>OY728119.1:2035474718-2045474718 GCA_963277665.1 Viscum album
ATAATTATATTATAAAGTAATACTTTCACTCTTTCCTAAAGAGCCCCTCCTCTCCCTTATAAAAGGAGACCACTTCTACTCATTCCTCACACCTCTCAAGCCACTTGGCTCGTCCAAACTCTGCCCAACTAAGCTCCCCACATCCCTCTCCTCCTCCTTGAAGCTTTCCCTTAGGCAGAAAGCATTTCAACAAGTCCTTTGGTTCCAACCAAATTGAGTTACCTAAATTAAAGGTAACGATTTCTCTTAAATTATTTTCATTTATTTTGCTTCTTCAACCCCCAAACTCTTTTTATTTCCTTTCTTTTGTAACAACACCAGTATCCTTAATATACTAGGATGTTGTTATAAGAAGGATTCAAACTACACATACACACAACTCCATCTAATGGATGATGAACATAATGTTTCTGTAGATGGAAAACTAACGCCTCACGAAACGATGATTGTTCAAATACATCTTACCGCCTCTCATGGTGTCCATTATGATGGCACTGTAATTAAATATGATATTAATGATATATATTTTATATATAATCTTCTGTAATTCCATTTTATTTCATACCATTATTCGTTTCATGTTGTATATACATACGATAATTTCATTTGAGGAAGTGCGGACTACCACCCCCTTAAAATGATATGACTCGTTCATACCACACATGGAACGTATAAATGATGGTGTTAATGAACTTAAGTAACATATATAAAATATTATATTATACTGGAATAGTAATATACCAATGTATCATTTGGATTCGATTCTTTTAAAATAAAAATTAAATGGAAATAGCGTTCGTGCGTACGTACGGACTACCGTCTCCACGAACGCGATGAGATTCATTCTCCATCGTATCCATTCAAGTATAATTATCATTTAATGATTTAAAAATGATTTTTAAGGACTGGATATCATTCTGGATATGAATAAGATACAACAACCATGGCTTATGTAACAAAACATATAAAAGAAAATGAGTAAGTTAACTCTCGAAACGACGATAATTCTAAGATATTATTAACAAATCAATGTTAAAAGATCATATATGATATCATATTAATATATATGATTCTTGTATAATTTAATAACAACTATTTCACCATTATACAGGAGGTTAACCTACCCCAACCAAGGAAAAGTACAAGGTAAGGGATTTTTCTTATCTCACATTCAATTCTGTGAGATTTCCATTGTTCGCTACTAAATTATTGAAAGTGGTGTATTGTGTACTTCCATTTGATATATATATTTTAATGATTCACTTTATATTCATGTTATTCTGTAAATCATTTGGTGGTTATTAACATTTGTCCATGCGACTCAGTTGATTAACGTGGTAAGGGGTTTTCATCTCACTCCTTATTCCCGTGAGATTCATGCCATATTGCCACCATTACCTTATGTGTGGCGTATGTACTGCCCATAATTATATTCTTTGTGTAATACACTCTAATTTATGTGTACTTACATATTCATTGTATGATACCTCTTTCATGGGTTGTATGTTTCATAAGTTACCAAACTGGTAAGGGTTATTTCACAATCTCTTCATTATCCGAGGTTGTTTATACGTAATAATCTACTGGGATCTCGTTATCATCCACATCCATGTTTCTTCAAAATGTATTTCAAAACATTTTTAATATTTAAAAGAATATGGGTTAAAGTCATTTATACCCTTGTTTGACTTTTGATAAGAGGTTTATAAGGGAATCTTTCCGTCGTTTTCCAAACAAGGTGCTTTTTAACAGAATTAAGATAAGAATGTTTTTTTTACTTATACGGCGGGTGCGGTTATTTTCCGCCGTTATAAAATCGTCAAAGCTTTCCTTAAAAGCTTATAAGATTATTTTCAAAGAAAATGTTTTATTTTATATGGATCTTAAATGATTTCAAAATAAAAGGAGATATTTCTTTAAAAAGAATTTTGATTTCATCTATGTCAACATCCTTTGATGGGTTTTAAGATTATTTGAAGTTGATTTATTATGATACAAAACTTCTATATTGTTTTGAAGGTTTTGTGATATGTTTGACTGTGGATGTGCTATTTTTATACCATTCATAGTTTATGGTGAAAGTATTGACATTTCGTATGCTAGTTCCAATAAGAATGTTTATGTTATATTTCAATATTTACTTCATATGAATGTGTTGGACAAGTATGTTCCAGGTTGGGGACTGGTTAAAGTAAGCCCTCCAGGTTGGGGACTGGTAAAAGTAAGCCCTCCGGGTTGGTGTCCGGTTATTAGAGGCACTCCGAGTTGGTGTCCGGTTATTAGAGGCACTCCGGGTTGGTGTCCGGTTATTAGAGGCACTCCGGGTTGGTGTCCGGTTATTAGAGGCACTCCGGGTTGGGTTACGGTTACAGTTAGCCCCAAGGTCTTGGGACGAGGCCTTGAAAAGTAATTAAAGTTTAGCATTATGCATTCCAACATTATGAAAGTGGTTATTGATATTGCATGTGATTATTCGATTAGTAGAATATCCATGTGAATAAGTAAATGGCATTATTTAATTTTACTTTTGCCATACTATGTTGAAGTTCAATTTTAAAAGGCTTTTGTTTTAGTAATTCATTGCCTTAAATGTTTATGATTATTTTGAATGTTCCGCTATATTGTTATCCTTACTGGGCATTTGAGCTCACCCCTTTTCTATGTTTTATTTTTCCCAGGTAGTGAAGAAGTAAATTATGAATGACTTGCAGGGATATTATGAGGGGTTAATAGTGTGGATATGAAGACTTTGTTGTTGTAGTAGTTTTTCACTTTGAAATGTAATGTAAAACTTTATGATTATATCTAGTGATTCCAAGGCTACTAAACCAATCGGTCTTTCGATATTTGATCTTTCTTGTGATCATGCCAATGTTATGTATTAATGCACCGACTTTGGGTAACTGGGGTCGGGGCGTTACAGTTGGTATCAGAGGAAGTTTAGTACAAACCTTGGAAGCTAGATTTAGATAAACTCTGATTAGAGCACGTAGACCTAAGATTAACCTTGAGGATTAGTATAGAAGAACTTCCTAGAATTTTGGTATTGTAGAGATTTTGTGAGTTTTCCGAGCAATACATCCCTGTCTGGATACGAGCAGGTAGAGGCGGCTCTGGCACAGATGTTCCTAGGGGTAAAACCCGAAAACACCGCTTTGAGCTAGACTCGAACGGGAACTGGTTCACGACAACGGGCCTTGCTGCACTCTTGGTTACGACACTTCCGGGGGATATGCTTAGGATAACTCTCATTTTCTTTACAAATCATTTTGAAGGGATTATGAGTATATACTTCCTCAAAGAAAACATTCTTATGATTATGGATTATATCCATAAATAGTTCAATTTATGTTAAGTGTTTTATAAGTATGGGATTATGTATTTTGACTCATAAACTAATCTAGTTTATGGCATTGTTTAGAAATGGCGCCCAGTAGAAGGAATGAGAACTCCAGAAATACACATGATCCAAAGAGAAGGAAGGATCATATCTTTCATGGTCTTAAGCTAGAATTTATAAGAGAAATAGTCTCCCATGTATTATCATCATATGAAGAAATAATATCATGTGTTGATAAGATATGTAAAGAGTTTACTGAGTCCTATGGCTTTGAAGGGAAGCAAGAGAAGAAAAGGATGGAAGAGAGAAAGATGGATAAAAGTAAGAGGGAAAAGAAGAATTTTCCCATATGTGGTAACTGTGGAAAGAAACACCCTGGAACTTGCCTGAAAGGAATGGGAGTTTGTTATAAGTGTGGAGGAAAAGGGCACAAAGTACGTGACTGCAAGGGTAAGAAAATGGTTTTAAAGGTACAATGCTTCATTTGCAAGGAGTTTGGACACTACGCGAACCTATGTCCCAGTCATCAGACTATGCCGCAAATGATGCTATTGGATAATAATCAAGTTATGATACTACCACAGATGAAGAGGGATGATTAGAGTTCTTATGTTGATTATGTCAATTGAGTGTTGTATCAACAATGTACTTGTTACAATAATCATGGAGTATATAAGGATTGTATTGTAGTACTATTTCATTAAGGACTTGAGATTGTTTGGAACAAAGAAAAGTGACTCAATAGCAGGATAAATTTTTGGAAAATATATGGTTGAGAGAATGATAAACCATAATGTAGTTCTGATACTGAGGTAGTGATTTTGGAATAATATGTGATTGTTTTGGATAAATTATATTGGATATTCTTGACTACCTTGGAACTGATTAATGATTTGTATATTCCATCATTGTTGGGGTTTAAAACATTTTTGGATTAATGAAGTATATCCAGCATTCTATATGGAATAAGGGAGCATGAATGTAATCAATAAGGAATATGGTAATATATGATGAAGGTATTCATATGCTATTACGGGGTAAAAAGGATCTATATTATGTTTACCTTCCTTATAAATGTTAGACTGTGACTTTGGACAGAAGTATTTTGGATAGTTCTAGTTTGGATTATTTTGGATTACCATAAAAGGAAAACTCGGAGGTTGGGCGGCAACCCGTCGCGTCCGGCAAGGCTGCGAGACTTGAACCCGCAACTGTAGGGCGACAAGGGTGTATCACCTACCACTGGCCCATGAGATGTCCTGGATTAAATAATGTTGTTTTTTTAAAGATCTGGTAGATGAATTATAAATTCATTTATTTTGGAACCCTGTACGAATAGTATAAATAAATAAAAAATTACATTCTATTATCTTTTAGAGTGAAAGATGAGTTTGTGGTAGAAAATTATTAATGGATAAAACTCTGATTATAAAGTAAGTATATCTCCTTATGATCTTAGCCAATCTCATAAATAAATTCCTCAACATTAATAAAAGGAAATTAGAACAAAAATGTTTCCCTAGATGGTACCTTACATCATCACTAATTTATGGCTTTGGGATTGTTGGCCTTTTCATAGCCATGTTCTCTACCACTCTCCATCAGATAATTGATGGTTAGATTTCTCCTCCATATCCATATTTTCCTACATGGAACCCTAGTATGTGTTATTTTCGGTAATCTTCATACTTTCCACTCTTTATTTTAAATAGAGGCCTCATTAATTCATTTTTCGATGTGGGATTTCAACTAAGATATTTTGAAACGTCAAAAATGTGTTATCCCAATACCCAATATTTTGTTGAACCGATGGTACTTCAAATCATCATATATTGATGAGTTTAAGGACCTCAATTTTATACTTTTTTGTGATTGATGACCTCAATCACTACCTATAAATATTTACGTTTTTCCTCCAATTATATGTCTCTAATTGCCACCAATGTTCTCCTAATCAAGATCATAATTTTGTGGTGACCCTTTCATTTCTCTTTTCCTCATATTAAGACTAAATTTTAGTAACCCAATTTCCGATGTGGGTTTTCCCACAAATATATTTTCTATTTTCAACCTTTTATTTTCGAAGAACAATTTCAAATTGCGAGGACGCAATTTATTGAAGGAGGGGAGAATGTAACACCCCAAGATTTCATAGTGTGTTACTTCTTCAAAATAATTCAATAACTTTCACTACATGCAACACCAAGTTCAAGCACACCATGACTTACCAAACAAGCCGTTCAAAAGAGGTTATGAATAGTATTAGATAAATTTTAATGTTTATATAATCCTTATAATTTTAGAATCCATATTATGAGTTTCTTAGATATAATGCAAGAACAAATTCATTTTCAGTATTGCACTTTTATTAACTTTAATAGTGAACCATTTTTAAATACTATATTTTAAACTTTTTGACTAAATGGGGACATCAAAAATTTAAAATGAAACATCCCAAGCTTCTACGGTACGCTTCTCTTTGAATAATGTGATAGCGTGCGTTGTACGCAACTTCGAGTTCTAACACACACACCACAACTAATTAAACTAGCCGTTATGAATAGTAATACCTACTTTTTGAAATCATATATATTTTATATTTCAAAATGGACTTCATTTTTGGATTTGGAATATTGAAATTAGCCTAGGGTGAAATTTTGGTACTTTTCGGATAACTTTTATATTTTGATGAATAGTGAAAATTTCTAAATTTTAATTAAAAACAACTTTTTTAATCAAAATAATTAATAGTGATAAATTGTGATTTTGAGTGGTTTTAAATTATATTTAGAATATATTTTTACCATTTAATATAATGTTGGTCATTGGACATAATTTTACAATTAAACCGAACATAAACAAGTGTAAATCTTTTGATAGTTATTACCTCTTAAAAACACGCTTTTTGTTTTGACAGCAGGAATTAATTTTAAATTAATTTCTGCCACTTCTGTGTTTTGAATTTAGGAAAATGGATTCCATATTTGGAGTCAGGATTTTCAAATTGTGTAAATAGGTAACTTTTATTTTTAGACATTTTGAATAATTACTGCGGTAAATATTTTATTTACCATGGTTAAAGGTAAATCCTGTAAATAAGGGTTAAAAAATAATATTATAATAATACAAAATTACCCTAAAACGTGTCCTAACCTTATTGGTGGACACATACCCGACCATGGGCATCCTTGGGTCAATTTGGGGACCCCTTGGAGCCACTTTTATGTGGTAGGGACACATTATATTAATAAAGTTAAAATAAAAATAAAAATGGCATAAGCTTACATCTTTTAGAAGAACAATTTTTACATAGGGTTATACATGTTGGATTTTCGATTATAAATATTCATTAGAAAGATAAAAAGATTTAATACATGATGATATTTTATTTATAATTTTTAGACATCAAATAAGTTAAATTATTAATGACACAATAATGATGCAATGTTTACCTCATTAATAAATCATTGAAATAAATAATATTATAATGATTAAAATATTATCTAAAACCTGTCCAATTATTATTGGTTGATGTTATTTAGAATATTAGTCATCTTATCTTCGACCTCAATGATTTTTTTACCATTATAAACCGAATATAATTATATTATAAAGTAATACTTTCACTCTTTCCTAAAGAGCCCCTCCTCTCCCTTATAAAAGGAGACCACTTCTACTCATTCCTCACACCTCTCAAGCCACTTGGCTCGTCCAAACTCTGCCCAACTAAGCTCCCCACATCCCTCTCCTCCTCCTTGAATCTTTCACTTAGGCAGAAAGCATTTCAACAAGTCCTTTGGTTCCAACCAAATTGAGTTACCTAAATTAAAGGTAACGATTTCTCTTAAATTATTTTCATTTATTTTGCTTCTTCAACCCCCAAACTCTTTTTATTTACTTTCTTTTGTAACAACGCCAGTATCCTCAATATACTAGGATGTTGTTATAAGAAGGATTCAAACTACACATACACACAACTCCATCTAATGGATGATGAACATAATGTTTCTGTGGATGGCAAACTAACGCCTCACGAAACGATGATTGTTCAAATACATCTTACCGCCTCTCATGGTGGACATTATGATGGCACTGTAATTAAATATGATATTAATGATATATATTTTATATATAAGCTTCTGTAATTCCATTTTATTTCATACCATTATTCGTTTCATGTTGTATATACATAAGATAATTTCATTTGAGGAAGTGCGGACTACCGCCCCCTTAAAATGATATGACTCGTTCATACCACACATGGAACGTATAAAGGATGGTTTTAATGAACTTAAGTAACATATATAAAATATTTTATTATACTGGAATAGTAATATACCTATGTATCATTTGGATTATATTCTTTTAAAATAAAAATTAAATGGAAATAGCGTTCGTGCGTACGTACGGACTACCGTCTCCACGAACGCGATGAGATTCATTCTCCATCGTATCCATTCAAGTATAATTATCATTTAATGATTTAAAAATGATGTTTAAGGACTGGATATCATTCTGGATATGAATAAGATACAACAACCATGGCTTATGTAACAAAACATATAAAAGAAAATGAGTAAGTTAACTCCCGAAATGACGATAATTCTAAGATATTATTAACAAATAAATGTTAAAAGATCATATATGATATCATATTAATATATATGATTCTTGTATAATTTAATAACAACTATTTCACCATTATACATGAGGTTAACCTACCCCAACCAAGGAAAAGTACAAGGTAAGGGATTTTTCTTATCTCACATTCAATTCTGTGAGATTTCCATTGTTCGCTACTAAATTATTGAAAGTGGTGTATTGTGTACTTCCATTTGATATATATATTATAATGATTCACTTTATATTCATGTTATTCTGTAAATAATTTTGTGGTTATTAACTTTTGGCCATGCGACTCAGTTGATTAACGTGGTAAGGGGTTTTCATCTCACTCCTTATTCCCGTGAGATTCATGCCATATTGCCACCATTACCTTATGTGTGGCGTATGTACTGCCCATAATTATATTCTTTGTGTAATACACTCTAATTTATGTGTACTTACATATTCATTGTATGATACCTCTTTCATGGGTTGTATGTTTCATAAGTTACCAAACTGGTAAGGGTTATTTCACAATCTCTTCATTATCCGAGGTTGTTTATACGTAATAATCTACTGGGATCTCGTTATCATCCACATCCATGTTTCTTCAAAATGTATTTCAAAACATTTTTAATATTTAAAAGAATATGGGTTAAAGTCATTTATACCCTTGTTTGACTTTTGATAAGAGGTTTATAAGGGAATATTTCCGTCATTTTCCAAACAAGGTGCTTTTTAACAGAATTAAGATAAGAATGTTTTTTTACTTATACGGCGGTTGCGGTTATTTTCCGCCGTTATAAAATCGTCAAAGCTTTCCTTAAAAGCTTATAAGATTATTTTCAAAGAAAATGTTTGATTTTATATGGATCTTAAATGATTTCAAAATAAAAGGAGATATTTCTTTAAAAATAATTTTGATTTCATCTATGTCAACATCCTTTGATGGGTTTTAAGATTATTTGAAGTTGATTTATTATGATACAAAACTTCTATATTGTTTTGAAGGTTTTGTGATATGTTTGACTGTGGATGTGCTATTTTTATACCATTCATAGTTTATGGTGAAAGTATTGACATTTCGTATGCTAGTTCCAATAAGAATGTTTATGTTATATTTCAATCTTTACTTCATATGAATGTGTTGGACAAGTATGTTCCGGGTTGGGGACTGGTTAAAGTAAGCCCTCCAGGTTGGGGACTGGTAAAATTAAGCCCTCCAGGTTAGGGACTGGTAAAAGTAAGCCCTCCGGGTTGGTGTCCGGTTATTAGAGGCACTCCGGGTTGGTGTCTAGTTATTAGAGGCACTCCGGGTTGGTGTCCGGTTATTAGAGGCACTCCGGGTTGGTGTCCGGTTATTAGAGGCACTCCGGGTTGGGTTCCGGTTACAGTTAGCCCCAAGGTCTTGGGACGAGGCCTTGAAAAGTAATTAAAGTTTAGCATTATGCATTCCAACATTATGAAAGTGGTTATTGATATTGCATGTGATTATTCGATTAGTAGAATATCCATGTGAATAAGTAAATGGCATTATTTCATTTTACTTTTTCCATACTATGTTGAAGTTCAATTTTAAAAGGCTTTTGTTTTAGTAATTCATTGCCTTAAATGTTTATGATTATTTTGAATGTTTCGCTATATTGTTATCCTTACTGGGCATTTGAGCTCACCCCTTTTCTATGTTTTATTTTTCCCAGGTAGTGAAGAAGTAAATTATGAATGACTTGCAGGGATATTATGAGGGGTTAATAGTGTGGATATGAAGACTTTGTTGTTGTAGTAGTTTTTCACTTTGAAATGTAATGTAAAACTTTATGATTATATCTAGTGATTCCAAGGCTACTAAACCAATCGGTCTTTCGAGATTTGATCTTTCTTGTGATCATGCCAATGTTATGTATTAATGCACCGACTCTGGGTAACTGGGGTCGGGGCGTTACAATCATGAATATTATTTCTATAATATTATATATTTTAAATTCATTATTTCTCTATAATATAGTTATCATTAGTCCACATCCACTTAGAACATCAACATTTAACTATGATAGTAAATATTATACATTTCAATATTTAATTTATATATATATCAGTCCATGATTTTTAGATTTACACTATCATCAATTAATCCCTTGAAGCATGTAACACTTTGATATTTTGTAGAATAATATTTCCAAATAAATTTTCCCTTATTGGCTTTTTACATGAAATAGAATAATATGATTTTCTTGTATTACATGCAACACCGAGTATTATTGAAACATGACATTATACTAAAACATTACTAAGTAATATGATAGTAATCACCCAACCATTGGAATCTGGGGTTTTAGTATTATTATCTAAATAATTAAAATATATGTTTAACTAATGTATATAAAATTAATTATTGTGTCGTTTATAACTGTTAATGAAAATAAAAACAATTTCAAAATAATGAAAATTAATTTTATGAAATCTATTTTTCTGTTAAAAAATGTTCTACAATATTGAATAAAAACATCACTCTAGGTTAATTATTTTAATTAAATTTAATTATTAAATATTATAATATATTTATAATATTCATTTTCAGTGTTTTATAGAAAATAAATAAACAAAAATCAAAATTTTTTCTTTAAAAGAAATTTATTCTAAAAATAAGTTCTATAAACTACTGAGAGATATGTTTTAAATAAAAAAATTACACTTTTAGAGAGTATATTTATATATTTTGGAAACCATTATGGTATTTTATCAATCCTGACACCCGTCTTGGCCTTGGGTAACACTCAATGAGCATTTCAGATCCCCACAAGCTGGAAACTAGTGCTGGGGAATCTGGTAACACCATTTCGAAATGTTTGTCCCATGAAATCCAAATATATAAAACATACTAGAATCATACATCATATAATAACCATTAACAATAATATAATATATCAATAAAATACTACAAATATGTGATAAACATTATATATTTCCATGAAAAAACAAGACAAACAAAAAAACAGTAGGGGAAAAACTAGACCAATAAGCCTTCTTGCAACTTGTGGGTCGAAGCCCTCACCACAATGCCATGAACACCTTCTTATAAAGATATAAGTAAAATATATATTCACAATAACTATTATGTAGCTACTTTCCATTGACTATATTAAACATGACAAAGATGATATACACCCAAGGGTGTACATTGGTTGTGAAACAGAGTTCCTAATATGGTATGATGAAATGAGATTCCATGAAATTAGATTAAAAGTAAAATTAATTGTCTAGTTTATTTTAAATGAATGATTCTATTTAATTAAAACAATAATTGTAATTAAATATGAAATAAATGTGATAAAAATCAAAGAAATATGCATTGAATGAGAACCAAATGAATCCCTTATGGTTTTATGCTTAGAAGGGTCCTGAAATCTCGATACTCTCAGTGATCACAAACTAGACACCTTATTTATTCTTCTATTTGATCCAAATAATCCCCATTTTATATATTTACTATTTTTTTCATATTATCCTATTAGGTAGACTAGTACTCATCCATAAAGACTCACCTAACATAATATACCTACACTTTCATCTTATACATCACCAGTCCCCATGTGATCTATTAAAATACATCAAACAAATTATATCACAGATCATAATATAAAAACTAAAAAGAAAGAAATGACACTTTTCATATATCCATGTATAATGTGAATTTCACCATTAAATTATGAAAATTCAATGAACCCAAAGGAAAATATATTTAACATCATCCAGAAAATTTATACAACACATTTAAAGTACAATTTTGTCATAATAAAATCATTAAATAATTTAAAAGGAAAGAACCACCTATATCTTATGTTATATATTCACACAATATGGTGGAAACTAGAAAATTTACCATGGATAAATCCTAAGGAAGAAATATCACATCAACCATTTCAATATTTCACCCAAAGAAACATGATTGAACACAATTTAGGTCAACCAATACACTATGGAAAAGAATACATAAGGAGGAATAGATATCGAAACAAAATAAGAGATAAAAACTAAGAGTTTTAATTTTGATAATTATTTAATGATGATGAATTCCAAAAATACCATGATTTTATTCCCAAGGGAGGGCTGGAGGATAGGGAGGAAAGCCTAGGGATTTGGGAGGTTGAATAGGTTGATAAATTGATAATTTAGTTTTAAATATTTTAGAGCTCGAATTCGAAAAAATAAAGTTTTAACTATATGGAGGGCCACACAGTTTGGCTACAATTTTTTCCAATCCATGAACCATATATAAGGAACCAATACCATATAAAAAGAGAGGATACATTGTTTTCATAGAGGGGAAAACTCTTGTGCACCTAGTTGTTTGGAATAGAAATTTTATCTATCATAGTCTCATGGTTAGACCAAGAGGGCCACATGGCTGTGAACTATGCCATGCACTGGAGATACTACCAATGCACGTGGTGAAAGGTTCACATTTGGATACCACACCTTTTCTTCTATGGGTGTTCCTCTTTAATTATAGATTGAAATCAAATATTTTTCTCAAAATCCATTCAGAAATCCATTCAATAATTGTAAAACCAAGAATAACAATGAAAATGCATCCAAATGACACTGTAGACGTGACAATTCCCCACACCTTGATAATATTCAACCCAGATAAAGATAGACAATAGTATACTCATAGAATAAATGATGTAACTTATCCTCCATGCAAGACTTTTGTTCACATGACTTTTTTTCATCATTGTCTTGATGCTAATGAACCTGAACCAAATGTTTGGAATTTCCTTAAAGATCATTCACAGCAGAATAAAATATCTAGAATGGTCTCACGATAAAAAAAATAATTGATATCAATATCCAACTCTTCCCAGATTATCTAGTGAGATGGGTTCAGATCAATATTCATCAGTAGTGAGACCTGAAAGACATAATGGATTGACTTCAAATGTTTTAGTAATGATTATTGGTATTATACCAAACAAATAATTTCACTAACTAGAAAGGGTCAAACATAACTCCATGTAAGCATTCCTTTATTACCATGTTGATGGTGGTCCCTATGGGTTTCCACCTTTAGAAAAACCTAGTCACTCAATATGAACTCAAAGTCTCAGCATTTCTGATCATAAAAGGATTTATAGAAGATGTATGATATCAATAAATTATGACTTCTTAACTAAAAAATATCATATGTAAATTTCACAGGGCTATGTCCTATAAATGATTTGTCACCAAACTATGTCCAGCAAAATGGTGAATTGAATGGTTGACTATACAGATCCTCAATGGGATCTATTTTAATTGAGGAATATCAACTATTATTATATGTAAATTTCACAAATCACAAATGATTATCCCATGAGGTCCAAAATAAATCATTCACGAAAAGTGCATGAATTAAAAAAATTATTTTCCCACACCATTTGGACATCTATTTGAGGAAGGTATATAATTAAATATTTGACCTATAACCACATTTCCTTCTTAAGGCCATCCCAGATCCTAGAGGTCAAATGGGGCCCCTGTTTAGGAAAATATCTTTCAGCAATCCATGAATCCTCCAAATTTCTAAAACATACAATTATGAAGATTCATACAACTTTGTAAATTTCCTGATTTGAATAAAATGGTAAACATTTATTAGATTTTCAATAACCAACCAAATGGAGTCCCTTCCCCGGTTTGTATGAGATAAGCTAATGAGGAAGTACAAAGTGACCTCGTACCACATTCTGGTAGGATGTGATAAAGATAATGAAAACCTGAGGAACTATAGTTTTCAAAAAGCATAACACCTAGATATAATAATAGATATATCCTGAATCATTCTTATCCACCAAAACTAGTGATTGACATCATAAAACATCCTGGTCATCCCAGGATGAATTACCCACGAGGACGGGTGGATGTATTACTTCCCCACCATCCATAATGACATAACCTTGATAAAGAGACATATAAAAAAGAAAGATTAATACACAAGTTGAGTTATTCCTAACACTAAGAGGGTTTGAATCATTATTGGGGACATTTTAAACCCATCACCACTTTTTATATATATACATGTTAGGATATTTAATATCATATTATATTTTCCCCATCACATTCATGTTTATAAAAGTAGTAATCATAGCATATGATATTTTTTCAAGGTTAAATAATCAATAAAATTAGAGAGTACTTGGAATTAAATGAAAAATAATCCAATGAAAAAACCAATTGAAAAAATTCCTTTGAAAGTGGTAATAATAAGTTAGAAATGAATATTCACATTAAATTCAGTATGTTAAACTGATAGTGCAAGTTTTATAGCACAAGGATGGATCTTTATACTACCTATAAATTTAATAACAACCTTGTTTTTAAGGTTCTTTATAAAATCAATAAATCATTAAATATATTTATACTATAGTTTTATATCACATTCATTCTTTGGCCTTCCATGAATAAATTATTCTTCACGAGGATAATTTCACATCATCACACAACATACATTGCTCTTCATTACAACAACAAATTTAATATTTCCTTTATTCTTCTTCTATTATAATTTATAATAGTATTAATATGTTGTGATCTAGTAATCATATAAATGATATTGAACCAAATAAAAATTAAACTGAATATTTATTACTCAATCAATTTATTTCTACCACTTATCTTTAACAGTATCATATACTAGTTTATATTATAGTCTTGATATCCTAATTGTTTAGTGAAAAAACTTCTACATTGAAACTTCTTCATCTCCATTCTATAATCCCAAACCTTCATTTTCATTTTGAGAATAATAAAAAAATTCTCAAAAAAATATAATCACAATTTATATTCCCTAATTAAATGAATATATATTTCACACACCATTTATCTTCACTAACACACAATAAAATGTAATAATGAAGTTGTGTCAATTCCCCTTTATTTGATATTCAATATCAATATTTAGAAATGTATCAATTATCATTTATTATACTATAAGAAACAATTATTCCTTTAAATTAGTTGAACAAAATTTTCAAGATTACATCATTAATTATTGGACATTCACAAATACATAATTTCCACTTATTGAATTATTAAATTAAAAATATCATATATACTTCATTTTTGTAATGAACGGTTCATTTGAAATGACAACCAATCACATTTATAAATTTTTTTAGTGATATTATATAATCTATTTTTGGTATCTATACTGCATATCCACTTTTGTGTGTATCATTATTCAAAAATACATTCAAACATGCTTCCACTATTTTTTATCCCAATTTTTTATGCCTCCACATACATATATGAACACAAACTATTCAATATATTATTTTTTATTTGTGAAGTCACTGTATCATTGAAAAAATATGCTAAGGTACTCAAATAATTTTCTTTAGTGCATGTGATTCAGGAATTGATGCACTACCTCAACCATTATGTGATCTCCTTATTCAAGAATACCAATCCTTTACATAAATTGTGTTTTTCCATTTATTCTTCTACCTAAAATCATCCCAATGAATAGTGGGAGTTATCAACCCTTTTAATGTATCATGAAACTATTTGTCCTATGAAATAATGGGGAGGGTGTTAAATAGCAGCCACATGTCCACAAATCACAATCAAGCATGATCTGTGCAGAACTCATTCATTAAAAAATATAGTTCAAAAGACTCCTCTTCATTGAGTTTCATTGTAGGATTTCAGGACTCTTCTAGTTTGTGAAATAATTATAGTACATTCTCTATTTTTATTAATAAAATTTTCTCATGAGATATTAAAATTATAGAATAACACACCATCTCAGTTCCTTGATATTTATTTTCATAAACACTACATTTTATCACTAAGACTCATCGACACAAATCCTATATTTTTTGCTGTTTCGATATAATATTATAACTATAAATATATATTGTATCAAAAACATTTAAACTATAAATTTAGTGATTCAAAAATACATGGAGTTATATATATATTTTTTATTATCCTTTCTAATTTTTTCCTCACATTTATATGTTCCTAAATGCATGTAAATATTTTTCCCAAACTACTAAAGTTTAAATGGACTCACATAACAATGTTTGGAGTGCAGTGGAAATATATTAATAAAAATGATGAAAAAATGTTCTATGAATCATTTTATAATGTTTTTTCATCATTTTCAAATCAGAATTTTCATGGTAGTCTTGGGTTCCACTGATAGTGGTTCAGCCATCTTCTCCAATGAGACATAGTGGAACCACATAGTTGTGCGAGGAGGAAGATGACGATGCATTTCCGTAATGCATTACATATTTAAATCCACTATAATTATATTTTATAAGGTGAAAATCCAAATATTAAAGATGTTATTTTTATACATGTTAATTTTTAAACACAGTAATGAAAATTTATAATTATTATACCACATAAAACACCCATAGTGGATTCCCTTTTGTATATCTTCTATGCAGGGACAATCATTTATTCAATATGGAACATGGGTCGACTACTGAATTCAATTCGCAACATTCCCAAAAAGGCTATTATACATGTAGTGTATGGGATTCCTTGTAGGCCACTATCCCAACATATGTGAGGTTTCTTCCATACACCATATGAATTATACACGAGCCTTAAATGAGCCAATTGAGGACATATAAATATACCTTAAATCCTATGAAACCATTAATTCTTTGCATTAGATTACCTCTTTGGGTGTGGTTGACCATTGGGTCCCATCTATGCTCCTTTTAATGTAAAAATGGATTCCTTTCCTGGAATCACATATTTTATTTATTGAAACATATATAATTATTATATTTGAAAATATACATCAGATAAATACAATGTCCCTCCTTCAATTGAATGCCACTAATTATTCTTCTTTAATTCATTGTTTTCTTTTGAATATAAATTCTATACACCGCATACTCACCAAAACCAAATGAAAATAGTAATTATGTTTCTTGGTCATCCTTCATGAATATAATAATGTGGATAATGTTTTTTTCATTTCATGCTATGTTCTCCAATATTAATGATTTCATGACATCCTTTTATTATTCAATTCTTCCTTGAATATTCATCCCAAAAAACATCTTCATAATCAAAACCAGTTTTTTCGTTGTAATAAAAAATTTATCACATTTCATACATGTATTTGAAATAAATATCATCTCCCCAGTATTTATAATATCAGTTAGAATTTTGGAACCATGAAATCCAATTTTATCAATGGAATCCGTAAAAATTATCCAAGAAACACATTTAAAACCTAATGTTTTCAAACAATTTATATATTTGTTTATATTATAATATATGATATCATTATTTGAGATCTATTAAATTTTGATATTCTTCTTAATATCTAAATCATTAAATTTTCCTATTTAATTTATCACCATTGACAACCAATATCATTCATTGACTAAAAACTCAACTCTTATAAAATATGGGATCTTCAATGTACTATACTGTATTTGTAGAAAAACATTTAATGTTTCATTCTAAATTAATGTGTAAATAAGTGAATCATTATCTTCTATCCACCATTAATTTTGAAAAATATAATTTCATATTCTCACTCCATGTAGATAGGAAACAAAATTTTAATGTGAAAATTGATCCATTTCATAAAAAAGAAACATTTTATCTATCATTTTACCCTATGTCTACATGAATCACACATGGTGTAAAAAATGGTTTTATTTATACAGAAAAGTTGTCCATTACCAAATGGTCATGATACCTCATGAAATCATAACTCATTTATATGTCATATAGGGTTATTTAAATACATTCCTTGATGAAGATAATAAATGTGATATGAACCCATTTAACACTAATCATCATAAAACCCCATCACACACTTAATCAAATAGATTAAAATGAATCATGTGAAATTATTAGGATATTTGATGTTGGAGAACTTCTATTATTTAAATTAAATAATTTAATTCAATTAACCCCCTTTATAAAGTTGACCATTATTTTCAATAACCATGTATGATAGATTTAGAGAGACATACCATTTCCAATGAAATAATCATCATGAAATTTCTCAAATAATCAGACATGATATAAACAAAAATAATAATTTAGAACTCTTATGTATTTATCTCCCCCTCATGTCAAACACTTCTCATCATTTCCATAATGGTGGATCTCATCGAGAATAGATCTAGACAAATTGCATTTTGTAAAATACACCATAGTGGATCTTAAAATTGTGACTTTCCATATTGGGAAACATTAAAAACATCACTAAAGATTATCATCATTAACACTTGTTCAATTAGATACCAAAATTATGATCAACACAATATGGAATATCCTTATAATTTATTTTTATGATGAAACATAATATTCATTAACTCTATCAAATAAGATCATCCACAATATATTTTTTTAAATAAATTGAGGAATCACTCGTGGATGGTGAAATCCACGACATTTATATCAAGTATTGGTAGCACTAAATATAACATAGTTTATCCCCATGATAATGAAATTGACATTAATTACCCTTCAATATAGGTATATGTAAAATATAAAAAATATTTATGGTAATATGGTGGATCCTCATTGATTCATTAATAAAAAATATAGGATGACATGTCTTTCTAGACCATGTTCTTCAATTTACATCAATCTTCTAACATACACATCCAATCATAAATTTTAATTCAGTTTGTATAGATATTATCACTTAATCAAGGAATTTGTGGCTGATACATTTCTTCTTAAAAACCGTCATATATGATTCATTTTTAATCCACTCAATTAGTACTTATTGTTCTATTATAAAAGATAAAAAAAATTCAATGAAACCATATTTCTCATATATAACACAAAAAAACTACTTTAACATTAATATTTACTTTTCCAAGAAAAAGAATCATGAACTTTTACTTAATCATGTGGGATCATTTATTAAAATTGTCATTGACCTTATCTTGTGTATCATGAAATTTTATAATTATTTTTAAATGTTATCTTTTGATAACTAACATGTCATTTAAAATTGTGGTGGAATGTTTGGATCTTCCATATATCTTCTTCTAAGTTCTATTTTTTTGTCCTAACACCCATTAGAGAATGCACTTTTCATAAAATTCATGTATTAAGAATCCAATGTATTCCTACATTCCTTATCATAATCATCATAGGAGAATTTTTGTTCCCAATGTTATTATGATTACTTCCCATTGTGGATTGATATGTCTTATCTATCTTCAATGGTTTTATTTTCATTTTTACATTGGATAAGTGTTGAGATGATCATCTTTCAACCTTTTTCACCACTATATTTTGAAACATCATTGATGTTCCCATGCATTCCAAATCTATCTATAATATAATTATTTATCAATACATATGGGTATTATTCTTCATTTTTAGATTGTTCCTCCTTAATAGAAAATTCCATTGTGATATTATATTTTCAGGATTATACCAACAGTCTAATACATAAATTCCAAATACATTACAACAACATAATTTATATAAAATAAGTGTCTCTTAATATATTATATATCAGATTGTTGATTATTATTAATGATTGGATGTGATATATATTAGGAGTAAGATTTCATATTCTTTTTATAATACACCCTATTCATAGTGGCATGATTTTTCTCTCCCAAAATCATCCACACTTATTCATAATTTTTTTCCAACAATAACTTTTTGTTCAAAAAATTTAACAATAATTTGTACAAGATGGTTTGGATGGTAACATTTTTTTATATATGATTTTGATATATCATCATAATATTCCACTATTGTATTATCACATTTTTGAGGATTTTTAACTATATAATCATATTGTGACCATTTTGTAAAAGCTACAATTGTTTCTTTCATTTGTGAAGCCAGAATATTTTTTTTCTAAATATTGGACAATGAAAATTCAAAATCTATACATTTCATTTTGAGGATGATTTCTTTATATTCAATAATAATCATCTTGTCTTCCCAATAATTCATCATTCATTCAAATTCATCTTCTTGCAGGAAATATTTTTCATGAATCAAATTGTCTTGTTCTTTGATCATTAGGGAATTTTCTTAAAATTGTTAATTATTTACATCAATGAAAATTTTCAATTTCCCTTCAGGTGTATGGTTTTTTCTTCTACAACCTCTTTCATAGAAACCCCACTGATCCATTTTGTGGCACATATGAAAATTTATTGAATTTATTTTTCATAATATATAGCATGTTTGGATATCATCCGAAATTCTATCATATTTTCTTGAAATACCCTCTCTATAGTATATTGATATTTTATTATATGGATTATATCTTCCTAAATAAATTGAATGACTCCACGAACAAGGGAGACTATTTGTATAGGACCACCCTCTAGAATATCTCTTAATCAAACAAACAATATAAATTGAGATGTTGTAGATTGATCATAATAACATATTCTAGCATCGTTATCTTGGATAAATGTTTTAAAATTATTAATAAAAACCTCTTGATAACATGAGGTATGCAGGTTTCTCATCTCATTTGTGGAAACACGATCCACCATCACATTAAATTATAAACTAGATATATTTTTATTGTCACCATGGAATGGGGAACTAGATACTGCAATATCATTAGATATGATGGACTTCTTCTTTATATTTATCTTATATTTATTTCCCTTGTTAATTTTTGGCTTGGTTGAAAAAAATATTTGGTTAAATGATATATGTAACTTCATCCAAACTATACATCATTGTAAAAAATGAAAAATAAAATAAAATCTTCAAAAGAGAATAGATTCACTATAGAGAATCTAATAGAGAATATCCCTACCTTTGAACCTATAGGAAAGGTCCATATTGGGATATTACTAACTCTGTAAGAAAGTGAATTAATGTTAGGGATTTATTAATCATTTCATATCATTTTTTCCATTTAACCCTTAGTTATTTTATAAGATTGATTCTCTTTTTCTTATTACACTATCATGTAAATGTTTCTAAACGAAGTATATATAGAACATGATATTTTATTCAATGTTCACTACTATATTAGATTATATTTTACTAGTGAATTTATATAAATAATCCAACCCAAAAAAACTAAAAATCAATATATTTAATGTGGATATACTATGTAGGAAATACAATTTATTGAGTAATACACTATAGTCTATTAACATTTCATTTTTTATAAATGGTTTATTGATTATTATACTACCTCTAAAGACAGTCTCAATATTGTTGTTGAGGTTATATGGAACACCAATATAGTCTACCAGATGTTGAGACTATTATTGGAGATCATAGTTATCCTTTGATCATCCTCAAAATTCTTCTTCTTCATTATGTTACCTACACAACTAGATGCAAGAATCCTTCCTCTTATTTATATTAGAAAACTGAATGTTGAACATATTCCACTTATATCAGTCACAATAATATGAATGTGTTATGAAATGATAATCATGGAATTCACCCTTACAAAAATTTTAATTAAACTAAATTTATCTTGGTCAGTGACTTCTGTTTTAGAAAATGATAAGTACCACTATTATGTAATAGTTTATAGAATTTTTTTGATTTCATTATCAAATTGTGTTAAAAATTATTCTTCTCCTTTCTATAATATTAAACCACCATTTTGATTATTAAAACAATCAAGATCAGATCATCTCAAAATTATCAAAATTAAAATAGCCCGAATAACTGAAAATATATTGGACACACTCTTCTTCTTCTTTGGAACACTATAATATCTAATAATGAAGTAGATTTAAATTATAATTAATCAATAGGAAATAAAAAGAATATTAATTTACTTCTTCAACATTATTCTTCTAGATAAATAAAATATTTATTGAACTTAACTTCACCAAATGAGATATATTATTTCATGAATGATATGAAATTTTACAGCTAAAAAAATTCCTTTTCTTGAATTAGTAACTCAAAAATATATTATATACTTCATGTGTGTAATTCATGGTTCTTGTAACATGAATCCCAAGAAAATTTATAATTTATAATTTTTTAGTTGTGATATCTTTGAATATGTATTGGGTATATATAATATATATGACCTTATTTTTGTATCATCATTCTAATATACATGAAAACATCCATTTACTATTTACTATATCCTTTTACTATTCTTTCAAATATATATATGATCCCACATTGTTCAATGGATTATTATTTCTCCATGTAGTCATGACAGATATGAATGACACCGTATCAATTATCTCTAATAATTCTCAGGAATTCATGTGCTTCATGAATTTATTCACTACCCCTACTATCATGCATCATAATTTTTCATAAAATCCATTCCTTTGTAGAAGTAGTTTGATATTGTTTATTTCTTTTGGGCAATCAGAAAGTCATTTACCAAGAATACATCATCATAAATCACTTTGGGACTTCTCAACCCATTCAATAGATCATGGAACAAATTATATTCATTAATCATGTAGAGGTTGTTAAACACCAATCTTGTGAATGTGGATCTCTTTCATAGATGATGTTAGTATATATTTTTCACAAAACATAGCAAATTCCCAAAACTCCTCTTACTCAATAATCAATGAAGGATCTAGGAACCTTCTTGTTTTCCAAAATGACTAATGGAGATGACCAATTTTCATGAAAATGAAATCTCTAGAAATATTTTAATTGAAGAGTAGAACCACTTCATGGTTCCTTTATATTTATATGCAGAACTAGTGCAATGTATAGTGGAGATTCACAAACCAAATCCATTTATTTTATGTGCTATTAAAGACTGATATTAATATATGAATATCTTGTCCTTAAAAAATATCAAAATATGAGTTAATAGATGTTGAAATATATGGATTTTTTATTCATGATCTTTCTTTTTATTTGACATCATTTCCTCATAATTCAAGCATAAAATCACACAACTCATTTAAATGATCTTCTGAAGATCTATTGTCATCCTGCCACTATGTTTGCAGTAAATCCAAAATATATTAATATAAATCATTAAAAAATGATTAATGATTCCTTATATTAATCATGATTCTCTATTGTAAAATAAAAATGATAATGACATCCTCGGTTTTGACCGATGGTGGTTATTCCAACTTCTACCGGGAGACAAACCAGCTTCGTTGAGTGGTGGGAGGAGGATGATGAAAGAAAATTTCTAAAATTCATATAATTATTGAATACCTATGTGTGAGAGTTCAAACCACACTAATCAATTTCATATGGATAATTTCATTATATGCATAAAATTTTTAATGCATGAACATTGCTCGTTAAATCCCATCCCACAACGAACTCTCATAGAAGCATCTCATTAGTATATCAACTAAACTATGACCATCATTTCATTGAGATGACACCAGTTTCGGCATGAAAATTACCTACATAGAATTAACACACATTCCACAATGAATGTGTTCTACTATCTTCCTTATGATCCTATAGAACAACCTATGAACAACTATGAATGTGAACCAAAGGCCATACACATGGTTCATCAGTGGGAATATTAAGGGATTATACAAAACCCACAACTCCACTGTCACCGCGTATTCTTGTCTTCAGTAATAATCATAGGTATTGGTTGGAATTTGGGTCTCAAAAGTGATTTAATTGATATTAAATTATATTCCTTACAGTTTTGGACACTTTTTTATTCAATAAAAAAATTAAAATATGTGAAAATGTCATCCATATAAAATCATTATACATCATTCAAATTAATTCCACCACTTATTCTACATTAATTCCTCATTCTATATAGAATATAATTTCAATTGATCTCATACTCCTAAAATAGTCATGAAAATATTACTTCTGTTTCATAGTTCTGTTTCATGATAATCCAAATATGAATAATCATCAATTTAGATCCCACATGGTTCTAAAGACATAATGACATAGTATGTGGCTTTATTTTATTATTATATTAATTTTGGAATATTAATTAGAAAGAACATATTCATATTCAATACAAAATTTTTAATATCTATAATAAATCTATCACATTTAAAATATATATATTAAATTATGATCAGTTCTCCGATTATCAAAGTTACTAGGGGATTTATTCAACCATCACATCGAACGTCATCAAAGGAGACAATAATAATTATTCTGAAAACACATTTGAAACTCAATGTATTAAAACAATTCATATGTTTTATCATATTATAAGACATAATAAATTAATCAAATCAATATTACATTGAAATATGATCGTCTTATTATCATTAATGAAATATTCCTATTTAATTGATCACCATTTACATCAAATTAGAATTATTGATAACAAATATAACTCATAAAAAATGTGTGATCTTGAACCGAACTACCTCAAATGAAAATTTCCTCTCGTTAAGCACTTACACATCATTTATATGTTAAATATAACATTTAAATCACACATTTTTAGGTTTTTCTTCCAAAATAAATTCTCAAATAGAGGGAATAAACTAAATTTCAAATGAGAACATGCCTCCAGGATGATCCTTGGCAACCAAGTACATCTGAGAAAATATTCTCATCAAATCCCAATTATAACTAGAATATTCAAAATCCCACACTCTAATTTTCCTTCTTAGGGTACCGTATTCTTATTTATCTTTAATAGTTATAAACAATATCAATATCAACCCCCAATGGTACTCAACCCATAGACACTACCATAGATTTAGATCATTCTGACGTAAAATGGAGTCTAAAAATTTAAGGACTAAGTAGAACATAAATTACTCCCCAATGAGATACTAACATCACATCATCAAAGCATGTGTCACATATTGTAATTCTAGGTTAGGGACTAGGTAATTCATTTTACATGGTTAGAGATGGTGAGATCAATACTCCACCACATGGTCATCCAATATCATCACACAACCATGAGACATATTTGAAGCATTACAATAGACAACATACCACAATTTAGAATTATGTAGAATCAAAACATGATAGGTGGTAAACAAACATTTTAACTCTTCAAAATAATCATGAAATCATAGTATCATTTCTATCATTACCCCTTTCCAGATAAGCATTCTAATGGGAGAATTATATGGAGAGAAATACATGATGAACCACGTATAATACCCTTCCCAACATAATTCATTCTGGATATCGAAGAAATTACTCAATATTATCATGAGATCATATCTCATATATTTTTTCGACCCACAAAAAAATCATGTTCATATATCCCATGACCAAGAACTATGACTTCAAAGTTCTATAAGCTGAAATTATAGGGCTTATCATTATATGGTGATCCCATAGTGTTCCTAGAAAAAACCACAAGTATTGTACATACTCAACCTCAGTATCGCTGTAGAAGTTGATTCCCTTTATTAACGGCAAGATAATAAATCATGGGACTAATAGAACACCATGTTTATAAGTTCCATGAAAACTACCAATGCATTAGTCATCTTGAAAGGCAAGAACCAATATCTAATGTTTCTATAAAATTTATGAAAGGCTATCTTTGGAATATCTTCCCCTATAATGCTAACATGATGACACCTAATGTAAATATCAATCTTGTCCAATAAAATTTCCCACATATGATAATTAAAGGATTCATAAATTCAAAGAAAGTGGTATTTCATCTTGACTGTTCCCCTATTAAACATCTGTTATTTAATGAAAAACTTGAGGTATTCCTTGTCATTATTATAAAAACACATTAGGGAATCCAAAGTAGAGATGATTGGGAAAATTAATCCATTGGATTCCAAATAATCCATTTTTATCATTAATTTCATTAAATCAATTAGGGGATATAATATATTAGGGGTGAAATATTAGATGTTTTCTTGATTCAAAATTGATTATAAACTCGAAATACCTTCCTAAAGAAAAACATGGGAAATAATATAGAAAAAAATTGACATTTAATCTATCATTGTTGTTAATCTAACCTAATAACATATATAATCATCATCCTACATGGGATAGGAGACATGGAATATGTGACATTAAAAACAGTTTAAGTTAAGTTCTTGCTCACCCTGATTGGGGATCCCATTCACTATAAATGACTGAAGTACCACCACTGGATTCCACAGAAGTTATTCACTAATAATAATGATCAATGTGGAACAAGAATAAAAAAATGATGTTCATGCAGAGGATCATGTCATAGATATCCATTTGTAAAACTCTGAAATCATACTCTAATTCAACTACTGATAAGGTGATCGCATAGGCAGATAATATTCAATTATGTTCCCTATTAACTCCATGGGGCATAGAGAAATCCATGACACAAGGAATTACCTCAGTTGGTAATTTCAACATCACTAAAACATGGGTAGACACAAGGGGAATACAATAAACCATATCAAACATGTTGATAGATAGGGATGATGCAATAAAAAATAGTACATCATCAATTCAAATATCTTGCACTATATTTTGATGTGTCCGATCTATAGAAGGAATGTGCTTAATTTCAGCTAATTCATAATGTTTATAGATGTCTAATGGATATGTTTTATATTAAAAATACCTATAAAAGGATCCAAAATTTCCACCACACCCAATTAATTGATAACCCATATCCCATGATTCATATGTTTAAGTTGAAAATTCATTATATTTTGAGGGAAATTTCAATAATAAATGTTGGTAAAACACCCTTATAGAGAATATGAATGTAACGCAACCTCCCAGACTAATAGTGGATCGAGGATGAATTGGGCATGTTCACCAAACATTCCTTGACATTCTGCTACACTAGTTCAAAACTGACCCACCAATAATGGTGAAAACCAGTCAAATTATATGAAATAGTTGGAATATTGAAAAATGGATTGATCCCCATTATGGATATCAAAATTATCTTGGATCTTGGAAAGGACCAAGGTCATTGGGATTTACTATTCAAGATAAAAAAACATGAATTTATTCCATCCCATAATCTCATGTTTTCTAACATAGACTACTAATTACCACAGTCTGTGACTTTTTCCATCCAACATGAATAATCCAAATTCAAATTAATAGCCGTGGGTTTCCGAGGAATTTAAAAATACAATAAATTTTTCAATCCACTTCTTAGCATCATGGGGGGGCTATGCAACCCCAAAAGGGTGGAGGATTGTTTTGGGAAACTCCTGAGCCTTTCCATTGTACAAATCTAGTTCATTTTACATTATATAAGAAAGACTATAACCTTAACCATAATCCTATGAATTGAATTCTTGGACCAATTATTAAAATAATATCTAATCAAATATTAAGGGTTAATACTCTCCAGCCACTTCCCAAAGTAGTTGATGTATTATATAGAGAATCCTGATGCCAAACCCATTAAAAAATACAATAAAAACAATCAATACAATACAAATAATGGTTTTCATAATGAACATGATTTAATATCCTCATAAATAAAAATTAATCTATAAAAAGAAATATTAATAAATTTGACCAATTTTCTTAATCTCAGTGTCTATATATAGTCTTCAGCAAGTATAACACACACAAAGGAGGAGTCATAGAAAATCCAAAACATAATATGGATACCTATTCCATATCCTGATGTTTGTGGGATAGACAACACACTAACAACCAGAACCTCAATCCCAGATAGTCCTAACTCATTCAATCCATTCTATCCCAAATAACCTAACCCAATTAATTTTAAAAAACAACATGTGAATGATGTATTTTTTTCACCAACAAATATTGGATTACATCCTTCCCAATACCCAACATGGGTCATCGAATTACCCAAAGGAATTTTCTTCTCCCCAAGGGCTAGAATCTAGTTCGTATTTATCCAGTAAATCCTATTGAAATTGTTTGTCCAATGAAATTTTTGTAAAAAAATCACAAGAATAAAAATAACATTATAACCATTAACTGTAAAAACATATATCATGGAAATACTATAATTATGGGTTAAACAAACAACATTTTCAATAAAAAATGAAAACCAAAGAGAGATATGAATGAATCAAGCCTAAATAAAACATGTGGGTCAAGTATCTCATGATACCTCCACAAAAAACATCCAACAACTATGCCACTAGAACATAGATCTACCATAACCATAAAAAATTTCCATTCTCTTACTGAAATAAAATATAATAAAGTCTAGAAACACCTGAGGTAATATATAGGGTGTGAACAAATGTTCCCAGTAGGACACCTCAAAATGAGATTCCATGTAATGACATTATATGACGAATTAAAATGATAATTTCTAATATTTGAATGATATAATTTAAAAAATACATGACATAACATACTATAATAAATAAATGTGAAAAATAGATAAATCTTAATAAATAATGAAATAAAACCTTCATTACATATATTACAAATGTAAATGGGGCACTAAGATCCATATACTCTTTTTGAACAAAACTAGAAACATTTGTGTGTCTCTTTATAGATCAAACTAATTTTCCCAATAGATGTTTAGTAATTTTTTTCATGTAATACTTTTAGGGATACTAGGCATCATCCCTACCAACTCACCTAATGTACTCAAACTAGTCTTTCCTAATTAATAACTAAAGTTACCATGTTCTCTATTATAATCCCTATATCAAACGGGACCACTTATCATTCCATTATAAATGATAGAATTTAAATGACACTAAAAAAATAGCCATGTATAATGAAAATAAAACATTCAATAATGAAAAGACATCTAAAACCAGGGGGGTACCCCTTTTATATTACCCACATAATTTATAAAACCAAATTAAAAAATTTAACAGGAATAAAATCATTAAATAATGTAAAAATAATGGAACCATCTAGATATTTATTGTAATTTTCAAAAAACTAACTGTTAACCAAAACAACATCATATAAATGTCGTGTGGAAGTAAAAAAACCATCTATATTTAACCCAATAAAACAAGATTGAATGTGATTTAGGTCAATATATACACTAGATAATTGAAAAACCAAATATGATTATAGAATGAACCAAAATAAGGTAACGAATAAAGAGGGGATTAAAATACATGATGATTTCTAGAAGATATACTCAAAAAACACATAATATTCAAATCCCAGGGGAGAAGAATAGGTGAGGGAGGTTCACCATGGGATATGGAGGTAAAATGGGGATAGAAATGGTCGACTTGTGGTTATGATCTGGGATGGGTAGAATTGGAAAACTCAAAAAATTAATAATATGGAAATCCTTATAGTTTTTACACATGGTTTTCCATATAGTGCACAAACTATTTGGAATATCTTTAAAAAAGGAAGAGAGGCACCATGGGTTTCCTGGAAGGGGAGCATGCTTGTACTCATAGCCATGTAGACTATATAGTACTATAATCGAAGATACATGTTTATACCTGGAGCACAAGTTTCTTGTTCTCTAAAATGTGTGGCTAAGGCAGTGCCACTTTTAATGGTTCATGGTTTGATCATGGATGGGAAAACATTTCTACTACAAGTTATCTAACCATTTTCCTCCTTCTGTATGGACTAAAAACACCAATTATATAAAAACCAATGGAATTACATGAAAAAATGGTAAGACATAAAATAATGAAAAAATAAATCTTTCAAACACCGTCGATGTGACATAAAAATTGATTTTCCTTTATGATATCAGAATGTAAAAATTACATTTGGATTAATTTAGATAATTTTCTTTGATACTAATTTTTAGGGACAATAATAAAAGATACATCATTTTAACATAAAAATTGTTTTAATATGATTTTATGAAAACAATCAGCTCACTTATTTATCTATTAATGAAATTTAGGTCATTATAATGAATTGTAACTAGAGTTATTAAATATAACCATTTTAATGTGTAGAGTACTTCCCCATTGAGATACCACTTCGACATATCTTCTATTAGATTAATTTTATATTAAAATGTTCCACATATTTTAAATTAATTTTGAAACTATTATTCCATTTCTGAAATGAAAATAACTTATAATATATAATAGGTTTAATAGAAGTTTTTACTATAATAAATATTAATAATAGTTAATATAATTTATTGTGGTTAATGAAAAAATGGTTATATCTAGTAAAAATATATAATTATATGGTTTTAAAATGACCCAATACATTTCTATTTCCAATTGTATTGATATTATTCAACTTTCTCAATTCTATGATTAACAGTTAACAATTCTTTCCATTTTAAATGTGATAAATATAGGTATACCTTTTTCTTTTAAATAATTACAAGTGTACCACTCCCCTAACTTATAAAAGGCCACCTCTTATTCACTTCACTTCACAATTCAAAAACCAATTATATCACCGATTTAAAATATAATAAATATTCTTACATTATTCCTTTCATCCAATAAGAGTTTTCTTCTTAAATCCATCCTATTAAGCCCTTTATTACAAACCAAATGACATTTTCTAAAGATGATATATCATCCTTAACTAATCATTTTATTTAATTTCATTTTCCACCTATTTTAATTAAAATTAAAAAATGATGATATAATCACAAAATTATAATTGATAAAATGTTAATATTTTATGGTGGTTATATAACCTAACTCTTCTCCACTTCAATTACAGTTTTTATGAAATCATCATTTGTGTGTACTATAAACTACCACCTTTAGAAGTGATGTGATTTATTATTTACATATGATTTTAATTGAAGGAAATAATGACATGATTTGATAAAAACATGCTTTATATATGAAATAAAAATGATTCTTCAAATTTAATATATTATATACTTTTCATTCATTTTGCTTATTCTGAAAATGGAATCACTCTTTATACATCTGTATGACATATGATCCCAATGAACGATGTCTTTAATTTTCTATATCTATCATTTATTGACTAATATATATAAATATATAGTTAAAATATATGATTTTTATTTCATGCAATACATTATAGAGATTATGTAACATAGATTAGTTAATGGGGACCAAAAATATCAAATAAAAACATGCATGAAATGGAATGTAATTATTACCCAAAACCTGACTTTAACATGGAATTGTTAATAAATGAATAATAAATTTCCATAATTAAATTTTATATGGTATTATTGTTATAAATATGATTATTTAAATTTTATATAATAATCTTATATTTATTAGACAAGAGGTTTGAACAAGCACAGAGGAATTGAAGACATATACATATGGATTTCTAGCACACGTTTTACTTATATGAGACACATAACATATTAAAAACCAATTTGGTTTGTAAGGTCAATATAAGTCCATTTGATTTATTTTATGATTATTCTCAATAATATTATGGTGAATTAAATATCCATTTTGGGATAACTCTTTCACTGATTTTTATGGTTCAAATTATACATAACTAGAAATGGATTTTTGTATCAATTGTTCATCCTTGGGGAATATGTTATCTTATGAATCAATATGATTTTTTGAGGTGTGTATATAGACCATTCATAATATTATATTGTGAATATAAATATATTCATTTTATATTTCATTCCATTTAATTTTTTATTCCTTAGGCTTATGATTCAATATTACAAAAGTTGTTATTGTTTTATGATTCAATATAATTATTCTTTGGGACTATTTGTTATTATATTTCTGATGAGGTAATATTATGATCAATATCTCACGAAACATATAAAATTTATTATAAGTTTAATAATTCATTAGAATAAAATTTTCCCATTTTTGACACTCTTTGTGTACTGAACAGTTCAGAAGTATTATTTTACAAAAATTATTTCTATTTTTAACAAAAAATAATATTTTTCACCCACCATGTTTTCTAAAAATTATTATAAAAATATATTTAAATTATAAATTTTATTTATCAAATAATTTTTACCAGTGTTTTGAATTTTTACAACATGTTTTGAAATGAATTTTCATGTCTAATTGCAAATAATTCTGGTTTGGATTTTATCAAAAATGTGAATGGAATTATTTTATTAACATTTATATAATAAATGATATTTTACACCATCATTACCATGTATTTGTCTTAAATTAACTTTTATAATTGTGATTTGTTATTTAAAAAAAATTATTTCCAAATGTTTTATGGAATTTTTTGTTTTAGAAATTAATTTTCAAAATTTAAATGATATTTCTAAAAGGAATTTTTTTGATGATTTTTAATTATTAGATTATAATTTTACTACGATATTATTAAGGAATGAAATTTCTAGATTTTTTTCATTTTTTAATATTAATATTTCAAATATAAAAATATATATTCCATATAAAATGTCCCATGTGTTCATTCAAAATCAATTTCCGTATAAGATGACATCATTGCATGTCACATAAGATTTACTAGTGGTAATATTGAAAGATACCATCCTAATACATAATCATTGTGGTTGAGGTTTATGTTGATTAAATTATTGTCAAGCCAATTTATTTTTCATGTGTTATGCTATAATGAATTGATGGAGTGTTTATAAACCATATTTTTAGGACAAAAGTTATGATATGATGAAAAAATGATAGTTTAATTTAATTATATAACACATAAGAATTGTTTTCATTATGAGATCGATGAGACCATTATTTCCCTCTAATTCATTAGTTAAATATTTATATATCGTGAGATAATAATGGGAAACAATACAGTGGTATTGATCCACTAAGGGAAATACATGATTCCTATTCCACTTTTGGAAAAAAGTGCACCATAATCCACAATTGGAAATATGTTATAAGCTATGGTATACTATATTTATGGTATTTGCCGTAATTCATGAATAATGGAATGGTTTTTATATATTTACAATGGTTCAATAATTTTAAGAAGTTTTATTATAGTCAATGATTGATTTATTATTATGTCTTACTCGTTTTTTTAAAAGGTAATGCTTTGGTCAAAGACCAAAGAACAATTTATTGATAGTCAAAAAAAGATTACAAGAGGTGAAAGGATGGGATTTTATTAAATCTCTATCAAAAGGATATAATAAATTAGAAGGAATAGAATTAAGCCAAGTCATGGTCTGATGAACTCCTTTGTTGGTAAGAGCATCAGCAACAACATTCACTTCAAGTTAGGCATGAGTAGCTATATAATCGATCCCATGAAGCAAGTTCAGACAGTTCATCCAACGAGCAGGGAGAGTCTAGGCTAGATGGATGTTTCCATTACAGATGGCATGGATGATAGTGGATGAATCACTTTCAATCCATAGATTTCTCCAAACTCTTTGAAGCGCAAAATCAACAGCGTTAATGACCCCCAACATTTCCGCCTCCAGAGATGAAGAGTATCCAAATCCAACATAGAAACATCCCTGACACTGGCTGTCTGAGTCTCTGAAGATAGCACCACAACTGGCAGGGCCAGGGTTTCCTTTGGAAGTGCCATCAATGTTCTCTTTGATCCATCCTGGCACTGGTGATTTCCATAACACTTCAAATGATCATTTAGGCTTTGGGAAGATGACAGGAATATGGAGATGGTGAAGGATATCAACTTCCCTAACCAAGTTGTCGCAGCAGTATTTTTGAATTGAGGAAGCTTCATGAATCGAAAAAAGAATATGAGATTTCCCTACATTAAGATTGAGAGAGTGATTATTGTGAATGAGATCATTTCTAAGATACCAGAGCTCATGAAGAAGTTCCGCCACTACCGCAAGAAACATATTCTTAATCTGTAGAGAAGCTTCATGTATAGTGTAGTTTTTTAAAAACAAGGATATTGAGTCAGTAAAGAGATTTATGAAATTGAATAAATCAAAAATATAATTCCAAAGGGTAGAGGCTGTCGCACAAGATAGAAAAAGATGATTGTAATATTCCTTGTACTGATTACACAGGAGACACTTAGAATAGAGTTCAATACCAAAGATTTGCAGACTAGTTTCTGTAGGTAATCTATTATGGGAAATGCACCAAATAAGGGTGAGCCTAGAAGGTTGAATACCAGGTTTGATAAAATGATTCACCCAAATAAAACTAGATTCATTTTCAGAGAAATTATGATTATAATAGTTTTTGAATTCTAGAATGCCATTAGTAGAGGATTCCCAAACAAGGAAGTCACCATCAGAAGTAAAAGGATGATTATAAATAATTTAAAAATTATTATCAGGGACATCACATTGATGAGATTGTAAGACATCCTTTACAGTCTGATTAGTATCTTCAGGAAGATTATTATAGGTTAAAAAAGATATTAAAGGGTTACCACACCATTTGTCACATCATTTGTCACACCAAAAATTAATGGAAGAATCAGCAATGACAATCCATCTGTAATTTTGCATGATTTTGTGGTAAGAGTCCCGGATCGAAGGACAGATGGACGAGTTAATGAAATTAAAATTCCCTTTTAAAATCTTAGAGAAGAATCTATGTTTCAGAAACATAGAAGATTTAGAAGTGTAGATAATAATTCGCCAAGTAAGATGAGCCTGAAGAGAATCATTGAAAAGCTTTAAATTTTTAATATCGATTCCACCATTAGCAATGGGATTATGGCATGATTTCTAAGGTATAGTAACAAGTTACTTTTCAAAAATTCTTCCATACCAAATGAAGTTTTTAATATAAGTATTAATTTTCCTAAATACGTCGACAAGCCATTTGTAGACCATAAGGGAATAGACCATTTTAGAAAAAATGGTCGATTTAACCAAAAAAATTCTGCAAGCCATGGAGAGGGATTTCCCTTTCCAGTTGGAGAGTTGATTTGTGATTTGAAAAATGATATTAGAGAAATAGGTAGCTTTGGGCTGACCCCAAAATATTGGAACACCCAATTATAGAAAGGTAAAAGACACTTGTTAATACCCAAATAAGATATGATACCATATTTCCTTCTTACAAGAAAATTCTTACCAAAATAGATATACGATTTGTTCCAGGAGATAGCTTGACTAAATATATCCTCATAGTGAGATATAGCTTTCTTGAGAACATGATGATTTTTTTGATCCCCTTTAATGAATAAAATAATATCATTAGCATATAAAAGATGGGTGGGGGAATTTAAATTCCTGGGAACTGGAATAGGCTTCATCATATTTTGATCAACTAGATTGTTAAGGAGTCTTCTAAGGTAATCCTCATCAATAACAAAGAGTATGGTAGAAAGTGGATCGCCCTGCCTGACACCTATTGAGCAATTAAAAACACCTCTAGGGGTACCGTTAATCAGGATAGTGATATAAGCAGAGTGGAAAAGAGTATTAATTCTACCAATGAAGGAATCACTAAATCCAATGTTTTTTAGGACTTTGAAAATGAAATTACAGTCAATGGTGTCAAAAGCCTTTCTGATATCCAGTTTGATGGCCACAAAAACTCCTCTAGTGTTTTTATTTAAACTATTATCACATTTAGAAGAATGAAAAATGCAGTCATGAATAGACCTTTCTTTAATAAAAACAAATTAATTCCAGGATACGATTCTATTGCAGATAGGAGCAAGTCTATTTACAAGGATTCTAGTGATGATTTTATAGATAGTGTTAATCAGAGCAATAGGTCTGAATTGATGGATCTCAGATGCATTCTCAACCTTAGGAATTAAGGTTAAAAAGTGAGCATTGATTCCATGAGGAAGAGATCCCTAAGTGAAAAAGATCTTAACAAGGTTACAAACATCATTTTGAATTATATCCCAATTATTTTGGTAAAAACCATTATTGAATCCATCCGGACCCGGAGCACTGTCTGAGTTTAGACCGAAGATAGTGTCTTTAATTTCATGATCAAGAGTAGTTCTTAAAAGAGACTTGGTGTCTCTTTCATCTACCATTAAAGGAATAATATCAGGTTTACGATCAATATTAATATCTGTACCATTAAAAATGTTATAAAAGTAAAAGTTAACATGATATGTAATGGATTATTTAGAATCAATGGTCATGAAATTATGAATGAGCATAGTAAGAGGACAACTGGCCTTTCTAATTCTTTGTATGCAATTATAAAATTTAGTATTGCGATCACCATGAGTAATCAATTTTGTCCTAAACATTTGATTAAAAATATTTTCCTTGAATGTGAGCAATGAATTATGTTTAGAAGAGATATTAGCTTCTAATTGAGGATCCATATTAAAATCAGAATTAGTGTTTTGAGTTTGGAAGCGACTGAGTTCATCTTCGAGATAAGAGATATTATGATCTATTTGGTAATTTGGATTTTTGCACCATCCTTTAAGAGCTTTCTTAAGAACATTCAATTTTTGTAAACAAGAAAAAGAATCTTTATGATGTTTCATAGAGTTCCAGGTGTTATAAATAAAAGTGACACAATCAGGATTCGAAGACCAAGCATTATTAAATTTGAAAGGAATGACAGGATTTAGATCATTCATAAGGATGCTAACAAGGATAGGATGATGATCAGAGTTGAGTCTAGAAATATGAGATATTTATGTTTAATATCATGGGTTATTATAGTTGGTAACAGAGTAAATAATCAATATGTTGAGAATAATATTGGGAAAAAAATTAGTGATATCCATAGGCATATGCCTTTGTATATGTATAGTGATTTTTCTAGGTACATCAACAAGAATACATTTGAGATCAGCTCTATATATATAAATTTATCTTTAATTTTTGTTGAAGGATATAAAAATATGTTTCAATGAAATTACATATTTCTATAGATACTACAAGTGGATGTTTATTAAGAACAAATGTGTGTATATTAATAATAATAAAAGTGTGTTTGAGTAAGACCTTATTGTTTTATAGTTCATGAAAATGGGCCATGAATCATACCTTGTTTGATGGTATTAGGGTATTTTCTTTGTATTTAACTAACCCTTGATGATCCATCATTAAGGATTCAATTATTGACCATTAATGTTCTAGGATAATCCATATAGGTCATATATTGTTAATAATGTGTTATGATTAATATATCATACAAATTATTTTCAAGATTATGTTTTTTTCTACTAGGATTACTATTTCTCATCCTTTATCATCTACTTTTATTTTTTACATGGAACCTAAATGAATCAATTTAAAAATGTTTTTACTAAAATAAAATCAAAATCCTCTAGTGGAACTAAAAAATATAGGAAATAGTGTGACAAGTATTTTTTTATGATCACACACCATTCTCAAGAAATGATTCCCGCTAAAATTAAAAATAATAAGTGGAGGGAAATAAGTTTTGGTGTGTCCTTAAGGATTAAATTAACACATTATCTTATTTTTTCTGTTGATCCAAGAGTTTCTGAGAAATGCATAATTACCAATAAAAATATATTTTAAGTTATTTATTGTTTAGATCATGAAAATACATTTTTATGAATATTATTTGGAAGGAATGTCAAATTATTTGTGGATTGTTATTAAGAAAATGATGGAATAAGAAAAAACATAATATATGAAATATGAATATTTTAATGGAATAGATCCTTTTATGTGCATCACTAATATTATAAGATCAAATATAGAGAAGGAATTCATTAATCATAATTTAAATGATGAGGAATTTATTAGTACCTATGGTCCTTATTATATAAAACTTACAAGGTGTTTCACTGGTTTAAACCCAAAAATTGAAAAAAAAGATCAATTAATATAGGGGGCGGATGGGTAAACCCATTTTTCCTAAAGTAACAGGCTTTAAAACACAATAGAATCTATGAAGAATTTATTTTATGTGAACATAAGATAGAAATGGTAATTGGATATTCCCAAAAAGCATATGGTTATGATATGGAAAGTAAGAACATGAATAAGGGGTACTAAAATGGTGAAAAGAAATTCCTTCCACCTTCATGAAAAAAATGTGGAAAGAATTATAAGTGTAAAATAATTAATGGAACAGTTAGGTTCTTTACATATGATCAAGGGGTCTTAAATCCCAGGAATATTAAAAATAATTTAACAGGATATATAATGGTATTATGGAGAATATGAAATGAAAAAATTCACCACCCACACTCTAAATATTCACATGAAGCATGTTTGGAATAATGGGAATCAATTCCCCAATATAAGGGAAAATGGGGAATATAGGCAAAAAACTACTAAAAATAACAAAAAAACTAAAAACTTATATAATCACAATAGATAACTTGAACCATCATAATTATGGAACACATATCCTCCAATTCATTATTAGTAACATAATGGTTGATTTTGTGTAATTGTACCCAATAAAAATTATATTATTCATTCCTTAGTTATTTTTTTTGATAACCTCCATCTACATAAATTTTAGAATAATGAAATCATTTTTTATATTCTATTCATATAAGGATGAAATAATGAATATAATGATATTGTTTTTTTATAATAAAAGTGAATAGATTATAATTAAATGGTGAATTAACATTTTTAGGTTTTTATGTATCATTGTATGATTAGTATCACAGTTATAGATATAGTCATACATTTATGAGTTTATGGTTTATTATATGTTCAAATTCAATGGCAGCGCCCTCAAACCAGAAGGGGTCAACTTGATCCGCAGTGACGCCCTAGGCCTTCACTATTTTAGGCCCCCTTAGGGAGGGGGATACACCTCCTATCCTTCTTCTCCCCCTCCCCTTTTTCTTTTCCCTTTCCTTGTACTTTGAACCCGAAATAAATTTAATGATGATGATGATGATGACTTACAAATTGAGATATTTTCAATATTATGTATATAATTGGAGTCATTAATGTAAATAAACCATGATTTATATGTTTAAATAGAAATTTTATTTATATCAGAATACCAAAACACATTTTGTGCATATTATTAAAGGTACTAGTAACATTTTGGGATTATCTTATATTTTATTTTTAGGAAACTATGTGTTTTAGTCCACCACATTGACAATTACTCAAATTTCATTATTATCACATAAAATTTCACAATACATCCTCTTTCAAAAATATACATTCATATAGTGGTGTTAATTTATAGATTCCCATATTCAATTTTTTTATAATCCATAGAGGATAGTTAGCTTGATGTTTTAAAAATCCTACAGAAATCTATCAATACAAAGTTGAGTATCACCACTATATAAGAACCTCATATATATATTTATTCTGAGAGAACAATTAAAATAATATATTTTATGATTATATAGACCTATATTGGTTAGAAAGGTTTTTTTGATCAATACCTTCCTCTAGATGATATTTTATGCAATAGTGGCTTTCACATGATCTTTCACATGGCACCTTATTAACTCATTTATAGAGAGATTCATAGAAAACCAAAGTAAGAGAATGGACTATTTGGAGTTGCTAAAGATTATGAGATGACTGATAATGTAAAATATATTTAGAAACGTGTAAGGGATATACAATATTGAAATAAATTTTATGATGATAATACTTCATGTGGTCAATACATTGAATTTGGTGAGAAGGTGTTATTATTAATTTTTATGTGGATGATAGACGGAAAAAATAATCCCATGTTATATCAATCACTTTGAAAATCCAAATCATACCAGGACATTAAATATTGACATGTAATATCCACCAATCAAATCTAAGGTTTATGATGTGTTCTGTATGTATCACGTGAGTAGTAAATAACCCATCACTAATGTGTACTAAACTAAGAGTTCTTGTCACTGGATCATATTATTTCATAGGAGGAAAAATTAGTGGAGATTATATTCATTACATAAAACATTATATGAAACAATACAACTGAAATAGTTAATTTCATATGGTAAAACCCCCATGTTTAGGATGTTATGTGGGATCCTGAGGATGTAATGAGGCTGAATTACCATTTGTTGATGGAAACAAAGTGACAAATTTTTTTGTGAAAAAATATTTTTATAGGTTATAGAAAGTAATAGATCCATATTTTAGGAGATATGATTTTTTCATGAAAACTAATTATTTTTTATTTATTGTGATACCTACAACACAATTTTATATTGTGTTACATGCAACACCAAGTTATAAAGAAGCACACTATTCTATTAATATAATTTTTTAATATGATGGAATTCTCAAAGTCATTGGAATGGTTGTTATGAATAATATTACTTGAGTTATGAAAATATATTTTTTATATATTTATATAAAATTAATTCCACAATGGCCAATTGTGTTGGAATCAAAATAATAAAAATTTCAAAATTAAGGAAATAATTTTCAACAAAACTATTATTAAGAACTCAAATTCATTTTACCACTGTAAATAAAAAAACACATATAAAGAATGATTGAAATTATTTTTTATATTATAAAATAATTCATATTTATAACACTCAACATATTTGATTTTGTGATAATAAATAATAATATATACAATTTTATACAAAAACTATTTTTTCTAAACAGAAGTTGAGTCCCTTTTTCTCACATATTTTTTATATAATTTTTAAAAATTACAGAAGAATTATTTTTTGAAATTATATTATTTTTTGAATACATCAGGAAAAAATTTAACTACTATAGACTTTTGGGTATTTTTGTAGAAGATAAATTTTTCAATCAATTGTTAGAAAAGCTGGTTTTTATTAAGATTTTCCATTTGTTTTAATGAATTTGAAAAAAAATTGATATGGTTTTATAGTTAGAATTAGTTCAAATATATATATATTAATCACTATTAGATCATTTAAATCAATTGATTATTTAATTGTGATAAATTTGATTTTCACATTTAAACATTTTCTCAATGTAAAACCACTTCCTTATCAAGTCGATAAGATTAATTTTAAATTAAAAATCACTATTTACAAGAAAGGAATTTGGAAAAAATAATACCATATTTGGAATAAGAATTATTTATATTATCTAATTAGGTAAATTTATGTTTGATCATAATTAATTATGGAAACTATACAAATTATTAATCATGGTTATGATGAAAATGGTTTTACCATTGGTTAAAATAATATTATGAGGGTTAAAACGACCCAAAACATATCCATAAATTTTTTTAAGGAAATATTATAACCTTATTTATTATATCTTCTATAATTTCCATTTTGGATCCTTGTTTCATGTGATAAATGTGAGTAAATTTTTTTCTTTTCAAAAATTACAATTGTGACCCCCACATCAATTATAAATGGCCACCCTCTCTCCTCTCCTATTAACAGTTCCATGAAAAATTTGTTCAGAAAATAACTACCAAAAAACATCATAAATTTTATCCCCTCATCAAATAATCCATGGTATTTTCAGAAAGCTATTACATGGATCCTTTTGATGAAAACCAAAAGATGTTGTCCAAAAAATAGGTAACATCCCTAACAAAGCATTTCATTGTATTTATTCCACACATCTATTAATAATTATTTATCCATTTTGAATTAAAATAATAATTATCTTAAAAAAATATATCTTATCATGTTAATAAATATCCTAAATATTTTTCCTCTTCCGTCAAGTAAATTGAAAATCATCATTCTTATGTATGATGAAATGATGCATCACAAAGTGATGTAATTTGTTCTTCTGATAATAATTACATGAAAGGTAAAAATTAAATTATTAAATAAATACATGAAATATATTCAAAATAAATTTTATTATATAATGGATGTTTCTTATTTAACATTATTTCTTTTTACTCATCACAAAAATGGAAACAATGATCATGCATACATACAACCTACTCTCTACACAAACAATGTATTTCATTTTTTATCTCTAGAATTCATGGAATACAACATATAAATATATAATATATATAAATTTAATTTATACAATTGATTAAATTTTTCATATGGTCAAAAAGATAAATATTGGTATAGTACCAAAAATAAATAATCAAAACATGTACCAAAAACAAAATAGTTATTACCCAAAATGTGACTTTAACGTTTAATTTTTATGAAATTGGTAATAAATAATAATAAGTAAATAACAAATTTTATGACATATATAATTATTGTTTGATAATATTTTTATAGTAAATTTATTTTTAATATACATGTGTGTTGAACTTGTGTGATGGAATTCGATACTCTAATGAACATATTTTTAACTCTATTTTCACTTTTCTATGATACATGTCATATTCCCAACATATTTATTTCATGGGGTGTAATTATTTAATATAATTGTATATTATGAAGATTCTAATTAAAATTAACTGTATTTATATATCCACTTTATGATTTCACTTTCAATGGTATTATTGTTAGAAATATACCAAAGTGGCAAGGTATTTTTGTGTCAATGTTCCTTCTATGATGATATCTTATGCACCTATATTCTTTTATGAGGTCTATATACAAACCATTTGGAATGTTAAATCCTGAATCTACTTATATTATATGTATTTTGGGTTATTATAATGTTTTTATATCATTTTTATAATTATTTAATTTTTATATATTTTAAATGGTTTTATGATATAAACTCACCGATTATCAAGATTTTTTATTATTATATTATCCCTATGAAATCATACAAACCATCTCTAAAGAAAGTAATATTTTCTTCTCCTAATTTTTTTCCATGAGGGAATATTTTTAACCTTCATTTTCATTTATTTATATACAAAGGATTTAAAACAAATGAAGAAAAATCCACTTTATTTCTTTCTTCGAATGAAAATAATTTTCATACAATATAATATTTTATAAATATGTTTTCAAATATGTTTTGATATACCAAAAATGTGTTATTAAAGATATTTTTAACAACATTTATTTTTTAACATTTTTTTTGAGGGGAATATTCATTTTTTCAAGACCCGTCCTCATGGACCATGTCGTGACTACCCCAAGCCCGCCCCCCATAGGCGAGGGGCCGACAAATAGCAACAAAGGTGAAAATCCTAGTAAAAAGGAAAGAATTATCTTTATAAAATTAAATGGGGTAGTATACAAACCCAACTGAAAGTATAGTACAACTGAAAAGAAAGTACAACAATAGTAAAGTAAAGAGGCAACCACTGAGTCTTCCTCCGGATATCCCACCTGAAGGGTGGGTACATATGGTATCCTTAGCTCTTCGGGTCCGTTCATCCACCCCGTGTTTGTCTCGCAAAGTGGTCAAACTCCGGGTACCGTCCAAATCCACAAACCTCCACCTCGATCAGTGTTGTCCATCGTCTGCATCCAACACAATGTAGTGTGGGCATAGCCCATGTAAGAGTGAGTATACGATACATAGTAGGAACCTCAAGATCCCCGAAGGTCTCCCAGAATCCACGAAGGATAAACCAAAAATTAAAGATACAATCACAATGTATCAACCGACTCTACTTACATATATGACCATATATATACATAATTCATCAATTCCGGTTCAGCTCCAACTATCGTGCCCAAGTACAACCCAGTCCACACAGGAAAGAAGTCAATCACATAAATGATAATTATTGAATGTCAAGACTCAACTCACATAGGTATACTACTCACGAAGAGGGGTGTAGATGATTAGATATATCCTTTTAATCATCTCCTCTACTGAACCCACATAGGATCCTAGTACAGAAGTCATCGTTGGAAAACCCACGGAGGATCCATGTACAGTCGTCACCGCTGCCGAACCCACGGTGGATCCAAGTACAGTATTCGTCGCTACCGAACCCACGTTGGATCCATCTACAGTCTTCATCAATGTCGAACCCATGGAGGATCCATGTACAGTGGTCATCGTCATTGATCCCACGGAGGATCCTAGCACAGTAGTCATCATAGTCACAACCAGCTCTAGGGTTCCCGCACATAGCACAATTGATTCTAGGAGGGTCTGCTCCTCGTGCCAAGGGGGGTCGATACATAAACATTCACAATGTCCAGAGTTGATGTATCCCAAAGTTCTGTCTTGTCAATGGGAACTCAATGTGACATACAGAGCATCAATTGGACGCCCAGTCTGAGATATATTTTCTTTTCCGTTTCAGGGGCCTGGTTAAAAATACGCTCATTTCTAACCCTTTCATTCCCCAATGTTTTCCAAAACTCACTTTGAGTATCGAAAAAGTGCAACATCTATGAAAGGGTCCTAGTGCCATAGATGGCGCGTCGATTGAACGTGTGGTATTCGAGTTATTCACCTTTTTGTAAAAACGGGTCCAGCTCGTTATGCCTAGTGGGCCGATGGGTCGGGTTAACCTAGTTTTGGCGGGTCCGTCCTGGTAGGGGTGTCGGACCGGCCCGATGAAATGCGTGGCTCAGCCTGAGGGGAATATCCTAGAATGATGGGGCGCAGCCCGACCCTGCGCGGCACGGCCCGACACGTTGCCACCAGATGTGGCCCGGCCTGGCACAGCACGGCCCGACATTACCCGGCCCGGTGAGGCGCGGCCCGAACACGGCTCGGTCGGCTGGATGAGCGGTTCGAGGTGCCGAGTGTGGCCCCCCAGCTACGCGAACTGGGAACACCACGAAGCATCAACCTCCCTTACCGACCAGCCGAGCCGGTCGGCCTTCTTGGCACAAGCGTCCTGCACGGGCGGGCCTCGGTTCTTCCGGCATGGCTCCCTCACAGCGTCGTGGCTTTCCTCTGACCGATCGGCTGACGGGCCTACTAGTTCTTTTGCCAAAGCGGGCCACAGAACGCAGGCTGCAGTCTTCCGCAGCGCGGCGCCTTGGGGCGCCGCAGTTCCTCTATTCGTCCCGGATGGCTATAGCCGGCTAGTTCATTCCCGGTAGAGAGGCCTGCAGTTGCGGGCCGGGGTTCTTCCGCATGCGGCTAGTTCACGGCCGTCGCTTCTCATGTCGCCACCTCTTCCATTCGTGAATTAAAAGAACAAGAACCATCAGAGGATTTTCGGGTCGTGTGCGTTTGGCCCGTGCCCTCTGAGTTAGGTGGTAGCAGTTGGCCAAAGACAATCCAATTTTTACAGTGTTGAACAAGAACAATTTTAATCCATTAAAAATGAACATATTATCCCTACCTCGAATTAAGGTTTTTGGTAGTCTGCATCATGGAAGAATACATCGTGGGGAGATGATTCATAGACAACGTTCGTATGTGTCTGAGGATGAAGGAGACGTCTCTTCACTTACTGCGGAGATGAGGAAGAAAAGAACGTCGTCGTTGGAGTTCGAGTACTTCGAATCATAGAGAATTCTTCGTCGAGGAAGAAAGCCGTTCTTCATTTGAGGGTTGGTGTTCTTCAAAAACTCAATAGATCTCCCAAATCCTCTCCACAAAACTAATTCCCCAAAGTAAAAATAATATCTAAGGCTATTATTTTTATTCCCCATGTAATTCAAAATTCAAAACCTTTAATTAATTAATTGAAGAGTTTGAATTCATTGATTAACATGTGTTGGAAAAAATAAAATATGGAGAGAGGGAGAGGAAGAGTTATCATTCAATAAGGGGGAGTTGTCACAATAAAAGAAGGGGAGAGTTATGGGGAATTCAAGAGAGTTATGGGGAGTTCAAGTGTATAGGGTATGTGTGGACCCCACCGAACAAATATACTCTCATGGGAGGTTATGTGGGTGTGGGCCCCACCTATAACTCCCCTTGAGAAGAAAATAACCACCCTCCACAAATAAAAAATATCTTCCACATATTTTTGTTATTTTTTTAATAACAACCCAAAAATTAACATCTCCTCCCATCAAAATGAAACTATAGTGAAGGTACCCTTAGGAGAATACTGGTGCTAAGAGTTCATCGGTGCCCTCAGATTTCGATTCCGAGCACTGGTTCAAAAGATAGAAAAACCCGCTCGTTTGTTCACTGAATGTACATGTGCTAAATATCAGAAAATTTTTCCCGGCACACCGGGCCTCAAAATCAGGCACCGTCAGAAACTGCATACTCATAAAATTCCAAATAATTTAAGAAAAAAAATTTCACTGAAATTTAAGGGTCTTTAAATTACCCCCACCTTAGGGCTTTATGTCCCCGTAATGCTACATCATAGACTAGGGAAACAAATGTGGTTACTGAGCATGCATCTGAGCCTCCTGCTCCCATGTTCCCCCTTGGAGGTTCCCTTGCTGCCTGAAAATGCGCACCAGAGGAATCAACCGTCCATGTAGGACCCACTCCTATTGATCCTTGATCTCTACCAGGACCTCCGTGAATGTCGCCCCATTATCGATGTCTAGATCCCCGTGATCGATGATGTGTGATGGATTGTGCACGTATCATCTCAACTGAGATATGTGGAAGACATCGTGCACCTGGTGCAACTGAGGTGGAAGGGCCAGGCAATATGCCACCTCACCTACCCTGCTGAGGATTTGGAATGGTTTGATGAAGCGCAGAGATAACATTCTGCCATGGCCAAATCTCTGTAGACCTCGCCAAGGTGAGACCCTTAGGAAAAACTGGTCGCCATCATCGAACTCCAATGGTATCTGTCTCCTATTATCATAGGACTTCTGTCTGCTGTGTGCAGTATTCATCCGCTCCTGGAAGATCTGCACCTTCTCCGTTATAGCCTGAACCATCTCTAGTCCTACAAATGCTGACTCCCCAGGGTCAGTCTAGCATAGAGGTGATCTGCAAGGTTGGTCTTACAGTGCCTCGTAAGGATCCATCCCGATGGTGGACTGGTAGTTATTGTTGTACGCAAACTCAACTATGGGTAGGGGATCCTCCAAACTGTGACCAATTTCAAAGAAACAAGCATGGAGCATGTCCTCGAGAGTCTGAATGGTCATCTCTGTCTGACCATCTGTCTGAGGATGGAAGGCGGTGCTCAGACATAGTTGCGTCCCAAAAGGCTCTTATAATCCCTTCCAAATCCGAGATGTAAAGTGAGAATCATGATCAGAGATGATAGACGACGGCAAACCATGAAGCTGTATAATCTCCTAAACATGGAGGCGTCCCAAGCTCTCTACTGAGCCCTGCTCTCTGATCGGTAGGAGGTGGTATGACTTGGTGAGTTAGTCGACGACCACCCAGATAGAGTCATATCCTCTGGATGTATGTGAGATCCCCATCATGAAAACCATAGATATCCCATCCCACTTCCACTCCGGCACCTCTAAGGACTGTACCATGCATGCTGGTACCTGGTGCTCCGCATTCAGTTGCTGAGAATTGATGCATCGTGAAATGAACTCTTTTATAGCCTTCTTCATACCCGGACACCGGTGTTGTCATTTGAGATAATGGTAGATCTTCGCCACTCATAGATGTACTGCTAGAGGGGAAGTGTGAAACTCCCTCAGAACTTCCTCCTGTAATGAAACTAGAACCATAGTACGTCCCCTAAAGAGGATGACTTGCTCCCCTTCATCTGAAAAACCATCAGTCACCTGCCCTGTGGATATCTGAGCACGTCCTGTCTCACAGTCCACAACACCACATTGTATCTCTCTAACATGCTGAAGGGGTGTAGGAGTGACTATGAGAGACTATAGAAGGGTTTCTCAATATCTATGCACAAAGGATTTCTGAAATGCTGCTAGCTGCTCTGTCAGCTCTCCTAGTAGCTGAATGCCCAGTCTCCTTCAGAGAGAATTAGCCACAATTTTCCCATTCCCAGAAGTATAGACTATCTCAATGTCATAGTCCTGGTGGAACTCGAGCCATCGCCGTTGTTTCATGATCCGGTTCTTCTACGAGAATATGTACCTGAGACTCTGGTGGTCAGAGAAGATTGTAAAGAACTCTCCCATCAGATAGTGTCACCAAATCATCAAGGCGAAGACCACTGATTCTAACTCCAGGTCATGGGTAGAATAGTTCTTCTCATGCTATCTCAACTGTCGTGAACCATATCGGATCACTGCTCTCTCCTGCATCAAGACACACCCGAGTCTGGTCCCTGATGTGTCACAATAAACTACGTACCCAATGCCCCCCTCTGGTAGCCTTAATATGGGCGCACTTGTCAATCTCTGTCTCAGCTCCAGAAAGATCTGCTAACTTCTATCAGACCTCACGAAGGGTTTCCACTTCTTTTTCAATTTTGAAAGCAGTGTTGCAACTCTGGAGAAGTCTGGCACAAATCTCCGATAGTACCCAGCCAAACCTAGGAAAATATGCACCTTCGTCATGCTCCTGGTGGCTCCCAAGAAAGTACCTCTTTGATCTTCGCTGGGTCCACGGCATCCCCAGCCTCTGAGATGAGGTGTCCCAAGAAATGAACCTCTCGAATCCAGAACTGGAACTTCGAGAGATTAACATAAAGCTGGTGCTCTCGGAGTGTGTCTAGTACAACCCGCAAGTGGTAGGAGTGCACCTCCTCAGTAGTCGAGTATATCAGTATGTCATCGATAAATTCTATGAAGAAATGATCAAGATAAGGCTAGAAGATCCTGTTCATGAGACCCATGAACACGGCTATATCATTGGTTACACCGAAGGGCATAACCAAGAACTCATAGTGTCCATACTGACACATGAATGTCGTCTTCTACACATCCTCATCTCGAACTTTGAGCTGGTGATAGACTAACATGAGGTCTATCTTCGAGAACCATCGTGATCCCTTGATCTGATCAAAGAGGTCGTAAATCCTTGAGAGGGGGTAGTTGTTCTTTACAGTCACCTAATTTAGGCGACGGTAGTCGACACATAGTTGTATGATCCCAACCGCCTTCTTGGCGAACAAAATCGGAGATGCATAGGGTGAAACACTAGGTCGGATGAATCCCTTTCCCTGTAAGTCCTGCAGCTGTACCCACAGCTCACGAAGCTCAGTGGGATCCTTTCGATATGCTGGAGTTGATATCAGTACTATCCTGGGGCAGAAGTCAATGTAGAAGTATACCTCTCTCCGAGGAGGTAGTCCTGAAACGTTGTCATGATAAATGTATGCATACTGATCCACCACAACAGGAATACTCGGACTCCACACATCAACCTCTCTTAGGATGAGACTAGCCAAATGATGTGTGATTGGATACCCTCTCCTCTGCGTAAGTCTATCCTGCACTGCAAAGGCTCCCTTCTCACCGGTGGAGGTGAGCCTTGTCCCATCTGTGCAGACACACCACACTTTTCTCCTAATACAGTCGATCTGGGCATGGACTGTTGATAACCAGCCCATACCCAAGATGACGTCGTAAGGCCTCGATGCCGCTACAAGAAGATCCCAGCCGAAGATCTCACCTCCTAGAGTAAGCTCACCCTGTAGGCACAAGTGTGTAATCATTGAGTATGCTCTCGTAGGAGTCTCTATCTATATGGATCGAGCCAACGACTTCTTCAAAATCTCCGAGCTCCATTCAAGGGCAGTGGAAATAAAAGAATGACTCGCTCCTATGTCTATAAGTAATGCAGAAAGGGTGGAGTATACACAATATTAACTAGAATCATCTCAGGTTCACCGTGGTCGTAGGCCTCGACTGCCTGGAGCTGATCCTGCCCCTGTCTGCCTGCTCCCTGTGGTCGGGGTGGTCCTCCTGGTGGTGGTGGTGGTAGATCCTGAAAGCGTCGTCCACCAACAGCTGCTTGGCCAGCTCCACTGCCTTGTCGGCCTGCTCTATGCGGACCACCATGGGTTGAACGTCTACCTCTTCATGGGATGTCCCTCTACTGTTTGATGCTCGTCCGCATGGCGGGTCGGGCAATCCCGAGCCATGGGACCCTGCCCGCTGTATGCATAGCACTGCGTGCCCCTCGAATGGCTGGCTATGTTTCATGTTCCATGAACCTCCGAACAAGTAACTTGGTGTCATGATCTACCTTCACCAAAAGAAGGGAAGGTTCAACAGATTTACAGACCCTTCCTTCTTTAAGTTGAAGGAGAGATAATGACCCATGAGACCCACCTTCAATAGGTCCCGGAGTGGCGACTAGCACCAAGGGTATAGAATCACACACTAAATGGAAGGTATTACACTTTTTCTTTTAATAGTATTGGGAGATAGAATGGTAAATCCCAACAACACCAAAAGCGGAAAGTAAAAGTAAAGACAAGAACCACTCCCAATGCATGTTACAAAAGTAAAAATCTAGAAAGTACAATTGACTACAAGGGTAAAGTACCAAAGAAAGAAAAACAGCGACTGAAACTACCCCAAAGGTCTGAGCTTGTACGGTCCAGCACGATCCCCGAAGTCCTCATGGAAACCTGAAAACAATTTTATATACGTAGTGTGAGCATACAAGTATACTCAGTAGGGAAAACACTAAAGCTCTCGTGCACAAGTGGGGGGAACGTACTAGAGTCCCATGAGGAAAAGAGTAAACCAAACACCTAACAAGGTAACCTAACCACCCAAGCCTCACCTTGGCACACTCTCCAAATAACGCAAGTCAAGTAAATTATAGTAATAGCACATCAATGTTTGGGTACCCCACGCCATTTTACCACTAGTTATTAAAGACATCCTACACATCGAACCAATCCTGGCATTCTCACCACAGTCCCACAGCCACAACCCACCTGCACACACCTGGGCCACAAACTCACGTAGTCCCACTGCCAAACCCTGCATGCACACACCTATGCCACAACTATCACACGTAACCACGCCTGCAGACACCTAGGCCAGAAAAACCACCGCCACGCCCAAAGACACCTGGGCTAGCAAATCCACTGCCATGCCCGTATACACATGTGCCTCATCCCGAAGATACTTGGGAAACTACCTGCCCGCACACACCTGGGCCATAACCACCACACAACCTCGCTCGAAGGTTCTTTGGCTAATAAAGGACCTCAGGCCATCACAGCCTTCCCAAAGATACTTGGGCTATCCTGGAAATGGAGCAGAAAAGGAGCTAATAACGAGCCACTAATAATATTGTTGGGAAAAACACCCTCCCCCATGTAATGGGGGTGTTTGGAACTAAGTGCTCAACTTGGGTGGGGCATGAATAAGAAACACAAAACTACATGTATAAGTATAGATAATAAGAACTCACCCAAATTTTAAGTTTTTCTTCAGCCTTCCTAAAGAACACAAATAGTACCATGTCCAAGTCACAACCCGCATCAAACCAAAACCCATTTTCCCTATCCTAGTTTAAATGTTCAATAATAATGCTTAATTACATTTCAGCACCTACTTGGGCAACTAGAAATCATAAGCGCAAGTCATGGGAAAGCAAACAGTCAAGCATCAACCACAAAATCCACACCCAGTTCTCTCTTAAACCCACAACAAATAAAGGAAACCCCAATGTACAACCCCATGTCAAATACCTAGGAGCCAAAAGGTTTCTCAAAAACAGAGGATCCCACCCCAATTCGTGATATAAATGAGGTAACCACCCAGTCATAAAATTCACAACCATCGAAAGCATAACACTGGGGATCCCATCCCCAATTTCACAACCAGTGAGAATATAATAACAGGGGATCCCATCCCCACCCACATCACCCAGAAAACAGCCCGTAAAGGAAAAACAACCAAACCACCACCACTAAGCAGGCCCATGCGGGTATTTTCAGATTTATAAGATTTAACAGACTCCATGATTTTGATTCTCATGTGCTTTAACCGGGGTTATCACAGAAGGATTGATCCTGGTGGCTCAATTTATTTAGCCATCTATATGTGATTAACCAATTTCCTTTTTCACAGCAGGAGTTCAAAAATACAAAACAAGCCATTTAAACATCACCAGGGGTTCATTAGTGTACAGAGAAAGACCACGAATGACCATGATTTTCAGTAGGCGTAAGCCTGCACTATTCAGAAAAGAAGATCATAAGACAGAGCAGCCTCAAAATCATCATCAAACAAATCCCCCCCTCATTCATAATATAATCTTTTCATTATCTTTATTTAGGTTTGGTTCATCCAATTCTAGAGAATCAAAAGCATGCCCACCCCGCATGATACACAAAGGGAGAGACGGAGGAGAAATTCCCTACCTGTTGATCAACAATCGATGCTACGACTAGGCACAGAATGTCATGGATAGTGATGTGGCTCATCTAAACAAAGATTTTCTCGTCTAAACGAATGGTACTCCAGTACAGGTTGATCTAGGAGAGAATAAACCACGGCTAAACCTTTAGATTATATGGGCCGTGGACAGTTGAGATAAGAATGTGAAACCGTGTAAGGAGCGGGGTCGTGGGTTGACCACATGGCCCCACACGTTATTAAAGGGGTCTAAACAGATGCACACAATAGGTTAATTCATTAAATATTTAATTAAAACATTTATGGGTGTTACCGGGATTTAAAACAATCTTAAAGGGGTCAAAATTGGATTTAAAACCCAACACGTGCAAAAAGTAGTGCTACTAGAAATACCCCATGGAGGTAGGCGAGAGCCACCAGTAGTAGAGCTACAGGTAGGCTGGAGCCACCGGTAGACTGAGCTACTGGAAGGCTGAAGCTGAAAATAGAATGAGCTACTGGTAGGCTGTAGCTACCGGTAGACCGAGCTACCAGTAGAAAGATCTACCAGTAGGTTGCGGCTACTAGTAGACCGAGCTACAGATAGGCCTTCTACCGGTAGGTTAAGGCTATCGGTAGGCCTGCTACAGGTAGGTTAAGGCTACCAGAAGGCCTACCATTAGGCCAAACATCACTGATATTCCCAGACCAGAAAACCCAACACGAGATTTTCACAAAGTAATGGACCCCAAAAACCCAAGCCATTACATCAGATACCTCTTAAACAATTATCACCCTCAAGAATCAAAACAATCTAGAAGGAAAGAGAGGGTCTGAACAACCACCTCGAAAGGTACCTATTAGGAGTGAACCTCATTGTTAACTAAGAACACTTTCCTGTCAAGAACCAACCAACATACCATGTCAAACTACCCAGGAACGTGGGTTAGGGAGTCACCTCCCCCATGTCAAGATATTATCCGTTTTGGGCAACACTGACTCGGCCGCACGAGTTTAATTGCATACACCTTAATGCATCTTGATTAGGGGTCGGGTTCTCTCCTCCCCATATACAGGCCTTTTCACACACATTCAGAGGAACGAAAACCAGTATTTCACAGCCAACAAGGTAAAACATTCCACCACAACAGCTATAAACCGAAGAGTATAAAAATCAAAACAACTTTGGGTACTGGGAACACATATATGCTTCCCTCTCCCATGTACTCTCCTCAATCCCACCATGTCTCCATAACACACAGAATAAGGTAATGGTTTGCCCACGAAGCACCTTCTCCTTGCGATCATCGATCATCACTGTCTTTCCACAAAAGTCACATCGTCCTCGATGTCCAGCTCTCCCCAGCCGAGGACATGTAAATTGTCGTGCAAATACCGACAGAGGTGGGACACATAGAATACATCATGTATCCTTAGTTGCGGTGGTGGTAACGCTAGATGATAAGCCACTTCACCGACCCGCCGTAACACTTCGAAGGGTCCCATGAACCTGGGAGAAAGCATACTCCCCTTGCCGAACCTCCATTTCCCACACTGAGGGGAGACCTTCAAGAACACGTGGTCTCCAACCTCAAACTCCAAGGGCCTCCTTTTGGTATCAGCATACGAATTCAATCGGTCTTGGTCCGCCTTCATCCTTTCTCGTATAAGATGAACCTTCTCCGTCATGCTCTACACCACCTCCGAGCCAAGGATGCCCACCTCTCTGACTTCAGTCCAACACACAGGTGAGTGGCATGGCCTCCTGTACAAGGCTTCAATTGGGGATATACTAGTAGTATAGTGATTGATATTATTGTACGAAAACTCTACCATAGTCAAGTATCGCACCCATGGTCCTCCTGAGTCCCTAACACATGTTCGCAGCATATCCTCCAACATCTGGATGGTGCGCTCTGTCTGCCCATCTGTCTGGGGGTGGAATGTTGTGATAAGGCATAGCTGGGTGCCAAAAGAATGCTAAAATCCTCTCCAGACTCGTGAGGTAAACCGTGCATCCCTATGCGAGACTATAAACCTCAGAACTCCATGAAATCACCCCAACCTCATCCACGTACCTTCGTGCCAAAGCATCCACTGTAATCGACTCCCTGATCTCCAGAATGTGAGCTGATTTTGTCAACTGATCCACTACCTCTCAGATGGTGTCATATTCCCCTTGGACCTTGGGTAGTCCTGTGAAGAAATCAATCAAGATGTTGTCCCACTTCAACTCGGGAAAATCTAGAGACTGTAGTAGGCTTCCTAGAAATTTGTGTTTATCCTTCACTTGCTGACACACTAAGCCCTTGGCCACAAACTCTACCAGTGCTCACTTAACCCCGGGCCACCAAAACTGTTTCTTCAGTCCTTGGTACATCTTGGAAACTCTTGGGTGTACCTCCAGGGGTGAGTTGTGGAACTCACTGAGAACCATTCCCTGCATCACTTCTCGAACAAATAAACCTTCCCTGTAAAAGCATCTGGTTCTGACCATCCTCTTTCCATCCTTCTGGAGCAGTGCCCAGATCAACTCGGTCATGCATCACTTAGCACTCTGGGTCTCCCCACTGAGACTCCTCCACTTGCTGCAACAGAGAAGACAACACTATCATCTGATACAGGTAGCCTCTACCACTATCCATCCTCACATCCAGGTGTAAGGTACCCAACTTCTCTATTGCCTTCCAGGTGTCTGCCAAATCTCAGAATGAATCCTTCTATGATCTCCTGCTCAAGGAATCAGCCACTACATTCCCTTTTCCCAGAAGTGTAGGAGATCTCGAATTCGTAATCCTGGTGGAACTCCATCCACCTTCACTGCCGCATGTTTAGGTTCTACTGGGAGAATATATACCTCAAGATTTTGTGATCAGTGAAGACCACAAAGCATTATCCGATGAGGTAGTGCCACCATAACTTTAGCGCAAAAATGGCTGATGCATGCTCCAGTTCGTGGGTGGTATAATTACACTCATGAGGGCGTAGCTTCCAAGACCCATAAGAGATCATCCCTTGTCGCTGCATCAACACACATCCCAGACCTGGTCCTAAAGCATCACAGAACACCTTATAGGCCGCCCCTTCTTCTGGTAATCTCAGCACTAGGGAACTGACCAACTTCTCCTTCAGATAACTGAAGGCTGACTCGCACTTCTCACTCCACACGAAAACCTGGCCTTTCTTGGTCAGGGATGTAAAAGGGGCTGCTACTCGGGGGAAGATGGGTACGAACCTCCGATAGTAACCTGCAATCCCAAGGAAACTATGGACCTCTGCCACATTCTTGGGTGCTGCCCGAGAAACAACTGCCTCAACTTTTGATGGGTCCATTACTACTCCCTTTTTGGACCCCACATGCCCAAGGAAGTGCACTTCTCATGTCCAGAATTTGAATTTCGACAACTTCCCAAAGAGCTGGTGCTATCGGAGGACCTCCAAAACCATCCTAAGGTGCTCTACATGGTCCTCCTCTAATCTATAATAGATCAGGATATCGCCGATGAACATGACTATGAACTGATCCAGGTACTCCCGGTAGATAGAGTTCACAATCCCCCTAAACACAGCTGGGGAGTTTGTAATGCCTAAAGACATGACTATGAACTCTAACTATCCATATCTGCACCTGAAGGCTATCTTCGAGATGTCACTCTCCTTTACCCTCAAGTGGTGATACCTAGACCTCAGGTCGATCTTCGAGAACCACCTTTCCCCTTTCAGTTGGTCGAAAAGGTTGTCTATCCTCGTAAGAGGGTAGCGATTCATGATCTTCACCTGATTCAGCCTCGTATAGTATATGCACATCCTGAGTCCACCATCTGCCTTTTTTGCGAACAAGACAAGAGAACCCACAGTTATCCACTCGGTCGAACATATCCCCTCTTCATCAAATCGTCAATCTGAATCCGCAACTCCCATAGCTCGGAAGGTGCCATCCAGTAAGGATCTATGAAAATCGGACGAGCGTCGGGCTGCAGGTCTATCCTGAACTTGATATCACGTCAAGGGGGTATATTCTTCACCTCCTCCGGGAAGACGTCCATAAACTCAGGGATGATCTATGGTACCTCTGCCATCTCATCATCTACTGACTCCATTGACAGGTCGGCTAACAAGGAGAGTAGGGGTTCATCTCCCCTATTGTCCTTCTAAATTCTCAGCACGCTGGCGAAAGTAACTCGTCGGCCGCCCATGTCTAAGAACACAACCCTTCCTCGGAGGTATTCAATGACGGAACACATAGAGAATATCCATTCAATGCCTAGGATGACATCATATGTCTATATATGTAGTAGAAGAAGATCCCTAACCGACTGATGGGGCCCTATCATCAGTCTGCAACCTCGACAAACAAATAACAAGTCATTCTGACCTCCTACTAGTGTGCTCATCACCAGGGGCACTAGAAGTCTCTCAGCATCTATACCCAAGGAACGGGCTAGACTGGGTGCAACAAAAGAGTGTGAATCTCCGGTATCGAAAAAGGCAAAAGCAAGGGTACTGAACAAACTGATCGTACCTCGAAAAACCTCCGGACCTGCTGGAATTGTTGCATCTACAACGTTTAGATTTCAAAGACCAACTCCTCTTCCCCTCGGCTGTCATCCAACTCCCCAACTACGCCCCGGTCGAGGTCCCTGAGGAGTGACCTGAGGTCGGCCTCCTCCTCCTATGTCTGCCCTCGGAGGAGCGGGAGCATGCTGTCCCTGCTGCTGCTACTGGAAAGGACTGGATGGAAGCTGCTACTGGGGCGGGTGCTGGGGATGTCCACCACCACTGTAGTGTACCTGGCCTGGGCACTGACTCTGAAGATTTCCATGGCTCCCACAGACAAAGTATCACGGTCTGGGGCCCGAAGGAAAAGGGCGAGGACCAAGCGATCGAAATTTAAACTGCTGTGACCTGCTCCTTGATGGTCGGAACATGGAGGGTCCTGACGCTAGAGGTCTGGTGCTGACAGCCTTCCCCTATGATGGTCCCAGCTGGATCCCCTCTTGTGACACACCTCCTAGAGCGTGCATCCTCTCCACCTCTTCGGCCTTCTTGTGGACCTCCATGTACCTCAGAAGGGTAAAGGGGGTAACAACATACTGGAGGGAGGGTGGAAGCGCCTCCCCCAAACGTCTTGCTAGAGACTCTTCATCTGGAAAGTGGTCCGGAAAAAAATGTAGGAGGACCTTGAAATTGAATCCTATCTCCCTTACTGACATACTCCCTTGTTGGAGGTATAGTATCTCCTTTCTCGTTTTCTCCTTCATCTTCGAAAAGAGGAATTCTCCACAGAACTCCCTCTTGAAATCATCCCATGCCACCTCAGCCTCTCTCCTCTACCCCAGGTAAAGCATCCACCACTTACGTGCTGCTCCCAGCATCTGGCTGACAGCCAGAGGAACCCAGTACTCGGTCAGAGCCCAGATCAAGATGAAGGCTATCACTAGCTTCTCTATCCATCCCTCCGTCTTTATATCATAGGTGCTTCCCTAATACTTCTCGAGGGTCTGTCGTTGGAAGGCCCGAAGAGTCCTCTACCACTGGTCATCCTCTTCCTCTTGATCAGATCTCTCCCAATTGGCCAAGGTAGTCTTCGGGGCCTCAATCGCCCGCACCAAACATGGTCGTCTCCCAGGTTCCATAGCTACAAGGAAAACAAGGAATGCCTAAGCCCAAGTAGTGTAGAATATTTTTCATAAAACTTATTAAACTTTTTATTAATTCTTAATTCAAAAGACACCCTAGAAACACGATAACAGAAGTCATTATGATGCATGTACCTTTCCTAGGGTCTCTACCTTGCAATCAGTGTGTCCTCAATTGGTCTTTCGGTAGGTCCAGAGTCCTTGCGTCGGATCACGGGGTGCCCTAAAATCCCATGTCCTAGCCGGTCATCCCTGGCCTAATTCATGAACCAAGGTCACCCAACACTATTTCCCTACCATCCCATGAAATCCTCAATGTGCCTAACTCCAGGCTCCATCCTATCGCTCAACCATAACCTTTGATACCATTCCGTCATGACCCGCCTTCACCAAAAGGATGGAAGGGTCATCAGATTGCCAGTCCCTTCCTTCTTTATGTTGAATGAGAGATAATGACCCCCTGAGACCCGCCTTCAATAGGTCCTGGAGTGGCAACTAGCACCAAGGGTATAGAATCACACACTAAATGGAAGGCATTACCCTTTTAATTTTAAAGGATCGGGAGATAGAATGGTAAATCCCAACAACACCAAAAGCGGAAAGTAAAAGTAAAGCCAAAAACCACTCCCAATGCATGTTGCAAATGTAAAAATCCAGAAAGTAAAAGTGAATACAAGGGTAAAGTACCAAAGAAAGAAAAATAGTGACTGAAACATCCCAAAAGGTCTGAGCTAGTACAATCCAACACGATCCCTGAAGTCCTCCTAGAAACCTGAAAATAGTTTTATATACGTAGGGTGAGAATAAAAAAATACTCAGTAGGGAAAAACCTAAAGCTCTCGTGCACAAGTGGGGGGAACGTACTAGAGTCCCGTGAGGAAAAGAGTAAACCAAACACCTAACAAGGTAAACCAACCACCAAAGCCTCACCAAGGAACACTCTCCAAATAACCCATGTCTAGTAAAGTATAGTAATAGAACATCGACGTTTGGGTACCCTGCGCCACTTTCCCACTGGTTATTGAAGACATCAGACGCATCGAACCAATCCCTCCATTCTCACCGTAGTCCCACTACCACACCCCGCCCGCACACACCTGGGCCACAACCTCATGCAGTCCCACTGCCAAACCCCGCTCGCACACACCTGGGCCCCAACTGTCACACGTAACCACGACTGAAAATAGCTAGGCCAGAACAACCATTGCCATGCCTAAAGATAAATGGGCTAGAAAATCCACTACCACTCCCAAAGACACCTGGGCCTCATCTTAAAGATACTTTAGAAACTACCTGCCCGCACACACCTGGGCCATAACCACCACACAACCCCGCCTGATGGTTCATAGGCTAATAATGGACCTCAGTCCATCACAACCTACCTGAAGATTCTTGGGCTATCCGGGAAAGGGAGCAGAAAAGGAGCTAATAACCAGCCACTAATAATAGTGTTGGACAAAACACCCTTCCCCATGTAATGGGGCTATTTGGAACTATGTTCTCAAATTTGGTATGGCGTGAAACTCAAAACTACAAGTATAAGTATAGGTAACATGCACTCACCCAACGTTTAGGTTTTTCTTCAGCCAGCCTAAAGAACACAAACAGTACCAAGTCCAAGTCACAACCCATATAAAACCAAACCCATTTTCCACATCTTGGTTTGCATGTTCAATATTAATGCTTTATTACATTTCTGCACCTACTTGGGAAACTAGAGATCATAAGCACAAGTCAATGGAAAGCAAATAGTCTAGCATCAACCACAACATCCACACTTAGTTCTCTCATAAAACAACAATTGCCAAAGGAAACCCCAAGGTACAACACCATATCCAATACCTAGGAGCCAAAAGGTCTCTCAACAACATAGGATACCACCCCAATTCATGATATAAATGAGGTAACCACCCGGTCTAAAAATTCACAACCACTGAAATCATAACACTGGGGATCCCATCCCCAGTTTCGCAACCACCGAGAGTATAAAAACAGGGGATCCCATACCCACCCACATCACCCAGTAAACATCCTATAAAGGAAAAACAACAAACCCACCACCACTAATCAGGCCCATACAGGTAGTTTTAGATTTATAATATTTAACACACTTCATGATTTCAATTCCCATGTGCTTTAACCGGGGTTATCATGGAAGGATTGATCCTGGTGCCTCAATTTATTTAGCTGGATATACGTGATTAACCAATTTCCTTTTTTATAGCAGGACTTCACTACTATAAAACAACCCATTTAAATATCACTAGGGGTTCATTAGTTCATAGATAAAGACCAACAAAGACCATGATTTTCAGTAGGCCTACGCCCGCACAATTCAGAAAATAAGATCATAAAACAGATCAGCATCAAAATCATCATCAAACACAGCCCCCCCCCTCATTCTTTATAGAATCTGTTCATTATCTTTATATAGGTTTGGTTCATCAAATTACATAGAATAAAAAGCATGACCACCCCACATGATACACAAAGGGAGAGATGATGGAGAAATTTCCTACCTGTTGATCAACAATCGATGCTAAGGCTGGGCACAGAATGTCACGGACAGCGATGCATCTCGTCCGAATGAAGAGATGCTCATCTGAACAAAGGGTACTCCAGTACAGGGTGATCGAGGAAATAGGAAACCACGGATAACCTTTTAGTTTATAAGGGATGGGTATGGTTGAGATAAGAACATGAAACTGTGTAAGGAGCGGGGGTCGTGGGTTGACCACGCGGCCCCACACGTTATTAAAGGGGTCTAAACTGACACAGACACCAGGTTAATTCATTAAATATTTTGTTAAAACATTTATGGGAATTACCGGTATTTAACACAAGCTTAAAGGGGTCAAAATAGGTTTTAAAACCCAACTCGCGCAAAAAAGGAGTGCTACTGGAAAGACCTTGCTGGGGTAGGTGAGAACCACCGGTAGCTGAGAGCTACCTCTGGCTGACAGTGACCAGTAGAACGAGCTACTAGTAGGCTGCAACTAATGGTAGACTGAGCTACCGGTAGGCTGCAGCTACTAGTAGACCGTGCTACAGGTAGCGGCAGCCACTGGTAGACTGAGCTACGGGTAGGAAAAGATACTAGTAGGATGCGACTACCGGTAGACTGAGCTACCGGTAGTCCTGCTACTGGTAGGTTAAGGCTACCGGTAGGCCTAACATTAGGCCAAAATTCACCGGGATTCCTAGACAAGAAAACCCAACATGAGATTTTCACAAAGTAATGGACCCCAAAAACTCAGGCCATTACACCAGGGGTCGCCAACCTGATGGCCTGGTCTGCATGGACCTCTGTGACATCTGACTACTGCCGGCTGCCAAAGTCTTCGCTATGTGTCACCTTGTGGTGGGTCTTTCTGCTGGCGTCAGCTCTGCATGAAAGCTCTCCACAATAAGGGATTGGTCTAACACTCCTTCCTACGTCAGAATGCTGAGGGAGACCATAAACGCCCTGATATCATGCCTCAGTCCCAGCTCAAAGGTCTGGGCCCTAGAGAATGGGTCTCATACCATGTCCGTGGAGTAGAGGGAGAGGTCAGTAAATCTCACTGAGTATTGAGCTACTGTCATGATTCCCTTCCGCAGATGAAGTAACTCATGAATCCGCACTGCAGGAAGGGTGGTGGTAAGAAACTCCAAGAGGAAGAGCCTCTCAAAGTCTGTCCAAAGAAGATATGCGTTATCGTGCAACTGGAGCATCGAGATCCACCATCTACTTTCTGCTTCGTGCAGTAGAATCGTGACAAGGATCACTATAAGGTCAGCTAGTGTCCCTACCAATCTGAAGACTCTAACGATAGCCTACATCCAATACTCGGCATTCTGAGGGTCAATCTCTCCCTGTAACCTGGGCGGCCTCTGTCAGTAAAAGTTGGACAATGCGCTCATGTGGCATGCACTAACTGCTGCTCGGGCTGGTGGTAACGGTGGCCCAGCAGGTAGTGGCAACCCTGGTGCCACCGCTTTGATGGGACCCTGCACCGAGGCCCTATTGCTCAGTGGTTTTCCATCTCGCATGTGACTCGGAACCCTAGATGGCTGCCTTCATGGGGAAATCCTGAAAAGGAATAGGTGTTCCATGGTCAAAAAGTATACCTGGTAATCTGAAACAATGTAATCCCTATTTTTTTTGCAAACACATATGCAATCAATGTTTTCGTGCACTGAGTCAGAAATCAGAAGTCAGAGACCTGGTGTATGGATACGTCGGCCACCGCACCAAAACTGGACTCATTGGACTGATAACTACACTCAATACTCTTTGCACTATTGCTTCATAGAGAAGAAATTATCAGAGTCTTGAGTTCTGCGGTAAAACTGACTCCTCTAATTCCAATTTGTCACGAACCTTCCTTGGGGCCCGTGTCGGGACTACCACAAGCCCACCTTCCATTAGCCAGGGGCTGGAAACTAGCACCAAAGGTTTAAATCCCAGTAAAAGGGAAGGAACTACCTTTATAAAAGTAAATGGTCCAGTATAAAAACCCAATTAAAAGTATAATACAACTTAAAAGAAATTACAACAACAGTAATGTAAAGCGGAAACCACTGAGTCATCCACCGGATATCCCACCTAAAGGGTGGGTACAGATGGTCTCCTTAGCTCCTCGGGTCTGGCCGTCTACCCCATGTATGACTTTCCATGTGGTCCACCTCTGGGTACCATCCATATCCACAAACCTCCAACTCGATGAGTTGTGTTTGTCATCTGCATCCAACACAACGTAGTGCGGGCATAACCCGTGCAGGGGTGAGTATACAATACTCAGTAGTGACCCCGAGACCCCCGATGGTCTCCTAGAATCCACTAATGATAAACCACAAATGAAAGATACAATAATGAAGTGTCAACTGACTTTACATAGGTATATGACCATACATACACCTAACTCATCAATTCCAGTTCGACTCTAACTCTCGAGCCCATGCACAACCCAGTCCACACAGGACTGATGTCAATCACATCAATGATAAGGATTGAATGTCAAGAATCAACTCACATAGGTATACTACTCATGAAGAGTGGTGGAGATGATTATATGTAGCCTCATAATCATCTCCTCTGCTAAACCCATATAGGATCCTAGTATAGAAGTTGTCACTGCCAAACCCACGGTGGATCCAAGTACAGTCGTCACCGCTACCGAACCCATGGAGGATCCAAGTACATTATTCATCACTACCGAAACCACATAGGATACAAGTATAGTCATCATCTCTGCCGAACCCATGGAGGATCCAAGTACAGTGGTCATCTTCATCGAACCCACGGAGGATCCCAGTATAGTAGTCATTGTAGTCCCAGCCAGCTCTAGGGTTCCCGCACACATCACACTCGATTTCGGGAGGGTCTTCTCCTCGAGCCAAGGTGGTTCGATAAATAAACAATCAAAAAGTCTGGAGTTGATGTATCCCAATGATACATCTCGTCAGTAGGAACTCAACACATCAATCAGACACCCGGTCTGACGGATATTGGCTTTTCCATTCCAGGGGCCCGGTTAAAAATACACTCGTATCTAACCTAGATAATCCCCAAAGTTGTCCAAAACACACTTTTAGTATCTAAAATGGACCACTTCATCGCAAGGGACCCAGTTCCACAGAGGGCGGGTCGAACAGACTCACGGTTTTAGATTTATTAACCTTTAAGTAAAAACGGGCCTAGCTCGTTAAGCCTAGTGGGCCGACGGGTCGGGTTAACCTAGTTTGGGCTGGGCTGACCAGGAAGGGGTGTCGGACCGACCCAATGAAATGCGCGGTTTGGCCCGAGGGGCATGACCCAGCTGGAGGGGGCGCAGCGCGGCCCAACCGCGGCTCAGCCGGCCAGCCGGGCGGCTCCTCCCGAGAAGGCCGAGCGGTCTGAGGCGGGGGGAATGGCCCCCAGGCTGCCCGAACCAGTGGTTCCAAGCAGCGTCACCCTCCCTAACCAAACAGCTGAGCCATCCAGCCTTCTTGGAGCAGGAGGACCTCACAGGCAGGCCACGGTTCGTCCAGCATGGCGCCCTCCCGGCGCCCCGGCTTTCCTCCACCCGACCGGTTATCCCGCTGAAGCGGCCCAAGGAATGCGGGCCATAGTCTTCCGCAGCATGGTGTTGTGGGGCACCGCGTTTCCTCCCTTCAACCAGGCTGTCTATAGCTAGCTACTTCATTCCCTGTAGAGCGGCCCGCAGTTGCGGGCCGCGGTTCTTCCACATGCGTCCCGTGCATGGCTGCCGCTTCTCCTGTCTCCACCTCTTCCATTCTTGAATTAAAAGAACAAGAAACGTCGGAGGGTCATCGGGTCATGTGAGTTCGGCATGTGCCCTCCATGTTAGGAGGTAGCAGTGGGCCTAAGACAATCCAATTTTTACAACGTAGAAAAAGAAAAATTTTATTCCATTAAAATTGAACTTAATCCCCCTACCATGAATTAAGGTTTGTGGTAGTCAGTGTCTCGGAAGAAGGCGTCGTGGGGAGAGGATTCATAGATGACGTTGGTGTGCGTCCGAGGAGGTATCAGTCTCTCATCACTTGTTATGGAGATAAGGAAGGAAGGCACATCGTCATTGGAATTGACATTTCTCAAATGGTAGAGTGTTCTTCGTTGAGAGAGAAAACCATTCTTCATCAGAGGGTCGATGTTCTTCAAAAACTCAAGAGCTCTCCCAAATCCTCTCCACACAACGAATTCCCCAAAGAAAAAAATAATATTTTAGGCTATTATTTTTATTCCACATGTAATTCAAAATTCAAACCCTTTAATTAATTAAATGAAGAGTTTTAATTCATTAATTAATATGTGTTGCCAAATATTAACAAAGGAAAGAGGGAGTGGAAGAGTTCTCATTCAATAAGGGGGAGTTGTCATAATAAAAGAGGGGTAGAGTTATGGGGAGCTCAAGAGAGTTAGGAGGAGTTCAAGAGTTTAGGGCACCTGTGGGCCCCACCCCACAAATATACTCTCTTGGGAGGTTATGTGGGTGTGGGCCCCCCTATAACTCCCATTGGGAGGAAAATAACTACCCTCCACAAATAAAAAATATCTATCACATTTTTTTATTTTTTTATTTAATAACAACTCGAAAATTAACTCTCCTCTCTTTAAAATGCAACTACAGTAATAGTCCCCATGGGAGAATATTAGCGATGTGAGTTCATCGGTGCCATCGGATTTTGATCCTGAGCATCGGTTCAAAATATAGAAAAACCCACTAGTTTTTTCACAGAACATACCCGAGATAAACTTTATAAAATTTATTCGGGGACATAGGGCCTCGAAATCAGGCACCGTTAGAAACTGTGTACCCGTAAAATTCCAAAGAATTTAAGAAAAAAAATTTCCTTGAAATTTACGGGCCTTTACACATTTCTTTTCCAAACAATTAATATTATTATTCTATTAAAAATGGTAAAAGAATCATTATTAAATAAATTGCATTCACAGTACTTCCCTCTATCAATACCCAGTATTTTTTATTCAAAAATTATATATTTTAAATATTAATATTCTAGAAATTTTAATTCAAAACTTTTTTCTTTGTTTTTAGTTTTAAAAATTAAATTTGAAAATATAAAGGTCATATTCCTTAAGAAATTTCTTTAGAAGTTTTTTAAATCTCCCTTTATATGTTTTTATTGTTATTTTTTTGAAGATAATTATTTTTAAATTTTATTATTGTTTTTAAATTTTAATCTTTAAATAGTAGATGTATTATTTCAATTAAATTGATCCTATTGATTTTTAAAAATATTTTTGTCTCTATTATAACATCCATTGTTGTTATTTTTGATTTACATGGGTTAATCTTAAATGATATCATCCTTATTAATTCCATTTATAGTTATATTTTATGTGGATGAATAGTATATGAAACACATGAATTTATCTTATAGTATACAATGGGGAATGGTCTCGCTTATCGTTGATTGAAGTTATATGCATCCCAAATTAATTACCCATTCTTAGAACTTTAGTATAGCATATGTTCAGGGTCGATCCATAGGGAACCATGACGTGAATTAATTTAATTGAGTTAATAATTAATTAGATGAAGTATGTAAAATTTAGAAACAATTGGGTTGATTTTGGATTTTGATTGAAACTAAATTGATTTACTTTGAAGAATGGATACAGTTTGAATGAAAACAACGGGTAAATATAAAGAGTTCTTATAAATGGAAAGAAAAGATGTGTCGGGGCTATGGTGAATAAGGAGTTATTATGCAGATTGTTTAAATGGTTGTGTTGTTCATAACAATTCAATCATTCAGGAGTTCATTTTGTTACAAGATTTCCTTTGTACGGTTCCGCTTGTTTGGAATTAGAGCAGCTGACTCCTTGGTCTGGTAGTCAATGTCCTTAATTCTTTATTACGTCCAGTCCATTATTTGAATCGGTGAAAACCTTCCAATGATCATGGATGTTTTCACCGTTACTTTTCTTTTGTATCGCTGAGAATCCTTCCCTTGGTCCAGCTAAGAATTCTCAGTTATATTCGACAGTGGTTTAAGAAGAGTAAGATGAATTTCAATGATTCAAACACAACTATATAAAAAAATATACAAATTATGTTCCCATCATCCATAGACCCAACACGAGGGGTTTAGTTACACATAGAATTGAGGAGAGAAACAACACATGTGATACCTGACAGATTCATCATGTAGGCGTTGAGGTAGAGTATTGGAAGGTGGAATGGCGGAGTGACGACACCTTGGTAGCTTCAGGAATGGTGATAGAAGAGTTTCTCTTTCCTCTCAATGGTTCTGAACTCCAAAATCCATAGGCCAAGGCTTCTTTTTATAGAAAAATAAAGTACACAGCGTGTATAGAAAGTATATGTCGTGTAATTTTCTTTATTGTGCTTTTGCGCCAATTTCTCCACGGGTAGGCGGCCTAACACGCCGTCTTTGACTTTTGAACACGACACCGCCTGGTGGTTGGGTGTACACGGCATGTAGAGCCGCCATACACGGCGTGTAGTGCACATGTTTGGCCGCCATCCCCTTCTAGAATAGCAGACATGTCATGTAAAAGTTCAAACACGTCGTGTCTTCATCAACGACCACATGGGCATGTGGACTCTTCTTCAGAAACTATTGCTTCTAGAAAGTAGTAAACGGCGTGTAGCACCGCCATACACGGCGTGTATCTTCTACCTAGTGACATGGGTGTGTATTCCCTCCTACGGTCCGTGTCCTTTCCTGGATGTACAGAGCGTGTATAAAAGTACATGCCGTATAGTTTCAAAATTTTCACAGACTTCCCTTGATCCGTGTATTTAGCCAGAAAGCTCCTGAAAGTAAACAGATTCACCAAAATCAAATAATATGTTCATAAAACCACAGATATTTTCTGAAATGTTTTTTTATCTTCAATTATATATATGGAAATTTATACACAAATTGGGTGCATCAAAATCCCCCACACTTAGTCTTTTGCTTTCCCTCAAGAAAAATCTCAACATCTAATTAAGAGAGATTATACATTAAAAGGAAGGCATTTAATTAATCAAATGTATAACTGATAAAGTTACTAAGTAAAAATTCTGAAAGGCACAAACAAATTCAATTCATAAGATATTAAAATCATGCCACATATATAATGTAATTAACTACTCTCATCCTCTTTCAACACATTTTTCAACCTTTCAAAAATAAGCATGCCACTTGATGAATTACCTTACCAGTTAAAATTACACTCCACAGTCGCGATGTTTTTAATCGAAGTTATGCTCAATCCAAGGAATATACACTCTATCCATAGGTTAGAAAGATATCTTGTTCTCTACTTCAGAAAATTTTAATTACAAAAATCATGAGGGCTTTATCAATAAGGGTTAGATGTTTCTGTGGCTAAGGGTTGGTAGGTTCAAATGTGAAAATAAATTCTGAGGCTTGAAAAAGGATGGCTAATTCCTTTAAACAACATTGCATGATATTCAAAGTAAAGCTCACTGAAAATACATCCTTCAAAAGCTCAGTCAAATGCTTTTGTAATCGTCACCAACTTCCTTAGGAAATTAGGGTTTATGGGGAAATAAGCATATGGTCCCCTTGTTGTTTGTTTGTTGTTGTTGTTGTTTTAAACAAAAAAACACAAGGGCATCCCCTATGAATACAATGAGTAGATGTTTGGAACCCATTCTACCCCAAATAATCAAGAGGCACTCCCCACACTTTATTTCATGGTTGTACACAAAAATATGCCATATATTTCCAACTCCCTCTTTAAAGCTTAAATGAATAATCATGAAAGGTATAAAAATAAATAGGGTAGGAAGGGAAATAGGCTTGTAATGTGGCTTCCTATAATGGTTGTTCATGGATTCTATGGGCTTAACGAAGATTAAATGTAGGGTAGGTCTCAAAATAAAGTGGTTGAAACAATCTAATGCCTCAATCATGTTAATGTAATTAAAAAATTTCTTCATGTTTCGAAAAGAAAAACTTGAAAATTATGGTAGTGATGCATATCCTAAGAATCTCTCAAGAAAGAGGGTATTAGAAAAGAAATAAGAAAAAGTGTTTTGAATACCTCTCAGGAGTGGAAAAATAATAAAGGGACAATCAGGTCATGACATGAATATAAATTATTAGCCTAATTAATGTAATTTAATCAAGGATGAAAGGTTTCAATTGAAACTATATCTGCAATCATTTTAAAATACCTAAAAACTAAAAAGCATGTAACCTTTCCAAAAGTTCCTACTGATAACTCTAGAATTTATAAGATTTATTAACCAAAATTGCTTTAAATTTTCAAATATAGAGTCTTATAATGATGTATCCTAGGTTAGTTTAAGGGAAAAGACTAAGGTGAAAGATATAGATTCTCCCCCACACTTAATAATGCACATGGTCCACCAAATGAAACAACAAGGTAAAGGGTGGGCAACATGGAGAAATGGGGGACAAAATGAGGGAAATAAGTGGAAGAAGAAAATCCAAAAAGAAAGAAAATATAAATGGAAAAATACTCCCCTCGTGAAAAGTGATGCCAAGGCGCTCCATGCTTGTACATGTGACTATCGAGAAAAAAGAAAACTACAAACATGCATAACATCACAGCACAGAAAATGACAGAAGAGATATATAAGATAAAGGAAAATGTCACTCTCATGGGGTCGCAGCAGGGGAGGCATCATCCTGTACAGAATCGGCCGGTAGAGACGGCTCAGGAGGCGTGGAAGGGTGAGGCTCTGACACAGCATCGGGAAGGGTAGCAGAAGAAGTAGGAGCCGCAGGTGCTAGAATCGGGATCAGAAGCTCAGCAGCAGGCCCTGGCCTGGCAGAAGTGGAAGTAGTAGAGCTCACTGTAATCATCAGAATGGAATCTTTGGCCGGCGCAGGCGACAACGGTGGAGCAGCAATAGAAGGGCCAGCAATGGAGGCAGAGGCTGGTGGCTGAGGCAGTGGAACACCAAGATGCTGAGAAATATGCACCAACAGATGCTCCATCCATTCTTGGCGGCCGTCCAGACGAATCAAATGGAGTTCAATGGTGTCCTAGCGGCTGGTGATACGGGCTAACTTCTGCTCCATTTTGGCTAGGAGGAGTTAAAGGGTCGGATCAACCAATGGTGTGGGGGGTAGGTCAGATGGGGGATGGGACAGAAGAAACATGGTTAGAAGAAGTGGGGTCAGTAGGAGGTGGGTGAGGTGGAGAAGCTGGAGGGGATGGGGAAGGAGGAGCGGGGTCAGCAGTCGGGGCAGGGTCAGCAGGTGGTGGGGCTCGAACCTGAGCAAGGATGTAGGCAACCCCTGCTTCTGGACCAATCCCATGAGAATGAGCATGAGGAAGTCCATCCGCTAGGGTGAACCTATCAAGTCATGAGGTAATGAGGGCTCGAATACACCCAAGTGGTGGGAAAGACGGTTTGTGTAAATCCCGCCATTCAGGTTTCCCTGAGGACCGGTAAACATGGAGTGGAAATAGGATGTGGCAAGATAGGGGAGGTCTGGGAAGGCGTGCCGGATGACACAGGTAAGAAGCTCCATGTCACGGCCGGTCACGACCCCCATATCCTCATGGCGGGGAAAAATGATGGCGCTGAAGCACCGGTGAGTGAAGCGAAGGATAGGGTCGGTTATAAGAGTGCTATTCTAGGAAGTGGGGGATTACTGGTGGTCAGGCCTAGCGATCTCCCACCACATGGCAATAAGGTCAGAGCACTCGGGCCGGGTCAAGTCAGAAACGGAGGGGTGGTGTGATAGGATGGGGGTAGAAGCCGCACCCTCGGCCAAACTCTGTCATCGTCATATAAAAAAATTATCCACCTATCCGGAATCGAACTACTAGCACCGCATCGCCAGGTGACTCCCGGTACTCCGCTCCATCGAACTCAGAGGAGGCCACAAACTCCAAAAATAAATCTCAGAACACAGGAGTGCTGACCTGGAATATCTCTAAGAGTGCGGTGTGCCCGAGAAGTACCTCCAACTCCTCCCAAATACCGAGCTGCTGCAGAATGCTGCTGTCAAGGTACCGGCCACTCAATGGTATCAGCCGATGAGAGAAGTGTCGGATCCTGTCGTATGCGAGGGCGGTGACCCGGAATACCGTGCAGGTATAGGGAGCACCTGCAGGTCCCAGTCCAGGTGCCGGTGCAGCCGCAACATCTGGCTCTGGAGGTGGATCCGTCGAAGAAGAAGGTGGCTCGGTGGAAGGTGTGCTCGAAGAGGGACCAGCTGCTATGGATGAGGGTACAGGGAATGTGGCAACTGGTGCAGCAAAAGTAGGGCCAGCCTCATTTGAAAGAGTGAGTGGCAGTAGAATGGCCAACGGAGGGAGCTGAAAGACCGGAGCATTGGGGTCCTGCTGCGTAGGTGGTCGGAGTCGGATCCGAAGAAAGCTGGGCCTCTAGCCCTTGGTGGTTGAGGTTGGCTGCTTCCCATGGGAAGGATCGTGATCTACCATATCCTGAAATAGAAAGAAAAAGAAAACAAAACAAAAGAAAAAGGAAAAGGAATAAAATAAAATAAATAAAATGTGAGAAAACAAGGAAATAAAAGTACACGGTGTGTACTCCAGAGTACATGGCGTGTAGTGAGAAATGGAGAGTATCACGTTCTCTCTGAAAAGACATGCTGATGGTGGAAAGAGACCATGTAATAGGACACGACGTGGACCGAACATAAACGCCGTGTTCACATCAATGTGCAGGTGGTCGTGTAATAAAAAGGACACGACCATGTTTCTATCAGTTCTAAGAAAACATTACACGCTGTGTAAGTACATGCCACTGTGTGTATTGCACATGAATAACATTGCCGTGTAGAGGGGGATACATGGGCTGGCTATAGATATAAAGGACACAGCGTGTACCGAACATACATGCCGTGTTCTGGAACATGGGGTGACAGGCTGTGTTATGCGCCACACACGAAGGTGCCAAAGGAAATGGTCTACACAGTGTGTACCGATCATACACATCGTGTACATTCAAATTTCTAAATATTTTGTGTGTGGCCATGTACAGATATACAGGGCATGTGTTCCTCATATCGTGGCTGTGTACAGGCGGAAGCCGAAGGGTCGGACGATCTGATTAACACCCTAAACAATTCTAAAAACATGAAATAGAGGGTACAGAACAGTGTACCTGGACTGAGGATCACAATGTGAGAAGAATCAGAACGTGAAATGCCCCAAGTCGACGGATCTGGAAAAGGGGGTTTGGATGTCATTTAAGAGAATAAACAGGAAGAAGGGGAAGAATGGGGCGGCCGTACGACACGGCCTTAAGCCGGGTGGCCCACGGCTTATATAGCCTCGGTACACGACATGTATTTTTGGTACACGCCGTGTATCCCGATTTTTTTTAAATTATAAAATATTATTATTATAGTAAACAATATAATAATTTTTATTAATAATTAAAAATTAATTTATCGACAAATTCTATTATACATAAACCTATACATGATGTATATCGGGAAATACACGCCGTGAATTTTAAAATAAGAAAAAGTGTTGTACAACCTTTGGTCTGGTGCTTGGGGCGGGATTCGAACCGGTGATCGGCCGATTCGAACGGGTTCCCTCACCCACTGGAGAAAAGGTTGTTATACTGTTCATCTTTATTATATATATATATTTATTCTATATGGCCTATATACATGGAAAGAAAGTAAAGCACGGCGTGTGGTTTTTATTTAGGAAAGGATGGGGGTGAAGCGGGGAGATTAGCACGATTCGAAACCGGGTCTTGTGAACCTGTTGTCGAGACTTTTCCAATCTGCCAACTTCAACCGCATGTAATTTCATATTTTTAAAATGTTTTTCATTTATATTTGAAAAATCATGGTGCACACAGCGTATATCGGATTACACGTTGTCTCGTTTTATTAAATGAAAAAATGATGGAAATGGGATGGTTGTCTGGATTCGAAAACGTGTCTTTTGAAACCAGATTACTATTCTAGCCAACTGGACCATCCCCACCATGGGTTTTAATAAAAACATGTATATATATATATATATAGATTGAAAATACCACACACATCGTGTAATTAAAAGGAGGAACCCCGTGCCGAAGGTAGGTCAGGAGGATTCGAACCGAGGACGGCTCGAATAAACATCAGTGACTTTTCCATCGGCACCGACATCATCCCTGGTTATTTAATTGTTGTTCTATAGGTTTATACTATTGTGATTAAAAATTATGAAGATAACTATACGCCGTGTAAATAAGTGGGACACGGCGTGTAACCTCTGGGTTGCCTCCTAGGAAGCGCCTTTGTTTTAGGTCATTGGATCGACCTACATACCTTGCTTACCTGAGGATTATGGTTGACAACGTTCATACCATGTTATCTGTAGGATGGTAATCTTTCAAGCGCTGCCCGTTTACCTTGAATGGTTGACTATCTTCCCCAAAATTTCCACTACTCCGTGATGGAATACGCGGATAACATGGAATGGTCCCAACCAGCGTGACTTTAACTTCCCTGGAAATAAGCGAAGATGATAATTAATGAGAAGTACCTGATCACCGGGTTGGAAAGATTTCTGTGATATCATCCGGTCATGAATGGCTCTTGTCTTCTCCTTGTAAAACTTGGCGTTCTCATATGCCTCTAATTGGATCTCATCTAGTTCCGACAGTTGGAACTTCTGTTTCTCGTCAGCTGCCTTTAGATCAAAATTCAGGGCTTTGATGGCCCAGTAGGCCTTGTGTTCCAATTCTACTGGCAAATGGAAGGGCTTTCCATAGACGAGGCGAAATGGGGACATTCCCAGTGGTGTTTTGAAAGAAGTCTAATATGCCCACAAGTCATCATCTTACTTCTTGGATAAGTCCTTCCGTGAAGTGTTCACTGTCATTTCCAGGATCTGCTTGAGTTCACGATTGGAGAGCTCTACCTGTCCACTGGACTGGGGATGATATGGTGTCCCCATCTGATGCTTTACTCCATACTTCGACAGTATTCCTCTCATCAGTGTTTTGTCAAAGTGGGTCCCTCTATCGCTGATCAATACTCGTGGAACTCCAAACCTACTAAAAATATTTTCTATAATAAATTTATGACTACCTTGGCTGTGTCGTGAGCTGTAGCAGTAGCTTCCACCCATTTGGAGATGTAGTCGACACAGAACAGGATGTAAGTTTTCCCAAATGATGAGGGAAAAGGAACAATGAAATCTATGCCCCAGACATCGAAAATCTCGACCTCCAGGATGGGGTGTTGGGGCATCTCGGCTCTACGTCCCACATTACCTGTCCTCTGGTACCTATTGCAATAGGAAACAAAGGCCAGGGTATCTCTATGCATGGTGGGCCAGAAAAATCAAGACTGCATGAACTTAGTTATGGTACTGTCTGGCCCGTGATGTCCTCCTACTGGTGAGGCATGACAGAACACCAGGACACCATGAACATCATTCTTCAGGATACAACGACGGATCACTCCATCTACACAGGATCGGAATTGTAGAGGATCCTCCCAGAAGTACCTTTTCACATCAGAGAAAAATCATTTCCTTTGCTGGAAGGAGAGGTCGGTGTGAATGACACCTATAACCAGAAAATTAGCAATATCAGCATACCATGGTCGAGGTGTTTCACTGATCAAAAAGAGGTGATCATCCAGAAAATCCTCCCAGATCTCCCGATCTTCTTCCTTCTCCATGTGAGGCAGCTCGAGGCGGTAGAGATGGTCAGCAATGATGTTTTCACTCCCTTTCTTATCCCGGATCTCAAGATCGAATTATTGTAGGAGGAGTACCCAGCGGATCAATCGGGGCTTCACATCGTTCTTGTTGAGTAGGTACTTTAGTGTTTCATGGTCAGTATAAATAATATCTTTAGACAACACTAAGTATGAACGAAACCTGTGAAATGAAAAAACCACTATGAGCATCACCTTTTCTGTGGTAGTGTAGTTAATCTGTGCCTCGTTGAGCATCCTGCTGGAATAATAGATATGTCGGAAAATCCAATCAAGTCGCTGGCCCAAGACTGCTCCCACTGCGTTGTCACTCGCATCGCACATCACCTCAAATTGTTCCTCCCAGTTGGGAGAAATCATAACTGGAGCTTCCACAAGGCGCTTCTTTAGATGCTCAAAAGATCAGACACAATGGTCATCGAACTCAAATATGGCATCCTTGGTTAGAAGATTCGTGAGGGGTTGGGCTATTTTGGAGAAGTCTCAGACAAACAGTCTATAATCCTGCATGCCCTAGGAAGCTGCGGATGGTGCAGATGGAAGTTGGTATTGGTAGTTTTGAAATGACTTCAATCTTCACCGGGTCCACCTCTATCCCCTTTGCAGAAATTCTGTGGCCAAGGACTATGCCACTTTGCACCATGAAATGACACTTTTCCCAGTTCAAGACTAGTTTAGTATGATCACATTTTTCCAAAACAAGCTCTAGGTGTCGTAAACAAATGGTAAATGATTTTCCATAATCGGAAAAATCTACCATGAATACCTCCAGGATTCGTTCCGCCATTTCGTAGAAATTGGCCAGCATACATCGCTGTAAGGTGGCGGGGGCATTACACATGCTGAAAGACATCCTTAGATAAGCAAATGTGTCATAGGGGCAAGTGAAAGTGCACTTTTCTTGATCCTCTAGAGCAATGGAGATTTGATTGTAATCGGAAAAACTGTCGAGGAAGCAATAGAAGTTGTGCCCTGCTAGCCTCTCTAGAATTTGATCCATGAATGGCAAGGGGAAGTGATCCTTTCTTGTTACATCATTTAACTTCCGGTAATCCACACAGATTCTCCAGCCCGTGATAGTGCGTGTAGGGATGAGCTCATTATTTTCATTTGAAATCACATTGATACCCCTCTTTTTGGGTACCACTTGGAGAGGACTCTCCCACAGACTATCCGAGATGCGATAGATGATGCTTGCATCCAATAATTTGATCACCTCCTTATTTACAACTTCCTTCATGGGAGGATTCAAGCGCCATTGTGGTTGCCGAGATTTCTTGTCACCCTCTTCATGTAGCACCTTGTGAGTGAAAATGGTAGGGATGGTGCCCTTCAGATCAGCGACTGTCCACCCAATAGCATGCTTCCACTGTTTGAGAACTTGCAGAAGTTCATCTTCCTACTCCTGTGATAGTTCGTCATTAAGTATAACATGAAAAGTTTGATTGGGTCCTAAATTCCCATACTTGAGAGAAGATGGAAGAGGCTTCAGTTCGAGTTCAGGTGCCTTTAAAATCGACAGCACAAGTGTCTTCACCTTGTCCCTTTCCAAACTATCAGGAACAACTGCACGCTGCCAATAGTGGTCGCCCTTGCCTTCTGTGAATTTAAAGTCTTCTGGAGCTTCTTCTAATAGAATATCTGGAGTAGTTAAATTATTTGAAATAAAAGAACATACCAGTTCATCCCCTTTTTCGCTAAAATGATTAACCATGGTGGAAAATGCATAACAATCCTCATGCTCTGACAAGGAAGCATGTTTGACTGCTTTGATGACGTTATAGGAAACTCTTTCATCACCTACTAGAAAAATAATCTCCCCTTGCTGCACATCGATCAGTACCTTCCCAGTTTCCAAGAAAGGACTTCCAAGTATAAAAGGTGATTTCTGTTCGGCCCTAATGTCGAGGATGATGAAATCAGCAGGGAGTATCATCCTACCCACCATGACCAGAACATCCTCTAGTAGTCCCTTCGTGTGCTTGATGGATCGATCAGCAAGGTGAAGGGCGACGCGGGTAGGCTTGAGCTTGTGGAGTCCCATCTTCTTGAAAACTCCGAGGGGCATGAGGTTCACGATAGCCCCTAAGTCGTAGAGGGACTTCCCAAACTCGCATGATCCAATAGTACAAGGAATGGTGAAACTACCTGGATCTTGGATTTTGGGAGGAATGGAATGTTGAACCACCGTGGAGAACTCCTTCATTAGTGCTATAACGCCCAAATCCTCCATCTTCCTCTTATTCCAGAGGATTTCCTTCATGAATTTGGCATATGTTGGAATTTTTTTCAAGGCTCCCGTAAATGGTATGTTGATATGTAGCTTCTTGAAAAAATCCATGAATTTGCTGAATTGGTGGTCCAGCTTCCTCTACTTCAATCTTTTCGGAATAGGTAAAGCAAGCATGAATGGTTGGATTATTTCCTTTTCTTTATTCTGTAAAGCCTCCTTCTAAGGGCTTTTGGATGAGGAGGGGTCAGTATTGGTACCTTTTACATCAACTATGGGTTTGGATGGAACTTGTTGTGCTGATTGGTTCTGGTGGAGCTTTTTTCCACTCCGGAGCATGATAGCATTGGCCTCCTCCCTTGGGTTCTTTTCGGTGTTCCCCAGTAGTGTACCGAGCTGCCTCTCTGAGAGTTGATTTTCCAGCTGGCCAATATGATTCTCCAGGCCTCGAATCGAAGCTTCCTGATTCTGGAACTAAGTCTCAGTAGTAGATATGAATTTAGTCATCAGATCCTCTAACCTTGAGGTGTTCTCCTGCTGAGGTGGTTGTTGAGCCGGTGGAGGATGTGGCTGTTGTGGAATAGGGTTTTGATACACTTTTTGCTGATAAGGACCCTGCTAGGGTTGTTGCGGCCTTTGGAATTAGTTCTGATATGGAGGATAGTTGTAGTTAGGCGGTCGCTGGGGCGGAGGATCTGCTATTGTTGGCCCCAGCATGTGTTCTGTTGATCTTTCCATGCCGGGTTCTGGTACTGCTGGTACTGGTTGGGCCCTTGATTTTGGGCAACATAACTCACCTCGTTCATCGAGGGGCCTCTAGCCGAACCCGAGCATTCTCCCATGATGTGGTTATCACCATAGTTGCCACATGATGGATGGTTCACCGCATGAACTTGAGAGGCTCCTTTGAGGTTCAATGCGTCGATTTTCATGGACATAGTGTCCAACTGAGTAGCTAACATAGTGGCAGCGTCAATGTTGTGCATACCTCGCTTTTGAGTCCCCCGATCAGAGTGCCACTAGAAGTTATTGGCTGACATGTCTTCCAGTAGTTTGAATAGTTTTTCGGGGGACTTCCACATCACCGTACCTCCAGTAGCAGCATCCACCACAGACTTGGTATTCATGGTAAGTCCTCCATAGAAGGTCTGGACTTGCATCCAGAGTGGGAGTCCATGATGGGGGCATTTTCATGACATCTCCTTGAAGCATTCCCAGGACTCGTACAACGACTCAGAGTCGTGCTGCTGGATGTTATGAATCTCATTCCGGAGTGTCACCGTCTTGGATGGTGGGAAGTACTTGGATAGGAACGCCTGGGAAAGCTCCTCCCAGGTGAGGATAGATCATTGTGGAAACCCCTTGATCTAGTCCTTTTCCTTAGCCCGTAGAGAAAAGGGGAATAGTTGAAGACGAATGGTATCCTCGGACACGCCATGGTACTGAAAGGTGTCGCTGTTCTCCAAAAAGTTGGAGAGATGGGCGTTCGGGTCCTCACTGGCCAGTACTCCAAATTGGACTGTGTTCTGGATCAGCTGCATGATAGCAGGCTTGATCTCGAAGTGCTGGGCCTGGACCGGAGGAAGAACGATGACCATATCAACTCCGTGAATCGATGGAAGTCTGTACTCCATAAGGGTACTTCTTGGAGGTTGTTGTTGATGGGGTGGAGCTTGCATAAACTGCTCTTGAAGGGCAAAGTATGGCCGTGGGAAGAGTAATTGCGGTGGACGTTGGTAATCCCTTGGGAGGAATTCCCTGAAGGCTCCAGGAAGTTGCTCCGGTAGACCAGCAGCAGGAGGCTGCTGATCCTAGTACTGATGCTCATTCGTAGCATCTACGGCTGGTGCTCCCTCTTCCTTGTTCGCCATAGGTTGTGGTTGATGGTTGTGAGTTTCTGTCTGTGTATGCCGATGATGAATCAAGGTCCGTTCGATTTCCAGGTCAAGCGGAACTAATTCTGAATACTCGGCACTTCTGGATCGTGTAAAACACATAAACATAAATTTTAAGCTCTGCACAACACAAAAACGAAAAATAGGCATAAAAGGGAAAAATAAAAAAGAAAATTTGAAATGGGATTAAAAAATAGATTTTTGATAATTTTTTATTTTTTATTTCAACATAAATCAATTATTAACAAAATTTAAATCTTAGCAGTAAAACCAAATGGGGCTCCCCAGCAACGGCACCAAAATTTGGTCTCACTTATCATTGATTGAAGTTATATGTGTCCCAAATTAATTACCCATTCTTAGAACATTAGTATAGCATATGTTCGGGGTCGATCCATAGGGAACCGTGTTGTGCATGAATATAATTGAGTTAATACTTAATAAGGTGAAGTATGCAAAATTTAGAAACAATTGGATTGATTTTGGGTTTTGATTGAAAGTAAATTGATTTACTTTGAAGAATGGATACAGTTTGAAAGAAAAAAACGGGTAAATTTAAAGAGTTCATAGTAATGGAATGAATAGACTGGTTGGGGATGTGGTGAATAAGGAGTTCTTATGCAGATTGTTTAAATGGTTGTGTTGTTCATAATAATTCAATCATTCAAGATTTCATTTTGTTACAAGATTTCCTTGGTCTGGTTCCTCTTGTTTGGAATTAGAGCATCTGACTCCTTGGTATGGTAGTCAATGTCATTAATTCTTTATTACGTCCAGTCCATTATTAGAATCGGTGAAAACCTTCCAATGGTCATGGATGTTTTCACCATTAATTTTCTTTTGTATCGTTGAGAATCCTTCCCTTGGTCCGGCTAAGAATTCTCAGTTATATTAGACAGTGTTTTAAGAAGAGTAAGATGAATTACAATGATTCAAACACAACTATATAAAACAATATACAAATTATTATCCCATCATCCACAGCCCCAACACGAGGGGTTTAGTTACACATATAATTTAGGAGAGAAACGACACACGTGATACTTGACCGATTCATCATGTAGGCATTGAGGTAGAGTATCGAAAGGTGGAATGGTGGAGTGATGACACCATGGTAGCTTCAGGAATGGTGATAACAGAGTTTCTCTTTCCTCTCAATGGTTATGAACTCCAAAATTCATAGGACAAAGCTTCTTTTTATAGAAAAATAAAGTACACGACGTGTATATAAAGTACACACCGTGTACTTTTCTTCAACGCGCTTTTGTGCCAATTTCTCCACGGGTAGGCGGCCTAACACACCGTCTTAACTTTTGAACACGGCACCGCCTGGTGGTTGGGTGTACACAGTGTGTAGCGCCGCCATACATGGCGTGTAGTTCACATGTTGGGCCGCCATCCCCTTCTAGAATAGCAGACACGGCGTGTAAAAGTTCAAAAATGTCATGTCTTCATTAACGACCACATGGGCATGTGGACTCTTCTTCGGCAACTAATGCTTTTATAAAGTAGTACACGATGTGTAGCATTGCCACACACGGCATGTATCTTCTGCCCGGTGACATGGGAGTGTACTTCATCCTTCGGTCCGTGTTCCTTCCTGGATGTACAGGGTGTGTATAAAAGTACACGCCGTGTAGTTTCAAAATTTTCACAGACTTCCCTTGATCCATGTGTTTAGCCAGAAAGCTCCTGAATGTAAACAGATTCACCAAAATCAAAGAATATGTTCATAAAACCATATATATTTTCTGAAAAATTGTTTTTAACTTCAATTATATATATGGAAATGTATACACAAATTGGGTGCATCAGGGAATTTATAAAATGTTTATGAATCACTTTTTCTAACATAGATTATATTTTGAGAAAATGATGAATGTTTTTCTGATATTTTCGAACACATAAGTATTTATTATTTATGATATTGTTGGTATGTATATATATATTGGTCAAATTTATTGGGTAAATCATTATATGTAATGTGATAATAATGATATCCTAGTTTGTGGGCATGATACAATATGAGAATTATCTGCATTGTAGTCCACTATTGGATACTGGTGCATCCTGACTCACAGTGAGAAATAATTGATTACTGATAAGTAATAATATACAGTTTTTATGGACTAGGTAATTAACCATGGAATGTGAAATCATTTTTCAAAATTTATGATAGTTCCAAAAAAACAAATGATTATATGGTTAATGATATATTTAAGATGATTTCTCAATCTTATGTGACATTTTTTTAAAATCATTATGATTAATTACATGAACCTTGTTTATGATCTACGATAGGTATGATATAAAGTTAAATTGTTATGTTCTTGATAACATAATTGTATGATTATCTTATTATTTTATAGGATTGAAGGATGATATCTTTTATGTTTTCCATTATAGAGAATATGAGCTCACATGTTCTTATGATTCCATCTTGAGGTTATGAGGAAAGGGTTAGGTATGTTATAAAAAATCATATTACTTTATGAGATGATCTTTTTGGCTGTTTTGGAAGTTCGTTTTTGAAATATGTAGTTTTTTTCTAGACTCCAAATACACTAGACTACAATGGTCAACATTTTGGTTCTTATAATATTTATTGACAATACATAAAAAAGATGTGAAATTCATTTATAAAATCATTATACTTCAAAAAAAATTATGATTTAATAAAGCATTCATATAATATAACATTATTTTAAATTTTATTATTTCATGTTTTGTATTTTTATAGAAACCCTTAATCTAATTGTATCTTTTACTATAGTGTAAAGAATCTCAGTTTATTACCATGAATAAAAACTTATGTTATGTATTTTTATGATAAATTCATTGAGTAATATATTTTGTATCATTAAATTTATTTCGTATAAATTCTCTACATCCTTGGAAAATAATATTTATACATTTTGAAAAACTATTGGACTCAGTTTAGACATTACAATTCCCAATGATCATCCATTACATTTCACTATTTTTAATGATTATAGATTTTAAAAGGATATTAAACCCTTATAATATTTTTTCCATTTCCACATTATTAGTTTCATCTAAAAAATTATCATTACAAATAATTGTATGAACATTATGATGAACATGGTGAACATTATGAATTTTTATTTTCTTATGTGATGAATGTTATGAAGTCATATTCATCTTTATAATTTCATTGTATTAACATTATGAATGTTTTTGTCAAAATTATGTTGTTATAGAATGTTTCATAACGAACATTAAAATGTTTACCTTTTTCATTTTTCACATTACAATTATCCTTATAAAGAGTGATTAATACTTTTTATGATAATTAATATACTGTATTCCAATCATTTATTTTTTATCATCCAAAATTTTTACATAACTATCGTATAATCACATCACTGAATCATCCTTAAAATGTCTTGTAATGTTTAGGACATTGTCAAATTAAATAGAAACAATAACATTATAAATTCATAAAACATGGAAAACATTAACTGAAATACATATCTAACACTAAAAATCAATAATAAACATTTTAAATTAGATTCTAACTATTATTTGACATGATAGAAAATAAATTTCAACCATTTTAAACTATTCTGTTTACCTCTACAGTCACCACATTGAATTTTTCATATAACTCACACAAATATTTCTAAATTTGAATGGATTATAAATAATATTGAATATATCAATAATTTTCATGTGTGAAAAATATTAACAAAAAATCCCTATATGATGTATTTTATTAATAGAATTCCACATCAATGTGAAAATGATGTTTTTTGAATTTAATTTGAATGCTCACACCCTCAATCTGATAAAAATATATTTTTTTTAGCCCCACAATTTCATAACATCAAATCTAGATTAAAAATATTAAATCGTTAATTTTTTGAATTATTATCTGCCAAAAAAAATATTATATATCAAAATTGAGTTTCAAATTATGTACATTAATTTATCAGTATTGGATGAACACTCATGATCAATGTTAAACAAAAAAAATTAGTAAGTGGACATTTAATTGGTGATGATATCATCATTTTGATCATTATAATGAATGAATTCCAACAATATATAATTATTAAAAACCCAATTTCTATTATCATAATCCTAATATAAATTTAATTTTACCAAGTGTGTTATATCAGTTTTTAAAGAGATCAAAATAACATTTATTGAAACATAAATTATTGAGAGTTTTTTCAATTTTCATGACCAAATAATCATGATGTAATTTCTTCCAGTTAATCATGGAAATTTTGTTGTAGAATCTACATATTTATATTCTTTGGTTCTTAGTATTACAATGTTCTGTCTATTACTATAAAATAAAACGTATCTTTCTTCATGAAGAAATATCTCACATTATACATATATTCTATCATCACAATAACCTTAATATATAACACTAGTATAACGCATCTAATTACGGTGCTCACCAAATTTATATATAAGACCATAGTTCATATAGCACCACAATCCATTCATATATGGAAATCAAATCTTTTAATATAATAATAATTACATTACATAAACATACACTTGGGAAACATGCTAGTTTTTTTTTCATTATTTATTGTGCACCAAATATTCATATTTCATAAACATTAGTCAATGAATCGTGTAAATATGTTCATATTAATTAATCTTTATATATATACCCTACTAAAAAACATTATTCACAACATGTAGGACATAAACACAATAATGGTTGATCTCGTATTCTTAGTAAGTGAAAAAAGGGAAATATATTAGCCTAACATTTAGATAATTATATTAGAACAAGAGAATAACACTTAAAAACCATACCATACATATCAAATATCATAATCATGAGTCAAGGCATAATTATTTGTAGTTTATAAGACATAAATCATAAGGGAATCAAAGAAAATTATTAATGAGATCTTAAAATTTTCATTAGGAATAAATTTTTTTCATAAATAAAAGCACGATAATTTATTTAAATATCAGTAATGGGAAATTTTCAAGGCTATCATAGTGGAATGAGTTCAGTCCCCAAACTATGTTAGTAGACAAGGATTAATACTAAGACCATCATAGTGGAAAAAGTCACTTATTGAATTCAGATCACCCTTCATTATATTCTTGTCTATCTCATTAGATATAAACCATTAACCACCACATTGGAGGGATATATAGGTCACACTCATATTATATTGATAACCATACTTTTTTCCCACATTATCATAAACAATTCATCATATCATTACCCATGAAGTTTAATAGGTTTCAAAAACATTTCATCATATCATAACATGTGGATAAGTGATAGAATTACTTATTATGTAATCATCTAGATCCAATATCTCATTTCACTATATCATCAAATGCATTCCATACATCACTTTAATCATTTAATTATTCATTTTACTCATTTAATCTCATTATCATAGAAATAAAAAACATGGAACCATAGGTTTGAGAGCACACTATTTCCTCCTAGTCTAGTCAAGCGAAGAATCATTCAAGTGTCTGTAAGAAATTATTATATTTAATTCATAAAGAATGTTGTTTGGGAAAAAATTTAGAGAGTATAAAATATTTTGATTAATGTGATCCCCATTTTCCATAATGATTCTGTCATATAATTTCATCATTTTATTCATCCTTATATCATTAAGAACCTACAAATAAGAATTACATGTTTAATCACAAGGATCTTGTAATTATGTATTAAAAATATAAGGTGGTGGGATTCATGTTGGACTGATTCCTTTGAAATCAAATTAAACTCAAAATTCATAGAAAGGAAATTAAAGAAATATGTTTTGGTATGATCCCCAATGTGCGGACAAACGTTTTAATACATATAGAGGGTAGTAAGATATGTTATTAATAATTTAATGATTGATAGAGCCTATTAAATATGAACCATCACATGTGGTTTTTACCACCATAGGCTTCAACATTTTGGGCATGGAATGATCCCTTGGAAAAGGGTGTGCTATCTTATAGGACCCATCTCTATCGATGTTGTTTCATCCATTGATTATATCAACTCTTTCTCATTAAGATTTTACCAATGGGTAGAGGAAAAATTAATTTTAGTAAAATAATAGTTTATATTGAGTTGCGTATCATTATTGGGAAGTGACTAAATCAAGGAAAATTGCCTCACCATTCATGCTACTAAAATCTATCACAAATGAAAATTTTATTTTATTTGAAATTAAATTACCCATGGACTCACTTGATCCAATCCATGAGGTTAAACTCTCTTTTACAATATTTGTAGATCACAATGGATGTTAGTTAAAAGAATAATATTATAAATAAATAAATAATAAATGTGTAAATAAAAATATTGTGATGTGAATTTAAAAGAGTAAATTAAATTGAATTGGGGTGATGTAATAAATATGATCAATAAATAGAATTGGAATGAGAGAAAGAAAGAAATAAATTAAAAAATATAAGAATGAATAATATGTTAAGAAAATAAAAAATAAATTAAACGATACTTTTGTAATTTATAATGAATATTAAATTAATAATTATAATTACTATTATCATTATTAAATGATGAATATTAAATTATAAGAAGAATAAGAAGACTGAAAAATAAAAAAATAGAAATATTAATGTTAATAGAATAACATTTTTATTAATATTAATATTATTTTTATTTTTATTAACACTAACAATTATAATAGTTTAATTGAGAAAATTAAAAAAATATAGGTTGAGTAAAAATTTAAAATAACGAATGTATTAATTTTTTATTATATGGAAATTCAAATTAGAAATTTTAAAATAATTAATAAAACAAAACTAAAAAAATATAATAAAATTTAAGAATATGTGGAAGGTGGAGAAAAGTGAAGTGCCGCCTGAGCTCTGGTGGGACCCCCCCCCCCCACAACATGTGGGTGTCAACTCAAATTATTAAAAAATTGGTTTCATCCACCTAAAATAGGATGAGGTTGAGGACCTCAGCCTCATAGTTTTCAAATACCCCCTGAAAATGTGAGTCCTCCACTTCTAATGAGATCACAGACATGATCAACTAGTTTGAATTTACTATGTGGAATGAGTCAATGTGATTTCTTGAGGTGTAGCTTTGGTGACCTCGGGACATAGAAGGCAGATCATCCTGGGGATATAGGTGGTGATTATTACATATAGTGCTTCTTAATGAAGAAGAGGTTCTACAATATTGATTTGGTGGAAATGCACCTCCCAGGTTCATGGGGGTCCCACATATAGTAGGAGAGCTAGTAGAGGTCCCCTTTTCCTCCATACTTCGAAATGGACAAAGGATATTAAATTTAGATTTGGAAAGTTTATTGTGATTTTGGGTGGCTATATTCTGATGGAGTCATGGTTAATGTGGTGAATGATGCATGGGAGAGGTAAACAATCTACAGAGTGAAGTTGGATCATCTTTAGATTGGAATCCCCTTCCCCACAAACCATCATAGTGGACAAAGGAGGATCGATTTTTAGCTTAGTTAGTGATGGAGGACTCTAGAAAGGAAGAGGTGGTTTAGTGGTGAAATAAATGGTGGAGGGAAGTGGTGCCATCCAAAAATGGAGGACGAGTCATACAAGATTAAGTGAGAGTGGTGGTCATGGTGAAGCACATTGCCACCCATGATCCATATGAAAACATGTAAATTAGTCGGTTGCCATTATAACCCTCGATATATGAATCTCATCTCTAAATCCTAAACACGGTATGGGATCCCATATTCATATCCACTCACCCACTATCATGCACCACATCCACTAGTGCTTATGTCAAACTATTCTCACCACAGGGTTCACCACCATCGGCCCACTATCATGGAGTCTGACCACTCAAGCACTTGAAGATCGGGCAGGCCTTCCCAGCTGACTGAATAGCCAGCTCAAATTAGTTTGGTTGGGATTTGTGGAGTGTGTCTTTTTTATATTCTTCCTCAAAATGTATTTTCCAAATTTTTAACCAAATTTCATAAATAAGTTTAGAAAAATTCAAACATGATCATAAGTGAAATTTCAAATTAGATAGATTTATTATTCATTTTACTTATTAATTATTCATTTCCTTCGAAAATTCAAATTACCCATTTTTTGACTAAAACATTTAAATCCATGGTTATGAAAATTTAAAAAAATCATGAAAACTAAATTAATATTGAATAAAAAGTAAAAAAATTCTATTTTAAGAGGTCTCTAAAAAAGTCTTGATCATATCAAATTGGTAACATATAAATTGTCCTTTCCGAAAAATATATCTCAAGACCATGATGGGTTCTATGTATATCACATGAGGAAGGAAATACTTGATCCTTCACATTTAGTGATCTTATAGGACATTTATAATAATGTCCCTATCATTTTACACTTTTTATTACATTATTTTATTCAAAATTTACCATCAAATACAACCTAATGATCAAAATGTATAGTGTCTTTTGAAGATTAGGTACATGAAAGTAAAAACCTAGAAATAAAATAAAACAAGTTTATATTAATCATCAATAATGAATTATAACATCATTCTATATCATATATAAGTACAGTACAACCTGTGAATTGAATAGAAAAAATGATATGATAAATATCCTAGTAAGGGAATTAATTGTATAAATAAATCATAGAATATGTGATTGAATGCATATCTTAATGATATTATAATTCATAGAACGCAAATAAACCTAAGGAAGAATAAATTTTTTAAAATATTATCATGTAATAACATAACATAGGAATGTGGGATAAATATAACACATGGCTTACGGAATATTCATGGTTAACTTCTGAGACTATTATTCAATGTGGTCAAAGTTCCATAATGGAATATGGTTCACTCCCTATCCCAACACGATGTATTGTGGGAATATAAATTACATAATTTATTGGAGTGTTATATGGTTCACCAATCATTACATATTCATTCATATGAGATGAAAATGATGAATCAAACATAAAAATAAGGGTTTTCCTAGGAATGAAATGTGTATTCTAATCATGTAATAGAGCATAAACAATGACTGTATCGTAAAATTATCCATGAATGAATAGATTTTATTCATACATGGAAACAAATAAGGTAAAATATTAATATATCATGATAAATTATGTTCATATGATGTCAATACATTAATAAATCTATTTAAGAAACATGATAAAAGAGCCTCCTTAAAGCGTTTTAAGAGAAAATATTAATGAATCTTTAAAGAATTCAATGGAATAATGGTTACAATCTAACTAGAAATGAATAGAGGGATTTTTTCATGATAAAAAGTTTTTTTTTAAAAAAATTATTATTTTTTTTAATAAATATTAGGTATTGTACAGAAAAAATGTGTGGGAAATTAGGATGTTCCATTAAATTGGGCTTAGTTATTAGAAAGAATAGAGAAGGGAACATTTTTTAAAAATGTATTTTCCCATAAAAGTAGGATGAATGGATAAAGATACATAATTTTATTAAAAATATAAATAATATTTTTTACTTATTTAATAATAATTTAAATTTAAATTTTTGTAAATTTATAGAATCCATAACTCAAAGGTAAGTGGGAGGCCTGGAGAAAATCCCTAACCATATGTACGAAAGTGTTTTGCAGTAGTAAATTATGTCCTAGAAATTAAATTTAAATCAATTAAATAAATATTTTTGACCATATTATACATATAATTTTTTTTAAAAAATATATTATGTTAATTTATTATGTTTTTATGAGTTATATGATTCAATAATGATGTTCTTGGAGTAGTTGTTTTCATGGTTTTCAAGATCTGTTATCTTGTATACATTTATAGATGTTCAGGTAAATTAAGAATATATCTATATAATTGATATTAAATGTTATTAATGAAGAAAAATAATTTTATAAAATCTTATATATATTTTTTTATTTTATTAGTATTTTTTGTTAGATAAAATATTATTTAATATGATTTAATTTATTTTTGTGGTTTCATGACCATCAGGAACTTATATCGTTTTATATAATAAAATTTCTATATATTATTTCCATAAAATTTCATAACCTATAAAATTTATAATAAAATATTATTTTACCATAATAAATATTTATTACCATCCTTTAAGGCCTTCATGGAAAATGGAAACACATATTCCCCGGTGACGGTAAATCGACACATCACCGATGATGTATTCATTTAATGAATAAATGGGGGAGGGGGAGAGGTTTCTTGAAGTATCATCCATTAACATATTAAAACTATAGAATATATAAGATACATTATTTATCAACTAAATTGGATACAATGAGGAGATTAGAGAATAATATAAGAAAAGAAAATGAAAAGACATTAAAAAATTGTGGATTTTCCCTCTTAAATCACTTCTCCATTAGAACCTCCTTTTGGGACATGAGTATGGTATTTTATTGAGAACAAAATCTCCTAGACATGTGTAAAAGTACTGGGAATATAATTAGAAAAAAATTGGAAAATATTCAAGTCTTGTATGGTGTTTTGATAAGAGGTAGCAATGGATTGTATTTATTATGGGAGAGAGGGGTGTTTTTATTATTTTGTTAATTAGTATATTATTTTCTCTCAAGAACATCAACACTCATGATTAACATGAATAAATAATGTAAATAGAAAATTTTCATTCTATATAATTTTCCCTACATCATCCATACATCATCAATGACTACAAAAATTCACGTTTCTAAATTATTTCGTAAATTATCATATTACACTATTCAATAAATATTCAACTATTTCTTCATAATACCTAAAATTTAACCAAATAATTTTATGAAATGTATAAATAAAAAATATACTCCATTATATGAAAATAATTTTCTAAATATGAGAAATTTATTTTTAAATTAATATCATCATTTATTTGAAAATTACTTTTTTAAAAAGTATTACAACTTTTATGAAACATTGGAAAATAAATTAGTGTCTCATAATATTAACTTATAATTATAAGAAAACAAAATAAAAATTTATTAAACAATTCTAAAAAATAATTCATCTTTTAAATAAATATATTAATAAGAATATTGTATAGACATTTACCATTCACCAAAAAACAAATACATAATTTATCAATTTTAGAAAAAAACATAATTATTCTATTATATAAAAATATTTTTTTTAATTCATAAGATACCTATATTTTATATCTACTTTAAAATGTGAAGTAACTATTATATTGAATGGGTTACTATTGTTAATGGTCAGATTACAATTCTAATGGTCAAGATATTATCCAAATGTTATATGTTCCTTAATTATATTGATATAAATTATTTAATTATAAATTTCATAAAATAATGTTTTAATTGGGTTATTAAATATATTTTTGTGATTTATAATATAAAAATTAATTATAATAAGTTAAATTTCATTGATCAAATTTTTTGGTTTCTTCATTCTTCCTCCTTATTAAATTTCACACTTGAATTTTTGTTAAATAAACTATGGAGAAAATTGGTGAGGCTTCATATCCATAATTGATTCCTACATTTCCCATGAAACTTATTCATACTTATGGTTCATCCATAGCAATTTAATTAGGTGAGTATTCTTGTTGGACATGATTTTATTTCTACGGTCAAATATTTTCACGGAATGCTATTTATATGAGTGACTGTTCAATTATAGTACCACCCTCATATAAAATACATTTCAGGGATCTAGTATGCAGTTTATAAATATGGATACATGGAATACATCATGTACATGAGACATGGTAGGTGTCAGTGTGAGTCGATAAGCTACATCTCCAACATGATCAAAAATATCATAAGGGTTGATGTACCTAGGGAATTTCTGTCCTTTGTTCCAAAATAACATGATCCTCATCCATTATGATAAATAGTGGAATACCATGAATATATCCTTAAACTCCCTATCTCATCCATTATTTTCTGTATAGATCTTATTTTGACTTGGGGATTTCATGACATGCTGGTGAATGGTATTCACCTTTTTTTATGATTTTATCAGTCATTTCAAGTCCTAAAAGCTTATGTTCACCTACATCATACAAACATTTTGATTTTCATTATATTTTCCAATGTAAGACTTAATATGGATCCATTTGGATTGTATAGTGGATATTTATTTTGGAAGAGAACTTGACCTGATATATACGTTTTTCGCAACCTCCATTGAACTCCATAAGTGATTTTTCCCTCTAGATGTCTATAGATGTCTGGTGAAAAAGTCTAACCTGATGTACTTCAATTTCCATTTTTGGTATGGGTAATAGATTCTTAATCCCCTTAGACATTTTACACACATCCTCAACATATTAACATATAAATCACCATTATGAATATTCATGGATCTATTTATTCCTATTTTATTACAAATAGTTTTATTTGAGATCTCAACTCCTCTTGGTGATCCGTATGTAAATAGAGAATGTGAATCTATGTGCATGATTGGTATCTTGTACCTTTATATTAGGATTTAATGGTACACAGAGATGTAGGAAAAATCTTATGAATTCTCCATCTTTATTTTTCATCACTGAGGATTTCCCTTTTTGGATAGCTTCTATATTTTTCTGAATTCTTAGACTATTTATCTGAGAATCTTTCATTTTCTCTATAAGGGAATGATTAGAATTAATTTGTGAAAGAATTGATGATTTTACAGACATAATTATTCCAATGTAAATCCTTTTTATGTGTAATAATATTATATATTTCAGAACTATCATCCTTGATAACGTCGTAGTATTATTTCTAATTAGAGCGTATTCCACATTATTTACCTTATTGGGATGGTTGTGAATTGAGAAATCATAATCCATGGTGTGATATAACTAGCTTTAATTGATAATTTTACTATCCTTATATGTGAATATATATTTTAGGCTACTATTATCAGTATATATCTCACAATTCTCCCGATAGAGATAATTCCACCATATTTGTAATGCAATTATCACAAATTCTATCTCCCTATCAAGTGTGGAATTATTTTTTCATTTATTTTCAAATACATATAGGATTATGATAAAACATTATCATTTTCCATTATTACATAGCCTAATAACTATACTGTTTAATAACTATATACTAGAATTTTATCCCCATGTATCATTACCATGATCCCTTGGGCAATAATATGCCTCTTTTTCAACTCTTTCAAGTATTCTTCATTACCTCTTGTCCAAAAAAACATGACGCCCATTAGAGTAATCTTGATAAGTTGTTTTGGGAATCATGGTATTTTTTTAAAACTCATTATTAATACCCATAAACGTCCAAGGAAACAATGGATCTCTAATAAATATGTTTTCTTAGGACACTATTTCATTTCATTTATCCTCGAAGTGTCCAAAAATATTCATTTTCGAGTGATAACAAACCCCAATAATGATACTTCCTTGATCTATAATTTAAGTATACTAAAATTTTCATAGATTTAATCCATTTGAAATGCATGAATCATATTAATCAAATTTTCGTTGTGATCCTCTATTCTATGGGAGTGTATTAGAATATCATAAATAAAGACTACGAAAAATTTGTTCAGGTAATATCTAAAATCAATATTCATTAACTCTATGAATATTGTTTAATAATAAGTTATCCTGAAAGGCGTTACACTGAACTCATAGCTTCCATACCTTTTTCGGAAGGTAGTTCTTGGAATATCATCCTTCCTCACCATTAATTGGTGATATCCCAACTGAAGGTCTATCTTAGAGAAATACATGAGCCACATAGTTAGTATAACAATTCTTCTACCCATGGAAGGTGATACATTTTCATTATCTTGACTATATTTAGATCATTATAATTAATGTGTAGGTACATTGACCCATCATTTTTCTAATGGAAGAGGACTGGTTAACCCCAAGATAATGCACTCAACAATATAAAACCCCTATCCCAATAATCTTGTAAATGATTTATCATTTACTACAACTCAATAGTTTATATTCTATAAAGTGTGTTAGTTATTTTATGAGTTCCTAGAATATTATTTACTAATAATTCAACTACTAATTCATGAGGAAAAAAGGAAAATTCTTCAGGGAACACATCTGTATATTCCCTCTCAATAAGAATGTCCTAGATCATGATTCCCAAATTTGTTTGAATCAATTAAACTATATATGATTTATTTTAAGGAAAAACTAACCACAATTGAGAAGATGATTCCAAAAAATACTCATCCTCTTCCTTACACATGTATAAATTTATAGGATTACTTTATCAATAAAAATTGATCTCATATTCTTGATAGTTGATGTCATCTTTCTATAAATACAGATAATTCATGGCCAATATAACATTATACTCCACTATAAAAAATCATATATGATTTACATGAAGCTAATTTAAAAAAAATAGATATATGATACACTAATCATATAATTTTTCACTGATAAAAATAATTAATTTTCATTGGTGACCCGATGCACAATGAAAACATACACTATATGGAAATATAAAATGAATATAAATACAACAAGACATATAGGTCTCTGTTATAATGGTTAATTGTACTTCAATAATTGTGATCCATCTCAGTATAGCATCTTCCTAATTCCCATTATTCTTAATGTTTATTGGCACTCATTATTCTTTTTAACCCATGGAATATATCATAGACATAGATAATGACAAAATTTTACACCTTTACACCAAAGTACAATATATAGTAACATAGATTTAATTGTATTTACATAAATCATTTTTTTAGAAATAATCCTTTTTCCTTGGAAATTGTAATATTTATGACCTTATTTTCTGCATTTGAGGAATCTACATATCCACTTGAAATAGTCTCTAGGATGATTCATCCATTTTGATTAACACATAGTGAATTGAATCTTATTTTCATTATCATATATATTATATATGATTGAATGAGATTACCTTCTTCTCTTATATGGTATGTTTTGAAAATAAAATTTTCCCAAGTTAGAAATTTTAATAAGTGATAACATGATTGGAACAAAAAAAATATGTGTTACTCCATCATCCATAGGGTTAGGAATATAATTATTGAAACCATCACATTGCATATCACATTGAATATTGGAATTTGTTCTTCTATTTATATTCATTTTCTAATGAAGGACGTATAGTCATGGGGATTGAATAAATCTCTAATAAGAATATAAAAATCTAACTTTTATGTTATCAGTATAAACTGTTACATGAAAAGTATATCTTAACTATTGATTTAGTTTGACTCAATCTCAGTTATACATGTTTATATAAGTATCCATAGGGTTCTTAAAAAATATCTCTAGTCCAAATATCCAAAAAATATACCTTCTTTTGACACCAACTATAATGACACCATAATTATAAATATATTATTACATTATTTTAAGCATAATTAACCACCAAATTCAAACAAAGGATCGTAAATTCTAGTTTCCTTGGAATATTTGGTCTATAAAATAAAAAACATGGAAAAAAATAAATCAACTTTATATTAATCATCAATAATGATCTCATATTTTTTTTTTGAGAAATTAAATATACATAGGATAAAATAATGAATACATAGACAATCAGGATGAAATAGATGGTCTAATAAGGAAATAATCATGGAAATAAAGAATAAAAAATATTTTAGAAGGATTAATATAATGACATTAAAAGACATGGAATGTTATTTGAAATCATGAATCAGAACATTTGGTATATGGGATAATGTAATCATGAAATCATATATGTGATCAAATAAAATAAAATAAGACATAAGCCTGAGTGATGGAAACCATATAGGACTATTTCACAAGGAGGAAAATGTTCCATTAAGGATTCAGGTTCACCCCATGTCCCAAAATTACCTATCCTGAGATTAATCATTTCCCAATTATTTGTAGTTTTATCATGTATCTACATAAAATAAATTAATGAATATGTGTGTTACACATGAATAATCAATCATAAATAAATGAGTTACTGGAAGAATGTAATGGGAATCATAATCATGTCAATGAGCATAAAAATAGGTGTGTCATACCATTTCTCACAAAAGAATCGATTTAAATTATATATGGATGTTAATATGGTAAAATCGTAATATAAGATAATAAATGATGCTAATATATATTGAAGACATGTAAAAGGTATGTTTAAGATTCATTATAAAAGATCAACTTTTGTGTGGTTTAATAAAAAATATTAACGTGTCTTGAAAGCAGGAAAAGCAATAATTTTTTGAATAAAAACAAAAAATAATATTTTTTCATGATAAAAATTGATTTTTTAGAGAAATAATGATGGATTTAATTAGTTTATGGAATGCTTAATAAATTGGTATGTTCCCTTTAATCGAGCTTACTTATCAGAAACACTCAAGAAGAGAAACATTATAAATCTTGTTTTTACCCATCAAAGAAGGTTGAATAGATCTGGATACATATTTATGGAATGTATAAAAACAATATGAAAGATATATATATGAATAATTTAGATTTACACTGCTGTACAGAGAGGTAAAAAATAACGAAAAGATAATTGAGAGGTTTGTTGACTAACCTTTCACTGAAGATGGAATGTGTTCTATACTTGTATATAATTTCTTTTATAATTATATTAAACCATTTAATTTATTATTTAATTTCCTATTATACATTTCAGTATTTATAATAATTTTATTATATTCATTTATTTTCATTTTCGAAGAGTTATATGATTCAATTTAATCATTACAAGAGAATTTTTTTCATGTTATTCAAGATCAGATCGATTGTATACAAGTATGAGAGTTCATATAAAATGTGAATAATTACCCAAAATTTAAATTATATATTATTAATGAACCTAAAAATTTGTATGTTATATTATATATAATTTTATTTTATGGTATGATGGTGATTCATTAGATAAAATTTTATTTCATATGTTTAATTATTTCTGACGGTTTTATGACCATCTTGAACCTATATTATTTAATTTAATATCATATTTATATATTGGGTCTAAATAGAATATTTATCTTATAAAATTTATAATAATTTTTTAATGATAATAATGCTTTTTTGACCAGCCTAGATGTTTGTAATGGAAAATGAATATGTTTTTTCAATGATGATCGTAAATTTACACGTCACAGATGATGTTTATATTTTATGAATAAAATGGATATGATAAGAGAATTGAAGATAGATAATCCAATAATTTTTTTTATATATAAGAAACAATATTTATCTTATCACTTGGGTAATTTGAGGTGCGTAGAGGATATGAAAAGAAAACAAATTGAATAGAAATTAAAACAAAATAAAAGATTGTTTTTCCTCTTGAATTCTTCTCCTTGTGAACCACATTAAAGAACTTTTGTTTCGTATTTTAATGAAACAAGAAGCTCCTAGACATCTTGAAGAGGATTAGGAATATTATTGGTCAATATTTTGACATGCATCATGATATTGAAGGTGTGATGAGACGAACTTGTTAGGGGTTGGTATTTCAAGTGGGATGAGAAGGGTTTTTTATATTATTTTATTCATCTGTTTATTATTTTGGATCATAAATAAAATAGTGATAATTCCAATTAATATATACTATAAAGAGAAAAAAATTAAGATAATTTTTATTACATTATCAGTATATCACTAATACCTCGAAAATTCATGTTTTAGCTTATATCATAAAATATCATATTTCACAATTCACCAAAAAGTAACTATTCTAGAAACACTCAACGAAAATTTAAAACAATTATTTTTTAATATATATAATTACAAAATTGAATACCTTTTATGAAAATAATTTTATAAATGTGAATTTTTTTTTCAAATAAAATAATTATTTATTTGAAAAATATAGATGTAATGTCTCGGATTTTTCCATGTATTGTTTTTAATCTTATATAAGAATTAATTCGAGACTAGGATCTAAGATGGCATGCAGTTCCGAGGACCGGTGAGCAAGGAAAAAATGTTTGAATTTAATTTAATAATTAAATAACGCAATCATGCAGTTTTCCTAAAAAATTAGAATAACTACTAAATGGGTGCTCGGATCAAATATATGAGGGCACCATTGCGTTCAGAACAATGTTTTTACCTTAGGAGAGGCCTAACATCGGCCGGCGCAGGTCGGTAGTAAAATCTAGTTTTTGGACGCAACCGTAATAAAATATTTTATTTAAATATTTTATTTAAATCTTTGTTACAGCAAAATCCATTATCTTTTTAAATGGAGTTTTCGCAGGGTATAAGGGTTTGAATTTCAATAACACTGAAACCCTTGGCAGCACTGGAGGCTCTGGAGGAAACCTCCCAACGCAGCGATGACGACGCAGCGACCAGATCATCGCCGACAAATGTCGCGAAATCCAGGTAGGATGTTTAAATTGTGTCTCTTCCCCGTTCTTGATTTCTACGATGAACGCAGGCTAATCCAAGAAAAAATTAGTCTGTAGATCGATCGTTCTTGCGGGATGGGATTTTCTGGGGATTCTGGGAGATTAAATCCATGATGATTCTCTGTTTTTGATCATTTCTTCTCTGTTTTATCCTATTAACGGGAGAAGAACAACTTTGTGATGAATGACGGTGGAGGTTTGTTCCTCAATTTTGTTTCATTGGATTTCTCCCCTTTCTCTCCTTCATGTTCTTCACGTTCTTCATGGTGCGATGAACAACGGATCTTTGCGCATCCGTTCTGCGACGCAACGTTCCGAGATTGTGGATCCAACCCCGCAGCGGTGTCACAGGGGTGCAACGACAGTTTTGGCACGCGATTCGGAGCGGATCAGAAGATTCATGTTTTCGGTCGTTTTTATTCGGATGGATCGCTTGATGTTTATGATTTGTTTTGAGAGATGAAAACACCCGTTACGATGTTCTTGTGACAAAACGAACAAATCCCTGGAGTATCGAGACGAACAGACAAGGAACCGAGATCTGGAGGTTCAGGCGCGGCGCGAGGAAGAAAACCATGTTTCTGGAAAAATACCGACTACACACCATTTATTATGGGCCACATGACATGTGATCATCGGTAGGATTATATAACATGTACTCTGGGAGTACACGGACATGGGTAGGGTACACGGCCATGGACACGCCGTGTATACCCCTCCCTGGCCTGAACCAGCCAGATACACGGGATACCCTGTGTACTAGTACACAGGCAGGGGACACAGACGCAGACAGAGGCCATGTATGGGAACATGGCCAGCGTACATGGAGTGATCCCAGGTGCTCGGACACGACATGTGATTCTTCTACATGAAATGTAGTTACTTTATATCCGACATGGAAAATGACACGGGCCGGTTACACGGGCAGTACCTTGGGTCAAGGAACGCAGCGTGTACCTTTTCTACACGCTGTGTAGTTTGTTTTTACATGGCTTGAATGAAGGATACATGCCATTTACACGGGCAGTACCTGGGGACAAGGAACATGGCGTGTAACCATACTTCATGCCATGTAACCTTTTCTTGTTTACTTGAGCCACTTGTCTTCTGTGACTTGGACTAGCTACATAGGTTTCGTACCCATGGTTTTTCCCATAATGGTTTTGGTAACATTTCCTATATATGGGTTTATGATTCCTTCAACAGGTCTTCCTGAATAGAGTTGTTGGAATCCCCATTATGAGCCTTAGAGATGGATCTTATATTCGTCCCAGGAACCCTAGGTAGAGTTCTTGGTATCGACATGACCAACTTTACCCGGGTGCCGATCCTCTTCTTAGCGGATTAGCTCAGACTGAGTTGTCGGAATCACCGCGTGACTAGATTGTGATCCTCATCTGAGCATCATGTTCTCAATGTACTTGTGTATTGTATTCCCCCGGAACGAGTCCTTCGTACCTCTCTCTTCACACCTAGGAGTGTTTTATCCCGGTTGCATGCTTAGTGGAATCTTAGAGCCGGATCTTAGTGGGGGTATTCGCGATAGTCGATTGTGCATGTGTATATCTTGATAATATTGTGTTATGTTCTTTAGACATACACAGTGTGGAGTTGACTATATCTTTCCTTTTTGGTATTTCCATGTTGTATTTCCTTTGTGGTTTGGGGGTGTCCTACTGGGTATTGTTATACTCACCCCAGCACGGGCTTTGCCCGCACCTGTCGTGTCTTATGAAGACGAGCGAGCCTTTGACAGGATTCCAGGTGGACCAGGACCGAATGGTACTCTGTGAGATCAGATAGGCCGAGGTGTGTTCTTACGGCTACAGACTACAGTCCCAACACCATTCTTACAGGTTGGAAATTTTTATAGACTTTCTTTTTTGTGGGATTGTACTTTTGGCCCAGGGTTTTACACTTTCTGTACTTTACTTCATGTCGTACTCTGTTGGTTGGGATTATTAGTGTGTGCATGCATTTTCATTTTTAGTAGTTTTCACTTTTCAGCTTTTTGGGATTAGTGATGTGTGTGCATGTGTATAGGTTTATTGGAAATGCCTCCCATGTTAGTAGCATGCCTACTCGGTGCTAGTCAGCAGCCCATGGCCTATTGGAGGTGGGCATGGGGAGTTGTGGCTCGGGCCCCACTAGGATAGGTCATGAAATATTGGTATCAGAGCTGGTCGATTCTACCTTAGGACCAAGAGTCTGTGAGTTGGTTTGGGGCAACCGTGTTAAGTGTTTCGAGTTCGGCTTTCCGGCTAGGGACCCCAGTGTTGGTGCGGGCGGCCGACGGATCCAGACACCAGGACTCTGATAACTTGCTTTTCGACTCGGAAAATGAGAACACTATTTTTAGGGAAAATAATGGTACATGCATCATATAGGAATGGGTTTTGGTTTCCATGTCCTTTTTGAGTCATCTCTCTAGATATACCCACTGACTGAGAAACATCTTGTTTCCTTCTAAAATGCCTCCGCGATGCGAACCCACTAGGATCCAATAGATTAGTCACCAGGATGACCCCCTTAGTGATGAAGCTTCGATACAGGGACCAGATCCCCCAGTTTTACCACAAGGTGTTTTGCTAGTTATCCTGCCACGTGTGGAGTAGTGTTTAGTTCCTGATGTTCCAGTGGAGGAGAAGCGCAAGCTGAGCGCACTCCACGAGTTTCAGAGACATAGACCCATCAGGTTTCGAGGAAAGCCTGACCCTTAGGCAGTAGAGAACTAGATTGAGGCGGTGTCTAGAGTCTTCTATTTGGTCCGGACACCAGCAGACCAGACGGTGATCATGGCAGTGAGCCTTCTGCAGGGCTCGGTAGGACGATGGTGGAGTTTGGTTATCCAGACTCAGGACGAGGAGACTCTTGCTTGGTCAGAGTTTGAGCGTCTCTTCAAAGAAGAGTTTTCACTGGTTACCCTAAGAGTAGTACGCATACAGGAGCTGCTTCAGCTCCAGCAGGGAACCATGACAGTGGATGACTATTCGTCGAGGTTTACCGACCTCTCGCGGTACAAGATGGATATGGTCAGAGATTATTACTTTAGAGCTCGGACATTCGAGCGGGGCATGCGCAGAGATATCCAAGATAGGATCGTCCCTATGATCATTCCTACTTATGATGGGGTGCTCGAGCAGGATTTGGTGGTCGAGAGCTTCATGGCAGAGCAGAGACAGCTGACAGATGTTAGTAGTGGGTGAGCTGGAGCAGAATCCTTGGTAACAGGGAGCCGATGTCAGGGACCTAGGCATGGGAGATGTTTTCAGGGGAGATCCCCGGACAGGGGATCTGCCGTACTGGGTTCGCAGGGTGCATCTATTCAGCCTCGAGAGAGGCGATGCTACTAATGTGATGGCATGGGACATCTCACTCAAGATTGTCTGACCCGCCGTACTACTGACACAAGAATAGTGGATGGACCACCAAGGTAGAGGCAATGTGTGGAGTAGAATGATCCGCAGGGTGGAAATCGTGGTAGGGGAACTGGGAGAGCAGTTGGAGGTGGTCGGCGTTTTTATATTTTACCACCACCACCCTCAGGAGGTCAACCCCAGGCTTACGGAGCTGGTGGAAAGAGGCAGGGACAGCTGCAGGCGGCAGAGGCGTATAACCCAGGTACTCCTGGAATGATTAGAGGTACTATCTGTGTCTTTTCTACCTTGGCTGCCATATTGATAGACACAGGTTCCAGTCATTCCTTTCTGGGTGCTTTCCTTGTTCGAGACCTTGAGATTCAAGTTGAGCCATTTAATCGACCCTTACACTTAGAGACACCGACTGGAGAAGATTCAGGGATCAAAATTCTCTATAGACAGTGTAACCTGACCCTTGGAGGTGAGAGTTTCGGTTGGAACCTCTTGGTGGTAGCGTCGAGGCCTTACGATGTCATTTTGGGTATGGATTGGCTATCCATAGGTCATTCACATATCGATTGTTTTAGGCGAAGGTTGCGGTGTGTCCGTAGTGATGGAACGAGGTTCTCTTTTTTCGGTGAAAGGGATACCCAGGCAGCGCATGATGGGCTCGTGCATAAGAGGGAACAACTGATTTCACATAAGTTAGCTAGCCTAGCCCTTAGTGTAGTAGATGTTATGAGTTTCCAGTTTCTAGTAGTAGTGGCTGAGTACGAGGACGTCTTCCTGGAGGATGTCCCCGGGCTACCTCCCAATCGGAAGATAGATTTCTGCATTGAGTTGCTACCCGACATGATACTGATATCATTGTCAGCACATCGGATGGCTCCTGCAGAGCTTCGTGAGATGAGGGTGTAGCTGGATGGCTTGTAGAAGAAGGTCTTTGTGGGAACCATCATTTCACCCTGGGCGGCCCCAGTACTGTTTTCTATGAAGGTAGACATTAGCTTGAGGCTATGTGTGGATTACCAGTGCTTGAATCAGGTGACTGTAAAGAACAGGTATCCACTACCAAGGATCGATGACCACTTCGACCAGTTGAGAGGGGCACAATGGTTCTCGAAGGTTGATCTGTGATCATTCTATCACCAGTTGTGATTACGAGACGAGCATATACCAAATACGGATTTCCAATGTCGTTATGGTCACTATGTGTACTTGGTGAAGCCCTTCGGTGTGACGAACCCCCCCAGATGTGTTAATGGGGCTCATGAACCGGATCTTTCACCCCTATCAAGACCAGTTTTTAGTGTTCTTCATCGACGATATCCTTGCGCACTCTGCGTCTGAAGAGGATCACGTGAGACACCTAAGGATGGTTCTGGACACACTCCGAGAGCACCAGTTGTACGGGAAACTCTCTAAGTTTCAGTTCTGGTTATAAGAGGTCCACTTTCTAGGACACATTATCTCAGCAGATGGTGTAGCAGTAGACCCTGCCAAGGTGGAGGCAGTGCTAGCACGGGAGCCACCCCAGAGTGTGGCGGAGGTGCGGAGTTTCCTTGGGTTGGCAGGCTACTATTAGAGATTCATCCTTGATTTCAACAGGATTGCAGCACCCATGATAGCTTTGACCCAAAAGGGGAAGCCTTTTGTGTGGACCGAGATATTCCAGCAAGCTTTCCAACATTTGAGATAGAGTTTGATGAGCACCTCGATCTTGTGGTTACCGGAGGAGGCTGTCGATTACATAGTGTTCTGCGACGCATCAGGAACCTGGACGGGTTGTGTCCTGAAGCGGAGGAAAGCAGTGATTTCCTGTGGCTCATGTCAGTTGCGGCCACACGAGCTTAACTATGCGGCCCATGATCTTGAGTTGGTAGCGGTAGTCATCGCATTGAATATATGGTGGCACTACCTGATGGGTGAGTGGTTTACCATCTACACTATTCAAAAGAGTCTCAGATATATCTTTCCTCAGAAGGATCTGAATTTGAGATAGAGGTGATGGCTTGAGATCCTCTAGAATTAGAACTTTGAGAGAATTTATACTCCTGTGAAGGAGAACGTAGTGGCGGATGCTCTCAGCAGGAAATCCAGTTCGCAATTGCTGGATGAGGCGACAAGGCAGTTGGCCTCCTTACAGTTATCATTCATGGATGGAGATAAGGGAGCTTACCTTCAGTAGATGGTTGTTACCCCTCCACTCTTATAGTGATTCAGGGAAGCACATCACGAGGATGCTATCTTTGAGACACTACGTGCTCAGATATCCATAGTTGATGCTACTGATGGATATTCAGAAGCTGGGGAGCACGTTGTTATTTTCAGAGGGCACACGGTAGTACCAGCGACATTGCGGGAGGAGGATCTGAGAGAGTTCCATACATCCCCTTTTTCTGTGAAACCATGCATAACAATGATGTATCAGGACCTCCGACGTCAGTTCTGGTAGCCGGGAATGAAGAAGGGTGTGGCAGAGTTCGTCTCTCGTTGCCTTACTTGTCAGAAAGTAAAGGCAGAGCACCAGGTGCTAGCATGTTTTACTCAGCCCCTTGAGGTTTCAGAGTGAAAGTGGGACGGGATATCCATGAACTTCGTGACTTGTTTACCAAATACGTCCTTGGGACCTGATTCCATCTCGGTGATCATTTATCGACTCACCAAGCCAGCCCACTGTCTAGCCATATGGGAGTAGAGTTCAGTGGAGAGCTTGGGATGCCTCTACATACATGAGATAGTCTGACTTCATGGGGTTCCATCCATGATCATCTCAGATCGTGATGCCCGTTTCACATCCCGGTTGTGGAAGGGATTGCAAGAATATTTTGGGACTCATTTACGCTTGAGCACAACGTTCCATACCAATAATGATGGTCACATAGAGTGGACCATTCAGGTTCTGGAATATATGCCTCGAGCTTGCATACTTGACTTCGGTCATTGCTGGGAGGATCACCTACCACTGGTGGAATTTGATTATAACAACAGTTATCATTCAACTATTGGTATGGCACCATTTGAGGCTCTGTACGGGCGACCTTGCAGGTCACCACTTTGCTGGACGGACCTGGGAGAGTCAGCACTCATGGGACCAGAGATGGTTAGAGCTACTATAGAGAAGGTTCAGGTCATACAGGAGCGGATAAAGACTACACAGAGTTAGCAAAAGTCATATGCCGATAGGATGTGGAGGCCCTTTGAGTTCGAGGAGGGAGACCATGTGTTCCTTCGGGTCGCACCTCGATGGGGATTGCGGAGATTTGGCCGAGGCGGCAAGCTATCTCCGAGGTTTGTTGGCCCTTTCCAGATTCTGAGTAGAGTTGGCGAGGTAGCATATCGCTTGGCTCTACATCCTTAGATGGACTGGGTACACAACGACTTCCATGTGTTGTAGCTACAGAGGTACGTGCATGATCCATCACACGTCATCCGCTGGGGTGTAACAACCCGAGATTTTATGAAAAATATTCTTTTTAATTTTATTAATGTCTTGTGTTGTACGCTACACCAAAAGGAGCTTGCACAACACACATCTTTGACTTTCCTTGCATTAAACGCAATCGCAACCTTCCTCGATAGCGTGTGTAGTACGCAATACCAAGTTTCACTAAACAACGATATGCTATTAAAATATTATTAAAACTAGCCGTTATGAATAGTAATAACCACTTTTTGTAATTTTATAAATTTTATTTTTCAAAATGGACTTCATTTTTGGATTTGGAATATCGAAATTAGCCTAGGGTGAAAGTTTGGTATTTTTCTGAAAACTTTCAATTTTTGATGAATAGTGAAACCACTAAGTGGTAGGTAAAAAACTGAATTTTTCATAAAACTTAATTTTACCGCTTCTGTGAATGAAATTTCAAAAATCCGACAGACACGGTTGATATCAGTAAGTAAAATGTGGTTCAATGAGATAAAAATAATTTTTTGGTGAATAGTAACTTTTTACTATTTTTACCGCGGTTAATAGTAAATAGGGTAACTAAGGGTAAATATGATATTAATATTACCCTAACACATGTCCTAATTCTATTGGACAAGTGTAATTCGACCAAAAACAAACTTAGGAATAAAATATGACCATTTAGGCCCACTTGGATTAGATTAGGACATTTATTATTAAGAAGGGTTAAAATAGTTAAAATCAAAGTTTAATAAGTAAAGAATTTTTAATATGGGGTTATAAATAAGATAAATTCGATTGTAAATATTCATTAGAAAGCTAAAAAGATTTCCTACATGATGGTATTTTATTTGTAATTTTTAGACATCAAATATGTTAATTTATATATGACACAAAGATGATGCAGTAATTATCTTATTAATGAAATATTGACATAATTGATAATATAAATACCAAAATAAATGTAATTTAAGCCTTTTTATGAATTCCACTAATTTTATAGGTTACTATGATATATTAGTGTTGATTTAATCAACTTGGTTCGAACATATAATTCTGTTATGACTTTCACAAAAATCATATATCAAATAGTGTCAAAATTGACACAAAGTAGTTTTTAAATCAAATATTATATTATTAATTGTTATTTTATTCCTAAAAATCTAAGGTTCGGCAAAATGACTTAGATAAGGATATATATATTAATAATAAACAATTTAGGGTTCGTTTGGCATGTTATAGTAAGTGTATTAACCATATAGTGAAAGAAAACAAAAAGACACGGTAAAAGTTAAATTATTTAACTTAGAGTTAAATCTAATTGATAAGGTTAAAATAATACCCTAAACTTGTCTAAATCTTATTGGTTGATAGGATTTCGACCCTTCCCCACTTTAGCTTCGAAATAAGACCCTTTGGAACCATTATAAACCGATTTTGACTTTAATATAAAATAATATTTTGAGATATTCCTAAGGTGCCCCTCTCCTCCCCTATAAAAGGACACCTCCTCCCCCTCCTCCTCACACCAATTTGAGCACTCAAGCTCGGCCAAACCCTGCCAAAATATCTTCTCCACTTCCCTATAAACATCCTAGAGGTTCTGGTCTTCCTCAAAGACCAATTTTAGTGCCCTAAGAGGAGGTCTCAAAGAGGCGCTTCAAAGAAGAGGTAATTACCGTTACCAATTCTTTCATCTTTATTTCTTCTTCCACTTCTTCTTCTTAGGTTGTTTCATTATGAAGTAATAACATCAGTATCACTCATATACTGATATGTTATTATAATTATGAAACAACCATATTTCACCATCTATCCATCCTACGGAAAAAGAAATCACCGCGCGTGCGTACGTACGGAATACCGTCTCCACGCCGTGGTGTAATCTATTTTCCACCACCACCTTACATGGATGGGTATAATGGTGTAAAGAATAACTATACATAGTTATTACAACATCATATTGATTCTGATATATTGTATAATCCACTCCAATTCAGTTCAATATTTATGGAAATGATATCATCGCTCGTGCGTACGTACGGAATACCGTCTCCACGACGCGATGAGATTCATTCTCCATGTTAACCATTTAAGAATGATTATAAAGTATATATAAGAAATAATAATGAAATATATGACATTATAAATCTACTGGATTTATGTATATATATATATATGTATGTCATCTACTTACTTCCATTTCAAGACAATAAGGAAAGTAAAACAGCGTTCATGCGTACGTACGGACTACCGTCTCCATGAGCGGTGTTTTTCATTTCATTTATCTATCTATATATATATACTGAATATATATGATATATAAATCATGTTTTATATTCTGGAAGTAAGTAAATCATGATATAAGTAATAATAATGTCAAGAACAACAAGTCAAAACACCTACGATAAATAAAACGATTTTACCCAAAACGCTTCTTTAACATGGAATTTACAAAAGAACGGATAATATAAATTCATAAGGAACCATATATGATATCATAACAATGAGTATGATTCTGGAATAAGTCAATAACATGATTTAAATCATTATACAGGAGGTTCGGACACTTACAAAGAAAGTCGGACATAAGGTAAGGGAAATATCACAATCTCATTTTTATCCGAGATTGTTTATTCGTAAGTATTTAATGGGGTGTATTTTATCATCCACATCCATGTTTCATCAATATGTAATATTATTTCCATCCACCTACAATTTTTTTAAATCCATTTTTACCCTTCGGTGAGTTTTTAGTAATATGTATGAAAGGAATCTTTTGTCGTTTTTCGTACGAGGTACTTTTTGACTTTTCCGACGAAAGTACGAAGAATGTTTTTTTTAATTATACGGTATGAATAGATTTTTAAAAAATTATTTCCAAGAAACTTCCTTTACAAGTTTTCAAGTTTATTTTTAATCAACTTCTTTTATTTTAGAGTCGTATGACATGTTATGAAAGGAAAAATGTTTTTGAAGTAGAAAAGATATTTTCCTCAAGAATGGAGTTCAAGTATTTTATCAAAATTATTTTCCATCTAAGATAATAAAAGGGTTCTGTTTTTATCCCTATTATTACATTGGTTTGATTATGTCATGATGGAAATATTTTTATCAATTCCTTTATCTTATATGAATTGTTTTATGATGTCATGTTGTTTAAGAATCCCATTTTTATTACATGGGTTACGCTATGATGTATGGTTTATGATTATGTGGAACACATGAAAAAGGATTCATTATAAGATTGGTGGGACCTATATCTCCCTCCAATGAATTGGGTAAAGATTTTATATCTCATGAGATAGATAGGGCTGGAACGGTAGGTTATACCGGTTCAGTGAAACATGACTGAAACGAGGGTTACTCGATTCAGAAAGGGACTTTGTCCACTAAGATAGTCTTGGCAATGAGTCTTGACTAACAAGAAATGATTCTCTATGATTATGTGTGAATGCCACAAAGATTCATGTTTTAGTTTATGATTATTGTGATTACATTTCACTGCCATGATTTACCCCATGTTATGAAATTATGATCTCTTTTGCAGGTTAAGATTTCCAAAAGTTATGTGCTTATGTATATGATGTGATTGATATTTATTTTTTTTACCCTTACTGAGCATTTGAGCTCACCCTTTTATGTTTTCTTTTCCCCAGGATATAAAGAAAGGTTTTAGGTAAAAAAAGGAAGATCTTTATAGGAGATGTTGAAGATCTTTCACCACGATTAGAAGATTACGTTCCGAGTTTCCAAAGACACTAAACTATTACGATCCTTGTGTGTGTGTTTTTGTTATATACTAAGTATTCCACAAAAGTAATGTAATGTCCATGTACGTCAGGCTTCGGGTCTCTACAGTTGGTATCAGAGGAAAGGTTTAGTCAACCTTTGGAAATTAGGATGCGAGAACTTTAGTGAGATCCCTAGATATATTTATAAGGTATGTCTAGGGATTTCCTTAAGGATAAGTATATGTATAGGATACAGTCCTAGAACTACGGTAACGATCATAGAATTTAACACAAGATGATAGATATTGAGGATACTCCACCTTTATTATGTTGTTTTCCCAAGCATGATTTTTGCCTCTCACACTATTATTTTTGGGTTTTAGACGATGGCTGGAACCTGAAGGAACCGTGTTGATCAATGCAATGGACAATGCAATGATTGCCCTCCTAAACAAACAAATGTTATGGGAGATGGAGTGCAAAATCTTATTTCTATACTTACAGAAGCTATGAATCATTCTGGACTTCCAAATGAGCAGAGAAGGGAACAGTATTCTATTGAGTCCTTCATGAGGCAACGTCCACCTTCTTTCAGTGGGACTTCCGATCCACTTGTTGCTGAACAATGGATCAATACTACTGAAAAGATATTTTCAGTTCTTCAATGTTCTGAACATGATAAAGTCATCTTAGCAGTGTATCATTTGGAAGGTGATGCTGATCAATGGTGGAATCTTATCAAGAATACGAGGCCAAGAGATGAAATTGAGTCCATGGAATGGGACGAGTTCAAGAACTTGTTTTTCAGTAAGTACTTCCCTCGTATTCTTCGAACAAAGATGGAAAAGGAGTTTCTTGAGCTGAAGCAGAAGGATGAGTAATCTGTTGGTATATACGAAGAAAATTTTACAAGACTTGCAAGGTATACATCTGGCATTATCATCCAACCTGAAAGTAAAGTTGTTCGATTTTTCAGTGGCTTAAAACCAGGTCTTCGAAGGGCATTAGCTATAAGAGACTTCAGTAGCTATGAAGAAATTGTGCGTTGTGCTATCAAGGTAGAAATGGAAGTTGGTGTTACATATCCATCTCATGGTTTTGAAAAGAAACGAAAGATAGAGTTCAAGGAGAAATCTCAAAATAATGGTGAAAAGAAGATGAATGTTTCCTTATGCACAAAGTGTGGAAAGAAGCATGGTGGAGATTGTCTTAAAGGGACTAGAAAATGTTTTAAGTGTGGAAAAGAAGGTCATCGAGTAGCTGAGTGTCGAAGTAATGGAAAAAGGGTTTCTAATGATGTGAACAAAGCAAACACTGCAGAGAACGCACCACCAACACTTCAATGTTTCAAGTGCAAGGAGATGGGACATTATGCCAATAAATGCCCTAATCCAAGGGTTAGTGACGATCAACATGAGCAACCACTTAAGGCAAAGGACAAAGGGAAGTCACATGTGATCTCTATTGGCAATGTTGAATATGACAATGATGTGGTGGAATGATTAAGTGTTTATGTAATGGGATTCCAAAATAATGTTGTATCATGTAGTATTGGAATATTTATGTATTTGTCTAATGTGGTATTCAAAGTAATTGAGATATTATGCGCATAATGAAGGGAAAACGAGAAAATAAAATGTTTAACAGTATTCATGAGCTCATGATTGATATAAGGACTAAGTGATATCATGGTTTGAGTATATAGAATTTTGAGGATTTTGGTATGTGGAAAGTGTTAGATTTTAACTGCATTCATATTTTCACTAAGGTATTCAATAGAATACATGATTAAGGACTTTGAATGTTTGGAATGTAACCAACAAAACATATCTTATGATATATGGGGATCAACGATGGTGTTAAATCTCTGGTAATCATTTTCACTATGTTATGAGAGTGGACTGCAGTATTATGGATAAACCTAAAGAATTGGAATGGATTATGTTGTACATAAGTTATTATTGATTAAGGATAGAAGTTCTCTCGATATTATTGATGGGATGTTATAGTAATATAGTTTTAGAAAAAGGAAAACCTGCAGGACGGGCGACATCCCATCGCTTCGGACAAGGCTGTGGGAATCGAACCCACAACCGAAGTGCGACTGGCCTTTATCGCCTACCACTGGCCTACAGAAAGTCCCTGTTTAGTAGAAACTAGTTTTATTTTATTAAGCGGTATGATATATGAAGTATAAGTTCATTTTTGGAACCATATACAATTAATCTCACTATAAGATGGACTTATAACTTTTTCTAACCTTTTGTTTGAAATAGATGGAATGACCCATCCTTCTATCACATGATCTGCTAATGCTTCACGAATAACAAATTCAACTTCATTTCTTTATGATATGAAGTGGAAATTGTTCAATTCACGAACAACAGTGAGATTGTAACAAAATCATGTAAGTATTTCTTTTAATTCATCAACTTTAGGGAAATGATCTTGAAAACCAAAAATGTTGTCCTAGTGCTCTTATATCTGATTAATCAGATGGTACCTTAGATCGTCACAAATTTATGGCTTTGTGACTGCTAGATTTTCCATAGCCATGTTCTCTACCACTCTCCATCAGAACATGATGGTTAGATTTCTCTTCCATATCCATATTTTCACCTATGTGGAAACCCAGTGATTAGTTTATTTGGGTAATCGTTACATTTCATACTTTAGTTTTTAAAGCCAATTTTTGGTATTCCTTTTTACGATGTGGGTTTCTATTAAAGAAACTTTCGAATAGTAAACCATTTATAATCCTGACGAATTTCGAGGGAGAAATTCATTTTAAGGGGGGTAGAATGTAACAACCCGAGATTTTATGAAAAATATTCTTTTTAATTTTATTAATGTCTTGTGTTGTATGCTACACCAAAAGGAGCTTGCACAACACGCATCTTTGACTTTCCTTGAATTACACGCAATCACAACCTTCCTCGATAGCGTGTGTAGTACGCAATACCGAGTTTCACTAAACAACGATATGCTATTAAAATATTATTAAAACTAGCCGTTATGAATAGTAATAACCACTTTTTGAAATTTTATAAATTTTATTTTTCAAAATGGACTTCATTTTTGGATCCGGAATATCGAAATTAGCCTAGGGTGAAATTTTGGTATTTTTCTGAAAACTTTCAATTTTTGATGAATAGTGAAACCACTAAGTGGTAGGTAAAAAACTGAATTTTTCATAAAACTTAACTTTACCGCTTCTGTGAATGGAATTTCAAAAATCCGACAGACACGGTTGATATCAGTAAGTAAAATGTGGTTCAATGAGATAAAAATAATTTTTTGGTGAATAGTAACTTTTTACTATTTTTACCGCAGTTAATAGTAAATAGGGTAACTAAGGGTAAATATGATATTAATATTACCCTAACACATGTCCTAATTCTATTGGACAAGTGTAATTCGACCAAAAACAAACTTAGGAATAAAATATGACCATTTAGGCCCACTTGGATTAGATTCGGACATTTATTATTAAGAAGGGTTAAAATAGTTAAAATCAAAGTTTAATAAGTAAATAATTTTTAATATGGGGTTATACATAAGATAAATTCGATTGTAAATATTCATTAGAAATCTAAAAAGATTTCCTACATGATGGTATTTTATTTGTAATTTTTATACATCAAATAAGTTAATTTATATATGACACAAAGATGATGCAGTAATTATCTTATTAATGAAATATTGACATACTTGATAATATAAATACCAAATTAAATGTAATTTAAGCCTTTTTATGAATTCCAATAATTTTCTAGGTTACTATGATATAGTAGTGTTGATTTAATCAACTTGGTTCGAACATATAATTCTTTTATGACTTTCACAAAAATCATATATCAAATTGTGTCAAAATTGACACAAAGTAGTTTTTAAATCAAATATTACATTATTAATTGTTATTTTATTCCAAAAAATCTAAGGTTCGGCAAAATGACTTAGATAAGGATATATATATTAATATTAAACAATTTAGGGTTCGTTTGGCATGTTATAGTAAGTGTATTAACCATATAGTGAAAGAAAACAAAAAGACACGGTAAAAGTTAAATTATTTAACTTAGAGTTAAATCTAATTGATAAGGTTATAATAATACCCTAAACTTGTCTAAATCTTATTGGTTGATAGGATTTCGACCCTTCCCCACTTTAGCTTAGAAATAAGACCCTTTGGAACCATTATAAACCGATTTTGACTTTAATATAAAATAATATTTTGAGATATTCCTAAGGTGCCCCTCTCCTCCCCTATAAAAGGACACCTCCTCCCCCTCCTCCTCACACCAATTTGAGCACTCATGCTCGGCCAACCCCTGCCAAAATCTCTTCTCCACTTCCCTAGAAACATCCTATAGGTTCTGGTCTTCCTCAAAGACCAATTTTAGTGCCCTAATAGGAGGTCTCAAAAAGGCGCTTCAAAGAAGAGGTAATTACCGTTACCAATTCTTTCATCTTTATTTCTTCTTCCACTTCTTCTTCTTAGGTTGTTTCATTATGAAGTAATAACATCAGTATCACTCATATACTGATATGTTATTATAATTATGAAACAACCCTATTTCACCATCTATCCATCCTACGGAAAAAGAAATCACCGCGCGTGCGTACGTACGGAATACCGTCTCCACGCCGTGGTGTAATCTATTTTCCACCACCACCTTACATGGATGGGTATAATGGTGTAAAGAATAACTATACATAGTTATTACAACATCATATTGATTCTGATATATTGTATAATCCACTCCAATTCAGTTCAATATTTATGGAAATGATATCATCGCTCGTGCGTACGTACGGAATACTGTCTCCACGACGCGATGAGATTCATTCTCCATGTTAACCATTTAAGAATGATTATAAAGTATATATAAGAAATAATAATGAAATATATGACATTATAAAGCTACTGGATTTATGTATATATATATATATATGTATGTCATCTACTTACTTCCATTTCAAGACAATAAGGAAAGTAAAACAGCGTTCATGCGTACGTACGGACTACCGTCTCCATGAGCGGTGTTTTTCATTTCATTTATCTATCTATATATATATACTGAATATATATGATATATAAATCATGTTTTATATTCTGGAAGTAAGTAAATCATGATATAAGTAATAATAATGTCAAGAACAACAAGTCAAAACACCTACGATAAATAAAACGATTTTACCCAAAACGCTTCTTTAACATGGAATTTACAAAAGAACGGATAATATAAATTCATAAGGAACTATATATGATATCATAACAATGAGTATGATTCTGGAGTAAGTCAATAACATGATTTAAATCATTATACAGGAGGTTCGGACACTTACAAAGCAAGTCGGACATAAGGTAAGGGAAATATCAAAATCTCATTTTTATCCGAGATTGTTTATTCGTAAGTATTTAATGGGGTGTATTTTATCATCCAAATCCATGTTTCATCAATATGTAATATTATTTCCATCCACCTACAATTTTTTTAAATCCATTTTTACCCTTCGGTGAGTTTTTAGTAATATGTATGAAAGGAATCTTTTTTCGTTTTTCGTACGAGGTACTTTTTGACTTTTCCGACAAAAGTACGAAGAATGTTTTTTTAATTATACGGTATGAATAGATTTTTAAAAAATTATTTCCAAGAAACTTCCTTTAGAAGTTTTCATGTTTATTTTTAATCAACTTCTTTTATTTTAGAGTCGTATGACATGTTATGAAAGGAAAAATGTTTTTGAAGTAGAAAGGATATTTTCCTCAAGAATGGAGTTCAAGTATTTTATCAAAATTATTTTCCATCTAAGATAATAAAAGGGTTCTGTTTTTATCCCTATTATTACATTGGTTTGATTATGTTGTGATGGAAATATTTTTATCAATTCCTTTATCTTATATGAATTGTTTTATGATGTCATGTTGTTTAAGAATCCCATTTTTATTATATGGGTTACGCTATGATGTATGGTTTATGATTATGTGGCACACATAAGAAAGGATTCATTATAAGATGGGTGGGACCTATATCTCCCTCCAATGCATTGGGTAAAGATTTTATATCTCATGAGATAGACAGGGCTGGAACGGTAGGTTATACCGGTTCAGTGAAACAGGACTGAAACGAGGGTTACTCGATTCAGAAAGGGACTTTGTCCACTAAGATAGTCTTGGCAATGAGTCTTGACTAACAAGAAATGATTCTCTATGATTATGTGTGAATTCCACAAAGATTCATGTTTTAGGTTATGATTATTGTGATTACATTTCACTGCCATGATTTACCCCATGTTATGAAATTATGATCTCTTTTGCAGGTTAAGATTTCCAAAAGTTATGTGCTTATGTATATGATGTGATTGATATTTATTTTGTTTACCCTTACTGAGCATTTGAGCTCACCCTTTTATGTTTTCTTTTCCCCAGGATATAAAGAAAGGTTTTAGGTAAAAAAAAAGGAAGATCTTTATAGGAGATGTTGAAGATCTTTCACCACGATTAGAAGATTACGTTCCGAGTTTCCAAAGACACTAAACTATTACGATCCTTGTGTGTGTGTTTTTGTTATGTACTAATTTTTCCACAAATGTAATGTAATGTCCATGTACGTCAGGCTTCGGGTCTCTACATGGGGAGAGCTAGACATCGATGATGGAGCGACCTTTGTTGAGTACCCAGTGGAGATCAAGGACCGACAGGACAAGATCCCTCGTGGGCAAGCTATTCCCATGGTGCATATCTGGTGGCAGCACAGGAATCTCCAGAAGAGCACGTGGGAGCGGGAGGCTCAGATTCGCGTGCAGTACCCACATCTTTTAGAGTATCCTTTGTTTTGGCTTTTCGAGGACATAAAAGCCATAAGGTGGGTGTGATGTAATGTCCTAGATTTTTTTATTTATTATTTTTAATCTTATATGAGAATTAATTCGAGACCAGGCTCTAAGACAGCATGCAGTTCCCAGGCCCGTTGAGCCTGGAACAAATGTTTGAATTTAATTTAATAATTAAATAACGCGCGCATGTGGTTTTCCTAAAAAAGTATAATAACTCCTATACGGGTTCTCGGATCAAAAATCTGAGGGCACCATTGCATTCAGAACAACGTTTTTAACTTAGACGAGGCCTAACATCGGCCGGTGTAGGTCGGTAGTAAAATCTGGTTTTTGGATGCAACCGTAATAAAATATTTAATTAAAATATTTTATTTAAATCATTGTTACAGCGAAATCCCTTATCTTTTTAAATGGAGATTTCGCAGGTGATCAGGGTAACAATTTCCATAACCTTGAAACCCTTGGCGGCTCTCGAGGCTCTGGTGGAAACCTCCCAATGCGGCGACAATGAGCCAGTGACTAGATCATCGCCGACGAACGCCATGAAATCCAGGTAGGATGTTTAAATTGTGTTTTCTTCCCATTTCTTGATTTCTACGATGATAGCGGGCTAATCGACAAACATATTAGTCCGCAGATCGATCTTTCTTGCGGGATGGGATTTTGTGGGGATTCTGGGAGATTTAATCCATGATAATTCTCTGTTGTTTATATTTTCTGCTCCGTTTTATCCTATTAACGGGAGCAGATCAACACCGTGACGAACGACGGTGGAGGTTCATTCCTCAATTTTGTTTCATTGGATTTCTATCCTTTCTCTCATTCACGTTCTTTGCATTCTTCATGGGGCGATTAACAACGGATCATTGCGCATCCGTTCTGTGACGCAACGATCTGAGATTGTGGATCCAACCCCAGAGCGGTGTCACAGAGGTGAGATGACGGTTTTGGCACGGGATTCGGAGCGGATCGGGAGATACGAGTTTTCAGGCATTTTTCTTTCGATGGATTGCTCAACATTTATGATACGTTTTGAGATCCAAAAACACCAATTATGATGTTCGTGTGATGAAACGATCCAATCCCTGGAGTATCGGGATGAACGGACAAGGAACTGAGATCCGGAAGTTCAACAACGGCGCGAGGAAGAAGACGGAATTTCTAGAAAAATCCTGACTACATGTCGTGTAGTATGGGCTACACGGTGTGTGTTCATTGTCAGGATTACATAATGTTTATTTCGGGAGTACACATACACGGTTAGGGTACCAGACCATGGACACGCCGTGTATACCCCTCCCCGGCTAGACCTGGGCATATATACAGGATACCCCGTGTACTGGTACAAGGGAAGGCGACACGGACACGGATAGAGGCCGTGTACGGGCACATGGCCAGCGTACACGGAGCGATCCCAGGTGCTCGTACATGGCGTGTGATTATTCTACATGTCATGTAGTTACTTTCTATTCGACAAGCCGAATGACACAGGCCGGTTACACGGGCAGTAACCAGGGTCAAGGAACACGGCATGTACCTTTTCTACATGCAGTATAGTTTGGTTTTACACGGCTTGAATGAATGACACGGGCCTTTTACATGGACAGTACCTAGGGTCAAGGAACATGGCATGTAACCATACTACACTCCATGTATCCTTTTCTTGTTATCTTGAGCCACATGTCTTCTGTGACTTGGACTAGCATCTTAGGGTTCGAACCCATGGTTTTTCCCCTGAAGGTTTTGGTATCATTTCCTATATACGAGAGTATGATCCCTTCAGCAGGTCTTCCTGAATAGAGATTATGGAATCCCCTCTATGAGACTTAGATCCAGATCCTCTGTTCATCCCTGGAACCCTAGGTAGAGTTCTTGGTATCGACGTGACCAACATTACCCAGGCGCTGATCCTCTGCTTAGCGGATTAGCTCAGACTGAGTTGTCGGAATTCCCCTGTGACTTGGTTGTGATCCTCATCTGAGCATTATGTTCTCAAGGTACTTGTGGAGTGGGTTCTCCCGGAATGAGTACTTCATACCTCTCACTTCAGTCCTAGGAGTGTGTTCTCCCGGCTACATGCTTAGTGGAATCTTCGAGCTGGATCCCAGTGGTGGTATTCGCGATAGTCGATTGTGCATGAGTATATTTGGATATTCTTGTGGTATATTCTTTAGACATATACTGTGTGGAGATGACGGTATCTTTCCTTTGTGGTTTTTCCATGTTGTATTTCCTTTGTGGTTTCAGAGTGTCCTACTGGGTATTGTTATACTCACCCCTACACGGGCTTTGCTCGCACGTGTCGTGTCTTGTGCAGACGAGTGAGCCTTTGACAGGATTCTAGGTGGACCAGGACAAGACGGTACTCAGTGAGATCAGATCGGCAGTGGTGTGTTCCTATGGCTACAGACTACAGTCCCAGCACCTTTATTACAGGTTGGACTTTGTTACTGACTTTCTTTTTTGTGGGCTTGTACTTTTGGCCCAGGGTTTTACACTTGTTATACTTTACTTCCGATCGTACTCTGTTGGTTGGTATTTTTAGTGTATGAATACATTTCCATTTTTAATAGTTTTTACTTTCCAGCTTTGTGGGCCTGGAGATGTGTGTGTGTGTGTGTACAGGTTTATAGGCAATGCCTCCCATGTTAGTAGCATTCCTACTGAGTGCTAGTCACCAGCCCCTGGCCTATTAGAAGAGGGCTTGGGGACTTGTGGCTCGGGCCCCACTGAGATGGGTCATGATAGAGTGGTATTAGTGCTGTTTGGTTCTACCTTAGGACTGAGAGTCTGTGAGTTGGTTTGGTGCAACAATGTTAAGTGTTTCGAGTACGACTTTTAGGCCCGAGACCCCAGTGTAGGTGCGGGCAGCCGACGTATCCATAAACCAAGACTCTGATAACTTTCTTTTCGACTTGGAACATGAGAACACTAGTTAAAGGGAAAATAATGGTACATGCATAATATAGGAATGGGTTGTGGTTTCCATGTCATTTTTGAGTCAGCTCTCCAGATATACTCACTGACTGAGATGCATCTTGTTTCCTTACAGGATGCCTCCACAACGTGCACCCGCTAGGATCCAGCAGCTTGATCACGTGGATGACCCCCTTAGTGACGAAGCTTCGATACAGGGACCAGATCCCCCAGTTTTACCACCAGGTGGTGTCCTAGTTATCCTTCCACCTATGGAGTAGTGTTTAGTGCCTTCTATACCAGTGGAAGAGGAGCGCAAGCTGAGCTCACTCCATAAGTTTTAGAGATAGAGACCCCACAGGTTTCGAGGCGAGCCTGACCCTCAGGCAGTAGAGGACTGGCTTGAGGCAGTGGCCAGAGTCTTCCATTTGGTCAGGACACTAGCAGACCAGATGGTGATCCTGGCATCGAGCCTTCTGCAGGGCTAAACAGGACGATGGTGAAGATTGGTTATCTAGACTCATGACAAGGAAAATCTTGCTTGGTCGGAGTTATAGAGTCTCTTCATAGAGGAGTCTTCAATGGTTACCCTGAGAGGAGTATGCATACAAGAGCTTCTTTAGCTCTAGCAAAGAACCATGAAGGTGGCTGAATATTCGTCGAGGTTTACCGACCTCTCGCAGTACTTGATGGATATGGTCAGAGATCTATACTTCAGAGCTCAAACATTCGAGCAGGGCTTGCGCAGAGATATCCAAGCTAGAATCGTCCCTATGATCCTTCCTACTTATGTTGGGGTGCTCGAGTGGACTTTGGTGGTCGAGATCTTCTGGGTAGAGCAGAGACAACCGACCAATGTCAGTAGTGGGCGAGCTGGAGCAGAAACCACTGCAGTAGGGAGCTGATGTCAGGGACCTAGGAGTGGGAGACTTTTTCAGAGGAGATCCCAGGACATGGGGATCTTCCATACAGGGTTCACAGGGTGCATCCAGTCATCCTTGATAGAGGCGATGCTACTCATGTGATGGGAGGGGACATCTCGCTCGAGATTGTCCGACCCTCCATAGTACTGACACAGGAGTTGTGGATGGACAATTGAGGCAGGGGAAACGTGTGGTGCAGGCAGATCCGTGGGGCGGCGGACGTGGTAGGGGAGCTTGGAGAGCAGCTATAGGTTGTCAGCGTTTTGATCTTTTACCAGCACCACCCCAAGGAGGTCCACCCTAGGCTCAGGGTGCTAGTGGACAGAGGCAGGGACAGCTGCAGGTGGCAGAGGCTTATGACCCAGGTACTCCCGTAATGATTGGAGGTACAATCTATGTCTTTTCTACCATGGATTCCATATTGATAGAAAAAGGTTCTAGTAATTCCTTTCTAGCTTCGTTCCTTGTTCGAGACCTTGAGATTCTAGTTGAGCTGTTGACTCGACCCTTATGCATAGAGACACCGACTGGAGAAGATTCAGAGATCACACACCTCTGTAGACAGCATGACCTTACCCTTGGAGGTGAGAGTTTCAGTTGTAACCTCTTGGTGGTAGCGTCGAGGCCTTACGATGTCATGTCGGGTATTGATTTTGTATCCATAGTTTATGCCCATATCAGCTATTTTAGGTGAAGGGTGCAGTGTGTCCGCAGTGATGGAACGAGGTTCTCTTTTGTCGGTGAAAGAGAGACCCAGGCAGCGCAGGATGGACTCGTGCATAGGAGGGCACAACCGATTTCACATTAGTTTGATAGCCTATCCCTTGGTGCAACACATGTTACAAGTTTCTAGTTTCGAGAAATAGTGGCTGAGTATGAGGAAGTCTTCCCGAAGTATGTCCCTGGGCTATCTCTCCATCGTAAGATAGAGTTCTGCATTGAGTTGCAACCCTCGACGACACTAATATCAGCGTCAGCATATCGGAAGGCTCCTGCAGAGCATCGTGAGGTGAGGGTGCAGCTGGACGACTTGCAGAAGAAGGGATTTGTGTGACCCAGCATTTCACCCTGGGTGGCCCCAGTGCTATTTGCAAATAATTCAGATGGGAGCTTGAGGCTATGGGTGGATTACCGACACTTGAATAAGGTGATCGTAATGAACCGGTATCCACTACCGAGGATCGATGACCTCTTCGACTAGTTGAGTGGGGCACAATGGTTCTCGAAAGTTGATCTATGATCAGGTTCTCACCAGTTGCGATTACGGGATGAGGGTATAGCGAGGATGACATTTCGTTGTCGCTACAGTCACAATGAGTACTTGGTGATGCCCTTCGGTGTGACAAATGCCCCGACGGTGTTAATGGGACTCATGAACAAGATCTTTCATCCCTATCTAGACAAGTTTGTAGTGGTCTTCATCGACGATATCCTTGTGTACTCTATGTCTGAGGGGGAGCATGAGAGACACCTAAGGATGGTTCTGGACACAATTTGAGAGCACCCGTTGTATGGGAAACTCTTGAAGTGTCAGTTCTGGTTACAAGAGGTCCACTTTCTGGGACATGTTATCTCAGTAGATGGTGTAGCAGTGGACCCAACCAAGGTGGAGGCAGTGCTAGTATGGGAGCCACCACAGAGCGTGACAAAGGTGTGGAGTTTCCTTGGGTTGGCAGGCTACTATCAGAGATTCATCCTTGATTTCTCCCGGATTGCAGCACCCATTACAGCATTGACCCGAAATGGGCAACCATTCATGTGGACCGAGAGATGCCAGCAAGCATTCTAGCAGTAGAGACAGAGCTTGAAGAGCGCCCCGATCATGAGGTTACTGGAAGAGGGTGTCAAGTACATAGTGTTCTTCGACGCATCAGGATCTGGGCTTGGTTGTGTCCTAATGCAGAGGTAAGTGGTGATTTCCTATGGCTCACGTTTGATGAGGCCACAGGAGTCGAACTCCACGACCCATGATCTTGAGTTGGCAGCGGTAGTCTTCACATTGAAGATATTAAAGCACTACCTGATGGGAGAGCAGTTTACTGTCTACTCTGATCACAGGAGTCTCAGATATATCTTTTCTCAGAAGGATATAAATTTGAGATAGAGGCGATGGCTTGAGTTCCTCTAGGATTATGACATTGAGATCATTTATACTCCTGGAAAGGGGAGCGTAGTGGTAGATGCTCTCATCAGGAAATCCAGTTCGCAGTTGCTGGATGAGGCGATAAGGCATTTGGCCTCCTTACAGTTATCCTTCATGGATGGAGATGAGGGAGCTTACCTTCAGTCGATGGTTTTTACACCTCCACTCTTACATTGAGCCAGGGAAGCACAACACGACGATGCTAGCTATGAGACTCTACGTACTTAGATATCCACATGTGATGATACTGATGGATATTCAAAAGGTGGGGAGCACATTGTTCTTTTCAGAGGGCACAGAGTAGTACCATCGACATTGTAGGAGGAGGTTCTGAGGGAGTTCCATAAATCCCCTTTTTTGGAGCATCTTGGCAAAGAAAAGATGTATCAAGACTTCTGATGTCAGTTCTGGTGGCCAGGAATAAAGAAGGGTGTGGCAGAGTTCATCTCTCAGTGCCTTACTTGTCAGCAAGTAAAGGCTGAGCACCAGGTGCCAGCAGGTTTGACGCAGCCCCTTGAGGAGCCAGAGTAGAAGTGGGATGGGATATCCATGGACTTCTTGATGGGTTTACCATGTACGTCCTGGGGACACGATTCCATCTGGGTGATCGTTGATCAACTCACCAAGTCGGCCCATATCCTAGCCATATGGGAGCAGAGTTCAGTGGATAGCTTGGGACGCCTCTATGTGCGAGAGATATTCCAACATCATGGAGTTTCATCCATGATCGTCTCAGATCGTGATGCTCATTTCACATCCCAGTTGTGGAAGGGATTGCAGGAAGCTTTTGGGACTCAGTTACGCTTGAGCACAACATTCCATCCCCAGACTAATGGTCCGAAAGAGAGGTCTATTCAGGTTCTGGAAGGAATGATTAGAGCTTGCATACATGACTTAGGTCGTAGCTATGAGGATCACTTACCGCTGGTGGAATTTTTTTATAACAACAGTTATCATTCCATTATTGGTATGGCACCATTCGTGGCTCTGTACGGGCGACCCTGTAGGTCGCCACTTTGCTAGAATGACCTGGGAGAGTCAGCACTCATGGGCCCAGAGATGGTGAGAGCTACTATAGAGAAGGTACAGGTCATCCAGGAGCATATGAAGACTACACAAGGTCGGCATAAGTCATATGCCGACAGGAGACGAAGGCCCTTGGAGTTCAAGGAGGGAGACCATGTGTTCCTTCAGGTCTCAGCTCGATGGGGATTTCAGATATTTGGCCGATGCAGGAAGCTATCTCCGAGGTTCATTTGCCCTTTCCGGATTCTGGGTAGATTTGGCAAGGTAGCGTATCGCATGGCACTACCTCCTTAGATTGACCGGGTACACAACGTCTTCTATGTGTCACAGCTACAGAGGTATGTGCATGATCCATCACACGTCATCGACTAGGGCGAGCTGTACATCGATGATGGAAAAACCATTACTGAGTACCTAGTGGAGATCAAGGACCGAAAAGAGAAGATCCTTCATGGGAGAGCTATTCCCATGGTGCGTGTCCAGTGGTAGTACATGAATCTCCAAGAGAGCATGTGGGAGTAGGATGCTCAGATTCGTGTGTAGTACCCACATCTTTTTTAGTATCCTTTGTTTTGGCTTTTCGAGGTCGTAAAATTCATAAGGTGGTTGTGATGTAATGTCCCGGATTTTTCCATGTATTATTTTTAATCATTTATGGGATTTAATTCGAGACTAGGCTCTGAGACGACGTGCAGTTCCGAGGCCGGGTGAGCCAGGAACAAATATTTGAATTTAATTTAATAATTAAATAACACACATGTGCGGTTTTCCTGAAAAAGTGGAATAAATCCTAAAAGGATGCTCGGATCTAAAATCTGAGGGCAACATTTCATTCAGAACAACATTTTTACCATAGGTGAGGCCTAACATCGGCTGGCGTTGGTCAGTAGTAAAATCTGGTTTTTGGACGCAACAGTAATAAAATATTTTATTTAAATATTTTATTTAAATCTTTGTTACAGAGAAATCCATTATCTTTTTAAATGGAGATTTCATAGGGGATCAGCATTACAATTTCCATAACCCTGAAACCCTTGGAGGATCTGGAGGCACTAGAAGAAAACCTCCCAACGCGGCGACGATGACGTAGTGACCAGATCATCGCCGACAAATGCCGCAAAATCCAGGTAGGATGATTAAATTGTGTTTTCTTCCCCGTTCTTGATTTTTTCGACATTCGCGGGATAATCCAGGAATATATTAGTCCGTGGATCGATCGTTCTTGTGGGAATGGATTTTTCAGGGATTCTGGGAGATTAAATGCATGATGATTCTCTATTGTTGATCTTTTTTTCTCAGTTTTATCCTATTAATGGGAGCGGATCAACGGCGTGAAGAATGACGATAGATGTTCATTCCTCAATTTTGATTCATGGGATTTCTCCCCATTCTCTCCTTCGCATTCTTCGTGTTCTTTGTGGGGTGATGAAAAAATGATCGTTTCACATCTATTCTGCGACGTAACGATCCAAGATTTTGTATCCAACCCCGGAGTGGTGTCACGAAGGTGTGACGGTATCGACATGTGATTCGGAGCAGATCGGGAGATACGAGTTTTTGCGTGTTTTTTTTGGAAGGTTCGTTCGATGTTTATGATCCGTTTTGAGAGACAAAAACACCCATTATGATGTTCGTGTGCCGAAACGAACCAATCCTTGGAGTATCGGGATGAACGGACAAGGAACCGGGATCTGGAAGTTCAACCGCGGCGCGAGGAAGAAGACGATGATTCTGGAAAAATCCCGACTACACGCCATGTAGTATGGGATACACGACGTGTGTTCATCGGAAGGATTACATAACATGTACTTCGTTAGTACACGGACATGGTCAGGGTACACGTCCATGGACATGCCGTGTATACCCCTCCCCAGCCCGACCCGACCAGATACATAGGATACCCCGTGTACTGGTACACGGGCAGGCGACACGGACACGAACGGAGGCCGTGTACGGGCACATGTCCAGCATACACTTAGCAAGCCCAGATGATCGAACATGGCATGTGATTCTTCTACATGCCACGTAGTTTGCTTTCTATCTGACAAGCCGAATGACACGGGCCGGTTACACGGGCAGTAACCGAGGTCAAGGAATACGGCGTGTACCTTTTCTAAACGCTGTGTAGTTTAGTTTTACACGAATTGAATGAATGACACTGGATGTTTACACGGGAAGTACCCGGGGTCAAGGAACACGGTATGTAACCATACTACAAGCCTTGTAACCTTTTCTTGTTAACTTGAGCCACTTGTCTTCTGTGACTTGGACTAGGTTCTTAGGGTTCGTACCCATGGTTTTCCCCCTAAAGGTTTTGGTATCATTTACTATATACGGGAGTATGTTCCCTTCAGCAGATCTTCATGAATATAGTTGTTGGAATCCCCTTTGTGGGACTTAAAACTGGATCCTCAATTCAGCCTGGAATCCAAGGTAGAGTTCTTGGTATCAACATGACTGACTTTTCCGTGGTGTCGATCCTCTGCTTAGCAGATTAGCTCAGACTGAGTTATCAGAATCACCCTGTGACTTGGTTGTGATCCTCATCTGAGCATAATGTTCTCATGGTACTTGTGGATTGTGTTCTCCCAGAACGAGTACTTCATACCTCTATCTTCAGACCTAGGAGTGTGTTCTCCCGGTTACATGCTTAGGGAATCTTCGAGCTGGATCCTAGTGGTGGTATTCATGATAGTCGATTGTGCATGAGTATATATAGATATTCTTGTGGTATATTCTTTTGACATATAGTGTGTGGAGATGACTGTATCTTTCCTTTGTGGTATTTCCTTGTTGTATTTCCTTTGAGGTTTCAGGGTGTCCTACTGGGTATTGTTATACTCACCCCTACACGGGCTTTGCCCGCACATGTCATGCCTTGTGCAGATGAGTAAGCCTTTGACATGATTCTAGGCGGACCAGGACCGGACAGTACTCAGTAAGATCAGATAGGCCATGGTGTGTTCTTACGACTATAGACTACAGTCCCAACACCTTTCTTACAGGTTAGACTTTTTTACAGACTTTTTTTTGCGGGCTTGTAATTTTGGCCTAGGGTTTTACACTTGTTGTAATTTACTTCCTATAATACTCTATTGGTTGTGATTTTTAGTGTATGAATGAATTTACATTTTTATTAGTTTTTACTTTTCAGCTTTGTGGGATTGGAGGTGTGTGTGCGTGTGTACAGGTTTATAGGAAATTCCTACCCGGTTAGTAGCATGCCTACTCGGTGTTGGTCACCAGCCACTAGCCTATTGGTAGCGGGATTGGGGAGTTACAGCTCAGGCCCCACTGGGACGGGTCATGACAGAGTGGTATCAAAGCTGGTCGGTTCTACCTTAGGACTGAGAGTCTGTGAGTTGGTTTGGGGAAACAATGTTAAGTTTTTCGAGTACGGATTTCAGGCCAGGGACCCCAATGTTGGTGTGGGCGGCCGATGTATCCATACATCAGGACTCTGATAACATTCTTTTAGACTCATAACATGAGAACACTAGTTTTAGGGAAAATAATGGCACATGCATCATATATGAATGGGTTGTGGTTTCCATGTCCTTTATGAGTCATCTCTCCAGATATACTCACTGGCTGAGATACATCTTCTTTCCTAATAGGATGCCTCCGCGACGTGCACCCACTCGGATCCAGCATCTCGATCACGAGGATGACCCCTCAGTGATAAAGCCTTGATATAGGGACCCGATCCCCCAGTTTTAACACCAGGTGGTGTCCCAGTTATCCCACCACCTGTGGAGCAGCGTTTAGTGCCTACTGTACCAGTGGAGGAGGAGCGCAGGTTGAGCGCACTCCACGAGTTTCAAAGACAGAGACCCCTCAAGTTTCGAGGTGAGCCTGACACTCAGGAAGTAGAGAACTGGCTTGAGGCAGTGGCCAGAGTCTTCCATTTTGTTAGGACACTAGAAAACCAGATGGTGATCCTGGCAGTGACCCTTCTGCAGGGTTCAGCATGACGATGGTGGAGTTTGGTTATCCAGACTCATGACGAGGAGACTCTTATAAGGTCAGGTTTACAATGTCTCTTTAGAGAGGAGTCTTCACTGGTTACCTTGAGAGTAGTACGCATACAACAGGTTCTTCATCTCCAGCAAGGAACCATGATGGTGGCTGACTATTTGTCTAGGTTTACCGACCTCTCGCAGTACTCGATGGATATGGTCAGAGATCAGTACTTCAGATCTTAGACTTTCATACAGGGCTTGTGCAGAGATATCCAAGCTTGAATCATCTATATGATAATTACTACTTATGCTGGGGTGCTCGAGTGGGCTTTGGTGGTCGAGAGCTTCTGGGCAGATCAGAGACAGCTGGTAGATGTCAGTAGTGGGTGAGCTGGAGAAAAAACCTCGGCAGCAGGGAGCCGACGTCAGGGACCCAGGCACGGGAGATGTTTTCCGAGGAGATCCCAGGACAGGGGATCTTCCATACAGGGTTCTCAAGGCACATCCAGTCAGCCTCGAGAGAGGCGAGGCTACTCCTGTGATGGCAGGGGAAATCTCGCTCGAGATTGTCTGACCCGCCGTAATACTGACACAAGAGTTGTGGATGGACCACCGAGGTAGAGGAAACGAGTGGAGCAGGAAGATCCGGGGGCGGCGGACATGATAGGGGAGCTGGGAGTGTAGATAGAGGTGGTCAGCATTTTGATATTTTACCACCACCATCCCCAGGAGGTCCACCCCAGGCTCAGGGATCTGGTGGACAGAGGCAGGGACAGCTGTAGGTGGCAGAGGCTTATAAACCAGGTACTCCCGCAATGATTATAGGTACAATCTATGTATTTTCTACCTTGGCTGTCGTATTGATATACACAGGTGCTAGTCATTCCTTTCTGGATTCTTGCCTTGTTCGAGACCTTGAGATTCTAGTTGAGTCGTTGACTCGACCCTTATGCTTAGAGACACCGACTGTAGATGATTCAGAGATCACACACCTCTGTAGAATGTGTGACCTGACACTTGGAGGTGAGAGTTTATGTTGGAACCTCTTTGTGGTAGTGTCGAGGCCTTACGATGTTATTTTGGGTATGGATTGTCTATCCACAGTTCATGCCTAGATCGGCTATTTTAGGCGAAGGGTCTAGTGTGTCTGCACTGATGGATCGACATTCTCTTTCGTCGGGGAAAGAGAAACCCAGGCACCGCAGGATGGACTCATGAATAGGAGGGCACAACCGATTTCACATCAGTTGGCTAGCCTAGCCCTTGGTGAAACAGATGTTACGAGTTTCCAGTTTCTAGCAGTAGTTGCTGAGTATGAGGAAGTCATCCCAGAGGATGCCCCTAGGCTACCTCCCCGTCCGGAGATAGATATATGCATTGAGTTGCAACCCCAGACCTCACTGATATCAGTGTCATCATATCGGATGGCTCCTACAGAGCTTCGTGAGCTGAGGGTGTAGCTGGACAACTTGCAGAAGAAGGGCTTTGTGAGACCCATCTTTTCACCCTGGGCAGCCCTAGTGCTGTTTTCCAATAAGGCAGATGAGAGATTGAGGCAATGTGTGGATTACTAGTACTTGAATCAGGTGACCATAAGGAACCGGTATCCACTATCGAGGATCGATGACCTCTTCGACTAGTTGAGAGAGGCATGCTGTTTCTCGAATGTTTATCTACAATCAGGCTATCAATAGTTTCATGTACGGGATGATGATATACCGGAGACATCATTCTGATGTCACTACGGTCGCTATGAGTACTTGGTGATTCCCTTTTGTTTGACGAACGCCCCTGCGGTGTTCATGGGGCTCACGAACTGGATCATTCATCCCTATCTAGACCAGTTTGTAGTGGTCTTCATCGACAATATCCTTGTGTACTCTACGTCCGATGAGGAGCACGTGAGACACTTAAGGATGGTTCTGTACACACTCCGAGAGCAACTGTTTTATGGGAAACTCTCGAAATTTCAGTTCTAGTTAAAAGAGGTCCACTTTCTGGGACACGTTATCTTAGAATATGGTGTAGGAGTGGACCCAAAAAAGGTGGAGGCTGTGCTAGAATGGGAGAAACCCCGGAGCATGATGGAGGTGCAGAGTTTCCTTGGGTTGGATGGCTACTATCAGAGATTCATCCCTGATTTCTCCAGGATTTCAGCACCCATGACAGCTTTGACCCGAAAGGGGATGCCTTTCGTGTGGACCAAGAGATGCCAGAAAGCATTCATGTAGTTGAGACAGAGTTTGATGAGTGCCCCGATCTTGAGGTTACCGGAGGAGGGTGTTGAGTACGTAGTGTTCTGCGACATATCAGGAACTAGGAATGGTTCTGTCCTGATGCAGAGGCAAGCGGTGAGTGCCTATGGCTCACATCAATTGAGGACACACGGGAAAAACTACACGACCCATGATCTTGAGTTGGCAGTGGTAGTCTTTTCATTGAAGATATGGTAGCACTACCTGATGGGCGAGCAGTTTACCGTCTACTCTGATCACAAGAGTCTCAGATATGTGTTTTCTCAGAAGGATCTGAATTTGAGACAGAGGTGATGGTTTGAGTTCTTCTAGGATTACGACTTTGAGATCCTTTATACTCCTGGGAAGGGGAATGTAGTGGCCGATGCTCTCAGTAGGAAATCCAGTTCGCAGTTGCTGGATGAGGCGACAAGGCAGTTGGCCTCCTTACAGTTATCCTTCATGGATGGAGATAAAGGAACTTACCTTTAGTCATTGGTTGTTACCCCTCCACTCTTATAGAGAGTCAGGGAAGCACAACACGAGGATCCTAGCTGTGAGACTCTACGTGCTCAGATATCCACAGGTGATGCTGCTGATGGATATTCAGAAGGTGGGGAGGACGTTGTTCTTCACAGAGGGTGCACGGTAGTACCAGCAACGTTACGGGAGGAGGTTCTGAGGGAGTTCCATACATCCCCTTTTGTGGTGAATCCAGGAATAGAAAATATGTATCAAGACCTCTGAAGTCAGTTCTGGTGGCCAGGAATGAAGAAGGGTGTGGGAGAGTTCGTCTCTCTGTGCCTTACTTGTCAGCAAGTAAAGGTTGAGCACCAGGTGCCAGCAGGTTTGACTCAACCCCTTGAGGTTCCATAGTGAATGTGGGACGGGATATCCATGGACTTCATGAAAGGTTTACCATGTACGTCCAGGGGACACGATTCCATTTGGGTTATCATTGATCAACTCACCAAGTCGGCCCACTTCCTAGCCATACAGGAGCATAGTTCAGTGGAGAACTTGGGATGCCTCTATGTGCAGGAGATAGTCTGACCTCATGGAGTTCCATCCACGATCGTCTCTGATCATGATGCTCATTTCACATCCCGGTTGTGGAGGGGATTTCATGAATCTTTTGGGACACAGTTACGCTTGATCACAACGTTCCATCCCCAGACTAATGGTCAAAAAGAGTGGACCATTTAGGTTCTGGAAGATATGCTTCGAGCTTTCATAATTGACGTCAGTCGTAGCTTAGAGGATCACATACCATTGATGGAATTTTCTTATAACAATAGTTATCATTCCACTATTGTTATGACACCATTCGAGGCTCTATACGGGCGACACTGCAGGTCACCACTTTGCTGGACTGACCCATGAGAGTCAGCACTCACGGATCCAGAGATGGTGAGAGCTACTATAGAGAAGGTGTAGTTCATCCAGGAGCAGATGAAGACTACACAGATTCGGCAAAAGTCATATGCTTACAGGAGGCGGAGGCCCTTGGATTTAGAGGAGGGAGACCATGTGTTCCTTCGGGTATCACCTTGACGGGGATTGTGGAGATTTTCCTGAGGCGGCAAGCTATCTCCGAGGTTCGTTGGCCCATTCCAGATTCTGAGTAGAGTTGGAAAGGTAGCGTATCACTTGGCTTTACCTCCTCAGATGGACCGGGAACACAACGTCTTCCATGTGTCGCAGCTACGGTGGTATGTGCATGATCCATCGCATGTCATCGACTGGGGCGAGCTGGACATCAATGATGGAGTGACCATTGCTAAGTACCTAGTGGAGATCGAGGACAAACCGGAGAATATCATTCTCGATCGAGCTATTCCCTTGGTGTGTTTCCGGTGGCTGCACGAGAATCTCCAGGAGAGAACATGGGAGCGCGAGGCTCAGATTCACCTGCAGTACCCATATCTTTTTGAGTAGCCTTTGTTTTGGATTTTCGGGGACATAAGGTCGGTGTGATGTGATGTCCCGGATTTTTCCATGTATTATTTTTAATATTATATGGGAATTAATTCAAGACTAGGCTCTGAGACAGCGTGTAGTTCCGAGGCCCGGTGAGCCTGGAAAAAATATTTGAATTTAATTTAATAATTAAATAACGCGCACATTCGGTTTTCCTGAAAAATTGTTATAACTCCTAAAAAGGTGCTTAGATCAAAAATCCGAGGGCCCCATTGCATTCAAAACATGGTTTTTACCTTAGGTGAGGCCTAACATCAGTTGGCACAGTTCGGTAGTAAAATCTGGTTTTTGGACGCTACTGTAATAAAATGTTTAATTAAATATTTTATTTAAATATTTGTTACAGCGAAATCCCTTATCTTTTTAAATGGAGATTTTGCAGGGGATCAAGGATACAATTTCCATAACCCTGAAACCCTTGGCGACTCTAGAGGCTCTAGAAGAAACCTCCCAACTCGGTGACGACGACACATCGACCAGATCATCTCCGACGAATGCTACGAAATCCAGGTAGGATGTTTAAATTGTGTTTTCTTCCCTGTTATTCATTTCTACAATGAACGCGGGCTAATCCACGAACAGATTAGTCTGCAGATCGATCGTTCTTGTGGGATGGGATTTTGTAGGGATTCTGGGAGATTAAATCCATGATGATTCTCTGTTGCTGATCTTTTCTGCTCCGTTTTATCATATTAACCGGATCAGATCAACGTCATGACGAATGATGGGGGAGGTTCATTCCTCAATGTTGTTTCGTTGGATTTCTCCCCTTTCTCTCCTTCGTGTTCATCACGTTCTTCACGGGGCGATGATCAACGGATCATTGCACATCCGTTCTGCGATGTAATGATCCGAGATTGTGGATCCAACCTCGGAGCGGTGTCATGGAGGTGCGATGACGGTTTCGGCATGCAATTTGGAGCAGATCAGAAGATACTAGTTTTCGGGTGTTTTTCTTCGGATAAATCGTTCAACGTTTATGATCCATTTTGAGAGATAAAAACACCTGTTACAATTTTTGTGTGACAAAACGAACCAATCCCTAGAGTATCGAGACGAACTGACAAGGAACGAAGATCTAGAGGATCAGTCGCGGCGTGAGGAAGAAGACGGCGTTTCGGGAAAAATCCCAACTACACACCTTGTAGTATGGGCTACACGGCGTGTGTTCATTGGCAGGATTACATAACGTGTACTCTGGGAGTACATGGACATGGCCAGGGTACATGACCATGGACACGCCATATATACCCCTCCCCGGCCAGACCCGACCAGATACACGAGATACCCCGTCTACTGGTACACGGGCAGGCGAGACAGACATAGACAGAGGTCGTGTACGGGCAGATGTCCAGTATACATGGAGCGAGCCCAGGAGCTCAGACATGAGGTGTTATTCTTCTACATGCCGTGTAGCTACTTTCTATCCGAAAATACGAATGACACAGGCTGGTTTCACGGGCAGTACCTGGGGTCAAGGAACATAGCGTGTACCTTTTCTACACACTGTGTGGTTTGGTTTTACACTTCTTGAACTAATGACATGGGACATTTACACGGGCAATATTTGGGGTCAAGGAACACAGAGTGTAACCATACTACACACCGTGTAGCCTTTTCTTGTTAACTTGATCCACTTGTATTCTGTTACTTGGACTAGCTTCTTAGGGTTCGTACCCATGGTTTTTCCCCTAAAGGTTTTGTTATCATTTCCTCTATACGGGAGTATGATCCCTTCAGTAGGTCTTTCTGAATTGAGTTGTTGGAATCCCCTCTATGAGACATAGAGCAGGATCCTCTATTCATCCCTGGAACCCTAAGTAGAGTTCTTGGTATCGACGTGAGCAACATTACCCATGTTCCGATCCTCTACTTAGCAGATTAGCTCAGATTGAGTTTTCGGAATCACCCTGTGACTTGGTTGTGATCCTCATCTGAGCATCATGTTTTCAAGGTACCTGTAGAGTGTGTTCTCCTGGAACGGGTTCTTCGTACCTCTATCTTCAAACCTAGGAGTGTGTTCTCCCGGTTGCATGCTTAGTGAAATCTTCGAGCTATATCCTAGTGGTGGTATTCATGATAGTCGATTGTGCAAGAGTATATATGGATATTCTTATGGTATTTTCAATAGACATATACTGTGTGCAGATGACTGTATCTTTCCTTTGTGGTATTTCCTTGTTGTATTTCCTTCGTGGTTTTGGGGTGTCCTACCGTGTATTTTTATACTCAAAATTGTATGGTCTTTGCCCGCACATGTCATGTCTTGTGCAGACGAGCGAGCCTTTGACAGAATTCTAGGCGGACCTAGACTGGACGGTACTTAGTGAGATCAAACAGGTCGAGGTGTGTTCCTACGACTACAGACTACAGTCCCAGCACCTTTCTTATAGGTTGGAATTTGTTATAGACTTTTTTTGGTGGGCTTGTACTTCTGGCCCGGGGTTTTACACTTGCTGTACTTTACTTCTTGTCATAGTTTGTTGGTTGGTGTTTTTAGTGTATGCATGCATTTCCATTTATAGTAGTTTTTACATTTCAGCATTTTTCTCTTGGAGATGTTTTTGCGTGTTTACAGGTTTATAGGAAATGCCTCCCATGTTAGTAGCATGCCTACTCGGTGCTAGTCACCTGCCCTTGGCCTATTGGAGGTGGGCTTGGGGAGTTGCGGCTCGGACCCCACTGGGACGGGTTGTGACAATATTTTTTTAAATTATTTCTTATTTTAATAGTCATTGAAAATTTATTTAATGTCTCATAAAATTAACTTCTAATCGTATGAATGTTAAAATTACCATATTAATATATTTTATAAAAAATTTTATTTTTAATAATTATATTAATAATAAAATTATAAATAAACATTTACATTTTAAAAATATACTGATACATAATTTATCATTTTTAAAACATTAATTTGCTTATTAAATGATATAAATATAATGTATTTTCATTTTTATAATACCTAAATTTCATTTATAAATTCTTTTTGGAGGTTACTAATCTATTAGATAGGTTACTATTCATAATGGTCACATTACTATTCCATTCGTATAGGTTCCTTAATTTCAATAAATACCACTTATTAAATTTTGTAAATTATAAAATTATAGATTTTATTTTGATATTAATGTGTTTTATTAGTTTTATATGATAAAACATAATTATAAGGAGGGAAATTTGATGGATAAAATGTTGGGTTGTTACATGTAAGAAATCACTATTTCTAGGTATGTTCTTCATTGCGTTTTACATAGGAACATGGTAGCTGATTCTTTTCTGGAGAGGATGTTCCATATTTTGGTAATATAACCAAATGTTAAATGGTGTATTCTTGTATTAAGTAATAGAGTCCCGGTGTCATTGTGTTTAATGGTATTTTGAAGGTTCCCAAGATTTTTGATGGCATTATAGGTGGTATAGAAACCATCACAAACACTAGGTGGAGAAAAATTCGATAGATAGTGACATGCATGATATATATTTCATAATAACTAAATCCCACCTGATAGCTACCATGAACTATTTTATGACATGTTTTGTTTACATGTTGTGAAATAAATTAACATCATTAAAATTTTAGTTGAGATAAATATTAACCAGATGTGATATATTTTTTGGCGTATCATTTTTTAGAGAAATACAAAAAGGGAAACTGTTACGCAACATGAAATTATTCTCCCAAAAGGATTTAGGATTTTCATGAATATTATTAATTAATTTTTTTATGTACTATTTACTCATATCAATCCTGATTCAATTTCTATTATTTTTTGGAGACTCCATTCCCGTTCGGGATGTCTTGATAACACATCTAATCTTTGGTGAGTGTTTCTAGTAATTTTTCCCTTTTAGTTATCATTCTATATTATTTAAATGGTTTATTTTTATCATGGGTTTGTTTTGGGGTTTTTATCATGAATAAGGCTAATGATGGATCTTTTTTTAATATTATGTTCCTTCTTCATTGTTGTATTGTTCTGTTGGAAGCATTTTTTGATCACAAAAAAAATATAGGTTGTGTAAACCTACCCCAATGGTCAATTAAATTGTTATATATATGAAATATTGAAATTAGGAAAAAATATCATGTGATCTAATTAATTTATTGATCAATTAATGGTTACATATGTAATGAATTATTATACAGTTACCTTGGATTCAATGAGAGAAGTGGCCTGGCTTATAGCTACGCATTGGGTGAGAAAACAGTTGAGTAATAATAACGTGGATAAAGGATTTAAGTGTGTTTAGAATGACATGATATCTTAGGTGAGTTGTTGATATTGAATCCCTAGGTAATTTATTATTGCTTATTGATATTATTGTTCATTATATGAGAAATAAGTGAAATTATAATTGAAAAACAGGTAATTTTCATAATTATCGACTAGGCATTATGATGTGATATTGTGATATCATTTCTAATATGACATTTGTGGATCATGTTGAAATTCATATATAGTGGTTCCTTACCATTTATATAATAAGAAATTGTTATTATAAGTATTTTCTCATATTTTTAAGTGCTTATATTGGCGGCGTGTCTTAGTGCTACATAATGAAATGATTTTATATATTTATATTCATAGAGATATATGATAAAATAATTATAGAGTGTTCTCTGCCTAGTGTTACATGTTGAAATTTATATATAAGAGGATATGAATGGAGTCTGAAATGATTATACAATGGGATCTACCTAGCTAGATGATTATAACATGGTTTTTGGTTTTTGTTTATGGTTGTAATGGTGGTGTTACATGAACATATCTATAATAAAAAGGTGATAATGTAGAATTATTGATTTATTAATAAATTAATTAATTAATCAATACCCATGTTTTTTCTTTAATGAAAATAATTACTATCCGATTAGTTTATTTTGGATAATTTGGGGTTATCCAACTATGTTTTTATCAATTACTATTTTTGTAATGATTGGATAAATGAAAATATTTCATGGATTCAGGTTTATAAAAAGATAAGGGAACTTGTTGCTAAATGTTGATTTCCTAGCTGTGCTGGTGTATGAAGATATGGATGTCATGGTGTTTTGGAAGAGTGACTTAGGGATTATATTGTGTCAGAAAATTATTTTATTTTCTTATTTTTGGTTTATCATTTAGATACATCACATATTTTCATTATATAATTTTTCAATATTGGTTTATTTTATTCCCCTTTACATTAAAATTATATTCTATTCTATTTTTACTATTTTTCATTTCCCTAATTTTTATTAATATGAATTTTTATGTTGTATTGTACACTACACCTTGGGATATATTTTCCCCACTATACATATCACACTCTCTCTTCAATGCGTAAAACTCTGGAATATAGAAGGCATGCTTTATGTCTAGTGACAGACACATTTTTCACATGTGAGAGAGTTCTAGATTTGGGGTCATTAAAATTTGGTATAAAAGGAGAATGTTTTTTCTTTCCAATGGTATTACAATTTTAGAATGTTATAAAGGATAGTATGAAGTTTACGGACATCAAAATAAGAATTTTTATGTCCGTATCTAAGCCATGTACGGGTAGATATCCATGTGACCATGGATGGTATTTTTGTGTATATTTTCCAGTAGTTATAGATGTTGTTATTTAGCATTTGTAAATTCATATGTTGTGTGATATTTTTTTTTAATGTTGTTATTGGTTCTTTAGATTTCTATTATTTCCATAGTATGGCGTGATATTAGTACACATGAGTAATGATATTCACATAAGGATATATCTGGACCTGGATTTTTCAATATAAAAACATATTTATTACATGAAATATCTATTTTATGGTTGAATTTTTTTATGGTATACTCACTATATTTAATAAATGTAATCAAATGATCTACTATGGAATGATAAATCACTTGCAATGCTTTTTTAGAGAGACCAAGACACCTAGTTCAATGCCTATTTCACATGTGGATGTTAACCTTATTGTTATAGCTGGTGATCTGAGAAATGTTTTGTCATGTAGAGAAAATTTCTCTTTATAATCTCCATCTTGAGTCTTTGGAGAGTGGAGATCAGCACACTCCTAATATATAATAGATATAACATCATGTAGCTCCCAAAAAACCTGTTTATGTTTATCATTATGACATTGTCGTGAGGGTCATGTTATACATGGAAGGGGATATAATTTTCTCCACGAATTCATTGTAAGAAACTATTATATAGTTGAAACTAAAAACATTTCCTAGATTATGTGTATAGGGAGGACACATGGAAGCCATGTTTTGTATTGAGTTGGTCCGGATAATCTATAAGAATCTTAAGACACCCACAAATACGAGGGTGAATCATGCTACATATATTCTCTATGGTCCATCTAGGTATTGGTGGGATATTTAAAATCATGTTTGGTAAAATGAGGGGTTATAATCGAATGAATATAAGGAAAACTTCAATAGAAGCTTCAATTCAAAGGTGTCTAAAATGAGATGCCTCACAATTTCATTCATTTAACTCAAGATGGAATGTCATTTATAGACAACACTAAAGGTTTCACTGACCATCATCGCTTTATGTCATCAGTAGAAGATAATGAGATATCTAGGGAGAGTTGTTTTGAACATGGAATTCTCTATGAGATCCTGTCATATGTAAATAATTTTTATCAATGTATTTTTAAGACATGAATAATCATTAACTCATCATATAAGGGAATGAAATAGATCCCCCAAAAAGTTTGAATGATATTTACAAATGGAAAATTAGGAGTTATTATTATGTTTACATGATGTTATGTTATTAATATATCGACCGTGATACCAGTTTGAAGAGATTTTATGGTAGTCGGAATCCATTTAAGATCATTTTGTGTGTCAATTTTGGCCACAAAAGGCCTGAGTTTCTCTAACTGATATTGGATTCGAGTACTTCAAGTAGGTAATATCATCGTCAGATGTTTTTGGAGTGTTCATAAAGTATATAAATGGTTGCATATCATGAATATTTCCATAATATTCTATTGAATCATCCACTCATAATCATTCAGTTAGCAAGAGTTTCATAGGATGAGGATGTCAAGGAAGAAGATGTGGTATCGTAGTGCAGGAATGGTAGTACAATGTTGAGGAATATTTCAGGGGATTAAAATTGATACTTAGGGTTGATGGACAAGTCTGCTACATGTTATGTAGATTACTCTGGCTATTATGGATGTAAAAGAATCAACATTCATAGGTAAGATTATTGTATCATCTATCATTTCTCTCATATTGTCTCATATAAGAGTATCACATTCCATTTAATATTCCCTTTCGGAAGATGTATTAAGATTTTTTGTTGAAGAATAATATGGGGCATTGATCATCAATATGCCATTTGGAGTGTGGTAAGATAACATCAAATGTTGCAAGGCATGTTCTATAGATATATGTTGTTACCATTTGTTATTGGAACCGTTTGTGATTAAAGGACCTGTTTTTATTAGATTATTCATATGGATTTCTTACTTCTATACCATTATCATGTTTAAATTTATCAAAGTAGAGATAACTTAATATCTATAAAAGGATATGACTATTAACACCAAGGTGAGTTCGATTTTAGGCTAGTTGTGGAGGACCATTTCATTATGGATTGAGTTTTCCCATGTCCCAAATAATAATCCATTATTTGGATCATAGTGGAATAAAATATGATTCTTTTCCTCAAATACATGAAAATTTCATGGATGCATTTCAAGATGATTTCTATGACTTTATACCCAAGAATTAGATCAGGTTTATGATCGAGTTGGTTACTTGAGAAGATCCACTTTCTATGTAATACAACAGATAGTACCAAAAGAGAATTGGGATTGGAATGATCATTTTTAAAATCTATATTATAATTAATTAATATGGAATATTACATCTTCATGTTGTTCTCTAGTGTTTTAGCATGAATACTGATGCAACCTTGCAGTTATGATTGGATAACCAGAAATTAATGTTGATGTTGTTGCAGAACTAAAATCCCCTTTATTACATTGAAAATATCTTCGACCAAATGATATGTTGTAAGATATAAATTAATATTGATTTTAAATTTGGATATCATAATATTATGGTGTGTCATTTGGAAATTCATCAAACTATTTTTTTGATAATATGTGATTTCTAAGAGTTTTTAGTGATGTTATACGTTTTGGCCAAGGAATGGTTGGTATTCATGGCCTTTATGAATCATAAGGTTAAACCCATTATAGACATGATTTTTGTGTATATTTTTTTATAAAATAATTATATAATCTAACAAAGTTTATGATCATCCTAAAGTGGTTTAAATCATTATGAGTAAATAGAGAGAGAATCTGATTTATGCTAAGATTACCAAATAGTGTTTCGTGAATGATAATTTCATATCTTAAGGCATTTCATCTCATTAGAAAGATTGTTAGTGGACCCATAGAATATTTTATCCAATGTATGTTCAACGAATCTAAAAAATTTCATTGATATACATATTTTTCATTAAATAGATAGTTATTATCGATGATTAATCAAGGAATTCTCCAATATGGTCACACTGAAGTAAGGTTTGAACAAGAAGGGACTAGTGATTATATGGTCATATGCATGTGAGATTGTATTTTATGATTTGAATTATGGTGTAACATATAATAAATCCTTCCTTTACCTATGATTTGTAAATAATATATTATGAACATCAAGGAATATAAATTTGGTCTCCGAGAAGATATCTTATTCAATGATTGATTGGTGTGTGTTCCTCTATATAGTTGGGACTAGATGAGGGGAAATAAAGTAATCATAATATGGAGATAGATACTGTCATACACATAATAATATAATCATGAAACTCTCTTATGATAGAGTTGTATGTTGTATACATGAACTACAATAGTATCAAGTACATATTTTCACAGTGAGATAAAAAACATTAGCAAAGGAGGCAGTTCCTGTATTTGTATTAATTATAAATCAATATGGTTTATACTATATAAAATGGCATTTTCATTTCCAGTGACATGAACCATACAATGAATACAATGGTAGTAATGGAGTATTTTTATGAGTGAAAGATGATTCCACTATTTGAAGAAACGTATCAAGATTTTTATGATTCATAGGGAAACGTTGATTTGACATCGACATCTGGTATACCTATTTATTTGGACAAGATCAAGGCATATTAGTTATCTGATTTCGAGGGCTCAGTTCAATGGGACATCATTTTTAGAGGGGAGACACCATCTGTAATGCCTCATGGAAGAGGAAAGTCAATTCTTTTTTTGGTTGATTATGGGTTTATATGGTATTTCTACAGAGTTTATGGGATAGTTACATGATTCTAAATGGGGGTTACATCTTGTTTTGAAAAATATGTATTGCAACATCGTTATAAATTAATGGATGTTAGGAATGAAGAATGATTTAGTGGTATTTTTTTAGATATTCATAATCTATTCGAAGGAGAAATCTGATAATCAAATGTCAGTTGGGCTATTGTATCCTCATCCCATTTATGGGTGGATATGGGATGATGATTCAATAGTCATTATGTCATGCTTATTCAGAAGAAAAAAATAATAGAGTTATAGTATGGGTGATCAGTAATTGATTAAAAATGGTATCCAACATTGTTCCTATTTAGAAGACCTTCAATATTGAAGATCTATGTAGTCAGTACATATAAGATGAAGGTTAGTTTCATGGTTTGATGAGAAGTATAATTTATAATATGGGTTAAAATCTTACATAGAAATTATGTAAGTTTCTTAATTTAGATTATGAATAGTAGGTTTTCATAGAATATCTGGCCATCCTTATAGAGATAGTAAATATATGAAGACTATAACATTCCTGGTAAAAAAAGAATATGGCATTCTCATATTTATCAATATTTTTTAATAAAATGTTAATATTACTTGAAAGGGAATGGTATGCTCGATGGAGTACCCAATACGCAACAACGTGTTTCTTTGAAATCTTAAGTTCCACACTAATAATAATGTAATATTATTTTAAATGGTAGTTAACGCCTAGCCATTGTAATGGTAGGAATGAACAGCAATAACTACAAAATTATTATATATGTTTGTCAAATATTTTTATTTTTATCCAATAAATGTTAGAGGCCTAAAATGCGAAAGAATCCAATTATAAGTGTAAATATTCTAATATTCTTTAAAAGGTCTATTAACATCCTTTTGATGGAGAACCCTTTTTAAATCCACTTTTTGGAAATTTTATATGTTTTATTTTACAATATAAAATTCTTATTTAGAATCAGGACATCAAAAATGACTTTTGGTATGTTTTTCATTTTTTTACCGATAAAGTTAATTTTTTAATGAATAGTGAATTATCTTGTATTTTAATTCAAAACCTCATTTTAATCTATTTTATTAATATTTTTATATTATCTTTTTAATTGTTTTTAAAGTGAAATTATAATATATTTTTACCATTTAATCCAATGGTGGAATTTGGAATTAATTTCACTTTGAAATTGGACATAAACACGTGTCAATCTTTTGATATATATTGTTTCTTAAAAACACGCTATTTTATTGACAATTGGAATTAATTATTAAATTAATTAATGAATCATATATGTTTTGAATTTTGTAAAATAGACTTCATTTTGGATTTTGGAGTATCAAATATAGATTAGGGTTATTTTTTGGTATTTTTCTGAAAAATTTCAATTTTTGATGAAGAGTGAAACCACTAAGTGGTAGTTAAAAAACTGATTTTTCGTTTAAATGAAATTTTACTCGATCAATGAATTAATTATAAAAATCATACATACATGGTTTTCACTATTAAGTAAAATTTGGTTCAATGGGATGAAAATAATTTTTCATGAATAGTAACTTTTGTATTTTATTAATCACGATTGGGTGAAATTAATGCAATTTAAGGTAAAAATAATGTTTTAATACTATGAAATTACCTTGAAACATGTCTTACCCTTATTGGATGACTCATGGACGACCAATAAAATCCATGGGTCAACTTAGGGACCCCATGGAGCCACTTGGGTAAGAAAATGACATTAATAACTTTTTATTTAAAGTTAAAATAGAAATGTCATGAACATGTTTTGTTTTACTAAAACAATATTTACTTGGGGTTATATTAGTTATCTTTTTTTCTATAAATATTCATTATGAGGCTATAAAAATTTACTACATAATTTTAATTTTTTATAATTTTTAGAAATTAAATAAATAAATTTATTTATGACACCATGATGATGCAGCAATTACCTTATTAATGAAAGATTTAAATAAAATGAAACTATAGGGTAAAATCTAAGACATACACTTGTCTAAAACCTATAGGATGGGTGGTTTTAAAAAAAATATCACCTTATCCTTGAAATATATAATTGGGGGACCTTTAAAATCTGAAATTCATTTCATTATAAAGTAGCATTTCATGACCTTCCAAGAGTGCCCCTCCTCCCTCTTATAAAAGGCCCCCACCTCTACTCCCTTACCCACACCTCTCAAGCCCTTGGCTCATCAAACCCTACTCCTATTGTCTCTCCAAATCCCTCAATTAATCTTAGACACCTTACGTTAGGCAGAAAGCTCATCAAGAAACCCTTTTGGTTCAAACCAAGGGGACTTACCCGATTTAAAGGTAATGTCTTTTCTTATGTTCTTTTGTTTTATTTTGCTTCTACAACCCCCTAAAATCTTTTTATTCCTTTCTTTTATAACAAAAAAAAATTATCTTTAATATACTAGGATGTCTTTATGAGAATTATTCGATCTACACATACACACACCTCTATCTGATGGTTAAAGATCATACTATATCTGTGGATGGGGAATTACTGTCTCAAGAAACGATGATTGTTCAATTATCTCCTACCGCCTCTCATGGTGGCCATTATGATGTCAATGTATTTTATGTATGATATATATGGTGTTTATGTTTTCTATATGCTTCTGTATTTTATATCTAAAACATACCTTTATGCTTTACATGTTATGCAAATACGATAATTTCATACGAGGAAGTGTGGTCTACCGCTCACTCAAGTGATGTGACACAATCATGCAATACATGGAATGTATAAAGAATTAAATTAATGAACTTATGTAACCTATATAAAATATATATTAAACTGGAATAATAATATATATATATCTCATTTAGTTTTAATTCTATTAATATGACAAAGAAATGAAATTAGCGTTCATGCGTACGTATGGCCTACCTTCTCCATGAACGGTGCATTTCATTTTCTATATCCAAATGTTATGGAATAGTATAAAATGAATTAGTACTGGATATATAGGATATTTAAATAATTAATACTATTCTGTAGATAATTTATTTATAACTACATGGACAATTCTCTTCAAACAAGTTCATTTTTGACTCGTGTAACGAACATCGACAAAAATGTCTGATATGAACTCTCGTAATTAAAAAATTATTATAACATTATAATAAGTGATATGAAATGAATAATAAAAATTAAATTAGGTCCTTAAGAAATTATAAATTGACCATAGTTTATTATTCAGGAATAAAAAGAAATGAACAAGACAGGTCGGACTTGAGGTGAGGGATCCTACCTCTCTCTTTCTTTTTAAGTACTCTTTTTATGTCATTTCTATTAAGATCCTCTTAATTATATTGGTAGATGTTATTCTATATTAATATTAATGTAGTTTTTATGTTCATATGATGAGTGAACCTATTTGATCTCATCAATACATTTTTTGGGATGTTTTAAGTGGCGTCATTAGGCTGCTGAAATTTCAAAAGGGATTTCTTATCTCACTTTTAATTCTGTGAGATTTTAATTGTTCACCACTTATTTATTTCATGTGGTGTATTTTGTACTTAACGTTCATATAAATTATCATTATTATATTTATAATCATGGTATTATGTGATTCATTTGGTGTTTATTATCTTTTCATCAAACGACTTGATTGATTACAATGAGGTAAAGGGTTTTTATCTCACTTTTTTCCCATGAGATTAATGATACATTTGCCACTATTTCATTTTGTGTGGTGTATGTACTGCCCATTATTATACTCTCTGTGTAATATACTCTCGTTTATGGTTATTTACATCTTCATTGTGTGACCCTTCTTTCATCGGGTGTACTTTTTGAAAGTTACCCAAATCGGTAAATGAACCATTCACCCTCCTCTTTTTAAAATACTTCTTTTTGTTAGGTCATTTAATTTACATCATATTATGTTGGGATATGTTATTATATATCCTTATCACTATAAATGATATGTCCAAGTGATGAGATACCCTTTTTATCTCTCATCATCTCTTTTTCTGAATTTTAAAATCACGTCGTTATGCTGTCGAATTTCTGAATGGGAACTTCTTAAACCCATTTCAATTCTTTGGTATAAACCTATACTTCATGATTATGTCATTATATGAATATGTGTAGATATCCTCTGAATGTTTTACACATAATATCCACTTATATTGGGTGTATTTATATTTTTCACACATAATTACAAAATTGATTTATCCTGAATCTAAGGATATCATCTTTGTAAGGGACATCCTCTCAATATCATTTCATTGAGGCATATTTTGTTTTATAAAAAACATTATTTTATACGATGTATAAACTGATTTGACATTTACTTTTATTCAAAAGTAATATTTTCCCTATGAAGGATTTTACTAAATGACAGAAAATAATGTTTCTTTTTAACATACGCGGTGACAACGACCTTTCCACCGTTGCGAGTATAATTTGACCTTGGGCTTACTTAACAAGCCATAATGTTTTTAAAAGGAAAATAAACACCACATTCTATTTTAGATATTTTAGTATTGAAAATGTTTTTGATAAAGGATTTGTTTATGTCAACATATTTAAATGATATGTTGTGATTGAAATGTGGAAATGTTTTCTTTCCGTTATATTTGTTTTATGTATTATGATTTTATAATGGAATGTGGACATTTGATGGGTGGTTATGTGATAAACCAAATGATGGGTGGTGCCGTGAATACCAGGACGGGTGGTTACATTATATCCTCCAATACATTGGGTATGGAAGTTGGTCGTATGGCTATTCCATTTAGTGATATGTGTGGAAGTTCAACATATGTTTATTCCATTTAAGTATGTTTATATGCCAAGTTACCTTTATATGTTATTTGTTTTTTATATGGGTCTTATGGTAATCTCTTAGTAACAAAAGGGTAAGTAATGATATTTTATTCAGTGAAGAGTTTTTACTAATTCATAAAGGTGAAAGATATTACTTATGATAATGTATTCATGATTTACTTATTGTTTCGAAAAAACTAACTGTTTTCCTTCTTTGTGTATCCTTTACTAGGATTTTTATGCTCATACCATGTTTTTGAAATGTTTTATAGAGGACATAAAGATTAATAGGGTCAAGGATGGAATCAAGGAAAGACATGCTATCTAAAACATGGAACTAGACATGTTTCTTTCTAAGAGTTTTTTTATATGGAAACTTAGTAGAAGTGTCTACTTTGTAATCTTTTGAGATGTAATCGTTATGTCCTAATTATCTAAAACTCTAAACCAGAAAAGATCCCCTATGTGAATTATTCATTTAATTCATGATAATGTAATGTTTTAAGGTCAGATCCTTATAGTTGGTATCATAGGTCATTTTAGATAACTTTAGATGTTATAGTGTTGTTTGAGCATAAGTGACTAGTGGTGTATAACCACAATGGTTATTATATTAGATGGAGTCATTGTTATGAGTGTCTATCTTACTCTTTATTACATGATGATTTTGTTGTTATAATCACATTGAAATTTTGGTTTTAGAAATGGGATGGATCTAGAAGGCACAAAAGTGACAATGGGAAAAAAGTAAACTGTGGTGGTTCTATGATTAAGAGAATGGATGAAATGGGGGATTCAATGATGAATCTTGTGGTTATTCTAAACCAACTATAAATGAGTCATGATTATCCACTTGATCCTTGGCGAGTTCTCAAGTGCATCATGTATGAGAGAACTAACTCGATGTGGAAGTTCAGGTAATAATTATAAAGGAAACCATTAGGTTTTATATGATCCTTACTTTTGAGGTAATTATGTGGTACTATAAGTTATGATGGAAAATGAAAGGCATGAGATAAACTTGAGGTTAAATTATGTAATGGTTATTTTGGAAGATTTTATCGCATTTTGGGGAATGTTTTAAGAATTATATGGTTTTGGAAAATGGACAACACACAGATCTTGTGACAACTTATCACGTCAGACGATGCTGCATGAATAGAACCAACAACCAAAGTGCAACTAACATTTATCGCCTACTGCTAGACTACGTGAATTCCCTAGTTAGTATGACTAATTCGTTTTAGTTAGATGATCATATGAATCGAGAATAAGTTTAATTTTGGTTATCTATGGAAATTATTAACCTATCATGCAACAAATGTGATTAGGTTAATTACTGTTCAGTATGAGAATTTAAGAGTAACTGTTGTTATTTGGAGATAAATGTTAAGATTTACCTTAGAAGACTATGTGATTAAATCATTCATAGATTTGGGTTTAATTCATAGTTTGGTTTATTTTTGATGAATTTTAAGGTCAATTTTGTATTGAATGGTCTCTGTTGAACTTTGGGTTGTTTTAATAATTTTGAAGATTAAGAATAGTTTTTATTTTTGTAAAAGATCATATTTTTTTGGATTATGTAATCTTATACAAAGAATTTTGGTTATGGTTAAGGTCTAAAGACATGGGAAATATATAGTTTCCTTTTGTGGATTAGGTGAATCTCTAGAAGTTTATTATAGAACTCTTAATGTGAACAATTCATCCTAAATAATCACCTTTTTGAGAAAATATTGGTTTTTGTAAGAAATCTAGTAAGAGATGAAAGTATACACGACAAGTAAGTATGTTTCCTTATGTTTCGGTTAAGCTCATAAATAAATTCCTTAATGAAATGTAACATAAAGCAAAAACATTGTGTGTTAACTTTTCCGACTGGGGAATCAAATACTGTTTAACCCATCACAAGTTTGTGATTTTCTTGTGGTTATCTTTCTCCTAGACATATTTTCCCATCACTCTCCATCAGAACATGATGGGTTGTTTTCTCCTCCATATCCATGTTTTCATGGAATCCTAGTATCTGTTGTCTCGAGTGACATTTTTACTTTTCTTTCTTTCTTTTAAAGTGATATTTTAATTATTCCTCTTCCTATGTGGGGCTTTCAATAATGTTTTTGAGCCCAATTTTAAAATAGCGAGGACGCAATTCCCAAAAGGGGGGAAGGATGTAACATCCTGGGTAAATAAAGAATATGAAATTCACATATTTATCAATATTTGTGAATAAAATGTTAATGTTATTTTAAAGGGAACCATATTCTCAATGGCATACCCAATACGCAACAACGATTTTCTTTGAAATCGTACATTACGTAATAATAATAAAATAATGTTATTTTAAATGGTAGCTAACGCCTAGCCGTTGTAATGGTGGGAATGAACAGAACTATATAATAAATTATTATGTATGTTTGTAAAATATTTTAACTTTTATCCAATTAATGTTAGAGGCTTAAAATGTGAAAGAATCCAATTTTAAGCGTAAATATACTAATATACATTAAAAGGTCGATTAACCTCCTTTTGATGGAGAACCCTTTATAAATCCACTTTTGAAAATTTTATATGTTATATATGAAAAAATAAAATCCTTCTTTAGAATAGGGACATCAAAATTTACTTTCTGTATGTTTTTGGTATTTTTCTGATAAAGTTCATTTATAATGAATAGTGAATGATGTTGTATTTTAATTCAAAACATCCTTTTAATATAATTTATTTATATGGATAGATTAAATTTTTAATTGGTTTTAAATTGAAATTAGAATATATTTTTACCATTTAATCAAATTGTGGACATTAGAATTAATTTCACTTTGAAATTGGACATAAACAAGTGTCAATCTTTTGATATATATTGTTTCTTAAAAACATGCTATTTTTTTGACAATGGGAATTTATTATTAAATTAATTAATGCAAAATATATGTTTTGAATTTTATAAAATATGAATCATTTTTTATTTTGGAATATCAAATATAGCTTAGGGTGAATTTTTGGTATTTTTCTGAATAAAATCAATTTTGGATGAATAGTGAAACCATTAATTAGTAGTTAAAAAACTGATTTTAAATTTAAATGAAATTTTAACACATCTATGAATTGAATATTTAAAATCTGACATACATGGTTTTCATTGTTAATTAAAATTTGGTTCAATGGGATGAAAATAATTTTTCGCGAATAGTAACTTTTGAGTTTTATTAATCGCGATTAGAGGTAATTAGTGAAATTTAAGGTAAAAATAATGTTTGAATAATGTGAAATTACCATTACACATGTAATAACCTTATTGGATGAGTTATGGACAACCAAGTCAATCCATGGGTCAACTTGGGGACCCCGTGGAGCCACATGGGTAAGAAAATGACATTAATATCTTTTTATTTAAAGATAAAATAAAAATGTCACAAACATGTATTGTTTTAGTAAAACAATATTTCAATGGGGTTATATAAGTTATCATTTTGAATATAAATATTCATTAGAAAGATAAAAGTATTTTTTAAATCTTCGTAATTTTTTTTAATTTTTAGACATTAAATATATAAATTTATTTATGACACCATGATGATGCATCAATTACCTCATTAATGAACGATTTAAATAAAATGAAAAGATAAGGTAAAATATAAGACTTAAACTGGTATAAAACCTATTGGATGGGTTTATTTCGAACCCTTATCACATTATCCTAGAAATAAAATATTGGGGGACCTTTAAAATCCGAATATCATTTCATAATAAAGTAACATTTCATGACCTTCCAAGAGTGCCCCTCCTCCCTCTTATAAAAGGCCCCCACCTCTACTCCCTTACCTACACCTCTGAAGCCCTTGGATCATCCAAAACCTACTACTATTGTCTCTCCACGTCCCTATCTTCATCCAATAAGCCTTACCTTAGGCATAAAGCTCTTCAAGAAACCGTTTTCTTTTAAACCAAGGGGAGTTACCCGATTTAAAGGCAATGTCTTCTCTTATTATTTTTATATTTTGCTTCTACCTCCCCCTAAACTATTTTTATTCCTTTATTTTGTAACAAAAACAGTATCCTTAATATACTATGATGTTGTTATGAGAAGTATTCGAGCTAAACATACACACACCTCCATCTAATGGTTAATGAACGTACTGTTTCCGTGGATGAAGATTACTACCTCACGAAACGATGATTGTTCAATTTTCTCCTACCGCCTCTCGTCGTGGCCATTATGATGTCACTGTATTTTATATATGATATATATGGTATTTTTGTTTTCTATGTGCTTATTTATTTTATATTTAAAACATACCTTTATTCTTTTCATGTTGTGAAAATGCGATAATTTTCTACGAGGAAGTGTGGACTACCTCCCCCTCTAGTGATGTGTCTCGTTCATGCAATACATGGAATGAATAAAGAATGAAATTAATGAAGTTATTTGACCTATATAACATATATATTAAATTTTAATTATAATGTTTTTATCTCTCATTAATTTTTAATTCCATTAATATGACAAAGAAATGAATGTAGCGTCCATGCGTACGTACGGCCTACCGTCTCCTTGAATGTTGTATTTCATTTTCTATCTCCAAATGTTATGGAATAGTATAAAATAAATTTATAATGGATATATAGAATATTGAAATCATTAATACTATTCTGGAGATGTTTTACTTATAACTACATGGACAATTCTTTTCAAACAAGTTCATTTTTTACTCATGTACCGAACATCGACAAAAATGTCTGATATGAACTCTCATAAATAACTAATTTTTAGGACATTATAATATGTGATATTAATTGAATAATAAAAATTAAATGAGGTCCTTATGAAATTATAAATTGACCAATGTTTATTATTCAGGAATATAAAGAAATGAACAAGACAAGTCGGACATGAGGTAAGGGATCCTACCTCTCTATTTCTTTTTAAGTAATCTCTTTTTATGTCATTTCTTTTAAGATGCTCATTATTATGTTGGGGGATGTTATTTTATATTAATATTAACTAAATTTGTTTTTTCATATGATTATAGACACTATTTTATCTCATCAATCCATTTTTTGGATGTTTTAGGTGGCGTCGTTAGGCTGTTGAAATTTCGTAAGGGATTTCTTATCTCACTTTTAATTCTGTGAGATTTCAATTGTTCACCACTTATTTATTGAATGTGGTGTATTGTGTTCTATAAATTCATATACATTATCATTATTCTATTTATATTCATTGTATTATGTGATTCATTTTGGGTTTATTATCTTTTGGTCATACGAATCGATTGATTACAATGAGGTAAGAGTTTATATCTCAGGTTTTATTCCCGTGAGATTAATGATACATTTTCCACTATTTCCATTTGTGTGGTGTAGGTACGGCCCATTATTCTACTATTATTTTAGTATACTCTCATTTATGGGAATTTGAATCTTAATTGTATGACCCTTCTTTCATGGGGTGTACATTTCGATAGTTACCCAAATCGGTAAGGGAACCTTTCACCCTCCACTTTTTAAAAGACTTATTTTTTAGGTGTTTTAATTTACATCATCTGATGTTGGGATATGTTATTATATATCATTATTGTTGTAAATGATAAGTCCAAGGGATTATATACCCTTTTTATATCTCATCGTCTCATTTTCTAAATTTTAAAATGACGCTGTTAGGCTATCGAAGTTCTATAAGGGAACATGATAACCCAAATTCAATTATTTGGATTAAACCTCTACATCTTGATTATAACTTATATGAATATGTGTGGTTGACCTGTGATTGTTTTACACATAATATCAACTTATATTTTGTGTATTTATATTTTTCACACATAATTATGTAATTGATTTATCCTTAATCTAAGGATACAGTCTTTGTAAGGGATATCATCTCAATATCCTTTCATTGAGGTATATTTTGTTTTATAGAAAAAATTATATTATACGGTGTATAAACCCCATTTACTATTACTTTTATTAAAAAAGAATATTTTCCCTACGAAGTTTTTTAATAAATGAAAAAAACTATGTTTCTTTTCAATGGACGCATTGACAATGACTTTTCCGCCGCCACAATTATTATTTTACCTTGGGCTACCTTAACAAGCCATAAAGTTTTTATAAGGAAAATAAATACCACATAATCTTAACATATTTAGGTATTGAAAATGGTTTTGATTAAGGATTATTTTATGTCAATATATTTAAATGATATATTGTGATTGAAATGTTGATATGTTTTCATTCCTTTATATTTTTTATGGATTATGATTTTATAATGGTACATGGACATTTGACGGGAGGTTACATGATAAACCAAATGACAGGTGGTTCCATGAATACCAGGACTGGTGGTTATGTTATAACCTCTAATGAATTGGGTATGGAAGATGGCCGTATGGCTATTCCATTTAGTGATATGTGTGGAAGTTGACAGTATGGTTAATCCATTTAAGTATGTATATGTCCCAAGTTACCTTTATATGTTATGTGTTATTTATATGGGTATTATAGTAATCGTTTTTTAAAAAAAAAGGGTATGTAATGATATTTTATTCAGTGAAGAGTATTTACTAATTCCTAAAGGTAAAAGATATTACTTGTGATAAAGTAATCATGATTAACTTATTGTTTCGAAAAAACTAACAGTTTTGCTTCATTGTGTATCCTTTATTGGGATTTTTTATGCTCATCCCATGTTTTTGAAATGTTTTATATTGGGCTTAAAGACAAATAGGGTCAAGGATGAGATCGAGGAAATACATGCTATCTAAAACATGGAACTTGACATGTTTGTTTTTAAGAGTTTTTATTTTATGGAATCTTAGTAGAAGTTTCTACTTTGTAATCTTTTGAGATGTAATAGTTATGTCCTAATTCTCTAAAACTCTAAACCTGAAATGATCCTCTATGTGAATTATTCATTTAATTCATGATTATGTAATGTTTTATGGTCGGGTACTTAGAAAGACAATTCAGATTCTCGAGGATATGTTACAAGAATTTTTTTTAGTGGATTATGTGAGTACTGTATTTAATTCTTGATGATTTATTATAATAACAGCTTCCATGAATCGATCCATATGGAATCATTTAAGTATTTTAATGGTAATCAATTCCATTCACCTAATTGTTCATTATATGATGGGGCATTAGTTCTTGATAGTATTACTATTGTGTAAGGGATTTCACAATAGGTTAGGCTGACCAGGAGGTGGTCAGTGACCACATGTAGTAAAGAGAAATCATACATGGATCATCAGAGATAAACTCTAGGGTATTATAGGTTGGGTCAGTCCAAATAAAAACTTATTGACCCTTCCTTATCACTAGATAGACATGCCTGATGTGTTTCATGTTTGTGGATTTATAGATATTATCATAAATCTTATCATGTGGTAGAAATTGTGGATTTCATGTTTTGTGTTGATAAGTCCTTTGGGAGAATTGTTATACATATTTTGGATAGTAGTGATAAGTATCTATAGGGAAGAATAATACATCATTTTTTAATGTAGTGGAAACATTGTCATGTTTAGGAGTTGATGTGGGAGATGATGATTGATATGTGATTATTTTTTGTAAACATGTTTGGTAAGACCCCAAAATAATTCCTGGAGAAACCAAGGGATGCGATGTTATATGGTATTTAGGATTTATGCTTCCTTCATTCTCCAAATACATCCCTCTTTGTGTTTTATATTTGACCTTCATGTCCAAGTCGTGTTCGGAGATGGAGATATTTTATTTTGGATAAAAGAACTATGTTTAGGGATATTGGTTTATTATAATTTATGATTTCATTATATAAATGTGTTAAATGTTCATATGTGTGTTTACCTTGAGTTTGGAAGGCTTCAAAACTGGTTTGGGAAATTTTTCTAAGGGTGGAATGAAAAATGTTCCCTAGATAACTGTATATAATTTATATATTACCTGAAATGTATAATTTATAAGAAACATATAGTGAACTGGTTCATGATGGGAAGTTAATACATACAGTGAACGTGATTAACATCGTGTAAATTTATATTGGGTTAAATATTAACTCAATATGATTAGATTTTCATCATATTAAACTAATTCAGAAAAACATATCACAAATGGTTTTCACTCCATGTAATTATCATACTCAAGTGTTTTCTCTCTTCTTTTCATATGATTAATTCATTATTTTAGTGTATCATTTCCTCCACTAATCCATAGGATGATTTCTACGTTATTTAGAGTCTCCTCTTTCATTATATGTGTCTCAATTACACATCTGATCCCTAGTGTGGTATTCTTTTTTTGTCTCACTTAACTTCTATAATTCCAAATTGTGGTGGTGGTTTTTTTACCATGTGTATATTTTTTATTTAATGTTGTCCAGGGTTGATCTCAATTATTATTGAGATCTTATGATCCTCCATTCATGATTGTGTTTTTAAATTGATTTATTACATTGATATTAATACAAATATAGAGAGTCCAAAACTAACCATACAGTCTGTTTAATTTCCATGTTTATACAATATTTTTATTTCAAAAATGTAATGTACAACAATAATTAATTTATTCATTTATTAATGGTAAATTATAGATTGAATTATTTTTTGGTTACCATAGTATATATGGTTGACATGACCTAGCTTGTGTCTACTCATAGGGTGAGATAACCTTGCAGTAATATGAAAATGGAAAATGGTATAAATTGATTTTACAATATCCAAAGAAAAAATATTATTTCCTGATATATAATCCCTAGGTAATGTGTTATTTCATATTGATATTAGTGTGGAAAATATGAGATATAAATGAATGTGTAATTGGAAGGAAAATTTTAATTTGTATAATTATCTTTTATGACTTATGATATGATATTATGATATAATTTTTGAAAATACTTGTTATGTTCATGTTAAAATGAATACATGGAGTGATATTCCTAATGATAAATTCTAAAATGTATATATATTTAGATTTATTAATAGGCTGAAATTTATGAACATAGGTCATGGTTCTGTTATATATACTGAAATCATTTAATGGGAGGATATTCCCAGTGATTAATTTTGAAATGATTCTACAAAAGGATCTACCTACTCTTACATATGGGAATGATTATATACAAGATTCTTCTTGGATGATTAAAATATTATACATAGTGATCTTACCAATTTTTTAAACATTCCATGTTTTATGGTTCTTGGTTATGGTTTTCATGGTTGTGCCATAAGTCTACAGACATCCTTGGACAATGTCAAAGAAGGTTGATAGATATATTATATTAATTTATTAATTAATACACTTGTTATTTCATTATTTCATATAAACATTATATGATTTTTTATACATGTTGGTTTCATCCAAATTAGTTTTACTTTCATCCTATTTGATACACTTCTTGATACCCCGTAAGGTTTTATCAGTGTAGGTAGGGATAAATAATGGGACCTTTTTGCTAATTATTGATTTCCTTGATGAAATGGTGTTAGTAAATAGTATTGACAAGGGGTTTAGGATCAAACCCTTTTGGATTATTTTTTCTCTTTTTTAAATTTATTATTAATTTTATTATTTTTACATTACATATATCTTATCTTTTAATTTCATGATTCTTCATTATTAGTTTGTTGGTATATACTTTACATTCCGGCTGTATTATATTCTATTTCTTGTCTTTCTAGGTCACACTATTATTTATTATTATACATACTTCCACATTACATTACTCTATACCATGTGATATAGTCTCAACACCATAAATATCACACCCAAAAAAATATTTAGCAATATATTCCCTATGGGGAGTTGGTTTTGATGTCCAATAACTAATGTTTTTACAGATGTGAGTAAGTTAAAGACCAGGGGATGATATGGGTCATACAACTAGAGAGTAACCATTCTTGTGAGGAACAAAAAGTGGGGATTCTTCATCATATAGAGAATTTTCTATTAAAAATACCACTCACTTGGTCAATGTTTTATGGCAACCCCACCATTTTAATAAAGCTACATGTAAACCTGAGGAAGTAGAGAGGAATAATTATCCTTAATTAATTATAACTATGTGAAGTATTTCAATATATGAATTCATTTTTTGGGTGGTTTAATGTAACACCATGGTATTTTATGAAATATTTAATTAATGAATGTAATTTCATTGATATATTTCATTACACAAAGAAGAGTGTTCTTAATATACTGTGATACATCAATGATATTATTATATAAACATGAGGTTATTAAGTAGAAAAAAAAACGAATAATCAATATTAATTATCACTTTTAAAATATTTTTTATAATGGTTTTATATAATGAAAACCCATTGAAAAAAAAGTAATTAGTTATTGAAATTTCAGTATATGTTTTTAAAATGATATTTTCCAAAGAAACGTGTCTACCACATGGTTTGATAAAATAAATTAATTGAATTCATAAATTTTTATGAAAAATAATTAAAAAAATTAAATATTAATTTCATGTTCATATTTCAATGTTTTTTTATGATTTTTTTGAAGAAATTAATTTTCTAATGAATAATAAATTAATACCAGTTTTTGTTAAAGATAAGGTTTTTGTTTAAACAAATTAATAGATATATTTTATTTTAAAATGGAAATTAAATTAAAAATAGTTCAACAATATAATTATTAATCCAAATTTTGACATATTAATAAATTTAATTTATTATTATGATATTAAATATTTCTATTATAGTGAACATGTTCACTCAAAAAAAAATGCTTATTTATCATGCCTATTGGCATTATATTTGTATAAAATGTAATAAATTTATTAACGTAATATGAAAAAAATGGATTCCATATTTGGAGTAAGAGAAATTAATATTTTATAATAAGTTATATTAATTTTTTTCATGTAATAAAAATATAATAGTGAATACAAATTACTGCAATTATGGTTTAAACAGGTTTGTTGGGGGTTAAATAACAATGTTAGGGCTTAAAATTAACAATATACTTATCTAAATCCATTTTTATATCCACAATTTTACATTATATAGTATACTATTATATTTTTCTATATTTTTGGGCCTTAAATAATATGAAAAATAAATCCATGCTTAATTATTTAAAAAAACATATTTGTCACCTTCTCTTCTTATAAAAGACGACCCTTCTCCTCAATTATTCAAACTTTCAAGATCTATTTTTTGAAACGTAATTAGCCATATAAATTCACTAATTACATCACCATATTTTGGAGACCTTATTTGGAAGAAAAATCCCTCCTAATATCAATATGGGTTATATTAAGGAGAGGAATATTTTTTTATATTTTTTTTGGTTTTATTCTTCTAATACAAAAACATTATCCAAATAATATAATATAATAAACTCAGAGTTACAAAAATTCATTATAAAAATAATTTAATTTATTAAAATAAATTCATCTACTCTTCCATTAAATTGTAAATAAAACTATCGACCATGTTTACAGCGGACTAACAATTCGTGAAGCGATGTAATTTGTTTCCTATCACCAATTATTAAGGATTGATAAGATGATGGATTTAAAATATTTTGATGTTATTTATGAAATCATTATAATAATGGAATAATAATATCACAAATAACTTCTTAAAACCCATTCTATTTAAATATGATAACATCGCTCCTATAAATGACGAACTATCATCGCATGAAGTGATATGATTTCTCCTTCACTTACACTTCAAAAGATATGTAAGAAGCGTATTTTTAATGAACATATTTTATATTTATGTCATAAAAATTAATTTTTAGGTTAATATATTTTTTTAATTTCTTTTACTTCATCTTTTTGGGAGTTGGAAATGTCGTTCATCCGTTCGTATAGCCTACCATCTACATCCATGGTGTAATTTGGATAATATTTCTAAATTTAATGGATAAGAATAAATAAATATATATAGAATATATATTATATTTATATCATCTATAAAATTATGGATATGATAGAAACATGATCAAAACAATATTTTCAAGAATACAAAATCAAATCATACATTAAAAATGAAATAGTTATTAACTAAAACATGGTTTTAGTAATGAATTATTAAAAATTCAGTAATAAATGGTCATTATTAAATAGTATATTGTACGATACATATGAAAATGGTTATATAATTGATGTATAATAGACTTATATTTATTATACATGATGGTCTAATTTCCATATATGACGTTGATAATTATGTTGTTGTATATTTCTCAGAATTTTCTTCCTTATATTCATATGTTATGTTGTACACATTTCTACTTTTAAATGGTTTATATATGGCCCAAAATACATGAAATATCATTAATAAATTTATATTATAGATATTTATATATTATTTCAATGTTAAGATTCATGGGGCTTAAAATTTAGTATATAATGATTTGGAAAAGGTTTACTATTACAATCTCACTGTTTTATGATATTATTAATGATATGAATACAATTATGGGATATTGTGTTCTACATCATATTACACACGTTTATTTTATTCAAAAATGTATACATATTGAAACTACATGATTTACTTTCATTTTTTTATCCATTAATAGATAAAAAATAAGAAAAAAATGTTTTTAGGAATGAAATTTATATTTCTCTATTTTCCGAAAGACAACATCCAGTCATATTAGTGATTTCTAAAAATGTTTATAGATAGTTATTATGATTATATAATGATTATTTAATTAAATTTTTTCCTTTTATCTCTTCAATAAATGTTTTAAAACTTGTCTTATTATAATTTTATTAATGAGGTGCTTTTGGTTTTTCACTAAAAATATGAAAGGAATCATTATTTTTAAATGTGTAACATAATAAGAGAATTTTCCATAGCCATGAAAAATTAATGATTAATTTACCCTATAATATTTTAAATGGGTATTTTCAATTTACATTTTATTAAAAATGCATTAAAATTTTCTTATCTTGAAACATGATTTTCATAGACCAATGTATATTTTATTTAATAAATTATCCAAGGGTCCATTCAAAATCAATTTCCATTTAAGATTTCATCATTTTTTGATACATTTTCATTACAATGGATATGATACTAGGATATATTTATTATTATTTACCAAAATGGTTTATAATTTTTTTAAATGATGTTTATAAACTCTATTTCACTTCTATGGGTTATACATTGATAAATGATTATGTATCCAAATTTTTCCCCACAAGTTATGCTATGATGAAATGTTGAAATTATTTTAAATTTTTTTCTTATATATAGGATATAATATGACCAAATGTTTAGAAAATTCATTTATTTTCATGTGTTCTGATATGATGAATGCTTTATGATATTTGTTCACACATATTTATAATTTTTATTATGTGATGTGTTTGAACTATTTCTTCAACCAATACATTAGGTAATGATTGATAAATCTTGAGATAAATATGAATTAAATGTTGAGTAATCCCATTTCGGTAATAGAAATTTCCCACAATGATAATCATAGGATTGAGCCTTATATACTATGGTGGTTTGGTGGGTGAACCCATTCCATTATGATAATATTTGCAATGATCCATGATTGCTAAGGAAAGGATTTTCAATGACAATTTATCTTCCACAAATCAATTTCTTATGAAAATTTTATATTATCATGGATAATGATATTTTATTTAATTAATATTCTTTTCATAAAAAATTCCATGATTTATTTGATGATTTTGTTTTATGATCTATTATATATAGTGCATGGTTTCAAAATGTTAATTTAATGTTCTCATAACCTTATTCTCATGTTATACTGATATATATGTTTGTTACCCTTACTAAGTATCTAATACCACCATTTTTAATAATTTATTTCCTAGTTTTTGAAGATGGTTATTAGGTATGATATGTCTAAAAAAATTTCTTCTTATGATGAAAATAGTGGGAGATTATATAACTAAAAAATTAAACATTCTTTATATATCCATGATTTTGAAGGAACAAGTCCTAAAAAATTATGGTGTGGATCATTATATTATATAATGAGTATTTGAATATTATTAAATTACCTATTTGAATTAAAACTATCAGATGAGGTAATTTTTAATTTAATCTCCTTTATTACCATGTTATGGTTATTACATTTTCATTTATTTTCACGTTAGGTGTTTTTAGAATATTCATGTCATAAGTCTCAATTTTTTTGTTAAAATAAATATAGTTAATGATTTAATTATTCCATCAACTGTAGAACAATAATCATGGGATTTTTATAATTTTATATTTAAATTATAATTTTCATGCAAATCATTAATGTTATTTTTGAAAAATGGAAAACATTAAAATCATGTGGATATTTGGCCATATAAATGCAAGAGTAATGTTCTGATTTTGCATGGATAATTATGAAGTTATTATAAGTAACATTTTATCATTCAGAAACGATAATAATATTTTAAATAAAATTGTATTTATATAATTTTAATTATATTTCTCAACATGTGATGTGGTTATGAAGAACGAATCACATTGTATCATTGAGGTGGTAGCCAAAACATACACAAGGTTGGATTTATCTTCTATGAATAAATATAAATTTATGAAATTGAATTATATATTTACATTTAAAATTAAAACACAGTATTCAATATAATATATAAATATAAATTCCATCAGTACAGTCATCCATGATATTTAGTGATGGAAATCAAATTTCATCAGTCCATGAGGTGGTTGTCCATTATACTCTTAAAGAATGAATTCCATTCCCACTTGATGGATGTCTATGTTGAATATAGGTTATAAAATTAAAATAATAACATAACATTATATAAATAATATCTATATTTTTATTTTTTATTTTATTAACAATTTTCTATGCATGTGGATGAATGAATTAAATAAAAACAATCATTAAAAATTATACATATCCTTTGGAAGGTGTCATTTTCATAATAACATAGCCATATACAATTGTTATTTTATCCAAAATAAGGCCTCTAGAATGTGGGTATTGATTCTAGGAAATTAGTTTTCTATGTATTCATTGATTCATATTGATTTTTTGTGTGAAGGAATGATTATAAGTGGTTCTCATTATACAATAAGGGAGGGGGCCTCATTGAATTTAATAATTTATAAATTTAATATACATTAATCAATTTATCATAAAATCTGAAAACTGTTAATATTTGAATCTATAAATATTATTAGTCTAAAAAACCTCTTAGAATATTTTTATACATGTATATAAAATATTTTTACCCTTGAATTTTTGTTTTAATCCCTCATTAACCCTTTTCCATACTACCATAATATTAATGTTTTGAAACCTTTTAAGGGTTCATAATATTTAGAAAATGGAAAAAACCAATAAATAGAAAATATATGATATTATTATCCAATATATTTGGGTGAATTTAATATTTTTGTTCAATTTGAATCTTTTTAAAAAATATTATTTATTAAAAAATATCATTAATGTCAATTTTATAACTATTAATTTACATTGACTTAAATAACATCAAGAGAACAATGGATTTAATGTTATGTGCATCCAAACAAATATAATATATAATTATTTTTTATTAAATTCATGGATTTCATTATTTTTCTAAAATTATACTACAGATAATATTTTTAATGTCATTTAATTTATTCTTCCATTAATTGAATAATTATTTCATCCGCGTTGTATAAAGTGTTTCAATAATTATATCATAAATTAAAATTTACAATAAATTTTTTATGAATATAAACCATTTATTTTTAAAAAATATATTTATTACCAAACATATTGTCTGGTTATACCCCTATTAAAAATATTATAGTTATTAAAATCCCAAGAGTGACATTTTTTACTCTTCTTTACACAAAATATTATAATGAATAAAATAAAATACAAGAAAAAAATATATATATGAGATATTTTAATGATTATTAAATTATATACATACACAATAAAATTAATATATTATTTGTGCTCATTCATTAGTTATTATCATTTTATATTGCACCATAATTACACTAGTTACCCTTTATATAGTTGTTAATAATTATTTTGGTTACTATTACAATTGAAAAAAGGTTTCATACTAAAAAACATTGTCCCACCAATTAAAACTATTGAATAATATTTCAAAATAATAAAAAATCATGAATTTATTATACTATTAAAATAAAAAAAAGAAACGAAAATTAGTTTTTTTAAATACATTTTAATTAAAATTACTCAATAATAAATTGAATTATTTATTTCACTTTAAAAATATAATATAATTAATTAAAATAAAAATATAATAATAAATTATAAAAAAGATCAATTATGGATATTTAATGAGAAAATATTTTAAATAAAAATAATGTTTTTAAATAAAAATATGTATTTTTCACTCTCCACTAAAACAATTAAGAGAAACTTTAAAAAATCACTTATTGATAGTTTTGATATGAATATTTACAAAGTTCTAATAATTTTATAAAATACTAATGAAAATTTCTCATAATTTAACTATATAATTTTCCTAAAAAATAACATTAAAATCTATTTTTAATAAAAATACCATTCATGAATTTTATCGACATACTAAAAATTTAGTAATTATATTTATAAGAATTAATAAATAAAACATTATATATATATAAAAAATTTATTAATCCAACTCATTTCCAAAAATTTAATTTCATGATGATAACAATCATATTTAAAAAAATTAGGGTTTTGTTATGCTTGGTGTAGCGTATTTTGTACACTGTCAAACATAGGAGATTTTTAATGTAATGGGATCTTATATTATACTCCCCACAATTATGAAATTTTATCCGAACTCATTTTAACTAAATCTCAATAATCAAATGTTGAAAATTTAAAAAATATTTTTTTAATCGCACATAAAAAAGTGTTAATAAAAAACCTCTTAAAAAAGAAAAAGAAAAATGTTAGGTTCATCTTTAATATCACATAATTAAATTTACATGTTGTAAAACGTTTTTTGGGATTTGAAAATATTATTATTAAAGATAAAATTTTATCCCTTGTATTAATAAATTTTGATAGAGAACATTTTATTGACAAGGTAAACAATCACAAATCCATAACATTTAATATGTTAGAACATGGTTGATTTCTTGACTATAAAGTATACACATAAATGTTTTGATATGATATTATTTTCATATATATGAGGAAATCTATTACAATATATAATAATAATATAAAGAAATATACATTCTTAAAATGTATAGTTATATTCTCCAAAACATATCCATTATAATCTCATATTTATCTCTGAGTGATAAGTATTTAAGATTATAATTCCATACTAAAAGAAATAGAATTAGATTCTAATATATCACATAACCTTCAAGAAGATGATAATATATTCATCATATAACTAGACATGAACCAAAACCAAATTTTTTGGTATAAGATAAGATAATTTCAAAAATAAATAAACCATCATATGGATTAAAACTAAATTAACCTGAAAAATTCCATTCCAACACACAATATTCAAATTCAATAACTCTATAAAATATTATCCTTACAATTATTCAAAATAATATATTATTATTAGGGACAAAAAAGAGTAAGGATTTTTTTTCATATTATTCAATGAAAAAAAGGAATGTCTATCTTCAAATTAAATCAATAACTCTTAATATATTATTCCAATAAATATATTCCATAATCATATGATCTCTATGATATGTTAATAATTTCCATAAATGAAAAATATCTACATAAATGCATATGAAAATCATATATTCATATAGAAGATAATTCAACCTTTTATTTGAAAATAAAATGGCATAATATTCTACAAAACGTAATCACATAATGTTAAAAAAAATGAAACTACCCTTATATGTACATTAACTAATTTATGTAGAAAACAACATATTAACTCATAGATCTTGTATGATAGTGGCAGGTGATGAATCTTTGCCACTTTTTGGTTGTGGGTTTAAGCCTCATGGGATTGACAGATGCGATATGTCACTACCCAACTTGGGGGTTATCCTTTTTCTAAAAGTATATTTATATAATTCATATAACATTACTAAAATACGATGAAAATACTAGGAAACATCATTAATAATAAATGATCATATAAAGACTTGTGGCTACCAATACCATTTAACTAATTTACATAAAAATGAAATGACCATTGATGATTAAAAGAGGAGGCGGGATGAGAGAAGAGGGACGTTCTCTCACTATATCTCGGTGCATCTAGGGTTTCTAGGAATGGACATTCTGCCATCAAGTGCTGATCTCCTGCCTCAGAGTCGGTTTGAATGTTATCGATTTGCTGTAGTGAAGAGTGGTGCGAGCAGCAAAAGACTGGGTGCCTGTAGAGCCACGACGACGGTAACTGATGGAGCTGATGGCGTGACTTCAGAAATGGTCAACGTTAGAGATGGCATGAGAGGCGTGATGGCGGTGTCGTCTGATTTCCCGAGGCTGGTGGTGGCCATCGCGAATGGTGCGAGCGGTGTGCCGGCGGTGTCTCGTGCTGCAGGGGCGATGATGGCCATTGCGAATGGCAAGGGCGGTGAGGCTATCGTGAAGAATGATGATGTGAGTATGGCAGTGGTTCCTGGTGTTGGCGGTGCGACTGACGTGCACATGACCCATTTGTTGTCTGAGGTGAATCCCACTGGAACAGACCAAGTCTGTAGACCTATGGTAGTAGATGCGACTACTGCAGTTGCAGGTATGGGCAGCGTGAGGCCTTCATTGTTGGAGGTTGGGAAAGATGGTGTTGTTGCTTAGCGTCCACCTCAGGGGGCTAAGATATCTAATATCAGAAAAATACACATTGCTCACGTTAAGGATGCAGCTCCGGAGTGAATGGTCAAGAAAAGGGACACTGATCGTGTGACTACTAGTAGAGAGGTGATTCTTTACAGATTCAAAATTTGTGAACACTCTATAATCGCTAGGCTTATTCGTCCCACCGGAGGAAATCCTTGGAAGCCTGTTGATTTAGTTAGAAAGATAACCTCTATATAGAGTTTTTCTGGCTGGAGATGTATTCCCTTGGGTCAGGGGTTTTTTCATATCACTTTTACTTTAGAAGATCTAAAGCGAAGGGCATGGAGGATTGGCTCAATCGTCTTTAATCCAGGTATGTTAGGCTTTCAAGACTGGGATTTTCGGTTTAATCCTTTCACTATAAGAAATAATAAATACCATGTTTAGAACAAGATGATTGGTCGTAATTGGATTTTGTGGCATCATAGAATCTTGGTTGATATTGTATCTACTGTGAGGATCCAGATCAAGATGGATATGAATACTGAGAATGTCAGGTTTGGTCACTATGCTAGGGTTTTGGTCGAGGATGACTTGATCACTATCCTGATCTATAATGTTGTTTTATCAGAATTGGATGATGATATTCCATTAAAATTGGAATATGAAAGACTTCCGGACTTTTTTTCGAAGTGCCAAATGATAGGTAATGTCAAGGATAATTGCCACAAGTCTGTGGTTTTCTCTTTTTGCTCCTCTATGGGGAATCCTGAAACATCTTGTAGAATGAAATTGAGGATGCAGTCAACACAAAATAATGTGGATTTGGTTACACATCCCACTTTTGACAAATATAATGTGCAGATTATAGATGGAGTGACTAAGGAGTTGACATAGGAGACTCATAAGTTAGGGGGGATGGCCCTGGATATCCAAATGAATGAGGGTGGAATTGTGTCTTCGGAGCAAAAATCTGACCATGAAGTTGAAGGGCAAAAAAATATGGGTGATGGGAACATTTCAAGGATTATAGAGGATAACAATAAATTAAGGGAAAATGAGGGGATCCATGGAAGGTGGAATGATATGAAGGATGATTCCCCCAAAAAATCATCATATAGTCAGGTATTATTGAATGGGAAAGCTGATGTTGTGGATGCTGAATGTTTCCAACCTGTTCCTCCAAGGAAAGCAGGATAGAGGAAGGACTATTCCCATCTCAAGCCAACTATGGTCACCAGGTCTCATGGTCCATTAGTTGAATCCGACTGGTATGATTATTATGATGATTCCTATCAGTTTGTTTATGACATATGATGTTCTCTAGTTTATTGGCATGATGGCATGATGCTTGTATGTCCCCTTCCAAGTCCTTGTTGTACTATTTTTTCTTTTTCAATAAGAGGGCTCTGCCCAAAATGAGCATTTATCGTTAAATAAATTTTTCATTTTTTAACATAAGGGTTCAATATACATAAAACATATACCAAATCAAAATACTTGCCTCCTAAAAATTCCAACAATATAGATCTTTAAAAGGGTTTTCTAATACATTGAACTTACGAGTGAATATAAATACACCACTATCTCATGACAATTGAACTCCAATATAGAGAAACCCTCACTATCAAACATTCATTATTAACAATTATTTTCAACAATATTCATTAAAACATCAGTCATATCAACAAAATATGAATGATGAAATTTGATTCAACAACAATATAATTAATCATTACTAATCATTTAGTTGTACGGAATTACTGATCTCATTCATGATCATTACCCATACAATATAGCTTCTCATATTTCACAAACACCCCACATTTAAAACATTTAATTGATTATTTAGGAAGAACAATATTCATATACATCGTGTTAATATAATTACTAATTTTCCATTCTATATTATCTACTTACACCATCTTTTAAGAAAAAAAACAGAGTCACACTTTTTTATGATATTTTTCTATTTTTTCTTTCCAAGTTCATAAAATATAATTCATTGAATATTTTTAATTTTATGATCCTTATTACCTAAAAATTCATAGAAATTATATTTTCTATTATTTAATGATTTTATAAAATCACATAGGATATTTTTATTAATCAAAACATTTGAGAAATATTTATAAATATCCAAAATGGTTTTTAATATTTATCTTCTTTCATTTGTTCTCTTATTCAAACAACAACCACATTTTCTATCACTTCTGTTATTTACTCTAGTACCTTCTCAATTTTATCCATTTACATAACCAAATATTTATATGAGCATACCAATATGATAAAAAATAAAGATATTATTTGTTTGATAAATAGTAATATATCCATAATAATGATTTCATCAACAGTTTTCTTTTAATCCAAAATGAACATATTTTTCCTAACCTGATATGATTTTTAGTTATATATATGTTTTATATTTTTATCAACCAAAATATTATCATTTAAATTAATATAATCCTCCATATGATAAGAACTATATGGAAAAATACATAAGTATTTAATTATCTAATATAATTAGTCAAGAATTTATTTATTAATTCCAAATGATATGATAGGTATAATGATTTAAATAGATAGGTTAGATCTCTTATATAAGTTCCGATATTTCATAAACAAAAAAACTCTTTTGAGTATCAATTTTTACCCCCAAAGAAATATTTTCAAAAGAATTATATATTCTTTTTCTGAAAAATATTCATTAAATTAAACATAAAATCTTTATTTCCATTACATATCCTTAATCACTATGGAAAACATAACAAAATGCGGTATAATACTAAGAATATTAGTAAGGTACATAAGAAATATTGAAATTAATTACTCAATTGAAAAACATTACAATCGATAAAATACATAATTAAATTATTCATAAGAGTATGTAATAAATAATTCCAACATTAAATACAAAAAAAATTCATATAATATTTTTAAAACCCTTAATATGAATAGATTAAACATGTTTCAATCTTAGGAATCATTTTTATATCACTCATATAAATTGAGTGACCCAAATGTTTTCATGAGGAATAAACCATATAGTAATACATGGAATCAATACAGTAATATATTCCCATAATCAATTTGGAGAACACTAATATTTTCACTCTATCCCATATTTGGAAAAACCCTAAAAATATAATCCAATATATTCTTAGGAGAAACCTAGTTAGTCATATCCATCACTTTACCCAATCCAATGGAAATCTATATGAGGATAACCCAAATATTGTTTATACTAGATAAACTCATCATCCTAAACAATGTACAAGAACCTTAACAAAGAATGTAAAATATTTCATTATAATACATTTTAATCACCCAGAAAAATGCATTTTAAGATACTGATATATGTTGTTTCATTAAAAAAAATATCAAAACTAAAATTCCTAGAAAAAAGGGAAATATGGGTTTTTAATAAATAAAACAAAAAATCATATAATTGAATCAACACATTATATAATGGTTACAATGGTCAGAAATCTCATTAACTTCATATATGTTACGATATATTATTCCTTGTGTATTTTTTATAGATAGACAATATAATCTATAAAATATTCATATTAAAATCCATTGAATTAAATTCAAATAGGGGAAACTATTTCATCATAGTTAATTTATGTCCATATAAATATATACATAAATTAATTTTATATTTATGTACATGGGGGGAAATATAGTATAATGAGAATACAAATAAGACAGTTTTAAAATATTATCTATTAATATGTGTCTAACATTTAACATACATTTTTAAGGATATGGAATAAAAAAATTAATTATAATTCCAAAATTTTATGAGAGTTATTTCAATTTTTTTCCTTTTATCTCACTTATTTCTCTATTATAATAATTACAAAATCATTTGAGTTTACATCAAATGTTTTGGTGATACACGGTTTATTACTCTAAATGGATTTTTTATGTTTTATATACTAAAAGATTTCATTATTCTATCATATATATGATTATAATCATTACATGACTAAAATTCATCAACATATATTATACTTCACTAACTAATCATGAAATATGGTGATTAAAGTAAACTAAGTTATAATTAGTTAGATAGTAGGTCATATGTATACATGAGTAACATTAACATTTTTCAAAAATCCTTTTGGATTGAATGTAAGTCTTATTTTATCATTAAAAAATTATCATCAAATTATTGTAATCATATTATTTATTTATTTAAATTAATATATATCATCAATGTGATTTGACAATAAAACAATAACCACGTCGTTTATTGGAAGTGGTAGTCCACACAAATGCATGAACACCGTTATCATTTTTTTGGTAAAATAAATTTTAGAAAGTAAATGATATGTTAATTTTTTAGAATCACATATATTTAATTCATATCATATATAAAAATTATTTTGATCATTCTTTACATATTTTATAGGTGGTTATGAAAAATTAATTACATCGGTTTGTTAGCTTGTAGTTTTATGTATTCAAGAATGAGGAATTATATTACCTATTTATATATGTTAGAGAAGAATACAGTTTATTATATTAATAAAATAACACCTTAGTATATAGAAAAAAATGATGTAATTATTTTAGTAATGTTGAAGATTAATTTCATTAAATTATAGTATATGTAAAACTAAATCATGCGACTAAAAAATGCACTTCTTCAATGGAAAGCCTCTTTTCTTCAAACCATAATAATTGTAATATTGGTATTCAGTAACATCCCATAATTTTATGAATATTAAGAATTAATTATAAAATGGTTTTTTATAGTTTAAAATAAATCATAATTTATTTTGATTATAAATTATGCATAGATATTTAAAAGTATATAGCTATACATTTAAATAATAATTTTTTTTTCTATAATTAAAATAATAATACCTTACTCAATAAAATAAATTATTATATATTAATTTATTAATATATATATTCATATTATAAAAATGATATAAATGCATTTCATCAGTTATTGATAAAAGCGATTATTAATTTCTTATGTTAACCTAAAATAATTATAGTTTATAATATTATGTAATATTTAAATGAACAATTTTACATAATAATTTTGAATTTGTAAAATTAATTTTAGAAATTGTAAACAAATAATACTTTTCATAAATTTGATATTTTGTCAAAATAATAATTATGATGATTTTAAATATAATTTAAAAATAGAGTATATATATGTGTATTTTTTAAATAAGAGAAGAATTCAATATATATATATATATATACATATTATGTTTCAAATTCAAAATTATTATATTCATCACAAGAAATTTAATTTTAAAATTATGAAAATTATTAATTTTTTATAAAATTTTAAACTATGAAATTTTGACATTAATAAAATTATTATTATTATTTTATAACATGAATAACACATATAATAGGTCATATAACTATATTATTATCTTTTTATAAATATGTGGGAACAAAAAAGAGGGACTCTACGTGGGTAGTTCTTGAGCGAAACAAAACATTGAAAAGGGTTTTATGAATTGGACGTTTTTTTGGGAGGCTAATAATGGAATAGAGAGACCAAATCATGTTAGGGATACAAATAATTCCCAATGAATATGAATTACAACTATTGGATTGAGGGTGGATGAGGGACATGCATGGGATCGTTTGAAAGCCAATGCCTTATTCCTACAAATATATTTATAAATCCTTATATGTTGGTGTTTGTGTAAATTTTGAGGTGTCAGAGCCTTCTAGAAATACTACCCAAAAAATATATTTGATTTTAATATTTACATATTCTTCATTTTTTTAATTTTTTATCTTTTTTTGACATTAAAAGTCATTATTATTCATCATTATAGATTTTCCATCCTCTTGATGTCTATGTATGACATAGTGTTGATATTTTTATTCTTCTAGTATATTGAAATCATTTTTTCAATGATTTCTCTCAGAGACATATCTTTTCAATGATGCTTCCTGATGTATCAATATGCAACTGAATTAAATGGAGAAAATAAAATAAAAATATTTATAATATTTAATTCAATTATTACACAATATTTAATATAAGATTCCTTTTTCAAAGTTTTCTCTTTGCATATGTCCTATATATTAAAATTATATATATATTATAAATCTTTTTATGTATTAACATATCTAATCATATAAAGAGGTGAGGCTTCATTTTTGTTTAACATTTATTGTATTAATATTTATGACAACCAATATTATCAACAGATAAAGATTTTGGTGTTTATAAATTTTTTTAGATAAATATTATTTATAAAAATTATACAGTAGAATTGTAACTATAAATATTTTTTTTTCAGGAGGTCAAAATGAGTTACAATTTACAAAACACTCCTCCACCTAGAAACTCTCCATCTTGATTCCCTTCTTCTTATTGTGTTTGAACACCATCACCTAACCATGTTCTTTTAAAAAAAATAATGTATGGGAACTTCATATTTTTAAAAACTCCAATATATAAATATAATGTTTTAATATATAATTCATAAATGATTATTTATTTTAAAATGTATATCAATTTATTTTTTATATAAAAGATTGTGTATTTTATAAATAATTATGATTTTATTATTTAAATAATATTTAACTTAATTATAATTTAATTAAATTTAAAAACACATTTATTACAGATATTTAAGAATGCAATCAATTTTAATGAATTTTATTATTTTCAATAACTTATGTTTTCATTCATAGCATCTTCAGTTTCATTGATTTATTACATAGTTCAAATCAATTAAAATACATTATTTTGATATGTGTGCTTCCAATTTTAAGTATTATTCAATGATAGCTCTTTTCATTTTATGAGCTCTAGAGTATCCATGAATGTCATTCCTAATAATAGGTATGGCCATAATATTAAAATATTGTTGAAATTTCATGAATTTTAATATATGAAATATTTTTATTTTCTATGAAATTATGTCTATCTCCAATAAATAAATTTAAAATTTGGGAGAATTTATATTTTTTAATAATTTTAGAGTTTAATAGAAATGTAATTTTTCTGATGAAATGAAATTATAAATTTTTTTTCATCCACTAAAATAATTCAAGTATATTTTGAATAAATTTTTAAGATATTCATAATAATGGACGATCTTCTAAAATGGTTTTCTTAATATTTAACAACATGGTATCCAATGATATAACACGGTGTCGTGAGTGAACTCATAATGTAAATGGGATACATTCCTACAAGTAATACATTTAACGGCCTCTTGGTTACTCTATGATTTTCTATGTATCATTTTTATCCTTAATAAATAATTACTTTTTTAATTAGAAATTCCAGTTTTTTTCAATGACTTTTGTAAATGGGATTTCAATCTGATATGTATTTTAATAATATTGAAAATTATTTTTAAATTATTTTTTTATGAATAAAATTTTTATACTTTTGAATAAATTATAAATTATAAAAATAGTTTTATATTTCACATAAAATATTCTTTTAATGGATTTTGAAATTATTTAAAAAGGATTCTATCACAGCTTATAAAAACCATAATTGAGAAATTTTATCCTTAACCAAGGATATAAAAATATATTTTTATATGACACATATATGATCAATTATTGATGGATTCCTAGATAGAGTTTTGAAAGGGATAAAAGGTATTAAATTTATAATACTTTTTGGTAAACAATAAATAATTTTAAGGCCATGCCTAATTTTCATGGACCCAGACCATAAAAGTTCTTTGATTGTATAATATAATAACTACTTTTTAGTTAAATTTTAATTATTAAATATACATAGTTGGTTTTTAGTATTAAATATTGAAGTGAGAGTTTAATATTTCATGATGGTGTTAGGTCTATTGTCTTGAAAAATTTGATAGTTATGCATTTCAATTTCAGAAAAAACACTCTGAAAACTTATTTTATATTTTCCTTTTAAAAAAATAAAATTATTTTACGAATATAGATGTTCATATTTCTAGTCATTCTTTATTCAAAAGATATAAATTTTCATTATTTTTAGTGAGAGGAACAAATTGTGATGGTTCAATTCATTTACATGGGGGATGTAAAATCTTTTACATTAATGAATATTAATGTGTTATTATTAAATGGTTTATTGTATAATTTTATGGAATCAGAAAATACTTTAATTATATGTGATGACCTAATATTTAAATTTATATAACAATTAATAAAATTAAAAAAATTAAAAAAATTACAAATATTAATACCTCACTGAAAAGTGTATAGATTGATATATGAAATTATTAATGTATATAGATAATCATATTTGGAAAAAGATATTATATTTTAATGATTGGTATTAATACTAGTGATTATTAATTGTTTTATGTTTAGATGAGAAATTTATATTTTCTAATCATAAGTGATTTTAATATGTGTTAACTATTTTAAATAAATAATTTTTTCTTATAAATGAAATTTCAAAATAAAAAATAAAAACTACATTTTATAAATTCGATATTAAAAAACAATAGTTATTATAGTTATTATAAATTCTATTTTAAAATATATAATATATATAGGTATTTCATGAATTTGAGTTGAATCTAATATATAGATATGTTTAAACTATGTGATTTGAAAAATTCATATTCATTTAGTGAAATATTTTTCACAAATGATGATATTTTCTAAAAAAAATATACAATTTTGAATTATTAATATATTAGATTATCTAAACTTTTTTGTTTTTTTATAATTATAAATAAACATTTTATATAATCTATATTTATAATTTTATGTAAAAAAATCATCGGATCAGAAAAAATGTAATCTAGAATGGTAGTTCTTTAAATGATACAATCTTGGAAAAGGGATTCAGGATGTGGTCTTCATTTTTGAGATTTTAAGTTCCCAACAGGAAGACATAATCATAAAAGGGTTCAAAATCAATACAAAGGGCTTCAAATAAAGATTGAATTATCGATAAATGATGAGGGGTCAAGAAACGGAGCATTTTTCAATCCCATCATCACCTTCCTTTGGATCAATTTGTAGATATTAGGATTTTAGTGTTTCTGTATTTATTATGTGATTTAATCTTCTTAAAATCCTATTTTAAAATCAATTTATGTTATTTTACCGATTCATGATTTTTCTATTGGCATACCATCTTTCAACATCTATTGTTTATATTCTTTATCATTCTATATTTTTTCTCTAAATATCTATTTTAGTCATTTTGATTATTTTTAAATTCTTGTCTTCGAATAAATTCATTTGTTTCATTGAATTTAGATGTATTTATCTAGTTTCAATAGTTTTTTCTGAAGAATCATGATCCAATAAAATAAAATAATGTTAAACAAATAAAAATACTTATCATATTTAATTTATAGATTACCACATTTTAATATAATATCAGATATTTGACACTGTCTATTCAGATAATTATTCTTTATAGAAGGTATATATTTTGAAATGTGATATTCGCCTATTAGTTTTAAAATATGAAATTATCTATGAATCAAACATTGAATTGTTTTGTAATTTTCATTTTATTGAGATTTTTGAAAACATCCATTGTCAATATATTAGATTTTAGTTAAGTATACAATTTTCTTGACAAATATTACAAAAGAAAAAAGTTAATGAATCTATATATATATATAATAAGGTTTCTTCATGTGTTTTAAAACCAATTACACATAGAAAAATCCTCAACCACCCATGAAACACTACTTCTTATTTTTCATTTCCTCATTATGTTAAAACACCATTAGCTAGCCATATTTATCATTTTATGAAAATAAGGTAATGTATGTTAGTATTTTAAAAAATTCAAGTATAACAATATAATTTTTTAATATAAAATTATGGATATATTATTTATATTAAAACATAAATTATTTTATGTTCTCTATAATATATTTTTCATTTTTCATGACAAATATTATTTTTTGTAATAAATATTAAAATATATTATAATTTTATTTATTACAGAAACATGCATTTTATTGATTTCCTTGAATGAAAGAAATTTTTTAAGGGATTTTATTATTGTTAATAGTTTTTTATTTGAATATTATATTTTCAGTTTCTTTTTTTATTCCTGAATTTAAAAAATAACAATATAATGTTTTGTTATGTGTATTTTCAATTTAAAGTAATTTTTCTGATAAAATTTATTATTTTATGTGTTCTAGAACATCCATGAATTTCGTTCATGATATTAGATATGGATATCATCCATAAAAATTAATTATATTTCATGAATATTAATTTGATCATTTTTTTTAATTTCTAAGGGAGTCTGTTTATGTACGTTTAATAAAAATAATTTTTTTGATGAATGTAATTTTCCTAATTATTTTAGATATTCTAAAAAATAATATTTTCTCTATGAACATATGTTTTAAAGTTAATTTCTTAATTGATAATAATCCATGTACACTTTGAATTTTTTCTGTTGTTCATTAAAATTTTTTACCTTATAAATGTATTTTCTTAAAATAAGCCACTGGGGAAGCAAATATGATGTTGATGTGTTGTGAGTATACCCATGAACTCAGGTGGACACAATCGTAAAAGTAATACTTCAACTATCCACATTGTTTTCCTAAGGCTATAATAGAATAATTTTTATCCATAAAACATTTTTATTTTCAAAAGATTTTTATTGATAAATCCATTTTTTCAAAAATTATTTTATAATGTATTTTTATAATGATATGTATTTTAATGGATTTTGAAAATATATTCGTATGAAATTTTTAAAAAAAAACAAGTTGAATAGTTTTGAGAAAATTTTAAATACTATAAATTGTATAATATTTGATATAAACTGTTTTTATGATATTTTGAATGTATTTCAAAAGGATTTTTCCCAGATTTTGAAACACCATATTGGGAAATATTATTCGCACCCCTTGATTTTAATTTTTTTTCTCAACTCTTATATTTGGTCTATGATGTATGGATTCACATAATGATTTCATTCTAGAGAATCCATATAGTTAATTGAATTTTTTTTTGGTAAATAATGATTCATTTTAAGGACATTCCAAATTTCTCAAAACATATACCAGATAATATCCTTAGTTTTATTATGTACCCTGTACTTTTTAAGTACATTTTAAAAATTACAAATACGCACTATATTTTTAGTATTGAATCTAGAAGTGTTGATTCTGGATGTCATTGTGTTATGATAGGTGTAACACCCCGAGCTTCCACGATACGCTTCTCATTCAATAATGCAATAGCTTGCATTGTACGCAACTTCAAGTTCTAACACACCGCAACTAATCAAAGTAGCCGTTATGAATAGTAATAACCACCTTCTAAATTTATAGAAATTTTATATTTCAAAATGGACTTCATTTTTGTATTCCTAATATTGAAATTAGCCTATGTTGAATTTTTTGTAATTTTCTGAGAACATCCAAATTTTTATGAATAGTGAAAAATACTTAAAACAACTTTTTTAATCAAAATAATTTATAGTGATATGTTATACTATTGAGTGGTTTTAAAGTATAATTAGAATATATTTTTACCATTTTATCCAATTCTGTTCATTAGAATTGATTTCACTTTGAAATTGGACATAAACAATCGTCAATCTTTTGATATAAATTGTTTCTTAAAAACACGCTATTTGTTGTGAAAGCGGGAATTAATTATAAAATTAATTAATTCAACTTATATGTTTGGAATTTCATAAAATAGACATCATTTTTGATTTCGGAATATCAATTATAGCTTAGGGTGAAATTTTGGCTTTGTTCTGAAAAACTTCAATTTTTGATGAATAGTGAAACCACTAAGTGGTAGTTAAATAACTGATTTTTCGTTTAAATGAAATATTACCACTTCTGTGATTTGATTTTCAAAAATCCGACATACATGGTTTTCAATAAGAAGTAAAATGCGGTTCAATGAGATTAAAATAATTTTTTGGTGAATAGTAACTTTTAAGTTCTTAATCGCGATTAGAGGTAATTAGTGTAGTTTAAGGTACAAATAATGTTTTAATAATATGATATGAGCATGAAACTTGTCCTAATCCTATTGGATGAGTCATGGCCGACCAAGACAACCCATGGGTCAACTTGGGGACCCCATGGAGCCACTTTAGTTGGAAAATGACATTAATATATATTTATTTAATGTTAAAATTAAATTGACACAAACATGAGTTGTTTTACTAAAACAGTTTGTAAGTGGGGTTACACAAGTCCAAATTTTGATTATAAATATTCATTAGAAATCTAAAAAGATTTACTACATCATAGTACTTTTTTTATAATTTTTAGACATTAAATAAATTAAATTAATTATGACATCATTATGATGCAGCGATGACCTCATTATTTAACGATTTTAATAAAATGAAAAGATAATGTAAAATCCAAGGTTTACACTTGTCCAAAGACTATTGGATGGGTATATTTCGAACCCTTATCACCTTAGCCATGAATTATATAAGTGTAGGACCTTTAGAATCCGAAAAGCATTGTGTAATAATGTAACATTTCAATCTTTCCAAAAGAGCCCCTCCTCTCCACTTATAAAAGGCCCCCACCTCTCCCACCTCATTTACACCTTAAAGCCATTTGGCTCGGCCAACCTCTGCCCAAATACTCTCCCAACTTCCCCCTATTACTCCTAGAAGCCTTACTTTGGCAGAACTCTTCCCAAGGAAGCCTTTGGCTCAAATCAAAAAGAGTTACCCGATTTTGAGGTAATATCTTCTCTAATGTTGTTTTGTTTTATTTTTCTTCTCCAACCCCCTAAACTCTTTTTATTCATTTCTTTTGTAACAACACCAGTATCCTCAATATACTAGTATGTTGTTATAAGAAGTATTCGAGCTACACTTACACACACCTACATCTAATGGTTAAAGAACATACGGTTTCTGTGGATGGCGAATTTCTGCCTCACGAAACGATGATTGTTCAACACTTATATAACACCTTCAAAGGTGGACATTAAGATGTCACTATTTTTATATATGATATATAATATTTTTATGTTCTACTTATGTTTCTGTATTTCTCATTTATGTCATTCTTTATGATTTCCATTATGGGTAAAACGCGATAATTTCATTTTAGGAAGTGTGGACTACCGCCCCCTCAAAGTGATGTGAATCGTTAATGACATATGTGGGATGTATAAAGGATGGAGTAAATGATATTATATATGATATTATACTGGAACTATATTATACCTTTATATACATTAAATACGAAATAGAAATGAAAGTAGCGTTCATGCGTACGTACGGCTTACCGTCTCCATGAACGGTGCATATCATTTCTTACCTCTAAATGTTACGTAATATTATGAATGAATGTATATACTGGATATATATGATATATATGATATCTACATCATGAATATAATTATGGATATAATGGATATTTCACCACATGAACAACTTGTAATTATAAGAAGGTTATTGTTGACACAAGTACCAAAGATCGACAAAACGACCGTTATTAACTTAAATAATTACATAACGTTCATAACATTGTAATAAGTGATATAAAAAGGATAATGAAATTGAAAATGGTTCTTAATAAGGTATATATTAACTCTAGTTTATTATTCAGGAGGTTAAAGAATGGTTGAGTCAAGTCAGACATGAGGTAAGGGAATTTCTTAACCCAATTTTCACTCTTTGGGTTAATCTCCTACTTTCAAATTATGTCATGATATTATTATGTCCTATATTTTATTTGAACATTATTTTTGTGTACTTATAGTGAATAAACATTATAGATGTAATTTATTTAAAAAAATGATCTTTTTATGGACTTCGTCTCAATCCCCTTTCATTGAGGCATATTTGGTTTTAAACAAAACATTCTTTTATACGGTGTATAAAACCCTTTGACTTTTACGTTTATTCAAAAGGAATCTTTTTCATACGAAGAGTTTTACTAAATGACAAAAAGGGAATGTTTTTCTTTCCGTACTTATGCGGCGACAATGAATTCTCCGCCGCCGTGACCATTATTTGAGTTTCGGCTTCCTCTACAAGCCATCACTTTTTTTAATGAAAAAAAATACAAAGTTTTAACTTTATTTTATTTTGATTTTGAAAATGGTTTTGAAAGCGTTTTTATTATATCAATGTGTTGTATTGATATCTTGTGATTGAAATGTGGAAATGTTATGTTTCCTTTATGCATGTTTTATGTGATACGATTATGTTATGGTTTATGATATGTTTAAACCTATTCATATGAGGAATGCATTGGACTTAATAAGTGACGGGTGGAGTCCGCTATAGCTCCTCGATGCATCGGAAGGTCTCATGAGACAAACTAGTGTCTTGGCACGAGGCCTTGACAAAATTTTATTTGTGGTCTTGGCACGAGGTGTAAAGACCCGCAAATTTCAAGGAAATTTTTTTCTTAATTTTCTTTGGAATTTTACAAGAGCGCAGCTTCAGACGGCACCTGATTCCGAGGCCCGGTGTGCCCGGAATCAATTTCCGAAGTTTGGCTCGGGTACGTTCAGTGAACGGACGAGCGGGTTTTTCTATCTTTTGAACCGGTGCCCGGAATCGAATTCTGAGGGCACCGATGAAATTGCAGCGCCGGTATTTGCTTAGAAACGCCTCTTCCGGAGTTGCGTTTTCTCAGACGTGGGTTTTTAAATTTTACGGCTTTAAGTCAGAAATAAAATAAAGTTTGTGCGACAACTTTATTTTATTTCACTTAAGCTGCTTGGAAGCCACTTGAAGTCACTTAAAGACGGCTTGAACTGAGTTGAACTGGATAGGATGCTATCCAGAAATATCCTACCCCTTGGTAGGATATTTGTGAGGCAGGGCCCGCACGAGCCCCGCCGTTTCTTTCGCTAAGTAACGCACCCGCGAAAACCCGTCAAAGTAACTGAAAAGTCAACCGACGCGTTTTCTTTAATTCTTAACAGACCATTTAATTGGGCTGTTTCTTTCATGAATTAAATGGGCTGTTTTATTTGTTGAATTAATTCAACGAATTAAGTGGGTCGTTACTTACGCGTTTTGCAATTGTTGGCAAAATAATAAAATAGACAAACTTGTCTATTTTGGAGGATTGCTATTCCTCTGAGCCTCCACCCTCTCCGCGAAGAAAGCGAAGAACGCGAAGAACGCGAAGAACGCGAAGAACGCGAAGAACGCGAAGAACGCCGGAACCGGAATTCGACGACGCACGATCCGCGACGTCGACAACTTTTCCGCGACCTTCTTCTTCTTCTTCTTCTTCGGTGCCTCTTCTTCCGCGGCGAACGTGCGATCGGCAACAAAGGTGAGAATCGAATCTTTTATTTCTCCTTTTTTTTAATTTTCAATAACAACGGATTTAATTAATTAAATCCGTTTGTTCTTGATCCGGAGATTGGCGACGCGACGCCGGATACCGCGACGATGCGACGATCTCCTTCTTCCGCGACGACCCCTCGTCCGACGACGACGACAAGGTAAGGGTTGATTGGATTATTTTATTTCTTTTCCCGTGTTTATTCTTTTCAAATAAAGAACCCGATCGGAACAATTTTAATCTATTTAAAATTGTTGATTTGGTTAATCCTTTTCCCTCCCGGTGACGTTTATGGCTAACGCGGAGGGTGCGGGTCTAACGAACAAGACCCGGCAACCCTCCGCCGATCTATTTTGTTGTGCGGATATGGCGGACGACGACGAACCGCGCGGCAGGGGCGATCCGTTGATCCCGCAGTGAAGGTCGGCATCCGGGAGGGGCAACGGCGCAGACGGGAGGCAAATCGGGCCACCGGAGCATCTCCGGCGGCCCGCGGAAGGCGGCGGCGGCGGCGCCCGGCGCGCCGCCGTGGAGGAAGCCCGCCGCGGCTGAAGCCGCGGCGGCAACGGCGGCCGGTTCCGCGGCCGCGCGGAACCGGGAACGGACGCGGCGGCCCCCCGCGGGGCCGCGGTTCCCTCAAGCCGCGGGTTCAACCCGCGGCGGCGGCGGCTCCCTCGGCCGCTCGGCCGAGGCCGAGCCGGCCGGTCCGGTCGGCCGGGCCGCGCCCAGGCCGGACCGGACCCGGCCGAGCCGGTTCGGGCCGGGTCAGGCCGACCCGGTTCGGGCCGACCCGGTTCGGCCGACCCCGGGGGGGGGGGGGGGGGGTTCGGGCCGGGTCGCCCCGGGCCCAGAACCCCCGTTTCGGGCCCTCTACGGTCTTTCGCCCATATCTTGGGCCTGGGACCTCCGATTGATGAACCGTCAGCGGCTACGCGATCCTTGGATCGAGACGGTCGTTTCGGTATATTATACTCAAGGTTTCGGAAGACTTTGGGTTCGGCCGGGTTGGTTCGTACACGAAACCAACCGGGCCCTCGGAGCGGAAACGCTCATAACTTGAGCTACGGACGTCCGAACGACGTACCGTCAGCTGTGGTAGTTTCCTCTAAGTGAGACGGAACTTTTGGCATACTCCGCCCGAGGATCGGATACAGGCGGAGTACGGTCGGGTCGGTTTTGCCCTAAAAACCAACCGGGCCCCTAGGACGAAAATGCCAATAACTCTCAGACCGGGCGTCCGATTGACGCGCCGTCTGTCGCGTTGAGATCCTGTTGTCGATACGGAACTTTTGGATACATCAACTTCGGACTACGTGTCAGTTGATGTATCAGCCCCTCGGCTCGTGGAGCGGACCCTCCTAAACGAGCTCGCTACGTGCGGGAACCCTAGCGCTGGCTGTGACCTCGACGACAGAGCAGAGATCCTCCGTGGACTGCGAGGACGGCAGAGCAGAGATCCTCCGTGGACTGCGACGACGGCAGAGCAGAGATCCTCCGTGGACTGCGACGACGGCAGAGCAGAGATCCTTCGTGGACTGCGGCGACGACTGTGCAGAGATCCTCAGTGGACTGCGTCGACTACTGCACTCAGCGATCCTACGCGGATCAGTGCCCGATCCTGTGTGGGTCCTACTACCGGTTCTGTGTGAGCCACTGCCTACCGGTTCTGTGTGAGCCACTGCCTACAGGTTCTGTGTGAGCCCGATCCTGTGTGGGTCTTCTGCAGGGGTTAGTACCTATCGATCCTTCGTGGGTCCGACGATTTAGACGGATCAGTGATCGTCTTTGACGTCATCTGAAAAAGTATACCTGGTTGAGCTGAATCTTATGTTACTCTCCTTTGTGGATTTGAGTCTTGCTTTCCTATGTGGATTGAGTTGTTCTTGAGCTCGTGAGCAGAGCTAGAAGTGGGGACTTAGGTATATGTATGGGCATATACCTAAGTCAAGTCAGATGTTACTTCGTGATTGCATCTTTCTTTTGTGCTATATCCTTTGTGGATTTCGGGAGACCTTCGGGGGTCTCGGGGTCCTTACTGAGTAGCTTGTACTCACCCCTGCACGGGCTATGCCCGCACCTTGTTGTGTTGGTTGCAGACGACGGACAGCGCTGATCACGGTTGGGACGTGGAGCAGGACGGTACCTGGAGGTGGACCACTGGGCGGAACGTACTCGGAGCGGACGTGGGACCCGAGGAGCCTGGAGGATATCTGTACCCACCCTTCAGGTGGGATTGCCAGTGGACGACACGAGGCCGCCGTCTTTTCTTCAGTTGCTGTACTTTACTTTTCAGTTGTACTTTACAGTTGGGCTTGTATTTCCGGCCCCTTTTCTTTTCTGCACTTTACTTTCCGCTTGCTGACTCTGTGTGGTTGTTACTTATAAAGGCAATGCCTTCCCTGTTTACTGGGATTTTACGCCTTGGTGCTAGTCGCCAGCCCCTGGCCTATGGATGGCGGGCTTGGGGTAGTCACGGCACGGGCCCCGAGGACGGGTCGTGACAAATTGGTATCAGAGGTGGTCGGTTCTACCGCAGACTCTGATCGTCCTTTCTTTCTATATGAAGCAATAGTGTTTAGTGTATTGAGTGTGGTTATCAGTTCAGGGAGCCCAGTGTTGGTGCGGCGGCCGACGTATCCGTACACCAGGACCCTGACTCCTGATTTCCGACTTAATGCATGAAAACATTGATTGCGTGTGTGTTTCATGTTTTCTTTGTGATTACTTATGTCAGCTCACCGGGTATACTGATCTGCTTTATGAAAGTCTCAAGTTTTCCTTGTGATTACTTGTGTCAGCTCACCAGGTATACTGTTCTGACTATGGTCCTCTTGTTCTCCTTTTCAGGATGGCCCCGCGACGACAGCCAGCTAGGGTTCCGAGTGTTGGGCGTGACGGCAGCCCACCGAGCGACGAGGCCTCGGTGCAGGGCCCTTTGCCAGCAGTGGCACCGGCGGTAGCTTTACCCGCCGAGCCACCGATGCTACCAGTACCAGACGCTGACGATGCACGTCGCCTCAGGGCACTGCACGAGTTTCAGAGCCAGCGACCGCCCAGGTTTCGCGGAGAGGCGGACCCCCAGGCCGCCGAGGACTGGCTAGAGGCGGTGGTACGGATCTTCAGGCTAGTGAGGACACCAGCGGATCTCATGGTGATTCTCGCAGCGAGCCTCCTGCAGGCGGCGACAGGACGATGGTGGAGCCTGATGCTCCAGGTTCACGATGAGGCATCCTTGCTCTGGGCGGACTTCGAGAGCCTCTTCCGCTCTGAGTTCGTCCCGGCCACCCTCCGAGCGGTGCGCATCCAGGAGCTTCTCCAGCTGCGCCAGGGCAGCATGACGGTCGCTCAGTACGCGGCGAGGTTCACGGACCTATCTCGCTACTCGACCGACATGGTACGGGACCCCTTCTTCCGGGCCCGGACCTTCGAACAGGGCTTGCGACAGGAGATTCGGGCGTCGCTGATCTCTCTCAGCATTCCGACCCAGGCGGGAGTGCTGGAGCGAGCCCTCCTGATCGAGAGCTTCCTGGCAGAGCCTTCTTCAGCGGCGAGACCTAGCGTAGGGCGGCAGGTAGCTGAGTCTTCGGCAGCAGGTAGCCGACGGATGACTCACGGGTCCAGGCAGACCAGACCCCCATGCAGACGGCCTCAGGACACCGGCTCAGCAGTACGAGGCACACATCGGAGTGCCATCCTTTCGAGAGGCAGGCTGTGCTACTCTTGCGGCGGGCAGGGTCACATGGCTCGTGACTGCCCGACTCGCCGATCAGAGGAGCAGCAGACGGTGGAGGGGCCACCCAGGCAGAGGCAGAGAGTCGACTGTGGCGGTCCGCAGGGAGGAGGCGGACGAGGCAGAGGAGCTGGCCGAGCAGCGGGTGGTGGGCGACGCTTCCAGGCTCTACCCCCACCACCACCAGGAGGGCCACCTCGACCACAGGGAGCTGGCGGGCAGGGACAGGCCCAGCTCCAGGAAGTGGAGGCCTACGACCCCGACATGCCAGAGATGATTCGAGGTACGATCTGTGTCTATTCCACCCTTGCTGCAGTACTTATAGACATAGGAGCGAGTCACTCTTTCATAGCCTCTGCCCTTGTTCGGAGCTCGGAGATTCCGACTGAGCCGTTGGCTCGATCCTTACGGCTAGAGACTCCTACGGGAGCAGACTCGACGATTACGCACTAGTGCCGGCAGTGTGAGCTTACTCTAGGAGGCGAGAGCTTCGTCTGGGATCTCCTTGTAGCGGCGTCGAGGCCTTACGACGTCATCATGGGAATGGATTGGCTATCCACGGTTCATGCCCAGATCGACTGTTTTAGGCGCAAGGTGCGATGTGTTCGCACCGACGGGAGCAGGTTTACCTTCACCGGCGAGAAGGGAACCTTTGCAGCACAGGATGGACTTCCGCGGAGGAGAGTGCAGCCCATCTCTCATCAGTTAGCTAGCCTCATCCTAGGAGCAGTGGACGTGCGGAGTCCGGCTTTTCCTGCAGTGGTGGACCAGTACGTGGACGTCTTTCCCGACGACATTCCAGGGCTACCTCCTCGTAGAGAGGTAGACTTTTACATCGACTTGTACCCCGGGACAGCCCCGATATCTACTCCAGCATATCGGATGGCCCCCGCCGAGCTTCGAGAGCTGCGGGTACAGTTGGAGGACTTGCAGAGCAAGGGGTTTATCCGACCCAGTGTTTCACCCTGGGCTTCCCCGATTTTGTTCGCCAAGAAGGCGGACGGGAGCTTGCGACTATGTGTCGACTATCGTCGCCTGAACCAGGTGACAGTGAGGAACAAGTATCCGCTGCCACGGATTGATGACCTCTTCGATCAGCTCAAGGGAGCGCGGTGGTTCTCGAAGATAGACCTCCGGTCAGGCTATCATCAGCTCAGAGTTCGAGATGAGGACGTACAGAAGACGGCCTTCAGGTGTCGGTATGGCCATTATGAGTTCTTGGTTATGCCGTTCGGCGTAACCAATGCTCCAGCAGTGTTCATGAGCCTCATGAATAGGATCTTCCAGCCATACCTCGACCGATTTGTCGTTGTCTTCATTGACGACATTTTGGTATACTCGACGACTGAGGAGGAGCATGCCTACCACCTGCGAGTTGTGCTAGACACACTCCGAGAGCACCAGCTTTATGGCAAGCTCTCAAAATGCCAGTTCTGGTTACGTGAGGTCCATTTCTTGGGGCACGTCATTTCTGAGGCGGGAGTTGCAGTGGATCCCGCGAAGATCGAGGCAGTGCTAGCTTGGGAGCCACCCAGGAGCGTGACAGAGGTGCGGAGCTTCTTGGGCCTAGCGGGATATTATCGGAGATTCGTTCCAGACTTCTCCAGAGTTGCAGCACCACTCTCAGCCTTGACGAAGAAGGGGAAACCCTTTGTGTGGTCAGACAGATGTCAGCAGAGCTTCCAGGAGCTGAGACAGAGATTGACCAGCGCACCTATCTTGAGGTTTCCTGAGGAGGGAGTTGGGTACATAGTTTACTGCGATGCATCAGGGACTGGACTCGGGTGCGTCCTGATGCAGGAGCGGGCCGTGATCGCCTACGGATCACGTCAGTTGAGGCCGCATGAGCAGAACTATGCCACTCATGACCTGGAGTTAGCAGCAGTGGTCTTCGCTCTGAAGACTTGGCGGCACTATCTGATGGGCGAGCGCTTCACTGTCTTTTCTGACCACCAGAGTCTCAGGTATATCTTCTCTCAGAAGGACCTGAACCTGAGACAGCGGAGATGGCTTGAGTTCCTCCAGGACTATGACTTTGAGATAGTCTATACTCCTGGGAAGGGGAACGTGGTAGCCGATGCCCTCAGCAGGAGGACGGGCATTCAGCTACTTGAGGAGGCGACGGAGCAGCTAGCCTCCTTGCAGACATCCTTCGTGGATAGAGACGGAGCAGCCTTTCTTCAGTCTCTCACAGTCTCTCCTCCACTTCTACAGCGGGTCAGAGAGGCTCAGCGTGGGGACGCTGACTGTGAGACCCGGCGTGCACTGATATCCTCAGGTCAGGCACCTGATGGTTTCTCCCTTGGAGCAGAGCACGACATCCTTTTCAGAGGGCGTACCTTCGTACCAGTTGCTTTACGAGAGGAGGTGCTGAGAGAGTTTCACACTTCTCCCTTGGCGGTACATCCAGGAGTGGCGAAGATGTACCAGGATCTCAGACGACAGCACTGGTGGCCGGGCATGAAGAAAGCTGTGGCAGAGTTCGTTTCACGATGCCTCACCTGCCAGCAGGTGAAGGCAGAGCATCAGGTACCAGCAGGTTTGGTACAGCCCTTGGAGGTCCCGGAGTGGAAGTGGGATAGCATATCTATGGACTTCGTGACTGGACTTCCACGTACTTCCAGAAGTCACGACTCCATTTGGGTGATTGTCGACCGACTCACCAAGTCGGCACACTTCTTACCCATCAGAGAGCAGGGCTCAGTGGAGAGCTTGGGATGTCTTTACGTCCAGGAGATCGTACGGCTTCACGGTGTTCCATCATCTATCGTCTCCGATCGAGATGCTCGTTTCACTTCCCGGCTCTGGAAGGGGTTGCAGGAGGCGTTCGGGACGCGGCTCCATCTGAGCACAGCCTTCCACCCTCAGACGGATGGTCAGACGGAGAGGACCATACAGACACTCGAGGACATGCTCCGTGCATGTGTTCTCGACTTTGGTCGCAGCTGGGAGGACCACCTACCCCTGGTGGAGTTTGCGTACAACAACAGCTACCACTCCACCATCGGGATGGCACCATACGAGGCGTTGTACGGCAGACCCTGCAGATCACCGTTGTGCTGGACAGACCCTGGGGAGTCAGCACTCGTGGGACCAGAGATGGTCCGAGCCACGACAGAGAAGGTCCAGATCATCCAGGAGAGGATGAGGACAGCTCAGAGCCGGCAGAAGTCATATGCTGACAGGAGGCGGAGGCCACTAGAGTTCGAGGATGGCGACCACGTCTCTTTTGCGTGTCTCACCTCGACGTGGTTTACGGAGATTTGGCCGAGGTGGCAAGTTGTCTCCACGCTTCATCGGGCCTTTCCAGGTCCTCAGCAGGATAGGAGAGGTGGCTTATCGCCTGGCTCTACCACCTCAGTTGCACCGGGTGCACGACGTCTTCCACGTGTCTCAGCTGAGGAGATACGTGCACGACCCGACGCACATCATCGACTTTGGGGAGCTGGACGTGGACGATGGGGCGACTTTTGCGGAGGTCCCAGTGGAGATCGAGGATCGACAGGAGCGGGTCCTACGTGGGCGGTCGATTCCTCTTGTGCGCGTCAGATGGCAGCACGGGAACCTCCAGGAGAGAACTTGGGAGCGGGAGGCTCAGATGCGTGCTCAGTACCCCCATTTGTTCCCCTAGTTTTTGATGTATCTTTACGGGGACGTAAAGCCCTGAGGTGGGAGTAATGTAAAGACCCGCAAATTTCAAGGAAATTTTTTTCTTAATTTTCTTTGGAATTTTACAAGAGCGCAGCTTCAGACGGCACCTGATTCCGAGGCCCGGTGTGCCCGGAATCAATTTCCGAAGTTTGGCTCGGGTACGTTCAGTGAACGGACGAGCGGGTTTTTCTATCTTTTGAACCGGTGCCCGGAATCGAATTCTGAGGGCACCGATGAAATCGCAGCGCCGGTATTTGCTTAGAAACGCCTCTTCCGGAGTTGCGTTTGCTCAGACGTGGTTTTTTAAATTTTACGGCTTTAAGTCAGAAATAAAATAAAGTTTGTGCGACAACTTTATTTTATTTCACTTAAGCTGCTTGGAAGCCACTTGAAGTCACTTAAAGACGGCTTGAACTGAGTTGAACTGGATAGGATGCTATCCAGAAATATCCTACCCCTTGGTATGATATTTGTGAGGCAGGGCCCGCACGAGCCCCGCCGTTTCTTTCGCTAAGTAACGCACCCGCGAAAACCCGTCAAAGTAACTGAAAAGTCAACCGACGCGTTTTCTTTAATTCTTAACAGACCATTTAATTGGGCTGTTTCTTTCGTGAATTAAATGGGCTGTTTTATTCGTTGAATTAATTCAACGAATTAAGTGGGTCGTTACTTACGCGTTTTGCGTTTGTTGGCAAAATAATAAAATAGACAAACTTGTCTATTTTGGAGGATTGCTATTCCTCTGAGCCTCCACCCTCTCCGCGAAGAACGCGAAGAACGCGAAAAACGCGAAGAACGCGAAGAACGCGAAGAACGCGAAGAACGCCGGAACCGGAATTCGACGACGCACGATCCGCGACGTCGACAACTTTTCCGCGACCTTCTTCTTCTTCTTCTTCTTCGGTGCCTCTTCTTCCGCGGCGAACGTGCGATCGGCAACAAAGGTGAGAATCGAATCTTTTATTTCTCCTTTTTTTTTAATTTTCAATAACAACGGATTTAATTAATTAAATCCGTTTGTTCTTGATCCGGAGATTGGCGACGCGACGCCGGATACCGCGACGACGCGACGATCTCCTTCTTCCGCGACGACCCCTCGTCCGACGACGACGACAAGGTAAGGGTTGATTGGATTATTTTATTTCTTTTCCCGTGTTTATTCTTTTCAAATAAAGAACCCGATCGGAACAATTTTAATCTATTTAAAATTGTTGATTTGGTTAATCCTTTTCCCTCCCGGTGACGTTTATGGCTAACGCGGAGGGTGCGGGTCTAACGAACAAGACCCGGCAACCCTCCGCCGATCTATTTTGTTGTGCGGATATGGCGGACGACGACGAACCGCGCGGCAGGGGCGATCCGTTGATCCCGCAGTGAAGGTCGGCATCCGGGAGGGGCAACGGCGCAGACGGGAGGCAAATCGGGCCACCGAAGCATCTCCGGCGGCCCGCGGAAGGCGGCGGCGGCGTGGGTCGCCGGCGCGGCGGCGCCGGCGACCGGAGGCGGCGGCGCCCGGCGCGCCGCCGTGGAGGAAGCCCGCCGCGGCTGAAGCCGCGGCGGCAACGGCGGCCGGTTCCGCGGCCGCGCGGAACCGGGAACGGACGCGGCGGCCCGGCCGCGTCCGCGTGACAGGCGGCCCCCCGCGGGGCCGCGGTTCCCTCAAGCCGCGGGTTCAACCCGCGGCGGCGGCGGCTCCCTCGGCCGCCCGGCCGAGGCCGAGCCGGCCGGTCCGGTCGGCCGGGCTGCGCCCAGGCCGGACCGGACCCGGCCGAGCCGGTTCGGGCCGGGTCAGGCCGACCCGGTTCGGGCCGACCCGGTTCGGCCGACCCCGGGGGGGGGTTCGGGCCGGGTCGCCCCGGGCCCAGAACCCCCGTTTCGGGCCCTCTACGGTCTTTCGCCCATATCTTGGGCCTGGGACCTCCGATTGATGAACCGTCAGCGGCTACGCGATCCTTGGATCGAGACGGTCGTTTCGGTATATTATACTCAAGGTTTCGGAAGAATTTGGGTTCGGCCGGGTTGGTTCGTACACGAAACCAACCGGGCCCTCGGAGCGGAAACGCTCATAACTTGAGCTACGGACGTCCGAACGACGTACCGTCAGCTGTGGTAGTTTCCTCTAAGTGAGACGGAACTTTTGGCATACTCCGCCCGAGGATCGGATACAGGCGGAGTACGGTCGGGTCGGTTTTGCCCTAAAAACCAACCGGGCCCCTGGGACGAAAATGCCAATAACTCTCAGACCGGGCGTCCGATTGACGCGCCGTCTGTCGCGTTGAGATCCTGTTGTCGATACGGAACTTTTGGATACATCAACTTCGGACTACGTGTCAGTTGATGTATCAGCCCCTCGGCTCGTGGAGCGGACCCTCCTAAACGAGCTCGCTACGTGCGGGAACCCTAGCGCTGGCTGTGACCTCGACGACAGAGCAGAGATCCTCCGTGGACTGCGACGACGGCAGAGCAGAGATCCTCCGTGGACTGCGACGACGGCAGAGCAGAGATCCTCCGTGGACTGCGACGACGGCAGAGCAGAGATCCTTCGTGGACTGCGGCGACGACTGTGCAGAGATCCTCAGTGGACTGCGTCGACTACTGCACTCAGCGATCCTACGCGGATCAGTGCCCGATCCTGTGTGGGTCCTACTACCGGTTCTGTGTGAGCCACTGCCTACCGGTTCTGTGTGAGCCACTGCCTACTGGTTCTGTGTGAGCCCGATCCTGTGTGGGTCTTCTGCGGGGGTTAGTACCTATCGATCCTTCGTGGGTCCGACGACTTAGACGGATCAGTGATCGTCTTTGACGTCATCTGAAAAAGTATACCTGGTTGAGCTGAATCTTATGTTACTCTCCTTTGTGGATTTGAGTCTTGCTTTCCTATGTGGATTGAGTTGTTCTTGAGCTCGTGAGCAGAGCTAGAAGTGGGGACTTAGGTATATGTATGGGCATATACCTAAGTCAAGTCAGATGTTACTTCGTGATTGCATCTTTCTTTTGTGCTATATCCTTTGTGGATTTCGGGAGACCTTCGGGGGTCTCGGGGTCCTTACTGAGTAGCTTGTACTCACCCCTGCACGGGCTATGCCCGCACCTTGTTGTGTTGGTTGCAGACGACGGACAACGCTGATCACGGTTGGGGCGTGGAGCAGGACGGTACCTGGAGGTGGACCACTGGGCGGAACGTACTCGGAGCGGACGTGGGACCCGAGGAGCCTGGAGGCTATCTGTACCCACCCTTCAGGTGGGATTGCCAGTGGACGACACGAGGCCGCCGTCTTTTCTTCAGTTGCTGTACTTTACTTTTCAGTTGTACTTTACAGTTGGGCTTGTATTTCCGGCCCCTTTTCTTTTCTGCACTTTACTTTCCGCTTGATGACTCTGTGTGGTTGTTACTTATAAAGGCAATGCCTTCCCTGTTTACTGGGATTTTACGCCTTGGTGCTAGTCGCCAGCCCCTGGCCTATGGAAGGCGGGCTTGGGGTAGTCACGGCACGGGCCCCGAGGACGGGTCGTGACACGAGGCCTTGGCTACGTGGTTATGATAGTCTGGCATTATGCATTCCATCATTATGAAAGTGGTTATTGATATTGCCTGTGATTATTCGACCAGTAGAATATCCATGTAAAGAATTAAATGGCATTATTCTCATTTTACTTTTGCCATATTATGTTGAAGTTAAAGTTTAAAAGACTTTTGTTTTAGTTATACATCGCCTTAAATGTTAATGTTTATTTATGAAAGCTTTCGCTATATTGTTAACCTTACTGAGCATCTGAGCTCACCCCTTTCAATGTTTTAATATTTTTCCAGGATGTGAAGAAGTATTTTATGAATGACCTAGTGGGGTAGTCAGAAAGGGATATGATTGTGGACTATGAAGACCATGTTATTTTAGTTTGTTTACTTTTTGATGTAATGAAAGACTTATGAATTTATCTAGTATTTCCAAGGCTACTAAACTAATCGGTCTTTCGAGACTTGATCTTTTGTGATCATGCCAATGTTACGAAGTAATGCACCGGCTCTGGGTAGCTGGGGTCGGGGCGTTACAGTTGGTATCAGAGGTAGTTTAGTACTAACCTTGGAAGCTATATTTAGATAAACTCTGATTAGAGCACATAGACCTAAGATGAACTTTGAGGATTAGTATAGAAGAACTTCCTAGAATTTTGGTATTGTAGAGATTTTGTGAGTTTTCCGAGCAATACATCCCTGTCTGGATACGATCAGGTAGAGGCGGCTCTGGCACAGATGTACCTAGGGGTAAAACCCGAAAACACCGCTTTGAGCTAGACTCGAACGGGAACTGGTGCACGACAACGGGCCTTGCTGCACTCTTGGTTACGACACTCCCGGGGGATATGCTTAGGATAACTCTCATTTTCTTTACAAATCATTATGAAGGGCTTATGAGTATATACTTTCTCAAAGAAAACATTTTTATGATTATGGATTATATCCATAAATAGTTCAATTTATGTTAAGTGTTTTATAAGTATGGGATTATGTATTTTGATTCATAAACTGATCTAGTTTATGCCATTGTTTAGAAATGGCGCCTAGTGGAAGAAATGGAAACTGTATCAATGCACGCACTCCATGTAGGGATTGCCCTCCTGCTCAAGATAATTATAGTGGGGCTGGTGATGCAACCGGTGCCGATCAGCTAATCACCATACTAGCACAACTTACTCAGGTTATGAATAATAACCTTACCCTTATGAAGCACCCTGATCCACAGCGTGGAGGATCAATGTTAGATTGATTCATGAGGCAACAACCACCAAATATCAGTGGGAGTACAAATCCTTTAGTAGCCGAGCAATGGATAAATTCCCTAGAGAAAATATTTCAGGCTTTGGGGAGCTGTGAAAGGGAAAAAGTTATCATGGCAGTTTACCACCTCACTGGAGATGCCGATCAATGGTGGTCACTAATTCAAAACACAAAGGAAGATGATGAATTAATAAACATGGAATGGCAGGAGTTCAAAGATCTGTTTTTAGAAAAATATTTTCCTCGTGACCATCGAGCTGATATGGAAAGGCAATTTCTGAGTTTTAGGCAGAAGGAGGATGAGAATGTCGCAAAGTATGAGGCTAACTTTACAAGGTTAGCGAGGCATGCTGCCGATTATATACGTAACCCAAGGAGTAAGATTGATCGTTTCTTTGATGGGTTAAAACCATTTCTCCGTCGAGCTTTAGTATCACAATCCTTCTCATCATACGAAGATATTGTCTCGTGTGATATCAAGACAGAAAAGGAATTCTCTAAGTCTTATGACAACAAAGTAAAGCAAGAGAAGAAGAGAACGGTGGAACAAGAGACAGATAAAGGGAAGAAGTGAAAGAAGGATTTTCCATTATGTGATGATTGTGGGAAGAATCACCCTGGTACGTGCCTAAAAGGAATTGGAGATTGTTATAAATGTGGAGAAAAGGGTCACCAGGCTCGTGATTGCAAGGGAAAGAAAGAGGCTGTCAAAGTTGAATGCTACAATTGTAGGGAAATGGGGCATTATGCAAATGAATGTCCTAAGCATCAGGGAAACTTACCTCAGAAAAGGACAAGGGATCAAGGACAATCTTATGCTGTTACTACAGTTGAAGCAGAATAACTAATTCATTGGTGCTTTTGGACTCATGGATTATATTTTGGTTATTAGAATAATGTGATATATATATAAGGATTGTTCTACAGTACATGTTGATTTCAGTAAGGTTTTAATATGATGAAGGTAATCATATTTTTAGTATGTGACAATAAGAGAAACTTTACTTTGTTTGGGGAATCTAATAAATTGATTTTGGAATATAGAGACCTTTTAGAAGAAGTCTGGACGTAGGTATTTTGGATAACTATAAAGGTTGGACTGGATTAAGTTGATCTTTGGATAGTATTGTTTAAGGTTAAAACATATTTGAAGATTATTTTTTGAATACTATAATACTATAGTTTTAGGAAAAGGACGAACTGCAGGGTGGGGCATAACCCATCGCGTCGGACAAAGCTGCAGGAATCGAACCCACAACCATAGTGCGACAAGCCTTTATTTCCTACCACTAGCCTACAGGAAGTCCCTGGTTATTACAAAATAGTTTTACTAATCTAAATGGTATGTGTTAACATTTGGAACCTTATACAATTAGGATAAATAGAATATTTTTGAGTTTCGTTACCATTGGGAGTAAAAGTTGTGTTTGTGGTAAAAATTAATTAACGAATGAAAGTATACATAACAAGTATGTATATTCCCTTAAATTCTTATTAAATCTCCTAAATAAATTCCTCAACATTATAAAAGGTAACTTAAAACAAAAATGTTGTCGGTTAAATTTTCCAACTGGGGATTCAATTACCGTTTAACCAATCACAAGTTTGTGATTTTCTTGTGGTTAAACTTTCTCCTAATCTTGTTTTCTATAACTCTCCATCAGACCTTGATGGTTTGTTTCTCCTCCATATCCATATTTTCATAGAATCCTAGAAAGGGCTATATCGGGTGACCTTTGTACTTATCCTGCTTTCTTTTAATGTTATATATTTATTAACCTTATTTCCGATGTGGGTTTTCCTCAAAGGTATTTTCTCTTTTCAACCTTTTATTTTCAAAGAAAAATTTCAAATTGCGAGGATGCAATTTATTAAAGGAGGGGAGAATGTAACACCCCGAGCTTCCACGATACGCTTCTCATTCAATAATGCAATAGCTTGCATTGTATGCAACTTCGAGTTCTAACACACCGCAACTAATCAAAGTAGCCGTTATGAATAGTAACAACCACATTTTAAATTTATAGAAATTTTATATTTCAAAATGGACTTCATTTTTGTATTCCTAATATTGAAATTATCCTATGTTGAATTTTTTGTAATTTTCTGAGAACTTCCAAATTTTTATGAATAGTGAAAAATACTTAAAACAACTTTTTTAATCAAAACAATTTATAGTGATAAGTTATACTATTGAGTGGTTTTAAAGTATAATTATAATATATTCTTACCATTTTATCCAATGGTGTTCATTAGAATTGATTTCACTTTGAAATTGGACATAAACAATCGTCAATCTTTTGATATAAATTGTTTCTTAAAAACACGCTATTTGTTGTGACAGCGGGAATTAATTATAAAATTAATTAATTCAACTTATATGTTTTTAATTTCATAAAATAGACATCATTTTTGATTTCGGAATATCAATTATAGCTTAGGGTGAAATTTTGGCTTTGTTTTGAAAAACTTCAATTTTTGATGAATAGTGAAACCACTAAGTTATAGTTAAATAACTGATTTTTCGTTTAAATGAAATATTACCACTTCTGTGATTTGATTTTCAAAAATCCGACATACATTGTGGTCAATAAGAAGTAAAATGTGGTTCAATGAGATTAAAATAATTTTTTGGTGAATAGTAACTTTTAAGTTCTTAATCGCGATTAGAGGTAATTAGTGTAGTTTAAGGTACAAATAATGTTTTAATAATATGAGATGAGCATGACACTTGTCCTACTCCTATTGGACGAGTCATGGCCGACCACGAAAACCCATGGGTCAACTTGGGGACCCCATGGAGCCACTTTAGTTGGAAAATGACATTAATATATATTTATTTAATGTTAAAATTAAATTGACACAAACATGAGTTGTTTTACTAAAACAGTTTGTAAGTGGGGTTACACAAGTCCAAATTTTGATTATAAATATTCATTAGAAAGCTAAAAAGATTTCATACATCATATTAGTTTTTTTATAATTTTTAGAAATTAAATAAATTAAATTAATTATGAAATCATTATGATGCAACGATGACCTCATTATTTAACGATTTTATTAAAATGAAAAGATAATGTAAAATACAAGGCTTACACTTGTCAAAAGACTATTGAATGGGTATATTTAGAACCCTTATCACCTTATCCACGAATTATATAAGTTTGGGACCTTTAGAATCCGAAAAGCATTGTGTAATAATGTAACATTTCAATCTTTCCAAAAGAGCCCCTCCTCTCCACTTATAAAAGGCCCCCACCTCTCCCACCTCATTTACACCTTCAAGCCATTTGGCTCGGCCAACCTCTGCCCAAATACTCTCCCAAATTCCCCCTCTTACTCCTAGAATCCTTACTTTGGGCATAACTCTTCTCAAGGAAGCCTTTGTCTCAAATCAAAAAGAGTTACCCGATTTTGAGGTAATGTCTTCTCTAATGTTTTTTTGTTTTATTTTTCTTCTCCAACCCCCTAAACTCTTTTTATTCATTTCTTTTGTAACAACACCAGTATCATCAATATACTAGGATTTTGTTATAAGAATTATTCGTGCTACACTTACACACACCTACATCTAATGGTTAAAGAACATACGGTTTCTGTGGATGGCGAATTTCTGCCTCACGAAACGATAATTGTTCAACAATAATATAACACCTTCAAAGGTGGAAATTAAGATGTCACTATTTTTATATATGATATATAATATGTTTATGTTCTACTTATGCTTCTGTATTTCTCATTTATGGCATACTTTATGATTTCCATTATGGGTAAAACGCGATAATTTCATTTTAGGAAGTGTGGACTACCGCCCCCTCAAAGTGATGTGAATCGTTAATGACATATGTGGGATGTATAAAGGATGGAGTAAATGATATTATATATGATATTAAACTGGAACTATATTATACCTTTATATACATTAAATACGAAATTGAAATGAAAGTAGCGTTCATGCGTACGTACGGCTTACCGTCTCCATGAACGGTGCATTTCATTTCTTACCTCTAAATGTTACGTAATATTATGAATGAATGTATATACTAGATATATATGATATATATGATATCTACATCATGAATATAATTATTGATATAATGGATATTTCACCACATTAACAACTTGTAATTATAAGAAGGTTATTGTTGACACAAGTACCAAAGATCGACAAAACGACCGTTATTAACTTAAATAATTACATAACGTTCATAACATTGTAATAAGTGATATAAAAAGGATAATGAAATTGAAAATGGTTCTTAATAAGGTAGATATTAACTCTAGTTTATTATTCAGGAGGTTAAAGAACGGTTGAGTCAAGTCAGACATGAGGTAAGGGAATTTCTTAACCCAATTTTCACTCTTTGGGTTAATCTCCTACTTTCAAATTATGTCATGATATTATTATGTCCTATATTTTATTTGAACATTATTTATGTGTACTTATAGTGAATACACATTATAGATGTAATTTATTTAAAAAAAAGATCTTTTTAAGGACTTCGTCTCAATCCCCTTTCATTGAGGCATATTTGGTTTTATACAAAACTTTCTTTTATACGGTGTATAAACCCCTTTGACTTTTACGTTTATTCAAAAGGAATATTTTTTATAGGAATCGTTTTACTAAATGAAAAAAAGGGAATGTTTTTCTTTCCGTACTTATGCGGCGACAACGACTTCTCCGCCGCCATGACCATTATTTGAGTTTCGGCTTCCTCTACAAGCCATCACTTTTTTTTATGAAAAATAAATACAAAGTTTTAACTTTATTTTATTTTGGTTTTGAAAATGGTTTTGAAAGCGTTTTTATTATATCAATGTGTTGTATTGATATCTTGTGATTGAAATGTGGAAATGTTATGTTTCCTTTATGCATGTTTTATGTGATACGATTATGTTATGGTTTATGATATGTTTAAACCTATTCATATGAGGAATGCATTGGACTTAATAAGTGACGGGTGGAGCCCGCTATAGCTCCTCGATGCATCAGCAGGTCTCATGAGACAAACTAGTGTCTTGGCACGAGGCATTGACAAAATTTTATTTGTGGTCTTGGCACGAGGCCTTGGCTACGTGGTTATGATAGTCTGGCATTATGCATTCCATCATTATGAAAGTGGTTATTGATATTGCATGTGATTATTCGACCAGTAGAATATCCATGTAAAGAAGTAAATGGCATTATTCTCATTTTACTTTTGCCATATTATGTTGAAGTTCAAGTTTAAAAGGCTTTTGTTTTAGTTATACATCGCCCTAAATGTTAATGTTTATTTATGAAAGCTTTCGCTATATTGTTAACCTTACTGAGCATCTGAGCTCACCCCTTTCAATGTTTTAATATTTATCCAGGATGTGAAGAAGTATTTTATGAATGACCTACTGGGGTAGTCAGAAAGGGATATGATTGTGGACTATGAAGACCATGTTATTGTAGTTTGTTTACTTTTTGATGTAATGAAAGACTTATGAATGTATCTAGTATTTCCAAGGCTACTAAACTAATCGATCTTTCGAGACTTGATCTTTTGTGATCATGCCAATGTTATGAAGTAATGCACCGACTCTAGGTAGCTGGGGTCGGGGCGTTACAATAGGTATGGTCTAGAAAATTTTTTTAGGCATTTCCATTTGGGGAAAATATTAGTAAGAGAACTTAATTTATAACTTATAGGTAACAAAATACCCTTTAGAATATATAAGTACAACCATTCTAGTTTTTAATAATTCTGATGAAGTAAGATTTTTATTTTTATATTTACCACGAATGAATTTTGAGGGTGTAATAATTATAAGGGAGTTAATGTATCATCATAAAAATTTTGTAATATTAATGGGTTTTTATTAAATGTATATTTTTATATATATATAAAAATAAATATAAATATTGATTATACGTTATGATTAAATATTTCAAATTAAATTATAATTAATAGAAATAATATTATTTTGTATTATTCAAATAATGATAACGTACAAGAGAATTTAAATTGTGATATAATAAATTATTTATATATATATTCAGATTTTGTAAAATATATAAACTAGTTTCATTAGGTATTATTAGTTATTATTATTAATGATATAATATTATCCTAAAAATTTAAAATTTCAAATATTATTTAACATTAATTTGAATTAATATATTCAATTAATAATACGTTATATTCTGTTAAAACTAAAATTTATAAATAAAAACTAAATTTAAAAAAATTATATCAAATAAAAACAGTAATTATGACAATTATAAATTTAATTTTGAAAATATATTATATAAACAAGAATTTCATAAATTATAGAATTATTTAATATATATATACACATATATATAATTTATCTAATTCAGAAAAATTAAATTCATTAATAACTATATATTTTGGGAATTATTTCAATTATAAATTTTTTTATATATATTTTAATTATAAATATATGATACTAAAAAATGATGATTATTTTTAATCAGAGTTAAAAATATAATATGACATATATTAATAATATTAAAATTTTATTAAAATTAGGGATCAAATTAAAGGGAATTTAGATCAAATTTTTTAAGGAGGAAAAAAACCCATAAAAGGGGTTCAAGATGGGGGCTTTATTTTCGGTATTTTAATCATGGAGTGGGGATAAAATCACAAAAATGGAACGAAATTAATTGCATGGTTATTGAAGGGAGATAAGAGGATTGATAATTTATTACGGGTCAAGCATAAGAATATTTGAAACCCCATATCCTTCCTTCTATAAATTGAATTTCAGACATTGATAGGTTGGTGTTAATGTATTTTGTAGGTGTTTCGATCTACTTTTAATCCTATTTCTACAATCTATTTTAGTTTATTTTTTTCATATTCATCATATTTCAATTTTTACTCATTTATATGATGTCAATTTTCAATTTTAATTTTCATTATGTATTTCATTCCTCACAATCTCCTCACTTTTTTAATGGTGTTGGTTTTTTTATTCTATTAAAATAAAACATTTTTGTCGATGATTTGTGAACGATTTATGTCATTTCAAAAATTTCTACTTGAAGAAGCATAACCCAACCAAATTAAATCAGGAGAAATAAATATAAATATTAATCATTTTTAAATTAATTATTACACATTTAACACTATAACATACCATATTCAATGATTTCTCTTAAGATAAGTATACCACATTGAAGGTATATATATATATTTCATATATCTTTATCTATTTTAAAAAATAAATTCATTTTTAAATAGAACAATGGTTCTTTCTAAAACATTGATTGTATTGGGATATCAGAATACCTCCTTTGTAAAAATATAAGTACTTGCCTATGATTTCATATTTTTTTATCTATATAAAATATTTAATAATTTTTCTATAAATAAATTGCTTGATTCGGGATTTTTTTAAAAAGTTCCTCTTAGAATGGTACTCTTCCACCAAGAAACTCCTCATCTTATTTTTTATCATCACATTCAGTTCAAACACCAGCTGATGCATTGAATTTATTATGATTAAATTTATTAAAAGTGATGATAATATTTTAAAAAATTCAATTTTATCAGAATTACGTTTTAATCTAAAATTAGTAAGAGATTATTTATTTTAAATCAAATATGATTTTATATTATGTGTATTAGATTTTTTTAATATGATTTAATGTTTTAAATTATATTTATAAGTAATTATATTTTTATTTATATCAAAAACCCATAATTTATATAAGTTCATAAATTAATTCATTTGATTATTGGTTTTTATTATTTCCAATATGTTATGTCTTCATTCAAATCATCTATTTTTAATTTCTATATCGAGATCATGATTTTAAAACAATAAAAAATCATTATTTATTATCTATTTCTTCCACTTAAAATACCATTTATTGCTAAATGATTTAATATTATGTCTTCTTGAATTTTTTTATTGTCATTCATGATATTAGATATGTCCATCATCTAAAATTGTTGTTGAAATATCATGAATTTTAATAAAATTATTTTTTAATTAATTAGTGGTTATGTTTATTAATTTTATATAAAATCCACACATGGGATAATGGATTTCACAATATTACTTTTTAATTTCATAAAAATTATATATTACAAGAAAATATTCAATAATTTTTTTTTAAATAAACCAACTAAATATTTTATAGTTTTTGTGTAATGGATTTTAAATGAAAGTCTCCATAAGACAATTTCCTAAAATTCAGCACTAGTGTATTGAATGAGATGATGAGGTATGGGGAATGAATACATGACCACAGGGGTTTGTTATCCAACAATTGTGTTTTCTAGTGGTCATATGTTTTTCTTAATATTTTTAATGTATAATTTTAATATAAAAAATAATCATTATTCTAAAATTATTTTTAAATAGAAATTTATTTATTTGAATGCTTATTTTAAAATTGTTCTTAAAAAATGATATGTATTTTAAATATTTTGAAATGAATTTTCAAATTAATTTTTTTGAAAACCATAGTTTTTTAACATGTTAAAAATTATAAATTAGATAATGTTTTTATATTTTATATATTACTTTTTAAATGTATTTTCAATTTATTTTAAAATGACGGTATACCTATTTTTAAATGCATATATTGGGAAATTATACCCTCACCATGTATTGTTTAAATATTTATTATGAAAGTGATTCAGAATTGATTATCATATACAAACGTCATTTATGTGTGAATGATTGAAATGAAGTGGATCGATTTTATATGTGAGGTGGGGGGCGATCGTGAAATTAATTAAAATATTAAATCAATATTTTAAAATTTTGATCTCCAAATGGCTCCGAATTGAAACAATTCATTGATAAAATGCTTATAACTTGAAATCAAATTCTGATGTGATTTTTGGCATGATTAGATCATATTTTTACACTTAACTTTTCTATTTATCCATTTATTAATTCTTCTGAGAATTTATTTAACATTAATTTTTTATGCTTTTATGTGTTAATAATTTCACAATAATATGAAATAAGATCCATAATTGGATCATGGTTGATGATATCTACAATATTTCATTAATTATTCTTAATATATAATTTTTATTAATTGTATTGAATTTAATGTTATTTTTATTTTAAAAAATATCATTACTAATAATATTTTTAATATTAATAAAAATTGAATTGAATATCATCAAGATAAAAAAATTAATTGGAATTAAAAAAATAAATTCCTCTATAATATGTTTTTTAACTATAAATCACATGTTGCATATTAATTATTTAAAATTATACTATTTTTTATATTTTTTATATCATATACTTTATTTATCCATTAAATTCATAATTACTATATCACTATATGATAATAAATTATTGTTACTAATAATTATCTAAAAATATGAAATAAACTATAAAAGGGAATATAAATCATTAAATTTAAATTGACTATTTATATATAAATATATCTTTTGTATATTACCTTGTTAAAAATATTCTAGATATTAAAAATAATAATGTTTCATTTTTTACTTCCCATTACATAAAAAGTTATAATGGATATAATTTCATCCAAATGGAATAATGTTTATATATTTAAATTTTTGATGACTATGGATGACGTAAACTCATTAAATTAAATTAATGAAAGTTTTATTGTCATTCTTTTGTTATTGTCATTCTATTTTTAAACCATATATACATAATTTACACTTTATTGTGGTATCAAAAATTAGAATGGTTTCTATTCATGTTATAAAAATAAAAGGATCTTATTTTTTAAATTTGGAACCCTTAATTAAAAAATTTCAATCCATTTTTCTAAATTATAAACACATAAGGGGATGAAATGAATCTAATATTAAACTAGATAATTGCAAAGGAATATTATTTTTATGAAAATTTTCATTTTTATTATAAAACATTTTTATTCTGAAATAAAGTAAAAAAATCATTTCAAACAAATATTGGAATAATTAAAAACAAATTAAATTTATTATTTTTATAAATAAATAATAATATAATTTTACTTCATAAAAACATTAATATAAATATAGTTGTCAATAAATTAAGTATTTTTTACTATTCAGTGAAAAATAAATTTTTTATTAAATATTTAACAATTTCCCTATAAGAAAATGTTTTTATTATAATTGAAAAAAGTGCATCTATTTTATAAAATAAATTTTATATATTTATAAAAAATTATTTATATCATTTTATGAAAAAATTAATGAAAACCATTTTTGTGGATATCAAATCATTGAGGAATAAATTTAACATAAAAATAATTGTACTTATTTTCTTCAAAATAATCTATACATTATTAATGATTACAAAATAAGAATATATATATTTTAAAATTTAATTTATACTTTCCATACTCGAAAATTTAAAAGGTGGGTTATAACAGTCATATATAAATAACACAATTTTGTGGATCGTTACTCTCAGAGTTTTTTATTTTGTACATTATCAAATATAGTCAATCTTTTAAAATATTATGATAATACTTGTATTTAAAATAAATGAAAATTTATTTTAGGTTTTTTTCTTGATATATCATTTATAAAAGCAATACATTCATGGTTTTACCCATATAAACAATCACATTATTAAAATAATTTTCATCAACATTTGAGGTATTATTGAACAAATTATTTTTTCAACTATATAAAAATTTATTTTTATATATAATATTTATAGATTTAGGAATAAAATTAACATTATTTAAGTCTCTCCTACCAAACCTACTTTTTCAAAAAAATATACATCCAAAATTCAAAATTATAAAAAAAAATTCATGATACTTTTAACCTATGGAAATCGTTTCACATTACCATCAATTTCAACACATCAATCACCTACAATTCAATCATTTTTCTATCATATTTCACTACATTTTTAAAAAATATAATTAATTTTTATTATTATTTTGTGGTTGCAAACTAATCATCATTTTGGGAACTTTTTCTTTTTTCAATTTTATATCTGTCAATAACCTATTTGATGATATCAATCACTTAATTTTTTTATATAGGTAATATAATATTGAATAAAATTAGTTTTTTCTTGAATTTCCCATATATTAATTTAATTAAATATGGAGTGAACTTTTTCACCACTCTGTTTTACATAATTTCATCTTATATAGAACCTTTTTCAATGTATGGTTTTTTGAAAAAATAACAATAACTATCTCACCTTCACCATTAACATTTTAGACAACATTATTAATTATTTTAAATAAAATATTAATGCGTATTATTTATAAAAAATATATTTATTGAGATTATATTTTATGGAAGATCATATAAATTTCCACTTCCTCATAAGGACTCCTTATTTCCTTCACTATATCATTATATTTAAATATTTTCTGTCCATAAATTTCATTTATATTATTTATATACTTGATAATAAAAATATAGTGAAATAATTCCATTAAACATTTCATTTTATATTTTTTGATTTGAGTATTTCAATGTTTTAATTTCAACAACACTATTTTTAAAATCTAATTTAACTAATAGATTATTCATTGACTCAAATTCAATAACATTATAATTTTCTCTATTAATGATTATTATGTTCTCTTCTATGGTGCCTAAAAACTATATTGATTTATAAATTTTAAAAATAAAATGATTTATGACATATCTCATTGATTATATAATCATCTTGATATATATATATATATATATTCATATATTATATTAAATATTAACATTTTCATTATTATTTCATTGATGATGTAACAATATAATCTCCTCTCTTTAATGAGTTCAATCCATTGATTAGATACAAATTCAATTGATTTATAAAATTTTATCACATGTACTTCATGTTATTTACAATAAACAAAAAAATTAAATTGACACCACTTTGAATTAATATTATTGATATTTACACCCTCTCCCAAATCACCATATATAATTTAGTCGAAAATTTTATTTTGAGGTTTTTATTACTTTATTCTCACGAAAACATTCATGTCATTCATTCTAGTATCTACATAATTATATTTTATTATTGAAAATTCTTATTCAAATATATCCCAAATAATTAATCTTGGTATCAATATAATGTTCATTTTAGTTAAAAGTGATCATAATTATTTTATTATTATTAATTGTCATTATTTAAAAATAAAACTATTGAAAATATATAAGAATATTCAGTTCATTGGTGTTTTCCTTCTATGATCATCAACAAGAAAGAAAAATAATTACCATAAAATGAACCCTTTAATGATACTACTCAGCTAGACCATCGGGAAAATAATTATCTTAGATATAAGGAATAAATTATATAAAATTTTGTTTAATTTTTTTTCTTTTTTGTGTCAATAAAATATTGACAAAAAAACTAATATTTCCCATTAATATCATTATTGGTTATAACAATAATAATAAATAAATCAGAAAAAATATATTACTTTATATTATTCCCATATATTGTGAATATAAACTAAATGGAATGAATGTATTATTAATCCTATTACCTAAATTAATAATCTCAACAATTAAAATAATTTATTGAAACCCTCTATTCGTCATTTTTTACTTTCATTTAATCAATTTTATTTCACTTATCAAATAACTTCTTTATTCACAAACATTAAAATATCAGACACTATAATAATAACAATCCATAAAACTATAACGATATAGTGTGTTAATAAACTCACATTTTCCAATCTACTGTTGTCTAACACCATGTCTTTTTATTTATAACAATGCAAAAATACAATAATGTTTCTCATTTTTTTAAAAAAATACACACCACAATGAATATATCTTAAAAATATTAAATAATATATATCTCAATTTCATATATCAATATCTATTATTATATTTTCAATATTTCCCAAAATTATTCCTTGGTCAAAAAAATATATAATATCCTCAATAAAACTTTCCCTAAATAACCCAAATATCTTCTTATATATTCCTTATTTGTTATGATGATAATTAATAAAATATTCTCAATAATATATTTTAACTAAAACATGGTCTTCCTATCTATGTCATGGTTTACATTAGTCATCCTCTAATTCTAAATTTTATTATTGATGATCATAGATATGTTAAAAATGGATAGTTTTCATTCATATATATTTTTACACCATGTATATTTCATGGTAAAATTTTATATCCTTATCATTTTCACAATTAAATTAACCATTTCATCAAACCCAGTAAAAAACCAGTTAATATTGATATATCTTTTCCATTATGATTATTTTACCCTCATCATGGGAAATTTCCTCCTCGTCATTTTTTATTTCCTTCAATTTACCATTTTATACATATAATAATTTCCTGACTTCTACTATATTAGAAATCATAACTGTATTACATGCATACTTATTCCAATAAATATATGTTTTAAAACATTTAATCATGTCAAAATATTCAAAAATAATGAAATTATATCACAATAAATTTCAATCATAATATGTTGATGAAATAAACCCCTTCCACAAAAATTATTTCTTTAAAACATATAATAAAACATATACCCTAAGTGTCTATAATTACCACTAATGAATTGTTTCCAATTTTAAAATGCTGAATTAAAATTTAATATTAGTTAAACAAACAAAATTATGATATACAGACCTAAAATTGTATTTGGTTTGCATACAAAAATTTCATTCAACTATAAAAAATTACATAAAACATATTATATTATTCTCAAATTACTAAACAAATATTTAATTTCACAAATTTTATAAAAATTCGTAATTGAAAATATATACTAAAATATTAATCTAATATTAAATGTTTTGTTTGATGAGAAAAGAAATTAATACAGGAAGAATAATGAATGATAAATGAATCTATAAATTCTAAAAGGATATTTTTAAATGGATATTTTACATTTTATTTTCTTCTTTGTATGATCAATGTAACATTATATGATACTTATAATAATTGAATCATTAATTTTTTTTTGAAATTGTAAAAATTGGTTTCTCCTTCCAAACAAATGTGTTAAAGAACTATTATTTTATGAGACTTAATTTATATGGAATTCATTGGTATAAAATGAGAATTAATCAAGATATATTTTCAACTTATATCTGAAAAAATTTAGATAATGGTGAAAATGATGATGTTGTTTTTAATTTTTTTAATCATTCACTATTTTCTAATTTATACTAATACGCTATTCTAAAATGATATATTTTATAAATTATCTCTCACAATTTGATATAGATTATCATTACACTTCACTGTGAATTTTGTTAATTTTTTACATGTGATAAAATTAACTTTTTTATCACACATTATCATGATAATAATTGTTTATTTACAATCTCTTTACTAAATCCTTATCTAAATCAGTTAAATAAAAATATTTTCATTTAATAAATTCTTCACATTAATTTTTAGATATATTTACATTCAATTATCGTGGCCAAGCATCTAAAATATTTTTCATGAATTTGTGAATTTTGATAACTTATTGAATTTCAATAAGCTCTATCCTCATCCAAATAAGCAATATTATGTGTTATCAATTATTTGTTCTTCAAACTTTTATATAAAATGATACATTCTAGGTAACCTTTAAAAACATATTTATTATTTCCATATCTATGAGGTTTTTTCTATTGAATTAAATTAATAATTATTCTTTAATAATGAATCATACTCTTATATGATCATGTTTACATAAAGTGAAGTCAAATTTTAATCGTTCGCTAAAATAAAATTCTATTTTATAAATATCTGGACCCATTTTTTTAATAATTTTTACATTCTTAAAAAGAGTTGAAATTCATAGTTTTTTAAGGATTCAATTTTATTAAAAAATATCATTTGAATATTTCCATTAGGATATAAACTTATACTCAAGTACCTCGAGTAAGTCCTGGGATTATCCTATGTTTCGTAGTTTCCCTGGTGTCCTCACGACGTCAGAGTTCCGAATGTGTCCACCTTCATTGGGGGTTTCTTCTTTTTATTCAATATGTTATCCTTGGTGAATCATAGGTGTTCTCTCCATCCTCAAATCATCTTTCCATTACTCCTCTTTTGTTCCACATCTGTTATGCCCCCCTCTCAGATCTGGAATAAATCTTCGGATGTTGGAGACCACGATGAAGATCGCATCCTCTTGGTTCCTATGTTTTGAATCTAGATCTGGTTCAAGGGAACCGTGATTACAGATCTTGAAATCGGACAACCGGGAAGATGATTTCTTCTTGGCCACTCTCTTCATCCCCTCGGTGTGGTGGGTTCCTGGTTCGGTAGAGGTCTCACTGTGGAGTCAACTCTTTGGCTCCATAATTAACATGCCACGAAAGAAAAGTTGCATGATACATGCTGCGAAGATCTTAGCATGACACCTAGGACGCGTTTTACAATTAACTGGGCATGAAATACAAGTCCCGAGACTCCATCCGTGAAGCTCTGGTCATGAATCCGTGATCATTAAGTAGAGGGTGAGTTTAGAATATTTTGCCACGAAGCCAGAATGCGAAGAGGCTGCCATGTAGGGTTGCATCGCGGTTGGTGGTGTGCCTCGCATAGAGATCGAAAGGGGAGCGTGAGGATCATTGCGAGTGATCCGGTCATGAATCCTCATTCGCAATGCCACACACTGCGTTGTGACTGTCTCTTGAATAATTAGCTGTGAATCCACATTCACGAAGAAAGATCGCGAAGTGTCCACTGTGTTGAGCCAACCCGCAGAAGCGGGTGTGCATCGTGGCGATCTATATCTGGGAGAAAATTTGGTCATAGAGGCCCTAACCACGGATCATGAAGCCACATCGTGAAGTGTTGATCACGCAGGCCGGGGCACGGAAGAAGGCCCCGGTGTGGGGTAGCCGGTCCAAGGGCTCTTTGCATAGACCAGGCCTGGATAGTGTGTCCCATGGACTGTGTTGGCCCGGGTCATTCTTTGCTAGATGCAGGATGTGAATCCTGTCTTTGACATCCTAGAAGTGAGAGTCGGCGATGCTGTGAAGCCAGTCCGGCTGTGGCATCCTAACCACCGCCTATTGCCCCAATAAGGGCAAAGCACCAGGCACGTTTTAACGAGATATAACCCATCCCATGAACACTGATCCTTGGTGTTGGATCTAGAGAACCGATAGAGTAGGTTGTCCCTGACGGAAGTAGAGAAGGTGGCAATTGAGGTCCAGAGAAATGAAGATTCACTCTTGAAAAAGTCGATGTCTTTGTTGGTGGTTGGAATGTTCGTTGAAAATATCTTAGTAAACTTGGGGGCCCTCAAAAACACCCTCCATAATCTTTGAGAACTAGAAGCTGGAGTAGCTATTTGGGATGCAGGGAACAATCACATTATTTTTGAGTTCTTCAACAAGGGAGATAGAGATTAAATCATGAGAGGAAAACGATGGTCCTTCTATAAACAACACGTCATCATGGACGAATAAAAATGGGGTAGAATATCCCGCACATTAATCTCACTTGTTCCCCCTTCAGGATACGCATCCAAGGAATCCCATTTCATGCATGAATAGAATGAGTTATGAGAGAAATTTGGGGCTGCATTGGACAATTATTTGAGTGGGGCCACTCGGACCCTATCCATTGGGGCCCTGAGGTTCTAATTATAGCTGTAATATAAGTGTCATTGCAGTTGATGAGGGGCATGTTTTTGAAATTTGATGGCGCCAACACATGGATATCATTCGAGTTTGAGAAACTCTCAATCTTCTGTTTCTTTTGTTGATGCCTCGGCCATCTAGAAAGAGCGTGTTTCTAAAAGAAAATTAATGATTCTAGTAATCTCAGCCTTCAATATATCCCATGGCTCCAAGCCAAATCGACCAGATATGCCTTCATCCCTGAGACAGAGAAACAAAAGGACAATGATCGTCTCACATTGGCTCATACCAGACGAGTGGAAACTGTTGAGGAAAAAGTCTTTATGCTTGGACCACTATAATTCACTAAATATGGACCAACCACTCAGAATAAAACCGGTATACATCATAACCCCATGAAGGAAACTGGCTCAATATTTACTGAGCCGGTAAAGAAACTAATAGACCCACCAGAAAAAAGCCTAGAGACAACACTGATGCACTTTGAACCACCTATTCCCGACCCTGATCCAGAAAATGGAGTTCATTCTTAGCCCCTGTAGGATAATTCTCAAACCATTACAAAGATGGTGATGAAGCAAAAGGAACCATCAACACATTTCTCAATGTCATGGTCGATGCACATTGAACCTCCAGATCTGGACCCTGACCCACAAGTGACCACATCAGGTAGGCCAACATTGGGGGCACATGGACTGGTGGAAAATCCATCGTCGAGCCCAAATACCCGTTGAATGTGGAAAAGGGTGCTACATGAAAAATGTATTGATCACAAGAAAGACCCTATACCAAGGCTTAGGAATAGAAAAAAAGAAACTTGCTAGTTAGGGAGGAATCTCACCAAAAGGTGGAAAATGACAAGTGGTGAAACAAGTCTAGAGGAATCAAAGGTGGTGGCGGTCGAGATCCAGCGACAACTATACCAATGATTATTTTATGTTGGAACTGTCGTGGGCTTGGAAACCCTAGAGCGGTTAGTATGTTTCCGAGAAACTACACTCAAAGTCACCCAAATATGGTTTTTCAGTCCGAAACCATACTGGAAACAAAGAAATCAATGACATATCCCTAAAATGCAGCATCCAAGGCTGCCTCCCAGTCTCTAGAAAAGGCAACTCGGGGGGGGGGGCTCTATCTCCTTTGGAAGGATAATATCGACATCATGATTTTGTCCTTCTCCTCGCACCACATGGTAGCGACTATTCAGGCAGACCATCACCCACCATGGAACTTTGTGGGATTCTATGGCTAGCCATCCAAGGATGATAAGGTGAAGTTATGGGATCTTCTATACAAGCTGTGACATAACATATAGAGGCATATTATGTTTGGAGGAGACTTCAATGGGATTATGCTCCATAAGTAAAAGTGGGGAGGAACCACCCGACCCTCGTCTTCGATGTCATACTTCAAGGATGAGGTCTCTAGGGCGGACCTAGTCGATCTGGGGTACACATGTAATCCTCATTCATGGTTCTGCGGAAATACAGAAGACAGCCGCATAGCTGAGAGTCTGGGTAGATTTTTGAGTTCTATTGATTGGATTAATCTGTTTAGCATTTTTCATATCAGCCACATGGCCACAGCTGCTCGGACCACTATCCAATTCTCATTGAATATACACAAGGTGAACGTAATAGAAAATTTAGATGACCCTTTATATTTGAGAGCTTCTGGTCAATTGATCAGGAATGCGAAGAGGTGATCTGATCAAGCTGTAAAAGCACTCATGAGGATGTTTGAATCAATCTCCAACAGGTCGCATCAGATCTGAGGTCTTGGAGCAATATGAAATTCCGCCACCCCGACGGGCACTGTGCAATCCTTGAAAAGAGACTGAACTATATCTTCAAACAACCCTCATCCATTTACAATCTATCTAAGATTGGTGCCATGAAAAGAGAGCTTGATATGGCCTGGCGTATCAAGGAGAGATACTGAGTTATGCGGGAAGAGGATAACCATATAAAAGAAGAGGATGCCAATACACAGTATTTTCACCAAAGAGCATCAGATAGGCATCAAAAAAACATTATTACTTGCATCCCACAACCTGATGGAAGGATTGTTTCTGACACCAATGGTATCCATGAGGCCTTGACATGCTATTTCCCGAACATCTTCTCTGCAGGAACCCCTTTCATGTTTGATGAGGTGGAAGACTATATCAAACCTATGATTACTGATGGGATCAATAGGCAGCTCACCAAAGTTGTGACATATGATGAGATACACCTGGCTCTGAAACATCTTCATCCCACTAAGGGACCTGGACTGGATTGGTTCCATGCCCTAATTTTTCAGAAATACTAGCACATTATAGGTCCTAACATCTAAAATATGATTAAAAATTTCTAGGCTTGGAATACTAGCATTGCAGCCATCAACGAAACTTTCCTCGTCCTCATTCCCAAAATCAAGAAACATCTAGAGATCCCTGACATTTGACCTATCAGCCTCTGCAATGTCTCCTGCAATATCTTCTCAAATATACTTTTCAATTGGTTGTGACCTTGGCTACCTGATATCATCTCAGAAAACTAGAGTGCCTTCATAGCCAAGAGACTGATTACATATAATTCGATTGTGGCCCATGACGTGTTCCATTCTATGAAATCACACTCCACTGCGAATGGAGGAACCATGGCCTAAAAATTGGACATGACCAAGGCCTATGATAGAGAAGAATGTCACTACTTAAGAGTCGTTATGTAGAAAATGGGTTTTGCGCTAAATGGAATGATTTGGTCATGAACTGTTTCTCGAATGTCTCTTTGAAAATCAAGGTCAATGGGGAGATTACCATAGAATTTTCACCATCCCAAGGCATTCACCAGGGATACCCCCTCTCTCCTTTCCTCTTCATTCTGGTGGCTGATGTTTTTTCTATTCATATTTATAGGGAATCATCTTTTAAGTCGATTCATGGGGTAAAAGTCTGTCGTGTAAGCACTCCAGTGTCGCATCTCTTCTTTGCTGACGAATGCCTCCTTTTTTCTAGAGCAACAATTAATGAATTCCAGGTGATATGTCAGGCGATCAACTAGAACTGGAGGGTGTCTGTCCAATCAATCAATCATGGAAAATCCGAAATATCTTTCAGTGAAGGGGTGCCTCTTTCTAAGAGGTATGAACTTTGCACTTCAGCTGGTATCCATATGGTTGATAAAATCAAAAGTATATCGGGCTTCCCACAGTGATTGGCCGGTCCAAAAAATAATACTTCATACCTCTTGTGGATAGTATTGAGAAAAAAATTCAAGGATAGACCCCAAAAAGAATTTCTAAAGTTGGAAAAGAGACCCTTGTGAATGTTGTCATCCAATATATCCCCAGATAATTTATATCCTTGTTTTAGCTTCTGGTGACCATTGTCGACCAGGTCCATACATGTACTAACAATTTCTGGTGGGGGAAGAATGATGATAGTAATCCACCCCACTGGATGGCCTTGGAGAATCTTTGCAATCCCAAATCAGAGGGTGGGATGGGGTTCTGGAATCTCCATCTCTTCAACGACGTGCTTCTAGCCAAGTAAGGATGGTGCCTTATTAACCATCCATCATCTCTTTGTATGCGAGTTCCTTGAGCTTATTAATTTCCCCACATAGACTTTCATTCTTCCTCCCTTGGTCCCCATCCAAGCATCCTCTAGAGAAACATTTGGGAGGCCCAGAAGCTCCTCACTAAAGAACTGGGCTAGAGGATTGGGACTAGCTCATCTGTTAAAATATAGACTGATCCCTGGCTTATTGATGAGGATTGTCTAAGGGCTACATCCCCTGCCCAACTAGGTCTTGGAGATTCCACGGTCAGCTACCTCCTTTCTAACCAGGGACAAGGGTGGTGTTTGGAAAAGATCCTTGTTTTGTTTAACAAAAGAGATAAAACAATTATCCTCAGCATTCCATGGGTACCAAACGCCGGCCCTGACCATCTCTACAAGATCAATGATATCTCGGGCGGATACACGGTGAGATCCGGCAACACACTTGCTCTTGGAACCCACTCATTCAGCCAGGATGAGGGACCATGGAAATCGATTTGGACGCTCAACGTCCACGAAACAATTCATCAATTCTGGTGGAAGGTTTGTTCGGGCACTCTCACAACAATGAGCCTTCTGGTTTACCGTCATATGGCCAGTTATGTTTTCCCCTTTCTGCCCAAACATTCCAGAAACTCCTTTTCACGCTATCATTCACTGCCCAAGAGCTAAAGAAATTCGGAATAAATGGGGCCTGACTTCAGTTGCTTCACTGGAATTGGACTCCGACCTTGTCGATATTTTGACATGTTGTTTCCCCTTTCTCTCTTCAGCATATGTTTGTTCACTTTACACATTGGCCTGAATTATTTGGGTCCAGCGTAACGATGAGGTTTTTCACCAAGCCCACAGACCCCCCGAATTCTGGATTGATCGGGCCACTTCTTGGATTGAGGAATGGAAATGCCACAATGGACATTATATTCTGGGATTTCCCCCTCCCATCTCATTCATTGGAATCCACCACCTAAAGGGATTCATAAGATTAACGTGGATGCATCTCTTCCAAAGGATGGGATTGTCTCCCTTGGCTTCCTTGCTCAAAATCAGCTGGTGCAAATCATTGCTACTAAATATGAACCGCATCATGCATTCTGGGAACCAGCTGTTGCTGAATCCACCACCATCCTTGCTGGTATGATGCTCGCTTTAGAACCTAGATGGGGTGATATCATCATGGAGTCCAACTGCCTTACCATAATCAATGCTATTAATCACAACGATGGTGCCCTCCAGTTTTTTGGCATCATCATTAGGAGAATTATTTCACTTCGCCAAAGATTCTCTATATGCACATTCTCCTTCACCAAAATGGATGGAAACAATGTGGCCCATTATCTTGCGGCCTCAGGCCCATTCATTACCTACCAGTTATGGATGGAAAATTTCCCTTCATGGATTTTCACATGTACTTCTGCTGATCTTTGTCATTATTTTTTTTTCTTTTAATCAAAATAAACTTATACACAATTTAATGATTTATATGATTCCTATGAAAATAAGTGTGTTTAATATTCCTTGAAATATCTAACTCTAACCTTATTTTGATTACAAACATATCCAAGGATTCACCTGTACTTAATATAAAAACAATATTTTCAATATATAGTTATACCATGATTTTTTATTTCATATATAATCAATACCTTATAATATATTATCAATAACACCTCTTTTTAATTCAAATTTTTTATATTATGCCTTCACATGGCCATACCCTGATCGTGGTTCATACCTCAAGACATATAAGTTATTATTTAATTTAAATAGTATATTAAAATCATCATTGAATTAAAAAACCATTAGTGATTCATTATGTACTATTTCCATTGGTACTCCTTCCAATATTATTATCATTATATCCTCTAGGAATATTACAATTATCCTATAGATTTCAACGACTAATAATAAATTATTTTATTTAATCCTTTCCACTAGTGTGGATTTTTTATCTACATCAATTCCATGAATCTTTTAATATCTGGTCTAAATAATTTTATCAATATCTATAGTCACATGGTAGATAAATTTAATCAATACTTTAAATTGTTTATATAATTTATCATTTAGTACATTATAAATGTGTTTTGGTCACACATGCATCACCCATAGTTAAATAAACCTATGATATATTTTCTACAGAATTGTTCCCTATAGGAGAGGAAACAGTTTTTATATGATAAATAAAAATATTTCATTCAATGAAAGGAGTTGTTTCTATGTTATTTTGGTTTGATGAATAATTTAATTAAATTTCATATGATTGATATGTGTCAATGATATAATGACTTTTTCCTTAACTCTAATTGAATTAATTTCATGGGATCCAAATGATTCTATATAGGAGATATAAATTGGATATACGACTATTTAGATTATACACTAGATAATCTCAATTAGGCAGGGTGTTTCAATATCTACGAAATTTCTCTTGTTGTGTCTAGTTTAGAGTAGTGTGGGAGGTAATTCTCTAAAATAACAATGTTCATAAGTTCATTGTTCTACAAAATTACTTCTCCAATCATCCGAAATTAGTCCCTGTTGTTTTTACCATGATTCTATTTGAGTTATATTATATTCTAATGTTGTTCACCAATAAAACATATTGAATTTTATTTTATGTTTTTTATTTGTTTTCCATTATTTTTTTAATATAATGTATTTTATTTTCCATACTGCTTCAATATTATGGTTGTAGTTTAACAAGGAATTTTCTCATTGAAGGATATATATTTTAATATTTTAATTTTATAAAATGATTTTAATGAATTTAATAAAGTTTATAGAATTGTTACTCATTATTTATTTTTCATAAGTCTGTGAACTTTTCCATTTCATAGTTTACCTAGCTCCTTCACTCAAATAGTGGATACATTATGATTTACACTAAAATGGGATTTAATTTTACAAAATGATAATGTAATAATAATTTTCTTTTGAATATTTTTCCATATGAAAAAACTTCTTTTTATATTTAGTTAAAACTAAGAGTTATGAAATTTCATCAAAATGTCATTGAATGAACTATTTTGTGGCATCTTACTAGTCACATTCAGTTAACATCATAAATAAACACCCTCATGTGTATGTATCCTTTATGTATTCATAAATGAATTCATGGTTTAATTTCCTAATGGTTCATATATCTAGTGGTTTAATAATAATATATTTAGATATGGTAAGTTTTCTTAGGTTATATGGAGCAGATCTTATGGTGGTTTTGGTTTGTGATTATATTGGTATGTTATTTTATCGGAACTATTATCCATACATTATATTTTTTTTCTATTCTTCTCATAATTCTCATGTGTCTCATTGATGTTTTATTAAATTATTATTTTTTCCAATATATAGGATTTCAATGTTTGGATGGTGTTATTTATTTGAAACTATTTTTTTATATTCATTGATTCCTAATTTATTAATTTAATATATAATATTCTTGGAAGAAGTTTATATCTTACATGTCGATATTGAATGGTGAAACGATCCCAACATTTTGGTTTAATATTACAAAACATTTTCATTGGCCCATGGTAATCATGAATGCCCCTCAGTCCCTATGTAGGTACAGATTCAGTTATTCTCAAAATTGACTTGTGATTGTTTGTAACATATTTATATTTATTCCTCTTTAAATTTAGGTAGTAGTTTGTTATAGATATAGAATCCTTAATAAATAATAGTTAGGTCATGAATTAGTTATTCATCACCACCCTTCAATATAAAACAAGGGTATCCATGTGGACTCCAGATTTTTTCCGTGAATAAGTGTTACACTTTCACATATTTCAATATATTTTGGTATAAATTTTTAATATTTTGTAATTAATTTATAATTATAAAAGTAATGTTATTGTTTCATTGAGATTTAGGTTGAAAATTGATGGAGGGTTATGGGGTCATGTTTCGTGTGTCCGTTATAAAATCAAATGAAATCCATGAAAATGGTTTCTAACACATCATTGTTATTGTCACACAATTGAAACATTTCCTTCCAAATTGTGATAAAAAATTGGTACATCCATGAACCCCATTAAATTTTCTAATTTTAATCCCCCAGGATTTCTAAATTTATTATAGTTTAACTATTATATATTTTATATTTAATAAAGAAGATTAATTGACGTTTAAATGTTATGATATTGAAATATTATGGATATTATGTGCCATGTTACATAATGTTGTAGCATATATTATACCATTTATTAAATGATATTTTTTTGAGTTTTTTTGTTTTTATAGTCATGTTTTAGGGGATCATGAAAATATGATAGGTTTTTAATGTACCATGCATAAGAAGAATTAATTATAAATAAACAGGGAAATTGATTTGGAATATAGGATGATTTTACAATGTTTTATTTTATGGATTCAATTAATTTTTTGGTAGTCCACAAGGAATTTACATATTATTATTTGATGTATTTGAATTTTCTTTTGAATTAATTTCATGTTAAATTTCAAATTATTTGCGATTTTATATAGGGGGAAATAGTTGTCCAAAAATAAAAATTATATTTTTATGTCCCTTAAGGGAATGTTGGAATGAATTATGTGATTTCATCTTAATGTAGTTTTTGGAAATATAATTCCCTTAATTTTATATATAGGGTAAAGTAGATTCAAAGGGTTGTTTGTCTTCAAATTGTGTTTTGTTTTGAATAATACTTTTCATATATTAATTATCCAATACATGTGGTGTAAAAAGAAAAATTATATAGTGTGATATGTAATTCTGTTTTGTGATTGGGGATTCTATTATTCTGATCATAGTCTTTTATATATTAATGTCTTATTATGATTTGAAATTTGAAATTGATTTTAATGGATTTTATAATTTATCTTGTCTAATGAATTCCTCTAATATATGTCATAATTGATCATATAATGTTTATTTTAGTGTATTTCTCTCAAAATATTCCCTCAATTTGTTTGTATACGATTCTCTTAGTTTCTGACTATTCCAAATTATAAATAGAGTGGTTGTTTCATATTATTTTCTACTCATGGATCCAATCCATGAATTCATCACTCAACATTCACATACAATTCATGATGACCATGGTCAGTAATAGAACATATAATGGATATAGAATATTATTGTAATTTTCAACACTCTATAAAAAATGAATCTAAAAAGAAGAAAATTGATAAAATTATTTTCATATTAATATTTAATATATAATTAGTGAAGAATATTCCACTTTAATTTCATTAAAACATATAGATGGATTTATTGATGAAAATTTATGTTCAATTCTATCATCCTATAAGTGATAAATTTGAGAAATCTATAAATGTTGTGAGTTTTCATATTGGTATGAAATCAGGGAAGTATAATATTTTTAGTTATATCATGAATGATATATATTTTCATTTAATGTTCAACTAAGTCCTACTAAAATCATTCAATATTAATGTGGGTCTTCTTCCAACCATCATATTGATTTTTATCCAATATGGCATAAAATCATATAGGAGTGTATTTGAAAATTTGTTTTCGATGTGTTTTAATCTGGTATAGAGACATATGATGGGTTATACTATTTTTATTCAGGATGTAATTAAGGTTACCATGTCATGTGAGAAAAAGAGTCATGATGATCATATTATTAAATGTTTTCTTGATCATGTTCTGTCTTTAGGTTTAACTATTACTCCTAATAACAAGATGATCTCAATCATTAATTTCCAATGTGTTTAACTATCCCACACTATGATTTCATACAATAAAAATAGAATTTGTCAAGACCCCCTATCGACAATGTGTACCCCTCCTAGTTCAAAAATGTGAAATATGAGATAATGACCCCTAGAGTCCTCTAGTAGGACCCAGGTTGGCGACTACAACCGAGGGTATAGTAAACACACAAATGGGTGGCATTATCCTCCAAGAGAATACATGAAAAATATGAATATAAGATAGACATCGAACAAATAAAAATTATAAATCAATATAAAATAAAAAACATGTATAAATATGTAATGTCATAAAAAATTCCTACAACTAAAACAAACAACTGTATATACAAAAAGAAAAAAACGATAGTAACAACGAAGCCCGAATAGGTCCTACAACACCAAGCTAGAAGTATCCATCCTGATCACCAACCAGATCTATGTGACCTGAAAACAGTTTATATATATGTGAGTGTGCGTATAACAACATACATAGTAGGATCCTCCCCAGATCCTCTCATGAAAAATATTGAAAAAATACAAAATCATAGTGAACAACATGTTAAAATAACTCTTCCCTTAAATAGGTATATTATATTCCCAACTTAACCATGGTTACACTCACCATGTATCACATTTATGAGTGTGTAATTTAATAAGGAATATCAGGGGTTCCTCACTGCCACATCGCCAATGGTTTTACACTTACACTAATGTCGCACGTCCAAAGAATCTCTCTCGGGAACAGCTTTCCCACAGACACCAGGGTGTAGCACTACAACATGAAGCTCGTGAAGAACAACCACCATGTCCATGTAACCAATGTATCAGGTAGTTTTTTGGAGCCACAATAGCTCACATAACATGTATCATATGTTAGTCATTATAACTGAAGCCATTTTTCAGCCCATACACTTATTAAGGATCCTCAATAAATTATAGCCCATACATGTTACACATATTGTAGTCCATAGGAAACTATATCATTCATATAAGTTTGTTAATAACCACAAAACATTATAGACCTCTATACACATATATAGTGAGAACTATCTATTGTGCCTACCAGTACAAGTAACTGCCAAGAGATGATAGTTGGGACAAAGGGGGTAGTCATCCAACCATCATCGTAGTAGAATATTGTGGAAAAAACCCCCACCCCCAAGGCTCATAATCCTAGGGGTGTTAGTTTCCCTAACATCTGGGGTGGGGTATCATATAGAAACACAATGATTATAGAATATATTATAGCTCACAACCATGATATTTGAATAACCTAGGCTTAGACTCAACTATATATAACATCTCATAGACTTTCAAATGCCAATATTAAGACTAGGTATCCTATATATACAAAACCATTTAAAGTGATTTATTAAATTAAATCATTCACATTTTATCAAAATAACATTACATTAATTAATTTATTTTAAAATTAACCAACCATTAAAAAATCCAAATTATATTTCATTAGTATCACACAAATTATTTATTCCCTCTAGGCATAACCAATCCAAGTCCACAAATTCTCACAAATATTAATTAAGAATTGCATCCAAACAAGCTCCAACACCGTGGGTTAACATAATTTATTCCATTATTTATTAACAATATTTTTACCTTACCATATCCCCAAAAATTGTAGAAAAATATTATATGAAACTATAGAAAATCAGGATCCTCCAGGTGTGTATATAAACTACTTGTCAAGTATTTTCCACCTGTAGTATGAGCGTAGAAACATCCTACTTCGATAAGATAATCACAGAAAGAATGTGGCATACCTCAAACGTCTTCTCCTATTTTGGAAGAATGTTAAGAAATACCACATTCCTTGAGATGTGGGAAATTTAATGTAGATAAACAACCAACATGATTCATCAAACATCCAATCATTCATATCCTGCTAGTTTCATATTCTCAGGTGTCCTCCTCGACACCCACATACATAAATAGATGCATCTCCACACTCTCGGCATCAATTATTTCCACAACCAATTTTCCTCACTGCCCCCACATCTCACAACATCTATCCCAGCCCCCAATACTTCACACGCATCATGAAACAAACATCATATCAACTAGGCTATTGGCCCTTAAACCTGGCATCATGTCTTCGCAATCATTGAGCTCCACAGCTCCAAGAAAAAGGCTCTTGGTCTTAACAAGAAAAAAAGTAACACAAAAACCTTCCAGACATTATATTTTTTCAAAAAACCTTGTTCTCTAATCCATATTGAATTAACTGATTCCAAATTAGACATTTCTAACTATAGGAAATCTAAAATGCAAGATATCACAAATAATTAAACATGGTTACTACATCAACTTTATTATCATCAAATTACATCAATAATAATAAGACCCATTTAAATTACTATTTATATTTAACCAATTAATTATATATTAATTTGTAATTTACATTATTTATCAATTTCATCAAGAAAATCATCTTAACAGAAAAAATAATAGATGTCACACTCTCTAGAAAAAATGGAGGCAACAAAATATGATCAACAGAAATTTATTTATTTATTTTAAATATTTATTAATTCAATTCCATTGTGATATAGTTGGTGAATTATTATAACTACAGTATTACATGTAAAATAATATAGATGAAACAAATCCCCAACCTCAAAAGGATTCTGACGTTCTTCGCACCAGAACTGATCAAACCATCAGATCATGTTTGCCTTATCCGCAATAACTGCATCCACCCAAGGAAGTCTTGACACCAATTCATTTTAAAGAAACAAAAATTAACGCCCATAAAACCATTTAGATACAATTCCAGTGCATTGAGAAGTGAAATGGGTGAAAACTTATCAATGAAAACCAAGAAATGGTGGTAGATCTTACCTCGGATTGGTGACAGATCAAAGAATGAAGAAGAGAACCTGTCTAGGATGATGGAATCCCCAAACGTTGAAGAGGGTGGTGTCTGGGTCTTCTTGGGTTGATAGTGGTTGTTCTCAATCCATAGGGTTTGAAAACCTCGAGTGGATTGGTTACATTAACATACTATGTGGCGGGGAAGTAAATTATGTGTATCTCTTTGTAACATCATGTTCGACCTCAAGGACTACATGTGCCGAATATCATGTCACATCGTCGATCTATTTTTTTTTTCTGAAACCCAAATGGTTCATGTCGTTTCCCCCTTGGTCAGGTCATGTACCCCAAATTTCTAGATTATTAGGACTAAACTCCACTAGATATACTTCGTGCATTATTTGATTACACCATTCTTTGAAAACACACAAAGAGTCGATCCTTGGAGATACATACACTTACATCAGATACCTCTCCAAACATTCTCATCATCGAGTGTCCAAAAAATACCGTGACAGGAAATAGAAAATGGGTTTTCCAAAAAACAACCTTGTGAGGTACCTCTCAAGGCTCTCGCCACCACAAGATCTCAAACACTTGAAAAGAACAACTTGACACCTCGCGACAACCACAAGCTTCTACTGAACACATCCATGGGGGTGATAATTCTCAAAGAGAGAAATCCAACAAATGATATAAAACAAAGTCATCTACTAAACATGAATGGTTTAAAACCACAAAATGAACATACATAAAAGGAAATAGAAAAAAAATTATCTCAGTTTATTGAGGGTGTATCTTTGACTGACGTTCCTAGTTACTCTTCTCCAAGCCACCGTGTCACCAAAATAAATGAACCAAGGGGATACCATGCCCATGTAACACATTCTCCTTGTGGTCCAGGATCTGTACAGGCTTCTCCTCGAACGTCGCATCATTTAGAACATCGATCTTGACCTAATCGATGATGTTACAATTGTTCCGATGATATATACAGATCTAAAATACATAAAAAACATTTTGTATCCTACTCATCTGTGGGGGAATGGCTACTTGATACTCCCTGTATCCAACCCAAGCCAACCCAAAGATAGGAGAAACAAACTGATGATACATCTTACTCCCATGACCAAACCTTCTCTTCCCACGATGGGGAGTCCCCATAAAAACACATGATCCCCAACATCAACATCTAATGATATCCTCCATTGACCGACATGTGATTTATGATGATCGTGCACTAACTTCATCCTCTCATGAATCACTTGGACCATCTCTATAATATTATTTTCTAGTTCTCATTTGAGAATTTCTAACTCTCTAACACCAGTCTAGCACAACAGAGAAAAGAATTGTCGGCCATAAAAGGATACAAATTGTGTTATACCAATGGTTTTGTGAAAACTATTGATGTAAGATAACTCCACCAATGGTATGTTTCTAAACCATGATCCTCCAAAATCAAGGTCAAAAGTGTGAAACATGACTTCAAGGGTTTGGATGGTCCACTCGGTATGATCATCTGTCTGCTGATAAAAATTAGTGGTAAGGAATAGGTAAGATCTAAAATCATTCGATAGAACCCTCCACATACAAGAGATAAAACTAGGTTCTTAGTTAGAAATGATTATCCTCAGGACTCTATAGATAATCAACAGCTCCTCCAGATACTACCTTGAGAAAAAATTTGCTAAGCTTGACTACTTGATTTCTATAAAGTGGGTTGATTTTTTAAAAAGATCCACTACAACAAAAAAAGATTCATAGCCACCCTATGCTCAAGGTAAACCAGGAAAAATGTCTATTTAGATGATGTACCACTTTCATTGATGTATATCTAACAACTATTGAAACCCACCATGAGAATGGTGCTCAGAATTTACATTCTGGAAGACCAAATAATGAGACCCAAACTCTGCAACAACATGCTTCAGACCATGCCACCAAAACTAACTCTTCATGGCTCGATACATCATTTACATTCTATGATGAAACACTAATGGAAAACTATGAAACCCTCTATGAACTATCTCAAACATCACTAAAGGATGAAAATTTATTCTCTAATACAAAACTCAGTCTTGTTCATCCTCAGACCAACTATCTGAAGACTCACCACAAACAACTAGGTGTCTCCAGACCTCCACCTCTAGATCCACCAACAGGGACTCTTCCTCATACTAGACCAGAGATGAATGCACTGTCATCTAAAAAAGACTGCATATACCATCAACTTATCCTATATCGATATTCAATAATGAATGTTATTTCATTACTCTCTTGGAATCACCGGATTCACACACCACACCACTACATGACTTCCTACTCAGTGCATCAGCTACAACATTCCCCGTTCTAAGTGTATATGATATTTTTAAGTAGTCTTCTTGTAAGAACACCATCCACCAACATAGCAGAAATTCCATGTCACACTCGAAGAAAACATAACTCAAGATCTTATTAATGGTGAAAACCAGAAAGTTCCCACTAATGAGGTAATGCCTCCACACTTTAGAGAAAACAACACTTCCAAAAACTCAGTATCATGGGTAGAATATGTTTGTTCATATTGATAAAAGTTCTATGACTTATAAGATACAACTGATATGTGATGAATTAGAACACAACATAACCATAGACGCAAAGCATCATAGAAAAAATAAAACTGAACTCCCACTACTAGATGAAAAATAACTGAATCACTTAGAAACTAATCATTAAGCTATTGAAAAGATTCCTAACATTGATTAGTCCATACAAACAAATTATTCGTCATAGTAAATGCTGTTAGAGGTGTTGCAAACCAATGGAAATTGGCTACGAACCTCCAGTAGTTGCCTGCAGAACCAAAAAAACATCGTACCCCTGCCACTGTCATGGGGGCTTCCCAAGAGACAACAACTTCTATCATTAATGGATCCATAGCTATTCCCGGATAGGACATAACATTCCCTATGATATGAACTTCTCGAGCCCAAAAATCATACTTTGACAACATCGTAAATAAATAATGTTGAAAAATAACAACCAAAAATGCATCCAAATGCTATGTATGCTCCTCTTCAGACATAGAGTACACAAGGATGTCATCGATTAAAACCACCATGAAAATATCATGGAACTCATGGAACCTAGAGTTATTCAATCCCATGTACACATCCAAAGAATTAGTCAAAATAAATGGCATTACAAAGAATTGGTAATTCCAAAGATGAAAACAAAAATAAATATTCGGGATATCCTCGTCCTTCACATGCATCTGATGATATCCTAACCACATGTTGATATTTGAGGACCAACTTTCACAATTTATTTTATCGAATAAATCATTAATCATACGAAAAAGATAATTATTCTTTTCCGTCACATTTTTTATGCGATGATAATAGATACAAAACTGAAAACTATCGTCAGAATTATTCAGAAACAAATCTTTTTCACCCATAGTGACACACATGACCGAACAAAATTGCATAATAACATACCATATAGCTATATACAAATCTCCTATAAATCATAAGGAGACAACATATATAGAGAAATGGTTATAGGAGAGACTCCGGGATATAGATTGATCCCAAAATTGATCTGTCATCGAGTGGGTAATGCTACAACCTATTCTAGAAAGATATCAGGGTACTCTTCTATGACCCTGGGAAATGCCATCTACGGAACCTGAAAATAACTCAGCATCATCCTAGCCATCACAGATGACATGGATAGAACACGCCTCTGACCTATCTGACGGTCATGCTCACCAACAAACACTGCTGGCCCTCCATCAACATCGAAAAACACCACATGCCTACTGAAGAAATTCACGATAGCCTATATAGAATAAAACCAATCCATACCGAGGATGACATCATATGGTTGTGTCCATAAATATATGAAATATCACCAATAGTGGTGCTCCCACAACATTAGCTCATTGTCCCTGCATACTCCAAACATGTCATCTCATCCTCTAACTAGTGTAGTAATTTCCAACGGCAATGGAATCCTCTATACATAATGTCCCAAAGAATGGAAGAGGTTAGGTGATATTAATGAGTGTCTGGCTCCTTAGTCAAAAAAAGAACACACCCAATTATAAAAAAGAAAAGGGAAACTCAAACGATGATTGCCTCACATGGCACTAGCAATGCTAATGCATGAAGCTAATCATTTCCACCTACATGGCCTCACAAACATCTCTAAGGATTTGATGAATTATGGTGCTATCGTTTACCATCCCTATCGGATCTCTATCGATCCAATGTGGGTCCAACCTGCTACTGCTACATTGGCAGGAACTACCTCAATAGGGGGATGGAGAGGAACACATGGTGCGTGGTGACTTTTTTGAAAGGTCGGGCAATCCTACTGTCGATGCCCACGGCCTCTACAAGAAAAATATTTCATTTTCCCTTGACATAGGCATGAGAGACACTTCCCTTGTAGAAACAAGATACCGAGGGATGGTACCTACCCCTAGACAAATAGAAAATCTTCTACCCTAAAAAAATGGGAACACCCGGCTAGATATCTACTTAATGAGGAATCATGATGAATCCCCTCTTAGGATGACCCAGTTCTAAAAAATTCATTCTCTATGAACTATTCCATCATCATCACCTCGTGATATGACTTCAGTATCAATGGGGGGACTTGTAACTAGATCTCTGGATGCAAAGCCTCCATTAAATGTCTTTACCTAGTCTCCTCATTTTAAAATAGTACCGAACCATATCAAAAATGGTTCCTAAACCGGATTCCAAAATCTCATACACTAGAGCTCCCATGTTGAAGGGTATGTAGCTCCTGGAAACTAGATGCCTTATTGGTTGAAGAAATAATCTTGGATCTGAAATTTTCATGGAACTCCTCAAACAATACCATTGATTTCTCAAGATCCCCAGAGAAAAGGTACAACCACTACCTCACTACCCCACATGGAATCATCATAATGAAAGACGCCCAATGAACCTTCTGAGAATGGATCAAACTAAGGTCCATGTCAGTCTCCTCAAAGCATAATTTCGTGACTACATCTAAAATAGATCCCTCATTCAATTGAATACTGTGGTGATGGAACTATAGAAGTGTCCTTCTCCATGTGTAATCATCATCAACCTATACCATGTGGTGATCTAATGGAACATCCTACTAGACATCTTTTTCGCAAACCTGACATAGATTTCGACATAGAGACATACCTACCAAATAAAATGACAGTTCCTAAACATGGAATATTGAATAATAAATAATAATAAATTAATAATTTTCTTTTATTCATTTTACATTAACCAATCTTAATGTATACCCTTTAAAACCTAGACATGAATAATAATGATGCATCTTCATTTATTAGGTCTCAACCCCACAACCAGTATCACCTCTTTAATAGCCATTGTAAACAGAATGTTATGTGCATCAGATCACAGGGGGAACTAAATTCGTATGTTGTAGCCGGTCTCTTAGGTATAAATCACATTCTAAATATAACTAAATTTGTTTCCCTACCAACCCATGCATCCTCACCTGTTCCTAACACCATACTCTATCTTACATATCAACCGATCCTCTAATACCAATTTTTGATGATCCCTCCCCACAAGGTGTACCCCTCATATGCCTTCAATGTGAGAAGAGAGATAGTGACCCCCTGAGTCTTACCTCCAGTAGGCCCTTTGTTGGCATCTAGAAATTAGGTTATAGTAAACACCCCAATGGAGGTAATTACCCTCAACGAGAACACATGCATAAGAGAGAGATAAGTCAAAAACCAACCAAATCCAACATAAACAGAAATATGAAGGAAAAACCAAGTACACATATTTAATGTCTTTTATGATGGTATGTCGGAGTATGATATACTATATAATACAAAACATAGGATTGAGAAAAGAATGAGATTATCAGATACAAGAGGGTGGATAATTTTTCCTTATAAAAAAACTTTTGGAGATTTTAAAGATGGTTATTTTTAACAAGGTTAAAAAAGATAATTCAAAGGACCTCTAAAAGTTTTAATCACTTGCTAAATTCTGGAAAAGTGATTATGGAAATGGAACTTAACTAAAGTTTACAAAGACAATGATTCAACCATAAATCATATAGAATCTAACTATATCAGAGTACAAGATTAAGGAAGTACAAGATAGTTATACTTTCCATAACAATAAAAATTCAGTGAAAAAATAGAGTAGTAAAACTACTAGTAACAAGTATAAACTCTTTTATACCAAAGAAGAGGGTATCCAAAAACCTTGAATAAAGGTCACTTGATTTATACTTTCAATAAATTATGTCTTACCCACTCCAGGGTAAGCCCTCGATACGAATATCAGAGTCTGTCTTGCTATGCCTACAAGTCCTTAACTATTAGGTATTCGGAACCTCTGTCTTCCTCCACAAGGAAGCCATTAACTTCAAGGTATTGGAACCTATGTCTTCATATCCCAGGAATCCCTCAATTGTACAAAAAAACAATCAGAGTCGCACGAATAAACTCTACACAAGGAAAAGTTTGAACAAGTCGTTTAAAGATTCTGCACGAAGCTTGAGAGTTGATAAGAGTCTCTCTCTCTAGAAATCACTTCAACAGCATGTAGGCACAATTGTCAATGTTCTGTTTTCATGTTTTCTATTATTTTCAATGAGATCATATTTATAGGAAAATCTCCAATGGTCGGCTCCTTCCTCCAATGGTCATATTCTTCCTTGAATTTTGGAGGGACATGTACACGTGTCACTCAAAAAATGTTTAATTGATAACTAAAAAAATGACATTGTTTTGTAATTGAAAAAGTGTGAGTATAACCAAAAAGTGATATTCGGAATGGAGAAATGAATGTTTGGAGTGGAGAAAGATAAATTTCGGAGTGTAGGAAAAAATGAATTCGGATTTTGTAGTACTAAGATATTTCGATTCTGTTTTGTAGGAATTAGTAATGAGAATTCGTAACCAGAATTAATCATTTAAATTTGTAATAATAATTCTTAATCAGAATTCATAATCAGAATTTTTAATGAGAATTCATAATCAGAATTCATCATTAGAATTTGTAATGAGAATTCTTAATCAGAATTAATCATCATAATTCTTATTTAGAAATTTATACATGTTCGTAATTAGAATTCAAAGATGAACTCTATACAAATTCGTAACATGGAATTAGGGGTAGAACTTCATAAAAGATCATAATAGGAATTCGGTTCCTAAAATAGAATGCTTCATGTCTTTGTATTATACGATTCCATGTTTTTAGTTATGAATCTGATTTTTATACCTAAGAAAAATTATGAATTGAGCAATGAAATCTTGGGGAGGTTATATTTCATTGGGTAATGAAATTTTCCTTATAGAAGTAAAATATAGGGTAAAATCAGATTTTTTTTAAGATAAGTTGTTTTTTATTTTCAATACAAGAATGAATGGAAAATTCATAAGGAAAACCATATTGACTCAACAATCTCCCCCTTTTTGGAAAGCACAAAAATCCTAATGAAAAATAATGTAGGAACTTAGAATAAATTTCTAGACTTTGAAATTAAAGATTATCTCCCATTGTTTATGGACAATGATGAATACAAATAACTCCCCCTTAGGCTGTGGAACTCTAAGTATCATATTCTAGATTTCTAGAATGATAAATTTCATTATGAATATGGAAGTCTTCATAATGATCACTTCACCTTAGATAGATTCCCCCTTACATAGAGATGTATCTTATTATACTTGGAAGTCTTATCATTTAGATTTTTGTTCTCTCTTTTAGTATTCTTTTTCCTTTCTCCCCCTTTGTTATTTTCAAAAGGTGTCTTAAGGTAATGGAAAAGAAATAAAGTACCTGAAATATTAGTAAAGACAGAACAAAAAGTCAACCATCAACAATTTCATTATTATTAGAAATATTAATACGAGGAAAAAAATTCAACAAAAGATTGGAGTGGTCTATTTTGTTTCTTTTTCCTTGGGCATAAGAATTTTGACAATGGTATTCATCTTCTTCATCTTTTTGTGGTCCTCTTCTACTTGCTTCTCCAAGGATCTGATCTTTTCTTCTTGTGCCTTCAGGGCCTCTGCCTGAGCCTTGATGGCCTCTTCCTGAGCCATTAGCAATCCTCCTTACTTCAAAATATTTTTCTGCATCTCGCTCCAGAAATCCTTCTATGATTTCAAACATTGAACAATATATCCTAGCTTCCCATTCAGATCTTTTACATCCCAAATCCGAGTAATTTGTTCAAGTATTAGCTTTTCCTGAAATCTTTCTAAAATATTTTTCATTTTTGCATCCTTAGTAGCGAAGGCCTACTGAATATCTTCTTGGAACTGATGAAGATCATCAATATCTTCAACAATATTCTTAGAGCATTTTGTCACTTTCATGAAAGATGTTTGGTGAGCTTCATAATTTATCATGAAATTTTTGAAATATGCCTCAATATTCACACATTTTTCCTTTACCATCAACACAAAGTTTGATTTCTAATTCATACTTTACTGAAGCATCTGGCATCTAGACTCAATTGCTGGAATGATCGGAATTGTATCCACCAAATTCTTCATAGATTGAACAAAAAAATCATGCCATAAGGAAGATGACTCTGAATTAGACATTCTTCTTTGAGATGCTTCATCCTCTATCTCTACCAACTTCCTCTTAGAAGTTCCTCCAACATCTTTCCTTCTAATTATATGTTTTGTTGTGGTGTCAACAAGCACTTGCTTACCCTTGCTGATTTTCGGTATGGCTTCATGATTTGTGATTCATTCTCACTACCGAAAAGTTGAATAATATTTTATTCATCCACATTCTCTTTTCTAGCTCTAGCTTCAACGCCCTCAAGTTGGATAAAGTCGTGATTATGACTTTATTCTTCAGATAGCTTGTTCACTTCTTCTTCTCCTTTCTCATAAACTCCTGGAGTAGCAATTTTTGAGGATCCGGCTTGAGAAGTCCAGATTGAAAACTTTTTGGATGGGTTTCCCTTATCGTGATATTCTTCAACATGCATAATTACATCATCAGATCTACCACTCATATTAGCTTTTTTCACTTCTTCTTCATCTTTATTCTCCTCCATAGTTATCTCTTGTTGCTTTTCTGGTGACATAGACCTCTTTCCTGGAGTCTCGGGAAATTGTTCGACAAGGAATGATTTCAGTACTTGGATTTTCTCAAAACCAATTTATATTGCCTTCAAAAGAGATTGAAAAATCTATGCCTCAGACATTTTCTACTTCAGATTCTTCTCTTTAGCCTATTTCTCTATCTCATCAGTAGATTTTTCTTTTATGGCCTTAGACTCAGCAGGAAACAAAACAAACTGGGGCTCCCATGATTTTCTACTCTTTATTTCCTCTCTCCACATTGATACCACATCATCTAGGTAGGATTTTTTCTTTTTCGGTTTAGGATATGCGGAATGGGCTTCCTTCGATTTTGGTGTTTTATCTTCATCATTCACTTCTTTCAAGTTCCTTTTCTTACCTGCCATCTTTGAGGGTTTATCCATTTCCACATTTTTGAGAATGGGTTATACCTCCTCCTTTGGAAAATCATAAAATTATCCTATCTATTTGTAAAATATGACTTTCATCCTCTTTAAGGTGTCATCACTACTCAGCATCACCTTGTAATTTCTCGACTTGGAGCTACATGGGATCTTGAAGGACTCAAGACACTGAACTATCAACACTGAATGCAATTCTGGATATATAATGATCTGAGCTCTGAGATTTCCATTCTTGATGTTATGAATCGTAATGGGGATACGCCTCATGAGATTCACTTTCCTTAGATTTACTAAAAAAATATAGATTATACATTTCGCTCTTCTTAAGGGTATCATTGTCACCCTTCCTCGATAAGATAATCCCTTGTACCCAAAGCTGTAGAATATGATTATTGGTTGAAAGATCAGTGATCTTTTTTAATTGTTGATGTGAGAAAGACCAAGGCACTCCATAGACTTTTCCTTTACAAAACTACCATGAACCTCTGGCAACTTATGAGAGAAAAATTCGGCCACTCCTTTATAGGGTATTCCTACCAGGCTAGCTGCCTTGGTAAAATAAAAATCATACGTGTTACCATAGCTTTTGAAGGAGAACTTCTACCTTCCATATACCTTGAAAAAACTATCAGACTCATAAAACACTATAAACAAGTCTGGATACACCACATCTTGAGCTCGTGTATTAGAACTGGCTACATCTTCCAATCCATTGAGCTTGATGTTCTTGTAAATTAGAGAATCATACTTATTAAAGATGTTTGGGTGTAACAACCTCTCCCTATATATCTTCCACTTCGAGATCGGCTTGATTGAAGACATATCCTATAAACCGGCATCTGTAGACATTCGGAATGAGGAACTTTGAATGATTCAGAACGGGCTTAAGAACTGAGGCAGAGCTTCAAGACGCAAAATCTTTGAAAATCGATGTGGGACAGCCCTACGGGGTTCCCTTATATAGGTGATGGAAGTGACCTTTCATCTTCCAAAACCAATCTAATGGTTGTGAAACTCTATGATCTGATCTTAGAGTTGAAAACATGCCCGCAAGGAAATCGTGAATCCGATATTTTGAGGTTTTAAGCTAAATATTCAGATTTAAGAAGAAACGAATCCAAAATATTAAAAGAAAATATAAATAAGTAAAAATGATTATGAAAAATTGAGTAAAGAAATCATACCTTTCATATTGTCTATGAAGTTTATTCCTAGTAGGTGATATTCTTCTTGAAGAAAATTTGACTACGAAAAACTCACTACGAAAAACATACTATAAAAAAAATAATATCTACAAGTTTTATTGACAAAATTTTGAGTACCAAAATTCGATTACAAAAATTATGAGTATGAAAATTTTCATTACAAAAATTTCCATTACAAAAATTTCCACTACGAAAATTTCCAGTACGAAAATTTTCAGTAAAAAAATTTCCTGCACAAAAATTTCTGTTAAGAAAATTTCCATTACAAATATTTTCAGTAATAAATTCCCAGTATAAAAATTTCCATTACTAGAATTTCAAAAAACCAACTACGAAAAATTTTATTACAAAAATTTTTAAAAACAAACTATGAAAATTTTATTACGAAAATTTTGAAAAACTTCAACAACAGATGTACTTCCCCTATGAAAAAATTTTAATACTATAATGAGATTGGTTCAATAGGATATTAATGGAGGAAGATTTCATCACGGTTATAATTCCTAAATTCTGTTTAATTTATTCAAATCAATCAGTAGGTAAATATTTTTTGAAAATATCTTCAAGTTGATCTTGCATTCCGATAAATCGAAGAATGATATCTCCTTTTAGTGTGTGATCCTTAAGAAAGTGATACCCAATTCCTATGTTTTTTTCACAAGAGTGATGTACAAGGTTTTTACTAAGGGAAATGGCACTTGTGTTATCACACAAAATCTGAGTCTTAGTAAAACCCAAGCCATAGTCTGTGAGTTTGTGTTGCATCTACAACACTTGAGCACAACAACTTTCAGCTGCTACATATTCAGCTTCAGAAGTGGAGAGTTCTACAGAGTGTTGCTTCTTGTAGGACCGAGAATCTAATGAATCTCCTAGGAAATGTCAAGTTTTGGATGTACTCTTTCTATCAATTCTACATCCATTAATTTCAGCATCCGAAAAACTATTAAAAACAAAATCATTTCTAGAAGTGTAAAACAGTCCTAAATCCATGGTTCCTTTTAAGTAGAAAAAAATCCTTTTCACTACCTTCAAATGAGATTCCTTAGGATTGGACGGATATCATGAAAATAAGAATACAGAAAACATTAATTCTGGACGACTAGCTGTCATGTAATGTAGACTTCCTATCATACCTCTAAAAGATGTTTGATCTACTAGTTTCCTATCTTTATCATGATCAAGTGTGTTTGAGGAACCGATGGGAGTAGTGATACTCTTGGTGTTGTTAGATCCATACTTTTTTAAGAAGATAATTAAAATATTTATATTGGGATATGTAGATTCCATATGGTATTTGAGAAATTTTAAAACGAAGGAAAAATGTTAACTCACCCATCACACTGTTTTCAAACTCATATTTCGTTATATCCACAAAGGAATCATTTAAAGATGGATTAGCTGAACCAAATATAATGTCATAAATATTAATTCGAACAATCAAAAAAAATTCTAATCTTTCTATATAAAATGGTTTGGATCTATATTTCCCTTAATGTATTTATTTGAAAGAAAAAATCATGTGAGTCTATCATACCAAGCTCGAGGGGCTTGTTTAAGGCCATACAATGCTTTGGTAAGCCTAAAAACATGATCAGGATGTTTTAATCTTCAGAGCCATGAGGTTGTTTAAATAAAATTCCTCTAGAACATAACCACTAAGGAAAGAACATTTCACATCCATTTGAAAATGTTTTAAATTGATGAATTCTACAAGGGAATGAAGAATATGAATTAAATCAAGTCTAGCTACTGGAGCATAGGTTTCTTCATAGTCTATTCCTTCTTATTGATTATAGCCTTTAGCAACTAATCTAGCTTTATTTCTTACTATGATTCTATTTTCATCACACTTATTTCGGAAGTCCCATTTTACTCTAATTACAGAAGTTACCTTAGGTCTTTCAACAAAGGTCCAGACTTTATTCCTTTCGAATTCATTTATTTAATCTTGCACGGCTTTAATCCAGTCATCATCATCTAAAGATTTATCAGTGATTTTTTTGGTTCCAATTATGTAAGGAATGCTAGATCCTCTAATTAATTTTTTAAGGAAATTCCAGTCCTTACAGGTTGATTGACATCACCAATGATACTATCACTAGGATGATTCTATAGAAATGACTGATTTGGGTTTTGTAAAAGCTGTTCATCAACATAGGTTAGGAAATCATCTGGGGTAAATGTTTCAGCAGAATCTTCTTGAACATTTTCCTTATCAGAAGGATGTTCTATCATAGGTTGATAATCAGTTTTTTAAAACACATCTGAGGATGTAGGTTGGGGTTGTTTAAAAATAAAAGGACCAGTTTCATCAAATTTAACATGTATTGTCTCTTCAACGCTACAAGTGTTTTTATTGAAAACTCTATATTCCTTACAAGTTGTGGAGTAGCCTAATAAAATTCCTTCATCAGATTTTGGTGTGAATTGATGATGATTATCTTTATTATTAAGAATGGATACCTTGCAACTAAAAACCATAAATTATGAAATTCCAAGTTTTTTACCATTCCATAACTCATAAGGGTTTTTTTTAAGAAAATTTCTAATCAAAACTCGATTTATAGTATAAAAGGAAGTACTTAGAGCTTCAGCCCAAAAATGTTTGGAAACAGAAAAATCATTCAACATGGTTCTAGTTATCTCTTGAAGAATTATATTTCTTCTTTCAACAACACCATTCTGTTGACGTGTTCTGGGTGCTACAAAGTTATGAGTAATTCCATTTCTACGACAAAAAGTTTCAAAATCAGAATTTTGAAATTCTCCCCCATATTCACTATGAATAGTTTTCAATGGAAGGATTTTATCATTTTTAACTTGGGCTCTAACGTATTTGAAATAAGAAAAAGTTTCAGAATTATTTTATTGAAAATAGACCCACATAAATCTAGTGTAATCATCGACCAAGACAAATACATAATATTTTTCCCCAATGCTTCCAGTTTGTGTAGTACCAAAAAGATCCATATGAACTACCTCAAATACATCAGTGGTTGAGACATCACCAATGGATTTAAAACATGATTTTTGTTTCTTGACATATTGACAAGGTTCATAGACTTTTGAAGAATCAAATATATGCTCCGAAATATCCTTAACTAGTCTCTTCTTAGATAGTTTCCTTAAGTTCCTAAGTTACAGTGTCCTAGCCTTATATTCCATAACCAAGAATGATCTTCCATTGCACTAAGGCAAGGTATGTCTTGGCTCTTAAGGTATTCTATGTTTAGTGTGTATTCATTATCTTACCTATGGGAAAAAAGAATAAACTTTTCCTTGTAATTTTTCACTAAGGACATATCATTCCTAATATTCACAAGTTATCCTTCATCACATAATTTTCTTATGCTGATGAGGTTGTGCTTGAGGCCCGTAACAAATTTAAAATTTGGAATCAATATTTTTTAAAATAGAACGATATTACCTATACCAATAATTTCTCCCAGATCATTATCTCCAAAAGTTACTTTTACTTCTTTCGTCTTGATAATATTTTCAAAATAGTTTTTTACTAGACATATTCCGGGAACATCCACTATCCATGTACCATGTATTCCTGTTGGTACTTTTCCTATTTTATTGAAAATAAGATAAAGTTATGTTTTTGAAATTTAGACATTCTTGGATCCAGAAGTCTCAGAAATTAAAATTTTGGGAACCCACATCTTCTTAGAAAAACAAGCTTTAGGAAATCCTAAAGATTGGGTTTTGGTAGAGAACAATTCTTTGCCCAGTGACCACCACATTGACTCATAATGTAGAATGGGGCACTTTGAGAAACAAATTAATTGTTACTAAAATTTGTTTTAGCACTAGTATAACCAAATCCAGAAGTATTCCTTCAAGGTTGGATTTGTGAATACACTTTATCAAAATTTTCCTAACCAAGGGTAAAGTTTGACAAACACTTCCTCAAGGAAAATATTTCAGATTTGATTTTTATAACTAGGTTATTGTCTTCAAAAACATTTGAACTACAACTAGGCTGGTAAACATTTTTCTTAGAAATTATTATTTCAAGATCTTTATAATGTTTATTCTTCTCACAACATACTTCCTCATGATTTTTTGAAATACTTTCAAAATAATGATTTTTCATATCATAAACTATCAAATGATCTGATATTTCCTTAGTAAGAATAGTATTACTAGAATTATCCTTAGCCTATTTTTTCATGAGATCTGAATTCTCATTCTAAAGGGGTTTGGAAAACGTATAAACTTCTTCATAGGTGGGTAAAGTATTATATTCATCAGAAGAAGATTCTTCATCACAAGAGTTATAATATTTAATATCAATAGCATTGAAAGAAAAATTGGTCATTGATTCAGCATTGTGTACCTTAGCCAACAAGAAATGATTATAAATCAGTAGCCTTGATAAAAGACCTAGATTCTTCTATCCATAAGATTCATAATATGATGATTCATCTTAAGAATCTACACCACTGGCACTCCATGTGTCATTAGCTCTCAACACTTTCTTAGCTTTAGACATGTAATACTTCTTTCTGTTTTTATCATAATTCCTTTCCTTTCTTTCTTTTCATTTGAGCATAGGGAAATGAGGTATTATGTGTCCATTTCTCTTGGATTCATATCATGTAACATCAGAATCATTCTTGTCTTTACTTTCCTTATTATGGTATCTGGATTTAAAGTTCTTCTATCCAGGTATCTTGTTCATCCTTCGAGCAAGATTTTCTAATTCATTTTATTAGGACTCACTTCCACTAGATTTGAAATGAATAACATCTTTCTTTGATCTGGATATAGTAACTCTCTCTGGAGTCTTTTCTTTCATATTATTGGAAGTAGTAGTAAAAGCTACATTGCCATTTCCATTCTTCTTCTTCACAATATCAGCATCTCTATTCATTCTAGTCTCATGATGAAGAAGAGTTCCAAATAGATCATCAAGGGTAATCTGAGTAACCTTTCTATTCTCATCAATTTTAGTCCTTTTATATTCCAAATCATTTGGAATGATGTTGATGATCTTGTCAATAAGGGCTTCATTATCCGATCCTTTTTCACCCACTGATTGTAAACTATTTACAATAGTCATGAATCTCTGTTGCACTTTGCATATGGGTTCACTATAAGGAAAACTAAAACCATGATATTCAGTTCTAAGCTTGTCTCTTCTAGTCTCAATTACTTTATAAGTGTCAAAGTGAGTAACTTCTAGTTTCTTCCATATAGAATTTTCTACTTCAAAAGATGAAATTTTTCTATATATATTTCTAGTCATTGAACATAGTAAAGTATTTCTTCCCTTATAATTCAGTTGATATTCATGATTTTCATGATTTGTAAAGGCACGTACATATTTATCAGGAATTTTATATCCACAAGTAAACATAACAAAATTTTCAACCCCAGTGTTGATAATGAATGTCTTCATGGGATCTCTCAAGTATTCGTAATCATTACCATCAAAGATAGGTGGTCTGGTTTGATTGAGATTTCCTATGAAACCAACATTGATATCTAGAATTTTTAATAAAAGTCCATCCACAAAAACTTGTTTATAGAAACATTTTGTAAAAGAATAAAATATTCTAAGAAATAAAATATAGAGTAAAACTATCTCTACAAAAATATGAATCTGAATTATGAGTCTGAAAATAGATTCCGAAAAAAAATATGAATCTGGAAGTGTGAATCTGAAGGTTTAATTCTGTGAATTCTATTCTAAATCAAATCTTGATATTAATTCAGATTGAACCAAATCATATGATACCAATTGTTCGGAGGGTATGTCTGATTATAATATACTCTATATAACCAAATGTAAGATCTAAATAATAATGTGATTCTTAGATACAGGAGGAGGTGAATTGTACCTTGTAAAAAATATTTTTGTAGTTTTAAAGATGGTTATGTTTAACAAGGTTAAACAAGATAATTCACAAGATTTCTATAAGTTCTAATCACTTGCAAAATTCTGGAAAATTTATTATAGAAACGGAACATAACTTATGTTTACAAAGATGATGATTCTACCTTAATGCGTATAGAATCTAACTATATCAGAGTACAAGAGTAAGGAAGTACAAGATTTTTATACTTTCCATAACAATACAAATATAGTGGAAAAACAGAGTAGTAAAACTACTGGTAATAATTAAAAACTATTTTATCACAAATAGGAGGTTATCCAACTACACAGGATAAAGGCCCCTTCTTTATACTTTCAGGAAAGCATTTCTTACCCACACCATGGTAATCTCTCGATTCGAAGATCGGAGTCTGTCTTTCTATCCCCGCAAGCCCTCAACTACCAGGTAGTCGACACCTTTATCTTCCTCAGCATGGAAGCCCTCATCTTCATGTTTTTGGAACCTCTATCTTCTTATCCATGGAATCCCTCGATTGTAAATAGCAATAATCAGAGTCTCACGAAGCAAGTCTGCATAAGGCAATGTTTGAACAATCCATTCAAACTTTCTTCATGATGCATGCGAGTTGATAAGAGTCTCTCTCTATATAAATCACTTCAACAGCATGTAGGCATAGTTGTCAATGTTCTGTTTTCATGTTGTGTCTTCTTTTCAAATGAGCCCCTATTTATAGGAAGAGATACAAAGGTCGTCTCCCTCCTCCAATGGTCATATTCTTCCTTTAATTTCAGAGGGACCTGTACACGTGTCTTTCAAGCAACAGTTAATTGATAACTAAAAACAAGACATTGTTTTTTAATAGAACAAGTGAGAGTATAACCAAAAACTGATATTCGGAATGGAGAAAATGGATGTTTGGAGTGGATAATGATAGGAGTGTTGGTAAAAAATGAATTCGGAGTCTATAGTACAAATATATTCAGATTCTGTTTTGTAGGAATTCGTAATTTGAATTCGTAAACAGAATTCATCATCAAAATTCATAGTGAGAATTCATAATCAGAATTCATCATCAAAATTCATAATGAGAATTCATAATCAGAATTCATCATTAGAATTAATAATCAGAATTCATCATCAGAATTCATAGTTAGATATTTGCACAAGTTCATAATCAGAATTCCGAGTTGAACATCATAAAAATTCGTAACATGAAATTCGGAGTAGAACTTCATAATAGTTCGTAACAGGAATTCAAATCCTAAAACAGAATGCTTCATGTCTAAGTATTTTACGATTCCATGTTTTTAGATATGAATCCGATTTTTATACTTATGAAAAAATATGATTTGAGCAATGAAATCTTAGAAAGGGTAGATTTACTTGGGTAAGGAAATTTTCCATATAGAACTAAAATATAGGGTAAAATCAGATTTTCTTTAAGATAAGGTGATTGTGATTTTAAAAAAAATATGGAATGGAAAAGTAATAAGGAAAAACTTACTTGACTAAACAATGTCATAAAAAAACTACTACAACTAAATCAGACAACTATAATTAAAAAACAAAATAAAAATACCAGTAACTAGGAAGCCAAAATATCTCCTGCAGCCCCTAACTAGTAGTGACAAGCCTGATCTGCAACCTTCTCCAAGTGACATGAAAAAATTTTATTTATACATAGGCTAATTATTACAGCATACTCTGTAGTATCCTCCCCGGAGCCTCTCATGAAAAATTACATAAATCAAGTTAAAGCACATTGAACAATAAGTTATACTAACTCATCATCCAAAATAGGTATACATTGTTTCTAGCATCACAATGGCTACAATCATCAAGTATCACATAAAAAATTATATAATATAATAACTGATAAGAATGTTACCCCACTACCACTTCCCCACTGGTTTTCCACTTTTCCCCAATGTTCCACGTCGTTAGAATCCTTCCCCAGAATGGATTTACCGTAGACCCTGGGTGATGTACCACAACATGTACCTCATGAAACACTACCAACACATCCATGAAACCAAAGTGACCATGTAGTTCTCCAGGAGCCATCATATCTCACATAACATTTACCATACGTCGGGCATTATATCCCATGCCATTACAGCCCATATCTGGAGTAAGGATCCTCAATCCAGCAAATCCTATACACATTACAACTATAGCAGTCAACAGAAAACTTTTTCCAGATTATATGTGTGTGAATAACCACAATCCATTACATCCCTGTACATGCATATTTAGGGATAACTAACCACTATGCCAACCAACACAAGTAAATACCAAGAGAAGAGTGTGGGGGAAAAAGGGGGTAGTAAGCCATCAATCATCCGACCACAATGCTAGGGAAAACACCCCCAGGCCTCAGAATCCACGGTTTGTTAGTTTCCATAACAGATGATGTGGGGAAGCATATAAAAAAAAATTATATAATATATTATATCTTAAAACCATACTATAAGCATAACCTAGTCCCTGACTCAACTATAGCTAACGTGTCTCGGGAACACGGTTGCAACTGCTAAGATTAGGTATCATGTAAACAGATAACCATTTAAAGAGATTTATTACATTACTTATTTTAATTTTAATCATTTGAAATTTATGTTAATAAATTATTTAAACATTAATATTCCATTAAAAATTAAATATTGTATTTCAATAGCATCACACTAAAGATTCATTCCCTCTAGGCATAACCAAACCAATTTATGGCGTCATTGAAATATTACCTCAACATTACATCAATGCATTCCACAACACTATGGGTTAAAATTATTTATTAAATAAATTATTAAAAGAATTATTGCTTTCCCATATCGATTGGAATTATCGAAAAAAATTCTATTCTAGTACTAACAAAGGATATCAACCTGATGAATAGATGAAATACCATTTGTGTTTTTCCACCTATAGAGGAAGTGTATACCCATCCTCACTTGAGATGCTAAATACAGATAGAATGTTTCATAACATGTTCATCCTCAACCCATTTGGTAAGAGGTTAAGATAAATTAACTTCCTAGAGATATGGGGAATGTAAATCAAATAAAAAACAAAAAAGATTCAGTAAACAACCAATCATTCACTTAAAACTTGAATCATCATCTCATTTGTCCCCCATGACACTCACATTTATAGAACAATGGAAATCACCACTATAGGTGTCAATTAATGCCACACCCAATGGGAATCTCTACCCCCTTGTCTCACAACATTCATCAAGGCTCATAACATGTGATAAGGATCTGGAATCAAATATCATATAAACTAGGCTATGGTCTTTAAAAAAGGAATTATTCAGTCACAATCATTGATACATCATAACTCCAAGCATAAATAACATAGTCGTTACTAGATAGTGGGTAACATAGAACCCCAATAGATGTTTTCTTTAATCAAACAACAGATTAATTAATCCATCTCAAATTAACTGATTACTTATTATTAGGTTACAACAATGGGTAACCTAAACTGCAAGCCATCTCAAATAATTAATCATCCTGGTTGTATTAATTTGATTATCATAAAATTACAACAACAACAAAGGTAACTAGATTCCTTTAATATCCTCTTTATATTTAACTTATTAATTATCAATTAATTATAGATTTACATTATTTACTAATTTTATCAATAACAAATTTCTAATAAGAAATGAGTACATATCACACTATCTAGAAAATCAAGAGGCAATAACATATGTCTGAGACCAATTTAATTATTAAGTTTAAATATTTATTACATCAATTAAATTTCAAACTAGTGGGATGAATTATTCTAACTCTATGATTTCTTGTAAAATAATAGAGAAGTGAAAAATCCCCTACCACAAATGTTTTCTAAAGTTCTCCACTCGAGAACAGATCAATGCAACGAATCACTATCACATTTGCTACAAAAACTACATCCACCTGAGAATATTGCAGCACAACATCATAAATAAAAAACAACATTATAACTATTAATATAAAATTCCATACAATGGGAATGTGAAACTGGAGAAAAATTATTGAAGAAAACAATGGAACAGAGGTATGTTTTACCTTAGAATAGAGACGGATCGAAGAAAGAAGTGAGGAACTTGTACATGACGATGTAATCACTGAATTTTTAAGAGGGAGGAATCTAGGTGATATGGGGATTGAGACGGGTTGGGCGCAAGATATAGGGTCTGAAAAACCTCAGTAGTTGGGTGTCATTAAAATACCCTATGGATGGTTAGTACACGACGTTTATGTCCTCGTCACATCATGTTCCACCTCAAGTCTGACTTATGCTAAAAATGCATCACCTGAGTGCTCTATTATATTTTTCTAAACCCTGATTGATACAAATAGTGTTCCCGTTGGTCACGTTGTGTACCACCTATTCCCTGCTTCTCGTGACTAAAATCCTCCATAAATCCTCTAATCCTTCTCTAAGAACATTAGTATTAGAAAACCAAAAATTTGTTCTATCTTTGAGGATTAGAGACCTTACATAGTGAACTACCATTAGTGATTACATATGGTTTATCACTTTATAATCATTAGAAAAAATTATATTTAGAAGTTCATTTTTGTTATTTCTTGAATCTATAGAAAATATTTTCATGATTTGTTTTGTAAACATCTCTAGATTGACATTGATCTTTTTCATGTACTTATAATTTTTTTGTTGTTTCATTTCATTTTAATTATAATGGTGTATTTAAAAACTTTTGAATAGATTTTATGGTCCTTTGGGTACTCATTAATATTTTCATTCATTGATATATTAAAGATGATTTCATGTATTATTTTTTAAAAATTCCAATGAAAATTCATTTTTTCTATTAGACTCATTATACTTTTTTATAATTTTGTCTTGGTTTTGGTTAATTAATTTTTTGAAAAAGATAATGATTGGGATGATGTGTATTACTCCATGATTTTAATATGTAGTTTTAATATGATTTAATGTTATATAAAATATCTTAGATCCCATATAATAAAAAAATTAAAATGAATTGTAAAACATTTTATAATGAGAAAATATGACAATAAAAAATTATTAACAAATTATTTGAATAAAATTTGAGGAATAATTAAAACATGTATAGGGTGAATAAATATAAAGTTAAATAAGAATACCCCAAACATAAAATATTTATCCTAATGTATTTCCATGATGATCATTATCACAAAGAAATATATAGATGTAATTAATTGTTCCAAAAATATAATATAAATGATGAGAGAGTATTAAATATAATAAATGATGTTATTAATGTATGTAATGTGATATATAGAAATAAAATTTTACCATTATATATATGGTCATTAGAAATATGATTTTTTAATATATAGTCATTTGGTATGAAATTATACAACAATTTTATTATAATTTTCTAGTTTTTTGTATCAAATTTGAAAAATATAATCATAAAAAATAAATGTTTAAAAAATGATATTATATAATAAAAATATTTTATATTATATGATTATTTGTTCCTTGAATTTATTATAATAAAATGAATAATTGGTGTATTTATAATATTTTGATAATTTTAATATATATTTTTCATAAAATTACATGGTAAGCTGTAAATTTTTTAATTTAAATAGTTTATAGTAAAAAAATATTTAATATTGAATGTCAATGTTTTTAAAAAATTAGTTATAATATTATTTTATTATTATCCTAAGAAAATTAATTGATTACTTGTACAATTTGAATATAAATTAATTTTTAAATGTAAAATTTATATATTCAAAGAGACTATAAAAAGTCAATGGTACAAAATATTCAACAAGTATTTTCTGAAATTCTACTCAAAACATAAATATAAATGGATACCTCCACCACCCCATGAAAACCACACTTTCCCTTTGAAAATATCAAAATTTGAAAACTATTTTTATTCTCCTAAACTTTTAAATTTTGTGTCCTACACTTCAACAAATAATTCAATATTATATTATTGTTAATGATCCCGTAACTATAAATAGGTAACTCATATATGTAAGTAACTCATTCGAAAGGGTATTTTTCAATTACCTTCTCAAATCTACAATTTCAATAAATCAAAAATTATAATAATTATTTCATATTAACATCATTTTGCAACTGAATATTTTACCTTATAATAATATGAAATATCTACTCATACATGTTCATTAGTATATACAAATTAATTATTGGGATTGATCTACCATCTATAGAATGATATTATACAATATTCAAAATTTTCATCAAGAAAGAGTATTATGACGTTTAAAATGGATATATATTATTTTAAAGGGTAATTAATGTTATTATTATGATTCTGAGAGGGTGAAAAATCAATGAATGAGGTATATATATTAACACCATTTCATTCATAAATTAAATGAAACATGGTCATCATGGTTTCCATTTTCACGAACCTTGATGATATGTACCATAATGTAGACAATATAAAACAAGAATCATTAAAATAAAAGTGATTCCACTAGACTAACTTATTGGGGATGGAATAAAATTTAATAAAAAAATGATTTCTGATATATCCATTTTGAAACATGTATGAAAAATTCAATAGTATAATTATATGAATATAAAAAATAAAAGTATAAAAATGTTCTATAGACAGCTTCCAAGTCCATGGATATCACCAAAATTCCCTTGGATACGACCTATTTCCATTATAAACGTTTCATTTGATATAAATTCCATGTATACAACATTCTGGAACCATCTCTATGAAGTAATCATGTAGTTGGATTGTAACTATAACCACATTGACATGGCACAGGCTCCATGGGTCATTTAAAACCATATACTGAATCCAGTAGTATTGGATAACTATAACCATTGGATAATTTTTTTAATCTATCTTAAACATTTATCCATTAGCATCACCCTATGGTAATATTGTTCTAAAAAAATCACAACTCCTTGAATTTGTTCATTCATGCCCAACACTTAGATGAAATGTCTTTTCCACTCATGTAATGACCTAGGTAAATATAGAATAACACCTTTTTCACATCTATTCATATTTATGAATATGATTTTGATTTTACATTAATTATGATACTTTTTTGGATAGTGTTTTTTGCACGAAACAACAGGTTTCTCCAAAAACATATATTGCAAAAAACATTGATTTATGGCGAATTATAATATATTATTATTATATTAGAAAATAATTTACACCAAGCCATTTTCTAACTCTAAAATAACAAAAAATAATACCAAATGATTATATGTGTTTCAAAACTATTTTTACATTTATCTAATATAATTTAGTGGCATGAAATCGAATTAATCTATTTTTAATCCTAAAATACTCTATTATTTTTAAATGGTATGTTTACCAACTTTTAATGGAGAAACCTTTTAAAATATTCTTTTTCACTTTTATATGTTCTATTCTACAAAATAAACATATTTTATTGAAGTGTGACATTAAAAAAATTGGTTAAATTTACTGTAATTATAGAGCAATGTATATTTTTTAACCTATAGTGAAAAATACTGCATTTAAATTCAAAACATCTTTTTCATATAATATATTTATATAGTAATATTGTAATTTTTATTGTTTTTAATGTTTCATTGGAATAATTTTTTATGATTTAATCCAATCATTTTCATCTGAAGTAATTTTACCTTGAAATTAAATATAAACATGTCATTCTTTCACAACGGGAAATAATTTTAAATTAATTTTTCCCATTTTTATATTTTTAATTTTCACAAATGGATTGTATATTTGGAATCAGAACGTTTTATTTCTTAAAATAAGTAACTTTTGGATATTATTAATAGAAACATCAATATTAATTTTTTTTACCATGATTAGAGTGTAAATCTGGTAAATAAAGGAAAAAATAATAATATTATAATAATATTAAACTACCCAAACATATGTCATAATACAATTGTATGTTATTTTTATGACATTCGGAATCTTTGGGTCTATTTGAGACCCCCATGAAGCCAATTTAGAGAGATAATGATATTTTATAATAATTAATTTATAGTAAAATGATAAATAACCTAAACATACATCTTTTACTAATTCTTTTTATTTGGTGATATATAAGTGATATATTAAACTATAAATATTCCTTAAAAATATTAAAATATTTACTACATCAATATATTTTATTTATAATTTTTAGACATTACATAAAAAAAATTAATAATAACACAATGATGATGCAGTGATTGATTCACTAAAAAATTATAATAAATGAAATTAAAAATATTAAAATAAATTTAATATGATTATATTTATGCGATCCATTAATTTTATAGATGATATTGACATATTATCTTTGATTTAATTCATTTTACCCAAAGTAATACAGTTTTTATGAGCTGGTAAAAAATTCAAGTATGAATAGTGTCCAAAATTTACATAGTTCAAAATTAACAACATAAAATAGTTTACTATATGATATTAAATTCATATGAATATAATATTCAGAAAAATGGTTAAGAAATTTACAAATATATCATAAATTAATTTTTTGGGTTTCTTTACATGATATGGTTATTAAATTAACCAAAAATATATCTATAACAAGATATCACAATAATCATTAAAATTGTAAAATAATGGTTAAACCAAAAAGATAAGGACACAAAAATATTAAAAACTTTTTAAAAACTATTGGATGATGTACCTATAAAAAAATCATATATTTTAATTAAATGTGTTTTGGACCTTTTAAAATCAAAATGAAATTTATAACAAATTAATAATTCAATAATTTCCAAAAGTGCGCCACACCTCTTCTAAAAAAAAGAAAATACTTTTCTCTTTATCTCACATATATAAAACCATTTAGTTTAGAATATATCTATCTATAACTCTTCCTAGAATCCATCCCTTAATCGTATATGCCTTACATTGTAAATAAGGATATTCAAGAAAGCCTTTTGGCTCAAATCAAAAGAAGTTACCTGATTTAGATGTAATGTCTTCTCTTAAGTTCCATTCCATTATTTTCCTTCTCCACTGCCTATGATATTTTTCCTTGATTACAAAACAACACCAGTATCATAAAAATACTTTTATTTTGTTATGAGATGGATTTGAACTACATTTACACACATCCCCATCTAATGTATACGATCAAACTATTTCTGTGTATATTGAACTACTACCTCACGAAATGATGGTTGTTCAATTTTCTCCTACCATCACTCATGATGTCAATTATTATTGAATTGTAGTTATATATGAAATATATTATATTTATATTGTGTCAATTATTCTGTATTTTTATTTACAACATACCATAATTCTTCACATAATTTTTAAATATGATAATTTTATTTGAAAAAGTGAAGACTATCACCCCCTTAAAGTTATATTACTCATTCATGACATAAATGGAACATATAAAGGATGTGATTAATGAAATTATATATCATATATAACATAGATATTATAATATAATTATAATATACCTATAATTAATTTATTTTTCATTTATTTTATATGTTAATAAAATTAATGTAGCATTCATGCATATGTACAACCTACCGTATCCATGAATGGTTCATTTAATTTCCTATATTCAAATGTCATGGAGTTTTATAAATACATATACACTGGATATATATGATAATTAAATCATTAATATAATTTTTGTGTTGATTTACTTTTGACTACATGTACAATTTATATCAAAACTACTTCATTTTTCACTAAAGTATTGAATATCTACAAAACAACCGATATTAACATAATAATTATGTAATTTTTATAACATTGAAATAAGTGATATTAAAGTAATAATAATCATGAATATGGTTTTTAGGAATGTGTAAATTAACATAACATTATTATGTAGTATGAACAAGGAATATATGTCAAGAGTGGGACTAAAGATAAGGGACGTCATCCCAATTCCCTTTCATTGAGGCATATTTTAATAATATACAAATATTTATTTTATATGCTGTATAATAAACCCATTTGAGTTATAATATCATCCATATGTAATGTTTTTTCTACAATGGTTTTTACTAAATTAAATGAGGATTGATTTCAATGTAAGTGGCCACAAAAACCTCTCCACTGCCAAAATCATAATTAGATATTTGGCTTCCTCTATTGGCCTTAACATTTTTAAAAGGATAAAGAAACCCCTTATAGACTTTTATAGTGATTTTTTATTGAATTGTTTTTGAAATCTATTCACAATTTCAATATCTTGAAATGATTTCTTTTGATTGAAAATGAAATTTTATTAGTGAAATGTTAACATTTTCAATATTTTATATGTTATGTTTATATAATGGTACTTAGACATTTGGAAGAATGTTACATGATAAAACAAGAAAGGTGGTTACATGATAACCCTGATGGGTGGTTCTGTGATAAAAAATGGATGGGAGGTTATGTTATAACCTCTTATACCTTTGGTATGGTAGTTGGTCGTATGTCTACTATATTAATTGTTTTGTGTGGAAGTCGACAGTATAGTTATTCAATTATGTATGTTTATGTACCATGTTATGATTATATATTTTATCTATCTTACCTTGAAATTAATGGTAATATTTTGTTTATAAAAGCGTATGAAATGAGATTACATTCAGTAATGTGTTTTTGTTAATTCTTAATGTATTAATTTATGATAATATTTTCATGATTTACACGTTTTTGATAGACTAACAGTTTTCATTCATTATGTATCCCTTACTATGCTTTGTATGCTCATCCCAGGTTTTGAAATGTTTTTTCACATGAAATAAATAATAATAGAGTCATGGATGGGATTAGGGTAATGTTATGATGTTAAAACATGAAAAAACCTCTTTTTTATTATTAAACAGTTTTTCTTTTATGAAAAAACATTGAGTATATGTGACTACTCAATATATTCATGTTTTTTTATATCAGTTATAACCTAATTCTATAAATATATATAACTAAAATTATCATCGATGTGAATTAATTTAAAATTATTTACTTAACTCGACATTATGTAAAATTTATGGTTAAGACTTTATAAATGGTAGTTGAGGTTGTTTTTGATGTCGTTAATGGTTATGGAGTTATTTAAGCATATGTTGAATGTTTTATATAACCACAATGGTTTTAATATAAGAATGTGTCATAGTTATTTTAGATAAATTGTACGAGATTATGAGAACATGAATAATCATATCATAGTGTTTACCGTCCTCATGTGATATTATATGATGATTTTATTGCCATAGAGACAGTGAAATTTTTATTTTTAGTAAATGGTAGGATCTAGTGGGAACCAATATAACAATGGATTTCAAGGAAACTGTACTCATTTTCTAAAAAATAAACTAATTGAAATAGGATTTTTAATGAGAAATCATGTTGTTTTTCTTAACCAAATATCTAGATTCAGGATACACCACTCAAGACATTGTTATTTTCCCAAGGCATCATATATGAAAAATAATATTCCATATGAATGGCTTGGTATTAATCATAATGTTAAGTATATTAAAAAAAATAATGTGTTAAAGATGTGGAATGAAACACCTTAGAAAATGTTTAAAATGGAAAAGAAGTTGTTATTAATTTGCTGATGAAGGTCATAAATCAAAAACCTTTCATTGAAAAAGAAGAATTTAGTTTACTACATAAAATGGAATGATGCTCTATCAAGAGGATCAATTGAATGTTTAAAATTTATTTTACTTGGTCATTATGATAATAGATTTCCTATAAAGAATGATCGGGAATGGGATCAGTAGGACCATACAAATATATGTTTACCAATATCTATTCCCAATCCAATTGAAGATGAGAAAACTCATAATGACCTATTAAAGATATGGATTATTTCTTAGCTCATGTTTTGACATTATTGAATCAAAGTACATTATGAAAGATTTTTTTGAAGTAAGATTAAATGAAAAATATTGAAAAACATGGATAATGGACAATTTAGAATGTTTGGGGATTAAGTTGTCTACATTTTAGGAATTAAAGAGTTATTTTTGATTAGTGGATGATGATATATTTAAATATATTAACGATATGATTAAATTATAAGAAATATACTATTTATAACTATTATTTTGTTATAAAAATATATTAACTGGGGATGAATTGTCATTTATTTTGTGGATATAGTTATAAACAACAATTAGGGTTTACATTATCCTTGAATTTGAGGCAATTATGGGATAATAATTTTTAGGATTTAAATTTTGAGGTATGAAATATCCTTCGAGGTTAGATTATGAAATGGTTATTTTGGAGGTTTTTATCGCATTTTTTTGGAATGTTATAAAATTATATAGTTTTTTATAAAGGACAACATGCAGAACTTGTGACCACATGTCGCGTTGGAAACATTTATGAGAATAGTCCCCGAACCAATGTCTAATGGGGATTTGTTGCATACAAATTAACTATGTGTATTCCCTCATTAGTATGACTTATTTCATTTAGTTAAACTATTTTTAGGATCGTTAATATATTGATTTTGGGGATTTTTTTTAATCAAATGGATATCCTATGTATATAATATTGATTTTGTTATTAGGTGATAAATGTTATATTAGAAGACGTTCGAAATAGAATACTATGGGATTTCATTTGAGGTGTAATGATTGAATTTTATTTTGGAAGAATCTATGTTTTTATTTTACACATATGGCGATTGGGTTTTTTTTATTGAAATGGTTTATATATCATATTAAATATATAATTATGTTAATTATATTTTAGTATGAGACATTAATAGTTGTCGGTGTTGATTAGATATAATTTTTTTGATTAATCGTGGAAGAATATGTGATCAAATCTTTCTGAATTTAGGGATTCAATCTCAGATTGGATTATTTTGAATCAATTTAAGGAATTTTTTTATTTTATAGTCTTTGAGGAAATTTGTGTATTTTCTATTGAATTTTGAGATTAAGAGTAGTATTTATTTTTTATAATAGATTATTCCCTTTGGGGAATATATGATCACGTACTAATCCTTTTGGTTTTGGTTAATGTAAAACGATAGGAGAAATATATAGTTTATTTTTTGGATTATGTGATTCAATAAAATTTTATTCTAGTGCTTCAGGTGAGACCAAGCCATCTGGAATACTCATAGTTTGGAGAAAGGATGAGTTTTTGGATGAAATTTATTAAATAATGAATCTCTACTTATCATGTAAATATAATTACATATGTTCTCTGCCAATATCATAAATAAATTCCTCTCCATTATTAAAATGACCTTAAAACAAAAACATTTTATATTTACTTTTACAACTAGGGAATCAAATACTATTTATCCCATCAAAAAATTGTGGATTTCCTATTGTTAAATTTCTAATGATCTTGTTTTCTATCACACTCCATCAAAAATTAAAAATTGTTTTACTTAAATAATCATGTTTTCCTACATGTAATCCCAATAAGTGATATCTTCGGTGACCATTGTACATATATTTCATTCTTATGTAGTGATAATTTTATTTACTCTTTTTCTATTGTTGGATTTTGAAAGATGTTTCAAACCCAAAATTTAAACTTTCATGTCTGCAATTTCTAAAAGGGGGGAATGATTTAACATCCCATCTATTTATTGAATAAATCATTTTCATAAATATTAATATTTATGAATAAAATATTAATTTTATGTTAAATGTGATTCTTTTTGGTATTGTAATCGACACACGACAACAGATTTCTGTGAAAACTTACGTCGCACGCAACTTTTAGTTACACTGAAAAATATTATGCTATTATTATATTAAATTGTACTTAACACATACCTATTTTATTGTTAGTAAAGAAAACAACTAAATATAATATAATTTGAGATGTTGGTTAAATGTTTCTACATTTATCCAATTAATTTTAGATGTTTAAAATGAGAATGAATCAAATTATAAGCATAAAATACTCTAAAATGTTTCAAAGGTTAGTTTACCACCTTTTGATAGAGAACCATTTTAAATCAAATTTTTGTCACTTTTATATATTTTTTTTTGACAAAATAAACATCTTTTTATGGAATTGGGTCAAAAAATTTACTATGTAATTTTTTTTGGTAATTTTCTAACAAATTTCATTTTTAAATGAATAATGGAAAATACAAAATTTTAATTCAAAACTGTCTTTTCATCTAATTTTACAATTTAGTTATAGTATCATTTTAATTGGATTTAAAGAGTAAATGGATTATGTTTTTATCCTTAAATTCAGTGATTCTCATTGGTAGTAAATTTATTTTGAAATGATACTTAAACACATATCAAGCATTTGATAGTTATTATTTCTAAAAACCCAGCTTTGTTGTTTTGACGACGAGAATTAAATTAAAATTAATTTTCTTCAATTATGTTTTATGAATTTGGAGAAATGGATTCAATATTTGAAATCATAAGGACAATGTTTTGTATGTATATACTTTTTATTTTTTTTACATTATGAATAATAACTTCAGTAGTTATTTTATTTACCATAGTTAGAGGGTAAATCTGGAAAATAATGCTAAAATATAATATAATACAAATATTAAACCACCCTAACACATTCTATGATTCTATTTTAAGAGGTATTTACGACCATAGGAATCTTTTGGTTGATTTTAGGAGCCTATAGAGCCAAATTGTAGTTATAATGACATTTAATAATAATTAATTCAAAGAAATAAGAAAAATAACAAAAACATGTATCTTTTAGTAATACAATTTTTATAAGGGACAATATAAGTGATATATTCAACAATAAATATTAATTATAAATATTATACTATTTCCTACATAAGGATTTTTTTTATTTTTTATATGTTAAATAAATAAATTTATTTATGACACATTGATGATACCGTGACAGATTCATTATTAAATAATTTAAAGACATTATATTATAAATATTAAAATAAATATAATTTTCATATAATTATTCCATAATTTTTTATGAATGATATAAATATATTATATTTGAGTTAAAACAGTTTTTATGAGTAATTAATATTTTATTAATTTTTTAAAAATTCATGTCTGAATAGTGTCCAAAATAGAACTATGTCAAACATTAAAATATAAAATAGTATAATAAATGATAATAAATTCATAAAAATATAATATTTTAAAAAATGTTTAAAATAAGTCCAAATATGTCATAAAATATTTTTTCAGACATTTTATTGGACATGATAATTTAATTAACCCACAATATGTAAATAAAATAATGTCACTTTAAGATAAAAAATTGTAAAATAAGGGTTAATCCAAAAAGATTAGGATAAAATAAAATTTCAAAAATGGGTAAAAATTATTTTATGATGGTTATTAAAACTATATTCATTTTATATTATAATTAAATAAGTTTTTCAACTTTTTTAATTGAATTTTAATTTATAATAGATTAATATTTCAGGACTTTAAAAAGTACACATGACCTCTTCTATAAGAGGGATCTTTTTCTTCTCTTTATATCACATGTAAAAAGCCATTTTGATCTAAAACTATCAATCCAATATACATCCTAGAACAACTCCCTTACTTCTATTATCCATACCTTGGGCATAAGGCAATTCATGATTTTCATTTTGCTAAAATCAAAAGAAGATAATTGATTCAGAGGTAATGTCTTCTTTCATGTTACATTCTTTTGATTTCATTTTAGACTCCCTATGATCTTCATAATAATTGATTACATAACAAAAAAATTATCCATAATATAATAGGAATTTTTTAGGAGAAGGATTTTAACTACACTTACACTCACGTCTTTCTAATGGATCAGAACATACAGTTTCTGTATAAGGAGATCTGTTGCCTCACAAAATGATGTTTGTTCAATGTTATTTTACCACCTTTCATGATAGACATTATGATTGAAATTTATTTATATAAGATATATATTATATTTATATTTTCTCTATTTTTCATGTATTTTTATTTACATCATACATTTTTTTCTTTCCGTAATGTGTAAATACTATAATTTGATTTGGGGATGTGCGGACTACTGCCCCTCAAAGAGATTGACTGGTTCATGCCATAATTGAACATATAAAGGAAGGAATTAATGAAATTATGTAAGATATATAACATATATATTATAATGTAATTATAATATACCTATGTATCATTTTTTGTCATTCCATTAATATAACAATGAAATGAATATAGCATTACTGAGCTTGTACAACCTAACATATCTATCAACGGTGACTTTCATTTATTATCTTGAAATATTAAGGAATATTATAAATACATATATACTTGATATATATGATATTTAAATCATGAATATCATTTTGGAGACCATTTACTTTTGACTAAATGTACAATTTATATGAAAATAACTTCATTATCCACTCAAGTATTGAATATCGACAAAACAATCGATATTATCTCAAATAATTATATAATTTTTTAAAAAAATTAATATGTTATATAAAAGGAATAATAACCATCAAATTTTTTTTATGCATGTATAAATTGAGATAACTCTATTATCCAGGAAGAAGAAGTATCATACATCATGAGTTGGACTCAAGATAACGTACTCGCCTCAATCTCTATTAATTGAGGCATATTTTAATAATATACACATCCTTATTTTATATGATGTATACTATACCCCTTTTAAATTTTATTAAATTAAAATAAAATCTTTTTTCTTCAATTTATTTTTCTAAACGACAAAAGGAATGCTTTTAACATATGCGGAGATAATGGAATCTCTACCACCATAATCGTTATTTGATATTTGGATTCCTCTAAAAGACTTATTGTTTTTAAAAGAAAAAAACCCTTTATTCCATTTTTTTGTATTTTCATATTGAAAATGGGGTTTTCAATGGATTGAGTATTTAAATATCTGTAAATTATTATATTTGATTTCAAAGGAATTTTTCTAAGATAAATGTTGATATTTGGAATACATTATGTGTTATGATTATATAATAGTACTTGGATATTTGAAGGGTGGTTATGTTATAAACCATGTCATTTGGTTACATGATAAACGAAATGATGGGTGGTTACGTGATAAAATGAGGATGGGTGGTTATGTTATAAACTCCAATACATTGGTTTAGGAACTCAACCATATGTCTATTCCATTATGTGATATGTGTGGAAGTCGACTGATTGGTTATTCCATTTATGTATGTTTATGTCCCATGTAATCATTATATGTTTTATGATTCTTTACATGGTCTTTATGTTAATATTTCTGTTAAAAAATTGTAAGCAATGAGCATATATTTAGTGAATAGTTTTGGCTAATTCTTGAAGTATTAAATTATGAAAAACTCATTGTGGTTTACCTGTTTTTGCAAGACTAAAAGTTTTCATTCATTACGTATCCCTTACTGAGATTTTTATGCTCATCCTAAGTTTTGAAATGATTTTTACAAGAAATTAAAAATATTGGTGTCAAATATGGGATTAACTAAATCTTATGTTGTTAAAACTTGAAACTATGTCATGTTTCTTTTTAAAGAGTTTTGGTTTTATAAAAAAAATAGTGAGTAGAAGTGACTACTTATAATATTCATGTTGTTATGTATGAGTTATGACCTAATTACTAAAATCTATAAACCTGAAATGTTCTGTGATGTGAATTACAGTCAAATTATTGACTAATTCAACATTATGTATATTTATATTTGGCACATTAAAGTTTTTATTAGAGGTTAGTTTAGATACCTATATAGGTTAGGGTGTCATTTAAGCATAAGTGACATGCTTTATTTAACCTATGTGGGTATCATATTAGAAAAAGACATAGATTTATTAGATAAATTTAATGTCGTTTAGACAACACTAATATGTATATCTTAGTGTTTACCATACTCGTAGGATAGTGTATGATGATTTTACTAAAATACTCCCACTAACATTTTTTATTTTTATTAAATGGATAAATATAGCTGACACCAAGGTAACAATTGATGTACTGGAAACTATGGTGGTTTTAAAAATAATAAACTGAATAAAATGGAAGCAGTAAGGAGACCTCTTGTGTTAAATCATAAACAAATGTATGAAGTCAGGATTAAACACTCAAACCTTAGTGATTTTTAAAATGTACTCATATTAGATAGAAAATAATCCCTATAGATATTCTGATAATATTAATAAATTTATGAATATTCAAAAACCTATGTGTCAGGGTTGTGAAAAGAAACACCTACGAAAATGTTTCAATGGGACAAGAAGATGATATATATTTGGTAATAAAGGTTAAAATCAAATAACCTTCCATTGAAAAAAGAAGCCTTCAGATGACTCCAAAAAAGGGAAAGAAGATCTTTTAGAGTTATAAATTTAATGTTTTAAATGTGTTATGCATGGTCATTACACAAATATATGTATTACCAAAAAGGTTCGAGAATGGGATCAGTAGGACCATAAAAACATATGTTTTCCATTACCAAACTCCATTCCAATTGAAGATGTAGAAACTAAAAATGACATATGAAGGGTATGGATTATTTATTATCTCATGTTTTGATATTATTAAATATTATTAAATTATAAATTATATTGTTTGTAGGATGTATGTATAAATTAATAGGATGGAAAAACATGGATAATGGATCCTGAAGAATATTTGATGAATAATTTGTCTACAATTTATGAATTTAAGTGTTATATTGGTTCTCTAGATGATGATATGTTTAAATGATTGAATTATGGGATTACATTGGAAAAATTATAGTTTTTATAACCATTAATTTTTTATATAAAAATTTTAATTTAGAGATAATTATATTTTCATTTGTGTATATAGTTATAAATAACTATTAGGATTTATATGATTCTTTAATTTGAGTCAATTATAGGTTTTTTCTTTTTCAGATGAAAATTGTGAGGAATGTGATATCATTTGAGGTTAAAAAATGGTATGGTTACTTTTGATGATCTTGTCTCATTTTTAGGATTTTAAGATGATATTAGAGTTTTTAAAAAAGGACAATGCACTAAACGCGTGTTAACACGTGACATCAGACAACGCTATGGGATTCAAACCGACAAGCAATGTGCGACAAGGATTTATCACCTACCACTATACTAAGTGAATACCCAGGTAAGTGTGACTTATTATTTTTAGTTAAATATATTTTTTGATCATGATTAATTTGATTTCGAGAAATAAGTTTCATCATATGTATGTAGTTATTATAGGAAAAAAGTTTTGTGATTTTGTGATAAATGTTATTTTGGGAGATGTTTGAAATAGAATACTATTGGATTTTATTTTTTGGAGTAATGGTTTAATTTCATTTTGAAATAAAATGTTTTTTTATTGTGGGAATATTAAAATTTGGGTTATTTTTTTAAATGTTTAGCATATAATTGATAATATGTGATTACGTTAATTACATATTAGTATGAGACTTTAATAACAGGCAATTTTATTTGGAGAAACATTTTATGATTTATCATGGAAGACTATGTTATAAAACCCTTATAAATTTTGGTTTTCAATCATTGTTTGGATTATTTTAATAAATTTTACGGAAAATCATTTATCAAATGGTATTTTTAAAACTTTGGGTATTGTTTGTTGAATTTTGTACATTATGAGTAGAATCTGTTTTTATAATGGATTAATCTTTTTGGCGATTATATGATCTTTTACTAACCATGTTGGTTTTTCCTAATGTCCAATTATTGGGGAAATATATGTTCATCTTTTTGGATTATTTTATTCCTTATAATTTGATTCATTCCCTTCAGTTGTTACTAAGTCATCTTGAATACTCATCATTTGGAGAAAGTATGAGTTTGTGGAAGAAGTTTATTAAAGGATGAAACTCTAATCATCATGTAAGTATTTTTCCTTATTTTTTTAGGTAATATCATAAATAAATTCCTCAAAATTATGAAAAGAAACTTAAATCTTAAATTTTTTCAATTTAATTTTCCTACTGGGGAATCAAAGACCATTTAAACCATCAAAATTTAGTGATTTTCAAATAGTTAACTTTCACTTGATCGTGTTTTCTATCACTCTAAATCTGAACATGACACATATTTTTTCTCCCAAATACATGATTTCTTATATGGAATCCTAGTATTTTTTATCCCAGGTGAAATTTTTTACCTATCATTATTCCATTTAATTTGATGGTTTTATTGACTATATTACAGATGTGGGATTTTTAGTGATATTTCTGAGCTATATTTTAAAATTTCGATGACACAATTTAAAAAAATGGATGAATGATGTATAAAAAATTTATTTATAGAATAACATATTTTTAATATCTATTAATATTTATGAATAAGATATTAGTTTTATGTTAAAGAGGATTCTATTTCTGATAGTGTACTCAACATGCAATAATGGGTTTCACCGAAAACATTCATTTTACAAAACATTTAGTTATGCCGAAAAATAATATATTATTATTATTTTAAATGGTAGTTATCACCCAACAATTGATTTGGAAGGAAAGAAAAAAAACTATCTAAAATATTATTATAAATGTTTTTTAAAATTTTTCACCTTTATCCAATATATTTTAGAGGCTTAATACTTGAACGAATCCAATATAATGAACACTATACGTAAATATTTTTAAATTTCCAGTTTTCATCCATTCGATAACGAAAAATATTTAGTTTAATTATTGCCATTATTATATGTTCAATTAGAATAAATAATATTCTTATATATAAGTGGGTCATCAAAATTTACTTGGGATAAATTTTTGTAATTTTTTGATAACGTTTATTTTTTAATGAATTGTGAAAAATACATCATTTTAATTCAAAATATTATATTCATCTAATTTATTCATATAGTTATATTTAAAATTAATTACTTTTAAATATTAATTGGGTTAATTTTTTATCATTTAATACAATGATGATTATTGAAGTAATTTTACTTTGAAATTGGACATAAACACATGTTAATCTTTTGATAGTTATTACTTCAAAAAAGCCACATTTTGGTTTTGACAAGATGAAATAATTTTAAATTCATTTTTAAAAATATATTATTTTAAATATGGAAAATTTGGTTCCATATTTAGAATAATAATGATCAAATTGTGAAATTAGGAACTGTTTTTGGACATTATGAATAGTGACATGAATATTATTTTATTTACCATGGTTTAAGGGAAAATCTAATAAATAAGGGTAAAAATAATATTATACTAATATTAAACAACCCTAACAAGTATCATAACTGTATTTGATAAGATATTTCTTACCATGGACATCCTTGGGTATATTTTAGAACCAAATTGAGTAGCATTGGAGTGATAATTAAATTTATACTAGTTAATTTATAGTAAAGAGAAAAATAAGATAAACATTTATCTTTTAACAAAAGAATTTTTATATGGGGTTATATTTTTGATATATTAGACTATAAATAGTAATTATAAATATAATTTTTTTTTGAAATCATTATATTTACTTATAATTTTAAATGACATTTAATTAAATATAATTATAACACAACGATGATATAGTGATGGATTCATTAAAAATGGATTCAAACAAATGATATTATAAATATTACAATAAATGTAATTCGATAATTTTAATTCCATCCATGAATTATATATATAATATTGACATATTATATTAGATTTAATTCTATTAGTTTGAAGGAATCTGGTTGTTGTGAATTTGAGAAAAATTCAAGTATGAATAGTGTTTAAAATTGATGTAATTCATAACATAAAACGTAAAATAGTTTATTACGTGATATTAAATTCCTTAAAATCTATGATTTTTCCAAATGGTTAAGTCATGTCCAAATATTTCATAAATGACTTTTTATGGGTCTTATTTCAGGAAATGGTAATTAAATTAACTCTCAATATGTAAATAGCATCATGTCACTGTAAGATAAAAATTGGTAAAATAAGGGTAAACCAAAAATGATAAGGATGTCAAAAAATTCAAAAAGTGTCTAAAAATTATTTGATGGTGGTTATTAGAACCAGAATAATTTTATCCTATAATTAAATGTGTTTCAATCTTTTTTTAATCAAATTTGTTTATAACAAATGAATACTTAAAAACATTCCGAAAGTCCCCCTCACATATTCTATAAAAGGGAACTTTTTCTTCTCTTTATCCCACACATACCAAGGCATTTTTTTCAGAAAATATCTCTTTAATAATCCTTATAGAATCCCTATGTTCCTCCTAGAAACAGTTTATTTGGAATATTTCTATTCAAGATAACCCATTGGCTCAAATCAAAAGAAGTTATCTAATGTAGAGGTAACGTATTATCTCAAGTTCCATTCCTTTATTTTTTCATCTAGACTCTCTATGTTGATATTATTCATTGATTACATAACAAAACTAGTATCCTCAATATACTTGAATGTTTCTATTATAAGTATTTGAACTACACTAACACACACATCCACCTAATGGATATGAACATATTGTTTCTGTGTGAGGAAAACTGCTACCTAACAAAATGATGAATGATTAATTTTCTCATACCACCTCTCATGGTGGACATTATGATTTCACAATACTTATATACGATATATATTATATTTATATTTTCTCTAGACTTCTGTTTTTTAATTTATAGAAAAGATTTATTCTATCCATAATCTGTTAATACAATAATTTCATTTAAGTAATTGTGAACTACCTCCCCCAAAATGTTATATGACTCATTTATTACATACAAGGGACATATATGTGATGTAATTAATGGAATTATGTAAGATATATAACATAGATATGATACAAGAATTAAAATATACCAAGGAATCATTTTTCATTCTTTTAAGATGACAATGAAAAGAAAGTATAATCTATGCATACAGATTGCATACAATCTCTACGAATGGTGCTTTTTATTTCTTATATCAATATGCATTGGACTATTATATAAATATATATAGGATATATATGATATTTAAATCATGAATATCATTCTATAGATGATTTACTTTTGACTACATGTAAAATTTATCTCAAAGCAACCACATTTCGAATCATGTATGAAATATCGAAAAAAACAACCGATATTAACTTAAATACTAATATAATTTTGTTAACATGGTAATAAGAGATATAAATGAAATAATTTACATGAATAAGGTTCTAAATAAAGTTGAAGTTAAATTATATTTATTATTCAGGATGACCAAGGAATATACATGACAAGACAAACTTATGTTAGGGGACTTCATGTCAATATATATTCATTGAGGCATATTTTAATAATATACTGCTATTTATTTTATACGGTTAATAATAAACCCATTTGGCATTTAATTTCTTTCGAAGGAAATATGTTTTCTAAAAAGTGTTTTTCTAAATGACGAAATGAAAGTTTTTAACATATGTGGCATCAATGAAATCTCCACAGCTGTAATAATTATTTGATATTTGGTGTCCTCTATAATACATATTGTTTTTAAAAGGAATATAATCTCCTTATTCCCTTTTTGGGGGTCTTTGTATTGAAAATGGTTTTAAAAATGGATTGATTATTTCTATATCTTGAAATTATTTCTGTGATTAAAAAAGAAATGTTCTAGTGAAATATTGATATTTACAATATTGTATGTGTTATGATTATATTATGATACATTAAAATTTTATGGGTGGTTATGTGATAAACCAATATGGGTGGTTATATGATAAAAAAATAATGAGTGGTTTAGTGATAAATCATGGATGGGTCGTAACATTAAAACCTCTAATACATTGGGTATTCAAGTCTATTGTAGGTCTATTTCAATTTGTCATATGTATGGATGTCGATTATATGGTTATTTAATTTATGTATTTTTATGTCCCAAGTAACCATAGTATGTTTTATATTGATTTATATGGAAATTATTATAATATTTTGGTTACCAAATGTCAAAAATGATCTTATATTTAGTGGAGTTTTTTCTACTTCTTAAAGTATTATGTTATGATAATGTTATCATGGTTTACATGTTTTCTCAAGACTGGCAATTTTCATTCATTATGTATCCCTTAATTAGATATTTATGCTCATCCCATGTTTTCAAATATTTTTCATAGAACATAAATAATACTAGGGTCAAGGATGGGATAATGGAAAAGTTATGATTTTAAAACATGAAACGATATCTTTTTTATTTTTAATTAGTTTTTATTTTGTATAATAATAGTGAGTATAACTATGTACTTATAATATTCATGTTTTTTTTGAATCAGTTATGACCTAAGTCCTTAAATCACTAAACATGAAATGATACTTGATGAGAATTATATTCAATTTATTAACTCAACATTATGTAACATTTATTGCTGGGACATTATAGTTTGTATCAAAGGCTTGTTTAGATACATTTAAAGGTTAGGGTTTTATTTAAGAATAATGACATGTTTTATATAACCATAGTGGATATCATATTGGAAAGAGTCATATGTATTTTAGATAAACTGAATGAGTTTAATATAACATGAATAAGTATATCTTAGTGTTTTCCCTCCTCAAAAGATAGTCTATGATGATTTTATTGATACACTCACACTGAACTTTGTAGTTTTATTAAATGGATGGATCATGAAGGGACCAAAGTAAAAAATGGATGTGAAGGAATAAATGGTGGTTTTTTGAAAAAGAAACTAAATGAAATGGGAGACGTAATCATAAATCTTGTGGTAATTCTTATCCAACTATCTAGAGTCACGATTGACTATTCAAACCATGGTTATTTTTCAAAGGCATCACAAATGTGATAAAAGAATCCCTATGCATGATATGGTAACAATAATTAAGTTTATTATATATTAGAAAACCTACGTGTCAAGAATATGGAAATAAAAACCTTGGAAAATGTTTCAATGGGATGATAATATGTTATATATGTGGTAATGAATGTAATAAAGAAATAACATTACATAGAAAAATGCTGTGTTCTGTTAACTCCTACAATGAGAATGAATTTCTCTTCAAGGGATCAAGTGAATGTTTTAAATTTTGGGATCATAGTCACTACAAAAATAGACGTATAATGAATCTGGTTCAATAATGGTATCAGCAGGACCATAAAAATATATATGTTTACCGATAACTAATTCCATTCCAATTGAAGATAAGGATACTGAGAATGACATGTGAAAGGTCTGGATTATTTCTTAGCTCATATTTTGAAACTATTGATTTTTTGGACATTATACATGATTTTGTTTGTATTAATGAAGTATAAATGAATAATATGGAAAAACATAGATAATGTATCATAAATAATGTTTGATGATTTATATGTCTACATTTTTGGAATTAAAGAGTTATGTTTGATGTATGGATGATGATATAATTAAATTTATTAATGATGGGATTAATTTGTACGACTTCTAGTATTTTTAACCCTAATGTTTTTTTATGAAAATTATAATTGAGGATGAATTATCTTTTACTTTTTTTTATATAGTTTCAAATAACTATTAGGGTTTATATGATCCTTAAATTTTTTGTAGTTATGGGTTATTACTGTCTGGGATTCAAAATGTGATGTATGAGATAACATTTGAGGTTAAAATATATTATGGGTATTTTTGACGAATTTATCTCATTTTTAATAATGCTATAAAATAATATAGTTTTTGAAAATTTATAACACATAGACTGTGTGAAAACCATTCACTTCGGTCAATGCTATGGTAATCGAACACACAAGAATTGTTGCAACATGGATTTATCACCTACCACTAGACTATGTGAAGTCCCAAGTAAGTATGAATTATTCATTTTAGTTAAATGAATTTTCATGATCAATAATATGAATATTTGGGGATCCTATGTTTTATCAAATGGATATCCTTAGTATATAAAAATGATTTGGTTATTAAGTGATAAATGTTATTTTGGAAGACGTTTAGAATATAATACAATGGGATATCATTTGAGGTGAAAAGGATGAATTTTATTTTAGAAGAATATATGTTATTATAGTGTACTTATTGGGATTTGGGTTATTTATGGAAATGATTAACCTATCATAGAGAATATGTGATAGGGTTAACTACTCTTCAGTATGATACTTTAATAGCATTCGATGTTATTTGGAGATAAATGTTATGATTTATCATTGAAGTCTATGGGATAAAAATTTTATGAATTTTGTATTTCAATATTAGTTTCGATTATTTTGAACAATTTGAAGGACATTCTTTATTGAATTCTCTTTTTTGACCATTGGATATTATTTGTTGAATTTTTGATATTAATGGTATTGTTTGTTTTTTATAAAGGATTATCTTTTTTCGAGATTATATGATCTTGTACCAACCATTTCAGTTTTGGTTAATGTAAAAATATTGGGGAAATATATAGTTTATCTTTTTATTATTATTTGATTCTCTAGATTTTTATTCTAGCACTACATGTGTGACCAATTGTACTTTAATAATAATCATTTTTATAATGATGAATTTATGGAAGAAATTTATTAAAGGATGAATTTCTACATGTCATTTATGTATGTTTCGTTATGTTCTTATTCAATATCATAAATAAATTACTCAAATATTAGAAAATAACCATAAAATAAATTTTTTCCATTTTAAATTTCTTACATGATAATCCAAGACAATTTAAACCACTAAAAGTTTGCGGTTTTTATATTGTTAACTCTCTCTTGATCATATTTTATATTACACTCAATCAGAATGTGACATATTGTTTTTCTTCCATATCTGTTTTATCCAAGATGGAATCCTAGTATGTGTTATCTCTAGTTTCTATTACACTTCTCTTTATTTCTATTAATGTAATATTTTTGTAGACACTTTTTCTAATATGGGTTTTTCAATGAATCTTCTAATCCCAAATATAAAAATGTGAGCACATAATTCCTAAAAGGTTGGAATAATGTAACAAGCCATGTTTTTACTGAAATACAAATTTTCATATATATTAATATTTGTGAATAAGTTATTAATTTGACATTAAATAGATATGTTTTTCTAATAGTGTACTCAACCCACAACAAAGGGTATCTCTAAAAACTTATGTTACACAGAACATTGTGTTATGCCGAAATTTAATATACTATTATTATAATCAATTATAGTTATCAATTAGTTTTTGTATTGAATAAAATAATAGAACTAACTAATATTTTATTATAAATGTTTGTTAATTTTTTTACATTAATAATATAAATTTTAGAGGCTTAAAAGTACAATAAATTCAATTATAATCCTACAATACATTAATATTTTTTAAAGTTCAGTTTACTGCCTTTTGAGGGGGAACCACTTTTAAATCCATTTATTTTCATAAGTGTATCTTATATTAAAAAAAATAAACTTTTTTATAGAATCATAAAATAAAATTTACTTTGGTTAAATTGTTGGTAATTTTTAGAAAAAGATAAATGTTTAATAAATAGTGAAAAAATGAATTTTAATTCAAAATTGTATTTTCATCTAATTTATTTATATAGTTTGTTTGGAATTATAATTGGATTTAAAGTTTAATTGAATTATTTTTTATCATTTAATCCAATAATTGTCATTTTATGTAATTTCACATTGAAATTTGACAAAAACAAATGTCAATCCTTTGATAATTATTATTCCTTAATAACCTGCTTTTTGGTTTTTACCACGAGAATTATGTTTTAATAAATATCTGCAAATTCTGTTTTTTGAATTTGGAAAAATATATTCCATATTTTAAACCAAAATGTTAATATTTTGAAAATATGAACCATATATTTTTTGAAATTATGAATAGTAACTTTTGTAATAATTTTACCTACCATGGTTAAAGGGTAAATTAGGTGAATATTGGTATAAAATTAATGTTATAAAAATATTAAAATCCCATAACACATGTCTTAATCATGTTTGATAAGATTTTTCTAACCATGGGAATCCATGGGACGATTTTAGGACCTCATTGAGCCACGTTGGAGGGATAATGACATTTTATAATAATTAATTATGTAGAGAGGAAAATAGTATAAGCATGTATCTTTTAATAAAACAATTTTTATGGGGCTATTTAAGTGATATATTAGACAATATATAGAAATTATAAATATAAAAGGATTTACTACATCATAATGTTTTATTTATAATTTTTAGACATTATCTATATAAATTTAATCATGACATAATGATAATGCAGTGATTGATTCATTAATAATGGAATCAAATAAATGATATTATAAATATTAACATAAATATAATTTGATTATATTGATGCCATACACTAATTTTCTAGATGATATTGACATGTTACCATTGTGTTAATTCTTTTCTTTCTAAGGAATGAGGCAGTAATAATAGAGAAAATATGTATTTATAATAGTCCCTAACATTTGGAGAAGAGAAATTAAATACACCATTCAAGGAGATAAAAGGTCATACATATGCATGAATGGTACATTATTTTATTTTTCATATTAAATGAAATAAATATAAATGATAAATAGGTATAAAATAATTATTGTATGAAATTTATGAAATATATGTCAAAAAATTTCACTAATTCCATCCTTTAAATGTTCCATGTATGTAATGAACGTGTCATATCACCTTGAAAGCGCGGTAGTCTACATTTCATAAAATGAAATTATTTTTTATACAAAATATAGATAGCATAAAAGGTATACTTTAAAAAAAATCATAATAATAGAGAAAATATAAATATAATATATATCCCATATAATAATAGTTAAATCATAATGGATTCAAAAAAAATTAACATAACGTATCATTCATGCATACACATGACCTTTTATCTCTTTGAATGGTGCATTTAATTTCGCTTCTCCAAAGGTTAGTGACTATTACAAATACATATATAATAGATATATATGATATTTAAATCATGAATATAATTTTAGAGACGATTTAATTTTGATTACATGTACAATTTATATCAAAAAATGTTCATTTTCAACTCTAGTATGGAATATTGACAAAACATCCAATATTAACTTAAATAATTATGTAATTTTTATAATGTGGTAATAAGTGATAAAAAATGAATAATAATCATTAAAAGGGTTGTAAAGTGTGTAGAAATTAACTTCACATTATTATTAATGAAGAACAAAGATCATATGTGACTAGTTAGACTCAATTTAAGGAAATTCATCTCAATATCCTTTCATTGAGGAATATTTTGATAATATACAACTATTTATTTTACACAGAGTATAACTAGCCCCATTGACTATTGATTTCATTAAAATGGAATTTTGTTCGATAAAGTATTTTACTAAATGACAAAAGGATGTTTTGTAGCATATGCAGTGATAATGACCTCTCTACTTCCATAATTGTTATTTTATATTTGACATCCTCTATATGCCTCAATGTTTTAAATGGAAAACAAACCCATTATTACCTTTTAGGGTGTTATCATATTGAAAATGGGTTTTTAAAAGGATTGAGTATTTCAATTTCATGAAATGATTTCTTTTGATTGAAAATGAAATATTATTAGTGAAATGTAGAAACATTCAATATTTTACGTGTTATGATTATACAATGATTCATGGATATTTGATGGATTGTTACCTGATTAACCAAGATGGGTGGTTACATGATGAACCAAATTATGTGTGGATTTATGATAAAACAAGGATGATTGGTTATGTTATATCCTCCAATACATTAGGTGTGGATGTTTTCTGCATATCAATTCTATTTAGTGATACATGTGGAATTCAACCAAATGGTTATTCCATTTAAGTATTTTTATGTCCCAAGTTACTTCTATATGTTTTATAATGAATTCTAAGGACATTAGGGAATTATTTTAGTTAAAAAAGTGTATAAATGAGCTTATATATTATTATGTTTTTTTATACTTCTTATAGTTTTACATTATGATAAAGTTATCATGGATTACATGTTTTCCCAAGAATAATATTTTTTATTCATTATGTACCCCTTATTGATATTTTTATGCTAATCCAATGTTTTGAAATTGTTTTCACAGGACATAATAAAGAATAGAGTCAAGGATGGGATCAAGGAAACATTATGTTGTTAAAACATTGAATGACATCATATTTCTTTTTAATCAGTTTTTGTTTTATATAAATAATTAGTAGAAGTGACTACTTATAATTTTCAAGTAATTATGATTCAGTTAAGAAATAAATCTCTAAATATCTAAACCTAAAACGATCATTGATAGGAATTAATGTCAAGTCATTTACTTAACTCATAATTATGTAAAATTTAAGGTCAGAACCATATAGTTGATATGAGAGGTTCATATAAATACCTTTATGTTTTATATAACCACTATGGTTATCACATTAGAAGGAATCAGAGTTATTTTTGATAAATTTAATGAAATTAATATAACATGAATAAGTTTATCATAGTTTCTTCACTCGTTAAATAATTTTATATGATGATTTTAATGATATACACCCACTATCCTTTTTGGTTTTAGTAAATAGATAGATCTAGTAGGTATCAATGTAACAATGGATGTGAAGGGAAATGTGGGGTTTTTTTAATATGAAACTAAATGAAATTGGAGATGTAATGTGAACTCTTGTAGTTATTCTTAAATAACTATCAGGATTCATGATTTACTACTCAAACATTGGAAATATTTTGATGGCATCATATATTTGAAAAAAGAATCCATATGGATGTTCTCGTAAAATATCATAAAGGTAACTATATTCAAGAACCTATGTATCATTGATGTGGAATGAAACACATAAAAAATTGTTTCAAATGGACATGAAGATGTTATAGATGTGGTAATGAATGTCATAAAGTAATAACATTCCACAGAAAAAGAAAGTGTTTAGATGACTCCATCAAAAGGGATGAGATTATTTCCAAGGGATCAATTGAATGTTTTAAATATGATTTACATAGTCATTATGAAAACAGACAACCTATGAAGAAGATTTGGGACTCAAATCAAAAGGACCATATAAATATAGGATTACCAATACCAAATGAAATTCTTATTGAAGATGATGCTAATTAGAATGAACTATGTATTGTATGGATTATTTATTAGCTCATCATTTGATATTATTGAATCATAGGACATTATTCATGATTTATTTGGTATGAAGGAAGTATAATAGAATAATATGAAAAAAACATGGATAAAATATCATGATAAAAATTTTAATTGAGGAAGAATTATATTTTGTTCATCTGTTTATAGTTTCAAATAACCATTAGGGTTTATATGATCCATGAATTTGAGGTAATTATGAGTAATAACTTTTTGGGATGGAAAATGTGAATTCTAAGATATCATTTGAGGATAATATATGTTATGGTTATTTTTCCTGAATCTATCTCATTTTTTGAGGAACGTAATAAAATTATATTATTTTTAAAAAAGGACAACACACAGACCTCGTGACAACCCATTGCATCAGACAAAGATGTTGTAATCAAAACTGCAACCAAAGCGTGACAATGATTTTCTCCTTCCACTGGACTGTGGGAAGTCCCTAGTTAGTATAACCTATTGTTTTTAGTTAATTTTTTTAAAATCAAGAATAATTTTATTTTTGGAACATATTTTTTATCAAATGGATATCATTAATATACGAAAATAATTTGGTTATTAAGTGATAGATGTTATTTTTGATATAAGGCCCCAGCCTTAAACCTTACTTAATCTTGAGTTATTACAAGATTACACATTAAGGATCTTTTCAGGTTTAGAGTTTTAGAGAATTAGATCATAAAACTTGCATTACATTCCATATTTAAAAAATGTGGTTACATAAAAGATCGTATTCATTTTTCCCATCGACGGAAACATATTTAAAATAAAGCATGGATTATTTCTTGACACTTCCTTGACACTATCATCATATCATGTACCCTTCTATTGACCTGTGGAAAACATTTCAAAAAGTTGGGATGAGCATAAAAAGGTCTGTAAGAGATATAAAAAAAATATGGAAAGGAAACATGAGTTCATATATACATAACAATGAAATCATACTTTACACATAAAACATAGGCACTTTAACATACCCCATCAAATCATGAATAAATCATATAAATCATAAGACCTAAAAGGTAACATGAGGAATTCATAACATTCTTACGTAGGGAGTAACCCTCTTGGTTACGTTTGGAATGCCCACCACAGTATATTCCCTAAATCTCTTCAAAGAATCCTTAACGTTTCACTCCTTCGCGTTACACAATGCATTGGAGAGCTATATCGGGCTCACCCGCCCTTAGTTTATCACGGAACCACCAATTTTCATAACAATGCCCAAGAACCATAACATAAACATATCACATAAAACATGCATAAAGGAAACTTAACATTTCCACATTTCAATCACAATATATCATTTTAGTATATTGAAATAATGAATCCATTCAAAAAGAAACCATTTCCAAAACCATTTAAAACATTTAATAAAGAGATTTTTGAATCAAATTGTCTCATACCACCTTGAAGCTTTTAAATTTTTTAAAAATTAAAATCCATATAAATAAATTCTTAAAACCATTTTGAAAACATGTATATTAATAAGAACAAATATTTAAAACATTTAAAGCGATATTTTGGTTAAAGGGGTTTTACCAAAATTAGAGACACTTGAATACAATAATTGAGGAATAACATTTAGTCAGAACTTTATAATATCATGAGAATATATGGATTCATGATATAATATTCCAAAGGACAATATATACACCATATAAGAGTGAATTGGTGCATAACAACAATAAAGTCTCAATAGAAATGTCAAATGTGATGAAATCCCTTATAAAGAAGGTATCCTTAAATTAAGGATAAATCAATCACAAAATTATGTGTGAAAAATATAAATACACACAATATAAGTGGATATTAAGTGTAAAAAAATAAAAGGTCATTCACACAAATTCAAAGGATGACATATTCAATAACTACATGGTTAACCCAAAGAAATCGAAATTGGGTTAAAAAGTTCCCTTGGTAAAATTCGACAGCCTAACGACATCACTTCAAAATTCAGAAAATGAGTTGATGAGAGATAAAAAGGGAATCTCATAACATGGACATAAAATTTACATCAATAAGGATATAAAATAACACATCCCAACATAATAGTATGTGAATTAAAAGACATAACAAAAGAAGTCTTTTAAAAAGAAGAGGGTGAAAGGTTCCCTTACCGATTTGGGCAACTTTCAAAACGTAAACCCCATGAAATAAGGGTCATACAATGAAGATGTAACTACCCATAAATGAGAGTATATTATACTAATATTAAAATAATGGGCAGTACTTACACCACACAAAAAGGAAATAGTGGACAATGTAGCATGGATCTCACGGGAACAAAAAGAGAGACGAAAATCCCCTTATGAAAATTTGGCAGCCTAACGGCACCACATAAAACTTCCAAAAATGGATTGATGAGATCAAATATGGTCTCTCATCACATAAAAATTACAGAAATAGGAACATAAAAGAACATCCTCCCACATAAGAACATGGAGCATAAAAGAAATGACATAAAAGAGAGTACTTGCAAAGAAAGAGAGAGGTAGGATCCTTTACCTCGGGTCCGACTTGACTCGTTCGTTGCTTAATCTCTTGAATAATAAACATGAGTTAATTTCTACTACCTTAAGAACCTTTTTCAAGTTCATTATTCCTTTTATATCACTTATTACCATGTCATTAACACTATGTAATTATTTTAGTTAATAACGGTCGTTTAAACGGTCATTGGTACTTGAGTCAAAATATGCTCTTTATAATTACAAGTTGTTCATTTATCTATTATATAAAGAGTTATAATCATGATGTATATATCATATATATCATATATATCCAGTACATATTCATTTTATACTATTACATATCATTTGCAGATAAAAAACGAAAAGCACTGTTCATGGAGACGGTAGGACGTACGTACGCAGAAACGCTACTTTCATTTTTTTCATTTTCATATTAATGGAATTAAAAATAAATGATATATATATATTATAATTCCTGTATAATATATATGTTATATAGGTCACATATGTTCATTAATTTCATTCTTTATACATTCCATGTATTGCATGTACGAGTCACATCACTTGAGGGGGCGGTAGTCGGCACTTCCTCATATGAAATTATCGCATTTACACAACATGAAAAGAATAAAGTTATGGTTTAAATATAAAATACAGAAGCATATAGTAAACATAAATACCATAAATATCATATATAAAATACAGTGACTTCATAATTTCCACCATGAAAGGTGTTAATAGAATATTGAACAATCATCGTTTCGTGAGGCAGAAAATCGCCAACCACAGAAACAGTATGTTATTTAACCATTAGGTGAAGGTGTGTGTAAGTGTTACTTGAATACTTATTATAAAAACATCCTAGTATGTTGAAGATACTGGAGTTGTTACAAATAAATTAATAAAAGTAGTTTAGGGGGTTGGAGAATCAAAATAAAACAAAAGGACTCAAGTGAAGACATTACCTTAAAATCGGTTAACTCCCTTTGGTTTGAGCTCAATGGATTCCTTGGGAAGACTTCTGCCCAATGTGAGGATTCAAGAAGTTAGAGAGGGATGTGTGGAGACAAAATGGGTAGGGGTTGGCCAAGACAAAGGCTTTGTAAGTGTGGGTAAAGAGGTAGGGGTGGGGGCCTTTTATAATAGGAGAGGAGGGGCACTCTTCGAAAGGTATAAAATGTAACTTTATTTTCAAATGAGTTTCGGATTTTAATGGTCCCACATTGAGGTGTATCTCGGATAAGGTGATAAGGGTTCGAAATCCACCCATCCAATAGGTTTTGGACATGTTTAGGTCTTAGATTTTACATTATATTTCAATTTTATTAAAATCGTTAAATAATGAGGTCATCGCTGCATCATTATGATGTCATAAATAATTTAATTTATTTAATGTCTAAAAATTATAAAACAAATACTATGATGTAGGAAATCTATTTAGATTTCCAATGAATATTTATAGTCCAAAATATCATTTATGTAGACAAATTTAAAAATATTTTACTTAGGTGATACATTCTTTGTTACATTTAACATTCTTTAAAAATAAAAAGATAAAAAGTCACTTTCTCACAAAAGTGATTCCATGGGGCCCAAAAGTTTGGCACAAGGAATCCCATGGTCGGCCATGAGACAAAGAGTATCCTTAGGATACATTTTGTGGCAATTTTTTATTATTATGATATTATCTTATTATCTTTAACTACCCGATTACTCAGTAATCAAGATAATTAAAGATAATTACCGTCGTTACTATTCATAATGTTCAAAAACAAAAGAGTCTTAATTTCATAATTTGGACCTTCTGATTAAAAATATGTAATCCATTTTACCAAATTCTAAACACATAAATTGCAATAATTAATTTAAAAAAACATCCTGTTGTCAAAACAAATAGCAGGTTTTTTAGAAACAATATTTATGAAAAGTTTGGCACTTATTTATGCCAAATTCCAAAGTGGAATTAATACCAATGACCATAATTGAATTACATGGTAAAAATATATTCTAGTTACACTTTAAAACAAATTAAAAAGATAATATAACCATATAATTAAATTATATGAAAAAGTAGTTTTGATGTAAAATGCAGTATTTTTCACTATTCATTGAAAATTAAACATTGTCAAAAAATACCAAAAATTAACCCAAGGTAAATTTTAATGTCCCAATCATAAATAATATGTTTATTTTAAAAAATATATCTTATAAAAGTGTCAAAAAGTGGATTTAAAAAGGGTTTCTCCATCAAAATGCGGTTAATCGACCTTTTAAAGAATATTAGAATGTTTACGCTTAAAAACTGGATTTATTTGCATTTTTAATCCTCTAACATTTATTGAAAAAAGTAAAAATATTTGACCAAACATATATAATCATTTTTTATATGGTTATGTTCATTCCCTCCATTACAACGGCTAGGCATTAACTACCATTTAAAATAATATTATTTTATTATTAGAGTGAAATACAAGATTCCCAAGAAACTCATTGTTGCGTATTGGGTACGCCATCGTGCATAGCGTCCCCTTTAAAGTAATATTAATATTTTATTAAAAAATATGGATAAATGTGAAAATGTAAAATTATTTATTTACCTAGGGTGTTACATCCTTCCCCCCTTTTGGAAATTGCGTCCTCGCAATTTTAAAATTGAGCTTGGAAACATCCTTGAACTTCCCACATCGGAACAAGAGTCCCCAAAACAATCACTTTAAAATAAAGAAAGATAAGTACAATGGTCACCCGAGTTAACCCATACTAGGATTCCATGTATGAAAATATGGACATGGAGGAAAAAACAAAGGGTCATGTTTTGATGGAGAGTGATAGTAAACATGTCTAGGAGAAAGTTAACCATAAGAAAATCACAAAATTGTGATGGGTTAAACGGTATTCGATTCCTCCGTAGGAAAAGTTAATAGACAACATTTTTGTTTTAAGTTACTTTTTATTGAGGAATTTGTTCATAGGAAATCATAATCACTTATCATGTTGACTTTCAACTTTTATTAGCTTCCTTACACAAACTCATATTTTCTCCAAAAGATGAGTATTTAGGAAGACTTGTTCACATTAAGATTACTATAATCAACATCTAGAGAATCACCTAATCCACAAAAGAGAACTATATACTTCCCATGTCTTCATAATTTTACCAAAACCAAAACCAAAAAGGTTATTACATGATCAGATAATCCAGAAAAGGATAACCCTTTATAAAATGAAAATCTATTCTTAATATCCAAAATTTGTCCAACAAAACCCAAAGTTCGACGGGGACCATTATATAAAAAATTTGTCCATAAAATTCTTCGAAGTAAACCAAACTAATATTGAAACCCAAATATTTGAAGGAATTATTCACATAGTCTTTCATGTTAAATCGTAACAGTTATCTCCAAGCAACATCAGTTTCTCCTAAAGTATCGTATTGAAATGTAATTAACCTAATCACATATCCTCCATGATAGGTTAATAAATTTCCATAGATAACACAAAATCAACTTACTCTTAATACAAAAAATCATCTACCTAAAAATAATCAGTCAAACTAACCAGGGACTTCACGTAGTCCTGTGGTAGGCGATTAATACCTGTCGCACATTGGTTGTGGGTTCGATTCCCGCAGCTTTGTCCGACGCGACGGGTTGTCACACGGTCTGCGTGTTGTCCTTTTTATAAAACTCCAAAAATAACCCTAACATGTTTTAACCTCAATAGTTTCTTTATACCTCTCATTTTCATCCAAATTCATTACGATCTCAACATATTTATTCTTTAAGTCTTATTTCACCACCATAAGATAAAATAAAACGATTCCCAAAATGAATAACATCATACCTTGATCATGGCGTCCACTCGGTTTCATCGTCATCTTGCTCACGTAGGTAGAAGTCCCATGCATTACAACAATGATTTAGAGATCCATCAAAATCATTTTCTTCCTCCATCCAAATACACCTTGCACAACATGGGTCATATTGGTGTTCACAGAAAAACAGTTTTGGAAAATAATCATGTATGACATATAATTCCAAAACATATGATAAAACATGATTTCTATAAAATAGTCAGACAGAATTTGAGTTGAAACTTTCTATTATTGGTCCTTTTAAAATACCATAAGTATGTGCTGAGAGACTATATTTTAAAATCAAATATAAATAGGTTGCGCAAGGGTCTCCTTCCTCAGAACCATTTTTAAAATCATAATATGCTTCAAATTGTTGTGATAAGGTAAAATATTTGAAAATACCTTGATAATATTTACCTTTCTTTCAAATATGAGAATATTGTGAAAATAGTATTTGTCTAAAAACAACCCATGATCCACGATGATAACTAGGTATTGTTGAGGTGTTTGATATCTCAAACAACTTCTTGCAAGTGAGTTGTATGCTAGAAAAAGTTTCACAATCATCCGAACATGACTTTGTAATAGTTATTGCAAGCATGTCATCAGGAAGAGATAAGAATGTCGTTTGAGATCATTCTCCTTCCATTCGTAACCGACATTACTTGACCTGAAAAAATTTATAAAACAAGGATTTAACTAAAATAATAGATATAGGGGCTAATCATGTCTCCAACAAAAAATCCTAATCCCTAAAGTTGTCTAAACCAACCTTTGATACCAACTATAAGGCCCCAGCCTTAATCCTTACTTAATCATGAGTTATTACAAGATTACACATTGAGGATCTTTTCAGGTTTAGAGTTTTAGAGAATTAGATCATAAAACTTGCATTACATTCCACATTTAAACAAAGTGGTTACATAAAAGATAGTATTCATTTTTCCCATCAACGGAAACATATTTAAAATAATTCAAGGATTCTTTCTTGACACTTCCTTGACACTATCATCATACCATGTACCCTTCCCTTGACCTGTGTAAAACAATTCAAAAACTTGGGATGAGCATAAAAGGCTCAGTAAGGGATATAAAAAAATATGGAAAGGAAACCTGAGTTCATATATACATAATAATGAAATCATACATTACCCATAAAACATAGGCACTTCAACATACCTCATCAAATCATGAATAAATCATAGAAATCATAAGACATAAAAGGTAACTTGAGGCATTCATAACATTATTACGTAGGGAGTAACCCTCTTGGTTACGTTTTGAATACCCACCACAGTATATTCCCTAAATCTCTTCGGAGAAACCTTAACGTTTCACTCATTAGCGTTACCCAATGCATTGGAGAGCTATATCGGGCTCACCCGCCCTTAGTTTATCACAGAACCACCCGTTTTCATAACGATTCCCAAGAACCATAACATAAACGTATCACATAAAACATGCTTAAAGGAAACATAACATTTCCACATTTCAATCACAATATAACATTTTAGTATATTGAAATAATGAATCCATTCAAAAAGAAACCATTTCCAAAACCATTTAAAACATTTAATAAAGATAATTTTGAATCAAAGTGTCCCATACCACCTTGAAGCCTTTAAAATTTTAAACCATTAATATCCATATAAATAAATCCTTAAAACCATTTTGAAAACATGGATATTAATAAGAACAAATATTTAAAACATTTAAAGCGATATTTTGGTTAAAGGGGTTTTACAAAAATTAAGGACACTTGAATACAATAATTGAGGAATAACATTTAGTCAGAACATTATAATATCATGAGAATAAATGGATTCATGATATAATATTCCAAAGGACAGTATATACACCATATAAGAGTGAATTGGTGCATAACAACAATGAAGTCTCAATAGAAATGTCAAATGTGATGAAATCCATTATAAAGAAGCTATCCTTAAATTAAGGATAAATCAATCACAAAATTATTTGTGACAAATATAAATACACCCAATATAAGTGGATATTAAGTGTAAAACAATAAAAGGTCATTCACACATATTCAAAGGATGACATATTCAATAACTACATGTTGAACCCAAAGAAATAGAAATTGGGTTAAAAAGTTCCCTTGGTAAAATTCGACAGCCTAACGGCATCACTTCAAAATTCAGAAAATGAGTTGATGAGAGATAAAAAGGGCATATCACCACTTGTACATAAAATTTACATCAATAAGGATATAAAAGAACATATCCCTACATAATAGTATGTGAATTAAAAGACATAACAAAAGTAGTCTTTTAAAAAGAGGAGGGTGAAAGGTTCCCTTACCGATTTGGTCAACTTTCAAAACGTACACCCCATGAAAGAAGGGTCATACAATGAATATGTAACTACCCATAAATGAGAGTATATTATACTAATATTAAAATAATGGGTAGTACTTACACCACACAAAAAGGAAATATTGGCCAATGTAGCAGGGATCTCACGGGAATAAAAAGTGAGATGAAAATCCCCTTATGAAAATTCGGCAGCCTAACGGCACCACATAAAACTTCCAGAAATGTATTGATGAGATAAAATAGGGTCCTTAATCACATAAAAATTACAGAAATAGGAACATAAAAGAACATCCTCCAACATAAGAACATGGAGCATAAAAAAAGGACATAAAAGAGAGTACTTGGAAAGAAAGAGAGAGGTAGGATCCCTTACCTCGGGTCCGACTTGAATCGATCGTTCTTTAATCACCTGAATAATAAACTTGAGTTAATTTATACTTCCTTAAGAACCTTTTTCAAGTTCATTATTCCTTTTATATCACTTATTACCATGTCATGAACACTATTTAATTATTTTAGTTAATAACGGTCGTTTAAACGATCATTGGTACTTGAGTCAAAATATGCTCTTTATAATTACAATTTGTTCATGTATCTATTATATCCAGAGTTATAATAATGATTTATATATCATATATATCCAGTATATATTCATTTTATACTCTTCCATATCATTTGGAGATAAAAAACAAAAAGCACCGTTCATGGAGACGGTAGGCCGTACGTACGCATGAACACTACTTTCATTTTTTTCTTTTTCATATTAATGGAATTAAAAATGAATGATATATATATATATATAATAATTACAGTATAATATATATGTTATATAGGTCACATATGTTCATTAATTTCATTCTTTATACATTCCATGTATTGCATGTACGAGTTACATCACTTGAGGGGGCGGTAGTCCGCACTTCCTCATATAAAATTATCGCATTTACACAACATGAAAAGAATAATGTTATGGTTTAAATATAAAATACAGAAGAATATAGTAAACATAAATACCATATATATCATATATAAAATATAGTTAAATCATAATGGACACCTTTATAGGTGTTAAAAGAATATTGAACAATCATCGTTTCGTGAGGCAGAAAATCGTCAACCACAGAAACAGTATGTTCATTAACCATTAGATGAAGGTGTGTGTAATTTTAGCTCAAATAATTCTTATAACAACATCCTAGTTTATTTAATATACTGGAGTTGTTACAAAAGAAATTAATAAAAAGAGTTTAGGGGTTTGGTGAAACAAAATAAAACAAAAGGACTCAAGTGAAGACATTACCTTAAAATCAGGTAACTCCCTTTGGTTTGAGCTCAAAGGCTTCCTTGGGAAGACTTCTACCAAATGTGAGGATTCAAGGAGTTAGAGAGGGATGTGGGGAGACAAAATGGGAAGGGGTTGGCCGATCCAAAGGCTTTGTAAGTGTGGGTAAGGAGGTAGGTGTGGGGGCGTTTTATAAGAGGAGAGGAAGGGCACTCTTGGAAATGTATAAAATGTAAATTTATTTTCAAATGGGTTTCGGATTTTAATGGTCCCACATTGATGTGTTCCGAGGATAAGGTGATAAGGGTTCGAAACCCAACCATCCAATAGGTTTTGGACATGTGTAGGTCTTAGAGTTTACATTATCTTTCCATTTTATTTAAATCGTTAAATAATGAGGTCATCGCTGCATCATCATGATGTCATAAATAATTTAACTTAATTAATGTCTAAAAATTATAAAAAAAATACTATTATGTAGTAAATATTTTCAGATTTCTAATGAATATTTATAGTAAAAAATATCATTTATTTAGACAAAATTAAAAATATTTTACTTAGGTGATACATTCTTTGTTACATTTAACATTCTTTAAAAATAAAAAGATAAAAAGTCACTTTCTCACCAAAGTAATTCCATGGGGCCCCCAAGTTTGGCACAAGGCATCCCATGGTCGGCCATGAGAAAAACAGTATCCTTAGGACACATGTTTTGGTCACTTATTATTATTATTATATTATCTTATTATCTTTAACTACCCGATTACTCATTAATCAAGATAATTAAAGATAATTACCGTCATTACTATTCATAATGTCCAAAAAACAAAAGAGTCTTAATTGAATAATTTGGACCTTATGATTAAAAATATGTAATCAATTTTACCAAATTCCAAACACATAAATTGAAATAATTAATTTAAAAAAACTTCCTGTTGTCAAAACAAATAGCGGGTTTTTTAGAAACAATATTTATGAAAAGTTTGGGACTTGTTTATGCCTAATTCCAAAGTGAAATTAATCCCAATGACCATCATTGAATTACATGGTAAAAATATATTCAAATTACACATTAAAACAAATTAAAAAGATAATATAACCATATAATTAAATTATATGAAAAAACAGTTTTGATGTAAAATGCAGTATTTTTCACTATTCATTGAAAAATGAACATTGTCAGAAAAATTATAAAAAATTAACCCAAGGTAAATTTCAATGTCCCAATCATAAATAATATGTTTATTTTGAAAAATAGAGCTTATAAAATTGTCAAAAAGTGGATTTAAAAAGGGGTTCGCCATCAAAAGGCGGTTAATCGACCTTTTAAAGAATATTAGAATGTTTACGCTTAAAAACTGGATTCATTTTCATTTTTAATCCTCTATCATTTATTGAAAAAAGTAAAAATATTTGACAAACATATATAATAATTTTTTAGTTAGTTCTATTCATTCCCTCCATTACAACAGTTAGGCGTTAATTACCATTTAAAATAATATTATTTTATTATTAGAGTGCAATGCAAGTTTCCCAAGAAACTCATTGTTGCGTATTGGGTACGCCATCGTGCATAGAGTCCCCTTTAAAGTAATATTAATATTTTATTCACAAATATGGATAAATGTGAAAATTTCATATTCTTTATTTACCTGGGGTGTTATATTTGATGACCATAAAAATAGAATACTACAGGATTGAATTTGAGGAGTAATGGTTGAATTTAATTTGGAAAAAATATATGTTCGTATTGTGGACTTATGTTGATTTGGGTTATTTATGGAAATGATTAACTTAAGATATAGAATATGTGATAAGGTTAATTAATTTTCTTTATAATGCCTTAAGAGCAGGAAATGTTATTTGGAGATAAATGTTATGATTTATCATGGAATACTCTATGATCAAATCCTTCTGAATTTTGTGTTTCAATCAAAGTTTGGAATATTTTAAAGAATATTAAGAACGATTGTTTATTGAATTGTCTTTTTTGATATTTTCAAATTATTTTTTGAATTTTTTTAGATTAAGAGTATTGTTTATTTTTATAACATATTATTCATTTTGGATATTATATGATATAGAAGTAACCATGTTGGTTTTTGTTAATGTCAAAAGATATTGGGAATGTGTAGTTTATATTTTTTTTGGATTCTGTGTTTCTCCAGATGTTTATTCTAGAACATCAAGAGTGACTAAGACACCTTGAATACTCATCATTTGGGGAAATGATGAGGTTGTGAAATAAATTTATTAATGAAAAAAACACTAATTTTCATGTAAGTATTTTTCCTTATGTTCTTATTCAATATCGTAACTAAATTACTCAACATTATGAAAAGGGCCTTAAAACAGTTATGTTTTTCATTTAATTTTCCTACAATGGAATCAATGACCATTTAACCCATCACATGTTTGTTGTTTTCATATTGTTAACTTTCTCCTGATCATGTTTTCTATCACTATCCATCAGAACATGACAATTAGTTATTCATCTATATCCATGTTTACCTACATGGAATCATAGAATTTGTTATCTCGGGTGACCTTTTTTACTTAACTTTTTTATTTTAATGTGATATTTTTATAGGCACTTTTTCCGATGTGGGATTTGTAATGAATTGTTTATTCAAGTTTTAAAATTGAGAGGACCTAATTTCCAAAAGTAGGGAATGATGAAATTACCCAGTTAATAAGAGAATTAAAAATGTCCATATATATTAATATTTTTGAATAATATATTAATTTTACATTAAATTGGATTCTTTTTATAATAGTGTAATCAATACACAACAATTGTTTTCACTTAAAATATTGGTAGAAAAATACTTTTAGTTATGTTAAAAAATAATATACTGTTATTATTTTAAATGGTAGTTAACACATAGTCATTGTATTGGTGAAAAATAACCAAACTAACTTAATTATTATTATATATGTTTGTTAAAGGATTTTACATGTATCAAATAATTATTAGAGGATTAAAATGAGAATGAATACAATTTGAAGCATAAAATTATCTAATATTTTTAAAAGGATGGTTTACCATGTTTTGATGGAGAAACCATTTTAAATATATTTTTTCACTTTAATATTTTACATTTTACAAAATAAAATTCGTTTATAGAATATGGAATCATCTTTTATTTTGGATAAATTTATGTAATTTTATTTATAATCTTCATTTTTAATGAATAGGGAAAAAATGTTGCATTTATTTCAAAAATGCTTTTTAATCTAGTTTATTTCCATAGTTAGATTATCATTATAATTGGTTTTAATGTGTAATTGGATTAAAATATTATTTTCCAATCTAATTATGTAAATTGTAATTAATTTCAATTTGAAATTGGACATAAACACATGTCAATCTTTTGATAGTTATTACTTCTTAAAAACCTACTTTTGGGTTTTGAAAAATGGAATTAATTTTAAAATAATTTTATCTTATTCTGTGTATTGAATTTGGAAAAATGGATTCCATATTTTGAATCCTAAGGTTCAAATTTTGTAAATAGTTTCATTTTATTTTTGAGAATTATGAATAATAACTTCAGTGATTATTTTATTTACCATGGTTAAATGGTAAATATGGTATATGAGGGTAAAAAATAATATTATAATAATACGAAAATATAGTAACACATTTCATAAAAATATTGGATGAGATATTTTTGACCATTGGAATCCTTGTGGTTATTTGAAGACCCCATGGGGCCACTTGGGAGTGATAATGAACATTTATAAAAATTAATATAATGTAAATAGAAAAAAAAACATAAACACATATCTTTTACAAAAATAATTTTTATTTGTGGTTTTATAAGTGATATATTAAACTATAAATGGTCATAAGATAGATACAAATTATTAATACATCATTATATTTTATTTTCTAATTTTTAGACATTAAATAAATAAATATAAATTCGACGCAACTATGATGGAATGATTGATTCATTAATAAAGGAATCAAAATATTGAATTTATAAGTATTAACATAAATTTAAATTGATTATAATGATGCCATACAAAATTTTTTTGAACTATTTTAATATATAATATTTTATTTAATTCCATTTTTTGAATTAATCATGTTTTTATGAATTTTTAAAATCTTTCATGTATGAATAGTGTAAAAAATTCACAGAATTCATATTTTAAACATAAAATAGATTATTACATGTTATTAAATAACTAAAAATGTAATATTCATAAAAATGCTTTATAAAAGTCAAATTATGTCGTGAGTAACTTTTTTGGGTCGTTTTACATGATAAAATAATTAAACTAACCAACAATATGCAAATGAAAGGATATAACTATAAGAATAAAAAGGGTAAAATAAGGGTTAAACCAAAAAGATAAGGTTAAAAAAATATTCAAGACATGTGTAACAGTTTTTGGATGATTTTTATTCTCACTAAATTCTTCTTATATAATAAATAAATGTTTTTTCGATATTTTTTAATTGAAACTGAATTTATAATAAATTATGTTTTTAAGAGATTCCAAAAGTTCACCTCATATATTTTATAAATGGGAAACTCTTATTCCCTTTTTCTAAAACATAAATATCCATTTAGATATTAAAATATCTATCTAATACTCTTACTAGAATACCTAAATTTCTTTAAAAATCCTTACCATGGGCATAAGGAAAAAAATGTCTTTTGGCTCAAATCAACAAAATTTACCCGATTTTGAGGTCACTTCTTCTCTCAAGATCAAATACATTATTTTCCTTCTAAACAACATATTATCTTCTTATTCATAGATTATATTAAAACACATGTATCGTCAATATATTAGGATACTATTATGATTAGGATTAAAACTACACATACACACACATCCATCTAATGTATATGAACATATGGTTTCTGTGTGTGATGAACTACTACCTCACGAAATTATTATTGTGCAATGTTCTACTACCAGCTCTCATGGTGGAAATTATGATGGAAATGAATTTATATATGATATATATTATATTTATATTGTCATTATGAATTTATATTATTATTTTCAAAATACCTTTATTCATTCCATAATGTGTAAATACAATAATTTAATTTTAGGAAGTGAGGACTACCATCCCTTAAAAGCGATATAATTCCTTGATGGCATACATGGAACGTATAAGTGATTTAATTAATGAACTTTTGTAACATATGAAACCTAGATATTATAATATAATTACAATAAACATATGTATCATTTTGATTTCATTCCTTTAACATGACAAAGTAATGAATGTAGTGTTCATGCGTACGTATTGCCTACCCTCTCCATGAATGGTGCATTTCATTTCTTATATCTAAATGTAATGGAAAAATATAAATACATATATAATAGATATATATGATATATAAGTCATTAAAATCATTCAAGATATTATTTTCATTTGACCACAAGTACAATTTATATTAAAACAATTTTTTTTCAACTCATGTACTAAATATCGACAAAACAACCGATATTAACCTAAATAATTATGTAGTTTTTATAACATGGTAATAAGTGATATAAAAATTATAATAAAAATAAAATGGATCTGAAAAAAATAAAAATTAACTAAACATTACTATTCAGTAATAATAAGGAATATACATTACTAGTTAAACTAAAGGTAATGGACTTCATCTCAATAAACATTTATTGAGTCTTGTTTTTATAATATAATCCACTTTATTTTATATGTGTATAATAAACCTCGTTAAATTTTAATTTCATTAAAAGGGAATAATTTCCCTGTAAAAAATTTTATTCAACGACAATAGGAAATTATATAGTAATTTTGAGACAATGGCCTCTCCGCCATAGTAATCGTTATTTGGAATTTGGATTCCTCTATTAGACATTATGTTTTAAATGGAAATGAAATCACTATTCCCTTTTTGGTTGTTTTAATACTGAAAATGGTTTTTGAAATGGATTGTTTATTTCAATATCTTTAAATGATTTCCTATGATTTCAAATTAAATTTTATTACTCAAATGATTATATTTTCAGTAAGATATGTGTTATGATTATACAATGGTAGTTTTAAAATTGATCAGTGGTTTGGTGGTAAACTAATATGGGTGGTTACGTGATAAACCGATAGAAGGGTGGTTTCGTGATAAACCATTGATGGGTGATTACATTATAACCTCTAATTCATTAGGTATGGAAGTCATCTTTATGACTATTCCATTTCTTTATATGTGTGGAAGTTGATTGTATGGCCATTCCATTTAAGTATTTTTATGTTCCAAGATACATTTATATGTTGTGAGTTTCATTTTATGGACATTATAAAAATATTTTGGTTACCAAAGGGTATGAAATTTCATTATATTCTATGAAGTGTTATTTTCTACTTCTTAAACCATTACATTATGATAAAGTTATCATGTATTACATGTTTTCACAAGACTAATATTTTTCAATCATTATTTATCCCATCCTGTGCATCTTATACTCATCCCATGATTTGAAATGTTTCTCACTTGATAGAAATAATAATAGAGTCGAGGACGGGATCAAGGAAATGTTATGCTATTAAATCCTAAAACAATGTAGTGTTGATTTTAAAATAGATTTTGTTAAATAAAAAAATAGTGAGTGTATGATCGAAATGTGATGTATATTCTCAATATACAAGCAGTGGTGAATTGTATACTTTAAAATTTTCATTGTAAATTTTAAATATGGTATAATAATTTCTATTCTTTAACAATGTTAAACAAGGTAAATTCACAAGACCACTTAGTTCTACAAACATTCTAGATTCCAGAAACATGGTTCTAGAAATGAAACATAAGAGAAGTTTAAAATAAAAAATATTCTAGCATAAATAATATAGTCTTACTAATCAGAGTATACAAGTATATGAAAGTATAAGATGGTTATACATTCCTTAATAATGAAAATTCAGCAGAAAAAAATGTGAAATAACACAAGTAACAAGTATAGAATCTTTTAACCCAAAGAGTAGTGTATCCAACAATGTTAGATAATAGTCCCATGATTAATACCTTCAAGAAAGTCTGTCTTAGCCACACCAAGGTAAGCCCTCGATAGGAATATCAGAGTCTATCTTGCTATCCCTGAAAGCCCTAGAAATTCAAGGTAGTTGGCACCTCTGTCTTCCTTATCAAGGAAGTCCTAGAACATTATGGTCGTCTTCACCACTGCCATCATATCCCAAGAAGCCCTCTATTGTACATAGTAATAGTCAGAGTCACACAATGTAATATCAACAAGATGTTTAGTATGCACAAATCATTAGAGTATCTCCCTCAAGAAATAAATTCAGCAACATGTAATCTCTAGATTAATCAATGCCTATATTATGCTGAGATCATTCAAATGTGCTTCTATTTATAGGAAAATATCCAACAGTCAAATCCCTCCTCCAACGATCATATTTTTCCTTGAATTGCAGAGGGATCTGTACACGTGTCACTCAATCAATTATTAGTTGGAAAAATAATTCATGACATCATTTTAAAACTATAACAAGAGTACATAAAATACGGTTTGTAAAAAAAAATATTTTTTGGATTATAAGAAAAATAAAGATCAGTGTCTAAGAGGAAAACATTTAGAGATTGTATTACATTGATATTCAAATTCAATTTTTCAAGGAATTTAGAATAACAAATCTGTAGAATTCGGAGTCTGAATTCGGAGGAATTATGTTTTGGAATTATAAGGAATTCAGAACCGAAATTCTAAGGAATTCAGAGTCTGAATTATAAGGAATTCGGAGTCTGAATTCAATGGAATTTTGAGTCTGAATTTAATGGAATTTGGAGTCTGAATTCTAAGGAATTTTCCATCTGAATTTCAGAGAATTTGGAGTCTGAATTCTGAGGAATTCAGATTCTGAATTTTAGAGAATTCAATAAAATTTAATTACAAGGAATTCAGAATCTGAATTTTAGAGAATTCATAATTTGAATTTACGAGAATTAGGAATATAAATTTAATAGAATTCGGAGTCTGAATTTTATGGAATTCAGAGTCTGAATTTTAGAGAATTCAGAGTCTGAATTTTGATCCTAAAAATAGAATACTTTATATCAATGTATTTATAGGATTATTAGGTCTTAGATATGAAACTAATTTTTACACTTTAGAAGAAAAAATTGTTAGAAACTAAATAAAAAACAATTAAAAAATGGTAAAGAGAAAATTTTCTTTGGGAAAGAAATGTTTCATTATAAAAAAATATTTTAAGGGAAATGAAATTTTCCTTTAGATATTGTGTTTGTGATTTTCAAAACATAAATGAATGGGAATGTCATAAGAAACCTTTATTGACTCAACAATATCTTCCATTTTGGAAAGCACAAACATCATTATTAAAAATATTCTAAGGACATGGAAATTTTATGGACTTGAAAATAAAAACATATCTCCCTTTATGTATGGATTAAATCGAATACTACTAACTCCCCCTTTGGCTTTAGAATCACAAAGTATTGTATTCTAGATTTAATGAATGAGATTTTTCATTTTCATACATTAAAAAATCATCAATGATAAGAAAATTCCACGGGATGAACTCCCCCATACATAGAGAATTATCTTCTCAACATTGTATTATTTTTAGCATTCATTTCTCCACCTTTGTGGTTTTCAAAAAGTAATAGAGGGAATGGAAAAACTGGAACCAAAAACATTAGTACTAAACAAAAACAAAAATATGAAGAACAAGATAAAATTCAGTAAGGTTGGAAGTATTTCTAAATAGAGTAAAATTCATCAAAAGATTGGATTTTAATGAAATTATCCCTCTTTATCTTTCAAAATTATCTTATTCATAATATTTTTTAGCTTCATGAGCTCTTTTTTATCCTCTTATGCTCGCTTTAGAAACTAATTTGGATCTTCACCTTTGTTTTTATAATGATTGAATTTTGTCTTCCTTAGCCTTAAGAATGTCTACCTGAGCATTAAAGAGTTTTTATTGTTTAAAAAGCTTCTCTTGAATCTCCATTCAATGTTTTCTTCCCATTTTCCAATTCATGGCCACAGAGTTAAGCTTTCTATTCAAATACTTAACTTACTGCTCCAGGTAGTCTGTTCAAGACCCGACATTTCCTCAAAACTATTTGAAAGATCTTTAATCTTCCTATCATCAGTATCAATATAATCCTTTAAATTATCATGCAATTCATAAAAATTTATCATTTCTTCAATAATCTTCTTTGAATAGCTTTTCATCTTCTTGCACAATCTTTTATGTGCGTCATAACAAATGAGGAAGGTCTTCAAATCTGCCACTCATGCAATATATTAATCTATCACCATGGAAACTTATTCTGACTTTTGGTTTATGGTATTCTGAAGCATTTGGATTCTTAAATATATGCATGGAAATAATGGAATAGTACATAACATCTTCTTCAATGACTTGACAACAAAATCATGTCCAAGTGAAGATGATTTAGAATTTGAATTTTTTGTTGGTGTGATTTATTTTTCTAAATCCTTGGCATTCATTTTTGATGAAAAACTGACACCATTCTTCTTCACCATGAGTTTACATGGTGTATCTATAACCACCTACTTTCCCATATCTTGTCTCAGAATGATATATGGTTATTTAAGTGATTCATGCTCACTATCATATTGCTAATAAATATTTTCATCCTCAACATCTTCTTTCTCTTCATCAGCCAATAGATCATCCGGATGAATAAAGTCATGATTACTTCTTTCATCATCTATTGTATTATTCACATCTTATTCACCCTTTTTATCATTTCCTAGTGAAGCTTTTTTTTAGGATTCAGCTTGGTATATCTAAATAGATTGTTTTAGATGAACATTCCTTCTCATGGTACTCTTCAAATTTCTTTATGATATCATCAGATACATTCCCTTCTTCTTCCACCTCCTCCCCCTCTTCTATTTCTTCTTCCAATTCCTGTGAAATTTCGTCTTCATCAGGAAATTATGCAATACCCACTTTCATCCCTAGAGTCTCTGGTACCAAAATGTATTCTGGTACCAAAATGTTTTTAGAGTCTCCTTCAATAGCCTTGATACGAGACTGAATGACATCATCATCCGAAAATTTCTTCATTTGATTCTCTTCTTTTTCTTCCTTTTCATGATTCTTAACATATTTTTCCTTCAATAATTTTTCTTCGGAAGGGTCCAAGACAATCTTATGCTCCCCTTCCATCCAGTTTTTCTTATATTCTCTCCACTTATACACTACTTCATCTGGAAAATATTATTGCTTCATGGGCTTTGGAGGTGATGACTGAGTTTTCTTGACCACAATAGTATTTTTCCTTTCTCTCTCCATAGCCTTTCTCTTCCTTCCTCATTCCATAGAAGTTTTAGCCACATCAATATTCTTTGATAATGCTTGTAATTCATCTTCAAAAAGATCATAGAATGTTATTTATTCAATGGAAAATACAATTTTCATTCTCCTTAAGGTGACATTACTTAGCAACATAACTTTGTAATTTCTCAGCTTGGAACTGCAATGGATTTTGAATGATTGAAGCCAATGAACCGTAATCTTTGAAAGAATAGCCAGGTACCTAATAATCTGAGAATTAATATTTCAATTCTTAATATTCTCAATCGCTACCAAAATATACATAACCATGTTTCTATTCCATATATTCCCCAGGAAATCAAAAAAATAGATGTCACTCTTCATCAATGTATATTTATCCCACTTCCTAAGAATTATAAATCCTTAATCCCACAATTCATGAATTCGTAAATTTGTAGAAAGACGATTGATCTTTGGAGTCATCACTCTTTTCCAGACAATACATTCTACTGCAATCTCCTTGATAAAATATCCTGATTCCTCAGGTAACTTTTGAGTAGAATACTTGGATTCCCCTTTATATGTAATACAAATCAAACTCACAACCTTGTTGTATGAAAGAGAGTATGTCTTTCCATAACACTTGAATGAAATTTTTTTTCTCCGTCATTAGAAGAACTAACTGTTTCATAAAACACCATCATCAATTCTGGATACACTAGATCCTCTGCCTTTGGATTCCAAATACATAGACTCTCCAATCCACTTAGCTTAATATTTTGGGAAACAAAATAATCATACATGATGAGGATTTTCTAATCAACCATCCTCTCTCGATATATATTCCCTTCAGATACTTCCTTAAAATTTGAAATTTCATTCTTAGGAGATGCTTTAATTGTCATCTCGAACTGAGGAAAACATTGAATATTCAGAATGACCATAAAATACAGAGATAGTGTGTAAAGATCCAACCTTAAACATTGAATAATATTGAATTAAATCAATAATTCCCAATGAGGAACATTTCAGGTTTTGATTATTAGATAATTAGGCCATAAAAATTACATAACAACATCAATATTACATATATAAACTACTGCCCAATATTCATTTTTCATAATATGAAAACTCTTACAAAAATACATTTCTAGTCCCATGTTTTAGACAACAGGACTTTTCTTTGATCTCATCCTTGACCCTATTCATCTTTAATTCCTATGGAAATCATTTCAAAAACATGGGATTAGTATAAAAAGATCAGTAAGGGTTATAAAATAAGGAAGGAAAACCTTAGCCCATCAAAAAATAAAAATCAATGAAACCATACTTTTCAATCATAATATACCTCTTGAAATCATATGATTTATGAATAATACACAAAAATCATAAATCATAAATGTAAATTATGGCATTCATAACATATTTTTATTGTAGCTATCACAGCTATATAGGGAGTAACATTTTTAATACCCATCATAGTATATTCTCTAAATATTTTATGAGAAATATTAACGTTTACCTCTGTCATGTTACCTAATGCATTAGAGAGCTATCTCAGGCTCACCGGCCCTAGATTTATCACAGAACCACCTATATACGTAATCAATGCCCAATAAACATAACATAATCATACCACATTACACATGTATAATCAAAATATAACATTTCCACATTCCAATATATCAAATAATGATATTTTAATAAACAATGCTTTATCAAACCATTTTTAAAACCATTTGAAACATTTAATAGTTACACTTTCGAATCAATGTTTCCCATGCCACTATGATGCTTTTAGTGAATTATCAATTGAAAACATTAATTTCCATATAAATACATCCAAAATATTTTTTTTAAGATGTGGACATGAATGAAAAATATTTAGAAGAATAAATCTTTTAAACATTGAAAATGATATTTTAGTTGAATAGTTTTTAATAAAAGAGAGATGCTTTAATACAAGTAATTGAGGAATAAAATTTAATCAAAACATTATAATATCATGAGAATAAAGGTATTCATGATATAATATGCGAATGGATTGTATATACACCATATAAAATTGAATTGGTGCATAACGATAATAAAGTCTCAATTGAATTTAAATTTAGACCAAATCCCTTATAAAAATGGTATCCTTATATTTAAGGATAAATCAATTACACAATAATGTGTGACAAAGATAAATACAGTCAATATGATTGGATATTAAGTGTAAATCAGTCATAGGAAATTCACACATGTTCTTTTTAATACAAAACCAATGATTTGGATGTTTAACTCAATGAATTAAATGTGATTTAATATCACTCTTATCATGTTCATATCGATGACTTTAGAATTTATCAATGGAGTGATTCTGTGTATCAATAGTATATCAACACATAGGGAAGATGAAATTAGTAAATAAATAAATAAATAGTTGTTCCACACATAATTATAGTAGTACATAATTAATAATTAGAAGATTAACCCAAGGAATGTAAATTGGGTTAAAAGGTTTCCTTGGTGATTTGGTAACTTTCGAAACATAGAACCCATGAAAGAAGGATCAAGAAATTAAAATATAAAATACCAATAAATTTAAGTTTATTACAAAATGAATACAATCCTGGGTAGTATATACACCACACAAAAGGAAATATTGGAAAATATAGCATGAATCTCACAGGAATAAAATGTGAGATTAAAATCCCTTACCACATTGTAACCGATCGAGTCATATGACCAAATGCTGATAACCACCAAATGATTCAATGAATAAAATTAAAATAAATTTTATCATGATAATTTATACAAATGGAAGTACAAAATACCTTACATGAAATAAATTTTTGGTGAACAATTTAAATCTCATAGAATTAAAAGTGAGATAAGAAACCCCTTACCTCATGTCTGACATGGCATATTTGTTCTTTGTTATTGCAAAATAATAAACTTAAGTTAATTTATACTTGATTATAAACCCTTTTTCACATTTTTTATTCCTTTTATATCACTTATTACCTTTTTATAAACAATATTCAATAATTTTAGTTAATAATGGTCGTTTTGTCGATATTGGGTACATAAGTAAAAAATGAACACCTTATAATTACAAGTTGTCCATGTGGTCTAGATTAAAATATCTCTAGAATGATATTCATGATTTAGATATCATATATATCATATATATCATGTATATATATATATATTTATAACAGTAGATAACATTTTGAGATATGAAATGAAATACACCGTTCATGGAGAAAGTAAGCCGTACGTATGCAAGAACGCTACTTTCATTTCTATTTTGTGTTTCAATTGAATGAAAAAATAATTATATATAGTTATATTATAATTCTAGTATGATATAATTTATAATTTCAATAACTCCATCCTTTATATGAAACATGTATGGTATAAACGAATCATATCAATTTGAGGGGGCGGTAGTCCGCACTTCCTCAAATGAAATTATCATGTTTACTCATAATGGAAACCATAAAGGTATGGTATATATTAAAAATACAGAAGTATAAAGAAATAATAAACATAATATATATCATATATAAATATATTGTCATCTTAATGGCCACTATGATAGGTGGTTGGATATAATCGAACGATCATCGTCACGGGAGGCGTTAGTTTTTCATCCACAGAAACAATATGTTCTTCACCATTAGATGGAGGTGTGTGTGTCTATAGATTTAATCCTTCTCATAAAAACATCCTAGTATATTGAGGATATTGGTGTTGTTATAAAATAATGGAATAAAAAGAGTTTAGGGGTTGGTGAAGTAAAATAAAATAAAAGAAGTTAAGAGAAACTGTTACCTTTAATTTTGGTAACTCCATTTGGTATAAACAAAAATGGGTTTCTTGAACTGTCTTCTACCTAAGTTAAGTCTCCTAGAAGGAGAAGAGTGATGTAGGGATCTTAATTGGGTATATTTTGGATGAGAAAAAATGCATCAATGGTGTGATAAATTAGTTAAAAGTGAGGCATTTTTATAAGGGGGAGGAGGGGCTCTTTATGAAAGTGTGATAATATTATTTTATTATATAATGATATTCGGTTTCTAAAGGTCCAAAATTTCATAAGGAAGAATATAAGTCGACTCATTGTCGAAATAAATTCATCCAATAAGAATATGATAGGTTTTGGATTTTATTTTAATTTTTATAATTCTATTGATTTAAATCATTTATTAATGAGGTAAACACTGGATCATTATTTTTTCATAAATAATTTAATTTATCCGATATCTAAAAACTATAAAAAATTACCATGATGTAGGAAATGTATTTATATTTCAAATGAATATTTATAATATCAAAAAATAACTTATATAACAACACGTAAAAATTAATTTACCATGAGATATTTGTTTACGTCATTTTCCCCTTTACTTTAAGTCAATTAAAATAAAGTGTCATTATCATTCATAAGTGGCTCTCTAGGGTCCCAAAATCAACCCAATGATTCCCATGGTCAGTCATTACTCATCCAATAATGTTACGCCCAGTGTTAATGTAATTTTGAATTATTATATTATTCTTTTTACCTTGAATTGCCATGTTTACCTTTAACACTTGTAAATACATGTCAAAAGTTCCTATTCACTAAAAATTATTTTTATCTTATTGAACCAAATTTTACATACTAATAATAGCCTTGTATGTCAGATTTTTGAAATTAAATCCACAGATGTGGTAAAATTTCATTAAAATAAAAATATCAATTTCTAACTACTACTTCGTAGTTTCACTATATATCTAAAATTGGTGTTTTTCAGAGAAACACCAATAATTCAGCCTAATATATATTTGATATTAAAAATTAAAAAAAAATCTATTTTACTAATTTAAAAACACAGAAGTTTAATTTATTAATTTAAAATTAATTCCCGTTATAAAAAAGTTGCGTGTTTATAAAAAATAATAACTATCAAATAATTTATAGTTGTTTATGTACAATTTCAATGTGAAATTAATTTCAATGACCAAAATTGGATTAAATGATAAAAATATATTCTTATTACACTTTAAAACCTTTAAAAAAACAATAAAACCATATATATAAATTAGATTAAAAGGTAATTTTGAATTAAGATTCAGTATTTTTCACTATTCAAAAAAAGAATTTTATTAGAAAAATGCCAAAAATTTACACAAAGTATATTTTTATGTTGTGATTCTAAAGAAGAATTTTATTTTGTAAAATAGAACATATAAATTTGATTAAAATAATATTTAAATAGTGTTATCCATTAAATGGAATAAAATCGACCTTTTGAGTATTTATGCTTAAAATTAGATTCATTCATATTTGAAGCCACTATCTTTTATTAGAAAACTGTAAAAAGATTTAACAAACATATATATTCATATTTTGGTTATTTATATTCATTACTTCCAATAAAATTTCTAGTCATTAACTACCATTAAAAATAATAATGTTATATTATTAGCATGCCACGTAAGAGTTCAATGAAACCTGTTGTTGCGTATCAGGTAAGCCATCGAACCTAGAATCCCCTTTTAATAAAAAATTAATAATTAATTTAAAAAAATATTAATAAATTTGAATATTTAATATTCTTCATTTACCTAGGATTTTATATCCTTCCTAACTTTTTGAGAATTGTGTCGTCACCGTTTTAAAATTGGCCTTAGAAACATCATTGAAACAACCACATCAGAAAAAGAGTCAATAAAACTATCACTTTAAAATAAAGGAGGATAAGTGAAAAGGTCACCTGTGATAACCCATACTAGGATTACATGTAAGAAAACATGGATATGGAAGAGAGAACAAATGGTCATGTTCGGATAGATGGTGATAGAAAACATGATTAAGAGAATGTTAACCACCATAAAATCATAAACATGTTATGGGTTCAATGGTCCTTGATTCCCCGGTAGGAAAAGTTAACAGAACAAGTTTTTATTTTAAGTTACTTTTCATAAATTTGAGGAATTTATTTATAAGATTAACTAAAAACATAAAGAAACAAACTTACTTTTCATTTATAGTGTCATACTTTAATAAAATTCTACCACAAACTCATCTTTACTCCAAACAGTAAGTATTCAAGATGTCATATTCACATTGAAAGCACTATAATCAACTTCTAGAAAATAAAATGATCAAAAAATTATGAACCATATATTTCCCTTATCTTTACACAATATACAAAAAAAATTGGTTAATAAGTGATACGATAATCCCCAAAAGGATAATACTTTATAAAAAGAAGTACTATTATTAATCTCCAAAATTCAACCAAATATACCAAAAGTTCAAGAAAGACCATTCAATATACAATTTTCCTCAAAATTATTCAAAATAATCCAAAATAAGATTGAAACACAGGACACAGAAAGATTTTATCACCTAGTCTTCCACATAAAATCTTAACAATTATCTCCAAAAAAATCAACTACTCTTAATATATAAGGCCCCAGCCTTAAACCTTACTTAATCTTGAGTTATTACAAGCTTACACATTGAGGATATTTTCGGGTTTAGAGTTTTAGAGAATTAGATCATAAAACTTGCATTACATTCCACATATAAACAAAGTGGTTACATAAAGATAGTATTCTTATTTCCCATCAATGGAAACATATTTAAAATAAAACATGGATTCTTTCTTGACACATCCTTGACACTATCATCATATCATGTACCTTTCCCTTGAACTGTGAAAAACATTTCAAAAAAACATGGGATGAGAATAAAAATCTCAGTAAGAGATATAAAAATACGGAAAGGAAACATGGGTACATATATACCTAAGAATGAAATCATATTTTACCCATAAAACATAAGCACTTTAACATACCTCATCAAATCATGAATAAATCATAGAAATCATAAGACATAAAGGTAACTTGAGGCATTCATAACATTCTTACGTAGGGAGTAACCCTCTTGGTTACGTTTGGAATACCCATCACAGTATATTCCCTAAATCTCTTTGGAGAAACCTTAACGTTTCACTCCTTCGCATTACCCAATGCATTGAAGAGCTATATAGGGCTCACCTACCCTTAGTCTATCACGGAACCACCCATCTTCATAATAATTCCCAAGAACCTCAACACAATCGTATCACATAAAACATGCCTAAAGGAAACATAACATTTCCATCATTCAATCGCAAGATATAAATACAACACATTGATATGAAAACATTATGAAAACAATTTTCAATACCAAAATAAAAGAAAAGTAAAACATGGTATTTATTTTTCTTTTTTTTAAAAGGTATGGCTTGTAGAGGAAGCCGAAACTCAAATAATGATCACGGTGGCGGAGAAGTCGTTGTCGCCGCATATGTACGACAAAATCATTCCATTTTGTCATTTAGTAAAAGCTTCATATAAAAAAGTTTCCTTTTGAATAAACGTAAAAGTCAAAGGGGTTTATACACCATATAAAAGAAGGTTCTGTATAAAACAAAATATGCCTCATTGAAAAGAGATTGAGACGAAGTCTCATACCTCGGGTCCGACTTGACTCGGTCGTTCTTTAATCTCCTGAATAATAAACTTGAGTTAATTTCTACTTGTTTAAGAACCTTTTTCAAGTTAATTATTCCTTTTATATCACTTATTTCCATGTCATGAACACTATGTAATTATTTAAGTTAATAACGGTCGTTTTAACGATCATTGGTACCTGAGTCAAAAATAAGCCCTTTATAATTACAAGATGTTCATGTACCCATTATATCCAGAATGGTATTCATGATGTAGATATCATATATGTAATATATATCCTGTACATGCATGCATTTATAATATTACATAATAATTTAGAGGTAAGAAATGAAATGCACCGTTCATGGAGACGGTAAGCCGTACGTACGCATGAACTTTACATTCATTTCTATTTAGTATTTTATAGAATGGAATCATAATGATATAAAGGTATATTATAATTCCAGTATAATATAATATATAATATCATATATAATATCATAGTTCCATCCTTTATACGTCCCACATATGGTATTTAATGAATCACATAACTTTGAGGGGGCAGTAGTCCGCATTTCCTTAATTGAAGATATCGCGTTTACCCATAATGGAAACCATAAAGATATGCTCAAAATGAAAACTACATAAGTTTAAGGAAAACAAAAACATATTACATATCATATATAAATATAGTTACATCTTAATGGACACCTTTTAAGGTGTTAAAAGAATGTTGAACAATCATCGTTTGGGGAGGCATAAATTCACCATCCACGGAAACAGTATGTCCTTTAACCATTAGATGTAGGTGTGTGTAAGTGTAGCTAGAATCCTTCTTATAAAAACATCCTAGTATATTGAATATACTGGAGTTGTTACAAAAGAAAATAATAGAAAGATTTTATGTGGTTGGAGAAGCAAAATAAAACAAAAGGACTCAAGTGAAGTCATTACCTTAAAATCGGGTAACTCCCTTTAGTTTGAGCTCAAAGGCTTCCTTGGGAATACTTCTGCCCAAAGTGAGGCTTCAAGGAGTAATAGAGGGATGTGGAGAGACAAAATGGGCAGGGGTTGGCCGAGACAAGATGTGTGGGTAAGGAGGTAGAGGCGGGGGCCTTTTATAAGAGAATATGAAGGGCACTCTTGGAAAGTAAAGAAATGTTACTTTATTTTAAAATGATTTTCGGATTCAAAAGGTCCCACATTGATATAATTCAAGGGTAAGGTGATAAGGGTTCTAAAACCACCCATAAAATAGGTTTTATACATGTGTAGTTAATAGATTTTACATTATCATTTCATTTTATTTAAATCCATTATTAATGAGGTAATCGCTCCATCATCATGATGTCATAAATAAATTAATTGATTTAAATTCTAAAAATTATAAAACAAATACTATGATGTAGGAAATCTTTTTATCTTTCCAATGACTATTTATAATGAAAAATCTGACTTGTATAACCCCATGTAAAAATTGTTTTAGTAAAACATCTCTTGTTTGTGTCATTTTTACTTTAACATTAAATAAAAAGTTATTTATGTCATTTCCCAACCAAAGTGGCTCCATGGGGTCCCCAAGTTGACTCATGGATTGTCATGGTCGGACATGACACATACAATGAGGGCAGTACATGTTTCAAGCTCATCTCATATTATTAAAACATTATTTTTACCTTAAACTACACTAATTACCACTAATCGCGATTAAGAACTTAAAAGATACTATTCACCAAAAAATTATTTTATTCTCATTGAACCAAATTTTACTTCTTAATGACAACCATGTATGTCGGATTTTTGAAAATCAAATCACAAAAGTGGCAAAGTTTCATATAAACGAAAAATCAGTTTCATTAACTACCACTTAGTGGTTTCACTATTCATCAAAAATTGAAGTTTTTCAGAATGATACCAAAACTTCACCCTAACCTATATTTGATATTCCGAATTCAAAAATGATGTCTATTTTACAAAATTCAAAACATGTAAGTTGTATTAATTAATTTAATAACTAATTCCCGTTGTCATGACAAATAGCGTGTTTTTATGAAACAATAAGTATTAAAAGATTGACACCAGTTTAAGTCCAATTTCAAAGTGAAATTGATTCCAATAACCCCCATTGGATAAAATGGTAAAAATATATTCTAATTTCACTTGAAAACCAATTCAAAAGATAATATAATCATATAAATAAATTAGATTAAAAAGTGGTTTTGAATTAAAATACAACATTTTTTACTATTCATTAAAAAATGAACTTTATCGGAAAAATACCAAAAATTCACAAAAAGTAAATTTTGATGTCCCAATCATAAATAATAATTTTATTTTGACAAACATAGCTTATAAAAGTTTCAAAGGATAGATTTAAAAAGGGTTTCCCATCAAAAGGCAGTAAAACTGTAACACCCCGAGCTTCCATGATACGCTTCTCATTCAATAATGCAATAGCTTGCATTGTACGCAACTTCAAGTTCTAAAACACCGCGACTAATCAAAGTAGCCGTTATGAATAGTAATAACCAGTTTTTAAAATTATAGAAATTTTATATTTCAAAATGGACTTCATTTTTGTATTCTTAATATCGAAATTATCCAAAGTTGAATTTTTTGTAATTTTCTGAGAACTTCCAATTTTTTATGAATAGTGAAAATTACATAAAAACAACTTTTTTAATCAAAATAATTTATAGTGATAAATTATACTATTTAGTGGTTTTAAAGTATAATTAGAATATATTTTTACCATTTTATCCAATGGTGGTCATTATAATTAATTTAACATTGAAATTGGACATAAACAATTGCCAATCTTTTGATATAAATTGTTTCTTAAAAACAAGCTATTGTTGTGACAGGGGGAATTAATTATAAAATTAATTAATTCTACTTATATGTTTGGAATTTTGTAAAATAGACATCATTTTTGAATTCGGAATATCATTTATAGCTTAGGGTGAAATTTTGACATTGTTCTGAAAAACTTCAATTTTTGATGAATAGTGAAACCACTAAGTGGTAGTTAAATAACTGATTTTTCGTTTAAATGAAATATTACCACTTCTGTGTTTTGATTTTCAAAAATCTGACATACATGGTTGTCATTAAGAAGTAAAATGTCGTTCAATGAGATTAAAATAATTTTTGGTGAATAGTAACTTTTAAGTTCTTAATCGCGATTAGAGGTAATTAGTGTAGTTTAAGGTAAAAATAATGTTTTAATAATATGAGATGAGCTTGAAACATGTACTACCATCATTGGATGTTCCATGGCCGACCAAGACAATCCATGGGTCAACTTGGGGACCCCATGGAGCCACTTTAGTTGGAAAATGACATAAATACCTTTTATTTAATGTTAAAGTAAAAAATGACACAAACATGAAATGTTTTACTAAAACAATTTTTACATGGGGTTATAAAAGTAATATTTTTGACTATAAATAGTAATTGGAATGATAAAAAGGTTTCCTACATCATAGTATTTTTTTTATAATTTTTAGACATTAAATAAATTAAATTATTTATGACATCATGATGATGCAGCGATGACCTCTTTATTTAACGATTTAAATAAAATGAGAAGATAATGCAAAATACAAGGCTTAAACATGTGAAAACCCTATTGGATGAGAATATTTCGAACCCTTATCACCTTAGCCACGAATTATATAAGTTTGGGTCCTTTAGAATCCGAAAAGAATTGTATAATAATGTAAAATTTCCTTACTTTCCAAGAGCGCCCCTCCTCTCCTCTTATAAAAGGCCCCCACCTCTACCACCTCATTAACACTTTCAAGCCATTTGGCTCGGCCAAACTCTGCCCAAATACTCACCCAACTTCCCCCTCTTACTCATAGAAGCCTCACATTGAGCAGAACTCTTCCCAAGGAAGCCTTTGTCCCAAATCAAAAAGAGTTACACGATTTTGAGGTAATGTCTTCTCTAATGTTGTTTTGTTTTATTTTTCTTCTCCAACCCCCTAAACGCTTTTTATTCATTTCTTTTGTAACAACATAAGTATCATCAATATACTAGGATGTTTTCATAAGAAGGATTTTAGCTACACTTACACACACCTACATCTAATGGTTAAAGAACATACGGTTTCTGTGGATGGCGAATTTCTGCCTCACAAAATGATGATGGTTCAACACTCATATAACACCTTCAAAGGTGGCCATTAAGATGTCACTATATTTATATATGATATATAATATGTTTATGTATTACTTATGCTTATGTATTTCTCATTTATGACATACTTTATGATTTCCATTATGGGTAAAACGCGATAATTTCATTTTAGGAAGTGCGGACTACCGCCCCCTCAAAGTGATTTGAATCGTTAATGCCATATGTGGGGTGTATAAAGGATGGAGTAAATGGTATTATACACTATATTAAACTGGAATTATATTATACATTTATATCATTATGATTTCATTCCAAAAAATACGAAATAGAAATGAAAGTAGCGTTCATGCGTACGTACGGCTTACCGTCTCCATGAACGGTGCATTTAATTTCTTACCTCTAAATGTTATGTAATATTATAAATGAATGTATAAAATTGATATATATGATATATATGACATCTAAATCATGAATATAATTCTGTAGATAATGGATATTCTACCACATAAACAACTTGTAATTATAAGAAGTTTATTGTTGACTCAAGTACCAAAGATCGACAAAACGACCGTTATTAACTTAAATAATTAAATAATGTTCATAACATTGTAATAAGTGATATAAAAAGAATAATGAAATTAAAAATGGTTCTTAATAAGGTATATATTAACTCTAGTTTATTATTCAGGAGGATAAAGAACGGTTGAGTCAAGTCAGACACGAGGTAAGGGAATTTCTTAACCCAACTTCCATTCTTTGGGCTAATCTCCTACTTTCAGATTATGTCATGATATTATTATGTCCTATTTTGTATATTTACTTTCTATATGTGTACCTATAGTTAATACAAAAAATAGATCTCTTTTATTTTAAAAATGATCTTTTTAAGGACTTCGTCTCAATCTCCTTTCATTGAGGCAGATTTGGTTTTATACACAACTTTCTTTTATACGGTGTATAAACCCCTTTGACTTTTACGTTTATTCAAAAGAAATCTTTTTTTCTACGAAGCATTTTACTAAACGACAAAAAGGGAATGTTTTTCTTTCTGTACATATGCGGCGACAATGACTTCTCCTCCGCTGTGACCATTATTTGAGTTTTGGCTGCCTCTACAAGCCATCACTTTTTTTAATGAAAAATAAATACAAAGTTTTAACTTTCTTTTATTTTGGTATTGAAAATGGTTTTGAAAGAGTTTTTATTATATCAATGTGTTTTATTGATATCTTGTGATTGAAATGTGGAAATTTTATGTTTCCTTTATGCATGTTTTATGTGATACGATTATGTTATGGTTTATGATATGTTTAAACCTATTCATATGAGGAATGTATTGGACTTAATAAGTGACGGGTGGAGCCCGCTATAGCTCCTCGATGCATCGGTAGGTCTCATGAGACAACTATACGTGGAATTGGCCGAGGCCCTTTCCCAATTTGATTTAGGGTTTTGGCCGAGGCCTTAATCATTTTAGACGTCTTGGCCGAGGCCTTGACAAAATGTTTCAGAATGTCTGACATTATACATTCCCTCATTATGAAAGTGGCTATTGATATTGCATGTGATTATTCGACCAGTAGAATATCCATGTGAAGAAGTGAATGGCATTATCTCATTTTACTTTTGCCATATTATGTTGAAGTTCAAGTTTAAAAGGTTTTTGTTTTAGTTATACATTGCCTTAAATGTTTATGTTTATTAATGAAAGATTCCACTATATTGTTATCCTTACTGAGCATCTGAGTTCACCCCTTTCAATGTTTTAATATTTTTCCAGGATGTGAAGAAGTATTTTATGAATGAACTGCAGGGGTAGTCAGAAAGGGATATGAGTGTGGACTATGAAGACCATGTTATTGTAGTTTGTTTACTTTTTAATGTAATGAAAGATATATGAATGTATCTAGTGTTTCCAAGGCTTCTAAACTAATAGGTCTTTCGAGACTTGATCTTTTGTGATCATGCCAATGTTACGAAGTAATGCACCAACTCTGGGTAGCCGGGGTCGGGGCGTTACAGTTGGTATCAGAGGAAGTTTAGTACTAACCTTGGAAGCTAGATTTAGATAAACTCTGATTAGAGCACATATCCCAAAGATAGACTTTGAGGATTAGTATAGAAGAACTTCCTAGAATTTTGTTATTGTAGAGATTTTGTGAGTTTTCTGAGCAATACATCCCTGTCTGGATACGAGCAGGTAGAGGCGGCTCTGGCACAGATGTACCTAGGGGTAAAACCTGAAAACACCGCTTTGAGCTAGACTCGAACGGGAACTGGTGCACGACAACGGGCCTTGCTGCACTCTTGGTTACGACACTCCTGGGGGATATGCTTAGGATAATTCTCATTTTCTTTACAAACCACTATGAACGGTTATGAGTATATACTTCCTCAAATTAAACCTTTTTATGATTATGGATTATATCCCTAAATAGTTCAATTTATGTTAAGTATTTTACAAGTATGGAATTATGTATTTTGATTCATAAACTAATCTAGTTTATGCCATTGTTTAGAAATAGCGCCTAGTGAAAGGAATGGAAACCGTATCAATGAACGCACTCCGTGTAGGGATTTCCATCCTTCTCGAGATAATTATTGTGGATCTGAAGATACAACTGTTGCTGATCAACTTATTACCATACTGGGACAACTCACTCAAGTTATGAATAATAACCTTACTCGTATGGATCACCCTGATCCACAACGTGGAGGATTAATGTTAGACCTCTTCATGAGGCAACAACCACCAACATTTAATGGGGGTACAAATCCGTTAGTAGCTGAGCAATGGATAAACTCCTTAGAGAAAATATTCCATGCCTTGGGGAGTAGCGAAAGGGATAAGGTTGTCATGGCACTTTACCGCCTCACTGGAGATGCTGATCAGTGGTGGTCGCTGATTAAAAACACAAAGGAAGATGATGACGTATCAAATATGGAATGGAGGGAGTTCAAAGAGCTTTTCTTAGAAAAATACTTTCCTCGTGACCATTGAGCAGATATGGAAAGGCAATTTCTGAGTCTGAGGTAGAAGGAGGATGAGAATGTCGCAAAGTATGAGGCTAACTTTACGAGGTTAGCAAGGCATGCTGCCGATTATATACATAACCCAAGGAGTAAGATTGATCGTTTCTTTGATTGGTTAAAACCATTTCTCCGTTGAGCTTTAGTATCATAATCCTTCTCATCATACGAAGATATTGTCTCGTGTGCTATCAAGACAGAAAAGGAATTCTCTAAGTCTTATGACAACAAAGTAAAGCAAGACAAGAAGAGAACAGTGGAACAAGAGATAGATAAAGGGAAAAAGGGAAAGAAGGATTTTCCATTATGTGATAATTGTTGGAAGAATCACTCTGGTACTTGCCTAAAAGGAATGGGAGTTTGTTATAAATGTGGAGAAAAGGGTCACCAGGCTCGTGATTGCAAGGGAAAGAAAGAGGCTATCAAAGTTGAATGCTACAATTGTAGAGAAATGGGTCATTATGCAAATGAATGTCCTAAGCGTCAGGGAAACTTACCTCAGAAAAGGCCAAGGGATCAAGGAAAATCTTATGTTGTTACTACAGTTGAAGCAGAATAACTAATGTATTGGTGCTTTTGGACTCATGGATTATATTCTGGTTATTAGAATAATGTGATATATATATTAGGATTGTACTGCAGTACTTGTTTATTTCAGTAAGGTTTTAATATGATGAAGGTAATTATATTTTTAGTATGTGACAATAAGAGAAACTTTACTTTTTTTGCGGAATCTGATAAATAGATTTTGGAATAAAGAGACCTTTTAGAGAAAGTTTGGACAGAGGTATTTTGGATAACTATAAAGGTTGGAGTGGATTAAGTTGATCTTTGGATAGTATTGTTTAAGGTTAAAAAATTTATGAAGATTATTTTTGGAATATTATGATACTATAGTTTTAGGAAAAGAACAACCTGTAGGGTGGGGCATAACCCGTCGCGTCGGGCAAAGCTGTAGGAATCAAACCCACAATCATAGTGTGACATGCCTTTATTTCCTACCACTAGACTACCGGAAGTCCCTGGTTATTACAAAATAATTTTACTAATCTAGATGGTATGTGTTTACATTTGGATCCTTATACAATTAGGATAAGTATAATATTTTTGAGTTCTATTATCTTTTTGAGTGAAAGATGAGTTGAAGGTTGAAACTCTAATTTTCAAGCATAAATATATATATACCTATCTCTTATTCAATGAATAAATTAATTTTTAAACTTTAGTAAAGGGATATTAAAACAAAAAATGTGTTATCCTAATACCTTATGTCTTGTTGAACTGATGATATTTTAAATCAACATAGATTGAAGGCTTTGAGGCCCTCAATTTGACAGTTGATTGTGATTGATGACCTCAATCACTCCCTACAAATATTTACGTTTTTCTTCCAATTATATGTCTCTAATTGACACCAATGTTCTCCTAATCGAGATCATAATTGGGTGGTGACTTTTTCATTTCCCTTTCCCTCTTATTATGGCTAAATTTTATTAATCTTATTTCCGATGTGGGTTTTCCTCAAAGGTATATTCTCTTTTCAACCTTTATTTTTCAAAGAAAAATTTTAAATTGCGAGGACGCAATTTATTGAAGGAGAGGAGAATGTAACACCCCGAGCTTCCATGATACGCTTCTCATTCAATAATGCAATAGCTTGCATTGTACGCAACTTCGAGTTCTAAAACACCACGACTAATCAAAGTAGCCATTATGAATAGTAATAACCACTTTTTAAAATTATAGAAATTTTATATTTCAAAATGGACTTCATTTTTGTATTCGTAATATCGAAATTATCCAAAGTTGAATTTTTTGTAATTTTCTGAGAACGTCCAATTTTTTATGAATAGTGAAAATTACTTAAAAAAACTTTTTTAATCAAAATAATTTATAGTGATAAATTATACTATTTAGTGGTTTTAAAGTATAATTAGAATATATTTTTTCCATTTTATCCAATGGTGGTCATTAGAATTAATTTAACATTGAAATTGGACATAAACAATTGCCAATCTTTTGATATAAATTGTTTCTTAAAAACACGCTATTGTTGTGACAGCGGGAATTAATTATAAAATTAATTAATGCAACTTATATGTTTGGAATTTTGTAAAATAGAAGTCATTTTTGAATTCGGAATATCATTTATAGCTTAGGGTGAAATTTTGACATTGTTCTGAAAAACTTCAATTTTTGATGAATAGTGAAACCACTAAGTGGTAGTTAAATAACTGATTTTTTGTTTAAATGAAATATTACCACTTCTGTGTTTTGATTTTCAAAAATCCGACATTCATGGTTGTCATTAAGAAGTAAAATGTCGTTCAATGAGATTAAAATAATTTTTGGTGAATAGTAACTTTTAAGTTCTTAATCGCGATTAGAGGTAATTAGTGTAGTTTAAGGTAAAAATAATGTTTTAATAATATGAGATGAGCTTGAAACATGTCCTACCCTCCTTGGATGTGCCATGGCCGACCAAGACAATCCATGGGTCAACTTGGGGACCCCATGGAGCCACTTTAGTTGGAAAATGACATAAATACCTTATATTTAATGTTAAAGTAAAAAATGACACAAACATGAAATGTTTTACTAAAACAATTTTTACGTGGGGTTATAAAAGTAATATTTTTGACTATAAATTGTCATTGGAAAGATAAAAAGGTTTCCTACATCATAGTATTTTTTTTTATAATTTTAAGACATTAAATAAATTAAATTATTTATAACATCATGATGATGCAGCGATGACCTCTTTATTTAACGATTTAAATAAAATGAGAAGATAATGAAAAATCCAAGGCCTACACATGTCCAAACCCTATTGGATAAGAATATTTCGAACCCTTATCACCTTAGCCACGAATTATATAAGTTTGGGTCCTTTAGAATCCGAAAAGCATTGTATAATAATGTAAAATTTCCTTACTTTCCAAGATTTCCCCTCCTCTCCTCTTATAAAAGGCCCCCACCTCTACCACCTCATTCACACTTTAAAGCCATTTGGCTCGGCCAAACTCTGCCCAAATACTCTCCCAACTTCCCCCTCTTACTCCTAGAAGCCTCACATTGGGCAGAACTCTTTCCAAGGAAGCCTTCATCTCAAATCAAAAAGAGTTACACGATTTTGAGGTAATGTCTTCTCTAATGTTGTTTTGTTTTATTTTTCTTCTCCAACCCCCTAAACTCTTTTTATTCATTTCTTTTGTAACAACAACATTATCCTCAATATACTAGGATGTTTTTATGAGATGGATTTTAGCTACACTTACACACACCTACATCTAATGGTTAAAGAACATACGGTTTCTGTGGATGGCGAATTTCTGCCTCACGAAACGATGATTGTTCAACACTCATATAACACCTTCAAAGGTGGCCATTAAGATGTCACTATATTTATATATTATATATAATATGTTTATGTTTTACTTATACTTCTGTATTTCTCATTTATCACATACTTTATGATTTCCATTATGGGTAAAACGCGATAATTTCATTTTAGGAAGTGCGGACTACCGCCCCTTCAAAGTGATTTGAATCGTTAATGCCATATGTGGGATGTATAAAGGATGGAGTAAATGGTATTATAAACTATAATAAACTGGAATTATATTATAAAATTATATCATTATGATTTCATTCCATTAAATACGAAATAGAAATGAAAGTAGCTTTCATGCGTACGTACGACTTACCGTCTCCATAAACGGTGCATTTCATTTCTTACATCTAAATGTTACGTAATATTATAAATGAATGTATAAACTGGATATATATGATATATATGACATCTAAATCATGAATATAATTCTGTAGATAATGGATATTCTACCACATAAACAACTTGTAATTATAAGAAGTTTATTGTTGACTCAAGTACCAAAGATCGACAAAACGACCGTTATTAACTTAAATAATTACATAATGTTCATAACATTGTAATAAGTGATATAAATAGAATAATGAAATTAAAAATGGTTCTTAATAAGGTATATATTAACTCTAGTTTATTATTCAGGAGGTTAAAGAACGGTTGAGTCAAGTCAAACACGAGGTAAGGGAATTTCTTAACCCAACTTCCATTCTTTGGGCTAATCTCCTACTTTCAAATTATGTCATGATATTATTATGTCCTATTTTGTATATTTACTTTCTATATGTGTACCTATAGTTAATACAAAAAATAGATCTCTTTTATTTTAAAAATGATCTTTTTAAGGACTTCGCCTCAATCTCCTTTCATTGAGGCATATTTGGTTTTATACACAACTTTCTTTTATACGGTGTATAAACCCATTTGAATTTTACATTTATTCAAAAGGAATCTTTTTTTATACGAATCATTTTACTAAACAACAAAAAGGGAATGTTTTTATTTCCGTACATATGCAGCGACAACGACTTCTCCTCCGCCGTGACCATTATTTGAGTTTCGGCTGCCTCTACAAGCCTTCACTTTTTTAATGAAAAATAAATACAAAGTTTTAACATTCTTTTATTTTGGTATTGAAAATGGTTTTGAAAGAGTTTTTATTATATCAATGTGTTTTATTGATATCTTGTGATTGAAATGTGGAAATGTTATGTTTCCTTTATGCATGTTTTATGTGATACTATTAGGTTATGGTTTATGATATGTTTAAACCTATTCATATGAGGAATGTATTGGACTTAATAAGTAACGGGTGGAGCCCGCTATAGCTCCTCAATGCATCGGTAGGTCTCATGAGACAACTAGACGTGGAATTGGCCGAGGCCCTTTCCCAATTTGATTTATGGTTTTGGCCGAGGCCTTAATCATTTTAGACGTCTTGGCCGAGGCCTTGACAAATTGTTTCAGAATGTCTGGCATTATACATTCCCTCATTATGAAAGTGGCTATTGATATTGCATGTGATTATTCGACCAGTAGAATATCCATGTGAAGAAGTGAATGGCATTATCTCATTTTACTTTTTCCATATTATGTTGAAGTTCAAGTTCAAAAGGCTTTTGTTTTAGTTATACATTACCTTAAATGTTTATGTTTATTAATGAAAGATTCCACTATATTGTTATCCTTACTGAGCATCTGAGCTCACCCCTTTCAATGTTTTAATATTTTTCCAGGATGTGAAGAAGTATTTTATGAATGAACTGCAGGGGTAGTCAGAAAGGGATATGAGTGTGGACTATGAAGACCATGTTATTGTAGTTTGTTTACTTTTTGATGTAATGAAAGACTTATGAATGTATCTAGTGTTTCCAAGGCTACTAAACTAATCGGTCTTTCGAGACTTGATCTTTTGTGATCATGCCAATGTTGCGAAGTAATGCACCGACTCTGGGTAGCTGGGGTCGGGGCGTTACAAAAACCATATTTTAAGAATATTAGTGTATTCCATGCATAAGATTGTATTTATTTTCATTTTAAGCCTCTAAAACACTATCATAATCATTAATAGACATAGATAAAAATATATATTATTCATTAATTACTTGGGATTTTACATCCTTCCCCCCTTTAGAAAATTGTTTCCCCGCAATTTATTTACTTATCGAATAAATGGGGGTACTTATCCCTCATTTCATTTTCAGATTCCCATGTTGCCTCTTCCATCAGGTGGTTTTTTCACAAAACTGTTACCTGATTAAAGACCTTATTCCATAACACTTGCTCCCTGTGGTCAAGAATCTGGACCGGTTGTTCCTCATAAGATAGGTTCTCTTCCAACAGAACTACCTCTGGACTCAAAACATGAGATGGATCTGGCATATACTTTCTCAACATAGAAACGTTAAAAACATTGTGTAGCTGAGATAAACTCGGAGGTAAAGCCACTCGGTAAGCAACAGATCCAACTCTCTCCAGAATTTCATATGGTCCAATGATCCTTTGACTCACCTTTCCTTTCTTACCAAATCGCATCACACTTTTACATGGTGATACTTTGAGAAAAACATGATCACCTAACTCAAAAAAGAGATCCTTACTCCTGTTGTCCGCATAACTCTTCTGCCTACTCTAAGCTATTCTCATGTGTTTCTGTATCAGCTGAACCTTTTCTGCCAACTCTTCTACCAATTCTGGTCCCATCAACTTCCTTTCACCCACTTCATCCCAGAAAGCTGAAGTTCGACACTGCTTCCCATATAATGCCTGAAATGGTGCAATCTGTATACTAGAATGAAAACTATTATTATATGAAAATTCAACCAAAGAAAGATGTTGGTCCCAAGTTACCTGATAATCCATCGAACAAGCTCGTAGCATATCCTCCAAGGTTTTAATTGTTCGTTCTGACTTCCCATCTGATTGACGATGAAAATATAAACTAAAATTTAATTCAGTACCCAACGACTTCTGAAGGCCTTTCCAAAAGTTAGAAGTCAACCTGGGATCACGGTAAGATACAATGGAGAGAGGAACTCCATGACACATGACTATCTCTTTATGATACAAACGGGAAAGTTGATCTAGGGAAAAAGTATCTCGTATAGCAAGGAAATGAGCAGATTTAGTCAAGAGATCAACAATAACCCAGATTGCATTATTACCTCGAGATGTCTTCAGTAATCCCACAACAAAGTCCATGGATATATTCTACCATTTCCACTCTGGCACTGGTAAAGGATGAAGCACCCCTTTCGGTAACTGACACTCTACTTTAACCTATTGACATGTCAAACACTTCACAGTAAAATCAGCAATATCTCTTTTCATTCCATCCCACCAGTAATACTCCCGCAGATCTCTGTACATCTTAGTACTGCCAGGATGAACTAAAAAGGGAGAATTATGAGCCTCACATAACAACTCTCTCTTCAACTGTGAATCACAAGGCACACACAATCTCTTCCCAAATCTCAAAACACAATCATTATCAATGTTGAATTAAGGCAACTTACCTTTCTGAACCAGCTCTACCTTTTTCTACAACTCATTGTCTTTCTTCTGTGCTTGCTTGACTCTATTTGATAGAGATGATCTCACTGATACATGAAACAAAACAGAAGAACATCCTGCGCCAAAAACTTCTATGCCAAATTTCATCAAATCCTTAACCAAAGGATCACGTTCCAAACGCAACATTGTTAATGAAGCAGTACTTTTTCGACTCAAAGCATCAGCCACTTTATTTGCTTTTCCAGAATGGTAATGAATTGTACAATCATAATCCTTGATTAATTACTGCCATCTCCTCTGTCTCATGTTTAACTCTTTCTGAGTGAATATATACTTTAAACTTTTGTGATCGATATATATTTCACACTTTACTCCATACAAATGATGTCTCCAAAATTTTAAAGCGAAAACAACATCAGCTAATTCTAAATCATGTGTAGGGTAATTAACTTCATCAGTTTTCAACTATCGTGAAGCATAAGCAATTACCTGATGATTCTTCATTAGGATGCAACCAAGTCCTTTCAATGAAGCATCACTGTAGATAACAAACTCACCATTCCTGGAAGGTAGTGTGAAAAATGGAGCTTTCACCAATCTTCTTTTCAATTCCTGAAAACAATCATCACATTCTTTGGTCCAGATAAACTTAACACCCTTCCGAGTCAGCTTAGTCATTGGACTAGATAACCGTGAAAAATTTCTAACAAACCTTCGGTAATAGGCTGCCAAACCAAGGAAGCTACGAATCTCAGTTACATTTGTGGGTCTTGGCTAGTCTTCCACAACTTTTGTTTTTACAGGATCAACAGTTATCCCATCTTTAGAAACAATGTGACCAAGGAAAGAAATTTGTTTCAACCAAAACTCACACTTTCTGAATTTTCCATACAGTTTCTTTTCTTTTAAGGTTTGCAAGATAACCCTTAAATGCCTTTCATTCTTGTTTCTACTTTTAGAAAACACAAAAATATCATCAATGAAAACCACCACAATCTTATCCAAGAACTCATGGAAAATTAAATTCATTAAGTCCATGAATACAGCAGGTGCATTGGTTAGCCCAAAAGGCATTACTACAAATTCATAATGGCCATATCTTGTACGAAAAGCGGTCTTTGGAACATCTGCTTCCTTTACCTTCAGCTGATGGTACCCCGATCTCAAGTAAATCTTTGAAAAATACTGAGCTCCCTGGAGCTGATCAAACAAATCATCGATATGAGGAAAAGGATATTTCTTCCTAACAGTGATGTTATTCAAGGCTCTATAATCAATGCAAAGTCTCATTGAACCATCTTTCTTTTTAAAAAATAAAACAGGAGAACCCCATGGTGATGTTCTAGGTCGAATGAAACCTTTCTCTAATAAATCATGCAATTGCTCCTTCAACTCTAAAAGTCCAATTTGAGCCATTCGATAAGGGGGTTTTGAGATTTTCTTAGTATCATTAACTATGTCAACAGTAAATTCAACTTCCTGATCTAGTATTATTCCAGTCAACTCATCAGGAAAAACATCAGGATACTAATTTACCACTGGCACATCATTAATCTGAACAACTCCTTTATTTTCAACGATGTGTGCAAGGTAAAATTCATTTCCATCTATTACAAGTTTCTCGGCCTCTTGAAAAGTTATCAACAGTAAGGGTTCATTCTTGTACAAAAACTGAATGTCTTTCTGAAAAGAAACTTCTTTAGCTCTACAGTCAATCTTATCATGGTAAATAGAGAGTCAATCTATACCCAGGATAACATCAAACTCTACTAGAGGTAGAACAATAATGTTTGCAAGTAGGTTATTTCCAAAGATAAGGATAGGAAGATTCTTATAAATTCTTTTTGCCTCAACATTTCACCCAGGTGTTTTTAACAAAAGTTCAGGAGTCATTTCTTGAGATGGTATTCCCATTTTACTAGAAAATTTTTCAGAGATGAAAGAATTTGTAGACCCCGAATCAAACAACACACTGGCATAATCTGAAAAAACAAACAAAGTACCTGATACAACTTCATTTGATGGCCCAACATCTGCTGAAGTAGTTGCAAAGGATTTCACCACCCCTTTCTGCTTGTATTCTAACTGCTTCCCATCACTCAAGCTCTTTGTTGGACACTCATTTGCATAGTGACCCATCTCATTGCACTTATAACATTTCACTAACTGTAAATCAAATTTGTTCTTACCTTCACCTTGATCCTTTTCAGTGAAATAACGAGCCTTATGTCCCATCTTACCACATCGTTAGCACTTTCCAGAATTCAGAAGACATTCCCCAGCATGCCTTTTTCCACATTTATCACAAACTGAAAACTTAGATTTCTTACCATCAGACTTTTTTGAAGATTTTTTCTCTTTCTCCTGCCACCTTGGTCTCTTCTTCAGATGATTGTTATAGAACACTTGATCATTGGAAAACTCCATTTCCACCTACTCAGCACATCGAACAAGCTTTTCATAACTTTTAAACTCACAAGAAGCTAATGCCCTTTGATATTTTGGCTTTAATCCTGAATAAAAATGATTGATTTTACTATCAAGGTCTCGGATAAAATTTGCAGCATACCTTGCCAATCGAGTGAAACTTTCTTCATAGGTAGCCACTGAGTCTTTCTCTTGCCTCAATTCCAAGAATTGCTTTTCCATCCTAAGTCGAACAGCCTTAGGAAAATACTTCTCAAGAAACATACCTTTGAATTCATCCCAGTCAAGAGCATCAATATCATCGGCGTCCCTGATATTTTTAACCATAGACCACCACTGATCTGCCTCACCCTCCAAACGGTAAATAGCAAGACTAACCTTTTGATTGTCTGAACACCCCATGACATCGAAAATATTCTCCAGTGCATTAATCCACCCTTCAGCTAACACAGGGTCACATGATCCTCTGAATGATGGGGGATTTTGGCTCATGAATTGTTCCACCACTGACATGTTCCGATGCAATTGATCTGGATGATCTCGTGCATGGATACCACCAACATTTATCGCTTGAGTAAACTTCGCAATTACTGTAACAAACTGTTTAGTTCCAATTCCGACCATCTCAGGATGCTGATTCGGAAGGTTATTTCCTTCTGTATGCCTTCCTAGCACTGCTTCCCTGTTTCCTCTGCGGAAAACCATTCTGAACAAACATGTCTTAGATGAAGCAACATGGTAATCTTCAAATACTATATCACTTCAATTTGACCATAAAAAAAATATTTTTGGATAATCATTTAATAGAATTCTAACTCCTAAAGTTATCTAAACCGACCTTTGATACCGACTATAAGGCCCCACCCTTATGCCTTACTTAATCTTGAGTTAGTACAAGATTACACATTAAGGAACATTTCAGGTTTAGAGTTTTAGTGAATTAGATCATAAAACATGCATTACATTCCACATATAAACAAAGTGGTTACATAAAGATAGTATTATACTTTCCCATCAATGGAAACATATTTAAAATAAAACATGGATTCTTTCTTGACACTTCCTTCACACTCTCATCATATCATGTACCTTTCCCTTGACCTGTGAAAAACATTTCAAAAAAACTTGGGATGAGCATAAAAAGCTCAGTAAGGGATATAAAAATAAGGAAAGGAAACATGGGTACATATATACATAAGAATGAAATCATACTTTACCCATAAAACATAAGAACTTTAACATACCTCATCAAATCATGAATAAATCATAGAAATCATAAGACATAAAGGTAACTTGAGGCATTCATAACATTCTTACGTAGGGAATAACCCTCTTGGTTACGTTTGGAATACCCATCACAGTATATTCCCTAAATCTATTCGGAGAAACCTTAACGTTTCACTCCTTCGCGTTACCCAATGCATTGGAGAGCTATATCGGGCTCAACTGCCCTTAGTCTATCACGGAACCACCCGTCTTCATAATAATTCCCAAGAACCTCAACATAATCGTATCACATAAAACATGCATAAAGGAAACATAACCTTTCCACCTTTCAATCACAAGATATCAATACAACACATTGATATAAAAACATTATGAAAACAATTTTCAATACTAAATTAAAAGAAATGTAAAACATGGTATATATTTTTATTTTTTTTAAAAAGGTATGTCTTGTAAAGGAAGCCGAAACTCAAATAATGGTCACGGCGGCGGAGAAGTCGTTGTCGCCACATACGTATGACAAAAACATTCCCTTTAGTCGTTTAGTAAACGCTTCATATAAAAAAGATTATTTTTGAATAAACGTAATGGTCAAAGGGGTTTATACACCATATAAATGAAGGTTGTGTATAAAACAAAATATGCCTCAATGAAAAGAGATTTATACGAAGTCCCATACCTCGGGTCTGAATTGACTTGGTCATTCTTTAATCTCCTGAATAATAAACTTGAGATAATTTATACTTGTTTAAGAACCATTTTCAAGTTCATTATTCCTTTTATATCACTTATTGCCATGTCATGAACACTATGTAATTATTTAAGTTAATAATGGTCGTTTTAACGATCATTGGTACTTGAGTAAAAAATAAGCCCTTTATAATTACAAGTTGTTCATGTACCCATTATATCCAGAATGGTATTCATGATGTAGATATCATATATGTCGTATATATCCCATACATTCATGCATTTATAATATTACATTATCATTTAGAGGTAAGAAATGAAATGCACCGTTCATGGAGACGGTAAGCCGTACGTACGCATGAACTCTTCATTCATTTGTATTTCATATTTTATAGAATTGAATCATAATGATATAATGGAATATTATAATTCCAGTATAATATCCTATATAATATCATAGTTGAATCCTTTATACATCCCACATATGGTATTTAACGAATGAAATCACTTTGAGGGGGCGGTAGTCCGCACATCCTTAAATGAAGATATCGCGTTTACCCATAATGGAAACCATAAAGGTATGCCCAAATTGAAAAATACAGAAGTTTAAGGAAAACATAAACATATTATATATCATATATAAATATAGTGACATCTTAATGGCCACCATTGATGGTGTTAAAATAATGTTGAACAATCATCGTTTTGGGAGGCATAAATTCACCATCGATGGAAACAATATGTCCTTTAACCATTAGATGTAGGTGTGTGTAAGTGTAGCTCGAATCCTTATTATAACAACATATTAGTATATTGAAGATACTGTAGTTGTTACAAAAGAAATGATTAAAAAGAGTTTAGGGGGTTGGAGAAGCAAAATAAAACAAAAGGACACAAGTGAAGACATTACCTTAAAATCGGGTAACTCCCATTGGTTTGAGCTCAAAGGTTTCCTTGGGAAGACTTCTGACCAATGTGAGGATTCCAGGAGTAAGAGAGGGATGTGGAGAGACAAAATGGGCAGGGGTTGGCCGAGCCAAAGGCTTTTGAGGTGTGGGTAAGGAGGTAGAGGTGGGGGCCTTTTATAAGAGGAGAGGAGGGGCACTCTTGGAAAGTAAAGAAATGTTACTTTATTTTAAAATGTGTTTCAGATTCAAAAGGTCCCACATTGATATAATTCTAGGGTATGGTGATAAGGGTTCTAAATCCACCCATAAAATAGGTTTTGGACATGTGTAGTTCATATATTTTACATTATCATTTCATTTTATATAAATCCTTTATTAATGAGGTAATCGCTACATCATCATGATGTCATGAATAATTTAATTTATTTAAAGTCTAAAAATTATAAAAAAATACTATTATGTAGGAAATTTTTTTATCTTTCCAATGACTATTTATAATTAAAAATCATACTTGTATAAACCCATGTAAATGTTTTTTTAGTAAAACATCTCTTGTTTGTGTCATTTTTAATTTAACATTAAATAAAAAGTTATTTACGTCATTTCCAAACAAATGTGGCTCCATGGGGTCCCCAAGTTGACCCATGGATTGTCTTGGTCAGCCATGACACATCCAATGATGGTAGGACATGTGTAAAACTCATCTCATATTATTAAAACATTATTTTTACCTAAAACTACACTAATTACCACTAATCGCGATTAAGAACTTAAAAGTTACTATTCACCAAAAAATTATTTTAATCTCATTGAACCACATTTTACTTCTAAATAAAAACCATGTATGTAGGATTTTTGAAAATCAAATCATATAAGTGGAAAAGTTTCAGTTAAACAAAAAATCAGTTTCTTTAACTACCACTTAGTGGTTTCACTATTCATCAAAAATGGAAGTTTTTCAGAATGATACCAAAACTTCACCCTAATCTATATTTGATATTCCGAATTCAAAAATGATGTATATTTTAAAAAATTAAAAACATGTATGTTTCATTAATTAATTTAATAACTAATTCCCGCTGTCATGATAAATAGTGTGTTTTTATGAAACAATAAGTATCAAAAGATTGACACTAGTTTAAGTCCAATTTCAAAGTGAAATTGATTCCAATGACCACCATTGGATAAAATGGTAAAAATATATTCTAATTTCACTTCAAAACCAATTCAAAAGATAATCTAATCATATAAATAAATTATATTAGAAAGAGGTTTTGAATTAAAATACAACATTTTTCACTATTCATTAAAAAATGAACTTTATCGGAAAAATACCAAAAATTCTCACAAAGTAAATTTTGATGTCTCAATCATAAATAATAAGTTTATTTTGACAAACATAGCTTATAAAATTTTCAAAAGATATATTTAAAAAGGTTTTGCCATCATAAGGCAGTAAAATAATCTTTTAAGAATATTAGTGTATTCCATGCATAAGATTGTATTTATTTTCATTTTAAGCCTCTAAAACACTACCATAATCATTAATAGACATAGATAAAAATATCTATTATTCATTACATACTTGGGATGTTACATAATATCTCATACTGAAGTGCAATTAACCAAATCACATATTCTAAATGATAGGTTAATCATGTCCATAAAACACCCACATAACCATATGTCCATAATAAAAACATGGATTCTTACAAAGTAAAATTACCTCATTACTCATCAAAAGAAAAGTTAATTATTCCTTTAATTACATTTTCATATATCAAACGTCAGAGTTACACATACTATAAAAAGTCATCTAATGTAATCCCATCATCAACAGAGCCTTAATACTTTCATGTATTTTTCCTTTCTAAAATCTACCATAACTCTTGAATCCCATATATGTTGACTTCTTACTCAATCAATGTTATTCATGTTCAATTAACCATTATTTACCAACTTATTCAGAAATACATCTTTCCTATAAAAAAATCTTGATTCCTAATCTAAAATTTAATAATGTAAAAGCATATGTTAAGAAATAATCCATACCAATCATTGTTCGTAGTCAGTTTCTTTATCCACAATTGGAATGACATTAGGTATTGGTAAACATATATTTTACGATCGTGGTGATCACATTCCAAAAAAATATTCATAGGACAACTGTTTTCATAATGACCATGCACACCAAATTTAAAACATTAAATTATCCCTCATAAAGAATTTCTTGCCCTTTAATAGAGTCAACTGGATGCTTCCTTTTTCCAGTGCTTGTTATTGCTTTATGACCTTCACTTCCACATCTATATCATCTTCCCATCCCGTTGAAACATTATTCTATGTGTTTCATTCCACATCCATGATACATATGTTTTTGAATATACATACCTTTATTATTATTACCTGAAATTCCATGGGGATTTGTTTCTCGCATATATGAAGCCTTATAAAAATAACCAAGGTTCAGGTGGTAAATAATGACTCTAGATAGTTGGTAAATAATATCCATATGAGTTCTAATTGCAGTTCCCATTTCATTCAGTTGCTCATTCATAAATCCATCATAGTTTTCTTCACATTTACTATAACTTTGGTGCCTACTAGATCTATCCATTTAATAAAACCAAAAATTTATGTGGGAGTTTGTCAGTAAAATCATCATATAATATCTTATTAGGTGCGTAGATAAAAATATATACTTATTCATGTTATCTTAAACTCATTGACTTTATCTAAAATAACTATGACTCCTAAAATCCTAACGATTATGGTAATGTCACATATTCTTAAATAACACCATATCCTATAATGTTATCTAAACCGACCAATGAAACCAACTATAAGGACCCGACCTTATATATTGCATAATCATGAATTAATTGAATAACTCACATTAATGATATTTTCAGGTGTATAGTTTAAGATAATTAGGCCATAACTATTAGATAATAACTTGAATAATACTTGTATACACTATTACCCAATATCCACTTTTCATAAAATAAAAAATCTTAAAAAAAGAGACATGTATAGTCCCCTGTTTTAGACAACATGAATTTTCATGGATCTTATCCTCGACCGTATTCATCTTCAGGTCCCATGGAAAACATTTAAAAATGTGGGATGATCATAAAATTCGTAGTAAGGGTTATAAAATGAGGAATGAAAACATTATCCCATCAATAAATACAAATCAATGAAACCTTACTTTTCAATCATAATATACCTCATTGAATGATAAGATTTATGAATAATACACACAAATCATGAATCATAAAGGTATCTTATGGTATTAATAACATACTTACAGTGTAGCTATCACAGATACTTAGGGAGTCACTTTTTGAATACCCATCAAAGTATATTTCCTAAATTGAATAGGAGAAACACTAACAATTACCTTCGTCACTTTACGCAATGAATTGGAGATCTATCTCAAGCACACCCGCCCTAGGTTTATCACAGAACAACCCGTATATGTAAACAAATCCTAATTACCATAACATAATCATAACACATAACATAATTAAAAAATGAAAGATAAAATTTCCACATTCCAATATATCAAATAAAGATATTGAAATAAACAATGCATTATCATACCATTTTCAAAACCATTTAGAACATTTATTAATGATATTTTTAAATAAAAGTGTCCCATACCACTTTGATCATTTTAATGAATTATGATTCAAAAACATTAGTGTACATATAAATAAATCCTAAAAAACATTTTTACAACAGGCACATTAATGAAAAAGATTTATAAGAAAAAATCATTAAAACATTTAAAATGATATTTTAGTTAAAGAGTTTTTAACAAAATGACAGATGATTGATACTTGTAATTAGGAATAAAATTTAATCAGAACATTATAACATCATGATTATAAAGGGATTCATTATATAATATTCCAAAGGACAGTATAAACACCAAATAAATTTGAGTTGGTGCATAAAGATTATTAAGTCTCAATGGAATTTAAATTATGACGAAATCCCTTATAAAAATGGCATCCTTAGATTTAAGGATAAATCAATTAAATTATAATGCATGAAAATATATATACACTAAATATTATTGTATATTGAATGTAAATAAATCATACAAAATTCACACTTGTTTTTTTAATACAAAACCAATGACATTGATGTTTAACTCAATGAATGGAATTTGATTTAATGTTACTCTTATAATGTTCATATCAATGACTTGAGAATTTATCAATGGAGTGATAATGTGCATCAAAAGTATATCCACACAAAGGGGAGTGCAAATTATAACATAAATAAATAAATATTGATTACAGACATAATCATAGCATGACATAATTAATAATTAGAAGATTAACCTATGGAATGGAAGTTGGGTTAAAAGGTTCCCTTACTGATTTGGTAACATACGAAACATACAACCCATGAAATACCGATCATAAAATGAAGATGTAAATACCCTTAAATTTAAGTATATTAAAAAATTAATACAATCATGGGTAGTACATACACCACACAATAGAAAATAGTGGCAAATATAGCATGAATCTCACAAGAATAAAAAGTGAGATGAAAATCCCTTACCACATTGTAATCAATCGAGTCGTATGAACAAAAGATAATAAAAACCAAATGATTCAAAGAATAAAATTAATATAAATTCAAATAATATAATTTATACAAAATGGAAGTACACAATACACCACATTTAATAAATTTGTGGTGAACAATGGAAATCTCCTGAAATTAAAAGTGAGATATGAATCCCCTTACCTCGTGTCCAACATGACTTGATTGTTCTTTCTTATTCCTGAATAATTAACATAAGTTAATTTATAATTTATTAAGATCCTTTTTTCAAGTTTATTATTATATTTATATAAATTATTACCATTTTATAAACAATATGTAATCATTTAAGTTAAAAATGGTCATTTTGTCGATATTTAGTGCTTGAGTAAAAAAAATTAACACCTTATAATTACAAGTTCTCCATGTGGTAAAGATTACATTATCCCTAGAATTATATCCATGATTTAGGTATCATATATATCATATATATCCAGTATATTTATTTATTTATAACAATTCATAAAATTTTGAGATTAGAAATGGAATTCACCGTTCATGGAGAGGGTAAGCCTTACATAAGCATGAACACAACTTTCATTTCTATTTGGTATTTTAATTGAATGAAAACATAATTATAAAAATTTATATTATAATTATAGTATATTATCATTTGTAATTTCATTAACTCAATCCTTTATATGTCCCACTTATGGTATGAACAAGTCATATCATTTTGAGGGGGCGGTTGTCCGCACTTCCTGAAATGAAATTACAGCGTACACTCATAATGGAAACCATAAAGGTATGGTATAAATTAAAAATACAGAAGCAAAAAAGAAAAAATGAACATAATATATATCATATATAAATATAGTGTCATCTTAATGGCAACCATGATATGCGGTAGGGGATAATCGAACAATCATCATCTCATGAGGCGTTAGTTTGCCATCCAGAGAAACAGTTTGATCTTCACCCATTTGATGGAGGTGTATGTTAGTGTAGTTCAAATCCTTCACATAAAAAATCTTAATATATTTAAGATAATTGGGTTTTAATATAATAAATGAATAAAAAGATTTTAGGGGTTGCAGAAGTAAAATAAAATAAGTTAAGAGAAACTGTTACCTTTAATTTGGTTAACTCCCTTTGGTATGAACCAAAAGTGTTTCATGAAGTGTCTTTTGCCTAAGTTAAAGATTCATTTAAGTGGGGAGGGATTTAGGGAGATTAATTGGACTGAGTTTGGATGAGTAAAAATTATTGATAGGTGTTTGGAATTGGATATAAGTGAGGGATTTTTATAAGGGGGAGGAGGGTCTCTTTGGGAAAGTGTGACAATATTATTTTATTATATAATGATATTCAATTTCTAAAGGTCCAAAACTAATTATGGTAAAAGAAAAGTTGACTCATGGTCTAAATAAATTCATAAAATAATAATTGGAAATGTTTTTTAAGTTATTATATTATTTATAATCTTGTTTATTAAATTCATTTATTAATTAGGTAAACACTTCATCATTATAGTGTCATAAATAATTTAATTTATTCGATGTCTAAAAATAAAACAAAATACCATGATGTACGAAATATATTTATATTTCCAATTAATATTTATAGTATAAATGATATATTATATACCACTATGTAAAAATTAATTTACAAAGAGATATTTGTTTATGTCATTTTTTCCTTTACATTTTGTTAATTAAAATAAACTGTCATTATCATTCATCAGTGGATCCATGGGGACCCAAAATCGACAAAAGTATTCCCATGGTCTGAAATTACTCATAACATATGGTTAGTTCAAGTGTTAAGGTAATTTTGAATTATTATAATATTCTTTTTACCTTGATTTACCATATTTACCTTTAACTCCAGTAAATAAATGTCAAAAGTTACTATTCACCAACAAATTATTTTCATCTCATTGAACCCCATTATACATAATAATAACAACCATGTATGTTTTATTTTCAATATTCAATCCACAAATGATGTAAAATTTTATTTAAAAGAAAATGTCAGTTTTGAACTACTACTTAGTGGTTTCACTATTCATCAAAAATTGATGTTTTTTAGAAAAAACTAAAAAAAGAGCCTAAGATATATTAGATATTTCGAATTAAAAAATAATTTCTATTTTACCAAATTCAAAACATATATGTTTCATTAAATAATGTAGAATTAATTTTCGTTATCAAAATAAATAGCGTGTTTTTATGAAACTATAATTATAAAAAGATTGATATTTGTTTATGTTCTATTTCAAAGTCAAATTAATTCCAATGACCAAAGATAGATTAAATGGTAAAAATATATTCATATTAAAATTTAAAACAAATTTTAACTATAATAAAACCATACATATAAATTATATTAAAAGGCACTTTTTAATTAAAATACAGTATTTTTCACTATTAATAAAAAATAATTTTATTAGAAATATAGCAAAAAATTACCCAAAGTAATTATTGATGTCCTGATTATAAAAAGAATATTATTTAGTCAAACCTAACATATAAAAGTGACAAAAAATATTTAAATAGGGTTCACCAATAAAAGGCAGTAAATCACCCTTTTAGAGTTTTTATGCTTAAAATTAGATTCATTCACATTTTAAGCCACTAACTTTTATTGGAAAAAATAAAAACCTTTAACAAAAATATATAATCATATTTTAGTTAGATCTATTAATTACCCCCAATACAATGTCTAGGTGTTAACTACCATTTAGAATAATAATATTATATTATTAGTGTGTCATGTAAGATTTCAAGGAAACCAGTTGTGGCGTATCGAGTAATCCATCGAACTTAAAATCCCCTTTTAAAGTAAAATTAATAATTAATTTAAAAATATTAATAAATATGAAAATTTAATATTCTTTAATTACTAGTTATGTTATAGCCTTACCCCCTTTTTGAAAATTGTGTCCTCATAATTTTAAAATAGGGCTCAGAAACATCATTGAAAGCCCCACATTGGAAAAATAGTCAATTAAACTATCACTTTAACATAAAGGAAGAGAAGTAAAAATGACACCCGAGATAACCCATACTAGTATTACATGTAGGAAAACATGGATATGGATGATAGAAAAAAAATTTATGTTCTAATGGAGAGTGATAGAAAACATGATTATGAGAAAGTTAACCACTATAAAATAATAAACATTTAATGGGTTCAATTTTCATTGATTCCCTTTTAGGAAAATTTAACAGACAGAGTTTTTGTTTTATGTTACTTTTCATAATGTTGAGGAATTTATTTATGAGCTTATCTAAAAACATAATTCAACATACTTACATGTCATGTAGAGAGTAATCCTTTAATAAAATTCTACCACAAACTCATCATTCCTCCAAATGGTAAGTATTCAAGATGAATTTTTCACATTGAATGCAGTATAATCAACTTCTAGAGAATAACATGATCCAGAAAATATGAACCATATATTTCCCATATATATATATATATATATTAACCAAAACCAAAATTTGTCAGTACATGATCAGATAATCCCCAAAAGGATAATCCTTTATAAAAATAAATACTACTCTTAATCTCAAAAATTCAACCAAATGTACCCAATGTTCAAGAAAGGCCATTCAATAAAAAAATATCCTTAAAAATTTAAAAAATAATCTAAAATAAGATTGAAACCCAAATCAAAGAAGGATTTTATCACATATTCTTCCTTAGAAAATCATAACATTTATCTCCAAATAAAATGGACTACTCTTAATTTCTCAGAATGAAGTGTAATTAACCAAATCACAAATTCTCTATGATAGGTTAATCATTTCCATAAAACACCAAAATCGACATATTTCCCTAGTAATAATATAGATTCATCCAAAATAAAATTCCCTCATTACTCATCCGAAGAAAAGATAATTATTCCTTGAATAAGATTTTCATATATCAAACTTCAGGGTTACACATACAATAAAAATTCTTCCATTGTAATCCCATCATCAAAAGAGTGTTAATACGTTTAAGAATTTTACCATCCTAAAATCAACCATAATTCTCGAATCCCTTATATTTTGACTTCTTACTCATTAAACATTTTTCATGATCCATTAAAAACTCTTTACTGAATTATTCTTAAATACTTCTTTCCTACAAACAAAATCATGAATCATATTATAAAATCCAATAATGTTAATGAATATGTTGTGAAATAATCCATAACTTTCATTGGTTATTGTTAGTTTCTTCATCCTCAATTGGAATGGAATTAGGTATTGGTAAACATATATTTGTACGATCCCGGTGACCCCATTCCCACAAATTCTTCATAGAACAACTATTTTCATAATTACCATGCACACAACATTTAAAACATTAAATTTATCCCAATGAAATAACTTCTTTCCCTTTCATAGTGTCAACAGAATGCTTCCTTTTTTCCATTGTAGGTTCATGCTTTATGACCTTCACTTCTACATCTATTTCATCTTCCCATGCTTTTGAAAAAATTTTCCAATGTGTTTCTTTATGCATCTTTGACACATTGATTTTTGAATATACATACATTTATTATTATTACCTAAACATACATCATGATTTTTTTTCTCTCATATACGAGGACAAAAAAAATCACCAGTTTTCAAGTGGTCATTCATGACTATAGATAGTAGGTAGAGAATAATCACAAGAGATCTAATTATAGCTCCCATTTCATTCAGTTTCTCATTCGGAAAACCATATCAGTTTTCTTTATATCCACTGTTCGTTTGGTGCCTTCTAGGTCCAACCATTTTCTAAAACCAAAAATGGTATGTTTGAGTATGTCAGTAAAATCATCATATATAATCTTATTAGGATGGTAGATTAAAATATATATTTATTCATGTTATCTTTGACTCATTCACTTTATCTAAGATAACTATGAATCATTCTAAAATACTAACCATTATGGTAATGTAACTTATTCTTAAATAACACCCTAACCTCTAAAGGTATCTAAATTGACCACTGATACCAACTATAAGGACCTGACCTTATGTGTTTCATAATCTTGAATTAATTGAATAATTCACATTGATGATCTTTTCAGGTTTAGAGTTTAATAGAATTAGGCCATAACTATTACATAATAACTTGAATATTACTTGTAGACAGTACTACCAAATATCCATTTTTCATAAAATAATAACTCTTTTAAAAAGATATATGTCTAGTCTCAAGTTTAAGACAACATGACTTTTCCTTGGTCTCATACATGACCCTATTCAACATCACGTCCTGTGGAAAACATTTTAAAAATGTTGGATGAGCATAAAAATTTTAGTAAGAATTATAAAATAAGGAAGGAAAACATAACCCCATCAATAAATACAAATCAATGAAACTATACTTTTTAATCATTATATACCTCATAAAATCATAAAATTTACGAATAATACTCATAAATAATAAATCATAAAGTTAAATTATGGAATTCATAACATACATACATTATATCTATCACAGATACATAGGGAGTCACATTTGGAAAACCCGTCAACATATATTCCTATAATATTATAGGAGAAACATTAATTTTTACCTCCGTCATGTTACCCAATACATTGGAGAGCTATATCGGGCTCACCCGTCCTAGGTTTATCATGGAACCACCCGTATACATAATAGTTCCTAATAACCATAACATAATCATAACACAAAACACAATTAAATTGGAAAGAAAGCATTTCAACATTCCAATATATTAGATAAAGATATTGAAATAAACAATTCTTTATCAAACCATTTTCTAAACCATTTAAAACATTTAATAATGATATTTTTAAATCAAAGTGTTCCATACCACATAGATACATTTAATGAATTTTCATTTGAAAAAAATAATCTCCATATAAATTAATCCTAAAAACCATATTTAAAACCTAAACATTAATGAAAAATCATTATAATAAAAAATCACTAAAACATTTAAAATGATATTTTAGTTAAAGAGTATTTAACAAAATGAGAGACGCTTGAATACCAATAATTGAGGAATAAAATTTAATCAGAACATTATAATATCATGATAATAAAGAGATTAATGATATAATATGCCAAAGTATAGTATATACACAATATAAATGTGAACTGGTGTATAACGATAATGAAGTCTCAATGGAATGTAAATTGAGACGAAATCCCTTATAATAATGGTATCCTTGGATTTAAAAATAAATCAATTACATAATAATGTGTAACACATATAAATACACTCAATATCATTGGATATTCAGTGTAAATAAATAATAGGAAATTCACACATGTTCTTTTTAATACAAAACCAATGACATGGATGTTTAACTCATTTGATGGAAATTGAGTTAATATTACTCTCCTCAAGTTCATATTGATGACTTGAGAATTTATCAATGGAATTATTATGTGTATAAAAAGTATATCAACTAAAAGGGTAGTGGAAATTACATCATACATAAATAAATATGGATTCCACATATAATCCTAGCATGACATAATTAATAATTAGAAGATTAATCCAAGGAATGGAAATTGGGCTAAAATGTTCCCTTACTGATTTGGAAACTTACGAAACATACAACCCATGAAAGAATGATAATAACATGATGATTTATAAACCCATAAATTAATTAAATAACACAATGAATACAATCATGGGAAGTACATACACCACACGAAAGGAAATAGTGGCAAATATATCATGAATCTCATAGGAATAAAATGTGAGATGAAAATCCCTTGCCACATTGTAATCAATCGAGTAGTATGACCAAAAGTTAGTAACAAAAAAATTATTCATATAATAAAATTAATATTAAGTTAATCATGATAATGTATACCAAATTTCAGTAAACAATACACCATATGTAATAAATTTGTGGTGAACAAAAGAAATCTCACAGAATTAAAATTGAGATAAGAAACCCCTTACCTCAAGTCTGACATGACTTGTTTGTTCATTGTTATTCTTCAATAGAAAAACTAAAATAACTTAGACTTGATTAAGATCCATTTTTAAAGTATAATTATTCTTTTTATATAATTTATTACCATTTTATAAACAATATGTAATCATATATGTTAATCATGGTCATTTTGTCGATATTTGGTACTTCAGTAAAAAAATGAACACCTTATTATTACAAGTTGTCCATGTGGTCAAGAGTCCATTATCTATTGAATGATATTCATGATTTGGATATCATATATATTTTTTATACCATGTATATATAATTATTTATAATGGCACATAACATTTGGAGATATGAAATGAAATGCACAGTTCAATAAGACGGTAAGTCATACGTACGCATGAACTCTACATTCATTTCTATTTTGTATTTTAATTGAATGAAAAATTATTGATATAGAGTTATATTATAATTAAAGTATAATATAATTTATAATATCATTAAATCCATCCTTTATATGTCCCATGTATGGTATGAACGAGTCATATTACTTTGAGGGGGCGGAAGTCCGCACTTCCTCAAAATAAATTTTCGTGTTTACTCATAATGGAAACCATAAATGTATAATATAAATTAAAAATATAGAAGAATAATAAAAATATAAACATAATATATATCATATATAAATCAAGTGTAATCTTAATGGACACCAGGATAGGGGGTAGGAGATAATCGAACAATCAGCTTCTCATGAGGTGTTAGTTTACCATCCACGGAAATAGTGTTATCTTCACCCATTAGATGGAGGTGTGTGTATTTTTAGTTCTAATAATTAAAATAACTGTATCCTAGTACATTGAGAATACAAGTTTTGTAATAAAATATATTAATGAATAGAGTTTAGTGGTTTGAGAATTAAAATAAAATAAGAAAAGTTAAGATAAATTGTTACCTTAAATTTTGGTAACTCTATTTGGAATGAACCAAAAGGGTTTCTTGAAGTGCGTTTTTCCTAAGTTAAGGATTCTAAGAGGAGAATAGGGATTTATGGAGCATAATAGGGCTGATTTTAGATGAGTAAAAAGGATTTATTGGTGTTAGGAATTGGTTATAATTGAGGGGATTTTGTAAGGGGGAGGATGGGCTCTTTAGTAAAGTGTGATAATATTATTTTATTATATAATTATATTTAGTTTATAAGGGTCCAAAACTAATTAGGTAAAAGGTAAGTTGAATAATGGTCGAAATTAATTCATACAATAATAATTAGACAGGTTTTGGATGTTATTTTAATATTTATAATTTAATTTATTTAAATCATTTATTAATGAGGTAAACACTGCATCAATATTGTGTAATAAATAAATTAATTTATTCAAAGTCTAAAAATTATAAAAATACTACCATGATGTAGGAAATATTTTTATATTTCCAGTTAATAATTATAGTCAAAATGATATCTTATATAACACCATGTAAAAATTAATTTAAAAAGAGATATTTGTTTATGTCATTTTTTCCCTTACATTAAGTTAATTAAAATGACGTGTCATTATCATTCATAAGTGGCATCATGGGGACCCAAAATATACCCAAGTATTACCATGGTCAGACATTACTTATCGAATAAGTTTGTAACAAGTGTTAAGATAATTTTGAATTATTATAATATTCTTTTTACATTGAATTACCCTATTTACCTTTAACTGCGGTAAATAAAAGTCCAATGTTACTATTCATCAAAAATAATTTTCATCTTATTGAAAAAAATTTGTACTAATAACAACCATGTATGAAAAATTTTCGAAAATCAATCCACATAAGTAGTAAAATTTCATTTAAATGAAAATGTTAGTTTTTAACTACTACTTAGTGGTTTCATTATTCATCAAAAATTGATGTTTTTCAGAAAAAAACCAAAAATTCATCATAAGATATATTTTATATTCCATAGTAAAAAATGATGTATATTTTAAAAAATTAAAAACATATATGTTGAATTAATAAATTTAAAATTAATTCCCATTATCAAAACAAATAGCTTGTTTTTAAGAAACAACAACTATCAAAAGATCGATACTTGTTAATGTCCAATTTCAAAGTGAAATAAATTCCAATGACCAACATTAGATTAAATGGTAAAAATATATTATTATTACACATTAAACCCAATTATAAATATAATATAACCATATAAATAAATTATATTAATTGACACATTTGAATTTAAAAACAATATTATTCACTATTCAAAAAAAAGAATTTTTTTAGAAATTTTTTTTTAGCCAAAGTAAATATTGATGTACCTATTTTAAAAAAGAATTTTATTTTGTATAATGAAACATATAAAAGTGACCAAATAATGATTTAAAGAGGGTTCTCCATTAAAAGGTGATAAATTAACCTTGTAGAGTATTCATGCTTAAAATTAGATTCATTAACATTTTAAGCCACTAATTTTTTTTGGATATAAGTAAACACATATAACAAACATGTATAGTCATATTTTAGTTATTTATATTCATTACATCTACTAAAACGGCTAGGTGTTAACTACCATTTAAAATAATAATATTATATTATTATTGTGCAATGTATGATTTCAGAGAAACATGTTGTTGCATATCAGGTAAGCCATCGAACATATAATCCCATTTTAATGTAAATTTAATAATTAATTTTCAAATATAAATAAATATGAAAATTACATATTGTTTATTTTCTTGGGATGTTACACAAGGCTCCAGCATAAAAAAGCATGAAAATTTGATGTGAGACAACCATCAAGAGGGCTTTATATACGCGATTTAGGAGACAGTTCAGCTTCTATGGTTGATCCGACAGTTGTTAAATTTATGATCACACCTGATGGTATAGATGATAATCGAAGAACTAATTTTATAGGTTCCTATGTTTTGAGGTTTTTATGATAAAAAAATTCAGATTTTAGAATAAAAATCCAAAATAATTTCTTAAATAAGATAGAAATACAAACAAGCAAAAAGATTATTACAAAAACATAGGAAAGAAAACATACCTTCCAGATTGCTAGGAAGAATATTCATAATAAGAAAAGAATTCTGGAATAACTTTAGTTTCCAAAAATATCTATTGAAAAAAAAATTAGACTATGAAAAATTTGATTTCGAAAAAAAATTTAGACTACGGAAAATTTTGATTTTGAAAAATTTTTACTACATAAAAATTTGATTATGAAAAATTTTTACTATTGAAAATTTTGATTATGAATAAATTTGACTAAAAAATTTTGATTACGAAAAATTTTGTCTATAGAAATATTTTATTACCAAAAATTTTGACTACAGAAAAATTTTATTACGAATAATTAATTTTGACTAAATAGAAAATGCACTCCCCTTATGAAAAGAAGTCTCTTACTATAATGAGATGGGTTTCAACAAGAAGTTAATATGAAAGATTACCATACAGATATCATTGCTAACTTATGTTTAATGTATTCAACAATATTTGAGGGTATTGATTTTGTGAAAATATCAGCAAGTTGATCTTGTGATCCCATAAATTGAAAACTGATATCTCCTTGTTGTTTGTGATCCCTAAGAAAGTGATGGATAATAACTATATGTTTTCTACAACAGTGGTGTCATGGTGTTTTATTTAGGGCAGTGGAACTAGTATTATCATATAATATTTGTGTTTTGGAAAAAATGATACAATTTTCTATGAGTGTGTGTTGCATCAACAATATATTAGCACAACAACATCCAACTTCTACATATTCAGCTTTAGTAGTGGAAGGTGTTACTGAGTGTTGATTTTTGCATGACCAAGAAACTAATCAGTCTCTTAAAAAATGAAAATTTCTGGATGTACTTTTCCTATCCATTAGACATCCCCCAAAGTAAGCATCTGAAATCTTTTTTAAACAAAATTTTTACCAGAAGTATATAGGTGTCCTAAATCCATGGTACCCCTTAAGTAGCGAAAAATCCTTTTCAATACCTTTAAATGATATTCCTTAGGTTTTTAATTATAACTTAGAAACAAGCATACCAAAAAAATTAAGTCTATATGAAAAGCTTCTATTTAATGTAGACTTAATATCATACATCTAAATGATTTTTGATCTACTGGTTTCCTAGAGTCATCATGATCAAGTAAATTTTAGATACCAATTGGAGTACTCATACTCTTAATTTTCTCATATCCATAATTTTTAATAATATCATTAATAAACTTATGTTGGTATATATATATTCCTTCGAATTTTTTAAAAATTTGAAAACCAAGAAAAAATGTTAACTCACCCATCATACACATTTCAGACTCAGATTTCATTAGTTCCACAACGAAAGCAGATAAAGATTGATGTGATTAACCAAATATAATGTCATCAACATAAATTTGAACAATCAAAACATTTTTCATATCTTTATTTATAAAAATATTTGGATTAGCATTTCCCTTAAAATATGTTTTTTAACAAATACCATGTATGTCTAACATACCAAGCTCTAAGGGCTTGTTTAAGTCCTTATAATGCTTTTGTAAGTTTAAAAACATGTTCCGGATGTTTTGAACCTTCAAAACCTAGTGGTTGTTTAAAAAAAACATCCAATTGAACATAACCATTAAGGAAAAAACATTTAACATCCATTTGAAAAAGTTTGATGATGAAGAATGATGCAAAGGAAAGTAGAATATGAATGGATTCAAGTCTCACTACTAAAGAATTATTATCTTCATAGTTTATTACTTCTTGTTGATTATATCCTTTAGTAACCAATCTAGAATTATTTCATACTATGATTCCATTTTTATCACACTTATTTCTGAAAACCCAATTTACTCTAATAAAAGATGTTTTCTTTGGTCATTCAACAAAGGTCCAGAATTTATTCCTTTCAAATTCACATAGCGCATCGTGAATAGATTTTATCCAATCATCATCACCTAAACCTTCATCAGTGCTTTTTGGTTCTAATTGGGAAAGGAATACTAGATGTTATTATTCATTTTTTAGGGATTTTATTGTACTTATAAGTTGATTTACATCAACAATGATACTATCCCTGGGATGATTCTTAAGAAACAACTGAGTTGGGTTTTGTAAAACATGTTCATCAATATATGGTAGGAAATATTTTGGGGTAAATGCATTAGAAAATTTTTATTGGACATTTTCCTTAACAGATGTGACTTCTCTCAAGGGTTGAAAATATGTTTTTGAAAACACATCTGAGGAAGTAGATTGAGGTTGTTTAAAAACAAAAGGATCAGTTGCATCAAATTTAACATGTACTATTTCTTAAATAGTATAAGTATTTTTATTGAAAACACTACAATCCTTTGAAGTTGTGGCGTAGCCTAAGAAAATTACTTCATCGTATTTTCGTGCAAATTTTTGTAGATTATTTTTAGTATTCAGAATGAATACATTGAAACCAAAAACCATGATGTAGGAATGTATAGGTTTTTTGCCATTCCACAACTCCTAAAGAGTTTAATTAAGAAAAGTTCTAATCAAAACACAATTTATAGTATAATAAGATGTACATACAGTATCAACCCAAAAAAAATTTTCTACTAAACATTAACTCACCATGGTTCTTGTGGTATTTTGAAGAATTCTATTTCTTCTTTAAACATCTCCATTTTGTTTAGGTTTTATTGATTATGAGAAGTTATGAGTAATGCCTTTTCTACTACCAAATGTTTCAAAATCAGAATTTTGAAATTTTCCTCCATGATCAATATGAATAGCTATGAAAAGAAGATTTTTCTTATTTTTCACATGGGCACTAATATAAGGACTCGGCCTTAAAACATTACTTAATATTGAATTAAATGAAGAATTCACATTGAGGAACTTCTTAGGATTAGAGTTATAGAGAATCAGGCCATAATTATTACATCTCAAAAGTTACAAAGTAGACACTTTAACTCAGTTTCCATTTTTTTATAAAATAAGAACTCTTGAAAAAAAATTCATGTCTAGTTCCATGTTTTAGAAAGAATGACCTTCCATGATCCAATCATTGATCCCATTCAGCTATATGTCCTGTGAAAAACATTTTTGGAACATGGTATGAGCATAAAAAGCTTGGTAAAGAATTCACAAAGAAGGAAACTATTTGTTTTTCAAAACAACATGAAAACCATGAATACCTTAACATATGTAATACTTTTCACCATTATGAAGTAGTAAATAATCTTCACAGAATAAAATATCACTACTTACACTTTTTAACCAAACTATTACCCATATAAAGAACACATAACATATAAAGCTAACTTGGAACATAAACATACTAAAATGGAATAACTATACGGTCAACTTCCACACATGTCACTAAATGGAATAGATATACAACTGACTTCCATACCCATTTAATTGGAGGTTATAATGTAACCACCGTTCCTAGTATTCCCGGAACCTCCCGTAATTTGGTTTATCACGTAACCACCCATCAAATTTTCATGTACCATTATAAAATCATAAGACATAACAAAAATATAAATAAAAGAAAAAATTTCCACATTTCAATCAAAATATATCGCTTAAATATAATTATATAACAAATCCATTTGAAAAACCATTTTCAATAACATAATACATAATAGAGTATATGGTATTTATTTTCTTTTAAAAATATTACATCTTTTTGAGAAATTAATGATCAAATAATACTCACGGTGGAGGAATGGTCATTGTCACGACGTACTTTAAAAGAAAAATTCCTTTTTTTCATTTAGTAAAATGATTCGTAGAAAAAAATTCCCTTTCAATGAAATGAAAAGTAAAAGTTGTTTATACAGAGTATAAAAGAAAGTCTTGTATTAAAACAAAATATACCTCAATGAAAGAAGATTGAGACAAAGTCCCTTACCTCAGGTCCGACTTGACTCGATTGTTATTTAATCTCCTGAATAATAAAATAAAGTTAATTGATACTTTCTTAAGAACCATTTTCATGTTTATTAATCCTTTTATATCACTTATTACAATGTTATAAACATTATGTAATCATTTATGTTAATAATGGTCATTTTGTCGATATTTGGTACTTGAGTCAAAAATGGAATTCTTATAATTACATGTTGTTCATGTGGTCAATGGTTTATTATATCCAGAATGATATTAATGATTTGGATATCATACATATCATATATATCCAACATATACATGTATTTATAATAGTATATAACATTTAGATGTAATAAATGAAATGCATCATTCATGAAGACGGTAAGCCATACGTATGCATGAACGCTACTTCCATTTATATTTCACATTTAATGGAATTAAAACATAATGATACATAGTAGTATTATAATTAGATTATTGTATCATATATTATATCATTAAACCTATCATTTATAATACCACATATGGTTTAAATGAGTCTTATCACATTGAGGGGACGGTAGTATGCACTTCCCCTAATGAGATTATCGTGTTTACCCATATTGGAAACCATAAAGTTATGATATAAACGAAAAATACAGAATAATAAAGTAAGAATAAACATTATATATATCATATATAAAAATAGTGTCATCTTAATTTCCACCATGAAAGCAATTAAAAGAATATTGAACAATCATCGTTTCCTAAGGCAGTAATTCTCCACCCATAGAAACAGTAGGTTCGTTAACCTTTAGACGGAGGTGTGTGTAAGTGTAAATAAAATCCCTCTCATAAAAATATCCTAGTATATTTAGGATACTTTTGTTGTTAGGGAATCAAAGAATAATAATGTTAGGGGAAGTGAAGAAGAAAAAATAAGAGAAAGAAACTCGAGAGAAGATATTGCCTCTAAATCGGGTAACTCTTTTTGATTTGATATAAAGGCTTTGTTGGGAAGACTTCTGCCCAAGGTGAGGCTTCTAGGAGTAAGAGAGGGATGTGGAGAGATAAAATGAGCATAGTTTGGAAGATACAATGGCTTGAGAGGTGTGAGTTAGGGGGTAGAGTTGGGGGGCCTTTTATAAGAGGGAGGAGGGGCACTATTGGAAGGTCATGGAATGTTACATTATTATAAAATTATTTTCAGATTTTAAGGGTCCAGAAATCATATATTTTTACGATAAGGTGATAAGAGTTCCAAATCCACACATCCAATAGGTTTTCTACATGTTTACTTATTAAATTTAACATTATCGTTTCATTTTATTTAAATCGTTCATTAATGAGGTAATCACTCCATCATCATGGTGTCATAAATAAATTTATTTATTTAATGTCTAAAAATTATAAAAAAATACCATGATGTAGTAAATCATTGTAGCGTTCCAATTACTATTCATAGTAAAAGAGATAATTTTTGTAAACAAAATTAAATTTTTTTACTTTGGTGATACATACTTTGGTTATATTTCCGTTTCTTTAAAAATAATATGATAAAAGGTCACTATCACAGTAAAGTGATTCCATGGGGTCAAAAGGTTAGAAAAATGCATCCCATGGTCTTCCATGACTCAAAAAATTTATTTGGACACATTTTTGGGGAATTATATATTATTATGATATTATTTTATGACCCTTAACTACCCAGTTACTAATTAATCATGATAATTAAAGATAATTACTGTCGTTACTATTCATAATGTCAAAAAACAAAAAGGTATTAATTACATAATTTTGATCTTATGATTCCAAATATGGAATCCAATTAATCAAATTTCAAAGACATAAACTTCAGTAATTAATTTAAAAATAATTCGCATTTTCAAACCGAATAGCGTGTTTTTAAGAAATAATATCTAACAAAAGATTGATAATTGTTTATGTCCAATTTCAATGTGAAATTAATTATAATGACCACCATTGGATAAAATGGTAAAAATATATTCTAATTAAACATTAAAACCAATGAAAATGATAATATATCCCTATAATAAAATTATATGAAAATGATGTTTTGAAGTAGAATACAGTCTTTTTCACTATTCATAAAAAATGAACTTTATCAGAAAAATTAAAAAAATTTAAACAAAGTAAATTTTGATGTTCCCATACTAAGGTAGGATTTTATTTGTTCATATATTATTTATTAATGTGACCAAAACTATATTTAAAGAAGGTTCTCCATAAAAGGTGGTAAATCTAGCTTTTAGTGAATATTAGAGAATTTGTGCTTAAAAATAGATTTATTCGCATTTTTGGACTCTAAAATTTATTGGATAATTTTTAAAATATATAAAAAGCATGTATAATCAAATTTTAGTTATTTCTATTCATTCTCGCCTATACAACGTCTACGTACTAACTACCATTTAAAATAATATTATTATATTATTAGTGTGCAACGTAAGATTTCAATGAAATCCGTTAATGTGTATTGGGTATGCTATCGAACATAGAAACCCCGTTAAAGTAAAATTAATATATAATTCAAAAATATTAATAAATATGAAAATGAATTATTACTTATTTACCTGGTATGTTAGATCTAAAACTTTTGAAATAAGAAAAAGCATCAGACATCTTTGATAAAAAATAGGCCCATGTAAATCTAGTGTGATCATTAACTAAGGAAAAAACCTAATATTTGCCTCCAATGCCTCTAGTTTGTTTTGGACCAAAAAGATTCATATTCACCAACTGTAATTAATTAGTTGTTAATACTTCAGTAAATAATTTAAAACATGATTTATGTAGCTTTACATATTGACAAGGATCACAAAATTTTAATTAATCAAATCGAAACTCTGGTAGATCCTTAACTAGTCTTATCTTAGAGAGTTTGCATAGGTTCCTAGGGTTATAGTGTCCTAAACTTATATTCTATAACAATGAATGATCTTCAATTTCACTAATACATGTAAGATATTGGATCCTATGGACTTATATGTTTAGAGTTTAAACATTCTCTTGCATATGGGTAGAATGAATAAACTCTTCTTGGGAATTTCTACTAAACGCTTATCATTCTTAAAATTCACAAGGTAACCATAATCACATAATTTAATTTTGCTAATAATGATGTTCCTAAGGCACTAAATGAATAAAACATTTGAAATAAATGTTTTTCTATGAAAAACAATATTACTAATAACAATAATTTCTCCCTGAGCATTATCTCCAAAAGTTACTTTTCCTCCCTTCGTCTTGATAATCATTTCAAAGATGTTTTGTTACTAATCATGTGTTGGAAACATCCACTATCCATGTACTATGTATTGTTGTTGGTACTATCTTTACATTCTTAAAAATAATAGAGTTGGACTTTCAGAACCCAAACATTCTTTGATCTGAAAACATGAGAAAGAAATCTTTTAGGAATCATCATTTTCTTTGAAAATTATGCTTTATTAAAACCTTATGGCTGAGTTTTGTTTAAGGAACTATTTTTTGTCCAATTCCAACCACACTGGCACTTTGTGTAGGATTGAGCATATTGAGATACAAAATAATTCTTTCTAAAAATTGGTTTTCAATAATCATAGCCAAATCCAGAATTATTTTTTTGAGGTTGAATTTGGGAATACATCTTTCCAAAATTTTACTTACCTAATGTAAATTTGGACAAACTATTTTTCAAGGAAAATATTTCGTTCATCAGTTTAATAACTAGGTTTTTATCCTTAAAACATTAGTTTTAGCGCTAGAGTTAGTCTCTAAAATTGTTTTATTATAAATTATGTTTTCTAGATCCGTAGAAAGTTTATCATTCTCCGAATTTACATCTTCAAAGGTTTTTCAAATACATTAAAAATAATAATTTATCTTATCAAGATATTTAGAAATATCTTATACTTCTTTAGTAGGAATATAAATCTATAATTTTCCTTTTCAATATTTTTCATGAATTTAGTGTTTTCCTTCTCAGAGATCCTAGAAAACCCAGACAATTCTTCATAAGTAGGTGAGGTATTATCTTCATCCGAAATAGATTCTTCATCCTAGGATTCATAATACTTAATATCACTATAATTAGCGTTCAAGGATACATTGGTTATGGATTCATCATTGTGTACCTTTTCCATTAAAATATAATTTTCAATAAGTAGCATGGCATATAAATCATGATTCCTCTGACTAAAAGATTCATACTCTAAGGATTCATCAGAAGAGCCTCCACCACTGGCACTCCAAGTGTCATTAGCTTTCAAAACATTGTTAGCTTTATCTTTGTAATACTTATTTAAATTCCTCTCTCAATGATTTTTCTTTCTATCATTTAACTTAAGCATAATACAATCTGGACTTATATTCCCTACACTTTATCACTCATAACATGTGACATCTGATCCTTTCATGTCATTTATATATTTATTATTATATATATAATAAATGGATTTCTTCCCAAATATCGTGTTCATCCTTCTAGAAATATTAGCTAGTTCATTCTTAGAATGTCCACTTTCCCTTGATTCAGATAAAACAGTGACCTTCTTCGACTTGGATCTAGTAACCCTTTGAGGAGTCATGGATCTCAAATGATCTGTATTTATTGTAAAAGAAACACTTCCATTTCCCTTCTGATTATAATTAGGATCAACATCTCTTTTCATTATTATCTAATGTTGAAGAAGAGTTCTAAAAATATCATCAAGGGTAATCTGAGAGACATTTCTATTCCCATCTCTTGCTATTCTTTTAGATTCCCACTCATTAAGCATGATATCAATAATATTGTCCACAAGTGCCTCATCATATAAAAAATTTTCACCCATGGATTGTAAACTACAAACAATGGTCCTAAACCTCTATTGTACATTGCACAATGGTTCTATATAAGGAAATAGAAATCCATTATATTATTCTATAAGAAAAGCTCTTCTAGTTTCGATATATCTGGAAGTTCCAAAATGAGTAACCTCCAATTTCTTCCTTATAAAATTTTTGTCTTCACAAGAAGAAATATGGCTATATATATTCTTGGTCAGGGAACACAAAAAATTATTGTTTACCTTGTAGTTTAGTTGATATTTTGACTTTTCTTAATTAGTAAACGTTCCGACTTCTTTATCATGAAACTTGTAATCTCTAGTGAGCATAACAATGTTGTCCACTCCAGTATTAATGACACAAGTCTTTGTATGATCCCTATAATGTTTATAATCATTCCCATAAATTAAAGTAGGTCCAGTAAGATAATGATTTTCAATCGAACCAATATTAATTCCTTCTATCTAGATGGAAATATCCTTCAACCTAATCTTGTTAGTAATAAAAGTTTGTAAACAAGGATAAATATCCTATGCAAGGATAATATACAACAAAGGAAACTTGAGAAAGAAACATATATGTGAATATATTTATTTTAGAGACCTCCTATGATACCAATTGTAGGATATAAATATGATGTAGATGCTCAATATACAAGATGGGGGTGAATTATATACTTTAAAAAATCCTTTGGAACTTTTAATGAGGTTATAATACTTTCTATTGTATAAAAATGTTAAACAAGGTAAATTCACCAAACCTCTTAAATCTACAAACATTATAGATTTGAGAAAAATGGTTCCTAAAATATAACTTAAGATAAGTTTACAAGGAAAAATATTCAACCTTAAATCATATATAATCTTACTAATCTGAGTATACAAGTATAAGAAAGGATAAGATAGTTATACATTACTTAATAATAAAAATGCAGTAGAAAACAAACATGAAACAATAAAAGTAACAAGTGTAGAATCTTTTAACCTAAATAGTAGGGTATAAAACAACATTGGATAAATTTCTGATGATTTATACTTTCAAGAAATACTATCTTTCCCACACCAGGGTAATCCATCGATAGGAATATCAGAGTCTATCTTTCTATCCCTGCAAGCCCTTGAACATCAAGGTTGTCGGAAACTCTGTCATTCTTATCAATGATGTCCTTTAACATTAAGGCAGTCAGATCCCATATCTTTTTATCGCTAGAAGCCCTAGATTGTACACAACAACAATCAAAGTTTCACGAAGCCGTATGAACAAGATGTTCAGTAAGCACAAATCATTAGATTCTCTCTCTCTAGAAATCACTTCCGCATCATGCAATCTCTAGATTGATCAACATATATATTATATTGATCTCATTCAAATGAGATCATATTTATACGCACATCTCAAATGATCGGCTCCCTCTACTAACAGACATGTTTTTCCCTGAATTTCAGAGGGAGAAGTACAAGTGTCCCTCAAACAATGTTTAGTTAGAAATAGAATCCACGACATTATATTATAACTATAACAAGAGTAAGTAAGATATGGTTTCTCAACCCAATCAATTTCTTAGAGTCTAAGAAAAATTAACGTTTGGATTCTAAGTGATAAAATTTGCTGTGTATATTATATGGATATTTGGATTCTGTTTTTTAATGAATTCAAAAGAAGAATTCTGTAGACTGTGGATTCTGAATTCTAAAAAATTTGGAGTCTGAATTCTTAGGAATTCATAAGCATAATTATGAGGAATTCGGAAATAGAATTCCAAGTAATTCAAAATCAAATTCTATGGAATTCAGAGTCTGAATTCAATGTATTTCAGAGTCATAATTCTACAAAAATTTGGAGTCTAAATTCTATGGAATTAGAAGTCTGAATTCTAAGGAATTCGGAATCAAAATTTTAGAAAATTTTGAGTCTAAATTATAAGGAATTCATAGTCTGAATTTTAGAGAATCTAAACTCTGAATTTTCATGAATTCGGAATCTGAATTTTAGAGAATTCGGAATATGAATTTCAGAGAATTCAGAATCTGAATTTCATAGAAATTGGAGTCTGGATTTTGGGAAATTCGGTGTTGTATTTTCATAGAATGTAGACTCTGAATTCAGAACCTAAAAATAGAACTCTCTATATCTATGTATTTATAGGATTCCAAGGTTTAAGATATGAAACAGATTTTTTCACTTTAGAAATAAAAATAGTTAGAAACTAAATCTGGAACTATGAAAACAAAGGTTAAGAGAAAATTTCCTTGGGGAAGGAAAAGTGTCCTTATAAAAAAAATATTTTCAGGGAAATAAAATTTCAACTAAGATAGAGTGTTTTTGATTTTCAAAACATAAAGGAATGGAAAAGTAATAAAGAAACCTTATTGACTCAACAATGAGTAGAGGTTACTATTTATAATATTCAAGTTTTTATGTGCCAGTTATGACCTAATTTTGTAATTCTCTAAACCCAAAATGATAATCAATGTGAATTAATGTCAAATTATTGACTTAATCCAACATTATGTAACATTTAGTGTCAATAAATTATAACTCTTATATGTAATTTTATATGATATTAAATGTATGAAATATATATATATAATGAAACAAAATATTATAACATTATATCTCTTATATATATTATAATTTTTTTCCAAATTAATATATTGTCATATCTGAAATTATGATGTCTATTGGAACACTATAGCCCTTGTTTTGTTGGTTTATGGCTATAAGTATCAATTTCAAGAGGATATGTGAAATATCCACGCGGATTGTGGTTGTGCGGGTTGTGTAAAAATAATTATAGCCACATTTCCTCTAGACTATAGATATATCAATCATTTTCCAGTGTCCATAGTGATGTTCTTATATTAATATGTCTATAAGGGTCACATATAATGGCTTACAGACACGATATGATTATCCAATATATATAAGTTACATTTTAATAGACATAGAGTGGTTTTATTGATATATTTTGAATATTAGTGTTATTTTGAAGGACTATTTCCATGATAAAACATTTACAATTGTTATAGGCTCTTCATGCTATCTTCCTGCCCAAACATACTTTTCACTAAGCTATCATCATTCGTTCACATGACCTCCACTATATGGAACCTAAATCCATGTACATAATTTCACTATAGATATATAAAACCTCTAATCATGTATATATTGATCATTCCTATATCCCCATGAATATATCATGTTATTAATGAATTGAATATTTTAATAAAATTATATTTATATTCAACGAATAAATCAAATATATATATATAAGGTAGTAAATAAAACAAAAATTTCAAAATCAAGTTGTTCAAATAGTTAGTTTTATTATAAAATAAGTTATGTAACCTGAAGCAATCCTGGGAGAAAAGGTAATTTCTTCTTTATCTCAATTTTTATTTTAATTAGGATATGTTCTATATTCACACATATCTTATCATGGTTTGTGTACATACCGAGCATGTATGTGATTTATCAAATATTTAATGAAATAAAATTTATTTAAATTTACTTATAATTTTGTATCTTACAATTCCTATTGATTGAAAATATAACAAAAATGTAAGTTATTATTTCTAATATCTCATTGAAATCAAGATTATGATTGTCTGAAATAGAATTTTTGGAAAATATTTGTTATTTCTCTCGTATTCCCCATCTATTTTTTTCCCCTTTGGTTATTTCATTTTAATAATTGTCTTGTTACCATTTAAAATAACTTTGAGTGAAAATGTGGGAAAATTTATTATTATATGTGGAGGTTACAGAATTTATTATTGTTTGCGTGGTATACTTCCCCACTATATATATTCATTATATTGTTTTCAAGATGTCTTTATATATGACTTCATGAGTTTTATTTTATTTTATTTTATTTATTTATTTTAAAAATTTATTCATTTATTAATCTTTCAATAAAATTCATTTCCACCAACATTGACTCTAATGATAACAAGTCTTTAAAGATTTTTTTTTTACATTTTTTATGAAGACCATTCCATTAAACTATTTCCATTTTTCATAATAAAGATTCATATTTATGATGTAATTTTTTATTAATTTAATCCATTTTCCCATTTTTTATAAAATATATTCATTTAAATAATTTATTTCAAATTAAATCAATATTTATTCTCTATTTTTCAAATAATTTTTATAATTCAATTACAAAATTGTTTTTAAACAAGGTCAAAATTCATTAATGGTACTTATAATAAATTGGAAATATGAAATAGTGATATTATACCCCATCATTGATTTGATGTCTTATGATTTAATATTTATAAAAATGATTATTTCCCATGGGTTAAACTTTATATGAAGGAATTATGAAGTTTTTAATGTTTATGTACAACAAATATAAATGGGTTAACATTATGAGAGTGGTGATTTTGTTATATCCCACCAATTTATTGGAAATGATTTTTATTCAATGATATAATGATTAGACATTATTTTTTTCCCCCACAAGATAATTAACGTGAATTAATATGTATTTTAACCACTTGATATGTCGGGACTATTAGGACTCTTACACAAGAATGTTTTGGAATTATGGGGTTATCCTAAAACATATCACAAGTGAATTACTGTGTTTTTAAACAAAATAATGTGTATGAATGATTATGTTCCCTAAAAACATAATTTATGGGAATTTTTTTTTCAAATTACTATTTGTTTGGGTGTTATTGTGTTTCAAAAAAATAATATAATTTTTTAGTCTAATGCTTTAAAGCATCACAATATTATGCCTCTTAACATTGTTAACATATATATCTCATGATTATCTGCTCAAATTTTAAATTATGTCAATTTTGATTATTATGCTATTAAAAAATCACTATTTACTGAATTAAAATTATATAATATATTGTTTAGTGGGTATAATTCTATTATGTTATGTTCTTGTTCTGATAACCACAAAACAATATTTTCCATATTTATGGTGTTATATTGTTATATCTTATGTTTTCATTTTTTGATTATACGAGCCTAAAAAATTCATATGTATTGATTTCATATGTTATGATGAAGATTATTATGTATATCGAAACAAAATTTTATCATACAAGAATAATACTTGTGTGTTATATGAAAAATGTTTTCAAAATTAGTTGGGCATGTATATATTATATAAAAACAATAATCCAAATGGTTTTTGGATGTGATTTATCATGACATGTGTTGATTATTCCTAATAAAATGAGTATTATTTATACATGTCATACTCATGTAACGTTAATTAGTTTTAAAATACAGTTTATTTAATTTTGGGTATTATGATATAATTAATAATAGTATAAAAAGGAAACAATTATTAAAAATGAAATTGGAAAAATTAAAAATATTATCATATTTCATAAAGGATTAATAATTCAGGAAACCCTAAAATTTATTTTCCTCCAAGTTTGTTTTTTCATTATACTTATTAATTTTTGATACTCACCCATATATTTTTGGATTTTATAAATTGATTCAAACCATGATGAATCATTGTAATAATGATTATCATGGATTATTAATACATTTTCTGATTGAGATACAGAACGATATGGGAGTTGGAAAAAATATGCAACACCCTATAATAAAAAAAACTCTATCTATATAAGAATAATGAAATTAATCACATAAAATGGTTAAATTTTCTATGGATGGAACAATTCACCATTAAGCCATTCATGAGGAAATATCAACGATCATTTATGATGTCTTTTAGTCAAAAAACCTTTTAAAAGTGGATAAATATAGCAGTACTGTTACATTTTATTCCTCAATATATAGAACATGAAAATAGTTTCTTATATTGATTACATTTGTAGGTGTAGATCAATGGTGGATCCTAATCATGTATCGGACGTAAGAGTATGAATGGAAATAACTTTAAGGGGAGGAGTCTAAGAGAGTATATTTTAATAAATAATTTACTAACCACTTCATAATAAAATAGAAACAGAAATCATGGTTTTGAAAGAAAATGTATTTAGATCCATAGGTGACTATGAAAAAACAAATTTGTGACATAAAATCTACCGCATCATTTTTACATTGAATTAGAACATTTTTTTATTTCGTTCCATAAACCATGTATTTTGATGGAATGAAAAATAATAATCTTTATAATTAATTAACTAATTGTTATATGATAACATAAGGTCAAAATGGAATCTAAAAACTGTAAATACTCCCTCGGATCATGAGAGATGAAAATGGAAATCAACATTCATGGAAACGAAAATGATAAATCACTATGAGGAATTAAAATTGAACCTACTTGTAGAAAAAAACATAAAAAAGAGAATGAATAATATTTCCTCAAAAAAAGCATAAAAATATTTATATGTTGTAAATATTGACGCTATGATGAAACTAGAAATGAAATTTTATGATTCTAATTACCACACAAGAAGGGAAGAAGGGCCAAAAAACTATAACACTATCCCTTCAACGGTTACAACTCACAGAGTTTATCCATTATAGAAATAAATTCACCAATCCATGGCCTATTAATGGAAATAGGTTGCAATATCCAACATTTCCAAAATAATATGGATGATCAAACGAGATCCCATCTATTGACATGGAACCTGGAAATGACGTGGTGAAGGATACACATGTTATCCTCTAATGAATCTATAATGTATGATTTGATTCCAGTTTTTATAATTCATTCATATCTTTAATTTTTCAATTAATGTTGATTCACTAACCTAAACACATGATATGAAATTATTGGTGTTAGTACATGGTGGAGTTATTATTATATCAAATGAATATATATCTTAATTAAATTCATTTTTAGTAGGATAATACCATTATATCATTTTGTTTTAACCTTTTTGGAATTCAATGTGATATTATACATGAATTGGAATTTTATGAACTATGAAAAATCAATTTTCAGGATTGGGAAATCTTACAAAATGTCATTAATCACAGCATTGAAAAATATCAATTCATGTTTTATGATTGGGTACCTTTGTAAGAAAATCAATTAATATGGATCTTGGTACCCAATATTGAGGGATATTATTCTAAAATGAATAAGGAAATATATCTCGAATATGGTCCTTAATGTGGGAATATATGGATTTATTTCCTAATGAATTATATATATTTCTCACAGAATACATGTTTGAGTTTGTAATTTAAGTCATAAAAATTTCTATTCCCATATAAAACATTCCATAACAAAAGACACACAATTAATCAAAATAATTTTTAGCGAAATTTTCTTATAATATGTTTATATGATTTAAACACCAATGTGGTTAACGAAGGGGTTGAAAAATTATATTTGTTTTGATGTGGGATGTATCAGTACACATTTGTATTGATTATCATAGAAATTAAATATGAAGAGCATGAAAAATTATCTTACAACCCTTATTAATGATTTATTGGACCACCATAGAGGAACACAATACTTCTAAATTATTTTTCTTTGATCATCATGTCATAAATTAAGGGTTAAATATGATGTTATACCAATAACATAATTATATGAAAATTATAGACACAATGAATTCATAATGAATCAATTCAGTCATACAAATCCCAATATATCTTCACTAATCTAATGAGAAATATATTTAGATAATACATTGGACATTTGTTGTTCTTCTTGATGATTTACCCATATATTCTCAGAGAAAGGATGTGCATAATGATCATTTGTGTATTATGATAAGGTCCATAAAAAAGAGATATGTTATGTTTTGTTTTGAATGTGTGAATTCCATTTATACGTAATATCATTTTATAAACATATAAGATGAATTTTTTTTGTCTTTGGATCCTTAAATTATAGAGGTGATTAAGGAATAGACCAGACAAATCATTATAAAATGGATCTATAGATTTCACGGATTTATTGATAATAGAAATGAATTTATGAAATTCCCATGACTATCCAATACATTAAGCATGTTATCATAGAGGAGATTTAAATTTATTTTTATAGAAGAATTAGATGATAATTTCATGAATAATCAATGAATTTTGGTAACTACCCTTTTACACATACTATAATAAAGTTGATATAGGTTTGAAATAAAAAATAATGTGTCACGACCCCCTCCCCAAATAGTGTACCCCTCCTGGTCTAGAAATTTGAGAAGAGAGATAATGACCCCCGAGTCCCACCTCCAGTAGGACCTGGGTTGGCGAATAGCACTGAGGGTATATTAAACACAAAAATGGGAGGCATTTCCCTATAAGAGAACACATGCGAAAGAGAGAGATCAAATAGACACCAACGAAATCCATCTTATAAATAAAGTATAAAAGAAAACCCTAGTGCACATATGTAATGTCATGAAAAATTACTACAACTAAAATGGAAAACTGCAAGTACCCAAAAGAAAGTAAAAATAGTAGCGACCACAAGCCTGAACTGCTCCTGCATCCACAAGCTAGTAGTAACCAGCCTGATCTCCAACCTACTCCAAGTGACCAAAAAATAGTTTATATATACGTAGGGTGAGTATAACAGTATACTCAGTAGGATCCTCCCTGAAGCCTCTTGTGTAAAGGTAAAAAAAAGAATGCTAAAGCACAGTGAAAAACAAGTAAAACTAACACGTCACCTAAATAGGTATACAAAGTTCCCAACCTCACCATGGCTACCCTCACCAAGTGACACATACAAGAATATAGAATATAGTAAATAATATCAAGGGTACCCCTCTACTACTTCCCCACTGGTTTTCCACTTTACCCCAATGACATACATCTTGTGCATCTCTCTCCAAAGGCTTGCCCGTATACACGTGGGCTAAGCTCCACAATCTACATCACGTACACCAAAACGGATTACCTACAGACACCTGGGTGAAGCACCACACCATCCTCACACCCAAAAGATACCAGGTAGTTTCCAGGAGCCACCACAGCTCGCATAACGTGTATCATAACTCGGTTATTATACCTCAAGCCATTACAGTTCATACAATGAGTAAGGATCCTGCATCAAACACATCCGATTCATGTTACACCTATAGTAGTCCATAGGATACTATATCCCGAATATATGTGTGTGAATAACCCCAAGCCATTACAGCCCTCTACACACATATATGGGGAAAACTAACCACTATGCCTACTGGAAATAGTATCTACAAAGAGAAGAGAGCGGGGTAAAAGGGGGTAGTCAGCCACTCATCCTCCCACCGGAATGTTGGGGAAAACACCCCCTAGGGCTCAGAATCTATGGGGTGTCAGTTGCCCTTACTGACAGGGTGGAGTAGCATAGAGAAATACAAAAAGTATAGAATATACTATAACTCACAACCACACTATGGGCATATCCTAGTCTTAGACACAATTGCAGCTAACGTCTCTCGGACTCCACGCGGCCACATCTAAGACTAGGTATCCAATAAGCATACAAGAATTTAAGAGATTTATTATATTACTTCATCCCCTTTTTATCAGTTCCACTATACGTTAATTAATTCGTTAAAAAATAGTTAACCATGAAAAATTCCACATTAAATTTCATTAACATCACATCCAAAAACCATTGTCCTTTAAAAATTTCTCAACGTCATCATTAAGTTCCAACAAAATCCAACACCATGGGTGAACATAATTTATTCAAACATTAATTACATAATTACTTTCACATATTCGTAGGAATTCTAGAAAAGAAACCTACACTACTAAACAAATGGGGCTCAACAGGGTGAGTAGATGTACTACCCATCGAGTCTTTTCCGCCTATAGCAAGTACATAGACCCATTCTACCTTGAGAGGCTAAAAACGAAAAGCACATGGCATACCCCACGTGTCTTCACCTCCTTCAGAAGAAGGTTAAGAAAGAATAGCCGCCTTGAGCCATGGAGAAAGGTAATGTAGATAAAATACCAAACAAAGAACCATGCATCCAACAATCATGTTATCCCATTCCATAATCCCCTATATCCTCCCTGGCACCCATATGCATAAACCGATGAATCTTTCCACTCTAGGAATCATCTGATACCACAACCACAAGGCCTCCATGCCTCCACTTATCACAAAATCCATCCATGATCACAACACAGCATAAGCACCAGGAATGTAAACATCACATCAAATTGGGCTCTTGGCCCTTTAACAAGGCATCTAGCCATCAAACAACAAGCACCAACATATTTTAGTTTCCCAACCAACTGAATTAATCACGTGCATTAGAATCAATTGATTAACATCAATTTGGATAAATAACCACTACAACAACGACCTTATTTCTTTACATTCCTCTTTATCTATATCCAATTAATCATCTAGTAATTATTTCCTTATGTTATTTATCAATTTCATCAAGAACAACATGCTAACAAGAAAGGAAAAGATATCACACTATCTAGAAAATAAAGAGGCAAACCGTTATCATGGTACAAAGCAACAACATGCAATCAAAATAATTCTTTTAATCCAGTTAAATTATTTATTTAGGTCAATTTAATTGTTATCTAATAGGGATATATCATGTTAACTCTATGATTTCACATAACAATTAGAGAAGCCACGAATACCATACCTCAATGGTTTTCGAGGAAAACCACAATGGTCAAAGAATGCCCAATTAACCAGGTTGATTCTCCATGAATCCTCCTTAGATCTCCCATCCTAACACAACCAAGACCAATGCTCATCATATTCGACCACCACACGCTTAGATCTACCTAGAACGAGTGTAGATCTATGAAACTGGGAGAGGAGGAAGAGTAGATCTTAGTAGATATAAGAAATCAAGCAAGAACGATCACATAACATAATAAAACGGATCTGAATCTCTATGAGAAGCCTTTGGATCACCTCCAAAATGCTTAGGAGAGGTTCTTCTACCTCCAAAGAAGTGTAATCTTGAGTTATGGCCGCTTAGGGGCTTAAATGAGTTGATTAATGGCAAAATGAGTTAGATCCACAAATTTAGGATCAAACTTTAAGTGCCCTCACGGTTAGCCCACACGGTTTAACAAACCTTGCGCTAACTATGCGTTATCTTATGCCTCGTCAAACACTCCTCACACGGTTAGAAAAACTGTGCACTAACCGTGCATTAGAAAGTACCTCCAAGACCAGCCTTGCATGGTTTGGCTGCACGGTTTAGACAAACCTTGCGCCAACTGTGCGAAAGCTATTACCCTTTTAGCTTTCCTTAGAAGTCCACCCAAATGCACCCCAAGCCACGTAAACCTTCTAGAACACATTTAAAACCACATTTTCACAAGGGTATTGACCGAAGTGGTCTGATCCATTAAATCAGATACCTCTCAAAACATTCTCATCCTCAAGAATCCAAAACCCACCTAAAGAGAAAACGAAACAGGGTCTGAACAACCACCCATCGAGATACCACTCAAAACTGAGAAATCCACCAAAGCAACAAACGGTGCCATCACACACACATGAATGTTCCACAACCACATAAGTTACAATGATACATGAAAAAATATATACATCAATCAACTCTGGGTAGTGAGAACGTATCTATGACTCATGTTCCCAAGTACTCTCCTCCAAGCCACCGTGTCGCCACAAGACACGAACTAAAGGAATTGAACACTCGCGCAACACTTTCTCCTTGCGGTCTTGGATATCTACAGGTCACTCCTCAAAGGAAGCATCATCATCAACATCGATCTCCCCCCGATCGATGATGTGAGAGTCATCGTGAAGATAATGAAGGAACTGTGATACATGGAAAACATCATATATCCGACTCATCTGAGGGGTAAGTGCTACTCAATATGCCACAACTACAACATGAAATAACACCTCGAAAGGCCCAACAATGTGGGTAGAAAGCTTATATCCACGACCAAACCATTGCTTCCATAGATGGAAAGTCACCTTAAAAAACACATGATCCACAACATTAAACACTAAGGGTCTCCTTCTTTGATCGAAAAAAAATTTCTGACGAACCTGTGCTACCTTCATCCTCTCACGAATCACTTGAACCATCTCTGTTGTATTCTTCACTAGTTCCGGTATGAGAATTTCTGACACTCCGACCCCTATCCAACACAATGGAGAATGGAAAGTCCGACCATACAAGGCTCCAAAAGGCGCCATAACGATGGCAGAGTGAAAACTATTATTGTAAGATAACTCAGCCAAGGGTAAGTGCTTCATCCATGAACCTCCAAAATCAAGAACACAAGAGCGTAACATGTCTTGAAGAGTCTGGATAGCTCACTCTATCTAACCATCTGTTTGAGGATGAAAGGAAGTGCTAAGGAATAGTTGTGAACCAAAAGAATGTTGGAGACCTCTCCACACAATGGAGGTAAAACGAAGATCTTGATCCAAAATTATAATCCCAGGGACTCCATAAAGTCTCACCACCTCCTCTAGATACTACCTTTACAAAACCTCCACAAATCTTGACTCCTTGATTGGTATGACGTGGGCCGATTTTGTTAAATGATCCACTACCACCCAAATATCATCAAGTCCTCCTGGAGCTCGAGGTAAACCTGTAACAAAGCCCATTGAGATATCCTCCCACTTCAACTGATTAATCTCTAATGGTTGGAGAAGACCACCAGGAACACGGTGTTCGACCTTCACCTTATGAAAGACTAAACATCGAGACACAACTCCACAACCACGTGCTTCAGCCCAGGCCACCAAAACTGAATCCTCAAGGATCGGTACATCATTTTCATTCCAGGATGTACTGCTAAAGTTGAACTATGGAACTCCATGAGGACATTCTCATGCATCTTCAAGGGAACAAAAATCCTTCCATGATACACCCCTCGGTGTTGTTCATCTTCCGACCAACCATCTGGGGCCTCACCACAAACAACTCTATCTATCAAGACCTCCACCTCATGATCCCCCAACTGGGACTCTTCCACAATCTAATCCAAGGATGACTGCACAGTCATCTAAAAAAGACAACCTCTACCCCATATTTTCCCATATCAAGATGTAATGCTGACAGTTCTTCCATTTCTCTCCAAGATTCACCGTATTCACGCACAACATTACTAAGTGACTTCCAGCTCAGTGCATCAGCTACGACATTTTTTTTCTAGGTGTATATGATATTTCAAAGTCGTATTCCTGTAAGAACTCCATCCACTGACACTGTTGCAAGTTCAAGTCACACTGGGAGAAAACATACCTCAAACTCTAATTATCCAGAAAACCCCAAAGCGCTCACCAATGAGGTATTGTCTCCACAACGTCAAAGAAAATACCACAGCTTTAATTAATGGTCATGGGTGGAATAGTTGCGTTCATGGGGACGCAACTGCCGAGACCCATAAGAAACAATTGACCTCTGCTGCATGAGAACACAACCTATCCCCAGATGTGAAGCATTGCAGAAAACATCAAACTGAACTGCCTCTCAAGAAGACAAAGGACTGGAGAACTTACTAACATCACCTTTAGATACTAGAAAGCTATCTGACACTAATCAGTCCATATGAATTCCTTATCCTTCCTAGTTTAAGCTGTTATAGGAGTCGCAACTTGTGCACATTTTTCTACAAACCTCCTGTAGTAGCCTGCGAGACCAAGGAAACTTCGCACCTCTAAAACTGTCTTAGGGGCTGCCCCAGACACAACTGCTTCTATCTTCGATGGATCAATTGCTAGTCCATGTTGGGACACAAAATACCTCAAGAAATGAACTTTTCAAGCCCAAAACTCAAACTACGATAACTTCATTTACCACTGATGTCGACGAAGAACTCCCAAAATGGCTCATAGATGCTCTACATGCTCCTCTTCTGACGTGGATTACATAAGGATTTCATCGATGAAAACTACAACGAACATGTCTAGGAACTCATGGAACACAACATTCATCAATCCCATGAATACCACTAGAGCATTAATCATGCTGAATGGCATTACAATGAAATCATAATTCCCATGATGACAACAGAAAGAATTCTTCGGGATATCCTCGACCTTCACATGCATATGATGATATCCTGACCGTAAGTCGATCTTTGAAAACCAACATGCAACCTTTAATTGATATAATAATTCATCGATCCATGGAAGATGATAGCTATTATTTATTGTCACATTATTTACGTGACAATAATTTCCACACAACCGCAAACTTCCATCGGCGTTCTTTACAAATAGAACTATTAAACCCCATGGTGACTCACTTGGAGAAACAAAACCGCTCTACATAAAAACATTAATATATATACGTAGATCTCGTAACTTATAAGGTGTCATCCTATATGTAGACATAGAGATAGGACATTCTCCTAGATTTAGCTCGATCCAAAACTTGATCTCTCATCGAGGGGATAATGCCACAACCTCTTCTGGAAAGACATCAGGGTACTCGTCTATGACCCAAGGAAACGCCAACTGCTGAACCTCTGAAGAACTCATCATCAACTCAGCCATTATGGACGATAATAATGGAACGCGCCTATGACCCATCCGATGATCTAGATCACCAACAAACAACACTTTCTCTCCATCCACACCAAAGAAAACGACCTTCTTCCTGATGCAATCTGTGATAGTTTGCACTGAGTACATCCAATCCATGCAGAGAATGACATCATTTGGTTGTATCCATAAACATAGGAAATCACCCAAGAAAGGTGTTTCCCCAACACTAGCTCATAGTCTCTACATACTTCAAACAAGTCAGCTCGACCTCCAACTGGTGTAGTCAACAACAAGGGCACTGGAAGCCTCTCAACCTCACGTTCCAAAGCACGGAAAAGGGTATGCAATATGAAGGAGTGTGTCTCTCCTGAATAAAAAAATGCCTACACCAAGGTCGAAAACAAGAAAATGGTACCTCGAACAACATTTGGCTCATCTGGTACTGGAAACGTTAGAGCATGAAGCTGACCACGTCCTCCTCCATGACCTCTCTGTCCCTGATGTCAACCACCACCATGGCCGCGATCTACTCTCTAAGGACCGGGAGCATCATGGAGTTGTCCTCTGCCTGCCCCATTTACTCTTTGGTGATCTAAAATTGGTGCAACCTGCTGTTCCTGCAGCCTCGGCTGGAACTGCCTCAATGGAGGATCCTGAAGCGTAACACGAGGTGCACAATGACCACTCTGAAAGGTTCGGCACTCCCGGTGCTGATGACCACGACCACCACAAGAAAAACAAGCACCTCATCCCTTGGCATAGGCCTGAGAGTTACTGACTTCGGAGAAACTAGAAGTGAAGGGATGGGACCTACCCCCGGCAGAACGTAAACCCTTCTTCCATGAAAACTGGGATCCCCGTACCACAGCTCTGCTTCATGAAGAATCATGTTGATTCCCCTCTTGTGATGATTCGGTCCTAGACAAGGACCTCTCAACAACCTCGGACCTTGCCACCACCTCAAGATATGCCTTCAGTTTTAATGGGGTGACCTGTCACTGGATATCTGGATGCAAAGCCTCCTCAAAATGGCTCACCATGTCCACCTCATCTGGTAACAGGTCTGAAGCACATCGTAAAAGGTTTCTGAAATAGATTCCAATCTCTCGAACAGTAGTGCTCCCCCTGTCGAAGGGTAAGAAGATCCTGGCGACTGGATGCATTCAAATTTGAGGAAAGTAATTTGACTCTAAACATGTCTCGGAATTCCTCCCATGACATCGCGGACTCCTCATGATACCCGAGGAATAGCAACAACCACTACCTTGCTTCTCCACGCAGCATCGTCACAACCAAGGTCACCCAGTGTTCCTTCTGAGCACGGATCGAACTAAAGCCTACCTCGACCTCCTCCAACCAGCCTTCCATGACTGCATCTTAAATGGAGCCCTCATACTTCTATAGACTATGGCACTAAAACACTCAAAGTGTGTTTCTCCTAGTATCATCATCGTCAACCTCTACCCTACGGTGATCTGCTGGAATAGCTTGCTGGGCATTTTCTGTGCAAACCGGACAAGGACGTCGACCAGGAGCGATACCTACAAAATAACGAACACTTGGAGCTCCCTAGACTGAAATATGGAAGACTCAACATTTATTAATTAATTGTTTTCTTTTATTCATTTTAGGTTAACCTATCCTAAGGTCCGCCCTTTCAAAGACATGAAAAAATAAGAATGATGCGTATCCATTCCTAGGTCTATACCCTGCAACTAGTATCACCCTGTTTAGTAGCCATTGTAAACTTAAAGGTATGTACATCAGATCATAGGGGCCCTAAATGCCTATGTCTTGGCCATTCTCCTTTTTAACCGCACTTTCTAAACATGAATGGCACCATTTCCCTACCAACCCATGCAACCTCACCTGTGCCTAACTCCAAACTACATCCTATCCCTCAACCTCCCTCTAATACCACTCTATCATGACCCCTCACCCTAAAGTGTACCCCTCCTGGGCCGGAAATGTGAGAAGGGAGATAATGACCCCTGTGTTCCGCCTCTAGCTAGCCATGGGTTGGCGAATAGCACCGAGGGTATAGTAAACACACAAATGAGAGGCATTACCCACTAAGAGAAAACATGCAAAAGAGAGAGATAAGATAGACACCAACCAACACCAACTCATAACTAAATTATAAAAGTAAACCCAAGTGCACATATGTAATGTCATGAAAAAGTACTAAAACTGAAAGGTAAAACTGTAAGTACCCAAATTAAATTAAAAACAGTAGCGACCACAAGCCCGAACAACTCCTGAAACCAGAAGCTAGTAGTAACCATCCAGATCACCAACCTGCTCCAAGTGACCTAAAAAACATTTTATAAATATGTAGGGTGAGTATAAAAGTATACTCAGTAGGATCCTACATGATGACTCTCGTGCAAAGGTAAAGATATCATGTGAAAGAATAGTGAAAAAAAAGTGAAACTAACACGTCACCTAAACATGTATACTAAGTTACAAGATTCACCCTAGATAATCTCACCGAGTAATGCATACTAGAATATGGAATATAGTAAAGAATACCAAGGGTATCCTGCTACTACTTCCCCACTGGTTTTCTACTTTTCCCCAATGACATACGTCCTATTTATCTCTATCCAAAGTCTTTCCTGTATACACTTGGGCTAAACTCCACAATCTGCACCATTTTCACCACAAAGGCTTTCCCGCAGACACCTGGGCGAAGCAACAGAACATCCTCACAACCAAAAATAAACATGTAGTTTTCGGGAGCCACCACAGCTCTCATAATGTGTATCATACATTGGGTATTCTACCTCAAGCCATTACAACCCATAACCTGAATAAGGATCCTCAAAATATCATAGCCTATACATGTTACACCTATAGTAGTCCTTAGGATACTATATATAGAATATATGTGTGTGAATAACCATAGTCCATTATAGCCCTCTAACCACATATATGGGGAAAACTAACTATTGTGCCTAACGGAACTAGTATCTACAAAGAGAAGAGAGCGGGGTCAAAGGGGGTAGTCAACCATTCATCCTTCCACTGGATTGTTGTTGAAAACACCCCCCAAGGCTCAAACTCACCGGGTTGCTAGTTTCCCTTACTGACAGGGTGGACTAGCATATAGAATCACAAAAGTACAGAATGTACTATAACTCACAACCACACTGTGGGAATAATCTAGTCTTAGACACAACTGCAGCTAACTTCTCTCAGACTCTGGGCTACCACTTCTAAGACTAGGTATCCTATAAGCACACAACCAGTTAATAGATTTATTAGATAAATTCATTCCCTTTTTATCAGTTCCACTATATGTTAATTAATTCTTTAAACATTAATTAAAAATGAACAATTCCACATTAAATTCCATTAACATCACATCCAAAAACCATTGTCCTTTTAAAAGTTCTCAACATCGTCATTATGTTCCAAAAAACTCCAACCCCATGGGATAACATCATTTATTCAAACATTCATTACAAAATTACTTTCCCATATTCCCAAGAATTCTAGAAAAGCATCCAATGCTACTAAACACAAGGGGGATCAACACGGTGACTATATGTACTACCCATCGAGTATTTTCCACCTATAGTAAGAGCATAGACCCATTCTCCCTTGAGAGGCTAAACATGAAAAGCACGTGGCATACCCCACATGTCATTGCATACTTAGGAAGAAGGGTAAGAAAGACCAGCTACCTTGAGCAGTGGGGAAAAGTAAAGCAGATAAAAAACAAAACAAAGAACCAAGCATCCAACAATCATGTCATCCCATTCAATAATCCCTGGTGCCCTCCCAGACTCTGTATACATAAACTGATGCATCTCGCCACTCTAGGCGCCATCCGCTGCCGCAACCACACAACCTCTATTCCTCCACATATCAAAACATCCATCCAGGAACACATTACAACATAAGCAGTTGGAAATTAAACATCACATAAATTGGGATCTTGGCCCTTAAACAAGGCATCTGGCCTTCAAACAACAAGCACCAACAGATTTCAATTTCCTAACCGACTGAATTAATCACGTGCATCAGCATCAATTGATTAACATCAATTTGGATCAACAACAACAACCACCAAATTCCTTTACATTCCTCTTTATCTTTGGACAATTAATTATCAATTAATTTTGTATTTAAGTTCATTATAAATTTCATCAAGAAAAACATGCTAACAAGCAAGGCATAATATCACACTATCTAGAAAATCAAGAGGAAAACTATTATCATGGTACAAAGCAACAACATGAAATCAAACCAATTATTTTAATCTGGTTCAAGTATTTAATTAGGTCAATTTCATTGTGATCCAAAAGGGATAAATCGTGCTTACTCTAAAATTTCACATAACAATTATAGAGGCCACGAATCCCCTACCTCAACGGTTCTCGAGGAAACCCACAACAGTCGAAGAACACCCAGGGAACTTGGTCGATTCCCCACAAATCCTCCTTAGATATCCTCTCCTAACACAACCAAGACCTAATATCATCATATTCGACATCCACACACTTAGATCATCCCAAAACAGGCATATATCTAATAAATAGAGAGAGGAGGAGGAGTAGATCTAACTAGATCTATGAAAACAAGAAAGAACAATCACATAACTTAAAAAACTGGCTTTGATTCGCCAAGAGAAGCCTCCGGATCACCTCCAAATCACTTTGGAGAGGTTATTCTACCTCCAAGGAAGAGTAATCCCAAGTTATGGACGCTTAGGGGCTTAAACGAGGTGATTAAAGGCAAAATGAGCTAGATCCACAATTTAAGGATCTAACATTAAGTGCCCACACGGTTTGTCTGCAAAGTTTAACAAACCGTGTGTTAGCTTCTACCTCACCAAACACTCCTCTCATGGTTAGTCCGCACGGTTAGACCATCCTTGCACTAATCGTGAGTTAGTCGCTGCCTCCAAGACCAGCCTTGCACGGTTTGGCCACACGGTTTAAGCAAACCATGCACCAACCATGTGAACGATATTACCCTTTTAGCATTCCTTAAATGTCTACCCAAATGCACCCCAAGACACCTTAACCATCCAGAACACCTCTAACACCACATTTTTCACAAAGTAATTGACCGGAGAGGTCCAGGAAATTACACGATGAACTAAATAATGAATTGAGATGAGTGTCTCATATAAAATAACATAATGGCATCATAGGCATCATGTAATTTTATAACTCTATAGCCAAATTTCTGGAAATTTGATAAAGATCTAGCATTGGTAGTATTTCCTATTAATATACAATGTAATTATCTCTTTTCTGAAAAAAGTTATCTATATACATCACATAAGATATTGAAGTATATACTTACATAGGAATAGTTAAAAATGAACCCAATGTTATAGTTGGAATTGATCAAAGACTATGACTAATAGAAAAATGAAGCAATATTAATGAAAAGAAGGATCATAATTCACATAGTATAAAGGATCTTAGAAACTATCCATGATGAGGATTTATAGAAAAAAATTAATCAGGTATTTTTAATTGATATACATTGAAATCCTTTGGGATTCAATAAATTTAATATTTCACAAAAGGATACTCAACCATTAATCCTTTTGAAGATCAAAGAGATACAAAATGAGGATATGAAGTTATAGAATAAGGTATGTATTATCTCAGGGATTAAGAACTATTACCGTGTAATTATAATATGTGAGAATCAAATATGTGTTCCATAAATAACTAAATTGATGATGGATTTGTGGGATTATTCAGAAAGTTCAACATTTTCTATCCATCCTTGATGAATGATGCTATAGATTAATGCCAAGGAAAATTAGTAATGGAAAGTGTTGATGATAGATATTTCAGTAGATATATCTCAATCATTGTTATTATAATAGGTTAAGGAAGAATGATCAAATCCATAGGGGAAGAAGAAACTATTACCAAGGTTTGTATAAATTTGACTAAAAATCACCAAGGATTTCATTGTATGTTTTCATAATATATCAAGTGTTTATAACTATATATGGGTTAAAGGTTATTATATCACTATTTTTGTACATTTCATTTATATTTATTATTATTTATCCCTAAAATGGAATAATAGGATATATATATTTATTTATTTAAATGAAGTGTTAAAGAGTCCTTGATTATAAATTTTAATTATATCTAATTGAGATATAAGGATAACCTCAATGTTCTAGAGACATCTATACTAAGAACTGTTAGGGCCAATAGGGGCCTATGTACCCTGAGAGGGGGGGTGAATCAGGGTATGGATATTCTTTTCAAAATACTTCCTGCCCCACTGGATCTTGACCTCTTTGTTACAAGGGTCACTTTGTTTGCTCTTGTGTGTATACTATGCTCAGTTCTTTTCAAGTTTATCTGATGATAATGCTTTGAGTGCAATGCAGAGAAGTGACCAGGAAGACACAACGATTTTTACTTGGTTCACCACTAAGGGCTACGTCCAAGGAGCATACGCCGACAAGTTGCCGGTTCGTACCAAGATCCACTAACTTCACTAGCTGTGGTTTACAATGTTCGGGCTAGATCACTTCTATGCCCAGGCTCACTGCCTATACAATGTTTAGGGTCAGCTCACTGCTTTCCCAAGGGTCACTCCCTGTTTCTCTCTCTCTGGCTCACTGCCGGTGGAGAGGATCACCTTCTTCCTCTTCCTAAGCTCACTGCTCTTGGAAGGTATTCACTCACAGTTTATAGACCTGTAGGTCTCTTCATTTGCATGAATGAATGCATCTTTCTCTGTATGTAGATGCTCTGTTGAAGTTCAACTTTCACCCGTAGATGAATACCCCTTTGCCACTATCCACTGGGCAAACAACCTTTGGAATGACCTTCGCAAAGCACCCTACAATGCGAGGCTCCCAATTTCGCGAAGCTCAAACAAGCCTTCGCGAAGCTCCTGCCTTTTCGCGAAGCTCCTGCCTTTTCGCGAAGCTCACTCGCGAAGCTCCTTCGCGAAGCACTCTCGCGATGCTCAATCCGTCGCAAAGCAACGGCCCTCGCGATGCTAAGTAAGCCAACGCGGAGCTCGCAGGTTTCGCGGAGCTACAATAGCCGCCGCGAAGCACCTCTTTCGCGAAGCACACTGGCTCCGCGAACCACTTTCGCAAATCGAGAGCAAAGTATTTTCTCTGAAAATTCTCTCTACTTCACCTGAAGGGGTCGACCTCTATTTATAGGCGATTCCACCGACCCTCGAACTTTCCGCGCGAAGTCAACGCCACGTCATCTCAAATCGCGAAGCTCCAATGTTTCTGCTGGAATTCTGTCCAAATCGCGAAGCTCCACAGCAATCTTCCGTTCGCGAAGCTTGACGTAGTCGCGATGAATCACCGTCAACTTACCTTCGCGGCTCGCGCCTTTGCCGCGAAGCTCTCTCCCAAAGCCCTTCTCCGCCGCGATGCGCTTCAGCCTCTTCCGTTCGCGAAGCTTGACGTAATCGCGAAGCATCACCGCCTCCATTCTTCTGGTCTTCGCGATTTACAAACCATGCATCCTATCTTCGCGAAATTCATGCCTTTGCCATATTAAATTATGCTCTTCATGGAAATCCTCTTTTCGCGATGCTCACCAAACTCCAAATTTTGGACCCCAAAAATTTGGCAAACACTGGGAAACGGCGCCACCTTGTACTGCTCTTTTTGTACCGCCTCCAGATCGCCCTTTCCTTTGTCATCGTTCTTTGTCAACATGGATTGTCAACAACTTCTCGGGAACTCGACAAATATCCATGAAACACCTGCTTTGTCAACAAACACAATCAACCCAAAAACACTGCAATGTTACCTTGAGGGATTTTTGCCCCACAATCTCCCCCTTTGGGTTTGTTGACAACTCTTCACAATTCTGCTCAGGATGATTTTCTGCACTTTGATACCTCACTGAGTCTTCCTCCAGCTGCTACCACCATTCGCCTCTTGCGATTGTGATAGTGTTCAAGGATTCACTTAACACGTACTCTAAGCCCACATGAGCAATGCTCGGCGTGAGAAACAAGAGTAGTATGAAAAGTTCATCAATGAATCACTTCATGTTAGACCCCAAGTGTCGATTCCACCCTGATACCAATTGTTAAAATAAAACCAGTTGTTGAACCACACTGATACCAATTGGTGAATGCTTAAGTTGATACCAATTGTTGATAGCTGGACACCGTCTCACACCATTCCAACACCACTGTTCTGCTTTTATCACGATCCTCAGCTGTCGTGATTTCTATGCTTTGAACGATCACTTCTAGCATCGTCAGATTTAATACACTCCCCCTTTCTCATTGCTCCCCCTTTCTGGCTGCTCCACCTGTCAGCTTCTCCCCGTTAACAAGTATGATATATCAAATCTCCGCACTATTTTCTCCCTTGAACAAACACTTTTCTCCCCCTTTGTCAAGCACTTTTCAATCACTTTTCTCCCCCTTTGTCAACGAACCCAAAGGTCACGCCTTTGTAGTCTGTAACATAGTAGAGAACACATATCAGCGCATTAGGGAAAAACACACCATACCTCGGGGAGAGGGGGGGGGCCCACATCCACTCTATTTCAAGTGTGGGGAATTGACTGAACTCCCAGAGCCAGTCGATGCCTTTCAAAAGCTTCCTTGGGTAAGGCCTTTGTCAGAATGTCTGCAACCTGTAGTTCTGTAGGCACATACTCCAATTTCACGATCCCCTGCTCAACTTTCTCCTTGATAAAATGATACTTTATCTCAATGTGCTTTGTCCTAGAGTGACGGACGGGATTTTTGCTGAGATTTATAGCACTTGAGTTATCGCACTGGATTCCGATCGGAGACTTTACTTCAACTCCCATATCTTCAAGCTGCTGCTTCATCCACAATAACTGTGTGCATGCTTGAGTGGCCGTAATATACTCAGCTTCTGCGGTGCTTAATGAAATGCAATCTTTCTTCTTGCTAAGCAAAGAAATACACAATCCATTATGATAAAAAGCACCACCTGACGTTGGTTTCCTATCATCCGCTGAACCGGCCCAGTCTTCATCAGTATATCCCAATAACTCTGTCTGAGATTTGTCATTATATGTCAAGCTGAAGTCCACTGTGCCCTTGATATACCGAAGTATTCTTTTTACTGCAAGCATGTGACTTTCCTTGGGATTACTCTGATATCTCGCTTCTTGGCATGTGGTGAAAACAATATCAGGCCTTGTTGCGGTTAAGTATAACGGACTTCCAATGATTTGCATGTATTCTGTGATATTAACTGCCCTGCCACTGTCATCTTTTGATGATTTCATCCGGGTAGAAACCGGAGTCTTCATCTCCTTGGAATTTTCCATTCCAAATCCTTTCAAAGCATCCTTGGCATACTCGGATTCAGAAATGAATGTTCCATTCCTGCCTTGTGTAACTATGCTTCATCTGATCTTCCAAATATTATGTCTTCTTCCTTGACCAGCCTCACCATCCTTTGATTACTATTGTTGTTGAAATAAAGATTGTAATCAAATCCCTCACACTGAAAGCCAATCTTCTTCAAATACTGATATAGCCTTCAGTACCATTCTCTTGGGGTGTATGCTTTGCACACCAGTCGTGCTTTGTTTCGAATCATTGTAACATCTTCGTTCATCTTGTCTAAATAGACCCATTTTGTCCTGATGACGTTTTTATCATCTGGCCTCGAAACAGTTTCCCAGGTCTGATTCTTCTCAATTCTGACCTATCGCTTCATTCATGGCATGATCCCAGTTTTCATCTTCAGCTGCCTCAGCAAAGCATTTCGAATCAACCTGAGATAGTAATGATGTCTGCTGTAGTGATTTCATTCTCTTTGTCTGAACTGGATCTCACTGATCACTGATGATAGTCTGCCTGTCAATTTCAGCTCGATTCTTTGTATTTTGTGCAGATAAGGATTTTACATCCTTGTACTCATCATCAGTATCTTATTCTGAGTCACTCTCAGCCACTTCTTCTCCCCCTGTGTTGCTTTCTTCCTCAGCACTTTCATCAGGAAATTGTTCACTGACTCATTTTTCAGTGGCTTCATTTCTTTCAGCTACTTTTCGCAGCTTCTTGGTATCCTGAAAAAAAGTCAGCTGATACCACAATGTTAGATCAAAATAAATAAGCATGAAATGCTTGATCACTGCTGCTTCTCTCATAGTATGTCTTCTCTCGATAGACAACTCTTGAGCTGGGTCATCCAGTTATTTCCTTGATGGATCTGGCATCTGATTTTGTTGTTGAATGCTCCCCCTATGTTATGCAACACTTCCTGGGGTTAGGCCCAACAGTTTAGACCCATAACACGTATTTTCCTCCTGCATCATTCGTTCTCATCTTCCAATCAGATTTGAGCCACTAACAAAATCTCTAAGCCTACGGAGTTGAAACTCGGTGTAGGAAACAAGAGATAAAGTTAATAACACAATCACTTCCTATTGTGCTCTGTTGCTCTCCTTCTTCTTCAACTCTAGTATCTGATTTGAATCAATTGAAACTCTAGAGCATATCATTTCTCCACTTCGCATCCTTAGATGCCACTTCCCCTTGGATTGTATCTCCCTAAAACCTGAAACACAAGAATCATCAGTTAATAGCATTTATATAAATAGGGAGAGGGGTTTCTTCCAAATTCCTCAAGATGAGGATTGTGGTTGATCCTGATGGGTCAACCATTTGATTCTTTCTTGAAGAGTATCACACTCTTTCCTTGATTCTTCTAGCTGCCTAGCCAACTTCAACTGTTCTGGCCATATGACTAGGCATTCTTTTCTCACATTCTGAGGTTTAGACCAACTGGTACACATTTTGGTCTTTGATGTTCTACTGAAATTCCATTTCCCTTGATTGTTTCTCGGTGCAGGAATCTCCTTTCTTGTCATCTTCCCCGTCTTCTTTGTCCATTGCAGGGATCTGCCTTTTTCTTCCACTTCTCGTTGCGGGGCGAATTTTGCAATGCATTCTTTTCTTATCTGCCTTTTATCATATTTATGAGTCGCCACCCTATTTTGCATTGGTGGTGGGTCCTCCATTGAACGTTCATTCTTCTTTATCACAACTGGAGTAGATCTCCCCTTAATCTTCCAGGTTTGTTCACATTCTCTCCTTGAGAGTTGTTGTGAGCACGCTAGAGGAGGTGACTGATACAACTTTCGTTCAGCTCCATGTGATTTCCCCAAGGCTTTAAGCCTATTCTTCTCCTTACCACTTTGTCTCCCAGTACAGGCTTCTTTCATGTACACTTCTTGTGGTGGAGATCTCTTTTCTTGTTCCTTTCCCTTTCCTGCTTTCTTCTTACTGCGATGTCTCGCCATGTGCCCATAGTGAGAACATATAAAACATTTTCCCTCAAAGACATAACTCATTTCATCATCTCTCTGCTGAGATGTTGATGCCCCTTGATTTCTTCTTTTGATATTGGGCTCCTGAGCTTCCTGACACATACTCATTGTGTGTCCCATTCTTCCGCAGTAATAGCATCTAACATATGCTTTCCTATGAGAGACTCCTCTCTCTGATTTCTCATGATGCTTCTTCTTATTCTCAGATTTAGTAATGTCTCTATTTTCACACCCTGAGATGTATTCCAGAGCCTCTGAACAGAAGCTTGATGTGTGGCCATGAATCCCACAAAAATAGCACATGTCATCACTACTTTTTGTATCTGTCCTTTTAGGCCTATCTCCAGCATCTATAGGATTTATTTCCCATCTAGAACTGTTCATATCTCTCTTTCTATCTTGCACGGGAGGGGATTCATCAAATCCGATACCAGCTTTTCCGAAACTTGCTGGTCTTTGAGATGAGAAAATATTCTGTTGTTTCTCTTCAGAAATAGCATACCTATTCTTCATTTTATCATCACTTGTCGAAGGATGATCAAATAGCAAGTGTAAGGCATCCTTCATTTTTGGCATTCCTTTAGCATTAGATTTTTCCACATCCTTCTTTACTAATTCTAGATCCTCTTCCAACTTTTTAATCTTCATCTCCCTTGATTCAAGTTGGACATCCAGTTCTTTCTTGAGAAGCTTCCCATTACTCACCTCATCTTCTAGTTCCTGTGTAAGCTTTTCCACCATTGCACTTTTCTTCACTACTTTTAATTTTTCCTCAGAAACAGATTTAGAGACAGATTCATTCTCTTGTTGAAGGCTTCGATTGTTCTGAACTTCTTCAGACAACTGTGCTGCTAGATCATCATTTCTAGCTTTCAGATTCTGTACTTCATCTGACTTTTGATTCTCTTCATAATCATCAGCCTTTTGTTTTCCTTTCATTTTAGCCAGCTTCTGTAATACCTCACCTTGAGAATCATTCTTCTTTGTTAGGTCAGTAACTATATCGATAAGCCTTTGATTTAAGCCTCTTAGCTTGTTGACCTCAGTTTCCAGAGCATTGATCTGTATGCCTTTAGATTTAATTTCTTCAGTGGATTTCTGATCCAATTCTTTAGTCCCATGGACAACTTCCACCTTTTTGTTCAGGCCATCGATCTCTCTTTTCTGTTCTTCAACCTTCAGCTTATACTTACTAATGGATTCTGAGTTCTCTGATGTTGATAAATTAAGTTTCTGAATTTCTTCCATCAGCTCAGATTTCTCTTCTTCCTGCTGCTGCATATAGAGTTTGGCATCGCGAACAATTTTGTTAGCTTTCTTGGTTTTGGCCCTCCAAACATCTATCTCTTCCAGAGCAGCCTCCAACTCAGCTCGCATATCAATTCTTCCTTCAATTTCTTCTTCTTCATCGTCAGTGGTTCCAACGTCACTTGGAAAGTCAGGTTCTTCACTCATTCCGTCAACATATTTGAATGAGTAAGTATTTTTGTTGTATGATTTATCCAAATCATTTTTCTGTTCACTACATGATTCCTTCAGTAAGCTATTTGATTCTTTTATTTGAATCACACTTTTTCCAAAAACACTTCCACACTGAGGGATACCACCTGACTTCTGATTCTTCTTTGAAGATTTTCTTTTTCCCATGGTAGACCGAGATAAGCGCAAACAATATCTTCAACAACACAGATCGACTTCACAAAGTTGAAGCAAACAAATCTGATAAAAGCAACCAGTCCCTCTGATACCAATTGTTAGGGCCAATAGGGGCCTATGTACCCTGAGAGGGGGGGGGGGTGAATCAGGGTATGGATATTCTTTTCAAAATACTTCCTGCCCCACTGGATCTTGACCTCTTTGTTACAAGGGTCACTTTGTTTGCTCTTGTGTGTATACTATGCTCAGTTCTTTTCAAGTTTATCTGATGATAATGCTTTGAGTGCAATGCAGAGAAGTGACCAGGCAGACACAGCGATTTTTACTTGGTTCACCACTAAGGGCTACGTTCAAGGAGCATACGCCGACAAGTTGCCGGTTCGTACCAAGATCTACTAACTTCACTAGCTGTGGTTTACAATGTTTGGGCAAGATCACTTCTATGCCCAGGCTCACTGCCTATACAATGTTTAGGGTCAGCTCACTGCTTTCCCAAGGGTCACTCCCTGTTTCTCTCTCTCTGGCTCACTGCCGGTGGAGAGGATCACCTTCTTCCTCTTCCTAAGCTCACTGCTCTTGGAAGGTATTCACTCACAGTTTATAGACCTGTAGGTCTCTTCATTTGCATGAATGAATGCAACTTTCTCTGTATGTAGATGCTCTGTTGAAGTTCAACTTTCACTCGTAGATGAATACCCCTTTTCCACTATCCACTGGGCAAACAACCTTTGGAAAGACCTTCGCAAAGCACCCTACAATGCGAGGCTCCCAATTTCGCGAAGCTCAAACAAGCCTTCGCGAAGCTCCTGCCTTTTCACGAAGCTCCTGCCTTTTCGCGAAGCTCACTCGCGAAGCTCCTTCGCGAAGCACTATCGCGATGCTCAAGCCGTCGCAAAGCAACGGCCCTCGCGAAGCTAAGTAAGCCAACGCGGAGCTCGCAGGTTTCGCGGAGCTACAATAGCCGCCGCGAAGCACCTCTTTCGCGAAGCACACTGGCTCCGCGAACCACCTTCGCAAATCGAGAGCAAAGTATTTTCTCTGAAAATTCTCTCTACTTCGCCTGAAGGGGTCGGCCTCTATTTATAGGCGATTCCACCGACCCTCGAACTTTCCGCGCGAAGTCAACGCCACGTCATCTCAAATCGCGAAGCTCCAAAGTTTCTGCTGGAATTCTGTCCAAATCGCGAAGCTCCACGGCAATCTTCCGTTCGCGAAGCTTGACGTAGTCGCGATGAATCACCGTCAACTTACCTTCGCGGCTCGCGCCTTCGCCGCGAAGCTCTCTCGCAAAGCCCTTCTCCGCCGCGATGCGCTTCAGCCTCTGCCGTTCGCGAAGCTTGACGTAATCGCGAAGCATCACCGCCTCCATTCTTCTGGTCTTCGCGATTTACAAACCATGCATCCTATCTTCGCGAAATTCATGCCTTTGCCATATTAAATTATGCTCTTCATGGAAATCCTCTTTTCGCGATGCTCACCAAACTCCAAATTTTGGACCCCAAAAATTTGGCAAACACTGGGAAACGGCGCCACCTTGTACTGCTCTTTTTGTACCGCCTCCAGATCGCCCTTTCCTTTGTCATCGTTCTTTGTCAACATGGATTGTCAACAACTTCTCGGGAACTCGACAAATATCCATGAAACACCTGCTTTGTCAACAAACACAATCAACCCAAAAACACTGCAATGTTACCTTGAGGGATTTTTTCCCAACAAGAACCATATGTGTTACTGATATTAGACACTTTGTATCTTCAATATCTTGATAGTAATTTTGAATGTAACAATTAATATATTATGGATATGTAAATATATTATTCAATGAATTTGAATTGTTTTTTGGATAAGTACACATCCAAACAAGATGTGTTATATTACAAAAACGTACATTCTAGAATTTAGATTGAAGTGTGTGAGGATATAAAGTAAGAGGTGAAGAACATAACCATATAAGAATAAGGATATTTGGATAATATTATTGGATATAATATCCCAACTAAATGATAGTAAATATTATAACTATTCATCGTGATATACAAATTCTCGAAAGTCAATCAAAGGGCTATTTGATACCTATCATTGACGCATAGAGAATGAATTCACAAAAATGATATTCCATTAAAAAAAATATAAAATGTGTTATGTCATTTGAGATAATGGTAAGAAAATTTCCCTATATTCATTGGAACTTTTGATGTCCTTTATCATGTCTGTGTCATAGCTTATATTCATTCACATCTAAAGATTGTGTTCAATGTGCATTACATCTACCATGAATCTCATTTGGTAAATAATATACCTAATCATTCACCTTTACATAACTCAATGGTTTTATTGAAGAAACACGATGAATATTATTAAGAATAAATGGTATAAATATTGTAATGTAGAGATAATGTATTACTAAACCAGACACTTGGTTATGGTTCAAGGGAGAAAGAATATTTTTAATAAGTAATGTGTTCCCCAAAAAATGTTACGGGGAAGAGTTCACCAAAAAAAAATTATCAATGTAATTGAATTTTGGGGAATAAATTATATTATTTGGGGACAATATGAAATTCCTTGAATTTAATATATATATTTACCCTTTCTCAAGTATTTGTTTAAATCAATAATTTTTCATACAACACAAAAATGGAAAGAATTGTGATACAAGTTATCGAGTATAAACATTACAATGTAGTTAAGACATAGTTATATTATGAGACAACAATATAAAGAATCATTAAATGATTAACATGTGTAATAAATCTATAGGATATCTAAAAAATCATGACCATAAAAATTGAATATAGACGGATTTTAAAAAATATCACGCTCAGGGTTTCTAATGTGGTAGTACAGTAAATAATTGAAAATATAAAATACAAATTTATAGAGAAGTAAATAGGATGAGTAATTTACTGTATATTTAATGATATAAATGGTAATGAAATATAATAAATATATATTTTCTTAGGAAATATTTTCCTTCAATATTAAGGAATCAAATAGGTATATTAAACATTATTTATTTTTTAAACTAAATTGACTTTAATAAAATCAATAAATAAAAAGTAATATTTAATTAAAATATTTTATTTTATATTTTTACTATTCAGGTTACTGTATTTCAAACATCAACATCTTGAAAGACTATAATTTTACATATTTTATAAAATCTATTATATATATTGATATTAATTCCAAATTCTGAATCATTCATGAGGTTATGTATCTATAATAATTTTTCTTCACAACCTAAACATCGAGACGCTTAAGAATCCATGATTATTTAACGAAATTTAAGAAGAACCTAGATTAAATGATAAAAAAACTCTAGTGAATTATTCTTACTTTATGGTTATGTATCATTTTATCATATATCATAAATTTTTTCATCATTATGAATTCTATAGTTTATAATAAAGCTATACATCATTCCTCAAAATGCTAATTTTTTTATGCAAAAACAATATTTTTCATTCATATATTATTTAATGGGTATTGGGACACTGTCATCTAGTATTTATCCATGTTATGCATGGGGAAAAGTGATAGTTTCTGAAATGTAGATATTTTTTTAGATGATTGGATATATAATAGTTTTAATGTAAGATTAAAGGATTATATGAGTTGAAATTTTAGAAGGGATTTTAAATTTCAATTACATGATGGGTTTGTTTCATATTATATAATAAATAATTAATAATGGGGATTATAATGAAACAAAATTGAATTTTTATACATGGAGTATGTATTAAAACGAAACATTGATGTTTTGGGAGATTTTTGGTGATTTTAGTCATGAATTAAATGTTGTAAGAATCTAACTCATATATAAGAGGGTTGGTTCCTAGTTAATACTGACCATGAATCCCAACCATATGGCTCATATTAGAATATTTCATGAGATGGGGAAACCATGTAGGATTCCTAGAAAAAATGTTTCATCATCTTTTCTAAAATGAACACAGGACTCACGATTGGTATAGGGTCTATTTTACAATGCATAGTTCCCAAGAATGGTATGTGTGACTTTGAAAGTAGAGATTCATGGTTGGTTGAGAGTTATTACAACCATGGTGAAATACATATCAAGAAATCAAAAAGGGAACAGTTATATGTTTTACCATGAGTTCATTAAGATGAAAGCCCCTTATTTTCTTCTGTCATCTTTTACACATTTTCCATTAATCACTATATACTTACTTTTTTATTCCCCCTTGATATTGGGAGTTCATGGTGGATTTTCATTCATTTATATTTATATTTAATATAAACCATTCTATTCACTAGAATCATCCCACCCATACCATCATTAATTCCTAATTTTTATTTCCATAATAGGGTATTTTGTTTTTATTCCATTGGACTATGGAAAAATTGGATATATATGAGTGGGTAATTTAATTCCTAATATGAGGGTGATATGGTAGACCATCTACAGTTATCCACATTCAATTTAATTAAGTTATAATTCTATAGTTATTTTACAAATGTTTAAATCATAATTGTTTTGGAATTTTTTTTGTAATCGATTCATTGAGATTTTCACCTGAATGTAGAGGACAATGTTTAGGAGAGTTTGGTAATATTTATATTGTGATGGGATCATATATTTAACATTTGGTATTTATTCCTTTGTACAACATGCTATGTGTAATTATTTAAATATAATGTATTTTTAAATAATTATGTTGACGTGGGTTGGTTCTGAGAAAAGACCATGTATGAATTAATTGATCTTGGATGTTACTAGGTAGTTAATGGGAGTACATTGAAAATAAATTGTATGTTATATGAGGTTTTTAAGGCCCCAACCCCATAATACTAGAGTTAGTTCATAATTTAATTACATTTGCAAGATTACAACGAATCAAATCTAGAAGGGCCAACCTGTTTAGAAATTTTAAAAAACTATATTACATATATAACACCCATATTATATTGTTAAAATAGAAAATAAATAGTAATACATAAAAAATAAAATAAAAAACATCATTGAATTCTTATTCAAATATTCCTTCCTCATATAATGGGGAAAGGAAACAATATTTTGGGAGCTCAAATTCTCAATAATTATATGTATGAATGAATAAATGATGATGTAATTGGAATGAATCATCATGTCAAGGTAAATAAGTAAGAACACATGGCATTCAAATAATTTTACAATGAATAATCTAGATTTATTTGTAATTAAAAGAAACACAAGCTAGTTAATAAATTAACAGATAATGAAGTACACCCATATAAAATTTCAAATAAATAATATCATTGATAAAAAACTTTGAATAATAATGAGGAGAATTATTAATTATTTTAATATATGTTTCCCATAAACATACTAACTTTATGTGAACATCATCAAAATAAGGTTTGACATATCAGTTAGAAACCCACCCAATTCAGCCGACAAATTCATCTAATGAGACAATCGATGCATGGAAGGGATATATATTACTCGTCCCCACCCATTTAATACAAGTAAAAATTATATATCTTATATAATATAATTAATTTAATATCTGAAAATTTTCATATATAATATATCTTATTGGAATAATAGACAATGATTTATCAATAATTCCCCTGTTAATTGAATAGCTGTCAAAGTAAACCTCAAATGTCAATGTGTAATATATTTTATGAAATAATAAAATTCATTTCATGATTCTGTGTATATTTAAGATAAAATGATAATATTGATGTTGTTGGATTAATAAAATGTTAAAAATAACAATACGATGTCATACTACAAAGATAAATTTTATAACTGGGTAATTTTCAATTAAAAACACCATTTGTTTGATAATTAGTTGTTTAAAAATTTAAAACAGTATAGATAGAAGGATATATCATATAATATTATAAAAGGGGTTGAAGATACACCACAAAAAATAAGTAAGTGGTTAATATGAAATTTATCTCAATGATGTAAATTGTGATATGGAAATTAATTACTTTATCATTAAATTTTTGAATTTATCCTCATGTATAGTAGTTCAAACCGTGTTACTATATTAAAATAAAACCATAATAATATTTATGATGTATTATATGAACATATTTTATTATATTATCACAAAATGTTTATTAATTTTTATTTATATTGACTATTTAGGAGTTAATTTCCTAGTTTCTCGAGTAAGATTTGACATGTTATTTGTTGGTACAATTAATTAGAACACAATATCATCATATAAATAATTTAAACTGTGATATAAATATCATATATATTTAGTATATATATATTTATAATAATCTATTAAATTTTCTTATAATAATTAAAATGATTCTTTCTTAGAGACGGTAGGTCGTATGTATGAATAAATGAAACATTCATTTATTTTATATATTGAAATACATTAATGTTAATTATATAAATATATTATAATTTCAATATCATACCAATGTAATATAATTAATATATGTTTAATAAAACCATCCTTTATATATTCTATGTGTAGTCTGAATGAATCATATCATTTTGAGGAGACGATAGACCACACATCCAGAAATGATGTTATTATGTTCACACAAAATAAAGTGAATAAAGGTATGAGTTAATAAATAATTGAAGATGTATAATTAAATTGATAATATAATATATATCATATAAAAATAATTTATCCATCATAATTCCCAATGATGAGAGGTTGTCAAGAAAAAGATGACCACAACATTTTGCGAGGTGGTAGTTCATCGTACTAATAAAAAGTAAGTTCATTACCCATTTTATGGATGTTTATATAAGTTTATGTACAAAACAATAATATAAAAAGAACTCATTATGTTTATAATAGTTATTTTGTTATGTGATCATTAAATAAAAATATTTTCAGTGGTGTAGAATGAAAATAATACAAAACATCATGGGGAATGACATTACCTATTATTTGGGAAACTACTTTTGGTTTGTACTTAAGGGATTTCATGGATAAATTTGAGCCCAATTTTATTATTATAGGTCTATTTTGGTGATTTACGGAGACTTTTGTATCATTTTTAGGTGATAAATAGGGATTTAGAGGGGTGAATATGTGGGAGGGTTGAGAATGTTTTTATAGTAAAGGGAGAGTGGCATTCTTATGCACTTTGGAAGATAAAATTACACCAAACTTTTTCCAATGAATAGTCGAAAAAAATGATAAAAATACTAGAAAATGTTGTTTGGAGTATATAAAACTCTATCAAATAGATTATTTTATAGGTTTCTAGATCATTTTTTACTTATCTTTATGGTTTAGTAACTTTATAAAATAATTTCCCTCTTACTCACAATAATTAATTTTAATCATTTTTAATTATAATTTTGGTCAAACGAAAATGTGAAATTATTATAGGGTTTTAATTATTCTAATTCCATATATAAAATCAACTTTTGTAAATTATATACATATATGATTCTAATATTAATTTAAATGTAATCACATATATGATATGATAAATTGGGGTTTTTATTTAAAAAATTTTAAATGATTGGAATGTTTTTATATCCAATTTCAATGAGAAATTTATTTAAATGATATAAATTGGATTAAATATTGTATGATTGATCTAATTAAACATTAAATCCAATCAATAAAATAATTTATCCTTATAAATAATTTATATGAAATAGCATTGTCAATTTATATTCAAAAAATTTATTATTCAATAAAAAAATTAACTTCTCAAAAATATTTAAAAAATAAGGATAACTGAATTTTTTTTATACTATTTCATAAAATAATTTTAATTTGTTCAAATTAAATTTTAAAAAGATCTACGATTTATAGCTAAAATAGGCGAGCCAATTAAAATAGAGAAAAAATCTTTTTTATAAAAATGTATATTTTATGTGTAAGTGTGGGATTCTTCTTATCATATGATTATAAAATATAATTGATTAATTTAAAAAATATTTTAGTGAATATATAATATATAGATTAAATTAATATCCATCACTAATTTTGTTAAATTTAATTTCTTAATATAACTGATGTTGTGAGAATAAAATATTATTTTCTTCATAAAAACATTCAATTTATATTCAATTTTAATGAGTGAATTCAATAGTATATTTTTATAAGTTAGTTAATTTGATTCAGGAAAATTGATTTCATGGGTAGATTTTCTTATATTAAATAATAATATATTAATAATACATTTTTTTGAAAAATTCATTCTTATGTGTAAAAAAAACCGCTAGTGAAATTTATTCATTCTTTTAATATAAGATAACAAAATGTGGCATAGGTTAATAACTATAAATAATATTTTTTTTAAATTATTAAATATCTCTTATATTTATGATATTTTCTAATCCTTTCTGTGATTTTTCTTTAATTTCATTCATGCTAGTAATTAAAAAGTTCTTACTTTAGAATTTAGGGGTGTTACATTCACCCTAATTAAATTTTATCCTCATAATTTGAACATGATCATGGTAATCCTGGGTTTTTTATTTTAAAATAATAATCATGAAAACCCCATATCATATATAGGGTAATTAAAATATTTTATTTATAAAATGAATATGAAAATAAGAATGTCACTCCAAAACAAGGCATCCTAATTTGAGAAAATTAGTGAAAATAATGATATAGAAGAGAAATATAACAACCATACACTAATGGACAGTGATAGAAAACCTATTCAAGATAACGTTTTTTTACCAGAAAACTATAAACTAGAAAAATGAGTAAATTACATTGATATCATCAAGATTTAAGATAATATTAATACATTTTTATTTCTATATCATTTTCTCTATGTTTAGAAATTAAATTACACTCGATGGATATAATTTAATATATGTTTCTATGAGAATAATATATTACATTGATTATATGTATAATTATGTCTACATCATCTCTTACCAAAAGAAACTTTATATTGTAGTGTAATGCATTAATACCTAAAGCCACAATCAAATATCAACATAAAACGTTTGATAAATGGTTAACTTTTAGAAATATTTATAATCCAAATCATTAAAAATAAGGTCACTGAATTTAAAAAATTAACATATTATTAGTCCAAACTACATGATGTTTCCATCAAATCATTACATACCAATCATGGGAACACTATCATCATGTATTTTATTGAATCATGTTAATAACCTTAATTACTACAAAACCTTATCTGAAATTTGAATACTTCTTTACTCCATAATTAAGATCCATGTTATTGGATATATTCTATAAATCCCAAATGGTTTTTAAAACAATCAATGATGTCATAAAACAATTTTTAAAAAATACAATAATCAATTCTTGGGAAGTCGTTTCTATCCAATTTAATTTATCCAAACCAATTATCACATTACCCCAATAACATTATCATTGTAACAATAACATATTAATGGGTATATTTCTCTTAACCATGTGTTGTCTAGAAATTTTAACATTCTATCTAAACAATTTTTATATTAAATTCCAACATACGATCTCAACTGTTTAATGATAATTTACTATAGTACAATTGTTACTTATTTCACAAATAAAATTATGTGAAATTCATTAGTAAAATACATTTACAACATATTTCAAAGAAAAAAATACAGAATAATAATTAATAATTCCTCTTCTGTTGTGTCACTAATATATTCTTGACATTGATCCATTGGATTCATTGAAGGTATATTTCCCTTACTCTGGAGAATATGATTATATAATTTCCCCTATCATTATAATTGTAACACTAAATAGAAGTGTTTTCCTTATTCCCTTTTCTTTACCTAACATGATTACCCTATTTTCACACATATTACAGACTCTCAATCCCATCATGACTTTACCAATGTTAATGTTTGTATATTTATCACATGTGGGAAAATTAATATATCACCATTTTCCATACTCATTTATTTTCTTTTCTATTATCTTAATATATTTATTCACAAATAATACATGAGACATGGATAATTCATTACCAATATTTCTAAAAAATACAACTATTCAATCATATAAATAAATTTTTTGAGACATCGGTTCCCTTCAATGAAATGGCTTAAGATCATAAAATCAATGAACAATATTTCACTCATGGTTCTATCTGAAATAAGTATCATACCTTGTTATCATTTTGAGGCTGATTCATACTCTACAACACTTTATTAATCATTTTTCATTAAAGTAAGGGACTTTGTCTTCATCTTAGTTATCTTAACATGAAGGAAATATAAGTTAAAAAATGCCTCCAAAAATGATTTTTATTCCGTGAGTTCTATTTATCCTTCCTCGATCATTTTTTAGAACAATAAACACCATTAATTAGTATCTACATTGAGACAATACACAGAAATTGTAACGTTTTCCTTGTCACTACAAACTAATTCCATAAATATATACTCCCATGACTTAATCAATTTCTCAATCTTCATTGGATCATAGGTCCAACTCTATTATAGGGGCCTCGACTACATTATGTGATCCAACAATAGAGAATCATGTTTTGGAATAGGATGCTCCATCTTGGAGAGGTTATGTGTCATAACTTGATTAAGCTTCTCTATTATATCAATATGTTTCTTAGCTTCAATACCAGCTATATCTTCTTTAGAAATATGGAATCATCTATATTTTCTAAGAGTATTGATACAATTCATCCTTTTAGGTTAAATTTTTAAAAATAAAATATAATGGATTCTATAATAAAATTTTGTAACAGAATTTATAATCTCAAATACAATGAAATAAATAACATAAATTGAAAATTTTATGTGTATATAATCTCATAATGATACATATTTATACTTTTGGGATATCATTACATCGAAGACCTTCATAATTGATTTTAATGAAATGTGAGTTTTTTTACATTTATCCCCTGGGAGTGTCAAACCAAGTGCTAGTAAGGCCCATTTTCAAATACTAGGTTACACTAGAGTTAGGCCTAAGACTCCTTGGGAGAGTAGTTACCCCAAAGTATATATGTTTAAGACCCACATCCTCATGTATTGTCATGATATTAATTGATTTCTATGAGAAACGAAATAATATCCACCATAAAAAATTATATGAAGTTCTTCAATAATTATCCTCAAATTCTATTTTAGTGTTGTGTTCTCAAATATACGTTGAATAAATTTATTTTCCATGGTTTCTACTGAAAATACTATAATACCAACTATAATGCCTTAAATCTAGAATCCAAGAGCTGATACATTATTTAATTACATTGGAATAATTTCATTTAACGAAACCCTGATGGGGAAATCATTTTAGATGTTTTGGAAAACTATACTACATACATGATACTAATATTAAATATAGAAAATAGAAAATAAAACTGGATACATATTAAAATTAAATGAACAATATCATTGAATTCTTCATCAAATATTTATTCTTCACAATATGGGGAAATGACTAAAACGGTGATCTGAAATTCTCTAGAAGGTTAATTAAAATAGAATATCCAGTTAATAAACTTTGCATTTTAACCAACTGTGGACATAAGAAGTTCAAATAAATGGACAAGGCATGATTGATATTTTATGTCAAGTACCCAAAACTTATTCAATTTATTCAATAAATTAATGATAATATAAATCCCAAGAAAATGTAAAACCAATAATCTCTTCCATAAATAATAACTTATTTTTAATGAGGAAAAATATTATTAATTTAATTCCATTTTTATTCTGAACATGGTTTCTTCACCATCAAGACCATTCAAAAGAATCTTTTTTCACATTGGGTAAAAACCCTTCTAATTTGGGAAATTGATTAATCTCAGGAGGGTACTGATTTATTAGGTGGTATCTATAAATGGGACCCACCAATACTGTACATGTCCAAATAATTCAATATATATTGAATAATAGATTTACTTTATGTGAAATTTTCATTATCAAATATTTGTATTGAAGAAATGATACATATTTTTCAATAATTTCCCATTTAATTGAATAAATTTCTATGTGAACAATGTATATGATAATGGTATATGTTTTTGGAAATAATTATAATAATTTCATGGGAATCATAACATTTATAATAAATTTTACATAAGGATTTAATTATTTCAATAGAAAGGTAACAATCACAAAAGAAACTGATACTGCAAATATAACATCAACCACAAGGAAAATTTCCAATTAAACCAATTGAATGAGATAATTAAAAGGTAACCATTAAATACCATGATCATAAAATTATTTGTGATATCATATTTACAAATATGATATATATACACCCCAAAAAATATCTAAGTGTCAAATATGACATTTATCTCATAGAAGTAAAATGTGAGTTGAAAATATCTTACCTTGAACATAATTTTTGTTGTGTAGTATTTAACCTTTAGCATGTAGTATAAATAAACAATAAATTATAATATAACCATGATGAAATTTTTTATATCTTATATGGTCTTATTACCTTTTGGTTAGTAATTTTTAATTAGTTTAACTATTTCGTGTGTTAATTTCCTAGTTTCTTCATTGAGTTTTGACATGTTACCTGTTCTTCCTATTACATTAATAATGACACCATAACCTCAAAATTTTAATTCCTAATTTAATTATATAATATATTTATTATATATATATATTTATATTAGTCCATAAAATTTGCGGATTATAATTGACATGCATCATTCATGGAGAATGTAGGTCGTACGTATACATGAAAAGTATATTCATTTCATTGTTATATTAAATGTTTGAAAAGTAAATGATTACTGTGTATATTATAATTCCATTATCATATATGTTTTATAAATTTCAAATATTATAATTAAAACCATCCTTTATATGTTCCATGTATAGTGTGAATGAATCAAATCACTTTCAGGACGTGGTAGTCCACACGTCCAAAAACGATGCTATCATATTGCAACAAAATGGATTTCATAATGGTATATGTTAATAAATAATGATAGAAGAATAAATATTATATAATTATCAAATATATTATATATCAAGAATTCTGTTATTTTAAAGAACCACTATGAGAGCTGGTAAAGGGAAACATGAACGACATCACATTACAATGTGGTAGTCCATTGTACACAAAAATGGTAAGTTATTTATCCTTATGATGGGAGTGTGTGTATGTATATGTTGAAAACATAATATAAGAATAAATCAGTATATTTATTAATATTATTTCAGTATCTAATCATTTAATAATATTATTTTTGAGGTGTATAATGACAATAACAGAATTGAGCGTGAGGATTGAGGTTACCTCTTCTTTGGGTAACTCGTTTTGGTTTTCACCATGGGGATTCCATGGATGGATTTATTCTGATGGTGAGGCTTCTAGATTTAGGGGAGGAATGTTGGGATATTTTCCACAAATTATTGTGTATCTAAAGGGATTTTGAGGTGTGAATAAGTGGTAGATACATGTTCTATTTTATAGTGGAGGAGGAGTGGAATTCGATTATATTTAGGAAATAGAAATTCCACCCATAATTATCCTAGGGAATGTGTAACCAATAATAATAAAAATCATATATTAGGGATATGGGATATTAATATTTCCATCAAATATTTTTTAGATAAGTTTATAAGAAATTTGGGTGCTTATGTACTTATTTTGGTCTTATATTAATGTAATTTTCTTCTTAATCAGTGTAATTAATTACAATCACTTTTACTTTTATTTTTTAAAATAATAATTTTCCATTATATAATAATATAAATTATTATTATTACAAATAAGTAATACTTTATTATAAATTCCAATCTCAGAAGTGGCAGAAATTAATTTATATTTTATCATGTAGATGGAATGGAAAAGTATGTTTTAAATATAAAAATTATAAAAATATTAGTTTGTTTTTGTATCCTATTTAATATTGAAATTTATTCTAATAACTGATATTTTATTAATTGATTTATATTGAATCTAGTTTAACATTAATTACATTAATTTACATAATTTAATCATATTAATAATTTGGTCAAAAATTCATTTTTGAATTAATAATCAATATTTTTCACTATTCATTAAAATATGAATGATCTATGAAAAATATCAAAAAATCACCCCAACATAATTTTGGTTTACTCTATCAAAAATATTGTTCATTTTTTATATTAAATTTAATGAATTCCCATATTTTATATTTAAAAGAAGTTCTCTATTAAAATGTGATAGAACAACATTTTATAAAAATATTAGTTTAATGTGAAAAAACATGATTGTTATTATCATATGATTATAAAATATATTGGATGAATATAAAAAATATTTTATTAAATATATAACATATATATTAAATTTATACCATTCACTAATTGTGACTCATTCGGTTTATTATCATAAAATGACTTTTTAAGAACTAAAATTGTTTTTCAAAAAAACACTCCATTTATATTTCATTTGTATCTAATGAATTCAACCATATATTTTTTGAAGAAAGTTAACACTATTAATAAGTATAACTTTCATGGATAGATTATGTTATATTAAATAATAATATATCGATATTATATTGTTGTTTTGTAATGATTGGTCCCTCCCATGACACAAACTACCGAACAAATTAATTCTTCTGTGTATCGTAAGATAAAATAGTGTTACGTTAATTAAAAGATACAAAACATATATATTTAAAATATTAAAATCTTACTAAAGAGAAGGTATATTATATTCCATTCTACTATTTATATTTCTTTTCAAACATGCTATAAATTTCAATGTTATTACTTTAGAATTTCTTGGTTTAAAATTGAGGGTTTATCATATAGTACTGATAACATTTATCCATGTTTATGATAGTATTTAAATTCTATGGATTTCCCATGAGAGTGAAGACCCAGTTTAAATTCATTACAATTTTTTTATAATTTATTTAAATAATTATGAAGTATGGTTTCCATGTGTAAATAAAATCCCAGGTATTATATCTCCATGCCTTTGGCTTAATAGTCAAGACTGGGAACCTTGAGATTCCATGTGGCCTTAAGATATCTTATGAGGCAAAGATGGACATGGTTAAGTATGTCAGCCCTTACATGTGATTGTCTAAACAATTATTAATAAGTCTAGGACTAGGATGAGTATGTAAAAAAATAATAGCGACCTTGATCAATAAATGGGTGATGACTCATCTCTTTGTAATTTCAATAGTTTAAATACCAAATGTATCCAGAAATTACATGTTATCTTATTCATTATTTCATGGAATTATATATTCATGTTTTAATTTTTAATTGGGACTGTCACTTGACCTACTAAATACTATGTGGTATGCCTCTGAATATGTTCCATTTTTATATATTCCTAGGGGAATTACTCTATATTAATGAAAAATTATTGGACCCAAGTGGGATTCATCTATTTATATATGATCTTAGAGAATTATTCAATGGATTATTGTCATGTTTACTAACCTAGGGGACCCTTGTAAGCTCCATGATTATTAGCTGACCCTAAGAGAGTATTCAATTCTTTATGGAAGTGTTGTTTAGGGATATCACCATAGAACCCATATCAAACATGTGATCCACTGAGTCTATGGTAGTAGATATGGTTTTAGGTGCTTTCCCAACCCTCCTTATTTATTATTTAACCCATTTATTATGGATGATCACATAAATTCCATATGTTTTTCCTATATATCATCCTATGAGACTAATTTGATGTTATTTATAGAGATAATACCCAGTGGTAAATTATGGGATTCATTATGTAATCCTTATTTGATTGAATGTTACTTTACTATAATTCCATGTGTCCTTATAATTTTTCCCCATAATATAATTATAGAGGAGACTACTGATTTCATCACATATAACCTCTTAGAAATTTTTTCGCTAATGATTTATAGAATTTTAGGATCTAGCTGATATGAGAGGTTGTTGGGAGGACACATTTCTCCAATGAAGTTGTTAATTTAAAATCATAGGGGATTGATGATTTTATAATTGATTGATTCCTAATATACACCCATGTATTAGTTGGAATCATCATTACATCATTACAAAAAGGTCATTAGTAATGGGTTGTTGACTTAGTTATTGAATGATATTGAGTTATTTTCTTAGAACATGAGAGTATTACCCATATCTATCCTAATTGTAATCCCCATGATGGATTTATACTTTTGGAATTTTATTTTTTTCATATTAACTAGGAACATGGAAATCTGTATCAGACTAGATTAGGAAAGACCATTTAAATAACTTCTTTTCCCTAGTTGCATAGGGATTAGGTGGTACAATAGCCATCTCCATGATTTATTTATGGGATGTCCTATTGTTATCTATAATACTATAATATATTTATTAGGGGAGGGAATGGGTGGTAATAGAGATTGGAATTGTATCCTTCAGTGTTGAAATTGCGGGCTCAGAGAAATTTTGGAACTACCCAATGAAGGTATGGTCATGATACAGTTGACTTTTGGCCTTGGTCGTGTCTGTGAATTAAGATTATTTTTTCACAGTTAGTTATTATTATTATCCTGTTGAGTAGATCAAACAAACATTCATTTAATTTACTAGATATGTTAGGGACTGAATTAGTGGTTCCCAACATGGTTTTACTTACAAACATAGCTCTATATTCCATTGAATTGGGGGAAAAGAGAATTCATTCACTTTCTTATAGTCATAATATGTGATGGGGAATAGGAAAAATAAATAAGGATGAATTTAATCTATTCATGGGGAATGTAATGTGGTACAGATCAGTGAAGGTATTATGTCCTTAATAATTTTAATACTATTTGATTTATTTATTTTTATAGAAGTTTCATCCTTTTACGAGATTAGTTCTATATATATTACATGGTTGTTTGACCCGTTAGATAGTTTAATTAATTAGTATAAGCTTGTTTATATTTGTTCCTTCAAAAATATAACTTATAAAAATTATTGGTGTTGTATTTTTAATTTTTATATTTTTATTAATATAATTTAAGAAAATAATCTCCCAATACACAAACCATCGACCCTCTATACTAGTTAGAAACCTATGTCATGTCTGTGGGCACACTATTGGCATAGTCGTGAATCCTTTTAATTATTTTTTATTGAGAAATATATATGTGAACATGAGAAATTAGTATCAGATCAATTACTTTAATGCTATTTTTCTATTTAGGAATATTGTACTTGTGAGTTTTAGTAGTGTTTCAATTCCTATAATGGATATCAGACTAGGGTATCAAAAATTTTTATTATGGTAATATATATAGTTTTTGATGGATATGAAATTGATGTTCCTAGTTTGTAATATTATAGTTGATTAGGGTTTTCTCTCCATATACATACATTTGGTTTTGAATCTATTATATATTATTGATTTAAATCTCTTGAAATGCTTGAAATAGGATAGTGAAATGAAATTTACTCTAGGAAAAATGATGTCATGGGTATTATCATTCATGCATTATATTTGGGAGATAGGGTTCACTACATATAGTCCTACCATTATTTCAAATTTTTGACAGCTAAGGAAAACTATTTAAAGTGTCAAAAATAATAAATTTTGGTTTCCCAAATATAATATTATTTCATTATTCTTCATTTTCACTACATGTTTACATTGATCCATGATTGGCCATTTGGACTACATCATAAGATGAATTAGAAAGGGTCACACTGGTATAGTCTCATTCATAGTAGTTTTGTGAAACATGGTTGGTTATAAGGTGTCGTTAAGGTCTTTTTATTAAATTAAATTCCTTATAGGGGCATGTAATGCCCAAGAGATGGATTGTTAGGAGAATCATGGGGGTTGGGGAAGCTTATTACCTTCTTCTATACCAATTATTGGTGTATCATTTTAGGTTTAGATAACTGAATATTAGTAACAACACAAAATATTTTTACAATATTTCAGGCTATGATATTTTACACACAAACCACGGTTTATGGTTTTCTATTTATATCATTTAGTGTGATGGTGATAGGTACCTATATGTTTATAGTTATCTAGGTCCTTAGGGGGGAATTAATGTATATATATTCCTAGGGAAGTATTTTACATTGTATTATTTAGATTTTAAATCACAACCATTGAGAGAAAAGACTATTATGGTGATTCTGAGGGACAAATAGTAATTATTTATTAATCTCTTTAACTGTGTTGCCTTAAATTTATAAGAATTCTGAATTATCCATTTGTTAATTGTGTCCAATGTGTTTCACTTTTGTGGGTTTCACTTTATAACATAAAATGGTGGTTTACACCATATCATTATTTAGATTACTATAAAATTTAAATATTATAAATTGGAAATGACCCTTAATGGTCGATGATCAACATTATATCCATCATTTTTACCTCTTTTAGAGAGAATTTATAGGCATGTTATATATTGTAAAGTAATTGAGGTAGGAATTGGGATATTTCACATGCATCGTAATTAATATGGGATGTGGTTGTTATGTGAGTGGATAATGGGTGAGGTGTTAGGAACTAGTAAATCTTATATGATTATTGATAGGTAGGGAAAGGTGGGAGACATTGATATTATTATTTGTGACATAGAACATGTGATTTTTTGTTCGGTTTGAACAAATTCACCATGTGGGAGGTACTGACCTTAGATATAGAATCCATTATATGAAATGATCTGGGTATTAGTCATGTGATGTGGTCAATATTCATGATGTGAGTAGAGTTTGTGACCTATTCATAATTATTACATCAAATTCAAAAAAACCATCAGGTTCATAGGTATAATGTCTTTCTTTGGATTTGGAAATATTTTGTTGTTAGTCCTTACTGACCAGTGACTATAAAATTATCAATATGGTCAATGTATGGGTAAAAGATCATGATTATAATGCAACTTTATAGAGACTAATCTTATTAATTATTGTGACCTGATTTGTAAAGATGTTTCATATTTGACATTCTTTGATGATACAATGTGGCGAGAAGTCATGGAATTAATTGGGAAAAATTGTGGTGCCATATTTACATGAGGGTTTCTTAATGAGATCCTAATCTATTAATATTTAAATTCTCTATAAAATAGTTATTATGATTTTATAATGTTCGAATCATAGGGTAATTAATTAGGTGATATTTTTTTATAGACATTTTATATGGAGATTGTTAGATCACAGTAGTATGATTTGATAGATATAAAAAAATAGAATATCTATTAAAGGTAGGGTGTGGTACATGGATATTTGATTTTAGTAGTTATTACATTTGTTATGGGTGAAGAAATATTTGGTTGAAATATATGAATAGTCATTTGATGAGAACTATACAGAATTAAATTTGGTATCATTTGAATATTAACATGAGTGTGGAAATTAATATTCTATGCCAGGAAAGATGGATTTAGGGGATATTTAATGTCATACAAATCCTATAATAGAGTGGGAGTTTTTTTTCAATGATAAACATGATTTTAAGGGTAGATTATTGTAAATAAAAAATTTCCTTTGGTGCCCTATTATGAATCGAAACATAGATAAGTTCAGTGATTCAATTCCCTTGGATTACGAAAAGGTTTTTTGTGATAGTTTTGTTGTTAATCAATAATAAAAGGATTTTCTTCATTCTAGTGGTTATTTCATATGTTGTATGGGGCATTGTAAATGGTGGCCAACTAAATTCCTTATAGATGTGACAAATTTTATTCTCTTTTGGTGGGGGGGATTCGGCCACATTTCTTCAATCCACAAGTGAAATGTGTCATGGAGGAAAAGGAATGAAATTTTGAAATTACCTTTGGATTTTAAATTCAATTGGATAAATGTGGCTATGTACTTCTGGATTCCCTACAAAAAATTGCGTACATATTTTGGACTGTACATTGGGTTTTCTGAGTGTAGATGATAGGCCTACTAAACTTATGGAGATATAATGGTGTGGGATTGAGAACACACACTTGATTATGATTTGGCATGAAAATGGAGTTTATTAAATGAAGGTTGGGTAATGAAATTCCACTAACATACAGTAAAAAACATCAGTGAGTGTGATTGGAAGGATATGAGTGTAACATTCAATAAATAAATTGGGATCATATTTTAGTGATTTGATGAAAATTCACTTTGAGAATTTGGAAAATAGAATTTTTTAGGGTTTTCCACCTTAGACTAATTGAATAGCAGTGTAATTTTAGTGAGAAAACACATCGGTAATTTCCATCTGATGAGATAGGTTTAGTTCATGTATTATATAGGGTTAAAAAATAAATGTTAGTATGTCTAGGTTGATCTTACATGAGTGTAATTTGACCATTTGAAATATGAATAAAGGGTAGAGTGACGTTTCCTCTTGTGTGATCAATTTTAGATATTTCAGAGCCATTTTAGATGCATTTTAAGTATTCATGGGGCATGTTATTGTATAATATTCATATTATATAAGTACAATGCATCAGAATATTCCATTTAAAGAAGGATCTGATGTTTGGGAACAAAATATTTTCATTTATAATTTATATGGGGATGTGTTCAATTTTTTCATATATTGTAATTGGTAAGTGCTGTCTCATTGTTTCCATAATAGATATGAAAATCGAAACAAATTTTAGTGGTTTTCCTATTTAATGATCCATGTGGAATCTAGAAGCATTTTGAATTTTTAGATATGAAATCTGGACATTTTAGAAATAATTCATGACTACAATATATAGATATATTTTTATATGCCCAAAACAAATTTTCAATGATGATAATAGCAATCATTTCTAGTTTTTAGGATCCCACATCTCTATCGGTTGAAATATCAGATGGGATTAGAATTTTTAATTACTCAATGTATAAGCACCTGACCTTGAACATTACATAATCATCAATTAAGATAATAATTCACATTGAGAATATATTCAAATTTAGAGCTTTAATAAATTAGGTCATATATTATATATAACAACATGAATATTACATGTAGACACTTCTACTCAGTATCCATTTTTTTCAAAATATAAAAATGTTTTAAAAAAGAAATATTTCTAGATCCAGGTTTTAGACATCATAACATTTACTTGATCCCATACATGACCATATTCATCTTTATATCCCATGAAAAACATTTCAAAAAGATGGGGTGAGCATAAAAAATCATAGTAAGGGATATAAAATAAGTAAATAAAACAGCATACCTAGAATATATTCAAATTAAAATAATCAAACTTTTCTATCATAAAACATTATATTTTTAACATAACTCACAAAATAATAATATTTGTGAATATCACATAGAAATCATAAATCATAAAGGTAACTGGTGGAGTCCATATCATAATTACATTGTAGCTATATCAACTACATAAGTAGTTACGTTCGGAATACCCATCAAATTATATTCACTAAATCTCTTAGGAGAAACATTAACGTTTACCTATGTCACATTACCCAATGCATTAAAGAGCTATCTCAGGCTCACCCGCCCTATGTTTATCAAAGAATAACCATTATACGTAAACAATGCCTAATAAACCTAACATATTCATAACACATAAAACATTCATAATGGAAAGATAACATTTTCACATTGAAATCACAATATATCATTTCAAGATATTGACATAATAAATGCTTTATCAAACCATTTTCAAAACCATTTATAACATTTAATAAATATATTTTTAAATCAAAGTGTCCCATATGACTTTGAATCATCAAAATAAAATTTAAATTTCAAAACATTCAGGTACAAATAAATAAATCCATAAAACTATTTTTAAAACCTATACATTAATGAGACAGATTTAAAATAATAAATCTTTAAAACATTTAATATAATAATTTAGTTAAAGATTTCCTATCAAACACGATAGACACATGAATAAAAACAATTGAGGAATAAAATAAATCAATTATTATAATATCATGAAAATAGGAAGATTCCGGATATAATATGTCATAGGTCAGTATATAAACCTTATAAATGTTAATTGCTGTTTAATAATAATCAATTCTCATTGGAATGTAAATTGATACAACGCCCCTTACAAAGTTCGTATACTTATATTAATGAAAAATAAAGGATATAATTATGTGTGACAAATAAAATCACACAAAATATATTTGGATATTAAGTGTAAAAAATCATAGTTACATTCAAATGTATTCATAGAACAACATAATCAAGAATATGATGTTTAACCCAAAGAATTGATATTTGGTTAAGAAGTTCTCTTATAGATATTCTATAGTCTAACAACGTCACTTTAACATTCAGAAAATTAGTTGAGCAGAGAGAAAAGGATGTCTCATCACATGGACATAAAATTTACTGCAATAATGATAGTGAAGAACATATCAAAACATAAGAAAATGGAAATTTAAAAACACAAAACATAAAATAAGGCTTTGACAAAAAGAGTACGGTGGAAGGTTCCCTTACTGATTTGGAAACGTACAAAATCTACCCCACATGAAATAAGGATCATACAATGAATATTTAAATACCCATAAATTATACTATATTACACAAGGAATACAATAATGGTCTGTACATACAAAACATAAAAGGAAATAGTTGCAAATATAGCATGAATCCCACGTGAATAAACAGTGAGATAAAAACCCTTTACCTTCTATCCGAATAGTCTTGTTCGTTATTTATCTCCCTGAAAAATAAAAATAAGTTAATTATACATACATCAAAACATATTTCATGTTTATTATTCCTTTTATATAAATTATTACTTTTCTCTAATAATCATTTTATTATTCATGTTCATATTGGTCTTTTTGTCGATGTTTAGTACTTGTGTCGAAAATTAACTAGTTATAATTACCAATTGTCCAGGTGGTCAATAATCTATTATCTAAAGAAAAATATTAATGATTTAGTTATCAAATATATATAATATATATAGTATATATTTATTTATAATAGTCTATTTCATTTGGATATAATAAATGAAATGTACTGTTCGTGTAGACAGTAAGTTGTACGTATGAATGACCGCTACTTTCATTTTATTTTGTTCATTTTCAAAGGAATTAAAATAAAATAAAACAATGTTATATTATTATTTCAGTATAATATCATATTTTATATATGCAACATATGTTAATTAACACCATCCTTTATCCGTACCACGTATGGTATAAATGAGTCATATCACTATGAGGGGCGGTAGTCTGCACTTCCTCAAATGAAATTATTGTATTTACACATTATGGAAACCATAAAGGTATGTAATAAATGAAAAATCCAGAAGCCTAGAAATAATATAAATATAATATATATAACATATGAATAATTTCACATATTAATGGCCACCATTATATGTTATAGGATAATATTGAACATTCAATTTTTCATATGGCAGTAGTTTTCCATCCATAGAAACTATATGTTTGTATCAATTTGATAGATATGTTTTGAAGTATAGTTAAAATACATCTCATAAAAACAACCTAGAATATTTAGGATTATTATTTTGTTCTGCATAAAAATGATAAGAATATAATTGGGAGTGAAGAAGTAAAATAAAATAAGATAACTTGATGGAAGACGTTGCCTTAAAACCGGGTAACTCCATTTGGTTTGAACCAAAAGGATTTCTTGAAGTGCCTTATGCATAATGTATGAATTATAGCAAGAATATAGGGATGTTGGTATCATACATGGGCAGGTGTTGGATGAGCCCAAGGGATTGAGAGGTTTTCTTATGGGTTAGATGTGGTGGAATTTTATATTAGGAAGGAGTGGCTCTTTAGGAAAAATTGAAAAAAAATTTATTATAAAATTATTTTCAGTTTCAAAAGGTCCAACACTTATTTTATCCAATGATATGGTTCATATAAGTCAAAATAAAACCATACAATAGGAATTGGTCTTGTTTTGAATATTTTTAAATCCTTATCGTTTTTATTTAACCCTTTGTTCATTATTTGATCTTTTACAGTGTCCTCTTATATATTCATACTATATTGTTAATATATTTACTATAAAATTTCCATGGAATTAAAATTGATCAGTAATGTCATTTTTAAAAATATATATGTCATTTAGATGAATATTATATTTTTAGGACTTCTATATCATTTAATAAAGTATTTATTGATTTAAAACCTCTTTAATGTCAATTTTAATTCTAATCATATCATGATATATTATAAATTCAATTCTAACATGAATATTTTGAAAAGTAGCCATTAATTCAAATATAACAAGTCATATTATTCTATAAAATTTTAGGATCTCATAAAATGGTTCAACATAAATTTATTTTAATATTTATAATATCAATTATTTCAATCCTTTATTAATGAGGCAATTACTCATCTCCATTGTTACATAATTAGATTTATTTATATAATGTCTCAAAATAATAAATAAAATACCATGATTTAGGAAATCTTTTTATATTTCCAATGAAAATATATAGTCTAAGAGATCACTTATATAACCCCATATAATATTTAATTTTGTAAAAAGATTCTTGTTTATGATTTTTTTTACATTAATTTTTTTTATTAATGTCACTATCTTACCCAAGTAGCTTTCTTAGGCCAAAATTATCATGCAAGAATTTTCCAGATTGTCAATTTCTCGTCGAATAAGGTTATGACAAGATTAAAGGTAATATTATATTATCATAATATTATTTTTACCTTGAATTATCCTATTTATCTTTAACCGTGGTAAATAAAAATAAAATGTTACAATTCATCAAATATCTTTTTCATCATATTGAACCTAATTTTTCTAATTTATGAAAAACATGTATGTTGGATTTTTTAATTTCAATTCACATAAGAGGTAAATTCTTATTTAAATTAAAATGATAGTTTTTAACTGCTCTGTAGTGTTTTTCACTATTCATCAAAAGTTATACATTTTATGAAAAATACTAATAACTAACCCAAAGCTAATTTTGATATTTAGAATTAAAAAAATGATGTCTATTTTACCAAATTCATAACAGAGATGTTTCATTAATTAATTTACAAATAATTTCCATTTTTGAAAACAAAAAAAGCATATTTTTAAGAAATAATAAATATCCAAAGATTGACACTTGTTTATGTCCAATTTTAATGTGATATTTTATACAATGACAAACGTTGGATAAAATGGTAAAAATATAATCCAATTATACTTTATAATTAATAAAAAGATAATCTAACCACATAAATAAATTAGATTAAATGTAAATTTTGAATTAAAATTCATAATTTTCCACTATTCATTAAAAAATAAACTTTATCAGAAAAATACCATAATATCATCCATGTAAATTTTGAAGTTATGATTCTAAAGAAGAATATTATTTATATATATATAAAATATAAAAGTTTAAAAACTATATTTAAAAAGGTATCACCATCACAAGAAGGTAAATTGACCATTTAAAGAATATTAGATTATTTATACCTAAAATTGGATTCGTTCATATTTCAAGCCTGTAACATTTATTGGATAAGTATATAAACATTTAAAAAACAAGTTTAATCATATTGTAGTTATTTCTATTCATTCCCTCCAATACAACGGTCATGCATTAACTACTATTTAAAATAATAATGATATTATATTATTTTTTGGTATATCCAATGTTGTGTACAATGTAAGATTTAAAAGAAACTCGTTGTTGCATGTTGAGTGTGCTATCATACATAGAATCCCCATTAATGTAAAATTAAAATTTAATTCACAAATATTAATTGATATAAAAATGTTATATTATTTATTTACCTATGATTTAACATCCTTCCTCCCTTTTGGAAATTGTACCCTCATAATATTAAAACTAGTCTCAAAATATTCATTATTAGTCCTACATAAGAAAAAAAAACAATAAAAATCACTTTAATAGAAATAATGGAATGTACAAAGGTCACCCAAGATAACCCATACAAGGATTAAATGTAGGAAAACATGGTTAGGTATGAAAAACTATCTCTTTTTGACTAAAAGATAGTGATAGGGAACATGATCATAGAAATCTAACCACCATAAAACCATAAATATTTTTTCAGTTAATAATTTGTTGATAAAATAAATATTATAAAAAAATCGTGAAAATATTTCTTTTATATTGGAATAATTTTATTACTACCTAGACTAAGATCATATGAAAACGTACTTACTTGGCTTATAGAGTGTCGTCCTTTAAGAAAATTCTTCCAAAAACTCAACTTTTCTCCAAACAATAAGTATTCATAATGACATGGTCACACTTGAAGTGCTATAATATGATTCTAGAGAATCACACAACACACAAAAGAGTAATTATATATTTCTCCGATCTTTAGACATTATCCAAAACCAAAATGGTTAGAACTAAATCAGATATTCACAAAAAATAAGAATACTTTATAAAAAGAAATACTACTCATAATCTCCCAAATTACAAAAAAATACCCAATATTCAACAAAGACCATTCAATATAAAAGTTTCAATAAAATAATTCAATATAATCCAAACTGTCATTGAAACCCCAATCTCAGAATAATTAACTCCCAAAGTATTTTAAAGTAAAGATTCACATTTTTCTCTAAATAACATCGATTACTCTTAAAGTCTCACACTCATGTGTAATTAACCTAATCAAATATTCTCTATGAAAGATTAATCATATCCATAAATATGCCAAAATTGAATATTTCCTTAAAATATATATTCTTCCAAAATAAAATTTCAACTATTAATCCACAAATTAGATCCCACAATATTCTATTTTCTTTAAACATATAGTGTTCCCAAAAGAGAGAATATATTCCAAAATAATCATTATCATATAATCACCAAATCAATTTCCAACAATAAGGGTATCCATTTGATAAAACATATGTTCACAATATCAACTTATTCTTGAACAATAAAATCATCTAACTTAAAAGAGTTAGTTTTACTAACCAGGGACTTCACATAGTCTTATGGTTGTCGATAAATCCCAATCGCACTTTGGCTGGGTGGTTTGATTCCAAAACCGTTGTCTAACGCGACGGGTTGTCACCAGATCTGTGTGTTTCACTTTTTCAAAAACTATATAATTTGACAACTTTCCCAAAAATGAGATTAATTCCTCAAAAATAACTATAACATATTTTAACAATAATATTTGTCATCGAAACTCTCATTTCATTCAGTTTCTCATTATAAAAACCACCATAGTTTCCTTCCAACCATTTGTTAAGATGGTTCCTGAAAGATCCTTCCATTTATTAAAACCAAAAATATATGTGAGTGTATATCAGTAAAATCATCATATACTATCTTACGAGGAGGGTACACACTATGGTAAAATTATTCATCTTATCTTAAACTCATTCGATTTATCTAAAATAAATATGACTCTATCTAACATGCTAAACCTTATATTTATGTCACTTTTGCTTCAATAACACCCTTAAATTAAAGTTATCCAAACCAACCTCGGATTCCAATTATAAGGATCCATCCTTGAGCATTACATAATCATGAATTAATTTAATAATTCACATTGAGGATGCTTTTATGGTTAAGGAATTAGAGATTTATGTTATAACTTATACATAAAAACTTAACTATCACAGGTAGACACTTAAACTTAGTATCCATTTTTTCATAGAATTAAAATTCTTAAAACTACAAAACATGTCTAGATCCATGTTTTAGACTGAATTACTTTTCCTTGATCCTATCCTTGACCCTATTCATCATTAATTCCTTTTGAAAAAATATCAAAAACATAAGATGAGAATACGATACTTTTAAGGGATATAAAACAAGGAAAGATTACAATTAAACCATGAATACATAAAAGTCAAAATAATCATACATTTTAATCATAAAACATAATATCATTAACATACATCACAAAATCATATGATTTATGAACAAAACATAGAAATAATAAATCATAAAGGTAACTTGATTTATTCACATCATACATACTTTGTAACAATCACAATTATATATAGAGATTATTTTGGAATAACCATCATAATATATAACCTAAATATCATAAGAGAAACATTATTTCGTCACTCAATCATGTTACCCAATGCATTGTAGAGTTATATAAGGATAACTTTCTCTAGGTTTATCATAAAACCCCATGTATATGTAAATAATTCCCAATAACCATAACATAGTCAAAATACAGAAAACATGCACAAATGAACGATAAAATTTAAACATTGCAATCACAATTAATCATTTCTTAATATTGAAATAATCAGTTCTTTATCAAAATTTTTTTAAAACCATTTAAATCATTTTATAAAGATATTTTTAAATCAATGTGTTTGATACCACTTTGATGATTTTGAATGAAATTTTAATTTCACAACATTCATTTCTATAAATTTCAATCCATAAAACCATTTTTAACACATGGAAATTAATGATAATGATTTAAAAGAATAAATCATTAAATCTTATAAAATGATATTTTAGTTAAAGAGTTATTAAAGAAATGAGAGATGCTTGAATACAAATAATTGAGGAATGAAATTAATCAAATATGATAATATCACGAGAATAAAGATTTTCATGATATAATATTTCAATGTGTAGTATACAAACCATATAAAAGTGAATTGGTGTATAATAACAAAATAATTTCAAGGGAATGTAAATTGAGTCAAAGACCCTTACAAAGATTATATACCTAGATTAAGGACAAATAAATGACATAATTACGAGTGAAAAATAGAATACACCTAGTATAAGATGACATTAAGTTTAAAATAATAATAGTTCATTAACACATATTAATAGCAGGATATAATCAAGAATTAGACGTTTAACCCTAATAATTGAAATTGGGTTATGAAGTTCTCTTACAAAAATTTGACCACCTAACAGTGTCGCTTTAAATTTTAGAAAATGAGCTGCTACGAGAGAGAAGGTTCTCTCATCACATAGAAATAAAATTTACTACAATAAATATTTATAACAACATATCCCAACATAATAAAATAGATTTTTAAAAATACATAACCTAAATGAGGTCACTGAAAAAAGCGGATAGTGAAAGGCTCCCTTACCGATTTGGTAACATAAAAAACATACACCACATGAAGTAAGGATCAGATAATGAAGAATTAAATACCCATAATTAAATTATATTACACAAGTAATACTTTCATGGTAATTACATAGGCCACAAAAATCGAAATAGTTTCAAATATAGCATTAATCTCATGTGAATAAAAAGCGAGATGAAAACCCTTTACCTTTTGTCCGAATTGTCTTGTCCATTATTTATCTCTTTGATTAATAAGGTTATGTTAATTATAAATAATTAAAAACAATTTTCAAGTTTATTATTCCTTTCATATAACTTATTACCTTTCTATAATCATATAATTATTTATGTTTATATCGGTCTTTTTGTTGATCTTCAGTACTAGAGTCAAAAATTAACTTGTTAAAAATAAAAATTTTATATGTGGTCAAAATTTCATTATCTCCAGAATTATATTCTTGATTTGAATATCATTTATATCATATATATCTTCTATATATGTATTTATAATAGTCCATATCATTTGTATATAATAAATGAAATGTTCCAATCATGGAGATGGTAGGATGTATGTACACATGAACGCTACATTCGGTTCATTTTGTTCATTTTAAAAGGAATGAAATACATATTAAACCTATGTATATTATTATTATAGATTAAAATAAAATTTTATATACGTTAAAAATGTTCATTAATACCATTCTTTATACATTCTATGTATGGTATTAACAGGTCATATAACATTGAGGTGGCGGTAGTCCGCACTTCCTAAATTGAAATTATCATATTTACCCATTATGGAACCCATAATGGAATGATATAAATGAAAAATAATGAATACTATATTCTATAAAAATATAATATATATCACATATAAATACATGTCCATTTTAATGGCCACTATAATAGGTGGTAGGAGAATATTGAACAATCATAGTTCCGTGAGCCAGTAGTTCGCCGTCCACAGAAATAGTATGTTTGTATCTACTAGTTGGATATGTGTGGAAGTGTAGTTATAATACTTATCCTAACAACAAACTAGTATATTGATGATACTGGTGTTGTTTTGAAAAAAATAAGAATATAATAGGGAGTTAAGAAGTTAAATAAAATAATAGATCATAATGGAAGATGTTACCTTAAAACGGGGTGATTCACATTGTTTTAAAACAAAAAATCATTTTTGAAGTTCCTTATTACATAGTTAATGAATCTATTAGGAATAGGGTGATGTTGGGACCATATTTGTGAAGGTTTTGGATGATCCAAAGGGGATTTAGATGTGCGTTTAAAGGGTCAAAAGTGGTATCTTTTTAGAAGTCGGAGGAGAGGCTCTTTAGGAAATATTTAGATAATTGTTTTATTATAAAATGATTTACCATTTAAAATGGTCCAACACTTATTTATTTAGATGATATGGATCATATAAGTCGAAATAAAACCATCCAAAAATAATTTTACGGGGGTTTAATATTTTTTAATCCTTATCATTTTTATTAACCCTTTGTTAACTTATTTAATCTTTCACCATGTCTTCTTATATAATCATACTATATGGCTATTATATTTACCATAAAATTCCAAGTTACCCAAAATGGACCATTAAATCAATTTTTTACAACATTTATGTCATTTGAAAGATTATTATATTTTTATGACTATTTTATCATTTAATAAAATATTGATTGATTTAAAAACTCTATTATGTAAATTGTAATACTATTCATATCATGAAATTTTAACAAAATCAAATAAAACTTTATTCTTTCGAAAAACCTTGATTAATTAAAATTTAACAGGTCATCCTAATCTATAACATTCGATGATCACATAAAAATGTTAAAATAATTTTTTTTAACACTTCTAATATCATTTATTTGAATCCTTTATTAATGATGTAATTACTCTTCACCACTGTAACATAATTAAATTTATTTATATAATTATTAAAAATAATAAATAAAACTAAATTATATAGGAAATATATTTTTATTTCTAATTAATATTTATAGTCAGAGAGATAACTTATATCACCCCATATAATTATTGTTTTAGTAAAAAAAATTCTTGTTTATAATATTTTTTTACTTTTAAAAAGTTATTAATGTCATTATCTTACCCAAGTAGCATTAAAAGGCCAAAATTCGCACCCATGTATTTTCTTAGTAATAAATTACTCATAAAATATGGTTATGAAAAAAGATAAGTTTATTTTATATTATTATAATATTATTTTTACCTTGAACTACCCAATTTACCTTTAACCGCAATAAATAGAAATCAAAAGTTACTAGTCATAAAACATATTATCATTATATTGAAAAAAAATTACTTAGATATAAAAAACATGTATATTAGATATTTTAAATTCAATTCACAGAAGCGGTAATATTTCATTTAAATGAAAAATTCATTTTTTATCTACTATGCTGTGTATTTCCCTATTCATTAAAAGTTTTATATTTTCAGAAAAATACAAACAATTAACCCAAAGCAAATTTTGATATTTAGAATTTAAAAATGATATCTATTTACCAAATTTAAAACATATACGTTTCATTAATTAATTTACAAATATTTCCCATTATCAAATCCAAAAAACGTATTTTTAAGAAATAATAAATACAAAATGATTAACACATGTCTATGTCCAATTTCAAAGTGATATTTCATACAATGACCAAAAATGGATTAAATATTAAAAATATAATCCAATAATACATTAAAACCAATAAAAAGAAAATATACCGACATAAATAAATTAGATTAAATGGCGGTTTTGAATTAAAATACAGTATTTTTTACTATTAATTAAAAAATTAACATTATTTGAAAAATACCAAAATATCATCCCAAGTAAATTTTTTATTCTGATTCTAAAGAAGATTTTTTTTGTCAAATTGAACATAAAAAAGTGTCAAAAATTTTATTTAAAAGGTTGTCTCAATCACATGGTGGTAAATCGAAATTTTAATGAATATTAGAGTATTTATACTTAAAATTGGTTTCCTTTACATTTTAAGCATGTAACATTTATTGCATAAGTGTAGAAATATTTTAAAAAACATTTTAAAACATATTGTAGTTTTTTCTGTTCATTCCCGCCAATACAACGAGTATTTATTAACAGCTATTTAAAATAATAATGATATTTTATTATTTTTTTGGTATATACAACGGTGTGTGCAACATAATATTTAAAAGAAACTTGTTGTTTCATGTTGATTATGCTATCAGACATTGAATCCCCTTTAATTTAAAATAAATATTCAATTCACCAATTTTAATAAAATGTAAATTTTATAATATTTATTTACCTAGGATGTTATATTTTTCACCCTTTTAAAAATTCCATCCTCGTAATTTTAAAATTGGTCTTGGAATCTTCATTTAATGTTCTACATTAGAAAATGATTCAATAAAAATATCACATTAATAGAAATAAAGGTAAGTTCAATCATCTCCCGAGATAACCCATTCTAGGATTCTCGGTAGGAAAACCTGGTTATGGAAGAAAAACTAACTTTCATCGACTAATATAGAGTGATATAGAACTTCCTCATAGAAATAAAACCACTATAATACCATAAATATGTGGTTGGTTAAATGTTTTTTGATAAAATAAATCATAAAATACTTTTTCATGGAGATTCTTTTTATAGATTTGAAAAATTTTATTACTACGTAGACAAAGATCATAAGAAAACTTACCTACTTCTCTTATAGAGTGTCCACCTTTAAGAAATGTCGACCACAAACTTGTCTTCTCTCCAAACGATGAGTATTCAAGATGACTTGGTCACACTTGAAGTGCTAGAATAAACTTCTAGATAATCAAATAATACAAAAAATATTAATTAAATATTTCCCCTATCATTAGACATTAACCAAAACCAAAATGGTTAGTATAAGATCAGATAACACAAAAAGTAAGAAGCCTTTATAAAAATAAATACTACTCTTAATGTCCAAAAATCAACAAGAATTACCCAAAGTTCAACAAAGAAAATTCAAGGCAAAATTGTTCTTAAAATCATTCAATATAATCCAAACTAATACTGAATCCCCAAATGCAGAATAATATAAACACATAGTCATCCATAGTATATCATAATATTTATCTACAACTAACATTGAATAATCTTAAAGTCTCATACTCAAATGTAATTAACCTAATCACGTATACTCTATGAATGGTTAATCATTTCCATAAATAAAACAAATTTTTATATGTCCATAAAAAAACATAGATTCTTCCAAAAAAAATTCAACTATTACTCCACAAATGAGATCCCATAGTTTTCTTTTTTCTTTAAACATATAGTGTTCCCAAAAAAGAGAATGTATTCCAAAATAATCTTTATTCCATAATCACCAAATCATTTTCCAATAATAAGGGTTTCTATTTGATAAAACATAATTTCCCAAAATAAACTTATTCTTGATCCATAAAATAATCTATCTAAAAATTGTTAGTCACACTAACCAGGGACTTCATGTAGTCCAGTGTTTGGCGACAAATCCCAATCACCCTTTAGTTGGGTGTTCGATTCCCAAACCATTGTCCGACATGACAGGTTGTCACACGATCAACATGTTGTCCTTTTTCATCAACACTATAATTTTATAACATTCCCAAAAATGAGATTAATTCCTCAAAAATTACAATAACATATTTTAACAACATGACTTGTCATTGAATCTTCCACTTCATTTGGTTTCTCATTAATAAATCCATCATAGTCTCATTCCCATCTATTTTTATGATGGTTCATGCTAGATATCATCATTTACTAAAACCAAAAATTTCAGTGAGAGTATATCAGTAAAATCATCATATACTATCTTATGAGGAGGGTAAAAACAAAGAAAAACTTAATTTTATTATCTTAAAAAAATTCGATTTATCTTAAATAACTATTACTCTTTAAAATATGTAAACCATTATATTTATGTCACTTTTTTATCAATACAACCCTAAATCTAAAGTTATCTGAACCGACTTTTGATACCAAATATAAAGACCCATCCTTCAGCATTACATAATTTTGAATTAAGATAATAATTCACATTGAGGACCCTTACAGGTTAAGAGAATTATAGATTTCGGTTTTAACATAAACATTAAAACCGGAATATTCCATGTAGACACATCTACATAGTATCAATTGTTTTCATTAAATAAAAATTTCTAAAAATTACAAACATGTCTAGATGCATGTATCAGATAGAATGACGTTTCATTGAACCCATCAATGACCCTATTGATCATTAATTTTTATGAAAAAATTTCAAAAACATAGGATGAGCATAAATAGCATTGTAAGGGATACAAAATAAGGAATGAAAAAAATAGACCATTAATATATAAAAATCAAAATAATCATACATTTCGATCATAAAACATAATATCATTAACACACATCACCAAATCATAAGATTAATGAACAATACATAGAAATCATAAATCATAAAGGTAACTTGCAGCATCTATATCGTACATACATTGTAGCTATCACAACTACATAAGGAGTTATGTTTGGAATACCCATCACAGTATATTCCCTAAATCTCTTAGGAGAAACATTAAGGTTCAACTCTGTCATGTTACCCAATGCATTGGAAAGTTATATCAGGCTCACCTGCCCTAGGTTTATCATGAAACTCCATGTTTATGTAAAAAATTCCAAGTGACCATAACATATTCAAAACACATAAAACATGCATAAATGAAAGATAACATTTCCACATTGAAATCACAATAATTCATCTCATGATATTGACATAATCAATGCTTTATCAAACCATTTTCAAAACCATTCAAACCATATATAAAGATATTTTTAAATCAACATGTTGCATACCACTTTGATGATTTTGAAAGAAAGTTTAATTCCAAGACATTCATTTCTATAAAAATAAATCCATAAAACCATTTTTAAAACATAGACATTAATGATAATGATATATAAGAATAAATCATTAAATCTTTTAAAATTATATTTAACTTATAGAGTTGTTAAAAAAGTGAGAGATGCTTGAATACAAATAATTGAGGAATAATATTAATCAAATCTTATAATATCATTATAATAAAGGGATTCGTGATATAATAAATCAATGGGTAGTATAAACACTATATAAAAGTGAATTGGTGTATAACAACAACAAAATTATCTATGGAATATAAATTGAGACAGCGTCCCTTGGAAAGATCATATCCTTTGATTAAGGACAAATAATTGACACAATTTTGAGTGAAAGATAATAATACACCCAATATATATGGATATTAAGTGTAAAACAATCATATTTCATCCACACATATTTTTATCACGACACAATTAAGAAGTATATGTTTAACCCAGTGTATTTGAATTGGGTTAAGAAGTTATCTTAAAAAAATTTGGCCAACTAATAGCTTCGCATTAAAATTACAAAAATGAGTTGATGAGAGAGAAAACAGTCACTCATCACATGTAAATAAAATTTAATACAATAATGATATATACAAACATATCCCAACATAATAAAATGTATTTTTAAAAATACATAACAAAAATGAAGTCTTTGACACAAAGAAGACGGTGAACGGTTCCCTTACTGATTTGGTAACTTAAAAAACATACACCACATGAATGAAGGGTCATAAAATGAAGATGTAAATAACCATAATTAAATTATATTACACAATTAATAAAATCATTGGATGTACATACACTACAAAAAAAGGAAATAGTTTCAAATTTAGCATGAATCTCACGTGAATAAAAAATGAGATGAAAACCCCTTACCTTGTGTCCGAATGGTCATGTCAATTATTTATTTCCAAGAATAATAAACATAAGTTAAATATACATAATTCTGAACATTAGTAATGTTTATTATTTATTTTATATAAATTTTTACCTTGATATAATAATCATATCATTATTTATGTTCATATCAGTCATTTTGCTGATGTTTGGTACTTTAGTCAAAAATTAACATGTTAAAATTAAAGATTGTCATGTGGTAAAAATTGCATTATCAATTGAATTTAATTCATGATTTAGATATAATATATACAATATATATCTACTATAAATTTATTTATAATATTTCATATCATTAGGATATAATAATTGAAATGCATCGTTCGTGGAGATGATAAGTTGTACGTACACATAAACACTACTTTCATTTAATTTTTTTCATTTTCAAAGGAATGATAACCAAATAAAACATAGGTATATTATTATTAATGGTTAATAAAATATTTTATATATGTTTCATATGTTCATTAAGACCAACATTTATACATTCCATGTATGTTATTAACAAGTCATATCACTTTGAGGGGGCGGTTGTCCGCACATCCTCATATGAAATTATTGTATTTACCCATTATGGAAACCATAAAGGAATGATATAAATAGAAACTATTGAATCCTATTGTCAATATAAATATAATATATATCACATATAAATATATTTCCCTCTTAATGGAGACCATAATATGTGGTAGGAGAATATTGAACAATCATCGGTTCCAGGTGTAGTAGTTCACCGTCCATAGTAACAGAGTGTTTGTATCTATTAAATGTATATGTGTGTAAGTGTGGTTATAATCCTTATCATAAAAACAAACTAGTATATTGGGGATACTTCTATTGTTTTTAAAAAAAATCATAAGAAGATAATAGGGAGTGATGATGTAATATAAAAGAAGAGAACATGATGGAAGGCGTTACCTTAAAACTGGGTAACTCCGTTTGATTTGAAACAAAAAAGCATTCTTGAATTGCATTATTCCTAAGGAAAGGATCATAGGATGAATTAGGGTTGTTGGTAGAATATTGTGGTATGGTTTGGATGACACAAGGGGCTTTAGATGTTTGTTTAATTTGTTAAATGTGGTGGCCTTTTATAAGATGGAGGAGAGGCTCTTTAGGAATGATTGAATGTATTATTTTATTTTAAAATGATTTTTGGTTAAAAAAGTACCAATACTTATTTTAATAGATGATATGTCCATATAAGTCTAAATAAAACCCTCAAATAATTATTTGACTGGTTTTGAATATTTTTAAATCCTTTACTTTTTTGTTTATTGTTTTGTTAACTTATTTAATATTTGACCATTTCCTCTTATATATTCATACTATATGTTGAATATATTTACAATAAAATAACAACCAAAAAATAATGGATCATTAATTAAAATTTTAACATCATATATTTCTTTTTGAGGAATTCGATAATTTTAGGACTATTTTATATTTTAATAAATTTTTAATTTTTTTAAAATCCATTTTTTGTCAGTTTTAATACGATTCATATCAAGCCATTTTAAAAAAATACAATCAAAATTGATTCTAATAAAAAAACTTCATTAATTAACATATCAAAATTCATCCTAATCTATAAAATTCATGTGTCACATAAAAAAGTTAAAAATAAATTTAGTTTAATATTTATTATATCATTTATTTGAATGTTTTAATAATGAAGCAATTACTCCATGACAATTATGTCGTAATTAATATTATTTATTTAATGTCTAGAAATTATAAATTAAATAACATGATGTAAGAACTATTTTTAGCTTTCAAAATAATATTTATAGTAAAAGGGATCATTTATATAATCCCATATAAAAATTCTTATTGTAAAAAAATTATTGTTTATAATATTTTTATTTTTACTTTAAAAAATAGTTGTTATTCTCATTATATTATCCATGTGGATTTCAAAGGTAAAATACCTCACCCATGGATTTTCCGAGTTGATATTTACCTATCCAATGATTTTATGACTTGTTTTAAGATAACTTTATATTATTATAATATTATTTTTACTTATAATTACCCTATTTAGCTTAAAATGCGGTAATTAAAAATATGATGTTACTATTTACCAAAAATTATTTTCATCCTACTGAACCACATTATACATTAGGAGGAAAAAATTTATATCAGTTTTTTAAACTCAATTCATTGAAATGGTAAAATTTCATTTAAATGAAAATGTCTGTTTTTAACTACTATATACTGTTGTTCACTATTCATCAAAAGGTTTGCATTTTCATAGAAATAATAATAATTCACCCAAATCTATTTTTGATATATTGAATAAAAAAATTATTTCTATTTTAAAACATTCCAAACATATATGTTTCATTAAATAATTTAATATTAATTTCCATTAACAAAACCAAATAGTGTATTTTCTGAAATATGAAATATCAAATGATTGACACGTGTTTATGTCCAATATCAAAGTGATTTTAAATCCAATGACCAAAAATTTCTAAAATGGTAAAAGTATAATCCAAATATACTTTAAAATATATAATATAACCACATAAATAAATTTTATTAACAAGTAGTTTTGAATTAAAATGGAGTATTTTTCACTGTTCATTAAAATATTAACATTATCAAAAATATACCAAAATATCATCCCAAGTAAATTTTGATGTAATGATTCTAAATAAGAATTATATTTTGACAAATATAAATTTTAATAGTGACAAAAACTATATTTAATAAGGTTTTCCCATCACAAGGTGGTAAATCGTATTTTTAAAGAATATTAGAGTATTTAAACATAAAATTTGATTCATTCACATTTTAAGACTGAAAATTTATTGGATAAATATAAATTTTTTTAAAAAAACATGTTTATTAAAATTGTAGTTATTTATTTCATTCTCTAAAATACAACATATATGCGTTAACTATAATTTAAAATAATAATAATAATATATTATTTTTTGGTATATCTCAACATTGTGTGGAACATAAGATTTCAAAGAAACTCGATTTTTCATGTTGAGTATGCTATCAGAAATAGAATCCCCTTTAAAATAAAATTAATATTCAAATCAAAAATATAAATAAATATGTAAATGTCATATTCATTATTTAGATGGGATGTTATACAATGTGTTAAATTTTCATCAGGTATTTTGAACTGAATTGTGATGGATAGAATACTCAAATATATGATTCATGATATTTATAGGGGATTAAATGGTATATTTATGGTGTCATGATAATCCCATTATTCTAAACCATATGTTTACATTTTTGAATTTTTTTTTCATAGGTGCAAGATAGGAACATGTTTTCTGCTAACAAAATTCCTAACCAAACAACCAAAATTATATAGGTGCATCTAAGTGGGTAACTATATAGGATTATTGGAAAGAAGTGTGACCATATAAAGTAGTGCAGCAGAACTTGACTTGGCTGGATGCTTTGTCTGCTGATTTACTTCCTTATTTCGACAGAGATTGTAGGAAAATTCCATCTTTTAGTCTTTTGTAATCCCTTTTCTTCTTAATACATTTTTGGTGCTTTGGTCCTTGACCAAGTAATTACCTTCAAAAAAATCATTAAGATACAACTATTCATGTTTAATGTGCCTCATTTAGTGGAGGCACACCATTGGTGAATATTTTGTTTAATTGTGTTGCCAAACCATGGATCCAAATTAAAAATTGGGAATTTACCCATTTTCTATATAATAATTTTTTATGGAATTACTATTTTTTATTTTTCATATATCACACATGACCAAAGGATCCATCTACTATACCACTTTTCTCCCCCTTGATTTGGTGTATCATGTGGGGCTTTTGAATATATACAAGGGTGATTCATGGAATTAATTTCAGAGTAATGGACATCACTCTTAACATTCATCAATAATTCATTATATCTATATATAATGTTCATAATTATAATTTTAATTCCACATAATCATGGTGGAGTCATAAACTGGTGATGAGGATTTTTCACTTCCTAGGAATATTGTGACTCAGATGACACTCGACACATTTTCACATGTCAATTTTTTAATGTATGATTCCAATGTGGTTTTCCAAAAAAATAATGAATAAATATAAATAGCATGGGAAATGGTTTTAAATTTCCTTCATATAGGTTATCTGAAGTTGTTTATTGAGGATATGTCAGGTGACATTGGTGAGTGTTTGGTTAGGGTTTTGGAATCAAATGATTGGTCGATGTGGTTTTGTAAATTGTGCCTTTTTAATTAATTTTTAATATAATTTTTATATTAATAAATTTATTTTTAATGTAAATAAAATTGATTAATATATAGTTTTTTATACTCTAACAGTACCTCATATTTCATGGATAATCGTTGATGAGACATGGTGATTACTGTCAGACACTAGAAAATAAATTGAATTCTTTTTTGATATATGTAGTATTTCACACATTCCCAATGTAAATTTTTAATATTTATAATGTAATGTGGATAAATGTGATTGAATAAAATGGAAACACCCACACATTAAATTCATTTCAATAATTTTTAAAAAAAAATATTTTTATATATCTAAATGTATTTTCATTAGGTATCATTAGAAACCCATGTATGCTAGCATCAAGGATTGTCCCTAATTGATTATTCAATGATCCAAGAGTCATTTAGTGGCCTATATACCTCTTAGGATACTTTTATAAAAAGTGGAGTCATGTCAACCAACAAATTGGTCTAGTATGAAAAAGCATTTATTCATTGGGTCAAAGTTGAGTATCTAAATTTCTATAGTGAGAACATGGGAATCAAATGGGACAATACCCATCTAATGAATGTTACAATAGTGGAATTACCCAATGTATCCATAAGATAAATTATACCCTATTTTTGATGTCATGGGATGACACATCCTGCTTCTTTATTGTTGACCCAATATAGTAACAAGAATAAGAGAATCATCTGTGGGATGCCTCTACATCCATTCTACTACTATGGATCCCAAGAGGGGTTAAATCTCTATACAATTTTATATAGTCATCCGAATAGGTATTCCAATATTTTTTTTTGAATCTAGTGCATCCCTCTAATAATTAAACTCATGTGTACTGGCTATGGTGACCCCAGTGGGTACCCTAGTGGTTGATCAACTATGAGAGTGTATGTTATGTGATTAAGTAATGATGGTATCATGTATCACCTCAAAACCCATATCAGACATTTTATCCAATGAGGCTATTAAATAAGATATTAATTTAGGTTCTCTTCTAACCACTCTCTCTTATTTATACATTTACCTATTTCTTTTTGATGTGTATCTAAATAAGAAATGTTCTTCCTAGAACTCGTTATATGGGCCTATTGTGATGTGATTGTTAGGTGGGGTTCCCAATGTAATTTCATTGACTTTATTTATGAGACATATTTGGATTAATGTTAATATTAATGAAATTATAATTTTTATTGGGATTTCTCCCATGATAGGGGCTACAGAGGAGGTTTCTCTATACATCATGGATCCCTTATTATATTGTCTCTCACAGAATTCATAGCCTACTATGATCCTTGTTATTCAAGAGGTTTTTTGGTGGTCACATTTTTATAGAGCAGTATATACTTGTTAAATCCATAAGGTATTATGAAGAACTCCTTGATTGATTCCTTTGATACACCCAATGATTAGGATTATACAAAATTACTATATTTCCTAGATATTTTTATAAAGTCCTATTATTCCAATTGTTTATTAACTCAACAATATTATCTAGATGAGGAGATTATTCTAAAAAATCTACTAAGAGTTATACATCTTTTGGATTCTCATGTATCTAATTAAATTTTTTCCTAATGACATAGACATTGGAACTTGACATCAGTCTAGGATACAGAATGTTGAGATTATGTCAGGGTTCCAAATGTTACACATGGCCTATGTAGTATGACATTCACAAGGATTCCTTATTTACAACATGTCATGTTGAAACCATGATTCTTATTATATATTTTTTGGAGGATAGTTTGAGTGATCATAATTCATCATTTTGTATACCCCTGTGGACACACATCATAAGGGGTGATGATGTAATATAAAAGAAGAGAACTTGATGGAAGGCATTACATTAAACCTAGGTATCATCCATTGATTTGAAATAAAAATATTTCTTGAAGTTCATTGTTCAAAGGAAAGGATTATATGAGTAATAAGGGATTTTGGGAGAATATTGGGGTTGGGGTTGGACGATTCAAGGGGCTTTAGAGGTGTGTTTAATGGGTAAGATGTGGTGGCCTTTTATAAGAGGGAGGAGAGGCTCTTTATGAATGATCGAAGTATTGTTTTATTTTTAAATGAGTTTTGGCTTAAAAAGGACAAAAACATATTTTAATAGAAGATATGTGCATATAAGTCTAAATAAAACCCTCCAAAAAAAATTAGACAGGTTTTGAATATTTTTAAATACTTATCTTTTTTATTTAATTCTTTGTTAACTTATTTAATCTTTTACAATGTCCTCTTATATATTCATACTATATGTTGAATATATTTACCATAAAATACCAAGATACTCAAAATGGATCATTAATTTAAATTTTGACATCATATATGTCATTTGGAATATTCCTATATTTTTAAGACAATTTTATCTTTTAATAAAATTATTATTGATTTAAAATCTCTTTTTTGTCAATTTTAATACGATTCATATCCTGCAATTTTACAAAATACAATCCAACATGATTCTTTTGAAAACCCATCTCTAATTAAATTATTAACAGTCATACTAATCTATAAAATTTGTTTATCACATAAATAGGTTAAAAATAAATTTATTTTAATAGTAATTATATAATTTATTTGAATCCTTTTTTAATGAAGCAAATACTCCATCACCATTGTTTCATAATTAAAATTATTTATTTAATGTTTAAAAATTTAAAATAAAATAACATGATGAAAGAAATATTTTTAGATTTAAAATTAATATTTATAGTCGAAGAGATCACTTATATAACCCCATATAAAATTGTTATCATAAAAATATTGTTGTTTATGATATTTGTTTACTTTAAAAAACGTTCTTAATGTCATTATATTATCCAAGTTGATTTAAAAGGCCAAATTCCTCACCCAATGATTTTCCTAGTTGAAATTTACCCATCCACTTTGTTTATGACATGTTTTAACATAAATTTGTATTATTATAATATTATTTTTAACTAGAATTACCCTATATACCTTTAACTACTGTAAAATAAAATCTAATGTTACTATTCACCAAAATTTATTTTCATCCTATTGAACCACATTTTACATAATGAAGAAAACCATATATATTAGATATTTGAAATCCAATTCATTAAAATGGTAAAATATCATTTAAATAAAAATGTCTATTTTTAACCACTATGTAGTGTTTTTCAATATTTATCAAAAGATTTATGTTTTCAGAAAAATACAAAAAATTCTCCCAAAGATAATTTGATATATCAAATTCAAAAATTATGTCTATTTTACAACATTAAAAACTTATATGTTCATTAATTAATTTAATATTAATTTCCATTGTCAAAACCAAAATGTTTATTTTTACGAAATATGAAATATCAAAAGATTGACACGTGTTTATTTCCAATTTCAATGTGATATTACATAAAATTACCAAAAATAGATTAAATGGTAAAAATATAATACAATTATACTTTAATTCCAACAATAATATAATATAACCACATAAATAAATTTTATTAACAGGTAGTTTTGAATTAAAATGCAGTATTTTTACTATACATTAAAAATGAACATTATCATAAATATAAAAAATATCATCCCAAGTAAATTTTGATGTAATGATTCTAAAGAATAATGATATTTTTTCAAATATAACAATTAATGTGAAAAAAATTGTATATAAATATCTTTTTCCATCACAAGGCGGTAAATCTTTTTTTAAAAGAATATTAGAGTATTTAAAAATTAAATTGGATTCATTCACATTTAAAGACTGTAACATTAATTGAATAAATGTAAAAACGTTCAAAAAACAGGTTTAATCATATTTTAGTTAGTTCTGATTATTCTCTTTAATAAAATGGCTATGCATTGACTACCATTTAAAATAATAATAATATAATATTATTCTTGGTATATCTCAATGTTGTGTGCAAAATAATATTTCAAAGAAACTCATTTTGGAGTGTTGAGTATGCTATCCGAAATAAAATCCCCATTAAAATAAAATTAATATTAAATTATAAAATATTAATAAATATGAAAATTTAATATTCATTATTTACATGGGATTTTACACAATGCATTAATTTTTCATCGTGTATTTAGAACTGAATTGTGATGGTTAGAATACTTCAAAAAAAGATTCATGATATGTATGTGGGATTTAATGGTATATTTATCAGTTCAGGAGAATGCAATTATTCTAATCTAGATGTTTACATTTTTGAAATGTCTGATCGTAGGTGCATGATAGAAACAGGTTTTGTGCTAACAAATTGCCTAACCATGCAGCCAAAATTATATAGGCGCATCTATTGGGGAAACTATATAGTATTATTTGAAAGAAGTGTGATCATAAAAATGAATTTATTACATTCCAAATTATAGGAATATGATCTATAAATCAATATGACAGAACTATTCATGAATATTGTGCCTCAATTAGTGGAGGCACACCATTGGTACATGTTTTTTTTAATTGTGTTTCCAAACCATTGATCTAATTAAAAATTGGGAATTTACCCAATTTCTATATAAAAATTTTGTACAAAATTACTATTTATATTTTTTTGATATATCAAACATGACATAAGGATCCCCCTCCTCTACCACTTTTCTATATATATCATACATGAAATCATCAATCATTCATAATATCTATATATATTGATTTTAATTTTAATTGTGATTCCACAAAATCATTGTGGTATCATAAATGGGTTATGTGGATTTTACACTTCCTAGGAATATTGTGACTCCAATGACACTCGACACATTTTCACAGGACAATTTTTTAATGTATCATGGCAATGTGGTTTTCCTAAAAAAATAATGAATAACTTTAAATAGCATGGGAAATGGGGTTGACTTTACTTAATATAGATTATCCATAGTTTTTTGTTAAGTATATGTCAGGTGATGTTGGTGAGTGTGTAGTTAGAGTTCTGGCATCACATTATGGTGGAATATGGATATAAGTGCTTGAATCAAATAGAAACACCCCCACTTTAAATTCAACTTAATAATTTTTTTAAAAGATATATTGATATATCTGAATGTATGGCTGTTAGGTATCATTAGAAACCAATGTTTTCTAGCATCAAGGATTGTCACTAATTGATGATGTCATGATCCAAGAGTCATTAAGTGGCATAAATACCTCATAGGATGCTTTTTCATGACCCCCTCCCACCAAAGATGCACCTCTTGAGCTGGAAAAGGTGAAAGGGATATAATGACCCCCATGCCCCGCCTCTAGTAGGCCCCGGGTTGGCGACTAGAACCAAAGTTATGATATTTTCACAAATATGGGAGGCATTACCCTTTTTATTACTATTTAATATCGGGAAATACGACAAGTCAACCACCAAAAAAGAAAAGAACAAGTGTATAAAAATAAACCCAAACCAATCCCACATGCATATTTAAATAGTTCTGAAACAAGGTACAAGTACATGAAAGCTCAAAAAGGAAAATACCAAAAGAAACAAGAGTACAAAAACTGCAACAACTCCAACTGTCCCGACTAGTAGGGTCCTGCACGGCCCTGGTAGTCCTCCTGGAAACCTGAATGTAAACGTAGGGTGAGCATACAAGTATACTCAGTAGGGAAACCTAAAGCTCTCATGCACAAGTGGGGGAGACATCCTAATGTCCCGTGAGAACAACAGAAGAAACCAAAACCTAACAAATAATTCTTTCCACCCAACATCAACAGCCACGCTCACCAAAATCACCAACAATAGGTAGTAGTAGTATATTAGGTCAAGATTATTGGGTACCCCGCACCATTTCCCACTAGTTAGCTGCTCTTCCTAATGAAGAATGTCCTGACCCTGCCACACTCTTCCCACCCATACACACTTGGACATCAAGAACCACACATCTCACCTACACACACCTGGGCCTCACAACCACGTATCCTGCCTGCACACACCTGGGCCTCACAACCACGCATCTCGCCCGCACACACCTGGCCTCACAACCATGTATCCTGCCCGTACACACCTGGGCCTCATCTCATTGGTTCTTGGGAAATAGTAAAACCTGCCCGAAGAGTCTTGGGCTAAACCACCCCAATCGAAACCTACCCAAAGAATCTTGGGTGTAAGGTCACCTCAATCCATCACAACCTAGGGAAGAAGGAACATGAATGAGCTAGTAACTAAGAGGAAAACACCCTCTCCCATGAAATGGGAGTGTTCGGCACTAAGTGATCAACATGGGTGGGTACAATAAAACACAAAGATACTGATATATATATATATATATACCGGACACTCTTCCCAAACTATGGCTTCTAATCAGATAACTGAGCACGTGCCTTGGCCCTGCTACTACGAAGCATTCATTCAACAAACCATCTTGAAACCCCATTTAAGTTTTCATGCTTCAACAAAACCAGTTTATTAGTTCCATAACTACTGGGTAACAATCCACAACCAACCACATCGATTGTTCATAAAGCATATCCCTACCATCCACAAATCAAGATAGGAAAACACAAGCAGCAGAACAATTCCCTTCTTAATAACCATCCAACCCACTGATTAACATTTACATTCCATTACCAAGCCCCACCATTCATTAACTCTTCCACTTTTTATTTATTATTTACAACCAATTGTTCCTTCACATTCAAACCCAACCCTGCAGCCCTGCATTCAACCACCATAACTACAACCACACCATACATCATCACCCCTCTAATACCATTCATTGCAGCCCCGCTTCCCTTTACCAACATTGAATTCAATCCAACCCACAACCAAGCCAACTGCAGCCCCGCTGCTCACCCGATCCACAAAAACCCACAAAACACCTCCATCACATGCCACGTATCCAAGCCAACACCTGCATGTTCATTATTCCATTTTGTTCAACTGGGGTGATCACACAAGGGTTTCAGATTTTAAATCAGCCAACTTTACGTGATCATCGAAATTCCCCATTCAATAAAGTTCCAACCACAAAAACTGTCTAGAAAGATAAGGATAAATTTAATTGCACAAGAGAAGGCCCCCCAACGACTGTCATTTTCATTAGGCATCAGCCTATTCAATTCACAACATTACAATAGGATAATAAAATATAAACATAACAACATCACCATCCCCATTCTTTAATCAGTTGTTATATTTGTTTTATGGTTCAACTGTTTCTCATGAAAACAAAAGGATACCCACCCCGAATGATGCACAATTTAGAGAGACGAAGGTAAGACACCTCCCTCAATAGGATCTGCTTACAATGCTCCCCCGAATAAACTTTAGAAGACATTCGTCGGCGTCCGTCACTTCTGTCAAATCTCATAAAAACCTCCTCGGGTGGAAGCTGGGAAGTAAAGGTTGAAGGAAAGACAACGGATCCAAGCTCAGAAGTTCCTCCTCGTCTTTACAATCCCCATTCAACTGACAGATCGTAAATCGGAGCTCAGAGGAAGAAGTTATGTAAGAAAAAGAGCCTTTGATTATCTTGGGAGAGCTCTGCTCAGAGGAATGGGGAGGAGTGGGGTGAGTTGAAAAGGAGGAGGGGACCCCTCCTTTTATAGAAGTGAAAGAAAGTACACGGCGTGTAATATATGGTACACGGCTTGTACTCATCCATTTCACACGGTCACCACACGACTTCCAAAATGGCCTTCAATGCGGCACGCAACCATTGACTGGTCAACACATGGTTTGAAGGTAAAACATACTTGGGGAGGGACTACACGACATGTAGTATTGGATACATGGCGTGTACCCATTTATTTCACATGGAAAGGACACAGCCTTCAACACAGGGTATACTCGGTGAGGGGGGTACATGGCGTGTACTCACACTACACGGCGTGAAGTTTCAAAATTATGAAAAGTGTGGGAAAATTCCATTTTAACCTCCAGAACAATTCAAGACCCTCTTTTGACAATGTAATGGACTGGAGAGGTCCAGTACATTACATCAGATACCTCTTAAAACATCCTCACCCCCGAGAATTCTAAATCCAACCCAGAGGAACCCAACAAGAATCCTCTTAGGGCCCTCGTTATAACAGGAACCCAAAAATCAACCCTAATTATAGGTGTTAGGAATTCCTTCTCCTATGTCGAGATATTATCCGCTTTAGGCGGCAATGACTCACCTGCACGGGTTCAATCGCATCCACATTAATGCGCCTCAATTAAGAATCGGGTCTTCCCACTTCCAAACATTAGGATTTTTTTTCAACACGCACTATCCCCAACACCGCACAACCCACACATTGTCTGAACACATGTTTTGGGGAAAATTCATTTTCCTATGTTGTGATATTATCTACTTTAGGCTGCACTGACTCACCTGTATGGGTTCAATCGCATCTGTATTAATGTGTCTCGATTAAGGATCAGGTTTTTCCCTTTTTCCCAGACATTCGTATATGCATCACACTTCCAGAGAATAGGGAAAGAAATGGTCTCATAACCGACAAGCCAATCATTCCATATATCAAAGGTACAAAGTATAACATCAAAAAAACCTCAGAAGAACAATGAAAACACAAGTAAAAACAACTCCGGGTACTGAGCGCACATTTGGGTCTCCTGCTCCCAAGTGCTCTCCTCAAGTCCGCCATTCCGCCACAACACACGAACCAAGGCGATGGTTCATCCACGAAGCACCTTCTCTTTACGATCCTCGATTCTGACTGGTCGTTCCTCGAAGGTCCCTTCGTCTCCCATATCTAACTCTCCCCAGTTGATAACGTGAGAGTCGTCGTGTAAGTACTGATGAAGTTGGGAGACGTAGAAGACATCATGAACCCTATCCAACTGAGGTGGAAGGGCTAGCTGATATGCCACCTTGCTAACTCACCTCATCACCTCAAAAGGCCAGATGAACCTAGGGGAGAGCTTACTCCCCTTCCCAAACCTCTGCTGCACCCATCGAGGGAAAACCTTCAAGAACCCATGATCTCCCACCTTAAACTCCAAGGGCCTCATTCGATGATCAACATAAGACCTATGTCAGTCCTGAGATGCATTCATCCTTTCACATACAAGCTGGACTTTCTCTATGGTGCTCTGCACTACCTCTGACCCAAGAGCACCTGTCTCACCAACCAATGCCCACCAAATGGGTGAACGACATGGTCTTCCATACAACGCCTCAAACGGTGTCATGCCAATAGTATAGTGGAAGTTTTTGATGTAGGAAAACTCTGTTAAAGGCAAGTGTCATACCCATGACCCTCCGAAATCTAGAATGTATTCTCACAGTATGTCTTCCAATGTCTGGATAGTCTTCTCTGTCTACCCGTCGGTCTGGGGGTGGAAAGTGGTGCTAAGGTGTATATGGGTGCCAAAAGCATGCTGTAACCCCTTCCAGACTCATGAGGTAAACCTAGTATCCATGTATGAGACGATAGTATTTGGAACTCCATGCAAAAGCACCACCTCATCTACGTACCTCTCTGCTATGGTACTCACTGGGCCCGACTCCTTAATTGCTATAAAGTGAGCTAATTTCATCAGACAATCCACCACCACCCAAATAGCATCATAACCACCCTGAGATCTGGTTAGTCATGTGACGATGTCCATTGAGATTTCATCCCACTTCCGCTCGAGGAAATCTAAAGGATGCAACAAACCACTGGGAACACGGTGTTCAGCCTTTACTTGCTGACACACTAGGCACTTAGCCACAAACTCTGCCACTGTTCGTTTCACCCTGGGACACCAAAACTGTTCCCTCAGCCCTCCGTCCATTTTTGAAAATCTAGGATGTACCACCAAGCTGAGCTATGGAACTCACGGAGAACTGCCTCATGCATCGCCTCCGGAACAAACAACCTTCCATGAAAAAGCATCTGATGTCGTATGTCCTCTGACCATCCTTCAGGAGCGTTTCTCTGATCGACATGATCCCGCATTACATTCGCCTCGGAGTCCCACCACTGAGACTCTTCCACCTACTACAAAAAGGATGAATGTAACATCATTTGAAACAAACAACCTCTAACACCTTCTACTCTGGCATCCAAGTGCAAGGAAACCAAATCTCCCATCTCTTTCCAAGCATCAGTGGATTCCCAAACCACTTCCTTATGCGACATCCTGCTCAGGGAATCAGCCAAAACATTGCACTTACCTTCAGTGTAAGAGATCTCAAAGTCATAGTCTGGGAAGAACTAGACTCATCGCTGTTATTGTATGTTCAGGTCATGTTGGGAGAAGATATAATGCAGGCTCCTGTGATCTGAGAAGAAAACAAAGCTCTCCCCAAAGAGGGAATGTCTCCACAACTTTAGGAAGAACACTACTTCTGCATGTTCCAGGTCATGGGTGGTATAGTTACGCTCGTGAGGGTGCAACTGCCTAGACCCATAACAGATCACACCATTCTTCTACATCAGTACGCACCCAAAACCAAGGCCAAAAGCATCATAAAACACCTCATTCAACAAACCTTCCTCTAGAAACCTTAGTACGATAGAACTGAACAACTTATCCTTCAGGTAGTCAAAATATCTCTAGCACTCCTCGCTCCATAGGAAGACCTGGTTCTTCCTAGTCAACGTTTTCAATGGAGTAGCAACTTGAGAAAAGTATGAAACGATCATCCGATAGAAACCTGATAACCCTAGGAAACTATGAACTTCTGCCTCGCTCTTGGGTGCTGCCCTAGAATCAACTTCCACTACCATTGACGGGTCCACTAACACTCCATGATAAGACACAATGTTCCCATGGAAGTGTACTTATTGTGCCAAGAAATTACACTTCGACAATTTACCATAAAGCTGGTGGTGTCAAAGGACTCCCAAGACTGCCCTGAGATGCTCAACGTGATCCTCCTCTAATCCGGAGTAGATCAGGATGTCATCGATAAACACAATGATGAACCGGTCCAGAAACTCTCAGAAGAAAATGTTCATAAGTCCCATGAACACAACCGGTGCATTTGTAACTCCAAACAGCATCACTACAAACTTGAAGTGCCCATACCTGCACCTTAAATCCGTCTTCGAGATTTCACTGTCCTTTACCATCAGCTGATGGTATCCAGATCATAGATAAATCTTAGAAAACCAACCTTCTCCCCTCTGTTGGTCGAAGAGATCATCTATCCTTGGAAGGGGGTCACCGTTCTTTACTGTTACCTGATTCAACCTTCGGTATTCTGTGCATAAACTGAGACCACCATTTGCCTTCTTCACGAAAAAAAAACTGGAGCACCCCATGGTGATACGCTAGGTCGAACAAAACCCTTCTCCATCAGATCGTCAATCTGAATATGCAACTCCCACAACTCCAATGGTTCCATCTGATAAGGGGCCATCGAAATTGGACAGGCACCAGGCTGTAAGTCTATCCCGAACTAAATGTCATATCGGGGGGGGGGGGGGTCACAACCTCCTCGAGAAAAACATCGATGAACTACCCAACAACCTCAGGGACATCCATCATTTATGTATCAGCTATAACCACTGATAATCTGCCTAACAGGGAATGGAGAGGCTCCACACACCGACTTCCTACCTGATAGCTCCTCTCGCCAACAAAAGATACAGGCTTCCCGTCCACATTGGAGAACACGACCCTTCTTCGGAAGCAGTCGATAACTGAACTAACAGAAAATAACCAGTCGATAACTAGGATGAAATTGTATGGGTGAATCTGTAGAAAAAGAAGATCCCCACTAGATTGATGTGGTCCCAACATCATCCCACATCCCCGGCAAACACAAGATACGCTGGTCTGGCCTCCAGCTGGTGTACTTAGCACCAGTGGGACAGAAAGTCTCTCTATGTCTAGTCCCAAATCATGGGGTAGACCGGGTACATCAATGGAGTGCGAAGCTCCCAAATCGAACAAAGCAGAAACGAGAGTGCTGAACAAACAAATCGTACCTCACACCACCTCTGGTCCCACTAGATCTGCCCACACTGCTGCATGCAAATATCCATGCCCAGCTCCTCTGCCTCTCTGATGTCATCCACCTCCTCGAACACTCCCTGGCCGAGGTCCCTAAAGAGCATCCTAAGGTCAGCCTCCTCATGCAAGGTCTTCCCTCGGGGGAGCATGTTCCTGCTGCTACTGGAAGGGCCTCGCAGGCAACAAGTGCTGCTGAGGTGGGCGCTGAACATTCCCACCTCCACCATTCTGAGCTCGGGTCAGGCATCGACTCTGAATGTGCCCAAAACCTCAAAAAGAGAAACACTTCGGTCCTGGGCTCGTGGAAAAGGGATGAGGACCCAAATATCTGAACTAGAACTACTGGGGCATGCTCCCCACTAGCCTGAACCTGGAAGGTCACATCGTAGAAGACCTGCTGCTGACTGCCTTCCCCTTCGATGAACCTGGCTGGATCCCCTCTTGTGGTGCACCTCCCAGGGAGTGCATCCTCTCTACAACCTCTGCCTTCTTCTGTACCGCCAAGTAAGTCATAAGGGTGAAGGGGGTGACAACATATTGGAGCGAAGGATGAAGTGCCTCCTCCAATCGTCTCGCCCGAGGCTCCTCATCTGGAAAGAGATCCAGAGCAAAGCACAAGAGATCCTTTAACATGATCCCCAACTCTCGTACTTACATACGCCCCTACAGAAGGGAGAGTAACTCCTGCTTCTTCTCCAAGTTGATCATGAAAGAAAGGAATTCCTCTTGGAATTACTTCTAAAAGTCAGCCCCTGGAACCTCTGCCACTATCCTCTCTCCGAGGTAGAGTGTCCACCACTGTCGTGCCGCACCTCTTAGTTGACTGACTGCTAGGGTAACCCAGTACTCCCTCAGAGCACAGATCAAGGTAAAAGCGATCCCTAGCTCCTCAAGCCACCCCTCCATCTCCGTATCCGAAGTACTACCCTCGTACTTCTTGAGGGTCTGTCGCTGGAAAGAACAGTGATTCCTCTGCCACTTGCTATCTTCCTCCTCTCGGTCAATCCTCATCTAATCGGCCGCCTGAATCAGCTGGGCCTCGGCCGTCTGATCCACCTGGGGAAGACGTGCAGGTGCCATAGATGTACAGTAAACAAATCGCCTAAGCCCAAGTAGTAAAGAAATTTCTTAGGGTTTCATTTTATTATTTTATTTCAAATACTTTCTCAGAACACCCAAATCAAGTTAAACACAATCATGATGATGCATGTAACTTTCCTAGGATCTCTATCCTGCAATCAATGTAGTCTCACTTGGTCATTCGGTAGGCTCAGAGTCCTTGCATCGGATCACAGGGGGGGGGGGGGCTAAAATCTTGTGTCCTAGCCGGTCTTCCCTAGCCTATGTCACGCACCAAGACCAACCAACACTATTTCCCAACCGTCCAATGCAATTATAAATATTCCTAACTCCAGACTCCATCCTATCACTCAACCATCACCTTTAATATCATTATTTCATGACCACCTCCCACCAAAGATGCCCCTCCTAAGCTGGAAATGGTGAAAGGGAGATACTGACCCCCCCGAGTCCCGCCTCCAGTAGGCCTCGGGGTGGCGACTAGCACCAAGGGTATGAGTTTTCACAAATATGGGAGGAATTACCCTTTTTTATTATTTCAGATCGGAAAATAGGACATGTCAAGCACCAAAAAAGAAATGAACAAGTGGAAAGAAATAAACCCAAAACAATCCCAAATGCATGTTTGAATAGTTCTGAAACAATGTACAAGTAAAAGATTGCTCAAAAAGTACAATACAAAAAGAAACAGGAGTACATCAACTGCAACAACTCCAACTGTCCCAACTAGTAGGGTCCCGGATGGCCCTAGTAGTCCTCCTGGAAACCTGAAAGTAAACATAGGGTGAGAATACAAGTATACTCAGTAGGGAAAACTAATGCTCTTGTGCACAAGTCGGGGAGACATCCTAATGTCCCGTGAGAACAACAGAAGAAACCAAAAACTAACAAGGAATTCTATCCTCCCAACCTCACAATCCATGCTAACAAAAAACACAAACAAAAGGTAGTAGTAGTATATATGATCATGATTATTGGGTACCCCGCACCATTTCCCACTCGTTAGATGGTCTTATTAACGGTGAACGTCCTGATGCTGACACACTCTTCCTGCCCACACACACCTGGGCCTCAAGAAACACACATCACGCGCGCACACACCTGGGCCTCACAACCACGTATCCCACATGCACATACCTGGGCCTCACAACCACCTATCATGCCCGCACACACCTGGGCCTCACAACGACGTATCCCTCCCGCACACACCTGGGCCTCGCAACCACATATCCCGCCCGCACACACCTGGGCATCATCCCAAAGGTTCTTGGGAAATAGTAAAACTTTCCCAAAGAGTCTTGGGCAAAACCACCCCAATCGAAACCTACGCGAAGAATCATGGGTGTATGGTCTTCATAAGCCATCACAGCCTAGGAAAGAAGGAGCAGGAAGGAGCTAGTGACTAAGGGGAAAACACCCTCTCCCATGAAATGGGAGTGTTCGGCACTAAGTTCTCAATATGGGTGGGGTGCGATAAAACACAAAGATACAGATATATATATATACCAAACACTCAGCCCATCCTATGGCTTTTAATCAGAGAACTGAGCATGTGCATTGGAACTGCTACTACTAAGCATGCATAAAACAAACAATCCCGAAACCCCATTTATGATTTCATGGTTTAATAGAAATGGATTATTAGTTCCTTAACTACTGAGAAACTATCTACAACCAACCACATCAATCATTCATAAAGCATATCCCTTCCATCCACAAATCAAGTTAGGAAAACACAAGCAGCACAACAAGTCCCTTCTTAATAACCAACCAACCCATTGATTAACATTCCTGTTCCATTACCAAGTCCCACCATTCATTATCTCTTCCACTTTTTATTTATTAATTACAACCCATAGTTATTTCACATAAAACCCAACCCTACAGCCCCGCTGCCAACCACCATAACCACAACCACACCATACATCATCACCCCTTTAATACCATTCATTGTTTCCCCACCGCCCATCACCAACATAACATTCACACCAACCCACAACCAAGCCAACCGTAGCCCCACTGCTCACCTGATCCAAAACAACCCCCAAAAACACCCCCATCACATTCCACGTATCCAATCTTACACTCACAAGTTCATTATTCCATTTTGTTCAACCGGGGTGATCACATAAGGGTTTCAGATTTTAAATCATCCAACTTTACGTGAGCATCCAAATTACACATTCAATAAAGTTCCATTCACAAAAAGGTCTAGAAATATAGGGCAACATTTAATTGCAAAAGCAAAGGCCCCCAATGACCATGATTTTCAGTAGGCATAAGCCTATTCAATTCACAACATAATAATAGGATAAACCAAGATAAACATAACAACTTCACCATCCCCGTTCTTTAACCAGTTATTATCTTCGTTTAATGGTTCAACCGTTTCTCATGAAAACAAGAGGATACCCACCCCGCATGATGAAAAATTTGGAGAGACGATGGTAAGACACCTACGTCAACAGGTTTTGATCACAACACTCCCCCGGATCAACTTTAGAAGACGTTCATCGGCGTCCGTCACTTCTGTCAAATCCCAGCAAGACCTCCTCAAGTGGAATCTGGGAAGGAAAGGATGAAGGAAAGACAGTGGATCCAATCTCAGATGTTCCGCCTCATCGTTACGATCCATTGGCCACTGACAGATCTTAAATCAGAGCTTGGATGAATATGTTATGGAAGAAAAAGATCCTTCAAGTCTCTTGGGAGAGCTTTGCTCAGAGGAATGGGGAGGAGAGGGGTAAGTTGAAAAGGAGGAGGGGACGCCTCTTTTTATAGGAGTGAAAAAAAGTACACGGCTTGTACTTTATGGTAAACGGTGTGTACTCGACCATTTTAAATGGTCACCACGCGGCTTCCAACATGGCCTTAAACACAGCACATGGCTGTTGACTGGTCAAAACACGGTTTGAAGGTAACACATACGCGGGGAGAGACTACACATCCTATTGTATTGGATACATGGATAGTACCTATTTATATCACCCGATAAGGAAATGGCCTTCAACATGGGGTATACCCGGCGAGGGGGGTACACGGCGTGTACTCACACTACAGGGCGTGTAGTTTCAAAATTACGAAAAGTGTTGGAAAAGTCCATTTTACCCTCCAGAACACTTCAAGACCCTCTTTCGACAAAGGAATGGGTCGGAGAGGTCCGTGCCATTACAAGTTTAGATTAAAATTTAGAGTCATGTCAACCAACATATTGGTCTATTATAAAAAAGCATATCTTGACTCGGTCAAAGATGAGTATCTTAAGTTCTATAGTGACAAAATCAGAAAAAAATTGGAAAATGCCCACATAATGAATGTTACAATAGTGGTATTACCCAATGTATCCATAAGAGAAATTCTACCCTATTTTCGATGTAATGGGATGACACATCCTAGAGCATCATTGTTTATCCAAGATAGTTACAAGAATAAGAGGATCTAGTGTGGGATGCCTTTACTTCCATTGTACTACTATGGATCCCAAGTGAGGTTGAATCTATATACATTAGTACATAGAGTTCTGAATATGGATTCCTATATTTTTTTGTATCTAGTGAATCCCTCTAAGAATAACACTCCTATGTACTAGCTAGGGTGACCCCAGTGGGTTCCCTAGTGGTTGATCGACCCTGAGAGTGTGTGTTATGGGATTATGTAGTGATGGTATCAAATATCACCTCAGAACCCATATCAAAAATTTTATCCCACAGGACTGTGAATTAAGATATTAATTTAGGTTCTTGTCTAACCACTCTATTTATTCATTTACCAATTTATTTTTTTTGTGTCCTTGAATAAGCAATGGGATTCCTAGAACTAGTTATATGGTCCTATTATGATGTGATTGTTATGTGCGGTCCCCAATGTAATTCCGATGACATGATTTATGAGACATAATTGGATGAATGTTAATATTAAAGGAATTCCAATTGTTAATGGGATTTCTACCATGATAGGGGTCACTGAGGAGGTTTCTCTATGCATCATGGATCTCATATTATATTGTCTCTAACAGTATTCATACCCTATTATTATCCTGGTGATTCAAGAGGTTTTTTGGTGTTCTCATTTATAGAGATAACTATATACTTGTTACATCCCTAAGGGTTTGTGATGAACTACTTGATAGATTCTGTTGATACTACAAATGTTCAGGATGATACAAAATTATTATATTTCCTAGTTGTTTTTATAATGTCCTAACTAATCAAATTCTTTATTTATTCCACATTATTGTCTAGGATGAGGAGAATATTCCACACATATCGACTAAAGGATATAAATCTTTTGGATTTCTCATGTTTCTGATTAAATTTTCTTCTACTGACAGAGACATTGGAACTCAAAATTAATATGGGTTACATAATGCAGAGATTATACTAGGGTTCAAAATGTTACACATGGCCTTTGTAGTATGACATAGATAAGGATTCCTTATTTCAAATATGTCATGTTGATAACAGGATTCTTATTGTCTATTTTTTTGGAGGAAGGTTAGAGTGATCATAATTTATCATTTTATATACCCCTATGGACACATATTATTGGTAGTGATGATGTAATATAAAATAAAAGAACTTGATTGAAGGCATTACCTTAAAACTGGGTAACTCCCTTTGATTTAAAACAAAAAATCATTATTGAAGTGCCTTCTTCCTAAGGAATGGATTCTAGGAGGAATAAGGGATGTTGGGAGATTATTGGGGTAGGGTTTGAATGAAACAAGGGGCTTTATAGGTGTGTTCAGTGGGTTAGATGTGGTGGCCTTTTATAAGAGTGAGGATAGGCTCTTTAGGAATTATTGAAATTATTATTTTATTTTAAAATGATTTTCTGTTTCAAAAGGCCCAAAACTTATTTTAATGTATGATATGTGATTATAAGTCAAAATAAAACCCTCCAAAAATAATTAGATAGGTTTTGAATATTTTTAAATCCTTATCTTTTTATTTAATTTTTTGTCAACTTATTTAATCTTTTACCATGTTCTCTTATATATTCTTACTATATGGTGTATATATTTAATATAAAATACCAAGCAACTAAAAATGGATCAATAATTAAAATTTTAAAATCATATATTTCATTTGGACGGAGCCAATATTTTCAGGACTGTTTTATCTTTTAATAAAATTTTGATTGATTAAAAATCTCTTTTATGTCAATTTTAATACGATTCATATCCTGTCATTTTAAAAAAAATACAATCAAACTTGATTATTTTGAAAAACCATAATTAATTAAAATATTAAAATTCATCCTAATATATAAATTTATTTTATTACATAAAAAGGTTAAAAATAAATTTATTTGAATATTTATTATACTATTTATTTGAATCCTTTATTAATGAAACAATTATTTCATCACCATTGTGTCGTAATTAAAATTATTTGTTTAGTGTATTAAGATTATAAATAAAATAAAATGATGAAAGAAATATTTTTAGCATTCAAAATAATTTTTTTATTCTATGTGACCACTTATATAACCCCACATATAAATTGTTATAATAAAAAGATTATTGTTTATGATATTTTTATTTTTCCATTAAAAAAGGTTGTTAATATATTATATTATCCAAGTGGATTTCAAAGGCCAAATACCTCATGCATGGATTTTACCAGTTGAAAATTACCCAACCAATATGTTTATGACATGTTTTAAGATTACTTTATATTATTATAATAATGTTTTTACCTAGAATTTTCGTATTTAACTTTAACCATGGTAAATAAAAATCTAATGTTACTATTCACCAAATATTATTTTCATCCAATTGAACCCCATTTTAAATAATGAAGAAACCCGTTTATATTAGATTTTTGAAATTAAATTCATTAAAATGGTAAAATTTCATTGGATTAAAAATGTATGTTTTTAACTACTATGTAGTGTTTTTTACTATTCATCAAAAGTTTAAAGTTTTCCAAAAAATTCAAATAATTCATTCAAAGATAATTTTGATATATAGAATTCAAAAATCATGACTATTTTAAAAATTTCAATACATATATATATTCAATTTATTAATTTAATTTTAATTTCCATCATCAAAACAAAAAAATTGTATTTTTCAGAAATATGAAATATTAGAAGATTGACACGTGTTTATGTCCAATTTCAAAGTGATATTACATATAATGAACAAAATAGATTAAATGGTAAAAATATATTCCAAATATACTTTAAATCTAACAAAAATATAATATAACCACATAAATAAATTTAATTAAAAGGTAGTTTTGAATTAAAATTCCATATTTTTAACTATTCATTAAGAAATGAACATTACCAGAAATATACCAAAATATCATCCCAAGTAAATTTTGATGTAATTATTATAAAGACAAATTATATTTTGTCAAATATTACATATAAAAGTTACAAAATCTATATTCAAAAATGTTTTTCCAACACAAGTCGGTAAATCTACTGTTTAAATAATATTGGAGTTTTGAAAGTTAAAATTTGATTCATTCACATTTTAAGACTGTAAAATTTGTTGGATAAATGTAAAAATATTTAAAAAACATGTTTAATCATATATTAGTTAGTTCTATTCATTCTCTCCAAAACAATGGATATGCATTAACTACCATTTAAAACAACAATATTATTATATTATTTTCTGGTATATCTCCACGTTGTTTGCAACATAAGATTTCAAAGAAACTCAGTTTTTTCTAGTTGAGTACGCTATCCGAAATAGCAGCCCCTTGAAAATAAAATTAATATTCAATTAAAAAATATTAATAAATATGAAAATTTCATATTCATTATTTACCTTGGATGTTATAGGATGAATTAATTTTTCAACAGGTATTTAGAACTAAATTGTGTTGGTTAGAATACCTCAAATATAAGATTCATGATATGTATAGGGGATTTAATGGTATATTTATGGTTTAATGAGCATCCCATAATTATAAACCATATGTTTACATTTTTGAAAAGATTGATCCTAGTTGCATGTGATAACTAATTGCCTAACCATGCAGCCAAAATTATATAGGCCCTTCTAAATGGGAAACTATATAGGTTTATTAGAAACAAGTGTGATCATATAAATGAATTTCATAAATTACACATTTTAGGAACATGATCTAGAAATCAATATGATACAATTATGCGTGTTTAATGTGCCTCGGTTAGTGGAGGCACACCATTGGTGCATGTTTTGTTTAATTGTGTTGCCAACCATGGATCCAATTAAAAAGTTAGAATTTACCCATTTTCTGTATAATAATTTTGAACAAAATTCTAATTTTTCTTTTTTCATATATCACACAAGAACTAAAGATCCCCCTCTACTACCACTTTTCTCCACCTTAATTTGGGGTGTTCGGTGGGGCTTTTGAATATATAGAAAAGGTGATTCTTGGAATTTATTTCACACTAATGGACATCACTCTAATAATCCATCAATAATTCATAATATCTACATATAATATTATTAATTTTTATTGTGATTCCACAGAATCATGGTTGAGTCATAAACTAGTGTGGAAAATTTTTTCACTTCCTAGGAATATTGTTTCTTAGATGACACTCAACACATTTTCAAATGTTAATTTTTTAATGTACGATGCCAATGTGGTTTTCCAAAAAAATAATGAATAAATTTAAATAGCATGGGAAATGGTTATGAATTTTTTTAATAGAGATTATACATAGTTTTTTTGTTAAGGATATGTCAGGTGATGTTGGTGAGTGTTTGGATAGGGTTCTGGCATCACAAGATTGGTCGATGTGGTTTTGGAAACTATACCTTTTAATTAATTTATAATATATTTTTTTATTAATATATTAATTTTTAATGTATATATAATTGATTAGTATATAGTTTTTTATTCTCTAATAGTACCTCATATGTCTTGGATTATCTTTGATGGGACAAGGTGGTTACTTCCAAACATTTGAAAATAAATTGAAATATGTTTTTGATATAAATTGTATTTCACACATTCCCAGTGTCAATTTTGAATGGTTATAATGCAATGTGGATAGTTGTGCTTGAATCAAATGGAAACACCCCCACTTTAAATTCATTTCAATAATTCTTTTGATATATCTGAATGTATGGTCGCTAGGTATCATTAGAATCCCATGCCTTCTAGCATCAAGGATTGTCTTAATGGATGATGTCATGACCTATGAGTCTTTGAGTGGCCTATAGACCTATTTGGATTCTTGGATAAAAATGTAGAGTCATGTCAACCAACATATTGGTCTATTATGAAAAGGCATATCTTGACAGGGTCAAAGTTGAGTATCTAAAGTTCTATAGTGAGAAAATGGGAATGAAATGGGACAATACCCATATAATGAAATTTAGAATAGCGGAAATACCCAATATATCCATAGAATAAATTCTACCCTTTTTTTTGTCATGGGATGAAACATTCTAGTGCATCATTATTGATCCAAGATTTTTATATGAATAATAGGATCCTTTGTGGGATGCCTCTACTTCCAATATACTACTATAGATCCCAAGAGGGGTTGAATATGTATACATTTGTGCATAGATGTCAGAATAGGGATTCCAATATTTTTTGAATCTAGTGTGTTCCTCTATGAATTATACTCATGTATACTAGCTAGGGGGACCCCAGTGGGTGCCCTAGTGGTTGATTGACTGTGAGAGTGTGTGTTATGGGATTAAGTTGTGATGGTATCAGGTATCACCTCAGAACCCATACCAGACATTTTACCCCATGAGACTATGAAATAAGATATTAATTTACGTTCTTGTCTAACCTCACTATTTTATTTATACAGTTACCTATTTATTTTTGATGTGTCTCTGAATAAGAAATGTGCTTCCTAGAACTCGTTATATGGGCCTATTGTTATGTTATGGTTATGTGGGGTTCCCAATGTAGTTCTGGTGACTTGATTTAGGATACATATTTTGATGAATGTTAATATTAATGGAATTCCAATTGTTAATGGGATTTCAACCATGATAGGGATTACAGAGAATGTTTCTCTATGCATCATGGATCCCATATTATAATGTCTCTCATGGTATTAATAGCCTACTATGATCCTATAGATTCAAGATGTTTTTTATTGGACTCATTTCTATTGAGAAATATATACATGTTACATCACTAAGGTTTTATGATGAACTCTTCGGTAGATTCCTTTAATACAACCAATGATCAGGATAATAAAAAATTAATATATTTTCTCTATATTTTAATAATATCCTACTAATTCAATTGTTTATTTGTTCCACATTTTATCTAGGATGAAGAGAATGTTCCACACATATATACTAAAGGTTATACATCTTTTGGATTTATCATGTATTTGATTACAATGTTTCTTACTGACTGAGACATAGGAACTCGACATCAGTCTGGGTTACTAAATATAGAGATGATGTCCAGGTTCCAAATGTTACACATGGCCTATGTAGTATGACATCTATAAGGATTCCTTACTTACAATATGTCATGTTAATACAATGATACATATTATATATATTTTTGGAGTAACATTCGAGTGATCATAATTGATCATTTTATATGCCCCTATGGAAAAATATCATTCTTAGATAAATATGAGTTTTTTGAATTAGGTACTGTAAAAAAAATGGTATCCATCATGCCTCTATACTAGATTGGTCATTTTATATATTTTTTAGTTGTAATTTATTATTATTATTAGAATATTGATTAGTATATCCTATATACATGCATGGAATTTACCAGCTATGTAGAAGACTATGTTGGTGAGTCTATACTATTTTTGTAATCAAACCTTTATTTGTTCTTTAATGCACTTTGGTGTCTGTTATGATTTAAGTTGATATTGGTAATTGGATGGGTGGATCCCTATGAAAAGTTTACTGAGATGGAATTGATATGTATGTGGTGTTTGGTTCGTGGTATGACCCAGTGTGGGAAGTGGAGGCTTATAATTTTTTCCTAATATTTATTACTATTTATAGGGTCATCCTAGTGGCTAATTAGTGTTGATAGTGTGACATTGTCATTTTGTACCTTATTTAATTTCATTCAATATAATTTACATATTAATATTTATTTATTAAATGATATTATTTTCTACATAAATGTATTCTATTAGTTATTTCAAATATTTTCAAACTATGGTATGAGGGAATACTCTCCCCACAAACACACCCTAGGCCCTTTCTAATAGTTGGAATTCTCTACCGCATGTAGAGGGATTCCTCAGAGTTGGTCAAAAATTGTTATGGGTAGTATTCATAGAGAGATATGGGACTCGAAAAGTGGAATTCTCATCATGGGATCATCCCCTACTATAGTATTCACATATGGATGTTGGGTAATTTTGGAGGTCTGTAATGTCATCTGTCATTTTTATTCAATATAATATAACGTATTCCTAGAATTTAAATTAATTTCATTGATTATAGAACTTAGTTAATGGTTGAACAATATTATTTATTCCTTCTGTATAAGGGATCATATTCCTTTCATTACCTTTTTAACATTTTTATACCATAGTAGTAATAGGTCATTGGATGTGTATGAATCCCTTCAACTAGGATCTCAAATAGAATATAGATGGTTCCTATTTGAAAACTATTATATTCAGAGAATACCTTGTAACCCCATGATTTTTAATGAATTAATATTTTTGATTAAATATAATTTATATGATATCTTATGTTAAAAAATACCATGTTAGTCAGGATCTACACATAACACCAGGTCAACTAGCATTACAAACATAACATAATTTAATAAAATGATGATATATTATAAATAATGTTTCCTAAAAATTATAGATTTATCCTCGACATTATACCTAGGAAGAAGAATATTATTAAATAATTTTAAAATATAAATTATTTTTTTTTATTTATAGAATATATATTCAAAAAATTATTTAATTTTCATTTATATTTTTATATGTTTGGAAAATACAATTTTTTCAAAATAATGTTTTTCCTTATTTTGAGTAATAGTATAATTTATTTTTAAAAAATTTATTAAATTAATTTTTAAAAAATAAAATTTATTTTTTAAAATCATATATTAACAAAATTGTGTTGAATTTTCTGAATTTTTCAAAAATAGTATAATTTTTTAATAAATAGAGAAAACACGAAATATTAATTGAAAAAATCACTTTAATATAAATAATTTTAAACGATCAATTATATTTAAAATAGTTTTTAAATTAATATTTGTAAAACTATACATAATTTACTATTTTTTTCATTTTCCATAAATTTTAGATTTAATTTTGATATAAAAATATCGAAGACATTTAAAAATTTTATTTTCAAAAAAATTTTTTTCAGACCTATATGATTAATTTTAAATAAAATTTTACCACTTATATGCCTGAAATTTATAAAAATATTATTCCATTCATATAATAGGATTAATTTATTTTATATAATAAGTTTAAACTATTTCTTTACTAAATTAAAAGTAAAAAAATATTAGTAGTTGTTTTCCAATGTTAAGGTAAAATTGGGTATACTCAGGGGTTAAATTGAGATGATAAGTTTCAAAAATGACTCAAATCATGTAAAAAATCAATAATTTTGAAATATATCAACTATATGAATTTTATTATTTATAATTTCACATCATTTAATTATTTTGACATCAAATAAAATTATGGTGGAAGTCTCATTTTCAAAAATATTACAAATCGATCACTCACCTCAATTATGGAAGGTCACCCTTTATCTATCATCTTACAACTATAAATCCATTTTTTTAAGAAAAGACCTACCAAAATACATTTCATGCCGCCATACTATAATCATATAATCATTTTCTTCTACAAAAATCCATCAAATGATGGATTTTGGAGTAAACCTGTTGAGGATACCTAAAGAAGAGGCATTGTTCGTCAATGAGCGTTATTGATTTATTTCATTCCCAATATAACTAAAATTTTACTATATGATGAATTTATAAAAATATAAATACATTCTATATATTTATATTTTATTATTTCTAATTTTTTACCTACACACCGAAGTCATTGTTATTGTTTATGGTGGTCTACCGCTTCACAAAACAATAAGATTTATTTTCCATAATCAACTTTCAAGGCTTGATATAATGAATTGTTTTTATAATATATATCATACCTATGATTTTTCCATTCTTTTTGAATGATTATATCATACATACCTTCATGCATTATAATTTTTTACAATATGATAATGTAACATGTATGTATGAAGGTCTACTACAACCTAGTGAAATATAATTCTTTCACACATTACAATGAAGGAAATAATTATTTGTTTTTCAATGATAAAATTTGATATATATTAAATATAGAATATTACAAAATGATAATATATTATTTAATTTTCATTCATTCAATTGGACAGGAAATTGGAAGAATTGTTTATGCATACATACAACCAACTATCTCCAAGAAAAATGAGTTTCATTTTCAATCACTAAATTTTATCAATTTTTATAAATACATATATAATAAATATATATAATTTTATAATCATTTAAAATTTTCCTAATTTTATGAAACCATTATCAAATAAATTGGAACCAAAAAACAAATGTATGAAAAATCACTTATTACCTGAAACGTAACATTAACATGGAATTAATGGAAAAGGGGTAAAAATTCCTTAATAATATAATCTATAGATTTATATATATAATTATATTTCATTAATAGATATATAATAAATGTATATTTATTAAAAATTAGGCTTTAACGTATACGATGGAATTAAATACAAATTTTATGTTATTTTTAGTCTCTTTTTTATTTCTAGGTGATATAAGAACATTCAACTCTCGTTTCTCTTATGGAGTGTATATACTACCCCATTGAAATTTTATATCATAAAACATATTTATTCATGATATTTGATTATTAATTTTATGTTATTCTATATTTTTAATTGCTATTTATTAAATTTCATGAGTGGTTAGGGTTTTTTGCCTCAATTTCCCCTCTTTGACACATATGTTTTGTTATGCACCTACATTCTATCATGAGGTGTATATAAAACCAACTGGACATGTAATATCATAAGTATTATTATCCTCGTGATATTATAATTTCTATTCTTTATACCTTAATGGGTTTTAGGATTCAATGTTACCAAGGTGGCATTTATTTTTTGGTACATTCTCATCATTTATCAGTATTTATTATGTTTCTATTTGTAAAAATTCATATCAAACATATCTCAAAAAATATTAATAATTTTATTAAACTCTAATTATTAATATTATTTTAAATTATTATATCAATTTTTTCAGTCATTGGTACATGAAATGATTGAGAAAATTCTTTTAATTTTTTTTCCTTTATTTAACTCTTCCATCAAAAATCTTTTTAATTCCAAAAACTTTATTTCACAAAATGATATCAAAAATTATTTATTATTATCCTATTAATATTGAAATAAATTTTTACACATGATTAAATATTTTAATATAATATTTAAATTAATCTGTAGGTCATTTTAGAAAAATTCTTGTTTGGCATTTACAAAAAATGTGAAATGAATCTATGTTCAAATGTGTATGATATAAACAAAAACTTCCATATTCACGAACATTAATTATCATATATATTACATAATAAATTGTAAAGGTAAATTTAAATCAAAAAATTTTCAAATTTTTTTATGTTTTAAAAATTATTTTACAAAGAGGAACAAATATTTTCCTCTTCAAATGAATTAATTGATCGATAAAAATTACTTTCCATATATGATAACATCAATTTGTGATACCTATTACTTAGAGAAGATATGATCTAAGGATACCTTTCTAATTCATTCCCTAGAGGGTTTTTGTTAATGTTGTAATGCTTTTTATGAAACTTGTTTCTCATCTTCTTGTAATAACATGAAAAAATCATTATGAAACCTACTTGTTTTTACATAGGTTATTCTATGATGAAATACTGAAATGATTATTATTCCTACCTATTTTACATATGTTATTATATGATGAAATGTTTATGAAACTCCATTCATTCAAGGGTTATAATATGATGACTGTTTTATGATAATGTGGCATATATGTGAATCCTTTTTATTATTTCAAGTCTGGGACCAATAACTCAACATATACTATTTAGTAATGATTTATATCTCAAGATATTCAAATGATTGAAATGATGATTGAAAAATGTTTACTAGGGGTCCATTCTGCTATGGTGGTCTTGTGAGTGAGCCTTGACTTTGTTGATAGTGTTGGAAGTAAACCCATTCTCATATTATATCCTTAACAATGAAACTAGAGTAATATGGAATTGATTTTCTAGGTTTATGTGTATTAAATTAATCTATGTAGTATTCTAATTCTATGATTTCATGATTCATTTTCATTGATATGATTATGACTCACCAATTATGAACTCATAATTATTATACCATGACTCAATATTATTAACATTGAACTGTAGTGTATGGTTTTAAAATGTTATTATCAAGTTATCACACCCTAATGATAATATTATTATTTAATATATACCACATTTAATCTTATGGAGTATTTGATATCAGTCATTGTAATGATTCCCTTTAACATGTCATGGTGAAATTTAATTCGTATGATATTTTGAAAATGGTTGAGTGTTATGAATATCATAGTGGGAGATGATGCAGTTTACATATAGACCATTTGTTTATATTTACAGGTTTCTTAATACATTAAGGATTAGAAAACCATAGGGAATCCCAATGGATATGTTTGAGGAGAATTCTATTAATGGGTCAAGGAAGAGTAAAATGTCATTGAATTTTTGTGCAAGATAGATTGAGAAGAATATAAGAAATTAAATCCTTGTATATATACTAAATGTGGTTGTGGATCTGGAAAAAAGTTATGTACGTGTAATAAATCTGAAAAGGAAACATTGATCTTGACTTGATTTCACCTGGTGCATGAATATGTGCTTTGTTTCATACATAGATTGAAAGTCTAAAGGGATATAGTTTGAAAATTCACAATATCATTATGAACAATGTCACATGACTTAAATATATGATAAATAAAAATACCCAATGATAAACCAATGGTATCATAGATTAATGAAGAATCGATAATCATAACATCCTATAAGTGATATTTTATGATTATGTGGTTACCTAACATGATTATTGTTTCTGACACTATTATTTTGTGTTCTAGTTAATCCCTATAACTCAATGGAACCTTGATAATGATGAATAAGAATGATAATAAAAGGATTATCCTCCTTTGAATATGAATTTTAAGTGATATTGATATCCAAATTTTATTTCTATGATTAGACAACATTCTCTAGTTATGAGTGTTACTGGAAATCAAAAAGAAAAATGAGGAAAAAACATTTTGATTAGTCCATCCATAGATAACTTACACATTCTCTTAGTTGGCCTTCTGATTAACATGTTTTTAAAGAGTTGATCATCAGCAATAAAAAGAAATTTTTATTTCTATAGTATTTATAGTAAACAAAATTGTTTTATAAAATTTGGAATATAAAGTGGATCAATTATGGACTCCTATTAATAATAAAAGGTTACATGAGGAATCATACTCAATGAATTGGGATGAGTTCAAAATCTTATTATTAAATAATTATGTTCCTTGTACGATTTTTTACAAATTTGAAGAATGATTACTTTTGGATAAATGAAAATTATGATCAAAGTGTAATTATAGTTGAGGAATATTTTACAAGGCCTTTAAGCTTTGATTATGTTATTATCATCATACAAGAAATTAAGGGTTATTGATTCATCAATGGTTAAAAAAACATTAGAAGAGAATTATCCATAAGGGAGATGAGTAGATATGAATATATTTTTTGATGTTCAATCAAGGTGGAAATACATAATAGAGATTCAAATTAGTCTCATGGTTATGATAATAATATTAAAAACAAATTAAATGGAAAATCTAAGAACCATGGAGAGAGTAAGATAAGAATTGATTTATGCCAAATAAATGGTAAGAATAATATACGAAATGGTATTAAAGTGACAAGTAAATGTTTTGTTCTCTGGATGGGATGTTCATCATGACATTTATTTCTAAATTAATGGGAAGAAGATAGCTAACAGTGAGAATAGTGAGAAATCTTCATAATGTGAAACTCCCAATATTTTCTATTTCAAGTGAAATTATTATGGGAACTATGTTAAATAGTTCCGAAATATGAATGTCTACAATTATTATCAATATCACCATCCTATTATGATAATTTATAAGGATAAATCTAATGTAAACAAATTTTCAGAAAATTTATTAGATAACAATGTGGTATAAGGTATGCATATTATCCACTACAAAACTTCTAATGTCATATTTGACTCATGTAAACCCAATTCATAAAATTTTATTGAATTTTAAAAGGGTATCAAAATGACCTAATAATGATTAGATTTTGAATAAGTATTGATATCCCAAAATAGTATGATAATGTCACCTCATGCCTTTTTTCTATTTTTTAACATTAGCAGGAATTTGAATCCTAAAGATATATTCATTCTTTCTCTTGTTGAATTTAATGTCATATTAGAAATTTATTGGATTTCAATCCATAAATTACAAATAAATTTTCGTAGAATAAAAGATACATTTTTTTATTCCAAACAATACTATGACTATCTATCAGTGTGATGATATGTAAAAAATTAATATAGAAATCACATCCATTATTTGGGTCTTATATATCATTCAAAAGGGGGGTTTATTTCAGGTTATTGGGGGAAAATTGACATCATTGATATTCCTATAGTTTTTGAATTTTTTTATGTATTTCTAGAAGATTTTACATTCCATCCACCAAAACATTATAATGATTTTGCAATAGAACTCAAACCATGTTCAATAATATTTTCAAAGACTACCTATAGAATTAAATCATTTTAATTATAATAATTGATGAAAAAATGAGTAGAATTACCTAAAAAATTGATTCATTAATCTAGGTGTGTCTCATAGGTGTTCAATAGTTCATTTTAAAAAAGTGAATATGGAGCAATGTGTTTATTGATTGATTATATTGAGCTAAACAAGATCATGATTCAGAACAAGTATACACTTCACTGTATTGCTGGTTTGTTCGATCAACTATGCATAGATCACCGCATATCAAATAATTACCTTGATTCTTCATATCATCCATTTATTTTGAAGAAGGTGGATATATTAAAGGAATAATTACATAAAATTGATGGACAATATGAATATATATTGATTCCATTTGGTCTTACTGACCCCCTCTGTCTTCACGGATTTAATGAATAAAGTGATTATTGAATACCATTATTATATTGTGGTAGTATTTATATATGTTATTATTTTCTAATAAAATGTAAATTTAGATAAATAATATAGATTGAAATTTGAACAAAACTCTCGAATGAATGAGAAACCATATGATAATTTTACAATGATTTAATTTTGGCCGAATTTGTTTTCACTATTTTTTCATAAAATCTCAATAGATTGTATAACAATAGATCCATCAAAGAATGAGGATATTGAATATTTACACAGAACAACCATGGTGAATATGATCTATATATTTCATTTAATAAATTTATGTTATTGACATGTTTGAAAAAATTTAGTAACACTATCTAATAAACCCACCAAATCAACTCTTAAGGAAGGTTATCTTTTCTATATAAGTGAATTTGAGTAAATTTTCCTGGAACAAAAGAGGTGACTTTCATAGTAAATGATCTTAAAATAACGTCTAATAGATAAGTAATTATTATATTCATTGAATCATATATAATAGTTATTGGGATTTTTAATTATGTATAATTACATGGGAAATGATTATGCATCAAAACAAATTATGATTCCTAAGAATAATTACATTACTAATGTATTTGATGATTTAAAATTATTTTTTTCATTAATAAAAATGATTAATTATATTTATGTTGAATAATATGATATATATACTAGTCATAAATTATTTTCCTATATATTCACAAAGAATGATTTGAATATGTTCTAAAGAAAAAACGTTTGAGCTGATTAATGATCACAACTACTCAATACATTACAACACAAGGAAAGAGAAAACGGTGGTTGATGATTTGAGATAAAAGGACATTTATACCTTATTTAATATTTTGGATTAAAAATTATTCAAAATTTTATATGTGAAAAGGGTTGATCTAGAAATTGTAAAGTAAGGTTAAAAATCATCTTTCTTAAATGAATGAACAACCATCTTTCGAATGGGAGATAAATGTGGTGTAGAAGAAATATGTAAAGATATAAAAGAGTGAATGAAATTTTATTTAGTGTATCCATGGTCATCATAGAATGATTGGTATAGTAATATTTCATATATTCCTTCCAATCAATATTTTAAATCCTATTGTTAGAGGAATATAAATTTTTATCGTACTCTATGAATCAAGGATTTAAAAAGGATTTATAGAGATTTGAAGGAGTATTTCTATTTGGATGTCACTAACAGTTATATAAAATATTTTGTTTATTAGCTTATGTAATTTCTGAATATTAGGGATTAAATAATAATGTTTAAGGGGGATTTACATATATTACCCATATCACAATGGATGTTGGAAAACATAACCATGGATTTTATCGTTGGACTCCCCAAAAATCCAAATGGGAAAAATGATACATTGTTTGAAGATGTTCAACATACCAGATCTTGGTAATTTATTATTATGAGAGAATAATTTTCTATAGATTTTCATCCTATTATATCCATCAAATAAGTGTTACGGTTTTTGGAAGTATAACATTCCATTTTTTCTTATTATGATCCAGGTATTCTCTCAATGTTCTAGTGAAGTCTTCTGTGAAATATTGATATGATGTAATGATTATAAATTACATTTCATAATATTAAATATGGATATTACCAGAGAAAATTTCAAATCCAATAGAATATTTTGAGATCATGTTCTCTTGATTTTGATGGTTTTTGGGATCAAAACCCTCCTCAAGTTATGTTTTCATACCACAATAGATTTTACTCAAGCACTCATATGGATCCTTATAAATCCTAAAATTGATGTACATATTGAGATAAAATGCACCGGAATGAAGTAAGTTAATGAGTGATATTGTTACCTATTATATAAAAATAAATGGTATAAAAGGTTAAATATATTAATCAACACATCATGGTAGCTCAAATTTTGAAAAAAAAAATTATTTAGATAATCTTCATCATGATCTGGATTTTTTTTTGTGAAAAAGTGTTTCTAAAATCTTATCCAAAAAAGAGGTTATGATATTTTTGAACAATTGGAAAACAATCCCAAATAATATTAGACTCTTTGAAAGTAGTGATATTATTGGGACAAAATATTAGCACTCTTAACATTCACCAAACCACTCTTAAGTCCCCAATGTTATCCATGTCTCCCCTTATGGAGTGAATACACGACCTATCACATGTAGTAAACTCAGATATCATACAACTGGAGAATTATCATTATTATGAAGAACAACTATTGCAGATTATAGATCAAATAGAGAATGTTCTCTGAAATAAGACCACTCTTTTGGTATAGTTTTTTTGGCAAATACATTATTTTGAGAATGTTATGTGAGTACATGAGGAAATTATGTGGTATATGTATCCTCATTTATTCATATCTATGTGATGAATCTCAAAGGATAAATTAATTTTAAGCGGATATAGTGTAATAATTTTTTATTTATTTATTTCTTTCCAGATAAATTAAATTTTATTTAAATCATGTGTTACAAACAAAACCATGTTAATCTTTTTGAGACACACAACACTTCGATAGGATCCAAAACACATTCCAATAATTTCTAAAAAACCATGAAATATTATTACTATAAAAATATAAAAATGAAAATAATAACCTATACTTTAAAATTGGAATGATGAATTCATTCAAGTCATTATATATTACATAAATTTTTTTCTAAAAAAATAATCCTTTTTTAAAAAATAAAATTTATTTCCTACACTTTTAGAAAATTAAAATTGTAAAATAAACATAGTATTTTATATAATAATTTCAATGTTATTTTAGGGGAAAATTGTGGGGTTTTTTTAACTATTTCATTGATTATTGGACACAAAGAAATAGTTAATTATAATCAAATAAATATTTTTCTTAATTTATTTAAAATTTTAAATTATATTTTAAATTCTTTTTAATGTATTCATAGTTCTATTATACATTTATTAATCCAATTTCTATCATTGGAATCTAGTTCATATTGAATATTTATACAAAACATCTGCAAACATAGAATTTTTTCCATTAAAAATTTGATTTCTCTTCACATCAAAAGTATTAAATCTAATAAAAATATACCCACAATAGTGAATAGAAATATAAAAAAAATATTTTACATATTTTCAATCATTATAATTATAATTTATAATAATTTATAATCCTTTATTGACCAAAATTAATAGTTAAAAGTGTAACAATTATTTATTGCAATTAAGGTAAAAACTGTGTTACAGAGGGGGTAAAATTAAAATTTAAGGATTAGAAATAACCAAAAACATCAGAATAACCAATTTTATGGACATATTTAGACCTAAAATATTATATAATTTTTTGTGGTTCATTATTGGATAATTTTTACATGAAAAAAACATGGCTATAATTCAATCCTTTGAAAACATTACATGAGTGCCACTCTCCATAATTATAAAATTCCACCCATATTCTGATCCCCTTATCTCCATAAAACAGTTTTGGTTCAGACAATCCCCACTCAAATACATTTATACTAAGTAGTGGAATTTTTTAGGCTTAACAAGGATAGTTAATGAAGTGGTAACGTTAATAAATGCGTGTTTTTATTTTTTTCAATATTCACATTATTAAATTATTATTATACCATGATGATATTTTAAACATAGTATCTTACATATACTGAAATATTTTTTAATCATGTTCATGAAGTAAACCATTAGATCTAGATAAAGTGTTACAAAATCATCATTCATGTGTATGGTAGATTATCGCCTCAGGTATCTATGTCTTTCAATTTTAAATTATCACGGCTTGAGGAACAAAATTATGAAAGAAATAATTATATATGATATTTTTAATATTATTTTACTCAGGTAATTATTATATAACTCATTCTATCATTCTTTTCATTTTTTTTAAAATGATAATATCACTCCGGTGAACGGTGGACTACCAGCTAACAGAGGCTTGTGATTTTTTACACATAAAATGGAAGGTGATGAGGTTCTATTTAATTTAACAATATGATATATAATATTTTAATGTTATTATTTAATTATAATATATCTATTCCATTTATTTCTATCAATCTTACAAAAAATGGAAATATGGTTAATGCATATGTATGACATACCGTCTCCATTAATCAAACATTTCATTTTCGAGCACTAAATTTTATGGATTAATATAAATACAAATATAATGATTATATAATATATATATACCATGGTCATAAATATATATATTCAAAATCTCTAATCAATGAAATAGTCCCAAATATTAAAAATTGTATGATATACAAAAAACAGAGCAATTATTGCCCAAAATGTTACTTTAACTTGGAATTTATAATAAATAGTTAATAAAATATCTTAAAAACCATATATGGTATGCTAAATATAATTATTATAATTTTATAGATTAATAATAAATTGTAATTATTTAATAAATATGTTCTTATATATTCCACGGATGTTAGGTCCTATGGTATGTGATTTCTAGTCTTTTATTTCTAGGTGAAAAAAACAATTTACCATTATATTATTTTATGTGGTGTATATAATACCACATAGGAATGTTATATCTTGAATATCAATATTTTAATTTTAGTGGATGTCCAATTTTATTTTATTCTTTATTAGGAATTTTGATTAAAAATATCACCATATTGGTAATGGAATTATGTCTCTATTTTCCATATTTGAGATGTATTTATTGATATGAACATATATAATTAATACAGTGTATATATTTCCTTAAAAATTTTAATATAATTAATTTAATAATATTTTTTACATTTTACGTTCCATTTAAATTTATTTCTTACAACGTATTATGATTCATTGTTACTAATGTGGTAAAGAATTTATGTTACAATCTCATTATTTATTTGGATTTTTTATGATTGTGTTTCCTATGATAAAATCTTATGATCCATCTCTCATAAAATAACTAATTTTATTATCCTATTGTTATAAATAATATTTGAAATTCATATTACCTATTTTACACTATATTATACATAAATGAATTGAGAAAATGTTTTTAATAAAATCATACATTATTACTCTCCTCATTCAAATATCTATTCCATTTAAATACCAGTTTTTATAAAAATGTTTTCATATAATTTTTTTTATTAAATTATTATTAGTAAAAACCATTTTATCCAGGTTTCCTATTATATATATTTTTTAAAGGTTTCTTCATGTACTTATCCATGAAATGAATGTTTTCATTTTATTGAAATTGTGAACATAAATTTGTTTAACCTATACAGAGTGACCAAAACAACAAATCATCATTTACATTATTTCCGTTTAAGATTATTTAGAAATTTTAAATTTTATTTTAAAAAAATATTTTCAACATGTTTTTTTATAAAAAAATATTCAAGGAATGAAATATATTATCTTCATAAAAGTTTTCAAAAGATCATACAAATCCATTATCCATATAAGTTGACATATGTTGTTGATGCATATGAAATAATCGGTTTGTGATATGAGTATTCCATTTTTATTTTCTCAACAAATGTTTTATGATATTGATGATATTATTCTTAGTAAAAACTTTTCTCTTCTTTGTGTTTAAATATGATAATATTATTATCAAACCCACTTCTTTTTTCATAGGTTCTTCTAGGATGAATATATATAATGAATATTAAACTTTTCTCTTTTCCATAGGTTATGATATGATGAAATGTTTGTGAAGCCCATTTCATTTTGTCGGTTATGATATATGAAAATAATTTACGGTGTTACAATGCACATATGTATGGTTTTCATTATGTAATAGGTGGGGCCAATAACACCCTAAAATTAATTGGATTATATTTATATCTAATGAGATTTATGGGAATGGAATAGGGAGTGAAATCAATTTAGTAAGGGGCTTTGTACACTATTGTAACGCCCGGACCATAGATACCCAGAGTCAGTGAATTGTTACTTAACATTAGCATGATCATAAGAAATATAAAGTCTTGAATAACCGATTAGTTTAGTAGCATTGGAAACACTAGATATATTCATAAAGTTTACATTACACCAATAATTAAAAAAAACTACAGCAACATATTGTCTTCGTATCCCCTCATACTATCCCTGCAGGTCATTCATAAAATACTACGTCACATCCTTGGAAAAATAAAACATAAAAAAAGGGGTGAGCTCAAATGCCCAGTAAGGATAACAATATAGCGTAATCATTCATAAATAATAATAAACATTTAAGGCAATGTATAACTGAAACAAAATCCTTTTAAATTTGAAATTCTTCATAGTATGTAAAAAATAAAATAAAATAATGTCATTTACTTATTCACATGGATATTATACTAATAGAATTATCACATTCAATATCAATATCCACTTTCATAATGATGGAATTCATAATGCCAGACTATCATAACCACATAACCAAGGCCTCGTGCCAAGACTACAAATAAGATTTTTCCAAGCCCTTGTGCCAAGACACTAGTTTGTCTCATGAGACCTACTGATGCATCGAGGAGCTATAGCAGGCTCCACCCATCACGTACTAAGTCCAATTCATTCCCATATGAAAAGGTTTAAACATAACTTAAACATTCGTATTAAAACTAGCATACGAAATGTCAATAATTTCTCCATAAACCATGAATGGTATAAAAAATAACACATCCATAGAAAAACATATCACAAAACCTTAAATACAATACAAATGTTTTTTATCATAATAAATCAACTTCAAATAAGCTTAAAATCCATCAAAGGATGTTGACATAGATGAAATCAAAACTATTTGAGAGAAATATCTATTTTCTCGAAATCATTGAAAAGTCAGACATTTATAAAGGAAGTAATTTAAAAGAGATTTTTGAATCAAAGTGACCCATACCACTTTGAGACTTTTGAAAAGAAATATCATTTCAAAACATTCATGTCAATATAATTAATCCTTAAAATCATTTTGAAAACATAGACATTTATTAAAAATATTTAGAAAGATAAATCTTTAAAACATTTAAAATTATGATCTTGATAAATAGTACCTTTCACAAATTCTTAAAATATTCATTTTCAAATCATTTAAAAGTCACATAATTAAAAAATAAAACATTTACGTTGAAAATATTCTTATAAGCTTGTATGGGAAGCTTCAATGTATTTATAATAGCGGAAAGTAACCGCACCCGCCATATAAGTTTAAAAAGGCATTCTTACCTTAAATTTGTCGAAAGGGTTAAAAAGTACCTTGTTTGGAAAATGACAGAAAGATTCCTTTCAAAACACATAATGGTATAAATGAATTTAACCCATTGTCTAATAAATAGTAAAAAAAAATTTAAATACATTTTTATAAGGAACATGGATGTGGATGATAAAGAGATCCCAATAGATAATTACGTATAAATAACCTCAGATAATGAAGAGATTGCGAAATATACCCTTACCTTGTACTTTTCCTTGTTTGGGGGTAGGTTAACCTCCTGTATAATGGTGAAATAATTTTTATTAAATTATACAAGAATCATATACATTAATATGTTTTTATATATGATCTTTTAGCATTACTTTGTTAATAATATCTTAGTATTATCATCGTTTCGGGTGTTAACTTATTCGTTTTCTTTTAAATGTTTTGTTACGTAAGCCATGTTTGTCATGGATAGGTTTAATATTATTTATATACATAATTATATCAAGTCCTTAAACATTATTTTTAAATCATCAAATGATAATTATACTTGAATGGATACGATGGAGAATGAATCTCATCGCGTTCGTGGAGACAGTAGTCCGTACGTACGCACGAGCGACAATATCATTTTTTTGATATTAAAATGATTTTTAATTGGATGTTATATCTTATATACAGAATCATTATCTTGTTATATTTATTATTTAAATGAATTACTCATCATTATTATACCCATCCAAATAATAATATATTGAATAACAATTACACCACGACGTGGAGACGGTAAGCCACACGTACGCACGTATAGTGACACGTCATTCAAAGGATGGATAGAATACTGAATATTGTAGTACCAAATTTATAATAATATTATAGTGTATAGAATATACTGGATTCATTATTTTATAATGGTAATAACAAATAAAGAATAAGTTGAAGAAGAAATGAATTTGAAAAAGTGTTCTGAAAACATTACCTCTTCTTTGGGTTCTGCCTTTTGATTTGATCAAAATGGATCGTTAGGTTTGCTTTATGATCAAAATATGTCCTCTAGGTTGTATTGAGGGAAGTTTAGAGAGTATTGGGTCATGGGTTGGCCGAACCAAAAGGCTTTGAATGTGTGAATTAGTGAGAAGGGGGAGTGGCCCTTTATAAGAGGGGTGAGGGGTACCTTTGGAAAGGCTAGGGATATTATTTTATAATAAATTAATATTCGGTTTCTAATGGCTCCAAAGTATATTATTTAAAGTTTAAGGTGGGTATGGGTCGAAAACCACTCATCCCATAGAATTTAGACAGGTTTGGGTCATTATATTTACCTTGTCGTTTAGTTTTAACTCTTAGTTAATTAGTTTGACACTTACGTTGTCACTTTGTATTTTTATATTATATTGTTAATAAACATACTATATACCTCAAAGAGACACCCAAGTGGTCCATTAATGATACACCTATCATGACATAAGTCTATTGGCCGATCCTTAGATTTTTAGGAATTTAATATCAATTAATAATATAATATTTATTTTAAAAACTCTTTTATGTCAATTTTGACACTATTCAGTAATTGATTTTCGTAAAAATCACGACAGAAGTATTACATCTCTAAAAGTAAATTACATAATTCCTAACATGTCATATTAACCAATAAAATTATTTTAATTCATAAAAAGTCTCAAATTATATTTATTTAAGTATTTATAATATCAATTATTTTAATTTTTCACTATTATGGTAATTACTACATCATCTTTGTGTCATAAATAAATTAAATTATTTAATATCTAAAATTTTTAAATAAAATATAATTAGTTATAAAATAAATTTATCTTTCTTATGAATATTTATAATAGAATTTATATTATGTGTAACCCTATATTAAAAATGTTTTAGTAAATAAACATTGATTTTAACTCTTTTAACTCTTCTTTGAATTAAATAATAATAAATGTCCTAATCCAATACAAGTGGACCTAAATGATAATATTTTACTACTAAGGTTGTTTTTGGTCAAGATACACTTTTACAATAGAATTAGGACATGTGTTAGGGTAATATTATTATCATTTTTACCCTTAATTTCCCTATTTACTTTTAATCATGGTACATAAAAGTAAAAAGTTACTATTCACCAAAAAATATTTTCATCTCATTGAACCACATATTACTCCTTGATATTATCCATGTCTCTTGGATTTTCGAAATTCCACTCACATAAGTGGAAAAATTATGTTTTATGAAAAATTCAATTTTTTAACTACAACTTAGTGGTTTCACTATTCATCAAAAAATGAACGTTTCCAGAAAAATACCAAAAAATAGGCCTAAGATATATTTGATATTATGAATCAAAAAATATTTCTATTTTACCAAATTCAAAACATATCAGTTGCATTAATTAATTTAAAATTTAATTCCTGTCGTCAAAACAAATAGCATGTTATTAAGAGATCATAACTATCAAAAGATTGACACTTGTTTATGTCTGGTTTAATTGTGAAATTATGTACAATGACCAACATTGTATTAAATGGTAAAAATATATTATAAATATTCTTTAAACCCAGTCAAATTCATAATTTATCAATACAAATTATTTCGATTTAAAAAGTTGTTTTTAATTAAAATTTAGTAATTTTCACTATTCATCAAAATATAAATGTTATATGAAAAGTTCCAAAATTTCACCTTAGGATAAATTTGATACTCCGAATACAAAAATTAAGTCCATTTTGAGAGATAAAATTTTTAAAATTTAAAAAAGTAGGTATTACTATTCATAACAGCTATTTTGATTGGTTGTGGTGTGTGTTAGAACTCGAAGTTGCGTATAACACACGATACTATATTATTCAAAGGAAAGCATACCGTGGAAGGATGGGATGTTTCATTGTAAATTTTTTATGTCCCCATTCTAAAAAGTAAATTTATTTTGTCAAATTGAGTATATAAATGTTTAAAATATATGATTTAAAAAGGGTTCACTATTAAAATTTGGTAAAAGTGCAATACTGAAAATGAATTTTTTCTTACATTATGTCTAAGAAACTCATAATATGGATTCTAAAATTATAAGTATTTTAAATTTTTGTTAATACTATTCATAACATCTTTTTAACAGCTTGTTTGGTAAGTCATTGTGCGCTTGAACTCGGTGTTGTGTGCAGTGCAAATTATTGAATTATTTTGAAGAAATAACACACTATGAAATCTTGGGGTGTTACATTCTCCTCCCCTTCAATAAATTGCGTCCTCGCAATTTGAAATTGTTCATAGATAATAAAACATTTAATATAGACAATATCTTTGTGGGAAAAGCCACATAGGAAATTGGGTTAATAAAATTTAGTCTTAATAAGAGGAAAAGAGAAAAGAAAGGGTTACCACCAAATTATGATCTCTATTCGGAGAACATTGGTGGCAATTAGAGACATATAAATGGAGGAAAATGTAAATATTTATAGGTAGTGATTGTGGTCATCAATCACAAACAAGTGCAAAATTGAGGGCTTTAAATTCATCAATCTATGCTGATTTAAAATACCATCAGTTCAGCAAAACATATGGTATTAGGATAACACATTTTTTTATTTTAAGATCCCTTCACTAAAGTATAAGAATTAATTTATTCATTGAATAAGAGAAGAAAAAAATATATACTTGACAAGTAGAGTCTCATCCTTAAACTATGTTCTACGACAAACTCATCTTTCACTCTAAAAGATAATAGAACTGAAAAATAATATTCAATTCGTATCGGGTTAAAAAATGAATTTATAATTCATCTAGAAGAACCATTAAAAAAACTGACATTATTCAATCAAGGATATCATGTAGGTCAGTGGTAGGTGACACACCCTTGTCAACTTTCGGTTGTGGGTTCAAGTATCGCGGCCTTGCCGGATGCGACGGGTTGCCGCCCGACCTCAAGTTTGTCCTTTTATGGAAATCCAAAATAATCCAAACTAGAACTATCCAAAATAATTCAGTCCAAAATTTATAAGGAAGGTAAACACAATGAATATCCTTTTTTTCATGTAATAACATGTGATCACCTTCATCATGTATTCTTTTAAAATAGTACAACATCCTGAATTACCATAAAACCTTATTGATTACATTTATGATCCCTTATTCCTTAAAGAACAATAGATAAAATCCTTCAATCCAGAAATGTTGTAAACCCCAACAATGATGGAATATTCAAATCATTAATTAGTTTCAAGGTAGTCAAGAATATCCAATATAATTTATCCAAATCAATCATGTATTATTCTAGAATCACTAACTCGGTATCAGAACCATATTATGGTTAATCTTTCTCTCAACCATATATTTTCCAAAAATTTAACCTGCTATTGAGTCACTTTTCTTTGTTCCACATAATCTCAAGTCCTTAATGAAATAGTGTTGCAGTACAATCCTTACGTACTCCATAATTATTATGACATGTAAATTGTTGATACAACACTCAAATGACATAATCAACATAAGAACTCTAATCATTCCTCTTTATCTGTGGTTGTATCATAACTTGATTATTATCTAATAGCATCATTTGAGGCATAGTCTGATTACTGGGACATAGGTTTGCGTAGTGTCCAGACTCTTTGCAAATTAAGCATTGTACATTTGAAACCATTTGCTTACCCTTCTAGTAACGTACTTTGCGCCATTTTCATCCACACTTATAACAATCTCTCATTCCTTTCAGGCAAGTTCCAGGGTGTTTCTTCCCATAGTTTTCACATATGGGAAAATTATTCTTTTCCTTATTCCCATTATCCATCATTCTCTCTTCCATCCATTTCTTCTCTTTCTTCCCTTCAAAGCCATAGGACTCAGAAAACTCTTTACTTATCTTATCAACACATGATATTATTTCTTCATATGATGATTGTCACAACCCGTCCTCAGGCCCGTGCCGTGACTACCCCAAGCCCGCCTTCCATAGGCCAGGGGCTGGCGACTAGCACCAAGGCATAAATCCCGGTAAAGGGAAGGCATTGACTTTGTAATGTAAACAAGAACCACAGAGTAAGCAAGCGGAAAAAGTAAATACTAAGTAAAATATGGTACAAGAGTGAAGTGCAGAAAAGTAAGTGGGCCAGTATACAAACCCAAACTGAAAGTAAAGTACAACTCGAATGAGAAAACAACAACTGAAAGGTAAAGCCACAACGACGAGCTGTCCACTGGGAATCCCTCCTAAAGGGTGGGTACAGAAAGCCTCCACTGCTCCTTGGGTCCAGTCGACCACTCCGAGTACGTCCTGCCCAGTGGTCCGCCTCCAGGTACCATCCTGCTCCGCAAGCCTCCACCACGATCAATGTTGTCTGTCGTCTACAACCAACACAACGTAGTGCGGGCATAGCCCGTGCATGGGTGAGTATAAGCTACTCAGTAGGGACCCCGAGACCCCCAAAGGTCTCCCGAAATCCACAAAGCATAAAACACAAAGGAAAGACACAATCACGAAGTAACAATCGACACTGCTTAGGTATATGCCCATACATATACCTAAGTCATCAATTCCAATACACTCCAACCTCCGAGCCTATGTACAAACCAGTCCACACAGGAAAGCATACGTACTCCACACAGGAAAGAAAAACGAAATCCACACAGGATAGCACTACACAATCCACACAGGAAAGTAAAACAGGATTCAGCTCACACTGGTATACTTCTTCGAAAGATGATAGAGATGATCACTGATCCACCCACAAAGGATCGATAGGTACTAACCCTCGCAATGACCCACACATGATCGGTAGGAAACTAACCCCCTCAATGACCCACACAGGATCAGACCCACACAGGATCTGTAGGCATTGGCTCACACAGAACCGCTAAGTGCTGACCCACATAAGATCGGACCCACACAGGATCGATAACACTGATCCACATAGGATCGTTGAGTTATGTAGTCGTCGTCGTCGAATACACTGAGGATCTCAGCATAGTCGTCGTCGCAGTCACAATAGCAGTCGCAACCAGCACTAGGGTTCCCGCACACAGCAAGCTCGTTCGGGAGGGTCCGCTCCATGAGCAGAGAGGATGATACATCAACTGACACATAGTACAGAGCTTATTTATCCAAAAGTTCCATATCGTCAACAGGAACTCAACGTTGCAGACGGCGCGTCAAACGAACGCCCTGTCTGAGAGTTATTGGCTTTTTTGTCCGAGGGCCCCGTTGGTTTTTAAGGCAAAACCAACCCGACCGTACTCCACCTACGTCCAAACCTCGGGCGGAGTAAGCCAAGAGATCCATATCACTAAGAGGAAACCAACAAAGTCGATGGCACGTCATTCAGACGTCCGGTGCTTAAGATATGAGCGTTTCAGCTCCAAGGGTCCGGTTGGTTTCGTGTACGAACCAACCCGGCTGAACTCAAATTATTCCGAAACCTTGGGTGCGATGTACCGAAACGACCATCTCATTTCAAGGATCGTGTCGCCGCTGACGGTGCATCGATCAGAAATCCATAACCCGAGTTATGGGCAAAAGACCATAGAAGGTCCGAAAACGGGGGTTTCGGGCCCGGACCGACCCGGCCCGCGACCCCCTGGTCAGCCCGAACCGGGTCGACCTGCCCCAGGTCCAGGTCGGCCCAGCCTGGCACGGCCCGGCCCGGTTTGGGCACAGCGCGCCCAGCGCGCTGGCCAGCTCGGCCTTTGGCTGAGCCGTTTCGGCAAGGGGGGGGTGCCTGTCCCCTGGTGAAACCAAGGCCCCCCAATTAAGGGGTCCGTTTTTCATAGATGACCGGGGGAATTATTTCCCCCAGATCCCCTTTATCCGGCCGGACCGCACCAGCCGGCCAGTTCTGCCGACAAGGACCGGTGACGGCCGGTCCTTTCCTCCATCCCCGAAACTGGCGGCCCGGAACCGGTCGCCGGTCACCCTGCTCCACCGCGGCTCGGAACCGGTCGCGGCTTGATTCGTCTGGCGCGGTACGACGACACCGTGCCCCCCTCTGCTGCGGCCCCACTCCGGCCGCGGCGTCTTCGGTTTTCTTCGACGCGGCGTGACGGCGTCACGTCCTTGTTCAACTTCACGGTGCGGCGCGACGGTGCTGCGAATTACTTGCCGTGTAATTTCCACGTTGTGCGACGTCACCACGCCATTCCATCCAATCCTCAAAGTATCAACAAGGATAGAGAGGAGGGTCAACCGTATTTGTGCGGTCCGGCCCCCTCTCGATAAACGATAACATTTAGTCGAATATCCACGAATATCGACAAACTAGAATCATGAACGGAAAATAATTAAATAAAATAAATCCCCTACCTCGGTTTCAAGAACAGTGCACGTCAACGAGCCGCAGAAGATGATCGTCACGGAGATCGGGCGTCGCGGAAAACGAACGTCGATTCTGTTGTTGTCGAGGTGCGTCCGAAGAGGAAACATCGCGGAAGAAGGACGTCGTGGAAGAAGTTCTCCGCGTTTTTAGGTGGAGATGTTCTTCGTTGAAGAAAAATGTTCTTTGTCGGAGTCCGAGGTGTTCTTCACATTCTTCGTCGAAGGAGAAGATGTTCTTCCCAAAACCTCTCAATGACGAAACTCTAACCACAAAATAAAATAAGCTCCTTTCTTAAATTATTAACACAACAAGCCTTTTGAAATTCAAAGGTTTGAATTTCAAAAACTTACATTAAACACTCAACATTAAAACAATAAGTTTGATAAACATCAGTTATCAACATTTAAATGGGAGTTGAAGGAGTTTAGAGGATATGAAGGGGTGGGGTTCGTGTGGGCCCCACCACCATCATAACCTCCCAAGGAAGGTTGGGCAGTTACCCAACTTCCATCCAAAGGATAAATCACTTAGGGTAAGATAAAAATTGTAGAATAATTATGAATTAAACTTCCACAATTTTTATCATTAACCCTCGTGAAAACGCAACTCCAGAACAAGAGTTCCTAAAAAATTACCGGCGTTGCGGTTCCATCGGTGCCCTCAGAATTCGATTCTGGGCACCAGTTCAAAAGTTAGAAATTCCCGCTCGTTCTTTCACTAAACATATCCGAGCTAAACTTCGGATAGAAATTCCGGGCACTCCGGGACTCGGAATCAAGTACCGTCTGAAACCGTGTACTTGTAAAATTCCACAGAAAATTAAGAAAAACTTCTCCCTTGAATTAAACAGGTATTTACATTACTCCCACCTCAGGGCTTTACGTCCTCGTAAAGATACATCATAACTAGGGAAAAAAATGAGGGTACTGAACACACATCTAAGCCTCCTACTCCCAAGTTCTCTCCTCGAGGTTTCCGTGCCACCATCTGATGCGCACTAGAGGAATCGACCGTCCACGTAGGACCTGCTCCTATCGATCCTCGATCTCCACAGGGACCTCCGAAAAAGTTGCCCCATCATCAACGTCTAGCTCCCCATGGTCAAAGATATGCGTCGGGTCATGCACGTATCTCCTCAGTTGAGATACGTGGAAGACGTCGTGCACCCGGTGCAACTGAGGTGGTAGAGCCAGGCGATAAGCCACCTCACCAATCCTGCTGAGGACCTGGAATACTCCGATGAAGCATGGAGACATCTTGCCGCCTCGGCCAAATCTCCGTAATCCACGTCGAGGTGAGACACGCAAGAAGACGTGGTCGCCATCCTCGAACTCTAGTGGCCTCCGCCTCCTGTCATCATATGACTTCTGCTGGCTCTGAGCTGTCCTCATCAGCTCCTAGATGACCTGGACCTTCTCTGTCGTGGCCTGGACCATCTCCGGTCCCACATGTGTTGACTCCCCAGGGTCTGTCCAGCACAAATGAGATCTAAAAGGTCGGTCGTACAATGCCTCGTATAGTGCCATCCCGATGGTTGAGGGGTAGCTATTGTTGTACGTGAACTCCACCAAGGGTAGGTGGTTCTCCCAACTGTGACCAAAGTCGAGGACACATGTGCGGAGCATGTCCTCGAGATTCTGAATGGTTCTCTCAGTCTGACCATCCATCTGAGGGTGAAAGGCCGTTCTCAGACGTAGCTGCGTCCCGAACGCCTCTTTCAACCCCTTACAAAGCCGGGAAGTAAAGCGAGCATATCAATCGGCGACAATAGATGATGGTACACCGTGAACCCGTACAATCTCCTGTACGTAAGGTCGTCCCAAGCTCTCCACTGAGCCCTGCTCTATGACGGGTAAGAAGTGTGCCGACTTGGTGAGTCAGTCGACAATCATCCAAATGGAGTCGTGACCTCTGGAAGTGCGTGGAAATCCGGTCACGAAGTCCATAGATATCCCATCCCACTTCCACTACGGGACGTCTAAGGGTTGTACCATGCCTGCTGGTACATGATGCTCTTCCGTCACCTTCTGGCAAGTGAGGCATCGAGAAACTAACTCTGCCACAGCCTTCTTCATGCCCGACCACAAGTGATGTCGTCTGAGATCCTGGTACATCTTCGCCACTCCAAGATGTACCGCCGAAGGAGAAGTGTGAAACTCTCTCAGCACTTCCTCCTGTAAGGCAACTGCTAACAAGGTACGTCCTCTGAAAAGGACATCGTGCTCTGATCTAAAGGAGAAACCATCAGGTGCCTTTCCTGAGGATATCTGTGCACGCCGCGTCTCACAGTCAGCGTCCCCATGCTGTTCCTCTCTATCCCACTGCAGTTGTGGAGGGGTGACTGTGAGTGACTGAAGGATGGCTGCTCCATCTCTATCCACGCCTCTAGGGGCGCTGGTCAAACTCTATCTTAGCTTCTAGAAGCTCTGCTGACATCTGTCTGACCACACGAAGGGTTTCTCCTTCCTCCTTAATGTTCTGCAAAGCTGCAATGATTTCTCCATTGCCGAAAAGGGAAATCTGGTCTCATCCCATGGATGAACCATGTTCCTTGCCTAATACAGTCAATCACGTCATGATTAGTTAATTCATGGCATGGATGATGTCGTAAGGCCTCGATGCTGCAACTAAGAGATCCAACCGTTACTCTCGCCTCCAAGGGTTGAGTCACACTATCAGCATTAGTGTGTGGTCATAAGGTCTCCTCTAGTAAGAATCTCACCAGTGAGGGTCAAGTCAGCAGTTTTTTTAACCGGCACCTCTATGTATTAACAAACAAAAGACGAGAAAGAAAACTTCACTATTGAAAGTGTCTTTTATTACTTCAACACAAAGTACAAGGACACAAGGAAACACAAAAAAAGAAGCTAGAGGCATTATGGTCAAGTGACTCTATGCCTGGAGCTAGTCCCGCACTTGTCCACCTGCTTCCGGAGCTCCATGATCGTAGGCTTCAACTGCCTGAAGTTGTGCTCTCCCCCGAGGTCGGGGTGGACCTCCTGGTGATGGTGGTGGTAGAGCCTCAAAGCGTCTCCCACCACCTGCTGCTCGGCCAACTCCTCTGCTTCATCCGCCTACTCCCTGCAGACTTCCACGGTCGAACCTCTGCCTCTAACTAGGTGGTTCCTCAACCGTCTGCTGCTACTCTACATGGCAGGTCGGGTAGTCACGAGCCATGTGGCCCTGCCCGCCGAATGCATAGCACTGTCTTCCACTCGTAAGACTGGTTCTGCTGCGTGTGCCCCACACCTCTGAGCCAGTATCCTGTGGTCGTCCGCCTGTTGGCCTGGCCCGCATGGACCTCTACGACATTTGTCTACTGTCGGCTGCAGAAGACTCCGCCACGTGTCGCCCTGCAGTAGGTCTCACCGCTGGTGTAGACTCAGAAAGAAAACTCTCGATCAAAAGGGCTCACTCCAGTACTCCTGTCAGAATTGGAATGCTAAGGGAGATCAGTGATGCCCTGATCTTGTGTCTCAATCCCTGCTCAAAGGTCCGGCCCCAGAAGAATGGCACTCCTACCATGTCGATCGAGTAGTGCGAGATATCGTTAAATCTCGTTGAGTACTGGGCGACTGTCAAGCTGCCCTGCCGCAACTGAAGAAGCTCCTGGATGCGCACCGCACGGAGGGTGGCTGGGACGAACTCATAGTGGAAGAGGCTCTCAAAATCCTTCCAGAGAAGAGATGCCTCATCGTGCGCGTGGAGCATCAAGCTCCACCATCTGCCTGCTGCTACATGCATTAGGCTCGCTACGAGGATCACCATGAGGTCTGTTGGTATCCTCACTAACCTGAAAACTCTAACCACTGCCTCCAGCCAGTCCTCGGCTACCTGGGGGTCAATCTCCCCGTGGAACCTGGGCAGTCGCTGGTGCTAGAACTCATGCAGTGCACTGAGGCGACGTGCATCGTCAGCAGCTGGTGCTGGAAGCATCAGTGGCTCAGCAGGTAGAGCTACCGCCGGTGCCACTGCGGACAAAGGGCCCTACACCGAGGCCTCGTCACTCAGTGGGCTGTCGTCATGCTCAACTCTCGAAACCCTAACTGGCTGCCATCGTGGGGCCATCCTGAAAAGGGAACAGGTGCGCCACGGTCAGAACAGTATACCTGGTGAGCTGACACAAAGTAATCACAAAGAAAACATGAAAAACACATGCAATCAATGATTTCGTGTATTATGTCGGTAATCAGAAGTCAAGGTCCTGGTGTATGGATACGTCAGCCGCTACACCAACACAGGACTCCCTGGACTGATAACCACACCCAATACGCTAAACACTATTACTTCACATAGAAATGATCAGAGTTCGCGATAGAACCGAACTACTCTAATACCAATTTGTCACGACCCGTCCTCAGGCCTGTGCCGTGACAACCCAAAGCCCGCCTTCCATAGGCCAGGGGCTGGCGACTAGCACCAAGGTGTAAATCCCGGTAAAGGGAAGGCATTGCCTTTGTAAAGTTAACAAGCACAACAGAGTAAGAAAGCGGAAAAAGTAAATACTAAGTAAAAGCTGGTACAAGAGTGAAGTGCAGAAAAGTAAGTGGGCTAGTATACAAACCGAAACTAAAAGTAAAGTACAACTCGAAAGGGAAAACAGCAACTGAAAGGTAATGCCGCAACGACGAGCTGTCCAATGGGAATCCCACCTGAAGGGTGGGTACAGAAAGCCTCCACTGCTCCTCAGGTCCAGTCGACCGCTCTGAGTACGTCCTACCCAGTGGTCCACCTCTAGGTACCGTCCTGCTCCGCAAGCCTCCACCACGATCAACGTTGTCCATCTTCTGCAACCAACACAACGTTGTACAGGCATAGCCCGTGTAGGGGTGAGTATAAGCTACTCAGTAGGGACCCCGAGACCCCCGAAGGTCTCCCAAAATCCACAAAGGATAAACCACAATGGAAAGACACAATCACGAAGTAACAACCGACACTGCTTTGGTATATGCCCATATATATACCTAAGTCATCAATTCCAATATGCTCCAACCTCCGAGCCCAAGTACAACCCATTCCACACAGGAAAGCATACGTATTCCTAACAGGAAAGCAAAACGGAATCCATACAGGATAGCACTACACAATCCACACAGGAAAGTAAAACTGGATTCAACTCACATAGGTATACTTCTTCGAAAGATGATAGAGATGATCACTGATCCATCTAAGTCGTCAGACACACAAAGGATCGATAGGTACTGACCCCCGCAATGACCCACACAAGATAGGTAGGAAACTAACCCACGCAATGACCCACACAGGATCAGACCCACACAGGATCTGTAGGCACTGGCTCACACAGAACTGCTGAGTGCTGACCCACACAGGATTGGACCCACATAAGATCGATAGCACTGATCCACATAGGATCTCTGAGTGCTGTAGTCATCGTCGTCGAATCCACTAAGGATCTCAGGACAGTCGTCGTAGCAGTCACAGTAGTAGTCGCAGCCAGCACTAGGGTTCCCGCACACAGCAAGCTCGTTCGGGAGGGTCCGCTCCACAAGCTGAGAGGCTGATACATCAACTGACACATATTCCAGAGTTGATGTATCCAAAAGTTCTGTATCGTCATCAGGAACTCAACGTCGCAGACAACGCGTCAAACAGACGCCCGGTCTGAGAGTTATTGGCTTTTTCGTCCTAGGGGCCCGGTTGGTTTTTAAGGAAAAACCAACACGACAGTACTCCACCTGCATCCAAACCTCAAGAGGAGTAAGACAAATGATCCATCTCACTAAGAGGAAACCAACAAAGTTGACAGCACGTCATTCGGACGTCCAGAGCTTACGATATGAGCGTTTTCGCTCCGAGGGCCCAGTTGGTTTCGTGTACGAACCAACCCGGCTGAAATCAAAGTATTCCAACACCTTGGGTGAGATATACTTAAAGGACCGTCTCGTTCCAAGGATCGTTTCGCCACTGACGGCGCGTCAATCAGAGGTCAGTAGCCCGAGTTATGGGCAAAAGACCGTAGACGGTCCGAAACGGGGGTTTCGGGCCCGGACCGACCCGGCCCGAGACCCCCTGGTCGGCCCGAATCGGGTCGACCCACCCCGGGTCTGGGTCGGGCCGGCCCAGAAGGGCCCGGCCTGGTGGAATGGCTAGGCGGCCGGCCAGGTCTGGGCACAGTGCGCCCAGCGTGCTGGCCTGCTCAGCCTTTGGCCCAACCCTTTCGGCAAGGGGGGCGGGGGTGCCTGCCCCCTGGTGAAACTGCTGCCCCCCAATTAAGGGGGCCGTTTTGCATAGCCGTCTGGGGTAAGTATTTCCCCCGACTCCCCTTTGTCTGGCCGGCGTGCACTGGCCGGCCGGTTCTGCCGACAAGGACCGGCGACGGCCGGTCCTTTCCTTCATCGCCGACACCAGTGGCCCGGAACCGGCCGCCGGTCACCCTACTCTGCCACGGCCCGGAATCGGCCGCGGCTTGATTCGTCCGGCGTGGTGCGACGACACCGCACACCTCTACGCCGCGGCCCCGCTCTAGCCGCGGCGTCTTCGGTTTTCTTCGACGCGGCGTGACAGCATCGCGTCCTTGTTCAACATCACGGCGCGGCGCGACGACGCCGCGAATTACTTGCCGTGCGATTTCCGTGTGGTGCGGCGGAACCACGCCATTCTGTCCAAACCAAAAAGTATCAACAAGAATAAAGAGGAGGGTCAACCGTGTTTGTGCAGTTTGGCCCCCTCTCGTTAAACGATAACATTTAGTCGAATATCCACAAGGATCGACAAACTAGAATCATGAACAGAAAATAATTAAATAAAATAAATCCCCTACCTCGGTTTCAAGAACAGTGCACGTCAACGAGCCGCGGAAGATGAGCGTCGCGGAGGTCGGGCGTCGTGGAAAACGAACGTCGATTCCGTTCTCATCGAGGTGCATCCGAAGAGGAAACGTCGCGGAAGAAGAACATCGTGGAAGAAGATCTCCGCGTTCTTCGGCGGAGATGTTCATCGTCGGAGTCCGAGGTGTTCTTCACATTCTTCGTCGATGGAGAATATGTTTTTTCCCAAAACCTCTCAACGACAAAACTCTAACAACAAAATAATATAAGCTCCTTTCATAATTTATTAACACAACAAGCCTTTTGAAATACAAAGGTTTGAATTTCAAAAACTTACATTAAACACTCAACATTAAAACCATAAGTTTGATAAACTTATGTTATCCACATTTAAATGGGAGTTGAGGGGGTGTAGAGTATATGAAGGGGTGGGGTTCGTGTGGGCCCACCACCCTCATAACCTCCCAAGGGAGGTTGGGTAGTTTCCAAACCTCCATCCAAAGGATAAATCACTTAGGGTATGATAAAAATTGTAGAATAATTATGAATTAAACTTCCACAATTTTTATCATTAACTCTCATGAAAACGCAACTCCGGAACAGGAGTTCCAAAGAAATTACCGGCGCTGCGGTTCCATCGGGGCCCTCAGAATTTGATTCCGGGCACCGTTTCAAAAGTTAGAAATTCCCGCTCATTCGTTCATTGAACATACCCGAGAAAAACTTTAGATAGAAATTTCGGGCACTCCGGGCCTCGGAATCAAGTACCGTCTGAAACCGCATTCTTGTAAAATTCCAAAGAAAATTTAGAAAAAATTTCCCTTAAATTTTACGGGTCTTTACAATGATAATACATGGGAGAATATTTCTCTTATAAATTATTGATTATGACCATGAAGATATTATCTTTCATTCACTTTGGATTATGTGCATTGCTGGAGTTATCATTCATTTTAATGGGTTCCATTTCAAAACAATGGCATAAACTAGATTAGTTTATGAATAAAAATACCTAATACCAAACTTGTAAAACACATTACAGAAATTAAATTTTTTATGGATATAATCCATAATCATAAAAATGCCTCCTTTGAGAAAGTATATACTCATAAACCCTTAATAATGGTTTGTAATGAAAAATAGAATTATCTTAAGAATATCCCCCGGGAGTGTCGTAACCAAGAGTGATGCAAGGCCCATTGTCATGCACCAGTTCCCGTTCGAGTCTAGCTCAAAGCGGTGTTTCCGGGTTTTACCCCTAGGTACATCTGTGCTAGAGCCGCCTCTACCTGCTCATATCCCGACAGGGATGATTTTCTCAGAAAACTCAAAAATCTCTACAATTCCAAAATTCTAGGAAGTTCTTCTATACTAATCCTCAAAGTTCATCTTAGGTGTATGTTCCCTAATCACAGTTTATCTAAATCTTGCTTGCAAGGTTTGTACTAAACTTTCTCTGATACAAATTGTAATTCCCCGACCGTAGATACCCAGAGTCAGTGCATTATTACATAACATTGGAATTATCACAAGAAAGATCATGTCTCGAATGACCGATTAGTTTAGTAGCCTTGGAAACACTAGATATATTCTTAAAGTTTATATTACAGCAATATGTAAAAAAACTAAAACAACATATTGTCTTCATATCCCCTCATACTATCCCTGCAGGTCATTCATAAAATTCTTCTTCACATCCTAAGAAAAATAAAACATCGAAAAAGGGGTGAGTTCAAATGCCCAGTAAGGAAAACAATATAGCGAAAACTTTCATAAATAAGAATAAACATTTAAGGCAATGTATAACTGAAACAAAAGGCTTTTAAACTTGAAGTTCTACATATTATGGCAAAAATAAAATAAAGTAATGCCATTTACTTATTCACATTGATATTATACTAATGAGATTATCACATGAAATATCAATAACCACTTTCATAATGATAGAATGCATAATGAAAGACTATCATAACCACATAGCCAAGGCCTCGTGCCAAGACTACAAATATGATTTTTCCAAGGACTTATGCCAGGACACTAGTTTGTCTCATGAGACCTATCGATGCATCGAGGAGCTATAGAGGGCTCCACCCGTCACATACTAAGTCCAATGCATTCCCATATGAATAGGTTTAAACATAACATAAACATTCATATTAAAACTAGCATACGAAATGTCAATACTTTCTCTATAAACCATTAATGGTATAAAAAATAACACATCCATAGTAAAACATATCACAAAACCATAAATACAACAAACAAATTTTGTATCATAATAAATCAACTTCAAATAATCTTAAAATCCATCAAAGGATGTTGACATAGATGAAATAAAAACTATTTGAGAGAAATATCTCTTTTCTTGAAATCATTGAAAAGTCAGACATTTATAAAGGAAGTAATTTAAATGAGATTTTTGAATCAAAGTGTCCCATACCACATTGAGACTTTTGAAAAGAAATATCATTTCAAAACATTAATGTCCATATAAATAAATCCTTCAAATCATTTTGATAACATGGACATTAATTAAATATATTTAGAAAGATAAATATTTAAAATATTTAAAATTATGATCTTGATAAAGAGTACGTTTCACAAATTCTTAAAATATTCATTTTGAAATCATTTAAAAGTCACATAATTATAAAATAAAAAATTTAATTTGAAAATATTCTTATAATCTTGTAAAGGATGCTTCAACGATTTTATAACGGCGGAAAATAACTGCACCTGTCGTATAAGTTTAAAAAGACATTCTTACCATAAATTTGTCGAAAAGGATAAAAAGTAACTTGTTTTGAAAATGAAAGAAATATTCCATTCAAAACACATAAGGGTATAAATGTCTTTAACCCATTGTCTAGTAAATAGTGAAAATGTCTTTAAATACATTTTTAAGGAACATGGATGTGGATGATAAAGAGATCCCAGTAGATAATTACGTATAAACAACCTCGGATAATGAAGTGATTCAGAAATAAACCCTTAGCTTGTCCTTTTCCTTGGTTTGGTGTAGGTTAAACTCCTGTATAATGGTGAAATAATTGTTATTAAATTATACAAGAATCATATACTTTTTTATGTTATCATATATGTTCTTTTAACATTACATTGTTAATAATATCTTAGTATTATCGTTGTTTCGAGTGTTAACTTATTAATTTTATTTTATATGTTTTGTAATGTAAGCCATGTTTTTCCTGGATAGGTTGTATCTTATTCATATCCATAATGATATAAAGTCCTTAAACCTTATTTTTAAATTATAAAATGATAATTATACTTGAATGGATACGATAGAGAATGAATCTCATCGCGTTCGTGGAGACGGTAGTCCATACATACGCACGAGCGACAATATCATTCTTTTGATATTAAAATGATATTTAATTGGATGGTATATCTTATATACAGAATCATTATAATGTTATGTTTATTATTTAAATGAATTAAACATTATTATTATACCCATCCAAATAATTATATATTGAATAACAATTACACCACGACGTGGAGACGGTAAGCCGTACCTATGCACGTATGGTGACATGTCATTCAAAGGATGGATAGAATACTGAATATTGTTGTACCATATTTATAATAATATTACAGTATATATTAGATACTGGATTCATTATTTTAGAATGGTAATAACAATGAATGAATAAGTTGAAGAAGAAATGAATTTGAAAAAGGGTGGTGAAAACATTACTCTTCTTCGGGTTCTTCCTTTTGATTTGAAAAAAAGGGATCCTTAGGTTGGATTTCAGATAAAACTAAGGCCTAGAGGTTGTAGTGATTGAAGTTTAGAGAGTATTTGGGCAGGTTTTGGCAGAGCCAAAAGGCTGTTAATGTGTTAATTAGTGAGAAGGGTGAGTGCCCTTTTATAAGAGGGGTGAGGGTCATCTTTGGAAAATTTAGAAATATTATTTTATAATAAATTAAAATTCAGTTTCTAATGGCACAAAAGTGGATTATTTAAAAGTTAAGGTAGTGATTGGTTGAAAACAACTCAACCAATATAATTTATACAGGTTTGGGTCATTATATTAACCTTATCTTTAACTTTTAACTCTTAGTTAATTAGTTTGACACTTACCCTATCACTTTGTATTTTTATATTATATAGATAATAAAATTACTATATACCTCCAAGTGACCCCAAAATGGTCAATTAATGATACATATATAAATATATAAGTCTCTTGTCTAAACCTTAGATTTGTAGGAATTTAATATCAATTAATAATATAATATTTGTTTTAAAAACTCTTTTATGTCAATTTTGACACTATTCAATAATTGATTTTTGTAAAAATAACAACTGAAGGATTACTTAAAAAAAAGTTAATTAAATCATTATTAACATGTATTATTAGCCTTTAAAATTATTTTAATTCATAAAAAGTCTCAAAATATATTTATTTGGGTATTTATAATATCAATTATTTTAATTTGTCACTATTATGCTAATTACTTCATCATCATTGTGTCATAAATAAATTAAATAATTAATGTCTAAAAATTATAAATAAAATATAAATAGGTAGGAAATGTTTTTATATTTCTAATTAATATTTATAACAGAATTTATCTTATGTCTAACCCTATATTAGAAATGTTTTAGTAAATAAACATTGATTTTAACTCTTTTAACTCTTCATTGAATTAAATAATAATAAATGTCCTAATCTAATCCATGTGGAACTAAATGATAATATATTATTCCTAAGGTTGTTTTTTTTTGAGATACAGTTTTCCAATAAAATTAAGAGATGTGTTAGGGTAATATTAATATCATTTTTACCCTTAATTAACCTATTTACTTTTAACCGTGGTAAATAAAAGTAAAAAGTTACTATCCACCAAAAATTATTTTCATCTCATTGAACCAAATTTTACTCTTTGATATTAACCGTGTCTCTCGGATTTTCGAAATTCCACTCACAGAAGAGGTAAAATTACGTTTTATGAAAAATTCAGTTTTTTAACTACCACTTAGTGGTTTCACTATTCATCAAAAAATGAAAGTTTCTGAAAAAATACCAAAAATTAGGCTTAATATATATTTGGTATTATGAATTCAAAAATGATGTTTATTTTACCAAATTAAAAACATATCATTTTCATTAATTAATTTAAAAATTAATTCTCATCGTCAAAACAAATAGCGTGTTTTTAAGAGATAATAACTATCGAATGATTGACACTTATTTATATCCGGTTTAATTGTGAAATTATTCTAAATGACCAAAATTTTATTAAATGGTAAAAATATATTCTAACTATACTTTAAAACCACTCAAATTAATAATTTATTAATAAAAATTATTTCGATTAAAAAATTTGTATGTAATTAAAATTTACTAATGTTCACTATTCATCAAAATATAAATGTTATCCAAAAAGTTCCAAAATTTCACCTTAGGATAAATTTGATACCCTTAATAGAAAAATTAAGTCCATTTTGAGAGATAAAATTTATAACATTTCAAAAATTAGCTATTACTATTCATAAAGGCTAGTTTAATTGGTTATAGTGTGTGTTAGAACTCGAAGTTGCGTATAACACACGCTACTGTATTATTCAATGGAAAGCGTACCGTGGAATATTGGGTTGTTTCATTTTAAATTTTTGATGTCCCCATTCAAAAAAGTAAATTTATATAGTCAAATTGAATATATAAATGTTTAACATATTGGATTTAAAAAGGGTTTTCTATTAAAAGTTGGTAAAAGTAAAATACTGAAAATGAATTTGTTCTTACATTATGTCTAAAAAACTCATAATATGGATTCTAAAATTATAAGGATTTTAAAATTTAGTTAATACTATTCATATCGTCTTTTGAATGGCTTGTTTGGTAAGTCATGGTGCTCTTGAACTTAGTGTTGTGTGTAGTGCAAGTTATTGAATTATTTTGAAGAAATAACACACTATGAAATCATGGGGTGTTACAACTATGATGGTATTGAGGGTGAACCATGACCACCAATGAATTAATGTGTTAATCATTATAGATTTTCCTATATGAAGTGGAGATTCATCACAAATGGGTCTATGATAATATTAATGTTACCAAAACATTAAATACATATACATTAAAAAAATTATGTATATATTCAACACATATAATTATGATCCCCTCAAAATACATATTGTATTATATTTTTGGTATCCTGTATACATAAAAAATTAGTACATAAAAGATGTCCATTATCTTCCATTTTTTATTCAGAACTAGAACCTATAATTGAAATATCAGAATAATAAAATATATATCATATGAAAATAAATCATTATAAATGGTGAGATCATATGTTCAGTTAAGGTAAATAAGGGATATTTAAATTAATGATCATATGCAAGGATATCGTGACAATAGAGGTAAGAGAACAAGATCATGTCATTTTAACTTCATACCAAATAATTCAATGATCATAATTGTCATTCATGGTAAAAATCATTGAAGATAGTTATACAGTAATAATAATGTAATCAAATAATTTGATTAATGAGATTATAGATATAGGTTATAATCCTATAAAAAAGGTGGGCCAAAACATGTTTTTATAACAGTATGACATTTTTTTGAAATATTTTTTCTAATTAATTTAATCATTTGGATATTTTTAATTCCGCACATCACTGAATATAGTTTTCAATATAAAATCACAATGATTGGATTTTGTTATAAAAAAACAAGGATAATATTTCAAAACATAAAAAATATATAAAATTTTTTTTATAGACAAAAAAATTGATTTTCATTCATTTTTCAAAAAACTATTATATTATTTAACTATATAAAACACTTATATTAGAATTTATTGAAAACAACAATATATTTGTATTTTGTTACATAGAATACAATGAACATTAGAATGCGTGTGATATAAATAAGTTCATGTTTTATCAAAGAAGAATTTACTATTAATATTGTAATTAAAATATTGTAATAGATACCACATATTTGTTCTAATTGACATTACAAATAATAAAATAAAAATTTGGAAAATTTGACATAAAAATATATATAAAATTAATCCTTAGTTTGTCAATTATTTTGAAATTTATATATGAACTATTTGAATATAATGAAATTACATTTCTATGAAAATTATTTTCATATGTAAAACACAATTTTTTCATAATTAATTAAATAAAACAATTTTGATTAATTTTATCATGAAAATTTATATATAATATGTTAAATAAATATATTTGATACAAAAAATATTATATTGGAATATTATAAGAACATATCAAATTTTATGAATTAAAATATGTATTTTCAATTAGATTCATTTAGCAAATTTGAATAGAGAATCAATTTTAAATCTAAATTTTGAATATTAAGTAATTTTTATTAAAAAAATTAAAAATCATTTTTGAAATATAAATATAAAAAAGTATTTTTATTTAATTATATATACTTCCTTGAGATGTTTCATTTTTGATCAATACTGAACACAACTAAAATATAATTCAAATATTATTTTTATCTTATTTATTTATGTAGATTAATTATATATTACTTTTGTTTTAAATTATAATTATATAAAATACATATAAATTAATCCAATTTAGCTCATTGGAACCAATTTCAAAATGAAATTCATTAAAAAAACATTCTATCTTTTGGAATTTTTTCTCATTAGAAACCTTCATTCATTACATGTCTACATGATTGATTGTAAAGTAATTTATACCACTTATGTGGTTAAAATTTTTGAAAATGGATTCCATATTTTTTTTTACTGTAATTTATAATATTCAGTATGGTAAAAATATTTTTTTCAAAATATTATTTGTGCTGTAAATTAAAATAAATTTTGATGGTTATGGTAAAACCAAGTTTACATAGTTGTTCCATATAACTGTAACAAGAAAACTAATCTAGGACCATGAATAAAATTAATTGTATACACATATTTATAAATTTTTCATTAATTTTTTAAAATTGAGAATTATTGAAGGAAAATTATATATTGGGGAATTCCAAATAGTTTTTACAATTTTATATTTACAAGAATAACGTCAAAATCAACTATAAATGGGTACTCACACTCTCACTTAGTCACACAAATAATGTCACTTTTTCTCAAACAATCCCTTCCAAAATAGGCATGAAAATTCCCTCCTCTCAACCTAGATTCCTATTTTTGGGTATAATCAAAAAAATTCCTCTTACATTCTAAACAAAAAGGAATTTCCTAAAGAAGAGGTAATATCTTTCCATAGGATCTGTTGTTCTGTTTTCATTCACAACCCCAAAGAATCATCTAAATAGATTATTATTAAATAATATCATTATAAAAAACATAAATTAAGGATTTTATTCTATGGATTTATGCTACACCGACCGAATCATCGATCAAACACGTAATGAAGTTATCATTCATGTGTACGATATACTACAGACTCGGGGAACGATGTATTTCATTTTTCCTCTACAACCTCACATAGTTGGAAATTATATTGGAAAAAATGTAGGATATTTATTATTTACTAATTATTATATAATTATTGAATATAATATAGCTTCATGATGTCCACTTTCTCCAAATATGATGACTTCATTTTTGGATATGTGCACTATCACCTCCTCAAAGTGATGTGATTAGTACACACATTATATGTAATATATATTAAGGATGCTTTTAGTAAAATTGTATTATATTTATGAAATAATAATTATAATTTAATTATAATACATATATATACATACACATATTTCATTTTCAATCATCCATTAAATAAAATAATAAAATGAAAACATCGTTCATGATTACGTACAACCTACCATCTCTATAAATGGTGTATTCCATTTTGTAACACATTATTTTTATATATTATATATATATATAAATATATATATATATATCATATATTGTACTTATATAAAGTTATATATAATTGAAATATGTAAAAAATTATCTATATAATATGATAAATAATAAAATGTCAAAACATATATGGAAAACAAAGTTGATATTACCTAAAATGTGACATAGACATTAGATTTATATGGAAAGATAGTATAAAGTAATAATAAAATCATATATGATATTATATTTGAACAACATGGTTCATTTTTTATGTATAATAATTTTAAACTTATAATACACAAGGTTTGAAGATGTATGAAGGAAATCAATACTAATAGTAAGAGGTTCCCTCGTATCAGTGTAATTTCTGTGAGAATTATGACTTATTCACCACTCATTTTTTGGTCAGTATAATCCCAATTAATTTATTCAATTATTATAATAATTATATTTTTTGATATCTAAATATATTTTAATGATATTTATTTCATGTTCTGTATGCATCAAAACATACAAATCAGTAATACTATTTTGTCACAATATGCCTTCTTTGAGACACATGACATGTTAAAACACTATTTTTTTCTATGAGGTGTATATATTAACAATTCTAACATTATATAATGAATATAACTATTATTGTAGTATTTTATGAATCATGTAATTTATTTATTTCCTAATAAATATGATTCTGTTATACTAATGTCGTAACATGTTATTATAATAATCTCAATATTTATCGAGATTGATTTTAATTTGATTCCAATGAGCACATATTTTTATCCCTATATAAATAAATATCATAATTTTTCATATAATATGGTTATCTATGATATCCCCATGAATTGGTAACATTTATCCACACTTTGGTACTTATGATAATTTAGAAAGTCTTCCTATGAAAATCCTTATTATTTTTCTCTTCAGTTATAATTTTTTTTATTAAAAAACCATTCATTAAAAATTTTAATAAATTATTTTACTATGATTATTAAAGTAAATTTTTAAAAATGTTGTATATTTTTTGTAATAATGTCTTTAAATGGGATCTTCTTTTCATTTTTTAATCAAAGATCATTTTTAATCCTATTACATTGAAAAAGGAATGTTTGGCACATTCAAATTTAACAAACATCATTTTCTTATAGTATCCATTTCATGTTTACATGATTGTTTTATAATCAAAATTTTTATCCTAATAGTCAATTTTTTTTTAATTTTTTTTTTGTTTTTTTAAAAATTGGTTTTTATTAAATTTTTTATATGATTTTCAATCCATCCTTTTTAGGAATTAAAATTTATTTGTAGAGGAAAAATGTTTTCAAAATAGTTATGTTTTAAAAATTATATTTCAATGTTGAAAGATTATTTTACACAAGAAATGTTTTAAATGATTTTCATTTATTCCATTATACTATTTCAAATCTGTTTTATCAATAAATATTTTAAAAATTTGTATGAATTAGAATGTGAATTTCAAAGAAATTTTATGTTCCACATGATATTTTCAAATCCTTACCTATCTAAGATGATATAATTTGATATATTTTATATCGTGATATGTTTTTGATCATTTAAATCAATTATACGTAATTATTTGAGTATTTTATGATTAATATATATTTTTTAAGAATTATTTGTTTATTTCATTGGTTATACCGTGATAAAATACTTATTAAAATCGCTTCTTTTCATGGATTACTCTGTGATAAACTAAAAATGAAAATTAAATCATTTACATAAGTTATTATATGATTATAATAACCATTTCAATTCATGGTTTTTTTATTTTATGTTTATGAAAACCATAAATTTTTTGGGTCATGAAAAGATGATTGTTTTATTTTCTTGCCGCATATGTTTATATGGTTTTATTATATGATGTGTATGGCCTATATCTCCCTCTAAAACATTAGATAATGATTAATTTCTCATGATATAATGTTGGGAAACTAGTATAAGGGAATTATAAATAATTATAAATATGTGTTTCTTTCTCCAAAATGGAAAACATGTGTTTCTAGATCAAAAATAGGAAACAAGTGTGTCCTGGTCTACTATAGGAATCAGGTTTTTCCTGATCAAAAAATGGGAAACAAGTGGGTATTGATCCACTGGGTTTATGGACAATGTAGTTAATCCTGAAAAATGAAATGTTTCCTATAGTAATAAGTGTTCCACACCTATATGAAATGATCTTCTATTTCATGAATGATTTATGATGATTTATCTCTCATATGATTCATATATTATGAACTTCCAATCATAATTCCATGTTGCATGATTATGATATTTGATGGGTATTATATTGTCAAGAAATGTTATGTTCAAGTTATCATACAATTATGTTCATGTTATTCACAAATATCTCCACTAATTACCCTTACTGTTCATTTGAGAGGACAAATTTATTATGTTTCCTTACCCCAGGTTATGATGAAATGTTTTATGTGTGAGTACTAAACTTAATGATCTTTGTATGTGATTTTGGATATATTTTACCAAAATTTATGAATGTATTCCAAGTTTCCAAATACACTAAAAATTTATTTTCCACATGAATATAATTTATTATTATGCACAATATTCATCTAATATGATATAATATCCAAATATATTAATCCTAGGTTGATATAGTCTATATAAAAGGATTCATTTAGGCAAACATTAGAGCCTAGGATGGGAAAACCCTTATAAGATCCTGGGGATATTTCTCAGGATAATTCTAGGAATGTATCAAAGAATAATCCAAATGTGTCATAGATATAAATGTAGGTTTTTTAATTAGGCATCCTAGAAGTATTTTTTTGTCATTATGTGGTTTTCTTCTAGGATAAGTGTTTTTCACCCTATGCTTCCCGGTTCTAGTCAATGGAGGGAACTATAAATAACATGGTAGAATTAAATTTTTTATATTTGCAATGTATTGGAATTAGTAAAATCAAATTCCAGAGTGGATATATCATAAATAAAATCACAAAGGTAGTATCAGTATAGGATATAATCCATAAGATTACTAGACCACAAATCACATGTTATAGTTACAAGATTTTATAATAGTATTTATTAAATTAAATGTAAGAATTTTGATTAGATTGAATGTGAGGAAACTGAATACATGATTCATATTTAATATTATAGGAAATGGGTATTATGGAATGAGACGATGAAGTCGAGGTAATGGTTTAATAATAATGTTGGTTTATAAAAGTGTATATGTTTGGGAATTCAGTGATTATGTTATAAGAATCATTAAATTCATAAGTATTTATTTTTATACAGTTTTTTATTATGTATTGAGAAGGATATGTTGAATAGTGTTTTAGACATAAAAATGTGATATGACTAACATTTTATTATTAGGGGAAAATTATTAAGCGAAATATTTCCCATAATATGTTTCTTATGTTAGGATAAAAATTCTTGTGAAAATATATGTTCGATGTGAAAAATTAAATTAGACAGTACTGGTTATCATGAAACTAATTTTGAATTTATTTAAAAGTCGTTTCTTCAATCATTGATGAATTTTAATACTTTTTTGTACTGAAGAAACATATCCAACAATCTTTTTAATGAGGTAACATGCATGTTTTCAATAAGGATTTCTATAAATTCTGTTTATTACCATGTTTCAAGAGGATACATGATGAAGGAATCCACATGTTGGGATTATAAGTAAAAATATATACATTGTGATATATAGGGGATCAATGCTAAGATATTTTTTAGAAATTTTGGGACCATATTTATAATGTGTTGGACATCCACATTTTAGAGGGCTTATAAGGTAAAACATTTATGGAATAGTATACATTAATATTCAGATGAGCTTTTATATATTAAAATATTATCTCATCATATGAACACTTATGTATATTGGATAATGTTTTCAAACATATTTTTTATATCAAATGACACATGGAATCACCTGTAATTAAATTTATGGATGTTTTGTTCTAATAATTATTCAGGAATAAAACATTGAGGATTAATTTGTTGAATAAGCGATGAAGTGGAAATTGATAAAGGAATAACCAATAGAGATGATGTGCTAATATGAGGTAAGTATATCGTCTCCTTAAAATTAATCACCATTAAAAAAATGGCATTGAAATAAAATGTTTTCCTATTATCATCTATTATGATTTCATTGAACTCTTTCATGCTTCAAATATTTATGGTTTTATGATTTGTGACTTTCTATAGATGACCATCTTTCATGTGATCACAGATCCTTATCCAAAGTCCATAATTATTTATTCATTTTTTATAGGTCGTTATTTTCACTCTTCACATATATATTCCAATATATAAACCTAGTTATATGTATTTTTTGGTTAGATATTATGTTTGTAACATTTCCTTTTTATATAAAACTTATTAATTCATTTTTACGATGTTGGATTTTATGAATGTAACCTTCAAGTATTACACAATTGATAACTGAGATAATTTTTGAGTGTAAAATTAATTTTAATGAGGGTAGATTGAAACACTCTAAGATATTGTTAAAAAAAAGATAAAATTGACATAATAATATCAATATTTTTCATTTCAAAAAATAATAACTATACATTTTTAAATGAAATTACTATGCTTTTTTACTATTTAAGCAACACCATGTTTTTATTTTACTACACACAACACTTACATTACATTAGGATATACCGAGCACCAGGTTTAGATTGTGTTATATGTAAAACCAAGTTAAAAATTCACTACATACAACACATAGATTTGATTTTGATAAATGAAACACACTGATTGGATTATGTAACACAAAATAAATAGTCCCTTATATAGAATTCATTATACATAAGGCCATGTTTTAGTGAATTAAAATTTACTATTAATATAATTATTAAAATATTATTATAGTAAAACATTACATTTTGAATAGAATTTATGAATATGAATAACAAAATTTTCAAAATATGATGTACACATGTATATATAAAATTATGTTCGAATTAAAGTAGTTAAAAACTAATATAAGATCTATTTGAAAATAATGAAATTACATTTCTATAATACTATCTATCTGTTTACAAACACAGTTTTATCTCAAAAAATTTAAAATCCAAATTTTATAAATGTTCTAAATAAAATTTATATAATATATATTTATTAAATATCTTTATTGATCATCCATTATATTTGATAAGAAAAATATAAAAATACATTTATTTTTTTAAAATAAACATATTTATTTTTATAAAATCACGTTTAATGGATTTTAATGGTAAAATGATTTTAAATAAATTTATTAAATATTTTATTTTTTTATTTGAAAAAAGAAAATTTAGTTTTTAATGTGGAATATCAAAGTGTTCCTTCGGAGAATTTTTGGTATTTTCTTGAGAAGATCATTTTTTGATGAATAGTGAAAAAATTGTAAAATTTAATTCGAAAAATATTTTCATCTAATTTATTTATATAGCTAAATAATATAGTAATTTTTCTGAAAATTATTATTAAATTTTATACATCAAATAACTCTATTTATTTCAATGAACCAATTTCACATTGAAATTGGATATTAATATATTTCAAATGATTGGACATTATTGCTTTAAAAAACTATATTCAATAAATGCCTGTAAGATATATTTTAAATTTTTCACAACCCCCTCCCTACAATGTGTACCCCACGTAGACCTTCAATGTGAAAAGGGAGATACTGACCCCCGATTCCCACCTCCAGTAGGCCCCGAGTTGGCGACTGGAACCAAGGGTATTATAAACACACAAATGGGAGGCATTACCCTCAAAGAGAACACATATGGAAGAGAGATATTAGATAGATACTAATCAACTCCAACTCAGAACTAGAAATATAAAATAAAACCATGAGCACAAATGCGATGTCATACAAAATTACTACAACTAAAAAGGGAAAAACTGCAAGTACTCAAAAGAAAGTAAAAACAGTAGCAACCACAAGCCTAAACAGCTCCTGCAACCACAAACTATTAGAAACCAGCATGATCTCCAACCTTCTCCATGTGACCTGAAAAAAATATTATATATATGTAGGGTGAGTATAACAGTATACTCAGTATGATCCTCCATGAGGCCTCTCGTACAAATGTAAAGAGAGCTTGCTAAAGCACAGTGAACAACAAGTGAAACTAACTCGTCACGTAAACAGGTATAATAAGTTCCCAACCTCACCATGGTTACACTCACAAAGTAATGCATACAAGAATAAAGCATATAATAAAGAATATCAAGGGTACCCCGCTACTACTTCCCCACTAGTTTTTCGCATTTCCCCAATGACATATGTCATGTGCATCTATCTCCAAAGGCTTGCTCGTATACACCTTGGCTAAGCTCTACAATCTGCACCACATGAACCACAAAGGATTGCCCGCAAACACCTGGGCTAAGCACCACACCATCCTCACAAGAAAATGTGACGAGGTAGTTTCTAGGAGCCACCACAGCTCGCATAACGTGTATCATACGTCAAATATTATACCTCAGGCCATTATAGCCCATACACCGAGTAAAGATCATCAAGCCATTGGAGGCTATACACGTTACACCTATAGTAGTGTATAGGATACTATATCCAGAATATATTTGTGTCAATAAGAACAAGACATTACATCCCTCTACACACATATATGGGGAAAACTAACCGCTATGCCTCATGGCACTAGTATCTACCAAGAGAAGAGGGTGGGGTCAAAGAGGGTAGTAAGCCATTCATCCTCCAACCAGATTGTTTCGGAAAACACCCCCCAGGGCTCAGAATCCCTAGGGTGTCAGTTTCCCTTACTGAAAAGGTGGAGTAGCGTATAGAAACACAAAAAGTATATAATATATTATAACTCACAACCAAACTGTGGTCATAACCTAGTCTAAGATTCAACTGCAGCTAAAGTCTCTTGGACTCCGGGTTGCTATTTTTAAGACTAGGTATCCTATAAGAACACAACCGATTAAATAACTTCTTTAGATTACTTCATCCCCTTTTTCATCAATTCCAATTTACGTTAATTAATTCTATACACATTAACTAACTATGAACAAAACCACATTAAATTCATCAACCTCACATCCATTGTCAAATGTTCCTTCAATGTTACAACCTCATCATTATATTCCAGCATCTCCATCCCCATGGGTTAACATCAATTCATCAAACATTCATTACATAATAACATTCCCATATTCCCAGTAATTCTAGAAATGAATCCCACGCTACTAAACACAACGGGCTCAACACGGTGAGTAGATGTAGTACCCGTCGAGTATGTGCCACCTATAGAAAGAGAGTAGACCCATTCTCCCTGGAGAGGCTAAACAAGGAAAGCATGTGGCATACCCTGCATGTCATCTCCCCTTTTGGAAGAAGGGTTAACATGACCAGATGCCTGGAGTAGTAGGAAAAATAAAAGTAGATGAACAACCAAAGAATCCACAAGCATCCAACAACCACATCCATCAGATTCCATCATCCCCAGTGTCCTCCCTGACACCCACATGCATAAACTGATGCATCCCACCACTTTAGGTGTCATCCACTGCTACAACCAAAAGGCCTCCATTCCCCCACATATCACAACACCCTCCCAGGGTCACATCACTGCACAAGCTGCAGGAAAACAAACATTACAATAGTTTGGCCTCTTGGCCCTTTATTAAGGAATCCGACCTTCAGAAAATAAGAACCAATAGTTTTTAGGTTTACAAAACAACTGAATTAAACACATCATCAGCCTTAAATGATTAACACCAAGTTGGAAGAACATCCACAACAACAAAAACCATATTCATTTACATGACTCATTATCGTTGTGAAATTAATTATCAACTAATTTTGGTTATACGTTCATTATCAATTTCATCAAGATAAACATGCTAACAAGAAAGGCATATATATATCAAACTATCTAGAAAATCAAGAGGTGAACCGTTATCACTATACAAAGCAACAAAATGCGATCAATCCAATTCTTTTAATCCAATTCAAGTATTTAATTAGGATAATTCCATCGTGATCCAAAGGGATAAATCATGCTAACTCTACAATTGCACATAAACAATTAGAGAAGCCATGAATCCACTACCTTAATGGTTTTCGAGGAAAAACACATCGTTTGATGAACTCCAAAGAAACCAGGTCTATTCTCCATGAATCCTCCTTAGGTCTCCTCTCCTAACACAACCAAGACCAGACCTCATCATATTTTACATCCACATGCTTAGATATACCAATAACAGGTGTAGATCCATGAAACTGAGAGAATAGGAGGAGTATATAAAAATATATCTATGATATCAAGAAATAATGACCGCTTACCTCGAGAATCGGCTTCGATTCTACAAGAAAATCCTCTATATCACATCCAAAACACTTGGGAGAGGTTTTCTGACCTTCAAGGGAGAGTAATACCGATTGATGGCCGCTTGGGGGCTTAATCAAGGTGATTAAATGCAAAATGATTTAGATCCACAATTTTAGGATCTAACAATAAGTGCCAGCATGGTTAGTCCACACGGTTTAACAAACCATGTGTTAACAGTGTGTTACCTTATGTCTCACCCAACACTCCTCGAACAGTTAGTCCAAATGGTTAGACAAACCGTTCTCTAACTGTGTGTTAGCCACTACCTCCAACACCAACCTTGCTCGGTTTGGCCGCACGGTTTTGGAAAAACATGTGCCAACCATGTGAAAGCTCTTAACCTTTATCATTCCTTAAAATTCCTCCCCAATTCACCCCAAAGTGACCTCGGCCTCTCGAAACCCCTCCAGCACCAAAGTTTCACAAAGGAATGGATCGGAGAGGTCCGAGCCATTACAAAATTAATTTCATGTTATTATATAAATAAAATTTGAAAAAATGGATTGAATATTTTTTATTAGAATATTTATAATATCTATTAAGGTAAATATTGTTTTTACTAAAAAAAATAGTGACTGTAATTAAATTTAATTACAATGATTTATGTACAAACAAGTTTACATACTGGTAAAACATTGAAATTATGGGAAAATGCACTATACACATGTCAAAAGTCAATTATCAATAAATATTTAGACCATATAATCCATTTTATAAAATTTTTTGACAATTTTTGGTACATGATATAAGGGATACATCTTGGTTGTGTTTACCATTTGATATTTATAATTATTCCACAACTCCTCCACTATAAATGATAAATCAACCCCTCACATCCTCACACATCTCAATAAAATTTCCATCATAAAAAACCACCTAAATAAGAAATAAACATCCACACACTAATCCTTGAATTCTATATTTGGTCATAATTAAAACCAAGTTAGTCCTTTAGTGAAAACCATAAAAAATTTCCCAAAGAAGAGGCAACATCATTCTATAAGATCATTTGTTTTATTTTTATTATCCTAAATAAAATTTATTTTTATTAAATTATAAAATGAAAACCTCATTATTCTCAATAAAAATATATGTTTCTATTATAAGGTTTATACCTACTATAAGGCCCCAGCCTTAAAAATTACTTATTATTGAATTAAATGAAAAATTCATATTGAGGATCTTTTCAGGTTTAGTGTTTTAGGTAATTAGGACATAACTATTACATCTCTATGATTACAAAGAATAAACTTCTAATAATTTTCCATAAAATAAAAACTCTTAAAAAGAAACATGTCTAGTTCCATGTTTTAGATAGCATGTATTTCCTTGATCCCATCCTTGACACTATTCATCTTTAAGTCCTGTGGAAAAAATTTCAAAAACTTGGAATGAGCATAAAAATACCAGTAAAGGATATACAAAGAAGGAAAACTGTTAGTTTTTCAAAACAACAAGTAAACCAAGAATACTTTATCAAAGTAATACTTTTCACCTTAATGAAGTAGTAAAAAAATCTCTTCACTGAATAAAAGATCATTACTTACCCCTTTTATAACCAAAGGATTACCATAAAAACCCATATAAAGAATACATAACATATAAAGGTAACATGGGACATAAACATACTTAAATGGAATAATCATACAGTTGACTTCCACACATATCACTTAATGGAATAGCCATACGACCGACTTCTATACCCAATGCATTGGCGGTTATAACGTAACCACCCATCCTGGTATTCATGACACCACCCGTCATATGGCTAATCATGTAACCACCCGTAAAATGTCCAAGTACCATCATTAAACATAAAATATTGAATATATAAACATTTAAAAAACAAAATTTCATTTTCAATCACAATAATTAATTCCATGATATTGAATTAATCAATCCATTTTCAAAAATCATTTAAAAGATATTTTTGAATCAAAGTGTCCCATACCACTTTGAAGATTTTAATGGAATTTTAATTTTAAAAAATTAATGTCAATATAAATAAATACTGAAAACCATTTTGAAAACATGGACATTAAAGATAAAGATTTAGAATAATGAATCTTTAAAACATATAAAACGATATTTTTGTTAAAGAGTTTTTCACAAACTGAGAGAATCTTGAATACAAATAATTGTGGAATAACATTTAATCCGAACATTATAATATCATGAGAATAAAGGGATTCATGGTATAATATGTCAAAGGATAGTATACACACCATATAAGAGTGAATTGGTGCATAACAACAATGAAGTCTTAATGGAAATGTAAATTGAGATGAAATCCATTATATAGATGGTATCCTTAAATTAAGGATAAATCTATCACATAATTATGTGTGAGAAATATAAATACACCCAATATAAGTGGATATTAAGTGTGAAACAATCATATTTCATTCACACATAATCTTGGAAAAACAAAACCAATGACCTAGTTATTTAACTAAATGAAATGAGATTGAGTTATGATTTCCCATACAAGTTCGTATGAATTTATCAATGAGATGATTATGTGTAGAAATAGTATATCCACACAATGGTTTGTGGAAATTACAAAATGGAGATTACACACATAATTTTGGAATAATAAAATCAAGAAGTGGAGTTTTAACCCAATGAATTGAAAGTGGGATAAGATGTTCCCTTACAGAAATCCGACAGCCTAACAACGTCACTTTAATATTCAGAAAATGAGTTGATGAGAGAGAAAATTGTATCTCATCAATTGGACATAAAATTTACATAAATAAGGATATATAAGAATATATCCCAACATAATAGTATGTGAATTAAAAGGCATAACAAAAGAAGTCTTTTAAAAAGAGGAGGGTGAAAGGTCCCCTTACCGAGTTGGGTAACTTTCGAAACGTACACCCCATGGAAGAAGGGTCATTCAATGAAGATGTAAATACCCATAAATGAAATTATACTACAAAAAGTGTATAATAATGGGCAGTACATACACCACTCAAAGGAAATAGTGTCAAGCGTAGCATAAATGTCCCAGAAATAAAAGTGAGATGAAAAATCCCTTACGAAAACTCGGTAACCTAACAACGCCACTTAAAACATCCAAACATGGATTTAAGAGATCAAATAGGATCTCTCATAATATGAACATAAAAATTACAGTATGAGGAACATAAAAGGAAATCCCCAAACATAATAAAGATGATCTTAAATTAAATTACATAAAAGAGAGTACTTAAAAAGAAAGAGAGATGTTGGATCCCTTACCTCATGTCCGACATGACTCGATCGTTCTTTAATCTCCTGAATAAAAAAATTTGGTCAACTTATAAGTTCTTAAGGAACTCCTTTAAATATTATTATTCAGTTCATATCACATTTTATAATTTTATAATATTTGGTTAATAAAGTGAGTTAATATCAGACATTTTTGTCGATGTTCTGTATATGAGTAAAAATTGAACTTGTTGGAAAAGAATTTTCCAGGTAGTTATTGGTAAATCATCTCCAGAATTGTATTAATGTTTTAAATATCATATATATCTAGTATATATTCATTTTTTACTATTACATTAAATTTGGAGTTAAAAAAATTTAAAGCACCATTCATGGAGACGGTAGGCCGTATGTACGCATGAACGCTACTTTTATTTTTTTGTAATATTAATTGAATTAAAGTTAAAAGAGAGATATATATATTATAATTAAAGAATTATATCCATCATTTAGATGTAATATATTAAATATATATCCATTATATATATGTACTTATAATAGTACATAAGATTTCGAGATAAGAAATGAAATGTACCGTTCATGGAGACGGTAAGCCGTACGTACACATGAATGCTACTTTCATTTCTTTGACACATTAATGGAATTAAAACTAGATGAGAGATATTTATATATTATAATTCTAGTATAATATATATTTTATATATATCACCTAATTTCATCAATTTCATTCTTTATAAATTCCATGTATTGCATGAACGAGTCACATCACTTGAGGGGGTGGTAGTCCACACTTCCAAAAATGAAATTATCGCATTTGCAGAACATGAAAAGCATAAAGGAATGTATTAAATATAAAATAAAGAAGAATAGAGAAGAAATAAATATAATATATATCATAAATAAATTTAGTTCCATCATAATGGCCACCATGAGAGGTGGTATGAGAAGATAGAACAATCATCGTTTCGTGAGGTAGTAATTCGCCATCCACAGAAACAATATGTTCTTTAACCATTAGACGGAGGTGTGTGTTAGTGTAGCTCGAATCCTCCTCATAAAAACATTCTAGTATATTGAAGATAGTGTTTTTGTTACAAAATTAATAAATAAAAAGAGTTTAGTGGTTTGGAGAATCAAAATAAAACTAAAGAACACTAGGGAAGTCATTAGCTTTAAAACGGGTAACTCTTTTTGATTTGAGCTCAAAGGCTTCCTTGGGAAGACTTCTTCCCAATGTGAGGCTTATAGGAGTAAGATAGGGATGTGGAGAGACAAAATGGGCAGGTTTTGGCCGTCCCAAAGGCTTGAGAGTTGGGATTAAGGTGGTAGAGGTGGGGTCCTTTTATAAGAGGAGAAGAGGGACACTCTTGGAAAGTTATAAAAGTTTACTGTATTATAAAATGATTTTCAGATTTTAAAGGTCCCAAAATTATATATGTCTAGGGTAATGTGATTAGTGTTCAAAATCCACCCATCCAGTAGGTTTTTGACAAGTTTAGGTCTTAGGTTTTAAATTATCTTTTCATTTTATTTAAATCGTTAAATAATGAGGTAATCGCTGCATCATCATGATGTCATAAATAATTTAATTTATTTAAAGTATAAAAATTATAAAAAAATATAATTATGTAGGAAATAATATTAGATTTATAATGAATATTTAGAGTAAAATATATGACTTTCATAACCCCATTTAAAAATTATTTTAGTAAAACAACTCATGTTTGTGATATTTTTATTTTAACTTTAAATTAAAAGTTATTTATGTCATTTTCCTACCAATGTGGCTCCATGGGGTCCCCATGTTGACCAATGGATTGTCTTGGTCGTCCATGACACATCCAATGATGGTAGTCCATGTGTCTAGGTCATTTCATATTATTAAAACATTATTTTTACCTTAAATTACACTAATTACCTTTAATCGCGATTAATAAAACTAAAAAGTTAATATTCACCAAAAATTATTTTAATCTCATTGAACCACATTTTACTTTTTAATGACAACCATGTTTGTCTGATTTCTGAAAATAAAATTACAGATGTGGCAAATTTTCATTTGAATGAAAAATATGTTTCTTTAACTACCACTTTGTGGTTTCACTAATCATCAAAAATTGAAGTTTTTCAGAAAAATACCAAAAAATCACCGTAAGCTATATTTGATATTCCGAATAAAAAAATGATGTCTATTTTAAAAAATTCAAAATATATGTGTTGCGTTAATTAATTTAATTATTCATTCCCGCTGTCAAAACAAATAGCATGTTTTTAGGAACCAATATCTATTAAAAGATTGACACTGGTTTAAATCCAATTTCAAAGTGAACTTAATTCCAATGACCACCATAAGATTAAATGGAAAAAATATATTATAATTTAACTTTAAAACCAATTCAAAAGATTATCTAATCATATAAATATATTATATTAAAAGGTAGTTTTGAATTAAAATACAATATTTTACACTATTCATTAAAAAAGGAACTTTATCGGAAAAATACCAAAAAATTATAAACAATAAATTTTGATGTCCTGATTGTCAAAATAATTTTATTTTGTCAAATATAAGATATAAAATTGTCAAAAAAAGGATTTAATAGGGTTTCGCCATCAAAATGTGGTTAATCAACCTTTTAAAGAATATTAGAAGATTAATGCTTAAAATTGGATTCATTTGCATTTTAAGCCTCTAATATTTATTGGATAAAAGTAAAAATATTTGAAAAACATATATAATCATTTTGTAGTTAGTTCCATTCATTATCGCCATTACAATGGCTAGGCGTTAACTACCATTTAAAATAATATTATTTTATTATTAGAATGCAACCTAAGATTTCAAAGAAACTCATTGTTGCATATTGTGTATGCCATCAAGCATAACATTTCCTTTAAATTAATATTAACATTTTATTCACAAATATGGATAAATATGAAAATGTCCTATTCTTTATTCAACTAGGGTGTTAAATCCTTCCCCCCTTTTGGGAATTGCGTCCTCAGAATTTTAAAATTGGGTTTGGAAACATCATTGAAAATCCCACATCGGAACAAGAGTTAGTAAAACTATTACTTTAAAAAATAATCAGAAGTACAAAGGTCACCCTAGTTAACAAATGCTAGGATTCCATGTAGGAAAACATGGATATGGAGGAAAAGAAACAAAGGGTCATGTTCTTAGGGGGAGTGATATAAAACATGTTTAGAAGAATGTTAACCCCCAGAAAATCACAAACTGGTGATTTTTTAAACGGTATTTGATTCCCCAGTAAGAAAAGTTATCATACAAAATTTCTGTTTTTAATTTACTTTTCATAGAGGAATTTATTTATGATCATAACTAAAACCAAAGGAAACAAACTTACTTGCCATGTTGACTTTCATCTTTTACAATATTTCTTACACGAACTCATAGTTTCTCCAAAAGATGAGTATTTAAGATGAATTGTTTTCATTAAGAGAGCTATAATCCACTTCTATAGAATCACCTAATCCACAATGGAGAATTATATACTTCCCATGTATTTAGACCTTAACCAAAAATAAAACCTAAAAGGTTAGTATGAGATCAGATAATACACAAAAAGGATAATCCTTTATATAAAAAATCTGTTCTTAATCTCCAAAATTTGTCAAACAATACCCAAAGATCAATAAATACCATTCAATAAACAATTTTTCCATAAAAGTATTCAACGTAAACCAAACATATATTGAAACCCAAATATTTTAAGGAATTCATCACATATTATTCCAAGGTAAAAATTAACATTTATCTCCAAATAACATTAGTTTCTCTTAAAGTATCATATTGAAAAGTAATTAAGCTAATCACATATCCTCCATGATAGGTTAATAAATTCAATAAATAACCCAATATAATCTTACCCTTGATTCCTAAAATCATATAACTAAAAATAATTAGTTAAACTAACCAGGGACTTCACGTAGTCCAGTGGTAGGTGATAAATACCAGTCACACTTTGGTTGTGGGTTTGATTCCCACAGATTTGTCTTACACGACGGGTTGTCACATGGTCTGTGTGTTGTCCTTTTTACAAAACTACATAATTCTTAAAACATTCCCCAAAATGAGATAAAATCTTCAAAAATGATCATAACATATTTTAACCTCAAGTTTATCTCATGCCTTTCATTTTCCATCATATCATAGAGTATCCCATAATTACCAAAAAAGTAAGGATCATATAAACTCTAATGGTTACCTTTATAATTATTACCTGAACTTCCACATCGAGATTGTCATCTCGTACATGATGTATTAGAGAACTCACCAAGGTTCAAGTGGCTAGTCATGACTCCTTGATAGTTGGTTTAGCATAAAAACGAGATTCCTCATTGAATCCCCCATTTCATCCAATCTGTTTATCAGAGAACCACCACCGTTTCCATCAAACCCATTGTCACATTGGTTCCTGCTAGATTCATCCATTTATGAAACAAAGAAATGCCATTGTGTGTATATCAACAAAATCATCATGTACTAATGAGGAAGATAAACATTAAGATATACTTATTCACTTTATCTGAAAACTATGACTCTTTCTAAAATCCTATCCATTATGGTAATGTCACTTATGCTTATAGAATACCCTAGCCTCTAAAGTTATCTAAACCGAACATTGATACCAACTATAAGGCCTTGGCCATAAAAATTACTTATTATTGAATTAAATAAATAATTCACATTGAGGATCTTTTCAGGCTAAGTGTTTTATAGAACTAGGACATAACTATTACATCTCAAAGATTATAAAGTATAGAATTATAATAAATTTCCAAAAAATAAAAACTCTTTAAAAGAAACATGTCTAGTTCCATTTCTTAGATAGAATGTCATTCCTTGATCCCATCCTTGACACTATCCATCTTTATGTCCTGTGGAAAACATTTCAAAAACATGGGATGAGCATAAAAAACCCAGTGAAGGATACACAAAGAAGGAAAACTGTTTGTTTTTCAAAACAACAAGTAAAGCAAGAATACTTTATCAATTTAATACTTTTCACCTTTATGAAGTAGTAAAAAGACTCTTCACTAAATAAAAGATCATTACTTACCCCTTTCTTAACCAAAAGATTATCATAAAAACACATATAAAGAATAAATAACATATAAAGGTATCTTGGGAAATAAATATAATTAAATGGAATAACCATATGGTTTACATCCACACATATCACTTAAGGGAATAGCCATACGACCGACTTCCATACCCAATGCACTGGATGTTATAACGTAACCACCCGTCCTGGTATTCACGACACCACCCGTCATATGGTTTATCATGTAACCACCTGTAAAATGTCCAAGTAACGTCATTACACATAAAATATTGAAAATATAATCATTTCAAAAAAAAATTTCATTTTCCATCACAATAAGTAATTCCAATATATTGAATTAATCAATCAATTTTCAAAAATCATTTAAAAGAGATTTTTGAATCAAAGTGTCCCATACCACATTGAAGATTTGAATGGAATTATAATTATAAAACATTAATTTCCATATAAATAAATACTGAAAACCATTTTGAAAAAAATGTAAATTAAAGATAATGATTTAGAATAATGAATCTTTAAAACATTTAAAATGTTATTTTTGTTAAAGTGTTTTTCACAAAATGAGAGACTCTTGAATACAAATATCTGTGGAATATCATTTAATCCGACCTATATAATATCATGAGAATAAAGGGATTCTTGATATAATATGTGAAAGGACATTATACACACCATATAAGAGTAAATTGGTGCATAACAACAATGAAGTCTCAATGGAAATGTAAATTGAGATGAAATCCATTATAAAGATGGTATCCTTAAATTAAGGATAAATATATCACATAATTATGCGTGAGAAATATAAATACACCCAATATAAATGGATATTAAGTGTGAAACAATCAGTGGTCATTCACACATAATCTTGGAAAAACAAAACCAATGACATAGATATTTAACTCAATGAAATGAGATTGAGTTATGATCTCCCATTCAAGTTCGTAAGAATTTATCAATGAGATGATTATGTGTAGAAATAGTATATCCATGCAATGTTTTGTGGAAATTAAAATATAGAGATTCCACACATAATCTTGGCATAATAAAATCAAGAAGTAGAGGTTTAAACCAAAGAATTGAAAGTGGGTTAAGAAGTTCCCTTACAGAAATCCAACATCCTAACAGCGTCACTTTAAAATTAAGAAAATGAGTTGATGAGAGAGAAAATTGTATCTCATCAATTGGACATAAAATTTACATAAATAAGTATATATATGAACATATCCCAACATAATAGTATGTGAATAAAAAGACATAACAACGGAAGTCTTTTAAAAAGAGGAGCGTGAAAGGTCCCCTTACCGAGTTGGGTAACTTTCGAAACGTACACCCCATGGAAGAAGGGTCATACAATGAAGATGTAAAAACCCATAAATGAAATTAGACTACACAAAGTGTTCAATAATGGGCAGTACATACACCACTCAAAGTAAATACTAGAAAACGTAGCATAAATGTCACGGGAATAAATGTGAGATGAAAAATCGCTTACGAAAACTCAGCAGCCGAACGTCGCCACTTAAAACTTCCAAAAATGGATTTATGAGATCAAATAGGATCTCTCATAATATGAACATAAAAAGTACAGTATGAGGAATATAAAATAACATCCCCAAACATAATAAATATGAGCTTAAATGAAATTACATAAATGAGAGTACTTAAAAAAAGAGAGAGGTTGGATCCCTTACCTCGTCTCCGACATGACTCGATCATTCTTTAATCTCCTGAATAATTAATTTTGGTAAATTTATAATTTCATAATTAAATTATTTAAATATTATTATTCAGTTCATATCACATATTATAATGTTATAATTATTGGTTAATAAAGTGAGTTCATATCAAACGTTTTTTGTCAATGTTCGGTACATGAGTAAAAATTGAACTTGTTGGAAAAGAATTTTCCATGTAGTTATTGGTACATCATCTATAGAATAGTATTAATGTTTTAAATATCATTTATATCCAGTATATATTAATTTTTTACTATTCCTTAAAACATGGAGATAAATAAATTAAATGCACTGTTCTTGGAGATTGTAGGCAGTACGTACGCATGAACTCTACTTTCATTTTTTGTAATATTAATGGAATTAATGTTAAAAGAGAGAGATATATATTATAATTCCAGAATGATATACATCATTTATATTTAATATATGACATATATATACATTATATATATATGTACTTATAATAGTACATAACATTTGGAGATAAGAAATGAAATGTACCGTTCATGGAGACGATTAGCCGTACGTACACATGAATGCTACTTTCATTTATTTGACACATTAATGGAATTAAAACTAGATGAAAGAGATATATATATTATAATTCCAGTATAATATATATGTTTTATATATCACATAATTTCATCAATTTCATTCTTTTTAAATTCCATGTATTGCATGAACGAGTCACAACACTTGAGGGAGCAGTAGTCCACACTTCCTCAAATGCAATTATCGCATTTGCAAAACATGCAAAGCATAAAGGTATGTATTAAATATAAAATAAATAAGAATAGAGAGGAAATAAATATAATATATATCATAAATAAATATAGTTGCATCATAATGGCCACCGTGAGAGGTGGTATGAGAAGATAGAACAATCATCGTTTCGTGAGGTAGTAATTCACCGTCCACAGAAACAATATGTTATTTAACCGTTAGACGAAGGTGTGTGTTAGTGTAGCTCGAATAACCCTCATAACAACATCCTAGTATATTTAATATACTTTTGTTGTTACAAAATAAATAAATAAAAAGATTTTAGGGGGTTGGAGAAGCCAAATAAAACTAAAGAGCAATAGGGAATACATTACCTTTAAAACGGGTAACTTTTTTTGATTTGAGATCAAAGGCTTCCTTGGAGAGACTTCTGCCCAAATTGAGGCTTCTATGAGTAAGATAGGTATGTGTAGAGACCATATGGGCATGTTTTGGACGATCTAAAGGCTTGAGAGGTGTGGGTATGGTGGTAGAGGTGGGGGCCTTTTATAAGTGGAGAAGAGGGGAAATCTTGGAATGTTATAAAAGGTTACTTTATTATAAACTTATTTTTGGATTTGAAAGGTCCCAAAATTATATATTTCGAGGGTAAGGTGATAAGAGTTCTAAATACACCCATAAAATTATTTTTTGAAATGTTTAGGTCTTAGATTTTACATTATCATTTCATTTTTTTAAAATCTTTAAATAATGAGGTAATCGCTGCATCATCATGGTGTCATAAATAATTTAATTTATTTAATGTCTAAAAATTAAAAAAATATCATTATGTATTAAATATTTTTATATTTCTAATTAATATTTATAGTCAAAAATATGACTTGTATAACCCCATTTAAAAATTATTTTAGTAAAACAACTCATGTTTGTGACATTTTTATTTTAACTTTAAATAAAAAGTTATTTATGTCATTTTCCTACCAAAGTGGATCCATGGGGTCCCCAAGTTGACCCATGGATTTTCATTATCGGCCATGACACATCAAATGAGGGTATGCCATGTGTCTTGGTCATTTTATATTATTAGAACAATATTTTTACCTTAAATTACAGTAATTACCCTTATTCGTGATTAATAAAACTTAAAAGTTACTATTCACCAACAATTATTTTAATCTCATTGAACCAAATTTTACATATTAATGACAACCATGTATGTAGTATTTTTGAAAATAAAATTACAGAAGTTGCAATGTTTCATTTAAACGGAAAATTAGTTTCTTTAACTACAACTTAGTGGTTTCACTATTCCTCAAAAATAGAAGTTTTTCAGAAAAATACCAAAAATTCACCCAAAGCTATATTTGATATTCCAAATTCAAAAATGATGTCTATTTTACAAAATTAAAAATATATATTTTTCATTAATTAATTTAATAATTCATTCCCGCTGTCAAAACAAATACCGTGTTGTTAAGAAACATTATCTATTAACTGATTGACACTAGTTTAAGTCCAATTTCAATGTGAACATAATTCCAATGACCACCATAAGATTAAATGGTAAAAATATATTCTAATTTCAATTTAAAACCAATTCAAAATATTATCTAATACTATATATAAATTTATTAAAAGGAGGTTTTGAATTAAAATACAGCGTTTTACACTATTCGTTAAAAAATGAACTTTATTGGGAAAATACCAAAAATTTATACAAAGTAAATTTTGACGTCCCGAATCTAAAAAGAATTTTATTTTGTCAAATATAACATATAAAAGTGTCAAAAAAGTATTTTATAGGGTTTCTCCATCAAAAGGTGGTCAATTGACCTTTTAAAGAATATTAGTAGATTAATGCCTAAAATTGGATTCATTTTCACTTTAAGCCACTAACATTTACTGGATAAAAGTAAAAATATTTGAAAAACATATATAATCATTTATTAGTTAGTTCCTTTCATTCTACCCATTACAATGGCTAGGCGTTAACTACCATTTAAAATAATATTATTTTATTATTTGAGTCCAACGTAAGATTTCAAAGAAACTCGTTGTTGCGTATTGGGTACGCCATTGAGCATAGACTTCCCTTTAAAGTAATATTAATATTTTATTCACAAATATGGATAAATATGAAAATGTCATATTTTTTATTCACCTGGGGTGTTACACCTACAACCACAGAAATTTTAATTAAATTGGTAATTAACTTAAAATTCTTCTGTACGATAAACTACCACGCTGCAAAACAATTTCATTCATTTTCCATTTACAACCTCTAATGGTTTGAAATAATGATAGAAATTTTTTTTTACATTATATTTATGACATTCATGATATCTTATTACTTCATTAATTAATAAATGAAATATACCTTCTTTCTTAACAATTTTTCTAGATAGGATAAAATCCTTTTTTATGTTTGTACAACGACCTACTAAAAGTGAGGTGTTTCTTTCACACATTACATTGAATGTATTAATGATTGATTTAGAAAAATTATTTGATATATATAGAATAATATTTAAAAATTATGTATAATATATATATATATATATCTCATTTATATACTTTCCTTCAATATGACAATAATACAGAAACAACGTTCATGCGTAGGTACCGCCTACCGTCTCCATGGACGGTTTATTCCATTTCATTTTTATATATTGCATAAATTATTATAAGTATTTATATAATGAATTTTTATGATATTTATATTATGTTTTACACTCTATAAATATGTAAATAATGATCTATGTAAATGGATCAAGAATAACAAGCCAAAACATATAGGAATAAAACAAAAAGGATATTACCCAAAATGTAAAATTATCATTAAATTATTCAAAATGGGTTATATTAATGTCAAAATAAAACATTATAATTTATATTATATAATAATATTTTTATATGGTACTTTTATAGTAAACTTATACTTTTTATAAATTAGGTTTCAACAAGTACAAATAATGTCAATACATAGGGTAAGAGTGTTTCTCAGCTTACTTTTATTTCATATAGTTGTATGCCTTATTAACCACTAATTTAATTATTTTGGTGAATATAATTACCATTAATGTATTATATTATTATTATACATAAATTTTGGGCTATATATATATTCCTTTTATTATCTTTTATTCATGTGTTTTATGGTTCTAATTTTACAAAAAAATTTATGTAGTTTTTTATAAATATGATTTATTTGTGACACAAGCCATGTTATAAACCTAGATTTTTATATGAGGATTATATAAATCAAATTAAAATATTATATCAATAATATCATTGTTTCAGTTTTATTTTATTCTTTATGTAATTTTATTTATTCTATAGTATTTTGGATCAATGTTACCAAAGTGGTAACAATTTATTTCTATAGTTTCATCATTCATCAAGATTGTTTATTATTATGATCCCATTAATGAAATCTTATTACCCCAACTCAATAAATAACGAAAAATAAATTATCCATTAGTAATCATTGATATCACCATTTAATTTTTACATTTTTTAACACATTGGTACTTAAGATAGTTATGAATCTGTTTTAAAAAAATGACAATATTTCTTTCTTCGGTATAGAATATTTTTATTCGGAAACCGAATTAATTAAAACAATTAGAATTATTTTAATATAATTTTTAGAAGATATTTCCCTAATGTTTTACTTTTTAAATAAAATTTTAAATTAAATATGCTTCTCATTTTCTAAATAAGGTACTTTTTAGTACTTTTTACGGTGCAAGTGGAATGTCTGGAATGTATATAATTACATTCATAATTTCCTTGATTCAATCTATTGAAGAATAAATGGGTTTTAAGAAGAAATAATTTTCAATAATATTATATAAATATTTAGTTTTATAGTGTCTTTAAAATATATTTTATATCAAATAATTTTTTATATGGTTTTAATTATTCCTTTGAATGTTTTGAAGCATATTTCTAATGGGAAAATGTTATCAAAATGACTGTATTTTAAAAAGATAATACAATGAAGAAATGTTATTTTATCATAAAATGGTTTAGTTTTTTTCATGATCAATATATATATATATATTCAAATTAGTTTCAATGAAATGCATTTTTAAAATGATATTTGTTTTAAAAATTGATTTTCTAGGAAATGTTACATTCCAAGTTATCTTTCGAAAACTATCTCAATATATGATGATATCATTGATATAGATTATGAATTAATTGTTATATGATTCAAGAACACTATTCTTATTATTTTATTAAATGGTATAAGATTGTGATGACATGTTTCCTATGAAACTAGTTTTTATTCTGTAAGATTTACCATGATAATCCACTTATGAATCTATATTTTATCCTCTGGTTATTCTATGATGAAATTATATTGGAACATATACAATTTCCATAGGTTATGATATGAATAAAATTTTCTTATACCCCTTCTATTTAATAGTTTATGATATAATTTTTTTAAACCTATCACTTTTTATTCTTCTTAAAATAATGAATTTTTTATTATCTTTTGGCACATGTATGCATGATTTTATAATGTGATGGGTTAGAACTATATCCCCCACCAATGAATTGGGTAAATATTGATATATCATGATAAAATTATGAGAATCAGGTTAACATGGATAATATGAAATTAGAAGTAGGTCTTTAATGATCCAAATTTAGAAACAAGTGTGTCCTGATCCAAAGTGGAAAACATGTGTGTCCTAAACCAGAATTGGAAATAGGGGTGTCCTAATACAGAAAATAGAAAAAAAAATTTCTGTTACACTATTTTGTTTTCGTTAGTATTTAACACAAATATATTTAATGGTTTTTTATATTTATAATGTTGATACACATATACAACATGATATTATGGTTCATGATTGATTTATGATGGTATATCTCTATTATGAGTCATGTATTATGGATTTCAAACTATTATTCCCTTTTTCATATTTATGATCTTTGATATGAAGGGTATGGAGTCAATATGTTATGATATTGTTATCATACCCTTGTGTTTATGTTATACATATATATATATATATATATCTTTTGTTAAACTTTACTAAATATTTGATCTCACTACTTTCTTATTTTTCCATTCCTTGGTTATAAAGAAAGGTTTTATGTAGCAGTAAAAAATGGGAAGATATTTATGGGATATGTTTAGTATCATTAACAAAACTAGAATAATGTGTTCAATATTTCCAATGAAAATAAACTATTATGGTTCTCGAGGATGTACATTCTTAATGTGAGTAATATTTATCTTAAATGATTTAATATTAATATATTTTATTCCTATGTATATATTGTTTCAAATTCATTATCATAAAATTATTATATCTTGTATACCCCTCCACACATTCATAACATATAAGGCTTGGTTTGGACACTTTTTTGTATGATTTCGGATTGGGAAAACCCCCAAATACCATCTTTTTGTCTTTGTATAAAATCTCATGTACCCACTTTTTGGAAATGGAAATCCTCCCATGTATCCAATTTAATTCCCCTAAACAGTAATCATTACACAATTTAATACATGGATTTAACAAAACTACTTCTGAAATTATCATAATCCCTATATATATATATATGTTAACATATCGTGAAAACATTTTCCATTTCATAATAACCTAACACTGATAAAAGACATCATGTTTAGTCACTATTTCATTATCATAATAATAAACCTTATTGATAATTAATAATGATGGTATCATAGGATCATATCTCGAATTAAGCCACCTCATGCCTGTAATCCTATATCTGGTTCTAAAAATACAATGTGTTATGCTTTTAATTAAATTATTAAACATCACTTGTAAAAATAAAATTTTATGATTGTTTAAACATATATTTTTTGAGGATTATGAAATACATAAATATAAAATATCTAAATTAAATATTATTTTTGAACTAAATACATAAAATACTTTTATGTATTTTCTGTTTTCTAATTATATATTTTTAACACAATCAATCTTTGCAACTATTACTCAAATAAATACCATATCAATTGATTTTTTATCATTTGATGAGTAAATGACTCAATAAGTGGTTTTAAATAATGAATTGATAATATCTACAAATATAATGAAATCATCCATTAAAAATAATCTTTCCAATATGAATATATTTTTGTAAAGAAAATATTATAAAAATATTTAACCTACTTCTCCGCTTCTTAAATTCTCTAATTTTTTTTATAACTAAATAAAATTATTAATAAAATTCTATTAAAATCACAATGGAAAGTCAATTTTTATAAAATAGAGAAACATTTAATTAAACCAATTATTATTTTGAAATAAAATATTAAAACTATTGGACAACATGGAAATATATCATTAGTAAATTAATATTCAGATCTTTTCAAAAAAAATTACATGATTTGAAAACAAAGTTATTATACATTTCAGAATATTAATGTCCATATAGGGCTAAACCATTATTGTGTATAATGTATCAGGGGATTTTTGTTCACTATATAAATCTTCAACATGTTTTCAAAGACCATAATCAAAATTCAAACAAACTATTTGAATATTTAATATATAAATAGAGTTCCATATTAATTTTTAAGAAATCTATTAAATGGTTAATATAAATTTGAAATTATATTCACATATTTGAGAATATATATATATTTATATATATGTTTATATTTCATTAATAATGTACCAAATATATTAATAATATGAAATAATAATATTTAAAACATACATATTAAAAAAATTAATAATTAAAGCATGATAATGAAATAATATTGGGAAAGGAAATCCTTGATAATAAAATAAGACTATTATTAACGAAATTATAGATTTGAATCTAATAAATTAATCTTTGAAAAAACTCATGCATATAATGATGTATAAGACCATAAAATAACAATATTACAGAATAATCAACCAACAAATATATTTGTAATAATTTTTCAATAAAAATAATTTCCCATAAAGATTAAATAATAACTAAAAATATTAAATAATAGTAATTATTACAAAATAATTCCCTTCATATAGGGATATTATACATAAATTAATATCGATATTTTCAAAAGGAATTTTTTTTAAAAAATTGAAATCCATTTATAAAGAATATCGATCTTTTGATAAAATATTAATTATAAATTTGAAATAAATCTCAATTATAAAATAAATGTAATATAACATATTATTTTTATTTGGGAAATATGTTTTCCTTTAAAAACTGAATTTAAAAAAGGAAATTATGGTTGTGATTAAATATAATAATGGTATGTCTAAAATGATTCAAAAATGTACTTTCAAAATTAATTCCCTTTAATTCAAACTACTAGTTGATTTCCACATCACTCAAACAACCACACTCATTAATGAAGAGTAATATGAATAAGGAAATAGATGTCACATCATTGAGAGATGGTTGAAGTAGATGACATTAATGTCATGGACATGAAAACCGATGCGAGTTGAGTTGTTGGAATACCAGTGAGGTGTATAAAAGTGTCTGAATATGATTGAAAAGTACTAAAAAATACTAAGCTGTTGTATTGTTGAAAAATATATAATTGGATCCCCTTTTCAATGAGGAGGGTCAAAGGTGACCCAAAATATTGTGTGTAATGTCGATGGATTCACGAGGAAGACGGCACCCCCAATTGTTTGTTTTATTTTTTATTTCATAATTGATTATTTTATTATTCAACTTAACATATATATATACCTATATATATATATTAATACTAAAATAAATAGAGATATATTTATAAATACTTAATATTTCTTAATTTGAATTCAAATTCTTACCTATAACTATAAATATTTAGCCTATTAATTATGTATATGTATATATTAACATTTTCATACATTTTACATATTTCTATATAATATTTAACATTTTGTGTTCTATATTAACATAACAATTTCATATTAACATTCTATTAATAACAAAAAATATTTGATTCAAATTAATATAGACCATTTTCTACTATAATCATTTTAAATTAACATTTTTTGTGCACATAATATTCCATATACATAGATAAATAAAATATATATCATTAAAAATATTATATTACCTTTAGAATGTATTTAACATAACATCATGATTTTTAAATAAATTTTATATAATAAAGTTAAAATAATAATTATGTTCAATTAATATTTTATTTATATTTCTCAAATTGTATTATATAAATTTTATGACAAAATTACTATCATGTTATCATCAAAATTTATAATTATAATTGAATAAATTTATTTCTAAAATAAAATAAAATATAGATAAATTTTTTTATAAAATATTAATATTTTAATATTATTTATTTAATAATATATCAGAAAACTATTTTACTTAAATGAAGAAATTTATACAACAAATCAATGGCTTTAATTTTGCCCACCACTTGCTTTAGAGAAATTTCATCATTATAATAAATAAAAATATTTGATATATTTACATTTCAATTAGGTGAATAACAAATGTACATATATATGTTTATCTACAGAAGGCTTCATAAATTTATTTATTTTTGATAATATATTTTTAGTAAATCATTAATAATTGTTTCATTTAAAATTATGATATATCAAATACACAATTTTAAAGAATCATTATTAAATCATTAGTTATGTAATCCTAAGTTTCACCAAAATTCTAATAACATAATTACCAAAAAAATACATATAACACATATGATATCCTCTGTATTCTAATATCCAAATCTGTCTAAAACATTCATTTCATGACAATTGATAAGCCCTTTACCAACACACTCGAGTCTAGTTCAAAATAAAATTTATATTTTATAAGTAAAATAATAAGCATCAATTCAAAAAAAAATATTACAAGGACTATTTAGGGAATGTGTTTCGAATAATTTGAAATAAAAAATGAAATCAATATCATAATAAAATGCATTTTTTTTAAAAATAGACATTAAATATTTCTTGATATATCTTCGTCTAATTTATTCATATTTGATACTTCTATTTTACTTTAACTCAAATAATCCCAATGAAAAACATTATAAAACATGGGGTGAGGAAAAAATATATATAAGGGATTTAAAAAAATATTTTATTAAAGTAATTATGTGATACATAAGAAATGAATCCTTTAATAACTGAAGACATTATTTTAAATAAATCATTATCTGATCATAAAATTAATTCTTTCCTTTTTTAAAACCCAGAGTTTTCATAAAATTTAAAAAAAATATATATATATTAGAATATTATTCATGAAATTCCCTTGTAAAAAAATTCTTAATATTAATAGTTAATGAAAAAAATCCAGTATTTCTTACAAATATTATATTAGTACCATTGGAATACATGTAAATAATTTATACTGAATATAATCTTTTGATTGATTTGTAAAAAAATATCACATGTCTAGAAAAAAAATTACGAAACATAAAACATTATATTTTGTACATGATATACACATATTTATGAAAAAGTTTCCATGCATTTTTGGTCCCCTCTACATATCCTCATGAGGTTTTCAAAACCCATTACCCAAAATTTTACAAAAAAATTATTTAAATTTATCACGTATTTTTTAAAAATATTTCAATAAATAGTGTAATGGTGGATTCATATATATACATAAAATTATTTTTATATATATTTTTATATATAAATATATATATATTATAGTGGTTCTGGGTGTGGTGGATGTGTACATTATCAAATGAAAAAATTCTCAATTAGACATAAATCCCTAGAAATCAATTATTGACATGATAAAAATGTCATGTAAAATGAAGACAATAGATTATCCGGCTAGATTAAAATATCCAAAATTGAATATGAGGATATTGAAATGTAATTTGTTTTTAATTTATGAGAAAATATAGAATTAGAGAAACATTTAATTCTACTTTTATTGGTGACCAATAAAACTATATATTTTTGTACAGACATTGTGATGTAGGATTAGTGTGAATGTTACCTCTATATGTGATCCAAATGGGTAACCCAATCTCTGAACACCATCATCGAATCTTAGGTTTCAATCACAGATGATTTTGACAACATTCATTATTTGTGGTTGATCGCACTAGTCTGATTCGTTATGGAGGACAAAATCTTAATGTTCCCTCAAAGGATTAGAAGTAGATGAAGATAGAATTAACTATATTTAGTGATTTATTCACTCACTATAAATATACATATAGGTCAAAGTCAGATATACCTTATTCTATGTATTTTTATCTAGAATTTACCCTAATAGCTCATAATCACCTACCTCAATTAAACAAAATATTGAACTGCATGGCCAAATGTAATGTACCCTATATGGATCCACATTTTTCATTACCTGATAACTATTTTTATAAGAAAAATACCCTAAATCATGGAACTTCTCCTAATATTCACCAAATTCTAGAACACACACTCCCAACATATCCTCATGAACTAACATAGTACACTATCATTTCCCATATCACTTTGGGTGGAAATCCATATACAAAAAAAATGTGTACATGGTGCCTTATATAATACCCTCCATAAGCATGAAGTAAACAATGATTCACTTTTTGAAACAATAGTTTTTGGAACCCTAAACATTTAAAACACTTAACTATTCCACTAAGAAAGGTTCCTGTATAAGAAAAAAGGGGTTACATTCTATAGTCAATCAAAAATCACCCAAATTGAATAATCCTTTTGAGGCATTATTAGTAGACCCACCACAACATCCATAGTAAGGTCACCCAACTTCAATTATGGAATAGTCCGTGGTTGTAGAAAACCTCTAGGTCACTGATTCTTAGCCTTTACCTCCTGAAATGTGAATGATCATTTGACGAAACCAACCATTTATTTTATTCATTCATGACTTCCAAAAAAGTCATCATAGGTCACAATAAATTTTCTTAAAAATTGAATGCACTAACCACTTTTTGCATTAAACTCATTAATTAGCTCCTCAATAATTCACATAGTTACAATAACTATATTCTAAAAATATATTATATCATCCTCATATATTTTTCAATAATATGTAGTCCCCCCCCCCCGCATTAATGGATTTCAAACAAGCTAAAGAAATTTGGATCTTCATAATATCTGTCCCTGGTCATTCTCAAAAGTGTAGACCCCACAAAAAACCAAATGAGATTTAATTGTTCCTGACTCACCTAAACCACTGCATGAATCTTAGGTAGTAAATTTATCATATTCCATAAAGTAATGGATTTATAAATGTTTCATTTAGGTTTCTCAGGGTCAAATAATTAGTAAATAATTTTCATTTTCCCTAAGTATATTATTGCTCAAAATCAAAACCTTCATATTCTCAGCCCATATATATTTCTAAATGTTCAAATACTATAGTTATAAGAAAAACATCAATATCTTGTGATATATATACAATATAATAAGTCCCAAAGAAATATAATTTTACCATCAATTTAAGGAATAAACCATTGCAACTAAATTGAGGTCAGGTGTAGGGTATTTTCAGTTAATTAGGCATCAAATCCTAATACCCATACTCCAATACTCAAACTACAATCATTAACTCAGCTCCATGTCCAAACCATGATGAATCATAGGAGTCCATTTACTCCTTATGTTTCTCATTTAGGGTCAATATTGGTGATGATGTCAAATTATTCTTCAACTCTTGCAAGGTACTCCAACTCACATTTAGCCATTAAAACATTTCCAACTTCTTAGTTGAGCATGAGAGTAGCATTTCCAATAGGGAAAATTAAAGGATGAATTTATGATAATATGCATATAATCCTAGAATGTTTTAGATATCAAAAAATTTCATGGGATGATCATATAAAATCACTACATGTGATTTCACTATGCCAATAGCCACTCCTACCAAGGAGAATATGTGACCCATAAATATTAACTGATCGATCCAAATCTAAAACATAGATAGATTGTTGTATAGCTGGTGCTCTAATTGGGTAATAATATAGATTTCAAGATGTTGGGAATGATCATCCTGAGTCTTGGAGTATGGCATGATTTCATCCACAAACCCAATTGAAAACTAATATTGGTATGGATATAAGACCACATTCATCATGGGAATCAACATTGATTGTGTGTTCATCAACCCACAATTCATTATGAAGAACTCATATATGTCATACATATTTCTCAATGTAAACCTCTGTATATCATATGATTTAACTCTTAACTGATGAAACCCTAATCTCATGTAAATCATAGAGAATACATAAGAACCTCTCAAATGAAAAAACATGTCATTGATATAAGAAAGAGGATACCAGTTCTTCACAGTCATCTAGTTCATCTTCTGGTACTCATAAAATAAGCATAGAGTCCCGTTAAACATTTTTTTAAATGATCTGTTATATCCAATGGAGAAATACTTGGATTGATAAAGACATTTTCCTCTAACTCCTCAAGCAGATTATTGATCTCTTAAATATTAGTAGGTTCTATTAGATATGGTGGAATTTAAAATGGATCATCCCTAGGAATGATCTCAATGGTAAATTCCATACACATTTCATATATGAAAATAGATATGTATTTAGGAATGAAATCTTGAAGGAGGTCCACTTCATGTTGAAATACATTTGGTTTCATACCTCTATCATTTAGCATTATAATTGAAACCTAGTTTTTGATCTCTCGCAGTTGATGTGTAATTAGAACTGCTTGGCCATCCAAGATATCCCATGCTACAGAGTGAATATAGTTCTCACCATTCATATATGTAAAGGAAACTATTCTATAGTATAAATAAATTCTGGCCCTATTTGTGACTCGCCAATATTTACCCATAATTTGGTCAAAGGAAAATGTATCAAAAATATATAGATCCAAAATAAATCGTTACTCCCCAGTTTTAAGAGAAAATCCCTCACAAAAAAGATGTCTTTTGACAATACTCAAAACTATGAATATATAGTCATTGTCCCTATCACAAACTCCTCCTCTAGGATCAAACCATTAACATGTTTTGAAGATAGAAATAAATCAGATAAACCATTATCAAATGAGGAACTAGAGAATTTATAATAAATGATAATAGTACCTCTCAATATCAGACGAACTCACTATCCACCATGGTATGAGGAATAACATATAACTATCATGAACCACATCCATATTTCATAGTTTGACTCCTCAAAGATATCACACTATGCTTATATGTGAACTCTTTCATAGAATCAACTTGTCTGATACCTCAAACACCACTTCTGGTAGAACTTGAGTTGCCCGACTAATGTGTTTTGGAAAGACCCTCATCCTGAACATTGGTTTGGTCTCACTCCTCTAAGACTAATTGATTATAATGGGTTCCTACATAGCCTCAATAGATGTTATATATTTTGTTTAGGCTCGAAACTATAATGGTGCTCTAGGACAATATTTGAGAAAGTGTCCCGACTTAAATCACTAGTGGTAAATAACATAGGTAAGATCCTGAGTATCTTACACCCCTTACAGGGTATTCTGCTTCCCACTATTCTACATATTGTTCTCATAATGATGCTTCCCACTCTCAGAATTCGTACATCTTGATCCTCTAAAGGAAACCACCAGTCTGCCAATGGAAGCCTCCTTCTAGTTCCCCTATAAGATTAGATCTTGATTTTACACCTATGAAAACCTATTTAGCCAAATGATATTTATTGTGAATTAATGTCAATTATAATTCCATGTTGAAATCATTTTTATGATGTTTTCTCATACACCCCTAATTCTGGAATAATGAGATTAAAATCATTGAATCATCTCTTAAAGACCATCACATACGTGTTCCCCTCACTCAAATTCATGAACTCGGCTTCTCTATCCTTACAAAAAATATCTGGAAAAAAGTGCACAATGAAATTATTCAAAAATTCCTTCCACTCCACCATCTCTAGCTATCAATCCATAGTATGGAAGTCCCACCAATGAATCTCATGACCACACAACATATTAGATGATAGTTTGACTATATTCTTATTAGAATACTCCATAATGTCAAGTATAGTATGGATACCCTCAATCTAGAACTCAACTCACTCATTTACACACTCTCTAGAAAAAGTAAATGGGTGTTACAACTTGAAATACCTCATCCCATCGTACATTATTTTCTCAACACAACTAGTTTCTCTTTCCATGAATTACATTAACTGAGAAATTTTCTCATAGAAATTTTCCTCTACTTTCCCTGCATGCATTATTGGATCCTTTGGATCCACTACTGGTAGAGAATCTATATCTATATCCTCTTGTAGTCTTGTCAAAATGTATCTTTATGGAGGACTATAACTAGAATTCAATACAAAAATCTTATGATTCATTACAAAATTTAACCATATTTACATAAGAGGAAAACACAACAAGAGACAACTAGTTTCTTCCCCAAACGTCTCCAAATGTTAAAAAATAAAGAGCAACCAATAATATTAACCATCATACACCTAGGTCCCAGTTCAAAATTGTAAACCGATATAATTTTTCATGTTTCTCATTTAGGCACCCATATATTCAATTTTTCAATGTCTTTTCAATTTACACTTTTCATATTACACACCATTTTCAATTTAATTTCTAAAGGGATGAAACATTCAAAAACTTATCGAAATCCTATTTTCCTATTAATTCTTAGAATGATCCATGTAGAAAAGAATATTGAGTGCCTAGAATGATTTTGGAATACTAATCTCTCATTCCTAGTCAGGCCATGAGTCAATTTTCAACAATTTTCAGAAACAAAAATCAGAGGACAAAAAAATGAAATCACTCATGGTAAAACAATATTAAACTCTTATAGCGAATGATGATAAAAATAATCCCACTCTATGTACATAGATTTTAAATTGAACAAGGTTTTACAAATCCCATGAACAAGTTAATTATTGAGGAATGGAAATTCATAGTTTCCTGTATACCATTCAATAATACTATGAAAAAATGAAAAAAAAGTATTCTACTACAACATTGTAACATCCCGAACCAGGTGCCACACATCGATGCCCTAGTCCAGTCCTATGAATGACCACATGTGAATCTCCTGATACCCCATGGGGTGCCAACATGTAGGGAGGGACTAATAATATGATCAGGGGAATACTATACCCTCTTTTATCATAGTAATACATCATTTAAAACAAATGATCAATATATAATTAATAGAAAAAAATAAACAAATTCCGTATTAGAGGTCAATCTAAGCAGGAAATAAAATATCAAAACTAAATAAAAAAACATAACATTCTAATGTTTGGGTGATGTATCAATAATTTAAACTCAATACCATTACAATGATGTGAACAATGTGGATCCTAAACAATATTTGGTTCCCCCAACTATACTCCATCCTTACACATTCATCTAACAAAAGTCATTTTCCCTTAACATGTCATGCATCCATGAAATATATTCGAGAGACAATCATGAAACATGGGAAGGGTGTGAGTAAAAATAAGTTTTCCAGCACCAATGGTTTCTAAAACAAATCCACTCAATAAAAAGTTAATGTTGTTTAATAAAAAATTAATTACATTGCATAATTGAATATTTATCACTTTACTAATTAATTTATATATACCTACATAGACCACAGGGATTCAATGGACACGGGTACCTCAGCACTTACATCATGAGACAGTTGGTCTAAATCATGTTATTTATTCAATTTATATTTCATAATATTACATTGGAATACATTATACATGTCACGTCAATTTACCTATTATGTCCCCATGAAACCATAGTCTTATTCTAATGTTTTGTGTCTAGAACACCACACTGATCTATTCGTGAGTATTTAGAGCCTCATTACTTTTTCCCTCGATTTAGCATCCTATGGTGTAGAATTCCATTTTTAAATCCATATATATCAACCCTTCAAATATATCAAGGTAGTATAATGCCTTCTCTGTCATCCAAATTCTTAATCATTTATATATGTCTTGGGAAAAGAATGTCATATCTAGAACCCCATTTCCTAACCATATATATATATATATATATTTTTATATATTTTTATATATATATATAATACAACATATCACATTATCACATGTTTTCACATTATATATCATTGAAGATAAATCATCATCAATAATCTTCTTATAATAATTAACCACCACAAAATTCTATTAATTAATTATTAAATTAATAAATCCATAAACAATTATTAAGTTGGAAATTAATTAACCATACCTATCCCATTAATTAATTAACAAATAAAACAATCATATTTATTTCATTAATTAATTAAACTATTATTATACTGCACTATTTCGATTAATAAATTTGATGGTTAATTAATCCTCTTACAATCATAGCATCCAACAATTATTTCACCAAATATTTATTCTCAATTCACAATTAAAAAATTCATGAATTTAAAAATTAACTAAAAAATTAGTTATTCCCAATTCCAAAATTCAATACCATGAAAATTAATTCATCAATTAATTATCCAAATTATTGATTTCCATTATTCATTCAAGTCTCTAATCACTCAATTAAATATTTGAAAACATTGATTAATTAAATATTCAAATTAAAATTGATAAAAACCCCTAGAAATTCTAAAATCATATAAATTTATTTGATTACAACAAAATAGAATTACAATAATAGGCCACCTGACTCATTTTTGATGAATAACGGTTGCCAACAAAAATCACCAATTTTCATTAGAATAACAGCATAGAATGAGGCCCAGATTTAAAACCCGTAATCTAGTTAAAAAAAATATAATCTATTAATTAAGATTCTGATCTTTAGTTCTATATCAATATTCTTGAAATAAGCATCTAAATATAGGGAAAAGAGAAAACATCCTACCAAAAGAATATGATATGAATGGAGGAATAATGGGAAATAAATGTGATATGACCCACTTACCGAGGGGGATCTAGATATTCGACATAGGATTTAAATCATGAAAAATGGAGGTCATGATTGTTTTGAATCCATTCTAGGAGCTTCAAAATCCTGAAATAGATACTATGTTCTATGGTTGGTTAGATGGGTTGAGTTTTTTGTGGTTCTATAATTATAAAAACTATTTTTAATGTCACATTTATTCATGTAATTTTTTTTCATGGAATAGGTGCACGATTTTCGATAACTATTTACCTAAAACATGTGCCTAATTTATAGGGGTGAATGGTTAATCTAATAAGGGTGTATGATTTGAAAAACCATGAAACAATTGTGAAAATCCCCACAATCCATGGTTATATTATTTTCCAGATTGGGGAACATGGTTAGTGAATAAAAAACACCATCCATGAACTCCCCTACTTCTTCTATTTTTATCCAATATTCACCCAAACATCATCATTTATAAACCTAGAAAATACTAATCAATAAATGAATAAGTTATTGTAAATTAGACCGAGACAACATCAGAAAATATTCGGTTATAATATATATATATATATTGATAATAATTGTATACACTTTTGAGTAAAGTCCACTTTATGTTAATAATTTTAGTTAAATTTAATATTATCAGCATAAAATAAAATTTATCCAAAATAATGGTAATATTAATAATTAATAATTTCTAAAATATTTTTTATTTTCTCTGTAAACTATCATGTAATCATTAAAATTTATAATTATAATTGATATATTATCATATAAAATATATTTTAATATGCAAAACATAGTTTATTATATAATATGAATATTATAATATAATTATTTCTATAATCAATGAATAAATTTTTCCATTCAAATATGATGTTGTTAAATTAATATTTGGGGTGTTTCACCAATATAGAAAATGTTACATCAATGGATATTCTCATTTATGAAATATTCTATTAAAAGGTCGCTATAATATTTTTTGAATCAAATACCATTTTCATTTTGAAATAACATATTAACTATATAAATATTTAAAGAATATTATAAAAAATAATCTTTTAAAAGAACCATAGAATATTTTAAAGGAAGATTCATGTGAATGAGAACAATTAATGTTATTAAAAACCATTCGTGTGGTTTATATAAAAACAAGGATTCCTTTTAAATTTTATATAAAAATTAAATATTAAAAATTTCAAGAAAAATGTCAAGATTACTTATAATAATATTATACAATATAAATAATTATTAAATATAATTTACTAAATAATCCGGTAATGACAAAAAATAATTAAAACAACTTAATTGGAAAATGGAATTGAAAGAAATAGATTCCCAACCGAAGGGAGAAGTCAACTTTGTTTTCATTAAAAATATTATTTCAGTGCCATTTATACATAAATATTTGTAAATGAAATGAAAAAATATTTAATATCCATAAATAAAAAATGGATAATAAAATAAATGAAATTTTTAAAAGATATATGATATAAATTCATTAAGATAAATTTGAACATAAATAATATCAATAAAAAAGTGATACATAAATGTAAATAGACATTGAAATTTTGTATAGTTTTCTCATAATTCCCATGAAATTAAATATTAAATTCCATGATAATAATTATATAAATGATTAAAAAATTAAATGACTTGTAGATACACCTCATAAAATAATATAGGTGTATGACATAACATATGACCCAACAAAGTCAATCTGAGATTATAATCCGTAGACACTATGGTAATATTAAAATAATCATCCCTTTAATGAAATAAAATGAAAGGTAACATTTAATTTTTTGAATTAATTAGGATTCACTATATAAAATTTTAATGGATTAATATATACCCCTTAAAATAAAAATAAAGGTCCATAACATCATACACGACTCAGAACACCAAAATTAAGATGAAGAACCCTTAAATTATATCATACTTAATTTGTCACATATCATAAGTCCAGTAAAATAAATTATTATTTTTTATAATTCAATAAAATGACCAAATATACAATTAATAAATCATACATGACCAACTTATATTATTTTTAATACTAGTTATTTAATAATTTCTTATTAAAATAATCATTCTTAGATTTAAACTATTTATGTTTTCATGTATATTTTTGGTATGGAAGTTATGTTACATTAATAATGATCATGGTCCCATAATATATAAAATACTAATCATCTATTTCATATCATATTTATTCATTAAATTCATTATTATAACCATTCATATAAACCTGTGATGAAAAATGAATTACACCACTTCATGGAGAGGGTAATTTGTACATAAACATGAGTGGTGTTTCAAATATTTTATATATGGAATTAAATTAGGCTTAAAAATAATAAAAATTTAATGAATAATTACTATATCATAATTATAGATTTCACAAACACATATTAAATCAAAAATAAAAACCAATAATTAATGAAGATGGTTAAAAATGATTCAAATCACTATTTGGAGGCGGTACTCCACACGTACACACATGAAATACATTCATACCCCATTTGATAAGGATTTGGTGGGAAATGGTTTTTAGTTATTAAATAAAATCACTGTATATATATTATATTAGAGTGATATTGTTTTCATAATAAAAAAATATTTAGATTTTGTTGGAGAAGAAATAAAATCGGATGTTATTGATTAATATTTATAACTCTTCTATGAAATACCTCAATTATATTACAACTTATTCCATGAAATATTAGTCCTAATTGACCAAAATAACATCTGAGATGAAAAAATTTTCTTTTAATTTTTTTAGAATGGATTTTTGGGAATGGTGTGATGAATTATTAACAATTATTGGGGAGAATATGTTCTCTTTTATAAGGGATTTGAGGGACACACATTTAATTTCAAAAAGTATTTCAATAATATATGGTCACCTTCATTTTTATGTGGATAAAAATAGAGATGATATGAATTTTAAGATAGGATAAGGTATAAATATTTTCAATAAATTTAAATTAGACATGTGAATTTCTCATCGATACCTATATCTCATAGTTTTACCCATCCCCATTAATTTCGTTTAAACCTTAATGATGTTAAAACAATTTACTACTACACTATTAATAATGAATATATATTACTATGAGAATATTAAAATAGATTAATTATTATTATTGAAAAAATATAATCAATATTATAATATAAAAATCTCAAAATTTGAATAAATTGTTTATAAATAATCATGAAATCTTTAATGATGATCCCTTAAAATAAAATAATTTATAGTCATTAAACTAAAATTACCTCTATTTAATTCCTTGTAAAAACTACCAAATGAATTATAAAATATTTATTGAATAAATATTCATCAAATGTTATTTAATCCACCAATAAATAATTTTTTATTTAATTTAATATGATTAAATCACATTATATGCATAAATATTGTTTCTAGAAAAAATTAATTATTATACCAAAAATGAACTTGTACCAAAATCAACTCAAACATAGATTCTTATTCAATTATTTTAGTAATAAAAATTAAAAGATGTGTTTTATGAATTAATACAAAATTAAAAACATAATTTAATAACAAAATTAAATTGTTTTTTGAAAATAAATGTCATTTTATAAAAAAAAAATACCGGTTTGAGTTCCCAAAAAAATAAAATCAATTTATAAAATCCCATTCATTTACCCCAATCTAATATTAAAATAATATTTTATAATTTATATTCATTACCAAAAATATAATATCTAATAATTATATGATTTAATTGCAATATTAGTGTTAATAATTAAATAATTATTTTTATAAAAATATTGTTTTGGGGGAATACAATAATTATATAGGAATCGGAGTACTTATTTGCTATCAATTAATAAATAAATATTAATTTTTTCAATCATATATATATATATATTTATTTAGTTATTACTATTTATAGCAACAAATTTAGTGGTCGTTTTATAAACGATATGGTATCATGTTTTTATTAGAATAAAATATGCTTTTAAATCAAGCTATTGAATACACCAAATTTATTTTTCATGAAATTCATAAAAAATATTTCTATATTACAATTATGGAACCTAAAATTATTAATCATAATAGAGAATAGGTTGGTTTTCAAACTTATTAATCAATAATTGGATCTTTATCAGTGGACTGTGGTATTTTTTAGCGACTCTGTTTGGATCTACTATTTTAGATCCCAATAATATATGTAGATCATTTTATTCAATTTCTAGTAAAAATAATTACCTTAGAAAGTTAATATAAATTTATAATTTATTCATTCATCTAAAAGTTAGATTTATTTTTTTTAGAAATTCAATTAATTAAATACAAAATAATTTTATTGTCATTTCATGAAAATTAGTTAAGTAGGTCAATTTATTTTTTTATAGAAAAATTAGTTTCTAAGATATGAAATTGGTTACCATGATAAAGGAAAAATGATTTCAAATGATTAAAAATACATTTTAACGACTTAAAATACATTAAAACATTATATCTAAAAATATTTTGTGAGTGTATTCATATCATTTTTCCATTGTTAAGTTCATTTTATATAATTACAATTATAAAATTAAAATCATTCATCTTAGAAAATGAGAATTTATAAACATGTGACTGAAAACTAACATAAAAACAGACATCTCTATTTCACATTAAAAAACAAATTTTAATCAATATTTTAATAAATCACTAATACACTAAAATATCATAAATCCATCATAGATTATATTTATCTGATGCTACCATAAAGGTCGAAAAAACCATTTATTCTTAAATATCCTATGTTGAAAGGAGAAAAATATCAATGTTTCTTACAAGTTCTTTATTATTATTTTTAATTACCTTTAGATATACACTATTTATAAATATCATTATCCATTGAATTGATGTAATATTAACAGTATTATGTTTTTAAATAAATTATGATACCATTATTTTATTCAATTTAATTACTCATCATTTAGTATAAGAAATTATTATGTGCATTGGTTCAACCACCAAAATAAACTATGTTATAATATCTTATCCGTTATAACTATGCATTTCAAAACAAGATATTTTATGATATATATATCTTCAAATAAATATAGTTACTTATGTAGCCTGTGATATACATATCCCCAAATCTAAATGAACTCTAATATTATATTAATTTATATCTTATCCATTAAACTTGTGGAAATAAAAATAAGAACAGTGTTTTGAAAAATTATATGTATAAATAAAATTAATTGATAAATAACTATACAATTGTTTTTAAAATTATTATATGCTTTAAAAATACATTTCATCCACATAGATGAATTTTATATATTTTTTGTTTGAATATAATATAAATAATTTTAACTTTTTCCGAATATATATCTGAAAAAATATAATTTATATTTATAACATTACTTATAAATTATATTATTGCGCATTTTTTTGAATTTTCTATAAAGGAAAATTGATTTTTCAATGAATCTTGAAAATTACTAATTTTTTTTATAATTATTTTTTAATATAATGAAATTAAAAAGATTCATTTTGTTTTAAATATGATTTCATAGTTTAATTGTTCAATTGATATTATTAATTATAAAATATATGTCGATGTAATCCATTTTATAAGGTATTGTGGTATAGAAATAATTTATATTAAAAAATAGATTTATTGAAAACATATTTTCATCTAGTTTTGTAATGATAATTTTAAATTTATTTACTCCTGCCATATGAATTGATTTTTATAAAAACATATTACATATTTAGAATCATAAAAATTAATATTAGGTAATGTTGTCAAAATATTTATTTTTTATAATGATTAGGATAACATGTAATAACAAGTTACCAGTAACATTGTGAAAACATGGGTATCAGGGGTTAAAATCATTTGATTGGGGATTAATTAAAATAATAACCTGTTTAAATAGAATTAAATATCAATATTAAGATCATAGATCATAACAAAAAAATAAATAATAAATTTTAGGTCCTTTTGTACTTAGTGTGACAATAATAAATTATAATATTTTAAATTATATGATGTTTTTTATCTCTATTACATAAAAAAGGACACAAATACACTCTCTTCATTACACTATATTTATAAAATTTTTCATATCATGCCCAAAATAATTATATTCTAATATTCCCTACCTAGTAATAAGATATTATTATTATAGCCTCCTAGGATTTTTGATACATATATATTACATATTTTTAGGGGAATATTAATTACATTCACAAAAACAAGATTGAGGATTGTAATGGTGTAGTGAAATGGATTCATTGTCACATAAATAATTGTTCCATAATTGAGATATTTCATCAAAAATTATGTTCTAAATAACTACTAACATTCAAAGATATATCATACATAATACAAGTCCTCATAACATGGGGAATTGAAATTTAAGGATGGGTGTGTTCTGATACTCACTAAGGGTAAAACATTAATAAAAATAACCATAACAAGAAAATAATGATATTACAATATGAGAATAACATTTTAAAATGATAACCTTCATATATAATATTATAACATTGAATCAGAGGAAATATTGAGAAGATCATATGACATGAATCATAAGTGAGTCAATGAACATGATCCATGAGAGTATAATATTGTTTGATGAAATGGAATAGAATCACACACAAAAACATATATAATAATTTCCATAACAGACTACTATTAATATTAAGGATAAGATCGTGGAATGGGATCACCCCCAAAACCATCATAGTAGTCATGGATCACTCCCAAGACCATCATATCAAATAGTTTCACTTACAGAATGAGGTTCAGTGCTCATTCAATTCATATATATATCATGAGATATAAATCATTATCCAATGAATATGAGGGATATATAGGCCAAACATATCATATAATGAGAATAATATATATTTGTTCCACATGTTCCAAAATATTGATTATATCACATCCCATTTAATGAAATGGGTTTGATAAATATTTCAATATATTATATCCTATAGAAATGAGACAAGTTTCATAATCATCATTACCCCATAAAAATAATCCATTCAAAGTAAGAATAATAATGGTATCACTGGATCACATTCGCAAAATGTAATAGGTAATATCAATGGATTTTATATTATAAATAAAATGATTTTGAAATACAATTTGTATGATTTTATGAAGAAAAAAGTCTACAAAAATACACATTAAAACTAATAATTCATAAAATATTATATAAATTATATTATATTAATATGAAAATTTAATCTCCTAATTCCTTATTAATAAATCAAATAAAATATTTCTCCATGAAAATATCCTTTCCTCCTTGAATTTTTTCTAAAACAATAAATAATTTTAAATTCCTTTCCATTTAAAATAGCATTCAAAAATTTATTATTGAATATCTAAATTAATTCAAAACATTTCATAAATAAAATAACCATTGATATATTAAAAAATATTTTTAAAAATAAATAATTTTGTAGATAATATTTTCCAAAAATAACCTTGAAAACTTATGTATTAATATTTAAAAAAAATTAAAAAAATTCACAAGAAAAACCACCATTCTGCATTGAGATACACACATTTAAAAATACAACATTTTTATGATAATTTTTTAAAAAAATAACCATGAAAACACTAAAAATGTAATTAATTAAAATAATGCTTTTAATAGGTGTAAATTGCATTCATGTCATACATGTTAATCAAAAGATTCATGTCACGTTCTAGAAAAATCCAAAAATTAATTGTATAGAAAAAAAATTCCATTCAAAGGGTTTTGTAAAATTTTAATATATGGTTAAATATGTATTTAATAAATAATTTTGATAATTTTAAGGAGTATTTTTAAAACTCTTTTAGAAAAATATATTTGGGATGATAATGGGTTTTAGTCCAAAGAGAGAAATTTAAAAAATCATAAGAACAATATTTTGACATATTCACAAGATAAGTATAGTAAAGTGAAGGGAAAACATTATTATTTTGTAATAAACCATGGATATAAGATTTAATGTGTTACTTGATAGGTTTATAATTTTTTTTATCCTTAGAAACATAATCATAAATAATCCTGATAAAATAATTGATTGAAACATTAAATCATTACCACTTTAACTACAATGAATTTCTAGACCCATTAAAAAAATAACATTAATCGAAATATAAAATTTCATGAGAATAAATAAATTCCTGATTTTACATTTCAAAATAAATTTATGTTCACCTCATAAGTAAAAGCTTTTTATAATAGAATATATGTCTTAATGAAAGAAAATTGAGAAAAAATATCATAAAAATCTGGTAAAATTTTAGTTTTCAACCCCATAAATGGGAAAAAAATTATATTCAAATAAAAAATATTTAGAAGAATAATAATAACAAAAATCCATGTTTAGAATGTACTCCACCTAAAATATTAGGCACTGAATATAGAATGTGTCTTACAGAAGTAACAAATTTGATGTATATCTATTACCGTTAGTTTTGACATTCGTCATACATATTCAAACATACAATATTAAAATTTTATGTTTATTAATCATGATTTAAATAAATATATATATATATATAAGAAAAATATTATATACTTATGACCTTTTTTACCACATAATTAGTATTTCCATGTTAATATCACATTTTAGGAATTAATTGCATACTTTTTTGAGAATTTTTTAATTTTTTTTAGGTCTACTTACTTATATCATATTTAGATCATCTGAAACTTTTAATCATGACATAAAAATCATATATATTCATTATATTTAAATTTATTGAAACCCATAAGAGTTATAGATAGAAATAGAAATGCAATTTACAAGGAGATGGTAGGATATATATTTTGTTGAACGTTGTTTCCATTTTTTACTAGATTGAATGAAATATGGTTATGTAATTTATTAAACATTTAAATTTTTTTATTTCTTATATATACCATATTTTCATTAAAAAAATCTAACATATACTTCTAAAATAATTTTATTTTATAATTTTATCTACCAATGAAATAGTTTGTTGAGGTGTGGGCTGAGCTAGTTTGAAAATTCATGTTTTTGATGATAGATGAATGTTAAGGATTGGTTTTTTCTAGTACAAGAGAAATGCATGGTCAATTCCATGCATCGTTCCCAAGACATCGTGTGGCGTATCCGGTGCCCAAAATATTCTTTTAAAGGATGAATGATAATGTGAGGGAAAAATTAAATAATAAAAATTAAATTAAATTTGGAATTGTATTATTATAATAGTAATGATAAGATTATTTAAGTATATTATTAATATTATTAATGATAAAATTTTTATTATTATGTTATTATTATTATTATATAATTAATAATATCATTATTATAATAAATATTATTGATATTATTTTTGTTTCTTTGGTATTTAAGTTTTTTGGTTTTATTTTACCTCTTATTATTATTTTGTTTTTCTTTATTTTCCTTTCATTTCCACATTTTCATTTTTCCCTTTTCCTTACTTCCCCTCTTTCTTATCACATCGCAGCTCAACTAATAATTAAACACTAACTGCGTACTCATACTCCCTTGGTATTTTCATGGACTTCCCCTTTATCTCCCTCCCAATGAACCCTCGTTCGAGCACCTCATCCCTCTAGAAACCTCAATTAAGAACCCCACTCACATTCCATATAATGCCGCATTTCTCCCCCTCCAGCCACCACATACCACCCAACCCCATTTTTTAGCTAGATATCTAGCATAACTCCCCTTCAGAAACACTCTCCTCGTGTGACCAACTTCCAGAAACCATAACCACAGGTTTTTCTACTCCAGTAACCATTTCATCATTATTTAATGTTTTTTGTTCCTTAATTCTTCTTTCTTAGGATATAATGATGATTTCATTGGTTTAATTTCTTGAATTATGGACCAATTTTATCCATGTGTGATGTGATTAGAGTTTTACTCAAATTATTTGTGAATTTTGACACCACAGGTTAGTGGATTCATGTATAAACATAATTTAATGAATTGTTTTTCATGGTTTATTAATTTATCTTGTTCATTAATTATATTTTTTTACGAAATAATGTTTTTTATGGAGTTAAATATGAATTTCATTTTTTTTCTTGTTCCTATAATATGGACTGTATTTTTTCAAAAACATTTAATTAATCATTTGTTAGTGTTTAATTAATTACTAAATTTGTTTTTAAAATTTTTCAAGTGTTGTAAAATTTGTTTTGATGTGGCGTTGGTGTGTGATTTTTCATAAAAATGATTTTGAGTGGGTTTTGGTGGAAAATCGAAGTAAATATTTTTGAAATTGTTTTATAATATTTTATTTATGGTTTATTAAATTATATAAAAGTTGAGAAACATGTTTGTGAATCGTGATTAGTGTATTGTTTGGTGTTTATGACTTTAAAAGTGGTTTGGGGTGTGTATGTTGTGGTATTTGGATTGTGAAGTGCCTAGTATATTATTATTATTATACTGTGCAATTTGATATGAAATTCGAACATCAATACACACTAAGGGAACCATGGGTATATAGGTGGGTTTACAAAGACTATTGTGCTAGTGATACAAAAGTGGAATCGTTTAGGTTTCACTTAGTATGATTGAAATCTATAAATGTAACTAAATATTTTGATGATAATTAGATACCAATAGGGATAGAGTGATGTCTCATACTAGTGGCTTGAGCATGAAAACATGGTTTTTCATGGTTCCTATACCACTTTTCACTGAGATGTAAGGTTCTATGGTCCCATTACTTACTTGAATGTATAGGAACACTCACATGTTTAGTGATATTTAAAAACCTAGTGCTCACCATCAGCATATAATAGGGAATTTGTGTTATATAAAAATTATATGTTTTTCTTATTAATGTTTCATCCTTTTGATTTCTTTTAAATTAATGTTACTTTAATTAAAATTGTTCGTCCATTTCCATCTAATTTATTAAAAATTAATGTATATTAATAATTTAATTTTTATGCATGGATTCTTTTCATGGGTGAAATCCTTTTGGAATTTATCTCCAACCCGACATAAACCTTTTTGGTGTTAGTATATTTGGTTATGTTTAATACAGGTAAGGCTATAGCTCATATATTTGGATGTTTGGGTCACTTGATTTATTTCTTGTTGCGGTGTTGTGGAGATAGCTAGAGGGAGGAGACCTCATTCCTTAGTGTGGTATTTGAACTGGTTTTTGGTCACCATAATTTTTGGTAGTATTTTTTTGGTTTAATCTACATAAATAAATTTTCAAACCATGTAATATCTTATTTGGTTTGAAATTTTCTTATTTGGTTTATTAGTTATTGAATATTGTTTTTATATTTTTATATTCGGGTAAACCATTTCCACTTTATTATTTTGGTACCTAGGAACTTGATCTAGACTATTGATATAAAGAACACCATTTGTGTATTTCCACTAATCAGGTTAGGCACTGGGATGGATGGAGACACAACATGTTTCGTAAAAAAATGGCATCAGATTAGGTTAAGTGGTTTTCGTAATTTTATATTTGAAGAGTCCGAATAAACAAGAGATAGGACCATCGGGGCTCAATGTTTTGGTTTCGAGTTGGGTGTCTGGCCAACACAACTCCTGAGAGTCCTTGAGTCACCATGAAATGATGGGATATATGTTTGACATCTCCTCTTAGTGGGATGTTCATGCTATAGAATATAATTGGAAAATAGTTTGAGGTGATGTTGTTTGGAAATTTCATGTCCTGAAAACATTTATTTATTTATATTTGATGGTTTCTAAAAATATTGAGACCTAATTTAGTAATTATTTACAATTTAGTGATACTTTTTTTAGAAATATGACTCCCCATAGAGCTCCCAAGAAGCCACAAGAATAAGTCAAAGAGAGTTGTCCCTCACCAAATGATCATACATTAATTGAATCTATGGTATGTGATATTCATAATCTATGACTAGGCTCCTTCTCTTACTCCTCGTATAGTTAGAGTGGATGGATCAGGTCCATGTAAAGACAAACCCCATGAGTTTCTCAATAAAACCCCCTTCTTTTCGAGGTATGATAGAGCATTATGAAGCATAGGAGTGGTTTTAGAAAATCAAAAACATATTTGAGTTTCTTGATACTCCTGAAGAAGTTAGAGTGAAATGTGCCTCATTTGTGCTAGAAGGTCCCATTTAATGGTGGTCGGACTAAATGTTTCAGGCTGGGAAGCATGAGCAGTTAAACTGGAAGGACATCAAAGAGATCTTCAATGACTAGTATTATCCTGAGGTCTTTGCTAATGAAATATCATGGAAGTTTATAGATCTTGTTTAGTGGGACCAGTCAATGATGGAGTGTTCCAACTGAATTTATGAGCTAGTCTGATATGCACAAAGGGTAGCCTCAAATAACTAGAACAATGATCAAAAGATTGAAAAGGGTTTATTTTGGTGATATACTCTTAGATATTCTTATTAAATATTTAGACTTATGGTGAAGAAATTGATCGACATTATGTATTTCAGATTGACTGCATGGTTCAATCTAGTTCGTTTGGTGTTTTCTCAGTGTTTAATAGTGGTTGGACATCTGAGAAAAAAAAGTAATTAGGATGAGTAGTGGAGGGATGGAGGTGATTGTTTAGGTCATCCTTCCATAAAGACTTCATATATGGATTCTGGGGTTGGGTATGTTGTGTTCCATCAGTATGGGATGGAAAAACACATCAAAATTGCATGCTATAATCCCCCAAACGACATTCCATTTTTGTAAATATACGGGGAACCTATTATGGTTTTTCAATGTGGAACAACCTTTTCTGAGTGGGGTAGGAATTATGGATTCTAGGGTAGATTTAGTTCTGACTGTACCGACTCGGACGGTGAGATGATGGTTTGGTGGTTATGGATGAAGGACCAGATCATTTTTTGGAAAGAGCAAGATTAGTGAAAATTCAGAGGTAAGTTGTCATTCTCCGATAGGAATAAGAATCTACATGTTTTGGATCATGCACTAGAAGGAACAGATTAGGGACCATAGACAATTAGTGGTACCTTTCTGATGTTATCTCCTATAGATACATTGTTATTTGATACTAGTGAATCTATATCATTTATCTTTAGCGATGTAGTGAATATTTTGAGCATTAAAACATAGATTTTTTCTTTTTCAAGGGAGTGGGAAACATCGTTGCGTGAGAAGGACAGGTAATGTCCCAGGTAACCATCTTGTTCTCTCTATGTGTCTGGGGATGAGATGGAGTGATTCATTCCAGTCTCATATATGGACCTTTTATACATAATCCTCAACATGGATTGGATGTTGTACATTCAAGTGAATATCAATTTCTATAAGAGAGGGGTGATTTTCATGGCACCTGATGGGAGTCATTTTATATTTGATAGGAAGTGGGACCATCGGTCGGGTCGTGCGGGGCCTCCACTCATAGAGTTGGTAAGTCGTTCCTTTCAGTTATTATTTCTCATGCTATAGGATCATGGAGGTTCTCCTGAGGGTGGATTGAATCAAATAGTATATGAGTTCCTAGAGGTATTTATAGATGATTTTTTGAGCAATCCTTTAAAGCATGTTGCAGAGTTCTCGATTGATTTTTCTCTGGGAACACAACCTATATCTCTTCCATCATATCGCAGTCCCCTAACCAAATTGATGGAATTAAAGATACACCAGAATGATTAAAAATCCAAAGGTTTCGTTCACCTAAGAATCTCTCTTTGGTCTACACTTGATATATTCATGAAGAAGGTAGAAATAATGCTATGATTGTACATTAATTACCAGAATAAAATAATGTAACCATCAATAATAAATAAAATTCTCCCAAGATTTATGATATGTTCAAAAATCTTAAAGAGTCAATGTGGTTCTCAAAAATTAATATGTTTTTTGGTTACAACCATGTTAGGGTCAGAGAGACAGAAATCCCAAAAAATTATTTCGGAATCAAATAAGAAATCATAATGTATTTAATCATTCCTTTGAGATTGAAAAATGATCAAATAGGTTTATAGGACTCATGAATAAGGTGTTCCACTACTATATCCACTCTTTTGTTTTTTTATTAATGGATGACATCTTAGTTTACTGTGGATCTATGGAAGAGCATGAGCATAATTTTTGTATCATGTTGGGATATCTATGTGATCATCACAGTTATATGAAGCATTCATAGTGAACCATCTAGATAAGAATAGGAGGATTCATTGCCATTTGATTTTTAATAAAGGGGTTTTAGTGGATCCTTCAAAAATCAATACAGTTATTTCATGAGAATAGCTAAATAATGTGTTCAAGAATAAGAGTTTTCATGGTATTTTAGTTTATTTTAGGTGTTTTGTACAGGATTTCTCATATAAGGCTTCCACTATGACTGTAATAACCTAGAAAGGGGTGAATTTTTAATGGATCCTAGAGTTCTAGGAATCCTTTGAGGAGTTGATGTAGTGGTTGACTACAACACCAGAGTTCATATTTCTCGAGTTTGTGAAGTGACATGTAGGTTATTAATATTCTTTAGTTATGTGTCTCAGGTGTGTGATAATGAAAGATAATCATATAGTGGCTTATGGTTCCCCTTAAATCTGATGGAATGAGAAGAATTAACCAACCTAAGAAATATAATTTGAAATGGTGATTCAGGCTTTGACGACATCGTTCCATTATATTATTGGGGAGAAATTTGTGTTCCACTCTCTTAAGCTTAACCTATATCTTCTCATATGATGATATTAGTATGTGGGAGAATAGTTTAATCGAGTGTCTATGGGGGTTTGAATTTGATATCATCTATACCCCATAAAATGGTAATAGGGTGGTTGGAACCTTCATAAGAAATATACCATTTCAGGCTTTTAGGGTATATTGTTATGAATGGATTCACATGTGGCTCTTTTCTTATAGGATACTAGAAACCAAGGAGCACAACATAGGTATGTTCTTTGTTAGCATCCATTTAAATCCTTCTCTTCTTGAGTTGATTCAGCGAGAGAATCCCAATGATGAGTTACGTCAGCGTTCCATGCATTTTCTTCATGGAGGGGTGACTTCTAAGGATTTTTCTTTATCTCCTGGGGGAATCATTGTGCTTTAAGGGTTGTGCAATGGTGTTGTTGACTTTATGGATGGTGGTGATATAGGACAGCTACCATTCTCTATGGTCCATCCATTCTAGTTCTACCTATATGTATTATGATGTTCATCTGTATTTTTGGCTTCCAGGATTAGGAAAATACAAAGATAATTTTGTATCAAGGTGCTATACATGTCAAGAGGTATGGACATACATCAAAGGCCCTCTGTTTTTAATCAATCATGTTCTATTCCTAACTGGAAATAGGATGAGTTCTCTATGGATTTAACTTTGGGTATGATTCATAAAGCTCAAAGATGGAACAATATTTGGGTGGTGATTGGATATTTGACCAAATCATCCAACATTATTTAAATCAGGGATATTGATAAATTGGAAGAGATGGACCTACTATATATTCAAGAGGTTTTCAGACTCCATGTTATTCCATCATCTATCATCTCTAATAGAGACCCTACATTAGATATCAGATCTGGGAAGGCCTTTATATGGAATTGGGGTCTCAGATAAAAATGAGCACAACATACCATTCTTAAATTGATGGTCATATAAAATGGGAAAAACAGATTCTAGGGGACTTGCTATGTGTAAGTGTTTTGTATATCATAGGATCATTGGATATCTATTGTGTATTTTTCTAGTTTTATTATAATAATTTGTGTGAATCATCTATTTGAATGTATCATTTTATGTGATATATGTTCGGTCATGTCAGTATTATTTCTTTTCAGTTATTATACTAGAGTCCTCACTTTTGGGATTATGGCTTGTGTATGGGGTGTCTGAGAAAGTTAATTTGATCAGGATGATTTTTTAACAAATATTAGTTACCAAAAATCTAATTCTAATTAGATTTATCGATATCTCAATTTTTTCATTGGGGATTGGGTGTTCCTCACAGTGGAACCTTGTTTGGCCCCTATCATTGGAGAAACCAGGTAAAGCCGATAATGTGGTATGTCAGACCTTTCGAGATAAACAAGAATATTGGAAAGGTAGAAAATATGTTATATTTACCTTCTAGTTTGATGTCAATTAATAATGTATTCCATGTCCCCCAAATAATAATGTAAAATCCAAAACAATGTAATCTTTTATATTGGGAAGAGTTGGATATCAATCTCAATTTATCAGTGATTGAGTTTCCATCACAGACAGATGATTCCCAATTGATGTTTCTTCATGGGATGTATATTCCATTGTTCTGTATCCTTTATCAGCATGAGAATGAGGTTCATGAGACTTGGGAGTGGATTTCATGGGTTGAGAAGAAGTATCCATTTTTATTCTCCTATCAGCCATTGAGTACACATGTTACAACCCTTCCCCTAGGGCTCGTGCTGTGAATACCTCAAGCCCGCCTTCTATAGGCCTGTGGCTGGCGACTATCACCAAAGGCATAAATCCCTAAATTGGGAATCCATTGAATTTATAACATGAAAACACAAATAATATATTATGATATGGAAAAAACTAAATAAAACTATATACAAAAGGAGTGCTGAAAAGAAAAAGATGCAGGATATACAATCCCTACATTAACGTATAAGAAAACTGAATGTAATAGTACTGGAAAAATGGAAAACTACCACTGGATCTTCCACCAGAAAATCCTACCTAAAGAGTAGGTACAAATAGCCTCTACAGTGATCCACATCTTTCTGGATCCTCTGTGCACCGTCACGCCATGTGGTCCACCTATGCATACCATCTAGTCCTAGTACAGTTAGCCTTGGTCATCGTTGTCCGCCATCTACATCTAACATAACGAGGTGCGGGCATAGCCTGTTCAAGGGTGAGTATAATGATACTCATTAGGGACCTCAAGACCCTCAAGGTCTCACAAAATCCAACAAGGATAATCCACAATGAATTAAATCAATAGATAACCCCACCTATGTATATGCCCATACAAATACCTAATTCATCATGTAATCCATCACAATAATGAGGTAAATAGAAAACTTACTGACTCAGCTCAAACCACAATTTTATTCTAGGGGTATTATCAAGTACCATCCCTAGTAACACTGTTGAATCCTTGGCTGCTAGAGAACTCCTCCTCTATCGAGTACAGTGGTCCTGTCGCATCACCAAGATGTGTACACTAACCTTGTACTACTAAGGTACTTCTCTTGTCGACTACCGTGGGTCTGCTGTGTCACCAAGGAACTCCTCACCATGGGTCTGATACATCACAAAGGCCCTCCCCCTCGTAGCCTGAGAAGGTACTCCTCCTGTTGAGTATCATGGGTCTGTTGTGACACGAAGAAACACCCCCCCTATGGGTCTGGCGCGACACTAATGCACTCCCAACTAGGCTAGATTAGTCATTCTGAGTTGAATCAATCAGCCGTCATCAGGTCTGAGCCAACTACTAGGTCTTCACACTATGAACACTCGTCTCTGGTAGGATCTTCTCCACGAGCTACCAGTCGATACTCCAACTATCATGAAGTCCCACGTTGAAGTATCTCAATGTTCTGTTGTGTCATTGGGGTCGCAACACAACAGACGACGCATCAATTGGACGCCCGGTCTGTTAGTTATTATCATTTTAGTCTTGGGGTCCCTATTGGATTTTTGCACGTTCTAACGAGACCGTATCTCAAAATTACCTCAAAATCCATTGGGGTATACTCAAAGGGGCCATCATGCTCAAAGAAAACCAGTGTCGCTGACGGTTTATCAAATGGTCGTCTGGTGCCAATGATATGGCCAATGAAAGTAAAGGAGGTCGTAGCGGGCCTCATTTCGGTCTAACCCAGTCAAACCAACCTGACTGGACATAGTCAGGGCCATCCCATTGGGTTTGGCCTAGCTCGTTGGGCCTAGCCCTGAAGCCCACAAAGGGCGTGAGTAGTGCGGGGCCGCGGATCCGCCACACATCGGTGTAAGTGTGGATCGGGCTAGAGGTGCCGTGACGGGCGCTGCTAGGGCGGAAGGGGCACGGGGGGTGTTCGGGGCACGCATCCAGTGTGGTTCTATCGAGTGCACATGATGTGGCTAGGCAGGATGCCGGTAATTAGGCAGGGCACGGGCTGGTTCGGGGTAGAAGCTCGGTGGGGTGAGCGGCACCACTGTCAGGGGCTCGGTTGGGGCCCGTTTAGCCAGTGGCGGTGTGGGACGCCACGGGGGTGGCATGGATCACAGAGGAAAGGGCTACGTGGCCTTTCTCATCACCGCCTTCATCACCTCATTTTTTCAACATCATTCTGAAGATCATCATAAACAAGAACGATGGTGGGATCAGGCCATGTTGGTTTGGACCACACCCTCCGTGTTATGGGTGGGAAAAATTGGCTCATAAATATGTAAGAAATATGAACTTTAATTATTTCAGAACCTCCGTAACGATTCCTTTCTAATCGAAGAAGAGAATACATAAGGTCATATAACTCAAATTAACCCCTACCTTTGTTTGTCAACCGATGATGGAGTCGTAGGGAAGAAGAATGTATTGTTTCCATTCGTTGTGTCTGCCACACACATCCAAACCCAAGCTTGCACGTCTTTTGTGGAAGACACTCCACATCGGTAGGATCCGAGGAAGGAATTCGAATTCTCTCCACACAGGCGTTCTTCGTTATTCGTTCTTCATTCTTCATTGGGATATTTTTTCTCTTCTCCCATGTTCCACAAAAAGAGAAATTCCAACCAAAATAATAAGAGATTATGATATATTATTAATTATATTGCACAATATTCAAATTACATGAATTAATTTAATTGGCTTCACCTAATTAATATGAAGGATTTGGCATAATAAATAATGGATTGGCTTAAATAATTAATGGGGAGGTGGTGGCACCATAAATGGTAGAGGAGGTAAAGGGGCTCCCCCTCTTTAATGAGGGGAGTTGAGAGATTTTCCTCTCCTCCAATTAATATGGGGGTTTAGTCCATGTGGTCCCCACGTAGTAACCTCTTGTGGGAGGTTAGGTTCAGGTGGGCCCCACCACTATAAACTTTCATGGAAGGTTATGGTGTTGTGGTCCCACCTCCAACATCAATCCTCCACAAGGAGGTTATAGATCCAGTGGGACCTACCCCGAAATACCCACCTGGAGGATCAAATAAAAATAATGTGAAGCTCACTTTATTTTAATATTTTCCACAAAAACCCCAAAACTAACTTTTATTCTTGACTCACTACCGTCGAACAGAAAGTCTCTTTAAGAAAATATTGGCAATGTGAGTTCAATGGTGGCCTCAGATATCGATTCTGAGCACCAGTTCAAAAGTTATAAAAACCCGCTTGTATGATTACTGAACGTACGTGAATAGAACATCAGAAATTGATTCATGGCACAATGGGCCTTGGAATCACTCCCCGTCAGTTTTCACGGACTTGTAAATATCCCATTAATTTAAGAAAAAAAATTTCATGGAAATTCTGGGTCTTTATATTCACCCTAACTCAGGGCATTACATCCCTATAAGCTACAGAACAAACTAAATGAACAAATGGGTGTACTGAGCATGAATATGAGCCTCTTGCTCCCATGTTCTCTCTTAGAGGTTTTCGAACTTCCAACGAACACACATCGAAGGTATCGACCATCCATGTAGGACCCACTCCTTTCGATCTTCAATCTCCACTGGAACCTCAGTGAAATTTTCCCCATCATCGACGTCTAGCTCTCCATGGTTGATGATGTGAGAAGGGTCATGCACGTATCTCCTCATCTGAGATACCTGGAAGATGTTGTGAACCTAATGAAACAATGGTGGAAGAGCTAAGCATTATGCCACCTCGCCAACTCTGATAGGGACCTGGAAAGATCTGATGAACCTTGGAGATAACTTTATGCCTCGAACAAACCTATGTAGACCTCGTCGAGGTGAGACTCATAGAGAGATGTGGTCACCATCATCAAAATCCAGAGTTCTCCATATCCTATCATTATATGAACTTTTTCTGCTCTGTTCAGTCTTCATCCACTCCGGGATTATCTGCACATTCTCCATGGTAGCTTGTACCATCTCTAGTCCCACTAGTGCTAACTCCCTAGGGTCAGTCCTGCATAATTTTGATCTGCAAGGTCTCCCGTATAACACCTTTAATAGTGATATCCAAATTTTACAGTGATAGATGTTATTATATGAAAACTCCACCAAAGGAAAGTGATCCTGCCATCTGTGACAGAAGTCAAGGACACATGCTTGGAGCATGTTCTCGATAGTCTGAATGGTTCTCTCCGTCTCTACATCCGTATGAGGATGAATGGTGGTGCTCAGATGATGCTCTATCTCAAAATCCTCTTGCAATACCTTCCATAGCCGGTAAGTAACCTATGCATCATGATCATAGACAATAGATGAAGGTACTCCATGTAGCCACATAACCCTATACACGTAGTGGCATCCCTCGCTCTCAACAGAACCGTAAACATTGATTGGTAGGCAGTGGGCCGACATGGTGAGTCAATGAATGATCTAACAAATCATGTTGTGACCACTGGATGTTCGCGGATGTCCTATCCTGAAGTCCATGGATATCCCATACCACTTCTACTCTGTGACCTTTTAAGGCTGAACCAAGCCTACTGGTAACTGGTGCTCTACCTTCACATGCTAACAAGTGAGGTAGTGAGAGACAATTTCTATAACTGCCTTCTTCATCCTCAACCACCAGTGTTGTCACCGGAGATACTGGTACATATTTTCCACTCCTGGATGTACCGCTAGAGGGGATGTGTGGAACTCCCTCAACACTACCTCTTGAAGTGACACTGGCACCATAGTACGTCCTCTAAGGAGGATGATGTTCTCCCCACCTTTAGAAAATCCACCAGGTTCCTTCCCTGTGTATATCTGAGCATGTCTTGTCTCGCAGTCAGCATCCCCATGCTGTGCTTCCAGGACTGGCTGAAGAAGTGGTGGAGTGACTGTAAGGGACTTAAGGAAAGATTCACCATCTCTATCCAGAAAAAATATCTGTAAAGTAGCCAACTGCTCTATTACATTGAATAGCAGCTGTATACCAGATCTCCTACTATGTGCATCTGAAAAAATGTTCCCCTTTCTGGAATTATAGACTATCTCGAAGTCATATTCTTGTAGGAACTCAATCCATGGCCACTGTCTCAGGTTTACGTCCATCTGAGAGAGGATATATCTCAGACTCTTCTGATCAGAGTACACAGTAAAACATTGAACCATCAGATATTGTCACCAAATCTTCAACCCAAAGACCAATGCTACTAACTCTAGGTCATGGGTAGCGTCGATCTTCTCATTTTGTCTTAGTTGTCAAGAAACATATGCAATCAGTACACGCTCCTTCATCAGGACACACCCGAGTCTGCTCCCTGATGTGTCGCAGAAGACTATTTACCCTATTCCTTCCACTAGAAGAATCCATATTGGGGCACTAGTCATCCTCTACCTTAGTTCATGAAAGCTCAGTTGTTATCTCTCCGACCACACAAAGGGTCCCCCCTTCTTTTTCAAGGCTGATTATGATTCTAAGACTCTGGAGAAGTCTTGAATGAATCTTTGGTAGTAACCAACCAAACCCAGGAAACTTCGTACCTTCCTCACACTCCAGGGTGGCTCCCAAGAAAGTACCGCCTCAATCATTTCTAGATTTATTGAAAATATAGCCTCCGAGATTACATGTCCCAGAATTTGAACCTCTCGGATAAAAAACTAGCACTTCGAGAGCTTACCATAAAGCTGGTTCTCTTGGAGTGTGTCCATTAATACCTGCAAATGGTAGGCATGCTCCTCCTCAGCAGTCTAGTAGATCAGAATGTCGTCTATGAACAGAATTACAAAGAGATCAAGGTATGGATAGAATATCTTATTACGGAGTCCCATGAACACTTTTGGAGTGTTGTTTAGGCAGAATTGAATTACCATGAACTCGTAGTGGCCGTACCAACATCTTATGGTCATCGTCTGCACATCCTTGCCTCGAACTCTGAGCTGGTGATATCCTGATCTGAGGTCGATCTTCGAAAACCACCATCATCCCTTCAGCTGATCAAATAGGTCTTCAATCCTCAAGAGTGGGTACTTATTTTTTATGGTCACCTTGTTTAGGTGATGGTAGTAAACACTAATCCTCAAGCTTCCATCCACCTTCTTGGCGAAGAGAATCACGGCTGCCCAGGGAGAAACACTAGGCTAGATTAATTCTATCACCTGCAAGTCCTCCAGCTGTACCCGTAGCTGATGAAGCTCAGTGGGAGCCATCCGATATGCTGGTGTAGATATCGGTGTTGTCCCAGGGTATAGATCAATGTAAAATTCCACCTCTATTCGAGGAGGTAGTCCAGGGAAATCATCAAGGAAAACATTAGTATACTGGTCCACCATTACAAGATAAGTCAAACTCTCCACATCGACTGTTTTGAGGGTATGTCAAGCCACCTGATGAGTGATCAGCTGTAATCTCATCCAGGAAAGTCCATAGTGCACTAAAAAGGCTCCCCTCTTGCCAATGAAGGAGAACCTGGTCCCATCCATGCAGACACACCACACATTGTTCCTAATACAGTCTATTTGAGAATGGACTATAGTTTACCATTCCATACCCAGGATGACATTGTAAGGCCTCAACGCCGCTACTAGGAGATCCCATTCAAAGCTATCACCTCATATATTAAGCTCACACTGTCGATACCAGTGCGAAATTGTTGCGTCTACTCCCATAGAAGTCTTAAGCTATAAAAATTGAGCAAACAGCTCCATCAGAATCTCTGAGCTCCGAATAAGGGCAGTCAAAATGAAAGAGTGAATGGATCCTGTGTCTATAATAACGGGAGCTAAGGTGTTGTAGACATAGACTATACCTCAAATCATCTCTGGATCTCCATGATCGTATGCCTCAGCTTCCTGGAGCTGAAAACTCTCCTGTCTATCTACTCTCTGAAGTCAGGTGGACAACCTAGTTGTGGTGGTGGTAATATCTCAAAATGTCGTCCACCTCCAACTGCATGACATTCTCATCTTCCATGTCTTCCTACTCCCTATGGACCTCCTTGATCGAATATATGTCTCTACCAGTGCGGTACATTGACCAGGGCTTGCTCCAACCCCCCCCCCCCCCCCCCGCCTGCGCCGGGATGCTAAGGGAGATCATCAAAGCCCTGATCTCTCATGTAATCCCCTACTCGAAAGCCCAGGCACTGAAGAATGGGTCCTGCACCATATCAGTGGAGTACCACGAGATGTCTGTGAACCTAGATAAGTATTATGCCACCGTTATACTACCCTAATGCATGTGAAGTAGCTCCTATAACTGTACAGCACGAATGGTGGGTGGGAAAAATTCTACCTGAAAAAGTCTCTCGAAGTCTTCCCAGAGTAGTGTTTCCTTGTCATGCACCTAGAGCATTATGCTTCAACATATTCTTGCTGCTTCCTAAAGGAGACTTGAAGCAAGAATCACCATAAGGTATGACGTTAATAGATAACCTTACATAGGTATATACCCATAAATAAACCAAAGATATTAAGTAATACATCCAAATCATGAGGTAAACACACATGTTACTGACTTTGGTCAAACAAAGATTTTATTCCTGGGGTAGTATCCAGTCACATCCCCAATCACACTGTCGAAACCTTAGCTACTAGATAACTCCACCTCTATCGAGTATAGTGGGCCTTCCACATCACCAAGGCACTTCCCACTAACCTTGGACACCTGAGGTACTCCTCCTGTAGGGAACCATGGGTCTACTACTTCACAAAGGTGCTCCCCACCATGGGTTTACCGCGTCACCAAGGAACTCCCCCTCGTAGCATGCTTTGGTACTTCTCCTGTCGAGTACCATGGGTCTGCTTCGACACCAAGGCTCTCCCCATTGTGGGTATACTACGACACCAAGTCACTCTCCACTACACTAGTAGAATCACCTCGAGTCGAATCGGTCAGCAGTCATCAAGTCTCAGCCAGCAACTACTTCTCCACACTATGCTCTCTCATCTTCGATAGGATCCACTAAACAAGCTATAGGTTGATACACCAACTATCATTAAATCCCATGTAAAAGTATCTCAACAGTCCGACAGGTCATATGGGTCTCAATGCAATTGAAGATATGTCAATTGGACACCTGGTCTATTATTTATTAGCCTTCTAGTCCCGAGGGTGCGGTTGGATTCGTGCATGATCCAACCTGAGTGTATCTCAACATTACCGCAAAATCTAGTAGTGTATACTCAAAGGGACTATCGTGATTGATGAAAACCCGTGTCATTGATTGTTCTTCAAATGGTCATCTAGTGCCAATGATATGGCCAAATAATATAAAGGGAGGTCACAATAGGGCTAGGTCTAGTCTGACCTGGCCTGATATAATCTGGGCATACACAATGGGTTCGGCCCAGCTCGCTGGGCCCGACCCAGTATTCCACGAAGGTTGTGAGTAGCACGTGGGAATAGACCTGTCATGAGGGCAGAGACATGCAGCGTGTCAGTGTAACGGTGGTTTAGCCTAGAGGCACTGTGAGGGGCACAGATCGGGCAGTACGGGGCGCGCGAGGCATGCGGTCTAGCACGGTTTGGCCGAGCGCACCGGATGCATTCGGGCAGGCCGGCAGGCAGCTGGGCAGGGGGCCAGGTGGGCCAGCGGGCAGCCGGGTAGGGTGCGTAGCGGGGCAATCGGCATCCAGGCGGGCCGTCCAGTGGACGAGAAGGGCGCCGAAAGGCCGAAAGGAAGCTGGTCGGCTCAGTGCGGCAGCTCGGCACTGTGAGTGGCGTGGCCGGTGGGGGCTTGGCCCGGGCCGGTTTAGCAGGCGACTGTGAGGAACACCGCGGGGGTGTCACAAATCATAATGGTTGTGGGCAGCGCCGCATTTTGTTCGCTGGCTTTGTCACCTCTTTGCTGCGTCACTATGCCGAAGATCATCATAAACAAGAATGACAGAGGGGTCAGGAAATGTTGGTTTTTCCCACACCCTCTGCGTTATGGGTGGTAACAATTGGCTCACCATGTAGTTGGAAAGATGAACCTGAATTGTTTCACGACCTCTGCAATGATTCCTTTTTTACCGGAGAAGAGAATAAGGAATGTGATATAACTCAAATTAACCCTTACCTTTGATCGTCGATCGATGGTGGAGTCGCGGGGAAGAAGATGATGTTATCGCCATTTGTTGCGTCCACCACACACTTCCAAACCCGATCTCACACGTCGATTGTGGAAGATGCTCCATGTCAGTAGGATCTGAGGAAGGGAGTCGAAGTCGCCCCTCATAGGTTTTATTCGTTCTTCGTTCTTCATTCTTTGTTTGGAGCTTTTCTCTCTTCTCCAAAGTTCCACCAAATGAGAAATTCAAACCTAAATAATAAGAGATTGTGATATCTTATTAATCCGTTGGAACAATATTCAAATTGGATGAATTAATTTAATTGGCTCCACCTAATTAATATTATGGATTTTTCATAATAAATTATTCATTGGCTCATAAAATTAAAGTCGAGGTGGTGGAACCATAAATGGTAGAGGAGGTAAAGGGGCTCTGCCTCATTAATGAGGGGAGTTGAGATATTTTCTTCTCCTCCCATTAATAGGGGGTTTTGTTCCGTGTGGTCCCCACATCATAACCACTCATAGGAGGTTATGTTCGGGTGGTCCCCACCAGCATAACGTCTCATGGGAGGTTAAGGTGTAGTGGTCCCACCTCCATCTTCGAACCTCCACAAGGTGGTTATAGATATAGTGGGACCCACCTCTAAAAACCCACATGGTCTCTTAAATAAAAATAAAGTGAAGCTCATATTATTTTATTATTTTCCACGAAGACCCAAAAACTAACTTTTATTCTAGACTAACTGCCATCGAAGTGAATGTTTCCTTAAGAGAATATCAGCATTGTGAGTTCAATAGTTCCCTCGTATATCGATTCCAAGAACCGGTTCAAAAGTTATAATAACCTTCTCCTATGTTTACTGAACGTACCCGAACAAAGCTTCAAAAATTGATCCAGGTCACACTAGGCCTCAGAATCACGTGTTGTCAGTTTCCAAGGACACGTAAAAATCCCATGTATTTATGAAAAAATATTCCACATAATTTCCAGGTCTTTACAAGAATATCGAAGGGAAGAAATATTTCTTGGTGGGTAGAAATGTCAAACTCATACTTCTTAAGTAATTTTATTTAAAATTTTATCTCATACTGAAATATTTTCTCAAGGTGTGGGCCAAAATTGATTGAAATCATTCATTTTTATAATAAATTAACGCTTCTACTCGTGCAACATCTGGTTCACAGACCGAGCACGATCGAAGCTATGCTGATTTTCTAGGTAACCGAGAAGCCTGACCAGTGTTGAAAAAATGTATTATTAATTAATTAATTAATAGAATTAATGAAAAAGTGAGTGCAAAATAAAATAAGAAACATTAAATGATATTGAGAATTATATTAGTAATAATAATAATAATGCGATTATTTATGTATATTAGTATTATTAATATTATTATTGTTAATAATATTATTATGTTATTATTATTATTATTAATATATTTATAAAAATATTATATTAATAATAATAATAATAATAATTATTTCTTTGGTATTTTAGTTTTTTTCTATTTCCCCCTTATTTTTCTTATTTTATCCATTCATTTTATTTTATATTTTTCAATTTTCATCTTCATTCATTCCTCTCATTACTTAATCATTACGCCTCTCCTGTGTTCCAAATGCCAACTACATGCAACTCCTCCCTTGAACACTCCATTGACAGTTATCTCGTTCATCTCCTATTTGGTGAACCTTCGCACCTTCAATTATTCCATTCAACAACCTCACACAGATACCCCAATCCTTTTATATATCACGCCACACTACTACACCACTATCCTCTTCAGGATTCTCCTTCTTTTGGTTGGATATCTGGCATGACTCCCCTCTGGCTACCCTATCCTCACATGAACAACGTATCAGACACCTCATTGAATGTGCGTTCTTATCTGGCAATCATTTATACCATCATTAGGGTTCAATTCTTCATTGGACTCATTGACTAGTTCATGGGTTTAATTTTATGAATTAGAGGTCAATTTTTCCTCACGTTGTAGAATTGCGGGGCAATTTGAGTTTCACACCATTTTTTTATATTTCGACACCAAAGGTAGAAGAAATCATATATAAACATAATTTATGGAATTATTTTTCTTGTATAATTAATTTAGAATGTTATTTAATTAGTTTATTGTATGAACATTATTTTTAAGGGAGTTTAATAGGCATTTGATTTATTTATTTTTGGTTTTTCTTATGATGTGGAGTGTGTATCTATTGAAAACCCATATTGGGTCATTTTTAGTGTTTTATAAATTTTGAAATTAGTTTATTAAATTATTCATGTGGTTTGAGTTGTTATTTTGAAGTGGAATTTGTGTACATTTGATCATAAAATATTATTTTGGGTGGGTTTTGTGGGTAAATCCATGTCACACTTTTTGAATTGGTTATGAAATTTTATTTAATGTTTATTAAATTAGGTTGAAGTTGGAAAACATGATAGAAAACAGTGATTGGTGTATGGTTTTTATATGTGACTTAAACTGAGGGTTGGGGTGTGAATGTGGTGGTATTTGGTATGTGTAATTCTTTGTTTGGTCTATTTATTTGATTATGACATGTGATATCTTATTAGAACACAAGTGAGAACTAAGGAATTCCAAGTTAACAAGTTGGACAGAGTTCGACTATAATGTTAGTGAAATAGAAGTGGCATCGACCCGGTATCACATAAGAGGATTGACAACTACAACAATAACTAAATATTTCGAGGATGAATGGAGACCAGTAGGGTAACATGCATGTCCCCTACTAGTTTCTTGTTTATGAGAACATGGGGTTTTATATTACATATATGACTTTTCATCAAGATGTGATGTTCTATGGTACCATTACTTGCTTGTGCTAGTAGAGACCCTCCCATGATTAGATCTCTTTTTCTACTTGGTTCTCACCATCTGCACATGGGGTGTTATTTAGGTTACCACAAAATTAAATGTGTTTTAATAAATTTTATATCCATTTGAACTAGTTTTCATTAATTTTGATTTCTCATAAATTATTTATGCATTATCCTTTCATTTATTAAACACTAATGTGTATTCCTAATTGAATATTTATGTATGGAATCTTTTCTTGGGTGGAATCCTACTAAGGTATATATCATACCCGGCTTACAACGTTGGTATTATGTATATTTTGTTATGTTTGATTTAGGTAAGGGTAATGCTTTTGTAGATTGTAGTTTAGGTTGCTATCTTCCATTCATGGCGATCTATTATGAAGATATCTTGGGGGTGACATATTTCCTTATAGTGGTTTTGAGCAGGTTTTTGGTCACCTTACATTGTGTTATTTTTTGGGTTTTGGATTAAACAATGCACAAAATTTTTAATCCTTATTAAGTATTTTTTGGTTTGAAATTTAATAATTTTGTTTATTAATTACTATTAATTTTTTTTTATATTTTCATATTCAGGTAAACCATTCCCACATTCTTTTATTCATACATGTGTACTTGTGCAAGCCTGTGGGGATTCGGAAAGCCCTTCAGGCCTTGAAACACAATAGGTTGAGTTCCATGCTGGATGGATACCTATATTGGTTCTTCACAAAAACACATCCATATTACCTTCCATGTAAATCCAAAATGAATCATATAACTTCATGAGGGATTTTTCCATCATGCCCATGATAGATGTTATATTGTTCCAATAAAATTGAAGGTATAAAATTATATATGAAATAATAATAAATAACTATAATAATATCATAAATATCATATATAATCATTTAATCCATCATTTTATCCCTATTTTAGAGGTGGTTATGGAAGGAAATAACATTAGATTGCAAGGATATAGTCTATTGTACTAACAAATGATGTGTTCATATCCTATTTGATGGCAGTGGTGATTATTTCCATCCATTAACGTAACAAAACAATATATTTATATATGGAATATACAATTGTTATTATATCATCATGTTTTATTAATAAATTAATTATATTGAGAATGATATAAAATAAAACAATTGGTTAGGGATATTACAATTTTTTCAAAAAAATTCATCTGTTTGTAGGAAAAGGATTCATAGTTTCATTTTGTGAAAAAAATATTAATGGGAGTAAATAATTAAGAAAATTAATGTGGAATGTATAGTATGAATCAAATTTCATTGTATGTGTTAATGGGAGTGTTTAAAAGGATTCTTTTTATATGTGAGGTGAGTTACACACTTGTATTTTTTGAATTAAAATAGAGCAACCATGTTTCTATAATTACTCATTACTCATAAATGATATATTAACGATTCTATAATATATATAGTAAATATATTTGTAGAAAATTCACTTTTAAATGTATGTGGGTAATTGTTTACACCTATAATATCTGACTAACCCCCTGAAATCCCATTTTTATCTTAATTGTTGTAAAAAATATTTGTTATTTTTTCTAATAAATATAGTTAAAAAATATGATTACTATATTAGGTAAAATATATAAATCATATTCCAAAAATCCAAAAAAATGTATTTTCATTGAAATTACTGGGAAAACATAATTTAAAATTAATTTTTTTGAAGAAATAAGAAATCAGTTTTCTAATGAGAAAATGGTCAAATGTTTAAAATGTTTTTATATTGAAATTAAATATTAAATTGATTTAAAATTAAAAATGTATTAAATGATATATATTTTATTGTATGATACTTTCAAATCAACTATATGAGAAATTGGTACTTTAAAAATCCATCAAGAGAAATGTAATTTTTAATAGAAATTGAATATTTTCTCTATTCCCTAAAAATTAAGCTTTTTGAAAAATCTATAAAATTCTCGCTAATATAAATTTGAAATGTGGTTATAAATTATGGTATTTATATTATCGTATATATTTTGGAACTATTAAATTTAAATTTTATTAATTTTCACAAATAGAAATTATATTTAAAAAAATATTTTTTTCGAAATAGAAAAAGAATTTACGGAAAATTTAGTATATTTTAGTCACACTATTACTATTATATGTAATAATTAATATTAATTATTTAACATTTATTTATAAAAATTCATAAAACTATGTTTAATGTCTACGTTATAATAATCACATTTAAATAATTATATTAATAACATATCATGGGTTTTTAAAAATCTGTGTCTCATGTAATGAAAGCCAAACCCAATGATTCATGTAATGAAAGAAATAAATCAAAATTATTATTTATTATAAGAAATATATTTAAAAAATTTAAATTATTAAAATATTATATAATTCATAAAATATTGGTGTGTTACATTCTACATATCATAAAATGAATTTCCAAATCAAAATTTTTCACTTTTATAGAAAATTTTTTGAGGATACTTAAGCATCATCATATCCTAAAGTTAAAACATATGTTACTCGATATAGTCGTCCAACTATAAGCTTTTACCAATTTAGTTGTTTTTATACATATATTATTTTTTATAAGATTCAATATATCCACATTTTATTCCACATAATAACGATAATGCTCCAACAGATTGACATTATAGTTCATTACATGTTATAGGTAAAATGTGTACTTCCATTGGAGGTATACATGGATGATAATGTGGTTTTGATATTTTATTGGTGTAATCTCCAAATGATAAGATTTCATCAGAATATATTCATGTATATCAAATGGAATGATATAGTAAGGTCTTAGTTCTCCATTCATTCAAAATATGATTACCTTTGTTGTAGGATAAATTATTAGAAACACATTGTAAAAAATAAAAAATTCATTAATAAAACGATAACTATTAGCATTAATTTTCTTCTAAAATTAATCTGCCTTGATGCCTTTTTTGGGAGTCTAACATTATCTTTAATTTCAACATCTATTTCGAGTCCCAATATCTTTTTTTCCCAAATTCCGTACCATTTTGGTGGATCTCTACATAGTGTTTCACAGATGGAATCATAAGTATCCATCTTAATGCCGAATTGTAACATATTGTTTTATCGAAAACTCAATATGAGGTAGTTGTCGATCACATCCTTTTTTAAATCCTATTGAACATGATCTAATCATATCCTCTAGTATTTTAATTTTAATCTTGGACAAACCATCTATCTGAAGATGATATGCATTACTGTATCACAACTACATATCTAGAGTTTACTGGAGATTTTTAATTAACATTATTGTAAACAATTGATCAACATATAAAATAATGGAATGTATTACTCTATGAAACATTTCCACATCATTAATGATTATTTAATAAAATAGATCAAGAGATAATTCTTCTCTAATAGCGATTTTGTGCAATGAACATATAATGAGATCGACTACAATAGATATATAATTATTACATTTTAGAATATTTTGAGATCTGATAAAAAAATACACAGTGTTGTTTCCCTATATCCATTCTTCTATAGGTAGTGGATGTAATATTTACTTAAAATATTTCTTTTAGAATTAAATTTCATTAAAACAGCCTCAGACCCACACTCCCAGATCCTGTTATAATATCATGATCATTATAATCATGGCTATGATGTTGATATTTAAGGAGAAAATGTTTCCATCCAATATCTTCAACATCAAAAAGAAAACATGGATCACTTTATTTTTCTAATACATTTTATGTTTAGAGATTAATATAAGTTAGACTACTAAAATATATATATATAGCACAAAATTCATAAAATGAACATTTCACACATTTAACCCATCTTTTCTTAATGTATATTAGGTCATCCACATCATCATTGTCAAATCATTTAATGAAATAAGTCATTAATCCTCGTTATTTATAACATGGGTAAAATAAAAAACGGGGTGAGCTCAAATGCTCAGTAACGGTAAATATAATGATTAATAATTGAATGTAATAAATAAGAATAAGATTTCATAAGGGTATGATTACATAATCAATGTGAATGGGGGAACCATAAAATAAAACATACACTTATATATTTGGATTGTTATAAATGAAAACATGACATATGGATTTCAAAAATTATATACTCATAAGAATCAATAGCCTTGAGCCATGTGATATCAAAATTGATAAAATGAATCTTCATAAACCCAATGATAAATAATATTTTTATCATGGAACAACATTTCATAAAATAGTTACACAGCCCATACTGATCCCTTTCAATTAGAATAACTATATGAACGACTTCTAATATACTTTTCTAAATAAAATAATCATTACAATATAAATTGGAGAAATTTATTTAATCACAAATCATATAGGATATAACGAGCTCATCCAATGCTATCATGGGGAACACATCATTTATAATATCTATCAAGAACAACCTGAGTAAATTACACTAATATTTTATTATAAAACTTAGAAAAAAATCATTATTCTTTTATCAACTCGTCATCCTCGGGAATATAAATGGGGTTCATTTAAATCAATTTTAAACACAATTAACGCATGAAAACAATCTTCCATAACAATCTCATTAAAACCATATTAATAAATCCTGAGAAGGAATGAGGATTTTATCCTTAAAAAATTTCCATATGGTATTATAACTAAAAAAATAGGGTTTTACATTCATAAATGGATATATCATTAATATAAAATTAGTTTTTTTCGGGATTTTTTTTTTCATATTAAAATCTCATTTTAAGGTTTAAAACAACTATTAAATATTTTTACCTGAATCTATCTTAGAAAGATTTAAAGGATGCTTTATAAATTATTACAAAAACATCCTAAAACTAATACAAATTAAAATCCATTCCTTTGAAAATGAAATCAAAAGATCATTCCAAAAAAAATGAAATCATTTTTTTAAAATATCATTTTGTAAGAATGCAGATTTCTGACTACAAAAGTTAAATGAAGATTTGTTATTAAAAAAATTACATTCTTAAACATTATAAGTGAAAAATAGTTGAGAAAATTGTATAATTATGTGAAATTATCATGAATAAATATAGGAGATTTTTATCATACCACCCAGAGTGACACATAACTTTACCCCAAGATAGTGGCCGAAATATCTCAATCAGGCTTTCCAGAATGCTAGAGGATGTCGACCTGATGTAAGGGCATATGGTGTGTCTGTGGGGAGACTATTATCTCATAGATAATATTATGCGCAATGGTTAAAAAGAGATACTCAATTAGATAATCATATGTACAAACAGATAACAACGAAAATATAGAAATAAACCATGTATGAGAAATAGAAAATTGTAAGTAGTAGAATATATGTAATAGATTCCAATTTATATTGATGGAAAGTAATATGTCTGTTAAAAATGTTATTATCGGGATATTTTGATCCAATAATACACTAAATTCTAGAAAAATATATAAAATGAAAATAAAAGGTAATATGAGCATCTGAAGTATAGAATGGGTCCTCTTACAAATTCACTATCTAAAAACAATAAATAAATTAAGAATAGTAATTTTATGATTTTCAGTACACATACCTAAAATAATAAAATCTTATTGGGGGTCAAGAACACCCAAGAATGGTGCGAGACGCAATCATAGAAGGTCTTCACCCATGATGGCTAGGTGGACCCATTTCATGAAATAAATAATTAACAGTGTTTTATAATAATAAAAAATAAAAGGAGATGAATAAATAATTAATAAACAACACATTCTGGTTTCATAGATTGACACAGACTAATACCACCTTCTTCAACCTAATCAATATTTCTTAAAATAAGAACATATTCCAATCATAATATGTATACACAAGCCATTGAATCATGAAAAATAAGGAAGGCATACCCCCGAGAATTTTCATTGAATTGGGTCTCATTTTCATGTTATAATATATCATTCACCTTTATAATTATGAAAAAAATAGATAAATCATAATAAATAAATTCATAAAATACTTGGGTGTCTCCCAATCTCATCCTTGGTAGTTAAAAAATAATCCCATGGGTCTCTACAATTGTCTCTGATAAAACCAATGACACAGATTCCGTCAATGGAAACTTATATAGTTATCCCTTGTATCATACATTCCATGGTTTCTCTGACCGCATACCAAGTATTTCACTATGGGTACTGGTTATCACCCTAGGCATACAGTTTCTATCATTCCAATTAGTAATGTCTTTTGTTACTCCCTAAGGGAACCGATCACACTAATGATTATAAATAGTCCTTCTTAGAGATCCTTTACATGGAAAGATAATGAATCTCTTTGCGTATCAAGTAAATATAAATGAACATGGTGATTCCATCCATGGAATCATTAATTTGGGACACGATATTTTCTCTTATCCCACTGTAGTTGATCCACAACAACTAATGAATAAAAAAATACATGGAATATATATATAATTATATGCCTTCAAATAAGAATCTCAATGCCACATGATAAATAAAATATCCATATTGAACAATTTGAATAATCAATATGGAATAAGACACTAAATATTCATAATCGCTAGGATAAAATATATCGTCACTAGGAAACATGCAATATGCCAATAGAATAGAACATAAACAAAAGCATAATTATTTTTTCACATATGATCACATGTGGAACTTAGTATAATAGTTGAGGATGCTAAAAGAAATATGTGACCACATTTCTAATTAATGAATTCTAGTCATGTAGATTTTAAGAGGAATTATTAAGACTAAGAAATTAAATATTAGAAATGAGGCATAAATATCAAAGAAATGTCTTATGAACATCTTTCTATTCTAATTCAATTAAAAGTTTTAAAGAAAATTGAATTTAATAAAGGAAAATTTAAGGCATGATAAATTATCCATTCACATTGCAATACACAAATGGATGAAAAAATATAACGAGAACACCCCCATAAAATAATTTCTCAAATTTTTAGGGTATCAATGGGTATGAAAAACAGTTTTTATTAATTTTTAAAACATGAATAATGTGTCTTCGGAAGTGTCCTATGAGAGAAATGGTATCAGATCATTTTAAATGAAATGAATTGAATGGTAATGACTTGAAACAATGAAATCGATATAATTGTGCTCCAATAGTTTGTTACCGATGTTTGATTCAATGTAAAACAGAAAAAATTAAAGGATTTTTCAAAAACTCGGAAAAAGGCAGAAAATATGATATACCAAAATAATGAAACATATATATTTGTAAACATGTTTTAGATTATAGAGAAAGAATTAGCTTTCCAAAATATAACAAAATATTTATATGATGAGTGTTTTTGAGATCTTTTAAGAGAGGTTGATAAAAACAATATGAAAAGGTATGAGGAGCTCCACTCACAAATGGGATATGTGAATTTTTTTATATTTAGTGGAATAGAATGAAAATATTTTCTATTATCATTAATGGAATTTAAAATGATAAATTCTCCCAAAAAACCCACTATGGTTAGTATTCCCAAATTGTTGGCCAAAGTATGCACTAACAATGCACTATTCACACCTTTAAGAGGGACCCCTGCATGGTATAATGATGGTTTGTCTAAATGTGCATAGACTATGTGAAACTTACTTTATAAAAGATAGATATAGTTTTCATGGTCATGAACCCTGGTTCACATAGATTTAGAAAACATTTTCCACCCTTAGGGGCCCAATGTCACTGGCCGCATATTTAGGGAAACCATGTGGGCTAGCCGGTGCAGTTTTTCCTAACCACAAACCCCGATATTTTCCTCCCATATAGGTTATTGGGCCCTGAATGATCCCCTGATGCACCTGAAACCACCATTAACAATTTAGGCATCATAATTGAGGGCATTTAAATGAATTTAAAACAAAAAAAGGTTGGTATAATTGGTAAATTTCGTGACATTACAACATCCCCTATAAGAAAACTCATCCTAGTGTTTCCCTTCAGATGGTGGTACAATTTAATCTAAAAAATGTTCTAGTCACTGCACATGTACATCAGCCACCCATACTAAGTTATCATTCTATAACATTCAATTAATCTATATAACACAAACAAAATTATCTAACCTACCATGAATAACCCTCTTGCTTTTACTAATAATATATATTAGATTCTCCTCAAAATAAGTATTTCCATCCATCTCAATATCCTTCGGATAAACAAAATATATGGTTCATGATGATACTATCGAGGTTGATATATACAGATGATGTCATTCCTGGCATGGTACCCTCACGGTAGATACAACTAATAGGCTACCTGTATTAATCTATATACTCTCTTCTAAGGTTTGACATATCATGGAGACTACTTGTCATGTCTCAAAATTCATCTTTGACGTAATCTAGGTGATATATGTAGAGAGACCTGATGTCCCACCTTAAAATCCATAGTTCTACAACGATGATCAATATATTACTTCCACTATACAATGATGTAGTCATATTCTTCTAAATTAGCTGGACCATCTCTAATGTATCCATAACAATATGTGGACCCAGTAGACTTGCCTCACCTAACTCTAGCTAGAACATTGTTTATTGAGATTCCAAATCACAGTGGTCCTCTTTTAGAGCCATCTAAATTTTTTCCTATTACTGATGTCAATAAACTCAGATACAAAAACAATCATTTACCATCACCATCCTAAATAAGGGATACATTCCCATACCATATCATCTAGTATTCAAATTGTCTTATTAGACTAACCATTCATATGAGGGTGATATGATTTACTTTAGAGCCCATGTGAACCCCATGCTTTTTCAAACCATTTTAGAATCATAATGTAAAGTGAGTATCTCATTCCAAAATAAAATAATGAGGTACACCATGAATTATAACTATATCAGAGATGTGTATATTTCATAACTAATTAGAAGATAAGGATTAATGATTTAATAAGTAGTTCTCGACCGTGGTAATCCAATCAAAGGTCAACCACACCACGTCACTCCATCATGGGGATCTAAAAAATCCTATCCTTAAGTCCATTGTGAAGTCATTCCATTTGAATTTATGAATGGGTAGAGGGTTTAGAAGTCTTGCATGATGCTTGGGCTCTAACTTCACCTAGTGATTGGTAGATCATTGAATAATAAAACCTACTACATACCTCTTGAAAAATATCCCCCAATATTGATAGTGTGAATATCTAAACATCTTTGTTAGACAATGTTGAAGATTCCATATAGTGGAATGTGATTCCTTCATTAGTTATTCTTGAATTTTAAATAGCACCCATACATGGCCATAGAAGAGTAGATTCTCACTATTATATACAACCCATCCAAGAATAAGATTCTCTCTAGTGATGTTATCCCTTGAAAAAAGTCAATTAGAATCATATAGTTTCATCACATAGACCTACTCTAGAAGAGAGAATTTCATTTATATTTCTACTAGAACTAGATTCCCACACTATTCTTGAATGACTATATGCATGTTATGGAAAATATCCATAAATTTGAACTCACTATTATCCCCCTTTATGGAATGCATCTAATTTTTTCATTCAAGGAATCTGCTATTTAATTACCCATTATGGGTGTGTAAGAATGATAAATGTAAAATGATTTTGTGTATTCCACCCACATAAAAGGCCATTGATTAACATCTCAAAGAATATATATGTATTTGAGTATTTTATGGTCCTTATAAATTTGGAATTGATCACCCTATACTTGATTCATTATAGTAGATTATATAATTTTTGTCCAGATCATGATGAATTTGGATCATTGTTAAAGTGATTCTTCTCATTATCTCTTTAAAAATTATCTCATAATATTAAGACTATATTAATAGCACAACCATCTTAGATAGTTCTATAAGAGGAGATTATACAAAAGGGATGTCCTGAATTAAATTCCTACAAATATCCAATAATCCTTAAGATGGTTTATATGTTGAATGTATTCAATGGATTCTCTTAGAAAACCACAATTATCACCTTCTCTCAGTCAAATAACATTCCTTCCTCATATATTATATTACCTAATTAGTGAATCATGAGGAACCAAAAGTTGAGTTTACTAATCTTCACATACATATGGTTCTCTCATAGTGCACTCATGATTATATCAAGATATATAGAATGGTCATGTCTAGTAATTGAGTACACAAACAGATCATCCATGAATACCACCACAGTAAAGAATGATTTTGGTTGAAAAACTTATTCATTAGAACCATGAAGACTATAAGTGTGTTCATCATACGAAATGAAATAACCCGACACTTTTATAGTTCATAAATACCCCTAAACACTATATGTGTTATATTCAATGGATTCAAACAATCTTGATGGCATCCCAAACTCAAATAAATCATAGATAAAATAGTTGATCCTCATAGATTGTCGAACATGTTTTTTATATGAGTAAGTGGATAAAAATTCTTTACAGTAAGTTGGTTCAATTTGTATTAATCCCTGCAAATATAAGGGTACCATATGCCTTCTTGGAATAAAGGATATGTGAACCCATATTCATTTTATGGGTCCAAAAAACCCCTCATATTATATACATTCTATCTAATTCTTGAATTCTAGGAGCTTTGTAGGTTCCATCCTATATAGTGGAAACTAAAATGGTGCTACAATGGGTAGAATATCTAAGGGAACTCATCCACTCACTCAACAGTTAAGCTGGGGAATTCATTGTATATGATTAACCTAAAACATCCACAACTAGAGGGAAATATGCTAACTGCATTCCCTGATCAATCATAGTGATACTAACTAGTTAAGCTATCACTCTGCCAAGCCCAGTTTTCTTGGGTCTGTATTGATCTTCCTGGATATCCCATTCACCCTTCTAGATATATGTGTTTCCCTTTTTTGTGGTGAATGACCCATGTTGGTTATAAAAATAATCATATGGATAATAATTTACCGGCCATTCTGTTCTGAGAATTATTTCAAAGATGATCATCTCAAGGATGAAGAAACTCTAGAAGAAATGAAACATACATATCAAAAGGGTAAATCATTAATCTAGACTCTTCCCTCCTTTATTTCCCATAATTGTTTATTGAGAGACATAACACCTCAAAATTACTCAATTGTAAGACCAAGGATTTACAAAACAACATTAGATATGAAAGAGTGTGATGCACCTAAATTGAAAATGGAATAAAATTAATTATTGTTCTCCAGAATAGTACCTCTAACTGTAGATATACATGGAATCTAATCCTCAATCATTGGCTGTACTTCATAAATTTTTCCTAATCAATAGCCCTGAGAAGCTTACCAACTAGCTTGATAAGATTCAATCTATTGAATCTAGATCCCTCGGGCCATACTGCATCATTCATGGGAAATACACCCTCATAGAGATTGGCCATTAGAAGACCAACTACCATTTTGACATCGAGTCATGGACATTGTAATTGATAGAGGTGCCAGTAGGGATCCCCTATAAATAGATACTAGATGAAAATATTGGAATAAGTACTGTAGGTGACCCATCCTACTATAATACCTATACTGAATCGTGATTCTCAGGAATTGGGCCACCTTATTCCTTGTCCAACTATATATGTGGCACACTAAAGAAATATTTCATGTCACATGGTTGGAACCACCACCATATGGTCCCTAGAAATGATGGTTTCTAATTCCAGAAGAACCATCATCCTATGTGGAGTTGACCCACCAAATATCACATTTCTAGTTTCTACACAAATATTTTTTTTTTAATTAGGTCATTATTTTCACTCTCTCTATAATGTCCATTGACTAAATGACATTCAGCAGTGAGTAAATAGTATTCCAAAGGCCTTCTAAAAACTTCCATGTGGTTTTCAAATTTTTACCCATCATATATGGAGTGGAATGATGATTCAAGTTAAATAATCAAGAACAACCATAGTTTTCTTCTGAGGTAGTGTGAAATTCCTCACATTATTTTCCCTTAGATTCATTTGAAATAATGGATCATATAAATCCTTCGTGATTCATTCCCAGACCATAACTCGATGACACTAATCTTGAAATATGACATCCCTCCAATTCTTGGTAGAATCACCTGATATAAAGTTATTGATATTGACCCTCCACTCTAGTGGGGACTCAGGATGATAAATGATAAACATGATGGATTCTAACCATGACATAATAGACTAAGGTCCCCCATCACTCGATATGTTTGGACAATTATACTTCTGAAAGTCTCATGAAAAATCATTCATAGAGGGTACAAGTAAGAGAGCACCATGAGTAGACTAGATAAAAGGAATAAATATGTCACAAAATAAGGTTTTGATGGATAGTAGACAATTATAGAGAGGTTCCCCAGGTGGAACTATAGGATCTACCAAGGGTGGATTAGGTCCCACCACATCTCGAGTGTTCTCATCACCACTCTCATGGTTTACAGCTTAATTAATCATCAAAATAATTTATCCAAAATTTCCAAGGACACACCTATGATCGAATTTATAAAAAAAATTTAACTAGATAAGGAAAATTCTAAATATGGTTAGGAATAATGAATATATAAAAAAAGACAGTACAGACAACCTACACTGATAGTCAAGAAAAGATGTTTGTAAAACAAAAATGGATCACTAATAACATGAGATGAATTTTCTATTGGGTATTTTTATTATTACATTAGGTTAAAAGTATCATGTTTCTCATATAGGTTTTCCAATAGATTTTAAAGGTGGTATTTAATTTAGTTCGTCCACAAATTCATCCGTTTTATAATATATTTATTTAGGTGGCTCACTATTCCAACTAATAAGGACTTTTAGTCTATATATATTCAAATTGGGTTTCTAGTTAACCCAATTTATAAGACCGTCCTGCAAGTTAAATTTTTTACATTTCTAAATTTTTAAAATTCAATCACAAAATTAAATGAAAAAAAGGCATGAAAAATAGAAAATACAAACTTAATATTGATTTGTCATGGCCTAATGCAAGAAATTTTAATAATATAGTGCCTAGTGGGATCCACGATATGAATTACCCACATTTTATCATCCTAATGTAATATAAATCATTATTTTATTAATATCAAAATCAAAAAAAATCACCATAAATGTTCATCGCCCAATGGTAATGTCGTGGAACTATAAGAGTCATAATCAATAAATGTTATTTCGGGCCACATGTAATTTGGTTTTCCCCTACACATGGATTAACTATGTCTATGAAAAGTATCAATTAAAAATTCTTAAAAATCATATACTATTTTATGATTCCCAAACAACAATACAAAAGGAAAATACCCCACTGATACAAATTTTTATGATCCCTCTCAAATATCAACTTAACTATGCACAAAGATGATGTCAAAAAGACCTTAAACATGTTTCCCTGAATGCCTGAGGCTACCGAACAATGTTGAAGGAATATGGTATTTAAGTGGGGATACTAGACTCTCATTGATCAGATTATGAATATAATTAAATGAGAGATAATCAATTTTGGTTGAATAATTATAATCAGAAAACATACAAAATATGGAAATAAATCATCCATGAGAAGGAGATATTTTTCATCATTGAAATATAAATAATAGATACAAAAATATATTGATGGTATATCATATTTCTATAAAAAAGTGATTATAGGTTGGTAGGGATAAAATAATATAATAAACACAGAAAAGATATTAAAAAATGAAAAATAACTTCGAGTACATGTACTGCGAGTATAGGCTTGGACATTTACCCCATGATCCATCCTATATTAGAAAATCAACCCATATTCAAAAGTCACACGATTCCCATTACCCATACATGTAATCAAAAATTCTTCTTCAATTCTACGGGAAGACTAATAAGTGGGTGATACCCCATCTCTATAGGCTAGAACCCATGGTGTCTGTGCTGATATGTGGCATGAAATCAATAAATGGAGATGCACCATAACAATAGACAATAAAGGGAAATGAATAAATAAATAATAAAAACCTCGGTTTGGGATCCAAAATGGAAACTGAATGATACCACCTACTTCAACCAAAGATGGATGTATGAAAATATGTACATTTTCATGTCATAATAAGTATACACATTCCATTGAAAAAATTACACTGTGGAAGGAATTCACCCAAGATTATGCTCTGGCATCGGGTCTCATTTTCAAGTTATCTTAATCTGTGATCTATTATAATACGAAAAAACACATAAATCACATGAAATAAATTCATCAAAACCATTGTTGGTGTCTTGGACCCATATGAGGTGATCTAAATATAATCCTAAGAGTCATTAAAAGAGTTTATGATAGAATAAATGAAACCAAGTCCGTCCAATAAGACCCATATAGGTCCCTTGCTTAACTCATACTATAGTGAGTCTGAAATTCTATCATGTATATAACATAAGGGATCAGATATCACATGAGGAATCACATATCCATATTTTCAAATTGGTCACTCCTTTATTACTACCCAAGGGAACTAGTCTCACTTAGGAGTATGAATAATCTTCCTAGAGTGCCCATACAATGATAGAAAGTGTATCTCTCTCGACACATGTGGAAGATCTGACTAGACATGTTGAGTACAACATTGTCATCCTTAAATGGAGACCCTCATTCTATAACTCCATACTCTAGGTGAGCCAGTGTAACTAAGGGACATCATATGTAAATGAATCTATATAAAAATAAATTTCTTTTAATGATAATCTCAATTCCACTTTCTAAACAATTTTTACCTATAACACATTTTGAACCATCAATGTGGAATAAGGCATCAAGAACATGAATGAGCTCTAGGATATAATATATGAGCACTATGAAACAAAAAATAACAACAATCAATGAAAAAAAATAATAAAAAAAGGCGTCTGACACATAGCATGAGATATGGAATCAATAATAACAATTAATTGTGCTAAGAAGAATATGTACAAATAACTCTAATCAATGAAATTGTGAATGTGGCACATAAGGTAAATTCTTAAGAATAAGTATTAAAATATTTGGTATGAGTCATAAAGAATAGGGGACTATATCATGTACAACCCTAAATTCCAATTCAATTAAATGATATAAGTCATTTAATGATTGATTTAAAGACTGTGAAATTTCAGGGAAATATTTTTCCCTAAATTCATTGGAATTTTACGAGTCCGTAGTTTGTGACGGTGCTTGATTCCAATGCCCTGTCTTCCAGAAAATCAATTTTTGATGTTTTTTTCAGGTACGTTCAGTAAACGTACTTATGATTTTTTCTATCTTTTGAACCGGTACTTGGAATTAAAATCCGAGGGCACCGAAGAACTCACAGCGCCAGTATTCGCTTAAGGGGAACTTTATCACAATTGCATTTGGTCGAGAGTAGAAGTTTTAATTTGGGGTATTGTAAAAAATTAAAATAAAATTTTTGTGTTGCATTAAGTGTACACAATTTTATTTAATTTATTAAGTGGTGGTTATTTCCTACAAGAAGATGTTAGAGGAGTGGCCCACACCCCACATAACCTCCCATGATAGGATAATGGGGGTGGGGCCCCCATGAACCCTAACCATTAAACTCCCCTCTTTAACTCCCTTATACCCCATATCATAACTCTCCACCTCCCCACATTAATTCTAACTCTCCATGTAACACCCCATGATTTAAAAGTACGTTATTTCTTCAAAGTAATGCACTAACTTGCATTACACGCAACACCAAGTTCAAGCGCACCACAACTTACCAAAATAGCCATTCAAAAGCATTTATGAATATTATTAACTGAATTTTGATCTTTATATAACAATTATAATTTTAGAATCCATATTATGAGTTTCTTAGACATAATGTAATAACAAATACATTTTTTCAGATAAAACAATTATCTTTCAAAAAAAATGCACTTTTACTGCCTTTTAATGGCGAACCTTTTTTATTCAAATATTTGAAACTTTTATTTATTAAATTTTAAAAAATAAACATCTTCTTTAGAATCGGGACATAAGAATTTAGTTTCAAAAAATATTTGGTGTTTTTCTGATAACTTTCATATTTGGGTGAATAGTGAAAAAAACTATATTTTAACTAAAAATAACTTTTTTAATCAAAATAATTTATAATGTTTAATTATAAATTTTGATGTTTTGGAAGTATAATTAGATTATATTTTTACCCTTTAATCCAATTTTGGTCATTGGAATTAATTTCACATTGAAATTATACACAAACAAGTGTCAATCTTTTGATAGTTATGGTTTCTTAAAAACATGCTATTTGTATCGACAAAAAGAATTTTTTTAAAATTAATTAATGAAACTTATATGATTTGAATTTTTTAAAATGGAAATAATTTTTGGATTCGGAATATCAAAATTTTCTTAGGGCATATTTTTGTTATTTTTCTGAACACATTCAATTTTTGATGAATAGTGAAAAATACTGAGTTTTTGGTTAGAACCGAATTTTTAATTTAATTAATTAATTATTTTATTTAAATTGATTTGAGGTCAAAATAGATACATAATACATATATAAGTTCAATTTAATCCATTGGAGTTAGTTTATCATAATTTTAGATATATAAAATATTTATTGAACTTTTCACTGTCTTTTACCCATCTCCTAGGAGAATTTCCAATTCACATAAAACCTAATTTTACCGCTTCTGTTAGTGGAATTTATAAATTATGATAGACATGGTTAATATCAAGGAGTAAAATGTTGTTCAATAAGATAAACATAATTTTTGTTGAATAGTAAATTTTTACTTTTATTTTCCCTAGTTAAAAGTAAATATGTTAATTAAGGGTAAATATAATATTATTATTACCCTAAAACATGTCCTAATTCTATTGGATAAGTATAATTCGACCCAGAAAAACATTAGGAATAATATATGATCCTCTTTGGTCCACTTGGATTAAATTAGGACATTTATTATTATTTAATTTAAAGAAGAGTTAAAAGTGTTAAATTAAATGTATATTAAGTAATCCACTTTTAATATAGGTTTATACATTAGTTAAGTTCGACTATACAAATTTATTGGAAATATAAAAAGATTTCATAAGTCATGGTGTTTTATTTATAATTTTTAGACATTAAATAATTAAATTTATTTATGGCACAATGATGATGCAGTAATTACCTTATTAATGAAAGAATCAAATAAATGATATATAAATATTAAAATAAATATAATTTCAATGTTTTTATGACATCCACAGATTTTCAAGGTGAATATGACATGTTAGGATTGATTCAATGTATTGTGTTTGAATTAATCATGTTGTTATTATTTTAACAAAAAAATTACCAAATAGTGTCAAAATTGATATAAAATTGTTTTTAAAACAAATATTATATTATTAATTGATATAACCATCCTATAAATCTAAGGTTCGGCCAAAAAACTTATATAATAATATATATGATATTAATGAACCAATTGTGTTTCTATTGGAAGTAAATAGAAATTTTATTAACAATATAGTGTAAGAATACAAGAAGACATGGTAGAAGATTAATTATTTAACATAGAGTTAAATCTAAATGATAAGGTTAAAATGGTAACCTAAATGTGTATAAAACCTATTGGATGAGTTTTTTTTGACCCATAACCACCTTATACTTTAAATAATACATTTTAGATCCATTATAAACCGAATATGTATTTATTATAAAATAATAATCAATGTTTTTCCAAAGGTTCCTCTCACCCCTCTTATAAAAGGGCTCTTTCTCTTCTCTCAAATTCACACCCCCAAAGCCATTTGGATCGGCCAAAAACTACCCAAATACTCTCTAAACTATCCTCCCATCATCCTAGAGTCCATAATTTAGTCAAAATGCCAACTTAAGGTGCCCTTTTGATCAAATAAAAAGAAAGAACCCAAAGAAAAGGTAACAATTCCACCACCCTCTTTCAAGTTATTTTCTTCTTCCACTTCTTCTTTCTTTGTTATTTCCCTTATAAAATAATAACTCTCATATCTTATATATACTGTGATTTTATTATAAATTTTTAACAACTTTATTGATTATTCTATCCATCTTATGAATGATAATGTCACCATGCGTTCGTATGTACAGCTTACCGTCTCTACGCCGTGGTGTAATTTGTTATTCAACACTATGTTATATGGATGGATATAATGATGAGTATTATATATATATAAATAATGAAAATAACATTCTAATGTCTCTATAAAATTAATATACCATCCAATTCCACACCTTTAAGGAAATGATATTGTCGCTCGTGCGTACGTACGGATTACCGTCTCCACGACGCGATGAGAATTATTTCCACGATCACCATACATCGACAATTATAAAAATATATATATTATTAATAAGTATGTAATATGTGAAATAATAATGCTACTAGATATATATATATATATTTACTTACATATATCTTTTTCACTTAGTTCCGTTCAACACAATATGAAAACAGAAACAACGTTTATGCGTACGTATAGACTACCGTCTCCATAAACGGTGTTTTTCATTTAATATATATGTCTATTATACATAATTATATTCTAAATTTATATGATATATAAATTATGTTTTATATTCTACAGGTACATAAATCTTGATCTAGGTGATAAATTCAAGAGTAACATGTTAAAAATGAGTACGATAAAGAAAGTGAGTGTTACCCAAAATGTTAATTTAGCATGGAAAATATTAATAAATGCATAGTATAAACTAATAAATGAATCATGTATGATATCATAAATATTAATATGGTTCTGGTATACTTTAATAACATACTATGAACTTCATACATGAGGTTAAATTTACCCTTGACCAAAGGAAAGTGCAAGGTAAGGGGTTTTCATCTCAATCCTTATTCCCATGAGATTCGGGCAATATTGCCACTATTACCTTTTGTGTGGTGTATGTACTTACCATTATTGTATTTTTTGTGTAATACACTTTAATTTATGTGTATTCACCTATTCAATTTATGATACCTCTTTCATGGGTTGTATGTTTCGTATGTTACCAAATTGGTATGGGTTAATTCCTTAATCCCATTATTATCAGAGATTGTTTATGTGTAAGTATTTACTGGGACATTTTTATCATCCATTACCATTTTTCATAAATATGATTTCAAAATGAATAATTCAATGATTTTTGAAATGTACACTTTATCAAGATCATAATTTTAAATGTTTTAAATATTTATCTTTCTAAATCTTTTTAATTAACATCCATGTTTTCCAAATGATTTTAAGGATTTATTTATATGGACATGAATGTTTTGAAATGATAATTCTTTTAGAAAGATTCAAAGTGGTATGGGACACTTTGATTCAAAAATCAATTTTAAATTTCTTCCTTTATAAATGTGTGACTTTTAAATGAATTTACCAAAAGGTTATTTCTCTCAAAAAAATTTACTCATCATTTTCAACTATATCAGCATCTTTTACTACATATTATTTTTCATTGAGGTTGATTTATTATAATACAATATTCCATATTTTATTGAATGAGTTATGGTATGTTTGACTATGGATGTTCTATTTTTATACAATTCATGGTTTATGGTAACATATTTACATTTCATATTTTAGTTTTAATACAAATTTTTTTGTTATGTTTCAACTATTCATAAGAGGAATGTTTTGGACTTAGTAAGTGATAGGTGGAGCCTGCTATAGCTTTTTGATGCATCGGTAGGTCTCATGAGACAAACTAGTGTCTTGGAACTAGGCCTTGACAAAAATTTTATTTGTATTCTTGGCATGAGGCATTGACTATGTGGTAATGATGTCTGGTATTAGGCATTCCCTCATTGTGAAATTAGTTATTACATGTGATTATTCGACTAGTAGAATATCCATGTGCATTTTCATATGGTAATGATTAATTTATTTTTTACCATATTATGTTCATGTTTATGTTTTAAAGGCTTTTGTTTTTATTACACATCATGCCTAAAAAAGATTATAGCTTCTGCTAAATTAGTTACCCTTAGTGAGCATCTAAACTCACCCATTTCTTTATGTTTTATTTTCTCAAGAATCCAAGAAGTGTATTATGATTGTTATTCAAGGTTATGATACAGAGAAAAATGGAATTCTCAAATAACTATTTATGCTATGTTTTATGTTTCAAATTGTAATGTAATGTTAATGTATGTAATCGTTTTTACAAGACTGTTAAACTGATCGGTCCTTCAGGACACGATTCCTTGTAATTGTGCCAATGTATCAAAATAATGCACCGAATCTTGGTAACTAGTGTCGGTGCATTACCATTGGTATCAAATGAAGTTTAGAAATACCCTTGGAAACTAGAGTTATGTAAACTCTGATTAGAGCACATTACCCTAAGATAGACTTTGAGGATTATTATGGAAGGACTTCCTAAATTTTGGTAATGTAGAGATTTTGTGAGTTTTCCAAGAAAATAAATCACTGTCTAGATACGAATAGGTAGAGGTGGCTCTGGAACAGATGTACCTAGGGGTAAAACCCGAAAACACCACTTTGAGCTAGTCTTGAATGAGAACTGGTGCACGACAACAGGCCTTGCTGCACTCTTGGTTATGACACTCCCAGGGGATATGCTTAGGATAATTATCATTTTATTTACAAACCACTATGAAGGGTTTATGAGTATATACCTCCTCAATGAAATTTTGTTTTGTGATTATAGATTATATCCATAAACTATTCAATTTATGTTTGGTATTTTACATGTTTGGAATTATGAATTGTGATTCATAAACTGAACTAGTGTATGCCATTTTTTTAGAAATCGCGCCCTGTAGATGAAATGAGAACTCCATCAATATATAAGATCCAATGAGTAAGAAGGATCATATCTTTCAAGGTAATAAGCCAAAATTTATAAGGGAAATAGTCTCCAATGTATTCTCAACATATGATGAAATAGTATCTTGTGTTAATAAACTAAGTAAATAATTCTCTGAATCCTATGGCTTTGAAGGCAAGCTCGAAAAGAAAAAGGATGGTAGAAAGAAATATGGATAAAGGGAAAGAAGTATTTTCAAATATGTGATTGATTTGGAATGAATCACCTTCTTAAATGCTTTAATGGAATGAGATTTTGTTATAAGTGTGGAGAAAAAGGACACCATGTACGTGATTTCAAGGGTAAGAAAAAGTTTTCAAATGTAAAATGCTTCATCTGTAAGGCGTTGAGACACTACGTGAATCAATTTCCAATTCATAAGAGTATACCACAAATTATGTTATTGGATAATAATCATGTAATGATACTACCTTATATGAAGAAGAATTACTAGTGTTCTTATGTTATTATTATAGAATTATTTCATTTGAGTATTGTATCAACTGTATACTGGTTACATTAATTATAGGGATAAATAAGGATTGTACTGAAGTAATATTTCGTTAGGAATTTGAGATTATATGGACCTAATACTAAGGTAGTAATTTTGGAATAACAGATGATTGATTTTGGTAATTCAGGATATTGTGGTGTTGTAAAAAAATACATGTTAAAGGCGTTCACATGTTATTACCTAGAAAAAAGGGTCCTCATTATGTTTAACTTTCTTATATACTTTGGACTAAGAGTTTGGATATAAGTATTTTGGATAATTCTAAAGGTTGGAATGGATTATGTTTGAAATTGGATACTATTATTAAGGTTATTTATGGATTGTCATGAAAAGGAAAACCCGGAGGTCGGGCGGTAACCTGTCACATTTGGCAAGGCCGCAAGACTTAAACCCACAACCAATGGGAAACAATTGTGCATTACCAACAACTGGACTACGTGATGTACTAGTTTGTATAATTTAATTTTTTTAAATAGTCTGAAAAATGAATTAAAAATTCATTATTTTTGGAACCATATACAATTAGGATAAATAGAATATTCTTTTTAAATCTTTTAGAGTAAAATATGAGTTTGTGTACGAATTAGTTGATGAATGAAACTCTACTTGTAAAGTTTATATATATATATATATCTCCTCTTATGAAGACTAAATTTTATTAACCAAATTTTCTATGTGGGTTTTCCCACAAAGGTCTTTTCTATTTTTAACATTTTATTTTCGAAGAACAATTTCAAATTGCGAGGACATAATTTATTGAAGGATGGAAGAATATAACACCCTAATATTTCAAAGTAAATTATTTCTTTAATGTAATTCCAAAAGGTGCCCTACATGCAACACCGAGTTCAAGCGCACCAAAACTTACCAAACTTGTCATTAAAAAGCATTTTTGAATATTATTAACTGAATTTTAAACATTATATAACTCTTATTATTTTAGAATCCATTTTATGATTTTCAGAGACATAATGTAAGAACAAATACATTTTTTCAGAAAAAAAGAAATATTTTTCAAAAAAAAACAATTTTACCAGCTTTTAATGGAGAACCATTTTTAATCCAATATTTGAAACTTTTATATATTCAATTTTACAAAATAAACTTCTTCATTAGAATTTATACATACGAATTTAGTTTCAATAAATTTTTGGTGTTTTTCTGATAAGTTTCATATTTGGGTGAATAGTGAAAAAAACCACATTTTAACTGGAATTTTTTTTTATTCATAATAATTTATAGTGTAGAATTATACATTTTTATGTTTTGGAAGTATAATTAGATTATATTTTCACCCTTTAATCCAATTCTGGTTATTATAATTAATTCCACATTAAAATTATACATAAACAAGTGTCAATCTTTTGATAGTTATTGTTTCTTAAAAACACGCAATTTGTTTTGACAATGAGAATTATTTTCAAATTAATTAATTAATCTTCTATGTTTTGAATTTGGTAAAATAGACATCAATTTTGGATTCATAATATCAAAATTATCTAAGGGTGAATTTTTTGTAATTTTCTGAAAACAATCAATTTTTGATGAATAATGAAAAACAGTGAGTTATTGGTTAAAACAAAATTTTTTATTTATTTAATTAGTTATTTTATTTAAATTTATTTTAGATCAAAATAGATACATAATACCTATATAATTTCAATGTAATTCATTGGATTCAGTTTATAATAATTTTAGATATATAAAATATATATTGAACTTTTCACCATCTTTTACCTGTCTCCTAGGAGAGTTTTCAAATTCACATAAAACGTAATTTTACCACTTCTTTGAGTGGAATTTTGAAAATATGAGAGACACAGTTAATATCAAGGAGTAAAATTTGGTTCAATAAGATAAAAATAATTTTTTTGGTGAATAGTAACTTTTTACTTTTATTTACCACGTTTAAAAGTAAGTAGGTTAATTAAGGGTAAAAATGATATTATTATTACCCTACCACATATCCTAATTCTCTTAGATAAGTATAATTCGACAAAAAACAAACTTAGGAATAAAATATGAACCTTTTTGGTCCACTTGTATAGATTAGGATATTTATTATTATTTAATTTAAAGAAGAGTTAAAAGTGTTAAATTCGAAGAATATTAACTAAACCATTTTTAATATAGGGTTATACATAAGAAAAATTCGACTATAAATATACATTAGAAGTGTAAAATTATTTCCTACATCATGGTATTTTATTTATAATTTTTAGGCATTAAATAATTAAATTTATTTAGGACACAATGATGATATAGTAATTACCTTATTAGTGAAAGAATCAAATAAATGGTATTATAAATATTAAAATAATTAAAATTTCATTGTTTTATGACATCCAATAATATTATTGGTTAATATGGCATGTTAGGATTGATTAAATTATTTGTTTTTGAAGTAATCATGGTCTTATAATTTTAACAAAAAACAAATAGAAAATAGTGTCAAATATATACATAAAATAGTTTTTAAAAGAAATATTATATTATTAATTGATATGATCGTCCTAGAAATCTAAGGTTCGGAAAAAAGACTTAAATAATAATATATATGAAATTAATGAACGAATTGGGGTTCTATTGTCAGTATATTGTATGTTTATTAACCATATAGTGTAATAATACAAGAAGACACGGAAAAAGTTAAATTATTTAACTTAGAGTTAAATCTAAATGATAAGGTTAAAATGGTAACATAAACTTGTCTAAAACCTATTTTTTGAGTGGTTTTTTATCCATACCCACCTTAGACTTTATATAATACATTTTCTAGCCATTATAAACCGAATATTAATTTATTATAAAATAATATTTTATGTTTTTCAACGGTGCCCCTCACCCCTCTTATAAAAGGGAACATCCCATTCTCTCAAATGCATACCTCCAGAGCCATTTGGATCAGCCAAACTCTTCCCAAATACTCTATAAACTATCATACATTCATCCTAGAAGCCATACTTTAATAAGAAAGAAAACTTATGGAGCCCTTTTTATCAAATCAAAAGGAAGAACCAAAAGAAGAGTTAATAATTCCACCACCCTCTTTCAAGTTCTTTTCTTCTTCCACTTCATCTTTCTTGTTATTTACATTATAAAATAATAAATCAAGTATCTTATATATACATTGATGTTATTATAAATATGGAACAACATTATTCTATATTATATCCATCTGATGAATGATAATGTCAGCTTGCTAGCGTACGTACGGCTTACAGTTTCCACACCGTGGTGTGATTTGTTATTCAACACTATGTTATTTGGTTGGATATAATGATGAGTAATATGTATATAAATAATTAAAATAACATGATAATGTCTATTTAAAATTAATATAACATCCAATTCTACACCTTTAAGGAAATGATATTGTTGCTCGTGCATACGTACAGATTACCGTCTCCACGACGCGATGAGATTTATTTCCACGATCACCATTCGTCGACATTTATAAAAATATAAATATTATTAATAAGTATGTAATATATGAAATAATAATTCTATTGTAGATATATATGTTTATATATATATGTACTTACATATATCTTATTCACTTAGTTATGTTCTATATGATAAGAAAATCGAAACAGCATTTATGCGTACGTACGGACTACCATCTCCATAAACGGTGTTTTTCATTTCATATATATGTCTATTATACATAATTATATTATAAATAAATATCATATTTAATTTTTGTTTTATATTCTGGACGTACTTGAATTTTGATCTATGTGATACGATCAAGAGTAACAAGTTAAAAACACGTACGATAAAGAATGTTAATATTACATGAAATGTTAATTTATCATGGAAATTATTATTAAATGGGTAGTATAAAGTAATAAATGAATCATGTATTATATCATAAATATCAATATGGTTATGGAATACTTTAATAATATACTATGATCTTCATATCGGTGGTTAAATATACCCTCGACCAAAGGAAAGTGCCAGGTAAGGGGTTTTCATCTCACTCCTTTTTCCCGTGAGATTCATGCTATATTTCCACTATTACGTTTTGTGTACTGTATGTACTGCCCATAATTTTATTATTTGTGTAATACACTTTAATTTATGTGTATTTACATATTCATTTCATGATACCTCTTTCATTGGGTGTATGTTTCGTAAGTTATCAAATTGGTATGGGTTAATTCCTCAATCTCATTATTATCAGAGATTGTTTATGTGTAAGTATTTACAGGGACATTTTATCATCCATTACCATTTTTCATAAAAATGAATTCAAAATGAATATTTAATGATTTTTTAATTGTACTCTTTATCAAGATCAGAATTTTAAATTTTTTAAATATTTATCTTTCTAAATATTTTTAAATAATGTCCATGTTTTCAAAATGATTTTAGGTTTTTATTTAGATGGATAGGAATTTTTTGAAATGATAATTATTTTCAAAAGTTTCAAAGTGGAATGGGACACTTTGATTCAACAATATCTTTTGAATTACTTCTTTTATAAATGTGTTCCTTTAAAATGATTTTACAAAAAAGAATATTTCTCTCAAAATGTATTACTCGTCATTTTCAACTATGTCAGCATCGTTTACTGGATGTTATTTTTTATTTTGGTTTATTTATTATAATATAGTATTCCATATTGTATTGAATGATTTATGATATGTTTGGCGGTGGATTTTCTATTTTTATACCATTCATGGTTTATGGTTAATGTATTGACATTCCGTATGCTAGTTTTAATATGAATGTTTATGTTATGTTTCAACTATTCAAATGAGGAATGCAGTGGACTTAGTAAGTGATGGTTGGTGCCTGCTATAGCTCCTCGATGCATCAGTAGGTCTCATGAGACAAACTAGTGTCTTGGCACTAGGCCTTGATAAAAAATTTATTTGTAGTCTTGGAACGAGGCCATGACTATTTGGTAACAATGTCTAGTATTAGGCATTCCTTTATTGTGAAATTAGTTATTACATGTTATTATTCAACTAGTAGAATATCCATGTGCATGATTATATGGTAATTATTCATTTAATTTTACCATATTATGTACACGTTTATGTCTAAAAGGCAGTTGTTTTTATTACACATCTTTCCTTAAAATGTTTATAGCTTCTGCTAAATTATTAACCCTTACTGAGCATCTATGCACACCCATTTCTTGTGTTTTATTTTCACAGGATTCTAAGGTGTGTATTATGATTGATATGAAGGGTTAAGCTATATGGAAAATGAAATTCTCAAAGAACAATCTATGCTATGTTTTATGTTTCAAATTGTATTGTAAAGATAATGTATGTGATCTATTTTCCAAGACTGCTAAACTGGTCGGTCCTTCAGGACATTATTCCTTGTAATTTGTAAAATGTATTAAAATAATGCACCGACTCTAGGTAACTGGGATCGGGGCATTACACGCCACCTCCTTTCTCCCAATTAATTATACCAACAGCCTCAAGAATTAATTTTCTAGCATGCAATTAATTATTTGTCTCAACCTTTTGAATTATTTTGAAAATTCATGTTGAGAATAAAATAATAGCTTAGGATATTATTTTTGGGTTTTATTTTTTTGTGTTGGGGAGGCTCTAGAGAATTAGAAGAGTAGTGTTCTTCTCTCGATGAAGAACACCATTTTTCAATGAAGAAAAGCTCTGACGAATAACGCGAAGAACTTCTTAAAATGACGCTTCATCCACGGACGCACCATTATGTCAAGGAATATTTATTGTCTTTGGATTCACTTCCTTCATCACGACAATGATTCTTCCTCCAATGTTGATGGGATGACACCGTTCTCTGCAACGTTGTCTTCCACGAAGACCGATTACTGCAACACTCATCTTCTGCAGCTCGTCGTTGTGCGACGTTAATTATGAGGTAGGGGTTTTATAATTTTATGTAAATTAAAATATACCTCATTATTGATTGTGGTTTTCAGTCCAGGCTATCCAATGATGGTGCGGCGCCTGACGTATCTATACACCGGGACCCTGACCTCTGATTTCTGACTCAGTGCACAAAAACACTAATTGCATGTGTGTTTCAAAAATATTATATGTGATTACATTGACTCAACCCACCAGGTATAATGTTTTGACCGTGGTGCACCTGTTTCTTTTCTGGATGGCCCAACGAATCCAGCCAGCTATGGTTCCGAGTGACGTACGAGATGGCAGCCCACCGAGCAACAAGGCCTCAGTGCAGGGAACCATCACATCGGATGAACCAACGGTACCACTACCTACTGGGCCTCCAATACCACCATCCCCAGTAGCAGGCAGTGCACGCCGCCTGAGTGCATTGCACAAGTTCCAGCGACGGAGGCCACCTAGGTTCGGCGGAGAGACGAACCCACATGTAGCTGGGGATTGGCTGGAGGCTATCATCAGAGTTCTATGATTGGTATGGACACTAGTCGAACTTATCATGATCCTTGTCACGGGTCTACTACAAAAAACAGTGGGTAGATGGTGGATCTTGATGCTGCATGAGCATGATGAAAAATCATTACTCTAGAAGAACTTCGAGAGTCTCTTCCGCTCAGAGATTGTTCCAGCCACATATCGTGCGGTGCAGATTTAGGAGTTACTACATCTCCGGCAGGGCAGCATGACAGTAGCTCAATACTCAGGGAGGTTAAATGAACTCTCACGTTACTCCACTAATATGGTACATGACCCATACTTTAGGTCCTGAACCTTCGATCAGAGAATCAGGCATGAGATCAGGGCATCGATGATTCTCCTCAGCATTCCGACGCAGGAGAGGGTGCTGGAGAGATCCCTTCAAGTAGAGAGTTTCCTCACGGAGAAAACAGCAGTGGCGAGACCCACCATAGGGCGACATGTAGTGGAGTAATCTGTAGCTGGCAATAGAAAGATGTCAGAGAGGTCCAAGAGGACAAGACCATTAGGTTGGTGACCTTTGGATACAGGTTCGGTTGTACATGGCACACGAATCATAGCCAGCCTTACGAGGAGCAGGCAGTGCTATGCATGTGGCGGTTAGGGCCACATGTCTCGTGACTGCTTGACCGATCATGGAAACGAGAAGGAGAAAGAAGAAATACCTCCTAGGTAGAGGCAGGGGGTTCAAACATGGAGGTCTTCTAGGAGTAGGTGGACGTGGTAGAGGATATGGCTGAGAAGTAGGTGGTGGATGACGTTTCGAGGCTCTACCACCACCACAACCTGAAGGTCCCCCCCCCCCCGACCACAGGGAGCTGGTGGATAGAGGTGGGCTCAACTCCAGGCAGTCGAGTCCTATGACCACGGTGCACCTAAGATGATTCGAGGTAATATCTGTGTAAACTCCACCCTTGCTGTAGTACTTATAGACACATGTGTGAGTAATTATTTTATTTCTAATGACCTTGTCCGGAGCTCGGAGATTCTGATGGAGCCATTGGCTCGATCCATATGGCTAGAGACTCTTACAAGAGAAAACTTGACTATTATGCACTGGTGCCGGTAGTGTGAACTTACTCTAGGAGGTGAGAGCTTCAGCTGGGATCTTCTTGTAGCAGCATCGAGGTCTTATGACATCATCTCTGGTATGGACTGGTTAGCTACAGTCCCTGCTCAGATCGACTGTATTAGGGGCAAAGTGTGGTGTGTCTGCATGGATGAGACCAGGTTCACCTTCACCGGTGAGAATGGAGCCTTTGAATCATAGGATGGACTTACAGAGAGGAGAGGGCAGCTGATCACACATCAGTTGGCTAGTCTCATCCTCTAAGCGGTTGATGTTCAAAGTCTGAGTTTTCCTATAGTGGTGGATCAGTGTGTGGATGTTTTTCTTGATGACATTCTAAGACTACCTCCTCCTAAAGAGGTAGACTTCTACATATACCTGTAACCCGGGACATCACCGTTATCTACTCGAGCATATCAAATGCCTACCGCCGAGCTTTGTGAGATGCTAGTACAACTATAGGACTTACAGAGGAAGAGATTTATCCGACTCGGTGTTTCACCCTAGGAATCTCCAATTTTGTTCTTCAAGAAGGAGGATGGGAGCTTGAGACTATGTGTCGACTACTGTCTCATGAATGAGGTGACTGTGAAGAACAATTACCCACATCTGATGATTGAATACCTCTTTGATCAACTCAAGGGAGCACGATGGTTCTCGAAGATAGACCTCAGGTCAGGCTATCACCAGCTCAGAGTTCGAGACTAAGATATGCAGAAGACGACCTTTTGGTGTTGGAATGGCCACTAATAGTTCTTGGTTATTCCCTTTGGAATAACCAATGCACCCGCAGTGTTCATGAGTCTCATAAACCAGATCTTCCAGCCATACCTTGATAGATTTTTCGTATTCTTTATCAAAGACATACAGATTTACTCGACTACTGTGGAGGAGCACGCCTACTATTTGTTGGTAGTACTGGACACACTCTGAGAGTACCATCTTTATTGTAAGCTCTTGAAGTTCTAGTTCTAGATTTGATAGGTTTCACTTCTTGGGACACATCATCTTCGAGGCTTGGGAAGCAGTGGATCCATTGAAGATCGAGGCAATGCCTGCTTGGGAGCCACCCATGAGTGTGACGAAGGTGCAGAGTTTCCTAGGTCTAGATAGATACTATCAAATATTTGTTCCAGACATCTCTAGAGTTCCAGCACTGCTTTTAGCTGTGAAAAAGAAGGGGAAACCCTTCGTGTGGTCAGATAGATGCCAGTAGAGCTTTCAAGAGTTGAGGCAGATGTTGAAATGTGCGCCCATCTTGAGGCTAATGGAGGACGGTGTGGGATACATGGTTTACTATGATGTGTTAGGTACCAGACATGAGTTTGTCCTAAAGTAGGTGTGAGCAGTGATCACGTTTGCTTCACATTAATTGAGGCAGTACGAGTAGAACTACGCTACCCATGACCTGAAGTTAGCTGCAGCGGTGTTTTCCTTGAAGATATGGCAGCTCTATCTGATGGTAAATTGCTTCATATTATACTCTAACCACCAGAGTCTTAGGTAAATTTTCTGATAGAAGCACCTCAACATGAGACAGTGACGTTGGCTCGAGTTCCTCTAGGACTATGACTTCAAGATATTCTATATTCCTAGGAAGGGGAATGTTATAGCAGATGCTCTCAGTAGGAGATCGGGAATTCAGCTACTTGGAGAGGTGACAGAGAAGCTAGCTGCGTTGCAGATATCCTTTTTGGATAGAGATGGAGCATCCTTTCTTCAGTCTCTCATAGTCACTCCTATACTTCTTCAGTTAGTCAGAGAGGCACAACATCGGGACATTGACTTTGATACCCGACATGCTCAGATATCCATAGGGCAGGTGCTTAATGTATTTTCTGAAGTAGTGGAGCACATCATCCTCTTCAGGGGATGTACCATGGTACCAGTTGCACTACATGAGGAGTTGTTGAGGGAGTTTCACAAAATGCCTCTAGCGGTACATCCAGATGTGCCGAAGATGTGTCAGGACCACAGACGACTGCACTGGTAGTCGGGTATGAAGAAGGTTGTAGTAGAGTTTGTTTCATGATGCCTCACTTGTCAGCAAGTGAAGGTGGAGCACCAGGTACCAGATGGCTCGGTACAGCCCTTAGAGGTCTCAGAGTGGATGTGGGATGGGATATCCATCGATTTCGTGATGGGGATTCCACGTACATCTAGAGGAAATGACTCTATATGGGTGATGGTAGACCGACTCACCATGTCTACCCACTTCTTACCAATAAGAGAGCAGGGCTCAGTAGAGAGTTTGGGAGACCACTACATTCAAGATAACGTATGACTTCATGATGTGCTATCGACTATCATCTCCGATTGAGATGCTAGTGTAACTTCCCAGCTATAGAAGGGGTTGCAGGAGGCTTTTGGGACGCAGCTTCGCATGAGCACCGCCTTCCATCCGCAGACGGATGGCCAGAATGAGAGGAGTATTCATACACTCAAGTAATTTCTCTATGCATGTGTCCTCAACTGTGGTCACACCTGGGAGGATCACTTACCACTGGGGAGGTTTCGTACAACAACAGCTACTACTCCACCTTCGGGAGGGCACCATACAAGGCACTGTACGGCCGACCCTACATATCCCCACTGTGTTGGAATGACCCAGGGGAGTCAGCACTTGTATGACCAGAGATGGTTCAGGCAATGACAGAGAAGTTGCAGATCATCCAGGAGCAGATGAAGACAGCACAGAGCAGACGGACGTCCTATGCTGATAGGAGATGGAGACCACTGGAGTTCGAGGATGGTTATTAAGTATTCTTACAGGTCCCACCTCTATGAGGTCTATAAGGATTTGGTCGAGGCGGAAAGTTATCTCCACGATTCATCAGACATATCTAGGTCCTCAGCAGAGTATGCGAGGTGGCTTATCGTGTGGCCCTTACACCTCAGTTGCATCAGATGCACGACGTCTTCCACGTATCTCAGCTGTGGAGATACATGCATAACCCAACCCACATCATCGATCACAGTGAGCTGGACATCGATGACGGGGCGACATTCACAATGGTCCAGGTGGTGATTGAGGATTGATAGGAGTGAGTCCTACATGGATAGTCGATTCCTCTAGTGCGCATTCGCTGGTAGAACATGAACCTCTCAGAGATAACTTGGGAGTAGGAGTCTCAGATGTGTTCTCAGTACCCCCATTTGTTTCCATAGGGTGTGTTGTAACATTAAGGGGACGTAAATCCCTGAGGTGGGGGTAATGTAATGACCTGGAAATTTAATGCGATTTTTTTTCTTAAATTCCTTGGAATTTTATGAGTCCATAGTTTATGACGGTGCCTGATTCGGAGGCCCAGTGTGCCCAGAATCAATTTCTGATGTTTTTTTAGGTACGTTCAGTAAACGAACGTACTGATTTTTCTATCTTTTGAACCGGTGCTCGGAATCAACATACTAGGGCACCGATGAACTCGCAGTTCCAATACTTGCTTAAGGGGTCCTTTTATGCAATTTCATTTTCTCGAGAGGAGATGTTTTAATTTGGGGTTTCATAATAAATTAAAATAAAATTATTGTGTTACATTAAGTGTACACAATTTTATTAAAATTTTTAAGTGGTGGTTATTTCCAATAAGGGGAAGTTACAGGAGGGGCCAACACCCCACATAACCTCCCATGAAGGGATAATGGTGGTGGGGCCCACACAAACCCAAACACTTAAACTCCCCTGTTTAACTCCCTTAAACCCACTCTCGTAACTCTCCACCTCCCCACAATAATTCTATCTTTCCACCTCCCTTATCCCAATTAATTATGCCAACACCCTCAAGAATTTATTTTCTAGCATTCAATTAATTATTTGTATCATCCTTTTAAATTATTTTTAATATTCGTGTTGAGAATAAACTAATAGCTTTGGCTATAATTTCTGGGTAGGATTTTGTTGTGTTGGGGAGGCTCTAGAGAATTCGAAGAGTCGTGTTCTTCTCTCAACGAAAAACACTATTCTTCAATGAAGAACATCTCCAATGAAGAACGTAAAAATCTACTTCCAATGACGCTTCTTCCTCAGACGCACCCCAACTTCTTGAAATCTACGTCGTTTTTGGATTCCCTTACCACATCATGACAATGACTCTTCCTCCAACATTGATGGGATGACACCATTCTCCATGACGCTGTCTTCCGCGACACCCGACTTCTGCGACGCTCATCTTCCTTGGATGTTGACTTGCGTCATCAATTATGAGGTAAGGCGTTTTTATAATTTTATGTAAATTAAATTATACCTCGATCTTCATGTATGTAATGGTTTTTCTTCACACTTTTTGTTTCCGGATAACGTGGAGGGCATAGGATGAACAAATATGGCCGGATGACCCTCCGTTGGTTTGTGATTTTTATGGAAGCATCTGGAGGTGACAGCGACCGGAAGCGGCGATCGCGCGCCGGCCGCGAGAATCTAGACCACGGTATGCATCTGCAGGCTGCTCGGCTGAAGAAGAACCAGCCCGCTTAATCCAGCCAGGCTGAAGGAACCGCGACACCACAAGGGTGCTGTGCCTCGGAGAACCACGACCCACTTCAACATGCCATTTCAGTGGACAATCCGGCCAGCTCATCAACCAGCCGGGCGGACAGAGTGGCGGAGCCCATGGGTGTCTAAGGCGCATGATCTAAGGCCCAAAACCATGGGCCACTAACACCCAGAAGATCATCCAGCTTCGGCCGGTTGGACTGGAGGGCAGTGCCGCTCGGCGCCACCATTTTAGGAGACCGGGGGCCGCCCCCCGAACTGCTCGGCCAGCTGGCCAAGCCGCGCCAACCGGGCCGCGCCCAGACAGGCCGAGCCACGCCCTACTGGGCGGGGCCGCACCCCCTGGTTGGGGCCACGCTCCACCGGGCTGGGCCGCACCCCATCGGGCCAGGCTGAACCCTTAGCCGGGTCACACCCGCGGATCCTGGATGGGCCGACCCTCCATCCCACCGGGCTTGACTGGTCGGGACCGTTTCACTTAAACATGTATAACTTCATGATCGTGCGTCTGATCAACGCACCATCTACGGAACATTGACCCTTATGACGAGTCATTCCTCTTCCGATAATCTAAGTGACATTTGGACAAATTTGTAAAATGGCTAGGTTGGAATGAGTGTAATTTCAACCGGGCCCCTGGAACGGAAAAGCCAATAACTCTCAGACCAGGCATCGGATTGACGCGTCGTCTGTTGCTTTGGGTTCCTATTGATGAAACAGAACATTGGGATACATAAAATATAGAATTTGTGATATTTGATGTATCGAACCCCCTTTTCTAGAGGAGCAGAACCTCCCGGAATCAAGTGTGAAATGTGTGGGAACCCTAGAGCTGGCTTCGACTGCGACGTCTACTGTACTCTAATCCTTCGTGGGTTCGGTGATGACAACTACCGTACTGGAATCCTCAGTGGGTTCCACGGCGATGACTATAGTTCTTGTATCCTGTGTGGGTCCAGCAGTATTGACATCTGTACTTGTATCCAGTGTGGGTCCGATAGAGTAGTTGGTCTTGTATCCTGTGTTGGTCCGACAACCTAGCTGGTCTTGTATCATGTGTGAGTCTGACAACTTAGATGAATTATTGATTACATATGATCATCACTATCTCTAGATTAAAGATTATACCTATGTGAGATGTGTCTTGAAATTATATCATTATCATCGATGTGATTTACTTCATTCCTGTGTGGAATGGGTTGTGCTTGGGCTCGAGAGTTGGAGCCAAACTGAGATTGATAACTTAGGTAAATGTATGGGCATATACATAAGTATGGTTCATTGATACTTCATGGTTGTATCCTTCATATATGGTTTATCATTAGTGGATTCTGGGAGGCCTTAGGGGTCTTGGGTACACTACTGGGTATCTTTATACTCGCCCCTGCACGGGCTATTCCCATACCTTGTTCTGTTGGATGGAGACAATGGACAGCGTTGACGGAAGCAGAGAGCGATCCAAGACCAGACGGTACCCGGAGGTGGACCACAAGGTGAGACGGTACATGGAGCAGACCGATAGATGTGGAGTGGTGAGGTGTACATCATTACATACCCTTCATGTAGGATACTCGGTGGATGTTCTTGGAGCTTCCCTTTTTAGCTGTTGTCCCTCTTTCATTTATACTTCCTTTCTATTGTACTTGTACATTACTGTTGGGCTTGTATTTCCAGCCCCTTTACTTTCAGCACTACTATTTGTATACTGTTTTCACTTATGGTTTACTACATCTTGCGTACCCTGTTGTGTTTGTTTACTTTAATAAAGGAAATTCCATCTCATCTTAGGGTTTTGCTCCTTTGGTGCTAGTTTCGAGCCCCCAACCTATTGAAGGCAGGCTTGGGGTAGTCACGGCACGTACCCGGAGGGTGGGTCATGAGAATGGATAAACACACAGATGTTAATTATCCTTATAAGGGATAGAATATTTTCTATTAAGGTGGGAACACAAACATGGGTGGACAATGACAATCCAAAACACCCATATATGTTTCAATTCATATAGTAAGGTCACAATGGACCATGAAGTCCATATTATTTGTTTTATTAAATAGAAGAAAAAATTAATAGATGGGTCCGGAGATCAGAAGAATGGTGTGTCCTTCATAATGAAATGAAATAATCAGAAAACACATAAACCAACAACATCGATGTAGTCAATCTCCCCTTATTAATTACGAGCTATTAATTTAAACAAGAATGGAATAAATAATTTTATTTTTGAAACACCATGAAAATATGGAAAATTATTTCACAAAAAATAGTTAATTAGATAGAAGAGGAGCCCTGGAATAAATTAGAGAAGAAGGAATTTCATGTTGAGAAGGATCCAATGGATCTAACGGTGAGTGATTTGGGATTCATTTGAGGAAGATATATTAATATCATATAACAAGGGAGGGGGATATCCACACATGCAGGGGGGAAGTGAAATTCACTAGAGGAAGATGGAATCAATAAAAAGAGGGTTTAAAATCATTAAAGGGGGTATAAATTGTATATTCACTAACAAAACCCATTGTGTGTGCCTTGGATGCATAGTTGGACAAAATGTGCACCAACTATTAACTATTAACTTATTTAAGAGGACAACTGACTTTGTTAGTTGCACTATTTGTCTTATAGGGTGCAGACTATGCAAAACAAAATATCTAAATTGTTCAAGATGGGTCGCATGACCATGTACCCTAGACCGTACATTTACAGAAAAATTGTGTATCCCTCAGTATCCCACTATTTTAAGTCTTTTTTTAGAAAAACCATTCATGAGGGGTTCCATGGTTTTTCATAACTGTGCAGCCTAATATGCTCTTCCCATTTTTGGATCTAGACATCGAATGAGCCTCAAGCGCACCTGAAACCGCCTCGACACTTTTTTGAGTCCTAACTAGGCCAGTTTATAAGATTATAAATCAAAAAATAAACTGTCCATACCATTGATAAAAGTTGGTACATTAAAATATTCATGATATAAAATGTCAGTGTATTAGTATATGGATCTTATAATAGAAGATTAGTGTACAACATAACAAACATCTGAAAGTAGTGCTGTTGTGACAAAGATACCTTAACACATTGGTAATAGGGAAACCAACATCCATATGAGAGTTAAATAATAAAATAGATATGTAAATCCTCTGAAATTTAATTATAATAGTCATACAATAAATTCATTGTCATTATATACATCACATAAAAAATAATTGGTTTTTATGGAATGTATCTCATATAAATAACAATTATATGATAAAAAACCTTGCCACACACTTAATTTTGGTTGAACATGCATTAATGAAATGTATATTATTTTGAAACATGTTGTTAAATTTTTAAAAACCGTATTAGCAATATTAAAATCTTATATTTTTTATAACATTTCATTATATTGTTATTATCATTTCCATATTAAATATATATTTTTAGTAATAACTACATTGTTTTTTGTATATGTTTTTACTTTTTATTTGAAGTCCACTTACATAAATCATTGTTTCATAATATTTATAATTTAAGAAATGTTATAGTAATCATATATATATATATATGTATGATATTTAGTAAGGTTCATCTAGAAATTTTATTGATATCAAATTAAATACATCGTACATTCAAATGGTAGGCCATATGTATGCATGAGCACCGCTTTTTTTCATTTTGATAAAATGAAATGTAAATGGTATATATATATATATTATCATTATAGTATCAAATTATTGTAATATATATCACATGTTAAAGTAAAACTCATCCTTATTACATACCATGTAATGATTGAATGAATAAAATCACTTCGTGTGGGGTTAGTCCCCCGTACCATGAACGAAATTATCTTATTCAAAAGAACATTAAAGTATGATGTAATGAAATTTATAATAATTCCAAAATCATAATTACATTATATGAGTCAAATATATTTTAAATAAAAATATTTCTATCTTTATTCCCATCAGTGAATGGGGGAAATGGAAAAGGTACCAACCCCGGTTTGTGAGGTGGTAGTCATCTATAAGAACGAATGATGATTTCACAACCCATTTGATAGATGAGTGTATGGGTTTAGGTATTAACAATTATATAACTATATATCACACAATGTTGGATTATATGGTTATTATAAAATCATGTTATAAGAATTATTAAAGGGGGTTGAGAATGAAATTATAATAACACCTTTAGAAGAACATTACCTCTTCTTCAGGTGTCATATTTAGATTTGTAATAAAAACATAAAAGGTTTTCTTTCATCCCAAAATAAGGAATATTTTATGGGGAGAAGGAAGGTATATTTTATTATTCCTATTGTTGTTTGATAAAAAATACTTGATATTTTTGAATAATTTTGGAGAGTGGGATCAATTTTATAGTCACGGAGGAGTGACATTCTTTTAAATGCTCAAAAATATTTACTATTCACTGGTATACCTTATAACACAGGCCTCTAAAATTGAATAATAATATATGGAATGGATTATATGGTCATTACACACCTCCAATAAAAAATATAATTACATTTCTTAAATATAATATTCATGAAAACCTATGTTTATTTATTTATGGCCTTTTTTATTTTCATTAAGGAAATAAGTTTTCTAACATATGTAATTGATCCATTAAGAAAACATTAAACTGATAATTATTAAAAAATTTATATCCACTGATTTTAAATAATAATTAATAATTATAAAATAAAATTCCCAAGTTTTTTGTAAATTATTTTTAACAAAATCACATGTAAAGCGCGGAAACACAATATTAACCATAATACTACATTAAATGTTTTTAATAGTTAAACCATAATATGTTCATTAAAAAATAAAACAATTTCCATTAATGTTCCATATTTTATACTTATTAATAATTTAAAATTAATATTTAAAATATAGTTTTTTAGTAATATGAATCAATTTAATAAACTATAATTTATTAGAAAATAATGATGACATAAATTTTGACATTATTTATTTTATTTGAAATAAAATACTATCAGGAATATAATTCAATTAAAATACATCCATTTCATAGTGGTCTGTCATGATATATTCATCTAAAAAATTAATGGAACATATAAATTCATTCAACTTAATACACTTCTAAAATTTTTTGTATCATTTATTTTAATTAATTAAAATCTAAATAAACCATGCATTGGAATTTGTTTGGAATTTAAAATATTTATATCATACCAATATATTATGGATAAATTATTAGGATTAAAAAAATTATTTAAACTTATAAATAACATTTATAACAAATACAATGTAGTTTTTCCATATCCATAATGATTTAAGGAAATTAAAAGTATGAAAGATCCATTTTTTTGTCATTTAAGTTTATTAATTTATTATACTATTTTCATTAATGGAAAAGTGATAAAAAATGCATAAAATTTTGAAATAAGGTTATAAGGTTTGCAATATCTATAAAATATGTGTTGTAGAATTTTTGGGAAATTTTTACACCTTATATAATATGTTTAAACACTAAGTAAACTTATTCTTACCTTTATTACTATAATAATTTTAACACCTTTCAAAAATCATATATGTAGAAATTATTTTTTCTTATTATAAATTATAAATTATTCATATTCATAATATATAATGCATTTTTTCAATTTTAAATCACAAAATTTGAAAATATTAATATAATATTTGTCATGCAAACAAGACGAGGTAACATGATTTTAAATAGGAAATGTTTAAAAATATAAAATGTTTATATACCCAAATTAAATATTAAATTGATTGAAATTAACTAAATTATATTAATAAATTTATAATTTATCAAAATTTACACTAAATCTAACATTAAATATAATTTCATATTAAAAATTATTTTAATGAAATGTCTGTTTTCAATTAAAAATTTCTATCTTTCACTACTATTCAAAACATGAATGTTCTATGAAAAAAAAAATTTAATATAAGAATAATATTATATTATTATTTTAATAATGATTTTTATCTTTTAAATTTAAATTTATAAAAGGTTAAAAAAAAATTAAATCAAATTTCCCTTTAAAACACGGTAAAACAATCTTATGAAAAATAGATCATTATTACTTAAAATTGGTTTTATTTTTATATAATATAAATAAAATATATATGCTGAATTTCCAAAAATATATTTTATATTATATTCATATATTTCATTAACAACATCTAATAATATTATTTTAATTAATTTCTTAAGAATAAATTTATTTTGGCCTGTAAAAGTAGTTTCTTAATAAAAATATTTCCCTTATATTCAATTGGTTTTTATATTCATTTATAACTAATTTTTAACCCATTAATTTATTATATAAGCAATTGTAAAACATATTTTCATAATTTAGTTAAAGATATTCATTACCATCATTCCAATGTTTTGGTGATGAATGTAATTGTAAATAAAAATAGTAATAGTATATTGTTGTCCAATAAGTCTCAGACATGAATATAACACAAGGTTCCAAAGAAACATGATGTTACATGAAATACAAGGTAAATATTTTGTTTCATATAATGAGTGATAAAATATTCATCTTTATTCCAGAAATGTTTCAATGAATTTAAATTAATTTTGAAGATTAAATTTCAAAAAATCTAGTGATGTTACATCCTACCCCCATAAAAGGAATTTTTCACACAAAATTAATCTTCTATACAAATGGGTAAATACATTTTAGGATAATTTTATTGAATCCAAAACAATTATAATGAAATAAAGAAAACATCTCATAAAATGGTTAGGTGTCAAATATAATGCTCCCCCAATGTTATGAAAAATTATGATTACATGTAGGGGTATCATTAATGGGAAATTAAAAAATGTATTTTGAAGTGCAATATAAATCCCATGGACAAATATAGTGTGATATAGATTTTTTTCAATAGTATTTCAATTAAAACCAAACCATCATCCATGTGGGGTTAGAAATTGGAATCGATATCATCCTAAATGATTGTAATAGGATATAATTTTATTTCAATATCATTTTAAAATAGTTGAAGGAATTATTCACCATATTGGCTGAAAACATAATTAATTATACATACATAATATGTTAAATTCAATACATTAATCATTTACCATTATAAAATAATTTATTTCCTGAGGAAATGAGTATTTAAGATCAATGTTTCACAACTAAAGAAATAAAAACAAAATTTTGTGACCACGTTACCGTAAATGTGAAAACTAGTAGCTCCCCATGTCTTTACTCATTAACCAAAACCAAAAAATTAGAACTTGGTAAGATGATTCCTAAAATTAATAAACCTATATATTATAAAATAATATTCAGAACTAAAAAGTAAAACTGAAATCTAAAACAAAATCATTATATAACCTTATATACAAAATAACATCAAAAACCTCAAAAATATAATTTTTTTTAACCTCATAGGTCATCTAATACCTTTAAAATTTACATCCCAAAAAGGTTCTGATCCTTTTTTAGGGAATATTAATCTTGTATTCACCAAATGAGTTTTCAATTTTGTGTTTATCTATATGATATAACTTGTGTTGCCATAATTATGTGTATATCTAATATCATATCAGCCCTAAAGGTCATAGATACCATAAAATCAATTTCCATAAAATTCAACAGAATACCCACATTAATCTATTTTATTACATATACCTCAACCTAATAAAACATCTCCAAAATGTTGATTAATAAAATAATTTTTTTACTATTTAAATCCATCAAATAATGTCTTTATGACATTGAAAATATGATCATAACAAATCTTGTAGGCCTATGATGGAAACCATAACTATTAAGAAAACCAGTCAAGAAAACATTATATTATCCAATATAATTTTAACCTACATTTGATACTTACTGTAGAATCATAGGAGATGAACTTATGGATGCTATATGGAAACCATGAAAATTATATTTCCACCTATGATACTGTAATTTATGAAAAAAATTCTTCCATATAAAAAATAATATATCAAAAAAACTCATATCATCTACAATATCATGGAACATTATGGTTTGAAAATTTTATAATATTTTGAAAACTCTTCTATAAAGAACACCCCAGTCATCAAATCAGCATTTCTCACCTTTAACCTTTCTTATTTTATTTTACATTTAGTCTTCTAAATCATCATTGTTGAATCATTTTAAGACATAAATTGTATAACCTCCACCATTATTACTTTAGGAAAGGAAACATATGTTCTGTGGGTTCTAATTCCATATAATGGTAGACAAAAAAATTAATAATTGAATGTCATCAATGAGTGTTAGAGTGCATATGGGTATAATGAAATTATCAGAGTGAATGACATAATCCTAAAAGAAGTCATACTAATCAATAACTATATCATCAAACATAAAGACATGAAATAATTATTTAAAAAGGAAAAAGTCGAAATTATAAATATTAATGATCGATATGATATCAACATTGACCCAAAGGAGCATTATTAACCCATATAGAATACATAATTGTATGTTGGAACATCATCCCAAAAAAATCATAAAAACCCCATAATGAACCATTTCAATTGGGATAACCATATTGAATAATTAAAATATAATTTATTATAGAAAAAAATCATTAACCATTAATTATATGATTATCAAGAAACACCCATTTTATAAGCTATTATAGGTTTGCCTAACACTATTTGAGTGCACCCATCATTTATAATGACCAAGAACCATGACATGGAAAACCTCCATATATAATTAATCATAAAAATAATAATTATAATAATTATTATTTTATTAATGGATCTACCCATGGTAAATTAACGTGTTTCATGTTAATTACTTTGAAACTTGATTAATATATAGAGAAGAAACATGATCAGTGACAATCTCACTCAATCAATCCAAATCCATCCCGAAAAATAATGAGGATTATATCATTATTAAATTTCCCAATGATATAATCTGTTAAAATAATCTAAGATGATTAATTTAAATAACATTAATATTTTACTAATTGGTTGTAGTAAAATAACCTTTTGATTTAGAAACTCACTTTTTAGAACAAAAAACATTTATAAAACCATATTGTTTTAAAATAACTTTGAAATCATATAAATGAAGATTAATAAATCATTTAAAATATTTTTTAAACATAATTTTTTTTAAATATAATCCCTTAAAAATTATCAAAAAATATAATTTTATAAAATTTTTATGTCATTTTAAAAAACAGTATCACAAAAGGGCATAGATTTCATAATAAAGAGAGGTATAATGTTGTATTTTCTTGAAAACACATAATAAAATTATAATCACCAACTAGTGAAAAAAAGGGAAATTTTCTTGTAATTAACATGAATAACCATAAGAGAGTATAATTTATGAGAATTATAATATTTTATCATTAGATAAAAAACATACACAATCTAGATAAACAATGACATTACCAAAAAAGACTCTTCCTACTTTTCTATCTTTAAATCATAGTTACCATAAAGGAATAATATTAAAAAATAACCTTTAATATCATGATAAATAAAGTGATACATTATATAACATGTTAATGGGGCTGTATAAAATCATTATTAAAGAAGTAATGTGTATAATATAACAGATGTCTCAAAAATGGAAAATGAGAAAAATACCCCTTTCCTATTTTGTGAAATTAAAACAATAAAACCCATGAATGATATATCATAAAATGAATATAATAATTACATTATTATTTTATGATAATAATAAAATAAAATAATGGGTTGTATATACACCACAAAAAAATAAGTGGTCAATATGGAATGTATCTCGTTGAAAAAAAGGTAGATGAGAAAAAATCATACTACTCACATCCTTTCAGAAGAACGTGATTAACACAAATATATCCTGTTTTAAATATGTTAATAAATTTTTATAGAACCATATTAATATTTTAAATTTCATATATTATTTTCTTTTTTACTTTTAATTACCAGTTTATGAAAAATTCCATGTTAAATTTATGTTTCGGGTAATAACTGCATTGTTTTTCATTTATTTTTTAACATTCTATTTTTGGTAAGATTAGCTCAATAATAGTTCCATAATATACAAAGCATAATCCATGATATTAATAACATATATATTTATTAAATATGACTTTGTAGTAAAACATATAAATTCCTATGGTAAATTAAATACATTATTCAAGGAGAAGGTTGGTTATACATACGTATGAACTTTGTTTCAATTGTCATTTCAATTTGATCGAAGTAAAATTAAGTGATATATATATATATATATATATTAATTATAGTATTTTAATTATTTCATATAAGTAACATATTTTTTATAAACTCATCTTTATTAAAATCCCAGTAATTTATGAAGAAATCATATTACTTCACAAGATAGTAGTATGTTGTACACAAAAACAACGTTATCATATCCCATAAAATTTAAATAATGTAGGTAGATATTATATATTAATTAATGATGAATAATTTCATCATAAAAATCATATATATCAAATTTAAATATTCTTTCTATCATTCTTACCAACCATTAAAGGTGGTAATGGAAAACCAATGACATCGGTTCACAAGACAGTAGTTCACCCAACACAGAAATGATGTTTTTGTAATAAATTTTATGGTTGTGTTTATGAGTGTAGGTCATCCCATAATATGATAATATATCATCATATTTTGGATTCTTATGTTTTTATATAGTTATGGTATAATAATAAATTTAGGATGTGGATAAAGAAAAAAACACTTTGAGAAGAATATTAAAACTTCTTCAATTATCCTCATTAGGTATTCCCTAAAAACATAAAAGTATTTTTTCATAAAAAATAAAGATTCTATGATGAGGGGAGGGATTTTGGGAAGTAATTTTCCAAGGGTTGGGCTATAAAAATTCTTGATAGGTGTGAATATGTGTGGTGAGTGAGTGCCTTTTTATAGTTGTTCCGGGGTCGAAATCATGCAAATAATCACAATTATTTACTATTTATATGTATATATTACATAATTTAACTCCAAAAATTAATTGTAATTGAGGAAAGTGATACGTTGGTTCATAAAATCCTCCTCCAAAAAAATTAATACATTTTTAATCATTTTATTTTATAACTCCATTTTGTACATAAATATTTTAGTTTGGTTTTTCATTAAGGTAACTAGTTTAATAAACTTTTTAATTCATCAATTAAGACTAAATTAAATGATAATTTTTTTACATTTTATACCAAGATATTTTAAATATTAAATAAAAAATAAAATATTAGAATCCCATGAGTGTTGGAATTTTTTTTAATAGAAGCACATGTAACGTGCAAAAAAAACATTATAACCCTAACTATACCAACTTTGTTTTTACTATTTAGTGGAAAATATGATCAATATAGAAGATTAATATCTCTATTAATGGAAAATATATTATATTTATTATAATTTAAATATTACTTTATTTAATATAATATTTTTATTAATATTTAATCATTTAATAAAATTTCATTAATTATAATCTAACATTAATGTTCATTTTGAAATTATTTATTTAATTTGAAAATAAAAGATACCATAAAATAATGTTATTAAAATATATTAATTTAATGATAATGCATAATTATATATTCATCTAAAAAGATAATGGATCACAAAAATTCATTAAATTTACCTCAAATATAAATTTTTTAGTTTCATTTTTTAATGTACTTTTTATCTATTATTACTTGAATTTGAATTTCATAAGTATTTAATGTAATTATATCACCTCTAAAAATTATTGAAAATTTATTATGATAAAAAATAATTTCTATTATAAAACTATACTAATAGGTAAACATATGTATTTTTACCCTATCTCAAATGATTTTTATAAATTAAAAGTTTTAAATGTACATTTTTTTCTTTTTATTTTTTTAACATAATTTATAGTCAAATTCATGTAAAAGTTTCGAAGAAAACTCATAAATTTTTATAATAGGGTTAAAAGGGCTAAAAGATGTCCATAAACCATATATTTTATGTTTAACCACTAATTGAACAGGTTTATGTGATAATAAATATAATTATTCTTAACAATTTTCACTCATCACGTTGGTAAAAAATGAGTTGGATGCTTTGGACATTATAAATTATGCCTATTTGAAATATGTAAAAAAAATTTCTAAATTCAAAAAAAAAAAATTGGAAATTGTTAAAATAAAATTATTCTTGAGGAAATAACAGGGAATTAGGAATATAAAGTGAAAATGTTAAAAATTTTAAACAAAATTTATAATTGATATAATTTTATGATAAAAATGATTTACTATATAATTTATAATATTAAATTAGTTTTATGAAATATCAATTTTAAATTAAAAATTTGTTTCATTAAATTTATAATAGAAAGTGAAATGTTTTAGAAAAAACTATAAAAATACATGCAAAGAAAATTTTTACATTAAAAACTATAAAATGATGTTTTTTTTTCAAATAAAAGTTAATAAAATTACAAAATTTATTTTCCAAAAAAATCATCTACAAAAGGTGGAGATATCCCCTTTGGACAAATAGGCCATTTATGAATAAATTTTAATTTATTTTAATGTCATTTCTAAAAAAATCTATTATTAATATTAAACATTTATTAGTAACCAATGAATTAAATATATAAATTTGTGCAAAACAAATTTTTATTTAGTGGGCCTCATTCATTCCTACCATTCCAATTTTTAGATGATTACTACCATGTTAAATAATAATGTTGATAGTATATATAGGTCCCACTAAGTCTAGGCATTTCATCTATCACAAGTTATTGAAGAAACATGTTGTTATGTGAGACACAAGATAACATTGGTGTTGCATATACTGAAATAGAAACTATGAAGTATTTGTAACACAATCTACAAAGTATTTTAAATTAATTTTTAAGAAGATATTTCATAAAATCTCAAGATGTTTCATTCTGAAATACAAAAGACTAAGATACAAACTCTTTTATTTTTCATTACTTTACAAAAAATTGAAAAGGCTGTTTAAAATATCTATATATAGTCATAAATTATTTTTGAATAGAGATTATATTAAAATTATGTTCCTTCAAATACTTATTTTTAAAATTTTTATTGATATAACACGTAACATGGTTCCTAAAACTCCTGATTCGATCATGAACAAGGGTAAAATCATGAAAATTTATAACCATAATTTTCTAGATATACACATTATATTTTTACCACATTGATATTTAGTTGGTTAAATAGTCAGATAACCAATTGATTAAATATGATTTCTACCCTCCATTATAGATTTTAAGTTCCATAAATTTAATATTTAGAAATATTAGATATTTGTTTATCCATATTATGGATAACCTATCATGATCCATTAAACTCAATGAATAAACCACATTCTTCACTTTCTCATGGTGGTATTGTATATAGAAATCACAGTCATCAATTAGATCTAACTATATTATATTTTTCATATTCAACTAATTATATGAGAATATTTATATTAAATATTTGTGGTTGGAATATATATAACACATTTCCACAAAATGATAGTACTTCAATATCATTAATGAAAAAATTATAGTATCTATCTAAAAATCATGAGTTGGGTAAATTTTCTACATAGTCATTTAACTATAAAAAATAATATGATATAACCATTTCAATTTTCATAAGAACAAATCCCATTCCATTCATGGATTCATAAATAAATATTTCAATCCCTTCTCCACTATAGCTTAAGACAATCATTGTTTTTATAAATAATATTCTCATTGGTTGCTAGAAATTTTCCTTCTATATATCTGTCCAAAAAAACATTCTTCCCTTTATAGTTAACTATATGAGTGGATTTGATAGGTGAGAGAAATTCCCCAAAAACAATCAATAATATCAACATAATCTATCATATTAATCTTAGTCACATTTCATTTTTTCCCCAATAGTCAATGGACTATATCATTTTAAAATCTACTGATATACCCTCTCTTGATATTATGTTATCCAAAAATAGAACCATTTGGAGTAAAAATTTAAAAAATTTAAAATTTTCATATAGCATCTCCTTCATTATGGTATTTAGTACAATTATCAATTAATATTCATATTTTGATTTCCTATATAATTAATTAATTATATCATACATAATGACTACATGAAACTAATCAAGGTAATCTTCAATGAATATATTCATTAAGTCAATGAACATATTGGGGGAAATAGTATAACCTATTGAAATAACTATATATTAATAGTTTCCAAAACTTTTACAGATTGTTTTATTATCTACATACAATTTATTTACCCTCAATAGTTGATATTTAGAATAAATATCTAACTCGAAAAAGTATTAATCCTTTTTTGGTTTATCAAATAGGTCATTATTATGTGAATGATGATACTTATCAATGATCATGAACTATTATAGCTCCAAATAATCAATGAAAAGTTACTTCTATCCTTATTCCCTTTTTAAATAACATTTAGGAGTGCCCAAGGCGGAATACATGGATGACTAAATGAATTATAAATGTTCTCTTTGAGAATCATATTCTTTTCTTAAAAAATAACATGCCTATTACATAGGGAGTATTTAAATTTGGTCTCGAATCATGTATTTACACTATTGAAAAATAAAAAACTAGTAATTTTGGAAATATATTTTTTGGAAATTCATCCAAAAAGTCCTGCAGAAAAGGTGTATCGTCAATGTGGATATTCTACCAAAACATCTAAGGAAAATTCCCCACCCGAATATGAATCAAACCCTATATAATCGATGTTATTTTTTATTAGAGATTGATATTTCTTACCGAACTAATAGATAATCACATATGGTTTTGGAATATCAAAATAGACATCCCTTGCTAAGTAATTATTGTTATATTTCCCTAGATAATGATAATATATGATTATTAAATCACAAACATCAAAACGAGGAATAATGGTATGGTTTGCAAGAATGACATTCCCACAACCTTGAATGAGTGAATAATCATAGTATTTATATGATGTCATCGTACATTTATGTTATTTCACATCTAATTTTTCATCCAAACATTTTGTTGGAATCTTGATACCCATTGTAAATTATTGTGATTTTAATAAATTGGTAGATACATTGAAATATGATACATTAATTGTCTGTAATATGATGCTATATTCACCATTCACAACATCATTATCTCTCAACTTGTTAGAATCAATGATTCAATGATATTTCCATTTGTCTTGTCGAATAAGGGGATTATAATATCAATCATCTCCATTAACCTTCAAATTTCGATATTGGTTAACATAATTCCAACACTCCTTGAATTTTCAACATATGATTTGGGGTTGGTAATTTTGTGGGTACATTCTCAGTATTTTCATAATTATATATATTCAATCTATTACATTAGTATTTGATAATATGATGACCTTAAATATCCCTCTTAAATAAAAATCTATTCTATAGAAGACAATTTCAATCATGTCCGGAACATCAAATGGAGCATAATTTCATTCTAATCTTCTACAATCCATAGTTTTTTTATTTTCAACTAAATTTAATTTTTATATTCCAATATTTACGATGAGATTAATATATAATTATAACAACTATTTTCACTTTGATTTCACATTGGAAAAAATCATTATAGCTACTTATATATCTTATGTATAATTTCTATCAGAGGATTGGTTTTAAAACTCAAATGTATTGATCATCCTTAATTTCAATTTTGATTATAATACTCAAAGCATAACCTATATGTCATGTAAAACATTCCATATAGGTTCAAAAAGATATGACATGCTTTTTCAATATCTCCCAGAACTCTTTATTTATATACATATAAGGAATAAATTGAATGAAGATATTGAAAAATATTATCTTGAACTCATCCCAATCCATTGATAAAATTTTCATCTAGTTCCCATATAATTTTGATGAGAGACCGCGATTTTTCATTTCTCTTACCCAATGATACATATTGAAAATGACTATTTCAGGATCTAATCATTGGAGAATAGAAAATATCATTTCAAATGTGTAGATTCATTACTCAAAAATTCATGGGATAGTGGTTCCACTGATGGATGTTTGATGTTTCCTCTTGAATAACCAAAACTAATTTTGTTCCCTTCATTTATTTGTTAGATTCTTATGTTATTTAATGGCTTGAGAATGTTTCATAATAAAGTCAATGTTATTTTTCATTTCAGTTCCCAAATTTTTTTTCTATTCAGGAGAAAAATCATTTAATTTTATATCACACTCACCATTAACATGGTTCTTTTGAGTTCTATCAATTTGATAAAATAAATTATAATAGTGAAAGAAACTATTTTCATAGTGGGGAACCACATGATAATGAAATATATAAATATAATATTCAAATTAGGATAATTTATTTTTAATATTCCACCCATTAGGAATGTTCTATTTTATTTATAATCTGAATCAATTTATATGATTCATGATTATTTATAAGGACATAGGTAATATTCAAGGCATGTCTCCCAAGAGTGTCAAAACAATAGTTCTCCATAGCCCATTATCATGAACTAGGTAATGATAATGTCCATGTTATTGAACACTTTTTAAACATAATTCACCTTGGTATCGCTATCTAATAAATGAATCCACTTCTATTATATAGAAAATTTATGCAATTATATAGAAACTAATAATTATATCCCTTACCAAAATTCAACTACATTTCTATATACATTTACTAATAATTGAACATGTCCTTATACAAGTCCTCAGATATCACACTATAGTTTCCTCATCCAAGTTTCAAATTTTTTTCTAAATATATCCTCTAACAGTAACAATAAAGACCCGTTCTTTTCATAAAAATATATTACATCATTTTATATGGTTATTCATTAAATTAAAAAATCAAAGGCTATAGTAACATAAAAGCAAAGTGACTTTGGAAACTTTTACACATAAAAACTTGTCCATAAGGGAGCAATTTTATCTCCCATGTTATTCATCATAATTATCACTGTTCATTGACAAATCATTCATAATATAAATCTTCATAACCTGGGGAATGAAAAATATGAATGTGTTATCTAAGATTTTAGTTAAGGGTAATCAGGGAAGATACATAATAATTAAATGAACATACATATATGATACCATGTGTATATCCTTGGAAAAGCATACATTTCCTATCAATGATTATCTATACAATTGCATCAATTTTCTATATAATAGAAGTGGATTCGTTTATTGGATAGCGGTACCAAGGTGAATTAAGTTTAAAAAGGGTTCATTAACATGGACATTATCATCACCTAGTTCATGATAATGGGCTATGGAGAAGTAAGGTTTTGACACTCCTGGATCACTACCATGGACATAATATTAGAATGGGTTCCCTCTCTATACCATCATTGTATTTAAAGATCACTCCCAAGATAATCCTAACCGACAAAGGCCCTTACTAAACTAGGTTAACTCCCAATTTGTTGTTTATTCTATCTCATGATATTTAAATATTTACCTTATATATTAGAAGATGATATATGTACCACTGGTAAAATAATTAAAACAATACATATTTTCCCATAACTTCCAAAAAATTCCAATATATTTTATCCCATCAAATGAAATTATTTTAATAAAATTTTCATCATTTAATAACATGTGGAAAAAATCAGACAAGATTCATACTAATCATGTAATAATAAAAATAACAACTTTAGAGAAAGGATAAGAATGGTGTCACCTGATAGTGTCTTTAATAATGCATAGTTAACATCAATATAGGACATATTATATGAAAAATTATTTTGAAATGAATGTTGGATCATTTGTTGAGGAAAATAACTTTTCCAAAAAATAATTTTTTTAAAAAGAAAATATATTGATTTCATAAATAATTTACCATGAAACTAAACATGGAATCTTCTAAAGGAATATATGAAAATAATTTAAATAATTTAACAAGGAAAATAGTGTTTCACCATTGAATAATACTTTTTAAATTATAAAGCATTTTTAAATTCATTTTACATTGAAAATAACATTAAAAACATATAACATAATATTTAAAATTAATTTAAAATATTTCAATTAAAATATTTCCATTCTACATTGAAAAAAATTATTTAATTTGAAATATTTTAAATGATATTCCATTTAAATATTACCATGGTAAATTATAATATCTTATTTAAAAATCATATAAAAAATTACTTGCCGGAACTTTAAATTCCATTCTAAAAAAGCATCATAAAACAAAAAAGTGTTTTAAAATCATTCTCATTTAAAATAACAATGAAAACATATGAATTAATATTTAAATGATATATTTTACATGGAATTGGAATATTCAGTTCATGATTTACATGTTACTGTAGTGTTTCCTATCTCATTTTTAGTAAAAACCAAATGTGAATTTTTTTAGAAGTTGAAATGAAGATTACCTTCAGATAAAATTAAAAAAAAATTAGAAAAATGTATAAAATTAAGATTTATAAATAATTTTATAATTTTAAATTAATTTAAAAAAATCATTAAAAATTGGTTTTGGAAGAAAAGTGTGTTTTCATAAGAAGAGGGAAATAAAAATGATTTTTCTTATAAATATTCTTTAGAAATATTGAGTATATAAAGATGAAAAATGAATAAAAAACATTTATTCTCATGAAATATCTAGAGAATAATAAAAATAAATAATTTTTTTATATATCAATCATATTATTTTATCATTGTATAAAATATCATAAGAATCGAAAAAATTATGAGATTGTGTCGTAAAATCACTCCAACTTTGGTAATGCTGAATTTTTAAACACATGAAATAAAATTTTAAAATGAATCATAAATATCATGACAATAAATAAATTCATTATATAACATGTAAATGTGGATTTATATAAACCCCACAAGGGAAAATAGGTGCATAACATAACATATGTCTCAAGGAGGTAAAATTTCGACATCAATACATTATTGCTTTGATTAATCATGATATGTGAACCCTATGAAAGGGTAATACAATAATGGAGATATAAATATAAATAATTTATATTATAATAATCATTACATAACTTCCTTTTTACATCATTACCCATATAAAATAAATATTTTATGAATATTGAATGTGTCCACTAAATAAGAAAGGATATGTGAATATACTTTACCACAACACATGAATGTGGTCATACACATTCAAATATCCAGTATAATAATTATAATATTTTTATATATCAATTAAATAACCATGAATATATATGTCATACCATATATGATTCATATAAATTATTTAGTACCAATTTATTAACAATTACATGTTACGGTCACGTCTCATGTAATAATAGAATCCGGGTAGGGAAAATTATTGGGCATTATAGCAGTGCTACAACATAATTGTAGCAGTCCTACAACTGCGGTGAAACTGTAGTGGTGGAGCCACTATAGAACGAACTGTAGTGGCAATGATACAGTAACAAGTACTATAATAGCCAGAGTACTACATAAATACTATTCTATAAAGGGCCCTTTGGGACGAAACATTGGCTTTCAAGCCTTGTACATAAGAAACTTAGCCTTGGGACTTCAGGATATTTAATGGGTTTCCCTATATCGAGAATAAAACAATAGGACTCTGATTTAAAAATAAAATGAGGATTCAACCCCAAACATTTAATAAAAATAATATAGAAAATATTAAACATGATATAATTATATTATTTATTAATTATATTTTATAGAGTAATCCATAAATCTTTCTTATAGAGAATAAAATACATTGTTCATGAAGTTTTTGGGATACACATATTCATGCATGTTGTTTTAATTTTCCAAAAAGATAGAAAGAAATAAGGTTATGTAATATATTGAAATTATAAAATAATATTTATGATATATGTATCACATATTTTCATTAAACCAATTCTTATTACCATCCATTTAAAGCATGAATGAATAAAATTTCTTCATGAGGCAGTTTTTTTCTTGCACACACAACCAATGATATCATATTACAATAGAATGGAATGTACATAAGTATATGTGAAATAATAACCTTAAAATTATAATATAATGATAGTTAATATATTTAATTAATCAATAATTATATTTATCCATGAGTAGTGGTGAAAAAAATAACATTGGTTCATGAGGGGGTAGTCCTCCATACAAAGGAATGATGACTTAAAATCCCATATTATGTAAGGGGAAATGGTTTTTGGTATAGAAAATAACATGAAAATACATCTGAATATTGAAGATGATTATTTTATTATATAATTTTCTAATAATGATTTATTATAATGGGGAAATAAATTAAGTAAAATTCTCAGTTATAATGTTTTCCTGTTCTTCAGCCAATTTGTTTCATTTTCACCATAAGGCATTGAAGGATAGATTTATAAAAATTAATGTATTCTAGGATAGTAAAAATAAAATAAAGATTTTTTTGGGTATTGATTGAATAAATCAATGGGTCATCAATTTTTTAATGTTATTAGGGAAGTGGTGGCCTTTAATATGTAAGGTGAGTGGGACAAATTTTTTTTTGAAAAGTAAACGGTGAAACCATGTTGTCCTAATGCCACGTGCATCAAAAATGACCAGTATCATGAATATAAGATATATTGTCTAATATTTTTATATAATGGTATTTTTTAAAGTATTGTAAATTTTTTACCCTTATCATTATAGTTTAACCCACCACCATCTATAAACTAATTTTTTCATTTACCATAGTAAATAATTATTTTATGAAATTACCATTCCTTACGATAAAAATTTAATTTGTACATATTATATCATATAAAATATTATTGGATCAAATATGATATAAAATTTTCCAAGTTACATTAATATAGGAGGAAAAATAAATTTTAAAATTAATCCAAAAAATACGACGAGAAATTGGTTTTCAAAAAAAATGATCAAAATGATATAAAATTTATGTCAAAATTCAAAATGAAAATTATTCAAATGGCCTAATGTTTATTATATAATATATTATTTAATTAAATTTACATTCAATACCATTTAAAAAATAATTATATAAATTAAATAAATTAAAATAATGTTTTCAATAAAACACTATATTTTTCACTATTCAATAAAAAATTATTCATCCAAAAATAACCCCAATAATTTACCTTCATATAAATTTGAAATGATGATTTAAAAAACTGTGATTTGTAATCAAAATAATTTCCAAAAATTCCGACATATAAATTTTATTATATTTCACATAATTAAAATAAGAACATTTATTGCCAATTTTTTTCGAAAAATATAATTAATTTTCCAATAATTATATATTATTTTGAAACTATTATACATAAGTAAATTAAGAAAGTTATATGTTACACATATTCTATTTATATAAAACAAATATAGAAAATTAATTTAAAATTATTCATTTATATACATTCAACAATGTTTTACCATTAGGTTATAATGTTTACATTTAAATAATAATATTAATATTATATCTCAGTTTGTTAAAATCTAGTGTGGTGTGAAGTATAAGAAATACAAGATGTTCTGTGAAATAAAAGATTTATAAGAAAATAATTTTTGCATATAACATAGTATATCAAAAGAATTCCATTATTCCAGAAAATATTATTGATGAAAATTCAAGTTGTTACACTAGAGTTCTTTAAATACCATTCCAAAGGTCCTCAAGAAAGGGTCTTAAGGTGTTATAAGAAAGAAGTGGTAATCATCATACATGAACTATTACATCTTATTAATTTTCTACCTACTCCAAATATATGGGGTTTATATTTATTTATTAACTTTTTTATACTGAACATATATAAGTTTTATTATGATTTTTTGACATGCATTATTCAATAACATTTCTAACAAATGGGAAAATAAAGTATCCCCCATTTGTATGTGTGAACTAAAACATCGACATAGTGATATAGAAAATTATATATAATAATCATTCATGGATAGTTTTTAGGATTTATTTATTATTTAAATATGATATTTTTCATATAACTATGTTTCTATAATGATAAAATTCTATTTATCTTTTATTATAAGATTCCTTATAATATGAAAAAATGTTTATGAAAAAGTACATACATCTATCTCCATAAATGGTGTAATAAAATTTTCTCTATCTACTTTTTTTGGATGATTTTAATATATGATAATAATGAATTATAACTCACATGGTCTTCACCATTTCCTTGCACAACATTTTTTTGGGCTTTTTGTCATATTTATTCAACAAAAATTTATTATTTAGACAAAAATAAATTGGTTATTACATGTAATAAATGTTTATTATATGACGTTATAATTATTTAAATGATTATTTTAGAATAGTATAAAAAATTAAACTTTTTATATTTCCATTTAGGGATCATTTAATTAAATTTGATCTTGTTGTTAGGGGATTTCTGATCTCACTTTTATTTCAATGAAATACTTTCTATATTCACCAATTATTTATTTTCTGTGGTGCATATAAAGACATGAATTTAAATAATGATTAATTACTACAAATATATTTTTATTTAAAAATAAATATATGTTTCTATCTTTCATGAGGTTTTTCTATATATATTAACAATGTGGTATGGGATTTATGATTCTATTTCATATCAATCTGGATTACCTACTCATAAACTATTATTCATTGAAATTGAATGACAATTATATAATATATAATTATTATTTTATTTTACTATAGATATTTATATAGAATAAATTTTTTCCTTTAGTTTCAATCTCATTATATATACAAGATACTGAAAGAATTTTTAAGTGAAAATAAGACTATGATTTACTATTCTCTAGTGTATTTGTTTCAATAATGTAAATATTTTATATTATATGGTTTTATGATGTTTCTTAATTATCATATAATTATTAATTTATTTATTAACCATGTTTGAAATTATAATAAAATTAATTTAATTTAATTTCCCTTTTTGGAATGACGTAAATTTTATTATTTACTAAAAATATTGAAGTAACCATTATTTTGACATTCACATAATGTAAAACATTTCCCACCCTCTTGACGCCTCAATAAATTTAATCTTCCAATATATGTTTCCATGGTTATTTTAAATGAATATTTTATGTATATTATTATTTAAATAGTTACATATAAAATAAGTAATTTAACAATGAAATGTTTGTTTTCGTCATCAAAATTTCCTATGAACATGTAAAAAAATTATATCTATGATAACTTCCTTTGAGGTTATTTATAATTTAATAGGGATGTAATCAAATTATACCATCCTTATTTAGATTCAATATGGTCTATCATTACTGGGATGGGATGTTTACATGTCCTATTTATCTTTCATAGGTTAGTTTATGACTATATAATATATTTTTCAATATGTGTTGGCATACATATTAATATATTGGAAATTTGAGACAAGTGAACCCAAAATAATATAGATATCCTATGGATTTGGAATGTATAAATGTTTTACGAACTCAAAAGATTCATAAGAGGTTATCCCAATCTATAAAGAGAATACACATGATGTTCTCCCAAAATCAAATGTTGGTACATGGGAGATTATAACATTCCCAAAATAGGAACTCATTCTATGATCCCGTGACTAGCACATTATAAATGTAATTGTGGGTATCGTTAATATAAAACTCATGTTAATAAGATTAGGCCGCAACTATTTTAACACATTTTTGACATGATAATATGCCAATGTTATGTTCTCATGTTTCATTTTCTTTGTTTCATTTATGATTCATCCCTTCTGAACTTCAATTATTTATCATGTAACTCATGTATCAAAAATTAGAATCTATAGGAACCGTTATTAAAGGATATTCTCATGGTATCATAATAGTTATAATAATTTTATATTTAAATTGTTATTGATATTTTCTTTTGTTTACCCAACTTTGAATCATATCTCACCCTTTATTATGTTTACTTTTCCCAATGATATGAAGAAATATTTAATGTATAATATATTTATGATGAGTTCCAGTTTAGATGTATTATGTGGGTGAATATTTAAATCATTTATGTAGTTATTTTTTATGTTTCTTTTTTTCCAAATACAATAAAACTATAACATTTAAACATTCATCTAAATGTTATGAATGAACTACTCCTATGATATGATTTATTATCTATCTGTTAAAAGTGTGAAGTTATATTATTTATGTCGGATACATTTTTAGATATTTTATGGAATAAATAATGAATAAATATAATGTATATTATTAGGATAATACTATTAATTAGATAACATCACAATGTTTTTATTTATGATTATATATTGAAGTTTTTGTAGAAATACATCTCTATCTGTACACTATAAATAGACATAGTTTCTTTACAGACAAATATAGGCATAAAAACCTTAAAATAGTTGGATGATTATATCATATACATCATTTTATATACACTAAATCGGTCTTTAGTATAAATCTATTTTGAAACACCTATGGGATATTCATGGGTAATGTCACAGGTTCATTACAAACAATTAAGATAGATTATAATTGATGATGATCATGTATAAAATGGGTCAAACATATTGTTTCATATATTGAATGAATATGTTATGATTTATACATCTTGTTAGTGGATATTATAGTTATATATTTTCTTAATATGATTGTTGTTTCTCCCAATAAGTGTTTTGGATTAATTCAATGATTAGAACCCAATGAAACAATGTTATTGGTCAATTTCATGACCAATGAAATGATTTTACTCTACAGAAAACAAATATAATGGGATATGGAAGGAAAATGATAATTTCTACTCATTTTAAAATTTAATATTCCATCAATCATTCATATTTTCCAAATGAGAATTATTTTGAACAATGTTATTTTTATTCATTCATGAGGCAACATCGGCTTAATTATTGTGAATCCATTAAACCACTGGTTTTGATAAATAAACTAGTATGTATAAAAATATATTGTCTATTATATATTTATCAAATATTGGAAACTTCGTTTCATTTACAAATATTTTGGAACAAAAATCATATCAATGATGAAATCTAATCAATAACATTAGGAAATGGGGTAAAATTCACCCTTAATAGTGTTATAGATTTTGATTTTGATTTTCAAATAATTTCATTCCTTATAATCATTGAATAAAATTTTGTATGTAAACCATTTTTCTTAATAAAAATGTCAACTAAACTATTATTTTATATGTTAAAAATTTTGAATGACTTGAAAAACACACATAGTATATTCATTGAACTATAAACTATGATTCATAGATTTCATAGATCCTTAAAACAATGTCTCTAAATGAAATTATAAATAATGGAATTCAGTGGGAATGAATAAATTATTAGAAGTTATAAGTGTGTAGAAATGTATAATATATTTACCCATCAATCTCATGGTTTTTATAATACAAGTAATATTGAATATAAATGAAATTATATTAATACAAACAATAGAGAGAGGAATATATTTATTCCTTTATAATCAATGTTTGGAAGGAAACATGGTTGAAATTTTCATAAGGGGACTACTAAATTATTTATTTATCTTATGGAACATCAAAAATAATTCTATGTATTAAGAGGATGGGGGATTTATGAAAATTATATGACATGATAAAATTACTGAAAAAAAGCACCCAATGTACTATTGTTCTCAAATTTTTGGTTTATATCAATTATTCTAACCAGTTCTTTAAGATAATGGTTATATATTATGATTTACATTAGAAGCCTCTCTAAATAATAGATAATGATAAATATCTTGTTTTCACTATAGTTATGGTGTTGTATGATAACATAGTGGGGGAATATTCCCATAAAATCAAATCTATAACAAGTAATGTTTTATTTAATTATTTATTTACCAACATTTTTTTTTCTAATATATTTTTATGGTTGAAAAAATACAAACATAAGGAATATATGTTGAATTGTTAATAAAATTTAATAATTTTAGGATTATCACATCTCATTTCTATGAATGTTCTTCTAAAGATGTTTGTGGGAATGTTTTCTTGGAAATATTAATATTCTCCCTATAGTATAATTTGTTGTAATTTTTTAATGGATTATATTTCATTATATGAGAACATATCAATTATTTAGGAGTGTATGTCCCATTATGTATTCCAAAAAATCTGCGATAATCTATCATTTCCCTAATAATGATGAATTTACAATGAAATTGAACCCATTATATGGGTCTTGATTCATATTAAAAAGTGTTTTTAGAACATAATTTTAGGGATAAAATCACCATCAATAATATTCATACTGAATGGGTGTTTATTGATTACTATCAATTGGGGTTTCCTAACATTCCTCTGAATCATTCAGATGAAATTTCAGTTGAGCTCTAGCGTTGTTCTATATTTATTTCTAATAAATATCACATAATAGATGTTATTTGGTTATATTATTTGAATATGAAACATCAATGGAACCATGATATATGAATTATTCACTAATGTTCATCACGATCGCGTGAACCTCTCCATTTTTTATAATGAAATATAGATTTTTATGAATCGACATTGAATATTAGGAACAGATCATGATGATAAGAAATAGTAAGTATCCTATACACCATATAGATGTTTTGTTCGATAAATGAAATGGTGCTCAATATTTTTCTATGTTTTGTGTTTGATCCCAATTCTTTTAATTTAGGTTCAAAAGTGAATACATACCCAACAAAGCCTTCTGAATAATGTATATACAATATAATTTTATAGTTATTCCATTTTGTCATAAATAATTTACCAATGTCAACATGGATTTATAAATATTTTCAATTTAAATAATCTATATATTTTTATTGAAGTCTTTATAGATATATTTATTATATATTCAAAATTAATGAAATAGAATTTATTATATATTATAATTCTAAATATCTCTTTAATTAATTTAAATTTGTATGGAAAAAAATTCATTGCATGAATTTTACCTATATATTTTATATTTTTTGGAAATATAATATGATGGTAGGTTATATCAACTAACCCCTAAAATATATAGGTTATTGAACCTATTCCCATACCAACCAAGGTGATAAAAATCAAATTTTATCTTAATATTTCAATATATTATCAATTATTTTTGAATAATATTTCCTAACATTATAATTCCCCCACCATGTTATGTCATTGATTTTCAAGATCCTATATATATAATATTGATAATAAAATTTCAAGGAACTAAAAAGATGTTTGTTTGGTATACCTATATATATATTACCATGTAGTAGAGAAGGGTATGTGATATATAATGATGCTTTGAAGAAGGGAATGGAATGCATCCTCATGGATATTGAAATGGTGATAGCTTATAGATCATAAAATTTTAATCCTAAATTGGATTATTTACCTACACATTATTTATAGATAGCTAAAAATTATTTACATTAATCATATGTATTCATTGTCTTTATAGAGAAAGGTATTCCAAATATAATGATTATAAGAGTTTAATTTATATTTTAACATATAATGATTTAAATATATTCCTGAGAATATGGTTGGAGTTAATTAATAAATTTAAATTCTCCAAAAATTACCATTGTAGGAATGTGAAAAATGTGACAAATGATCTTAGTTGAATGGATCATGCATTCATATCTATGATAATGAAAAGAAAATATCCAATATTACTATATTTTCAATGAATGGATATGAAAGTCATAATGTCATGGGATAAATCTAATTATTAATAAATTATAGTTCAAACATCTATGATGGTCAATATTATAGAGGCATAGATGTTAAATTAAGGTATATAAAAAGGAATTATTTTGAGTTCAATATTGATTATAATAGTCAAATTAGTTTTAAAACCTGAATTTGTGTTCCATAAATAACTGAGATGATGTATAAGTTTTTGTTTTTATATCAACACAAATAACACTATAATCATTATTTAATAATATATTTATGTATTTACTTAATTGTGTGTTTCAATAAGGGATAACCAGAAAGTATACATTTTAGAGTATGTATCTCAATTAATGGAATGTTAAACATTTGAGTCTCAGTGAAATAATTATATAGGGATGATACCACTATTTCCTATACAAGAATTAAAATAGGAAAATATAAAAAAGTATTAGTTCTATGAAAATTTTAAAATGTCTAAAGGGCATAATTTTTTGGGGTTACAGTAAATCACTTTTGGAAATTTGAAAACAATAATTCTATAAAAACATTTCTCTTATGATCGTATTTTCAATATATACATTAAAGAAATGGTAACGTATATTGATAAAATACAATGTAATGAATGTCATAGATATCCAATGACTACCCTAAAATTTTAGAAAAACATTACATAGGATTTATATTTGAAGTTGAGTTTTAGAACTATTTATAATACTTACATTAATAATCAGTCTGAGGGACTCTTCAAACACTAGATTAAATGTTTAGTTCATTTTTTTGGATTTTAAATGAGATTTGGATCAATACCAACCTCACATTAAATTATCTTATAAATATTTCTTTTTAAGAATCATTAAGCCAGATCCTTATGAAGCGCACTATAGAATAAAGTATAGAATTAAACTATTCTTAGATGAACTTGGTGAAATAAATATTTTTGGATTGTGTCTATTTTTGGCTATGGTATAAAATATATATATTCATTTAGTAGAAAATTATGGAAGCTTATAGTTAATAAAAGATTTATGAAGAACACTTTTATATAAATCAATATTTAAATGCTATTAATAAGGTAATCCTATGAATTTTTTCATCTGATAGGGTTTTGAGTTTTAGAAATAAAGGGAAATTTCATCCCTGTATATATTGGCCGCTTCGAGATAGTTGATCTAGTATGGAAAATAGGTTATCTCTTGGTTGTAACGCCCCAACCCCAGTTAACTAGAGTCGGTGCATTATTACATAACATTGGCATGATCACAAGAAAGATCAAATCTCGAAAGACCGATTGGTTTAGTAGCCTTGGAAACACTAGATATATTCATAAAGTTTTACCTTACATCATAAAGTGGAAAACTACTACAACAACATATTTTCTCCATATTCCAGACTCATATCCCCACATAATATCCCTGCAGGTCATTCATAATTTACTTCTTCACTTCTTGGGAAAAATAAAACATAGAAAAGGGGTGAGCTCAAATTCCCAGTAAGGATAACAATATAGCGGAAACTTTCAAAAATAAGCATAAACATTTAAGGCAATGTATAAATAAAACAAAAGCCTTTTAAACTTGAACTACAACATAGTATGGCAAAAGTAAAATGAAATAATGTCATTTACTTATTCAAATGGATATTCTACTAATCGAATAATCATATGAAATATCAATAACCACTTTCATAATGATGGAATGCATAATACCAGACTATCATAACCACATAGCCAAGGCCACATGCCAAGACTACAAATAAGATTTTGTCAAGGCCTTGTGCCAAGACACTAGTTTGTCTCATGAGACCTACCAATGCATCTAGAAGCTATAACGGTCTCCACCTGTCTCATATTAAGTCCAATGCATTCCCATATGAAATGGTTTAAACATAACATAAACATTCGTATTAAAACTAGCATAAGAAATTTCAATACTTTCACCATAAAATATGAATGGTATAAAAATAGCACATCCACAGTCAAACATATCACAAAACCATCAATACAATATAGAAGTTTTGTATCATAATAAATCAACTTTAAATAAGCTTAAAATCCATCAAAGGATGTTGACATAGATAAAATCAAAAGTCTTTTTAGAGAAATATCTCTTTCTATTTTAGAAATCATTTAAGAGTTGTATATTTATAAAATAAAAAATTTTCATTGAAAATATTCTTATAAGCTTGTAAGGTAAGCTTCAATGATTTTATAACGACGGAAAATAACTGCACCCGCCGTATAAGTTAAAAAAACATTCTTACCTTAATTCTGTCGAAAAGGTTAAAAGAACCCTGTTTGGAAAACGACAAAATGATTCCATTATAAAAATATTATAAAAAGTCAAATAAGGGTATAAATTACTTTAACCAATATTATTTTAAATAGTAAAAATGTTTTGAAATACATATTTAAGAAACATGGATGTGGATGATAAAGAGATCCCAGTAGATTATTACGTATAAACAACCTCGGATAATGAAGAGATTGTGAAGTAACCCTTACCTTGTACTTTTCATTGGTTGGGGTAGGTAAACCTCCTGTATTATAGTGAAATAATTATTATTAAATTATACAAGAATCATATATATTCATATGATATTATATATGATCTTTTAACATTTCATTGTTAATAATATCTTAGTATTATCGTCGTTTAGGGTGGTAACTTAGTCATTTTATTTTATATGTTTTGTAACATAATCCATGTTTGTCATGGATATATTGTATATTATTCATATACAGAATGATATCAAGTCCTTAAACATCATTTTTAAACCATCAAATGATAATTATACTTGAATGGATACGATGGAGAATGAATCTCATCACATTCGTGGAGACGGTAGTCCGTACGTACGCACGAGCGACAATATCAATCTATTGATATTAAAATAATATATAAATGGATTGTATATCATATATACCGAATCATTAACATGTTATATTTATTATTTACTAGAGTTACACATCATTATTATACACATCCAAATAATAATATATTGAATAACAATTACACCACGACGTGGAGACGGTAAGCCGTACGTACGCACGTATGGTGACATGTTATTCAAAGGGTGGATAGAATACTGAATATGGTTTTACCATATTTATAATAACATCACAGTATATATAAGATACTAGAGTTATTAATTTAGAATGGTAATAACAATGAAAGAAAAAGTGGAAGAACAAAGGAACTTGGAAAAGGGTGGTGAAATCATTACCTCTTCTTCGGGTTCTTCCTTTTGATTTGATCAAAAGGGCTCCTTATGTTGGCTTTCTGATCAAACTAAGTCCTCTAAGATGTAGTGAGGGACGTTGGGAGAGTATTGTTACAGAGTATGGCCGATCCAAAAGGCTTTTAAGGTGTGAATAAATGAGAAGGAGTAGTGCCCTTTTATAAGAGGGGTGAGGGGCACCTTTGGAAAAGCTAGAAATATTAATTTATAATAAATTAATATTCAGTATATAATAGCTCCAAAGTGGATTATTTAATTGTTAAGGTGGGTATGGGTCTAAAACCACTCAACCAATAGCATTTAGATAGGTTTGGGTACTTATATTAACCTTATCTTTAAGTATTAACTCTAAGTTAATTAGTTTCACTTTTACAATGTCTCTATGTATTTTTATATTATATGTTTAATAAACTTACTATATACATCAAAGAGACCCCCAAGTGGTCCATTAATGTTACACCAATCATGATATAAGTCTCTTGGCCGATCTTTAGATTTTTAGGAATTTAATATCAATTAATAATATAATATTTGTTTTAAAAACTCTTTTATGTCAATTTTGACACTATTCAATAGTTTATTTTTGTGAAACTCATAACAGAATGATTACTTCGAAACAATTTAATTAAATAATTCCTAACATGTCATATTAACATAGAAAATTAGTTTAATTCATTAAAAGTTTCACATTATATCTATTTGGGTATTTATAATATCAATTATTTAAATTTTTTACTATTATGGTAATTACTGCATCATCATTGTGTCATAAATAAATTAAATTATTTAATCTCTAAAAATTGTAAATAAAATATCATTATGTAGGAAAGCTTTTTATATTTCTAATTAATATTTATAGTTGAAAATTCAACATATAAAACCCTATGTAAAAATTATTTTTCTAAATGATATATGCTTGTGTCATTTTTGTATTCATTTTATCTTAATTAAATTAAAGTGTCCCTATCACCTACAAGTGGCTCCATGGGGTCCCAAAATCTAAAAAAGATGAATATGGTCGACCATGTATCAACCAATAAGGTTAGTACACGTTTTAGATTAATTTAGTATTATTATAATATTATTTATTAACCCTTATTTACCGGATTTACCCTTAACCATGGTAAATAAAATATTTACCGAAGTAATTATCAAAATGTCTAAATATAAAAGTTACCTATTTACACAATTTGAACATCCTGATTCCAAATATGGAATCCATTTCTCCAAATTCAAAACACATAAGTGGCAGAAATTAATTTAAAATTAATTCTCGTTGTAAAACAAAAAGCGTGTTTTTAAGAGATAATAACTATCAAAAGATTGACACTTGTTTATGTCCGGTTTAATTGTAAAATTATTTACAATGACCAAAATTATATTAAATGTTAAAAATATATTATAAATATACTTTAATACCACTCAAATTCATAATTTATCACTATTAATTATTTTGATTAAAAAAGTTGTTTTTAATTAAAATTTAGTAATTTTCACTATTCATCAAAATATTAATTTTATCCGAAAAGTACAGAAATTTCACCCTAGGATAATTTTGATATTACGAATCCAAAAATGAAGTCCATTTTGAGAGATATAATTTATAAAATTTCAAAAAGTAGGGATTACTATTCATAACGGTTAGTTTGGCAAGTCATGGTGCGCTTTAACTCGGTGTTGCGTGTAGTGCAAGTTATTGAATTATTTAGAAGAAATAACACACTATGAAATCTTGGGGTGTTAATATTCTCCCCTCCTTCAATAAATTGCATCCTCGCAATTTGAAATTGTTCTTCAAAAATAAAAGTTTGAAAATAAAGAATATCTTTGTGGGAAAACCCACATCAGAAATTGGGTTACTAAAATTTAGTCTTAATATGAGGAAAAGAAAAATGAAAGGGTCACCACCAAATTATGATCTCAATTAGGAGAACACTGGAGGAAATTAGAGACATATAATTGGAGGAAGACGTAAATATTTATATGTAGTGATTGAGGTCATCAATCACAAACAAGTTTAAAATTGAGGTCCTTAAATTCATCAATCTATGATGATTTAAATTACCATCGGTTCAACAAAACATAAGTTTTTAGGATAACACATTTTTGGTTTTAGGATTCCTTAAATAAAGTATAAGAATTAATTTCATCATAGAATAAGAGAAAAAGAAAAATATATTCATGACATGTAGAGTTCCATCCTTTAACTAATTTCTACCATAGACTCATCTTTCCCTCTAAAAGATAATAGAACTTAAAAATAATATTCTATTTATCCTATTCGTATAGGGTTAAAAAAATGAATTTATAATTCATCTAGCAAAACAATTGAAAAAATGACATTATTTCATCCATGACATCACGTGGTTCAGTGGTAGGTGATACACCCTTGTCGCCCTTCGGTTGTGGGTTCAAGTCTCGCGGCCTTGCCGGACGCGACGGGTTGCTGCCCGACCTCCGGGTTGTCCTTTTATGGCAATACAAAATAATCCAAACTAGAACTATCCAAAATACTTCTGTCCAAAATTTATAAGGAAGGTAAACACAATAAAGATCCTTTTTCCGCGTAATAACATGTGAACACCTTCATCATTTATTCTTTTAAAACAGTGCAACATCCTGAATTACCATAAAACCTTATTGATTACATTCATGATCCATAATTCCATAAAGAATACTAGATATACTCCTTCAATCCAAAAATGGTTTAAACCCCAACAATGATGGAATATACAAATCATTAATCAGTTTCAAGGTATTTAAGAATATCCAATATAATTTATCCAAATCAATCATGTATTATTCCAAAATTACTACCTCTGTATCAGAACTATATTATGGTTTATCATTCTCTCAACCATATATTTTCCAATAATTTATCCTGCTATTGAGTCACATTTCTTTGTTCCACACAATCTCAAGTCCTTAATGAAATAGTACTGCAGTACAATCCTTATATACTCCATAATTATTATAACAAGTACATTGTTAATACAACACTCAAATGACATAATCAACTTAGGAACTCTAATCATTCCTCTTCATCTGTGGTAGTATCATAACTTGATTATTATCCAATAGCATCATTTGCGGAATAGTGTGATGACTAGGACATAGGTTCGCATAGTGTCCAAACTCCTTGCAAATGAAGCATTGTACATTTGAAACCATTTTCTTACCCTTGCAGTCACGTACTTTGTGCCCTTTTCCTCCACAATTATAACAAACTCTCATTCCTTTTAGGCAAATTACTGGGTGTTTCTTCCCACAGCTATCACATATGGGAAAATTCATCTTTTCCCTCTTCCCTTTATCCATCTTTCTCTCTTCCATCCTTTTCTTCTCCTGCTTCCCTTCAAAGCCATAGGACTGATTAAAATCTTTACTTATCTTATCAACACATGATATTATTTCTTCATATGATGATAATACATGGGAGACTATTTCTCTTATAAATTCTGGCTTAAGACCATGAAAGATATGATCCTTCTTTCTCTTTGGATCATGTGTATTGCTGGAGTTCGCATTCCTTCTACTGGGTGCCATTTCTATACAATGGCATAAACTAGATCAGTTTATGAATCAAAATACATAATCCCATACTTACAAAACACTTAACATAAATTGAACTATTTATGGATATAATCCATAATCATAAAAATGTTTTATTTGAGGATTTATGTACTCATAAACCCTTCATAATGATTTGTAATGAAAATGAGAGTTATCCTAAGAATATCCCCCGAGAGTGTCGTAACCAAGAGTGCAGCAAGGCCCATTTTCGTGCACCAGTTCCCGTTTGAGTCTAGCTCAAAGCGGTGTTTTCGGGTTTTACCCCTAGGTACATCTGTGCCAGAGCCACCTCTACCTGCTCGTATCCAGACAGGGATGTATTGCTCAGAAAACTCACAAAATCTCTACAATACCAAAATTCTTGGAAGTTTTTCTATACTAATCCTCAAGGTCCATCTTAGGTCTATGTGCTCTAATCAGAGTTTATCTAAATATAGATTCCAAGGTTTGTACTAAGCTTTCTCGGATACCAACTGCAATACCCTGACCCCAGTTACCTAGAGTCAGTGCATTATTACATAACATTGGCATGATCACAAGAATGATCAAATCTCGAAAGACCGATTAATTTATTAGCCTTGTAAACACTAGATATATTCATAAAGTTTTACATTACATCATAAAGTGGAAAACTATTACAACAACATATTTTCTCCATATTCCACACTCATATTCCCACATAATATCCCTGTAGGTCATTCATAATTTACTTCTTCACTTTCTGGGAAAAATAAAACATAGAAAAGGGGTGATCTCAAATGCCCAGTAAGGATAACAATATAGCGGAAACATTCAAAAATAAGCATAAACAATTAAGGCAATGTATAACTAAAACAAAAGCCTTTTAAACATGAACTTCAACATAGTATGGAAAAAGTAAAATGAAATAATTCCATTTACTTATTCACATGGACATTCTACTAATCGAATAATCACATGCAATATCAATAACCACTTTCATAATGATGGAATGCATAATGCCAGACTATCATAACCACATAGCCAAGGCCTCGTGCCAAGACTACAAATAAGATTTTTTCAAGGCCTTGTTCCAAGACACTAGTTTGTCTCATGAGACCTACCAATGCATCGAGGAGCTATAGCGAGCTCCACCCATCACATATTAAGTCCAATGCATTCCCATATGAAAAGGTTTAAACATAACATAAACATTCGTATTATAACTAGCATACAAAATGTCAATACTTTCACCATAAACTATGAATGGTATAAAAATAGCACATCCACAGTCAAACATATCACAAAACCTTCAATACAATATAGATGTTTATGTATCATAATAAATCAACTTCAAATAAGCATAAAATCCATCAAAGGATGTTGACATAGATGAAATCAAAACTCTTTTTAGAGAAATATATCTTTCTATTTTTGAAATCATTTAAGAGTCATATATTTATAAAATAAAACATTTTCTTTGAAAATATTTTTATAAGCTTATAAGGGAAGCTTCGACGATTTTATAACGGCAGAAAATAACCGCACCCGATGTATAAGTTAAAAAAAACATTCTTACCTTAATTCTATCGAAAAGGTTAAAAGCACCTTGTTTCGAAAATGACAAAAAGAATCCTTTATAAAACTCTTATAAAAAGTCAAATAATGGTATAAATGACTTTAAACCATACTATTTTAAATAGTGAAAATGTTTGAAATAAATTTTTAAGAAACATGGATGTGGATGATAAAGAGATCCCCATAGATTATTACCTATAAACAACCTCGGATAATGAAGAGATTGTGAAGTAACCCTTACCTTGTACTTTTCCTTGGTTGGGGTAGGTTAATCTCCTGTATTATAGTGAAATAATTGTTATTAAATTATACACGAATCATATATATTCATATGATATTATATATGATCTTTTAACATTGCTTTGTTAATAATATCTTAGTATTATCGTTGTTTCGGGTGTTAACTTATTCATTTTCTTTTATATGTTTTGTAACATAATCCATTTTTGTCATGGATTGGTTGTATATTATTCATATACAAAATGATATCAAGTCCTTAAACATCATTTTTAAATCATTAAATGATAATTATACTTGAATGGATACGATAGAGAATGAATCTCATCGCGTTCGTGGAGACGGTAGTCCGCACGTATGCATGAGCGACAATATCATTCTTTTGATATTAAAATAATATATAAATGGATGGTATATCATATATACAGAATCATTAAAATGTTATATTTATTATTTACTTGAGTTACACATCATTATTATACCCATCCAAATAATAATATATTGAATAACAATTACACCACGATGTGGAGACGGTAAGCCGTACGTACGCACGTATGGTGACATGTTATTCAAAAGGTGGACAGAATACTGTATATGGTTGTACCATATTTATAATAACATCACAGTATATATAAGATAATGTAGTTAGTATTTTATAATGGTAATAACAAAGAAAGAAGAAGTGGAAGAAGAAAGGAACTTGGAAAAGGGTGGTGAAATCATTACCTCTTCTTCGGGTTCTTCCTTTTGATTTGATCAAAAGGGCTCCATAGGATGGCTTTCTGATCAAAATAAGGCCTCTAGGTTGTAGTGATGGATGTTGGGAGAGTATTTTTTCAGAGTTTGGATGAACCAAGAGGCTATGAAGGTGTGATGAAATGAGAAGGAGGAGTGCCCTTTTATAAGAGGGGTGAGGGTCACCTTTGGAAAAGCTAGAAATATTAATTTAGAATAAATTAATATTCGGTTTCTAATGCCTCAAAAGTGGATTATTTAAATGTTAAGGTGGGATGGGTCGAAAACCACTCAACCATTGGAATTTAGACTGGTTTGGGTACTTATATTAACCTTATCTTTAAGTATTAACTCTAAGTTAATTAGTTTCACTTTTACAGTGTCTCTTTGTATTTTAATATTATATGGTTAATAAACTTACTATATACATCCAGGAGTCCCCCAAGTGGTCCATTAATGATAAAACTATAATTATATAAGTCTCTTGGCCGAGCCATAGATTTTTAGGAATTTTATATCAATTAATAATATAATATTTGTTTTAAAAACTCTTTTATGTCAATTTTGACACTACTCAATAGTTGATTTTTGTGAAACTCATAACAGAATGATTACTTCGAAAATATATAATTACATCACTTCTAACATGTCATATTAACTTAGAAAATTATTTTAATTCATTAAAAGTTTCACATTATATTTATTTGGGTATTTATAATATCAATTATTTTAAATTTTCACTATTATGGTAATTAATGCATCATAATTGTGTCATAAATAAATTAAATTATTTAATCTCTAAAAATTTTAAATAAATTATCATTATGTAGGAAAGCTTTTTATCTTTATAATTAATATTTATAGTCGAAAATCCAACATATATAACCCTATGTAAAAATTGTTTTTTTGAAAAGATATATGCTTGTGTCATTTTTGTATTCATTTTATCTTAATTAAAATAAAGTGTCCCTATCACCTACAAGTGGCTCCATGGGGTCCCAAAATCGACCCAAGATGCCTATGGTCGACCATGTATCAACCAATAATGTTAGGACGTGTTTTAGGGTAATTTAGTATTATTATAATATTAGTTTTTAACCCTTATTTACCAGATTTACCCTTAACCATGGTAAATAAAATATTTTCCGAAGTAATTATCAAAATGTCTAAAAATAAAAGTTACCTATTTAAACAAATTGAACATTCTGATTCCAAATAAGGAATCCATTTTTCCAAATTCAAAACACAGAAGTGGCATAAATTAATTTAAAATTAATTCTCGTTGTTAAAACAAAAAGCGTGTTTTTAAGAGATAATAACTATCAAAAGATTGACACTTGTTTATGTCCAGTTTAATTGTAAAATTATGTCCAATGACCAACATTATATTAAATGGTAAAAATATATTATAAATAAACTTTAAAACCACTCAAATTCATAATTTATCACTATTAATTATTTTTATTAAAAAAGTTTTTTTAATTAAAATTTAGTAATCTTCACTATTCATCAAAATATTAATGTAATCGGAAAAGTACTGAAATTTCATCCTAGGATAATTTTGATATTAAGAATCCAAAAATGAAGTCCATTTTGAGAGATAGAATTTATAAAATTTTAGAATGTAGGTATTACTATTCATAACGGCTAGTTTGGTAAGTTATGGTGCGCTTTAACTCGGTGTTGCGTGTTGTGCAAGTTATTGAATTATTTTGAAAAAATAACACACTATGATATCTTGGGATGTTAAATTGGTTCTTCCAACGAACATATCATAGTTTCATGATGTTTTTCTTATATCTATCCTAAGGAAGTGTGATCTATATAATTCAATTGTACTACAATATGAGGTTATACCTTTAGATCATGATGTACTATATTAAGAATAAGCTATAGAAAAATTGTATCATATAGAAAATGTTTCATGGAAATAGAATAATCATCTCGATAAATTTTTTCATAGGAATCATAAATTCAATAATAATATATGGGAACCTGATGATGTGATGGAATATATGTATTATCATTTTTTATATTCGAGTCAAATAATATCAATAGATAAATTCATTTTACAAGGTGGTATAATGAGTACAGTTTTCAAATTCAATACACATATTTTGTAAATGTTAATTTAAAACTAATCCCATATATGTTATGAGTAAGAGGTGTTTTAATGTGAAAATTCCCAAAAACATATAATATTTTCAGTCAAAATACAATATGAATATTATCATAATGACCCAAATTAGAATAGTTGATATAGAAATATCCAATTTTGACTTAATACCAAATTGAATGTAAAATATATCCTTAAAAATCATTCTAATGAAGAGACAATTTTGGATTAAAATTCAGTATTATACGATATTAATTAAGAAATGAAATATTTCAGAAAACCCAAAAAAATTAGTCCTAATATAATTTCGGAATTATATTTTCAAAAATCTCATCTCTTTTTTGAAATAATTTTTTTTACTGTGGTAAAAAATAATTCCAAATTATATGCAAAAAGGGAGATTAAAATGTATTTTAGGAAAATCATGTTTTTCTGAAATCAATTTTTTATGTTAAGTATGTATTATATTGTTTATAATTATTATAATTACATAATATTTCTTAATATATTTATTAATATTTATTAACAGTAATTAATTGATAATTTTGTAACTATTATATTATATAATATTATTTTAAACACATTTCACATTTCATTTAAATTTGGTGTTGTACGAGATACAAGTTGAACTCAGTGATGCTTGTAAAGAAAGAAAAGCATATTGTTCAATGTAATATATGAAAAACTCATTGTTTCATGTAATGAATCCTATTTAAGAGGATTAATTTATTTAATAATAAATATATCAATAATTATCGATGAGTTATATTTTATTTTTATTCTTGGTGTTGCGCTTCCTGTACTCAATCAAATACATTTATCTAAATTTTACATCTTGGGGTCTTACATTATACCCAACATAAATAAATTTCATCCTCTAAATTTAAAATTGTTCACTGTAATAAATAGATTTTTGTATGAGAATACCAATTTAAAAAATCCCACAACATAAAAAAGTTAACAAAACTTCATACAAAAATGAGATAGAATGGATAAACAAATGATTTATATAATAACATGTAACAAGGTTTATAAGATGGAGAAAATTAGTGGAATGTAATGATATTTAAATTGGGGAAACAAGTATATTTCTATAGAGGATAACATATCTCTTTTATCAAGATATATTGATTGATCTATAGATAATTATGGGACTCAAAACCACAATTTTGTAATGAATTAAATGATCTTTTGATTTACCATATATGAATGTTATAGGATAAAATTTTTCATTCAATATTGTTTTCCTAAAAATTAGGAATAATTTTATCATATACATTTTTTTGTAAATGTGATAACTTGATATGTTTCTATTACATAAGAATAATTTTACACTTTAGATGTGCTTCGATCAATTTCCAATTCATATATACAACAATAAATGGCTATCAAAAAATGATTTCTCCAAACAGAAGAACCAAAATTCATTTTTAACAAATAAATGGATCCATAAAATAGTGAAAAGTCTTTTTTTATATATCAAATTATTTTTAAAACCTATATGGTTAGTTTAAATTATCCAATATGCATAAATTTTCAAAAAATAATAATTAAACCATCATCAAATATTCATCTAAAACTAAGTCATAAATGGTTAACCATGGGGCCCTTCAAAATTATTATGATATATAACATGAGAGAAATGGTTATTCAATTTATACAAATAGAATATATCTAATAATTTATTCAATTTTAAGAATATATTAATCATTATATACCAATCTATTGAATAGCGTTGTCATGAATTTTTTGTAAACACAGTAATAATACGTTTTACCATAATTTTTTTAAACGTGCATTCATGATACATGTATAAGTAATAAAAATACTATTAGATATATTTCTTAAAATACAATATTATTGATAGATTATCAATGATTATATAAACCACAATAAAAAAAATCTCAAGGTAGTAATACCTATGATTTTTTTCCAATATCAATCATCTAATTATCAGAACATCAATATCCAAACAACATGAATATATTAATGTTTTCATTAACAGAATCATGTTTTTCAAATGAATTTTAACATTTTAATATATCATTTTTCTTGGTCCTCATTTTTGTTAAAAAATTATTTAAATCTTTAATGAAAAAATATTGTACTGTAATCGTGATATATTGCAAAATTCTTATAACCGTGATGTTAATGAAAAAATATTCAAATGAAATAATTATATAATCCAATCAAAATATCGTTAACAATTCATCTTTTATTATGGTATATAGTAATCTTGAACATGATCGATTAGATTATCCTGAGGTATATTCCATTAAATCAGATACAACCTAATGTGTCATGTCCCATTTCATTACAGTTTAATAATTGTACAATGGAGGAAACATTTTTAAATATTAAATCGCCAGGACTCTGGCCTTTATATTTATACATGTATAAAACACGAATTCCTATAATGAAATCACAAGTGTCTTTATTTCCAAATATATAACATGTTGGAAAATCCTTCTTTACCTTCTAAAATTTATATATATATATATATAGATATTTATATGTCATCCACTACTTTTTATTCTAATAAATTCAACAATACTTATATAATTTTTTCCATATCTTGTTAGCATATGATATTATGTCCTCGTATGAGTAAAATATTCAGTAAACAAGTTCCCTTGAAAAAATTTATTCCTGCCATCCAATAAATAGTCATTTATAATATCAAATCACATGAGTAGATAATGATCTCATTACTTTTAATGGGCTCCATTTAATAATAATTTAATAGGCTATATTGGATCATATTATTATGAAACATAATATATAATCCAAATTATTATGAAATACATATACAAACATGAATAATTTATTAATAGATATTCTCATAATCATGATTTTGTTTTCATTTGGGATATCAACTTTTCAAATCCAGAATTATGGTATGTAATGAAAATGTGAATTAACCTATGAATATCCCCCAAAGGTGTAAAAATATGTGTGTATTAAGGAATGTTTTCATATACTTGGTGATGATGATGTCACGTCCAATGCACCCATTTTAGAGTTATTACCCTTGTATATCTATGATATAACGAAGTCCACTTATAATATCCAGACAAGGATTTTTTTCTAGGAAACACACATAATGTCATATTAAAAGACATTAACATGTTATTCTATACTTATCTTTATATTATATCATACTATTATGTTTTATAATCTATGTTTTTTAAAAGCTGTTTCCTAAGGTTTCTCTAAAACAAATTTTGATACCAAAGGTAGAATCCCCAAACCCAGTTACTCTTATCATGTATATGCCTTATTAAATTGGCATAAGATATATAGAAATTCATCATAGATGACTAAATAGTTTATTTGTATGAGTAAAATAGATAACAACATGATACCCAAAAGTCATTTGAAAACAAAAATTAAAGAATCTATATTTTTTTGGAATAAATGTCTTCCATATTGTATCTAGTAACATATTAATCATTGTAAACATCATGGATTTATGCAAAAGTAAAAAATGGGGGTGATTTAAAATTATAGATATTGGTTATGTATGGTGTAATATATCATTAATCATTAAATACAAATCAATATTGGTAAGTATTTAAGTAAACACACATGCTATTTAAACAAATTATTAAATAATAATAAATATGGAAAGGAAAATAACTATCAACATATTCTATTTATTTAAATAAATAACATATAATCAATATTGAAAGGAAAATAACAGAATATATATGTTGATTAAATGAGGCTTTATATCATAAATCATATAAAAATGTAAATAAATTATCAAAGATTCCATTAAATTAACTATACAAGAAATAATAAAAAAAGAAAAGTAAATAAATGAGCACACATTCCATTTCAATGACAATATAATTCCTAATAAATACCAAAATTTTAAAAAATGAAAACAAAGCCTATTTAATCAATAAATTTTGAACAAAATTAACCAATAGATAATATCATTATGAAAATGACTACAAAAATAACTATTGAAATCATAATGGAGGTGATGATTAATTTTTTTTAAATCATGTCCCATGAATAAGATACCTCAACTGTCAAGAAAATCCACTCTATAATTGATATTATAGGTAAACACCAATTTAATGAAAGGTTAAAATTATTGTCTCATGTTACCGACCTATGCATTGAGCGACTATAAAATATTGACCCCACCAATCACTACTGGTCAATTACGTTCCTATGATATCAAATAATTAATTTAAATCATTTATCAAAATGACTAAACATTAAATATCCACAGTGAGTAAAAAAAATTCAAAATTTCCCAATAAATCAAATAACCATCAATTTAAAAAATAATATGTTTATATTATATGTGGTTTAAGAAATAAAAATATACCAAATAAAATAAATGAATATATGGGTAAAATTTAATGTGAACTAATAATAGAATGTTGATATTTCTAGGGGATTATTGGTGCTAAAAATGAATTAATGATGTTAATTTCCATAATTTCATTGGAAAAAATAATAATAAGCCATCCATTAGAAGAATAATTATGGTATCAACATATACCCATTAGAGTAGGAATAAAGGGGTTTTTCATTGATGAATAGAAATGCCATTGATGTATCATTAAAAACATTCTTGAGGAATATATACTTATAATTTAGAAAACAATATTGAAAAAAAATTTCTTTGAAAAAAACCTCATATACATATAAATGATTACTTCAAACTGTTGATTGGTCATGAAATCTATAAATCATGTTCATAACATACATTTTTAAATAAAAATAATATTTTGTTTTTTAGTAAAATACTAATGGTAATTTTTTGGAAAATGACATAAGATTTTATTGGATACATGTTTAAATATGAAAAAATTATTGAAAATTACATTAATATGTCATTTTGAAAATTATATAAACATTTAGGAAAACAATTTTAGAAAACATGTATTTGGATGAAAACAAAATTTTGGTTGAGGAGAGAAATTAAGATTAATTTTCGAAAAAGAATTTTGTCTATTAATATTTATTAGAATTTATATAAATATTGAAATATTTCTTAAATATATTTTGGTAAAAATATCACATTAAAATGAAATGGTTTTAATAGTAATTCCTCAAATAATATCCTTCAACTGAAATTCATGATTAAACTATCTCAATTAAAATGAGATTCTGAAATAATCTATTACAATGATCAAAATGTTGATATCAAAATTAATAATTCAATAGATTATATTTTTAAACTATAAATATACATATGATTTTTATAAATAAAAAATAAAAATATAATCCATTATACACACAATCATAGAATATAATAATTAATGAACTTGAATATTAACATAATGAACAGATATTGAGTTTAGAAATCCCTTACCCCTAGCATACATTTTATTTAATGTTAATTATCCTCATGAATAGTGGTTTTAGACATGGTATTAACCTATAATAGGATCATATTAATATTCATAATATTATATATTATACTTTTATATCATTTTATCACAATTTCATTAACAATCATTCATTATTTTCTTTATTTTGGGTGTTAATTTCATTTTATCTAATGAAAATTTTATCAATAAAGAACCAGTTCATATTAATATTATCTTGTAAAATAATTTATTGAATAATAATAATGGAATGAAAAAAAATTCACATCAATTATAACTTTAAAAGCAATCATGAATTATGGTAATGAAAAATAAAGTATGTTACAATCATGGGGATGGTAGGCCATACGTACACTTGAGAAACATTTAAATTTTCAAAATGATCATTATCGAATGAAGGTAGATAATATATAACGTTTATATAATAATATAAATTACACATATACAATATTATATACATATATTTATCATTTATTTCATCTGGTGATGAATGGAGAGTCACATAGCTTCATGAATTTTATAGTCTACATGTACTGGAATGATGTTATCATCTTTATGTAAGATAATGTTAACAAATAAAATTATATATTACCATTATAGAATAATTATTATTTCTTTAATATCATAATTTTTTTCACTTATATCACATATAATAACAAACTATATCCTTTTCACCTTCCATGTGATGTGTTATTAAAGACACTCATTGATGAACATTACCTCTATTTTAGGATTCCTCATTAGATTTTTAATAATTCATTTATAGGAAAGATTTACTCAAAACATAAGTATCCTTGGATGATGGGATTGAATTTGGGAAGTTTTTGGGTAGGTATTAGACAATAAAAATTAGTTTTAATGTGTGAATAAAAGATATGGGTGAGTGTCCTTCAATAAGCGGGGGAGAGGACACACAAGGAATTTTTGAAATGAGTTGATTGGTCCATTGATTTTCATATGTCCATGTGGCCCAAAACGTTTCATTATCAAACATTACATTTTTAATTATTTAAATATGGGCAAAAATTTTTATATATTATTTTACATCATTTTTAACCTTATCTTTTTATTCACTACCCTTGAAACACATTTTTACCTTAACCACAATGAATATTTTTTAGTGAATCAACTGTTCATTTTGGAAGGAAATTAAATTTTAATTATTAGATATTATAAATTTTTATAACTATAAATATATATTCCATTTTTCTATATTAAATAAACATAAGTGGAAAATTTTAATTTAAATCCAATATCTTAGACGAGACGAGAAAGCAAGTTTTAAAAAAAATGTTCAAAAGATAACAATGTTTTTTTATCTAAATGCAATACAAAAATGTTTAAAATGACAAAAATTTGGTTAATTTTAAATAAATGAGATCCAATTTAACTATTAAACTAATTAAAAATATAACATAACATTATTAATTATTCATATGAAAAAATAATTATGGATTAAAAATCAATATTTTTTCACTATTCACTGAAAAATGAAATATTTCCAAAAAAATCAAAAATATCACCTTAATATAATTTTGGAATTCTATTTTCAGAAATTAATTTTAATTTTTAAAATAAATTTTAATGATTTTATAAAAAATCATTATAAATTATTCTTGTAATGTGTGATTTAACTATCTTATAAAAATATATTGTCTTTTGGTAAACAATCCTTTCCTTTTAAATGAATATTATCTTAATTATAATCAATATATAACTATATTTTACATAAAAAATATTGATATTCATTTCCTCCAATTTAATAGAATATTAATAACTATTATATGAAATAATAATATTTCCATAATATGTCACATTTATTTTAAACTTGGTGTCACATGTGATACGTTCTAAACATAGTGTTTGGTATTACTAAATTTAAAAATTGAGTTTCATGTAATGAACGATAAAATAATTTTATAGTGTAATGAAATCAATTGATATAGTTTAATTAATTTTTAAATAAATATATCATAAAGCCTCAGTGTGTTATATTTAGTTTTAAGATTAATGTTGTGTTTCACATATGCTATCAAATACATTTATTTTATTTTTAAATAATGGGGTGTCACATGAATAGATTTTTATAAAATGGATTACATATTGGGAATAAAAAAAATAATATTATTTTATAAATTTAACTTAATTTTTAGTCATAGTAAATAGTAAAAATAGTAAAACAATGTCACCACAATTAAGGTGAACACTTTTTAATTAATGGTTAAAATTAAATAAAACATCTGAAAATAAAATTTTATAGAAGTATTTCAACATTATATCATATTTTATTCTGGCTAGGCCCATTTTTAGACATTTTCCTATAATATGTTATTTATATGTTAGAATATTTTCAAAAATACAATGTGTTATATATTCCACATTTAAAAAAATGAACCCATCATCTCTCTTCTTTACAACACATTGAGCCTTCTAGATTGACTAAGACATATATATTATTTTCTCAAAATCATTATCCACTATATATAATAATAGTTATGTTTAAAAGAATTCCAATTATTCTTTGTATTGAATCTACTGGTGGTCAACCATATCAGATATAATCAGCATACCCTACCTCTTTAAATTAATTTCTTCTTAACCCTTTTATAAATATGTGTTTTTAATTATTAAATAAAAAGTTCATTATAATAAATATACCAAATTTTTATTATTTTTACATATCAACCATTATTCAACCTATTTTCTTAAAACCTGTAACATAATGAATAACCTATGTGTACATATAAAAACATCTCTCCTTTAGGGATATTATTCATTTTCCATCAACATCATTCATGGTAGGTTACAATGAAAGATTTAATAATTTTATGTTAAAATTTTCAAATTATTGTGTTTATTTAAAGATAATACATTATTTTTCATTCATTATTTCATTATAAAATGAAATTAATGATCATGAATACATACATACAGTTATAAACATGAATGGTGTAATGTATTTTTCATTCTATATATCTAAAGAATGATTCTAAATATGAATAAAATCATTATATATTGTATTTATATAATGAATAATATTTTGGATATTTTGGAATCATGATCAATATAGATGTAATTGAACCCTTGAACAGAAATATTCATTAAAAATAAAATAATTTACACCTATAAATAATGATTTAAATAAAGAATTATTTATAACTTGGTGATGAAATTATATAAAAGGATTATATATACTATTATAAATCTATAATTAATTCTTTCATAGAATTGTAATAAATTTAAAATTATTATATAGGTGGTTAGAGTTGTTTTAAAGTAATCCTAACATGATTTAAATGGATTTCACATATCACATTTATTTATGTGAGACACGTTTCATTATCACCATGTTTTTATTTTTTGTGATGTATATTTTTCCCATGAATCTATTATAGGATAATTATAATTAAAATATTTCATATATAAAAAACCATTTATGGTTCTATGATGGAAAAGGTTCTCATATAAATATTAAATTAGTGGTAACTGATTTATACCAAAATCTCACTTTATTCGGAATTGTATATTCTTGGTTTATATAAGAAAAATAATTGGATACTTAATTTATTATACAATTTATTTTTCATCTCCAATGATAATATATGGAGAATAAATTTTTTACATTCATATTTCCCTCTTTATGAATATAATGTCTGAATGAATGTTTTTAAAGACAAACATATAAATGTTTTGCTATTTGGTTAGAAATATTTTCCTTCCATGTCCATGACGCCTTGAAAATGTTTTATTGAATATTTTTTATATATTCATATTAATTTTTTTATTAATTCTTTCAATTATTTTAAATTTAATAGAAGCCCATGGGGGCTGGGTGCGTTGGTTTAAGGTGGTGGTGTCCTGTCGTCGAGGTTCTGGGTTCGAGTCCTCGCAAAGGTAAAGCGTACTATATGCTAGCGATCCTCTCATCCACTCGACTCCACGTGGAACTTGCATGAGCCCAATGGTTGGCCACCTTGGGCCTAGCTGGGGATGTGCAATAGGGGGTGGGGTAATTCCACCTCAATACCCCCTAATCTGACCAACAGATGTGCCCACGGGGGTTGGGTGAGTCGGTTCAAGGTGGTGGCGTCCAGTCATTGAGGTTCCGTGTTTGAGTCCTCACAAAGGCAACACATACTCTATTCCAGCGATCCTCTCGTCCCCTCGACTCCATGTGGAACTAGCCCAAGCCCAATGGTTGGCCACATTGGGCCTAGCTGGGGACGTGCGACAAGGAGTGGGGTAAGGCCGCCTCAATACCCCTTAAACCGACCAACACGTTTGATGGATTCTCTCACTAAAGGGGAGATTCTCTCTCTTTCAAATTCAGGCAATTGCTTTAGATCTGGTGAGGATTTTCAATTTGTTGATGTGGTTGGGCATTACAAAATGTTTTCCCTCTACTGCCCTCTTAAGAGGGATGAGATTTTGAAGTCTTTTTTATGGAAGAGGGGTGATGATAGTGTCTTGACCGTAGCAGTTCCTGGAACCCTAACAGATAGAAAATATGGTGACAATAGATCATGGGGTGGATTTATCTTCAGATCTGCTCAGATCGGCTGGGACAAGGTTCTCAGATTTGGATTCCTTTGATGAGATGGAATCTCTTGGGGGATCTAGGTTGACCGTGTCTTGCAGCCAGTGAATCTTTAATTGACGGTTTCATGACTGGGGCACAAGACAATGTTTCGGCTAGCTGATGGTGGGTGATGACATCATTATGGGGCGATGGCCCAGTGGTTTGTTTATAGTCAGGCGGGCTCGACTTTCTAATGTTGCAGGGTTCTGTAGGAGACCTCGTGTGCTTGTGGATCTGGGATCCCGGTGGCGGAGCATTGCTGGTTCGTTAGCTACTCAAGCAGATGATGTTTTGAGGGATAACATGCTAGTGATGGTGGATCATGGTGCGACATGGGTGCCAATGAAGGTATAGCGCATGCTGATGGGGTGAAGGCGGATTGTTGTTTGGGTTTCAGGGGACAAACTCACTCAATGGGATCCTGCTTTGGTGGGTTGTTGAGATTTTGGGTTTGTCGGCGATTACGCAGTGGCCCATGCATGTGCTGGTGTAGGTTGGCTCCATCAGCATCTGGGAGTGACGACGGCGACAGACAAGCTGGGGTTCACTTCGGGTGCGGTGACAGGCTCGATCATGTGCAATCAACCATGAGATGCAGACGCAGTGACCTCGATATTGGTGGTTGATGTTGGTAGTGTATCGGAATGCGGGTCGGCACCTCTTGAGTCTCCACATGGGGTGTCGATATTGGTCTGTGTTGGCATTGATTGAGGTGGGGTAATTATACTGCTGAATCAGGAGACCCTAGTTTATATGTGTCTTGAAGTGACAGGTTGGTTGGTTTCTGGATTAAGGGTTGAATATTTTGGGGTTTTATTGATCAATGGAATTGATTTGGATGGTGTTAAGTTATTGTTTGTGTTTTTGGTGGTGTTATGCACCACTTAATTTTATGTTTTTGGTATGCATTTTTATTTTATTTAATATATTTTAGGACCGAGCACACTCAGATCCTAAAATTTCTCAGTTAAATTTAATAGAAATTTATCAATGAATGCTTCTTAACAATTTTTAAATTTGTTACTTTAAAATTTGTATCCAATTTGTGAAATGATTATTATTTCAATGTATACAGGCTGAATATAAATTACAAAGATTGTGACCACTCATTTATTTTAATAATACTCTATTATTAAATAATTTTTTTTTAAAAATTAATTTCTCTTTAACATTTTTGAAATTCATTTATTTTCAATAATTTATTTAAAGATGAAAATTGTATTTTCTCTAAGAAATGATCAAGGGAAATATCAAATAAATTTTTTATTAATGATAATATCTGTTGTTAATATTTATACATTACTGGGATTATTATCCAATGATACCATCTTTTTTAATTCTTTGGATGCTTTATGAATATGGTTATAACATATTTCGAAAACACATTTACTTTCCTTCAGATATTTTAGGATGGTTTAAGACTTTTTTTTGATTTTGTGACATACATGTGAATGGATTATGAACATGTTATTGGTGGGTCCGTAATTATATATCCCTATAATGAATTTGGAAAATGTTATTGTTTTAAGAGAAAATCAGTTAAATGGGATGTTAGCCAACTATCTAGAATGGGAATAGAGGATGTTATCTCATGCACTAAAAATCTCAAACAAGAGGTTATCAGGAGAATAAAGATGGTGTAATGGTGGTTATCCCTTACCTAACATGTTATGAATTTCATGGTGGGTATTTTTGAAAATATATTTTTATGATTATAATTATTCCACATGTCATTAAACTCGTTATGAAATGATCTTGTTACAATGTATTGTTTAATAGCTCATGTCCATAGAGTCCCTTATTGTTTATGTCCTATAAAATACCAATATTTTTACAATTACACATTGTTATTATTAAATAATATGTGGGTTAGGTATTTAAATATTATTCGCATATTCTCTTACCCTTTATTATCAGGATATGATTTATTGAACATTGATATATACCCTGTTTACACTTACTGAGTGACTGACCATACCCTTTATTATATTTTCCATTCGTTAAGATTTGAAAATTGGTTTTATGTATGATTTTTATAGTAAGAGTTGTAGTTTGTATGTACTTTGTGGGAAATGATTAGGATATTTTATGTACAAGTTTCTAATGTATCCTAATTTTTAAATACACTATACCATAATGGTTCGAGAATGGATCTAAATGTTGTGTAATGAATATTCATTTAAAAAGATGTAAAATTTATATTCTAAATGAATGGGTATCTATGACAGATATTTGTTTTGAAATTAATTCTCCTGATATATGATTCTAAATAAAAATATTTCTTTTGAATATGGTTCTGAGAGGGGGGAACCTAAATTAATGGTCATAATAATGTTTTTGGTGGTAATCACTAAATTACATGAATCATGCTCATTATTGACTGCATTTTCTTATACTATACCCATAATTCCATAATTTGGGCATGATACTATATTAATCACTAAATAAAAAATAATATGCTACCAAAAATAGCATGGGATTTATGAAATTGTTATCCAATCCTAAGGACCGTCATCAATGTTGTGGAACTTGTGTGAAACAATCCACATAACCAAAATATTAAAATGAAAAATAAATAATAACTAATAAATATATATATGTAGTGAATTAATATAAATGATGATAATAAATTGTAATATATATTAATAATATTCGAAAAAAAGATATTATAATTTTTATGGTCGTTATATAATAGTATAATGTGCTTTTATAAATCATGTGTGTAAAAGTATTAGTTTTCTCATCCCAATTTTAATTTCATTATCATTCTCTATATATTTAGAACCAATATTATTATGTGCAGTGTATATAATAAAAATTATTGTTTTTGATATAATTCTCACCAAATTTAATGGAATAACTGGTTTTCATAGGTTATATTTTTCATGGTATTTTTTTATTACAGCATTGAACTAAGTCTTTCAGTATATTATAAAATTAAAATTAGGACAGTATATGTCTACAAACATATTTGCTAAAAGTTGGCATTTATATATTAATATTCATTTATTTTCTTATACTATTTTTATTTATTGGTCTTTAATTCATTTTTTCTAACACATCTCCCATTATCCAAAAATTTCACCTAAAACATATTTGTAATCAGAGTCAACCTTATTGCTTCTTATCATATGGGAATAATTATCACCCATGATAATATTATTGATATTGTTTACATATGTAAATATTTCAACTAATATGGTTACTTAAGGTCTTTAACAGTGGACTTAAATTTCATTACAATTAAATCCTCTTAAAAAATTAGTACGATCATTTTTCTCAAATATTAACTCCATTTTCAAAATCATTAAATATTTTATTTTATTTTTCATTTTATGCAAGAATAAATTTTAATTATTTTATATATATTTTAATTAGAGAATGTAAATTAATAATTTAATTTTCTCTAAATATAATTAATATCCTCATACTATAATAAAATATTTTCTTTTAAATAATTTTTTCAGTCGTAAAAAATATTTCTTCTTATTCTGTAAATAAATTTCGTTCTCATATAAATATTTTTTTCATATATTTAGAAATATATTCATTTTTATTTCCCTTCACAAGTTATAGTATAAACTGATATCATCCACCCTCTTTCTTTGTAAGTATTATTATAATATCTTATGAACACTATCATGAAACCCAATTACTTTTCATAGGTTAAACTCCTTATGATGGAATTAAGAAGGTTGTTTTCCTCATGTAGAATATATATGTGGATTATAATTATGAAATGGGTGGGGATTATATATCATTCTAATAAATTTTAATGATATATAAGTATGAAGATATAATACCAAAATATGATTGTGTTTTCTCACAAGATAATTCATGTGAATTATTTCTTTCTCTCATAACATAATGTTTGGGCATGGCTTGGATTTCCCAAATCCAATTTTGAGTGAATGAATAGTATAATCATTTAATAATTTTTTGGAATTATTGGGTTTTCATATAAGATAAAATTTCGAATTATTTTAATTTATATCAAACAAAATATGTTGGAATGACATTTTTAATAAAATTAAATGTGTGGAATTACTTTATTTACCCATAGTAATAGTATTTTTTAATGCTTATTTTCATACCATAGATAGTTTTTCATCATTAATATTTCATATTCCTTGTTTTAGAATTATTTTGTCACATTTTGGCAATAATGAGCCTCAATTTTTATGTTATGCTAATATATTTTTTCCACAAATTCTGATTTGATGATCTATATTTTACTAAGTATTATTATCTTATATGTTTCTCCATCTCATAACCTCAAACTCATATTATTCTCCTTTATTACACTATGTTATTTCCTCTCATGTTTTTCTTTACATTGAATAAAGGGTATCACCTATCTTTTTTTTATATTTCTCGGTATTTGAAGAATGGTATTGATAATTATGTGTCTAAAAGATTATCATGTTAAAAGTCAATTTGATGGATATATTTAATGAGTTTTAAAAATAATTTAACACTTTTATAATCTCCAAGGACGCAAATACTACGGTTTTGGGGTGATAATTATCATGGGAAGTCATGAATAATTGTATTAAAAGATGATATTTTTATTAAGTGATAGTATTTGTATGCATGGTAAACATGATTCACCTCCAGAACTGGGGTAGGTCTATGTACTCTCAACGAATGAATATTATATTTATTATTTTCCTATTGGATTTATATTATAAAAAATATATGGATTCACATATTTTGATAGAAAAATTAGTTATTTATCCAGTTTCTTTATGATATTTCAGGTTTTGTTCCTTTTCTTATTGGGAATTCTCGTTAAATCATATCAGAATCATTGTATAGTGGTGTTTTTGAATAGATTATGTTTTCTGATATTTTATTCCCTCTTATATTTTCACTGAATGCGTTTATTTTTTAAATTCAATAACTTATAACCAATTTAATATTAGAGTAATTAACTCCTCCTATTTTTATATATTAATTTTGAAATAGATAGAAAATTTATTTTATGGATTAAACTATCAATATAAAGGTCATCATATTCATGTTTGATACTTATATTAAAATTCAAACCCTTGAAATGTGTTTTTGATATAACCATATCGAGTATTTTTTACAATTAAATTATAGTTTCAAAAAGTGACATGGTGGGGTGAATTATGATACCCCAATTCACTTGTAAGTAATATTTCATATAATTATTATTAATTTATTAATTATGCTATTTGAGATTTGATAGATTTAAATTTTGGTAAATTTTAATGGTTGAACAATATGCAAACATTTTTCAGTAACAATGTTAATTAATTTTTTTTATTTTCTATCACACTCTATATTGGAAATAATATTTCATGTACATCTTTAGAAACTATGTAACTATTATAACTTTAATATTTTGACTGTTACATGGATAAAACATATTTTGTTAAAAAAAATATTTCAAAACCATGCATGACTCCCATAAATTATAATTATAAAATTACTTTTATAACACCATGTTATTTAGTCTTCTTCTTGCATCATTTATCCAACATTTTAATTTTCAAACCAATATATAACATTTGGTGTTCTCATATCTTTTTTTTCATGCCTAAAATTACCTAAGTATTTATTTTTATCTCTAATATTAATGTAATATTATAAATTTTCATAGTTTACCATCCATTATTAATTATTTCATTATCATTCTCCAAATTATTAATTATTCCATATACATATGTGAACTCTAGTGGACATGATTATAGTATTCTCTCCTATATTTATTTCTATATTGGGGATATTTTTTTCGAAGTATTGTAGAGGTCATCTCCCTCCATGTTATTTATTCGATTATCCATGTATATGTGAGTTTAATTATATAATATGGGTTTTTAGAAATCTATTTATTTTTAATATAATGGGATGTGAAGGTTTTGTAAATTAATTTCCTTATAAATAAATCTTATTCTTGTTATCTTTAATGTTTTTTATCTATAAAAACTCATGTTTTTCATGTTTGAAATAACGTTATTTTTACTGGTTTTTTGATTATTATTTCTTATAAAAATTCTATGTAGTATATGTGTTTAATGAAATTACCATTGTTGTATTTTACAAGATAATTGACTACCACTAATGTGATTCTATTAATTTTAGTAATAAGAGGATATGAAATTAATTCAAATACTTGAAATAAAATAAAGAGTGTATTTTCTATTTCAAAATATTTAATTGACAGATTTAAGCTATTTTGAATGATTGATATGTATGATTATATTGGTTTTATATTGATTTTAGTAATATATATGGATATATTCTATCTCAAATGTTTTAAAAGGGTGGTTTTATTACATAGATCCATTCAAATAATTTCTAATGGATCATTTCTTATATTCAAGAACATTTTTTCACACATGTGACACACTTGGTATGAACCCCCTAGGGTTTTTTTCTATATGATGGTTTTCTATGTGAAGTGAAATGAAATCATTAAATGGTATATATATAAGTTAAAGGTTACATTTCAATAAAATGGTGGATAGATGGGACCTTACAAATTGATTTATATGTTATATTATTGGTGTTTGCGGATGATATGACCATCGTTTTCCACTCATACACTTGATATTATTTTATTAGAACTCGATATACCTAAGAGGGATTTCCAAATTCCAGAAAAAATAGATGACATTAAATAATGGATATGTTCCCTTGGGAATCATCTCATTAAATCTATTATAGTTCCCTTGATGAGTGTATTTGAGGGTAATTTGGGAGAAACTTTTATAGGATCACAATATTTTCCCCCTTTAGTTTGTACGAAAATGTATCGAGGGTCTTCTAGAAAATGGTCATAGTGTGTTTCCCATATCACTCATTATGTTCCATTATATTTGTAATTTATTAATCCTTTTCTAAATTCATTGATATAATTTTTTTTTAAATTTGGTATTTATTATACTATTTATTTAATTTTAATGTAATGTATAACTTTTTCACTATTTCATTGATATTATGAGTTTAGTTTAACATTTTATATTCTATTATCATACTTTAGTTTAAATTTTTCTATTTTTATATGTTTTGTGAAAAGAAAGTATATATTGGACCTCCATTTTTCAAAGGGTATATACATATAAATGATAATGAAAATACCTCATTAAAGGAACACTAAATTTTCATATATCCATTTATGTTCACCCAAGATTCACTGACCTGGGACATTTTCCATGATCTCGAAGAATACTGAATAGTTTTAGTAGAAGCACCTATGTGACTGTAACACCCGAGATTTTATGAGAAATATTTTGTTTTTATGTATAATGTAATCTTTCACTACACACAACATTGTCTTGTCTTGCGTTACACGCAAGAGCAACCTTCCTCAACAGCTTGCGTTGTACGCAATACCTAGTTTCACTAAACAATGATATGTTATTAAAATATTATAAAAACTATCCTTTATGAATATTAATAACCAATTTTTTAAATTTTAGAAATTTTATCTTTCAAAATGGAATTAATTTTTGAATTCAGAATATTGAAATTATCCTATGGTTAATTTTTTGTATTTTTCTGAAAACTTTCATTTTTTGATGAATAGTGAAAACACTGATTTACTATTTAAAAACCAACTTTTATTTAAATAATAATTTATTTTATTTTATGTAAAAATTGATAATAATACCCATATAATTTTAATGTAATTCATTGGAGTCATTTTATAAATTTTTTTGATATATAATAATTTTAATGAACATTTCCCCGTCTTTTACGAACCTCCTAGGAGAAATTGAAAATTTACATAAAACATAATTTCACCGCTTCTGTGAGTGGAATTTTCAAAATACGAGAGACACGGTTAATATAAAGGAGTAAAATGTGTTTCAATATAATAAAAATAATTTTTTGTGAATGGTAATTGTTTATATTTATTGACCACAGTTAAAAGTAAATAGGGTAATTAAGGGTAAAAATGATATTATTATTACTCAAACACATGGACTGACTCTATTGTATAAGTTTAATTCGACCATAAATAACCTTAGGAATAAAATATGGCCATTTAGGTCTACTTGGATTAGATTAGGACACTTATTATTGTTTAATTTAAATAATAGTTAAAAGTGTTAAAAACAATGTTTAATAACTAAAAAAAATTTAATATAGGGTTATACATAATATAAATTAGACTACAAATATTAATTAGAAAGATAAAAATATTTAATACATATTGGATTTTTATATATAATTTTTTGACATTAAATAATTTAATTTTTCTTTGACACAATGATGATGCAGTAATTACCTTATTAATGAAATATTAACATAATTGATATTATAAATACCTAAATAAATGAAATTTGAGACTTTTTATAAATTATAATAATTTTATAGGTTAATATGACATGTTAGTATTGATATAATTAACTTTTTTCAAACTGATAATGCTGTTATGAGTTTCAAAAAAATCAATTACCAAATAGTGTCATAATTGACATAAAATAGTTTTTACAAAATATGATACTATTAATTGTTATCTTATTCCTAAAAATACAAGTTTCGGCCAAATGACTTAGATAAAGTTATATTTATTAATAATTAACAACTTGGGGTTCCTTTGTCTTGTTATAGTAATTTTATTAGCCATATAGTGTAAGAAAACAAGAAGACATGGTAAAAGTGAAATTATTTAACATAGAGTTAGATCTAAATTATAAGGTTAAAATAGTAACCTAAACTTCTTTAAAATCTATTTTTTGAGTGTATTTCGACCCACACCCACATTAGCTTTGAAAATATTCAATTTGGAGCTATTAAAAACCGAATATGACTTTATAATAAAATAATATTTTATGTTTTTTCTAAGGTGCCCCTCCCCTCCCTTATAAAAGGGCATCTCCTTCCTCTCCTCCTCACACCAAATTGAGCTTTTATGCTCGGACAAACCCGGCCAATTTCTCTTCTCCACTTCTTTAGATAAATCCTAGAGGTCCTGGTCTTCTTCAAAGACCATCTTTAGTGCCCTAAGAGGAGGTTAAGAAGAGGTTCTTCAAAGAAGAGGTAATGTCGCTTACCAATTCTTTCAAATTAATTTCTTTTCTACTTCCTATTATTTAGTAGTTTCATTATGAATTAATAACATCAGTATCACCGATATGCGGATATGTTATTATAAATATGAAACAACCCTATTTCACCTTCTATCAATCCTACAGAAAAATAAATCATTACGCGTGCATAAGTACATAATACCATCTCCATGCCGTCGTGTAATATGTTTTCCACCACCACCTTATTTGGATGGGTATAATGGTGTAAAGAATACCTATATATTATTATTATAAAGTGATATTGATTCTTAAATAGTATACATACACATCAGTACAATTCCACTACCATGGGAACGATATCATCGCTCGTGCATACGTACAGCATATCGTCTCCACGATGTGATGCGACACATTCTACATGATCATCGTTGAATAATTATAATATTAATGGATTTAATGAATAAGTATGATATATGTTTAAGTAATAAAATTCTGCAAATTAGGTTTTTATAACCTAAAAAGACGAATAAGAATTTATTCGACAAGACATGCCATAGAACATAAAGGAATGAGCACCCGAATAACAAGTACTAATCAAATATTACTAATAAGAAGAAAAGAATATATCAATATATGATATCATAACAATGAATATCATTCTATAATAAGTCAATGAAATTATTTAAATCATTACACAGGAGGTTCAGACACATACAAAGCATATCAGACCTAAGGTAAGGGAAAATCTCACAATCTCGTTTTTATCTAAGATTGTTTATACTTTGGTATTTAATGGGTTGTATTTATCATCCACATCCATGTTTCCATAATATGTAATATTATTTCTATCCTACTACAATTTTTTAAATCCAATATTACTCATTTCGGATTTTTTAGTAAGTGATATGAAAGGAATCTTTTGTCGTTTTTTGTACGAGGTACTTTTTGGCTTTTTTATCCAAAGTATGAGAAGAATGTTTTTTTAACTTATACAACCTGAATGGAATTTTAGAATAGTATGTCCATGAAGCTTCCTTTACAATTTCCTCATTTATTTTTAATCAACTTATTTTAGTTTAAAATTTTATGACATTTTAAGAAAGGAAATATGTTTTTGAATTTGAAAGGATATTTTCCTTAAGAATAGATTTCAAGTGTTTTATCAAAATTATTTTCCATCTTCGATAATATGGGTTTCTCTTTCTATCCCTATTATAACATTGATTTTTTTATGTTATTATGGAATTATTTTTATGATTTCCTTTTATCTTATATGGATTATGTTATGATGGGATGATGTTTAAGAATCCCATTTTTATTACATGAGTTATGCTATGATGTATGATTTATGATCTTGTGGAACACATAAGAATGGTATCATTATGGGATGGGTGTGACCTATATCTCTCTCAAATTCATTTGGTAAAGATTAATATCTCATGAGATAGACATGTCTGGAATGGAAAGTTAATCTGATTCAGTGAAACATGACTTAAACGACGAGTGAACTCTATTCAGAAATGGACTTTGTCCGCTAAGATATTCATTCAAATGAGTCTTGGATACTAAAAATGATTCTATATGATTATGTGTGTATTCCAAAAAGTTTCATGTTATGATTATTTCAATTACATTTCACTACCATGATTTATCCCATGCTATGATATTATGATCTCTTTTGCAGTTTGAGATGTTCAAAATGTTATGTTCTTATGAAAATGATATGATTAATATTTCATTTGTTTCCCATACTGGGCATTTGAGCTCACCCTGTTGTATGTTTTATTTTCCCCAGGCCAGGAAGAAGGGTATTAAGTAAGATATGCTAAAAGGGACTCTAAATATGATGAAATAAATGGGAGACAATGTAGCTGATTTATGAACTAGTTGTTTATGTTTCCCAGTTTCTAAAGACAATATACCAATACGGTCCTTTCATGGTTTTGTTATATGTTGTAATAAGTGTGCTTCAATTTTTAATTAATAACAATGTATGTAAAGTATTGGTCGTTATAGTTGGTATCAGTGGAAGGGTATAGTCAACATTTTAAACTAGGATGTGAAAGCCTTAGTAAGAACCCTAAGGATATTTCTAAGCATAGGAAAGAATGATAGTGTTTTAGAAATGTCCATGAATAACCTATGATAAGTCCTAAAGCGTGAAATTTTATTCATGATTATGTGGTTTTCCTACTATGATTAGTGTTTCTGATACTATGCTTTTTGATTTTAGTCAATGGATGGAACCCAAAGGAACCATGTTAATGCGGAATGCGATGGGAAATGCAATGATTTTCCCCCTGAGCAACCAAAAGTTATGGGAGATGGAATTCCAAATATTGTAGCCATGATCACACAACTTTCTAAAGCTATGAATCATGCAAGACTTCCAAACGAGAAAAAGGAAGGAGTAAAATTCTATTGAATCCTTCATGAGGTAGTGTCCACCCTCATTCAGCGGGTCTACTGATCCTTTAGTTGCTGAAAAATGGATCAGTACTACTGAAAATATATTTTCAGTTCTTCAATGTTCTAAACATGTTAAAGTCATCTTAGCAGTATATCTTTTGGAAGGTGAAGCTAATCAATGGTGGAATCTTATCAAGAATACGAGGCAAAGGGATGAAATTGAGTCCATGTAATGGGATGAGTTCAGGAACTTATTTTTCAATATGTACTTCCCTCGTATTCTTTGAACAAAGATGGAGAAGGAGTTTCTTTAACTAAAGCAAAAGGATGGTGAATCTATTGGTAACTATGAAGCAAATTTTACGAGACTTGCAAGGTATGCTTCTAGGATTATTATCCAACCTGAGAGTAAGATCAATCGATTCTTTAGTGGATTAAAACCATGTCCTCATAGGGCGTTATCCATAATGGACTTCAATAACAATGAGGAAATCATTCGATGTGCTCTCAAGGTTGAGATAGAGATTGGAGTAACCCATCAGTCATATGCGTTTGATAAGAAGAGGAAAATGGAATTCAAATGAAAATATAAATAGAACACTGAAAAGAAGATGAGTTTTCCATTATTCTCAAATTGTGGAAGGAAACATGAAGGATGTTTTCTTAAATGGACAAGTAAATGTTTCATATGTGGAAATGAAAGTCATCCGGCATTTGAATGCCGCAATGATGGGGAGAAGATGTCTAGGGATGCGTATAAAGAAAAGGATACACAGAGTGTACCTCCTACACATCAATGTTACCAGTGCAAGGAAATCATGAATTATGATAATCAATGCCCTAATCCAAGGGTTTTAGATCATGACCGATGTCAGCATAATCTTAAGGCTAAAGACAAAGGAAAGTCGCATGCAATTTCAATCAGCGATGTGGTGTACGATAACAAAGTGGTGAAAGGTACACTTACCATCCACTCTAAAGTAGAAAATGTTTTATTTGATTCTATATCCTCCCACTCTTTTATTTCGGAAGAATTTTGTAATGGTATCGCCGTATTACCCCATCAATTAGATTTTGAGTAAGCTGTGACAATCCCTAATGGCATAATAGTCACATAAAAAGTTTATAATTCTTCTCTGATTGATGTTTGTGGGAATGTTCTTCCTCCAAAACATGTGATCCTTCCAATAGTGGAATTTGATGTGATTCATGGAAAGGATTGGATTTCTTTATATGGAGCTCATATCAATTTCCAATGAATGGAAGTCACATTTAACATTCCAGAACAATCTATGATTGTCTATCGATGCAAGGATGAACATAAACTTCCAGTAGAAATTTTTCCTTCTTATGGGTCTTGATTCCACTAAATGAAGGTTATTTATCTCAAATGGTTGGAGATAAACTCACGATTATGAATATTCCCATTTTACGGGAGTTTTATGATGTCTTTCTAGAGGAATTGTCGGGTCTTCCACCAAATCATGAAGTTGAGTTTTCAATAGAACTCGTACCAGGTGCTTTTCCAATTTCAAAGACACCTTACAAAATGTCACCAATTGAGTTGTAGGAATTGAATAAGCAAGTCCTAGAGAATTTTGATAAGTGACTGATGCACCCTAGTGAATCACCTTGGGTAGCACCTGTTCTGTTTGTCAAGAAGAGAGATGGATCAATGAGACTCTGCATTGATTATTGAAAACTTAACAAGATCACTCTCATGAAAAAATATCCTCTCCCATGCATTGATGAATTATTTGACCAACTATGTGGAGATAAATACTTTTCCAAGATTGATCTTCATTTAGGGTATAATCAATTAAGGTTCATAGGGGGGGATATACCAAAGACGGCATTCCATACGAGATATGGACACTATGAATTTATAGTGATTCCATTTGGTCTTACTAATGCCCAGGTTAACTTCTGGGATCTAATGAATAGGGTATTTAGAGACTATATTGATCAGTTTGTGGTAGTCTTTATAGACGATATTCTTGTCTATTCAAAGGGCAAGGAAGAACATGAAGATCACTTGAGAATTGTATTGAAGGCCCTGAGAAAGAATAGGCTTCATGCCAAATTTACAAAGTGTGAATTTTGGCTTCAAAAAGTTGCATTTTTGGGTCACATAATCTCAAAAGATGGGATATCTATCGATCCAGCCAAAACAGAGGTTATAGAAATATGGTCGTGACCAACAACATTAACTGAGATTCGAAGTTTTCAGGGTTTGGCTGGATATTATCGATGTTTTGTGAAATATTTTTGACGATTATCTAATCCACTCACCAGGTAGACTCAAAAAGGAGTTATGTTCGTTTGGACGGAGGAGTGTGAAGAGAATTTCAAGGAGTGAAAAAGAAGGTTATCCAGTGCACCTGTGCTCACACTACCTTTTAGTGGAGAAAGTTTTGTGATCAATAGTGATTCATCTGATAAAGGATGGGGGTGTGTTCTTATGAAAAATGATATGGTGATAGCTTATGCCTCACAAAAGATGAAAATTCATGAGCAGAATTATCCAACTCATGATTTGGAGTTATCTGTAGTAATCTTTGCATTAAAGATATAGAGGCATTATCTTTTTAGTGAATGGTGTGTTATTTATATGGATCCTAAAAGATTAATTTATATTTTCACACAAAAGGAGCTGAATATTTTCCAAAGAAGATGGTTGGAGCTGATTAAGGATTACGACTTCTCAATTCATTATCACCCTGGGAAACCAAATATGGTGGTAGATGCCTTAAGTCTACAAGACCATGATAGCATATCCATGATGAGGATCACAAAAGATCCAATATTTATGGATTTAAAAAAGATGGATCTTTGAATTATAATTGAAAGGGAAAAATATTATCTTTATCAAATGAATGTTCAACCATCTATACATGTGACGATTAATGAGGCACAGAAAGAAGATGTAGAGTTACAAAAGAAGGTGAGAATTTTTTTTGAATTCAACCTTGATTGTGATGGGATAATAAGGTTCTAGAATCAGGTTTGTGTTCCTCCCATCCCAGAATAAAAGAAGGAGCTACTAGATGAGGCTCATAGTTCATCATTCTCTATTCACCCTGGAGGCATGAAGATGTATAGGGACCTGAATGAGTACTTTTGGTGGGAGGGAATGAAAAGATATGTTGCTAAATATGTCTCTCGATTCTTTGTTTGTCAACAAGTTATAGCTGGGAGACAGAAGTCTAAGGGGATGTTACAACCATTACCTATACCAGAATGTAAATGGGAAAACCTCCCTATGGAATTTTTCATTGGAATTCCTAAAACATCCAAAGGAAATAATTCTATCGGGGTTATAGTTGACCGTCTAACGAAGTCGGCACACTTCATTGCTATTATAGAAGATTTCTCTCTTGATCAGCTTTCCAGGATATATTTAAAGGAAGTTGTAAGATTACATGGAGTACCACTTTCCATTATATCTAATATAGATCCCATGTTTACCTTAATGTTTTGGCGATGTCTTCAACATACTCTGGATACAGAGTTGAGTTTCATCACTGCTTATCAACCTCAGACAGATGGTTAGTCTGAGAGAACTATTCAAACTCTAGAAGATATGATAAGAGCTTGCTCTCTGGATTTCAAAGGTGGTTGGGATCAACACCTACCTTTGGTGGAATTTTCTTATAATAATAGCTTTCACTCTAGTATTCCGATGGATCCTTATGAAGCTCTCTATGGAATGAAAAGCTGGACACGAACTTGCTATGATAATGTTGGGGAAACAGAGCTATTAGGACCAAATCTTGTTGATGAGATTGAAGAAAAGGTCAGATCTATTCAAAAAAACATAAGAGAATCTCAGAGTCGACAAAAAATTTATGCCTATAACCGAAGAAAAGACATAGAGTTTGAAGTGGGTGATAAAGTGTTATTACGAATATCTCCTTGGATGTAAGTAATGATATTCTGAAAGAAGGGAAAGCTGAGCCCTAGGTATATTGGTCCTTTTGAAATATAGGATCATGTTGGGAAGGTAGCTTACCGATTGGGGCTTCCACCGAATCTTTCTCAAGTTCATGATGTATTCCATGCATCTCTCCTGAGAGTGTATTTACCTGATCCTTCACATGTACTCAGCACAGAAGTTGTACCACTAGAGCAAAATCATTCTTATGAAGAAAAACCGATAGAGATTCTGGATCGTAGAAAAAAAGTCCTATGGAACAAGACCACTCACTTGGTGAACGTTTTATGGAGGAACCAACAATTAGAAGAAGATACATGGGAACATGAGGATATGATGAGGGAGATGTATCCTCATCTTTTTGTTATAAAGTGATGAATTTTGATGGAGAAATTCATTTTAATGGGGGTAGAATGTAACACCTGAGATTTTATGAGAAATATTTTGTTTTTATGTATAATGGAATCTTTCACTACACACAACACTGTCTTGTCTTTCGTTACACGCAAGAGCTACCTTCCTCGATAGTTTGTGTTGTACACAATACCGAGTTTCACTAAACTACGATATGTTATTAAAATATTATATTAACTAGTTGTTATCAACAGTAATAACCAATTTTTGAAATTTAATAAATTCTTTCATTCAATATGGACTTGATTTTTGGATTCAGAATATCAATATTAGCATAGGGTGAATTTTTGGTATTTTTCTGAAAACTTTCAATTTTTGATGAATAGTGAAGACACTGGGTTACTATTTAAAAACCAAATTTTATTTAAATAATTATTTATTTAATTTTAGGTCAAAATTTATACATAATACCTATATAATTTCTATGTAATTCATTTGAGTCATTTTATAACAATTTTAGATATATAAAAATTTTATTTAACGTTTCACCGTCTTTTACCTACCTCCTATGAGAATTTGCAAATTTACATAAAACATAATTTTACTGCTTCTGTTAGTGGAATTTAAAAAATCCAAGCAACACAATTAATATCAAGGAGTAAAATTTTGTTCAATAAGATACAAATAATTTTTGGTGAATAGTAACTTTTTTACTTTTGTTTACCACGGTTAAGTGTAAATAGTGTAATTAAGGGTAAAATTGATATTATTATTACCCTAATAGATGTCCCAATTCTATTGTATATGATTAATTCGACAAAAAACAACCTTTGTAATAATATATGACCATTTAGGTCCACTTGTATTAGATTTGGACACTTATTAATATTTTATTTAAAGAAGAGTTAAAAGTGTTAAAAACAATGTTTAATAACTAAAAAACTTTTAATATAGGGTTATACATAAGATAATTTCGACTATAAATATTCATTCAAAAGATAAAAATATTTCCTACATATTGGGTTTTTTAATAATTTTTAGACATTAAATAATTTAATTTATATATGACACAATGTTGATTCAGAAATTATGTTATTAATGAAATATTAACATAATTGATATTATAAATTCCCAAATAAATGTTATTTGAGACGTTTTATGAATTACACTAATTTTATAGGTTAATATGACATTTTATTGTTGATTTAATTAACTTTTTTCGAACTAATCATGCTGTTATGATTTTCACAAAAATCAATTACCAAATAGTGTCCAAGTTGACATGAAATAGTTTTTAAAACAAATATTATATTATTAATTGTGATTTTATTCCTAAAAATATACGTTTTGGTCAAATGACTTAGATAAGGTTATATATATTAATAATGAACAACTTGGGGTTCATTTGGCTTGTTATAGTATGTTTATGAACCATATAGTGTAACAAAAGAAGAATAAACGGTAAAAGTAAAATTATTTAACTTAGAGTTAAATCTAAATGATAAGGTTAAACTAGTAACCTAAACATGTCTAAAACCTATTGTTTGAGAGTATTTATACCCATCCCCACCTTAGCTTCGAAATAAATCAATTTGGAGCTAATAAACACCGAATAAGTCTTTATAATAAAATAATATATCAAGTTTTTGCTAAGGCTCCCCTCTCCTCCCTTATAAAAGGGAATCTCCTTCCTCTCCTCCTCACACCACATTGAGCCTTCATGCTCATCCAAACCCTGCCGGTATCTCTTCTCCACTTCCCTATAAAAATCCTAGAGGTCCTGGTATTCTACAAAACCATCTTTACTGCCCTAAGAGGAGGTTAAGAAGAGGCGCTTCATAGAAGAGGAAATGTCTGTTACCGATTCGTTCAAATTTATTTCTTCTTCTACTTCATGATCCTTAGTTGTTTCATTGTGAAGTAATAACATCAGTATCAACCATATAATGATATGTTATTATAAATATGAAACATTCCTATTTCACCTTCTATCCATCCTACGGAAAACGAAATCACCACGCGTGTGTACGTACGAAATACCATCTCCATGCCGTGGTGTAATATGTTTTCCACCCCCACCATACTTGGATGGGTACAATGGTGTAATGAATAACTATATATGATTATTGTAAAGTGATATTTATTCTAAAATAGTATCGAAACACTTCAATACAAATCCACTATCAGGGTAATGTTGTCATCGCTCTTGTGTACGTACGACCTACTGTAACCATGATGTGATGCAACTTTTTCTACCTGATCTTCATTGAATAATGATTACATAAATGGATTAAATGAATAAATATGATATATGTTACATAAATACCATTCTGTAAATGAGGTATCTGTAACCTAAAAATAATTATAAGAATTTATTCGACAAGACATGCATAATAACATAATGTAATGAACACCTGAATAACAAGTAGCAATCAAATAATACTAATAAGAAGATAAGAATATGACAATATATGTTATCATAACAATGAATATGATTCTATAATAAGTCAATGACATTATTTTAATAATTATACAGGAGTTTCATACATGTACCAAGCATATCAGACATAAGGTAAAGGAAAATATCACAATCTCATTTTTATCTGAGATTGTTTATATACTTTGGTATTTACTGGGCTTTATTTATCATCCCCATCCATGTTTCCTCAATATATAATATTATTTCTGTCCTCCGACAATTGTTTAAACAAAATATTATTCGTTGGTGAGTTTTTAGTAAAATATATGAAAGGAATCTTTTGTCGTTTTTTGTACGAGGTACTTTTTGACTGTTCCGGCCAATGTACTAGAAGAAGGTTTTTTTAACTTATACGGCCTGAATGGACTTTTAAAAAATTGTTTCCATGAAGCATAATTTAAAAGTTTTAAATTTTATTTTTAATCAACTTCATTTAGTTTAAAATTTTATGACATTTTAGGAAAGGAAAATTGTTTTTGAATTAGAAAGTATATTTTCCATAAGAATGAAGTTCAAGTGTTTTATCAAAATTATTTTCCATCTAGGATAATGTGGGGTTCTATATCTATCCTTAATTTTACATTTATTTGTTTATGTTATGATGGAATAATTTTTATGATGTCATTTTATCTTATATGGATTATTTTATGATGGCATGATGTTAAAGAATCCCATTTTTTTACATGCGTTATGTTATGATGTATGATTTATGATCTTTTGGAACACATAAGAATGGTATCATTATGAGATGGGTGGGACCTATATCTCCCTCAAATTCATTGGGTAATGATATATATCTCATGAGATAGACATGGCTAGAACAAAAGGTTAATCTGGTTCAGTGAAACAGGACTGAAATAAGGAGTGAACTCGGTTCAGAAATGGACTTTGTCCACTATGATAGTCTTGGAAATGAGTCTTGACTACTAAAAAATGATTCTATATGATTATGTGTGTATTATACAAAGTTTCATGTTATGATTATTGGGATTACATTTCACTACCATTATTTATCCCATGTTATGATATTATGATCACTTTTTCAGGTTAAGATTTTCAAAATGTTATGTTCTTATGAATATGATATGATTAATATTTCTTTTGTTTAACCTTACTGAGCATTTGATCTCACCCTATTGTATGTTTTATATTCCCTATGTTAGGAAGAAGGGTATTAAGTAAGATATGCTAAAAGGGACTCTAAATATGATGAAATAAATGGGAGACAATGTAGCTGCTTTATGAACTAGTTGTTTATGTTTCCCAGTTTCTAAAGAATCTATACCAATACGGTCCTTTCATGTTTTTGTTATATGTTCAAATAAGTGTGATTCAATTTTTAAGTAATAACAATGTATGTAATGTATGGGTTGTTATAGTGACATGTTTCTCCCCACAATCTCACAGTTCCCAATTAAACAAGAATGTCTATACTACACCCTAATCCCACCATTTCATATGTCCTTGAATTTTATTATAAATATAACCCTTGGTTTACTCATTTTCAAATTTTAGATGACAATGAGAGACCATATACCCACTATATCTACTAAACATGGCTTCCTCCAGCATTACATGTCACCACTGCAGCGATCCACATCACCCAAAATCAAACTCTACTTCCCCATTATACCCCTCATCCTCGCGCACCAACTCCAATTCCTATCGCCTCCTCCCATATACGCACCACCCATTATCGATTAGGATTTCCCAGCTCCCGAATACCTCCCCTATTTTGTCTCCATCCTCGACCCATGGGCGACACCTTCGCCGTCGATCCTCAACACCAGTGCTCCATTCCACTCATCTACTCCCCCATACAAACTCTCGATTCGTCGCATCCTACGGTACGTCCTCTATTCCGTTAAACTATTCTGCAATCTTCACATCCGTTCCCACATATTTTATACCTGTAAAACGTGGTTTCCAATCGTGATCTCCTCCTCCTGCCTACCGTAACCAACTACCAAATCGGCGACAACAAGATTCATTGGAGTTCTTTCCGAAAACTCAACTCATCTTCGCGATTCACTGATTTTTTTCCTGCCTCAAAACTTCTACATACCTGCAACATCTATACTGCAAAATCTACATACCAGATATATGATTTCAGTTCATTATTATTACTACTACGAACGGTTTTTTTATCTCCATTTTTTTTCATTCTTGAATAAGCTTTAGCCGCAAAAAACCTGTATTTCTCCGGCTTTTACCTTCTGCAGTCTCCAGGTCTACTGATTTTTCATTGCCCGGTCGGGCAAATATAAGGTCTGCGCTACTCAATCTTCCATACTTAAACAAAGTCTACTATATAAACAGGATCTTTTATTTACACTGTCTGAATCTAGCTCCTTTATGTTGATTGTCAAAATTATTTGTCTACTTTTTAATCTTTAACTCATATGACCTATTTACTCAACCTCTCTATAATCAAATCTTTCAGTCCATGTGATTCAGCTCCAAGGTTTTCATTCAGCAGTTACCAGAACTACTGATTATCCATAGCCTGATCGCCCAAACATTATGTGTGCGCTGCTAAATGTTTTTATCTCCACTTAATACATTTATCTTCACTAACTCTTATTTTAATTAAATTATTTGAGTGGACATTACTGATTTTTTAGCACGTGTCCAATGGATTAATTTTCAGTTTCACAATGTTAGATTCCTAACAAGTGTGTTGCATTTATTGTGTACATAAAAGGGGGTGATGGGACCCAGAAATGAGCTTCTCTGATTTATGACGTATTGAAATAATTGATCATTTACCTATCTCGTACATCTATTTTCATGTTTTAGGAATTACTGTTCCATGAAATCAATTTTTAACCACTAGAATATGGGAAATCAGAAGGCGCGGCATCAAAATTTCATATGTTGGGATCCCCTACTACGAAAAAAACATTCTTGTACCCTATCCCATTTCCAGAACATCTGTATGAATGTTTTTGAAGCAGAATTCACATTACACATTGTATAAGAGGAAGATTCCATATTACATATTATTGAAGCATATTGGATATAGTTTTTGGATCAGGTAAATGTTTTTACACTATATATTTGTCATCCACTAAGTTTAATTCCTCAATTTGACAATATATTTTTCTCTTAAATCTTGCCATAAATTCTAATCATTGATTATGTATAGGATCTGTAATAAGATTTTACAGTTGATACTACTCATTCTGTATGGTTTACTACTCCTTTTCATAAAATTTATCTCTATTAATTTAGTGTTGCTATTACTAGTATTCCTTCATTATGTATCTGATAAAGACTGATGATCAATATGTTAATATTGATAAAGAAAAAATATTTAACAAATTCTGGTACCCTATCCCAATAACAGAGCATCGTAATGATTGTTTTTGAATCAGACTACACATTACACATTATATAAGAGAAAGATTCCATATTACAGATTATTGAATCATATTGTATATAGTTATTGGATCAGGTACATGTTTTTACACTATATATTTGTCATCCAATAAGTTTTATTTCTCAATTTGACAATATATTTTTCTCTTAAATCTCGCCATAACTTATAATCTTTGATTATGTATAGGATCTATAATAAGATTTTATAGTTCATACTACTCATTCTGTATGGTTTAATACTCCTTTTAATATTTTTTATCTCTGTTCATTTAGTCTTGCTATTACTTGTATTCCTTCATTATGTCTCTGATTAAGACTGATGTTCAATATGTTAATATTGATAATGAAAAAATCTTTAACACATTCTGGTACCCTATCCCAATAACAGATCATCGTAATGATTTTTTTGAAGAAGACTACACATTACACATTATATAAGAAGAAGATTCCATATTACAGATTATTGAATCTGATTTGAAATAGTTATTGGATCAAGTAAATGTTTTTACACTTTATACTTGCCATCCTATAAGTTTAATTGCTCAATTTTTGAATATATTATCCTCATAATTATTGCCATAACTTCTATTCCTTGATAACATATTGGATCTAGAATACTTTTATACAGTTGATACTACTCATTATGTATGGTTTACTACTCCTTTTCATAATATTTATCTCTGTTCACATCATCTTTCTATTACTTATAATCCTTTATTATGTCTCTGATAAAGAGTGATGATCAATATGTTAATATTGATCATGAAAACTAATTCTCCAAATTTAAAGTGTCAACTCTTTTATCCACCCACATCACCACAAAAAAAATCCATTTGACATCTACGATATATCACCATGTGTATTAGTGCATGTGTAGTAGTGAAGCCTAACTGGTCAATGTAAACATTGTGGTTTATATTTTTGATATCGTTATTTTACTCATGATAGTAGTTTCTTAAAGTTAGTTTTTTAATAACATCACAGTATCTTGTGTAGAGAAGACTGCTAATTCTGTGTCGGCATTATCAATTGACACTATATTTTATTTAGTGTTCTCTATGCATATAAATATTCCAATGCACCCCTTGAAATTAATATATAAAGATATAGAACTAGTAAATGCATTCTTCAACAACCTCTAGAGGTGCAGTGTCGCAGATAAGAGTTATACCAAATAAACAACGCAACTGTGAGTTTACTGTCAACTTAGTTTTACACAATATTCTGTCATAAGTTTATTCCATCATCTGAATAAGTTACTTTTGTCACACTAGCAGTGTCAAAATCGACTACAAATCCATCAATGACTACTAAAAATATCACTCCTTCTCTGACAAGTCAACCGCATTCTGAAAATGACGGTGCAGATGGAGTCACACGAAGGCCCCTAACACCTATTTCTATCAACGGTCTATTCTATTTACATTATATTATGTACATCCATATTTTCTTTAATACAATACTTAAGAACTAAAGAGATACATTGTAAAAATGTTGTTGCAGATGGAGTCATACAAACTCCACTAAAAACACCGTCTATACAGGGTCTGTTTTATTAACATTGCACTGTCAAATTCTCTAACTTTTTTAATACTTTGCATATTAATTTATGATATCTGTCTCTAATAACTTTTTCAGCAGTTCAACAACATTCTGATACAAGGAAATCATTCATCACAAATGCAAACTAGTGGAAACAAACATCAAATGCCTACAAAAAGTCTCCTCTTCCTTTCTGTAAGATTGGTGACAATTCTCTACTAATACCATACTATACAGGACAGAAACAACCAACTCATCATCAAAATACTTCATTCTCAATTTTCGTAGCAATTATAACTGACAAAAACATCCACTTCCCATCAACCTCTAGAGATGCAAGGTTTCAATGAAGACTTCTGATGAAGGAACGTCACAACTGTGAGTTTACTAATACCTTGACCTATTACTTCATTTTGGTACATAATAATACCATTATTTTTATAAACAAAATATAACATAGTTCCAATTTCAACAGATACCGGAAATCCCTCAATGACATCTGCACATGGCGGTCCAAATGGAGTCACATGCACGCCATTACAATGGGTGTCTACCAACGATCTGCTCTATTTACATTTTTCTATCTAACTACATACATTTCTAAATACTATACAGACTATGATATTCTATTCGTCGTCAATTACTTCGACTACAGTTCAACAACAATCATATAGTACGACATCATTCATCGCAGGAGCAAACAAGCAAAGGAAAAGCACGGATTCCAACATACAAACTCTTATTCCTTATTATAAGTATGATGAAACATATCTACTAAAACCACAATGTACGACACACTAATGGGATATTCTTCATCTAACTATTTCCTTGACACTTTCGGTAGCGATGGTGATTGACAATACCAATCTGTCGGACTCATCGCTAGGAACGTTAACAAAGTAAGCATATAATTGAGCATTTAAATATTACTATGACCGTAATGCACTCTTCAAAAATTACAATTTACATTCCCATTTCATACAGATTGACTCGACCAAATAGCGCATAATTTAGTAATATATCATGTCCAGGTTCAATGTCATATTTAACAAGAATATACAATATTACACGCATGCACACTTCAAAGATCTTACATTTTACTTATAATACTATTTTATAACAATCCTATCAGACCATCAGAAAGCACTTATTCATCGAGATGCATCACATTCTAACAATTATCATACAAATTATATCAACAACGATGGAGTACATCGTAGAGGAATCGGTACAGGTATTTAACGAATATTCTTACATACATACAACAGTAACTTTTGATTTATACTTTTTGATTTCGATAATAAACAGGTGGATATGACATGATGCTCTGTACAGTAGGAGATTTCGGATAACACAGGTTAGTGTAGTCATTAATTCATCTTTTATGTTACAAAATTACTGGAGGAAAATACCACACACTAGATCTACTATGTAAGTACTGACTGCTACTTCATTTTTTATTCAACCAGGTTATTTAGATATTGGAGACCCATCATACGTCTGTCAGTACTGTCATGCTTTAATGTGGTTCGATGAGAGAAATAGAAAATGTAGCAACTGACAATACCAACAATTTGTTGCATGTTGTGCCATGGGAAATATTTCTTTGAAATTAATTCCAGCTTGTCTGAAGTACCTAGAAATGATACTCTTCAATACAACGTCCACAATATCCAAAGCATTCCAGGATAAAATTCATATTTACAACTCCATGTTTGCTTTCACTTAAATGGGTGGTAAGATTGATAGGTCAATCAACAAGGGTGGAGCACCATGTATATTCAGATTGAATGGACAAAACTACCATCGTATGGGAAATTTATGTCCACCAGATGGTCAGCCACCCAGATTTGCACACCTATACGGGTATGACCCCACACATGAATGTCAGAATAGGGTTCACGAGTTTTGGTATTTCTTAACCTCTCTACGGTGGAATAAAATTTTAAAGTGGCTTATTTATGTATTAACATACTTACTGCTTGAAACTGCGAAATCCAGAATGTACAAAATTGAATTGACTACAACATTGTCGAAAACCTGCAACAAATTCATCATGAACACAATGGTTTATCTCGACAATTCAGAAGTGCAAGGGATGTTCTTCAACAACAGTATGTGACAAATTTGAAACTATGTCTACTAAAGAGAAGAAAATCTAATCCAAGTACATATAACTTACCAAAAAATTCTGAGATTGCGATGCTTATCATTGGTGATGTTGAAGATCTCAACCAAGAGCGTGATATAATCATTCATACCAAAACTGGTGATTTTCAATGAATTGATGAGCAGCACCCACTATATCTTCCACTGAAATATACATTAATTTTTATAGCTGGCAGTAATGGATATGTTGACAGCATTCTGTATCGCCCATCTCCTTTCACAAAAAGTCAAAAATTAAGGATGGTTACCATGAGAGAGTACTTCTCTTTCCACTTGTAATTCGGTGTGAATCAATCCTCAACACTACATCATTCAAGAAGACTATTGCAACAATTTATTGTTTATTCTTATATGATGGTAGATTTTCAGAGACTATCCTTCATTCGCTTTAATCAAAAGAGATTTATTGTAGATCTATACAATCGATTGCAAGATGCATTTCTAAGAGGCGACCGAGAAGGTTCTTCATACGGAAAACGGATCATATTACCGTCATCCTTCACAGGTGGTCCATGGTATATGATCCAAAATTACCAAGATGCAATATCTAATTGTAATTGGGCAAGGTATCAAGATTTGTTTCTAACCTTCACGTGTAACCCACTATGGACTGAGATCACTCGGTGGTTAAGATCCAAGAATCTTCAACCAGTACTCTTCCCTCAAATTCTATCTCGAGTATTCAATATGAAGCTCGAATAGCTAATGAAGGATTTAGGAGAAGGATGTTTTTTTTTGGAAAATCAAGGTCAGTTAACCATCTATTAGCATTTATCAATTTTTATTATCCATACAGTTTGCAATTTTATCATCACTTACTAACTACAACACTTTTTTATTCCTCACAGTTGTTCGAACTATAGATTTTCAGAAACGCAGTTTGCCTCATGTGCACATCTTATTATTTCTCTGCCGTGAAAACAATGTGAACCATCCAGTAGCTGTAAAAAAATATTTCTGTGCTAAAATTCCAGAAAAAGATGCTTACCCACAGCTACATGAGGTTTTCTAATGTTTTATGCTCCATGGCCCTTGCGGTGCTACGAACAGATCATCAACATTCATGAAATATGGTATGTGTTCAAAGTATTTTCCACAAAAATTTGCTAAGACTTCAACAATTGATGATGATGGATGTGTCGTTTATCGGAGAAGGGATGACAAAAAAACAATTCTAAAAAATAAAATCCCTCTGGATAATCGCTATGTAGTTCCATACAATCCTATGTTGCTATTAAAGTACCATGCACATCTCAACATTGAAGTTTGTAATCAGGCGTCTTAAATCAAATATTTTTTTATGTATATCAGCAAAGGAAATGACCGAGTAATGGCAACACTCTATGAAGGAAACAATTAACAGTCCACACAAAATATGGTAGATGAAATATAAATGTATTATGACTGTCGATACATATCTCCTTATGAGTCATGTTAGAGGATTTTTTTCATATGATATCCACTACAGATATCCACCAGTGGAGAGCTTGCATTTCTATTTGCCACAACAGAATTGTGTCACCTTTTCAGACATCGATAACATTGAAGATGTATTGAATCATACAAACAATTTGTAGTCTTTGTTGACCTCTTGGTTCGACACAAATATTATATACCCGGAAGCAAGAGGAATAAATTTTTTAGATTATCCAACTAGATTTGTGTTCCACTCTCAAGACAGAAAATGGCATCCCTGGAAACAAGGAATCTGTATTGGAAGACTGTACTATGTGCCTCAAACCAGAGGTGAACTCTACAACTTGAGGATACATCTAACAAAAATCAAATGTGCAACTTCTTATGAGTATATCCGGACTGTAAACAGCATTAATCATGGTACATTTAGAGAGGCTTGCTCTACTATGGTACTACATACAAATGACAGAGAGTTTGTCAAAGCTATAAAAGAAATCTCCACCTGGGGATTGGGGAAACATGTGCGCAGACTGTTAGCAAAGATGTTAATCTGCAATAACATATCTCGCCTAGATCTGGTGTGGGCTGCAACCAAAGACACACTATCTGATGAAATTTTATATATACAAAGAAGGAAGCAACTAATTCATGGTGCACATTTTGTCATATACTTGCTTCATAGTTTTCTTTTCATTGTCTTGCCATTGTCTAATTATTACTGCACGCTGTTATTTATAGCATTGTAATAGATAAGAACTGCCCATGTTTTTGAACATAATCTGGGAGCAAACGGACATTCTTTTCAACAGTCTAATATGCTAAGTGATGGAATATAATTTTCTTTTGTAAGCATTAAAAAAATAATCCGTTCACTAATTCACATATCTGTTCAGTACAAACTTTATGAGTACCATTATTTCAATCCGTAGAAATATTCTTCATTCTCATTCAGTAAATACACATATAATACTTCAAACCAAATTGAACTATAAAACATTGTACACTTTTCTCTGGTAAAACTTTTATTATATTCATTATAATCTAGTTCAAGAAATTATTATGGCCTTTCTGTACACATATAGTGGATATTACTTGTATCATTTAAATCTGTACCATTCTGTACAGAAAATCAGCACTTTCAGATGTCTTTTAGTCACAGTACATTGCCATCTGGATTACTATATTTGAATCTGTATAAAAATTCTTCATTATCATACATTAATAAAGAATATAATACTTCAAACTAGATTGAACTTCTAGTCATTATGTAGATTGTGAAACTATAACTTTGTTTATATTCATTGTAATCAAGTAATATAATGTTTACAGGCTTGCTATTAGAGTATAATTACATTGAATTTTAAACTGAAAAATCTTGTACACGTTATCCACTGATTCATATATCATTTATTCCTATTATTATACCATCAGTACTACAAAATTAGATTCTATAAAAATAATATGCTTTTTTAAACATGAAATAAACGTATAATACTTATTCTGAATTATAACTTCCAATCAATGCATATTTGACACTCACAAATCATCAGATACATACATATGCTTTGAGAGAGATAAAATACATTTTACAATGTAATGGAAGATCACTTCAGTTATATCCTCCTATGCCACTTCCAGATTCAGATTCTAAATCAAGTACATATTGTTTAGTTGCAGAAGAATTGGATTACAATATAGAAAGATTTCTAGAAGACGGAAACTGTTTACAAAGTTTTCTTACTGATGAACAGAAAGATGTTATGTATATCATTCTCTCATTAGTATCTACCAACTCAGGGGGGTTCTTCTTCTTTCATTGTTATGGAGGCACATGTAAAACATTCATCTGGAGAGTATTAACATCATTTATGCGAGCACAAGGAATGATTGTACTTGCAGTTGCATCAAGTGGAATAGCTTCACTACTGCTACCTGGCGGACGAACAACGCATTCCAAATTCCGTATTCCAATATCCACTACCGAAAATTCAGTTTGTAATATTCAATAGGGGAGTGACATATCGGAGCATCTACAACTAACTAATCTCATCATTTGGGATGAGGCATCCATGATTCATAAGTTCTTTTTTGAAACTTTAGACCGAACTCTTAGGGACATTTTAACAGTCAAAAATGATAATGCTCTTAATTTTCCGTTCGGAGGATTAACAGTTGTCATGGGAGGAGATTTTAGGCAAATACTACCGGTTATACCAAGAGGAAATAGATCTGACATTGTCTATGCACGTGTCAAGTCATCGTATCTTTGGCAACACTGTCGGGTGTTGTCTCTTACAAAAAAACATGAGACTACATAGTACAACTACCACAAATGATGCATCTGAGTTACATGATTTTGAAAAATGGACCTTAGATATTGGTGAAGGTCGAACTGGAGAACCAAACCATGGTGAAGCACTCATTCCAATTCCATCAATATTTTTTTACCAACAGTTATAATGCCATGGCTGCAATCATCAACTATACATACCCGAGTTTCTCTAGCAGACATGGAGAAAGATCCTTTCTAAAATACCGTGAAATTTTAGCACCAACCCGAGATGTCGTCCAAGAATTCAATGAATATATGTTGACCCTCACTGGCTACGAAAACAAAGAGTACTTCAGCTCAGACTCCGTTTGCAATGGATGTTTTGATATAGACAAACCAGAAAATATTTACACATCTGAAATGTTGAATGGTATAAACGTCTCTGGATTGCCTGCCCACAAACTTACACGTTCCAATTATGTTACTCCGAAATGTGGACCAATCAGCTGGTTTGTGTAATGGAACTTCTATGACTGTAACACACACGGGTGAACATGTTATTGGTGCCGAAGTATTAAATGGATGTCATTCAGGATATTCTCCATTCATTCCAAGATTAACTATGACTCACTCTGATGGTAAATGGCCATTCAAACTACAAAGAAGAAAATATCCTTTGATAGTTTCTTATGCAATGACTATTAATAAAATTCATGTTCAATCATTGACTTCAGTTGGGTTTTATCTTAGAAAACCAGTGTTCACTCATGGTCAATTATATGTTGTAGTGTCTAGAGTCACATCAGCTACTAGATTGAAAATTGTAGTTGAAAGTAACACCTATGAGTCGAATAATTACACAGAAAATATTGTCTAAAAGGAAATCCTTCATAATCTGTCTTAGGTATCAATCGTATTGACTTCTATATGCTTTATTCTACTCTGAAAAATGATTTACTTTGTTGTAATGATTTTTTTATATGCTCAATATGAATTGTTTGAACACTGAATGATTATGTACAGTAACAAATATGTCACGCTCAATAACCATGCTGAATGATATTAGCCCAGATGACGATGAAACACTACGAATAAAAGTTCAGGTCTTGAACATATGGTTCAATTTGTCTTCCAAATACTTCAATTAAATCTTTGATGTTGATCTTGTACTGTACGACATCCAGGTAACAATTCCTTGCAACAAGTCATTATAATTTACATTCATTGTTTGTCACCTAAGAACTTAACATATATATATATATATATATTCAGTACTCAATCCTTGTAATTTTTATTAATTCCTTAGTAACATTATGTTTATCATACTCTATGCAGGGAACCAAGATTCAATGTACCATTACGAATCGATAGCTTATCTCTATGTAAAAAACCCATTGGTTGAGGGACTATGCTATATTGTAAAAAGCATCCAAATAGCTTCCAACCAAGTGATTTACCTCGCAACAAGACATCGTTGTCGAATCATGTTCACATCCACGACATGTTTTCGTCCGTGTGAAGTACAACTACCTATTTTTAGTTTTCAATTTACTTCGTTCGATGACATAATTCAAGAAAAAATCCCTAAGGATTATTGAATAGGTACAAGTGGTTAATAAAACATATAAACCCTTCCATTGACCACGTTTTATTATATTAATCTTGACATTCTATTATCATACAGCCATATGTTTTTCAAATAAAAATTTGTTTCTTTGTACTATGATTTAGAACTAATTGGAGTCGTACGTTACTCACATCCCATGCAATCAATGGGCAGTGCGAACCACAGATTATAGATTATTTTAGAAGATGACCGGTACTTTTTAGTTGTCTACTTTCAGAACTTTACTGTAAAATATAACATTTACTCGTTTACTCGTTTTGTTTCTTTGCAGACAGATTCAAATAACCAGAAACTTATGGGGAAATTTTGCAACTGAAATGTCACGTTACATGGAAAACAACTCAGACCCCACTACCATATTAATATTACAGCTTGTCCGGGTTAAGAGTTTGACGAGTATGGTTTCTAATTACACTTCATAAACTAAATATATCTAAATGTGTTCTCAAATATGTGTTTTCAATAGAAAAATATATAATCCTTATTTCAAACTGCTTTTAGCCTCTGTTCTTGTCACAAAAACTCTTAATGCAACAAAAATTATCTACAACCCAAAACTTCCAGCAGTAGACAAATTCAAAAGCAGGTAACTCTATTAATAACTTTTGTTTTGAGGTAATTTGATTAAAATATATCATTGTCATAACTATAATACCCAGATGTTGTTAATTCTTACTTCCATGTATGTTGTTCTGCTATTTCCAGGCTTTCTGTGATAATAGCATCACCTTTACATTCTCCATCACCAACAACTCCCAACCAAACCATGGAAATACCATATTTGAATAACAATAAAACCATTTTAGATGTTAAAAACTGTCAATAGGTCAGAAATCTTCACTTATTTTCCTATTTTGATTATGCAATAGTATTAACTGCTCACTACTGTCCTCTAATAAATTCATCATTGACATGACAATAATCAACTGCAAACTAATAAATGCTTAATTTCAGTTTCAGTTCAAAATTTTCGAAACACCGACAACTGGTTCTATGAATCATGCCAGTCCTGCATGAAGAAAGTCCAGATTTTAGATGGGAACATTTCCTGCATGTCCTTCAACTCCTCATGAACAAGCTATATTCCAAGTTTAGAATGTATTCAATGCTGCCTAAATATCTTTTTATCATTATGCTACTACCTTCGTTCATCTACGCAATCCAAAGTATACTAAAACTCTAAACCTAATAATTATTGCAACAGTTTTAGAGGTCAACTACTGGTTATAGATAGAATGGTCTTTTTTTCTGTAGTATTATTTGAAAAACATGTCATGCAATACATAGAAAAAATAGCTCTGCAACTAAGAGCGACATTGATACAGGTAATTCCAGATTCATATATCATCTCTTTTAAAAATAATTGAAATATTTGTAATTACACCGACAATGGGGTTTTTTAATAGGATGATGATAAGTTTGGTTTCCCTCAAGAATTGAACTTCTTCAAAACCAAGAAATTTCTATTGGGAATTGAGGTGACCGATTACAATATTAACAATCGTCATCATCCATCTAAGAAAATTTGTTACAAAGTGGTTTATTTGAATGATAATGACAAGTACATCAACCTATTCACTGAGGTCTTAGAACATAAACATGTCAGTCTGTATTTTATTTGACTTATCTGTAAACACATCAAATGAAAATACCTTACACGTTTCTTCATTAATATACAGGCTCATCCAAGCAGTTGTTCTTCTACAGTAAACAATATCGATCATTGTATTCAGGTAACTGCACTTCTATTTCTTTAATATGAATTTGTAAAAATGGATTCCAGATTATTGACATTTTCCTTTTACATTACCTCATAGGGTCATAAAACTCTTGGGTCTTCTACTGGTACATTAAACAGTGATACATGATTACATACTCCAACCTTCAACCCAGGTTCTACTCGGTTATACATATGTTATATTCTATTACTCCTAAATTATTTCCATTACTGTAACAACACATTGCATTACTATAAAGTATTTTGATTTTTAGATATTTATAAATAAAACATGTACAGAGCTATTATATCTATTTGATGATAAAAAACAGTCTACTATAGAAGCTCTGATCTTATTTTCACTGCTGTCAATTGCTCAATTTTATAGTTTCACATTTTCTATCCTTAATCCTCTGTGTAGAAAAATATGTCGCGTTGTTTTGATGCTGACAATACTGTGCAAGATAATATCCAGACGTCTCCAGACAGCGTGCCTATAACATGTCCATCTGCCGAATTGCAGACCATGCTGAAGGGATATATAAACAAGAAAATCGAAAAAACAGACTGAAAACTCAAACTGGTAATAGAAGGTAAACATACATCTACACTAATAAAAAACTTCTCATTACTGTTTTCATAATTATTATTTGTAGTTCACCAAGTATTACAGTTGATAGAGTTGAGACAGTTCATTTCAATCTTCTCCGGATACTATTTCTGAATTTTTATAACATTACTATAAACTGTGTCATTAAGGAGAAAATTACACTTTGAATATTTCCGGTTAAAACACCAATAGAATGTTCTCTTTAAAATTTTGAGATGAAATTCAATCGTTAACGACTTGAACTGGTTAGGAATTCTTTAAAACTTTTATGATGTAGAACATTATTTCACTATCAGCTACTACTAATTTATGTTTCCTTCACTTATGCGAGATGACAAGATTTCTAGGTGCTTGTCATTATGTTGTAGGACTGTGCTAGAAAAGTACATGTCAAAAGTTTTTGCTATGGAATTTCTCTACACTATGTTTCATCAGATGGACAGTTTCCTAAAATTTGCTTATTTATGGTATTTCATGCTGCAGAGATATATAATCTAGGAATTGGGTTGTATTCTACATCTTCCAAAATGCTTCATGGTTTTCATTACTTTTGGTTAATAATTTTTCTCATTATGCTGTACGGGTTTTTATTATTCTGTATTTCCAATATAATGGACAGTTTCTTGCTTTGTATCATGATGTTGTCTGTTTTTTAATGTGGCTGTATGTAATTCAATAGTTTAAATTTCAGAATTGTATTATCTCAATATTTGTGTTTATTTTCATTTATCTTTCAATTTTTATTCCACAGTAATGTCTGTTTACTTTCATGAATATCATTCTCCTATTATTAGCAGATTACTCTGGTCACCCATTCAAAAGGTGTATCTAAATTCTATGCACTCATATTCCATAATAATATATTATTAATTCATAATTAACATTTATTCAATATTGTTGTTTATTCTCAAAATTTATAAGTACAAATCTCTAAAAAAATAAGTATTCGATTACGCCGTGAGAAATCACGGGCGATTACTAGTTATTATTAACCATATCCTTACACACTAGTTATGTACACACTTAAGTTATCATGAATGATTAAAACAAATAATAGTTATATTTAATTTATGGTAATTGGGATTCATTTTGGTTCAATACATTAAATGAATTTTAGAGTATACAAATCATCATTATTTTGGTAACACTAGTCTGAAATACCCATACCATGTTCTATATTATTTCACCATTTTCCTATAGTAATTTTTATAAACCATGGGCCAAAGGTGTGAATCCTCTAAAAATATATATTAATAAAGGACAAAAAATTTCCCTAGTATAACATGGGTGAACCCACATCCTAGTACCATCATGTGGGAGATCTATTATCTCAACCCTCTTGAGTCATAACCCAACATTCTTCATATCCCCCACTTAGATTAATTCACTCTTAAAAGGATTCATATGAATTTTATTTATTGTGCAACACTTTAATTATATATTTTATTGATAAATTGTGTCTTAAAAATCACCATCATAAATTGGTGGAATATTCTAGGGGATTTTAATTCTATGTCCCATAAATAATGATGGATACATATCATATATAAACTAACAAGTTATCTCATGGAATTAAATTTTTATCATATCTTGTCGTTTGATTCTATTATCCTTATGGATATGATCACCCAGTATAGGTTTTATCACCTACCATAATCTCATTGATGATTTTGTCACTTTTGGTCATTAATAATATATTAACACACATATCTGTGTTGAACATTTACAAGAATAATCCCAAATCATTCTCTCAAATTTTCCATGAAGCACCATAGGATACCTATTCCTAATCCACAACACATATTAATCAGGGTCCATATTCCCAAAGACTTTATTCATCAATCATTGGAAAAATATAATTAATCTACTGGAGGGGGACATATAATCTAGGTATCCTCCTTGTCAAAATCCAAAATCTATCATTACATCATTAATATTTCCTTCCTATTAAGTCATTAGGGTGCAACATAATTGATTCTGAAATGTGTTAGCCCATAATCACATTTATGGTCACATAGTTGTTGTGAAAAAGTATTAAAATGTCTATATTTCATATAAATCTTATTTTAGGGCATCCATACTGTGTCACAACAATTTAATAATCGATTTTCATAACATCCTTTACATATGAATCACAATCAAACAACATAAAACTATAGGAAAAATTCAATACCACATGATGTAAATATATATGGAATGGTTTGTTGAAATGACATCAAACTATGAAACTCAATATATGTGGGACTTTATTAATGTTTTGATTATATATTTATCATTTATCCTTTAGGATTGTCTTCTTTCACCCACGGAATATGTGTTCGGGTTAGGAATCTCTACTTCCATGTGGTTTCTATTGGATTTATTCATGGAACTGAAAACATAAAATGGTTATTTTCTAAAGGGACTTCCTTCCAAATGTAGGTGTTCATTAGGTTTGGGCCCACAATACATAATAATGTACATTTCTTGAGAGGGTGGGATTTCAGACTCATCATAACCTTTTTGGGAGAAATTATTGCCTACTTCGGTTCTCTTTTTTGATTTATGATATATTGGTGAATCCTTATTAATTTACTTATTATAACATAGGTTTATATTAAAATTTTAAATCATTTATTAGAATGTATAAGATTTATAATATTCTATATGTATTCAAGGTTCTTTATTAATGGATAATTCAAAATGTATTCGAGGTTCTCCATCAATAGTATCATCTCATATATTATTCAGACATTGTTTTAGCCACTGTCATGACAATACTAGTTTTAAGCCACTCAATGGGGTTCTCAATAATTTATTATCGTCTAGGGAGCTTATAGATTTATTTGATGTTATGATCATACCCATAAATTGATACCTACATATCCTTGTGAAAAGAATCAGAACCCTCTTAGTTTAGTGAAGCTTTAAAGGAAACATCATACTTATTAAGGTTGTGTGATAATGACCTCTCCATATAGAATAATGTCATGTGGTAAGGACATCTAAGTGGAATGTTTTAAGTCAATTCTTGGTGTGGGATATATAATTATTCCATCCAAGGATCATGGAAATAATATGGGTTTCCATGTTCGATTAAACCCTATTGGGAATACAGCCCAGGAAGAACATGATTGATTTGATGTATTGTGTTTGAAACATAGAGAGGCTACCTATGTACCTCATTTGTGTGGGAAACAATGCCTACATAGTTTTATGAGTCTCACAATGATATTTTATTTTATTGAGAGAAATTATTTGGATATTACATCTTGAGAAGGAAGAATTTGTATGCATGAAATGAGATAGAGCTCAGGGTATAGAATGGCTTCTTATATATCCCAATTATGTTGTGAATCATAGTTCCCATAGTTCATTCATAAAAGAACAGTGTTTGTGAAAGTTTTGTGATATCCAGAAATCTATAAGCACATGTGAGTCATGATAAGTTTTAGAAACAATAGGATTTCAATGATTCAATAAAGGCGAACACACTTTTCCTCCTCAGCAGGTTAAAGAGGATGGGCCTACTATGGCATGGGTGGATGCGTCCATTGAAAATGAAACTTACCTATATTCACATTACATTAGCTAAGTTTCCAATGTAAGGATGATGTGAAGGTGAAAAAAGTAGAGAGTATAAAGATAGAATACTCATACATGAACTACTAGTGGATTACACCAGGATAGTTTCCCTCAAGTTGGTCCAGGTATGTGAGGGAGACTTCTCCATTTTTCAAAATGAAATGTAGGTGTGAATAATTCCATTCCTACTAGAGACCTAACCTTATAGGTTTTGGTGACGATAAGGGGTGTTTATGACCCAAACCCTAATCCTCCAAACTGGGAGATCCCCAACATTGAACCTTGGAATATGTTCCACTTGAATGCGTATATAAAAACCCACAATGACTCCATGAATACAAGCCTGATTAAACAAAATTTAGAAAACATATAACATTAGATATACAAAAACATATTGGAGACACACTAAATTGCACTTCCCCAAAGTTTTATAAGTCAAGAGGTGTTGTAGGATGTTTCAACATAACCGCTCTTAGATAAGGGATCTAAGGAAGATAATGCCTTTCAACGAATGGATTTCAATAAGACGTTATGAAATGATTGTATAGACAGAATGTATTAGGTTAATCAATAACGGGCACCCAAGTATGTATATGGCATGAAGGTATTGGCACACAAGTAGGCTGGGGTGACTTGATGTCGTCCTAAGTTATGGAAAACTTGGATATTCATACATGGGAGATACATTACTAAAGCCTTCCATAGTATTCATATGTAGTCCCATATGTGGGGTGTGCATGTTCCATTGAGAGGAATAGGTGACTCGCTTGAGTTTAGAATTTAGGTTGGTGGGGAGCATTGGGCACACATGTCTTATAGATTTCAAAGAATAAATCTACATAATTCTTATCATCCTCCTTCAATTCCTCTTCTCTAGGTGTTAAATAACTACCTTGAAGGTTTCTTTACACATGGGCGAGGAACATGGGTGACTAAAGTAGCAATTGGGTTTCAAAGAAATTCATATATACATATTAAGTCCCCAAGGGTGTATTTATATGAAAAAATTAGACCTTGGGAAAATGGTGATTGGGAGTATAAGTGGGATTGTGTGCCGGAATTTTGGTGCTTCCGCTATTTAGGTTCCTAACTGGGTTCACTAATGTGGGCACTCAATGACACCAGTACCTTGGGAGCATTATTCGGGACTTATCCAAATAATTTTCCCTATTCCACAGGGGTTACACCACCAACATATGGACCAACAGTGTTGTGAAGGTGATCCACAAAGTATCCTTATATAGGTGCACTGCATAGGTGTTTTGTGTAGGTGCTCCATGTAGGTTCTCTGCGAAGGCCCTTGGCAAAGGTCCTTAGCGCAACATTGTGTGTTCTATACCCAAATCTGTCCTTGAACCAATCCCCACCCCTTAATTCTCTATTCTCTCAAGTTTCATAGAATTACTTGAGAGTTTTTTATAACCTGGGAAAATGAGCTATGGAATGGGAGCATCAAGAGTCCTTTTTAATTTTTTCTCCTTCAAAGTGGAGAGCCCAAGTGTCCTATTTATAGGAAATAAGGGGGTTGGTTGAAAGGAGGTTGTCCACACAGGTTCTTCGTATAGGTCTTCCTCATAGATATTCTACGTAGGGGTGTAAAACATACATATTTTCATAGCCCCTCTATGTAGGTCTTCCATGTAGCTCCTCCATGTAGGTACTCCTTGTAGCTCCTCTGCATAGGTTATGTAAATCCTTTTGTAAAATTTATCCATTTACTGAGTGCCAAAATGATTGATCTATACATCTGTTTGGGCTCTGTGACCAGTCAAATTGATGCTCTAAATGTGATCTAAACTACTTGAGGTGTGTTAATACACAATGTAATCACAAAATAAAAAAACTTGTATATTTACTCATCAATACCTTTTTATCATCGATCTTATATATCCAACACCTACTCCTGGAGATTGGTGTTTCATCTTATCACGCATTGTGGAGAAGTCTCACAGAAAATGGCAATATAACCCTGAATTCAGATGAAATGTACACGAAACACATTCTATGGTGTCAAAACAAATCCCCCCATTAGAAGTAGATTGTTTTAAAATGTAAGAAATCATTTTCTAAGGTACTTATAGGGCGCATTGATGCATTCCAACATTATTTTAATGGCTTTGGAAATAAATCATGTTTAGAATGATGCTCAAATATTTTATAATCTAGTGGACCTAGTCAGAATAGTTCGACTATTTCTAGGGCATTATAGACAACCTAACAGACATTGTGTCTTTTTTACTTATTTATTTATCAATATTTCCTAAACCATACAAAATTAAAGTCTAGTGAGCGGGGACTCTACGTTTTCCAAACATCCCTTTGTGGGTTTTCAATCTGGCGAGTACTATGACTCTTTTTATCAGTAGTTTGTAATCACGCATATTTGACTAATAAGGCTAGTATTTATGGTCAGATATATGTGACCATAAATTTTGAAATTATATTCCAATAAAGTCCTAGTGTTGATTAATTTTTCCAATATTCTTTATATACTTACAAGGGTAATCTTGAGTCATGATATTTATAGTCCCAAAATCTGAATCATGGAGTATAAAAATAAAGGAGGTATTTTACATTAATGAATTTAACAATATTTGATGAACCTATTCTGGGGGTTCTATTATGCAAGGCCATCTAGGGAATGTATTTTAGATCTACATAGTTCCATCTTTTGACATATTTCCCTATTATGTTGGAAACTTTTTCCAATGCCACCTAGGGGCACATACTACTTAGTCAAGGAAAAGTGCTCTCAGGAATTTAAAATTTTATTATTGATTCATAAGGCAAAATATGAATTGGGTGACTCAAGACAACAATGGGTGGTTTGTTAAAGTTAATACATATAAGAGTGAAGGGCCATTTGTGTCGCCATATGTCATAAATTTGGAATCCACTTCTACAAAAATTTGGTGTGTGAAATAGTAAATATATTCAGAAAGGGAGATTCCTGATATCTTTATCTATATTTTTACTGTCATTCCATGAATACATTATAATATACTGTTTAAAATCATGTAGTGATGACATTAGGGGGATTTGATTTAAGGTCGTCAGGTAGGTGAAAAGTTTTTTGAGTCTCCAATGTATTGAAAATTTTCATAGAAACATACCCCCATTTTCATGAATGGAAAGAAAGAATTGTAAACTATGAATTTGAAAATTTTGGATCCATATAATGATATGTGAAAAGGGATAAATGAATTAGAGGAAGTATTTCCCTATAAAAATGTTACCATTATTTGAAGAAACCATTATGGGGGTTGTATTATGTAAGCCTGACTAGAACATGTGTGTCATATCCAAATAATGTCATTTTTTAATGAGTGGCCTCTTATGTAAGAAATTTTATGCAAGGAAGACTATGGGAACAGGGTACATAGTTCTGAAATAGAGCTCTCAAGTATCAAAAATTCTATTTCTAATAGTCGAAGAATGTTTATGGGGATTTATATCTTCCGAACGGCATACTTTGGTTTATAGAGAAAGGTACTTAAATATTGAAAGTGTATTTAAAAACATGATTTCTAAATAATATGGAAGAATTGGTTCTTTAATGATGGTATGATACAATTTTAGGATGTATGGTGTCTATATTTTTTGGTCACACAACTAGGACCATAACATAATGGAAATAGTTAATGATATGTGGTCAAATGATCCATGGTAATTTGAATATGATTTGAACACATGGAGAAGAAAATGTTTAAACCATGGCCTTCAATGCATTCAAATTGAGAGAATGGTAACAGGGTAAATATACATTGATGAATTCTTTAAGATTAAAATTCTTGTTTATTTCGATAAATGCTTGATAGAAAAAACATTAATGAAGAATGATGTTACCATTATGGGACAAACAAATTATGGTGGTTTTATTATGTATGCTCAACTATGGAATATGCTTCATGGAAAAACAGTGGCACCTTTTGATTTGACTGGCCCATTATGTAGTAAACATATGCAAGGCCACCTATTGAGAAGTACTACATAGTTATGTAAAAGAGTTTCCAGATATCCAAAACTCTACCACCTAACTATAATAGTGGAGATGAATATATGAAAGTATTCAAGATTAAAAATGTGCAATACAAAAGAGGCTAATACTCAATGGTAAGGAAAAAAAATTGATTCAATATTTTCCATTATTTTGGATTAACTTACATTGATCTCACTTATAGTAAAATGGGGACATTTCTTGCTTCCATGTTGGGATCTATAAGTAGAGGAACCAAAATGGAGGCTCCCATAGAATAATTATTAGTTATATGTGAAAGAGAGAATAAAATTTATTTCATGGATGGGTCTAAGAAATAAGCCCTATTTTTTATTATGTATCTCAATGGGAAGAAAATCAATCCATAAGTAGTTCATTGGGTACGTTTAAATTTAATTTCATAGAGTAAGGACAAGAAGTTATTCCAACGTGAAAAATGAATATTGCGACTAGAATATGGAATTAAACCTATGTATCATTACATATCTCATATTGATGAAAATAAGTCCACAAGTAGTTCTTGAACAATTATTTCCCACACAAATGGAGTTTGATGTCAGGGATGGGAGATTTTAACATATTCTGGAAAAATCGTTAAAAATAGGACACATAATTGTATGAATATCAAACCATGTATCTATAAATATTTACTAGTATAGATCAGGTTCATATACATATAGAATAAAGGTAAATAAAATTAATTATTATTGAGGAAAAGCCAAATATTGGAGTTCATGGCATCTCTACATATCCCATTGGAATGAGAATCTAGCCACACCAAGTTCATGAAATGTGGTCTCTATATAGATTTGATTCAAACATAGGGTGGAATGGAACTATGGTTCCAATAATGAGTAGAAATGAAGTGAGTAATGATTGCACTTAGAAGACACTAATTAATTAAATAATTACAGATAATGACAATTTGTGGTGTGTTATGTATTTTCTTAACATAAAATTAAGAAAACATTAACCATACAGTTTAATGTAATGTGGCGAGGAAAAATGATGTCATGCATTTTTATATCATGCAATAAGGATAAAGATTATACACATTTTAACATTATGCAACATGGACGCATATGGTTGTTATGTTGTTTAATGTCTTGAAACAATTACTTTGTTTTGTGATATTTAATGTCATGCAGTGAGGACATATGATGTGTCTTTACAAAAAGTACTTATTCTAGAATTGTTCATTAGATATAGTTGTAACATGTTCTCTATCCATTGAGATTAGGGAATATTCTCTATTAGAGTAGATATTATCTGAAAATTAAAATCCTTCTCACATTAGATCATGTTTTGGAGGATTCATTCCCAGTATCATTGGATTCATCAGGACTAATACCAATTCTTCTTGAAAAATGAGTGGATGCAAACATTCATGTTAAAATAACATTCTATTTTGTTCTGATAGACATCAAAATGATTCAAAGAATAAAATATTTTACATCTAATCATTCCAAATCATCAAATCACATCTGATACTATTCAACTTTAGATATGTGATCACACATTGCAACTCAGAGTGATGGGAATTTAATTTCAAATGGAAAAACTACATATGTTCCATATACCAAACAATATGGAGTTGTCTAATTAGCTGTATGGGTAGTAGTCCTGTAAGAACCAAAAGCATGGAAACGTTTATCCGGACATTATTTCTTATCATTGTCCACCATTTTCAGGATTATATTTGATAGGGTCTTGTTTAATGCCTCTTTCTATCCATTGGCCATTACATGATAGGGGGATGAATGGTTGGATTTCATATTATTCTAGAGTAATAAATTCATTACATCTAAAGAATAGAAATTCACACCCTTATCCATAAATATTGTTCGAGGGAGACCAAATATGGTAATGATATTATATTTTAAATAGAAAAAAATAATTTTTGGATCCGACTTCTATGAGAGGTATTGCCTTAGTCAATTTTGAGATGAATTCAAAAATAGTGAGAATATACTTTAACTATATATAAATATCTAGAGGGTAATGCATTAATACATCCATTCCCCATGTACCAAATCTCTGGGAGTACATAGTTTTATGTAGAATCTGGTGGGGTTGATGAATGTAATGGGTAGGAACATGGAAAGGGTGACAATTATTGTTGAGATATGTGAAATCTTGTGTCAATGAAGGCCATAAGAATACATGCCTTTGGATTTGATCACAAAGCCTATTCCCATACCGGATAATACCAAAATCTATTACATGTACTGATTTCATGATAGCTGATGTTTCCTCTCCATCAATACAGTTGAAGAGGATTCCATGAACGCCTCATTTGTAGAGCATCTTCTTGTCATATGGGCTATCATAAAGAGTAAAATTGACAACTTATTACCGGATCTATTATTTTTCAGCTATATCTAGGGTATATAAACCATTTTGAGGGTATTCAATGATTGGTTTCATCCATCCTATAGTATGATAATACAGCTTAGAAATAGGGATGACTTCATTAATTTCCTCCATTTTAGTTTGAAAGAAATGTGAAAAAACCTAACGATGGGGAATAATGATGATTTTATCATCCCTATTTGGATCTTCCAAGGAAATAACTACATTAGTTGGGGCATCAGCTTTGGAATATTGTGATTTTGGTATATAAGACAATGTTTTTCTTGAGGGAAATTCCTCCATTATCCTCTTGAAATGATCACACAAAGGGATTCACTCTTCTTTTATAATAGTATAACAACCATTGATCTATTTGATTACCAATTCTGAATCGCCATTCACTTTCAAGTGGTTCAATTGTACCTAGACTGCCAATTCTATGCCTACAATGAGGGCTTCATCTACACAATTATTATTAGTACCACCTTATGATAATTGAACGGAATGTGGAAATACGTCCTTTTTAAGGGAGATAAGCACAATTCATAACACATCTTTTTTGGAGTACTGGTTTTTTAATCGGCTTCCCCATTGGACTTCTAAGAGCACCAGGAAAGTACATTTCACATATTTTGTGATTATCTTGAGTAGGGGACATTTTTTCCTTAGGAATTCAGTATTCAATGATGTATATTCCATTGATGAATGTTTAGAATAGAATTGTACCATGTCATGGTTATTTTATTCGTTTTGAGGCCCAAACTATGTATCGAATTGTTGAAAATTAACTTCCCGTAGGGCTAAACATCATGTAATCATAGGATGATTATGGATAAATTCTAGTGGGTTATGGAGATATACAAAGTGAACCTTGTGATGATATATGTATGGTAGTAGCTTTTGAGTTGAAAAGCTTAATAACAGGATGTACTTCTAGATACTTTATTATAGATCTCTATGTCAAAAATCCTTTAACTACGATATTTAAAGGCTATTTTCATTCCCATAATCATTCTTTTGTACAAGGAAGGAACAAAATGAGCACTCTAAAGCTATCAAATAGAGAATAAGTGGATTTCATACATCAGAAGGCATTAATACAGGTGGACTAAATATATATTTCTTGATGGCATTAAATCCCACTTATAATTCTTCATTCCCTAGATATGTAACTGCCTTCTTCATTATTTTTGTGTAGGGTAAAAAATTTCCTACAAAATTGGTAATTAAGTTCTAAATATAATATATGTGTCCCTAAAGTCCCATTTATTAAATCAAATTTTGAGGAGTTTTCATTCAATGGATTTAATTGTTCTTCTCAGGATCAACATCAATTTCCCGATAGAGTACAACGAAGGCTATGGATTTTCCCAATGTATCCATGAAACCAAATTTCATGGGATTCATATTCTTATTATGTTATTGATGTATGAAGAATATTTTTTCTAGAGCAGTCAGGTGATCAGAACATTATCTACTTTTAACAAATATATCTTCCATATAATATTCGACAAATTTTTCCTATAAGGGTTTGATGATATGGTGTATGGTACGTTTATAGGTTTCACCTGCATTCATTAAACCAAATGGAACTACCTGATAGAAAAACACACCTTGAGGGGCACATAAGGCTTTAGACTCCTCATCCTTGGGGGCCATCTAGATTTGATTGTACCTAAAGTAGCCATCCCTGAAGTAGATAGAATCATAGATGGTTGTTTCATCAATCAAAAGTTCTTTGATCCGAACTAGAAAGTAATATATTGGTAAATCATTGTTATGATCTTTGAAATTAATGAAAACTCTGATTTTCCCATTCATCATTTAACTATTATAATTCTGGACAACCATTTGGGATATGCATCTCCCTGAAAAGGTTATCTTTGATAAGCATGTTGACTTCAGCTTCAATTTTAGAGCTGTGAGTTGGGTTAATTCTTCTTGTTGCCTCCCTGAACAAAAGATGATATTCTTAAAATACCAAATGACGAGTATCCACTATGGGATTAAGGCCTAAAATTTATATATAGTTCAATGAAAATATATATCAATGTTTCTTTATAAACAAATAATACATATTTTTCTCTTCAAAAGTCAAGGTGTTACTAATTCGAGTAGGGTGTGGATCTTCGTCTGTACCATGATTTATTTCTCTGAGCTTATCCAAAGTGGTGGAGACACCTTCCTCTAATTATTTAGGAGATCCCTTGACATATTCTTCTTCATCATTCTTACAATTCACTTCTTCAATTTCTTTTTTCTGAGTAGGTGTTGAAGAAAAACAATCAAAACTATGAGAGAATTTATTATTCGAACATCTTGAGGAATATGCAATCATTTTTATCCATACTGGAAATGAAGTTCCATGGTGGAGAATTGACGAGAAGATAATGGTTTGGGAATCTAAATCCTTGAATTCATTTATTACTGAGGCAACTTCTTTTATCCTGATTGATGAATCAAAGACATGACGATGTTCAGTGGATGAAATGAAGATATTTAAATTTAAGCTTTCCGAATCAGCAACTTCACCATGGATTTCCAGATTGATTTCTACATTTGTAATTATGGAATTCACTAAACAAGTGCCTAGAATTTGGTCTATCCGTTAAATTTTATAGATAGGAAACACACAATCTAAACTCAGATGTCTAAATGGGTTATCTGGGATCTATTGAAAATCATTCGGTGCATTAATAAATGTGACATCTTTTTCGACATATTTCATTCCATTTTAATGATAAAATTTTGCCTCAATATACAAATGTTAACAGATTTTTATTTGGGCTTTATCACCATAAAATTTCCCAATATGACCATTGATGAAATACATGAAGAATTGGTGGTATGAGGATGGAATTTTTGCTTGTTGATGTAGCTAAGGCCATCCAAGAAGAATGATGAAGGATGTGTCATGTCGGATAACCATAAAATATATATTAAACCCAAGATCCCCAAACTGGGTTCTAATTGTAATCTTTCTTAGATGTTCTTGTACGTTATTATCATTACCCAGCAAAATAAATGTGACAGGAGATCATTCAAATTCCGTGATACCCAACCCAAAAAGTATTTGGATGGGAATGAAGTTGACTCATTGCCATTATAAATTAATGCTCATTGGATGTCTGTATCATTAAACCATACAGATAGATAAAAGCATATGATTTCTCCATGTATAGCATCATACTAATCATCATTTGTGAGATATAAAACTACATGACATTCTATAGGATATTTATCTATATTGTAATCTTCAGTTGCACCAACATCAGTTTCGAACTCTTGAGGACATTAAACATCCACAATAAGTTATTCTCGAATATCTTTTGACAAATTCAAGGCATCCAGGATTGATATTTTGGCTATTAAATTGTCTATTTCATTCAAAACATCATACATTTGGTCCAATGGTCTGCATTTTCCAGCCTAGAAATTAAATTTTGGAGGTTCCATGGATGTTGATGCTCCTAAGGTAGATGATCCATGTGTTGGGAACGATTATAGATATACTCCTACTATTTGTAGATTAAACTCATTGGGTCTGTATATTTGATGAGAGAGTGATGTTGTAACCACTAATCAATCTTCCATGATGATCATGTCTGGTTTTATCCTATCATGTGTGAGTTAATTTCATTTCTCTTTCTGAGAAGACTGAAGGGATCTCCAAAGAGTTTCTACCGCATTAATAGTTTGAGCTTCGGTATAGTTAATATAGTGGTTTCTAGCATGTCCATGTATTCCCCAGTTTCCTCAACCACGACATATTCCTATAGTTCTATAATTAGGTGCATGTAATTAAGTGTCATAACTGGATTCATAACTTTCATAGGGTTCCATTAAGTGTAAAAAATTAAGGGAACCAAAGATCAATTAGTCTTATAATGTAGATTCTTTTTGATAGGCCAGTTTGGGTTGTTCTATTTTGTTGGGGCATTTCCCATTATTTTGAGACCGATGACATGAAATCTTCCATAGTAAAGGAAAATAGCCTGGACACATGCTTTTCTTCTTCTGAATACTCTATATCTTTCCTATCATGTCTCTTCATTAGGGATTGACCTTTTGACGAAAGATATTTTAATGAATATGTATTATATATAGTGGTAGTGGTGGAAGACCCAATCAATTGTTTCTAATGTGTTAATAGAATGGCATGACTTCAGTTGATCATTTTCCTGACCATCCAATCATCATACTTCTTTAAAAAAAATTTATTTTGACTTCCTGAAATTCAGCATCTTTATCTGGATTAGTAAGATTAACACATGCTACTTGGGTTGATGAAATTTTCAATTTCACTTGTCCAGAATCTAACATTTTTTGTAGGATGTCTTTGAAAACAAAACACTCTTGAATGAGAAGCCATGATATTTTATAGAAGGGGAAATAATTTGGGATATCTTCATCGCCTTCATTCTTCGGTTTCATATACCTTGAAAATGAACAATATTTTTATACAATGCTAAAATTATGTAACTAGGAACCAGTTCATTCTGAAAAGAATAAATGAAGTTCATTGATTATTCAACCTGTCTCTTCCTTTTATCTCTTTCATAATCTTGAGGAGGAGGTAGTTTCTACTGATTCTCAGGAGGTGGATCCCTTCAGTATGATAATGGTTTTGAAGTTGAAGTAGGTAAAAATGATTTTGTGATTGTGAAGGTAGTAGTATTTGATTTCCCTATTCTCCTTCTAAGAGCTGATTGAATTAAAAAAGATTTATCTTTAGTTTCCATAATGCATTCCTCTACATTCATGGAAATTGATGAAAGGTATTGAAGCCCTCCTATGTATTTCATAGTGATTAGTGATGTTTGTAACTCATCATGAAGGTTTTCCATAGAAATTGGCATTAACTCTTCTCAAGGGAGTTTTAGATTTAAGGAATATGTTAATCCATTCCATTAAGAAATAAATATGAAACTCTTTCTAACACCATTTTTTTAAAATTTGAAAGATAAAAAATTATTTTCATTTGCAGCTTTGATCTGAAATGGAGAAGGAATTTCTGACGGAGGACTTCCCATCCAGTAATTGATAAATACTTCAAACTTGTATACCATACAAAGGCTAAACCCTATAATGAATGCACAAAAAAAACTATGATTTAAAGCTTCATTTTGTTGAGGGGTCCCCATTAGGGGATCACAATAAGAAACAAAATACATTAAGTTTTTTTCTAGATCTCCAGAACCATTAATGATTGGAAATGTAATATTCATAATGTTTGATGGGGGAGGGATCAAATCTACCCATTCACAGTAAGAATTATTTTCAGGTTTTACTAGTAAATTTTATTATTCTGTATCTTTGAATCATGTTGTTAATTCCTCAATCATATTCATTAGAATTTTGGGAATATCTGGAAGGGATGAGACATGTATAGGTATAACTATTGGAGAATGAACTGGTGTGATGACTAGATAAAACAATAGGTGTATTACTGTTGGTATTTGTCTTGGATAACCCATTGGGAAAGGCTGATAAGGATATGTTTGATCTATTCTTGGGTGTTTCCCTAGAGGAGGTAATTCATTATCCACATCTGTAGTTAAAATAAACACTCTTTGCTGAGGATTTCCTATAGGATGTGAATGGAGAAGATCTGCTTCTGGAGCATCTTTGGCAGAAATACTCCTTCGAAGTAAATTTTTATTGATTAATTTCAACTCCTTTATATCCTCCACTTTATGAGAAAAATGTTCATCAAGACAAAGAGATTATCCATATCCAGTGGGATGGTGAGACATGATTTTACATTTACCTTTTCCTTTTTTTAGATGCAGTTCTATGCGATGGGAGTTAGTTACTTGAGGGAATTCCATGATTCTAGAAAAGCCACTAATTCTGGGTACACAGACCTCGTTCATTTTCCATAGTGAGTATCATATTATGAATATGAACTTCGTCCTCTAACTCCTCTGAATAGGACACATTTTTAGGGAGATCATCCATAATGGAATTAAGGACATTTACTGATGTGTAATGCCCTGGCGGCATTCTGTCAACATATTTATAATATCTTCTCCTTATGTATCCAACATAAGATTTTTCTTTACTATATTCTAAATTACTCTGAACAGTTTGATTGGTGTTGACCTAAATGGAACCCTCAGATATTTCAGTTGTGACTTCACTTGATGTTATATTCCCTACTTGGGAGAAAACAGACTTCCATTGAGGAGGGTATTATAGATTTGAAAATCCCCCATCCCTATATGGTGGGGATGTTCATGTTTTTAAAACCTTTGATACATGTATATTAAATTTTATGGTTGAGTTAACCAAGCCCCAAACCCTGCTTGCTGGGGTGTCTCTAGAACTGCTATATCTGATATTCACATATATATTCTTCTTATTTTGTGAATTTTGGTCCGAACTTTTCCTGGGTTCATTATCCGAGAACCAATTAAATCACATGTTTCATAAGTCCATTATTCTATTTCCGAAATTTTCACAAACTGATGGCTGTCATCATCTAAGAGAGAGGTCTTATTAATGTTTTCATATTCTAGATTAAAAATTATCTGGATATCTTTCATTATTTGGGCCTATCATATATGAGAGCTAGTTGAGGGCTATTATTGAGAGTATCATTAATAAAAATCAATTTATCTTTACTATAGGTGACTATGGGAAATAAAATTGCATGAGAACACTTTTGGTACGATTTTATAATTTTTTGGTATAGTGGGATGCAATTATCCATGTGAATCACATCCTATTATACGAACACCAGATGCGGTATTAGTAATTAACTAGCATAGCCTCTTTAATACATCGAGTCATGCATACTGAACAAAACATGACTGGTTTTTATCCCATGGATAGTTTTTTTCTCAAATTCAAAAAATATTTTTAATCATTTGTTAGAGGATCCTTAACCTAGTCTGACCAGAGTAGGCACATATCGATTTTTTATTACAAACAATAGAGTCTATTTTTTCTTCTGTATTAGATGGAAAATGACGTAAGGGAGTTTTATATAATGATTGTCTCCTTAGGATGTCTTCTAGTTGATAAATAATTTCATCTATTAATAATAAGGCATCCTAGATTACTGGAAATATGTTGTAATGTTCCTAGAGATAAGAGTACATTATCATTACTACATGGTCAACTATTTAATCATCTTGAAAATGAAAAACACTACTTCAGAGAGAACATTCACAACTAATGCCAACCTAGAGAGGGCCACCTTGGTGGATTACAACATGGGATAAATACTACTTCTCCTTAGTCATATGACAACATGGATGGTTGTCGTGGCTCTCATAAGAGGATATGATCTCTAGATTGGATTCATTTTCAAAAAGCAATCCCTCATGATGAATTTTTTGATAGTGGACTTTATAATTGCTGCTAATACTCCTATAAGTTTTTAATTGGAGAGTAGGATCTTGTGTTGAAATAGATAACATTCTGAGCAATTCAAGAACTCCATCATTAAAAAAAGCCTAATTATAGGTTGGATCATAATTTTACAACTGTGTTTAGTGTGGTTTCTTCATAGATAATGTTTTTCATGTAGATGGGGCCATTTTCGGGGACTTGTGGTTATCATGGATGAGTGTATGTGTTTGTCTTGAAGTACTCATCAGAATAGGCCAATTATCACTAATTGGAATTGGTGTATGTTCCTTATCTTGTTCTAAATATGATATGATGGAGTATTCCCCATAATACTCCTAAACTAAATCCATGATTTTTATCTTCCCCGGGATGGTATTCAGATGAGTCATATCAGGTGTGGGTGTAGAATTAAGTGTCTATTCCATGGGTACTTCTTATGATGTAGTAACGATATTCTTGCGGGATTCAACAATATTGGTAGGAATTTGGGTCTTCCCATTCTCTATTGTTAATTTTTTCCTGGTGAATTTAGCAGCCAGAATGGGAATGAACAACCATTTATTATCTGGAGTCGGTTTATGTTCCTACACATGTCCTCACATTCTTATCAATAGATACTAATAGTACTCTTGCATGGTGGTAAAGGGTTGAGTTGTCTCTAGGTTTGTCATTGGAGCATACCGAATGAATTCTCTAGGTGCTTCCAAATGAGAATTATGGAAGGCTTGATTAATACAGGAATGTGTATGTTCATGTTGGCTATTTTTTTCATGCATGGATTACATATTTCTATCAATGATGACAGATGAGATTACATTCATGATTTTGTGAATGTATGATGATGTATGATCATGCATACCAGTTTTCAAAATATTTGATTGGTTTTCTTCCTTGAATGTAGTTACATGAGCCTACTGACATGATGATATATTATAAGTATGTTTATGAGTCTGTTTATAGTAATCAACCAGATTTAAATGGTTGTATTGGTTGGTTGATGCAAGATGAGTCTACTGGCCATTGGAATTAAGACAGATGGGTTTATCTGCCCATTTTTTATTTTCCACCAATTTAGGTTTATGGACATCTCCAGAGGTGGAAAAGGAAAGAACTTGCTCCCTATTGGCTGTACATTTTCCACATACATTTTATGGTTAACATTCTATTCTGAGGGACTTGGGACAAAAAACCCGAGCAAACACCCCATCATGTTGGGGGTTCACTACCACATGATTCTACTAAAGGTGATGGTTGGTGGGAGCCCTTGAGATAAACCCCCAAAACATTGATTTAAAGCCACGAGTGACCTCTTGATCCACATCCCTATACTGTGGGATGGAATAGTTATTGCATTCCCGGGATAAGTACATGAGATTGTGGAAGGCTGTGGTTGAAACCATCTTCTTAATGACCACCGATCATCGCTGAACGGACGATTGAAGGTTGTTGGAAACATGGAGATATTTTCTAGAAACCTCTATGGTTGGGATAATACTATTTCGATGTTATTAATGTACAATTTCATTTGATACCAAACAATGAAGATGATGGGTTGGTGATTTTGTCCTTCTAGCAGATGAGGATTCTGCTTCAACAGCAGGCGAGGCATTCACAGGTGAAAACATAAAGGAATCCATTTAGAGTTGAGGGTGTTTTGAGATATCATGAAAAAATAAACTCCATTAATGCCAAATATTTTAGATTGATACATGAATGATTTATTTTTTTTGTATGACCTTCCATTATCAATTGATAGGGGCCTAACAGATGGGTAACACTACAAACTCTATTAAGGATTTACGCCAGGTTCACCATTTTCTGTTTCCCATATCCCCTGAAACATGTGTTCTAATAATGAATCACTAAATCTAGGCATTTTCAATTGGATATATTCATGGAACCAGAAACATGTAACAGTTTATTATCCAAATGGATCGAATTTCAAACGGGAAGACTTTGTCAGGTTTTGATCTACAACACATAAGAACATACATTTGTCGAGAGGATGGGAGGTAAGACTCATCAGTCCCTTGGGGGGGATTATTTCCTAATATGCGACTCCCATATAGATTTAATATATTTTCACTAATCCTTATTAATTTACCAAGTATATCATTTCTTTCCATCACAATTTGGAATCAATTATTAGAATGTATGATATTTAGAATCATTTGTAGGTATTAAAGGTTCTTCTTTAATGGATACATCTGTATTTATTCAAGGATCTCCATTAGTGGTATCATATCATATATTATTTAGAGATCCTTCTATCCATTTTAATGGTAATACTGGATTTTAATCATCTCAGTGGGGTACCCATGATTTTTTTCTAGGGAAATGAAATTTTGATTTAATGTTAGGATTGTATCAATAAATTGGTAACCAACATATCCTTCTAAAAAGAATCAAATCCCTTTTAGTTTAGTTTCATTTAATGGGACACATAATAGCATTAATGGTCTTGTGATATGGACCAAGATGTATAGTTTAATTTCCAGTGGTAAGGACATCTATGCAGAAGGTGATTAGTCAAATCATGGTGTGGGACTTATACCGAAGTAGCCAAATGAACATGGAAAGAATATGTATTTCCAATTAGGATTAAAACATATAGGGAATACGGCCCAAGAAGAACATGGATTATTGGAAGAGTAGTTTTTAAACCTTAGAGAGGCTTCATATACATCCCTTTTTGATGAGAATCAATCCCCGCATAGTTCAATGATACTCGCAGGAGAATATAGTCCTTTGAGAGAAATGAGTTTTGTATTTCTTTTTGACAATGATTCCTTTCTATAGATGAATTGAGATTGATATTAGGCCTTATTAAGGATTACTATATACCTTAATTATAGTGGGAATCATAGTTCTCATAGTTCATTAGTAATAATAGAGTGTTTGAGAAATTTTTTTGATCATCACAAATATCTAATACCATGTTAATCAAGCTCTATGTGAGAAACAAGAGGTTGTCAATGATTCAATACAGGAACACACAATTTTCCTCCTATGAATATGGAAGAGGATTGGCCATTGACGGCATGGGTGGATGAGGCTAAGGTGATGAAACTTCCGTTTAATCACTTCACGTTATACAAGGGTCCAATGACAGGAAGGCATGAAGGTGTTAGATGAAGAAGGGAATAAACTACAACCTCTTACATGAAAGGCTGGGGGATTACATCATTATGGTATACCAAATTTTTTTCATAGTAGGGGAGGGAGACCTATCCATTATTATATAGGAAAATTATGTGTGCACAATACCATTCCTACCAGAGTCTTGAGGTTTCTAGTTTTAGAAATGAAAAAAGGTGGTCATGAAATAAACCCTAATCCTCAAATAGGGAACTCTCCAACACTATTCCTGGGAGAATGTTCAACATGACTGTGGATATAAGAACAAAAGAACTCTATGAATACTAACTCCACTGCATGAAAAATGTGGAGAACCTTTGAATTTATATATACATCTCCAAATATGAGACACACTGATGTGCCCTTCCCCAATATTTGTTATGTATGGAGGTTTTAGTGGAGATTTCAACATAACCCCATTCAAATAAGAGATCCAAAGAAGAAGATTACATTCCAAGAAGTGATTTTAAGAAGGATTTATAAATGGTTTGTATAGATTGATGGATTTAGGTGAATCAATAAAGGGCACACATGAACTTTTTTAGCGCAAAGGTATGGGCGCACAAGTAGGTTTGGGCGACATGATGTCGACCTATGTGACAAAAAACCTGGATGTTAATACATGGGCAAGACACGATGCAAGACATCATGGGTATTCACAGGTATTCCTAAAAGTTGTGTTCTCAAATTCAATTGAGAGGTATTTGTGGAGCTCAAGTGTTTCTAATTTAGAGAGTTCCGGTGCTTTAGGCATTAAAGTGTTATGGATTTCAAGCACTAAACAGACTTATATTATAGGACCCTCCTTCAATTACTCTTATATAGGTGTTAACGACATACCATGATGTTTTTCAGAAGACATGTACAAAGCACCAGGGAGACCAGAGCATCAATTGGGATTCCAAAAAAAATGTTTGTCAGACCCCGAGGGTGTATTTATAGGCCAAAATAGGACCCTTCATTAAAGGGGTTTGGGTGTGCAAGTGGGGTTGCTGGACATAATTGTGGCACTCCAGTGGTTTGGTGCTGAATTTGTAGTGCTCATATAGGCTTCTGTTCTAATGGTACCATGTGTTTCTCATACATATCCCAAATAATTGCTCCATAAAGTTGGGGCTACGTCCCCACAGTATTAGCCTACATGTCCATGAAAGTGCTCCGACCAGATTCTCTACCATGTTTCCTCATGTTGGTGCTCCATGTAGGTGCTATGCGTTGTTGATCTGTGCAGGTTCTCCACGGTGGTCCTTAGTACATGTCTTGGGCATATCTCCATGTGTTCTAGACCTTGATGGGACTTTGAACCACTTTTTCCACTTTAATTATCTCTTCTCTCATATTTTGTATATTTACTTCAGTGTTTTTGAGAAGATGAGAAAAGTAGCTATTCCACTGCAGGTTTGAGAGTCCTTCCAAAATATTCCACCTAAAAATGGGAGGCCCAATGGTACTATTAATAGTAAAGGATGGGGGCATGTAGAAAGGAGGTTATCTATGAAGGTCATACATGTAGCTCGGCTACTAAGTGTTGTAAAACATACAATGCCGTGTAGCTCCTCTAGGTAGCTCCTCCTCTTAGGACATGCAAACCCCTTTATAAAATTTATCCGTCTTCCAAGTCCCATAACATTTGATATATACATTATTGTGGCCTCCAAAACATGTCAAATTGAATCTCTCAAAGTGATAGAGTCATATTGTGGTGCTTATTACACCATCTCTTCACAGAAGAATCCTAGAAATTGATTATGTAATCATGAACACCTTTTTATCATCAACCTTGGAAATATATGACCAACTTCTAGAGAGGGGGTATTACTACTTGTCCCCCATTGTTGATAAGTCTCATATAAAATAGAAATCCCAAAATGAATTCAACAGAAAAGTGCATGAAACACATTATCTGGTGTCAATGAGAATTCAACTAAAAAATTATCTTCACATATTTTCACTACGGTAATACTACAAATGAATCCACCATCATGATTCTAATATTCATATTACATCATCTATGTCTTCCCTCACCAATCTATATTACATTTGAACTTGGAAATCATTAGTAATTGTTCCATATTTCTTTTGATCCCCTTGATCACATGGACTACGGTCATTTTACCTATAAACACATCTCTATGGGAAAATATTCATCCTGAAATCACTTACATCCTTATTCACTATTCAATATGCCTTATGTGCTCATATATCCTTCAACAATGGCCATAATACCTATAAACCATTATCAATATAGAATATTCCTAATGTGTCCACATACCCCTGATCAAAATAAGTAATTTATCTTATAGGGCCGTGTTCATTATGTATCATCCCCATCCTTATTATAAAATATTCCCTTTGATATCAACCATAAAGGGTTTATATAGTGTAATCACAGCACCAACTATTTCTAGAAACCATTCACCTAATATTCCAGTCCAAAAACAATATTCTAGATTTTTTCGTGGAGGAAAAAACATAAAAGGATCCATAATGTTCTTTATCTTATGACATTAGACATAATTAATTATCCCATTATGTGTCACTAAATGACAAGGGTTGTGATTACCATCATATAGATACATTCAAAACTCTTTTCATGGAATCAATCCCAATGCCACAACCACATCTATCCACTAAGATGATGATACACATATGAGTTACTATATACATGGATATAAACCCTACAATAATGCATTATTAATATAATTATGTAGAATCATGATTAAATAAAAATGTTGTAATTGACTGAATACATTTAATATCTATATATTATTAAATATGTGTATGGATCTATTTAGATTTTTAGCAGGGTTTATGTAGATATAAAGTGGTATTCAAAGACTGAAAAGTATTACTTAAATAAATAGGATGGTCCCAAAGTATGAAATTATCCCCACTAAAATGGTTGTAATGTGATGGGTCACACATCCTCTCTAACAATGTGAATTCTCAATAATCACTGGTAATGAACCATTGATAACAAATAAAAAATAAATAGTTAATTCCTAACACTAAACATTATCATTGAGAACCACGTTAGGGTTTCCGTTCAAAATGAAAATGGAGAATTAGATATGAATCCATTAACAACAAACATGACCAATTTGGAATACAATTATTTATGATATAATAAGGATGGTTTTTCTTTTTTTTTGTTTACTGGTTATTTATTAGGCCATTAAAATATTTCATAGGAACCAATACAATCCAAATGAATGATATATTTTATTAATTAAACATATTCCATAGATGCTATGAATAATGAGTCCCAAATGAAAAGAATAATGATTTTAACTCCCATGTTCTTGATGTGGATGTTAATGAATTCATTGGTTTGGTTGTATCATGTGAATCGTTCTATTATGATGTTGGGGGTATCATGTGAGGGAATCAAAGCACTAAATCCTCATATCTTGAACTATCAAAGGAAATCATCGATTAATCTAGTGTAACCTATCCCCAACTCTATGTTCATTGGGATATTCATTTAATGGAATAATAATTAGATCCTTTTTATATTAATGAAATATATAAATAGATACCCATTGAATTCACTACATATTAGGAGTCACCTTGGTGGTCTCCAGCATAGGACACCACAAATACTAATTCTATGCTTCATTAGTATATTAAGAACACATTTAGTAACCTTCCTTATAGTTATTTATCCCAACCATTCTGGATAGAGCTCCCAAAATGATATTATCTAATATAATGAGACACTATGATTAAAAGAAAAATATTTATATTAATTCCCCTCAAGAAAATGATTTTCTACACATCCATGTGGGAGAGAAGGACCGTATAATTAATCATACTTCAAAACCCTTCAAGTTTACTCAAGTATAAATAAAATGATATTGCTGGAATATAACATCATCCTAATGTTTATAGGACAATATTACTTCCCTTTTATACAATTCTTTTTTGTGTAAACTATTGATGAAAAAAAGGAAGGAATGTGAACATACTCCCATTTTGTTTGATTAATGAGTCTATATCATCATATTTGTTCTTGGATCCAGTTAGAATACCATAGTGGAAATGGGTGGTAGTTCATATTTTCTAAACCATATCTTATAAATATTACATCACAAATTGAATGAAAATTTTGATGATGATTATTAAAATATCGTTATGGCCATCTGTTATATTATAATAATCCTACCCATGACAATATAAATGAATCTCATTAGTATATCTCTATGGAAATTCTAGAGAAATATTATTTCTCAAGTCCAATTAAAGAGGGTAATCAAGAATAATTTAATAGAAATGCCTTATTGTTCTTATATCCCCACATCTATTTTGTAGGGATATTAATATATTTTAGAAGTGTCTTAAATGCAAGAACACATTTATACTCACTTTTATTCTTAAGAAGTCTAATAAAATATCCCTATTGAAACTGGATGGGGGAATATATACCCCCATATATGATGTTAGGAATGACAATATTCATATATAAATATTATGTTATGACTCTATTCATGTAAAATATCATGGATCCTGTCAAAAATATCTGATGATGGAATAAGATCTACCATAGAAGAATCATGATGAAAAGGTCATAATTATTCCAAAAGTAGAGAATAGAGTATGAGGCATCACCATGGGAATCCAATAGCCTATGACTGGGGCCATATCCATAAATTGACCAGTGATAGTATGCTTATGTCCCTTGGAAACAATTCTCTGGTCGAATGTGTTTACAAAATTATGACTATATGGTGAGATCATCATCATCTATAGGGTCCCTCCATATAATACTTTGATTAGTAGTTCTATAGGTCCTTTACATAGTATGTTACATGAAATTAATCCTCATAGAAACATAATAAATGATCATGAAAATTAGTTGAATGATTCCATTAGTGAATTTAATCTGTGTTTTTAGACGATAATAATTTAAATATTTGTTCCCATTGGGAAGAAATTAATTTCTAAACGTGAAGATCCTGCCTAGAGATTTGAGATCCTGATCCTATGATGTACAATACAAATATTACAATTTTAATTTTCCTCCTTTTTGTGATATTTTTAATGAAAATATGATTTCCCCTAATCAATATTAAATTCATAATAATCTCATTTCAAGTAGTACTCAATGGTCTGAGTGTTTTTATACCCATGGACTCAATTGGAAAAATACCACTTTATCACGATCAACGAATCATCTATAGTAGAATTCATTTTCATAACCTTGAACTCCCCAATAACATTTTTGAATATTTAATATTATTTTCTAAACATCATACCACTTACTATTAAGTGGCCAAAAAACCCTCCATTGAGGTTTTATTAGGTTGATCCATTTTATCCTAAAGAGAATTGTAATTAAATGGATATTTGGAAATAATTAAACTTGGATAACCTCTCAATCATAATATATCCCATTTTCACACCCATTAAAAACATATTATAGATGTTAAAATATTATTGAAATTATTTCATATGAAAAAACATATGGTAAGCTCTCCATTATGTGATACTAGGGAATTCTCTTTGTCAATTCTATTCCAACCCTTTTAAGGAGAATGTAATTATTTGCACAATAATGAAATTATGGATTTCTATATAACATTGTACCAAAGATTAAGTAAACACTATAATAACCTAGGTAAAACATGTCAATATAAAAAAAATAACATCATTATATGGTCCTCAATTATCCTATGTGGTGTGTGTGTGTGTGTGTAATAGGGGAAGTGTTTGAATAGAGAATTACGGATTACTCTATTTATAAGAAGGAAGAGTCTCTCAATGATGATTTTTGTAAAATTCATCACTAAAGGGGAGGAATCTATCCTTAATTCATAATTGTAATTTTTTCTACCAAATTAATTAATTCCACCTCTATCGAGAATTATTTTCATGATCAACTAAACGAAGATATTGATAGGCTTATACACTATTTTTCTAAAATGGTCATTCAAGATTCTAAATTAACAATGGAAATGTCATCAGCCGTAGGGAAAAACTTTGTGGTGAGAAGATTATTTCATAAATGTGTACTAAACCTTTAATATTTCCAAGTATAATAATATGAAATTAGGGAGGAATCTCTGGAGTCACTAAGGTATCTACCCATGAGTAGCCCCAACCGATACAGCTGGGTGAATGTTACTACAAAAAAACACTTTTGATCAATGAATCCACAGAAATACCAATATATTTTTGAACAATAATCAAGGCGATGATAACTATAAAGTATATGGAAATTAGTATCCATCATACACCTCCTCATAGGAATCTATTCTTCTCTTTATAAAGAGATAACACATAGAAACTATTGAACCTGCAATCCTTTCGACTAAAAATTATACCCCTACCATTTGGGGCATGTTCAGTATGTACGGTGGGGTATTTCATGAGAATAACTATCTATAGATTTCCCCATGGTTAATGACACACTGACACTATTAATCTTTGTATATGTAAAAATCTAAAATGAAAAAAATAATATATGGTATTCAAAGTAAAATAATTATATTCCACAAAAGCATGACTCAAGGAATGATGCCTCACCATATTACTATACTGGTCATAAATAATTGATCTACACTACCTGATATACATAGGTAGAGGTTATTTTTTTTAATCCTATAGATGATATTGGATGAGACAGAAAGGTAGAGGGATATAATTGATAATAATTATCTTAAAACTCAGTACATTTTGAATTATATAGGAATGCGTTCACACTGGACATCGATGTTAAAATCAAAACATGGAAGCTCTGAATTTTCAGTTTCATCCTACTCGATATATTTCAGTTGATGTAAAATATATAGAGAGATATATATTACACTCACTACATAATGTGCACGAAATTTTATCTAATAAAGATAATTTGGTGTAATATAATGCGAATATAGAGTATATGAATTTAATCAAAGCCTCCTTACTCAGATAAAATATTCCCCCTAGGTTTAAATTTTTAGATAAGGATAATTTTCCTCTCCCCATTAATCCCTGAGAATAAGTGGGGATTACCTAGCCTACATGGGAATAGTATAATCTTCATGATGATTATTGGACTAAGAAATTTATATAAACACAGTAATCAAGGATGAGTAATATTTTTATCCATTATGATAGAATATTATATTATTTTATGAATTTTTAAATTATCTCAAAAAAACTAGGTTTCAATCATTAATACACATAGAGTGAATGCATCATGAATTGTAATCTACATAAGTTCTGACCTCATATCTGAAAAAATTACATATAGAGAATCTCAATTTCATAGATCTTCTTATATAGAAGATTTTATAAATATCAGGATTTTGACACATAATATCACCTAACAAGAAACTATATCCCAAATTGAATTATGAAACTCCATCCCTTACAAAATTCCAGAATCCCTCATTCTCAACAATTAATGAAATTGGAGTTCTGCAAACATATTTGAAAATTTTATTATCTAGGTTTGGATTTATTATGGAAACACATGATCAATATGAAGTGGCTAAAATAGTTGTGATATGAAATCTCTATAAGAGCCACAATGCATATATTATATAATTATGACAACATGACTCGTTAGATGAAGGGATATTATTTATTGTCATTTATTCAATCAATTCATCTCTATTTGGATCAATATGATGATATGTATTCTTTTGAAGTATATACATGGTCAAATTGAAAGAGTCTCATATTTCATCACCTAATGAAAGAGTCTAACAAAATATCTCTCATTATAAATCCCCCAGGGGATATATTGATTGATAAATGTATGGAAAATGATTGGAAAATGAAAAAAAATTCATTGATACCTATAAGGTACCGAGGAGGAATCATGGAGTTTGTAAAAAATGAGTCAGTGCAAATTATGTGTAATTTAATGAACCGAATACAAATAATATCATAAATATATTACCGAATAAAAGTAGCCCAGAATGAAAGAAACTAACTATTTCATACTTAAAAAAACACTGGAAGATTCTTGAGAAACCATATAAGGTCAACGCCACTCACAGTCCGGTATTTCGTGACAATGGAATAAAAAATACCTCCCAAATCCAATGAATAAAAAGAATAAATCTCTTCCACAATAAGAGGATTGATGAAAAAATCCTTCAATTATTTTCAAAATAATGGATTCTCATTACTTTCATCATATCAACGGAAAATAATCTTATCAGTATTCCATTGATAAGAAAACCAAAAAATATTCTATACTACATACCCTGAGTATTTCTATCTTCACATGATATTTGGACTAAAAAAGTCATTCCTTCAACTTTATTAATAAAATTTCATAGATATTTCTTGAATCAAGTCCAATGAATTTAGAAAAAACACTTGCAAAGGTTACTAATATTTCAATTACCTAATCAGATGATGTATATAAATTGTAGAAAGACTCATCTATGTATGAGAAAAATGTCAATTCCTATATGAATTTAAAAATGATTGATCATGTTCATTCATTTCTTATGGAATAACATAATATATAAATTTTTACAATGATTCCAACTACACATAGAAATATATAAATTCAACACCATACTCTAGAGGAAATAAAAATAACAAAAGGAAGAAAAATATTGTATATGATGAAGAAATTATAAAAATAGTTGAATAGGTTTAGAAACATATGAATTTTCTATCAACACAAATATTAAGAAATGAATCAGTCATAAAAATATAAACCTCGTTTGAAGTAGAATAACATCTCTTCCAATTTAAATTAATTCATATGAAATATTCTGAATATTAATATGCACCAATGATCCCCACCCAAAATCAGGGATCTCAGGGAGATGAGAGAAAGGATTTGGGAATAGTGTAAGATGTGGCCATTGAGAATCCCAAAACCTAAGACTCTTATCCTATAAAGGCATATATCTAGTCATAATGATTAAAAAATAACATTATTAAGACATGTAGGAACATCATTAAAACCCTAAATCATCTAGGATTAATTAAAATACAACTTCCTTTAATGGTCATATGGTAGGTGTGAAGTTGTTTGATTTTTGTTATATTTTGTAAAGCCCAAGTCAACATAATAGGCTAGCGATGGATGTTCCCATAGGATACAAGATAAAATAAAAATTATTAGCATTAAATTATTCTCCATTATATCAATGGTTTGATGAAAATTTTCTTATTGGGAAGGATCAGACATTGGTGCATAATAACAAACTCTTAAAATTAATTTCTACCATCACTAAAACATGTTTAATATGGGATTCTCTTCCAAAAAAACCACACATATAAAAAATCCCATTAATTTCATGATTTATGATTCATATTTCACCACTAATATCCCAAATAAATTTTTAGGTAAATATTATTATATATTTAACAAAATACATTACATAGGAATGTGTACAAATTCAAATATTATTCATTTCTACACAAAAATAGGGCCTTAATTTTAATCCCTGACTTCATTCAGGTCACGTTTTCGTCTTTTATATCTATCCCATATAAGGATTTTTAACCACAATATAGTTCCAATCAATCCATAGATCTTATGAAATTTTTTAAAACATTTGGATGAGATTAGAATGTATAGTAGGGACCTAAAATAAATGAATCCAATTGGACAATTTAAAAACTATAAAAATATATCTGAAATATTTTCTCTTTAATAAAAACCACATGAAATCAAATATATATTAACTTTTAAATAAAAAAAATAATAATTTCTTAATAGAATTAATGAATCATATAATATGAAATTATAAATGAAATATCAAAAATAAAAGTGTTTCCTATGAAACATGAAAACTCATTAATTCCATTCCCTGAAAAAATCAATCTATCGTTCTTATGAAAATTACATAAACATCCCATGAAAACAAAATCTCAGTTTCATAACTTTTAAAATTATAAAATAAACATTTATAAAATATTGAAATCAATTAATATGGATAACTTCTCATGTAATCCTTATAGTCACTCATAAATTTATCCTAGTAATGGAATCACCAATCTGGATAGTTCCAATGACTCATATCAGTATCGAATCAAGGTTATAATCTTTCAATTTACAGAATACGATGGATAACTATATTAGGTCACCCATCACAAGAGATAAAATATTCCCCCATCATTAATAAGAATTATAATAATGTGGTAAAATGAATAAAACACACATATATTCCACATTAATAATTAAAATCACATACTTCATTCATAGAATCTCATATTTTATAACAAAATATGATATCATATTAAAATAATAAAAATGTTAAATTTTATTATAAAAACATTTAAAAAAATCCATGTGATGGAAAATAATATTTCTTGAAAAAAAAAGTGTCTTATAAAGTCATATTTATAATGAATAAAGAAAATTATAATAGAAATTGTTGGTCAATTTGTATATGTAAAAAAACTATATCTGGTACTTCTGTAAGAATGGAAAAATAAACCATATAAAAAACAATAAAAATATTAATTATTAATAATTTTTGAAAAATTAAAATATTATTAAAGTATTAAATTTGAATTCCTTATATCATAATTATAACAATTCATAAAAATCTAAATTATTCCCTTTTTGGAAGAACAAGTGTCAAGAGGAAAACTATAAAAAATATATCTTAAAGTAAGCCTCTCACATATATTCATTAATTTGCTTCATTCATATGTATGACCTCATAGTTAATAAATTTAGTTTTTTTATAAATATTTATGAAACTTTTTCATGTTCAATCTATTATTATTATTCCATTTATTTAATTTTTAAATATTTTTGATAAGTTTATTTAAATTGTTATGTTCACATTGGATGTTTTGAGGTTGTTCGGTTTATAAGTCCAAAATGACTTTGGTAGTATGACTAATGTCTAGGGATTAATGATGAAATAAAAAAATTATTATTAATAATTAAAAATTATTATTTTTATATGTTAAAAACATTTTTATACCAACCTCTGGCTACTGAAAATGGAAAATGATCTATGTTAAATCACAATAGTGGTGGTAAGAAAGCGCACACGAGCGACATTTTCAATTATCTACAAGATGAAAACAAATTATGTTACAAAATAATATATATTTATATTATTATAATTAGGATTTATATTCCATAATTAATAAATATTTATATCGTTATGACATTCTATGTGAGGTGTTAATAAAAAATGGATTACATCACTTCTTGGAGGTGGTTTTCCATATATACGCATGAGTGACAATATGATATGACCAATTGTAGAAAAGGTTAAAAGGTAAGTATTCTTCTATACTTACTCAATCATAATAATTTCATATAAACATTATATGTCCATTAATTACATGTTTATAACTAAACTTGTAAGGTAGAGAAAGAAAATGAAACACGTCTCTCTTTGTAGGTGGTATCCCACACGTACACATAAGTGAAGTATCAGTTTCCCATAGGATATAATGGGGAATTACAAAGAATTATATCAAATAAATAAAAAAAAATTAATGTTTTTATAAATTAGTTATCTTATTATATAGAGATGTTGAATGAATATTTTAATGAGGTTGAAGAAGTAATTAATATGAAAACACTCACCTAATAGAAATACCTCATCTTTGGAAACCTATATTGTATTAAAAAAAATCTATATAGATTGTTTTGGAATAGTGATAAATGAACATATAGGATTATGGATTGATTTTTGGATTGTATTTTTAAATTAATCTGATTACATATTTTATATCATGTGTTGTGAAGAAGAGAGAAGAAGGGGTGTAATTATATTGGGGTTTTGCGATGTTGAAATTATTAAAAGTCAACAATTAATATAAAGTCATATTCATGGAAAATTGTAACCTAAACGTTTTAAAATTAATGATAATGTTATGGAAGTGAATTATTTATATTCCAATATGTATTAATGTTATATTTATATATTATAACTTAGTTTTCACCTTAATTAATCAATGTTATCCTTTTAAATATGATCGATTTTGTTACCATGTTCAGTATTCGTAATGACCAAAAAGGAATTCGAACACAATAGAAAACATCACAAATTTATTAAAAATATAAAAATAAATAATGAATTCAATATTTATAAGTTTTATAATTTTCTTTCATATGATAATGAAAAATAAAAATATAATATTTTTTAAAAAAATGTTCTTTTAAGCCCAAAAATAATGTTGTAGAAAAAATAATATAATTCCTATGGATATATTTGAATAATTTAAATAAAATGGATATTATGTTACAAGAAAATTTTTCATAATATGAATTTTATATTACTTTATTTAGTGAAAAATAGTTAAGAATGAATATGCATGTTTCACTCTTCCATAAAAACACAATATATTTAGAAAAATCCAAAAAACTACTCCTGCGAAAATATTAATATTAAAATATAAAAAACAGTGAAAATTTTATCAAACTAAATATAAAATATTTATAAATATATCTTTTTTAAAAGTATATAATATTTGGAAAAATATTTAGTTAGAATTAAACAAATTATTTTTTTTGATTAAAAATTTTACAAAAAAAATTACTATGTCAAATATTACACTATAAAATATAATCCTATATATTATGAAGGCATTAAATTGATTAAGGAATAATATTACATAGTTTTTAGTATATTTCTCTAGCTGAAAATATAAATGAATATATGAAGACACCTCATAACCTCCCAAGATTTCAAGGCTAAAGTAGTTATGGCCATGGTCCATCTTACGTAGACTACCCCATTAAAATGTGAAATAGTTATCTCTTCAAATATACAGATAGGGATATCACATTCAAGGAAAAATAATTCCCCATTAACATTTTAATTATTATTCACATAGATTTTATTCATAATTTTATAATTAATAATTATTTTGTGGTCAATAATTTCCTTGTTTGGACACTCTAATGATTGAGTTATTATGAGGATAGACATTTTCTACTGAAAAGAACCAATAAATGTTCAAATAAAGTAGATTGTAAACAAATTAGAATGATCAAGTTGAAAAAAAATTTATATATGCTATACATGACTCCATTATATTGATGATTTTCTAGGACATATTATTTAATGTTCTACTGGGAAAACCATGGATCCACAATCACACGATAATACACCCATTATATTGTCAATGCTTGAATTATCAAATTAATGGATAATTTGGAGTCATGTGTCCCCAAAAAGAAAAATTCACAACTATAATTAACAATAAATTGATTAAATCTTTTATTTTATATAAATAAAAGAACTGAGTGTATCCAATGTCATCCATGTTACCACTCCCAATAGTTTGGGAAATACTCAAGTGATCCCATGGGTCATGATAAGTGAGGATTATATGTATACCATCAATCAAATATTATTAATGGTCCTCAAATTAATGGGATTTTAGGGTTTAAAAATAATTAAATTCTATTTATATTATTGGATCCATGTATATTAAGGAATGATAATTAAATTATTATCTTGGATTAATGGATGTAAATGTCTCACTAGATGAAAAATCCAACAATGAAAATGAACCGTATTTTTCTTTATTACTCTATTATATACTTGGATCATATTATGATGGAGTAATATATCTACTTAACAGGTGAAAACATTTGATGTCTACAAAACATTACCTAAATTTCATGATATTTTCACCTCTCTTGTCAACATGGATGGGAAGGTGGAAGGAAAAATTTCCAATATTCCCCAAACAATGATGAAACTCCATCGGTTCTCAATAGATCCATGAATTCCTCCACAATATCCAAATGAGATTATAATTTTCCCATATCATTTAATTCATCCTAAAAAGACCCATAATCTTCTAATTTTGATAACATCAAGGTAAAATATGTGGAGGAAGATGACAAAAGAAATGACCCTCCAACATTTCAGGTAAGAACATTTACCACCACCAATAAGATCATATATGTTATTCTTATTACATAAGAGGATGCATGTACCACCATTATAAATGTAAAAATATCACCTAAGGAGAAAAAATGTAATATTTTATTCCTATATAATCATTGATATTTATTCCCATTAAACAACATCAAAATGATGGGTTTGAATCCTGAGGCACCCGCCAATCTCCATGTATTTCAAGACGACCAGCCTCTAATCAAAATAAAAATCATGATGAATATAACCAACACTTACCACCAATGATAATGATAATATTGAAAACTCATTAAAGAAATAATCATCATGGGACATTGGTATCAAAAATGATTTGGAAACATGATTACCATCACGAATATGAGACATTAGATCAACATCTATATTGTCATTATAGACCTTAAAAAAATTCCCAATGAAGGATTCCTAATTAAAAAAAATTATAATTCTTGATGAGCATGATATCTAGATTATTTCCTTCCCATAATTGTATGGTTCAATGGATATTACTGAATTTTAATGGCCCATGATGACATACAAACCTCTAATTTGAAGCCTCCACTAGGAATATCTTTTTATGAAGTGAACTCTTCAACATAATAAATTATATGGATACATATCAATGTTCTATGAATCACATATCCAAATAATTCTTAGTGAAATCCATGGAATTTTTAGTGGATGGGTATATTGGAAAAATCTGACAACTCTATAGTCATTTCATTTAATATGAATCAATATTTTAAAATATTCAACAATACAACCTAAAAATTAACCCATCACAATTTTTTCATTTTATCAACATCTATAAAATTTGATTCCTTATGATTCCTCCATTGAGTAATTGATGTTAATCTGAAGATTTATAAAATGAATCATAATATTTCATCACACTGAAACATCATGAATAAAATTTTCTCCAAGGAAATATTTCATTCATGAAGTGATTTATTACCACTACCCATGTAAATAACAACCAATAAAAATAATAATGAATAAAGGGATTATTGAATGAGTAATATGAGGACTACCATTTTTATTTGATGAACATACATAATAAATTCATATACCATTAGTTATGATTCCACCCATCAATGGAAATCCAACAATTTTATTTTCCTATAGTATGAATCATTCAATTAATATTCTATTTTCTGAGAAGAATTATGTAGGAAATGAAAATATTATATATTATCAAAATAGGATGATATTGGACAACAAAAAACAGTTTTATTCTATGTAGAAAAAAATGATTATTTCTTTGTTATTTACAACATAAAATCAATGTTACTATCTCCAACCATATGAGATTTAATTGGTCTCCAAAAATTATGTTTTCATTTATATCATCGATAATCTAATACCAGTTGAACATCTGGTATGAGTGGTATTCATCTTATAATAGGTTGAAATTTGATCAATGTTGTAAAAAGTAATTAATTGGTACACACTATCAATCTTTTTGGAATCAAATCCTACCCCTTAGAGCATGTCAATACATATTGAACCCCTCTATGAGGTTGTAAAACCCCACCACTACCTCATTGGCATGAGGAGGCGGTGAGGGCTACTAGTCCTTAAGCGATATCCCCATGGCGACAAAGGATGGAAATAAATTTCGAAGGGTTTCAACACAAGTGGGGGATGATTTACCCTTTTAGAAAAAACCATAGAACCAAAAACCATAACCAAACTAATCAACTAAATGATGCATGATAAAATCTAAGACAACTCAACCATTTATTTTATCATAAAACAACCAAGATTACCATAGCCAAAACCATCACTAAATCAGAGTTAACAGCATAAAGACAAACTAAAAGACTACAAGATGACGACCCAACTCCATGGCCCACAATCTCTAAGCTCCAATCATCATGAACCAGTCCATGTATCAAGAAGTACTGGTTTAAACATGTGACAAATTACCATTTCCAACATCCTGGTATATGACATCTACAAAAGCACCAACATGCCAATGCAGGGGGTGAGTAATGAAACTCAGTATGTTTTCTTCGATAACATCCCAACCCATGCATCAAGGATAAAACATGTTATCACATTTATATAAAACAATTTATACAAAAAAAATTCAAAATAGTTCACCATATATGAAGTTCCAAGTCAATTCATTTTCCACCCAAACCAAATTTCTCATGAAAATAAACTTGGCAATGTTTCCAATCAATTCACATTTCCATATCACAAAATCGCTTTTTGGCACACCCAACCATTTCACAACCTGTGAAATCAACCATTCATGCTTCGTTATGATAGTTCTATACTCATGAGCGGTCTCTTGTCTATCTACAAAGTCTTCATAATGTAATTATTCATCGTGTCCCATTAAACCTTTAGCACCGAGCACAAGGTCATATTTCAACAAAGCCTCATATGAGTAGTTACCATGTGCCATTACACCTTTGGCACCGATCCCAATGTCATATCTCAACAAAGCCTCGTAAATGCAATATGAACACACACACCATGTATGTCCAAAAACCACACCATTCCAACCATGCCAAAACCATTTCAATAAAACAACTTTTTTATTGAAAACCACTTTCCTACAAATTGTTTTCCAAATTCAGAAAATACATATTTTAAAATCACTATTTTATAATCACTATTTTAAAATCAAGAAACCAAAACACTTTTCACAACCATTCTTTCAATTTCCACAATTACATAAAAACCCTTAAATAATTACTAATGATGATTTATAACACGCATTTCATCACAATATCACCATAAAAACCAATCAATTAAATCAATTTTAACTAAGACATCAAGTAATAAGAAAGAGGAATCGAGAGTGATTCCACCAACCTCAACAAAATAGGCGAAGCCAACCATGAACCGGGTTAAAACACCACCAAACCACCTTAGATTCCTTCCCCTATCACCCACAAGACCAAAACCCGACATGAAAGTCATCCACTACCTTAGATCTACCCACCTCGGGTGTAGATCTAAGGATCCATCAAGAGGGAAGAAGGAGATCTAAGAAAACTCAAGGAAACGACACATTCCTTGATCAACCATCCTCTATACACCAAGGCAACCCTCAAGATCCCTTCCAAAACGCCTGGTAGGTGTTCCCCCACATTCACCAAAGAGAAATCCTGAGTTAGGGCCCTCTAAGATAAAAAATGAGTGGGTTAATTTATAAAAAGGATTATATCCGAAAAATAGGATCTATGTTGACTTCGCACAAGGTTAGTCCACATGGTTATTCAAATCGTGCGCTAACCATGTGGTAGTCACTACCTGGAAGGGGCGCTCCACACGGCCTCCTCGCACGGTATTCCCAAACCGCTCACACACCGTGCGGTCTTCTCTGACCAAGGTGACACCACCTGCACATCTTCCGCACGGTTTGGGAAATCCTTGCGAAGCCCGTGCAACACCACCTTTTTCCCTTTGACTATTTAAAAATATCCAAACATTCCCCAACAATTCCTTATATTCTTCATGTACTTAAAAATCATAAAACAAGGGTTACTTACCAGAAACTAGGGGTACTATATTCTCCCCACCATTGGCCTTTCCGTCCCCAGAATGTAGAAAACCATCGCTTGCCTGAAAGAGTTCTGGCCACTGATCTTTCATTTCTTTCTCCTGTCGGAAATTCTCTTCCAGAATCTGACCTTGTTGCCACAAAACCCGCACTAGACTGATGATTTTTTCTCACAAGACTTTATCCTGCCTATCCACAATCCACACTGTAATATGTACCAATGAATCATCCAGCTCTAGGTCAATTTGATCCCATCTAATCACATGGTCAAGATGAGGCTTATAATTCATCAACTAAGATACATGGAACACATTATGCACTACACTGAACCATGGTAGTAATTTCAACCGATACGCCACCTCACCAAACCATTCCAGTATCTCAAAAGGGACTTTATATTGAGGATATAATTTTCCATGCTTCCCAAAACTACAATGTCCAAGCCTGGGAGAGATTCCCCAAAAGACATGATCACTCACACCAAATGGCAACAGTTGTCGGCAATGATACGCAAAAGATTTCTGATGACTCTATGTCGTCTCCATCCTCTTTTTTATCAATTAAATCTTCTCCATTGTTTATTGGACAATTCTTGGCCCAACTAGTGAAGTATCACCTATTTCCACCCAATAATGTGGAGAACAACAAGGACGCCCATATAATGCTTCAAACAGAGCCATGTGTATCGAGGCATGATAACTGTTGTTATATGAGAACTCCATTAAAGGCATGTGATCCTCCCATGAGCCACCAAAATCTATTACACATGCCTACAACATGTATTCCATTGTCTGTATCGTCCTTTTGGATTTTCCATCTGTCTGAGGATGATACAACGTACTCATATGCAACTGAGTTCACAGGGATTTCTGTAAGGATCATCAGAAATGAGATGTAAACCTCGGATCTTTGTCTGAGATGATTGAAACTAGTATGCCATGTCTCTTTACCACTTTCCGGATATAGATTTTCGAATGATATTGCACCATATGATTTTCATGAATAGGGATGAAATCGGCCGACTTGGTAAGCCGATCCACTATCACCCAAATATCATCATGTTTTTGGACCATTCATGGATGAACTGTAATGAAATCCATATCTATCTGATCCCATTTCCACACTGGGATAATTAAATACTACAACATACACACTGTCTGATGATGTTCTTCTTTAACTTGTTGACAAGTTAAGCACCGTGAGATGAACTCAGCCACTTTCCTTTTCATGATGTTCCACCAAAACTATGCCTTCAACACCTTATACATCTTCTGTGTTCCGGGATGAACAGCCCATATAGAATGGTGGTAATCATGAAGGTGTTTTTCCTAAGCAATTAAAGGTAAAACCAACCAATCTCAAAACTGCATAACTGAACTCACATCCAGCTTCCATCTGTCAATGGTCTCCCCACCATTGATTTTAGAACTCATTGAAACACATTTTACATTATATGATTGTGCCTTCTTTACTATCTCTACCAAATCAGGAACAAGCGCAACTGGAATGAAAACTGCAAAATCAGCTTGGAATTCACATTTCATACACATGTCGGCTAAGACAGACATCAACTACCACTCATCTGAAGCTTCTTTTGCTAACTGAGCATATGACTTTCTGGTTAATGCTTCGGCCACGGAATTTCACCTACTCAGTGTATACATCAATTAAATATCAAACATTTAAAGGTACTATATCCATCTCCTCTACTTCAGATTCAAATATCGTTGTGAGAAAATTTGTTTCAGGCTTTTTTAATCCGTAAACACATTGAATTTCTCACCAAAGAGATAATGTCTCCATGTTTTCAAAGCATTGAGGACTACAACTAACTCCATATCATGTGTTGGGTAATTTTTCTCATGCACTCTCAACTGACTTGAACCATAAGCAACCACATGATCTCTTTTCATGAGAACATAACCCATCCCTAATCCTGAAGCATTGCAATACACCACATACCCTTGTCCTGATTCCGGAAAAATCAAGATAGGTGCTGATGAAAGGAGAACCTTCAGTTCTTGGAAAGATGTATGAAATTCTTCATTCCATTTAAATGGAGCATTTCTCCTTTTCAGAGCTGCCATTGGTGATGCTAGTCATCATAAATCATGCACAAAGTGCTGGTAGTAACCAGATAGACAAAGAAAACTGCGTATCTTGAACTCATTCTTTGGTGGATGCCAAGAAATAATAGCTTCTATCTTTTCTATATCCACTGAAACACAATTCTCAGAAAAAACATGGCCAAGAAAGCATACCTCTTGTATCCAAAAATTACACTTTGAAAATTTTTCATACAAACGATGATCCCTCAAGATTTGTAACACTATTTCCAGGTGCTCCTCATGATTAAACCTTGTCTTTGAATACACCAAGATATCATCCACAAACACCACAATAAAAGAATCTAGATATCACTGAAATATCTGATTCATCAAAGCCATGAAGACCGCTGGTGCATTCTTTACACCAAAATGCATGACTACATATTCGGAGTGGCCATATTTGCTTCTGAATGCTATCTTTGGAATATCCTCCTTCTGAACTCGCAACTGCTGATATCCTGACTGCAAGTCAATCATAGAGAATGACTGAGCTCCCCTCAATGGATCAAATAGGTCATTAATGCGTGGAAGTGGATATCTATTTTCTATCGTAAATTGGTTTAGTTTACGATAATCTACACATTGCCTCATGTTTCAATATGCTTTCTTTAAAAACAAAATTGTTTCTTCCCATTGAGACACACTTGGCAGAATAAAACCTCTATTTTCCAGTTCTTCCAACAGCACATTCAATTCATTTAACTCCATTGGTGCCATCAAATAAGATGGAAGTGATATAGGACTGGTCCCCAAAAGGAGATCAATCTTAAACTCCACTTCTCTTACTAGTGGTATCCCTGAGATATTATTGGGAACGAAATCTAAATATTGATCCAAAAAAGCTGGAAAACTATTCTCCTCAATCTCGTCCATTGATGCGAAATTTAATGCTACCAGTTGGTGAGAGATCGTCCCCACCGTTGGTGCCAAAAAGATCTTTGCACCATTCATTACTGTATACTCCCCTCTGATGAGATAGTTGACGCCATCCTGAGTCTTGAAACTAACTTTTCTGCTATAACAGTTGATGTGAGCCTGGAACTCTGTCAACCAATCCATACCCATGATTATATCATAGACATTCATCTCCAGCATAGAGAAATCTCATTCTTGCTCAGATCCATCAATAGTTATAGAATGTGCTCTACACACGAAGGTTCTACATTCTCTTTCACCGAGAAAAGAATGATGTTTTACCATAGAATACATCATATCAATTTTTATGTTCAGAAAATCAGCATTATGAGAAGCAAGAAAAGAATGTGATACGCCTGTATCGAACAACACTTGCATGATGGTAGAATTCAAAAGAATCTTAACTCTAACAGTAGATGGTCCAGACTTGTCATACATAATCAGCTGTTCTGCTCCATAAAATTTCTCTATTTCTGCACTTTGCTCCTTATATCCTTGTTGAGATTTTCCTTCTTGACGAGTCATGGTATTCATGGAGTCACCATATCTAGCTCTATTCTGCTAGCGAGACTGATTTTTCTATCATCACCCTGTCAAAGCATAAGATGCTTGCGACACATGAGAAGTGTCACGAACACCCGACCGTGGAGCACTGTGACAATATCACTGAAGATTCCCCGTCTTGTTTCAATTGTGGCATGATTTCAGTGGTGCTGTACATTCTCAGTTCAGGTGGTCAATCGAGCCACATTGAAAACACCCGGCTACCATCATGGGCTGTGTAGGAAGATTCACCAATCCAGCTGTCTAATTCTGATTCACACTCCCACCTTGGATGTAGGTGTCCCTCTTCCTCTTATTCCCAGCATTAGAGTTCCCAGCTGTTCTCGTGGGTATCATCATAATTCCTCCTCCCATAACTTCTGAGATATCTCTTTCAGCTACTGTTTCTTTGTTTACCATCTCCGTATAATCTGTAATATAGATCACAACTATATTTGAGTGAATCTCCTGTCACAATCCAGATTCAATGATCTATGCCTTCTGCAATGAACATGCATAAAATTCTGGAAAAATGTGCACTAAATTCATTAATTTAGCCGCATACTCTGTGATAGAGATATTCTCCTACTTCAGGTTGAAATTTTTTGTCATCCTCTGGATCTTGAACATGTGAGGATTGAATTTTTTATTAAACAATTCCTCAAAATCCTCCCAGCCCAAGCCTTGATCCACCTTAGCATGCACCACTATCTCCCACAACTGTTGTGCAAGATCCTCCAGCATATACATAAACAAATTTATCATCAGTTCTACTGGTGTGCCAATGAAATTGATGATACGATTTATCCTACTCAACCACACCTCCGCCCTTTCTAGTTCAGAATCACCCCGAAAGATGGGTGGATTCTTCTTCTGGAACTGGACGGAATGATCTACATGTCTTGACTCATCCCTCCAGTTCCCCGTGTCCACAACCTGAAACACTTGAACTATACATTGGACTAGCTACTAGTTCACCTGTGGCTTAGGTGTGTCCACATTCTCCCCAGCCTCTTCCATTTGGTTTCTTCAACGCCTAATGGGTGCCATTTTCTATTCATACAACGCACATCGTCAGTCTCACTTCCTATCAACTTAAGGCTTAGCATTTCAATTTCTATCACATCACTATCACAAAATTAATTTCCAAACATCCCGAATTCCCCATTTACCCATTTCTGAAAAATAATTTCTTTCTTTTGAAAATCATTCCATTTTCAAAATACATCAATCATTCTCTTTTCAATGTCTTTAATTTGAAAAAAAGATAAATTTTTTTTCAGAAATCAATATTTTGAATCAAACCATAATGCATTTTTCAAAATGATATATGAAATCCTAGTGAGAATTCATTACTCTAATGCATGTCATGCTCATCTCATATGCTAAACCGATGACTATGATATGTGTTATCCTATAGGTGTCTCTAAAACACTTATGTACCCAAATCCATAGTAACTTGATGTTTAGCATAAAATGGTCAGCTACGTCTTTTTATGCTGTACATTCCATGTTCTGACAGTCCTAATCCTTCATAAGATAACCACCCAAGGAATAGACACATATGAATTCAATGCCAAGACCCACAAAAACTAATGACTACTTGTTCCACAATGAAAGGAACAAGCAGATTGAATTTATACACAAAGGACCGAACTAATTGAAACCATTTGTAAGACCCCACCTATTCCTCATTTTCTTGAGGAGGAGGTGAGGGATACTTATCCTTAAGTGACATCCCCAAGGTGCCAAAGGATGGAAATAAATGCCGAAGGGTTTCAATACAATTAGGGGAGACATTAACCTTTTTGAACATACCACAGAACCAACAACCATAACCAAACTAATCCACTGAATGATGCATGATAAAAGCTAAGAAAACTCAACCATTTATTTTATCATAAACAAACCATGAGTACCACAGCAGAAACCAACACTAAATTAGATTAAATAGCGGAAAGACTAACTAAAATACTACAAGATGATGACCCAACTCCTTGCTCCACAAGATTCATGCTCCAATCATCACGGACCAGTACAAGAATCATGTAGTAGTGCTATAAACATGCGACACATTACCTTTTCCAACATCCCGGTATATGAAATCTGCAAAAGCACCAATGTGCCAATGTAGGGGGTGAGTAATGAAACTTAGTAGGTTTTCCCTGATGACTTCCCTACCCATTCCTCTAGGATAAAATATGCTAGCACATTTATATAATACAATTTATATAGAACTATTTCAAAACTGTTCACTATATATCAAGTTCCAATTCAATCCATCTTCCAAAAAAACCATATTTGTAATGAAAATAAACCAAGAAACCATTCCAATAAATTCAAATTTACATTTTAGAAAATCCCTTTTTTCACACACAACCATTTCACAACCCGTGAAATCAACCATGCATGATTCGTTATGACAGTTCCATACTCATGAGTTGTCTCTCGTTGATCTACCATGTCGACATAGAGAAATTATTCCCCTTGTGCCATTACACCATTGGCAACGAGCACATGGTCATATTTAAACCAATACACGTACAAGTAGTTACCCTGTTCCATTATACCTTTGGCACCTAGCACAAGGTCATATCTCAACCAAGCCTTGAAAGTGCAATATGAACACACAAAACAAGTATGCTCAAAAAACACACCATTCCGACCATGCCAAACCCATTTCAATAAAACAACCCTTTTATTGAAAACCTTTTTCATGAAATCCATTTTCCAAATCTAGAAAATCCATATTTTAAAATCACTATTTTAAAATCAAGAAACTAAAACACATTACACAACCATTCATTCAATTTCCAAAATTTCATCAAAACGCATAAATCATTACTAGGGAAGATTTATAACATGATTTTCCTCACAATTTCCCAATAAAAACCAAGAAATTAAATCAATTTGAACTAAGAAATCATGTTGTAAGAAAGAGTAATCGAGAGTGAAGCCACATACCTCAACCAAATAAGAAAAACCAACCAAGAACTGGGTCGAAACACCACGAAACCTCCTTAGATCCCTTCCCCTATCACCCACAAGACCAAAACCCAAATAAAAGGTCATCCACTACGATAGATCTACCCACCATGGTCGTAGATATATGATCCATCATGAGGGAAAAAGGAGGTCTACGAAATCTCAAGGAAACGAAGCGTACCTTAATCAACCCACCTCTAAATGCCAAGGCAACCCTCCAGATCACTTCAAAAACACCTGGTAAGATTTCTCCCACCTTCACTACATATAAATCCTGAGTTAGGTACATATAGGAGAAAAAAATGAGTGGGTTAAATTATAAAATGGATTGGATCCTTAAAATAGGATCTATGTTGACTTCGCACAAGGTTAGTCCGCACGGTTACTGAAATCGTGCGCTAACCATGCAGTAGTCACTGCTTGGAAGGTGCGCTCCATACAGCCTCCTCGCTTGGTTTTACCAAACCGTGTGGTCTCCTATGTCTAGGGTGACACCACCTGCACGTCTTCGTAATGGTTTGGGAAAACCGTGCGGAGCCCGTGCGTCACCACCTTTTTCCCTTTGACATTTTAAAAGTATCAAAAATTTCCCCGGCCATTCCTCATATGCTTCATGTACTTCGAAAGCATAAAACAAGGGTCACTTACCAGATATTGGGGGTACTATAGAGGTGAAGTTATCTATAAAGGATACTTCTAGACTTTGTGATTTTAACATTGACCAATATTCTCGAGACCTAATAGGTTAGATAATAAAGAAATAAAATGGTAATCATGTTGTATTATTAAATATGATGATCTACCAAGCCAATGTAGCTATTCAATATTTCTGACCTTCATAAAATGGAATCTGAAAATAATGATGATGATTATTTTTCCATTATAGAGTTTTTAAAGAAGCTCTATTTATATAATTGGATCCTTGTAATAGTAATGGTGATTCAGATATTGTAATCATGAAAATCAATAGTGATGATTCCCAATAGAAGGAATATTTAATCCCTATGTAGGATAATATTCATATTTTAATGGAACAGTTACCTTCAAACTAAATAGAAACCATATTTTTTGTGCATAAAAATAATGTATACCTTCCCAAGATACAAAAAATACCATCCTGGTATATCCTTACCAAAATTTGATCATCCTACCTATCTCAAATTTATGGATAGTCTCCCCATTCATCAAAAAATGTAGGGGTTTAACGAAATTTGTGCTAACCATGACCTAGATGAGATCATAAACATGTCAATAGATTACACTAATGAATATAGTTCCCCAAATTGTAAATTCATTTCAGATAGTTTCTTTCCACCAGATCTGGACAATTTAGAGTATAGTAATCATTAGATAGTGAATTTCAACTATTATGGTGACCCTGATTCACATTGAGTTCTCTGTAAATTGTTCAATGGTGGAAATATCATCAATTTAATTGGTGTATGGTATTCCTACATTGTATTTCAAAATTTATATTTGATATCTTATGTCACTCACCAGTCATGGACCAATATATTTTTACCAAATCTAATGGATCATTTTTTTTTATCCAACAATGACTCATTCATTCATAATTTATAAAATCAATTACAATACCTTACAGGTACATTGAAATTTCATCCCTAATCCCTCATAAATAATTCACACCATCAATGAAAAAAGGTCACTTTTATGTGCTCAATTGTTGTCCTAGGTCCATATCCCTCAGATATAATTATCAAAATAAATAACATTCATATTTACACCGACTTCTTATCCAAATGAGGAGATATAAAATCCATCAAGGATGTTTGTTAATATATAATTTTAAAATTTTGATGTCTAATATCAACACCATATTTGGTTTCCTTAAAAATATATTTGCAGTAAATGGCCCCAATTAATACACATTCGAGATGTAGAAGATATACCCACAATAACATATATTGTCCAAACATTCATCCAACTATCTGATTGTAAGGAAAAAATATTCTTTAATGAAATTACACAATTTTATTCAAAATATGGTGGATAGAGATAATAATTCATGGTTAGACAAGATAATGTATGCTTTTCTTGTATATCATACCATTTCATGAACCACTACACAATGGACCCCATATTCAATTACATATTTGATAGAACCAGTTATATATATTGAGGTTCAATATTATTCAATTAATATATCTTTATGAAGAAACCTGAATAAAGATCAATAATGAAAAATAAACATCATGAACTACAATTTCTTGAATAGAAATGGCTGTGAATTCCACATAATCAGGTGATTAATCAAAATCAAATTGCATAATATTTGACTAAAATGGTTTATCTCTATTTATATATCCATGAATAATTTTTCTTTGCCCTTATAACCACCACAATACAAAGAATAAAGCCTCCAAAAATTGGGCCAAAGTGGTAGATACGTTATCTTAACCCCATGTAATTTGGAGTGGATTATAATCCATGGTTATTACGGATGGGAAGTGAATCATATCTCCGAAAAATTCAAGGATTCCAAAAATATACATTTTATAATTCTATATATGATTTTTTCCTCATTTTCACATGAACCAAATGTGCATTATATTTAATCTTTTTTTCACAATGAACTATTATGTGACAATGTTAATTATATCATACATTAAACTAAAAAGCCATAGTTTTTATCATATTATGGAATAATGTAGGGTATTTTTTCCATAGTAAATTTTTATAAACAATATATATTAGTCCTTTATAAATTTCCATACTCTCCTGTAATATAGAATAACCAATACTAAAATTTATAGTGCATGGTTTCTCCATTTTAATAACTCCCACTTAGGTAAATATTATTTCCCCAATTTGAAATCCCAAGCTCTTTGGGGATACCATTATAATAACTATAAATGTTTTGATCATTATTTATTTAGGATATAAATCTAAACCAAAATATTCTATCTTTTTCAATGAAAAAAATCTCTATTAGAATAAATCTTATACTCCATACATTGGGGAATAATTTTATATTAATCCCCATTGTAGTTTTTTTCACTCGATTTGGATTTTTTCTAAAGGGAAAATATTCCCCCAGGACCCTCATAATAAGATATTAAACACAATGAAAATTTCCTTTTCATATCATGTTATGAAAATATATTTATGTCATTTTTATATATTCACTATTGAAAAATGTGTGAAATCATCCAATAAACACTTTGTTATATAATTCTGAATTATTCCCATGATATTAAGTGTTTTTTACATGTAAAAAAATATTCAGTTATGAAAAATCATGTTTGAAACCATATTCTTAAATCCTACTTTATATAACATCATAAAAATTGTAGAACGGTTTTTCCAGTTGTTTAGACATTAACCTTCATAAATCGTTCTAATCAATTAGTCCTAACTCTGTTACTCAAAATCTAAAACCTTGTAAGTGTCAATTAGAACATGGACTACCATTAATTTAAAATACACATACTTAGAAGAACCATATATGTGATGATTAATTTAATAATAGAGTTCATTGTATTATTATATTTACTATGTAACAAAAAAATGAAAAAAACTTCCAACCAAAATATATCCTTTATCTTTGTCTTAGAGACTCCCATTTCACATAGATCTTTTTCAATGTCCACAAATCTCTATGAAAACCCAATTTAAATCCCCTATACATGAGGATGATCGATACATAAGATTCCTGATATTAATTATATGTGTATTTATTATTTTTAATTATGAAACATAATTAATAAAGGATGTCTAATTATAAGATCAATAGAAAATCAAAATTGAATCCAATATTTTATCCTAGTGTTTAGGACCCATAATTTATTTCCTGTTAACGTTCAACATTTCAGGAATGAAACAATTATATATTATTTTATTTCACTTGATCCAAATTTCAAGAGATCACCAATGTAATATTCATGGTCATATAAACATAATCTACAGAACATCTAAATCCTTATCATATGATGTAAAACTATATAACATATGGTTTATCTAATAAGACTATAAACTATATTGAGTTTCTATCGATCTATTTACTATTATCCGTAAAAATTCATAGATATTTTTAACTGATTAGCCAACAAATGAATCACTATCTATGATCCCATCATGAAATGAAAATTCCTCCTTCGATATATAATATAGTTATATATACGAGTTTCCAAAATAAATTCCTAAATGTGTACGTGTAATGAAAAAAACTCCATCATCACAATATTTGAGTGAACTACACTTACATCATATATTTCCTAATTGACTTTTACACTATAAATTTATATAAAAAAGGTATGGAATTATTAATATTTCTTTTGGATAAGTATTATTTCTATTATCTATTATCCTATATCCATCCAAAATGTTCAACCAATCCTCACCAAGTCATCAAATTTTTTTCAAGGTTCTCACTCCCTCTATTGAAAAATGGAAAATCTTTTTATATTATCTCTATTAAACAAAAAAACTATTCTAATATATGGTTGTATCATAATAAACCATTTCAATGATAATGATTTCACATTTTAAAATAATTCCATCCACACTTAAAACCCACTCATTTAACATACATTTCCTCCTTGATGGGTTATGATTCAAGATGACAATATGTTATAAAAGTCATTGTATCATAATGTTGATGTTCATGGCATGGAGTCTTAATAGAATTACATTAAACTATTGAAAACATGATTCCTTGGAATATGATGTTGTAAATCCCCATAATAGGTCCATTTAACACGACCTTAAACTATATAAAACCTAATTACAATTTGTATTAGGATAAACTACACGAATTTTGGTCCATTGTGAATTGTAATAAACTAATCACAGTGATTTGTGTCCATTAACCCAACTATCCTATGGAAGATTTAGAATGTTTTTGGATAAATTAGCATACGATCCCATACAATATGTAAAAATTTACTTATAACCCTATAAGGGCTTGTGTTTGGTTCCCAAATATTCATTTTTTAATACTTCAATGCATTTCTAGTGATGTGAATTTGGGGGGTCCTTAGTTTCATAATATTATACCAGAATATAAAATTACCCACCCCAACATTTGAGTGTTATTTTTCAATGGGATGTTCATTATATAAGAAAAATGTGTAGCTATATTCCTATTCAGTTTTTCTTTGTATTCACATCCATACCATATATTATAGACATGTCTATGATTCATCAATTGTCTTCACCAATTTATAAAAGGACATAACATCAAAATCATGGTATTCTCTAGAAAAAAAATAATGCACAGCCATTATTTAACAACATGATTCTATAAAACACACATTCAGACTCTATCATCATATATTTATATATATCATTCTTAGATATTTTGAATAAGTGCATCAAACTCCATTACAAATATCTAATTGGATGTTCAAATAGGAACCCAATATTTCACTATATATGATACCCTAATAATTTTTTTATCACTCATGAACATAAAATTATGAATGAATCTATAAATGGATTTTCAAAAATCATAAACACAAAAACATTTAATCGAATTGTGTGGTAGCCTATTGGGTATGCTTGTATACATACTATGTTTTTACAATCCCTGGAATCATGATAAATTGATAGGAATATAATATGAGGCTTGGAATTCATCATGGGTCGATGGTGGATAACCAAGAGAGTGTATTAATCTTATATGTGTTTTTTTCATTCACGTTTCATTCTTATTTACCTTCTTAGGATGCTTATAACCACATGGTGAATCCATCCAATAGGGTGAAATATAGAAATATTTCATTTAATCCCACTTAGCTAGTAGAAATTAGTTATAGACAAACACCCACATGAGACCCTCCCCAGTTTAATAACCTCTCATACATGAATTCCCATATTAAAATGAGGATTACATGAGGATGGAATACAAATACACATGGTTTCAATTTTGATAAGAAACAAAATGGATTAATGGAGAATGAGGGTGATGAATTGAATCATTTAATTAAAAGAGAGACCCCTAGATAATTCCCAATCCCAAGAGTCCTATATAAAAATCGTGATTTTTTTGAAATATCATAACTATGACGGATTATTTTTTTCACCTAGTATAGGTTTTTTCCTCATCCATGAACTGTAAAAGATTGAAATCAATATTTGCGAACCCAACATAAATTCCACCACAAGTGATCTATTTATCTTAGTTGCCACAATGAGCTTCCTCTATCGCAACCCACTAATATGGGTATCCCTTATGAATACCTCATTCATAGACATCCCAAATGTGTCTACATAATGGAATTCCCTCCCTCATAGGACTACCATGAATAATCACATCTCTCATAAGCCTATCACAAAAATAGGCTTCCATTAGGATATTCAATCCTATCCTCTTACCAATTCAGATGTGTGATTAATTTGATCATCTCATGGAATCATTGATTGAAATCATTAATATAAAGGTGGGATATATCTCTATCACATCATAACAACCATCAAAATTTCAACCCAATGTTACAAATTTTCATAACTATTTCTTAGCTTCATTCTTCCAATTTTAAAACCCTAAAAATTAAAAATAAACACCTCTTCCAATTCCATATAATATATATTGTCAGGGAATGATAATTATAGTTAAACCCTACAATCATGTATTCTCAGGAAAAAAATATGATCAATAATTATCTTCCAAAATAAGTATAATATTCAAGGTAATTATAGTTATGAAATCAACTATTAGTGATGGTCTCTGACAAAATGAAACTAGATAAATATTTCCTTTCTCAATATTCATATAATAGTTCACTATGATAATATATGAGAATTCAGTTTTTGAGTTTCCTTTGAATGCGAAATACAAAAAATTATTACAATTTATTACCTTTTATCTTTGAATAAATAGTGATCAAGTTACGAAAACATCCATGTAGAAGAAATTAATGTGTAAACCCCACTCATTCTCTCCCAGTTTATATGAAATTTATAGATCCTCCTTTTAATAGTAAACACAAGTAATTGATATACCATTAGAATCCAAAATCTTTTTCATTCAATATTCTGTGATCTTCACATGGGAATTACAATGTGTGAACCCCATTCAAACCAATGTTTCCAACCCTTTCATGTATAATACACCATTTATATTTGGAATTAAATGACATTTTATCACCTTATCACATAACATTAAACAATATATATTAAAAATATGATACATGATTTATATGAAATAGGATATATAGGGTGCCTCTATGATGATCAAACACGATACTATCTCAAATCAAACACTCCCCAAGACATTTTTTTCTAGTACTAAATTATTTCATTCTTTCGTGCCATATTTTTTAAGAATTGAATCCTAAGAAGGAGGTATTTTCAATTATATGTCCCATTCTTTATCAAATAATATTTAAAAGAAGCCATATATTCCGTTCCTTGAAGATAAATATTCCCTATGAGATAATTGTCCCCAAAGGATTATATTACCAATGATATAACCATAAATTGTTTCACAATACCAAGACCTTGGGAAATTATTTCATTGAACCTTTCATTCATTATTAAAAAGGACCATGTCCCATGATCTTATAGGGTTCTCGTTGTCCTAGTAGATGTAACGGAACTGTAATGGTTTTGATTCATTCATAATGATATATAGGAATCCCTTATTATGGGGAAAATATAAACACCATAAAAACTTATCACATCCTTATATAAGGACAAATTATATATTGTCAATATATGTATATATAAAAACTTCACTAATAAATATTAAAAATATGGATGGGGTATGATCATTGTTGATGTTATCATCGATGTAGATACTTTAAAAAATGTCGATTTAAATATTTATAGACAACCTATAATATTTATAGATATTAACATCAATGCATGTTAGAGATCAATCATCAACATAGGGGTAACCAATCCCACCTTAGGATTTAGAATGTATTTAAAAATATATAATAAATGTACAAGAGGGTACTATATTTGAAAACATTCCCCTAAAAAATGAGAATATGATCAAAACATTCCATCTTCCAGGTGAATGTGTATTCCATGGTGTAAATAAAAACATTCAATATCCAGAATCCATTTCAATGATATTAGACCCCATAAAACAATTTTGTGGGGGATTTTTTTTATGATCACCATAAAAAATTGTTGAACCTGATGTTAATATTTTAATATTGAATATTATTTGATCATACAAAATATTTTTTTATATTGTACTTATAAAACTAATTTTTAATACACATATTCCCCCAAAAAACATGATCCATATTTCATGATGTTTTAGGTATTATTTATCATGAAAATGTTTATATTCCACATGTAAAGACCCGCAAATTTCAAGGAAATTTTTTTTTAAATTTTCTTTGGAATTTTACAAGAGCGCAGCTTCAGACGGCACCTGATTCCGAGGCCCGGTGTGCCCGGAATCAATTTCCAAAGTTTGGCTCGGGTACGTTCAGTGAACGGACGAGCGGGTTTTTCTATCTTTTGAACCGGTGCTCGGAATCAGATTCTGAGGGCACCGATGAAATCGCAGCGCCGGTATTTGCTTAGAAACGCCTCTTCCGGAGTTGCGTTTGCTCAGACGTGGTTTTTAAATTTTGCGGCTTTAAGTCAGAAATAAAATAAAGTTTGTGCGACAACTTTATTTTATTTCACTTAAGCTGCTTGGAAGCCACTTGAAGTCACTTAAAGACGGCTTGAACTGAGTTGATCTGGATAGGATGCTATCCGGAAATATCCTACCCCTTGGTAGGATATTTGTGCGGTGGGGCCCGCACGAGCCCCGCCGTTTCTTTCGCTAAGTAACGCACCCGCGAAAACCCGTCAAAGTAACTGAAAAGTCAACCGACGCGTTTTCTTTAATTCTTAACAGACCATTTAATTGGGCGGTTTATTTCGTGAATTAAATGGACTGTTTCTTTCGAATTGATGGATCGTTTCTTAACCGGTTTCGTGTGTTGGCATGTTTATAAAATAAGACCAACCTAAAAATCCTTTGAAAGGATTTGAGAGGATCTTGTTTCTTCATCTCCCCGCGAAGAACGCGAAGAACGCGAAGAACGCGAAGAACGCCGGTGACCGAAATTCGACGACGCACACCGAGATCTGCGACGTCGACGAGCTTTACCCGCGACGTTCTTCGGCGACGCCACTTCTTCCGCGGCTGATCCTCATTCGACGGTTAAAGGTGAGAATCGAATCTTCTAAATTCTCCCCTTTTTTTTAAATCGATATCAACGGATTTAAATTAATTAATCCGTTTGATCTTGATCCGGAGATTGGCGACGTGACGCCGGATACCGCGACGATGCGACGATCTCCTTCATCCGCGACGAGCGATTCCGCGACGACCCCTCGTCCGACGACGACGACAAGGTAAGGGTTGATTTGAAATATATTCATTTCCCGTGATTTTATATCTTTTAAAATAAGGAACCGATCACGGAACAATTTTAAATTTATTTAAAATTGTTGATTGGTCGTTTCTTGTTTCTCCCGTTGTTTATGACTAACGCGGAGGGTGCGGGTCTAACGAACAAGACCCGGCAACCCTCCGCCGATCTTCCTTTTTGTGCGGATTTGGCGGGCGACGGCAAAGGCACGACGCAAGGGCCATTTTTTGATTCCGCAGTGGAGGACGCGTCCCGGGAGGAACAATGGCACAGACGGGAGGCAAAACGGGCCACCTGAGCAACTCCGGCGGCCCGCGGAAGGGGGCGGCGGCGGCGGCGAACCGCCGGACCGCGTCCGCGGTCCGGCCGTCCAACACGCGGCCCGCGCGGGCTGCGTTTCTCCAAAGCCGCGGGTTTGACCCGCGGCGGCTCACTCGGCCGCTCGGCCGAGGCCGCGCCGGCCGGTCCGGTCGGCCGGGCCGCGCCCAGGCCGGACCGGACCCGGCCGACCCGGTTCGGGCCGACCCAGGGGGGGTTCGGGCCGGGTCGCCCCGGGCCCAGAACCCCCGTTTCGGGCCCTCTTCGGTCTTTCGCTCATATCTTGGGCCTGGGACCTCCGATTGACGAACCGTCAGCGGATACGCGATCCTTGGATCGAGACGGTCGTTTCGGTATATTACACTCAAGGTTTCGGAAGACTTTGGGTTCGGCCGGGTTGGTTCGTACACGAAACCAACCGGGCCCTCGGAGCGGAAACGCTCATAACTTGAGCTACGGACGTCCGATCGACGTACCGTCAGCTTTGGTAGTTTCCTCTAAGTGAGACGGAACTTTTGGAATACTCCGCCCGGGGATCAGACACAGGCGGAGTACGGTCGGGTTGGTTTTGCCCTAAAAACCAACCGGGCCCCTGGGACGAAAATGCCAATAACTCTCAGACCGGGCGTCCGATTGACGCGCCGTCTGTTGCGTTGAGATCCTGTTGTCGATACGGAACTTTTGGATACATCAACTTCGGACTACGTGTCAGTTGATGTATCAGCCTCTCGGCTCGTGGAGCGGACCCTCCTAACGAGCTCGCTATGTGCGGGAACCCTAGTGCTGGCTGTGGCTTCGACGACAGAGCAGAGATCCTCCGTGGACTGCGACGACGACAGAGCAGAGATCCTCCGTGGACTGCGACGACGGCAGAGCAGAGATCCTTCGTGGACTGCGGCGACGACTGTGCAAGAGATCCTCAGTGGACTGCGTCGACTACTGCACTCAGCGATCCTACGTGGAACAGTGCTACCGAACCTGTGTGAGCTGAATCTTCTTTTTACCTTGAGCGGTGGAGCGCTTGGGTGTAGCGGCGGACCCGTGGTACTTGACAGTGGTGGTGCGCTTGGATGCAGCAGCAGACCCTTGGCGGTGGAGCGCTTGGTTGTAGCGGCGGACCCGCGATACTCTACGGAGTGTGTGCGCTTGGTTGTAGCGACAGACCCGCGACGGTGGAGACGTGCGTGCGGAGTACGGAGACCGTGTAGATGACTGAGACCTGACGACTGCTTGACCGACTCGACTTGGAGTGAGTCGACTAGCCGAGTGGACGGAGCGCCCAGTAGTTGGCAGCAGACCCACGACGGACGGAGCGCCAGGTAGTTGGCGGCAAACCCGCGGTACTCGATAGGAGGAGTACCTCAGTAGGCTATCTGGGTGAGCGCACGGTATTTGGCAGCAGACCCTCAGCGGACGGAGCGCCCGGTAGTTGGCAGCAGACCCGCGGTACTCGACAGGAGGAGTACTTCAGCAGTCTTAGGTTAGTGAGCAGTACCTCGGAGTCGTGACAGGACCACTGTACACTTCAGAGATGGGGCTCTTCAACATTTACGGTTTCGATAATGAAAATCCTGGTTGAGCTGAATCTTATGTTATTCTCCTTTGTGGATTGTGTTGAACTATCCTATGTGGATTTACTGTTTACTCTCCTTGTGGATTTGAGTCTTGCTTTCCTTTGTGGATTGAGTTGTTCTTGAGCTCGTGAGCAGAGCTAGAATTGGGGACTTAGGTATATGTATGGGCATATACCTAAGTCGAGTCAGATGTTACTTCGTGATTTCATCTTTCTTTTGTGCTATATCCTTTGTGGATTTCGGGAGACCTTCGGGGGTCTCGGGGTCCTTACTGAGTAGCTTGTACTCACCCCTGCACGGGCTATGCCCGCACCTTGTTGTGTTGGTTGCAGACGACGGACAGCGCTGATCATGGTTGGGGCGTGGAGCAGGACGGTACCTAGAGGTGGACCACTGGGCGGGACGTGCTCGGAGCGGACGTGGGACCCGAGGAGCCTGGAGGCTATCTGTACCCACCCTTCAGGTGGGATTGCCAGTGGACGACACGAGGCCGCCGTCTTTTCTTCAGTTGCTGTACTTTACTTTTCAGTTGTACTTTACAGTTGGGCTTGTATTCCGGACCCCTTTACTTTTCTGCACTTTACTTTCCGCTTGCTGACTCTATGTGGTTGTTACTTATAAAGGCAATGCCTTCCCTGTTTACTGGGATTTTACGCCTTGGTGCTAGTCGCCAGCCCCTGGCCTATGGAAGGCGGGCTTGGGGTAGTCACGGCACGGGCCCCGAGGACGGGTCGTGAAAAATTGGTATCAGAGGTGGCCGGTTCTACCGCAAACTCTGATCGTCCTTTCTTTCTATATGAAGCAATAGTGTTTAGTGTATTGAGTGTGGTTATCAGTTCAGGGAGCCCAGTGTTGGTGTGGCGGCCGACGTATCCGTACACCAGGACCCTGACTCCTGATTTCCGACTTAATGCATGAAAACATTGATTGCGTGTGTGTTTCAAGTCTTCTTTGTGATTACTTGTGTCAGCTCTCCGGGTATACTGATCTGCTTCATGAAAGTCTCAAGTTTTCCTTGTGATTACTTGTGCCAGCTCACCAGGTATACTGTTCTGACTGTGGTGCTCTTGTTCTCCTTTTCAGGATGTCCCCGCGACGACAGCTAGCTAGGGTTCCGAGTGTAGGGCGCGACGGCAGCCCACCGAGCGACGAGGCCTCGGTGCAGGGCCCTTTGCCAGCAGTGGCACCGGCGGTAGCTTTACCCGCCGAGCCACCGATGCTACCAGTACCAGACGCTGACGATGCACGTCGCCTCAGGGCACTGCATGAGTTTCAGAGCCAGCGACCGCCCAGGTTTCGCGGTGAGGCGGACCCCCAGGCCGCCGAGGACTGGCTAGAGGCGGTGGTACGGATCTTTAGGCTAGTGAGGACACCAGCGGATCTCATGGTGATTCTCGCGGCGAGCCTCCTGCAGGCGGCGGCAGGACGATGGTGGAGCTTGATGCTCCAGGTGCACGATGAGGCATCTCTTCTTTGGACGGACATTGAGAGCCTCTTCCGCTCGGAGTTCATCCCAGCCACCCTTCGTGCGGTGCGTATCCAGGAGCTTCTACAGCTGCGGCAGGGCAGCATGACGGTCGCTCAGTACGCGGCGAGGTTCACCGACCTTTCTCGGTACTCGACAGACATGGTACGGGACCCCTTCTTCCGGGCCCGGACCTTCGAGCAGGGTTTGAGACACGAGATCAGGGCATCGCTGATCTCCCTCAGCATACCGACTCAGGCAGGAGTACTAGAGCGGGCCCTTCTGATCGAGAGCTTCCTTGCTGAGTCTACACCAGCACAGAGACCCACCGAAGGGCGGCACGTAGCGGAGTCTTCGGTAGCAGGTAGCCGACAGATGACTCAGGGTTCCAGGCAGAACATACCTACCAATGGCCGACTGCACGACTCAGGCTCAGTTGTGCGGGGAAGCCGGGGTGGTGTCAGAGCCAGGCGTGCCGAGAGTGGGCAGTGCTACTCCTGTGGCGGAATTGGTCACATGGCTCGTGACTGCCCGACCCGCCATGCGGGGGAGCAGCAGACGGTTGAGGAACCACCTAGGCAGAGGCAGAGGTTCGACCGTGGCGGTCTGCAGGGAGGAGACGGACGAGGTAGAGGAGCTGGCCGAGCAGCAGGTGGTGGATGACGCTTTGAGGCTCTACCACCACCACCACCAGGATGTCCACCCCGACCGCAGGGGAGAGCTCAGCTTCAGGCAGCCGAGGCCTTCGATCATGGAGCCCTGGGAGCTGATGGACAGGAGCAGAACTAGTGGATACATCCTTTGTACTTCTGGTTCCTTGTTGCTTTTGTGTAGCGTCTTGTAATATGAGCTGCAATAATAAAAGACGCATACCTTTGTGATATTTTCGTTCCTGTCCTCTTTCGTGATGTTACTAGGAGATTCCAGTTTTGGCTGTTGACTTGACCCTCACTTGTGAGACATCTACTGGAGGAGACCCAGTTTCCACACACTGATGCCAACAGTGTGACTCAACCCTTGGAGGTGAGAGTAACGGTTGAATCTCTTAGTAGTAGCGTCAAGGCCTTACGACGTCATCCTTGGTATGGATTAGTATCATCCATGTTAGGATTGACTGTTTTAGGCAAAGAATGTGGTTCATCCAGAGGATGAGACCAGATTTCTCTTTTCGGCAAAGAAGAAATCTTGCAGCTCTTGTGGACCACGTCTTCTTGCGGGTCTCACCTCGACGTGGTATTCGGAGATTTGGCCGAGGTGGCAAGTTATCTCCGTGCTTCATCGGACCCTTCCAGTTTCTTAGCAGGATTGGCGAGGTGGCTTATCGCCTGGCTCTACCACCTCAGTTGCACCGGGTGCACGACGTCTTCCACGTGTCTCAGCTGAGGAGATACGTGCACGACCCGACGCACATCATTGATCATGGGGAGCTTGACGTTGACGATGGGGCGACTTTTGCGGAGGTCCCGGTGGAGATAGAGGATCGACAAGAGCGGGTCCTGCGTCGGCGATCGATTCCTCTTGTGTGCATCAGATGGCAGCACGGGAATCTCCGGGAGAGCACATGGGAGCGGGAGGCTCAGATGCGTGCTCAGTACCCTCATTTGTTTCCCTAGTTTTTGATGTATCTTTACGGGGACGTAAAGCCCTGAGGTGGGAGTAATGTAAAGACCCGCAAATTTCAAGGAAATTTTTTTCTTAATTTTCTTTGGAATTTTACAAGAGCGCAGCTTCAGACGGCACCTGATTCTGAGGCCCGGTGTGCCCGGAATCAATTTCCGAAGTTTGGCTCGGGTACGTTCAGTGAACGGACGAGCGGGTTTTTCTATCTTTTGAACCGGTGCTCGGAATCAGATTCTGAGGGCACAGATGAAATCGCAGCGCCGGTATTTGCTTAGAAACGCCTCTTCCGGAGTTGCGTTTGCTCAGACGTGGTTTTTAAATTTTGCGGCTTTAAGTCAGAAATAAAATAAAGTTTGTGCGACAACTTTATTTTATTTCACTTAAGCTGCTTGGAAGCCACTTGAAGTCACTTAAAGACGGCTTGAACTGAGTTGATCTGGATAGGATGCTATCCGGAAATATCCTACCCCTTGGTAGGATATTTGTGCGGTGGGGCCCGCACGATCCCCGCCGTTTCTTTCGCTAAGTAACGCACCCGCGAAAACCCGTCAAAGTAACTGAAAAGTCAACCGACGCGTTTTCTTTAATTCTTAACAGACCATTTAATTGGGCGGTTTATTTCGTGAATTAAATGGACTGTTTCTTTCGAATTGATGGATCGTTTCTTAACCGGTTTCGTGTGTTGGCATGTTTATAAAATTAGACCAACCTAAAAATCCTTTGAAAGGATTTGAGAGGATCTTGTTTCTTCATCTCCCCGCGAAGAACGCGAAGAACGCGAAGAACGCGAAGAACGCCGGTGACCGAAATTCGACGACGCACACCGAGATCTGCGACGTCGACGAGCTTTACCCGCGACGTTCTTCGGCGACGCCACTTCTTCCGCGGCCGATCCTCGTTCGACGGTTAAAGGTGAGAATCGAATCTTCTAAATTCTCCCCTTTTTTTTAAATCGATATCAACGGATTTAAATTAATTAATCCGTTTGATCTTGATCCGGAGATTGGCGACGCGACGCCGGATACCGCGACGACGCGACGATCTCCTTCATCCGCGACGAGCGATTCCGCGACGACCCCTCGTCCGACGACGACGACAAGGTAAGGGTTGATTTGAAATATTTTCCTTTCCCGTGATTTTATTTCTTTTAAAATAAGGAACCGATGACGGAACAATTTTAAATTTATTTAAAATTGTTGATTGGTCGTTTCTTGTTTCTCCCGTTGTTTATGACTAACGCGGAGGGTGCGGGTCTAACGAACAAGACTCGGCAACCCTCCGCCGATCTTCCTTTTTGTGCGGATTTGGCGGGCGACGGCAAAGGCACGACGGAAGGGCCATTTGTTGATTCCGCAGTGGAGGACGCGTCCCGGGAGGAACAATGGCGCAGACGGGAGGCAAAACGGGCCACCGGAGCAACTCCGGCGGCCCGCGGAAGGGGGCGGCGGCGCCCGGCGCGCCGCCGGAGGAGTCCGCCGCGGCCGAGCCGCGGCGGCGGCGAACCGCCGGACCGCGTCCGCGGTCCGGCCATCCAGCACGCGGCCCGCGCGGGCCGCGTTTCTCCAAAGCCGCGGGTTTGACCCGCGGCGGCTCACTCGGCCGCTCGGCCGAGGCCGCGCCGGCCGGTCCGGTCGGCCGGGCCGCGCCCAGGCCGGACCGGACCCGGCCGACCCGGTTCGGGCCGACCCGGTTCGGCCGACCCAGGGGGGGTTCGGGCCGGGTCGCCCCGGGCCCAGAACCCCCGTTTCGGGCCCTCTTCGGTCTTTCGCTCATATCTTGGGCCTGTGACCTCCGATTGACGAACCGTCAGCGGCTACGCGATCCTTGGATCGAGACGGTCGTTTCGGTATATTACACTCAAGGTTTCGGAAGACTTTGGGTTCGGCCGGGTTGGTTCGTACACGAAACCAACCGGGCCCTCGGAGCGGAAACGCTCATAACTTGAGCTACGGACGTCCGGTCGACGTACCGTCAGCTGTGGTAGTTTCCTCTAAGTGAGACGGAACTTTTGGCATACTCCGCCCGGGGATCAGACACAGGCGGAGTACGGTCGGGTTGGTTTTGCCCTAAAAACCAACCGGGCCCCTGGGACGAAAATGCCAATAACTCTCAGACCGGGCGTCCGATTGACGCGCCGTCTCTTGCGTTGAGATCCTGTTGTCGATACGGAACTTTTGGATACATCAACTTCGGACTACGTGTCAGTTGATGTATCAGCCTCTCGGCTCGTGGAGCGGACCCTCCTAACGAGCTCGCTATGTGCGGGAACCCTAGTGCTGGCTGTGGCTTCGACGACAGAGCAGAGATCCTCCGTGGACTGCGACGACGACAGAGCAGAGATCCTCCGTGGACTGCGACGACGGCAGAGCAGAGATCCTTCGTGGACTGCGGCGACGACTGTGCAAGAGATCCTCAGTGGACTGCGTCGACTACTGCACTCAGCGATCCTACGTGGAACAGTGCTACCGAACCTGTGTGAGCTGAATCTTCTTTTTACCTTGAGCGGTGGAGCGCTTGGGTGTAGCGGCGGACCCGTGGTACTTGACAGTGGTGGTGCGCTTGGATGCAGCAGCAGACCCTTGGCGGTGGAGCGCTTGGTTGTAGCGGCGGACCCGCGATACTCTACGGAGTGTGTGCGCTTGGTTGTAGCGACAGACCCGCGACGGTGGAGACGTGCGTGCGGAGTACGGAGACCGTGTAGATGACTGAGACCTGACGACTGCTTGACTGACTCGACTTGGAGTGAGTCGACTAGCCCAGTGGACGGAGCGCCCAGTGGACGGAGCGCCCAGTAGTTGGCAGAAGACCCACGGCGGACGGAGCGCCTGGTAGTTGGCGGCAAACCCGCGGTACTCGACAGGAGGAGTACCTCAGTAGGCTATCTGGGTGAGCGCCCGGTATTTGGCAGCAGACCCTCAGCGGACGGAGCGCCCGGTAGTTGGCAGCAGACCTGCGGTACTCGACAGGAGGAGTACTTCAGCAGTCTTAGGTTAGTGAGCAGTACCTCGGAGTCGTGACAGGACCACTGTACACTTCAGAGATGGGGCTCTTCAACATTTACGGTTTCGATAATGAAAATCCTGGTTGAGCTGAATCTTATGTTACTCTCCTTTGTGGATTGTGTTGAACTATCCTATGTGGATTTACTGTTTACTCTCCTTGTGGACTTGAGTCTTGCTTTCCTTTGTGGATTGAGTTGTTCTTGAGCTCGTGAGCAGAGCTAGAATTGGGGACTTAGGTATATGTATGGGCATATACCTAAGTCGAGTCAGATGTTACTTCGTGATTTCATCTTTCTTTTGTGCTATATCCTTTGTGGATTTCGGGAGACCTTCGGGGGTCTCGGGGTCCTTACTGAGTAGCTTGTACTCACCCCTGCACGGGCTATGCCCGCACCTTGTTGTGTTGGTTGCAGACGACGGACAGCACTGATCACAGTTGGGGCTTGGAGCAGGACGGTACCTGGAGGTGGACCACTGGGCGGGACGTGCTCGGAGCGGACGTGGGACCCGAGGAGCCTGGAGGCTATCTGTACCCACCCTTCAGGTGGGATTGCCAGTGGACGACACGAGGCCGCCGTCTTTTCTTCAGTTGCTGTACTTTACTTTTCAGTTGTACTTTACAGTTGGGCTTGTATTCCGGCCCCCTTTACTTTTCTGCACTTTACTTTCCGCTTGCTGACTCTGTGTGGTTGTTACTTATAAAGGCAATGCCTTCCCTGTTTACTGGGATTTTACGCCTTGGTGCTAGTCGCCAGCCCCTGGCCTATGGAAGGCGGGCTTGGGGTAGTCACGGCACGGGCCCCGAGGACGGGTCGTGACACCACATATAGTAAAAATTTCATAACCTTATGGCCATAAGACTTCTTCACCTACATAGTTCCCAACACAATATGTGAAAAATTATGTTTTGTTGGTGTATCACTAAAATGATATAATTTATACATTAGTGGATGCACATGAAGACCACTAAATACTAAATAATCAAAATTCACCCAAATAGAGGAATGAATCAATGAATCAAATTGGAACCACCACCTTACATATATTCATTTGTCAGTTATCCCAATGGTAATAAACCCAATAAATCCATTATCACTAGGTGTCCAATCAAGAGGTAAATTGTGGACTCACTTATACACAGATGTTTCCTAGGAGGTATCCTATGGTTATCTATTATTTCATTGAATATTTTGTGAACATAGAGCCTAAGGATAAAATTAGGGAATATAATAAATTTTATGTCCATGTTATTCAGGTCGAGGAACCATGAAGGGGGTTACTCGAAGATAAGAGACCCCACCAGAACTATTTTATGTATATATTCTTATTAATCATGAATAATTCTATTATTACCACTCAGTAATAGTGAAATCCCATATATATTTACATACAAGACATGCATTTTTTTATTCTATATAAGCTTTACGATGAAAATTTCATTGTATTCCATAATCCACAATGGTGTATTATCATATTCCTACCACCACATATTAAGTTCACTGAAATACACTACTTGTGGTAGGAAGAGATTAATGGGAACACATTCCCATATATATCAATGAATGGGCACACATTCTAATTTTTTTTACACAATTCCATTAACAAATTATTATTTTAGTAGATAGGTATGTATATATTATTACCCATATCCGATTTATCTATTATTATATAATGATATTAATAGAAAAAAAATATTTTTTCTCATATCCTAGAACATTCCTACTAGAAATATTATATCCCCACTACTTCTAAAGTTAAGATCATATGAATATCCCATTAGTTATTCGAGAGTCGACTTATATCTATGATACCAATCAAAATAACCATTAGATTTTATATGGAAACAAATTTGTTCAATAATATCCTAACATAAATTCAAAAGGCCAGATGATACATTATAATATACTCATATATGTTAGAATTCATTAATGTTATCCTCTACTCTAAGGAATATTGAAATAATAGAATTGTACCAAACAAAATGATTCTAGATATTCAAGTATTTTTAGGCGACACTTTGGAATTTTATTTTAGAAAATTAATGAAAATTACATGTTTATTGTAAACCACATCATTCTTTTATTCTATCATAGATAATGACATGAAAACAACCTTAGACAGTCACCATTTTGTCTCATGTAGAGAATATAATTGTTGACCCAACACAGGAAAACAACAAACCATGAGTGGGACTATATCCCCTCATTTATCCGCAATTAAATCCCCATGTAATTGAAACACATATATACAATAATGATATATTATATTGAATCTTCACCTTAATGTAAGAGTAGCCCTAGCTATAGAGAAACAACATGAGATATTTTTTTAGTAGTTCTATTGGTCCTCCCAAGAACAAATACCATAATGATTCCACATTTGGAAATAAAAAGAACAATCAGTAGGACCATTCCAGATAAGCATATTATGAAATTCCTCCTAATAGTGAGAAGATAAATAGATAGGAGGGTTCTATCCTTTCCATCCTATGAATTTATAACATTGATGCTCCTAAATATAATGAAATTTTATCACAAAAGGAAGGAAATTGAGTTGTTGAAACTACTTTGAAAATACCCTCATACTATATTTGGAAAAAAAATATTGAGCTTCATTACACACATGTTCCTAACACAAGAGATTGTGAGTTCATATTCATTAATTGGTAGTACGAGGCAATATTAAATATTTGTAACTACCAATCACCTCATATTCATTGGTGTGAACAAAATGAATTTTTTATTTCATCCTATTTTGATAACATTTTGGGAAAAGTAGTGGTGGTAAAATCGGGTTGATGTGTTTCTCTTATAAATGAAGTATAAATATAGGACCCATAGGGAAAATTATCCAATGAAAATCTCCGCAATATGTATTTTAACATTTGAACTTGACAATTAAATATAAAAAATGTGTTAAGAGATTATAAAATTCCATTATTTCTCTAATATTTATGGAAAAATATCGGTTTGATAAAAATAATGAATATACCATTTAATAAGTACTATAATAATCTTGAGATGGTAAATATATTTTTTTACCAAATTGACTATACATCATTCCCATGTTCAAGAAACCCAAGATTAGTGAAACACTATAAGAAAGCATTTCAAATTTTTCTCTATTTTAGAATGTTACTTGAGTAGATATTATTTGATTCCCATAAATATATGTGTTTTTAAGGATGGGGAAATTACATAACAGTGCACATCTATAAATTCTAAAATTAGTAGATCCCATAGAAGAATTAATTCTATAATTTCATTGATACATAATAAATCATAGGCTTGGATGACATGTATTCTATTTATTCCTTCCAATGAAATCCTACCACATCTACGGAACAAAACAGAAAAGATTAGAGGGATATATTCTCTGAAAAAATTATATGCTATGGTTTTAAAAATATTTGGTGATCATATAAATTGGAATAGGTGGATTTTTCAATCACAAGAAAACCCTTAGTGGTATTCGTATTACATTATAAAAATATACTACACACATCCCAAACACAAGGGAAGGAGAACTAAATTAGAAGTGATTCATTAAATGATACTATAGAATCTAACTAGGATAATTTATAACCTATAGGTGTAGGGTATTTTTACCAATACATCTACACTTGATGTTATTTAATACAAAATAACATAATGTGTTAGTAGAAATATAAGAACTTTAACCTCATCCCCCTAGGATTTGGAAATTTCTTCCCACTTCTCCACCACCTCCAATAAATTTCATCTTTTTTCCATTTCTTTTTTAACATTTTGCATCTTGTACTCTACCATTAGTGTCACTATACGAAACACTTCTCTCTATTGGGGAATGTTTATTGTTGATTACTTGGAATTCACATAGGATAACCATCTATACATTGTTTCTATATGAATAAAATGTAGAAAATATTAAAACATACAAAGGATTGTTATCAAGGAATCATTTTAAGTGGTTGTATTCAAAAAAGATATTGATTTTCAACACATATTATTAACAGAGTATGAAGACATACCATAAATTGTTTATGGTGATCAGGATTTGATCTCTACATACTGAATAACACTGGTGAATTTCATTAGAAAAAATTAGGGGGGAGTAAAAGGAGATACATAGATACAAAGGGACTTGATGGATTATCATTTACCAAATTTTAGGTCTATATTGAAATGCAAGAAGAATGTTTCTACATAAGAAATATAATGGGAACTCAGAATATTGATTCATTAAATATCGAATTTCCACCTATATAGTGTGATTCTAGAAACAAATAGGGATGTGTGAGGAAATATCAGAATTATTCCCTAGAGAGTATGAAATTATCTCTAGTAATGAAAAATTATCACATTTCAATGATGAAATTGAGGATATGACATATCTCAATCTCCCAACACTCTACAGAAATATTTATACATTGTGTAATATCTTGTGAAGCCGAATGTTTCTCCTTAAATATTTCCAAATTAATATTATGGGGTCACCTAGATTATATGAATGTATTATAATCTGGAGGACACTCCTAGATAAAAAAACCAAGTTTATTTGACACCAAAATTTTATAATAAAAATCTGTTTCAATATATGATAAAGCAGATTATCTTTGTTTTTGATAGTTACCTTAGAGTAGACATTTTTTAATATAAAGAGCCGATATATATAGGTCCACGACACCTGCCTTCACATGCTACCCACATTCAGATATCATCTCAAATGAAATTTCCTCTAAAGACCAACAACTGCATCAATATTCTTTTTTCTAGAATAGAATTGTTTGAAGGATGGTGTGCCCAATTTTTCTAGATAGGAAGCAACATTTCATGTTTTTTGATGTCCCTCAAAACCTACCCATCATCATGAATAAAAAATTCAAAACCATCATTGGTATGTGGGATCATGAGAATAAAAGACACATTTTATTTCCCAATGTGGCCGTATTTTATGAAACCTGATTAAAATGATATAGTGAAACATAGGTGTTTTATGAAAACATAAAAGGGGTCAAAATCCATCTAGTTGAGAAATATTCCACTAAGATTCATTATTTTCTAGGAATTCCTACATCATTGTTTCCTCTAGGAATTGTTCTCAACTCTAATGAAAAGGATGATTTTTGAGCACTCAAATTGCAGACAGGATGAAAATGAGAGGGTATCACACTTCACCTATAGATGGATGGTACTGAAATAATCACTCAACATTAATATATAATAGGATAAAATATTTTCATAGTGAATCTATTAGATTAGTTATATTCACACGTATTATCTCCAACGTGTCTCAGAGTAGTTTTGGAGTTTATAGTGATAGTGTAATTACATTATAATGTTATCTGATGTTCGGAATCCAAATATATACTTTTCATTATTAATCATGGAGTGATTTTTGGTAAATATATATCCCCAATATCACATATAAAAATCATAAATATTTTTTAGGATACCAAAGAATGTTCAATTCCACCATATGACACAGAAAATGAAATAATAGTTTCAAAACCACCCTCATCTAGAGTAAAATAAAGGGAATTGCCACCTGGGATATGAGGACAGAATAAAAAACTATTTTTTCTTAAAATTTCGGCTTAAAGGTTACTTTATTGAATCCATGGAAAATAATCTCATTTATATTCAAATGCATTGGAATCCTAAGGATATTTGTTTAGATGATAGTACTATTTATTCACCATTTCACTAGTGGTTAGTCCCAGAAATTCAATATTTCATTATCAATAATGGTATCCTCTAATATGTGGTTGATTTTGGATAAACCAATTTTGGAGATCCACTGGAATGGGTGTCCATGGTGTTAATTACCTTACCAATGGATTATTTATAGGGTTATGAGGTCCATTCTAATTTTGAAATAATCTTTATTGAATAATTGAATCAAATTTTAGTTTATTATTCTAATTAAGCCATCATGGAACAACTAAATCAAAAATTAATGGGAAAAATTCCCTATATATATTAAAATATTATTCATTTATTTCCATCATATTGAAACATGTATAATCTCAAAAGAAATATATGTTGAATGATGGTAAATATCAACAAACTCATAAATTGGACTAGACCGTCATGTATTTTTTATCTCCATCATTATAATGATGTTCACCATATAATCACATGGAAATATAGTAACCTCCCCATAAAAATTTAATTACATTAGAATAAGAATCTTATTATATAAATATAAATTTAATTCACTTGGAATATCCCCTATCAAATGATGGATATTCATGTGAACCTGAGTTTGCAACCAATAATCATAGTGTCTGAGGAAGGGACCAAAATGACTGTGGAATCCTAGGATGATGTGTCCATATATGTTGTCAATATATGGGCCACACCTCTATTTATTAAATATATATATACCCCATATTAAATGAATGTTCTAATATAAATACCATCAGTAACATCAAGAAACACTAAATCTTATTGGATTCACTCAAATACAATTCTCATGAATGATCTTATAATTTATTTTTGAATTTATGATCATATGAGGGACATGGAAATTCCAAATCAACCTAAAATTATAGTGAGTGTAATTACCTTGTGATCTATATAGAAATAGGAAAAATCAATAAAAAAATCTATAAACTCATTGCCTTAGGCTAAGGTAACCCTCTACTTCGGGATTCATCTTTCTTTAGTAAATCTGTGTGATATCATGAATTATTTGGTCAACATACTAAATAAAATCATAATCCTAAATGTACATAAACTCTCAAGGATGATATGTAAATGGATTTTTGAGGCACATTGAGAACATAATGTTTTCGATGCTAATTTTTTTAGTTGTGGTGTGTTGCACAGAAACATTCTCATAGTAATTCAACATATTTATCTGATTCACATATAAAGATAGAGGGATCCCAACCTCAGGAAAAAACAAAAACTTTTATGTTTCATGAAATTTGGACAACATTATAATTCATTGAGACTTGATTAATAATTTGTTCTAGGAGGAATATTATCTCAATCTAAACACTCAAATTCTTTGTTTAGAGAATGTATGATTTGTCTCCCCCAAAATTTAATATTTATGTGAATGAAACAAGTTGGTAAAAGAAACATGAGAGGATAATACAAAATAAAAAATTTGATGATATTTTTTTAATCTATATTCATTGTAGTTGTGGCTGGATAGAACATTATATATATTTTGGGATGTTCTTATCCCCACAGGAATGCATCCATTTATTTTTATTATCGTTAATATATGAATTATCCTATCAATTGGAATTTTATTTTTTATTGTGGTGGTGGTTCCCTATTTGAATCTTGGGAATTAGAAAACAAAAGTTATGTTTCAATGGGAATGTAGGAAAACAACATATAGAACGAGGGTACATTTAGGTATCCAAACAAGATGGTTCACTATATACTAAAAAATCCCCTATATAATAAATTTAAATTATTATGTCCTTCCAATAAACAACATCTGAAAAAAACTCATAGCTCTAGGGACTCACTAGAAATCAAGTACATCACTCTCCCTAATTAATAGGTTGTGAACCATTCCGGTTAATGTCTGTTTTTAGAAGATGATTGTGTAATATCTATGGAAAATGAATCATATAATTAAAATTTACATGTAAAAAATACTTCTATTTTTTTAAAAAAAATTGATGCTTCAATCGATATCTTAATGGAATGTTACCTCACTTCATTCATAGAAACTTAAAATTACATCATTCTATGTACTGCATTTATTGATGATATATCCTCTTATGACCTAAATTATAGTTTGGAAGAAGAATATGATATCCAATAGAACCCCAACAATGATACCGTTGTATTGAAACCCTATAAATTTAGATATTTTGCCTTGAAATTTTCAAAATAATAAGATATTGTAATATTATTTTCTGGATTAAAAAATAGCATTTCATATTATTTTACACAAAAAATTGTTGTATAAAATGTGGGGGAATATGATCTTAGAGTTTCATTTATAGTGCTTCAGAAATGACTATTGACAGATACCTATGATCAAAAATTTGGAATCTAATAATATATAAAAATCCAAGAACCACGATCATTGTTTTATCCATGGCCCTTGCGAGTAAGAAAAGTATGTTTTGATTCAAAAATTTCATCAAGATACATTATTCTTGAACTACACTGAAAAACTAGGATGGAATATTGAGCTATCTAATGAACACATAGGCTTTCCATATTACCATAAAGGATACATTAATATATAAATATGAATGAATCCAATAAGTAACTGTAATGTGGAAGGTAATATTGAAATAAAAATCAAGTTAAACTTTATAAATGTATTTTTTACCCAGTGTGTATTGAAATTTCCAAATACATTAAATAGAAGAATTTTTATATTTCATCCTTTATCTAATTGTAGGTATTTAATAGGAAATTCCTAAATTTTGTTCTCCCTGTATTATTCATGAAAATATTGAACAAAAAAATAAATAGTGTTTTAACACATCTCATTTATGGATGGGTACTCTAGTTATAACTAGATTCAAGTGGACCTGGTCGAAAAGGAATAACAATATTTCCTATTACCCAAAAATTTTAAGGTAATATAGTAATTCCTTCATCATAAAGAACAATTTTACTATATAAAAACATCATATACACAATATTATTAAGTGTTTTTTAGGGAGAGACTTTTAATTCACAATAGATAAACTGAATATCCATTACTTGGTGTAATGTAACAAATTTTGTAATACTGAGGTTGTCCTTGGATAGATTCATCAACACATTTAAAAATTGAATCCCCTAAAAAGCGATTGGTAAAATGTATCTTCTTTAGAGTATGCCATCGTGGGATCAAATTTTACTTTGAGAAGACTATGGCATTTACTAATATTTCCCACTATAAAATATAATGAATTATATACTAATATAAGAACATATTAACTCCATTAGGGTCTTAATCTCTATTCTCAATGGTAAATTATAACACTTTACATTATAGTTTTAAAAATTGTTTTATATTAGTATGTTGTGCACTGCAAATGACCCCTCATTGAACTCATGTTTTACCACCTCAAAAAATCAGCCCTAATTACAACTACAAAAAAAGAATAATACTCATATTATATGTGGAAATTATAGATCGGATACATAACATGCTCTTATCATAGAAAAATTAAACATGGAATGAAAAAACTATATAATATACAAATATAACTATGGAAAGAAACATGAATCGATATTCTAAATATGAGTAGAAATATTTTGAAAATATTTATTATATGTAAATTGAGAAGAAAAATCACCAGTATCATGAGATTAACATGACCTATTATATTTTTCAATATATATATATATATATTCATCCATTCAATGATAACTATATATATGACTTGATTGTTAGTCTTCTTGTAATAGTTTTACATCAGTGTAATGCCTCAAAATTTAGTCAATGGACAAAAACTAATAGATGTTATTATGTAAAATTATACACCTGAGAGTATTATACTTTGTATATATCCAACTAATGAGTATGTTTTAGCTATTCCTGACACACATTAGGTATATGAAATAATCTTTAATGCTGCATATCAAAGCCTGTTAGTCATATAAATGGAATCCCTGAAAGATAATTATTATTTTTTGGAATTTTTACCCTCTCCCTAGAAAATTTATTATTTTCCTATTCCATTATGTTGTTTAGAGGATGCACCTATATTTACGTTCAGCTGAAATGCCTTGTCTGTTGTTTATAAAATGATCTATGTATATTAGTTTTTCACCTCAATGTCAATGGTGATTCTTCTCTAGTAATAAACCAAATAAATGGATAGTATAACATTAAAAATGATTAACTAATCCCTATACATGATTATTTCTAATAATTTATGGAGGACTTCCCTTATAAAACAAATATAACCCATATAATGAATTAATAATATGGACATGATGATGTCATAGCTAATTTAGCTACCATCCTAGAAGAACTACATACAGACAAAACAATCATCCATATTGGGCATTATATAATGGTCCCCATTCAAAAATATTACTATTGGATATTTTATTACCTTTGGAATGGTTGATCATGTATGTTGTCCGTATATGTCACTGATAATTATAATTCCCTAATTGTGGATTATCTTTGAGACATGCTGCTTCCACTAAATTTGGTCAGGATCTAGTGGACTCACTGTTGAGTATAGACCATCCTAAGAAATTGTTAAAATGACTCTTAAAGCGTCGTCTAAAAGGAACTTTTAAGGAATTCATCGAAGTGAAATTTAGGGAAAGGATTACCTAACCGTATTACCGGAAGGCCATTCTATTTTTTTTTGCACTCAATATTCAATGATTAAGATGTCTCAACAAAACAAATGAATTTATTGTTTTTAGGAATCATTGAATAAATAATTTATTAAACTCACCAACATTTTTATGGCTATCCATGTAAATTGAAATATTCACAATTGGAAAATAGTGTTTATTCACACCAAAACTTACTGATGGAAATTTTTTATATAGAGAATTGATTCCAATAGGAAATATTCCCTTTCAACATTTGAGATGAGCATGTTCAACCATAATACTGCTAATGTTTTATCCAAATGTAATGTTATACAACTAAAAGAAATCGGTAAAAATCATGTTATCAACATTTTATATTCCAATAGAATTACCTAATTTGGTCTCTCTCACACTATAATAATTCACTATAAATCAAATATTTATTCCACAAAGTTATAATGAGTAATCCAATAGTAAAATATAGATTCTGACAACTCAATTAGAAATTATGAAAAGGCCAAGTGATAGATAAAGGCTTTCAAAAAGAAATTATCCTAAATTATTTAGAAGTGGTGTATTGGGAGTACATGTCATGTCATGGAAAAATAATTAATTATTTTAGGACATATAACACCAAGACATACACATCTATGCATTAGAAATTATATTCACTCACGTATGTAATAGAGAAAATCATAAATAATGAATTCCAACTATCTTAACATCATGTCGCTATCTTAAATAAACATTTTGGTGAATTAAAAACCTAAAAAACATAGGATATGGTAATTGTATTTATTTTAAAATGATAAAAAATAATAAAATTGACGTCCACCATAAAACAATTTCATGAATATTCAATATTAAATTATTATTTATTTATTTCCTCCAAGGGGAATTAGATTCATTAATCAAAACTCCATTGTTTCATGGAAAAAATCACCAAATATGGAATAAAAATGTCAAGGACCTTATATAATATAAAAGTTATAATCTAGTGGAGCCTATTACATGATAATATTGAATGTTGAGAACATCAAACCTCCTATCAATTCATGGATTCTAAAATATTACATTTCATAAGCATAAAATTCCAATACAGTAAGACATAAAACTATATAGAACCATGGTTATTATTTCATAATGTTAAACCAGATAACACCTAGATCCTGTTCAAATGATATTAAAATATATGAGAATAATATTAACAACATTAATCTAAATTATTAAATACATGTATATTCACACTGCAACATTTTAATCTACATAGTCAGGTTCATGCTTGTATGATCAAAAAAATATTATAGTGGTGCAATCGTTAAGATACAACACATTTTTATACGATCATGAAATATGTAAATAACCATACACATATATAATATTTTGAATTTTGAATTTTTTTACTTCTCATTTAAAATATATATTCTCTAAATATACCCTACCCAAAAGGGAAAACATTAAAGTGGTCAATTACAACCTACTCGATTCCAATAATTGAGTCACATCCCACCAACCATTTGAAGTGGATCCCATGAATTGTACAAATTTTCCTTTTTGTATGATCCTATGATAAATGACTCCTTATTATTTACCATGAGATATTAAAAAACACAAAATGTACATTCCCCTACAAGGTGCTGTTATGTAATAATGTGAATCATCTAATGAACTATATTTCCCACCCTGATCATAAATCACATGTTTTTAGAATTTTTGTTTGATTTTATGATTAATTAAATGGAGATGCCTCCTTATTACAATACAGTATTAAATAATATCATTTTTAATTGATTTTATGATTCACAACACATTTTCTAGTATTCAAGGCACTAAATTAATTATAGTTTTATTTCAGGTATGTTTTAATATTTGTACACGAGTGGTAGTTCTATGTAGGTGTTCACTGGTACATGAACCCCCATTAATATCAAATTTCTCTTCCTATAAAAACAAAATACGACATTATTATATGTTATTTTTGGATACATTGTGACATTCTAATAACCATAACCAGTCAAGAACATGTTATAAATGATTTCCTAAAACCTTTCTCATAGACCCGAAATTTAACAAATTTGTGATGGATTCCCTTCCCTTTATTACCCCTAGTATTGGGTAACCTTATTATGAAATTCAATGTAATTCATAATTATTATAATTTTAAGATATGTAGTGACATTATAACCTCACACCCATGAACCATCCAAAAATTTTATAATCAAGAGAATGATAAATTTTCAGAATTAGTTTTGGGGTCTCTGAATCCAAATTATTATACCCCAATGGCCATACAGGAAGGTGAAAGGAAAATATTTTTCCCTAATTTTTGGATTGGTTTCTGTATAAGTGGATGATAAAAATGTCATGTGTGTTGATTCCAAATACTCTAGGAAATGAATTGATAATAGGATTTTATATTATGAAGTAGAATATAATTCCATTAAAAACCACAAATTTTTAAATGATTTTGGACTCTTTCATTCATATTGGGTTTCTTCCATAGGTTGAAAACTGAGACAAATATATCACAATTTTTTTCAGGATCGTGATTCATGTAGAGATACCATATGATGGTTCTTTTTGTATGACCTTATATTATAGATAATTTTAGTCATTTTCACATGAAAAAAATTTAAATGTCATATGTTCTATCTATAAAGTGCATAATCTACTTACTATTTTCGTGTATGAATGGGGTTTTAACCTTACATGATAATAATAATCCCGGTTAAAAGTTTACTTGAAAATAAATTCTCATAGTTTATTCAATGGGGAAATGAAAATTCCACCTTCAATTTAAAGACCATATATACAATGGAACCTCTAGCATTAATTGGTTTTAGAAACTTATGACAAGAATGAGTTACCCCATATTATAATTTGAGTCATCTCAAATCACATCTGGTCTCTCAAATTTCACACTTATATTGGATATGAAAAAATCAATTCCTAAACTCCCACATATTACATCCCTCTCAATGTATTTTCTCATTATCAATTTGGTAAATTTTATATGAAATATATTTTTCTTGATTCATATCACAATAGGATATGTAGTGATACTAGAATACCCTATCTAAGGCCATATCAGTAATTCCACTCCAACCTCAATCAAGCGTTATCATTTATTTGGGGCCACTTAAACTCATTTTGAAAAAAGATATGGTTGACTCGTTTTTTTATGTGAATTAAGAACAAAAAACATTAATATATGACTCAATATTTATAATCATATTATATAAAAAAGAGTCCAAACATTAAAATAGACCAATCTACATCATTATCAAAGCATGTTAAACTGAAACACATATTTTCCACCTCATATGGCCAACAACAACAGAATTTAAGATTCCATTGAACATTATATTAAATTAAATGTTATATATACCTTTATTCATGACATTCTACTAAATAACATATTATTCATTTTTAGATTTTTTTAAACAGAACTACATATGGTTCAACTGGAATAACCATAAGCTGCTTATAGATATATATTTTATACAAATCAACAATTTTACTTGAGATCTAGTCCCATATATGACAACACGAAATATGGAACAGAAAACTAAGATAAATTTCTCCTTATATCCCTACTATTCTAATTGTATGGGACCCCACATTCATAGAATGACATGCCTTCTATTTTATTATGAGGTTACATATGATTTCAATACTGGTTAATTTGATAAATCAATCATACCCTACATTTAATAATTACCAATGTAGGTATTATTTATTGCTTAAGAACTAGGAATGTCTTGATTTATGTTATTTAAGTAGTGATAGTTAAATTTTGACCATATATTATAGACTCACATATGAGTCATCATTCATCTTCACCCCTATATAAGGGAACATAAAAACGTTGTCTTTCTAATTTTTTTCTAGAATTACCCAATAACTATTCCTCATAATCCCTTTTCATTAAATACAAATTCACACCTTAAATATTCATGATTTATAAAAAAACCAAGACATATGGAAATTATTACATAAAACTAGAAGGGACACTATTTTCTAGATTTGAATACAATCTCACCATAAATGATCAACAAATGTTCCCACAACAACTCCAATAAACTAAAACAATGTTTTCAACCTAAGGAGGAGGACCGAAAAATAATTGTATTCCCTTTCAAAATTATAGTGAAACCTTCATTCAAATGTTATATATAATCCTCAATTATGTACATGACATTTATCATCATTCCAAATAAAAAATCTCACATCATTGTTTAAAATATGACAATTCCCTATTAGAAATTGCCTCACTATTCATGGACTTTTGAGAACTATTTGTTAGGAAAATTTCACCCCATGGTGCATGAATCATGACCATAAACTATTTTAACACTTATGATACTGTCAATATAGAAATTGGTTTCTTTATCCATATTTGGATTTACGTTTCACTTATTAGATGGAATATATATCAATTTAGTCCAAGAATCAATACACTTTGTGTAAGATCCCACCCCTCATAATCAGGGCATGTTTGTTGAGTATTACATGGCCTTAAATGACACCCCAAAGATTCCAGAGGCTATAAATAAATTACTTGGGAATCAATATAATTGGGGTATAGTTTTCCCTTTGATAAATAAAATTATCTACCAGATCCACTACAATGAAATTAGCACTAAATTATGAAAGACAACAATATAAGAAATCTCAGAGTAATAACACTGATATCACAACCAGACTACAATTTAGAACCACAATGGAAGACTAATAACATCAAATTATAAATATATAGAAAAAACCATGATTCTAAAAGACTAAATATACATAACTATATAACACTAGACATTCTATGTGCTCTAACTCTACAAAATAGCCCAAGTGTCATGAAGATCCACTAAAAATGAATTAACTTTCCAATACATTTGACACAATAATCAACATATGAAAAATCACCAAAGACATAAATAAGGGGTGTGTAATGAAACATAGTATGATTTCCCAGAATGAATTCACTACACATTCCTGTATGATATAAAAATATACAACACTTATAAAAAAATTATATAAAATATTTTTAAAAAGTTCAAAAATATATTTAAAATCCTAGTAGATTTATAAGAATATAGCTTATATAGAAATAAAAAAACAATTATTTAATGCATATCATATTCATTTTTCGCATACCCTTTAAATAATTCAAACACCTAGACACCCAAACATTCGTGCTTTACTGATAGATTCACAATCATGGGTGGTTTCTCATATATCAGCTAATTCACCAATTAGTGGCCAATATACATATGCCTCAATAACACATTCCCCTTACCAATCATCATGTCTTCTATACCCAAATGGTACATTCCCATTTTTTAGAGTCACATTGAAATCATGATCTCATAGAAATTAGGTATTCTAAAGTAATTTCAAACAAACCATTTCAATCAATTTCAATAAAATAGTTATTTCATTGAAAATAATTAAAACAAACAATAACTATAAATACAAAAATGTAATATTTAAAAATAAAAATTATAATATGATGAAAAAAAAACCACTTTGGACAACCAATTTCCATATATCCACAATATTCAAAAACTATCACAAAAGATGGTTTCTACCATGATTTGAACACAAATTTGACCAAAAATTAATTTAATTTGACCATTTTTAAAATAATCACGTCATGTTCTAGTAATATGAGATGAGTATGGAACCTCTTACATCGGTAATTATGATGAAAATTAAGATTAAAATAAATTAATAAACAAAATTGGGTTCAATCTCCAAAAACCCAACATAGATATATTTCCATAACATCATAGTATCCATATCTGATCAGGATTGGATTCAAACATCTTATATATATCGACAGTGGTCTATATCTATGAATTTGAGAGAGGGAAGGAAAGTATATCTTAGAAAACAATGAAAAATAATGTATTACCATGGGAATTTAGCCTCAACGCACCAATAAAAGGCTTCTGGTCACACTAAATCTGAAGGGGAGAGAATACACAACATTTCGGAGTATGAAAAATACTCTAACGTATGAAAATTGTGAAAATGAGAGGCTTAGAGTTGATAAAGATTGAGATAAACTTTTTTTGGATCCCACATTTAAACTATGAATATATAGCCACATAATTAGAGAAATTTTGAACTAACTGTGTAAAAGAATTTGCCTTAGGGAGAACCTCACATGTCTAGCATGAATAGTTTGACAAACAATGCTTCAAATATTCAGAATACATTTAACTCACCATTATGTTTTTTCCTGGGTGGCTGACTAGTTTTCCCAAACCATGTTCTAAACTATTAGCCTACCTAGAATCCCATGATTCATTTTAAAAGGGTTCTTGAAGGAGTTTCACTATTTCCACTAACTATGCTAAAATGGATTACCTTTATAAAATCCCAAAAACCTTCAATTAGTCTTAAAAAACCTCTTAAAATTCTACCATAAAATTTACATTTTTAAAAATACAAAAGGGATGCATACAAGAAATAAGGGGTTCCAAATCCCCCACATCATTGGAATTTCCATACTGAGAAAGTAAAATACAATAATTTCACTGAAAAATATTTTTCCACGGCACAATCGTATAATTATTTCCTTCCCATGTTTCTTCCTAAATATGATCATGTTTCAACAAAACAGTCATTATATTGATGTGTTTACCACATAAGAATATATCTTACCCATCCACAATCAGTAATGGCACATGGATCGACAAAGCATTCGAATCATGGTCAATGTGGTCCCATTGAGTCCTATGGTTAGGATCAATCTAATAATTTTTCAACTAAGATACTTGATAAAAAAATTATGTATTGAACTAATCTATGTTGGTAATTCCCACTGATATGTGATTTCACTGACCCATTCCGGTATCCCAAAAGAGAATATAGATTGAGGAGAAAACATTCCCTACATCGCAAAAAGATGTTACCCAAACCTTTGAAGGATCATCAAGAATACATGATCACTCACATCAAATGAAAATAACCATCTTTGATAATCAAAATAATATTTTTAATGGATCAAATCCATATCCACTAGATTATTAATCAACTAAATCTTATTTTTTATCTCATTGTAATGTTTCATCCCAAATTGTGATGTCTCAACTATTTCCACCCAATTAAGTAATGAAAGAAACAAATTTCTATACTATGTTTTAAAAGATCCCAATGTATCAAGGCTTGATTAATTTTTTTATTTGAGACTGAATTACCAGTACATTATTTTCTGATTACCCACCAGTATCCATTAAAAAATCTCATAAAAATTCTTATAATAATTTCTATTCTATTTGGATTTATCATATGTATAGAGATGACACATTGTACTAATTGTCAACTGAGTGGTAAGGGATTTCTATATGGAAATCTATAAATGAGACCTAAAACATAGATCTCTATCTCACACTATAGAATTAGGTTCCCCATTCATATTTACCACATCCCTAATATTGATTTTATATGTTTCCTCCACTGTAAGAGATTCATTTATAGGGCTAACATTCGATGAAATTCTGAGCTAATCCATTATTTTCCATATTTCATCATTTTTATGAAACATTATTGGGATACCTATAAGAAAATACATGGATATATACTCCCATTTCCAAACATTAATAAGTATTTATTATAAAAATCATTTCATTGCCGATACGCTAGATTTACCTATTGAAACATTAATAATCTCAAAAAAACTCAAACAGATTACATTTTATACTTACCCATCAATACTATGTTTTTAATGCATTACACATCTTCTTTTTTCCTGGATGAATGACCCGTATCGAATGTTGGTATGCCTGAAGACATTTTTTCTCACATTCCATATGTACGAACTTCAAATTTCAAAACCAAAAAACTAGTGATTCATTAATTATACTTAAATTTTTTATATTCCTTTATGTTTTGAAAATCAAAAACACATTTATTTTGGAAAATAATCTCTCTTTAAGAATTATTTTCTTAAAGAAATTTTTGCATCCCTGAACAATGTTTTATTACTGCCATTGGTTTTCAATGCATTAATTGATGTCTTCTCAAACCAATTATTACTATTTTTCATAACATAAAAAATCTTATTTCTACTTATCAATGAATTGTATTGTTCTTTTTGACTCCAATTTCCCCATAATTTTGATTATGCATTCTATAAAAATGAAACACAGAATTATCTAATTTTCAAACTCGAATTTCTCTGAAATTCCAAATCAGAATAATATGAAATTGAAACTTTGATTTCTCTAAAATTATGAATCTGAATTCTATGAAATTTAAAATCACAATTATATAAAATTCAGACTCTAAATTATTTGAAATTCAGAACTCAAATTCTCTAAAATTTAGAACTATAATTCTGTGAAATTCAGGCTCCGAATTCTCCAAAGATCAATTGCAAAATTCTTTAAAATTTAGACTCCAAATTCCTCAAAATTAAAAATCAAAATTCCTAATAATTAAGATAGCAAATTAATCAAAATTAAATATCAAAATTCTCTGAATTAAGACACTTAATTCATCAGAATAAAAACACCATATTAATTATATTTTAGACTCACATTTCTTCAGAATTCAGACTCTAAATTCCTCATAATTCAGATGCTTATTTTATTTATTTACAATCAGTTTATTATTATTTTATCAGGTAATATATTTTCATTAATGATATTTTTTTAAAATTATCAGATCCTTTTTTATATAAGTTTCATAAACATACGAAGTTTTTTCTTACTTATTATATTTCCTTACACATGATTATGTTCCAATGAAATGATGTCTTACAATCTATTTTTAACAAACTGTTGGTTGAGTGACACATTACCGGTCCATTTTAAATTCAATGGAAAATATGACCATTCGAGGAGGAGATGATTGCTGGGATTTTATCTTTTATTACCCCAGTCATCTGAATAATTCATAAAAGCATAAACATTGTTGAGAAATGCTATGAATTTAATTCTAGAGAGAGATACTATCTTTATTTATTACACTTTTAACAATATTGTTATGCCATTAACAACCTATTCTACATAGTACAACTCCTATTGTTGATGTGTGAAATCGAGGGCTTTCGGGGATATGAAGACAGGGGTACTGACAACATTAAAGTTCACGGAATTCTATGTATAGGAATACATAGGTGTCGACTACCCTAAAATCGAGGGATTTCAGGGATTATAGACATATTATAATATTATTATCAAAGGATTACACTGGTGTGGGTAATAAAGAGTCCTTGAAAGTATAGATCAAGTGACCTTTATCCTTGGTTGTGGATACCCTTCTAGTTGGGTCCAAAATTTCCCAACTTGTTTACTTGTTCTTGTTACATGTTTTATTCACCTTCTGTCAAGAAATTGTACATCTACATCTATATTTCCAGCCTATAATTGGTTTCAGGGGACATCATTGAAATACTAACACTTTCATATATGTTTTCTTGCTAAACCATTTCATGCACAACAGTACATGTTCATGTGTTTCTAAATTATTTTCTTTGTAAAATATTGTGATGCTAAATATTTTTGTGGAAAAGATATTTTTATAAGAATCAAAGGAATAAACCTTGGTTCTATAGACAATTTAAATTGTACAAGACCACCAATTAATAATGGAAATTATTATGAGTACATGAGAGATAGGATGAAGACATATGTTATTAAAACTGGTGTAGATAATATTTTCATGCTCAATAGTGAATACAATATTCCTGATAAAGAAATCAGAACATTCAAAAAACAGAAAAACAATAATACCAACTATAAGACAAGATTCACAATACACTTTTATGTTCTATGAATAAGAATATATATATAGTCAAATATATTCTTGTGATGCATCAAATATTATTTGGAAGAAACAAGACGTTACACACTTTGGATCTCTAAAAGTGACAGAAACTAAGAAGATCTATGTTAAGTGATGAATATAATGGATTTATGTTTCTTTATGGAGAACCATTCTATAAAGTGAAACTATTATTTATGACTATCATCAATAGTACTCAATCTATGGGTGAGAAAGGACTTGATGATGAAGTTATTGTGGACAATATAATTGATATTATTCCTCACAAGTGGTAATCTAAAATGAAAGAAATTAAAGAGAATATGAAAGTATCTAATATCAATATTAATGAATTATTTGGATCTCATCATTAGCATTACAAAATGTTTAAGTGAGATGTAGATATTAATAAAAATTAAAATGTTAACAGAATCATTACATTTACTAATACACCTAAATCCGAGACTCCAGAAATGGTGAAAAGATCTAAATATAATAATGATGTTATTAAATCTGAAACAACTGTTAATGATCAGTCTATGAATGAACATTCCAATATTTATGGAAGTATAAACAATATTTTGGTTAAGAAATAATTTTAGTATAGATATAAAAATAAATATAAAAAAACAAGACATAATTTGATGTAACTTGATATGAATGAAAAATGGATGGACATATCAGGCCAGATTATCCTATGATTATGTTTATAGACTGAAAGTATAATAATGATGAAAGGAGAAAAAAATATACTAAAAATATATTTCTAATAATGTATTGAATGTTAATGACACCTAGTGTCCCAAGGGTGGAGACACTTCTAATGAATCATTATAATATGAATCTTTTGGTCCGGAAAATATCATTGTTACATCCAGATTACCTATTGAATATCATTTTCTTATGGAGAAGGTACAAAATGATAAATCCTTAACCAATATTTATTTAAATTATAATTTTCCTACTGTATAATATTATCAATCTTCAGATAAAGAATCTTCCATATCAGAAGATAATACATTACCTTCATTTATCTAGGTCTCTAGATTTTCTAAATTAAATGAGACTGAGAAAAATAAGTTATAAATGATGTTTACGAAATAATCATATAGAATTTCTATGTCCAAAAAATTATTATTTTATCATTCTTATGGTATTGATCTGAAAACTATTGATTTTGAAATTGTCCTTAAAAACCATAAGGCTGATAATTCTGAGACAGATAAAAGTTCTACGGATTTTGAAAATATTATTTCCTTGAAAATTTTTTAGAGGCTATCACAATCTATAATAATAATTAATATTATGATAATAATTTATTCATCAGACTAAAATATAAAATATTTACCATAAAGAAAAATTTACCATCATTTACATTGGGAAGGAATGAATTTGATAAAAATATATTTTCAACATCTTTGTCTAAGGAATAGTTCTGGATTTGGTTATACTCATTCTAAACCTGTTTTTAGTAATAACTATTATCTTACCCAATGTGCTCATTTTTCAGTATTTTTCAATGTGGTGTATAAAGGGAAAATATTTTTTCATTAAAAATATCCAATCCTTTGGATTTCATAGAGCCTACTTTTCTACAATAATTTGGATAACAAATATTTCACTTTGTAACAATTTCAGATCCTAGAATGTTTGGATTCCAAACGTATAACCTTTTTATTTTTAGGAAAATAAACAATGTATCAACAACAATACATGGTACACAACTAGTGGATATTATTGTAACATTACTAGTAAAAACAACATCTTAGAAATTATTATCATTATAAAAGGAAGAAAAATAAAATTTGAAGATAATGATCTGGGAGAAATTATTGGTATTGGGAACATTATTCATCTTGGAAAAGCATTAATTTTAAAAAAATTATTTGTTAAAGGTAATTATAAAGACCTTATAATAATAATACAATAATGTGATGATGGTTTTCTTGTGAATATTTGTAATAATATATGTATATACATAATTCTAAGGAATAGTCTATTCTTTTATCCCATAGACATGAGAATGTGTATACAAAAAACATAGAAGACCTTAAGAAAAATTATCAACCTTCTTTTAGTGAAAATAAGATCAATCATGGGTATGTAATAGAGGAAGAGGAAACCGTATTGTTATAAACCTATCGAAAATATGATATATTATACTTTTTAAGGATCTACCAAAGTTTATATTTGATTCCTCTAGAGTTTGGGATCCTTGTAAATATAGCAAGAAACATATTTCAAACATTAAATAAATTAGTGAAGTCTCAACTTCAAATGCATTAAATCTAGTTCATAGGGATCTTTTTGGTCCAACAAAAAATTGATGTATTTGAGGAAAATACTATATATTTCTTTCGTTGATGATTACAGAATATTTTATGGTGTCAATTTCCTTGAAAATATATATCAAACCTTTTCTTATATTAATCATTTTACGAAAATGTAAAAAAGGAGGAGAATTTTCCATTGAAGACTATTTATAGTGATTATAGGGATGTATTTGAAAATTTATATTTTCAAACTTTTTGTAGTAAAAATGATTTACTCCTAACATATTAACTCCAAGAACTCCCAAAAAAATATTTCTATTGAAATATGAAATCAAATTATTTATTATATAACTATAACCAAGTTGGGTGAATATTATATTTCTATTTTTTGGGTTGAATCTCAATATATTAATTTTTATACTATAAATCAAGCTTTAATTGGACCATTTCATAATAAAACACCTTATGAGTTATGGACTGGTTGTAAAGATAATGTTTCTTGACATAAAAGTATTTGGACGAAAATTATTCATCAAGAATACTAAAGATAACATACATAAATTTTCATCTTATTCAGTTGATGGAATTTTCCTAGGCTATTCTACTACTTTTAATGATTAAAGAGTTTTAAAAAAAATTCTTGTTCCGTTGAAGAAACGGTGCATGTTTCTTTTGCTGAAACTTATCCATTTCATTTTAAGCCACCCAATCCTACATCTTCTGATATGTTTTCAAAAACTAAGTATCATCCTTTAGTGGAAGAATCTTCTAATAAGTAAAATACTCATGAAATTGATTCTAGAGTTTTTACCACAGAATATTTTGTAACTTCTAATAAATAATTGGTTTTACAAAACCCAAATAATTGGTTTCTAAAAAATATTCCATGTGATTGTATAATTAGTGATGTAAATCTACCTATAAGGACTAGTATTTTTATATGAAATTAAGTAGAACACCTATCATTATTTCCCCAATTATAACCTAAATGAACTGATTAATATTTAGGTAATAATGATCATATTAAAGATATGCAAGATGAACTAAATGAATTCAAAAGAAACAATGACTAGTCCTTGTTTAAAAGACCTAAAGAAACATATGTAATTAGTGTAAAATGGTTCCTCATAAATAATTTAATGAAAATTAAATAATTGTATAAATTAAAGAAATATTAGTTGCTAAAATAATTTGTCAATAAGATGGAATAAACTATGAATGAACCTACCCTATATTATCTAGACCTAAATATATTAATATTTTATTAGCCTTTGATGCATTATTTAATTTCAATAATTTTCAAATGGATGTGGAGTGTGATTTCCTTAATGGATATTTTTGAATAATATATTTATATTGAACAAACTCCTGGTTTTGATGACAAAAAAAATCATGAAAAAGTTTTTAAACATATTATATAATTATATGGGCTTAACTCTGGAGAATAATATTATAGACATACATGACTTTTGTTACAAAAAAATTATGTTAAGGGAACTGATAATCCAACCCTTCCATGAATAATGATAAAAAAAATTCAATGTTCAAATTTAGGTCAACAGAATTATATTTAGATCAACTAAGCATTCTTAAAATAAATCTTTTTTTAATCTCATGAAATATGATTTTCAAATGACTACGATGGTTGAATTAACATTTTCCATGGTTATCAAATTTCTCAAATACTAGAAGGAACTTATATATCTCAACATAAGTATTCAAATATCTTTTTAAGTTGTTTAGGTATGACAACCCTAAAATTATAAGTACTAAATTATTTTCCTCAAATTCAATTGATCTTGATGATGTCGGGACACTAGTAGATCAAACATATTTTTGAGATGTGATATGATGTTTATTATACATAACATCTAGTCATTGAGACTTAATGTTTTCAATATTTTTATATGAATTTTATCAATTTAATCTAAATGAATATCTTTTAAAACAAGTGAAAATATTTTATCCCTATTTAAAGAGGACCAAGGATTTATGACTTCACTATTCTATTAGAAATTATTTATTCTTAAAAAAGAATCGGATAATGATTTTGGTAGATTTAGAATGGATAGTAAATTTATATCTAAAACATGAAATTTATTAGGATATTAGTTAGTTTCTTAGTCATTCAAGAAGCAACTCTCAGAAGAACATTCCATTTCAAATTATTAATGTGTAGTAGTTGGAAGTTGTTGTGGTCATTTGTTGTAGATACCACAGACACTCATTGATTGTGGCATAATTATTACAAAAAACACATATAATTTTTTATAATAATAGTACCATTTACCTATTAAAAAACCATGCACATCACTCTCTATAAAATTACATAGACATTAGGAATAACTTTTTTATGGACCACACACTTAAATGGCATATCATGATTCTGTTTATCAAAAGGAAATGTCATCGTGATGACATATTTACTAAATCATTACCCTATAATAGATTTGAATAAATTAAAAAATGGTTTGGAATGATAACCAAAAGGTAATCATCCATATTAAATTTTTAGAAAAACTACCTCCTTACATTAAACGCTCTTTTTCATAGGGGTACATATGTTTACTGTTTTAAAGTTTCATTAATTTTTTCTGACACCTAAATTTTTGTTCCCTAATTTTTTTTTCAAAACCTACATTCTTCAAGAAGAACCTTATCAATATTAAATATTCCTTAAAATAAATCTGGAAGGTATGTTTCCTTAATCAGATTCACTTTTCTTATATCTGATTTTTTCCATAAAAACTCAACAGATCAAAATTATAAAAATCCTTTATCATTTTTTACTACAACCATCATATCAGATCAAGATAATATCAATTGCTGGATTATTTTCAGAATATTAATCATCGCCTCGAAGATTATATAAAGGCCCCTCATATTCACATCAAACATTAGACATTCCATTGTTTTTTAAACATTGATCTACTACACTTCAAATCAGTCATTCTGTTTTCTTATTTTCTGTACATTTCAGATGTCTCATGAAATTTCCTTCCAAAATATGATGGCATAATAGAGAACTCAAGTACTTGTCAATCTAGAGAGAATTGTTGGGGGACCAAAATTTCATATGTAAGATTGATTCCATCATTAAAAAATTAATTAAGAAGAATTGATGGAAATGACGTTGCGAATCCAAGCCAAAGAATCAGGATCTGTTTTATCCATATATCCTTATATAATTTTATGATACAATTAGATTTTATGAAAACTGATGAATGTAAATGTTTTCATTCAATAGCTTTAGAAAAAATTACTCCATATATTCTAACAGTAATGCTCGTATATTGGATATACCTTATGATGGAGAGGATATATTTTTCTCTCACAAGTTTCTAGAAAAGGAAGGATGTATTAAGAAGGTTATGACAATACAATGCCTTGGAATTAAATGAGTAAAGTTATAGATGAACATTTATCTTTCAACTAAAAATAGATTTATAGAATTGTGTCTTTTTAGAGCCTATTGAGAAACAAATCAATGAAAATTCACAAAAATGTGATACTTTACAAGAATTAAAAAAATTATAAGATGAAGAAGATGATGTCTATATCATATCTTGTCCAATTCTTACTCAAAGACACTAATAAATAATCTGAAATAAAAAGTACCAGAATCCTTATTACGTGAGTCATTTCCAAATGAAACCCTGGGAAATATATTTCTAGTGTTGGATCCCATTTTGGAAGAAAATGTACAACAAGAAGAATGAAAATAAGAATTGGAATAAGAAGAGGAAAGTTAATATATAATCAAAACGATTGAAGAATATCGAGACAACAAATGTCCTTATAAAATGTTTTCCATTAGAAGATACCATGGTGAATCAACCATGATAATATCATATGGGAAATATGATGATTCTTTGGATTAGGTTGATAATGTTTCAGATGACGATAGCATAAATTATGATTTTATTCATCTCAATGATGATAATAAAGTTTCATGGAAAGTTGGTAGAAATCATAATGATGATGATTATAACATTATTCATGTTTCTGAAAGTGATCAAGAGTCTCTGAGTGCTTTCGAGGTTATCTATAATCATTATAAACTAAATCATGTTTTAGTTAATTCTTCATGGAATATTGTGGTTTCAAAATCCATGAATGATTTTGTTGGAAAATCTAATAGAAAAGTATAAGAGAAAGATAAATTTCCCTCTCCAACATTAAAATCAGGTTCATAATCTCCATCATCCTTGGGAAATTATTTTATTGTTCTTTATTTGATAAATATAGTGAATATCATTCCCTTATTCCCATGTATTGATTCTAGGTGACAAATTCTTCAACAAACAATCAATCTGAAGTCATACATAAAAAAAATTCTCATGGAAAAGTTTGTTTATCATGAAGATGAGTTCATAACATTTCACATTGGTTATGATGCTCATAGATGATATTGAAAAGGAATAACAAAAATATCTATGTTAGTGACTGATAAAATGAGATTCATGTATTATTTTCATCATTTACCAATGTATACATTTCATATGTCAGATAACACGATAAGAACCTTACAACATGTTTTTTAATGTTGCAGAATCTAGTACAAGTTTCCCAAATTCAAGAGGATAAAGACCTTAAATAAAAGTTGAATTCTGTTTCTCTCAATTTGAGAAAAGATAGAGAACATATGGAAGTGTTGGATGTAAAATTCAAAGGGAAAGAAGAGGTGGTAATGTCTCAACATGAAATTATTATATCTCAAGAATAAATAATAATTGTTCTTGAAAAAAAATCTGGATCAGGATAAGCTACTCAAGAAGTATGAGGATGATCACAAAGGGATTAATATGTTAAAGAAAACCTTGAAAAAGCTAATGCCGAAGGAAAATAAGGATGACTAGTTTCATAAACTCTAACATTTTTTTTTGTATTTTTCCTTCTAATTTTTTTTCCATCCATAATGAAATTTTTAATCTATCCATTGTTTTGTATTGTATATTTGTATTATTTTAGGTATTTTTTTTCATTCTTTCGATTCCTTTCTGAAAATCACAAAGGGGGATAAAAGAATAACCCAATATATATTCTATTAAAAGTATATAATGGAATACGAATGTGGGAGATTACGTGGGGGGGGGGGGTTACTCAAAGAATATATTGTTATACAAGAAAAAGTAACTTCTCTAAAAAATAAAATAATATGATCATTAGGGATTTCAAAACCTGATGGGGGGGGGGGGGTAGTTGTTTTCAATAAGAATCATAAGTAAAGGGATATAAATATTTATTTTCCATTTAAAAAAGTGAAAACCATATTTCTATGTTTTTAAAAAAAAATATTTTCATGCTATCCAAATATGGGGTAGATTAGTGATTCAATAACTATAATTTTGACATTTCCATTCCATTATATTTTGAAAACCACAGACACATTTCGAGTAGAAAATTGTCTTCCCTTTAGAAATATTTTGTTATGGAAAATTTTCATTCCCTAAAAAAATTGTAATCCTTACACTTAGTTTTCAATGTATTATTTTATTTCTTATCAAACCAAGTATAACCATTTATTATTAAGACATAAAATAATATCCTTACAAAAAATATAACCTTACAGTTCCATAGACTCTGATTTCCCCAGAATTGTGATTCAAAATTATTTGAAATTCACACTTTGACATCTATGAAATTCAAAAACCGAATTCTCTGAAATTCAGTCTCCTAATTATCTAAAATTCATATTATTAATTCTCTGAAATTAAGATATCAAATTCCTTAAAATTTAGACTCTTGATTCTTGAAAATTCAGACTCATAATTCTCTTAAATTATGACTCCTAATTCTTTGAAATTCATACTCATAATTCACTGATATTCAGACTCAAAACTCTTTAGAATTCTAACTCCAAAGTCCCCATAACTCTGACTCCAAATTACATGGAATTCTAACTACAATGTACTCATAATTATGAATCTACATTTCTCAATAGTTTGACTCTGAATTCTTATGAATTATTACACTAAATTCCTCATAATTCAGAATACGTGTTTTATAATTTATAATCTCTTTATTGATGTTATTTCATGTTATATATTTTACTTAAAGATATTTTTCTCACATTATGGGATATTATATTACATAAGTTTCATAATCATATAAATGTTTTTCTTACATGTTATATATCATTAGACATGATTATGTTATAATCAATAAATTTCATAAGATATTATTTAACTAGGAGTTGGTTGACTGACACGTGTCTAGGTCCCTAAAAATTAAGGAAAAATATGACAGTTAGAGGAGGAGATAAATATTGGTATTTTCTCATATAAATACCACATAAATTTTAATAATTCAATCATGTGTTAAAAACATGGAGAAATTTTGTAAACTTATTTTTATTGAGAGAGACTCTCATACATTGTGTGATTTTTGAACATCTTATTCAATCATGAAAATCTTGTTTAGACTAGTTCGACATAGATTGTTGTTGTTTAAAATTGAGTTCTTTTGGGGATAGGTAGACTGAGGTGATTACAACCTGAATGTTCTAGGCATTATTGGGATATGAAGATAGAGGTACCAACTGCCTTAAATAATGAGGGCTTACGTGGATATCTAGAAATATTCTAGTATTGATATCTAGGGTTTAGCTTAGTGTGAGTAAGACATTCTTTATTAAATATATAAATCAAGGGACCATTATCCAAGGCTCATGGGTACCCTTCATTTTGGGTTAAAACAATTCCTATATTTTTAATTTTCCTTGTTACAAGTTTTATTTGCAAAATATTTTCATAAATAAAAATGTATAACTTTCATATACATTCTTTTAATTGTTTACTGTAAAAAATATACATATAAACGCTTTATGGTAGAATATTTCCCAAAGATAAATAAGATTATGATTATTTATAATAAACTTATTTATGTATGATTTTTTATAATTAGACATGGGCCTTCAAATTACCAATTTTTAAGAACCTAAAATAATTTCTAAATTAACCTAGTTTAAATTTTTCAAACATAAATTTTCATGAGGATACAAATACATTTATTGAAACATAAAATTCACCTCCTATTTTAATTAATAATTTTTATCTATATTTCAATCCAAAAAAATTTAACTAATATCCAACCACTACCCTAAATGGTCTCCCAACAATTGTGTTTTGAGATCATTGTAATACATTTTAAATTGGATTGTTATGCCTCTTTAGCTGTCACAACCAAACTAGGAACAAGACTAAAGAGAATTAAAATAATAAAATCAACGGTTTATTCACATTCCAATTTCATTTATGTTATCATAGAAATCAACTTCCAAATATCTAAAGCTTCTTTTTCCAACCCAGCATATAAATTTCTACATAATACATCTTCTAAAATATTTCATTTACCCGATGTATACATCCAGTCGACATCCAACATTTTGATATATATAATCATTCTAAATTTTCTCAACATCAAATCTCTTTTTCTGAAAATATGTCTCTAAAAAATATGATACATAAAAACTATAAAATTCTAACCAAAGTGGTAATAATGTCATGTATTCAAATAATAAACTATATAAGATAACTAAAAATGTGATGTGTAGTTCTTCTCATTAAACCTTAATTACCTTGATCCATAAGAAACCACATGTTCTCCCTTCATGTGAAATATTCCTAATATAGATCTAAATGCATCACAACACACCATATACCATTATCATGAATCCAAAAATATAATTATTGATGATGTTTTAAGGTGAAATTTTATCTCTATAAAATACTTCTTCCATTATAAAATCTATTTGAAAGAAACAATTTCCCTCATAAAAGCATCCATAGGTGAATCTATTCCAGATAAATCATGAAGAAAATGTTATTAGTAGATAGAAAGACCTAGGAAACTACATATCTCAAAGAAATTATTTAGCGGTTGAAATGACATAACAATTATTATCATCTATGGATAAAAAACACTTATTTCAAAGATTAATGGACAAGTAAATGTACCTCTAGTATCAAAAATTCACATATTGTTAATTTTTCCTATAGACTATGATCATGCATGATACCCAACACAATCCACATGTGTCGATAATTCTGAAGCCTTATATTAGAATACACCAATATGTGATACAAAAACACCAAAAAATATTAATATAGAATCCTATGAAATATTTGATTCATCCATTCTATATATACTACTAGATCACTTTTAATAACATAATGAATTAAAACATATTCATAATATCCATATTTAAATATGACCATCATTTTCGGAATATCATCTTTCTGAACATGCAATTGGTTTTATCATGATCACATGTAAACATTAGAGAACCATTGGGATCCCTACAATTGATAAAATATATAATCAATTCATGGAATTTGATACCAATTCATTATTATATCTTATTTACACTTATTCTAGTCGAAAAACAATCATAGAGTTCAGTATATATTTTTGGAAAACATGACCAGTGCTTCCCATAGATATTTGATATACCAAATGATATCTCTACTTTACAAATATTCCTACTAAACGTTCAATTCCATTTATTTTTTTCATTAGGTTAGGTTGAATATAAATAAGACTAGTCATTAGAAGGATCCAAATCATAAAATCAATTATCTTGTGGTTAGAAACCTATGAAATTATGATGAAATATATCTTGAAAATGATCAAAAATTGGTACAAAACTTCTATTCCCAATCTCTTCCATCAATTCCATTATGAATTATTCCCACTGTTATGAGATATTTTCGAATTCTAGTTCCAACAATCTTATTTCAACTAATATTACATTATATTATCCTCTAAAGAAATGATCAGTCCCATCATTTCTCTTAGAAAAAACCTTATATGTATAACAGACAATGTGGGTCATGAATACAATCAACCAATCCATGAAAAGTTTTATATCATATAAATATATCTCATATATAGATAAATCCCATATCAACTCAGTTCTATGAATCATTACAAAACATTCATTACACAGAAGGGAAATAATTATCTTTGAAAATGACGAGTTTTAAGTTTCAAAATAGAATGCTTCAGCTCAATATTTATACTCATCATATCAACAGAATAATAAATCAAAGAAAAAAATGAATGTTATGAACCCATTTTAAACAAAGAATGTCTAAAGGTATAATTCAAAATTATCATAACTCTCCCTATCAATGGTATGGATTGGTCCTCCATAATTACTTGCTCAGTTCCATAAAATTTATTTCTCGTTGCACTTTGTTCCTTAATTTCATGTTTAGATTTCACTTCTAATGATATATGGTATTCCAATAATCATAATGGATATATTGGTTCTTCTGATGACAAAAATTATAATACCCTTTTCATCTCAAAGCATAATGCATTTATGATGAACTAGAATTGTCCCGATGAACAATCCTTGGAGAACCACGACAATATATCTTAATATTTCCTATATACTTCCAATAGTGGAAATATGAAGCTGGTGTTGTACACTCTCACTTCATGTGGTTTAAATAACCACATTGGAAACATATATCTTTACTCATGGGCCTTGGGGAATATTCAATGCTATAGCTGTCTGTTTTTGAGTCATCCTCGTACTTGTGAAATTTGTGTTTCTATTATACATTCACTCAACATTAGATTTCACACCATTTCTTATAGGTATCAATATACTTCCAGCACCTATAGCTCCAATGATGTCTCTTTCTTCTATTGTTACTATTTTCACATTCTCTATGATATACATTATACAAATCATGAAAATCATTATGAGAATATCATGCCTTAGACCCAATTCAATGATGTATTCCCTCATTTATGCACTTGTGGAAACATCATATTGATAGAGAAAAAAATATTGAATTTAGCTATACAATCTTTCACTGAGAGGATCCCCTTCTTCAATAAGAAATTTTCTATTGTTGTTGAAATTAGTAACATGTGAGGATAGAATTTTTTATTTAAAAATTATTCTAAATCCTCCCATTAAATTCCCTTTTTTAATTTATCTGAAAATGGTAAATATCGTCATTTTCATGAATAATACTCAAGAATTTACGACACCAACTTGACAATCATATCAACTATTGTGAAAATGAAATTGAAGACTCAATTCATCCAGTTTGGACACACCTTTGCCTTTTCTGGTAATAAATTACCCTATATGATGGTTGGACTATAATTCTAGAAATAAATAGATTGATCCATATGACATGGTTCATACCATTAGTTATTTCTATCCACAAACCTCAAAATCATCGACCGTACACTGAACCATATTTTAGTTTTCCAATGGATCAGGTGAAACCACATTTTCAGTATGCTCTTTGGATTGGTTTATTCAATGAGTAATAGGTTCCATTTGGTATGAAAAAACTGTATAAGTACCACTCTCTTGAAATTGATGTATTAAGAATTTCAAATTCTATCACGTCAAAATATCCAAAATAGACTTCCCAAAATCAATAATTTTTCCACATTCACCCATTTTTTAAAATTCAATCAATATCTTTAAAAACTATCCATTTTTTAAAAATGTATAATGTAATATCTAAAATCTAATATTTGAAAAAAATTCTCCATTTTCCAAATATTTGCCTTTTTTTAAATCATAAATCATCACTCAAAATGAAATATTCAGTCCTTTGTGGAAGTCACTTCTAAAACACATGTCATGATCATCACATTGGATAAACCCATGATAATGAGATTATGACTCCTATAAGTGTCACTAAAATAAATATGTACCCAACTCATTGGTAACATGATGTTTACTATAAAATGCTTAAATACATATTTTTATTCTCTACATTTCATGTCCTAACAATACTATTCCTTCCAATAATCCCAACACCATGGCTACCCAAAATTATTATCAACTCCAATACCAAAAAAATGATTCCACATATATGAAACGACATGAGGACTGACCAAGATTGAATCAACTTTTAATGTAATTACCAAATAAGATGATACCAATTGTAACATATCACCCCTCCTAATTATCTATAAAATTTGATGTAATGTAACGTGTCCATCAAAGTAATTCCTATAATTCCAAAGTCTTGAAACAATTTTCAATTGCTTCTATACATTTTGTCGATTATTTTACCTTTAATAAATAAAAAAACCTAACAAAATTGAAAAAAAATAACCACTAAATGAAGCATGAAAACAATGTAAGACAACTAAATGTAAGACCATTTATATCAAAATAAAACAATAATAGTGAACTATAGTGGAAGGCAACTAACGGAAATGTTTTAAGAAGAAGAAGTAACCAATAAAAGTAATGGACTCTAATGAAATAAAACCATGGCTTCAGATAGGATCCATTCTCCAACTCCGTAGAACAACCCATGTATCATGAAACAAAACTAAATAAATTTGATACATTTCCATTACATGTGTCCCAATAAACTATATTTTAAAAAAACCAATGTGATAAAGTGGGTGTTTATAATGAATTACAGTAGGTTTTAACTAAATGACCTCCCTACTAACACCACTAGGATTGAACCAGCTTGAACAATTATATAAAAAAATTTATATAAAAAAATTATAAATTTTATAACAAAAATTAACAAATAAAAATAGTTACATACCAAAATAGATTCCAAGGAATGAAAAGATAAAATTATGTAAACAATTTTATATTTCCTTTTGGCATCCAATATTTAATTCACACACACACATGCATAGTTCAATAATAGTTCCTAAATGACGATTGGTTTCTCATCCATCCACTAATTTATCCCTAAGCGCCTAATCTACTTGTTCCCCAATGACACCCAACCCTTACCTAGGGTCGCATCCCTTTATTTCTCAATGGTTCACACCTCTTATTCAGGGTGACATTAAAAATATGAACTCACAAAAACCATTTATTCTAAAACCATTTCAAACAAACCATTTCAATAATTTTCAACAAATTAATTATTTTATTTAAAACCACTCAAATAAAACATTTCCATTAATCTAATAATTCTATATTTCAATATCAACATATCAAAATCTTGGAAACAAATAACTTTTCAAAACCATTTTCCACAAATTCAAAAAAATATAAAACCATCACTAAAGAAGTATTATACCATGATTTACACACCAATTTCACAAAAAAAATCATGAAATTTAACAAAATTGAAACTATGAATTCATGTTATAATAATATGAATCGAGGTTGAATCCACATACCTCAAGAATTATTGAAAAATTAAGAACAACATGAATTTTTCAAAAAAAAAACAAATCGGGTTTAATCCCTAAAACCTCACCTTAGATCTCTCTCCCTAATAACAACACTATCATATCTCATCAAAATTGAAATAAACCAGTTATAGATCTATTCGCAATGAACTAGATCTAGGATATCAATAGTGGGAAAGAAAATATTTATAAAAAAACTACCACAAAAGAAGACATTACTTGGGAATTGGGCATCAACGTACCATAAAAAAAGCAATCGAATCTCTTCCAGTATAAAGGGGAGGGACTCCACAGCCCAATGGAAGAAGAAAATTTGGCTTAGATATACATGTATTGAAACTGTGTGCTAACTATGTGAAATTATCACACTTAATGAGAATCTATCATGATGGGACCACAAGGTTATGAAAACCTTGAAACAACTATGAAAAATCCCTCTGAATCACTATTCATGGGTTCTACATGAAGGATGTTTGGTCCCAAAAAACTGGGTGCCTACCTAGAATCCCATGTTTCACCTTGAACAATTTCTTAGAGGTGTTTCATTGTTTCCAAAGAATATTCACAAACTGTTCACCTTCAGAAAATCACTATAAATATATCAAATGTCTTTCATGCCATTTAAAAACTCATCAAAACATATTATATACCAAATAATTATAAAGAACTGGTTACTAACATGAAACCGTAGGTGCTATATTATGATTTATAGATGACGGTGAAACCTGTATGTATAACAACCCATTATTTTTCTCACAGAGAAACACATGATTTATAATTATGTTTTCACTATGTAAAATTTATATGTTCTTTTCATGCTGCATTATTATAAAAAAATTTATATAATATATAAAAATGAATATTTCCATATTGTTTTTTACTTTTTCTAGAAAAAACAATATAAATGAAAATTTTATTCGTTTTTGGGAACTCCTTATTTGAAACTATTTATTTATTAACCTTAATACTAATCCATAACCTCTGTGAAAAAACATTCAAAAATTTTGGGTTAGAAAAATATCATACTAATGGGTATAAATATGATGAAACCAAATTTAGAGTTCGTAAACCTGAAAACACTACATTAAGGTTTTCTATATTCATGTATATTTTTTCATTTTCATCAAAAACAAAATAATTTCTTAATTTTATTTATAAAAAAATCCCTATAAAATCATAAATGATAAATAATTTTCATATGGGTTCAATAGAACCAATTTGAACTCATGAATACTTTAACATGAAAAAAAAATGTTTCAATATTATATTAAATGAAAAATATATGAATTTCTTTGAAAAAAATGCCCATTTTCATAACATTTGAAATAAAACATTTTCCATCATAATAAATTATAATATAAATTATTCCCCAACAAGAGGTTATTAATCCATCATTAATCCATAAAATATCACTTACAATGGAGTCACCCAATTGGATTGCCCAAATATATATTTGGGGTAACCTATAACTAGTCTACTCTTTTACATTACATAAATCATTGAAGATTTATATCTGGCACACGCATCACAAATTAATAATGATCCCACAAAAAAATTATATAAAATATACAATAACCATAGAATGATTAAAATGACAATTTCTTCCACATTAATCTTAAAAAACTATTTAAATTAGATTATAAACACATAACTAATAATAATTTTATTCATATTATGATAATAATAGAAATTTCATTTTCCATTGAATTTTTCAAAAAAAAAAATATACAGAATATTAAAATAAAATTATCATTAAAATAATTCAAAGAAACCTGTAAATTATTCCTAAAGGAAAATAAAATTCATTGTAGTGGTATAATATGTTCATATTATTATAATTAAAATAAATAATAATTTCCCATTTGTTAATTAAAATTAAATAAAATCATAAAAAAATTAATTGTATTCCATTTTGACTCTTTTTAATAAATTTCATGAGTAGTAAAATATGAACATTAATCTCCTTTTTAAGAATAAATAATAAAATTTTCCAAACACTTAAAATACCCATTAAATTGATGAAATTAGCTGGAAAGAAATATTTAAAATAATATTTTGATATAATCTTCCCTTACATTAATTCCCATCTAGATTATTACATTCAATATCTCATGAATAATGAAATTATATTATATTTGTAATTAATTAATAAATTTTTTTGTATCCATTTAATTATAAAAAAATATTTCATTTCATTAATTTCCATGACATATTTAGTAATTAAAATGTGTTTTTTGACATTGGATGTTTTATGGTGTTTGGGTTTATAAAATTAGGACTACAACAGTTCAATGACTATAGTAAAATAGTTTTTGGTCTAAAAACTAATAAAATCATAACAATATTATATTTACTGCATTTATAGTAAAAATTTAGTTATAAAACTAACTGTGTAAGGTAGTAATGAAAAATGAACCATGTCTTATTGTGGTTATGGTAGTCCCTTTGTAAGGATGAATTTCTTTCATATTTTTCTAGTGGGTAAAATAAATTATATAATTTTTATCATTATAGAACCATAAGTATATTACACATGTAATATTTATTCATTAATCTAATCCTTGAAATAATATTTTTATGATGAGGATAAAAAATGAATCACATCCCTATATAGAGGGGGTATTCAAAATGTAAGCATGGGATATATAATCATATTTAAATGGACTAAAATAGAAATAATTTAATTAATATCATAACATTACATATTCAAAATAATTTCATAATGATATTATATATAATTATTTATTCCATAATTAAAACTATACATTTGAGACTGTGATCGTAAAAAAATCACATCAGTTCGTGAAAGTGATTGTCCACAGGTATACACCGATAATGTTTTCATCTAGCATATTTTGGAAAAGATAAATAAAGAAATTTTTACACAAACATAATAATATGTAATTATAAATAATATACAAATTATATTATATTATAGAATTTCTATAATATTTTAAGGAGATAGATATAGATATAGTCTTGATGTAGTTTTGATAGGACTTATAAATTCTCTTCAGATTTATCATATGGGATTACACTCTAAGACATTTTAATTATATATTAGAGAACACTACTCCATCTACGATTATAGTATTTATGCTTAGGAATTATTTGTTAAGGTATTATAGGAAGAAAAGTGCCCAAAATGTGTGATGAATGGAGGAGATGAGGTTTTGTTTTATAAGTGAGGGTACTGACACTCTTGAAATTATTCAATGATTTAAAATAAAATAAAGAATTATTGTAGATAAAATGGAAATTTAAAAAAATGATATGGAGAAAATACATGAAACCTTATCATACAAGAATAATTAATATATTATTTTTTATCCATATAAGTTAGTTTATGGGTTAATTATCTCGATTTACCCTTTACAATGAGGATACTTTTTTACCACATTTACTATTCTTAATGACCAAAATGGGATTTAAATATTTATAAAATTCGAATATAATCTGTAAAAAATAGAATAAAATTCTTGAGATATAATTTTACCAATTTGATGAATTTTCATTTAATATATGTTCTCTAAACGTAATGATAAGCAATTTTCAAATAAGTCTATTTTTTTGTATAAAAATGAACATATTCCAACAAAAATATAATATTAAATCCTATATAAATATTCATATAATGTTTGATAAAATATATAGTAGTTAATTTTTAATAAATCCACAATATAATTTGACTTTTAAATCCCAAATTTAATGTAAATAGAGGAATGTTTTACAAAAACTAGCATTTTCACTAGTTACTCAAAAATAAATCTCTAAAGAAAAGTCTAAAAAATCAGCCTATTAAATATTCAAAATAATGATTATAAAATTTATATTCATTTTAATAAATAAAATTTCAAAAATAATAATATTTTCTTTTTATATGAAACCGTGTAATATATGGGAAAAAATTTTAGTTAAATAAAACTACTCCTATTTCCATTGAAAATTTATATTAAGTCGTATATAAAAAATGATGAATATGAATAGTTAAAATGAATAAATATACATCATAAGATTGGTTTAATTCCTTGTTTCCTTGGTTTTAACACACATTTTAATTATTTAATTTTGTTCTAAAAATTTTATTCATTAATTAAAATAAGAAGATATTTCCCCTAATATCATTTTCTAATGCCTAAGATCCTTCCAAAATCATGTAATTAAAACCAAATACCTTAACAATGATGTAAATAGGATAACCATAGAATCCTTGATTTGATGTTGACTTTGTTATATTGGAACTATATACAAGTTATCACATCCCAATGTACATAGATGTTTATTATCCTTGCTAATGTTAATATAAATTTTAATCACTCATTGCATTGGAAAACAAATAATAGGACATATTATTTTCCATTTTAACAAAAATATTTGATCTCAAATATTTACTCAAATTAATATATGTTCACTTCTTGATATCATATGTATGTAAAACAAAAGTAAGGGGTGTTCCCATATTCAATGTAAATGAATAATTAAAATAGAATATATCCTAGAATAAATAAGGTATTAATAATATCCTAGGAATAAAACATAATGAAATAATTCTATATAAATAGTTACACAGTCTTGAAACCTATAAAAGGTTGGAATAACTATTCTAATAAACACATGGACTTCAATAACAGATTTAATAATAAAGAAATTAATAATTTTATTTTTCATAAACATAACATTATGGACTCATACCAAGACACCATAAATAAATGGTTAAGGCATTAGAAAAATACCAATAATATAATTTATCATGAATATAATAGATATATTTAGGGGATGTGTAGTTTCATACTAAATTAATTAAAGAAAAATACAAATTCATGCATTATATGAACCAATATTACAACATAATATATCTATATTAATATGTCAGAACATTATATATTAGAAAGACTACCATACAAAATTTCAATAAATTCTTAATTGAAACTTATTTAATATCATATATAGAAAATTCTTTGATCACAACATCATATTATATCATTATTAAATATGAAAATAAATCAATGTACGTTGACGTAGAAGAAAATACATTTAAAGAATCATAAAAATAATTATTAATTAATAAAAACATCTCATTTTGAAATAAATTATTTAATACGTAAATATTTATAACATATGAAGGAAAACATCATCTATAATGATAATATATAAAACATGTAACATAGTCTTGAAATTTATTGTTTTTTATGGTGGGGGAAATTGATTCTTGGGGAATATGTTGAAGTAGTGATCTTGTTCACACCATCAGTAATAGGTTCCTCATTTCGAAAATGAAAATAAGATTAATTTTAAAATAATTAATAAAAATAAAAACATTGGACAAATGAACTTGATAATTCATTGTATAATAGAAAAAAAATTATTTATTTTCAAAATGAAAATATTTTTATTTAATAAATAAGTTCGTAACCAAAAGAAAAACAATGTTAGTATTCCTGGAAAACATTATTTTTTGAATCTCAAGTACATAATAGAAGAAAACTAATTTCTTTTGACATTTTCTAAAAAAATGATTGATAAAAAAATTTAGTGGAATTAAGATATAAATATCATATATTTCTCCCTCTATATAAATAAACACAAATAATAATAAATAATATTTAGATTGTCTAGTAAACTTTCACTACATGCATGAAATGATTAAAATTTACTCTATCATTATATATACTAGTTATTAATTTATAATTATTTTACAAAAAAATAAAATACATACTTATAAAATCTTGTGTTATCCATTTTTAACTATTTTTTATATATATATTAATTACTATTTATTAATGTTGTTGTTTCCATATGTTAGCTATTTTTTTCATGGATGTTTAGTTCTGTAGTCGGGGCCCATGTTCATTGATCATGGTTAAATCATTTATATAATTTTAATGACCAATATTCATTATATATTTATATTTTTATATTTATTTATCTATAAATGGTAGATATGTAAAATTAATTATACCATTCATGGAGATATTAGGTCGTATGTACATGTGAATAATGCTTATATTATATTGATTGATGTAATGGAAGAAAGGTATATTGTAACATCCCAGGTAAATAAAGAATATTAATTTTTCATATTTATTAATATTTGTGCATAAAATATTAATATTACCTTAAAGGAACACTATGCTCGATGGTGTACCCAATACGCATCAATGAGTTTCATTGAAATCTTACGTTGCACTCTAATAATAAAATAATATTATTTTAAATGGTAGATATAACCTAGCCGTTTTATTCAAGGCAATGAATATAAATAACTAATATATGATTATACATGTTTTTATATGTGTTTACATTTATCCAATAAAAGATAAAGGCTTAAAATAAGAAAAGAATTCAATTTTAAGCATAAATACTCTAATATTCACTAAAAGGTCGATCTGTCGCCTTTCGATGGTGAACCCTATTTAAAATAGTTTCAGTCACTCTTATACAGTCTATTTGACCAAATAAAATTCTTCTTTAGAATTAGGTCATCAAAATTTACTTTGTGTAAATTTTTGGTATTTTTCCTATAAAGTACATTTTTTAATGAATAATGAAAATGTTGTATTTTAATTCAAAACCACTTTATAATTTTATTTATTTATATCATGAGATCATGTTTTGAATTGGGTTTAATGTGTGATTAGAATATATTTTTACCATTTAATCCAATGGTGGTCATTTTAATTAATTTCACTTTGAAATTGGACTTAAACTAGTGTCAATATTTTAATAGATATTGTTTCATAAAAACACGCTATTTTTTTGACAGTGGGAATTAATTATTAAATTAATTAATGAAAATTTTATGTTTTCAATTTTTTAAAATAGACATCATTTTTTAATTCGGAATATAAAATATAGCTTAGGTTTATGTTTTGGTATTTTTCTAAAAAACATCAATTTTTGATGAATAGTGAAATCACTAAGTGGCAGTTAAAAAATTGATTTTTCATTTAAATGAAACATTACCACTTCTGTGATTTGGTTTTTAAAAATCCAACATACATGGTAGTCATTAGGATGTAAAATGTGGTTCAATGGGATTAAAATAATTTTTTGGTGAATAGTAATTTTTATGTTTAATTAATCACGATTAAAGGTAATTACTGTAATTTAAGGTAATGATAATGTTATAATATTATAAAATGACCTTTACACATGTCCTACCATAATTGGATGAGTCATTGCTGACCAAGAAAATCCATGGGTGAACTTGGGGACCCCATGGAACCACTTTGGTAGGAAAATGACATTGATAAGTTTTTATTTAAGGTTAAAATTTAAATATCACAAACATGTATTGGTTTACTAAAAAAAATTTACATGGGGTTATACAAGTCATATTATAAACTATAAATATTCATTAGACAGATAAAATGATTTCCTACATCTTGATTTGTTTTTATAATTTTTGGACATTAAATAAATTAATGTATTTATGACACCATGATGATTTAGTGATTACCTCATAAATGAATGATTTAAATACAATGAGAAGATATGGTAAACTCTAAGTCATAAACTTGTCACAAACCTATTATATGGGTTCATTTCTAAACCTTATAACCTTATCATAGATTTATATCCTTTTGGGACCTTTAAAATCCGAAAAGCATTTTATAATAATGTAATATTTAATAACGTTCCAAGAGTGCCCCTCCTCTTCTCTTATAAAAGGTCCCACCTCTACCTCTTTACCCACACATCTCAATACTTTTTCTCGGCCAACCCCTGCCCATTTAATCTCTCCACAACCCTCTCTTCATCATTGGGGCCTCACCTTAGGCAGAAAGCTCTTCAAGAGACCCTTTTGGTTCAAACCAAAGGGAGTCACCCGATTTAAAGGTAATGTCTTCACTTGTGTTCTTTTGTTTAATTTTGCTTCACCAACCCCCTATACTATTTTTATTCCTTTATTTTGTAACAGAAAAAGTATCTTCAATATACTAGGATTTTTTTCTAAGAATTATTTGAGCTACACATACACAAACATCCGTCTAATGGTTAAAGAACATACGATTTCTGTGGATGGAGAATTACTGCCTCACGAAACAATGATTGTTCAATATTATTTTAACACCTTTAATGGTGACCATTATGATGTCAATGAATTTTATTTATGATATATATATATATATGTTATTTATGTTTTCTATATTCTTCTTTATTTTATATTTAAATCATACCTTTATTCTTTTCATTTTGTGCAAATGCGATAATTTCATAAGAGGAATTGTGGACTACAGCCCCCTCAAGTGATGTGACCTGTTCATGAAATACATGGAATGTATAAAGAATGAAATTAATGAAAATATGTGACCTATATAACATATATATTATATAGTAATTATAATATATATATCTCTCATTTATTTTTAATTCCATTAATATGACAAAGAAATGAAAGTAGAGTTCATATGTACGTACGACCTACCGTCTCCATGAACGGTGCAGTTCATTTCTTTTTATCTCCAAATGTTATGGAATAGTATAAAATGACTATGTAATGGATATATATGATATTAAAATCATTAATACAATTCTAGAGAAGATTTACTTTAAACTACATGGACAATCATTTTCAGTCAATTTCATTTTTGACTCATGTACAGAACATCGATAAAAACGTCTGATATAAACTCACATTTTTAACAAATTATAATAAAATTATAATCTATGACATGAATTTAATAATAAACATTAAATTAGTACCTTACAAAATTATAAATTGAACAAAGTTTATTATTCAGGATAATAAAGAAACGAACAAGACAAATCGTACTTGAGGTAAGGGATCCAACCTTTTTTTAAGTACTATCTTTTATGTCATTTCTTTTAAGATCATATTTCCTATGTTTGGGGATGTCCCTTTATATTCCACATTCTATAATTTTTATGTTAATATTATTATAGACCCTATTTGATCACATTTTTGGATGTTTTAAGGGGCGTCGTTTGGCCACCGAGTTTTTGTAAGGGGTTTTTATCTCATTTTTTGTTCTCGTGAGATTAATGCTACATTTGCAACTATTTATTTTTGGGTGGTGTATATACATCCCATGATAGTATTATTTGAGTAATATAATTTAATTTATGAGTATTTAAATCTTCATTGTATGTCCCTTCTTTCATGGGGTGTACGTTTCGAAAGTCACCCAAATCGGTAAGGGAATCATTCACCCTCCTCTTTTTAAAATACTTATTTTTGTTGGGCCTTTTAATTTATATACTGTAATGTTGGGATATGTTCTTATATATACTTATTGATGTAAATTTTAAGTCCAAGTGATGAGATACCATTTTCTCTCTCATCAACTCATTTTAATAATTTTAAAGTAACGTCGTTAGACTGTCGAATTCTTGCAGGGGAACTTCTTAACTCAATTTCAATCATTTCAGTTAAACTATTACTCCTTGAATATGTCATGCTATGAATATGTGTGAATTACTCTTATAGTTTTACACTTAATATACACTTATATTGGGTGTATTTATATTGGTCATACATCAATTATGTAATTGATTTACCCATAATCTAAGGATATCGTCTCTGTAAGGGACTTCATCTCAATCTCCTTTCATTGAGGCATATTTTTTTTATACACAACTTTATTTTATACGGTGTATAACCCCATTTGACTTTTAATTTTATTTAAAAGGAATATTTTTCTACGAAGCGTTTTACTAAACAACAAAAATGAATGTTTCTTTTAACGTACTTGGTGACAACGACCTTTTCCGCCGCCGCGAGTATTATTTAGTCTTTGGCTTCCTCAACAAGCCTTAATGTTTTTAAAATGAAATAAATACCATATACTCCTTTATGTATTTTGGTATTGAAAATGGTTTTTTATAATGGATTTATTATGTCAACATATTTAAGTGATATATTGTGATAGAAATGATGGAATGTTTTCCTTCCATTATATTTGTTTTAGGTCTTTTGATTTTATAATGGTACTTGGACATTTGATGGGTGGTTACGTGATAAACCATATGACGGGTGGTGCCGTGACTACCAGGACGGGTGGGTACATTATAACCTCCAATGAATTGGGTATGGAAGTCGATCGTATGGCTATTCCATTAAGTGATATGTGTGGAAGTCGACCATATGGTTATTCCATTTAAGTATGTTTACGTCCCATGTTACCTTTATATGTTATGTGTTATTTATATGGGATTTATGGTAATCTTTTGGATAAAAATGGGTAAGAAAGGATCTTTTATTAATTGAAGAATATTTACTACTTCATAAAGGTGAAAATCATTACTTTGATAATGTATTCATGGTTTACTTGTTGTTTTGAAAAACTAATACTTTTCCTACTTTGTGTATCCTTTACTGGGATATTTATGCTCATCACATGTTTTTGAACTGTTTTCCATGGGACATAAAGATGAATAGGGTCAAGGATAGGATCAAGGAAATACATGCTATCTAAAACATGGAACTAGACATGTTTCTTTTAATGAGTATATATTTTATGGAAACATAGTAGAAGTGTCTACTTTGTAATCTTTTGAGATGTAATAGTTATGTCCTAATTATAGAAAACTCTAAACCTGAAAAGATCCATGATGTGAATTATTCATTTAATTCATAATTATGTAACGTTTTAAGACTGAGTCCCTATAGTTGGTATCAAAGTTCAGTTTAGATAACTATAGAGGTTAGAGTGTTGTTTAAGAATAAGTGAAAGGTTGTGTATGATTACAGTGGGTAGTATATTAGATGGAGTCATTGTTTTTTTGAAAGTTAAATGAGTTTGAGATAACATGGATAACTATATCTTAGTGTTTATCTTCCTCATTATTATATGATGATTTTACATCCATGCTCACACTGACATTTTTGGTTTTAGTAAATGGATTGATCTAGCAGGCACAAAAGTGACAATGGGTTTGAAGGAAACATTGGTGGTTCTATGATTAAGAGACTAGATGAAATGGGGGATTCAATGAGAAATCTCGTCGTTATTCTAAACCAACTATCAGGAGTCATGATAAACCACTTTAACCTTGGAGAGTCCTCTAATGCATCATGTATGAGAGAACCAACTCGATGTGGATGTTTAGGTGATAATTATAAAGGTAACCATTAGGGTTTATATGATTCTTACTTTTGAGGTAATTATGGGTTACTATATGTTATGATGGAATATGAACGACATGAGATAAACATGAGGTTAAATTATGTTATGGTTATTTATGAATTTTTTATCTCTTTTGGGGAATGTTTTGAGAATTATATAGTTTTGGAAAAAGGACAACACACAGACCGTGTGACAACCCATTGCGTCGGACAAAGCTGTGGGAATCGAACCCACAACCAATGTGCGACTGGTATTTATCACCTACCACTGGACTACGTGAAGTCCCTGGTAAGTATGACAAATCATTTTTAGTTATATAATTTTATGAATCAAGAATAAGTTTATTTTGGGTTATCTAAGAAAATATTGACCTATCATGGAGGATATATTTTTTTGTTAATTACTTTTCAATATGAGACTTTAAGAGCAGCTGATGTTATTTCGAGATAAATGTTAATTTTTTTGTACCTTGGAAGACTATGTGATTAAATATTTGAAATAATTGGGTATAAATATTATTTTGGTTTACCTTGAAGTATTTTATGGGCAATTGTTTATCAAATGGTCTTTGTAGAACTTTTGGTTTTGCTGGACAAATTTTGGAGATTAAGATTAGATTTTCTTTTTATAAAGGATTATCCTTTTTCGGTATTATGTGATCTTGTACTAACATCTTTGGTTTTGTTTTCTTCCTAAAGACATGGGAAATATATAGTTCTCTGTTGTTTATGGTGATTCTATAGATGTTGATTATAGCTCTCTTAATGTGAACAAGTCATCCTAAATACTCGTCTTTTGGAGGAAAAAACAGTTTGTGTAAGAAATCTTGTAAGAGATGAAAGTATAAACGACATGAAAGTATGTTTCCTTGTGATTTACATAATATCATAAATAAATTCCTCAATGAAAAGTAACCTAAATCAAAAATTTTGTATGTTAACTTTTCCTATTGGGGAATCACATACCGTTTAACCCATCACAAATTAGTGGTTTTCTGGTGGTTAACTTTCTCCTAATCATGTTTTCTATCACTCTCTATCAGAACATGACCCTTTGTTTTCTATTCCATGTCCATATTTTCCTACATTGATTCTTATTATGGGTTATCACGGGTGACCTTTGTACATCCCTTTATTTCTTTTAAAGTGACAGTTTAATTTACTCATTTTCCGATGTGGGGCATTCAATGAAGTTTCCAAGCTGAATTTTAAAATTGTGAGGATGCAATTCCCAAAATGGGGGAAGGATGTAACATCCCAGGTAAATAAAAAATATAACTTTTTCATATTTATTAATATTTGTTAATAAAATATTAATATTACTTTAAAAGGAATGCTATGCTTGATGGCGTACCAAATACACAACAACGAGTTTCTTTGAAATTGTACATTGCACTCTAATAATAAAATAATATTATTTTAATTGGTATTTAGCGCCTAGCCATTGTATTGGCGGGAATGAATAGAAATAACTAAAATATGATTATATATGTTTGTTAAATGTTTTTACATTTATCCAATAAAAGATAAAGGCTTAAAATAAGAAAAGAATTCAATTTTAAGCATAAATACTCTAATATTCACTAAAAGGTCGATTTATCGCCTTTTGATGGTGAAACCTCTTTAAAATAGTTTTTGTCACTCTTATACATTCTATTTGACAAAATAAAATTCTTCTTTAGAATCGGGACATCAAAATTTACTTTGTGTAAATTTTTGGTATTTTTCCGATAAAGTTCATTTTTTTAATGGATAGTGAAAATGATGTATTTTAATTCAAAACCTCCTTTTTATCGAATTTATTTATATTATTAGATCATAATTTGAATTGGTTTTAAAGTGAAATTAGAATATTTTTTTACCATTTAATCTAATTGTTTCCATTGGAATTAATTTCACTTTGAAATTGGACTTAAACTATTATCAATCTTTTAATAGATATTGTTTCTTTAAAACACGCAATATGTTTTGACAGCAGAAATTAATTATTAAATTAATTAATGCAACATTTATGTTATGAATTTTTTAAAATAGACATCATTTTTTAATTCTGAATATCAAATATATCTTAGGGTGAATTTTTGGTATTTTTCTGAAAAACATAAATTTTTGATGAATAGTGAAACCACTAAGTGGCAGTTAAAAATCTGATTTTTCATTTAAATGAATCTTTACCACTTCTATGATTTGATTTTCAAAAATCCCAAATATATTGTAGTTATTAGGATGTAAAATATGGTTCAATGGGATTAAAATAATGTTTTGGTGAATAGTAATTTTTATGTTTTATTAATCGCGATCAAAGGTAATAAGTGTAATTTAAGATAATGATAATGTTATAATAATATAAAATGAACTTGAAACATGTCCTACCCTTATTGGATGAGTCATGGACGACCAAGAAAATCCATGGGTCATCATGGGGACCCCATTTTGCCACTTTGGTAGGAAAATGACCTTAATTACTTTATTTAAAGTTAAAGTTAAAATGTCACAAACATGTATTGTTTTACTAAAACCATTTTTACATGGGGTTATACAAGTCATATTTTTGACGATAAATATTCATTAGAAAGATAAAAAGATTGTCTACATCATGATATTTTTTTATAATTTTTTTCATTAAATAAATTAATTTATTTATGACATCGTTATGATGAAGTGATTACCTCATAAATGAACGATTTAAATAAAATGAGAAGATAGGGTAAAATCTAAGTCTTACAATTGTCACAAACCTATTGGATGGGGAAGGATGTAACATCCCAGGTAAATAAAAAATATTAATTTTTCATATTTATTAATATTTGTGAATAAAATATTAATATTACTTTAAAGGGAATGCTATGTTTGATGGCGTACCCAATACACAACAACGAGTTTCTTTGAAATCGTACGTTGCACTCTAATAATAAAATAATATTATTTTAAATGCTAGTTAGTGCCTAGCCGTTGTATTGGCAGGAATTAATAGAAATAACTAAAATATGATTATATATGTTTTTTAAATGTTTTTACATTTATCCAATAAAAGATAAAGGCTTAAAATAAGAAAAGAATTCAATTTTAAGCATAAATACTCTAATATTCAATAAAAGGTCGATTTATTGGCTTTTGATGGGGAACCATCTTTAAAATAGTTTTGGTCACTCTTATACATTCTATTTGACCAAATAAAATTCCTCTTTAGAATCGGGACATCAAAATTTACTTTGTGTAAATTTTTGGTATTTTTCTGCTAAAGTTCATTTTTTTAATGAATAGTGAAAATGTTGTATTTTAATTCAAAACCACTTTTTTATACAATTTATTTATATCATTAGATCATATTTTTAATTGGTTTTAAAGTGAAATAAGAATATTTTTTTTACCATTTAATCTAATTGTCGTCATTGGAATTAATTTCACTTTGAAATTGGACTTAAACTAATGCCAATATTTTAATAGATATTGTTTCTTAAAAACCCGCAATATGATTTGACAGCGGGAATTAATTATTAAATAAATTAATGAAACATTTATGTTATGAATTTTTTAAAATAGACATCATTTTTTAATTCTGAATATCAAATATATCTTAGGGTGAATTTTTGGTATTTTTCTGGAAAACATAAATTGTTTATGAATAGTGAAACCACTAAGTAGCAGTTAAAAATCCGATTTTTAATTTAAATGAATCATTACCACTTCTGTGATTTTATTTTCAAAAATCCCAAATATATGGTAGTCATTAGGATGTAAAATATGGTTCTATGGGATTAGAATAATTTTTTGGTGAAGAGTAACTTTTATGTTTTATAAATCGCGATTAAAGGTAATAAGTGTAATTTAAGGTAAAGATAATGTTATAATAATATAAAATGAACTTGAAACATGTCCTACCCTTATTGGATGAGTCATGTCCGACCAAGACAATCCATGGGTCATCTTGGGGACCCCATTTAGCCACTTTGGTATGAAAATGACATTAATAACTTTATTTAATGTTAAAGGTAAAATGTCACAAAAATGTATTGTTTTACTAAAACCATTTTTACATGGTGTTATACAAGTCATATTTTTGACTATAAATATTCATTAGAAAGTTAAAAAGATTTTCTACATCATGATATTATTTTATAATTCTTTTACATTAAATAAATTAATTTATTTATGACACCGTGATGATATATTGATTACCTCATAAATGAACGATTTAATTAAAATGAGAAGATAGGGTAAAATCTAAGTCTTAAAATTGTCACAAACCTATTGTATGGATTTATTTAGAAATATTATCACCTTATCATAGAATTATACCCTTTTGGGACATTTAAAATTGGAAAATAAATTTATAATAATGTCATATTTTATAACATTCTAAGAGTACCCTCCTCTTCTTTTATAAAAGGCCCCCACCTCTACGTCCTTACCCGCATCTCTCAAGACTTTGGCTCAGCCAAACCCTTCCCATTTCATCTATCCACATCCCTCTATTCATAATTGAGGCCTCAGATTATGTCTAAATCTCTTCAAGGAAACCTTTTGGTTCAAACCAAAGGGAGTTACCCGATTGAAAGGTAATGTCTTCTCTTGTGTTCTTTTGTATTATTTTTCATCTCCAACCCCCTAAACTATTTTTATTCATTTATTTTGTAACAAAACCAGTAAATTAAATATACTAGGATGTTTTTATAATAAGTATTCGAGAAAAACTTACACACACATTCGTCTAATGGTTAATGAACATATTGTTTCTATGGTTGGGGAATTACTACCTCACAAAACGATGATTGTTCAATATTCTCTTAACACCATTAAAGGTGTCCATTATCATGAAACTATATTTTATATATTATATATATATATATATGGTATTTATGTTTTCTATATGATTTTATATTTTATATTTAACACATACATTAATTCTTTGCTTGTTGTGAAAATGCGGTAATTTCATAAGAGGAAGTGTGGACTACCGCCCCCTCAAGTGATGTGACTCGTTCAGGCAATACATGGAATGTATAAAGAATGAAATTAATTAACATATGTGACCTATATAGCATATATATAATACTGGAATTATAATATATATATCTCTCTCATTTATGTTTAATTTCATTAATATGACAAAGAAATGAAAGTAGCGTTCATTCGTACGTACGACCTACCGTCTCCATGAATGGTGCATTTCATTTCTTTTTATCTCCAAATGTTATGGAATAGTATAAAATGAATATATAATGGATATATATGATATTTAAATCATTAATACTATTCTGGAGGGGATTTACTTATAACTACATGGACAATCATTTTCAAACAAGTTCATTTTTGACTCATGTATCGAACATCGACCAAAACGTCTGATATGAACTCACATTATTAACCAATTATTATAAAATTATAATATGGGAAATGAATGTAATAATAAAAATTAAAGGAGAACCTTAAGAAATTATAAATTGACCAGTGTTTATAATTCAGGAATATAAGGAAATGAACAAGACAAGTCGGACATGAGGTAAGGGATCATACCTCTCTCTTTCCTTTTAAGTACTCTCTTTTATGTCATTTCTATTAGGATAATATTTATTATGTTTTTGGATGTTCATTTATATTAGTAATTATGTAATTTATTTGTTCAATTTATAAGAGACCCTATTTGATCTCGTTTTTGTAAGTTTTAAGTGGTGCCGTTAGGCTGCCGAATTTTTGTAAGGGGTTTTTATCTCACTTTTTGTTCTCATGAGATTCATGCTACATTTTCCACTATTTACTTTTGTTTGGAGTATTTACTGCCCATGCTTTTATTCTTTGAGTAATATATTTTCATTTATGGGTATTTACATCTTCATTTTATCACCCTTCTTTCATGGGTTGTAGGTTTCGAAAGTTACCAAATCTGTAAGGGAACCATTCACCCTCCTCTTTTTAAAAGACTTATTTTTGTTTGGTATTTTAATTTACATATTTTTATATTGGTATATGTTCTTCTATTTCCTTATTGATGTAAATTTTATATCCAAGTGATGAGATACCTCTTTTCTCTCTCATCAAATCATTTTATTAATTTTAAAGTGATGATGTTAGGCTGTCGAATTCTTGCATGGGAACTTCTAAAGTAAATTTCAATCATTTGGGTTAAACTTATAGTCCTTCAATATGTCATGTTATGAATATGTGTGAATGACTCTTATTTTTTTACACTTAATATCCACTTATATTGGGTGTATTTATATTTTTCACACATAAATTATGTAATTGATTTATCCATAATCTACGGATACCGTCTATATAAGGGACTTCGTCTCATTCTCTTTTAATTGAGGCATATTTCATTTTATACAGAAATTTCTTTTATACGGTGTATAAAACTCTTTGACTTTAACTTTTATTCAAAAGGAATATTTTTCTACGAAGCTTTTTACTAAACGAAAAAAGGAATGTTTCTTTTGACGTACGCAGTGACAACAACCTTTTCTGCCACCACGATTATTATTTGGTCTTTGGCTTCCTCATCAAGCCGTAATGTTTTTAAAATGAAATTAATACCATATACTCATTTATGTATATTGGTATTGAAAATGGTTTTTATAATGGATTTCTTATGTCAATATATTTAAGAGATATATTGTGATCAAAATGTGGCAATGTTTTATTTCCATTATATTTGTATTATGTCTTATGATTTCATAATGGTACTTGGACATTTGACAGGTGGTTACATGATAAACCATATGACCTGTGGTGTCGTGAATGCCAGGATAGGTGGTTACGTTATAACCTCTAATGTATTTGGTATGGAATTCAGCTATATGGATATTCCATTAGGTGATATGAGTGGAAGTCGACCGTATGGTTATTTCATTTAAGTATGTTTATGTCCCAAGTTACCTTTATATGTTATGTGTTCCTTATATGGGTTTTATGGTAATCGTTTGGTTAAAAAAGGGTAAGTAATTATCTTTTATTCCGAGAAAACTATTTACTACTTTATAAAGGTGAAAAGTATTACTTTGATAATGTATTCATGGTTTACTTGTTGTTTTCAAAAACCAAGAGTTTTCCTTCTTTGTGTATCCTTTACTGGGCTTTTTATGCTCATCCCATGTTTTTGAAATGTTTTCCACATGACTTAAAGATGAATAGGGTCAATGATTGGATCAAGGAAAGACATGATATCTAAAACATGGATGTAGACATGTTTCTTTTTAAGAGTTTTTATTTTATGGAAACTTAGTAGAAGTGTCTACTTTGTAATCTTTTGAGATGTAATAGTTATGTCCTAATTCTCTAAATATCTAAACCTAAAAAGACCCTCTATGTGAATTTTTCATTTAATTCATGATTATGTAAGGTTTTATGGCTGGGTCCATATATAAATAACAAATCACATTTAGTTAATCATGATTATAGAATAAATAACATATTAAATTAATAAATCCATAATTATCACCATCCATGTAAAGTGGTGATGAAAAAAATATTTACACTGGTATGGGGAGATGTTATGGCGTCTGTACACATGAGTATTGTTTTTCTTTTCCCTGTGATGGAATGATAGAGGATAATGGACATTTTATCATTTCAATAACAATTCAATATATTTTATTTTATTATGTAATTTCATTACATTGGATAAAATTTATTTATCTAATGAATAGTAATAAATGTACCTAAAAACACTATGTTAAGAGTTATAACTCTTCATTGAAGACCACTTCTTGAATTCACATAATTATTTGTTGGGATTGCATTTTGGAATGAATATATATATATATATATATTATGTTATTAGTGAATCTTGAAATTTATTACAAATGTTTATTTCAAGGATATAAGTCTTCAAATGTGTGATGAAGAGAGAATAAGAAGTCCCATTTATAAGTGAGGAAAGGGGAACTCTAGGAAATATCTAAATTATTTAAATAATATAAATTATTTTTTATATTCAAGTCACTAAAAATTGAAATATTAATTTTTTAAAGAGAATAATTTTAAATCCTCTACTTATAACAAATTAAACAGGTTTATGATATTTTATTCCCCTTTTCTCTTAGTTTTATCCCCATGTCAATCCTTTTGAAATTTATCACAATATAAAGGATTTATATTAACTAATTTTAAAAATTGTTACCATATATACAACTTGGTTCATAGTTTTAACCATATACAAATCACATGGATAAGGATAGTGTTTTAATGACTTTTAAAACATTTATTTCAATGTTTATCATCATAATAAATCACTAATGTGATTTTGGGATGTTTATAAAATATTTTAATATAATGTGAATCTAAGACATTTCAATAGGTTATGATGATGATATTTATATGAATTAATGGAATATATGGTTTAAATATAATCATACAATTATTTTTTTTTCTTTTGTACATATAAATTTAAAACATATATTAAGTTTAACCCCTAAGTCAACAATTTCTATCCTTAATTGTGGCAATTAGTTCTATCAATGTTAATATTTCATAATTTTTATTCCAGATAAAAATTGGATCATAAAATGAAAATGGAAGTTTTTAAAATTATTTATCATCCTAATAGTAATTTGGATGATTCTTGCATATTATTGAAGAATCATATAAAATTTATTCAACAATAAATATAATTAATAATATAATATGAAATCTTCATAGAAATGGAAAATGAAAAGAACACGATAGTAATATAAAATGAATTTAAACATTTAAATTTTATATAATATGTAATTTTTATCTTCGAAATTTATTGGAATATTTTACTCACAAAAATATAATTACTTTTATAGCTTTTATAAATCATTGTCATAAGAATTTTACTTCATCTAAATGATATATGTAACTATATCTTAAGTGTTAAATGTGATTATTTCATAAAGAAATTAAAATTAAATTATCATCATAAAATTATAAAAATTAAGTAGAAATATCATTTATAATAATTTATGTAAAATATGTACCCACATATAGGTTATGAGAAATTATTTTACATGTAATTTTTGTCTTTTTTAAAATTAAGAAATCTTTGGGAAAAAAATTGGATCATTCAGTTGTTATAAAACTCAAAATACGTATCTATGCATAAATATGAAAAAAAACATCATATTAAATAAAAATATAATGAAAATATTACATTCTCATAAAATATTATCTTTAGAACGCCAAATTTTTTATTTCCAGTTGTTGATAGGAACTGTTTTAGCAATGAAAGTGATTATCGTATTTCGACGGAAACAATTTCTAATATTTATAGTTTCGAATATTTTTCTATACATTTATTATATTATCAATCGTGATTCATTAAAAAAAATTAATGAATTTTATATCAGAGACACACATATATATTTATATATCATAGAGATATCATTAACAAAACATAATTTTATAAAACTCAAATTTTTATTATTCACCAAAAATTCAACATCTTCGAAAATATATCAAAACAAAATACTAGGATATTTTGTTATTTATGAATATAAATATTAATAAAACTTCATAATATTAATGTTCTATATTTTTAATTGATAAATCTAAATTTAAATTCATAATTTTTTTTTGATAATCTATTTTCAAAAATTATGTGTTTCCAAGTATAAGATGTAACATATATAAAATTTATGAACATTATTGATTAAAATGGAATAATTTTGATTTTTATAAATAAAATTTATCACGTGTCACTTAAATTCAATTACCAAAATTCAATAAAAATTTTAAAATACTTTATTTATGAAAAAAATTAGAGTTTTTGAAATATCTTAAATTTTCCATTTTTAGTGAAAAATAATTTTTTAAAAAAATTCCAAAATATCACCCCATGTTAGTTTTATTAATATTTATTTCAAAAAATGAATTTAATTTTATAAAATAATATTTATAAATTTGGTTGAAGTTAATTATAACATTAATTCACAAAATCAAACAGATCATTTTTTATGAAACTGTATTTTGAAAACACAAAAAGACCTAACTAAAAATTTATTTCTTATTTAGGAAGATTCTATTAATAAATTATTATTGAGTAGGGAAATTATACAATATTTCATAATGCATTTAATCATATTTATAAATTTTATTAAAAAAACTAGTTTATAACATCACATTTATATAATATATTTATAATAAATATTTTTCCCTTAAAACATTTTGATGCATTATAAGAAAGAAATCGATGTTAATATAATATTAAATTAAATCACATGAGAGTTACATTCAATAAAATTAAATATATTTCACTTAATATTTATATTATCCATAAAAGGATTGATATTTTAAATTTAATTTTCTTCAAAACGACATATCATTGAGTTATCATAAAACATAAAAAACGGGATGTGGGAAACACCAATATTACCTAAAAAATCATCATTTTCCTTAAGAAGGATAAAATTTGTGGGATGATAAGTTTTTGACATATCCGATAAAAATATAATCCTTTGAAAAATTGAGATTGATATATACAATTCTCTTGAGAATTTTATTGACCATGAAACCATAAATCAATGAGGGCTAAAAATATTATACATTCATCATAAATATATAAATTAGAATAAAATTTCAATTTAAAAACCACTTTTCTAATATGATTGAATTTTATTAACATATATATTAATGACATGATCAAACAAACATACTTCATTAATAGAATATAATCCTTTAATAAATTTTCAATAAAATCTAGTATTTAAATCAAATGAATAAGTATTGAAAATTGATTTTTCATTACTGAGGAAGTGAAATATACATTTAATGGACCACATTAGCCAAAAAAACATTTCCAAATATATTAAGGAAAAAATAAACGGTTATAAAAATACAAGAAAATTTAAAAAAAATTAAACCTTCAAATGAAAAATTAATACATTAATCACAAAAATTAAATAATAAATCCAAAGGATTAACAAATACTATTCCATAAATTAATAAACATATATCGATAATAACCTCAATAAAGTCACCTTTATGTAATCTTAAAACCTAAAACAATATGTCACACCCTTTAACTAACCTATCCCAATATGTAATAGTTTTTTCCCATATAAAAATTTATGCTAAACTTTATTTTTATAATTATCTCAAACATATAAAATTTCTCCATAATTATCATCATTATCCTAAAATACAAATATTTTTTTTGATCTTATAATATCCATCAAAATATAATATTCATCATTTTAAATTCTATCATTTAAGAAAATTTCAAAATAGGCCATCATGTAGGATAATTGATCGCATTGTGCCTTTTTAACCCTTAGGTTGTATGTTTTTCCCAAAAACATTTTTAGATACAATATTTTCTTTAAAGATAGTATTTTATCCTTTTTCTCATTCTATTTTAGTATAATTCTTGTTAAATCCCCAAAAATTTGAAGAACATCTTAAAAATGATGTATGTTATAAATTATAATTTCAACACAATTGTTTTATATATAGTATATTTTTTTCTAAGAAACAAGTAATCTTAATTGTCGGTTATAGAATTATGAGCAATGATGACATAAAAACTAATTGTTATCAATAACTATATATTTATGTATAAAAAATTCAAAACCATTGTACCTCAAATAACAGTCTCACAAAAAAAATATACATAGACAAAGGGTTGTATTCCCACTTATTTATCCTCAAATACCCATAATCATGTCAACCTACCATCATATAAAACATTAAAATGGTAATCTATACCTATAAAACAATAATCAACTTTAGTAATATCACCACTAGTCAATTTTGGATTATCCCATATCATTATAGAATATCATATGTTTCTATATTATCTATTCATTCTTTTATTAGAGTGGTTCATAATAAAAATGTGAATTTTCCAAAGCATATAACTATCTAGTGTCAAACTAGTTTCATGTTAAGGTAACACACACCATTAACCAATAAAATGGTTGAAATATATTTGACCAAAATAATTTAAAATTTATTACCCCTAGATAAATCGGTTCCAAAACCATGTCTACATATAGTATCCATATAAGGATGTATTTCTATTAAAAACCAAATATTTAATTACTATAATAGAAGATTTATGATTCTATCCTATAAATAGTATTTTTTCAAAATCTAATATAGGCTAATGTTCCTTAATCAATGATATTAAAAATCATGTTCCGAGGGTTTCTATTAAAATTTCTCTATGTCAAATAGTAAAGACCCTGAGCCTTGTATCTATGCATCAAAGTAAACATTATTACCTTGAAACTATATAAAAGTGATCACATCCCATTTTACTGAATAGTTTAGTAGTCATGATACACAAGATACATTCACGGATCTCGTGATAAATTAAAATTAAAAAAATTAAACAATGACTTTTTTTAGAATGTATTTATCCACTCTAGAATATCATTTCATACAAATCATAGTATAACACTTAGAATCATTATGAAGAGAAACATAACATATGATGATATAAGATTCTCAATTAGTTAATTTTTATAGTCGAAGCAATCATAGAATGAATAAGTCATGGATAATATTGATAAAAAAATGACTATCAATAATTCTATATAAATAATCTCTTCCTCTCGAATCTTAAAAATGGGTGACATAATTAATTGAATAATCATAGGGAAATAATTGCCTATGTTAATAATAATGGAAGTCTTAATGTAAGGTATCTTAATAAAAAAAATTAATACATATGCCAAGGCATCATAAATAATATTTTTGGTACAGAGTAAATACCAAAATATTTTGCCTCATGAGTCGTACTGATGGATCACGGTGATATGTATTTATAGGCCAAATCCATTAAATTTTTATTCCAATATATTCATCATATGAATAAATAATATAATATAATAAACATTCCCTAATAGTCAACAATTTCTTATATTATAAGTACAAGAATATGAAATTACAATAATTTCATTCTTCAAACATATCAAAAACCATCTACTGATATAATTTGGATAATATAATTAATTTATATCCTTAGTAAATAAAATTATTAATTATAGGATATTGACATAGCTGGAAATACATTTAAATGATCACTATAATATTTTGTGTTGATGTTACCAATTACATTTAGAAATGAATAATATATAATTAAAAAATTGTCAAAATACTTTGGAAAACATTTTAATATTATATTTTTGTGTAATTTAGTATGGTCTTATTTTATGAATATATTTGTCAATATGATATTCAATGTTTTTTGTATAATTTATGTTAAAATAATGATTTTGTTCACAATATCAGAAAAAGATTCTTCATTTTAAAATTGATAAGAATATTCCATTTAAATATTTTAATAAAAACGAAAAATATGTGTAAATGTTCTTTAATAATTCAATTTATAAGAAAAAAATATTTATAATGATTTTAATAAAATAGAAACATCTTAGAAAAATATTCACAGTGGAATGGAAGAAAATTCAAAATTTTCTATAAAATCATTATTTTGGTTTCATTGGTTATTTATAGGGGAAAATGATAGGGAAAACTTCAATTTATAGAAATATACCAAGGATAATAAAATATATTAGTTTTAGTATATAAAGAACATATAATTTCTTAATGGATATATTAACAAAAAATCCTAAATAATAATGATATTCTTAAAATAGTACTTATCGCATGCTTGAATTATTTATTATATTATCTAACCACATATATAATAATTTTTAATTTATTATAATTATATAATAAAAAAATTTACATTATTATAATATCATATATGATCCACTTATAGAATTTTAATTCCTATATATTAACCAATCAATATTAAAAACATTGTTTATATGTGTTACTTGTCTTATATTTCATGGATGTTTTAGTTAAGTAGTTCTGATTCTTATAAACATATCACATATCAACAATATATATAATTTTATTAATAAATATTAATACTAAAAATAAAATTATATTTATTAATGAACGGAAGATATTTAATAGTTATTTACATTTTTTATAGTGATAGTATGTTGTAATTATGAAAAACCATGGTTTACTTTTTTTGATGCATGAAAAGAGGAAAATTAAATATTATTTTACCATTATAGAACCATAATAATATCATAGATAACACTAAAAAATACAAAAACATGTATATATTTATATATTAAATACATCATTATAATAATCTAGGTATTGTTTGATGGAAAATGATTTATAATTATATACAGAGATTGTAAGATGTTCCTCGGAATGGGGACATTTTCGGTTTCCATAAGATGGTGAAAATGAGGATTATGGCTATTTAATAATTAAAATTATTATTATATTTATTTTTTATTCATAATTAATTATTTCATATTAGATAATTTTATTTAGAGGAGGTACAATAAGAAATAAGTTTTAAAATGAACATTTTAGAGTTATACCATTCTATTCTACATACTATTTTCTCTTACGGCATATTTTATTAAAGGAAGATATTTTTTGTGGTGAGAAATATTATTGAGTAGTATCTTAATGAAATATAAATTGAATTTTCATGGTAATAAGTCCCAAATTTTTTGAGTAATAGATGAGAAGATGTGACCTTTTATAAGTGAGGTGGGATGTCCATCATGGAATTTCTAAATTTATTAAATTAATAGAAATCATTTTTTAATCAAATGTGACTTTAAATTGATATATTTAAAATAATTTTTTTGATATATATATATAAATAATCTAATAAAAATATATTAATTCCACGTTATTTGATGTTTCAACACTTATCATTTGGTTTAAACTCAATGTTAATCCTTTGAACCATTACAATAATATCAATGTTTTCATTAATATAATAATGAATAATTCCAAAAAAGAAGGAATGGTAACCCATAATTGGATTATGGTTGATATTTTCCACCATATCCCATCTACATATATAAATTTAAGAATTTTTGAAATTTTGAATAATTTAGCAATATATATATTATTATAAAATATAATTAATGTTATTTTTGAAATACATTCAATAATATAATATAAAATGTCTCAATCTAATCTAAAATCATTCAAAATTAAATTGAATTATAAGATAAATAATATTTTTTTAATATTGTTATCCACAAAAATTGTGGTTTAGATATCATATTATAACATATAGTGTTGTTTTACACATTGGTTAACCAATATTATAACCAACTGAGGTAATGAATTTTTCAATATAAAAGTATAATAGGTCATCATATAATATGAAAATTTGATAATAAATTGAAAATTTATGATATTAAAACCATTAATCATGATAATAAAACATTTAAAGTATTTTCATTTATTTTAAATAATTTTTCAAAATAATTTTAACATAAAATACTATTAATGTGATTTGATGAACAATTATAATAATTTGTATTTGAGAAAAACATGACATCCATAAAAGTTGAATATATATATTTCAGAAATATATAATATGTTATATTTTTCTTTAAAACTAATGGTACACTTTAAATCAACCATTTAATATTACTTTTAGTGATTTTTAATATCATTTAACTAATTTTATTACTGCTTGGACAAGAAATGTGTCTCCATTCCATAAGAATTAATGTCAATTATATCATAAAAAAATATATAATTGTATTATAATATAAAATAATTTATCTTAAATATAACCATTAATACTTTTATAGTCTTCATATTTAGTAGAAAATATTTCATGAAAAATAGTTTAATATGTCATATTGATTTTCTAGCCTTGTAGAATCATTGTATAAGAATTTGGAAAAGTGAAATGTTATATAACCCTAAAATTAATATATATCAATATAAATCAATTTTTTTTCATATTTAATTAAAAACTTATAAAAAACTTCCAACACAAAAAAATTTATCTTTTTTGTAACTCCCCATGATTTCATGGTATGTATTAATTTTAACTAAATTCATAGAGCATAAATTGTATGTCTCACCCATCTTAAGTTAATCGTAAAATTTTATTAAATATTAATATTTTCAATAGTATTAATTATGTTTGATAGAATTAATATTATTGACCACATTATGAAATTCATATATATTAGATATAATTTTATCATTCAACAGATGTGTTTTTTTATATGATATAATAACAAACCTAATTTTTTCCAAAAAATAAATATTTTTGAATAAAGGATAACTTTACTACAATTTGATAAAGAGAATATTTTAAATGTAATATTCTACACTTTTTTAATTTTTATGTGAAAAAATAAACTTCTTATTTGAAATTGGGTTAACAAAATTGATATTGGTTGATTTTTTTTAATTTAATAAAATGTTTAATGCTTTTTTGAATATTAAAAAATATTAAATTTCAATGGAAATAAAATCATTGAAATAATTCATATAGTTAAATTATATTATTTAATGGTTTTAAATAAAAACTATATTATTTTTTAATCAATAAATAAAATTCATTTCATTAGAAAAAAATTATATTAAATTTAGATATAAAATGTTTCAATATTTTAAATGTTTAAACAATTATATCCCATTTTCTCACCAAATCAATGGGTGTAATTTAAAAAAAAAATAAAAATTTTATTTTTCCAATTTTAAATTATGGATTCCATATTTGGAATCTTTGGATCCAAATTATGAAAATATGATTTTTATTTTTTTCCATTATGAATACTAACAGTAGTAGTTTTTTATTAACACTGTAAAATGTAAATATAGAAATTTTTGATAAAAATAACATAATCAATATAATAAATTCATTATAACTAATATATATTTTTTTTTTCAATAAATGGTTGTTGAGATAATGAATTTTTGGGTTGATATTACAACATATTAAATCCACATTGATGAGAGTACGCCATTTTTAATGTTTTATTTAAGGAAAAGTTAACGACGTCATATTCATATCTTTTATAACTATATCATTTTTAATATGGGGTTATATATGGTTTATGTTTGAATGAAAATAGTATTTGAAAATATAATTTTTTTCAACATCATTTTAATTTATTTATAATTTTTATTTATAAAATAATTATCCAAAATATTGACATAATAATGACCTAGTAAAAGTTTAATTAATATAAGAATAAAATATATGATATTTAAAATAATAAAATAATAATAATTTTATATAATAAATAGTGTATCCTATGATTTTTAGTTATTAATATTACTTATTTATGACAACATAAAGGGTTTTTTTTCGAAGATATAATGTTGCTATGATATTTTTAAAAACACAAGTATTGAATAGTTTCAAAATTGACATTAATGATTTTTAAAAATAAATAATAATTTATTAAATGATATAAAATTAATAAAAATATAAAAATTGTTCAAATTGATGGGATGAAGATAATTATATAATTAAACATTAATTTATTATTAATTTTATTTTTATGGAAATTTTATTATTACTTAAAGTGTAACGTACATGATATCACAGTAAGAGTTATAAGTGTTAAAAAAGAGTGAAAAGTAAAAGATAAGGGTTAAAAAATAATAAAATCATTTATAATTTTTATTTTTTGAATTAATTAGAAGACATAATAATACTATATTTGAAATAAGTCTTTTTCAAGTCATTTGGAATAGAAAATTAATTTATAATAATTTCAAATTTTTAGAGATTCCGAAGGTGCCCCTCACATAAATTATAATAGAGAACCACCTATATTACTTATTGAAACCAATTTGAGGCCTCTAGATTGACTAATACATGGATTAATATCCTCCAAAAGTCCCTAACCATAATATAGAGTTTTTTATCTTCCAAATAGATGATCCTCATATCCATTGATAAGAGATCGAATGAAGTCCACCGAGGAAGACGTAATCGTTTCTACCAAATCATCCAACTTCATTTATTATTATAAATCCGTTTTATGTGTTTCTAATATGATAAATTAATATCACCCATATAATATATATTGTAATATTTTTTTATGATTATGGTAAACCAATATTCCATGATTTATCCTTTCCTTGAAAAATCAAATCATCGTGCATGAGTATGTTTGGCTTACCGTCTCCATGGAGTGGTGTGATGTTTTAGACCACCACATTATTTATATGGGTATAAAGATGGAAATAATGTATATAAATAATAATTATGACATGATATTGATTCTCTATAATTTTTATTCCATCCAATTCCTTACCTTTTATCCATTAATGGAATGATATGATCACTCGTGCGTATGTTTGGCCTACCGTCTCTTTGATGCCATGATATTAATTTTGCACATTAACCATTAAATATTGATTATAAAAATTTATATGATGATTAAATTTTATATTTAATTACATAATAAAATTAATTATATGAAATATATATCATACATATAAGAATCAGTACATACATGAAAAGGAATTCACATGAAAATAAAGTAGTTAACACCATAAAAAATGGTACAAATAGAATATTATTAACAAAATAATAAAAGAAGATAATATATGATATCATAATTATATAAGTAGTTCTGGTATAAATTAATATCATTTTTTAACCATTATAATGGAGGATAAATCACATTTTAATAATGAAAATTACACGGTAAGGGTCAATTTCACATACCCATTATTATTTTTGATTGATTATACGTACGAACATGCTAGGGAATAATTGAGATCCATGTACATGTTTCATAAAAATGTTTACAAAAATATTTTTACTGGTATCCTACAAATTTCTAAAGACTTTTTACCCAAGTTATACTTTTTATAAATTTGGTTTAAAACAATATTTTTTTCTTTTTCCAAATAAGGAACTTTTTGTCTCTTTTGAAAAAAATACATAAGGAATGATTTTTTTAACTTATAAGAAAAGAGATAATATCTCGTGTTCTTGGAAAACATAGTGTATGAGAGCATTATTTACAAGTTTTAATGATAATTTTCACTTAAAATTTACCCGCTTAAATTTTTTTGGCCTTTTATATAAATGAATTCAATGTAAAAAATGAGTATTCCCCTAAAAAAATTTAGTAATTTTTTTATAGTATTCTAATTTATGAAAACATAAGTTGTTAGATATCATTAATGACCGAGGTTGATATCTGATGATTCCATATACCTTATTTTATAAATGGTTTTATAGTTATTATGCATGTGGATTTAGTAGGCATACAAGAGACCTGAGTTCAAATTCGTACAGAGACATATTTTTGGTGTACTGTAGTAAGACAGTAATAGTTGGTGAGGACACATCAATGGTATAAAATAGACCAAAGGTAAAATTCAGGTTGAGACATATTTGCGGAGCACTGTATCAGTACTATAGAACACTCTTTATCATGTATTGTAGTAAGTATATTTTAGTACTATATTATCCAGAAGTATTTTTCTAATTGGGCTTTCGGGACCTCAGTTAAGTCCTCATGTCCTTCATAGATTTTGGGCCACCCACGACCTTAGGTCCAGTATGAATTTTGGACCACCTCATGGACTTCAGGCCACCCAAATTCTTTCATGACACCTAAAAGTTTTCATTATGGACCAGGCAGAAACTATAAGGATCCAACTCCAGATGTGGATTCCGAGTACGCATAACCACCAAAGAAAAAAAGATGAAATATGAGGAAGAAGGAGAATTTATGGTGTTTCCAATGAGAATAGCCTTCGAATGCACGTGAAGCCTAGATAAACATCCATTTGATGGTATAGATCTAATATTAAGATACAGAAGCTGTGTGGGAGTAGTTCTATATAGATATAGTCTGGATATTTCCTCTAAGACCTATTGGTCCCATAATCTGTAATCTAGATGGAATTTTAAGTATTATATCTCATCCCTTGAATGGGGGTTATCAAAAATAAATTAAAATTAAGGCCATTGGGCTATTAGAATAAATGTTCATATTTTTTGTGCTTTAAAATGAAGAATTCATTTGACGTAGTATGTGATAGGTGGGGGATGCTATATCCCATCGATATAACGATAGTAATTATAAGAAAATATAGTTTGGATATTGGATTATTTATTTCCAATTTATGTATGGTTTCTTATATGAATCATTGAAGGTATTTTTACGATTTACAACATTATATATTACCTCATTATTCAATTAGTTATTGATATTCCATGTGATTATTTTACTAATAGAATATCCCTATGATTATTTATATGTAATTATATAATTTTCATTTATTCCTTCCAAATTATTCTCACGATTAGTTTTGAATGTATAATATTTTAGTTATACACCTTTCCTTAATGTTAAGGAATTTTCTTTAAATTTTCTTCCATTGTGTGCATACCATTTCTAAGCGTCTGAGCTAACCGATTTCAAATATTTTATTTTTCTCAAGATTCTAAGATGTGTATTATTACTGAAATAAAGGGTAAATGTAGGAGAGTAATTGTGTTTTAAAAATATATTCTATGTTGTAATTTATATTATAAAATGTAATGAAAGGTTTATGTATTTAATTTCGATTCCAAAACAATTAAGCAATTATATATTTCTAGATTTGATTCCATGTAATGATGAATATCTAATAATTTGAGTCACTCGCTCTAATATAATGTGGTTAGGCTAATTATGGATGGTATCATGGTATGAGTATAAGAAAACATGGAATCTATATTTATAAAACTATTATTAGGAAAAATAACTGTAAGATATCCTTTATGGATAATCAAAGAATAACATCCTTGAAATTTTGTAATTCAGAGTTTATGTGGGTATTATTTGAAGTAAATCACTTTCCAGATACTAAATGTGGATGTGCCTATTGAGTAGATGTACCTAGTGGTAAATAAATATGAAAAAGTGTATCAGGCCTAACTTTTCATAACCTGGTATATGACAACGATCCTTACTACTGATCCTGTGTGACATCCCCGAGGGATTTTCATATGATAAATAATATTTTCTCTAGAAAACATTGTGAAGGATTGAATATTGAATATGTCCCTAATGAAACTATGATTATGATTATAATATTTAGTATGCCTTAAATTTTGAATTTTTTTGAAAATGTTTCTAGTTAGGAAATATTCATTATGTATCATAAATTAATCTAATATATGACATTATATTGAATGGTTCCCAGTGTAAGGAATAAAAACCATATCAATGCACATAATTCATTCAGATATTAACCTTCTCGGTAAGATAATGATGTTGGAGATGGTGTTTTAATTAGTGATGATAAATATATAACTATACTAAGCCAACATACTCCGGTTATGAAAAATAACTACAATATTATAGAGCATTCTGATCCACAACAAGGAGTTACAATTTTAGACTTCTTCATAAGACAACAACCTCCATCATTATCTAGGACTAAAAATACATTTATAGGTGAAAAACTGATATGTTAGGTAGAAAATATATTTCTGACTTTTAGATGAAGTGAAAGTGAAATTTATATCATTACAATTTATCATCACTCTAGAGATGCAGATCAATGGTGGTCACTAATTCCAATACAATAGAGGAGGATGAAATTGAAATCACTGAATGAAAGGATTTTAAGGAAATTTTCTTGAAAAAATATTTCCCTACTAAATAGTGATAATATATTGACAGATAATTCTTGAATCTAAAGGAAATGAAGGATGATAATGTTTCTAAATACGAATCCAACATTACATGATAATCAAGGCATTCTATGGATTTTAAACAGAATAAAATGATCAATATTGAATGATTCATTGATGGGTTAAACCCAATCCATTGAAATGATTTGGTCCCCCATAATTTATCATTACACCAATATATAGTCTTATGTGCTTCAATGAAAGGTAAATAAATCTCCATGTATTATTACATTAATGAAAATAAATTGGAGTAGTGAATTGTGGAGAATGAGAGGGACAGAGGGGAAATTAGAATGAATGATTTTCCCACATGTTATATTTGTCGGATGAAACACTTCGGTATTTACTAAATGTAATGGTTGTTTGTTTCTATTTTTTATATAAATTTCATCGAGATCATGAAATTAAGTTAAATAAATAATCATTCTATGTGAAATGTTTTAACTGTAAGAAGATTGGACACTACGAAAATGAATTTTCCAAGTGTTAAAGAAATATATCTCAGAGAACGAAAAGGTATCTTGGTAAATATAATTCTATTACTATAATAGAAGTGGAATAATTATTGAATTTTTATATTTTTATTTAATAATTATGTTACTCTTGTTATAAGAATCATTAAATACATAAGGATAATAATACAATACTTCTTATTTATTGATTTAAAAGTATGCATGTTTACATTAAGGATTTAATGTGATCTTGGTATTCATATATTTTGGAAAATGAAAAAAACATTTCCATTATGTTGTTTGGTAAATATAAGATGTTAATTTATTTTGGATAATTTGTGACCTTTTATATAAATTTTTGGATTTCGAATTTGGATAGATGTGTTTTGGTTGAGTCTTAAGGTTTAAATGGATAATGTTGAACATTGTATTTTATTTTTTGATGTTAAATTATGATTTACCATATTGGGTAACTCCTGATAACCATTTTGGTTTTTGTAATAATATAAATATTGAAGGAATGGATCATGTGAATTACGATTAATAAAAGCACTTCAGGTGTGAAAAAATCATCTTGAACACATATATCCAGTTGTATTGGATTAATTGAAAATTGATCAAATCACACCCTAAAGATTAAATTATTATTATTACATGGAATGAATTCAAATATGTTCTTATCTGAATGGTAAAATAATTCATCAAATATATTAAATATATTAGGGAAAAAATCATTATCCTAGTACCTTTATTTTTGATGAATCATATAGTCTCTTACATTATCACATTTTATTTCATTGTGATTATTAACATTATACAGTCCATGGTCTCTTTCACTTTCCATTAGAACATGAGGGTTATATTTGTCTTACATGTACATGTTTTCCTACAATGAACCAATATATGTGTAATACTAAATGACCATCATACTTTGCTTTATTTATTATAATGTGGGACTTTTATTAACCCTTATTTCGATGTGGGATTCAATAAAGGAAATTTGAATAGTGAAACCATAGTTCCAAAACAAAAATTCAAAAAAATTGAGGGTGTAATTTATTCATATAGGGGATCATGTAACACCACAATATTTTATGTTATAATTTCCTTTTGACAATATTAAATATCATGCATTTCATGTAACACCCAGCTTAAATAAATTGTTATATACTATTAAGTATTATTATTTTTAACACTTGTCATGATGTTTGTGGGAATGAATAGTATTACCCAGATTATGTAATATATATATATATATATTCTATATAATTATACCATTTATTTTATATTTTTTACACAAATGTTGTAGTAACAAATCCATTTTTTGAATAAAAGAATTATTTTTCAAAAAATAATAATTTTACCACATTTTTATGGAAAACATATATTAAATATGACTCTTAATACTTTTACAAATTTTATATAAGAAAATTAACTTCTTAATTGATATCAGGTTCTTAAATTTACATTTCTTAAAATTTTGGTATTTTCCAAATAAGTTTCATGCTTTGATGAATAGTGAAAATACTAAATTTTAAATGAATTTTTTTTCATAAAAATAATTTATATGGGTGAATTATAGTATTGAATGTTTTTAAACATTGAATAGATTTTTTTATCAATTAATCTAATATAGATCATTATAATGAATTCTAAATTGGATTTAAATATAAAATGTTTCAATATTTTTCATGTTTAATATTTTATAAAATGTTTCTCACCAGTCAACTAGATTAATTTTAAATTAATAACTGAAAATTTTGTGTTTTTAAAGTAGAAAAATGGATTCAATATATAGAATTATTGGGTCCAAATTTTTCAAATATGTCTCTTTTATTTCAGTTCATTGTGAAAAGTTACATTAATAATTTTATTCATGGTAAAAGGTAAATCAGTTAATTAAGGATAAAAATAATTTTATGAATTTTATAAAATAAGCCTAAAACATGTCAAACATTCATTAGATGACTATGTGTAGACCTAAAATATCATTTCTCCATGATTACAACCATTTTATTCCCCTTTTAAATGGGTATGACTATTATTATATTTTATTTAAAGAAATGATAATGATTGAATTCTCATATTTCTTATAACTATATCATTTTTAATATAGGAATATATAAGGGATATTTTTTGGTGAAAAAATTATTTTAAAATATAATAATTATCTAAATGATGGTAATTTATTAATAATTTTTATAGATAATATAAATAACCAAAACCATGACACAATTATGATGTAATAATTGCCTAATTAATAGAAGAATCAAATAATTGATATTAATGATATTAAAAATAATACAATTTTACCCAATTTATGTCATACAATAATTTTATAGACCAAATATTCATATTGGAGATGAGTTAAATAAGTAGGGTCGAATATGTCTTGTTATTTTGATATTTTAAAAAGTTATGTAATAAATATTTTCAGAATTAAAACAAGTTATATTTTAAAATAAATAATTTTTAATTAAATGATAAAAAACATCATAAAAACATAAAATTCGGGAATATTTTTTGGATGACGTTATATATATCATAAATTAATCATTTACAAGTCTTTTATAATTTTATATTAATTATAATAACCCTCATTATGTAACAGACATGATATCATGTTAATATTTATATTGGATAAAATTTGGTGAAACAAAAAAGAAATGATTTTTAATTTTAAAAACCAGTATAGTTTTTAGAGGATGTTTTAATTTATAACCATAATTATACTAGGTTATAAATATGTGATTTTGGAGCCATTTTGAATAGAATATTAATTTATATTAATTTAATATTTTCATACTTTCAAAGGTTCCCCTCAACCCAATTATAAAACGGAGCTTGCCCTGTCATATATTCATATAACATGAATAATTATATCATTAATTGGCCACTCATATTTCTCCTTCCAATATTTATAAAAATTTTCTATATGTTTTCTTCTACCAATGATAATATATCTAAAGGAAGTACACCAAAGACGCAACAATAATTTCTAATAACTCATTCAAATACTTTTCTTCCTCTAATTTCTATTTATATATTGTACACATTATAAAATAATTTATCAAACATAGTATATATTAGGAGATGTTATCATGATTATGTTAAAACTATATTACATAATATATATTTCTGAAAAAATGAAAGCATCGAGCGTCGGCACGTATGCCCTACTGTCTCTATGTGGTGGTGTAATTATTTTTCATCACCACATTATATGGATAGGTTTAACTATTTAAATAATGGATATGAATAATAAATATTTCATGTTATTTATTATTTATAATTAACATACCATCCAATCCCAAACTATTTTACAATGAATGGAATGATATCGTCGATCATGAGTACAGGCTACTTACCATCTCCATGACGGGATGAGTTTCATTTTCCTAATTATCAATTTAACAATGATTATAAAAATGCATTTAATGAATTATTATAATATCAAATAACTTAATATAAATATTTATTTGAATGATATATGAACTATTTAGATGAAATAGGGCTTACGTGGAAAAATATTCATAGAAAAATAAAGTAGTCACCACCTAAACCAAGGGTTACAACAAAATATTATTACCAAAATGATATGATAAAATAGTATACGATATAATAAATATAGACAGTGTTCTTTTATATATTAATAAAAAAATTATCCATTATACAAGAGGATAAAAAAATTCAACATATAGAATGTAAAAGATAAGGTTTAATTTCACAATATCATTAACATCCGAAATTATTTATAAATAATTATATTTAGGGAAATTATTATCATACATATTCATCTTTAATAACAATGTTTTAAAAAAATTAATATAATATGAAAATTGATTAGTGTTCTTACGTATTTCCATTTTTTAAAAAATCTTTATAAATACAATCCTTTTTTAATTTTACAAACAATCTACATTATGAATTTTTTTTAAAAATATCATAGGAATGTTTATTAAAGTTATATGGAATGAGAGTATTTTTCCAACCTCATGAAACATAAGTTTCATGAATCTTAAATAACATTTATCAAATAAAATTTTCAATGTAAATATTTTCATTTAGAATTTCATGGATTTTTTGATGAATTATGTCTGTGGAAAAAATAGTATTTACCATATGGAAATTTAAATGATTTTATTATAATATTTTCATAAATGTCAAAATTATTTGTTAGATCATTTTATTAATTGAGGTTGATATCTAAAGATCCCATATATCATATATTATTGATGTTTTTATGTTATGTATGACATGGGATGTGCTATTTTTATATCACACAAGGTTTATGGTTAAATTATTCACATTACATATTCAATTTTTTCAATATGAATGTTTATGTTTTTTATATTTTCATATGAGGAATGAATTAGACATATGAAGTCATGGGAAGGGTAATTATATCCCCTCAATGCACCAGTAGGCCCCATGATATAATTATGTTTGGATATTGGGTAATGTCTTACCTGTTTCTGTATGGTGTCTTAGAAAAAGCCATAACGGTATGGTTATGATGTCAATCATTATGAATTCCTTCCTTAAGAGATTATTTATTGATATTCCATGGTATTGTTTGACTAGTTTAATACACATGTGATTATTTATATGTAATTATATTATTTTCATTTATTTTTCCCGTATAATGCTGATGATTATGTTTAAATGGATTTCATTTTAGTTATACACCTTTCATTAATGTTAATGGTTTATATTTATAGTATCTTATGATTTATTCTTACACTTAAATGTCATTTGATCACATCTCTTTCTTATTTTTTATTTTTTGAGTAATACTATGATTAATTTTAGTTACAAAAATTCATGGCTAATCTTTGATAAAAGGGATGTTCAGTGAAGATTTAATATGATTTAAATTATGTCATAAAATGTAATGTAAGATTCTTATATGTAATATAAATTCCAAAACTAAAAAATTGTTTGGACATTTGGGATTTGATTCCACATAATAAATCTAATTAAATAAATTGAGGCACTGGATCTGGGATACTAGGGTCAGTGTCATTTCATTTTGAACACAAAATTTGTCTTTTACTATTCTGCGTAGGAACTACATCGGTAATAAAAATGATTTTCATATTTATCATATTGAACATTATAATATATATATTAAAATTTTTATATATTATTAATAAACATTTTCATAAATTAATAATTCAATGAGATTAATAATTGATGAATTTACATTTTTTTCTTGTTCAAAACTGAAATGATGATGTATTTCAAAAATACTTTATTTTTAAATTATTCCCCAAAAGTATAAAATTTACCAATAGAAAATCTCAAAAACGTATCTTTAGATAAATATAAATTTATGATTTTAAAATTTATTCTAATTTCATAAAATTTAATTCATAAAAGTGAAATAAATCAATTTTAAAATAAAAATATATAATGCACAGAAAAATTATTTTTTGAGAAACTGTTTTTATGAATAAATATTAACTTTTATTATAATCTAAAATATATCTAATTAACATGTAATTAAATATAATATTATTATTGAAATTTATAATATTCTTTTTTTACACAAAATCCAAAAATGATAATTATATTTAAACAACATGATTTAATAAAAATAAGGGATAGTATTCAGATACTCTGTATTTTTTAGAAGATAGATCGAAAATATTTTGTATCCAAAAAATAAAAAAAACACCCATGTATAATATTAATATAATAATTTAAAAGGTTATGTTTTTATCAATGATGAAAATTTCTTAAATGGGAATAAATTAATTATAATATTCACAAATAAAATAAATTTCTTAGGAATAAAATAAAAACATGTATCACAAAATGACTTCAATAAAATGGTGTTTTTAAATTATAAGAATTAAAAAACATTTATATTGAGTAATAAGATTGTTTGAATATATTTTAATTCAATTACAAAAAATTATACTTACTAATTAAATGGACATATTATTTTAGTAAAATTTAAAAAAATTATATATAATATATATCATTTTTCTTATAGATTGGTGTTTTTTATAAGAAACCTATCAATCATGTTATTATTTCAATAAACATTTTTGATGTATTACACTTGTAAATAACATTATATCACTGTACATTCTCGATTTTATCTAAAATATAAACAAAATTATCTTTATAAGAGAGATCATATTGTAAATATACGACTCCATGGATAAAAATATGGTATTAATTGGGAACTTTCATCCTTTGACTGAATAATAAAACCCATCATGTACGTAATAAAAACATAGAGGTAAATATACCTATTAAGAAACCACACCCCCTATCTTTTGTGTTCGTAGGGTCTAATGAATTATGGGATAAAAATATTTTTTATCATAATATATTACACAATCCCAAGTATATAATTAATGATATACATGATCACCTACCTCAAACTGATGGCCTTCAGTAATTTATCTACCTAAACATATTATAACCATTATAAAATGCTATTTTTTCAAAATAATAATCACTTTTTGAACAATCTATTCATCCAATTCATGTCATACGATTTTACTATCAACAACCTTATCCCAACATACAGGAGTTTGAAACCATTTACAATATAATTATAAAAAAGAACCATCTGTATACATAAATGAAAACTGTTATTTTAAAAATGCTTAACTAATGATAGTTATTGATCCCAACATATGTGATAATCGAATGAAAATCATTGATGAATATCCTCATATATCTTAATTAAATAGTCCCATTAATCATCATTCTGTGTTAGTGAATATACAAAAAATATAATACAATACAAATATAGTTGTAAACTCATTTGAAAAATAATTGTAGACATAGAATCATGATTTAATATAATGTATTATGTGTCCCCATGTAATCTAACAATATCTTGAATATAATTTCTTATAAGAGGCCCCAAAATATGATATATCAGTTAGGAATAACATTTTTAGATTTATTCAAAATATCAACAATAACCCTAATAGAATAATTATCGAGATATGTATTTGATAATCATACCACAATGATGAAGGATATGTTCTTAAATTTCCATTTATTCGCTGAAAGATACTAATGTATCCCCTTCAGTGGTTTACATTTATTATTATCCAACTAACAAGTTAAAAATTTCTTTGTAAAATCAGCTATGAATTTCAACATCCATTACTAAGAAAAATATTTATATAAGTATATATAATTCTTTGTGAATCCAGTATGAATAGAAAACATATAGCTATAATATTCACTTAATAATTTCATATTTAACTCATAATAACTCAAAATACAGAATAAAAATTAAATTTTTATTTGAACATTGAAATATTCTTTTTGGGTGAGTGGGAACCGAACCACCTATGAGATTTCCGAAACTAGAAATTTAATAAACAACTAAGATGAAATCCAGATTTGATTCAGAATTCAATGTTTCGGGATGCCTCAGGAAATAGATCATCGATTAGTAATCCTCTTCGAGCCACACACCCAACATCAAATCACCTACTCGTTACATTCATCTCCTTTTTTAGAAATCATGGGAAAGCACCCACCGACCATTACCATCACCACCTTAATTCCTTTTAAATTTTTAATTTCACTCAATTTAATGTTAATAATGTATTCGTCTAGATAAATGAGAATTTGTTTTGGAAGACTACCATTAGTAACCTATGAACCCCTGAAATCATTTAATATCTTTGGAATAAATTGACATTGGCCATGACTCCACAAATTTATTTATAAAAGACTCAATTTTTTTTACATATTTGGAAACCATATTCCAAATGAATGAACTCATATATAACAAAAATTCAAATTTAAAAAAATTGTAATAATATATTTTATTTTATTGGAAAAAAATCCTTATGTGTTTCTAATGTCCTTGAAATTGTTTACAATATACCAGAATATAACATATGTATAGAACCGCAAACATATCCAAATAATAATGTAACACTCTATTATTAAAATTGATAAATACATAATTTGTTTCTGTTAAAATGAATAGAAACAAACACATAATAACCTTACATAGTACAAAATTTCTTCCTATTAATGTATTTATCCATCACATTTAGATATTATTTCCAAAACCTTGTATTAGTAATTAAATAATAATAAGATCTTTAGATTTGATCAAAAAAGTCATCAATATGAGGAAAAAGTTACCCATTAATGATAGTGATGTTATTTAATTCTCTATAATCAATGAAAAGTGTCATGAACATGTTATTATTTTTAAAATATTAGACCTTGAGAACTCTAGTACGAACTGATAATGAAGAAGAAACACCTATCTAGAAAATCATTCATCATGTTTTCTAATTATAACAATTCAAATGAAGCCATTTCATAGGGAGGATTTGAGAATTGAATTTATTAAATAACTAAGTAAATAATAATCTAATCCTCTCAATCATGAGTCAATGCAGATGAATAATAAATTAAAATATCAAGATGTTAATTTACTAGTACCACGTCAATATTTGATCAATTATTTTATTATCAAATTACATGTAATTTAAACTTCACTCCTACATTTTATCAGTTATATAGACTCTTAATATGTTATCTAAGTAATAAAATAATTCTTATATACAAATTAAAGCTCATTCTAAAAACAAACTTCCTTATCAATAAAATTTACCCTTGTATGATAAACTGAAATACTATCCATATATTAAATAACATAGAACACTACAATAGGCAATAAAATAATTCTATTCAGAAAAATCAACTCATATATGGTGATATTAGGATTTCTAAAAATTTAATTTTTATATTATACTACCAAAAATAATTATTAACAAAAGATATAAATTTATTTAATGAGATAATATTTCCATTTTAATTCCAAATATAACATCTATTAAATAATGGGTTGATCCCAAATTTAGTGTAACATCGGTCTAACCTGAATAAAAATGTAATATAACTATCACCACTTAATTTTATGGTCTATTATCCGTTATAGTAGTATGAAATTACTTTAATATACCTTTTTATTTTATACCGTAACAATTCCATCCTTGGTTGATTGACTTCATACATTATTTAAGATAATTTCCTATCACATTGAAATTAAAATATCTCATAGCATGGTTTTCATCACCGGTCATACTGTAACAATTATTTTTTTGATTTTAGTAACAATCCTTGAATCCATGATTTCCATATTGATAACATATCCTATATCTAAGAAGTCATTATATGGAACTCTTTATTCCACACATATCATAGATTGGAAATTTAATTTTCCTACCATTTTATCTTTTTATGAATGATTATCCATTTCCAAACACCTAAATTACTTATTATAACTATTTTTATAAAATTATATGAACTGTATCCGCACTTTCTCACAAAACCACATAGTTTATTCATAATCTTTAACTCATAAGTAACAAGGCCCCTTCATATGATCAGAATCAATCCTGTGTAATATAATTCTATTATTGTCCTACTTGTAAAGTCATGTAAATTTGGAATAATAGGAGGTAGTAGATTCCTCCTCCTATTGATTTAACTCATGGATTCTAATTTATATTTAATTTTTTATAACATTAGGAAAATATATTTTCATGAGGAAAAATTCAAATACAGTCCATTTTATGAAATCAACATATTTCTATTCCTTAGTTTTATTAATCAAATATCAACATTGTTCATTTTTCTATCAAAAGATTAAATTATAAGGGAAAAATTTTTATTTATTAAAATTTATGTAACATTTAATATATTCTCCCAATAATTAATTCATCCTTCATATATCACATGCACTCAGGTTTACTAAAATTCAAAGGGTTTTCTTTCATCAAATACACTAATATAGAAATTATCGGTTCATAGATATTGATGTACACTATCTATGACTATAATGATATTAATTATCACAAATTATGTTTGATATTAACATATATTTTACCTCATGTCAGATCCTAAATCATGATAATGATTTATCTTTAATATCATATCATTCAAATAAAATAACTATTTTTGTTTATTCAAGTCTAAACAATATTATAGGTAATTATCAATGTGAAATTATGGTTATTAAAACTCTGTGTCCTTGATTAACTATAAAAAATAGTACATCTTGAATTATCAATGTATGATTAATTGATACCAACAGATATATGACTCACTGACAGATTTACGACTCACTGACAGACAGTTCAAACAGGTATATGTTCTATGAATGCGAAGCTGACACCATTGAAAGGACTCGGTATTTGAATAAGTCACTGAGACATCAACTATCTCAGAATCATAGATGACTCACTATTGTAACAAGTCACTGAAACATCTACTATCTCACCAACAAATATGACTCATCATTGAATATGACACACCAATGAAGTTAACCTATCGTTAGTCTATGTGACCTACCGTTTCATGGTGCTAACGATTCAAGGATTTAGCATCATTTGAAATGATTCACACCTAGATCAAATGTCTTAGTAATAGAAGAAATGACTCATCGTAGAAAGGAGTCACCAATAGATCAATTTTCATACAAATAGATTGAAGGACTCACTATTGAAACAAATCAACGATGTAATGAGTCCCCGACATATGATGATATTGACATAAGAAGACCCTGATAAACGATTCACTGATAGACTATTTAAAACATCATTTATTAATATTATTCTTAACAATAACATTTGTTTCATTTAATGATACTATCATATTTTAGAATCATTTCAAGGAATTTTAGTATACAGTATGAGTGACGATAAACTTATGCATGTGTAAGGTACATGTTCTTTATCAACCCTCAAATATAATAACTATTTTTAAAGAAAGAAGACACATAGAGGAAGTGAGTATGGTACATTGAAATTGGAGAGATATATACAAAATAACATCTTTCAGTCCCAGTAAACCACTAAAAAGTCAAGAACAAAAATAAAATCTCACTAGGAAATCTGAGTCAAACTGCACATTGAATTGAAAAACAACATTAGCCAATCAATGAAAGTGATTAATAAACCTATAGAACCATACTTTTTCCTAGAATATAGAATACAAGACACTATTTTTGTGTCAACTTCCAAAGGAAAACTTAAAATTCATCTCAGATATATCTGAAACGTTAAGAGATGCATCTCCAGACAGACAAAGCCTTCTTAATCCTTTCAAATATTTGTTTCCTCTATTGTGTGAATTTTTACACAATTTAGAGTAGCATTTATATATTTCTATTAATCACACACTTCCTCCAGAATCAAAATAAAGGATAAAATATATCTTCACACTCATATCTTATTACATATGTTATTCACATGGATAAGTGTTGAAGAGGTCGTTTTGTGACTTGGTAGTTTGTACCCATGAAGAACTGTGGTAGAGGTCTTGTGACTCGGAAAAAATGTGTGTTTTTGTGGACCCCAATCCTGGCTGTGGATAAAACTATTTATTAATTTACATTTCTTGGTGGAATTTGATCACCTATTTGTGTGGATTAAGTCTTTCTTGGGAATGAACCTCTTGTTTTATTTTCCATGTACTTTTACCTTTTATTTTTTACTTTGCTTTATCACATATTTCATAAAACAATATTGAACTCAAATAGTTACCTTTAGCAAGTGTTTATAACTATATTGATTTATTTGATTATTTTAAAAAGATTTATTAATTATCAAATTGATACAACTGAGAACAAATTGATCTTTGGAGAAATTAATCAAACCAACAAACTCTTAATAATTCATTACTGGATAATAGGGAAAATAAATTATAAATTTTGGGGAATGTAAAATTATTCCTCTATAACAAGAATTTTTATAGATATTCAATTCAACCCCTTCTTGAGTTCTCTACTCCAACCAACATTTTGTATCACATGTGTTTGGAATTTTCAGTTTTCAAAGCTTTTTCAAACCATTTCGTCTTTTAGTTTTATTTTAATGATCTCAAAATTTCTGTAACTACTAAATTTTTGTCTCTTTAAAATCATGATCTAAAATTTTATTATGTATAATTTACTAGATGGTGTTGCTACCAATAGACCTCCAATCATTTATTAGACTAATTATGCACAATGGAAATTTAAAATGAAAATGTACTAAGAATATATGGGTTTTCCAATTTGGTCTTCAATTAAAGATGAATATGTGATTTCTGCTACTGCTAGAACAACAAGGGATTACCATACTAGGATATCTTATAACAATAATTGCAAATCCATGAATTCTTAATACTTTTAAATAGTATATGAGAATTTTAACAGAATTCCAACATGTAAAACAACCCATGAAATATGGGATACTTTTTGTGCTTCAAAATAAGGAATTTCTAGTGTTATGTAAATGAGACATAACCCAAAAAAAATTAAATATGACAATTTTATATTGAATAATGATGAGATAATTTATGGCATCTATCTCAAGTTTAATGAAATTTTGAATACTATGATCTCTATGGGAAGAGATGTTACTGCCAAAGAACAAATTATGAGGATTTTCATATTCATACTTGATATATGGAGGTGAAAATTTGTCTCCATTAGAGAATCTTGTGACATTAGAAAACATCTTATCAATTAACTCATTAGAAAGAGGATTATGTATGAGGAATAGTTAAATGTCAACAAAGAGGAAGAAGATGAACCGAAGTGATATTTTTAGTCTTCAATACTACTACCTCTAAGAGTAACGGAAAAGAGAAGGTGCCATCCTATGTTGAAAGCTCTGGTAATGATAAATCAACATCAGATACTGATGAAGAGATGTCTCATTAAGCAAGACAATTTAATACATTATATTATAAGAAGATGATCTTCAGGAATCCCACATATAAAAATAGATATGATAATAATGGAAACATAAAAAAATGACCGTAAAAGATATAAAAAATCAGAGGAGATTGTCAAATATGAACGCAAGAGGAGAGGGCATGTCAAAGAAAACTATAAAAAATTAAAAACAAAATATCTATGAAAACAATGAAAATATGTATAAAAAAGAAATGAAGACCACCTAGAGTACCTTTGAAGATATCTCCAGTGAATATGCATCACCTCAAAAAGAAACATAAGGCATAAAAAAATTGTGTTTTATTAAAGTCACATCTGAGGTAGCCTTCAATTCTCCAACACACAATTACTATTATTCTGATAATGAATGTTATTCTAAAAATAGGACAAGTGATGAATTATTTGAATTCTGTAACACGTTAGAAGAGACATCTAATGAAATAAAATATAAATATAAATCATTAATGAAATGACATGGTTATGTTATACCAATTAAATCTGAACTTACCACACAAAAGGAAAGAAATTCTCATCTTCTTAAAGAAAACAATAACATAAAAATTCCTATTGATAGATTTAAGAAAGATCTAAAAAAGTTTACCAATGAAAAAAATACTCTTAATTAAATTCTTGGTAAAAAAATATCTCATATGTACACATCAAGTATTGGATATAATCCTAGATAGATAAACCTATCTAAAACATATTTTTGAACTAAATCTGTAAAATTAGTTCTTCTACCTAAAAATAAAAAATATGCTACTAGTTTCAGTTTAGAAAAATCTTTTAATACATCTAGTTTTTATATACCAAATATAGTTTATTTATAAAATGTGTTAGATAATTTTTATCAGAATCCCATAAGTCATATGTGGATACATAAAGCATTGATTATTAATTTCACTGGACCTAAACAAGTATGGGTACAAAATATATTTTTCATTGATTATTTTATAGGAATGATATTTGATGATTTCCAGTATGATTTTGTGGTACATAAAAAGTGGATTTTCAAGAAACATTAATGGAGATTAATCATGATTCAATAACCTAATAATGATTGATTATGGATAGATCTCCTTTGGTAAATATTATAAAGAAACAATAAATGGATTATCCAAGATTGGTAACTCTAATATTTTTTTAAATTCTAATGTACATTTTGTTGATTTATTGAAATATTATTTGATTAGTATTTCAAAATTATTTGATGAAGTATTTCATTTTAAAATTGAAAATGATTAATGCAATGTTTTTAAATCAAAAAATGAAGTAATATTTTCTGATTTAAGAAATGAAAATGTATATTCAGTTAAGATATATTCTTTAGTTTCTCAATAATGGTTCTTGTTTATGTTCCTTTCATAAAGTTTATTTTCTTTGGAATCATATATTAGGACACTACTATATAAACTATCTTAAAATTCTTACTTGAAAAAGACTCATCAAGTATCTAACTAAAGATGAGTTTCCAAATGAAAAAGTATGTAATCCTTGTCAAAATGATAAACTACACAAGATATCTATCTAATCATAGAAATAGTTTTCCACTTCACAACAATTAGAGTTGTTTTACAAGGACATGGTTGGACCCTCTTGAATGTATAGATTAAATGGGAAGCACTATGTTTATGTTCATGTAGAAGACTGTTCTAGTTATACTTGGACATATTTCTAAGCCCACAAAAGTGAAGCATGTACTTACTTCAATAGGTATGATAAAATAGTGAAAAATCTATGTGGACTTATAATAAAATCATTAAGACGTGGCCAAGTCCTTGAGAATGAAAACAAAGTGTTTAAATAATTTTACTCACATAATAGCAATAGTCATACCTTCTCTTCCCCTAGGACACCTCAACAAAATGGAGTCATCGAAAGAATAAATAGAACATTATAAGAGATATATCAGAAAATAATTAATGATTATGATTTACAAATTAATATTTCGGTTGAGGATTTGAATACATCATTCTACATAATTAATAGCATCTTAATTAGAACTATCCTGAAAGAGACTCCTTATGATTTTTGGAATAATAGAAAGTCGAATGTTAGTTTCCTTAATGTCTGTTGTTTATTGTTTATATCCATAATATTAAGGATAATATTGAAAAAATTTCATCCAAGACTAATGAAGTAATCTTATAAGCTTACTAACCCTATAGTAAAGCCTATATAGTCTTTAGTAAAAGGATTATGTGTGTGTAAGAATCTTTACATATCAAATCTGATTAAATATATCACCCATAACCTAAGACCTCTGTTAACAACCTTGATGATCGTATGTCAAACCTAGACATAAATGTAAAATCATCTAATCCTCTTGTGATGTAATATGATAATAAATTAGTTCCATAAATTATTCAGAATCTGGACATAATGATCCAGAACCTGTAGATGAACCTCAATCTACTAGCCTCTCATTTTCAAGAACAATTATAACCCTTAAGAACCATTATTTGATGTTGTTGTTTGATACATAGATAAAGGGACCGGAATGAGAAATTACCTTATTAATCAGGTATAGAAACAAGCCTTCTTGTCAAATAATAAACCTAGATATATCAATGATGAATTTAAAGATGAATTATGTTTGATGGATATGCCATAAGAACTCAATAAACATGAAATTAATAAACATTTGAAACTTTTGGATAGACTGAATGACACCTTGACTATAGGCACTATGTGGGTATTTAAGTGCAAAGTAGATGAATCAGGAAATATTTTTAGAAATAATAATAGATTGGTTACACAAGGTTATAGTCAAGAAGATGGCTATGACTATAAAAAATGTTTTCACATGTTACTAGACATGATTCCATCAGAATTCTATATTCTTGTGCTTCCAATATTAATTTCAAACATTATCAAAGGGATGTTAAATGTGCATTCCTAAATCATTATATAGTTTAGGATATTTTTGAACAACCCACTGGTTTTGGAAACCCTCATTTTCACATTCATGTTTTCATACTAGAAAAAGATTTATATGGTTAAGAACATGCTCCAAGAGCGTGGTATGATAGAGTATGTACTTTTTATCATTAAAAATTGTTTTAAAAATGGAATTTCTTATCCTACTATATTTATAAAACAATTTTCTAAAGATGTTTTATTAGTTCATATTTATGTAGTTGATATTATTATTGGATCCTCATGAAATTCATTATGTATTGATTTTTCTAATATGATGGAATGAGAATGTGAGATGAGTTTAACGGGTGAAATCAAATTATTTCTTAGACTCAAATTATTAAAAATAAAGAAGATATCATTTTAAATCAATGTAAATACACAAAAAAACATTTAAAAAGATTTGGATTTAATAGAATTAAAAGTAGTGACACTCTAATGAGTACTACATTTTAGTTGGATCTTGATGAAGATGATAAATCTTTTGATCAAACCACTTATAGAGTAATCTTTTGATGTTTTCTCTACATGAATACATGTAGGATAGATATAATGTTTAGTGTGTGTATGTGTTCCCATTTTCAAGCTAATTCCACCTAATCACACATAAATAATATTAAAGTAATTTTAATATACCTCAAATATACTATGAATTTAGGTTTGTTTTACCGTAAAGGAAAATCATTTGATATAGTAAGTTATTATGATGCTGATTTTGGTGGATGCAAGTTAGATACAAAGAGAACCATTGGGTCAAGTCAATTTTTGGGAAAGTGTTTGGCCTCGTGGTATAGTAAGAAACAAAATTATGTTTCATTATCTAATACCGAAGCTGAATACATAGCTGTTGGTAGCAATTGTGTTTAGATTTTATGGATGAAACACACTCTTATAGACTATGGATCCCAATTTAGACATATACCTATAAATTTTTACTGTACAAATGCTACTAAAATTTTTAAGAACCTAGTTTCTCATTATTGACCAAAAAATGTAGATATAAGGAATCACAGTTTGAGAGATCATTATCAAAAGGGTGATATCACTTTAGAAATTATTGTCACTAAATATTATGTTTCTAACATATTAACTAATCCATGGAGCTATAAAATAATGAATTACGTCATACTTGATCCAAGAATGATCAGTCAGTAAGACCTTGTGTTGTTATTCTGTTGATCTGTTTTGGTGAAGTTGTCATGCCAACAATATCATCATCACGAGAACATTTCAATACTAACTCCATTGCCATACTAACATAATATTCTTTTCTACACTAATTCCTTGTCATACCAACACCGTTGTCATGCAAACTCTAATTTCATGCTGATGCTAATGTCCTATCGTATGGAAATTGTTTTCATTTCAACACATATTCCATGTCATGATGACACCATTACATTTATGGAAATATTTCATGCATGCTCTGATGTCCCATTATTTCTATACATTTTATGTTTTTATAAAAATGAAAATATTTCATTAATTGGGTTGAACCCAGTTCTAGTTTCCAAGATTGTGTAATTTCAACATCCCTAAATGATATAAATTTTAATTGATCCACTCTACATCTTTACCACTATCTATCTCAGTCTTCGACCTCTCTCTTTACCCAGACCTTTCCCCTTATAAACTTTAGACTAAACTTAGTGGTATGGCACGTGTTAAGAGAGATCTTGGAGATGATGATTTTTGTGCTTCTAAAAAATAGGGACGTGAATTGAGAAAATCTTCTACACCAGTAAATCTTGGTGTGGTAAACCATGTTGTATCCTCAGAGAATGAAGTACTTGTAGAATGTCTCTTAAAGAGAATGTCATTTTTGTTGAAGGTGATGCAAGATCTATGATGTCTTTACTAGTTCGTAAATAATGACAAAGCGTTCTACCCGAAGACGGTACATGAATTTTACCCGAATAAAGAACTTTTATTAGAAGGAAGTGATGTTTCCTGGATTGAGTATATAGTACAAGGGAATATAATTACCTTCTCTTCATGAAATTGAGTTGAATGTATCGTGGTTCCTCACAAAGGAATGATTGATTATTATCAAGGATCTTCCCTTCCTAAATGTGATTTCGTTTTCTATGGTAAATCTCTCAATGAGCTAACTGAAAATGAGGAACATAGAAGATCAATTGCATCAATGCTAAATGGTGGGTGGAGAATTTAATTAATATTTATTCAGAATAAGATTTATCAAATGAATGGGACCATTTATTCTCTTAAGTTTCAGGATGTTCACATGCGGTATTTCCTATAGAAAGGATTTAAATTTATTCTATTCAGATATCTGATGGTGCACATTAATGAGATGATGAAACCTAGTTGTATGTCAAATTATCTAATTTACTCTTCATTGATTTCAATAATACTAATGGAATAAACACTATGTGAGTGGTTCAGATGATGTTATAGTTAGTGTATGTAGTGGAATCTGCTTATATCCTAACATCATTAAGAGAATGAAAATTAACTAGAAACCATGGAGGAAATAATGGGTTGGTGATGAAGATATATTATATGAGAAGTTCCATCCTATAAACAATATACTTATAAAATGTAATATTGTGAATCATGACCTTAGTCCAAATGCTCAAGTGATTTATTATATCGATGCGGAGGAGGAGCCTGCTACTCCTATCAGAGATGTTGGTTCACCAATTGATGATAGAAGTGACCCATACAAAACTAGACCAGCAAAAAATATATCTATTGGACCTCCAAGTCCAAATTTGGACTTACCTTCTCATGAACCTGTTCTCCAATCTACTAGATGTGATCAGAAAAAAGTAGAAGTAATTAAATAATATGTTAGTGAATCTAGTGAAAAAGAAACTAATGAAGAGGGTGCTGGCAGTGGTGAATGTGGTTCAGAATCAAGTATAGAAGAAATAGATGAGAATTTTGATGATGAAGATAGCGATGAAAAGGTTGAATATTTTAATAATGAAAAATGTAGTGAAATTGGTTGTGATTGTTATTCTAATCATCCTGATGGGAATATAAATGTTGTTTGTTATGATATTGTATAAGTTATTGTCAGTGCATCTATTGAGGGTGTTTTTCATGAAGAAAATGTTGACCCGGAAAATCCAGTTTCTCAAGATGTATATAATAGAAAAATAACTATGCATAATGAGAAGAAACCATGAAAGGAAGCATTATGTGGGAGGGATAAAACATCCAATAAGGCTGACACTAAGGGGGAGCCTCAAGAAAGAGTTTCTCAATAAAATTATGAAAATAAAATTGGAAGAGTAATTCCGGATATTATTACTCCTATAGATTATCATATAATGGATTAGTGGGTGGGGAATCCTAGATATGTAGAACTAGGATTAGATTATAGATATTCTGATGATTAAGTATTAGCACATATTGCATGAGAACTAGTGAGTGGGACATCTTCTAGTGACTATGACATTATGGACGCTTTTGAAAAAATCAAACAAGACATATGTTCCTCTGAAATAAACTCACTAAAATCTTATATGAGATATGAATTTGATGAAGTCAAGAGTGATAACACTTAGTTAAAGGGAAATTTTATTTCTATCTGGTCTATGGTTGAATGTGTAATGAAATATGGACCATATAGTTCAATTCATTCCTCAACAAGTGTATCTCAAACTGATGTTGCTTCATTCTCCAAGAGTATTATAAAATAAATTCAGCCAAATTTTATTACAACTACAAAAAAATTGAAAATGAAATCCAAGATTGGGAATGAGATGAAGATGTTAACCACTGTCATCAATGTTTTAACCACATAGTATAGAAACACATTGGAGTGTGTCATGAATGTACTTGAGAATATTTTTTCACATTTTAATGATCTTGATTTTTCCAAACTATGAAAATAAGTTAGGGAACATCACAAATATTCTATTTCTAGTACCGTTGTATACATGTTCATCTTTCACAATATGTAAATCATTCTACTATCAGTTCAGTTTTAGAATAAGAGTTTCATGCCATAATTTCAAGTGATTCCAAGGTTGAGTACAATTCAGATAACGTACTTGATCATGTCAAGTATTATACAATGAGTTCTTCACACTCTTAGCAATAGGTAACCAAAATGATTGACATTTTTTTTCTTCAAACTCATTATCAAGCATCAAATGAAAATTTTATTTTTTTATTTGGCCACCAATATAACTCTTCATCAATGATTAAGGCTTATAAAGATCAGATTCAGAAGCTGAGATAAACTCCTTCCATTTTGGAAATTTTCATAGAAAAAAATATAATTTTGAAATGTAAATGAAATATAGTGTAAAGATAACTAAAGAATTCACAAAGATCATAAAATCATATCTCCATGTCTAAAGTGAAGTCATTGTGGTGCCTCCTGCTTCACCACATGGCACTACTAGTTCAATGCATGCCAAAGCTTAGATGTCAGTTTCTCATGCTTTATATCAGATCAGACCCTAAATTACAGAGTCTCTCTATCCTTAGATTCTTTCTCCGCAATTTCCTACCCTAGAATCTATAGTTTTTGATGGAGGGCATCTACCTCCTTTAAAAATCTATTTATACCCACCTCCTTCTATGCTGAACCCTTCTACTGATCCAACCATTGATCCTTCTGATAAGGGTAAGAAACTCTTAACCCTACCAAGTACTGTGCATCATTCTCTAATGTGGATTCTTACTAGATTTATGTTTTTGATTAGCACCTTTTAATATATTGTACTATACTCATTAATGGAGTTGTTGTCTTCTTTCATTTCTCTATTGTATATTTTATCTCTTACTTTATGCTATATTTTTTTGCTCCCTGTTCTCTTTTTTCTAATCCCAAAAGGGGAAGAACATTGTTAAGAATTATTATGTGTTTATGAATTATTATCACTAATACATTTCACTTCCGATAATTAGAACTAAAAATCAAATTGTTTACATTAATCATTCACTAATGGTAATTAATAATACCATGATTTGTGATCATCGAAAGGGGGAGACTGTTGACCCATGGATATTGCTGGACATAATCTCTCACTATAATGTTTTCAATTATCACAAATCATGTTAAATATTAACATATATCTTACCTCATGTAAGTTCCTAAATTATTTAAAATAATTATCTTGAATATCATATCATATCAATCATATAACTATTTGTGTGTGTATTAGTCAAAAAAGATTATAACTGGTTATCTATTTCAAATTATGGGTATTAACACTCTCTAACCATGATGAACTATAAGACTGATAGAAAATCCAAAATTATCCATGTATGAGTCACTCAAACTGATAGATAGATTACTCACCAACATACATATGACTCACTGACAAATAGTCCAAACATGAATATGATCTATGTATGTGAAGCTGATACTGTTGAATGGACTCACCATTGGAATGAGTGACTGATACATCAATTGTCTCGCCAAAATAGAAGAATTGTCATTGGAATGAGTCAAAAATACATCAAATCTCTCACTGATGCAATATAATCATCATTTCATATGAATCACTGATGCATACGACCTACCATAACTTCAAGTGACCTACTGTTGAATATTTCAACTGGTGAATGGACTCAATGTCAGATAAAATGAGTCCCAAATAGATCAATTGTCTCATCTATAGGAGAATGTAATCGCTATTGGAATGAGTCATTGATAGATAAATTGTCTCACCGACAGAAGGAAAGACTCTTCATTGAAACAATTCACTGACGCAATGAGTCATCGACGTATGTCAGACCTGAAGAAGAATAAGACACTTATAGACAAGTCACCAATATACTGTTTAAATCTATATGTATTAATATTACTTCTTATTTTCATTTCTATTTCATTTTATGATAATGAAAAATTTTATAATAATTTTTAGTAATTTTATTAGACTGTGTGTGGTAAGATGAACCTATGCATGTGGAAAGTACATGCTCTTCGTCGGCCCTCAAAAAAAGTATTTTTAAAGAGAGAATATGTACAGGATATGTGTGTGTGGTGCATGTTCATTAGTAAGAGATGTACTAAAGGGCATCTTCAACTCTAATGAAGCCACTAAAAAATCAAGAACAACAATATGTACAGACAAGGAAACCTGAATCTAGCTGTACATCGAATTGAAAATCTACATTAGCTTATCAACAAAGGAGATGAATATACCTGCCGAACCATACACGTTCTTGGCATCTTGAATAAGACACACTATTTTTGTGTAAACATTCAGAAGAAGAATCATACTTCATATCATCTACCTATAAATAGTCAATAGCTTCATCTCAAGACACATAGGGCATTCTATGTCCTTTATCATATTTTTCCTCAATTGTGTTCATTTTTACCTAAATTTGAGTAGTGTGTGTATCTTTCTATTAAGCACACAATGTCCCCTATATCATAATTAAGGATATAAGATATCATTAGACTCATATATTCTTACACCAGTTACTCCCATGGATATGTGTGGAAGAAGTCCAGGTGTGACCTAGTTTCATGTACCCATGAAAAACTATGGAAGAGGTCTTATGACCTGGGAAGCCTATATATAGTTATGAACCTTAATTCAAGGTAGGGATCAAATTGTTCATTAATTTAATCTACTAATTTTCAATTGATCACAATGTAGAGAGGAGTAAGTCACTTCTTGAGACTAAACCTATTTTTTTATTTCAATTAGGAATTTACCTTTTAGTTTTACTCTGTTTTATCACATATTTTATATATCTAAATTGAACTCCAATAGTTAGTCTCAGCAGGTGATTATAATAGTGTTGACTAATTATATTTGTTTCAAAAGTTATATTAATTATCTAATTGATACAACTAAGAACAAATTACTCTTTTATGAAATTAATCGAACTACCATGATCCTATAAATTCACTATCAGCTAACTAAGCAATTGAAATTTAAATTTTTGGAAACTTCACATTATACCAATTTAAAATAAATTTTTATAGAAACTCAATTCACCCCCCCACTGTTGAGCACTCTACTTATACCAATAGAAATGTTCCTTTTTGGAAGATTTGTTCATAATCTTTCATTGGTTCTGCCATTGATAACCTAATTCAAGTGAGTGAACATAAAAACTAACTAATGTTTTCATATTCCAACATTTATATGTTACTATTATTGAATTATATTATTAACCTCATACCTTTACAAATAAAATATCCTATTTAATTGATAAGAAACCATCATATAATGATATAGAATAGATGATGTGAAATTTAAGTCCTCAAAATCAATCCACTGAGAATAAATACATATATTAAAAAAACAAAAAAAATTCTTTTATAATAAACAAAACCTCCAATGTATTATAATCATTTTATACAATACCATTTATTATGACCAATAGTATATTCAATTTATAAATTCTTGATTTATACTAATTATTACACTATCATAAATTTCCATCATTTTTTGATATATACTATTAGTTAATTTCAAAAATTGATGAATAAGAAATTTTGAAATTCAATATAATGTCTATTATTTCTAATAAATGTTCTTTATAATATCATTATATTTTCATTTAAGGTAACTATAATTTCTAGAACTCTTACTTTATTAACAGTTGTTAAACACATTAATTCCAATAGAAAATAATTTAAAAATTTTGCATATGTAAACAAATCTCAGTAAGGGATATAAAAGAAAATAAATCTATCTTCATATTTTGAAACAAAAAAATTTGATAAGAAGTTTTTCATTTTTTAAATTAAATATTTCCCTCCAATTTCCATTTAAAATTATATCAAATCAAAATAATTACATAATATATTTCATTAAATATTTCATACTACATCATAATGATTACATCAATATCCTAAGGTTTTTTTCGATGTTACAAATCTTTACTTAGATCGAAACAATAAATATTATATTCAATAAATTGTTTCTGCACTACACCCATTATAAAAAATAGAGACATATTAATAATAAAATTTTAATGATGTTTTAATATAAACAAATATTGTAAACCTTTTTATACATTAACGGTAAAAATATAATATAAGTTAATTTGGAAAAAGGCTATTTTAAATAAAATCAATTTAATTTATGTTGTATATTTTTATTTGAGAATATAAATTTAAAATTTTAATTATATATTTTTTATAAAATAATGTTAATTTTTGGATTCATCAAATAAATATTTATTTTACATTTATGTAAGATTTTATTCTGAAAATGAAAATTTTTAATAGGAAATTACTTTTCTGAGAAATTAATATTTTTTATGATTTTATAATTATGTATGATTATTATATAATATTATAAAAATAATTTAAATAATAATATATTTATTAACGGAATAAAATTAAAACTGATGAAATATTCTTTTATCTAATTATCCAATGTTATTTATTTTTAATACTAGAGTGAAAGTTTAATTAAGTAAAGAATAATTCTTAGAATTTTTATCTAATTAAGTTTCTAAATAGTTAAATTTTTTTGGGATTTCTAGGGTATCATAATAAATTACAGTAAATTAATAATAATTATAATTATTTCATTAAATTAATTAATATTTATAATATCATTTTATATTTAAATTCACTGGTGGAAGAATTCATTTTCCATATATCTGTTTTTAAATGATTAACTATATCTATTTTAAAATTATCATTTGAAAATTATAGATATTTGACATGTAAAAATGTATTTTAATTTTATTGATAGATTTTTTGAGTTATGTAATAATTTAAAATTTATTGTTTTCAACAAAATTAATTACAATGCTTAAATAACTTTTTTAATCCAATAAAAAAGAAAAAATGGAAAAGATCCTTTTACATAAAAGAAATCTAAAAAACATGTTGAAAATATTTAGAATTAATATTTTGAGATTAATTTCCTCATTATCTTATACCACTCTCTACTTTTTTCTAATTTTGAGTTATCTGATCTTTAATATTTTCTTCTATCTATTGATAAATGATTACTGTTTAAAAAAACATCAATTTTCTCATCTTATAAAAGAATTTCATTTCCACCAACCTAAAGATACACATTACCTTAAAATCCCCCCTTTGAAATTAAACCATTTTACACTATCTATAACCCTTTATACGAAATTTATCCCATAGTAACTCATTGTTTAAATATTCCCAAAAATTAATAGATATCTACTAAGGGAAAATAAATTCTCCAATTTAAGCGGTTTATCCTTTATATATTTTCTTCTAAATCATACTCTCCAAAATATATTTTCATAATAATAAAATGATTGATTTAGTATCAATAGTATAATAATGTGTTGTAATATATTTGGTAAACCCAAAATTTAGTAATTTACATCAAATTATAAAATCAGTGGAATTTTATTCACGCATGTGCACTAACATTCACCTCTACATTGACTCATTTTAAAATTATTATTCAAATTTTAATTATTTATTCAAAAAATCTCTAACTAAGGTACTATATCATAAAATAATAATAAAATATTTCATTATGGTTCTATTATTATGGTAATATGTCATATAATCATCTCCTTAAATGTACTCACCAATCAAGATAATGTGCATTTATGATTGGCATGGTTTGATGGTCAACATGAATAATGTTGTAAAACTCTATTTTGGATGACTATGGAGAGATAAATATATTTTTATTTTTATCTAATTCTTAATTTATAATTGGAATATTTTTTCCATAATATAAAATAATTTATTTATCCTACTATAGAATTCTCCTTTTTTATTTGATAATATTACTAATATAAGCCCACACTAAATCAAATTTAATTCAAACACATTTTAGAACTATATTATAATAAAAAATAACATGATAATAAATTTTCCATATTAAATTATTCACATATATATATATTTAAATATTGGGTATTAAATAAAATTAATTAGTTCATTCATGCAGTTATGTTATTTTTATAATGAATCTGGAATAAGGTTTGTCACATAATGTCAATTTCCATTCATTATTAAGTGGTTCATACAGATGAAACAATTATTTTACAAATTGCGTGTATATGTCATATTTGATATTAAATTTCATGATTTATTTATTATTCTAGGTATTGGGTTTTTAATTTCATTCAGTCAATTTTTTAGGGTTTTTTTTTTAAACTTAAACCCTTGTTATATGGGTAAAATTTTCCCAAATTTGAACCACATTAGACATGTTTATATTATAAATCGTGTTTCCTATAAAATTATATAAATTATTCAATATTAAAATTTTAATTGTGATCCTTTAATATTTCATGATATTTAATTTTCAATTATATTTTATACCTATAATGGGTGTTTTATTAATTTTATATGAAGGTTATATGGGGTTTTGTGACCTAGAACGTTTATTTGGTTAAAAAACACTTATTTGAAAATTCTATTTACTGATTGATCTATATAAAAAATAATTCTATTATTTTATATTTCTATCTTATTTATGTGGAAAAATATTTTTTTAACAGCAATTTTATCTTCCTTGTTGATCTATTATCTTGTTAAAATACTTTTATTTGAGTAATTTCCATTTATTTTCATAGATTTCCCTTTCATGTCCATTTTTTTGACATTCCACCAATGTTGTAACATCTGGACCCTCCTAATTTTTATAAACTTTTCATGGTATATTCAATGCCTTAGGTGAAATTTTCCACACACCGAAGGTTGGTAATAAAATCTAGGTTCTTAGAGAGAATTTTGTGGTATTATTTTCCCATTGAAGGATAAAACATCCAAACCCCCAAAATAGTCACCAAACCTAAAATACATAATGAATTAGTAAAAATTATTAACCATAACATAACTAAATAAATAAAATATTTCAAATTTAAAGTAGAAACCAAAATACATACTCATGAAAAGAAAAAATTAAATATAACTAAAACCTCTAAAATGAAAATAATCATTGACACCCAACCCAATTCAAGCTCCAAATCCATATATCAAGACAAAGTATCCAAAATCATCACTATATACTCAGATACAATTCCATTAATAATGTCTCTATATATGAAATCTTCAAATTCAAACTAATTATAAATAATTTGGTGTATCTAAACTAGATATGATTTACCAAATGTCTTCCCAAATCATTCCTTTAGGAACACAATTTCTAGGACATTTATTAAAATATGTTTATTTGATAAGAAAATAATATATTAAATGCATATATTATCATTACAATGAGTTAATATCAATTCCATCAAAGCATTTATCATTACCTTTAGAGAATTATTTACTATATAGACACACAAAACCACACACTCACAGAGGTAGAGTATCACAATTGAAGGCGGAACTTCACCTCCATACTCTATCCAATTTAATGCTGATACTTTAATACTATTATCCATCAAATTTAAATCAATCCCAACCATTTATTGCAACATTAATACTAGTAATTTCAATTAAAATATTTATTTATTTTAAATTAATTTTAACAAAAATAATTATATACAAAAAAACAACACAATTTTTTCAAATAACTATTTCATGATTATAAACACAAGGATCATCCAAAAAACTAATCAATTTCCAAAATTTTCATGTTAATAATAAAAAATATTTCACTAAAGAATCAATTATTGATTTCAAATTCATTTCATGAGAATAATTTTACTAAAACTAAGCCTTCAATTTCAAGTGGAGTCAAGAAAGAATCCACCTACATCACAAGTTTTTATGACTAGAAATAAAGGATTTTTAAAACAACATGATCTAAACACAACCCATATTCCATTAAGTAGACACGACGATAGTTCAAAATAAAACAAATCATATCTGATAGATCTATCTATAATGTACATGATATATGGTGTTGAGAGATTGAAAAAACATTGATCTAAGAAGACCAACAACTAGTTGGTACTTACTGATGAAGATGGGACTTCATTCCAATTTTATTCTCATATGAATCACTCTTGGTTCAAAGGGGATTGTCTCCCATGTTTTTATAGAAAAAAATCATCTTATGGGATGAATAATAGAAAAACTGGAGCTAATGTGGATAATAAACATTATATCCACATTTTAAGGAGGCCTTACAATACACCACATGGTTAGGCCACATGGTATGTCAACCTTTGAGTGAACTATGAGGTGTTACAATATTAAATAAGTAACCCACAGTATTTGTCTACACAATTAGAAATATCATAAACCAGTCATGAATTTCCATTCTATTTCAAGAATCATCGATTCTCATGTGAATTCACATGGTTTTGAGAAACCATGAGCCAACTGTGCATAAACACTAGGTCTGCTATATCTTCATTAAAATATACTATTAACGATCATTCATGGTTTATAGTAACATTGAATAGACTTCACACATCCATAAAATCTCAAAATACATAAAACATCCACTCATTAAATCCCAAAAACATGTCCAAAATATTTAATACACTCAAAATACATGAATAATGTTACATTTACCTGAAACTAGGGGTGGTACATTCTTCCCAAAATGTGTATTTCTTCCCTTGGAATGTATAAAACCGTTTCTGTTCTAATATAATTTGATCCATTTCTCCACCCCTTTCATTCCATAATCACTCATTTCTTCCAAAATCCATCTTCTTTTAAATTAAACCCACAATACACCAATGATTTTATAACAAAATATCTTCTCTTTCTTATCTATAATCTATTGTGGGACAAGAATCAACATACAACCCAATTATATGTCAATGTGATACCATAGAATTACATTTTATGGATCAGATTGGTACTTCATCTGCCAAGACACATTAAACAAAAAGTTCACTAAATTAAACCTTGTTGTAAAATCCAACACAAATTTAACCTCAACAACTTATTAAAGTATTTAACAAGGTAATATGTACTGGGTAAACAACTCTCTATGTTTACCAAGACAATGATTCCCATGCGTTAGAGATATTCTCATGATTATATGATCACTCACCTAAAATTAAAACAATCATAGATGATGGTCTACATATGATTTATGTTGATTTTGGTTTGCCTTTATTCTATTTATGATCAAATGAATCTTCTCTTTTTCCTCCTACACATGGATGATTCCAATAGGATATTTCTGACATATTTTCACACAACAGTATAGAGAAACATATGGAATCCCATAAAAGGAATCAAAATGATCCATATATATTGATCCATGTAAATTATTGTTATATGAGAACAAAAATTATTGTAAATGATCCTCCCATGTACCCAAAATATCCCTTACATAATCCCTAAGCATGGCCACAGACATTTGGATTATTTCTTTCATAGTGTCTATTTGTTTCGACAAAATAAGCTATATTTATAGTCAACTTTGTTCAAAGTAAATTCTATAAGTATTTTTAAAAATTATACATAAATAATGTGCCTTTATCTAATACAATGTATATTTTAATTCAATAAAACATTATTATTTCACAAATGTATATTTCTAATAGTTTATCCACTAAATTAGTTCCACAAATCCGAAGGAAGTAATTTGACATATTGATTCAATACAGAATCACAATATGGAATCAATTTTCCCAACCAATCTTAGTAGACCTATAAATTATCCATGGCTATAGAATCTCATCTCAACTCATGAATCGATAAAGACGACAATATACATACTATAATTTGATGCCCTACCTTTACTTGCTAACATGTTAGGAATTTTGAGATATAATCTTCTAAATTCATTTATTTCGAACCCTATAAAACATAATTTTTAATTTTTCATACATTTTTTGAGTTACAGGGTGAACAAAACATATCGAATATTGGTTTAAATTAATGATATATCCTAAAAATCCAATCATAAAACCATATGATCCCCAAAATTCTATTCTAAATTCCCATATTGCATTAATCCCTCAAATATCTACACACCCTTGAATATTTATCTCATTGTAACACATTATTTATTACCTATCTATGAATCTCTCAAATTCTCTAAAAGACTGTAATAAATGAAGCTGGGATGAAAACATGAACATAAACTTGGATCAACTAATCTATATGAATATATTAAATAAATGAAATTATTTTCTTATAGTGTGTATCCACTTTATCCGACTGACAATATGAAATTTTTATTAATGAATATTCCACTAAGTTCCCTTTACCGAGAGTACACATCATGTCAAAGTCATACATCTACAAATAATTTATCCATCTGTTTTATAATAAATTAATATTCCATTGTACGAAAGTGTATTTCAAAAACCTAAAATCTATAAAAACCATGAATTTGTAACAATATATGTAATGAACCAATGTATTCAAATAATGGAAATCAAAAACTAATTCCAAATTGTGAATTGGGTAGTACTTCTCATTCAATCATAACTATTATGGGAGATAAGAAATAACATGTTCTCTCGAAATGACAACAAATTCCAACCAAGATATCAATTCATCAATATAGACTACATATCCCTTTCGAGGCTCTGGAAGCATGAGTTCATGATGTTATTTAGGTCAATAATTTAATTCTTGAAATGATTTCTAATATTATTTTTTCATTCCAAAGTAACACAATTCCTTTTCAATGTTATGATCATGGGTTCTATACATGAAAAATCACATAAACCTATTTTTAGTATCCTGTTAATCCATAAAAACTATAAACCCCAATGGCATTCTTTAGAATTTTACAATAGATAACATCTTAAAGATTATATATATATATATATATAAATTATTTTCATAATAATTGTATTACTAAGGAAATAAAAATATTTTATCTAGAAATATCACTATTAAAACTTATATTAAAAATGTTTTCTCCACATTTTACCCAACACAGTGGTCATTTATTGCTCATGATCTACTTTTATCGAAGCATATTCAAGTATATCATTACTAAAAACCGCCATAATGGAATCTAAATATCAATTAAAGATTTTATTCATCAAATCCATAAATATAGATGGTACATTTGTAAGACTAAAATTCATGTTGACATAATCCTAATGGACATAGCTACTTTTTAATTATATAATCATAATATCCTCCTTAAAAACAAGAAATTTTTGATATCTCAAATGTAATTCTATATTTTAAAACGACTAGATTCCCCTATATTGATTAAAGAGATCATGAATGGGTGGAAGAATATAATGATTCATTATCAAAAATTTGTTATTCTTGCAATGGTCCCGATAAATTTTAGGAGTTCTATCATCCTTTTACATGATTAGAACTAGTGATACCCAAAGATATATAATCATATTAATGAACCATTAAAATTTACAATCATCCAATATAACATTTAATTACATAATTTATTTTGGTACCATATGATAAGAATGATGTAATATATGAGTGTTCCCTTATAGTTGATAAATCATATCTTCAAATTATCTTATTAGTGTTAATCAAAATAAATTATAGTGAAATTGTTTGGAAAATCCTCAATAGTTTTTGAAAAATATCTATTACCAATATTATCCACATATTCCAAGTTATGTGTTTCATACCAAAAAGAGATAGTTCCAGCCACTTCTTCCACATATATCATTTCCTTTACATCCCAATATACTCAAAACATATGCTCAAATCACTCAAGATAAGTGAATATAGCCTTACATGCATATTATTTAATATGATCATTAAATATTTTCAACCACACTATACCTAGAATCATGTCATATAAATCCAACTCAAGCATAGAGAATTCCCAATGTAGGTCATATCCATAAATTGTTTTATAAGATTATTTACACATAAATAAACACAATTATCTTTGGACTATATGATTTTGTGTTTCTAAAATAGATTACATCAGGTCAATAAGAAAACCCATATGATCAAAAAAACAAGGTGAAATAAATAACTGGGACACACCGATATCACAAATTGCTGGCATAATATTACAATTCAAATAATTGTACCTGTCATTATAGAGGGACCAGATCCATCTTCCATGATAATTTTCTTATATACATTTGATTTCATTATCTATATACATTTCTCATTATTAAACTATTGAGATTTAACATGTTTAGGATTAATGGTGTTCATACAATAACATTTCATCTCTCTATTTTGATGATTATAATTAGTCTACTCTATGTATCCCCTATAAGTATACAATTATTGTGAAACATGAGATATGTCTATCGAAACCAACCATTGAGCACTAGGACAATAGTGCATAATATGTGTCATCATGTTTCAGTTGTAACATGATCTATAATGTATAATACTCTCTCCCCTAATGTGATCCATTCATCTAGTCTGAAGAAATATAAACTATCCTATTAATCTAGGAGGACAATTTACAGTTCTGATTATCTAATTTTCAGGTGTCACACCATTCTTAAATTTGGTGTCCCTATTCAAATTATTACCAAAATTAGAATTCCCACATTTTCAAGTAGGAATAGACATACTACCTACAATGGAATTTCACAAGATTTACAATTTTCATGTAGTCTGTATATTTACCATCTTTATATAATCAATTTTAAAATTAATGGAAATCACTGAGTAGTTTTCTGGTCGAAATCATGAATCAAATAGGTGTTCCCTCAAGGATTTAGATGCTGCAAAGTCAGGGGAAAATTAGATGAAATTCATATATTTATCCTCATAATCTGTCACCAAGATATTCACTTGCATAATAATGATGATCTCCGTTGTCCAATAAATCCAAACTATTTAAGGATGGAATTTCATCTTAAAAAAATCATAAAAATCATCTCATTTCATTATTTGTTATAATTTCCATTCAACTACTAATTCATAACATAGTTATTATAAATACTAATAATTATATGTTACCAACTACAATTTCATATCTACTACTGTCCAACATAAATCCATTATTTGATTCATCTTATTCAACTAGAATTATTATTTTATTCATCTTGGAATCTTCCTAAACTATGAGCAGATTCTAAATTTAGATCTCCACCAGGTGGTCCACATTCCACTATTTATCATTCTTACTACCCTTTTCCCTGACCTGAAAATCATGATCAATTATTTTTACCAGTCTTTGATTCACATATGGATCAAGTGTAGCCAAATTCCTCAAATCCTCTTTTAGATGGTTTCTATGATTCGTATACAAGTTTCATTCACTATAAACTGAACAAAACTATGTTTTGTATAACTCCTTAGAAACAGATGTCTTAAAAATACCAATTAATAGAAATAACACATATCACTACATATATTTCCATAATTCAAACTTAATCCATATTTCCATGATTTCTTAAAATAGTACCAAAATATTTTTTCAATAAAACATGTTTCCCATTTTCAAAAATGAAAATTATTTTCTATTTTAAAAGTAGTTTTACTCTTAATAAATATGTAATACCAATTGGGATGTCTTATTTTCAATGTATTTCATGAAAATTTTATAGTCTAAAATCATAACTAGAAATATTTAAAAAACCCATGTACCCTAACCCACGGGTAACTTTATGTTCAATATACAGAGGTTATATTTGACATTTTTATGATATATATTTCATGTATGATAATAGTAATCCTTACTAAAATCTCAAGAGATAGAATAACACTATTTCAAACTCAAGATTAAAATTATTTAAACTGTTACCTATTTTATATAAGGAAAATTGGTGATATCATTTCCCCAAAAGGATATCATGACTGACAAATACTAATTCCATTTGAAATATCCCTTACCTCCTCATTATTATGATATGTGTATGGGTAGATACTTGTCATTTTTTGACATCCCCATTAAACCAATACTGGGAGATAAATTCCATGGTCATCAAGAACATTTCGGGCATAACATTCTATTTGAATGATAAAACATACAAAATACAAAAACAATCACTATCCAACACTTCAAATGATGAATGAGCATAAGGCACAATTGAAACCACAAAAAAACAAAAAACCATATTATAGTACATGAAGAAAAAAAATACATAATAAAAATTGAAACAATTCCAAAAAAATCATAAATAAAATGTGAAAAACATAAAAAACACTCCCACCACATAGAATCTTAATCTACACATTCCACACCATGGTATCAAGAAGCATCAATAAATAATTAAGATTACTAGGCATTACATATTTCTAAATAGATAACCTTTGAAAATTATCAATAGTTAACTGGTAATGGGTGATTCAAATCTCTGTATGATTTCCCACCATTGACTTCCAAAAGCACACCACAAAGGGAAGCCATGTAATCACATCAATTAAAATAGTTTTATACAGGTAAAACTATTTATATATAAGATATAAAAAATTTCCATGGAAATAAAAAACAAACCCTTTAAAATATATTCCATTTAATTGTGAATATTTATTTCTTGGACAATGAACACAACTACACATTCACAAAATAATGGTTTCACCATTGATGGAGGAGTATCAAGTACATACTCTCTCCCATTTTATGGTGGTACTTCATGAGTATTATTATCCTATTCAACTCACTACCATCCATTTATTCCAATAACATTCCATATCATTTCAATTAATTTTCTTTCATTTTATGAATTTAAATAAATAGTTTGTCTAAATAAAAAACATAATTTTAAAATCATGATTTTAAATTTATAAACAACATTGTTTCCAAAAATATCAATGATAGATAACATTTTCCAATCCAATACCATAAAAAATATTCTTATAGAATAACCTAAATATTTGAAAATTATTTCACAAAAATCAATATATTAAATAAAATAGGTCATTTTATAATTCAATTTGGGTTCAGAGGGAATCCATCTACCTCTTAAACATTGGTGGAAATGAAAAATGACATAATAAAACATCAGAATATAAACAGAACCCATGTTCCACTAACATGATCCAAAAATAATTCATTATAAAACCATTCATAGAACATAAATATATCCATAGCAGAATAGATCTATTATTCTAAGAGAGATAATGATATTTGATCTAATAAGAATGAAAAATATTAGACACTTATTAATATGTTTAGGCCTCCAATGTCCATTTATTTTACTATGGATAACTCTTGGTTAAATGGGGATCATCTCTCACACCTTGGGAGAAAAATGAATTCATGTTATGGGTGGAGTAGGTGAAAATGAGATCTATAGGGTTTTATTTACTATAGATTAACTTTTTAAGGATGGAAAAATTTATGATTCATATTTTGGCAACTGGTTATGTAAAACCATGTTCTAACCCTACATTTTTACTATATTAATTCCATACCTCACGTTATTAGAAAGACCATGCACTAACAATTAATTAATCTTTGTTTAGTATGCATGGTTTCTCCTTATAAATAAGACCGTTTAGAAAAAATGAATACTTTCCCAGTTTCAAATTTCATTCCCTATATGGTTTCGTAGAGGTGAAAATTGGTCTCAAATTATAGTTCCCAAAACATGCACCACTATAAGAGCCAAAAAAATATACAAAACCCATCAGAACCACTAGAAAAAAATCATGAACATTATATTGATTCAAAATACATTACTAATGTGTCATTATCCTAAAAATAAGGGTGATAAAAATTGGCAACATTCCCTAAGGAAAATTTAATTTTTTTATCTCCAATGAAATTTTTATTCCCACTTATTCAATTTAAATAAAATTTATGCTTAACATTTTTATAATTGGGATTTTCAAACACAAGATTTATTAAAAGTATCAACATATTATTTATTAATTTCCAAATTATGTTGTTTTATCCTCATTCCAAAATTTTAAATTAATAACATTTTTTCTATTTTAGGCCCCTATTTTTAATTATTCTTTTTATATATAAAAATTTTCAAAGTATTTCTAAATTCTCATTTTTTCAAAAAACATTATTTCTTTTCAATGTATCTGTTATTATACAATCATTGAAGAGAAAAAAAATCAATGTATCTTGAATTAATATTTCTTAAACATTTTTATTTGTTATCATGGTTATTTAATTAATAACACATTATAATAACATTTGAAAAAAATATCTCAAACCATTCTAAAAAAATATTTTTTGAATGTAACTTTCAAATTATCCTTTAAGCCAATATATCAAATTATTTCTTCAAATAATTATTTTAGATTATACTTACATTAAGAGGGTTATTTCTAGATAAGTTACATTTTAATCTACCTCTATATTTAAAAAATATATGATTCCTTTTATATAATTATTTTTTATATTTAGAGATATTTTAGGATTATTTTATGTAATTTTTTGGATTATCAAAGAAAAATTATTTTTAACAAGGGTAATTAATATATTTCTATGATTACATTCTTAATAGGAACAATGTGGTATGGATGATGATGGTCATGGTCCTATATCACCATATAATTAATAATTTTTTATATTTTTATCATGAGCACAAAATAGTACATTGGAGGATTTATACCAATAAAAGATACACTAATGAGGAATTTTTTATTTTATAGGGGTACATTGGAGGATTTATCTCAAGTCAAATGTGTATATATGAAGATTTATCCCAAATAAAAAATGTATATGTGAGGATTCATCCTAATATAAAAGAAAATTATGAGGTTTATACGTATTCAAAGTATATATTATAGGATTTACCCTAAGACAAATGATATATATTCTGATTTATCCTAGGACGAATAGGTGTAAAGGATGATTTATTCCATGCCCAAGGGCACCCATGATGATTATCCCAAACCAATGAATATATATGGATATTTATTGTTATAAATACCTAATTCCTATGGTTTTCCACATACCATAGTTGTTTATCATGTTAATCCAATATTTCTATATTAATTTCATTTCAATGAATTCCCACGTTTTCCTGATTATTTATTTTGTAAATGCATTCAACATTTTTATTTCATAATTACATGTTTTATGATTATTTTTTTATATTTTCATGTTGGTCATATATTTTATGATAATGGTATCTCTAGGATATTTAGTTTTTATTACATGTTTTATGATAATCATATATGGAATCATGATATTTTTTATGATAATTATTTCTTTATAATTTACTACTTCATGTTTATGATATAATAATTTATGATGTGTTTTTACCATATTGGGTGATTGAGCCCACCCATTTATTATGTTTTAATTACATAGTATATGATAATGATTATATAATGTGATATATCTATAAATGCTGTATTTTAGAAAAATTAAGGAATTTTTTTATCAAGTTATTTAAAATAATTTATTTATATATCTTGTCTCCAAGACACTATAACTATTGTTCCTTGATTTGTTCTATAATTTGTGAGATATATCATTTCTATCATATTATAATTTTACTATTTTCTATGTATAGATTGGGTAACCTTAGTTGTTATCAAAATAATTAATTTCTGATTTTTAGAGATTATTTTGTAACATATTTATATTAGTGAGGATAACATTAGTGAAAATCAAAGAATGTTTTTATGGGGTTATAGTTAGTATATGAAGATGTCCAAAATGTTTGGTAATCTATGAAGTGTGTATTTTATTCATTATAAATAAAACCCTATATATATATTATAAGTGGATAAAAACTCATATATAGATATACAATGGTGAAATAAAACATAATAGGGTGTATTGGGTGTTGAATTAATAATCATCTATTATAGGATAAAGAGGAAGAACTAAAAACATGGTTAGACACTCCTAGGGGATATTACTTTGTTAATCACATTATTATAATAATAAACTATAAATGATTTATTTTGATAAGGAGATGTGATATGTTTTCGAAAATCAAACCTAAAGAAACCACGAATGAACCATGGGTTGTTTACATTGAACTAAAAGATAATTTGATGGTTTCAAATAAAAATAAATATCTATGTGTAGTTTTTTTCAAACATCACATCTGATATAAATATTTCTCACTCTAAATAATTACTTTTATAATTGGGTGGAGTGAGGATAAAAATAAACAATTGATGTGATACAGAATATAGTAATTGTAACACTAGATATTTTTTGAGAAATATTTTGTTTTTATGTATAATATAATATTTCACTAAACACAACAGAGTCTTGGATTGTGATTCTCACAAAGGAAACCTTCCTCAAAAGCATGCGTTTTATGCAATACTGAGTTTCACTAAACAATGATATGTTACTAAAATATTATATAAACTAGATGTTATGAATATTAATACAAAATTTTTGAAATTTTTTAAATGTTATCTTTCAAAATGGACTTCATTTTTGGATTTGGAATATCGAGCCTAGGGTGATTTTTTTGTATTTTTCTGAAAACATTCAATTTTTGATGAATAGTTAAAACACTGGGTTACTATTTTAAAACTGACATTTATTTAAATAATTATTTATTATATTTTAGGTTAAAATTGGTACATAATACCTATATAATTTCAATTTAATTCATTAGAGTCATTTTATAATACTAAGATATATAATTTTTTATTGAACATTTCAATGTCTTTTACCCACCCCTGTGGAGAATATGAAAATTTACCTAAAACATAATTTTACCGCTTCAATGAGTGTAATTTTAAAAATCCAAGAAACACGGTTTATATAAAGGAGTAGAATTTGGTTCAATAAGATAAAAATAATTTTTGGTGAATAGTAGCTTTTTATTTTTATTTACCACTGTTTAAAGTAAATTGGGTAATTGAGGGTAAAAATGAAATTATTATTACCCTAAAACATGTAGTAATTCTATTGGATAAGTTTAATTAGACCAAAAACAACCTTAGGAATAAAATATGACCATTTATTTCCACATGGATTAGATTAAGACACTTATTATTATTTTATTTAAAGAATAGTTAAAAGTGTTAAAAATAAAGTTTAATAACTAAAATATTTTTAATAAAGAATTATACATAAGATAAATTCGACTATAAATATTAATTAGAAAGAGAAAAATATTTAATGCATAATGGTATTTTATTTATAATTTTTAGACATTAAATAATTTAATTTATTTATGACACAATGATGATGCAGTAATTAACTTATTAATGAAATATTAACATATTTGATATTATAAATACCCAAATAAATGTAATTTGAGACTTTTTATGAATTAAACTAATTTTATAGGTTATTATGAAATGTTAGTCTTTATTTCATTAACTGTTTTCGAACTAATCATGTTGTAACGATTTTCACAAAAATCAATTACCAAATAGTGTCAAAATAGACATAAAATAGTTTTTAAAACAAATATTATATTATTAATTGTTATTTTATTCCTAAAAATCTAATGTTCTTGAAATATGACATAGATAAGGTTATATATATTAATATATAACCACTTGGGGTTCGTTTGGCTTTTTTTAAGAAGTTTATTTACCATATAATGTAAGAATACAAGAAGACACGTTAAAAGTTAAATTATTTAACTTAGAGTTAAATCTAAATGATAAGGTTAAAATAAAATTCTAAACATGTCTAAAATCTATTGGTTGGGAGGATTTCAACCCATACCAACCTTATATTATAAATAAATCAATTTAAAGCTATTAAAAACCGAATATGACTTTATTATAAAATAATATTTTATGTTTTTCCTAAGGTGCCCCTCTCCTCCCTTATAAAAGGGAACCTCCTCCCTCTCCTCCTCACACAACGGTGACCTTTAAATCTTGGAAAACCCCTTCTAATATATCTTCTCCACTTCCCTAGAAACATCCTAGTGGTCCTGGTATTTTTCAACGACCATCTTGAGTACCCTAAAGGGAGGATAAGAAGAGGCGCTTCGAAGAAGAGGTAATGTCCATTACAGATTCATTCAAATTTATTTCTTCTTATTCTTCCTCTTATTTATTTTTTTCATTATGAAGTAATAACATCAGTATCACTCATATACGAATATGTTATTATAAATATGAAACAACCCTATTTCACCTTCTATCCATCCTACGGAAAACAAAATCATCGCGCCTGCGTACGTACAAAATATCATCTCCACGTCGTGGTGTAATCTATTTTCCACCACCACCATACATGGATGGGTATAATGGAGTATAGAATAACTATATATGATTATTGTAATGTGATATTGATTCTGAAATAGAATTCATACACTTAAATACAATTCCACGATCATGGGAACGATAACATCGCTCGTGCATGCGTATGGTCTACTGTCTCCACGATGTGATGTGACTCGTTCTACATGATCCTCACTGAATAATGAATATACAAATGAATTGAATGAATAAATATGATATATGTCACACTAATATCATAATGTAAATGAGTTATCTATAACCTAATATGAAGAATAAGAATTTATTCGACAAGATATGCATAAGAACATAAAGTAATGAACACTCGAATAACAAGTATCAATCAAATATTACAAATAAGAAGATAATAATATAACCATGTATGATATCATAACAATTAATATGATTCATTAATAAGTCAATGACATTATTTAAATCATTATACATGAGTTTCGGATACATAAGAAGCATATCAGACCTAAAGTAAGGGAAAATCCTACAATTTCATTTTTATTCAAGATTGTTTATACTTTGGTATTTACTGGGGTGTATTTATCATCCACATCCATGTTTCCTCAATATGTAATATTATTTATATCCTCCTACAAATTTTTAAATCCAATTTTACCCATTGGTGAGTTTTTAGTAAAAGATATGAAAGGAATCTTTTTTCATTTTTCGTAAGAGGTACTTTTTGACTTTTCCGGCAAAAGTACGAGAATAATGATTTTTTAACTTGTACCGAATGAATGGATTTTTAGATCATTATTTCCATGAAGCTTCCTTTATAGGTTATCAAGTTTATTTTTATTTAACTTCATTTAGTTTAAAATTTTATTACATGTTAATAAACGAAAAATGTTTTTGAAGTAAAAAAGGATATTTTCCTCAAGAATAGAGGTCAAGTGTTTTATCAAAATTATTTTCCATCTATGATAATATAGGGTTCTATTTATATCCCTATTTTTACATTGATTTGATTATTTCATGATGGAATTATTTTTATGAAGTCCTTTTATCTTATATGGATTATGTTATGATGGCACGATGTTTAAGAATCCCATTTTTAATACATGGGTTATGCTATGATGTATGATTTATGATTTTGTGGCACACATAAGAATGGTTTAATTATGAGATGGGTAGGACAGCTATCTCCCACTAATTAATTGGGTAAAGATTTATATATCATTAGATAGACATGGATGGAACGACAGGTTAATCCGGTTCAGTTAAATTTGACTGAAACGAGGAGTGAACACTCGAGTCAGAAATAGAATTTTTCTACTAAGATAGGCTTGGAAATGAGTCTTGACTACTAAGAAATGATTCTCTATGATTATGTGTGTATGCCACAAAGTTTAATGTTTTATGTTATTTTTATTCGGATTACATTTCACAAATATGATTTATCCCATGTTATGATATTATGATCTCTTTTGCAGGTTAAGATTTTCAAAATTCTATGTTCTTATAAAATATGATATTTCTTTTGTTGACCCATACTGAAAATTTGAGATCACCCTTTTGTATTTTTTCTTTCCCCAGGTTAGGAAGAAGTTTATTATGTAGGATATTAAAAAAGTGACTCTAGATATGATGAAATAAATGGGAGACAATGTAGATGCTTTATGAACTAGTTGTTTATGTTTCCCAGTTTCTAAAGACACTATACCCATATGGTCCTAAAATGGTTTTGTTATATGTTGTAATAAGTATTATTCAATTATGAATTAATTACAATGTATGTAATGTATGGGTCGTTATATTCGGTATTATAGGAAAGGTATAGTCAAGCTTTGGAAACTAGGATATGAAAGCCTTAGTAAAGACCCTAAGGATATATCTAAGCATAAGAAAAAATATTAGTGTTTTAGAAATGGCCATGAATAAACTATGATAAGACCTAAAGAATAAAATTTTATTCTTGATTATGTGGTTTTCCTATTATGATTAATTTTTCTCATAATATGATTATTGGTTTAAGTAAATAGCTGGAACCCGAAGGAACTGTGTTAATGGTGAACGTGACGGGCAATGCAATGACTGTCCCCCAGAGCAACCAAACATTATGTGAGCTGGAATGCACTATCTTGTAGCCATGATCACACAACATTCTCAAGATATGAATCATACAGGACTTCCAAACTAGCAAAGGAAGTAGCAATATTTTGTAGAATCTTTAATGAGGCAGCGTCCACCCCTATTCAATAGGACTACTAATACATTAGTTGCTGAAAAATGGATCAGTACTACTGAAAAGATATTTTCAGTTCTTCAATGTTCTGAACATGATAAAGTCATCTTAGCAGTATATCATTTGGAAGGTGGTGCTGATAAATGGTGGAATCTTATCAAGAATACGAGGCAAAGGGATGAAATTGAGTCCATGGAATGGGAGGAGTTCAAAAACATGTTTTTCAAAAAGTAATTCCCTTGTATTCTTCGAACAAATATGGAGAAGGAGTTTCTGGAACTAAAGAAAAAGGATGGTGAATATGTTGGTACCTACGAAGAAAATTTTACAAGACTTGCAAGGTACACATTTGGGATTATTATCCAACCTGAGAGTAAGATCGGTCGATTCTTTAGTGTCTTAAAACCAAGTCTTTGAAGGGTGTTAGCCATAAGGGACATCAATAGATACGAGGAAATTGTTCGATGTGCTCTCAAGGTTGAGATGGAGATTTGAGTATCCCATCAGTCATATGTGTTTGATAAGAAGAGGAAAATGGAATTCAAATGAAAATCTAAAGAGCACACTAAAAAGAAGATAAGTTTTCCTTTATGCTCAATGTGTGGAAAGAAACATGGAGCGGGTTATCTTAAAGGGACAAGTAAATGTTTCAAATGTGGAAAAGAAGGTCATCGGGCATTTGAATACCGCAATGATGGGAAGAAGATGTATAGTGATGAGAACAAAGAAAAGGCTACACAGAGTGCACCTCCTACACTTTAATGTTACATGTACAAGGAAATCGGTCATTATGCTAATCAATGCCCTAATCCAAGGGTTGTTGATGATGATCAACTTCAACAAAATCTTAAGGCTAAGGACAAAGGAATGCCACAAGAAATTTCAATCGGTGATGTGGAGTATGATAATGAAGTTGTGAAAGGTACACATACCATATACACTAAAGTGGAAAATGTTTTATTTGATTCTGGATCCACCCACTCTTTTATTTCTGCATAATTTTCTAATGGTATTGTTGTATTACCTCAACAATTAGATGTTGAGTTAGCTTTGACAACCCCTAATGGTACAACAGTTGCATCAAATGTTTATAATTCTTCTCTAATTGGTGTTTGTGGAAAAGTGATTCTTGCAAATCTTGTGATCCTTTCTATAGTGGAATTGGATGTGATTATTTTAATGGATTGGCATTCTTTATATGGTGCTCATATCAATTTCCAAAGAAGGTTAGTCGCATTTCATATTCCAAATCAATCTATGATCTTCTATCAATGCATGAATTAACATAACCTTCTAGTAGGAATTTCTTCTATATTATGGGTCTTGATTACACTAAATGAAGGTTATTTATCTCAAATGTTTGGTGAGAAACTCACGATTAAGAATATGCCCATTGTACGGGTGATTGAGGATGTCTTTCTTGAGGAATTTCCAGGTCTTTCAACAAGTCGTGAAGTTGATTTTTCAATATAACTCATATCGGGTGCTTTTCCTATTTCAAATACACCTTATAGAATGTCCCCAATTGAGTTTCATGAATTGAAGAAGCAACTCCAAGAGAATCTTGATAATGGATTCATATTCCCTAGTGCGTCACCTTGGGGATCACCTATTCTGTTTGTTGAGAAGAAATATGGATGAGTAAGACTCTGCATTGATTATTGAGAACTTAACAAGATCACTATCAAGAAAAAATATCATCTCCCTTGCATTGATGACTTATTTGACCAACTACATGGAGCTCAACACTATTACAAGATTGTCTTCATTCTGGGTATCTTCAATTAAGGTTAAAAAGGGAGGATATACCAAGGACTTCTTTCCATAGAAGGTATGGACATAATGAATTTATAGAGATGCCATTTGGTCTTACTAATGCCCCTTCTATCTTCATTGGATCTGATGAATAGAGTCTTTAGAGAATATCTTGATCAGTTTGTGGTAGTCTTTGTAGACGATATTATTTTCTATTCAAAGAGGAAGTAAGAACATGAAGATCACTTGAGAATTGTATTGAAGACCATGATAAATGAGAAACATTATGCAAAATTTACCAAGTGTGAATTTTGGTTTCAAAAAGTTTCATTTTTTGTCACATAATCTCGAAAGAGCAGATATCTGTGGATCCAGCAAAAACAGAGGTTTTTGAAATATGGTGGAGACCAACAACAGTAATAGAGATCCAAAGTTTTCTTGGTTTGGTTAGATGTTACCAACGTTTTATAAAATATTTTTCAAGATTATCTAATACACTCGCCATATTGACTCGAAAAGGAGTTAACTTTGTTTGGACAGAGGAGTGTTAAGAGAATTTCAAGGTGTTCAAAAGATGGTTATCCAGGGAAACTGTTCTCACACTGCCTTATAGTGGAGAAACGTTTGTGATATATAGTGATTCATCCAAAAAGGTATTGGGGTGTGTTCTCATGAAAAATAATATGGTGATAGCATATTCCTCACAACAGTTGAAAATCCATGAGCAAAATTACCCAACTCATGATATCGAGTTAGCTGTGGTAATCTTTGCATTAAAGTTTTGGAGTAATTATCTTTATTTTGAATGGTGTTATATTTATACTGATCATAAAAGATTAATGTATATTTTCACAAAAAAAGAGCTGAATATGCACCAAAGAAGATGGCTGGAGCTGATTGACGATTACGACGACTCAATTCATTATAACCCTGGGAAAGGAAACAAGGTGGTAGATGCATTAATTCGACAAGACCATTATAGAATATCCATGATGAGGATCACAAAAGATCCAATATTTATGGATTTACAAAGGATAGATCTTACAATTATAATGGAAAGGGAAAAATATTATGTTTCTCAAAAGAATGTTCAACCATCTATACATGTGAAGATTAAAGAGGCACAAAAAGAAGATGTAGAGTTATAAATGAAGGTGATAAATGTTTATGAATTCAACCTTGATTGTGATGGGATAATAAGTTTCAGTAATCGGTTTTGTATTCCTCACATCCCAAAATAAAAGAAGGAGCTACTGGATGAGGCTCATAGTTCTTCATTCTATATTTACCTTGGAAGCAGGAAGATGTATAGGGACCTAAAAGAGTACTTCTGGTGGGATGGTATGAAAAGAGATGTTGCTGAATATGTCTCTTGATGCTTGGTTTGTCAACAAGTTAATGCTGAGAGACATAAATCTAAGGGGATGTTACAACCATTTCCCATACCCGAATGTAAATTGGAAAACATCACTATGGACTTTGTCACTGGACTTCCTAAAACATCCAATGTCAATAATGCTATCTGGGTTATAGTTGATCATGTTATGAAGTCGGCAAACATCATTGTTATTAGAGAATATTTCTCTCTTGATCAGCTTTCCAGGATATATGTAAAGGAAGTGGTAGGACTGCATGGATTACCACTTTCCATTATATATGATGGGGATTCTAGGTTTACCTTGATGTTCTAGTGAAGTCTTCATCATACTCCGGATAAAGAGTTGAGTTTCAGCACTTCTTATCGTCCTTAGACAGACGGTCAGTCCAAGGGAACAATTCAAACTCTAGAAGATATGTTAAGAGATCTCTCTATGGCTTTAAAAGGTGGTTGGGAACAACACCTACCTTTGGTGGAATTTTCGTATAATAATATCTTTCACTCCAGTATTCAGATTGCTCTTTATGAAGCTCTCTATGGAAGAAAATGTAGGAATACAACTTGCTGGGATGAAGTTGGGGAAAGAAAACTATTAGGACCTGATCTTGTTGATGAGATGGCAGAAAAGGTCAGATCTATTCAACAACACATAAGATCATCTCAGAGTCGACAATAAATTTATGTCGATAACCAAAGAAAACACCTAGAGTTTGATGTGGGTGATAAAGTGTTCTTACAAATTTCTCCTCGCAAGAGAGTAATGCGATTTGGAAAATAGGGAAAGCTAATCCCTCGGTATATTGGTCCTTTCAAAATAATGGACCGTGTTTGGAAGGTAGCTTACCGATTGTCACTTCCACTGAATCACTCTCATGTTCTTGATGTGTTCCATGTATCTCTCTTTAAAATGTATATACCTGATCCTTCACATGTACTCACCTCAAAAGTTGTACCACAGGAGCAAGAACATTCTTATAAAGAACAACTAATAGAGATTCTAGATCATAGTGAAAAAGTCTTATGGAACAAGACCACTCGCTTCGTTAATGTTTTATGGAGGAAGCACCAATTAGAAAGAAGCTACATGGCAACTTGAGGATATGATGAGGGAGAGGTATCCTCATCTGTTTGTTACAAAGTGATGAATTTCGAGGGAAAAATTCATTTTTAGGGGGGTAAAATGTAACACCAAAGATTTTATGAGAAATATTTTGTTTTTATGTAAAATGTAATGTTTCACTACTCACAACATTTTCTTGGCTTGCATTACAAGCAAGAGCATCCTTCCTCAATAGCTTGCGTTGTACGCAATACCGAGTTTCACTAAACAACAATATGTTATTAAAATATTATATAATCTAGCCCTTATGATTATTAATACCCAATATTTGAAATTTTATAAATTTTATCTTTCAAAATGGACTTCATTTTTGGATTTGGAATATCGAAATTACCCTAGGGTGAATTTTTGGTATTTTTCTAAAAACATTCAATTTTGCATGAATAGTGAAAACATTGGGTTACTATTTAAAAACTGAATTTTATTTAAATAATTATTTATTTTATTTTATGTCATAATTTATTCATAATAATAATATAATTTCAATGTAATTCATTGGAATCATTTTATAATAATTTTAGATATATATAAATTTTATTGAACTTCTCAAAGTCTTTTACTCAACTCCTAGAAGAATTTAAAATTTTACATAAAACATAATTTTACTGCTTCTTTGAGTGGAGTTTCAAAAATCTGAGAGACATGATTAATATCAAGGTGTAAAATGTGGTTCAATAAGAAAAAATGATTTTTGGTGAATAATAAATTTTTACTTTTATTTACAACGGTTAAAAGTAAATAGGGTAATTAAGGGTAAAAATGATATTATTATTACCCTAACACATGTCCTAATTCTATTGGATAAGTTTAATTCGACCTAAAACAACATTATGAATTAAATATGACCATTAAGGTCCACTTGGATTATATTAGGACACTTATTATTATTTTATTTAAAGAAGAGTCAAAAGTGTTTAAAACAAAGCTTAATAACTAAAACATTTTTAATATAGAGTTATACATAAGATAAATTCAACTATAAATATTGATTAGAAAGATAAAAATATTTCCTACATAATGGAATTTTATTTGTAATTTTTAGACATTAAATAATTTAATTTATTTATGACCCAATAATGATGCAGTAATTACCTTATTAATGAAATATTAACATAATTGATATTATAAATACCCAAATAAATGTAATCTGAGCCTTTTTATGAATTAAACTAATTTTATAGGTTAATATAACATGTTAGTATTGATTTGAATATCTTTTTTATATATAATCATGATGTTATTATTTTCACAAAAATCAATTACCAAATAGTGTCAAAATTGACATAAAATGTTTTTTAAAACAAATATTATATTATTAATTGTTATTTTATTCCTCAAAAATATAATTTTCGTCCAAATGACTTTGATAATGTTATATATATTATTATTTAACCACATGGTATTCTTTTGGCTTGTTATTGTAAGTTTATTAACCATATAATGTATGAAAAAAAGAAGACACGGTAAATGATAAATTATTTAACTTAGAGTTAAATTTAATTGATAAGGTTAAAATAGAAACCTAAACTTGTCTAAAATCTGTTGGTTTATATTATTGCGACCCATCCCCACCTTATCTTCGAAATAAATCAATTTTGAGCTATTAAAAACCGAATATGACTCTATTATAAATTAATATTTTATGTTTTTCCTAAGGTGCCCCTCTCCTCCCTTATAAAAGGGCACCTCTTCCCTCTCCTCCTCACACCACGTTGAGCCTTAAAGCACCTCTAAATCATTCCAAGTCCTCTTATCCACTTCCCTATATATATCATAGAGGTCCTGGACTTCTTCAAAGTCCATCTTTATTTCCCTAAGAGGAGAATAAGAAGAGGTGCTTCAAAGAAGAGGTAATGTCCGTTACCGATTCTTTTAAATTTATTTATTCTTCTACATCCTCTTCCTTAGTTGTTTCATTATGAAGTAATAACATCAGTATCACTCATATAATTATATGTTATTATAAATATGAAACAACTATATTTCACCATCAATCCATCCTATGGAAAACAAAATCACCGCGCGTGTGTACGTATGGAATACCGTCTCCACGCCCTGGTGTTTTCTATTTTCCACCACCACCTTACTTGGATGGGTATAATGGTGTAAATTATTACTATATATGATAATTTTAAAGTTATATTTATTCTAAAATAGTATACAAACACTTAAATAAAATTCACAATTATGGGAATGATATCATCACTTGTGTGTACGTACGACCTACCGTCTCCACGATGTGATGTGACTCATTCTACGTGATCCTCATTGAATGATGAATATATAAATTAATTTAATGAATAAATATGATATATGTTACACTAATACCATTCTGGAGATGAGGTATCTATAACCTAAAAAGAATAATAAGAATTTATTCGACAAGACATGCATAAGAACATAAAGCAATGAACACCCATATAATAAGTTGTAATCAAATATTACAAATATGAAGATAAGATTATGACCATGCATGATATAATAATAATGAATATGATTCTTTAATAAGTAAATGACATTATTTAAATCATTATCCTAGAGGTTCGGATACATACGAAGCATATCGGACCTAAGGTAAGGGAAAATCTAACAATATCATTTTTATCCGACATTGTTTATACTTTTGTATTAACTGGAGTTTATTTATCATCCACATCCATGTTTCCTCAATATGTAATATTATTTATATCCTCCTAAAAAATTTTAAATCCAATTTTACCCCTAGGGGAGTTTTTAGTTAATGATATGAAATGAATCTTTTGTCTTTTTTTGTACGAGGTACATTTTGACTTTTCCGGCCAATGTAAGAGAAGAATGTTTTTTTAACTTATACGACATGAATGGATTCTTAGAACATTATTTCCATGAAGCTTACATTACATGTTTTCATGTTTATTTTTAATTAACATCTATTAGTTTAAAATTTTATGACTTGTTAAGAAAGGAAAAAAAAAGTTGATGTAGAAATGATATTTTACTCAAGAATGGAATTCAAGTATTTTATCAAAATTATTTTCCATCTAAGAGAATATATTCTTATGTATCTATCCCTATTTTTACATTGATTAAATTATGTAATGAAGGAATTTTTTTTCATTTTATCTTATATGGATTATGTTATGATGGCACGATGTTTTAGAATCCCACTTTTATTACATGGGTTATGCTATGATGTATGATTTATGATTTTGTGGCACACATAACAATAGATTCATTATGAGAGGGGTGGGACCTATATCTCCCTCCAATTAATTGGGTAACGATTTATATCTCATGAGATATACATGGCTGGAATGGAAGGATAATCCGGTTCAGTGAAACAGGACTGAAACGAGGAGTGAACTCAGTTCATAAATTGTCTTTTTCCGCTAAGATATTCTTGGAAATGAGTCTTGACTACTAAGAAATTATTCTCTATGATTATCTGTGTATGCCACAAAGTTTCATGTTTTATGTTATGATTATTGGGATTACATTTCACTACTATGATTTATCCCATGTTATCATATTATGATATCTTTTACAGGTTTTGATTTTCAAAATTCTATGTTCTTATGAATATGATATTTCTTTTGTTTACCCTTACTGAGCATTTGAGCTCACACTTTTGTATGTTTTCTTTCCCCAGGACAGGAATAAGGTTATTAAGTATGATATTCCAAAAGTGATTCTAGATATGATGAAATAAACGGGAGACAATGTAGCTGCTTTATGAACCAGTTGTTTATGTTTCCCTGTTTTTAAGACAATATACCTATACGGTCCTACCATGGATTTGTTATATGTTGTCATAGGTATTATTCAATTCTGAGGTAATAATAATTTATTTAAATTATGGGTCCTTATATTAATAAAAATCCACGTGGGATATAATCAGGTGTTAAAAGGAATGTGGTTATTCTAACTGAATTATTATGATATATTAATAATAACATGAGTCATTACAATAATAAAAACTCACAAATGAATATAATAATATAGTTTTATAGTTGATTTGGCATCATCTATGTTTATGGAAAAAATTATTCAACATATTACATGTCACAAAATATTGGAAGAGCCCCCCCCCTAAGGGAATGTCTTAGAGGAACTCAAATGTGATTCTAATGGAGATGGATTAGACATAAATCTATTTATTATTGAGATTGGAAAAAAATAAGGGCAATGAAATATAGAATAAAATTGTCCAATGTATCAAATTTATATAATTTTGATGTTATGGGAATAAATTCAATAGCACAATACCTAATGAAGTTAAAAATATTTGTAATATCCAAAACCAGGGAAACTTGGGGATTTCTAATCTTTCTATACTATTTAGTATAGGTCATGAAAAAGAAGGGTAATATGTACACTCACCATACTATATAGATATATGGTTATATAATTGTAATATATTTTCATCCACTATAGTATGTGTAAGATGCATTCATGGGTATTCAAATCATCACCCTAGTGATTTGATATTATCATATATTAATATTGAATCATATTTTGATAAATATGGAATATTCATCATGAATATTTTTTTATCCTTTAATGTATTTAAATGTAATTTTTATATGAATTAACCATTCCCACATTGATTACATTAAAATATAGGGACATCACATTTCTTATTTTAAAAAAAATTATGTTATTTAATAATTAGATTAATTACTATAAATTTTCTTGGAGAAATAATTTCATTATATGAGTTATGATACGTAATTACATTGAATTTTTGTAACAAAAAAGTTATAATTTACCAAAATATTTTCATTTGACTCATATGATGGAATAAATGAGCTTCGTTGATTCAATTGAATTACAATGTTTAATACCTCAATAGAAATTAAATCATGATTAAGAAAAATTTTATGGATACCCTTAAATATCATTGTTAGTATTTTATAATTAAAATTCAAATGGTGTAATTTATATAAGTTGTAGAATGTAGAAACCTAATATTTTGGATCCTTTTCCATACATACTATGTTCTGTAACTTTTATTAGTGGCTAAATCCAATAAAATTAAAAAAATATATGAAGAATAAATTATTAATTTTTCATAGTATACATTATGATGGTACCTGATTAATTATTTAGAATGTACTAAAAATAAAATGAGTTAATTTTATAAACAAAGTACATTTTTTGAATTTTTTTCAACAAAATTAACTTGGTAGGTATTTTTTAGTTTTCCCCAAATTAGTTTCATTTCATTGGAAAAATTTTATTTGTGGAAAAATTATAGTTTTTATTATTTTATCATTTTGTTTGATGATCCTAGAAGATTAAAAACCAATTTAAGTATTAAATAATTTATTTAATGAATGAAATTATGAATTTTAATATATAATTTGAACTTGTAATCCTATGACCAAAATTTTCAAAACATAATCAAAATGTTAAAATAATTAAAAATGGTTTTCATAAATTTCCACTAATTAACAGTTTATATTGTGATATATATTTTCATATTTCCTTTAAAGACTCATAAATTTTATTATATTTAAAATATATCAAATTATATCCTTATAATTAGTAATAATGATAACGTTATCTTATATATTGTTGTAATCATGAAAAATATCATTTTTATAAAAAAAATTCTTACATAATTAATTTTGATTATATAAATATCTACAATTAATAAATTTTGAAATATTATATGATAAATTAATTTTCCATTTTATTATCATAATATAAAACATATGTAATAAGCTCAAATGTAATTTTAGTTATCAGAAATCATTACAAAGTATAAAAAATAGTTACCATGATGAAAAGTAAACACTAAAAAAGGAGATTTACATAGGTTAATGACCAAAAAATGATTAGAATGATTTTAAATAGGTTTTTAAGTTTATTTCAGAAAATATCTATCTCTCTTATATTTTTTATTTCTTTCTTGGATCCAAGTCATTTAATGGTCTCAGAATTTCTCTTGGGAACCGTGTTTTGTGGGTTTTAATTTTTTATGTTATTATCTTTTTATTTTTGGTCTTGTTTTTTCCCTTAGGATTTCTTTCTTTTATTAAAATAATTTATTTGTGCAACACGACATGCGGCTCATAGTTATCCCATGGTTAGGCGAAACCATGAAACCCTTCCCAGGTAACCTTGAATTTTTTTTGGTTTTTGGAAGTAGCTACCACATTTCTTGTGTATTGAATGTCAGGATGTGTGCAAAAATCATGCAAGAAGGTGGCTCTTATATATAGTGGGGAACACGGTCACTGCATGGTTTGTCAAACTGTTTGGTCTATACATGAAAGATTATTATGTAATTAAAAATTTTAAAATCCCCATTTATTCCTCTAATGATTTAGCCTCAAATCCATATCTACTCAAACCATTTTACCTCCCAAGCCCTAGAAGCCTACCTCTCATTCTGTTTTCTCCATCTTGATCCATTCCTTTGGTGTATTTGGTGTGGTTTCTCCGAGATTGCACAATTATGCTCCCTTTATTCTTGTTTTAACTTATTTTCTAGGATTTCACTCCTTTCTATTTGTGGTTTCTTCTCCCTATGGGGTTGTGTGGTTTTTTAACTATTTTTTACATGATCTTTAGGATCTAAAATTGATAATTTCGGTTGGATAATTCCTTATTAGGATCTTGTGGTGGCATGGTTGTAGTTTCACACCAATTTTCAGAATGTTTCTACACTTTATGTAGGTGAATCCATGTCATATCCTTGTTTGATGATTTTGATATGCTTGTTTTTGTATTTAAACATGTTCTATAGAAAACTTATATGTTGTGAAATATATTTTGGAATTTTTTGGCATTAATTTATGATTAATGTATATTTTTTAAAGGAAATGGTTCTATTTTTGTATGTTTTATTGTGGTGTATATTAAAAGGGATTTTATACATTGTGTGGAAAGAGCTAAATGGTATATAAAAATGATTTAAAGGTGTGAATTATTTTTATAAGTTAAATAAGAGTTTCTTCATATTTTATTCATTTTTTCAACTTTAGTGTGAATTGAAAACTATTTAAATGAAGGGAAGAATGTTTAAAAAAATTTACAATGATTATTTGTGGTTTTAAAGGATAATTTCAAATTGAGTTGGTTGATAAATTGTGATATTTTCATATATTTCTTAAATTTGGGATTTATGTATTTTGCAATTAGGGTGAAAATTGTTTATAAATGGTTTTTATATCATCTCGTGGATTCCCTTGGGTGTGTTTAGTGCATTTAATGTGTATTTTAAAAGGGTTTTCTGTTTAACATGTGGAATTTTGGATTGAGAGTAAGGGTATCTTGGATTTCAATGTGGGATTTCTAGTTCTAGTAAAATAGTGATTCTAAAGTGGAAAGCTATATTTTTACTTAGTTATATTGACAATTATAATACTAACAAAATAATAATGATAAATGGAGACCACAAGGCCATTATGGTGTCCCCTCATATTGCATCGCGAACTAGAATGATGATGGTGGTGGTTATTGTTCATTTTTTCACCAAGGTACGAGATTCTAGTTTCTCACTCACGCAAGATTACCACTATGGATTTACCCAAGGTTCCTTATAGAGACGTATGTGATTTAGTGCCATCCATCGGTATATAGTGGACCATGAGAGTATTTTTATTTTAAAAAACGTTTAACTAAGTAAATGTTTCCTTTTAAAAGTTCTTCCATAAAATATATTCCTGAAAATTGTTTCAATGGAAATTCAATAAATGCTCATGTTAATTTATCAAATAAATATATAACATGGAATATTTTTCATTTTCTGGAATCCAAATGGGATTTAGATCCCACCCTACATTCACGTTTGGGTGTATGTAAACATTATTTTTATGACTAGGGTATGTTAAAGGTGTGTGTGTGGGTGGATTCTGGCTTCTAGAGTTCCAATCATGTAGGTATGGTGGTGGTGGCATGAGGGTGACATTCTGTAACGATCCAAACTTTTAATAATAGAAATTCCTATTGATATAATAAAATTTATTATTATAAATGGTTATATAACATATGCACTTCTTTGATTTATGTTTTTGTATTTTCAAAATACCATTATTAATTCTAACTATAGGTAATATAGATGTTGAAAAGTTATCACATGATTAGTATAAATATTGGTCTTTAACAAATTCAATTTAATCAAACAAAGGTAGTGACTGCCTCACCTAGTGGACTTGCCCCATACGAAGACCATTTTTTAGAATTCAGAAGGGAGGTGGAATCATTGGGATTCCTCTTGACCATGCCCAAGCTGGGATTCTACACATTATGCTCAAGTGGATCCTTCTACAAGAGAAGTGGAGGATGATAGAGATTACCACCTGAGCGATGTAATCCAAGCCACCCCAAGAGTCTGTCACCATCAAACACCGTACCCATCTATTCTATGCGGGTGTTATAAGAGGTTATGTATCAAGACCTTTTCAACATTATTATGTGCATTATTTTTGTGTATAATAAATAATACGCATTCATTTTATTATTATTACTTTTTAAATAGTTTTTAATGCCCAAAAATTATTTTTAGTAAATATTCGACTAAAAAATCTATTTTAAATAAATTAATGCATTTTTGAATTAAATATTATTTAAATATTAGTTTATTTTTACTAAATTACTTCTTATATAAAATAATTGATCATATAATTATTATGAATACGATATTTATTTTTGTTAAGGATTGAATGTTATTTTTTTCAAAACCTATGAATGTTTTATAAATTAAGGTTTTTATTTTAAAAGAAAAAATTACATATTTAGAAATTACTTTAGATAAAATGAATATAATTTTTTGAATCAGAATATTGAAATTATCTAATGGTAAATTTTTATGAATTTTATAAGACATTCAAATTTTTGGGTATAAATTAAATACTATTTAAATATATGATGGGTTTAATGACATTATAATGACCTAATACCAATGTAATAAAATACTATAAACTTTATTTTTGGAAAATATATGTTTTTCAATTAAAATAATGTTATTTATTTTTGATTTATTTATTTTAAAATGCTTTAGTGGACCCTACAAGCCCTACAAAGCATTTTACCTTTTCAAATTGATTTCCTTGAGAGTGTGACTCACCTCCACCTAAGAAACCATATTATTTTAAGAATTTCAGCCATTTTCCTTTTAAAATATTTTTTCCCACTCTCTATTAAGAAAAAATATGGTCAAAATCCATGGGCTAGTTTGTGGTTTGATTAGTTTATTATGTGGTGACCCATACATAAATAATAATGAATTCTCTCTCCTTTCCTATACAAAATCACCAAAGATCACACTTCATCTTCACTCAAAGACTTTGATGTACATATAAAATATTCCCTCTTCTATCTATATCCTCCCATGGTGCCCCAAGCTCCAATGAATCCTCTCTCAGGACTCTCTCAAGCCATTGAGATCACACTTCCATGTAAGGGATTCCACACTTCCATGTGGGGAGAATTATCATGCTTGGGTTTTTGATTTGATTAATAGATCCGGTTTATCTAAGGGTCTCAATATTTCTATGTAAAATCATGTGTGATAAGTCAGAATTTTTGAAATAACATTCTATTTAATTTTGGCCTAGATTTTTCCCCTTGGGGTTTCATTGTATTTTTGGAGAAAATTGGAATATTTAGGTTATATAGAATGTTGTCTATAGTTTGAGTATAGATAGGGTAAACCATGTTCCCCATCCCAGGTAACCATTTCGTTTGTGGTGGGTTTTGAAAAGTTGCTTTCACATGACTTGTGCATAGAAATTCCATTATTGTGGGATAACAATGAGATAGGTGCCTCTTAGACAAGAGGGGTGCATAATTACCACATTCATTGAAGAACCATGTAGGCTAATAGTGTTTTATGTTTGGGAAATGTAATATTTTAAAATACCCTTTCTTTCCTCTCTGGATTTATCCCGAAATCCACTCATTATCGACCCATTTTTCCTCCCTAGTCATTGGCGCCTCCCTCTCGTGCTCTATGCTCTCTTGGGTTCCCTTCCTTTCTTGGATTTGGTGTAGTATCTTAAGGAATACTATAATAATTTCCCTTATTTTTGTCCCCTATTTTATAGGGTTTAAATATTTTCTCATTGTGTTTCTTTTATCTAGTGGGTTTGGAGTTAGTTTAAGTGTTTGATATTGTTCTTTATGGTCCAATATTGATTTATTTTCAGATCAAGACTTCCTAGGACATTCTGGTAATGTTTTAGTAGTTTCACATCAATTTATAGAGGTATCTACACTTGAGGTAGGCGGTTCCATTCCCTAATATTGTTATATGATTTTAATATTCTTGTTTGTGTATTAAAACATGTTTATATTTGAATTATGTGGTGAGAAATATATAATGGAAATATTTTTGGGATGAGTTTATAATGAAAGTGTATTTTATAAAGGGAATGGTTATGCTTATGTATGCCATATTAGGATTTTTCTTTAAATGGGCTTTATTCATTGTTTGGAAAGTGATTAATGGGATTTCTAATGAATTTAAATATGGGAATGAGTTTTCAAATGGAAATTAGAAATTATTCATATTAGTATCCTTGTTGTGAACCATTAGTATTAATTATAAACCATTTAAATGAAGGTATTAATGTTTTAAAAAATGAAATTCATTTTTGAGTGGATTTGAATGGGTCATGGACCATGGAATTTATTGTTATATTTTTTGATTTTCTTGTGTTTTAAAAAATGGTAATTTATTAATTGTTCAAGTATGGTGAAAATTCTTCTAATTTTTTTATCTGATTGAAATAAAAATTGGTTTTGTAAGTATAAAATGGTTTTTTCCCATATGTATTTATAATTCCAGGCATGTGAGTTTCATATGGGCATTTCGTGTGACATGTGAAATAAGAGACTGAGCATAAGGGAATCATAGGTATCTCTATAGGATGAATAGTTATAGTACTCAATTGATATGGATGTGTAACATCCCATTTCTACAGAGCTGGATTGATGATTAAAATACTGAAAAAATAATAATGTTCACTGGAGACCACTAGGCCATTCGGGTGTCCCCTCCTAACAGCTCATGCACGAGAATGATTTTTGTCATAGTTATTATACAACATATCACCAAGGTATCAGGTTATAGTGTCTCAATCAATCTAGATTTCCCCAAGGGATTTACCCATGGGAGTCTCTTGGGATGTCTGTGATATGGTTCCATCCATTGGTATATGGTAGACCCTAAATTTATTTTTATTATAATTAAAGTTTATATTAGGAAAATATTCATTTAAAAGTGTTTCCTTAAAAAAATCTTTAATGTATTTAAAAAATAATTTTATAAATGTGGATGTTAATTTGTGTAGTACTTTTATTACATGGAATCATTTTATTTGGGTGGAATCCAATTGATATTTTTCTCACACCATAAATATACAATTGGGTGTATGCATAATTTTATTATAGGACTAAAGAAAGGGAAATGTGGGTCGTGAGTGTGGATCCTAGTTACAGGTGTTCCTCTCATGCAGGTTTGGTGATGGGGTCCTGAGGTTAACATCACAATCTTCATATAGTGGTATTTAGGTTACTATGATGTTTTACTTTCCATTGTAGTATATTGGGTTATGTTTAAATTTTTAAATATTGAATCAAGATTTTGTAATGAATTTTTTAATTATGATTATTCGTTCTTGTGGTGTTTATTTTTACTAGTGGTCCATGATAATAAAATCGGGTAAAATCATTCCCAAATAATTTTGGTGTTACCCAAGCACTTGTTGCTAGCCCGTAGGGATCCGGAAAACCCATCAGACCATTTAACAGAGCGATTAAGGTGTCAGGTTAAATGGAAACCAGGTTTAGTTCTTAACTATATCTAATCCCAAGATCCACATGGTTCTAATATTGATGCATTTAGCATGGAATGGTTTTAGATAATTGTTGAAAAATGATAACCGTTTCCAAAAGATCCATTTTATCCTCTTATATAAGGTTATCAATTCCCCCATATTAATGATACACTTTACCTTATAATTAAAAAATTCTGAACATCCCTTTTACTCTCACTATATCCCAATATCATGAAAATAATCCAATATTTACTCATATTTTGCCGATATCTTTCAATTTCATGGGATTTTCCTTAGGAAAATATTATCTCCAACGTTAGTATAATCTCATTCTAATGTTTTCCTATTAATTACACTCATCCAAAACACACATTCAGAATAGCAATATAATTTATTATCGACCATTTATATAATTATATTCTTCTATATTTATTTTACAACACTTATTTATTCATTTTAACCACATTATAAAAAATAGCCTTCCCCATGGTGTGTGTGCACAGACTACCACCTCTATATGGAATTTTATTTTGGTTTCATCTAGTTTATCATTAGATTTCCAAAAAAACATTAAATATTATTAATTATGATAATAAAATAAAAATAATATCATAATTATAATATTATAATGATATTATGTAGAAATAAACACTTTCACAGTTGTATACAAAAATTAAGTTAACACGTATTTTGGATTAAGTCAATTTATGAAACTACATGAATGATGTTATAAAACTAAATTATGGATGACAATTAGAACATGAAAAATCAAATTATTATAAAATAATATTTATATTACGATTTTAATATGGTTTGAAAATATTTTATTCTTTATTTAATAGATTATTATTGTGTTTTTCACTAATATTACCAAAATTATCTTACACCGGTTCAATTTTTCCCCAATCACAAAGTGGAATAATATGGTAAAAATTATCAAATTATATTAAATATAGAGTATTAATATATATATATATATATATTTGTATTATTTACTTAATAATCTATCAAAAAACATAATATTATCACTACATTTGTTATGTGTGTGTTAAGAATAATTCAAGGACATGTTGTAAGATTTCATCTCATTTTGCATTCGCTGAGTCATTATTTTCATTTATGAACCAATTATTAATTATATTTTGTTTGTGATATATATCTGATATAAATTTTATTAAATTTTCACATTTATATTATATTTATGTTTATTTTCTTGATCTCCCACTATTTTGGTTTTTGATTGAATTTTAACTATGTTGTAAGGGATTCTTTCTCTCTTATATGAGTACCATGAGGCATGATTATGATGTATGCCATTTTTTCATCACACTAGTCTAAATACATACATATTACCATTTTCTATCATGATCTTATGGTATTCCAGGACATGTAATATTTTATTTTATGTTATAAAACTCATAGGGGGTTTGATTTAGATGTTACAAAGGATGTGTGTGGTCTTCATGACTAAACAATTTTACTTCGGTCATAAAAATTATTAATTGAATATTATATTTTATGATTGATATAAATGTCCTATGATGGTGTTTTTAATATTTTCAACATTATTATAATTAAAAATTCAATTTTCCAAATGAATTTTTCTTCTTTGGTGATTCAATTGTTTCATTAAAATTCATTTTTTTTTGAATAATTCTCATTTTTTCAGGATTTTTCTTCCATATATATTTACTATATTATAAAAATTTTCTCTTAACAACAATGAAAATTAGAAGATGTTTTTATATTCAATTATCCTTTTAAACCCATTGACTCAGTTTAATTTAATCATTTAAATATTATTTGTAATATCTGGGTTTCCAAATAATGTCTATTTCAAAATGTTCAGAATGTTTTCCATCATTTAAAAAATGTTCTTTTCGTCCACCCAATCATTTATTCGGATAACCATTATCTATTTATCAAGGTTCCATTATTAGGTATTTTTTTAAATAAAACATTTTCAAATTATTTCCACTTCTGGTTTTTCTGAAAACATTATGCTATTATAAAAAATCCATTATAAATATATATTTCAAGGTCAAAAAATATTAATTGTATTTTTTTCTCATCCTTTTGAAATGTTTTTATTAATTTTTAAGGTTACTATATTTTTAACTCAATATAATATTGTTTTCCAAATTTATTCACTTTCGGTACTCGGTATGTCAAAAAAAGTAATTTCTAGACTAACTTATAAAAATTATTTAAATGTTTTTGGGAAAAAAAATTATTTCCACTTCTATTTACCCTCTGGTGTTTATCGCTCTTGATTCCATTTTTTTATCATCCTCTATATTTTATAGTATTAAGATTCGTTTGTTAAAATGAGATTGTTTTTATATCCAATGACCTCTTGTGATTTTCTTTTGAAACATATTTTTATTTTCTATGACATGTGTTATTTTTCCATGGGTTCATTAAGATATGTTGATGATTTTTTTAATATTGAAAATCTATGTATTGATGTTGAAGGGTGGTGTCATATATCACCCTATAAAGATTTATTCAATGTTATTGTATCATGATCTGAACAATATACATATGATTATTTATATTAATACTATGGGTGGAAATAAATTTTCTTACCAAGGTGAAGGGTTTAATGGAATATTTATCCCATGCTAAAAGGTTACATGGGTGGATTTATACCCAGACAAAGAGGTACACAAAAATAATTCCCCTAATCTGTTTAGAATATTGATGATTTCACCAAAGCATAATTGTTCACATTAAGATTTATTATATGCCAAAGGGTATATTGGAGGATTTATCCCAAGAAAAAGGGTTAAATTGGAGGTTTTATTCCAAACCCAAGGTTACATGGGAAGATTATCCCATGACCATGATTATACAAAAAATTGGTTTCATATAATTTCCTAAAAAATTTTTAGGAATCATTCCCATGTTTTATATCATATTATACCAAAGCATTAAGATGCCTGTCATTTCAAGATTATATCTTGTTTTCTTTCTAATACCTTCTTTTCTTTGTGTACTGCACTTTAATTTCGTTCGCACTAGTATTATGATTATTGAAATGTTTTAGTAAGGAACATAATATATTTTATATTAAAAATGTTTTTGTGATCACTTTTTCTTTAATTTTATTTTTTATCATCTATGAAGTTTTGATATTTTATTATTAAATTTATATTTTCTATACGCTCTTATTTTTGTTAATGATCATATACTTAATGATATGTTTTCCCATAATGAGTATTTGATCTCATGTATTAGTTATGTTTTCTTTGCCCATGTTATGTGGATGATAATATCTTGTGAGATGTATATAATGTTTCTATAGGAGCATGATTTCAGACAAGTGTTTTCAATTGTTTTAAAATAATAATTTTATATAGGCAGTATCTAATACAATAAAACTATCACCCTACGTGTTATAGAAATATTTATTAGATGTATTAATTAAATAAATTTATAATTATACATTTTGTATATTTTTAAAACTACTCCACTACAATGGAAACAATTTAAAATGATAAATAAATTTCATTGAAAAATAATAATCTCATTGATTGTTTTAACACTAATAAAAATAATCATCCTACAAATAAATAATCCAATTTTCATGCCTTTTGGAATCAAAATATTTCCATCATAATCCATTTAAATAATATCTTTTTAGTACCTTCATATAAGGTACTTACATTCACTCATAGTTGATGCTAGTGAGATGATATATTAAAAATTCACAACTAATGAAATACCTAAATATGGATATTATTTTCTTCATAAAACAAATGAATAAGATGTTGTCCATGATCACACATATCATGATAACCTTCAAGGGAAACTCAATCATGAGACCTTTGAAGGCCACACTATGGATCCATGAACATATCATAACTTATTGTGGATCCTATAGATCACCTTATAAAACTATTTATTCTCGTGTTAAGGCCTCACAGACATTATTTAGTCTTGTGGTGACTAAAAGATGAGAACCACCAGGTCACACTAATTTAAATGCATCGAGCTCCTGATAATCCATCCCATAAACCTAGGAATATAGGGAGAAAAAATCCAAAAAATGGGATACTCATGTTCTTGTAAAACTTATATAACAAACCAATAAAGCAAATCGGACACTATAGAAGCCTCTTAATCTTGTCCTCTAGACCTCGACAAACAAGCTAGCATTACACTCTCATCAGTCGAAAGGACTCAAACATTTCCATGAACCCATTCTCTCCCCATTAGTATCCTAGAATAAATATGGAATTTTACATGAAATGATCACACATCACCATAGACCTTATTTGGTTATCTGGTGAATCATTATCGGGGAAAGTGATTATCATTTAAAACACTAATGCAGGCTCATAAAATCCCCAATCCCTTGAAAATTTTAAAAAATTAAATAAAAGAGTATCGGTGAGAGCCTCTAGTGGTCATAAACTTCATGTGATGCACTCATTCAATCCATAAGACCACTGAAATTCCATTCAACATGATGGACTGATTCCACAAAGGCTCTGATGAAAGACATATTTATCTCATGAGAAGTCCCAAATAAAACACTTAAAATCACCTGAAGGTCCATTAATAGGATCCCTGATATTTCAATGTCTCGTGGAAAATTTTTTACAACTTTATAAAAGTCCCTTTTAATTTCCACATGATTCAGAAAAACCCTTTTAATTCCGCAGAATCCAATAAATGAGTCATTGGAGGGATGATCTCATAACTGCTAAAAATCATGTTACCCCTCAAAATGACATATGAATAGATTCTATGAAACACATGACATAAAATACCTACACCAAATCCATCCTCGATTCTCAAAATACACAGCATGAAAATTGAAAAATAATCAGGGTGATAAGGCCAATAAATCCCCAACCCCTAGAATAAAAAGTGCATACCATTTTCCTTGGAACCTATCATAGGTTCTCCCATGTATCAGTTTAGAATTCTCAAAGTTGATTATATAATTACTCGGAATGTTTTCCATATAATAAGATCAGGAGAACAACTTCGGATATCATTTAGTGTTCATAGAAACATCACGTTATCACTCATATGTCATGTGAAGGACTTATGGTGGTTCACATGAAGGACATCATGCATACATTTGAGATAATGTGATACTTAAAATACGAAAATTGTAAAAAAATTATATGGTATAAGTAATAAAAGGATGGAATAAAGACAAAAAATAAGGGTAACATATGTGATTAACATATACTGAGATCATCATGAACCTGGAAAGAACCATCCATGCCACGAAGCATTACAGGGAAATGTCACCCAAATCACGGGATGCACCTTTGGTATTCCATTTGTATCCTGAAATTTCCCATATTATTATTATAGATTGTCATATAGCGCCCTCCGGGCATGACACTAATGTTTTTTTGACACCCTCTAGGATATCCATCCAGACCTCATAATGATCTATATACATGACACCTAAATCATACATTGGAACCAGTATATTTCAAATTTGTTTAATGATGGAATTAGGACATATCAACTAACACTTATGATTTTTTTAATAATCCATCATGTTCTCGCGATGCCATATGGGTTTGTTAGATTGATCTTTTGAAATTTCCCAAATATGTGAGTTGACTTTCATGACGACACCAATACATGTTACCATGAATCACATGAAACCCTCCTGTTGTTTAAGCCAACTTTTGTGATGTCACTACGGAAAGTCAACAAGATGATTCGACGTAATCTAAGCTTGTCGGAAAAAATCATGTGATGTCTTCTAGGACAATACAAATTGCTCTTGTAATGTCCTCTAGACATGTAGACTGTGGTTATGTGATTACCTCCAGATATGCAATCTAGATTATTTGACATCCCACAAACAACTCAAATGGATCATAAAATTATGTTTGGACATGTCTAAAATACATTCTATGACATGTCATGCAGAAAATGAATGAATATTAATAAGAAAATAAATGTATGTTAAGAATATTACAAAACTAGGACAAGAGGCCATCCTGTTACTTGAAAACATTGTGCTACCTCAATGATGTTAAATATCAGTGTGTAAGCCCCGACCAATGGATCTATGATGAAACTGATTCTGATGATAACTATGATTGGTTGGAAGACTTCCTAGGACGCGACCTACATATTAAAACATTAGTAGGGATGCCCCAACACATAATTCCCACATTGATAAGCAATGAAACTAATAACATTCCATTCATTATTTCTCACACCTAACATAGCTCATGTGGGATTATGGAGTCACAATGATCATATCATTTATGTCACATGCCTCTATCAGGACATGGGAAACCTTTTTGTGTACCCCCATAAGACTGGAATAATATGATATGTCCTGTATATAAGGGCATCCCCCATGTGTAAGATATGATTTGATAAACATTGAGGAAAATGATTCCTTCCATAACACTGGTATATGGGATGCCTTCCTTTGTCCCAAGATAAAATGAAAATCCCATTTGGTGTATGCCTATCCATGTCTTTGATATTCCAACCATCATTACGCAGCCTCTCTACTAGGTTGATCGTCATTGATCATCCACCAATGGATTGAAAAATCATTGAACTATTATGACTATGATCCTGCAATAACCAGCATACGTATTATTCCTTCGTAAACCACATGGTCCCTATTACACGTCCCAAGGGGTTTCCTAGTATATAATTCTTTCATTAAAATGAAATGACTTTTATTACGTGTAAGCCCATTTTTTTACTCCAAGAATAGATTATGTGGTCCTAGGAAGTTTGAATTAACTGATCATTGGAATCATGAATCTCATGCTACTTTGGTGACCTTAATCTGTATGATTCTACCAGTAGAATGATATAATTACTCCACCAACAAGGTTATTAACCTCTATGGATTCTCAACGGTGTGAATGAACTATGATAGCTCTGTTTCTTGCTATATATAGGATATGTAGGATTCCACCATGTGGATCAATCTCAAATACATGGTTCCCAATATCCAATATATATGTACATTTCGTATTATGTTAAACGAAATGGTTTTAATGAACTACATGGGTCTTGATTCTAGTATAAAATAGGATTAAAAGGACACCTCATAATGTATCAATAAAATCCTTGAGATATTAATTTCCTACCTTGATAACAACAAACTCAGGAGCTCTTATTCATATTGATTTAAAAAATAATTAGCTACTCACCAATGGGAACCAGAAAAATATCATTTGATACATATTGTTGGATTAACCAATAAGACTAGCCACTCACTTTTCATATAATGTGACTTAGCCAATGATCATTTTGTTTGTATAGCTAGTCACCTATTGTGATTAAAAAGATATTATCAAATAAATCATAAATCCATAATAATGTTTGTGTGTAACAAAAAAGTTCCCTCGAAAGGGTGTGATGATCATGACCACCCATATTCTATACCATTGTTAGTTCATAATAATCATTGCGTATGTAACATCTATATGTTGTCAGCCTTTGGAATGTAGTTTCATACCTATTTATGGATATGGGAACCATTTGGTCTTTATATGAATGATTAAGGGATGGTGATCCTTACTTGAATTATTGTGTTTAATATTCCCCCCCCCCCAAAAAGATAATTGAAAAAATACACCCACATCTTTGCGATGAAAAAATAGTGGTGAACCCATCATAAAACTCTCAAATAGGAAAATTATTTGTTGACCATATCATAAATCATATGGATGACCCTCTTAATATGGGGTTCACATGAAATAGTTAAATCCTCATTTGGACAAGGCTATAAGAAAATTATGGATAGATCTAAAATAAATGAAAAATTGTTGTACACATGCATATTTGATTGAGCACGTATAATGTCTATAATGGTGACATTAATAGTGACCTTATTTATTATTGTATTCTAGAACAATGAAACCTCTCTTATCAACAACACCTTGATATGAGATAATTTCATCATCTAGTTGCCATTTTGGAAAGACAACTACAACACTTGTAGGCCTCTAGATGACCTCACTCACCTAACATATTTTGAATATGGTGGAAAATGAAATTGCCCTATAATTCAATCGAAATACTGTAATATCAACCATCAAGGATTCCCATGTGGGAATTATTTTTTGGAAATCAATGAGTCATCATCATCTAAGGATAGATGTAGTGAATCTAGTGGCCCTCATTTTTACAACCAACCAATTTCAGACCATATACATTGAGTGTGACAATCACAACCATTAATATCTGATTGAGTGCAATTATGGGGAAAAATATGGCTCCATTATATTTTAGGATATCATGGGGAGGTCTCTTATCATCCACCATCAACAGCATTATAACACTGATACCCATCAGTCAACTACTAATGGTCCCTCCAAAAATACTTCCTCCTCTGACACCCGTGCACTGTGAATAAATAAGATACATTAGGTATGAAAGGCTATGGATAATCAGAGTGTGATCCTATTCCCAAGACCAATTATCATTACTACATGAATATTTCCGTAGTAACCAGTGATCAGGCTCATATTCCAACTAACTCAGAACAAGTATATCTACATATTCATGTAGTTGGTGTGGGGGAGGATCATGTCCTACCATGTGCATGAATCCCATCGGCATATTCTTATGGGACAAGGTGAAAATATGGTTCATATAACCACTTTAATCGATGATATCTTATAGTATATTGTGGACATATAAATTGGTCAGAATTATATCCCTTCACACACATTAAAAAAATCATTATATCAAAGAAATAATTGAAGAATGTTCCCAAAATATTTCAGCAATAGTACAGATATAGGGACCGGTGTGTATTCATATCCCTACATACAAGTATGTAAAAAATGATCATTATGAAAAAGTTATTTCTATTTAATAATAACACATTTTATCTATCATTCATGAGGATTATTGGCATTCTATATAACATTAAAAGGCATCGAGCTGAACTCATATTCTTGTTCCAAATGGGGATCACTAGGTGAGTGTGGAACATGCCTCAGGGAAGGGGTATATGCCTATCCTAAAAGTCTAGAAACATATTACAAAGGCATAGTATTAAAATCATATCATCATTCTGGGTGGTTCAAATCATGTGATAGGGGCACATACCAGGTGATAGACTCATATTCTTATCTATGAAGACCCACAGAGTACTCCGGAGGCCTATGACTGGGAACATATCCTCATTCTAGACATGGCACACTATGTGAGAGAGGAACATTCCATGAAATATGTTCATATTCCTATTAGTGAATATTTATGGTATATTCCATCTAATCATGCATTCCAAGAACATTTTCCTATATCCATCGTTGAATGACTGGACAAAAACCCTTCTATGAAAATAAATTAGGAGGCTCATATTACATCTCCCATTATAGAGTTTCATTGGTATATTCTGGTAGGGAAAGCATATTCAGACAAGGATAATATTCTTGTTCCAACTAAATAACCCAAAGTGAGAGTGGCATGTGGCACGGTATTGGAAAATATCCCTTCTACAAAAGAACAGCGAAAAATCCCATTTTCTATAATTAATTTTTATATAGTTATTCTAATATATTCTCACAAATTGATAATGGAACATGCCACATGATAGGATCATATTCTATTAAATATTGAAGAATCATTTTTTCATATTCTAAAATCACATTAGTAGTCATCACAGACTATAATAGAACCATATGGTTATAAACAAGGTCTGGAAACTATCATATAGAAATCTTATATTCCTGTAAAAATCTGGAAGGTAGTTCAGAATATTATAGAGATAAGACATAACAAGGATAATATCCCTAATACGATCAATGTAATTGTCCTTGAGTTTGTTCAATACACATTATCAGTACTGAAAGGGTCTGTCAACCCTTAAACTAGAGAAGAAGTTTTCATCACCTTGATTGATATCCTCATTGTATTGTGGAGGTGGATCACAAGGAATCTACTCCTGAATTATAACATGGTAAACCTCCCCATGGTGATATCTCCCCACAAATAGGGAAGTACACCCCTTGTCCAGACACCACTATTTAAAGAGGTGTTCAAAATTAATACACATTCATATAGAGGGGTCCTTGAAACATTCGATTATATGTTATATAGTTCCCCCAAAAGCATCCAGCAGCAAACCACTCCAGTCAGCAGGAGACCCCAACAATCATATTATGGGTCCTGACCAGATGGAAGCATGTTAGTATGATGATAAGGAATTTATATTGATATTTTGAGTGTGTTTGTTGTAACAACCACTCCATAATTTTCTAGCCTCTTGCCTACTCTGACATAAGATCCCCAAAAGGCTAGAGAAAAAGTGTATTCCTCATCTACAACAAAATATGGAGGTACTCATCCATGACTACTGACTACACAAATACCATATCCGGGGTGTGAGGGTCACCTTCATACCATCAATATACTCTATTGTGAGCTAGATGGAGCTGCTATCTCTATTTCTTGGGATCCAAATTTAGAAAATCACTTCAGAATTTAGAAACGTCTTTTCCACCATTGCAAAGAAGAACATCATAAATTTATATCTGAATCAAAAATATGCATAAATATTTGAGGATGGAGAATGTATGTACCATTAGAAATCATCGGACCCATAGAATAGAAAAACCCCTCAAATAAAATGTAAAAAAATTTATATTCTCCAAAATAATCAGGGTTCTGTGTTTTGTTCAGGCCATTTGGACACTATAATTGAATTCCCCCGAATTTAATGATGCCCATAAATCAAGAATAGAGGAAGAGGATATCCAAAAATTGATCGAACTGGGCTACTCAAAGAAATTATTTTGAATTTAGGACACATAATCCATGGATTCAATTGACTAAATGTCTTCCTGTAGAAACAGACATCAATCATTGGATATCAATATATTTAGCTCATATATAGGACCTACTGTGACACACCAAATAAGCCACAGTTTAATCTCTTATTGAAACCATCCAAGAGTGGACCCAACTAACTGTGATATAGAAATATCTACCACTGATTTCACCTCTTTTATCATCAATTCAATAGAGGATTTAGGACATTTCATTTGTTGCTAAAATCAAACACCATCCCACTGAGTTGGGGGAATTTATACCTCCATCACCATCACCTGGTTTTCATCCATTGATAGAGTCTTATGAAAATAAAAATTTATTTTATTTCATCCCTAAGATACTAGGATATGATAATTTATATCTAAATAGAGATTCCAATAGTTATCAAATCTTTGGTTGAAAGCCTCAAATCCTCAACAGCAGGATAAATATGTGTCAATTGTGTCCCCAGATAACACCAACCACATAGGGTTGGGGGAATATTCATCATCAATATCCCCATAGAGAGAATAAATCTTGTACACAGTTGGAGGTAAATATAATGAGTCTCCCTAACATCCATTCCACCCATTTCATGATAAAACACTTCTATTCAAGCCATGTTCTACAATAATGATCATAAACATCCTCATGTTCATTACTCACTAGACTGGATATGTGGATTGTATGGAGAAGTAAATTAGACCCTACCATGGTCACAATCCAAAATATCTGAATATGGAAAAGGGTTCGCGGAACATACCTAATGTTGGCAGTGCCTAATTATCCAATTGCACTTAAAGTAATAAGAAAACCAACATATTCCAATCTGAATCTGTAAATTTTATCAATGCCAAAACGACTGATATAGTGGATGAAGTGTAATGTGAAGAGGTATAAAAAATGGAAACATACCCTTAGAGGAAGATGATTTGGATGCACTAATTTAGGTTCCACTCACCTAGAACAAAATAAAAGTACAAAATATTTCACATTAGTATATCAAGTTGTCACATCTCACGTGGAACAAAGCCAAAGATAATGGTAAAGGTGATTCTACATCCCAATCACCACCTTGAGGAATCAATATTCCCTGCTTGGAGGAATAGTTATCACAATATTATAATTAAATACAAACACATAGCTATATCAATGAGGATCTACTAAGGGTTAATATTCTCACTCGGCATCGTCTGAAGGTAGGGGAATATATTTTTCCTCCCAAAGATATTCCCCTTGAGAAATTGATATATGATTTCCACATTGTCTCTATGTCCATGAACCTTCTCTATATAAATGAGGAAGTCAAAAATGATCTTGACCTCACTCCGTTAGGGTGAAAATATCTCCCAATCTATGTTAATAACTTAGTCTATGCATAGGTCAAGAATTTGTTGAGATTAAGACATGGCCAACCTACCAGGCTCGTCTGATCCCCATATATAGATGGAACCTCAAATAGCTGTATGCCTAGAACATATCAACACGATCAAGTCCATGTATACTCAAATGAAATCTTGGAATGGTGACTCACATATGTGCATCCTGACAAGAAGTCGTATCCTAAATATGTGGATGGCACTTTTCCTCCTCCCGAATTTATCAATCCTATACAACCCACCTTTGATTGTATGAGAGAAAAAAATAGTATCTCACACAATTCATAATCTGATGTGGATTGAGGGTGGGAAAATTAGAACAAATGATGGTGAACATGATGTGTGTTTTTTTACACAATAAATTAGGTCCATCCTTTTTTTGTTATTGTAGCCTTATGGAATGATCCATGGAATAATGGGAAGAACTTCATCATCAATTCCTTAACCATTTTTTCTCCACATTGATGAATGGGGAAATTTTCAACATAACTAACATCAGCAAATACAAAAATGTGTGGGCATATAACTTCATATATATATAGAAGTGTTTGAACTATTCACTGAACAGATCGCTCCCACATAAACAATTTATGGAACTCTTTGATAAAAATATCTTGGTTTTCTTATAGACACCTCAAATCCCAATAAAGTATCTAGGTGGGTATTGAATGTTTTCAAAATTTGTATAATGTTTGGTGGATTCCAATTAGTGTACCAGAGATAAATCTCAACACATGAAATTTTCATATTTGGAAAGGCTTTGAAATGTAGGAACTCCCTCTATTTCCCTCAATCTAACAATAGTTCACTTTGAAGAACATAATTATGTCCAAAATAACCCTGCAGATCGTGTTGAGTGGAATCAATAAAGAATTATTTTTCATCCAAAATCATAGAGAAATCTGGGTCACAAGTGGTTTCATGAATGGATACATAAATATCAATCCTTCCAAAATGAACAAGAATATAGTTATTTACATGATTCCATGGATAATAACCATCTCAAGCTACTATATACTAGGATTCCTAATGAGGCCACCCTCGCTGACCATCCCAACTATTTTCCTTTCCATAAAATGCTAGGACATTTGGACCACATCATCTTGAATGAATTCCTTACAGGTATGGTCAATTCTATACAGGTGGTAATAGATAACCCCTATGAGTGCATTGATTTAATAAATGATTCCCTGCCATAAGAATAGGTTGATTGGAAGAATGATATGCCTATGAATTTAATGATATTCCGAAATTGAGTGACTTGAAAAAATAAAGACCAAGCTCATCCCGCCATGAGAGTCTAGCGGTGCAGACCCAAAATAGATCCAGTAACCATGAAGGTGACCTCAGATATGTCTCTCAAAATGGGGTGAAACCTCCAGTTGTTGGAATATATAGATAATTAGGACTCATATTCTTCATTAACATAAGCTCTAAGGCATACATATTTCTCCCCTACAACATCCCAAAAATGAGAACCCCCCACAAAACATGACCATCGTAAGACAAAGAGCTCATTATTGGTTCTTCCATGTGATACACATGGATGAACACATATATAATGATGAATATGGATCCACGTATAATCTCCCCCACACAAAATCGTGGAACATGAGGCCACTTGAGTAGAAATAGTGGATATATGGGACAACAAAGGTATGGTCAAAAACAATAATTCAGTTAGGTCCCCAAGAAGAACATATATTTTGATTATACCTATGGGAATGCACTCTAGTAAGACAATAAAATACAAGGTTGTGTCCAAAACCCCTCCAATGGTCATCTACACCCAGTTGTCTTTTATGACATTTTAGAGGGGGTTCAATTACCTGATCATCCTTTGAAATGGGGAAGGCCTTCATGACCCGTGAAACTTGTAAGATATGATCTGTTAGCCTCTACACAACAACAATGCCTATCCGCCCCAAATTCCTCATCTCCATAGCCACATGTAAATGAGAAACACCACTATGGGAGTTTTCAACCTTTGGAAAAAATTTGTATATTCTGAAACAATGGGTGTTTCTTCCGGCCATGATCTCAATCCTAGATGCAGCCCATCATTCAAAAGAACATAGATATTAACTTTTCAAATCCCTAAAAATCCAGCATAAATTTGATATATATGTATCTAGTGATGATGTATTTCCAATGGATACTTTTTCTGTAGAATTTAATGTCTTAAACTCATTCACAAAACAAGATCTAGAAGATTACATCCAAGGAAACTACATACCCATTTTTGATTCTCGAAGGCTTGATAATTTCGATTTCCAAAGATCTATGATTGATAGTGGATCCTCGAACATACTTGTTCCAATTCGAACCCTTCAATGTATTGGATATGGAAGACTAGATTTTTCTCCTATGAAGTTGAAAATTCAATTGTATTATAAAAATGAATAATGAACTCTCTATAAGATAAATATCAAATCTTAGTTAGGGGATCTCACATCTAACATTGATTTTCTGGTTATGCAGTAAGACACAACAAAAAATTTCCTATTTAGAAGACCTGAGATCCATACCCACATTGATGTACCTTTGAAAATCCATAAATGTATGAAATACCCATAGATGAAAAGGCCAAAATTCTACATAGTGATTGTTCCCCCTTCAAGACTTTCATATGAACCAATATTGAAAAGGATTCTACAAAAGGGGAGGAAAAACCCAATGGTGGATGACGAAATAGAGGTTGTTTCCCCAAATATCATGGGAGCCATCCTTAAAAATCCTTAGACTATGGTCAACAGCGACTATGTGGTCACTGTAATTATAGTTGATGTAATAGACCTATCCACAGTGGTCTAATCACGTCCTCTTCCAAGTGACTATGTAGAAGAAAATTATCACAAAAATATCATTCTAATAACTATGGATATTGGGGGTGATAATGTTTGTTCTCATATCCTCTCTAACCTTAATAGTGATCAGTAATACCCCATATTATGGTCTCCATATGTGAATATCCCCATAGTCTCCTAGGTGGACGAAGGGGAGGATAACCCCATGAACAACCACCAGTATATTCAAGGAAGGTGTCTCCACCACCATCGATAAGATCTTGATAGTATATATTGGAATAGAATAAGACACCCAACCTACATAGATTTGTTCCACTAATCCACTCAATAGAAAAATTTATATAAATTTACCATATAAAGCAATACAATTATTTAATCATTGGGAACTATACATTAATTCCCATGAGTGGATCCGTATGTTGATATAAACCATCATAGATTACATGATTACCAATGAGGCTTTTTGCAGGCGCCCAAGAGAAGACACCCCTCTCTTGCTACCAATGTAGAGTTGGAAATTTTACAAATTATTCAAAGATAACATTGTTTGAGAAGGTTAATACAAAAGATGGTATCCAAATATAGTCCATTCTAGGAATAATAATGAAAAATTAAGGTCTATATAGATTTTAGAGCCCAGAATAGACATTTACCTATTGATGAATTCCCATAGTCGATCATAGAACTCTTGATCGATACAACTAATGGCTTAAATGATCTTTCCATCATGGATCGGTATTCCAGGTATAATCAGAGAAATATGTCCCTTGAATATGAAGAAACCACTCCCTTTAATGAACCATGTGGGATATTTTTCTATCAGGTCATTCCCTTTGGAATATAGAAAATTGGTACGACTTTTCAATGAACCATGCATCATATATTCTTGTTATTCATGGGAAGGATAGTTGGATATTTTACTGATGACCGAGTTTTCAAATAATAAAAATATTATAATAACTTCATGTATATTAAAATTTTCATTAAAAATATACAAAAACATTTTTTAATGGCATAACAACTAATAATGTCTTTCATGGTATCATCAGAGAAGTTTCATGGCTTTGTGGTGCACCATCATGGCATCGAGGTCAAACCAGGGAAGATTAGGGAAAAGTTAGCAATTTCACCCCAATAAAACTCAATTAAATACAAAAACTCTAAGAGAACCTCACCTAAACTCAATGATTTATATCCAAATTGGATATAAAATATCTCACTTTTACCATGATAATAAATTGTTAAATTTCCCACCAATGAGATATGGACTATCAAGAAGCCTGTGAAAGTCTCAAACAGTATCTACTACACCCATCGGTCTTAATTCCCCTATTATAGATATTTACACTCATATTATATCTGGACACCATAGAATACTCAAATGGAACCCTCCCCATGTAGAATAATGATTCAAAGAGTCAGACCATTATATATTATCTCATCCAAATAATGCTAGGTAGTGAGACCATGCACTGAGGCATTGAGAAGAACTACATATCACTGATATTTTTAGTAAAGAACGTAAGGTATTACATATAACACCATGAATTAAATATGTAATATTTTCTTGATCTACTCAAGCATATCCTTGGACTCCCCATTTTGATTAAGAATCTAGCCATATGGGAGGTCATTCTGCAATAATATGAATTCCATTTCATGTCACACATGTGGGTAATTGAAAAATCCCATGATGATTTCTTCATGAAGCATACCACCTCATAAATTACACAAGTGGAAAATGAACACCCATATGAGAAGTTTTTATAAACCCGTAACTCTTCAAATAAATGTGAGATGTATTTTGATAGATCCTCCCAACAAACTATAAGAAAAATGAGGGAAAATATGGTGTTCAGTTGGCTTTGTAAGGGATTTTATTTGTTTCTCTATAAATTTTTTTCTTACTCTCTATCTCTCTATATAAAGGTTTCATAAATAATGATGCAAAATACCAAGCCCTCATCACTAGATTAGAAATAGCCTTATGACTATATATATCCTACCTAAATATCATCTGGGATTTGGGGCTAGTGATAAATAATATCAATAGTGAATATGCAATCAAAAATGATTAATTTATCCCTCTCATTGGATATTTCATTGGACTAGTTTAATAATTCAATTTTGATCACATATTGTATCATGTTACCCTATACCAGAATGCTTGTACTGACACATTGGTTAATATAGACACAGTCATGGATGACCATTATCAATAAGAAGTTATCTTCTATATTTCACACCATAGAATAGTATTATTGATCATTATTTGTAATATTTAGGAAATCAATAAGGTAAACACAAACCTAGATCATGATGAGCTGATATCCACCCCTGAACTAAAAAAACCCATAATCAGCTATATAATAAATGGGACTCCCCAACATTCCCAATGAGAAGGGGGAAAATTTAGATCCTTGTAGAGAACATTACCCTATGGGATAACAAAAATGAGAAAAAATCCATCTAAATGGGTGTTATTGTAACAATAATCCTCATATTCATAGAATAATGAGTGATTTACATCGTGCTTGAAGAAGCCCATGAAGGCTCTTGTGGTGCTCATTCAACTGGGACTAGGCTCTCCCAAGAAAACAAGATGCTAGGTTATTGCTTAAAATACTGATATAAGAATTTGTGAAATTTTGAAGAAAATGTCATTCATTCCAAATCCATTAAATATTTTTCCATAATCACCATTAATTTCTATATACAACTAAATATTTCATGTATTTTTTGTTTAGGAAATGGATGTAGTGGGGCTATATCCTCTAACTACATCTATGTAGTTCGAGTATATCTTTGTTGTTATTGACATCATATCCAAATGTGATGAGTAAATACCCCTCCTGGAAGTCGAGATGAATAATATCATCAACTTTTCAATATACCATATTGTCACAATGTTTGGGTTCCCTCAGAAAATATTGATGGACAATAGCACCAGCATTTGTTCTATAAAATTGAAGAAGATATACCATGAGTACTATATTGAGTCCAATCACTAATTTTTCTATCATACTATAGAAAATTCATAGGTATTGGCCTTCAATTGGACTCTATAAATTATACATCAGATGATAGTGAACAAAGATAATAATTCTTAGCCAGAAAAACTCCGTCATACTTTAGTGGACTACCAAACCACGACAGGTACTATTATACATGTAACACTATACACCTTTTTGTATGGTACTAAGGACAAATTTCACATATAATTCAATTTTTGTCACTTCGAATATCCATTTTTAGAAATAAATTGAATGATGTGAAGTTGAAAATGATTCTAGATGAGTTATAATGACTCAGTGAGAATAGGTTGCATATATTGAACAACATTGAAGAACATCTGAATTAGATCACATAATCTTTCAAAAATGCCACCCTACATTCATTCCACAATAATGAATTGTTTTTGGCTCCCACAACCACACTAGTACATCAGAAGAAGCCTCAAAAATTAAATCTCAAATGGGAAGGGTGTTATATCATACCAAAGTTCTATCAAAATGGAGCCTAATAATTTGACACAATGGAAGGGAATTGTGTCACATACACTAAAAATGAAATATTTGACAATAAATAATTATTATAGCTATCATCATGTGTTAATTATTCATAGAATTACTTTAAACTGAACAATGTCTCTTGTCCCAACTATATACCATTAGGTTGTAAAGAATAGGTCTAGAATAGATGACATTAAACTGTAATGAGTTTTCGTAGTTGTATGTCATTAAACTGCATAAATACATCCTAATTACATGATGTTAAACTATGTAAGAGATTTCAATACACATCATGAAAAAATAAACGGAGCACATACTCACTACATGATGTTAAAATACATGGATCTCTATATTGTTCATCTTCATTCACATCAGATGACCTTCATCCCCACTGCCTTATATTAAACTGCACACCTGATGTCCTTTCCACATGACATTAAACTGCATGGTTTTATAAAAATTCATACATCTTGTTTCTCATTTCAATGAGATATTTAGGGAGGAATAGATCATATATATTGGTCCAAACACCACATGATATAATATACCCCAATATAATCCTCAATTTCCTATGCATGGTAAGATTAAACCTTACAATTATTTGATTTCCACACCGATCATAGCTCATATGAGCTTAGTAATTTCTGTATGGGTTTCCCCATATGAACAAGGAATATCACCTCACAGTATAGTAATCATTTTCCAAAATGGGATTCCATAAAGGGAATACCATATGTCATTGAAAAATGAAATTAAACTACATAGTTGATGTCCTTTTCATGATTTAAAACTATATATACATATGGAACTTGCATAAGAGGAAAACTATTTTTTTCTTGGTCTTGTAACACACCTCAATTAAATAACTCTGTGTGACTAGATTCTTGAAATCACAAGATATTAAGTGGTCTCTGATTATCCAACGAAAGTTCAAATAACAAGAAATAAACATAAAATTTTCCCCTCCATGCGTATAGTTCAAAATTTCACTAAAATCTCATGTTTCATGAACATCGTGTGGCATGTTTCCCTTCATTACATGATACGTATTAACACCTAGATATCCAATACTAGGACCAACTACTATAATCAATGGAACAAATTATCACCTATACGTATAGGTCAGATCTGTATATAGAGTTTCCCATTCAAGAAATACATGTGACTTGATTCTTATCATAAAATGATATATAGTGATGCTTGTATTTCTAATCATATTCCCAACTGAAAGAACCGACAAAAGATTCACCCTAACTGCATTTAGAATGAAATATACAAGGGAATTTATCTTATATTATATTCAGAACTATATGTGGCCTACTTTTTCATATAATATATCTTGCAAAAATTTTCACAATGGTTCCCACATCCATATTTTATGATGATTAAACAATATTAAAAACATCCATATCACATGAAATTAAAACTGCACAACAAATACATCCTTCCCATATAAAGTTAATCATCAATTAAAATGTCCACACCATATGACATTAAACTATAGTTAATAATGTGTGTCCCCAATATAAGATGTAAAACTGTGCATACCATTATCCATTGTCATCCCTCATAAATGGATAATAATTGCCTTATCCTGATCAGCCTGAGTACAAGGTTCTTCAACCATCCTTTAAGAAGCTTAATTCATATGTCACACTTAATTTCTGAAGAACCTATTGTTTCCACAATCCTTTAACACCACTTGGATTGGAAAAGGGATCTCTTAGTTTGACCATCATATCAATGTATATGGGATCATACCTTCCATCAAGAGGACTTTTGTATCAATAATGAGGGATTTATAATCCTTACGAGTTTTTCAAAACCATGAATAACCTCATCATCTCAGTGTGATATAGACCATCCATATTATTATTTCCCAATTTCATTTCCATATACATGAGATCCTTCAGTCATGAGTTACAATATCTTCATCTCTTACTCAAAATGATGTTAGAGTGCTCTTGACCCTAGGAATCCTAATTAGCCCCTTGTGGGTAATCTTCCATATTAGGTCCATGTAGATCATGAACATAATCTTCCATCACATTATTCAAATATATGTGACCCTATACTCTAGCATATAATGGTGAAAATAAAATTACCTTATGCTACTAATGAACAAGATAGAAATCATAAAAGCTTGATAACTTGGAATGGGAGGCCTGATAAAATTATAATTCTTCTCTCACTAAACACTCCATCTCTAGAGTTTATAAAGAATCATACGGAATAAATAAAGAAGGAATAATGTTCATTAGACCCACACTATTTCCCATCTAATATCTAATTTATTCTTTCTAGATATCATAGTATAGGAAAAAGATTTAGTAAGGTTTTTTCAAATATCATTTCCATGATAAAATGTTCACAAGTCAATGAAAACAAAATCAATGTTCTCAAAACCATTTTATATATTACACATTACAGAAATCAAAAATCATTATTTGAAAACCTTATATCACTATAAATCTCTTGTGGCCTTAGTAAAAGGATACCTAAATTCAAGGGACCCTTTTTTTAACCATGCATGTTTTCCAATAAATCTTTCATATGGTCATATCATCATCCACAATATTTGTCACTCAAAAAAATAATTATTTGATCATTGTGTGCCCTAACATCATCACAAGAGAGCTCATCCAATCAATGTGTTCTAGTCCATTGCTATTATGATGTTCCTAGATCATCCTTCAAAATCGAGCACTATGAACCTTGATTTACAATCATCTTACCATACTATCTTAGTGGATTAAAAATCATTAACATCACATTATCATTTTTTACACTTTCTAAATGAAAGAACGTGATACTCCCTTTCGTAACCATTGATTCATAATGCCTTGTTATTTGAAACCACATAGCATAGTACACAAGCTTTATAGTTAAGATCTAAACTACCTTAGTGTTCCAAAACACTGCCTGGATGGCATTCTTCCATAAACAACATCATCATCGGGACTTTTCAGTATTCATAAATCATTCATGGCTGTTCAAAATGAATTTCAATCATCTTTTCTTGACCATGATATAGTAGAATAAGGTATTGGATCTACAAAAAAAGATATATCCTCCTTGATGGTAATGTAACTCTGAACAGAATGAGCCCGGGAAACACCATGCTGGAAACTGGAACCTCAATGTGGTATTGGTCATCTATGACATGTATTCTCCATCCAATATTATTATACTCAAACTTTTGTGTTATGAATTAAAAATCCATATTCAAGCTTTCCTAGGGGCCTATCCTCCCTAGTATTTCACCCCAACCAATATTACCAACATAAATCATCCATAACTATCAAAAACGAGTGGAGACACACGCTTTTTGATAGTTATATTGGTTTATAAGGCCATTGACCTACTGAGTAGAGGTTTATCCTCATTTCAAGAAAATATATCTAACCCTATGGAGCCTCAACAACACCATGGACGAACATAAAACTAACGTGTGAATTGTGTCATTCCTGGAATGTATGCACCATATTCCATGATCATTGGTCATGTACAAATAGTAAGACTTCCATCTTCATGGTATCTAAAAGTATGAGCTAACAGAACCTAATATATAATGATATATGGCTGAGATAAATGCCCTAAAAAACTAGGGATATAATGTTTGGGCTAAGAGACCCTTATCTAATTCAATTAAATGTTTGAGCTAAAGGACCCTAAAAATACAATAATAGAAGGTCCCAAATAAAATGAACTAAAATATACAGATTGTTGGCTAGAGGTAATGGTCCATCAAACTATAGTGATATATGTTTTGTGCTAAAACACCATAAACTATAATGATACAAGATCCAATAGAAAAGAACCTAGACTATAGTGAAAGAATTTTTGAGATAAATGATGTTAAAATACAATGATAGATTTATGATCTAAAATACCATAAACTATAGTGATATAAGGTCCATGATAAGATAACCTAATCTAAAGGGATATATTTTCAGTGCTGAATGTCTGAAAACTAAAAAATAAGAGGTCAAACCTAAAAAAACATAATGAAAATAAATAGATTGACTTAGATAAATTCCACCATACTACGTGACATCAGTGATTTGGTCTTAAATAATAGAAAATGGTTTATGACACATTATATGGCCTTGGAAAATATCAATTTTCACTCACCATGCTTGTCGAATTAGGAAAAAGATAGAAAATATCCCACCTTGAGATGTATTTGACCCAATTATTCTCTTATGAAATAAATATCAAGACCACGGGAATAGTTACATCATTGAGGAACCTTATGATTGGTGGTAATTCATGAGAACTTCTTGAGAGGAATCCATTGGGGTTAAAATAGTCAAATCAATAAATTCATGTTTACATGTTATTATAAAATTAGTGGTTATAATTGGTTCAAAAAATACATTTATTAATATATTGAAATATGGGGAATCTCTGAATTTGATATTACCCCCAATAATATCTTCATGAAAATAAATTCATGTCAGTGATAGATCTATAAATATATTTTATTTACTGATATGGCCATATTTTCAAGAGTCTAGAGAGAAGAATATGTTGAATGTTTATGATGATATATCCTTGACTCTTCTTCTTCTACCCCAAGATAGAGTGTCTCAACTAAAGTAGTTGGATCCTCAAATATTTTAATGCAGTTTTCTACGAGGATGATGATGTTGAATGGATTCACCTCTAGTGAGTTAATATTTCCTCATAACTTCATATCTGCACTGTCTAGGAATCCATTTGGGATTGAAATATAGATAGAAACGGTAAACTCTTCTTCAACACCTCCAAGGACTCCTTCATTTGTTTGAAAAGGGGAGTATTAACCCCATGATAGTGAAATCCCCTCCCATTGGTGGGATAATATTTTTGGGTGAGGATTATTTGTTTCATGATTTCATATAGTAGTTGGTGATAAAATTCATCTACCCTCAATTCATTATGTAGCTGATGAGGACATTCCCATTGGTCACGAAATTTTTCCAATGGAGTCTCACTAAGGATGGAATGAATCTACTATAAGATCATCATACACCATGTATGTGGTTATATACATGATGGGAAGGTCACTTAAAAAATTTCGAGTATCCGATAATTATTGTAATAAATAATGAGATGGGGATCCATATATCCTCTCCCCTATATGGGCATCATCCATTAATTGTGTGGGAGGGCTGATCTCCTTGATAGTTTCACTCATAATATCAATATGGTCATTTCTAAAAAGAGGGTTCTTCCTTGAGGTCTCTCCCAAATATATAACCAAATACATCATTTTAGTGGACATAGGGGTCATTGATGAAGATTTATTATCTACACGATGAACCGGTGATCTTAGAACAACACTCGGATCGGCTGCTACCCAAGCCGGATCATAAACATGAGTAAGAATGTTCGAAGTGTCAATAGATGGAAGAATCATCCTAGTGTTACTGTCTTCATGTGGAAATGTCTTGAAAAATTCGGTGGATTCTCATTGGATTTAACTATCCTTGCACACCAACTAAATTAATCTGAGAGACTTTTATGTGTAACCTATGTAGCAGGAAAACTGATAAGTTGTAGATGGTTCGTAGATGATCTGCCCATCTATCCTAATTGTAAAAACCTTTTCCTAAATGGGGATATTGTATGGCCATTTTTCAATAGATTCATTCCCATTATCAAAGATTGTACCATTAGGTGTCGGATAAGGGGTCACATAAATTCCATCAGATCAACTCAAAACATCATTATCACCATCAGAGCCTAGTGACATTGCCCCACCATAGATATGTTCAAAAACCAAGGATGAGATAAGGCACAAGGGATACTTCTGGAATTGAAATATTATTAGTAATATAAATTCTCCCCTATCTAGAAAATTTAAAAAATTGAATGGTTGGGGATTCTAACATGCTGAATGTGGACCAAGGTTTGGTAATTATAAGAAACAATTTGTACTACCATATTATTGGATTTTCCCCCTGATAGTTGTAGTACCATCACCAGTGTATTGTCCAAGATTCCAAAATTCATGTCCCTATATTAGAAAATCTACCCATTTAGGATCATATAAATGACACCAACAAGCCTATGTCTGGGAGTGTTCTATAGATTAACTCAATATCCCCATGAAGTATCATTACTAGCTTCCAAAATGGAATAATATGACCTAAAACTCTCATGGAATTTCTATGAATGGAACTAATGGTGGGTGTATAGAAGTTGGATTAGGTATTATGTTACTGAGAAAATTTTTTATCCCATATTTGAAAGAGATATGAGAGTTCATAGTCATCTCCTTTAATAAATTTTACTACCCAATGATGAGAATGTCCATCACCAAATTGGAGTCTGCAAAGGGTTATCCGATTAATCTGCAACAGGACATAACTCATCATACTTTCCATTAGAAAGTTGTATCCCACCATGTTGTTAGATATTAGATAGAATGATTTCTGCCTCTCAAGAAAAAATATTAAATGATTTGTTTTGAAGACAATGATAGTTAACCTGTAATCGAATAATATCAGGTTTGTAGTAGAATATAAATTGGAAAATCCATAATATTTCATAAATATGGACAAAATAACTGGTTAGCAAACTCTATGTAGCTTTTTCCAAAAAATATTTTTGAACATTGATCAGAAATTTTGACATTAGGAAGGATATCCCATTTCGAGATTCATTATCAACCCAGGTTGTTCAGAAAAGGGATGAATATATTTGAGTGGCTTTGATTGATTGTCTTATGAGAGATATCAAAACTATCTTGACCCAATGGAGTGTTTTCCAGTATAAAATAAACCCCCTAGGATCAAACTGTGACCAGTTGTCCGTCCAGAAAACTTTTTATATAAATAAATACAACAAAATATTACACCCAACAAGATCCTCTTTATCATAATTAATTGTATGTAGTAGGTTTTCATTATGGTTTCTAGAAATAATGGTCGTTTGATTGTCCCTAGAAAAGGAACAGTGAAGGCTTTTGGAATCCATATGAACAAAATAATGTTTCAACTGTAGGGAAGATTGAAATGAATTCTAGTGAATATAATTATTTAAAAATTACATCATATTAGCATCCATAAGATTAATCAGTAGGGAATTCAAAGATCACGTGAAGGAGTTACAAATATTTGGTCAATAAAAATATTTTGAACCAAATAAACCCATTTATCATCAAAGAGCCACGTTAACCATCAAAACAGTAAGGATTTCATGATCTAGAAATGGTCATGCAAGATAAAAAATAGTTGAAAACGATTAAATGATTGAGCAAAATGATCTTTAAAAACCAACAATGTATATTGTGCATCCCTATAATATTATTTCAACTAAGCACCTAGGAAAAATAGTTTGTGTGAAGAGACAATCATGGGAAGGTCTCACAGATGGATATGAAAATCCATTATTTTTGAAGGGTTTTGCAAAAGGGTTACATGATGGAGGTAGGGTTAAATGCCACATAGATATAGAATATCTAGTGAATGAAAAAATCATTATATCTCTATTTATAGGGTATTATGTGGAATAAAAAACATCTTCTAATAGAACAAATGTCTCCCAAAACACAGAATGAAAATAATTCCAAATCTTATGGTGGGAATTTGCATTCCTTGTAACTGATTCCTTTTCCTTGAGTGCATATCTCCTGATGGGGCCATGCCATTATGCAGACAAAATGACCATTTGAGAAATAAAAAGAAAATAAATACCTAAATATGTTTATTATATTATCCTCAAAATAATGGAAGAATAATGTGTCCTAGATCATGTGGATCAAGTGAGACTCAAAGAGACTTATGATTGTGATGCATTTTAATGTCACATGAAGTATCCATCCATAGCGTATAAGTTGTGGCATAAACCATGGAGCCCTTTTTTACAAGTCCTACTCTCGAGAAGGATTCCTATAAAATGGTTGATCAGCAGGCAACCCCCAGACAAGATCCTACTGGTCATGTTGATAGTTTGGTGTTGGCCCCTACTCAGCCATTTAAGCATTCGTGGAAAATAGGGAGAAAAAAAAATTAAGGGATCCAATTGTAGTCTTCAAATGATGAAATAGGGAGAAGCATTCGTGCAACGATGAATAACGTAAGGCACCACATATTCACCAATGAAATTTCCACCGAGCTGTGAACAATAATGATGCAGTGTCACCCTAATCATGTGAAAGGCTTCATAAATTTCCAAGGGCTCATGTGATACACCATTTTCTCTAAGAAAAACATATGTAATTCCCATTAAATGATCAATAACTAATACAGGTCCTTTATTCCATGAGATGAATCACTGTATGGGAATGTTATTATCTTCAAAAACCTTCTTTCAATCTTTAAAAATTAAAAAACAATATAAAAATAAAATAGGAAAATATAACGGGGATGTTAAGACCCCCTTGTGGGTGTAAACTGTAATTGATGTTCTCTTAAACTTCTTAAGACCTCAAAAAATCCATTTGGAATAGTAGAATAATTCTATGAAGGACCCCAAACAAGATACCTTTATCTAGAAAAAAACCAAGATTTGTCACCTAAAATCCCATGAAGACATTTTAACTAGTTTCATGATCTTGTGATGGACCTCAGACATATTGGCTAGACCACATGAAACTACCGTTTCATGACCCATACTCTGAGCCCTATGTTGTGACTACCCCATGTTAGCCTCCTGAAGGCTAGAGGATGACATGTAGCATCAAATAAATTATCCTCCATATTGGGGGAATTAGCTGTGTACCTGTACACTTGCACACTAACAACCCCAACTCACAATGCTAAAAAAATATGCATGCAACTAAGAAATCCACTGAGTATAAAATAAAAAATGATGAATGTAAAGGGACATAATACAAGTCAAAATATAAAAAACAGAATGTGAAAAGGACTTTTTAAATACAAATATAGAATACCTTACATAAATTGTATGTAGAGAGTAGCTTCCAAAATATGTGGGAGTACGCCTCTCTGGTCTGATCACACTAGTATTTTACTATTCCTGGACAACTAAGGTCTCCATAAAAGAATCAATCATCTGCAAAAGACACAAAAAGTGTTGGAAAATACCATGCAGGGGTGAGAACCACAATAATCTATAGGGACCCCAAACCACTTATAAATTCCTTAAAAGAGAAGTACACATGACACACTGGAGAGCTCAAATATATAAAAATTAAAATATAAAACGAAGGAAAATTTGTTATAAAGATGAACCATTTTCACAGATAAGAAACTCATCGTCGATGATTAGCTAAAGTCTGTCATGCCACTAACATCCTCTCATCTGTGGGGACCCTGAGATCCACTCAACTACTCGTCAACCATGTCACAAAGGACTAAACGAATATTCAATTGTAAGGCCACACTGGTCTGCACGACTACTTTTCTGCTGGGAAACTGATTTCTGATAGTGTACTAATCATCTGGGCCACAATTGTATGCATGGATACTCGTCTACTGGGCCACTGAGGTCTGTTCATCACTTCCTTCTCATCACATCTAGTCATAGTATTCCAGCTCATAGTGCACATGATTCTTGGAGAATCTACTCCTCAACCCATTGGTCATATATCACAAAAAATGGAAACACACATTGCGTATGACAAAATAAATTCTTTGTTTCAAGGGTCCCAATGTTTTAAATGGATCATCAATTAGACGTACGGTTTGCATGTTATTATCGTTAACTGAAAAGGGGAAGTTGTGTCCGGGTCTGGTCCGACCAGGTCAGACCAACATGATCCCACCTTGTCTGAGGTTCATCACCCCGAACCAGGTCCATTGGGCCTAGACCGTACCATCTGGGTCCAGCATGGATATGCTGGACCACAGTTCTATACCACTAGACTATTGGTTCGGTCCGTTGGGGCGGCCCCACTTGCTTTCTCCCGCTCAGCCCACTGGGAGTGGGCAGGATTGTCTATCCAGGACATGGTTTTGGTCCCCACGTCTTCTCCCAGTCATCATGTTAGATATTCCATGTGATGCGGCATGATTCTATGTCGATAGAAAACATACCTCCAGCCATTGATAGTGTTCGATGTTGTAGGGACCTCTACTGCCATGGCACACCGGATGGTTATTCGACGGGCCACCATACATGCTCTCGTGGTTCATTCATTAATCTATGAGAACCACTAGAATTCATGGGTTGTCCTTTTTCCTTCTATGGAATCAAGGTCATCTATCCACTGATCCAGGGTTCGGTCATTAAGAACACATGAACAACCATAAAATAGGAATATGATCCATGTTTTTTTGTCATCTCGACTCCTCTGCATTTGAGTTTTGAATCAAATTTGGGGAATACTGGGATTCTATCAAGACTGACCCTAATTCTTTAACCCATGATTGTACAAATCTCCTTCTACAATAAACAACATTCATATCAACCTATTCATGGGTTGATCGATATTCATTGTTTATAAATAAATAATAGGGAAACAAATCCAATGAGAACAAAACCTTAACTAATTTGTGGATTGTTTGTTGGTGATGATTGGCGTCACTATGTTCATTGCTCCTCAATCCATCGTTGGTGGTCATTTTTTTGTCACATATCACCAAAACCAAATCTCTAAGGGTTAAAACCATTTCATCAATATGCTAACGATTCACCTCGGTCAATCCCTTAAATACATAAAATAGGTTATGCTAGATTGTGTTTCACCGTAGTAACACATTTTTATTTATAAAATAGAATTTTTTTTGATGTAGTGATGAATTTATAATTCCAAATAAAATAAATATTATGTTTATTTTATTTTCCCTTAAGAAAGTATTTTAATAAAATCTCCTAAAATTTCTAGAAACAAAATCTGTTCCCTCGATCTGCACCAGTCCAGGTTAAGTCCAATCATAGGTAAATTCATCATCCCAGACACAATGCTGTCTGCATATTTTAAATTCGGAAAACTATTTAGATGTTTTCAAAACCACTCATGTGTGATATTTTAAATTATGTTAAACAAAGTTCAAAAAAGGTATTCTTGGCACATCAGTACAGAAAATCAACTGCCTTCGAAGTACCTGGTTTTGAAATAATCCCATATAATTAACGAAATTTAATGGAATTCTAGGACATTACAGAACCCACACCATTTGGGATTTAAATCCTCATAATTCAAAACAATGTCTAAACACAAAAAATTGGGATATTGAGAAAGGATGTGAACCTCTTGATCCTATGTGCTCTCTTGGAGATTCTCATGCTACCATGAAATGGGAACAAGTGGAATCAACCCTCCATGAAAGATCCACTCATGTTGATACTCAATCTCTACTAAATATTTTGCAAACATCACAGCATTGCCGATATCTAAATCTCCCCAGTAGATGAAGTGTGATGGATCATGAATGTATCTCCCCAGTTGTGAAATGTGGAATACATTATGCACCTGGTGCATCTCTAGGGGGGATGTCTAGGATGTACTCCACCTCGCTAACTCTATTCAGAATCTGAAATAGTATGATGAATCTTATTGACTACTTTCTACCTCTTCCAAATCTCTACAGTCACCTTTGAGGTGAGACCCGTATGAACACATGGTCTCCCTACTCAAACTCCAAGGCCCTCTTTCTCATATCTCTGTATGATATCTATAGACTTTTTTCAGTCCTAATTCACTCCTCGGTAACCTATTCCTTCTCAGTGGTATCCCCTAATAACTTTGGACCCATGATTACTGAATCCCCTAGGTCTATCCAGCATAACTGTCATCATACTTGTCCTTTGTAAAGTGCCTCAAACAGATCTATACAAATGGTGGATTGAAAACTATTGTTGTACATGAACTCTAACAGTGGAAGGTGATCCTACCAACTATTCTTGAGGTCCATGATACACACATAAATCATTTCTTCCTATACATGGATAGTCATATCTATCTGATTGTTCATCTAGTGGTGAAAAGTCATGCTCTAATGAAGCTATGTTCCGAAATCCTAATGTAATCCCTCCCACAATTAGGATGTAAATCATGTTCTTCATTAAAATAATATCGTTGATGGGACCCCATGGAGTTGAACTATCTCTTCCATGTAGAGGAGTCCCAATCCCTCTACTGAACCCTACTTTCGGATGGATAGGAATTGGGCTACCATGTTGAGATGGTCAATAATCACCCAAATGGTATCGTGCCCCCTAGTTGTATGGGGTGAACGCATAATGAATTCCATAGAAAAACCATCCCGCTTACACTTCTGCATGTCAAGTGGGTGAGTCAAACCAACTAGAACTTGATGCTCCGCCTTCACTTACTAACATTCAAGGCAGTGTCAAACAAACTCTTTCACTGCCATCTTCATCCCCAGACACTAGTATTGATTTCGGTGGTCCTGGTACATCTTCACCACTCTAGGAATTACCACCAAATGGAAGTGTAAAACTCTTTTAGAGCTTCATTACATGGGGCCACCTGAACAACAATGTGTTCTATGAAAAGGATGGAATGATCCACACCTATTGAATATCCATTAAGATATTTATTTGAGGATAATTGTGCACGTCAGGCCTCAAAGTCAACATTCATAAGATGTGCCTCCCCAAATCATCATAATAGTATGGGACTAACGATCATCAATTGATGATAAGTTTCTATGTCATCATCCATGAAGGATATCTCCATTGTGTCTAAATTCACTTACTTCTTACTCAGTAATTGCAAACTAGATCTCATGGTGAGCACGTATGCTACCTCATTTCCATTCCTTGGATTATAGGCTATTTCAAAGTCACAGTCCTGGAGGAACTTTAGCCATTTTCGCTGGCACATGTTCAAGTCCTTCTGGGAAAAGATATATATGAGACAATTTTTGTCCGAGTTTATGGTAAACCGCTCACCCATCATGTAGTGCTGCGAAATATTCAAATTAAAGGCTACTGCTACTAGCTCCAGGTCATTGGTCACATAGTTCTTCCCATGTTGCTACAACTTTATTGAACCGTAGGTGCTCACTTCTTTTTCTTTCATTAGGACACAACACAGATCGGTCCATGATGTGTCACATAAAACTACATAACTGACACCCTCGTCTGATAGTCTCATGATGTGGGCAGTCATCATTCTCTACCTCTTCTCCTGAAAATAGTACTGGCATCTCTCTGACTACCCAAAGGGTTGCCCCTTCCATTTAAAATCTGATATGTGTTCTTCTACCCTAAAAAACTCATGAAGGAACCTCTTTTAATATCTAGGAATACCCAAGAAGCTCTTTAGCTCAGTCACACTTTGGGGTGTCAGTTCTATAATCACTGCATCTATCGTTGCTGGATCTACAACACCAAAATCCGATATGACATTTCCTCTAAAGTGGACTTCTTGAATATAAAACCGAATCATTAAGATCCTCCCATAATGTTTGTTCTCTTAGAGTGTATCAAGGACCATCCATAGGTATGTCGTGTGCTTCTCCTAAAACGATGAGTACACCATGATGGTATAAATGAAGACCATGACGAAATGATTGAGGTAAGGTTGAAAAATCCTATTCATAAGACCCATGAAAACTATCGGGGCACTGGTCTTGCCGAAATTCATCACCAAGAACTCATAGTGTTTATACAAATTTTTGAAATATAAATTTGGTACATCCTTATCCTATACATGATGCTGATGATAGCCCGATCTAAGTTCTATCATCGAGAACACTATTTCACCCATATGTTGATTGAGGAGGTCATAAATCATCGTCACTAGATACATGTTCTTCACAGTCACATAGATCAGGATCCAAAAGTCCACGCACAATCTCATACTCCCATCTTCCTTTTTGGAAGTCAAAACTAGGGCATCCCCTTGTGAAACGGTGGGTCTCATAGAGCCCTTTTCCTTCATGTCCTAGAGTTTCACCCTCAACTCATGAAGCATTAGGGGAGCCATACAATATGTAGGTGTGGATATTAGTTTCATCCTGGGGTAGAAATAAATGCAAAATTATACCTTCCTATGATGAGGTAATACTAGGAAATCTTCTGGAACAATGTTGTTTTTCTCATCCACGACTATAGGAATGTGAGGACTCTTCTCGTCCACATCACCAATGGTGAGCTTATAAAACAGGTGAATGATCAGATACAACCTCCCCTAAGAAAATAAATCTTGTTCTACAAGAGATACTTTATCATTGATGAAAGAAAACACGGTATCTTCATCACAGACAGACTGCACTCTGCAAGTAAGACAGTCGATCTAAGCATGAACTATGGATAACTAGTGCATACCCTAGATGGATTCATAAGGCCTCAACACCGCTACTATGAAAACACAGCAGAATATTTCACCTGCAAGAGTAATCACACATTTCTAGCACCAGTGTGTGATCATATAATCCCCTCCTGTAGTGGTATCTAACAATAAGGATTGAGATAATGGATTGACCAAAATTTCTGAGATCCGAACAGGGTCTTTTAGAAGGAAAGAGTGGATGGAACCAATGTCTATATGAATTGTAGCTAAAGTGGAAGAGAAATAGACTATACCTATAAACATTGTTAGAGTTCCTTGGTTATTGGCCTCCATCACCTTAATCTCGCCTCACCAATGTCCACCAATTCTTGGAACCCATGGGGGACCACCTAGGGTTAGTGGTGGTAGCACCTCGAACCTCCACCCTCCACATGCTACTCTTCATGCTCCTCTGCCACATATTTTTAACTATTGACCAACTCCCTCAAACCTCTACTTATACCTTGACATTACCTTGATAGTTTTCCATTTATCTACATGTTGAGTCAGGTTGTCACGAGCCATGTTCCACTTCTAATCGCACGAGAATCACATCATTCCCCTCTAATGAATCCCTCAACCTTGCGGGTCTTTTTCCACTGATCATGCATCGTAGGTCACACCTCGAATGCCTAGCCCACATGGGCCCCCATGTCTGCTTCTTAAAATCCATATTAGAAGAATCCACCACTTGGGGTCAACTTGTAGCTCATGCTACTTGCGCCTACTCTTCTAGGAATCTCTCCACAAGTAGGGATCTCTCAAGCACCCTAGAATGAGTTGGGATGATAAGATATTCCATGGAGTCCTTGATCAATCAGAATAATCCACAATAAAAACCTTGAGCCCTAAAGAATAGGTTCCGTACCATTTCCATGGTGTCACGTGATAGATCAGTGAATCTCTATGAGTACTCTACAATAATCATGCTACCCTATTTTAGGTGAAATACCTCTGGTATATGTATAGAGCTAAATATTTCTTCAAATAAATCCACTATGAAGTGGAAAACAATGTCTGTCTAGGTGATGGATGCCTCATCATGCGTCTCTATCTTCATGCTCCACCATCTCCCTATCGATACCTAAAAAGGATCATGACTAATATCTTCATGTAGTTTATATTCATCCTCACTAGTCAAAAGACTCACGTAACCACCTCGAGGCAATCCTCTTCCACCTGATGGTCAGTCTCACCACTGAACATGGGAGGTCTGTACCTATAGAACTCATGTATTCCACTAAGAATATGTGTTACCACTACTGATAGTGTTAGAAGCAACTACTAACCAATGGGTGGTGGAAATTCAAGTGCACCACCCAATTGGACCATCTCCAGTATAATTCCCTATACAAATTTGTCGTTACTAGGTGAATTATCCTTGTGGTTATCCACTATAATACTTGATGCTCTCTATGTGGGGTCGCCATGAAATTGTTAAAGAGTAACCATGATGAATAGGTTATCATAGGTTAGTTTACTCTAACTTAATAATGAAATGAGAACACCCTCAATTCCTATATGTGGAATGCTATAAGTGTTTTCATGTATTGAGTGGAGAATTAGAATTTAGGATCGTGGTGTTTGAATATGTCTTCCACCGCATAAACACTAGACTCCCTAAGCATCAAATTTGATCTTGAAACATTATATACTATTTCCAAAAAAAAAACTTCAGACTCTCAATATTTTTTGGTCGGACTGGCCACCTATGATAAAAAGTTGTCACCACCCATCCCAAGGGGCCCGTTCTGTGACAACTCGAAACCATCCTTCGAAGGGAGAAGGGCAGGCTACTGGCACTAAAGGTATTATCCTTCATGTGGGAGGATGTAACCTAGTAACTATACACATACACTCAAAAACCTAGTATAATAAGCTATAAATGAAAATATACATGTCACTATGACAACCACTTATTTTAAAATAGCACAACGTGAATGTAAAGGGTCTAGAATACAAGCCCAACTATGACTAGATAAAAAAATGGTGTGATGTCTCTAGGAAATTCTTGGTCCTAGACAACCATGGTCCCTGTCAAAGCATTGATCTTCTTCATAAGGAAAGAAACGTTTAGGAAAATCTGGTACTAGTGTGAGTAACACAATACACAATAGGGACCCCAAACCATAATTAAATACCACAATGGATGAGTGCACATGAAGCAAAGGATAGCTCACACTGGTGTGACATAAAATATAGAATGTATGATTAACATTTGAAAAGATGAAAAATTTGGGCACTGAGGGACTCATCCCTGATGGGTTGCTACTATCTATCGGGCCTCTGAGGTCCGCTCATCTGATGGGCCACTATGATCTTCTCAACTAATATTATGATGGGACACATAGGTCATCATGTCTATTCTTCTATCAATCCACATAGGTATGCCTGGTGTATCTTCTTTTGGGCCACTTAGGTCTGCTCAAAAACTCATCTGTCAGGCCACACGGGCCTACATGGATGTTTTTCTGTCAGTCAACTGAGGTCCACTAGACACTTCCTTCTCTTCAGAACATGTCATAGAACTCCCAATCATAGCGCACTTGATTCAAGGAGAAAATAAAACTAAAGCCATCCTTATTATCTAACACTCAATATAAACTCACATGGAGTATTTCAAAAGGACCACTTCGTCACAAGGGTCACAACACTGCAAACGACTCATCAATCAAACATAGAATTTTTATGTTATGAATGTTTTACATAAAAGGGTACAGTCATGTCAGGATCTGGTGCAACCCAAAATGGGTTTATAGCGCCCATCTCAGATTATCTAGGTTGTGGGTCTACCCCATTAGGCTATGGGTCTAGCCTGACCCACCTCCTCTAGCTCACCTCATTGGGATAGGTTCGGATTGTCTCACTTGGATGCAACGACAATCACCATGTCTGCTCCAAATCTAAATGACAAATTCTCTGCGTAACCTCCCCACAGGTCGCCATGGGTCCCTCCTACAGTAGTCTCACTAGACCTTGGTCCTCCTACCATGGGATACAGCTCGATGTCGCATCACTAGAATCCCCTCCACTGGTCATCACCTACAGCCCATGTATACCACGCCATAGCCGAATCCACGTGGACTTCCACCCCCACGGTGTGTCACCAGTTCATGTCTCCTCCCTTACGTCGCCACCGCTGCTTGTCGTCACTGGTTGGTCCTTAAGTGGGCCATTAGACTTTCTATAGTGGTCTGTTATCCAATCCAAGAGTTCCTCTATAATTATTGGGTCATTGTCATCCCTTATATGGCCTCAAGGTCATCATTATATTTAATCAGGGTTTGATCACAAAGAACACTAGAATGACCATATTAGAGGAATCCATTCCATGTTTGTGTTTTCATGATTCCTCCGCATTAGACTTTTAAACAAAATTGTGGAAGACTCAAATTATATCAAAACTAACACGGCTTCTAAACCCTATTATCATGCAACCCTCCCACATGAATGGATGATCAGTGGATCAACCTGTTTGTGGGTTGATCTGCATTCTTTTTTTAGAAGGAAATAATGGGGAAACAAATTCAACAGGAACAAACCCCAAACTTATTGGGGGATCATTTATTAGTGTTGATTGGTTTCCCTGCATTCAAAGCTCCCCAATCCATGGATGGTGGCCATCCTTCACCAATGAAAAATTTCCAAGGGTTGTGAATTTATCAAATGTTCCAATGATTGATCTCGGTTAATCCATTGATTATATAATATTCATTTTTTTAGTTTCATTTTATTTATGTTAGATTATTTTATATATGAAATAATGTTCTTGTTACATTGCAATGAATTAAAAATTAAAACTAAAATAAACATGAAGATTGTTTTATTTTCCCTTAAGAAATTCATATTATAAAACATCTTAAATTTCTGAAAACTATATTTTTTCCTCATCCCACCCCGGCCTATGTTATGTCCATTCATAGGTAACATTGTCACCTCAGATGTAACACAACCCTCGTATTTTTAATTTGGTCACCTGTTTAGATGTTTCCAAATACTCTCATTTTTCCTATTATAAATAAACATTAAAATTGTTTAAACAAATATTCCAAGCTCACTGGACCTCAAAATTGAGTGTCGTCAGAGCACCACGTATTAAAAAACTCCCATATAATTAAACAATTATAAGGAATTTCAAGACATTACAACATTATAATGACTACATGATTTAGAATGACCTCTATAACATTCAATAATCCTATAAATGTTGTAATGGAGAGATGATCTCACAATCATTCGATAACAAGTGACAACACTAGAATGACCTATGGGAAGACTTTAAAAAAATTCATGACATGAAATCCCACTACTGGCGCCATCTTATATTTTTATGATATGCACCACATAAAGATGAGAATAATCATGTTGGAAATGCCTATATATGCCCCACAAAAACATTAAAAATGCATGAAATTTTCATAGTAACCTCACACTAGTGTACCCATGTATCAGATCAGAATTATCATAACATCTACTCTCATGGACAAGAATGTTCACTGGTAGGTAACATCAGAATAAAAACATGACTGATCATACATCATGCATAAAAGCATCAGATGATAACTAATAGATCCTAAGAAATTCATCAATCTGGTTTTGTAATAAACATTCCATACACTTACTAGATGATGAAAGACATAAAACAAGATAAAACTGAGTAAATATATGGAATATGAAATAAATGCATTGAATGAAGACTAATAACGTGAGATACATATGATAAGAACAAATACGTTGATCATCATTCACTTTGTAAGAATGAAAATGTCATGAGAAAGAACCTGAATATGTCTCCTATGTCACATGACTATCCACCAGTGTAACATTTAGAACATTCGAAGTCCCATATACATGTCATATAAAGTCATATAGTTCCTTAATGGAATTCCATATATTTCTTATCAAATCCTCCATGCTCATAATCTAGACATTGTGATAACCTCATGACATAACACCCAAATAAGGAGGTGTCAATAGTACATTCTAGCTGACTTTCATGATGGAAACATGACATGTAAACTGAATCACGTGATGTCCTTTGAAAAAAAAAGAAATATCTTATTAGAACCTCTAGATATTTCTTCTAGCTACTTTGATGTCCCATGTACATGTCATCCAACATTCATGATGACACCTAGGAAAGCCATCCCAGACTTGTAGCACCATTTGGGCATGTCACATCGAATCTCAAACACCCTATAATTGTATTAGCTTTCTTTATAAATAACATGATTGAAAGTTTTCATGGTTATGGGACACTATCTAAGGAAGATGGTTGAGAACATTAGGTGGATTCCAGAAGAAGCTAGCTAGGTCATTCAATGTCCTCTGGGAATTTTATCCTATGGCATGTTCAACCTCCAGACATTACATACAGATTTGGTGATGTCCCTCGGACAAGTCAACTATATCGTACTCTTGTATTTGGACAAGTTATGTAGAAATAATACAAAATGTCAAGAATACAATCAAGGGATGTCATCTATACAATCAACCCATGTTAGGTAGACAAGAATACTGGGCTATGTGGGCATCCCATGACTTGAAAACCCTGATCAAACTCCATGATGGGAATCATCAGTGTTTAAGCCCCATCCACTTGAGTTATGATGAATATGGTTCATTATACAACCATGTTATGTAGTATTAATTCCTAAGGGTTGATCTCATTATTAATATAACAGTTGGGTAGTCCGAACACATAATTCAATCAACAATATGCAATCAGACTGATTACATTCGATCCCATGTTTCTCTCATTGAGCATATCTCACATAGGATTACTAACTCACAATGATCATTTCTTGGACGTCACAAGACTCTATCAAGTCAAGGGAAAACAAATTTTTTATGCCCCAATGAGTGTAAAAATATGATATGTCTTACATATAATGGAATACTGTGTGTGTAATCTAGGACTTATTGAACTATGGGGACATTGATTAGTGCCATAATGAAGACATGAAGTATGCCTTCCGATGTCCAGAGTTTAAATGGGAATCCACTTCATTGTATATTCTTCCATGTATCTATAATTCCAACTATCATGACCAAATATAAACTAAGGTTTGTTGTCATTCAACTCCCTCCATTAGATTGAGAAATCATTGACCTATAATGAATCTGATTCCTTCTATAACTAAGATATGTAAGAATCCTTCTTTCTAGGAATGAAATAATGAATATTGATGATAAATATACAATAGGGGAAGTGAATTGTATCCTATAAAAATTCCTCTAGAACTTTTAATATTGATATAAAACATTCTATGTTTAACAATGTTAAATAAGGTAAATTCAAAAGACCTCTTAGTTCTAAAAACATTATAGGTTCTATAAATATGGTTCCAGAAATAAAACATAAGAAAAGTTTACAACAACAATGATTCTACCTTAAAGCATATAGAATATTACTAATCCGAGTATACAAGTACAAGAATGTATAAGATAGTTATTCTTTCTTTATTAATAAAAAAGAAATGGGGAATAAACTTCAAACAATACAAGTAACTAGTATGAAATATTTTAACCCAAAGAGTTGTATCTCCAATAACCTTGGATAAGATTTCCTTGATTATAATTTCAAGAATGTATGTCTTACCCACATCAGGATAATCCATCGATAAGAATATTAGAGTCTATCATGATATCCCCAGAATCCCTCAATCATCAAGGTAATCAGATCTGTTGTCTTCCTTATCTAAGAAGTCATCAAAATTTTAGTTAGTCGACACATCTGTCTTCCTATCCCCAGAAGCCCTCGATTGTGCACAGCTACAATCAGAGTCTAATGAAACAAGTTGAAAAATATATCTAGTATGCACAATGAATGAGAGTCTCTCTCCCTATAAATCACTTCATCATCCTCTAATCTCTAGATTAATTGATTCTGTAATGTGATCATTAAAATGAGCTTCTATATTTAGGCATTTTCCCAATGGTCAGCTCCATCCTCCAACAGTCATATTTTTCCTTGAATCTCAGAGGTACTTGTACTAATTTTATTCAAATAAAAATTAATTAAAAACAAAATGTATGACATCGTTTCATAACTAAAACAAGGGTATGTAAAATATGATTTCTTAACCAAATCCATTTTTTAGAGTCCAAAAAAATAATGTTCAGAGTTTAAGAAAATAATCATTTAGATTATATATTACATAGATATATGAATTTTGTTTTTCAAGAAATTATAAATCACAATTCTATAGACTTCAGAGTCTGAATTCTAATGTATTCGGTACCTGAATTCTGAGGAATTTAGAAACTAAATTCAATTGAATTCAGAACCAGAATTCTAAATAATTCGGAACATGAATATTAAGGAACTCAGAACCTGAGTTCTAAGGAATTCAGAGTATGAATTTAAAATAATCCATAATCTGAATTTAAGAGAATTTGGAATCTGAATTTCAGAGAATTTGGAATCTCAATTCAGATTATTTAGAATCTGAATTTTAGAGAATTCAGAATCTGAATTTCAGAGAATTTGGAATATGAATTCAGAACATAAAAACAGAATACTCTATATCTAAGAATTTATTAGATTCCAAGTGTTTAGATATGAAACTAATTTTTACACTTTTGAAATATAATGATTTAGAATAAGAGATACTAAATAATGAACAATGAAAACAAAGATAAGGAGAAAATTTCTTTTGGAAGGAAAACTTCCTTGTTAAGATAAATATTCAGGGAAATAATATTTTCTTTGAGATAGAGATTTTGTTATTTTCAAAACATAATGTAATGAAAAAGTCATAATTAAGCCTTATTGACTCATAAATCTCCCCCTTTTTGGAAAGCACAAACATCCATAGGAAAAATAATCCTAGGAATTAGAAATTTTATAGACATGGAAATAAAAAACTATCTCCCTTTACATATGGATCATATTTAATACAACTAACTCCCCCTTATAATTTAGAATTACTAAGGATTATATTCTTGATTTCCTAAATGAGATTTTACATTATCTTGCATAAAAAAATCATCATTTATAAGAACATTCCCTTAGATGAACTCCTCCTTACTTAAGGAAATCTCTTCACTAATTTGAATTCTTTTAATCATTCATTTCTCACCATTTGTGATTTTCAAAAAATAATAATGAGAATAGAAAAATAATTTTTTACTTGAATCATTAGTACTAAACCACCACAAACAAAATATATAAATATCAACCGACATTTTATTATTGTTGAAAGAATCTTTATAAGTAAAAATACAAAAAAAATCAAAATCTAATGATATTATCCTTCATTCTCTTTCAGCATCAGCTACATCAAAATGGTTTTTAGCTTCTTGAGATCTTTGGGATCCTATTCTGCACGCTTAAGAAACTGATCTTGTTCATCACATTTCTTCTCTAATGCTTTACTTTTTTTCTTCCCAAGCCATATGATATTATTCTTGATATTTCAACACTTTTTATTTTTTAACAAGCTTCTCTTCAATAAAAATATTTAGATCCCTTTCCCTCTTCCAATTCACGTCCTTATAATTATGCTTGTAATTCAGATCTTTAACATACTTCTACTAAGTATTCTATTCGAGGGTTAACTTTTCATCAAAACTATTTGAAATATCCTCTATCATCCAATATTATACATCAAAAGTATCCTTGAAATTATAATGAAATTCATCTAAGATTCTTATTTCATCAATAGTATTCTTTTACCGGGTGGTAATCTTCTTGTAAGATCTTTATGAGCCTCATAACCATTGAGGAATGTTTTTAAATCTCCCTCTAGTCTGACACATTTGTCTATAACCCTGGAAACTGAATTTTATTTTTGATTTATCTTATATTGAAGCAACTGGAATCTTGAGTCTATGCTTGGGAATAAGGTAATAGTACTAAAATACTTTTTCAATGACTAAACATCAAAATCAAGTTCAAGGGAACATTATTCAAAATCCAAGTGTTTAGTTGGTGAGGATTCTTTTTATATGTCCTCATCTTTCCTCTTTGATGAACAAAACATATCTCTTCTTCACCATAGATTTACTCATTGGATCTACTACCACATGTTTTCCCTTATCATCTTTCATAATGATGTCTTGTTCGTTGGGAAATTTGTGCTAAATATTGGATAACTGAAAAATTTTATCTTCCTCAACTTTATCTTTCTCTGCATCGGCTATCTGATCTTCCAAATGAATGAATAAATGATTACTTCTATCATCATCTATTGGAATATTCACTACTTCCTGAACCTTTTCTTCATTCCCTGGTGTAACAAGTTTTGGGGATTTTTCTTGAGAAGTCCGGATTGACAATTTCATGGAGGGGTTTTCCTAATCATGGTAATCTTTAGATTTCTTTATGGTATCATCAGTTTCATTCCCTTATTATTATTCTTCTTGTCCTTCTTCTTTAATTTCCTCTTACACTTCCTGAGCAATTTCTTCTTCTTCATGTGATTCCGGAATCACTACTTTCATTCCTAGAGTCTTAGGAATCAATTCTTTCAAAAACGATTCTGGGACTCAAATTTTTTTAGATGATTTTTTAGATGCCTTATGAATAGATTGGACGATTCTCAGCAGCCTTTTCCTTCATGGATTTTGTCTCAGCATGATACAAGCCAAAATTAGGCTCCACTTTCTTCTGGTTTTTCTTATATTCTCTCCACTTAGCCGCTACATCAGCAGGATATGATTTATTGCTTCAGTAGATTTGGTGATACTGACTAACTGTCCTTAGCCGCATGATTTTTTATTTTCACTTCCCATTCGTTACCCTTTCTCTTCCTTCCACAATTCATAGAGATTTTAACTACTTCTAGATCCATTGAAAAATCTTCTACTTCTTCTTCATACATATCATAAAATTCCCCAGATTCACTTGAATACCCAATTTTCTTTCTCTTTAGAGTATCATTACTCAACAACATCACCTTGTAATTTCGCATCTTGGATATACAAGGAATTATTTATGACTAAAGTCAAAGTACAATAAACATTGATAGAAATTCAAGATACAAATTGATTTTAGATTATATATTTTCATTCTATATATTATCAATCATAACCAAGATGTACTTTACCTGGTTAATCATCCTAAGGTTCACCAAGAAATCCAATATATAGATATCACACTTCTTCATAGTATCCTTATACCCTTTACTTGGAATTATAAAACCCTGAACCCCAAATTCAAGAATCTGTATGTTCATAGACAGATGAAAAATATTTAGAGTCTTCACTCATTTTAGGCCAAGATACTCAATAGGATTTTCCTTATCGAATGATCTGAATACATTAGTTAATTAATGAGTACAAAAATCAGGTTAAACATCATAAGGAACTCCAATAATACATGCTTATTTTATTGTATGAAATAGAGTAGGTGATTCCATAACAGTTAAAATAAAACTTGTCTCTCCCTTCTTCCATGAAGAAACTTGTTGTCTCATAGTACTCAATCAACAAGTATAGATAAACCATAACACGTTCTCTTGGTTTTGATACACATAAACTCTCCCAAACATTCATCTTGAAATTATTAGATATAATATAGTCATACTTATCATAAAACATTGGATCACCAACTTTTACTTTTATATCTTTCACTTAGATATTTCTTTAACAATAGAAATTTATTTCTTAGGAGAGCCTTCTATAAACATTCGGAACTGAGGAATCCATTGAAGACTCAGAATGGCCTTATGTATAGAGACAGAGCTTCAACATGGAAATGCTTAAAAACCTAATGTGGTACAACCATCAAGAGGTCTTTATATATGTAATGGAGATGATTGTTCAACTTCCATGGTTGATCCAAAAGCTGAAAAACATCTGATCAAATATGATGGTTGACATGATAACTGATGATGGATTTTGATAGGTTCAAATGTTTTGAAGTTTTTAAGATAAGAATTCAGATTTAAGAAAAAGTGAATCTAAAAATTTTCATAAACATGATTAGAGAAACACCAACAGGTAAAAACATGATTATGAAAACTTAGGAAAGAAAATATACCTTCCAGATGGCTAAGAGAATTATTCGTAATAAGAAAAATTATACTTGATGAAAATTAGATTCTGAATTTTTTAAATAAAATATTGATTATGAAAACATAGTGTAAGAAACTTTTTACTATGAGAAATTTATATTATGAAATATTTGATTATTAAAAAAGTTCATTATGAAAAATTTGATTATAAAAAATTTAACTAATGAGAAAATGTACTCCCCCAATGAAAAAATGTTTCTTATTGTAAGGAGATAGGTTTCAACAAGAAGTTAATATGGAAGATTGCCTTATGTTTATCATTAAAATAATATGTTTAATATATTCAAATATATCACAGGGTAATGATTTTGTGAAAATATCAGCATGTTGATGTAGCGTTTTGATAAATTGAAGAATGATATCTCTTTTTTGAGTGTGATCCCTAAGAAATTGATGCCTAATATCTCTATGTTTTTTATGAGAGTGATGTGTAGTGTTTTTATTTAAGTAAATGATAGTAGTATTATTACACATTACTTGGGTTTTGGTCAAACTCATACCATAGTTTCTGAGTGTGTGTCGTATATATAAATCATGAACACAATAATATCCAGGTACTACATATTTACCTTCAGTAGTGGAAAGTGCTACTGAGTGTTTCTTTTTTCATGACCAAGAAACTAATTAATCTCTTAATAAATGAAATGTTCCAGATATAATTTTTCTATCCATTATACATCCACTAAATTCAGCATCAGAAATACTTTTTAAATCAAAATCATTTCCATAAGTACAAAAGAGTCCAAAATATGTGGATCACATTACGTAGTGAAAAATCCTTTTCGCTGCCTTTAATTGAGATTCTGGAGTATTGGATTGATATCCTGCACATAAGCATACTGAAAACATTATATTTGGATTGTTAATGTAGACTTCATATCATACATCAAAATATGTTTGATCTACTGGTTTACCAGCTTCATCAAGATCAAGTGAATTTGAGGTACCAATGGGAGAACTTAACTCACCCATCATAATCATTTCAAACCCATATTTCATTATATTCACAAAGGAATCAGTTGAATATTGTTGAGTTGAACCAAATATAATGTCATCAAGATAAATTTGAAAAATAAAAACATTTTTCATATCTTTCTTTATAAAAAGGTTTGGATCTACATTTCCCTAAACATAATTGTTTTGAATAAAAATCCATGTATGTCTATAATACCAAGATCTAGGGGCTTGTTTAAGTCCTTATAAAGCTTTGGTATGTTTGAAAACATGTTCAGGATGCTTTGTATCTTCAAAACTAGGAGGTTGTTCAAAAAAAACATCTTCTTGAACATATCCATTAATGAATGCACATTTAACATCACTTTGAAAATGTGTGATGTTATAGAATGCTCTAAAGGAAAGTAAAATATGAATAGATTCATGTCTAGCTATTGGAGCATAGGGTTCATCGTAGTCTATTCCTTCATGTTGATTATATCCTTTTTCAACCTATCTTTCTTTATTTCTTATTTTGATTCAATTTTCATCACACTTATTTCTAAAGACCTATTTTACTCCAATAATAGATGTTTCTTTAGGTATTTCAACCATGGTCCAGAATTCATTCCTTTCAAATTCATTAAGCTCCTATTGCATGGATTTTATCAAATCATCATCAACTAAAGCTTCATCAGTGTTTTTGTTATTTTAATTGGGAAATGAATGTTGGATATTGTACATCATTTCGAAAGTAACTTCTAGTTCTTACAGGTTGATTTACATCACCAATGATAGTATCATTGGGATGATTCATAATAAACAACTAATTCATCTTTTGTAAAACATGTTCATCAATATATGTTAGGAAATCATCTGGGGTAAATGGTTTAGCAATTTTTTCATGGACATTTTCCTTATAAAAAGGACATTCTATCAAGGGTTGATAATAATTTTTTTGAAAACACATCTGATGATGTAGGTTGAGGGTGTTTATAAAAGAAGGGATTAGTTTCCTCAAATTAACATGTATTGTTTCTTCAACAGTACAAATATTTTTCTTAAATACTTTATATGCCTTAGATTTTGTGCAGTAGACTAAGAAAATTCCTTCAACATATTTGGGTGATAATTTATGTAAATTATCTTTAGTATTCATAATGAAATCTGTGGAATCAAATACTTTTAAGTAATAATGTCTATGTTTTCCTCCATTCTATAACTTATAAGGTGTTTTGTAAAGAAATTGTCTAATCAAAACTTGATTTATAGTATAACAACCAGTACATATAGCTTCAGCCCCAATATTTTTAGCTGGAGAATATTCACTCAACATGATTCTAGTTATCTCTTGAGGAACTCAATTTATCCTTTCAACAACACCATTCTATTGAGAAGTTCTTAGTGATGAGAAGTTATGATTAATGAATTTTCTACTACAAAAAGTTTCAAAAGAAGAATTTTGAAATTATCCTCTATCATCACTATGAATAGTTATCAAAGGAATGTATTTTTCATTCTTCACTTGGGCTCTAAAAATATTTAAATAAGAAAAAGAGTCATATTTCATTTCTAGAAAATTGACCTATTTAAATATAGTGTAATCATAAACTAAGAAAAAATACATAATATTTTCCTCCAATGCATCCAGATTGGGTTGGACCATAAAGATCCAAATGAAGAAACTATAGCGCATCAGTAGTAGATACTTCACCGACTAATTTAAAACATGATTTATGTTTATATTTATATTGACAAGGATCACAAACTTTTTGAAAAATCAAATATAGGCACTGGTATATCCTTAACTAGTCTTTTCATAGAGATTTTTTGTAGGTACCTAAGGTTACAGCATCTTAACCTTCTATTCCATTAACCCATAATGATCTTCAATTACACTAAGACAAGGTATATCTTGGCTCATATGTTCTTCTAAGTTTAGTGTGTTTACATTCTCTTACCTATGGGTAGAAAGAATAAACTCTTCCTTGGAATTGTGTATAAAAAATTTATCATCCTAAAATTCCCAAGTCAGCCTTCATCACATAACTAATTTATTCTAATAAGTGTGTGCTTAAAACCCTTAACAAATGACACATTTTAAATCAATGTTTTTTCAAAAACATTTTTTACATATACCAATAATTTATTTCTGTGCATTATCTCCAAATGTTACTTTTCCTCCATTTATCTTGATAATCATTTCAATGAAGTTTTTTTTAATTTTCATCTGTCGAGAACATCCAGAATCCATATACCATGTATTTTTGTTGTTACTATATTTATTTTACTAATCATAATAGTGGTATACTTCTGGAATCCAAGCATTCATGGATCCGGAAACATAAGAAATAAAAAATTTAGGACTCAACATTTTCATTAAAAAACATGCTTTGTGAAAACCTAATGACATAGTTTTTATTAAGGCACCATTTTTCCCCAATTCCCACCACATAGATACATAGTGCATAAATGATCACTTTGAGGAACAAAATAATTTTTACTAAAAATCGGTTCTGAAATTGTATAACCAAATACAAAATTATTCCTAAGAGGTATATCTTGGGAATACATCTTATCAATGTTTTCCTTAGCTAATGTAAATATTTACAAACACTTAATCAAGGTTAATATTTATGACTTCATTTTAATAAGTAAGTAGTTTTCACCAAAAACATCAGCTTTAACACTAGAGTTAGTCTCTAAAATAATTTTCTTAGAAATTACTTTTTCTAGAGCATTGGAATTTTTTTCCTTCTCGGAATTAACTTCCTAATGAGTTTTTGAAATACATTCAAAATCATAATTTTTTTATCAAGATCTTTAGAAATATCTAGTATTTATTTAGTGAGAATAGAAATTCATAAATATTCCTTATCAATCTTTTTCTTGACTTTTGAATTTTAATTCCCAAGAAGAATAGAAAACCAAGACACTTATTTATTAGTAGGTAAAGTATTATCTTCATCAAAAGATGATTCTTCATCTGAAGATTCATAATATTTATTATCACTATAGTTAGCATTCCATGATACATTGGTCAAAGATATAGCATTGTGTACCTTGGCCATTAGAAAATGATTTTCAATAAGTAACATGGGAATTAAAACAAGATTCTTCTAGACAGAAGATTCATTCTCTGGGGATTCATTAGAAGAGTCACCACTACTGGCACTCCAGTTGTAATTAGATTTAAAAACATTCTTAGCTTCATCATTGTAGTACTTTTTTCTATTCCTCTCATAATTCTTTTCCTTTCTATCATTTTTCATTATCATAGAACTATTTATCCTTATATTCCCTGCTCTTTTTCAATCTGAACAATTGAATTCAGAGTCATTATTATCTCATCTTTCTTTCTTCTTAAATCTATATTGAAAGTCTTTCTTCAAACTATCTTCTTCGTCCATTGATCAAGATTGGCTAGTTCATTCCCAAAAATTTCACTTTTACTTGATTTATAAAAAATAGTGAATTTCTTCGACTTGGATCTTGTAACCCTTTAAAGAGTCTTTGAATTGGTAGAAAAATATAATCATACATTACCATTCTTCTTTTTATTCACATCATCATCTCTTTTCATTCTTGTTTCTGGTTCAATAAGTGTTCCCAAAAGCTCATCAAGTGGAATCTGGGATACTTTCCTATTCTTATCAATATCAATTCTCTTTGATTCCCACTCATTAGGCATGATATCTATAATATTCACCATAAGTGCCTCATCATCTAAACCTTTATCACCCATGGATTCTAAAATATTAACAATATTTATAAATCTATGTTGTACCTTTCATATAGGTTCTCCATAATGAAATAAAAATCCATGATATTCTACTCAAAGAATGTATCTTCTAGTGTATAAAAACATGGATGTACCATAATGAGTAACCTCTAATTTCTTCCTAATAAAATTTTCAAATTAAAAAAAATAAATCTGAATGTATATATTCCAAGTCATGGATCAAAAAAGTGTATTGCATACCTTATAGTTTAGTTGGTATTGTAACTACTCTTGATTAGTAAAAGTTATAACTTCCTTATTAGAAATCTTGTAATCTATATTAATAATGAAAAGGTTTTCCACTCTAATATTAATAATCAAAGTCTTCATACAATCTGTAAAATATTCATAATCTTTCCCATATTATATAGGTGGTCTAGTAGGTTTATAATTGTCAATCGAACCAACTTTCAATCCTTCCATAAAAAGAAAATATCTTTCCATAGAAACTTGTTAATAGAAAAAGTTTGTAAACAAGGATAATAATCCCATGCAAGAGAAATATAGTACAATGAAAACATGAGAAAAAATATATATGTGAATATAAATATTTTAGATACCTCCTCTAATAAAATTGTAGGATCTAAATAAGGAATGTAGATGCTCAATATACAAGAGGGGGGTGTATCCTTTATAAATTACTTTGGAAATTTTAATGTTGGTATAAAATATTATATGTTTGATAATGTTAAATAAGGTATATTATCAAGTCCTCTTAGTTCTAACAATATCCTAGATTTCATATACATGGTTCCAAAAATGAAACTTATGAAAAGATTACTAGGACAAAGATTCAACCTTAACGCATATAGAATCATACTAATCAGAGTATTCAAGTACAAGAAAGTATAAGATAGTTATACATCCATTATTAATCAAAATGTAGAGGAAAATAAACTAGAAATAGTACAAGTAACAAGTATGAAATCTTTTATCCCAAAGAGAAGGGTATCCCACAAACATGGATAAGTTTCCCTTGAATTGAAAGTTCAAAAATGTATGTCTTACCCACACCAGGGTAATCCCTTGATAAGAATATCAGAGTCTGTCTTGCTATCCCTGCAAGCCCTCTAACATTAAGGTAATTGGAACCTCTATCATCATTATCATGGAAGTCTTCAAACTTTTAGGTAGTTGGAACCTCTGTCTTCCTATACCCAGAAGCCCTCGATTGAAGGCAACAACAATCAGAGTCACACGAATGAAGATGAAAAAGATGTTCAGTACCCACGAAGCATGAGAGTCTCTCTATCTCAATATATCACATCAACAGTATGTAATCTCTAGAGTAATTGAGTTAGTAATGAGCTCATTCAAATGAGCTCTTAATTATAGGAATTGACCCAATAGTTGGCTCCCTCCTCCACGGTCATATTTTTCCCTGAATCTCGGAGGGACATATACACGTGTCACTCAAACAACAGTTAATTAGAAACAAAATGGACGACATCATTTAATAACTAAAACAAGGGTAACATAAATACCATTTATTAAAAAAATCCATATTCCAACATCTAGATAAATAATGTTCAGTGTCAATGAAAATAAAAAATCATAGTATTTATAACCTGGATATACCAATTTTGATTTTCATGAAATTCAGAATCTGAATTCTATAGACTTCGGAGTCTGAATTCAAAAAAAAATCAAAACCTGAATTCTAAAGAATTCAGAACCTGAATTCTAAGGAATTCATAACTTAAATTCTAAGGAATTCAGAACATTAATTATAAAAAATTTACAAGATAAATTCTATGTAATTCAGACTCTGAATTTCAGAGAATACAGAATCTTAATTTCATAGAATTTGGAATCTGAATTTCATATAATTGAAAATCTAAATTCATAGAATTCTGAATTTGAATTTAACAAAATCTAGAATATTAATTTCCTAGAATTTTGAATCTGGAGTCAGAACCTAAAAAAAGAATACTCTTTATCAAAGTATTTATTGGATTCTGAGTTTTTAAATAAGAAATCTATTTTTACACTTTAGAAATAAAATGAGTTAGAATAACAGAAAATAAATATTGAACAATGAAAACAAAGATAGGTAGAAAATTTATTTGGTATCGTAATTGTTTTTAATAAGATAAATCTTTGTGGAAATAAAATATTCCATGAGATAGAAAAATTGTGATTTTCAAAACATAATGGAATAGAAAAGTCATAAGGAAACCTTATTGAATCAATATTCTTAATTCCAGAGCACCATATTAAATATCCAAAGGGATGTCCAAATACATAATTTTCACATATAAATGTAATCATGTTGACTATTTTTTCCTCACTTCACACTCCCAGCATAGATCACATGGGCCTAGGGAATTTTAATGAGCTCATCATTGGCATCAGAAATCTACACCATCAAGGGAAACCCCAATATGTATTCCCTGATTAGTGGAATGTTATAATTACCAATCATAAAAGGATTTCTACAATGGAAAATGTTTTAAGGGAATGAAAAAATTATTATAACTCAGATTCCTACTATAACCATAATGCGTATAATTCCTCCTTGAGTTTCGAGCTCAAATAAAATTTGAACAAGTGCCTATATATATGTACTGTATGTGTGATGTTAAACAACATGAGTTTAATTCACTATATCTATTTTACTTCTTATAATAAAATAATAAATTAATGTCACCTCATAATGGATCAATCCCAACTTCAATATATTAATCACCTCAATAGATAATAAAAAACATGGGATTTCCTAGTTATACAGCTTCTAAATATATATAGTTACTCGCAAAATTTAAATAGATGAAGAATAATAGATAAAAACAAAGGGATTCACCAACAAGACTCTCCCTATCATTATATATATAAACACTTAAATTATGATCATTTTTACGGTAACCGTTTATATATCACCATTATGATGAGACTCATAAATAAGTCTAAAATATATAAGAGAACAAATGTAGGAATCAATTCCACCAAAAAGGGTGTGATGAGAACAACCTCCCATCATATTGAACAATGTGACTTCCTAAACATCAATGGGTATGAAACCTAAAATAACTTCTTTCCTTTAAATAGTATGTCTGTACCCAATTTTTTATATGAGAACCATTGGGTGTTTCAATTAAATATTAAAAAATCCCGAGACTACTGAACATGATTCTGTAGAACATTGAACCCCATAATAATTAGACCACTAGAAAACCCCCTGCTATATTTCTGAAGAAACACCCTTACAATAACCCTTTAAGTGGAATAACCTATCATGATAATTAACAAATATCTTATGAGTAACTTATAATCGGTAAATTTATCACATTACCCAACCCATTGGATAGATATATTAGGCATTCATATCATCCTAGCTACATCAGGCAAAATATTAATTTATATAAAATGAACCATAACTAGTGAATGAAATTAAAATAATCATCTTTTCTAGTATCATAAAACCCATATGAATATTCATTAAATCTCGTAAGCAATAAAATTAATATTTATCAAATAAAATCGATAAGGAATATACATTTTCATAAAAAATATTTAAAATTGAAAAATTAGAGAATATGAGGAGAAATATTTTCATAAAAATTTCCATGAAATAGTTTCAGCAACTCGTCTATGAAATTATGGGTCATGATAGTATGAAAAACCATTAATTTGATAAATATTAAAACATTGAATCATTTCACTATTTTTTTATGAAAATAAAAACAATTGTATTTAAAATGATAAAAATTAACTCTTTGTTAAACATTGTAATGAAAGTCAATAGTATTTGAAAATGACCATTAGTATCCATTGATGAATAAATAATAACACTCTTGAAACATTTATATGATCCATAACAGTGTTGAAAAATATTTAGAATGAAATATTTCAAAACAAATTAAAAGATAGTCTCATACATTAAGTCATGTAAATATTCATCTATTCTCTTACTCATGAATTATAAAAATAAATTATCTTTCAATATTATTAAAAACACATTCCAATAAATTTTGATATTATTATTCAACTCATTTCATTTATTACCATTATATACATAGTTACTAAAATATTTAAGTTCATATTGAATGTTTTGGGATAATTTAGTTTATAACGTCAAAAGAAAATCGGTACATTGACCATGTATAAAAGGGTTATGCTTTTATAACATATAGAATAAAAAAAACTAAAATTATCATTTTTATACCTTACGTATTGTAACACCCCAGAATGATAAAGGGTTAAATGACTAAATGATATGACTCATGTCAACAAGGTGCACCTTCCTTTTCGGGAGCCTACCTGATTAGAACTCTACAGTTAAGCGTGCTTGGCCTGGAGTAGTGATCAGGATGGGTGACCTTCTGGGAAGTTTCCCAGGGTGTGTGTGAGTGAGGACAAAGCACACTGGAAAGGACATGTGTTGGCCTGTGGGGAATATCATTAGTCATATGACCCGTTCGGGCACGTGGGTGGACCCTGGGGTGGGACCCACATGTCTACGGGGGCAACTGGTGGTACCTGGTAGGCCAGGACCCGACGGCCATGTTAAGGCGGGGTGGCTGTGCTGTCACCGGGCCCGGTTGTCACATTTGGTATCAGAGGAGGAACCCAGCCTTAAGTGTGTGGTGCACTGCCTGGGTTGAGATGTAGGGCCCACAACGACGGCGTTGTGCTCTAAAGGGGGGGTGATTGTAACACCCCAGAATGATAAAGGGTTAAATGACTAAATGATATGACTCATGTCAACAAGGTGCACCTTCCTTTTCGGGAGCCTACCTGATTAGAACTCTACAGTTAAGCGTGCTTGGCCTGGAGTAGTGATCAGGATGGGTGACCTTCTGGAAAGTTTCCCAGGGTGTGTGTGAGTGAGGACAAAGCACACTGGAAAGGACATGTGTTGGCCTGTGGGGAATATCATTAGTCATATGACCCGTTCGGGCACGTGGGTGGACCCTGGGGTGGGCCCCACATGTCTGCGGGGGCAACTGGTGGTACCTGGTAGGCCAGGACCCGACGGCCATGTTAAGGCGGGGTGGCTGTGCTGTCACCGGGCCCGGTTGTCACACGTATACTAATAACACAATCCATATATTGAAATCATTAAAAATGATGCACATTGATTTATGGAGAGGGTAGTCTATACGTACCCATGAATGAAATGTTCATTTTTGTAACTGGAGGAAATGACTAAATTAGATAGTATATTAGTTTTCAAGAATTATAAATATGATTTAAATATCATATCTATTCATTAGTTCTATGATTATGATCATCCTTATGATGTGGAGATGAAAAATTAATTTCAAAACATCATAGAGGTGGTATTTTCGAAATACACCAATCCATCATTTTTTTCATAAACATGGTATATATTATGTAATTCCATCTTTATAACGATTAGTGTGAGGTGATGATGGAAAATGAAGCACATTGCTATGTGGAAGTTGTAGTCCACATGAACACATGAGTTAATGTCTATAATAAAATAGGTTATAAAAAATAAATAAAGTGATTTTTTATAGATATATTAATATATAATTATTTTTAGTATGCATATGCCATTATATTATAGTGGTTATAACATATATTATGGAGGTGGAAGAAGAAATAATATATAAATAGTTCATTTTTTAATTATATCTTCTCCTCAGATATCTCCTATTACATTACACCTAAATTCTTCTAGGATTATTCTTTTGAGGTAAGTAAGGATTTTAGGAGGTGGGGAGCATAGTTGGGCATATATTTTGGTTGGTCTATGATAATATATATTGATAAAAGGAGTTATGATTGGTGTAGGGTAGGCTTCCTTCTACATGTTAGGGCACTAGAAATCCTGTAATTATTAAATGTTTTAAAATAATATAATTCCTTTTTCATAGGAAAAAAAGAAAACATAATACTAATATTGTAATTCATGTTTATGTGGGTGTAAATAATATCCTCAAATAAGTATTAACAAACAATTTTATGGCCCTATCACTTAGAAATTACCTTAATTTTTTTGATTTCACCCTGTTTTTTGATGACTCATTTTTACCTCGGTAAATATTAATATAGTCTTAAAAAGTTATTGCACTCATTAATAAATTTTACCATCCTTATCTGAATTCTTGAATATTTTTTAAATTATTTATTCCATATAAGGGGATGAAATTAAATTAAATATACTTCAGGAAAATAAAATGATATATTGTATTAATAGAGTTACATTTTTTACATTAAAAAATTATATTATAAAATTTATAATATAATATATATTACTATAATATTATTTTGTTTTTTTTAATAAAATTGATATTATAATTAATTTTCATGGAATTCAATATTTAATATGACCTTGAAATTACTTTATTAATTTAGAATAAATGATATTTTTTAAAAGTTGGTCAACTTCCACGTTTCACAAAAAAACATTTTAAAAAAAAACCTGAAACACTGACCCTATGATTTATTTGATAATTTTATTAAAAAGTAATTTCCATTTTATTGAAATAAATTTCCAAAATTAAAATATTTAATATTTAAAGAAAAACATGTTATTCATTTAAAAAATATTTAGTTAATTTAATCCCTTCCTTTTTGGAATTTTGAATTATAGAATGTTATTTATAATTTTGTGGTCAAATGAATAAATAGAATTATAAATATAAATCGTAAAATTTATTTATTTCTAATATGAAATTAGTTATCATGTATGAACAAAATCTATCATTTTCAATATGTCCATAACACAATAACATAAACTGCATGTGAAGGATATATAGTACATGTTAGGATAAAATATATTAATGGTTTATAAAGACAATTTCTTGTCTCCTCCCTCTAAGAATCCCAATTTTATATTTTTAGATAATATTTGAGATTAAATTAATATTCAGGAATCTCATAGGTCCTACAATGTGGCTCTAGGAAATTTTGAGTTCCAAAAATGGACCTACTGGTCTAGGATGTAGTTTGATAAATTTTATGTGATATTTCTCTACCCAAAATATGTGTTATATTAAATATGGTGTGAATTATATGATTGTTGAAACTTACATGAATATTACTTTCCTTAACCTTATTTCTAATGTTTTTCGATCATAATAAATATTTCTTGAAAATAGGTAATTAGTGAATCTTGGTCCATGTGTTACTTCAATCGGGATATGCATACATCCACCCAATTTGGATCTATATATTAACCTCCATAATATTTAATAGAATCCATTTCCATGTTTTCTTCATAAGGATAAGGTCCTATTATCCATGTCCAGCTTGACACAAGTATATTGGAACCAAAATTTTTAATATTATATGTTGTCATCCCCAGTTTATGGGTTCTATTTCACTATCCCATTGATTGAGAAATTATTATGTTAGGATTTACACATTTTATACTACAATAATTATTGTTTATTTGAATAAATACATTGATACACATTCAGGCATCATAGGAATCTTCCAAGAATAGATTCTAAATTACATCCAGAGTGTTTTTATTGTACCGCATAAAATAATCGAAAACTACGATACACAATGGTTTGAGATTCATTATAATAATAAAAAATCACTCATTTTTGGAATAGTCTTTATTAGTCACGAGATATCCATTCACATCTACATTTACCTCATCCATTTCACTATGTAGATCATTTGTTTTGGTCTAACAATCTCAATGCAATACATCAGATCGTATCTATTTGACATGAACTAGCTAAAAATCACAATGTAATGAATAACGACATATATCATGTTAAAAAACATAAAATGGAAACCTAATAAAAATATGAGGCTTAACTAATTATTTCTCTACAGTCTCAGGCTTAGTAAAATGTTAGGGATGGTATATATACTAGAAATCCTTGTGAGGTAGACTATATAAATATTGAGAATTTCAATCCATTCTCACTAGGAATCTTTATTAAGGAAAAACTTACTGAACTATGATGGTTTTCCCCTCGATTTGGAAATTCATTCAAAAATAAAAAAGTGTAACTTTAATGTGCATAACCAATGTTGAATCTTTTAATAATTATTCAATGATTCCTTGTTTAGTGAGAGTCATCAAATTGATATAACTCTCCCATATTCAATTAGAACATATCTAGTATTATGTTTATGTTTATATGGATATACCTATATATGGACCAGACCTTGTTGAAAATGTTGTTGAATTCAATATTTTTGGGATTTATAAGTAAAAATTTCAATTTTTTTGAATTATCAAGGGGACTAATTTAATATAGACAATCAATTTTAATGATTCATATATTATTATTTTCTGAAACACATAGTGAAACAAGAATTGAATAATAATATGTTTATTGGGAACAAAAATAATATTCATTAAATAATATATGAAAAACATGAACTACCGAAAATTTATCTTTATAATAGTGGTACTTTTAAAAATTATATTTATTTTTTTTCATTTTTTGTACTGATTTCCAGCCTTCATCACAATTCTATTTAAGCCCAACCATATCCCCAACCTCACTTTCTTCAATAATAAAATGGATTTCAACTGATACATAAAAATTATTCATCCCTAAGAATTTTTATATATCAATTATCATGTATCATTCTAATAGTGTCACTATGGAATCATATATCTCTCATTAATGATATATTATATTAATGTCATCTTAATCAACATGATTTTTTCATTTTTACTCTATATTAATTAGACTCCTCCTAGGGCTCTACAGCATAATTATTAGTGGATTTTTTTGATTATATCTCATTGATAAGAATTAATTTCAATATTTTTCCTTCTCATTACATCAAATATTCTCCATAAAAATACAATTTGTATAATGGTTTTCAAGTCTGATATATCTATGAATAGTTATCATATCCTAATTCTTATTGTGTTAGGAGGATAGTTCTTCTTTGGTAGTCTCTTATTCATTCCATGATAAGTCTCAACAAATATATCAATTAGTAATGTGAAAAGTTCTATGAGACTCTTGATATGACTTAGTGTTTCTCTGAGGAGGTGATATGTACTCAAGAAAAATCAAAATCAATAGGGAAAAATGTATTTTAAACATCTATATGGATTTTTCGAAAAATATATTTCCCTCATATGTCATAATTGTTGAATCATATAAGTAATGACACTTTTAGTATGACTCATTACATTAGATAGATATATAGTGAATTCTGATCCAAAGAAATATTTTAAAATACAAAAAGGTAATAAAAGGAAAATAAGAGACATATGGATACTAAATAACTTCTTAAACATTGGTACCTATAGTATCATCCACCTCTAGTTGTTTTGTATTTTAAAAATCTCCCTAAAAGGTAGTTATATATAATATTTTATGTAATCCCTAAATATTAATAATGGGTTTTTATTGGCACATTTTTTAATATTCAAGACCAAGGATGTTGGGGGATTTCAACTCCACACCTCCCATGATAACAATATCATATATCTACTAATTAAAAGCATCCAGATTAAGTTAATCTACTCATGTACCTCTCAAGACAACCAATAGAATAACAACATGATGCATCCATTCAGAAACTCAGTTCTGTGACACCTCCATCATAAGAGTAGTGAGAATATGATTATCATTATTATGAAATATCATGAAGATATTCCATATAGATAAAATATCATGAGCTTAAAAATAAATTCAATACACTATAAATATAAGTTTCCTTGTCATTAATTATTGAATAATAATTATTTCCTTCTATTTTCCCATTAAAAGTCATATTGTCTTTAAGGGATTTATGGTTGATAAAGTTATAAATATCTCATCAATCATTATTAAAACATCAAAGAATGTGATGATCATAGTTATTCAAAAAATATCACTACATGATATATAACAACAAAATTGTGATTAATTATCATATATAATCAATCCATTCCTACATATTTCGAAATTATGATTAATATATTCCAAATGGGATTTACTTCAATCTACACATGAGATGTGGTTGTTATTATTTTAGAGCAAATCCCTATGGGGGAATCAATAAGCTCATTACCATAAGTGGTTAGTGTATTTATATTCATAAATCATGGACTTGTATTTGAAAATTAATTTTTTGTTAAGGATGAAGAATTAACACAACTGGTGTTATTGTAAAAGTTAAATTTTTATACCATCATCATTTAAATTTATATTTCAAATGTATTTTTAATCTTATTATTTTCATTAATAATGTTTAACAATAACCATGGGGGTAAATCAGTGGGTTTTTAGGAAATACCCCATGGGGTTGGAGATCATATCTCATATATGCGCCAAAAAACCCACAGTGTCTCCATATGCATAATAACGACTATTTGAATGGTCAAATGATAATTCTATTTCATTTTTAATGATGTATATTTATAATATTGAATAAGGGATATAACACCATCAATTTCCTCTAATATTGGTAAAAACACATAAATTTTAGATATAAATCACTAAAATGGATTCATATAAAATTTAATTTCTTAACTAAATATATATATATCGCTTTATTTTAAAAAGAAATAGTTTAATTCTAACCAATTATTTTAAATATTATATTATTTCATAAAAATTAAAATATTTAAATTTAAGAATTATTTTCATTGAAAAATTGTATTATTTTATGAGATAACAATTTTAAAGTCGTCTTATTGGTTATTTTTGATAATTTTCATAAATAGTTGATTTTTATCAGAATAGTGAAAATTATTTTTTAAAAAATACATATATTTTATGAAATCATCATGATTTATTATTAAATAAATTATTAGAGAACAAATTTCTTGACTCGGAATGTAATTAAAGAGTATGATTAATAATTTTATATCATTATTTATAATTTGAAATCTCATGCCTCTCTTTTTTTAACTACACATTATTTTACACTAATAAAGACTATTTTCGAGTAATTTCATTTAATTAAATGTTTAGAAGCTTCCATTAGTTATTTTATTTGCATAAATTTTAATTAGCTGTACTTTGTTATGTCATATACCAATAAATACAATGTGTATATATTATGTAATTAATTAATTTATAAATTCATTTGAAGGCCTAAAATCCAATATTCAAAAAACTTTTTCTTATTAAATTTCACATACTTCAATTAAAATCATATTTTACCACTTATGAAAATTTAATCTTGTAAAATTATTTCCAAAATATTGATTAATATGTACAAATTAAGTAACTATTTCATTTTATTTTGATTGATAAAATTACATTAATTAGGAAACAATTTTTTCAGCATGATTATATTAAATATATTAAATGGAATGAATAATTGATAAGTTCAAAAATAATTATAAAACTTTTATAAAATTGGTTCTATCATTTTATTGTAATAATGTTTTATTATATCTAACTTTTTTACTAATTAATGGGTGCTTTCTCATAATAATGAAATTTATATTATGTTAAATTTAATAATATTTTTAATATTATTGTTCCACTCACTTATAAAATGAGGCCTTCATATTCTAAATCCTCTAAAAATATTCATCACTTTAGACCATGCAATAAATACCAAGAAACCCCCTCCTCCCACCCAAACACTATCATTCATGTCCAAAATGTTATTGTAATTCAAAAATAATAATCTAATATGCTTTAAGTTGTTTGTGAAATGAGTTTATAAAAGGAGGAGTACATTTTTCTAACCATTACATTCAAATCATAATATTATTAAACCTCATATAAATATTCTATATCCATATTAACATAATTATAGTAGATTAATTATCATAATAAAAAAATATTATCATGAGGGTATAATAAATCTCTACATATTATCCATCCATTTAGAAATGTAAATGATGTCCATGTGTAGATGTGGAATACCACCCTGATAAACTATGTATTTCAATTCTCATCTTCACCTCATTTGAGTTATTATAAAGATAAATATAATTAATAATTAAGATATTTATTAGATATCTATGACTATAAAATTATAAATAAATATAAACACATTACACCCTTACCTAAATCACTAGTTCTGAGCTGATGAGTTGGATGGCCTCCCATTACCCTCCATGTATTTAAGATGCTGCCAACTAGCGGTGATGGCCTGAATAATAAATGGAGGGACTTTACCCTATGCAATCATAAACATAAACCTATTTTTTCATTAAATACATAATCTAACATAACATTAATGTGGATGAAATGTTATAATTATTGAATAATATTTTTCATGACAAGTCATAATATAATTACCGAATGGGCCCCTAATTTGAGAGGACAATAAATATTAATTCTAAAATTAGAAATAAAAAATGGATATCTTTTGAAGAAATAATATAAATTAGTTACTAGTAAATAATAAATTCATAACATTAATATCCTCAGAAACCAGTCATTGGGATTTTAAACTTCCTTAGAGCCTTGATTATGAAGTCCATATTCACATAGAGATACGTATGCAGGTGTTTAGAATGAGCCAGATAAAAAACCACTAATGTGTCAATAATAAATCCTTATAAGTATATTGAGGTGTATTTATTGATGTGATGTTAAAAAACATACAAGAATAAAAAAATCATGTACTGAATGAATATCCACTAACTAAGAAACCATGAATATCAGTCATTACTTATTCAGCACCATGCAGTAACAATATAATATATAGTCATCGCATGACATATTTCACACTATGTAACTTTTTAAACCTTTATGTAAAGTTATTTGTCATTCTATAAGGATAAACTACACACCCACCATTAAGGGAACATCACACCCATGTCTCATGACTATCTTTTCACCGTTGAAGGTACATATGCTTAGCATTCCTAAACCAAGGGAATATACACATAGGCAAGGATGTTACATAGTGGTAACTCATAATATCAAACAAACCCTATTCTAATGTCATATGAAATTCCTATCTCATGTGCTACTAAAAAAGAAATATAAATTTCTAAACATCCACTATAGAGATACATCCCACTGAGTCTTGTCACGATACCTTACACTCTATGGAGATGTTTATGTCCATTGGGTCCATCTAAGCACCTGAATATTGAGAAAAGGTTCCATCTCCTATGAAAAACTCCACATGTTAAATGTAATTTTGAATGTAAAAAGACATCCAATTAATATTTAATAGAATATGTATACTTAATATATAAGGTAGAACATTGAAAATAAAATACAAGTGATAAAAAACATCTCACAAGCTACCCTAAATTCCAAAATAACACATTATGAAAGATTCTATACAATAGTAATGTGCACACAATCAATAATATAAAAAACTCATAGAAATGTCCCATGATGGTGTTGAATACCTACCATTAACACATTTATTCAAAATTCCATGATCTATTGAGGTAATAAATTATAAACCCACCAATGAAAAATCATATTCTATAAATCCATTAACATATATTCTATATAATTTGAAATCCTCTAATAGATCATGCCCAGATATGGAATCCAAAAAAACTTGCTAAAACAGATTCACGATCAATGGTATCTCTATGAATAATCAAAGATAAGAAAGATGATTATCATTGTACAGCAAAAAAGAATTGAATTTTACACTAGATCTAGGTAAAGATTCATAAATTTATAAAATATGGATTGGGTATATGATCCATTTTAGAGAAATTTTTTGAATGTGTCATTGAATGGATAGATATTAACATAAAAGCCTCTTTTTGATTAATCATGACTTATGTACTGAAGTGGAGAGGAGGAGGTACCCTATAGCACCCAGCGTGAGCTCTCTATGAGGTTCCAAGGAAAAAAGGTTTAGTATAGATGAATTTAGACAAGTATTAAGGCTATGAATTTGTGCGAAGAAGAGGTAGTGAGTGGTGGTATTTTCATACGAGAAGAGAGGGATTTTTAATTATTTTATTCATTTGGTTTTTTATTTTATCTCCAAACTATCAATATTTTTCATTCCTATGACAATATATAGTAATAATCACATGTGAGTTCAGAATAAAGGGTTCTCCCATTAGAAATGAATCAAAAATTCATTAATTTAACTTATAAGGTTAAATATTGTATACTACCATTTGCACTATTCACCAAAAATTCAGTTATTTAAGAAAAATAACATAAATTTACAATAAAAAAATATCAATTTTAAGATTAAAAAAATGGAATAAATTTTTTGAAAATAATTTTCTAATATGAGTAACATAATTTTTAATAAAAAACATCACTTATTAAATAAATATCAATTTTGAAATTATAAATTATTTTATAACACATTGAAAATTTATCAAGGTCAAATAATATTATATTATAAGTACAAAAATAAAAAAATACTAATTTATGACCTAATATTATGACATTAAATTTTATTTATATTAATTAAAAATTTGTAAATAAATATTTATATTTCTCAAAAATACCAACACATAATTTATTATCTTGAAAACATTTATTTACTTATAACGTGATATCAATATGTTATATTTTTATTTATAAGATACAGAAATTTTATTTTAAATTTTATTGGTGTGTTTAATGTTGTATTATCTAGAATAGTATTCATAATGTTGAAATAACCTTTCCATCAATCAAGTCACTATTCCATTAGTATTGATTTCTTAATTTCTATAAATACAACTTATTTGAAAATATATTTATAATAAATTTATATATTTAATTACCGAATGAAGAAAAATTAATTCTAGATAAACTTAGGTCTCTAATTTCATGGAGTTGGGAAGGTATTTTGGAAGGTATTTCAGTTGTTAATGTGGTCAAATTTTTTAATAAGTGAGGTGATGAGAAGAAATTTTTTATCTAAGAGGATTGGAACTGTTGTAAATATTGTTAACATTCAAATAATATAATTGTATAATCAATAAAAAGTGGAATAAAATGTAAAATTATTAGATAAAAAATGGTATGTTCTAATTTAAATTATTAAATCCAAGTTAGACACATTATATGGATATTTTTTATTGTGTCACATAGTGTAACCATTTCCCAAAACTACCATTAACCATAGTGATTAAATTTTTACCAATGTTTAATTATTTTGTGAACAAAAATAAAATATAAATTTTTAATTAATTTTATCATTTGATTAAAAACATAAAGATAGTTTGTAGTGATTTCATTTTCAACAGTACTGTAAATTTATTTTAATATGTGTATACAAAATGAAAAAAAATCATGTTTGTAAAAAAATATTTTTTACGTACAAAATAATTTTCCAAAAAACCATATATAGAATTCATCATCAAGATATGTTTTAGTTAATAAATATCATTCGATATAATTTTAATATTTATGTAAAAATGAAACCAAATTTGACCATCTAGGTACTCAAAGAAATGAATCCAACGAAAAATCATTTTCTGTTATAATATAATATAAAATTTCTTCAAGAAAGTGAAATGTGGGTATCAAAAATAATTTTTTTTAAATTATTCATAATATTAATTTTTTAAATATTATTATATCAAATGGTTTTAGGAATTTTCATTTTTAGATTACATCATTGTTATATAATTAATGTTATAGTATTTTTGAAAACTCATATTTATCACTATTCACATAAAAATTAACCACATTTCATGAATCAAAAAACCTCTTCATAAGATAATTTCGAACATAATATTTTAAAATTTTATTTCATTTGTTTAAATTAAAATTATAAAATATATATATATAAATTTTATATAATTAAATTTTATATACAGAAAATAATTTAGTTGGGAAAACTATTTATTTTGTGAATGAGAGTTTATTTAAAAATTTTATGAAAATATAATCAATACGAATATATGAAATTATAATAAAATATATTTACTAAAATTATTACCTAGTATATCACACTCAATAATTTTATATACTTGTAATTCATGGGAATTTTGGGTAGGTTGGTCACTCTTCTCTATGAATATGAAACACATAAATGCTTCACCTAGTTCTTTATAATTCAATATAATTATTTCCCCTTTAAAGACACCTTATTACAAGAAAATTATAGTATTTTTTTTATGTTTTTATAGTCTCATTATTTTTTTATTTCATCTAAACTAGTTACTATAATAAAACATCACATTTAGTTATTGATAGGCCCTTGAATTTGAGTACTATCATTCCCAATTTCCCATCATGATATAACTAGATCCTTGTGCTATTATAATTTTTGGTAATCCAAGTAACATAAAATACTTTAAGAAAAGTAAATTTTGTTCACTTGTCCTTATGTGGAAACATTATCCAACTTTTTTGTATTACCATTTATTTTTAATAATTGGTATAATTAATGTATGACAAGGCTATTTTTCTAAAAATAACTAATCAACCTCCCAAAATTGTATGACATGTTTCCCACATATATATCTTCTTTGTATATCCCAGCTTCTAGGATAAACTCTCACATGTTTTTTAAATAGTTATGAACTCTAATAATCCTACTCAAAACATCTATAATTTTATATTTTTGAGATATATATAGTGGAAGAACAAAATGGTTATGTCGGTTTAGCTCACTCTTCAACTCTTAGTCATCTGGATTTCTTTGGATAACATAAAATATACTCTAGACATACAGTATAAGGATTCCACTGATTATTTTTTGGGTGTTTATAAATTCATAAACACCAAAATGAACAACCATCAACCCTGATATCACTTTGAAGAGTCCAAAATTTTGAAATTGTCATTTCCTTTTATAAATCATCCCACACAATCATTATTTTTTTACCAACAATAGTATTTTCATCCTATTCTATTTATCCACCTGCAAACTTGGAATTTACTATGAATATATAGACTAAGACTCCATACTATGTATCTATTGTCATAATATATTTGATAATAATATATATTTACAATAGGGTTCCCTTATGGACATATTTTGTCTCTTGGAAATAATCTCCAAGCCCAAAAATTTTAATTGTCCCTCCTTCGATGATGGTCAATAATAATTATAATAGTCATTATTCTACAAAATAGACTACCTATATAGTCTCCATGTACATTAATCTTTCCCAATTATCATTATGAAAATCATCTTCATACACTATTGCAGACATCAACTATGATGTGGAAGATCATCACCCATTACACATTGTTCTAGATATAACTTCTATATAGTTAGTGGTAGAGTCTTTTCATAGTAATATAATATATAATCAAGGGGAAGAAACATGATATAAAATTTCCCCAATATTGTTCCCCTACTGAAAACTTTTATATCCTTTAGACTTATTCCTCCCCCTCTATGAACTAAATTTAATGCCTTTCTGTCCCGAATCTACCTACTTAGAACAGCTTGGATTAAATGTATATGTAAATGAGAAAAGCTTTATGAGATTCAAAATTCATCATATAATACATATATACTCAAATCCTTTTCAAACTCATTCATATTCCATTACACAAAAAACCTTACATTGTCTCTGAGTAATTCTACTTGGGATTAGAGGGAAAAAACATAATGATCGGTCATACTTTTTATTTGATGTAAACTTCATTAAGATAAATCCATAGGTGTAGATATTTTGATCGTATATATGTAGATTCTTATCTATTTTAAGAGAAGTATAACCAAGTAAATTATCTATTATATGGAAAATCACTATCATAAAATTAAAAAATTATGATATTTTATCTCTACATACCTCCTAGTGTTTGTTAATATAGTGAAGCCTTGTATATCACAACCATGAAGCTAGAACTATAGAAACACTTATAAAAAGGGTCCTATCAAAGGATTACTATTCTAATAATAGATATTACAAAATTGCCTATCCCATAATATAATAGGTAAAAGATTTCTTAAAAATAAATATCTAATGATAAATGTCATCGATTCTCCCTATCAACATGACCCACCTCATGACATGTCTTTGGATTGCATGCACAATTATTTGGAATTTTTTAAAAAAACATGACATGTAAACATTAAAGATAGGAAAAATGTATGATTATATATAGGGTAATCATATAAGGAAATGTATTAACCTATTGGACTATGTATTCTCCATTATAAAATGCTATTATCATGAGGTAACCATGTGGCATGTACGGTAGGCATGTGGAATTGCGAGGATGGTTATGGAGATCATGTAAGATATATGTTAAGAAATATTTTAGTAAACGTATTGTATATAGATCATCAAAAAAACAAAATCCAAAATCACATGAGGATGATGTTAATTCAAATGTGGTTCTATGTTTATAAGAAGGTTCAATACCATTCAACAAAATATAAACCCTCTACATGGACAATGTGTTTATTTGCATTGGGAACATGCTTTAAAATAAAATAATGAGCTAAAAATGTGGGATTGAAATCAATAATTCTGATATAACCTCTATATACATTCCAAAATATAGTCTTATGTATATATTTGTTAATTTCCATGAATATTAAATGATTTAGAAAGCCACATCAGGAGGCTAAGAAATCTCAAACACAAAAAAATTGAAATCACTTTGTTACAACCTAGTGGGTTTATCCTCCAACATAATACTGAATAAGATCCCAAATAATTCATTATTATGATAGAATAATCAAATAATAAGTTTTTTCCTTTGTATTCTAGTGATTGGGTCCCCAAGAGAGAACCAACTAACTAAATGATTCTTGATCAATCTTATTGTTTGAAAAATAACCTCAATGGGTAATCTATAACCATGTGGTGAATCCGTCCAATATAAATATATATAAAAAATAATTAAAATACACTCACTCATTATGTGGTAATACATATTGAGTGAATCTATAGTGATAAAGTCATGTGATGGAACACCCACTCCAATGAAACATCCCTTTTTGGATAGTAGTTTACCAAATACATATATATAAATAATTAGGGTTTTTATTTTTTATAATTTTTGTGATAGAGGAATTTAGATATAGAGAAATGTATTAATTTCTTTTAGTCATACTATCACACCAGTGATTTTAAGATAATATTATTTTATTATTTTATCTGATTTCGAAACATTCTATCAAACTAAGAGCTAAGCCTATTTGAATTTTTTTTTGCACTTTGTTGATGAATGAATGCTTTGCTCTTGACATCGTCTGCTGCATGGCGGGGAGTATTGAAAGCTGCGTGACTTTTCCCGGGTCACCGTGCGGCCTGCCTCATCTTCAAGGAAAATAAATAAAACGAGTTTTAATAGTGTATTTTAAAAATTATAATAATGGTAACTATTATTATTAGTATTATGTTCACCACGTTTATTAATAAAATGTTTTTATTATTGAGTTATTACTATTAACAATTTATTAATTTTGTTAAGTATATTAGGTTTATTAATATCATATTAAGTTTATTATAATTATTTTTATAATGATCATTCATAATAATATTAATATTTTTTCTTTCTAATTTATTTTCAATTATTTTTATCTTATTATTAATATTACTATTATTATTATTTTTTTATTTTTTTTATTTTTTATTTGTTTTTTATTTTTTTTTGTTATCTCTTCTAACCTTATGCGACCCCCCCCCCCCAATTTCACCTACCTATTTTTTTTCCTCCCCCTTAACCCGTTGCTTTTCTCCCCCTGCAGCCGCAGTCGCGGCGGACGCCCCCCCCCCACCCACTTGAAACCCTACTGCACGCCTCCCTCCTTCCTCCGGTGCGGCGGACCTTCGCGCGACCTCCCCTCCTTGTTCGCGCACAGCCTCGACCTGCGGCCTTACCCTCGACCGCTCGCCCACCCTCGACGTCTCTCCGATGATCCACCATCGGTGCCCCACTCTCCCTCTCTCTCGGACCCGCGCACCCCTCCCCTCTTTCGGCTCGGCTTGCACCGCCCCCTAATACCCACCTCGCACCGAACCCCCAGCGCGCTACCCCCCTGACCAGCGGCCTCCCCTTACTGTTCACGCACAACCTGTGACCGGCGGCCCCCCTCCTGCTCATGAGACACCCTCCCCCTTGAATGACTCCACCAGCACACAACACCTCCGGCCGGACTCCCCTTGCGCGAGTGACCCAAGCATCGAACCCTCCTTATCGCACTCGAGCAACCTCCTAGGATTCCTTCCCCAGGTGTGTTCCTCTCATATGGGTTGTTTTCATCTGGTAGTAGAGTTTCATATTGGGGTTTTATGTTTTCAGGGTCGCTATTTTGGTTTTATTGTGTTGTTTTTGGTTTCAATGCTTGAATTAGGGTCAAATTGTGGTTTCTTGTAGTGCGATTGGCTCGTGATCAATGTTTTGCATCGGAATTCTATGTTTTGACAATGATGGTAAGTGTTTCCTCCTATAAGTTTTGTTTGATGAATTAATTTACTTTTTTAAATAAGTTAACATGTTCTTTAATTAAATTTTTTAGTGCGAATTGTGTTTATTTGGTGTATTATTTTACTTTCTTAAATAAATTTTTTGTTCTATGATTTATTCATTTGGTGTGAAAATAGTATTTAATAAGTTTAGTATGCCTTTGATATTCTATAGCATGTTTTTACTTAATGGGGAGTGTTTTTGAGAAAAACTAATTTTTGTGTTATTTGATGTTAATTTATAAATAGTGAAGTTGGTTATTTGAAATTTTGTGAGTGATGCAAATGATGTTTGGAAAGGTTTTCACTGTTCATTTGATTTTAAAAAGAAAAGGAATTTGGGTGTTTTGAGGAGTGTCCTATGTTGCATTATTCATGGTTGTTTTATGACTTCTGGAATTAACATATTTAAGGACATTAAGGCTGCGAATCTAGTTCTGCCTGAGGGTTGGGTGCGTTTGCTTTTTCTAGTAGTGTTTTTATGTGTTGTTCATGAAATATTTTTATGGAAAACCCCATGCTGAATTGTTTATCAGTTTTTTTAACCCTGAAGTTCGTCTATTATAATGTGTGTAGGCTGCAGTTGGTATTTTGGTGTTGTATCTTGGCATATTTGGTTTTAAAAAGGATGTTTTGAATGTTTTTTCGGCCCAAACCCTTGATGCGTTATTTTCAAATGATTTTTAGATTGTTTAAGTGTTTAATCGTTTTATTAAAAATATTTGTGTAGTGCATTGGGCCTCTCTACAGTGGTTTGGGGTTGTGGGTTTGGGGTATCATACTTATACATGCACAGGGTAAGGCATATATATATATATATGCCCTCTTTGTACAAATTGCTTCATGGCACGGGGAATATGTGAAATGCAGCTAGGGGTATATATATGTGTGTATAAAATGCATGTGCATGTATAAAGAAAATGTGGGTTCAAGTGGTCGTCGACAAATAACAACATGTTTGAGGTAGGTCCCCTATGCATGTGCTTTTAATTTGAAATTTATAATTTCTATATTATTTTAAAAATATGTTTTACACTATGCTATATAGACATGCTATGGAATCTGATTGTGGTTTCTAGAAACTATTATGCCTTTGTATTGGAAATCAAAATGTATTTCAAACACTATTGGTCTTAGGTGACATTTCTTGAAAATTGATTTCTTAAGTGGTTTTGAATTGGTAAGGTGTATTTCCAAAGGTGTTTGGAATTTTGGCTGGTTGATTGTAAAAGGTGTTCCCTTTATTAAATTAAGCCCATTTGGCATATTAAGAATGTTTTATGAAAAAGATAAAACTATCTTGAAGCACCCCCCCACTTGGTTTTAGAAAAATGATTTTTTTAAGTTGAATGTGTTATCATCTGCCTATTTTGATGCTTATGCATGGTGTGATGTGAAAGAGGGGGAATGCGATCAAGGAGGGAGAGAGGTGGTGAGATGTTGAATGAGTTTTAGAAAAATATTTTTTTATGTACATATATGTTTTCTTGATAAAGAAAACTCACCACCACTTGAAATAGATCACAATGGGAAACCTGGGTATATAGGTGGGTGACTAGGACTAGTACTCTAGATGACACGGCATGGTTCTATCCCGGTTCTTCTATCAGGATTGACGCAACAAAACTAACTAAACATATGAATTCTAAAGGTCTTCGTCTTCTAAGCCACCTTTTTTTAGCGTCGTGGTCATCTAAGCCACGTTTTCTGAAGGTCGTGGTCTTCTAAGCCACATTTCACTGACACACGAGGTCTCTAGGTTCCCACTTGTTCTAGCTACCTATAAGGATTACCCAGGGTGCTCATTTGCGACGTGATTCTTGTGATATAACATTCATTTTAGTTGTTTCATACATGATGTCTTTTTGTGAAAACCCTATTTTAATCCAAACTAGTTTCTTTTCATTTTTTTAACGTTAATGCTTGCTTGGAACCTATTTTGAAAATGTAGTTGGAGTAAAATGCGTTAGCTGAAAATGAAAATTCATTACTTGAATTTGAAAAGGAGAAACATTATTTTATTATATATTGTTTTCAAACTAGCATAATTGGATTTCTTACTAAAGGCGGGGGCATAGGACGTGGTTATATTTTGGAATTCCTACGTAGCATTTCAGGGCTCGTGCATACTTTAATTTTCAATTGCATGCTTCAGTCATGGATCTCTTTTGGGAGCGAGTGTAGTTGACATATCATGGTGATCCATGGGGTCACCTGAGGTAGGTCACATAGCTTTGTTTATTCCATTTTCCATTATCATGTTGTTTAGTTTATTGTCCTTTATTTATCTTCTTGTCCAGTTTATGTTCATTTATCTTTGTTATGGCCCAAACTATTCCCAACTAGTTTATTTTGATGTCAGACACCAGTTGCCAGCCCGTGGGGATCGGGAATGCCCTTCGGGCCATGTCGCAGACTGGCTTGGATGACCGGTTTAGGGTCGACCAGGCCTGGTTCGTGAAAACATGGTATCAAAGGGGCCCTTGTTATTTGGGGTGTCAAGTAACTTGGTGATTAGGTGTGTCGAGACTCGAGAGGTAGGTGAGGGAAGGACGTCATGATCCCTTTCCCGTCCTGAGAATCGAGTTTCCAGGGGTATTATGGGATTTGAGTTTTTCTTTTTCTTGGTTTGTGTTGATGAGGGGTGACAATGGAAGTGATCTGGTGTTACGTGACGAGCCTGCATGGAGTAGCGACCCATGTACAGCTCGATTGAATGGTTCAAGATACTTCTTGTGGTGGATGCCCACTCGGAGCATGGTATTCCATTCAATGTTGCCGTGTTGGAATAGCAACTAGTCCCTTATTTTTTGGAAATTTTGATGTGAGATTTGTTTGACCTTCATTTTGGTTGGTAGGAGTAGATCTCAAAAAAATGAAAATGGATTTTTGTAAAGGTGTTTTCAAAATAGATTATGGTTGTTGGAGTGGAAAATGGTTTTTGAAATGGAAAATGTTTTGGAATTTTGAAAATTGTTTCTTTAATGATAATTGACTTTCTGAAATTGGTTGGGAATTTGTTCCTTGTGCTTAATGGTCTATTTTTGAAATGAGAAGTGTCCTGAATTGACCCTTGGTATTCCTATGAGTTATCACATACATTAAGGTGCACATGGGGCAGGTGGGGAAATTGGTCATGTGAGTGGATGGGTGCTTGAGCTAGAACAGGGATATGTATGTGTGAGACATCATGGGATACCAATGGTGGATATTTAAGTTGTTTTGTTTACTGAAAAATGGTTTTCAAAAAGGGTTTTTAAAATGTTTAGAAAAGTGAGTGAGAAATTGTTTAGCATTCTATTTTTGTGTTGGGTATTTGTTTTCATGGGTTCTTGGTTTTGACATATTGAATTTTGGTTGGAATATTGATTTTATTTTGAGCATTCATTTGTGATTGAGGTGTGGAATTTTGATTTATGATGAGTTTTGATTCAGATTTGTGCCTCTTGTTTTTTAGTTTGCTACCAAGAAAAGCCCCAGAAGTTTCTAGTGAGCCTCTTCTAGTTGTTGGTTCTTCCCAGACTCTTAGTGGAATGGTTGAATTGAATTCTATTCAGTTATTTTGTAGCTTCTATAGTGATCATGGTCTATCGATGGTAGGGTACTGGCTTGGTGAAATCGTTGGTGTTTCCAGGTTATTGGAAAATACCAAAGCTATGAGAGTCCGCGTTGGTTCGGGTCCTTTTGAAGGTGAAACTCTGGATTGGTGGAGGAAATAATCCCAGTGTCGTTGCATGATGGTATGTCTTCGAAGGCGTTTAAGACCACTCTCGCCCGATGGTTTATACCCGAGGATGTGAAGGCGAGGAAACCGGCAGAACTAGTGGGTGTCGAGTAAGGCCAACAAGCAGTGAAGGCCTTCCAAGGTCATTCCAAGGGGTTGATTCCATTTTCTCTAGAGGTAGCGTCATGGAATTAGTTAAAGTTTCTATTGTGTGGGGTCATCGTCTAGGGTTCCAGGACCATTTCTTTTTGGTGTACGAGAAGGCTCCCCATCCGATGACGAGAGTGAACCAGGGGAACCTATCTCATAAAAGTCTTCTGGTCAATTCCACCTTCTATTAGTTGGGCCACCCTTTTGTTTGCTTCAAGTGTGGTCGGGTTGAGTACTTTAAGTCACCTTGTCATCATCCTCTGAAGGCTTGTTATCGGTGTGGCCATTTAGGGAAACATGGAGAGGGTTCTCTAGCGGAAAAGTTAGAATGTGTCTCGACCGGAGGATGTTAGCTCCTGACTATGGGGCAGTAGATGCTTCATGACATTAGAGCTCCATCCATAGGTCTTGGAACGATGCCTTTAACATATTCAGGAATCATTGTGTGTGGTTCGAATTGGTCTAACTTTTGTCTCTAGTGCTAAAATAGGGACGTTTTAAATTTCTCAGTTCAAGCTTCCCCATCTATGAAGGTTCTGTCTTGCTGTAAGAGGCTCAAAGGTATCTTTTTCACATTGTGGTATTTTTTATTTGAATACCCCACTGTGGTTGTAAAAAGGCATTGTGATCTTGTTTTCTTGTAATTCCAGTAGTTGTTCCTCATCCTGTGTGAATTTGAAGGTTGTCTCTCTCTCTTCTGTTACTAGCTCCTTTGGTTACATGTTCTTGTTTTAGGATGTGTTAGTTTTGGAGACACATGCATCTGGGGCAATAATGAATAGGGGTTTGGTCCACTATTCGGTTCAGGGTATATTGTCGAGGACCCATATGGTGGGATTTTGGTTTGTGTGAAGAGTTCATGGGTCAGTTTGTGCTGGGTTTCTTGTGTCGTTTCCTGCTAATTTGATTAAGATGGTCAGTTCTTAAATGGTGGGGAGACCCACCATTAATCTTTTCATGCCTTCTTCGAGGATTGGTCTTTGTGGTAGCTTCCTCTTGGATCATGTTAATAGTTCCAGAGTTAGCCCATACTGAGAGTATCAATGTTGGTTGTGCTAGTCGAGTTCTTTTGGTGGGGAGAACCCTCCTCATTTCCTAGGGACTCTTCTCTTTACAGATTCCATTAGAGTTCATCGGTTGTGACTGATGAAGTCAAAATTCACACCAAGTTGTGATTTTTTTGGCCTCAATTAGTTTCGAACACGAGTTTGTTTCCTCGTTTGGCTGGGTGACTTTCTGGGGGAAGAAAGTTTTTATGGTGGGGAGAATTGTCACACTCAAACTTTTAAGATAATATTATTTTATTATTTTATCAGATTTTGAAACTTTCTGTCGAACTGCGAGCCAAGCCTGTTTGAAATTTTTTTTGAACTTTGTTGACAAATGAACAATTCGCTCTTGACATCGTCCGGTCATGGCACGGCGTATTCAAAGCTGTGTGACTTTTCCCGGGTCACCGTGCGGCCTGCCTCATGTTCAAGGAAAATAAATAAAACGAGTTTTTATAGTGTATTTTAATAATTATTATAATGTTAAATATTATTATTAGTATTGTCTTCACCACATTTATTAATATAGTGTTGTTATTATTGAGTTACTATTATTAACATTTTATTAATTTTGTTAAGTATATTAGGGTTATTAATATCTTATTATGTTTATTATAATTTTTTTATAATGATTATTCGTAATAATATTAATATATTTTTATTTTAATTTATTTTCAATTATTTTTATATTATTTTTTTGTGTTATCTCTTCTAACACTACGCAACCCCCCCACAATTTCACCTACCTGTTTTTTTCCTCCCCCTCGGCTAGCTGCCTTTCTTTCCCCACCAGCCGAAGCTGAGGCAGATGCCCGCCGCCACCTGAAACCCTACAACGTGCCTCCCTTCTTCCCCTAGTGTGGAAGACCTTCACGTGACCTCCCCTCCTTGTTCGCGCACAACCCTGACCAACGGCCTTCCCCTCTTCCACTCCCCCTCCGACGAGCCACCACCGGCACCCCACTCTCCCTCCCTCTTGGATCCTCGCACCCCTCCCCTCTTCCGGCTCACCTCGCACCGCCCCCTACTACCCGCCTCGCACCGAAACCCCAGCGCACTACCCACCCATGACCAGCGGCCTCCCCTTCATGCTCACATGCACCCCGTGACCAGCGGCCCCCCTCCTTCTCGTGAGACACCCACCCCCTCGCGTGACTCCACTGAAACTCAACACCTTCGGCTGGAATCCCCTTGCGAGCGTGACCCCAGCACAGAAACCTCCTTGTCGCACTCGAACAACCTCCAACAATTCCTTCCGTAGGTGTGTTCCTCTCTAATAGGTTGTTTTCTTCCTGTAGTAGAGTTTTATATTGGGGTTTTATGTTTTCAAGGTCGATATTTTGGTTTGATTTTGTTGTTTTTGGTTCTAATTCTTGAATTAGGGCAAAATTGTGGATTCTTGTAGTGCGATTGGAACGCGATCAATGTTTTGCGTCGAAATTCTATGTTTCGACAATGATGGTAAGTGTTTCCTTCTATAAGTTTTGTTTGATGAATTAATTTTCTTGTTTAAAAATTTTACGATGTTCTTTAATTATTTTTTTGAGTGTGAATTGTGTTGACTTGGTGAGTTATTCTACTTTCTTAAATAAATTTGGTGTTCTATGATTTATCATTTTGGTGCGAAACTAGTATTTAAGAAGTTTATTGTGCCTTTTCTATTCTATAGAATTTTCGAATATAATAGGGTGTGTTTTGTGATAAATCATTTTTGTGTTATTTGACGTTCATTTATAAATAGTGAAGCTGGTTATTTGAAATTTTTTGAGTGATGCGAATGATGTTTGGAATGGTTTTTAGTGTGCATTTGATTTTAAAAAGAAAAGGAATTTGGGTGTTTTGAGGAGTGTCCTATGTTTCATTATTCATGGTTGTTTTATGACTTCTGGAATGGATTTATTTATGGACATTAAGGCTGTGAATCTAGTTCTTCCAGAGGGTTGGGTGTGTTTGCTTTTGCTAGTAGTGTTTTTATGCGTTGCGCATGAATCTTTTCTATGGAAAAACCCATGCTGAATTGTTTATCAGATTTTTTAACCATGCAGTTTGACTATTATATTGTGGGGAGGCTGTAGTTGGTGTTTTGGTGTTGCACATGGTGTGTTTGGTTTTAAAATGGATGTTTTGAGTGTTTTTATTTTGTCCAAAACCCTTGATGCGTTATTTTGAAATGTTTTGTAGATTTTTATGTGTTTATTTTTTTTATTAAAATTATTATTTTTAGTTCGTTGGGCCTTGCTACGGTGGTTTGGTGCAACGAGATCGAGGTATCCTACATATACATGCACAGGTTAAGGCATATATATATATATGCCCTCTTTGTACATATTCATTAATGGCGCCGGGAATATGTGCAATGTAGCTTGGGGTGTATATATATATGTATAAATGCATGTGTGTGTATACATCAAACATGGGTTCAAGTGGTCGTCGTCAAATAATGAAATGTTTGTGGTAGGTCCCCTATGCATATGCTTTTAATTTGAAATTCATAATTTCATAATTATTTTAAAAATATGTTTTACAAGATTCTATATACACACGCTATGGAATCTGATTGCGGTTGCTAGAAACTATTATGCCTTTTTTCGGAAAATGAAATGTATTTCAAATGTCATTGGTCTTAAGTGTTTTTTCATGAAAATGGATTTCTTAAGTGGTTTTGAATTGGTAAGGTGTATTTCCAAAGGTGTTTGGCCTTTTGGTCGGTTGATTGTAAAAACTCTTCCCTTTATGTAATTAAGCTTGTTTGGCATCTTAAGAATGTTTTATGAAAAAGAAAAAACTCTCTTGAGGCACACCCCCTTGGTTTTATAAAAATGATTTTTTAAGTTGAATGTGTTATCATGTGCCTAATTTTATGATTATGCATTGTGTGACATGAAAGAGGGGGAATGCACTCAAGGAGGGAGAGTGGTGGTGATATTTTAAATGAGTTTTAGAAAAAGAAAGTTAAATGTAAATATATGTTTTCATCATAAATAGAACTCCCACCACTTGAAATAGAGCACAATGGGAAACCTGGGTATCTAGGTTGGTGACAAGGACTAATATGCTAGATGACACGGCATGGGTTTGTCCCAGTTCTTCTAGCAGGATTGACGCAACAACACTAACTAAACATATGAATTCTGAGGGTCGTGGTCTTCTAAGCCACGTTTTCTGAGGGTCGTGGTCTTCTAAGACACATTTTCTGAGGGTCATGGTCTTCTAAGACACGTTTCACCAAGGTAAGAGGTATCTAGGTTCCCACTTGTTCTAGCTACCAATATGGATTACCCATGGTGCTCATTTGCGACATGTTTCTTGTGATGTAACTTTCATTTTAGTTGTGTCATAATTGATGTCTTTTTGTGAAAACCATATTTTAATCCGAAATGGTTTCTTTTCATTTTTTTAATGTTAATGCATGCTTGGAACGTATTTTAAAAATATAGTGGGAGTAAAATACTTTACCTAAAAATGAAAACTCATTACATCAATTTGAAAAGGAGAATAATTATTTTATTATATATTATTTTCAAACTGGAATAATTGGATTTCTTACTAAAGGCGGGGGCATATGACGTGGTTATATCTTGGCATTCCTACTGAGCATTTCGGTGCTCACGCCTACTTTACATTTCAGTTGCATGTTTCAGTCTTGGATTGCTTTTGGCAGCGAGTGTGGTTGAAGTACCGTGGTGATCCACGGGGTCACCTAAGGTAGGTCACATTGCTTTGTTTATTCCTTTTTCTGTTGTCAAGTTGTTTAGTTTATTTTCCTTTATTTATCTGCTTCCCAAATTTATGTTCATTTATCTTCGTTATGGGACAAACCGTTCCCAACGGGTTTATTTTGATGCTTGACACCAGTTTCCATCTCGTGGGGATCAGGAACGCCCTTCGGGCCATGTCTTAGACTGGCTCGGGCGACCGGTTTATGGTCGACCCGGCCTGGTTCATGACACATACAACAACCGATATGAAATTATGAATCCCACAAAAACATGATGTAAACTAATCAGATATAAATTCCACGATAAATTATTAATTCTGTTTGTCCTCAAATGTATACTCCCCATGTACACAACTATCACACAAACATCCTCTTTGAAGGCCACCGTATATGATCTTTCCTACATAGCTACCATGAAAAGACTCTACACCATGAACCTCTCATACTAGAATCCATCATGTATACCTAATTCACAAACCTCACTCATGGGACTACCACATTGACTAGCTTCCCCCCCCCCCCACAGCATAACAAATAATCAAACATCCTTTGATATTCACATGTCTTTCCTTATATGGATTCAAATTCATGGTTTATTTGATCATACTACTAAATATTTTTATATTATCATTAATATAAGAGAGTTCTAAACCTCCATTATTACATTCAATCAATCATGATTGAATCCCTATGGATGATACTTCAAAAATACTTTATTTAATTCCATCCCAAAAGTTAAAACCCCCAAAAAGAAAAAATCCAATCCTCTTCCAAAAACCCACTATAAAATATGATCAAGGAATACCCATTTGAATGCACCCGTTAGATCATGTATTCCCTTGATAAATGGGGGATCCATAATTTTTATCATTAAAAGGTTGATAAAATATGGTAGTAACATTTTTTTATTTCTAATATAATATTTATCCATATCAAAATGAAACTAGATATTTCTATCTAGGTATGATGTGTCTTTCCTAAATCTTGATTCTAATAAATGATTCATGCATATGTTTGATTTTATAATAGATTTATTCCTCATCCATGTTTCCATTGATGATTTCTTCACATTGAATAATATGTATGTCATAGATATGCACATCATGAATTTCTAAATCGACGAATAAGACCAACTCATCTTGTCATATATTAGAAGTTGCATTTAGTGCATCCTATTTGATATAATCATAAATCATTTACATATTGCTATAAACCACCATTAGATCCATAATACTGGCCATGATAAACACATGTAAACCCAATGCATAATCCCCATTTAACCATATGATTTCACCCCATTCATGAAACATGAATCCTTTCTCTATGAAATTATATTTTGTCATAAAACCCCATCATTTGACCTTAAAATGTCGACATAGATCTATGTGGTCTTCGATTCGTATTAAACAAGATACATAGTATTCATTTTTTGGTTTAAAATTATAAAAATCTCAAATCATATGATAAATAGACCATATACATCATGAAAAGTTCTATTCATCACTATTGATCTATATTCCTCAAAATCCCAACCACAACAAGATATATACTTCAAATTGTCATCATTCTCTATCAAATTATATTCCCAACGTTCTATATAATCCTCTATCTTGTTATCTAAATTACCTAATTTATAACCGATAATTAATGAAAATGTTACCTAAACCAATTAAAAATGGAATCTCATCTGTATGTCCCACACTAACACTTTATATTATCCTCTCTTTTAGTAGTCAATATGTCTATAACACATAACATTAATTAGGTCAACATACCCCATTTGGTGGAATAAATCCATTTATTTTTAATTCATTTACAATAGTTTTATAATAACCCCTTATTATTGGAAATATACATACACCCTTAATAGTTACACACAAATGGAATAGAGATAGTCTTATGAGTTCCTAGATATATTGGTATAAAAGAATGCAGAATCACTAATAATTATAGGAAATTTGAAAAGGATATGATACATATAGATGAATCCATTAATGGACGAACAGAAATAATTATATATGTTCAAATTTATAGTGATCAACATGTATATATAAACATTAAAATCAATACATTCCAGTAATCAATCATTCGCAAAAGGGTAACCAATCTCATTCTGGGATTTATAACGATTTGAGAATATAGTTTAAATCTACAAGAGAGTCTAGGAGTAAGAAAAAATTACCCCATAAAATATTTTGGAAGTTCATAACATCCCATAATCATGAAAAAATACATATTCTAAGGTGTCTCTAGAAAGGTCCCAGCAGCCACCTTCCTTTGGAAGTAGGTTAATTTCAAATCAAAACATCACTGGTGAATAGTGATGGAACTTCCATAATAAATAGTAATTAAAAGTTGAATCTTGTTTTATTCCTAATGATGTGATACTCTAATATCTATATATCCCCCACTAAATTATAACGAGACATGTTATTTTATTGTGGTAAGTATTATCTCGTGCATATATATCCAATTTCACTATTCCCAATCCAAAAAACACAAGTTACTATGTATAAAAACTTAATTTTCTTTTCAAAAGGTATAAAAATACTCATAAACTTTTAAGGATATTTGGGTTTTAATTTTACACTATCTTGGTATATGAAATAAGACCATAAAATAAAACTTTTTAGAAACTATTATATTATGTACTTAATTTTAAAAAAAAAATTATAACATAACAAACACATCCTTAATCAAGAAGAAAATTAAAACCAAAATTCCATAATAGTATAATTTTAATTAGGATTAATGATTTTAATTTTTTATTTCATCATGTACAAATTATCATAGTGTTAATATTTAATATTTTTCTTAATTAGTTGATTTTTCAATGAATAGTGAAAAAACAATAATTTTATAAACATTTTAATTCTGATGATATATTATTGATATAATAGTGAGATAATTTTTATAAATAATTCGTAATTAGAAAAATATATATTTAAAAAATTAAAAATATTAATATCAAGTTAATTCAATAGAGAAATCAATGTTTATCAATTTTAAAATAACTATTTTGTATTAATTAATGTTAACACTATATTTGGATATTATCTTTTACTCAATAAAACGTAAGGATTACTTTTCATTTATTATGTCTCAAAGTCATATAATCTCATCTTCTATATATTAATTAATTTAACTCCACAGGAATCAACATTATAATTGATTTTGGTAAAATGTAATTTTTATTCATCAGATTTAATTTTTTTAACATGTTTTTTCATTGAATTTATCAAATTTATATTCATTGAAATTTTTATCGCTTTTTTGAAAATGAATCATGTAAGTTGGATTATTTATTCTAAGTCATCATAATTAATATTATGTAAAAAGTTCCAATTATTAATTTTTGTAATGATTATTAACCAAGGTATATTTTTATCATCTTAATTAATGGTAAACTGATATAAAAAGGAAAAAAATAATTGATATTGAATAAATTAATGGAAAAACAATTGAAATGATTTAGAAATACGTTATATTATAATTTTTCATGCATGTACATGTTTTACACAAGCATAACTTATAAAATGGACCCCCCCTACCTCATTCAGTTCTCAACACATCATGATCAAATTAGATTGATCAATCCATAAAAAATTCCCAACAAAATGTCCCACATCCTAGAGTTTATGGTCTTGTTAAAATACCACTTATTGAAGGATAATGTTATAATACAATGGTGATTTCCAAAAGAAGATTTTTATGTTCATACTAAGCTTTCTAAAGTTAATTTATTCTTAGACCAAATAAAAATATATAATAACCATATAAGTACAGTTAAATAATTATATTATATATGATATGTTATTTTTTTAATATAGCATCAATTATCTATCTCACATCCATCTGATGAAAATTTAAAATATTTATGGTATATATGTATAGACTATCATCTATGTAGAGTAGTTTAATTCATTTTTAATCAATATCTCACTTGGATGGTCATAAGGATAAATTTATTTATTCATGTTCATGTGTTTGACATAATTTTTGGTATAAAAATATATTATATCATAAACATTATTGTGATATTGTATTCGGGAAAATGATAACATCACTACCACATATATGTGGACTAACACCTTCACAAAGAGATTTGATTCAATTTTAGATTCAGAATTTGAATGGATAATTTTAAACTTATATAAAACGAATTAAACATATACTAATGAAACAATTAACATTATATATATTATGTAACCATTTCATAAATCCATTCCCAATTTCAATATCCTACAATTAATTTTGAAACATTTCCCTAATAATATTAAGTGGTTGACATTATCATTATATCATCAATAAATTGATCTAAAATGAATATTAAAGATAATAAATATGTCATTGTGGATGAAAATTTTACTTATTTTATTATTAATTTTTTTAATTGATTATTAATGGGGATATAATTCCTTCGACCAAATAGGAACCCATTGTAAGGGTTCTTGCATCTTAATTACACTCCATTGAGATATTCCATACATTACGCCCCTAATTTAATTTATATGGTGTAAATACTACCTATTCTACATGTTATATGCTTATATCCACTTCGTTCATGATATATAATTGTTCAAATAATATTATCCTATATAGGGGTTTTTGATTATTATTTTTTTGTAATGAAATAATAATTTTTTACAATCTCACTCTTATTCAAGAATGTTATGTTTAAATTTATATTTCATGAATTATATGAATTTTCAATTCTTAAAATTTTTATATATTATTCTACAATAGTTTTCTATATTTTTTAAATTTTTATTCCATCATTTCATCTTTTTGGTACTCAAATTATGATGGAATACTTTTATTCAAAATTGTCTTCATTTATTCTTTTTGGTTCATAATATTTTCATCAATTTCAATGTTATTAAAAATATTTTTTTGAAGTTTTTTAATTTAAATATTTGTATTAGAAATAACATTTTATATGTCAATTGAATTTATTATTGAAGTATTAAAAGGAATGATTTTAATTTATTCTAAAAAAATTTTTCTTCAATATTATTCAAATTTTGGAATGGAATATTCATTTTAACATATATGGTATGAAAACAATTTTCCACATCTAAGAAAAATATTCATTATTTAGCTTCATTAATAAGTTCCCATCATTATTTAAAGAAAAAATACATCTATTTTTAATAGAACTATTGATTTTATAAAAAAACCAATATCATTATTTCTAAAATGATTAAAGTAATATTATAAATGAATTATATTTTTAATTTTAAATAAATTTTACAAAATAATTATGGAATGTTTTATTTAAATATTCAAATACATTTTCCACTCTAATATAGAAAAAAAAATATTTTATTTTAATCCTTCAATTATAATGAATTTATTGTTCTAGAATCCAATATATACTTATATAATATACCTTATATTGTCATCAATTTTTTATTAAGATATTTTATTCCATAAAACGCCATTAGTCATTAGATATTAATTTTTTTCTATATGCATATATTTTCATTATTTGAGGGTGTGTGTAGTATCCTTTTTACTAATTATAATTTTTCAACCATATTCTATTTCAACATATAATTTTAGTGGGATGAATGTAATTAAGATATTTATTTTATTTATTAGGAAAATATTGATGTTTTTATTCCAAATATCATTTAAATATATATTAATTGGTGATTAATATTAATTATATTTTATTTTGGTAATTAAATATACATATAAATCATTGGAAATATGTTTATTATTGATGTGGTCCAGTTATAAATGTCCCATGGATGCATTGATAGGTCTCTGAAATAAAATATTTGTCAAAATTAGTATGGAATTTATTATATAACTACATATTCAAAAAATTCACATATAAAATGGCCTTGATTGAATGGTTTAGAATATCGAGCAAAAGGATGTTGATGTTAATATTATGATCTAATTGATTATGAATTATATTTATTAAATTAATAATTAATATTATCTATGTGATTTTTATGTTTAATTTTCGCAGTGATAAATTTTAATGCTCATGTATTTTATTTAATAGTTTATGCATTGATTATAGGTGTTGCTATATTTTAAATTTATTATTTAATCATGAAATATTAAATTTTACAATTTCCATTAAATTTAATCTATTCTCACACTATATTATGATTTCTGTTAACCTTGATCCGATGAAGTCAACATTTAATGAACATCAAGGTTGCAAGAATATGTTTCAAACTATGTTTTATTTTTATAATGTCATATTGAAATCATGTATGTATCTACTCTCCCAATATTGATATAATATTCATTCCTTCCTGTTTTGATCCCATATATCTTATACCAATATAATACACACTAGTTCCAGGTTACAAATGTTGGGGACCTTATAGTTGTTATAATGGTAGTTCAGTAGGACCCTTGAAAGCTATATTTTATATGAACATATCTAAAATAAATTTCCAGTAAAAACGAAAATTTCTCAATAAATTTATGGATTATTAATTTTTGAGTCAATAATCATGATTTTATGTGATAATAATGCATTTTACTTTATTTAGAAAACACTCCAATAAGAATGGGGGAAAATAATTTACACACATATAATTAATGTGAGTATTTAAATTATGAGAAATTACTTATAGAAAGTGTATGAGCTGATAAAATCAAGGATATATTTGGGAAACTGTCCCGTTTTATAGATAATAAAGCTAACTGCGTGGATATCTTATTTCCCCATAATTAGATTCTATTATTTTTTATTTTTTATTTGATTGAAAGTAATATATTTTAATTTTACTATTAATGCTATAGCTGTTGAGAAGTAGAACCAATCACTTGATATGAAATTATAAGCGTTGGAAAGTAATGGAAGGGACAATTTTATTATAGTATTTTTGGTGGGGTTTTTGGTTAATCATGGAAATTGATATTTAATACGGAAGAAACTAATGAAATAGAAAGTATGGAATGGAGAATTTTTTAGGTGATATTCTATATGAAATATTTTTCCCAACAGAAATTTGTTAAAATGGAGATATGTTTCCTCGACCTAAAGATGATGTAAGAGGATGGTGTTTCTTATTATGAGTCTACATTCAAAAAATTATCAATATATGAAACAGAATACATTTGTAATCCAAACAGTAATATTGAACATTTAATTTAACTTATTAAGATAAATATTTTAAAAGCACAATTCGTAAAAAAAATCATTACTTTATACTATATAATCATGTTCCATCAAAATTTTGAATGATTTTTCTAGGTCTTATATCATAATATTGGGTCATGGAAATATGAGGCCCACTAAGAAATAAGTAAAAATAAATGCACCAAATAAAAATAAATCATAGGTGGGGTTTCCAAAATTTTATTATTAAATAGACCATAATATTAGTAAATACATAAATAAAAATTATTATTTGATACAAGTGTAGAGATGAGGCCCATATGTCTCATTAATGTAAGGGAAAAATAAACCACTATTATCTTGTGATTAAACTATAGGGAGAAAAGTAATTATTTAAACCAACACCCCAATCATCAATGAAACCTTCCATTAGAGTGGTCAAGGTGTTAAAGTCATGATTACATAGTTACAATATTATAAGCTAATGTCCCAAAATATTTATGTAATGTAATTTAATTATATAAACAATGTGGATAATGATTTATATGATTATTTATTTTTTCAGTATTTAATATCATCCATGTTATCATAGAACATTAAATAATTCCCCATAATCTTATTATTATATTTTAAAATCATGACTCAAAGTGGAAATCCTATTAAAATAAGGATATGGTTGTATATAGCCATTATGATATATAAAAATATCCCTTTTCAAGCGTTGTTATTTTACATATTGTTTTAATTTATATAATCCTTTACAAGGAAAATATTGTAAAATTTAATATAAAAACTTATTTCCATAATTTGGAGATTATGATTCATGATGGAGATATAGAATTCCATGTCATCATAGGGGAAGATACATAATCTAAATCATGTCTTGATAGACCATCAATAGCATAACCTAATAAAATTCATTAAGAATAATAGAATATGAAATCCACACACGGGAATGTAAACCTTAGTACAGAATATTTATCAGTTTTACAAGAATAAAATTATTTTTTTCCCAGAGTTTCACTAGAAAATACATCCACACATGATGTTGAGATGTCTATTAAACCCTTATAAAACTCATTATAGTGTTTCTATAGTAATATTAGTGGAATGAAAGAATCAAAAAAAGGATTTGTGTAATAAAGAATATATATTCTCATGTATATTATAAAATAAATCTAGAGGTATAATTATTTTATAAATATAATTTATATAATTTATATCATTCATCATTCACAATAATGAGTGGTGGGAATGGAAAATCAAATTACATCATTTTATTAGGTGATAGTCCATAGTACAAGAGAATAATGATGTCATAACCCTTTTGATTCATGTGTGTGTTGTTGTAAGTCATACCATTAACATAAAAATTATTAGTACATTTATTATAATGATGTTATTATATTATTATTGTATAAAAATAATTTAAGGGGTTGGAGGATGAAATAAAAATAAAAATTCTTATTGGATAATGTTACCTCTTCCTTTGATAAATCCTTTTGGATTTCATCAATGGTCTTACATGGTTGGATTTATTTAAAAAATATTGCTTCTAGTAATATAAGAGGGTATTTAAGAATTTATTTGGATAGTGTTTTCCAAAAACAATTGGTTTTTGGGGTGTGAAGATAGACGAATAGGGGTAGGCTTTTATAAGTGAGGTGAGTAACACACATATAATTGTTTAATAGACTGAATTCCCAAAACATTGTTCACATTTAACCAAGCCCCAATAATGGTCTATTATCGATAATATATGTTTCAAATTCTAAATAATGAAAAAATGGGTTGTTTTAAAACATTAATTGTTAATTTATTAATCCCCCGATAATCTTGTTTTTACGCCAATCATTGTGATTAATATTAATTGTTTTGACTAATCATTACCATCAAAGCAAAATTTTGAATTATTTAAAATTTTAAACTATTCTAATTAAAAATATGGAACCCATTTTTTAAAAATCCATTATCAAAAGAGGTATAAATTAATTTTATATTGATTCTATAGTAATGATGAAAATGATGTATTTAAATGGAAAATAAGTACAAATGATTAAAAAAAATTATTTTCAATTTCATTAGGTCATTAATTAAAATGATTAAAATTTGATTAATAGATTTAGAATATAATAAATTAAACTATAAACCTACTATAAAATATAATTCATCAATAAAAATAAATTATAAAAAGGTTGTTTTAAATAAAAATCCAGTACTTTTCATTATTAATCAAAAAATAAATCATTTCATAGAAATCCAATAAAATTTATCTAATATAATTTCTACATTATAATTTCAATGGGGATTTGTTTTAAATATTAATTTCATAAAAGTTTCAAAAACTAATATTATTATAATTTCACAAAAATGTGATGATGCTTCGTTGAAGAAAAACATATTTTTATGTAGATAATTTGATTTAATTTTTATTTATATTTTTAATAAATCCCCTAATATTTATTATATATATTTTTTGGAATATTTAATATATAAATTTAATTTAAATAATTAATAAAATTTTATTTGGATAATTGGTTGATATACAACACACTTGTGCATATAGAATGGTTTTTTTAGAAAAAAAATGCTTTTCATTTTCAAAAGGGTTTTATTTTAAAGTATAATCAATATGTATCAAAAAATTTATTTTATATACATCTGTAAACCATATTTTCCTAAACATATTTTTTATTATTATTTATAACCACCATTCTAAAAACTAGGTGATGACTATCATAATAATATTTAAATAATATGTCACATTACATTTAAACTCAATGTTGTGTCTAACTCAAGCTAAAAATATTGTTGACAATAAATAAAAATATCAAAAAAAATAATTATGTAAATATATATGCATAATGTGAGTCTTGTGGAGAAACATTCTCATCTAGTTTTATTGTTTCATGTCTGTTCCATTATTGAACATAGATATATTATTTTAGTAACATGGTGTGTTACAATGTGAGAATGATAAATCTATCTAACGCATTAGGCAATGATTATGTCAACTAGGAAATTATATCAGTATTAACCAAGTAGGTCTTTCTATTTCTAAATGTTCTTTTATGATATATTATAATAGTGGTGTGAAGATAATTTCCCAGAGTACTTATATTGTCATTCATTGTTGTCGAATGATTTTTATTGTGTCTATTTATTTCATATATTAATTTATTGACATTGTATATAAAGGAAATATTGTTCAAGTCTTAATGGGGTAAATTCTGTTTTTAAATAAAATATATTAATGAGTATCCATGAATTAGAATACAAACTCATGATTATGTTTTTAATTTAAAAAATCTTATGAGATGTTTAATTAAAAAAATTAATATAATTTATATTTCTACTATAAGAAAATGAATATTTGAGCCCCCTTTTTAGTTTATAAAAAGGAAAATTTTCATGTCGTATTCTCAGGATTAAAAAAATACAATAATGGGATTAATTGTTTTTGTATCAATTATTCAGATTTAATTTCTCATTTAAATTTTTTAAATGTTTTTCTTTGGTCCTAACGATGACTAGTAACTATAGAATGATATATCATTATGCTATTGGGATTAAACATTAAAGAAAGAAATGTGTTTTGAACGAAATAAAAATTTAAATTAAATAATATTAGTTCATTAAGAAAAAATGTATTTTTAATATATTTCTCTACATCTAATTATATGGGTTTTTTATGTACATTTTTGTAACAATTATCCAAAAATATAAAGATAAAAGATCCTCGAAACACATTATTGTGACGACCTTGTTTTAAATGATTTTTTTAATTAATGTTTTACTTATAGGAATTTTTATTTAGCATTAGATGAAGATTTTAGATTACTTTATCGGTTATGATATTATCATGAAAACATCTTAAAGGTATTTTAATCAATGAATAGTATTATCATAAGAAAATTTTGAGGGTTTCCATGTTGCTTCAACGATTAGTTGGCTTATTTAAAATTTTTATTTATAGAGGAAACATGGTTAATTAAGTGTAATGTAATGAGGAGGATAATTTATTTTGAAATTAGTATCTTAGTGATAATGAAATTGGAATTGAACAGTTTTTTTTTCTGTGCTCACATTGATAATGTTGGTAATTAATGGTGGTGTGCTTTTCATTGAGTGATTGAAATATCAACAGACAAACATGTCTATAATATAGATTTTCTTGAATCAACAGCCTCTATAATTTGGTGGAACTTCAAATCTATTTTGCGATAAAGGATGGATTCAGTTCTCTCGAAGATATATTAAAGGTTTTGGGTTATTCGAAGCATAAAATGGTAATTCAGTCCTTTTTTATTTATAATGTGAGGTAGATCGATGGTGGCCTCTCATTAATAATTCAAAGGAAAAATAATAGATTGAATATATTGAGGGGTCTTTTTTTAAAAATAATATCCTAGATATTTTCCCTATAGTTTATTGATATAGGATAGAAAGTTTATTTTTTTATCTTGATCAAAAGGATGCCTAAAATTTTTTCACCTATGATGCTATTTTTAAAAGATTATATACCAATTAAACATATTTTATTTTAAACCAGTATTGTATAATTGAGTGGTATCACTCAAAATTGAAACCATGATTACAGTGTTATTTAGCCACACCTGAACTTATTATTTATGAAAACATTTGCTATATTTCTGTGTGGGTAATGATGGAGTTTATTTAATTTTATTACTATTATGATCATAATTGGACCCATAACTAGAAATGTTAAAATATCTATAAATTGAATCTATAGGTAAGAGGGATAAATTCCCATATTATGAAATATTCGGGATGAATAATCATAGGGAGTGTCTTTTAAAATTTAGAATGTTTTATCAATGTGTTTTGCCTAAAAATTTGGATAGTGATTGTGTGTAAATGAATCATTGAAATGGTAAAAACAAATTTTACATGCTAATAGTGAGATGTATTAACTATAATGAGATTTCCCATAATATTTAGGAATGTATGAATAAAATCATTAGTTGTGGGAGTCATCAAAACAATAAGTATAAGGGTGTTGAATAGTCAGTTATGACTACAACGATGCATTCAAGGGAATCAAATCAATTGGTGGATGGTACAAGACATGATTAACCAAACTATTAACATATCTGGTTAGATTTATCATCAAAAAATAATTTACATATGAGTTATTTTCAGGTAAAAATATATATATTATCCTAGGAATGTGTAAATAATATTTAATGAAAACACTTTTTAATAAAAACATCAAGAAAACATTAAAAGGAATCTCTCTATTATTGCATGTCGAATGAATTTTCATGTAAATCTTTTTTAAATAACCATATTTTTTTGTTGTTTTCCTCAATATGTATTTTTATATATTTTGTCATGATAATATATACTATTGTTAAAAGGATGATACATTCAATAATTTTGAAAGATTTTTAATTTATATTTCTGAATGAGTTCATAACTATGATAAAATGTCATAAATATATTAAAATAATTAACAATGGTGGTGAAATATTGTTTTTTCAAATTTTTGATAATGGAGATGTTGTTATTATTAGTGATTTGAATGTAGAAAATAATAATTTGGAAGTAATGATATATGGTTTCTCTGGATTTATTCTTTATCATAAAATTGAATTCAATTCTGAAATTGTTTTATAATCTAAGCCAATTTTAGGATCCACTTGTTGAATAGATCCATTAGAATAGTATGAATTGAAAAATTAATGACAATAGTTTCTTGAATTGTTTTCAATTAATCCTACACCATCACCTTAGGGTTGTCCAATTTTATTTTAAAATTGAAGGATTGTTTAATATGGATATTAATTGATTTCTGAAAACACACTAAAATTTATTTTAATAAAAATTATTCAATGCGTCATATAGTTGAATTTTTGGATTATATTCAGGGAAAGAATCATTTAAAAAAAAATTAATCTCAGGAATGGATATCATTATCTACATAGGAAGGTAAAAGACAATTTGAAGTTAGTATTTTGTTTTTATAATTCGCCCTATGAGTTTATTTTTATTTTAATATAATTGAATAATTAACCCATTATATTCATGAATATTAAGATTATATTTTTCCATGAGTGTCTAGATAACATTATAGTTCTCTTTATTGATAAATATTGGCCATTTCTCATAATTTTTAGCAAAATAAAGGAGTTATATATATTTTTCTATAGAATATTTATAATTATAATTTTTATGAAAAATTTATCAAATGTAAAAATTGGTTTCATAAAATTCCATTCTATGAAAATATTATATCTATAGATGGAATAGATTTTGGTATTCCTATAACTAAAGTGTTTGTAGAGCGGCTATGTCCTACAAAAATGACTGATATTTTTTTTCATGGATTAGTTTATTACTATTGATTATATTTTGAAAATTTTGTTCAGTTATATTTCCCATAAATTATAAAAACATGAAAAATAGTTATATTCATCTTCAAAAAATAATTGATGATTATTTTGAGGAATTTAAGAAAATATTTTCTAATGATATATTATTGGCCATTCCCCCAATAAATTGTGAGTTTATTATTTATAGTGATACTTCATTGAATGGAATTTTTTGTGTAATGATGAACATTGATTGAGCGATTTTATAGGAATAATTCTAATTTGATAACCAATGAACAAAATTACAATACTCATAATCCTGAAATATAAATTATTTAATTCATTAATAATATAATAAAATATTTTATATTGTTAATTTTTAGAAGTATATACTAACCATAAAGTTTTAATGTAAGTATTCACATAAATAAAGTATCACATATTGACGATAATATGATTGGAACTAATAAACGATTTATATTGAAGACATCTCTATGATTAAGAAAAATTAAATAATGTACAGATATATTGATCTGAAATGTTAGTTCATCATTAGATATGATACATTTAGAACGTGATCATTGGGTTAATGATTTAATGTATATTGGACTATAAATATTCTTTTCAGGAACTCCCACATTTGTGGTTTAGTTATTAGTTTAATTTTCCTTATTATATAGAATTATTTATTCTCATATGGAAGATCATGGTTTTATAAAAAAAGTATAATTGTATAAGAAGGTAATTTTTCTGGATCAGGACATTATAAAAGAATGTTTTATGGTTTTTTCAATGAGTTTGCATGTGTTGATTGATCCCCCTATACTGAAGGTATTGTTAATTGAAGCTCTCAACTCTCTAATACATTATTATCCAGGTAATACTATTTTGTTGATTGACCTTCAAAAATATTACTACTTTAAATAAATGAAGACAGATATTGAATTAAAGTAAATTGTACATTTGGCATCTATAAAGAATAAAATTGGGGGACACCTATAGAATGGTATGATTAATTATTTTTAAGATCAAAAATATAAATGAAAGAATATATCCATGAATATTTCTATGGGGTTACCAAATAAATCATGAGATAATAATGTAATTTTGGTGACTATTAAATTATTTTACTAAACCTATACATTTAATCACATTAAAGTACCACATATATGGAAAAACATAGTGAGATATATATTAATCATACATTAATCATATATGTAGCCCTTATCTATATTTTATCCAAAATTATCTAATATTTAAATCATTTTTTTTGGAAGGGAATTCAAAAGGTGATGGGTAAAAATTTAATTTTTAGTATAGATTTTCACCCTTTATCTGATCAGAAATTAAATTGAATTTTTTTTTCCGAAGATATTAGTCAAGATTTCACATTAGATCACTAGGGATACTATGATATGAATCATTCCATAGTGTAATTTTATTATATTAATATTGTTCCTTCCATTATATAGATGGAAACGTTTGATGGTTTACATGGAATGTAGTGTCGAACTCCCATATGATGGGATGATGACAGTGAGTGAAATATTTTTTGACTAAAATTGGTAGGTTAAATGGTCAAGATGTTAAAGATGATTCCTTATATCATTATAGAATCTAATGGAAATAGTATGTTCAATGTACATAATAGGATGAAATAATTTTGTGTTTATATATGAAATCATTAATTTTTTAAAAATCTATTTCAAAATTTATTATGTGATTTTTAAGAAAAGGAAATGTATTCCTGTGGATTATTGGTTAAATTTTCTTTCTTAAGGTGTGTTCAATTTTATTCCTTGTATAATCTCCTCTGAGTCTATCATATCTATATAATGTGTTTTGTGTTTAAATTTCATTTAATTTTTACCTAATGGATCACTTATTTTGAACCCAAAGGTAGAATATTTAGAAGATAAAATATCTTTTGATCCAAAGTGAGTGAAGATACTAGATCAAAGATATGAGGTGTTATAAACTATGGTAACTAATATGTATAATATTTTTTTTTGTAAGAACCACATCATTTAGGAAGCAACATGGGATACTAAAAAGCATATAAGGAAAAAAAATATGCATTACTATTAAACTGATGAATAAAATTGTGAGGTTGCAATTTCCATAATAGGATAATAATGTGAAAAACCATGTAACTTATTAATATAAAATCAAAATTATAATTAATATTAAATTTTATGTAATAAGGATTCACAATCATTACAACAATTTTATATTGATTTTCAAATAAAAAAAATTTAAATATAAAAAATATGTTCTCTTTGTATTATATGGATTTATTTAATATTAATATTTATAAATATTAGAAATTGAATCTAATAAAAATATAATTTGTTTTTCATATTATAATATCATGTATAAATTATACAAAAAATTTGGGACATTTTTGAGATGATATATATTTTGTGTGAATATAAAAACATTTATGATTTTTATAAAAACTATTAGTTAATTTCAAGTATATAAAAATGAAAATTATATTTTGGATTGGTTTTAATGTTAAAATAGTCCATATTTATTTAAAATAAAATAATTAAATCCATATCAATCAACAATATTCTTTATTTTGGTATATGTTCATTTTTTATTTTAAAGCACATTTTTTGAACAAAATTGATTTTCATTGAAATTTTGCATGTATATATAAATATTAAATTCTAAAAATTATACATAATGAAACATAAAAACTAGATATCATATTTTTAATCACATTTTTAAAATTAATTAATATATTTAATTTCATTTCTGTTTATAATGAACAGTAACCATGGATAAAATTGCTTCCTCAGTAAAGGGTAAAACTGCTTAATAATGCTTAACAATTAGTGATATGTTAAAAAATATAATTTTAAAAATTATTGGATGGTATTATCAATAAATTTATCATATTACATTTTAAATTGTATTATTTTAGGGATACATTCCCATGAGAAATTCATTATATTTTATTATAACATTAAAATATTATATGAGTTCCTCTCACATCACATATAAAAGAGACCCCACTCACCACTATTAATAACATAATTTGATCCATTTATGTAGTTCAATACATTTTCAAATTCTATAAAAAAATATTTATAGTACCCCATTATTTTATGGAATATTTTTTATTGAAATTTAAATTTCTTCGATAGCTTGCAATACACACAACACAAAGATATAACAAAACACAACAAACTATTAATAATAATATTTCATAATGAAAATTATTAACCTGATGTAAAAAATGTTTGAATTATATGTAATAGTCATATTTTAAATATTTTTATAATAGTTTTAAATAAATATAACATATCGATAAAAATTACATAATTTTGGACAATGTCATTCTATTTTTTGAAAACACCATTTTCCCAAAACCATTATTTCTTTTTGAGAAAAATATTGAAATAAATTTGTGATAGATTTATAAAATAACCTTGATAAAAAATTTTTTAAATTATAAATTCATAATTATCTTATGGTGATTTTATTTGAATTTTCCCGAAATGATTTATTTTTCAATAAATATTAAAAATTAGTGGTTTTTATTGAAAACTACCATTTCAATTAATGATATTATAGAAATAAATTTTGATTAAAGTTGGTTTTAAAATATAATTAGTTCAATTATATTTCAATTAAATCAAATTTGGTTATTTGGATCATTTTTATAATTAATTTTTATATAAAATCATTATAAACTATAGGAAATTTTCAATTTTCAAAATTACATTTGCATCAGGTCTGCAGGAATAAATTTGAATTATATTTTTCAACCACTGTGAAAGAAATTTTTATATATGAATTAAACCCTTTAAATAATAATAATTCATATTATATAATAATATCGAAAAAAATTCACCATAATAAATAGTAAAAAAATAAAAATTATTTATTATGGTTAAGGTAGAAATGGGTTCAACTGGGGTTTAGCTAAACAAAAATGAGTTGAAAATCACTAAAAATAAGAATAAACTATTAAATATACATATATTGAACTTATAATATCTAAATACCTATAATTTACAATTTTTGAGTTATATTTTAGTTGAAATACATGGGTAAACCTTTTTCCTTCAAAATATTACAAGTTTTCTACTCACCTCAATTTTAAAACGTCACCCCTTCAACATTCATATTTACACATACTAAACCTTTTGTTTAGGACACACCCTAACCATATATATTATTTAATTCCCTCATCTAGTCCTATAATCATTATATTAGTCATATATATATATATATGAAGGATTTTGGTCAAGACCTAAGTAGGTTACCATAATATGAGGTAATATTTAACAACGAGTGTTCTTATTTATTTTCTTCATCCATCCCCTTAAATTATTAATAAACCGTGATTATATAATAACACTAATATATTACATATAATGAGTTGTTTTTTTATAATTTTCATTACATACAATAATATATAAACCCCTCAAATGGGATTAGAAATCATCATTCATATTTATAGTAGACTACAGCCCCATGAACCGATTTTTATATTTTCCATCACAACATATCAAAACTAGTTATAATTGTGTAATAATTTTTATAATGTATATTTATATAATATTATTATTTTGTAATTATTTTATCACATATAAATTCTTACTTTCTATTCGATGAGAATATAATAACACCACCCATGTATACAGTGGACTACCACCTCACAAAGTGACGTGATAGTTTCATGCTTTACCTAGAATGTAATAAATATATTTATAAAGTAAATAAGTTAAAAATATGATATTAAAGGGATTATTAAATTTTAATATATTATTTACCAATATTTTTTCAAATCCTCTGAGAAAATACAAAACAATGTTCATTCGTACGTTTAACATACCCTCTCCATGAACGTTGTATTCCATTTTCCAAAACTATCATTTATAGAGATATATATATTCATATACAATGAATATAAATTATATTTAAATCATGGTTAAAATTATGATTATTATGGAACCATTATTAATGTAAAATAAATTAAAACATAAGGTAAAACCATGAATTGAAAAACAAAGTATTTATTGCCTAAAATGTGACATTAACATCGAATTTCTAATAAAAGGGTTTTAAAAGATCATATGTAAATCAGATATATTATTATATATATAATTATTGTAATAAAATATATTTTTCAAAAAATTATATTTGTTATACAATAGTTTTTAATGTGTATAAGGAATTTGAGGCTTCAGTTAAGGAATTTTGGTAAAAAATTTCTTTCATTGATACGTATGTTATTTTTTATCATATCATCATTAATGAGATGTATATACATCTCCATTAAAATTTAATGTCATGATTATATTTATTTATATAATATTATATGTTTCATTAAATTTTATTATTTCATTGGACTTATATTTCAAAATTACCAATGTTGTAAGGTTTTCTATTATAATCACATCATTTGTTGAGATTTCTCATTAATATGCTTCTAATGATAAAATTTTATGATATATCTCTCAAAAAATTCAATTATTTTATTCATATATTTTTTTCTGTATAATAAATATTATTAATTAATTTTATTCCTTTATATACTAGATTTTATAATATTATGTTTTTAATACCGAACATCTTTCTCCCTCTCTTGGTTTAAAAACTGTTTCCCTTCCTAAACATTATTTTCTTAACAAACAATTAAAAAAGTTTTTTACATTATAATATTGATTATTTAACTAATTTTTACTCTTTTACAACATTTCATATTAAAATAAAAGGAGTATTTTTTTATTTTCTAAAAAGGGCTCATTTTTCTTTTATGAAAAATATGAAATGAATATTTGTTTTAACATGTACAACATGAATGTAAATTTCCTGATATTGGGACCATTATTTTCATTGAATATTACATTAAAATTATTTATGTTTATTTTCAATTAAAAATATTTCTAAAATATTTTATGTTTTTTAAATTTTAAATAAGGCATATTTTTTCAAGGAAAATTTTCATGTAATTATTCTTTAAAAATTATTTTCGATATAAGAAGACATCCTTTGATGATACATATGATTTATTGGGGGTATGATCCTAGGATAAAATTTATATTATTTCTGAAAATAGATTTGTTATGATGAAAATATGATTATGAAACTAATTAATCATCCATGGGTTATAACAAGATAAAATTATTAATAAAGACACTTCTTTTTTACATGGGTTATTCTTTGATGAAAGGATGATATAATTATGAAAATTGTTTCATATCCATTTGATATGTGATATTGAAATGTTTATGAACCCCATTATATTTCATGAGTTCTGATATTATGATTTTTTATGATATTTTGGAACACATATGTATGATTTTCATTATGTTTGAAGTGGGACATATATATCTCTCCAATTCATTGGGTAATGATTGATATCTCATGTGATAAAGAGGAAAATAATGGGAGTAAACCTAGTTTAGTAAGGAATTCAATCCACTATGATAGTCTTGAGAGTGAAAATTTAATTCTATGATGTTTTTGGGAGATAACCCAGTGCTCTAAAAAAGTCTTTGAAAAGATACTTGAAATAATATAGAAATGATTGTATATTCTTATTAATATCCATAAATAAATCATTTATGCCACTGTTATGAAAAAATTGTTCATGTAATTTTTTTCCATTATGATTCATGTCTTATAAACATCCATGATTTATTCCATGATTCTAGTTTATGATCTATGATATGATGGTTATGGTTTCCAAATGTTATTCCCATGTTCTCATACGCCCATGATCAGGATATATTGATATCAAACTTCATTACCATTAATATGAATCTGATCTCACCCATTATTGTGTTTCATTTCACTGGGATATGGTGAATTGTTTTATATATTATATGTACAATAAAGATTCCAATCATTAATAGCATGGTCAGAGATGATCTATCTCACTTATAGACTATTTTATTTTGTTCCCTTCTTTTTAAGGGAACTATAACTTTAAAATCACCATGTCTATGTTTATGTAATGTAATGAATATTCATCTAAAAATATTTAATATCAATGTGTGTGAGGTTTGTATTTTTTCAGTTGATTTTATATGATAGTTTTAGTAAAATTTTATTATCCAGGATATGATATTATTAGAGATAACATTAATGATATATCTAAGGATAAGTCTATGATTGATTCAAATTGTAGGAAAATGTTATTGATTTTTCAAACAAAAAAGTGTGTAGTTTCTAATGAATTACATATCAGACTATATAATACATGAAACTTTTTCATTGGCATAGTTGTACACATTGTTAATTAACCCAATATGGGCATATTAATCTTGGATTGATCCCCACCCGGTGCCCAACAACAAGCATTACTACACACTTGGTTTGACACTCATGGGGGACATCATTTGGAAATTTTTAAACTCTTTATAAATCATCCTGAATAGATAAATAGATTATGAATATGAATAGACTAAGATAAAAAAATTGAAATATTTAATATAATGTTCCATGATTATACATACTATATGTTATTTTTCATTATTATGTGGTTCCCCACAATGATTATCATTTCCGATACAGTGGTTTTTGGAATTATTCAATGATGAGACTATAATAAACTATATTTATATTGATTATGACTAACAATGAAATCATTAACCTCATGATTAGAAAAATGGTATGGGAACTAGAACACAAAAATCTCATCATTATTCTCACACATCATTCTTAGGATATGAATCATATTTATCATTAAAATCAGAAAAATTTGGATCAAAATTTTATTGAGTCCTTTATAGGGAAATATACACCTTCATTTAGTGGTTCAGGTGATCCGCTAATTGCAAAAAAACTTTATCAGTAACTCTAAAAAGTTATTTTTATTCCCCATTATTAGAAACATTAGAAAGAAATTTTGGTAGTCGATCATTTCAAAAGAGATATAGTTCAATGGTGGAAATCCATCAATAGTAGAAGGGATTAGTATGAAATTGAATCAGTGCAGTGGGATGAGTATAAAATATTATTATTAAAAATTTAATATCTATTTATCCTTTATATAATAGTGGGGAACGAATTCATCGATATAATGTAGAAATATAGTGTGTCTTCTTTGACCTCAGAGGAAAATTTTACAAGACTTGTCAGGTATGCTTCTATTAAATTCATCCAACCTGAATGTAAGGTTGATCGAATCTTCATTTTATTAAAACTAAATATCTAAAGTTAGATAGACATAAGGGAAATTTGTATCTATGAATAAATAATTTTATTTTCTCCCATTGTGGAAATCGATATTGTAGTAACCAAAAAATCTTATGGTTTTGATATTAAAAGGAAGATAATGTTGAAATGAAACTCTAAAACTATTGATAGAAGAAGATTATCTTTAATTTATGATTGATGTGTGAAAGGAATCATAAAGGAAATTGCCTTATGGGGACTAGTAAATGTTTTGTGTTTTGGAAGTATGTTCCTTAATAAATTTATTACCTAATCTTAGTGAGGAAGTTCTCTAGAAATTTTAATAGAGAGAATGTTTCATAGAATAAACCACCCATAAACCAGTGTTTCAAAATTCTAGTATTATGTGAACTTTTGTAATTAACGAAAAAATGGGAATGTTAATTATTATTATGGAATTTAATAAACAACTAATCTAATGGGAAATGGGAAATATCATGTGATCACTATTTTTGGAAGAGGAGTTTGGTATTGTGAGGGATAAAGATACATATGAAATCCAATATATAATAGCTAATGAATTATTTAACTCTGGACCTACCAATTAATTCATATGAAATGAATTTTATAATTTTAATAAGATTCCACACGAAAAATTATATGTAGAATAATCATTGAAAACCCTTAATGATATGTTGATTGATTTGGATGTTTATGACTACTCTTTTGTAGAATGTTCTACGAATGTTCTTCTATAAAATGAATTCATTATTGTTCTCGTATAATTTTATGTTAACATAGAAATAAAATATCAATATATATATAAATAACAAAAAACATTATTGGGTAAGGGAAGTTAAACATCATAATACAATCCAACCATTGACCACATATAAATTTGACGATCAGTATGAACATCTACTAGAGATCAAATCCATTTTGGGGGCTTGATTTCCATTTATATGGGTTATTAATATCAGATGGTTGGGGAGGAAGTTGATATCAATAATATGATTTTTGTTGATGATATTTCACATTTAATTCCAAAATATTTTTATTATTATCCACATAATTGTGAATTTGAGATTTCAATAGAACAAATACATGGTTCCATGCCTATTTTATAGATTTATTATAGAATAACTTTTATTTAGTTATATAAATTGATGAAGCAAATACAATAGAACCTGGAAAAGGGACTAATTTTTCTATGTGTGTCTCCTTGAGGTGAACCAGTTCATTTTTTCAAATATTATATTGGATCAATGCAACTTTGCATTGATTATTGGGTTCTGAATAAGATCACAAAAACTAATTATTATCCCCTACCCTGTATTTAGGATTAATATTATCAACTCTGTGGAGATCAATAATATTTCAAGATTAACCATCACTCTAGATATCATTAATTGGGGGTCATAAATGATGATATAGCCAATAAATCGTTACTTAAAAGTAATATAAATCATCAATACATTTTGATTTTGTTCTATATTTCTAATTCCCAATCTAACATCATGGATTTAATTAATAGTGTCTATAGAGATTACCTTGATTGGAAATAGGTACTCTTTATAGAGGATATTCTTATATATTCGGTGCATAATGAAGAGCATACATATCACTTGATAATAGTAATAATGAATCTAAGGAATGATAAACTATATGAAAAATTTACTTAATATGAATTTTGGCTATAAAGGATTTGATTTTTAATTCATATAATATTAATAGAGGGTATATGATTAATCCCATCAAAGATAGAGGATATTGAATATTAGTCCAATCCATCCAAGGTTACTGGGATCCATAGTTTTCTTGGTTTTGTTGGATATTATCATTGGTATGTTGAATATTTCCCATTACTATCTAATCGACTCAGTATGTCACTGGGGAAGGGATCCATGTTCCTTAGTATTAAGGAATGTGTGGAAAATATTAAGTAACGTAAGAGAATATTAGTATGTGAACCTTTTCATACATTTCCTAATAGTGGAGAAGGGGTTTTAATCTATAGTAATGTGTCCAAATATGTACCGTAATGTTTTATTATGTAGTTTTAAATGGTTATAGATTATTCCTCATTACAATTAAAGGTTCATGATAATTATTATCCAACTCATGATTTAGAGTTTGATGTTGTAATGTTTTAATTATTGATAAGGATGTATTATATTCATGGATAAAATCATGATTTATATACTGATCAAGAGAGAATAATATTTATATTCCCACATAAGGATTTTTATATTCACTAGAGAATATTTTTTGACCAAATTGGGGATTATGATTACTCAATATATTATAAATCTAGGAAGGTTAACACGATTAATGATGCCTTGAGTCAAAAGTATCATTCAATTTTATCCATGATAAGAATCACAGAAGATAATATATGTATGGATTTATAAGGGATGAATCTAGAAATCCAAAATAAATTGGATATATCATATCTTTCTCAATTATATTTTTAAAAATATATCCAAGGGAATATGAAATAATTGGAAATTGATGTTGTAGAGATTAAAAAGAAGGTTAGAAATGTTTTTGTGTATAACTATGATCATGATTAAATGACAAGGTTCAGGAACCATGTTTTTGTTACTTACATTCCACATTTAAATAAGGAGTTTATAGAGGATTATTATAGTTCTCCCTTCCCTATTCATTTTATAAGTATGAAGATGTATGGATATATGAAAGAGTATTTCTAGTGAGATGGCATGAAGTGAGATATCATACTGTTTATATAATGGTACATTGTATCTCATCAATTTAAATCAATGGGAAAAAATTTTATTGGGATGTTACATCAATTAACTATAATTGAAAATAAAAAAAACAACCTAATGTATTTTTTCATCAGAGATACCAGAATGACTAAAGGGAATAAAATTATATGGTTTGTAGAGAATCACCTTAAAAATTCATAACACATAATTGAATTAACAGAACATTTTTCTATGGATAAACATTCCATAATATATATTAGATAATTGGTATGGTTTCATTGAGTACAGAATTCAATTATGTTTGATTGTAATATGAGGATTACATCAATGTTCTGACGACATGTTATACATTCCCTTGATAAAGAGTTGAGTTTCAGCCCTAAATTTAATCCATGAATAGATTTTCACTCAGAGATAGAATTTTAAACCCTATAGGATATATTGAGATATTATTATCTTGATTTTAATGGTGGTTGGAATCAACAAATTCCTCTAATTCAATTCCATACAACAATAGATTTTACTCACTCAATCGAATTGATCATTAAGAATCCCTGTTTGGAAACAAGTGTGAAGATCCAAAATACTACAATGAAGTTGTATAAAGTAACTATTTAGAGAAAAAGTGTCTGATTTAATGGTATATAAGGTTAGATCCATTTAATAATTCATAAGGGAATCCAAATATCTATAAAAACATTATTCTTATAAGTGTTGATATGATCTAAAATTTATAGTTGGTGACAATGTTTTTCAACAAATTTATCTCAACAAGATGTTAAGGTAATTTCAAAATATTAGAAAACAAATCCCTCAGTGTATCAGTAACTTTTAAATTATTGATCATATTTGGAATGTATAATATTGATTTTTGCTTACAGAAATCCCCTCTCGAGTTTATGATGTATTCCATGTATCTCTCATTAAAAAGTAAATATCGGATCATTCACATGTATTAAAATCATAGGTTTTAGCACTATAGAGTGGTCATTATTATAGGGAATAAATAATATAGATTATAAATGACATGTATAAATTTCTTAAAACCATACAACTCACCTTTTCAAAGAATTGTGGTGAATCCACTAGTTTGAGGATGCTATGTTGGAACTTGAGTATAGGATGATGCAATAGTATCATCATCTGTTTGAATAAGAGTTATGAATTTTAAATGTATAATTTAATTTTATTGGTGTTATAATGTAACACCATGAGATTTTTTTTAAATATAATTTATTTAATAAATAAAATTTATTCAATACATTCAAATACATGCAACACCATCTTTCAATGAACCACAAAAAATTATAATTATCATTATTTAAACTAAACAATTATTACGTGGATATTAAACTCAATGGTTTGTATATGAATATTTTTTATTTAAATTTAGTATAATGGTTTTATGTAAATAAATCATGTTGATTAAAATAACATATTTGTTATAATATCTTTATATATTTCAAAACAATATTTTCTCAATATAAATGTTATTTATTAGTTTTTTGAAAAACAATAAATATATATTTTTGGAAAATTTTGAAGATAAATTTTATTAAATAAAAACTATTTTGAAATGATAATATAAATATTAACATAAGGTAAATTTTTTATACTTTTAAGAAATTTTTTTTTGATGAATACATAAAAATACTAGTTTTTATTGAATACTAACTTTTTCATTTATTTAATTATTATGGCCATTTTTTATTTTAAAATATATTTTAATGTAAAATTATATTAATTATACAAATATTATTCTTATTTATTTAATGGAATTATTTTCAAATGAAATCAATATAAGAAAACATTTTAATCTTTAGAACATTTTTTAGAAACCCACTTTCTCATGGAATCAATGAGTTTATTTTAAAAAAAATAAAATCATATTCCATGAATACACTTTGTAAAAGGGATATTTTATTTGGATTGATAATATTTTATATTATATAATATTATCAAAATTAGTTTTATTAATAATTTATAGTTAAAATAGTAAAAAATTATTTTTCCATATTTAAGGTAATAATTGGTTTATCATGAGTCAAATTAAAAACACATTGGATAAAAATGAACGCAAAATTGTATAAACCCCATTTTAATTCCATATTTTAATATTCCAATGTCTATGTACCTAGAATAGTTCATGTGGGATGTTTTTTTGAAGTGTAAAATGTGCGAAAAAATTTCATTCCATAAAATTTAAACTGTGACACTAACCTAACTTATAAAAAACCATCCCATATCCTCTCCTCTTTACACTTCCATAAATAACCAGTTCATAAAATAAATTCCCATATATCATCTTTAAATTTAATATCTAATTCTAGAGGCCTAATTTTGGTCATAAATTCAACCTCTTAAGGATTTTAGTGAGATCCAAAGGAGGTATCTCAAAAAAGAGGTAACATTTTTTAAAGAGTTTTTTTATTTTATTTCATCCTCTACATACTTCTATTATTATAAGACCATGATGATATAACAACCTATTTATATTCTATTTACTAAGGTATTTTTATTTTATGTTAAATACCCTAAAAAATTTTAACATGAATCCAATAATATAAGTATTAATCATTCTTATGTGTGATGGAAAACCACCTCACGAACGGGTGTAATCTATTTTCCATCACCACCTCACACAAATAGACATAATGATTGATTAAATGTTTAAATATGATATTTAAAATATTATAAGACCCGTGGAATTATAATATAAAATATAACTTATTAATTTATATATGAATGGAATATGATAATGGAACCATGATCAAAATAAGTGGAAAAAATAAGAAATAAATTAAAACATAGATGAAAAAAGTATATATTCCACAAAATGTGATTTTAACATCGAATTATTATTCAACAACTAATAAACATTTATAATTAAATAAATTATGGTATAATATAAATTTTTATTTATTTTTAAAATATTTATCATGAACATGTATTTATTATTAATAAGGTTTGAACATGTATAATGTAAATAAAGACTTCAGTTAAGGAATTTTGGTATCAATGATATGTCCTTGAGAAATATGTTACATTATGCACCTCAATTAATCTATGAGGTTTATATAAAACTCCATTGACATATAATATAATGAATATATTTATTCTCTTAATATTTAAATTCTCATTTACCATTATAAGTTCATTGGGATTACAATTCAATGTTAACAATTTGGTATGGTTTTTATGTTACAATCTCATAGTTTATGAGTATTCTATTTATTATTCCAAAAATGATGAAATATTTTTATATTTTTATATTTTTATATTTAAACACATATTTTTTTCAAATTTTTTTATTTATTTAATTTACATGTTTTCCCTTAATTTTTATATTATTTTGTACTTAATATTTCAAAAATATATTTTTATTAAAAACGTATTCATTTCTATTTTCACTAGAAACCCCTTTTTCTTACAACAACATGTTCACTACTACAGAAAAGGGAAAAGGAAGCTCCCACTTATATCAGTGCTAAGAAAAACTGCTGATAAAGGTTACCCTGTATTAGCGCTAAAATTTTAGCGCTAATAAAGGAGTTCTTTATCAGCACATTTCTTGCATTGATATATTCCATCTTTATCAGCGCTAAAAAAGCGCTGATAAAGAAGTCCTTTATCAGTAATGAAATTTTAGCGCTGATACAGGGTAACCTTTATCAGCACTAAAATAGTGCTGATAAAAAGAACCTTTATCAGCGCTAGAAAGGCGCTGATAAAGACTCCCTGTATCAGCGGTAAAATTTTAGCGCTGACACAGAAAGGATTTATCAGCGCTTTCTTAGCACTGATAAAGGATACTATTATCAGTGCTAAAAAAGCACTGATAAAGCCTTAGTGTATTTTTTTATAAATTCGGTCGCACAGTGCCCTCGTTTTATCGCGACCTAAGGCTCTCGCGGTACTGGAACTCTGCGACTCCCCTATGTCGCCCACTGAGATCACGTTTCTGGACCTCCACCACCGTCGCTACTCGTTTCTGGACCTCGGCCACCCGCTGAGTTCGCATTGCTGGACCTCCGCCACTCTCGAGCTTCAGTTTCCCAGACGTTCACCGCCCGCAACGCTTTCACGCTTCGGCTCACAGAACCTACTTTAAGGCATGTTTTCCTAATCTTTTTTCAATATTGTTCTCCTCTCCCATTTATATATCATTTTTTACCATTCTTTTTTATTCAATGGGTGAGTATTATGGATTGACCGATTGATTAAAATTGACCATACTTGATGGAAAATGATTTAAAGGGGATGATTCACATGCGTTTACTACTTTTCATTATATTTCTTAAGAACATGGGGCCTATTTACATTTATTGTTGAAAATCATCATTGTTTTTTGTTGGGGTTGTTTCAGATGTTTTTTATTAGTTTGCTTGTGATAGATTCCATTAGGGGAAAATGTGAGATTGTTGAAAAAACCCTATACCACATAGAGTCATATTTTTTGTGAATCCAAAAATAGACTCATTAGGCTATATCCCATTTTAGTTAGAGCAAAAATGTCTTATCACATATATTTACCATACTAACATTCACTTTGTATCATTCGAAAAATCATCTATTCAACTTGATGTTAAACTATATCAACTATTTATAATTAGAAGTACATTCCACATGGTTCTGATAAATACCCTCGGTGCATTCACTAACCCATGACATGTTGGAGGATGGTTTTAGGGGGTCACTAGACTATAATCTACTAACCAATAGAGGAGTCCAAATGGGTATATGCCATGAAATAGTGTTATCAAAAAAATTTATTAGGAGATATTATGGGGTTTGATGTTAGGATCATTTGAGGATTTCAATGGTTTGGTTTAGAAAGTATTTCATTTGAATTCATTGGTTTGTTTTGGGTGTACCTTTCCTTAGGTTTCAAATTATGCTCTTAGTAGTTCTTCATGGTTAGTGGTTGAAGTCTCTTATTTGGGTGAAGGGATGTGTTCTTATTATATTTCCATCTTATGATGTTCTTCGTGGCTAGTGGTTGTAGTCTCTTAGTTGGAGATTTATGATATTCTTTGTGAGGTCCACTATCAAGCTAGTGGTGACGTTGTATATGAGAAATCATCGATGTATTTGGAGATGTATGATGTTATTCATTTGAGGAGACTCATTTAGATTCCAAGTGGGTGTTTCTAAACTATATCTTCTATTTGGTATTCATGTGTTTCATGAATTCATATTTTATCTATTTGATGTTGGTTAGACATGTTTTGATCATTTTGAATCAAAAAATAACCCTATTAATGAAAATAATATATGGAATGGATGGTATCTTGTTGTGAATTAACTTTTTCATTGAAATAAATTAGGTTTCCTTCTAGACAACATGAAATCCACTAACCTATTCTCTAATACCATGTTTTTTCATCTTGTTTGGGGTATTTTGATTCACACCCCCCTTTTGGTTTCCATTTCTTCTTGGCATGATCATCAGGAACGGTTTCACTTCCACCAACAGTGAGTATTTAGGCATGATGAATAAATACTAATGGTTCGGCTCTATTAATCTCCATTTTTTATAAGGAATTGGTTCTCTTATAATGTATTTGGAATTATCATTTTGTGTACTTGAACCATAAATACTAACATTTGATATTAAAATAGGATGGAGATGAATAAAGATTGTGTGGATTCTAATCATTTAACAATAGAGTACGAGAACGGAGTGAAAGAGTTCACCGTGTTTACAAAGGATCACGCAAAGGATCCTTCTAAAATCCTTTTTCTTTGTTTACGTTTTTGTTATTCTATAATACTTATTCTAGAGGAGTTGGAAGAACATTTGATATGTCATAGAATAGATCAGAGCTATAAATGTTGGAATAAACACGGAGAAAAAGCGAATGTAGCTACTGGATGGGATAAAACTATGTTTTATGGATCGTCAGATATGAATAAAAATATGGATAATGAAGAATACCGTATGGAGGATGTGATTACAAATGTCAGTGATGATGAAGATCATATTGAGAAAATGAAAAAGACAATTCAAGATGAACTCCGTGATTGCCCAAAATTGTTTGAGAAGTTAAAGAGTTGTGCAAAGATGCCATTGTATGCTGCTTGCACTAGGTATACAACATTGTCAACTATACTGAAGTTGTATAAATTGAAATCAGGAAACAGATTGACTGATGTTAGTTTTACGGAACTACTTGCTCTCTTAAATGACATGCTACCAGAAGATAAGGAGCTCCCAAGATGGACATATGAAGCTAGACGAATGCTACGCTCGATGGGAATGATTTTTGAAAGAATACATGCCTACCTGAAAGACTGTATATTTTTTCGCAAAGAGAACAAATCACTTATAGAATGCCCAAAGTGTGGTGCTTCTTTATACAGGAAAGATAAATCCAATCCTATGAATGTTGTATGGAACATTCCAATCATTCCAAGGTTTAAGAGTCTATATGGAAGTGAAGAAACTACAAGACAATTGTCATGGAATGTAGACAAAAGAAATAAGGATGGGTTATTACGTCATCCGGCTGACTGTCCTCAATGGAAGAAAAGTGACCATGAGTATCCTGAATTTGGAAAAGAGTCTAGAAATCTTCATCTTGCGTTATCTACAAATGGAGTGAATCCTTTTCATTTTCAAACCAGCACTCATAGTACATGGCCTATTATGTTGGTAAATTATAAATTGCCACCCTGGTTATGCATGAAGCGGAAATTCATCATGTTATCTATGCTTATATCTGGACAAAAACAACCGGGTAATGATATTGATGTTTATCTGGCTCCTTTGATCGAGTATTTGATGTTATTGTGAGACTCAGGTGTAATGTTGTATGATGGTTATAAAAGTGAATACTTCACATTGAGAGAGATGTTGTATAGGACAATAAATGATTTCCCTACTTAGGGAAATTTTTCGGGCTATAGCATTAAAGGAACTCAAGGGTTTCCCATGTGCGAAGAATATATAGAATCAATTAGGTTCAAACATTCATCGAAATATGTGTTTCTAGGAAATCGTAGATTTCTACCTCATCAATATAAGTACCGATCTTGGATGACATCATTCAATGGAAGTTCAGAAAAACGTGCAACACCGTCTCCACTTACATGTGATCTGCTATTTGAGAAATTAAAAGATCTGAACACTATTTTTAGTAAACCATTTTCGAAAAACCTTACAAAAATCGGTTGGAAAAAGAGATCCGTTTTTTTAATTACCATACTGGAATTGTTTGTATGTCAGACATTTTCCTGATGTGATGCATGTGGAAAAAAATGTACATGACAGTGTTATCAAAACGTTGCAAAATGCCCCTGTCAAAACAAAATATGGAATTAAGTCAAGGTTGGACATGGTTGACATGGGAATATGAGAAGAGTTGGCTACCGTTAAGGGTGAAAATCGAATGTTTCTTCCTCCAGCTTCTTATACTCTTTCTAGGGTGGAGAGATATCATTTTTTCAACTACTTCAATGATTTAATGGTTCCTGAGGGGTACTCATCAAATATCAAGAACATTGTGTCAATGAATGATTTTAATTTAAAAGGTTTGAAATAACATGATTTCCATGTTTTGAAGCAAGATATAATTCCTATAGCTTTACGTTTCATTTTTCCCAAGAATGTTCGTCATACGATAACCAAACATTGTTTCTTTTTCAAAGATATATGTAGCAATGTTTTAGACCCGGGGAAATTTCCAGCTATGGAAAAAGAAATTTTCATCATATTATGTGAGTTGGAAGTGTTCTTCCCACCAACATTATTTGATGTGATGATTCATTTGATGATTCACTTGGTGAGAGAGATTCGACTTTGTGGTCCTGTGCACTATAGATGGATGTATCATGTTTAACAGTATATGAATATTTTGAAAGGTTATGTCAAAAAACTAAGTCTTCCAGAGGGTTGTATAGTGGAGCTATATATTATTGGGGAAGCCATTGAATTTTTTACTGAATACCTATCTGATGTGGAAAGCATTGGTCTCCTGAAATCTCATCACACTGGACACATTGAGGGTGAGGGAATTTCTAGAAGAGAAGTTGTGACAATCAGTATTATAGATCAGGACCAGGCTCATCTTTATGTTTTGCCTAACAGTTGGGAGGTTTCTCCATATATTAAAACTCACAAAGCAATTCTTAGGCAGTTGAATCCATTGAGGGCTGAAAAATGGTTATCAGATATACATAATCACCAGTTTATAGGATGGTTTAAGGAACATATTTTTAAGCAGCTGGATGAAAAACCGAATTCAATTTCAGAATGTCTTCGATGGCTAGCCGCTGGACCAAGTGTGTTTGTATTATCTTATAGTGGTTATGTAATTTATGGTTATACATTCTATACAGATTAACATGATGAAGATAGTACCATGAAAAATAGTGGAGTTACACTAGTGGCTGAAGCGATGCATGTTTCTGGTAGTATGGACAGAAATCCAATTTATGAAAATATTTCATACTTTGGCATTATCAAACTAATATGGGAGTTGGATTATACAACATTCAAATTGCTGATTTTTCAATTCAAAAGGATTGATAACAATATTGGGGTTAAAATAGATGAATGGGGATTTTGGAATGTTGATTTTAGTAAAGAAGGTTACAAAGAAGAATAGTTTATAATGGCATCATAAGCGGTACAAGATTTTTATGTTCCAGATCCCGCAAACCAATAGTGGTCGATTTTTCTCTTATCATCCAAAACTAATGAAGGTTCCAATGAAAATTCAGTTGAGGAAGATCCTTTTAGTTTTATGTCTAAATCATTTCAAAGTGGTCCTAATGCAGATGATGTTTTGTATGTTATAGGAGACCACAATGAAGGCATTTGGATAGTCAAGAGAGGTTTCAAATCCCTTCAACCTTTGAAAAAAATAAAGAGAGTTCAGTAAATAGGTTATATTTTGTGTGTAATATAGATCTTGTTATCTCATGTTATTATCTTATCATTACTGAATTTATGTAATCTGAATTAACTGTTCAAAAACTTTTACAGATAATGACTTCTGCACATTCTGATGCTCCTAACCTTGACGTTGAACAAGTTTCTCAAGCAGCTGCTGCTACGGCTACTGCTACTCCTATAGCTCATGTTGTTGCTGCTTTTTCTCCTGCTACTGCTCCTGCAGCTCATGCTACTACTGTTGTTGCTCCTACTGCGGCTCTGGTTGCTCCTACTACTCCTCCTATTGCGGCTCCTGCTGCTGCTGCTCCTGCTGCTGCTCCTCCTACTGCTCCAACTACTGCAGCTCCTGCTACTCTTAGTGTTGATGTCCAACAACCATCAACACATGTCGTTGATACCATTATAGATGAACATATAGATGATTTTAATATCGATGAAATGTTCGGGAATGAAGGACCAGCGTCGTAGAAATCACAAGTGCATCGTAGTTTGATGGTGTTAGCCAAAATTCATAAGGCGAAAAGCAAAGGCATCAAATTTGAAGACGAATGGAATGCACGAGGCCAACAAGTGATCCCAACAAGGCTATGTTTACCAGCTACATTGGAGTTGTCACTCGGCAATATGTGCCGATTGACATAGATTCAAGGAACCATGTTGTGTCCAGGATGAAGGCTATGATCTGGGAAGAAATTATGGTAACATTATGAATTTATTTATTTAATTTACTAGAAAATAAAATAATGAAACAATGTCTTACTCTTCTCAATATCTTGTATAGTAAATTTATAGTAGACGATTCACACAAGGATTATGTACTAAGGATTGCAGGAAAGATTCATCGAGGTTTTCTCAATATTTTAACAAAGATGTCACCTCAATGATTCTAAAGGTAAAATAAACCCGCACCCACCCATTGTCTACGCTCACCTGATATCCCAAGAAGCATGGGATGCATTTATTGGCCTTCATGGGGATGAGATGTTTCAGGTACATTGTGAGTGATAATACGTTGTTTGGGGATACATGTATTCATCACTTTGATTATCAATGTTTTATTTATGAAACATAAACTCTGTAATGAAAATAAGGAATGTGCTTCAAAACCAACATACCCCTATCATAAAAACCTAAAAGACAATGAATAGAAATGATCATTCCAAAATGCATTTACACTGAAACCCTCCAGAAAAAAATAATGTACAATACCTGCAAATTGTAACTTAGGCCGCATTGCACAAGCCGATTGCCACATTGTTTGTAGAAACCACATTTTCTCCAACACTCTAATGATCTTCATTTCTTCATGTCTCTTATAATATTCCAGAAACTCTTCTCTAATAAGTTCAACTATCGTGTACGCATACTCACCTTAAAATTCATGGGTGCAAGTACAAGGCACAGATGAAGATAAACAATTTCTAAAACAATTTGACCAACATGCATCATCCTCGATGGAAGTAATATAGAAATTCACATGGAGGTTCTTAAAGATATGATTTTGATGTATATAGTGAATGGGTGGTGGATGTTCATTGTTGATGTAGTTCGTCTACGAGACTTTCAACTTCTCTTCCTCTCTCGCTATGTCTTGGAAATCATGCAATAGCCTTATATCATGTGGGGTAAATTGAGGTTGTTGAGCAACTGTGGAACTGAATGATCATTCATGTCTACTGCCTCAGGATTGTTTTTCTAATAAAGCTTCCTCTGATCATTAGTTGCATGTAAAGGTGGTGCGACAGCCTCCATGATAGATTGGAATTTGACCAATCCATTTCATGAACAAGATGGGATGCTAAATATGACATCAAGAGCATCCAATACAGGAAATGTTTCCAATGATTCAACAAGTGAGGCTACATTTAAAGATATTTCATGTGTTTCATCAAGCGAGTCAGTTCCTAGTTCCAAAAGGAATTCACAAACATCACTGATCAGTTTCCTCAAGGATAAACTTGGGTTCATGGCTTTGTATGATCAAAGAGATCTATCCTCTACTTCTTTTACAACCTATGTGGTGCATGTTTCAATTTACTCCAGGAAAAAGGAACAAATGTGGTCAGTTCTTAGCCACATCTATTTGATGTTTTAAAATGTTAATTATGTTTTGAAAATGTGTTTTATCTTTGAGGAAAAGTTGAATTGTCCTTGATTCATGTATGGATGATGGATTCACATCCATTCCAAGTGGTTTTGATGGAAAGGATGGATGATAACATTGGTTGGTGTTCTCATGGATGTCTAAGCACGATACGTTAGAGATCATGTTGGGTATGTTGTGGAGTTTTAGTTGGGGTGCTAGTGGTTTTATCCCGATGATGGAGGTGTTAAACATCAGATGGTGGTATTTTTGAGCTAAAGCGTATAGTGGGGAGCACCATAGAAATTAAGTGGCCAGTTGATGATGTGATCGGCATTTTGAATTGGATAGTATTGGGTAAAATCCATCTTGTTGTTTAGATCGGTTGAGTACATTGAGATTAAGGTTATGGTTGGGTTGTGTTATGGGTGTTTGGGGCAATGTAAGTATTTAATGGTACCTTTATGTTTTTCATAATGAATAATTTGTAGATCACAACTGGATTGCATTGATATTTTATAATAACAATCCAAGGGTCCTTGGTGACATGTACGTGTCAACCCCGCCTCAATCTGAGGCATGATGTGGTCGCTATCACTCAAAGGGTCTCTATTTTGTTTAAAATGGACATGTTTTGAAGTGAAAACAAGAACTGACCTACAGAAATCTGACCAAATGCATTCGGATTTCATTGATCATTTATAAGAATGATCCAAGGGTCCTTGGTGACGTGTACGTGTCAACCTCGCCTTAATCCGAGGCATGTTGTGGCCACTAGCACTCAAAGGATATATATTTTGTTTAAAATGTGTTGTGCACTGTGTTTCATTTGTTGTCAATAAGGTGTCAAGGATTGAATGGATGACAAGGAGTGACAATATGTGAATGAAAGAGGATGTGATGGTGATGGGGATTTTGTTAAGAAGGTTTCAAGGATTGAATGGATATGTGAATGACAAAGGATGTAATGGTGATGGTGATGATTGGAGAATGACCCTGGTACTAAGAAGCGTGTCACTTAGGAGAATCACTAAGTGGCATAGGAGGTAATGGTTGAAACACTCTCCATACTAATTCAGACGATTGTAGAGCTGATCTTAAGTTCAAAGAACTTGTATCAAGAAGATACAATTTCACAACATTGTTAGAAGTCAATGCATTTTCTTCACAATGCATGAGGAGAGAAAGTTGAACCATCCACAACTACTAAATGGATGAAGTGGTTTGAAGAAGTCCTTGTAATATCTCTTAGCGCATGTGGATTTGAAGTTGATCCAACCTCATCTATGATTGGATTGAAGAAGAACATTGAAGATAAAGGGATTTAAGTTTAATAGTTGAGGATGATACTTGAGAGACTCTTGGGAATTCCATCTCATAATAGGAGAAGGAGAAGAGATGTTAAAAAATATAGATGGAATTCTAATGAAGAAGAGTAGGTGAAGAAGAGGAGAATGGCTTGATGTAGACTTGTTCCTACTTGGTTATTTAACCAAGTATACAAGTAGAGATTATGTAAAAAATAGGGCCTGCTCGCGAGCCAGCTACCCATGATTAAACCCAAGGAACATGTGGGACTAGGTCTCCATGCCCATGAGGAGGCCTAGGCAGAGCCAACCCGCAGGATGCCGGGCCGTGTGTAAGCCCGAGCCACGCCGAGGTCAAGCCCGCGTAGTGTGGGCGCTAGAGCACGCTAGGAGGTGCATAGTGGGTGCAGAAGCGCGCCCGAAAGGGAACTGGTGCGAGGCGGCACCAGAGGGGGAGAGGAGATTTCTAAACCGAGGATGGGAGGAGCTTGTTATTAAACCGCGCAAAAACCGCAGCACGATTCGATGTGGGATGAGTTTTTAAAAGGTGGATCTAATCCTGGCCGCTCATCCAATCGCGCAGCTGATTGCTGCCATCCATCTCATCCGCGATGCTGGGTTCTAATCCTGGCCGTCCGCGTTCATTAAACACAGATCCAATGGCGCTGGAGTTTTCCTCAGCCTCCCGCCAGCTGAAGCTACCACGTGACACCTCCCACGAACCAGAGGCACCCAAGCGAGGGAGACAGAGCTACCGGGCACCTCTGATGAACATGAAGCCTCCATGATGATCATTTTGATGAACCGAATACATGCATGCATTAAAAGATGCATGCATGCAACGAAATGAAGAAATTTGACTTAGCCCGAGGCAAACGAAGTTGCCGAGGGTGCACATACCATTCAATGTACAAGGAAAGGCTTCGCATGCATTTTTAAATGCATGCACGTGATTCACACACCAAGAACAAAAGATCCCGTGGTTGAAAAAGAAAAAGGAAATAACTGAGATTTCATGGATATCTCATCTGCATTTGAAGATCTCAAAATGCCGCAGATCTCGGGTCTTTAAAGATTTGATCCTCATGGCTTCGATCGAACTTTTTACCTATAAAAAGAGAATCCCAAACCGAGAAGATTCTTGTTGATCGTCTGAGAGAAGATCCGCGAAGCTTTGAGTAATGCGATGACAAGCTCTGCGCACCACTTGCGCGGCAGAGCAGCTCGGAGGCACCCGAGGCTCTGAGAGTTCCTTTTGAGAAACCCCTGTGCGATAGAAGTAAGGAGGAGGCCTCCCTATACGCTCCCCTGCGCGACTGGGAAGAAGTCGAGCCTTGCGCGCCCGCAGCCCGCATTCTTGCGCGGTAGCAAGTGGCCGCACCCTCTGTGCCCACGAACTCACGCGACAGGAGGAATCCGCCGCGCTCCCTTTGGGTGGTAGGAAGCGACTGAGTCACGCACACTTGGGAGCCTTCTCTGTCTGCTCACTTGTGCGGCAGGAGGAAGCCACCGCGCCACCTGCACGGTAGGAGCTGTCACGCCTCGCGCGCTTGAAGGAAGGAGGTGGCCGCATCACTTGCGCGCCCTCCTTTGAAGTGGGTTCGGGTGAAGTGAATCCCACACACCTCTCGGGTGAGTGTGTGCAAAGAAGAAAAAGTGTGGGTGAAGGTTTCATGCAAGTACCTGTCCAAGACCCTACGAGTTGTGTGTGCACAAGTGGAGTGCACACACTTTTAAGATGAAGAAAAGAACAAAGTGTGTTCCAGGAAACAAGAAGGTCGAATCCTTAGTGTGTGCACAAGTGAAGGAGGCCATACCTCTTGTGTGTTCCCAAGTAAAGGAAGAAGATATAGTCATATCCATGCATGTATGAATAAGTGAACAAGTTGGTTAACACCTTGAGAAGAAAGGGAGAAGGAGGAATTCACACTAAAGAACAACACACAATTTGGTGTGTGTGAAAAAAATTATAAAGTGTGACTCGAAGAAGAAGGTGTGTGTGCTAAAAGAGATTGAACCCTTTGAGGGTTCATTACACCAAGAAGAATAGGGGAGTGCATTCATTCTTGCATGCACATGAACACGTAAATAAATAATCAGTGTGTGTGCATTTGAGTAGTCCAAGAACAAAGGTTCTTGAAGATATTTGAGATTCCATCCAAGTCATGCAGGAAGATTGAGAAGCCATGCAATCAGTGAATGAAGATTTAGAGATTCCATGCACTCAGTGCATGAAGTTGAATTGAAGAGAGTCTGAAGCCAGACTGAAGTTAAATACATCATTTATATGAGTTTTCAGTAGTTGAGAAGACCAAGAAGATTGAGTCGGCATACTCCGTGCTGGAACATATTTTCCAATCCAGATTCTTGAAGACTGTGGCCGGGTCATCCTTAGAAGAAGGAGATAAATCCCGAGTAAAGAAGAGAAGTCATGGTCAGCACAAGTGATCAGAATAAGTGAGCAAGGCCAGCAGACCTTATCTGAGGCTGTTGAAGACTCTTGAAGAGCTTCAAAAGAATAAGAGCTACTCGTGTGACTCGAGGAGCCAGGAGAAGACCCCCTTTGATACTCAAGGTGGAGAAGTCTTTGGTGGAAGCTGAAGCAGGCTAGTGGGAATCTAGTAACACTGTGGGATGCACTATAAAGAACCTCTTGTGGGACTCAGTAGAGATACAGTGTGACTCTGTATCGACCATTGTAATTACTAACCGAATAATAGTGGAGAAACCATGTTGGGGCGTTTAACCATCATGGAAAGGATGTAGGCCTTTGGAGCCGAACCTTGTAAATCCTTGTGTCATGTGCCTTTACTTTTACTGCATCACTCAAGGAAAGGCTGCGAGATACAAGAAGAGTGGATCGAGGCCTTAACAAGACAAAGAGGTTTAATTGATAAAGAATAAATTAGTAAAAAGATTTAAAGGATCGCTGATTCACCCCCTCCTCCTCTCAGTGATAACACTGATCCAGGCACATTAATTGGTATCAGAGGGAGGTTACCTCTAAAAGATCCAAGGGATTCATTATGAAGTGAAGATTTGAGGAAATGAGAGAACACCCTCAAATGAAGATATCTTCCAGGACTTAGAGAAATAGAAAGAAGAAACAGGTCATGAAGATGAAGAATAAGGTAGCTACTAATAGAGAAACACCTTCCACTGAAGGTAATGTGAATGTCACAACAGATGAAAATTCCTTTTATCACTCTTCTGATGAAGCCTGCTCTAGCTGTGATGATGATGGAACAATCAATGATCTTCTAAATGCACTCAAATATCTTCAGAAGACAATCCCCAGGTAAGTGTCAATGTGTATTGTTACAAGTATCCATGACCTTCAAGAAGAAAAATTACATCTAGAAGAAGAAGCCAATTCTATGGAAGATCAATTGTCAAGATGGGTTGGCATAACCAACACTCTCACAAAGCTGGTGAAGGCTAAAGATGAAACCATTTCCCTTTTCAGTGAAAGAATTTATGATGTCACTGAAGAACTACAAAGAAGAATTTATGAGAAAGAATTATTTGAGATAGTTTTTAAAGTAGTTTTCCATGCACTGGAAAAGAGACATAGAGTGTCAATGATTATAAAAGATGCTCAACTAGAAGACGAAGTAAAAAGGGTAAAGAAAATTCATTGCAAGAAATGAAGAAGGTGCATGAAGACCAGATGAAAAAACTGAAAGAGAATTGGGAAGGAAGGCTAAGATTTGTTAAGGATGAGAATAACTCTCTCAACATGAAATTCTTAGAGCTAGAGGTGATATTGAAAAATCAGCAATCACCCAAAACTGAAGCCTCCCAATTAGCTGAAAGAAGAAATGTTTCCACTCAACTATGCATCGAGAAGGATGATTCCAAAAGGAGGATATCTTCTAAATAAAGGGAAACATCTTCTAAGAAGAAGGTACCATCCATACCATCTTGTACTAATGATTCTAAATGTGTTTCCACAAAAAGTGCAGGATGGAAGAATAACTCTAAACAAGTATGGATGAAGAAGATGAAAAAAGAGAGCTCTCCTGAAAAAACACAGTAATTCAAGAGAAAGACGCAAAAATCAGAAGAATTCAAGAAGTAAGTTTTTGTGGGTTAATGTTGGTGTTGTAACAGGTATGGAAATTGTGTAGCGGATTGTTAGTACAATCCGCTAAATGAAAAAACTAAAAGGAAGACCATGCCAAGGGGGAGCAAGCCAGAGAAGAAGAAGCAACATCCACAGGTCCAGAAACATCTCTTTAATGAAAACTGATTTGGAATGTTTGATAACATCTGGGATGAATGAAAAAGTTGTCAAAAGAATGATACATACCAATCTCAAAATGTATTCAAAGATGAAAAGAAGAGACGATCACAAAACCTGGCTAAGAATGAAGAAGTATTCTTGGGAATCCAGTAGAAGAAAGTTGAAAATGATCCCAAGAATATCTTGAAAAAGAAAGAGAATTCCTTGGATTTCAAATCCAAGAAGGGTGATGAATCCAGAAGGACCACAAAAAAAATGATTCTACTGTGGAAAGACAGGTCATTCCATGGATCTTTGTAAACAAGCCATGGAACTAAATAGAAGAAAACTACACTCAATTGGGCAATCAATCCAGAAGAAGAAGAAGGGATTGATTAAAAATAAGCCGCCTAAGAAATGTAACTTAAAATCATCAAAGGAACTATGTGGAACATCCAAATATGAATCCTCACTTCCAAATGACATATTAATCATCTGGCCAGAAGATTTGGAAAGAATGAGAATGGAAGAAAATAAACATGCCAAAGCTAGTGCAAAATAAAACCAAAATATTTCACATGAAGATGAATTTTTGTGTCTGAGGTGCAAAAAAGTTGGTCATATCAGTAATAAATTCATGACACTTATTCCATCTCAAAAAGAATTCTTCAAGAGAGTGAAGATTTCACCAAGAGATTCTAGTGATCAGAAGACACATAGAAAGATTGGAGTCAGACACAAAGATGTTAAAGAGGATTTAAGATCCACACCAGCACAAACATCATTGAAGATCAAATGTGAAAGTGTAAATAATGGAGAAAGTGGAACATCTTGGTTGAGAAAATCTTCTCAACCTTGTTCTTAAAACTGATAAACATAGGAGGTTCCATCTTCTTCCCTAATCACTAGTATATACAATTTCTTACATTTCCGGGGATTGAAGATAATGATCATTCTCAAATTGAGAATGGTATGGATAGAATGGAGTGCACCCCTTGAGGGAGAGCCAATCTGTAGAAGATGATCTTTTGAGATTCATATCATCTTGTGAATAATGAAGGTATTCCAATCACACATTCATCCCTTGTTTCCTTATTGTATTTAACATGTCAATTAAGGGGGAGTAATTGATTGAAGACAAATGGAAGAAAGGGGGAGATTTATCTTTTCACCTGAACTTTCTAATGTGTTTGGTGAATTGTGTGCAGGATTTAGCAATTCATTTATATATCTGAAAAATTTCAACCCCTTGATGCCTAAGAATGATCCCACATGTATAGTGAATTGTGGACAACAGTTAATTCCTTGGTTACATCACTCTTGTTTTCTACATTGGGATAGCCCATGTAGACTTAGAGATGATTTACTAAAGGATCTTTGCTAAAGTGAACATGTGACATAATCCCTCTCTTAGTGATTTTCAGGAAGATTCTATTCATAGGTTGGAAGTAATATTTTGAAGAGAACCACACCACACCATTGCATTTGGTTGCCAATAAGAGTTATAAAATCTTGGAACACATATTGACCCATTCATATGTGCTCTAGTGATATTGACAATAAATACAAAGGGGGAGATTGTTGTGCACTGTGTTGCATTTGTTGTCAATAAGGTGTCAAGGATTGAATGGATGACAAGGAGTGTCAATATGTGAATGACAGAGGATGTGATGGTGATGGTGATGTTGTTAAGAAGGTGTCAAGGATTGAATGGATATGTTAATGAAAAAGGAAGTAATGTTGATGGTGATGATTGGGGAATGACCATGGTACTAAGAAGCATTCCAGTTAGGATAATCACTAAGTGGCATAGGAGGTAATGGTTGAAACACTCTCCATACTAATTCAGATGATTGTAGAGCTGATCTTAAGTTCAAAGAACTTTTATCAAGAAGATACAATGTCACAACATTGTTAGAAGTCAATGCATTGTCTTTACAATGCATGAGGAGAGAAAGGAGAACCATCCACAACTAATAAATTGATGAAGTGGTTTGAAGAAGACCATGCACTATCTCTTAGTGCATGTGGATTTGAAGTTGATCCAACCTCATCTATGATTGGATTGAAGAAGAACATTGAAGATCAAGGGATTTAAAATTAATAGTTGAGGAAGATACTTGAGAGACTCTTGGGAATTCCTTCTCATAATAGGAGAAGGAGAAGAGATGTTAAAAAAGATATATGGAATTATAATGAAGAAGAGTAGGTGAAGAAGAAGAGAATGGATTGATGTAGACTTGTTCCTACATGGTTATTTAACCAAGTATACAAGTAGAGATTATGTAAAAAATGGGACCTGCCCACGAGCCAGCTACCCAAGCTTCAACCAAAGGCACATGTGGGACGAGGTCACCACGCCCATGTGGAGGCCTAGGCAGAGCCAACCCGTAGGAGGCCGAGCCGTGTGTAAGCCCGAGCCATGCGTAAGTCAAGCCCGCACAGCGTGGGTGCTAGAGCATGCCCGGAGGAGCATAGTGGGCACAAAAGCGTGCCCATAGGAGAACCGGTGTGGGGCGGTACCGGAGGGGGGAGAGGAGATTTCTGAACTGAGGATGGGAGGAGCTGGATTTTAAAATGCGCAAAAACCGCAGCCCAATTCGATGTGGGATGAGTTTTTAAAACGCAGATCTAATCCTGGCCGCTCATCTGATCGCGCATCTGATCACTGCCGTCCATCTCATCTACGGTGATGGGTTCTAATCCTGGTCGTCCGCGTTCATTAAACATGGATCCAACGGTGCTGAAGTCTTCCTCAACAACCCTCCAGCTGAAGCTACCACGTGACGCCTCCCATGAAGCAGACACACACGAGCGAGCTAGAGGGAGCTATCGGCCACCTCCGATGAACATGAAGCCTCCATGATGATCATTTTGACGAACCGAATAATTTCATGCATTAAAAGTTGCATGCATGCAACAAAATGAAGAAATTCGAATTAGCCCGAGGCAAACGAAGTTGCCAAGGGTGCACTACCCGTTCAATGTATAAGGAAAGGCTTCACATTCATTTGTAAATGCATGCACGTGATTCGCACACCAAGAACGAAATATCCCGTGGTTGAAAAATAAAAAGGAAATAATCGAGACTTATGGGATATCTCATCTGCGTTTGAAGATCTCAAAACACCGCTGATCTGGGGTCTTCAAAGATTTGATTTCCATGGCTTTGATTGAACTCTTTGCCTATAAAAGGAGAATCCCAAACCGAGAAGATGCTTGCTGACCGTATGAGAGAAGATCCGCGAAGCTTTGAGCAATGCTAAGAAAAGCTCCGTGCACCACTTGTGCGGCAGAGCAACCCGGAGCCACCCGAGGCTCTGAGAGTTCCTTTTGCGCAACCCCTGTGTGAAAGAACTAAGGAGGAGGCCTCCCTGCGCGGTCCCCTGCGCGACTGGGAAGAAGCCGAGCCTTGCGCGCCTGATGCCCGCATTCTTGCACGGTATCAAGTGGTGGCAGCCTCTGTGCCCGCGAACTCACGCGGCAGGAGGAAGCTACCATGATCCCTTTGTGAGATAGGAAGCAACTGAGTCTCGCACACTTTTGTGCCTTCTCTGTCCACTCACTTGCATGGCAGGAGGAAGCCACCGCGCCACCTGCACGGTAGGAGCTGCCACGCCCAGCGCGCTTGAAGGGAGGTGGTGGCCACATCACTTGTGCGCCCTCCAATGAAGTGGGTTCAGGTGAAGTGAATCCCACACAACTCTCGGGTGAGTGTGTGAAAAGAAGAATACGTTTGGGCGATGGTTGCATGAAAGTGAATTTCCAAGACCCTACGGGTTGTGTGTGCACAAGTGTAGTATGAACACATTAAATAAGATGAAAAGAAAAAAGTGTGTTCATGGAAACAAGAAGGTCGAAGCCTTAGTGTGTGCACAAGTGAAGGAGGCCATACCTATTGTGTGAGACCAAGTAAAGGAAGAAGAAACATGCATATCCATGCATGTATGAATATGTGAACAAGTGGTTGAACTCCTTGAGAAGAAAGAGAGAAGGAGAAATTCACACTAAATAACAACACACAATTTGGTGTGTGTGAAAAAGAATTAAAAAGTGTGACTCGAAGAAGAAGGTGTGTGTACTAAAAGAGATTTCACCCTTTGAGAGTTTATCACACCAAGAATAAAAGGGGAGTGCATGCATTCTTGCATGCACATGCACACGTAAATAAAGAATCAGTGTTTGTGCATTTCAGCAGTCCAAGAAAAAAGGTTCTTGAAGATATATGAGATTCCATGCAAGTCTTGCATGAAGATTGAGAAGCCATGCAATCAGTGCATGAAGATTCTGAGATGCCATGCACTCAGTGCATGAAGTTGAATTGAAGAGAGGCTAAAGCCAGACTGAAGTTAAAGATTCATTTATCTGAGTTTTCAGTAGTTGAGAAGACCAAGAAGATTTCGTGGGCATACTCAGTTCATGAACATATTTTCCAATCAAGATTCTTGAATATAGTGGCCCGGTCATCCTTAGAAGAAGGTGATAAAGCCCAAGCAAAGAAGAGAAAAGTCATGGTCACCACAAGTGAACAGAAGAAGTGAGGAATGCCAACAGACCTTATCCGAGGCTGTTGAAGACTCTTTAAGATCTTCAAAAGAAGAAGAGCTACTCGTGTGACTCGAGGAGCCAGGAGAATACCCCCTATGATACTCAGGGTGGAGAAGTCTTTGGTGGAAGCTAAAGCAGGCCAGTGGGACTCTAGTAACACTGTGGGATGCAGTATAAAAACCTCATGTGGGACTCAAGAGAGATATAGTGTGACACTGTATCAACCATTGTAATTAATAACTGAATTATAGTGGAGAAACCATGTTGGGGAGTTTAACCAACATGGAAAGGACGTAGGCCTTTGGAGCCGAACCTTGTAAATCCTTGTGTCCTGTGCCTTTACATTTACTACATCACTTGAGGAAAGTATGAGAGATACAAGAAGAGTGGAACGAGGCCTTAACAAGACATAGAGGTTTAATTGATAATGAATAAATTAGTAAAATGATTTAAATGATCACTGATTCACCCCTCCCCCTCTCAGTGATCACAATGATCCAGGCACTTCAAAATGGACAAGATTTTAAGTGAAAACAACAACTAACCTATGGAAATCTGACTAAATGCATTCCAATTGCATTGAGCTTTCTTAAGAACGATCTAAGGGTCCTTGGTGACATGTATGAGTCAACCCCGCGTCAATCCGAGGCATGGTGTGGCCGTTATCACTCAAAGGGTCTCTATTTTGTGTAAAGTGGATACGATTTTAATTGAAAACAACAACTGACCTATGGAAATATGACCAAAAGCATTCGAATTGCATTGATAATTTATAAGAACAATACAAGGGTTCTTGGTGACATGTATGAGTCAACCCTGCCTCAATATGAGGCATGGTGTGGCCGCTGTCACTCAAAGGGTCTCTATTTTGTTTAAAATGGACAAGATTTTATGTGAAAACAAAACATAACCAACAAAAATCTGACCAAACGCATTCGGAATGCATTGATAATTTATAGGAAAGATCCAAGGGTCCTTGGTGACGTTCAAGAGTCAACCTCACCTCAATATGAGGCATGGTGTGGCCGCAATCACTCAAAGAGTCTCTATTTTGTTTAAAGTGGACACGATTTTAATTAAAAACAAAAACTAACCTACGAAAATCTGACCAAACGTATTCAGATTGCATTGATCATTTATAAGAACGATCCAAGGGTCCTTGGTGACGTTTAAGGGTCAACCCCACCTCAATATGAGGCACAGTGTGGCCACTATCACTCAAAGGGTCTCTATTTGATTTAAAATGGACAAGATTTTAAGTGAAAGCAACAACTGACCTACGGAAATCTGACCAAACTAATTCAGATTGCATTAATATTTTATAAGAACGATCCAAGGGTCCTTGGTGATGTTTACAAGTCAACCCCGCCTGAGTCCGAGGCATGTTGTGGTCGCTACCACTCAAAGGGTCTCTATTTTGTTTAAAATGGACAAGATTTTAAGTGAAAACAACAACTGACCTATGGAAATCCAACCAAACGCATTCGGATTGCATTGATCATTGACAAAAATGATCCAAGGGTCCTTTGTGACGTGTAATAGTCAACCCCTCCTAAATCAGTGGCACAGTGTGGCCGCCAGCACTCAAAGGTTCTCTATTTTGTTTAAAATGGACATGATTTTAAGTTAAAACAACAACTGACCTACGGAAATCTGACTAAACGCATTCCGATTGCATTGATCATTTAGAAGAACGATCCAAGGGTGATTAGTGATGTGTACGAGTCAACCCCGGCTCAATCTGAGGCATGTTGTGGCCGCTATCACTCAAAGGGTCTCTATTTTGTTTAAAGTGGATACGATTTTAATTGAAAACAACAACTGACCTACAGAAATATGACCAAATGCATTCAGATTTTATTTATATTTTATAAGAACGATCCAAGTGTCCTTAGTGGTGTGTACGAGTAAACCCTGCCTCAATATGAGACATGGTGTGGCCGATATCACTCAATGGGTCTCTATTTTGTTTAAAATGGACAAGATTTTAAGTGAAAACAACAACCGACTTATGTAAATCCAACCAAACGCATTCAGATTGCATTGATCTTTTATAAGAACAATACAAGGGTCCTTGGTGACATGTACGAGTCAACCCCACCTCAATCTGAGGCACGGTGTGGCCACAATCACTCAAAGGGTCTCTAATTTGGTTAAAGTGGACACGATTTTAATTGAAAACAACAACTGACCTACGGAAATAAGACCAAATGCATTCGGATTGCATTGATCATTTTTAAAAACGATCCAAGGGTCCTTGGTGATGTGTAAAATTCAACCCCGCCAAAAAACTAGGCGCGGTGTGGCTGCTATCACTCAAAGTGTCTCTATTTTGTTTAAAATGGACAAGATTTTAAGTGAAAACAAAAACTGACCTACAGAAATATGACCAAATGGATTAGGATTGCATTGATATTTTATAAGAACGCATCAAGGGTCCTTGGTGTAGTGTAAGAGTCAACCCCGCCTCAATCTGAGTCATGTTATGGCCGCTACAACTCAAAGGGTCTCTATTTTGTTTAAAATTGTCAAGATTTTAAGTGAAAACAACAACTGACCTACGGAAATATGACCAAACGCATTCATATTGCATTGATATTTTATAAAAACGATTCAAGGGTCCTTGGTGATGTGTAAAAGTCAACCCCGCCTCAATCCAAGGCACGGTGTGGCCTCTAGCACTCAAAGGGTCTCTATTTTGTTTAAATTGGACATGATTTTAAGTGAAAACAACAACTAACCTACAGAAATTCAACCAAACGCATTCGGATTGCATCGATATTTTAAAAGAACAATCCAAGGGTCCTTGATGACATGTATGAGTCAAACCTGCCTCAATACAAGGCATGTTGTGGCCAAAATCACTCAATGGGTCTCTAATTTGTTTAAAATGGACACGATTTTAATTGAAAACAACAACTGACCTACGGAAATCAGACAAAACACATTCAGATTGCATTGATCATTTATAAAAACGATCTAAGGGTCCTTGGTGATGTGTAAAAGTCAACCCATCAATAAACCGAGGCACGGTGTGGCCTCTATCACTCAAAGGGTCTCTATTTTGTTTAAAATGGACAAGATTTTAAGTGAAAACAAAAACTGACCTACATGAATCTGACCAAACGCATTCGGATTGCATTGATATTTTATAAGAACGATTCAAGGGTCCTTGGAGTCATGTAATAGTCAACCCCGCCTCAATCCAAGGCACGGTGTGGCCGCTACCACTCAAAGGGTCTCTATTTTGTTTAAAATTGTCAAGATTTTAAGTGAAAACAACATCTGACCTATGGAAATATGACCAAACGCATTCGGATTGCATTGATCTTTTAAAAAACGATCCAAGGGTCCTTGTTCAAATGTATGAGTCAAACCTACCTCAATCCGAGGCACGGTGTGGCTGATAGCACTCAAAGGGTCTCTAATTTGTTTAAAATGGACACGATTTTAAGTGAAAACAACAACTGACCTACGGAAATCTGACCAAACGCATTCGGATTGCATTGATCTTTTATAAGAACAATACAAGCGTCCTTGGTGACATGTACGATTCAACCCCACCTCAGTCCAAGGCATGGTGTGGCCGCTATCACACAAAGGGTATCTATTTTGTTTAAAGTGGACACGATTTTAATTGAAAACAACAACTGACCTACGGAAATCCGACCAAATGCATTCGGATTGCATTGATCTTTTATGCGAACGATCCATGGGTCCTTGGTGATGCGTACAAGTCAACTTCGCCTCAATCTGAGGCACGATGTAGCCGCTAGAACTCAAAGGGACTCTATTTTGTTTAAAATGGACACGATTTGAAAACAACAACTGACCTATGGATATCTGACCAAACGCATCCGGATTGCATTGATCTTTTAAATGAAAGGTCATGGAATGTGATATATCATGGGACTCATATATATGAAGTCTTGGTTGGCCTGGTATACTAGGGTGATCATGTGTTTGGGTCTATGATACTTATGGGCTTATATCTCGATGAAAATACTCCCATTTGGGAGGGGGGTATGCTTATGGGTCTTATTCATTAAATGGGAATACTATCATAGGGGAGGGATGAGATGTATATAGGTATTATTCCCCAAAGGAGAATACAAGCGTAGGAGTGGGATGACATTATTATCGGGAATATTCACTAAATGAAAATATTCCCATAGGGGAGGGTTGAGATGGTTATATAGATTATGCCTCAAATGAGAATACACCCATATTGGATGGTTGATATGCTTCTTGGGATTATTATTTGGATGATAATACTTCCATATGGTATAGAATATATTCTTCTTAGTATTATTACCTATATAAGGGTACTCCCATAGTATAGGGATGAGATCCTTGTAAGTCTTATGCCTCGTAATTGGAAGAACACATAGGGGTGGTCTGAGATACTGTTGAGGGTATTCCCTGGATGAGAAAACTCCCATAAGTGGATTTCCATGATGGAGTATAAATAAAACTCACATATGGGAGGTCAATGATAATTATGTATATGGTGGGGATACTATGGTATATTATATGTTTTGTGTGGTTCCTATGATGTACTTAGAGAAACCCTAACATTGGATGATGTGGGTATGGTTGATCAAGCTTTAATACTTGAGAATCAATGTGTCTTGATGTAGATGGGGTAGGACTTGGTCAAACTATATTTTTATAATGTCGACACGGTCCTTGTGAAATGCTTGGTAAAATTTCAGCACTTGGAAAATTAATTAGGGTTTATTCATGGTCATGGATTTGAGGATCAATGCTGATTTTTTTATTAGTTTTATTCTAGTTCTTTCACAACTAGGTTGTATATATTTCCTGATCATGAACATACAATAGCCTATTGTAGGTTTAATATTGGGGGTTTATTAATGAGATTCATCCTCCCCAAGTATGTGCACCTCAGTGTGTGTACAAACCTTATAACTTTTTTCAGGTTGATAATATTTTACATAGTGGATAGAGAAAAGTCCGAAGATTTATGTATTGATAAAACACACCCATGTGGAGCCTTAGGATTGAACTGGAAATCCCCCTAGACACCCGCTACCCCCCCTTGGACAGCCACCCCAAACCCTTGAAAAGCCACCCCAAACCCTTGAATATCCCCCAAACCCCCTGAATTTTGAATTTATTTCTTTAAATAATTGATTAACATATAAATTATGTGTTAATGGTGTACGAGTATAATTGTTGTATGGGTATACATGGTCTAATTTTCTTATGATTTATGAGTTAATTTTGTATGCGTATACTTTCTTTAATTGGCTTATTGAGATGCTGTTTTTTTACAGGTGTTCGAGTGTGCCGTTGAAGATTTATCGGAGTATTAGAGAGGGAATTTATCAGTGCTCTTTTAGCGTTGATAAATTGTTCTTTAATCAGCGCTACAAAATTGCTGATAAACTACACCTTTATCAGCACTAAAAAAACACTGATAAAAGATAAGTTTATCAGCGATCTTTTAGTGCTGATAAATCATGCTTTTATCAGTGCTAAAAAAGTGCTGATAAACTACACCCTTATCAGTGCTAAAGAAGCGCTGATAAAAGATAAGTTTAACAATGCTAATGGAGCACTAATAAAACAATCATTTATCAGTGCTAAATAAGTGCTTGTTTAGCACTGATAAAGGGTTGTTTTATCAGCGTTTTTTAGCACTGATAAAGTAACCCTTTATCAGCGCTTACAAAGAGCTGATAAAGGGGTACCCCTTTATTAGCGCCGAGCTTTATAGTGCTTTTTAGCACTATTAAATCCCGTTTTTAGTGTTGTTAATGCCCGTTTTTGTAGTAGTGGTTTTTAAAAAAATTCAAAAAAACATTTTAATTTTTCAAAATTATTTATTAAATAAACATAACCCATGTTTGAATTTTTTACAATAAAAATTAAATAAATATTATTCTAGTTTTCCAAAAAAGTCATGTTTTTCTTATAATGAAAATGATAAAGATATAATTACTTTAATGTGCATGGAAGGAATAAAAATTTCCTTTATTAGTGACAAATTTTTTACATTGATTTTACTTTATAGGTTTTAATACTTATATTCAAATAATATTATTTAAAAAAATATGATTTTTTAATTCAATATAATTTTTAATTTTTCGAGGAAATATTAGTTGTGAATTTTATTTAAAAATAATTATTCGAATAAGATGGAAACATTTGACATTACATGTTCATTATTTGAGATTTGTTCAATGGATAAAATTCATTTTATTTCTATCCGGGTTTTATTTAATTGATTTCATGATTTTTTTTGAAACTATTTTTTCTACCACATATGAAACCATGGAAAATGTATTTTGAAACTAGCTTCATTTTCCTTGGTTTACATAGTGATAAAATTATGAAATAATTTTGAAACATTTTTCTTTTACATTTGATATTTTATGATGAAATGATTATGAAACCCGAAACATTTAATGGGTTCTTATATAATGAAGGTTTTATATTCTTGTGGAATATATATTTACAATTATCATTAAGTGAGGGGTGGAACCTATATATCTATCCAATACCTTGGGTAGATATTGATATCTCATGAGATAAACCTGACTATAATTGGGTGTGATCCCATATTAGAAATTTAATATGTCCACAATTATATTCAGGGGATTGAACCTTGAATACTACATTGGTTTGATCCATGAAAACATTCCACCATGAGAGTCTTCTAAATGATCCATGAACTACTATATAAATGAATTTTTTTTCTTATTTTTATTCCACAAATGTATTTCTAATTCTAATTTTTTTATCTTATGGTTCATATTAATTTAATTCATTGTTATTAATGTATTATAATTAGTAATTATTTATGAATTCACTCATTTGTTATAAAAATGATATCCAATGTATGGTTTTCAAATATTATTATCATGTTCTTATACCCCTATGTTATGAATATGCTGATATGTCCCTTGTTTTCCCTTACTAAACATCTAATATCACACTTTCATATATTTAAATTCCCAAGGTTATTATTGAATTTATTATGTATGATATTTTTAATAAGTTTTATAGTAATAAATAACATTATGGGAAATGGTGATGCTCACGTTTGGATATTTATCTTATGTGTATATGTTTTCAATGGAATTATAAATTTATGATCCTTAAGAGTGTATTTTTTAATGCAATGAATATTCAATTAAAAATATCTGACATATATATATGATATGTATGGGTCTCTATAATCCCCCACAACCACCACCCCCAGATCATATATATCCTATCATCGACAAAATACCAACCTAAGAAGGTATAAGGTGTAATGTAAGGGGTATTTACAAAGGAAATGTATAATTAATTACTATGTGTTTGTTTTTTATTTCATCACATACATTAATACAATATTATTTCTTCATGATTAGAAGAAAACATCATTTTATTTCAAATACTTGAATTTTATTAAGATTATTTTACAACCCATTTTCATTATATTTTCCATCATATGGGTAATAATTACATCCCTCACACATTTTGGAGGACATAAACCAATACAAAGATATAAGTTTCATTTTTTACCATAATAGAATAATTTGTAATATAATAGATTCAATTAATAAATTTTATATTCATGGTAAAATTATTATTTTGGAAATAAAAGATGTTACTTACCTTCTTACACTTCTATAAGGTTGAAAAGGATAACCTAGATCATTCATATGTGTAGATGACGACCTTCACTGAGATATATGATTCACTTTCAATGGCTTCCATTCATGTCTATTTCTCAAATTATAGTTAATGAAAAAAAATTATAATTATATAATTATTTATAATATTTATATTATTTTAAAATAACCACAAATACCATGTTCAACCACCCAAAGATGTTATGGGATTATCATCCAAGCATCCTAAAAATTTCAATCATTAACTTAAAAGATTTATAATATTATATGAAATAGTTTAAAATAAATAAATAGTTATAATAAAAAACTAAAATGTGGCGCCCTAAAAAACTAAAGTAAGAACCTTGTATTCAATAGCATGTATGACACGTAACTGTATGTGTGTAAAGTAATATAATATCCAGATACATTATAATATATTCACTATATATAACATATTTATTTCATGAAAGACAAATTTATAGCATGTTACATGAAATATATACTTTTTCTGCTAGCTTTCATTACACGTAGGTGTGAACGTCATCAAAATATTTTTTTATACGCAAGACTGGGATTCCCCAAACAAAGATATATTTTTACAATATTATAATAAATAAATAAGCCATTATGAATAGTATTAAATAACGTATGAAAAATATGGTTTATACTACTAAATGTTTGATGACAAATAAATTATAAATTAATATAAAAAAACTAATTATTAAAATGATATTTATATAAAAAACTATTTTTATGCTCACAAAAATGTTTTACACTAATAGATTTATTTAATTACAATAAATGAGTGAGATTAATTTAATAAATATATTATTTATTCATTAAATTATTTTTTATATTCATTCAAAATATTTGGTAAGAATAAGATAATATCTAAACCAATATTTCATATAAAACTCTATATCCTTTTAAGGCATTTAAAGACTTTTAATAGTAAACATATTTTAAATGTTAATTTTGATATTATAATGAATTTAATTTGATAAAATAAACTTTATTTTTCAATTAATAATATTAAACGTATATTTGGATTAATTTTCTGGATTTTTCCTTGAAACATCATTTTTTAGTGAATAGTGAAAAATACTGCGTTTTAGTTAAAAAAATTATTTTGTTTAAAAAAATTAATATTAAATTATATTTTAAACATTTATATAAAATTAGAGAAATTATACATCTATTAATAAAATATATTATCTTATAATCAATTAACATTTTTAAATTTAATATAATAACATGACAATATTTTAAACACTTGTCTATTAAAACTACTAAATTTGTCTGTCTATGACATTACCATTAATCCAAATTTTCCCACTTCAATGCTATGAATTTTTTTAAAATAAAACATACTACATTGAAATAAGGAAAAAAAATTAGTATAATATGATCAACATAATTTTTGAAAAACAGTGATTAGTGAAATTGAATATAATAACTTACAATGATTAAGGTGAAATTAATCTTAAAAAAGGAAAATAACCATGTGTTTAAGGGCCCAAATGACCTATAATCATGTCCAAAACTCATTGGATGGAAATATATTATACATGAACCATCCATTAATGTGTTTGGGTAATTTGTTATGACTTTGTTTTAATTACCTTTTTACACCTAACATCCTTTTATAAATACCATGTGAGTCCTTCTCTTTCCCTATAAAAGACCACTACCTCAACCAATTCATCGTACCTATCCAACCTATTAAGTTCATCCATGATATTCCAAAAATGTATCTAAAATCCCCCCCCCAATGACTTATAAGCCTCCCTTTGGGAAGAAAACATTCCATGGATGTGTTTTGGTTAATCCAATAAATGTTACCTGATTAAAAGGTAATGAGTTTCTCAATCTTTCCAGTTTCATTTCCATTCTCCATCCCCTAAAATATTTTTATTCTATTCTTGTGTAACAAAAAATATTATCCTAAATATAATAGGATTTTTTTTCTAATATTTCTACCTACAATTAAACACACCTCCATTTAATGGGTAATAAACATAATGTTTCTGTGTATGGCGAACTACTACCTCACGAAACGATGATATGCCAATTTTTCCCTACCTCCTCTCATGGATACCATTATAATGTAAACACTATTTATATGTGTTATATATTATATTTTTATTAAATAAATACATCTATAATCCTTTTATTACAACTAACATTAACACATTCCTTTTTACATTAATACTATAACACTATTTTAGAAGTGTGGACTGTGACCACCTCAATGCATTTGGTTACATTCACACAAAACAGGGAATGAAAAAAGGAGGATTTTAGTTAAACATGTGTGATATAAAAAACATCTATATGATATTCATAAAATAGTTATCTTTATATTAATATTATATATATATATATCAATTTATTTAATATCACTTTACACACTTAAAAAGGTGATAATGTTATTTGTGGACTTGTGGACAACCGCCTCCTCAATATGATGTGATTCCTTTTACACCACATAATTATTTATATAATAATGTATGACTAAAAAATATTTTATTCATTATATAATTATCATTCTTGAATTATATGGTGTCACTTACCATCGTTCCACAGTGATCACTTAAAATGGGAATGTTACTCATGCGTACATACGGCCTACCGTATCTATGATTGTAACATATTCCCATTTTCATAACCAAATTTAATGTTTGAATTTAAAATTATAATTTATTTATAATATGATAATAATTCAATGTTAATTATTCAGGATATTTTATATAATTATTATTATGACCATAATTGACTAACAATTGTTGTTTTGACATATAAATCGAATATGGCCACATAGAGCTGATGTACACTTAATTGTTTGAGTATTTGTAAAAAATAGGGTAATAAGAGAAATAAAATATTTATAAACACATAAAATATTCTTAATAAAGTATAAAATTAACCTACATTTATTGTAATGGAATTTAATGAATGATCACCTGAAATGAAACATAAGGTAAGAGATTCTTGTCCCATTTTCTTTTCGTGAGGCATACTTAATTATTGTACACTGAATTTCTTATATATAGTGTTTATAATACCTAATAGACATATAATATCATGAAACCCATTACCTTCATGGTATTTATATTTTTCATTTTATGATTATATCTTTTGGTTCTTTCGATACATATGTAATGGATTTTGCTCTCAATTTATATTCAATTAAGGTTTAGTTATTGTTATGCACCTAGTTTCTTTTACTTGGGATATGTAAATACATTTACTAGATATATCATGAATCTCATTAGTCTCATGATATTTTAAACCTTCATATAGTTTTAATCCTTTATGAGGATTATTTTTTAAAATATTTCAATGTGTTATGGGACACTTTGGGATGATTATGGATTATTTTCCTCAATAGTAAATTTAATGTGTATTCAATGTTATTTCAATTCGAGGAAATTATATAACCATTTTTTCAGTATATATGTTTCATTATTATCTGGTTATTAATGATCATTTTCATGTATTAGTACTATATTTATAGTCTTTGGTACTCAATTATTTAAAAAAAATTCAGAAAACCAGACATTATATCTTTCTTTAGCTAGAGAACCTTTTTTATTCTCAAAACCATGTTTTATTAAAAAGTTTTCAAAAATGTTTTTAAAATGATTTGGAAAATTAGTTTTTTACCCTTTTTATGTTTTACCAATGTTTTGATGTAATATTATTTTCACTTTCCTAATGAGGCATTTTCTAACCTTTTGACATATAAAATGAATATCCTTCTTACCTCGAACGACAAGTATAAATTAATCTGCCGTAACTTTTTTGAATCATACTTTTCATGTCCAAAAAGATTATCTTTAAAAAAATATATTTTCGAAAGGTTTTTTCAAATAAAAATGATATTTTCCTCAAGAATATTTTTATAATCTATTATTTTATTTAATCAATGACAACAACCCTTTATTTTTTCTCCACATGGGATTTGATGGATTGATAATGTTCATATTCTTTCAATTAATGGTTTATGATTTATTTGGACTGGGATAATATTTATATTCACTTCCATGATTTCTTTATTAGTACCCTTGAATTATTCTATAAATTATCATCATTAAACGTTGAATTTTTCCTAAATTATCCATCTCATTTATCATTGATAGTACTACTTCTTACACCGTATACCATTTTATATACGATGTATAAATTTAATGTTGTTATGTTAATCCATATCCTCTATGATATATAGATATTATAGATGGAACATTGATAAATCTATTTTTTAATTGAGGATTAATTTTATGGACTGGTATGACACAGTCGGTCCCATTTAAAGATATCCCCTCGATGCATCAGTGTTAATGTAAAAATGATGACCTATTAATGGAATGTAGGTCCACACTAACTCAAAACATTTCAATTTCGAATAGTGTTGGTGTGTAAATTGGAAACATTAATAAAAATTTTAAAATAGAAAACATTATTTTATTTTTTATAATTATTTGAAATATTCAGTTTCGGGATTTTCAATTTACCTTATCCAAAATGATCAATTCACCATGATTTAATTGAAAATAGTACTTGTTTTCTCTATTAAGTGATGAAATGATATTTCTAATCTTCTAATTTTCCCACATCAATAAAATACCTTCTATATATTATTAAAATTATTGTAAACAAAATATATTACAAATAAAATATTATAAACTATTTATTGAAACCCTGTAAGGATTTTTTATCTGACACCAAATATATATATCTTTATGTGTTTATATCTCATATGTGTTCATATAAGTTTTTGTGGTGTGATATTTTTTTAATGATGTAATCCTTGGTCCATTGATAGATGTATATGATGTGCTGGTTTATGATGGGTCAAACAGAGGTGATAATTTAGTGGAATTACGTTATAGATTTTTATTATATTTAGGTATTTACCACACCAACATACTGATAACATTTGGTTTCTTATTATTTAGGAAAATTTTATGTATACCATTGATGTTTTATTAAATTTTTATTTTTTTAATTATATTGATTAATCTTTATTTTTTTATCAAATTTAATTCAAACTATAAATTTATATTCTTAGATCTCCATTGTATGGATGTAACATTCCTAGTTCCTGATAAGAGTATATTTCTGGAATAATTATATTTGATGATGAAATCTTCACTACATAGTATTTATTATTCCCAAACAATTTCCATCATCCTGTGATAAAAGGGAATCCTCTTTGAGCACTTTGGGGGGTTATCTTGAGTGACTTGGCTTTCTGATCTTAGATTAATAATTACCATATAGGATAATATAGAGAAACAAAATGTAATTTTAATATTTTTATAATCATGGTTGGTATAGATTTTATTTCATCTTCATATATATTTGAATCATAAAATTTCCCTTTCTTATTTTCATTACAGTTTGAGTAACTGGGTGACTCACACAAAATTCATCATATCCCTTTTTATAATTTTGAAATCATCCACATTATATGAAATATATTGTTTGTTACATTTACATCAGGTTCATATTTATCATTATAAATTCAGACCAATAAGGATCTATGTGAACAGTTTCTATAAATTTACAAAATCACTCTAACATTATTTCTATCTTTAATTTTGTTATGCCTCTTGTGGAAACACTTATAAATCAAGGTCTCTCTATAATATCAAATAAATATACCATATTTTATCAAATATTAATGTTTTTATTTAGTTAATTTCATATTGTTAATAAATTATATACTTGTAGTTACATTAAAGTGTTCTATAGTTGGATTTATTCCATACTATATATTACAAGGTGTCACATTTTTCCTTATTCTATGTAATTCCCTATTTTAATGAACTCTTTAACTTGATCTGCTTCATTTCAACATTCTCATAGAGGATTACATTAAAATATTATGTTATTTAAAATATTAATCTATATTTTCTCTCTTCATTCAATAACAAATTTTTGGGGGGTTTCACTAATGTTACTCCATACATTATAATACTTTATTTAAAATAATTATCCACGTCAATGAGAGTCAAAATTTTTTTAATTTTTGATATTAATGAATTATTATTTATTCTAAAATATATTATATATATTAAATTAATCCATAAAATAACATATTTACTTCTTGGATATCATGCATGTGGTCTTCTATAATCACTGTAATAACCACTCATTGATAATGTTGTTTCCAACTATTTCCCCCATATTCCCACCTCTAATGGGATGGTGTTTTTTACCCCTATTGATGGGGATAAATTATTGACAGAATTACCAATTGTCAAATAATAAAAAGAATAACACTCTAGAAAATAAATGATATCTTCCATAATATATATACATTTCATAAAAAACATTGGAAAGAAGAGTAATATAAAAGTCATTATTTACTAAATGTTTTATTGCAATGATAAAACTTATTTACGATATAATTAATTATAATATCCATCCAATTTATAACATTATATATATATACAATATATCATAAAAAATATAACAATTTTTGGAAGTTTTATCCTTGAATGTATACAAAGAATTTATATTTTGAAATTGATTGCAATCTATGTGAATCGACTATACTATGTAAACATGTTTGTATACAATTTGAATGATAATTAATGTATTTTTCATAGAGTTATGAAATGTTAAATACCATGAAAATACCAACTCATCATTAATTAGTTACACCATAACCACTATCCAATAGTCACCCTTTCAAAACTATAATATTAATAAGAAATAAAAATGAATGAATTAAAATATATGTTCAAAATATAAATGAAGATAGGGGTTAATAAAAAAATAGATAATAATAAAAATAATTATAGTGTTAAATCATAATCATGTTGAATGATGGAGATATTAATGATAAAATAAACCCAATTACATGATTTAAGCATTATTAATTACTAATATTATTACACTTTCAAAACCACTACCTCATTCACATGTTATCCACCACATAACCCAAATTATCAAACCATTATTTTCCATATTATGATATAAATATACAAACCATAAAAATATCATATGAAATATAGTAAAATATATTTATGATAATAAATTCCAATTTCAAAAACTTCAAAACATTTAAATCTACATAAAACTACATATGAAATAATTATTTAATATAAATCCCTAAAATTAATTTTCAAAGTAAAAAAATGAAAACCATATAAAATAATTGAATATTAAGAGACTCTGATATATGAGTTAAAATAAAATTGTATTTTTATGGGATAAAATTTTGAACATCATTCCCTAAATCATATGTTATTCAAAGGGGATAAATAAGAAAATAATCCCCTTCATCGTGAAAAAATTAAAATGAAAGAACTACCTAAAATGATGGAAACCAAGTATCAAATTTCTCAAACATAAAATATTAATCCATAAATCTGATAACATATTCAGTATCATCAAACCATACCCTCAAGATTGAACAAAATTATCCTCATGCATATATGAAATAAATAACAAAAGAAGAGAATATGCAGAAAAGATAAATAATGAAATATAGTTACCCTGTTTGACTATTTATGAATTTAAGAGAATAGTAGGAGTAAACAACAAAATAGAAAGGGTTTTAAGGTGGAAAAGAAAACCATTGAGTCATTTGATATTGAGGGATAATGGAAAAAATCCAATAAAAATAATAAAGTCACCAAAATTTATAATAAAAACTACGGTAAAGAAATCATGTCGTGATGACTAGTGTAATGGGGAAAAGATATCAACGTAAAAAATAAAAAATTATAGTGTGATATCCAAAAATTATGTGGTTTTTTTATGATTAAAAATTAATGATACCAAGGAAGATTATAGTGAAACACCCCACATTATGCTATAATTCTTGTATTCTAAAAATTTTTGATGTTTCCCATAGCCATATTCATTAATTTGAAAACCACCCCTAAAACAATTGGATTTCAAATAATAGACAATAATAAAACTACCTTAAATAGAGAGAGAAAAATATTACATCATTATGGATAAAGATGCAATATACCCTTAATGTAAATAATAACTAATCACTTTAAACAAATTTTTTTGTTAAAACCCTTCTTCTCCAGCAACAATGGCCCATGAATCTTTTAGAAACAAAAAAAATTCATAAAAAGTCATGATAAAAAATTATATTTCAAAAAAACGCAATTGTTGATCTGCTGTCCACTTCTAAAAATATCATTAAATATTCTAATTTTCAAATGTTATTATATATAAAATGAGGATTAATATTATTCTCTACATTAGATACCCTTAAAAAATATCATCATTGATAATAAAAACGAAACTCCATCAATGATCAAAAAACACAAATCCTAAAGGGGATACCTATCAAAATATATTCTCATACTTATAAACCATAAAATCACACATTAAATAATTTTCTGAAAAGATAACTACATTTTTTATTGTTATATTCCTATTAAATTAAACCCTCACTCATTATTAATATAATATTATGCTATAGTAGACAACATACCTTAATGAATCATAAACTAAATTTAAATTTAGTATGCTCTAAATAAGAGATAGACTATAACAGTAACCCCTGTATACAAAAATATTTCCTAAATAAATGAATCATGAGATATTCCATTCATTGTGGAATATTATAATGAAAACAATTAAAAAAATTTATATAATAAATTAGATAACATCAACTATACCAACCCATAACATGAACCCTAACTAACCTTCAATCATTTCATAACAAAAATAGATGTCTATGTATAGAAAATTATATTATAAATAATTTCCTTCATCAAAAAATGGTCTTCACTTCTCAAAATATTTAAAAAACTACAATATCATGTTACAATAAATAAAACATGATAAAAATATAAAATTTATCTTGATATAAAAATGTATTTAAATTAAAACCCCATTAAAAACAATAATTAAATTATAAATTTACTTAAGGAAATAAAAATTCCAAACATTGCATGAATAGTAATTTTTAATTTAAATTTTATAAATCATTTATAAAATATTTATTCTGAATGGAATGAGATCAATAATTCATTATATAGTTTAAAATTCTCAAAACTATCCCAACCTCATCATAATCAAAACCCCCAAAAATTATAAACACTATTAAAAATCACTAAAACATGGAAACAAAACAACATGAACTACAAAAAACTAATTCTGTTGATTCCACATCAAAGTATAATAGAAAAAAATCATCTCTATAATTATAGGACAACTCAATCTACTCAAACCCATAACTCAATGAAATTCTCAAAATCAGAAATTCTACCCAACTGTCTATATTTTATTTCTATTGGTACCCAAAACTCAAAGAATACTCCACCATATCTCTTATGACCCCCTAAAAACCTCCTTCTATCATATCTACATGATCCCACACTTTTATAAAATCATATATTCTAATCCATTCACTTTTCATCAATTATATACGGTAAACGAAACTGTATATATTATTTTTTTAACATCGTCAATATCAAAGATACTAATAAATTAACTGAACAAACATCGTAATTGTTTTGTGAGATCACACACACACTAGATACACCTTTCATAAAATCCTAAATCACTCTCACTTGTTTATCCCTCTATACGTGTTGAATAAACACCACCTTTACAATCATATATAACTATTCAGAAAAAATATCTTTTAAGTGACCTTGATAATGTTTGTATTATATCTTGAATACACATAAAATTAGTCCCATGGTTAAAAAAACTCAAAATCAATCAATTTTCATTAACAAATCGAAGGAAAAATCAATTTATTCTATCAATTTATGAGCCTTCTGACCTGAAACTAAACCAGATAAATTCAGTAAACCTTTATATTGAAAATTCAATAGAAAATTATCCCTTAAACCATCATTCAACATTTTTACTCAATTTCCATATAATTCTATAATATATTTTAATTAATACATACATCAAAACAATCATTTTAAATTCAAAAAATAAAAAATCAAATCAAAAATGAAGAAAAATCAACACCCAACCAGAATAGAATTTACTTTCATAAAACCAATATTCTAAAAAATATATCAATTATAAAAAAATCATAATCATTCCTAAAAAATTATATTTCTCCAATATCACATTATCCCCAATAGTCCCACACCACTGATCAAAAAAAATTATAGAAACATACAATAAATGGAACTTCATTTTTTTCAACAAATCTTGTCCAATCCCAAATAATAAAAAAATATTTATATCATAAAGACACATATATAATTACCATGAAACCAAAACACAATTCACATAAAATTTTTCCAGTAAAAAATTGCTTAAGCTACCTTTTCACATAGGATGGCCCATTACAAGGGAACAATGCGTTTTCTGATCCCCTCAAAATTTTATCCATTGGGAGGATATAAATATGGCCACATGAAAAAGATTTTAATATCTAAATAAGGATAAATAATCTATATATTCATATATTGAATCTAGTATGATATGATAATACATAGTAATCAAATTAAATAATCAAATACAATTTTTAAATAGAACAGAATAAAATAAAAATGTTTAATTAAGAGTATAATTCCATTAATATTAATGGTGTCCATATGTTTAATCAAAGACATCATAAAACCATAAAGATATACAAACCAACATGATCACATCCATGTAACCCAAGGTCATATACACATTAAAAAAATAACCATTCACCATAATACCACATCCAATACATAATAAGAGAACAATGAATCCATGCATGTGTGATGAAATAAGAACCACATATTCCATTTTTTCTATTTTTAAGGTGTGAATTAATGGTTCTCAATTCAGGTAAACAAAAGAAATTATGAGATTATTTTTATAACATAAATAATTAATGATTTTTCAAAATATTTATATAAAATATATATCATCATTTATTGCATTAAATTAAAACTTATAATAATTGTTATAAAATTTTCATACATAATCTAAATTTATTTTATTATTTATAATATAAACCATGTAATTTCCATGAAAATCCCATTTTAAAAATGATTTAGGAAGATACACATACTTATAAAAGAAAAAACAAATTTTATTTTCTTTTAAAAATAATTTATATTTATTTTTAAATGTGAATACCGCTTTAAAAATATAGGATCACATATGGATGTGTCCTATATTGATTAGGGGATAAATAAATATTGGTATACCTTTAAGAAAATTTTATCTTTTTTCTTTTGTCACATATTTACTTATTCAGAAATAAGATCTATATATATCTCTATTTAACAGTTTTTTAGTTGATATGAATTAAAATATATAATATTAATACAAAATAAGAGAAAATTATTTTAAAAAAAAATCACTCATCCTAATGGATGACTATATACCATGTACATTGTGGTTATTATCCCATCTGAAAAATTAACTTATTATTTTAAAGGAAAATATGATAATTGGTGTGGAATTTATCATATAATCATAACACTAACTATTTGAAGAGAAAAAACTGATTTTTTGTTTTGTTACTCCTTATAAAATATAGAAGTTAGTAGCACCACATATTTTAGTATAGATTTTTTCTTTAAATAAACTGTAAGTGTTCGGTAGTTTTCATTACAGACATCTATGATTCCATATAAACTGTCATATATGGCACAATTATAATCTAGACAATAAATGTTCATTATTTAACAGTAATAACCACAATATTAAAAATGTGTATGATTTAATTACGTATATAAAATGTATTTATTATTTAACAATAAATAATTACATAAATTTAATTAATGATTTTTATGATTCAAAAATAAGATTTCTTAAAAAATGTATTGTATTGTTACTTAAATCCATCGAAATTATAATTTTATTTGATAAATATTAATATCATTTCTAAAATATTCTCATAAATATTACTTTAATGTAATTTTTATTTATTTTTTTAAAAGATTTTATTTTTCATGAATTGTGGAAAACCCCAATTTTTTGTAAATATTGTCATTTATTTGCATGTAGATTTAGAATTGTGCTTTTAATTTTCTATTAAAATAAAATAAGAAACCATTAATTTTAAAAAATATAATTAATTATAGATAAATCATCAACATAGATATATTGGTATAAGTTAATTTCTTGTCCAAAAACATATTTGTCTAAAATAATATTATTATGTGGGAAATGTTTTTTATCATTATAAATTGAATAAATAACATTTTATTAACTATTTTAATAAAATTTAAATATTAAATATTCTATAAAAATATTTTACATTCATTTTATGGCCTCCACCTAAAATATATGAAAGTAAATAAATAATTATTCTTAAAAAAATATATTTTAAAAAAATGTTTCTTCAATGTGGTTTGCGTGATTCTATAGAAATAAATTATGAATAATAATCACATGTAACCCATGAAAATGAATTAAATATTTTTAATTTTCATAAATTACATAATTTTATATCATTGACTTCGGTTTTGGAAAAATTGAATTAAAAAAATAGTAAAAATAATTACCTTAGTTTGGGATAAAATGGGATTATATGGATATTAAACCAAGAGATAAGTGTAATATTTCCACAAAACCCTATATATTTATTATTAGATTTGGTTATTTAATACTTTTATTATCAAAAAATTAAATAAATATCTATTTGGAAACACAATAAAATAAATGTGACCTTATATATTTGAGATATTTTTTTAATTCCTTTTGCGCCACATTACTAACTTATTTGAGATAATATATATTTTCGTTGTTGTTTTATGGTGATTAATGTTTTTATCATGTCTTAGGAGAATATATAATATATTTATTCAAATGTTTTTTATGTGTTATTACGAGTTACATTTTTTTATTGATTAAATTTAACTTCATTTCAGATCTTTTGAGGCATTTTTCCTTATTTTTGGGTTTTGAATTAACTCAGAAATATTTTGGAGGATTTATATGGTAATAAATTTATCTAATGGTTTATGTTGAACATCGGGTTTTATTAATGAAGATTTAGATTTTGAATTATTATTTAATCACCTGAAGATTTAGCATTATTTGCTAAAATGTGGAAAAAATTGGTTCTAGTAATTAATTTGAGATAGAGTGAATGGCTTCTCATTATTTAATATATATTATCATCAATTAAATGTAAATCTTAGTTTTTTGATAATGAATATTTTATCTTGAATTTTTGTTTCTTTACGTAAAAGAATTGATCGATATAGAAATTGTTAAAAGAACAAAAATTGGTTGAAATTATGCTAATAAAATAAAATGAAATCAAGTAACAAAATTTTATAATGTTACATGGTAATTGAATTCTTGAAATCTTGGAAAAATAACCATTAATTATTATTTTTTTATTTTTATAGATATTATGAGGAGTTGATGGTCATTTTTACCGCTCATTGATTTATATTTTGGGGTCATTAACCTTCCCATGACCATATTCTCTATCTCTTTATATTTTTAATTAGACATTACATATCTCCCATTATCCATATTTTCACATACAATTAATTTTATCCTTATCTCGGATTGTTATTTTATGGTATTTGATGTAATCATTATGTTTCCTACTTCCCCTTTCAAATAATGTTTAATTTTTCTTCTACACGATACCAATTTTAAGCAAATGAATTTTCAAATATAAAAATTTGACTACCATGATAGGAATTGTGATAATAAAATTTATTTAAAGGAGGATATAATATGGAACTTTTATATTTTAGAATATTTTTTTTTATTAAATAAATTATAATTTCTCTATATGATTCCTAACAAGAAACCCCAAGACATTATAAACAGCTATATAGTAAAAAATTATTAGTTATCCAATAATTTGGATAGAGTGAATAACAATATCGAAATTATGATAATAATATATGTAAAATTGATTTAAATAATGAAAATTTAGTAACTAAATCATAATAAATAATTATATAATTTTCAGTAATGTTATTCAATTCATAAAAAACATACTTTCTTCAAAAATATTATTAATGTCATGTGGACAAATAGTAATTATAATTAATTTAAAATATTTTATGAATTTATGTTTTTTAAATTAATATAATTTTATAAATTATCATGTCAATATTATAAGATATTTATTTTTTAGGATTTTGTAAAAAGATTTCTTTTCAGTGAATAGTAAATAAAACTTTTATTATTAAAAAATATTTCATTTTATTTTAAAAGTTAAATTGTGCTAACAAATTTTATATTAAATCACATAAATTTACATTCACTTTATGATTTTTACATGTAATGGATGTAAATTATTTTCTATGCATAAAAATGAATTTATGTGAAAAGGGTTTTTTCTCACGTTTGTACACTAATTTTAAATTATATTCTACAAGATATTGAAATTTAATCCTGTAAAATTGACTGAATATTTGGAATTAGTATAAATAATATAATAAATAGGTTAATTTTAGTTTTTTCATTATTAATATCTAAAAAATAAAAACATTGTTACCATGATTAGATATTAAATGTGTTTGGAAAGTGTTAAAGAAAGAAAAAAGGGTAGGACATTCACAATAACAGATTCTATTTTTTATTTTTTGAATATTTTTCAACCTTCATGTATCCTAATTTCGAATAATATTCCATTTAATCCACTTCCAGATGACGAAACAATTTAAAATAGAGATCTTTTATGAAATTCGATGTGCATCCCTCCCCTCACTTATAAAGGGATGCATATCCACCTACCATATTACCATCATTTGGGCATTTGATATATGATATTACCATCACCAAAAACCTCATTTATTCATTCCATTATTCCTTTTATTATTGACCCTTATTAAGACCAATCCTTTAAGGTATATATTGTATTCTAATGTGGGTCTCTCAAAGAAGAGCTATGAATCTTAACCAAGAATATGAAGTTTTATTTCCTCTTACACAATATATAAACATATTGAATTAATTATAAATGATCAATCATGTATTTTAAATATTCAAAGATTTTATTATAATCATGGAACGACAATTTTACACCTGTTCACCAAGAAATATAAAATAAATTTATCGCTCATGTATACGTGTGAACAACCACCTTGATGTAGAGATACAAATCATTTATCATCACTACCAATCATTGATGGTTATAGTGATATATTTTATTTTAATATATAGTATTTAAAATTTAATTATAATATTTGAAATTTAATATATTTTCTACTATCATTCCATATAATCCATTGTTAAATAACAATGCCCATCGTGTCAATGGGTAGGCAACCACCTGTACGAAGCAATGTTGTTTGTTTATCAATTCTGCATAAATTGATTAGTAATAAAAAAATTAATTAAAATATATCATATATATGATATATTAATGACTATAGAAAGAATAATTATCATTTAACCTTTATCCCATCCATCTATCGAAAAATGGAAATATCACTTGTATGTACGTACAAATTATAGTATCCATAATGTGATGTAATTCATTTTTCATCAACCATTATTATGAATGGTTTTAAATATATAATTAAAACATATAAATGGTATTTATAAAATTATTAAAATTATAGTTATGGAGGAGAAATGATTATAGTTTTGGGAACATAACTTTAAAACAAAATAATACATGAAAATCGAAGCATTTAACACCAGCAATATCATATTAATATATAATTATTAAAAAATAAGTGTTGAAATGATATAAGTGGGAAATATGTAATAACATATTTTTTAATATGATTATTTAATATAATTATAGTAAATCTAAATTTAATATATATTAGGTTATATCAAACGTTAATCAAGTTTGATATAACGTAAGGGTTTCTTTCTCTCATTTTCCATTTCTTCAGTCATGTTTTATATTGCACACCATTATATATATATATATTTTGTTGTTTTATTACTATATAATGAATTTATTTTTACATATTGATAAAATTAATAAGGATATAAGATCTATATTGTGTTATTTCAATACATATACTTAAATTCAAAAGATAGTCATTTTTAATCATTTCGACACAATTTACCTTCAGTGTAACATGTTTTAGTGTCATGTAATAATTTAGCCTTTATATGGTGTATATACTATCCAATAATATTTTTGTAATAATATATTATTTCATTAAGTCATCCTATAAAAAACTTATTTTTTCCATTCTACTAAATATTATCAATTTTGAAATTACTATAGTTATTAGGGTTATTCGTCTCAATTTTTTATTTTTTTTAGACATGTATGATCGTATACATCGATATTATTTTATGATGAGTATATAATAATCTATTTATATTTTTTATCATGAATATTATTTTTTTAATATTATCTAGGGTGTCATTTGATGATATATCATTCATGGGGGTAGTGATGAAGAAGTTACAATATTTGAAAGGAATTTTTGTTATATTCTCAGTTTTATTGGGATTGTTATTTCTTATGAATTGATTATCAGAAACATATATGATATATGTCTCCTAAATAATATGTAAATTATTATCCTATATTAAATTTTTTTATTACATGTTTTATATATTTTTCCCCTCTTTATGTACTCTATATACCAAAGGAATGTTTATAAGGAAAAATGACCCAATTTTCCTCATCAATCCAGAATCTTTTCTTCCATGTTCATACTTTCATTAAATTTTTTTGCAAAAGGTAATCACGGTTCTCAAAATATTATTCCTTTATTTTTAAAACAATTTTTTCTGATTACTAGGTTTTTAAATAAATATTATTATCAATTTTAAAACATTATACATATGACATATACTAACAGTGGGAAAAGAATTCTGTTTTAATGTACACCACAATGATGAATATTGTGATATAAAGAATAATTTTTTCATTTATTCATAATTTTTAAGATTACTAAGTAGTTTTTTTAATATTAATATTTTTGAAATTATTAGTTTTTAAATAATTGATTTGAAAATAAAAATGGATCTTTTTACAAAACATTTCCTAGTTAAATGTTAAAGTTATTCTCTTAAAAAAATATTTTTATGATTCTTTTCATTTAATGGGGATATGAACCAATTTAGTAGTTTTTATTATTTATTAGGATTCTTTTTTATTATGTTGAAAACAGTTTTATGAAAACCATATCCTTTCCATCAGTTATGATATCAATATCTGATGACTGTTTTATGGTATTATGAAACACATATATATATTATACATTATGTGTTGGATGGTCGATTAATTTTAAATACCTAAACTTTATTAGTAAAATATAAGTATATCTTGATATAATATGGACTAGAATAGTTAGTGAACCAACATTAGTGAGTGGAAATCTAAAATAATATATCCTTGTGGTGACCCTAGACTATGGAAATGGTAGAATAACGAGTGAACTAAAACCAATATGATTTAATTTGTTTGGATCCTTGACTAAGGGAATTATTATTATTTTTATAATTTGTAATAAAAATGTATATCATATGATTATAAGATATAATCAGGTATCATGATTGATTATCGATAATTTTAAATTTTATGTTCTATGTTATTTGTCTTTTGATTAAGAAACATTATTCCATAATTCATGTTTAAATACCATTGACATATTGTGTACGATTATTGTTAGTCATGATCATGTTAAAAAACCATTATTATTTTATTATGATTACTTGTTATCATTGATTGATGTCTCTTTTGATTACTCTTACTGAGCGTCTAAGATCACCTTTTCTATGATTCTATTATTCAAGTTATGAAAAACTATTTTATTCATGATATATCTTAGAAGGGTTCTAGTTATGATGAACATAATGGTAAATGAAGTAAAAATTTTATGTACTAGTTGTTTATATATTCATTTTACAAATTATCCTAATACTGTTTTGTTATAGAATGCATCTTATTGATTTTTATTTATTATTCCTCAAATAAGATGTTCTATTTATTTATAAAAAACTATGGGTAACAATAGAGTTAGTTATAACCATGTAATGTATAATAGAAATGATAAATCGATGCCCCTCATAGAATGAATAGTTGATATTCTTTCTCAATTTCATAATTTGAGTGGGCATCCTCCTGTTCTTCTGGAATCTGTATCAGAATTATAAAATCATGACTCCTCATAATCTCATCAGAAATGTCATCAACGTTATCATAGTTAACCTCGCTCTTATTAAAATTATATATCATGATGGTTATATGATGGAGTTCATTTTTTATATATACCAATCATAATCAATTGTAGTCAATATTGAATAATCCTCTAAAATTATTCTTTCTCATCTTTAGTAATCATTGTATAGATTCATAATATTTCACTAGAAAAAAATTAGTTTTCTATCAACGTCACCAACGTGTACTTACAGATGTAGGGTTATACTTATATTCATTCTTCTTTTTAATTGATTAATATTTTTAGTACATACCCAATTGATAATCTCTTCTTTCTTTGATACTTAATGGTATACAATATATTCACAATATTAGATATTATTTTATTCTTTGATACAAATTATTTTAATCAAATATAGAAGTATCATGTTTCTCTCACTTTATCACTATTTTTTTCTTCATCAAAAATATTATTTTTTCCCAAAATATTAACCGGAATAATATTAGATTCCATAATTTAATTTTTGAAACTCTTTGATCATAAGTAATGTGCATATATTTTTTAAATCGGCTAATACAATATTTTTCTCCACCCTCATTTAAACTCATTTGAATTTCCAATCAAACCACTATTTTTAGTATTCAAAAGTGTTGGTTTATTTTCTAAATTCATGTGATTTATAATTTCACTAGTTTTTATATATAATATTTTTATCCTTTGAATTTACCATTTTTTAGGGAACAAATACATTGCATCTCCCTCTCGCGATATGGAACTTTTATGAGTATCAATAAAAATACATTCAATATATTTTCATATATTACCATTATAAATACCATCTTTTGAAAAATAATATTTATTTCCACTTTATATCATTAATTAAATTTATAAAAACTTAAATTCCAAGAATTTTTTAACATCCTTCATTTTTTTTGAGCTATACATTCATAATGGATCAAGAATGTGGAAACTCTAAATTGGCTGTGGAAACACTATGTTGGGGATATTTTTCAAATTCCAACTCAATGTGAGTAATATTTGGACATATATACTATATATTCAAACTCAAAATCATCCATGATTAACTCTATCTTAATTAATTTTTTATTTTTCACATGTATCCGAACACTATATAATATATAACTCTATATGGTATCTCTACATTATTCACATATACTACATCTCATTTTTTATTTTCTTCTTTTCATCAAATAATCTATTATACTTCACCCATGAACTATATTAAAATATATATATAAAAACTCTAAATTCTCTACATATTCAAAATATGCATATCTACCTCTTCATTTCATTCTTGGAATTCTACAATAGATACCTAAACTCTATATATATGCCATTTTTTAAAATTTACATCGTCACTGAATCATGAAACATATTCAAGTAATTTCAACAAAACGTTGGTTGATCCCTATTTATTCTCATAAATATCAAACTCATATTAAAAAATATCTTTATCACCCTCAAATATTTTATAGCCACATTTTCACATAAGCATCGAAACTCAATATTTTTAGATGAATCCTTAATTAATAATTCATTCAATATCATCCCAATGTATCTTTATATAAGTTATATATTTTAGTGAATTGGATATACCTGAACAAAAATTATTCATATATATTTTTTATCTATCTATATTCATAATATATTTTATAACTTTTTACCATCAGATCCATTGGTAAATGATAATGTTGCTCATGTGTGTGTGTAAACTACCACTACCATAAAACAGTCTGATTTTGTTATCATGTCTCCATAAATTTAAATGTAATAAGTAGAGATTAAATGAATATATACAATATTAATTATATAATAATGATTATATAATGTTGAATTATAATTTAACAATTATTCATTCAATCCATCAACAAATGCGAACATCACCCGTGTGCACGTACATATTACCATCTCCAAGATATAATATTGTTCTTTTTTCATCACCACATAATATTAATATCTATAAATATGTATTTAATAAATATATATAGAATATATATCCTTATTGACATTATTGAGATTTATGAACCATGATCACTCTATAATAATCAGAACATACAAACTAAAACAGACATAAAAATATTATAATTAACACCTCAACTAATAAATTTGATAGAAAAATTCAAAAAAATTAGAGTTGAAATGGTATAAGTGGAAAATATATGATATATAATGTATGAATATAGACTATAATTTAGTAATAATTAATTTATATTAATTATATTTTATAAAAGATAGCATGTCATTCTAGTCAAATATATGGAAACAGATTATTTATCTCATTTTTAAATTCATGTGACATGTTTCATATTATGATACATCATTAATTTTTTGTGATCTAATTTAATAAAAATGATTATTTTTTGAAATACTTAGGAAATTCAGCGTGTTTAAAGATCCATATCCTATTATTTGTTTACATGGCCTCCTATTTAAAAAAGACTATCGTTTTAATGGTTTCTTCAAAATTTTCTATCATGGGGACTTGTTGTAATGTTATAAAAAAATCATTCTACAGTGTATATAATATCCAGGAATATATTATTGAGTATACCACTTTTATTTAAATGTATGTAAATACTAATATTATTTTCATGCATCAATTTACATTAAATTTAAATGATACTAAAGTTGTAATAGTTCTTCATATCAATTTTATTTCATTGTGATGTGTCTGAAGTGAAACAGATGTATTTTTTTGTGAGGTGTGTCTAGTACCTAATTTATATTTTTATCAGAAATATAATTATGTTTATGAAATATAATGATTCGGTTGATTTTAATTCATTATGGAGGGTTTTAAAAAACATTTACCACAGTGGCCGAGGTTTTATGTCATAATAACATTTTTAATGGGATTTTTTTACTTGATATTTTCTGATGAACAAATTTAATTCTATATTACTCCTAGATCTTATGTCTTTTATCATCTAATTTAAAAATAATTTATTTCAGAAAACAAATTTTAGGCAAAGTGAGAACCCATAAAGATTACAAAAAACCAAAATCAAATACATCAAATGAAATTATCAAGCTATTGAAAATAAATATTTAAAATGTTTGAATCTTTCACCCTACATAAGATACATGTTATAGAGGTTACCTTCATGTTTGGGTCATCGTTGATGATATCCTCAATGTGGTAGGCCATCCTATCCTATTTTTAAATATACTCCATGAGAAATATCTTCCACTAATTAGTTTTACGAGCCAGTATATAATCTTGTTTGATGATCGAATCAATTTTATCAAAATTAAGGTCAAATTTAATTTTTCTATCATACATTATATATTCATCTTCTTCTGAATCATTTATATAAAATTCATCCTTGGAAATATCTTCATTAGAATATAAGAGAAGCTTCTAGTCGGCATCCCCCTTCCCTATTTCCTTCTAGAAATCATTAAATGCCAATGATTACAACAACTGGTAGGGGTCCTCTGACCAGCCAACTCTATTATTCAAATCCTTATCACTAAATTACCCAACCTCATAAAATATAGGTCTACTTACAACTCTAATAATTTCATATTCATGAATCGCCACTAGAACCTTCATAACCATCTACATTGATTTCATTATTTTTCTTACTGATATTGTGACCATGGGCTTCGAAATTGTGGAGTAATCATTTATTTACTTATGAAGATAAAATATTTTCATTTTTTCCAAAAGATTATGTAAAGAAGAGACCAATAATTTTAAAGTAAATAATACTTTTTTTTCTCTCCAATTAGGAATATTTTAATCAAATTTCATATTTTATTTAAAATTGTTTCTGTCACGACCCATCCCATAGGGCCCGTGTTGTGACTACCCCAAGCCTGACTTCCATAGGACAGGGGCTGGTAACTAGCCCCAAAGGCACAAATCCCAAAAACTGGGAAGGAATTGCCGTTATAAACTGCATACACACACAATAGAGTAAGCTGGAATCCAAACACTAAGTAAGACTATATACAAAAGGAGTGCTGAAAAGTAAAGGGGTTGTAAATACAAGCCCAACTGTAAAGTAAATGGAAACTGAAAATAAGTATAACTGAAGAAAGGTAAATAGCTGAAATGTGAAAATTAGCTGCTGAACGTCCACCACAGATCCTACCTGAAGGGTAGGTAAAGATATCCTCCTCACCACTCCACATTCATCAGTCTCCTCTATGTATCCACTCATCGTATGGTCCACCTCCTTGTATCATCCAGTCTTGGTGCTGTTAGCCTCCGTTAGCATTGTCTGTCATCTACATCCATCACAATGAGGTGCGGGAATAGCCCATGCAGGGGTGACTATAATGATACTCAATAGAGACCTTGAGACCACTAAGGTCTTTCAAAATCCACTAAGGAAAAACTACAGAGTAAGAAATCAACAGATATCCATTACATAGGTATATTCCCATACATATACATATGTTATGAAGTAACCCATCTCAATCACGAGAAAACACAGAAGTCACTGACTCAGGTCACACACGTATAAATCTTATGTAGCAAGATAGAGATGACTAGATATAGCCACTGAATCATCTATGATCTCGTACCAACACAGGATTCAGGACCAGCAGTTAGAACTATCGGACCCACACAGGATCCAGGAATAGCAGTTGGAGCTATCGGACCAACAGATGATCCAGGATCAGCTATTCTGTCAGACCAACACATTATCCATGAATAGAATTCAAAACAGTCAGACCAACACATGATCTAGGAATATTCGTCAGAGCTATCGGTCCAACACATGATCCAGGACTAGCTATTCTATCGGACTAACACATGATCCAGGAACAGAAGTCAGAACTGTCAGACCAACACATGATCCAAGAATAGTAATCAGAGTATAACCAGCCACAGGGTATCCACAAATCACAACTGATTCTGGGAGGATCCTCTCCTCAAGGAAAGTGATGATACATAAACATCCATGAACTTCCATGTAGAAGGATCACAAAGGTCCATCACATCATAGTGGTCTCAAAGCAATAGATGGTGCATCGATCAGACTCCTGATCAGTGAGTTATTAGACTTTTAGTTTCGGGGGCCCAATGGGATTCATGTAAGATCCAACCTGACCATCTCTCAAATATACCCCAAAATATAGTGGGGTATTCTCAAAGGGACCATTTCATTCCAAGAATACCAGCGCTGCTGATGGTTCCTCAATCGGATGCCCGATCCCAAAGATATGTCCAAATGAAAGTAACCGGGTAGGTAATGGCCATGGGCGCGATCTGAACCGGTCAGACCGACTCGACCCACCCAGATAGGGACAACCTAGTCTAGGTCGACCTAGTCAGACCTGCTGGGTATGACCCATCCCGTTGGGCGGGTCAGCCCACAAGGTTCGGCCCGGTCTGCCGTGCCCGGCCTAGTGGACTATAGGGGCGGTTTGGCCTGAAGGTCATCATGTAGGCATCTCAGCCCAGAGGCTGAGGCCGGTTCAGCCAGTATGACATTGGGTGAGGATCGGGTGTCTTAGGCCATAAAGTTGAGCCGGTATGGCTAGTGAAGCCGCGAAGGACGCCACGGGCCGGCTCGAGTGTCCGACATAGCTCAGCCGATTCGGCCTGGAGCCGGGGTGCAGGGAGCCCATGCGGGGCACCGAGTAGGCTGCGAGTAGGCCACGCGGGGGGCAGGTAGGGTGGCAGGGTGCCAGGCAGGGTGCGGCCAGGCCCCGCGGGGCACGGGCAACGCACAGACAGGCCGGTGGGGGGCGCGAGCAGCGCGTGGGTAGGCCGCGGGGTGCCAGGCCGGGTGCGGTTAAACCGGTGGGGCATGGGTAGGGCACGGGCCGGCCACGGGGGCATGGTCATTGGATGGGCAGGCTGTGAGGCATGCGGGGAGCGCGCGGGGAGGCCAACGCGACACAGGCAGTAGGTGGGTAGGCCATGGGGCGCGCGGGCAGCGCGCGGGGATGTCGGCGGTGTGTGGGATGCATGTGGGTAGGCCGCTTGGGCGGCACGGTCCACGGAGGCCAGGAGTAGCATGGCCTTTGTCGTTTCCATCTTCTTCTCCTCGTCGTTGTTGCGTCGTCATGCCGAAGAATTCCACAAGAAGTAAAAAATGACGGATGATGTCAGGCCATGTTAGGTTGGCCCGCTGCCTCCACATTTATGGAGTTATCAATTGGCTCAACAAGATAAGTATTTGATCATTAAAATGTCCCCAACAAACACTTTATATCTGATGAAGAAATAAGAAAAGGTATAACATCATCATTTAATATTCTCCTACCTTTTGATTGCCGGTCATCATTTGTTGATGGTGGCGTGGAAAGGGAACGAAGGAGTTCGTTGTTCATCACATTTGTCCCGCTCTCCCAATCCCAGGCTGCATCGGTTCATTGAAAATGATGAGGAGGGAATATTGGTCAACGATTTCCTGTGTCTAAGGGGGGTCCTGAGGAAGATGTTTAGGAAGATCGTTCTTCGTTGGAAGCGTTCTTTGTTAGGAGCCTTCTCCCAATATTTCTCCCAAGTTCCTCCTTTCTCTCTACTCCTCCCAAAACGAAATCATAGCCAAAAAATATTTTACGATATATTATGTTCATTGGAATAAATTCAAATTGATTTATTTAATTAAATGAGTTGACACATTTAATTAATTGGGTGGATTTGGCATAACAATTCAAAAGAGAAAATTAATTAATTAACTCAGCTCCCCTAATTAATGCTTGAGAGGTGGCACTAATTAAATTAAAGGGGGTTTGGATATATTAAGGTGGTGAAGTTCAAGGGGTTTCTCCCCATTTAATGGAGATTTGATGAGGTTTTACCCTCCTCCATTTATAGGGGTTGAGCCACGTGTGGTCCCCGCGTCATAACCTCTCAAGGGATGTTATACTCGGGTGGGCCCCACCACCATAACCTCCCAAGGGAGGTTAAGGGGTGATTATCCCTCCTACAACTCCCTTGTGGAAGTTTTAACCACCCAACCACCACATGGAGGTTGAATATAAAATAAATTGAGCATACATTATTTTAATACTTCACACAAAAACCCAAAACGTACTTTTAACCTCGACTCACGACCGTCAAAGTGAAAGTCTTCTTGAGAGAATATCGGTGCTGTGAGTTCAATGGTGCTGTAGGATTTTAATTCTGAGAATCGGTTCAAAAGTTATAAAAACACCCTCATATTTTTACTGAACGTACCCGAACAAAACTTTGAAAATTGATTTCGATCACACCGGGCCTCGAAATCAAGCGCCACAAACATTCACAGACTCGTAAAAATACTATTTATTAAAAAAAATCAATTGTATTTCCAGGTTATTAAATTCTCCCAACCTCAAGGATTCACATCCCCGTAATATACAACTCGAACTACGGGAACTGATGGGGGTATTGAGCACGCATCTGAGCATCCCGCTGCCATGTGCTCTCCTAGAGGTTCTCATTCTGCCAACGAACGCACACTAGAGGTATCGACTGTCCACATACGTCCCACTCCTATCGATCCTCTATCTCAACCGGAACCTTCATAAACGTCACCCCATCGTCGACCTCCATATGTGCATAGTTGATGATGTGAGAAGGGTCATGTTCATATCTCCTCTGCAGAGATACATGGAAGATGTCGTGCACCCGCTGCAACTGAGGTGGAAGAGCTAAGCGGTATGACACCTCGCCAATTTTGATGAGGACCTGTAAAAGTCTGATGAAACTCATAGATAACTTTCCGCCTTGACCAAATATTCTTAGACCACGTCGTGGTGAGACCCATATAAAGATCTGGTCGCCATCCTCAAAATCGAGAGGTATCTGTCTCTTATCAGCATATGACTTCTGCCTGCTCTGGACATTCTTCATCCTCTCCTACATGACCTGCAACTTCTCGGTGGTAGCCCATACCATCTATGGTCCCACTAGTGCTGACTCCCCTGGGCCAGTCCAGCACAAGGGTGATCTACAAGGTCTTCCATACAACTCCTCAAAAGGATCTATCCCTATGGTGGAGTGATAGCTATTGTTGTTCGCAAACTCCACCAATGGCATGTGATCCTCCCAGCTGCGACCGATGTCGAGGAAAAAAGCACATAGCATGTCCTCGAGGGTATGAATGGTCCTCTCAGTTTGGGCATCTGTCTGAGAATGGAAGGCGGTGCTCAGACGTAGTTGCATCCCGAAATCCTCCCATAACCCCTTCCATAGCCGGGAAGTAAACCATGCATCATGATCGGTGACAATAGTCGAAGGTTTACCATATAAACACACAATATCCTTCACATAGAGGTTTCACAATCTCTCTACTGTACCCCGCTCTCTGGTCGTTAGGAAGTGGGCCGACTTGGTGAGTCGGTCGACGATCACCCAAATCAAGTTGTGGCCCCTGGATGTATATGTAATACCCATAACGAAGTCTGTGGATATCCAATCCCACTTCCACTCTAGGACCTCTAAAGTCTGGGCCAAGCTTTCTGGTATGTGGTGCTCCGCCTTCACTTGCTGAAAAGTGAGGCATCGATAGACAAACATTTCTACAACTTTCATCATTCCTAGCCACAAGTTTTGACATCGATGGTCCTGGTACATCTTTGTCACACCTGGATGTACCGCTAGAGGGGATGTGTGGAACTCCCTCAACACATTGTCCTAATGTTCCACTGGTACCAAGGTACATCTTCTGAAGAGGATGACGTGCACCTCACCTTCAGAAAATCCATCAGGTGCATGCCCTATGTATTTCTAAGCACATCGTGTCTCACAGTCAGTTTCCCTATGTTGTGCCTCCCTAATTTTCTGAAAAAGTGGAGAAGTGACTGTTAGAGACTGAAGGATGGTTGCTCCATCTCTATCCACAAAGGATATCTGTAAAGCAGGCAGCTGTTTGTCGCCTCTCCCAGCAGCTGTATACCGATCTCCTGCTGTGTGCATCTGCAACAACATTTCCCTTCCCAGGTGTATATACTATCTCTATGTCATAGTCCTGGAGAAAATCAAACCAACATCACTATCTCAGGTTCAGGTCCTTCTGAGAGAAGATATACTTGAGACTCTTGTGATCACAGTATCTGGAAAAATGTTTGACCATAAGATAATGTCGCCACATCTTCAAGGGAAAGACCACTACTACTAACTCCAGACATGGGTAGCATATTTATTCTCATGATTTCTTAGCTTCTAAGAACCATACGTGATCATTTCTTGATTTTTCATCAGGACACACTCGAGTCTGGTCCCTGATGCATCGCAGTAAACAACATACCATGTGCTTTCCTCTAAAATCAAAAATATGGGGCCACTAGTCATCCTCTGCATCAGCTCCTGGAAGCTTTGCTGGCATCTCTCTGACTACAAGAAGGGTTTTCCCTTCTTCATCATGGCTGATAGTTGTGCTGTAACTTTGGAGATGTCTGGTACGAACCTACGGTAGTAACCACAACAACCTAGGAAACTTCGTACCTCTGTCACACTCCTGGGTGTCACCCATGTAAGTATCTCTTTAATGTTTATTCGATCCACTACAACTCCAACCTCTGAGATGACATGTATGAGAATGTGAACCTCTGAGACCCAAAACTGGCACTTCTAGAGTTTACCATAAATCTGGTGCTCTCATAGTGTTTCCAATACTACCCGAAAATGGTAGGCATGCTCATCCTCAGTAGTCGAGTATATCTGAATGTCATTTATGAAGACTACGACAAAGCGATCAAGTTAAGGCTGAATGATAATTTTCATGAGTCCCACGAACACTATAGGAGCGTTGGTTACACTAAGGGTCATAACCAAGAACTCGTATTGGTCGAACCGACACCTGAAGGTCGTCTTCTTCACATCCTCATCTCGAACTCTAAACTGGTGATAGCCTGATCTGAGGTCTATATTCAAGAACCACTGATCTCCCTTCTACTGATCAAAGAAGTCATCAATCCTAGAGGGTGGGTACTTGTTCTTCATGGTGACCTGGTTCAGGCGATAGTATTTGACAAAGAGCCTCAAGCACCCATCCGCCTTCTTGGAAAACAGAATTAGGGCTGCCCAGGGAGAAACACTGGGCCAGATGAATCCCTTCCCCTGCAAGTCCTCCAGCCGTACACGCATCTCCTAAAGCTCATCGAGATCCATCAAATATGCTATAATAGAGATTGATGTCGTCCTAGGGTATAAGTCAATGTAAAATTCCACCTCTCTATGAGGAGGTAGACCTGGGACATATTTAGGGAAAACATCCTCTGATTGGTCCTCCACTACTGGATAAGTCGTACTCTCCACATTAACTACTCTGAGGGTAAGGTAGGCCAACTGATGAGTGATTGGCCGCACCCTCCTCCAAGTAAGTATGTCATGTGCTGCAAAGGCTTCCTTCTCACCAGTGAAGGTGAACATTGTCCAATCTGTGCGGACACACCGCACTTTGCACCTAAATACATTCGATCTGAGCATGGACTGTAGATTAAAAATCCATACCCAAGATGACGTCGTAAGGCCTCGACGCCACTATGAGGAGATCCCAGCCGAAGCTCTCATCTCCTAGTGTAATCCCACACTACTTACACTAGTGCGTAATTATAAAGTCTGTTCCCATAGAGTCTCTAGCCATAAGTAATGAGCCAATGGCTCTGTCGGAATCTCTGAGCTCCGAAGAAGGGTAGTGGCAATGAAAGAGTGACTGGAACTTATGTCTATATGAACTGATAATAAGGTGTAGTAGACACAGATCGTTCCAAGAATTATCTCTGGAGCACCACTATAATATGACTCAACTACCTACAGATGTGCTCTCCACTTTCCACCTTCTCCCTATGGTTGGGGTGGACCTCCTGGTGGTGGTGGCGATAACACCTCGAATAGTCGTCCACCACCAGCTACTTGGCCAGCTCTTCTGCCACGTCCGTCTCCTCCATATGGTCCACCATGATCAAACCTCTACCTCTACCTGGGAGGTCCCTCAAATGTATTCTGAAAATCAAAATGGTCGGTCGGATAGTCACGAGCCATGTGACCCTGCCCACCGCAAGAGTAACATTGCCCTCTCCTGGCATGACTGGCTCTATCTCATGTTCCCCGCATAATTGAACATGTATCCTATTGTCATCCACTAGATGGCTTGGTCCTCTTTGACCACTAATATATATGTCTATGTATAGCTATAGAATACTATGTTGCATGTCGACTAGTGGTGGGTCTCACTACTGGAGACTATTCAGCAAATAAACTCTCCACATTGAGGGATCTCTCTAACACTTTCACCTGTGTTGGGAGGATGAGTGGAATCATAGATGCTCTGATCTCTCGTCTAATCCCCTACTCGAAGATCTAGGCCCTGAAGAATGGGTCTCACACCATATTGGTGCAGTAGAGTGAGAGGTCAGTGAACCTCGCTGAGTATTATGCCACTATCTTGCTGCCCTGGTGCAGATGAAGTAGCTCTTGTATCCACACTGCACATAGGGTGGCTGGGAAAAACTCCACCTGAAATAGGCTCTCGAAGTCTGATCAGAGTAGTGTCATCTTGTCATGCACCTGGAGTATCAGACACCAACATATGCCTGCTGATTCCTAAAGAATACTTGAGGCAAGGATCGCCATAAGGTAAGATGGTGTCCCTACTATTGTGAAAACTCTCACCACAAACTCCATCCAATCCTCAACTGCCTGCATGTCCATCTCACCCCAGAACTATGGTGGCCTCTGGTGCTAGAACTCATGCAATGCACTCAATATGCATTCACTCTCTCCTTCTAGGGCTAGTGTTATCGGTATCCCAACAGGAAGTTGTACCACTGGTGCCTCCACTGTGATGGGGCCCTGCACCGAGGCCTCATCACTCGGTGGGCAGCCATCTCATATATCTTTGGTAAACCTGGATGGTTGTCTGCATGGAGGCATCCTAAAAAGAAATAGGTATGCCATTGTCAATATTATATACCTAGTGATATGACTCAAGATATCACAAAGACATCTCTTGAAAACACACACACAATCAGTGATTTCATGTGAGAATGTTGTTGCTGATTATCTATCCCACCAGGAGCTGCCTCATTTGGAGAAGGAGGAAGATTTAGAAATCAGGGCGGATTTTCCTGATGAGAAACACTTTTCAATCAACGAAACACCTAGACCTTGGTATGATGATATTGCTAATTTTTTGGTTACAGGTTCCAATCACGCAGACCTCTCATTCCAGTAAAGGAAGAGGTTTCTCTCAGATGTTAAGAGGTACTTCTGGGAAGACACTCTTCTATTCTGATGCTGTGGAGATAGGGTGATCTGTCGTTGCATCCCCAAAAATAATTTTCATGATGTCTAGAATTATTTCATGCCTCACCAGTAGGGGAAATCATGGTTGTGGCCGTACGATAGTAAAGATCCTGCAATCATGGTTTTTCTGCCCCACAATGCATAAATATGATCGAGACTTTGTTTCCTGTTGCGATTGATTCCAGAGAACTAGTAATGTGGGACATAGAGATGAGATTCCCGATCACCCCACCCATGAGGTGGATATTTTCTATGTCTGGGGAATATATCTCATTGGTCTATTTCTCCAATCAATCGGGAACAATTACATCTTGGTCTGATAAGGGACAGAGGGACCCACATCGACAACACACTGATGAGAGGAATACTATCAATGTATGGAGTAAATCATCATATGGGGACGCCATATCATCCCTAGTGTAGTGGAAAAGTGGATCTCTCTAACCATGAGCTCAAGTACAACCTAGAAAAAATAGTTAACACTACGAAGACAGATTGGTCCAATAAGTTATATGATGCTTTATAGGAATAATAGAATACATTAGAAATGCTCCTGGGAATGTCCCCATTCTGCCTCATCTATGGAAAGACATTACATCTACGAATACAATTGGAGTGTAAACCATACTAGGACATCAAAGCCATAAATTTTGATCAGAAGGCAGCTGAAGAGAAATGAATGTTCCCACTATCAGAACATGATGAAATCATATTAGAGGCATATGAGAATGCTATGCTATATAAGGAGAATATGAGAGAAATTCATGATCAATATATTTCATGAAACTATTTTCAACTCGGTGATCAACTAATTCCCTTTAATTCATGTTTTTGATTACTCCCAAGGAAGTTGAAGTCACGATGGTCAGGAAAATTCCAAGTGATATGCGTTTTCCGTCATGGAGTGGTGAACATTTCTAGAGAGGATGGCCAACCATTCACGGTGAACGGGCAGCGGTTGAAAGCTTACCAACACATGGATGACACAGTGGGAACATTGTCCACCATATAACTATGGTAAGCAGAGTTATGTAGGTCAAGCCAATGACCTAAAAAAAGGTGCTTCCTAGGACGCAACCTAGTGGATACACGCCGTGTACCACCAAAATACATGGCGTGCACTTATTCCTATTAATTAGAATTATAACTATTATAAATATAAAACATAACAATATAATAAACAGGGATGATGTCTGTGTTGATGGTAAGGTAACTAGAGTTTATCTGAGCCATCACTGGTTCGAATATCTTCTGACATACCTTCAGAATGGGGTTCCTCCATTTTCTCCACATGTTTTCTTACATGGAATGTGTGGTATATTTTAATATATATACATATACATATATATATATATATATATTCTTATATTAAATCTCATGGTATGGATGGATCTGTTGGCTAGGATCGTATCCAAATTCCAAAAGACCTGGGTTCGAATCCTGACAACCACCACATTTCCATCATTTTTTTACTTTTTAATAAACCCTCATTGCGTGTATTTGGATATACGTCTTGTGCTCCATGTTTTCCTTCTAAAAACTAAAAATATTTTTTGACATAAAAAATTCATGTGGATGAACATGGCAGATTGGCAGAGTCTCAGCCCTGGATCCAAAAGTCCTAGAATCGAACACAGCTAATCTCCCTACTTCATCCCTGTTTGTCTAATTAAAAACCACACATTGTGCATTTTATCTTTCCCATATAGTATAATCTTATTTACTTTAACTATATTTAAACCTTTTCTCCAATGGTTGTGTGATTTTTCTTAGAATGGTCGATCGCTGGTTCGAACCTCAACCCAAACACCGAAGAAATGGTTGTACTTCTCTTTTTCCAATTTTAGAACACACTACATGTATTTCCAATAAATTTTTTGTATAGTTTTTTTAACAAATTATGTATATATATACATATATATCTATTATAATTATTTTTATTTTTAATATTAATTATTATATAGTTTAGTATAATATATATATATATATATTTAAAAAATGTAATACACAGTGTGTAGTATATTGTACACGCCGTGTACCTCGGTTGTAAAAGCCACGGAAAACCCAGCGTCAGCCCGTATCGCACAGAGCCCCGCCCTCTCCCCGTTTCTTCTCCTAAATGACACATGACATCCCCATTCCCAAATCTACTAATTTAAGGAATTTTACCATCTGATTTATACTACACTATGATCCTAGTTCTAGGTACGCCTTTCTACAAACTTTATTTCAAGTTTTCATATGCGTTTAGAGTCATTTTTGGATCAGCAATTCATTTGGGTTCCGTGATACACATGAATGAATTGAAGAATGCATGCAATTTACTTTTGTACACAACCACACACTGAATGTTTCACAATTTGAAAATACACGGTGTGTATGTTCGGTATACACTGTGTACTAGCCCCTATCGTGCCCAGGTACCTTTTTCACATGGCCTCACACACCATGTTCACGTACACTGTGTGTCTATTCAGAACACTCAATGTAAAACATTTCTTCTGGTTAGCCCATGTCAAGAGCTTTACCCAGCCATTTACCATTTTTTGATACACACCTTGTTGACCTCTCACACAACGTGTCCTATATTGTCAGAACTGCTTAAATAGTGGTTGTGTCTTTGCCAACACACGACCAGAACCACTTTACATGAAAATAGAATGTATGTTTGGTACATGCCGTGTATACATCCCTGGTCCATTTCATGTTCACTCTGTGTGTCTATCCAATGATCATGGGATGATATCCTGCTTTCACTACACGTTGTGTCCTTTGGATTTAAGTTCCATGTAATTTTTTTAGATTTCTCCCATTTTCTTTTTTTTATTCTCCGTTTATTTTTCTTTTTTAGGTTTTCCTTCTCTTTTCCAGGATATGGCTGGCAGAGATCCTTCCCGTGGGTAGTGGCGCGTCTCCACCACTAAGGGAGAGAGTCCCATTTATCATCGCATACGACTCCGGCCCGCGACATCCCTTGATCCAGATTCTCCAGTATATCTACTCCATTCAGTAGTCATCCTTCCACCCCTCACTACCATAGCTTAGGTAAGTCCTAGTAGCACTGCACCTCCACCATCTAACACTGAGGCTCCTAGAACCACCCTTTAATTTCCACCAACTATCACTCCACCTAATCTCTCCTCATTCACAGCTGGTCCATCATCGACCGCCCCATCGAGCGACCCTCTGTCTACCGTAGCCACTCCACCGCCAGAGCCCACTCCCATAGTTTCACCTCTACCAGGGCTAGGTTCTATGTTTGTTCCTTACACTTTCCTGGTGTTCCCGGTCACCGATTTGGTGCACGACAGGGTCTGGAACTTCTCTCGCCACCTAATCCCATTGAGCAGCTGCTTTTTTGATAGTAGCATCCCTCAGCAGCTGGGTATCTAGGGCGAGTTAGAGGATTCCCTTGTACACAATCTGATCCTCACAATCTTCTATTTCAGCACTTTTATTTTCAGTGATTTATTTTTGGAGTTTAATGCTTCTTTTGAGTTTGATGGAGCTGAGTACCGTGAGACACTTGGTGATGCAGTCCTAGTGGTCTTGTTCTGGTTAGGCAGCTGACCCTTTCCCCTTACTATGACCAAGTTTGTTCGAGAGTTCAGTTTTTATCCTCATCCAATCACCCTAACCCCTATCTCTATCCTGAACTGACCTGAGGACTCTGAGCATGTTTCTATGTGGAAGGAGATTGTTGGGCATGACCACCGTTATACACCAACATCCCAGAAGAGTACCCTAATCGATGACCCTATCCTTCACATCACCCAAAGGTGCTCAAGAACCATCCTTTTTCAATGCCATGAGGATATGGGGGTTGTGACAGGTTGTGACAAGGATCTCCTCACCTATGTCATTCGGCAGGAATAACAGGACCTCCCTGACCTTACTGCCTCCTATTTCCATGCAAGGTTTTCCGACAGTTAGGGAAACCTGAACGGTGGGTTCTACTCCACCCTCCTTTCCGACCACCTTAGGGTTTTTTAGCTTTCTCTTCCCCATGACTTTTCATATTCCCCCAAGTGGATGGACTATCTCATCCTTATTCCCATGGTATTGTTCTAGAAGCACAGGTGCTTACATCCAGCCCCACCCCAACCACCCACTAATCATCATGCCCCCACCAATGCACATGCTCCTTCATCCCCACGCCTTTCAGATTCCCCACCCCACCACTTCTTCTTTCCCCACTTTATTTGGTCTACCTTCTTCTATTCCTCCTCCTACCCCCGACCTCTTCACCCTCGGTCGATCTCTCCTTTTCCATCCACCAAGCCTCAATGGAGCTACAATTGGTTCATCTCAATCAGTATTAGGACTGACTAGAGCAGATGATGTGGCTTCTTCTTCAGCATCATGGTATTACACTACCCCCACCACCTACCTCTACCTCCATTCATAGCCCTTTATCCTTAGCTACACTGTACTTTACTACACTGACCATGGATTCTGTTCTCTTATCCACTATGGGCCTACCTGTTTCCACCACTGCTACCAGTCTAGGGAGTGTTGTTGAGCTTTCTATTCTATGTCCAGATCCTGTGGATCCTTCTTCTACGGCTTCTCTTTTGTGAGCATATTCCAAGCCTACAGTTTCCATGGCTCCTGGTCCTTCTCTCCTGACTGTTTCTGTACTGGATGATGCCTCTTCTAAGGTGACCCCTTGACTAGTTTTTGGACACATGTTTTTTTCATTATATGTCTATTTGTGATATCTTGTTCCTGTGTATGTTATGTATTCTTGATGTGTTCCCTCTCCATGACCATCATAGGTGCTCTGGCACACTATAGACTAGACTTCCCTATCACTCCTTTTCTTTCCTCACCTAGACATGAGGGAAGTATTGTTTTCCACATTTTTTCCTTACTATATTTTCTTCATTGGTTTAATTATTTCCTTACATCCCCTTGTTCATGTCCACTATTGTGTCTCCACATTCCTTTAATCACTTTCTATGGAACTTGGTTGACCACATGGAATATTTTGTATAGGGGGAATCTCCCAACCACTTTAGTCTTTTTTGTTATCATCATTCTAGGAGACATCATTATTGGAAGATGCATTTGAAAATGTGAAGGCATTTTTGTTTAAACATATTTCTATTTAATAAATCTGAAAGGGGAAAATTTTTAATAGTTTCATGCTTATTTTGGTTCTTATGTGTTTTAAAATGATTGCTGATATTGTTTAAATTAAAACTTGTAATCCTTGTCTAATTACATCAATTAGACTAATCAATTATATGCATGTCACAACCTGATTGTCTCTTTATGTATTATTCCCACTCTTGAAAGGTATTATAAACCCTTTGTCATATTTTTTTCTAAAACCCTCTATCTTGAGTGATTCTTAGTATATATATACCTACTATAATTTTCATGTTTTCTTTTCAAAACAGGAGAAATATTTGAATTACATTAAAATTATTGAGGCATTAGATTTTTTTAACCCCTTTATCTTGAGACCTACCATGCATATTAACATCATGAAGCCCCTAAAAACCATGACTAGCCTTTATTGGAAGACATATTAAAAGACATTTTCCTTTCCTATCCTATTTATTTTATGATTTTCCATGATTATTCACTTCAGCGTAAAAGAAGGGACTGGAAACACATGGTATACTTTTGTGAATTTTCTAGAAATTAGGTATAGGGAGAGACTCTTGATCATTTGGTGCAAAAAGGGTTCCAAACCTCTATTCTTGTAAATTCTAAAAGGTCCCCTTTGAATTTTCAAAAAAAAATAGTACATTCAAAGTGAATTTTTACTCACTGGTTGGTTTGTGAACCCTACCCAACTAAAAGAGATGGTGGTGATGAGATAATTTGATAGAGTCTAATGAGGATGATTTTTTCATGGAATTTAACTTCGTATATCATGTACTATTATTTAGGAAATTGTCCCCTTTTTTCAAGCCTCATTGTTATTTTTCATATCTTTACCTACCAAATTTTATCCACAGAAACATATGTTTCTTATTGAAAAGTCTTCATGATTTTTTAAATCAATTTTATGAAGTAAAGAACATGATTTCATTCAAACCTATGGACAGAGTATAGATATCATTGATCGAGTATAACATTAATTTAAAAAATCTTGAGTGTTGAGTATATTATTGGTGAGGTAGATCATCATGTGGCTAGCTTATTTTGGAATGGTTAAAATATGTGTTCGAAAGAGTATAACAATAGTTAATTTAATAGTATATAAGGTGTGATTAGGATATCACATATATTGAAACTGTTTTGTTGATTTTTAGAATTTTCACATGTGACTTATTTTTTATATTTATGATTGACTTAATTCATTCTTTTTAAAATATAGACTCTCTTAATTAGATGTAGAGATTTTCTTGAGGACAATAAAATGACTAAGTTTGGGGGAGTTTGATGCAACCTATTTGTGTATACATTTTCATATTCATTATTGAAAATAAAAAACAATTTTTTCAGAAATTACTTATTTATTAATTGAAAAATACCTTGAATTTGGTGATGTTGTTCATTTTCTGGAGATTTATGGCCAAATACACAAAACGGGGAGAATTGAGAAAAACCTAAAAACTAAACATCGTGTACCTATACACACGACGTGTTCATTTAATATCAGATATGGATTGATCGGTACAAGTACATTCCCAAGTAACTAGAATCTGGTGCATGTCATGTTCACACTATACATGTGGTGTACACCCTACTAGAAGTAGTTGGTGTAGGAGAAGAATCCTACATGCCCATGTGGCCAGCTGATGGGGACATGGCGTGTTCAACCTATACATGCCGTTTATACCTTTTTAGAAGTGGTTGGTGGCCAAATAATGATATTACACATGGTTTATGACGGCGCTACATGTCCTGTATAACTACCTACCAGGCGGTGTCATGTTCCAAGTCAAAGACGGTGTGTTTGGATACCTACCAGCGAAGAAAAAAATGACAAAATGTGTAAAGAAAAGTACATGACTTGTACTTTTTTCCCACGTCGTATAGTTTTATTTATTATAAATAGAGGACTTGGAAACCATTTCAAGAGTGGAGAAAGTATAGAGAGAAAGGTTTGAAGGTCCAAAGAATTGAAGCTCTGTATCCATTCTACAACGTTTCTACTACATTGTCATTCTACTGTTCTACCAAGGAGTCACTCTCTCCTCAAATATTCATGAAATTAACACATTCAGTATTGGGGTTTTTGTGCTTATCTATAGCTATATGTGTAACTAAATACCCAGTGTGTTGGGTTTTTGGGAGATGTAAGAGTTTCAATATATATTAGTTGTTTTAAATTTGTTTGTTCTCTTAAATTCTTCTTATTATTCTTATATCACGTCATCTTATCACAGAAAATTCTGAACCACACCAAGGGATGATTTTTTAGGTATTCAAAAGAAGAATAACAATGAATATTTTTCATGATCATTATAAATATTTATTGTCTCAAAAATGGACTGTTCCAAATCAAGAACTGTTAAACACTAACCATTGGGACAAGGAGTTAGTTTCCTTAGCTCTAAATATAATTTTACCGGCCCATGGAAACATTTTTAAAAATTAAACCCAAAGTGTTGGGTTATCATGAAAAACACAACCTCATAATCAATTTTATTTAATAAAACAACATCATAATAATCCACAACCCCAACACATTTCCCTCTTTATTTGCATCAAAACTAATTTTCCCATATTTTATTCTATTCGTTAAGTTATTTAATAATGAAACACAAAACCAATTATTCTTTTTATCCAAACTTCAAAAAATTGACTCTAAATTCCACACACTTCACTAAGACAAAAATAAAAATTATTTAAGAAAAGATAAAAAAACATGTTTTTAGTGTATAAACCATTTACTAGTACTATACTCGTTAGGGTAAAAATAATTTGGGACACCGATAACATACCTTCCGTGAAACGACTCGATAATAATTCATAGATCATTCACAATGATAAATAATCTTACATTCTCCTTTATCAATGTAACTAATACTTCTTATATTAAACTAACATGAACTATTTATGGATATTGAATAAAACATATTATCTAATAAATATATTTCCTAATATATCATTCATCATGAATTCAACAATTAAGTAGATAATTTATCAACATAAACATTCCATGTAAATAGATCTTAATGAATCTCTCCAATTAAAGCCTCTCATTATATATCCTTTTCTGCATACTCACAACATATCATATATTACTTATACACTTTAAATCATCATGAAACATCTATTATATTTCATCAATTTTACTTGGATAAACAAATATTTGAAGCTAAACATAGAATATTCTTCTCAACAAGATTGAGAAATAAAATACACTTTTAATAAATTATATATCCATACTAATATCAGGAACCATCCCAAATTCCATCGATCATTATTTTCAAAAAATTCAATACAAGCACATTATTAGTTCATTAGAAACATTGTGTATTAAAAATTAATCCATGGAATGGAAATTAACTCCATATAAAAATAGGATCCTTAAATCAAGGTAAACCTAACATTGGGTAATACACAATTTAAAAATATGCAACTAGCATAATGAGTCATGTATAGTAATGAATGAATATATATATATATATAATGATCATATGTAATCAAAGTAAGGGAATATGAAAAATAATTGAAAAAATTGGTAGCTAGTATAACAATGGTAATATAGATGCTGGAAATGTAATTAAGGTTCAATAGTAATGAAACTGATTTTAACAATGCACATCAGAGAAAAATCATTATGAACTTGTAACATAATTATTTTTGATCGAAACCTGTGATACAAGGTTGTGTCATGTTTTTTAGTTAATGTAGACGTGTTTTCTAAAGGCTTTCAGTTGATGGGAGATTTTATATAACAAATTAAGGTAGGTATTGTTCAAGAGGGTGGGAGGTTGGGCACATCTAACCTTTTTTGAGGATTCATTCCAACTCCTGGACAATATTATAGATTTAGGACCTCTTATCAAGTAATTCCAAAATACAAGTGTTTGACTAGTTAATTGTTTTATAGTGGATGGTTATTTACATGTATATATGTAAACATATGAATATATCATAGGTTCTACATATTTGTTCTTTACAAATTTGATTTGATTAAAACTAAGAATCTAAAATTTGAATCTATATAGTTGATCCATCTAGAGAATGTTTCAATTTAGGGGGAAGAAATAATGATTGTTCCCTGATCGAGCCCTAGAAAGGGGATTCCTATAAATCCATATGAATGGAATAAAAACATTCATTTTTTGGTGCTAAATGAGATGAACCACCACACCTTTTATGGACAAATGAAAATGACTGATCCATATTGTTTATCATCATGTGTTAAGGAATATTAGTTGAAGTATTTGTAGTGATGGCTGGCATGGGGCTTTATAAAAAATATAAAATTTTGATTGAAATCATAAGAAATGTGGCCAAATGGGGTTTGGTTAGCTTCACATTGAATATGGAAATGTGCCATTTGGGGTTAGTTTAGAAAGAATAAATAGGTCCCACTAAGTAAATTATTATTTCATCAGGAACATTAACTGATAAACTATATAATGATCCCAAATTATATGATTGGAATGTGTTCTCAATGAATTATTTTAAAGGCATGTAAATATCTTGATAATAAAGAATTGTATTTTATATTGAATGAATATGGTGATCAAAACATATTAATATAGAATTATATATGTCTAGTTTTATTGAATAATACCTCACAAAAAATAGCTCTAGTCATATTATGGGAATTAATATTTAAAGATACATATTATAATTAACATTTGAATTTTAATATTAGAATGAAAAATGGATAAGTTACTTCTTGATGGAAAAGTATTATTTTATGATTTGTAAAATTATGTAGATATTTTATCTCTATAATAAATACATCGGATGGTTTGTCTAAATTTATTCAATGAATTTATGACATGTTTTGGTTGATATTATAACACTGTCATCTAAATTTTTGGAGTAGTTTTAGAATTATTTTATGGGTCCTTATATATAATGATCTTTGATATTCTATGGGGATAAAATATGGGAATTTAGCTTCCAAATAATTATAATCCAGGATGTGAGTTTTTATTAAATTATAATTAGTGATGTGGGCTTTCAAGGAATAGGATTTTGGGGGATTAGCTTTCGAGAGTATTGATGATCTTCTACATGAATGATTCAAGGATATAAATAAATAAGCTTCTATGACATGAACCATCCGAACAAAAAAAAATTAATGTTACAAAAATATATAATTGGGTCCCTATAGTGATTGTAGACATTATATGAGTGCATAATGAGAACATATCAGTCATGAGAAATTTTGTGGAACTTTTGTGTATATGAGCACGAACTATCTCTACAATCCTTGTTTGAGTTGACCATAAATGATAGCTTCATTACTATAATTCCAGGAAATTGGTTTAAAATATAATATTTAATAGTACACTAATTATAAAATAAAATTACATAATGCTTTTGGTATTCACAGTGTATGAGAAATGTGATTAAGATAACCTTTGAAAGGAGAAATACAGGAGAACAACTAATTTGACTATGATCAGGATGCTAGTTGAATAAGGTAAATTCCATTTTTGTGAATTTGGTTTTGTGTATCATGTATGGGTATATCTATATGTTATATTTCCTATATATATGAGTCCATGTACATAAATCTTCTACTACATTTGAAAATATTTGTGTAGGAAAAATTTCGTATGTGATTGTGCAAATTCAAGAATGTTTTATTGGTGAGGATGAGCTATATAATAGTAAGATACCGTCTACATAAAGGTGAATAAAATGGAGAAGCATAATTGATATTTAATTCATATTATTCTAGGAGTTGAATCCATGTAAGGAAACTAATGTATCATTATAATTACAATTATAGCAGTAGAAAAAAATAAATAATAATGTAGAAATTCATAGAGTAAATTTAACCATAAATGTAATGAAAAAAAGTTTCATAAATTAAAATTACATTATATATATACAATTATGAAATACTATCTAATATAATATTGTATTATGCACATTAAATACATTATAAAACAAACTACATTTTATTATAATAATAGAAACATAACATTTAAATAATATATATGGCCATATAAATTTAAAGTATTATTATAAGACAATAAATGGAAATAATATAATAGTAATATAGAAAATTGGATTCGTTTAATCCCCTAAAATAATATCACTCACGAACAAAAATTTTAAATATAGGAAAACTATTACTAACTAAAAATGAATTTTGAACATGAAAAAACATATATATTTCAGAGAAAATATAATTGTGTGGACAACTTCCATACATGTAGGACTAACTTCAATGAATTTTCAAATAATCGTCATATAATTTCCAATATAGTAGGCCATGTCTCATGGGGTGTGGCAATTTTTTAGGTGGAATCCTGCCACAATTGTAGAGTTATAATACACAATGGAAATATAAACTTTATAAATCCATCATAGTGAATGTCCATTTTTCCATACCCATGTCTCCTAAAAAATAGAGTTTCCTATATTATAGTTAGAGATGAATCCTAATATCACTAATCACATTCAATAATTCACTATGTCAACCCCTCTCATCAATTCAATAAAACATGATCCATCAATATTCATTTTAATCATAGTAGTGGATGTCCACCATTTAACCCATCACCAATGATGGATCCCACCTCATCCCTTTATAGATAATGCTATCCTTGGGAGGATCCCTTAGATGGATGTTAATTCCACCCCCTCCTAGAGAAATGATCACCCATATATTGCAAAGGATCAAGAAATAAAAATGAAACAGATGATGATATAATCAATTTCATTCTCTTTATGTATTCCTTACACCCAATTGCACTCAACACTCCACTCTGAAAACCAATCTATACACTTTGATTTCATTACCATTATTTTTATTACCCTAAAACTATGATGTGATAAATTCAATAATCAATAGCCCATGCACTAAAATCCCACTATTTTTACTAATTCTCTCAAAAAACGTACTGTCCCATTCACCATTGATTAATAGGATCTATAAAAATACCTAAAATGTGGTCTCAAAACACAGATCCTGCAAGGCTTGGTAAACACCCTTCTTTTAAAGGTTATCATACAAGGGAATGACTTTTATTTTAAATTGATAATCATGAAAATAATTTTTCATAATTATTTAATTGAACCATGTATTTATACCCACTCATAAAACTCATGTTCAAAATTTATCCATGATTGGGATTCCCAGGAACATAAGAGTGCTAACACCGACTCTAAAAAGATACCCTTTTCATCTTTTCCTACAAGATTTATGTTCCAATGAAGGATAATATTCTCATCGCTATTTTTTATAATACTAGGATACCTAATCCCTTAAATAGAGTTAATTATATGGTTTTGAACCTTTTTAGGAAGAGGATATCATCATCCCCGATTTCCATCTAGTAGTTAATATTACGAAGACCAACCAATAACTCCATCTTCTCCATTAGAGTTTCCAAATAATTTACCATAGACCTATGAGTTTAGAAGGAATCATTTCTTAGTCTACCTAACTTATCAAATCATCCTCATACATTTCCTTCATAAATCTCGACATGAATAAATTCCCATTAATTTTATCATACACCATCCTCACATTCTGTTAAGTCCACCATGACAGATTAAAACAAATTCCCCTTTGATCTTGTTTCATCATTGGAAAAAACTCTCTTCTCTCTCCTTCCCAGTGCATAGTTTGAACAGATATTAAAGCATTCGCCGGACACAACAATTTTAGTTGGTTCACCCTCACTGGGCTATGCACAAAAGCATACACCAGCGATGTGCTGATGTACAAAATCCACTATAAGTGCACTGTTGTTTACAAGTTCTAAGTGGACACACTTTCCCTCCTGGATTACAACCACTCATAATTTGAGAACCCATTACTCTCTCAACTGATGTGGGATCACAACTTCTTCATAAGATCCACTCAAATTTTATAGGCTTGTAGGTCTATTCATTATCAATAGTGAATACATCCATAGTTATAGATATATTCTCTACCGAATTTATACATTAATACCCAAATGTATATCATTTTTACATAAATTAAATGGGAAATTCCTTCTAATAACCCATCGTGATTCCCACTACCTTTTAGAAAAAACGTCTTTTCCAAATCTCCATTGCAGAGAACTTCATGAAGACCCTTCATGACGATCAAATGGACTTCATGAAACTCATATAATTCAACAAAACCCATAATAGTCCATAGGATTTTTTATCCTCTAAAATTATCTTTATTTTAAAATGAAAATCACATTTCCTTTACTAAGAAATTCTTTTTTTCAAATCTTAGAACATTCAGCTGTCTTTTAGCCTTCGTGAATTTCATCGCATACCACCATTGCGAACGTCTTTGCAAATTCAGAGGCTTAATATTTTCATTAATTCTAGCTGACAATAATTCATAATGTGGGTAGAGTCCTATTTATAGGAATTTCCATTGAACATTCTGGCCATGTCATCACCATTTCTTGAATCACCTCCTTTACCTTCGCAACACTCCCTTTTTCACAGAGACCATGGTAAGAAACATTCACGTCCTCGCAAACCACCCTTTGTGAACTCTCATTCTTCTCAAAACTCACTCCTTTTCTATATTTTCATATTTCCTTTAATAAAAACCACTTTCACAAATATTTCTCAGAATCATTCAAATCACCATCACAGACTTTCATCTCTTCGCAAACCACACTTCTCGAAATCCCAGTCTTTGTGAAATTCATTTCATTTCCATATTTTTATATGGCCATCATGAAAATACATGTTCGCAATGATTCAATGTAATCACCATGATCACAGTCAAAAACATTAGCATCTATGCGATCCACACATCATGAAATCCCAGTCTTCACAAAATTCATGAATTTTTCATATTTTCAGGGGATTTTTGACGAAATCAACTTTCTGTGGTGAAATCCAAACTCGAAATTTTGGACCCCATAAATTTGGAAAATATTGGGAAATGACAGCACCATGTATATGTTCATTTTGTACTACCTCCAGATCTTCCATTCCTTTATCATGGTTCTTTGTCTATATTGATTGTCAAAAACATCTCTGGAAATCGACAATTCACCATGGAAGCATGTATTGTCAACAAACAAAATCAACCAAAAAATGTTGCAATGTTACCTTCTGGGATTTTTTCCAAGAAATATCTTTTTGGGTTTGTTAGAAACTCTTCATAGAATGATTATATTCACATTGATACCACATTGAGTCTCCATAAATCATCTACCTTCCTTCACCTCTGGTGATTCATAAGGAGACCAAAGATTCACTCACTAGATACTGTAAGCCCATATGAGAAATACCCGGAGTGAGAAACAATATCACTATGATAAATTCTATAATTAATCACTTCATTTCTAACAAAAATCCTTGATACCATACTGATACCAAATTTTGATCACTAGAAACCTTCTAAAACAATTCCAGAATCACTCTTATACTTTTATTACGATCCTTAGATATCATGATATCTATTTGTTGATTAATCACTTCTTGCGTCATCAGATTTAAAACTCTCCCCCTATCCTATTGATCTCCCCATATCTCTCTTCTCCACATGTCATCTTCTCCATGGGTCATTGACTAAGACATTTTCTCCCATATTTTCTCCCCTTTAGAAGTCATGTTCACTATTTCTACCACTTTTTCATCGAGCCCAAAGGTCACTCTTTTGTGGTTGGCAATAGATCCAAGAAGAAATATAATCCCCGTAGGGATAAACACACCATACCTCAGGGAGAGGGGGATAAACATCCAAACTTTCTTAAGTGTAGGGAGTCGACAAGACTCTAAGAGCAAGTTGATTCCTCTCTAATGCTTCCTTGGGTAGGGCCTTTTTTAAAATGTTTGCAACTTTTAGTTCTGTAGGAACATTTTCCAATTTCATGATTCCCATATCAACCTTATCCTTGATAAAATGACACAGTATCTCAATGTGATTTGTCCTTGAGTGATGGAAAATATTTTTGATGAGATTTATAGAACTTGAGTTATTGCACTGGATTCAGATCAGATACATCAATTCAATGCCCATATCATCAAGTTGTTGCTTCATCAATAATAATTATCTGCATGCTTGTAATGAGGAAATATACTCTACTTATGAAGTCCTCATGGAAATGAAATATTTCTTCTTGATTAGGAAATAAATACAAAAAACCACTGAGATAGAAAGCACCTCCCATAATATATTTAACGACATTTACTGATACAGATGAATTTGCATCTTTATATCCCAAAATCATTGATTGGGATTTTTCAGTATTCTTCAAACCTAAATCCACAGTTTTATTGATATACCGAAGTACTCTTTTCAAAATAATAATGTTTATTTCCCAGGGATTGATTTGATATCGCACTACTTGGAATGTGGAAAAAAAATATTTGGTCTCCTCACAGTCAGGTATAGTATACTCTCAATAATCTACCAATATTTTGTTGTATTAATTGGATTTCCATTATCATCATTCAATAATTTCATTTGGGTAGCAACTAGAGTCTTTATCTCCTTGGAGTTTTCTATTGCAATTCCTCTCATAACCTCTATGGAATATTTGGATTGAGAAATTATTGTGTCATTCCTTCCATGTAACACCTATAAACAAAGGAAAAAACCTCAGTTATCCAATCATTGACATTCTAAACATGCTTTTCATGAATTCGTTGAACTATCTTCACAGAGCTTCATCTGATCTACAAAATATTATTTCACCGATATAAACTAGAACCATCATCCATTGAATACTATCATTGTTGAAATAGAGATTATAATAAAATTCACCATGTTGCAAACCATGTTTTTAAAATAATGATCACGCCTTCTGTACCATGCTCGTGGTGATTATTTCAGTCCATATAATTCCTTCATCAGCCATCAAACCGTGTTCTCTTCCTCAAAAATGAGAAAACCATATAGATGCTTGATATAAAAATTCATCTTCTAGAACTCTTTTCAAGAATTCATATTTGACATCCATCAGGACCACTTTGAAATTCTGTTTCATTATGATGGATAGGAACAATCTGATTGTCTCCAGCCTTGCAACCATAGAAAATGTCTCATCAATCACTATTCCATCTATCTGAGAGTATCCTTTTCAAACTAGTCTTGATTTTTTTCAAATCAATGTCCAATATTCATTAGTCTTATTGGGATATACCCATTTAGTCATGATGACATTCATAAATGTTGGCCTCAAAACAAGTGCCCTTATCTAATTTTTCTCATTCTGATCTAGATATTCATCCATAGCCTGAAACCAGTTTTCAACTTCAGCTGCATTAGCACAACATTTCAGTTTTACATGAGATTGGAAAGATGTTTGTTGTAGTGATTTCATTCATCTTGTCTAAACTAGAGCTAACTGATCAACAATGATATTCTTCATGTCAATTTTAGCTTGACTCCATAGCTTCTCTACAGATATGGATTTTACTTCCTCATTCTCATGATCATTATCTTCTTATGAATTATTATTATCCACTTATTTTTCCCATTTGTTTATTTCCTCCTCTTCACTTTCATCATTAAATTGTTCACTAAGTTGTTGAATGCTCTCCTCATTCTCCACTTCAATGACATCATTGCTCTTAACTACATTTCCTTGAATTTTTTTAAATCATTTATATGATTTTTTTCTAGAGTATCCATGTAATATACCCTCATCTTCTTATGACTCATATTTCCTATGTTTTTCTTTATTGATAAAGAAACACTAACTTCAAAAGTTTTGAAAGTATTTAACTATTGGCTTCATTACATACATCATATCATATGGAGTCTATCATTCATTTAGACACTACATATCTCTATTTGAAATGTAGAAAAATGTCAACAATTCTTCTTCAGGAACCTCTATGGTAGGTCTTTTCTTATATGCATCGATCTGACCATGTTGTTGATATCTGATTTCTCCTTTCAACCACTCCATTCTGTTGGAGAGTTCTTACTGAGAAAACTTGATACCTTATCCCATGTTTCTCGAGATAGTCTTCCACCTAAATGTTTGTGAATTTTGTACCAATGTGATTATGAAACATCAAAATATTCTATCCAAGAACCTTTTTACACCCTCTGATACTATTTAAAGTAGTTGAACACAACAGACTTATGGGAGATAACAAATACCCATGCCATTATTTTATAGTCATCAATGAAAATCACGTAGTACCTCTTTCTGTCAATTTATCTTGATATGATGGACCCACAAACATCAACATGCACCAACTCGAGCACTCTTGTAGACTTCTCTTCCATTTACTTGTACATCTTTCTGATTATCTTCCCTTGTTTTCATGCATCGCACTTGTGAGTAACATCTTGCGATAGCTTAGGGAGGTCTCTTGTTGCATCACACATTACCAGATCTTCTTGGGATAGTTAGCATAGATGACCATGTTATTTAAGCCACACCTTGTTTTCTTCCTCTTTGGACCAAAAGCATATATCATCTTTTCCACCTACCAATTAGTGATTTCCTTTTATTCTATTTCCCTATAGAGCCATTTCCCAATATCTTCATTTGATGATGCACAACATCTTATTAAACCTTATAGAATTTCTTGAGTCACAAAATTTACTAACACATAACATGTTGTGATTGATCCCTTCTACTACTAAGAAATCACACTATAAAAAACCATATATTAGAGGGGGTTATTTAGAGGGGTTCTACACATCCCCCCCTCAAAATTTATTTTATGTAACATTAGAGGGGGTTACAAACAACCCCTTCTAATCATGAAATCTATAGAGGGTTAGAAACCCCCTATAAATTATTTATGTATAAAAATTTGAGAGTTATTATGCACAACCACCTTGCACGCCCCCTCCCTGACACCCTAGACACCCATGCAGTGCACCCCATGACACCCTCATGCGTGCCCCTAACACCCCACCTTGACACCCACATGCCCCCATGACACCCCGCCCTAACACCCGCACCCCCTGACACTCAAACACCCCCATGACACCCTGCCCTAACACAAGCGCCCCCTGATACACCAACATTACCCCTCGACACCCCCTTTTGACACCCGCGCGGCCCCTTAACACCCCCTATTGACACCCCAGTGCCGCCCTGACACCCCAACGAGCCCCCTTTAGACCCCACCCTAACACCTGAGCCCCTCTGACGCCCTCTGTTGTCACCCCTGCGCACCCGAGAGTGTCTCCATGCCCATGGGGTAAAAACTCTTCCTGCGGGTTTCAAACTCTGCACCTGTTCCATCCAATGCACAATAGAGAACCACTAGGCAATGCGCGCTTCTGTGAATGATATACACTATGTTGAATTTAGTTATATACTAAGTATTATATTATTATATATATATATATATTTGTGTTTAGACATATAAAAAATAAAATATATTTGTATATATACAATATATTTCTATATAATATAATATTTATATTTTTATAATATTTATATATATTATGTATTTATGTATAATTATAATATATTTGAGTAGAATATATATATATATACAAGTTTGAGTATATTTAATATTTATAAATACATATTTATACATATATTAATAAATATATTTATATTTATGTGTGTGTGTATTTTTGTATTTATAGATATAATATAATTATAATAAATATTATACATATATTATATTAAATACATTTATATCATATATTAATGTATTTAATTATATAAATTAATATTATATTTCCATCACACTAATATATACACACAAAATAAAATTCATTCATATAATTGGAAATAAATAAAATAATTAAATGATATATATATATAATTAATTTATAATTAACATGCTTTATTAAATATACATAAAATAATTTTAAAATACATATAAATTAATTCATAAAAAATATTTATAATATAATGTATAATATATAATATATAATATATTTATTTTTAATTTTAATTTTAATTTTTTCTAAATTATGTAAATTTGGATACATAATCTATTATAAATGTATTTATACATAAGTATATAATACAAATGTATTTCTATAATATATTATTTTAAAAATATTTTAATATAAATAAATTTATATGTATTTTATAATTATTATATATATATTTGTATAGAATATTAATTATAAATTTATTTATTATATATATATCTCATTTAATTAGATTATTTATTTCCAATTATACGAATGCATTTAATTTTGTGTGTATATATATATGTGTGTGATGGTGATATAATATAAATTTATATAATTAAATACATTAATATATATTATAAATGTATTTAATATAATATATGTATAATATATATTATAATTATATTATATCTATAAGTACAAAAATATACACACAGATAAATATAAATATATTTATTAATATAAGTATAAATATGTATTTATATATATTAAATATACACAAACATGTGTTTATATATATATTTAATAAAAAAATATATTATAATTAGACATAAATACATATTATATGTAAAAATAATACACAAATATATATTATATTATAGAGAAACATATTGTATATATACAAATCTATTATATTTTTTTATTTCTTAACACAAATACACACACACACACACACACACACACATATATATATATACAATACAAAACATCATGATATAATTAAATATAAGGCAGTGCATAACGTACACATAAGCGCGCACAACCTAGTGGTTCTATGTTGTGCACATGATAGAACAGGTGCAGAGTTTGAAACCCGTGGGATACTTTTTTACGCCATGGGCGTGGCGACACTCTCGGGCATGCTGGGGGTGTCAACAGTGGGTGACAGGGGGTTGCGGGAGTCAGGGTGGGGTGTCAGTGGAGCGCGGGTGTCAGGGCAGGGTGTCAAGGGATGAGATGGGGTGTCAGGACGGTGCTGGGGTGTGCACAGGGTGTGTCAGGGGGGGCGCATGTCAACATGGGGTGTCAAGGGGGTGCACTGGGGTGTCAGGGAGGGGTTTCATGGGGGTGTGGGTGTTAGGGCGTGGTGTCATGGGGGCGCGCGAGGGCTAGGGGCGTGCGAGTGCTAGGGGCGCGGGTGTCAGGGCGGGGTGTCATGGGGGCACGCGGGTGTCAGGGGGGCATGAGGGGTTGTCATGGGGGTGCACATGTGTTAGGGCGGGGTGTCATGGGGTGCGTGGGGGTGGGGGTCCAGGGTGTCATGTCAGGGTGTCATGGGGACATGCGGGTGTGAGGGCGGGGTGTCAAGGGGGTGCGCGGGTGTTAGGGCGGGGTGTCATGGGGCGTGCAGGGCTTGGTCTCCAGGGTGTCAGGGTAGGGTGTCAAGGGGGCACATGGGGTGTCAATAGGGGTGCACTGGGGTGGGTTTCCAGGGGTTAGGGGCGGTTTGAAGTACCCCTAAATCCCTATATTAAAGGACGTTTTTGTTATAATCTCCTCTAATGAGGTAAATTTAATGCGACATTAGAATGGGTTTAAACCAACTCTAATGTAACCACCGCTAAATTCAATTTGAATTTAGTATCGCTTTCTCAAAACTGCCTCTACTAATAGTAGGTAGGGGCATTAGCGCTGGTTTCCAAAAAATGTTGCTAATGAATTTAGAAGGATTTATAAACCCATATAATATAAAAAATAACCCCTTTTAATGGGGTCATTTTTTTTGTACTGTCAGCACGTATCATCTCTTTCCCCCCAAACCTGGTTATTCCGGATCCAATGATCTTCAGGACTTTGTCATTTCAAAACATGACAACTCCTTCTTTTCCATATTTTATGCCTGTAAAATTATCTTTATTACCTTTCATTTGAGATGTGAAACCACTATCAAGAATACACACACAAGAATAGTCTGATTCATTAAGGGAAATTTCTACTCCCACTGTCTTCTCATCCTTTTTCTTCTTGGTCCATATTTTTTCCTTCACACTATTCATTATTTAGAACTTCTGATCTTTCTCAAATTATTATGGAAAAACATCATCATGCAATGCTAAAAATCTATTTCTCATTTTCAAATCACTAGTTGGTTCATTGATCTTGTACTTGCGAACATTTTGATTCAACTATGGCACATTCCTCTCTATGGTCTTTGTACAAAATCTAGCCATGTTCCCAAATCCTCAGCACCAAAAATAGTGTCCTTATAAATATGTCTTAGAGAATCGTTCTCTATTTGGAATCCACCTTTGTTCATGTTCACTTCAATATCTCTTAGATATGGAACACTCATATTGTGAATGTACCTTCTTTCCACATCAACAGTACTCGTTGAAAGAAATATTCCTGTGTGTCCCTTCTATACTGCCAGAAGTTCCTTCTATTCCATGAATTTTCTAATTCTGCATTGTTCCCACATCAATTTTCATTCTTGAAGCGGGTTCTTGCAGTCTAACATCAACCACGACTGCCTTTATGTTTTTGATCGGGACCCAAATCAATATTAACATCTGAGATCAATCACTACTTCTTTCTTACTGAACTACTAGGCGCATATTTCATCTTTTCAGTTTTCTAAATGATCTATTTTCCCGATAACGTGCTAGGAATCATATGTTTTTCGTGGTCCTTTTCTTTTTGATACAAAACAAAAATTCTTCTTCACATTCATCGATAGAATTTAACTTATCTTCCATTTGTTTTATTCATTACATAGATCTCTGTTTCCTCTTTTTAAATTTGTATTTTATACTCACTATCAGATTATAAGGCCTTGGGTGTTGACTAATTTATATTTTTAATTTCTTCCATCAATTCATATTCTTTTCTTCTTGATTCTTCTTATAGTTTTTTTTCATTACAAAAAACATAGTCGGATTTTTTGGTATTATATCTCCAAAAACTTAACTCATGAAGAGTAGCCTCTTACTCAGCATGCATATCAACTCATCCTTAAATATAATCTTCTTCATCAATATCTGTTTCTTCCTTTTTGGAGTACTACCAAAAACATCCACCATAAAAGTTTCTCCATGATCATTTCATTTATTCATCTCTTCATCCCAGTCAACCTCAGACTCATCTGAATTATCACATTCTTGTGAAAAGTGATTCTTCTTATTAAAGAAATTATTCTTGAACTACTTCTTTCCTTTCGCATATGATGATGAATTCTTCTTGTTAATTTTGACATCATCGAAATGATTATCTTCTTGGAATATTATGGGACACCTTTCAACAAGAATACATACCTTTCCACATTGAAATATAGCTATTGGAAGTTTCCCCTTGAACATTCCTTTTCCACTTTGCAAATTTCAAGATATAAATGAAATAACATCATTTGTATCTTCCTTTTAATGAGAAACTTAAATGGTGAGATTATTCATGTCCTTGAATACCACCTCCTTATATTTCACTTTTTACATAGCCTTATTATCTTCGTTCCTCATTTCATATGCAACCAAGGTACTATTCAAATTGTCCATTGTAAGCTCCTTCAGATCTTTATCTTCCAGTACTTATTGTTTTGGATCGAACTGAGGTGTAATTTTCCCCAAGATGTGTTCTATGATCTTTATGTATTTAATGACTTCTCCAAGACCCTTCATATCTTCCACAAAAATATTTACCATTTCAATGAATGTGTCAACAGACACATTCGGGTTCATTTTCTAATTATCATACTTTTTCCACATAACATGATGTTTTATCACTCTAATATATTTTTCCCCTCAAATATATTCAATAGCTTTTCCCACATAGTATGTGATGTTTTCCAAGACATCACCTTCGTATATATAGTAATGGATATATATCCCCCTGAAGCATTGATTCCCTTGCTGTCAGCATCTAATTATCTTGGCTCGGATTCTGATAATGAACCACTATTAATATTGTCAGTTATTCCAGGAATTACTGTTGTGAACACATAAATTCCAAAATAGTGGAAGTAGTGTTTCATATGATTCATCCATAATAGAAAATTGTTTTCTTCGAAGATCAGAATACATTTTTTTATTGGTGACCGTCATTTGAGAGAGAAACACTGATATCAACCATTCTCTCTGATACCAATTGTTATTTCCACTAGGCTAGATACCCTGAGAGGGGGGGGGGGGTGAATCAAGGTATGGAAAATTAAATCAACTACCCATTTAATATTTTTTTCATCCATGGAAAAACTCTCTTTTCTCCCCTTACCATGTTAGATTATGAATAAAAATTACAGCATGAACATGACATATCAATTTTACTTGGTTCACCTTCACTAGGTTACAACCAAGGATCATACACAGGTGATGCACTGATGTACCAAATCCAATATAAGAGCACTTACGTTTTTCAAGCTCTAAGTGGACTCAATGACCCTCCAAGTATACAAATAATCACAATTATGGAAATCAGTGCTCTCCCAAATGAAGTGATCTCACTACTTCTTCGAGAGATCCAATCCCAGTTTATAGACGAGTAGGTCTCTACATTATCAATAATGAATAAATCATCAGTCATATATTGATGATCTTTTGAAGTTCCACATTCATCCAATGATAAATATCACATTTCCAAAAATTCACATGAAAATTCCTTCTAAGAAGCCTTGGTGATTCCCACTACCATATGGAGAAACCACCTTTCGCAAAGCTCTGTCATAGAGCACTTCAGGAAGACCCGTTGCGAAGATCAAATAGTCTTCATGAAACTCATATACTTCAAAAATAACCTATAATTATCGGTTGAGTTTCATATCCTTCCTAAATCACTTACTTTTCCTCAAAAATTACTTTTCCTTCGTGAAGAAATTCTATTTTTCAATGCTCATAACATTCAGTTGGATTTTAGGCTTCGTGAATTTCTCCCCATACCACCTTCACGAACATCTTCACGAATTCAGAGCCTTAAAATTTTCGTTATGTCTATCTCACTATCATACTTAAGGGGGGTAGAGGCCTATTTATAGTTATTTCCACTGAACCTTCTAGCAACGCCATCACCATTTCGCAAAGCACCTCTTTACCTTCATGGATCTACCTTTTTTGCAAAGGCCATGGTCAGAAACATTCATGTCTCTGCGTACTACCCCTAGAAAACACCCATTCTTCATAAAACTCAAACCATAGCCACATTTTCATAAGTCTCTTAAGAATAACTAGTTTCACAAAGATTTCTCGAAGTCGCGCAGATCACCATCATGGACTATCATCTCTTCAGGAAACAAACTTCACGAAATCCAGTCTTCAAAAAATTAATTCCCTTTCCATATTATTATGTTTCCTTCATGAAAATCCTCTTTCTGAAAGATTTTACATATTCAAAAATATCACCTTCAAACACTTTCTCACCTTCGTGAACCACACATCGTGAAATCCCAGTCTTCACAAAATTCAATCATTTTCCATATTTTCATGAGATCATAGAGGAAATCCACTTTTTGTGATAAAATAAAAACACCAAAATTTGTACACAAAAAATTTGGAAAACAATAGAAAATGGAACCACATTGTATCTCCTATTTTTGTAACTCTTCTAGATATTTCATTCCTTTTCCATGGTTCGTTTTCAACATGGATTGTCAAAAAACTCTCTGGGAATCGAAAATTCACCATAGAAACCATCATTGTTAATAAACTCAACCATCCCAAAAAATGATGTAATGTTTCTTTTATGGATTTTTGACCAACACCATCATTCCATTCATGGATCATAATACACTTCGTAAATTAATACCCCATTCCATTATTTCCTCCAGCATAAATTTATAAGAATGTAACTGGAATTATAATCCATTTTTGGCATCCCAAATAAAGGTATTCAAGATTTAATAGTGATCATTTATTTTTCCATTATATTCATTTATGATAAATAGGTTGTATATTGGCATGGACATGAGTACAAAATTCACTAGTTTTATTATTCCCTTAAATTGTGGGAAATTATTCATTAATTTACAGAAATTAAAAGAAATTTGGTTATTGATGAATTCAAGGAATACATTATGGAATTTTAAATATGAGATGTGGTCTATGAGGTAATCCAATGGGAGGTAATGCCTTTGAATATCAAGATTATCCCTAATGAGTTTATAGAATTTTTCATGTATATTATGGGTATAAACCCTACTTTTACATTATTTAATCCTCTTTCCACTATATCTATTATATCACTAAATTAACCTATTGAATGAATTGATGGGTCTTTACTACAATTAATAATGAATATCATTTACTTAGTGAATAATTGTTCAGAATAAATTCTTGACACAGACCTATTTCTATTTTTTATGATCTTCCCCTAGCCATATCACATTTGATATTTCTTGGGAGGGACTCGTGTTCTAGAAAAAAAATGGTCAGTGACTCTAGGTAACACAATATTAACCAATTGATGATATTGAAAAACACAAATCTCTTCCATATGATTAACATAAAGATCAACAATGATGTGTGTCATTTGAGTAAAAAGTTCAAAATATACTCATTGAAACCGAATTGTGTCATGAACCTCATAATGAAGTCCCACTATATTCTATTATATTACATATCTATATCCACTTTTATAATAACTTTATATACAATGGTATTATAATAGATATCATCCATCATATCATTATAAATAATGATCACTCATTATAGGATTCTACCATTCATAACTCAATGTTGGACATTTAATATGACACTTTTAATTACCCTTCCATGTCTCATGTTCAAGAGGTAGGGGATGATATTTTAGGGGATGTTTCAAAGAATATATGTCTATATTGGTTGATTTGAGTGGAATAATTATCCATTGGAATCAGAATAACTTTGGGTTCATTAAATTACATTTGATGTGCTATTCCTCTATAAAAATATTAGACTATCTTAGTAAGCATTGCTTCTATGATGTCCCTTGTAGCCAAGTAAAATGAAAATTAAATAACATATGGTCTAGGCGAACTATTGGGATTCAAGTTAGAGATGACTTATTCGATCAACGTCCCTCCCATGATTCCTTATGTATGATCATTTCCACTTTTTTCCATTGGTATTGGGATTTAACATAGAAAACATTAATATAAGTCCACAACATAATTCTCCACATATATATACATTAGTGTTTCTAAAAGTATATCCTAATTTTTTTTCATAATGACATTCCCTACAACATTCACATCTAAATAACATGATCCATCCTCGTGTAATAAATAATTACATCATGAAACCTTCGTACCTTTCATGCATTATGGAATGTATATATTATTTTTATACCCATACATAATATATAACACCATCAACCTTTCCCTCATTAGTCTTCTAGTGCATCCACTATGGCTCGGTTTGATTTATCGACATGTCTTGTATATACCCCATTCTTTGGTGGGGGGGGGTCCATCCCTATATTCATCACAATAAAGGGATGGAATTACCTTGAAACCAGAACTAGATGTAAGTGGGGAAGACTAGTAAATTTTGGTGAAATGAAACATTAGAGGATATTTATTGTTCTTGAAATTTCATGAGGGTAATAAGGTATTAGAAAATAGATAGAAGTTAAATTAAATTTGGAGGTACATGACCTAGGTGGGCATGTTGATGAAAACTCAGAAGGATTTGATAGTGGATCCATGCACATGGTAATGACAGAGGGGGCCACATAGTTGTCTCTGGTGGTGGTTATGAAATGGAAGAAAATAGTTGAATGGACATCAAAATACAGGGGAGGAAATAATGAGGGCATATGTGTCTTCTATTGAGAATTAATTCTGCTTGTCATTTAGGGAATGTGTCTTGGCCCTTATTTCTAATGATCTTATGAGTCTATGTAATGGAATATGTCCTCAAAAAACTGAGAGGTGTTAATTTGGTTTAATAAAAAAATGATGATTTTTCCCTTTTAGTTATGGAAAAGTATTTTTTTATCCCCATTACCTTATAGCATCTCATCCATATTGTTGATTACTTTAATAGTATTCTATACTATAGTGTATTTTCCTATTATTTTTTAGTACCACTTCTATTAATCCTTCATCAGTGGTCACACAATATGACCATTAGAAATCTCAACATTGGAATAGTATTTTGACCACTATAATAGTAATATGAATTTTAGGAAAATAATCATTACCATTTGAATTGTATCCACACATAAGTAAGGGTAAACTAATATTTATTTATCATAAAAATGAAAATATGACATATTTATTTCATCATACATGCAAATAATTGTTTTAAAAATGATAAAATAAGTGTTCATATATTTGAAAACATATATCAGTGATTTTCATTTTTTATAAAAAAAATATCATTATTCAAAATAATATTTATTTTTATAAAATTGGTATACAATATATATTTATGTTTTATTATATTGATAGTAACCTTTTGTGGGACCTTATGTAATTCTTAAAATATTTAGGAAATTTTTAATTATATTTTAATTAGTATTTTCATGTATATAATTTTTTTTATTAAAATTGAATTTAACATATTTATAAAATTATTTTTATAGAGTGGTTTTTATTTTTTGAATTTATTAACTGATCATTTTTTTGGTTTAATTTTTCATATTTTTCTAAAATAGTTTTTTTATAGTTAAATATGGAAAATTGACGTATTTAACATTTGAAGATGAATACATGATTTTTTGTGTCATTGATGAAATCAGAACCCAAAAAATGAAATCACATGCACTATTTACAATATAACATTACAGGAATCAATAATACTGTTATTCTTGAGCCAAAATGGTAAACTAATGAATATTATATTTAAATACCCCCACTCTCCACCCCTTACATTACAACCCATTATCCTCACAACATATAAGAATTGAATATTTCATAATTTCTACCCAATTATCTTCATAATACACTCCTTCAAATCCTAGTTCTTCAGGATGCATCCATATAACATTCCATATTTCCATAAGGGGGTAGCCTAAAAGGAGACAACCAAAGGGATATATAAAATATAAAGTAAATTTATTTTTATTTTTTTATTCTTCAACAAACCCCATATGTTATCCATACACCCAGAACAAATATCACATGTCTTTTAAATGTTATTATATATACTTATTATTGGGTAATATACAACTTATACCCATCTTCCTTCATTTATAAAATGTGAACAGTGTTCACAACAAGGATTGTGGACCAACTCCATAAACAACGTACTTTTTTAAAAAACATCCATCACGTCAAGTTATAAAAAATTATTATTGTTAAATATGTTTATAATTAGTATATTATAACTTATTTTATTATTTTTAATTCTTTAATAATTATATTATTAAATAAAAAATTCTAGTTGATGGCGGATGGTAAAACAACATAAAAATCTAACAAAATGTGTTTGAAGTTTCTTCAAAGTAAATCATCCCCATACTAGATAAGACATACGTGTTATGGAGAATTATTATCTATATAAGTACATTAATAAAATTTTATTTCACTTCTATAGTTATAGTATTGTTTTATAAGAACATTAATAAATATCCATTACTAATCTATCCTTGGAACCATAAAACGAATGACCTCATAACAATGTCACTGACTGTAATATCTCATTGAAATTGTTATAAATGAAAATATGAAAAATATAGTAAATCAAATATAGATGTAAATTTTTATTAATTAAGTCATAATTGAATCTTATGTGATTATTCAAGATTTTTTGTGCATGTAAATAATGATTCTAGAAACTATGTTATGTGATCTCCCTAAATCGCCCATTTCATATGTTTATGACCATTCTCTCTCTAACTGACATTATCTATCTTTGTTTTTATATATAATGATTTTAAATTCTATATATTTCTCTCTATTATATATACAAAAATCTTCTCCTATATTTCAATTATGTGTCAATACTGTCCTTGTGTTAATTTCTCAAATGCATTCTTAAAAATCATACTACATTAGTGTTGACTTTTATATCCCTTAATTATTTTATATAATTCACCTTTAGAGTCATCATTCCAATTCATTTTTTTAATTAAATAAATTAATATTTTAGGTATAACCATTATTTATTAAATATTCATTTGAAATAAAATTTCATGCATATTCATTCTCCAAAATTATTTAACTAGTTCTTTAAAATTCCATTTTGAATTCTCATTTCTATACCTAATTATCTATCCTTAAAAATACAATTTCATTTAAATGAACACCCTATTTTGAGACATATTATTATTTATTTAGATAAAAACATAAAAAATTATAATCACTTCTTATCATCGGAATCTTTTTTAAATCAACTATAATTTTTTATATGAGACAATATTATTCAACTTATTTCGTTCCAAGAGAAATTCTTATGTTTATTCATTATGTTTGATTTCTAATTTTGTAACACATAAGAATATAGAGGTTCTTATGAGTGAATAAATATAGTTATCCAATTCAATTCTTAGTGTTTATGTCTCATCAGATGATATACAAGGGATTAAGGAGTAAACCTAATCGATCAGTGTATGCATTACACTATGTGATTTTTTCTTAGTAGTTAACCTTGACTTAAGATTATATAATTTTATACATTTCATCCATTTTACTGTTTGAGCATAATATTATTATTTCATGTTCATTATATAATGATACCATGTAAATATTCACAAGCCTTTTCTTTAATAATTTAATGGTATAACTTCCATTTCATATGAAATGCTACTATATAGTTATTATTCCATTAATAAGCTTTTTAACTATCCCTTTTTCCAAATATATTCCCTATGTTATCCAATTTAGTTTTAAGATATTAAATGGATTTAGGGGATAAATATTTATTTTATAATGAAGATGTTTTATTTTAGTTTCATATTGTTATTTTATGTACCGTGTCTTCCAAAGACACTGGTCAATTTAATCCATAGTTTGAATTTATTAGGTATTTTTGATAAAAATTATGTGAAAATACATGTATGTATTTTGGGTTACTATAGTTGGTATCAAAAGATGTTTTATATATATTTTTTATTAGAACTAGAATAATTTAGTTAGAACTATAGGATAAGTCTATGTATAAGAAAATATCCTAGAATATTCTTTAATCATAGAGTTGGTGGTTTCCCAGTAATTTCATCCTTTTATAGACATCAAATGTAGGTGTAGATCAAGAATATTTTTATGTAGGTTAAACACCGCCTAAAAAGAACACATTGGTTGATAACACAATCATAACCTAGTTTATAAAAAATAGCCCATGATGCACACCTATTTTGAAACTCCCAATGTTTTTTATTTAGAAAAATAAAAAAAATTATGAACCATTATGGAGGGAAAGAATAAATTACAAAGTTAGAAAATACAATAGTAAAATTACCATATGTAACCAAGATATAAAAGAATCTATTAATATTCTAGAATTTATGTGTCATATATGTATATATATATTCAGTTGTGCTCATAGGATCCCTATTTTTAAAAGTTTCTTTATTAATGCTTATTCTTTAGATTATATTGAATATAATAAACGGATATAAATATAATAATATTGTTAAATGTGATCTTATTATCCATTCAATAAAAAAAATTTCTATATGAGATTTGTTCTATAAATTATTTAATATCATCCATGTTTAGTAGAACTATTAAAACCCCACCTCAAATTATGGTGGTTGAGCTATCTATAAAATCATAAAATGAAAAAATAAGTATAATCTTTGTATATAACTCCATAAAAGAAAATATAAGTATAATGAATGTGCTAAGTTGTTTTATCATTAATTATTTCATGGAATTTATGTCCACTTGGTCATGGATGAGTTTCACTTATATAATTCCAGAAATAACTGTTGGGGGAGGGAGATATCACCCCACATCCCGAGTAATCATTCAATTCTATAGATGTGTAAAGAAGTTGATAAATATCCATTGGAATCTTAGGATAATTTTTGTATATTCTATCATTTTGAGAAACAAAATATAGAACAATTTATTAACACCATGGACATAATCATTCTATAATACATTCACATTGATAGGGATAACACTATTGCATTCCTTGATAAAATGAATTGTCCTCCTTCAAATCAAGAGATTAATTTCTCAATTGAACAAATAGTAATATATCTTCTCATACCAAAAATCCCTATATAATGGAAAATAATGAGTTATAAAAAATGTAGATATAGATAAAAATGAATCTATAAAAGGGTTCTATATGCCTTAGTGCCTCACTATGGGGTGTGACAATCATCTTAATCTATAAGAAGGGTGGGTTAATGTCCCTCTACATTTAATATCATGAACTCAAAAAATATTCATTAAAAATATATATCTCATATCATGGATATATGACTTATTTGATTAACTAGGAGGGGAAATTAATCTACTATGATGTACCATTGATTCAGATATAACCAATTAATGATGAAGAATGTAGATATTCACAAGACTAAATTTTTATGTAGGTATGGAAATAATGAGGTCATAGTGATTCCCTTAAGACTCACCTGTGATTCAATAATATTCAAGGACATAACAAAAAATTTATTTGGATATTTCATTGATAGTTTTATATTGTTATTTATTTACAATATTATGATATAAACCAAGAGTAAGTTAGAGAATGAAGATAATTTTAATATAGTGATAATGAATTTTGAAAAGGATAAGTTTTATGAATAGTATTTTAAATATTAGTTTTGTATTGGATAAATATCATTCATGGGGAATTTTACCACATGGAATGGGATACATGTAGTCCATTTTATGAAAATGTAAATTCATAAGTGTCCCAAACAGAAATCCGTAATTAAGATCTATAGTTTCTTTTTAATATGTAAGAAATACTAATGATTTTTTTTGAATCATATATTGATTTTAAAGGACAATAAAAAAGATGATTAACAAGTGAATGATGATTTTCTTGATGAGTGATTGTGAAGAGATAATTAAATAATTAAAAAATATGCATGCTACTTCACTAATCCTCATGCTTCTAATAAGTGGGGAACATTTCATGATAAATAGTGATATATAAATAAAATTGTTAGGTAGTTAAATAATGTAAAAAAGAAAAAGTGATATCATGTAACATAAGGTAGTTAAATATTCATAAGTTGAACTACCCTACTCATGATCAATAATTTGCTGCAGTTATCTTCACATTGAAAATATGGCAACATTATTACAGACATGATATGTCTAATATATATATATATATATAACATAAGGGTGTAAATTATATATTCACATATAAGAAGCTCAATATGAGCCAATAAATATGGTTATAAATGAAAAATTATAAGTAAAACTTATTCCACAACCATCATGGGAATGAAAAAAGTGGAATATTCTCTGGTTAGAAATGATTATTAAAACGTTATCAATTATGGTAATTGAAAAGGATACAATCTTCATAGACCTATAATGATGGAAATGGGATCATACATAAACGAACGATGTCATTCATTTATCAAATTATTGATCAACCATCTTGTATAGATATGATAAAGGAAGGTCTATGTTATATTTTGGACATACAAAAGTATATTGAATCAATAATTAAATTGAAATCCTTAGAAGTCAAATAAATGAATAAAGATATTTGATATTTTAGTAATAAGTATGATTACTATCAACTAAAGATATAAATAGGGATATGTTGAATAATGCACATACCTTGGACATCTCTATCCACTAAGGGAGCACAAATATGTGTCATCATCTTGGAGACAACTATTGGTGGTATAATAAGAATAAAAATCTCATAGAGCATAAATCAAATTTTTTCGTATATTTGTAGTTGATGGATGAAATTAAAAAATCCAATGGGATGATGAAACCATTATCCATGATTAAAAGGAAATATGATAAAATAATTATTGAAATTTCTATTTTTCATATGAATAGATAAATAGGAGATAATGTTTATAGATTCAGGTTGAACACATTACTAATACGGATCACTTCATTTATATTCGATTGTACTTCCCACTTGATCAAATTTCATGGATATACATCAGAGAATTGGTGAGCCTACATGGAAATCCAATATCATTTATATCTGACATAGGTCGATTATTTCCCTATATGTTTTGAAAAATAATTTAATAATCACTATTCACTTAATTAAACAGAAATATGACTTATCACCCCCAAAATTAAGGTCATTTTTAATAGTTTATCTATTCATAAGAAGACATGTTGGGAGTATTATCGATGGACTTTAAAGGATAATAGGATCATCATATTCCTATGGATGAGTTTTAATATAATAATTTTTTGCAATCACATGTAAAAATTTCTCTATATGAATTTATTCTTTAGAATATATGTATAACACCTATTTGTTCAATTTATATTCGTGAATGAAAACTATGTTATTCTAAAATGATCAAGGAAATGGTATAAAATTTCATGACCAATAATAAACACATAAGATACTCTCAAAAGTATTTGAAAATATATGATTATAATAATTTATGTGTCCTAATGTTTGATTTTAGAGAAGTTATGTTCATACACATATCTCCATGGAAGAGACTGAATATCTTTTCGATAAAGGGAATGTTATGTCACAGGTATGTCATCACCTTTGAGTTTCTCTGTCACATCAAAGCTGTGAACTGTAGACTAGCACCGCAACAAAACCATTCACATGTACTTTACATATTCCATTAATACATCTTTATAACTTACATACAATATCCCTCACATGCAAATAATTTACATGTGGTTCTTTTTTAAAACATTCTCCCATATGATGAGAATACAACAAAGATCTTGGAACATAGAGATAATTTTTGGGGAAACCAGACAACTCGTACAGTTAGAGTACTATGGAGAATAAATAAGTATTGGGAGGTGACATGGAAACTGAAGGAATCCATGTAGAAAAATTCCCCCCACATATTTTCAACATATTATGTAAAATGTAATTTTGATGGTAAAATTTCTTATGAGGGAAGAATTTAACAACCTTGAATTTTTTAAATGTAATTTCCCATATAAATATTCAATTATGTTTGAATAAGTTGTATAATATTATATATTGAAAATTAATTACATGATAACAAATTTTTATATCATTTTGAACATTGAATTTAGTGGAAAAAATATTTCCATAATAATAGAAAGTATAAAAATGAGACAAAAATATATAATAAGATGACAATAATTGGAATATTAGGATCTATTTGATCCCCCAGAATAATCATAATCTAGGAAAACGCTGTATAATTGAAGAGGAATTTAATTAATGAAATATTAATTTTAAAATTGAAGGTATACTATCAAAATTTACAAAATTTAGAATTTAATGATGAATCAACGAAATATGAGGTAATTATAGAATGTATGGATCAGATTTGACCATTTTAATAAAACACTCTGAATCCTTAAAATGTATTTGGAATACTAGAATCACTTAAAGAACGATAAAATATTATTTACTAGTCTAATGAAACGATTAATGTCATATTTATATAAGATTCAACTAAATAAATTCTATAGAAATGAATCATTAAATATTCATTTATGTATAAAACAAATATATTTTATTTAAATGTTTTTATAATAATTTTAATCACATAAATTTACATTTATTTTCATAAATATTATTTATTAATTAGTATTATATTTTACAATAAGGATAAAATAATTTTATGTAATTGTAATTGATTTTTCATTGGGTCTTAAAATTGATCATAATACTAAAATTGTTATTTTTATAATAAATATGTATAATTTTTAAAACATAAATATCTAATATTTATAAATTTATATTCAAACAATGGATATAATTTTCTTAATTAACACACCAATATAATTTTTGGGTGAATTCTTCAAATTTTTCTAAAAAAGTTGAGTTTTTTGTAAATAGTGAAATAGGGTAATTAACATTATATGAAATATAGATAAATTTTTTAGTTTTAAATTATGAAAGAACCCACTATTTCTAACCCACATGAACCACTTATTATATATAGTCACAAGAATAAATAATATTGTTATCCACGAGCCAAAATAATAATCTCATGAATATAATATTCAATAAATACCTATCTTCCCCTTATAAATACCACACATCACCACCCCTTCTTCTTGAAATATCATATACTTGAATATTTTAAAATTTGTGACCAATTACATTCCCAATACACACCCCCAAGTCTTTTTTCTATTAGACTCATCTAATTACTGTTATATGTATCCTTAATGGGTATCCTAGAATTAGGCAACCAAAGGGAGAGGTAAACCATAAATAAATTTCATTATTTATTATTAATATTCTACTACCCACATATGTTCACTATTTATATAAATAGAGTTAATTAAATATCCTATATATATTGTTATATTAATGTTTTTTTGGAATATCCATTTCATACCATCCCTTTCTTCATTTCTAAAATGGAAATATTATTCACAATAAAGATGGTTCACCACCTCCATGAACAACATTCTTTTGTTTCTCCACCACATTCATGTATGGTTATAATATTATGTTAAATACGATAATAATAAGTATATTAAATATTACCTCAATATTATTAATATATTAATAATAATTTAATTAAATAAAATTAATATAGTTCATCATTTTCAGTATAATGGCATAAATGAGATGACCATATAATGATAAGAATGTTACTAAGTGAGTCTAATATATTTCAGGAAACAAGTTGGTTTTTTTGAATATTTACATTTATTAAAGTACATCAATAAAATATCATTTAACTTCTATTGTTATAGTCCCATTTTTTTAATAACATCAATATTTATCCATAAGTATTCCACCCATGGAACAATGAAATGAATAACCTTGAAACATTGAATTGAAACATAATATATAATTAAAATGGTTATAAATAAAATTATTAAAATTATTTTAAATAAAATAAATTTGGTTTAGGATTTTAACTTAGTAAATAACTAAACTAATTTTATTATCCACGGTATTAAATAAAAGTGAATATCGTTTCTAGAACATAATGTAAGGGATCACTTGGAACTACCATTTTTTATTCATTTATGATCATTCTCTATATATCTCAATTTCCCTATCTATTTGTTTTTATTTAATTATTATAAATTCAATATATATTCCTCTTACATATATGCATATCATATCCTACCTTACATTTATGGGGAAATATAATCCCTAACTTCATTTCTCAAATTCTTTCTTCAAAATCAATCCCAATTAAGGGGTGACTTTCTATCAGTTATTTTATTTATTTAACAATCATTTAAATTATTTATTACCATTCATGATTTCAATAAATAAAGTGATATTTTTGGTATAACCATTGTAGTTTAACTATTTTTTTCATAGAAAATAATATACTTAATATTTCTCTAAAATAAAATAACTGATTATTTAGAACACCATTTTTAAAGATCATTTATAATCCTAATTATCTTTAATTTCTCATGATTTTTTTAAAATTACCACTTTATTTTGATACATATTATTATCAAATCATATAAAAAATTTAAAAAACTTTAATACCATAATCTCTTTATAATAAATATGAAATATCCTTTCATAGTGATATGAGACTTGATTATATAATCAATTTCATTCTATGGGAAATTATTATGATTATTCCTTATGTTTTATGTCCATTTATTATATAACGTAATCATGTACATGTAATTTTCTGTTCACCATGAAATTTATCCAATGAATTACGTAAATCTTATGTCTCATGAGACGATATGTATTTGATAAGAGAGTAAACATAATCCATAATGGGATGTTATCCACCATGGGATGTTGTATTAGTAGTTAGTCTTGGCTTATACTATTTCCATGTTGTATGTTTCTTACAGTTTCCTATGTTTCCATGATCGTGTGATTATATTTTCATTATGGTATTCACCTTATTATTATTCACGAACCTTTTCTTTTATGATATATGTTTTCCTTTCTAATAATTTTTTAATTCTATATTATCATGCTTATATAATTACCATGATTTTTATATCACCCCATTTGAATATGTATTGCAAATTATTGACTATGATTTTTTAGTATATCAATGAAATTTAAGTTATTATCATGGAGATTAAAATTAATATGTCTTATTTAATTTTATTTGGAGGTTTTGTTTACCATGTTTTCAAATGAAACATGGAATTTCTATCCTTTAATCGAATTTTTTTATCTATTAATGATAAAAAATGAAAATTTAAGTGTTGTTTTTTTGGAAACTAGAGTGAATTATCTAATCACTTTGTTTGGTGGCAATGTTGGAGGAGATATTTTTGGGAAATTCACCACAAAGAAATAATAGTTGATTTATTTCATTTAATAAAAGAATTTGAATAACAAAATATGAGTCCTGTTCTACAACTAAGGGAATATTTAACAACAACCGATACATATTTAATATGTAAGAGAGAATAAAATTTAAATATGTGGATATCATGGAATAAAAAGTGCCCAATATTTCTAAATATCACGAAAGAAAAAGAATCAGGGAGAACTGAATATTCAAATAAGTCTTAAGGAATTTCATGAATTATATCATTGAATGGAAAAACACTAATGTGTCAAATAATGTGGACTCAATCTCTAATGGTAATCAAATATCCATGATTACTTCAATTATCAAGAAACATGGTAGTTAAAATAATTTTTCTATATAGTTTTATGAAAATAAATGAAAAGGATAATATAAAGCTAACTGCAAATATGTATTAAATTATTATATATATTCCCCATAGATTAGTAAAGATGAGAGGGTGATATGTAATATAGGATGTTCAACACTATGATTCAATATAGAATATTTAGGTGTTATGGAGAAGGAGACATGACTATATGAAAATCATCCTCCCACACATTATGCGAGTCAAACTCGAGAATAATATAACCATTGAAAATCATATAAAAAATGAAGGATAAGATAAAGGAATGCAGAAGGAGATATAATTATGTAAAATCATGTTTTTTGAATCTATTTTCAGAATATGAAGAACATTATAAAGATGAAGAAAAGAAACGTGGGAAAAGATAATATTTTTTTGTAACTTATTGTATAGGAAGAATAAAAGGGATGATATAGTCGATCTATCTATGATGTTTATATGATAAGGAGGCATTAGAACATTTTTTCGTAGAAATAATATATGAAGGAAGAGGTATGGAGACATGAAGCTATATTATGAATACAATATAAGATGGTTTCATTGCATGATACCAACAATGTAATTTAGGAAGCAGAATACCTATGTACCACACTAATCATAATAAACATTCTTAGTAGGTACTATTAAAAAACAGAATTAAGGAAATATATATAATACAATAGTGAAAAAATTGATTTTAAGATATACCCTACCTCTTTGTGACTCACTATTGTTTCTATTTGATCATGTGGTTGGGGATTCAGTACCTATTTCCCCACGGAAATTCCGTTCATATTCAATGGTGAACCATGTAAATATATAGTCCAATTTTTAAGTGTTAATTCTAATGAATGGGAGGATTTTTTTTAGATAATCAATATCTTAAAATATTTGACAAATAAATGGATAAAAAAGATTAAATTTGACTTAAAACATTACAAAAAAAGATTCACCCCCACTCAATTGTTGTTATATCCCATGTGGTCCCCATAATTTCTATCTTCAAAAATCTCACATAAGATTAGATTCTCTATATTATAGGTTGTTCTCTTATAAATATAGATTATTTTAGCACAAATTTATAATTATTTATAGATTTATATAAGAATCGTTTATTTATGATTATAATTCATCTTCGACAAAGACTATGATGAATAAGAAAATTATTGAAAATATGATATTGGAAAATACTTCTTTCTAGTCTAGAATATAGTGTGTTTCATGGTCAATATTTAATGAAAAAAATGTATAGTTTTGAAGGAGAATATAATTTGGTTGATTATACTACCATGATGTTGGATAAAAATTCATACACAACAAAACAAGTGGTATCTGTTAACACTTACACAAAATTTACTAACAATAAAATGAAAAGTAGTAGGAGTGATGATAGATAACTTGATTTTTCAATTGATTCATTAAATTTATTTTTTTTATTGATTTCCCAAATAACAAGTCTATATTATCTATGGTATAATTGAAATCATATAGGAAGGGATCCTATAGCCTTTTATGGAGTAATGATAGGACCATATCTCTCTCAATCATATCGTTAAAGATGGAAACCTAATACTCTATTATAAATCTTTGGGACCCTCTCCTTCCTATGGGGGATGGGAATTTATAATGGCTCGGACCTCTCAGATCCATTCCTTTGTGAAAATATGGTATTTGAGGTGATTCAATTGCTCAAGGGGACTTATCCCCTACATTTTTTCAAATTTTACCAGTTCGGTGAATAGTTCCAACAGTAAACAGTTGTGAACAATCCATCGGTAACATTATGTGAATAGTGCTAATAGTGAGGTCTAATGGTGACCATTCGTTCCATTTCCAAATTTTTAGTCTTGTGAACAGTTCCATTAGTGAACAGTTCTATTGGTAACCTCTAATGGTAACATCTCCTTCCTTTCCCAATTTTTGAGTTCTGTGAACAGTTTCATCAGTGTACAGTTCTATCAGTAACCACTAAGGGTAACATCTCTTTCCATTGCCAAATTTTGAGTTCTGTGAGTAGTTCCATCGGTGAACAGTACTATTGTTAACCTCTAATGTTAACCTTTCTTTCCTTTGTTAAATTTTCAGTTCATGAACAGTGTTTCCAGAACGGTGAGCTTCATGAATAGTGTCTAACAGTGAGCTTCATGAACAGTTTCTAATGGTGATCTTCATGAATAGTTTCAAACGATGAGGTTCGTGTACCGTGTCTAATGGTGAACTTCATGAATAGTGTCTAACACTGAGCTTCATTAAAAGTGTCTAATGATGGGCTTCATGAACAATGTCTAATGGTGAACTTTATAAACAGTGTATAATGGTGAGCTTCATGAATAGTGTCTAACGATGAGGTTCGTGAACAGTGTCTAACAGTGAGGCACATGAATTGTTTAAAACGGCCAGGTTCATGAACAGTGTTTTCCCTTTTCCAAATTTTGAGTTGAAGAACAGTGTTTCTAGCTTCCAACAGTTTCACCCATTTAGTGTTTTCTTTGACGTAAAATGCATTTAAGGCATCATTTTAAGGACGTTAAGGCTGATTCAAAAGCTATAAATCCAATATTAATTATTCCTATGGCTCAAGTTGTTTTTACTTGGTCAAAATGCGTGGATTATTGTGATCTAATTTTAATGGTAAATCAGGCGTATCTTAAACTGTCGCTCTGTTAAATCTTCTAAAGGGACGACATATCTTCTTCCCGAATTCTTCCTCTTTGCTATTGGATATGAGATGCTAGAACATTTCAATCCTTCTCAGTAGAGTTGCAGAATCAATCTTTCTTCCTAGGATTTTTTCTGCCCTGTTTTGATGCAACCGAGCTATATCATTCAATCTTCGATATAAGGTATGTTTTATTTTAGTTTTTTGGGGTAATTCTTCTATAGTTTCTCCTTTCCAAACTATAGCATGTAATATCTATGCTTATAATAAGGTTTTCTTGGGTTTCGGTTGGTGCGATTATACCATGGCATCCTCGGGTGGATGCAATTCTCGAGGTAGGAGGATCATGACTCATTGTATTTATAAGAATGTCAAGTACTGTTTGAGGTAGGGTATTTGTTGCTTCTCTTTTCTTTTAGGTTAAACTATATTTCTAGCATGTTTAATCCCACTGGATGACAATGGAATGGGCATAATAAATATTTTAACCGGATATATAAATGGATATCGATCGTTTGTTATTGCCTCTTGTTTTTGTAGATAGTGTGATATATATTATTTCTTCATATAGTTGTTCGTTCTTGACAGAAATTTGTAAAGAACATAAATTGGGATTAATTGATAATTGTTCATCTGAAGATAAAGAGGCACGTAAATGAATCTAGTTCTTTATGATGTAATTTTGATGTTAATCAAAATGATGTAGTAAGCATGTTTAATTGATTTGTTATATCTTACTGTTTAGGTTTCCCAAATTTGAAACCTATGTATAATAAATTGGTTAATTCAAAACGGAGTATTTTTTTGACAATTCCTTGAAGGGTTTTGAGTTACCCTCTTGTTTGTAAAAGGGCCTAGTGTCCATGTTTCTTAAGATGTTTTTTTTCTAGATACTTGTGTTATGGTGTGATCCTGGATGGTGGTTGTGATATGTTGGGGCATGGTGGACTTTTGGTTGTGGTAGCAGATGATTCCTAGAGTGGAAAGACACATCGGTTTATGAATGTGTGTGTCAGGGAGGACACATGGGATGATGGAATGGGATGGATGTGATTGTTGGATGCTTGCCGATTTTTATTGGTTGATTATCTGTTTTACTTTTCCCTACTGCCTAAGGTAGTTGGTCTTGCTTACCCTTATTCTGAAAGAGGCGAAGACATACAGGGTATTCCATGTGCTTTCAGTGTTTAGTTTCTCAAGGGAGGATGGGTCTATGCTCTTGCTATAGGCGGAAAAGACTCAATGGGTAATAAATTTACTCACTGTGTTAATCCCACTTGTGTTCATTAGCATATAATTCTTTTCTTGAATGTCTGGGAATATGGGAAAATAAATATGTAATGAATATTTGAATAAATGGTGTTAACCCATGGGGATGAAATTTTACATAACATAATGATGAGTTTGTAATTTTTAAAGGGACGGTGTACTTTGGGTGTGATGCTAATGAATTTTAATGTGGAATAATGATTGAATAATTAATTTTTAATGAATTAATTAATGTAAAGTGAATCAAATAAAAAGGTAATAAATCTCTTTAAGTTGTTGTGTGCTTGTAGGATACCTCGTCCTTGAAGTAGTAGCCCAAAGTCTGAGAGACATTAGCTGTAGTTGTGTCTATGAATAGGTTATACCCATAGTGTTGTCCTTAGATATAGTATATCATATAATTTTTGTGTTTCTATATTCTACTCCACCCTGTCAGTAAGGGATACCATCACCCTGTGGATTCTAATCCCTAGGGGGTGTTTTCTTCAACATTCTGGTGGGAGGGTAAATGGCTGACTACCCCCTTTGTACCCCCTCTCTTCTCTTAGTAGATACTTTTGTTGGTAGGATCAGTGGTTAGTTTTCCCCATATATGTGTGTAGAGGTAGGTAATGGATTGTGGTTATTCATAAACATATATTCCGGATATAGTATCCTATGGACTGCTATTGGTGTAACGTGTATAGGTTGTGATGGCTTGAGGATCTTTACTCAGTTTATTGGGCTGTAAATTATTGAGGTATAATACCCGATGTATGATGCATGTTATGTGAGATGTGGTGGATCCCAAAAACTATCTGGTTACATTGGACTATGGACAAGGTGGTTTTATTGCATGAGGTGCATATTGTGGTGGTTCGCCTAGGTGTTTGTGGGCTATCCTTTTTGGGGAGAGATGCATAGGACGTACGATGTTGGGGAAAAGAAGAAAACTAGTGGGGAAGTAGAAGTGGGGTACCCATGATATTCTTTATTTTATGATATATTCTTGTATGTGTTACTTAGTGAGAGTACCCATGGTGATTTTAGGAACACAGTATACCTATTTGGGTGACAAGTTAGATTCACTTGTTGTTAACTATGCTTTAGAAAAATTTCTATACTTTTTCACAAGAGGCTTCAGGGAGGATCCTAATGAGTATACTGTTATACTCACCCTATTTATATATAAACTGTTTTTCAGGTCACTTGGAGAAGGTTTGAGATCAAGCTGGTTTCTACTATCATGCGGTTGTGGGAGCTTCTTGAGCTTGTGGTTGTCGCTATTTTTCTTACATTGGTTACTTGTAGTTTTCCCCTTCTAGTTTTTGTACTTTTTCATGACATTACATATGTGTACTTGGTTTTCTTTTATATTTTATTTATGAGTTTGAGTTGGTTGGTGGCTAACTTATCTCTCTCTTCCACATGTGTTCGCTTAGAGGGTAATGCCTCCCATCTGTGTGTTTACTATACCCTTGGTTCTAGTCGTCATCCTAGGGCCTACTGGAGGTGGGGCTCAGGGGTCATTATCTCCGTTCTCACATTGCCGGCCTAGGAGGGGTACACATTGTGGGTAGGTTTCATAACAGAGTGGTATCAGAGGTCAAGTTGAGGGAAAGTATGGATTTTGGAGTTATACATAGGTGATGTTATATGGGTTGGTAGGGAAAAAGAGTCATTCATGTTTAGAAAGTGATGTAAGAACTGGAGACCTACTAAGACATAGGCATTTAGGGCCCCCTATGATCTGGTGTAAGGAAATTTATGTTTACAATGGATACTAAACAAGGTGACACTAGTTTTAGGGTAGAGACCTAAGAAAGGATCATGGATTATTCTTATTTGTTCCTGTTTTTGAATTGGTAGATCTTGGGATAGGTTAACCTAAAATAAATGAAAGAAAACAATTAAATTTTCAATGTTTAATTTTCCATATTTCATGCTTAGGAGCTCTAATGGTTGATTATTTTACATGTATGGATCTAGGTCGATGTCCTCGTCAGGTTTTCACAAGAAATGTTCAGCAGGCAGTTCCAGCAGATCGCCGTAATATAGAGGTTGATGATGATGAAACATGAAGGAAGACACACCGAGAGTTTCAGTGCCAGAATCTATAGAAGTAAGAGTTCTTCATTTCAGATGTAGTAAAAGAAGAATGGTCGGAGGAGGTCATGATAGGTTTTAGTTCGATCCATGCTCGGATGGAGAACTTGGTGTCCTTGGTTGTGATGATGATGCATGGAGCTGCGAGGAAGTGGTAGTTCTTGTTCCTCAGGTATTGTGAGGAGTCGGTGATCTCATGGGAGTAGTTTGGAGGAAAGTTTAGAGTCGAGTTTCTTTCTTCGACCGTGAAGGCTTCTAGTCTCCATGAGCTTCTTACCCTTCAATAGTGGATCTCCAGTGTGTGAGAGATTGGAATCTATTTTAGGAATCGTTTACGATATGCTTCAGGTATTTTTCTAGATGAGGAGTTCAAGGCGAGGTATTTCGAGGAGGCTTTGCATCCAGAGATCTTGCGCCAGGTCACCCCATTTAGGCTGCAGATATATCTTGAGGTGTTGGTGAGGGTAGAGGTTATCGAGAGGACATTGACCCGGACCAGATCATCATGAGAGGGTAATTTTCATTATTCTTCATGAAGTAGAGTTGTGGACCGGGGTTCCCGGTTTTCGGGGCCAAAGAGTTTCCGTTTAGTCAGGGGTAGGTCACAGACCTTCACATCTCTTTTCTCTAGAGGCAGAAACTCTTAGGCCTATGCCAAGGGATCAGGAGCTTGTTTTTTATGTGGAGGTCGAGGTCATCAGTAGTAGGAGTGCCTGAACTTTTAGAGCAGTCATCTTACACCAACTGTATGCTCCAGGTTCCTCTGTTGAGGCATTTTCAGCCGAGGCAACAATAGTTGTTTCCACCATCTTTTGATCAGTAGAGGGTAGATGGGGAAGGTAGAGTACAATCCCATGACACTCCACGTCCTTATAGAGCCGAGCGAATCCATGGTGGTTGTCGTCATCAGGGTCAGAGAGGCTGTAGAGGAGGTCATGCTCAGCTTCATGCTCTAGCGTTGCCATCTCCAGGCGAGCAAGACATTATTCGCGGTACACTTTGCTTATTTTATACATTTGTGTATGCCTTGATTGATTCAGGAGTGACACACTCCTTCATATCACCTACCCTTGTCCATGCTTTGGGACATGAGGTAGAGAGGCTTCCAGTTCCCTTGGAATTAACTACGCCAGTTGGAGGTCGAGCTAACTTTTTTGAAGTATGTAGATATTGTTAGCTATTGTTGGGGCAGCACCGCTCATGGGGGTATTTCTTATGATTATGAATACAACCATATGATATCATCCTTAGCATGGATTGATTGTATCCATTGTAGGTTATCGTGGATTTATTTAGTAAGAAGGTTGTTTTATTTGGTGCAGATTGAGATCTTGTGGTGTTTGTTAGTGAGCGAGATCCTCAGATGGGACATAGGCATGTTTCATCCTTATCATCCCTGATGGCTAAGATGATGTTGAGTTCTTCAGAGGCTCAACAGTTTGCATTTCCTGTGGTCGTAGTGGAGCACCCTGATTTATTTCCAGAAGAGGTTGTAGCATTACCCCCTTGACGAGAGATCAAGTTTGGCATCGAGCTACAGCCTGGAGCATCACCTATCTCTAAGTCCTCATATAGGATGGCCCCTTCTGAGTTACGAGAGCTATGTATATAGTTGGATGGCCTATTAAAATGTGGGTTTGTTCAGCCAAATGGGTCACCATGGTGTGAACCAGATTTTTTTTTTTGTGAAAATGGATGATGATAGTTTGCGATTGTGTGTCGATTATCATCACATAAACAAAGTGACTCTAAATAATTTTTATCCTCTTCTACAGATTATTGATTTATTTGATTAACTAATGGGTGCAAGTTGGTTCTAAAAGATTAACTTGCATTCAGGATGTCATCAGATGCATATAAAGGAAGGGGATATCCTGAAGACTGTGTTCCATTGTCGTCAGGGGCATTAGGAGTTCGTTGTAATGTTGTTCAGTGTGACGAATTCTCCACCTATGTTAATGGGATTGATGAATGATGTGTTCTGTGAGTTCCTGTACAAGTTTGTGGTAGTTTTTATTGACGAAATTCTTGTGTAATCCACGTCTGAGGAAGATCATGCAAAGCATCTACATGTTATTTTTGGAGTTCTTCGTCAATGTAAGTTGTACGAGAAGTTGTTGAAGTGTGAGTTTTGGGATCAATATGTCTATTTCTAGGGGATTTTTGTGTCCCAACAGGGATTATTTTTGGATCCATTGAAGATGGAAGAAGTTGTGTCTTTGGAAACCCCCAAGACAGTGTCAGAGGTGTGCAGTTTCTTTCATCTCGTAGGCTACTACATGATGTTCGTAGACTATTTCTCATGAGTTGCGAATCCTCTAACAAAATTTACTAGGAAGCATCAGGCATTCATATGAATGAATAGTGTCATGCATATATCAATTATCTAATGGAAAAGTTAGAAAGTGCTCTGGTTATTTTTCTTCCAACTGGTGGAGTTCAGTTTGATGTTTTCTACGACGCTTCACATCTGGGGTTAGGCTATGGTCTAGTGTAGCAGAGATATGTTGTTTCTTATGGGTCACGAATTTTACATCCCAATGAACGTAACTATTCCACTCATGATCTTGAGTTGGCATCCGGGGTGTTTGCTCTGATTTTTTCGAGACATTACCTCATTGGTGAGTGCTTTTTGGTTTTCACTGATCGTAAAATTTTGAGGTAGGTTTTCTCCCAGCAAGACTTGAACTTACGACAACATTGGGGGATAGAGTTCTTATAGGAATATGACTTCGAGATATCATATAAACCTTGAAAGGGGAATTTTGTAGCTCATTCACTGATTTGAAAGTCATGTAGTGACGTTTTGCATGAATCTGGTGATTCCTGGAGAGTAATGGATGAACGGTCAACATTACATCTTGTTATGGGAGATGTTGGGGGTAGAGGTTGTCTTTTTCAGATGATCGTACAGTCATCCCTAATGCAGAAGGTGGAACAGTCCCATTTGGGGGCTCTAGAGGTGGTGGTCTAGAGAGACCAAGTTTTTTGTGGTGAGGACCTTGATGGTTGAATTGAGGATGAACAACACCGATTGTTGAATCATGGAAGGATTTTTGTTCCTTTGATAATGCATGAGACAATTCTCATAGAGTTCTTTAGTTCTCCTTTAGTGGTGCATCCTGGCATGACAAAGATGTACTGAGCCTTGAGGAGTCAGCTTTGGTGGCCTAGGCTGAAGTGTGAGGTTGCAGAGTTTGTGTCTCGAAGTTTGTTCTACCAGAAGGTGAAGGCCGAACACCGTGTCCATGGTGGTCTACTCCAGCCATTTGATATTCCTCATGATAAGTGGGAGAACATCTCCATGGTCTTTTTTACTATTTTACCTTGATCTCTGGGAGGGAATGATTCTATTTGGGTGGTATTGGATCATTTAACAAAATATTCCCACTATATAGTGATCAAGTAGTTGAGCTTAGTGGAAAATTTGATGAGGTCGTATCTGGAGGACGTGTTGAGACTTCATGGAGTCCCAAGGATGATCATGTCACGACCCGACCCAATGGGGCTCGAGCCATGACTCCCCAAACCCGCCTCTAATACGCCAGGGGCTGGCGACTAGCGCCGAGTAGGCTATCACACACATGGGAGGCATTAGCCTAAGGTACCTGTACACACGCACCGACAAAAACCACCATGAAACAGTGCAGAGATATAGAAACTGAAATGAAAATACATGCAGAAAATCTATCACAAACCAGTGTGCAACAGAAAAAGTACAAAGGGAAAAATAGGGCCCATCAAATAAAACTACAAAGCACGTCCAACCTGCTCTGAAGAAGGGGAACACTGCCACAAACACCCGCCGAAAATATCCCTCGGCACAGCTCTGGTAGACACCCTGGTCAACTCGCTCACTAAGCTCCGCCTACTCTGGGTCCTCCTAGGACTCCGTCAAAAGGCCTGTGGTCTGCACAAGACACAAACATGTGCAGGAAAAGCCCGTGCATGGGTGAGTATAAACATACTCAGTAGGCACCCCAAAAACCCAAAACCCAAGGGAGCAACTGAAAGGCAACCGTCCGCTCAACCCAGCCAGAGGGAACCCAGATGAGAGAGAAACTCCATCTCATGACCATCCTCGGCTAAACACAACTATTCATCTCAGCTCAGCTTAGGTTTATGCCCATACATACACCTTGAACAATCCAAATATACTCAGCTCACGCCACAAGGCACAAGAGGTACCGACCTCATCACCAGCAACTGTCCCAACCAGGAGAATACACCACACGAACACTGTCATACCAGATGACACTCATCCAAGAGATACACTCCATCGGGATTCTCAAAAACCTCTCAGACACTCACCCGAGAGATCACGCTCATCGGATAACATCACTGAGGAAAACTCAATGAAACAACAGAACCACCAAACTCCTCGGATAGGGTATCGCCGCTAGGGTCCGCTAGGGGATACCAAGACCCAGTCCGGTATACGTAGCTCACAGATAGGGGTTCACTCCCAGGGTCCGCTGGGGGATACCACGACCTGATTTGGCATACGTAGTTCTCACAGATAGGGGATCACACCCAGGATCCGCTGGGGGATACCACAACCCGATCTGGCGCTCGACAGAAGCTCAACACTCAGATAGAGGATCATCGTCCATATAAAGATGGAAACGATGATACCGGAACCCTATCTGGTATAACTCGCGATGTAGGGGATCGAACCGACGATGCCGCAACCCTACCGAAACCACGCACTGAGTAGGGGATCGAAAAACCAACGATACCGCAACCCTACCGACACCAAGCGCTGAGTAGGGGATCATATAACCAACGATACCGCAACCCTACTATAAACATCATGTTGTGTAGGGGATCATAAACATGACAATGCCACAACCCTACTGTGCACGACCCATCGCGTAGGGGATCATATTCCTGATGATGCCAGAAACCCTACATGGTTAACCTGCTAGATAGGGGATCACCTGTAACACCCCAAGATTTTATGAAAAATATTTTTTTTAATTTCATGTCTTGTGTTGTACGCTACACCAAAAGGGGCTTGCACAACACGCATCCTTGTCTTTCCTTGCATTACATGGAATCAAGACCTTCCTCGATAGCGTGTGTAGTACGCAATACCAAGTTTCACCAAACAACAATATGTTATTAAAATATTATTAAAAACTAGCCGTTATGAATAGTAATAACCACTTTTTGAAATTTTGTAAATTTTATTTTTCAAAATGGACTTTATTTTTGGATTCGGAATATCTAAATTAGCTTAGGGTGAAATTTTGGTACTTTTCGGATAACTTTCATTTTCTGATGAATAGTGAAAATTACTAAATTTTAATTAAAAACAACTTTTTTAATCAAAATAATTTATAGTGATCAATTATTAATTTTAGTGGTTTTAAATTATATTTAGAATATATTTTTACAATTTAATACAATGTTAGTCCTTGGATGTAATTTCACATTTAAACCAGACATAAACAAGTGTCAATCTTTTGATAGTTATTATCTCTTAAAAACACACTATTTGTTTTGACGACGAGAATTAATTTTTTAATTATTTAATGTAACTGATATGTTTTGAATTTGGTAAAATAAACATCATTTTTGAAATCATAATATAAAATATTACTTAGGCCTAATTTTTGGTATTTTTCTGAAAACTTTCAATTTTTGATGAATAGTGAAACCACTAAGTGGTAGTTAAAAAACTGAATTTTTCATAAAAGATAATTTTACCACTTCTGTGAGTGGAATTTCGAAAACCCGAGAGACATGGTTAATATCAAGGACTAAAATGTGGTTCAATGTGATGAAAGTAATTTTTGGTGAATTGTAACTTTTTACTTTTTTTACCACGGTTAAAAGTAAATAGGGTAATTAACAGTAAAAGTGTTATTAATATTACCCTAACAGATGTCCTAATTCTGTTGGATATGTTTAATTCGACCAAAAACAACCTTAGGAATAAAATATGACCATTTAGGGCCACTTGGATTAGATTAGGACATTTATTATTAATTTATTTAAAGAAGGGTTCAAATAGTTAAAATCAAAGTTTAATAAGTATATCATTTTTAATATTGGGTTATACATAAGATAAATTCGACTATAAATATTCATTAGAAAGATAAAACGATTTCCTATTTTTTTTTAATTTTTAGACATTAGATAAGTTAATTTATTTATGACACAAAGATGATGCAGTAATTATCTTATTAATGAAATATTGACATAATTGATGTTATAAATACCAAAATAAATGTAATTTGAGACTTTTTATGAATTACACTAGGTCTATAGGTTAGTATGACATGTTATTATTGAGTTTATTAACATTTTTCGAACTAATCATTCTGTTATGATTTTTACAAAAATAAATTACCAAATAGTGTCAAAATTGACATAAAATAGTTTTTAAAACAAATATTATATTATTAATTGTTATTATATTCTTAAAAATCTAAGGTTTGGTCAAATTACTTAGATAAGGTTATATATATTAATAATAAACAACTTGTTGTTCGTTTGGCTTGTTATAGTACGTTTATTAACCTTATAGTGTAAGAACACAAAAAGACATAGTAAAAGTAAAATTATCTAACTTAAAGTTAAAACTAAATGATAATGTTAAAATAGTAAACTAAACTTGTTCAAATTATATTGGATGATATTATTTAGACCCATCCCCACCTTAGCTTCTAAATAACTCAATTTTGAGCTATTAAAAACTGAATGTGACTTTATAATAAAATTATATTTTTGGTTATTCCAAAGGTGCCCCTCTCCTCCCTTATAAAAGGGCACTTCCTCCCTCTCTTCCTCACACCACATTGAGCCTTCAAGCTCAGCCAAAACCAGCCAATTGCTTCTCTCCACTTCACTAGAGACATCATAGAGGTCCTGGTCTTCTTTAAAGACCAATTTTAGTGCCCTAAGAGGAGGTATCAATGAGTCACTTCAAAGAAGAGGTAATGTCCGTTACCGATTCTTTCACCTTTATTTCTTCTTCCACTTCTTCTTCTTAGGTTGTTTCATTATTAAGTAATAACATCAGTATCACTCATATACTGATATGTTATTATAAGTATGTAACGACCCTTTTTCACCATCTATCCATCCTACGGAAAACGAAATCACTGCGCGTGCGTACGTTCGGAATACCGTCTCCACACCGTGGTGTAATCTATTTTCCACCACCACCATACTTGGATGGGTATAATGGTGTACATAATAACTATATATTATTATTTTAAAGTGATATTGATTTTGAAATATTATTCATACACTCCAATACAATCCCACGATCATGAGAACGATATAATCGCTCGTGCGTACGTACGAACTACCGTCTCCACGACGCGATGAGATTCATTCTCCACGTTAACCATTCATGAATGATTATAAAGTATATAAAATAAGTAATCATGAAATATATGACATAATAATGATACTGGATTTATGTGTATATATATCTATGTCATCTACTTAATTCCATTCAACTAAATATGGAAACGAAAAAAACGTTCATGCGTACGTACGGCCTACCGTCTCCATGAACGGTGTATTTCGTTCCATTTATTGATCTATTATATATATGTATATTCTGAATATATATTATATATAAATCATGTTTTATATTCTGTAATTAAGTAATAATGATCTAAGAAATCATATGAATAATTACAAGTCAAAACACGGACGACAAATGAAACGATTTTACCCAAAACGCTCTTTAACATGGAATTTACAAAAGAACGGGTAAAATAAAGTCATAAGTGAACCATATATGATATCATAAAAATAATTATGATTCTGGAATAAGTCAATAACATTATTTAAATCATTATACAGGAGGTTCAAACACTTACGAAGCAAATCGGACCTAAGGTAAGGGAAATATCGCAATCTCATTTTTATCTAAGATTGTTTATACTTTGGTATTTACTGGGGTGTATTTTATCATCCACATCCATTTTTCCTCAATATGTAATATTATTTCCATCCACCTACAATTTTTTCAATCCAATTTTACCCTTTGGTGAGTTTTTAGTAAAGGATATTAAAGGAATCTTTTGTCGTTTTTCGTACGAGGTACTTTTTGACTTTTCTGACAAAGGTACGAGAAGAATGTTTTTTTAACTTATACGGCATGGATGGATTTTTAAAAAATTATTTCCAAGAAGATTACTTTACAAGTTTTCAAGTTTATTTTTAATCAACTTCTTTTAGTTTAAAATTGTATGACATGTTAAGAAAGGAATCTTTTTTTGAAGTAGAAAGGATATTTTCCTCAAGAATGGAGTTCAAGTGTTTTATCAAAATTATTTTCCATCTAAGATAATAAAGGGTTCTGTTTCTATCACTATTTTTACATTGATTTGATTATGTTGTGATGGAATTATTTTAATGAATTATTTTATCTTATATGAATTGTTTTATGATGTCACGATGTTTAAGATTCCCATTTTTATTACATGGGTTATGCAATGATGTATGATTTAATATTTTTTGGCACACATAAGAATGGTATCATTATGAGATGGGTGGGCACTATATCTCCCTCCAATGCATTGGGTAAATATTTTATATCTCATGAGATAGACATGGCTGGAACGGTAGGTTGTACCGGTTCAGTGAAACAGGACTGAAACGAGGGTGACTCGGTTCAGAAATGGACTTTGTCCACTACGATAGTCTTGGAAATGAGTCTTGACCAATAAGATATTATTCTCTATGATTATGTGTGTATGCCACAAAGTTTCATGATTTAATTTATGATTATTGGGATTTCAATTCACTACTATGATTTATCCCATGTTATGAAATTATGCTCTCTTTTGCAGGTTAAGATTTTCAAAATGTTATGTTCTTATGATGTGATTGATATTTCTATTGTTTACCCTTACTGAGAATTTAAGCTCACCCTTTTATGTTTTCTTTTCCCCGGGATATAAATAAAGGTTTTAGGTAAAAAAAAGAAGATCTTTATGGGAGACGTTGAAGATCTTTCACCATGATTAGAAGATTACGTTCCGAGTTTCCAAAGACACTAAACTATTACGGTCCTTGTGTGTGTTTTTGTTATGTACTATGTATTCCGCAAAAGTAATGTAATGTCCATGTAAGTCAAGCTTCAGGTCTCTACAGTTGGTATCAGAGGAAAGGTTTAGTCAACCTTTGGAAACTAGGATGCGAAAACGTTACTGAGATCCCTAGAGATATTTCTAAGGTATGTCTAGGGATGTCCCTAAGGATAAGTATACATATAGGATATAGTCCTAGAACTATGGTAAAAATATTAGATTAAACCAAAGATGTTAGATATTCAAGATACTCCTACTTTATTATGATTTTTGTCTCTCACACTATTCTTTTTGGGTTTTAGAAAATGGCTGGAAACAAAATGATTCATGATAATGGACGATATGATGGACAATGGAATGATATTCTTCATGAGAAACCAAATGAAATGGGATTTGGAAGTCCAAATATCATTATTATGCCGAATCAGAAATCTCATAATATGATCAATAAAGTAAAATTTGGTATGTTTCCTGACACAGCTAATAAGAGAAATATGGAGTTTCATGATGATCATAGAGGAAAGAAAGTTCAATTTCCCCTATGTAAATCATGTGGGAAGAGGCATCAAAAAGAATGTTTCAAAGGAACTGGAAGACGCTTTGGGTGTGGAAAAGAAGGACACAAAGCCAGTAAGTGCAAAGTAAAAGGTTTAGTTAGCACCAGGTATGAGGATAATGCTATTGCTATGACATCAACAATGGTTTAATGTTTTAAATGTGGAATGTACGGGCATTATGAAAACCAATTCCCTAAGGGACAGTCTCATGAAGAGAATCAGTACGGTCGTATGAGTAGTATTTATGTTGATGATGATGAAGAGACTACAAATGATATGTGAGATGAAAGAATTTTTGAAGCTCGGTCAATGGTTTAAGAATGTAGTGGAATGATTACATGTTTATCAAGTGTAATGTTGAATAAGTAATCTCATGGTACAATGGAAGAAAGAGAAATCTAAGGATTGTTACACTGTTGTCTTTCCTTGAGTTTTGAAAGTGTATGATTAATGGTACTGGTATCCATTAAAGGTTATTCAGATATTTTTGGAAAGTAGATGATATGCTCATAATGAAGGGATAAGGAGAAAATTAAATTTTTGATAGTATTCATGAGCTCATGACTGATATAAGGAAATAGTTTTATCATGGATTGAGTATAAAGAATTTTGAGGATTTTGGTTTGTGGAAAGTGTTAACATTTAACTGTATTCATGTTTTCAATAAGGTTCAATGGGTATTCATTCTTCAATAGAATACATAATTAAGGTATTCACATGTTTTTAATTTGACCAACAAGATATATCTTATGATATATGGGGGATAAATGATGGCATTCACGTGATTGTTATGTGACATTTCAAGTAATCATTTTCTTTATACTATGAGCTTGGACCGAAGTATTTTAGATAAGACTAAATATTGGAATGTATTATGTTGGAAATAAGTTAGTATTGTTTAAGGATAGAACTTTTTTTCGATATTATTGATGGGATGTTATATTAATATAGCTTTAGAAAAAGGACAACCTGCCGTATGGGCGACATCCCATCGCGTCAGACAAGGCTGTGGGAATCGAACCCACAACCGAAGTGCGATTGGCCTGTATCACCTACCACTGGCCTACAGTAATTCCTTGTTTAGTAGAAACTAGTTTTATTATATTTAGCAGTATGATATAAGAAGTATAAGTCCATTTTAGGAACCATATATGATTAATCTCACTATAGATGGAGTTATGTATTTTTTTGATAACTTTTCTAACCTTTTGTTTGAGACAGATGGAATGACCCATCATTCTATCACATGATCTGCTATCACATCATGAATGAAAAATTCAACTTTATTTATTTAAGAGATGAGGTGGAAATTGTCCACAGAACGACCAACGGTGAGACTATACCGAAATCATGAAAGTATTTCTTCTAATTCCAATTTCATCAACTTTAGGGAAACGATCTTGAAAACCAAAAATGTTGTCCTAGTGCTCTTATATCTGATGAATTAGATGGTACCTTAGATCGTCACAAATTTATGGCTTTGTGATTGCTGGCTTTTCCATAGCCATGTTCTCTACCACTCTCCATCAGAACATGACGGTTAGATTTCTCTTCCATATCCATATTTTCACCTATGTTCTCCTCTGTGGAAACCCAGTGAATAGTTTATTTGGTTAACCGTTAGGTTTCTTACTTTTGTTTTTAAATATTGGTTTTTGTATTCCTTTTTACGATGTGGGTTTCTATTAAAGTAACTTTTGGGTAGTAAACCATTTATAACCCCGACGAATTTCGAGGGCGAAATTCATTTTAAGGGGGGTAGAATGTAACACCTCGTGATTTTATGAAAACTATTCTTTTTAATTTCATGTCTTGTGTTGTACGCTACACCAAAAGGGGATTTCACAACACGCATCCTTGACTTGCCTTGCATTACACGGAATCGCGACCTTCCTCGATAGCGTGTGTAGTACGCAATACTGAGTTTCACCAAAAAACGATATGCTATTAAAATATTATTAAAAACTTGCCGTTATGAATATTAATAACAAATTTTTGAAATTTTGTAAATAATATTTTTCAAAATGGAATTCATTTTTGGATTTGGAATAACCAAATTAGCTTAGGGTGAAATTTTGGTACTTTTTAGATAACTTTCATTTTCTGATGAATAGTGAAAATTACTAAATTTTAATTAAAAATAACTTTTTTAATAAAAATAATTAATAGTGATAAATTATTAATTTTAGTGGTTTTAAAGTATATTTAGAATATATTTTTACAATTTAATACAATGTTGGTCATTGGATATAATTTCACATTTAAACCAGACATAAACAAGTGTCAATCTTTTGATAGTTATTATCTCTTAAAAACAAGCTATTTGTTTTGACGACGGGAATTAATTTTTTAATTAGTTAATGTAACTGATATGTTTTGAATTTGGAAAAATAAAAATCATTTTTGAAATCATAATATCAAATATATCTTAGGCATAATTTTGGTATTTTTCTGAAAACTTTCAATTTTTGATGAATAGTGAAACCACTAAGTGGTAGTTAAAAAACTGAATTTTTCATAAAACGTAATTTTACCGCTTCTATGAGTGGAATTTCGAAAATCCGAGAGACACGGTTAATATCAAGGAATAAAATGTGGTTCAATGAGACGAAAATAATTTTTAGTGAATAGTAACTTTTTACTTTTGTTTACCACGGTTAAAAGTAAATAGGGTAATTAACAGTAAAAGTGTTATTAATATTATCCTAAAACATGTCCTAATTCTATTGGATAAGTGTAATTCGACCAAAAACATCCTTAGGAATAAAATATGACCATTTAGTCCCACTTGGATTAGATTAGGACATTTATTATTATTTTATTTAAAGAAGGGTTAAAATAGTGAAAATCAAAGTTTAATAAGTATATCATTTTTAATATAGGGTTATACTTAAGATAAATTCGACTATAAATATTCATTAGAAAGCTAAAACTATTTAATATATAATGGTAGTTTATTTTTAATTTTTAGACTTTATATAATATAATTTATTTATGACACAATAATGATGCAGTAATTATCTTTTTAATGAAATATTGACATAATTGATGTTATAAATACCAAAATAAATTTAATTTGAGACTTTTTATGAATTACACTAATTTTCTAGGTTAATATGACATGTTATTATTGATTTTATTAAATTTTTTCTAACTAATAATTCTGTTATGAGTTTTACAAAAATCACTTACCAAATAGTGTCAAAATTGACATAAAATAGTTTTTTAAAAAAATATTATATTATTAATTGTTATTATATTCATAAAAAACTAAAGTTCAGCCAAGTGACTTAGATAAGGTTATATATATTAATAATAAACAACTTGGGGTTCTTTTGGCTTGATATAGTATGTTTATTAACCTTATAGTGTAAGAACACAAAAAGACACGGTAAAAGTAAAATTATCTAACTTAAAGTTAAAACTAAATGATAAGGATACAATAGTAAACTAAACTTGTCAAAATTCTATTTTATGATATTATTTCAACCCATACCCACCTTAGCTTCGAAATAACTCAATTTGGAGATACTAAAAACCGAATGTGACTTTATAATAAAATAATATTTTTTGTTATTCCAAAGGTGCCCCTCTCCTCCATTATAAAAGGGCACTTCCTCCCTCTCTTCCTCACACCACATTGAGCCTTCATTCTCGGCCAAACCCTACCAATATCTTCTCTCCACTTCCCTAGAGACATCCTATAGATCATGGTCTTCTTAAAAGACCAATTTTAGTGCCCTAAGAGAAGGTATCAAAGAGGCGCTTCAAAGAAGAGGTAATGTCTGTTACCGATTCTTTCACCTTTATTTCTTCTTCCACTTCTTCTTCTTAGGTTGTTTCATTATTAAGTAATAACATCAGTATCACTAATATAATTATATGTTATTATAAGTATGAAACAACCATATTTCACCATCTATCCATCCTACAGAAAACGAAATCACCGCGCGTGCGTACGTACGGAATACCGTCTCCACGCCGTGGTGTAATCTATTTTCCACCACCACCTTACTTGGATGGGTATAATGGTGTACATAATAACTATATATGATTATTGTAAAGTGATATTGATTCTGAAATATTATACATAAACTCCAATACAATTACACGATCATGAGAACGATATCATCGCTCGTGCGTACGTACGGACTACCATCTCCACGACGCGATGAGATTCATTCTCCACGTTAACCATTCATGAATGATTATAAATTATATATAATAAGTAATCATGAAATATATGACATAATAATGATACTGGATTTATGTGTATATATATGTATGTCATCTACTTAATTCCATTCAACTCAATAATTAAACGAAAACAGCGTTCATGCGTACGTACGGCCTACTGTCTCCATGAACGGTGTATTTCTTTCCATTTATTGATCTATTATATATATGTATATTCTGAATATATATTATATATAAATTATGTTTTATATTCTGGAATTAAGTAATCATGATCTATGTAATCATATGAATAATTACAAGTCAAAACACGGACGACAAATGAAATGATTTTACCCAAAACGCTCTTTAACATGGAATTTACAAAAGAACAGGTAAAATAAAGTCATAAGTGAACCATATATGATATCATAAAAATAAGTATGATTCTGGAATAAGTCAATAACATTATTTAAATCATTATACAGGAGGTTCGGACACTTACGAAGAAAATCGGACCTAAGTTAAAGGAAATATCACAATCTCATTTTTATCCGAGATTGTTTATACTCTGGTATTTACTGGGGTGTATTTTATCATCCACATCCATTTTTCCTCAATATGTAATATTATTTCCATCCACCTACAATTGTTTAAATCCAATTTTACCCTTCGGTGAGTTTTTAGTAAAGGATATGAAAGGAATCTTTTGTCATTTTTTGTACGAGGTACTTTTTGACTTTTCTGACAAAGGTACGAGAAGAATGTTTTTTAACTTATACGGCATGAATGGATTTTTAAAACATTATTTCCAAGAAGCTTAGTTTACAAGTTTTCAATTTTATTTTTAATCAAATTCTTTTAGTTTAAAATTGTATGACATGTTAAGAATGAAAAATGTTTTTGGAGTAGAAAGGATATTTTCCTCAAGAATGGAGTTCAAGTGTTTTATCAAAATTATTTTCCATCTAAGATAATAAAGGGTTCTGTTTCTATCCCTATTTTTACATTGATTTGATTATGTTATGATGGAATTTTTTTAATGAATCCATTTATCTTATATGAATTGTCTTATGATGTCACGATGTTTAAGATTCCCATTTTTATTACATGGGTTATGCAATGATGTATGATTTAATTTTTTGTGGCACAGATAAGAATGGTATCATTATGAGATGGGTGGGACCTATATCTCCCTCCAATGCATTGGGTAAAGATTTTATATCTCACGAGATAGACATGGCTAGAACGGTAGGTTATACCGGTTCAGTGAAACAGGACTGAAACGAGGGTGACTCGGTTCAGAAATGGAATTTGTCCACTAAGATAGTCTTGGAAATGAGTCTTGACTAATAAGATATGATTCTATATGATTATGTGTGTATGCCACAATGTTTCATGATTTAAGTTATGATTATTGGTATTTCATTTCACTACTATGATTTATCCCATGTTATGAAATTATGCTCTTTTTTGTAGGTTAAAATTTTCAAAATGTTATGTTCTTATGATGTGATTGATATTTCTTTTGTTTATCCTTACTGAGCATTTGAGCTCACCCTTTTATGTTTTCTTTTCCCCAGGATATAAATAAAAGTTTTAGGTAAAAAAAGAAGATCTTTATGGTAGACGTTGAAGATATTTCACCATGATTAGATGATTACGTTCCGAGTTTCGAAAGACACTAAACTATTACGGTCCTTGTGTGTGTGTTTTTTGTTATGTACAAAGTATTCCGCAAAAGTAATGTAATGTCCATGTACGTCAAGATTCAGGTCTCTAAAGTTGGTATCAGAGGAAAGGTTTAGTCAACCTTTGGAAACTAGGATGTGAAGGCGTTAGGGAGATCCCTAGAGATATTTCTAAGGTATGTCTAGGGATGTCCCTAAGGATAAGTATACATATAGGATATAGTCCTAGAACTATGGAACAATATTAGATTAAACCAAAGATGCAAGATATTGAAGATACTCCCCCTTTATTATGATTTTTGTCTCTCACACTATTCTTTTTGGGTTTTAGAAAATGGCTGAAAACAATATGATTCACGATAATGGTGGATATTATGGACAATGGAATGATATTCTTCATGATCAACCAAATGAAATGGGATTTGGAAGTCCGATCATCAATATTATTCCGAATCAGCAATCTCATAATATGATCAATAAAGTAAAATTTGGTACGTTTCCGGACTCAGCTAATAAGAGAAAGATGGAGTTTCATGATGATCATAGAGGAAAGAAAGTTCAATTTCCCCTATGTAAATCATCTGGGAAGAGGCATCAAGGAGAATGTTTCAAAGGAACTGGAAGATGCTTTGGGTGTGGAAAAGAAGGACACAAAGCCAGTAAGTGCAAAGGGAAAGGTTCAGTTAACACCAGGGATGAGGATAATGGTATTACTATGACATCAACAATGGTTAAATGTTTTAAATGTGGAATGTACAGGAATTATGCAAACCAATTCCCTAAGGGAAAGTCTCATGAAGAGAATCAGTATGGTCGTATGGGTAGTATTTATGTTGATGATGATGAAGAGACTACAAATGATATGTGAGATGAAAGAATTGTTGAAGCTCGGTCAATGGTTTAAGAATGTAATGGAATTATTACATGTTTATCAAGTGTAATGTTGTATAAGTAATCTCATGGTACTATGGAATAAAGAGAAATATAAGGATTTTTACACTGTTGTCTTTCCTTGAGTTTTGAAAGTGTATGATTAATGGTACTGGTATCCATTAAAGGTTATTCAGATATTTTTGGAAAGTAGATGATATGCGCATAATGAAGGGATAAGGAGAAAATTAAATGTTTGATAGTATTCATGAGCTCATGACTGATATAAGGAAATAGTTATATCATGGATTGAGTATAAAGAATTTTGAGGATTTTGGTTTGTGGAAAGTGTTAACTTTTAACAGTATTCATGTTTTCACTAAGGATCAATGGGTATTAATTCTTCAAGAGAATACATAATTAAGGTATTCACATGTTTGTAATTTGACCAACAAGATATATCTTATGATATATGGGGGATAAATGATGGCCTTCACGTGATTGTTATGTAACATTTCAAGTAATCATTTTCTTTATACTCTGAGCTTGGATCGAAGTATTTTATATAAGCCTAAAGATTGGAATGGATTATGTTGGACATAAGTTAGTATTGTTTAAGGATAGAACTTATTTTCGATATTATTTATGGGAAGTTATAGTAATATAGCTTTAGAAAAAGGACAACCTGCAGGACAGGCGACAACCCATCGCGTCGGACAAAGCTGTGGGAATCGAACCCACAACCGAAGTGTGACTGGCCTTTATCGCCTACCACTGGCCTACAAGAAGTCCTTGTTTAGTAGAAACTAGTTTTATTATATTAAGCAGTATGATATAAGAAGTATATGTCCATTTTAGGAACCATATATGATTAATCTCTCTATAGATGGACTTATGTATTTTTTGATAACTTTTCTAACCTTTTGTTTGAGACAGATGGGATGACCCATCATTCTATCACATGATCTGCTATCACATCATGAATGAAAAATTCAACTTCATTTATTTAAGAGATGAAGTGGAAATTGTCCAAAGAATGACAAACGGTGAGACTATACCGAAATCACGAAAGTATTTCTTCTAATTCCAATTTCATCGACTTTAGGGAAACGATCTTGAAAACCAAAAATGTTGTCCTAGTGCTCTTATATCTGATGAATCAGATGGTACCTTAGATCGTCACAAATTTATGGCTTTGTGATTTCTAGCTTTTCCATAGCCATGTTTTCTACCACTCCCCATCAGAACATGATGGTTAGATTTCTCTTCCATATACATATTTTCACCTATGTTCTCCTATGTGGAAACCTAGTGAATAGTTTATTTGGGTAACCGTTACGTTTCATTTTTTTTAAAGATTGGTTTTGGTATTCATTTTTATGATGTGGGTTTCTATTAAAGAAACTTTCGAGTAGTAAACCATTTATAACCCCGACGAATTTCGAGGGCGAAATTCATTTTAAGGGGGGTAGAATGTAACACCCCACGATTTTATGAAAAATATTCTCTTTAATTTCATGTATTGTGTTGTACGCTACACAAAAAGGGGCTTACAAAACATGCATCCTTGACTTTCCTTGCATTACACGGAATCACGACCTTCCTCGATACCGTGTGTAGTACGCAATACCGAGTTTCACCAAACAACGATATGCTATTAAAATATTATTAAAAACTAGCCGTTATGAATAGTAATAAGCACTTTTAGAACTTTTGTAAATTTTATTTTTCAAAATGGACTTCATTTTTGGATTCGGAATATCCAAATTAGCTTAGGGTGAAATTTTGGTACTTTTCGAATAACTTTCATTTTCTGATGAATAGTGAAAATTACTAAATTTTAATTAAAAACAACTTTTTTAATAAAAATAATTAATAGTGATCAATTATTAATTTTAGTGGTTTTAAAGTATATTTAGAATCTATTTTTACAATTTAATACAATGATGGTCATTGGATGTAATTTCACATTTAAACCAGACATAAACAAGTGTCAATCTTTTGATAGTTATTATCTCTTAAAAACACGCTATTTGTTTTGACGATGGGAATTAATTTATTAATTATTTAATGTAACTGATATGTTTTGAATTTGGTAAAATAAACATAATTTTTGAAATCATAATATCAAATATAGGTTAGGCCTAATTCTTGGTATTTTTCTGAAAACTTTCAATTTTTGATGAATAGTGAAACCACTAAGTGGTAGTTAAAAAATTGATTTTTTCATAAAACGTATTTTTACCGCTTTTGTGAGTGGAATTTCGAAAATACGAGAGACACGGTTAATATCAAGGACTAAAATGTGGTTCAATGAGATGAAAATAATTTTTGTTGAATAGTAACTTTTTACTTTTTTTACCACGATTAAAAGTAAATAGAGTAATTAACGGTAAAAGTGTTATTAATATTACCCTAACACATGTCCTAATTCTATTGAATAAGTGTAATTCGACCAAAAACAACCTTAGGAATAAAATATGACAATTTAGTCCCACTTGGATTAGATTTGGACATTTATTATTAATTTATTTAAAGAAGGGTAAAGATAGTTAAAATTAAAGTTTAATAAGTATATCATTTTTAATATTGGGTTATACATAAGATAAATTCGACTATAAATATTAATTAGAAAGATAAAACGATTTCATATATAATGGTATTTTATTTGTAATTTTTAGACATTATATAATTTAATTTATTTATGACACAAAGATGATGCAGTAATTATCTTATTAATGAAATATTGACATAATTGAAGTTATAAATACCACAATAAATGTAATTTGAGACTTTTTATGAATTCCACTAATTTTATAGGTTACTATGACATGTTATTATTGATTTTATTAACTCTTTTATAACTAATAATTCTGTTATGATTTTTACAAAAATCAATTACCAAATAGTGTCAAAATTGACATAAAATAGTTTTTAAAAAATATATTATATTATTAATTGTTATTATATTCTTAAAAATCTAAGGTTCGGCCAAATGACGTATATAAGGTTATATATTGTAATAATAAACAACTTGGGGTTCGTTTGGCTTGTTATGGTAAGTTTATTAACCTTATAGTGTAAGAACACAAAAAGGCACGGTAAAAGTAAAATTATCTAACTTAAAGTTAAAACTAAATGATATTGTTAAAATAGTAAACTAAACTTGTCCAAATTCTATTTGATGATAGTAGTTCGACCCATCCCCACCTTAGCTTCGAAATAACTCAATTTGGAGCTATTAAAAACCGAATGTGACTTTATAATAAAATAATATTTTTAGTTATTCCAAAGGTGCCCCTCTCCTCCCTTATAAAACGGCACTTCCTCCCTCTCTTCCTCACACCACATTGAGCCTTCATGCTCGGCCAAACCCTGCCAATTTCTTCTCTCCACTTCCCTAGAGACATCCTAGAGGTCCTGGACTTCTTCAAAGACCAATTTAAGTGCCCTAAGATGAGGTATCAAAGAGGCGCTTCAAAGAAGAGGTAATGTCCGTTACCGATTCTTTCACCTTTATTTCTTCTTCCACTTATTATTCTTAGGTTGTTTCATTATGAAGTAATAACATCAGTATCACTAATATACTTATATGTTATTATAAGTATGAAAAAAACCTATTTCACCATCTATCCATCCTACGGAAAATGAAATCACCGTGCGTGCGTACGTACGGAATACCGTCTCCACACCGTGGTGTAATCTATTTTCCACCACCACCTTACTTGGATGGGTATAATGGTGTAAATAATAACTTTATATGATTATTGTAAAGTGATATTGATTCTGAAATATTATACATACACTCCAATACAATCCCACGATCAGGAGAATGATATCATCGCCCGTGCGTACGTACGGACTACCGTCTCCACGACGCGATGAGATTCATTCTCCACGTTAACCATTCATGAATGATTATAAAGTATATATAATAAGTAATCATGAAATATATGACATAATAATGATACTGGATTTATGTGTATATATATGTATGTCATCTACTTAATTCCATTCAACTCAATAAGGAAACGAAAACAGCGTTCATGCGTACGTACGGCCTACTATCTCCATGAACGTTGTATTTATTTCCATATATTGATCTATTATATATATGTATATTCTGTGTATATATTATATATAAATCATGTTTTATATTCTGGAATTAATTTATCATGATCTAAGTAGTCATATGAATAATTACAAGTCAAAACACGGACGACAAATGAAACGATTTTACCCAAAACGCTCTTTAACACGGAATTTACAAAAGAACGGGTAAAATAAAGTCATAAGTGAACCATATATGATATCATAAAAATAATTATAATTATAGAATAATTCAATAACATTATTTAAATCATTATACAGGAGGTTCGGACACTTACGAAGAAAATCGGACATAAGGTAAGGGAAATATCAGAATCTCATTTTTATCTAAGATTGTTTATACTTTGGTATTTACTGGGTTGTATTTTATCATCCACATCCATTTTTCCTCAATATGTAATATTATTTCCATCCACCTACAATTTTTTAAATCCAATTTTACCCTTCGGTGAGTTTTTAGTAAAGGATATGAAAGGAATCTTTTGTCATTTTTCGTACGAGGTACTTTTTGACTTTTCCAACAAAGGTACGAGAAGAATGTTTTTTTAACTTATACGTAATGAATGGATTTTTAAAACATTATTTCCAAGAAGCTTACTTTACAAGTTTTCAAGTTTATTTTTAATCAACATCTTTTAGTTTAAAATTGTATGACATGTTAAGAAGGGAAAATTTTTTTGATGTAGAAAGGATATTTTCCTCAAGAATGGAGTTCAAGTGTTTTATCAAAATTATTTTCCATCTAAGATAATAAATGGTTCTGTTTCTATCCCTCTTTTTACATTGATTTGATTATGTTGTGATGGAATTATTTTAATGAATTCCTTTATCTTATATGAATTGTTTTATGATGTCACGATGTTTAAGATTCCCATTTTTATTACATGGGTTATGCAATGATGTATGATTTAATATTTTGTGGCACACATAAGAAAGGTATCATTATGAGATTGGTGGGACCTATATCTCCATTCAATGCATTGGGTAAAGATTTTATATCTCATGAGATAGACATGGCTGGAACAGTAGGTTATACCGGTTCAATGAAACAGGACTGAAACGAGGGTGACTCGGTTCAGAAATGGACTTTGTCCACTACGATAGTCTTGGCAATGAGTCTTGACTAATAAGATATTATTCTCTATGATTATATGTGTATGCCACAAAGTTTCATGATTTATGTTATGATTATTGGGATTTCATTTCACAACTATTATTTATCCCATGTTATGAAATTATGCTCTCTTTGGCAGGTTAAGACTTTCAAAATGTTATGTTCTTATGATGTGATTGATATTTCTTTTGTTTACCCTTACTGAGCATTTGAGCTCACCCTTTTATGTTTTCTTTTCCCGAGGATATAAATAAAGGTTTTAGGTAAAAAAAATAAGATCTTTATGGGAGATGTTTAAGATCTTTCACCATGATTAGAAGATTACGTTCCGAGTTTCCAAAGACACTAAACTATTACGGTCCTTGTGTGTGTGTTTTTGTTATGTACTAAGTATTCCACAAAATTAATATAATGTCCATGTATGTCAAACATCAGGTCTCTACAGTTGGTATCAGAGGAAAGGTTTAGTCAACCTTTGGAAACTAGGATGCGAAAACGTTAGTGAGATCCCTAGAGATATTTCTATGGTATGTCTAGGGATGTCCCTAAGGATAAGTATACATATAGGATATAGTCCTAGAACTATGGTAACAATATTAGATTAAACCAAAGATGTTAGATATTGACGATACTCCCATTTTGTTATGATTTTTGTCTCACACACTATTCTTTTTGGGTTTTAGAAAATGGCTGGAAACAAGATGATTCACGATAATGGGGGATATAATGGACAATGGAATGATATTCTTCATGAGGAACCAAATGAAATGGGATTTGGAAGTCCAAACATCATTATTATGCCGAATCTGCAATCTCATAATATGATCAATAAAGTAAAATTTGGTAAGATTCCAGACTCGGCTAATAAGAGAACGATGGAGTTTCATGATGATCATAGAGGAAAGAAAGTTCAATTTCCCCTATGTAAATAATGTGGGAAGAGGCATCTAGGAGAATGTTTCAAAGGAACTGGATGATGCTTTGGGTGTGGAAAAGAAGGACACAAAGCCAGTAAGTGTAAAGGAAAAAGTTCAGCTAACACCAGGGATGAGGATAATGGTATTTCTACGACATCAACAATGGTTAAATGTTTTAAATGTGGAATGTACGGGCATTATGTAAACCAATGCCCTAAGAGAAAGTCTCATGAAGAGAATCAGAATGATCGTATGGGTAGTATTTATGTTGATGATGATGAAGAGACTACAAATGATATGTGAGATGAAAGAATTGTTGAAGCTTGGTCAATGGTTTAAGAATTTAGTGGAATGATTACATGTTTATCAAGTGTAATGTTGTATAAGTAATCTCATGGTACTATGGAATAAAGAGAAATCTAAGGATTGTTACACTGTTGTCTTTCCTTGAGTTTTGAAAGTGTATGATTAATGGTACTGGTATCCATTAAAGGTTATTCAGATATTTTTGGAAAGTAGATGATATGCGCATAATGAAGGGATAAGGAGAAAATTAAATGTTTGATAGTATTCATGAGCTCATTACTGATATAAGGAAATCGTTATATCATGGTTTGAGTATAAAGAATTTTGAGGATTTTGGTTTGTGGAAAGTGTTAACTTTAAACTATATTCATGTTTTCACTAAGGTTCAATGGGTATTCATTCTTCAAGAGAATACATAATTAAGGTATTCACAAGTTTGTAATTTGACCAACAAGATATATCTTATGATATATGGGGGATAAATGATGGCAATCACTTCATTGTTATGTGACATTTCACATAATCATTTTCTTTATACTATGAGCTTGGACCGAAGTATTTTAGATAAGCCTAAAGATTGGAATGGATTATGTTGGACATATGTTAGTATTGTTTAAGGATAGAACTTTTTTTCTATATTATTGATGGGATGTTATAGTAATATAGCTTTAGAAAAAGGACAACCTGCAGGACGGGCGACAACCCATCGTGTCGGACAAGGCTGTGGGAATCGAACCCACAACCGAAGTGCGACTGCCTTTATCGCCTACCACTGGCCTACAAGAAGTCCTTGTTTAGTAGAAACTGGTTTTATTATATTAAGCAGTACGATATAAGAAGTATAAGTCTATTTTAGTAACCATATATGATTAATCTCACTATAGATGGACTTATGTATTTTTTTATAACTTTTCTAACCTTTTGTTTGAGACAGATGGGATGACCCACCGTTCTATCACATGATCTGCTATCACATCATGAATGAAAAATTCAACTTAATTTATTTAAGAGATGAAGTGGAAGTTTTCCAAAGAACGACCAATGGTGAGACTATACCGAAATCACGAAAGTATTTCTTCTAATTCCAATTTCATCAACTTTAAGGAAACGATCTTGAAAACCAAAAATCTTGTCCTAGTGCTCTTATATCTGATGAATCAGATGGTACCTTAGATCGTCACAAATATATGGCTTTGTGATTGCTGGCTTTTCCATATCCATGTTTTCTACCACTCTCCATCAGAACATGACGGTTAGATTTCTCTTTCATATCCATATTTTCACCTATGTTCTCCTATGTGGAAACCCAATGAATAGTTTATTTGGGAAACCGTTACGTTTCATACATTTTTTTAAAGATTGGTTTTGGTATTCCTTTTTACGATGTGGGTTTCTATTAAAGAAACTTTCGAGTAGTAAACCATTTATAACCCCGACGAATTTCCAGGGAGAAATTCATTTTAATGGGGTTAGAATGTAACACCCCAAGATTTTATGAAAAATATTCTTTTTAATTTCATGTCTTGTGCTGTACGCTACACCAAAAGGGGCTTGAAAAACACGCATCCATGACTTTCCTTGCATTACACGGAATTACGACCTACCTCGATAGCATATGTAGTACGCAATACCGAGTTTCACCAAACAACGATATGCTATTAAAATATTATTAAAAACTAGCTTTTATGAATAGTAATAACCACTTTTTGAAATTTTTTAAATTTTATTTTTCAAAATTAACTTCATTTTTTGGATTCGGAATATCCAAATTAGCTTAGGGTGAAATTTTGGTACTTTTAGGATAACTTTCATTTTCGGATGAATAGTGAAAATTACTAAATTTTAATTAAAAACTACTTTTTAAATCAAAATAATTAATAGTGATCAATTATTAATTTTAGTGGTTTTAAAGTATATTTAGAATATAATTTTACAATTTAATACAATTTTGGTCATTGGATGTAATTTCACATTTAAACCAGACATAAACATGTGTCAATCTTTTGATAGTTATTATCTCTTAAAAACACGCTATTTGTTTTGACGACAGGAATTAATTTTTTAATTAGTTAATGTAACTGATATGTTTTGAATTTGGTAAAATAAACATCATTTTTGAAATCATAATTTCAAATATAGTGTAGGCCTAATTTTTGGTATTTTTCTGAAAACTTTCAATTTTTGATGAATAGTGAAACCACTAAGTGGTAGTTAAAAAACTGAATTTTTCATAAAACGTAATTTTACCGCTTCTGTGAGTGGAATATTGAAAATCAGAGAGACACAGTTAATATCAAGGACTAAAATGTGGTTCAATAAGAAGAAAATAATTTTTGGTGAATAGTAACTTTTTAATTTTTTTACCACGGTTAAAAGTAAATAGGGTAATTAACGGTAAAAGTGTTATCAATATTACCCTAACACATGTCCTAATTATATTGGATAAGTGTAATTCGACCAAAAACATCCTTAGGAATAAAATATGACCCTTTAGTCCCACATGGATTAGATTAGGACATTTATTATTAATTTATTTAAAGAAGGGTTAAAATAGTTAAAATCAATGTTTAATAAGTATATCATTTTTATTATAGGGTTATACATAAGATAAATTCGACTATAAGTATTCATTAGAAAGCTAAAAGGATTTCCTATATAATGGTAGTTTATTTGTAATTTTTATAAATTATATAAGTTAATTTATTTATGACACAAAGATGATGCAGTAATTATATTATTAATGAAATATTGACATAATAGATGTTATAAATACAAAAATAAATGTAATTTGAGACCTTTTATGAATTCCACTAATTTTCTAGGTTAATATGATATGTTATTATTGATTTTATTAACTTTTTTAGAACTAATCATTCTATTATAAGTTTTACAAAAATCAATTACCAAATAGTGTCAAAATTGACATAAAATAGTTTTTTAAATCAATATTATATTATTAATTGTTATTATATTCATAAAAATATAAGGGACTGAAAAATGACTTAGATAAGGTTATATATATTAATAATAAACAAATTGGGGTTATTTTGGCTTGTTATAGTAAGTTTATTAACCTTATAGTGTAAGAACAGAAAAAGTCACGGTAAAAGTAAAATTATCTAACTTAAAGATAAAACTAAATGATAAGGTTAAAATAGTAAACTAAACTTGTCCAAATTCTATTTGATGATAGTATATCATCCCATCCCCACCTTAGCTTCGAAATATCTCAATTTGGAGCTATTAAAAACCGAATGTGACTTTATAATAAAATAATATTTCTAGTTATTCCAAAGGTGCCCCTCTCCTCCCTTATAAAAGGGCACTTCCTCCCTCTCTTCCTCACACCACATTGAGCCTTCAAGCTCAGACAAACCGTGACAATTTCTTCTATACACTTCCCTAGACACATCCTAGAGGTCCTGGTCTTCTTCAAAGACCAATTTAAGTGCCCTAAGAGGAGGTATCAAAGAGGCGCTTCAAAGAAGAGGTAATGTCCGTTACCGATTCTTTCACCTTTATTTCTTCTTCCACTTATTATTCTTAGGTTTTTTAATTATGAAGTAATAACATCAGTATCACTAATATACTTATATATTATTATAAGTATGAAACAACCTTATTTCACTATCTATCCATCCTATGTAAAACGAAATCACCGGGCGTGCGTACGTACGGAATATCGTCTCCACGCCGTGGTGTAATCTATTTTCCACCACCACCTTAATTGGATGGATATAATGGTGTACATAATAACTATATATTATTATTGTAAAGTGATATTGATTCTTAAATATTATACATACACTCCAATACAATCCCATGATCTTGAGAACGATATCATCGCTCATGCGTACGTACGGACTACCGTCTCCACAACACGATGAGATTCATTCTCCACGTTATCCATTCATGAATGATTATAAAGTATATATAATAAGTATTCATGAAATATATGACATAATAATGATACTGGATTTATGTGTATATATATGTATGTCATCTACTTAATTCCATTCAACTCAATAAGGAAACTAAAGCAGCGTTCATGCGTACGTATGACCTACTGTCTCCATGAACAATGTATTTCTTTCCATATATTGATCTATTATATATATGTATATTCTGAATATATATTATATATAAATCATGTTTTATATTCTGGAATTAATTAATCATGATATATGTAATCATATGAATAATTACAAGTCAAAACACGGACGACAAATGAAACAATTTTACCCAAAACGCTCTTTAACATGGAATTTACAAAAGAACGGGTAAAATAAAGTCATAAGTGAACCATATATGATATCATAAAAATAATTATGATTCGGGAATAAGTTAATAACATTATTTAAATCATTATACAGGAGGTTCGGACACTTACGAAGCAAATCAGACCTAAGGTAAGGGAAATATCACAATCTCATTTTTATCCGAGATTGTTTATACTTTGGTATTTAATAGGGTGTATTTTATCATCCACATCCATTTTTCCTCAATATGTAATATTATTTCCATCCACCTACAATTTTTTAAATCCAATTTTACCCTTCGGTGAGTTTTTAGTCATGGATATGAAAGGAATCTTTTGTCAATTTTCGTACGAGGTACATTTTGACTTTTCCGAAAAAGGTACGAGAAGAATGTTTTTTTAACTTATACGTCATGAATGGATTTTTTAAACATTATTTCCAAGAAGCTTACTTTACAAGTTTTCAAGTTTATTTTTAATAAACTTCTTTTAGTTTAAAATTGTATGACATGTTAAGAAAGGAACCATTTTTTAAGTAGAAAGGATATTTTCCCCAAGAATGGAGTTCAAGTGTTTTATCAAAATTATTATCCATCTAAGATAATAAATGTTTCTATTTCTATACCTATTTTTACATTGATTTGATTATGTTTTGAAGGAATTATTTTAATGAATTCCTTTATCTTATATGAATTGTTTTTTGATTTCACGATGTTTAAGATTCCCATTTTTATTACATGGGTTATGCAATGATGTATGATTTAATATTTTGTGGAACACATAAGAATGGTATCATTATGATATGGGTGGGACCTATATCTCCCTCCAATGAATTGGATAATGATTTTATATCTCATGAGATAGACATGGCTGGAATGGTTGGTTATACCGGTTTAGTGAAACAGGACTGAAACGAGGGTGACTCGGTTCAGAAATGGACTGTGTCCACTACGATAGTCTTGGAAATGAGTCTTGACCAATAAGATATGATTCTCTATGATTATATGTTTATGCCACAAAGTTTCATGATTTAATTTATGATTATTGGGATTTGATTTCACTACTATGATTTATCCCATGTTATGAAATTATGCTCTCTTTTGCAGGTTAAGATTTTCAAAATGTTATGTTCTTATGATGTGATTGATATTTCTTTTGTTTCCCCTTACTGAGCATTTGAGCTCACCCTTTTATGTTTTCTTTTACAAAGGATATAAATAAAGGTTTTAGGTAAAAAAAAAGAAGATCTTTATGGGAGACGTTGAAGATCTTTCACCATGATTAGAAGATTACGTTCCGAGTTTCCAAAAACACTAAACTATTACGGTCCTTGTGTGTGTGTTTTTGTTATGTACTAAGTATTCCACAAAAGTAATGTAATGTCCATGTATGTCAAGCTTCAGGTCTCTACAGTTGGTATCAGAGGAAATGTTTAGTCAACCTTTGGAAACTAGGATGCGAAAACGTTAGTGAGATCCCTAGAGATATTTCTAAGTTCTGTCTAGGGATGTCCCTAAGGATACATATACATATAGGATGTAGTCCTAGAACTATGGTAACAATATTAGATTAAACCAAAGTTGTTAGATATTGACGATACTCCCCTTTTATTATGATTTTTGTCTCTCACATTATTCTTTTTGGGTTTTAGAAAATGGCTGGAAACAAGATGATTCACGATAATGGAGGATATGATGGACAATGGAATGATATTCTTCATGAGAAACCAAATGAAATGGGATTTGGAAGTCCAAACATCATTATTATGCCGAATCAGCAATCTCATAATATGATCAATAAAGTAACATTTGGTAAGTTTCCTGACTCAGCTAATAAGAGAACGATGGAGTTTCATGATGATCATAGAGGAAAGAAAGTTCAATTTCAACTATGTAAATAATGTGGGAAGAGGCATCAAGGAGAATGTTTCAAAGGAACTGGATGATGATTTGGGTGTGGAAAAGAAGGACACAAAGCCAGTAAGTGCAAAGGAAAAGGTTCAGTTAACACTAGGGATGACGATAATGGTATTGCTACGATATCAATAATGGTTAAATGTTTTAAATGTGGAATGTACGGGCATTATGTAAACCAATGCCCTAATGGAAAGTCTCATGAAGAGAATCAGTTTGGTCATATGGGTAGTATTTATGTTGATGATAATGAAGAGACTACAAATGATATGTGAGATGAAAGAATTGTTGAAGCTCGGTCAATGGTTTAAGAATGTAGTGGAATGATTACATGTTTATCAAGTGTAATGTTGTATAAGTAATCTCATGGTACTATGGATTAAAGATAAATCTATGGATTGTTACACTGTTGTCTTTCCTTGAGTTTTGAAAGTGTATGATTAATGGTACTGATATCCAATAAAGGTTATTCAAATATTTTTGGAAAGTAGATGATATGAACATAATGAAGGGATAAGGAGAAAATTAAATTTTTTATAGTATTCATGAGCTCATGAATGATATAAGGAAATAGTTATATCATGGTTTGAGTATAAAGAATTTTGAGGATTTTGGTTTGTGGAAAGTGTTAACTTTTAACTGTATTCATTTTTTACTAAGGTTCAATGGGTATTAATTCTTCAAGAGAATATATAATTAAGGTATTCACATGTCTGTAATTTGACCAACAAGATATATCTTATGATATAAGGGGGATAAATGATGGCATTCACGTGATTGTTATGTGACATTTCAAGTAATCATTTTCTTTATACTATGAGCTTGGACCGAAGTATTTTAGATAAGCCTAAATATTGGAATGGATTATGTTGGACATATGTTAGTATTGTTTAAGGATAGAACTTTTTTTCGATATTATTGATGGGATGTTATAGTAATATAGCTTTAGAAAAAGGACATCCTGCAGGACGGGTGACAACCCATCGCGTCGGACAAGGCTGTGGGAATCGAACCCACAACCGAAGTGCGACTGGCCTTATCGCCTACCACTGGCCTACAAGAAGTCCTTGTTTAGTAGAAACTAGTTTTATTATATTAATCAGTATGATATAAGAAGTATAAGTCCATTTTAGGAACCATATATGATTAATCTTACTATAGATAGACTTATGTATTTTTTGATAACTTTTCTAACCTTTTGTTTGAGACAAATGGGATGACCCATCATTCTATCACATGATCTTCTATCACATAATGAATGAAAAATTCAACTTCATTTATTTAAGAGATGAAGTGGAAATTGTCCAAAGAATGACCAACGGTGAGACTATACAGGAATCACGAAAGTATTTCTTCTAATTACAATTTCATCAACTTTAGGGAAACGATCTTGAAAACCAAAAATGTTGTCCTAGTGCTCTTATATCTAATGAATAAGATGGTACCTTAGATCATCACAAATTGATGGCTTTGTGATTGCTGGATTCTCCATATCCATGTTTTCTACCACTCTCCATCAGAACATGACGGTTAGATTTCTCTTCCATATCCATATTTTCACCTATGTTCTCCTATGTGGAAACCCAGTGAAAAGTTTATTTGGGTAACCGTTACGTTTCATACATTTTTTTAAATATTGGTTTTGGTATTCCTTTTTACGATGTGGGTTTCTATTAAAGAAACTTTCGAGTAGTAAACCATTTATAACCCCGACGAATTTCGAGGGAGAAATTCATTTTAAGGGGGGTAGAATGTAACACCCCAAGATTTTATGAAAAATATTCTTTTTAATTTCATGTCTTGTGTTGTACGCTACACCAAAAGGGGATTTCACAAAATGCATCCTTGACATGCATTGCATTACACGGAATCATGACCTTCCTCGATAGCGTGTGTAGTACGCTATACCGAGTTTCACCAAACAACGATATGCTATTAAAATATTATTAAAAACTAGCAGTTATGAATAGTAATAACCACTTTTTGAACTTTTGTAAATTTTATTTTTCAAAATGGACTTCATTTTTGGATTCGGAATATCCAAATTAGCTTAGGGTGAAATTTTGGTACTTTTCAGATAACTTTCATTTTCTGATGAATAGTGAAAATTACTAAATTTTAATTAAAAACAACTTTTTTAATCAAAATAATTAATAGTGATCAATTATTAATTTTAGTGGTTTTAAAGTATATTTAGAATATATTTTTACAATTTAATACAATGTTGGTTATTGGATGTAATTTCACATTTAAACCAGACATAAACAAGTGTCAATCTTTTGATAGTTATTATCTCTTAAAAACACGCTATTTGTTTTGACGATGGGAATTAATATTTTAATTAGATAATGTAACTGATATTTTTTGAATTCGGTAAAATAAACATCATTTGTGAAATCATAATATCAAATATAGTTTAGGCCTAATTCTTGTATTTTTCTGAAAACTTTCAATTTGTGATGAATAGTGAAACCACTAAGTAGTAGTTGAAAAACAGAATTTTTCATAAAACGTAATTTTACCGCATCTGTGAGTGGAATTTCTAAAATCCGAGAGACACGGTAAATATCAAGGACTAAAATTTGGTTCAATGAGACGAAAATAATTTTTGGTGAATATTAACTTTTTACTTTTTTTACCACGGTTAAAAGTAAATAGAGTAATTAACGGTAAAAGTGTTATTAATATTACCCTAACACATGTCCAAATTCTATTGGATAAGTGTAATTCGACCAAAAACAACCTTAGGAATAAAATATGACCATTTAGTCCCACTTGGATTAGATTAGGACATTTATTATTAATTTATTTAAAGAAGGGTTAAAATAGTTAAAATCAAAGATTAATATGTATATCATTATTAATATAGGGTTATACATAAGATAAATTAGACTATAAATATTAATTAGAAATATAAAACGATTTCCTATATAATGGTATTTTATTTTTAATTTTTAGACATTATATAATTTAATTTATTTATGACACAAAGATGATGCAGTAATTATCTTATTAATGAAATATTGACATAATTGATGTTATAAATACCGAACTAAATGTAATTTGAGACTTTTTATGAATTCCACTAATTTTATAGGTTAATATGACATGTTATTATTGATTTTATTTACTTTTTTAGAACTAATCATTCTGTTATGATTTTTTCAAAAATCAATTACCAAATTGTGTCCAAATTGACATAAAATAGTTTTTAAAACAAATATTATATTATTAATTGTTATTATATTCTTAAAAATTTGAGGTTCGGCCAAATGACTTATATAAGGTTATATATATTAATAATAAACAACTTGGGGTTCCTTTGGCTTGTTATAGTATTTTTATTAACCTTATAGTGTAAGAACACAAAAAGACACGGTAAAAGTAAAATTATCTAACTTAAAGTTAAAACTAAATGATAAGGTTAAAATAGTAAACTAAACAAGTCCAAATTATATTTGATGATATTATTTATACCCATCCCCACCTTAGCTTTTAAATAACTCAATTTGGAGCTATTAAAAACCTAATGTGACTTTACAATAAAATAATATTTTTTGTTATTCCAAAGGTGCCCCTCTCCTCCCTTATAAAAGGGCACTTCATCCCTCTCTTCCTCACACCACATTGAGCCTTAAAGCTCGGCCAAACCCTGCCAATTTCTTCTCTCCACTTCCCTAGAGATATCCTAGAGGTCCTGGTCTTCTTCAAAGTCCAATTTAAGTGCCCTAAGAGGAGGTATCAATGAGGCGCTTCAAAGAAGAGGTAATGTCTGTTACCGATTATTTCACCTTTATTTATTCTTCCACATCTTCTTCTTAGGTTGTTTAATTATGAAGTAATAACATCAGTATCACTAAAATACTGATATGTTATTATAAGTATGAAACAACCCTATTTCACTATCTATCCATCCAATGGGAAACAAAATCACCGCGCGTGCGTACCTACGGAATACCGTCTCCACGCCATGGTGTAATCTATTTTCCACCACCACCTTACTTGGATGGGTATAATGGTGTACATAATAACTATATATGATTATTTTAAAGTGATATTGATTCTTAAATGTTATACATACACTCCAATACAATCCCACGATCATGAGAACAATATCATCGCTTGTGCGTACGTACGGACTACCGTCTCCACGACGAGATGAGATTCTTTCTCCACGTTAACCATTCATGAATGATTATAAAGTATATATAATAAGTAATCATGAAATATATGACATAATAATGATACTGGATTTATGGGTATATATATGTATGTCATCTACTTAATTCCATTCAACTCAATAAGGAAACGAAAACAGCATTCATGCGTACGTACGGCCAACCGTCTCCAGGAACGGTTTATTTATTTCCATTTATTGATCTATTATATATATGTATATTCTGAATATATATTATATATAAATCATGTTTTATATTCTGGAATTAATTAATCATGATCTATGTAATCATATGATTAATTACAAGTCAAAACACGGACGACAAATGAAACGATTTTACCCAAAACGCTCTTTAACATGGAATTTACAAAACAACGGGTAAAATAAAGTCATAAGTGAACCATATATGATATCATAAAAATAAGTATGATTCTGGAATAAGTAAATAACTTTATTTAAATCATTATACAGGAGGTTCAGACACTTACGAAGCAAATCGGACCTAAGGTAAGGGAAATATCACAATCTCATTTTTATCTGAGATTGTTTATACTTTGGTATTTATTGGGGTGTATTTTATCATCCACATCCATGTTTCCTCAATATTTAATATTATTTTCATCCACCTACAATTGTTTGAATCCAATTTTACCCTTCGGGGAGTTTTTAGAAAAGGATATGAAAGGAATCTTTTGTCTTTTTTTGTACGAGGTACTTTTTGACTTTTCCGACAAAGGTACGAGAAGAATGTTTTTTTAACTTATACGGCATGAATGTATTTTTAAAACATTATTTCCAAGAAGCATACTTTACAAGTTTTCAAGTTTATTTTTAATCAACTTCTTTTAGTTTAAAATTGTATGACATGTTAAGAAAGGAAAATGTTTTTGAAGTAGAAAGGATATTTTCCACAAGAATGGAGTTCAAGTGTTTTATCAAAATTATTTTTCATCTAAGATAATAAAGGGTTCTGTTTCTATCCCTATTTTTACATTGATTTGATTATGTTTTTATGGAATTATTTTAATGAATTCCTTTATCTTATATGAATTGTTTAATGATGTCATGATGTTTAAGATTCCCATTTTTATTACATGTGTTATGCAATGATGTATGATTTAATATTTTATGGCACACATATGAATGGTATCATTATGAGATGGGTGGGACCTATACCTCCCTCCAATGCATGGGGTAAATATTTTATATCTCATGAGATAGACATGGCTGGAACGGTAGGTTATACCGGTTCAGTGAAACAGGACTGAAACGCGGGTGACTCGGTTCAGAAATGGACTTTGTCCACTAAGATAGTCTTGGCAATGAGTCTTGACTAATAAGATATGATTCTCTATGATTATGTGTGTATACCACAAAGTTTCATGATTTCTGTTATGATTATTGGGATTTCATTTCACTACTACGATTTATCCCATGTTATGAAATTATTCTCTCTTTTGCATGTTAAGATTTTCAAAATGTTATGTGCTTATGATGTGATTGATATTTCTTTTGTTTACCCTTACTGAGCACTTGAGCTCACCCTTTTATGTTTTCTTTTCCACAGGATATAAAGAAAGGTTTTAGGTAAAAAAAAGAAGATCTTTATGGGAGACGTTGAAGATCTTTCACCATGATTAGAAGATTACGTTTCGAGTTTCCAAAGACACTAAACTATTACGGTCCTTGTGTGTGTGTTTTTGTTATGTACTATGTATTTCGCAAAAGTAATGTAATGTCCATGTACGTCAAGCTTCAGGTCTCTGCATCGCCGCCCGTGAATAAGCGGTCACAGTGATACCAAGAACCCGATCTAGGGTAAAGATGCTAGAGGATCCACTCCGGGCCCACCGGAGGGATACCACAACTCTAACAGTTTAAACATCCCATCGAGAGGATCACAAACCCATACGAAGGTTGTGATACCACACAAACCCTCGTAGGAACGAACCAATGGAGAACCCTCAACCACTGCTGGTCCAAACGTCGCTAACCCGAGCGACCTGCCACAACGACACATTGCGCACCTCCTATGCCAAAACCGAGGGCACCATTGCGTTCTACGTGGAAAAACACGTAGGATAGGCTGTTTACTTGCCCGAAATGGAGCACCGGTGAAAAAGGCACTATTCACCGTAGCTAGCTCGTGTGGGGCCCACACAACGATCCTGAAACCCATCGAGCGGATCACACCATGGCGATCCCCTGGGAAAAAAAAGCGGAATCGACTACTCGCTCATCCAAAACAGACACCCGGTGAAAAATGTACTATTCACTGAAGGCCAGCTCGAGTGGGGCCCACGCCTGGATTCCGAAACTCATCGAATGGATCGCACCATTACGATCCTCTCGGAAAACCACACAGAATCGAATATTCATCTTCCAAAATTGGACTCCTGGTGCAAAAGCAGCGTTTCTCCGCAAACGCCAAAACCCGGCCTCATGGGGCCCGCACCCCGTTCTCAAATCCAACACCTGGAAACAATCTCAAAAAGTCCGCCGTACCATCAGGGTCTCAATGCCACTGACGGCACGTCAATCGGACGCTCCGGGTAGAAGATACAACGGCCCGAAGTCGTAAAATAAGAAACTAATATTATTTTATACGATGTTTCTAGCTCCCGGGCAACGATCCCGATCCCTTAAACCATCAAATTGAGTTCAAAAGGTCCGTCTCGACACAAGGAGCACGTTGCCGCAAACGGCTCACGAATCCGGCTCTCGGTTTGCAAGATACGGGGGTTTAAAGACCCCCTTATGACAAAAGCGGCCGGAGCGGCCCCGACCGGGCCGCCTTGGCAGGTGGCTCTCCGCCGTGGGCCGCCGGGATCCGCCGGTGCCGGCGCCGCTGCACTGGTGCCGCACCGGCGGAACTTCCGCAGACCGTCGGGGGCACACTGGTGGTCCGTTTTGTGATCTGGAGGCATCTGCACGACCCTCGGGACCCGATCTATACTGCTATGGCTTCAATTTACCGAAAAACGCAGAAAAAACGGGATCGGGGGTTAAAACCCAAATCCGCCTACCTCGCGGGCGAAACGCCGACGTTCTACCTCAGATCCGCGCTCCAGAGCTTCTGTTGTGCTCTCCTGGAACGTCCACTGACGAATTTCGAGCTGATGGGCGCTTCGTTTGCTCGATTCGGCGGAGTGGCGGCAAAGAACGGTGAAGAACGCCGAGAGGAACGATAAAGGGGGGCGGGGGGCGTTGATATTTATATCAGCCGCTCGCCGACGCCAAACCCGCCTCGGACCCGACGCCCGATGCGAACAAAAGTAAGGTCACCCCTAGGGTAAAAGCATCGTTCTGAATGCAACGGCGGACTCAGATTTTCCATCCGAGACTCCGTTCCGAAGTTATTCGAGCCGACGCTCGCCCACAAACTTCACCACTTATTTACGAAAACGCCCTTGGTGGCGTTTCTCACTGCAGGCCCACGCCCGCAAAGTTTACACCTCGCCTAGGGTAAACGGCACGATCTAGACGCAAACGTGCCCTCAAATTCCAGTTCTGACCTACCGTTTAGGAGATATCACACCCCCGCCACGTGCATGGTATAAAAATACTTAATATTTTTATAAAATTAATTCCGGGCACACCGGGCCTCAGAATCGCACGCCGTCTTCGCGCCTAGATCTGGAATTATTAGTAGAAATATTCCAAAGTCTGACAGGGCCAAAAACCCGAGTCGCTACAGATCATTTCTAATCGAGATCCACATTTTACCTCTAGGGTGTGGAGTGGTCTCCAATATGCTTTCGGTTCTCAGCTATTCGTTAGCACTACTTTTCATCCTAAAATGGATGGTCAGATACAGAGATCCATCCATACTCATGAAGACATGTTACAATCATGTGTTCTTTATTTTGGAGGTTCATGGATGTGGCACATACCATTGGTCGAGTTCTCTTACAATAATAGTTTTCACTCCACCATCTGTATGGAACCACTTGACGCCTTGTATGGCCGGCCTTGCCATTCCCCATTTTGATGGACTGGGGTTGGAGAGTCAGAAATTCTCGAACTGGAACTAGTTCAGAATACAATAGAGATGGTTCAGGTGATTTCTGAGAGGATGAACACCGCGCAAGATCATCAAAAATCATATTTTTATTAAAGATAGAGACCCTTAGAGTTTAATTTTGAGGACCATGTGTTTATGAAGGTGACTCCCCGTTGTGGTCAGCGATGGTTTGGTCGTGGGAGAAAGAATTCTCCCGGGTTTCTTAGGCCTTTCGAGGTGTTAGTTCATGTTGGAGTTGTGGCGTATCATGTAGCACTTACCCCACAAATGAGTTGGATATATGATGTTTTCCATGTATCACAGCTTCATCATTAGCTTCATGAGTACTCTCACATCATCGATTGGGGTGAGATCGATGTTGATGATGATACAGCCATTGAGGAGTGACATGTTGAGATCCAAGATAGCAAGGAGAAGGTGTTGTATGGGCATTCTATTCTCTTGGTTCGTGTCTTGTGGCAACACGGTGGCATGAAAGAGAGTACCTAGGAATGTGAGTTACAGATACGTTCTCAGTACCCAGAGTTGTTTGATGTTTAACTCTTTTTCATGTATTGATGTCCCCTTTACGGTTATACCTTTCATGTTTTTATTATGAATATATTTTATTGCTTTTGTGGCTTGATCTCTTTTGAGTGGTATCTCGATGGGTTGTTGTTCGAACCCCATTTCAGTTTCTTTAGGTGGATTTTGAATTATCGAAGGTGAAAATGTTTTGACAGGTATCTAATGTAATGGCTAGGACCACACCAGTCCATTCCATTCTGAAAATACGGTGTTTGATGTGATTTAGGAGGTCAAGGGGACTTATCCACAACATTTTTTCTAATTTTCTAGTATGGTGAACAGTTATAATGGTAGATAGTTGGGAATAGTGTATCAGTAACTTTATATGAATAGTTCCAATGGTGTGGTATAACAGTGACCTCTCTTTCCTTTTCCAAATTTCCAGTTCTGTGAACATTTCCATCGGGGAATAGTTCTATTGGTAACCTCAAACAGCAACCTCTCTTTCCCTTTCAAAATTTTGAGTTCTGTGAATAGTTCCATCATGAACAGTTCTATCAGTAACCTCTAACAATAATCTTTGTTTCCATTGCCAAATTTTGAGTTCCGTGAGCAGTTTCATCAGTTAATAGTACTATCAGTAACCTCTAACCAAAACCATTCTTTCCTTTTCAAAATTTCGAGTTCATGAACAGTGTTTCCAGAACTGTGAGTTTCATGAATCGTGTGTAATGATGAGTTTCAAAAATTGTGTCTAATGGTGAGCTTCATGAATAGTTTCTAACGGTGAGCTTCATGAACAATGTCTAACGGTGATGTTCGTGAATAGTGTCTAGTGGTGAGCTTCATGAACACTGTTTAATGGTGAGCTTCATGATCATTATCTAATGGTGAGATTCATGAACAGTGTCGAATGGTGAGCTTCATGAATAGTGTCTAATGGTGAGCTTCATGAACAGTGTCTAACGGTGAGGTTCATGAACATTGTATAGTGGTGAGGTTCATGAACAGTGTTTTTCTATTTCAAAATTTTGAGTTTCTGAACAGTGTTTCTAGCTTCCTATAGTTTCGCCCCTTTAGCATTTTCCTTTGATGTCAAATTAATTTAAGGTCTCGTTTTAATGACATTAAGGCTGATTAAAAGTCCATAAATCCAATATTAATTATTCCTAAGGCTCTGGATTTTTACTTTGTCAAACCGCATGGGTTAATGTGATCTTCTTTTAATGGGAAATCAAGTGAGTATTAAACTGCTGCTCTATTAAATATTCTAAAGGGATGGGATATCAACCTCCCTAATTCTTCCTCTTTGTTCTCGGGTATGAGATTCTATAACCATTCAATCCTTTTCATAGGATTTTATGAATCAAAATTTCCTCTTAGCATTGGTTCCACTCTATTTTGATGCAACTGAGCTGTATCAATCAATCTCGATATAAGGTATTTGTTAGCATTTTTCTTTTGGGGTTTTACTTATACTGTTTCTCCTTTCCATATTATAGTATGTAATCTCCATGCTTCTAATGGGGTTTTCTTGGGTTTTGGTTGGTGCGATTGTACCATGGCATCCTCGGGTGGATGCAGTTTTTGCAAGAGGTGGATCATGACCAGTTTTGTAGATAAAGAATGTCAAGAACTGTTTGAGGTAGGGGATTCGTTGATTCTCTTTTATTTTACAAGTAATTGTATTATTAGCATGTTTAGTTCCACTGGATGACAATGGAATTCACATAATAAATATTTCAATCGGATAAATTAATTGATATCGATCTTATGTTATTGCTGCTTGTTTTGCTAGATAGTGTGATATCTGTACTTGTTTCATATAGTTTTTCTTTCATGGCAGAAATTGGTGAAGAACATAAACTGGGATTAATTGATAACTGTTTGGTTAAAGATAAGGTGGCATGAAAATGAATATGGTTCTTCTTGTTATAATTTTCATGTTAATCAAATTGGTGCAGTAAGCATGTTTAGATTATTTTTGATAGCTTACTTTTTAGGTTTCCTGAATTTGGAACCTACATATAATAAATCGGTTAATTCAATATGGATTATTTTGTTGGATAATTCCTTGAAGGGTTCTAAGTTACCCTCTATTATGTAAAAGGGCCATGATCCCAATTGTTATGATGTTTTTTTTCTTGTGGCTTGTGTTGTGATGTGATCCTAGATGGGTGTTGTGATATGTGGGGGCATGGAGGCATTTTGGATGTCATTGAAGATGACACCTAGAGTGGAAAGATGCATCGATTTGTGCATGTGGGTGTCGAGAAGGACACTAGGGATGATGGAATGGGATGGATATGATTTTTGGATTCTTGGTTATTCTTATTAGTTGATTATCTGTTTTACTTTTCCTCACTGCCTAAGGCAGCTAGTCTTTCTTAACCTTCTTTTTAAAGAGGAAAATACGCACAGGGTATGCCACGTTCGTTTTGTGTTTAGTTTCTCAAAGGAGGATGGGTCTACGATCTTTCTATAGGTGGAAAAGACTCAACGGGTAGTACATCTACTCACTGTGTTGATCCCCCTATTGTTTAGTATCATATAATGCTTATCGTGAATGCGTGAGAATATGGGAAAGTAATTATGTAATGAATATATGAATAAATGGGGTTAACCCAAGGGGTTGGAATTTTCTAGAACAAAATGATGAGGTTGTAATTTTTAAAGGGACAGTGGACTTTGGATGTGATGCAAATGAAATTTAATAGGGAATTTTCATTGGTTAATTAATGTATATCAATTAATTAATGTAACGTGAAACTAATTAAATGGTAATAAATCTATTTAAGTGGTTGTGTGCTTATAGGATGCCAAGTATTAGAAGTAGTAGCCTGAATCTCAGAGACGTTAGCTGCAGCTGTGTCTAAGACTAGGTTATTCCTATAGTTAGGTTGTGGGATATAGTATACCCTGTATGTTTTGAGTTTCTATATGTTACTCCACCCTATAAGTATGAAAAACTAACACCCTTGGGATTCTGAGCCCTAGGGGGTGTTTTCCCCAACATTCTGATGGGAGGGTAAATGGATGACAACCCCCTTTGGCCCTGCTCTCTTCTCTTGGTTGATACATGTGATGGTAGGCACAGTGGTTAGTTTTCCCCATATACGTGTGTAGAGGGACGTAAAGGGTTGTGGTTATTCATAATCATACGTTCCAAATATAGTATCCTATGGACTATAATAGGTGTAACCTGTATAGGCTATGATGGCTTGAGGATACTTACTCTGTGTATGGGGTGTAATGGATTAAGGTATATTAGCCGACATATGATACATGTTATGGGAGCTGTGGAGGCTCCCATAAACTACCTGGTTACTTTGGTGTGTGGACGTGGTGGTTCGGTTGCATGAAGTGGATATTGTGGTGCTTCTACAAGGTGTCTGCATGCATGCCTTTTTGGAGAGAGATGCTTAGGAAGTACAACGTTGGGGAAAAGTGGAAAACCAGTGGTGAAGTAGTAGGGGGTACCCTTGATATTCATTATTATATGATATATTCATTTATGTGTTACCTGGTTAGAGTATCCATGGTGAGGCTGGGAACTTAGTATACATGTTTAGGTGATGAGTTAGTTTCACTTATAGTTCACTTTTCATTAGGATGAATTCTTTAATTTTGCACGAGAGACATCGGGGAGGATCTTACTAAGTATATTTTTATACCCACCCTGTGTATATATAAACTGTTTTTCTGGTCACATGGAGCAGGTTGGAGATCAAGCTAGTTTCTATTAGCTTGGGGTTGCGGGAGCTATTAATACTTGGGGTTTCTGCTGTTTTTCTTACTTTGGGTACTTGTAGTTTTTCCCTTCTAGTTGTACTACTTTTCCATCACATTGCATATGTGCAATTGGTTTTTCTTTTATATTTGAGTTCTAAGATTGAGTTGGATGGTGTCTCTCTTATCTCTCTCTTTCACATGTGTTATCTAAGAGAGTAATTCCTCTCATTTATGTGTTTACTATACTCTCAGTGCTAGTCTCCAACATGAGGCCTACTGGAGGTGGGACTCGGGGTGTCACTATCTCCCTTCTAACATTGCCAGCCCAGGAGGGGTACACTTTGTGGGGAGGGGGTCGTGACGGAATTACTCTTCTTTTTCCCCATTGAAAAGTCCCCTGATATGAAAATGAATTTGACCTATACCCACTTCGGGTTTCTTAATTATATTCTATATTTTAGGAGGGTCATGGTCATCAAGAAGGTCTCATTATTCTTTCATGATTATCCAGTAGTTTTTAATTCACATGTGTCGTTCCTATAAGCAACTTCCTTGAATTCTTGGACATTTGTGGAATATTCCCAAACCAGATTCCTTCACTTGACTTTTTGGATAACCATGTTTGTGAAACATGGGGTCTTCATCATCATGTTTGGGTAGTCCTTCTTGACCCTCATTTGATTCATCTTTTGTTAACATGAATATGATCTCACCCATGCCTTATCCATGAAAGGGACTATTAGTAAGCTCAATTAATATTCATTTACTATATTTTTAATTATATTTTCATCTAAATAAGTATCCTTATACAATTTAAATGTGCATTAGCATTATAGGACCCCTACACCCATTCTAAAATCCGATGATTCATCATCTTATGGGAAATGTGAATTTTAAATTTATTTGTATATATCATTGTATGACCATGATAAAACACCCCATTGAGTCGCCATTAAGCATTGATATAGATATTTTAAAACCACCACTAATAGATAAACATTTCATATTCTATAGTGACATAAGATATCAATAAATGGCCAATTTTGAATCTTGGCCAACTCATTATTAAAATATATCTATGATTGGACACATTTTTCCTTCAAATCTTTGAGAAACCACTAAAATTGTTGGACTTGTTCCCCAAGAGACACGTGTGATGGTGAAGTCCACTAATGGAATTTATATTGGTCCGACTCATGTGATTTATGTGGTATGGGAAAACCAAACTCTTTATGGCGGTGGGAATGGAAATCATGATGAAGAATAGCCTTCCAATATTATCATGTAGGCCCATATGAGGAAGGATCTATAAATTATAGTTGTATCCCTATCACCAAAGTAATTTGTGGATACTATTATAAATTCATGGTAGATTGTATTAGTTAGATGATTGGTTTTTTCATCTGGAGTTAATGTGGGTGAGGTGTTGAAAGGAGATTAACTACAATCATAACCTCTCGTATCATAACTGAAATCCTAATAAAGTATTTTGATGATCCAAACCTATCTCAAATCATAATATTATCTTCAAATATCTAGGGAATATTGGTTTTTATAGTGCTATTGGAGGATGGCCAAAGGTAAAATAGAAAGTGAAGAAGACTAGTATCTGTAGGATCAAAATATGATTGCAGATGCTCAAATACAAAAGGGGGGAGGGTGAATTGTATGTTTAAAAACATTATTTTTTTAACCATAAGGAAAACTATGACTAACAAAGTTAAAAATATAAATTCACAATAATTCTTTTAGCACTACTAACTTACTAGGTTTCAGAAATGTGGTTTTAAAAATGAATCTTAATAAATGTTTATAATGAAAAGATTCAACCTTAACATATATAGAATCTTAATTAATAGTGTATAAAATAGAACAAGAAAGTATAATAAGGTTATAATTTCTTCTATTATCAAAATATAGTGGCAATAAACTTGAAACAAAACAAGTAACAACTATAAAATCTTTTAACCCAACGAGAAGGGTATCCAACATCCTTGGATAAAGGTGACGTTAATTATACTTTCAAGAAAGTATTTCTTACCCATACCAAGGAAATTCCTAGATAGGAATATTGGAATATGTCATGTTATCCTCGCAAGACCTAAACCTTTTGGTTATTCTGAACCATTTTATTCCAATCCACGAATGTTCTATAACTTTAAGGTAGTCGACACCACTGTCTTTCTATCCCTGGAAGTCCTCAATTGTACCCCACAACAATAAGAGTCACATGAATCAATCTAAACAAGAAGTTCAGTATGCAAAAGGTATGAGAGTGTCTCTCTCTCTAAAAATCACTTCAGCAGCATGAAATCTCTAGAGTGATCAACATTTTTATTGTCTTATGATCCCGTTTGTACGAGCTCCTATTTGTAGGAACTTCTCTAATGGTCTAATCCATCCTCCAATGGTTATATTTTTCCTTGAATTTTAAAGGGACATGTACACATGTCATTCAAATAACTATTAGCTAAAAATAAAATGTACAACATCATTTCATAAGTATAAAAACTGTAATTAAATAATGTTTCTTATCCAAATCTAATTTTTCAGTGTCTAAGGAAAAATAATGCTTGTAATCTTACTAAATAAACATTCAAATACTATAACTCATGGAAATTCATATTATGATTTTCAAAGAATTTAGAAACTGAATTCTATAAGTTTTAGTGTCTAAATTCCAATAAATTTGGAGTCTAAATTCTTAGGAATTAACAGTCTGAATTATGACAAACTCAGAGTCTAAATTTTGAGGAGCTCAGAGTCTAAATTCTAAGGAATTCGGGGTCTGAATTCTGAGGAATTCTATGTCTGAATTATAAGGAATTCATAGTCGAAATTCTTAGGAATTCAAAGACTGAATTGTTCGGAATTCATAGTCTGAATTCTTAGGAATTCAATGTATAAATTTAGAGGAATTCAGAGACTGAATTTTGAGGAAATTTTTGTCTGAATTCTATTGAATTTGGTGTCTGGATTTCATCGAATTCAGGGTCAAAATTTCAGAGAATTAAGAGTTTGAAAATTGAATACTCTAAAACCAATAATTTATATGATTCAAATATTTTATATATGAATCTGGTATTTATATATAGAAATAAAATGATTTAGATTTAGAGAATATATAAAATGAACAATGAAAACATATGAAAATATAAATTTTCCCTGGGGAAGTAAATTTTTTTTTTTAAGACAATTCTTATGGAAAATATAATTTTCCTTATGATAAAGTGTTTGTGATTTTCAAGATGTAGATGATGTAAATGTCATAAGGAACCCTTATTGATTCAAAAATCTCTACCTTTTCTAAAAGATCAAACATCCTTATGAAAATCAATATCAGTTCATATAATTTTTCTTTATGGACTTTAATAATAAAACCTTATCTCCATGGACTTATTAATCATGATGAATATGAAACCCCCCCCCCCTTAGGTTTTGAAATCCCTAAGGATCCTATTCTTGATATACCTAAATTCATTTTGTTTTTTCTTGAATAAGAAAATATACATTGATAGAACTCCCCCTAGATAGACTCCCCCATACATAGGGAATTCACTTCATTACATAGTATTCTTTTTATCATTCCTTTCTCCCCCTTTATGATTTTCAAAATGGAATAATGAGAATGAAAAGAATATAGTAACATAAACATTAGTACTATAAAACAAAATGAATGATGAACAACCAAAATTTCATTATGATGGGAAATATTTATACAAATAAGGAAAAAACATGATATCATATTGAGGAAAAATATTATCCTTCTTTCTTATTTGGAATTAACTTCTTTAAAATGGTTTTCAGCTTCTTTATCTCTTTGTGATTTTCTTCTATATACATGGGAAAATGATCCTGATCTTCATTTTTCATTTCTAAGGCTTGGATATTTTTTTCATGAGCATTAATAATATTAGTCTGAGCCGTCAAAAGATCTTCTTACTTAGAAATATTTTCATTAAACCCTACTTTGAGATCCCTTTCCATCTTCCAATTCATGGACACTAAATTAAGGTTCTCATTTAGATACTTCACTTACTGCTTCTGAGTTGTTTGTTTGAGACTTATCATTTCCTCAAAACACGTAGTAAGATCATTAAACTTCCCATATTTGGTGTCAAAATCATCCTTTAGACATTCTTTAAAATCATCAATAATGATCATCTCTTTGATTGTTGTCCTTGACCATTTTCCTTTATTAACCATTTTTGGGCTTTATATTCAATGAATAATGTTTCGAATCACCCCCATGCATGAAAAATTTATCCATAAGCATGGTGACTGAATCTAATTTCTCATTAAACATGTTCTAAATCATCTAGTACCTCGAGTGTATACATGGAAATAATGGAATGGTATCAACCTTCTTCATCGAATATTGAACCAAAAAATCATGTCCAAGATATGATTATTTCGAATAAAACAATTTGGTTGGTGAGGAATCATTTTAAATCTCCTCAATTTTCTTTTTCGACGAACCCCCAACAACATTCTTTTTCACTATAGATTTCCTAGGTGTTGGAACCAACACCTAATTTCCCTTATTATCTCTCAGAATGATCTCTTCTGGGTTGGGTGATTCATTTTTACTATCTCATAATTGAACAATATTTTCTTCTTCAAGGTTTTCTTTCTTGGAAACTACCACAGTATCATCTGGATGAACAAAATCATGATTGCTACTCTCTTATTCAGATAATTTAATCACTTCTTGATGAAATTTTTCTTCATTTATTGGATGAGAAAATATTGAAAATTATGCTTCGAAAGTTCAGATCGATAGATTTTCTGAAGCACTCTCTTTCTCATGATATTCATCCACTTGTTTAATCATTTCATTGGTATCACCGCTTCATTCTTCCTCTTCTTCCAATTCATCCTCTTGAACTATTTCATCTTCTTGTTCTGGTTGTTGAATCACTATCTTATTTCCCAAAGTCATAGGAAGTGAATCTTGCAAAAATGTATTCTGATTCCCAAATTTGTTCAGAAGCTTTGATAGCATCATGAAGATGGGATTAAATGATTTAAGCCTCTAATATCTTCTTCCTTTTCTTCATTTCATTCTCTTGTTTCTAAATATTCTCAGCACCCTTCAACATTAATGATTTTTCCTCAATAGGGACCAAGAGAAAACTAGGATCCCCTTCATTCTAATTCTTTTTGACTTCCCTCCACTTAGAAACCACTTCATCTGGATGAACCTTTTGATTCTTTTTATTAGGTGGTGCTGACTGAGTTTCCTTATCCATAATAGTTTTTTGTTTCTTTGTAGGTTCCTTCACCATTCTCTTCTTTCAACACTTCTTGGATGTTTCATCCACTTTCAGTTTCTTTGATATAGATTCTATTTGTGATTCAGATAAATCATAAAATTATCCTAGTTCCCTAGATAAACTATCCATCATTTTTCTTAAAGTATCATCACTCGCCAACATTATGTTGAAATTCTTTGGATTAAAACAACATGGAATTTTAAACGATTCTAGACAAAGTACTAAATATTTGAGATAATAACCAGATACATGATGATTTGAGATTCCAGAGTTCCATTCTTGATATTATCAATTGTATGTAAAATATACTTCACCAAATTAATCATTACAAAATTCAATATAATGTCCAATGCATAAATATCAATCTTCTTCAAGGTATCCTTGTCACCTTATCTTTCAATGAAAATCCCTAAACCAAAAACTAAATAATCAGGAAGTTTGTAGAGAGATGAATAATTTTAGGAGTCTTTAATTCTTTCAAGACAAGTCACTCTAAAGAAATTTCCTTATCAAACGATCTTGAACCATCTAGTAACTTGTGGGTGAAAAAATCTGCTTCACCCTCATAAGGAATTCCAACAAGATTGAAAGCCTTACTTTATGAAAGGGAGTAAGTCCATACATAGCTCTTATTGGAAAACATGTCTATCCCTCCTTCATTGAAGAAACTAACTGATTCATAGAATTAAACCCAATAATCTATATAAAATGGATCATGTTACTTGGGTATGGATATACATAGGCCCTCGCACCCATTCATCTTGATATTATATGAAATAATAGAGTCACACTTAGCAAAGAATTTTGGATCGACATACATTCCTAAATAAATCTGTCATTTGTAGATTCCCTTTATTGATGATTTTTCATTCTGAGTAGAATCTTGAACAGGCACTCAGAATTGAGGAAAACCTGAAGATTGAGAACTGCCTTAAGTAGAGGAGTATAACTTCAACACACTGCGACTTTGAAGCCCAATGAGGGGAAACTATCGATGGTTCCTTATATAGGTGTTTTAGGAGATGTTTAATCTTCTTTGATTGATCCAATGGTTTAAATACACTTGATCAGAACTAACAGTTGTGATGATAGCCAAAGAAGAAATATGGTAGGTTCTGATATTTGGAGGTTTTTAAGATAAAACTTTTGATTTATGGAAAAGTCTATCTGAAAATTTTTCAATAAAATGGAAATACTAACATGTAAAAAGATGATAACGAAAATTTATGAAAGGAAATATATCTTCTAGATTGCTAAGAAAATTATAAGTGATGATTTAAATTCTTCTATATGAACATTAGACATAAATTTTTTTAAAAAAATATATATGGTTAAAAAATTTTGATTACAATAAAAATTGATTATAAAAATTTTGATTAAAAAATTCTGATTACAAAAAATTTTAAGAAAGGAGAGTTTTGAAAAAGAGGGGAAAACATTTTGAGTAATAATAAAATGTACTCCCCGTATTAAAAGGAGTTTCTTACTATAAGATGATAGGTTTCAACAAGATGCTAACAAGGAAGATTACTAGATGGTTATCATTCCTAAATTATGGTTAATGTATTAAAATCTATCGTAGGGTAAATATTTTTTTTAAAATATCATCAATTTGATATTACGTTTTGATAAATTAATGAATGATATCTCTTTTTTGTGTGTGATCTTTAAGGAAGTGATTCCTAACATCTATGTGTTTTACATTAGAGTGATGTGAAAGGTTTTTACATAAGAAAATGGAACTAGTGTTATAAAATAATATCTGTGTTTTGGTAAAACTCATTCTATAGTCTATAAGTGTGGGTTTCATCCACAACACTTGGGTTCAACAACTTCTAACTGATACATATTCAGCTTCAGTATTAGAAAGTGCTACTGAGTGTTTAATTTTTCATGAACAAATGAACTAATGAATATCCTATGAAATGACAAGTTCCTGATATAATTTTCATATCCATTATACATCCACAAAATCAGCATCTAATTAAAATTTTAAAACAAAATTATTAACAAAAGTATAAAATAGTAATAAATCCATGGATTCCTTTAAATAGAAAAAAATTCATTTCAGTTCCTTTAAAAGGTATTCCTTTGGATTGGATTTATATCTTCAACATAAGCATATGAAAAACATTATGTCTGGATGACTAATTATCAATTTTAGTAAACTTCCTATAATTCCTCTAAATTATGTTTGATCTACTAGTTTCCAGCTTCATCAAGATCAAGATAATTTGAGGTAACAATGGGAGTTCTAATACTCTTAGTGTCGTCATATCCATACTTTTTAATAAGATCCATAATATACTAATGTTAAGATATATAATTTTCTTCTGGTTTTGAGAAATATGAAAACCTAAGAAAATTTTTAACTCCCTCATCATTCTCATTTCAAACTCAGATTTAATTAGATTTTAAAACTAATCAGTTAAATATTGTTGAGTTAAACCAAATATAATTTCATCAACATATATTTGAACAATCAAATTTATTTTCTAATGTTTCTTTATAAAGAGGGTTGGATCTGAATTTCCCTTAACATAATTTTTTTGTTACCAAAATCATTTAAGTCTATCATAACAAGCTCTAGGTGCACGTTTAAGTCCATATATATCTTTGGTATGCTTGAGAACAAGTTCAGGATGTCTTGTTTCTTCAAAACAAGGATGTTGTTTAACAAAAACTTCTTCTGGAACATATACATTAAGAAATGAATATTTTACATCCATTTGATAAAGTTTAAAGTTGAAGAATGTTTCAAAGGAATGTAAAATATGGATATATTCAAGTCTAGATACTGGAGAATAGGTTTTTTCATAGTATATTCTTTCTTGTGGATTATAGCCTTTAGCAACTAATCTATCCTTATTTCTTACTATGATTCCATTTTCATCACACTTATTTCCAAAGACCCATTTTACTCCAATAAAAAAAGTTTTTTATTTCCTTCAACTAAGGTCCAAAATTTATTCCTTTCGAATTCATTTAGTTTATACTACATGGAATTTATCCAATCGTCATCACCAAATTCTTCATCAGTGCATTTTTGTTCTAATTGTTAAAATAATTTTAGATGTTATTCTTCATTTCATACGGAAATTATAATACTTAAATTTTGATTTATATCTCTAATTATACTATTATTGGATTTATTTTTAAGAAACAAATGATTTGGATTTTTTAAAATCTGTTCATAAACATATAGTAGGAAATCATCTAGTGTAAATAAATTAGAAACATTTTCTAGAACATTTTCCTTATTAGAATGATCTTCTATCAATGGTGGATAATCAGTTTTTGAAAAAACATTTGAGGCTGTAGGCTGAGGCTGTTTAAAAACAAATAGATCAGTGTCATCAACTTTGACATGTACTATTTATTCAATTATAAAATTATTTTTTTAAAAAAACTCTATAAGATTTAGAAGTTTTGGATTATCCTAAAAAAAATTCATCATCATATTTGGGTGTGAAATTATGTAAATTATAATTAGTATTCAAAATTTATACATTGAAACCAAATACTTTGAAGTAGGAAGGTCTAGGTTTTATACCATTCCACAATTCGAAGGTTGTTTTATTATGAAAAGGTCTATTCAAAACTCGATTTATAGTATAACAAGCATTACTTAAAACATCATCCTAAAAGTGTTTAGCTATTGAATATTCACTTTATTTGGTTCTATTTAAGTATTGAAAAATTTGATTTCTTCTTTAAAAAAGACCATTCTGTTGAGGATTTCTTAGTACTGAGAAGTTGTGAGTAATGACTTTTTTACTACAAAATGTTTCAATATCAAAATTTTAAAACTCTTCTCTATGGTCACTATGAATAGTTATCAACAGAATGGTTTTATCATTTTTAACTTGGGATCTAAAAATTTTTAAATTAAGAAAAAGCGTATTTTTTCATAGCTAGAAAATAGACCCACGCAAATCTAGTGTAATCATCAACTTGGACAAATACATAATATTTTACTCATATGATTCAAATTTGTGTTAGACCGAAAAGATCTATATGCACCAACTGTAATGAATCAGTTTTTGGGACTTCACTGATTGATTTAAAACATTATTTATGTTTCTTTCCATATTGAAAAGGATCAAAAACATTTAGAGAATCAAATCTAAGCTCTGGTAGGTCCTTAATAAGTCTTTTCTTAGATATTTTACAAAGGTTCCTATGGTTATAGTGTCCTAAAATTATATTCCAAAACAATGATTGATCTTCTACTGAACTAAAGAAAAGTAGATCTTAGATCCAAGGCCTTCTAAGTTTAGTTTGTATACATTCTCTTTCCTATTGGAAGAAACAATAAACTCTTCCATGGAATTGTTTTTTAAGAACTTATCATTCTTAAAATTCACAAGGTAACCTTCATCACATAATTGACTTATGAAAATGAGATTGTTCTTAAGACACATAACAAATAAAACATTTTTAATCCAGTTTTTTCCAATAGTAATAATGTTACCTATACCAATAATTTCTCCCTGAGCATTTTCTCTGAAAGTTACTTTTCTTTCTTTTGTCTTCATATTATTTTAGAAGATTATTTTATTACCATTATTATTCCAAGAACATCCTCTATCCATTTACCATGTATTTCTATTGGTACTATCTTTATTTTCATATAAATAAGAGTATTAGTCTTTCAGAATCCAAATATTCATGGGTCCAGATATTTTAGAAATTAATATTATAGGAATCTACATTTTCTTAAAAAAATATTCTTTATGAAAACATATAGACTATGATTTGTTTAAAGAAAGAATTTCCCAATATCCACCACACATATATCTATTATAAATACTAAAAAAGGCTTCTTCCAGCTTACCTGTCACCTTATCACGCAGCCACGTCATCATACAAAAAAAATTCCTCCCTCCAAAATTGGGCATCCGTCGACCGCATTCCCATTTCCCCAATGCATCCATCCTCCACTCCTCCCTCTATCTTAGGGTTTCATTTCATCCATCGTGAGCCTTTCGCCTCCGCATCCACCTTCATCAGTGAATCCTGCACTTGTTCCACCTCCACCACAATTCCTACGAATTTTGCTTCCATTTCCCCTTCGGAGCCCCTCTTATGGTTCACACTGTTGTTTCCTCTCCAACGGTGCACCTAGGCTTGTCGCTCGCATTTCCCCTCCCATCTCCAGTACCCACAAAATAATTATGCCATATTACTCGGTAATTTTTTCATCATGTACAATGGTTCATCATCCCAAATTTCCTTATATCCTCATACGTTTCCCTCAGTTCCTACTCCTTCAAAGAATTTCAGTCAGAAACCCACCAGATTGATTCCGTCTCATTCCCTAATTCCCTCAGGATCCTGATTTATATCCTTATCTACAGTTGTCGACTATTTCTACTCAATATAATATTGACGGATGTGTTGCTCACCCCGCAATAGTTATGTTCTCATAATATCATTGAAATAATCTCCTAAACAATTTGTAGTATTTCCCTTCGCATAATACTTTTTCATACGTTATTACAGCAAATTTGTTTTTTTCTTCCGAAGTCTGGACATTGATAATTGATGTAGATTCAACCATTTCTGGACCCCTCTGACACCAGGTATGTTTTCATTCCTAACTAATATATTAGATTATGCTCCGATTTTAAGCTATTTATTTAACCCTATTTATATAATGCTTCCACAATTTAATACAATATTACTGATTTCAAAGATTATTTTATGGGGCCCCAATGTGTTACTAACATATCTTTATCAGTATTCAGAGAAAATAATATTCATGATCTGTATAAAAGGTGTTTTATCCTCATTTCTTGAAGCATCGGCACTATAAGTACAACCCATTTCATTACTCATCATTCATTTTATCACATTTTTTCATGCAGCTGAATCATTTCATTTTCCAATTTTCTGTCAAAGGTTCATCAAATCATACATTGATGTATATTTTTACATTACGAATCATCCATTTTAGGAAATTTTTTTCAAATTGAATCTTTTCATTATTAATTTTACATGAATGGTTTAGTATATCTTACATTATTGTCATTAACACATATTAATCATGTTGTATTTGAAGGTAATATTAGTAATCATGTTTCATAATCCCGAAATTATATTACAATTTTCATTTTATAACATATTGTTTATAGTATTTTCATGTATTTTTGGATCATTGGTGCATGCCTCATAATTAGTATGTTTGATATTTTTATCTCATGTCATCATGATTTGAATGTATGTTTAATTTAGATGGGATTGAATTTAATGTTGTAGGATAATATGACCATGAATTAGTTGAACCAATTATTGGTGGGTATGTGTTTTATATATCTAATTATCAATTCATTCCTCATAACGAGTTATTACTGTTACAGCTTACTACCATGCAAAATTGTTTATTTGGAGGTACACACTATGAGAATGCAGGTTATTGGTTCCAAAATAATGCAGTTAACCACTCTTTCGTCCAGCATATGAATGCAGGTAATCTGTTTTCACTATTCATTCCACTGTATAATGATTTTTTTGAACGAAAAACATATGAAACAGATGATTATAATGCTTTAAAACGATTATGTCTTCACTATTGACTTCAATGTATTTTGATAGGGTAGTATTTTAGTAAGTTTATGTTGTGATTCAGTGAGTTTTGTCTCCATTACAAGATATTCATCTCATAATGATTTAATTATATACTTCATCTTTTAAGATAAATATTGATTATTTTTGTTTATATATTGCAGGTGACTCACTCTGCACATGATGAGATCAAGGGAATCCTGCACAAATAAGTTCGAGATCTCTACAATAGGTATGTTTTCCTAAAATTGTGGAATTTACATGCCTACCATGCATATTTTTAATTTTAATTTACACACTATATGAATGCAGGTTATTAGTCATAAAATCATTGAGTAAACCTCCCTTTAATCCAACATATCAATGCAAGCGATATGTTTTCACTATTGACTCCACTGTATATTAATTTTTGTGGACTAAAAACATTTTAAATAGATGATTATAATTCTTTTATACAATTATGTTTTCACTATTGACTCCAATGTATATTGACAAGGTAGTATTTTAGTATGATTATGTTGTGATTCAGTGAGTTTTGTCTCCATTATAGGATATTCATCTCACATTAGAAGTCAATGGATCTGTTCAATGCTGCAAAGTTGTAGATTTGGGGGTCATGAATAAGAGTTTCAGGACATACTTTGATTGTTCTCATCCCAGCATAGCGATGAACTAAAATATTGATGAATGTGCATGGGATGATGGAATGAATGCCTTCAATTTACAAGAATGGATAAGAAACATAAGATATTTGTATCATTTATGTCTCAGGGAGAATTGATGAAGGTATTTTTTCCAAACAAACTCTTCAACGGGATAGGATGTGTGGATGTTTATATTGTTTACAACTCAACCAGTAAATGATACAGTGATAATAACATTATTCATGAGTTTGACTGGACAGTCTATGAGTTTCACTTTATATTTATTGAGCTGAATCGAAGATCGACATTCTAAAGCTATACAACAACTTGAATTAAACTATATTGAGAATCTTGTGAGTTCCATCCATTATTTAATGATATAAATAAACATAATGATATATTATTATATAAATTATTTTTAATTTATATTTATAATTTTAAGATATTTATAAATTCATTTTATATGATTTTTTAATTTAATATTCATTAGTAGTGCATAAATGGGTGGGTTTGATTTGTTCATTTTCAAAATCAAATCAAATTTGAATTTTGAAAACTAGTATTTGACTGAGTTTATGTTGAGTAATGAGTTTGAGCTAAATCTCATGATGGAGTACTATAATTTGTCACTCTACTCAACAAAAAAACATTTTCTTCTGTTCAATGAAAGTATTAGGGTAGGTTTGATCAGATTAAAAGACAATATACAATGTTTTCATAGGTACCTTCAACAACATATTTCAAATATATATATTTTACTCAATTATTATTTTAAGGTGATCAACCAATGGGTGACCATATTAATTATGTAAAAATTTGCCTTCCAACCTCTTAATTTGTTTAATAGCATTATTTTGGTTATTGATGATTCTATACACATGAACTGTCTTACGATGAATCATACTTCTACAATAAACTTCTTCTATAATTTCATATTATACTTTTTCATAACTAACACTACATACAAACCGTGACTGTCTATTCTTATTGCAACAGTATGACAAAATTAAATCTTTCATGAAAAACATAACTACTGAAAACAACCTTGATCGGGTTAACAAACATACCTTATGGGCCTAGAACTTGTATTTTACGTGTTATAATTTGTTTGGTATTATAGTGAGTTGTATTACCTTAAATAAACATACCATAAGGGAACATATTTAGTTCGACACCCGATTTTAGATTTGTTTTTTGTTATAATTAGTTCTGTAATACAATCAGTTGTAGTACCTTATCAAATTTTTATGATGATTTCTTACATGTTGCAGTACCTTACCTAGTTGGGTCTACATCTAAATAATACAAGTCAGGCATCTACATATTTCATGCAGGGAGATTCAAGATTTGAAGCTGATTTCAGTGGACCACTCTGTTACTATTACTAAACCTGAACAACTACAATACTCTATTCCAGCCTCTAAATGAGTTGACCAACATTATTTAGGTTTTTGATGATTCTGTACACATGAAGAATATTACAATGAATTGTAAATCTTCAACAATTTATTTCTATGATTCAGGTATGATAATTTTATAACTAAAATACTGAATACTAAATGACTTTCCATTATTATTGCAAGATTATGAAAAAATCAAATCTGTTTTGAGAAACATATCTTATGAAAACACCAAGGATCGGGTCAACAGGTATATCTTAAGGAAAATAATTGGGTACCTCCCATGTTCTAATCTGTTCGTTATTACAGTGAGTTGTAGTGCCTTACAAAAAACAGATCTTAAGGGAAATTATTTAGTTTCAGAGTCAAATTCATAATTTTCATTCCTGTTATAATCTGTTATAATATATTTTATATTATAATGAGTTCTAGTACCTTATAAAATCGGTTATACTATTTTCTAATAGGTTTCAGTATGATACACGATTCAGGTATCCAACCAAGAGCTTGGAATTTAATGAAGGTAATGTATTTAAAAACAATTTTCATGTAATTTCAATTTTAATAAAAGGATATTGTTCATGTGTTCAAGTCTATTATACATTATTTCATTTCATTAATAAAAAAATCATATGAAATTGTGTTTTTTTATGAAACTTTATTTTCAGCTTCTTATTTTCCATCACCACAAACAATAACGACCAATGGATTGATTCATTTAGAAAGATGAATAAATTTATCAACCTTGTCCTAATAATTCATGTGCCATCTCTATAGGACTCCATGTCATCTCCTGCCTAACTACATCTTCGCACTGACTGTTTTCAGAATTTCCCATGTTGAAATGTATAATGTAATGGGTATACAGTCTATTCTGTATAGCTCTAGTGATTTCCTATATTTTTTTTCTAAGGCGTTGAATGATATATTTTGATGTACTTATGATTTTCAGAGGGGAACATATAGGCAGGGGGAGGGGCTTGTTGGGGGAAGAGGTTGGGCAGGGGGAGTAGTGGGGGAAGGGGATGGAGGAAGGGGATGGGCAGGGGGAGGCGTACGTAGGAGGGGAGGTGCTAGGATTGGGTGGGACACAGCTAGTGGAGGGATAGGGGAGGGGTAGAGTTGGGTAGGGGGTACGCAGAGGTGCTGGGAAGTTGGGGGGTGACAAGCTGGGTAGGGTGGCGGGGGGAGAGGAGGGTCTGGGCAGGGGAGGGATGAGGAGGGTGGAGTAGGAGTGGGGGATGGATCGAGGAAGATTCTTCTTAGTGGGAAGGGGAATGGAGGGGAGGGGATGGGCAGGTTGGTGGCGAGGGGAGGGGAGGGGAGGATATGGGTAGACAGAGGGGTCTGTTGGGGGAAGATTTTGGGTAGGGGGTGGTGGGGGAAGCAGCTAGGCAGGGGGAAGATAGATATGGGATGGGGAGATGTTGGTATTGGGTGGGTGACAAGAAGAGGAGGGGGGAGGGGAGGGAGAGAGCTGTGTAGGGGGCTTGGAGGAGCTGCTGAAAAATTGGGGGGTGACAATCTGCCCAGACTGACCACTATTTCTCATCATGTGGGACTGGGTAATTGGATGTGATAATGTAGATTTATCATTTACTTGCAAAATTGAATCATATATAGTATATCCATAGAGAACATGATTGTTCTACTAAATAGACATGTAACAAGGAATGAATTTTTCACTGGACCTAATTTTCTTATAACCCATTTCGACTTAATTTTAGTCTGATTGACATTACTGATTTACTTTTATAGATTGATTGTGGTGAAATCACTATTCTGTCAAGGACTTCTATATAAAATGGGAAGGGTAATGGAGGGTAGGGGCTAGGTAGGTTGGAGGGGATGGGAGATGAGGGGAGGATGAGGGAAGGGGGGCTGCTGGGGGAAGAGTTTTTGCGGGGGGGGGGGGGGGGGAAGAGGCTGGGCAGGGGGTAGGCACAAGTGGGATGGGGAGCTGTTGGGATTGGGTGGGAGACAAGCAGAAGAGGGGGGAGGGGAGGGGTAGAGCTGGGTAGGGGGGTTGGAGGAGCTGCTGAAAAAATTGGTGGGGGGGGGGGGTGACAAGCTGCCTAGACTAACCACTATTTCTTTTCCAATTATTACTGATTTTTCTAATATTTCAATTAGTAGTGAATTTTCCTTTTCATATTAATAATTGTTTGGTTTAACTTCACTACATTACCATGCTTTTTTAATAGTAATATGTATCATTTACTAACAATAATGTCTAATTATATATTGTAGGGATCAATATAACTGTCAACAAACATGAAAAACTGCTACTCTACATCAATGATACATGGTAGTACTGGGAGGCTATTGACTGCACATTCTGATGACATGAATTGTAATATGATATGCACACCCGATGTTGTTGAAAATCCAGGTTCCTGTAATTGTTGTCAAACATGTATCTACTACTTACAATGTATTTATTTTCTCTTATCATGGTTAAATAACATTCTATAGTTATGTTTCAAAGGTGACATGAAAATGAAAACTTATGTATGTTTCTAATATAATGTTCTCTTACCATGATTATGTTTCAATGTTTTTCGATTTCAAGTATATAGATATTAGATTTTGATACCTTCTTTCTATGAATAGATTTATAATTTCAATACAATATTTATTAATGTCCATTGATCACTTCTCATATTTCAAATGAATTTTGTAGTTTATATTTCATTTATGAAATCGTGCGTATGCACGGGCGACGTACTAGTTTAGTACAGAATAGAGTACCTTGAGGAACAAAATATTTATCACTAAAAACTGGCATAGAATGAGTATAACCAAATATTGAACTATTCCTTAAAGGTCGAATTTGGTAATAAATCTTGTCAATGTTTTCCTTACCAGAGGTAATGTTTGACAAACACATCCCTAAGGAAAATATTTTAGACATTAGTTTAATAACCATTTTTTTATCCTCAAAACATTTGTTTTAGAACTAGAGTTAGTTTTTGAAATATTTTTCATAGATATTACATTTTAAAAATGCTTAGAAAGTTTATCCTTCTCAGAATTAACATCCTCATATTTTTTGGAAATACTTTTGAAACCAAAAATATTCTTATCATGATCTTTAGATAGATCAGATACTTCTTTAGTTAAAATAGAAATTCTAGAATTTTCCTTACCAGGATTTTTCTTGAGTTTTGAAATTTCATTCTCAAGAAATTTATCAAACGTAGAAACTTCTTTATAATTAGGTAATATATTTTCTTCATTAGATGAAGATTCTTCATATGAATACATATTGTATTTATCATCAGTATAATTATCATTCAAGGATACATTTGCGATAGATTCAGTATTGAGTACCTTGGACATTAGAAAATTATTTTAAATGGGTAGTCTTGTTTGTAGACCTAGATTCATCTGATCAGAAGAGTCATACAATGAGGATACATCAGATGTGTCACCACCACTAGAACTCCAGGTTTAATTGTCTTTCACAACATTCATATCTTTACCCTTATAATACTTCTTTATATTCCTCTCAAAATTCTTTTCCTTTCTATCCTTTTTCTTAAGCCTAGGACAATCCGACCTAATATGCCCAGCTCTTTTGCATTCATTGAAAGTGAATTTCAAGTCTTTCTTGTATTTAATTTATTTATTATTAAATCTCTACTAAATTTCTTCTTTTCCAACAATATTGTTCATCATTCAAGAAATATTATCTAGTTCAATCTCACTATGTTCATTTCCACTAGATTAAGATAAAATAGTGAATTTCTTTGGCATAGATCATTTAACCCTTTCAGGTGTCCTGGATTTAGTTGTTGTAAAGGCTACACAACCATTACCATTTTTTTTGTATTCATATCAGCATCAATTGTCATTCTTGACTCATATTGAAGAAGACTTCCAAAAATCTCTTCAAGGGTAATTTGAGATACTTTGATATTCTCATTAATAACTATTCTCTTAGATTCCCATTCATTAGACATGATATCTATAATCTTTTCCACAAGTGCCTCGTCATCTAAAACATTCTCACCCATATATTGTAGAATATTAACAATATACCTAAACCATTATTGTTCCTTGCATACTGTATCTCCATAAGGAAATAAAATTCCATGATATTCTGCACTAAGCATGACTCTTGTAGTTTCTAAAACGTTGTATGTACCAAAATGAGTAACCTTTAATTTCATCTAGATACAGTTAGTAACTTCACAAGAAAAATCTAACTATATATGTTCTTGGTCATGGAACTCAAAAAATTATTTTTTACGATGTATTTTAGTTCATACTCTAACTTTTCTTGACTGTTGTATGTTTTGAATTCTATATCAGGAATCTTGTAATCTCCAGTAAGAATAAAAAACATTCCACTCTAGTATTAATAAAAAATTTATTCATAGGATTTCCCCAATATTTATAATAATTCCAATCCAATATAGGTGGTATGGTTGGATTTATATTATTAATTGAACCAAAATTCATTCCTTCTGTGTTAAAAGGAAAATTTTTCAATATAAATTTGTTTATCGTAAATGTTTGAAAATAAGGATTAAAATCCAAAAAAAATCATTATAAAGATGACATCTCGAGAATGAAAACATATATATGAATAGAAGTATATGAGATACCTCTTTTGATACCAATTATAGTGTCAAAATATGAATATTGATGCTCAAATACAAGAGGGAGGGATTTTAAGTTTGAAAACATTCATTTTTTAACCATTAAGAAAACTATGTTTTAAAAAGTTAAATAAGGTAAATTCACAAGATCTCTTTTAGTTCTACAAACATGCTAGGTTCCAGAAATGTGGTTTAGTAAATGAAACATAAGAAATATTTATAAGGAAAATATTCTACCATAAAGCATATAGAATCATAATTATCAGAGTATACTGTAGAACAAGAATGTATAAATAGGTTATACTTTTTCCTTTATCAAAATACAGTGGAAATAAACTAGAAACAAAACAAGTAACAAGTATGAAATATTTTAACCCAATGAGAAGGGTATCTAATAACCTTGGGTAAAGGTCCCTTGAATTATACTTTCAAGAATATTTGTCTTACCCACACCAGGGTAAGCCCATGATAGGAATATGAGAATCTTTCTAGCTGTCCCCACAATCCCTCGAACATTAAGGTACTTGTAACCTCTGTCTTCTTATCCATAGAAGTCTTAAAAATTTAATTTAGTAGGCACATCTATCTTCTTATGCCTCGAAGTCAACAATTGTAAATAGAAACAATTGGAGTCACTTTAAGAAATATGACCAAGACGTTTAGTACAAACAAGGCATAAGAGACTCTCTCTCTAGAAATCACTTCAGTAGCAGGCAGTCTCAAGATTGATAGACAATGTTATTGTATTATGAGCTCACTCAAAGGAGCTCCTATTTATAGGCACTTCTCCTAAGGTTGGCTCCCTCCTCTAATAGTCATATTTTCCTTGAATATGAGAGGGACCTATACATGTGTCCCTCAATTAATGGTTAGTTAGAAATGGAATGTATGACATTATTTCATAACTATAAAAAATGTAATAAAAATAATGTTGCTTGACCAAATTAATTTTTTCAGAGTCTAAGGGAAAATACCATTTCGAATCTAACCATATAATCATTTATAGAATATAAATCAGGGATATTCATATTGTGTTTTTCAAAGAATTCTGAACCTGAAGTCTATAGATTTTAGAGACTGAATTTCAGTGAATATGGAGTTTGAATTCTAAGGAATTGGGAGTCTTAAATTTAGAGAATTCGGAGTCCAAATTTTAGAGAATTTGGAGTCAGAATTTCATAGAATTCGGAGTGTGAATTTTAGAGAATTCGGAGTTAGAAAACAGAATACTCTATAACCTATAATTTATAGAATTCTGAGGGTTTGGATATAAAACTTATATTTATATTTAGAAATAAAATGATTTAGATTTAGAGAAACTAGAAAATTAACAATGAAAACCTAGGTATAGATACAACTTCCATGGGGAAGGAATATTTTCCATATTGAGATAATTCAAAGGAAAGATATAATTTTCCTTAAGATAAGATATCTATTATTTTCAAAACAACAAGGAATGGAAAAGTCATAATGAAACATTATTGAGTCAACAGTATCACCATATGTTTAGTTATTGATCATGATCATCTAGGCCATCATAAGGTGGCTTATTTTCCTCCTTATGAGGCTGGCATGGCTGATGGTAACTCTCTAGGTTAATCATATGCAATTGAATATGAACTCTCTAGTGAGGAACTCAAACGTCCATGGTAGAAAAAGGGATGAATGTAGGGGAAAAGAGTAAATGTTATAAAAATTATTCTTTTTTACGAAGGCAATTTAAAAAAGATCCACATGTAAAATTTGTGGATTTAGGGGTACTATTTATAAGACCCTTCAACCAGACCTTCTCCCCTCACACCTAGAATTAAATACATTTTTGGACGGATCTAGGGAATCTTTTGAAGATAATTAAATATTTCTAGATGTTTTAATGAATCATTATGATGTAGATAAAACCTATCATATGGAATTAAATTATATGGGTACGGATATACATTTGGATATTTATTCTATAGGAGAGTCCCATGAAAAGTATTTAGATTCATCCATAGATCGATTGAAGTACGCCAAGGATGAACAAACTATTCTGATTGGGAATATTAGTGCCCCACTATGGGATTTTGCTCATATTTTTGGAAGAATTATACAATCTGATATTTTTGGGAATTAAATTATCTATATAAATAATTATTATTGAACCTTATTTGACATCATTAATTATGGTAATATTACATTGGAAGAGTTCATCACGACCTGGGACATATGCATTATTGCAACAATAAACATAATAAACATGATCTAAAGATGGTTATCTCCAATGAATGGTAATTTTAAAGGGTGATTTACTCTAAGATTAATCTATTACATAATGGTTTTGTTTTTTTCATATAGTGTCTATCTTTTTTGGGACTATGGTTGTCTATTCATGTCCACATTAAACCCCTTAAAGTCTCTATGAAAATGAAATATATATGTGTGGGTGTGTGTTTGATAACATTGATAAAGATTATAAATAAATTGTTATATCCTATATAAATCTAAAAAAATGTATTCAGTCCATAGATTAATTTAATATACAAATTTCTGAAAAGAACCATGCATTTCAAGAATATATTTTTTTCATTGATGTAAAAAAATTCTTAGTTGGTTGTGAAGGATAAAATAATAATGTGACATGAAGTATTTATCCATTAATGAAATATAATTTATAATGATAAAATTCAGTGAATATAGATGAATTTTAAATAAAATATGATTATTATTAAAGATCATAAGAACACCCTTAAAATATGGTTCATTATTTTGGATCATCAATTTGTCAATCTAGAAATGGATTTTATTTAGTTTTACAAAAAGAAGGTGATAATTGTCGTAGACACATAAATTTTAATGCAAGATTCTAATTATAAATGTACTTTACAATATGACAAGAACATCACATAATCATTTAAGGATCTATCTCAATAAATTATTAAAAATTGGTTCTATTGACCTTTAAATTTAATATATTTTATAACCATTTTTATCATTTGTTTGCATTAAATTCAAAATAGATTAACAAAATGGATGATAATATTGGATGAAAATACAAAAACCATATCATTCATGGATTATAGAAGAATTGTGGATGCTAATAATCCAAATAAAACATAAAAATGGTAAAAATTACTGAAAACTTTTTCATTCCCAAACATGTATAGGATTAAAATAATGTTCAATGATCTATATTTGTATGTTATTTTTAGTAGTATTATAAATTTACATGTTTTTTGGGATTTTCAGTAAAATAATCTAAAAACTAAATCATAAAGGATGCTCATTGTACTAGGGAGTAACTAATTGAATACTAATTTCAACATATGAGGTTGATTATGTCTATATCAAATGGATTATATGTGTATTAATACATCATTGATAATTTACATATGATTTGTCCTTAGATTCGTGCATGTACATCTCAACTAGTATCAGAATTAAATGGAATAAAATACCATGAAAATAGGTAATGAAGTGATAAATAACACTGGGATAGAAGGAAAAAACATTAATATCATAATTCATCCAAGGTGATTCGAAAGATGATATAGTTTACCTTGGTAAACAAGAAAAATGAAATAATGGTACAAGTATTTTCTTATAATATTAAAAGTGTAAAAAAAATTATAGAATATAAAATGTGATTAATATGAATCATAATAAAACATGTAAAAACTACAATGTAGCTAAAAATACCCTCATATATTTACATTTAATATGGTTCATGGATTTTTAATGTGAAAAGAAGATGAGAGAAGAACGGACAAAGAATATTGAAAAAGGTAATGAAAATTCTTCAATATAAGATCCAAAATTTCCTTAGATTTTTTCAAAAAAAAAATAACTCTTATGATACATCAGTACAATTTTTGAGGTTTAACATCGCTGGACATAGTCATTGTGATTTATGTACAATTATACATGAAGAAGAGGACATCATATTAAATGATAAACATTAACCAAGTGATATATTTTGTATAAATAATATTGATAAGATAAATTTCCAAGATAATGAAATTGAAAAAGTGGGGTGATCCATGATTTAGATAGTTAAAGGCAATTTTAAAAATACATGTGACATAATAATTGTGGAGATACATAGTTTAAAACCCCATATATAACGTTTATTTCACATTATAATGTAGGGAAATCCCCCTTATTCCACAATATATTCATTTCAATCTTTCATTAAATATCGGTAATGTAATGTGAATAATCTAATAAATGATTGAACCTGAGTAGGAGTAGTGGATAACATTTCTCGATAACCTGAATGAATATATCAATATCTAATATTAATTCATCAATTAGTAATCCAAATATATGATTAAAGGGTCATCATTGAATATTATTAATGATTTTTCAGTTTTAAAAAACCTTATAGATATTAAAATTAAAAGAATCATAGTCCGACCATACAATAGGTATTCAAGAAACATTAATTGAAGAATATCATGCTTATGAATATATATATTTTTTCAATTTTGAACAATAAAATGAATAATATCCATGATATGAAATCCTCACACATGGATAATCAAGCAATCTATTACATTTTGTCGATCGCCATGATGAAGATTGGTTGGAGCCATCCTAGGAGGGGAGTATTAGTGTATGAATGAAGAAGAAGCCTCTATAATCTATATTTTCACTTGAATATGAATTATTTTTTATTTTAATTAAACTATTATCCATGAAAAAGAAATTAATTACTAATTTTCTAATCCTTGGAAACAAAAAATAAAATAATTTTATAGTGTTGGAGAAATTGATTGAAATTAAATTTCATTAAATTTTTTTGAATAAAATTATGAGTTGTTTCACATTAAATAAATCTAGTTTTTTAATTCAATGTTTATTATATATTTCTTTATTAATTGATTGAATTTTATTAGTATTTTTAATATAATTTTTTTATCACAAGTGTAATTTTATTATACAATATTTACATCGATTTTAAGAATCGAAAATAGATCTCTTTTCGTTTATTATTAGGATGAATTATAAATGAATATAATTTCTTAGATTAAACCATATTCATTTTTACATCTATAGTTACATAAATTGACCTAGAATGTAGTTTTAAATGGTGTATAGCTTGAGAATGAATTAATGCCACTTTCCCAAGATCATTTTGTTTCTTATCAGTAAGGGAGGGAAAGGTGAAATGAATTGTTGATAAGAAAAGGGATAATAAGAATAAGGATAATACTAATGGACACATCATTTAAAAGTTATTTATAAAAAATATTAAGGGGGTTATATTTCAGCCCTAATTGTGTGAGTTTTAATTGTACTCAAATAATGATTGTCTAAAAATTTCAATATTTTGTGAAAGAGGCATTATCTTTGAGGTTAATTAAAGATAGTGGTGACAATGTATTTAATATTAATGATATGAAAATATGTTTTTTTAAAATATATCCCAAGTATTGTGACCTATCACATTTTGTGAATTGTGATTATAAAAAACCTATAGGAAGTAGTATCTGATTATTAATTTCATATTAAAAATTGGAGTTATTTTATTTTTGTTGTCAAAATTTTTATTTGATAATATATGAAATAAAATGGATAATTTATCTCTATATTGACGAATTGTGATGATTTTAGTTTTTTTCTTCTAGGAATGTATGAAATATATAGATTGGCATTTCAGCAATGTTGTGTACATTGGTGTATTTGTTTTAGAAGATCATCTTTTCTGTATTTGTAGGGGGAACACTAATATTCAATGTGATAAGAATCCGGGAAATGAGTTTTTGTGGAATGGGAATCCTTGATTTGAGTTTATATGGAATGATAATAAATGTGGTGAGATTATGTGGAACAAAATTTCATGAGATGATATTTCATAGGAAATGATGATCGTCCACATGAAAAATTATAATGATTTATGAAATAAGTTTTCATAAAATGAATATTCCAGGTTAAATAATCATAATAAACCATATAAAAAAATTTATAACTAATATGTTAAGTGGATTTACATGAGTGAAGGATGAGTAGGGATATTCCTTGAGAAAATGGGATGGACCTTACAGTTATATGTGCATGAACTATTTTAATAGAAATTCCTAGATTTCACTACATCTGATTTTATCATTACTTTAACTCAAAAAAATTGGTTTAAAATATGTTGAAATGTTGTAAAATTATATTAAATTTTTCAAACTTCGTGATATTGGTCTTATACATACATGAAAAATGAGTGGGGTGATTTATAGAACAAATATGAATGAAATTTAATGAATTTCATGCAGTTTTGGAATATATTTGATGAAATGAATATCCAAGTACTAAAATCTCCACTTGTGAATAATTTATGGAAATATAAATTTATGGGATTTCCCTTGTAGATAAATCAAAAAAATCCATTTTTTTCTATGTATTCAAATTTTCACATAAGAATAATTAATTATTTTATAACCCACATAAGTGAATGGAACTAAATGATGATGTTTAATGAAAAAGTAATATATATTCAATATATATTTGAGGATGTAGATTATGAATAAGTTTTATTAAATTATGAATATTATTGGGGTTATTTTCATGAATTTTAATGTTCATTTCATGATAATTATCCTTAGGATTATCATTAAAATATTATAAATAAAGAATATAGTTAATGAAGTCCTTTACAGTATAAATTATCAAATCATTCTATTGATGAAAATTCTGTAAGAGATATTTTGGTGGAAATAATTTGGAATTAAGGATATTTGATTGATCATGGTTAATTATAAAAGAGGAATGATGAATTTTATTTTGTGTTCCATGAATCATGAGATCCAAAAACTCAACCAATGAATATTTAATTTGCCGACATGAATATAGTTTAAATAAGTTTGTTTTGTGGAATAGGGAGTGCGTGATATTTCAATACTTTATTGAATGAAAATAATAAGGAATAAATAATTTTTAGTTGTGTCATTAAAAAATGTTTTACTAATATCAAATAATTGAAATATATAGATATATTAATTACATTGTTTTTTCACGATATTAGTTGCCATATATATAGGATAATTAAAATTACTGTATGAATTAGTTATTCGAATCATGAATCACATTATATTATAAATATTTGGGAATGAAAATATTAATAATGAATATAATTCTACATGTTATATTATAATATATATGTTTTTTTATGAGAATAGAATCATGGTTGATAAGGGACAGATGAGTTATTACATGATCATTTAAGAGAGAAAATTATAATATCCAGAAGAGGGAGACCTAAATCTATGATTATCATCATCATACACATTTTTTGAGTTCCATTAAAGATAAATATAACTACTTTAGTTCCTATTAACAGAGGAGGAATAATAAAAGAAACATTGAATGACGTGATAATAAGTGAACAGAATGTTGTGCCTATCTTTTTGAATAAGAGGAAGAAGAAGAGAATAGGGAATAAAAGTAATAGTTGGAAAAGTATAATTTATGATAATAGAAGAGTGTTGTATAGTTATAATTCACATAAATAATAACAAATCATTAATCAAGCTCTAGATAAAGTTAAAAAGAAGATTTAATCTATACAGATTGGTTTCACAAAAATAGATATAGGAAATAGAGAAACTTGTACATGATATTATGAAGCGTGTGATTACTATTGTGAACATAAAACAAGAGGTATGGATTCCATGTTATTCCATAATATAGACTACAATTTGATGCTATAGTCTGTACATAAATAATCAACATTTGGTATATGTGGAATCTATGTGGAAATAATCACGACAACACAATCTAAGAGAAATTTTTTTGAAAAAGAATCAAGGATATACCTTATATTTTTGTAATAACAAATTATTTATTTTTGTTTTTGTAGATAGGTAAATTTCCATAATTTTACCAAGGATTACACTTCCTTATTAAAAGGAAGACCTTGTAACTATTTTATCCAATTTTTTTAGCTAAAAAATATTAAGAGGTAAGGGTATGTGAAAATAGATATCTTCAATGTTTAATGATGTAAAGAGGTAAAAATATAAAATGTGATCTAAAAGAGCACCAATAATGATTCAATCCCCCTCTTATTGCTATGTATATCCTATGTGGTCATCACGGGAACATGGTGATTCATGAGAGTAATATAGACCTCTTGGTGGGAGATAGTTCCATAATGAATATTCTCAATGAGAAGAGTTCCTAGAGAATATGTCCATGGTTAAAGACATATGAGTTCTCAGGGAATATGGATCAGGTTGGAAGGACATAGGTGAGTTCATAAAGAATGTTCCCCCATGAAGACAGATTTAAATTGAAAATATCCCTAGTGACATTAGATGATCATATCATTAATAATATGTCACATTGTTCATATACATCATGGATATTAAGGAATATGGAAAAATGAATAGGGGTTTAATAAATTAATGCATTGGATTTAAATCTTTATAATGTTTTCATGGAATCATGGTTTATGGGAATTAAATCCCATAATGCTTCAGGTTTATAATATAATATTATGTTGTAGGACCAAAAAATAAATTTTAACCCCATGTAGAGAAGATTTCCTAATGTATATTTTGGTCATAGTACTATGACATTGATGAAAAAAATATAACTCACAATATTAGGATGTATGTGTCATTAATAGTTAAACAAAAAATGATTGAGTCAAGACTAAGCATTTCATATTTTCCAGAAATCCCAAACCAAAAAATCATTTTCCGTGAAAGCATGAAGAGTGGGGGTTTTCACCTAGTCATAGGCCTATCCTCCAATCTTCCTACATGTAGGAAGGAGGGGTGTAACTAAGGAAACATTATCCCATTTAATGGTTTAAATGGAAAGATGTAGGTATTATTCCATATTTTTTCTCCCTCACTAAATAGACATAGGTGTCAACCAAATTCCCTTGGCATATTGAATTCAAGGAATGTTCTAGAGGAATAGGTTATATGGACTGGGGATGTTATCAATGATGTCAATATGGCGGAATCCCATGTTATCAAGGACATGAATGAATGAAAATGCCTTTAGGGTTCTATCTATTATAGACGGAAATTATGATACATCTTTTGATAAGGCATTTTCTAATCAATGGATGGGAACTCAATCATTAATAGTTTGTTGATCATATATCTATAATGGTTTTGGAAGAGGTTTTATCATTCTTTTTTAGGGTTTAATTTTTGAAAGTGACCATCTACTGATTAAATACCCTACCTAAAATCATTGGTGGACAATGTTTAGGTACCCCCAAATGATTCTTTTATGCATGGTAACTACATGAGGGTGGTCCATCCAAGCAGCTGGTGCATGGGGGAAGTTGATTCATATTGAATATAGGTTTATGTCGGGTGGAAATACATGGATATGTTGTGGATGTTATCATTCCACAGGTGGGATTCAATAAAGTCTCATCCCATATCATATGTTAGTATGTCATAAATTGAGTCATGTGGTTACATCAAAGAGGTGGTCGGTCTAATAGGTTATCTTGATTGGGTTGTTTGATCTTCCTCAAAGGTATAATGTTAAATTTTATTTTTTTGGTATACTATAACATAGATTTTTTCCTATATATGAAATATATGTGGGTGGAAAGTGTGATTGGCACACTTGTGAATGGAATTATCTACAGATGTGAGGTACATATTGAGAGAGGTCCACACATTATCCAAACTGGATAAATAAAATGGTATTGAAGCCTCATATATGTTGATTACGTGTTGGTTTATAGTATTTTTAGTGTGAATATATTAATATTCTATACCCAATTATTGTGAAAAACCCATATCAGAAGAATATTAATGATGGAAAAAAACATACACGATTCACAAATTTTGGAATTAAATTACGAAAAATCTATGATCTTGATTTCCCTTGAATATTAATATTTCATACCAAAATCGAAACTATGGTATTTATAGGAATACATGGGTAATACCACTTTCCAAAATTGGTTTCTATGAATAAGGGAGTTCTCACCAATGGGATTTTACCACCAGGATTCCATTAGTGACTGTTTTGCGGACGGAGTGGGAGTCGATGATAAATGATCATCTCAAATTCAAACTATTAGTGGACTATCATGAGGGCTGATGTTTTGAAGTCACACATTGTCAAACCTTCGTGTAGTTGGAAGGATATCAGAATATTTCCCCATCATGATTCTATATGGGAGGGTGGTGATATTTTGGTTTCTTATTCCATTATTATACATGGTAGGTGGGAGATAATGTGTTGAAATCCACCGTTCAGTTTTGAGACTCCTTAATATAGATTAATTTCGAAAATATCATGGGTGATACAAAATACACCCATTTGAAAAATATTATTCTCATCACAAAGAAGGTTTTATCTGATGTAATTAAATGGGGACCACATTGATTACCATGTATTATATTTTCAAGCTCAGGGTCAATGTGGTTAGGTGTGAAGCTTTACTAATGTTCATATGATTGGTCTCCGAATATACACATTTCATTATTAAAAATTAGATGAGGCCCTCAATTTTTTATTAATTATTTCAATATTTGGATTATTCTAAAACCAATAGTCTTCAATGTTCTTTACTCATCCATTATTCTTGATGAATAAAGGTACTTTGTAAGATCAATTAGAAGATTGTTGACATTTCTTGTTCACTACATCATCCACATGATTTATAAAGAAAGCATCTCATTTATGTGTGGTTCTTCAACACTTCACTAAATTGTTATTTTTTATGAACATATTTTAGGTCATTACATATGTTCAACTAATACACATTTTCATTCAAATCACTACATGATTAATGAATGGACTCTACACAGCTACCACACAATTTTTCTTACATTTCTATTATTTTATATTTTCAACTCTTTTTTGACCCATATTTTTAGAAAATGAATAAGGTCAATAGGATGCTCTTCATATGTAGATAAAACAAGGTAGACACTTGGTACCCTATCAAATATCATAATAATCCATTTTGAAATATTTTTTTACCATGGGAATTAAGACTATCAATTGTATGATAGACTAACCAAATATGAATTCAAGCATGAAGATGGACCATTAATCACAATGTCTAATAATAATATATGATAACAATGGTTGACATCATCCATATGGTAAGTTAAGAAGAACATATCTTGTGAGTGTAAACTCAGCATAGAGGCATACATAGATAGTGTGTAAATTCTGAACCACTCAATGATATCTCATTATAGTGAATATCAGTTTCAACTATTGATTTCATGAAACTATCAATTTTTTATTATAATTTAATTCAATAATAATCGAAGATGATAGATTCTAATGTTGTATTTCACTCTTGTGGTAGATTTTCTAAAGTGTGGGTATGGTCTTTCTAGGTGAATCAATTTTTTATTATTTATCTAAATAGTTTAATGTTGGTAATCAATATTAGCTTACATGGGTTTTCCAATCTATAGTATACCAGTTAAATTATATTCTCTCATATTGTTTTAGGTTCCTGAGGTAATGAACCAACATATATCATTTTCCACATGGTGAAGTATGAATCAACTATCACGATATTTGACATGTACATAATAGGGAAATACAAAATCAAATTTATATTCCAAATATAGTGTAGAATCTATGTAATGTCATCTTACTAGAGGAGATCGATAGTAAATGAAACACTATTCATTATTCTCCAAAACCACTTAATTGTGTGAATTTTTAATTAAATTAAATAAAAATGTTTTGGGATTTTCCATTTTGGAAAAGTAATGAAATAAAAGTTTAAAACCTAAATATAGATGAAAAAAATATTTAATATATGCTAAAATAAAGGTCTCCATACTTAGGTTTTGGATATACCGGATCCTTCAATACAAAATTAAATTAGACAATCCATCACTCTATACAAGGATTGATATTCACAATATAGAGTGTGATTATTTTCATGCCTGGGAAAATACATCATCACACCAAATATCACCTCCTCTTAGTATAAAATATTAATGAATTTAGGATTATTTATGTGGTGGATGATATCTAAACCCACACATATACTTCTTATTAAACACAAATTAAATTTAAAAAATTAAAGAATAAAAGTGAAATAATATCATAACACCACTTATCATCCCCCAAGGTCAATCTTCGATTCATCAATTTTTCATTACAATTTGTTTTAGATTGTAGTGGAAATATGGAAGAGAGAATGAAAAACAATTAAAGTGATTAGAAGAAAAAAATAGTTGAATTAAAATAGAATGTGTTATAATACAAGAAAAGGAATGAAAACTAAAATAAAAACCTTATGTAGAATGAAAATATTAGCATAGTGGTGGATCCTGTTTATCTCATTGATTAAAAATTTTATTCCATTATCCCCTTATTTATAAGAATCAATCCAAATTAGGTGCCATAAATTAATCATAAATGAGTCTTAGGATTTTTTGGATCATAAAGGTATCATTGAAATGGTTAAGTGGAATTAAATTAATAAAACAAGTGAATATTTGGGATCATCCATGTGTTTTACATTATAAAATGTAGTTTTATGTTGAAATATATTCAAAAAATCACCCATGGTATAATTTATATATTTTAATTATTACCATTGGAAAATATAGGGCCCATATTTTCATGACACATATGTATCACATCGCAACACATTCATGTCAACTCATGGGATACTTCTTTCACTTATGACATGTCTTATGCACTAAATTCATCAATTATTATGTTTTTAATTGATTATTTATGATATAAAACTATATTCTATAGTTTATTGACTCTATTTTGAACATGCATCATTTGAAACATATAATAATATTATTTTATCCCATTTTGGATCATATTCTATATCCTTCCAAAAATTATAAAATTGGTTAAAAACAGGAATAATTAATTAATTAAATTCTAGAGAACTTCTTTTTTATATTAAAATAATCATATAGAATATGACTCAATTAATTCCCCCGGCACATAGAACATATTATTCATCAATAATGTAAACATAAAAACATTAAAATGGAATTTCATTTTATGAGTGTTTAGATTAAAAAACAAAAACACAATTATTTTTCAATGGAAAATAAAAATTTTAATTTCTCATGAAATAGTTACTCTAATTAATTAATTTTGAAATAATAAATGTAATCATGAATTTATCATTTCCACTTTTAAAATAGAAATAATTTCCCTTTCTTTATTTTTTATTTCTTATTTACCACTATTTCACATTATTTTTTTCAATTTACCTCACACCAAATTATTTTTATCCATATCACAAGGTAATGAATGTATTCAATTTATTATCATACCTCATGTACATGTCACATATCATAGGAATTCAAGCCATCTTACATCTCCACCACATAATGAAATAAATCAACATTTATCATAATTTATTTTCATTAATGTTAATGTAACATCCTATGTAATTATATAAAAATTCTTTTCACATCTATTAATATTTATGAATTAGATATTAATTTTTCATTAATTTGGAAACTATGTATGTTAACATACCTGACATGAATCAATGGGTTTCTCTTAAATATCATATTACACCCAAGACTGTGATATACCGAAAAATCATACATTATTAATATTATTATTTTAAATGGTCATTAACGCCTAGTTGTTGTATTAGCGAGAATGAACAAAACTAACTATGTTATTTTTGCTCATATTTATTAAATTTATTCACTTTGTTATAATAAAATTTATAGGCATAAAATTACATTATATCAAATTTAAAGCATAAAATACTCTAATATTTTTTTAAAGGTAGTTTACCGCCTTTTGATGGAAACCCCGTTTTAAATATAGTGTTTTTCACTTTTAATTATTCTACTTGAAAAAAATAGAATTTTTATTTTGAAACATGATAGGAATTTTTTCATTGGATTAATGTTTGGTATTTTTGTTATAAAATAAAATTTTTTATGAATACTTTAAAATACAGCATTTTAATTCAAAACTGCATTTTTTGATTTTATTTATAGATTCATATTATCTATTAAATTGGTATTAAATTTTAATTGGATTATGTTTCAATAATTTAATCAAATATTAGTTTTTGTATATAATTTCACATTGATATTTGATATAAACACATGTCAATATTTTGTTGGATTTTAATTTTAGAAAAATCTATTTTCTCATTTGACAATGAGAATTAATTTTAAATAAATTAATTCAAATTTTATGTTTTGAATTTAGAAAAAATGGATTCCATATTTGTAACCATAATTTCCAAATTATGTAAATAATTTTTTTTAATATTTTTGAAATTATGAATAGTAACAATAGTAATTATTTTAACAACATTGGTTAAGAGTAAATCGTATAACTAAAGGTTAAAATCATATTATAATAAAATAAAACTATACAAATATTTGTCTTTATTTAAATGGAAGAGTGTATCTCGGCCATGATCATCCTTTGGTTGATTTTCGGACCACTTGGATCCACTTGGATGTGATCATGACACTAAAAAATATTTTATTCAAAATAAACACCAAGACTTCACAACCATTTCTCTCATAACATTAAAAGATTTATCACGGAGTTATAAAAGTGATACATTCAACTATAATGAGTAATTAGAAACATAAAACTTTTACCTGCATCATGATAATTTATTTATAAATTTTAGGATATAAATAATTAAATTAAATGGTGACACAAAGATGTTGTAGTAATTTATTAATTAATGAAATAATAAAATAGTTGATATTATAAATATTAAAATAAATAATTTTTGGGATAATTTATGCCATATAAAATATTTATGTGAAATTTTGACCTGTTTTTTGTTATTTAAATGATTTTTTTTAATTTACCTTGCGGTTATTATATTTTTAAAGTCAACAAATGAATAGTGTCAAAACTGATATTATTTGTATTTTAAAATATAAAATATTTTATTAAATGATATTAAATTCCTAAAAATATATAAATTGACAAAAAATTTAGAAAATGTACAGATATGTAATAAATGCCACATTTTTGGGACATTTGATGTGTTATGGTAATTAAATTAACCCACAATGTGTAAATAAAATAATATCACAATAATATTAAAATGGAAAAATAAGGTTTCATAAAAAAATATAATTATTAATAAATATTGAAAACATGTATAATTTTGATTTTTTGATTCTTATTCAACACAAAATCAAATAATCTATGAAATAAATTTTTTTAGGACCATTTAGAAATGAAATGGAATTTATATTAATTAAATATTTTAAGAGTTTCCAAGGGTTCCCCTCCACTCTCCTATAAAAAGGAACCCATTATGATCTAATACTCACACTTACAAAGCCTTTTGGATTGTCACATCTCTAACCAAAAATATTATTACAATATCTCCCAACATTTTTAATGGATTATTTTTTGAATAACACCCTTCAGATAAGAGTTATGGTGTTAGGAAAGGTGATCATTTAAACGAAAGTCAATGTTTTTATTTTTGTGTTTATATTTTATTCCTTATTCCACATCCTTCAAATGTCATCCAAAAATATTGAAATAAATAATCCATTATCCCTAATATACTGAGATATTATTATTTTAATACCATTACCTAAATTCTTCTCCAATTCTATCAAATGGGAAATTAACTTTTCATTTGTGTGTATGACGGACAACCGCCTTGCAAACCGATATATTTCATTTTTCATTACCATCCCCCAATAATCATAATAATGTTGTAATTAATGATTATATATGATATTAATGACATATTTATCATTATAATATAACAATATGTCAATTAAATTCTTACTTTCCATACCTAAAAAATGTTAACTTCATTCTTATGTATGTGTGAACTATCACCTCCACGAAGCAATGAGAAATAGTTTTATTCGACATATCATTTTTTTCATATAAAAATTTATATATAAGTATATTTAAATTATTATTAATATTTAAATAATATTATGAGCATTCCAAGAAGGGAAAATAGAAATTACCTTATTTCCATAATGATAATTGAAAATGAAAATGTTACACTTGTGTACATACGGCTTATCGTCTCCATGATTATAGCATTTTTCATTTCTCATATAAAAATTTATTGAATTAATTTAAAATTATAATTGATATAAAAAATTAATTATTATTTCTGGAATTTTATTTTTGAGATTACGAATTTATGACAACATGTACTATTGATGGAATATCGAGTTCATTTTTGACTAAAGTGTTGATTATCAACAAAACCACCGATATAAACATAAATAAATATGTAATTTTGATAACATGAAAATAATTGATATTAATGGAATAATAAAAATGAAAAACATTCTCATGAAATTATAAATTATTCTGTTTTTAATTTATGAATATAAATGTTTTACGTGAGGACTCCGACTCAAGGTACGAGATTTTGTCTCAATCTCCTTTGGTTAAGGAATTTCTTGATTATATTCACCATTATTATTTTATAAGTTGTATTTACACCTTATATGGAATTTCATATACATATTATATCTAAACGAATCTTATTAAATGTTTTGTTAGAGGTATTAATTCATGTAGATTAATATTTAATTGTTCAATGTGCTATTGGACACCATGACTGTTTACTGATTTAATTATCAAATATTTTTCTTCATGATATTAATTTACAAATTTGTTTATATTGTTATAAAATGATAATATATGAAATTTTATATCTATCATGATATTCATTAAATGTTTTCAAAATGAATCTTCTTATATGAATCATTTTACATTCTTTACAAAATGTTAAAAGGAATGTTTTCTATTTTAACAAATACGGTGCCAATGACTAATCTGCCATAGTAACGGTTACTTGATACATGGATTCCTCTATAATACATTATGTTTTTAAGAGAAAAATAAATACATTATTACTTAAATTTGAATTTTTTATTGAAAATGTTTATAAAAAAATGATTTAATATTTAAATATCATGAAATGATATCTTTTGATTGCAAAGATGATTTTATGAGTGAAATGATGAAAATTGCAATCTTTTCTAGATTATGATGGTACTTGGGAATTTTATGGGTGGTTACATTATAATCAAAAGGCTAGTGGTTCCATGATCAATCTTGTCGGGTGAGCCCATTATATCTCTCCAATGTATTGGGAAGTAGAATGCTTTAACCCGTTGTGTTTCTCCAAAAATATTTAGGGAATATAATTCAATGGGTATTCCAAGTATAACTATGAAGTTTATTCCCTATGTAGTTGTCAATTCTACAATATAAGTATGATATAGATTCCATAATTAAAATTTATTATTTATAATTTCTCTGAGTTTTATAGTAATATTCTGATTACTTGAGGTGTGTTAAAGTGTTTTTGTTTAATTGGTGAAAAGTATGATCTGGTGGATATATTTTAATGAGTATTAAATATTCATTTACTAATGGTTTAATTAATTATTTTATATTCCTTAGTATGATTTATATACTCAGACCTTATTTTTAAATGTTTTCACACATCTTAATATTGGTAGGGGGCAAGAATATGCGATGATGAAAGTATGGAAAACATGTCTTAAAAGTAAATCATGTTTTATTTTTATAGGGTTTCCTTTGTTGAAAAAATAGAAACAGAGTATAAGTGTCCCCATGTAATGTATGAGTTTAATATGTAAGAGTATTTCATAAATATATTAATCTCTAGACCTATAATATCATTTGGAGAGAATGATTAAAAATTCTAGGAAGATGTTACTATAATATGTAATGTTTAAGGTTGGGTTGATATAGTTGGTATCAGATTAGGGTATAGGAAACTTTGGAGATTATGATGATTTTTTAATATATAACCATGAGTGTATAGGTTTAACATTCATCCTATGTTTTGTTTCTTATAATCCTTGTTGAGGTTTCTGTTATGAAATTTTGTGGTGATTAATGCTATATATTGAGACAATTATTTTTGATATAGTTATGGGTTGTTACTTATTGGGTTGAAAAATGAAACGTATAGAATAAAGATTTATATTAAAATATGTTTTGGTTTTTTTAGGTTTTTTTGTTAAAATAATTATATAGTTTTTTTAAATAGAAAACATGAAGACTATGTGATAAATCATCACGTCTGAAAAGGCTATAAGAATTGAACCCATAACCGATGTGTGAAATTGATTTATCTCCTTCTACTAGCCTATGTGAAGTCCATGGTAAGTATGAATTTTTTATTTAAATGATTTTATGGAAAAATAATTTGTTTATTTTGGACGCATATATTTCACAATATATATAACCATTGCACTGTAAAAAGATTTTGGGATTAAGTGATAAATGTTATTTTAGAGGATGTTCGCTATTTTGGGAACATTATATGATTAAGGTAAATATAATACTTTGATATTTTAATTTAGGATTAATGGTTGTATTATATTATATAATAATATATGATTTTAATTTTGTGATTACAGTGATTTAGTTTATTTTTGTAAATGGATATCATATCATGATTAATTGCTAGAGCATTTACGTATTTGAATGAGACATTAAGAGAGGATGATTTTTTTGAGTTAAATGGTAAAATTTATCATGAAAGATTACGTGATGAAATTGTTTTTCGGTTTGGGATTGAATATTATATTGGATTATATTAAGGAAGTTTATAGAAAATTATTTTTTGAATGGACTATGATGAACTTTGGGTATTTCTGATCAATTTTGGAGATTGTAAGTAGTCCTTCAACTTATAATGAATTTGGGGGGGGGATTAACTGATCTTGTACTAACGATTTTGGTTTTGGATAATGTTTCAAGGTATAAGAAATACATAGTTAACATTTTTTGGATGATGTGAGTTTTTATAATTTCATTATAGTGCTTAAGGTTTCAAAAATTCCTCCTAAATACTCATTATTTATAGAAAATGATGAGTTTGCGGTGGAATTCGATTAATAGAGAAACACTAAATACCATGTATGTATATTTCATTATGTTCTTATTCTATGTAGTAAAATAATTCCTTAAAATTATGAAAATTATCTTAAAACAAAAAAACTTCTATTTACATTTCCTTATATGAAGCCGAACACTATTTAACTAGTCACAAATTTATGGTTTTTTTATTGTCAAAATTTTCCTTACACTGTTTTCTATCACTCTCCATCTATACATTATAGTTAGTGTTTCTTCCATAGCCATGTTTTCCTACATGTTATACTAGTATTTGTTATATCATTTGACCATTGAAATGTCATTGAATTATTTTTAAGTGGATGTTTTGTTAATCATTTTTCTGATTTGTTTTTTTAATAATTATATTTTTAAAGTTCATAACATAGTTACAGAACCGGAATTAAAATAATGAGGATGCAATTTCGAAAATTTGTAGAATGTTACATTCTAGGTAACTATAGAATAAATGTTTTCATTTCCATTAATATTTATGAATTGTATATTAATTATAGTATAATGGGAACAATATAAGTGATAGCATACCTGACACATAATATTGTGTTTCTCTGAAATCTTATGTTGCACACATGACACACATATACCAAAAAAAATACATTATCAATATAGTTATTTTAAATGGTAATTATTTATTAAATTATGTATTGGATATAATGAAAATAACTAACTATATTATGTTTAAACAAGTTTATTAAATTATTTGACTTCTTTTGATAAATTTTAGAGACTTAAATTTTGAATAAATCTAATTTTCGGCATAAAATACTATAATATTTTTTTAAGGTAGTTTACCACTTTTTGATAGTCAACCATTTTTTAATATATTTTTTCTAACTTTTAAATGTCTTATGTGTCAAAATAAACTTCTTCTTCAAAATTAGGACATAAAAATTACTTTGTTCAAATTTTGGGTATTTTTCTGATAAAATTGATTTTTATTTGATAGTGAAAAATATTTTCTTTTTATTCAAAACTAAATTTTTGTCCCATTAATTTATATAGTAAGATTTCCTTTTTTGATTTAATGTATAATGAAATTATTTTTTTATCATTTAATAAAGTTTTTGTTTATTGGATGTAATTTGACATCAAAATATGATATAATCATATACTAATCTATTTATGGTTTTTAATTTCAAAAAACTCGTTTTCTCATCTTGAAAATAGGAATTAATTTTAAATTAATTAATGCAACTTGTATTTCTTAAATTTAGAAAAAATGATAAAATATTTGGAATCCAGAGATCCAAATTATGTGAATAGGACCTTTTTATTTTTTGGATATTATGAATAGAAACATAAGTAATTATTTTAATTACCACGGTTAAGGGTAAATCAAGTATTTAAATGTAAAAATAATATTATAATAATATAAGCTAACATAAAAATTGTCCTAATTTAATTTCATGAGTGTATCCTAACCATTATTGTCATTTGGTTGATTTTAGGACCACTTAGAGAAACTCGGATATGATTATGGAACTTATAAACATTTTATTTAATATAAATGCCAAGGTGTCATAATTTTGTCTTTAATAAATAAAACCATTTTAATGTGGGGTTATAAAAGTGATTTATTTGACTGTAAATATTCACTATAAATATGAAAATATTACATAAATAAAGGTAATTTATTTATAATTTTCTTGAAGAAAATAATTAAATTAAATGGTGGCACAAAGATGATATATTAATTTCGTAATTAATGAGTGAATCAAATAAATGATATTATAAATATTAAACAAATATTATCTCGCATTTTTTATTACATACAATAAATTTATGTATAATTTTGATAAGTTTTTCTGATTTAAATTGAATCATATGAACATATATTCCCAATATGATATTTTAAAAATCCAATTAATGAATATTTTCAAAATTGAAACTATTTTTATATTCAAATAGAAAATATTTTATTAAATGATATTAAATTCATAAGAATAAAATATTCTTCCAACACATTCCAATGAGTCCAAATATTTCGTTAACGACAATTGTGTGGGTCTTTTGACATGTTATATTAATTACATTCTCCCACAACGTGTAAATAACATAATATCACATAAGATTAGAAAAGGTGAAATAACGATTTAACCAAAAAGATAAGGATAAAAAAATACTAAAAACTTGTATAAATTTAACATTATTATTTGTATTAAACCAAAAAACATATTATCTTTTAAATAAACTATTTTCAGATCATTTGAAACTGATACAAAATTTATATTAATTTAATATTTTAATAGTATTCAAGGGTGTTGTACCTCTCGAAGCCCTCAAGGTTTTATTTTCATGATCACAATCACCCTCATATTTATCTAATCCTCTTTCAAGTGTTTTTGGTTGATAGGAATCAAATCAGGTGGCCAAGGAATTGGGCCAAGAAAGAAAGAAGGCAAAGTGGACTGAAATTCAGTCCACCGGCCAACCGGTGGCTTCACCACCGGCCAGCCGGTGGCACCTGGGAAGAAGGCTGAGCTTCTGCCTCAGCACCGGCCAACCGGTGGCCTTGCACCGGCCAGCCGGTGGCCCCCTGCCCAAACAGTATTAGCTACTGCCTCACCACCGGCCAGCCGGTGGCTCTGGCACCGGTCGACCGGTGGACCCTGGACAGGAATCCAATGACTTTTTGCAAACACCGGCCAACCGGTGGCCCTGCACCGTCCAGCCGGTGGGCTCAGTCAAACTAGCTGTTGGGCTGTTGACCAGCCTGGCCACTTGGCTCCCAACGGCTCTTTTAGCCTCTCCAACGGCTCCGAAGCCTCCCCAAGGGTTCCATGCCTATAAATAAAGGCCAAGGAAGCCCCGGACACCAACCGGAACATATACGAAGCCAACGGACATTTTTTGGATCAATTGGCCAACCTCCGGCGGACTTCTTCAAAGGAACCCACCTTGCTCCAACAACTTCCACATCCAAGGAGCTCCACCCAAGAAGCTTGGAAGCGGCCTTCAACATCTCCAATCAATCAAAGGCGCCCAAGACTTCCTCAAATACGGTTTTTCCTGTATTTATTATTTTGAGCTTTAAAATTGGGTTTGTGCCTACAAACCCCAAAACTCTTTCTCATCTCCTCTTTCTTTTGGGTCTCACATCACCACTAAGGTGTGAAGAGGTTGTCAAGCTTTCCTTTAAATAGCTTGAGACATAGGTGAGCTATCCTTCACCTGTAAGAAGGATAGTGGGTTCTTGCTAAACCATCAAAAGCAAGTGGGTTCTTGCTAAACCACAAAAGCAAGCTGTAATAGGTCCTAGTGCTACCTCAAAGCCTAGTGGGTTTCTTGCTAAAACCATTGAAAAGCAAGCGGTAGGAATCTCTCAACGGTTGAGTTGGGAGCGGAGACGTAGGCCGGGTTTTGGCCGAACTCCGTTATCAATTTCGTGTGTCTTGCCTTCTTTATTTCCGCTGCACTTTACTTTGATTTTTAATTTGTTAATCAATTTTTTAAAAGGCAATTCACCCCCCTCTTGCCATCATTCCCTCCTTGGGGTGTTCTTCCGACCCAACAATTGGTATCAGAGGAGGTTTTTGAATAATTCCCTAACCGGTTTCAAATTAAAGATCCTAATTTTTTGATGGCTTCTACCGCTTCTTCTTCTCAAACTCTTGAAGGCTATTCTTTGGATCGTGCTCCATTCTTTGATGGAGCCGATTATTCTTTTTGGAAAACACGCATGTCAACTTTTCTTAAAAGCATTAGCTATCCAATTTTTAAAATTGTTATGCAAGGATTTTCCCTCTCCTCTCCCGATGAGTCCAAATGGACCCCCGCCGACATTGCAAATTTCGAGCTTGATGGCAAAGCCATGAATGCTCTTCATTGCGGGTTAGATAGAAATGTTTTTTATTGTATTTCTTCTTGCACTACTTCTTACGATCTTTGGAAGTTTTTAGAACTTACCTATGAAGGTACTAGAGAGGCTCCAAAGCAAGAATCCGATCAAAAGCAAGAACCCGCTCGAAAGCAAGAACCCGAGGCAAAATCCGTACCCGCTTGCCCACGTCACAAGAAAAGGGCCAAGAAAAAGGGGAAGAAGAAGGCTTCAAAGGCATCTTGGAGTGATAGCTCCACCTCTTCATTCTCCTCCTTCTCCTCGAGCGACAACGGTACGAAATTTCTAATGGCAAATCATGAGGTATAATCTTCCTCCTCTTCCTCCTCTTCCTCCTCTAGTTCTTCTAATTCTTTAAATCATCTTTCTTATGAAGAACTCTCACACGCTAGAGACCAACTAGAAAAAGGTTTTCATGCTTTATCGTCAAAATTTGTTGCTTTAAAAAAGTCTTTCAAAAAACTTTCCTCCGAAAAAGACCAACTTCTCAAAGAGAAGGAGGAACTCACCCTTAAAATCCAAAATTTCCCAAATGTTGATTCCATGGAATCAACCATCAAAGACCTTAGGGAGACCCTTGCTAAGTTCACCCAAGGGGAACAAAATTTGAACAATTTTCTTGGTTCCCAACGTATATCTAGAACCACCCAAGGGTTAGGATATACCAACCGAGCTTCCTCCTCCCATGCACCCACTATTTTTGTAAGGGGGAGCTCCGACTTTAAATTTTGTAACTATTGCAAAAAACCCGGGCATCTCATTTATGAATGTAATTGTAAAAATGCCCGTTATGGTCAACCCAAGCCTTTTTACTTTTCGGACGAGTTTTATAGAAGAAGACCCGCCATGAGACAAGTATGGATTGAAAAATCCCTCTTAGCGAGTCTCTCCGGGCCTAAATTTGTTTCGGTTTCAAAAACCACTCCCCAGTGATTCTTTGTTTTTATTTAGGGGGAGTTAGGATTTTTTTTAAGCCTTGTTGTGTATTCAAAGTTTTCATTTCAAACTCAACACTTGGCTTTGAAATTCAAATTTTCTTTTAAATTTTCTTTTTTAAATATCCAACAGTTGGTGTCGATTTTTCAAAACTCTCACTTTCAAAAATTTCATTTGGTTTCAAATTTCGAATTTCAATTGGTTTTTGATTCAAAACATTCAATTCAAACTGTTATTCAAATTTTTCAATTCAATTTTTCATTTCAAAATTTCCAACAATTAGTATCATTTTCAATTGTTTTAAAATCTCGTTTTTCATCGAATCCCTCAATCAAGTTATATGCCCCACTCTATTTTGATAATCACAAAGGGGGAGAAATTTCTTGATTGATTGGGGGAGAATCCTTTTCATCATGGTTAAGCATTTCCTTTCAATTTTAGTATTTTTCATTGTTTGTTTTGGTGATTGTGATCATCAAAATAGGGGGAGATTGTTGTACCTCTCGAACCCCTCAAGGTTTTATTTTCATGATCACAATCACCCTCATATTTATCTAATCCTCTTTCAAGTGTTTTTGGTTGATAGGAATCAAATCAGGTGGCCAAGGAATTGGGCCAAGAAAGAAAGAAGGCAAAGTGGACTGAAATTCAGTCCACCGGCCAACCGGTGGCTTCACCACCGGCCAGCCGGTGGCACCTGGGAAGAAGGCTGAGCTTCTGCCTCAGCACCGGCCAACCGGTGGCCTTGCACCGGCCAGCCGGTGGCCCCCTGCCCAAACAGTATTAGCTACTGCCTCACCACCGGCCAGCCGGTGGCTCTGGCACCGGTCGACCGGTGGACCCTGGACAGGAATCCAATGACTTTTTGCAAACACCGGCCAACCGGTGGCCCTGCACCGGCCAGCCGGTGGGCTCAGTCAAACTAGCCGTTGGGCTGTTGACCAGCCTGTCCACTTGGCTCCCAACGGCTCTTTTAGCCTCTCCAACGGCTCCGAAGCCTCCCCAAGGGTTCCATGCCTATAAATAAAGGCCAAGGAAGCCCCGGACACCAACCGGAACATATACGAAGCCAACGGACATTTTTTGGATCAATTGGCCAACCTCCGGCGGACTTCTTCAAAGGAACCCACCTTGCTCCAACAACTTCCACATCCAAGGAGCTCCACCCAAGAAGCTTGGAAGCGGCCTTCAACATCTCCAATCAATCAAAGGCGCCCAAGACTTCCTCAAATACGGTTTTTCCTGTATTTATTATTTTGAGCTTTAAAATTGGGTTTGTGCCTACAAACCCCAAAACTCTTTCTCATCTCCTCTTTCTTTTGGGTTTCACATCACCACTAAGGTGTGAAGAGGTTGTCAAGCTTTCCTTTAAATAGCTTGAGACATAGGTGAGCTATCCTTCACCTGTAAGAAGGATAGTGGGTTCTTGCTAAACCATCAAAAGCAAGTGGGTTCTTGCTAAACCACAAAAGCAAGCTGTAATAGGTCCTAGTGCTACCTCAAAGCCTAGTGGGTTTCTTGCTAAAACCATTGAAAAGCAAGCGGTAGGAATCTCTCAACGGTTGAGTTGGGAGCGGAGACGTAGGCCGGGTTTTGGCCGAACTCCGTTATCAATTTCGTGTGTCTTGCCTTCTTTATTTCCGCTGCACTTTACTTTGATTTTTAATTTGTTAATCAATTTTTTAAAAGGCAATTCACCCCCCTCTTGCCATCATTCCCTCCTTGGGGTGTTCTTCCGACCCAACAAAGGGTGCCCCTCTCCTCTCCTATAAAAAGGTACCCATTATTCTCTAATAATCTCACTTCAAAAGGCTTTTGGTTTTGAAAATATATACCCAAAACTCTTATTAAAATCTCTCACTAAATTCTTGGGGAATTATTTTAGTCATAACATCCTGTCTATAGGAGTTAAGTTGTTATGAAAGGTGATCATATGAAAGAAAGGTAATTTATTTATTTTAGTGTTTCTATTTTATTCCTTCTTCCACTTCCTTCAAATATCATCCAAAAATTATCAGATAATAACTCATTTGTCCTTAATATACTAATATTTTATTGTGTTAATACCATCCTCTAAAACCTTATTTAATTCCATCAAATGGGAGATGAATGTTTCATTTACTTGTACAGGGGACTACCCCCTCGCAATCTGATATAGTTCATTTTTCATTACCATCTCTCAAGACTGATTGTAATGATGGAATTAAGGATTATATGATATTAATAACATATTTATAATTATAATATAATAATATATTAATTACATTACTACTTTCCAAAATCATAAAAATGATAATGTCATTCGTGCGTAAATGTGAACTATCACCTCTACGAAGAGATGTGAATCATTTTTATTCACCACATCACATGTATGTTATATATATAAGTATAATTAAATTATTATTATTATGTTAAAAATATTATCATAATTATTTAAAGATAAAATAATAAACATCTTAATTCCATAATGATAAATGAAAAGTGGAAGTGTTACTCATTCATACGCATGACTTACTGTCTCTGTAATTGTAACGTTGTTTTTTTTTTCATATCAAAATATAACGACTAGATTTAATACTATAATTGATATATAATAGTGATTATTAGGTCAGGAATATTATTTTTTAGATTATGGACTTATGACCACATGGACTATTGATTTCATACGAATTTAATTTTCAACTCACATACCAATTATCGACAAAAAATCAGATATGAACAGAAATAAATATGTAATTGTTATAAAATAAAAATAAGTGTTATAAAAGTAATAATAAACCTCAAAAAGGTTCTCAAGAAACTATAAAATTACCTAATTTTATTATTCCTTAAAATAATGATTGTATGTGATGTGTCGGACTCAATGTAGGATATTTTGTCTCAATCTCTATTCATTGAGGAAATTCTTGATAATATGCACCTTTATTCTTTTATAATGTTTATATAAAGCCAAAATGAATTTTCATAACTATATTTTATCTATACTAATGTTATTAATTGTTTTGGTAGACATATTAATTCATTGATATTAATTTTTTAATGTTCAATGTGGTATAGGAATACTTGAACATTTAAATACATAATTATCCACACTTTTTCTTCATTATATTAATTAATTAATATATATATATAAGGATTATATTGGAAATTTTCTGTATATATAGAATATCATTCAATGTTTTCAGAATTAATCTTTTTATATAAAGTGTTATACATTCTTTAAAAATTTACAAAATTAATGTTTTTTTATTTTAACATATATGGAGAAAAAAACTTCTCCACACCCATAACCATTAGTTGATACTAGGATTCCTCTACAAGAAAATTTTTTTTGACAATCAAAATAAATTTGTTATTCCTTTTATATGTTTTTTATATAGAATTTTTTTTAAATTGTATTACTATTTCAATATATTGAAATATTTTTTTCATTGTAGTTAATATTTTATGAGTGAAATGTTGATGATTGCAATATTTTAATGTTTTTTGATGATACATCGGTATTTTATGGGTGGATAATAGATAAACTAAAGATGTCTGGTTCCATGGAAAACCAATGGTAGGTGAGCTCGTGATGTATCACTGTTGCACTAGGTAATGAGTTGGGGTTCACTAGTTAGTTTTCTCATAAGAGATTTTGGGAATATACCGTGATGTTTAGTCAAAATGATACCATGAAGGTTACTACCTATACACAGTGAAAGATAAAATGTAAGTATGTTATGGCTTCAGAGGGTTACCTTTTATATTTATACTTTTTATGAGTTTTATAGGAATCTTATTATTTCATTATGTATATTACAATGTTTATTTCTTGTTCATGAAAATTATGATTTGGTGATAATGTTTTCATGAGTACTATATATTCATGGGCTAAGAGATTATCTACATATATTGAATTCTTCACTGAAATTTTTCTGCTCATCCCATGTTTTTAAATATTTTTAATAGGTCTAATAATGGGTAAGGTCAAATAAGATTCTTTTATTTAATTATTGAAGATGTGTCTTGAAAAGAAATTATGTTTTATTTTAAAAGGGATTCCAATGGTGAAAAAATGGATACTGAGTATAAGTTTCCTCTTGTAATGTATGATTATACTATGTAATATTTTTCCCTAATTATCTAAAACTCTAGACCTAAAATATTTATACGAAATAAAGATATGAAATTCTATATGAATGTAACTAGAATAAGTTATGTTTAATGCTAGTTCATTATAGTTAAAGCATCTCTGCGGATTATGGTTTGATGGTAATGAATAAAAATAAATCTCAAATTGGATATTTTTCTCACTAGAATACTATATGATATCAATAGTGAATATTAATGTAATACATTGACAATTAGGTCTTCTAAAAACCACCAAAACACAAGTTTGGGACATGATTTCAGTAGTCATTATAATTAAATTTATGTTTCATTATTTTATTGATTTGTTCATTGTTTGAAGGATGTGCATAGTAAAAATATCGCATCCACTACTAGACCCCATAATATCAAGGTTCATCGATATAGAAAGGATGATTTTTTATCCTTCCAAGTTAGAACCCATTTTTCAATTTTCTTTTCAACTTTTTATTAAGGATATTTTTTAGAAATATATATGAATAATAATTTACAATAAATTATTACCTAGAATTTCTCATAATCTCTTAAATAATCCCCAAAAAATTTTATCACTGATATACATCACCATATTCCTTGGACAACCAACTCAGCAAAACTTATTCTTTTGAATATCATGTAATGTATAACAATCATGATTGTAATGTCAATAATTGGAAACTAATATGGGGCATTTCAAAAAATGTTCATTCATTGAATCTTGGGGAAAATAATGTTTGATATCAAGGAGGGTCAAAGGATAAAAGGGATAAATAATTAAATTTTCACAACCATGTTAAAATTGATTTTGTTCATTCATATTCATGATAATATTTAAAATACATTTTAGAAGAAATGATGCCCATGTATTTCAATAAAATATAGAATATAATTAATGGGAAATATTGGTACTGATGTTTTCTTGGGGATAAGAATATATATTTTTAGAATCATATCAATGAAAATGCATAAAAATATTACGATTAATAAATATCAGTTTTAGAAATTGAAGACATTACCTACATAAGGATAATTTCATCTACATAAATCAATTAATTTCCCAAAAAAATCAAATGCCAAATTTTTCCGATGATTCTAAACCACACTCCATAATTTTACCATTTCACTCATCAAATCATATCAATAGACAAAATTAAAACATTATTTAGTGATTATCCTAAGAAAAGTTTTGGTATCTTATGAAGATTCTAGTTTTGAAGAGATTATATGGCGAATAAAAGTTTTATTTTTAAATTAAAAATCATTCTCAATTATGAAGTTAAAATAAATCAAATCAATGAAAATAATACTCTAATTCCAATTATGCTTTCACTGGTGTTTTCTAGGATATCATTATGTAGTTATATTCAACAGGTTTCATGAAAAAAATTATTATATTAAGTTGTAAATCAAACATTTATAATGTTTAAACTAATATTAAATGTGAAAACTATAAGGGTTATTTGTATTAACTTCATCCACCATCTTCATGAACATATAAAAATAAAACCACTCTTGTAATCACCTAAACCATTTCAATTTTGCTCAATAAGAAAGGAGAATATGGCCACATCCTAATAACTAAATAATAAACTATGAATTGAAATAAAAATTCCTATAATGTGAATAAAAAATAAAAGGGTACATAATTGATTAATCCCCCAAGTGGGACCTGGGTTTTGACTAACTCCAAAGGAAAGTACTAGGTATTATATTTAATCTATATGGGGGAATAAACCACTAATGTTTGACTTTTCAAGATTTTATTTCTTCTTTATTATTATTAAAGACTCAATGGACATAGTATATTAGATCCACCCCCATTTAAAATTTGGAATAAATTTCATAGAGGTAATTATATAATGTATTTATCCTCCAATTATTATTTTTCTACATATGAGACCACTTCTGCACAACCCAGTGACTGCTGAAGGTATGCTTCATAAATTTAATATTTCAAGGGGATGTTTGAATGTAATTTAAATTGAAGAAAATTTAATTTTTGGTATTTAAAAGAAAAATAATACCTTTTACATTTCGAAGATATAATCTATTAATCTTCAGGTTCGCCCACATCTATCTCTTCCTTATCTTCCTCTAATAAATTTTCATTGTCTCCAGGGATATCTAATGGATCTTTATAAATTTTATTCTATTTTTATCATATTGATTCAGAGAAAACATGTGTTGTATTAATTTGAAAATTTCAAAAAATTATAGGGGATATAAAATTTATATTTAATAAAATTTGATGAAATCTATATTAAAAAAAAATCACCTCCATGAATTGGTTTGGTTTAAATTTCATTTTATATAAAAATAAACACATAAAGTTGTATTTTAATATTTTTAGGTAGTATTCAATATCCTCTATTCATTATTCAGATTTAATAACTTGGTTAGTTTCTTCATCATAAAGGATAAATATATGTATTTTTTGGATCTTTTTCATTGTAGACATGGAGATCATTTTTCATTTCATCATATTCCTATTCACTCAAATGTAGATCTATTCCTTATTAATCTCTCATATCTACATCAAAAATTGTGTTTTCAAATTCAATCTCCCTCTATTCATAGTATTCTCAGGGCTATGTATTATAATGTTTGGGTTGTGGATACTCATTGAGTAAAGCCTCAACCACATGACTGTCTTCAAAAAAATTGAAAGATCTAATGGTACTTTATCCTTGGCCATCAAATTTTGATAATTCTCTCAAACAATCATTAATGATGACTTTTATATATTTAAATGAGACACTAGTTTCTCTTACATTCGAAATATTTTTTAGCATGTAAGTTATATTTTTAGTCCATTGAATGTGGGACTCCTCAATATTATTTCATCTAATTATTGATATTACACATGGGTGATATAATTCCATGAAGTATAGTGATAGTTTATATATATCAACGAATAAATTATTTCTTTCATAAATGAAGGAGAATTATTTATAAAATGTAAAATTGAAATTAGAGAATGTGAAAATACTCAGATGCCCAACAATAGTACCAGTTTAAGAGTGTCAAGAACAGTATAGTACAAAAGATACTTTTTTAACTAATGAAACATAGTGGATGACTATGGTCATCAAACATGGGGATCATTACTATTAATCAAATACTATTCCAATTTCACCAAAAGTAATTTTTTTGTTTTTATTTATTAATTAAAATGATATATTTTTTGTTTTTTTGTTATTTAAAAAATAATGCAACTAAAAACTAAAAGATAGATAAAAATGAAAAAAATAATTAACGCATGTTAATAAAATAGTTTCGGTCTTTAGTCTTTGGTCACTCGGGTTTCTTAATTAAAAAAATAAATTTAACAATCCATCCTTCTATAAATAAATTGATATTTCCAACCATGAAAGGTATTTTTACTATAATTAGGAAACCTCTTATTCACACAATTTTTCACCTCCTCTTGTTAAAATATAAAAATATATTGTAGATTCAAGCTATGGTTGATGATCATTGAACCCAAGAACATACATGTCATTCAACATAGATTAAGTTAATAAATTTACGAAATTAATGTGAAATAATTTTATAACAATATGAATCCTCTCCCAATTTTAAGCCTCAGGTCAGTCAGATTCCATAACATACTGTAAGTGATCATGGTGGAATGATTAAAGAGAAAAATAGAAGGAATAAAAATTAGTTTAAGATTAAAATACACAAGATTTAAAATATAATGTAGGGCTACAAAATAAATGAAAATAAAAATTATTAAAACTCTAATGTATAAGTCCAAAATAAAAATAATGGTAGATCATCTCCATCTAGTTGATTCCCGTATCTATTCCCCATGGCCTCTTATTTATTCATTTCAATGCACCATGGGTTCCATAAATGAATTATATATGAGTCTTGAGTAGACTAGGGTCAAAAAATGTCATTAAATATAAGATCGAGCATTAAATTCTTCAAACCTAATGATTTATTTGTTAACCCATGTTTTTAATGCAAAAAGGAATTTTTACACCACAAGGTGTTTGAGGATCCACCCTGGTTATGATTTACGACATGAAATTATGGCTAGAGAAATATTTAAGTACCATCACAACAAGTCACATTTGTGTTCGGATGATGTCTCACAATTTTAATGTAGGAATTTGAATGCTATGTAATTACACATTTGACATTTATACTTCATTTAGTGACACCCCTTCTAGGATAGTTATTTACAATGGTCATGTCACACATGAAGAATTATAATTTTTAATTTCTATTTTAATGGTTCATTAGTGGTTCGAGTTGATTAGAGAGTCATATTTTAGAATTATATCCCTTATAAATTTTAATTCCTTTTCAAATTCTTATATAGGATATGTCATATTTTTAACCTTAGTTCAAGAGTGAGTAAAATCTAGTTTTAATTCTCCAGCTCTTCCTAATTGTAACATTATAGGGTAAAATTCTAATATTATATTACCACCAAATAAGACACCAATAAACCCTTCATGAGACTATATTATGGCATTGAAGGTACATTACAAAAATGGAATGCAAGGACAACACATATGAAAAGTCAGAAAACCATTGACACTATAACAATGAAAAGTGGCCTCATAGTTGGAACCATCTATACTGACTCAATACTACACCCCACCCCAACCCCACCCCATTTTTACCAGACTAGGATCTTCCTTAGTAAATCTAATTCATAAATATATTAAAATAGAAGGGACTAATAAGATTATTAATCCCAATATGGATACCAAAAACTATAATGTTGTAAAATAATATAGGAGTATACATCCTCATATTATCAAACGTTCTCCATTAGAGGGTATTTTTGATAAAATAAAGATTCATCACCATCATTTATTTTGGTTGGGTGTAAATGGATTCAACCATAGAATCATTCATGTTCTCAATCATCCATTCTTAACCACCCAATTTTAATTATTAGCCTAATAATGTGATCTCATCTTATTTCATATTAAAATATATCAAGTGGAATATTTTGTGGGTTGTAATAAGGATTTGAAAAACATTGCAACAAAAGAATCATGGAATCATGATTTAATGGCCATGAAAATGGAATCACTCTAGGATTATGAGGCTCACATAATAAATTTAAAAGTGAAAAAAATATAAAACTATTATGGTGGTTGATTATTTTGAATAAATGATCCAAACAATTGGATGATATTTTTAAAAAAATACATCCATTTGTTATTAATAAATTTACCAAATAAAGAAATATCATATAGTACAGTGTTGCTTCCCAATAGGCATCTCTCAAAATCATAAAAATAACTGATAAAAAAATTATACCTACTTTAATTTGGTTTCTATTACATGTAATGAATAACAGAGATTAAAAATGTTGTATAATAGATTTCTTTTTATAATGGTTTAACAGAAGTTTCATCATTCCCATTTTCTATTTTGTTACATCATTTTGATTATCATATAATAAAAAACTTTTAAACTCAGGAAACCCTATTAATATAACTTGAATCCATATAAACATATAATTTAAAATTTGTAATGTAAATTTTAGTTCTCAATCACCTGATTCATATTATTTTCACTCTGTAATGGATCAAATATGGATATATGATCAAATATGATCACTAAAAACATCATTTTTTATGTATCAATGAAATATATCTTCCTATTTGTAGCTCATAGATGATTATAGGTACAAATACCATCATTTTAAAACTATATTTGGAATATTTTGATTATTGAGATTATCTAAGTCATGGATTACGGACAATTATAACCATAAATAATGTAATTATAACACTAGACATAGAATATATTGTGGAATTTTCTTCATTTGGTTATTTCTCACAAACTAGTATGGGAACAAATACCACTATCAAAACATTAGATTTTTTCTAATAATATATGGAATAAGATAACTCTTTTTGATGAGGATAACCAAGGGGGGATTTATGATTAGGTTTCAAATGTTATATATCAATTGAGTTCCCTTGAGATAAATCTTTACACATTTGGTTTTCATCTTCTAGATTGATGTGTCATCAATTAGGGAATAGATGGATATTCCAGATTTTTCCTTGGTCAAGGGTCATAGTTATTTTCACTTCACTTATGAAAGGTTCATATTATGAACCCAAAAATATTTTTTTCATTTATTTCTTCCCTTAATTTATAACTAAGTATCATGTATTGGATAAAAAGTAGGCCAAAAATAGACTTTCATATTAGGTATAATTTTAAGGGTTTTTAATCAATAATTTTTTCTAACCTTGTAAATTTAAAAGACAAAAATTATACTAAATCCCCAACGGTGTGTGTCCAAAAAGTGGAGAATTTAATTTTTCCCAATCGTCCCTTCGTGTGCTTTCAAATAAAAAAGATTCACCTCTCTATTCTCCAGAAACATTATGCCTTAATAGATGGTTCGTAAGAGATAATGGTTATGTATTGGAATCATTGACCAATAAAAAGCTGAGGGAGACTACATTGAGACCTATGAAACATCAAACTGAACTGAATGAGGGCCCAATTCCATCATATACCTTGATTGGTGTACATGGATTAAATTATAAGTTCATAGAATTAATTTTGTCAATGATTTATGTTGAACTTATTCTAAAACAATTATGATATCTATTATTTAATAATATTGTTGAGATACACCTAACATGAATGGTTAGATCCAAATTCTAATAATTAACCCAATTTGAGTTACCATCAAATATATGGATGGTGGTGTTCCACTCTCCAATAGTGATATAGAGCCTTATTTTCAAATATTATAAGATGGATATGATATGGAGGTAGTTGATGAACAATTTTGAGAAGAGGAAATCAATTTTTTGAAAACCGAGTCTGTAGGGATTATAGATTACACTGGTTTATGGGAATTTATTTTATATTCATAAATTTCATACTATCATTTCATACATTTTAGGATCACAGGATAAGTAACATTCAAATGTTCAAGGGAGAGATGTTAAATCTATACTATAAATAGAAGCACATTGGAAAAAATGTAATATTGTGGTTACTAAATCCACTTAAATTATTGGATATAGTTTTTGTAAATATTAACTAAAAAATTTAAATCATGGTTGGTGACATGGGACACATAGGATGGGGATGACTACTGACCACATTTGAATAAAGGGTTACAATATAATGGTTTTCGATAGAATGGATATTAGAGGATTTATACATTAGGATATAGAGTCATATGGTTGAAAGATTTTTTCATGGGGTGAATGCTATGATCCATATAATGGATTTGTGCCCATAGTCAAACAAAAGTTACTTTTGGAGTTGAATTTTGTTCATTTTTGATAGCTAATAATGGATTTTTAGGATTCAAGCCCTTATAATTGATATGGGGCTTAGAAATTAATTAATATTGTAGAAAGTCTTTGACACCCAAATGGTTATGACACTAATAATGTAACACACAATTAGGTGGAAGATATATTATATTTCACACCTCTAACATTTTCTTTAATGAATAGGCCCAGTGATAATTTCTTGGCTCTTGAGAAGGTCATATATTACCATCTAAAAACTATTTTCATTCCCTATTTTCTCTATAATTTTTTACCTAACCCCTATAATTTTGTGGTTTTATGGAATGGAATTTAATTTCACTAGGTTAACATTTATAGGTTTTAAACCTAATCATTTTTATGACTTTTCCACCAAATGATTAATCTCTCACATTCTGGACTAATTAATGTTAGAGTTTATATATATACAAATTTAAAAAGAAAAACTAATTAGTTTATGTTCAATCTTATTTTTACTAAAAATAGATATAGTTTATATAGTAAGAACATGAAAAAACTGAAATTAATGGGAAACTAATACAGTTTAATACTATCTCAATGGTGGTGCATAACATTTATTTTCATGATTCTTTGACTAAATGGGTGAGGATAGAAGCTGTTATGGGAATGGAAAACTAATAATATCCTAACAACATTCTAAAAGATGTGTCATGACAATATAAAAATAATCTGAGGTTTTAGGATCATGTTTAGGGGTGTGGAATAGGTACAAAATGGATTATCATTAATGAAATTCAATGAATGTTTTTTGATACAATAATTTAAAGGAATATAGATGTTATAGTACCTTACCTGTAGGATGTATATGCCTCTATTTTATAGTTCATATAGTGAGTGAATTTTTAGAACCATTTTGATGGTCTGTATACCTATCTATGTATAAGTTTCGTTTAAAGTTGAATATTATCATTATTGAAAAAAATGGAATGTTTATAGTGATTTGAGAGACTCAAATAATGATGTTTTATTTATAATAAGTATTTTGAAGATGTATAGAAGATTCATTTCAATTTTAAACATGCAATGACTTTTTAATTAAAATTTCATTAAAAGGATCGAGATGAATGTTGACAAATGGATAGGTCTCAAATATATGATTTGAAAAGTACTTCATATAATGGGATAATATGAATCAATTCATACATAATTCTTATATTTTAGGGAAATATATAAGTATTATGACATAATATTTAGAAATGGACCTTCTAATCCTAATTTTGTTTTGTAAAACCACCAGATACTAGGCATCCTTACATGGATCTGGATACGGAGGATCACAAAGGTATGGAAAGCCTAGAAGTGGTGGTCTGGATTGGCCTTCCTGGGATGTCGTTGCCCTTCCAAAACGATGGCTTTCTCATGTGGATTGGGGACTTTGTTGGGAGCTTTCTATGTTCTAATGACAACACAAGACAAGGTATGTCTTCCTCGATGCCGCACATTTGTGTGGAGCTGGACATGTCTCAGGATTTACCGGAGAAACTCGATCATTTTGTGGATGGATCTTTTCATTAGGCTCAAGATATTTCTTACCCCATTTTCCCTCGGTTTTTCTCTCATTGTCTTCTTCAAGGTCACTCTGTGCAATTATTTAGGCAACAGAGGACCCAGGGCTGACGTTTGGAGGGGGGTGAAAGGCCTGTCCAACTATTTCTGCCCCATATAATGGGGTCCTGGAGACGGAACAAGAGCTCTCTATGGCTACTTTATCTCCTCCTCACAACTCAGTAGTGGAGGCCCACCCTGATTTCATACTTACAGATGGTCTGGTGTGGTGCAGGGGCCTAGTTCTTTCTGTCCCGAGTGGCCTCTCTTCTCTTCAGGTTAATTCCTACAAATTTGTCCTGGGAAATATCTTGCACTCCTTGGTAGAATGTAGTTCGTAGTTGATGCAGATCCATGCAAGGCACCCCCTGGTCCCTTAATCCTCACCTTCTCTAGGTATCCTTCTCCTAGATAACTACCTGATGGAATCTGAAGGGGCTGATGAAGGAAAGACATCTGTCTTGGAGGTTCCTCCTAGGGCTTGGTCCATTGCGCCTATTTTGGTCTCCTCTCAATAGTTTGTGGGTTATTCACCTGATGATGCAGGTTCTAGTAAGAGGGGATCCAAATCAGCACCGTCCACCTGGAAAAAGCAGGGCTTGGGTTCTCTAGGCAGTTATTCATCCCTGGCATCGCATCTATCAGGGGATCCAGGAGCGTGCACAAGATCTAAAGCCATGTATGAAAAGAGATTTTTTCATTCCTTTTGTGAGTGGGCTAAGGGCTTTGGAGCCAGTCCTAGGGCACTTTTGTTTAAATGATTCCTCTATTAATATAGAATGTTTGGGGCATTGGCCCTCAGGTTAAATATGATTTTCTTTCTGTTGAGATCTCTGCCCACAAGGCAGCAATTGTGGTCGTCCCTGAACACAAGCAACACCCTTCTAAGATAGGGGAGTTCTCCACAAAACCCAAAATGAATGGAAATATGCAGGTTGATTCTGTGAATTGTCACAATTGTATTTTTTGGCACCAGCATTAAAATGTGGCCTTGGTAAGTGCAGGAGCTCAATTTATAACCGTTAAGGTGACTCGAGGTCTTGTCTCCTTCTTTGAGAGTTTAGTTTATGAGAGCTACGATCAACATTGTAGAAGTGAGTTATGGAAGGATCTCAGTAGGTTCGATCCATGTCCAGATCCATGGATCGTTGGCGGTGATTTCAGTGTTGCGGCGGATCCGAGTGAAAGGAAGGGTAGGTGTCCTTTTCCCCGGAAATACAGCCTTGATTTCATTCAATTCATGGTGGTGATGGGCCTCCCGAATCTCAGCTTCGTGGGTGACAAGTTCACGTGGTGCAACAACCAAAGGGTTCTATGCTGCTCATGGTGTCTTCTCGATCGACGCCTAGATAATATGCAGGCCACTGTTTCTTTATCTAATTATAAGGTTACACACTTGGTCTGGAGTATTTTTGACCACTCCCCCACTGCTTGTCTCTCTTGCCACCTCGAAGGCTCGCCAAGATCGTTTCAGATTTATCCAGTTTTGGGATGACATTCCAAGCTACCAAGACCTCGTTAGATCAATTTGGGAGAGTCCCTACCAAGGAAAAAAGTGGGTCTCATTGCACTACAAACTATGACGGCTAAAACTTAAGCTCCATTCATGGGCGAAAGATGTTCCAGATCAACAAGGGGAGATTGAGGCTACCATTCACGACATTGAACAACTCAAAGGCCGCTTGGAGGAGGCATGGGATGTCCAGAGATGTGAGGAACTCACGGATAGGAAGGATATGTTGGCGGCCATGATCTTGAAGCATGAGTGCATCACCAGATAGGGGGCCATGATTAAATGGTTGAAAGAAGGATATCGTAATTCGACATTCTTCCATTCTATAATTAAGGATAAGTATAGACTGATCAAACCTAATATCTTGTTGGAAGATGGCTCTTTCACGGAGGACAGGGATGTGGCTGCTAGCGTGGGCTTCTGGTTTTTCTCCGACCACCTGGCTGGTCCTAGCCCCGGCATGCCCAATCATTATCCAACAGAGCACTCCGACGTTTTGAGGTGATTCCCACCTTATCTATTGATCAAGACAACGAATCCCTAGAGGCGATTCCAAGAGAACAAGAGATCAAACTAGCTCTCATGCACCTGAATTCAGATAGTGCCACGGGTCCATATGGGTTCTCGGGTTCTTTTTTCTGATCGTCTTGGGATATTGTGAAGGAGGATCTGGTTGCATCTATTCAGGAATTTTTTTGAAGGGTTAGTGAGCCTCGTGTTGCAAGTTCCACCACCATTGTTCTCCTTCCGAAGATTAAAACCCCGACGGAGATCTTCCACTATCATCCGATCAGCATGTGTAATACCCCTTATAAAATCCTAGCTACCATTCTGAACACCTGGTTGCTAAGCCGCCTGGCAGGATGGGTGTCTATGGAACAACATGGGTTCATCAAATGCCGATCGATCTAATAGGTCATCGCCCTGGCGTAAGAGATGCTCATCGACATCAATGTCAAGTCTCGTGGCTCTAATTTGTTTATTAAACTTGATAAGAACAAGGATTATGATCGGGTTGAATGGATCTTCTCAATAATGTTTTTGCAGGTATGTGTGTCAACTCTCAGATCATTGATATCCTTTTTCGCTAATTCAGCTCCTCATGTATGTCAGTGACCTTAATGGGGAAATCCTATTGATTTTTCAAATCCACTCAGGGTCTCTGGCAGGGTGACCCCATCTCTCCGAGTATGTTTATTCTGATCCAGGACGTCCTGAGCCGTCTGATTCATCAAAGAATTAGGCAGGGTTCCATCATCCCATAATAGCGTCATTTGAAGGCACCGGCGATCTCCCATCTCATGTTAGCTGATGATACCATTATTTTCTTAAATGAAATGAGAAAATACATTCGTGCCTTGATCATGGTTTTGGAGGAGTATTGTCACTGGAGCGGGCAGATCATTAACAAGGGAAAGAGTAAGTTCTTTCTTTCTGACAAGTGTAATACTGGGCGGGTTATTTCTATCGGCAGTGTCCTGGGCATGCAAAAGGGGACATTTACTATGGATTATCTTGGGGCTCCCATCTCGCCCGGTAGATTGCGCATCCATGAAATTGACCCCCTCTTCTCTAGGATCATAGACAGAGTGCTGAACTGGAAAAATAAACTCCTTTGATTCAGTGGTAGGATCACTCTAGTTAACAGCATTCTCGTGGCCTCTCCGGTGCATGGCCTTTCCTCTATCAAGGTCCCTAAAGGTGTCATCATGAATATCGATAAAATCCTAGCCTAGTTCATTTGGGACCCATAGGATGATGGTAAAAGACATTGGGTCTCGTGGAGCAGAATGGTGAAGCCAGTGCGTGAGGGTGGTATTAACGTGCATAGTTTGCTAGAGACTCATTCCTTCCTGCATGCTAAGAATGAATGGAGTGTTCTGGAATGACGTTCGCTTTTGGGGAACACCATGCACAGCTATGCCTCAGGTGTTCGTGATAATATGGAGGGCCATTCTTCGTCTCTTTGGTCGATCATCGGTTCTCTCTTCTCCGCCATTCGTTTTCAATTTTGCTAGATCATAGGGATGGGTGACGTCTTCTTCTGGCATCAGAACTGGTGCGGATCTATTCTCAGATTTCTGGGGTTCCCTATAACGGATATTTCATTCAGGGAATCATGCATTTTCCCTTCCATTATCAAGGTGACTAGGGATAGGGAGCAACAGAACATCTTCAATCTCATCGAGATGAATTTCGAGCCTGATAAATGTGTTTTCAACACTGACTCCTCAAGTTTATTTTCATGGAAGTATTTGAGGTGCATATTTTTTGAGTAAGGTGATTCACACAGGTGGGATGAGATTATTTGGGTGCGGATTGTGCCCACCAAGTTCAACTTCCTCACTTGGAGAATCAGGAACAAGGCAGTTCCAACGAGTGATAATATTTAAAGGTGCGGTATTTCCTATGCTTCTATGTGCGTTTTCTTAAAGGATTCCTATGTGGATTCCACGGATCTTCTCTTCTTGGATAGAAAATTGGTGTGCGAAGTGTGGAGGATTCTTGGGGAGTTCACACTGGTCTCTTCCTCTCTTTCCTCAAACCTTCCGTTTCTTGACAGTTGGTATCTCAAAGCAGGGGAGGGAGGTCCCGAACGGTTGGCTCGATCTATGGTTCTTCATGTTGGGTGTTGGCTGTTGTGGCAGGTGAGGAATAGAGTGAGGTTTGAAGGTGCATCCATTTCAGCTCAGGTCATTATTGTGTGGGCTCGAAATTATCTTATTGAATTGGTGATGGTGGTGAGAAAATGGAAGGAGGCCCCCTCCCTGCTCTGCTTCAAAGATAGTTTCTTTACATCTCCTTCACCGTCTCTTAATACAGGAAATTGGGTCTACTGGAAACCCCCCTTGCATGGTTTGAAATTGAATATGGATGGATCTTGTGTCATGGGAACGATGTGGTGTGTAGGGGTGGTGTGTGATAGCAAGGGGTTGATCCTTTTGGCTTTCTCGGTCCGTCTTGGTCAGGGCTCCACTCTCCAAGTAGAGGCTTTGGAAATTCTCAATGGGATCAGATTGTGTGAGAAAAAGGGGCTAGAGATTTTAGAATTGGAAACAGACTCATTGATTTTCCATTATGCCTTGAAAGGGGAGGGTGTTTCTCCTTGGTCCATCTGCTGTTTTATTAGAAAATGCAATAGTTTTATGAGCTACAGAACACAGGTCCTCTATACCTACAGGGAGGGGAACATGGTGGCGGACCACTTGGCTTCATTGGATTTCGATGACTCGTTGGATTTTTTTTCTGCATACTGTGGGTAGTTTGGAGGTGGAGGGTGGCAATCTCAATAAAGGAGATTCCCTCGGGCTTCACCACTTCAGGCCTCCTTGATTTCATGGAGTGCGTGAAGGGTGGGGAAGCTGTTTTCTTTACATTTTGGTTCCTTTCAATAAAAATTCATGATTATTCCATATGGAGAATACCATTATACATGGGATTTATATCAATTTGACTCATGTGAAATGTAATGTGGATTAATCTTCATATTGAACCCATAAAGGGTGAATTTTTTAAATTAAGTTGTAAAAAATGGGATGAATGGGGGATTTGACTACATTTTATAGTTGATCCAAGGATGATAGGTACTTTTTCTCTTAAATATCTTGTAATAATAAGAATAATACAAAGGGTAATAATTATATACAAGGGGATATTTTTTAATCATATATTTGATAAAACTATGATTCCATGGTTGTTAAATGTGGCCATAACCATTGAATCCCCATGGGATAGAGAAATAATCTCAATATAGATCATGCTTATGTATAGAGGAGGAGAATTTTTAGTATAGGGTCAAAAATGAATAAATCAATGATTGAGGCTCATATATAGAACTTTCTAATATGTGAGGAATAAGGAAGTTTCTGTACTAGAATTTAAATATAAATCTATACCTGGGGTATCTATATTAATTAAGATTGTACATAGTATAGATCATTATTATCAATAAAAACACAATTATTGTGAGGGTTCTTATACATATGTCGGATTCATGTGTTGTGGAATAAATTCATACATTACCTTCAAGTAGTTCCACAAACGTTTTATGGAATTTTCATTAATTTAATTAAATAGTATGCTCGTGATAGGAGATTTAGGCATCACTATGTATTCTAAAGTTATAGTAATCTATCCATGAATAGGTCTTGATGGGTCCCCTGTGAATATAAAGATCATTCATTCGGGTGATGCAATTAATATCCTTTCATATATGGAGACTGTATGACAAGAACTCATTCACAAATCTGGCACATATTTTACGGGATTATGATATGAAGTATAAGGATCTCTAATATGTTTAATGTCATACAGGGTAAAGAAATTCCCTAAATTTTATTGAATGGAATGAGATATGGGTTGGTCACCCAGCCCATACCACCAAAAAATATTTGAAAAAATGAATGTTATATTAGACAAATGATGTGTAATGATCTTACACAATCCGAAATAGTAAATGTAAATATGCCTTCAATTGGTCAATTAGAATATAATGAAAACTGAACACCAAAATTACGAGGTCACCTTCTGTCTAGTATGATCAACACTGGGACATTAAATCATCTTATTAAAAAATAACACTTTATTCCTAATAAATACATAGCCCTCAAGGTATCAAGGAATCCTCATATTTCACATTAATAAGAATCACCAAACTGCATAAATATGTTCATTTAAAACATAAAAAAAATGATAATCATCAGCTTCCCATATATGACCAAGTCATTTACATAGCCAATATTATCACTATATTTTGAACATTCCAGGAATCACACCGCTCCACCCTTAAAAGTTGTCAAGAAGAACATAACGTCTCCAATAATAGATGGGGAACTACATAACATTATGATAACATGGAACAAAACCCCATAAAGTAGACAACCTGAAGTTGATCAAAATGAATAATAGTCATAAAAAAGATTGCAAACTGGTCACCATCACTAAACATGCATGAAATCAAGTCTAAAAACCAACAATAAATAAATTTAAAAAACTAGATCAATCCATTAATAGCAGAAAAATCTGAGCTAAAAATAGTGTGTTCTCAATAGAGCATCCAAAAACAAAAAAATGACATCAAAGTGTCTGAGATGACATAACAACAGCGTGTGTCAAAAAGGGAAAAATCACATAGAACCTTGAAACCCATATGAAATAATACACTGCATAGAAGAGTCCAACAAAATAACAAGCATATCATATGATAATTAGAACGATTTACTCGTGAGGTATAGCTTTTAAGTTGAAATCACCATTTATTTTGTGTTAATCCAACATCCTAATGAAAATAAGCTATCTAATTTCAAAGTATATATTAGATGGGATGATACCAAGTTGATATTTCATGAAATTGATTGCATATTGTTCATCCATCTAGGAATTAACTACTTCTCTCACCTCCTCTTAATTGAAATAGGAATATTTGTATATAGAATGTTATTTAATGTCATCATTTTCCTCATCTGAAGTATATATTTCAAGTGAAACCACAATTTTTTTGGTGGGTCAATCTCCTTCCTAGTGTTTCAAGAGATCTTGTGACTATTGTTCTTTTGAGGTGAGAATAATCACTATGCTTCCACATTTCAATAGGATTTGAGGTAATATAAACATTATCATACACCACTGGTTTCTTTCCTTTCCTAAAACTAGATTTTAGGAAGACTTCCTCAATTTTCTTAGGTTCATCATCAACCTCAAGCAGGTATTCAATATAATTAGAAAGGTCACATTTCCCTTTGTCTCATGAGTCATGTGATTCATGGTGACTCTCATTCTCCTCCAGCAGAATGGGAGGTAAAATATTGTAAATTGTTTCTTTAGGTAGGGAATCAATAAATTCTGACACTTCTATTTGTTGGCATGCCGATTGTGAAGGCATTGCATTGGATACCAAAATTTCCTTGTTCACATATATTTTCTGATCTCTAGTAGAAGAGTCGACACCATTAGCTACTTGAAAAAAAAATATCTCATGTATTCCATGAATAATCATTCCTGTTTCAACCCAATTAACATTCATTGTCTCAGAACAAGTTATTTTTGAGTCACAGTTATTCTGGTCATTCCCATGCTTATGGAAATTATGATAGTAATCTTGAATTCGTTTATAAACCACATCCTAGAAGAAACCAAAATCACCATTCTGAACCCATATTTGGGAAAGTTGATTATTAGAGACATAAATTTCAACACATATCCAATCAATTTATAGTCTTCCTAGGTACCTCATTGCCGAATCAGGCTTAATGTTTTTCCATGAAGTATGGAAATCAAAAACTGATGTTGTTTAAACAGGTGGAGTGTATCACAGTCATGGTCATTATTTCACACATAAAAATAATTCATTACATAAAATTTTCACCTAATACAACATTATAGATCGAGAGTTCTAGTGTCCTTGGGGATAAGGAACATTACATAACCACTAAAAACATAAAATACAACATCTTTATTGAAAAGATCTTTTACATTACCACAAATATTCCTTCATATGTATCATTGCATGGGATATCTTGACGACAGGCATAAGAAAAGGGTGTGCTATAAAGACTAGTAAGGGAGTAAACAAGGAATAACATGAAAAATACAGTACATTTTAGGAAATAGGAATATCAATGTATCATAAGAGAAACATGAACAAAAAGGCTTGGTATAGCATGATTATCATAACATGGAAATGTGGAAAAAACATTTAACATGATATTAGAATGAGATATGGATAATTTCACTTGTAGCATGAGTAAACCCACATTTAACTTGACATGTCATGATACTAATCATTACCCAATGCATTGGAGTGCTATTAGGGCACACCTTATTAATCATTTCATTTCATACATATGTATGCCACATGGATCATATAACATGGATTCATTAAACATCATCACTTACTCCAAGATAATGGAACGTTGAGTTCATATATGAAACTCTACAATAAATAAGTAAATTTTCCTGAAGTTGAATACCCTTGATAGATAAATGTCCATGTTATTCACTACACAATGACTTGGGCTTGGAAAATTGCGGTGCAATTTCGGCAGCATAACGATGTAACATAATAATTCTTAAAAATGGTTTATGAGAGAGAAAGTGATGTATCTTCATATTTAAATGAAATGGAATGTAATGGGGTCATATATATACATTTCCAAACTTATGTAATGGAATTTAGATTCATAATAAAAAATAATTCTTTAATGTAAATGTGGAGAGAGAAATTTCTTATAGAATTTCAGCATAGTAATGGGTGTACATGGGAGGAATTAATGAGAGAAAAAGCGGACTCACATAATTAAAGCATTAATAGGGATATATGGGGGTGTTTATAAATCATACCACAATATTTATAATAAAATGTACAAGTCTATATAAACATAAAGAAACATGTATGAAAATTTGAGAGGAAGAAATCCCTTACTTGGAAATATGATTGCAAAGGCATGGCAGGGGATTGAGAGAGGCTTCATGGGATCTTGTGTCATCTAGGTAATATTATAGAGAGAGGAGGGTAGAGTTTTGTCGAGTTCAAAAATGTATTTAGGGAAGAGTAAGTGGGAGCTTGTGTGGATTTATATAGGAAACGAGAGAGAATTCATTATTATTTAGGTTTTGGACACCACAAATTAAACTAATCAAAAATCACAAAAAAACACCATGGTTTTTTCCCTTTTTTCAAAGTGGAGTAGACATTATTTTATAATTCCAATGGATGAATGTATTAAAATTTTATTCAAGCTTATGTGGAGCTGAGTCACACTCTCAAGGAAATCAATATAAAAATATAAATATTTTTGTCATGGAGGGTCCACTAAGGCACCATTTAATTTATCAAACAAATATATAATCACATTATTTTAAAGATAAAACATATATTGGCTGAACATATCATTTATAGTTTTTTATTTCATCAGTATTGGGTTATTATGATGTCATAAAACACATTATATAGTTAAATAGTATTTAATTTTTACCCAAAAATTAAATTATCTAAAAAAAATATGAAAAATTCACCGTTACATAATTTCTGTGTCATGATTCAAAAAATAATGTTTATTTTATCTAAATAATTTTCTAAATATTTGAATTTTTACTTTTAAATTAAAAACCTACATTTATATTAAATTGAAGGTTTTTTTGGAAAAACGGGTTTTAAACATTAAGAAAAATTACAGATGTATTCGTAAAAATTATAAAAAAATTTATATTTAATAAAATTTAATTTATTAATAATATTTTTAAAAAATATTATTGAATTTAAAAACCATTAATTACTGAAAATAGATTTCATAATTGAATATTAGCTATAAGTACTATTTGTGATTTAAAAACCATTTACAACATAATAATAATAATATGAATTTATATTATTTACTATATAAAAAAATAATCCATATAATCATAATGATATAGTATTGTAATATAACTCCTTATATTACCCCTATATGACCTAATATTAAGGTGCGCGATGGTGACAGACTCAGGGGTGGCTCAGATAACATCGCTCAAATGGTAATCTCTACCAACATCAACGTCTCAAGTAGGCGGTTTCGGTCATGCTTAAGGTGTTGATGTTCGACTAGGGATTGCTCAAGAGAAAAGCCCAGTGATGCCACCTACTCTTTGAGCTCTGACAAATGGGATTCATATGGTGAAATTCTATTTGATGAGGTCATCACTTCCATGGTTTGTGTAAATTGGATATTTTAAAGACCTATACTTATACTAATCATGTGATCACTGTTCAATGGGTATATTAGCAATGGTAACAATTCTTAATGGTATATTCAAATAAAAAACACAAAACCAAGGTAGTTCATATGTTATATAAACATTTTACATAAGAATACATTTAATTAGATCAATTGTAAGATTCATAAATAAATGTTTGGGTTGTTAAAATATCCTCCTCTTAAGAAATTTCACTCTTGAAATTTCCTTTTCCCACACTAAAATATATGTGAGTAACTTTTCTTCATCTCTTCATCTGATTCTCATGTTTCCACATTAAACATGTGGCTTCTCCACAACACCTTGATGAAGGGCATTGACTTATTTCATAGAACCTTTTCCTACAATATAAGATCTTCACCAGATTCTCTTTATAGGAAACTTCAATATCTAATAGTACCACCTCTAAATTGAGTACATGTGATGGGTTAGGTATGTACATCCTCTAGAGTGATATATAGAATACGTCATGTATTATAGAAAGGTTTTTTTGGAGTTCTAGTTGATAGGTCACTGCTCCAATGAAATCATGGATCTCAAAAGGTATGATGTACCATGGACTAAGATTTACCAAATTCTCAAATCTCATAACTCTCTTACACAGAGATATGTGAAAAAATAACAAGTCTCTTACATCAATATGTTGGTCCTCTATACATTTATCATCATAGCTATTTTTTCAGCTCTGAGAACCATTAATATGTTGTTGGATGGTCTTAACATTCTCCACCATTTCTTCGACCACAGTACTGGAAATTCAGGCTATATCCACGGTTTAAAACCACGGATATAGGTCCTCAAATTGTGGCTATAGGTAATAGCCATGGTTTGAGAAATCATGGATATGTTTGGCATGGATATAGGCCTAGACGTATAGCCACAGTTTGGAACACTGGCTATAGGTTTAGAGCCACTATTCCAACCGTGGCAATAGGTGTACAACCATTGTTCAAACCGTGGAAATATCACTATAGCCATGGTTTAGAACCATGGAAATAATAGAGGATGGACACACTTTGTGGCCACGGTTATAAACAGTTTAATTAGACTTATTTCCATGGTAAAAAACCATGGCAATAGACCTATAGCTATGGTTATAAATCGTGTCTATAGGGTCTAAAAACCCATAAAAAATATCCCCCACACCCCTGCACAGCCCCCTATAGTATCCCACACCCTTGTAGCCCCCTCCCTCCTGGAAACCACCACCCTTCATAAACCCCCTCCCTTAGATAGCCCCCCCCCCCCCCCCCCTCTACAAAGCCCCCCTGGACAATACCCCCCCCCCCCACAAAGCCCCCCTCCTGGACAGACCCTACACCCCCCATACTATAGATACCCCCCAGATAGACATAGGACAGACCCCCCAAATCCTAGGCACACCATGGACACCCCCCCAGACCCTAGACAACATAGACCTCCACTCCCCTGGAAAACCACCCCACCCTCTTGGACAGTCCCTGGAACCCCCCCCCCCCCCCAGAACCTGGACACCCCCCAAACCCCCCACTCCCCTGGACACCCCCCCCAGCCACCCTCCTGTACATTCCTTGGAATCCCACCTCCCTTAAACCTGGACACCCCCCAGACCCTGGACAGATCCCCTTGGACACCCCACCCATTGCACCCCCTTGCTAGTTACCCCCCCTCCCCCTCCCAATCCCCCAACCAGTCCCCTCCCCCTTCCAGTTCCCCCTCCCTCCAGCCAGCTCTCCCCCCCCCCCAAACCTGGTCACCCCCCCCCCCCCATACACCCTGGACAGACCCCCCCCCACCCCCAGATAGACCATGGACAGACCCACTAGGACATACCCCCTAGACCCTCGACACCCCCAGAACCTGGACACCCAACCCCTTACACAACCCTGCTATTTACAACCCTCCCCCCATGCTAGTCCCCCTACCAGCCCCCTCCCCCTACTAAATTCCCCCCTCCCCCTCCTCTGCTAGTTTTCCCCTCCCCCTGCCAGTCCTGCCCCCCCCCCCCAAACATGGACACCCCACCCAGACCCTCTGGATAGACCCCCCCAGATAGACCCTGAACATACCCCCCAGGTCAGACCCCCCCAGATCCTGGACACCCCCATGGACCCCCCCAGAACCTGGAAACCCCCCCCCCCCTTCCAAGACCCTGGATAGATCCCCCGGGACACCCACCCCCCCTAGAACCTAGACACCCCTCCCCTTGCACCCCATTCCAGCCCCCTCCCCGGCTTGTCCTTTGAGGGACCAACCCAACAAAATAGAAAATTTATGCATTGAAAACCCAACAGCAGCCCTTGATGACATCAAGGTAAACAGAATCATTTTTAACAGCAGACCCATATAGCCAAGGACTAATGCTTCTATTTAGACAAAATATCTCAAACGCCAAAACAAAAATCATAAAAAATTCATTCAAGAAGGCTTCATGATCAAGCATGTAATTAAACTAGCAGAAGTACATTTCAATTCCCCCATAGTGAAAGTCTGCAAACATTCGTTGTACAGTTCCATTAAGTAGAACCAGTGGAAAAAAGATAAATAGCACAAGACATAAAAGAACCTTCTTATGAGAATCATAATAATCTCAAAAACTTCATTTATAGGAGATTTCATTAAAATTGAAGCTTGGATTATTTTTAAATTCCTCCACCACTTTGATGAACATCCTCTTTCTAATATCAAGATATGCATCCGCTAACATCTCTACATTTTTATATTGTCTAAATATAGTAGTGTATTTCTGATCCATCCATACGTCGACATTATTGGGAAAATCAATCTGAGTCAGAAAAAAATGGAGGAGCTTTCTGAAGCATCTGATGAGGCAGACACTTTTTCAATATGGGCTTCCTATGGGGGTATTCTATTTTGGTCCTTTATTTTGGCAGCTTGGGAACGTGTGATAATTTTTCATTTAAAATTGGATTTATACCTATATTTCCAGGCGTTTGTATCACTTGTAGTGATGAAGCCATCAGAGTCAACCAATGCCTTCTTCCCTTTCCAAACCCTTGATTTTTGGAAGTCTCATTCTAATTGGTAGGGTTTGTCAATCTCTACATGCAATAGATATTCATGATCCAATTTTACCCATTCTTTATCTCTTTTTATAGGTTTTCTTGCATTAAGAATAGTTGAGTCAGCATTGAAGACTTGAATTCCTTCTTTAGAAGTTCTGAGGTCCACATGTAAGGGATCTTCATGATTCAATTGCACCTCCTATGTATCTCTTTGTATAGGTTTGATTACATCAATAATAGGTGAGTCATAATTTAAGGTATCTTTCATTCCTTCTTTATATGTCCTGGGGATGTGCAAGGTCTCATCATCATAATGGGATGGGGGATGAATCTTAGAGAGGACAGGGGATTCTTGTTATTAGTTCAGTCAGTAGTAACTATCTGAGAAACAGGGGGCATTATGGGGGTTTCCTTTTCCACCCAAACAGATTTATAGAGAGGGGGAGTTCGAGGGTCATTATATTGAGTCACACATTCATTCATAGAGTGACCAATTCATGAAAATTGTTTACATAAAGTTGGGGAATTCTCAAAGACCACATCTTTAATAAAACCATTATCCCCATTTTGAATCTAGAATCAGGATGGAAACGATTTAGAAACATCGACCTTAGTGAAAATCCTAGCGACCAAGGGGCATGTAAGATTTAAAGTGGTAGATTCAGTTTTAATGGGTATCCCGAATAGACCAGTAATGTAAAATAAGGTACTATTTTTGAATAGGTGAAGCGGTAAATTCAGGAACCCTATCTAGAGAGGAAAAATGGCGAGCTCAGCACCTAATAAAAAGTCTGGAGACCATTTAAGAACCTTCATTCCGCATCCCCCAAAGGAAAAAAAAATCCATGAGTCCAAAATCTATAATATTCATCCTCTGATGAAAATCTAAATAGCACATGCAGTGAATTTATTAAAGCAATGCGAGAGATGAGGAAATATTATTATAGACTTTTTCAATCTTTCAAAGCCTTTCCTATATGTACCCAATACTATAGTGGTTGCCAGTTAGAAGTCAAAAGTACAACATTCTAGTGGGCCACAGGCATTTCACCCAATCGGATCGAGCTACATCAATCCGAAAATCTACCTTATTGCATCCCTTGATGAGGAGGTTAAGAGTGCCCTTTTTCTCGAAATCTTGAGAGTGTGGCTGGTCCAGATGGGTTCACAAATTAATTCTTTATGTTCTACTAGGACATACTTCATGATGATCTTTTTAATGCTATGAGGGAGTTCATTAACCATGCCTCAATGCCCTATGGAATCAACTCCAATTTTATTACCCTGATCCCAAAGAAGGAAAATTTTGAGGATGTAAAGGATATAAAACCTATTTTTATTTTTAATACCTTTCCAAAAATTATTAGAAATTTTTTTGATATGAGGTTAGGTCCCATTGCTCTTGGGTTTATCTCTTAAAATCACCCCCAGATAACCCTTAGACACCCCCTGGACTGCCCCCTAGACAACCCACCTGCACCCTGCCTACAGACCCCCCTAAACCCCCCTGGACACCCCCTAGACAGCCCCTCCTAAACACCCCACATACACCCCCTAGCCCGTAGACCCCCAGGAACCCCCCCCCCCCCCCCAGACAACACTTAGACACCCCCCTGGACAACCCCTCCTAGACACCCCACTGGCACCATACCCCCTTCCCTGCAGACCCCCCTGTCCCCCCCCCCCTGGACAGCCATTGGACACCCCACCTGGACAGCCCCTCCTAGAAAATTCTATAGCCATCAGTACCTTCACTTCATTATGAAATAATGCTAAATGAATAATGCCTAGAAAATTTTACAAGAATATTCTTTTTCTAGCTTAGTCTGAATCATAGACTTCCAAAACTTCTAACTCGGACCCTATAGTAGGATGGTTACAAAAATAACCTTAAGAGACTCATAAATATAAATCTGGATACAAATATCATCAACCTTCAGTACCAAAACCAATTCATCCTAAGAATCTTGTTACCCATGAATTATTTTCGGGCTACCATCTTGATTTTTGGGATCATAGGTGTGCCTTCATGATGGATTTATTAAAGGGTTTTCATTTAGCCAGGTGGGACTTATTATGGGATGATTTGGATTTTCTCGGCTTTCCGTCTAGGTACTCGTCTTGTGTTAAAATATGCGTCTCTACCCTGATGTTCTTGGTGAACATTAATCACAGTTTACATGGCTAAATTTCGGGGAGAAGTGGTCTCTGGCAAGGGGATCCGCTTTTTCCTTTCATTATTGTGATTTTCATGGATTTTTTCTGGTGCATCCTAGAATGAAGAAGGCTGGGGGCTGGGGGAAGGGGGCTGGTGTGGTGGCTGGGGCGGGATGGAGTGGCTGGTGAGGGTGGGAAGGCAGGTGGCATGGGGATGGTAGGGGGCTGCTGCAGACATGAATAGGTGGCAGGGGCTGTTGTGGTCTAGATTTCAAGTGGATGGGGGTTGTTGGGCATGTGTCAGGGACTGATGTGTGCTGGGATGTAGGAGGTCGGGGGCTGGTGAGGGCTGTAACGGGTGGCTGGGGATGTTTTGCAGGAGGCAGAGCACTGACATGAGTGATTTGTAGGAGTCTCAGGGTGGTGGCTGGTGTGGTGGCTGGTGCGGGCTGGATTACAGGTGGATGGGGGCTGGTGCTGGCTCGAATGTAGGTAGAAGGGGGCTAGAACTCTGGTGGAAGGGGGTTGGTTACAGGTGCAAGGGGATGGTGCAGACTGATTCGAAGGTGGCATTGGGGGCTGTTGTGGGCTGGAATGATGGTGGAAATGGGCTAAAATGTAGGTGGAAGGGAGCTGGTGTGATCTGGATGTGGCTCGAGCATGGCCAAATCATGGCGTGACCGCGGTGTGATCCTGGCATGTTGGCCCTTTCTAGCGACATCCATGAGGCATCATCTTCTATCCAGGAGTGAAGAGACCAGGAGGAGGCGGGGAAAAATTCCGGTCGTCGCCCCACCGACAGAAATTACGAGTAGTCAGTCTCAAAATTGATCACAAGACTCATGGAATACTATCACTGAGAACTATCTCCGGGTGTCATCCTATAGCAGGGCCAAATAACGGAATTACCACAACATGACCATGGTGTGACCGTGGTGTGACTGTTGCATGACCGCGGTTGGACTGCAGTGTGTCTGCAGTGTGTTGGCCTGGTCCAATGACATCCGCGGGGAAGCATCTTCCAGTCAGATGCAAAGAGAGCTGGAGGAGGCGGGGTAATATTCTGGCCATCACCCCACCGTCAAAAATTGTTATTAGTCAGTAGCAACATTTATCAAAAGACTCATGGAATATTATCACTGCGAACTGCTGCGGGGTGTCAACCTTGAGTAGGGCCAAATCATGCTGGGACCATGGCGTGACTGTGGCGTGACCGCAGGGTGACCACGACATGACTAAAATGTGACCACGGCATGTTGACTCGGTCCAACGGCATCAGTGGGGCAGCATCTTCCATCCAGGAGCGAAGGGAGCGAGATGAGGCAGGGAAAAATTCTGGTCATCGCCCCAGCGGCAGAAATTTTGATTATTCAGTCTCAACATTGATCACAAGACTCATGGAATCCTATCACCGTGAACTTCCGCAGGGTGTCATCCAAGATCAGGGCCAAATCATGGCATGACCATGGCGTGATAACAGCTTGACCGTGGCATAACCGTAGTGTGACCGCGGCATTACCGTTGTGTGTTGCCCTGGTCCAACGACATCCGTAGGGCAGCATCTTCTATCCAGGTGAAAAGGGAGTGGGAGGAGGCAGGGCAACATTCCGACCGTCCCCCTCCCCCTTTCCCCTTCCCTGCAGACTTCCCCCCTGCCCCTACCCCCTTCCCCTACCCCCTGCCACTACACTCTGCCCCCCTCCACCCTACCCCCTTCCCCCGGTCCCCACCACCCTGCCCCCTGCCCCCCTGCCCCCTACACCCACCCCATGCCCCCTGCCCCCTGCCCTGCAGACCTCCCACCTTTTCCCTTCCCCCTACCCCACCACCCTACCCTTGGCCCCCCTCCACCCACCCCATGCCACCTGCCCCCCTCCACCCACCCCCTTCCCCTGCCCCCTGCCCCACCGCACATGATCCTATTGCAGACTATGAGATCCTAAATACACATGAGATTTTTCCTTAATAGGTTCCATAGTTTTCATGGCCAGATAATCCTCACCATTTTTGGATTTTATCTCATATGTTTCAGGATTCTTTCTTAAAACCCTTGATGTATTTTTATCTCTAAGTGTAAAATTCATATTTTATATCATTACATGATTGATAATATTGTGTGAATTTTTATTATATTATTAACCATGCCTAGAATAGGTTTAAAAATAATAAAATTTTCATTTTTTATTCCATATTGAATGATTTTAAATTCATTGATTAAATTATTTAGACATCTATAAATAATAAAACAATTATTCTAATAGAAATAAAATAAATTAAATGGGTTGTAAATTATTTTCTCTAATCATTGGTTTGTATAAAAGATGATAAAAAACCCTTAAAACATGGTTATTAACTATTATATCCAAGAATACTTCAAGTTATAGGATTTAACATATATAAATAGGCATATTTGGGATTGATTTTTACTCATCCATGAACTTATAAAACCTCAACTCACCTAGGATATCTATACCTTACATAATTTTCCTCACCCATAATTTAGGGGTTCCAAAGGATGGATTATAGGGGTTTACATAACACAAAAAGGGCAATTCTTCCTCATGAATTATGAGAGGAGATAAATAGCATGATTTCCTTCATTTAATATATTAAATTATTATCAAAACTATGAAATAATAATAAATTAACCAATCCATCCTCACAACGGATGGTATAATCTCAATATCATCCATATACATGAAATGAATATGTAATAGGAAACTTGATAGAATTACATCAATTTATTCATTATGATTAAAATAAATTCCTTTGAATTGATTTAATTATTTAATTAATTGTCTTTGTATTAATGACCATTTGAAGTCTCGTGGAGGTTCCAATCATAAATGAAGCCTGTAAAATAATAATCATAACCATTAATTTTAGGTAATTATATGGATATAATTCAAATTTTATTAATTTTTCAAACCATCAAAACATTTTCAACATGTCAGACCTAAGAATATTCATTAGGATTTTAATGATGTAATTAATTATTCATGGTGGGATTTTAATTATTTTCTTTCATGGGAGACTATACTATAAGTAAAATTGAGATACTATTTTTATTTCATTCTATGAATCTAAGTTAAATAAATGGGGTCTTGTATTGTTTCCCTATTGAGTTACATGGCATGTAATAATGAGCTATACGGTGTGTGCTTTGCTTGTCATTTGTCTATGTGGAACACAAGTTGACTAAGTGTATTCTTTAGATAAGAGAATCAATGAGTCACATGTTATTTACAAAAAACATGTTCCATGTAACCCATTATTGATGTATCATAACATTATTATATGGAATATGATATGTATTAGACCACATGGTTACTATGAATATCCCTATTAAATAGTATAGGCTACAAAGCATATACCCCAACTACATGTCATTTCTTATAGCAGACAGTGCACCCAACTATTTTTTCTAATAATTGATATGTAATAATGGCGCTATGAGTTATTATTACTCATTATATCATGTATCCCATGACACATATATGTCTATTGAATTTTTTTATGGTATAAAATTCATTTACATGTTATGTATCAGTGTTTACTAGCCAGAATCATCAGGAACTCACTATGAAATCTCTTATCATCCATTATCTGTTATTATTATATTTATTTTCATTAAAAATTTAGATTAATAGAAGAATATTCCAAAAAAATTAAATTAAAATAATGATTAAATAATAGATAAAATTAGGTTTAAAAACAAAAAACATGTGTTTATTGTGAATCAATAAAAAAATTAATTTTTTAACGCTCTAATACGACTAGAAGGTTCCACGAATATAGAAATCATACGGTTGGTGAAGACATAATCAAATACTATTATAATCTAAAATTAATATGTGATATTGTTTATGGAAAAACATCACGAAAAATATAATTAAAAAAATATTAATTGAAAATTACCTAGACCCAATAAGAGAGAGTATTTTCAAAATTAATTTATAATTTATTTATTTTAGTAATGAATTGAATTTTATTGAATTATTTATATGATATTTATTATTAATTAGAAACCCCTCTTCCTACATTTGTTTCATCAGATACGTCAATGGTAGGTTCCCTCTAAATATGATCTACACATGCTCTAGATTCCTCTATTAATAAGTTCATAATTCTCTCTTCTTCTAGTGAAGATGAATATATCAATTGAAATAATAATTTATTCTTAAAACAAAATCCTTCAAGGGAGAATGGATTCACTCTAGTGGGAGAGGACAATTTTTCTTCAACTTTCAGAGTTCTCAAGGGGAGATTTCTCTATATATTGAGATAATACCCTCATGAACACATTATGAACAATAAAAAATATAGCTCATGGACATTATAAAAAATCATAACTAGATATAAATAATAATATGGTTAAAAAATATATAATTGCAAAATAACACTTATTTTTTATTAATCCTACAAAGACAACATGTTTAAACAATAAATTATTTATTATTATTTACTAGGCATTCTCTAAACTCATGATGAACATAAATATTATTTTTCATGAATAAACAAATTATTATTTATTCAAACATTATTTCATATGAAATTTACATATACACCACCACACACTATTCTTCAATCCAAATTAACATATATCATACCTAGAATAAATGATGTATAAGCAACTAAATAAATGTCATTTAATTATTGTCTATTACATAAATTAATATAATATTCATTGAAAATATGGATTAAATTTTAATTAAATATTCATGTATATATATAAATAAATAATAGTAACTTTGGAATTAAATTATTTTAAATAATTTTTTGGCTTTAATTTAAATAAATATATAATTACATGGTGAATAAATATTCATTAAATATTCCACACACAAAGCTATTCTCACAAATTACTTGTAATTGAATATTTGTGATCAAATAACATTTATTAGTATTATACCATATACCAAAAAAATATGTATCCAACTTGTCCAATTAATATAGAATTTAAGGGAGGTTCCAAATACCCATAGTGTGTGACCCTCTATAACTCTTTGTCAATGGAATTAGGCTAAAATGACTAACATATGTGGTCAGCATATAGAATCATCAAAAGGATCCCATAGAGATATAATTTAATATCTGAATTCTAGTTAACATCCTCTTAACAAACACTATTTAATAAAATTATTTTATATTGTTATCTATAGTCAATAAGGTTTCTTACTCATGTCAAAAAACTGTATTTCTGATGTATTTTTCAGTGATGTTATGAAAATGTACATACCAAAAAAATTCATGAACATGTAATTTTATTTGTAGTTAAATTACCATATATGTTCTTAATACATAAAAAAAATTAAATAATAAATTGGATAAATCATATCAAGCATTAATCATTAAAACAATGTCAGTAATGATGCAATTGAAGTATCATACATCACCATGAAAATATGTTTTCACGGTTTTGGAAATTAAATCAATATACAAAAATCATGAAACAAAATAATAATAATATTAATGTGTGAGAAAAATTACACATGTCCAAGGATAGGAACATTGAATAACACATATTAATGTGGATTTCATATTAGTGTGTCATCTCATCTTAGTCAAATAAATTGAATATTACCAAGGTTATATACTATAAGAAAGTTTATTGATGTCCAATGAGTCTCCACCCCTAATATACATAATAATTTTTTCCCACTAAATGATATTATCCAGTTATAGAGCTTATATTTAACAATAATGTCATGTCACTTCATGATTATCATTATATTGGGGAGCTACTATGATCCTTTAGGATGATAAATATCATCATGAAATTATCATATTCAATAGTATGTATAAGAAAAATTAGAATTTGAAAATAACTTTATTTTAATATTAAAATACATTAATATAACTAATCATAAAGAAAATATGAGTTTTTTCTTGGGAACTAAATCTAAATGGGTTGAGATTAAATTCCCATAGTTTTACATTGACCCAATAATTATTTATTTTCCAATCAATCTTCTAATATTATTTATCCTGAATGATCCCAATATGATTTTTGGGAATATCAGTGAATATATTGAGATTGACATAGTGTATGTACCTTGTTATCTATATCTTATACGGTTTTAGTAATAATATGACCAGGGATCAACATAGGTGTCGACCTCCGCTTCCTCAACCCCATCATCCTTGGTGACTCTTCCTCTTTTAATAAATTATTTTATGGAACATAAAGTTCATAATAACCTTATTCATTAGAGAAATTAACCTAAATGTGAATCATATTGATAAATTATAATCCACATTTTTTGTCTAGAAAGGTTTTTAATTTACTGATTAGTGGTCCAATGACCATTTAGTGAGATAGTTCCCATCCACCTAAAGATAAAAGTATAAAATGATGAAGATTCTAAACTACATTAGAAATAAACATAGTAATCCCTTCATAATTAATAGTCATGATACATGAATTATATTGGTTCTTAAAATAAATTATCCATGAGTATTTTGGTGGTGAAAAATTTGACTCAGTCATTGAAGGGGATTTCGTGTCACAACTATTTGATGGACTTGTTCCTTAAGGGAATAAAAATCTTGGTTGACCATAGTTCTATTACTTAAATCATCCAACATTCCTGATCACTTTTTCAATACATAAAATCATTCTACATCCACATCTAGTGGGATTGAGGAAAGAAAATATTCTTACATCAATAACATTCACAAATTGATTTTTTTGAGAATATAAAATCTTTTGGGGGAAGCCTATGAGGGAAAACACCCATGGATGATATTCCCAACATTTATTATAAAGGATAATAATTAGGGAATTATTTGAGGCCATCATGAGGGGGAATTTTATGCATTGGGAGCTTTAAAAAATCACTATGGATAGGATAAAATACACAGAACACTGAACATTTTTGACAAAATAAACATTATTCTTCTAGTATTATTATGATGTTATCCACTTATATTTTCCCCTTTACTAAGAACAAAACTACCTTATTTTAAACTTAGGATGATATATTATTTGATATTTTGTGGTTTTGGGATACACAACTAACAAATAATTTTGACTGATAGTAATAATCATTTTTTATACTCTCTAGTTTACTTTCCTTGTGGAAATGGAACTGTTGATTATATGGACTTTCTCCATCGAATTGCATCTTCAATCATTTTTTCACTATAATAAAAAAATATTCGTCTATGAGGTTATTTGATGTGGATCAATGAAATATTCATCTCGTCATGATGATTTTCTATTTAGAGGTCTAGTAGGCTCTCCTAAGGTTGTTGTTTGCTAAAGGAGTAAGACAACCACTTCCCCAAAAAATGAAGTCAAAGACCCTTTATTTTTAACACATGTTTCTACATTATTGTTCATATACCAAAACCTTTCTTAGTGTCAAGATTAATTGGAAGAGAAAATGGTGAAAAATATCTTCTCATTTAGTGATGGTTGAATCCCATAAAGTGATATAGTAGAAAAAATGATTTCCCTTTTATATTTACCAAAAAACATATGTTTAGTGCACTCTTGATACTTGATAATTCCATCCATGAGGCCAAATCAAGATAAAAGATATGATAAGTTATGCACATTGTTTCTAGTGATATTAAAGATAGAAATGGTTGGATTTAAAATGTTTGTAGAGGAGAATTCATGTCCAGCAAGTATGTATATGGTATCCACTCAATATTCATAGGTTTCTGATATCTATCTATTCCCTCTATTAGATCTATTGGGGATTCAATGTAGTTAATAATTTCTACATAGGTAGTTTTCTAGTCTGATATATGAGGGATGTTAATGGGATGATCTTGATTTAGTCATCATTCTTGAGTTTCTTATCTATAACCAGTATAGGCTTTTCTTGGTACCTCACCTAAAATATATTTTGATTTTTTCCATTTATGGGGTATATATAAAATATATTTCTAGATCTATATTTTCTCTGGTTATCTTATACTACTATTTTCATATATTATTTTCTCCATTAATACCAAGATTTTATGAAGTAAAAATATAATCCTTTCCTTTTAATTTATACTCTACAATAACATGTCCCATAATTAGTTCATCATTGAGCCATTATAACTTATAAAACTCTTATTCATGTTGGATGAACCTTTCCTTGGTTCTAAAATTCCCAAATTCTATAGTTAATGGATGGATATGACCACACCCTTCCAATTTTCATTTTGTTATCCTCGCAAACTAATCATTCAAGGGAACCCCCAAACATTATTCCTCTATTTAATGTTATATACACACAACTCCATCATGAATTTCAGTGTGGACCCTATTAAAAATGGGTAATTCGATATTCCTGTCTTCAATATCAGAAACTTATAACATATCATCAATGGGAGAATTTTTTTATGACATTCAATGATTAATAATTTTCTTCAAAGAATCGTATCCTATTCAATAGGGTAAGGATATTTTTCACCATATCCAACAATGGGAATATTAAATTTATATTTGGTCTTCCAATTATCTGTAAAATATTTTACCATACAACCCCAATGAGGCTTTACCTTTAGTTATCATTAATCCCTTATATGTGATTTATTATGGGTTATTCTATGTATGTTTCTAGAAACCCTTTACAATCATGCTTAAATGGTAATTCTATTTGAGAAACTATAAAGGACATCATTTTTTAGTTTCCCCAAGAAGTTATAAAACTAATATTTATAATGGAGGAGGGGTATGTGATATAAATACCCCTTTCCTATATGAAGAGGATGTGTATTTTCCTCCACTATGGAATCATGCACTCAATGAGGATTTGATTATTCATAGGGTGGTAGTAAATGTATACATTATTCCCATCCCTATGGGTCGGGGTAGATAACGTATTATTACTTTAGTAGCCAGTACTAAGGCCATTCCTCATTTCATGATTCTGTTCAAGAATGATCTATATGTAGTGAATTTTTTAACCATTCACTACTTGATATTAAGGGTAGTTCATTAGTTAAGGATTTTTCATTCCTTGTATGGATGCATAAATAACCTTTTTAGTACAAATAATAGATTAAATTTATGTCCACTCATGTCGTTTCTTCTATTTATATGATATATGGATAATGATAGAATATTTTATAGGATTTATATAATGAATAAATATCTGTATTAAGACATACCCTAAAGTTATAATGTTTCCAGATGGTTTCATGGATGGATATACTAATGGAGGAGTGGAAGGAAATGTTTTTCTCAGTGTTTTACCATTCCTCTAATATGCACATCAGATTGGGTATTGGTGATAAATTGATATAGAATAAATAATTAATTAAGTCTTCCACATTTAATATATCCATGATTCATTTCCAACTTTGATTACCACATAGCTAAAAGTGTATCTATTTCGATCTAATGACATCACTATCCTAATAAATTATTGTGGTGTTCATATTTCTCTAATATAGAGGATTTTACTTAAATAGATAGAGTTAATATATATTTATATAGATTAATATTCTTTATATTCCTCTATATAAGTCTTATGAATTTCATATTGAGAATAAAATATAGTCTATAACATGACCAGTATGTTTTCTTTGTCCAGTTTTTCCTTAATAATAATGGTGTTGTATTCATCTTCAGTGATATATTACTATACTAAATCAAACCAAAGTAGACATTTCCTATATTCCTTATCAAGAAGAGTGTGATTAGTCATAATATTTTCAAAGATATTTAAAGTAATTTCATTTTAATTTGGTATGGATTATAACCATCACTTCGTAACTTCAACTTGTAAAGAAGGGATATCAATCTTCATAGACGAGGCACATGGTAAATGAAACCATATTTATTTTAGAAACTCTCTATATGAGGGATATATTAGAGTAGATTTATTAAGTGGATAAATTTATTAAAAAATTGGATTTCAAAATAAGGAAACCTGTCATATTGAAATCCATCATTGGTTTTACAACCATTATGCATTAATGTCCATATGTAGTGGGGATTCCTATAACTTATACCTTAGGGAGATCCCTCATTAATGATAGTTTGTAATGTGAAAATCGGAGGGGATAATTTTTGATTAATCATATAATAATGGTGAGGATATCATCTCTCTCAACAGGATTATATTTCCCATGATAGATATTAATATTTTCAAAGGGCATGGAGAAAATTCTAAAAAGCACCTCTAGAGGTACTATCAGTAATATTAACAGGAAAAAATTTCAACTATAGATTCTTCTACCTTCTGATGATAATTAAATTTTTTTTATCAATTTAAATAATCATATATACATCAATAAAACTGTAATTGATAGTGATGGAGATATGTGTTAACTCATGTACTTAAGGCAGTCACTGGTCTGATTTTCCCGTTGATGTCCTCTGTTGAGAGATTGAGGGAATAAAATGTGCACAAAAACCATTAATTATAGGATTCCACTTTTGTGAATACCATGTTGTCATAAAAATATATTTATGATATTTTAATGGTTGGAATGAATACAAACATACCCTGAAGAGGCCACTAAAATGCGTTTATGATCTCCATTAAAAATGGGGGAATGACCCCAATCCAATATTTCATTCATAAAAAAAGTGTCAATGATCTTCTAGAATGAGAGATATAATATGTGCATGCTCCTGAGTATCTCTTAACCCATGTTAATGAGAAAATATCATGGTGGTATAAGAATATATTTTTATCCACTATTGACAATAGGGATACACTTAATTTGGCCTTCCACTATTACTTTAGGAATATTTTGATAGTTTCATATGGAGTGGGAAGGGATATGATTCAACCATTCAATCGCCACTATGATATAATAATGTTCATATTTGAAGGGAATGAGATGGTTAGAATTATATTTGATAGTAGTGGGGATATGAGCATGCTCCTTCCCTCCAATTATCATCAGTATCCACATACAGACATCATTTTGGAAGGTGGGAATATATGCCCCCTATTTATTGTCATAATATATCAAAATGACTCATTATATTCCCCTGACCTACATTAAAAATCATGATTATTTTGATTAATAAAATGGTCCCACCTCTTATTGGATATAGTGATATGTGGAAACGGTTCCTCTAGTGCTTCTATGGAATGCTAGAAAACTTGTTCTATGAGATAGTGGTATGGTCCTACTAACTATTTTTTATGAAACCATTGTAATATATTTATTCAATGGGGGATTGTATATGATCCAATTATATAATTTTTCATCTTTATACACTTGTTGGTATCTCCTAGAATCTCCGGTATGGGTGACTAGAGTAGGGACCTCACTAGTGAAATCAACAACATTGTATTGAGGGGTTGATGGAACATAGAAATGCTGATGGTGGTGATTGAAATGATCGATCCTAATGACTCTTCAACTATTTGTAGTTCATATTTTTTCTCATGATTTTCCTCCCTATTATAATGTAGTATTTGTTTTCCTCACACCATGGATAGGATCTCAAAATACTCATAGTGGTTATAGGTGTCTCCTAAATCTTCACCACCCAATATTGAATAGATGGATGGTGGGGAATAATGTCTAATATGGACTCACACACAAAATCCAATATGGATATGGTTCCCATTAAATGTTACTCCCCAACCAACATGTTTTTTTTTCATTTGAGTCATAATGTTGTAGATAACACATTTTAGTTCTATAAGGATCCACCATTATTAGATATTAGAGGCATATTTCTATTCTTAGGATATTATATATTTGTAGATTGAAATAATTTTCAATGATACTTTAAATATAATCAAATAAAAAAATATCCATTCATTGTTGAATTGTAAGTTAAAATCATTTTTGAATAATAATCCATATTATTAACAATTTCACATTAGGTAATCATTTTTTTTGTTTGGAACACACAATACAAAAGAAAACAAATTTTTGTTATGAAATGCTGTGAACAGCTCCAGATTCCTATTGGACAAACTATTTTTTATGAAACCCTCATAATTTTGACTATGTCGTGCTCATTTTGAGTAGGGGAATACCTCCTTTCCAAGGTATATATTCCTTGTTACAAATCAAGTGGCACATAAGGATGTGCACCGGTTGATAGTGTGGGATGTGAGACTCATCACCCTTTTATGGTATCTATATATACTAATTGAAATAAATATAAATTTATTTTATATTCATTAATCCTTCCAAAATACTAGTTTGGGACACTTTAAATCTATTAAATCATTATGATATTGAAAATAATTAATTTTAGAATCTATATGTATCATATGTTCCCTATCAATGTTCATTAATAATTAGATATTATTTAATAAAAGTTACTATGATTTAAATACACACATGTTTTATCTCTATATATTATTGTCTAATAGAGGGGAATTATATTTTGATGGTGTTATGAAAGGTCACATGAAAATGTATTCTAATATATCCTTTTGAATGTAATAAAATACACATGGTTTGGTGAGACTTAATAGAAAATTTCATACCTTTTAAGGATATATAACAAGAACTAATCCATGTACCATAACATCATGTAGCTAGTATGATTAATATAATAATTCTTTTTTATACTTTATATGGGACTTATATATAATAAACCCTCTCATATTTATTGGAAATGGAATATTTCATAATGTGGTAATGTTCGATTCAAATGGAGTAGGACCCAATTATGTGTGGGGTCAGTTTCTCTAGTTGGAATATGGAACACCGAGAATTATATGGTTTATTTAGGAATATAACCTAATGATGTATATATAATAATTACAATGAATAGTTCAGTACTCTAGTAGGGGTATGATTTCATTGTGAATAATCTCTAATGATAATATTTCTTAGAAAATATTGTTGTTGTGAGAGTATATATAGATAGTTGGAATATTTCCAGGTTGGGAGGAATATAGGGAATTTCATGTGTAAAAGAGATCATCAAAGAAATATTTATACTATATATTGAACTACATATGGTGGACATGGATATTATAGGGAGTACATACTAAGGAGTAGAGACCTATGCGAACCTGGTGAATATATCCCAATGAGGAGGGGTGTTTGTAATTAAGGTGTTGTATTTTATCTTCTAGGAGGTGTCCTATGTATCATTCAGGATAAGAATAAATTCCCATGAATCTATTCGGTCATAATTTAATATCATGTGGAATAACCATACCATGATATTTATGATCATTTGGTAGGGCTTCCATCATGAATTTCAACATCACTCAACTAGAATGTTGGCCCAATATTTTTACATCAAATTATTGTGATGTAAGTGTCCTAAAATATTTTTCCAAATAGGATTGGGTGAGGAATAAAAATATTGGGATTAACTAGAGTAACTATCCAAATAATTACCTTGGGTAGAGGCATATATATTTGAATCTTAAATGACATTGGTGGATTATCCACCTGTGTTCCTACCTGTTTTTAGTTTTAGTATGACTAAGGAGGCCTATTTGAAATCATGGAACAGGAAGGGTGGATATATATATTACAAAATCATAGGTTGAATCCATTTCTAAAAGGACTTTGGCATCTAGCAGGTTCCCTAGACAAATCATATTTAAGTTAGATTAAACCATATTAGATTACATGGTTCATGGATGGTCTCACTAATATCTATATGATAGTGTCCCTCATTGTTAAGGGAATTCATTATTGAAATTTCCATAATGTCCCTATCATTATAGGAGGAATAGTATAGGAAAAATCTTTTAAATGTTATTCATGATTGGAGGGGTACTCTATAATTCCTGGTATGTTTATCAAACATTCCTAATAGTTTTGGAATATATCTTATCTTTTCCTTTTGGGGTTTCCCATGCGAAAGGTGACCATAGAGTGATTCAATACCACGTAAAAATTCAATAGAGGAAGGAGGAACTCAAAAACACCCCATATAATCTAGGTATGTGTGGTAGGTATTCTATGGGAAGCTTATTCATGTAGTATAAGTGTGATGGAAATTGATTCGTGTATTATAACACCCCAACTCGAACTACCAATTATGAAGAAAAGCGTCACATGTCTTTATGTTTGTCTTCCCTTATACAAGATGCTACCGAGTAGATGTGTCGGTCTAATCCCATCATTGGTGATATTATACCCATAGTATAATTCCATTAGACAGATAAATAAATATAATTATAAATAAAATAATGATCATATTACAGTTAATTACTAAATAATAAAAGGGTATAAATTTCTTATATGTAATATATTGCTCCCAAAATAGAAATCCAAACCATAGCATAATATATAGAGAAATAAATATTTACAATACTAGCTTCCTTAGGAGTTCAACCTAGTAAAATACTAAATACATTATTCTCTACTCAATCATCCATTGTATGGACCTTAAAATTTACTGGATCCATAATCCTAAAGCCTACATACACACCAAAATGATTAAACGTGTTATTAGTGAAATACATAAAAGGATACCACTATTACTTCCATACTATGAGTGGAAAACTAATGATTTTAATAATATAAATAAATAAATGATTCCCATGAAATAAAATAATCTAAAGTTGATAACCCATGTTCTAACAAAGCCACCATACGCCCTGGTCATACCTTTTTTCCCCAAGATGGAAGGAATGCCAATGTATTGGAAGTAATCAAAAACTAATTGTGATGTATTTAATCATGATTATCACTAATGTGTGAATGTAAAACATTGAATCCATTAGGAATAAAGTTAATCATGTTCTAGGAATCCAATAGGAATCATGTGATTTTTAAACTTTGTATCCACTACACATTTGGTTTCGTGATCACGGTAATATGTTAAGAATTGATTACATCAAAATGAATCCATGAGAAATCATCATATCCCTAACCTATGATTAGTTAAATCATTTCCATAATCTCATGTCATTCTCCCCCCCATAAGGGATAATCATTTCATGATAGTACACTAGCCTTGGGCTCTAATAACAATACCTAAAAGGGCACAAAATTAGGGTATAAAAAATAAGAAATAATTTTATGTCATCATGAGTAATGTAGAAATATACAGTAAATGTTTTCAAAATAAAATATGAATAACAATAAAGGAACATTCTCATCAAATCAATTATCATAAAAGGATATCTTGGGCAACAGACACACACGCATGTGATCATAACAATTAACATCAATGTATTCCAACACAAATGTAATAACATATTATAAAATTTTAACAAGTGACCCAAAAAATGTAAGTAAGTTCCTACCTTATGGTTTTTTATTCCATTATCTAGGATAAACCACCCTGTGTGGTTTGAATGATATATTTAAAACCACTACAAACCTAAAAAACCTTCTCTAACTCCAATTATAATAGGTTTAAAAAAAGATAATGTTTTTAGTACCTAAAGGATACAAAGAACCAAAACCAACTATTTTATTTCCAAATGAAATAAAATACCATATGCGGTAATTTTATATCTATCCTAAAATGTTTTTAATTATGAAAATATTCCGAGACACGTGCTATAAATTTCTCCCTCAATGAATAATTAGAAAAACACATTCAATAATAATTTATCTATCTATAATATTCAATGTTTAATCCATTATTATAATTTTTACATATTCTAGGATGATAATTATGTAATCATTATTTGATAAATTTCATATTATTATCATTCAATTTTTATTTATTTAAATTTTAAAGAATTTTTCTTTCACGATCAAACATGAATAATAGTGAATATAAAATAATAAATTAAAACATGTAATTTTCTCTCTCAGTTGTTATGTAAAGACCCCTAAAATTCAAGGGAAATTTTTTCTTAATTTTCTTTTGAATTTTACAAGAACGAAGTTTCTGACGGCACTTGATTCTGAGGCCCGGTGAGCCCGAAATAAGTTTCCGAAGATTAACTCAGGTACGTTCAGTGAACGAATGAGAGGGATTTCCTAACTTTTGAACTGGTGCTCAAAATCGAAATCTGAGGACACCGATGGAATCGCAGTGCCGGTAATTGCTTAGAAACACCTTTTCTGGAGTTGCGTTTTCTCGAGTGTGGTAATTAAAATTTTGGGTTATGTAAAAGAATAAAATAAAAGTGTGCAACCAATTTTATTTTATTTAATGTAGTTAAACCTAAGCTAAGTTGTTGGAGTGGGACCCACTATATCCTACTCCACTAGGTAGGATATTTGTGGGGTGGGCTCACACGAGCCCCGCCTATTTAACTTCCTCAACCCCCTCTTTTAATTAGGTAATGCACCCACACCCCCATTAATTGAAAAGTCAACACATTAATTGATTAACTTATTTAAAGTAATTAATTATTGAATTCAATTCGAATTTCAATTTTTTTTGAGTTGCATTGTGTGTTAATTAAATAAGACAAGGTCTTATTTCATTAAGTTGTTGTTTGATTGTGCGCGGGGATTTTGGGAGAGGATTTGCTCTAACTTTTGAAGATCATCTTCTTCCTCATCGAAGAATGCGAAGAACACCGAGCCTTCGACAAAGAACTTTGTCACCGCAAAGGGGAGTTCGTCGTACAATCTTCTTCCCTCTCTGCGGCCGGTTTGAGAAGCCATCCTCGTAGATCGACGACGCGACGCCGATGATCCTTCTTCAACGATACTTACAGAGTCACTTTCCGCGACGTCCCTTTCCACGACAAACATCGCTCGATGACAATGCTTGAGGAAGGGGATTATTTTTTTATGTTCATGAATACTTTCATCACCGATCATCGTATCTAATTCAGCCGCTTGTTATCGTAATAACGGGAGGAGGTCGGACCGCACAAACACGACCGACCCTCCTCCCCCCTTGATTGTTTTAATTGATTGCGGCATGAGCAAGGCAGCGCATTTCCATTGCACCACGTGGAAATAGTAAATAATGGGTGGAGAAGCGCGATGCCATCACGCCGTGCAGTTGAAGACAAACAAAGTCGCGGAGACCTCACGCCGCGCCGGAGAACCTGGACGAGGCCGCGGCCAGAGCGGGGCCGCGGCAGATAGGAGTGGCGCCATCGCGCCGTGCCGGTCAGACCAAGGATGCGGCCTTTGGCCGCGGCGGAGCAGGAAGCGGCGGCCGGCTTCCGGCCACTGGTTCCAGAGCAAGAGGGCGGGACCCGGCGGTCCCACGGCAGCAGAAACCGGCTGGCCGGACCGGGCAAGCTGGCTTCTAAGAAGCTGGGGGTAGTAACCGCCGGCTGGTCGAAGGAGCGGCCCCCCACATGGGGGTTGCAATTACAAAAACAGGGGGCAGCGAGCCCCCCCCCTTTCGCTTGGCCATTTCGGCCGAGCCGCCTGGCCACGTAGGCCAGGCCGAGTGCACCAGGCCGGGCCGCCCAGGCTGGGCCGCGCCGTGCCTAGGTCGCGCCGGGCCACACCGGCCGGGCCAGGCCCCGCCCACCAGGCCAGGCCGCGCCCTAATGGGCTGGAGCCAAACCCGGGTCGGGTCGACCCAGTTCGGGGCCACCCCAGGGGGTATCGGGTCGGGTCGGATCGGGCCCGAACCCCTATTTCCGGACCTCTTTCCGTCTTTTTCCCATAACATTGGGTACGGACCTCCGATCGATGCACTGTCAGATGCGATGCGATTCTTGGATCGAGACGGTCGTTTCGGTATACTACACTAAAGGTTTCGGAGAAATTTGTGTTTGGCCAGGTTTGTTCAAACCCGAAACCAACTGGGCCCTCGGAGCGGAAACACTTATAACTTGAGCTCCTGATGTCCGATTGACGTGCGGTCGGGTTGGTTTTTACTTAAAAACCAACTGGGCCCCTGGGACGAAAAATCCAATAACACTCAGACCGGGCGTCTGATTGATGCGCCGTCTGTCACGTTGAGTTCCTGTTGACAATACAGAACTTTGGGATACATCAAATCCAGACATAGTGTCAGTTGATGTATCATCCCCTCAGGTCATGGAGCGGACCATCCCCAAACGAGCTTGCTGTGTGCGGGAACCCTAGAGACGGCTGCAACTACGATGACGACAATGACTGTACAGAAATCCTCCATGGGTTCGACAGCATCGACTATAGCACTCAGCGATCATGTGTGGATCAGTGCCTACCGATCCTTTGTGGGTCAGCGCTCAGCGGTCCTATGTGGACTAGTGCATACTGATCCTGTGTGGGTCTGATCCTGTGTGTGTCATTGCGGGGGTTAGTACCTATCGATCATGTGTGGGTCATTGCGGGGGTTAGTACCTATCGATCATGTGTGGGTCCGACGGCTTAGATGAATCAGTGGCTACATCTGATCATCTCTATCATCTTACGAAGAAGTATACATGTGTGAGATGAGTCTTGACTTCAATCAATATCTTCTATATTATTTAATTCCATACCTATGTGGATTGAGTTGTGTTATCTTGTGTGGATTGGGTTGTACTCCTCTGTGGATGTGATCGAACTTGGGCTCGGATGCTGGAGCAGAACTGGAATTGATGACATAGGTATATGTATGGGCATATACCTAAGTAGTGTTGGTTGTTACTTCGTGATTGTATCTTCCTTTGTGGATTATCCTTTTTGGATTCTGGGGGACCTTCAGGGGTCTCAGGGTCCCTACTGTGTAGCGTATACTCAGCCCTGCATGGGTTAATCCCGCACTACGTTGTGTTGGATGCAGACGACGGACAGTGCTGATCGTGGTAGAGGCCAGTGGATCAGTCTGTACCTGGAGGTGGATCACTGGGCGGGATGTACATGGAGCGGATGGCTGGACCCGAGGGGCTGAGGTGGATATATGTACCCACCCTTCAGGTGGGACTACCAGTGGACGGCTCGACGTTGCTACTATACATTCAGTTGTTGTACTTTCTTTCCAGTTGTACGTTACTTTAGTTTTGGGTTTTTATTCTAGCCCATTTAATTTCTGCACTTACTTGTACTCAGTTTAAATAGTGTTTACTTCTGATGGCTTACTCTGTGGTGTTTGTTTACTTATAAAGGCAATTCTTTCCCGTTTTGTTAGAATGTACGCCTTGGTGCTAGTCGCCAGCCCCTAGCCTATGGGCGGCGGGCTTGGGGTAGTCATGGCACGGGTCCCGAGGACGAGTCGTGACATGTTATGCCTAGGAGGAGGATATGATAAGGGTATCATACAACCTCAAAAAATAGAAGCAAGAATTAATTATATCATGGGGTCTCCACGTAACATGAATAAGGTAATTTTTAGATATCTTGATCTTGAAGGAATAACTGAAATTTAAGGCTAGAATATTTGGGTATTTTATAAAAAAATTCTACATGTGGGTTTTCTATAACAAAAACAAAAAAATATCAAAATTTTACTATATATGAAGTGATTCATTATTGATAATTTTTTAAGTTCACCCATGAATATGGGTCACAATCCATAAATTATTAGAGGATTCACTTTGCATGATTATTTTCATTTATGCTCATAAAATACATGTTAGATGGTTGTTATATAAAATAAAAAGGGAGAAATGAGAAAAGTAATTATAAAAACATTACCCATACATAAAGAGTATGCACTTTGTGTTGGTAACATGGTTTTAACCATTCATAGTAGGTTACCCTTATATGGGCTATGAGAATTTTGGGGTACCATTATGTAGTCCTAGGAAAATCCCCCATACCTTTCAACAGTGTTATATAGTACCTTTCGTAGCTCCGGCTACCCTTACACATGTTTCAACTTATCATTACAAAATGCCCTTTATCAAGAAATTAATCTTCTTCAATTACACTTACACAATTTTATACCCTTATATAGAATCCATCATATCATTACACAATGATAAAAGACCCTTAAATATCCCATGTAAAAAAATCATGCCTTTATGCTACTCCTTCTACTGTTATGTAGTTCATGAATTAACATTACTCAAATTTTTATACAATTATGTACAAAATAATGTACCGTTATAAAGATCATGAATTAGATTTTACAGATATGTAATACATTGGATATCTCCCGTACCCTTACACAAGTAAGGAAAAGTGGCTTTTACCCCTACCCAATGTCTTAATGTCTCATTCAAGCCTTACATAATTTTATAAAACCACATTTTAACTTACATAGAACGATAAAATAAAATTAAGGTTTATTTTTATAAATTATATTTATTACCTCATAAGAACACCTTGATATTGTAAACAAAATAGGTTTCAAGGATAAAATAAAATTTAATAATATTAAAATCCACCACCTTTAATGACTTATCATACTGGATATGTATCCCTAGAGGTAAGTTTCAAACAACTAGGGATACCATTCATGACCATCAGACTTTGACTCCCATGTCTCCCTTGAGATCATTCCATAGTTTCACGGATTTTGGAAAGGTGGTACTATCATCTATTGAATGACTTTTTCACACCTTTCCATATTTAGTACTATACACTACACATAATATACATGTATATCCAACTCAATTTAATTACATTCAGTGACATTTTAAGCATTGGACAGCTACCTCCAATGTTCTAAAACATTAAGCACACCATCTATACATTGGTAACAAGAAATATGATCTAGAAATTGTTCTATTGACCTAACATAATTACCAATCTCATGGGTCTGACAAAAAATGGTGATATCACTCCTTTCATCCCCAAACATTGGTGGAAAAATCAATGAGTCTATCTTAGGAATTCCATATCTACCATAGTGAACTCTAGATGGAACCTCCTGTGGTCATCATGTAATATCTACCCAGTCTGAGCAGCTAAAATTTTCATATGAATCAATTACATTGGGATAGAAGTATCCTAACTGAACTGATACCCATAATCACAACCTCTCCGAACACATTGCAACAAATCGGTGAATAAAATAGAGTCCAATATGGAGCCTTATAAGGTTCCATTAGAATAAAATATTTTATACTTTTTTATATTAAAACTAAAACAAATATATCTGATAATACCATTCTCCAAAGAACTCTAGAACACAAGCTTGAACCATATACTCGGTTATGTGTTTTTTTTGTATTAATTGTCTGTTGTATGAGGGTGGTGTGTTTTTCTCAATATCAACTGTGTCCCTTTATATTTATAAAATCCAAAGAAAACTAATGACATAAAATTTCCATAAATATCAGAAAAATTTCTAAAGGGTGTTCATGTATATGTACTACCACACAAACATATAGATTTTTTAGATCTTCCACGGATTTAACATATCATATTGATAAGAATTGAGTAACCATAGTTATCGTATTAACAACCACACACGTAGCATCATGAATCCTTGGTTTCCTGGGATACCCTATCATAAAATCAACTTGGATGTCCTACCACATTCAAATTTGAAATGGTAGTGTTTGGAATAAAAAAACATGATGCTGGAATTGATCCTTAACCTTGGGAAGGAATGACATCGAGAATCAGAACCTATAATATTCCACTTCATTCAAGTCAACTAGATCTATTCTAGAGTGTTTTGGTGCACCATTATTTTGTAAAGACAGAAAATTTCAAGAAATTTTTTTTCTTAATTTATTTGGAATTTTACGAGTCTATGGCTTCAGATGGCACCTGATTCTGAGGCCCGGTGTCCCTGGAATAAATTTCTAAAGTTTATCTTAGGTACATTCAGTGAACAGACGAGCGTGTTTTTCTAACTTTTGATCCGGTGCTCAGAATTGAAATTCAAGGGCACCGATGAAACTGCATCGCCGATAATTTATTTGGAGGACCTTTCCCAAAGGTGTGTTTGCTTGGGAGGAGTTGTTAAAAAAACAGGATTTAAATGTGAAGTAAATAAAATCGAGTTACAATTTTATTTCATATTATATGTTATAACATATGTGTGGAAGTTGGGTGGGACCCACTTTTTGTTAACTACCCTTAAGAGAATAAAGGTGTGGTGGGGCCCACAAGAGACCAACCCCTCACATTCCATAACTCCTCTAATCTCCCACTTAAGTGTGTGACCCTTAAAACTTCCCATTAATTTGTGACCTTCCCTCTCCCCTCATTTATTCAATGCCAACCCTTTAATTTAATTCAGTGGGTTATTTATTTTCAAATTAGTAATTTTGAAAGGCATGACTTAAGATAATAAAATGAGAGGGATATTATTTTATTAGGTTGGCTGGTGGTGTAAGGGAATTGGGAAAATAATACTATAAGTCTAAAGAACTTCATCTTCTTCGCGAAGAACCCCAAGACTTCGACAAAGAACGATGTCACCGCAAGGAGAGATCGACGTGCCATCTCTTCTCCTCTCTACAGCCGGTGTGTGACGCCTTTCTCGACGAATGACGACGCTCCCTCTTTCGATCTTCTTTCTGCATCAAAGGAATGGAGACGCCGCTCCTCCTCAGATGTTCTCTGTCAACATATACGGAGCTTCACCTCGCGATGTCGTTTCCCACGACAATCATCACTCGACAACTTCTTTGAGGTAGGGGACGATTTTATACATTCATGATTAAATTGACAAACTTCATTAATTTTTATCCACTTGATATCAATATAACGGGAGGAGGTCGGACCGCACAAACACAACTGATCCTCCTCCCCTTTGTTGTTGAATTTCTTCATGGCTCGGAATGGGGACGACGTGGTGCCACAGCACCGCGCGAGAACGGATGAACCGCGTCCGGAGTGGGATGTGGAGAAGGAGCGCGGTGCCATCGCGCTGCGCTGGAACACCATGGAGGGTCGCAGCTGGGGTGGGCCACGAACGAGGGGTGCGCCACCGTCGCGCCGCGCCGGTCGGAAAGAGTCGCGGTCTTTGGCCACGGTGGAGCAGCAGGAGGCGGTTGGCCTCGCCGGCCACCGGCAACCAAGGAGGAAGCCACGACGGCTCGGCATGGAGGGCGACCGGATATCCAGCCGATGGCGATCAATGGATGCAGGACCCACGGGGGTCCCGCGGTGGCTCACCGTTCGGCCAAAACAGTCGGCTGAGTTTGGGACAGCCTGGGGTTCGTAACCCCTGGCGGCCAGCTAGGGTTCACCCCACAGGGGTCCGCCATTTTGAGAAAATAGGGGGGCGACCCCCCCCCCCCCTTCCGCGTCTGCTCAGCGCGCGGGTGCCTGTACCGGGCCGACCGTCCGCGTCGGGCCGGACCGCCCACGCCGTGGCCGGACCGCATGCGCTGGGCTGGGCTACCAGCACTGGGCCGGACCCCCGCGCCTGCTGGACTAGGCCGCACCAGCCGGGCCGGGATGCACCCAACCGGGCCGGACCAGGACCCGGGTCGGGTCGCCCGGTTCGGGGCGACCCAGGGGGTATCGGGCCGAGTCAGACTGGGCTCAAACCCCCTACTTTCAGGACAGATCCGTTCAAACTCCCATAACCTGGGCTACGGACCTCTAATAGACGCACTATTAGTTGTGTAGTGATCCTTGGATCGAGATGGTCATGTTGGTATATTACACTCAATGTTTCGGAAAACATTGGGTATGGCTTGGTTGGTTCGAAAATGAAACCAATCGGGCCTTCAGAGCAGAAATGCTTATAGCATGAGCTCCAGACGTCCAATTGACGTGCCGTTGACTTTGTTGGATTCCTCATAGTGAGACAGTTCTTTTGGATTACTTCGATCAAGGTTTGGACATAGTTTGAGTATGGTCGGGTTGGTTTTTACTTAAAAACCAACCGGGATCCTAGGATGAAAAAGCCCATAACTCTGAGACCAGGCGTCCGATTGACGCGCCGTCTGTCGCGTTATGTTCCTTTCAACGAGAAGAAACTTTGGGATACATAAAATCTGGACTTCATTTCAGTTGATATATCAACCCCCTTGGCTCGTGGAGCGGAGCCTCCTAGAATCGAGCATGCTGTGTGCGAGAACACTAGAGTTGGCTGCGATGAAGATGACTTCCGTACTGGGATCCTCCGTGGGTTCGACGAGGACGACTACCATAATCGGATCCTCTATGGGTTCAATGAGGATGACTACCGTACTAGGATCTTCTGTGGCTTCGATGAGGTTGACTAGCATACTGGGATCCTATGTGGGTTCGACAAGGATGACTATCGTACTGGGATCCTCTGTGGGTTCGACAATGATGACTACTGTACTGGGATCCTCTGTGGGTTTGACTACCGTGATGGGATCCTCCTTGGGTTCGACGATGAAGACTACTATACTTGGATCCTCCATGGGTTCGGCAATGACGACTACTAAACTTGGATCCTACATGGGTTTGGTAGACGAGATGATTCAGAGGCTACCTCTAATCATCTTCTCCCCTCTTCGTAAAAGGATACATGTGTGAGCTGAGTCTTAACTTACAATCATTATCATCGATATGATTTTTGTACTTTCCTTTGTTGATTAGGTTGTGCATTCCTTTGTGGATTGGGTTGTGAATTCCTATGTGGAATGGGTTATGTTCTCCTGTGTGGACTGGGTTGTACTTGGGATCATGTGTTGGAGCCAAGCTGGAATTGATGACTTAGTTATATATATGGGCATATACCTAAGTAGAGTTGGTTGTTACTTCATGATTGTATATTTCCTTTGAGGTTTATCCTTCATGGATTCTGGGAGACCTTTGGGGGTCTCGGGGTCCCTACTGAGTAGCGTATACTCACCCCTACACGGGCTATGCCGCACTATGTTCTGTTGGATTCAGATGACGGACAGTGCTGATCGAGGTAGGAGCTCGTGGAGCTGGAAGGTACCTGGAGGTGGATCATTGGACGAGACGTACATGGAGCAAATGGATGGAGCCGAGGAGCAGAGGAGACTATCTGTACCCACCCTTCAGGTGGGATTTCCAGAGGACAGATCAGTGTTGCTGCTTTAATTTTCTACGGATGTACTCTCTTTTTAGATGTACTTTACTTTCAGTTGGGTTTGTATTCTGGCCCATTTACTTTCCAGCACTTTTGTACACAGTTTACTTAGTGTTTACTCATCTTGCATACTTTGTGGTGTTAGTTTACTTTACAAAGGCAATGCCTTCCCTTTTTATTGTGTTTTATGCCATTGGTGATAGTCTCCAGCCCCTGTCCTATAGAAGGCGGGCTTGGGGTAGTCATGGCACGGGCCCCGAGGACGGGTCGTGATATATTTTTATCATAGGAGTTTGGTTCTCCCGTAGAACTCAGGACTCTGATCTATCTTCTATGTGAAGAAATAGTGTTAAGGGTATTGAGTGTGGTTATTAGTATAGGGAGTCTAGTGTTGGTGCGGTGGCCTATGTATCCATACACCAGGACCCTGACTTTTGATTTCTAACTCAGTGCACGGAAACATTGATTTCATGTGTGTTTCAATGTTTTCCTTATGATTACTTGTGTCAGCTCACCATGTATACTGTATTAACCGTGGTGCACCTTTTTTTATTTAGGATTGCCCCATGATGGCAGCCACCTAGGGTTCCAAGCATTGTGCCAGACAGCAGCCCACCGAGTGATGAGGCCTCGATGCAGGGCCCCATTACAGCGGAGGCATCAGCGGTACCTCTACCCACCGAGACACCGATGCTACCATCCCTAGCAGCTGAGAGTGCACGTCACCTGAGTGAACTATGTGAGTTTCAGCATTAGTGACCACCCAGGTTCCATGGAGAGACAGACCCCCAGGCAGCCGAGGATTGGATGGAGGCTGTCGTTCAAGTCTCCAGGTTAGTAGGGACACCAGCTGACCTCATGGTGATCCTTGCGGCAAGTATCCTACACGCGGCAGCAGGTAGATGGTGGAGCCTGATGCTCTTGGTGCACAACAAGGCATCACTTCTTTGGATGGACATTGAGATCCTCTTCCGCTCAGAGTTTGTTCCAGCCACCCTCTGTGCGGTGTGCATTCAGGAGCTACTACAGCTACTGCAGGGCAGCATGATGGTAGCCGAGTACTCGGTGAGGTTTACCGATCTCTCGTGCTACTCCACGGACATGTTACGGGACACATTCTTCTGGGCCCGGACCTTCGATCAGGGACTGAGGCATGAGATCAAGGCTTGGATGATCTCCCTCAACATACCGACGTAGGAAGGGGTGTTGGAGGTAGCCCTTCTAGTGGAGAGTTTTCTCGCTGAGCAGTCACTAGCGGCGAGACCCTCTGTAGGATGACCCGTAGCGGATTCTTCTGTAACTGGCAGTAGACAGTTGACGTAGAGGTCCAAGCAGTCCAGGAAATCAGATGATAAATCTCAGGATGCAGATTCGATTATATGGTGCACATGAAGGAGAGCCATCCACACGAGGAGCATGCAGTTCTATGCATGCAGCGGGCAGGGTCACATGGCTCGAGACTTCCCGACCCGCTTGGAAGATGAGCAGCAGGCAGTAGAGGGACCTCCCAGGCAGAGGTTCAACCATGGTGGTCCACAGGAAGTGGGCGGACAAGGTAGAGGAGTTGACCGAGCAGCGGGTGGTGGGTGACGCTTTGAGGCCCTACCACCACCACCACCAGGAAGACCACCCCGACTGCAGGGAATAGGTGAATATGGGAGAGCTCGGCTTCAGGAAATTGTGGCTAATAACCAAGAAGATCTAGGAGAAGATGGACAAGAGCGGGACTAGCTCCCGGCATGGATACTTTCCTTTATGTTTCTTCTAGATTTGTTGATGTTTTGTGTCTTTATACCTTGAGCTGCAATAATAAAAGACACTTGTTCTTGTGACGTTTTGTTCCCTGTCCTTTTAATGTAGTTGACTCTAAGAGGTTCTGGTTTAAACTGTTGACTTGACCCCCAATTTTGGGATACCTACTGGAGGAAACCCAGTGACCACACACTGATTCTGACAGTATGACTCAACCCTTGGAGGTGAGAGTAACGGTTAGATCTCTGGGTAGTAGCGTCAAGGCATTATGATGTCATCCATGTCATGGATTAGTATCATTCATGTCAGGATTAACTTTATTAGGCAAAGAACGTGGTTCATCTAGGGCATGAGCCCAGATTTCTCTTATTCGCAAAGAAGAAATCTTAGCAGCTCTTGTAGGACTAGAGATGTTTCAGGTCATCCAGGAGTGGATAAGGACAGATCAGAGCTGACAGAAGTCTTATGCTGATAGGAGGTGGAGACCACTAGTTTTCGAGGATGGAGACCACGTTTTCTAATGGGTAACACCTCATCGTGGTTTATGGAGATTTATCCCGAGTAGAAAGTTATCTATGAGGTTCATCGGAACATTCTATGTCCTCGACAGGGTAGGCGAGGTGGTTTACCACTTGACCCATCATCCTCAGTTTCACCAGGTGCATGACGTCTTCCAATTATCTCAGATGAGGAGATAGGTGCATGACCCGACCCGTACCATTGACCACGTGGAGATGGACGTCAAAGACATCGCTACTTTTGCGTAAGTTCCAGTGGAGATTGAGGATCGACAGGAGTGGATCCTATGTGGACAGTCGATTCATCAGGTGCACATTCACTGGTAGCTCGAGAACCTCCAAGAGAGCACATGGGGGTGGAAGGCTCAGATGCATGCTCAGTACCACTTTGTTCTTCTTAGTGTGTGTTGAAGCTTTACGGGGATGTAAAGCCCTGAGGTGGGAGTAATGTAATGACCCGGAAATTTCAATGAAATTTATTTCTTAATTTAATTAAAATATAACGAGTCTATGGCTTTAGAAGACACCTGATTTCGAGGCCCGGTGTGCCCGGAATAAATTTCTGAAGTTTAGCTCGGGTACGTTCAGTGAACGAATGAGCAGGGTTTTCTAACTTTTGATCTGGTGCTCAGAATTCAAATCTGAGGGCACAGATGAAACCGCAGTGCCGGTAATTGCTTAGGAGGACCATTCCCAAAGGTGTATTTTCTCGGGAGGAGTTGTTAAAAAAAGAGGATTTAAATCTGAAGTTAATAAAATTGTGTTACAATTTTATTTCATATTCTAAGTTAAAACCAATGTGCGGAAGTTGGGTGGGACCCACTTGTTATTAACTACCCTTGAGAGAAGAAAGGTGCGGTGGGTCCCACCTGAGACCAACCCCTCACATTACCTAACTCCTCTAATCTCCCACTTAAGTGTGTAACCCATAAAACTTCCCATTAATTTGTGACCTTCCCTCTCCCCACATTTATTCAATGCCAACCCTTTAATTTAATTAAGTGAGTTCTGTATTTTGAAATTTGTAATTTTTAAAGGAATGAATTAAGATAATAAAATGAGAGGGATCCTATTTTATTAGGTTGAATGGAGGTGTAAAGGAATTGGGAAAAGAATACTCTAAATCTAAAGAACTTCATCTTCCTATCAAAGAACGCCAAGACTTCGATGAAGAATGTCATCACCGCAAGGAGAGATCGATGTGCCATCTCTTCTCCTCTCTAAAGCCGGTGTGCGACGCCTTTCTCGAAGAATGATGACGCGCCCTCTTTCGATATTCTTTCCTCATCAAAGGAATGGAGACACAGCTCTTCCTCGGATGTTCTCCGTCAACATAAACAGAGCTTCACCTCACGACGTCGTTTCCTGTGACAATCATCGTTTGACAACTTCTTTGAGGTAGGGGTTGATTTTATACATTCAAGATTAAATTGACGTACTTAGTTAATTTTTAGCCGCTTGATAACAATATAACGGGAGGAGATCAGACTGCACAAACACGTCTGATCCTCCATTCCTTTGTTGTTGAATTTCTTCGTGGCTCGGAATGGGGACGGCGTGGTGCTATAGCACCGCGTGGGAACGGAAGAACCGCGGCCGGAGCGGGCCGCGGCGAAGGGGCGTGGCACCATCATGCCATGCCGGAACACCTTGGAGGGCCACATCCGGGGCGGTCCGCGATGGATGGGTGCGACGTCGTCCCACCGTGCCTGTCGGGGAAGAGCCGTGGAAGAGGAGCAGGAGGCGGTCGGCCGCGCCGGCCGCCGTCAACCAAGGAAGAAGTCGTGGCCTTTGGCCACTGCCGTTCTACAAGGAGGGCGGCCGGATATCTGGTATCCATCGATCAAGGGAGGCAAGACCCACGAGGGGTCCCGCGGCAGCTCACTGGCCGGCCAAAATGACTGGTCGAGTTCGGGAAGGCTGGGCGTTTGTAACCCCATGCAGCGAGCTAGGGCGGACCCCATAGGGGTCCGCTGTTTTGGGAAAACAGGGGGCGGCTCCCACACCCCCTTCCGCATCAACTCAGTGCACGGGCTCCCACACTGGGCTGACCAGCCGTGCCGGGCCGGACCGCATGCGCTGGGTCGGACCGCCCGCGCAGGGCCGGGCCGCCCTCTCTGGGACAAACCCCCACGCCAGGCCAGGTCATGCCGGCTAAGCTGAGACACGCCAGTCGGGCCACACCGCGCCCTACTGAGCCGGACCCGGACATAGGTCGGGTCGCCATGTTTGGGCCAACCAAGGGGGTATCGGGCCGGGTCGGACCAGGCCCGAACCCCCCACTTTTAGGATAGATCTGTTCAAACACACATAACATAGGCTACGTACCTCCGATCGATGCACCGTCAGTTGTGTAGCGGTCCTTGGATCGAGATGGTCGTTTCAGTATATTGCAGTCAAGGTTTCAAGGAACTTTTGGTATGACCAGGTTGGTTCGAACACGAAACCAATTCGGACCTCAGAGAAGAAATGCTTATAACATGAGCTCCGGATATCCGATTGACATTTCATTGACTTTGTTAGATTCCTCTTAGTGAGACAGTTCTTTTGGCTTACTCCGCTCGAGGTTTTGATGTAGTTTTAGTCTGATGGGGTCGGTTTTGATTTAAAAACCAACCAGGCCCCTTGGACGAAAAAGACAATAACTCTCAGACCGGGCGTCCGATTGATGTGCCGTCCATCGCATTATGTTCCCCTCGACGATACGGAACATTAGGATACATCAACTCTAGAATTCGTGTCAGTCGATGTGTCGACACCCTTGGATTATGGAGCGGACCCTCCCGGAATCGAGCATGTTGTGTGCGGGAACCCTAGAGTTGGCTGCGACGAAGATGACTTCCGTACTAGGATCATCCGTGGGTTCGATGAGGACGAATACCGTACTGGGATACTCAGTGGGTTCGACGAGGACAACTACCATACTGGGATCCTCCGTGGGTTCGAGGAGGACGACTATCGTACTGGGATCCTCCGTGGGTTCGACGAGGAAGACTATTGTAATGGTATCCTCTGTGGGTTTGACTACTATGCTGGGATCCTTCGTGGGTTCAAAAATGAAGACTACTATACTTGGATCCTCTGTGGGTTCAGAAGTGATGACTATTAAACTTGGATCCTACGTGGGTTCGGCAGAGGAGATGATTTAGAGGCTACATCTAATCATCTCCACCCCTCTTCATAAATGGATACTTGTGTGAGATGAGTCTTAACTTTCAATCATTATCATCAATATGATTGTTGTGCTTTCCTGTGTGGATTGGGTTGTGCTTTCTTGTGTGGATTGGGTTGTGAATTCTTATGTGGAATGGGTTATGTTCTCCTATGTGGACTGGGTTGTACTTGGGCTCGTGTGCTGGAGCTGAGCTGAAATTGATGACTTAGGTATATGTATGGGCACATACCTAAGTATAGTTGGTTGTTACTTCGTGATTGTATATTTCCTTTGGGGTTTATCCTTCGTGGATTCTGGGATTCATTCGGGGGTCTCAGGGTCCCTACTGATTAGAGTATACTCACCCCTACACGGGCTGTGCCCGCACTACGTTGTGTTGCATGCAGACGACAGATAGCACTGATCGAGGTAGGAGGTCGTGGAGCTGGACTGTACCTGGAGGTGGATCATTGGATGGGATGTACACGAAGTTGATGGCTGGAGTCGAGGAGCGTAGGAGACAATATATACCCACCCTTTGGGTTTGATTTCTAGAGGACGGCTCGGTGTTGCTACTTTAATTTTTTGCTGTTGTACTCTCTTTTCAGTTGTACTTTACTTTCAGTTGGGTTTTTATTCTGGCTCATTTACTTTCCAGAACTTTTGTACACTGTTTACTTAGTGTTTACTCAGCTTGCGTACTCAATGGTGTTAGTTTACTTTACAAAGGCAATGCTTTCCCTTTTTATCGAGATTTACGCCTTTGGTGCTAGTCGCCAGCCCCTGGCCTATGGAAGGAGGGCATGGGGTAGTCACGGCACGGGCCCCGAGGACGGGTCATGACATATTTCCACAAAATGTACCACCCATATAGATACATAAAATTATTTCTTTATATCCAATCATATGAAAATAAGGACTACTACTCCCCCACGTACAAGGATCGCTTCATCCTTGCACTACGACCCCCAGCTATCGGGTCAGCACCAGTATGATATTCCCTCAACAAATTAAACATATGGTATAACTCTTATACTATAAATAACCTATCCCAAGTATCCCAGAGTTGGTGGTAACTTTTTCACTTTGTCTGAAGATGTAACAGATTTCATACCAAAGAATGAATTATTTATTAGTCTTGGTAAACTATATACAAACAATAATCTCGTATTCTATTTTAAAAAATTAAAAACAAGATTGTGAATGTAAATATAGTAAATCTTTGAATTAAATCATATATTCCTTATTCATATGAGATGGTAAAGAAAAGAATAAAGAGTGATCAAAAAATTTCACTAAGGGTAATAGAACGTGGAATATATGGGGATTCAATAAGTAATAATAAATATGGAATTGTGTATAACAGAATAAACATGTTTTTTAATATATAACATGAGATTGAATAATAATTTGGACGAATAAATCTTGAAAAAATAATTCCATATAACTAATCACATGAGATTGAACCTTATCCACGGGTATCATAACTATTCAAATAATCAAATATACATCAATAATAAATATCATAATGATTGAATTCTTAGTATTGAAAATCATAAACATACCATGAAGGCATCATTCCACGAAATCTTGTATAAATGGTGAAGGCCTTATCAAAATACAAAAAATATATTGTTTCATGAGACCAAAAGATGCATCGAGGGGATATACTAGGACACTTTCATCACATAATAAGCCCAAAAATTTCGTTATATAAAATTAATGATCATTAATTCCACACATAATAAACATATATATTCATAAGAGATAATCATCATAATAAAAGATAATATTTCTCTAGTCAAATGGATCACAAACCATCAAGAGAAAGAATATGGATAGTATGATTATATCATATTCTAAATGGATTATTTTTAAAATATGGGGTTGTTTTTAATCGATGAATATAAATTAAAAATAATTATAATTAAAATATTTATTGATTAGAATACAATTTTTAAATTAAAAATATCATTTAAAAAAAAAATATTTAAAATATTAGGAAAACAATATCATTGAAAATAATCATGTAAGAATGTAATTGGATCTTCAAATAATTTTTTTTCATGATAGTGGGAAATACCATTCATGCATAATAAGATAAAAGAAAACAATTATTTCACAATTTCATAGAAAAGGATAAACAGAACCACTTTTTGAAAATGAAATAATAATTAATTTAAAGATATTTTTTAAAATTAAAACATGGTTAAAAATAAATTTAATAAATCACATAAGAATAGTAAAATTATTCTTTAAAAAAAATTAAAATATGAATATGAAATAATAATATTCTCAGTTGTGTAGAAAAAAAAGTGGTTTTCCATAAAAATCATATTTTACTCACCTGAGTAGTATGAACTATAAAATAAAATTACAAAAAATATTTTCATGAACTTATTTTATGATAATAAAATAAATTTATTTTAAGAGAAAAATATAATATAATTCCTACACCATGTACTTAAAAATATACAATCTCGAATAAAGATGAGATTATGAGATAATCCTTTTCCACATGGTTAAAAATTGAATAATAATCCCAATAATATAGATCACATTAAGTGAATCATTAAATACTATTAATATAAATAGATTCATGATATATCTTATTAATGGGGAAGTAGATACACCTCATTAAATAATTGTGAGGTATAATATAAGTATGGTCCCAAAGAAGAAAATTTGAGACCAAGAATCCATACACTTATAATAATATTTAAGTGATAATGAATCAATGAAGTGATAATTAGTTTGAAATATAAATGCTTCAAAAATATATTTCAATGAAATAAAAATAAAACAATGTAATTTTCACAGATAATTATCAAATAATATAATTATGTAAGAGGTGATATAACCAAAATAAAGAAAATTGAATTTCGTATCGCTTAACACATGGTGAGATTCAACTGAAATAAGTTTGGAAAAAATAGTTTGAATTGAAACGTAATATTCGATTATTTATTATGGATTCATCTTACAACATCAAAATGGAAAAATATACATTGTATAAAATAACATATGTACATAAAATTTTCCACAATGATGGAAAATTAAGGTGAAATCCCTTATATCAGGTCTAAATCATCCTGTACATTTTATATATTCCTGAATAAAAGAACATTTCAAATTATTTACATGATTAATAAAAAATTTCAGGTAAATTATTTATTTTATTATATTTATTGAGATATTATATTTAATTCATATGTGAATTAATTTCACCTCAGTCATTTTTAGGATATTTGGCTGATATGGTCAAAATGAAAACGGTTAGTTGACTATGGATAAAGATGTCATTGTTCCATAAACACGTGAATAATAATAATAAAATAATTATACTTTTTAAATATAAACTATAATTTTAAAATAAATCTTGAAATATTCCAAGGATAAATGAACTATCATACAATCATTAAGATGGTAGGTTGTATATATGCATTGGTAGGGATTCGATTTCACAATGGTAATTATGGAAAGAAGGTATGTATTGTTTTATATTTCAGGAATTATAATTATTTACTAAATACCAATTTAAATATATATAAATTCATATATATATTTATATATCTCATTTATGTAATGTGGTGACGAAAAAATAATCACATCACTTCGTAGAGGTGGTAGTCCAAACATACGAATGAACTACATTAACATATTTTAGGGAATGGAAGGGTAGGAATTTAAATTATATATTATCATTTTAGAATGGTAAATTTTTCATGAATATAATATATATAAATATATATTTTTTATTTTTCAATAAAACCTACAATAAGTTATGGGTTTGAAAAATGAATTGCATCTATTTGTGAGGTGGTAGTTTTATATACACATGTGGGGATGTTTTTTCCCAATTTAATGTTAATATACGGTATTCCATTAACATAAAAATATATTAGTATATATTAGATAAACATTTTTTATATCATTATGGTTAATTATTTTTTTTAGATGGCATAAGAAGAATGAAAATAAAAATGCTTTGTTAAGGGCTATATCTCTTCTTCGTACAACATATTAAGTGTTTCACAGAAATCATCCCAAGATCTATTTTTTTATGAACACAAGGAATCTAGGAAATAATGATTGAATTAGAAAAATTCTTTGTGGAATGGCTTGGATAAACAAAATTGTTCATTTTGTGTAAAGATAAGAGAAATGGAGTTTCTATTTTATAATTTCTTGGAGGGGCACTTTTGGAATTTCATTAAATATTAAATTATAATAATGTATTATTCAATCAATATACTTAAAAATTGATATTGAATAGAATTTTGATATGATATGGTTCAAATAATACCATCCAATAGATATTAGAAATGTTTTTTTGGTCATTTTAACCATTATGATTTTAGTTTAACCCTAAGTGAACTTATTTTAACTATAACCGTGATAGAAACATTTTCCAACTGAATGGTTTATGGTGTTAATTTTATGATAATATTCATATCATAAATGGAAATTGTATGATTTTTTATAAAATTTATCATTCTAATTTTTCTCATTATTTATTATTATTATTAAAATAATGTAATATAGCATTATTTAACATCAAATATCATTAATTTCATTTTTGGTCAATATTTTTTTAATTTTTAATTAATTATATGAAAGTTATATTAAATTAATAATATCAAATATATTCACATTAATAATATTTATTCATTAACTATAAATTAATTTTATAACAATAGCTCATTCAAAATACATTACATTCAATGTTCTCAAACTTTTTTCCTTCCGTTTTCAACTAATTACACAAGCCATGTGTAAGTATCTTATAAGAGTTTAAGATAACTATTCAATCTTTAAAAATAAAACTAAATTTCCATTATATAATTATTTAAATTATAGTTAATGGAAATTTTAATATTCATTCACCACTTAGTTGTTTCTCTATGTGAATATACACGAGATTTTTAAATGAAAGAGAGTGACATTTTTTATTTTTCTTTACTAAAATTAGTATATAAGTCACTATCATAGAAAAAATTGAAATAAATAATTATAAAAATACAATTAGTAGATATGTGTGTAAGTAAATTCATCAAATAATAATGAACATGAAAAATGGTTTTCTTATAACATAGTTTTATTCAAGGATAACCTCATGTACCATTTTATTATGGTGAATTTGTTTATAGTTTAATTATTTTTTATTAACAAAAATTAGGTTTACATTATTATCTAACATTAATTATTTTTATTCTAAATATGTAATCCATTTTATCGAATTAAATTAACTATATTGGTATAATTAAATTTAATAATGGACCTAAAAAATTTGTTGGTAATTGATTCTTCAATATATGTATTTCTCAATAATTAGATTTTCTTAAAATAAATCAATGTCTATTATTAATCATTATGTGAATTTAAATAAATATATATATAAATAATATTTCTATTTAATTTAAAACAATTACTCATTAGGGGTTATTTTAATTAAATGAAATAGAGAAATAGTACAAAATAAAAAGTCTTGTTGAAAAATTTGTTTTTATTCCTAAATATAATCTTCTAAAAACAAATTTAAATATGAATAAAATATAACTAATTATATTACATCTGAATAATGAATAATTATGTTACATTGGAATCAAATTAAATGTATGATATTACTTTTATATTTCATAATTTATTTAAAAGAAATGAAATTTTGACAAAGAGAGGTATTTTTCACATTTTACAAAAACATCACACAATATTTCATTCATGATGATTTCAAAAATAAAGTTAATATTTTACAAAAACAATTCTAAAATTGTGGTATCTTTATTACATTAATTTCTCAAAAAAATATTTAAAAACATTTTTGATGAAAATATATTTTTTTTATTATGTAAATCCGTTTCTGAAAATGGATTCCTTATTTACCAATATATTTTATTTATCTAAAATATTTATACAATATTTTAAAAATGTGTTTATTTATATTGATACTACCAATTTTAATGGATGTGTTATTATTGTCTCTTTAAAAATGAATATTGTGGTTCTTTTAGGCTTGTTATTGGCTGTTATATATGTTATCAAATATAGTAATATTATTTTAAAATCTTAGGGTATTACATTCTATTCACCTTCAATATATTTTATCCTTATAGTTTTAACTTGTTCTCATAAATCTAGTGTTTTCCATATAAAAATTCATTAAGGGAATACCTACACTATAAAAAAATCAATAGGACTTCCTCTTTAAAGGAGAGAATGGGAAATAAAAATTTCACCTATATTAACACCTAACAATGGTTCCAAATATTATAACATTGATGTGATGTGATAATATGTATGTGGATGAGAAAAATAACCCCAAAGGGATAATAAAGAGTAATAGAGAATAAGGTCTATAGATTATTAACACCACAAAACCATAAATAATCATGGGGTAAAAATAGCATTAAATAACCAAACATGACTAAAATTGGATATTATTTTTGTTTCAATATCATTTTAATTGATATGAGTAATTCATTTACCATATAGACTAAAAATAGAAGAAATTTTACTTAATTAAATTGTATAATTTAATCAATCAATCAATTTCCACATCAATATGATATTTTTCTCCAAGTTTTAAGTTTTCATGATGAATTTATTGATTCCTAAATTACCAAAATTAACTTATTATAGATCATAATGTTCTTAAAAGAGTGAAAAGTACTTCTATTTAACTTAAAATATATACAAATAACAAAATGCTCAGAAGCAGTTTTCGATTATTAATAAATTAATCTATAATACTCAATAGTGTCTACCAAGTTTAAAAATAATATTTATCAATAAATATTTTTAGTTAAAAATAATTCCATTTTAACCAAGGCATTACATAGTCCAGTTGTAGGTGTTTCAACATTATCTCTCTTCGGTTGGGTGTTTAATTGCTAAAACATCTCCAGATGCAATGGCATATCACCTAAAAATAAGGTTTTGCTTTTTCTAAAACTATATTAATATTAATCCTATAATTTTAGAAAAAAAAATTTAACATCTTTATTGGAAAAGTTTTTCATGAAGTTACTTTTTATCCACAATGCATTTCTTTACATTTTATTTTAATCACAAAATAAAATAATATTAATTTATTATTATTATATTACAATAAATGATCATATTATCCCTAGTGTTTATCAATAGTATTATTCTTATGAAAATTGTATTCTTCCAAAAATATAAATCTATGTTTATCCTAATGGTTTCATATACTTCAAAAAATAAAATTTTTCCTGATTTTTCATTAATAACATGAAAATATTTTCATGTAAAATCTCTAAATTTGGGTCTAAGAATTTTTTCATAAGAAATAAAATAAACTAAAAATAATAATATGGTATCCATAATTCTTATGTTAATAATATATGAAGGTATGTATGATTTCATAAATTAACACAATCCTTGGATGAAACAAGATCCATATAGCCGAAATGCCATTGATAAATATACTTCTAAAAAATAATTCCTGAATCCCAATAAATAAATACTTCAACTATTTAAATTCTTTGATTATTATAGCATAGGGCCTTTATTGGTCCTATACTTAAATTTAAAAGAGTTTATTAACATGTATAAATTCTAGGTTCACATCATTTAAGACAACAAACTACAAATGGATCTCTATGATGAATTTTAGTTCTCTTAGTTGACAAACTCAGTTTTACTCCACAATTCACTTCTTTATTCACTAAATTACTATTTGTAACAATTTTCCTATATTATTATACACTATCCTTGGTGTATCCTAAAAAATTTAGGAAATAATATAAATTGTGCTTATTTCCTCCATTGCCTCTTCCACTTGTGGTTTTTGCAAACTCCACCCTTCTCTTCTTTGAAAAGTCTATTATTTGGTTGGGGTATAGTTATTTAATATTATATCCAGATAAAAAATCATTAATAATCACAACCTACTTTAATTCAATAAACATATCATTTTGATGGTATTGATCACCACATATTCCACCACTTTTATCATTATCATCATTTCTCTAGATTCAATATATTAAAAGAAAACCACTAATCATAGCATGAGAAACTATAATGAAAATTATATAGAATAATTTATATATGCCAATATCGTGTCACCTACTATACCATAGGTCATCCATGACCAGAATATATTCAATATTTTCATGATAATTTATAAATAAAATTTGAATTTATCCAATAATATCCCTTGAGTGTGTAAAAACATTTTTACGGTAAGGGAAAACTCACCATGAATAAAATAATGGGTAAGATATACTCAAACCAACACTTTTTATGGTTATTACCCATAGATGCATCTGTTTTGAAACCACATCCACTCGTAGTGTCCCAAAATAAATGTATTTCTATAAAATCTATAAAATATCTATCATAAACCAACTTTAGGATGTTTTCCTACAATAAAATTATCCTGAATGTATGTCATAAGGTTATATTCCCTAATATAGGTTTTTCTAAATCTAGGTTCGAATGATTTTAATAAACATTCACTAACACCAAATATAAAGACAGTAACCTAAGTTTCCGAGAGATGGTGGTTAATTTATTAAATTATCGCACGATATAATTTATCTAATTATAAATTAATGAATAGTTTATTCATTTTTTAAACTAATTAGGTATATGAATCTCATGTTACTTTGAAAAACATTAAAAAAACATAGTGAAAGGACATATTATTCATCCTTCAAATCATTAAAGGATTCCTTCTTAATATCCCAGGGAAAGGTAACAAAATAATTGGACATATAAAATGATCATAAATGGCTATGTAAAATGGAATCTATCAGGAGTGAATAAGGCATAGTCTATATGGTAAGGTTGAAAGACGAAAACATAATCCATTTATTCAACAACTTATTCCTGAATAATTGTATGGTATAAATAAATTATGATTATAAAATTACAAAAACTACTCAAATGATATTGAAAGAAATCATTGGGTATCATAACTATTAATATAAACACATTTAAATGAATAAATAATCTCATAATGATCGAATACATAATGTGAGAAATCATAAATATACCATTAAGGTGTTGTCCCATGAAATCTTGCACAAATGTTTAATGGATCATCTCAATACCAAAACTATTTTCTCTCATGGGACCTAATGATTCATCAAGGTTCAATAACAGGCCCCAACTATCACTTACTATTTATATTTCATTCATAAAATGGTATTAGAGATTAATAATACAACAAATATAAAACTTAAACATCCATTTTGGAAATCTAAAATAAAAAATGTAAATATTTCACCAGTCTAATTGATTATGAAACATGTAGATAAATAAATAAGATGCTATAATTACAAAATATTCCTATTTTAGAATATTTAATATAATGTTTTTCTTTTATTGATAATCTAAATTTCCATAAAAATATCATTGAAACTATTATTAAGGAAAATACTGTTTTCAGTTTTCAAATATCATTTAAATAATAAAAACTTCAACAATATTAAGAAAATAGTTTTCTTAAAAATATTCATTGTAAGATGTATTTTATTATTAAAATAATTCAACTATCAATACTATTTTAAATATTTTTCATGTCAAATAGCATTAAAATAATTTTTCTTTCACAATTTCAAAAAAATGATAGAAAGTACCCTATTTCGAAAATGATATGATGATTCCTATAAAACCGATATTTAAAATTGAAATATAGGGAATATTATATTTTATAAATTAATGTATAATTGATGAAATATTGTTTAAGTTATTTAATGGAAGATATGGATATAGAAGAAAGAGTCCCAATCAAGTAGTAAAATGAAGTCAGTTTTCCTTAAAAACATGTTTTTAGAATCCTGAATATTAAGGAGGGTAAAATTAATGGAAAACATACAATTTCCAAAAATAACTATATGGGAATAAAATGTATACTTTTAGATAAAAAATCATATAATTCCCCCAATTATTAAAAAAACATAAACAATCTCAGATAATGATGAGATTGTGAGATAAACCCTTACTAGTTAGGTACCAAAGGAATTGTAACAACCAGAAAATAAATGATATAAAATTAATATCTAAACAACTAAAAATAAAATTTAAATCATGTTATGTATTATTAAATTTGAAATAGATAATCCTTGTAAAAGGATATAGGATTATAACATTATAAATCTCCCAAAAAAGAAAACTTGAGATGAATAACTCTAATAGTGAAAGTGAGAACTAATCAGGGATTTCATTATCAATGAAAAACATAAACGCAAAAAATTGTGTAAATAAAATATAAATAAAAATAAACTCCACCCATAATTGTGACATAATATAATGAATTAAAAAGTGATATTAACCAATAAAAGAAAATTTAGTTATGAAAAACATACCACTTGGTGATATTAATGTCAAATACAATTGTATGAATTAATTTGAATAGAAACATAAAATAACATAAATTAAGAATTATTTATCTCATAACATGTAAAAGGGTTGTATATACACAATATAAAAATAATTTGGTGAATTATTTATGCATCAATGATGGATAATTAATAAAAAATCCCTATCCTTAGGTCTAGATCATAATGTACTTTATATATCTCATGAAAATTCATATTTTAATTATTTATATTCTTGAAAACCTATTTAATTTTTATTATTTCTTTTATTTCATGTACTACAATTTTATAATAAATTTTTTAATCAAATAATTTCAGGTATTCTGTTTTGATGATATTCAAATCATATTTTCAAAATGACTGGTAGTAGATATTGTTGATCCATAATAATAATAATAATAATCATGATATTATTATGTTATTTACATATAATATATTCTTTTAAAATTAATAAGGAAATGTGGTTTTGAAAAATTAACAATGTTATAATTGTTGAGAGATTATTTTGTATGTATGCATGAGAAACATTTCCATTTTTTTAAAGGATAATTATCAAAAGTATATATGTATTAAATTATCAATTAAAATTATCATTATAACATAAATAACTTATAATTTTATTGAATATACATATATGTGTCATCTATGTGATGTGATGATGAATGGAACACATTGCAACTTGGAGGTGGTGGTCCACACGTAAGCACTAATGATGTTTTCATTTTTGATTGAATGGAATGGTTATGAGGTAAATGATATATTACATTTTTATAATTATAAATAGGTGATTAATGTCAAATATATTCATTTAATACATGGTTACTAATAAATATAATATAATATTATTAAAAAAGATTTAAATATGTTTTCTATATGGTAGTACATTGTATAAATGAATGAATATTTCATTTCCAATATGATGGGAGAGTAAATTGATACACGGTATTCCATTAACATATCAACTTCTTGGTATTAGGGATATAATTACATTATTATATCATCATTTATAAATCTTATTTAAAGGAGGTTGTAGAATAAAGAAAACAAAATCGCTTGATTGAGAACTATATATATTCTTCAATAACCTCTTAGGAAATACACAAAAAATATTCAAAAGGATGGTTTTCTAATAAAAAATGTCTTTCAGCATATTTGAAGGGAAATAATGAATGTATATGGGTAGTTCCTAGCTAAACCAAATTATTATTGAAGTGTGAAAAGAATACGGGAGGTGGATCCCATTAATATTCAAGGGGACATGAAATTTTTGAACAAAATAAAATATTAAATTATAACAAGTTCATATTCGATTTAAATACATCCAAATTACATGTTATTCAATATTCATTAATAATATTGTTTTTAAAATTATTTTCCATGAGTTTTCCACTATTTTCACACGCATTGTGTCAGTGTTGTATTATATTTTAGGATACCTATAGAATCCCTATGAAATAAAAATTAATTACCATCATCAAAATAATTTATATATATTCGTAATTAATTTTAATAGTAATTCCCCACTAATTTCCGTCCCTATATCAACATATACAAGATTGTTAAAGGAATGATAGTTTCATTTTTTTTCATTACCTTATTTAGTAAATAGCTAGCTTTCATGGACACGTTTCACATATAATAATTTAATATCAATCATATCACAATAAGTGTCCAAATAAATTCATCTAATAATAATTAATATGAATAATGGTGGCCTTATCACTTATTTTTAAACTAGTACATCTTCATTTTCACTTTACCATGCAGATTGTTTTTTACTATTTTTACTATTCTTTATGAATGAAAATCATGTTGAATTTATTACCCATTATTAACATTGATGATTAAAAATAAGGAACCCATTTTATAAAATATATTTCAAATAAATGATAGAATTTAATTTAAAAATTGACATAGAAAATGATTCAAAAAATGGTTTTCCAAGAAATGTATTTTTCAAGAATAAAATGATCATACAATAACTATAGGACTTTAATTCTTCATTTTATGAATTTATATTCATATATAAAGAGATATATTATATAAATTTCATATAAATCATTCCTTTTTAAGGTTTATTTTATTTAATTTAAATAGACCAACAGTATGCACTGAAAAAAAATTTATAGAACAATTTGTTTTTATGCCTAAAGAAAATTATATTGAAATATGATATAAAAATGATTCAAATATTAATATTTTTGTTAAACATGTCCACATAATACTTATGTTACATGGAAATAAAATTCTAATCATATTATCAATTTAAAATTAATTAATATATTAAAAATAAATAAATGGTTTACAAAGAGTTGTGTCGTTCACTATTCATTAAAAAAAAATCATTTCATGAAAATACAAAAAGGTAACCCTTTGTTAATTTTAACATTAAATTTTCAAAAATTAATATATTTTTTTATAAAAAACATTTTATATTGTTATAAATAAACTCTATTATTTTCACTCAAAAAATAAATAAAAATAGTTTTGATGAAAAATTAATTTTTAAAGAATGTAATGACATTAATAAAAATTATGTCCTTATTTTAAAATATATTTTATTAATGAAAAGTATTTATACAAAGTTTTCCAAAATATTTTATTCCTATTCATATTACCAATTTTGATGATTAGTTTAAAACAGTCGCATTGAAATAGTATGTCCCTACTCTTTTAGGATTAAAGTTTCTTTTCGTGTACGCTATCAAGCCTAATGTCCTTGTTTTAAAATATATGGGTGTTACATATCCCAAATTATTCTAATATACTGGATAATACGTCACAAAAATGTCATGATAAATCTTAAATCTTTATTCCTCAATATAATCCAATCATTTGTCAGGCAACAAGCTCATTAGGTACTACTAATCCTCTTAATGCAACTTATATTGATCCTATTAAACCTGTTTCATTTGGATATGATCATGTACTATGGCAGACACTTTACTATTTTAATATTAAACTTCAAAGAAAAATATAAGATGACTCTCTTCCCAACACCTTGGTCCTATGTTCAAGTCCTATTGTGAAAAAATATAATAGAGGATATTGTGTCCATTATAGACCATAAATATCTCATTCTAGGTATATTGTCTCCAAAATATTAGAGAAAAAACCAGATATTTGATCTCATAGTTGTTAGTAGGGTAGTTTCACTCATGTAATCATATCTAAGACAACGCATAAGCTAATACCAACTTATATTTCATCATTACAACTCCCAAACTAGATCTTTATTCATGACAATATTCTAGATATATGATTCTAGGAATTGGGAGTATTAGTAATGGATATGTCTTAAACCTTGTATTAGAATCAAGGAACACATCATCGCATTGGTCTGAAAAATGGATGTTTATTCACCTCTTCATCGATTTCTTCTTGAGTTCTGATGTTTGGGAGAATCCATGGATCAAATGTCAGTAATATATTTATAAATCCAAAAATTCAATAGATCATGAATAAGATCAACAGATCTATCTAGAAAATCACTACTTTTACAATCGTGGGTTCCATGAATATGCTAGTCTTATGTACCACATGCACCAAAAAAATCACCTCTTGAATCTAAAACTAATTCATTTATTTCTTGGAATAAATATAATGTTCTCTAAGTGTACTAAGGACAATATCAAGATGTATAACATCAGGTTCTGGTGTCAGTGAGTAGATGTTGATTTAATCATCAAACACCATGATGAAAAAGTTTATGTATGGATAAATGATCTTGTTCATGAGGTAGATGAAATTTATCAATGTATTAGACAAACCAAATAAAATCAAAAGGTACTCATTTTGTGCATACCTAATCTAAAACCCCTTATTAAAAGTTTAATCAATTATAACACACCACTTGTGATATCCTGACTGATGTTTAATATTGGAGAACCATTGGGCTCCTCATAAATAGTAAAAACTGTCATCAATCTTGGGAAATAGATATCGGTTCATCCAAATCCATTTTTTAGATTCTTGAAATCAATGTACAGTCAAATACTACCATTTTATTTCTTTTAAAACAACACATATTCACACCATGGGAAATTACAAAGCATGAAAATACCTTTCATTTCCAATTCATCAATATGAAACAAGATCTCCATAAGATATTCTATAACTATATGATAATGGGGTATTGAAATGAGTTGTGCACCCATAACATGATCAACCTCAAAAAAACTCATCTATCTGGTGAAATTCCTAACAATTCATTCAAAAATATTCCATGATAATGATCTAGGACATAAGTAAAAGTCTATTGGGTTATCACTCACCACACCAAAATATACAAGCCTAATATCTCTATCATGATCATCCTTAGTTGTCTCATGTTTTCATCAACTTTACATACACCAATTTACCACTATCTAGTAAAAATTAACTTTTCTTCTTTGGAGAAGTGAGTGAAACACTTGTTTGATGGAAATAAATTTGTTCCTTCATCCTGTTTAGTCATTCCATGTCGATAATCCTTCAAAATTTTTCATCTCAAGAATATATTATTCCCATATATGGATATATGTATATAAGAATCTAGGAAGGTCTATGAATTTATGGAGATATGTTGTATCAAAGGAGACTAACATATAAGATATCATGAATAATATGTCAATCTAGTGACTAAAATTATGGATATGATATTATGGGAAGCACTAGTATCGAAGAAGGAAACAAATAAACTTGAAAATATCAAGACTATAACTAAAATAATAGATATCACCTCACCACCATCTTTTAGAGTCTGATAAACTGTATTGATGTAGCCTTCCTCTACTCCATAACCCCACACCTGAGATACAAGACGAGTCTATTTTGTTTTCATTATTTTTTATTGAAGAACCAATACAGATCCCTAAATTCCTAACAATCTCAACCGCAAACCCTATTTAATCATTGCCTCTTGAGTCTATAGAAACATTTGGGGTGATGGTCCATCTTTCTGCACTAAAAAAACATTTTAGGAGGTGCTAAGTTGCCTCTTCAGTAGTTACAAGTTATCTGATAGTTTAATCATTGTCCTTCACCTCCCAAGGGAACCAAACAAACTTAATTATATTTCAACTTCATGTAGTTTCTCTACAACATGTCCATTTCGTTTATATTCTTTCCTTTGGGAGTGTTACTCATGGTAGAAGTGAGATGTCCACCCATCTAAGAGGTGAAAGGTATAAAAATTTCAGCTACTCAATCATCTTCTGAGACTCTCTCAATTGTTATGATATATTTCATAAAATCTTCATTTATAATGTTAGTTCAAATATATAGACCTACTTCTAAATATTATGATGAAGTCTCATATCAAACTTCAAGGACATCTGAGAAGAATTCCCAACTAGAAGTTGTAAAATGGGTACAATCTGAATAAAATTATTGGGGTGGGTGGAAACCATCATGGAACACTAGTGTAGATCCATCAACTCTCGTTCTAAAAAAATCATCTACATATCTGGAATGAATTCCTGATATAAAAATCCATTTATGTCCTCTTGGGGAATACTGTCATGTCACCCATCCTTTCCCATTGCACCGTAAAATATCATAGAGGGTCCAAATAGCATGAATATGATTAGATTTACCTTAAAATTACCTAGAACGTCAATGTGTTAAAAGATACCCTCAATGATATCCACCTTGTTCTCAAAATCACAGAGTCTAATAGTTCATTGAAATGATAGATGATTCTGGAAAAGAAAATCCATATGATAGATGACCATGTATCTATATAGATGGACTCTAGGATAAAGTGGGCATATTTATAGCACTACTAGAGCATGTGCGAGAAAATATTATGGAGAACCCTCCATCTTAGTTTGTCGTATCTCTAAACAACAATGATGTGGAATCTATTGTTACAAGATAAATCATTATGAACATAAATTAAACCTAACTAGCATATATGATCAACAAATTGATTCCATATGAGTGTACCCAAATCCCAAGGTATAAACCTCCAGCTACTAAACAAAAGCTTCATCTATGCAAATTAGTGACAATAATAATATATTAACAAAAACATAATAGCATGTTTAGTTCAACGGTTAAATTATAATAAACATATTCCATAATAACAAGGAAAAATAAATATATCACACTATTGAGATTTTATCCCAAATAGATAGAATATTTCTAAGATTTTAATTAAATAACTGTTATTAAACACAATAATAGGTGTACAAATAAATATGAAATATGAAACTACATGTCTAATTATGATTAATTCATACCCAATAAATCTCATAAAAATCAACAATATCACAAATGGTAACATTGATGCGAAATTAACATGTATTGGCTACGACCTGGCAACACCCCTACCCAAGTCCCTCATAAATATCCAATTTCGACCATGACCATGTTTAGTCCAACAAAATGAGGATTCTATTCTCTAATACCATTTTTCAACATCCTGACCCGAACCATCATGTCCGAGTAAGAGGGTTACTCAACCTCATGCGTACCTCATTATACACAAAGGGTACCATCCTAATATCCCGGTCTATGTACAAATGTGGGGATATTATTCGCTCAGTATCATGTCTGGAAACAAATTAAAAATTAAAATAATAAAAAAATATAATTATCATTTTTTCATGTGGAACTAAATAATAAAACGTTCATGCATGTCCAACATCTAATAAATAGCCCCAAAAGGGGATGTCAAAATCGTGGATTAATGTTAAAATAAAAAAATAATAAAACATTGGAATCTGTTGGAGTCATTCCCAGTACTATAATAGCTATGAAATCCACTTTTCATCCTTTAAACATAGGACCCTATACCTTTAATAAGACCTCAGTCATGGAATCCATAAGCCCCCAGAAATACCAAAGTAATATATGAGTAAGTTAATCGATAGGACACCACCAATGCATCCTTAACAGGTGTTCTCAGAGAAGAAAGTGTATTCCAATAAATAAATAATAAATGTGCAAGAAACAAAACAATCCTAAACTGACCACCTATGTGCTATCAAATCCACATCGAGCCCCGGCCATACCCACTTCAGTTATAATCCGAAAAGAATGTCATGTTTTTATATAATCAATAACTATAAATGATGATAATAATATTTCTACATGGGACCATTTGAATGTACAACTTTACATCATCTAAGAATCACGTGAGTCATGTTCTTGGTATACTCTATGCATTGAGTGATAATGCTACTTGGAATTAACTAGGCATTGACTAACATGGTCATTAGCATCCTCTTGGGATCGAGTATATCATGAGGTATCCATTACGCTTGGCCGTATCCCTACCTTATTCTTAGTTCCTTCCTCCCCATTATTGAAAGGCATTCCCACTACCCACTTAAAGGCTAAATACATCACAAGGGTACACCTGGATTTTCCTCATAGAACAATACCTCAAAAAGAATACATATCATCACTGATCACATAACAAATCATATAATATTACCATGAATAGTATTTCAATATACAATACATGTAATCAAAATCTAACATGAACCAATAATATGTGAAGGTACTAAGAGAAATATGTGTCACTTGATATTCTCATGGGATACACACACACTCACAATCAATCATAATCATCCACACCTATATAATATGCCAAAAATTGTTTTATCAAGGTATCCCATGTAAAAAACTACCCTATAATGGTAATTCACGACCTACTTCAAGGAATTTTATGATAATGTAAAGTATAAAACCCCCTATTTGGTTTGAAAACTGTAGTATAAACCTCAATATCCAAGAGCACCCCCTTTAAGGCTCTATTATTATAGTTGTTGACACATCAACAATATAGGTTCTTCAAATATACCAAGAACAAAAACCCTCAATTTTTTTAATGAAATAAAATATCACATCTAATAACAGATTCTCTATTCTATATAATTTTTTAATTAAAAAATATTCCAATGCATTTGATGGAAATTTATTCCACAAAGAATAAAATTAAAAAAACATGAAAAATTACTCTATAACATTGGAATAATATTCACATGATAATAATTTGATATCATTTGTATATATTATATTAAAATAATTTATTTTACATTCATTGATAATTATATATTATTATCTTTCAAGAATTCATAATTTAATTAATCCATAAGGATTATTTCATGACACACATAATATAAATAGAAAAGAAACCAATAAATTCCTATAAAGGATTAACTCTAACTTATTCTACACCAAGTGAGAGTAGTGTAAAATTGTTTTGTACCACTAATAAAAACAGATTAAGGCCATAATTTTACCAAGAGTACCCCACATATTTTGTGTAATTAAGTTTTTGTACAACTTGATATTCAATTAAAAATAAAAAATAAATGCAGCAAGGTTGATCTATTTTAAAAAAATAATTTGACACATAGTTTCACCATAAAACCCAAAATTAAAATATAATAATTTAGTTTTGTTTTAAGTGATTCTTAAAAGAGGAGTGATTAATTTAACTCTTAAATATGAGTCATGATTGTAAAAGTTTTAATGGATTCAATTATTGTGATTTTGGTCATTTAAAATTTTTAGATAAACCTTACAAGGCCATGTTGTGGTAGAATAATGGAAAAATACCCAAAATCAAGGTAGAAATGTTACCTTATGTAAGGATAATGTGTTATTTAAGGGTTAAAATGTTTTACCATTACATAGTTGGTTACCCTTAAAAAAGATTTATTAAATATTGGGTACCCTTATTTAGCCTTTGTAAAACCCCCCTTACTTTAATTACCCTTACACAACCCTAGCTACTGATACATGGTTTTTATCTTACCTAAACACAAAATAAAACGTTGGTACTCTTATGAATTGTCCATCAAAAAATTAATAATGTTTGAAATACCCTTAAACAAAACCATGCAAATTTTTTTGTACCATTATGAAATTCATGCAACCCTTATGTATCACATGAAATACCCTTACCCAACTCTTTATACCCATACATAGTTTATGATGTACCATTATATAGCTTAGGAATACATTTGAACCTTTATATAGTTCCATGGATATCTCCATCACCCGTAATAACCTATAAAAAGACGATATTAACCCTATACATGGACTTAAAAACTCAATTTACCCTTAAAATATTCCAAAAAACCCATATTTTTTATCTTCATAACATGATAAAACCATTGTTAGGGTGATATAAAATAATTAATAATCCTAAAAATTATTATTAAATATACAAAATATGGCTCTTGGATCAAATAATAATTGAGAATATTACATTCATCATGTTGGCATGTGCATCATAGACTCACATAGAGACCTCACAAAAGTGTTCTGTCCACTAACAGGATATGTGAAGAACTTATCCCATATTATACGTTGGCATTTAGGATGATGTGTCAGGTTGAAACCACACATGGGTGGTTGATCCATTCGGTTAGTTTATGAAAGTTGATTGGTCTACCTATGAGGTATATGGAAAAATTGGTTCTAGGAAGTTGAAAGATGTTCAATATTTCATTGAAATATAGGCTCTATAAGGTATGGTAGTTTTCCTGGAACACACCTAAAAGTGATGATCCTAAAATTGTTGGTGTTTTTTGAATATGGCCCATCACTTAGTCGATTAGGAGAAATCAGGGATGTTTTAATCCTCTAGGTGGATTATTAAAAGGTGGCTACATGTATATGGTGTATACAGACTGGAATCTTATGTTCACCAATCTATAAGGCCAACCCTTTTGAAAAATCATTATGGAAGAAAATACATCACATGAATTCTTCCATTATTCATGTATTTGTCCACTATAGGTTGATATGTTGATATTCTTCCATAAGATTTCAAGATCACTCTTTCATGGGTAAATATTCACTTTACTTTGTAATGATTGATGGTTATTCTCAAAAATTGATGATTAGCTATATTTCATCAGTTTCCTTTGTGAAAATAAACACTCTGGATGTTACATTATTCTGCTAAACACATTTTATCACATATATGTGTGAAAATGGTGCACATAAATCCTTCCAGAATATTATATTAAATAAATATGTTTCATAATGTCATATTAGTCTATCGTTATGAATTCTTAAATACTGAAATGTCATATATAATATCTTTTAAAAAAATTTCCAACTTCTGTCTCAATTTTTTCACATTCCTTTCATGCATTGCACAGAATCTGAAACATTATCACGTTTAGTTAAAAAAATTATCATTATGTTATTTTTAATTAGATTTTGGTTATCTCAACTTCTCAAGTGATTCTTCATATGTTCTTATGATCATACACTTTCCACCATTAAGAATCGGGGTCTTGTGAAAAAAAATTAAATGTATATAAACTTTTCCTTCTCCTTTGTTGATGTACAAAATGAAATGTATTGCTTCAATTTCATGAAACCATTTTTGTTCCTCCTTTATTAATTTGTCATGTGTATCATGAGATATATCTGTGTATATGTGATCTAATCACTTCCATCATGTTACCCAAGTGTGCCTCATAGATTCTTCTCCTTCCTTTGAATTAATTAATCATGTTATGTCAAATGTTGTTCATTATTGGACTTCACATGATCAAAATATTGTTGATAATTTTCTCGGTTAGGATAGATGTATGTCCAGGGGTTCATAATTTCCATGTCATAAGAATTTTATTTTTCATGACTTCCTTTGCAGGGCAGGAACTTGTTTCTATGGGTTTTCTTTTAATTAACTTTGGAAGACCTATATATACAGAGGTTTAAATTCATTTGATATAGGATGTCACCACAAGTGTCTCCTAAAATAAATTTGAAAGACAGATATTTATCTATGGATTCCTTTGTGGTACAAGAGGTGTCCACTATCTTTTGTCTCTATCTATTCAAAAGACCTATGTCTTATGGGTTTCTTCTGTATGACATATGTTTTTCCATGGATGTCTCCTCAAAGACCATTTTTTCATTCTAGGGCTAGTGGGATCCTCTTCACCTAATTTAATCACATGGGGACCCACTTCCTTCGTGTAATGATATTATATGAATTCAATATTATTTTTACGAGAGCTCTCTCACTCCCTCGTTCATTAAAATGTTGAAGAAACAAAAATCTCACCTCTTCCTTGGTTTATATAATTGAGTTTACATCACCAATCTACAAATTTTAAGGTGTGTTGATGACTTATTCCAACACATAAGGATTTGAGCATCTCAGGATATCATGAATGTCCACATTCATTGATTTTGAATGCACTGTCATAGTGATCATTTGATTGCATAATCACTTCACTTATTCATGCAAAACCAATGTTTTTCATGTGATCAATTTATTATGGGTTCGATGAATATCTAAATTCCCTAATGTATTTATTCTTTCCTTCACATTTTCTTGTGAAATATTATTTTGATGTCACAAGCTCTCTTGATAGCATCAAGTGAAATATTTTATTGACATCATTGTGTCGTTCTATAGGATTCATGAAAAGGCTTCATGACCATCGTTCTCATGTAAGATAAAGATTCATACTTTACTGTGTTTTGATATATATTTCTCGTTCCATCAACATGTCAACTGGAATAATCCATTTTTCATTAGCTCACATGGGAAGATGCCTCATCGAGAGGATGAAGATGATGACACTATTTTAATTATGTGTGGATTATTTGTAAATATCACTAAAAAAGAGAGATGATGGTATGTTATTTTGAATACATGTGATGTGGGGTCAAAAGTAAAGATCAGATCGATTTCATCTGATGGCCAATATTATATCTACCTTTTTAATATGTGGGAATAGTACCAGTAGCTTTGTGTCCCACATCAAAAAATATATGGAATCTAGTTTTGTATATAACCTAAATAGTTACCACTATTAATTAGTTATAACTAAGTGTTTTGGCTCTCATTCCACTTGTGAACACCCACCACCAGAATTCTACCTTCTGGGATTTTGCCCAAAACTATTCATGGATTTATTTGTGTAATCATCTTGGCTTATAAATGATACATTTAGCTTCTTTCGGGTATTATACATCTTCTATATCCCATGATATTGTATAGGGATGCTCCCTTGGGAATGTCTGGCCTTTTAGTCCCACATGTTCACATGGATGAGTCACCTAGGGAGTTTTTGGGTTGACCCATAATCCTTAGTATGAGGCCTACTGAATATAACTTAGTTATTATCTATGTAATCAAATTACATGGGTTCATTAAATAATATTTCAAACCAAAAATTACCAAATGAGAAGCCTAAAATTATCTTCAGAAAATATTCAATCAAAAAATATTTTAAATGTAATTTAAACTAACCTCATATAAACATTTCATCATACAAATTAATATAATCACACTCTTTTTCTTTTCTTCAATTTTGTAAAGGTAGTGAAAAATCCATAGAAGATTTATTTTACATATAAAATCAACATAATAAATCATCATATTTACAAGCATAATTTTCCATGTGTGCCATCCAATTCCATTATATTACGCATATCAATTATCTTGGAATCACCACTTCATCCACTAACACATATTAAATTATGGACTATAAATGAAATGTATTCCCAAAATTATTGATTCCCGTTATTGAAAATACTATGAGTATATTCGTATGAGAGTCAGCCAATGGGAGGAGGTACCACTACACCTATTGGTAGTGGATGAGAAAAACCATCTTAGAGAGGGTTATAAATTAGAAATTCGTGGAAAATACTATGCGCTACATATAAGAAAAGAATTTATGGTAAGTTATCAATGACCAAACACTTTGAAATTTTTTTAATAATAATAAATATGGGGATAAATAGTTCTATATGATGCCACTAAAAGGAAATTATTCCCCATTTTAGTAAATCGTTAATGGGTTCAAGAAGATATTTTATAACAATGCATGTTAGATAGTGGGATGTAATGAGATCAAATTTTGGCATGATAAATGAGTTGGGAATCCCATTTTTTTAGTTTTCTCAACATCAAACATTAAATTATATCTTTATATAAGGGATTTTAAATTTATCAATGTATGTATTGATTCTGATAAAAAGATATTTTTTGATGTCATTCAACTTTAAGGTGAACTAGACCACTACAAATTCATTAGAACTAGATCTGTAAATTTAATATTTTGGGATTATCAGAACATCAATTGAGGAAATAAATAGTAGGTAGATTGGACGAAATTTCAATAGTGAGATGGTATCCCAAGAATGATTAGCTTCATAATATGGTACACTCGAAACCACTACATCCCCATTCAAATGAATACAAAATAAAAGGTATTAACTTTTCCTCAAAATCCATTTTCGATAAGAAATCCTATGTGGAAATTGGTAATCATATATTCATTGAAGGGTAGTGGATGAATTAAATTGGGAACGTCATCAAGACCAACATGAACATTGAGTCTCATGGATAAAATATACTAGACTTCATCATTATAGATATTTTTGGAATGGATAGTACCTCTATAAAAACAATGACTCAAATAATTATTCTTATTTCTATATAAAAGATGATTAAGAAGGCTAAGAATGATTCAAGGAACCAATGTAGACATGGATCTCATCTCAATATGAAATTGAGATTAAATTACCTCATCACTGAGATCATTTACTTAATCAAACATTGGTAGATGTAACTGTTGAGTTAATAAGGTTTTCCTTATACTTTTCCATTCCTTCATTAAAGGGGGAGATTATTGAGTCATTAAGATTTCCTTATGAATTCAAGATTCCTTATTGTTTTTAAAATCACAAACACCTTATCTCGAGGAAAAACTCTTTTTACCCATTGTTTTACTTCTCTAAGGAAAATTTCCTTCCCTATGGAAATTTATCCTTACCACGTTTTGCCTAGTTCTCTATCTTGTCAATGTATAAAATTAGATGTCATACCTAAAACCTTCAAAACATAAAATACATAGATATAAAGCATTCTATTTAAGACTCTGAATTCTAGTTATGAAACCTCGTGAAGTTTGGCTCCTTATTATGGATATGAACTCTCATGAAGTTCAAGTCTGAATTATGGATATGAACATTCATGAAGTTCAACTCTGAATTCTGATTACGAACTTATGTAAAGTTCAACCATGAATTCTGAATACTTTTTTGACTTCTAATTCTGACTATGAATTCTGGTTACATACTTCTCTATGTTCTGACTCCAAGTTATCTGAATACAGAGTCCAAAATCCAATGAGTTCTGACTCCGAATTCTCATGAACTCTGACTCCGAACATTTTATGATTAGGTTCTAAATTATTGTAAATTCAGACTCCAGAATTCTATAGAATTCTGGTTCCAAATTCCTAGAAAACAGAATCTGAATGTCCTTGCATTATAGAGTCCAAATTTATTTTTGGTTAGACTCTGAACTTTTAATTTTACTCACATTCCGAATATCGGATTTTAGTTACTTACACACATTTTGTTATAAAACAATTTTGTGCTTTCAGTTATCAATTAACTATTGTTTGAGTGACATGTGTACAGGTCCCTCCAAAATTCAAAGAAAAATATGATCGTTGGAGGAGGGAGCCAGCCGTTGGAACCATGACTATAAATAAGATCTCATTTGAAAAGAGCTCACGACTGAACTTTGACAAATGTGCTTACATTTTGTTGAAGTTATTTCTAGAGAGGGATACTCTTATAAACTCTCATGCTTCATGCAGAAATTCTTGAGCTGCTCATTCAAACATTGCTTCATGTAAATTTTCTTAGTGCAGTGGTTTGATTTTCATGAAATCAGAGACTTTAGGTTGTGAAGTCAGAGGTGCCAATTTCCTTAAAAATCGAGGTCTTGCGGGGATAGCAAGTTAGATACCGATCTTCATATTGAGGACTTACCTGGGTTTGGGTAAGATAGACTTTCTTGAAAGTATAAATCAAGGGACCACTTATCTAGGGTTGTTGGATACCCTCCTCTTTGGGTTAAACGAGTTACTAATTTTAACTTGTAGTATTTTGTTTTCCGTTGTGTATTAGTATTGTTGGGGAAAGAATAACTTTCTTATAATTCCTTAAATTTGTACTCTAATTTAGTTATATTCTATACACTTTAAGGTAGAATCTTATTTGTTGTAAACATTTTTTAAGATTCATTTCCAGAATCACTTTTTCCAGAATCAAGCAACTTATTAGAGCTTATAGGTTGTGTGAATTTTGGTTATACCAAAATTCCTTAAGAATTTTTAAAGTATACAATTCACCCCTCCCCCTCTTGTATTTGTGAATCCCAATACTACATTTTCGATCCTACAATTCGTATCAGAGCGATGGTTCAATCTGAACCAATCTCAAGATTATATTTAGATGAGAATTAGTTTTTGGAATAGAATTTTCGGATACATATATTCAAATTCATACATTGGTTCATATTTTTCAGAATCATATTTTCATACTCATAATATTCGTATTCAGTTTTTCTTAGAGATACAATATCTAGTTCCATTCCTAGGATATTTTCTCAATCCGCTCCTCCAAAACCCCCAAAGACAAGGATGCCCAATCCACTCCTCCAAAACCCAAAAATAAAAAAGTATATCCAGATGACTTGGAAGACAAATGGAGGGAGGATAAGAAAAACTGGAAATAAGGGGAGCCACAGTTCGGCTTGAACCTTGAAGAGGCTAAAGTGATGAAAGAAAAGGCATTTGATGAGATAGAAAAGAAATCCATGGAAAATAAGCTAAAAAAAGATCTCTGAGGCAGAGATTTTCCAATCTCTTTTGAAGGCCACTAAAGATGCATCTGAACAAATTCTCGTACCAGAAACATTCATAGTAGAACAATTACCTAAGTCTCCGGGTAAGAGGACACTGGAAAATCCACAAGAGAATAATTTTAAAGAGAATAAAGCTGTAGATGAAGTACAAGATGCTGAGAATAGTGGTGGTTATGAGGATGTCATTAAGAATGTAGAAGATTATCAGGAAAATGAATGTTCTTCTGAAAATATTTCAATCAATACTTCTCAAGATAGATCCTCAAAAAATACTACTCCTGGATTTGATGAGAAGGGTGAAGAAGAGGAAGTGAATAATTTGTCAGGGGAAGATTGTCGTAATCATGAATTTGTTCTTCCTGAAGATGTTGAGGCAGGTGATGAGAAAGAAAAGGTTTATGAGGATAATATTTTACAGTTATCTGAAATCAAGCAAGAATCCCATAATGAAGAAGGTATTCCGAAAATCAGTATAGGTAAGAAGTGGTTGTTGATACTCCAATAAAATATATTTTGAGGAAGAAATAAGCTGGAGGAACCTCTAAGAGAAAGTTTGTAGATTTAGAAGAAGAAAAATCTCCACGTAAAATGTCTAATTCTGAGTTATCTGCCTTAGGACACGATTTTGTTGTTCAATCTCTGAAAAAGTTGGTGGATACCATTCCGATATTTCCAGAAATTGATTCTAGATGTTAGATGAATCAGAATAGCATGAATCAAAAGTCAAACTCAGTGTCCATGGTTATGGATAGATGTGTTAAGATTGAGTCTGATCAAAAAATTTGCTGATGAACAATGAAGCCTACAGAAAATCTTGAAAGAATATGATCAAATGGTCTAAGAAAATCACTGTAGATTTGGAAGAGCTTGATCAATTTCAATAAGATGTCAAGGAAGATTTTGATACCGATGATAACAAAATCAAAATTCTTACAAAACAACTTTCTGAAAAAGCTTAATCTTGAACAAAATTATCGGATTCAAGATGTCAAAGATCTCAACGGGAAGCTTAATTATTTTGTTCATTACTGGAAAACAGAAAATGATCTTCGGATTGAGATGGAAGAAAGGCATATGAAGAAATATGACTTGTTGAAGGCTCGGGATGAGGCCCTGAACGCTCAAGAGGATAGGATCACAGCTTTAGAAAAGAAATCTAAGGAAAATCACCAAGATCTGAAGAAGTTGAAGACAATTGTGAAGAAGCTCATGCCCAAGGAAAAATAAAAAAAATAGAACCAAATCTAATATCTTGTTGTATTTTATCAATTTACTAATTCTTCCAATCATAATGAAATTGTGGATGCATGTTTTTTTGGGTGTATTTACTAATATTTCAGGTACCATATTGTTTTCATTTCCCTCAAAATGATTTTGAAAATCACAAAGGGGGAGATGGAAAAAAGAATTCTAGAAGGGAAAAAAATATTTCTATGTAAAGAAGAACTATCCTTAAGTAAGGGGGGTTTATATAAGGGGGAGTTCTTATTACGAATATTTCCACATTCAAATGAAAATTCTCATTCCAAAAATCTAGAATATGATCCTTAGTATTCCAAATCCTAAGGGGGAGTTATTCGTATTCACCATTGTTCATATGTAAAGGGAGATAAGTTATATTTTCAAAGTCTAGAAATTTTATTTCTAAGACATTATATTATTTCTCGTAAGGATGTTTGTGCTTTCCAAAAAGGGGGATATTTTTGAGTCAATATGGTTTTCCTTATGACTTTTTCATTCCTTCATTCAAGGGGGGAGATTGTTGAGTCATTAAGCTTTCTTTATGACTTCCTGATTCCTTCTTGTTTTAAAAATCACAGACACCTTATCTCAAGGAAAAACTCTTTTTACCCCTTTTTTCACATCTCTAAGGAAAATTTATTTCCCCAAGGAAATTTATCCTTACCATGTTTTACTTAGTTATTTATCTTGTCTAAGTATAAAATTCAGTGTCATATCTAAAACTTCGGAATCATATATTACTTAGATATTAAGAATTCTGTTTAAGACTCTAAATTCTGGTTACGAACCCTCAAGATGATCCACTCTGAATTCTGGATACGAACTATCATGATGTTGAAATCTGAATTCTGGATATGAACATTCATGAAGATTGACTCCGAATTCTGATTACAAACTTATGTAAAGTTTGACCCGGAATTCTGACTATGAATTCTGTCTTCAAATTATGACTACGAATTCTGGTTACGAACTTATCTAAGTTCGGACTCCATTTTCACTAAATACAGACTCCGAACTCGTATGAGTTCTAACTCCGAATTCTCATTAACTCTGACTCCAAACATTGTAAGTTCATTTTACAAATTCTTGTAAATTCATACTCTAGAATTTTAAAGAATTCAGGTTCTGAATTTCTAGAAAACAGAATCTGAATATCCTTTCATTATAGACTCTGAATTCATTTTTGGTTAGACTATGAACTTTTAATTTTACTCACATTCTGAATATCAGATTTTAGTTACTTACACTCATAATGTTATAAAATGATTTCATGCTTTCAGTTATCAATTAATCATCGATTGAGTGACATGTGTACAGGTCCCTCTAAAATTCAAGGAAAAATTTAACCGTTGGAGGAGGGATCCAACCGTTAGAACCAAGCCTATAAATAGGAGCTCATTTGAAAAGAGCTCACAAATGAACTTTGAAAACTATACATACATGTTGTTGAAGTGATTTATAAAGAGAGAGACTCTTATAAACTCTTAGGCTTCATACAAAAAAAATTTGAACTGCTTGTTCAAAATTTGCTTCATGCAGATTTGGTTAGTGAAGAGGTTCGATTTCCTTGAAATCAATGACTTCAGGTAGTGAAGTCAGAGGTGCCGCTTTCCTTACAAATCGAGGGCTTGCGGGGATAGGAAGACAAATACCGATCTTCAGATTGAGGGCTAATCAGGGTTTTGGTAAGACAAACATTCTTGAAAGTATACATCAAGAGACCTCTTATCTAGGGTTGTTGGATACCCTCCTCTTTTGGTTAAAAGAGTTACAACTTGTTACTTCTAGAATTTTGTTTTCAACTGGGTATTTGTATTATTGAGGAAAGTATAACTTTCTTATACTTCCTTAAATTTTTACTCTAATTAAGTTAGATTTTATATGCTTTATGTTAGAATCTTATTTGTTGTAAAATTTTGTTAAGTTTCATTTCCGAAATATATTTTTCCAGAATCAATCATGTTATTGGAGCTTTGAGATTGTGTGAAATTTGGTTATAACGAAATTCCTAAAGAATTTTTAAAGAATACAATTCACGCTCCCCCCCCCACTATATTTTATCATCTCATTACTACAATTTTTATCCTACAATAGCCCCCTAATATGATCTTCATTCTTCACATAAATTGAACATGAAATGTTGGAGAAATTGCCACCAGGGCTAGTGGGCCTGCTTGGGAAATCCCTCATTTTCCATAAAGAATACAATCAATAGCTCTTGTAAATAGGATTTTATGGGAGGATGCTGAATCATTCTAGACATGTAGGTATCTTTATTGATTTCATTCAGTGCCTACTACTTAACTATTGATTCACATACTATTGAAGAAATTTTATATATACTAGACTACATCAAGGAAATCATATAACAGTATCCTGAAAGCAGTAGAAATATAATCAAACACGGGGTATGAGTTCCTTAATAGATGCCACTAGATGTTATTTTCTATTTTTACTTAATTATATACTTCATACACATGATGAATCTATGAGTGTTGTTCCTTCATACTTGGATATATGGGGATAAAATATGATACATCATAGAATTTTTAATTTAGAAGGAAAAAACTGTTATCAACCACACTATTACTCATACTCTACCTCTTGATTGTATGAGTACTATATGGGGGAATTTCCTTGAGCACCATCACTTAAGACCTCTCTGAATCATTACATGTTCTCATCTCCATAAATAAAAATTTTAATTTTTATTGAGGATTATATTTACCCAAAATATTTTTTTTCATCATTTTGGATGATATTGTATTTTAAAATTGATAATGGAACTATAAATTTTAATCTATGATAGGAGTTGTTGAGAAAAATTTTATATAATTTCATTGAAGATGGAAAAAACACATAGTCATTAGGTAACCCATGTTTATGTTTTTCACATAAATCATTATGTATCAAATAACCCATATACAAATGAATTTTTCAAGAATTGTTAAAAACCATTTGTATGATAAATTTCATATGTATGGACATGTCATAATTTATGCTACACACTTTATATCTATATATTATTTGATAATAAGATTTTTGTGAAGGAAAAAAATATTATGTATTCAGTATATGTAGCCTCTCAATGGAATAACCGCTAATTTGGGATCATACCTATGGTCAAAATTGTACAACTAGAAATGTGATTCAATGGTGGTATAGTGGTGTAACTATATGCATACATCATATTAAAATGGAAGTGTAATTAATTAAATTAAATAAACATCATGATAATTTAATAAAAAGAATGAGATCTTGGGAAGAATGGAACACTAAACATGTTAAATATTCTAGGCCAAAATGAAACTGAAAACAAAATATCTAGTATTCATACATTAGAAGAGTGGTACAAGTATACAAAATCGTGAATAAAAAAAATAAAAAACTGGGTGAATCCTAAAAATGGTCCTAATTCCTTGCATGGTTCCAGATCCACTGCTATAACTCAGCATCCAAAATGAATACCTATAACCAAGTATCAACTTCTTGGGAATCGAGGTTTCATAGAGGCCAAAGTAGGGTGTGATTAAAAATCAGTATGTCACTACCAATGGAATAAATTGAATAATAATTCCATTTAAAAATATCATGTAGTATATATAAAAAACAGCTGCCAATATGACCCTTAAAAATTATTTTCAGAATTCATAAAATATATTTTGAAATCATGATCCATGATTACAACCATGAATGTTGTCTACCAGGATTGGTTACTACCAGGGAATCACTTTGAATGTAATGATTAAATTTCCAATCAATATCATAATTGGGTTAATATAACCATCCTTGACAAAACAACTATCTCCTTAGGGTAATATACTCATCATTGGATCTAAAACAATCTAATATGGGGTTTATTCACCCCGAGCCCAATTATAACAACCAATCCATGAAGGTTTTGTATTTATTCTGTGTCTATCCATCATAACTAATCCATATAGGGGCTAGATTCACCCTATGTTCATGAATCCAAACTAAACCAATTTTATTTCTCTATAAAAACCACACCAATAGGAGTTTTTCCTCTCCATTAAAATGAATCCACATAAATCACATTCACCATTTCAATAAATGGACCATAACTGAAGAAAAAACCTAAGATTTATACAATTTACAATTTAATCACCCAATTCCCCACAAAATATACAACTTATATTTAACAATTATCATTTCACAGCATAAAATAACATACAATTTCATTAGGTCAAATTATATGGTCAATTCCATTGAAAATTAACGACGTTTGTGAAATCACATTTTCAGAGTCATCAACTCAAATCATGATTCCCATTTTATCCATCTAAAACATAATGCACATTTGAAAAGGTAAATCATTGGTATTATCAAGAACCTGACTATTATAAAATATAAAACAAACAAATCATTTTACATAACCATAGGTAATAACCATAGCCAGAAACTTCATTAGGAAAGATCCATTTCTTATGGTTGAATAAATATTAATGGTTCATTAGTACTAGGTGAAATTTACCAGTTAAACATATAATTGAAACATGGTAAATGAATGGAAATTTTGGCACGGCCTCACAATACAGAAATACTAATTATTTAAATGATATGGATTAATTTAAATCGACAACCAAACTCATTTGAAGTCTCATATCTTTGATTCCACACCCAGTAACCCACATCCCAATTATATAAGATAAATGACCAATTCTCAAGCCACTTGTAGTTTGGGTTCTTTTTATTCACTTAAACATAAATTGGCCATCCATTGGAGGACCATTCAAAACTCCATGAACTAACCTAGGTTAAATATCAATCATCTGAATCATGATGTCAAGTAATGAAATTTTATTTAACCCAAATCCCCTGAGAATACTCACCTAGAAGCATACAATAATCAATGACATCGGTGACGACTTGTAGAAATTGTATCATTAATTATTAAAACATGGTTTTGTAGGATCTCAATAATCCCTAGTAGATTCCACCATTATTTAGTGGAATCATCATTAAAATTACTAATTGTAACAAAAAAATTTTGAGAATGTGGTGGAGGAGAGGAATGGAGATTCTCGGTAAGAGAAACCTACCACTGTTTTTCAAGGAACAATGCTAAACCCCCTTCAAGTTAAATAGGGAGGCTAACGTAGAAGAGGGGATACACCTCTCATATGTATGAACCAAAGATAATTGGAAATATGTGATACCCCTAAAATCATTATAGGAAAGAATTTTAATTATTCCAACTCGAAACACCATCGGTGATCCAGAAGAACCCACCAATAAAACAGTAGATACATGAAGTTATTCATGCCCCTAGAAGACTCCACCGAAATTCTATTATGGGGCATGTTACTAGAATATATAAACATATAGGCTATTAATCCCAACACACTTGACATATTCTTATCACTGTCCTATCAATGGCTTTCCAGTGGTTGTAGGTTTCATCCCCAGACACTTGGGATTTATCTAGTTCATTCAACCTTCTATTATCCAAAATATGAGTTGGATTCCTCATCAAAATACACCATTTTATGTCATCCAATCCTTCATAATACTATCCTAGTAACCATTTCATAAAAAAACCTATTCAATAAATGAATTTCTTCATTTTCCTTAAAATTTAAAACTCACCCATATGCTCGAGTATTAAACACAACCAACCATAATACCCCTAATCCTTAATATGTATTATTAGACTTATATTTAGACCACATATATAATGGAAATTGACTATTTATAATTAAAGGATGTCTTATAATTCTAAACACTCATCATGATTCTTGAGAACTACATCAAACTCAAAGTGGTTAAAATTATTAAATCAATCCATTCCCTAAACACCCCATTGAAACAATTAGATGGAACTCACCCAAGCCATCTACCCTAAGTCAAATAATGTGTGTATATTTAATTTATCACCAAGATCATGGTGGAATCCTACAAAATTCCTAGAGAAATTATGGAAATTCTGAACAATGACCACACCATCATTGTAATTTTATATCATAACACACATTTGATATTAAAAAAACACCACTAATCTATGTTCTAATCCACTATGTCTGATATCCCATGTTACACTAGATAAATTCATAAATAACTCCTCACTCTAGATTCTAAAAATTAACAATGAGTCTAGTTATAAAGCTTAACAAAAAAAATATTATTTTTATCCCCAAAAGGATTGATAACAGAATGAAACATGTAAGTTGCATATAATATGAAATTCCCAATGTGGTTTTCAACTCACAACATCCAACCAAACATGAGAACATCTACTGAACCTCCTCTGACTTACGTGCCTCATAATTATTCGTTTCCCCCACTAACACATGACCAATAATCTTGACCATAGTGCCATAAAATATTAAATGAATCTTGATACCGTCAAATCATTCACCCCATTTTCATCACCAAACACATGGGGACATTTCTTGATTAAAACATTAAATTACTAAAACTAATATTATGTTGTACCATGACCATCAACATAGTCTAGACTCAGTACCTCCATAATCCTCCACACATGTAACCTTTTTCTAAAAACCTACTCGCGGATCCCAACTATAGGATTACCCTATTCATCGACCATCTGATGGAAACAAACCTCTATGGTATAAACTCCATATGTTACCTAATTAAATTATGTATTATGACTTTCCCTCTCATACCTGTGAAATAGAAAAAAAATACAAGACACCACCCATTACCGTCTCACCGTGTACATCACTCAAGATATCAGGAAAAATTTTAATTCAAGATTATAATCATATCATTAACCATCAAAGGGAACATGTCTTACCATAGGCCTCACTTATATCACCCTTCAAAAATGGTATCGAATTGTTTTTGCATCAATGGATTCATGTAACTCCTCCTATGATTCACTCAACTGTCACGCTAGCATATATCAAGGGTCGGGATTAGGTTGACCATTCTAGTGTAACTCATCCAATCAATGATTTCATCACCTACTATAGGTACACAATGATTCTAAACGATGTACGTAGTTATTACTTCTCTCAATCCTGTAAAGGCCTAGAAATTCCATGTATTTTTTTAAAATATATGGGAATTTTATGATTCCGCGAAAATTGACGACGTGTGATTCTGAGGCCTGGTATTCCTGGAATGAATTTTTTTATCTTTTTTGTGTACGTTCAGTAAACGTGCAAGTGGTTTTTGGTAACATTTAATCTGGTGCATGGAATTGAAATATGAGGGTGCTTTTGAACTCGCAGTGCTAATATTCTCTTAAGGAGACCATCACCTCGACCGTAGTGGGTCGAGAGTGAAACATAAAATTTTGTGCTTTTTGTGAAAGAATTAAATAAAATAAAAATGTCTAACATTTTTATTTTATAAAAACCCTCAACATGGGTTATGGTGGTGGGGACCACCCTAACATAAAACCCACCAATTTTTGAATTCCTAATGGTGGGGCCACCCGAACCCTCATAATGGGAGAAACTATTTAACGTCCTCTTTAATGTGTAGAAGTCTCTTGAACTTCCTCCACCTTAATTATGCCAACACCTCTTGATTAATGGTTACAATTCAAATTAAATTAATAAAACCAAATTTAATTTATATTGGATATTATTTTGTTGGGGGAAGTGTTGGAAAATCACTTGGAGAAACTTTTTCCCTCTCCAACGAAGAACACCTCCCAATGACGAACGACCACTACAGATCGAAGAATGAGGAAACCGACCTCGAGCCAGATCAGAAGCCCCTTGCTGAGGCAACCAACGTAGAACATCTTCGACGACAATGAACCAACGATTGGGGAAATACCGACGTCAGCGACTTCACCCCTTCCAATGTCAGTGATCAATCAAGATAAGGTTGTGTTTAAAATTGATCAATGTTAATTTTTTCCCCTGACATTGAATCATCGCCCTTGAGTCGCTTGATACCTCTCTAACGTAGTGGGTGGGGGCCAAACAAATTCGGTCGGACCCCTCTTCCAATCTTTATGAATGGTGTGTTCATCACTATGGAAGAGGGTGGAATTGTGCCACGACGATGACCAAAGAGAGACCGTCCGAATTGGCTAATGGTGAAGGCGCGGAACACGTCCACACTGCGCCGAGAGGACGGTTGGCCATCCAGCTAGCTATGGCGGACCACTACACCATAGCCACCCTGCCGCACCACGGACACCCTGCCAGACCACAGCCTCTGCACCTCCTCGCACTGCCCCACACCTTCTGCGGACTCCACAACCTTCGTCGCCCTACAGCCTCTGCGGCCTCCGCTGCTACATGGCCCTCGCAGCCCTAGGCCCCTCGCGGCATCCACGGCCCCCGAGGCCTCCACCTCCCTACGGCCTATGTGGAACCACGCCTCCTGTGGCCTCCTCAACCCCCGCGGCCTCCATCTCTCCATGTTCCTTGAGGCCTTCGCCGCCATGCGGCCTCTACTGCCCCGCGCCCCCCACGACCACTACGACCCATGCGGCCGCCGCCCTATAGCCTTCGTGACCCCGCACCTCTCGCGGCCTCCAGGGCCGCCCGGCCACCCCATAGGCCGCTGCCAAGTCTGGGCTACCTAGTGGGCTAGACCGCCCAGTGTGGGCCAGTTAGGACCCAGCGGGCCTGGCTAACCAGCGGGCCAGGCCGAACACAACAGGTCGGACCGGGTTGGACCTGACCCGGACAAGTTTTGACCCTATACTCTCTGTTCCTGCCATAACATTGGCACCAAGAATCTATTTGATGAACCATATGTAGTGATGGAAACCATGGAGTGAGATCGTCCTTTTGGTATACCTCACTTTAGATTCTAATAATTATGGGGTATGGTTTGGTTTGATCGAACACGAATCCAACCGGGCCATCGAAACTAAAATGCTAATATCTTTCTGACTGAGCATCAGATTGACGCACCGTCTATTGCATTGAGACCCCTATTATGTGGCATACCATTGGGATACTTCTTTATGGGATTTCATGAAATTTGGAGTATCGACTAGTGCTTGAGGTTTCGACCATCCCGGAGATGATCAAGCTCAGTGTGGGACCCTAGTAGCTGGTTGTGATGTGAAGAATGAATAGCGATCATTTGTTAGTCAACACCGAGGAAATATATGTGGGTCAACACAGAGTGATATTATGTGGGTCTTCACCTAGAGATCCTATGTGGGACAGCACTGAGTGATCCTGTGTGGGTCAGCATCGAGCGATCCTCTATGGGTCAACACCGAGCAATCCTATGTGGGTCAGCACCTAGAGATCCTATGTGGGTTTGACGATGTACTAGCAATGTACTAGGATCCGGTGTGGATCTGATGACGTTATGATGAGATACTAGAATTCTGTATGGGTCTGATGATGTAATATGATTTTTTGTGGGTCTGATTATGATTAGGGATCCTTTGTGGGTTTACTTCTTAACAGAGTAAGTTGATTTAGTAGTTACATCTAATAATCTCTACTACTGTACCTAAGAAATACCTGGTGGGAGCTGAGTCATTACCTTGAGGAACATTCCCTCGTGGTAATACCTTGGTGGTATTCTTCTGTGTGGCATACCTATGTGGTACGTACCTTCATTGTATTCCTTCCTTTGTGGAACAGTTGAGCTTTGGGATTTGATTTGGACTCTGTGTTTTCTTCATGATTGAGATGGATATACTTGATATCTTAGGTATATGTATGGGAATATACCTAAGTAGGGTTTTCAGTTGATTTCATGCCCTGTGGTATATCCTTGGTAGATTTGGTGAGACCTTGAGGGTCTCGGGGTCCCTAATGAGTATCGTTATACTCACCCATACATGGGATATGCCTGCACCATCTTGTGTTTGGTGCAGAAGACGAACAACGCTTATCGAGGCATATGGTACCAAGGCTAGACGGGGCGTGGAGGTGGACCATAGAGCATTACGGTACGCATAGGAGACAAACAGATGTGGAGTACTGAGGAGGCGATCTATAACTACCCTTCTCATAGGAACCTTCGAGGGTGACCCCATAACTACCTTTCTTTTTCATTAGTTTCATTGTATTTCAGTTTTACTTGTACTATTTCTGTTAGGCTTGTATTCCAGCCCCTTTTTACATTCATCACTCTTTTTTTCATACAGTTGACTTGTATTTGTATCTTGTTGTGTGATTGGTTGTGTGTGTTTACAGGTTATAAAGGTGATGTCTTCCCAGTTATAGGGAGTTCACCTTTTGGTGCTAGTCACCAACCCCTACCCTATGGAAGGCAGGATTGGGGTAGTCACGGCACGGGCCCTGAGGGACAGGTCAAGAAAAATTTGTATCAGAGGAGTCAGTTCTACCGTATAACATAGAACTCTGATCTTTTTTATGGAAATAGTGTTATGCATTGTGAGTGTTGTTATCAGTTAAGGAAATCTAGTGTTGGTGCGGCGGCCGACGTATCCATACACCAGGACCCTGACTTCTAATTATTAACTCAGTGCATGAAAAATACTACTTTCCCATCTGCTTTCAAGAGTTTTCTTTGTGATATATTTGAGTTAGCTCACCAGTTATAACTAATTTATTGTGGTGCACTTGATTCTTTTTAGGATTCCTCCATGCAGACAACCATCTAGGCTTCTGGATATAGTATGCATAGTTAGCTCACCGAGCGTTGAGGCCTCAGTGTAGGGCCCTATTCTAGAGGAGGCAGCAGCAGTACCATTTCCTTTTGGGCCATTGATGCCATCAGCCCCAGAAATAGAGGGTTCATGCCACTTGGGCACGTTGCATGAGTTCTGGCGCCAGAGGCCGCCCAGGTTTAGGGGGGAGCTAGACCCAGAGGCGGATGAGGATTAGCTGGAGGTTGTGGTGAGAGTATTCTGACTAGTAGGGACACCAGCCAATCTCATGGTGATCCTTGCTGGCAGTATTCTCTATGAAGTAGTAGGTAGATGGTGGATCTTGATGCTCTAGGTTCATTACAATGTGAAGATTCTTTGGGAAGACTTGGAGATCCTGTTTTGGGCAGAGTTTATTCCAGTGACTCTTTGTGAAATGCTCATACAGGAGCTTCTTCATCTGCCATAGGGCATCATAACTATGGCTCAGTACTCAGAGAGGTTCATTGAACTCTCATGCTACTCCACTGATATGGTTCATGACTCATTCATCAGGTCCCAGACCTTCAAGAAGGGACTCGGGTGAGAGATCAGGGCTTCGATGATTTCTCTTAGCATCCTGACGCAGGAAGGCGTGTTAGAGAGATCCCTCTTTGTGTATAATTTCCTTTCTAAGCAGTCATTAGCAGTGAGACCCACCACTAGACGTCACGTAGTGGAGTCTTTTATAGCTATCTACAGACAGATGTCACAGAGTTCCAAAAGTACCAGACCTATAGGTGGACAACCGAAGGATTTCGGGTTGGTTGAGCGGGGTACTCAAGGTAGAGCCAGTCATGCTAGGAGCGGGCAGTGTTATGTATGTAGCGGGCAGGGTCACATGGCTCATGACTATATGACCTACCATATGGATGATAAAAATATGGTGAATAACTACCCAGGTAGAGATAGAGGTTCGACAGAGGAGGTCCACGGGGATCAGGCGGACGCGGTAGAGGATTTGGCCGTGAAACTGGCATTGGGAGACGATTCGAGATGTTACCGCCACCACAACCAGGAGTGCAGGGGTGATCTCAGTTCCAAGAAGTTGAGGCCTAAGATCACGGTTCTCCAGAGATGATACGAGGTATGATCTATTTCTACTCCACCTTAGATTCAGTACTTATAGACACAGGTTAAAATCATTCTTTTATTTTTACTTCCCTCATTCAGAGATTAAAGATTATGATGGAGTTGTTGGCTCCATCCTTATGGCTAGATACTCTTATGGGAGAGGATATGAAAATTAACCACTAGTTCCAGCAGTGCAAGCTCACTCTAGGAGGCGAGATTTTAGGTTGTGATCTCCTAGTAGCCGCATCAAGGCCTTACGACGTCATCATGGGTATAGACTGGTTATATATAGTCAATCGTCATATTGACTGTATTAGGCACAATGTGCAACGTTTCTACATGGATGTGACCATTTTTACCTTCATCGGTGAGAAGGGATCCTTTGATGCACAGGATGGACTTACCTGGAGGAGAGTGTAGCTAGTCATTCATCAATTGGCTATCCTTACCCATGGAGCAGTTGATGTGGAGAGTCTGAGTTATCCAGTAGTGGTGGACCAGTATGCATATGTCTTCCTTGATGATGTTCCGGGTCTACCTCCTCACGGAGAGGTGAAATTTCACGTTGACTTGTACCCAAGGATGGCACCGATATCTACACCAGTGTATCGAATGGCTCATGTGGAGCTTCATGAGCTGTGGGTATACCTTGAGGGGTTACAAGGGAAGGGATTCATTCGGCCTAGTGTTTCTCTATGGGAAGCCCCTATTTTCGTCACTAAGTAGGCAGATGAGAGCTTGAGACTTTTTGTTGAATATCGGCGCCATAACCAGGTGAGCATGAAGAACAACTACCCACATCCGAGGATTGAGGACATCATTGATCATCTAAAGGGAGCACGATGGTTCTTGAAGATAGACCTCAGATTAGGCTATCACCAGCTCATAGTACGAGACGAGTATGTGTAGAAGACGGATTTCAGATGTCATTACAACCATTATGAGTTCTTATTTATGCCATTTGATGTAACCAATGCTCCAGAAGTGTTTATGGGAGTCATGAATAGGATCGTTCAGCCATACCTTGATTTCTTTGTCATAGTCTTCATCGACGAAATTCCGATCTACTCGACTACTAAAGAGGACCATGCCTATCATTTGTAGGTAGTACTAGATACACTCTGAGAGCACCAGCATTATAGTAAGCTCATGAAGTGCCAGTTTTGGATCTGGGAGGTTCACTTTCTAGGACACGTCATCTCAGAGGCTGGAGTTGCAGTGGATCCAGTGAAGATTGTGGTGGTACCTGCTTGGGATCCACCCTGGAGTGTGATGTAGATACGAAGTTTCCCAGGTTTATCCAGATACTACCAGATATTTGTGCTATATTTCTCCAAATTTGCAGCACCTTTATCAACGTTGATGTATAAAGGTCAACCCTTTGTGTGGTCGGAGAGATTCCATTGGTGTTATCAGGAGATGAGGCACAGGCTGACTAGTGCCCCCATCTTGAGTCTTCCAGATGAGGGTATAGGGTACGTAATCTACTGAGATGCATCATGGATCAGACTTGGATGTGTCCTGATGCAGGAGCGAGTATTGATCACATATAGTTCTCGACAGCTTTGACAACATGAGTAGAACTATGCTACCCATGACATGGAGTTAGCTGGAGTGGTATTCTCCTTGAAGATGTGGTGACATTACTTGATGGGTGAGTATTTTACAGTGTACTCTGATCACAAGAGTCTCTGGTATATCTTCTCTTAGAAGTTCCTAAACCTGAGGCAGCGATGTTAGCTTGAGTTCCTCTAGGAATATGACTTTGGGATAGTCCATACTCCTGGGACAGGGAATGTTATACCAGATGCACTCAGTTGAAGATATGGTATACATATGTTAGGTGAGGCGATGGAGCAGTTGGCCGCGTTACAAATATCATTCATGGAACGTGATGGAGTATCTTTCCTTTGGTCTCATACAGTCACTCCCCCACTTCTTTAGCGATTCAGGGAGGTGTAGCATGGGGACACTTACTGTGAGATTCGACGTGCTCAGATATCCATAGGATATGCACCTAATGGATTTTCTAAAGGTGGGGAGCATGTCATCCTATTCAAAGGATGTACCATAGAACTAGTGCCACTTAAGGAGGAAGTGTTGAGGGAGTTCCACACATCCCCTATAGCAGTACATCCATGAGTGGCGAAGATGTACTAGGATCACTGATGACAACACTGGTGGCTGAGAATTAAGAAAGAAATTACAGAGTTTGTCTCTCGGTGACTCATTTCCCAGCAAGTGAAGGAGGAGAATAAGTTACCAATAGTACTGGATCATCCTTTAGTTGTCCCATAGTGGAAGTGGGATGGGATATCCATGGACATTGTGAGAGGACATCCACATACATCCAGGGGTCAAGACTCGATTTTTGTGATCGTCGACTAACTCACCAAGTCGGAACACTTACAACTGATCAGAGAGAAGGGTTCAATAGAGAGCTTGGGACGCCACTATGTGCAATAGATTGTGCGGCTACATGGTGTACCCTCGACGATTATCTCTGATCATGATGCAGGTTTTACTTCCTGGCTATGGAAGGGGTTGTAGGAGGTATTCAAGACGCAGATTCATTTGAGAACCGCCTTCCATCCTCAGACGAATGGTTAGACAGAGTGGACCATTCACACCCTCGAAGACATGATACGAGCTTGTGTCCTTGACTTCGGTCATAGCATGGAGGATCACTTGACTTTGGTGAATTTTTCTTATAACAACAGCTATCATTCCACCATTGGAATGGCACCTTTTGAGGAATCATATGGGCGACCTTGTACATCTCCTTTGTGCTGGACTGACCCAGGGGAGTCAGCACTAGTGGGACCAGAGATGGTATAGGCTACCACTGAGAAAGTGCAGATCTTCTCGGAGTGGATGAAGACTACACAGAGCAGGTAGAAGTATTATGTTGATAAAAGATAGAGACCTCTAGAGTTTGAGGATGGTGACCACGTATTTCAACAGGTCTCACTCGGACAGGGTTTGCAGAGATTTGGCCGAGAAGGCAACTTATCTCCGAGGTTCATTGGACCCTTCCAAGTCTTCAACATAGTTGGAGAGGTGGCTTACAGCTTAGCTCTTCCACCTCTGTTACACTAGGTTTATGACGTCTTCCACGTATCCCAGCTAAAGAGATACATACATTACCCTTCTCACATCCTCGACCATATCAAGCTGAACATCAAAAATGGGGAAAATTTTATGGTGGTTTCAGTAGAGATTGAGGATTGAAAAGAACGGGACATTCGTGGGTTGACAATACCTCCGGTGCACATTCTGTGGAAGCACAGAAACCTCCAAGAGAGAACATGGGATTGGGAGGCTCGGATTCATGCTCAATACCCCCCGCTTGATTTATTAGTTTGTGTTGTGGCTTATGGGGATGCAAATCCCTAAGGTGGGGTGAATGTAAAGACCCAGAAATTTCATGTAATTTTTTTTAAGTATATGGGAATTTTATGAGTCTGTGAAGATTGACGGCGCATGATTCTGTGGCCCAGTGTGCCCGAAATTAATTTCTGAACTTTTTTTGGGTGTGTTCACTAAACGTGTGAGTGGGTTTTTGTAACTTTTAAATCGGTGCTCAGAATTGAAATCTGAGGGAACTGTTGAACTCGCAGTGCTGGTATTCACTTAAAAAGACCATAACCTCAACAACAGAGGGTCGAGAGTGAAAGATAAATTTTTGTGTTTTTTGTGAAAGAAATAATTAAAATAAAAATGTATAACATTTTTATTTTATAAACTGCCTCAAAATGGGCTATGGTTGTGGGGACCATCTGAGCCTAAACCCCCCCCCCCCCCAATTTTTGAATTCCTAAAAGTGGGGCACCCGAACCCTCATAATGGAGAAACACTTAAACTGCCTCTTTAATGTTGAGAAGTCTCTTGAACATTCTCAACATTAATTATGCCAACACCTCTTGATTAATGGTGCCAATTAAAATTAAATTAATAAAACCAAATTTAATTTATACTAGCTATTCTATTGTTGGGAGAAGTGTTGGAAAATAACTTGGAGAAACTTTTTCCCTCTCAAAAGAATAACACCTCCCAATGAAAAACGACCAACAGAGATCGAAGAATGAGTAAACTAACCCTGAGCCGGATCGGAAGCACCTTGCGGAGGCAACCAATGTAGGAAATATTCGACAACAGAGAACCAATGATCGGGGAAATGCCGATGTCACTAACTTCACCACTTGAAATGTCAACGAGCAATCAAGGTAGGGGTGTGTTTAAAATTGATCATTGATCATTTCTTCCCCTAGCATTGAATCATCCCCCTTGAGCTACTTGCTACCACTATAATGTGGAAGGTCCAGGACAAAAAAATGTCCCAACCCCTCCACCATTCATTATGAATGGTGTGTTCTTCACAATGGAAGAAGGCAGATTTGTGCCATGGAAACGAACGAAGAGTGGCTGGTCGAACCGGCCGCCGGCGTATTCCTTCCATTATGGAACAATTGAACTTTGGTCTTTTACTTGGACTCTATGTTCTCCTCATTATTGAGATGGGTATACTTGATAACTTTGGTATATGTATGGGAATATATCTAAGTAATTTGTTCATTTGATATCGTGCCTTGTGGTTTATAATTGGTGGATTTTATGAAACCTTGAGGGTCTCGGGATCCCTACTGAGTGTCGTTATACTCACCACTGCACGAGCTATGGCCGCACCTTGTTGTGTTTGGTGCAGATGACAGACAGTGATGATCAAGGCTGAGGGTACTAGGGCTAAACGGGGCCTGGTGGTGGACCATATGGCGTGATGGTATGCAGAGGAGACGAGCGGACATGGAGTGCTGAGGAGGCGACCTGTACCTACCCTTCAGGTAGGAACCTCGTAGCGAAGCCCAGTACCAAGCCTTATTTTTCATCAGTTGTATTGTATTTTAGTTTTAATTGTACTATTATTGTTGGGCTTGTATTTTGGACCCTTTTTACTTTCTGCACTCTTTTTTCAATACAATTGACTTGTGTTCGTATCTTGTTGTGTGCTTGGTTGCATGTGTCTACAGGTTATAATGTCAATGCCTTTCCAGTTCTATGGAATATTCCTTTCGGTGCTAGTCGCCAGCCCCTGGCCTATAGACGGTGAGCTTGGGGTAGTAATGGCACATGCCCCAGGGGACGGGTTGTGACAAAGCCCCACATTGATTCTAAATCAGTCCCTAATATACACACATGGCTTATTTAACATTTATGAATCTCTGGGGTATACTTCTATACCACCCAACACACAATCCCAATAACATGGAATATCTAAAATCCATACATGCCTCCATGATTCCTTTTAAATTTTTTATTTTCATGGAATGATGAAACTGATCATAAAAAACCAATTAAACCAACATGAGTAATGTCTCATTAAAACCAATAATAGAATCCCAAACAACTAGACTTTCTTCAACTAATTATAGTATCACCAAATTAAAGGGTCTCTAGAACTTTCAAAACTATAAAATCTCACAAAATTGTAGCCGCACACACACCCACTAAAAACTCTAGCATCAATATAATGTTCTAATAGGATTCATTTAAACTCGTGCATTTTTTTATAAGCAATCCCTGAGTCGATATGATATGTCTCTCAACATTTCATGACATAAAAAACATTATACTATACAAATGTACAATAACATAGGGGGTTTCATTTCATGAGTACTGTAAATTTCCCCATTCCTCACACCAAAAAAAATTTGGGGGGGGGGTTTATATTCAAAAATACCTAACATATGTTCCACACCATATTAATCTGGTCTTCCCCACAAATACTTTTTGTCCTAAGGAATAATATATACCTAAAACTACCCAACCTAAAGTAACTCTCATTCTTTGGTTTATGATAGAAAAATAGTCATTACTCACTTGTTCCATGGATTCCATCAATAATTCTCACTAATCAATCCAATAAAAACCATATTAGGGTGTTAATAGTACTATAAATTAGATACATACTTCCCTTCCTAAAAATACCATTAATAACAAAATCATCTAAACATAATTTCTTCTCTAAAACTATAAATTCATATGTCATTGATAAACCACATAGCTAGAATCTATATTTATTTACTGATGTCAAAATATGAAGCATCTACCAATACATAATATATCTAGATCACCCACAAAAAACTAGCTAACCCATCCCAAAAATCACATTTGAATTTAATGGGGAATCATGTCGCAAATATTTAGTCACAAGCCTCATAAAAACCAAAACTCTCAGTATAACACTCCCGCCCATCTCAAGGATACACGAAAACTACCCTTACAAACACCCACAAGAGGGACTCACATATTTTTATGATTCCATTATGACTTACCCACTCATAGGTTTGGTATATAAAATAATGGTTTCATCATCCATGAAACCCCAATAAGATTCTCACGTGGTTGGCTCTCTCTTTCCATTCTACCTTTTCAAGGATTTGGACATCCACATTATGACATACACCATGTCACATATCTATGTCAAAATTCAAAATATCATAGCTCAAGAATGTCACGTAACATGGGAAATCTCACAACTTTGACCACCCATAAATTGGGTTAACCTTCAGTTTCCCATTAGTTGTATATAATACAAATAAATAAATAGAATTAAAAATTTACACAATGGCCTTTTTCCATTTCCTTTTTACATATATACATTTTTTTTCTATAATAATGTACCAGTTAAATGAAATTTCATGTACCATTTATAGGAAAAAAAATTCATTATATGTTATACTGTTAATTTTATATAGTTGATTAAACATAGTGATGAAGGTAAAATTTCACATTATTAACTTTTAACAATATAAATTAAACCAAAGTTTTCACAACATAGGCTCGATTAAATAAAATTGTATTTACATGTTATAATGATCTTTAAGTAGTTATTTAATTTTTTTTAGATGGAAAATAAAACTAATCAATTATAGTAGTCACGTATAATATATTTTAACCCTATAGAGGATTCATTAGGTTTGATATTAACTGATACTTATATAGGAAAATGTTATATAAATGGTTCCATACACATTAAATAACGCCCCTATCTAAATGTTTATGTACATAGGTCATCAATCATAATAAAACACATAAATTAAAAGTTAACCCGACATCTTTCCAATAATTCATGAAAATAACCTTCACTTCCATGTGAGTTCTAAATATAAAATCCAATAAACCAATGACCTCATAATTAGGTGCACCACTTGAGATAAAATTAGGTAAATGAAAAAAGTAAAACTTATGAACATCAATACCATCCCTAGAAACATGAACATACCTCTTATATAGGGTGACTAGTCCCATGACCAAGTTTTGTACTATATCCCAACAACATCCTATCTCCTACCAATATTTCTCAAATAGTAAAAAATGTAAAGGATGTTGTAATCCCACTTTGTAACATCCCACTCTCTCAGGACATAAATTTGTTCCCACACAAGTGGTTTCTATTATAACTTATACATACCTCATTTTACACAATTGTATTGAAATTAATAGTCTGGTTTCAAAGTGGTACATTGGGGATACTATGCCCACATATCATATAAAATAACTAAAGAAATAAGGAAAATAAAATAGTACATCTAGATAATGTAGTATGTGTAACCACATCTAGGGACCTAATAAATAACCAAAATAAATATGTTATGTAAAAAAATTAATTGAATATAACATTTTGGATAGTCATAAATAAACTATGGTGTACTACTACACCAATCCACAAATTAATTCAAAAAAACTTATAGAAAACTTCATTGGATCCAAAGTCTTAGTGAGGTACAAGCTACCTTGGATCCTCAAAAACTACCCAAACATTGACTTATAACCAAGTAGCATCAATTTTGGAAGCCATCTACTATTGGGTCTAATGTAGGATTTCAATATAACTAATTAATCTACCAGTAACATCATTCCAAAGATATAATTTCCTTATAATAATTTCGTAACTTATTTCTCAAACTAAACTATTACCAATACAATCAATAAAACATATAATTATGAATGCATCAAAATGGTAAAACTCAACTCCTATATGACACTTGGGAATGAGGAATAACTTTTTTGGACAATTTAAGGGTTTCTTTATGAACACTGTGATGACCATTACAAACCTTCTCCACTGAGGAAAAAATACACATCCCCAAACAAAAAACTAGAATATGAGGGTATTATACCCATCCAAAGAGCCCAACCAATCCACATAGTCGACAGGTTGTCCTTAGGTTCAAGGAAAACAACCAATCTACCTAGGGGATGGATTCACTCGAGCTCCATTGAGCATACATGGGAGCCATATTCACCCCGAGTAAACTGAGAAAAATCAAACCAATTTGTTTTCCTTAAAAAATTAAATTATTACTACCTATATCCTCATTTACTATGAAATAACTAAAACTAAACCACATTTAGTATTTCAATAAATAGATAACATGTCATGAAAAATCAAAAAGTTGAAACAATTTACCATTTTCAAAAAAATAACCCAGACACCTTAAAAATTCTATTTAAAAATCATTAATCCACACCATAGAAATCATTTAAAATTTCATTGGGATTAATGAAAATGTTAACTTAATTCAAAATTATCGATTATTTTTAAATAACATTACATATCCATTTACTCATTTTATAATTTAGTTTAATTAAATTTGAAGAACAATTCACAGTTTAAAATATTTATATGTTGGTGTCCTAAAAAATTATTAGATTTCCATACATGAAAAAACATTAAAATTTAGGCAACCATAGGTTAAAATCCAAAAAAAAAATATAATTTGTATTTAAAGTTATATTTATAAGTGTAGAAACATATTATTGGGTAATTTAAACTAGGGTAAAGCTATCATTAAAACATGTAATTGATACTTGTTAAATACACATCAAGGCTGACACAATAGGAAAATAATTGATTGACCATTTAAGAAAGAATGTAGGTTAATTTCAAGGGACTAAAAAACTCATTTGATAAATCTTATCTTATATTCCCATACAAGAAACCTTCATACCAAGCTAATATAAGATCAAAATCCAATGTTCAAATCATCCAATGTCTGCATGCTTCTCTCTCACCGAAATAGAGACCATCCTTCCTTGAGATTTCCATTCCATGCTCTTGTCACTACACTATTCCAAATCCCAATCAACTAACACCATGATCATAAGAAACATCAATTTATTTAACCTAAATTACCTAAAAACTCACCTTGTGACATATATAAAATAAATAAATGGGTGAAAACATGTAGTTATTCTCTTGAGAAACCCTATAACAATGTTTCATAGAATCCCCACCATATTTGGATGACTCCACCATTATCTTGAGAAATATTCATTCTAATATCTTTCTAAGAAAACCAAAATTATTGAAATGGGAGGAAAATTGTAATGGTGAACACTAGAGGGAGTAACCTAGAAATAATATCTATGTCATAGTGGGAACCTGACACCAATGTAACCGGGGAAGTTATGTGATATGTGGGTACCTTCCCATTTTTTGCATAAGGAAAATAGAGGGTAAAAGCAGGGGAATCACCTAAAAACATATAAAGGATGAATTATAATTCTTTCCCCTCAACCCCTCCACCTCCCCCCACTAACGACTTAGTAATGGACACCAGCTAGATGGTGGCTAAAATTACTGGCTCATTCCACTACCTAACTCTACCTGTGGACCAATACAGGTCCACCAGCTAGATAGATGACCCCTATAAGCTATAATAACAACTAAATGTACCGCTAATGGGCCAACGGAAAAATCCTACATCCTCAACCACCCAACCATTCTCTGGTGTGTTCTCAATTCTCATGACCACCTCCCAGCTCTGATTCCTCAGCCAAAAACACACTTTTGAGGTTTCCAACCCATCTGAATATAGTTTTGATCTTTGGTTCTTAAAAATATATCAACTAAATGAATTTAAAATTTTTAATTATAAATACAATATCATCCATACACATGGTTATTACAATATCCCTTATGCTATAAATTTTATTATGCTGAGAAAAAACATATATATGGTAATTTTTGACCTATAATCGAATATTAATTAATGGTGTATTCTATGTCATAACTATACTTCCATTCCCAATTTTTCTATAACCCATGTTTTAGTGATAGCCTATGATATCACATATAATATCATAAAGTACAAAATAAAATTATGATATTTCATTATATCATACCATATGATACATTTTATTCGTACCTTGTGAAACACATAACTAGAATTATGATATTTTATATCACAAAGAATCATAACATGGAACCTAAAAATTTTTGATCAAATATTTTAAATCACAATGTCTTTTTATCACCTTGATATTTCATGAATTAATTTTTTTATTAAAATAAATTTCATTGACAGCTTGTGTTACATGAAAACTCGTGTTTTGACGAAAAATGACAAACTGTTAATATTATTATTTAAATATGACAATTATTACCTATATCTCAAACATATTAATATTAATAGTAATAACTAATATATAAATATTAAGTATAATGGGTTTATATAAATAATACATATTATTCAAATAGTACTAAATTTTCCATAAATAATTTATAAGTTCCGAAACTACTACTTTGTCAAAAAAATAATTTTCTCTACTTTTGGAAAAAAATAAAACAAATTTATTTTTGACCTTATTTATGATTAATTGTAATTAAATAATCATTCTTTCAATAATAATGAAAAAATATATTAGTGTGACCTTTTTTAAATTCATCTGAAAAGATTTATTTTTCAATGAATCGTGAAAAATACTCATTTTTATTAAAAATTGACATTTCTATTAAAAAATTTAAAAACATAAAAAATTTTAAATATGGTTTTGAAACAAAATTTTGTTAATTAATATATTTATTATTATAATTTAGTTAATTCGAATCATTTTAGTATTTAATTTTTATATAAAAATAGTTGAAACCATTAAATATTTTCCCTTTGAAAACCCGCTCTCTCGTCGCGTCGGTGGGTTTAATTTTAAATTAAATATTTTGGCATCAGTGAATGTAATTTAGAAAAGTCGATTACATGACAGAAATAATATTAGATTATATTATCAAATAATTTAAAATATATTTTATACCATAACTAATAATATAAACAATAAAAATTATTTACTACAGTTTTGTATAAAATGGGTTTAGCAGGGGTTAAACTAAAAAGATAAGGGTTAAAAATTACACAAAATATTTCCAAACCACATTGTGTAGAAATATTTCATCCTTAGCTCTTTTATTATTTACAATTTTCTATTTTTTACCTTTTCATGTGAAAAATATGTGTAATGATTTTTATTTTCAATATCTAAAAGTGTGTCAGACACCTTACTTATAAAAGGTCACCCACTCTTATATCCTCATCACACACTCAAACAACATTGGATTAGAAAATAAATACCCAAATAACTTCATAAAAAACCTGATCTCATCAATTAATCATTATATTTTTTCTAAATCGTACCTAGTATGTATTGTGGTGAAATCCTAAGGAGATTACCTTGAAAGAGGTGATATTCTTCAACGATCATTCCTATTTTATTTATTCCTCTACCAACATAAATACTTATCAAAAAATGATGATATAATAAAAAAAATATCTTCCATATGTATGTGTTTTTTTATTTTTTCATTCCATAAAAACATCTCAACATCTATCAAATGGGTTATGAAATCATCATTCTTGTGTATGGCGAACTACAACATTTCAAACTAATGTTTTTATTTTTCTATCACAACATATTAGTGATAGTTATAATGATTGTTTTATTATATATAAATTATATTTATGATAATATTATTATTATTTAATCCTGAAATCATATATTACCTCCTAATCTCCATTCCATGGGAATACGATAACGTCATTGATGTGTACATCAGACTACTACCTCATGAAATGATGTGATTCAATCATCACATATGTTTTACATAGAAGGTAATAATTATAGGTTTAAATAAACATATGGGATATAAATTACATAAAAATTAACATGGATTGGTAATATATTATATATATTTTATGTTTTCAATCCATTGATAAAATTAAAATAATGTTCACATGTTGGTATGACTTTCCATCACCATGAATGGTATATTTCATATTCTACCTCTTACTTTTTGGGATTTAAATAAATAACTAAAAAATTAAAATATATTATATTTTGAAATTGATAAAATTTAGGTAGATTTTGGTAGCATGTTCAATGTAATAATATCAATAAAACTAAATCAAAAGTTATACGAAAAAAAGCAGTTATTACCAGAAATGAAATTTTAACAATGCATTAATAAAAATTGTAATAAAATTTGACAAATAAATCATATATGGAATGAAAAATATATTTATGGTTCATTAATATATGTATAATGACCTTATTTTTATTATATATGAGGTTTGATAATTTATGAAGTAAGTTGATACTTATAGTAAGGGATTTATGACTCAAATTAATTTTCTAAGTGACACTTTCCATATTCACCGCATATTTAATTTATTTTTTTATATCACTGCCATGAATATACTTTATTATTATTATCCTGAAGATTATATTTTTTACATTTAAATTTGATTATCTCTCCTAAATGTGGTTTAAGGATTAATGTAACCCTTGTTGTAAGTGATTTTTGTCACATTTTTCATGCTATGAGACTTTAGTCATGTTGTGAACCTATAAATATTATTTAGGTCAATATATAGCCCCTTTGAAATTTAATACCATGAATTTTATTATACATGTGATATTTTGAGTTTAATTTAATTTTATTCTTTTATGGGGATTATGATTCAAAGTTACTAGTGTAGTAACAATTTTATGTTATAGTCTAATATTATATCTGGTTTCATATTGATTATGATTAAAATAATGAAATATTATGATATATAACTCAATAAACTCATGAATTTTCAAATAATTTGTTTATTTCATGATAATATATATATTCTGTTAATTTTCCTTTATTTATGAACTCAAGAGTTCAAAAAATATTTTTAAGTAAAAAATTCAACTTTATCCATCTCTTCATTTGAAAAGCATTTTTCATCTAAAACCATGGTTTATTAAAATATATTCCAAAGTATTTTAAGAATTATCCAAATTAGTTATTATAGTTTTATTTATCCATTTATAAATTTAATAAAATCACGTGGAATATTCATTTCATTTTTCAAACCATAACCATTTTTCTATTATCAAAATTGTTAAAGGAACCTCAATTTTAATATCTATAGAATGAAACGAATTCTCAATCATATGGAAAAATAATTTATTTGATGGTTCCTTTATAATACTGACTGAAAATTAAATGTTTATTATTTAAATACTTTTGAGGAAAAAGTGAGAAACAATACTTGACATCACAACTTAAAACAACCAAACCACTGCGGTACAAAAGATAAAAGACAAAAAATATCAAGACAAAACAGAAGAGCCCCTACCTAGAATAAAAATAAAAAAAGAACATCTTCCTTCAACTCCTTGCTACTGGAATGATATCTCATGCATTAATTTATAGGACTAGAACTCATGTAAAATACATACACTCTCAAACATCCAATTCTGGAGCAAAGACGAGAAGAAAAACCTCTACAATAAACCCCATATAGAGAAACCCCTTGTGTGACTGATGCTGCGACCCTCAAACCATGCACCTATAGGGCCATAAGGATACACAATGCTAAAAACAATTCCACCAAATAAACGTATTTGTTCAAAATCTACACAAACCAGTTGCATGTCCTCCATCTATACTATAGGATCATAAAAAAACCTATCAATCATCCATCAAGCTCCACCATCTTAAAAATCAGAAAAACCCAAAAGAAATCAATAGCCTTCGCCAAAACCAAGATGATGATGTAATGTTGGAGTTGACCAAATGAAAAACACATATCCAGATCCAAACCACATACCAATATCACATCCAAATTGCTCATCAAGGAACCAGAAAACACAGACCAGGGGGAAAAACTATTATCAAAAACCTCAACTACAACATGTGGTTGCCTTCAAACCCAGACACGACCACCGAATTCTCCCAACATAGCCACACGATGCATAATCATGAAGGTATCCACACCACAAAATTTGAAAACTAAATCCTTAGACAAACATCGCGCCTCCATGTGTGCCTTATCTAACTTAATGGGAAGGAGTGAAGAAAGCTATAAAACAACGATATCTCGGAGATGTTTGAGATGACACCGGCATATAGGACACCGCAGTCTATGACCCACCAGGCCAAAGCATCCAAGGTAAGCCTTGCCGCAACTGGTAAAAGTAAGATTGTAGTGGGGGGTGAAAACCATAGTGCGGATCCCCTTATGGGCCCATCCAATCAATTATTTTATAATAATCCAAGGATACTTTAAATTAAAATTATTCGTAAATTTTTTTAATGTTTTAAAAAGTTTTCATCAACTGTAAAGTTTATTTTCCACAAGAAATAAATCAAGTGGTCTTTCAAAGAAATTTTCCATTTAAGATGATATAATTTGATTTTAATTATACAATAATTGGGATATTATATAAGGAAAAAATTAATATTATATTTCTATATAGATTGTGTTTATAATTAAAGGATGTTTTATAAAACCTTTTTATCTTTTAGGGTAATACCATGATAGAACTCTTATGAATCCTACTTCTTTTTTCCATTGGTTATGTTATTATGGTATGGAGAAATGACTATAAAACCAATTTCACTTCATTTTTATTGATATTATGACTTTTTATGATCTTTTTAAATAATTATGTATTCTTCTCATCATGTGATTGGTGGAAAATATATCTCTAGGCTATGAAATTTGTAATTATTAATGTTATATGATCTATAAGGGCACATAAGAAGATATCTCATGCCTTAATTATGGTACAACAAAGGTCATCCCAAGACCAATGTATGTACACTAGTGGTTATCCCAATCCTACAATGTTATGAATGTCTTAGTAGGTAGACTTGAAATGAGATTTTTTATGATAATGTATATTCCAAAAATCTATGTCTTATGAAAGAACTCAGTTCTTACTTTAAGGTGTAGGTTTATTTTTCTATCTATTTTGAGTTTTTTTTGAGAAATCTGGAAGAACTGAATATTTTCTAGACAACATTTGGACACAAGTCATGATTTTGGGGTTACACGCTGGGTAATCCCAAGTGCTTATTGTGTACCTTGGTTGTGTGTGGAGGCCATACATGTTGTTTCAGTGTGTTGGTCGTGTAGGGAGGTCTAAAAAAGTACACACCATGTATACATAGTACACATCATGATGTGTGGCCATGAATGAGGGATATAAATGGTGTGTGGGAAAGTATATTAGGAAGAGAGGAAAAACAACTACACGCTGTGTATTCCCTAGTACATGTTGTATTGTCATATCGGCTGGTCAGCAAAGTAAGTCGGTCAAAAAAAACAACCAATGGATGAGTTATATGGTATACACACATTGTATAACTATATATAGATAGTGTATTTTATTTCTCTCATTAAAATGGATATTAGCCACATTTTGAGGTAGAGGATAGAGGGTTTCATCTGAGTTCATGAACAATAGGCATCATAGCTCATTTTTTCTCCCGATTGTCCGTCCGAACACTATTTCGATCGTCGTCAGATGCGTTGGAACCTCTTCGATGACCTATTAATTATTATTGAGCCATTAATCATGATTTCTATTCTAAACTTATTTATTGGGGTTTTATAGTTCATCCTCATTTTTTTAGAGATACCTATATCTTGATCGAATTAGAGGCGATTAACAGTTGAGAATCACCGTACTAGAATGAGGTAAGAGGTGATACCCCGTTTTGAGTTATCAAGTTCATTTGAGGGTTGGGACTTTTTATAGAAATGTTAGGTATTGTGTGAGACCCATGTTTCTTTATATATAATTGATTGTATTCCTTATGGGATGCCTTTGGGCATTCCATTACCTTTTTATGCTTGAGAAAGGCCAGGTTAGAGGACTTTTCTCTTTTGGGACATTTTGGCCAGGGGTGCCAAAATGGTTATAATTGAATTTTTTGGATTAAACTAATATGTTTATACTATTTAAGCATGATTACATTTATGAGAGGCTATAGAGACCTCATTACTTGTAAGGGACCACACATGGGTAGTGCTATTCAACTATTTAAATTGTTTTTGCCTATTCAAAATGGTTCTGTTTTATTACATATATGTGATACTTGATATTACATATGTTGGAACCCTTGGGTTATGTTGGGATTGGCCCAAATATTCTTGATTTATGTTTTATCACAGGTCTGGATTGGAATATATTATTTGGGTGGTTTGACCACGAGATTGGGTGTCATGGACGTCAGATTGAGGAAGTGATACTGTCAGTTTTGGCATGGCCAAGGTTACATGGATAGAAAGGACATCAGATTCTGAATGACATGGTCACAGGCGCACAAGGTGCTAGGGATATTGTGTATTGGCTTATAAATTTGGTTATTACCACTCACTCGTGGTTTCATTCGTTTCCACACATATGAATCCATGATGAGGCGTTTTGACCGCTCATGTGGGTAGAGGCCCCTGGAGTCGTAGTTAGGTGATTATGGTTTGGGTGTTCTAGTAATGGAAGTGACATGGAAGTTTAGGAGCCTTAAGATTGTTTGTGCATGCTTACAAGACATCGTTACTTGAGACCCGAGGTGTTGGGAGGAAAATAGTGTCGGGATACTACTTCTTTCATGTACCTATGGGAAGTTGGTACAAGATACATGTGGTGTATGGAGCCACATGGTGTCGATTTACTATTGTATGGGTGTTCCTTCAGGACTTTGGTACATGGGAAACACGGTGTCAGGAGATACATGGTGTTGGGTTGCACGACTAGGAATTCGGCATTGTCCGAAGTAGGTTACACTCGATGGTGGCTGCTGAGCACCATTGGTGGTTCTGTTTTCATTGTGCATCGTACTGTTTAATTTCATAATAGATTATTTCCTTCTTAAACACTTATACTAGGTACTCACCATTTGGTGGTATCCTACTAAGATTCATGTCACACCCTACATGGGCCCTTCAGGATGTCTGTAGACTTTATGGTTTTACGTACATGTAAGGGATCATCTTCAGGAGCTAGATTTTAGTCTTGTTTGGCCTGGAGACTGTTATGGACATTATAATCATGCTTAGCTAGATTTTTACTTATGTTTAGTTTCATTGCTGTATCATCATGATTACCTTGTTTATTGTAGCTACTATTGGATAAACATTGGCACCATTTTTATATCTTGAATTGGAATGGATGCATGACATGTCTATTTTAGTAATAGTTACAAGTGGTTTTCAACATGATGTTATGTTTACCTTCTATTGAACTTGTTTCTATATTGATATCTCTAGTTTATCTTCTATGTATTATGCTTCCACTATGTGAATCTGGTTCGAGTCTGCAGAGTATCTTATTTTATATTATATTGTGACTAGTACAATTATTTTTCCTCTATTCCAAATCGTATAGTCATCCCACTATACCAATTACACCCTTGCTGCTAGTCGGCAGCCTTTGGTGTTTGGGGAGGGACTCTTAAGGTTAGTAACACACAAACCACTTTGCACTATTCAGGTGGATTTTTGGGTCACGACGTTACAAATTGGTATCCAATGAGTTCTTGAATAGGATTTAGTTGTAGCCTTTCACTAGCTACTAATGAGATTGAGAATTATTTTTTTATTTCAGCCGGTTTACTCTTTGGGATATGGTAGACTGGGGGTAGGTTTTAACTAGAAGATAAATTCTAACTTGTTCTTGGGTGCATGTTGCCCTAGGTATGAGGGATGGACCAAGTTTCCTTGGTTGGGAATTATTTTTTTTATTTTGTTCAAATTATAGATTATATGATTTACAACTTGGTGGCTCACTAGGTTTGTGATGTTATTGATTGTGATATGTGACCCTTGACCTGGTGAGGTAAAGGAGATATTGGTCCTTGTCTCGGTATGGATAGGCGTGTTTTTTTGGATTTTTATAGGAACATCATTAGAGTATTTCAATTTCATATCTGTATTTATGCCTTGTAAAGTGATAATACCATGTGAATAATACCAATTTCCCAACATTAGTTGATTTTGAAGTGTAAAAGGTGAAATTACTGACATAATTACTTGTTTATTGTAGTGTGATATTCCACGATTTATATATTTTTAAAATTGTATGAGGCATGATATTGGGCCTAGCTTGTATATGAGTAGGTAGGTACTATGGCAGAGGTGATGTTAATCACCCATATTGGGAAACGTGAATGTTGGTTTGAGGCAGTCTAACTACCATGATTTGGTGACTTGGTCATCGATTTGAGGGAGCAATGGTTGTTGAGAAAGGAATGGCCTAAGGTAATTTTGATACTTGGCTCCATTAAGGGTAGTTAGGGAGTCCACGAATCCAGGATTTCATGGGCATGATTGTTATGGGGGAGAGTATGTGCACAAGTTACATGCTTCCTTTTACTAATTTTCCTATCTGAATAGAATATATTGTCATATATATATATAATGGTTGTCTGACCATTGATGGTATTCAGTGGGTTCCTCCTATATGGATCTATGGAGCATCTGGTGGGTGATAGTATAGTGCTTCAGGAGCAAGATCAGGTTACGACCCTTCAATGGTAGGCAGAGCATGTGCTTTAAGTATTGTCTTAGGGATGGGATCATGTTCTGGATAGATTGCATGTAGGGAATCTACCAGGATTGACAGTGTTTGGGCTATGGCTCCACGATTGGCTTCATTCTAGCCTGGTATGTGTTTTATAGAGAATTTACAGAGGATATCAGGGATCAGAGTCATCTATGGAATATCGGATGTGGGGGTTCTAGTCGCATCACCCACCACTTTTCTAGGGTGAGGGTGATCCACAGGCGGTTGAGAACTGGATAGAGAGCATGCATATTATCTTCAAGAAACTCGAGATGCCATTAGGGCTGACGGTTAAGCTGGTGATGTACATGATGCGATGATAGATGAGCCACTGGTGGGATGCACATGTCCGTGATTGTTGACATGAGGGACTGGCCTGGAAGGACATCGAGGATAGGATCTTTGAGAACTTTTTCCAAGATATGGTGGTGGAAAAGGGAGCTTGGGAGTTCATGGAACTTCAATAGGGTGGCATGTACATCATGGACTATATAGCTACTTTCACAAAGTTTGCATGTTTTTCACCTGGTATAGTAAGCAATGACAACTAGAGGGTGATGGCTTCAAATATGGCATACGAAAGGCCATACGGGTGAAATTAAACATCTTTATGTTAGGCCCATTCTTAGAAGAAGTGAATAAGGAACTAATAGCTGAGGGAAATGATGGAAAGGTATCACATGGGATGGAAAATAGCTTCAGGTGATGGTTCAGATAGAAGGAAACGATGTTGGGATGAGTTTCTATAAGGGGCCAGACCAAGGACTCTGGTAGACTACCATATGGAAGTTCATTACTGGTTTGCTTTCTGTGTGGGAATACATGGACTATCCAGACTCAGTATGAAAAGCATCCAAAGGAGTGATTGGCATGTGGATAGGACATCCTTGTTGAGAGGTTTTATAGGCATCCTTTTCTGATATCCCAAATGTATGGACCAGGACAGATTGTGGCGTCTGGGGTCCGATTAGGTTTGGTACCAGGTGAGTGTACCCAAGGTTTTGCAACACGTGGAGGATGTGGCATAGACAGTGGGACCCATTTGTGGGGTCAATGGTTGATTATTGGGGCAGCACCACATAGAGTAAAGGCTTCAGTTAGTCGGGTATTAGGCTAGGTTCACACTGTGGAACTTCTAGAGGCTAAGCAGGCTGGTGAGCTAATGATGGTCATTGGTACGCTGTGGGTGTGGTCGTGATTTTCATTTTTTTTCTTTTTGGAATAGACTATTATGGAATGTTTGTTTCAAGTGCACAAGGTGCACAAGATTTATGTGGACTACTAGTTGCTGGTCGGTGAGATTGGAAGCATTTCTGATGCATGATATATATATATATATATATGTATATAAGGTTTCATGGGCATCGAGGCATTGAGGATGCGAGTTACTTGAGGTGTCATGGGAATTGGGTCATCAATGAGGTGGGTTACTTGAGGTTCATGGGAACAAGTTTTGTTTTGAGAATCCATGGGATGTAGGACCTCCTTTAGAATGACATCGATGTGGTGTGGGACAATAATGGGTGTCAGAAGTGACACGGGGGCACCTTATGAGGTGCAGGGGTGACGATACGTCATCAGAGGACCATGGGTCTAGAAATAGGTTGGTGAAACTTTGTTTGATTTGAGTATTAAGGGTAGTGTTATCTGGTGTTTTTTGTCACTACCCTTGGAAGGGAAATTTCGGGATGAATTTCTTTAAGGGGGAAGATTTTAAGAACCCGGTTCTTACATTAAAGTACTAGTTTCTTTTTCTTTATTTTCATGAGTTTTTTTGAGAAATCAAGGAGAACTGGCTATGTTTTGAACAAAATCTGGACCCATGGTAGGTTTATTGGGTTAAACGCCATGTAATTCCAAATACAAGTCGTGTACCTTGGTCGTGTGTGATGGACATACATGGAATGTGAGTGTGTTGAGCAGGTAAAGAGGTCTGGCTAAGTACATGCCCTATACACTTAGTACACGCCGAGTTTTGTGGCCTTGTATGAAGGATATAAATGGAATGTGGGAATTTCAGCAAGGAAGAGTGAAAAAAACAACTACATTATATGTACTTTTTAGTACACACTGTGTAGTCATGTCTGTAGGTCGGGAAAGTAATTCTGAAAAAAAAACAAGTTCCAAAGGAACTTTTAAAACATATACATGGCATGAATACCTATATAAATGTCGTGTGTTTTATTTTTTCCATTAAAAATTGGAATTAGCCTTGTTTTGAGGTAGAGGGCATAGGGTTTTGTCCGGGTTCAGGAAAAAGCGGTGTCAGAACTTGTTTTTTATCTCGATCATCTTTAAGAACTTTTTTCGATCGTCGTTGGATGGTTTGGAACCCCGTCAGTAATATAACGATTCTTATTGAGATGTTGATGATTTCTGTTCTAAACTGAGTGGTAGAGGTTTTGAGACTTTATGATCATTTTATTGATCTATCTTGTTTTAGAACGAATTAGAGGTTGTTACCAGATGAGAATCATCATATGAGTATGAGGCCAGTGTTGTGTACCTTATTTTTTGTTCTTGTGGTCATTTATGGGTCGAAACTTTTTAGCGTAACGTCAGGTATTGATAAAGACACATGATTATGTATATTGAATTGATTGTATGACTTATAGAATGTCATTGGGAAATCCCTTACCTAGTTATTCTTGAATGGGGCTAGGTTAGATGTCGTTTCTCATTTGGGAAATTTTATATCAGGGTTCCAAAATGGCTATAATTAAACTATTTTGATTTAATTGTTTTATTTAAACTATTTAAGAATGATTATGTTTATTAGAGGCTTTCAATACCTTATTTATAGTATGGTAAAGAACAATCTTAGTGAACATTTCACTGTTTAAATTGATTTGGAAATTTAAAAATATTACTTTTGACTATATATATATATGATGATTGATATTTCATATTCTAGACCCCTTGGTTTGTGTTGGGCATGGTCCGGATATTCTTGAGTGATATTGATCACAGGTTGGACTTAACCTGGATTATTTGGGTGGTTTAACCATGGGATTGGGTGTCATGGACATCAGATTGAGGTAGTGTGACTGTCAAGTTGGGAATGGGCAGGGTTACCTGGATAGCAAGGCCATCGGATTTTTAGTGACATAATCATTGGGGCCTGAGGATCTAGGGATATTTTGTCATGGTATATAAACGTGGTGATTACCGCTCACCCGTGATTTGGGTTGTGTGAACACATATGACTCTGTGATGAGGTGGTTGTGACCACTCATGTGGGTAGAGGCCCCTGTAGTTGCAGTTAGGTGATTATGTATTGGGGTGCTTGTCTTGGAATGCACGTGGAAGGTGAGGAGACTCCAAAATGTTTGGGTGTGCCTATGGGATGTTTGTACTTGAGACACGTTGTTTCATGAGGCACATTAGGCTGGGTTACTACTTCATGGGTGTACCTAGGGGTAGTCTCTACTTGAGTCACAATGTGTCTTGAGGCTCATGGTACTATGTTACTATTGCATGGGCATGCCTTCAAGGAGTCGATACGTGAATACATAGTTAGGAAGCACATGGTTCAAAGTAACATGACTGAGATTCCGGTGTTGGTCAAAGTAGGTGACACTCCATGGTGGCTGTTGGGAACTATTGGAGCTTGTGTTTACATTATTCATCATAATGTTTACAATCCATATAAATTCCTGAGTTCATAAACACTTATACTAGGTGTGCACCATTTGGTGATAGTATACTGAGATTCATCTCCCAAACAACATGGACCCTTAGAGATGCATGTTGAATTTATGGTTTTACATACAGGTAATGGATTTGCCTTAGGAGCTGTGTTGTAGTTCAGTTTGTCTTAGATATTGGTATGGACCTTGAGGCCAAGATGAAGTTTTACTTCGGTTTTGTTTCATTACTATATTAGCTTGATTACCCTGTTTATTGTAGATAATGTTGGTTATCCATTGGCTCCCTTTTTTATTTCTTGACATTCTAGAGATGCATGACTGATCTATTTTTTTTAATATTTATAAGTGGTGTTCAACATGTTGTTCTTATTACCATACTCTATAGTTGTTTCTATATTTCACTCATCTGTTAATCAACTACTGATTGTGCTTCCACTATGCAGGACTACTTTTAATCTACATAGTCACTTATTTTAAATTCTACTTGGATTATTACATTTATTTTTCCTCTTTTCTAGAGGGTTTAGCCTTCCCACTGTACCTATTACACCCACACTCCTAGTCAGCATGATTTGGCATTCAGGGAGGTGTGACTAAGTTTAGTAACACCCAACACACATAAAAATTTTTGGGTGTCTATTCAGGTCAAGGAATTACATATTTTACAAATTTTATTCTCTCATGGATCATTTTATTTTATTCCATTATGATTCATGTCATATGAACTACAATTATTAGTGAAATAACTCTGGATTAGGATCTTGGATGTGTAGGGTATAGTTTTCAAATGTAATTCACATGTTCTCATTAAAATATGTTTATGTTATTCTTATATATCTCCCTTTGTTACCCTCAGTAATCATCTGATATCACCATTTATTATAATTCTATTACCCAGGTTGTTAATAAATGTATTTTATATGATATGACTAATAATGGTGATGGTTTGAAGAACACTATGGGAGATGATGTAGTTCCCCAATGGACCTACTATTTAGGATTCCATGTTTACAAAGAAATTATACCATTGTGATCCTTAGGATTGTGTTTGTGTAATATAATAAACGTAAATCCAAAAATATGCCAGTTCAATGTAGGAAAATACTGAGTAATTATAGGCCTATTGTGGGGTTTGAAAAAATAAATGATTTTATAAACATAATTAATCCAAAATAATCATTGTAAACAAAATAAATAAAATAAAAAATTTATTCCAAATGCAATGTTGAAGTACACGGTCATAAATTATGAACTGATCAATCATTGGACCAATTAAATATATTAAATAACCAAAAAAAATAAACCATTAGAGCTCTAATTACTATCCTTATGGACCCCATCTTCCATACTAGAGGAACTATCTACATTATCTTCCTTAATCATGAACCATCATGGTTATACCAAACTTGAAGTTGAATATAATGAAGTCAATAAAGGTACCTGGGAGCCATAGCTAGTTAATAAGGTTGTAAGTAAAACTTAGTATAGAACCACCAGTAATGTCCCAAACATAACCAATAATGTTTTTAATGTTTATTTAATATGGTAAATAAATAAATAAATAACTTTTCAAGTGTAATAAAATAATCACTAGTGATTCTCTAGTTCTTTGGTGATGCCTATGATCGATCAAACTGACTTTAGATAGTGTTTCAATTTCAATGAAAAAATATTTCATTAGGAATAAATGTTAGATCCATGAAAGTATTCTTGGAATCAATATAGGAGAAATAGTAAATGTTGAATCATAGGGAGTATTATAGGAATTTATATAGTATAATGAGTTAAAATCAGATCCTAGGGACTATCATAGGCATCCATACAGTACCGAACTCATTGTTGGATCTAGGGGATTGTCCTAGTCATCAATATAATTGAAAAATAATTTATAAATCATTAGAATACTTGGAACCCATTTTCATTAGGTGAAACAATCGTATCCTAGGAGTAATAAGTAATCATTTCCATCAAAAATAACAGAGACATCATATTTCTACTAGGAATCCAAAGTGATCAATATTAACATTTAGATCCTATGTGTACTAGGTATCCATAGTAATCAGGCGTAATAGCTAGATCTGATGTGCACTAGGCATACATAGTCATCAATTATAACAATAATATCCTATGCATACTAGATATCCATAGTCATTTGGAATAATAGCCATATCCTAGGTGTATTAAGCATCCAAATTAATTGAGTTTAAAAAACACTAGATCCTAAGATAACTCTCAATTATGACATTCCTAAAATTCAACGGTAGTGTGTTTGTATCTTAATATCTCATATTATCATATATAACTGGGATATAATATCCACCCAATGTAAAATAGATAATAATAATGTTCATTTATCACTCAATATCCCAACAAAGACTGGCTTTGTAAACATATAATGTTACAGCCCAATATTCTTTAAAATAAAACGATGTTTGATAGTGTATAAGATAGACAACACTTAGCTTAAATGAACCATGAAGTAAAATTATTTAAATATTATAAATATAAATTAGTCCTTGAATTTAATTGTATAAATAGGATCAAAAACTCTTTGAAATATATATATTAATAAAGTGTAAAAAATGTTCTGATAAATTCTTAGTGAATAATCGCTCATTTTTTTAATGGCATTTTAAGCTTCAAGAATATATTTTCTTCAAAAATCATTTTTATTTATTTTTCAAATAAAATATTATATATATTGTATGAAAGTTTTAGAAATTAAGTTTTTTAAAAATGATATATTTTTTGAAGTTATAATTTCAAAATTATCATTGGGTTATATTTTGTAACTGGTTTGAAAATATTTATTTTTTAGTGAATAGTGTAAAATACTAATTTTTTTAAAAAAGTCATTTATTTTCAATAAAATAATTAATTTTAAAGAACCATTGTTATTTAAATATGACTTAAAATTAAAATAAGTATTATTTTATTTTATATAATCTAATTAATTAGTTTTGAATCATATTCAAATTTAATTTGTGTATAACTACATTTTTTGGTTTAAAAGGGAATTTTTCTAAAAAAACATTTTTCTTCACGTTATGATGGATTAATATCAAATTAAATGATTTAACTTCTATAAGATTAATTGATTAAAATGGATTCCATACGTGTATTAAAACTAATTTATAGTAGGTGAAAATTTTAAATAAAATTTTTTCTCATAAATAATAGTAAAATTTATAAAATTTGTAAAATTTGTTACCATGGTTAAGGATACAATGGGTTTACCATGTGTCAAACTAAAGAGATACAGCTAAAAATTACCTAAATACTTCTTGATTTTATATTTGATGTCCATATTTCTACTTCATATTATCTAATATTTTTTAATATAACATTTGGGATACATTTTGTGGGTATAAAACATTTATACATTTTTTCAATTAAAAAATAATGAGTCGTTCCCCTCCCCAAATATAAAATGGAAACACCCTCACCTATACTATAAACACATAAAGAGACTTATTTCATCCAATAAGATCATGTAATACTTCTATACAAACCTACCCATTTCCATGATTATATTTTTTGGTCAAAAACTAATTGTAGGGAGGCTTTAGATATAAACCTAAAGAGGTTTTCCAAAGAATAGTTAAAATTTGTAACCATGTGTCTTCATTTTATTTCATCTTCTACATCCATAAAATATTATTAAATTTTAGTGATATAATAACATATATATCGACCATATAATGAGATTTTATTAACAGAATTTAAAAAACTAAAAACACCTTATCTTCCATTAGATGGGAAATGAATCCATGGTTTTTGTGTACAACAAACTTCTCCATCACACACTAATGTAATTCATTTTCCCACATCGCATATCATGGATGATTATGAGGATGGATTTAATGTATATATATATATGATATTAATGACATATATATTGTTAGATAAAATTAATATGTCATTTAGTTTCTTAAATTTTAATTCATAGAAAAATGATAATGTCGTCTGTGCGTACATGTTGATTACCACCTCTATGAAGCAATGTGATTCATTTTTCATTACCGAATCACATGTGTGGTATATAAATAAGTGAATTTAAATAAATAAAAAATTTTAAAAAAAATATTATTACTTTTTTATTTGTAAAACAATACAAATATTCATTCTATCATGATAATTAAAAAATGGAATCGTTACTCATGCATGCAAACAGCCTACCATCTCAATGATCGTAATGATGTTCATTTTTTATAACCAAAATCCATGATTTGATTTAAATGTATAATTGTTATATTAAAATTAAAATTATAGAATTATTATTATTTCATATATTATATAATACTGGCCTATTTTAGCATATTCATCCAACTGAATTCATTTTGGGAAAATAATGTGAATACCGTCAAAATGTCTGATGTGAAATTAATTGATTAAGTAATTGAATATTACATGGTAAAAAATAAATAAAAAAGAATAATAAAAAAGAAATTTTTCTTAATAATGTGATTAATTACATCTTTTAATTATCACAAAATATTAGGAACACATGTGATGAGTCAAGCTTGAGGTAAGGGATTACTCTAAACCCTCCTTTTTATATTGGTTATGACCATTCTATCTATAATTAATTATATATATCATTAATGTCATGAAATTAATCTTTATTATATATATATCACATATATAACTATATTATTCATATTTAATATTATGGGTAATACATTCCATTTTATTATTTATCAAATTCCATATTTAAGAAATTTCTTTTAATTTTGATATGGGAAATGGTTATCTAACAAATTAATTTCAATGGATAATTAATTTGTCTATCCATTATGATTGACTACCATTTTGTGCTATAAATATTCATGAACATGTCAGTATAGGTTCACCCATATAACACACTAGTACATTGGTGAAAAAATTTCTCATGAGATGTTATTGTAGGATTTGGGAGTAAACTTAATCCATATTATGATAAAATCTACTAAGTAATGTTATCATTGATGTTAGACTTCAGTTTTGATTATGTCATTTTTTATGTTTCATACAAATTTAACATGTTTCCATTACCCTATGATACCATATTCAGTATTTTATGATTCCATGTGGTTACTCATATGCCTTCTCTTTTAAGATATATTTTTATACACTTAACTCAAATGTTATGTTTCCTTATTTTTTATTATCTTAATGGGTTTTTCACCCATTTTGTATTTGTAATATTCTGGTTCAATGATGTCGTCTTAGAATCATCAAGGGATTTATAATATCATTAAATAAATTAAAATAAATACATTGTTTTCATGTTTATTTTTTACATAACTAGTCTTCCAAATAAAATTGTACATTTAGATCCTTGTTGGCTATTAAAGGATATTTATGTTAAAAATCAGATAATATTATTTGTACTAATTATTAGGTGGTTGTAGTTTATATATGTATAAAATATAGTTTATTTAGGGGGGATAATACTATAATACTTTATAGAGACCCCTAGGGATATGTATAAGAGTAGTAAAATATCATTCAATAATGGTAAATTACATAGGTAGTGGTTTTCATGAAATTACATCTCTTTCTAGATACTACAAGTTATTGTGAATTTGGAACATTTTTACTTAGAGTTAACAACATAGAAAACGGTGAATCGGGAATTGACTTAATCATCATTAGGTAATTGATAAATAGTCCTTTCTACGTACCTAGTATGTAACTCTCAAGGGATATGCTTTGGAAATTTCAAAACTCTTTCGAAAAATTATGAATAATTTCTACATATTATTAGGATAAAAGAAATATAAGGGAAATTAAAATTGATAAACTATATTTAATCCTATATACTCATATTTTATTTAATACTTATCATTTATAATTTATTGTTTCTATGTCTATATGTTTACCAATTTTTTGATTATTAGTTAATGTAATCTCATCTTGTTTTATTCATTTAGGTATATGGCGGAAAAAAGGTGAAACCATTCCAATTTCCAACATGATAGTTAATGTAATGAATTCACCAATTATTTTCCTATGTATATGGAATTGGGATCTGTGAAATTCATGTTATAAATAATTAAACTAGCTCTGGTAATATATAATTACATGGATCATGCTTAATTCCCTCATTCACCAAACAAAGATGAAGTTGCAGTCAATTCTTTTATGAAAAAAATTATTCCAACCATTAATACATCATCATATTACTTTAAAAAATATAAATGGATTAACTCTACTACAGATATAGTATTTATCCTTGAATTCTTAGAAAAATATAATGTTTCATTTCCCATTTATCGCTAAGATGGGGTATCTGATCAGGGGTGGATTTTGATTAACAACATTATGTCCAAATATGATAATTATTCCATGGAATGGGTATAATTTAAAAAATATATTTTAATATACATTTCTTACCCAAACTATACAACTTAAAATAGAAAGGGAGTTCCACATAGCATAAAAAATGATGATATGCCTATTGTTTAATATGAGGAAAACATCACATGAATTTCATAGAACACATCCATATTTCTCATCAAAACTAAAAATATGATAGAACATTTTTTGTGGGTAGAATTTGAGTGTATGAATAGATTTAGTTAATAGTGTCTTAGAAATCTATGAGGATATTTTCTATTGTTCCTTAAAAGTTGAGAGGTAGATATACGACTCAAATTTCATTGTGGTAATAGAGATAAAAAATCATAAAATTGAGGTTTTTTATGGATGTTAAATATATAAATAACATGATGGAATGAAAACCCAACATCCCACATGATTGAAATGTACAAATAAATATACCAAAAATGGTCTAAACGGAACTATGAGATTCGTTATGTATAGAAAAGAGGGGCACCAAGGTAATCAATGACAGTGAGATATAAAGAAACCCACTTGTTTTATTTGATAAAAGAATGTCACTATCAATAATATGATTGTTTTATGGTCTAATAACATCATGATACATGGTAATTCTTTAGGAAAATGACCTATCCTAAGGTATATTGTTGATAATCAATGACAATAACCTCCAAGTCCTAGAGACTGTGGAAGGTAATATGTTATCACTACTTCTAAGGTGGATCCTGAATATTATGTAGTGAAATTTATTCTAGTTATTCAATCAATAATACCAAAAACTGTATTTATTATTTTCTATGAATTTTCTAATATCGTGAAATTTTATTAGAACTATTCCCATACCCCTAAAAAAATCAGGGGTTGATCTATTGATGAGAATATAAAATGGATCAATTGTTGCATCCCATGTGTATAAATCCTCCCCAAAAAATTTTAGTGTACATAATCTCCCAATTAATCTCATCTTACTTTCATTAGTGAAGTATTATGCTATTTTTCACATGGATTGGTTTCCTTATATAGATACAACATTAACAATCAGGAGAGGTAGATGACACATTACATCCTATGTCATCTATTTATTATATATATGTATAAGTAGTATGATGAATCGACCTTAGAATTTTCTACTCAATAGTGGATTTTATATTATGATGAGAAACAATATCTTGCTCAAATGATCAAGAAGATTATAGAATCATGCTTGAAGACATGTCCATTACGAGAGATTATGTTGATGTATTCCCTAAAATCTGAATGCTCTTCCTCCCAACTGAGAGTTTCAGTTCTCAATCTAACATATACATATATCTATAACCATATACAAGAATCCTTAAATAATATCCACTATTGAATTTGATGAACAAGAATATGAATTTACAAGAGAATATTGAAAAGGGTTTTATATAGATCAGTTCATCATTGTGGGGTGCACTAGTCATCTTTTTGAAAAGAAAAAATAGGACAATGTTATTTAGTATCGATTATCATGAACTCAAACAAAAATCATAACGAACATGTATCCCAAACATCAGATAGACAAATTATTCAATAAAATACTTGGTCCCAGTATTTCTATAAGGTTTAAATTAAGTTGGGATATCACTATTTAAGGGTGAAGAAGGGAGATATTCACAGAACTAGCTTTCTAACAATGTATGGTCACTATAATTTCTGAGTGATTCATTAAAAATTACTAAAACTCCATAAATATTTATGAAGTTAATGAATGGAGTCATTAAAAATTATATCATAAAATATATGGTAGTCTTTTTATATGAAATTATGATATACTCTTTAAGTAATGAGGGGTGTGAGGATAATTTTAATACTATGCTAAAGGATTTGTAAAATGAAAATATATATTAAATGTATAGTAAATGTGAGTTATAGATGAAGGAAGTATGTATCTTGGTGTAAATAGTCACTCGTAATGTGATATTTATGGACCCTCGTAAGAAAATGGAAATAAAAGAGTGTCCCAGACCAATTTATGCAACATAGATCTACAGTTTCCATGGACTAGCTATGTATTATTGATTATTTGTGAAAAAAACACATCACAATTATCAAACCCACTTACATGGAAGAAATGAAAGGTATTAAATTTTGCAACAACAATTGAATGTGAAGAGTTATTTATGGAGTTGAAAAATTGGATTATCTCTATAATAGTCTTTATTCATCCCTTAAGTGTCTATCCTTTCATGGTATATAGATCTTCAACATCAAAGGGTACAACATGTGTAAAAATCCAAATGAAAATTTGATATATTATTCCCCAATTTAATTTAATTTTCTTTAGTAGAACTATATAACTGATGATTTGGAAGTAGATGAAGGGAAATTTTTTTTGAAAATATAGTTGCATTATTTTTATGGGGAGATGTGTGAAATAAATATAGAATATAAAAGCCTTAATAATATATTCACACTTAAGGAGGTTAATATGTTCTAGTGAATATGGTCTAATAGGATCAAGGATAATAATATCTTAGTCCAATACCATCATGTTAAAGAAAACAATGTGGATGATACTTTATGTAAAAAAGATCAGACTATTTTTTAATGATCATAATTGATAAGGATCAAATCTTTTTATACAAGAAAATTATGAATATTGATAAATGAAGGAGAATCATCATTCCATTCTCAATTGATTCATAAACCATTCCTTTTGGATAACATAAAAAATTATCAAATATATTGTATTGAAATTAAATATAAGGTGGAAACTGTATGAAAAGGTAGATCCCCATAATTCAAAATTATTGAAGGATGAGTTGTAATATTTTTTTCATGACTATTTCTACCATATGATAATAAAATAAATAAAGATGTATTGAATGATTCACATAGAATGACCGTATACATCCACATTGTGAGGGAAAAGTTATATTAAGATCTCCGAAAGAATTATTTGTGGGAAAATATGATGAAGGAGATCAATAAATATAAATAAATGTTTATGATAATTTAGTAAAAGATGCTTGAAAAAATAGAATTATATTGAGATAAGGAAACCATTACACAGAGATGTATGGAAATTGGAATACATCACCGTGTACGTTATTAGTTTTCTTCCAAAGGCATCTAGAGGTAATAATGTTATATGGGTTTTTTGGATCATCCTATAAACACTTCTCACATCATATCAATTTTAGAGGACTTCACATTTGACCAGCATCTAAAGTTATACGTCATATAGGTGGTAACTCTGTATAGAACGCCATTATAAATTGTATATGACCAAGATCTGATATTTTTCACCATTTTTAAAAAGAATCTCCCAAATTCCCTAAATTATGAGTTGACCTTTCATGTGTCTTATCATCCCAAAATAATAACCAATATAAATCGATTGCTCATACACTAGAAGTCATTTTGAAATCATGCATGATATACATTTGTGTAGGATGGGATCAATATAATCCATTTGATGAGTTTGTGTATAATAATATCATTCATCTAATAATCCAAATAGATCCATATGAATCTATTTTTGGGATGTTATTTAGAACACCATCATGTTTGGATAAAGATAGTGAACACAAGCTATTGGGACTGAAAGAAACATAATGGTAGAAAATCTTATGACCATTCAACAAAAAAATGGATTATCAAAATTGAAAGTATATCTATAATGACAACTATCATTTAAACCTAGAGGTTTAGGTCATGAATAAAGTGTCTCTATTAATATCTCTAGGGATTTAATTAAATATATTTTGGAATATTTGTAAGTTATTTCCTGGGTACATATTCCCCTTTGAGATTTTTAATCACATCAATGTTGTATATTATCGACTAGAAATACCACCAACCCTTTCTCAATTACATGATGTATTTTTTCTTTATCAATTGATGATGTACATAAAAGATTCCTCAAATATGTTGAATTTAGAGGTGGTAAAAATTAAAATGATCCCTATTAAGAGGGGAATCCAGTGATGAAATTGATCTTTAGAGATAAATTTTTATTCAATAACAAAACTCACCATGTCTAATTACTGTGGATGACCAAACAAATTTGAATATCAAACCTTAGAACATTAGTAATTCATGGATCTGAAGTACCCTCACCAATTATCACCATAGAATTTATTATGAAATTTTGAGGGGTAAATTTTTTAATGGGGAAATAATGTAACCCCATTACATTTTAAAAAATTAAAAATTGCTTGATAACATATAATGCACACAACACCAAGCCTAAATGAACCATTAAATATTATTATTTATTTTTTATAAATATGTCGTATCCATTAAATTGGTTAATATAAATATTATTAACCATATATATATAATCTATGAAACATGAATGTCTCCATAATTTCACTGTAAATAATCCCTCAATTTTCCATAAGGATATTTTGGCCTTCAATATTATGTTTTCTTAAAAAATGGGTTTTATAAATTTATTAAAGAAACTAGAATAATTCTCATCATGAATTTTTGAGAAATAATTTTATAAAAGTGATATCTATTTTTAAATCATCATATCGAGACTAACTTAGGGTGAATGTGATGGAGTTTTTCTCTAAAAAGTTATTTTATAACGAATATTGTAAAATAAAGATTGTGTAAAACTACTAATTATTTTTATTAAATAATGTCATTTAAATGTACCTTTATGAATATATATTGATTTAAAATTATATTAAGTTTTATTTAATTATATAGAATATAATTAATTAAATTTCAATCATTTTTATTTCTAATTTTGGAATAATTAAATTTTTTGGTTTAAATCAAATTTCTCTAATAAAGATATTTTCATACTGTTTTGTGGGATAAATATTTAATTAATTTCATAAAAATATATTAATTTAATTTGATAAAATTAATTATATTTTTGGATCATAATAATTAAAAAAAATACTAATTTCAACTTCATTTTTTCCTAATGAATATTAAAACAATAAAAAATTATTTATAGGGTTATGGTTAAAACAGGTTTACCAGTTGGCTAAACAAATGAAATAATGATTAAAATTTTCTAATAAATTTGAAAATTTATTTTTTAAAGATATATTTAGGCACCATATCATATAATATTTGGTGGTGGCCCATTTGCTATCCATTTTTTGTAATAATACATTTATATATTTTAATCATCTCAATAATTCCATGTGTGTCATATCCCCCACAAACAAAAATGACACCCCATATCCTCTCATATCCTTTAATAAATAGGAATTTTTTTCAGCCTATATATGAAAAATAATTTATTAAAATCAATCCCCATTTCCAAGAGTCTCTCGTTTGATAAAAAATAATCCATGTTGGGATTTAGGTAGAAACCTAGGGAGGCTATCTGAAGAAGATTTATAATTCACAAAAATACATTTTCATTTTATTTCTTCATCCACCTCATTAAAAGGTTATTTAATAACATTGATATAATAAAATAAATATATATAATATAATATTTTGATATTATGTTAATGTAATAATATAATTTTATCTCCTCTTTGATGAAATTGGAAATGACATAATCGTTTATCTGTTAGCCAGACTACCACCATGTGAAATGATATAATTTATATTACATAATCAAGGATCACAGATCATTATGATGATGTATTTAATGAATATATATGATATTTTTGACTTATTTATTATTATTTAAGTTTTATATATCATATATTTTCTTACAATTCCTTGTATTTAAAAAAGATAATGATGTTTTTGTATATCGATGGATTACCACCACAATGAAGTGATGTGACTCATTTTTCATAAACGCATAACAAGGACGGTATATATAAGTGTATTTAAATAAATAATATGACATTTATGAAATAATTTTCATTATTATTTGATAAAATAATACTTTCCTTTTTTACAAAATGTCATTTTAAAATGGAAATATTACTCATGAATAAGTAAGACCTACAATCTCCATGTTCTTAACACACATCAATTTTCATTACCATATTTCTGGATTGTTTTTAATAATATAATTGATTTATAAAATGATAAGAGTTTCTTTCTTTTTACTACAGTGATGATTGAATAAATAACACACTGACCATTTTCAGCTTACCGAATTCATTTTCTATATATGAGCTAATTATCATGAATATATATGACACAAAATTATATTGTTATGTAATTCAATTAAATAATGTGAAAAATAAATTAAAATAAAAAATAAAAAATAAAATAGTTATTAAGAAATTAAATTATTAAAAAAAATTATTATTCAATGTTATAATGATCAAACATGATGAGTCACACTCGAGTTAAGGTATCTCTCTACACAACCCTTTTTATTGAGTATAAGACCATTCTCACTATAAATAACTTTATTTATCTATTTAAATTCATTTATTGATTATATATTCTATATATTTGTATCTATTATATATACCTAGAGTATTATCCCTTTCATTGATGGATAATGTGTACCTTATGATCATTTCCCAAATTAATTTAATAATTATATTTTGATTATGATGTGAGGAAATATTATGAGACAAATTTAGTTCAATGGGTAATTCTTATGTTTATACCATATAATGAATTTTACTTTTTTGGCAAACAAAATTGGGAACATGTTATGAAGTTTCTGTGTAGATATCACTTCAATAAAGTGGTTTAATCTTTTATCACATGAGATGTTATGAATGGCATTAGGGAGTAAAACTAATCTATAGTAATATTATATTCACCATATGATGTTGTTGACGATGTAATCCGTTATACCTTGAGATCTTGAGATATTTATTTTGAAATAATTTAATGTTTCGATATTTTTTATTTCACATGAGGCATTAAATAGTTAATTATATATATATATATATATTAAAACAACAATTCAAGTATTCAATTCACACCCAATACTGACTTGGCATGCGCTACATGGAATACCAACTTGGCTTATTCTTCAAGCAACACCGACTTAGCGTACAATGCACGCAACACTGAGTATATGTGGAACATATTTATATATATATATAATTAACTAAACAAGATAATTATAACCTAGAAGTTAAACATAGTTATATGAATAGTAATAACTACTTTCCAAATATTTTCTATAGTTGTTTTATAAAAATAAAACATACTGATAATGAAAAACAAGATTTTTGGTGAAGTCTTTTTATGTTAAAAAACAATTTTCTTGAATATACTGATTTTAATAATAAAAATTAATTTACACACATTAATAAATTTAATTTTTTAAAATAAAAATCATTTTCTAATTTTATATTTAGAAATTATCATAGTGTTAATTTTTGGGATTTTTCTAAGAAACTTCATTTTTGATGAATAGTGAAAAATACTTCTTTTTAGTTAAAAACAACCTTTTCTAATTAATAATTACGTATTAATGATATTATAAATATTATATAAGATAAAATTCGATAAATTTTACATATATTAATATAATTTACATCATTAGAATCAGTTTCGCATTAAAATTGAATATAAAATTTTAACAAACTTTTGAAAGTGTTTTAACATTAAAACCATTTTCTTTCAACTCGTCTGTGGGATTAGCATTAATATTATGTTTTCCACTTATATGAATGTAATTTAAAAAATAAAACATAATACTTTTTATTCATTTTAATATTTATATTCTAATATGGAAAAGTTAAATTTTGAGAAAAATGATTGGTAAAAGTGGTCAAAACTAATCATAGTGTTTAAAGACAAATTAAGATTACTTATATACTAAACCATAAAATTAAGGGCCCAAATGACCCAAAAACATTCTCAAACCCCATTTTATATCCATATTTATTCCATGAACCAAATCATCTTGAGTTTATTTTTTTATGTATTTTGTTTGGTTTGAACAAGTGCACACCTAACTTGTTTCTTAAAATTTAAAGTGGGTCATTTTTCTTCTATATAAAAGGCCACCAACTCTACCCATTAATGATACCTATTGAACCTATTAATTTCAAAAAATATATTCCCAAATAGAATCCCAAAAAACAACCATTATACCTTGAATCCTCTCTGGTGGTGTAAATCCTCTCAAAAAATCCTTTTGGCATAAACCAAAGGGAGTCACTCAATTTAGAGGTAACAACATCGCTCAAGCCCCTTCCATTTATTTTTCTTCTAAACCCCCTAAAATATAATTATTCCATTATTTTTTATCATGAAAAGTATAATCCATATAATAGTATGTTTTTAGTCAATTATTCTATCCTACACTTACACACACCTCCAACTAATGAAAGTTGAACATATTGTTTTTGTGCACATTGAACTACTGCCTCATGAAACGATGATTATTCATTTCTCCATTACCACCAATCATGGTGGCCATTATGATGTAAAATATAATTATAAATGTAATATATTATATTTAATAATTATTTATCCTTATTTTTTACCATTATAACATACATATCTTTACATTTCCTTTGGTGTTACTATGATAATCCCATTTGAGGAAGTGTGGACTACTACCCACTCAAAGTGATTTGATTTGTTCACACACCACATAGATTGTATTAAAGTTGTGAATATGAATATTATATAATATATATGATATATTAATGCTTCTATAATAATTACATACATACATACATACATATATATATATATGTCATTTAAATACATTCATTCAATACGACAATAATGACAGAAATAGCGTTCATTTGTACGTACGACTTACCATCTCCATGAACGATGTATTCCATTTAATAATCCTATATTTTAAATATTATTATAATAAAAATAAAATGTATATAAAATATATTTATATCATTTTTAACATTATGGAATCTTGATATATGTATAAGGATCAAATATATAAAAAATGAAGACACCTATGAAAAACAAAGTGAATTTTACCCGAATTGAAACATTAATGTAGGATCATTGAAAAGAAGGTAATATATGTTCATAATAAAAACATATCTATAATTATGTATAAAAATATTCTTTTTTAAAATATTTATAATAAACTTATATTTATTACACATGAATCTTTTACGAGTACAGATATATTCAGGACACAAGGTATGAGGATTTCATCTCACTTTTAATTTTTGTGAGATACATGTTAGGTTATAAATTATTTACATTGGTGTGGTGTATATAATTACCATGGTTTTATTCAATATTTATTATAAAATACTTTATGGGTATTCAAATTTCCATTTTATGATCCTTCTTTGAAGGTATTTATGAATCAAAAGTTATGAAATCAGTAAGATTTTGTTTTCAATTTACCTTCTTTGAGACTCATGTTTTGTTATTCACATTAACTATTTTTTGGAGGTGAATATACATCCATATTACATGAAAAATCATGAATATAAATAATTTCATTATATTATATTCTTCATTTAATTTCATTCCCTTACATGGATATCATGATCCCATGATACCAATTTCTAATTATTTTTGGAGAAGATCTCATTTCTTTTTATGTTTCTTTATGTATATGGTTTATTTAATGAAATTTTAGGATCCATCCCTAAATAATATTCCTGAGTTTTATTATTCTATATTATTTCATGGTATACACATTTATTTTCATTATTTTATACACTTCGTAACATATGATAGTTAAAAACATGTTTTTAGGAAATCTTGACTTTGCCTTCTCTTTTGTCATAAAATCAATGTTTTATAAAAAGGGATTACAAGGATATTACACCATTAAACTCTAATATATAAAATAAAATTTTACCCTTTTTCACATTTTTCAATATCTTATAAAGAACCTTTGTTTCAATTTCTGAAAAATGTGTTTTTTAACCCTTTTATAGTGCAAAAAGAATTTTCTTTTACATCCTATGACTTGTATGGATTTACCCACCATCATTTTTTTGAATCTTCCTTTGAATTTTTTTAAGGTGAATATTTAAGAATGTTTTTTTAATGTATTTCTCATGGAATACTATTTTCAAAATGTTTTCAAGATTATTTTATAAGTTTTCAAGGAAAATTTTTTCGCCTTATTTATATGTTTTCAAGGTATTTTCAATGAAATGGTTTTTAAAACATGTTTAATATTTCATTATAATTTTTCAAAACATTTTTAGGGAAAATGGTTTTTAATGTCATTTAATAATATTCTATAAGTTTTCAAGGAAAATGGTATTCAATACAATTTCATAAGTTTTCAACATATTTTCTGAGAATATGATCTTAAAATGGTTTTGTCACGACCTGTCCCCCAGGGCCCATGCCATGAAAACCCCAAATCATACTTCTATAGGTTGGGGCTGGAAACTATCGCCGAGTAGGAATATCCCCAAAAGGGAAGGAATTTGCAATTAAACATGTTCAAAAACAATCTCAAAGTGCCGAAAGAAAACCATAAGTAAAACACAATTTTCACTGAGACAACTGCTAAATGTACAATACAAAATGAAAGTAAAAATAGGTGGGAATACATGACCAAAACCAAAAATAAAGGTACAAATACCATGTTCCATCAACTCAAGATCTTACCAGATGGTTAGGTGCAGGTTAGCTGCTTGTATCCATATAAGTAGGCATGTATGTATCATCTCACTGATCACCACCTAGTCCTGGACCACCACGGTCTATGTCGAAGCATCCATCACCTGAACGAGACCTACCACATGCGTTTAAAGAACATGTTGGGTTGAGTAACACAATACTTAGTAGGGACACCAAACCTCAAATGAAGGACTACAAATCTAGACCACAAATAAAGACCAAAAAGCAAGACCACAAAGTAAAACCATAAAGCAAGTACAACTAACACAATGAATAATTCAAGGTATAGAAAGTAATATTATTAGTCATAAAGCTGAAACATATTTTAATATTGAGGGACTATTCCATAATGACTCAATGAGCTTCGCTCGGCTACTGGACCATTGAGATACTCTCCGCTGTTGGACCACTGAGGTCTGCTCAGATAGTTGACCATTAAGGTCCTCTCAGCTACAGGACCATTGTGGTTTTATTAGATATTGGACCACTGATATCCACTCTATTACTATACTACTAAATTACTCTTCGCTATTGGTCCACTGAGGTCCACTCAGCTAAGGACCACTAAGTTGTGCTCAGCTAAAGGATCCCTGAGGTCCGCTCAGCTACTAGACTACTGAGGTCTGCTTGGCTATTAGACCACTTAGGTCGTCTTCCCTACTTGACCATTGAGGTTCTCTCATCATATCCTTCATGTGATAGCCATTAACAAGATTCATGCCCTCCATTGTGCTTTATTCTGAGATTATATTCTCCTCAAGCCATTATTCGTATCTAGAATTGCAAAAAAACTTACATTGAGTATACCCAAATGACTGTCTATTCGGAAGGTTCATAAATTTCATAGACCGAGAGTCAATCGTATGCGTAGTCAAAATGATATTGCTGTTTTTTTAAACAGGTTATGGATGCATCCAGGCCCAGTCTGACTTGGTCAGACCAACATGACCAACCCGGCCTGGGGGTACCACATGACTCGAACCGTTTCGGTTGACCCAACCTAAACCACTTGTGAGGGGCCGACTTAGTCTAGGCTAGCCTATTGGCGAGGCCCATAAGGTCTTGATTGACCTGGCATGGTTCGACTATGGGTCTAGCCCACAGGGTTGCCCAGTGAATTGGTTCTCATCCGGTCTGGTCTGACTTTGTTGGACATGTTCTTACAAAGAGAACCTCTCAGTGGCTCGGTTTCCCATCCAGCCCGGCCCTCATCGGTAGGCCGGTTCTTCTCCAGCCTAACCCAACCATCAGTCTAGTTTATTCCATCAACCTGACCTGCATTTGTGGGCCAACTTAGGTCTAACCCGGATTCCTGTTGGCATCTGTGTTTGCACAGAAAAATGGTCTTCTGAAGTCAGCCACCTTCCTCCACTCACAGTCCTGAATGGACCACATTCCAGTGCAGGGTGTGGGATACTCCCTTTGACGTGGTGCCGAATAGTGCCGACCCCCCAGCATCACCATGACCACTACTGGTCACAGCCTCCACCACTGAGGTTCACCACCTACTGCTCTCAGCCACCGACATGGGTTGATTGGTCGTGACACTCCCTTATCCATCATTGGCTCCCATTCTGGTAGTCATTCACCTGACACCACCATCTCCCTCGGTCTCCTACCTAGGTTGATCCACCACAGAGGTATTTCCTGGACCGTGGTTTTCATCATGTCAGGAAGAATGTATAAATGTATAGAGTTGAAGAACACACATAGAACACACAAATTATGGTCCAGGATATTTTTTCATGTCTCTGTGGTTTCTCATTATTTGGATTTATAACAAAGGATAATCAAAATGCGAATCCACAAACCATGAATTTCTGCAAGCATATTCAAATTTCCTGCAAAGATGACTGATCTTTGGGTAAATATACTAGTGGATTTATTCTATGTTTTTTGTTTAGGATGAAGAACCGGAGGGAGGTAATCACTTTGAAAAATTAAACCCCTAAATGCGAAAAATAGATTGGCTGAGGAAGGATTCTTCATTGAAGGTGGTCTGTCTGTGAAAGTCCCTAATCCTTCAAAGAGGGTGAGATATCTCTAAGGGAAGGGGGTGATTGATGTTTTTAGTGATTTTAAATCATTTTTTTCAATGGAAATCCTCAACATATTCAGATTGATTTTCAAGATCTAGATTTGATCTCCAACTCATTTTATTCCGTTAATTGGGGAAAATTCATCACAACATTTCTGTTATGTTGTGTCACCCCTATTACACTATTTCATTCATGAAACATCATTTCTATTACATATTGATTCATCATTGTTATGTTGTTTCATTTATGGAATGAAATATTCTTCTCGTCGGTACAATGTATAGAAACAATTTCAAATAAATTAATCTTTTAATAGATATTTTATTTTCCCTTATAATGTTCTAAAATTACCTTTTACCATTTACCCGCACTATTTGAGGTTAATTACTTCATATGGAGAACATATCCTTATAAAATCAATGGTGGTCTCGGATTTTCTATTTGAATTACCATTTGTGATTAATGAGGATTTGATAATAAAATAAAGTTCATTATTTAAATTATTTTATTTATGGTTATGTCGCAAAAGTCAACATTCACAGCAGGCCCACACTAGCTGATCTTAGATTTTCCTAGAGAAAGAATGCCTTCAGGAGCTCAACGTTGATCTAGGATTTTCAATATGTTGTATTTTTATGGGTTATAGTATTTGAAAATAAAATAACTTTATTTAATTATTTTATTTACGGTTACACAATTTTCAGGCTTCTCATCGGAGACCCATGCCAACTAAAAATAAGTCATTCCTTGGGTAAACCCACTGCTCTGAACACAACAGTGCCCTTTGATTGATGATTTAGGCACAAATTTATGATTTTTTCCTCTTTTTCTATAAAACTTCTAATACGTGCTATTTAAAACAAATCAATTTTCAACAAACCATTCTAGGAACTCCAGGCCTAAAAATAAAACACTGTCTTAATGCCTTCTCCCAAAATAATCTCATTTAATTTTAAAAAATTACATTGAATTTTAGGACATTAAATTACCCACATATTTAGGCCATTATGTACTCATAATCCAAAAAAAGGTCTAATCAAACATATTGGGATAGAGAGCACAAATCTGTATCTCCTACTCCCATGTGATCTCCTAGAGATTCCTGAGTGAACATGCATCAGAGGAATTGACCATCCATGAAGAATCCTCTCCTGTAGTTCCTCTATATCCATCGGGTAAACTGTGAATGTATCCCTATCATCAATATCAAATTTTCCATGGTCGATGATGTGATAAAGGTCGTGCATGTATTTGGTCAGCTGGGAGACATGGATCACATTGTGCGCCCTCTCTAACTGTGGTAGTATATCCAAGAGGTATGCCACCATTCCCATTATACATTGTATCCGGAAAGGTTTGATGAACCTCAGAGAAAACATGCCCCCCGAACAAAATATTTGCATCCACTCTTGGATGACCTGCTCCTTCTGAGTGGTAGACTATACCTTCTCTGGACCCATGAGTGCTGACTCCCCTAGATATCGCCATCATAACAGTGACCAGCATGGTCATCTAGACAGTTCCTGAAATGGTGGCATATTGATGGTGGAGTTGTAGTTGTAGTTTTATGCATACTTCACAACTGGTAGGTGGTCCTCTCAACTGCTACCAAAATCAAGAATGCAAAAATTAGGCATTATCCTCCATGGACTTAATGATACACTCTGTTGGAAAATTTTTCATTGGGTGAAAGTTTTCTATTAATTTCATCTTAGTCCCAAACTCCTTCTACAATTCCTTCCTCAATAGGGATGTAAATCATGAATCATGATATGATATTATCAAAGATGGGACACCATGGAGTTGAAATATCTCTTATAGGTGGTGTTTTTCCCAATCCCTCTACTAATCCCTGATCTCGAATTGGTAGGAAGGGGGAGACCTTGGTGAGTTGGTCTATGGACACCCAGATGTTATCATGCCCCCTGGACATACGGGGTAATCCCATCATGAATTCTATTTATATTCCATCCCACTTCAACTCTAGTACCTTGAGGGATTGTTTCAAACCTGCTGCAACCTGGTTCTTAGCTTTCACTTGCTAACAAGTGAGGCATCTCAATAAAAACTCTTTCGTTGCATTATTCATCCCCAACCACTAGTACTGACATCAGAGGTCCTGGTATATCATCACCACAGCTGGACATACTGCCAATGGGGATGTATGGAACTCCCTCAACACATGATCCGGAAATTCCACTTGTACTACGGTGTGTCCTCTGAAAATCATGATGTACTCCCCAAATTTCAAATATACATCAGGGACATACCCTGGGGACATCTGGGCACATATATTTTCACAGCCAGTATCTCTGAGTTGCACCTCCCTGACACACAATAAGAGTGTTGGTGAAACTACCATCGACTAAAGAAAATCTATCACCTCTCTATCTAAAAAGTATATCTGAAGTGAGGACAACTGCTCTGAGGCCTAGTTAAGTAATTGTGAACTCAATCTCTTACTGAGAGAATCTTCCACCACATTCCCATTCCCTAGAGTATAGAATATTTCAAATTCATTGTCCTAGAGGAACTCTATCCAACATCACTATCTCATATTCAGATCCTTCAATTAAAAGATATTCTTGAGACTCTTGTGGACAGAGAAGATGTTAAATCTTTCACCCATGGTGGTAGTGTCTCCCCATCATCAATGGGAAGTCTAGCACCACTAACTAAAGATCTGGGTTCTCATTAAACTCTATCTTAATTTCTGAAAAGTATATAGGCACCTTTCTATTCACACAAAAGTCCTCCCCATTTCAACTGGTCAATGGGTTCATCATCCCATTGGTAGTGGATACATGTTCCCCATAACCTCATAGTAATATGTCCAGTAATCCACACATAACCTCGAACACATGTTCTTACTAAGACCTTCACACACCCCCATCTCGCAGTGCCCTCTGAAATCCATCTGATATACCGATGCTAATATTTTTGCCATATCAGGGGGTATAATGATGAATTAGTCCATCTCCTTTTGGGGAGGTAATCTTGGAAACATCTTCTAGAAATTCATCCTTGTACTCCACCACTACTTTTGGGAACCAAAATCTCATGACATCCACTACCACGTGGGTAAGGCTGCTCGACTCATGTGTGATCGGTTTCACCCTCTTATGTTTTACTTTATCACTTACTGCCTTGGATTCTTTCATCACTGACCAATGAAAAACATATTCCAATGTTGCATACATACCTGATCCTATTTCCTAAAACAATCAATCTGATCATGAACTATGGATTACCATTCCATACCCAAACTAACTTCATAAGGCCTCGACTCAAGCACCAAGAGGTTCCAACTGAAACACTCACCTGAAGGGTCGGATCACACCATTAGCATAGGAGTGATTATCGATTATCCTTCATTATGTATCTCTAAATGTAATTGTTAACACAATAGTTTAACCATAAACTCTAGTTCCGGAACAAGGGTAATGACAATAAGGAATGATTGTAACATGTGACTATTAATATGGTAGCTAAGAGTAGACACAGACTGTACCTTCATTCATAACTGGGGCCCTTGGGTCACAATCCTTGGCCAGATGTTGTTACCCTCATCCCCTATGCTCCTAGTCCTGAACCTGGTCTAGATAACATTTGGGTGGTGGTTGTAACATGTCAAAATGTATACCCCCTCTTACTACTCTCCCAACTCCTCTTCCACGTCTGTTGCACTGCTGATTAATCGGTCCATGTCACTGTCTCCACCCCAGTGGCCCATCCACCATTTCACTGTCTGCATCATGAGTTGGAATATCACTTGAAATATGTCCCCTAACTTTTTTTACAAGCATTACATCTTTCTAGGCTGACTGGACTCACCCTATGAGTCTTTATCTGTAGATCCTATTTCATTGGACCTCTTCTCAGAATGTCTCACACATCCACATATCTGATACTAATGTCAATTTACTACTTTCCCACTACAGACATCCACTTGATGTATATACACAACAAAAGGTCTTTCATCCAAAAGGGTTCTCCCTAAACACTAGAATAAGTAGGAATGCACAGTGGAATAGTGAAGGCTCAGATGTCTCTAAACACATCTCATTCAGAGGTCTGATCCCTGAAGTACTGGTTGTATCATATTCATCAAGTACATTGATGGGTTGGTACACCGCAAAGAATACTCATCTACTGAAATTTCATCTCATTGAAGCTACATATGATCTTTAACATGTGTAACCCTTAGATTTTATGTAAATATCCCCTTATATGAGAGAGGTTATCAAGCTCCATCCAAGGAAAAGTCACCTCATCGTAAGATTAGGTCATCTAAACCTTTTCATCAACAATAAAAGACACATAGAAGGCTCACAACCAAGACTACCATCTGATATAATGGTGCCTTGACTAGAAAGAAAACTCTGTCACCACCTCAAACTAGTCTTGTGCCACCTTTGATTTAGGCTCACCTTGGAACTTAAGGGGTCTCTATCACTGAAAGTCATGAGGTATGCTCAGCATGCACATCTCATTCTCCAGTACTATGAATACCGTGTGCGACTCCATAGGTGTTGGTATAGCTAGTACCCCACCCGATGGTTCAGTCTCTGCTACGAACCCTTGTACCCTTATTATCGCCCCATAGATCATCCTCATGATGAAGTGTTGGAATCCTGATCAGTTTTCTACATGGAAGCCCGTTGAAACAAAACAAGTTGTACAATAGTCAATACAGTATACCTATTGAGATAAATTTGACGCAGAAATATCATCAGAAGACATTTGAAGACTCCTGAAAACATTTATTTCAACTACCGTGTCGTAAAGCAGAATTCAAGGTCCTGGTGTATGGATACATCATCCACCACACGAACACTCCACTACCTAGCCTAAAATCTAAAATCAAGCCACTTAAATTTGTTTCCCCAAAGATATTTTTAGACTCTTAGTTCTTTTGGTCGAACCAACCTCCCTCTGATACCACTCCATCATTACCCTTCCCCCTTGTCCCATGTCATGACTACACCAAGCCCTCCTTCAATATGCCATGGGTTAGCGACAAGCATCGAGTAGGAATATCCCCAAAAGGGAAGGCATTTTCTTTTAAACATGTACACATGTAAAAAGCTCAAACTATGGAAGTTAAACACAAAGTAATACACAATTTTCACTAAATCAACTTCTAAAAGTACAATACAGTCTAAAAGTACCAAGGGACCATAATAAAAACCCATGATCACAAAGGAAGGTACAACATCCACGTCCTGTTCATTCAAGACACTTCATGAAGGGTAGGTGAAGGGTAACTACCTATAGCCATAGAAGTACGCCCGTTTATCCTGTCTCACTAAACACAACCTTGTGTCGAACCACCATGGTCTCTGTCAAAGTATCGATCACCCACAATAGACACAACACATGTGGGTGAATCCTATGTAGGGGTGTGCAACAAAATACTCAGTAGGGACCCCAAATAACAAAATAAAGGAGAAAATTCTAGACCAAAAATCAGTACCACAATGAAAAGACACAATGCAAGGACAACTCACATTAGGTATAAATCATGTTATATAAAGTAATATTATCAATTGTAAAGATGAATCATCTTGTACTATATAGGGACTCATCCCTAGTGAGTCACTAAGGTTAGCTCAGAAAATAGAACACTGAGGTCTACTCTACTACTAGACCAAAAATGTATGGTTCCGACCTTAATCATTTCATAATCTTGAATTAAATATATAATTCACATTGAGGATCTTTTCAGTTTTAGTGTTTTTGAGAATTAGGCCATAACTATGTCATACCAACTTGAATATTACATGTAGACACTACTACCCAACATCCATTTTTCATAAAATAAAAACTCTTAAAAAAAGACACATGTCTAGTCCCATGTTTTAGACAGCATAACTTTTCCTTGATCTGATTCTTGACCCTATTCATCATTAAGTCCAGTGGAAAAAATTTCAAAAAATTGGGAAGAGCATAAAAAGCTCAGTAAGGGTTATAAAATATGGAAGGAAAACAGTATCCCATCAATAAATACAAATCAATGAAACCATACTTTTCAATCATAATATACCTCATGAAATCATAAGATTTATGAACAATATACAGAAATCATAAATAATAAAGGTAACTTATGGAATTCATAACATGCGAACATTGTAGATATAACAACAACATAGGGAGTCACATTTGGAATACCCATCACAGTATATTCCCTAAATATATTTTGAGAAACATTAACGTTTACCTCTGTCTGGTTACCCAATGCCTTGGAGAGCTATCTTGGGCTCACCCGCCCTAGGTTTATCACGAAACCACCCGTATACGTAAAAAAGTGTTCGATAACCATAAAATATTCATAACACATAAACCAATAATATAGGAAAGATATCAATTCCACATTTCAATAATAATATATCATTTCTAGATATTGACATAATCAAGGCTTTATCAAACCATTTTCAAAACCATTTAAAATATTTAATAAATGGATTTTTGAATCAAAGTGTCACATAACACTTTGAAGATTTTAAAATTTTTAAAACATTAATGTCCATATAAATAAATAATAAAAACCAATTTTTAAACATGAACATTAGAGATAAATATTTTGAATAATAAATCATTAAAACATTTAAATTGATATTTTAGTTAAAGAGTTTTTAACAAAATGAGAGACACTTTTATACTAATAATTAAGGAATAACATTTAATCAGAACTTTATAATATCATGGGAATAAAGTGATTCATGATATAATATGTCATCGGATAGTATATACACCATATAAGAGTGAATTGTCCCATAACAACAATGATGTCCCAATAGAAATGTAAATTGAGATGAAATCCCTTCTAAAGATGGTATCCTTAAATAAAGGATAAATAAATTACATAAATATGTGTACCAAATATAAATAAACCAAATATATGTTTATATTAAGTGTAAAACAATCATAGGTCATTCACACGTATTCATAGGATGACATATTCATGAAGTACAAGTTTATCACAAAGAATTTAAATTGGGATAATAAGTTCCCTTGCAAATATTCAACAGCCTAATGACGTCACATTAAAATTCAGAAAATCAGTTGATGAGATAAAAAGGGTATCTCATCACATGGACATAAAATTTACAACAATAAGGATATATAAGAACATATCCTAATATAACAAGATGTAAATTAAAAGACATAACAAAAAGAAGTGTTTTAAATAGAGGTGGGTGAAAGGTTCCCTTACAGATTGGGTAACATACGAAAGATACACCACAAGAAAGATGGATAATTCAATGAAGATTTAAATACCCAAAAATTATATTATATTACACAATGAATAAAATCATGTATAGTACATACACCACACCAAATGAAATAGTGCCCAATATAGCATGAAACTCATGGCAATAAAAAGTGAGATTAAAAACCCTTACTTCTTTGTAATCAATCTAGTCGTATGAAAAAAAGTTAATAAATCCCAAATGAATTATAGAACACCATGAATATAAAAGTAATCATGATAATATATATCAAATGGAAGTTCACAATACACCACATGAAAAAAATAAGTTGCGAACAATGGAAATCTCACATAATTGAAAGTGAGATAAGAAATCCCTTACCTCATGTCTTATTTGACTTGTTTATTGATTGTTATTACTAAATAATAAACATAAGATAATTTATACATTATTAATAAACCTTTATCAAGTTTATTATTCATTTTTTATCACTTATTACCATGTTATAAACAATATGTAATCATTAATTTAATAATGGTCCTTTTGTTGATAGTTGGTACTTGAGTAAAAAATGAACAACTTATAATTTAAAGTTGTCCTTGTGGTCAAGATTCCAATATCTATAGAATGATATTAATTATTTATATATCATATATATTCAGTATATATATGTATTTATAATAGTACATAACATTTAGAGACAAGAAATGAAATGTACCGTTCAAGGTGACGGTAACCTGTGCATACGCATAAAAGCTACTTTCATTTCTATTTTGTATTTTAATTGAATGAAAACTTAATGATATATAGTTATATTATAATTTCAATATAATATCATTTATAATTTCTATAAATACAACCTTTATATTTCCCACGTATGGTATGAACAAGTCGTATCACTTTGAGGGGCAGTAGTCTGCAATTCCTCAAAATGAAATTATCACGTTTACTCATAATGGAAACCATAAAGGTATGCTATAAATTAAAAATAAAGAATCATAAAAACATAAAAATAATATATATCATATATAAATATAGTTTGATATTAATTTCCACCATTATAGGCGGTAGGAGATAATCGAACAATCATCGTCTCGTGAGGCATTAGTTAGCTAGTCGTAGAAACAATATGTTCTTCAACCATTAGATGGAGGTGTGTGTAAGTTTAGTTTGAATACTTATAATAAAAAAATCCTTGTATATTTAGGATACTGGTGTTTTTATAAAATAGAGAAATAAAAAGATTATAGGGGTTGGATAGGTAAAATAAATGTAAAGAATTTGAGAGAAATTGTTACCTTTAATTTGGGTAACTCCCTTTGGTATGAACCAAAAGGGGTTCCTAAAGCTCCTTCCTAATGTAACGCTTCTAAGAGGATGTGAGGGATGTAGGGAGAGAAATTGGGCAGAGTTTGGACGAACCAAAAGGCTTGAGTGGTGTGAGTAATTGGTTAGAAGTGAGGGATTTTTATAAGGGGGGCAGTGTCTCTTTAGGAAAGTGATATAATATTATTTTATTATATAATGATATTCGGTTTCTAAATGTTCAAAACTCATTAAGGTAGAAGATAATATTCCTCATGGTAAAAATAAATTCATCCAATAAAAATTGGACTGGTTTTGAATGTTAATTTAATATTTATAATCTTATTTAGTTAAATCATTTATTAATGAGGTAAACACTACATCATTATTGTGTCATAAATACTTTAATTTAATCGATGTATAAAAATAATAAAAACAATACAATGATGAATTAAATATTTTCATATTTCCAAATAATGTTTATAGTCTAAAATATAACTTATATAACACCATGTAAAAATTAATTTACAAAGAGATATTTGTTTATGTCATTTTTGCCTTAACTTTAAGTTAATTAAAATAAAGTGTCATTGTCATTCATAAGTGGCTTCATGTGGTCCCAAAATCGACCCATGGATTTCCATGATCGGTCATTACTCGTCTAATACAGTTAGGACAAGTGTAAAAGTATTTTTGAAATATTATAATATTATTTTTACCTTGATTTACCCTATTTACACAACTATAAATATGGCCTTTATTAGTGCTAAAAATGGCCTTTATCAGTGCTAGAAAAAGCGTTGATAAAGCCAGTGAAGATAAACAGGGGGTCCCCTTTATCAGCGCTCCGAAAAGCGTTGATATAGGACCCCTTTATCAGCGCTAAAAAAGCGCTGATAAAGGGGTACTTTTATCAGTGCTTTTTTATTAGAACATTCATTTTAGCGCTGATAAAGGACCATTTTATCAGCGCTTTTAAAAAAGCGCTGATAAAAGATAAAAAAAAATTAAAAAAATTAAAAAAAAAAATTTACAAAAAATTTAAAAATATTGCGACTCGGGTGGGCTTTTATAACGCTTGATCCCCCCATTTTACAGTGCTTTTCTGCCCCTATACCACGTACCCCATGCACCCCCTTCACCCTTTAACAGTGCTTGCTTCTATATTCCCCCATGCGCGCGCGCCTCTGCCTCCCACAGGATTTGAACTCGAGACCTCACCCCTGCGCGCCTAAGCCTTTACGACTACTCTATTTTGATTTGACTTCCAATTCATGATATCTATATATATATATATATTTAGTTATATTTATTCGTATACTAATATATATTAATATTAATATATATAGTTATATTATAATATATATATAGTTATATTAATATATATATATATATTAATATTAATATCTATATATAGTGATATTAATATATATCTATATCTATATATATATAGTTATATTTATTCGTATAGTAATATATGTTTATATTAATATATATATATAGTTATATTAACATACATATAGTTATATGAATATATCTATATATAGTTATTTTAATATATATATAGTGATATTAATATATATATTTATAGTAATACTAATATATATATATATGTAGTTATATTAATATATATATAGTTATTAGATTAATATATATATATATATATAGTTAGATTAATATATATATATATATATAGTTAGATTATTATATATATATAGTTAGATTAATATATAGGTATATAAATATTCATATATTTGAATTTTAAATAAAATGGTTGTTAGTTATTTTTTAGATAAAGCTAATATATTTTATATGTAAATATATTTTATTATTTATATTTATAATTAAATTTTTAGGTGTGAGTATATAAAAAATATGAATATATTGTAATATTTTTTATTATAAATAGCAGTGAATTATAAAAAAGGATGAAATTTCAAAGATATAATATCAATATGAATGTAATACCTAGGAATAAATTCAGACCTCGCCAAAAAAATCCAATAATACCCCCATAAACGAGGGTGAAAATCCACAAAATGATAAAAAATCAGGGTACCCCGACTAAAAACTCAGTTTTGGGGTCCTTCTGGGCCCCTTTTGTCCTCGAAAGTCCCTTGGCTGGGGTCTCCCCGGTCATAGCGACGTAGAGCTCGTCGCAGGCTTCGATTTGATATGTGGTAGAGCTCAAACGGACACCCGGATCAAAGGTTATGGCCGTTTGAAGTTTGAGTTCCGTTTTAAACATATTTTTGATCATTTTTTAATTTTTTTAATTTCTTTTGTCTTCAAATTGTTATTAAATTACTATTACTCGATAATTATTATCAAATTATTAATTAAAAATATTTTTTTTAATTTTATAAGAAGCCATTTTCATTAAATATCTTATATATTAAGTATAATAAGTGTAAATGTACATTTATACTTATCTAAAATATATTTAAAAATTATATATTATATTTATATAACAATATAACTATATTTATATATTAATATATTAATATATTTTCAATTTTTTTTGAAGCCGACCCTTTATCAGCGCTTTTAAAAAGAGAAATGATAAAGCCCCCCCCCCCCCTTTATCAGCGCTACTAAACAAGCGCTGATAAAGGGGTGCCTTTATCATTTCTTTTTTTAGCGCTAATAAAGGCACCCCCCCTTTATCAGCGCTTTTTCGTTAGCGCTGATAAAGGGGGGGGGGCGCTGTGAAAAACTGTTTTTGTGGTTGTGTTACCTTTAACCGCGGTAAATAAAAGTCACAAGTTACTATTTTCCAAAAATTATTTTCATCTTATTGGACCACATTTTACTTAATAATAACAAAAATATATATCAGATTTTTGATATTCAATCCACAGATGTTGTAAAATTTCATTTAAATGAAAATGTCAGTTTTTATCTACTACTTAGTGGTTTCACTATTCATCAAAAATTGATGTTTTTCAGAAAAACACCAAACATTCAGCCTAAGCTATATTTGATATTCTGAATTAAAAAATGATTTCTATTTTAAAAAATTCAAAACACAGAAGTTTCATTAATTAATTTAAAATTAATTCCCATTATCAAAAGAAATAGGGTGTTATTAAGAAACAATAACTATCAAAAGATTGATACTTATTTATATCCAATTTCGAAGTGAAATTAATTCAAAGACCAAAATTTTATTAAATGGTAAAAATATATTCTTATTAAACTTTAAAACCAATTAAAAATATAATTTAACCATATAAATAAATTTTATTAAAAGGAACTTTTTAATTAAAAAACAGAATTTCATACTATTCATAAAATAAAGAATTTTATTAGAAAAATACAAAATTTTACCCAAAGAAAATTTTGATGTCCTGATTCTAAAAAAGAATATTATTTTCACAAATGTAACATATAAAAGTGTCCAAAACAATAGTTGAAGTGGTTTATCCATTAAAAGGTTGTAAATCGACCTTTTGAAGTATTTATGCTTAAAATTAGATTCATTCACATTTTAAGACACTAAATTTTATCAGATAAAAGTAAAAACATATAAAAACATGTATACTAATTTTGTAGTTAGTTCTATTCATTATTTCCAATACAAAAAATAAGCGTTAACTACCATTTAAAATAATAATATAATATTATTAGTGTGCAATGTAACATTTCAAAGAAACTTATTGTTGCGTATTGGGTCAGCCAACGAACATAGCATCCCCATTTAGAGTAATATTAATAATTACTTTAAAAATATTATTAAATATGAAAATGTAAAATTATTTATTTACCTGGGATGTTACAACCTTCCCTCCTTTTTGGGAATTGCGTCATCACAATTTTTAAATTTGGCTCAGAAACATCATTGAAAGTCCCACATCCGACAAACCGTCAATAAAACTATCACTTTAAAATAAAGGAAGAGAAGTACAAAGGTTACCCAAGATAATGCATAATAGGATTTCATGTAGGAAAACACGGATATGGAAGAGAGAAAAAATGGTCAATTTCTGATGGAGAGTGATAGAAAACATGATGAAGAGAAATTTAACCACCAAAAAATCACAAACATGTGATGGGTTCAATGGTATTTGATTCCCCTGTAAGAAAATTTAATAGACAATGTTTTTTTTAAGTTACTTTTCATAAAGTTGAGGAATTTATTTATGAGATTAACTAAAAACCTAAGGAAACATACTTAGTTGTCTTGTAGAGTGTCATCCTTTAAAAAAATTCTACAACAAACTCATCTTTTCTCTAAACGTTAAGTATTCAAGATGACTTGTTCACTTTGAAAGCACTATAATAAACTTTTATAAATTAACATGAGCCACAAAATATGAACAATATATTTCCCCTATCTTTATACATTAACTAAAACCAAAATTGGTTAGTTCGGGATAAGATAAACCCCAAAGGGCTAATTCTTTATAAAAAGAAGTACTACTCTTAATCTCCAAAATTCAACAAAAAGTACCCAAAGTTCAAGAAAGACCATTCAATATACAATTATCCTTAAAATTATTCAAAATAAACCAAAATAAAATTGAAAGCCAAAACATAGAAGGATTTTCTCACATTGTCTTCCACAGTAAATCTTAAGATTTATATCCAAATAAAATCGACTACTCTTAATGTCTCATACTGAAGTGTAATTAACCAAATCACATATTCTCTATGATAGGTTTATCATTTCCATAAAAAACCCAAACCACCATATGTCCACAATAAAAATATATATTCTACCAAAAATAAAATTCCATCATTACTCATCAGAAGAAAAGATAATTATTCCTTGAATATCATTTTCATATATCAAACTTCAAGGTTAAACATACTATAAAAAGTCTTCCAATGTAATCCAATCATCAAAAGAGCCTTAATAATTTTACGAATTTCACCATCCTAGAATCTACCATAACTCTAGAATCCCTTATAAGTTGACTTCATAGTAATTCAACATTATTCGTTATCCATTAACCATTATTTACCAACTTATTCTAAAATAATTATTTCTAACAAACAAAATCATGACTCATATTCTAAAATTCAATAATGTCAAAGCATATGTTAAGAAATAATCCAAACCTTTCATTGGTCATTGTCAGTTTCTTCATCCTTAATTGGAATGGAATTTGGTATTGCTGAACATATATTTGTACGATTCTGGTGATCCCTTTCCCAAAACTTCTTCATAGGACAACTGTTTTCATAATTACCATGCACACCACATTTAAAAAATTTAACAGGTCCCTCAGAAAGAACTACTTCCCCTTTCCTAGAGTCAACTGGATGCTTCCTTTTTCCATTACAGGTTCTTCCTTTATGACCTTCACTTCCACATCTATAGCATCTTCCCGTCCCTTTGAAACATTTTCCTATGTTTTTTCTTCCACATCCTTTACACATAGGTTTTTGAATATACTTCATTTTTTATTATTACCGGAACTTCCTTGGGAATTTTTTTTCTCGTAAATATGATGGCTTATAAAAATCACAAATGTTTTGGTGGTCAATCATGACTCCAGATAGTTGGTTGAGAATAACCACAAGAGTTCTCATTGCAGCTCCCATTTCATTTAGTTGCTCATTCAGAAAACTATCACAGTTTTCTTTGCATCCGCTGTTACTTTGGTTCCTACTAGATCAAGCCATTTACTAAAACCAAAAAAAGGTAATTTTGAGTATATTAGTAAAATCATCATATAATATCTTATGAGGAGGGTATATAAAAATATATACTTATTCATGTTATCTTAAACTAATTAACATTATCTAAAATAACTATGAATCTTTCTAAATTTTGTACCATTATGGTAATGTAACTTAAGCTTAATGAACAACCTAACATCAAAAGTTATCTAAACTGACCTGTGATCCCAACTGTATGGACCCAACCTTAAACATTTCATAATCTTGAATTAAATGAATAATTCACATTGAGGATCTTTTTAGGTTTAGAGTTGTATAGAATTAGGTTATAAATATTACTTAACAACTTGTATATTACATGTATAAGCTACTACCCAGTATCCATTTTTCATAAAATTAAAAATCCTTAAAAAAGATAAATGTCTAGTCCCATGTTTTAGACAGGATGACTTTTCCTTGATCTCATCCTCGACCCTATTAATCTTTATGTCTGGTGGAAAACATTTCAAAAATTTGGGATCATCATAAAAAGCTCAGTAAGGGTTATAAAATAAGGAAGGAAAACATTATCCCATCTATAATTACATATCAATGAAACCATACTTTTCAATAACAATATACCTCATGAAATCATAAGATTTATGAATAATACATAGAAATCATAAATCATAAAGGTAACTTATGGAATTTATAACATACTTACATTCCTGATATCACATCTATATAGGGAGTTAAATTTGGAATAACCATAACAGTATATTCCCTAAATCTCTTAAGAGAAACATTAACTTTTTCCTCCATCATGTTACCCAATACTTTGAAGTGCTATCTCGGGCTCACCTACACAAGGTTTATCATGGAACCACCCATATATGTAAACGATTTTCAATAACCATAACATATTAATAACACATAAAATAAGAATAAATGAAATATAGCATTTCCACATTGAAATCAGAATATAACAGTTCAAGATATTGACATAATCAAGGCTTTATCAAACAATTTTCAAAACCATTTAAAATATTTAATAAAGATATTTTTGAATCAAAGTGTCTCATACCACTTTTATGATTTTAATAAATTTAAAACATAAATTTCCATATAAATAAGTAATCAAACCCATTTTTGAAAGATGTACATTAAATATAAATATTTAGAATAATAAATCATTAATACATTTAAACTGATATTTTAGTTAAAGAGTTTTTACCAAAATGACAGACTCTTGAATAAAAATAATTGAGGAATAACATTTAATCATAACATGATAATATCATGAGAATAAATGGATCCAGGATATAATTTGTAAAAGGATAGTATATACACCATATAATAGTGAATTGGTGAATAACAACAATGAAGTCCCAATGGAAATGTTAACTGAGATGAAATCCCTTATAAAGACGGTATCCTTAAATTAAGGCTAAATTAATTACATTATTATGTGTGAAAAATATAAATAAACCCAATATAAGTGTATATTATGTGTAAAAAATCATATTTCTTTCACACATATTCATAGGATGAAATATTCAAGAAGTACATGTTTAGCCCAATGAATTCGAATTGGGTTTAGAAGTTCCCTAACAAAAATTCGACAGCCTAACAGCACCACATTGAAATTAAAAAAAAAGAGTTGATGAGATAAAAAGGGTATCTAATCACTTGGATTTAAAATTTACTTCAATAAATATATATAAGAATATATCCGACAATAATAAGATGTATATTAAAAGACATAATAAAAAGAAGTCTTTTAAAAAGAGGAGGGTGAAAGGTTCCCTTACAGATTGGGTAACATATGAAAGATACACCACATGAAATAAGGATCATTCAATGAAGATGTAAATACCCAAAAATTATAGTATATTACATGATGAATACAATCATGGATAGTACATACGCCACACCAAAGGAAATAGTAGCCAATATAGCTTGAATCTCATGGGAATAAAAAGTGAGATGAAAACCCCTTACTTTGTTGTAATCAATCAATTTGTATAACCAAAAGTTAATAACCACAAAAAAATCACAGGACTCCATGAATATAAATATAATCATGATAATATATATCAAATTTCAGTACACAATACACCACATGCAATAAATAATTGGTGAAAAATGGAAATCTCACAAAATTGAAAGTGAGATAAGAAATCTCTTAACTTGTGTCCGACTTGACTTGTTTGTTCCTTGTTATTCCATAATAACAAACTTAATTTAATTTATAATTGATTAAGGACCCTTTTTTATGTTTATTATTACTTTTATATCACTTAATTCAATGTTATAATTAATATGTAATCATTTATGTTAATAATAGTCATTTTGTCGATATTTGGTACTTGAGTAAAAAATGAACACCTTATAATTACATATTGCCCACATGGTCAAGAGTATATCATATATAGAATTATATTCATGATTTAGATATCATAAATATAATATATATTCATTATATATATTTATTTATAATATTACATAACATTTGGAGATAAGAAATGAAATGCACCGTTCATGGAGATGGTAAGTCGTATGTACGAATGAACGCTACTTTCATTTCAATTTTTAATTTTAATTGAATGAAAACTTAATGATATATAGTTATATTATAATTCCAGTATAATATCATTTATAATTTCAATAACTCCATCCTTTATATGTCCCACGTATGGTATGAACAAATCATATCACTTTGAGGGGGAGTTAGTTAGCACTTCCTAAAATAAAATTATCATGTTTAGCAATAATGGAAACCATAAAGGTATGATATAAATTAAAAAAAAAGAAGAAAAAAAAAAGAAAATATAATCATAATATATATCATATATAGATATAGTGTCATCTTAATGGCCTCCATGATAGGCGGTAGGAGATAATCGAACAATCATCATCTCGTGAGGTGTTTGTTTTCCATCTACAGAAACAGTATGTTCTTAAAGCATTATATAGAGGTGTGTAAGTTTAGTTTGAATAATTATCATAAAAATTATAGTATGTATAGGATAATATTTTTGGTATAAAATAAAGGAATAAAAAGAGTTTAGGTATTGGAGAAGTAAAATAAAAGAAAAGAAGTTAAGAGAAACCGTTACCTTTAATTTGGATAACTACCTTTGGTATGAACCAAAAGGGTTTCTTGATGTTCCTTATACCTAAGTTATGGATTCTAGAAGGATGATAGAGATGTAGAGAGATTAATTAGGTATTTATTTGATGAGACAAAAGGATTTATAGGTGTGAGGAATTTGTTATATGTGATTTCTTTTTATAAGGGGGAGGAGGGGCTCTTTTGGAAAGTGTGCTAATATTTTTTTATTATATAATGATATTCGGTTTATAAAAGACAAAACTCATTAAGGAAGAATATAATATGACTCATGGTCGAAATAAATTAATCCAACAATAATTGGACAGTTTTTTTATGTTAGTTTAATATTTATAATCTTATTTATTTAAATCATTTATTAATGAGGTAAACACTACATCATTATTGTGAGATAAATAATTCACTTTATTAGATGTATAAAGTTATAAAAAAATATACCACGGTGTAGGAAATTATTTTAGCTTTCCAATTAATATTTATAGTCAAAAATATAACTTATATAACACCATATAAAAATTAATTTACAAAGAGATATTTGTTTTTGTCATTTTTTCGATTACTTTAAGTTAATTAATATAAATTGTCATTATCATTGATAAGTGGCTCCATGGGGTCCCACAATCGACAAAAGGATTAAAATGGTCTTTAATTACTCATCCATTATGGTTAGGACATGTTTTAAGGAAATTTTTAATTATTATAATATTCTTTTTACCTTGAATTACACTATTTACCTTTAACCACGATAAATAAAAGACAAAAGTTACTATACACCAAAAATTATATTCCTCTTATTGAATAACATTTTACTTAATAATAAAAACCATGTATGTTACTGTTTCGAAATTAAATCCATAGAAGTGGTAAAATTTCATTTATATGAAAATGTTAGTTTTTAACTACTACTTAGTAGTTTCATTATTCATCAAAAATTGAATTTGTTCAGAAAAACACCAATAATTCATCCTGAAATATATTTTATATTATGAATTAAAAAATTATTTCTATTTTACCAAATTCAAAACATATAATTTGAATTAATTAATTTAAAATTATTTCCTGTTATGAAAACAAATAGCGTGTTTTTAAGAAACAACAACTATCAAAAGATTGATACTTTTTTATGTTCAATTTCAAAGTGAAATTAATTACAATGACCAACATTGGATTAAATGGTTAAAATATATTATTATTAAACATTAAAACCAAATACACAGATAATATAATGATATAGATAAAGTAGATAAAAAGGAACTTTAAAATTAAAATACGGTATTTTTCACTATTCATAAAAAAAGAATTTTATTAGAAAAATGCCAAAAAAATTACCCAAAGTAAATTTTGATGTCCCAATTCTAAAGAATAAATTTTTTTCTCGAATGGAACATATAAAAGTGACCAAAACAATATTTAAATAAGGTTCCCTATTAAAAGGCGGTAAATTGGCCTTTTAGAGTATTTATGCTTAAAATTAGATTCATTCACATTTAAGCCACTAGCTTTTATTGGATAGAAGTAAAAACATTTAAAAAACATGTATAATAATATTGTATTTAGTTCTACTCATTCCTGCCAATAAAATAGCTAGGCATTAACTACCATTTAAAATAATAATATAATATTATTAGTGTGCAATGTAAGATTTCAATGAAACTTGTTATTGCGTATCGTGTAAGCCATCGAGAAGAGTATCCCCTTTTAAAGTAAAATTAATATTTAATTTACAAATATTAAAAAATATGAAAATTTCATATTCTTTATTTCCCTGGGATGTTACAACTAAGGTTCGTTCAGCTACTATACCACTAATGTTCGTTCAGGTACTAGATCACTAAGGTCTGCTCGTCCTCTCGAGCACTGAGGTACACTCCACTACTTTACCACTGAGGTCACAACTTCTAATGGACCACTAGGGTATAAGAGGCTACTTGACCCATGAGGTCCACTCAACTACTAGATCACTGAGGTCTTTTCAGTTTCTCGATCACTGAGGTCCCCTTGGATGTTGGACCACTGGGGTCCTCTCCGCTACCAAAACACTGAGGTCCGCTCTTCAAATCATTCATGTCAAATACAGCTGTAGGATTACCGCTCACCAGCACACTTTATTCTGAGATAATATACACCTCAATCTATCGGACATGTCTCTACTACCATGAAAAATCAGTTATAGTATATCCAAAGGGTCATCTCATCTCAAGGGTCCCAACTCCTCAGATGACCCGTCAATTGAACAAATGGTCTAAAAGATATTAGCATTTTTGTAAACACAGGCTGGAAGCGTCTGGGCCCGGTCCAACTTGGTCATACTGACCCGACCAACCCGACCCAGGGATCCTTCTTGACCTGACCGGTTTTGGATGACCCAACCCAGTTGGGTCTGGGCCGACTCGGTCCGGCCTGACCTAATGCTCAGGCCTATTGGGCTTTGCTGGACCCGGCCCGGTTCAATTGTAGTTCTAGCCGCAGGGTTGCCCAGTGACTAGGTTTTCATCTGGTATGGTCCGGCTTAGTTGGATAGGTTCGTACCATCCATGCCACACACTGTCCTAGTTTCCCATCTAGCCTAGACCGCATCGGCAGGCCGGTTCTTCTCCATCCTGAGCCACCCAGCGTGCTAGTTTATTCTTTCAGCCTAGCCCGCATCAGCGAGCCATCATGGGTCAATCACGGACACCCGATGGCATTTGGGTTTGCACAAAAACATGGCCTTCTAAAGCTGACCACCATCCCCTACATGCGGTCTAGCAATGATTATGTGCCAGTGCATGCCATGGCTTGCCCCACGGGCTTCCCCGTTAGATGTGGTGCCCGAATGGAGCTACCACCTTTCCTCGTCACAACCATTAATGGCCACCGGCTTTTGAGATAGTGGCCCTATTGGCCACGACCTTCCATCGCCATCATGGCATGCTTGGCTACGACTCTCCCTATGCCACTGTCTCCCCTCCCATTCTGGTGTATGTTCACCTAGTGTTGTCATCTCTATCAGCTTCCTACCCAAGTTGATCCATGACTGCAGTCCTTCATGGACTACAGTTACCATCACATCATGAAAAATTTATAAAAAGATAGAATATAAGAACATGCAAAGAACACATAAAGGATGAACCAAAAAATTTTTTTTGTATTGGTGTGGTTTTTCCTTGTTATGAGTTTAAACATAGGATATTCAAAAAATGAAACCAATTCCCATAAATTCCCACATGAAAATCCCCATGGCCTACAAAGACAACTAATATCTAGGTAAATCTGTTAGTGGATTTATCCCATGTTTTTCATTTAGGAAGAAGAATGGGGGGAGGTAATCACTTTGGAAATATAAACCCCTACCTGGGAAAAGGAGATTGGTCAAGGAAGGATTCCTCATTAAAGGTGAACAATCTGTGAAAGTCCTCAGTCCATTATTGAGGGTGAGATATCTTAAAGAGGAAGGGGAGTGATTGAAGTTGTTGGAGGTCATCATTCATCATTCTTCATTCATCAATGGTGATTTTCCAGATATTTAGAGTGATTTGAAATATCCTGATTTGATCTCAAATTCATGTTATCCCATCAAATGGGAAAAGGTGTTGCAGTATTTCTATTACATCGAGTCACCGTTGTAACACTTTTTTATTTATGAAACAATGTTTCTGATACTCTGAATTATAGCATCGTTGTGTGGTTTCATTTATAGAATGACATAGTCATCTCATCACTGCATTGCCGCAGAACAATTTTGAATAAAATAAAAATTTTAAAATTTTTTCCCTTAAAACATCTAAAAATAATCTTTTACCCTTAACCTACGCTAGTCAATGTTAGGTCCTATGTAAGGGGAATGTCTGATTATGAACTGGAAGTCTCATAATTTAAATCTGACTTACCATTTGGGAGTTATAAGGATTCAAAAATAAAATAATTTCTTTTATTTATATTATTTTATTTAAGGTTACGTCCCAAAAGTCAACATTCGTAGTCAGCCCAAACTGATCAATGTTAGGCTCTTCCTAAGGAAAAAACACCCCAATGAGCTCAATGGTGATCACATATTTTCAATCTGAGTTACTTTTCCTGAGTAATAAGAGTTTTAAAATAAAATAATTTTATTTAATAAATTTATTTATGGCAATCCCATTTTTAGGTTTCTCACTAGAGACCGGCGCCAAATAAACTTATATTGTACATAGGGTAAACCCAATACTCTAAATACAATAATGCCCTCATTTTTATGATCTAGGCACCCATTAAATAGTTATTTGAGTTTTTTAGGAAAACTACTCACACATTCTTTTTAAATCGTAACATTTTTTAATAGACCATTCTGGGAACTCCGAGCCTCGGAATCGCACACTATCATAACACTTGGCCCGAAATAATCCCATATAATTTATAAAAATTACCTATATTTCTAATACATTACATGTTTTCTATATTAAAAATCCTTTTTTCAAACAAGAAATGATATTTTCCTCCACAATCCTTTTTAATAGATATTTTTCATCTAAGATAACATCTATTTATGTTACTCATATCATTCATGGAAATTATATAAATGATCCAGTCATGTATTTTCTATTAATTTGTTAGAATTAATGTCATAGTCTTTAAGAAATCGATTTATTTTTATGGGTTATATGATTTTGAAACCTATTTAATTTCATAGGTTATTCTTTGAGGAAGTGATTATGAATCCTATCTCTTTTTAATGGGTAATGATGTGATGAAATTTTATTGATTCCCATTTCATTTTTTGGGTTATGATTTGATGTTTATAGAAACCATATCTTATCCTGGGACATAATATCATAAATTTCTTGTGCCAAATGCATGTACAATTTCATTATGATATATGTGGGACCTATATATCATTCAAATGTATTGGTTAATGATAAATTTTTTATGAGATAAAGGGGTTAATGATATGAAATCCCAAGCCCAAAACAAGAGGGAATAGGGCAGAACAGTAACATCCAAATTCCGGAAGCCACCCAGAGGTGCCCATACTTGGTTGGTCACATGGCCTCAAGAGCATTTCCCTGAATTCCAGAGGTAGCCGACTAGCAGCGTGGGACATGGGTGTGATAGTGGGGAAACTATGCCATCATTGGTAGAGTACAAATCAGAATTAAATAGATATACAATAGCTGAAGTAGTACAAATACCAAATAATAGTAACAATGGAAGACTGATGAAGAAACAACTAGATCATATATATAAATGATTCATGATACATATATGTCTAGGAAATCATCCAAAAAAGTCACAATGTTGAATATAGTGCTAAACCAAAGTATATAAGGAAAACAGATAAGAAACACCTCAGCATCACAAGCCTTGGAATGGTCCTATGCTCTCCATATCCAATGCAATCATGTACCTAAGGTAGAAGGGTGCTTGACCTTGTCTATACCTACAATAATATAATCTGTTTGGGCCCAAAGGCATGGCCCAAACTGGGTGTGAGATGAATCACAGTAGGTAACCACCACAAGATTAATTCCTAATAGTTAGTGAATATATGGAAGGTAAAGGTGCAGAAATAGGTTAATAAGGAAGCCCTCAATAGTAACAATCCACAGTTTTAGATATCAAACGACATCTAAACAAAGAAGATAATCATATAGGTAACCCTCTAGGAAGTACTCACAGCCTATCCCCTCGAGTCCTAACTAACAGATAAAAGAAACCCTCTGGGTAGCACAAATAGTCTCACCCCTCTGGTTCAGATAATGTATGGACTCTCTGAGAAATCACTCATTGTCAATTCCCTATATAGTCTCATATTGGTACTAAAAGAGCTCTAGGGAAACACTTATATCACATTCCCTCTATGGCCCGCATCGAGGAACTACATGTGCTCTGAGGAAACACTCATCGTCAATTCCCTATGGGGTCTCACATCGTAATATTATATAAGACACTCTGGAGAAGCCCTTACATCCATTATCCATGTGTTCTACTACACTTGTTTCTCACAGTCCTGTGTAAGTCAAAAAGTATAGAATCATGTATTGGCCAATGTAAACAACAATTACTACTTGGATATCATTCAACAACATATCAGCATGTGTGAACAATAGTCACACCATCCTATAATAATAAGAATGGGAAAGTAAATAGCATCCTAACAGGAAACTGGACCCCATGGTCAAAACAAGAAAAACATTCATGGGAAACACATCCAAAGTAGAGAAATCCACCCTATTCATAGACCAATATCATCTACTCAAAAATACTAGCATAACAGACAACAATAAGGCTAATGTGGTAAAATCCCAATACCCCATTTATGGGTATTGGAAAAATTTACACATAAAACTCAAATACCTTCAACGGAAAGGCACAAACAACCTACCTTGGAATTGGGAGATCAATATACAAGAACCATGGGGATTGAATCGAATTAGAAATCTGTATATCTATGAAAATGTATAAAATGTTCAACCCACGATAACTCATGAAAGAGGAGAAATCAAGGGATAGTGCTCTTGGATAAGATAGAAATCACCAATGCGATTCCAATGAAACCGTCAGTGTTTGATTTGAAGGACGGATGCTCGTCCAGGGGCTCGTCAAAGATCTGTAGCTACTCAGAACTCTCGGATGAACAAGGTTTCGAAGGAGACAGTTATGTCCATCAGGTGCATCCCCGGTGTGTTTGATGAAAAAAAAAACAAAATACATGGTGTGTAATTTTTAATTACACGTCCAGTACTTTCCCTTTCAGTGCTCTACTTTAGGTGGCCTCTAAGTCGTCACACATGGCTGTGTGAAAGGCCGCTACATATCCAGCACATGGCTACCTGTGGTAACTGAGTACACAGTGTGTACATTGAAAATTTCTAGAAACTCTTCTTTTCTAAAAAACTCCAGAAAAAATAAAAACATACCAGAAAAGAAGATAAAGGTTCTTACAAACATTTCCCATTAAATAAATTCATCCATGAATATCCCTAGAGAGGTAGCATAGAAGAATAAACCCCGAAAATCTCTAGCCACTACGACGGTACATCAGTCTCCCTCTCAAATGTCTCGTCTTCTACTTGCTCGTGTTGTCATAGCACCCTTACCAGAGGAATAGACCGACCACAGAGAACCTTCATACATCGATCAACAATCCGAATAGGATGCTCCTAAAAAGTGGTGTCGACTTCCAACTCATCCTTCTCAGGTTGGAAAACATGAGACGGGTCTAAAAAGTAACATCGAAGCTGAAAAATGAGGAAAACATCATGCATATCCCGGTACCTCTGAGGTAGCTGCAACCAATAGGCCATCGGCCCAACTCTCTCCAATACGTCAAATGGCCCGACATACCTTGGTGAAAGCCTACCATGTATCCTAGTCCTCTTATGTCCCAACCTTGGTGTGACATATAGAAAAACTAAATCCCCAACCTCAAACTCCAGAGGTCATCTCTGTTGATCAGCATAAGACTTCTCGCGAGATTGTACAATAGCCATCCTCTTCTGAATCAACTCTATCTACTCCGTGGTGTCCTAAACAAGATGAAGTCCCAGAAAATCATCCACTCCTTCCTCCAGCCATCCTAAGGGTGATAAGAATGGCCTAAAATAAAAAGCCTCATAAGGTGCCATATGAATAGTTTCTTGAAAACTATTATTGTAGGAAAAATCCACAAAAGGTATATGCTTCTCCCAAGAACCTCCAAAATCTAGGATGCATGCTCGGAGCATGTCCTCAAGCACCTAAATCGTATGCTCGGACTGGTCATCTATCTAGGAGTGATAAGCTGTACTCAAAATTTCATGTGTACCCAAAGCCTTCTGAATCCCCTGCCAAACCCGAGAAGTAAAACGAGAATCTATGTATGAAACAGTGGAGTGTAAAACTCCATGTAAGTGAAAAATCTCTAGGATGTACAATCGTCCCACCTCATCAACACTGAAGGTATCCCTGGTCAACAAGAATTGATAAACCTTCATAAAACTATCAATGAAAACCCATACTGCATCATTTTCGCGAGGTGACCGTGGAAAACCAGTCATGAAATCCATCACGACGTCGTTACACTTCCACTTGGGAATGGGTAAATATTGTAGAAGACCTGTTGGCCGCTGGGGCTCTGCCTTCAACTACTGACAAGTGGAAGACCTCATGAAACAACCAGCAACAACCCTCTTCACACCTTGCAACAAATAATAATGGTGTATATCGTGATACATCTTTGTGACACTAGGATGACCTTCCCAAACTGAGGAATGAAAATCCTACATCACCTCCTCCCGTATATTTGCTGGCACCCATACACGTCCCTAGAAACAAAAGATCATATCCTCACCTATGGTCCATCCAGGAATAAAATCCTCTCCTTACATACTTTTCCACAGAACTAATCCTTCAGAATCGGATAGATGCATCATTAGAACTCGATAAAGAATGGTAGAGGTAACAAATAACGAAGAAAGAATGGTTTTACCCTGTCAATCGTGCACCTCCAAATGCATCTCTGTGAATAGAGACATAAGCTACCAATCACTACTAGAATCCTGAACTACCTGTATTTGAGTCCTCCTGCTCAACACATCAGCCACTGTGTTGCCCTTCCTTGGAGTGTAGGTAAGCTCAATGTCAAAGGACTCTAGGTACTTGACCCACCTCCACTATCTTAAATTCAAATCACACTGAGTGATGATTTACTTGAGACTATTGTGGTCGGTTAAAACCAATAAATTCTCTCCCAGAAGGTAATGTCTTGAACCGCATAAGGCATGAACAAATGCAGCCAACTCAAGGTCGTGTGTCGGGTAATTCCTCTCATGTGGCCTCAGTTGTCGTGACCTATACGCAACGACTCCATCTCCCGGTATAAACACAGCTCCTAGCCCAATACGTGAGGCACCACAATACAGAGTATAGCTCTTTCCTAGATCTGGAAACACTAGTATCAGTGCTGAGGTCAACCTCCCTTTCATCTCTAGAAAGGCTGACTCACAAGAATCTAACCATAAGAACTTCACACTGTTCTTAGTCAAACCCATCAACAATGATTCTATGTGTGAAAAGTCCTTAATGAATCATCTATAGTATCCAGCCAGCCATAGAAAACTCCACACCTCAAAGAAGTTCTTCATCTTCTCCCAGGAAATTGCAGCTCTCACTTTCTCTAGGACTAGTGATACTCCTTCCTCTAAGATAATATGACCCAGGAAGTGAATCTAATCCATCAAAAAGTGGAATTTTGAGAGCTTAGCATATAACTGATGCTTTCTCAGTTTACTCAAAATGATCTCAAGATGCGTCGAATGGTCTTGTCTAGTGTGAGAGTACACCAAGATATCGTACATGAAGAAAACCATGAAATAATCCAAGTATGGATAGAACACTGAGTTCATCAGTTCCATTAAAACTGCTAGCACATTCATGAGACCAAATGGCATAAAAATATACTCGTATAGATCATACCTATAACAGAAGTTTGTAATAGGTATATATGATGGTCTAACATGCAAATTAAGGTAACCAGACCTCTAGTCAATATTCGAGAACACCCGAGCTCCTTGAAGTTGGTCAAATAGATCCTTAATACTTATCAAGGGATATCGGTTATTGACCGTCAACTGTTTCAGCTTTGGATAATCCACACAAATCATAAGAGTACCGTCTACATTCTTCGCAAATAGGACAGGCGAACCCCAAGGAGAAGTACTGGGACAAATGAAACCCTTTTTCTGCAACTCCTCCTACTGCTTCTTGAGCTCCTATAACTCTTCTATAGCCATCCTATAAGTATTAATGGACACTGGTGTCGCTCCTTGAAAAAGTTAAATCAAATATTCCACCTCATGCCCTGGAGGAAAACCTAAAAAGTCCTCTGGAAAAACATCTCTGAAATGATCCACCTCTGGTGAAATGTCTAACTGTGACGTCCCCTGATCATCCTGATATATACTAGAAATCTGGGATGTAACTCTCCCCAACCCATGATGCTCTGGACCCGCTTTGCTCGCCTAGACATCCCACTCACCCTTATGAAGACAATATCCACCCTCTAGTGATACGATACCACCCTTCGGCGATAGCAGTTGATGACTGCCTGGAAGGGAACTGGCCAGTTCATTTTGAGAATGACATAATAGCATATCATCGCTAGGACATAGAGATCCCATACGAAGTGACACCCACCAACCTCTAGAGGGAACTCCTTGCACTGATGTACACTAGCCGTCGTAGTCCCCAATGGAGTGTCTACGGTCAATACATCGGTAGAGGAAAATATACAGAGCCCAAGGCTCTCCATGATAGCAACAAATATAATGCTATGGGAAGCCCCTGTTTCAAAAATAACTAAAGATAAAAAAGAGGCAACTTTGATCATACCTCGAACTGTAGAAGGTCCAGGATCCTGCTCCTATTGGTACTGCTCCACTGCAACGGTCGGGCCTACTCCACGGCCCTGTGAACTTTCCTGACCACTCTTAGATTATCCACATTGTTGTCGCTGAACAAACGGATACTGACAACCATAGACACGACCTCTACCTCTGCTTGAATGGCTGGAAGAACTCTAGTTCCCAGACTGGTGAGAAACTAGCGATGCTGCTCCCAAACGTGGAGTCATAGAAGAACCCATTTCACCAACTGCTAGTGAGAAGACCTAATAGAAACGTTGAAGGTGACCCATCTTGCCACAAAATTGGCACTCTAATAGGTCTCTCTAGAATTATGGCCTCGTATGCCCACTCTTCCTGCACTGGTATCATACCACCTAGCTACCAGAAGATGTCTCTCGCCTCCTTGGATCTTGATGTGAAGACTCCCTGCGGTGCTTCCTACTATCAGTAGGAGGGATGCTAACTCTAGATGATGAGCCTCCCTAGGTCAAAACACTGTAATCCCTCATAGTTCACTCCGTTATCAGCACATGGTTTATGATAGATGTGATGGAATTCATCTGGAAGATGTTCAACTGGGACAAATGTTTTCCCTCAGACCAACCTCAAACATCCCCACTAGGGACAACCCATATCCACACAGGAAGGGTTTAATGTTCTGATGATTGGTGAAGCATGAAGAATACTCCATGATGGAAATAGTTCCTATCCCTACACTCATGAACTCCTGGGCTCGGCCGGCCCTCAGGTTCTCCGGATATAAGTAGTCATAGAAGATGCACTAGAACTCCTCCCAATCCATAACCTGCTAATGTCCCGCCTATGATATAACATCCCACCATCTCTTGTAGGAATCCCAGAGAATGTAAGTAGCGAGCTTGACCCTCCTCTATAGAGGCGTCTCAAGATGCTCAAAGATCTTCATCATGGCTTCTAGACATGACTCTATAGCCTGAGGTCCTCCTTCCCCTGAGAAGGTGGGAGGATGCAGCTGCTAGAAAACCTGTGTCAATTCTGACATCAACTGGGTAGGAGGCACTTCCCCCTGAAAGTTCTGCATCATCCACAGAAGGCCTTCCCTAAATATTGCATCAGCACCAGTATCAGGTATAACTGCTAGTTCAAAGGCTGGCACAACAGGAGGATCTGCGGGAAGTCCCTGATCAGCCATATCAAGTGTCTAATCACTACCCTATAAATTTCGGACCACCAGAGGATGTCTTAGTGGCTTGACTCATCAAATGAACACCTTAGAAAAGCATTATAAAGGACTGAAAAGTAGAGTGTAAGAAGGGAATATGAGAAATAAAACATTCAAGTTTTTCAAAACAAGACTACACGACATGTACAATTCCTACATAGCATGTTCCCTTAAGTCATTCACATGGGGGTGTACTCCTGCCTAAACTGGTCATGTAACACCCCAAACACATGGTGTGTTTTCTTAACACACGGTGTGTACTTGATTACTCTTTCCCTGCTCGAGTCCTTCTACAAGGTTAAGCCACACGTAACTACTAATAAAAGACTACACAGTGTGTTTAATGGAAATATGGCAGGTACTAGATGTGCTTCACCTGTCCCATGTTGTTAGTGACACAGCCGGATACACGGCTCACAATACACAACGTGTTCCAGGTGGACATGGAATGAATAAGAAGAGACTCCACTGACCTGTGTTTTTAGCTATATGGATGGGTTCCTAGGATTAAACTACACGGTGTGTTTAATCCTAACATGGCATGCCTAGATTATTCTTTATCCATCTGTGTTATTAGTTACATAGGCGGACATAGGGTCGACACCACACGGCATTCAAAACTGGTACACGATGTGTTTCCACAAGATTTACCATATCTAGTGTCTCTTCTGTTGGATCTGAATCTACGGATTACACACAAGAGGGGGGGGGGGTGAATTGTGTCTTTTCAAAATTATTATAATCTCTTCAATTTAGACAAATTCTGTCCACTATGCTTTTGCTCGATTAAATATGCAGCGGAAAAAGTAAAAGCATGAACACACGGATGTATAGTGGTTCGGGGAACAGAAGGCCCCTAGTCCACTCCACCAATGCTCAAATCCACGAGCTTGGCGATTTTCACTATCTGGTCCTCGTTTCCACAGACCTGTTCACAACTGAGTACAGGCAGTTGACACCTTTACAAGTTTCATGCAAACACAGCCTTCCTGGTTCAAACACGAACCCACACAGCTTAGAACGAGAATCTGATCACTCAAAAATAAAAAGGGTTTCGATAAAGAAAACACTTCTCCAGTTGTTCTTCACAATTGAAACAGAAAGCAATTGACAGTAGATAGATCGTTGTCTTCAGAAAATAAAGATTTGTAATCAAAACAGTTCTGAGTCGATCCAGCTGCAATAGATATTACCAGAAACTTCACAACTTCAGCAGCAGTAGATTCACAACAGATAGTCGATGTAGAACACGTGAATCTGCTATCAAGATCTTCCTTCGGTAATAAAGGTTTTACACTTCTTCTCGATCACCAGAAAAGAACACCTTTACACAGTCTCTGTTTCTTGCTCGTTAAAAGATCAATCTATATCTTTCACACACTTTTCTGTGTATATATAAAAAATCCGAAGTTTCCAAGATATAACATATATATTCAAATCTGAGAAATTCTTCCGCATAAATAGATCCATAAAAATCTCCTTTAGATTCACGATATTAAATGAAATAACATAGCCGTTGTAACTCCCCTGAAGAATCGGCACAAAAAGCTCCATTTAAATCAATCATTAATCCGTTGTAAATCGTCTTTGATTCATTCAAAGTCGTACTTAAGAATCGGCTCGAAATCCGCTTAATAAACCGCTTGTTTGACCAATGCAAAAGGAAACATCGTCTGTCAAAAATATCCCGACGCCAAACGTAGGGTTGATGACGTGGCTCCAAACGTAGGGTTCACAAACGTAAGGTTCACAAACGTAAGGTTCACAAACGTAAGGTTGAACATACATACTTTCTCTTCAGCATTCAAACGTAGGGTTGATCATCCATACTTTGTCTTGCTTCAACTCTCCAAAGAACGTACGGTTGATTATAAAAGTAAGGTTGATGATCCATACTTTTGAGAAACAAACTCAACACTGAAAACTAACGTACGGTTTCTCTTCCATACTTGTCCAACAACGAAAACGTAAGGTTCCTTCCAAACTTAATGTTCTTCTTCAATACTTTTCAACAATGTAAGGTTCATTAACCATACGTTTCAAAATAACATAAAAGGTAAACTTTTCATCCATACGTTACGTTCATCAACGTAGTGTATGAACAGTGATTCCAGTACGCGCTAAAATTGATCTCGCGCTACAGTGATTTCAGAACACGCTAAAATTGATCTTGGAATAAATAAAGTATGAAATCTCGTTGTATGAAATAAATAAATAAAATAAATTCCTGCAAAATACTCAACGAAATAATTAGTAAATAATTAAGGGTATCTGTGAGCATCAAGATCATCATAAAGAGACAGAGTATTATTTAAAATAATCTCCCCCTTTAAAAAACATTATTTTGAATTGTTTGAAAACAATACATTGCTCAACAATCTCCCCCTTTTTGATGATCACAAAACCCATAAAATAACAGAACTAATTTAATTGCAATCTTTAAAATTTTAGAATTCTGAAAGGATTAAAACAATATTTAACTATAATAAAATTTCTCCCCCATAAAAATAAATTTTCAGCTAAAAAAAGATAAAAGATAAATGTCGTATATATCCAAATTCCTTCATAGGAAACAAATGAATTTAAATGTTGTGTTTATCCAAATTCTCCCCCTTTTTGTGATATCAAAAAGAATGAAAAATTACGGATTTGAACACATTCAATATTACACTGAACTATAAGTAAATGCTATAATTAACTGTGTATGAATAAGTGAATTTGTTATACTGGCTAACTTAGTCATAAATCAATAAACAACAAAACAAAAAAAAAGTAAGAAAAGAATTTTCATTCACAAGCTGTTATATATATAAATGATTGTGATATACAGAGGAATCAAGGTTCATGGATAAGACAGGGAGAAAGAAAAAAAAAGGTCTATCACCTTTGAATCACGGTCTTGATCTCTGTAAATTGTTCTCTGAGCCTCTTCATCATCCCATATCCTAACATGATGATAAGATCTCTGTTCTCTTGAGTCATATGAATATCTTCAATCAAATTAACTCTGAAAAACTCATGCATTCTTTCTTCTTTTTCAACAAAAAGAGCCAGCTTTTCTGATAACTGATTCAAAAGAATCCTAATCGGTTGCTCTCCAGATGTCAACTGATCCACTAAAAATTTATGATTATCTAGCAAAACTGACAAAGGGGCACTATTACACTGAAGATCGTTTAATCTGTCACTCATATTGCTTAGTGCTCCTGTAATTTCTTGAAATCTCCGAATCAAATCAGGTGAAGAGCCTGATCCACTCACAGCACTGTTTGCAACAGACTCAAATTTATTCTCCATGTAAATCTTCAACTCAGACATATCATTTTTCTTTACCATCTCTGATTTTAACTGATCAACAGCATGCAACATATCAATCTTAAACAAATCTACTTCCTGTCTTGAAACAGTACATTCTTTCAGCTTCTGAAACTTCAACTGCTCTAAGTTCAGAGAATTTCTGAGACTAACATTCTCAGATTCTAACTGAGAGATACGCTTGTACAGCTCACCAACTTCTTCTTTTCTCGAATCAGGGGCACCCTGTGCTCTATTCTCATGTCCAGAAATAGGTTGATGAGGCAGGGCAAGTGGTAAAGAATCTGCATCTGACTGTTCTTTGTCCTTGTCCTGACAAGGTTGATCCACTGAACTATCTTTTGAAGCCGGAAACTCTTCCACTGAAAAATCTTCCGGAAGTACTTCTGTATTAGCTTCAGAAGTATGTTCATCACGAACAGTAGTATCTCTGACTTCTACTGATTGGTCAAGAACAATATTTTCATGTAAATCTTGAGGTCGGGCCACTTCTTCACCAGGCACTGCCTCCATAGGTTGTTCTTGTTGTATTACATTTTCAACAGCCACAGCAGCAGATTGAGGTTCTTTTTGGATTTCCGGTTGAGCTGCTGGTTCCTCTATCGGTGCAGTCTGCTCCACAACAGCTTCTCTCACAAATGAATAAGAAATTACCGGTTCAGAGGATTTCAAGGCAGGAGAGATAATTTCTTCATCAATTGACCTCTTCCTTTTAGATTGAAGTCCTTCTTGACTTCTCTCTTCCTCAACTTCCTCCATCTCAAAACGCATTCTCCTTGCCACTGTACTAACCCTTGATTCTGCTTGTCCCTCCTTGGACTTAGCCGGTTGAGCCTGAGCACTCTCCGAGTCTTCCTCAGCTCCAACAGGTAAGAGTTTTCCTTTAATTGTGCTCCAGAAGTATCCTACTTTCCTCAAAGTTCCAGCATTAAAAACATTACTGTGGTGACATTTCACCCCAGCATCTACCAATCTGATCATTCCTCTTTTAAACAAAAACAAAGAAATGAACCTTCTATAAGGGAAAAAGGGCATTCTTGCTTCACTCTGACAGCAGTAATTCAAATATCTTATCATAAACCGAGGAAAATTAAACTTAATATCACACATCAGAAGATACATTATGTACATGTCAGGGTATAGGATTTTCTCTATCTCAGCCATCCTTGGTGTTAAACCAGTCTGAACAAATTTTACCAAGATTTTCTGATCGGGCTCCAAATCTTTAATAAACATTTTCTTTATCACTCTGGTTCCAAACAGAAAAGACATAATGTCTTCAGACTTATGTACAGAATCTCCAATATTCCGTAAATCGAAATGAAAAACTCCTTCATGAGGGCAGTTAAGAATTTGACTTATCTCTACAGATGATATGGAAAAGTCATTATCCTCTATTTGAGCCAATAAACTATCCTCCGTATCTCCAAGGATAAACTGAATAGTTCTAAAGAAATGTCTCATTTCTGACTCATAAAGAAACTCAGAATTTTCACTATTAAAATCTTGCTCAAGGTTTTGAAACGAAAACGCTTGCTTCAACAGTAAATTAGTTTCAAACAGCCATTCTAAATCGATGACTTTACCTTGCAGTATTTTCCGACCAACTACTTTAGGTTTCTTTGCAGCACTGCTCTCAGCTTCATCTGGACGCTTAGTCTTTGCCATTTCAACAACAATTTCTGAAGGTTCGTAAGTTTAGGGTTTGAAGATTCAGAAAAGGGTTTTGGAGCAGATGTGCGGTTCTAGGTTTTTGAAAGGGTTTCCGAAAAAGGTGAAACAGTTTAGATGGTGAAACGGTTCCGACAGCCTTGATTCCCGTGTAATCACTAATCATTACTTTTATTTAAAACAAAATAAAATTACTTTATAGCGGGAAACAAAAATTAAGCAGAATTCGAAAACAGAATAAGATTTAAAAAAAACTATTTAAAATTAAATAAACCAAACTCCCCCTTAATAAATTCAAACCTTGCCGTGGGAAGTGGTTTAGTAAAAATATCTGCTAATTGATTTTCTGTATTTACAAATTCTAAAAATATATCCTTTTTAAACACATGATCTCTTAAAAAGTGATGTCTTATATCAATGTGCTTAGTTCTGGAATAACTAATAGGATTTTTTGAAATATTAATTGCACTAGTATTATCACATAAAATAGGTGTATTATTGAAATTTAATCCAAAGTCCATAAGAGTGTTTTTCATCCACAACACCTGTGCACAACAACTACCTGCAGACACATATTCTGCCTCGGCTGTTGACAGGGCAACTGAGTGTTGTTTCTTACTAGACCATGATACTAAAGACTTTCCTAAAAAGTGACATGTTCCTGAAGTACTCTTCCTATCTAATCTACAGCTTCCAAAGTCAGCATCTGAATATGAAATTAAATTAAAATCAGAGGTTTTTGGATAAAGCAGAGATTGATAAATAGTACCTTTTAAATATCTAAAAATTCTTTTAACAGCAGATAAATGGGATTCTTTGGGATTTGATTGAAATCGAGCACAAATACATACTGAATACATTATATCTGGTCTACTAGTAGTAAGATATAACAAACTACCAATCATACCTCTATATAACTTGTTGTCCACTGATTTTCCAGTTTCATCCAAATCAAGTTTTATATTAGTACACATAGGAGTTGTAAATGTCTTGCTGTTTTCAAGTCCAAATTTCTTAAGTAAATCAGTAATGTATTTACATTGATTTAAAACATTTCCAAAATCTTTTTGAAATATTTGAAGACCCAAAAAGAAATTTAATTCTCCCATCACACTCATTTCAAATTCTTTTTGCATTAATTCTGAAAATTCAGGACAAATAATTTTATTGGTCGATCCAAAAATTACATCATCAACATAAATTTGAACCAACAAAACATTATTTTTCACAGTTTTCTTAAAGAGTGTTGGATCTGCTAGTCCAACAGTAAAATCATTTTTCAAAAGAAAAGAACTTAGTCTTTCATACCAAGCTCTAGGTGCTTGTTTAAGGCCATAAAGAGCTTTAGTAAGTTTGAAAACAGAATCTGGTTTTTGAGAATTTTCAAAACCAGGAGGTTGCTCAACATAAACTTCCTCCATTAAATAACCATTTAAAAAGGCAGATTTAACATCCATCTGAAATAATTTAAAATTCATATAAGATGCATAGGCTAAAAGAATTCTAATGGCTTCTAACCTGGCTACAGGTGCAAAGGTCTCATCATAATCTATTCCTTCTTCTTGATTATATACTTTAGCTACTAATCTTGCTTTATTTCTAGTTATTATCCCTTGATCATCCTGTTTATTCCTAAAGACCCATTTAGTTCCTATTACTGGATAATCATGTGGTCTTTCAACTAATTCCCAAACCTTATTTCTCGTGAACTGGTTCAATTCATCCTGCATTGCTATTACCCAGCTCTCATCATCTAAGGCTTCTTCTATGGTCTTAGGTTCTTGTTGGGATAGGAAAGCAGAGAATTCAACTATGTTTCCAAAGTTTCTTCTTGTTTGAATACCAGTCTCTAAGTCACCTATCACAGATTCTAAAGGGTGATTCTTTAAGGTTCTAGACTGTCTAGGCATTACATTAAAAGGTTCTTCAGTATCATGTTCTTCTGAACTGGACTGAATTTCTTTTATATCATTTTCAAAATCATTCTTTAAATTCTCAGGTCTCATGTTTTCATTAGAATCAGGTTCATCTATTTGTTCTATCCTTTTCTCAAAAGGATCAGATTCATCAAATTTCACATGAACTGATTCTTCAACAATCCTTGACTTTTTATTATAGACTCTATAAGCTTTGGAGGTTGCAGAATATCCTAAGAAAATACCTTTATCAGATTTTGGATCAAATTTACCAAGATTATCTTTGGTATTCAAGATGTAAACCTTGCATCCAAAAACTTTAAAGTAATTTACTTTAGGTTTTCTGTTATTCCATAGTTCATAGGGTGTCTTTTTCAAAATAGGTCTTATTAAAATTCTATTCATTATATAACAAGCTGTATTAACAGCTTCTGCCCAGAAATATATAGGTAGGCTATATTCATTTAACATAGTTCTAGCCATTTCTTGAATAATTCTATTTCTTCTTTCTACAATCCCATTTTGTTGAGGTGTTCTTGGAGCAGAGAAGGTGTGTTTAATACCCATGTTTGAGCAAAAGGAATTAAATTCCTGGTTCTCAAATTCTCCACCATGATCACTTCTCAATGAGATTATATTAAAACCTTTTTCATTTTGAATAGATTTACAAAAACCTTCAAATAAACTAAAAGCTTCACTTTTATATTTCAAAAAGAAAATCCAAGTAAATCTAGAATAATCATCAACTAATACATAAACATACAATTTACCAGCAAAACTTGCTACTCTTGAAGGTCCAAACAAATCCATATGGATAAGTTCTAGAGGCTTAGTTGTAGCAACTTTATTAACAGATTTGAATGATGATTTGTGTTGCTTGCCAAGCTGACATGCATCACAGAATCTGTCATTTTCAAATTTGAGACTAGGCAAATCAGAAACTAGATGTTTCTTAGATAATTTATGTAAAGCATATATATTGCAATGACCAAGTCTTCTATGCCAGATCCAGGATTCACTTATATTAGCAGTTAAGCAGTTTACTTGTTGTTTACACAAGGAATACAAATCCAAAGTATAAACATTATCAGTTCTTGGTGCTCTAAACTTAAACAGTTTATCTTTAGAAACAGTACAACTATTGTTAGTAAAATCAACAGTGTATCCATCATCACAGAGTTGAGAGATACTTATCAGATTGTGTTTTAACCCTTGTACATAAAGTACTTTGTTGATTGAGACTGTCTCTGGATCTCCAACTGTTCCAATACCAATAATCTTTCCTTTGGCATTGTCACCAAAGGTGACAAGTCCTCCTTCCTTTCGAGTAAGAGAAGAGAAATTAGCTGAAGTTCCACTCATGTGTCTTGAGCAGCCACTGTCCATATACCATATTTCTTTCTTTCTTTGGTGACCTGCTACCTGCAAAGACATTTAAACAAATTTCTCTGGTACCCATATTTTGTTGGGTCCAGGAGTGTTAGCAAGCAGTGATCTGGGTATCCAGATTTGCTTTGTTTTCATAAAATTGATTGAATCATATAGATCATTGGAAATATAATCTTTCTTAATTCCACATATTTGAGGTTTTCTTAGAAAACAGTTTTTAGCTATATGACCTTTTGTTCCACAGTAGTTACAAATAACCTGTTTAGTGCTAGGAACAAAATAATTTTTGTATAACTTAGGTTTTTCTCCTTTACTTCCAATTCCAAACCTTTCCTTTTTAATTACAGTTTTTCCAAGTATCTCATTTAAGACGTTTTCTCCTTTCGTAAAAACTAAAGCAGCCTTTTTATAAGATTCCACTTCATCCTGTAGAGTTTTTATTATTGATTCAAAATTAATTTTATTTGAGTCAGCAGAGTTGTATTTGTCAATTAATTCCTTATGTTGTTTTAGCAAAGTATTTCTCTCATCTGAAATAGCTTTATGCAAGTTCTTTATAGATTTATATTTTTTATATAATGAGTCATACCTTTCTTCAAGCATATTGCAGTAAGCTGCAAGTTTTTTATTTGAGAAGCTTGTTTCAGAGTTTGATTCATTATTTGAGTCAGATGAGTAGTATGAGTGTACCTCATCAGTTTCAGCCATGAAACACATATTTGCTTTTAAATTGGCTTCTTCATTCTCTGAGCTTGATTCAGAAGAATTACTTGAGTCTTCAGAAACACTCCAAGTAGCTTTCATAGCTTTCTTGTCTTTCTGCTCATAATCATCTCTTTTGAAGAATTTCTTCTTCTTTGCATCTTTCAATTTTGGGCAATCCGGTCTGATATGTCCCATCTTTTTGCATTCATAACATCTCACTTCCTTGCTATCCTTTTTGAAGGATTTCTTGAAGTCTTTCTTCTTACTATAGAACTTTCTGAATTTTCTGGCTAGCTGAGCCAGTTCTTCATCCGAATTTGAAGAATCAGAGCTTTCTGATTTAGCACTTACTTCTCTGTTCTTCATCTTTCTATCCTTTTGTTGAGAAGTCACTTTCAAAGCAGTATTTTCCCTTTTTATGTAGACTTTATGCTCATTTACCTCATCTTGCATTTCAGCTTCGTACATCATCAATGTACCAATCAGTTATCTCATAGTTAGATCTTTAACAAAAGTTGATTGTCTGATTGCTGCAGAGATTCCATTCCATCGAGTAGGAAGTACTCTCATTACCTTCAACGCTTGATCAGCCTGCTTGATTGGTTCTCCTAGAGCTGTTATATTATTGACAATTTCTGTCAATCTTCCATTCATCTGAGTGATGCTCTCTCCTTCAATCATTCTGAAAGTATCGAATTTTAACTTAGCAGTTGCATATCTCATATGTCTTACATTATCTGTTCCTTCATAAGCAACAGCTATTGTTTGCCACATTTCATATGCAGTCGGGCATTGAGATACTCTGTTAAATTCATCTGGTCCTAGACCACAGATGATTGCATTCATATCTTTTGAATTTATGTCATACTCAGCCTCTGTAGCAGCACTCCATGTATCGGGATTTTCAGGAATTTCATAGGGAGTCAGAATCTTTGAATAGACTTTGTAACCAAGATTTTTCAGATAAATAATCATACGTGATTTCCAGCAGCCATAATTATCTCCATTAAAGTAAGGTGCTCTGACCATTGACATTCCCTCTCTCATATCAGCCATGATACACTATGTATAATCTTTAAATACTTCTAGCTTGATAAGACTTTAAAAATAAGAAGCTCCTCCTCTGATACCAATTGTTGGATCTGAATCTACGGATTACACACAAGAGGGGGGGTGAATTGTGTATTTTCAAAATTATTATAATCTCTTCAATTTAGACAAATTCTGTCCACTATGCTTTTGCTCGATTAAATATGCAGCAGAAAAAGTAAAAGCATGAACACACGGATGTATAGTGGTTCGGGGAACAGAAGGCCCCTAGTCCACTCCACCAACGATCAAATCCACGAGCTTGGCGATTTTCACTATCTGGTCCTCGTTTCCACAGACCTGTTCACAACTGAATATAGGCAGTTGGCACCTTTACAAGTTTCAGGCAAACACAGCCTTCCTGGTTCAAACACGAACCCACACAGCTTAGAACGAGAAGCTGATCACTCAAAAATAAAAAGGGTTTCGATAAAGAAAACACTTCTCCAGTTGTTCTTCACAATTTCAACAGAAAGCAATTGACAGTAGATAGATCGTTGTCTTCAGAAAATAAAGATCTGTAATCAAAACAGTTCTGAGTCGATCCAGCTGCAATAGATATTACCAGAAACTTCACAACTTCAGCAGTAGTAGATTCACAACAGATAGTCGATGTAGAACACGTGAATCTGCTATCAAGATCTTCCTTCGGTAATAAAGGTTTTACACTTCTTCTCGATCACCAGAAAAGAACGCCGTTACACAGTCTCTGTTTCTTGCTCGTTAAAAGATCAATCTATATCTTTCACACACTTTTCTGTGTATATATAAAAAATCCTAAGTTTCCAAGATAGAACATATATATTCAAATCTGAGAAATTCTTCCTCATAAATAGATCCATAAAAATCTCCTTTAGATTCGCGATATTAAATGAAATAACAGAGCCGTTGTAACTCCCCTGAAGAATCGGCACAAAAAGCTCCGTTTAAATCAATCATTAATCCATTGTAAATCGTCTTTGATTCAGTCAAAGTCGTACTTAAGAATCGGCTCGAAATCCGCTTAATAAACCGCTTGTTTGACCAATGCAAAAGGAAACATCGTCTGTCAAAAATATCCCGACGCCAAACGTAGGGTTGATGACGTGGCTCCAAACGTAGGGTTCACAAACGTAAGGTTCACAAACGTAAGGTTCACAAACGTAAGGTTGAACATACATACTTTCTCTTCAGCATTCAAACGTAGGGTGGATCATCCATACTTTGTCTTGCTTCAACTCTCCAAATAACGTACGGTTGACTATAAAAGTAAGGTTGATGATCCATACTTTTGAGAAACAAACTCAACACTGAAAACTAACGTACGGTTTCTCTTCCATACTTGTCCAACAACGAAAACGTAAGGTTCCTTCCAAATGTAATGTTCTTCTTCAATACTTTTCAACAACGTAAGGTTCATTAACCATACGTTTCAAAATAACATAAAAGGTAAACTTTTCATCCATACGTTACGTTCATCAACGTAGGGTATGAACAGTGATTCCAGTACGCGCTAAAATTGATCTCGCGCTACAGTGATTTCAGAACACGCTAAAATTGATCTTGGAATAAATGAAGTATGAAATCTCGTTGTATGAAATAAATAAATAAAATAAATTCCTGCAAAATACTCAACGAAATAATTAGTAAATAATTAAGGGTATTTGTGAGCATCAAAATCATCATAAAGAGACAGAGTATTATTTAAAATAATCTCCCCCTTTAAAAAACATTATTTTGAATTGTTTGAAAACAATACATTGCTCAACATCTTCCCACATGGATTATGACATGGTTAGAGACTACACGACATGTACATAAATTACACAACATATAATTAAAAAAAATGTTTCTTCCAGAACAGAAGAACACATGGCAAGTAGTCAAAACTGAACGGCGTGTATTAGGGGTTTTTCCAGATAGTAAGCCTCATAAACTACTCTGGGGCCTAGAAAAACACTGAAATGAACATTAAAGATGCCAAATTCCGATCTTTGGTGCCCGTACTCCCCGCGAATCAATTCCTGGCATCTTATATGTGTTATAACAAGGAAAAAAAGGCAATGATCCACCAAATTCCGATCTATGAGGGCCCATGACACCTCAAAAAACAAAATTTGGTGTTCATTCAAAAAAATCCTTACCCAACAATACCATATAAAACAACAGGTATTTTTATCATGGCATTTATCACAATAACATGCATATCCTACACAACATCTATCACAACAACATGCAATCTCTAATGCATCCTAAATGGAACGGAAAGAATGAAGGACATTTGATTTATACCAAGTTCCTATATGATGAATGAGATGGCATACCCTCATCTCATCAGGTTGAGACAAATGTAGAACCTCAATAACATTAACCATAATTGTACACAACATTTGATTCACTCAACAGTGAAAATAAAATCAACCGTAAAATTACAAAACCGGAAAAGTTGCAATAAACAAGGTAGATTGACTTTTCCCCACACATGGGTTAGAAACTCTCTAAAAAATTTTATTACCAAGTACCTATTCCTTCCTATCCCTAGCTAAAGGCTCCGAATAGTAAGTCAAGAGAAACAAATACCTCTAATAGTACTTTATAACATCCCGGTTCCAGAATCCCCCCAGAGGTGCCCATACCAGGTTGGTCACATGGCCTCAAATGCATTTCCCCAAACGCCAAAGGCTGGCGACTAGAAGCGAGGGCCTTGGGTGTGATAATGGGGAAACTAGGCCCTCATTGGCAGAGTACATAGTGAACGTAAACAAATATACAATAGCAGAAGTAGTAATAATACCAAACAATAGTAACAACAGAATATTGATAAAGAAACAACTGGAGCGTATATATATAAATGATGCATGACACATATATATCTAGGAAAGCAGAAAAACAAGTCACAATGCTGAATACAGTGCTAAACCAAATTACAAAAGGAAAACAGATAAGCAACTCCTCAGCATCGCAAGCCCTAGATTGGTCCCATTCTCTCCAGCTCCAATTTAATCAGGTACCTGAGATAGAAGGGCACCTTCCCTTGTCTATAACTGCTACAATATAATCTTTTTTGGACCAAAAGAATCGCCCAAATAGGGTGTGAGACAAAAACCAATAGGAAACCACCACAAGATCTGTTCCTAACTTTCAGTGAATATATGGTAGGTAAAGGTGAAGAAATTGGTAAACAATGATGCCCCCAATAGTAACAATCCACACTTTTAGATATCAAGCAATAGCTAAACAAAGAAGATAATCACATAGGTAACCCTATGGGAAGTACTCGCAGACTGTAGAGGCACGAAGCTTGACTTACATGGACATTACATTAATTTTGCGGAATACTTAATACATAACAAAAATAGACACACAAGAACTGTAATAGTTTAGTGTCTTTGGAAACTCGGAATATAAACATCTAATCCTGTTGAAAGATTGTCAACATCTCCCATAAAGATCTTCCCTTTTTTTCTTACCTAAAAACATTCCTTATATCCTGGGGAAAATAAAACAAAAAAATGGTGAGCTTAAATGCTCAGTAAGGGAACACACAGTGAACATAAAAAAATCTACAAACATTTGAAAGAAAAAACTTGAACATGAAATTTAAACATCAAAATCTTGAGCAAAGACATAAAACATGGAAGTACATAAGGAATAGATCATAATGGAACATAAATCATGATAAAATAGCATGAGAATAAAACATCTAATTGTGGCAACCATTAACCACATGATATGATTTCCATAGTAGACAAGGCATTGTTGTCAAGACCATCTTAGTGGACAAAGTCCCTTTCTGAATCGAGTTAACTCCTCGTTTCTGTCCTGTAACACTGAACCAGATTAACATACCATTCTAGCCATGTCTATCTCATGAGATATAAATCATTACCCAATACATTGGAGGTAGATAAAGGTCCCACCCATCTCATAATGAAATCATTCTTACTTGTGCCACAACATAAACATAAATCATTCATAATAACCCAAAGAATAAAATGGGTATCATAAAAATCATCCCATGATAACATAATCCATATAAAACAAATGGATATAATTTCATCACAAGAACAGTGAAACCATGTAAATCATAAAGACATTATACTTGAAACATACACATATTAAATAATGTCATCTTAGATGGAAAAATGGTTTTGATAAAACATTTGAAATTAATTCTTGAGGAAAATATACATTCTTCTTCAAAATAAATTTCTTTTAACAAAACGTCATGCAATTTTAAAAGAAAGATATTTTGTTTAAAATAGTCATGAAATATTTTGGAGGAATATTCTTGAAAATAAGGCTTTATAAAACCGTAAAAATCCTTTTATTCTGTATAAGTTAAAAAAACATTCTCCTCGTACATTTGTCGGAAAAGTCAAAAAGTACCTCGTAACGTAAAAAACCGAAATATTCCTTACATACCATGTAGTAAAAGTCAAAAAATGGGTAAAAATGATAGTAAAAACACATGAAAAAACTTTTATAAAACATGGACATGGATGATAGAAATGACCCCAGTAAATACTTACGAATAAGCAATCTCGGATAAAAATGAGATTTGTAAAATTATCCCTTACCATAGGTCCGATATGCTTCGTACGTATCCGAAACTCATGTATAATGATTTAAATAATGTCATTGACTTATTAAAGAATCATATTCATTGTTATGATATCATATATGGTTCACTTATGACTTTATATTACCCGTTCTTTTGTAAATTCCATGTTAAAGAGCGTTTTGGGTAAAATCGTTTCATTTGTCGTCCGTGTTTTGACTTGTAATTATTCATATGATTACTTAGATCATGATTACTTAATTTCAGAATATAAAACATGATTTATATATAATATATATTTAGAATATACATATATATAATAGATAGATAAATGGAAATAAATACACTGTTCATGGAGATGGTAGGCCGTACATACGCATGAATGTTGTTTTTGTTTCCTCATTGATTTGAATGGAATTAATTGGATGACATATATATATATATACACAAATCTAGTATCGCTATTATGTAATATATTTCATGATTACTTATTATATATACTTTATAATCATTCTTGAATTGTTAACATGGAAAATGAATCTCATCGCGTCATGGAGACGGTAATTCGTACGTACGCACGGGCGATGATATCATTCCCATGGAATTGTATTGGAGTGTATGTATACTATTTCATAATAAATATCACTTTCCAATAATAATATATAGTCATTATTTACACCATTATACCCATCCTAGTAAGGTGGTGGTGGAAAATAGATTACACCACGGCGTGGAGACGGTATTCTGTACATACACACGCGTAGTGATTTCATTTTCCGTAGGATGGATAAGAGGTGAAATAGGGTTTTTTCATATTTATAATAAAATATCAGTATATGAGGGATAGTTATATTATTACCTCATAATTAAACAACTAAATAAGAGGGAGTAGAAGAAGAATGGAACTTGAAGAAAACGATAGAAGGTATTACCTCTTTCTCGAAGTGCCTCCTTTAAACTTTCTCTTAAGGCATAAGAGATGGTCTTTTTAGAAGACCAGTACCTCTAGTATGTTTCTAAGGAAGCGGGGAAGTGAAATGGGCAGGTTTTGGATGAGACTGAAGGCCCAAATTGGTGTGAGGAAGAGAGGGAGGAGGTTCCTTTTTATAAGGGAGGAGAGGGGCACCTTTGGAATCCTCAACAATATTAGTTTAATATATATTTAAACCCCACATAAAAACATCAAAAAATGACTCAATTCAATGTTAGATGAGATAGGGTTTTAATATCATCAAACCATAAAATTTAGACATGTAGGTAATTTATTTTAAACATTATCAACTTGATTTATCCTTATTTAATCTATTAAATTTTATTTGTGGTAATAAGATTCTAAATTTTAAATTGTTATAAATAATTACTTATGTGCTATGAATTATCCAAAATTATATAAGACTATATAAATTTCAATTTTTAATTTTTAATTTTTTTTGTGATTTTTAAACAATTTAATAATATGTTATTTTTATAAAATAACAATAGTGTCTATTGTGACACTATTCATTTATTTGAATTTAAATTAAATCCACACCAAGGATATATTAAAAATAAAATATTTAATAGGTTCCTAACATGTCATAGTAATCTATAAAATTAGTTTAGTACATTAAATAGTTCATATAATATTTATTTTAATACTATTAAAACCATTTATTTGGTATATCTCTTAATAAAATAATTTGTACAACATTTTTGTATATTTATTTAATATACTTATTTGTTGTATAAAAATTAAAAATAAAATCCTTTGATGAATATAAATATCAAGTAATTTATAATAATAATTTTACTCGAATTTATCATCTTAAAATAAGAACATATAAATTGTTATCTTTATTAAATTATGAAGGTGACAACTTTGGAATCATTTAAAATAAAATATTATAAGTGTCATAGTCGCCTTAATAAGGATTAAATGGTCCAAAATTCGACCAGTGGATTCTTAGGGTATATATATACACTAATAATATGTTTTTTTGCAGATTTTTTGGCCTTTTGACATCTATTACTATTTCAATAAAAACTATATTATTGATTTTTCACTAAATAAATAATTTCTGCATCATTAATGTATAAGATAATAAGGTAACTAAATAAATATTAAAAATTACAAATAAATTACCATGATATAGAAAAATATTTTATCTTTCAAATGAGTATTTATAACCGAATTTATATACTGTATAAACTTATATTAAAAATACTTTAATTATTAAAGTTGAGTGAGACATATTTCACTTTTCATTAAATAAAATAAACTAAAGGTCTCAATCACCTCCAAGTGGGTTCCAATGAATTCTATTTCGACCCAAATATGACTTATGATGAAATATAAGCATCAAATTATATTAATACATGTGTTAAGGTAATTTTATAATATTATACTTACCCTTAATTACCCGATTTAGCTTTTACTATGGTAAATAAAATTTACCGTAGTTACTATTCATAATGCCCAAAAATAAAAAGTAGCTAATTAACATAATTTGGACCCATTGATTCCAAATATGGAATCCATTTTTCTAAATTCTATACAAAAAAGTTTCAGAAACTAATTTAAAATTAATCTCGTTGTTAAGAAAACATGTTTTAGAAGTAAAAACATTACAAAAGATTGAAATATTTTTACCTCGGAATTCAATGTAAAATTAATGTTAATGACATACATTATATTAAATGGTAAAAATATATTCTATTTTTAATTTGAAACCATTAAGTATTATAATTTAACAATATAAATTATTGCGATGAAAAATGTTTTTTGTAATTAAAATATAGCATGTTTTTACTATTCATCAAAATATGAAAGTTACCCGAATAATATGAAATATTTATCCAAAGTAAATTTTTATTTCCTGATTCCAAAGTAGAATTTTATTTTTGTCAAATTTAACTTATAAACATGTCAAAAACTAGATTTAAAGTTGGTGTGCCATCAAAAGGCGGCAAAACTGCATTTTTTTAAAAATACTTATTTTACCCGAAAAATTTATTTTATTCTTATACCTTGTTCTAGAAAATGTGTAAGATGAATAATAATGTTATAAAATTCAAAATTTAGTTAATACTATTCATAAACGCTACTTCATAATAATATTATAACCATATATTGTTTTTTAGGGAATCCCGATATTGTGTACAACACACACTATCAAGGAAAGTTGTGATTACGTGTAATGCAAGCCAAGTCAGGGTTGCGTGCAGTGAAAGACTTATTTGTTATTTTCCATAACAGAATCCACCATATTTCATTTATACATTGAATATATATATATATACACTCAATGTTGCGTAGAATGAATATTATAAAACGAACTTGAGATTGTGTGTAACACAATCTTAGAATAATGTTGCGTATACTTTAAGCTAATACAGTCTGGAATATAGGACAAGATAATATTGTTGTATCATAAAACACATGACATCAAATAAATTAAAAATAATACTTATCATAAAATATCAGGTTGTCACATTCTCCCCCCCCCTTAAAATGAATTTCGTCCTCGAAATTCGTCAGGGTTATACATAGTCTTCTACTTGAAAGTTTCTTTAATTGCAGCACACATCGTAAAATGAAATACTAAAACTTAACTTTAAAAAAGTATGAAACATAACGGTTACCCAAATTAACTCATCATTGTGTTTCCACGTAGGAGAACATAGGTGAAAATGTGGATATGGAAGAAAAATCTAACCATCACGTTCTGATGGAGAGTGGTAGAGAACATGGCTATGAAAAATTCAACAATCACAATGCCATAGATTTGTGATGATCTAAGGTATCATCGGAATCATCGAATATGAGAGAACTAGGACAACATTTTTGGTTTTGAAGATCCTTTCCCTAAATTTGATGAATTAAAAGAAATACTTACATGATTTTGGTTCAATCTCACTATTGTTCTTACCTTGAACAATTTCCACTTCATCTCTTAAAGAAATGAAGTTGAATTTGTTATTCGTGAAGTGTTAACAGATCATGTGATAGAATGATGGGTCATTCCATCTGTTTCAAACAAAAGGTTAGCAAAAGTTATCAAATATACATAAGTCTATTTATGGTGAGTTTAATCATATACAATTCCAAAAATGAACTTATACTTCATATAGCATACCGCTTAATAAAATAAAACTAGTTTCTACTGACCACGGACATCCTGTAGGCCAGTGGTAGGCGATAAAGGCCAGTCGCACTTCGGTTGTGGGTTCGATTCCCACAGCCTAGTCCGACGCGATCGGATGTTGCTCATCCAGGAGGTTTTCCTTTTTCTAAAACTACATTACTATAACATCCCATCAATAATATCGAAAAAGTTCTATCCATAAACAATACTAACTTATTTCCAACATAATCCATTCCAATCTTTTGGCTAATCTAAAATACTTCGGTCCACGCTCATAGTATAAAGAAAATGATTACTTGAAATGTTATATAACAATCACGTGAATGCCATCATTTATACCCCATATATCATAAGATATATCTTGTTGGTCAAATTACAAACTTGCGAATACCTTAATCATGTATTCTTTTGAAGAATGAATACCCATTGAACCTTAGTGAAAACATGAATGTTGTTAAATTTTAACACTTTCCAAATACCAAAATCCCAATAATTCTATATACTCAAACCATAATATCACTTAGTCCTTATATCAGTCATGAGATCATGAATACAATAAAACATCTCATTATCTTCTTATCCCTTCATTATGCGCATATCATCTACTTTTCAAAAATATCTGAATATCCTTTCATGGTTACCGGTATCATTCAACATATAATTTCAAATACTTTAGAAAAAACAATAGTGTAACAACCCTTAGATGATTCTTTATTGTATAGTACCATTAACTATCGAACATAACTGTTGTTAAACATACAATCATTCCACTACCTTATTAAACAACTGACTGAGATTTAACACTTCTTTCATCTCATATATCATTTGTAGTCTCCTCATCATCATACACATAAATACTACCCATATGACCATGTTGATTCTCTTCATGAGATTTTCCCTTAGGGCACTGGTTTGCATAAATCCCATACATTCCACATTTAAAACATCTAATAATTGTTGATGTCGTAGCAATACCATTATCCTTGTCCATGGTGTCAACTGAATATTTTCTTTTTCACTTACTAGATTTGTGTCCTTCCTTTACACACCCAAAGCATCTTCTAGTTCCTTTTAAAAAATCTCCCCGATGCTTCTTCCCACATGATTTACATGAGGGAAATTGAAATGTCTTTCCTCTATGATCATCACGAAACTCCATCTTTCTCTTATTATCAAAGTTGGGAAACTTACCAAAGATGAGATTATTGATCATATTATGAGATTTCTGGTTAGGCATAATAATGATGTTTGGACTTCCAAATCCTGTTTCATTTGGTTGCTCATAAAGAATATCATTCCATTGTCTGTCATATCCTCCATTATCATAAATCTTCATGTTTCTAGCCATTTTCTAAAACCCAAAAAAGAATAGTGTGAGAGGCAAAAATCATGCTAGGGAAAACAACATAGTAAAGGGGGGGTATCCTCAATATCTAACATCTTAGGTTAAATTCTAAGATCGTGACCATAGTTCTAGGACTATATCCTATACGTATACTTATCCTTAGGGACATCCCTAGACATACCTTAGAAATATCTCTAGAGATCTAACTAACTTTTTTGCATCCTAGTTTCCAAAGGTTGACTAAACCTTTCCTCTGATACCAATTGTAGAGGCCTAAATCTTGACGTACATGGACATTACATTACTTCTGCGGAATACATAATACATAAAAAAAACCGACACACAAGGACGGTAATAGTTTATTGTCTTTGGAAACTCAGAATATAAACATCTAATCCTATTGAAAGATCTTCAACATCTCCCATAAATATCTTCCCTTTTTTCTTACCTAAAACCATTCCTTATATCCTGGGGAAAATAAAACATAAAAAGGTTGAGCTCAAATGCTCAGTAAGGGAAAACATAGTGAACATAAAACAATCTATAAACATTTGAAAGAAAAAACTTGAACATGAAATTTAAACATCAAAATATTGTGCAAAGACATAAAACATGGAAGTATATAAGTCATAGATCATAATGGAACATAAATCATGATAAAATAGCATCAAAATAAAACATGTAATTGTGGAAACCATTAAAAAACATGATATGATTTCCATTTTAGCCAAGACATTGCTGCCAAGACCATCTTAGTGGACAAAGTCCCTTTCTGAATTGAGTTCACTCCTCGTTTCAGTCCTGTAACACTAAGCCGGATTAACTTACCATTCCATCCATGTCTATCTCTTGAGATATAAATCTTTACCCAATTCATTGGAGGGAGATATAGGTCCCACCCATCTCATAATGAAATCATTCTTACTTGTGCCACAACATAAACATAATTCATTCATCATAACCCAAAGAATAAAATGAGTATCATAAACATCATCCCATTATATCATAATACATATAAAACAAATGGATATCATTTCAACAGAAGAACAGTGAAACCATGTAAATCAAAGAGTCATTATACTTGAAACATACACATATGAAATAATGTCATCATAGATGGAAAAATGGTTTTGATAAAACATTTGAAATGAATTCTTGAGGAAAATATCCTTTCTTCTTCAAAATCAATTTCTTTTCAAAAAATGTCACGCAATTTTAAAAGAAAGATATTTTGTTTAAAATAGTCATGAAATATTTTGGAGGAATCTTCATGAAAATAAGGCTTTATAAAACTGTAAAAATCCTTTCATGTCATATAAGTTAAAAAAACATTCTCCTCATACTTTTTTGGAAAAGTCAAAAAGCTCCTCGTAACATAAAAAAAAGATTCCTTACATACCATGTAGTAAAAGTAAAAAATGGGTAAAAATCACTTTAAACATAGATGAAAACACTTTTATAAAACATGGACATGGATGATGGAAATAACCCCAGTAAATACTTAGGAATAAGCAAACTCAGATAAAAATGAGATTTGCAAAATTATCCCTTACCTTAGGTCTGATATTCTTCGTACGTATCCAAACCTCCTGTATAATGATTTAAATAATTTAATTGACTTATTATAGAATCATATTCTTTGTTATGATATCATATATGGTTCACTTATGACTTTATATTACTCATTCTTTTGTAAATTCCATGTTAAATAGTGTTTTGGGTAAAATCGTTTCATTTGTCGTCCGTGTTTTGATTTGTAATTATTAATATGATTACTTAGATCATGATTACTTAATTACATAATAAAAAACATGATTTATATATAATATATATTCATAATATACATATATATAATAGATCGATAAATGGAATGAAATACACCATTCATGGAGAGAGTAGGCCGTACGTACGCATGAATGTTGTTTTCGTTTCCTCATTGAATTGAATGGAATTAATTGGTTGACATACATATATATATACATAAATATAGTATCATTATTATATTATATATTTCCTGATTACTTATCATATATACTTTATAATCATTCTTGAATTGTTAACATGGAAAATGAATCTCATCGCATCTTGGAGACGGTAATCCGTACGTACGCACGAGCGATGATATCGTTCCCATGGAATTGTATTGGAGTGTATGTATACTATTTAAGAATAAATATAACCTTAAAATAATAATATATTTTCATTATTTACACCATTATACCTATCCAAGTAAGGTGGTGGTGGAAAATAGATTACACCACGGCGTGGAGACGGTATTCCGTATGTACGCACGCACGGTGATTTCGTTTTCCGTAGGATGGATAAGAGGAGAAATATGGTTTATTAATATTTATAATAACATATCATTATATGAGGGATACTGATGTTATTACCTCATAATGAAACAACTAAATAATTGGGAGTAGAAGAAGAATGGAACTCGAAGAAAACGGTAGAAGGTATTACCTCTTTCTCGAATTGCCTCCATTAAACATTCTCTTAAGGAACTAGAGATGGTATTTTGAGAAGATCAGTACCTCTAGTAGTTTTCTAATAAAGTGCGGAAGTGAGATGGGTAGGGTTTGAACGAGCTTTAAGGATCAAATTGGTGTGAGGAAGAGAGGGAGGAGGTGCCCTTTTATAAGGGAGGAGAGGGGCACCTTTGGATTCCTCAAAAATATTAGTCTAATATAAATTTAAACCCCACATAAAAACCTCCAAAAATGACTCAATTCGAAGATTAGATGAGATAGGGTTGTAATCTCATCAACCAATAAAATTTATACACATAGGGAATTTATTTTAAACATTATCAACTTGATTTATCCTTATTTAATCTATTATAGTTTATTTGTGGTAATAAGATTCTCATTTTTAAATTGTTATAAATAATTACTTATGTGCTGTGAATTATCCACAAATATATAATTTATGACATTTTAGACTATATAAATTTCAATTTATAATTTTTAAATATTTTTTTTTATTTTTAAACAATTTAATAATATGGTATTTATATAAAATAACAACAGTGTCAACTTTGACACTATTCATTTATTTGAATTTAAATTAAATCCACACAAAGGATATATTCAAACTATAATATTTAATAGGTTCCAAAAATTTCATAGTAATATAAAAAATTAGTGGAATAAATTAAATAGTTCATATAATATTTATTTTAATATTTTTAAAACCATTTATTTGGTATATCTCTGAATAAAATAATTTTTTCAACATTTTTCTATAATTATTTAATATACTTATTTGTTGAATAAAAATTAAAAATAAAATCATTTGATGATGATAAATATCAAAGATTTTATAACATTAATTTTACTCGAATTTATCATCTTAAAATAACAACATGAAAATTGTTATCTTTTTTAAATTATGAAGGTGACAACTTTGGAATCATTTAAAATAAAATATTATAAGTGTCATGATCGCCTTAATAAGGATCCAATTGGTAAAAAATTCGGCTAGTGGATGATTAGGGTTTATATATACACTACTAATAAGTTTTGTGCAGATTTTTGTGCCTTTTGGCATGTATTAATATTTCAATAAAAACAAAATTATTGATTTTTCACTAAATAAATAATTTCTGCATCATTAATGTATAAGATAATAATGTAATTAAATAAATATTACAAATTACAAATAAATTACCAACGATAAATAAAAAAAAATTATATTTAAAATTATTATTTATAACTGAATTTATATTCTGTATAAACTTATATTAAAAATACTTTAATTATTAAAGTTGAGTGAGACATATTTCCCTTTCATTTAAATAAAATAAACTAAAGCTCTTAATCACCTCCATGTGGGTTCCAATGAATTCTATTTCGACCCAAATATTCCTTAGGATGATATATAAGCATCCAATTCTATTAATACATGTGTTAGGGTAATTGTATAATATTATATTTACCCTTAATTACCCGATTTACCTTTTACTATGGTAAATAAAATTTACCGTAGTTACTATTCATAATGTTCAAAAATCAAAAGTAGATTATTAAAATAATTTGGACCCAATGATTCCAAATAAGGAATTAATTTCTCCAAATTCAATACACAAAAGTTGCAGAAATTAATTTAAAATTAATCATGTTGTTAAGAAAACGTGTTTTAAAAGTAAAAACATTGCAAAAGATTGAAATATTTTTAACTATGAATTCAATGTAAAATTAATGTTAATGTTATATATTATATAAAATGGTAAAAATATATTCTATTTATAATTTAAAACCGTTCAATATTATAATTTAACCATATAAATTATTATGAAAAAAAAAGTTTTTTTAAATTAAAATATAGTGTGTTTTGCTATTCATCAAAATATGAAAGTTACCAGAATAATATGAAAAATTTATCCAAAGTAAATTTTTATTTCCTGATTCCAAATAAGAATTATATTTTGTCCAATTGAACTTATTAACATGTAAAAAAGTAGATTTATAGTGGGTGGGCCATCAAAAGGCGGTAAAACTGCACTTTTTTTAAAATACTGATTTTACCCGAAAAATTTATTTTGTTCTTATACCATGTTCTAGAAAATTTGTAAGATGAATAATAATGTTATAAAATTCAAAATTTATTTAATACTATTCATAACGGTTATTTCATAATAATATTATAACCATATATTGTTGTTTAGTGAAACCTGGTATTGCGTACAACACACGCTATCGAGGAAGGCCGCGATTGCGTGTAATGCAAGCCAAGTCAGGGTTACGTGTATTGCAAGACTTCTTTGTTGTTTTTTATAATAGAATACAACTATATTTCATTTATAAATTGAATATATATATATACACTTAATGATGTGTATAATGACTATTATAAAAGGAACTTGAGATTGTGTGTAACACAATCTAAGAATAGTGTTGCGTATACTTCAAGCTAATACAGTGTGGCGTATAGCACAAGATAATCTTGTTGTTGCATAAAACACATGAAATCAAACAAATTAAAAATAATACTTATCAAAAAATATCAGGTTGTTACATAGACTATCCCCTCCGGTCATACCTATCAGATACAAGCAACCCTTTGGGCAGCATAAACAGTCTCACCTCTCTGGTTTAGCTAATGTATTGACAATCTGAGGAAGCACTCACTGTCAATTCCCCCTATAGTCTCATATCGGTAATAAAGGAACTCTAGGGAATCACTTACATCACATTTCCTCTGTGGCCCACATTGAGGAACTACAGAATCTCTTAAGAATCACTCATCGTCAACTCCGCCTATGGTCTCTCATCATAATTTTATACAAGACACTCTATAGAATCCCTTATATCCATTATCTCTATGGTCTACTACAGTAGGTTCCCATGGCCCTATGAATGTAAATAAGTACAACATCGTGTATCAGCCAACGTCAACCACAAAAACTACTTGGCTAGAATTCAACAGCATATCAGCATGTCAGAACAACAGTCACACCATCCTACAATACTAGAAATGGGAAAGTAAATAGCCGCCAAACAGGCAACTAGACCCCAAGGTCAAAATAGGAAAAACATGCTGTGGAAACACATCCAAAGCACAAAAATTCACCCTATTCATAGAAAAATATCATATACTCAAGCTTACAAACAAATAATACTACAATAGGGCTAAAAGGGAAAACGCACAATACCCCGTTCATGGTTATTGGGAAAATTTACCTATAAAACTCAAAGACCGTCAGCGGAAAGGCCCAAACAACCTATCTCAGAATTGGTAGATCATTATACTTCAACCAAAAGGTTGGAATCTCCATATAACTCCATAGATCTACAAAAATTTATAAAACTATCAACCAAAAATAACTAACAAAAGAGGATAAATAAAGGGATAGTGCTCTTGGAGAAGAGAGAACTCACCGATGCGATTCCAACACAACTGTCGGTGTTTGATTCAGAGGATGGACGCTTGGCTAGGGGCTCATCAATGATCTACGACTGATCGGTGCTCTTGGACATAATAGGTTGAGAAGAAGATGGTTATGTCTATCCGACGTGACCCTAGTGCATTTAATGAAAAAACACTAAATACATAGTGAGTGCTTTTGAAGTACACAGTGTGTACTCGCCATTTTCAAACTCCATTTTAGGTGGCCTCCCGGTCCTCACACATAGTTGTGTGCAAGGAATCTACATGGCCAGTACACGAATACCTGTGGTAAATGATTAAATGGTGTGTAATCATAATGTACATGGCGTGTACGTCGAAAATTTTCAAAACCCCATCCTTTCTCAAAAACTCCAGAAAAAAGAAAAACATGCCTGAAAAGATGATCCGGGTTCTTACAAGAACATTACAACACCAAAAAAATTGAATAGGGGAGAACATACCAATCCCAAAACAAGATTCTACACACGAGGACATCCTAGGCCCACAATGATAGGGAAAACAGGAGGACATCTCAATCCCACAACAGGAGGGAACATGGGAGAACATCCCAATCATGAAACAAGAGGGTGATCTAGATGACATTCCAATCCCTAAACAAGAGGGTACATGTGGGGTAATTCCAAGTATAAATCAAGTACACATGTGACTTAACCAGGCCTAATATGTTACAATGGTATTGGTTATAATAATATAATCTCATTTGAGGCATTTTGGACTTCCACCCCCTCAACATTATGTGATTCGTTCACACACCAAATGGAATGTATTAAGGTTGGGTATAGTAAAATTATATAACATATATTATATATTTATGATACTAGAATATTTATACATATATATACACAAATATATATATATGAATTTAATTTATATACTTTCTTTTAATATGACAATTAATACAGAAACAACGTTCAAGCATACGTATGACTAACCATATCAATGAACAGTGTATTCCATTTCCTACTCATATGTTCTATAAATTATTATAATAGACATATAATTTATATACCTGATATTTATATCATGGTATACATTATATAATCATGATATAATTTTAAGGACCAAAGATATAACAAATTAACACACATGTGAAGAACAAAACAAATTTTTCATGAAGAGAATGTTTACCATATGGTCATTAACAAGTAGGTAATATAAGGTCATAATCAAACCATATATGGTATTATGAATATGAATATGCCTATTTATAATATATAAAATAAACTTATATTTATTATATAAGAATAATGTACGATTATGGAGAGATTAATGACTCAAGTTAAGAGGATTTCATCTCACTTTTAATTTCTATGAGATACATGTTGTGTTTGGAACTCTTTTTATTGGTGTGTTGTATGTATTTTCCATGATTTTATTAAATTTATCTTATAAATAAATTTATGGTTTTTAACATGTCCATTTTATAATCATACATTCATTGGATTTAAGTTTCAAATGTTACCAAATTTATTATAATGTTTATTTTCAATTTTCCTTTTTTGATACTCATGTTTTATTGTTCACTAAAACTCTTTTTTGAGGTGCATATACATCTATTTTACATGAAATATATTGAATCTGTGTCATTTAATTATATTATATGCTTCATTTATTTTCTTTTCATTACATTAAGAGAACGATCCCAAGATACCATGTTATAAGAGTTTATTGTGAAAATCTTATTGCTTTTTCAGGTTTGTTTATGTATACACATTCACTAATGAAATATTATGATTCGACTCTCTAGAATATTCATGATTTTAATTATCCAATATTATTAAATGATATAAAAACTTATTGTTACCATTATATACTCTTTGGATAATAATATATTTTATAAAGATTTTTTTAGGAAAACTCAACATTACCCTTTCTTCGGCCAGAAAATCTTTGATTTATGAAAAGAGTTTCCTATAATATTATACCATTAATCTAAATATATAAAAGACAATTTTAACCATTTTTCCTTTTACCGATATGTTAAAAGGTATCTTGTTGCTGCATTCTGAAAAAAAGAGATTTTATGACCATTTTACCATAAAAAGGAATGTTATTTTACCTCCTACAACATGTACTAATTTAGTCACCATAATTTCATGGAATTTTCCTTTGAATTTTTTAAATGTTAAAATTTAAGAAAATATTTTCTAATAAGAGTACTTTTCATGAAAAAACTATTTTAAAAATTTTTCAATGCTTCATTGATAATTTTTCAATGAAAATTGTTCTAAAAACTTTTTCAAGCCTTACTTACATGTTCACAAATTATTTTCAATGAAACGGTTTTCAAAACATTTTCAATAATTATTTATATATTTTCCAAATGTATTTTTAAAAAATGTTTTTTAATATTTTATGATGTTTATTTTATAATTTTTGATGGAAAATGGTTTTCAAAATTATTTTTTTGTTTTGAAGTTATTTTCTATGAAAGTTATTTTCAAATGGTTTTATGTATTAAAAAAAATTTCAGGAAAAAAATTATATTTTCCTCGAGGAATGCTTTTAAAAGATATTTTCCATATCAGATAACATCTATTGATGTTACTCATTCCTTTAGTGTAAATAATCCAATGGATCAATTCATATACGTTCTATAAATATGTTATGTTTAATGTTTTGGTCTTTAAGAGATTTGTTTATTTTCACAGGTTATATGAATTGGAAACCTGCTTCTTTTCACGGGTTATACTTCGATGTAATGATTATGAATCCTATATTTTTTCATAGGATATGATGTGATGAAATTTTATTTATTCCCATTTAATTTTTTGGGTTATGATTTGATGTTTATAGAACCAATCTCTTTTCATGGATCATGATATGATAAATATTTTGTGGCACATGCATTTATGAATTTATTATGTGATGGGTGTGACCTCTATATCCCTTCAATTCATTCAGTAATGTTAAGTGTTTTATAAGATAAAAGGGTACACAAGGGGAAATCATAAACCCAAAACAAGTGGGAATGATGGAGAACATCCCAATCACGAACAAGAGGGAACAAGGAAGAACATCCCAATCTCGAAAAATGAGGGCATGCGGGAGGACATCCCAAGCCCACAACAATAGGGAACACAAGAAAACATCCCAATCCCACAACAAGAGGGAACATGGGATAACATCCCAATCCTGAAATAAGAGGATATCCCAATCCTAAAACAAGAGGTTACACGAGAGGTATCCCAATCCTGAAGCAGTTAAATGGGTTATTAAACCAATCCAATCATGTTACAAAGGTCTTGGTAGGACACATTGAATTAGGGTTTTTATATGTGTTTTCCACAATACCATATTTTATTCCTTTATCATTATGTAATGGATCACGCTCATTATTTTCTTATGATTTATGTCTTATAAATTCCAAATATTTACTATGATATCTGATATATAGGGTATGACCATCAAATGTTATTCTCATGTTCCATGACCATTATTTAATTTTATTCTCACACAGTTACTTTAGTTACCCTTACTAAGCATTTTTGCTCACCCCATTCTTACATTTACTCTCTGAAGGTTACAAAGAAAGGTTTTAGGTTGAAATTATAAAGTGTTACATATTTTTTGGAGATGTTGAAGATATTTCAGTAGGATATAAGATTATGTTAATATTTTTTCCAAAACACTAAATTATTACGGTACTTAGGCATGTATTTTTGAAAAATACAAAATATTCATAAAAAATGATGCAATATCCATGTATGTTAAGAATGTATCTCTATATTTGATATAAATGAAAAGGTTTAGTTATCCATTGGAAACAAGTATGAGAGAACATATTTGAAATCCATAGGTTTATTTACAAGGATATTTCTAGAGATTAATCTAAGGATAAGTATATGTACAATTTACCATTTATGAAAATGTACTAGAATTCTAGTAAAGGGTAGAAGGAGTGGATTACTAGATATAAATACCTATCTAGATACTACATAGGGATGTGGATCTATAACATATATACTTTTGGGTAAAAACTCCTAAATTATATTTTGGGCTTGAATCGGGGTAATCCGGTACGCAAAAATGGGTCTTACTGCACACCTGGTTTGAAAATCATAAGGGGTATTCTTTGGAAATTAAAAACCCCTTCATGAATCATTATGATTGTATTTAAATATAATATTCCTATTTATAACCTACGATAGAACCTTGGGTGTCATATATTATGGAATGTGACATGATTTAGATATCCAATAAGTAATTTTCCATGAATATGTGGTTTTTTTCTATGATAAGTAATGCTCCAACAATGCTTTTGGATTTAGTCAATGGCGAGACCCATAAGAAACAAGATTAATGTTGAATAAAATGGAAGTTTTGAAGAAAATTAGTTAAGTGTGATGATCACTGGAGTGAAATATGTTGTGATCATTCCTAATTAGTTTTCACATCACATGATTAATAATGATTACCTTATCCAACTCTTAGACTCACCAAGGAAGATAAATTACGAGTTCGATGAGTGTTCATGTGATAAATTTTGTGGAGAAAGGAGGGTTCATTTTCCTTTATGTTAAGAATGTGTAAATAATCACCTAAGATAATTTCTTATTGGAATAAGAATATGTTTTGACTTTAGAAAATAAGGACATAAAGAAAGAGACTTCAATGTGAAAATTAAGAGTTTGGTTAATGGAATGGAAGGGAATGTTATCATTACTATGGTATTATCAGTTGATGGCTACTTTATATGTGGAAATTACAGGCATTATAAAAATTTATTTCCTATGAGGAAGGCACCTGAAGAGAATCAGAGAGGCGGTATAAGTGATGGTTATTCTACTAATAATGAGGAGACTGCAAATGACATGTGAAAGGTATGTGATGTTCTAACTGTATTATTTGCATTAAACATAAGAAGCATGATTAGAATGATTTTGAGTAACATTAATACATGGTTCATATTTCATATTCTATAAAGGAGGTATTAAGTAATAAGTTGATGAAGAATGATTAATGTTTAATGAAAAATGTTGGATGAATGATGAAATTATGTTTTGGAATTCAGAGATTATGTTGTATGCATCTAAAATATATAATTATTTTTATTATAATTTTTCATTATGTATTTAAAAGGAAATTATTAATGGTGATTAAGAAATATAAAAGTGATTTCATGGATATATAATATTTCGATTAAGGGAAGGTAACCCTTAATTAGTGTCTGATGTTGAGATAATGATATTTAGATAAAGGTATGTTGAATATGAATAAGTAAATGAGACAGTATTAATTACCTTGGCACTAAGTAAGGATTTTTTTATAGGTGGGTTATGCTATCACTATTGAAATTTATAACATATTTGGAATTATGGAATAGATTCATTAAACATTGTAATAAAGAAGCATGAATGTTTTCCATAAGTATTTATGGTAATTCAGGTTATTACCTTAAATCAAGAGAATGTATGATGAGGCTATTTAGATGTTTGGAATATGACAACCAAGAGATAATTTGGGATAGACAAGGGAATAAATGTTAAGATAGTTTTTTGACTCTTTTATAATGTTTTTTTATTTTCACCATTGATAAGGGTTATAAGGTAACCATCAATGAAATGTTTAAGGTAAACTACAGAGGAAGTATTTGGAAATAGATTTTGGGTTAAAAACCTAGTTCAAAAGGCTAATTAGAGATTTATGTTATTTCAAGGATGTAAATCTTATATATTATATTATTTTGGATTTAAAAATGGACATCATGTATATCGGGTGAAAACCAATCATGTTCGGTAAGTTCGCGGGTCTTGAACCCATAATCAAAGGACGATAAGGGTTTTACACATACCTTTGGCCTACGCAATCTTTTGATTAATGTATAATTATTATTTTTTGAATAAATATTTATGATGAACCAATTGTGTTATTTTTATATTCATTTTTTTTAAGAGATATATTGTTAAAATTTTAATTCTTTTATGGGCCTTAATATCTGTTAAAAGTGTATTTGAGTGCTTAGGCATTAAAGATAATTTCTGGGCATTAATTCCTTGAGGTAATGGATGTATTATAAACTCATCAAATCACAATAGAATAAAGATATTTTTTTATAGAAATATATCGACAATTAATCAATGTTGAAAAAGTGATGAAACAGTGTCTTCCTAATACCATAAATTTTGTTGAACCAATGGCTTCTAGAATCATCATAGATTTGTGAATATGAGGCACTCAAATTTCAGTATATCATTCACTTGTCTATGATTGAGGACCTGAATCACTCCCAATAAATAATTACGGTTTTCCTCTATATTCAATCTTCACTCCCAACCTATGTTCTCATATGTGGAAACCTAGTTATTTGTTATGTTGGGTAATTGTTATGGTTCCAAATTTCCCTTTTTAAAGGATTTTTTTGTATCTATTTTTACAATATGGGTTTCTATGAATATAACTTTAAATAATTAAATATTTGAAAATGCAGACAAATTTTTAGGGAGAAATTCTTTTTATGGGGGTTCGAATGTAACACCCTAATATTTTGATAATTTTTTTCAAACTAAATTATATTTTCAATATTATTCATTCCACATGACACTGGAAATAGTTAATTATATATATATATAAATATATATTCAAACACTAATTCAATCATTCCTTTCACACACAATACCAACATTTCATGGGCTACATGCAATACTGATTTGGCTTGCTCTACCAGAAACACTGACCTGGTGTACGATGCTCCCAACACTGAGTTTCTATGAAACATATTTATATATTTATATGGTTAAAATGTGATAATTATAACATAGAAATTAAACATAGTTATACAAATATTAATAACTAATTTCCAAATAATATCTATAATTTTTTTATACAAGTAAAACATATTAACAATGAATGATAAGATTTTTGGCAAAGTCCATTTTTGTTGAAAATGCCATTTTTTGAATAGAAATATTTTTATAATAATATTAGTTTCAATCAAATTTATAAACATAATTTGATAATATAAACTTAATTTTTGAATTCATAATGTAGAAACTATCCTAGGGTTAAATTTTGGATTTTTCTTATAGACATCATTTTTTGATGAATAGGGCAAAATATTATTCTTTAGTAAAAAACCTTGTGTCTAATTAATTATTTATGATAAATGATATTATAAATAAATGTTAAGGTCTTATATGAAAAATATGAAAACTATAAAAACTATTAAATTAATTGTAATAAATTTCACATCCTAACTGAATATAAATTCTTAACAAACTTTTAAACTTGTTTCTACTTTAAAACCCCATTATTTCCTCCCATCTGTGGGATTAGTAATAATCTTATGTTTTCCACTTTTATGAATTTAGTTTCAAAAATATGAAAGATTCCATTTTATTCAATCAAAAAAATTCATTCAAATAAGACTATGTTGTATTTTGACAAAAATTATTAGTAAAAGTGATGAAAATTAATCCCAGTAGTTAAGGCCGAATTAAGCCTATTTTGGGACTAAACCTCAAAATTAAAGGTCCAATTGACTTCAAACTATTCCAAAAATGATTTTATGTACATATTTAGGACATGAACCCTCAATTAGTGTGTTTTTTTGGTTTTTTATGTCTTTTTTTAGGTAATAACATGTGCACACCTAACTTGTTTCTAAAAATTCCATGTGAGTCCTTTTCCTTCCCTATAAAAGGTCACCACCTTTACCCATTCCACACACCACTAAAACATTTATGTTTGGAAAATATCAATCCAAATATCCTCCCATAAATCTTACCATATAACTTGAAGCCTCTATTAGGTTATAGAGACAGACAAGGAAGCCTTTTGGCACAAACCAAAAGGAGTTACCTGATTTAGAGGTAACGTCTTCTCTTAAGATCCTTACATTTATTTTCCTTCTCCATGAAATCAACTATATTTATTCAAAAAATGTGTTAAAACTGTATCCTATATATACTTTGACGTTTTTATGAAAATATTCCAACCTAAAATTACACACATCTCCATCTAATGGATGTTGAACATAATATTTTTGTGTACGAAGAACTACTCCCTCACGAAATAATGATTGTTCATTTCTCTTTTACCACCAATAATGGTGGATAATATGATGTATACTCTATTTAAATATGTCATATATTATATTTAATATGTATTTATTCTTTTATATTCATTTTACAACATACATCTATTTACTCTCCATTTGCTATTAATACGATAATCTCATTTGAGGAAGTGTGGCCTATCGTCCCCGCAAACGGATGTTATTCATTCACACACCACATGGAATGAATTAAGGATGGGTATAGTGAACATATATGATATATGTTATATAGTCATGATACTGGAATAATTATACATATATATACAAATATATATATATATAACATTTATATACTTTCTATCAATTTGATAATAAAGACGGAAACAACGTTCAAGTATATGTAAGGAATACCGTCTCAATGAACAGTGTATTATGTTTTGTAATTCTATATTATATAGATTATTATAATATAAATATACATTATATAACTTATAATTAAATAATTTTTTTATTTCGGTAATCAGGATATAAGTATAAGAACAAACGATTTAACAAATTAAGACACATGCGAAGAACAAAGTGTCTTTTACCAAAAGGGAAACATTAACATAGGATCATTAACAAGTTGGTAATATTAGGTCACAATAAACCAAATATGGTATTATGTATATGAATATGGTTATTTATAAGATGTATAATAAACATATTTTTATTATATAGTAATCTTGTAAGAGTTCATAGAGAGTCAAGACACAAGGTTAGGGAATTTCATCTCACTTTTAATTTCCAGGAGATACATGTTATGTCCTCTACAATTTCCATTGGTTTAATGTATTTACTTCACATGATTTTATTTTATGTGACTTATAAATAATTTTTTGGTGATTAACATTTCAAATTTATGATCCTTCTTTCATGGGATTTATGTTTCAAAAGTTACCAAATCTGTAATATGGTTTTTTTCTCAATTTTCCTTCTTTAAGACTCATGTTTTGTTGTTCACCTAAAATATTTTTCGAGGTGAATATAATTCCATTTTACGTTACATATCCTAAAGATATATGATTTAATTATATTGTATTCTTTAATTAATTTTCATTCCTTACATTGAGAGCATGATCCCAAGATAACAAGTTATAAGAGTTTATTGAGACAATATCATTGATTTTTAGGTTTTTTTATATATACACATTTTCTAATGAAATATTATGATCCATATATCAAGAATATTCATGAGTTTCCTTATACCCAATTATTTCATGAAACAAATATGTATTGGTGCCATTTTTAACGATTTGGTACATTATATTGTAAAGAATGTATTTTTAGGAATGATCCACTTTACCCTCTCTTCAGTCGGAAAATCTAGGTTTCAAAAAGAGGGTTTCCATGAATATTATACCATTATCCTATAATATATAAAACAAATTTTTATCATTTTTTCTTTTACCAATCTCTTAAAAGGAATATTCATATCTCATTCCTAAAAAGGATTTTTTTTTCAAACTTACTTACCACAAAAAATAATTCTTATTTTACCTCTTAAGAAATGTAAGGATTTACCCATTGTCATTTCATTGAATCTTCCTTTTCATTTTTTATGGATAATATTTAAGAAATTTTGTTTCAAAAAAAAATTCATGGAAAACTTTTTTCAAAATTTTTTCATGCTTCTTTTATATGATTTAAAGGAATGTTATTTTCAAAATGATTTCATGAATTATTTAAATGTTTTCAGTGTATTTTCAAAGAAATGGTTTTCAGAACATTTTTAATTATTATTTATATGTTTTCAAAAAAATTAAATAAAAAGGTTTTTTAAATGTTTTGATATTAGTTTTATATATTTTCAAGGAAAATGTTGTTCAAAATTATTTGAAAAGTTATCCATTTATTTTCACAGAAAGTGATTTTCAAATAGATTTATTTATTAAGAAATGTATTTTGAAACGAAAGGATATTTTCTTCCAGAAAAGTTTTTAAAATATATTTTCCATCTAATATAACATTTATTGATGTCACTCATTATATTATAGTAAATGATCTAAATGATCTATTCATATCTTTACTATGAATGTGTTATGCTTGATTTCATGGTCTTTATGAAATCTGTTTCTTTTAATGAGTTATATTCTTTTGAAACTTTCTTCTTTTCATGGGTTATGCATCAAGGACATGATTTTGAAACTTATATATTTTTCATTATTTAGGATGTGATGAATTTTTATTGATTCCCATTTCATTTTTTGGGTTATGATTTCATGTTTATAGAACCCATCTCCTTTCATGGATCATGATATGATAAATCTTTTATGGCACATGCATGAATGAATTCATTATGTGAGAGGTAGGAACTATATCTCCCTCAAATTCATTTGTAAATGAAAAATGTTTTATGAGATCAAAGGGTACACTAGAGTACATCCCAATCCCAAAAAAAGAGAAAGCAGTGGAGAGAATCCTAGTCTCGAACAAGAGGGAACAGAGGAGAATTACCCATTCCAAAAATAAGAGGGTAGATACTAGGACATCCCAATCCCACCACAATAGGGAACACAGGGGGACATCCCAATGATGCCATAAGAGGGAAAATTGTAGGACACTTCAATCCCAAAACAAGAGGGTATACAGAAGGATATCCCAATCCTGAAACAGAAGGTTTCACCGGAGGGTATCGTAAGCCTGAAGCAGGTACATTGGTGATTATCCCAAGCCTAACATGTTACAAACATAATTTTATCCCACCTTGAATTAGGGTTTTTATAATTTTTTCCACAATCCCATGATTTATTCCTATATTATTCTCCCATGTAATACATTTATTATTTCCTTATGGTTCATGTCCTATAAATACCCATTCTTTATTATGATCTCTGATATGCATGATATAACCTTAAAATGTTATGCTCATTCCCCATGACCTTTTTTTATGTTATTCTCACACATTTTCTTAATTTACCCTTTCTGAGCATTTTTTCTCACCCCATTCTTATGTTTCCTCTCTCAAGGTTATGAAGAAGGGTTTTAGGAAGAAGATGTAATGGTTTATATCTTTATGGGTTATATTCACAATCTTCCACCCGAATAGAAGTCTTTGTTTCCATGTTTCCAAAAACACTAAATAATTACGGTCCTTAGGCATGTATTTGTGTAATGTACTAAATATTCATATAAAATAATGTAATATCCAGGTACGTTAAGAATATTTTTCTATATTTTCTGTCAAAGGAAGGTTTAGTCAACCTTTGGTAATTAGTATGGGAAAACCTTAATGAGATACCGAGGTTTATTTATAAGTATATGTCTAGGTATTTATATATGGATAAGTATAAGTATAAGTTACCATTTAAAAAAATTACTATAATCATGTTAAAGGGAAGAATAAGTTATTGTTGGGATATACATCATAGTTTGGTTACTATAAGTGTATGTGGATTTGGAAAAGATATACCTATGGGTAAAAAATATATGTTTTTGTCTTGACTTTGGGTAATATGGTACATGAGAATAGGCCTTACTACATACCCTATTTGACACACCTGGAGTATATGATTTAGGAATTCAAAAAATCATCACGAACCATTATGATGGATTTAAATACATGCTTCCTATACATATTATAGGATGATCCTTTGGTGTCATAGATTATAGAAGGTTATATGTTTTAAATATCTTACAAGTAACTCTTTTCAGGGCCATGTTGTTATTTACTATGATAAGTAATGCTCACACTATGCTTATGGTTTTAGCCAATGGCGGCAACTAAAAGCAACTGTATTAATGTTTAATGTGATTTATGATTTGATTATGATTAGTCATGTGGGATGATCACTAGAGTTAAATATTTTTTCATCATTTCTAATCCGTTTTCACATAACATGATTAATAATGTTTACCTTGTCTAACTCTCTCACACACCAAGGATGAGAAATAAGGAGCTCTCTGAGAGTTCGGGTGATGGAGACTATTGAGGAATGAGGGTTAGTTTTCCTTTAATGTTAAGAATGTGTAATGAATCACCTAATAGAATTTCTTAGTGGAACCAAAAGGTGATTTAACTATGGAAACGAAGGTAAAAAAGAAAGTGACTACAGTGGAAAATGGAGCGTTTGGTTAATGGAATGGAGTGGAATGTTTTCCTTCTTAAGGTATTATCAGTTGAAGAATGATTTATTTGTGGAAATTAAAAAATCATGAAAATTTATGTACAATGTGGAAGGCTCATGAAGAGAATCAGAATGGTGGTATAAGTTATGGTTTTTCGACTGATAATGAAGAGACTACAAAAGACATGTGAAAGGATTGTGGTGTTATTCTAGTATTCATTAAATTAAACATAAGAAACATGATTAGATTGAGTTCGTGGAACCTTAATACATTATTCATATTTCATATTCTATAAAATATGTATTGAGGAATAATTTTATGAAGAATGAGTTATTGTTTAAGAATAATGTTTGATGAATTAAGTAATTATGTTTTGGATTTTAGAGATTATGGTATATGAATCATGAAATATATAAGTATTTCCTGTATAATATTTCAATAAGTATTTAAAAGGAAATTATGAATGGTGATTAAGAAATATAAAAGTGATTTCCTAGAAATGAGATATTTCTATAAATGGAAGGTAACCCTTAATTAGTGTAAGACGTTAAGATAATGATGTTTGGATAAAGATATGCTGGATATGAAATAGTAAATGAGACACTATTGATTTCCTTGGAACAAAATAATGATTTGTTAATAAGTGGGTTATGATATCATTGATGATGTTTAGAGTATTTTTGGATTTATTTAATAGATCCAATACACATTGGAATAAGGAAGCATTCATATTTTATAAAAGTATTTATGGTAATTTAGGTTATTACCATGTTTGAAGAGAATATATGATGAGTCTATTAACATGTTTGGAATGTGAAAACCAATAGATAAATATTGACAGAAAATGGAATCAATGTTCAGATGATTTTATGAATCTCTTTATAATGTTTTGGATTTTCACCTTTGAGATGGGTTATAAGGTTAACCATCCATAAAAAGATTAAGTTTAACATTAGAGGAGGTATTTGTGCTTGATATTTGTGTTGAAAACCATGGTTAAATGGATAAACTATGATTAACCTTTTTTTATGGATGTACGTCTTATATAATATATTAGTGTGGTTTAAAAAAAGGACCTCAAGTATGTCAGGTGACTACCAATCAATTTTGTCAATGTCACGGGTCTAGAACCAATAACCGAAGGATGATATGGGTTTCACACCTACCACTGGCATAAAAAATGTATTGAATAATGTATAATTATTTTTTTGAATAAATATTTATGATGAACCAATAGTGTTACTTTTTATATTAATGCATGTTGATTTTTTCGAGACAAATAGCTAGATTCTTTATTCTTTTATGGGCCTTATGATATGTTAAAATTCTGTTTTAGTGCTTTATGCATTAAATTTAATTTATGGTAATTCATTCATTGAGGTAATATATTTCCTAAAAATTATTCAAATCATAATTGAAGAGTGATATTTTGTTTATAAATATATATCAACCATTACTCAACGTTCTAATAGTGATCAAATAAATTATGTCCCAATTCGATAAATTCTATTCAACAAATGGATTCTGGAATCATTACAGTTTTACGACATTAAGGCCTTAAAATTTCCATTGATCATTCACTTTTATATGATTGATAACCTCAATCAATCCTAATTAATATTTACACTTTTCCTCTATATCCAATCTTCACTCCCAACCTGTGTTCTCCAATGTGGAAACCTTGTTATATGTTACTTTGGGTAGTTGTTATGATTCCAAATTTCCCTTTTTAGTGGATTTTTTTAGTATTAATTTTTTAGATACAGGTTTATATGAATGTAACATTCATGTATTAAACCTTTTATAAACCAAAATATTTTTGATGGAGAAATTCATTTTAAGGGGTTAGAATGTAATACTCTGTGTTTTTTAGAATTTTTTAAAATTAATTTATTTTTTTGATATTTTTTATTTCACGTGACACTGGAAATAATTCAATTATATATATATATATGTATATATAAATATATATATTAAAACACTAAGTCAAACATTTGTTTCACACACAATACATAAGTGTCTTGTTCTACAATCACTACCAACTTGGCTTACGCTAATTGCAACACCGACTTGGCGTACGATGCACACAACACTGAGTTTCTATGAAACATATTTATATATATATATAATTAATTTATTTAGATAATTATAACCTAGACATTAAAAATTGTTATATTAATAGTTATAAAAACATTCCAAATATTTTCTATAATTTGTTATATCAATAAAACATATTGATAATGAAAGATATGATTTTTGGTAAAGACCTTTTTTTAATTAAAAATTCCATTCTCATGAATAGACTGATTTTAATAATAAAAGTGGTTTCAAAAAAAATTATAAAATAAATTTAATAAAATAAACTTTTCTTTAATTCAAAATATATAAATTATCATAGTGATAAATTTTTCGGTGTTTCTACGAGGCTTTATTTTTTGATGAATAGTGAAAAATACAGTTTTTTAGTTACAAATCACCTTTTTATCAAATTAATAATTTAGGATAAATGATAATATAAAAATGTTATATGTTCAAATTATATAAATACTAAATCTATTAATAATATTTAATTCATTTGAATCAATTTCACATTGAAACTAAATATAAACTCTAATTAAACCATTCACTTTTTTTACTTTAAAACCGCGTTTTTTCATCCCATCTGCGGGATTAACATTAATATTACACATTAAACTTTTATGAATTTAATTTAAAAAATATTAAATACACAATTTTAGTCATTCATAAATTTTCAATCTTATAATATGATGTTATATTTTGAAAAAAAACTAATAGTAAATGTGATTAAAATTAATCACAACGGTTGAAAACAAAGTAATCTTTATTTTGACTAAACCTTAAAATTAAGGGTCCAAATGACCCAGAAACATTTTCAACAATGATTAGTTTTAAATATTTAGTCCATTAATCTTAAATTATTTTGTTTTATTTTGGTTTTTTATGTCTTTTGTTTAGTAATAACATGTGAACACCTCACTTGTTACTAAGAATTCTAAGTGAGTCATTTTCCTTCCATATTAAAGGATAACACCTCTACCAATTACTCACACCTATAAAAACATTTAATTTCATCAAATATATACCCAAATAGAATCCAGACAATACTACCTTATACCTTTTATCCTTAATTATGTTTGAGATCCTCTTAAGTAATCCTTTTTGCAGAAAACAAAAGGAGTTACAAGATTTTGAGGTAACATCTTCTCTCGAAATCCTTTCATTTATTTTCCTTCTACATCCACTATCCTATATTTATTACATTATTGTGTGAAACAACCCTGTATCCTACATATACTAGGATGTTGTTATGAAACATTTATTAACTAAAATTACACACACCATCAACTAACGGATGTTGAACATACCGTTTCCATGTACGACAAACTACTACCTCATGAAATGATGATTGTTCCTTTCTCCTTTACCCCCAAACATGGTTACCATTATGTTGGAAATTATATTTACTTATGTAATATATTATATTTAATATGTATCTCAGATTATATATTACTTTTATAACTTTCATCTGTTCACTTAACATTTGGTGTTAATACGATAATCTCATTTCAGAAAGTGTGGACTTCCTCCCACTCAAGGCAAAATGATTCATTCACACACCACATGGACTGTATTGAAGATGGGTATAGTGAACTTATATGATATATGTTATAAATTAATGATAATGGAGTAATTATTCACATATATATACATATATATATATATATACATATTGAATTTAAATACATTCAGTCAATATAATAATAAAGATGGAGACAACGTTCAATCGTACGTACGGCTTACCGTCTCCATGAATAGTGTATTCCATTTCATACTACTATCTTCTATTGATTATTATAGTAAATATATAAATTATATACCAGATATTTATATAATTTTTCACATTTTTTAATTATTATATAAGTATAAGAACCAATGATATAAAAAATTAAGACACGTGTGAAAGACAAAGCGAATTTTACCTGAAGGGAATCTTTAACAAATGTTCATTAACAAGAGGGTAATATAAAGTAATAATAAAACAATAAATGGTGGTATGCATAATAATATTATTTTTAAAAATATTTATAATACTCTTATATTAATTATATATGATTCATGTATGAGTATGAAGACAGTTAAGACACAAGTTAAGGGGATTTTATCTATCTTTTAATTTCTATGAGATAAATGTTATTTTCGCAACACAATCCATTTGTGTGTTGTATGTAATTACCATAATTTTATTCTACATATCATATATATAAATGTATTCTTATTAACATGAACATTTTATTATCCTTCTTTCATGGGATTTATGTTTTAAAAGATTCAAATCTGTAATAATGTTTTTTCTCAATTTTTCTTCTTTGAGACTATGTTTTGTTGTTTATCTAAACCCTTTTTCATGGTGCACATACTTCCATTTTACATGACATATCATGAATCTCAATAATTATATTATATTATATTCCTAACTCAATTTTCATTCCTTACATGTAGAGCATGATCCTGTGATACCATGTTATAAGAGTTTATTGAGACAACCTTATTGCTTTTTAGGTTTGTTTATGTATATTCTTTCATTCATGAAATATTATGATCCATATCTAAAGAATATTCATTAGTTTAATTATCCTCTATTATTTCATGATAAAAAAATTTATTGTTACCATTTTCTACTATTTGGTACATAATATACATAAGAATGTTTTTTAGGAAACCTTGACATTACCCTCTCTTCACTCAGAAAATATATGTTTTCTAAAAAGGGTTTCCCAGAATATTGTACCATTATCCTTTAATATTTAAAATAAATTTTTATCCTTTTCTTATTTTACTAATCTCTTAAATGGAATATTCATTTCACTTTAGGAAAATAGTGTCTTTCTAACCTTTTTTCCATGAAGAAGGAATGTTATTTTACCTCATACAACATGTGTGGATTTACCCAGAGTCATTTCATTGAATCTTCATGTTAAATATTTAAAAGGATAATATTTTAGAAAAAAAATCCTAAAAGGTATTTTTCACAAAAAAAGTTGTTTTAACATTTTTTCAGGCTTCCTTATTAATTTGTTATCAAAATTTTTTTCCAAACTGTTTATAAGCCTTATTTACATGTTTTCAAAGTATTATTAATGAAAAGGTTTTAAAATTGTTTTCAATCAATCTTTATAAGTTTTCAAAATGTTTTTAAAGAAACGATTTTTAAATTATATTGATCTTTATTTTATAATTTTTCACGGAAAATGGTTTTCAAAATGATTTCATATGTTTTCAAGATATTTTCAAAGAATGTGATTTTTAATTGGTTTTATGTATTAAAAAATATTTTTTCAGACAATGAAGGATATTTTCATCAAGAAATTTTTTTGAAAGATACTTTACATATAACATAACATATATTTATGTTAGTCGTTCCTTTTAATTAATTGATCTTGAGGATCCATTTGAATCCTTTATATAAATGTGTTATTCTTAATGTCATGGTCTTTATGAAATCTGTTTCTTTTCACAGGTTATATTCTTTCGAAACATGCTTCATTTCATGGATAAATTATTAAATGAAATGATTATAAAACTTGTTTCCATTGTATAGGTAATGATGTGATGAAATGTTATTCACTCCCATTTTATTTTTTGGGTTATTATTTGATGTTTATAAAAACCATATATTTCCATGGGTCATGATATGACAAATTTTTGGTGGCACATGAATGTTTGAATTCATCATACGATGGGTTGGACCTATATCTCCCTCCAATTCGTTGGATAATTATAAATGTTTTATAATCTCAAAGATTGCACCAGAGGACATCCCAAGCCCAAAATAAGAGGAAAAAATGGAGGACATCCCAATCCTAACAATAGGGTATATGGGAGAACATCCCAATCCTAAAATAAGAGGGTACCTACTTGGAAATCCCCATCCCACAGTAAGAGGGAACATGGGAGGACATATGAATCCCACAATAAGAGGGAATAGGGGAGAATAACCCAATCTCTATATAATAGGGTACCCAAAAGGATATCCCAATCCTAAAATAAGAGGTTACAAAGGAGGGAATAAAAACCCCAAAGAGGTTATATGGGTGATTAATTCAATCCTAACATCTTACAGAGGTCTTGGTAGGCCTCCTTGAATTAGCATTTTTATATGTTTTTTCTAAAATCCCTAGTTTTATTTGTATCTTATTATCTCATGGATTACATTAATTATTTCCATATGATTCATGTATTATAAATTCCTAATCTTTATTATGTTCTCAGATATGTAAGGTATGACAGTAAAATGTTATTCTCATGTTCCATGTCCTTTTTTCTTGTTTTCCTCACACATTTTCTTTATTTACCCTTAGTGAGCATCAGTGGTTACCCCATTATTATGTTTCCTCTCTCTAGGTTACAAAGTAAAAAACATAGGGTGAGGTTATAATGGTGTAGCTAATTATAGGGGATGTTAAAGATATTTTACCAGGATAAAAGATTTTGTTTCCATGATTCCAAAGACACTAAACTATTACAGTCCACAGGCATGTATGTTTGCAATTTATTAAATATTCTTTTAAAATTATATAATATTCATGTATGTTAAGATAGGGTCTCAATATTATCCTTGGAATACTATTAGTCCATGTTTTTGTTTTTTACAGGTTTCTTATGGTTACATGATTATATGATACCATGTTGTTTATGTTAAGATCCCATGTGATTACTCAAATGCCTTATCTTTTATAATATCTTGATATACCTTTTACTCACCTGTTATGTTTCCTTTTTTTAATTCTCAAACTAGGTTTTTTAGTTCACCCCTTTTGTGTATGTATTTCCAAGGTTATCTCATATAATTTTATAAGCACAATGGGTTTTGTTACTCTTTAAGGAGATTAAAATAAAGAGGCTTCATTTTCATGTTGTTGTTTGAAATACCTTTTCTTTTAACAAAACTTTCCTTTTTCGATCCATGTTTTTATTAATGGATATTTATGTAATAAATTTAATAATATGTGTAAAAATTTATAGGCTATTATACCTATTTTCAAATTTTCCACCCATTATTGATGACACAAACACCTTTATACTTACCAATTTAGGGTCAACATAGGGCTAGGAAACCCACCATACACCCTTATATGACATAATTATCTGAACACCCTATATGGGTTTCATTATCTTCATATGATCACATGGGTGTATCCCAAAATCTCATTGGGAATGACATCTTGCAACATCACCAATATCATCTTATGGCCTCACGAGGCCCATATGATAATCCATGTGGGAATCACTCTATAGGTATGTCTCAATGCCCATCTAAAATTCCATTGCACTAGTTTTTCATCTCACCCAATGTAATGGTATTCGACCTAACTGGGTTAACCACAACATTCACCTAGTTCATCCCCTTATTGGGTAAGGAAAAAAAGATAATAAAATAAGACCAACAACCAGGTTACAAAGTGGAAAGAAAGAGAAGTACAACTAAAATAAATAGGCTAAAATATGAGTAATGACAATTATAGACAAACAAGTCTCCATGTGAACAATCATCACCTCCAAAATCATACCAAATCAATAGATTAGGATAAATAAAATATAAAATGTTACAAAATTCCCTTCCCTTTACATGTATCCTAAAAAACATGGTTAACATCCTCCCAAAGGTAGAAGTATGGTGTGTGTAATAGATCCTTTTAAGAAACTAAAAATGAATATATTCATGTTATACTGTCATGAATTAATAGGTTTTAGATCTAAAACAAAACATTTTTACAAGGAATATATAAATAAATCCATTTAAAAACATTTATAAAAAATTCTTTTGGGTTTTCCACAATTTTTATTTCATGTTTTCGAAATATAGATACATGATATTCATAAAATAAAGTACGTAAAAAAATAAATATAAACATAAATGTGAGGCCAAATCTATGAAATAATAAATCTGAAATAATCGATAAAAACAAAAATGAAGCTACAAGTTGTGCTCTATCCTTTCTAATAATATATACTAGACACACACAATCCAAAAAGGGCATAATTTTGGATCCATCTAATACAGAGACCTTACTAAATCCATCGATATAAAATATTTTTCCTCCTATTGGAATCACACACACTAAGGATACCCATGTCTCTTATTTGATGCACCCAATATTCCTACTGTGCAATGTTTTTCAATTTATGTTTTATAAACCATGATCTCATTTGTTCATATACAATTTTAGATCCATGAAAATCTATATTTGGGTTTGAAAATATATTCTTTTATACATCATGGAAATTCATTTTTTAAATCAAAAACACCTTTAAAAAATTAACCCTTTCCGTTTTTAATTTCAACACAAGAAATTCCATATTATGTCAATAAATCAATAATAAAAATTGGAAACGAATGAAATTGTAATTATTTAAATTATCCACATACCTCAGGGATGTTTAGAACCTAACCTCCTTTAAAAAATTTGATGGGAAACCCCATGATCATCCTTTGGAAGATAAGGCACACAAAGATATTTGGAATAATTTATACAAATCAGGATCCGATTACCAATATCTACAAAAATTAGTGTCACAACGACAAATAAGGATGAAACAAAAAGTAATGTTTACTCAGAGAGAAGAAATCCAACCACAATGATAATAAATAGCTTAACGAAGCAATCAGGATGGGATGGTTTCACAAAAAATCACCAGGGGTGCTCCCTTGGATGATTGAAGGGAGGCTTAAAATGAATGAATGAATTAAACATAAATACATCAACCTAAACTATTGAATAATGGAATTTATGTGGAATATAATCCAGTCAAGCATCGGGTAATCCTCCATACTTAGATACATAGGAAAAACCAATTACATTTTTAATTACAATCAAATTTTTGACAATATGGGACCTGTAACCCTTACACGACCTGAACAATTTCCACCTTGGGTATTAAGTTAGTAGAATCTATTATATAGTCAATACATGCATTTTAATCTTATTAAACATTGTACATATTCCTAGTACATAGAAATTACATTATCTATTAAAGATTCAAATTCCAAAAAAAACACTGGAAATCACCAATATAGGTATCTTCCCAATTTAATGTTAAAAAAACTGTCCCAATGGAAAAGAAGCAAAAAGGAACAATTATAACACACACGATTCAATGTTTAAAGGGAACTAAAATATCCCCAATATAAAATCATTTTTTTCCTAGAAAGTGATCAAGATACTCTATCCATAAAAAAGAGAAGACCATAACTACCTCATAAACAACTCCCACTCCCACATATTGTGGCGATAATATCATTACTTCCGTAGTACCCATGCCAAAGGGATGGTTTTACCCAATAATACCTCATCCTAGTGATCTATAATTTGATATAGAAATTCCACTGAAGTGTTATCAGTTTCAATATCTACATCCTCCCACCTAATCGCAAGGGAATGATTTTTCATGCACCTCCTAAACATGGAAACATGAAACACATCATGAATAGTAGAAAACCTTGATGGAATTTCCAACTTTTAGGACACCCTCCCTAGTCACTCAACAATCTCAAATGGTCCCACAAATCCCAAAAATGGTGAATGGATAGGGAAAATCTAATCACCAACCACAAACTCTAATAGCAGATGACAACAATCCATATAATATTTATGACCACTTTGTGCTAGTACCATGTGAATATAAATCAACTACACCATATCTATCATCTTCTAAATGATACTCAGACCAACCAATGACCTCTCTCTAAACTCTACAAAGAACATGGAAGATCATCATGGATTACCATAAAAACCTCAAAGGGTGTCATCCTGGTCGAGGCATGATAACTTTTATTATAGGAAGTCTCATCCAAAGGAAAATACCTAACCCATGATACGTTGAAATAAGTGACAAAATATCATAGCATATCCTCAATAACCTAGATATTCCACTCTGTCTATCCATCCATCTATAGGTGATAAGCCATGCCTAATTTCAATGAAGAACCCATTGCCTCATGTAAACCATTCCACAATCTAGATGTAAACCTTGAGTCCCTATCAAAAATAACTATATAGAGAACTTCGTAAAGTCTCCAAATCTCTCTAACACATAATTTCCTAATCTAATCCAGTTTCATGAAATCCTTTATTGGTAATGAATTCACTAATTTAGTGATTCTATCAGTAATCACCCATATCGCATCCTTCCCATTAATATTCCTTGTCAAAACAATGATGAAATCCATGGAAATATCATCAAAAATCCATAACAAAATAGATAAAGGATGCAAAAAAATGTGTAGGTCTCTAGTATTCTTCCTTATCTCTTTCACAAGTATGGAACCATGATACAAAATCTGAAATTGTATATATTTCTATAGTATTCTTCCTTATATCGTTCTCAAGTAAGGAACCAGGATATAAAATATGCAACTGACGGCCACATCCCCAAAACCAAATACTGAAATCTCCTATCATGGTACATCTTTATATCCCCATCATGAATGGACCAATAAATCTAGTTTCCACTTTCTAACCAATACTTCATAAGGGAAGAAGAACAACCAACCTACTATATAATCACAAACATATACTAGGAGACTGGGACCACTCACTCGAGGTATCGCCAGTTTTTTTTATTTATCCTAAGAATAATCTATCAGTGTTTGTCATCAGCTTCAGTCAAACTTGTTCATTAAAAAAAAGTCAATATTTGTCAAAACCAAGAACACCTTTCCACCAACCACCTTCACCCCCAAGATCATATAAACAAAAAAAATCATCAGAACCCACGTTTCAATTGATTCCTTTATTTCATGGATCATTACTCTTCTTCTAAGCACATCAGATACCAGGTTTCCTTACACATGGGTATATATGATTTCAAAATAAAATTTCTGAAGAGACTCATCCCAACATCTATATTTCATGTTCAGACTCATTTTGTGTGAAATCAAACATAATGATTTTTTAATAAGAATATACTATAATTTACTCCTCAAAATGATAGTGATGTAATGTCTTGGGGGCATGCATAAAAATAGCTAACTCAAGATCATGGGTAGGGAAGTTCTTCTCATATGGTTGTAATGGTTGTGAGCCATACACCACCACCTTTTTTCCATTGCATCAAGACACAAGCCAAACATAGACCTATGTAGTCAAAGAAATAATCATAACCTGAACTTGGTTTTATGTTAATCAATAATTGTGTTGAAGTCAACCTTACATTAAACTCCTAAAAAGACCTCTAACATTTTTCATCCCTCAAAAACATTAAACCCTTTTGGGTAAAATCTATCATCAAAAATGAAGTTTTGGAGAAGTAAAAAACAACCCATTTCTAATAATGGTAAAACCCAATGAATCATTAAATCCCAAAAAAGTTTATGGGATTTTCCTTGGGCATGGCCACCCATACCATTATAGGATCCAATGGGATTCCCTTCTTAGGTATGACATTCCCCATAAAAATAACCACTCACATCCAAAACATAAAATTAGAATGTTTACCATACATATGATGTTCTTTCAAGTTTCAAGGAATGACATCCTAATTGTCCACATGTTCCTTCTGAAAATTGGAGTACAGCAAGATATCATCAATAAATGCAACATTAAAAGAGAACAAAAAACAAATGAAATATCTTGATCATTAAATCCAAAAACATTGCATTAGAACTATTGAGTCCAAAAGGAATAACCAAAAACCCTAAATTCCCATATTGACACCAGGATCAAGCACTAAGAAGTCCCAAACCATATCAAAGTCAGATATCACAACCTAACACACAAGGTACATGAAACCTTTTTCAAACCTATTTCCCAAAGGAATGGAATGATCCAACAAGAACAACATTAGAACTAAATGCAGACCCCCCATGTCAACCAGCATTGATATTATAAAATAATTACTAACACTCATACCAAAAAAACTAGTACTATTAAAGATGAAATTAACATCATACCTCAAATAGTGGATGACCCTACTACTAATTTCCCAGGCACACACTCTACCATATAATGATCAATTTTTATAGCCACATGGTCAAGAACTTTATCCTGAGAATGAGAGAAACCACCCTTGGGAGCATCAAAATTAATTTTTAGTCCCTTGGTGAATGTGGAGCCCGCCTTTTTACCTTTGATAATCTTATCATAGAAACATTTCAGATGTCTAGATCACCTATAAAGATGATTAGTCGAAGGAGAATATGTAGAATGAGGCATAGTTTGTCGAAACCTCTCACAGTGATAGAAAATAACTTTTCATTTCATAGATGAATCCCTTGAAATTGGTCTTGTAGAAAACTAACCACTCTTTTGTTTCCTTTTCTAACCAGAATAAGCACCCAGGCTAACCACTTCACACAATAAAGCTCTATCCAACCCAATCCATAGAGATATGTCACCCTCATCAAAAGTTTCTTTACCCACTACCTCCATAAAGGTAAAAAATAACAAATGAACTAGAATGGACAAAATATCATACATCATCCCTATCTCAAACCTATGATCCATTATGTATTAATTAGTAAGAATATCTTGTTTTAGATGCACCATATGGGAAATATATTTGGACTAGTCTAAAAGGTTACACTCCCCTTCGTCAAAGGAAATAAAAACCTGAGTCTTTTCAAAATGAAAATTCTTCGAATAAAACTAATGATTAAATATATTTTTTGAATGAAACCAATGTAAGTCCTTTGTTCAACTTAGCTTTCACTAGAGAGACCCACCATATTATTCTTGGTTCCATGACCATATACATGGAAAACCCATGTGATTATATTCATGAGATGTAAAAATTATGAATACCTTCTCAATCTTTTCATGCCACTCCTCTAACTCTTGGATTCCTTTTTCACCATGGAAGACAGGAGTATATTTATTCCAAAAAATTTGACCCATGATTCACTACACTGAACCCAATTTATGAATGGTATATATAGCTTGTTAGACTAAGAAAAGGTCAACAAGAGGATCCTCTAATGGAACCTACATCGTGGATTCCCCTCTCATTATGAAAATAGATCTTCTGGTAGATGTTTTTTAAAACATAAGACAATAACCAATCAGTCTCAGTAAAATTTTAAACCCATTAAACCAACTTATACAATCCAAAACAATTTATTAAAATGATATGAATTGAATGAAATTATTAATGATACCACAAAAGGAAACACCTTTTGAATTGAAAATTTCCATCTATATAAACTACCCACAAAGATTATTTAGATTACCTTTCACACACCAAGTCCCCAAACATAGTAGATTGATCAATTAAATAGATTTACAATAAAATTAATTCAAATGATTCTAAATACTAGTTCATGAACGTATTAATGATTTTTCGAACACCCATGTAAACTCAGTTTCATTCAAAGGAGTGAACTAAAAAATCCTTATTTTTTTCATTAACTATATGAATTCTAACAATCCAACTCATGTCTACCCAAGAAAAACCCCAATTTAGAGAGTGTGGTGTAAGAACCCAGAATGTTCATTTCAGGTATGGTTTTTATTTTAATGTGTTTTTTTGAAAAAGTGGAGTTTTTTTAAAGTTAATGAGTACACATTTTATACTTAATAGTACACCTCGTGTACTTGGTTTTTGTGGGTGACCGTGTACTTGCTATGTAACGGCTGAGTACATAGTTTTGTGGGGAGACCTGGAGACCACCTAAAGTGGAGCCCCGATAAGGCAATAACATGCCATGTATCTTTAAAGAACATGTAGTGTAATTTTCTTTTCAATTGTTATATTGAACTGGGGTCGCGTTTAATTGGAAGAACATCGTTCTTCTAGATCTGTCTTGTCCAGGATTGATTGGGAGTGACGTTTCTTCTCTGATCCCCTAATCAATCACCCATTATCTATTTCATCCTCTATATATTGTGTTGTAATCACTAAGGGGAGTTCTTTCTTCTTCTAGAGCCTTGTTTCATGACTTCTCTCCTTTTGTATGATATCCTTGGTTGAATGTTTTAGACGTTTTGTAGATGTATTTCATTCTTGTCTAATTAAATTGCTGAAACTAGAGTATATTGATCTTAAAATGCTGAGGTAGGTGGTTTGTGCCCTTCTATAGTTTGTCTTGGAATTATATGTGCAAATGTTCCCAATACCCTAAAATGGGTTATTGCGTGATTAGGTATTTTATCCCTATTAATGCCTGATATGCCTTGTGTTTCTGAGTAGAGATTTTTTGTTTTTTGAATAGGGTCTATTACCATGTTATGGATGTGATTCCCATGATTGTTTTGATATTGACCATTTGTTCTAGCTTTGATGGTTAGGCTTCTTGTTTTACATTCCATGTGTTTTTATGAAGGAGTGATGTTATCTGATGTTGTTATATGCTTGTAGTTGTTTAGAAAAGTAGTTCATGAAAGCTGATAGCTAAGTAGTTCTTAAGGTTTACATTAGATGTTTAACATCATTGTACACAATTGACTTACACAGGGTTGTGGGAACTCAGTGTAGTAGACCCTAGGGGGAATGGATATTGAGGGATTCCCCAGAGTGTCAATTTACTTTTATGTTGAGATACCATATGTAGGATGAACTTTATGCTCCATTAGTGTTTTTTTAGTTCCACATTGCAAGAACCAAGACAGAATGGGATGTTTATTGCTTCCTCAGAGTGTATATAGTTACCGATATGATACCATATGGAGAATTGATTTTGAGTGCTTCCTAATAGAGTATTTTCTAATACTGAACCAGAGGGGTTAGATTGTGAGTACATCCCAGAGGGTTTCATGTGTTTTGTTGGACGAACCAGAGGTGTTAGGCTATGAGTACTTCCCAGAGGGTTACTTTTTTTTATTAGTTGTATACTTGATATATGAAAATGAATGCAATTGAACTAGTATGATTGTTTACTTTTGAGTACTTCCTTGTTTACTGATTCATTTTTCTTATTGTCTACCATATATATTCACTGACTATTAGACATGGATCTTTGGGTGCTTTCCTTCTAGGATTCATCCCACACCCTGTTTGGGTCATGATTTTTGGCCCAAACATATTATATTGTTGCAGTTATAGATAAGGGAAAGTTCCCTTATAAATCAGGTACTTGACTGCTGTGGAGTTGGAGTGCATGAGACCAACCTAAGGCCTACAATACTATTGGATTTTCTTAGTTGTTTTTCCTTTGTAGGTAGGTTTTGTACATTATTCTTTCATTCTGACTTGTTTGAATACTTTACCATACATATGTGACCTACATCATTTATATATGTCCTCCAATTGTTTAGTTATATTCATTCTTCCACTGTTTATCTTTTTCATGTTATTATTACTACTTCTACTACCATTATCTCTTTATTTCTGATGAGTTACTCTGCCAATGAGGTCATTATTTACCCACTATCACACCCAAGGGTCTCACTTCTAGTCGGTAGCCTCTGGTGTTTGGGGAAATGCGCATTGGGCCATGTGACCAACTGGGTTCGGGGCACCTCTAGGCTGCACCCGAAAGTGAGATGTTAGAAATTTGTATCAGAGGAATTATTTTCATCATGACGTACTATTTGGAGCCTATATATAGGTATTGTATGGAATAATTAGTTGGTAATAAGCTATGCTCGGGGGTAGATAATCTATGTACATGGAAAAGCTAATTTACCTCGTTTATTGCAATTTTTTTGAGTTTTTCAATTATTATAGTTGAATTTATTTCACTATTGGGTGATCCACATTATTTATGTTGTTATCGTTGATATTATTGACATTTTATTTCTATTTCTACCCGATGAGATTAGGGTATTCCATCTCAGGAATACTATAGGAACATACTATAGATCACATGTCATGCATTTTTTCATGCAATTTTGGGTGCACTACTGATTGCACGTTGTTGTGATAGATGTTGTTCAAGATATGCATGTTTTTGTGATAGATACCTTCATAGAATACCTTTTATTTTATAGGGAATTTATAATGTTTAATGTTCATTTGAATGAATGCCAAACTTTTGTCCTTGAGGTGTTATATACCCTCATGGATTAGAAATTTGTGGATCATTGCATTGTTATCCCTTTTATATGACATGTATAATATGCCAAACATTAATTCACATGATTTATGGGCCCTCATTGATTAGAATTTAAAGCTTTAATGTTCATTTCAGTGTTTTTATGGGTTACAGATTAGTTTCTAAGGGTTACTATCTAGAAAATCCCAGAATACATGGTGTGTATTGCTAAATATATGCCATGTATCATTTTATTCGGGAAGGAAATTTTTTTTCTTATGTACACAACGTGTACTATATGTACACACTGTGTGGTCTCTAAGCATGTTACTACTTGTGTGGGTTGAGACACGGGTTGGGAAATCTTTGGTGGAACACGCCATGTACCAAACGTACGTGATGTGTGTATAGACCATGTGTCTAGTCATGTTCCCAATTACGTGAGTGGATTATGGGTAATTAGTACACGCCATGTCTGGAACGAACACATAGTGTAGAGTCAAACATGAAAATGATCATGTCACTAACTTCATGGGTCAGTGAAGTTCTTTCTAGTACATGTAGAGTCAAGCACGAATACGCCATGTAGTCTTGCTCTAGGATATCTGTGTGGGTCAGTTGTGAAGGAGAACTCTGGAAGGGGATAATGATTCAAGTACATGCAGTGTCTGGGGAGAACACGTTGTGTGTATGCAGTGTTACATGACCTACATTAGCGAAGGTACACGTCCATATGAATGCTCAAGGGAACAGGTCATGTAAGAGTTTTACATGCCGTGTATCCCCCTTTTTGAAATCTTGAATTATTTATTTCTCCTATTACCTTATTAAACTTTTTTGTTCAGTCCTTGTTAATCTTGATCTAAGGTGTGTGTTTGACCTTGCAGATTGATTCCCCTAAGATGTCCTCCATTTGTACACTAGTTACAAGGTAGTGACCAAAAACTAGACATGGAAGATCAGGAACTGTTAGAAGATCTTCTAGTTATTCCCATCATGGAATTAGCCGTTTTTCAAGATACAGGTGTCGATGCACATATTCGAGAGGGATTTATGAGGTTCATTCATACCTTTTGAGGAGTACAGCCTCTTGCCCCGTCTATGGCAGATTTGACATGGATTTTTCAAAAGCATCATTCTTCCACCTTCATAGGGGATAGAGAAACTCATGATGAAGAATAATGGTTATAATCATTACATTCGATCTTCAAGCATCTTGAGACGCCTCAAAAGAGGAGGATGAATCTCTCTATGTACATGCTACGAGTTTCTTCCAAGAGATGGTGGGATGTGATCTCACAGATGGGACGACAGTAGGTGATGGCTTGGGGTGAATTCCAGCTTGCCTTCTATGATTATTTCTACCTGGAGACTTTGAGGGACAATCGATCCCAAGATTTCATGATTCTAGTGCAAGGTACTCTTTTAGTTATATATTACTCCTCTCACTTCATATAGTTGTAGTTATTTACACCCATTCTAGGAGGTGATGAGTTATTCCTCGTGAGGAAGTTTGAGGATGGTCTCAGGCACAACATCTGATCTTAGGTGATCATATTTTGGTTGACTTACATAAAATCTATAGTCAACCAGGTGTTGATCACAGAGTGTAATATGTGGGATTTTGGAGTTGTGATCCTGGGAAGCCCATCATCCAGACTTGGTACCCCTTCAACTGACAATAGGAAGCACCATAAGGAGTCTACGTGTGGAGACCTGAGAAAGTGGGATATTTCATCTAGTTTCCAGGTGGTGCATTACTAATGAGGGAAGAGTTGGAATATGTGGTGAAATTTCCTGAGAGAACTAATGGAGTACAAATATTGTTGCAAGATGGGACATCTTTAGTGGTTCTATCAAATTTTCTCACCAGTAAATGGTGATAGAGGTTCTGTTTCGACTCCTCAAACCAAAGTTGCACCACCAATTTCTCTTTAGTCAATGAACATAAGTTATTCCATCTATTTAGCCTGAGGTGGATGTAACGACCATGGTAGCCAGTTAGCAGGCTTTTAGCGACAACATGGTGGATAAGATCAGCGTGGTTAGGTAATGTCATAGGGTTGCAGTATAGGACAGACTTTTGCAGTGGAGCAGATCCAGCAGTAGCAGGATCCCGAACCCTCTAAAGTAAAGGTACGATTCTAGTTGCCTCAGTTATAGCTTATGCACTTTTTGATATAGGGTCTTGCCATAGTTTCATATCTTTTTCTATGGTGGAGAGACCTAGGCTCTATATCTTTTCTACTGCTGATGTCTTGACGCTAGACACTTTGTTAGGGACTAGAATGGCCAGTGTATGTCAGCCCAAGGAGTTCCTTATTGAGGTTGGTGGGTGTCACTTCTTCTGGGACCTTTGTTTCTTAGAGATGACATGCGATTATGTCATCCTTAGATTGGATTGTTTGATTCCCTCCGAGATTGGTGCTGATTTCTATCATCATAGGGTAAGTTTTATGTCACTAGAGGGTTGTTTGTTTATTCACAAGGGTGAATGGGATGTCCAAGCGAGTAGAGTGGGACCCAAGAATCATGGGATTGGAGGAGTTACAACACATATTTTTAGTCTATATCAAGATGACCGGGGGAATTCGCAGTTGGGTTTTCCTCCAGTGGTCCATCATTTACCAATTGTCTTTCAAGAGGACTTTTCATGTTTTCCTCAAGAGCAGGAGGTACACTTTTCTATTGAGCCTGTTCCAGAAGCACCACCGGTGTCCATTCCTCCTTATATGATAGCTACACTAGATTTACAAAAGCTCAAGAAGCAGTGAGAGGAGTTACAAGAAAATGGTTTCATCTGACCCAGTACTTTTCCTTGGGGTTCCCCTATCCTATATGTGAATAAGGCTGATGATACCTTCATAATTTGTGTGGATTATCAGAAGATAAACATGTTGATGATCAATAACCGATATCCCTTGCCATGGATTGATGATCTCTTTTATCTGCTTCATAGTGCCTGTGTGTTCTCAAAGATTGACATGAGATCTGGTTACAATTATTCACATGTTAGACCATCAGATATACCTCTTAAATGCGTTCAGAGTAGGTATGGTCTATACGAGTATGTGGTTATGTTGTTCGGTCTCACAAATGCTCTCGCATTTTTCATGGCACTGATGAACCGAGTGTTCCATCCATACTTGGATTCTTTCATGGTAGTTTTCATGGACGATATCTTGGTGTACTCTCACAATCGATACATCCATGCCAAAAATCTTGAGATCATTTTGAGTACACTGATAGAGAATTAGTTGTATTCTATGCTTTGAACATGCCGCTTTTGGATAGACCATATTCACTTCATGGGTCATGTTATCTCAGATATTGGAGTATTAGTAGATCCACAGAAAGTGTAAGCAGATTTTTCCTAGGAGTAGCTGAAGAATTTCTTCGAGGTAAGGTGTTTTCTAAGGATACCAGGTTTCTACAGACATTTCATACAAGACTTTTCACGCATAACAGTTCCAATGAAAGGCCTAAATAAGAAGGGTGTGAAGTAATTGTGGGCACATTCTTGTGAGTCATCCTTTCAGGAGATGAATGGGAGGTTGAATTCAGCACCGATACTAGTATTTCTAGAGCTGGGCAAGAGATATACTGTTTACTATGCTACATTAGGTATCGGCCTAGGATCAGTGCTTGTGCAGGGAGAAGGAGTCGTTGCATACAGGTCTCAGTGGTTGAGGACACATGAGAGGAATTACCCAAACATGATCTTGAGTTGGATACATTTGTTCATGCTTTACGCTATTGGAGAAATTATCTTCTAGGAGAGTATTTTTTGGTTTTCACCGATCACAAAAATCTCAAATATCTCTTCACTCAGAGCGATCTGAATTTGAGACATCAAAGGTGGGTTGAGTTCCTTCTGTCTTTTGACATTGAAATTTTCTACATACAAGTAAAAGGAAACCCAGTAGCTGATGCATTGAGCCAGAGGACACATATACAGGAAATTATAAAGGCCAGCAGTGAGTAGTGGCTAATTCCTCTATTATCTGAGATGAATATGGAGTTGAACGACCGATAGGGCCATACATTTATTTCTTCTGTGGATGATATATATACTCTACCAGTTCGAGTGAGAATGAAGAAACTATTATATTCTGAAGGACTAGTCCTACAGGAGAGTTTGTCGTGAGAGGAACCTATTTTTGGATGGACCGTAGCTGAGGATCAGATCAAGTGATTTCATGGCCACATATGGGTGTCAGTCAATATACATACGCGAAGAGCTACTGCGGGACATTCATTACTCAGTTTGGGAAGTTCATCCTGGTGTCACCAAGATGTATCGGTATCTGCTCTGTCAGTATTAGTGTCCTGGTATGAATAGATATGTTCATGAGTTTCTCATGAGGTGTTCCACCTATTATTAGGTGAAGGTGGAGCATTAGAGACCAACAAGGCTTTTGCAGTAGTTACCCATTCCCAAGTGGAAGTGAAACGATGTCATGATGGATTTCGTGACAGGTTTATGAGGTTTCCTTGAGCGAATGATGTTGTATGGATGTTCATTGATAGACTACTGAAGGTTTTACACTTCTTTCCAGTCAAGGAGACCTTCAGTGTTGATGAGCTGGGAAGGCTGTACATCTGAGAGATTGTATGTCTACATGGGGTTCCTCACTCCATCATTTCTTATAGGGACACACATTTTACTTCTCGAGTCTTGTAGGGATAAAAGTGGTCTCTGGGTTCACAGCTAATTTTGTGTACAACTTACCACCCCCATATAGATGGCTAGTCCAAGCATACGATTCAGGTGCGGGAGTACATGATTCAAGCATGCATCCTTGATTTTGGAGGTTCTTGGGAGAAGCATATACGTCTTGTGGAGTTTTCCTACAATAATTGTTCTCAAGAAACTATTCAGATGGATCCTTATGAGGCTTTGTACATTTAGCCAAGCCAATAACCCGTATGTTGGTTGGAGGTAGGAGAGGCAGCAATGCGGGGAACTCATCTTATTTAGGAGACCATAGAGTAGATAGATTTTATTTAGAAGAGGATGGATATTGTACAGTCATGACAGAAGCCTTATGTTGATCGACATAGACGACCTCAGGTGTTTGATGTCGGAGATTAGGTTTTTCTACATGTCACATTGAGGTTGGGACACATGAGGATTAGGAAATAGGGCAAGATTTCCCTGAGATATGTTGGACTGTTTGAGGTTTTGGAGAGAGAGAGAGTCTGGTTGCCTATCGGTTGATGTTACCTAAGAGGTATCGGGATATGTATGGAATCTTCCACATTTCTCATCTCCTAGGTTACTTCTCAGACATGTCTCATCGTTTTCAACCCGAGGAGGTTGAGTTGGAGGTGCATGCCTCATTCGAGGAGCATCCTATCCGGATTGTTGATCGCATTGCAAAGGTTATCTATGGTCTATCTATTACTCTGGTTTGAGTTCTATGGCAGTACGATAGATACAAGATAATAATTGAGAGAGAGACATCGATGTACTATTGTAGTGGCCGGAGATTTCTGAGGAATATTCTTCTATGATGACATTATAGTGATATTCGAGGACAAATTTCATTAAGTGGTAAAGTTTGTAAGAAACCGAATGTTTCTTTTCAGGTATTGGTTTTTTAGTGTTTTTTAGAAAAATAGGACTTTAGGAAATTTTATGGATTACACATTAGGTACTTAATAGTACACGTCTTGTACCCAATTTCCTTGGGTGACCATGGACAAGATGTGTAACGGCCGAGTACATGGATGTTTGGGGTGACCTGGGGACCAACTAAAGAGGATCCCAGTTAAGGCTAGAACACACCATGTATCTTTAAAAAACACACTGTGTACATTCCTTTTTAATTATTATATCGGATTGGGGTTGCCACTAATTAGAAAAACACCCTTCTTCAAGATATATCTCATCTAGGAACGACTGAGAGTGTCATTTCTTCTCTGATTCCCCGATCACTCATCTATTCTATGTTTCAACCACTGTCGATTGTGTTGGAATCGTCATGGTGAGTTCTTACTTCTTCAAGATCATTGTTTCTGATTTCTCTCCTTTTGTAAGATATCCTTTGTTAAACGTTTAAGATGTTTTTATAGATCCACATTTTTCAAGGCTGATTCAAGGGTCAACACCGGATTATATCGATCATCCAATGATAATGTAGGTGGTTTGTGCCTTTTCGTAGTTAGTCTTTGAATTTTATTTTGGAAAGTGCCCAATACCCAAGAATGGGGTGTTGCATGTTTAGGGATTTTAGCCTGGTTAATTCCTGTTATTCCTTGTGTGCCTGAGTAGTGGTTTTTTGATTGTGAATAGGGTTAATTTACATGATATGGATGTGTTTCCCAGGTTTGTTTTGATATTGACCATTTGTTATAGCTTTTCTAGTTTGGCTTCTTGTTTTGTATGCATTTTTTTGTTAGGATGGAGTGATGTTATCTAATTATATTATATGTGTGTAGCTGTTTAGCCAAGTAGATCTTGAAAGCTGTTATCCAAGTATTTCATAAGGTTTACTTGGGCTAATGACCATCTTTGTACATGATTGACTTACAAATGGTTGTGGGATCCTAGTGTAGTAGGCCATAGGGGGAATTTATGCTAAGGGAATCCCTAGAGTTCTTGTTTACAATTACATTATGAGAATCTAGGGGGGATGGATTCGTGATCCCTTATAGAGTCTATAGTTCCACATTGTGAGACCATAGGGGGAATTGGATATTGAGTGCTTCCTCAGAGTGTCTATAGTTACCGATACAAGACCACATGGGGAATTAATAGCGAGTTCTTCCTCAGACAGTCTTTGCTAAAGCTGAACCAGAGGGGTTAGACTATGAGTACTTCCCAAATGGTTGCCTTTATTTGATTTCTTGAAATAGAGGGGTTAGGCTATGAGTACTTCCCAGAGGGTTATTTTTTTTATTATCTTCTTACATGATATATGAAAATGAATTTAATTGAAACCATAGGATTGATTACTTTTGACTACTTCCTTATTTACTACTTAATTTTTCTTATTGTCTGCCATATATATTCACATACTATTAGGAACAGATATTTGGGTGGTTTCCTACTTGTATTCTTCTAACACTATTATTGGGTGATGCTTTTTTGGCCCAAACAGATTATATTGCTATAGGTATAGATAAGGGAAATCCCCCTTCTATGTTAGGTACATGACTACTGTGGAGTTGGAGAGCATGGGACCGAGCTAAGGCTTGCAATGCTGTTGGAGTTGCTTACTTGTTTTCCCTTTATACATTGTTGTTGTACTATATTCCAGCATTGTGATTTGTTTGGATACTTTCCTAGAAAAATGTGAGATGAATCCTTTATATATGTACTCCAGTTGTTTATTTACCTTCTGTATTCTGTTGTTCATCGATTTCATTTTATTATTATTGTTTTTGCTACAGTTATCTTTTTTTCCTCTGTGTTACATTTCCAATGAGGGTATAGTTTCCCCACTATCACACCCAAGGACCCCACTACTAGTTGCCAGCCTTTGGCATTTGGGGAAATGATCTTGAGGTCGTATGACCAACCGGGTATGGGGCACCTTTGGGTGGCACCTAGAACTGGTACATTACATGTGGACGCAATCCATACTAAGTAAACCCTCTAATACAAATTGGTAACATACCAACATGGGAAAACCAGACCAGTCACCCAAGTCATCCCTATGTAGGGTGAGGTATAAGAACTATAAAAAAGAAACAAAAACAACCAGAGTAAGACCTACAAACAAAGTGAGATACAAAAAATCCAAATGGGATTCATCTGGATGAATGAAAAATCTTGAAAAAAAATTATACATGTAACCAATCCTCACCTAACAAATCACCTCAAACTGATACAAGGCCATAAATAAGAGCCAACATGCTATAGGATTCCCTTAACATTACCTAGGTCCTTTAAAACAGTGCATATAAAATCCTAGAGGAACAAGTAGGGTGTGACAAGTAGTTCCTTTTTGAAAATCACCAAAGAATATATACAAGTTATACTATAAATAATGAACATGTTCTAGATTTACTAAAAATAGTTTGACAACCAATTTTATAAATAAACCCATTTGAAGACATTTCTCAAACAATCCTTGGGTTTTCAAAAAATTTCATATCATGATTTCCAAATCCATTAAAATTATAGTCATAAAACAAATAAGTTAAACATACAAAAAATAAATATACACATAATACAATATACATTAAATAATATATCATGTAATAAATCACCAAAAACAATAATGCACCTTCCAGTTGGTCTATATCCTATGGGACAATATATACTAGACGCTCACGATCCAAAAAGGGAATAAGGTTGGATTTAAATAATATTTAGTCTTTCCATAGTCCATAGATATAAAAGAGGTATCCCATAATGGTTCCATACATACAAAGACTACATGTGCCTCTTTATTATCAAAATTAAGGTTCCCAGAGTGAAACGTTCTTCATTTTTTGTTTTAAAAACCATTTCCACATTTGACATAAAACGATTTGAAATCCAATACATTATACATTAGAGTTTGAAAATCCATTATTTTTTCAAATCAAATAAATTCCATTTTCAAATAATAACCCCTTAAAAATGGAAACTCATTCCCTTATTAATTTCATCACATGGAATTCCACTCCAAATCTCAAGGAATCAATAATAACAATAGAACATTTAATAAATTATAATGATTAAATATATTGACATACCTCAGGGACATATAAAACCTTACTACCTATCACAATGGGGATTGAAAACCACAAGGTATGCCTTTATAAGATACGAACAATCAAGATACAATAAAAGGTTTATTAGAAAACATGATTGGATTTCAAATATATACCATACTAGGTGTTTCAATCAGAAATGATGTAAATATGTAAAGGAATGTTTACAAAAAAAGAAGATATCCCACCACAATAGTGATCAATCACCTAATGAAGTTATCTAGATGGGAATGATTCACCAAAAATTAGTTAGAGAGGTCAATAGGTATAATTTAGGGAGGATACAAATGAATTAATGAATTAAAAATCCACACATTATCAAAAAAACCCTTAATCTCAATATTTATATATTTCTCATCCATTTACACATCAGGAAATCCTATGGACTCATATACATCAAAAAACTGAATGTTTTTTTAATTAAAACCTGAATTTTCACATTAAATGAAATATAACCTTTACAGGACATGTACAATTCTCATGTGTTGTATTCAGTTAATAGAATATTTATGATTTTCATTAAATTCTGTGTAATCCTATCACACATCTTGTAACCACCTAATGCATATTATAATCTACAGATCATTATGATGAAAATTTCAAAAAAAATACATAACTTCACCATTACATATATACTCCAAATTTAATGGTTAGAAAAACTAGCCCAAAAAAATTCAAACCAAAAGAAAAGGTTAGAACATACTAGATTGAAAGGTAACGAGTTGTTATATGAACACAATCTACCTTATGCAAACTCAAATGGGTGATCAAATACTAGGGGGAACACTCCCCCACTTGATAATTTTCAATCCTTAGAATTTAAGGCATCTCAAGTGTATAATTACCTTCCCACAAGCGTCTAATATGACACATGAGGTTTCTCATGTCTGGTCCATCACTAATATACAATTTTGTAAATAGAGGGAACCTATCTTGAGGAATTATATGTTCAATATTATATCACTCTGACCTATATATAGTCTACATATCTGATGGAAACCATTTTATGATCAATCCATCATTCATCGATGACAGAATCATGAAGCTAGTAATTTTGGGTCTATCATGGCCCTTAATACTTTTGAATTACCTTTGTGAAAAATTATTTTAACAATATTTTTGTATTTTTTGACAATTAAACTTTTTTATCTTAGAATTATTTTTTTCAAGGAATCAGATTCATATAAAACATTTTCAAAAAATCAGACCAAAAAGAATCAGAGGTAGAATTTTGTATTTTTAGGAACACTATCTCTATTGTAATCAGAGAAAGAATGATGTTGCAAAATGGTTTTGAAAGAATAGTGTGAATTTAGGAGACAAAAATTTTTCATACTTTCTAAAACAAAATTAGATGATACTTTTATGATCCATAATCTCTTATATGTCATCAAAAAATTCATGAAAAAATAATTTAATGAAATGGTGAAGAGGGTTGAATAATTTCAGTGTTAAAAATGGATTTTTCATATTCATATTTTTGTAATCAGATTTTCATAATCAGATTTTCGTATTCATATTTTCATAATCAGAGGATTATAATTAGAATTCTGAGGAGAATCTCAATCAGAATTCTGAGAGAATCATAACCTGCATTCTTATATAATCATAAATAATATTATTAGTGAATCGTAACTTGTATTCCAAGTGAATCATAACCATCATTATCATAGAATTATAACCTTCATTTTGAGAGAATTGTAACCATTATTAGGAGAGAATCATAAATATTATTCCATAGATAATAGTGACCAGTATTCTGTAGAAAATCGGCACCAAAATTCTATAAATACAGGATATAGAATTATTATATTAGGAAAGAATTTGTAATGAGATGATTATGATTAAGAACTAAAGTTGTCAAACATGATTTTTAATTTTTCATAAATCTCAAAGAATTCTAAGTTGGTTTCATAAAATCAATAATAATTTTTAAATGTGAGATATTTTCAGATTTTTTAGATTTGAGGAAGTAGGGAAAGTTTTCAAGTTTCCTTATCTTGGTTTCTGAGTTTCCTATAAGTTCACAATCACATCACTTATTCATTAGAAACTCTATCCTTATGCATGAAAGGCGGAGTGCTGGAGAAATTGAATTGGATGTTCTCATCTGATTGATGGAGATTTTTTTTTTGAGAATTCCATAAGAGCATGAGTTTTTATAGATTGAGTTTACATTCATTGTATTTTCTGAAATAAAATCCAGAATACAGTATCTTTGGATTGAAATAAATCAGTTCCAGAATACAACATTTTGTATAAGAATGAATAAAATACAGAATACAACATCATTTATTGAAAGAAATTAGATCCATAATACAACATCATTGTATTGAAACAAATTGGATCTAGAATACAACATCAATATATTGAATGAAATTTGATCCAGAATAAATCATCATTACATTGAAAGAAATCAGATCTAAAATACAGTATCATTGTATTGAAATAAATTGGATACAAAATCTTACATCATTTTATTAATAAAAAAGGATCTAGAATCCAGTATCATTGTGTTGAGAAAATGAGGATATAACATCATGAGATTGAGAGAATCAGATCCAGCCAAATCGAACTATGGATTTTCACTGAGAATATGGAGATCTATTTCAAAAAATACTTCATTATTTTTATTGGATTAATTTTTAAAAAAAACATTTTAAATTGATAGGAGTCCTTAAAATTATTTCTATTGGGAGATAAAAGCTGTCTAATGTTATTTTTCATTGGTTATATTCACTTCATCATAATAGTGGATTATTATATACCCATGGGAGTGACTACGGTAAGGATCTCGTTTCTCACCCAAAAGTCGAACCCTGTAAATTTTGTGTTTTTTTATTTCATACCATCTTTTTCATGAATGAGTATTTAATTAATTTTTATAATGAAATAAATATTAACTATTTTTAGGGGTTAAGTTTCAAAAAAATTTAATGTTATAAAAATCGAAAAACTGATTCAACCCCCACCCCTCTCAATTGTTATTCGATCCTTGGAACTTCAATTGGTATCAGAGTAGGTTCCATTATTGAATCATTTTCATGGATAATATCAATTTTTTCAATATTATATGTATTCCAACATTCAATGGAATGAATTATTATGTATGTAAGAAAATTGTACATTTCATTATCTCTTATCTCATGGCATGGATGTTTTTTATACTGCTACTATTGGTTTTCCACCTACTGAGACCAATGCCCCAATGAAATTTGTGGATAATAAAAACATATAAGTTCATGAAAAGGCTAAACATTCAATCCTTATGTCCTTATAATAGATTTCCCATCACAATTTGATGGGCCTCAAGACCTAAAAATGTATGTGGGACAAGATGTAATGTGTTTTCAAAGAGCATACAAATGTCACGAAGAAAATCTAAAAAAATCGCTTAGTAATTATGATGATATTAGAATGGGATATGATGAAGAAAATGATGAATACTTCACCAGAGTAAATGAAATTGTATGCAATATCAAAGGATTAAAATATTTCCTAGAAGATTCTACAATTGTGAAGAAACTCATGAGAAACATTTTGGATAAGTTCGATTCTAAAATTTATACCTTCTAAGATAAGGATGATTTATCTCTATATGAGTTGCATAATATGCTTATTTCTTATGAATTATGGTAACCTCCAATCCTTAAAAAGTATATGAAATATGAAATACCTTTTGATGTTATGAGAGATATGAAAATCCAATATGTTGATTAAGCAAATCCTTTCGAGTCTGATGATAAGGAAGATGTTGAGTTGAATAAAAAAACATGTCTCTATTATCCACAAACTATCTAAGAGGAAGAGGAAATTATAGAGGAAAGATTGAACTAAAATGTTTTTATTGTGGCCTAATTCGAAACATTTCAATGAATTAACCCAGGAATTATTTTGGATAATATATATATGATTTCAATGAAAAACCGCGATGGTTTAAGTAAACAAAAATTGATAGAGAATTCATGTCCTCTAACAAATTCTAGAATCTTTTTCCGGAAAGAAAAGAAGAATGTTGATTAAGAAAGTTTAATCAGACTCAACTGACAATGATTCTTTTGAAGTTAAATGTTTTGAAAAATTTGGATCCTACATTTCAAAAGATGAGAAAAAATGATTCTGTAGAGAGTGAAGAAGATGGTGAAGAATCTTATAGAGAGTATCATATCAAAACAGAACTCATTGCATGTATTGAGAAAAAAACTCTTAAGAAAGAAATTAAATTAATAAATAAATATATTGATGATGTTGTTGATGGAATTAATGATATCATTAAGTAAGAGGATGAATACATTCAGGGTATTTTAGGTTATAAAAAATTTATTTCTCAATATGGAAAGATGATTAAAGATCTTAGAAAGAAGATTGAAGCTATGGAAGAAAAGTTTAACAGGTTACAATTAAAACATCTTGAGTCAGAAATTATAATGAGAAACATGAATGAAAACTTTATCAAATCTATGAATGTAAAATCAGAGACTTCTAAATTTTTTGAGAAGGCACAATATGATAACCAATTGAAATGTTATCTTACCAAAATTAATGTTTCATCTAATTATTTTAACTTTTTAGATTTTGGAAAAAATATTAGGAATGCTTGGGTTTAGAAAGGAATTATAAAATCTACCAACTCTACAAAAGTAAAAAACTCACTCAAAAGAGAATATGGTCCACATCCTGAGTAAGTTAAAACTAAAAAAAGTTACCAACCATAGCAATTTTTATATATAGAAATATCTTTATTGAATAGGAAATCAATATTTAATGTCTATTTATGGTGTTGTGGAATCTATGGGTATAGGGATTATAATTTTTGGCACAGGTTATCTATTCTCGGAAGAAGGTTTGGGCAAAGTGGATGAAATAGTGAAAGAAGAATGAGAAAATCACCTAACTCACCAGAAGGTTGAAGGGTAAATTCTCAAGATGTCAGAAACATACCAACAAAAGATCAATTTCAATGTCTAGAGAAATATTGTGGAATATGTGATCAGTATGTTCATCATGTCAAATGATGTATGAAACTCCTTCTAGAACAGGATTGTTATGATAGAAAAGAAAAAAATGTTGAAAAGTATAAGGTTCAGGAAAGTGATTTTGTTGTTGAGATAGATTTCTAGGAAAGTAAGAGGAAAAACCAATGGTTATTGACAATGGTTGTTCTTTACATATGATAGGTGATATAAAAATCATGAAACATGTTTAAATTCATGATAGAGGAGTAGTTAATTTTTGAAATGATAGTTCATTAAAAATCATAAGAATATGTATGGAATATATTGAAAAAGCAACATTAAAATCTAAGAATTTTTACTTGTTGATGGGCTAAAACATTACATGTTTAGTGTAAGTCAACTTTTCGATGATGAAAAAGAAATAATATTTAGAAATGATTCATATGTAATCAAAAGCATAAAAGGTGGAAAATTCAATATAAAAGAAGAAAGAACCAGTCAGATTCTCTTTCAAATAGTAGAATTTAATATCTCATGTAACTTTAGTGATAAAGATGAAAATAAATTGTGGAAGTGAAGACTTGGGAACCATGGGAATAAAAAAGATGAATAAACATTCTAATGTTTATAATGTTTGGTATTTTCTAGAATTGAAATTAATAGATGAAGATGTTTGTATTGCATTCCATGAAGTAAAGATGACTAGAAAAATTCCTAAGATAAATGAAATTCAATCTACTTGACTACATGAGAATATTCATTTTGATCTATGTGGTCTGACGAGACATCCATCAACAAAAGGGTATTTATACTTTATCACTTTTATTGATGATTGCACTCGAATGAAAAACATCATGTTCAGGAATCACAAGTCTGTGGATATTGAAATGTTCATATTCTTCAGAAATGATGTTGAGAAAGAATAGAGTTTTCCATCAAGATGCTAAGAATAGATAATGGTACTGAATTCCCAAACAATAAATTTGAAACTTATCTATGAAAGAATAGTATCAAGTATCAGAATAGTCCTCCATATAATCCACTTCAAAATAGAAAAGAAGAAAAAATAATTGGTTGAAATGGGTTGAAGTGTGTTGGAAGAATAAAAACATTCAAAGTTCTATTGGAGAGAAGATATTAGTACTAATTTACATGTTCAAAATAGATGTTTATTGAGACTGAAAACCAACATGATTCCTTATGAAATTTTATATAATAAAAAAACATCATTGAAATACTTCAATGGTTTGGGATGTCTATGTTTTCTCAAAATCAAACATACAGACTTGATAAAGTTTGATGAGAAAGCAGAGGAGGGACCATTCATTGGTTATTCACTAACTTAAAGAAGTTAAAAATTTTATAAAAAACATTTAAAAAAGATATTGGACATATATAATGTGAAGTTAATTGAAAATAAATGTTTCTTACCAAATGTTGTTAATAATGTAGAGGAGGATAAGTTGAATATTTCAAACAATTGCAAAATTTATTCAATAAATTATTATCTAGATTCAAAAGAATCTTGTGATGTGTAAATTCTAGCTGGGATAGAAACTTTGAGATTTCCTACATTACAAAAACATATAGAATCCAAAATCTTTATTGGTAATCAGAAGCAACTAGTTTAGATCATAGCAAGTTTGAAATTTGAAAATTGGACTTCACTTATCTCAAATGTTGAACCAAATTTAGTTTTAGAGGATATTCCTCACAAAGAATTGGTGGATTCGATGAATGAAGAGTTAGATCAAACTGAGAAGAAAGAAACATGGGGACTTGTTCTGAAGCCCTAAAATAAAAATTTTATCATATCCAAGTGGGTTTATAGAAAAAAATTGAATGAGCCTGGAGATGTTTCAAGAATCAAAGAAAGACTCATTTGTAAAGGATATGCGTAGGTGGAAGGTACAGATTTTGATGAAATGTTTTCCCCAGTTACAAGATTTGAAACTATTATAATGTTTTATTCAGTAGCCACACACCATAATTTCAAATTATAATAGATAGATGTAAATTAAACTTTCATAAATGATGATATTGAGGAAGAAGATTACATTTATAAAAAATGTCAGTTTCTATATGATAAGAATGAAAACAATGTTTTAAAATTGAAGAAATATTTGTATGGGCTAAAACAAGCACCACGGGCATGGTATTCAAAGGGTGAAATTTTTTTGAAAATGAAGAAAATTTATAAAGATAATATTTATCGAAAATTTTATGTAAATGATTTTGACTCTATAATGTTAATTGAAATAGTTTATGTGCATGATATAATTTTTTCTGGGGTTGAAAAAAAGGTTTATGAAATTTTTCAAACGAAATATAATATAATTTTGAAATGTCAAGTTTAGTAGAATTAAATATTTTCCATGGATTACAGGTTCAAAAGAAAATGAAAAATACATCTTATCTCGATAAAAATATGACAGAGGATTGTTGAAGAATATTGGGATGGATTAATCCAAAAGAAGATTTGAACCCTATTTTAGTGAGAAAAAAGTTTCGAATAGAAGAATATGAAATAAGTTTGAATGAGAAAGACATTGGAAAGATTATAGGAAATCTTCTTTACATTATAGCTTCTTGTTTTGATATTGTTTATGTGGTGGATTTTCGTTCTAGGTATCAATGTAATACAAAAGAATCACAAATGTTGGAAGAAGAAAGAATTATGATATATGAAAAATGAAAAAAATTCACATTGGTTGTTATACAGAAGAAATTGTGGGATGATGTTTCATGGTTTTACTGATACCGATTGGGCTGGAGACTGTAATGATTTAAAATAAACCTCAGGAAGAACATTTTTCTTGGGTGAATGTTGTATGAGTTGGAAATGTAAGAGAGAAATCTCAATAACATCGGGCATAGTTTATTCCAAATATAATATAGCTACTCAAGATTTTACTCAAATGTTGTGGATGAATGTACAGCTAGAATATTTAGAAGAGAATGTTTATAAACCATTGATGATACATTGTGATAATATAAGTGAAATCTATCTTTCTAATAATAACGTCCAAAATTCAAGATCAAAACACATTATTATAAATATTCTATTTATAAAAGAAAAAGTTGATTCTAGATATTTTTTACTCTAATACATTTCCACAATGTATCATATTTCTAATATCATTACAAATTTGATTTTGATTGAAAGGTTTGTGCAGTTGAGGATGAAACTACTTGTTCAGCCTCCTCATGTGTCTTCCTAGATCTCATAAAGAAGAATCCCTCGCCATTCTTTAGATTATGTTGACAATGGGGGAGAGTAAGTAAACAAGTTTTTTACTTTGTAAGAAGTATTTAATCATCTTTTTTTATGAATAATAATATGTGGTTATCATAAAATGGGGGAGAGAAAATTTAAAGATAAAGAAAAAGAATGTGATAAAAGAAAGAATGGGGGAGATAATGTATTAAATTAAAAGTGATTAGAGGTTATCTTTATATGGACACAAAATTTTCTTTCCACTAAGGGATATAATTCCATCGGAAACATTAATTTATCCAATATTTTGGTTTCATGACACACTCTTTTTCGAAAGGGTATGTTATGATAAAATTACAAAAATATAATTTTTGAAAAATTTAGAGAGTAGAAAACTTGTTATGAGGGTTGTCAACAAATCCAAATGGGAGATTGATGTAAATTTGTGAGAAATTCTTTCAAAAATGTTTTTTTTATTTTTGGAAAACTATAATTTTACTATTAGATGCATTTTTTTCTATGAATCAGACCCATCGACATCTTATATAGACCCTCAGATCCCAAATAATCTGAGGTAGAATTTTTTTGTTATCTGGAAGACTATCTTTATTGTAATCAGGGAAAGAAAGAAGCAGTTAAAGGGTTTTGACAGAATAATGTGATGTTAGGAGATAGAATTTTTTCATACTTTTTAAATCAAAATCGGAAAATGATTTTTTTATCAAGAAGTTCTCATAGGTCATGAAAAAATTCATGATAAAATATTTTGAAGAAATGGATAAGAGGAATGAAGAATTTCATAGTCAAATAATAGATTTTCTTAATCAGATTTTTGTAATCAGATTTTCATAATCAGATTTTCATAATAAGATTTTCATAATCATATTTTCATAATGATATTTTTTTAATCATGGGATCGTAATCTGGATTCTAAGGAGAATCGTAACCGGCATTCTGATAGAATCATAACATACATTCAGAGATAAACACTACTGGAAAACTAACTTATACCAACGGTTTGGAACCATTGGTATAGGCCTCCAAACCGTTGGTATAGCCTATACCAACGGTTTGGAGAACCGTGGCGAAGTAAGCCGTTGGGATAGGTCTATACCAACGGTTTTCCCAAAACTGTTGGTATAGACCTATCCCAACAGTTTTGAAAACCGTTGGCATAGGTAATATGAAAATCTATTCCAATGGTTATAAAACCGTTGGTATATGTATTTCAAAAAAAATACATTCGTTGTGATTTGATCCCTGAACCCCTCGTTTATAATAGAACGACTTAACCACTAACCTAATATGACTTTTTTAAACATAATTTCATAAATATATATATGTATTATAATAATTATTTAAAATTTAGATTTATATAATGTTCTCGGGCAGTAGACCTGGAAAAAAAATCGAAGAACCTATCCCAACGGATATTTTCTTTCGGGGTGTATGCTGGATTTTGGGGCACCCTTTCCCGAACCGTTGGGAAAGGGGTGGGACTTTCCCAACGGTTCTCCAAAACCGTTGGGAAAGGGGTGTTTTGAGCTCCCTTTCCCAACGGTTTGCGGGAACCGTTGGGAAAGACCCACCCCTTTCCCAACGGTTTGGGAGAACCGTTGGGAAAGACCCACCCCTTTCCCAACGGCTCCCAAACCGTTGGGAAAGGGGTGTTTTGAGCTCCCTTTCCCAACAGTTTGGGAGAACCATTGGGAAAGGGTGCCTATACCAACGGTTTCTACAAACCGTTGGTATAAAAGTGTTGGGAACGATCCGATTTCCAGTAGTGAAATGTAACCAACATTCTGAGAGAATCATATCTTGTATTCTAAGAGAATCATAACCATATTTCTAAAAGGATCATAATCTTTATTCTGAGATGATCTTCACCAGAATTCTGAGATAATCATAACCAGTATTCTGTAGAGAATCATAATGAGTATTCTACAGATTATCGGTGCTTTAATTTTACAACAATAGGACCACAAATTATTATATTGAGACATAATTTGTAATGAGTCAAATACAAAGAAGAATAAAATTGGACGAACATTGTATTTACTATTAGATAAATCATGGATAAATCTAAGGAGGTTTGATGAAGTCAATCATGATGTCTAAATGTGATGTATTTTTTGAGTTTTGATATTTGATGATGTGGGGAATGTTTTAAAGTTTACAGATCTTGGTTTCTAAGTCTCTTATAAATACATTCTCATATCACTTGTTCATTTGGAACTTTCTACTTATGTATGAAAGGAGGAAAACTTGAGAAATTAAAGTGAATGTACTTATCTGATTGAAGAAGAATTTTTTTGAGCATTTTATAAGAGCTTGAGTTTTTATAGATTAAGTTTGAGTGTATTGTATTGAATGAAGTAAGATCTACAATAGAACATCATTGTATTGAAATAAATTGGATCCAGTATATAACATCACTATATTGAAAAAGTAGTTTCTAGAATACAACATCTTTGTATTTAATGAAATCAGATCCAGAATATATCATCTTTGTATTGAAAGAAATTAGATACAGAATATAGAATCTTTGTATTGAAAGAAATATGATCCAGAATACATCATCACTTTGTTGAACGAAATTAGATCCAAAATAATGCATCGTTGTATTAAATGAAATCAGATCCAGAATACAACTTAATTATATTGAAAGAAATCAGATCCGAAATATAGCACAATTTTATTAAAAGAAATTGTATTTGGAATCTTGCATCATTGTATTGAAATAAATAAGATCTAGAATCCAACATTATTGAATTGAGAAAATCTAGATATAGCATCATCGGATTGAGAGAATCAGATCATGCCAAATCAAACTGAGGATTCTCACGTATCATTGTTGAAGCAGTTACAACAAATAATTTATTTTTTTTATTTTCATAATTTTTTTAAATGAAAAATTGTATACCAATGGGAGTCAGTATAATCATTCCTATCCTGAAATAAGATGTGTGCAACGGGAGTCGGTATAGGTTGTATTCACTTCTTCATAATAGGGGATTTCCATAGACACACAAGAGTGGATTTGGCAAGGACATAGGTTCTCACAATATGGTTGAACCCTGTAAATTTTGTATTATTTTATTTATACCTTCATTTCTATGCATGAGTATTCCATAAAAGTTGATAAGGAAAGAAATATTAATAGGTTTATATGGTTATGTTTCTAAATGTTTGAAATTTTATAAAAAGTGAAAAAATAATTAAACCCATCCCCCCTTTAGTTGATATTCAATCCATGGAACTTAAACATACATCCATTGATTAGAATTTTATTTTAAAGAAACAATTCATTTAATTAACTTTATTTAATAACATACAGTAGAAAAGAACATAATATAATTTAAAAATAAAAATCATAAATCAAAGTGGTATACTCAAGTGACCAATTTCCTCCTCTAATGGAATTCCATTATATCATAATCCAATGAATCAGGACCATGAAATTCCATGCCTCATATCAACTCGAGATGTCATATATCATATAATCATATCCCAAATAATTTATTATCCAAATATATAATTAATTATACAATTTAATTTCATAAATTACAACTAATTTTAAATTTATTACAAGGAGGCATAAACACCTATAAGCTCACTAAGTCATCTCATCACACTAAAAACATTCACAAAACTTCCATTGAATGCTTGTTCCAAACAAATGAAACAATCCAAGGCTAAAAATCTATTAACTACAATGATAAAATATTAAAATTATTTTCATTATCATAAAATGCATTAGTTAAATATGTCAGATGGTGTACCTTTAATTAAATGGCATGAAACCATTTGAATTGGTATTTTTAGAATTTCCTCTATCCACATCAACAAAAATCATTACCATCATGAGTTATTTGATCTATAATCTTTTGGAAATAATCCATATACCCAAGATGGACACAAATGAAATAATTATGTAAACAATTAGAATAATAAAAGAGGATGAATATGGGTATATTTCTAAGAATCAACTCTAAAATGAATCCAAAACACACCATATATAAGGGGAAACAAATGAGAAGAGAGTGGATTTGTAACATCTATAGATTTTGAATGGGTTGAAATTCATCAACCTATTTTAAATTTTAATCGGGGTGGTAAAGGTAAATATTCTCAAGATCTTTAGAACCAAATTATATCAGTTTGAATGACCCAAAAGATTTTTATGGGTTTAATGGCTCAAAATGTACTTTAGGGTTTTGGATGAGTTTGGGTTTCATTGGATCCAAAAATTTGTTTTAGAGAAATCATTGATAGAGTCACATAATTTGGAAAAACCATGTGTCCTCCCATGATAACCCATGTGGCCAAACATTACCTTGGACATGGATTTACAAACCATTCATCTGGGGGTGCATGACCATGTGATAACTCTATATTGTTTAATTTTGGGAATCTCATAGTCTGCACTTGGTTTGGAAGACAATGTGCCTAGTGTGTGCATGTGTGGTTCTTTGACTGTGGTCACTACACAATTGACGCATGGTTTTCCAAAGCATGTTGAAAAAATATATGGGTCATTTATTTAGGGGAAATTTCTAAAGTTCCCTTCCAAATTATCTTCATTATTTTTTATTTCTTATTCACCCAAACACATAGTGGGTGGATAACCCTCCTCTTTCCCAATTTAGATAATTTGATGAATCCCCACCATCCAAGCTCAATTCCAATATATTTTTGAATCATTGAAAGAATATTATTAAGACATTAAATCCTCCTAACTTCTCTATTTTCTTATCTCACCACATGTATTGTTAATTCATTGTGACCCATTTCCCCTATTTTCAGAACATTGGTCTAAAATCCCAATATTTCCAATTTTATCTCGATTTTTTAGTTTGATATCAAATGAAAGGGAACATACTTGAATAATGTAGGGTTTTCTTATCTTTCTACATATTTTTATGTGTTTTTTGGGTTATCTCAAAATAATACCATGTAGGTTGTATGAGTGAGACACTAATTAATTATTTATTTATTTTAAAATTTTCAAATGATGATATAATATGCCTATGAGAATATTGTTCCTTCACTATAAATGGTTAATCTTGATAAGGGTTTTGTGAAAGCTTGGGAAGATAACGCCAGGAGTGTAATTGGATCTAATTATATTGATTCTAAATTGATTACATGAGTTCCTTGGGAATGAGATGATATTGGCGAGAGGATTGGAGTGATGATGAGAACATTGACTGGGGTGACATGGTCATTAGTTTGGTCTTGTCATGAAATACATAGGAGGATTATGAACACCAGGTTGAGGATACAAGGTCTTCATATTGAGGTGATGATCTTGTGGGGATGAGGTCATGACCCATGTGATTTGAGATGTTATTGAAATCAAGACTTAGAGATAATTTTATATGGTAATAAGGTGTAGGATGGTATGGATAATGTTTTTTGGTGATTTCCTCTCCCCATTTTTTGTATGAAGTGTCAATAGAGTCATGTTCATACATATAGGACTCAGTTAAGGTAGTGTTCATCAGTCTTTGTGGGCGGAGGCACTTGTAGATTAGGTACCATAGGGGATGGTGTTTCCCATATGATATATTTGGGGTCCTCACCATATAAATCAATGTATATTGTGATGGACCATTTTTTCTTAACACCCTAGGATCTTATGGTATGTCTCTTTTAAAATATTGACTATTTGATAGTTTATTCTTAAAAAAACACCAAGTTTAAAACTATAATATACTATTAAACACGACTGCGGGAATAGTAATTTCACCATTGGGAATGGTAATATGAAAAATAGAATAGTAAATTCAGCTATGAATATATAAATAAAAATTTGAAAAACTATAAATCAAAATATTGTATATTCATATCATATAATTAGTAAGTAAAGGTTTTAAAATCAATAAATTAATTATTGAAATTTTGGTGAAACATGAATGTTTATTTAAAATTTTTTAATTAACATAATGATTTTAAAGAAAGTTAATATCATATAATATATTCTTAAATTAATATTTTTCTCTCTTATGAGTATAATATTATTTTAAGAGACCTTAATTATATTTTCAAAGGGTTATAAAAAACATATTAATATTAAAATCAGTATTTTTTAGTAAATGAAAATTTCATTTAGAAATTTATTTTCTCATATTAAGAAAATTAGTTCCATACAGTTAAATTCCATTTTCAATTCTAATCATTGGAAAAAAGTATGGGTGAATTTTAAGGGTTTTTCTAAAGTATTTGAATTTTTATTAAATATTGAAATATTATAATTTACAGAAGTTAACAAATACAGGTATTATTGAGTCATAGATTATTTATCGCTAATGTAATCCCATAATCTAGAACCCAAATTCATTAAGTTGATATACAATAGGTCCAAGGAAGGGTAAGAATACAAATTAAATCCTACTCTATACCAACATGGAAGAACTTAGTGAGACTTAAACTAGAATCCCCACGAAGACCCAACCGATCTGCTACCAACCGAGATGGACCCTGGAGGAAAAATGAATAATGCATTAAAGAAAACATCCCTCTCATTCCATATAATTACCACCCCTCATCACCTATTATCCCCACATAGATTAAACCTTGAATACTTCTCAATTTCAACCCAATACTTTCCCAAATCCTCTTCCCCACATCAAGGAGGTTCTTTTCGGGAAAAAAACCAATTTCCTTAAGGATTTTCTGAAGGACAATATTTCAAGAGGTAAAATCCTCTTTCACTTTCATTATTTTTTTCACACATTCATTTATTTTAGTATACTCTCCTAACATATTATATTTAAACATTAATGATAAATCCAGTAACTTATATATAATATAGTAATATTATTTGAATGGACAATCAACCATAAAGTCCCTTTTCCTCTTCCTTTTAGTCTAAAAATTAAAGCATCATCTATGAGGTGCCTATTTACAACCTTCATGGATGACATGTTTTCCTTTTTAAATTACCATTTAAAGGATGGTCATAAAAACATTTTTATTTTCAATATAAACTTTAATATATGTAATACAACTTATTTAAAGCTTTATAACTAGTATATATAAATAATATTAATTCATAATACAAAACTAGTGCGTGATGATCGAAACAATGCAAGAATATTTTAAATGATTATAATTAATATTTTATCAAATGAATTATCCTAATTACTAGAAAATAAATAGTATATAATAGCATATAAAATTATATAATTTCATTAATAACACATAATTGCAATTTTATATAACTATTACCATTTCACATGATCTTTCGTACATGTATATAGGTGAACCAATCGTCAAAACCATGGAAACAAACACTTTTGAAAGACAAAATCAAATCATATAACTCATAAAAAAGACAAATAATGAACTTAATAAAAATATAATAAATCAAATAAATGTATAATTGTTTCTTAATTAATTAATTAATTAATCTAATTTCATTATCCATGACATTTATCACAACTTCAGAACACTTTTAGAAATAACGTAAGGGATTCTCCCACAAACCACTATTTTTATTTCTATTTACACTTTCTTTATCTGTACCCTAATTTGATTATTCATTATTTTATGTTTTTATTTTATATTCTATTTATATTTTCCATACTCATTTATCTAGATCATTTAATTTTTCTTTTATGGAAAATACATGTTTTACAAGGTTCCATATTCAATTCCTCACGATAAGCAAGACTAATTAAAGGGAATTCCCAATTTATTAAACATTTTCATATACCCTCCATAATTTTTTGAGCTGCCATTATTTTTATAAAACATACATTTTTATCAAAAAATACTATTTCAGTTCATTTTTTATTAGAACAATTAAACATTTGTCTGTTTTAAAAATTCTTTAAAATTTTCCCGTCAACATCTCTAAAGAGGATCTTTTATAAAGATTCCTAAAAGCTCTTTTTACATGTTTTCAATTCAGTTAGAAATAATTTATGCCTATAAATATAATTTAATTGAACCTCCCTTTATTCCTGTGATATTATTTTTACAATCATATTTTATGAAAAATACTATTGATTTTGTAAAACAAAGATTATTTCCAAGGAAAAAAGGGTTTTTCTCTAAAGAATTTCTCGATGATTTTATTAGAGTATATTCACCTATATATATTCCCTAATATGAATCTTATGATTAATTGGTTCGATATTTTATGATATCATCTATCATATGTTTTAAAATGTTATATGATCACATTGAATGTGGATGTGATATCATGATATCATTCCCGATATTACTCAGAATGGTTAGTGATTCTGTTTAGTATTTGGGGAATGTTATTTACATTTTCAATGTATATGGTGTTTCAATTTCACTCCATTCTAATGAGGATTGTATTGGACATAGTAAGAAATAAATGTTTCCATCTAGATCCCCTTGATGCATAAATATGTCTCATCAGGAAAAACATATACGGATTTCGCTGAGGCCATAACAATTTATTTTCATATGTCCATGTCGAACCCTTGATGGTATGTTTAATATGTCCAAAATTATCAATTCCCACATTATGATATTAGTAATTGATATACCATGGAATTTTATTACTAGTGTAATATACATGGTTATGTTTAATTCTCATATGATTATTTAAATCAAATTATTAAATAATATTTTATTCTTTCCATATTATGACCAAGAGTGTTCTTTAATGGAATGTGTTTTTAGTTAATCGTAATGCCTTATAGTTTATGTTTATGATATCTTATTCTATACTTCTTAACCTCACTAATCATCTAATATCACATGCTTTATGTGTTTTATTTTTCCATAGGATGTTAATATTTCTATTTTAATTGACATGTAGCGATAATCTTAGAGTATATGGATTTTTCCAATTGAGTTACTATATTTTTTCCCTTTCAAGTTGTAATGTAAAATTTATGTTTGTATCATGTTTTTAAGGATACTAAACTACTCAGTCCTTCAGGATACAACATTATTTTTTATAATATCAATATAATAAAGTAAGGCACTGGCTCCAGGATACTTGGGTGAGGGTCATTATAGTTGGTATCAAATGAAGTTTAGTATAAACCTTGAGAACATGATTTATGAAACATGGAATATATCAGATACCCATAATATGGCCCTTTAGGATAATCATAGATGAACATCATAAAATTTTGTTATGGTAGAGATTATGTGGATCCCTCTATCAATACATCCATGTCTATATAAGATAAGTTGATGTGGTTCTAGAATATATGTACTTATGGGTAACAACTCTTCCATGGTGCGTCCGTCCAGACTCGGTGTAACCTAATACAAGACAAAAGGCTTCACTACACACCTTGTTTGACACTCCCAAGGGATATACATAGTAAAATTCACATTTCCATTACAAATCATTATGAAGGATTTAGAAATAATTAGGTCACCAAAGAAACCATGTTTATGATTATGAGATTATCTATTCATAAATTTTCAATTAATTTTAAATGTTTTACTAGTATGAAATTATTTATTATAACCTAATTTATTGTATGACAATGTTTTAAAAAACAACGCCTAGTGTAAGGAATGGAAATCGTATCATTATGAATATCCCATGTAGGGATTTCCCTACCCTAAAAGATAATGATGTTGGAGTTGGAGCTCCAACTGTTGGTGAACAACTTATAACTATTTTAGAATAACTGAATCAATTTATGGGACATTACCATACACACATGGAGAATCCCAATCTATAACATGGTGTATCAATGTTATAGTACTTTATGTAATAAGTCCTATAATATTCCATGGGATTGTAAACCCATTTGTAGTTGAGTAGTGGATAAGTTCCTTGGAGAATATATTTATCTCTTTAGTAAGTAAATAAAGGGAGAAGTTTATCATGGAATTTTATTGCCTTTTAATAGATATAGATAAATAGTGGTCATTAATCAAAATAAATAAAGAATATGAATAAATTTAAAATATGGGAATGATGTATTTTAATGATATTTTCATAGAAAAATATTTTCCTGATGAACAAAGTGGATATGGAGAGAAAATTATTGAATCTAAGTCAAAAAGAGAATGATAATGTTTCTAAGTATGAATCCATCTTTACAATGTAAGAAATACATATTGTGAATTTTGTATTAAATCCAAAATGCTAGATTGATCGATTATTAGATGGGTTTAAACCATTCCACTGAAGGGAACTGGTCTCCCAAATGTCTCTTTATATAAAGATATTGTCTCTTATTCCATCTAAATAGAAAATTAATTCTCTATGTCTTAAGACATTTAGGGAAAACAATAGAAAAATAGGGAGGCAGACTAAAGAATGTATAATGGGAAGAATAAAAAAGTTTATTTTCCAACATGTGATACCTATGGAAGCAAATATCCTAACTCATGATTAAAATTAAAGAGATTTTGATACAAGTTTGGTGATAAATAACATCCTGATAATGATTTCAAGATAAATAAAAAAGATAAAAATATTTAAGGATACAATTATAGAGGGATGGGACACTATTCAAATGATTTTCTAAAGCATCATGGAAAAATTCTTCAAAAAATGCCACTGGGTAAAGGACCTGGTTATGTGATCACAACAGCTGAGGTTGATGTTCCTAATGATATGGTGGTTAGTACTTTTATAATAACCTCATATTTAGCTAAATATTTATTTCATTTTGGATAATCACATTCCATTATAAAAATATATGTAATTCATCCGTGTTTTCTATAAAAATTATATATTTCCAATTCTAATTGGCAAGGGAGATTTCAGTGAAGACTCATAGTGGAAACCTTATTACAATAAACATGTGTCAGGAAGTTCCTATCATGTCACATTAAAGTTTTATAGTTGATGATTTTATCATCTTACCTATGTTTTATTTTTATATTATCCTTGGTATGGACTAGAATTTTGATTATAATGAAAATTTTATTACAATTAGAAGGAAATTATTATTCTTAATGAAGTTAGGGATTTTTTAAACTTTAGAAAGGATACTTTATCGTATGAGTCATATCTAGATCCAACTATAGTAGAAATTCTAATTGAAATTATTGGGTAATAATATAAAACATCATCTATTAATTAGAAAAAATATTCAAATTGAGTATATAACTATTTTAAAGGAATAAATTGATATATTTCTAGAGGGTTTACTTGTATCTCTTATAAAATGGGAATATGAGTTTTTTATTCAGCTAATCACTTATGGAAGGCCAATATCAAAGGCTCCTTATGGAAAGGAAACTATAGAATCAGTGGAACTAAATAAAAAATTATAAGAGTTTAGTGATAATATATATCTTCACCCCAATTGTTCTCCATTAGGATACACTATTATCTTTTTCAAAAAGAAATATGGATCCATGAGGCTGTGCATCGACTATAGAGAAATCAATGCTACTACAATAATGAACAAGTATCATCTACCACACAATAATGATCACTTGATTACTATCATAGAGTACAATATATTTTCAACAAATACCTTCATTATGGAAATCATGAATTGAATATCAAGAAGGATGATATTCTAAAGATAGTATTATGAACCAGGTATGGACATTATGAGTTTATAGTAATACGATTTAGTCTGACTAATGCACCCGTTGTTTTTATGGAACTAATGAACCGAGTGTTCAAGGAATATATCGCTGATTTTTCTATGATATTTATTGATGATATATTGATATATTTCAAAATCTATGAGGATAATGAGAACCACTTGCGGAATGTTCTGGAGACTCTTAGAAGAAAAGAGTTATTATGTATGTTTAGAAGGTGTGAATTATGGCTTCACAAAGTTTCATTTCTTGTTCATATTATCACTAAGGATGGAATCTCATTTGATCCAATGAAGAAAAAGGAGGTTCAGGAATGGCCTACACCAACAATCATAATCATGTTACATAGTTTCATTGGATTTTTAGGAAACTATCAGCGATTCATTCTGAATTTCTTCCAATAAGCTATCATGTTGAACATGCTTACACATAAAGGGGTTATGTTTATTTCGAAAAAATAATGTGATGAATGATTTGAAGAATTGAATAAGATATTATTGAATGCTCTAATATTTACTCTACCATCAAGAAATGGAGTAATTGTTATTTATATTGATGCATAAAATAAAGTACTTGGTTGTGTCCTTATGATGAATGATATAGTTTCGGCGTATGTATCAAGGTTATTAAAAGATCATGTATAGAACTATCCAACTCATGATCTTGAGTTATCATCTTCAATCATTTCCCTAAAGATAAGGAGACACCAAATCTATAGTGAATGATGTGATATATATACATATCATAAAATTTTGAAATATATCTTCTCACATAAGGAACATAATATGAGGCAAAGAAGGTGGCTAGAGCTACTTAGGGAGTAGAAATGTTCACTACACTATCACCCAAGGAAGTAAAATAAGGTAGTGTATAAATTTATCAATAAGTACCATGAAGATCAAAATAAACCATTAATTGAAATGGATCCTAAGTTCGCGGTTCTAGTTAAGATGAATAAATAATTTATCTTAAAATGTGAAACATCACAACTTCTTTAATCCATTATTCCATCATATTTATTAGAAAGGTTTAAAAGTTCCTAGTCTGTATATGAGAACATTCAAAAGAAAATTAATATTTTAAATTATGGGTTGTTAGTAAACATCATGCATGAGTATGGAATTATGAAATTTTGGAAGATATATTTTGTCCACTCTATTCCTTGGTTAAAAAGGGAATTATTTGATGATTCTCATAGATTGAATTTATCTATACACACAGGCACCACTAAGATGTATATGGATTTAAAGGAATATTTCTAGGTAGAGAATATGAAGATATAAATTGTTGATTATGTATAAATATGTTTATTAAGTCAAAAGGTGAAGGTTGAATGAAAATATTTTACATGAATCATGAAACCCTTATCGGTTCCTATTTGAATATGGGATGGAATTTCTATGGATTTCATCCTTGGATTACCCAAAAAACACAAATAAATAATGATTTAGTATGGGTAATTGTTGATCGTCTTACCAAATCATCACATTTCCTCTCTATAAGGGAGGATTTTACACTATGGTTCCTTGGACTACTCTATATTAATTAAGATGTAAGGATTCATGGAGCACATAATTCAATTATTTAAAAGAATGATCAATGATTTAAATTTAAATTATAGAAAATCCTTTTAAAATAATCTGATATTGAGTTCATTTGAGTACTTCTTATCACCCTAAACTAATAGTAAGCCATAAAGGATGATCCAAAATTTAGAATACATTTTTAGATCATGAACACATGACATTCAAGGCATGTGGGATCATTATTTACCTTTGTTAGAGTTTTATTAAAATAGTAGTTTCCATTAAAGTATTCAAATGGAACTAAATGAATTGCTGTATATATGGAGATGTCATCCACCAACTTATTGGCCTGAAGATGGTTAAAGGAATCTTGTAGTACTAGATCTTGTGGACAAAACAATGAAAAGGTAAAGAGTATTCAAACACATATCAAAGAAGATAATAGTAGGAAAAATATTTATGTCTCTAGTCAAGGGAATGATTTTGAATTTCAAGTTTGATATCATGTTTTCCTAAAATTATCTCCATGGAATGTTGTCATAAGATTTATAAATAAAGAGAAAATAAGCCATAGGTATATTAGAATTTTTGAAATCATGGAGAGCATTGGACCTGTGGATTACTGTTTGGTGATGTCACCAAGTCTTTCTAAAGTGAACAATGTGTTCCAAATTCCTTTGTTAAGGAAGTACATTCTAGACCCAACACATGTCCTCACTTTTGATGGAATTTAATTCGAACATGATACATCTTACTATGAAGAGCCTATCCATATTCTAGACACTATAGAGAAGTTGTTGAGGAATTAGATGGATTAACTTATAAAGGTACTTTGGAAAAATCAAAACATTTATGTGGTGACATGGGAACTGGATGAAATTATGATAAAGAACTACCCCAATCTTTTTATGATGTGAAATTATAAAAATTGGGAAGATTAATGTTTTTAGATGGGAGAATATAACACCAAAAGATATTTTGGTATGTCTCTTTTAAAATTTAGCATCTTCGATAGTTTATGACTCACTCTACAATGAGTTTAAAACCATAATATACTATAAAATATGATCATAGGAATAGTAATGTAACCATGGGGAATAGTAATATGACCAATAGAATAGTAACTTCACCTAAGAAATTATAAATAAAATTGACGTATCATATAAATGAAACAATGGTATATTTATATCATGAAATTAGTAAGTAAAATTTTCAAAAATGGTAAAAATTAAGTATTGGTATTTTAGTGAAACATAAATTATATTTACAATTTTATAATAAAAAAATGATTTAAGTGAAAATTAATTTCATAAATTATATTCAAAAAATAATATTTTTTCCTTAACATTATAATTTAATTTTATGTGACCTAAATGAATTCTTCAAAGTGTCAAAAACATTATAATATTAATGTAAGTATTTTTGAGTAAATAATGATTTTATTTAAAAATTTAATTACTCATATTTAGAAAATTATTTTCATAAAATGTAGTTCACTTTTCAATTCTACGCATTGAAAAAAGGTTAGGGTAAATTTTTGATTTTTTCTAAAATAGTTCAATATTTTGGTGAATAGGGAAATATTATAATTTTTGGGATTTAAAAAGTACATTAATTACTAATTCATAGATGTTTTATATATAATGTTATTCTATAATCTCGAACACTCCTTTATAATTTTAAAATATATTATTATAATTCTCAAATTATTCATTATATTTTGATAAAATAATAAACAAATGAATAAAATAATCAAAAAAACATCCCTCTCCTCTTATATAAATACCAACCCTCACCACCTAATATTTTCAAACCTCTTAAGCCTTTAATTTTGTCCAATTTCTATAGAATACACTTCCAATGCCTCTTCCCCATGTCAGTAACATGCTGACATACCGCCTTTTTGGACGAAGTGTTTTGGATTTTAAATTTCGCTTTCATGGATGGTTATAAAACCATTTTTTGGTAAAACGAGACATTAATATATATATATATAGTAAAACTTAATAAATGTTTTCTAACCAATATATATACATAAATTAATTCATAATACAATACTAGTGTGTGATAATCGGAAAAATTACAAAAAAAAATTACACTATCATCATTAATGTTTTTTTAATGAATCATCCTCATACCTAGAAAAAATAATATATAAGACAATTAAATCATCTAGAAGTTAATTAATAGTATATAATTTCAATTCCTGGTAACAATTCCCATTTCAAATGATATTCAATACATTTATACAAGTGAACCAACAATGAAAACCAAGGAAACAAACTCTTACAAATAATAAAATTAAATCTTATAACTTATCAAAATGTACATAAATGAACTTAATAAAATTAAAATAAATAAAATAAATGTTTAATAGGTTATAAATTAGATTATTAATGAATATTATTTCATTATCCTTGATATTATGTAGAAGTTGAAAACACTTTTGGACTTAAGGTAAGGGATTCTCCCTAAAAATCCCTTTTTCATTCGAGTTATTCTTCCTCTCTCTTTACCCTAAAGTAATTATTCATTATTTTTATAAAATTCATATAAATTAATTTAATATGTTTTAAAATCAGGTTTCTATATCATTTGATCTTTCTTTTATGGTCAATATATGTTTTAAATGGTATCCTTTTCAATTCCATCAAATAAGAAAGCCCGATTAAAGGGAACATCCAAATTTCTTTTCCATTTCTATGTACCCCCCATAATAATTTTGAAGATGGCATAATTTTTATAAAACCACTATTTTTATCAAAAAAATATCTTTTTTCATATCTAGTATTATGAAAAAAATTAATCATTTTTAAATTTTAAAGACTCTTCAATATTTTCCATTCAACAACACTAAAGAGGTTATTTTCTAGTGTTTCTTAAATTAACTATTTACAAGATTTCACTTCAGTTAGAAATAATTTATTCTTAAAAAATATTTTAATTATACATCCCTTTTTATTTAGGGTATATACATGTCATAATCTAATTTTATTACAAATAAAAAATATTTTACAAAATAATTATTTTTTATAAAGTAAAAAAATTATATTTCTCTAATGAATTCCTTGATTATTTTAATAAGTTATTTTCACTTATATAAACACACACTATTGAATATTATACTTAATTGGGATTGATATTTTTGGATATCATCTACCATGATTTATGGAATGGTTTATGATCAGTTTGACTATAGATGTTCTATCTTAATACCATTCACCATATTACTCACAATGGTTAGTGATTATGTTTACTCTTTGGGAAATGTTATTTAAATTTCATATGTATAAGTTTTTTATGTTTCACCCTATTCATATAATGACTGAATTGGATATAGTAAGATATGGGAGGGTCCGACTATATCCCTTCAATTCATCATTATTTATAATGAGAAAAAACATATATGGATTTGGTCATGGCCTTATCTATTTATTCTCAATTGTCTTGGTTGAGGCATCAATGGTGTGTTTCATATTTCTGGAATTATTAATTCCCTCATTATGATATTAGTAATTGATAATACATTTGATTGTTCTACTAATAGAATTTATATGGTTAATATTAATTCTCATGTGATCATTGACATTAAATTATTTAATTTGCTATTATTCCTACCATATTATGATCAAGATTATGTTTTAATGAAATGTATTTATAATTAATCATCATGATTTCTTCTTTATGTTAAGGATAGATTTTTTTCCATACCCTTACTCATCATTTTATCCCACCGCTTTTTGATTTTTTATTTTTCCTCAATGTGAAAATATGTGCTTTATCAATTACTTGTTGGGATAATCTAAGAGTTTATAGATGTTTCCAATGGAGTTTATATGTTGTTTTCCTTTAAATTTTTTATGTAATTTTTTTATCTATTTTTCCAATGATACTAAACTATTTGGTCCTCTAGGGTATGAATTCCTTTTTTATTATACCAATATAATAATGTAAGGCACCGGGTCTAGGCTATTAGGGTTGGGGTTTTTACGTGGTTGATGGTGTTGAGACCATCGGTCAGGGGATGTAGATCCCCATTATACTTGAGACCTTTGGGATAGGTAAATGGGGGAAGGAATGTCAATGTTCTTCTGGATATCATCTATTTATATAAATTTGATTACTATTATGGTGGAACATATATCATTGTGCCTCGAGACATCCAGGTATTGAGCTGGTGGGGATCTTCATATTAGAGGCCTGAGGGATCGAGGAAATATTGTCAGTCATTCCATTAGGAATATTTTACAGGATTTATGGAAGATGATGTGTCATTTGGATTGAGTTTTAAGATGATATATTAAGGGGTGTAACTTGAGGGTCCACCTTGTATGATATTCTTCATGGGATGGCTTAGTTACTAAGCTGTAGGTCCTATCCATAGAATAAATCTATATGCAGATAGGTCTTTTATGTCATATATATTTGGGGGAATGTATTTAGACTTATACAAGTGTTGACCTAACAAGTTAATGATTCCTTGGGGTAGTCGAGTATAGGAAAATCATTTTAATTAATAAATGAGAGTGTGTTATTTTTTTATTTATAATATGCATAAACCTTTATAATTATGGATTTTAGATAGGAAGAAATTTTTGGTGGAATACTATGATTATTCTCGCACCCTATACGAGACTTTTGGAATTCCTATAGATGTTATGTTTTTAGATCATTTATGGATTTAGGCTCTGAACATGGGCCTTTATGATTGTGTTGTACTATGTACCGTGGGATGATTGGAAGTGGACCATGGTGGTTCCTCTACACCATTAAGAGTTTCCTTTTGAGTTTTTCGGGCTATATATGTATGTACTTGTATGGTCATCCATATGTGGCCTAGTATGTTTATTTTCTTTTTATAACCTAGAATGTTTTTTTATATTCAAAAGGGAATGAATTGAGGCTTATTTATTAATAGTTCATTTATTAGTCTTTGTCTGAGTTTCATTTGTTCCTTCCATTGTTTTATGGTCCCTCATCAACTATAATATATATATATGGACCATTATTATTATCATTGTGTGAGGGTATAGTTTCCACATCATCACCTAATAATCCTCTTGTTTCTAGTCATTAGCCTTTTAAATATGGGGAGGATCTTCTAAGGCCAAATAGCTAACTGGATCAGTGTACTGGTTTAGTGGAAAACCTTGTTGGGACACTACCAATGGTATCGTATGAGTTTTATTTTTCTTTTTTGGTTCTATATTTTGGCTATGGTTGACTAGATACTAGGGTGTAGACGAGATTGTGTATATATCTCATTTTTGGATGCCTTCAACCCCATGCATGGGGGATAGATGAACTATCCATGGGTTGTAAATTTATGTTCTACTGTGTTCTTTCATAATTGATTATGTTTCCATCCCAAGTGGTGCACTTGGGTGATATTTTTATCTTTTGTGAGGATTGATGCTTGGATTAGTATGTAAATGGAGTTTTTTTTATGAATCATTATTGGAAAATAATCTCATTTGATTTATGTTTTTATTTTGACAGTCATTATGAACCAAGAATTAACTAAGTGGGTTTCGTATATTTAAATTTTTAACAAAAAAACAAACAATATTTTCCTATATAGCCTATTTTAGTAGACTTCTACTCATCATGGAAAACAATTTTGTTACAATGAGATTTTTATATGATTCTTTACGCATATGATATATGGGAATAACTCTCACAAGGGTAAGCTATATAATTAAAGGAGGTAAGTTTTTTAAATATTCAATAGAGAATCTATCTATTGTTTTACCGAGTAGCCTTTTTGGTGGATTTATACTCTTCTACCCAATATTGATATGTGATATATTATGACTGCAACTATTATGGGTAGGTAGGGGCTAAGGCCAGATGATAACTGATACATGACCCGAATATGTGTATGTAAGGGGCCTTGAGGATAGTTTTTTTGCGATAGGGTGTGGTAGAGAAATTTAAGGTTGGTGAGATGGGGTTACTATTAAAAATTTCCGTATCTATGAACTATATACATATACATTTATGGTTTTTCCGTTGTGATTGGTATTCCATTTCATTCCACCTTGATGGAATCTGATGGATTTTTCGATGGTTGGAGATATGGTTCCATGAATTCATGTAATAGATGAGTACCCTAAGGTTCAAGATATGGTCACTGAGGGTTGAGATGATCATAAGCCTTATGTAAAAGATCTAATACTGTCAAGACAACCATAGAAGATTGCATACTTTGGTATATGGATTGACGAGTATTATTGGGTGATCTTGGTTCATGATATATAGGGTATTGACCTGGGAGCTCATGGATCTAATACTTCTATGGCGTACCTACCTTATGAGTTCTTGTAACAACACCCACCAATATTTCAGCGTTAAGGAGGGCCACATGCTTTTTATAGTAGTATAGAGTCTATAGAGAATATTTTGTATCCTCTTACGACACCCCTTGGTTGATGGGTGAAGATGAAAATGTATATTCCCAGGGGACTGGAAAAGAACTCATAGAATGTATAGTTTTAGGTATGCATCATGAGGGACTGGAAAGGATGGATTTTGAGGGTAGGTTCTTTGATCACTTCATTATAGAGATAGTGAGGATGGATAGAGCCTATGAGTTTATGATTCATTGATAGAGAGACACAACATCCATGGATTATGTGGCTAGTTTCATGATCCTCTCATGATTTTGTACTAATATATTCGGTGAAAACATTCCTAGGGTGCGGTGTTTTTGGGGATGGTTTGGTCCATACCATCAAAGTGTAGGAATAAATAGTCAAGATGATGTTCTTATTAGAGGAAAAAATTAGACGTTGATAACTGAGGGAAACATGGTGGACCATTCTTATTAGAGTTAGGTGATGGAGTTATGTTAATTGATCAGTGAGTATTTAGATATTATGAATCATCGTCGTGATAAGTCTCAATATGGTGGTGAGGTATGAGATTCGGGTAGACCATCGAGGAGTGGATATTTGGTAATTTGCTTCCAGTGCGTGTATTTAGGTAATGATCATAATCAGTGTGATTGGATTATGAATAAGTGTTTGGTGTGAAGTAAGTTGGTCAATCTGGAGAGGTTTTGCAAGAATCCTTCTCATATTGGTGGGATCTAGGGGTAAGGTCCAACTTAGGGTTCTGAGGTAGGACCAAGAGTGGTACCAGGAGCTGGTAGTCTATATTTACTTTCAAGTGTTTGTTACGGTAGATATAGGTGTTCATAGTTGTGGGGTCAGTAGACAATTTTTGGATTATCTCCATAGAGAGGAAATACCTTAGGGAGTCAAACTTTGGGAAATTCTCATGTTTTTGGGCTTCTAAATTCAGAGCAAGATGGTGAGCTGATGATAATTAGAGGTATGTTATGGGTGTGACCGGGTTTTCTTTCCATGCACAAGGTGTACATGTACAATTTTTGGAATAAGTAGATGTTATTTAGTATGTTTGAATCGGTAATGATTTGATATATATATATATATATATATATATTTATGAGGTGTATTGGAATCGGGACATGTTGTTGGAATTGATACGATGAGCTATTATTATGAGGTCTGTTGGCACTAATACTTACTGTGGGAATCGATGCGATTAGTGTTTTATATGAGGTGCATGGGAATCGTGATAATTATGGGGATGAATATATATATATATATATATATGATTCAGGATTATATTTAGAATACCTTTATGTGTATGTTTTTGGGCATTGGATGAGATGTGGGTTTTGTTTACTGTCATCCATGGCATAGGTACCAATCGGTATTTAATGAGATCTGGGACATGATTGGTTTTAGGTTTGACATGGATATATTTTTTTCACCTGATGATATGAAGGAAGTAATATGCATCATGGGAGGGATTTTAGGTCCATGGATAGATGATGAACCATCAGAATGTTTTTTTTTGTCGGGAAGTGGCATGGTAGTTGATTTCTATGGTGCGGAGTGCTATAAAGGGAATTGAACATGACTAGTAAATAGGGTAGAAAAAGTAGATTTAAATGATAGGGGTATGTTTTTAAAAATATAACCAGGTAAAGATTGATAGCTCAAGGATGAGATATTATATGATTGGGGACTATATTTTCTTGGTTTTTTGTATGGGTCTAAATTCCATATCCTATTTTAATTTTTTGGCATAGTGCTAAGGCCTACTCTTCCCTTGATCTTTAGTACCTAATAATGAGAATTGTATTTCCCAAAAAAAATTGATAGTTTTTAAGTATTTTCATGTTAATTATGGTTTTGGATGTGTTCTGGGTGCATCAGACTTTATAAACTCATTATCAATGAAATATAAGATATACCATCATGGATTGAAAGAAAAACAGACAAACTCCTAGGAGAAACTGTGTGGACCACCATTGCACTAGACATTGTTTTTTATCCCATGATGGTAGGGTCACATGAACTTGTGATTCCTATGAAGGTTTAAAAATATGATAATTTTATAGTCTACAAATGGTTATAAAAATTGTATTCCCTACCTTTACACATGTGGTTATTGGGTAGTGGGCACCTAATAGTTGGAGCATGATTAGACAAAATGTGTGGCCAAACCATCAGGGTCATTTATTTTTTTGAAATTCACAAATATCCTCTCATTATATTTAACTATTGTCTTCCTTATTTCTTATTCAACTACTCACATATTAGTGGGAGACACCACTTCATTACTTCTTTTAAGAATTTGAGACATCTCCTCTAATAGGAAAATGATCTTACTAATGTAGGTATCGTTGGAAGCATAAGGGTAAAGTGTAAAATCATATTACCTTCCTTATTTGTTCATCTCAACACATGGAATTCTAAATCTGTGTGATCTAGTTTTCCCTATTTTTATGTTGTTTTTATAAAATCTGGATTTTTACCAATTATCTACGAGTTAGGTTTCGATATCAGTTGAGTGACCACCTACTTGACTAAGGTGGTGGTGACTATCTTACTCTTTAGTTTTACAGGTGTTTTAGGGGTGTGTTCAAAATACTCCCATGCAGGCTGTCCATGTGATACCCATACTAATTAATACATGATTTTTTTTTGTTCAATTGATGATATGAGATTCCTATGTTCATGCTCTTGCCTCCCAAAAAAATTGTTATGCTGAGTAAGGGTCTTGTGACTGCATGGGAAGATTAGGTAAAGCGAATAATTTGAATTAATTAAATTGTCTATTATTTGATTATTTGAGTTCGTCAAGAAAGTGATTGTCATGGACTGAGGATTGAGGTGAGAAAATAAACTAGGCTAAGGAAACATGGTCATTTGGTTAGGATTCTTTGGAGATACATAGGGTAATTATGATCAGCGGTTTGAGGAGACTTGGTTGTCAGATTGAGGTAAGGAGGTCATCATGATGAGGGCTGGGCATGTGTGATTTGAGATGGTATTGACCATCATGACTTAGCGACATGGATGTAGGGGAATTAGGTTACAAATGATTTGGATAAGGTTGTTTTGTTATTTTTGTTCATCGTTTGATAGATGATTCACCATTAGAGTCTTGTGAATATAAATAGGACTCAGACATTGTGTTGTTGACCACTCATTATGCATAGAGGCTCTTATATATTATGCATATAAGGGGATAGTGTTGGCCATCGGATATGTTGGGGGGTTCTCACCATATAAAAGAACTTTGATAGTGATGTTTTATCAGTTGAGAATGTTGGGACCATTAGTTGGGTGGATGAATATTTCCATGTCTAGGGACATCAGTATTTTAGCAGACGGTGATTATTATTATGGTGGGATGAATATCCCAATGCCTTAGGATGTCAGGATCTCAAGACAATTGATACATTATGGGAGGAGGTACTTAGGGCATGGGACATATTTTTTAGATGGTTTTGGGGAGGCCGGTAATATTGATAGAACATTTGGTTTCACATTGCATTGGGTGTCGGGTGATATTTTATGGGTGGAACCTGAGGATTCAGTAGTATGATATTCATTAGTTGATTCCTTTGGTGTTAATCCATGGATCCTCTCAAGTAAAAACATATATATTTGAAGTTAGGTTCTGTATGATATACATATTTGGGGTCATGTATTTAGGCTTATACCATAAATGGATATAGTAGGTAATGATTCGTTGAGAATGTTGAGAATAGGGGTAGATATTTAATTAATAAAAGGTTGTGTGTTACTTTTTTATTTATATTATGAACACACATGAATAATTATGGATTTAAGATGGGAATAGTTTGGTGTTGTTTAACTAATATTACTCTTACACTCTATATGGGCCTATCAAGACACGTGTAGACATTATGCTTTGGAGATTAGTTTTGGATTTTGGCTCAGGGGATAGACTACAGTGATCGAGTTGTACAAATTAGCAAGGGATGGATGAAAGTAGACCATGATGGTTCCTCCATCTCATATAGAGTTTTATTTTGAGTATTGTAAGATATATTTGTAAGTAATTATATGGAAATCCCCATGCAACAAGGATATTTATTCGTCTTTGTATTGACAGTCTTGTTTTATTATCTACCAAAGTAAAATATTTCAGATAATTTATTATTGCATAATTGATTATTCTCCCACTGTGCTTTATTTATTGGTTTTCTTTGGTTATTTTTCTTCAACCATTATAATATATATATGGACTATTATTATTATAACCACCATAGGGTATAGTCTCCCTACTGTTACATAAAAAGACTCTCGCAACATATCAGTAACATTTGGCATATGAGGAGGCGTGCTTTATGCCTAGTGGCCAACTAGCTAGGAGAATTATTTTTGGGGAAAACATGGTTAGGATGATAAATGTGGGTACTCCCTTCTAATACATGCTTGTGGGAGGTGGAAGGGGAATTTTTGGATTATATTAATAAGGCTAAAATGGGTCATTTATCACTTTTTAATTAAAACAATATGTTCACATGATATCCACATTATTTTCCTATGAATTCACAAACTACACAGTAGTAAATTCTTAAAGAACCCTCCTTACATATTTTGGCTTCATGGATTCCCAAACCTAATTTTAATTGTGTGAAGCCCTCTAAAACCATAATTCCTTTTTTTCATGGTTTTTTTGTAATAATTCTTTGAAAGTTCCCCAACACCCTATGTCCAAATTACATGCAATATTTTCTCTGAAATACAAATATTTTTCATTGATTAATGTATTAGGAATTTTTTTTATCAATGACCATTGAAAATGAACTATATTTTTCATACATAAAGGGAATATTAATGTTCTTCACTATCATTATCACCAAAATTAGTGTTCCCTAAATAATGAATAGGGGGAATGTCCAATTTTTGACCAGAATATCCCGATACATACATGGGTATTCAATACACCTCCCAACCCCAATATATATTCAAAAACATATCGTCAAGATGATATAACTCTAAAAATTCCAATATGGATCACAATTCTTAATAGTAACTCCAAATCCAGAATAAAAAATTAAATTTTCCAATGAAATTCTCATCCTATAAAGATAGAGGTCCTCACAATTGATATTCTATTAGAAATATCGCTATGGTAGTTAGAGTAGACCTCATGGAACTATCATTAGTAGAGAATATAATGGGGTGTTTGGGTGTGGGTATAGAGGTATACATCATTATAATCATATTCTACTGTAGACACTCCTACGAAGTCCCTACTTGGCTTAGGGAGATGGAAGATTGTGATGAATCCAAATATAGGAAATGGAGGGTTACAAACAAGGAGAACCTATTATGATTTGAGGTATTATATATATCTATTAAATAATATTAATCTTAATCATAAACACATAATCCACTCCACTTTTTATTTATTTCTTGTTCAAGAGTTTTATATCCCAGTAGAGCCTTTATCCTGACATAAACAGAGGGAAAGAATCTTAGCAGAAGAGATCAAATTGTCAAAAATATATGTGGATGATGTAATCTAGTTCTTAGTTGAGAATGGTTCTCATTGGACCACATATGAGTTGTGATGAATCTATATGAAATAATTTTCATTATATACAATCTATTATTTAATAATTACCTGATAGATTACTATTTTCTAAGAGTGGTGTGTTGTTGAGACGATGGATCTTGTTTTTCCATCATGGGTGAGAGAGTCCACTAGTCAACGCACAGATGACCTATCCATTAGAATTTTTATCCTATCACCCATTATTTTTGAAATAATTTATACTCTAGTAATCTTTAGAGATGGTTGTTTCATTACAATGGTATAAATTACCTTGATCATAATTCACCTGATCCAAAAACATAGTAATATCTTGAAAATAAAATCTTAAATGGAAATTTATTACAAAGGAAACCTGAAATAAATCATATGAATACATGATGGAATTATTAATTTTACTTGATTATCCAATGGCCACATGTTGTAGTCATCATGGTTTACATGGGAAATGGGAAACAATATAAAGTTCTAATCTCAAATTTTTCAAAATGGATAGCGTCAAATAATAAATAACATTTTAAATAAATGGAATAAAAAAATGTTAGGAATAAATAATAAACTGATTACATAATAAATGATAACATTAGCAGAATACAACCAAGATTAACATACTAATAGAAATTAAAACCACACAGAACTACAAAAAAAAAGAGCTTCTTATTAGAGGTTTGTTAGCAATAGTTTATTAGAGGAGATTCTAGTAGTTGTTATGAATTAAAGCTAGTTAAAAAATATAATGTAGAGTGATATTTATTGAACTACTACTATATTTTGATTAATTTAATAATGAGTGGAGATTATAATTAAATTGACACTAAATGTTTTTAAAACCCTTAATTCATCTTCTATCCCATTCCCTTTCTGTGAGACAAACCCCTTTCCACCCCTCCCTCAATAGACCACCTCAAATCCCTTCCCCATAGGTGAGTCCGACCATGCAACTCTCATTTCCCCCACCCCTCTGACATACCTACCACCTTCTCAGTGGAGACCATGCCCCCTATGACACCCCCTCATACCCCGACCCCCATGGACCCCCTCTCCCTTCCACCTCCTTCTCCCCAACTCACCGCTCCCCTTCTCACTAATGACACCCCCTCCGACCTCCCTCTCCCTGGCTTGGATCCCCTCCCAACCAGCAACATAGACACCCCCAGAAGGTTTCATCATCATCCATATAATCACCCTAAATATATTTTCCCTTAAGGGGTTCTTTGATTTTAATTTCCCTCTATAGTTATAATTTTATGTATACATGGTATTAGATTACACTTTATTTGTTAGTGAATAGGTAATTATAGTTTTTTCTTTTGTATATTATCCTAGAAAACACCCACATAGTTTGATTATTTATATATGGAATATGGTAGAGCTTTAAAGTTGACATAGGTATAGATTTAGATATCACACTTATAGGTCATTCATTCCCTGGATTAATAGGATATATATCATTTGACATATGCTTCCATATAATTGAGAAAAATGATGATTATAAAACTATAGTAATAATAAATTGGGAATATTTGAAGTAAAATATAATTTAACCCTTTAGAATCAGTTTTAAATCATCATTATTTCATCAACATTATCCTCGAGTTTACTGATTTTATTTCAATAATGTTAGAGAGCTTTATCACCTCACACCAAAATACTAATAATTGAAACTTAACATATAAGTACTAGGATAATATGGTTGGGTGATATATCGAGTGAGGTGTGATTTTTTTGGTTTTCTATTTTTCTCCTAATGTAGTGTTTTTTTGGTTTTGTAGGGTTTCATTATTTTCCCCAAAATGTGATTTCCTAAAAATTAAATAAAAATTTACTTTGGTAAAATCCATGAAATCTTTAAAATTTGAAATAGAAACACTATGTATAGAAGGAAATGATGTTTTTTTCTAGGGTTCACCCTCTATAGTGGTTGAAGGGGGTCTTTTGTCCTTTATATCCATGGTAGACATATAGAGTTGAATATTTTCAGTATAAATTACATTTCATGAGTTCATATAGAGTTGAATATTTTTATAACAGTAATTTTTATACAAATAAAAATTTCATTATATATATAATTTTACATTATTATGATTATTTATAGTAATTTTAAAAAATACAAAAATATTCTTATTTAAATATAGAAATATTATCTAATGAATAATTTTTCATAATTTTTTAAAATAATTATTATTTAGCTAAATATTGAAGAAATACAAATTTTTCTAAAAAATTATCTTTCATTACGTTATAATAAAGGAATATTGGATTCAATGTTTTAAAGATTTTTTATATTTTAAATATATATAATAAATCAAAAAATATACTTTGTATATTTTTAAAACACTTGTATATAATTTTTCAATTATATGTAATATTTTAATCAAAATACTAGTTTTGCTGATTAAATTAAGAAAATATTTTGATTCACCTATTGAAATTATATCTATAAAATATAAATTTTATTTTAGATCAATATTAGGATATTATGTAATAATTCTAGTGTCAGTTTTTTGAATAAATGTATAATTACAATGACTAGTGTTGATGTCTATGATAATGAAAAAAATATTAATTTCAATGAATTGTTTTCTAAAATTTTACTAATAAATTATATTGATCTACTTAAAATAATGATAGAGTAACGATGGTTACAGGTATACATGATTATAAAAAAATATATTTAATTATCCATCAATGCATTATAATATTATGAAAATATAATAGTTAAAATATCATTTTTATAATGAAGATATATAAAATAGTCTATTTTATATTTCTTCATTATCCAGATTATAAATTACGTCACATAAAATTAAAAAAAATGAGGGCTGAACAAAAAAAAATAGTTATAGGGTTTATTTTATATGTTTAGTTTAATATAATTTATATAGGTAAAAAATTATTCCACGGTAAATAAAATTGGAAAAGTAAATATATAAGAAAAATTAATTTAGATTTACCAAGAAATATGCTTCATCTTCTAACTCCCAATAATGGAAGACAAATTTGATATCATTTTGTATGTTCATGTGTGTCTTTCTTGCTAAAAATTATTTTTTAACATTTATTTTAATTTATTTCTTCTTAGTATTACACATATAAAAAATGATTTCTTATACAGGTGGATTCTTTGGTTCAAGTTGAGGTGGTTTGTTCAATGCTTCTCATGCCCATGAGAGACTAGAATTTAAGGTTTTAACTAAAATAATGGGAATAAGTAAACACCTTAAGAATTTATACAACCATATTGAAAAGTTAAATTCCAACTACTTATTTAATTAATTTTTCATCATTTTATCTATTATTTTTATGTTAATTTTTTTCATTTTTTTCTAATACATATTTAGTATTTTATATATATCTTTTGGGAAATCATATTTTCCTTTCAACTATCTACAACAAGGAACAAAATAGATAAAATATTTCATTCTTCTAATGTTACCATAATCTCTATTTCCATTTCCTATTTTTCAAACATCGGACACTATATTCTGAGATAATGTTATTAGCCAAAAAACCACGCTCATTTTTGAAATCAAGAACAGGAGAGGAGACTCATATTCCCATTGTCGGGACTTCTCATGATATTATGAGAACAAGAACTTCCTTGGCTCTTTTGGATTTCAACAACAATAAATATTTTTGAGCTAACAATATCGAGTCAATATGCAGTGTTTTCAGCTCGATAAGGAATGATAATGTAAATCATTATAACATTGGAAGTTCGAAATTTTTTGATACTTTAGAATGTATAGGAATCATCCACACCTGAACATGTCACATGGTGTTCCTAGTATGACTCAAAGTGCTTCTTTTTATTTTAAATTGACATCACCTTTAGTAAAAAAGACAACTAATGTACATAAAACTGAGAAAACATATTATTATTGTCTTGATACTTTAATAAAAAATCAATAAGACATTTTTCAAGTGTTTAAATCGGTCGCACCTCAATATAATAAAAAATGTGTCATGTTTGGCTCAAAGTGTCTATTATTATTTTAAAATCTAAATTCTAGTTAAAAAGGTTTCACTCATTGAAAAATGAGAAAACATGCTCAAGGTTTAGTGATAATTTCATTAAATTAATTAATATATAATTACGATGTGTAGGAATCGGTCTTAGATAAAATCAATACATGATATGATATGTATGAGTTAAAGTGTATGTTCCTAGTTTAAAATTAAAGTTTACTAAAAAAGACAAGTGATGTACTCAAAAATAAGAAAAATCATTCAGATTGTTTTGATACATTAAAAAATGATTAATAATTTATTTGAAATTATTAGGAATCAGATGAACCTCAATTTTACACACATCGGGACAGGTATGACTCCAAGGGAATCTTCTTATTTAAAAATGACAGCAATTTTAGTAAAAGGGAAAAATTACCAGCTCAAAACTAATCAAATGTATTAGGATTGTTTTGATGCATTAGTAAAATTATCTGTGATATACATTTTATATTTAGGAATCAACCAAACCTCAATCTGACACTTTGTGTACCCAGTACAAATCCTAGTGTTTCTTTTTATTTAATGTTCATATACATTTTAGTCAAAATGAATCTGGCCTACAAAAATATGGGAAAACAAGTTCAAATTAAATTGATACACTTAGAAACCTATCCATAAGTAATTTTGGATGTGTGGGAATCAGTCACACCTCAATATGGTACACAATGTGCTTGATAAGACTCAATGTGTCTGTCATCAGTTTAAAACCAACATTTTAGTTCAAAAAGTTTCACTCACTAAAAATAGAGAAAACACACTCATATTTTCTTGATAATTTCTGAAATTGATTAATAAGTCATTTTTGAACATTATGAATCTATCTCACATAAAACTGATACGTGATGTGGTTGGTATGAGTCAAAGTGTGTATTTATAATTTAAAATTACAAAATTGTAAAAAAATGAGGGTCATGTTCTAAAAACAAGGAAAATAGATTCATATTATTTTGATATATAAATAAAACAATCCATAAGTCATTTTAGATGTATAAATATTATCATACCCTCAATATGATTCATGGTATGACCAGTATGACTCATAGCACATCTTTTTATTTATAATGGTCATCAATTTTAGTCAAAAGGAAACTGCCATACCAAAAACCAAGTAAAAAACATCCAGATTATTCTAATACATTAGTAAAATGATCAATGAGTCAATTTTTTATGTTATGTAATCAAACAGACCTCAATATGATACACTATTGGCATGTATGGCTCAAAGTGTATCTTTTTATTTAAAATTGACATAAATTTTAAGAAAATGGACCCATGGCCTACTCAAACCCAATAAAATGAAATCATGTTTTTTGACCCTTTCAGAAAACAATCCATAAGTAATTTATGATGTGTAGGAATCAAACTCACTTCATTTGTAATTAGGGTCTTCCTTGGATGGATATAAACTTGTTTTTATTGTTTTAAAACACTAAAACATGCATTGAATGGTCAAAACCCTAGTAAAAAACCTCATACTGGTGTGAAATCATGGTAAAATCACCATGTAATTGTTTTTGACATGTATGAATAGAAAACAAGTCAATATGACATGTGTTGTGGTCATAATTACTTAATTAATACTTCTTAAACATAAAAATACCTTTAAAAACAAGTGTCGGTGGATGGGGGTCAAAACCCAACAAACAATGTCATATTGACCTGAAATCAATGGAATTCAACCAAAAATTTAATTTTAAAATATAGGTACTAACATCACATCATTCCTACTTATATTTTTCCTAGGATAGCAATAAATGTGTTTTTTGGGTTTTAAAACACTAAGTCATGTGCAGAATGGTGAAACCCATAGAAAACAACCTCATATTGATGTGAAATCATAACAGAACCACCATTGAGTGGTTTTGACATGTAAACACATAAAACAGGTCAATCATTTGTGTGATGTGGTCAGAATTACCAAAAAACACATCATAATGTTTTAAAAAACCTTTAAAATAGGTTTAATGGGGTAAAAACTAGGAAAAAATGTAGTATTTCCCTGAAATCAGGGGAAAATGGCCATAGATTTAATTTTTAGAATCTATGAACAAAGGACACATCATATTGAATTATGATTTGTCATTGATTTTCATATGCATGTTTTTAGTTTTTTAAATCATTAAAACATGCATAGAATTTTCAAACCCATATAAAATGACCTAATATTGATTTGAAATTATTGGAAAACCACCATTGTGTTTTTTTAATATAGAAACATGATGTGATATCAATGTATTTATAATTTTTCTATTAATTCAATTTAAATTACACAACATGTCTCTTTAAAATATGTTACAAAATTTACTAATCCCTTTTCAGTTTCATGTGTTGAATCTTATCATTGTTAGACAATTTTATGTTTTTGAAGTGTTTTTCTTTATATATTATTTTATATTTTAAAATTTATTCATTTTATTTTAAAAGAAGAAAGAAAAAAAATTGTGTAGTAATCTGAATATGTTATGTGTCTTTTGTCATTCGTATTAATTTTCGTAAACATTATTGTTTTCATTGTTGGTGGTAGATGTCAGTATTAGTTAGTAGGTTGACTATTTTGATCCATGAAATTATTCTCTTTTTCTACTATTTTTTTTATTTATTTTTTGTATTTTAAATTTTTATTTATTTCTTAATATAGTTTATGATATGATGTGGTCAGCATTAGTTGATGAGATGATGTGGAGGCAGAAAGATGTAGTAGAGGTCATGACGTTGATGTATGTTAGGCATGAGTTGTTATTGGACATATTATATATATATTGATATCCTAGGTATTTGTTGACTAATGTATGGGTTGACTGATAATGAGATTGTGATGACTGTGGGTGGTTGTATATATGAATATAGATATATGATATATATAGGATGGGTTTATCATATATTTATGTTTTAGTTTATTTCATATTAGTTTTTATTAAATAATATTAAAAAATTATTTAATAGTATTTTTTAGTAATCACTTCAAAATACATTAAATATACTATTTTTTAGTTGTGGTTAAAATTAACAGTCACTGCAAAAAATTGTATCCCATGTATTCAGTGGCAGTTAGTTTCATTTTATTTTTATTTCCCATGTTTATTTGTTTAAATAATAAAATCTCAACTAAATAAACATGAAACAGCCACTAAATGTTCCCTAGATTATGAATCATAAAAATTCCAAGAAATTAAAAAAAATATCAATGCTAAATAACTATCGATCATCCAATACACTGTGGTTTTATTAACCACTACTATACTATTAAGAGGTAGTTTAAATCACTATTATTATATAAAACCCCATCTCTAATGTCCTTTTTTCAGTGTTGATAATGACTACCGAATCATAGTTTTGGTAAGCATGATTTCATACATCATAACAATATTTTCAATGCCTTTGATAAGACATACTATATAAATTGGAATCCAAACACTAAAAATTTAATAATTTTTATATATGTGATCTATATATAGATTAAGGATCTATATAATTATATAACCCACCTATCAAATAATATATCTAATTTATCAATAATATGAAAGAGTTGCTAGAAAATATTATAATCTTCCATAATCGACCTGGCCCACAATCATGTATATGTAATCAACATTTCTCGTTATATAAATAATATTTATATGAAATTTTGTAATTTCCCAATTAAATGGATAAATATTGGTATTTATGAGAATATACAACAATCAACTATGAAACTTAAGAATATTTAAAATGAAACTAAATATACCCATAACAAATAAATGATAAACATGTAACATCATAGATTATTTTTTAAAATCATTAAAACTCCTTGTTTATCTTCATTAAATATAAACTATGATTTAAATCTATCTCCAAATATAACACTAAACATAAAAAAATGTGATTTATATATATATATATAAATAGAATATTAATGCATAACCATTAAAAACATTCTCATTTAATTTTCATCAATTAATAGGAGTAACTACAATAATAATCATATATATAATAAATAAATTCTAGATTTAATTTTAATTAAATTCAAATTATTTACCAAAAAATCTAATAAGAACATTTTTTTATTGATGTCTTTTTCAAAAAAGTATTTCTATAAAGGGTTCATTTCTCTTTCCAGAAATATATAATTTTTATTGATAAATTATGTTTGATATCAATAATTGGTTAACTAAAATTTATTTGGTAAATGATATGAAATACGAATAATAATAGTATAGATTTCTAAATTTCATTTTCTAATAAAATTGGATTTTGATTTATTTCATTGATAATATTAAAAAATTGAACTTATAAATTTTTTCATTGGAAATTAAAAAAATGAACTTAAATTTTGAATTCCTCATATCAAAATTGATTTAATATTAATTTGTCACCATTTTATGAAATGGTTGGTTTTTAGTTAAAAAATAGTTTTCAAAAATATTATAATTTGAATGACGTAACTATTATATTATAATGAACTAAATTTTATAAATCTTTTGATGTAATAGAATATAATTTTTTATAGATATCATTATTAAATTAAAAATATTTTTTTTCATGAAAAAACCCAATACAACCTCGAATCTCTCACTCAATTCAGCCCAAGACAAGGCTAATGAGGCCTTTTCTGATCCTCCTAGGGTAGAAACTAGTGTTGAGAATAATTGAAAGTAAAATATGAATGATTTATCACACGAATGAGAAATAAATAATCAACAATAAAAAATAAATGGAAGAAAAAAACATAACATTCCTCTATGTGATTGTAGGGGTCACCTCCAACTAAATAACCATGTTCTCTCCAAGATTGATCCAGAACTACGAGACCATGAAGCTAAAAAATAATAAATATGTAGGTGTAAGAAAAAATATTATCGGAATTGATTCCATGGATAAAAATATCCACATTACTTACCTTTAAAGTGAAATACAATCATTCCAATTTAAAATTAATATATATAAAAATTGGGTTTTCTACATTATAAGATAATCAAGTACTGAGTATGAATTTTTAAGAAAAAAAATTCCTTCGATTTTTTCAAAATAGGGAAAAATAAATAAATCCATCTTTATTGTTAACTAGTGGTAAAACATGTGTTTGAATATAATGTAAAATATTAGTAATTCCACTTTATAAGAATCTTTAAAACATATAATTATAGGATATGTGAAAAATAGGTTTTATAGGATCTCAGGTGCTAGTAGATATGGTCTAATTCCAAAATATAAATTTTATCTCATAATCAGTCTCTAGCAATACCAATTAACCACAATCATTTAAAAAAGACTTTATGATACCCTCACTGACTCAAATAAGGGGTGAATTCCATAGTTATTCATGTTATCTACTTAGGGACACTAGATACTACAAAAACTCAAATGTTTACTGAGGATCCCACCTTATTAGTCAAGGATTTCGATGAAAATAAAATGGGAGTGGGTTTTTTCCAATATATCATATACTCACATTTAACAAATTTTCTACTAAAATAATAACACACTTCTCACCTATGGTCTCACTATTTAAGTTCATTCCTATTCCAATTCAATTAATCAAGGTATATGAAGTTCCACTGAGAACATGGAAAAAATAAAACATAAGAAGGGGAATTATATAAGGGGGTTTTCCATTTCAATTTAAATAGTTCAAATCTCTAATCAGGCCTCCTCTTTTTAGGGAAAACACTTATATGTTAAGAAATTATATTTCCAAAATCTCCTCTTATACTAAAACAACACACTTCTCCACCCAATGTACATATTACACTCTTCATGTGTGAATATGTGAAAAGAAGAAAACTATATATTTATATATTTGTACATGCCCTTATTTTTTTATCCACACAATCCATAGTTAGGAAATTCTTCAATGATTCCTCATAGAATGAACTAAAATTTTAGAAACATTTTATATAACCTGGTTGCAGGAAAAAACCCCTTTGGGAAACTCTAATTTCTATGATAAAATCTATTTCAAAAACAATTTAAAACATAAGATGTATCTCTATCTGAAAACAATCTTTAAATATAATTTAAACCAATGTAATTCCTGATAAAGGCTAAGGGAAATGATTATAAAACAAATTTGAAACAAATTCCAAGGAATGAAATAATTTCATCGCATATAAAATTAATATAATAATAAAAACACACTGAATACATAATAGAATCATATATTACAGGTTATAATAATGAAAATAGATTGAATCATCCTCAATTTTTTTTCCCTGGTGATGGATACAAAAAAATAGTTCAATAAAGCCCATAGAATCAAAAAGACCCAAAACCCCCCTAAAAGATAAAAAACCTCAATTTAAAATCAAGTAAACATAATCCTTAGGTTATAGAAACCCAAGGAGGAGTAAGAATAGTAATAAAAAGGAACAAAAAATGAAGAATGAGGAGAAAGGATGGATTACCTTGAATGACCCACCTAAAATCTTCAAGAAATCCTCAGATTTCACTTTGTTAAATGATATGAATCCAATTAAGTTGAATGGGAGTAGATCCATCACAATTAGGGGTTGAATGGGAGAAGTTTTGGGTGGTTTGGGTTAAGATTAAGGAGGGTATATGTGGTAAATTACCACTTTTTAAGTGACCTAGAATACCTTGTTCTTTGGATACATGGTCATGTGATTAATCATACACACTGGAAAAATGATTCTTTCTACTTCATGGTTAGAAAGGATATGGAACACATATGTGATTCTAAACATATATCTTCCATAAAACAATTTTCCTAGATGTATGGTTTCAAAATTGATAGTGTTCGATTTCTTCTATCTATGTGACCTCACGGGTGACCTCCATCTAAATAACAATGTTTTCCCTATGAGTTATCAAGAACTGAGAGAGCCTACAGTTATCAATGATAAATATGATATGTGTGGGGGCCGATATTGTAATTAGGTAATACAAGGATAAACAATTCCCCATGTATTATATTTAAATTGAAATATAATATTTATAGTTTGAAAATAATACTTAAAAAGTAGTTTTTTCTACACTTTAAGAAAATCAAGTAATAATGATTCATTTTCAAGAAAATATGATTTCCATCACTTTTTTTAAAAATAAGAATAACAATTCAGTAAATTTCTAGAATAAGTTAACTATTAGTGAAATAAGATTATTGATATAAAGAACAAATATTGAAATGCCGCATTATAGAAATCTAGACAACGGAGAAAGATAATGTATGTGTAGAACATGTGTCATAGGATCTCAAGTGTTGTTCAAGACGGACTAGGAAAAAAATCTAAATATTATCTCACAATAATTAAATATTAATACTAGTATCCACAATGACTACCCAAACACTTATAAATATCCTCACTAGCTTAATCGATGGCACATCCCATGGGAACTGAGGTTATTTACTCAGGGCCACTAGCCATTGTGTAATCTTAATTAGTGAAGCATTTGTACCTAATCTCATGCCTAAATATCCAATTCTTCCCATGATAATAAAATGGAGGTTTATTTTTACCATGAAACTATATAAACACTTATCATAAATTTCCCACTAAAATAATAACCCACCACTCACCTCTGGTCTCCCTCCGTAATTGAATCCCCATTCCAATTAAAACAATCAAGGTATAAGAATTTACACTAAAAAATAGAATAAGTCACACATAAGTGTGGTAATTATATAATAGATTTTTCTCAATTATATTAAAATGAGTCAATGTTCTGATCACGCCTCATTCTTTTTAAAAAAACAAATATACTTTACAAAACAAGATTGCCCAAGCTTCCCTAGTTTCAATACTTCACCATTTCAACCCAATGCACATATTCCTATATTCAGTGGTGAATATGTATAACTTATTAACTTATATATCTATACATATATATATCCTTATGTGTATATGGACTAAATCGATAGTTTTCAAATTCCACAATGATTCCTTAATGAATCAACCAAACTATTATCCTCTTTTTATAAAACCCAATAGAAGGAAAAAATCCTTCTGGAAAATTCCAAATTCTATAATCAAAACCATTTTGAAATTATTTTGACCCTTAATATGTCTCTCCTTCCAAATAAAAACCTTTTAACATGTTTAAAACCAATGAAATTCATGATAATGTATAGGGGAAAATTTTGTAAAAAATGAGTAACCAATTAAATAGAATTTAATAATTATGTGTAGTATACCATTCAAATAATAATAAAACACCCTTCTAAAACAACAAGACAAAATATAATTCAGGTTAAATTCTTGGACATAGGGAGAACCTATATAAAATATTTCTTATAATTGTGATGTTAACTCAAAATCACTTCTAAAAAGACCAAATAAAAAACATACTAAAGAGAACACTAAGATATAAAAACTACCCCATTTTAAATCATGTAAACATGAATTGTAGATCATAGGAACCTAAAGGAATAAAAAAATATTAAAACTTATGAAAATGGAAGATGGATGACCAAATAGGTCTTACCTTTGAATATACGGTTCAAATAGTGAATAAAGCACAAGATTTCACCATGGATGAAGAGAGGAACCCAAGGTAGTGCCATGGGAGAAGATCCATAGATGTTGGGGTTGAATGGGAGAGAAATATGGATTCATTGTTCTAAAAATAGATAAGTGAAAATTTGTAAATTATCACTTTTTAATTGACGTAGAGGCGCACAGGGTTTGGCCAAAAATTATTCCATACCATGATCCAACCATGTGGTAGACTTTTTGTTAATGTAATATAAAGACACATGTTTTTTTATTAAAATTAACATGATCGTGTGGCTAAATGTGTGGGTTAGATATTGCTTATATCAAGCCACATGGTTAGAAGGGAGATGGTCCATGAACATAAACCTCACCATGAGGACTTGATAGAAACAATGTCTGAAACACATGCTTTGAAAAGGGATGCTACACAGTTTCTACTATCTATTCATCAACTATGTGCCACCCTCTTCTTATATAGAAAATTTCCATTTCTCTAAAATCCCATAGTAAACCTTATAAAAAACATAATAGACCAAAAACATTCTTGGGTTTCATTGGGTCGTGTGGGACTCATTTAACATGGAAAACCTATAACCAAAATTATATAACTAATAAAAATGTTACATTAATATAAAGACTTCATTAATTATATTCATTGAATCAATTATTTTTCAATGTATATTTTACCTTATAATCCTCAGTGTTTAAAATGTAATGGTTAAACCCAAAAATTCTTTTTTCGTTCATTTACAAAAGGGTAACATCTTCACTACTTCATTACACCAATTTATTTAAATTTATCATTAACACACTTCCATTTTTCTCCTACTATTACGCTATCCCATTTTAAAAATCATCTACTCACCATTAGTTATTATATAGCCTTCATTTCCAATTATACTTTTAAGGAAAATCTAATCCACAGATGTGATTATTATCAACAATGTAGTTTTTCTTCTTAATATTCTTATTTCAAATTTATTCCAAACAAACCGATGTAATGATATTAAATTAATTTTTATGACATAACTTTATAAATTAATTTATCATAACTATTTATTCATGTACCTTATCTATTAAAAAAATAAAATTGTTATTCGTGCACTCTGTGGACTACCACCTCCACGACACAATATGCTCAATTTTACATTACTTATTTACATGTATGGATCTAAATATGATATTATAGTATAAATATGATGAATATGATTTCATTTTTGTTTTTAATGAATCATTATAGAACCTATAAATGATATAATCAACAAATTTCCATCGTTATTTTAATCATTCAAAATATGCCTATTAAGAGAATAACCTTTTATTCAAATTCAATAATATCTAAATATGCATTATTTATTCCTATAAATCATTTAAATTATCATATTTCACACTAATAAATCATAATTAATATTATTATTCTTTTTTTATAATTATATTTCAACAAATCCACCTCAATACCATTAATTAAATCAGGTTACATTCATGTTTATGCCAGTTTAACCACTTAATTGAAGGATATAGTGATTTTTTTATCAAAAATATATATATGAGTATAATAACATGTATTATATTATATAAATGTTCAAATAATGATTTTATTATCTTGGTATTTTTATATTGACATTTAGTTAATTAACTTAAAATGTACCCTTTGATTATCCAGAGTCATAGAAACATGATTTTTTTATTTCATCTTAATGGATAAATAATGAAATAATAATAAATTGAATTTGATTTGTAACACATAATTTTACATAATCCGTAATAGTAAATTTTATTATATAATATTTTTTCCAGTTGAAATAACAATAATCATGGAAATCACTATAATGAAATTAGTACAAATAATCAAGACTGTAAACACCCGATGTGGAAAGTCTAAAGAATGCATTTAGAGAATAAATATTTATGAAGATTATGAATGAAAATAGATGTGAGTAATGTTTTATATTATGTAATATACCTATGTTTGTGATATAGTAGGTTAATGCATGTTATTGGAAGTAAGTACAAGAGATAAAGGTTTTTTATCTCAAATTCCTCTCTATGCGATATGTTTTGTATTATACATATAATTTCATTAATTTGTTGTATATACTTTCTAACTGAGCTATAATATCATGATTTATATTTTAAAATTTTTATTATAAGTTCAATTAAAATTAATATATTTAAATGTTTCTTGATTTGAATTTTTCTAAAGACTTAAGGGTTTCTTTGTCTCAAATAAAAAATTCATTGAGACATGTTTAAGATAAACATAATATATCCATTTCAGTGGTTTAATACATTCCTATTGAACTTTGTTATCATGATCTATTTATATTTTTGGATATCCAATGTATTATTTGATTTTATACCTCACATGGGGATTTTATTCAATAGTTACTAATATTATAAGGGGTTATTGTGACTCTTTCATCTTTCATAGGTGATAACCTATCTTCTTTTACTATTATATTTCATGATTGATATATTATAACCTGTGATGTTGTTATGTTTTAATTACAACTTCTTTATGGAATCATGTTTCAAAACAATGTATACTTCCTTGGTTACTCTAATGTTTCATGAAAAATCATTTATGTTAAGAATAATTCCAATTTCTTGATTTTTATACCATATATATGTTTTTATATCCCACTAATATTCACTTTATAGAGTGGAAACTCGTGTTTTTATTTGTATAATAAAAATTTATATCCCCATAATTGATTTTAAAATAATTTTATTCCATCCTTTTAATGTAATGTATTTTCAATAAGGTTATTTCAAAATATTCATAAGCTTTTTCCATCCTCTAAATATAAAATGTTTTATCATCCAATCTACATTATCTTTTGATAGCCTATATATATTTACAAAGATATTTTATTTGAAACTCATTAATTTTTTTTTTCAAATTTCTTCTTTTTAAATTCACAAAAAAATTATACTTTACTGGTTTGTTTTTTTAAAACTTTTGTAATTTTGCATTTATTTACCCATATCGGATTATATTTCATGAAGTGATTTTTTCACCACCCAATAAATGTGATTAAGATTTTAATTCATCTATAAAATGGGAGTTTTCATATCTTATGATATTATAATATCATGTTATATGATTTTTTTAAATGTTTAGGAAATCCATTCTTTTTTCATTGGTTAATTAAGATATGTTTATGATTGATTTTGAGAGAAATACATATGTATGGTTGATGACGTGTGGGGTCAAATATCACCCTCCAATTCATTTGATAAGGTTTCATATCACATGAGGTGATGAAATGCTACCTGAATGATTTTTGAGATGCTTTGTTCAAAATATTTTGTGTGAAAGAGATTTGGTAAGAATTATTATCATGTTTTTTATTTGAATGTGATTTGGGATGCTTTGTTCAAAGCTTATTATGTTAACATGTTGTGGAATTAATTATTCATAAAATTATATTATTATAAATTTGATACATTTTCATGTTATTTATCGTCTTATTAGATATTTTCAAAATGAATTTCATCTACATAAAATTCCATGATTTCATCATGGTGAATTATTAAGTGAATTATATACCTTAATTTCATGATCATGTGTTTTATTATTAATTACAATTACTTTGATACATGGTATAATATTTATGTTTCATTATTGATATTTTATTTGTTGATATCATCACTGCTCATTTGATCTTTTATTAAGATATTTATGTCTTACTCATATTCTATTTCATGATTATGATCTAAATTATAATGATATGTTTTCCAATTATTGTTAAAATGAGCTCTTCCCTTTCTCATGTTTTTCATATACCATGTTTTTGAGGATAAGTTTTGTGTTTTGAACTTATATAAGTTATTTGAAAGGATATTGATTATAGATAAAATATTATTGATTGAGATGATTATATATCTAATCTCAAAGAATATTAACCTCTATATCATTATTTTATTCTTATTTTTATGATATGAATTATTTAAATCATGATATAATGGTATTATTTATTTCATGTTTTGAATGTTTCACATTTTTTGGTATCAGATCAGTTATAAGAAATATTGGAGATTAATTTATATAAATTTAATGAAAATTTTCAGGTAAAGTCTAAGGTATGAGACTAAGTATAGGATAAAATCCCAATGTTTTAGAAAATATAGAGATTTTTCCCTTTTGAAATGAAATTAAAATATAGGTACTATAACCCGATATAGTTTGTGACATAGTTTTACCTAGGGGTAATATCTCTAAAGATGGAGTGTTAGGAAATAACACAACTATGACTGGGCACATGAAAAAGATTCATAACTCTACACTTGTCTTGAAACTCTTGAGAGATATTATTTTTCTAATAAAATTATCTTTATGAACCATAAAGATTTATTTCAGTATAAATTCAACAAATTAGTTTAGATAACCTAATAAAAAATTGACCTAGGATAACATAGATTGAAACCAAGAGATTAATTCCCCAATGTGTACACCACATTTATTTAATCATTATTCTAATTTTTTGTTTATTTTTCTCTAATTTATTTAATTTATTTATACTCATTCCAAATTTTCATTTATTCATGGTAATAGTGGATCCTAAAGGAACTGAGTTAATAATGGGTGCAACATAAAGTGTCTAGATAGTGCTAAGGTATATCCTAATGAGATTGTGAATGGCCTATGAAACATCATGGAAATTCTCACTATATTATCTATTATATTGGGTGACAACCCAAATTGTTTTGATATCCCAAACACACCATGGAAGGTTAATATCATATCAATTCATTTATGAGACAACATCTAGCCTCTTTTAGTTGTTCTTATAATCCACCTATTATTGAGTAGTGGGTCAATGCAATAGAATGTATATTTTCCTTTCTCTAATACTCAGACAATGAGAAGGTTATTTTTATTTTCTACCATTTATAAGGTAATTATAACTAGTGGTGGGTCTCATTAATAATACCATCGAAAAGGAGGATGTAGTCTCTATATAATTTTAATAGTTCAAGAAGATTGTTTTACTCGATATTTTTTCCAGAATAATCATACAAAAATAGAGAGAGAATTATAGGAATTAAATAAAATAGAGGATCAAATTTTTTGGATTATATGATATAAATTTCACAAGACTATCAAGGTATTACTATGATTTCATCTCTTATTGTGATAGAAAAATAAATCTCATATTTACTATCGTAAATCCTAACCATCAAATGGTATTATCCATAAGAGACTTTGGTATAAGTGAAGATATTTTTATATGTTCTCTTAATAAGGAAATAGAAGTTGGAAAAACTAATTATTCCAATGGTTTTAGAGATAAAATAATTAAAATTGATTCCCTCGGTAGGTTATGTGATAAATAAAATGCATGGAAGAAATATATATAACATGCTTGCCAAAAATATGGGAAGAATCATTAAGGATCTTTCATAAGAGGAATAATTGGATGTTTTATGTGTTGTAAAAAGAGATATAGATATTTTTATTATTTTATGGATATAGGAATAATTATATAGGCAAATAATTAAAAATATTTTAAATGATATTTGTGTTGGTATTATTTAAACTGATAACCTAATATAAGGATTACTGAAGAAAATACATCTCAAAAACTAGAAAAACAAGGGAAACAAGTAAATTCCATCACAATGACTACCATTGAAGTGGGTTATAGTAATTTAGGTACACATATCCTCCAATCATGATATTTTAAATTATTGTTAGTGATTGATTTTAGAATTCTGGAATACCCATGATGTTTTAAATAGAATTAAATCACCACACAATCAATTATATTGTCAAAAGAAACCTCTATATTTATTTTTATTATTTCCTAGTGTGATTTTATTTGTAATATTTTTCAAGTTATTTTTAATAATTATTCGTTTAGGATAATCTAATATTTTTTTGGGAATTAAATATCTTCATTTAGAAGGATCCCACATCAATACATAGAATAATGAATTTATATTTCATATTTCAAATCAACCTGTGAACATATATCAGTTAAAGGTTGTCTATGAACACTCAAGGGTACATAATAATGAGTGGTGTTTAGATAAAATGTTTTGAATGAAACTCAATATTTAGATATTCCTCTTATGAAGAAATATAATAATTTTTAGCCTAACATGAATTATTAATGTTGATTTCACATTAGAAATTAACAGGTGAGTTATATTATTCTTATAGATACACCAAACTATAATTGTTGGTAAATGATAACTAGAATTGTGAATATTGAATATATTTAATGGGATAAAATGAAACAATATGATATTTCATGGAATAAAATACAATAAATTTTATGTTCAATATCATTCTTCACATAAAACATTAATCTTATACAAAGAAAAATATTTTTATGTATAATATTAATAATAATGTATGAGAGTTAAAAACCAATAATTTTAATTGAAATTAATATACAGGAGTTACTAAATTTTGAATTATATGGATATATAAAATAAATAATACCTTTATTATGAATTGAATTCAATTAGTTTAACTAAAGTGACTAATAAGATCTTTAATTTTGTATAAAAGTATTTTCAGAAAAATTAACTCTTATATGATATAAATTTCCATTATAAAAAATATAACTGATGATGATAAATTATATTTAACATTATTAATAATTTGATAAGACCACTTCAGTTACCAAATTTTAGGAAATAAGAATAATAATTTATAACACTTTAAAATTTATTTATCATATTAAAATGATTTGGTGTAATATTTAATAATTTATTAATCATTTGAATTTATAAATTTTTTAATTTTAAATTAATAAAAAGGAGATTAGTTTTTGAGTTCCTTGTATAAAAATTGAATTAGATGATTGTAACATGTCTTCAAAAAGGTTTTGTTTTTTGATCAAAAATAAAATTTTCACAAAACTTTTAATTTGAATGAATTATCTTTTTCATAAAAATGGCCTATAAATTTATGAAAAGATTATGTAATAAAATATAAATTTTAGAAATAATATTATTCATTCAAAAATATTATTTGATATTATAAAACCTAGGAAAAAAACTTTTATAACAAATTAAAATTTTATATTTAAATAAAATATTATTTCATTCTTTTTTTGAATCAAGTACATTTCAAATGAGATGTATCCATATAAACCGCATTATTGGAAATGTTTGGGTTATACTAAAAGACTTCATTTCCTTCAATTATAAATTGGTAAAATCTTTTATTCTTCAAGAAACACTATTAAATTTAATTTCTCCCAAAAACTCTCTAATTTTTCTTCACATATATCCCTCTACCACATTCAAAATTTTTAGGTGGCCATTATTAAGAATAGTGACCTTGCTTCTAAGGAGACATCCATGGAAAATTCACATCACTAATATGATTATAATCAGCTACTTATTTTTATACATAAAATTTTTACTTAAAATTTATTCTTACGAAAAAAATTAATGATATTAGTATCATTTATATACTATAATGTTTTTATATTAAGGTTATTATAGTCATTCATTTATATTACTCGTCCATTAAGAAAAACAATGTTATTTTCTATGCTTTGTGCGAATTACCACCTCCACAATTAAACTTGTTTTATTTTCCTTCACCGCCACAAAGTAAAATATATAATGATGGTTTTAAAAGATAAATATAATTTTAATGATTTAAATATTGTTTTGGTACTAAAAATTAGAGAACCAATTAATTATATCATATATTAATGATCGCAATTATCTTAATCATTTAAAATATATTTTCTATGAGGATAACCTATTACTATCATGTTTTGAAATCTTAATATCCATTATATATTATTCTAATAACATTAAATTATGATATATAATACTAATAAACACTCAACAATATCATTATGATTCTGTTATAATTATATTACAAAAAAATAACCCACATTCCTTCATTAAATTAGGGTGTGTTCATGTTTAGGTCATTCAAACCACCAAGTTGAAAATTACTAAGAATTTATATAATGAATGAATATTTTTAAATAATTAAAGATATAATTGTATATGTATTTTTAAATTAATTTTTTATTCTGCTACTTTTATATCAATATATAATTCATTAATAATTAAACCGCCCACTAATTATCAATAATCTGAAAAACAAACTTATTTTCGATTTCCTCATCATGAAGAAAGTATAAAATTAAAATTACTATAATTTGAAACATAATAAATAATTATAAATCATCACTAAAAAATTTAATTATTGATCATGTATGATATTTTAATGAAGAATAAACTCTAACACCTATATTATGATACTTGTATAGACTATCAAGAGTATAAACAACTAATTTTAAAAAATCATAATAATTCATGAAGATAATAACAATATATAAACAATAGAATGGTAATAGATACTGTTAAGGTTAAAAATTTTGAAGGATATTTGTTTCTTTATATAAGAGTTAAATGTACATTTTTGGATGTTAGGAAATGGGGAAAGGATTTTTCATTTCAAATTCTCCATTGTGAGACATGTTTGCTAGTATAAACCAAATTTCATTTATGTGGTGTATATACATACTCATTATGATATTGTATCCTGAATTATATTTTATTACTTTCATTTTATGTTAAATTTTAGTCCATATATTTCAAGGTTTTGGTATTTGAAGGTTTCTAAATTCGTAATTGTTTCATTGTCTTAAATTTGATTCCCATCATACATATTTATGTTATAACCCATGTTTCCTTATTAATGGCGTAAATAATACCCTATTGTAATTATTTTATCATGTTCCTTTAATATCCATTATATTTAGTGTCCCATATAAATTTATTCAACTCATTGGGTTTTGATTCAATAAGTACAGTTTTTATATGAGGTCTCCATGACTCAAATCTCTTCATTGGGACATAATAACTTTTCATTGATAGTTACCCTTCCTGAATGGTCAATTATAACCTATGATGAAGTTGTGTTTTATTTCTAACTACGTTTATAATGAAATCATGTTTCACACAAATTTATTTTTCCTTGATGATTCTATAGTTTTTTTAAAATAAATTTTATATTAAGAGTGATTTCCATTTCTGTATTTTTATTCCTTATACATGATATTAACTCCCACTAATTTTCCCTTTTACCTAGTGGAAACTCATTTTTATTCATCAATAGTTATCCTTTTTCTCCTCATTATGCATCTTATGATAAAGGGTCCATCATTATAAGAACTAAGGTTTTTGTATGAGCTATGAATCCCTTCATTTTCATTTTCAATGTTTAAATATGGCCTAATGTGAATCCCTATTGATCTCATAGAGGTAACAGGGATGTTTGGGGCTTGTTTGATGATCGAAAACCATTTTTTGGGGTGATTTATTCCTGGTATATGGTTAGTGAAAAACATGCTAGATAGATCACGTTGTTTGAAAAATCTATGAGAGGCTGGATAGAGAGTATGGAATGGCTGCATGGTTAGGACAAACCACAAAAAATATGTCTCACAACCATTTGGCCAGGTCTTCAATTTGGATAGTTTTTTATATATCCTTTTTGTATGGTTTCCAAAGGGTTAGTCAAAATGTTCAAGGAAACCGTGTTGGGTACCCACCTGCTATAGAACGCCATGTGCTTTGGAACACAATTTTTCAAATTGAGTGCCTAAACCATGTGACCACTGATATCTTGGGAAAAAATATAATTTTTGTTAAATAAAATCTAATTTTAAACTAATATAACATTTCATCTCCGGCATAGAAAAGTAATAATTTGAATGATTCATTGAGAAACTATTCTGGGTTTTGAGGTGGTTTCTTAGTCCGATCTCTGATTCAAGTGAAAAACATTACATTAGATTTGTAATAGTAATACCATGATTACTTTTAATCCATAATTTGTTCTTTTAGATATCTTTTATTCTATTTGGATTGCAACTCTTATTCCTTAATATTAGTTTCTTCATCCATTGTATAGAGTTCTCCCGATTTTTGTTGAATCAAGAGTCAATACTGGATAACCAGTCCACTACCAAGCTAAGGTAGGTGGTTTATACAACTTCCTTTAGTTTTGGTGATATATTTGGATACCTGCCATTAGGCCACAAACAAAAAATTTCAACACAACCATAAATAAGAATTTTTTAATTGAATTAGATATAATTAGACATGTTAGGGATCCCATAGGTTCCTTTGTGATGTTTTGGAATCTAATTTTTGAACCATGGCCACCCATGGGGTGTTCCTTATGAAATCAATAGTCTTTGACTTGGTTGAACCACCCAAGGTGTTTTTTTCTCATGCATTCCAATATATTGGAATCCCAATTATGTTTAATTGGAATTTAATTTCTTAATGGTGGTTGTTCGGAATCCTAATTATATGCTACGTTGATATGCCATTCTTGGATGGATTTAGTCAAATGAGTGGGAATAATTCGTGGGTTGTTATATTTTGATTGAATGGTAAATTGGGGAAATTTTGTGAAAAGTGGATAGACCAATGTGGCATGTTTAAATTTTTGTTTTATATAATGATCGGGTATACTATTTTGTTTCCTTGTATTTGTTTTATAATATGTGAGTGGGTATATTAATGTTGAGAATTTAAATGTTGGATGGCTATGTAAGGGGTTGTAATCCTATTATATGAAATGGTTAATGGAATAACTATTAAATGTATATATAGATTATTTATACCTAATCCATGTATCTAGAAAATGGTAGTGGATTCCTTAGATAGAGTATTCTCATTAGGCCATGATTCCACGGGATATATCAGGCCTTACTTCCTCTTGGATCCAAATTGCTTGGACTCACGTAGAACATTTATGGTATGACATGCTTCTATGACCCAAACTAGTGCCTAACCAAGTTTCCATCAAGATGATACTGGGACATAATGATGATGTCTTATTCTATGATACCAAGGATCTAGCCATTAGTGGACTCACTCTTTGAAAAATGACATCACCGTGAGAACAATGACAAGTTTGGATGAATGGATTGGTCATGGATGTTTCAAAAAAAAAAATATTGTACGAAAATGATGTGATTCAAATGGTTTATAAGGAAATTAATTGGTTGGTAGGATGCATGTGGATGTATAGAGAGGTTATGATGGTATTTTCCGTTCTTTATATCTACCCTGTTATAGGATATGACACATTTTTTGTAGGGATTCATGCTTGGATATATTATGTTACATTCTTGGTTATAGGTTCCACTGGAACATTACTGTTTATTACTAATTAACTAGTTATTTTTCACATCAAAGAATTGTATAGATCATTGGTGGTTACCTATTGGTGTGTTACCTAACATCCCTTTTGGGCCTCCATTGGGGACCCAAACAGATTATATGTTTCATAGTTTTGATAAGGGAAATTCCCCTAATACATTTTCTTCATTTCATCATTGGAGCATGAGATAATTTAACATAGCCGAGGCTTACGATGCTACTGGGATACTTTTTGGCCTTTTTTGAATTTTGGAATCATGTATAGTACTATTCCACAATGTACCTATTTTGGATTTTTTCTATGATACATGTATTGTGATAAAACACTATTTTATTGAATATTTTATTTATAATAAATGATATAATTTCCTCACATTGTGTTAAATATGTTTATTTATAAAATATTTGGGATTTGATCATTCATTTGAAAATTTGGTGAAAACTCCAGTTTTACCCTTAATAGTGCACTGTAGTATTTCGAAGATAAATATTTTTATAAATTTTATTTGAATTTGAAATTTTGTAACAGTGTTCCTAACTTAATTATATACAACTTTTATTCAGGACACTAGATCTAAAGAGTTCATTTGGTTATTGAAATTGGGCCATGAAGTCAAAGTTGGGCTGGGCTCGCCAGAATGGAAAAGGTTCGGTATTTGGGCCATATCCTCTACAAACCGGCTTGGATTGAGCCCAAATTTTGATGAAAGCTCGGGGACATGATGTGTCACAAATCATCCTTCTGAAAGGCCGGCCAATTCACGCGTTTTGGTGGTCAAATGGGCGGTGAAATTTGGAATAAAATATTTGGCCGAATTTCCACATTCACACTTGAAACCACTTGTAACCTCTCCTCCCCTCCCCTCTATAAATTGGAGTTTTTCTCATTTGGAGGGGTTGGGACGTGCATTGGGAGATTGGAGGCAGAGGAGAATTTGTTTCACCCAAATTTTCCAACCATTGTAAGAGGGGTAGCTCTTGAAGCAAGGATCCCCTCATCGAAGCCTCCTTCTCTTCTTCATTTTGTAATGTTTTCATTTGTGTAATAAACTTCATTGATCTTCTTATATTTCTTCTCTTTTCTTCTGTTTTGTTTAAATTTCTTCTTATCTTAATCTTCCTAATTGGGATGGAATTCTTGAGTAGAAGCGTTATTGGGTTATACCCATTTTAAACCTTTGCACATGCACAACGCTTCTACGATGATTACGCCACCCATGGAAGAGTAGTCTTTTAGTAATCGATCTATCTTCTACCCTCTTCATTTAATTATTTTGAATCAATGAGCTACTTTAATTCACTTAATATGATCCATGAATTGTGTTTTTAAATTTTAAGAAACTAAGCAAGCAATTGAACAATTAACACAAAAACACGCGAGGTCGGGATTTTGTGTAAATTGTGAGAGCGCGATCTTAATCGGTAATACAAGACCACATGGGATAAATTTGTAGAGTTCAAATATAATCCCTAAACACAATTTATCCTCATTTCCAGAATGGATATGTGCCTTAATTTACCACTTATCATAAGCTAATCTTAGAACATCAATCAAAGCAGGGTGCTGCGATTGCACCTTCCAAAGTTAGCCTAGGTTTAAATTCACATCATCTTTGTGGTAAAGTTAATTCTCGTAGGGTTCGGGATTCAACAAATTAAGGGATCATAATTAAGTGAATGTTAATTTAAATGATAATGATTAATAATAAAGTGAAGAGGTAGAGTTAGATCGATTACGCTTTTTAAATAGATTTCTAAAAAAAACATCTTCTTGTTGTGTCATTTAAATTGAAATTCATATCAAAACTAAAAACAAAAAAAATTATACAATCTTCTTCCAGAAAACTTCTTCTAGATTCAAAAACTACAACAAACCCCAATCCTTTAAATTAGTGTTTTTTTTCTATTCTATTTTTTTTTTTTTATAATACCTCTAATAAGTTGTTAAATTCACTTCCTCCTTTGAGAGACGACCTTGGTCAGCCACTCTGCTGCACTTAAGTACCCCAAATCACACTAATCATTTGAGGGCGCCCACGACAGCGCTCTTTCAAATTGGCACCGTTGCCGGGGAGGCAAGTAATTATTTCAACCAACTAGAGGTATTTATTTTATTTTACATTTTATTATTTTCCTCTCTTCTTTCTTCCTTCTTTACCCAATCTGATTTTTCTTCTTCTTCTTTTATTTTCTTCTACTTCTCTTTGGACCATCAAATCAAACTTCTCATTTTTATTTTACTATGGTCCACCTTCTTTATTTTCATTTTTATTTGATCTATGACACGAACTAATCCTGAAGATCTCTTAGATCTTGACCCTGAGATTGAACGTAGCCTTAGGGCACGAATCAGACATTCTCAGTCTACGGGAAGTTTCAACATTCAACCAGTTGGAGAATTACTCCAATGTCAGAACATTGAAATTGGAAGCAATTCAAATTCAAACATAAAAGAGGAACCAATGGCTGATAATAATGGAAATAAACTTAATAGAACCATTCGAGAATTGGCTGCACCTGATATTAACTATCAACCAAATTGTATTGCATACCCAAATCTCGAATCGGACATTGAACTAAAATCAGGGTTAATTCACTTACTTCCAAAGTTTCATGGCCTCTCTGGTGAGGATCCGAATAAACATTTGAAAGAATTTAATGTGGTTTGCTCAACCCTAAAACCTAAAAATGTCTCTGAAGATCAAATCAAACTAAGAGCATTCCCATTCTCACTTGATGGAGCTGCAAAAGATTGGATGTATTATTTACAACCTGAAGATGTAACTTGTTGGAATGATTTGAAACGACTTTTCTTGCAGAGATTTTTTCCAGCATCGAGGACCACTTCCATTCGTAAGGAGATCTCGTGGATCAAGCAAGCACAAGGGGAGTCCATGTATGAGTATTGGGAGCGATTCAAGAAGTTGTGTGCAAGCTGTCCACATCACCAAATCAGTGAGCAACTCCTCATTCAGTACTTCTATGAAGGACTCACAGCTATGGAGAGAAGCATGGTGGATGCCGCAGCTGGAGGGGCATTGGTGGACAAGACACCAATAGCCGCACGTGCATTGATTGACAAGATGGCCCAAAACTCCCAACAATTTGGCGATAGAGGTACACTACATGTCAGGGGAGTACATCAGGTAAGTCCTTCTTCTCTTGAGAGTCATTTGATTGATACCAAGTTAGAAGAATTGACAACTATGGTAAGGCAGATTGCTTTGGCACAAAAGACATCTTTACCTCCTCCTTCAAGGCCTTGTGGTATTTGCACTGAGACAAGCCACCCAACTGACTGTTGCCCACAACTCCAAGAAACAGAAGATTGTGCAGCAGTGTTCCCTGGGAGACCATATCAGCAGCAGCAGCAGCAACCATATCCCCAGAAGAAGTTCGATCCAACATTCAACCAGGGGTGGAAAGATCATCTGGACATGAGGTATGGCTCTGGACAACAACAAAGGACCCCCTTTCAACAAAACTTCCAGCAGCCTCCACCTTACCAACAGGGTTTCCAACAACCCCAAAGGAGATTTGAAGCTCAAACATCAACAAGTCAGCAACAAGGGAATCTCCAACCCAAGGTAGACTCTAACACTGATGATCTTTTGAAACAAATTGTTCTTAATCAACAGAATGAGCTGAAAAGTCAAGGTTCGGAGCTGAGGGAGTTGAAGACTCAAATGAGCCAGATTGCCACCGCCCTCCATGAACTTGTAAGTAAGAATTCTGGAAATCTACCTTCCCAACCCACTCCAAATCCAAAGGGGAATGTTAGTGCCATAACATTGAGAAGTGGGAAGCAAATGAACGATACGGCTGTACCTACCATTCCACCGGGATTCACCTCAACTTCAGAGAAGCCACATTCCATACCAACTGATGAACAATCCAAGGAGAAAGATAAAGGTAAGAAAAAGATTGATGATGTTCCTCCTAAACCACTTCCTTTTCCAAAAAGGGTTGTTCAAACCAAGAATATGGCTGAAGAAGCAATGTAAAAGGAGGTTTTGGACACATTCAAGCGTGTGGAGATCAACATTCCTCTACTCGAAGCCATTAAGCAAATCCCAAGGTATGCCAAATTCTTAAAAGAACTTTGTACCAATCGAAGAGGGCTCAAGGGAAATGAGAGGATCAACCTTGGAAGGAATGTCTCAGCACTCATTACACCAACTCTAGCAATGCCAACAAAGTGCAAGGATCCCGGGACATTCACCATCCCATGCACCATAGGGGAGTTTCACTTCTCTGATGCTCTTTGTGATTTAGGAGCTTCAATAAATGTGATGCCTCACTCTGTTTTCTCTTCATTGCAGATTGGTGAGCTCAAGCCTACAAGGGTAGTGGTGCAGCTAGCGAATAGAGCTACAGCATATCCGGCTGGTGTCCTTGAAGATGTGTTGGTAAAGGTAAAGGACATGATCTTCCCTGCTGATTTCTATGTACTAAACATGGAAGATGACCAGGTAAGTTCTCATGCCCCTATCATTCTTGGTAGACCCTTCCTCAAAACTGCTAAGACCATTATCAATGTTCATGAGGGTACTCTTTCCATGGAATTCGGGGATGAAATCGTGAGGTTTAAAATCCTGGATTCTATGAAGTACCCACCAGAGGAACACTCAGCATTCTTTCTCTCTCATTCTGAGTCTCCATGTGATAGTCCCTCTATTTTTGATTCCCAATCTCTTGGGGACTATTCACTTCTTAATGAAATAATGAGTATTGGGTCCAACTTGATGTCTCATTCTACTTCATCCCCTTTAATTCATGATCTTTCTGATCTTGGGATTGGTTCATTTTTCCAATCATATTCGAATTCTGAGCATGTATACTCTGATTATGATATGGCTGCTAATTTTTCTGATGGATTTGATGCATTGTTCTCTCATTCAGATGATATGTATGATTGTGCACAGATGTCTACGCCACTCATGCTTCCATCCATTCACCAGCCACCATCACTGGAACTAAATCCATTGCCACCAAATCTCAAATACTCATACTTGTTAAGTGGTGAAAAATTACCTGTTATCATTGCTAACAATCTCTCTTTTGAACATGAAGAAAAACTTTTGAATCTTTTGAGGGAGAACATCAGGGAAATCGGGTGGACCTTAGCTAACATATCAGGTATTAGCCCCTCCATTTGCATGCATAGGATTCTTTTGGAAGATGGAGCTAAACCGGTGAGGCAACCACAAAGGAGACTCAATCCAACCCTTCTGGAGGTTGTTAAAAAAGAGGTTGAAAAATTGCTCGAGGCAGGTATAATCTATCCCATTTCAGATTCTCAGTGGGTAAGTCCTATTCAGGTTGTGCCTAAGAAAAGTGGTGTTACTGTTGTTAAAAATGAGAAAGATGAGTTAGTTCCAATGAGGGTACAAAACAGTTGGCGCGTGTGTATTGATTATAGGAAACAAAATCATTCCACTCGCAAAGATCATTTCCCCCTCCCATTTATTGATCAGATGCTTGAGGGACTAGCTGGGAAGACACACTATTGTTTCTTGGATGGATTTTCTGGATATTTTCAGGTTCCTATAGCTCCGGAGGATCAGGAGAAGACTACATTCACCTGTCCCTTTGGGACATTTGCCTATCGGAGGATGCCATTTGGACTTTGCAATGCCCCAGGTACCTTCCAGAGATGCATGGTGAGTATTTTTTCTGATTTTATTGAGACCTGCATGGAGGTATTTATGGATGATTTTACAGTGTATGGATCTTCATTTGATGAATGTCTAAGTAGTTTGGAAAATGTGTTGAATCGTTGTATTGAGAAGAATCTAGTCCTGAACTTTGAAAAGTGTCATTTCATGGTAGAGCATGGCATTGTCTTAGGGCATGTAGTGTCAAAACATGGGATAGAGGTTGATAGATCTAAGGTAGACATCATTTCATCCTTACCCTACCCTTCATGTGTGCGTGATGTTCGATCATTCCTTGGACATGCTGGATTTTATCGACGCTTCATCAGAGATTTTAGTAAGATCGCTCTACCCTTATCTCGATTGCTTCAAAAAGATATTGACTTCAATTTTGATGATTCATGCAGGGTATCATTTGATGAGCTGAAGAAGTGTCTGACCACTCCACCAATCATACAGCCCCCACGGTGGGACCTTCCATTTGAGCTTATGTGTGATGCCTCCAACTTCGCGGTTGGAGCTGTGTTATCTCAGAGGGTGGAGGGACGTTCACATGTGATTGCTTATGCATCGAGGACACTGGATTCAGCCCAATCAAACTACACAACCACGGAAAAGGAGTTTCTTGCTGTCATATTTGCTTTAGATAAATTCCGTTCATATTTATTGGGCTCTAAAGTAGTTGTTTTTTCTGACCATGCAGCTTTGAGGTACCTCCTGAAGAAGCCAGATGCAAAGCCACGACTTATCCGTTGGATGCTCCTTCTTCAAGAGTTTGACATCGAGATAAAGGACAAAAAGGGGTCAGAAAACTTGGTGGCGGACCACATGAGTAGGCTTACTCACACACTAGAGGGTGACACCTTGGACCAAGTACCACTTCGGGACACTTTCCCCGATGAGCATCTCTATACCATCTCAGGTAAGCATCCTTGGTATGCTGATTTAGTTAATTACATTGTTGGCTCTGAAATCCCAGTAAATTTGAAGAAGCATCAAGTCCAAAAATTAAAAAGTGAGTCTAGGTTTTATGTGTGGGATGATCCTTACCTCTGGCGCATGTGTAGTGACCAAGTTATTAGGAGGTGTATTCCTGATCACGAGTTTGAGTCTGTTTTGCAATTCTGTCATACACTTGCATGTGGTGGACACTTTGGACCCCAACGGACAGCTAGGAAGGTTTTAGACTCTGGATTATATTGGCCTAGCTTGTTCCATGATGCCCATTTGTTTTGTAAGTCATGCTCTCGTTGCCAACACACTAGGAACATTTCTAGGAGACATGAGATGCCCCAACAACCCATACTATTTTGTGAGATTTTTGATGTATGGGGCATCGACTTTATGGGTCCTTTTCCTAGTTCATTTGGATTTTTGTATATTTTGGTTTCTGTTGATTATGTGAGTAAATGGGTGGAGGCCAAGGCCACCTGGACTGACGATTCTCATGTTGTTGTGGACTTTGTCAAAGCACAGATTTTTTGCAGGTTTGGAGTACCAAAGGCCATCATCAGTGACCAAGGGACACACTTTTGCAATAGGAATTTTGCTTCCCTCCTTCAAAAGTATGGGGTGACACACAAAACATCAACACCATACCACCCCCAAACAAATGGCCAGGCTGAGGTTTCAAATCGTGAGTTGAAACAAATCTTGGAGAAAACTGTGCAGCCAAATAGGAAGGATTGGAGCAAGCGCTTGGATGATGCATTGTGGGCTTATAGGACAGCATACAAGACCCCCATTGGTATGTCCCCATTTCGTATTGTTTTTGGGAAAGTGTGTCATCTCCCCGTGGAAGTAGAGCATCGGGCATATTGGGCTATAAAGAAATGCAACATGGATTTGGCCCAAGCTGGAATTCAAAGAAAGTTGCAAATTCAAGAGCTTGAGGAGATTTTCCTGTCATCATATGAGAACTCAAGGCTCTACAAGGAAAGCTCAAAAGCAGCTCATGACAAAATGATCCAAAAAAGGGAGTTTCATATTGGAGAGAAAGTCCTTCTCTATAGTTCACGACTGAAGTTGATGCCTGGTAAGTTGTGTTCCAGATGGTTAGGTCCTTATATTGTGTCTAATGTTTTTCCTTATGGTGCAGTGGAGATCACACAAGAGGACACTGGAAGGAGCTTTACAGTCAATGGGAAACGTTTGAAGAGATACATTGAGGGACATCCTACTGATGCAGTGGATTTTATCACACTGCATGACCCCATCATCACTTGATCACATCAGGCTGTTCCTAACCCTTTCACTTTTATATTATTTGTCCTATTTAAAAATTATGAATTTCATGTGCATATATCATCTCACGGGTTCACATTGAGGACAATTCAATATTTTATGTGTGGGGGAGGGAACCTTTTAGTTTAGTAATTTCAATTGTTTTCCTGTTAAAAAAAACCAAAAAAAAATTGTGTGTTTTTCAAAAATTGTGTGTTTATTTTACAATTTTTTGTGTGTTTTTTAAACTTTTGAGCTGAAATGATTCTCATCACCATTTTTAAATCCATATCAATAAGTGAAACAATTTACCCCTTGAAACTAAGCTTAAATGAATGCTGAAATGACTTTGTTTCAAGTTCAAATATTTAGTAATTTCATGGAAAGTACACCGAATTTTGAATCCCATGCCACATCTCACTGTCTTTAAATTTAAAATCACTTTCCTGTGAGGCTTCTGAACCATTATTTTCATATTCTTTACATTCACCTCACTTCTTGAGAGAACCAAACCATACTTGATTTAACCAGAATTTGATCTATTCCTGTCAAAACTTGAGGGTTTGAGGTACATATGTTTAAATGATTGAGGCATTTGTTTGGTATTAAAGCCCCCTTTTCAAAGAATCATTTTTTATAATGGCCTACCTTGAATATTTAATCCTTGTAGCCCTTAGAAGCCATGCACAACCTGTTAGGTTAAGCCACATTACAAGCCAATTTTCCCTATCCAACCAACTCTTGAAGTGAAATTGCATAATCTAGTTAAGCTTAAGTGTGGGGGAAGCTGTCTTGTGTTGTGCCACCACATTATGTGATACTTTGGGTGGAAAATTAAATTCTGAAGAGATGTGTTTGCTGCTAAAGAAAGTCATTATATTGAAAGCTGTGCCTTTTCTGGAGCTTTCATGACAAGTGAAGCTGTGCCTTTTCTGGAGCTTCTAATTAAGGTGGAAAGCTGTGCCCATCTGGAGCTTTCAAGAAAATCATGTTTTAGAAGATTGACATTTTTTATGCTGAAATGATGAATGGTGTAAACCTTTCATGACTTTTCATGATTATGGAGCTGAATTGATACTATGGGGATTGAAGAGAAGACCATATTTAAGTGAAAATTAGATTAATGCAATTTTGCTTTAAAAGAGTCAAGCCCTCCTCATTCAGCCTCAGAGTTTTTCACATCTTAATCCTACCAACCGAAAGCCACAGAACAACCCTGAAAAGTCCTCATGATAAACATATGTCCTTGACTCACATCGGGTAGCGATGTAGGAATCAATCAAGCCTATGGTGACCCTTGTATGAGTTTGGATGAGAAAGACATTGCAAAAAAAAAATGATATTTGAGTGATGAGAGAAAATTCAAGCGAGGTAAGTGTTTTGTGCATGGGTGGATAAATGAAGTGGAAATATATTGAATGATATAAATGGAGAACTTGAAATAAGGTTTTTTATGAGGCATGATATCTTTTGATTCTTGGTGTGAAATTGATTGATCTTAAGGATATGTGTTTTAAAATTGGTTTTGATTTGATATTGATGTTTACTTGATATGAGGTTTTGCCCAGGTGTGCAAAAGGGTAAGTGTGGGGGAGTTGATAAAACACTATTTTATTGAATATTTTATTGATAATAAATGATATAATTTCCTCACATTGTGTTAAATATGTTTATTTATAAAATATTTGGGATTTGATCATTCATTTGAAAATTTGGTGAAAATTCCAGTTTTACCCTTAATAGTGCACTGTAGTATTTCGAAGATAAATATTTTTATAAATTTTATTTGAATTTGAAATATTTGTAACAGTGTTCCTAACTTAATTATCTACAACTTTTATTCAGGACACTAGATCTAAAGAGTTCATTTGGTTATTGAAATTGGGCCATGAAGTCAAAGTTGGGCTGGGCTCGCCAGAATAGAGAAGGTTCTGTATTTGGGCCATATCCTCTACAAACCGGCTTGGATTGAGCCCAAATGTTGATGAAAGCTCGGGGACATGATGTGGCACAAATCATCCTTCTGGAAGGCCGGCCAATTCACGCGTTTTGGTGGTCAAATGGGCGGTGCAAGTTGGAATAAAATATTTGGCCGAATTTCCACATTCACACTTGAAACCACTTGTAACCTCTCCTCCCCTCCCCTCTATAAATTGGAGTTTTTCTCATTTGGAGGGGTTGGGACGTGCATTGGGAGATTGGAGGCAGAGGAGAATTTGTTTCACCCAAATTCTCCAACCATTGTAAGAGGGGTAGCTCTTGAAGCAAGGATCCCCTCATCGAAGCCTCCTTCTCTTCTTCATTTTGTAATGTTTTCATTTGTGTAATAAACTTCATTGATCTTCTTATATTTCTTCTCTTTTCTTCTGTTTTGTTTAAATTTATTCTTCTCTTAATCTTCCTAATTGGGCTGGAATTCTTGAGTAGAAGCGTTATTGGGTTATACCCATTTTAAACCTTTGCACATGCAAAACGCTTCTACGATGATTACGCCACCCATGGAAGAGTAGTCTTTTAGTAATCGATCTATCTTCTACCCTCTTCATTTAATTATTTTGAATCAATGGGCTACTGTAATTCACTTAATATGATCCATGAATTGTGTTTTTAAATTGTAAGAAACTAAGCAAGCAATTGAACAATTAACACAAAAACACGCGAGGTCGGGATTTTGTGTAAATTGTGAGAGCGCGATCTTAATCGGTAATACAAGACCACATGGGATAAATTTGTAGAGTTCAAATATAATCCCTAAACACAATTTATCCTCATTTCCAGAATGGATATGTGCCTTAATTTACCACTTATCATAAGCTAATCTTAGAACATCAATCAAAGCAGGGTGCTGCGATTGCACGTTCCAAAGTTAGCCTAGGTTTAAATTCACATCATCTTTGTGGTAAAGTTAATTCTCGTAGGGTTCGGGATTTAACAAATTAAGGGATCATAATTAAGTGAATGTTAATTTAAATGATAATGATTAATAATAAAGTGAAGAGGTAGAGTTAGATCGATTACGCTTTTTAAATAGATTTCTAAAAAAACATCTTCTTGTTGTGTCATTTAAATTGAAATTCATATCAAAACTAAAAACAAAAAAAATTATACAATCTTCTTCCAGAAAACTTCTTCTAGATTCATAAACTACAACAAACCCCAATCCTTTAAATTAGTGTTTTTTTTCTATTCTATTTTATTTTATTTTATTTTATAATACCTCTAATAAGTTGTTAAATTCACTTCCTCCTTTGAGAGACGACCTTGGTCAGCCACTCTGCTACACTTAAGTACCCCAAATCACACTAATCATTTGAGGGCGCCCACGACAGCGCTCTTTCATATTGCCATCACCATTGTATATGGTACACATTTGGAATTGTTAAATATTCTCATATTGATCATTTATTATTTGTCTACTTTGGGAATATTCATTCTCTATTGTTTTCTTATTGATAACACAATGTGCCTGCTCTGGTGATGAGGGTGTATTATACCAACTGACACACCTACTCCCTTGCTGTTGGCCAGTAGAATTTGACATTTAAGGGATGCACATGAGGCCTTTTGACCCACCGAGCATAGGGAAATGATGAGTGGAATCTGGGTCCAGGATGTTGAAATTTTTTATCAGATGGTTCTTTTCTACTTAGTTTTACTTTATGGAAACAATATATATGGATATTATGGAATATGAGTTTGCTAATGAGTTATTCCTGAGAGTATCTACCCCATGTACTGGGAAATTCCAAATTTCCTCAAGTGGAAATGTTATTTTTTATATATAGGCTATTACATTTGATATGGTTCAACTTTTGGGTGATAAAATGGCATTGTGATGTTAATATTTATTTGATTTGTGGGATTCTATTTTTTTGGAAACCCGACAAGATGAGGGTATTACATATCATGCATCATATAGGCACAATTTAGTTCCCACATTCCATGCATTATGCCATGAAATTTAGGATTCATTACTCATTGAATGTTTTTTATAGGTGTTTTGATAAATATACCTACTTTTTTTGATAGATTTTGTGATGTGGATAGAGTAATTGATGTTGTATTTTAGTTCATAATGAGTATGGTCCCTTATGGGATGGAAGGTGATTCACCTTTTTATAAATTATTAAAAGTGAACTTTTTGTTTTATGAATGATATATACACCATGTTTCAGTTCATGAGATCTTATGGGACCTCATAGATTGGACCCCGGAGAACCACTAGTTAAACCCTTCTAATAAATGATTAATGGATGTCAATTGAAATGGAATTGAACATCAAATATGAAAACTAAGACTCAACCTTGACCTGACTTTGAGTTGTAAATAGGACCTGTCTCTAGTGGTTCTGGTTACTGTTTTGTTATAGTCCTAGATTTTTTAGTAGGTTATGGGTTATGATTGGGTTTTACGAGTGTTTTTCCTTGTCCCGTGTTTTTTGGTCTATGAATCTTGACATCATTCTTTCCTGAGGTGTGTGTTAGGAATTATATAGACCTTATAGAATCACAACATCCGTGAATAATCTAGGAGGGAGGCAATGACCACACTTTGGAGGTGGTGGGAAATGGGCTTTTAGGTGATCATCATTTAGTGCATGTTGCAGAACTATCTATTGTTCTAGACATAGGTTTTGAGGCATAGTTCCACTAGGGTTTCCTTTTCTTCATGTAGACTTTCTAGGGATCTCTATTGCCTACATTTCCTATGGATGAGTTGATTCATGTGTTCAAGAAGGATCATCCTCCCATGTTTTTAGGGGATGGCGGTCTGCAGGCTGCTGAGTTTTTGGTTGAACCAACACTTTTAATATTCAAGCTCCTTGAGATGCCTCCTGAGAGGATATTAAGGCTCACAACTTACATGATTTTTGTAGTAATAAAGATCTAGTGGGATGTTTTGAACTATGATTATAGGCTATGGTATATGGTTTAGGATTATTTCCAAACAAAGTTTTTTTACTATTTCCACCCTGATACTCTACAGGTGGAGCGGGATAGTGAATTAAAATGTCTATAGTATGATGCAATGATGGTTATGGAGTACTCAGCACGCTTTATAGAGTTGGATCATTTTTCACTTATGTACCTTACTAATGATATGTTGAGGGTGGTACACATTTTGAGGAATGTCTTTGACATTATATCAAATCTCATTTCATTGTGTTTAGGTTGACCTCTATCACTGAATGTTTTAACTGGGTGTTAATTATAGAGCATACCCTGAGAGAAGCTGGGGGCATAGAGCGGGGAGGTGATGTTTCCCGATAAAGTGATTCAACATCTTTAGGAAGCATTGTTTTCCGGATTCTCGTGAGATTATATCTAGTTAGGTAGTGAGTATTGTTAACTCAATGTTATGTCACTAGAGAGGTTAGAAATTCAATATAATTAATTAGTGCGATCATGACCCAGTCTAGTGTCGAGATTAACAAGGGATGATCCACATGATGCATTTATACATGACTTTCTTTCCATATATGAGTGTTAGGGGTTATCTATGACACCGGGTTCAAGAGTAGGATCTATAGCTCTGCATCAGGTATAGAGTTGGATTAGTTCAAGTTGATTAGGATGAAGCACTAGTGACCATGAACGAGTCTTCCAGACACTAGTTATACTAATACATTAGAGTGGTCCTACTCTGTGAAGTGAGGTTGTGTTGTGAGTATATTATTCATGCTAGATATTTTCTATAAAGCCTACACCAAAAGATCGGGGTTCCTGACTATCTAAGGTGATAGGTACGTTTTTAATAGCCTATAAAATTTCATTTTTCCTTTTTATTTAGGCGCATCACACATCTTTATAACTGCATCAGTGGTGAAGATCCTTGAACTTTTTGTATTCTCTTTTGAGGGTGTTATGATGTTTGAAAATCCTTTGGCAATCATAATGGAGGACGTGTGCCAGTGCAGGGAGTTCCCCCTTGAGGTTGGTGGGTGTCAATTAATTTGGGATCTTTATCTCTTTAGGATGACAGTGTTTGATGTCATACTCAGGATGGACTTGGTAGTATCTTATCAATATTATGTGGACTACTATATTTAGCGGGAGAATGTCACATCACCAAAGGGAATAGTTCCTTCTCACAAGGGATAATGGGATGACCAGGTGATCCTAGCCAGATTAGATCATTGTGGGATGGGAAGAATGATAGTCCATATCACTAGATTATATTTGGATGACCATGGATCACATCAGACAAACATTCCCCCAATGGTTGGTCCTTTTAGAAATGTGTTCTTGGATGAATTTTCAATTTTATCTCGTACAATAGCGGTTGAGTTATCCGTTACTCTAGTGCTATGAGCTACACATTTGTCTATTACTCCATAAATATGTCTATTATCGAGTTGTAGGAGCTCATATGGAAGTTACAGGATTTGGATGTAAATAGTTTTATCAGACCCAATACTTCTCTATGGGGTTCAATAGTCCTTTTTATGAAAAAGTGTCAGGTATTGGGATAGGAAGTGAAAGTCGATGGTCGAAGAAATTAAAATGTTTTTCATCACCTGAGTGACGTAAAAAATTCAACACTAGTAATATTTTCCTGAAATGGTCAAAGGACCACACGTGGATTTGAAAGAGCACAAAAATAAAATCCAACATGTACATTATTCGGATCTGATATGTGAAATTCTGTCCCAGGATACTACTGATTGTTGCTCAAATACTCTGACATCGAAGCCATCTAGATCATCCGAACACACCTCATAAATCTACTCATGCATCGTTCTTCAAAATATGGGTGCTATCAGGTGCACCAATGACCTCTTCGACACCATGGTGATCACCACCAGCAATATTCTTCGATCCAAGAAGAATGAAATTGAAGATCATGATTCTTTGAGAGAGTCTCTCTCTAGAATTTATGAGGAGAGATAAGCTCTAAATTTTAACACATGAATAGTTCCATGGGAAGAGACTCTCTCTTACATATATAGGGAATATCTAAAATACCCTATATGGGTTCCAGACCCCCGTGTAATATATATTCACACCATAAGTATTATAAATATTTATTTACTGAAAATTAAAGTATTCCATAATTAATATTTAAAATTTTATAACAAACTAAAATGTTTATATATATATATTTATTATATATTTCGTGATAATATTGATTATATAACTCAACTAACTTCTCATGAAAATATTAAACGAACCTGGGATATTTAAATCCATTTGAATAATATTTTATCTTTGTTTAAACTTAATCACTTCTAAATATATGTTACAAATAAATTCAATAAACTATTAAAATTGAATAATTGAAATTTTATTTGTTTATTGGTGATAAATATAACTTGGATAATACTAGGACCCTGTGTCGGGTCCCACCAAGTTCTATATTTCTATTCCATAAAATAGGGAATATTATTAAAGCGCTCTGGTGTGGGGCCTCTAGGCCCTTATCTCAATGGTAGTGTATAATATCACCAACCAAGAGTGGGGTCTAAAACCCCATCAAGGCTCCAACAGAGATAAGGTATAGTACAATAAATTACTACATTCCTACAAACATGGTATCTATAATATAATCTCTTCATCATTAGTATCTCAATAAAGCTGAATTCACACTACTTTTGTCTTCAAATATCTTACTTTATTTTATTTTTTGATCTGTCTGGATAGTCTTATCTTCAACTACCATGGCCATGGATTTAATGTAGTTGCAACCATCCTAATGAACTTGTCCCAAGATATCTATTCCTTAAATAAAAATCAAAAAATCCTATCTGGATTATTCGGTCAATTTCATGTCACCAATGACGTATCCAACACAAACTACCTCACCCTGATTTCATTTCCATGGTTTTTTCAATGCATCAAAGTACACAATTAATTGAACTAGGAACATATCCCTTATACGCCTCAAGTACTTTAGGGTAGTTTTAACAGCATCCCAATATAGATCTCTTGGATTATCTTGATATCTAACCACCATGCTATTAGCAAAGGTGACATCAAACAAAGTACATATCATGGAATACATTATGGAACCCACTATCAAGGACTAAGGGATTCTACTCATTATTTCAATCTCCTCCTGTGTCTGTGGACACATTTTCTTGGAGATAATTATACTATGAGACATACGGAACAATCCTCTATTAGATTATTCCATATTGTACCTTTTGAGTACCTTGTCAATATATATACATTCACTTAGCCCAATAATCCTTTTAGATCTATCTTGCTAGATCTTGATCCTGAGAATATAGGATGGTTCACCTATTTTATTCATGGAGAATAATTCATTTAACCAATTCTTAACTGACTATCAGTCTTGTGCCTCTTTTCCCATAATTAATAGGTCATCAAAATATAACACTAGGAAAATGATGGCATACCCTTCTACCTTTTTATAGAAAAAGGCTTGATTTCCTTTTTGAAAAAACAAAATTCTCTTACGGCCTCATCAAAACAAACAATCCATGATCATGATTCCTACTTCAGCACATAAATTGATCTCTGCCGCTTCCATACTTTATTAGAATTATTTTACTTGATGAAACCTTCAGGTTTAATTATATAGATATGTTCAACCAACATCCCATTTAGAAAATCCGTTTTAACATCCATTCTCCAAATTTCATAATCATGAAAGGTTGTTATTTCAAGCAATATTTTGATGTATTTAATCATTGCTATTGGTGAGAAGGTTTCTTCATAGTTGATGCTTTGAAATTTCCTGAAACCCTTTGTAACTAGTATTTCTTTAAAGGTATTCACCTCAGCACCCATGTCCAGTTTCTTTTTGAATACCCATTTTCATCCAATGGGATTTAAATTAGTTGTAGGGTCTACCAAAATCCAAACATGATTTTGGTACATACACTCCATCTCAAAATGCTTGGCTTCTTTCCTTTTAGAAGATTATTTGACTTCTACTACTTCCTTGTAGGTTATAGGTTCATCATCCTCAAGGACTAATGTGTTACTTGATTCGATGACAAGAAAAACATAATGCTTTGGTTCTCAAACCTCTCGCATAGAGCTACACTATTTTTGTGTCTTAGGAAAAACGTCTTCCACTTGATCTTGTAGAAATTGTTCCTCTACCTACTCTTCTGCATCTGGAGCATTAACTTCATCGAATTCAATATTTCTCCAACTATTTCCTATAGAAATGTGTTCCCTATCTAGAAATATTGTGTTTCTTTCCACAAAAACATTTCTATCTGAAGGTTTATATAGGTAATATCATTTGGTTTCCATTGGATAACATATAAAGATACACGTTCTGCTTTTAGATGGTAATTTTTCACTTGGAAATGTTTTGACAAATGCCTCACACCCCTATACATGTACATGTGTTAGATCGGATTTCTTTCCTTTTTATAACTCATATGGAATCTCATCTACAGCTTCAGATGGTACCCGATTAAGGGTATATGCTACTGTTTGTAACATGTGTCCCAAAAAGGATAATAAAAGAGTTGCATGACTCATCATTGATCTAATCATGTCAAGAAAGGTCATATTCCTCCTTTCACTCACACCATTCTATTTTGGTGTATAATTAGGAGTAATTTGGGAAATTATCCCACACTCCTTCATGTGATCAATGAATGCTTGGATAGGATATTCTCCACCTTAGTATGAGCAGAGTTATTTTATCATATAACCAAGTTGGTTTTATACTTCATTTGGTATTCTATAAATATCCAAAATGAATCAAACTTATACCTCATTAAGTATATATATCCATACCTACTATAGTCATCGATAAAATTAATTATTTATAAAAAAACGACCCCTTCCCCCTACTAGAAATTGAAAACATGCGACAATATGTATTATTTCCAAAACTATATTGGCTCTTTCTGCCATCGCAGGGAATGGTTCTTTGTTCAAATTTCCTAATAAACAAGCCTATCATATATCCAAGGGTTCCAACTATGCCGAGTCAAAATACCCTTCTTGATATAATCATCATAATCAATTCTATTTTACAATAAATCTCATGAAGTGCCATCAGAGGGGGATATTTGTATCATGTTGTCTGGTTTTTTCACTGATTTCCATTACAAGTTTCTCATTTTCCCACATGTATACACTATTTTAAAGATGTTACATATGATAACAGATGTTATCCCTATAAAAGATTCAACATTTACTTCCAAACATGAAATAAAATCCCACAGTGTCTAAACATGACACAAAGATAATGTTCCTGGTTAAACAATGTGCATAATAACAATTTTTTTAAACTATAACCAAACCACATGGAAAGGTTAAGAGATATTCTCCCACTTCCAATGCTACTAGACTTTCACCATTTTCATCATGGAGATCCACTTCACATTTTTCAATCTTTTTGAACTTACTTCGTTCCTATATATGAATAAAAATGTGTGAGCTGCATGTCTTATCCAATAACAAACTTTTAGATAAAGGTAGTTTCAATTCAATGAAAAAAATACCTAAATTAGAAGCATTAGTTTTCTTCATCTTCCCATCTTTTCAATTCTTCTTCTAGTGTCCTTTCTTTCCACATTGAAAGCATACATCATCCTTCTCATTATTCTGCCTCTGAATCTCTAGCTTCTTTGTAGGATGATAAATTTGTGTATTTGGCCTTGAATTGTATTTATACCCCTTTTGTAACACCCCAATATTCCATGGTACTCTTCTCTTTGAATAATACAGCCGCATGTGTTGTACACAACTTCGAGTTCTAAAACACCACAACCAATCAACTAGTCGTTATGAATTGTAATACCCACTTTTTGAAATGTTATACATTTTATCTTTCAAAATGAACTTAATTTTTGGATTCACAATATTGAAATTAGATTAGGGTGAAATTTTGGTACTTTTCTGACAAATTTTATATTTTGATGAATATGGAAAATTACTAAATTTTAACTAAAAACAACTTTTTTTAATTGAAATAATTAATAGTGATAAATTATGAATTTGGGTGATTTTAAAGCATAATTAGATAATATTTTAACCATTTAATCCAATTTTGGTCATTGGACATAATTTCACATTAAAACTAGACATAAGAAAGTGTCAATCTTTTGTTGTTATTATTTTTTAAAAACACGCTTTTTGTTTTGACAACAGGAATTAATTTTAAATAAATTTCTGCCACTTATGTTTTTTTAATTTAGAAAAATGGATTCCATATTTATAATCAGGAGGTCCATATTGTTTAAATATGTGACTTTTATTTTTAGACATTTTGAATAATTACTTCGGTAAATATTTTATTTACCATGGTTAAAGGGTAAATCCGGTAAATAAGGGTAAACCAATAATATTATAATAATACCAAATTACCCTAAAACGTGTTCTAACCATATTTTTTGATACATGTCAGACCATGGGAATTTTGGGTCAATTTTGGGATCCCAGGGAGCCACTTTTGAGTGATAATGACACTTTATATTAATTAAGTTAAAGTAAATACAAAAATGTCATAAGAATATATCTTTTAGAAAAACAATTATTATATAAGGTTATATATGTTATCTTTTAGACTATAAATATTCATTAGAAATCTCAAAATATTTCCTATATAAACGTAATTTTTGTTATAATTTTTAGATATTGAATAATTAAATTAATTTATGACCCAATGATGATGCAGTATTTTCCTTATTAATGAAAGAATCAAATAATTGCTACTTTAAATGTTATAATAAGTATAATTTGACTGTTTTGATGCCATAAACGAATTTTATTGGTTAATATGACATGTTACGTTTGATAAAATGAATTTGGTTCGAATTTATAAAGTTATTAAGACTTTAACAATTATCAATTATTAAATAGTGTCAAAATTGACATAAAGGAGTTTTTAAAACTAATATTATATATTATTTAATATAATATTCCTAAAAATATAAGGCTCATCCAAAGGGATTATATGATGATATTTATGTCATAAATGAACCACTGGGGGATCTCTTGGAAGTTTATAGTAATTTTATTAACCAAATAACATAAAAATACAAAGAGACATGGTAAATTCCAAACTAATTCACTAAGTGTTAAAAATAAAAGATAAGGGTAATAAAGTATCCCAAACCTGTCTAAAACCTATTGGTTGATTTGTTATCGACCTATCCCCACCTTATAAATTTAATAATCCACTTTGGAGCCATTAGAAACTGAATATTAATTTATTATAAAATAATAATTTAAGTTCTGAAAGAGCCCCTCCTCCCCCTTATAAAAGGACACCACTTCTAACCAATTCTTCATACCATAAAAGACTTTTGGTTCGGCCAAACCCTACCTAAATATCCTCTAAAATTCACTCACTTCAACCTAGAGGCCTTAGTTTGACCAGAAAGCCAACCTAAAGAGCCCTTTTGATCAAATCAAATGGAAGAACCGAAGAGGAGGTAATGTTTTCACCACCCTCTTTCAAGTTCCTTTCTTCTACCACATCTTCTTTCATTTTTATTTCCATTAAAAAAATAATAAATCCAGTAACCTTTATATACTGTGATGTTATTATAAATATGTTACAACCATATTCAGTATTCTATCCATTCTTTGAATGACATGTCATCATGCGTGCGTACGTACAGCTTACCGTCTCCAGGTCGTGGTGTAACTATTATTCAAAACATTATTATTTGGATGGTTATGGTAATGATATGTAATTGATGTAAATAATAAATATAACATGTTAATGATTTTTTATATATGATATACCATCCAATTATTTATTATTTTAAAATCAAAATAATGACATTATCGCTCGTGCGTAAGTACGGACTACCGTCTCCACGAACGTGATGAGATTCATTCCCCATCGTATCCATTCAAGAATAATTTTCATTTTATGATTAAAAATAATGTTTAAATACTTGATATCATTCTAGATATGAATAAGATACATCTCATACATAACAAATATGACTCACATAACAAATAATATAAATGAAAACGAATCAGTTAACACCCAAAACAATGATAATACTAAGATATTATTAACATAACAATGTTAAAAGATCATATATGGTATCATATTAATGTATATTATTATTTTATAATTTAATAACAATTATTGAACCATTATACAGGAGGTTAACCTACCATAAACCATGTAAAAGTACAAGGTATGGGTTTATTTCACAATCTCTTCATTATCTGAGGTTGGTTGAACGTAATTATCTACTAGAACCTCTTTATACTCCACATCCATGTTTCATAAAAAGGTATTTCAAAAAAAAATTACTATTTACTAAACAATGGGTTAGATTCATTTTTACCCTTATGTTTTTTGAAAGGAATCTTTCCGTCATTTTCCAAACAAGGTACTTTTTAACCATTTCGACAACATTAAGGTAAGAATGTCTTTTTTTAACTTATACGGAGGGTGCGGCTATTTTCCACCATTATAAAATCGTCGAAGCTTCCCTTACAAGATTATAAGAATATTTTAAAAATAAATTATTATATCAATCTTAAATGATTTCAAAATTGAAAGAGATATTTCTCTAAAAAGGGTTTTGATTTCATCTATGTCAATATCCTTTAATGGATTTAAATTTTATTTGAAATTGATTTGTTATGATACAAAACTTCCATATTGTATTAAAGGTTCTGTGATATGTTTGACTGTGGATGTGATATTTTTATACCATTCATGGTTTATGGTTAATGTATTCACATTTCGTATGTTATTTTTAATACGAATGTTTATGATATGTTTAAACCTTTTCATATGAGGAATGTATTGGACTTAGTAAGTGACGGGTGGAGCCCGTTATAGCTCCTTGATGCATCAGTAGGTCTCACGAGACAACTAGACATGGAATTGGCCATGGCCCTTTCCCAATTTGGATATATGATTTTGGTTGAGGCCTTAATCATTTTTAGACATCTTGGCCGAGGCCTTGAAAAAATGTTTCAGAATGTCCGACATTATACATTTCCTCATTATGAAAATAATATTGATGGATCATGTATTCATTTGACTAGTAGAATACCAATTATTATGTTTTATTATGGAATTTTTTACTCAGATCATATTCCTTTCATAAAAGTATTCATGTTTATTATTGGTAAAGTCATGTGGTAATCAATTATTCATCATGATTAATATTTATGTTATCTTATGATGTATTTCTTACCCTTACTGTGTGTTTGACCTCAACCTTTTCTTATGTTTCATTTTCCCAAGATATGAAGATGTTTGATATGAGTGACTTGTAGGAATAATCTAGGAGGCTTGGACGTACCTAATAGAATAAATTCGTTTTGTATTTCTTTTCAAGTAGTAAAGTTGAAATTATGTATGAATATTGTTTCCAATAATACTAAAATGATCGGTATTTTGAGACATGATTTCATTGTGATCATTCCAATGTTATGTAAAAATTCACCGACTCTGGGTAACTAGGGTCGTGGAATTACAGTTGGTTCTAGAGGAAGTTTAGTACAAACCTTGGAAGCTAGATTTAGATAGAATCTGATTATAGCACATAGGCCTCAGATGGACTTTGAGGATTAGCATAGAATAACTTACTAAAATGTTTGTGTTGTAGAGATTTTGTGAGTTTTCATAGAAATACATCTATGTCTGGATACGAGCAGGTAGAGGCGGCTCTGGCATAGATGTACCTAGGGGTAAAACCCAAAAACACCACTTTGAGCTTGACTCGAACGGGAAATGGTGCGCGATAAAGGGCCTTGCTGTACTCTTGATTATGACACTCCCAGGGGACATGATTAGGACAATTCTCATTTTATTTACAAACCACTAGGAAGGGTTTATGTTTATATACTTCCTCAAGGAATTGTTTTTAATTATGGATTATATCCACAAACTGTTCAATTCATGTTAAGTGTTTTACAAGTTTGGATTTATGTATTGTGACTCCTAAACTAGTCTACTGCATTCCATTGTTTAGAAATGGTGCCTAGTGGAAGAAATAGAAACTGTATCAATGAACGCACTCCATGTAAGGATTTCCCTCCTATTCAGGATAATTATAGTGGAGCTGGTTATACAACTGGTGCTGATCAGCTTATCACCATACTGAGACAACTCACTCAGGTTAGGAATAATAACCTTACCCATATGGAGAACCCTGATCCACAGCATGGAAGATCAATGTTAGATCTCTCAATGAGGCAACAACCACCAACAATTAATGGGAATATAAATCCATTGGTAGATGAGCAATGGATAAGGTCCCTAGAGAAAATATTTCAGGCTTTGGGGAATAGTGAAAGGGACAGTGTTATCAGGGCAGTTTATTGCTTCACTGGAGATGCTGATAAATGGTGGTCATAGATTCAAAATACAAAGGAAGATGATGAAGTATCAAATATTGAATGGAGGGAGTTTAAAGATCTTTTCTTAGAGAAATACTTTCCTCGTGACCATCGAGCAGATATGTAAAGGCAATTTCTCAGTCTGAGGAAAAAGGAGGATGAGAATGATTCAATGTATGAGGCTAACATTAAAAGGTTAACAAGGCTTGTAATTGATTATATAGGTAACCCAAGGAGTAATATTGATCGTTTCTTTGATGGGTTAAAACCTTTTCTCCATCAAGCATTAGTCTCAAAATCCTTCTCTTCATATGAAGATATTGTCTCGTGTGCTATCAAGATAGAAAAGAAATTCTCTAAGTCTTATGACATTAAATAAAAGCAAGAGAATAAGGGATTTGTTGAAACTCTGGGAAAGGAAATAAGAAAACAGGGAAAAAGGGGAAATTTGAATTTACACCATGTGATAATTGTGGAAGGAATCACCTTGGTTCCTGTCTAAAAAGAAAAGGAGTATGCTACAAATGTGGACAAAAGGATTGTAAGGGAAAGAATGACACTACCAATGATCAATGAAACAATTTCAGGGAAATGGGAAATTATGAAAATAAATGTCCTATTCGTCAGGGGAAATTACCTTAGAAAAGGCCAAGGGATCAAGGCCAAGCTTATGTTATCACTACTGCTGAGGTAGAAGCTCCGAAAGACGTGGTGGTAGGTAATTTAATGGTTTCCTCATGTTTAGAAAATTATTTATTTGATTTTGGATCATCGCATTATTTTATATCTCCCCAGTTTGTTAAGAAAATTAGATATTTCCAATTTGATTTGACAAGGGAGTTTTCAGTAAAAACTCTTAAGGGATGTATCACGGCAACAATGTTTTTTTAATCAGTCCCCATTAGAGCATATAAATGTTCTTTATCTGTTGATCTCATCGTCATACCTATGATTGAATTTGATATAATCCTCGATATGGATTGGATTTAGGACTATGATGAAAAAAAAATTATTATAAGAAGAATGAGGTTACTATTTTTGATGATGATGATAAGGAACACCTTATCTTTAGAACATAATCGTCACTACCTAATTCTTATCTAAATCCACCCCCAGTAGCTCAACAAAATTCAATTATTGGGGAGGAAGAGAATGAAATAACTATGGGTGAGGAAAGGAATGTTCAAATAGAGGATGTACCTATTGTGAAATAATATATTGATGTTTTTATAGAGGATTTACCTGTACATCCTCCAGAATGAGAAATTGAGTTTTAATTTTACCCAATTCTCGGTTCAAGGCCCATATTGAAGACCCCTTATAGAATAGACATTGTGGAATTAGTGGAACTAAAGAAACAACTAGAGGAATTAAGTAATAAGGGGTTTATTCTCCCTAGTGTTTCATAATGGGGAGCCCCTATCCTTTTTGTTAAGAAGAAAGATGGATCTCTGAGGTTATGTATCGACTACAGGGAGATCAATGATATAAAAATAAATAACATGTATCCCCTACCTCGCATTGATGATTTATTTGACCAACTGCATAGAGCTCAATACTGTTCAAAGATTGAAATTCTATCTGCATACCATCAGTTTTGTGTGTATAAGGAATACATTATGAAGATAGTATTTCGAACTAGGTATGGGCATTACGAGTTTACAGTAATTTCTTTTGTATTGGCTAATTCACCCTCTGTCTTCATGGATATAATGAACAGAATTTTTGAGGAATATCTCGATGATGTTTTAGAGGTATTTATTGATGATATCTTTGTATACTCCAACAAATACGGAGATCATGAAAATCAATTGCGCATTATCCTAAAGACTTTTAGAAGACATGAATTATATAAGAAGTTTATCTAGTGTGAATTATGGCTTTAGAATATTTATTTTCTTGGAAATATTTTATCAAAGGATGGAATTTCCATTGATCCTTCTATGACCAAGGCAATCCAAGAGTGTCCAACACCGATGAGTATAACTAAGGTACGCATTTTTTTGGTTTAGTAGGTTATTATCGGCATTTCTTCTAGAGTTTTTCTCGATTGGCTAACCCATTAACAAAGCTCACACGTAAAGGTGTTAAATTGTTTTGGACAAAAGAGTGTGAACAATGTTTTGATGAACTGAAGAGAAGATTAGTCAATGCTCCTATATTGACTCTACCATTGGGGACTGATGGATTTGTTATTTATTGTGATGTTTTAAAGAGAGTACTTGGTTGTGTCCTTATGCAGAATGATAGGGTTATTGCCTATGCATCATGACAGCCGAAAATTCATGAGAAAAACTATCCTTCTCATGATCTTGAGTTAGAAACTATAATCTTTTCTTTGAAGATATGGAGACATTATCTCTATGGTGAAAAATGTGAGATATATACCAATCACAAGAGTTTTAAGTATATTTTCTCACAGAAATAGCTCAACATGAGGAAAAGGTGATGGCTTGAACTACTCAAGGATTATGATTGCATGATACACTACCACTCAGGGAATTAAAATAAGGTGGAAGATTCTTTGAGCAGAATGGATCATGGAGTTTTGAACAAAATGAGAGTTGAATGGGATCCAATTTTCATGGATCTAGTAAAGCTGGATATGGGAATAACCATGGAAGGTGAAACATCAATACTTTTTCAAATGGATTCCAAACCATATTTACAAGAAAAGATAAAGAGTTCTTCGACAGATGATAAAGTGTTTCAAAAAAGATTAAATCTTTGAATGATGGGAGATTGAGTGACATTGTATATGAAGATGGAATTTTGAAATTTGGGAAGAGACTTTGTGTTCTTGATATACCTGATCAAAAAAGGGAATTGTTGGATGATGCTCATAGTTCCATTTTCTCTATACACCCTAAGAGCACCAAAATGTATAGAGATTAGAAGGAACATTTTTTGTGGGACAACATGAAGAGGGAGATTGCTGATTTTGTGTCAAGATTTATGGATTTTCAATAAGTGAAAGTTGGAAGGCAATATTCGGGAGGAGTCTTGTAACCTCTTCCCAAACCTAAGTGGAAATGGGATAATATCACGATTGATTTTGTCATGGGACTACCAAGACTCCTAGAAGGAATGGTGCAATGTGGTTCATTGTTGATCATCTTGCCAAGTCATCACATTTTCATGCTATAAGAGAAGATTTACCACTTGAACGTTTAGAAAGACTATATATTATTGATGTTGTGAGACTTCATGGAGTACCCCTATCTATTGTTTATAATCATGACCCCCATTTTACTTCAAGATTCTAGAAGAGTCTTCAGAAGGACTTGGATACTGAACTTTATTTGAGCACTTTCTACCTCCCTCAAACAGATGGACAATCATAATGGACTATTCAAACCATAGAAAACATGTTTAGATCTTTCTCACATGACTTTCAGGGTATATGGGATCAATATTTACCACTGGTATAATTTTCTTATAACAGTAGCTTCCATTCAAGTATTCGAATGGCAACGTATGAAGCATTATATGGAAAGTGATGTGCACACCAACCTATTGGGATGATGTTGGTGAAAGAAAACTCGTAGGCCCAGAACTGGTGGAGTAAACTATTGAAAATGTGAAGGTAATCCAAAGCCCCATCAAAGCATCTCAATGTAGGTAGAAGAGCTATGCTGATAACTAAAGGAAGGATTTGTAATTTCAGGTAGGAGATCAGGTTTTTGTTAATGTATCTCCATGGAAGGGTGTTATATATTTCGGTAAGAATGGTAAATTGACTCCCAGGTACATAGGACCTTTCAAAATTCTAGAACGAATTGGGATTGTAGCTTACTTTTTGGCAATGCAACCAAGTCTCTCCGAAGTTCATGATGTGTTCCACGTATAACTATTGAGAAAATACATGTCTGACCCAATGCATGTACTCACCTATGAGGAAGTAGAACTGGAACTGAATCTATCTTATTTCTAATAGCCCTTCAGGATTCTTTATACAAGAGAACAAGTTCTAAGAAACTGGATGACTCATCTGGTAAAAGTTTTACGGAGAAACCGTAATATGGAAGAGGCAACGTGGGAACCCGAGGAACATATGATGAAGAACCACTCAAGTCTTTTCATGGGGTAGTATTCTATAAATTTTGAGGATGAAATTATTTGAAGTAGGGGAGAATGTAACACCCCAAGCTTCCATGGTACACCTCTCTTTGAATAATACAGTAGTGTGTGTTGTACAGAACTTCGAATCCTAAAACACCACAACCAATCAACTAGCCATTATGAATAGTAGTACCCACTTTTTAAAATTTATACATTTTATCTTTCAAAATGGACTTCATTTTTGTATTTGGAATATCTAATTTTGGTCATTGGAAATAATTTCACATTTAAACTAGACATAAGAAAGTGTCAATATTTTTATAGTTATTATTTGTTAAAAACAAGATTTTTGTTTTGAAAACGGGAATTAATATTAAATTAATTTCGGACACTTCTGTGTTTTGAATTCAGAAAAATGGATTCCATATTTATAATCAGGATGTCCAAATTGTGAAAATATGTATCTTTTATTTTTATACATTTTGAATAATTACTTCGGTAAATATTTTATTTACCATTGTTAAAAAGTAAATCTGATAAATAAGGGTAAAAAAATAATATTATAATAATACTAAATTAACCTAAAACGTCTTATAAACCTATTGGTTGATATAGTTATGAAAATTTGCATATTTTAATCGATTTTGGGACCCCAAGGAGCCACTTGTAAGTGATAATGACACTTTATATTAATTAAGTTGAAGTAAATACAAAAATGATAAAAGCATATATCTTTTAGAAAAAACTATTTTTACATATGGTTATATATGTTATATTTTAACCTATAAATATTAATTAGAAATATAAAACTATTTCCTATATAATGGTATTTTATTTATAATTTTTAGACAATGAATAATTAAATTTATTTATGACACAATGATGATGCAGTATTTTCCTTCTCAATGAATGAATCAAATAATTGGTATTATAAATGTTATAATAAATATAATTTGAAAGTTTTGATTCCATAAAAGAATTTTATTGGTTAATATGACATGTTAAGACTCATTGAATTAATTTTTTTGAATTAATAAAGTTATTAGGACATAAAAAAATCAATTATTAAATGGTTTCAAAATTGAAATTAAGGAGTTTTTAAAAACAAATATTATATTATTAATTGACATAATATTTATAAAAATATAAGGTTCATATAAACGACTGATATGATGATAGGTATGTCATTAATGAACCACTTGGTGTTTTCTTGGCAGTTTATAGTAAGTTTATTAACCAAATAATATAAAAATACAAAGAGATATGGTAAATGTCAAACTAATTTACATAGAGTTAAAACTAAAAGATATGGTTAATAAAGTATCCCAGACCTATCTAAAACCTATTGGTTGAGTTTTCTTCGACCTATACCCACCTTATACTTTTAATAATCTACTTTTAAGCCATTATAAACTGAATATTAATTTATTATAAAATAATACTTTATGTTTTTCGTAAAGATCCCCTCCTCCCCCATATAAAAGGACACCACTTCTAACCAATTATTCATAGCTTCAAAGCCTTTTGGTTCGGCCAAACCCTACCAAATTATCCTCTCATCTTCCCTCACTTCAATATAGAGTCCTTAGTTTGATTATAAGGCCAACCTAATGACCCCTTTTGATCAAATCAAAAGGAAGAACTCGAAGAACAGGTAATGTTTTGACCACCCTCTTTCAAGTTCCTTTCTTCTTCCACTTCTTATTTCATTATTATTTCCATTATAAAATAATAACTCCAGTATCATAGATATAATGTGATGTTAATATAAATATTTTATAACCATATTCAGTATTCTATGCATCCTTTGAAGGAGATTTCACCATATATACGTATGTACGGCTTACCGTCTCCACGTTGTGGTGTAATTGTTATTCAAAACATTATTATTTGGATGGGAATGATAATGATGTGTGATTGATGTAAATAATAAATATAACATGATAATGATTCTTTATATATGATATAACATACAATTATATATTATTTTAATATCAAAATAATGATATTCTTGCTCGTGCATACGTATGGACTACCGTCTCCATGAAAGCGATGAGATTCATTCCCCATCGTATCCATTCAAAACAAAATTTCATTTGATGATTAAAAATAATGTTTAAAACGTGATATCATTCTGTATATGAATAAGAAACATCCCATACATAACAAATATGACTCACATAACAAAGAATATAAAGTAAAACGAATCCATTAACACCCAAAATGACGATAATACTAATATATTATTAACATAACAATGCTAAAAGATCATATATGATATCATATAAATGTATATGCTTCTTCTATAATTTAATAAAAATTATTTCACCATTATACAGGAGGTTAACCTTCCCTTAACCAAGTAAAAGTATAAGCTAAGGGTTTATTTCATAGTCTCTTCATTATCTGAGGTTGTTTATACGTAATTATCTACTAGGGCATATTTATCATCCACAACCATGATTCTTAAAAATGTATTTAAAAAAAATTACTATTTAATAGAAAATGTGTTAATGTCATTTATACCCTTATTTGTTTTGAAAGGAATCTTTCAATCGTTTTCCAAAAAAGTTACTTTGAAACCTTTTCGACAAATTTAAGGTAAGAATGTCTTTTTTAACTTATACGGAGGGTGTGGTTATATTCAGCCATTATAAAATTGTCGAAGCTTCCCTTAAAAGATTATAAGAATATTTTAAAATTAAATAATAATGTGACTCTTAAATGATTTCAAAATAGAAAGAGTTTTTTCTCTAAAAAGGGTTTTTATTTCATCTATTTCAACATCCTTTGATTGATTTTAAGTTTATTTGAAATTGATTTATTATGATACAAAACTTCCATATTTTATTGAAGGTTTTGTGATATGTTTGACTTTAGATCTACTATTTTTATAACATTCCTAGTTTATGGTTAATTTATTGAAATTTTGTATGCTGGTTTTAATAATAATGTTTATGATATGTCTAAACCTTTTCATATGAAGAATGTATTGGACTTAGTATGTTATGGGAGGACCCCACTATAGAACCTCGATGCATTGGTAGGTCTTATGAGACAACTAGACATGGAATTGGCCGAGGCCCTTTCCAAATTTTGATATATAGTTTTGGCTGAGGCATTAATAATTTTTAGACGTCTTGGCCGAGGCCCTGACCAAATGTTTCAGAATGTCCGGCATTATACATTTCCTCATTATGAAAATAATATTGATGGTTCATGTGATCATTCGACTAGGAGAATACCAATGATTATGTTTTATTATGGAATTATTTACTCAGCTCATATTCCTTCCATAAAATTGTTCATGTTTATTATTAAGGCATGTGGTTCTCAATTATTCACCATGATTAATATTTATGTTATCTTCTGCTGTATTTCATACCCTTACTGAGCGTTTGAGCTCATCCCTTTCTTATGTTTCATTTTAACAAGTTATGAAGAAGTTATTTATGAGTGACTTGTAGGTATAATCAAGGAGGCTTGGATGTTCCTAATAGAATAAATTTGTGTTCAATTTATTTTCATGTTGTAAAGTTGAACTTATGTATGAATCTTGTTTCCAATAATACTAAACTACTCGGTCTTTCAAGACATGATTTCCTTGTGATCATGCCAATATTATTTAATAATGCACCGACTCTGGGTAACTAGGGTCTGGGCATTACACCTTTTCCTTTCCCTTTTTTCTTTTGTTTACCATAAGGATAGATAAATTGGTATTCTTCATATCATTTTCAGCTTGGAGAACTAAATCCAATAGTTTTGGGAGAGACATTGACATATCATTCATGTAATAATTGACAATGAAAGTTGAAAATCATGGCGATAAAGAGGCAAGAATGAGATTGACTACTAGTTCTTGGTTCAATTTGAACTGAAGGGCTTCAAGACTCTCAATATACCCAATCATCTTGAGTACATGAGGACTGGAAAGGTTCCATTCTTTGAGCCTGCACTTATATATGGTACATGAAATCTCATACCTTTCATGCCTCACCCTCTCCTAACATAATTCTTGGAGATGTGAAAGCATCATGTAGACATCATCATCATCGTTCATTTTCTGCAATTGGTTGTACAAGGATGAAAACATAATGCATTGAAAATCAAGTGCATCATCTACATGATTATTCCATTTATCTATTTTTTCCTTACTTGATACCTAAGGAGGATCTGCAGGAACAGGTGATTCCAATACATATAATTTCCTTTCTTGGTGTATTACTATATGCAAGCTCCTGTACCACTTTTGGAAGTTATTGTCAATCATGATATTTTCGTTATCCAAAATTGATCGCAGTTTTAAAATACTTGTGGTGTTGGTGATTTCCATTTTAAATATACATCATATAAACATTAGCAGTTAGTACTTTTTCTTAATTACCTTTTGACATTAATGATTAATAAATTATTATATCATTTTAATGTCTCCCACTATTTTAGCGAACCTTAATATCCCTCATTGTTAGATTCTGAATACTCTATCTCCTGAGTACTCTAGTGGAAAGGATTATCAAAACCTCCCTCATAGTCTACAAGCTATCATTATACCAGAAATCAGGGGGTTTCAAGTTAGGCATGAGGTTGGACAACCACTTCACTCGTGGTTCCTTGTATTGTTGAGTATTGTCCTAGATTTTCAAATCTGAACGTGATTCCATAAATATATTTCTTTTAATGTGGTAGCAAGTTAGATATGGATAATCCTTGACTACTCACTTTAGTTAAGTATACCTTGTTCTCTCATTAAAATTCCCCAGTAGTAAGAGGCACTCTAAACTATGGTTGACGAGCACCCCAAACACCATGTTTTGTTAAAATGTGAGTGATGGAAGACATTTAACACTTAATATACCTTTGAGGAATTCTGATATTTATTGTTGAATATAATCATATTCTTTTTATATGTTCAAATTTGATCTTCACCCTCACAAATGAACTTGAAATATAAATAAATTTTTCACATCTTTATGAATTTTTATCTTCATTACTATTCATTGTGATCAAGCAATCATCATGCACTCGCATAAAATAATAAACAATGCATAAAGTTAAATCATTCAATCTGACTGGTCTTGAGCATTCTATTTTGATTGATCCGTAACAGGCCAATCATCACCTAGGGGAATCCATACCTGAGTCGACACCTAACTCATGTGGAAGTTATCCCCAGTGTAAAGTGCTTGGCTCCCGTCTAGATTACCGCCTCGACATGGTAGGGGATACATCTCAGATCATCACCATATAATTAAAAATATACTTTCTTGTGGTCAAGGGGTCTAGGGGTACAAAATACAACTAGTGCATTGGATGCACAAGCCCTTATACATATTTGAATTAAAAGATGATTCAAATACTGTCATTTACCTAATTAATTATTACAATCATCGCATGCATTGAATTAATAAATAAATAAATAAAACTATGCATGCATGGTTTGGTCCCTTTCTTATGACCAGTCAGTATAAATAAAGCACAATCAAAATTAAACTATAATAAATTTAAATAGTAAGCGGGTTATCTAATAAATTAAATGAATTTAAATAAATTCAATTAATTTTTTTATCATTTAAAATTATTTAATTTAATTTTAATTCCAATAACAAAATTAACCCATCAATTAAATTTTAATTCTAAAATTAAATTAAACAATTAATTTAATTTTAATATTAATTAAATTAATATTTTAGATTCTACATAAACTGAAACCCCAAATTAATTCTAACTAATTTAATTTAAAAAAACTAAATTAATTATCTAATTATTGGGATTACCTGTAGCCAAGGAATGAGTCTGGAGGTAGTGAAAACTGATGTGACAGTGTTTTACTAGAGCAGAGATGAATCGTGGTGTGACTACAGCATGACCGCGGAGTGACCATTGCGTGATCACAGTGTGAACATAGCATGACTGTGTTGAGACCGAGGCGTGACCATGTTGTGTCTGCCTGATCCAGCAACACGCATGTGGTGGCAATGTCCTTTGGCAAACTGGGAACATATTGGGACGATAGTGGACTCCTCTGGAGAGGTGTGAGGGAAAATGGTGTACGGTCCCGATGAGCCGTCCGGGAAGCAGTGAGGCCCACTGGTCCAGAGAGGTGCACCAACCCGGTTGTGCATTACTCTGGAGACTGATGAGGGTGACGGCCTGGTCTGGCCAAGATGGTAGCAGGGGCCTAGTCTGGCCAAGACAATAGCAGTGACCTGGTTCAGCAACAGCCAGGTTCAGTGGCAGCCTTGTCCGACTGAGACAATAGTGCCGGTGGGTCCTCTAGGATAGTGCGAGACATCAGGGAGGTGGGGTTTTGGGTTCACATAGGGAAGTCGCTGCGATAGGATAAAGGAGGGTGGAGTAGAGCTAGTCAGAGGTGAACGTGTCAGTGGTTTAAGGGGGCTGCGACACGATACATGTGGAAGAAGTCCCCATTCCCTCGTTTTTTATTTTTTTTTATTTTGAAAAAATAGACCCCAACCCTATTTTTTATTTTTTTAATGGAAGACCCATGTTTTGGTCTCTATTTTTTATAAAATTATAAATTTTAAAGACTTTAATAAAAAAATATATTACTTGAATAAAAAGTATAAATGAATTCCCTTTTTTAAACTTTTTTTTATTTGAGAAAAATAAAATTATATTTTATTACAATATATTTTATTTAACTCCTAAAAATAAACCCACTGGAAAAATTCCAATGAACATATTTTAGCCAATGCGTGGATAGATATCGGTACTTTGAAAAAGACATAAATAAATTAAAATGCGTTCTTTAAAAAATAATAATCTGAATAACATAAATCCAATGACGTTGATCTAATTAAAATTATCAATTGATCGTAACATGGACATTCAAAAATGGATCAACGTACAATCAGATCATATTGAAATGGTTTAATACCCCATACTTAAATTTAATGAAATTTAATTTTTTATTTGACTCTAAGAAATCATGTTTTGCTCTGATACCAATGTTAGGTGCCGAAATTAGTAGTGAAAGATGATGTTCTGAGAAATTAAAATGTTTTCATCACCGGAGTGACATAACAACATCAACCCCAAGGATCTTATCATGGTATGTTCTGAGGACCACGTGTGGATTTGATAGAGACCAAAAATAAAATCAAACATGCATCTTGTTCGAATCTCATGTGTGCAAGTCTGTCATAGGATGCTAGTGACTGTAGCTCTAAAACATCGATGTTGATTCCCTATAAATCATCCACACATGCCTCTTAAATTGTCTCATGCATTTTTCATTAGAATCTGGGTGCTATCGCGGTACAGCAACGACTTCTTCTAAAAAACGGTGATCACTGCAAGTAAGAGTATTCGATCCAAGAGTAAGGAACTTTAAGATCATTCTTTCTTGAGAGAGTCCCTCTCTATAATTCCATAAGATAGATAGGCTCTCAATTCCAACACATGAATAGTTCCATGGGAAGAGCCTCTATCTTACTTATATAGGGAATGTCTAAAATACCTGGTATATGTTTCTAACACCTGTGTAATAGATATTCACAATAAAATTATTATAAATATTTATTTATGAAAAATTAAATTATTCCATAAATAATATTTTTAATTTCATTACTAAATGCAATGTGAATATATATTAAATATGTGTTGTGTTATAATAAAGAGTCTATAAATCAACTCACTTCTCCAAATAATATTAAACAAACTAGGGATATTTAAATATGTTCTAATAATATTTTATCTTTGTATTTACTTAATCAATTTTAAATATATGTTATGAATAAATTCAACAAACTATTCCAAACATGAATAATTAAAGAACGTATTTATTACTTGGTGATCGATAAAACTTGGATAATACCCAAACCCTTTGGTGGGGCCCACCATGGTTTATATTCCTATTCCTCAAAATAGGACAGATTCTCAATGCGCTATAGTGTGTGACCCTCTAGAACCTTATCTCAATAATATTGAATAATATTCAAAAACCAAGAGTGGGTCTAGAAACACCTTGAGGCCCCTATAAAGATAATGTAACTTCAAAGCAGCGACTACCTTGAAACAGACATGTTCTGTGTAATATAATCTCTTTGTCATCGATATCTTAATAAAGCAGAATGTACACGAGTTTTATCATCATTTATCATGCTTTATTTGTTTTTTGATCTATCCATATGGTCTTACCTTTGACTACCATGGCCAAGGATTTAATGAATGTTCAACCATCCTAATCAGCTAGGCCTGAGATATCTCTTCCTCAACTCTGAAGTGAAAAATCCTATCTTTATCCTTCAATCAATGTCATGTCACCAATGACATACCCAACACAAACTACCTCGCCATGACTTTATTGTCACTGTTTTCTCCTTGCATCAATGTGCATAATTTAATGACATATATTTACCATGATCTCAGGTCAGGAGACTATTACACATGTCTGTGGATATAAATGAACAATTAAAACCTGAAACTTATGGTGTTCCTATTATACGGGTCATTCCTCATGATCTCAAATACTAGAGATCATCAACTACTGTCTTCTTGAGAAGAAGTCTCAATGCTTATGATTCACCAACACCTAATAGTCACAAATAATCTGGGTCCTTTTGGAATGATGTAACTAGACCATATGACATTACTTCAATTTTACTATCATGGCATCTAGAGGTTCCCATTTTATCAAGGGATTTGATATAACCCTTTGATACAACATGTAATCTAAGGGAATTTTCCATAAATAGAACTGATGCAGAAGTATCAACACTATTATTAAAAGATAATCATATGTATGTATCTCAAACTGCATACATGTATTGGTAATCAAAGTAAAACACATGTTGGTTCTAGGGAACCCAGTTTCAAAAAAAAGATGATACAACCCTTAGTCTATTTCTAGATTAAAAGAAATTGAACTAGTTGATAGTTAAGAACTGATATCCCTTTCCATGGATTGATGACCTATTCGATCAACTTTTAGGAGCTCAGGTTTTCTTAAAAATAATTTTGAGGTGGGATACCACCAGGTTCATGGTCGATATATAGGCATACATCAAACATCTTCTCAAAGAAGGTATGGTTAGTATGAGTTTCCTGTTTTTTTATGTCTAATGAATGGGTAAGAAATTTTTATGGAACTCATGAGCATAGTTTTTCATCCTTTTTTGGATTATTTTGTTGTGTATTTCATGGATGAAATCATGTTGGATTCTCACAATCAACATTATAAGGCCCCTGCCTTAAACAATACACAATCTTGAATTAAGTTAATAATTCAAATTTTGGATCTTCAAATGTTTAGAGTTTTAAATAATTAGTCCATAACTATTACATTACATCTCAAATATTACAAAGTAGATACTTCTACTCGGTATCCATCTTTTTCATAAAATAAAAACTCTTTAAAAAAGATTCATGTCTAGTTCCATGTTTTAGATAGCAAGACTTCTCCATGATCCCATCCAAGACCCTATTCATATTTTTTTCCTATGGTAATCATTTCAATAATTCTTGGGATAAGTATAAAAAGCTCAGTAAGGGTTATAAAATATTGAAAGAAAACATTATACCATCAATAAATAAAAAACATAAGCTATTTAACATGCCCCATGAAATCATAATATTTATAAATAACACGTTGAAATAATAAATCCTAAAAGTAAATTTCAGCGTCCATAACATACTTATGTAGTAGCTTTCACAACTACATTGGGAGTTACGTTTAGAATACCCATCATAGTATATTCTTTAAATATCTTAGGAGAAACATTAATATTTACCTCCATCATGTTACCCAGTGCATTTGGAGAGCTATCTTAGTCTCACCCACCCTAGGATTATCATGGATCCACCCATATGCATAAATAATTCCCAAGAACCATAGTATAATCTTAACACATGAACAAGAATAAAGGAAAGATAACATTTCCCCATTGCAATCACAATATAAAATTTAAAATATATTATTATAATCAATCATTTCATAATACCATTTTCAATACCAAAATACTTAAAAAGTGTTTATGGTATTTATTTTCCTTTTAAAAAAATTAATTCTTGTCAAGGAATCCACATATCAAATAATTCATGTGGCGGCGGAAAGGTCTTTGTCACCGTATATGTTAAAAATAAACATTCCGATGGTCGTTTTGGAAAACACTTCATAGAAAAAGATTCCCTTCTAATCAAATGAATGGTCAAAAGAGTTTATACACTACATAAAATAAATTTCTGTATAAATCAAAATATTCCTCAATGAAAGGAGATTGAGACAAAGTCCCTTACCTTGTGTCTGACTTGACTCGTTCGTTATTTAATCTCTAGAATAATAAACTAAAATTAATTTATACTTGCATAAAAACCTTTTACAGGTTTGTTATTCCTTTATATTACTTATTAATATGTTACAAACATTATATAATCATTTATGTTAATAATGGTCTTTTTTCGATATTTGGTACTTGAGTCAAAAATGAACTTCTTATAATTACTAGTTGTCAATGTGGTCAAAAATACATTATCCTCATAATGATATTCATGATTTAGATATCATATATATCATATATATATCTAGTATATATTTTTTTAACATTACATGATAGTTGAAGATATGAAATGAAATGCACCGTTCATGGAGACGGTAAGTCGTGCGTACACATGAATGTTACATTCATTTTTTTTCATGTTTTAATTAAATGAAAACTTAATGATAAATATGTATATTATAATTCTAGTATAATATCAAATATAATATCATTAAATACATCCATTATATTTCCCCCATGCGGCATGGATGAGTCCTATCACTTTGAGGGGGCGGTAGACTGCACTTCCTCAAATGAAATTATCGTATTTACCCATTATGGAAACCATAAAGGTTAGATATAAAAGAAAATAAAGAACTATATAGACAATATAAATATAATATATATCATATATAAATATATTTCCATCATAATGGCCCCCGTGAGAGGTAGTATAAGATAATTGAACAATCATTGTTTCATGAGGCAGTAGTTCGCCATCCACATAAATAGTATGTTCGTATCCATTAGATGGAGGTATTTTGAAGTGTAGTTTGAATCATAAATATAACAACATATTAGTATACTAAATATACTATTTTAGTTATAAAATAACGTAATTAATAGAGATTATGGGGTTAGATAAGGGAAATAAAAGAAAATAACTTAAGAGAAGACGTTGCCTTTAAATCGGATAACTTTCTTTGGTTTGAACCAAAAGGCTTTCTTGATTTTCCTTCTACCAAAGGGGAGGCTTCTAGGAGGAAGATTGGGATTTTTTGAGCTTCTTGGAGTTGATTTTGAATGAGGCAAGGGGCTAGAGAGGTGTGAGTAATGGCATAGAGGTGGCGGCATTTTATAAGATGAATGAGGGGATCTTTAGAAAAGTTTGAAAGTATTATTTTATTATAAAATGATTTTCGATTTCAAGGGTCCAAAACTTATTTAATTCTATGATAAGGTACATATAAGTCAAAATAAAATCATCCAATAAGAATTGGACTGGGTTTTTATATTTTTTAATCCTTATCGTTTTAATAGAACCCTTTATTATCTTATTTAACTTTTACCATATCCTGCTTAATATTCATAATATATAGTTAATATATTAACTATAAAATACCAAGAGACCCAAAATGGATCATTAATAAAATTTTTAACATCATATATGTCAATTGGCTGAATCCTATATTTTTAGGACATTTTTATCATTAAATAAAATATGGATTGATTTAAAAACACTTTTATGTCAATTTTAATACTATTTATATCATGACTTTTTAAAAAAGTCCAAAACAACTTTAACCATTCTAAAAACCTACATTAATTCAAATATAACTAGTCATACTAATATATAAAAATCTTTTATAGCATAAAAATGTTCAAAATAAATTTATTTTAATATTTATAATATCATTTATTTGAATCCTTTAGTAATGACGCAATTACTGCATCACCATTGTGTCATAATTAAATTTTTTTATTTAACATCTAAAAATTATAAATAATATACCATGACCTATAAAAATCATTTTATATTTCAAATGAACATTTATAGTCTAAAATATCACTTATATAGCCCCATATACAATAGTTTTACTAAAAGATATATGTTTATTTTATTTTTGTCATTACTTTAAATTAATTAATATAATGTGTCATTTTCACTTACAAGTGGCTCAATGGAGTCCTCAAATCATCCCAAGGATTCCCATGGTTGGACATGTATCATCCAATATGATTAAGACATGTGTTAGGGTAACTTAATATTATTAAAATATTAATTTTTTACCCTTATATACCAGATTTACCTTTTAACCATGGTGAATAAAATATTTACTAAAGTTACTATTCATAATGTCTAAAAATAAAAGTTCCCTATTTACACAATTTGGACCCCATGATTACAAATATGGAATAATTTTATCCAAATTCAAAACAAAGAAGTGGAAGAAATTAATTTAAAATTAATTCCCGTTCATAAAACCAAAACACATGTTTTCAAGAAATAATAACTATCAAAAGATTGAAACATGTTTATGTCCAATTTCAAAGTGAAATTACTTTCAATGAACAACATTGGATTAAATGGTAAAAATATAATCCAATTAAAAATTAAAACTAATTGAAATCACAATATAAATATATCAATAAATTAGATGAAAATTCAGTTTTTAATTAAAATGAAATATTTTTCACGGTTCATTAAAAATGAACATTATCAGAGAAATACCAAAATTTCTTCCAAAGTTAATTTTGATTTCCCAATTCTAAAGAAAAATTTTATTTTTTCAAATAGAACATATAAAAGTCACATGAACTATATTTAAAAATGGTTCGCCGTCAAAAGGTGGAAAATCGACCTTTTACAAAATATTAGAATGTTCATTCTTAAAATTGGATTCATTAACATTTTAAACTTCTAAATTTTATTGGATAAATGTAAAAATATTTAAAAAACATGTATAATCATATTTTAGTTATTTTTCCTCATTCCCACCAATACAACAGCTATGTGTTAACTACTATTTAAAATAATAATATTATTATATTGTTTTTCGGTATAACTCAGAGTTGTGTGCAATGTAAGATTACAAAAAAAACCATTGTTGCATATTGAGTATGCTATCATACATAGAATCCCCTATAAATTAAAATTAATATTCAATTCCCAAATATTAATAAATAAGAAAGTGTCATATTATTTATTTACCTAGGATGTTACATCCTTCCTCCCTTTTGGGAATTGCATCCTTGTAATTTTAAAAATGGGCTCGGAAACATCATTGAATGTCCCACATCGGAAAAATAGTCAATAAAACTATCACTTTAAATGAAAGAAAGTGAAGTAAAAAATTTCAATTAAGATTCCTCATAAAAAGATTCCATGTATGAAAACCTTGATATGGAAAAAACACTAAATCTCGTAGACTGAAAAAGAGTGATAAAGAACTTGATCACAGAAATTTAACCACCACAATACCATAAATTCGTGGTTGGGTAAAGGTTTGTTGATAAAAGATAGTGTAGAAAAGTTTTGCAAGGATTTTTTTTAGAGTTGAAAAATTTTATTACTACCTAGACTAAGATCATAAGGAATCATACTTAGATGTCCTATAGAGTGTCATACTTTAATAAAATTCGAACATAAACCCAAATTTTCTCTAAACAATGAGTATTTCAGATGACTTTGTCACACATGAAGTTCTAGAATCAACTTCTAGAGAGTCACATAATCCAAAAAATATTACTATATATTTCCCCAGTCTTTAGAGATTAACCAAAACCAAAATGGTTTGTACAAGATCTGATTATCCCCAAAAAGAACAATCCATTATAAAAAGAAATATTACTCTTAATCTCCAAAATTGAACAAACAATACCCAAACTTCAACAAATACCATTCAATAAACAATGTTTCTTAAAATACTTCAATATAATCTAAACTAATATTGAAACCCAAAACTAATAAGAATTTAATAACATAGTCTTCCATATTAAATCTTAACAATTATATCCAAATAACATCTATTACTCTTAAATTCTCACACTGAATTGTAATTAACCAAATCACATATTCTCTAAGACAGGTTAATAATTTCCATAAATAACTCAAATATTCATATATCCCCAATAAAAACATTGATTCTTACAAAATAAAATTTCAACCATTACTCAACAAATTAAACCCCATAGAATACTATTTTCCTTAGGCATATAGTGTTTCCCCAAAAGAAGGATGGCTTCCCAAATAACCTTTATCACTTAATCACCAAATCAATTTCTTATACTAAGGATATCCATTTGTTAAAACATATGTTCCCAAAATCAACTAATTCTTGATCCAAAAAATAATATATCTAAAAATTGTTAGCTATACTAACTAGGGACTTAATGTAGTCCAGTGGTTGGTGATAAATCTCAATCTCACTTTGGTTGTGGGTTCGATTCTCATACCATTGGACGACACAACGGGTTGTCACATGGTCTGTGTGTTTCCATTTTTCAAAAACAATATATTTTTATAACATTCCCAAAATTGATATAAATTACTCAAAAATAACCATAACATATTTTAACCACAATAGCACTCATTGCAGCTCTCATTTCATTCAGTTACTCATTATGAAAACCGCCATAGTTTCCTTCACATAAATTGTAACTTTGTTTCCTTATAAATCCAGCCATTTACTAAAAGCAGAAAGGTTAGTGTGAGTTTATCAGTAAAATCATCATATACTACCTTATGAAGAGAATAAAAAATAATATATAATAATTCATGTTATCTTAAACTCATTTGATTGATCTAAAATAACTATGACTCTTTCTAATCTGCTATCCATTACAGTTATGTTACTTTTGCTTCAATAACACCCTCACCTCTAAAGTTATCTAAAATGACATTTGATACCAACTATAAGGACCCGATCATGAACATTACATAATCTTGAATTAAGTTAATAATTCACATTTAGGATAATTTCAGGTTTAATATTTTATAGAATTAGGCCATTAATATTACATTATATTTCAAATATTATAATGTAGAAACTTCTTCTCAGTATTTATTTTTTCATAAAATAAAAACTCTTGAAAAAATATCATGTCTAGTTCAATGTTTTAGACAATATGACTTTTCTATGATCTCATCCTTGGACTTATTCTTCTTTAAGTCTTGTGAAAAATAGTTCAAAAGAACTTGGAATTAGCATAAAAATCTCAGTATGGGTTATAAAATTATAAAATAAAACATTACTCCATTAATACATACAAAACATAAGTTCTTTAACATACCTCATGAAATCATAATATTTATCAATAAAACATTGAAATAATAAATCAAAAAGGTAGCTTGTGGCATCCATAACATACTTACAAAGTATCTTTCCTAGCTATGTAGGGAGTTACGTTTGGAATATGCATCATAGTATATTAAATAAATATATTAGGAGAAACATTAATGTTTAATTCCATCACAATACCCAAGGCATTGGAGAGCTAACTCGGGCTCACCCACCCTAGGTTTATCACAAAACCACCTTTATGCGTAAACAATGCCCAATAACCATAACATATTCATAAAGAAAAGATAACATTTCCACATTGCAATCACAATATAACATTTCAAATATATTGAAATAATAAAATCATTCTTAAAACCATTCTCAATACCAAAATATGAAAAAATAGTATATAGTATTTATTTTCATTTTAAAAACATTTTGGCATGTTATGAAATCCAAATATTAAATAATTCTCGTGGTGGCGTAAAGGTCATTGTCACCGCAAACGTTAAAAAGAAACATTCCGTTTGTCATTTTGAATAACTCTACGTATAAAAATATTCCATTTGAATGAAATGAAAATTAAAATGGGTTTATACACCATGTAAAATAATGTCCTATATAAATCAAAATATTCCTCAATGAAAGGAGGTCGAGACAAAGTCTCTTACTTCGTGTCAGAATTGACTCGTTCATTCTTTAATCTCTTGAACAATAAACTAAAGATAATTTATAATTTATTAAGAAACTTTTACAGGTTTATTATTCCTTTTATATTACTTATTACTATGTTATAAACATTATATAACCCTTTAAGTTAATAACAGTAAAATTTTGTCGATATTTGGTACTTGAGACAAAAATGAACTTCTTATAAACACAAGATCTCCATGTGGTCAAAATTCCATTATCTTCATAATAATATTCATGATTTAGAGATAATATATATCATATATATCAATTATATATATGTATTTATAATAGTACATAACATTTGGATATAATAAATGAAATTCACTATTCATGGAGACCGTAAGTAGTACATACTCATGAATGCTACTTTCATTTCTATTTCGTATTTTAATTGAATGAAAATGTAATGACACATTGGTATATTGTAATTACAGTATAATATCATATTTAATTTCATTAACTCCATCCTTTATACATCCCACATATGGAATGAATGATTCATATTACTTTTAGGGGCGGTAGTCTGCACTTCCTCAAATGAAATAATAGTATTTACCCATTATGGAAACCATAAAAGTTTGATATAAAAAAATATATAATCATAAAAACAAAATAAATATGAAATATATCACATATAAATATATTTCCATTATAATGGACACCATGAGAGGTGGTTGGAGATCATTGAACAATCATCATTTCGTTAGGCAGTAGTTCACAATCCACATAAACTTTATGTTTGTATTCATTAGATGGAGGTGTGTATAAGTGTAGTTTGAATCCTCATTATAAAAAAATCCTAGTATATTTAAGATACCTGTGTTGTTATAAAATAATGGGATAAAGAGAGTTTAGTGGGTTAGAGAAGGTAAATAAAAGAATATAATTTTAGAGAAGATATTACTGTTAAATTGGGTAAATCCCTTTTGTTTGAACCAAAAGGCTTTCTTGAATTGCCTTCTTCCTAGGGGAAGGCCTCTAAGAGGAAGAGAGGGATGTTGGCAGCTTCTAGAAGTAGAGGGAGGAGGGGATCTTTAGGAATGTTTGGAAGTATTATTTTATTATAAAATTATTTTCAATTTTAAAGGGTCAAAATCTTATTTAATTTGAAGTTAAGGTATATATAAGTCGAAATAAAATCATCCAATAAGAATTGGATAGGTTTTGGAAATTTTGTAATCCTTATATTTTTTAATTAACCCTTCGTTAACTTATTTGACTTTAATCACGTCCTCTTATATATTCATACTATATTAATAATATATTTACTATAAAACATCAAGTGATCCAAAATGGATCATTAATGACATTTTCAATAGCATATATGTCATTTGGCCGAATCTAAGATTTTAGGACTATTTTATCTTTTAATAAAATATTTATTGATTTAAAAACTCTTTTATGTCAATTTAAATACTATTAATATCATAAATTATATTAAAAAATCCATACTAACTTGATTCCTTCGAAAAACCTTCCTTAATTCAAATAATAACAAGTCATACTAATCTATACAATTTGTGGATGGAAAAAAATGTTTTAAATGAATTTATTTTAATATTTATAATATCACTTATTTGAATTCATTATTAATGAAGAAATTACTACATCACCATTGTGTCATAATTAAATTTTTTATTTTAAGTCTAAAAAATATAAATAAAATACCCTAATGTTGGTAATAATTTTAGATTTCAAATGAATATTTATAGTCCAAGATATCACTTATATAACCCCATATAAAATTGTTTTACTAAAAGAGATAAGTTTATTTTATTTTCTCCCTTACTTTAAATTAATTAATATAAAGTTTCATTTTCACTTACAAGTGGATCCATGGGGTCCCCATATTGACCCAAAGATGCCCATGGTCATACATGTATCAGCCAATATGATAAAGACATGTGTTAGGGTAACTAATAATTATTATATTATTATTATTATTACCCTTATTTACCAGATTTACCCTTTAACCATGGTGAATAAAATATTTACTGAAGTTACTATTCATAAGTCCAAAAATAAAAGTTACCTATTTACAAAATTTGGACCCCATGATTCCAAATATGGAATCCTTTTTTCCAAATTATAGACAAATAAGTGGAAGAAATTAATTTAAAATTAATTCCCGTTCATGAAACCAAAAAAATATTTTTAAGAAATAGTAACTATCAAAAGATTGACACATGTTTATGTTCAATCTCAAAGTGAAATTACATTCAATGAACAACATTAGATTAAATGGTAAAAAATTTAATCCAATTACACATTAAAACTAATTGTAATCAAAATATAAATATATAAATAGATTAGATGAAAAATCAGTTTTGAATTAAAATGCAATATATTTAACTTTTCATTAAAAATGAACTTTTTTAGAAAAATACTGAAATTTCATCCTAATTAATTTTGATTTCCAAATTATAAAGAAAAATTTTATTTTTTCAAATAGAACATATAAAAGTGACAAAAATTATATTTAAGAAGCATTCTCCATCAAAAGGTGGAAAATCGACCTTTTACAAAATATTAGAGTGTTTATGCATAAAATTGGACTCATTAACATTAGAAGCTTCTAAATTTTATTGGATAAATGTAATAATATTTTTAAAACTTGTATAATCATATTTTAGTTAGTTATTCTCATTCCCACCAATAAAATAGCTATGTGTTAACTACTATTTAATTTAATATTACTATTATATTATTTTCAGTATAACTCAGAGTTGTGTACATCATAAGATTACAAAAAAACCCGTTGTTTCTTATTGGGTATGCTATCAGACATAGCATCCCCTTTAAATTGAAATTAATATTCAATTACCAAATATTAATAAATATGAAAGTGTCATATTCTTTATTTACCTTGGATGTTACATCCTTCCCCCTTTTCGGAATTGCATCCTCGCAATTTTAAAATTTTGCTCGGAAACATCATTAAAAGTCCCACAATGGAAAAATAGTCAGTAAAAATATCACATTAAAAGAAAGAAAGAGAAGTATAAAGGTCAATTACAATAACTCACACTAGTATTCCATATATGAAAACATTGATATGGAAGAAACACAAACTCTCGTAGACTAAAAAAGAGTGATAGATAACTTGATCACAAAAATATAACCACTACAATACCATAAATTTGTGGTTGGGTAAAGGTTTTTTGATAAAACATAGTGTAAAAATCTTTTTCATGTATATTTTTTTTATAGAGTTGAAAACTTTATGACTACCTAGACTAAGATCATAAGGAATCATACTTAATTGTCCTGTAGATTGTCGTATTTTAATCAAATTCTACCAAAAACTCATATTTTCTCCAAACAGTGAGTATTTCATATGACTTGGTCACACCTGAAGTTCTAGAATCAACTTTGAGAGATTCACATAATCCAAAAAATATTACTATATATTTCCCCTATCTTTAGGCATTAACCAAAACCAAAATGGTTAGTACAAGATCATATAATCCCCAAAAAGAAAAATCAATTATGAAAAGAAATATTACTCTTAATCTCCAAAATTGAACAAAAAATACCCAAAGTTCAACAAAGACCATTCAATAAACAATGGTCCTTAAAATCCTTCAATATAATCTAAACTAATATTGAAACCCAAAACTCATAAGAATTTAATCACATTGTCTTCCGTATTAAATCTTAACATTTATATCCAAATAACATCGATTACTCTTAATGTCTAATACTGAAGTGTAATTAACCAAATCAAATATTCTCTAAGATAGGTTAATAATTTCCATAAATAACAAAAATATTCATATATCCACAATAAAAACATTGATTCTTCCAAAATAAAATTTCAACCATTAATCCACAAATTAAACCGCATAGAGTGTTATTTTCTTTAGGCATGTAGTGTTTCCCCAAAAGAGAGAATGTATTCCAAAATATCCTTTATTACTTAATCACCAAATCATTTTCTAATACTAAGGATATCCATTTGATAAAACATAAGATCCCAAAATCAACTAATTCTTGATCCATAAAATCATCTAACTAAAACGTGTTAGACATACTAACTAGAGACTTCTCATAGTCCAATGGTTGGTGATAAATCTCAAACGCACTTTGGTTGTGGGTTCAATTCTCATAGATTTGTACAGCACAACGGGTTGTCACACGGTCTGCGTGTTGTCCTTTTTCAAAAACTATATAATTTTATAACATTCCAAAAAAGGATATAAATTACTCAAAAATAACCATAACATATTTTAACCACAAGATAACTCATTGAAGCTCCCATTTCATTCAGTTACTCATCAAGAAAACCGCCATAATTTCCTTCACATAACGTTTTATGTTGTTTCTTGCTAGATCCAGCCATTTACTAAAACGAATAATGTTACTATGATAATATAAGTAAAATCATCATATACTACCTTATGAGGAGGGTAAACACTAAGATATAATAATTCTTTTTATCTTAAACTCATTTTATTGATCTAAAATAACTATGACACTTTCTAATATGCTAACCATTATGGTTATGTCACTTTTTCTTCAAATAACACCCTTACATCTAAAGTTATCTAAACTGACCTCTAATTCCAACTATAAGGACCCAGTCATGAACATTACATAATCTTGAATTATGTTAATAATTCTCATTTTGGATCTTTTCAGGTTTAGAGTTTTAGAAAATTAGGCCATACTTATTACATTATATCTCAAATATTACAAAGTAGAATCCTCTATTCAGTATCTATTTTTTTATAAAATAAAAACTCTTTAAAAAAGAGACATGTCTAGTTCAATGTTTTAGACAATATGACTTTTCCATGATCCCATCCTTGGCCTTATTATTCTTTAAGTCATGTGAAAAACATTTCACAAAAACATGGAATTAGCATAAAAATCTCGGTAGGGGTTATAAAATAAAGAAAGAAAACATTAGTCCATAAAAACATACAAAAAATAAGATCTTTAACATACCTCATGAAATCATAAGATTTGTGAATGACACATTAAAATAATAAATCATAAAGGTAGTTTGTGGCATCCATAACATACTTACGTAGAATCTTTCCCAGCTATGTAAGGAGTTACGTTTGGAATAATCATCATATTATATTCCATTAATCTCTTAGGAGAAACATTAATGTTTAACTCCATAAAATTACCAAATGCATTGGAGAGCTAACTCTGGCTCACCTGCCCTAGGATTATCACAAAACCACCTGTATGTGTAAACAATTCCCAGTAACCATAACGTATTCATAAAACATGAACAAGCATAAATAAAAGATAACATTTCCATATTGCAATCAAAATATAACATTTAAAATATATGAATATAATAAATCCATTATTAAAACCACTATCAATACCAAAATATGAAAAAATAGTTTATGGTATTTATTTTCATTTTAAAAACATTACGTCTTGTTAAGGAATCCAAATATTAAATAATTCTCATGGTGGCGTAAAGGTCATTGTCACCACAAACATTTAAAAGAACCATTCCATTTTTTCATTTAGAAAAACACTACGTAGAAAAATATTCCCTTTGATTGGAATGAAAATTAAAATGGGTTTATACACCATGTAAATGAAGTCCGGTATAAATCAAAATATTCCTCAATGAAAGGAGGTCGAGAAAAAGTCGCTTACTTCATGTCGGACTGGACTCATTCATTATTTAATATCTTGAATAATAAACCAAAGTTAATTTATAATTTATTAAGAAATTTTTTAAGGTTTATTATTCCTTTTATATTACTTATTACTATGTTATAAACATTATATAACCCTTTATGTTAATAATAGTCTCTTTTGTCAATATTTGGTACTGGAGTCAATAATAAACTTCTTATAATCACAAGTTGTCCATGTGGTAAAAATTCCATTTTCTTCATAATGTTATTCATGATTTAGAGATCATATATATCATATATATCAAGTATATATATGTATTTATAATAGTACATAACATTTGGAGATAATAAATGAAATGCACTATTCATGGAGATGGTAAGTAGTACATACGCATGAAAGCTACTTTCATTATAATTTATTATTTCAATGGAATGGAAATGTAATGATACATCAGTATATTATAATTACAGTATAATATCATATTTAATTTCATTAACTCCATCCTTTATACATCCAACATATGGAATAAACAAGTCATATTACTTTAAAGTTTGGTAGTCAACACTTCCTCAAATGAAATTATAGTATTTACCCATTATGGAAACCATAATGGTTTGATATAAAAAAATACATCATCAAAGATACAATATAAATATAACATATATCACATATAAATATATTTCCATCATAATGGCTAACATGAGAGGCAGTAGGAGATAATTTAACAATCATCATTTCGTGAGGCAGTAGTTCGCCATCCACATAAATAGTATGTTTGTATCCATTAGATGGAGGTGTCTGGAAGTGTAGTTTGAATCCTCATCATAAAAAATACTAGTATATTTAAGATACTTGTGTTGTTATAAAATAATGGGATAAAGAGAGTTTAGTGGGTTAGATAAGGAAAATAAAATAAAAGAACATGATAGAAGATATTACCTTTAAATTGGGCAACTCCCTTTGGTTTGAACCAAAAGGATTTCTTGAATTGCCTTCTGCCTAGGGGAAGGCCTCTAGTAGGAAGAGAGGGATGTTGTGAGCTTTTGGGAGAAGGGGGAGGAGGGGATCTTTAGGAATGTTTAAATTATTATTTTATTATAAAATTATTTCCAGTTTCAAAGGGTCCAAAACTTATTTAATTTGAAGTTAAGATACATATAAGTCGAAATTAAATTATACAATAATAATTGGATATGTTTTGGATATTTTTTAGTCCTTATCTTTTCTATTTAACCCTTTGTTAACTTATTTTACTTTTACCATGTCCTCTTATATATTCATACTATATTGATAATATATTTACTATAAAACATCAAGTGACCCAAAATGGATCATTAATGACATTTTCAACATCATATATGTCATTTGGATAAATCTTATATTTTTATGACTATTTTATCTTTTAATAAAATATTTATTGATTTAAAAACTCTTTTATGTCAATTTAAAAACTATTCATATCATATTTTTTAAAAAAATCCATACCAACTTGATTCCTTCGAAAAAAATCATTAATTCAAATAATAAAAAGTCATCCTAATCTATAAAATTTGTGGATGGCTTAAAAAAATTTTAAATGTATTTATTTTAATATTTATAATATCACTTATTTGAATTGATTATTATTGATGCAATTACTACATCACCATTGTATAATAATTAAATTTTTTTATTTAATGCCTAAAAATTATAAATAAAATACCCTGATGTAGGTAATCATTTTAGATTTCAAATTAATATGTATAGTCAAATATATCACTTATATAACCCCATATAAAATTTTTTTTCTTAAAAGAGATATGTTTATTTTATTTTTTCCCTTACATTAAATTAATTAATATAATGGTTCATTTTCACCTACAAGTGGATCCATGGGGTCCCCAAATCGACCCAAAGATGCCTATGGTCAGACATGTATCCTCCGATATGATTTAGACAAATGTTTTGGTAATTTAATGTTATTATAATATTATTATTTACCCTTACATACCATATTTACCCTTAAACCATGGTAAAAAAAATATTTACTGAAATTACTATTCATCAATTCTAAAAATAAAAGTTACCTATTTACACAATTTGAACCCCAAGATTCTAAATATGGAATCTGTTTTTCCAAATTATAAACAAATAAGTAGAAGAAATTAATTTAAAATTAATTCTCATTCACAAAACCAAAAAACATATTTTTAAGAAATAATTACTATCAAAAGATTGACACATGTTTATGTCCAATTTCAAAGTGAAATTACATTCAATGAACAAAATTGGATTAAATGGTAAAAATTTAATCCAATTACGCATTAAAACTAATTGAAATCACAATCTAAATATATAAATAAATTAGATGAAAATTCGGTTTTGAATTAAAATGCAATATATTTTCACTATTCATTAAAAATGAACTTTATTAGAAAAATAACGAAATCTCATCCAAAGTTAATTTTGATTTCCCAATTCTAAAGAAAAATTTTATTTTGTCAAATATAACATATAAAAGTGACAAAAACTAGATTTAAAAAGTTTTCTCTAACAAAAGGTGGAAAATCAACCTTTCACAAAATATTAGAGTGTTTATGCTTAAAATTGGATTCATTCACATTTTAAGCTTCTAAATTTTATTGGAAAAATGTAAAAATATTTAAATAAATTTATAATCATATTTTATTTATTTCTTCTCATTCCCACCAATAAAATAGCTATTCATAAAAAACTATTTAAAATAATATTATTATTATATTATTTTTCGGTATAACTCAATGTTGTGTGCAACGTAAGATTACAAAAAACCCTTTGTAGCTTGTTGAGTATGCTATCAGACATAGAATCCCCTATAAATTAAAATTAATATTCAAGTCCCAAATATTAATGAATATGAAAGTCTCATATTCTTTATTTACCTTGGATGGTACATCCTTCCCCCTTTTGGGAATTACATCCTCGCAATTTTAAAATTGGGCTCGGAAACGTCATTGAAAGTTCCACATCGAAAAAATAGTCAATAAAACTATCACTTTAAAATAAAGAAAGAGAAGTAAAAACGTAAATTAAGATAACTTATTCTAGGATTCCGTATATGAAAACATTGATATGGAAGAAACACTAACTCTCATAGACTAAAAAAGAGTGATAGAGAACTTGATCGCAGAAATTTAACCACCTCAATACCATAAATTTGTGGTTGGGTAAAGGTTTGTTGATAAAAGATTGTGTAGAAAAGTTTTTCTTGGAGGTTTTTTTTATAGAGTTGAAATATTTTATTACTACATAGACGAAGATCATAAGTAATCATACTTACTGGTCATGTAGAGTGTCGTCCTTTAATGAAATTCTACCACAAACTCATCTTTTCTCCAAAAAATGAATATTTCAGATGACTTGGTCACACCTAATGATCTGGAATCAACTTCTAATAATCACATAATCTATAAAATATTACTGTATATTTCCACTGTCTTTAGACATTAACCAAAACCAAAATTGTTAGTACAAGATCAGATAATACCCAAAAAGAACAATCAATTATGAAAATAAATATTACTCTTAATCTCCAAAATTGAACAAACAATACCCAAAGATCAATAAAGACCATTCTATAAACAATGGTCCTTAAAATCCTTTAATATAATCCAAACTAATATTGAAACCCAAAAATAACAATAATTTAATCACATAGTCTTCCATATTAAATCTTAACATTTATATCCAAATAACATCGATTACTCTTAATGTCTCATACTGAAGTGTAATTAACCAAATCACATATTCTCTAAGATAGGTCAATAATTTCCATAAATAACTCAAATATTCATATATCCACAATAAAAAAAAATTAATTCTTCCAAAATAAAATTTCAACCATTACTCCACAAATGAATCCCCATAGAGTGCTATTTTCCTTAGCCATACAGTGTTTCCCCAAAAGAGAGAATGTGTTCCCAAATAAACTTTATCACTTAATCACCAAATAACTTTATTATACTAAGGATATCCATTTGATAAAACATAAGTTCACAAAATCAACTAATTCTTGATCCATAAAATCATCTAACTAAAAAGTGTTAGTCATACTAACTAGGGACTTCACATAGTCTAGTGGTTATTGATAAATCTCAATTGCACTTTAGTTGTGGGTTCAATTCTTGTAGCTTTGTACGGCACAACGGGTTGTCACACGGTCTGCATGTTGTCCTTTTTCAAAAACTATATAATTTTATAACATTCCCATAATGAGATAAATTAGTCAAAAATAACCATAACATATTTTAACCACAAGAGAACTCATTTCAGATCCCATTTCATTCAGTTACTCATTAAGAAAACCACCATAGTTTCCTTCACATAAATTGTTACATTGTTTCCTGCTAGATCCATCCATAAAATAAAACCAAAAAGGTTTGTGTCAGTATATCATAAAAATCATCATATACTACCCTATGAGGAGGGTAAACACTAAGATATAATTATTTATGTTATCTTAAACTCATTTGATTGATCTAAAATAACTTGACTCTTTCTAATATGCTAACCATTATGGTTATGTCACTTTTACATCAATAACACCCTAACCTCTATAGTTATCTAAACTGACATCTGATACCAACTATAAGGACCTGGTCATGAACATTACATAATCTTGAATTATGTTAATAATTCACATTGGGATCTTTTTAGGTTTAGAGTTTTAGAAAATTATTCCATAACTACTACATTATATCTCAAATATTACAAAGTAGAAACTTCTTCTCAGTAGCTATTTTTTCATAAAATAAAAACTCTTGAAAAAAGGAGTCATGACTAGTTAAATGTTTTAGACAATATTACTTTTCTATGATCCCATCCTTGGCCTTATTCTTCTTTATGTCCTGTGAAAAACATTTCAAAAGAACTTGGCATTAGCATAAAAATCTCAGTTGGGGTTATAAAATAATGAAAGAAAACATTAGTCCATAAATACATAAAAAACATAAGTTCTTTAACATACCTCATGAAATCATAAGATTTATGAATAACATTTTGAAATAAAAAATCATAAAGGTAGATTTTGGCATCCATAACATACTTACATAGTATCTTCCCCAGCTGCGTAGGGAGTTACATTTGGAATACCCATCATAGTATATTCCATAATTCTCTTAGGAGAATCATTAATGTTTAACTCCATCACATTACCCAATGAATTGGAGATCTAACTCAGCCTCACCCACCCTAGGATTATCATAGAACCACTTGTATGCATAAATAATTCCCAATAACCAAAACATATTCATAAAACGTGAACAATCATAAAGAAAATATAATATTTCCAAATTACAATCAAAATATAACATTTAAAATATATTGATATAATAAATCGATTCATAAAACCATTCTCAATACCAAAATACACAAAAATAGTATATGGTATTTATTTTCATTTTAAAAACATTACGGATTGTTAAGGAAGCCAAATATTAAATAATTCTCATGGTGGTATAATGGTTATTGTCACCGCAAACATTAAATAGAAAAATTCCCTTTGTCATTTAGCAAAACTATACGTAGAAAAATATTCCCTTTGAATGAAATGAAAATTCAAATGGGTTTATACACCATGTAAAAGAATGTCCTGTATAAATCAAAATATTCCTCAATGAAAGGAGGTCGATACAAAGTCTCTTACTTCATGTCAGACTTGAATCATTCATTCTTTAATCTCTTAAAATAATAAACTAATGTTTATTTCTAATTTATTAAGAACCCTTTTCAGGTTTATTATTCCTTTTATATTACTTATTACTATGTTACAAACATTATATAACCCATTAAGTTAATAAGAGTCGTTTTTGTCGATATTTGGTACTTTAGTCAAAAATGAACTTCTTATAATCACAAGTTGTCCATTTGGTCCAAAATACATTATCTTCAGAATGATATTCATGATTTAGATATCACATATATCATATATATCAAGTATATATATTATTTATAATAGTACATAACATTTAGAGATAATAAATGAAATGCACCATTCATTGAGATTGAATGTAGTACGTACGCATGAAGGCTACTTTCATTTATATTTCATATTTTAATGGAATGAAAATGTAATGATAAATTGGTATATTATAATTACAGTATAATATCAAATTTACTTTCATTAACTCCATCCTTTATAAATCCCACATATGGAATGAATGTGTCATATTACATTGAGGGGTGGTAGTCTGCACTTCCTCAAATGAAATTATAGTATTTACCCATTATAGAAACCATAATGGTTTGATATAAAAAAATACAGAATCAATGATAAAATATAAATATATCATATATCACATATAAAAATATTTCCATCATAATGGCCAACATGAGAGGCGGTAAGAGATAATTGAACAATCATCATTTTATGATGCAGTAGTTCACCATCCACATAAACAATATGTTTGTATCTATTAGATGGAGTTGTGTAGAAGAGTAGATTGAATCCTCCTCATAACAAAATCCTAGTATATTTAAGATACCGGTGTTGTTTTAAAAGAATGGTATAAAGAGAGTTTAGTGGGTTAGAGAAGGAAAATAAAAGAAAAGAACTTGAGAGAAGATATTACCTTTAAATTAGGTAACTCCCTTTGGTTTGAACCAAAAGGCTTTCTTGAGTTTCCCTTTTCCTAGGGGAAGGTCTCTAGGAGGAAGAGAGGGATGTTGGGAGCTTCTTAGAGCAGAGGGAGGAGAAGATCTTTAGGAATCTTTGAAAGTATTATTTTATTATAAAATTATTTTTAGTTTCAAATGGTGGAAAACTTATTTAATTCGGATTTAAGGTACATATAAGTCGAAATAAAATCATCCAATAATAATTGGATAGGTTTTGGATATTTTTTAATCCTTATATTTTTTATTTAACCCTTTGTTAACTTATTTTAATTTTACCATGTCCTCATATATATTTATACTATATTGATAATATATTTACTATAAAACATCAAGGGACCCAAAATGGATCCTTAATGATATTTTCAACATCATATATGTCATTTGGCCAAATTGTATATTTTTAGGACTATTTTATCTTTTAATAAAATATTGATTGATTTAAAAACTCTTTTATGTCAATTTAAATACTATTCATATAATAAATTTTTTTTAAAAATCCATACCAACTTGATTCCTTCGAAAAACCATCATTAATTCAAATAATAACAAGTCATACTAATATATAAAATTTTTGGATGGTATAAAAAGGTCTTAAATGTATTTATTTTATTATTTATAATATCACTTATTTTAATTCATTATTAATGAATCAATTACTACATCACCATTGTGTCATAATTAAATTTTTTTATTTAATGTCTAAAATTTATAAATAAAATAACCTGATGTAGGTAATCATTTTAGATTTCAAATGAATATATATAGTAGAATATATCACTTATATAACCCCATATAAAATTGTTTTACTAAAAGAGATATGTTTATTTTATTTTTTCCCTTACCTTAAATTAATTAATATAATGTTTCATTTTCACTTACAAGTGGATCCATGGGGTCCCAGAATCGACCCAAAGATGCCCATGGTCAGACATGAATCATCCAATATGATTTAGACACATGTTAGGGTAATTTAATTTTATTATAATATTATTTATTTACCCTTATTTACAATATTTGCCCTTAAACGATGGTAAATAAAATATTTACTAAAATTACTATTCATCCTGTCTCAAAAAGTTACATATTTACACAATTTTGACCTCTTGATTCAAAATTGGAATCCATTTTTTCAAATTCAAAACAATGATGTGCAAGAAATTAATTTAAAATTAATTCCCCTTGTCAAAACCAAACGGCGTGTTTTTAAGAAATAATAACTATCAAAAGATTGACACTTGATTATGTCCAATTTCAAAGTAAAATTATTTCAAATGACCATAATTGTATTAAATTATAAAAATATAATCCAATTGAACATTAAAACCAATATAAATAATAATCTATCTATATGAAGAAATTGGAAGAGAAGGCAGTTTTGAATTAAAATGTAGTATTTTTCAGTATTCATTAAAAAATGAACGTTATCAGAAAAAATACAAAAATTGTATCCAAAGTAAATTTTGATGTCCAAATTCAGAAGAAGAATATTATTTTTTCAAATAGATCATATAAAAGTGAAAATAACTATATTTAAAAATGTTTAGCCATCAAAGGGAAGTAAATGAAAATTTGGAAGAATATTAGAGTGTTTATAATTAAAATTGGATTCATTCACATTTTAAACATATAATTTTTATTAGATAAATCTAAAAACATTTAACAAAAATTGGTAATAATATTTTAGTTAGTTTTATTCTTTCCCAACAATACAAAGGCTATGCTTTAACAAACATTTAAAATAATAATACTATTATATTTTTTTCTATATAACTCACATTGTGTGCAACGTAAGATTTCAAAAAAATATGTTGTTTTGTGTTGAGTAATCTATTCGAAATAGCATTCCCTTTAATATAAAATAAATACTCAATTCATAAATATTAAAAAATATGAAAATGTTATATTCTTTATTTACCTGGGATGTTACATCCTTCCCACCTTTTCAGAATTGAATCCTCGCAATTTTAAAATTGGCCTTAGAAACATTATTGTAAGTCCCACATAGGAAGACGAATCAAGAAAACTATCACTTTAAAAGAAATAAAGATAAGTATAAAGGTCACCTGAGATAACCCATAATAGGATTCCATGTATGGAAACATGTATATGGAATAAAAACTAACAGTCATTGACTAAAATAGAGTGATTGAGAACTTGGTCACAGAAATTTACACACCACAATACCCTAAATTCGTGGTTGGGTAAAAGTATGTTTATAAAATAAAGCATTTAAAATTTTGGGTTGAAGATTATTTTTATAGAGTTGATAAAATTTATTACTACCAAGACTAATATCATAAGGGAAGATACTTACTTTTCATGTAGAGTTTCATCCTTTAAAAAAATTCTACCACAAACTCATCTTTTCTCCAAATGACGAGTATTCAACATGACTTAGTCGCACCTGAAGTTCTAGAATCAACTTCTATAGAATCATATAATACAAAAAAATACTATATATTTCTCCTGACTTTAGACATTAACCAAAACCAAAATGGTTAGTACAAGATCAGATAATCCCCAAAAAGAACAATCCTTTATTAAAAGAAATACTACTCTTAATATCCAAAATTGAACAAACAATACCCAAATTTCAATAAAGACCACTCAATAAAAAATTGACCTCAAAATAATTCAATATAATCCAAACTAATATTGAAACCCAAAACTCAGAAAAATTTAATCACATAGTCTTCCATAGTAAATCTTAATAGTTATCCCCAAATAACATCAACTACTCATAAAGTCTCATTCTAAAATTCAATTAACCAATCACATATTTTCTAAGATATGGTAATCACTTCCATAAATAACTCAAATCTCTATATGTCCAAAATAAAAATATAGATTCTTCTAAAATAAAATTTTAACCATTAATCCACAAATTAATTCCCATATAATTATATTTTCCTTACTCATATGGTGTTTCCCCAAAAAAGAGAACGTCTTCCAAAATAACCTTTATCACTTTATCATAAAATCATTTTCCTATACTAAGGATATCCATTTGATAAAAAAAAGTTCCCAAAATCATCTTATTCTTGATGCATAAAATCAACTAACTAAAAAAAGTTAGGCATACTAACTACGGACTTCACGTAGTCCAATGGTTGGCGATAAATCCCAATCGCACTTTGGTTATTTGTTCGATTCCCACAGCTTTGTCTGATGCAACGCGTTGTCACACGGTTAGTGTGTTATCATTTTTAAAAACAATATTATTTTATAATATTCCAAAAAAAGAGATAAATTCCTCAAAAATAACAATAACATATATTAACCACAAGAGCACTCATTACAGCTCCCATTTTATTTGGTTGCTCATTAAGAAAACCCCCACAGTTTCCTTCACATCTATTGTTACATTGGAACCTACTAGATCCATAAATTTACTAAAACCAAAATGGTCTGTGTGAATATATTAGTAAAATCATCATATAATATCTTCTGAGGAGGGTATACACTAAGATAAACTTGATCATGTTATCATAAACTCATTCGATTTATCTAAAATCACTATTAATATTTCTAATGTGATAACCATTATGGTTATGTCCCTTTTGCATCAATAACACCCTAACATCTAAATTTATAAAAACCAACCTATGGTACCAACTATATACACCTGGCCTAGACCATTACATAATTATGAATTATGTTAATAATTCACATTGAGGATATTTTCAAGTTTAGAGTTTTAGAGAATTAGGCCATAAATATTACATTACATCTAAAATAATAAAAAGTAGACACTTCTACACAATATCCATTTTTTCATAAAATAAAAACTCTTGACGAAAAGTGTCATGTCCAGTTCCATGTTTTATATATCATTAATTTTCCATGATCTCATCCTTTACCCTATTCAACTTTATGTTCGGTGAAAAAAATTTCATAAAAACATAGAATGAGAATAAAAATATCAGTAAGGGTTATAAAATAATGAAAGAAATCATTAGTCCATAAATAAATACAAAAAATAATATCTTTAAAAGACCTAATGAAATCATAAGATTTATGAATAACACATTGAGATCATAAATCATAAAGTTAACATGTGGCATCCATAACATACTTACATTATAGCTTTCATAGCAACATAGAGTGTTACGTTTGGAATACCCCTCACAGTATATTCCATAAATATCTTATGATAAACATTAACGTTTACCACTATCATGTTACCCAATTAATTGGAGAGCTATATCGAGCTCACCCGCCCTAGTTTTATCATGGAACCACCCATATGCGTAAACAATTCCCAAAAACTATAACATAATCATAACACATGAACAAACATAAAGGAAGGATAACATTTCCACATTGCAATCACCATATAAAATTTCAAATATATAGATATAATAAATCTATTCTTAAAACCATTTTCAATACCAAAATATGTAAAAAGATGATATTGTAGTTATTTTCCTTTTAAAACATTATGGCTTTCTATGGAAGCCAAATATCAAATAATGCTTGCGGTGGTGTAAAGGTCGTTGTCACTGCATATGTTAAAAAGAAACATTTCCATTATCATTTAGAAAAATGATACATAGAAAAATATTCATGTTTAATGATATGAAAATTCAAATGGGTTTATACATCATATAAAAAAAGTCTTGTATAAATCAAATTATGCCTCAATAAAAGGATATCGATAGGAAGTCCCTTACCTCGTGTTTGACTTGACTCTCCCATTCTTTAATCTCATGAATAATTAACTAATGTTAATTTATACTTTCTTAAGAACATTTTTCAAATTTATTATTCCTTTTATATTACTTATTACCATGTTATAAACAATATATAGTCATTTAAGTTAATAATAGTCGTTTTGTCGATATTTGGTACATGAGTCAAAAATGAACTTCATATAATTACAAGTTGTCCATGTGGTCCAAATTATATTATCTAAAAAATTATATTCATGAATTAGATATCATATATATCATATTTATATATATAGTATATATATGAATTTATAACTATATATAACATTTGGATATAAGAAAATGAAATGCACCATTCATGGAGACGGTAAATCGGACGTATGTAAGAATGATACTTTCATTTCTATTTCATATTTTAATGGAGTGAAAAATTAATGATACAAAGGTATATTATAATTCTAGTATAATATCATATATAATTTCATTAACTGTAGAGACCCTAATCTTGACGTGCATGGACATTACATTACTTTTGTGGAATACTTAGTACATTACAAAAACACACACACAAGGACCGTAATAGTTTAGTGTCTTTGGAAACTCGGAATATAATCTTCTAATCGTGGTGAAAGATCTTCAACATCTCCCATAAAGATCTTCCCTTTTTTTCTTACCTAAAACCTTTCTTTATATCCTGGGGAAAAGAAAACATAAAAGAGTGAGCTCAAATGCTCATTAAGGGTAAACAAAAGACATATCAATCACATCATATTTATAAGAACATAACATTTTGGAAATCTTAACCTGCAAAATAGATCATAATAGCATAACAGGGGATAAATCATAGTTGTGAAATGTAATCCCAATAATCATAACTTAAAACATGAAACTTTGTGGCATACACACATAATCATAGAGAATAATTTCTTATTAGTCAAGACTCATTGCCAAGACTATCTTAGTGGACAAAGTCCATTTCTGAACCGAGTTCACTCCTCGTTTCAGTCCTGTTTCACTAAACCGGTTTAACCTACCGTTACAGCCATGTCTATCTCATGAGATATAAAATCTTTACCTAGTTCATGTTAGAGAGATATAGGTCTCACCCATCTCATAATGATACCATTCTTATGTGTGCCACAAAATCATAAATCATACATCATTGCATAACCCATGTAGTAAAAATGGGATTCTTAAACAACATGACATCATAAAACAATTCATATAAGATAAAGGAAATCATAAAAATAATTCCATCACAACATAATCAAATCAATGAAATAATAGGGATAGAAACATGACCCTATATTATCTTAGATGGAAAATAATTTTGATAAAACACTTGAACTCCATTCTTGAGGAAAATATCCTTTCTAAAACATTTTTCCGTTCTTAACTTGTCATACAGTTTTAAACTAAAAGAAGTTGATTAAAAATAAACTTCAAACATGTAAAGGAATATTCTTGGAAATAATGTTTTAAAAATCCATTCATGCCGTATAAGTTTAAAAAAACATTCTTCTCGTACATTTGTCAGAAAAGTCAAAAAGTACCTCGTATGAAAAACGACAAAAGATTCCTTTCATATCGTTTACTAAAAACTCACCGAAGGGTAAAATTGGATTTAAAAAATTGTAGGTGGATGGAAATAATATTAAATATTTAGGAATCATGGATGTGGATGATAAAATACACCCCAGTAAATACCAAAGTATAAACAATCTCGGATAAAATGAGATTGCGAGATTTTCCCTTACCTTAGGTCCGATTTGCTTCTTAAGTGTCTGAAACTCCTGTATAATGATTTAAATAATGTAATTTACTTATTACAGAATTATACACATTGTTATGATATCATATATGGTTCACTTATGATTTTATTTTACCCGTTCTTTTGTAAAATCCATGTTAAAGAGCTTTTTGGGTAAAATCGTTTCGTTTGTCGTTCGTGTTTTGACTTGTAATTATTCATATGATTACTTAGATCATGATTACTTAATTCCATAATATAAAACATGATTTATATAATATATATTCAGAATATACATATATATAATAGATCAGTAAATGGAATGAAATACACAGTTCATGGAGATGGTAGGCCGTACGTACGCATGAAAGGTGTTTTCGTTTCCTTATTGAGTTGAATGGAATTAAGTAGATGACATACATATATATACACATAAATCCAGTATCATTATTATGCCATATATTTAATGATTACTTATTATATATACTTTATAATCATTCATGAATGGTTAACGTGGAGAGTGAATCTCATCGCGTCGTGGAGACGGTAGTCCGTACGTACGCATGAGCGATGATATCGTTCTCATGATCGTGGGACTGTATTGGAGTGTATGTATAATATTTCAGAATCAATATAACTTTACAATAATCATATATATTTATTATGTAAACCATTATACCCATCCAAGTAAGGTGGTGGTGGAAAATAGATTACACCATGGCGTGGAGACGATATTCCGTACGTACGCACGCGCGGTGATTTCGATTTCTGTAGGATGGATAAGAGGTGAAATAGGGTTGTTTCATATTTATAATAACATATATGTATATTAGGGATACTGATGTTATTACTTCATAATGAAACAACCTAAGATGAAGAAGTGGAAGAAGAAATAAAATTGAAAGAATCGGTAACGGACATTACCTCTTCTTTGAAGCACCTCTTTGAGATCTTCTTTTAGGGCACTAAAATTGGTCTTTGAAGAAGAAAAGAACCTATAGGATGTTTCTAGGGAAGTTGAGAAGAGAATTTTTCAGGGGTTGGCTGAGATTGAAGGCTCAAAGTGGTGTGAGGAGGAGAGGGAGGAGGTGCCCTTTTATAAGGGAGGAGAGGGGCTCTTTTGGAAAAACAAAAAATATTATTTTATTATAAAGCCAAATTCGGTTTTAAATAGCTCCAAATTGATTTATTTTGAAGCTAAGGTGGGTAAGGGTTAAACTCCTCTCATCCAATAGAATTTAGACAAGTTTAGGTTCCTATTGTAACCTTATCATTTAGATTTAACATTAAGTTAGATAATATTACTTTTACCGTGTCCTTTTGTGTTCTTACACTATAAGGTTAATTAACTTACTATAACAAGCCAAACGAACCCAAAGTTGTTTAGTATTACAATATATAACCATATATAAGTAATTTGGCGGAAAATTATATTTTTAGGAATAAAATAACAATTAATAATATAATATTTGTTTTAAAAACTATTTTATGTCAATTTTGACACTATTTAGTAATTGATTTTTGTAAAATTCATAACAGAATTATTAGTTCGAAAAAAATTAATTAAATCAATAATAACATGTCATATTAACCTATAAAATTATTGGAATTCATAAAAACTCTCAAATTACATTTATTTGGGTATTTATAACATCGATTATGTCAATATTTCATTAATAAGATAATTACTACATCATCACTGTGTCATAAATAAATTAACTTATTTAATGTCTAAAAATTACAAATAAAATATCATTATGTAGGAAATATTTTTATCTTTCTAATTAATATTTATAGTCGAATTTATCTTATGTATAACCCTATATTAAAAATGATAAACTTATTAAACTTTGATTTTAACTATTTTAACATTTCTTTAAATAAATTAATAATAAATGCCCTAATCTAATCTAAGTGGGCCTAAATGGTCATATTTTATTCCTAAGGTTGTTTTTGGTCGAATTACACTTATCCAATAGAATTAGGACATTTTTTAGGGTAATAATAATAAGATTTTTACCCTTGTTTACCCTATTTACTTTTAACCGTGGTAAAAAAAAGTAAAAAGTTACTATTCACCAAAAATTATTTTCAACTCATTGAACCACATTTTACTTACTAAAAACAACTGTGTCTCTCAGATTTTCGAAATTGCACTCACAGAAGCGGCAAAATTACGTTTTATGAAAAATTCATTTTTTTACTACAACTTAGTGGTTTCACTATTCATCAAAAAATGAAAGTTTCTAGAAAAATCCCATAAATTAAGCCTAAGATATATTTGATATTATGAACTCAAAAATGATGTCTATATTACCAAATTCAAAACATATCAGTTGCATTAATTAATTTAAAAATTAATTCCCGTCGTCAAAACAAATAGCGTGTTCTTAATAGATAATAACTATCAAAATATTGACACGTGTTTACGTCTGATTTAAATGTGAAATTACATCCAATGACCAACATTGTATTAAATTGTAAAAATATATTCTAAATATACTTTAAAACCACTCAAATTAATAACTTATCACTATTAGTTATTTCTATTAAAAAAGCTGTTTTTAATTAAAATTTAGTAATTTTCACTATTCATCAGAAAATGAAAGTTATCTGAAAAGTACCAAAATTTCACCCTAAGCTAATTTCGATATTCCGAATCCAAAAATGAAGACCATTTTGAAAATAAAATTTACAAAATTTCAAAAAGTGGTTATTACTATTCATAACGGCTAGTTTTAATAATATTTTAATAGCATATCGTTGTTTTGTGAAACTCGGTATTGCGTACCACACACGCTATCGAGGAAGGTCGTGATTGCGTGTAATGCAAGGCAAGTCAAGGATGTGTGTAGTGCAAGCTTCTTTTGGTGTAGCGTACAACACAAGACATTAATGAAATTAAAAAAAATATTTTTCATAAAATCTCAGGGTGTTAAATTCTACCCCCCTTAAAATGAATTTCACCCTCGAAATTCGTCGGGGTTATAAATGGTTTACCACTCCAAAGTTTCATAAATATAAACCCACATCGTAAAAAGGAATACCAAAACCAATCTTTAAAAACAAAAGTATGAAACGTAATGGTTACCCAAATAAACGAATCACTGGGTTTCCACATAGGTGAAAATATGGATATAGAAGAGAAGTCTAACCATCATGTTCTGATGGAGAGTGGTAGAGAACACGGCTATGGAAAAGCCAGCAATCACAAAGCCTTAAATTTGTGATGATCTAAGTTACCATCTGATTCATCAGATATAAGAGCAGTAGGACAACATTTTTGGTTTTCAAGATCATTTCCCTAAAGTTGACGAATTAGAATTAGAATAAATACTTACTTTATTTTGGTACAATCTCACTATTGTTCGTGCCTTGAACAATTTCCACTTCATCTCTTAAAGAAATTAAGTTGAATTTGTTATTAGTGAAGTGTTAGCAGATCATTTGATAGAATGACGGGTCATTCCATCTGTCTCAAACAAAAGGTTAGAAAAAGTTATTAAATATACATAAGTCAATCTATAGTGAGATTAATCATATATGATTCCTAAAATGGACTTATACTTATTATATCACACTGCTTAATATAATAAAACTATTTTCTACTAAACAGGGACTTCCTGTAGGCCAGTGGTAGGCGATAAAGGCCAGTCACACTTCGGTTGTGGGTTCGATTCCCACAGCCTTGTCCGACGCGACAGGCTATCGCCCGTCCTGCAGGTTGTCCTTTTTCGAAAACTACATTACTATAACTTCACATAAATAATATCAAAAAAAATTCTATCCTTAAACAATACTAACTTATGTCCAACATAATCCATTCCAATCTTTAGGCTTATCTAAAATACTTCGGTCCAAGCTCAAAATATAAAGAAAATGATTACTTGAAATGTCATCAACCAAGCATGTGAATACCATCATTTATCCCCCATATATCTTGTTGGTCACATTCCAGTTATGTGAATACCTTAATCATGCATTCTCTTGAAAAATGAATACCTATTAAACCATAGTGCAAACATGAATGCAGTTAAAAGTTAACACTTTCGACATACCAAAATCCTCAAAATTCTATATACTCAAACCATGATATCACTTAGTCCTTATATCAATCATGAGCTCATGAATATGGTCAAACATTTCATTTTCTCGTTTTCCCTTCATTATGCACATATCATCTTTTTTTCCCAAAAAATATCTCAATCACATTCCATGGTTACCGGTACCGTTGAAAACCACAATAGACCAATACATAAATATTCCAATATTCCACGATACTATATACAACATTATTTTGGAATCCCATTACATAAACACTTAATCATTCCACCACATCATTGTCATATTCAATATCGCCAATAGTTATCGCATGTGACTTCCCTTTGTCCTTTGCCTTAAGTGGTTGCTCATGTCGATCAACATTAACCCTTGGATTAGGGCATTGATTAGCATAATTCCCCATTTCATTGCACTTGAAGCATTGAAGTGTTGTTGGTGTGTTCTCTACAGTCTTTTCTTTATTCACACCATTAGCAACCCTTTTTCCATTACTTCGACACTCAGCTGCTCGATGACCTTCTTTTCCACACTTAAAACATTTTCTAGTCCTTTTAAGACAATCTCCACCATGCTTATTTTCCACACTTTGAGCAAAATGAAACATTCATCTTCTTTTCACCATTATTCTGAGATTTCTCCTTGAACTCCATCTTTAGTTTCTTGTAAAAACCATGAGATGGATATGTAACACCAACTTCCATTTCTACCTTAATAGCACAGCGCACAATTTCTTCATAGCTACTGAAGTCTCTTATAGCTAATGCCCTTCGAAGATGTGGTTTTAATCCACTGAAGAATCGATCAACTTTACTTTCAGGTTGGATGATAATTCCAGATTCATACCTTGAAAGACCTGTAAAATTCGCTTCGTATACACCAACAGATTCATCATCCTTTTTCTTTGGTTCAAGAAACCCCTTTTCCATCTTTGTTCGAAGAATACGAGGGAAATACTTATTTAAAAATATGTTCTTGAACTCGTCCCATTACATGGACTCAATTTCATCTCTTGGCCTTGTATTCTTGATAAGATTCCACCATTGATCAGCTTCACCTTCCAAACGATATACTGTTAAGATGACTTTATCATGTTCATAACATTGAAGAACTGAAAATATCTTTTCAGTGGTAATGATCCATTGTTCAGCAACAAGTGGATCAGAAGACCCACTGAAAGAAGGTGGACGTTGCCTCATGAAGGACTCAATAGAATATTGTTCCCTTCTCTACTCATTTGGAAGTCCAGAATGATTCATAGCTTGTGTAAGTATAGAAATAAGATTTTTCACTCCATCTCCCATAACATTCGTTTGTTTAGGAGGAAAATCATTGCATTGTCCATTACATTTAGCAACACGGTTCCTTTGGGTTCCAGCCATCATCTAAAACCCAAAAAGAATAGTGTGAGAGGCAAAAATCATGCTAGAGAAAACAATATAATAAAGCGGGAGTACCTTCAATATCTGACATCTTAGGTTACCATAATTCTAGTACTATAACCTATACTTATACTTAACCTTAGGGACATCCCATACATACCGTAGAAATATCTATAGGGATCTCACTAAAGTTCTCGCCTCCTAGTTTCCAAAGGTTGAATAAAACTTTCCTCTGATACCAACTATAGAGACCCTAAGCTTGACGTACATGGACATTACATTACTTTTTCAGAATACTTCGTACATTACAAAAACACACACATAAGGACCGTAATCGTTTAGTGTCTTTGGAAACTCAGAATATAATCTTCTAATCGTGGTGAGAGATCTTCAACATCTCCCATAAAGATCTTCCCTTTTTTTCTTACCTAAAACCTTTCTTTATATCCTGGGGAAAAGAAAACATAAAAGGGTGAGCTCAAATGCTCAGTAAGGGTAAACAAAAGACATATCAATCACATCATATTCATAAGAACATAACATTTTGGATATCTTAACCTGCAAAAAAGATCATAATATCATAACAGGGGATAAATCATAGTAGTGAAATGTAATCCCAATAATCATAACATAAAACATGTAACTTTGTGGCATACACACATAATCATAGAGAATCATTTCTTATTACTCAAGACTCATTTCCAAGACTATCTTAGTGTACAAAGTCCATTTCTGAACCGAGTTCACTCCTCGTTTCAGTCCTGTTTCACTGAACCGGTTTAACCTGCCATTCCAGCCATGTCTATCTCATGAGATATAAAATCTTTACCCAATGCATTTGAGGGAGATATAGGTCCCACCAATCTCATAAGGATACCATTCTTATGTGTTCCTCAAAATCATAAATCATACATCATTGCATAACCCATGTAGTAAAAATGGGGTTCTTAAACAACATGACATCATAAAACAATTCATATAAGATAAAGGAATTCATAAAAATAATTCCATCACAACATAATCAAATCAATGTAATTACAGGGATAGAAATAGAACCCTATATTATCTTAGATGGAAAATAATTTTGATTAAACACTTGAACTCCATTCTTGAGGAAAATATCTTTTCTAAAACATTTTTCCTTTCTTAACATGTCACACAATTTTAAACTAAAAGAAGTTGATTAAAAATAAACATGAAACATGTAAAGTAAGCTTCATGGAAATAATGTTTTAAAAATCAATTCATGTCGTATAAGTTAGAAAAACATTCTTCTCGTACTTTTTTCAGAAAAGTCAAAAAGTACCTCATACGAAAAACGACAAAATAATCTTTTCATATCTTTTACTAAAAACTCACCGAATGGTAAAATTGGATTTAAACAATTGTAGGTGGATGGAAATAATATTAAATATTGAGGAAACATGGATCTGTATGATAAAATACACCCCAGTAAATACCAAAGTATAAACAATCTCGGATAAAATGAGATTGCGAGATTTTCCCTTACCTTAGGTCTGATTTGATTCATAAGTGTCCGAACCTCCTGTATAATGATTTAAATAATGTAATTGACTTATTCCAGAATCATACTCATTGTTATTATATCATATATGGTTCACTTATGACTTTATTTTCCCCGATCTTTTGTAAATTCCATGTTAAAAAGCGTTTTGGGTAAAATCTTTTCATTTTTAGTCCGTGTTTTCACTTGTAATTATTCATATTATTACTTAGATCATGATTAATTAATTAAAGAATATAAAACATGAATTATATAATATATATTCAGAATATACATATATATAATAGATCAGTAAATGGAAAGAAATACACCGTTCATGGAGACGGTAGGTCGTACGTACGCAATAACGTTGTTTTCGTTTCCTTATTGAGTTGAATGGAATTAAGTAGATGACATACATATATATACACATAAATCCGGTATCATTATTATGTCATATATTTAGTGATTACTTATTATATTTACTTTATAATCATTCATGAAGGGTTAACGTGGAGAATGAATCTCATCGCGTCGTGGAGACGGTAGTCCGTACGTACGCACGAGCGATGATATCATTCTCATGATCGTGGGATTGTATTGGAGTGTATTTATACTATTTCAGAATAAATATCACTTTAAAATAATCATATATAGTTATTATGTACACCATTATACCCATACAAGTAAGGTGGTGGTGGAAAATAGATTACACCATGGCGTGGAGACGGTATTCCGTACATACGCACGCGCGGTGATTTCATTTTCTGTAGGATGGATAAGAGGTGAAATAGGGTTGTTTCATATTTATAATAACATATCAGTATATGAGGGATACTGATGTTATTACTTCATAATGAAAAAACCTAAGAAGAAGAAGTGGAAGAAGAAATAAAATTGAAAGAATCGGTAACGGACATTACCTCTTCTTTGAAGCGCCTCTTTGAGATCTCCTTTTAGGGCACTAAAATTTGTCTTTGAAAAAGACCAGAACCTCTAGGATGTTTCTAGGGAAGTGGATAAGATAATTTTTCCGGGGTTGTCCGAGCATGAAGCCTCAAAGTGGTGTGAGGAGGATAGGGAGGAGGTTCCCTTTTATAAGGGAGGAGATGGGCTCTTTTGGAAAAACTAAAAATATTATTTTATTATAAAGCCAAATTCGGTTTTAAATATCTCCAAATTGATTTATTTCGAATATAAGGTAGGTATGGGTCGCAATCCTCTCATCCAATAGAATTTAGACAAGTTTAGGTTCCTATTTTAACCTTATCATTTTGATTTAACATTTTGTTAGATAATTTTACTTTTATAGTGTCTTTTTGTGTTCTTACACTATAAGGTAAATTAACATACAATAACAAGCCAAACGAAACCCAAGTTGTTTTTTATTACAATATATAACCTTATCTAAGTCATTTGGCTGAACATTAGATTTTTAGGAATAAAATAACAATTAATAACATAATATTTGTTTTAAAAACTATTTTATGTCAATTTTGACACTATTTAGTAATTGATTTTTGTAAAAATCATAACAGAATGATTAGTTGGAAAAAAGTTATTTAAATCAATACTAACATGTCATATTAACCTAGATAAGTATTTTAATTCATAAAAAGTCCCAAATTACATTTATTTGGGTATTTATAACATCAATTATGTCAATATTTCATTAATAAGATAATTACTGCATCATCACTGTGTCATAAATAAATTAACTTATTTAATGTCTAAAAATTATAAATAAAATATCATTATGTAGGAAATATTTTTATCTTTATAATTAATATTTATAGTCGAATTTATCTTATTTATAACCCTATATTAAAATGGTATACTTATTAAACTTTGATTTTAACTATTTTAACCCTTCTTTAAATAAATTAATAATAAATGTCCTAATCTAATCCAAGTGGGCCTAAATGGTCATATTTTATTCCTAAGGTTGTTTTTGGTCGAATTACACTTATCCAATAGAATTCGGACATGTGTTAGGGTAATAATAATAACATTTGTACCCTTAATTACCCTATTTACTTTTAACCATGGTAAAAAAAAGTAAAAAGTTACTATTCACCCAAAATTATTTTCATCTCATTGAACCACATTTTACTTACTGACAACAACCGTGTCTCTCTGATTTTTGAAATTCCACTCACAGAAGTGGTAAAATTAAGTTTTATGAAAAAATCATTTTTTTTAACTACCACTTAGTGGTTTCACTATTCATCAAAAAATGAAAGTTTCCAGAAAAATAACAAAAATTACTTCTAAGCTATATTTGATATTATGAACTCAAAAATGATTTCTGTTTTACCAAATTCAAAACATATCATTTGCATTAATTAATTTAAAAATTAATTCCCGTCGTGAAAACAAATAGCGTGTTCTTAAGAGATAATAACTATCAAAATATTGACAGTTGTTTATGTCTGATTTAAATGTGAAATTACATCCAGTGACCAAAATTGTATTAAATTTTAAAAATATATTCTAAATATACTTTAAAACCACTCAAATTAATAATTTATCACTATTAATTATTTCGATTAAAAAAGTTGTTTTTAATTAAAATTTAGTAATTTTCACTATTCATCACAAAATGAATGTTATCTGAAAAGTAAAAAAATTTCACCCTAAGCTAATTTCGATATTCAGAATCCAAAAATGAAGTCCATTTTGAAAATAAAATTTACAAAATTTCAAAAAGTGTTTATTACTATTCATAACGGCTAGTTTTAATAATATTTTAATAGCATATCATTGTTTTGTGAAACTCAGTATTGCGTACCACGCAGGCTATCGAGGAAGGTCGCGATTGCGTGTAATGCAAGGCAAGTCAAGGATGCGTGTTGTGTAAGCTTCTTTTGGTGTAGCGTACAACACAAGACATTAATGAAATTAAAAAGAATATTTTTCATAAAATCTCGGGGTGTTACATTAACTCAATCTTTTATATGTCCCACATATGGAATGAATGAGTCATATCACATTGAGGGGTGGTAGTCCGCACTTCCTCAAATGAAATTATCGTGTTTACCCATTATGGAAACCATAAAGTTTTGATATAAAATAAAATACAGAATGATAGAGACAATATAAATATAATATATTCCACATATAAATAACACCTCATCATAATGGCCAACATGAGAGGCCGAAGGAGATAAATGAACATTCATCGTTTCATGACACAATAGTTCATCGTCCAGAGAAATAGTATGTTCTTAGCCATTAGATGTAGTGTGGAAGTGTATATAGAATCCTCCTCATAACAACGTCCAATTATATTTATGATACTTCTGTTATTATAAAATAATATAATATAGATATTTTAGGTGGTTGGAGAAGGAAGAGAAAATAAAAGAACTTGAGTGCAGATGTTACCTTTAAATCGGGTAACTCCATTTGGTTTGAACCAAAAGGATTTATTGAATTTCCTTCTTCCTATGGGATAGATTCTAGTAGTAATAGTGGGATGTTAGGATCTTCTTGGAGTAGAGTTTGTATGAGACAATGGGCTTCAGAGGTGTGAGTAATGGGTTAGAGGTGGTGGCCTTCTAAAAGAGGGAGGATGGGCCATTTAGGAATGTTTGAAACTATTATTTTATTATAATATTATTTTCAGTTTCAAAGGGTCCAAAGCATATTTAATTCGATTATAATGTATATATATGTCGAAATAAAATCATCCAATAAGAATTTGATTTGTTTTTGATATTTTTTAATCCTTATATTTTTTATTAACCCTTGGTTAACTTACTTAACTTCTACCATGTCCTGTTATATATTTACACTATATGGTTAATATATTTATAATAAAAAACAAGAAACCCAAAATGGATCATTAATGAAAATTTAACATCATATATTCCATTTTTCCGAATCAAATATATTTAGGACTATTTTACCATTTAATAAAATATTTATATATTTAAAAACACTTTTATGTTAATTTTAATACAATTCATATCATGACTTTTTAAAAATTTTAATCCAACCTAATTCATTTAAAAAACCTGCAATAATTCAAATATAACAATTCATCCTAATCTATAAAATTCATGGATGGCATAAAAAAGTTCAAAATAAATTTATTTTAATATTTATAATATCATTTATATGAATCCTTTATTAATGAAGAAATTACTACATCGCTATTGTGTCATAATTAAATTTGATTATTTAATGTCTAAAAATTATAAATAAAATACCATGATGTTGGAAATAATATTTTATTTCAATTGAATATTTATAGTATAATATATCACTTATATAACCCCATATACAATTGTTTTTCTAATAGATATATGTTTATTTTATTTTTTTCCTTACATTAAATTGATTAATATAAACTGTCATTTTCACTAACAAATTACCCCATGGGGTCCCCAAATCGACCCAAATACTCCCATAGTCGGACATTTATCTGCCAATATGATTATGAAAAGTGTTAGGGTAATTTAATATTAATATTATATTATATTTTTACCCTTATTTTCCAGATTTACCCTTTAACCATGGTAAATAAAATATACTGAAGTTACTATTCATTATGTCTAAAAATAAAAGTTAACTATTTAAAAAATGTGGACCACCTAATTTTAAATATGGATTCCATTTTACTAAATTCATAGCACAGAATTGGTACAAATTTATATAAAATTAATTCCCATTACCAAAACCAAAAGCTGTGTTTTTAAGAAATAATAACTATCAGAAGATTGGCACTTGTTTATGTCCAAATTCAATTTGAAATTACATCAATGACCAACATTGGATAAAATGGTAAAAATATAATCCAATTAAACTTTAAATCAAATTAAAATAATATTCTAACTATATAAATAAATTAGATGAAAATGAAATTTTGAATTAAAATGCAGTATTTTTCACAATTTATTAAAAATGATCTTTTTCAGAAAAATAAAAAAAAATCATCAAATGTAAATTTTTATGTACCAATTCTAAAGAAGAATTATATTTTGTCATGTATAACAAATAAAAGTGACAAATACTATATTTGAAAAGGGTTCTCCATCAAAAGTTGCTAGATCAACCTTTTAAAGAATATTAGAGTGTTTATGCTTAAAATTGGATTCATTCACATTTTAAGCTTCTAAATTTTATTGGATAAATGTAAAAACATTTAATAAACATGTATAAACATATTTTTGATAGTTATGTTCATTCTCATAAATGAAACGATAATCCGTTAACTACCATTTAAAATAATAATAATATTATATTATTTTTCGGTATAACTCAACGTTGCGTGAAACGTAAGATTTCAAAGAAATCCATTGTTGTGTGTTGAGTACACTACCAGAACTATAATCGCCTTTAAAGTAAGATTAATATTCAATTCAAAAATATTAATAAATATTAAAATTTCATATTCTTTAATTTCCTGGGATGTTACAAACATGACTATGCCAAACATCTTTATATAATTTTTGGTACACTAAGAGAGAATCAATTATATGTTGATCTCACGAAGTCCCACTTATGAATGGATTGGATTCACATCTTTGTTAATATCATCTTGGATACATGAGTATAAATAAACCCAAATAAATTGAGAGCTGTAATTTTCTTATAGAAACCCAAGAATTTCATTCAGTTATATAGTTCCTTTGGGATAGTAGGATATAATAGGTGTCTCATACATTACTTATCATGAATAATAGTGAGATTGGAGGGATTTACTAATAAGGGTATGAAGTTTTTGTGTTCATATTCCTATGAAACAATCATGTAGGAGCTCAAAGGGGGATTGACTTCAGCACCAGTCTTGATACTTCCAATGAATGGAATGAGTTACACATTGCATTGTGAAACATTAGTTATCATTCTGGGAGAAGTGATGATGTAGGGTGGTAGAGTCCTGGAATATGGGTCTTAACAGTTGAGGAAACATAGAGGAACTACCAAACACATAGATTTGAGTTATCAGTAAGCATTCATTCTTTGCGTTGTTAGAGTCATTAATTACTGGGAGAGAGTTTTATTGAGTAAACTGTCAAAAATTCCCCAAGTACATATTTAGGCAGTGTTATCTAAATCTGAGGAAGTGAATGTGGGAGGATTACATTTAGTCATTTTATTTTGATTTAGCGTACACACCTGGTAAATGTAATGGAGTGGATAATGCACTGAGCAGGAGCACATAGATACATGTAGTTTCGTGGCCCAATACAAAGTGGAAGCTCATGTATTTGATATTTCAGAGAAACATAGTGGTTCATGATAGATAGTGAAAAACTCTTCTATCATCCCAAGCTGTGACCTATATCATACAGGATAGATTGTGTTTTAGAACCAAGGTTGTTCTTTGATATAAATGAAGTTTGGTTTGTGTTTTTTGAAAATCCACACTGGGTTGATCAATGAGTATGTAGGGAAAGTGTTCCTATGGTCTATGTTGAAAATAGTGTTGAAGGAGCTGTTGTCACCTAGGGTTTTCAAAAAACATCATCCAAAAATTAGAGAATGATGAAAATTAATATTGGAAAAGTAATATTCACACAAGATTGATGGTGGATTTCAATCTTTCATTAACATTATGTTCTGAGATAATCGATTCAAAATAACGAAAAAGAAAGAGGTGTGTCGAAGATCTTATTTTTGCAAGAATGATTTAATTCTATGCGGAAGAGACCTACAAGACCAATGTGACGTCAATAGTGGTATTTTATACTATGGGAAATGGTGTATTCAAATAGTATGGAAATAAATAATCTTATATTTAGGTTCATCAAGGACTATAAATATGCATCTTCCCCCATTCAACTCTTTGAACTATTTACAACAAAGATCTTTTGTCTCTTCCATGAAAAAGAGTTTCATGAAGAAGACATATGTGTAGTATACGTTCAAGGTGTTCCCTATGTCTAAAAAGAACACTTAAATATAATGGAATGATTTCATGAAATATTGGGATTTTGATAAATAAATCTTTCACGACAATTACAAAAAATAATTTGCAAGAAGAGGTGCATAGGGGTTGTGCTAAGCTTCTAACAGGGTTTAGATATCCTATGTTTTTTATAAGTGTTATCCAATGAATCAATTAAGGTAAATTCTGTACGCATAGTATCATTCTAGATAGATACACATAATTTAATTAAAATCTATTGGAGAGAACTTCATTTTTATAAACTGAGTAAGACTTCACCCAAAGTAGTGATCTTTGGGGAGTTGATGGAAGTGTTCTGAAGGATGCAGTGGGCTATCCTTAAAATATTGTAAAGGCGGTGTAACTGGGATAGATTTGTCATGTATGAACTCTTTTATTCAAAAAATATTTAATATTAGAGGATTTAGGTATGAATGGAACATTTTTGGTGTATGCTCCATGGACAAGCCCTTAGTGGGGAACCATGTAAATTTGCTATGTGATCTCTATGCATGTGGTTTTTTGTTTTATGCATGTTCTCTTCAAAAAGGGTTAGTTGTTTCCTTCCAACATGGGAAAAATATAAATTAAATTGGAAGAAACATTCAATACCTTGATTTTCCCCTCCCCTATTAGGGTGGATCAGGGTCCTTCAAGTGGTATCAGTGGAAGGTTATCAGTGTTAGATTTTTCCTTATTTTCTATCATGGGTAAATTAGTAAATGTATGTGGAGTCCCCCTCTTTGATGGATGAAACATCTAGATTTGGATGAAATGTATGAGATCTCATCTAATATCTCTTGGAAAGGAATTACTCTTCTCTACTCCATAAGAGAATCAGGTAACTTATTGAATAGGACTGTCTAATACTGAAATGGATAGGAAAATTATTGTTGTAGATTCCAAAGAGAAAATTCCCTTACTACAAAACTATCTAATAAAATATTTTCAAATTAAATGGGTTTAAATTCATCCATGTATATTTGGGAAAATCTAAAAATATATAGAGGAATGTGATAATGAAGTGAAGGAGGAAGAACATCATGTTTTGCACAATAGGATTAATTTATCTGAAGATGCATCCTGATTAAAATATAGATACCCTTTTCAATCGAATTATTAAAGTCATAGGAAAAATTTGAGGACATGGTGAATAAATTAAAGACATTTATATTGTAAAGAAAATTTTGAGAAGACTTACACCTCCTAACAATACAAATCATTCATCCCTTGAGGAAAGGGATCTTTTAAAACATTCCTTAGATGATCTATTGAGTATTCTAGATGCATATGAAATGGGAGTCAAACCAGAATATTCAGTAGGTAATTTTATAAAGGAGGTGAAACTCAAATCCATTGACAAAAATGATATTTCAGGAGATAGTGGTAATGGAGGTAATGAGGAATAATAACTTCTCTCTCTCTTTTATAATAAATTATTTAGGTTAAAAGGTATATATGATGGAAAGATTCCCTTAGAATATTTTTGTTGTTGTAGAGTTGTAAATATTGCATCTCATTTCTCAACGAAGTTAGATGATGAAGAAATTGAATAGGGTAGCTCGTTAAAGCATTGAAAAAGGTTTTCTCAAAAGTGAGACTTAAAATATAGAAATAAATTTTACAGAGAGAAATTTTTCAGTAAATAAAATGATGGTGATAATGAATTTTTTGTGGAAGAAGAATCAAAGTTTATTTCTTGGGCCCAAGCATCTATGACTACTACAGTTGAAATGTCAGATACATCTAAAGATAAATATAGAGATAATCAGTTTATTTTTGATACTGATATGCAAATGAAACATGAGTATGTTCTTGGAGATTGTGAGAAATATAAAAAGATGAAAAGAATAGAGTATTTGTGGAGGATTCATTGTAATATGTTGATTGACTAGAAGATTAAATTAATCAAATTAGAGAAGTAGTAAAATAACATTCAACATATATTGAAATATTAGAATATATATTAGAAACTAAGATTAGATTTGATGAAAATGAAAAGGTCATCAATGACCTTACATTTCTACTGGAGAATTATTTGAAGACTATTAAGAGACATGAAGAAGAAGTTGTTACTCTTAGAAGTAAACTTGAAAATGAATCAAAATCAAAATAAACAAATAAGAAAATGTAGTTCATAAGATTTTCATATGCTGAGCTGCTGGAGAGAGATAAGAGAGGTTCTGAATGTGTAGAGAACAATTTTAATGATAAAATATCTACATACATGGGAAAATGTGGAATTTTTTGTGATGGTGATACATCAAATTCTGGAAATAAAATATGCCAAAATAAAGGCAAGTTAAAAGTTGTAAGTATCAAAAAGTCTCCTGAAGTCCTAATTAAATAATCCTTAAATCAAATTGAAATGAGAACTGAAAACTATCATTAGGTATCCATAAAATTTCAGTAGTCAAACTCTTTTCCTAAGGAAGGAGACATGATGAGGCAAAGAAGTGAGAAAACATTTCCTCTAATGAAATTTCAATTTTTTGACTATCTGGGTCTCACCGTGTCATATTGTGAAGAGAAAATGAGATATTTGAATGGGGAAGAGTTAGGAAGTCAAAAAAGAATAATGAATTTATATCTGAAATCTTATATAAGAAACACATTTCATGGATATTTGTTTTACTACACTAACATTGGCTACATATCTATTGATTGGAGGTATAGTAAATGTGGAAATGATACCTAAGGAACTCAGAGACAAGTCAATACCCACCAACCATATGTTGTTTCTCTTACAACCATCTTTTCTCCTATGAAATAATATGAGTTTGATAAACCAATACACATGGAAAATAGAGTGGAAATACCATATTTATATTCCACTAAATCTAATATTTCATGGAAGGAAATGAATAATGTTGAGAAATCCAATATTTCAGAAGTCACACTCAACGATATAATGAATAGTAGAACCCAAATTCATGATAGAATATTCTCATCCCATATGACAGGAAATGAAGATTTATTAATGAATTTACATAAAAGGGTTGATGGAAGAGTCAGGTATGGCAATGATGGAGACTTGAATATCAAAGACAGCGGGAGCACAAAACTGGCAGTTGGAAAGATTTGGAAAACGAAAGTTCATTTTTTGGATGGTTTGTGTCACAATCTCTTAATTGTGAGTCAACTCTAGGACTCAAGAATTATAGTTACATTAAAAAGGATGAAAATAATAGTAAATATAAGGAATTACCTCATGAGAGGTTTTATAATAGATGACAACATATCTTTGGTAGATAGTAAACAGAACATTTTATATCTGATAGTTGAAGAATAAAAGAACCTATGGCATCGAACATTGGGTCACATTAATAAAAAAATCATGGAAATGATATCTATGTTGAATATATTCATTGGTATCTCCAATCAAAAATTTTAATGGGAATAGACTTGTGATGGGTTCATGTGAGGGAAGTTGGTCTGTGGTTAATATCAACCAATGTAGAAAAGGGAATCAAATCTTCTTGATTTAATCCATATAGACATATGTGGTTTGATAAATTTCACTAGAACATATGGAGAAATTTACATAGTTATTTTTATCGATGATTATAGTATGATGTCTTGGTTGATGTTTATACACAGGAAACAAAAATATATTGATTTTATAAAAACATATTGCTGAAAAGTAGATAATGATATTGGTCACACGATCAATGTTATATGGTTTAAAAATAGTGGGGAATTAACATCTATTGATTTTGAAATTTAACTGGAGAAACATAGAATGAATCATGTTGTTTATGCTATAATAACCCCACAAGAGAATGGATTTTTTGAGTGAAGGAATCAATAGGTGAACAATATGGCCAGAACATTGCTGATTGAGAGTGGTATCTCTAGAAATTACTGGAATGAGATCAATCAATCTACTATGTGTACTCAATATCAAACATTTATTTATAATGTAGAAACCAAGATACCATATGAGTTGTGGAATATATGGAATCCCAATTTGATTTATTTTTATGTTTTTTGATGTAAAAGTTTAATCAGAAACAACTAAGGAAATAATATCTAGTGTGGGGATTTGGGAATCTTTCATATCTATTCTATTTAGAGAAAATATTACAAATGTTTCAATAATTATCATGGTAGAATTATCAAAAGAAATGATATTAAAATCCTTCTAGATACGAGGAAAAATACCTCAATAATCCATTATGTTGATATGATAGAACATAAAGAAGATAATGGATATGGAATAAACTCAAATACAAAAGTAGAGGATGGTGTAAAAACCATTCATAGGTAACAAAATGATGATGATTTGGAAAAAGAATACAAATAATAAACAATGGCCAAAGAAAATTCATCAAAACCTCATAGGAGAAACAAAAGAGTTGAAATTGATCAATCAAATATCTTTGGTGATTTGATGTAACTAACACAAATAATGAGAGTGAGGAATAATGGAAATTATTCATTCATATAAATTGTAGATCCAATATCATTTTATGAATTTGTGAAATATGAATCATGGGTTGAAGACATGAGTAAAAAACTTGATCAGATTGACAAGAACTTGTCAGGGGATCTGGTTAATAGACCTAAATACTAAAATGTTATTAGAACCAAATGAATCATCAAAAAAAATTAATGATGAAGGAAATTTGATCTAATATAAGGAATTCATAGTTTGTAAAGGATATGAACATATTTAAGTAATAGATATCAATGAATCATTTTCTCCAGTTCAAAGACTAAAGTAGATCAGGATATTCCTTGCTATATCAATCCAAAGAGGATACTAAGTTTTTATTATGTTTGTCAAAATAGAATTACTAAATGTTGTTCTTTAATAATATGTCAATATTTAAGAACTGGTGGGTTTTCTATTTGGTAATGATGGAATGAAGGTTTTTATATTGAAAAATGTTCTTGATAATCTGATGTAGGCACTATGAGCATTGTATTCTTGTTTGGATTCGTATTTTAAGAAGCTCGAATTTAAAAGATAATGTCTCAATGATAATCTCTATATGAATTATTGAATATAAGATCCATTTTTGGTTCTGGTATATGTGGTTGATATTATATTTTTAAGAAGTAGGCAGATACTAGAGGATGAATTTTCCCATCACATGAAATATGATTTTGAAATGTCTATTATTAGTGAACTCACATATTCTTGGGGATTTAATTTGTACAGAAGAAGGATCATGCATTCATTTATCGTTAAAATTATTTTAAATTCTTGATGAATAAATTCAAATTTCATGACTCAAAAAAATTGACTTCGATTGTTGTTGGAGCTAAACTTGGAATGTATGAGGAAGCGACTTCTGTAAATCCCATCATGTTTTGGAGAATCATTGTAAGCCTGTTGTACATGAATCTGACATGGCCATATATAATCTTTATAACATGGTTAGTGGCCTTCTTACAATGTATTCCAAAATAAGAACATCTTTTGGAATTTAAAATAAACATGTTGTGCATTCAATGTACTCATAATTATGGACTATACTTTTCTTCAAGAAGAGATAGTGAACTATCAGTATTTTATAATGTTGATTGGGCTAGGGATGTGGTAGACAGAAAGGCCAAAAGTGGTAGAGGATTTTTTATTAGAAATAAATGTGTTGTCATGTTGAGTAAGAATCATGAAACTACTTCTCTTAGTATAATTTAAGAAAAGTATATCTCTTCTGCAAAGGATTTTTGTTGGATATTATGGATGAAACATTTATTGAATGATAATGGTGATGGGGTGAAACAACCAATTGTAATTCACTAGGATAACAAGATCATGATTAATCTTACAAAGAATAATGTTCATCATTCTCATACAAAACATATTGATATAAGATATAACTTCATCAAGGAAATTGTTGAACAGGTTGTGAATAAAATGGATCATGTTGGAATAGATGATCAATTGGTTGACATTCTAACCAAGTCGTTGGCAGCAGATGTGTTTGAGAAATATCGGCTTAACCTTAGTGTTCGGCCACATCCCTATGCTTGAGGAGTTTTTAAATATCCCCCACCCATTTTAACTAACTTTTTTAATCTATTTGTGGAATTGATGCAGGATTATGGAGGAGATACAATCCAATGGGAGTGTGTTTTTGAACACTACAAGTAAAAATAAATTTTATTATATTTATTTCCAAAGGGGGTGATTGAAAAAATGGAGAAATGAAATGAGTTACAAAGGGGTAGAATGATAAATTTAATGAAATACAATGAGGAAGAATGAGAATGGGGAAAACAATTCGGTGTTAAGAAGAAAGATTCTGATCTTAGCTTGAACATATTTAAGCATTCCAAAACACAAGAACCCAATTCATTCTTCCCCTATTGTTTTGTACATAAATCATTGCTCACATAGACATAGAGTGTTGGATGATTTGTTTCTTGCATATCAGGATTTGATTGTGGAAAGTTTTTTATTCAATTATTTTTACTGATTTCTTGTAAACACAAAGGGGGATATTGTTAGAAATAATCATATTCTTTACTGTAAGTGCAGTTTGTTTTTTATTATTTAAAATCCACACTATTTTGATCAATGATTTTTTATGGAAATTAATCTTCTAGTTCATGTTCACAACATTGTTGATGGTGGTAATGTTTCCCTATATATGCCAAAAAAAAATTCCATAAAATTGGAGAATGATGAAATGCATTTTCAGAAAAGGAAGTTGTGTACAAGGTTGAAGGTGGATTTGATTGTTTCATGAATGTTTTTTTTTTGATATAATCTTGTCAAAATAAAAAACAGAAATAGGCATGTGCATGATCTTCTTTTTTGATGAATTACATTGTTCTGCGCGGAAGAGACTTACGCACCCAATGTGTCATAAAAACTTATTTTAGGAACTTGGGGAAATGGTACATGATAGGATACAATCGAATGAGAATCATATGATGAGGGTCTTCAAGGAATATAAATATTTGGATACCCCCATTCAAGACATAGAACTTTTTCCAACAAATGTCAGGTGTCTCTACCGCATGAAAGTATTGTGCACAAAAGACTTACTTATAGAAAATCTAACACGTATGATGTTCCCTAAGTCTTAAAGACCAGGTGAATCTCATGGTGTGATTGTGTGAAGTATAGGGTTTGTGAGAAATAATTCTTACATGATAATTCCAAAACTTTTTTGTAAGAAGAGGTGTTATGCACAAGTGTAGTGTTAACCTTCTAATAGGGTTTAGATTTCCATTTTTTTATCAATGTACTCAGGTGAATAAATTCAATTCAATGGTGAATTAATAGTTTCATTCTATATTGGGAAAAATAATTTAATTCTATTCTATTGAAGGGACCTTCAATTTGATAATCTAAGTAAGACTTAACCCAAAGCAGTGAGCTATGGGGAGTCGATGGAAGTGTTCGAAGGTGTGTAGTGTGTTATCCCTAAATTCTTTTAAATACGTTGTGTCTAAAGCAATGTGACTATTTCTAAACTATTATATTCCTAAACTAGTTAAGATTAGTGGATTTAGATATTACTAACACACTTTAAGCATATTCCCATTTGACTAGACCTTAGTAGAGAACTATGTAAAATTATCGTGTGAACACTTTACATGTCGTTGTTTTTTTCCTGAACATTCTCTATAGAGAGGTTTAATTAGATCATACAAAAAGGGGAAAATGATCCATCACATTTGATGAAATAGTTGACACCTAGATTCACCCCTCCCCTCTTAGGGTGTTCTGGGGTCGTTTAGTGGGGATGAGGTTACTATCAAGTTCAGAGGGCCTAGTCCTATGGGAGAGTGTGGTAGGTGGGGACCCAATCTCATATTTGGACCATGAGAGAGGATGAAATTATGCAAATCCATGGTTGTGTTTGGTTTCCAATGTACATATGTCAGGAGATGATGTGGGTGTTTTGTGCCTATGTTTGGGCAGTGCAACCTAGAGCCACCAAGATGCAACATGACATACTCTATTAGTACTGGTGGTCGGGTATGAAAAAATAGGTAACTAGTTTTATCACGATATGTTCCACCTGTTAGTAAGTTAAGGAAGAAAATTCATGACCATATGAAATTTTACAACAGTTACCAATTCCCCAATGAAAATGGGATGATTTCCCAATAGACTTTATGATCGGTTTTCTGAGGTTTCCTTATGGTAATGATGTTACGATGGTAGTTCTTGATAGGCTCACAATGGTTTCACATTTCTTTCTAATCAAGGAGACATTCAGTGTTCATTAGATTGGGGGTTTTATATCGATGAGATAGTACATCTACATGGGTTACTGCATACTATCATTTCTAATAGTGGATCCCACATTACATCTCATTTCTAGAAGAGTTTTCATAGGTAGATGGGTAGATAGGTGCTTCTGAGCACATGATACCACCCTCATATTGTTGGTAAGTTAGAGCCTATAATAAAATTTCTAGGGGAATTTTTCAAATCATACATATTGGATTTGGGGGGCTCTTGGGTCAATCATATAACCCAAATTGAGTTCACCAACAATAATAGTTATTTGGATATGACAAAAATGTCACCTTATGAGTCGTTGTATGGTAGGTCGTGTTGATCACCCATGTTTTGGAAAAAGGAAAGTGAGGTAGCTTTACTGGGACCATGCATTATAAGAAATACTTTTGAGTATGTCCAGTTGATTCTGATAAAAATGGATATTACACAGTCTCAAAAGAAGTCTTACACTAATTTCCGTAAATGACCTCCAGAGTTCGAAGTCAAGATCGACTCTTGTATGTGTTTCACTAAGGCTGGTACATAGATGGATTAGGAGACAAGGTAATATTTAACCATGATATGTTGGGATATTGTATATAATGGGGAGAATTGGTTCAGTAGCTTATTAGTTGAAGTTACCTCAGAGGTATTGATTCATTCCAAATTTCTTCCATGAATCTCAGTTGTGTGACTATCATTCAGACCCATCTCATGCCTTTCAGCTTGAGGAGGTTGAGCTACATGTTGATCAATTCATTGTGAAACATCTGATTTGTATAGTAGATACGAGCAAGAAGGTTATATAAGGCTAGTTAGTTCCCCTAGTACAGGTGTTAAGGAAACTCAGCCATTTACAAGACAAGACATGGGAGTGGGATGTCGAAGATCGTGCTCAGTGGCTAGATCTGTTCTCATAAAAAACTGGACCAGCCTTTAGAGGGAAATTCAAGGATGAATTTATTTATGGGGGGATATTGTAATAACCAATGTTTTCTTAGGAGGTTTTAATCCCTTATTTTTTTGTGTCAATTTTTAAATATGGCCTAATGTTAATTACATTTGAGTAAAAAGAGGTATCGGGTGTGTCTGAGGATTGTTAGAAGCCTGAAACCTATGTTTTGTGGTGATTAAAGTCTGGAAAATTGTTAGTGAAAACCATGTGGGGAATGATTCATGGTATGAAAAAACCATGTCCGGTTGGACAGAGAATAAGGAATGGTCACAAAGTTAGTCCGAATCGTGTTGATTTGGATGCGCAACAACACTAGAAGGTCTCCAATTTTGAAAATTTTTAACAGAGGATATTTTTCACGATTTCACCATGGTTAGATAAACAATTCAATAAAATCATGTGAGGTTCCCACCTTCAATATAAGACCATGCGTTTTGGCACATGGTTTGTGGAACTATGTTTTTTGGCACATGGTTTTTAAAACCTTACATGTAAACTATGAGACCCTTGATATTTTGGGAAAATTTATTAGTTTTAATTAAATTAAATATAATCTAAAACTAATATCCCATTTCATATCCTACAAATAAAAGGATGTATTTGGGATCTTTCTTGAGAAACTATTTTTATTTTGGAAGTGGTTTCTCCGTCTGATCTCATATTCAAACACAAAATGTCTCATTGGATCCATAATAGTAATACCTCAATTCCATTTTATTTGGTCTCTATTCTTCTAGATATCTGTGGTGTTGTTTGGATTTAGGCTCTTATGCCCTAATTTCTAGTTCTCCATCCATTATTCATGTTTTCCTCTATCTGAGTCAAATCATGAGTTTTTACTATACAAGCACTCCACTATCCAGCTAAGGTAGGTGGTCTATAAAACTTCCTCAAGTATTGGTGCTTTATTAGGGTACCGTCCATTAGGTCTTCTAGCAGACTCTCTGACAAAACCCCTAAATTTCAATTGGTTAATTTAATTAAATTTAATCTCACCTATTAGGGATTCCTTAGGATCCATTATGATGGGTTTGTAGTTAATTCCCCTACCATGGCCACCCATGGGGTGTACCTCATGAAATCACATGTCATTGACTTGGTTGAACCTCTCATGGGGTATGTTATTATGATTTTCAAGATATAGTAAGCCCAATTATTCTTAATTGTAAATGAATTTATTAAGAAGATATGTCATGACTCCTTGCTTTATGCTACATTGATATTTCATGCTTTGATGGTTTTGGTTGATTTAGTGGGAATAATCAGTGGTTTTCACATTTTGATTGAATGATTAATTTCAAAAATGTGTGATAAAGTGGATTTACCCATGTGACATTTTAAAAAGTGAGTTTTAGACAATGGGAGGTTATACTCAATTAATTACTCAGCTTTGTTTTGTAATATGTGGGTTGGTATACACATACAGTGAATTGGTATGTGTGATATCTATGTTAGAGGGTATACTTATATGATATGAAACAGTGAATAAGGTAACTGGTAAATGTATGAATAGATTCCTTGGACATGATCATTGGATATAGAACATTGTAGGGGACAATATAGAGAGAGTATACTCCTTTGTTCTGGATTCTATTGGATACCTCATGCATTTCTACCCCTTAGATCCTGCTTTCTTGAACTCAAATAGTATATTTTTGAAATTATATGAATATATGACTCCAACTAGTGCCTAACTGAGTTTCTATCAAGATGCTCCTTGGCATTGATGAGGATTCCTTGGTCTGCAACAACTTGGATCCTGCCCTTCATGGTAGGACTCTTTGACATATTCATGATTGTGAGAACTATGAAATGTTTGGTTGAATAGTATGGATGTGTATGTTTATGACACATCAAGTTGTATTTAATGGTCATTATTAATATGTTTTATTTGGTAAGGTCATGGTTGAAGGGATGCATGTGGATGTATGGTGAGGCAATGACGGTTATTTTAGTTATTTATAGCTTCCTTTTTAAAGGATGTAATACTTGTTTTATAGTGATCCATGATTGGATATATTATATCACTTTCTTGATTGTACATTCCATGGGTAAATTGCTTTTTAATATTTCATAACATGTTATATTGTATAACAAAAAATTGTATAGATCTTTGGTGGATGCCTACAAGTATGTTATCTCACAAACTATTTCAGCCTCTCTTGTGGACCCAAAAAAATCATATGGTTGTAGATAATGATAATGGAATGCACCGTAATATAGGTTTACGATTTATTTATAGAATTAGGAGAGTAGGAGATAAAGCTGAGGCTTGTGATTATACTCAGATACTTTTTGGTCTTTTTGGAATTTTGGATTCATTAATTATATTATACCTCCATGTACCTATTTTGGATATAATCGTAGACACTTGTAACACAATCATTACAATATATGAGAAACTTTTTTAATTTTTATATAATATTTTTTAGTCTATTAATTAGTTTCCTACTTATGGTATACGCTTCTGTTATTTTATAGTTATTGATATTATGTTTTGTATACTCTAGTGATAAGGTAATTCTCTCCCCACTGACACACCTAGGCCCCCACTACTGTTCAGCAACCTCTAGCATTTTGGGATATGTGCATGAAACCTTGTGACCCACTTGGATCGTTGCAATGTCAAGTGGCATCCATTTTTGAGACGTTACAATCATCCTTTTAATGATGTTGTTTTTGAATAAGCTTATTTAAAAACCATTAACAATTTTCTCCTCCCATTAAAAATAAAAGTTTTTATCATCCACTTCACATTTTTTTATAACATTTAAAAATTTAGAAGGGTAGCTTATTTGTAAATCATTATAATGTTTTAAAAAGGATATTTTTTCAATTCACAAATTTCATTTATATTTTAATGTTATAACTGGTTTTCTAAAAATATTATTATTTTTAATTTCATTTACCCTCCATGGTTTACATTTAATGAAGTGATGTTTTGATCACTATACAAATGATATAATGATAGGATTTCATTTAAAAAATAAGATTTATAATATAGTCTTATTATAAAATTCATGTTATTTGATATATTTAATGGTTTATTAATTCCATTATTTTTTTACTCAGTCATTTGGATATATTTCAAATGGATTTTAAGCTACACACATATGTATGGTTGATGATGACTGGGGTCTTATATCACACACTAATGCATTTGTTAAGGTTTCATATCACATAAATAATTTAGTACTACTTGAATAAGATGCATGATATATTTTTTAATTAATTTATGTGTGAATGAGATATAATAATTTTTTAATAAGTTTAATGTGTTAATTTTATGCAATAATCTTTTTTCAGAAGTTATTGTGTGAATGTGATGTTTAAAACCTTGTTCACAAGATATTATATGCTTCTGGTTATTATAAAATTCAGATTTGTATATAATGTTATGAAAAATTTTCAAGATGGTTTTCATTTCCTTAAAAGGACATGTTTTCATAACTGTGAACTATTTTAATGTATTTAAAACCATTATATTTTCCACAAAAGTTTTATGATAATTCATATTTATTTTGAACCATGATATAATTTTTTTCACTTAATGAACTTTTTAGGATGTTATTTTTTTATTATAATCTATGGTCTTATGATATCATATAAAGATATTTTTTTTCTTTATCATGTTCTCCTCTAAGTTTATGATCGAGATCATTATGACCTGTCATTATTTATTTTTGATTATTTTATCCCACCCTTTTATTAGGTTTTTCTTTTCCCTATGTTATGGAGAAAATAATTATTTTTGGAATGTCTAAAAGTGAATCTATAGGGGTTTGATTATAGTGAAATTCTAGAAGAAAAACATTCTTATATATATATTCTCCAAGACACTAAACCTTTTGTTCCATGTGTAGTTCTAATTGTTCTGAGATATATTATTTAAATCATGAAATGGATATATTATTTATGTCAAATTTATCATGGTTCTCCTCAAAATTCCTTGTACAAGGTTAGAAAAAAGAAATATTAGTTGAATACAATAGTTTAAAGAGGTAAGAGGGAAATGAACTAATACAAAATACCCATTAAAAATTCAGAGTATCTATTATGAACACTTGATATACATTAGAGATATAAGACTTCCTTGAGGAAATATTATTAGAAATGATTGTGTTTATGTATATGGTGAAAATTTTCAAAAACTGTATTTAATCCACCCAATATAAGATCCACTGGATGCAAAAACATCATCTGTAGAAAAAACACCTTTTTTAGAAATAATAAATCCATAATACCAAAAATAAATTGAATAAATAGTTATTTATATAATGGAGTTTATAAATATAGGAATATTTTTGGCATTATAATTGATTATAAATGTGTTATAATCGGTGTGAATTATGATATATCAATGATAAAAAATGATAAATTTACAATGATAAATAATAATAAAATTTATAATTATAATGAAATGGAATTAGAAAGAATTTCACAAATAATGGAAATAAATAAATTAAGAACCCTTACATTATAATTTATCTTCTTTAAGACTGTGATGGAAAGAAATAGAACCTAAAGAACACATGGGAGGAATTCTTGAGAAGGAAAAAAGGACGATATCCATTCTTAATGATTTTTTTATTGTAGAATAAAGGGATGATAAGGGTTTATTTATAGAAAATGAAAGAGAATTGTTCAATAATTTCAAAACATAGGCCCTAAACTTTTGATTGTGGAAAATAAAAAATCATTAGATTTCCCATTCTATTAAACCATTCTATTTCCATATAAATAATTTAATTTGTATATTTATTTCTTATAGGTGAATTTCATTATTTTTCATTACATTGGTCATTTAAAAGACTTTCATTCGGAAAGAATTTTTTTAAAACCATATTTTTTTATTTTAGACTTTGGAAATCCTATTTTAGTTTTGAAAATAGAATTTTGTACTTTGAAATAAATTATATTAATAAGAAAACATGATTTTGTTTGGGGATTCAATTTTATTAATTATTATATCACATTAATATCGTGTTGATGTCATAATACATAATGTATAATCATATAATATTTTAATAATTACTTGAAAATTTAATTTCCATGGAAAAATATGAAAAAACATTCATCAGCTAATTTTGGTTTCATGATTTAAATTTTAAAATTATCTAAATGAAAATAATTTTCTCTATATGAGAATTTTCTCTACTAAATTAAACTCTAGGTGTATTTTCAATTCATGTATTTTCACAAAAAATTATAAAACATGGTTATAATAAAACATATATTTATTCTAAAACATATGTTTCTAATTATATTATTATTGATTAACAATTACATATTGTTAATAATTATTATTTATTTATTTTTCAAAATGATTTTATGTCTGATACTATAAACTAGTGTGTATAATGGAGACATTACTATTATAATGGTCATAATGGTTGGTTACTATTCCAATAGTCACTTTTCCCTTCTAATAGCTATATTACCCCTTATATATACAATTTCTAACTTCTAAAATAATTAGAATCATTCTAATCATTCATATATCTAGCTGATTCCATTAATAATTTTATTCTTCATGATAATAATGTATCTTATATATTATTCATTCTCTTTAGATTGTGATCCTTTAAAATTCATGATTAAAGTGGTTGGACATATTGTTGTGTGTTCTATAGAACTACTTGTGGTTGTTATAGTGAATGCAATTTTATATTTTTTATTGTGATACGATAATAAAATCAATTGGATTTTATTGTGTAATAATATGTTTATTTATTACAGTCATGTATAGGGTCTCATAACCCCCCCCCCCCCCAATTGGATGATTTCAACCTAGAAATTTTTGGTACACATCAATCAGAAAACAAATATATCTTATTTTTCATTATAAAATCCCCATAATCCCATGTCATTTTCTATATATTTTGATTCCACTAATATACTTTCACAAACTGATTTATTCAATTCTACAATTTGTTTCTCTTTATCATGAACCTAAAAGCATTCATCGTTTTAGGTCAAGTTGGGAACCAATTATATTTTTTTGGTTTTAAGTGTGTGAATCTGATAGGGTATGTACTTACTCAAAAGTGGGACAATGAAGACATAATTCACTATAGAGTGGTTGAGTGGAAAATCCAACTGAAAATATATATCTCTAGATATCTCCAAAATCAAAAAGGACCAATGTATCATGGACTAACATTATCCTTGTTAACAAAACTTATATCTTTAATCCATGATAATTAATTCAAGAAGGCTTGATCCCCTTCTTTGAATTCCATGTCCTTTCCTTCTCAGTAAATTTTTTCTATCTATTATAATCCCATATAATATGATTATGGATTTCTCGGACTTTCTCAGTTATATTTTTAACAAGTTCTATTCTAACTGTCCTCACTTCAACCACTTTATCCCAATAGGATTGAATATGATATAACTTCTTGTAAAATTATTTTTATGGTTTGAATTATATACTTTAATGGTAGCTATTATTTTATGAAAATTCCTCTAGTTCTAGTTATCGATCCCATATTTCAAAGAAGTAAAATGAGCATGACCTCATCATATCCTGTAATATTTTGATATTCCTTTTTTACTACCCATTAGTTTTAAGATGAAAGAATGTTCTAAAATTAATCATAGTGTTCAAATACTTCCACAAACTCTTTTAATTTGTTTTTTGAAATGTGGATCACAATGAGATGCAATTGATTTTGGTGTACTATCAATTTCAACAACTTCATTGAAAAAGAGTCACAAGACTAAATCAATATGTAGATTATACCTTATTCTGAGGAAATATGTGGGATTGTAATGGATGTCAACAATGACACATATTACATCATTCTTATTAGAAATCATAATAATCTATAATAATAAATTCAATGGCGATATTGTCAAACTTCCACATTTTTATAGTGGACGGTATTATAACGACCTTTGGATGGTGTGTCTCAAACCTAACTTAATGGAAAAACCAGAATACTAACACATAATCTATAATTTACCACTTCATTTTATCTTACTAGAAGTTTCCACTTAATTCCCTATACTACTTTGTGCTACTATAGAGTATATGGAAATTTGAGCTATGAGATTATTCTATAAATTCCCTCTAAATAATAGGTATTGATGGTATAGGTGGTCACTTTCTAATAATCAGTACAACATCATCATTTATAAAGTATCTAAATTTCCCTTATCTATGTATTAAAACCTTCTCTAAATCCATTATATCTTACTAATAACTCTTTATCTTTCCTAGTAAATATTATTTTTTAATTACAAGGAAAATGAATGATACTTCCATTTACCTAAAAATTAAAATGTACTATATTACTAAATCCATTAACAGGGTATCCCAATTCATCATCACAATTGATTAAACCCAACAATCCTTCCTCATAAATGAATATCCCCCTTTTCTTCCTGTGTTGGTAGTGTATTACACACTCATAGCCATTTCATACTTTACACCATTTAGTTTATCTCATGCTGATATATTTTAGTGTCAATATATACATTAACTCTATTAATTAATATTTATATCACATATTTCATCAATATATAGTGAATATATATCTTTAATTCAATGATTAAAGCTACCAACTCAAGATCTCGATTTGGATAATATATTTCTTGGGACTTCAATTGTATTGATTCCTAAGTGAAAACTTTATCATTTTGTATAAGGACACAAACTATATAATTATTTGATGCATCACATTATATATATATATAATAAATTCATTAAAAATTGTATGGTTAATAGTGATTCATTTATTAATATAAAATATAATTTCTCAATACATTCTTTTTAATCCATTCATCATGTGATTTTGACACCTTTAAGTGTCAACTTGTATAATGAATTAGGTAATTGGAAAAAATGATCAACAAATCGCTTAAAATAAGCACCTTAGCTAAGAAATCTATGTATATCTGTCATATTCAAGAGAATAGAAAATCATTTTACACCCTTTTTCTATTTATCATCAATATATATTTTATCCATTAAGATAATATAGCCAACCAATGAAATTTTTTGAATCTAAAATTCACACATAGGGAATTTCTTATATAACTTATTTTCTCTGAGAGTCTCCAAAAAAACATATAATTTTCTGTAGAAAATTACACATATTGGTGTATATCAATATATCATTTATAAAATATAGAATAATGTTATGAAGAAAAAAATAAATAATAAAAACATCAAACTCATATACATAGTTGGTTTATTTGTTAACTAAAAATACATTATTCTGAAAACATAATGCCCATTCCTTGTATAAATAGTGGTCTTCGATATGTAACCCTTGTTAAATTTAAATTTATGATCAGTATAATGAAGATAAATCTTCCATAAGTGTTTTTCCCATTCAAGTTGATCAAATATATCATCAATACATAATAATAGATACATATTCTTAATAGTAATGCAAATTATTTTCACTTAATGGATGAAAAACATCATGGATTATTCTTTATTCTTCATAAATAGTAACGGTACCCAGTAAGATGAGACAATCATGAGTCTGGATCAGTTATAAAATACTATTGTTTCTGCTCCTATAATTCCACCAATTCCATCATACCCATTCTATAGGGAGGGTTATAAATATTTTCACAATAATGATATAATCAATAGAGAATTGAAATTCTGGATCAGGTGGATATATATGTTATTCACCATGAAAATCCTTCAATATAATATATAATAATATATATAGTCTATTCTTCATGCATCCTTATCATTCATTGATTTATCCTCTGTGAGAATTTAAACAATGTGATTCGTAGGAGGTTGTTCGGGAAAAGACTCGAGCAATAAAGAATCTCCTCTAAGATGGGTTTATATTCTAGACTCATACATTTTATTCTTCTTATATTGGAAGAGAATTGTATTATTTTATAATGATTTCCAGTACATCTAAATAATTAAATCAAAGTAATATATCAGTATATCAACTAGGTTTACAACTAAAGAAATATTATTTATTTTAATAGATATAACCCATTGTTCCTTTGTTAATATATAGTTTTCACTATGGGTTCTAACTAAGGACATCTTATTTAATGCACCATGGAATGATTTAATGTTCTTAGAAAACATGAAATATATAATATAGTTTATATATCCATTATAAAATAATGTATTATCTGACATTCATTTTATGAACAAAGTACCTATTATTACATATTTTGTACCTCAAATTTTTTTATTATGTTTGAATAAGATCAACCTTTCTCCCTTGGCCTCTTATATGGTAAATTCCCTCAATTCCAAGGTATTCATATAGAATCGTGCATCACCTTCATAAAATAGAATAAATGGATCTTGATAGAATCCCAATTTAATATTATCTCCAAATATTGATGGACTTTATCTCCACACTTGAAACAATCTTGCAATCCATTCTGTAATTATTTGAAGAGTTTCTTTCAAAAATTATTACATGTTTGAAATTTTATTATTCCCTTATTCTTCTTTTTTATATTCCACTCTATATGGTGATCATAAGTCCAAATTTTCTCATCCTTTATATTAAAAAATCTGATTTTGAGAACTCCTTCCCAATCGTGAGAGAAAATTTCAAAATCTCCTTGTAAGTTGAAAAGTTTTAGGAGAATACTTTTATTCAATGACATTGTTTTTCTCTATTAAAAAATTGATTGATCTTTATTTTAGGATTATACACATAATTTTTAGCATTCTTTTCTAACCATGTAATGTTATCTTCACTCTCAAAACTATTTTCATCAAGTTTTACAAAAAAAACTAGAATTATGATTTCATGTTATCTAATTTATCTTAAGGGAAATACTTCTCAAGGAATTTCACATTAAAATGATTCAACCACATTAATTATATCTCCTCCCCCAATTAGTGTTTTTATTTAAATACCACCATTGATCATAATATCACATTATATGATATACAAACATAATAACTTTATCCCTTTCACTATATCCCATGGTTAGAAAAATAATCTATAAATATCGAATTAATTACTCCTCCACTAATGTTTTAGTTATGTCATTGAAATCCAGATGATGTTTCCTTAATAAATTATCCATCATTTTAACAATATGTTGAGGTGAAATTTTTTTTCTATATGGGTAAGTTTTCTTTCATAACTTATGTGCAATTCAAAAATATAGTGATACTCTTATCATCTCCAATACCAGTTAAATTATCCTAATAAGGAGGGAAATATCTACATTTTTTATGTGTTTTGGCATAGTTTCCCCCTTAATTTATACACCATTTCTAAACAATGTAATATAATTAATTATAACAAGAGTAAAACTATGAATTCTGAATCATAGAATAAAATTATTATGAATTAATTATAAATGAATATTGTGTGTTCTGTATAATATTGAAAAATTTCTATAATTTATTTTGGGTTTTTCATGGGGTTCTATTATATAACTATGTTTTTTTAAATCTAGTTCATAATGTTTATAATACACTTACAATGATACCAACTATAAAAATATTGAATCAAGTCACCTATATTTTTAAGTTATTTTATTAAAATGGTTAGGAATATATAGATTTGAATACACAATATCCAACCATTTAGTAATTTCAGGTTAATTGTTACATAAATGATCATTATATTATATTGTAACCATGAAATTCATCAAAAAAATACATGAAGAATTTAAATTATGATATACTATAATTAGGTAACACATAGTAATATTCAGGGAATACTAGGGAAATGGGAAATAATATAATGTTGTGAGATCAAATGCCCCATAAGGGATATTATATTGTCAAAACTAACATGACTTAAACATGTAATATATAGTATGTAATGAATTAATAATAAAATTATTTCATAATAAACTATAACATGGGAACAATACATTTATGAAGAGTATATAAATGGAAATTAATTATCACATAATAATAATAACTACATCATAGTGATGGAGTATATAATTCTAAACATCATAATCATATCATGATGGCCTAATCAAATACATCATTTATAAATTGGTAGGGGAAAACTAAATACCCAAGATATATTTATTTATTATACTTACTAAAGTATTGAGAGGAAAAAAATTCTAGGCCCCAAACATCACATAATTTTTCCAATGCATCCATCATATAAAATGAATCGATAAACAATACATATCATAATTTTCCCTATGAAACCTCATACATAATTAGGTGTAAGTAATCAGTATTTTTATGATATACTTATAAAAGATGTACCAAATGAAAATATTTCCACATTCAATGGATTAGTTTGGATATCTGGTTGAATATTGAACAATAATTTTAGAAACTATACGATATTCACAGCACATGAATTTAATTCTTTAAACATGCCTTTAAAATAATGGTTGCTAATATTATTGTTATATATTTCTCTATAACAATGGTTTAGATCTTGTTATAGTGTGCAATCTAGTACCCTATAGTAGAAATTTTTTAAAATTATTAATATTGGGTAAGTTATACCATTGGTTTTAATAAACCATTGGAATAGTACAGTATCATATGAGGAATGTCCCACCCTTCTATGAACTATAATTCATATCTACCACTTATGATGGCCTCCGATCTCCTATCCCTGGTGATATCCCTCACTCATTTAGTTTTTGATTCCATTCCTATTTAGAAAAAAATTATTGAGTTCCAAATCAATCATCTATTATATTATGAATCATTTTCAATTTTATATGGTCATTAAAAACCTTATAAACTCATGTTATGTCGTGATTTTTCTTGATTCATTTAATAAAGGTTCATTTATATTATATTTCTATAGTATCTCATGACAAATGTGATCATAGTTGATGTATTTTTTATAGTTTAGTTACTTTCTACATCTATATAAATCCAATATTTGGTATTGACAATATATGTTCATTGATTATTCAATTAATTTATATTATAAATTTTCTTTTTTAAAAATGTAATTGGGTGTTATTAAATTATTCAATAAACTATTTAATTTTTATTATTGAATGATAAAAAATTATGGAAAATTAATTATAGTTTAATGTGGCATGAAATGTTTGAACAATCATGTTTGCAGTATTTAATAGTTTCACATTTCCTATTCAAAATCAAAAATTATGTATTAGTTGTTGAATATTCTATTTATTAAAAATTTTATGGGTCACTTATAATATGCATATATTATTGTATATGGAATCTGAAATTCATTATTTACATTTCTACTTGTATTATTTGAGGATTTTCATGCAAAAGTTTGTATCTGGACTATCTTATTAGAATAGATTTGTGGACATGGGATAGTGAATTATGTCTTCCTGGTATTATGGTTGTATCCCTCGTAAAACATATATATCAAAAATAATATTTATCATCATAGGTGGGAAAAAAATTATTCTTGAATAAATGTTTTCCATGATAAAGACATATATATTTAATTGGAATTACTTCACATTCATACTGACTAATTTAAAAAAAATATTTATGAAGATATATATATTAAATTGTATTTTTTTTATCTAAACCAATTTTAATTGATCTAAATTTAACATAAATTATTAAAACCATGTGAAATAAAATTTAAATGTACTAAAAAGAATTGAATTTTTATTAAATATATTTATGATTACAATGAATATTTTAATTATAGTTCAAAAGGTTGATATTAATAAAAAACATTATGTAACTAAATAGATAGAATTTGGATGTATGATACTAGCCAGATCTCAATTGGTTTTCAAACTAAGTTTTTTATTTTCATTTTATATTTAAAAATTCTCCAGATAGAGATCTTACATAGTTCCATTGTATTATTTATTTTGGAAGACCATTTTTATCTAAAGAGGAAATTATCTTCTATATAAGAAAAGTTGGTTCTCAAAAAATAACTATTTTCTATGGTATCACAATGGGGATAAAAGAAATTCTCCGAATATTATTGATCAAAACAAAAGGATTTGAATAGAAAATGTTATATTTGACTGGTTCTCATTTATTCAGCATCTTAAAAAATAATGTATGACAATGAGATAATAAAATTTTAAGATAAAACATGAGGAATATAATGAAATTTATGATGTTGAGAGACTAAAAAATTTTATGGATGATTCTTGGACACCTTAATATTGGTAATTTTGTAAAATGAAAAATATAAAATTTTTATGCAACTATATCATGGGAAATCAATATATGGAATTTATAACACTTCCCTAAATTATATTCATAACTTTTGGATGTACTTACATATCAATTATGCAGATATTCCCTCAAATAAATAGATAATATGAAGGTTAATTTAATATCATGGATGTTATACTAATAAAATTCATTCTTTCTCAAAATAATGAAACTTATTGTCGGATAAAATCATAGTTATAAATTAATGAATAAAATGTGGAACATTTCTATTGAATATAACTACTAATGAAACACTTTATGATGTTCCACAAAATTAATTGTGACACTTTTAATTGATTCATAGGCTCTGAAATGATATTTTAACTGCCTCCAAAGCCCCGAATTATCCAAGACGATAGCTCCTAGATGGTAGGGGAATATCCCATGTTATACATAAATATAATTCTGATTACTTATGGAATAATTGATGTATAGTTATTTATGCTTTTGCGCCTTTATATTCCCTTCAAGATGTTCCTAGAATTATTGTTCTAAATCAAGGAAATGGAATGATCCCCTTGACATGGGATGACATTGCTGAGGAGTTCCACTCTCCTGTGGTCGGTTTTATTTCAAAGATGATTCGAATAAGGGTATTATTGATGAGAATGTGGGTAATGAATTTGATGAAAGTCAGGCTTCCATAGAGTGTGATGCATGTGCCGATTTGGGCATCAATTTTTGGTAGGATCAAAGAATGATTCCCTCAAAAATTCAAAAATGAAAATAAAATCTTAATGATACTACTTCAAGGAAATCCAAAAACAATAAGAGTACCACCCTTTTGAAATGGTTTTCTCCCCCTTCTAGGGAGAGAACCTTAGTAGATAAAAACCTTTTTACCCAATATTATGTGATAACTCATTTTTCTTCCTCTTATTACTAAATTGAAAATACATTGAGTGGGTCTTCATATTTGAAAAATTGGTACTAGCCTAGTTTTGATGATTCTATTCTCTATCATATCATAGATAAATTATCTAATGGTAATGGGAAATAATTGAAACTTGAGTGTTTTGTATTATCACACCAAGACCATGGAATTATCCTTGAAGATTTAGATGGAAATATGACAAGTTGTGATGACTTGGAGCCAAAAATATTGTATTTGGACCAGTTATAATCCTTATATAGGAGCCTAGATTGTGGGATAGGACTCACTATTTCTGTTCAAAAGAAGTGAGGGTGGAGTGCTTAGCTGTCTTGAAGGCGACTGATAGTAGTGCTCACAAAATTTATGTTAGAGTGGTTCTAACTACAAAATAGTTCATGGGTCATGCTCAACATCTGATCAATGAAAACATCAAAAGGTTATTTCCCCATTAGATAATTCAAAAATCGATGTTAAGGGGACATTAAAATAATATTTTAAGGATTTTACTCAAATCCTATTTCAGTTACATGCATCAGGTTGCAGTGAGGGGGATGACCATTACAATTAATGGGTTCCAGCTTTTGTTCTAGAAGAAAAAGGGAATGCAGTTGATTATGGACTCCCTGATGATGGAGGTGGACTATGGGTGCAGGTCAAACCATGGAGGAGAGGAATATATACTAATGGTTTAGGTGGATACTCATCTATGTATAGTTTGAACACTCGATCTAGAGGAACATAATTGGTTGTTTTTTGGTTTTTTGATGTTTTTGTTTTTCCTCTACTAGACATTGATTTTATTTTATATAGGTTCTATTGCCCCACATCTTATTTTAAGAAAATTAAGCTCTAAAATAATTTAATATGTTATGGAATATCAAAAACAATTCAATGGAATGATGTTGAAAGAATTAAGAATGATGATTAATTTTTTCATCCTATAGATGGATTAGTATTGCATACATTTGATGCTATGCATCCAAATTTTTCTATTGAGTTGGGTATTTTATATTTGGTTATATCATGTGATGTTATTTATTTTTTTATAATATTCTTACTTAATATATCACATGACTATTTTTCATTCACATTTATAATCATCCTCTATGGATTGGTATGAATGAATAATTCATATTCTTGAGTATACTCATATATGGACCTTCTAATCCTAAAAGTGATATATAATGAATAGTATAACCCAAATTCATGATAGAATATTCTCATCCCATATGACAGGAAATGAAGATTTATTAATGAATGTACCTAAAAGGGTTGATGGAAGAGTCAGGTATGGCAATGATAGAGACTTGAATATCAAAGACAGTGGGAGCACAGAACTGGTAGTTGGAAAGCTTTGGAAAACCAAAGTTCATTTTTTGGATGGTTTGTGTCACAATATCTTAATTTTGAGTCAACTCTAGGACTCAAGAATTATATTTACATTAAAAAGTATGAAAATAATAGTAAATATAAGGAATTATCTCATGAGAGGATTCATAATAGATGACAACATATCTATGGTTGATAGTAAACAGAACATTTTATATCTGATAGTTGAAGAATAAAAGAACCTATGGCATCGAACATTGGGTCACATTAATAAAAAAATCTTGGAAAAGAAATCTAAGCTGAAGATATTCATTGGTATCTGCAATCAAAAAATTTAATGGGAATAGACTTGTGATGATTTCATGTGAGGGAAGTTGGTCTGTGGTTAATATCAACCAAAGTAGAAAAGGGAATCAAATCTTCTTGATTTAATCTATATAGACATATGTGGTTTGATAAATGTCACTAGAACATATGGAGAAATTTACATAGTTATTTTTATCAATGATTATAGTATGATGTCTTGTTTGATGGTTATACACAGGAAATGAAAACATATTGATTTCATAAAAAAATATTTGCTGAAAAGTAGATAATGATATTGGTCACACGATCAATGTTATATGGTTTAAAAATAGTGGGGAATTATCATCTATTGATTTTGAAATTTAGCTGGAGAAACAAAGAATGAATCATGTTGTTTAGGTTATAATAACCCCACAAGAGAATGGATTTTTTGGGTGAAAGAATCAATAAGTGAACAATATGGCCAGAACATTGTTGATTGAGAGTGGTATCTCTAGCAATTACTGGAATGAGATCAATCAATCTACTGTGTGTACTCAATATCAAACATGTCTTTATAATGTAGAAACCAAGATACCGTATGAGTTGTGGAATGTGTGGAATCCCAATTTGATTTATTTTCATGTTTTTCGAGGTAAAAGTTTAATCAGAAACAAAGAAGTAAATTATAGCTACTGTGGGGATTTGGTAGATGACGGAATCTTCCATATCTACTCTATTTAGATAAAATATTACAAATGTTTCATTAATTATCATGGTAGAATTATCAAATGAAATGATATTAATATCCTTCTAGATACGAGCAAAAATACCTCAATAATCCATTATGTTGATATGATTGAACATAAAGAAGATAATGGGTATGGAATAAACTCAAATAAAAAAGTAGAGTATGGTGTAAATACCATTCATAGGTAACAAAATGATGATGATTTGGAAGAAGAATACAAATAATAAACAATGCCCAAAGAAAATTCATCAAAACCTAATAGGAGAAACATAAGAGCTGAAATTGATCAATAAAATATCTTTGCTGATTTGATGTAACTAACACAGACAATGAGAGTGAGGAATAATGGAAATTATTCCTTCCGTTAAATTGTGGAACCAATATCATTGTAAGAATTTGTGAAATATGAATCATGGGTTGAAGACATGAATAAAGAACTTGATCAGATTGACAAGAAATTGTCAGTGGATATTGTTAATAGACCAGAATACTTAAATGTTATTAGAACCAAATGAATCATCAAAAAAATTTAATGATCAAGTAAATGTGATATAAAATAAGGAATTCTTGCTGTGTAAAGGATATGCACATATTGAAGTAATCAATATCAATGAATCATTTTCTCCAGTTCAAAGACTAAAGTAGATCAGGATATTCCTTGCTATATCAATCCAAAGAGGATACTAAGTTTATCTTACGTATGTCAAAATAGCATTACTAAATGTTGTTCTTTAAGAATATGTCAATATTTAAGGACTAGTGGATTTTCTATTTGGTAATGATGGAATGAAGGTTTTTATATTGAAAAATGTTCTCGATAATCTGATGTAGGCACCATGAGCATTGTATTCTTGTTTGGATTCATATTTGAAGAAGCTCGAATTTAAAAGAGGATGTCTCAACCATAATCTCTATATGAATATTTGAATATAAAATCCATTTGTGGTTCTAGTATATGTGGTTGATATTATATTTCTAATAATTAGGCAGATACAAGAGGATGAATTTTCCCATCACATGAAATATGATTTTGAAATGTCTATGATTACTGAACTCACATACTTCTTGGGGATTTAAGTTGCACAGAAGAAGGATCACCCATTCATTTATCGTTAAAATTATGTAAAATTATTGATGAATAAATTCAAAATTCATGACACGAAAAAATTGACTTCAATTGTTTTTGGAACTAAACATGGAATGTATGAGGATGAGACTTCTGTAAATCCCATCATGTTCTGGAGAATCATTGTAAGCCTTTTGTACTTGACTCTGACATGTCCATATATAATCTTTGCAACATGGTTAGTGGCCTTCTTACAATGTATTACAAAATAAGAACATTTTTTGGAATTTAAAATAAACATGTTCTGCATTCAATGTACTCATAATTATAGACTATACTTTTCTTCAAGAAGAGATAGTGAAATGTCAGTATTTTATAATGTTGATTGGGCTAGCGATGTGGTAGACAGAAAGGCCAAAAGTGGTGGAGGATTTTTTATTAGAAATAAATGTGTTGTCATGTTGAGTAATAATCATGAAAATACTTCTCTTAGTATAATTTAAGATAAGTATATCTCTTCTACAAATGATTTTTGGTGGATATTATGGATGAAACATCTATTGAATGATATTGGTGATGGGGTGAAACAACCAATGGTAATTCACAAGGATAACAAGATCATGATTAATCTTACAAAGAATAATGTTCATCATTATCATACAAAACATATTGATATAAGATATAACTTCATCAAGGAAATAGTTGAACAAGTTGTGAATAAAATGGATCATGTTAGAATAGATGATCAATTGGTTAACATTCTGACCAAGTCGTTGGCAGCATATGTGTTTGAGAAATATCTGCTTAACCTTAGTGTTCGGCCGCATCCCTATGCTTGAGGAGTTTCTAAATATCCCCCCACCCATTTTAACTAATTTTCTTAATCTGTTTGTGGAACTGATGTAGGATTATGGAGGAGATACAATCCAATGGGAGTGTGTTTTTTAACACTACAAGTAAAAATAAAGTTTATTATGTTTATTTCCAAAGGGGGTGATTTAAAAAATAGAGAAATTCAATGAGTTACAAAGGGGTAGAATGATAAATTTAATGAAATACAATGGGGAAAAATGATAATGGGGAAAACAATTCGGTGTTAAGAGGAAAGATTCAGAGCTTAGCTTGAACATATTTAAGCATTCCAAAACACAAGAACACAATTCATTCTTCACCTATTGTTTTGTACATCAATCATTGCTCACATAGACATAGAGTGTTAGATGATTTGTTTCTTGAATATCAGGATTTGATTGTGGCATGTTTTTTATTGAATTTTTCTACAGATTTCTTGTAAACACAAAGGGGGAGATTGTTAGAAATAATAATATTCTTTTCTGTAAGTGCAATTTGTTTTTTATTATTTAAAATCCACACTATTTTTATCAATGGTTTTTTAAGGAAATTTTTCTTCTAGTTCATGTTCACAACATTGTTGATGGTGGTAATGTTTCCCTATATATTCCAAAACAACGTCCATGAAATTGGAGAATGAGGAAAAGGGTTTTTAGAAAAGGAAGTTGTTTACAAGGTTGAAGGTGGATTTGATTGTTTCATGAATGTTTTTTATATCATCTTGTCAAAATAAAAAAGGAAATAGGCATGTGCATGATCTTCTTTTTTGATTAATGACATTGTTCTGCACGGAAGAGACTTACGCACCCAATGTGTCATAAAAAGTTCATTAATGCACTTGGGGAAATGGTACATGATAGCATACAATCGAATGAGAATCATATGTTGAGGGTATTCAAGGAATATAAATATTTGGATACCCCCATTCAAGACATAGAACTTTTTCCAACAAATGTCAGGTGTCTCTACCGCATGAAAGTGTTGTGCACAAAAGACTTACTTGTAGAAAATCTAACACGTATGATGTTCCCTAAGTCTTAAAGACCAGGTTAATCTCATGGTGTAATTGTGTGAAATATAGGGTTTGTGAGAAATAATTCTTACATGATAATTCCAAAACTATTGTGTAAGAAGAGGTGTTATGCACAAGTGTAGTGTTAACCTTCTAATAGGGGTTAGAATTCCATTTTGTTTCATCAATGTTCTTAGGTGAATAAATTCAATTCAATGGTGAATGAATAGTTTCATTCTATATTTGGAAAAAAAAATTAATTCAATTCTATTTAAGGGACCTTCAATTTGATAATCTAAGTAAGACTTAACCCAAAGCAGTGAGCTATGGGGAGTTGATGGAAGTGTTTTAAGGTGTGCAGTGTGTTATCCATAAATTATTTTAAATACATTGTGTCTAAAACAATGTGACTATTTCTAAACTATTATATTCCAAAACTAGTTAAGATTAGTCAATTTAGATATTACTGACTCACTTTAAGCGTATTCTCGTTTTACTAGACCTTAGTGGAGAACCATGTAAAATTATCGTGTGAACACTTTACATGTCATTGTTTTTTTCCTAAACATTCTATATAGAGAGGTTTAATTAGAACATACAAACATGGGAAAATGATCCATCACATTTTATGAAATAGTTGACACCTAGATTCACCCCTCCCCTCTTAGGGCGTTCTGGGGTCGTTTAGTGAGGATGAGGTTACTATCAAATTGAGAGGGCCTAGTCCTATGAGAGAGTGTGGTAGGTGGGGACCCAATCTCATATTTAGACCATGAGAGAGGATGAAATTATGCATATCCATGGTTGTGTTTGGTTTCCAATGTACATATTTGAGGAGATGATGTGGGAGTTTTGTGACTATGTTTGGGCAGTGCACCCTAGAGCCACCAAGATGCAACATGACATACTCTATTAGTACTGGTGGTCGGGTATGAAAAAAGAGGTAACAATTTTTTTCACGACATATTCCACCTGTTAGTAAGTGAAGGAAGAAAATCCGTGACCATATGAAATTTTACAACAGTTACCAATTCCCCAATGAAAATGGGATGATTTCCCAATGGACTTTATGATCGGTTTTCTCGGGTTTCCTTAAGGTAATGATGTTATGTTGGTAGTTCTTGATAGGCTCACAATGGTTTCACATTTCTTTCTAATCAAGGAGAAATTCAGTGTTCATTAGATTGGGTGTTGTATATCGATGAGATAGTACATCTACATGGGTTACTGCATACTGTCATTTCGAATAGGGGATCCCACATTACATCTCATTTCTAGAAGAGTTTTCATAGGGAGATGGGTAGATAGGTGCTTCTGAGCACAACATACCACCCTCATATTGTTGGTAAGTTAGAGCCTATAATAAAATTTCTAGGGGAATTGTTCAAATCATACATATTGGATTTGGGGGGCTCTTTGGTCAATCATATAACCCAAATTGATTTCACAAACAATAATAGTTATTTTGTTATGATAAAAATGTCACCTTATGAGTCTTTGTATGGTAGGTCGTGATGATCACCCATGTTCTGGATAGAGGCAAGTGAGATAGCTTTATTGGGACCATGCTTTATAAGAAATACTTTTGAGTATGTCCAGTTGATTCTGATAAAAATGGATATTACACAGTCTCAAAAAAATTCTTAAACCAATTTCTGTAAATGACCTCTAGAGTTCGAAGTCGAGATCGACTCTTGTATATGTTTGACTAAGGCTAGGACATAGATGGATTAGGAGACAAGGTAAGATTTAACCATGATATGTTGGGATATTTTATATTACGGGGAGAATTGGTTTAGTAGCCTATTAGTTGAAGTTGCCTCAGAGGTATTGATCCATTCTGAATTTCTTCCATGTATCTCAGTTGTGCAACTATCATTCAGACCCATCTCATGCCTTTCAGTTTGAGGAGGTTGAGCTACATGTTGATCAATACTTTGTGAAACATCTGATTTGTATAGTAGATATGAGCACAAATGTTATATAAGGCTAGTTAGTTCCCCTAGTACAGGTGTTATGGAAACTCAGCCATTTACAAGACAAGACATGGGAGTGGGATGTCGAAGATCGTGCTCAGTGGCTAGATCTTCTCTCATAAAAAACTGGACCAGCCTTTAGAGGGAAATTCAAGGATGAATTTATTTATGGGGGGATATTTTAAGAAACAATGTTTTCTTAGGAGGTTTGAATCCCTTATTTTTTAGTGTTAATTTTTAAATATGGCCTAATGTTAATTACCTTTGAGTACAAAGAGGTATTGGGTGTGTTTGAGGATTTTTAGAAGCCTGAAACCCATGTTTTGTGGTGATTAAAGCCTGGAAAATTGTTAGTGAAAACCATGTGGGGAATGATTCATGGTTTGAAAAAACCATGGCCGGTTGGACAGAGATTAAGGAATGGTCAGATAGTTAGGCCGAATCGTGTTGATTTGGATGCACAACAACACTAGAAGGTCTCCAATTTTGATAATTTTTAACAGAGGATATTTTTCACAATTTCACCCCGGTTAGATACACAATTCTATAAAATCATGTGAGGTTCCCACCTTCTATATAAGACCATGCGTTTTGGAACATGGTTTGTGGAACTATGTTTTTTGGCACATGGTTTTTAAAACCTTGCATGTAAACTATGAGACCCTTGATATTTTGGGAAAATTTATTATTTTTAATTAAATTAAATATAATCTAAACCTAATATCCCATTTCATATCCTACAAATAAAAGGATGTATTTTGGATCTTTCTTGAGAAACTATTTTTATTTTGGAAGTGGTTTCTCCGTCTGATATCATATTCAAACACAAAATGTATCATTGGATCCATAATAGTAATACCTCAATTCCCTTTTAGTTGGTCTCTATTCTTCTGGATATCAGTGGTCTTTTTTGGATTTAGGATCTTATTCCCTAATTTCTAGTTCTCCATACATTATTCATGTTTTCCTCTATCTGAGTCGAATCATGAGTTTTTACTGGACAAGCACTCCACTATCCAGCTAAGGTAGGTGGTCTATAAAACTTCCTCAAGTATTGGTGATTTATTAGGGTACCGTCCATTAGGTCTTCTACCAGTCTCTCTGAAAAAACCCTAAATTTCAATTGGTTAATTTAATTAGATTTAATCTCACCTATTAGGGATTCCTTAGGATCCATTATGATGGGTTTGTAGTTAATTCCCCAACCATGGCCACCCATGGGGTGTACCTCATGAAATCACATGTCATTGCCTTGGTTGAACCTCTCATGGGGCATGTTCTTATGATTTTCAAGATATAGTAAGACCAATTATTCTTAATTGGAAATAAATTTATTAATAAGATATGTCATGAATCCTTGATTTATGCTACATTGATATTTCATTCTTTGATGGTTTTGGTTGATTTAGTGGGAATAATCAGTGATTTTTCACATTTTTATTGAATGATTAATTTCGAAAATGTGTCATAAAGTGGATTTACCCATGTGACATTTTAAAAAGTGATTTTTAGACAATGGGAGGTTATACTCAATTAATTACTCATCTTTGTTTTGTAATATATGGGTCGGTATACACATATAGTGAATTGGTATGTGTGATGTCTATGTTAGAGGGTATACTTATATGATATGAAATGGTGAATAAGGTAACTGTTAAATGTATGAATAGATTCCTTGGACATGATCCTTGGATATATAACATTGTAGGGGACAATATAGATAGAGTATACTCCTTCGTTCTGGGTTCTATTGGATACCTCATGCATTGCTACCCATTGGATCCTGATTTCTTGAACTCACATAGTATATTTTTGAAATGATATGATTCTAAGACTCCAAATAGTTCCTAACTGAGTTTCTGTTGAGATGCTCCTTGGACTTGATGAGGATTCCTTGGTCTGCAACACCTTGGGTCCTGCCCTTCATGGTATGACTCTTTGAAATATTCATGATTGTGGGAACTATGACATGTTTGGTTGAATAGTATGGATATGTATGTTTCTGACACATCAAGTTGTATTTAATGGTCATTATTAATATGTTTTATTTGTTAAGTTCATGGTTGAAAGGATGCATATGGATGTATGGTGAGGAAATGACGGTTATTTCAGTTATTTATAGCTTCCTTTTAAAAGATGTAATACTTGTTTTATAATGATCCATGATTGGCTATATTATATCACTTTCTTGATTATACATTCCATGGGTACATTGCTTTTTAATATTTCTTAACAAGTTATGTTTTATAACATAAAATTGTATAGATCTTTGGTGGTTGCCTACAAGTATGTTATCTCACAAACTATTTCAGCCTCTCTTGTGGACCCAAAAAAATCATATGGTTGTAGATAATGATAAGGGAAAGCACCATAATATAGGTTTATGATTTATTTATCGAATTCGGAGAGTATGAGATAATGCGGAGGCTTGTGATTCTACTCAGATAATTGTTGGTCTTTTTGGAATTTTGGATTATTTAATTTTATTATACCTCCATGTACCTATTTTGGATATAATCATAGACACATGTAACACAATCAGTACTATATATGAGAAACTTGTTTAATTTTTATATAATCTTTTTTAGTCTATTCATTACTTTCCTACATGTGGTATATGCTTCTGTTATTGGTTATTTATTGATATTATGTTTTGTATACTCTAATGATAAGGTAATTCTCTCCCCACTGACACACCTAGGCCCCCACTACTGTTCAACAACCTCTAGCATTTGGGGATATGTGCATGACACCTTGTGACCCACTAGGATCATTGCACTATCGAGTGGAATCCATGTTTGAGACGTTACAATCATCCTTTTAATGATGTTGTTTTTGAATAAGCTTATTTAAAAACCATTAACAATTTTCTCCTCCCATTAAAAATAAAAGGTTTTATCATCCACATCACATTTTTTTATAACATTTAAAAATTTAGAAGGGTATCTTATTTGTAAATCATAATAATGTTTTAAAAAGGATATTTTTTCAATTCACAAAATTCATTTATATTTTAATGTTTTAACTGGTTTTCTGATAACATTATTATTTTTAATTTCATTTACCCTCCATGGTTTATATTTAATGAAGTGATGTTTTGATCACCATACAAATGTTATAATGATATGATTTCATTTAAAAAATAAGGGTTATAATATACGCTTATTATAAATTTCATTTTATTTGATATATTGAATGGTTTATTAATTCCTATATTTTTTTACTCGGTCATTTGGATATATTTCAAATGGATTTTAATCTACACACATATGTATGGTTGATGATGAGTGGGGTCTTATATCAAACTCTAAGGCATTTCTTAAGGTTTCATATCACATAAATAATTTAGTACTACTTGAATAAGATGCATGATATTTTTTAAAATTAATTTATGTGTGAATGAGATATAATAATTTTTTAATAAGTTTAATGTGTTAATTTTATGCAATAATCTTTTTTCAGAAGTTATTGTGTGAATGTGATTTTTAAAACCTTGTTCACAAGATATTATATTCTTATGATTATTATAAAAATCAGATTTGTATATAATGTTATGAAAAAATTTCAATATGGTTTTTATTTCCTTAAAAGGACATGTTTTCATAAATGTGAACTATTTTAATGTATTTAAAACCATTATATTTTCCAAAAAAGTTTTATGATAATTCATATTTATTTTGAACCATGATATAAAATTTTTTCCCTTAATGAACTTTTTAGGATATTATTTTTTTATTATCATCTATGGTCTTATGATCTCATATACAGATATTTTTTCCTTTATCATGTTCTCCTCTAAGTTTATGATCAAGATAATTATGATCTGTCATTATTTATGTTTGATTATTTGATCCCACCCATTTATTATGTTTTTCTTTTCCCTATGTTATGGAGAAATTAATTATTTTTGGAATGTCTAAATGGGAATCTAGAGGAGTTTGATTATAGTGAAATTTTGGAAGAAAAAAATTATTATATATATATTATCCAAGACACTAAACCTTTTGTTACATGTGTAGTTTTAATTATTCTGAGATATATAATTTAAATCATGAAATGGATGTATTATTTATGTCAAAATTATCATGGTTTTCCTCAACATTCCTTGTACAGGGTTAGAAAAAAGAAATATTAGTTGAATACAATAGTTTGAAGAGGTAGGAGGGAAATGAACTAATACAAAATACCCGTTAAAAATTCAGAGTATCTATTATGAACAATTGATATACATTAGAGATATAAGACTTCCTTGAGGAAATAATATTAGAAATGATTGTGTTTATGTATATGGTGAAAATTTTCAAAAAATGTATTTATTCCACCCAATAAAAGATCCACTGGATGCAAAAACATCATCTGTAGAAAAAACATCTTTTTTAGAAATAATAAATCCATAATACCAAAATTAAATTGAATAAATAGTTATTTAGATAATGGAGTTTATAAATATATGAATATTTTGTCATTATAATTGATTATAAATGTGTTATAATGGGTGTGAATTGTGATATATCAATGATAAAAAATTATAAATTTACAATGATAAATCATAATAAAATTTATAATTATAGTGAAATGGAATTAGAAATAATTTCACAAATAAAGGAAATGAATAAATTAAGAACCCTTGCCTTATAATTTAGCTTCATTAAGACTGTGATGGAAAGAAATAGAACCTAAAGAACACTTGGGAGGAATTCTTGAGAAGGAAAAAATGATGATATCCATTCTTAATGATTTTTTTATTGTATAATGAAGGGATGATAAGGCTCTATTTATAGAAAATGAAAGAGAATTGTTCAATAATTTCAAAACATAGGCCCTAAACTTTTGATTTTGGAAAATGAAAAAATCATTAGATTTCCCTTTATTTTAATCCATTCTATTTCCATATAATTAATTTTATTTTTATATTTATTTCTTATAGGTCAATTTCATTATTTTTCGTTACATTGGTCATTTAAAAGACTTTCATTTAGAAAGAATTATTTTAAAAACCATATTTTTTTATTTTAGACTTTGGAAATCCTTTTTTAGTTTTGAAAATAGAATTTTGTACTTTCAAATAAATTATATTAATAAAAAAACATGATTTTGGTTGGGGATTCAATTTTATTAATTATTATATCACTTTAATATCATGTCTAGGTCATAATACATAATGTATAATCATATAATATTTTAATAATTACCTGAAAATTTCATTTCCATGGAAAAATATGAAAAAACATTCATCAGCTAATTTTGGTTTCATGATTTAAATTTTAAAATTATTTAAATGAAAATAATTTTCTCTATATGACAAATTTCTCTACTAAATTAAACTCTAAGTGTATTTTCAATTCATGTGTTTTCACAAAAAATTATAAAACATGGTTATAATAAAACCTATTTTTATTCGAAAACATATGTTTCTAATTATATTATTCATTAATAATTACATATTGTTAATAATTATTATTTATTTATTTTTCAAAAGGATTTTATGTCTGATACTATAAACTAGTGTGTATAATGGAGACATTACTATTATAATGGTCATAATGGTTGGTTACTATTCCGATAGTCACTTTTCCCTTCTAATAGCCATATTACCCCTTATAAATACAATTTCTAACTTCTAAAATAATTAATATCATTCTAATACTTCATATATAAAGCTGATTCCATTAATAATTTTATTCTTAATGATAATAATGTATCTTATATATTTTCCATTCTCTTTAGATTGTGATCCTTTAAAATTCATGATTAAAGTGGTTGGATATATTATTGTGTGTTCTATAAAACTACTTGTGGTTGTTATAGTGAATGTAATTTTATATTTTTTATTGTGATATGATAATAAAATCAATTGGATTTTATTGTGTAATAATATGTTTATTTATTACAGTCATGTATAGGGTCTCATAACCCCCCCCCCCCCCCAATTAGATGATTTCAACCTAGAAATTTTGGGTACACATCAATCAGAAAGAAAATATATCTGACTGTTCATTATAAAATCCCCATAATCCCATGTCATTTTCTATATATATTGATTCCACTAATATACTTTCACAAACTGATTTATTCAATTCTAATTTTTTTTTCTCTTTTATCATGAACCTAAATGCATTCATCGTTTTTGGTCAAGTTGGGAACCAATTATATTTATTTGGTTTCAAGTGTGTGAATCAGATAGGGTACGTACTTACTCAAAAGTGGGACAATGAAGACATAATTCACTATAGAGTGGTTGTGCGGAAAATCAAACTGAATATATATAGCTCTAGATATCTCCAAATAAAAAAAGGACCAATGTATCATGGACTAACATTCTCCTTGTTAACAAAACTTATATCTTTAATCCATGATAATTAATTCAAGAAGGCTTGATCCCCTTCTTTGAATTCCATGTCCTTTCCTTATCAGTAAATTTTTTCTATCTATTATAATCCCAAATAATATGATTATGGATTTCTCAGACTTTCTCAGTTATTTTTTTAACAAGTTCTATTCTAACTATCCTCACATCAACCACTTTATCCCAATAATATTGAATATGATATAACTTCTTATAAAATTATTTTTATGGTTTGAATTATATACTTTAATGGTAGCTATTATTTTATGAAAATTCCTCCAGTTCTAATTATCGGTCCCATATTTCAAAGAAGTAAAATTAGCATGACCTCATCATATCCTGTAATATTTTGATTTTCCTTTTATACTACCCATTAGTTTTAAGATGAAAGAATTTTCTAAAATTAATCATAGTGTTCAAATACTTCCACAAACTCTTTTAAAATTTTTATTTGAAATGTGGATCACAATGAGATGCAATTGATTTTGTTGTGCTATGAATTTCAACAACTTCATTGAAAAAGAGTCACAAGACTAAATCAATATGTAGATTATACCTTATTCTAAAGAAATATGTGGGATTGTAATGGATGTCAACAATGACACATATTACATCAATCTTATTAGAAATCATACGAATCTATAATAAGAAATTCAATGGAGATATTGTCAAACTTCCACATTTTTATAGTGGATGGCATTATAATGACCTTTGGATGGTGTGTCTCAAACCTAACTTAATGGAAAAACCAGAATATTAACACATAATCTATAATTTACCACTTCATTTTATCTCACTAGAAGTTTCCACTTAATTCCACATACTACTTTGTGCTACTATAGAGTATATGGAAATTTGAGCTATGAGATTCTTCTATAAATTCCTCTAAATCATAAGTATTGATGGTATAGGTGGTCACTTTCTAATAATCAGTACACCATCATCATTTAAAAAGTATCTAAATTTCCCTTATCTATGTATTAAAACCTTCCCCAAACCCATTTTATCTTACTAATAACTCTTTATCTTTCCTAGTAAATATTATTTTGTAATTACATGGAAAAATAATGATACTTCCATTTACCTAAAAATTAAAATGTACTATATTACTAAATCCCTGAACACAGTATCCCAATTCATCATCATAATTGATAAAACTCAACGATCCTTCCTAATAAATGAATATCCCCCTTTTTTTCCTGTGTTGGTAGTGTATTACAAACTCATAGCCATTTCATACTTTAAACCATTTATTTTATCTCATGCTGATAAATTTTAGTGTCAATATATACATTAAACTCTATTAATTGTTATTTATATCACATATTTCGTCAACATATAGTGTATTTATATCTCTAATTCAATGATTAAAGCTACCAACTCCAGATCTCTAGTTGGATAATATATTTCATGGGACTTCAATTTTATTGATGCCTAAGTGAAAACGTTATCATTTTATATAAGGACACAAACTATATAATTATTTTATGCATCACATTATATATATAATCAATTCATTAAAAGTTGTATGGTTAATAGTGATTCGTTTATTAATATCAAATATAATTTATCAATACATTCTTTTTAATCAATTCATCATGTGATTTTGACACCTTTAAGTGTCAACTTGTCTAATGAATTAGGTAATTGGAAAAAATGATCAACAAATCACTTAAAATAAGCATCTTAGCTAAGGAATATATGTATATTTGTCATATTCCAGAGAATGGGAAATCATTTTACACCCTTTTTCTATTTAGCATAAATATATATTTTATCCATTAAGATAATATAGCCAACCAATGAAATTTGTTGAATCTAAAATTCACACAGGGAATTTATTATATAACTTATTTTCTCTGAGAGTCTCCAAAAAATCATATAATTTTTTGTAGAAAATTACACATATTGGTGTATATCAATATATCATTTATAAAATATAGAATAATGTTATGATGAAAAAAATAATTAATAAATTCATCAAACTCATATACATAGTTGGTTTATTTGTTAACTAAAAATGCATTATTCTGAACTCATAATGCCCATTACTTGTATAAATAGTGGTCTTCGGTATGTAACCCTTGTTAAATTTAAATTTATGATCAACATAATGAAGATAAATCTTCTATAAGTGTTTTTCCCATTCAAGTTGATCAAATATATCATCAATACATAATAATAGATACTTATGCTTAATAGTAATGAAAATTATTTTCACTTAATGGATGAAAAACATCATGGATTATTCTTTATTCTTCATAAATAGTAAGGGTACCTAGTAAGATGAGACAATCATGAGTCTGGATAAGTTATAAAATAATATTGTTGCTGCTCCTATAATTTCACCAATTCCATCATACCCATTCTATAGGGAGGGTTATAAATATTTTCACAATAATGATATAATCAATAGAGAATTGAAATTCTAGATCAGGTGGATATATATGTTATCCACCATGAAAATCCTTCAATATAATATATAATAATATATATAGTCTATTCTTCATGCATCCTTCTCATTCATTGATTTATCCTCTGTGAGAATTTAAACAATATGATTCGTAGGAGGTTGTTCTGGAAAAGACTCGAGCAATAAAGAATCTCCTCTAAGATGGGTTTATATTCTAGACTCATACATTTTATTCTTCTTATATTGAAAGAGAATTGGATTATATTATAATGATTTCCAAAACATCTAAATAATTAAATCAAATTAATCCATCAGTATATCAACTAGGTTTACAACTAAAGAAATACTATTCATTTTAATAGATATAACCCATTGTTCCTTTGTTAACATATAGTTTTCACTATGGGTTCTAACTGATGACTTCTTATTTAATGCACCATGGAATGATTTAATGTTCTTAAAAAACATGAAATATATAATATAGTTTATATATCCATTATAAAATAAAGTATTATCTAAAATTCATTTTATGAACAAAGTACCTATTATTACATATTTTGTACCTCAAATTTTTTTTATTGTGTTTGAATAAGATCAACCTTTCTCCCTTGGCCTCTTATTTGGTAAATGCCCTCAATTCCAAGGTATTCATATAGAAGCGTGCATCACCTTCATAAAATAGAATAAATGGATCTTGATAGCATCTCAATTTAATATTATCTCCTAATATTGATGGAATTTATCTCCACACTTGAAACAATCTTGCAATCCATTCTGTAATTATTTGAAGTGTTTATTTCAAAAATTATTACATGTTTGAAATTTTATTATTCCCTTCTTCTTCTTTTTTATATTCCACTCTATATGGTGATCATAAGTCCAAATTTTCTCATCCTTTATATTAAAAAACTCTAATTTTGAAAATTCCTTCCCTATCGTGAGAGAATATTTCAAAATCTCCTTGTAAGTTGAAAAGTTTTAGGAAAATAGTTTTATTCAAAGACATTGTTTTTCTCTATTAAAAAATTTATTGATCATTATTTTAGGATTATACACATAATTTTTAGCATGCCTTTCGAAACATGTAATGTTATCTTCATACTCAAAACTATTTTCATTAATTTTTAGAAAAAAACTTGAATTATGATTTTATGTTATCTCATTTATCTTGAGGGAAATACTTCTCAAGGAATTTCACATTAAAATGATTCCACCACATTAATTATATCTCTTCCCCCTATTAGTTTTTGTATTTAAAAACCACCATTTATCATAATATCTCATTATATGATATACAAACATAATAACTTTATCCCATTCACTATATCCCATGGTCAGAAAAATAATCAATAAATATCGAATTAATTACTCCTCCACTAATGTTTTAGTTATGTCATTGATATCCAGATGATGTTTACTTAATAAATGATCCATCATTTTAACAATATATTGAGGTGAAAAAAAGTTTTTCTATATGGGTATGTTTTCTTTCTTAACTTATTGTGTAATTCAAAAATATAGTGATACTCTTATCATCTCTAATACCAGTTAAATTATCCTAATCGGGAGGGAAATATCTACATTTTTATGTGTTTTGGCATAGTTTCCCCCTTAATTTATACACCATTTCTAAACATTGTAATATAATTAATTAGAACATAAGTAAAACTATGAATTTTGAATCATAGAATAAAATTATTATGAATTAATTATAAATGAATATTGTGTGTTCTGTATAATATTGAAAAATTTCTATAATTTATTTTGGGTTTTTCATGGGGTTATATTATATAACTATGTTTTTTAAATCTAGTTCATAATGTTTATAATACACTTACAATGATACCAACTATAACAATATTGAATCAAGTCACCTATATTTTTCAGTTATTTTATTAAAAAGGTTAGGAATATATAGATTTGAATACACAATTTCTAACCATTTAGTAATTTCAGGTTAATTGTTACAAAAATGAACATTATATTATATTGTAACCATTAAATTCATCAAAAAAATACATGAAGACGTTAAATTATGATATACTATAATTAGGTAACACATATTAATATTCAGGGAATACAAGGGAAATGGGAAATAATATAATGTGGTGAGATCAAATGCCCCATAAGGGATATTATATTGTCAAAACTGACATGACTTAAACATGTAATATATAGTATGGAATGATTGAATAATCAAATTATTTCATAATGAAATATAACATGGGAACAATACATTTATGGAGAGTATATAAATGGAAATTAATTATCACATAATAATAATAACTACATCATAGTGATGGAGTATATAATTCTAAAAATCATAATTATATCATGACGGCCTCATCAAATACATAATATATAAATTGGTAGGGAAAAACTAAATACCCAAGCTATATTTCTTCATTATACCTACTAAATTATTGAGAGGAAAAACAATTCTATGCCGCAAACGTCACATAATTTTTCCAATGCATCCATAATATAAAGTGAATCGATAAACAATACATATCATAATTTTCCCTAAGAAACCTCATACATAATTAGTTGTTAGTAATCAGTAGTTTTTGATATACTTATAAAAGATGTACCAAATGAAAATATTTCCACATTCAATGGATTAGTTTGGATATCTGGTTGAAGATTGAATAATAATTTTAGAAACTATACGATATTCACAACACATGAATTTAATTCTTTAAACATGCCTATAAAATAATGGTTGCTAATAATATTGTTATATATTTCTCTATAACAATGGTTTAGATCTTGGTATAGTGTGAAATCTAGTACCCTATATTTGCAATTTTTTAAAATTATTAATATTGGGTAAGCTATACCATTGGTTTTAATAAACCATTAGAATAATACAGTATCATATGAGGAATGCCCCACCCTTCTATGAACTCTAATTAATATCTACCACATATGATGGCCTCCAATATCCTATCCCTGGTGATATCCCTTCACTCATTAAGTTTTTGATTCCATTCCTATTTAGAAACAAATTATTGAGTTCCAAATCAATAATCTATTATATTATGAATCATTTTCAATTTTATATGGTCATTAAACACCTTATAAACTCATGTTATGTCGTAATTTTTCTTAATTCCTTCAATAAAGGTTCATTTATATTATATTTCTATAGTATCTCATGACAAATGTGATCAAAGTTGATGTATTTTTTATAGTTTAATTACTTTCTACATCTATATAAATTCAATATTTGGTATTGTAAATATATGTTGATTGATTATTCAATTAATTTATATTATAAATTTTCTATTTTTAAAATTTAATTGGGTGTACTTAAATTATTCAATAAACTATTTAATTTTTATTGTTGAATGATAAAAAATTATGGAAAATTAATTATAGTTTAATGTGGTATGAAATGTTTGAACAATCATGTTTGAAACATTTAATAGTTACACATTTCCTATTCAAAATCAAAAATTATGTATTAGTTTTTGAATATTCTATTTATTAAAAATTTTATGGGTCACTTATAATATGCATATATTATCGTATATTGAATCTGAATTTCATTATTTACATTTCTAATTGTATTCTTTGAGGATTTTCATGCTAAAGTTTGTATTTGGACTATCTTATTAGAATAGATATGTAGACATGGGATAGTGAATTATATCTTCCTGATATTATGGTTGCATCCCTCGTAAAACATATATATCAAAAATAATATTTATCATCATGGGTGGGGAAAAAATGTATTCTTGAATAAATGTTTTCCATGATAAATACATATATATTTAATTGGATTTACTTCACATTCATAATGACTAATTTAAAAAAATCTTTATGAAGATATATATATTAAATTGTATTTTTTTATCTAAACCAATTTTAATTGATCTAAATTTAACCTAAATTATTAAAACCATGTGAAATAAAATTTAAATGTACTCAAATGAATTGAATTTTTATTCAATAGATTTATGGTTACAATGAATATTATAATTATAGTTTAATAGGTTGATATTAATACAAAAAATTATGTAAATAAATGGATAGAATTTGGATGTATGATACTGGCCAGATCTCAATTGGTTTTCAAAATAAGTTTTTTATTTTCATTTTATATCTAAAAATTCTCCAGATAGAGTTCTTACATAGTTCCATTGTAATAATTATTTTGGAAGACCATTTTTATCTAAACAGGAAATTATCTTCTATATCACAAAAGTTGGTTCTCAAAAAATAACTATTTTCTATCGTATCACAGTGGGGATAAAAGAAATTATCCGAATATTATTGATCAAAATAAAAGGATTTGAATAGAAAATGTTATATTTGACTGGTTTTCATTTATTCAGCGTCTTAAAAAATAATGCATGACAATGAGAGAATAAAATATTAAGATAAAACATGAGGAATATAATGAAATTTATGATGTTGAGAGACTAAAAAAATTTATGGATGATTCTCGGACACCTTAATATTGGTAATTTTGTAAAATGAAAAATATAAAAATTTTATGCAACTGTATCATGGGAATTCAATATATGGAATTTATAACAGTTCCCTAAATTATATTCATAACTTTTGGATGTACTTACATTTCAATTATGTAGATATTCCCTCAAATATATATATAGTATGAAGGTTAATTTAATATCATGGATGTTATACTAATAAAATTCATTCTTTCTCAAAATAATGAAACTTATTGTTGGATAAAATCATAGTTATAAATTAATGAATAAAATGTGGTACATTTATATTGAATATAACTACTAATGAAACACTTTATGTTGTTCCACAAAATTAATGTGTCACTTTTAATTGATTCATAGGCTCTGAAATGATATTTTAACTGCCTCCGAAGCCCCCAATTATCCAAGACGATAGCACCTAGATGGTGGTGGAATATCCCATGTTATGCATAAATCTACTTATGATTACTTACGGAATAATGGATGTATAGTTATTTCTACTTCTGTGCCTTTATATTCTCATCAAGATGTTCCTAGAATTGTTGTTCTAAATCAAGAAAATAGAATGATCCACTTGACATGGGATGAAATTGCCGAGGAGTTCCACTCTCTTGTGGTCGGTTTTATTTCAAAGATGATTTGAATAAGGGTATTATTGATGAGAATGTGGGTGATGAATTTGATGAAAGTCAGGCTTCCATGGAGTGTGATGCACGCACCGATTTGGACATCAATTTTTAGTTGGAGCAAAGAATGATTCCCTCAAAAATTCAAAAATGAAAATAAATTCATAATGATACTACTTCAAGGAAATCCAAAAACAATAAGAGTACCACCCTTTTGAAATGCTTTTCTCCCCCTTCTAGGGGGAGAACCTTAGAAAATACAAGCCTTTTTACCCAATATTCTTTGATAACACATTTTTCTGCCTCTGATTACTAAATTGAAACTACATTAGGTGGGTCTTCATATTTGAAAAATTGGTACTATCCTGGTTCTGATGATTCTATTCTCTGACATAACATAGATAAATTATCTAATGGTAATGGGAAACAATTGAAACCTGAGTGTTTTGTATCATCACACCAAGACCATGGAATTGTCCTTGAATATTTAGATGGAAAGATGAAAAGTTGTGATGACTTGGAGCCAAAAATATTGTAGTTGGACCAGTTATAATCCTTATATAGGAGCCTAGATTGTGGGATGGGACACACTATTTCTGTTCAAAATAAGGGAGGGTGGAGTGCTTAGCTGTCTTGAAGGGGACTGATAGTAGTGCTCACAAAATTCATGTTAGAGTGGTTCTGACTATAAAATTGTTCATGGGTCAAGCTCAACTTCTGATCTATGAAAACATCACAAGGTTATTTCCCCATTAGATAATTCAAAAATCGATGTTAAGGGGATGTTAAAATAATATTTAGAGGATTGTACTCAAAACCTATTTCAGTTGCATGCATCACGTAGCAGTGAGGGGATGACCATTACAATGATTGGGTTCCAGCTTTTGTTCTAGAAGAAAAAGGGAATGCAGTTGATTATGGACTCCCTAATGATGGAGGTGGACTATGGGTGCGGGTCAAACCATGGAGGAGAGGAATATATATACTAATGGTTTAGGTGGATACTCATCTATGTGTAGTGTGAACACTCGATCTAGAGCAACCTAATTGGTGGTTTTTTGGTTTTTTGAAGTTTTTGTTTTTCCTCTACTATACTTTGATTTTATTTTATATAGGGTCTATTGCCCCACATCTTATTTTAAGAAAATTAGTCTCTAAAATAATTTAATATGTTATGGAATATCAAAAACTATTCAATGGAATGATGTTGAAAGAATTAATAATGATGATTAATTTTTTCATCCTATAGATGGATTAGTATTGCATACATTTGATGTTATGCATCCAAATTTTTCTATTGAGGTGTGTATTTTATATTTGGTTATATCATGTGATGTTATTTATTTTTTTAGAATATTCTTACTTAATATTTCACATGACTATTTTTCATTCATATTTATAATCATCCTCTATGGATTTGTATGAATGAATAATTCAAATTCTTGAGTATACTCATATATGGACCTTCTAATCTTAAAAGTGATATATATGTCTTGTTATTACCTTTAAAAAAAATTTGAATCATATTTTGAATATAGTTCTGTGCACGTATGATTCTTCCCCAAAAGATATATTTAAAATTTATTTTTCTTAATGTGGATGATAAATTATTTTCCTACTTATCCATTGATGATGGGATTGATCATAAAGGGAAAACTATCATGTCCTTGTTTTATAAAAAATATAATATTTAGAGGAATTCAATATCATTGTTGTTTCAATTTCATGGGACATCATTGATTATTTACAATGGATCATCTGAACAAGATTAATCTTTTATGGTATTACATTGATGTTGATATTGGGAATCCATATCAAAATATATACTGAAATGAAGTTCTAAATGTATTGAAATATGTTAATTATTCATTTTGTAATGGAAACATAAAATCTAAAAATTAGAATAATGGTCCAACATATATCAAGTAAAATTAGAACAATAAAAGACTCCACTATGATTTTTTGCTGGTTAAAATATTGTTACATAATAGTTTAAAAGTATTTCACCTTCATATTAACATATTTGAAATGTATCATTCAATTTAAATATTTATAAATGGGAAGACAATAGATTATATATAATCTTAGTTAGACTTGGTGGACTATGGTATCAGACCAAAAATACATCTCTTACGTATCAACAAAAATAAATGGATATTTCCTAAATATTTTTATATTATGAATCAATGATAGAAAAATAAATCCTGATAAGTACTCGATAGTTTTTAGGTTTCAAATTTTTATTTAAAAAATATATCAAATTATGTTAATAGAAGAGAGTTGTAACTAAAATATAGAAGAAATCTTGAGTTACACATCCTAATTCATGAACTGTTCCAATAAAAATTAATCATTTAATTTTTAGTAATATAAGGATGATAGTGATTCTATTATACCATTATTATATTGATCTATGTTTGAAATTGTTTTAAAAGTATTTTTTTCCAAAAATATAAGAATATTAACTATTAATTAAATTTCATTTAGAGAAAATTCTTCATCTATCATTTCTCAATTGACTATTGTATATAACTATCTATCATACAATTGATATTCTCTTTTGAGGGCCTATTTTTTCACTTATTTTATAAAAAGGATATAAATATGTTCATAATGAAATCTTATATTTGGAATAATAATCATACTAAAGGTTCCATTGTGAAAGTTTACTTGGATCAAGTATGTATGCAATTTTGTGCAATGTATTTGTGTAATGTGAGCACAAGATGTATCTAATCAATGAGAAATGGAGAAGAGTGGTGTGAGAAAATTTAACCTATGTTTCTATCAATTCCCAAATAAATTGTAGTTCATATATAATATTAATTGGAAATAATTATCCAAAAAGGAATAGTATATGGAATATCATAAAATCTTATTTATCTATTATTTCTTTTATGATTTTATCAAGTAGGTAATATGAACAGAAATAAGTTATCTAATACTATGTAGTTTCAAATATATCATAAAAATTTATTCTATTTTCAAATAGGGTATATAGTAAAATTATAATTACAATTAATTATTTGTTATCTTTGAGAAGGATATATGGCTTTCAAAGAAAATATCTTTTTGATTGATTGAAATCCAAGGTATGAAGATTAGTTAATTAAAATATAAAAATAAATAATCATAAAATTTTTATATTCATATATATATTTAATGTATTGAGAATATCTATTTAATTTTCCTCTAATGAAATAATATCATTGGATTTTTGTCATAAATTTTTGTTGCATGAATGAAAATCATGGGTTATCAATGAGGTAAAATTTGTTAAAACTAATCGAGCATTGAATTTGAGAACATAACAAGATTGTATGATGTTAGTTGCAGCAACCTAGTGTTTTTTAGTGCATCATATACTAGGTATTGATATTAAAATGTTTATTATTATTTATTTATTTAGTTTATACTAATATATTATTATTACTACCATGTTTGATTTGTTATGTTGAAATTAATGTTGTTCGATTTAATGAAATGGAATGGAAAACTTATACATGACTGCATATTTAGATTCATTGACATGAATCACATCCAAGATATTGATAAGACATTTATTCTTTCATCAGTGTATAAATAGTAATTTTTTTTGAAACATCATATAGGACCCTAATATTTCTTCATTGGGAAATTAATATGAATAATTGTTTATAATGATAGTGGATATGAAGTTGACTTCATCATTGAACCCAATAGACTTGATCAATATATAGAATAAGATGAGTTAAATTGTTTAATTTTTATAATTTATATTGAACATGAAGTAGTGGTTGGTAATATATAAAAGTAATTATATCTGTTCTCATTTTATTCAGTTTAGCTTGACTATGGTCATTTAGGTTAGTATCATTGAAATTTCCTTTATTTTTCATCATTATGGATGGGTATGTTAAGTTTATTTTTGTATGTATTGATTGAATTTAATTAAATTTATGTTACATAAATTAATGATCTTTCAAGGATACATATGTGGGAGGGTTACTCCCTCTAGCACTGTACAACATCATTTCATAGCTGCATCACTGAACAAGAGTTTCCCAGTCCTATCAAATAAAATAGAAAATAAAAATACAAATTTTGGAATTAAAATTATAGATTTGATCATAAAAAATAAATAAATCTGGAAATGAATTCAATCACTTATAATAGAATCATCATCCCACACCACATAAATAAGAGCCCAATATAAAATAAAAAACCATCACAACGTACACACTCTTATAAGGAATACCAAAAATAATTAAAAGCACCATTTTATTCTAAAAGACAATATTTGAAATATAAATTTTTAATTAAACAAAACATCATAAGTTTTTGGGTTTCTAGAGAATATTTTCAACAAATATGTAGAAAATTAAAACCATGTTATAAATTGTTGAACATGAAATTTTCTTCCTAAAACAAATTTAAGAATATTTAAACTTCAGAAAAAATGTATTTAAGCCAATTTATACTTCAGTAATAATTTCTGAAATGAATTATACAAAATAAATTTAATATACTTTCATTATCCATATTTAATTATTTTAATTTTAAATAGTTTCTTAAATTACATTTAAATAATATTTAATCAATTTTATATCTTATATGCAAACTATAAAATTAGTTTCTTATGTAATTTGAATTTATAGTTTAATTGTGACCCATGTTTTTTATATGTATTATGTTTAGATTTTAAATTTATAATATTTTTAGATTTCATGTAAACCCTAAAATTAATTTATAAGTATGATCAAAAATATGTTTTAATGTATAAACAAATGTTTTATTCATATATTATGTAAGATTATCTTTTAGTACCTGTTCGGATTGTCAATTTGTATTCTATGATTACAATTTTTCATATCTTTTTCATTGTTTGGATATATAATAAAAATTATTTAAGTATTACCTACTATCATTTATTCCTCTTATGCCATTATCATTATAATTTAAAATCTAAATAATAAATGAAAATTTCATTTCAATGCATCATATGAATGATATTGACCTAATATGAAAAAATGGAATACATGAAAATGGTCGATGGATGTGGGAGATGGTACTACCTCATTTTGTGCCCTTAGATTGTCTAGTAATTCTAGTATATATGGATTTATATCATTTCAATGTAATTTTATAATTATTTTAAAAACAAAATATACGAAAATAAACCATGTCATAGATTCTATCGAGATAGAAAATTGTCATTTGTAAGTAGCATAACCAATCTGATTAGGGTACTAGAAGAGGTACTCAGTGTATTCAATGTTCTCATTCACACCTGGACCCACCACCACATATCCCATCTACCATGGTATATCCTCATACTATTACACTTGTGGAACCTCTGATATTCCCACCTATTGCTTCATCATTATTTCAAATAGTCTCCAGTTCTCAATTTCAATTCTTATATCCCATGACAACTCCTCATCCCTTCTGTCATTATCCTATAGCTTCTATAACACCTCCTTTTCTCACACCTACCCATATATGATTTTATGATCATTCTCCTATGTATTCTACTCCAAAAAATAACATATATCCCTAGTCATGTATTTTATCATGGTTATATTTCATTATAAATTGATCCACCATAAATCTTAGATCTATTAGAGCTTAAGGATCATTCTATGTTAGGTATAAAGTTCAGTTGGAACTAGAAAAAACATCAATAAAATATTTAAAATTCTTCTATACATGATCCAAGATAAAATATCCCTTTTAAGGATTCAATTTGACTGGTTATGGAAACCAAATGGAGTTACAGGTCAGAATTTATGGTGGTTTGATGTCAGAATGCCCAAAATGGACATCCGAGATAATGTGGGGACAATGTAAAAGATTGTGTGAAAAAAATGGAATCATTCACACACAAAATATTTCACGCCAAAGGGGATGTTTTTAGAGCTATAATGGAATTTTATGTGCACTGTCATTCAAGGTTTCTCCTATAAATACAAGTTTAACTCCTTCTTCCAAGCCCCCCTAGATGTCGGTCAATACTTTGTTGTGTGTAATTCATCATCATTCATGCTTGCACGCAAAAACCACCATCTTGCGTGCAAAACATCACTCTTATGTGGGACAGTGTCGTTGTGCTAATTTTGCACACACCTTTTCTACACCTATCCTATTGCATGGAATCATTCCATATTGAATGCTAACCTTCCCTATTGTGCGCAATCCTTCCCTATTGTGCGAAAGGCTTTAATATTGCACAAATAAAGTGCCACGGTGCCCAATCATGTGTGCACTTTTTCCACACGGTGCAATATTACGCGCAATCTATCCTGAATCTGGCGCATCTTATGCACAACAGTATCCATGTCTACACCTGCTGGTCCGTAACGCGGGGGCTGCACACACACACCACTACTCAGGATTAATGCTGAGCTGCGGTCCTAGTGGTAAAGTCTAGTCTCTTCACACCTGTCATTGACCCCCATAAAAATGGAAAGTCTCACCGCAAACTTTTCCGACCCGGACGTCAGCATTTTCCATTGCACCCTTATGCGCACCCACCTTCCACATATGGAATACCATGATTTGAGATACTCTTCCTCACTCTATGAAACACCTTGAGTGGAAATTTTCTTCTTTGTTCATTTTCTATGTCGTGAGTTGAGATTCTCACCATCAAATCCCTAAGTACCTTGAGTTAAAAAAATCCTCAAGAAACTCATCCAAACCCCATAACCTGACATCTATACCAGGTTCAACCAGAAAGGGATGCTCTTGCGTAAGTCCCAAGACCAACCATTCTGAGGCGCCTTATTCCCATTAGTCCTCACTGCACAAATCTAAACTGTATAATTCCCTATTATTCAATAACATGATGACTCTTGATCCAAATAAGAGATACCTTATTCTCCACACATATTATTCCAATAGTCATATCTACATGACTATAAACATTAGTATTCCATATCATTCAATAATACGATGCCTCCTGCTCCAAACAGGAGATGCCTTATGTGTCAATTATAATATGCCAATAGTCATATCTACAAGACTATAAACTATATTATTCCATATCATTTAATAATAGGATTCATCTTGCTCCAAACAATATATTCCTTATGTGTCAAGCATAAGATTCCAATAGTCCTCACTGCATGACTTTAATCTATAGAATACCCGATCATTAAATAATAGGATCCCTCTTTCTCCAAACAAGATATTCTTGATGCACAATTCAAGAGATGCCAATAGTCATCACAATAAAACATTAAACTATATAATTCCCTATAATTAAATAATTTGATGTCTCTTGTTTTAAAAAAGAGATGCCTTATATGACAGGAATAAGATGCCTCATGCTATGATTACAGTGGCCTAATTTCAATAGTCTTGGAATCCATTTAAACATTCTATCACTCCACCTCATCCTTTGTGTTTCCTTAACTTGGATCTATATCCACTCTCATTTCTGAAGGGAACCCCTAATGGTCTTGTCCCAAGTCACTTCATCTCACCTACCATCCTAGTTCAACGCCCCAAAATAATTTATACAACACTTCAAGTTTGGACATGTGTTTCAAACACGGTAAGCGGTTGGCCCTCATTTTTTCATCTTAGGATAACATGATGTGGATGTTGTGATTCAAATATGGTCAGTAGTTATCTCCCTCTTGCATGCCTCCCTCCATGGGTTCGAAATATTTTTCATATTATTCACACTTATCATCTCCCTTTGTTCGGACTAATTCCAATGCCCTTGGAATTATCCCACTGGTGCACTAGCGCATAGGTGTTAGCCTCAATTATATGACCGAACCCACCAATGTGTTGTGATTACCTCATGGAAATACATGAGGAAGACATTATGGGAAACATAATGTGTAAGCCACATTCCCCATTGCCGCTCCTTAGTGACACCAAGGAAGATTCCACATGTAAGCCCCATCCACCGTTTTCATTCCTAAGTGACACCTAGGCAGCTTCAATGTGTAAGCCCCATCCAACATTGTCGCTCCATAGTGACACTTGGGAAGCTTTTATGCATAATCCCTATTGACTATTACAACTCCACAGCGCCACACATGTTTCTTCCATGCATAAGCCCCATCCATCATTTCCAATTATTTGTGGAACCTAGGTAGCTTCTATGCATAAGCCTCATTTACCATTGTCTCTCCTTAGCGGCACTTGAAAAGCTTCCATGTGTAAGCCCCATTCACCAATGTCTCTCCTTAGTGGAAATTGGGTATCTTTCATGCGTAAGCCCCATTTTCCATTTCCCCTCCATAGAGTCACCTAGGAAGTTTCAATGTGTAAGACTCATTCATTGTTACTGCACCTTAGTGGCACCTGGGCTACTTCCATTTGTATGCCCCATTTACCATTACCTCTCCATGGTATCACCCGGCTGCTTCCATGTGTAAGCCTCATTCACCATCCTTCATGGATGGAGCTTTTGTGACGTGATCGTAAAATATTTACTGCCTCTTGTTTCTCACATCGAGCATGGGTCGTGTGGTCTTATAGTAATTATTTACCATGGAATCCTACTTGGTCCACCTTAGAGTGTAATCCCCACATAACCATTCCGAAATATCTGGACATTGTTTCCTGTCTCATAGGTAGGTTACGTAGGAATCCTCCTGGAGATTCAATCCCAGCACCTACTTGTCTTGGCCCATTTACATCGGTTCACCTTGTGTTTCACATGACCTTAAACTGTATTCCTTAAAACTATGCAGACATTGATAATTTCCACTTTCCATGGAAGGTACGTAGGAAGCCTTCTTGAGATTCAATACCAACACCCTTCGGTCTCAACTACTTCATGTTGGTCCCCCCCCCCATCCTGCACTACGTTAAACTGTATGCCCCCTTTTTTCCCGCATGATGCTAAACTGTATACTATCAAACTATGTGGGTTTTTATACATATTTTATGAATATGGTATGTAGGAAGACTCCTTGGGGTTCAACCACAACCAGTGGTAAGTCGTTGTAACGGAAATTAGCAGTAAGTCGGTGTAACCACAACCAGTGGTAAGATGTTGTAACCCCAACCAGGGGTAATCCATTGAAACCCCAACCATTGGTAAGCTGTTATAACCTCAACCAACAGTAAGATGTTGTGGTCCCATTTTTGAGGACCCACATCCTTTGTCCATCCCTTAGTGGTGCCAGGCTGCTAACTCGGTGTAAGCCCCAACATTTTTTGGGTCGCCATCCTATGCATACACCCCGATTCATCACCCTTTCTAACTACGTTGTTTTTAATCCCTATCGTCTATACATGGTACATAGGAAACCTCCACAAGGTTCCATACCAACCAATTGTAAAGCTTGGTGTCCTCCATTTTGGGGTTCACTTTCACCTAATATTCTTTTAGTGGGGTCCAGATCATCATTCATGGTGTGACATATTCCCTTTGTTGGACACACCACCTTCAATCCACTCTCATTGATTGTTTTGATCCACTCATCTAGTTTCATCATTTTTGGGGTGAACATTCCCTAATCTCCCCTCGGTGGTGTCCAGATTAACCTACACAGTGTGATATCTTCTCTCTATGAGACACACCACCTCAAATCCATCCTTATTGGGATTTCAGATCCATCCATCTTGTAAAAAATTCTAGTGCCCTTAAGTATGTACCATTCTGATCTGTATATATGGGATGCTCAGATTACTATCATTAAATCTCCACAATACGTTAAACTCATGACTTACCTCTTGTTAAATATGAGATGTCTGAGCCAAACCTCTAAATATATGCCTTTGGCTTAACTATCTCCCCAAGATGTTAAACTTGTGACATACCCCATGTTAAACATGGGAAAAAGAGGAAAACCTCATAGATACGCCTCTAGCATAAGATACCCCATGACCAACATGGTCTACCTTGGGTTTTGTTCCCTTGAGATTCCCTCTTATGTGGAAGAATAAATGTTCCCCAATGTCCATGCATCTAGAGATGCCCGGACATGCCTGATGCTATCATCTAATCTGACCAAAGGTTGCTGCCCTATCAAGACCCCTTTGAATGTCCAGATAGAAGCAGTGTCATTAACTACTGTCCACAATTATTTGGGACTACAAATGAGGTTCACGTACAATATCTTAATCTTTAAGGGAGACCCAAACTAGGTGACAAATTTCGAGGGGAAATCCAAGGAAGCAGGATCTGACATCCCATCATCCCATTTCGATCAAGGATAAAACAACCTTGAATAAGCGACGGATGTCACCTACTTTTGGAATGCGAGAATGTAGGGAAATAATCAGTGTTTCCCCAATGGACGGATATGTGCCCCGACGAAATAATTAGAAACATAAATGGTTAACCTAACATGAATCGCTTCTCCTTAAATAGTGTATAGATAAATGATGTTGGAAAATTTTTGGAATCTCCAATGTGAATCCTTTAACCTTCGTATGTGAAAGGATGAGTAACAATGGGTATGTGAAGACTAAGGTCCATTGGCTCCTTGCCGACCTCTCCACCTTCATCAGCCGCACAGGGGGTATACGCGGTGGACTCTGTCGGCTCCTCTCCGCCCCTGCCACCTTCACAGGCCGTGCGTGGGGATTTCTCCCCTGACTCCATCAGCTCCTCGCTAACCCCTCCTCCTTCATAAAGATGCACAGGTGCCATATAGCCCCCAACTCCATCGGCTCATAGCCAACTTCGCGACCTTCATCAGGCCGCGTACGGCACATCTGCCCCCGACTCCATCAGCTCTGAGCCAACTCCACCTCCATTATCAGGCCGAGAAGTGGGAATCCACCCCTATCTACACCAACTCTAGATGACCCTGCCGCCTTCATCAGGCTGTGTAGGGGCCATCCGCCCCCAACTCCATCAGCTTCTCACCGACCCCGCTGCCTTCATAGGCCACGCGGGGGGCATCATCCCCCCGACTCCAGCAGCTCCTAGCTGACCCCAACACCTTCACAGGCCGCATAGGGGGAATCCACCCCCGACTCCATTGGATTCTCCCAGACTCCGCTACCTTTTATAGCGATGCAGGGGGCACCCGCCCCTGACTCAATCGACTCCTCGCCGACTCTGTTTCCTTCATCTGGAGACGCAAGGGGCATCCGCCCCCTGACTCTATCGACTCATCACCGACCCCACTTCCATAACAGGATACACCAAGGGAATCATCCCTCATACTCCATCATCTCCTATCCAACCCCTCCACCTTCGCAGGCTGCACAGGGGGCATCCACCCCCGACTCCATAGGCTACTCGCTGACTCCACCGCCTTCACCGGTCGTGTAGGGGGAATTCACCCCTGACTCCATCAGCACCTGGCTGACCTCTCCACCTTCATAGGCCACGTAGAGGGCATCCCCCCTACCTTCATCAACTTTTATTCGACTTTTCCACCTTCATCTGGCCGCACAAGGGGAATCGACCCCAGACTACATCGGCTCCTAGCCAAACACACTTCTTTAATAGGCCATGTAGGGGGAATCCACCCCTGACTCTATCACCTCCTAGCCAAATCTTCCACCTTCATCAGGCCGTGTAGGTGGTATAAGCACACAGACTCCATCGGCTCCTCGCCAAACCCGATGCCTTCATCAGGACATGCAGGGGGAATCTGCTCTGACTCCATCGGCTCCTAGCCAACATCACTGCCTTCATCAGGCCGCACAAGGGGAATCCCCCTGAATCCATTGGCTCCTATAAGACCTCACTTCCTTCACATGCTACACTGGGGGCATCCACCCCCCAACTCAATCGGCACCTACCCAACTCTACCACCTTCATCTGGCCATGCAGGGGGTATCCACCCCAGACTCCTTAGGCTCCTCTCCGACCCTGATTCCTTCAGATGTCACGATGTGGGCATCATAACCCCTCCCCTCCTACTCCATCGGCTCATATCCAACCCCTCTGCTTTCACATAACGTGTTGGGGGCATTCGCCACTCGAATCCAAAGGCTCCTTGATCGTACCATGATTCACTGTTTTATTCCACCCTTACACCACAGTTTTAAACTAGTTTTGTAATGAATATTCCAAATACAATAATAAATTTCACTTTATTTTTGAATCAATAAATTAATGTTAATCAAGATTATAATTGGAAATGTTACTTGTTTTTATTATTTCAATGTAGTTGGAGGTGATTTGGAGGTCCTTTGATGAAGTGGAAAAAAATTGGGCCAAAATTGCATGGATCCATGGACATCTGTCCACTGTTTTTCATAGTACACGATATCTGTGAATCCAAATGGGATGAAATTTTATTGACTCGTCCAAAATATAATATTCTACATTTCATGTTAAGTAACACAATCCTAATTAGGCTTATATGGGGCCCATCCAAACTAGTCTGTCCAAGACACCGAATATGGACCACGTCAAATGCGGTGTTCTGTATTTTATCAATATATTGAGCTGTAGTTGTTAAAAGGGTGCCAAAAATTCGGTGGAGAAATTCAGGAGGTATTTCTACAACTTTTATAATTTCTCCAAAGAGAGAGAATACTTTCTGTTTTCCGAAACGCGTGGTACAAGTGGATTTATGAAATCTGTGTTCCTAAAACCACCTTCCAATTTTCCTATAAAATGACACCTTGGGCTCCCCATTTGTAAGTTTGGCTAGGAGGAAATGTGATGCCATTTTGGAGTCACCAAGGGGCCTTCTCAACATCCCTAGAAGTTCTGGAGGAAATGGAATGTTATACCCCAACATCATTCTCTTCCTCCTCTCCCATGGGTTTCTAAACCCCTTGTGATCACCCGGGGAGGAATGTGATGTAATCCCAAGCTTAAAAGTTATATTATTTTGAATGATATTTTTAATTCCAGGTTTTCTGTTGTTTTTAGAGATCCTATATTTTTATTTTATTGATTTATGTACTGGTATGTCATCCTCAACTCATATGATCATGTTTGGGGGTATCGATTCATGTGATGTTTCACACACCATTCACCACTTTCTTTTCCCCCTTTCAATTGTGGTGCTTGTGTGGTTCATATTGGTCAATAGAACTCACAGAAGAATTTTCAAGTACATGTAAATTTATTTCATGTTATCAAAAAGAAATAACATACAAACCTGGACATCGCATCGAGTTTTTCATGTGTTTCCTTGGTGAGTTTTGGTTATGAAGTCAAACACAATTCATCCAATCATCAGCAGTGTCCGGTGAATCATTGTGTGTTTTTTACTAAACCCCAGGAGGTATCCTAGTATAAACATAGTAACATTATTGTTATAGGTGTTACAAAATAGGGATCAAAAGATCATAACCCTATATCTTGAAGTGATGAATGATAAAAATCATGTGAGTACCCCAGGTTGATCACGCTTAATTAATTCTGTTAATCTCTACATTGTTTTATCGCTTTCATTTTATATTTTCATCTTTAATAATAAAACCCAAAAGTTTTAAAAAACCTCATTCACTTTATACTTTCATAATCAAAAACATCTTTTTAAATTAATGATCTAAGGCTCTATCAAGAGACGACCTAGGGTTGATGCTATACTGTAGAAATTCTAGTCAAAATTTAACAACTAATTTGACGCTCTCGACAACGCGATTAAATTTTGGCGTCGTTGCCGGGGATCCAATATCATTTTTTTCTTTATTTCATTTTTTTATTTATCTTAATTCTTAATTAGTACTCCTTTAAATACGCCTCCCCCATTTTATTGTTTTCATTTTGGGTTTTTCATTACTTTTGTTTGTTTTTGGAGTGTTCTTTATCTCTCTCTCTCTCTCTATCTTCTTCTCCATATCCCTCTCTAATTCTATAGTATAACATTATTTTCTTCTTTCAATCTTCTTATGTTTTTTTATCCATCTCAAATAAAAAAACACAACAAAAAAATCAATCAATCAAACTGGACATCATTGTTGCATGGCAAGATATGCTAAAGAAACACTACTTGAATTTGACCCTAAAATTGAAAAGTCACATCACACAAAAATAAAGGCATTTAGAGAAGGTCAATCAAGTAACATTTAAGAACCCCTTTTTAAACCTCAAGTGTTCCAAAACCAATCAAAAATTGAACCAAATCAAACCCCTGAGATCATGGCTGCAAATAACAGAACATTAAAAGTACTGACCACCCCAGATGTGGAGTACCAACCTATGTACATCCAATATCCTGAGGAAGTGGCCAATTTTGATCTATGATCAGGACTCATACGCCTCCTTCCAAAATTCCATGGTCTTCCTGGTGAGGACCCCCTCAAACATCTAATGGAGCTTTACATAGTGTGCTCCACAATGAAACCCCAAATGTGTCTGAGGACCTCATTAAGTTTAGGGCCTTCCCTTTCTCCCTTGACGGTGTAGTAAAATATTGGCTATACTATCTGCCTACAAAAATTGGGGGCTATAATGACCTTAAATGATTCTTTCTAGAGAAGTTTTTCCCTGCCACCTGAATTGTATCAATTAGGAAAAAAATTTGTGGCATTAGGCATTTACAAGGAGAGACCCATCATGAATACTGGGAGAGATTCAAATGACTTTGTTCAAGCTGCCCCCACCACCAGATTAGTGAAAAACTACTAATCCAATACTTCTATGAGGGACTTATTCCCATGGATCATGGAATTATTGATGTTGCAGTTGGTGGTTCCCTAGTTGATAAAACTCCTTTCGCCGCTCGTGACTTAATATCCAACATGGCTCAAAACATACAACAATTTAGTACACGAGAAATTGTACCAACTCGAGGAGTTCATGAGGTAAGTCATTCAACCATATAACAAAAGGTAGATACTAAACTTGATGAGATGCATACCCTTCTAATGCAATTAGCTCAAGCACAAGGTAACTCGCACTCTACTTCTATTCCATTGCATTGTGGTATTTGTTCTGATAACTCTCATTTTTCTGACTATTGCCCACAACATCAAGATTCATCTGAGTCTTGTGCAGAAGTGTTCCCAGGGCGTCCATTACAACAAGCACCTCCCTTCAAGAAAGAACAATTCAGCCCAAATCCAAATCCAGGGTGGCAAGCACCACCCCATTACCGACAAGGAGGAAACTCAAGCTACCCAAAGAAGAATTGGTATCAACAAGGCAAAGGTATGCAACCTTTTAACCTTTAACTTCTCAAAACAATCATCCTCCTACTCCCAAATCTAAAACAATCCTCGAGGATATGGGGAATCAAATGGAAACCTAGAACCTTCAGTTCTAACAGACCACACAATCGGCAATTCAAGACCTACGAACTCAAGTGGTACAATTGGAGAACACCATCAATGAGATTAAGATACAAGGGTCTGGACAACTACCATCCCAAACCATTGCCAATATGAAGGACAAAGGTAATGTATGTGAAATTACACTTTGTAGTGGTAATGAAGCTTCTCCTTCTACTGATTCTATGAAACAGGTATGTCCCCCTCTTGAAAACACTCCTTCCCATCCCTCAAAAATTTCATGTAATGAAAAACAAAATAAAAAGGTCAATCAAATTCTCATTGATGATTCAAATGAACAATAAATTCATCTTCCTTTACCTCAAAGACTCTCTAAATCTATGAAAAACATTGATAATGAGATTGAAAATGAAATAAGGGATACATTTAAAAAAGTTCAAGTTAATATTCCATTGTTGGATGCAGTCAAGAAAATTCCCCGTTATGCCAAATTTCATAAAGAGCTTTGCACCCATAGACGGAAGTTGAAGGGGAATGAGAGAGTCAACCTGGGAAAGAATGTCTCGGCCTTGATTCAACCAGTAATGCCAACCAAATTCAAGGATCTGGGCACATTCACGATACCTTGTACCATAGTGGAGACCTTCTTTTTTGATGCTATGCTAGATTTATGTGCTTCCATTAATGTGATGCCTCACTCCATGTATACTTCTCTACAGGTTGGAGAGCTTCAACCAATAGGCATTGTCATGCAACTTTCCAACTGGAGTACAACGCATCCAAAAGGAGTTATTGAGGATGTCCTTGTTATAGTGAAGAATCTCTTATTCCCCACTGATTTTTACATTCTTGAGATGGAAGATACCCGAGCTCAAGGACACACTCCTCTCATACATGGGAGGTCATTCCTCAAAATAGAAAAGACGATCATCAATGTTCACAATGGTACATTGTCCGTGGATTTTGGTGGAGAAAAGGTATGTTTTAACATCCTTGAGGCTATGAAGCACCCTATTGAAGATCACTCCACTCTTCCTGTCTATTTGATGGAAGTTCCCTCAAATGATGCACACACACACAATTCTCTCCTCAACCCAAACTTTGATTCTTTTTTGTATTCTTCACCCTTGGATGATTTGAGTCTTGATTCATGTTTTGAGTATTGTGCCAATTTAGAAAAATGTAAATTTTGTGCTTTAATTGATGAGTGTGTTTATTCTGAGGTACCCATGTCTATCGATGATTCTACAAATCTCATTTAAATAGATTCTCTTTCCATTGAGAATAAACATGAGCAGATAGATATTCTCATGGACCTCACTCCCCCTAAATCCACTCCCTCAATCCAAAAACAACTGGTGTTGGAACTTAAACAACTTCCTTGTAATTTAAAATATGCATATCTTGAGGGTATTGTCCAATTTACAGTCATTATTGCCAATAACCTCTCTCCACAACAAGAATCAAAATTGCTCAAACTTTTGAGAGAGTGTAAAAAAAATTGGATGGACACTGGCTGATATTCTTGGGATTATCCCAACTATTTGTATGGACCATATACTTTTGGATGATGAGGCTAAACCTCTAAGACAATCTCAATGCCAGTTGAATCCCACTCTCCTTGAAGTGGTAAAATTGGAAGTCAGTAAATTACTTGTTGCAGGGATCATTTATCCTATATCTGATAGTAAATGGGTTAGCCCAGTGCAAATTGTGCCTAAAAACAGGAATAAAAGTTGTTTCAAATGAAAGGAATGAATTGGTTCCAACACGTGTGCAAAACAGTTGGCGAGTCTATATTGACTACCGTCGACTGAATCAAGCCATGCGGAAGGACCACATTCCATTACCTTTCATTGACCAAATGTTAGAACGACTGGCTGCTAAGTCCCATTATTGTTTCCTTGATGGCTATTCGGGTTATTTCTAAATCCATATAGCCCTTGAGGATCAATAAAAGACAACATTTACCTATCCATTTGGCACATTTTCATACAGAAGGATGCCATTCATTCTATGTAATGCTCCTGGTACTTTTCAGCGATGTATGTTGAGTATTTTTTTTTTGAGTACCTTGAGAGTTGTATGGAAGTCTTTATGGATGATTTAACGTTTTATGGTTCTTCTTTTTATAATTGTTTGGAACACCTAGGTTATGTCCTCTGTTGCTGCATTGAAAAAACTATTGTTTTAATTTATGATAAATTCCATTTTATGGTTGAGCGGGGGATAGTTCTTGGGCATGTCATTTCAAATAAGGTAATTCAAGTTGATAAATCTAAAACTAAATTAATTTAAACCCTTACATATCCAAAATGTGTTCGTGAGGTGGGATCATTCTTGGGTCATGCTGGTTTTCACCACCAATTCATTAAAGACTTTAGAAAGATTACACTTCCATTGTCTCAGTTATTGCAAAATGATTCTGAGTTTGTGTTTGATAAAAATTATGAGGATGCATTCAATTCACTAAAAAAGAGTCTCACATCACCTCCCATCATCCAACCACCAAGGTGGGATATCCCCTTCGAGCTTATGTTTGATGCCTCTAACTTTTCAGTTGGGGCAGTTTTATCACAAAGGGTTGAGAAGGCTCCTCATGTCATTGCATATGCCTCGCATACCCTTGACCCTGCCTAGGTAAACTACACAACCACTGAAAAATAACTCCTTTATATTGTGTTTGCCTTGGAAAAATTTCATTCATATCTTCTCAGGTCAAAAATCATCGTCTTCTCTGATCATACTGCCCTTCGTTTTCTCCTAAAGAAACCTAAATCCAAATCCCATCTCATATGGTGGATGTTCCTCCTCCAAGAGTTTGACCTTGAGATTAGAGATAAGAGGGGGTGGATAATGTGGAAGCTGACCACATTAGTAGGATTTCCCCACCATTGGACCATCATGTTGACTCACCCCTACACATTGAATAATTCTTCCCTTATGAGAACCTTTGTGATATTGTGGTCCTTACCCCCTGGTATGCAAACATTGTGAATTTTCTAGCAACATCTAGGGTCCCCAATGATTTCATCATTGCACAATCCCAGATACTTGAGCATTATTCTCGTTGGTAAATTTGGGATGACCCATAGTTGTGGATAATTTTTAGTGACCAAGTAGTTTGTCGGTGTGTCCCTGACCATGAGTTCACCTCTGTTTTGACATTCTGCCACACTTTGGCCTGTGGGGGCCACTTTGGCTCTCAACGTATAGCTCGAAAGGTCCTTGACTCAAGAAATTATTGGCCAACATTGTATAGGGATGCCCATAAATTTTTCAAGTCATGTATTCATTGTCAATTCATAGGTAATATCTCCAATATGAATGATATTCCCCAACAGCCCATGTTATTTTGTGAGATCTTCGATGCATAGGGCATTGACTTCATGGGGCCTTTTCCAAATTCATTTGTCTTTGTGTACATATTATTGGCTATTGAATATTTATCTAAATGTGTGGAAGAAAAGGCCACCAGGACCAATGACTCTCAAGTGGTTTTTGATTTTGTGAGGTCCCAAATTTTTAGATGGTTTGGTTTACCAAGATTCATCATTAGTGATCAGGGTTCACATTTTTTCAATCGCAACATGAAAAATTTGCTTCATAAGTATGGGGTTGATCATAAAGTCTCCACTGTATATAACCCCCAAAATAATGGACAAGCATAAATATCAAATTGTGAATTTAAGCAAATACTGGAAAAAACGGTACAACCCAATAGGAAAGATTGGAGTTTTCGCTTGGATGATGCACTTTGGGCATACCGTACTGCTTTTAAAACCCCAATCGGAATGTCACCATACAGAATTGTGTTTGGAAAGGCTTGTCACCTCCCAGTGGAGGTAGAACACCGTGCATATTGGGCTGTTAAACAATGTAATATGAACCTTTCAGATGCAAGTGAGCAAAGAAAGCTGCAGATTCAAGAGTTGGATGAAATTTGACGTGATGCATATGTGAACTCCCGGATATATAAAGAGAAGACAAAGGCTATTCATGATAGCATGATTCACCAATGGATGTTCTATATTGGTGAGAAGGTCCTCATGTATAATTCTAGGCTTAAGCTCCACCCAGGTAAGCTTCGTTCCTGATGGCTCGGTCCTTATAATGTTACTAATGTTTACCATTTTGGTGAAATACAGGTTTTGCATGAGAAGAGTGGACAAAGTCTTACCATCAATGGGAAGTGACTTAAACACTTCTATGAGGATTTTCTGAAGAATCTGGTAGAGGAAATCCACCTTCTTGATGCATCATACCAATAAAACACAACAGGTTTTATCCTTCCTTCTCACTTTCTCAATTATTTCAGTGAGGACACTGCACATTCTAGGTGTGGGGGTGGATACATTCCTGGGTTTGTTAGGAATTTTCATCATTTTCTCATTTTGTTTTCTCGTTTTGGCCTTCTTTATGGTATTTTCATGTTTTCCCCATCAACAATTTCGAAGTTCCATGATTTGGCGACCATAAAGGGGGGAAAGTAAAAATACCATAACAAAGGATAAAAAGAATTTGTGTGTGAATTTACCATCAAGGAGTGATTTTCTTTTAGTGAATTGGTTTTATGTCAATGATATAAATGGTCGTACCTATGTGAAACCTTTGATATGATTGATGCCCTTTGTGTGAGTAGTTTTTTGGAAAACTATGTCACTAATATCTCCACAAATATTTGTACCAAACCACAAAGTGTGATTATCTCTTACTTAATATAAGGTAAATATATGTTGGGTTAATTTTTTTCAGCATTAAATGATATTTCCATATGTTTATTCCTTATCCGATTTGTTTCATTACTGTACCAGATTGACCTATGTGTGTGTACCTAATGTCCGACTGTTGTACGCCCTCAAAAAAAATTTTGTGTCTTTGGCAGGTCAAAAACCACTCCTCCTCAACCTTTGATCTTTTTATAACTATTTCAATTAGTGTCGTGAGGAGATAAAACAAGGGTTGAGAGATGAGTGTGAGATTTTTTCCAATTGCAACTTCAAAAAAATATAATAAATGGGGGGAGTGATGAAATGTGCAACATATGGGGATATCTAGGTCGGGAGCTTATGGTTTGACTTCTGTGAATGATTAAATGAGTGGGTCTTGAAATATGATTGCAAAGGATGTAGGATAAGTTCGGTGAAAAAATAATTTAAGCTGAAAAATGTTAAAATAACATATATTTATTGGATATCAAGTGGAAAGAATATCATGGAATGGTTTTCACACACACACATGGAGAGTTAGTGTCATGGTTTACTTCTGAATTCCTTTCTTGTAACGACCCAAAGTTTCTTTAATGGAAAATACCTCTTGATTTAGTTAAATGTCTCTTTATTAAAAATGTTTTTATAAGATGTCAACTTTAATTGTTTTTATGTTAAGAATTGTGACAATTGTTAATATATCCTTTGAACAGTGATCACTTGATTAGTATAAATATAAGGCTTTAACGAACCCAATTTTACTCAGAAAAAGGAAGTGATGGCCTCATCCAGTAGAATTGCCCCATACGAAACCCATTTGTCGGAGCTCGGAAAAGAGGTGGAATCCTTGGGATTCTCCCTTGACCAAGCCTAATCTAAGCTTCACCATTTCAAGCTCGAACAGGACCTTCTACGGGAAATGTGGAAGTTGATTGGAATTACCACTCGAGCGATGTTATCCGAGCCACCCCAAGAGTCTGTCACCATCGCACACCTTACCCTTAGGTCTTATGCGGCTATTTTAAGGGGTTATGTAACAAATAAGTAGTACTATGTTCATGTACATTTTTTTTGTACATAATAATGAATATAATTTCTAGTCATTTTTGATACATTATAAATAGTTTTTAAATTACAAATGGTGTTTTTAGTTATTATTTAATTAAGAAATATATTTTATTAAATTAAGGTATTTTTGAATTAAATAATCTTTTAATAAAATAATAATAGTATTATTAAATTAATTTTTATTAAAAATAAATGATAGTTTAATTTTATGAATGCAATTAAAATTTTTATTAAGGTTTGAAATCCATTTCTGTCAAAACCCGGGAATTTTCGATAAATGTTGGTTTTTATATTAAAAATGAAAATTAACATATTTAGAAAAAAATTTAGATAAAATAAATGTCATTTCTAGAATCAGGACGTCGAAATTATCCAACGATGAATTTTTCATAATTTTCTGAGACGGTCAAATTTTTGGGTAAAATTAAATACCGTTTAAATATATAATGTGTTTTATGACATCATAATGACCCAATGGTGATGTAATAAAAATACCATAATCCTTATTTTCGGCCAATATATGACTTATCATTAAAATAATGTGATTTTGGGTTTGTTTGACTTACCTTTCAAAGCATTAATGGACCCCTCAAGACATATTCAACACTTGGCTTTTTAAATTAATTTCCATGGGAGTGTGACTCACCTCCACATAAGCAACCTTATTATTTTAAGAAGTTCTGACTTCGGCCTTATAAAATATTTTTTTCCACTTCCCTTTGAAAAAAACCATGGGCAAAGACCATTTGATGGTTTGGGGTTTGGATTAATTTAATGTAAGGGGACCCAAACCTAAATAATAAATAATTCCCTTACCTTTCCTATATAAACCCACCCAAGCTCCCACTTCATCCTCACTAAAATTCCATGGAGTTCATCCAATCTCTACCCTACTCTCTCTAGAATCCTCCCAAGGTTCCTCAATCTCCCAATAAGCCTCTCACAAGCCTCTCTCTGGCCTTTGGAAGTACACTTCCATGTAAGGTTTTTTTCTTCCTTTCTCTTTTTTGTCAATTTTCTTTAAGTTGTAATGCCCTTTTAATTTCAATTATTAATGTTGGGGTATTTTTTCAAACCTCCCCATACATCCCTCTTATTGTTTGAATGATGTGAGACCCCTTTTCTCTCATTAAATTCCTCCTATGTACACCCATTGCTATGCCAAAATTCCGAAAGGAACTTCTCTCTCTTCTTTTACATTCAAGCATTAATTTTGTATCATGAATCTATATTCCATCACAATTGTTGGGACATGTATCTATATGACCTCCTTACTTTCCATTACATGTAAATATGATGAGGAACCCCTTTCTCTCTCATCAACCATTTTTATTAATTCTTATGTCACGCTGTTACGCTGCCGAAATCGCACCGATTTTCTAAGCCAATGTCATTGTGTAGTGAATACCATGCCCATTTCTCCATTGAGGGTATTCTCCTTTATGCACATTTACGTATTGATTGTAAAGTTTCATGTATGAATTACACATTCCTTTATCTTGTAATAAATGATTATGTTTTATGAATCCATGTTTTATGATCCATGTGGCACACTTATGCATGAAATGAAATGTTTAAGAAGGGTGCGTCCTTATAGCGCTCCAATGAATTGGATAAAGTATGGTATCATGATACGTCATGTGCAATGAGTTTTGACTCATGCTAATTCAAGTGCAACAAGGGTTTACTCTTGGGCTATGTGCAATGAGGGTTTACTCATGCTTTATGTGTAATGAGCCTTGGCTCATGCTAATTCCATGTTAAGTGTTGTTGCCACATTTCCATGTTATGATTATCATTCTTTATCATGACGTTATGTTCATGTTTATTTTATGATCTATTGATATGCCTATTGTCTAACATGTATTGTACTCCTCATGTTATTCCATGTGTACTCCCTTACTGGGCTTTATAGTTCACCCTTTTCTTATTCATGTCCTTAGGTTGTCACATGCAATGCTAAGTACGAGGGAATGTAGTGGTCATGTAAAGGAATTTTTCAAAAAAGATGTTGTATTTCAGGATTTAAGTTTTTATTTAATGATCCTAATTCCCAAAGAAACTAAACCTCTCGATCTCGTTTGTTGTATCAAGTGAAATTTTTGTAATAAATAATGTTTAAGTTGTAATAAAAAGCAGGGTTATCATAGTTGGTATCAGAGGATAGGTTTAGTTATTTTTGGGATTAGGAAGCCCTAGTAAAGCCTTAGATACAAGACTAGGTATAATAAAAACATCCCTAGGTTTTGGTAAATACTAAGTAAGTGGTTTATCAAACAAATACATCCATGTCTGGATACGAGCAGGTAGAGGCGGCTCTGGCACAGATGTATCCTAGGGGTAAAACCCGAAAACACCTCTTTGAGCTAGACTCGAACGGGAACTGGTGCACGACAACGGGCCTTGCTACACTCTTGGTTACGACACTCCTGGGGTATATGTTTTGATAAATTCACAATCTTATTATGAACCCTTATTAAGGGAAAAATTACCCTAAGAATATATGTTAGAAAGTAGATCATGAAAAGCCTAGATTAAATCCTATAGACTCATGAGTTAAGGAAATAAAAGTTTATTTATAAGTCATCAACTTTTGTCTTTGGATTACCCTTTATGTGTTACCCCTAACTTTCCTTTTATTCCAGCCAATGGCCGATAATAGGAGGACTCGGGATAACAACCATTGTGAAGATCAGTGTGATGATTGTACAAATGAGATGCCCAATACAATGGGAGTGGGAATCACGAACTTTGTCACGCTTCTCTCTCAGCTAACTCAAGTTTTGAATAGAAACATGGGTGAAGAGGAATGTTCAACCACCCTAACAAAGAAGAAGTTGCTATCAAGAGCTTCATGAGACAAAGGCCTCCTACTTTTAGTGGATCATCTGATCCCACGATCGCTGAACAGTGGATCAACTCCATTGAAAAGATCTTCTCCATCCTTCAATGTTATGAACAAGAGAATGTTCTCCTGGCTGCTTATCGTATGGAAGGTGAATCTAATCATTGGTGGAATTTGATCAAAAATACGAAGCCTGAGGAGGAGATCGAATTTTTGGAATGGAAGGAATTCAGAAATATGTTTTTAGATAAATATTTTTCGCACACCCTCTGGCTTAAGATGGAAAGGGACTTCCTTTCCCTCAAGAAAAAAGATGAAGAATCTGGAGGAGCGTATGAGGAAAACTTCACAAGGATTTCACGATACGCTTCCAGCTTTGTTGTTACCCCTGAATGCAATGTTCACAGCTTCTTTGGTGGGATGAAGCCTAGCTTGCGGAAAGCATTAGCAATCCCTGACTTCGACAGCTATGAGGAAATTGTCCGATGTACCCTCAAGGTCAAAATGGAGATCGGGGAATCACAGGGGTATCATGGGGAAAATAATCGTAAGATGGACTTCAATGCTGGTGGTCCAATGGATAAATCCAATGGCGCTAAGAAGTTCCAGCACCCAACTTGCCAAAAGTGCGGAAAGAAGCACCTTGGAAATTGCCTTAAGTGGACAAAAAAACGCTTCAGGTGTAGAAGAGAAGGGCACCTAACTGTTAACTGTCGGCAAGAAGGACCCGCGGCAGCGACAGAGGAGAGGAACGCTACGTTCGAACCTTAACGCATTTTTCAATGCTATAAATGCAAAGGACCGGGTCATTATTCAAATCAGTGCCCTAATCCATGGGTTTTCGGAGGAAACCAACAACCTCCAAGACAGTAAGGAAGAGCTTTTTCCATCACTTCTGCTGAAGTGAACCCCGAAAACGAAGTGGTGACAGGTACGCTAGTTATTCATTCAAGAACAGCGAACTTACTTTTTGATTCAGGTTCTATGCATTCTTTTATATCTTGAATGTTTAGTAGAATAATCCCAGCACCCCCACAAATCATGGAAGTAAAGATGTCGGTGAGTACGGAAAATGGGTCAATATTTGCATCCCATGAATATAAGTCCTCCCCTGTTATAATCTATGGATTAAATTTCCCAGAAAACCTTGGCATACTCCCTTTGGTGGAATTTCATGCAATTCTTGGCATGGATTGTCTTTCCTTATATAGATCCCACATAAATTGTCAGGAGAGGTAAATCACACTCCATATGGAGAATCCACCCCAGATTCATTACAAGTGTCAGGAGGAAGATGAATCTTCTTTAGCTCCATCATCTAAAGCATGGATATTACTGCCCTATGAGCATGAGTATCTGGCTCAAATGATTGAGTCCAAAGAAGAAACCATCCTTGAAGAAATGCCTATTGTGAGGGAATTCGCTGAAGTGTTTCCCGAGGAACTGCCTGGTCTTCCTCCTGGAAAATATGTTGAGTTCTCAATTGAACTTATACCTGGGGCATTACCAATATCCAAGACTCCATATTGAATGGCTGTTGTTGAGCTTCAAGAGCTGAAGAAACAACTATAGGAGAATCTGGATAAATGGTTTATACGCCCAAGTGCTTCACCATGGGGTGCACCAGTCCTCTTCGTCAAGAAGAAGGATGGGTCAATGAGGCTCTGCATCGATTATTGTGAACATAAAAAAATCATGATAAAGAACAAGTATTCTCTCCCAAGAATCGATGAGTTTTTTGATCAGCTGCGTGGAGCACAATACTTATCCATGGTGGACATGCGGTTGGGATATTATCAATTATAGGTGAAGAAGGAAGATGTCCCCAGCACTGCTTTTCGTACAATATACGGGCACTATGAATTCATAGTAATTCCTTTTGGACTCACCAATTCTCCAGAAATATTCATGGACTTGATGAATAGAGTCTTTATAGATTACCTTGAAAAAATTTTGGTAGTCTTTATAGATGATATTCTAATATAATCCGAAACCAAGGAGGATCATGAGGAGCATTTAAGAACTGTACTAGAGACTTTGCGCGAGGATAAGCTCTATGAAAAGTACAGAAAATGTGAGTTCTGGTTTAAGGAGGTCTCATTTTGGGGCCATATCATCAAAAGCAATAGGATATCTGTGGACCCCTCCAAAACAGATGCAATTGAGGGACGGTCGAGGCCAACATCGGTAATAGATATCCGTAGCTTCTTGGGGTTAGCTGGATATTATCGACGATTTGTGAGGAATTTCTCACAATTTTCCAACCCTCTTACCAAGCTAACTTGAAAGGGAGTAAAGTTTTCTTAGAGTGATGAATGCGAAGAAAGATTCAAGGAGTTGAAAAGGAGGCTTATCACTGCACCCGTGCTCACATTACCCACAAGTGGGGAGCTTTTTGTGGTATTCAGTGATGCTTCGAAGAAGGGCTTAGGATGTGTGATGATGCATAATGATAAAGTGATATCCTATGCCCTTGCAGTTGAAAATCCATGAGTGAAACTCTCCAACACATGATCTGGAGTTGGCGGTGGGGATCTTTGCCTTGAAAATATGGCGGCATTATCTTTATGGAGAGAAATGTGAGATATATACTAACCACAGTAGTCTTAAATATATATTCACACATAAAGAGATTAATATGTGCCCGAGAAGATGGATAGATATCATCAAGGATTATGATTGTTCAATACATTACCACCCTGGGAAAGAGAACAAGGTAGAAGATGCCCTAAGTTGAAAGGATCCAGCAATTCTATCAATGATGAGAATTGAAAAGGATCCAATCTTCTTAGACTTGATGAAGATGGATGTGGGAATCATAAAGAAGGGAACATCATCAATCCTTTCACAAATGATTGCTCAACCATCTCTTTTGGAAAGGTTAAAGGATGATGTGGGAATTCAAGAAAAAGTGGAAGCTATCAAAAAGGGGAAATCCTCGGAGTTTAATGTTAATTAAGAAGGAATTGTGTGGTTTGGGAAAAGGCTATATGTTCCATCATGTCTGGAGATGAAGAAGGGACTTTTGGATGATGCACATAGTTCAAATTTCTGTATTCACCTAGGGAGCACAAAGATGTATCAAGATCTATGAGAAAACTTTTGGTGGAATAATATGAAGAAGGAGATCGCCGAATATACATCAAAGTGCCTGGTGTGTCAGCAAGTGTAGGCAGAGAGGTAGAAGTCTAAGGGGATGCTGCAACCATTGACCATACTAGAATGGAAATGGGAGAACATCACCATGGACTTTGTCACCGGACTTTTGAGGACATCTAAAGGAAACAATGCAATCTGGGTTGTTGTGGATCATCTTACAAAGACTGCACACTTCATTTCTATTAGGGAGGATTTCTCATTGGATCAACTGGCACGGATATATATTAGGGATGTGGTAAGGTTGCATGGAGTACCACTATCTATTGTGTTTGACCAAGATCCAAGATTCACCTCTAAGTTTTGGAATAGTCTTCAACATGCTCTGAATACTGATTTGAACTTCAGTACGGCCTATCATCCTCAAACTGATGGCCAATCCAAGTGGACTATCCAAACACTTGGGGATTTATTGAGAGCGTGCTCAATGGACTTTAAAGAAGGATGGGATTAACATCTTCCTCTGGTTGAGTTCTCTTATAATAACAGTTTCCACTCGAGCATCCAAATGGAACCCTATGAATCCCTTTATGGGAAAAGGTGTAGAACACCGTCATGTTGGGATGAGGTTGGTGAACGTAAGCTACTTAGACCAGAAATGGTCGAAGAAATGGTGGAGAAGGTGAAAACCATTCAGGAGAACATCAAGGAATCCCTGAGTCGACAGAAGAGTTATGCAGATAATCATTGATGAGACCGTGAGTTTAAAGTTGGAGACATGGTATTTTTACGCATATCTCCGTGGAAGAAGGTCATGAGGTTTGGAATTAAAGGGAATTTAAGTCCAAGGTACATTGGCCCCTTCGAGATTCTTGATCGTGTTGGGGTTGTGGCTTATCGACTAGCACTTCCACTTGTCATGGCCAAAGTACCTGATGTCTTTCATGTATCCCTCTTAAGTAAGTACATACTAGACCCTTCACATGTACTCTCTTCTGAGGTGGTACAATTGGAAGAAGATCTTTCTTATGAGGAGCAACCAGTGAAGATTTTAGATCATAGAGAAAAAGTTATACGAAATAAGACAATGTCCCTCGTCAAGGGGTGGTGGAGAAACCACAAGTTTGAAGAAGTGACTTGGGAGTCAGAGGATATAATGAAGTTGAGTTACCAACATTTTTTTTAGTGTGGGAAAAGGAAAATTTTGAGGGTGAAATTTCTTAAGGTGGAATATTGTAACGACCCAAAGTTTCTTTAATGGAAAATCCCTCTTGATCGAGTTAAATGTCTCTTTACGAAAAATGTTTTTATAATATGTCAACTTCTTTGGTTTTATGTTAAGAATTGTGACCTTTGTTAATATAGCTTTAGAATAGTGATCACTTGATTAGTATAAATATAAGGCTTTAACGAACCCAATTTTACTCAGACAAAGGAAGCAATGGCCTCATCTAGTAGAATTGCCCCATCGAAGCCCATTTGTCGGAGCTCGGAAAAGAGGTGGAATCCTTGGGCTTCGCCTTTGAACAAGCCCAAGCTGAGCTTCACCATGTCAATCTCGAATGGGACCGTCTACGAGAAAAGTGGAAGTTGATTGAAATTACCACTCGAGCGATGTTATCCGAGCCACCCCAAGAGTCTGTCACCATCGCACACCTTACCCTTAGGTCTTATGTGGTTGTTTTAAGGCGTTATATAACAAATAAGTAGTACTATGTTCATGTACATTATTTTTTTTATATAATAATGAATATAATTTCTAGTCATTTTTTATACATTATAAATAGTTTTTAAAGTAAAAATGGTGTTTTTAGTTATTATTTAATTAAGAAATATAATTTATTAAATTAAGGGATTTTTTAATTAAATAATATTTTAATAAGATAATAATATTATTATTAAATTAATTTTTATTAAATATAAATTACCTTATAATTTTATGAATGCAATTATCATTTTTATTAAGGTTTGAAAGCCATTTTTGTCAAAACCCGTGAATTTTCGATAAATGTTGGTTTTTATTTTAATAGTGAAAATTAACATATTTAGAAATTTTTTTAGATAAAATAAACTTCATTTTTGGAATCAGGACGTCGAAATTATCCAACAGTGAATTTTCCATAATTTTCTAAGATAGTCAAATTTTTGGTTAAAAATTAAATGTCGTTTAAATATATAATGTGTTTTATGACATCAAAATGACAAAATGGTGATGTAATAAAAATACCATAATCCTTATGTTCGGCCCATATATGTTTTATAATTAAAATAATGTGATTTTGGGTTTTTTTACTTACCTTTCAAAGCATTAATGGACCCCTAAAGACATATTCAACACTTTGCCTTTTTAAATTAATTTCCATGGGAGTGTGACTCACCTCCACATAAGCAACCTTATTATTTTAAGAATTTCGGATTTGGGCCTAATAAAATATTGTTTTCCTCTTCCCTTTTCCAAAAACTATGGTCAAAAACCATGGTATGGTTTGTGGTTTGGATTAATTTAATGTAAGGGTGACCCAAACCTAAATAATAAAGAATTCCCTCACCTTTCCTATATAAACTCACCCAAGCTCCCACTTCCTCCTCACTAAAATACCTTGAAGATCGTCCAACCTCTGCCCTACTCTCTATATAATCCTCCCAAGGTTCCCCAAGCTCCCAAGAAGCCTCTCACAGGCCTCTCTCTAGCCTTTGGAAGCACACATCCAAGTAAGGGTTTTTCTTCCTTTCTCATTTTTGTCAATTTTCTTTAAGTTGTATTGCCCTTTTAATTTCAATTATGAATGTTGGGGTATGGTTTCTCACCTCCCCCATACTTCCCTATTATTGTTTGAATGATGGGATACCCCTTTCTCTCTCATTAAATGCCTCCCATGTACACCCGTTACTATGCCGAAATTCCGAAAGGAACTTCTTTCTCATCTTTTAAATTCATGCAATAATTTTGTATCATTAATCTATATTCCATCACAATTGTTGGGACATGAATCTATATGACCTAATTACAGTCCATTACTTGTAAATATGATGAGGAACCCCTTTCTCTCTCATCAACCATTTTTATGAAATCTTATGTCACGCTGTTACACTGCCGAAATGGCGCCGATTTTCTAAGCCAATGTCATTGTGTAGTGAATACCATTCCCATTTCTCCATCGAGGGTATTCACCTTTATGCACATTTACTTATTGATTGTAAAGTTTCATGTATTAATTCCACATTCCTTTACCATGGAATAAATGAATATCTTTTATGAATCCATGTTTTATGATCCATGTGGCACACTTATGCATGAAATGAAATGTTTAAGAAGGGTGCACCCTTATAGCGCTCCAATGCATTTGGTAAAGTATAGTATCATGATATGTCATGTGCAATGAGTGTTGAATCATGCTAATTCAAGTGAAATGAGGTTTTACTCGTGCTTCATGTGCAATGAGGGTTTACTCATGCTTTATGTGCAATGATCCATGGCTCATGCTAATTCCATGTTAAGTGTTGTTGCCACATTTCCATGTTATGATTATCATGCTTTATCATGCCTTTATGTTCATGTTTCTTTTAAGATCTATTGATATGCCTATTGTCTAACATGTATTGTACTCCTCATGTTATTCCATGTTTACTCCCTTACTGGGCTTTCTAGATCACCCTTTTCTTATGCATGTCCTCAGGTTATCCCATGCAATGCTAAGTACGAGGGAATGTAGTGGTCATGTAAAGGAAGTTTTCAATAAAGATGATGAATTTCATGTTTTAAGTTTTTATGTAATGATCCTAAGCCCCAAAGACACTAAACCTATCAATCTTCTTTGTTGTATCATGTGATGTTTTATGTAATAAATCATGTTTAAGATGTAATAAAAATCAGGGTTGTCATATTTCTCAATTGGGTATCGTGAATCTTTTTGAATTTCACTATGATATGATTTATGAAACATCTTTTTCTATTTTCACTAGGAAAAATCTCCTTGGTGTGGTTCGTGAATTGATCACTTTACTTTAAATAAAACTTCCTCAAATGATAAATCTTAATGATGTTGGAAATATATATATATATATATATATATATTTATATTTATATGCATCATTGTATTTGGATATGTGACTTTTCCCAAGAGTGCAAATAATTAGGTGTGGGGGTGTGATCGTACCACGATTCACTGTTTTATTCCACCCTTACACCGCAGTTTTAAACTAGTTTTGTAATGAATATTCAAAATATAATAATAAATTTCACTTTATGTTTAAATCAATAAATTAACTTTAATCAATATTATAATGGGAAATGTTACTTGTTTTTATTATTTCAATGTAGGTGGAGGTGATTTGGAGGGCCTTTGATGAAGTGGAAGAAAAATGGGCCAAAATTGCATGGATCCATGGACATCTGTCCACTTGTTTGCTTATTACACGAAATATGTGCCTCCAAATGGTCTGAAATTTTGTGGACCTGTCCAAAATGTAATTGGCTACATTTCATATTAAAGAACCTAATCCGGATTCGGCTTCTATGGGGCCCATCCGATCTGATCTATCCAAGACACCAAATATGGACCAAGTCAAATGCGGTGTTCTGTATTTTATCCATATCATGAGTTATAATTTTCCAAAGGGTGCCCAACTTTTGGTGGAGACAGTCAAGAGGTAAGGATACAACTTTCATATTTTCTACAAAGAGAGATAAGACTGTCTAAAGGACTAAATTCATAGTACAAGTGGATTGATGAAATATGTGTGCCTAAAACCACCTTCCAATTTTCCTATAAAATGACACCTTCGGCTCCCCATTTGTAATTTCGGATTGGAGGTAAGGTTCTGCCATTTTGGAGTCAACAAGGAGTCTTCTAACCATCCATAGCAGTTCTGGAGGCTATGGGATGTTCTACCCCAACATCATTCTCTTCCTCCTCTCCCATGGGTTTCTAAACCCCTTGTGATCACCCGGGGAGGAATGTGATGTAATCCCAACCTTCAAAGTTGTATTATTTTGAATGATCTTTTTAATTACTGGTTCTATGTTGTTTTTACTCATCCTCTATTTTATTTTATTGAGTTATGTACTGTTATGTCATGCTCAACTCATATGATCATGTTTGGGGGTACCCATTCATGTGATGTTTCACACACCATTCACCACTTTATTTTCCCCCTTTCAATTGTGGTTCTTGTGTGGTTCATATTGGTCAATAGAACTCACACAAGCATTGGCAAGGCCATGTACATTTATGTCATGGTATCACAAATAAATAACATAAAAACCTGGACAGTGCATCAAGTTTTTCGTGTGTTTCCTTGGTGAGTTTTGGTTATGATGTCAAACATAATTCATCCAATCATCGGCGGTGTCCGGTGAATCATTGTGTGTTTTCGACTGAACCCCAGGAGGTATCCTAGTATAAACTTTGTAAAATTATGGTTCTTGGTGTTACAAACCAGGGATTAAAATATCATAACCCTATATCATGAAGCGATTAAGGATAAACATCATGTGAGTACCCCGGGTTGATCACGCTTAATTAATTCTGTTAATCTCTACATTGTTTCATCGCTTTCATTTTATATTTTCATCTTTAATCATAAAACCCCCAAGTTTTAAAAAACCACATTCACTTACTAATTTCATAATCAAAACCAACTTTTTAAATTAATGATCTAAGGCTCCGTTGAGAGACGACCTAGGGTTGCTTCTATACTGCAGAAATTATAGTCGAAATTAAACAACTAATTTGAAGAGATCGACAACGCGATCACTCCTCGCTGACTCTTCCACCTTTATAGACCACGCAGGGGGCACGCACCCCCTAACTCTATTGGCTACTCACTGACTGCTTTGTCTTCCTCAACCCATGCAGGGAGCATCCACCACCCGACTCCATCAGCTGCTCGTCGACCCCTCCGCCTTCACAAGCTAAGCCGGGAGAATCATCCCCCTACTCCATCGGCTTTTAGCCAACCTTTCCGTATTCACAAGCCATATAGGGGGGCAGCCGCCTCCTAACACAATCAGCTCCTCGTCCACTCTTCTACCATCACATGCCTCATAGGGGCACCCATCCCCAACTCCATCGGCTTATCGTAGACTTCGCCACCTTCACAAGAGACGCAGGGGGAATCCACCCCCGACTCCATTGACTCATAGCCAACCCTTCCGCCTTCACAGGCTACATAGGGGGCATCCACTTCCCAACTCCATAGGCTCCCCGCTGACTCTGCCTCCTTCATAGGATGCACAGGGGGACCTGCCCCTGACTCCATCAGCTCCTCGTTATCTCCTCCACCTTTACAAGCCAAGCAGGGGGAATCCACCACCAACTCCATCTACTCCTAGCCAACCCTGCCACCTTCATAAGTCGTGTAAGGGGCATACACCCCCTGACACCACCAGATTCTCTCTGACTCTTCTGCCTTCATAGGCCATGCAGGGGGCACCCACCCCTGGAGGCCATCAAATCCTCACTAACTCTGTCTCCTTCAGCAGGCCGCACAATGGGAACCCACCTCCGACTCCATGGGCTTCTAGCCGACACCACCACATTCACATGCTGCACTGGGGGAATCTCCCCCAGCTCAACCTGCTCATAGTCGACTCCACCACCTTCATTTTGTTACACAGGGGGCATCATCCCCCTGACTCCATAATCTCCTCGCTGACTCTACTGTCTTCATCAGGCTATGCAGGGGGAATCTTCCCCCTGACTCCATTTTCTCTTAGCCGACTTTGCTTCCTTCATCAGGCACATAAGGGGAATCCACCCTTTACTCTGTCATCTCCAAGCTGACCAGGCTGCCTTTATAGGCCATGAAGGAGGAATCTTTCCCCCAACTCTATCGGCTTCTAGCCAACTCCTCCACCTTCATCAATCCATATATAGGGAATCCGCCCCCGACTCCATCAGCTCCACACCAACTTCACCTCCTTCACAGGCTGCATAGGGGGCACCCACCCGGACTCCATTAGCTCATCACCAACATCGCTTCTTTCATAGGCTGTACAGGGGGAATCCATCCCCCAAATCCATCGACTCTTACCCAACCCTGTCGCCTTCGCAAGACGTGTAGGCGGCATCCTTCCCCTGACTCTATAGGCTCCTAGAAGACTCCTCCACCTTCACAGGCTGCTCAGGGGGAATCCACCCCGGACTCCACTGGCTCTTATCTGGCCCCACCGCCTGTACTGGCTTCATAGGGGGGATCCTCCCCCCCTACTCCCTCATTACCTAGCCGACTCTGTTGCCTTCATCAAGCCGCACAGGGGTAGTACTCCCCTGACTCCATTGGTCTTTGCCAACCCCGCTGCTACACAGGTAGAGTTGGGGGCATCTGCCCCCCAACTACATCATCTCATCACAAATCTTTTCAACATTATTAGTTGCGCCGGGGGAATCCCCCTGACTCTATCACCCCCACTATAAAACACAATAGGATTCAATGCCTTTCGGACTCCATCACCCCCATCATACCAATGTTCCCAGCTTCCATTCCTTTTGGGCTCCATCGCCCCTGTCATAACGAGGCTCTAGGATTCCACACCTTATGGGATTCATCGCCCCTTCATATAGATTCTCCAAGCCTCCATGACTTCCGAGCTCCATTATACCCATCATGCCAACACCCCAGGCTTCAACACCTTTCGGGATCTATCTCCCCCATCGTATCAATGTTCCAAGATTCCATGCCTTTCTAGCTCCATCACCCCCATTGTGTCGACACTCCGGGCTTCCACATCTTTCATGTTCCATATCTCCCATCATAGAGACACTCCAGGTATCCACACCTTCTAGGCTCCATCAGCACCATCGTACCGACACCCCAGGCTTCCATGACTTTTGGGCTCCATCGCCCCCATCGTACTGACACTCCAGGATTCCAAGCCTTCTGGGCTCCATCGCCCTTGTCATACCGACACTCTAGGATTCCATGCCTTCTGGCCTCCATCGCCCCTTCATATTGACACTCCAGGAATTCATTCATTCTTGGATCTATCACCCCATCATACAGACACTCTAGGATTCCACGCCTTTCGGGCTCCATCACCCCTGTCATGCCGACACTTCAAGCTTCCACACCTTCTGGGCTCCAACTCCCTCAACGTGAAAACACTCCATAATTCAATAGATTATAGGCTCTATCACCCCCATAATACCTATGTTCCATGATTCCTCACCTTTAGGTCTCCATCTCCCCTATCGTATCGATGCTCCAGGCTTCCACACCTTCTAGGCTTCATCACCCCATCGTACAGACACTCTAGGCTTCCACACCTTCTTGGATCTCTCTCCCTCATCATGCCAACACTCTAGGATTCAATGCCTTCTGGGATCTGTCACCCCCATCATACTGATGTTCTAGGATTCCATTCCTTTTGATCTCCATTACCCTCGTCGTACTAACTCTCTAGGATTCTACACCTTCTGGGATCCGTCCCCCCATTGTACAGACGCTCCCAAAGTCCATGCCTTTCGGGTTCTATTTCCCCCATCATGCCAACACTCTTGGATTAAATGACATTCAGGCTTCATCTCCCCCTTGCTACAGACATTCCAGGCTTCCATACCATCCATGTTCCATCGCCCCCATCATACTGATCCACCAGACTTTTATGCCTTCTGGGATCCATCGCCTCGCTGGACTGAGGGTGTGCTATCTACCCTACCACCATTTGTGACACTCTCTATCATCCCAAATACTTTATTTCATCGACCAATAAGGTCCTCCCTATGGCCCTGACACAATCTTTTGGAATTTTCACCATGATGTATCGCATATCACGCATGGAGAACATCCATTACTACACTAGGGTCATTTTAGGGAAATTCCATCATAGAGATTCCCCCCTCATTCCATACCACTAGAATTGGGTAGAGATGACCATCACTCTACCGGCACAATCCTTGTGGTTATATCTCCTAGTTTTATGATGTTAAAAATCATAAAAACCTATTCCTAGTGTCATGATGTTAAAATTTATAACAATCATCATCTTGTTCACATGATCTTAAAATGTGGGACAACTTCATAGTTGCGTGACGTTAAACTGCATAATAACCATCATATTTGTTTCATGACATTAAACTGTGGGAAAACTTCTTGGTTACCTGATGTAAAACTGTACAAGATTTTTTTCAAAGCAATGTGACCTAAAACTACATCAACCGTGGTCAAAGCATTGTGACCTAAAAATACATCAAGCATGGTCAAAGCTATGAGACCAGAAAATACAACAACCATGGTCAAAGCTACACGACCTAAAACTACATCAACCATGGTCAAAACTATGTAACCGTAAACTCTATCCATCACTCATCCTAGCTATACGATGTTAAACTATGCACCAGGTCTGAATAATATAACATTAAACCATGAACCTTTTGTCCAAGCAATAAGACCTTAAACTATCTGCAACATCAGGGTCTCATACTCTGAGTCAAGCAGTGTCTTCATACTGACATGGTTTGATAAGCTATGGTATAGAACCAAGAGAGCCAGACTCCAAACAAACAACATCCTAATCTATCTACACACTTCGTAGAATCCCTTTTTTTATCCACACATTCTTTCATGTCTGAAGGGACCCACTAACGGCCTGGTTCCATGCCACATCAGCTCACCTACCATTCTGGTCCAACACCGCAGAAGACTTTGATGACATTTTGTGACAAGACTCTTTTTTCAAACATGGTCAATGATCGACCCTCAGCTTTATATCATCATTCTAGATAACAAAATTTGGATTTTTTTTTGTCTAACATGGTCAGCAGCTATCCTCCATTGTTACACCACCATCCTTGTGATCCCGATATTGAACACCATGATTCACCATTTTTTCACCTCTCTATGTTTAGGTTGAACTCCAACACCCTTTTTGTTACACTTCTATGATTCATTGCATGTCGAATAAGTGGGTTAGTTTCACTTGGATATTCTTGGCCTGAAATATCCATCCCCCTATCTTTCTGCTTCTATGTGTCTAGAAAATTTCATCATTACTTCATTTTTTCCCACTGAGCCTGACACAAGTGGGATTAGTAGTTTTGGTATCATGTGTATTGATATGGTTGGGTGTAACATACATATTAATACCGTATGACATTAAACTGCATTATCATCATGCATGACTTTAAACAGCTCATATTCCTCTGTCATAAAGTTAAACTGCTAATTATCATCCTGCATGACTTTAAACTTCTCATCTTCATCCTTCATGATGTTAAACTTCTCATTACCATCTAGAATGACTTTTAACTTCTCATCTTTATATTTCATGAAGCTAAACTGATCAATATCTTCCTGCATGACTTTAAACTGCTCATCTTCGTCCTACATGACGTTAAACTTCTTTATCATTATGCATGACTTTAAGTTTATTATCTTCATCCTTCATGATGTTAAACCGCTCATTATCATCCTAAAAGACTTTAAACATGTCATATTCATCCTGCATGACATTAAAATTTTCATTATCATCCTACATGACTTTAAACTGCTCATCTTCATCTGTCATGATGTTAAACAGATCATTATCGTCTTGCATAACTTTAACCTTCTCATCCATATCTGTCATGATGTTAAACTACTCATTATCATCCTGCATGACATTAAACTGGTTATTTTCATCTATCATGAAATTAAACAGCATTTTTGTACAGCATGACTTTAAACTGCTCATCTTTTTCCCGCATGACATTAAATTGTATGTTGTCCTGCATGACATTAAACTATATATGGTCCTGCATGACATTAAATTGTATCTTTCCCCGCATGACATTAAACTGTATGTCATCCCACATGAAATAAAACTATATCTAGTTCAAAATGACCTTAAATTATTATGTTCTCTCTATATGACATTAATCGGTGCGATTCGTCGAGGATGAAGGATATAAAAATACTCATCACCTGTCCTGCGTGACATTAAACTGTATGTTGTCTTGCATAACATTAAATTGTATGTTGTCCCACATGAAATTAAATTTTATGTCATCCCGTATGATGTTAAACTGTATTATCATCCCACATGAAGTTAAAATGTTTCTCCCTACAACAACATTAAACTGTGTGACCCATTTAAGTAGAAAGATGTAAAACCACTCAACACCTATATTGCAGTATGTTAAATTCTGAGAAAAAGATATATCTTTATGGTTGGAGCTCTATGACCTCAAAATAAGTTCACACCACATCCTTTCTTCATGAAATAAAACTACACAGCATATTCAATAACTATATATGGGTTGATTCCGATCCTCATTGGATACATAGGAATGCTCAGACATCACATCTTAGAGTCCAGCCCCCAAATTCTTCTCTTTGACTACCCCTTGGTGTAGTTCTCTTGGAGGATCCCACATGGTGTTGTGTAGGATTCTTTGGCCCCACTCATGTTGGGATTACGATGATCGCACCATTTTCCCCTCTTCATTCTTTTATCCTCCCATGTCCTCACTGCATAACGTTTAACGACATGGACCCTTCAAGAATTATGTGTGGATTGATTCCTATCATCATGGGATATATAGCAATGCTCGGACATTTCATCCATAGGCCTATCCATAGTCTTCAAGATATCCCCTTGGATGGAAACACATGGTGTGTTGTTGGATTTTTACTTTATTCACGTCCAGTTCATCATGACTGCACCATGTATCCCTCTCCTTGGATATCTCCAACTTTTTCATCATCCCGCATGATATTAAACTGCATGGTCATGTTCACGATTCATGCAGCCCCTTTATTTTGGTCTTCATCATCTTCCACATCCAAAAGGACCCCCACACATCATGGATTATAGGCCTTAGGTGTCTTCTTTGATTTCAGGCCAACATCACTGAGGATTATGAATGACAATTTGATACAAGTCCCACGTTATGAATATGGTCTGCAGTTGATGCACATTTTTAGTTCCCACTTCAAGTCACACGATATGGATGTTGTTTTTTTGAACGTGGTCAACAGCTATCCTCCATCATTATCACCACCCCTATATGTCCCAAATAGTGTGTGTAGTGATTAATTTTGTCTGGTTATCCCTAGAAACATTAGTCATCCTCGAAAAGGATTATTGGTATGGTCTAGATAGACCGTACCTAATTCTTTTCCATTATTGTGTGCCCTCATATGCTGGGTAGAACCTGATGACATTCCCTATTTCCCACAACTAGCTTTTCTCATATGGGCTTAGGCACTTTGGTAAGGAAATACTAACATAAAGGGTTGTGTATCTATGGTCCGAGCCTTATGAACTTAAACTAAGATCACAAATATCCTCACCACAAGTTTTTAAACTGCAAACTGGCTGGGACTTACCGTCTCGGGTCCCTCAGCCTTTTTGTCCCCTAACCCATGTTCTCATTTAGGATTGTGTGGGTAGTATGGACTCTATGTTATAAATCCTGTCGGACTATCTTTCAATGCCACACATATACCCTTGAGACATCGATCCATATATCATCCTTGTCACAAGATGTTAAACTACACAGGTCCCACTACACTTTTTGTGTCCCATAATTTGGGTTTCTATCATATTTAATGTCCGAAATGACCCCCCAACAGCATGGATTTTAGGCCCTAGGACTCTCCTACCATTTGTTTCTAATGTCCAAAAATATTTTGGATGAAAATTTGATACAATTAATGTGTTGTGAATATGGTCAACTATCAACACTCAATGTTTTCCCACATCCCTGGTCACAAAATATATAAATTGTGTTGCTAACATGGTTAGAATTAATCCTCGATCATTGTTGTCGTTTTGTGGTCTCCCAAAGAGCAGGTGTAATTATTCACCCTTCCCATTGATTATTCCCATCCACATAACATTAAAATAGGAATCTACAATCTGAGCTTTATGACCATAAACTAAGATCTACTATGTCCTCGTTGCATGGTGTTAATCTACATTGCATCTCCTTGAACAACATTTGGCTTGATTCCTATCCTCATGGGATACGTAGGAAAACCCAGAATTTTGGTCTTTTGGTCTATACTAGGTTCAATTATTCCTTCTATTGTCTTTTTGGCCCGATTTCTCCCAAGAATTTATGAATGATGTGGTGTAAATGGTCTTATGTCCTCATTCACGTTGGGTTTTCCTCTACATTGTACACATTCCTCATCTAGATACCCCACTCCTATCTTCTTCCATACCACATGACGTTAAACTATATGGAACCTTCAGAACTACATGGGGATTGATTCCCATACTCATGGGATACATAAGAACATCCAAATAGTTCTTTCTTTGGGCCAACCCTGTTTCAGGGAAACCTCCTCATATATTTGTCCCCTTGCCTGAGTCCTCCATGAGGGAGGGTATGTGGTGTGGTATGGTCTTATTTCCTTATTCACGTTGGGTTTGTAACAGCCATTCCACATACCTCCCCCCACTTTGGAAGTTCACTAGAGTACCAAGGAGCACTCTGGTTCAGGATCGAGAGTGTTGGATTCTACTTAGATATGCTCCCACCTATTTTTCATGCTTCATGTTTGTCTTTATTGGGATATTCATCATCTTTCACATCCAAAAGGACCCCCAAACAACAAGGATTCTAGGCCTCAGGGATCTCTTATCATTTTGGGCCAAATTCCCTGAGGATTTTGAATTTCAATTTGATACATGTCCTTTTTTGCAAATGCAGTCAATGGTCGATGCCCATTTTTTGTTCCCACTTCAGCTCACACGATATGGATACTAGGTTTCAAATATAGTCAATTGTTATCCTCCATCATTACACCAACCCCAATTAAGCCCTAAATATTGGGTGTATGATTCACCGCTTCCACTCCATCATGTCTAAGTGGAATTTTGATACTCTTGGTGTTATCCCTCAGTACGTGTTCAGATGTTAAGAGGATGATTCCATAGTGTGGTGTCCTTCAAGGCTCAACGCCCTTTCCCCTTTTCTGTATTCCACATGTCACAAAGATCATATCCTACCTTATTTCCCACATCAAGCATGGATCACATGGGCTTAGGGATTTGGTAAATATTTACACCTGCATTGAATATTCTCACTTCTAACGGTCTGTGCTCTATGACAATAAACTAATATATACCATCATCCATATCGCATGAGGTTAAACTACAAAAATCATTCTAGAACTACGTATGACTTGATTCCCATCCTCAAGGGATATGTAAAAATAACTGGGCATCTCATCTTCAGGTCTAGATCAGTTTCTACTAATTATCTTTATTTTTTTCCCTTTTGTCCCTATCTTTTGTAGGATTTTCCGAGTGGTTTCTGTGGACATAGTCCTCATTCACGCCAGGTATGATTTATCAGGCCATGCACATTCCCCTCTAAAACCTTGTTTTTTTTGTGTGCATCCAAGGTATATGACTTTAAACTTTGTTTTCTAGTACAACATGACTTTAAACTACTGCGTATTTTCTACATGACACAAAAATATGCAGTCTAGTCTTATCATATTACCCTAAATTATGAAATTATTGTCCTGGCCTCATGACGAAAAACAGCACCACATTTTGATGTCCTCAATCAAGGGGACATCATGTTTTTTAGAGATTATCCACCATACCATTTTTCGAGCCCTGTATATGGATTGATTCTAGTAGTGACACATGAATTCTCTATCCTAGGTTTTTCTCTTATCAAAAAAAAAACACACACATCCATCCTAAAGAATAGACAAGATTTATTAAATGTCCATTCTTTTGGTGCATGGGATAGACCCACATGAAATTATTTTCCCTGGTATTTTTATCTTACCATACCACCTCTAAAAAATCATAAGGATTGATCCCCATCATAATGGGTTATATAGGAATACCCACACACTTTTCCTCGGGCCCATTCCAACTTTAATTTTCTGTCCCTAGACCTAAAACCACCCCAGAGAGAACATGGTGTGAAATGGATTCCAATTGTCCTTGTTCATGTCGAGTCTTGTAATTAACACACCACACTTCTCCCTCACTCCTTTACATCTATGGTCTGTTCTCTAAGACTTTAAAACTAAGATCCAACTGTCCTTGTCACAATAAGTTAAACTTCCTGGCATTTTCCAGAACTACATGTACCTTGATTCCAATCCTCATGGGATATATAGGAACGCCCAAACCTTTCATCTTCAGGTCCAGCCCCAGGAATCTAAAATCCTACCACTTTTTTGGCCCCTTGGACCAGACTCTCTTGGAATCATGTGGTGTGGAGAGTACTTGGGATTTCATTCACATCAGGTTTTGCAACAACTACATGAGTTGTATCCCTTATCTCTTCCCAACTTGGTCTGAGTTCCAAAACCCTAAACTAAGATCTCCTTATAGGGACTACACATCATGTTTGGATACATTACCACCCTACACACATTTCATTAAACCAGGTCCCCTCTTAAGGGTCCACTCTATGACCTTATGCTAGGAGCGTGCGATCCCAGGACACTTGTCCTTAGAAAGGGATTCAACTTCATCTATCTGACACATCTCATTGGAGTACTCAAATGTGTCATGGAAAAGATCCCAAAGGGTGTAATATTCATATAAACATCCACTATTTTTATTTCCACACTTCGTGAGATCTTTATTTGGATTCCTATCCTCCTCCGCGTCTGAAGAGACCCCACATCGTGGCCTGGTCTCATGCCACATTGGCTCACCTATCATCTTGGGCAAACACCCCAACAGACCTCGGACAACATTTTTTGATAGGTCCAGTGTTTCAAAAATGGTCAACGGTCAAACATAATTTTTCTGTCCCCATACTAGGGTAACGTGAAATGGATGATGTGTTTTTAACATGGTCAATAGTTATCCCTTATCAACACACCACCATCATTGGGATCTAGATTGTGGGTGTCATGATTCACAACATTCCACTACCTTATGTTTATGTTTAATTCCAGCACACTCAGTTATACACTTTCATCCATATATATGAGATAAGTAGGCAGGACAATAATTTTGGGATGTAGTTTTCCTAACATTATGTTTCCCATAATGTATGCCTCCCTGTACTGTGAAAATCTCACCAGTACTTCTTATTTTCCAAATCGAGCACAACTCATGTTGGATTAGTGGTTTTGGTAGGATGTGTACTGGTGGAAATAAACCACACATGCCATTCATCCTACATGACACTAAAATTATCTCTTATAACTATCTATGTTTTGATAAATATCCTAATAGGGTACATAGGGACACGAAGACACTTCGTCTTTGGCCTAGCCCAAATTTTTCCATCTTCGGTCTCTTGACCTATGATTTCCCCTGGGGGGATGTGTGGTCTGATATGGACTCCTAATATCCTCGTTCACATTAGTATATGTAAGGAACTGCATATTTCTATTCTGGGTAACCATGTCCTCAACACATGACTTTAAACTGTGGTTCTACCCTAAACAAGTTCAAGATGCCCCATGATAACTATGGGATGTTTCAGCTTCCTCACCAGATAAGATTTTCCCTACCAGCATTGGTCTATGACCATGCTATCCTTAAGAACTACATTTGTCTTGATTCTCGTCCTTATGGGATACGTAGTGACTCCTAGGAATTTCACCTCAGACCCAGCCCTAGGTTCGTTAACCCTTATGTCCCCTTAGCCCCGATCTTGGTCCAAGAAGTATGTCTTTAAAACTATGTGGACCATTTTCATCATATGATCTTCGACTACATGTATATCATCTTTATAGCTATGGCATAAAACATCAAGTCATTCTATGTCCTCACCATAGAGGTCTTGTCTAGAAGTAGGTATTATCCCTGATCAGACTAATGCGCTCACCTAATGTGTTTCCACCACAGAGGCACAATTTCAATAGTGTTGGACTCCATTTGAACAACCCATCACTCCACCATCCATGATTTCCATGCCCTTTATTTGGATCCTCATCCTCTTTCATGCATAAATGAACCCCCTAACAGTACGGATGCTCGGCCTATGGTTCACCTATTGTTTTGGTCTAACATTCTTAAAGACTAATGGATGACTTCTCAAGATAGGCTCCGTGTTTCGAACATGGTCAGCGGTCGGCCCTCATTTATCATCCATATTTTAGGCTAACATAATAAGGATACTATTCTTCGAACATGGCTAACATTTATCCTTTATTGTCATGCCATCCTTATGGTGTTCCAAATTTTGGGTATCGGGATTCACACATCCCACTCCCCTATGTTCGAATCAATTATAACACCCCTGGAATTACCCTACTCATGAACCAAAGCACATTAGGGGAAGAAATTCATCTATTCAGATATCCTTGTTCTCCAGTTGTAATACCTCTTATTCATGATACTCCTAAAGGTTATTGATGTCCCATTCTGATCCAAAAAAATCTTCCACTTTTTAGAACTCTCATACAGGTGAATGATCTTTTATTGAATCTTTTTTCCCACACTGATCATGGATCATGTGGTCTTAGATATTTAATTTCATATTTCCTCAATTCGATCAAGATACTGTGGCCCCTAAGGTAGGCATTTTCCTTAGCGGTTTCCTTAGAATGCGGCCAGCCTCTCCCTATTTATCCTCGTTGGACCCCATTCTTCATGGGGTATTTTCTTACACCAAAAAACACATCCATATTGTATTTAAAATTCTTTCATAAATGATCATGGAGCAAATACCATTTCTAAGAATTTTATTTGACTAGTTTTGAAGCCTGAATGGAGTTACGGGTCAGAAGTTATGGTCATTTGAAGTCAGACTGCTGATAATGGACATCAAAAACAATTTTGGGACAAAGAATAGGTTTGCATGAAAAAATGGAATCTTGTGTGAAAATTTGAATGTTTTTAATGAAAGAATAGAATTTTACATGCACCTCCATGCAATGTTTCACCTATAAATACAAGTCCACCCCCTTCTTCCAAGCCCACCCAGAGGTCGAACACCACTCTATTGTGCGTAAGATCACATATTCTGTGTCTGCATACAATATACAGAATCTTGTGTGAAAAACATCAATTTTGTGTGAAAATTTTCCAATAAACCAAATATTATGTGCAAGACATAAAATTTTTCATTCGGCACTATCGTTGTGCCCAATTTTGCGTGCACCAATGTTTCACTTGTCCTATAGCACGTAATCATTTTTTATTGCATTCCAACCTTCCCTATTGCATGAAATCCTTCAAAATTGCATGAAAGGCTTCAATATTTCATGAAACAGTTCCACAATGCCCAATCGTGCGTGAACCTATGCCACATAGTGTAATATAGCATGCAATCCATCCTGAACGTGGTGTATCTTACTGCAATAGTGTCCAGGCCTACACCTGCTGGTCCGTACTGTGGGGATTGTGCCCACACACCGCTGCTTAGGATCAGTGTTGGGCTATGGTCCCGGCCCTCCAATCTAGTCCCTTAACATCCATCACTGACCCCCATGAAAAATGGAGATTCTCACAACACAATTTTCAGGTCGGGATGTCAGAAATTTCTATTGCGTCCTTATGCGCAACCACCTTCCACCGATGGAATACCATGATTTGAGATACACCTCCACACACCATGAAACACCTTGAGTTTACATTTTCCTCCTTGTTCATTTCCCATTTCATGAGTTTGGATTCTCATCATCAATTCCCCAATTACCTAGATTCCAACCATTCTTCAAGAAACTCATCCAAACCCCATCATCTGACTTCTATACCACGTTGAACAAGAAGGGACCACTCTTGTGTAAGTCCCAACACCAACCATTTCTAGGTTCCTTATTCCTATTATTCCTCACTACATGACTTTAAGCTATAGAATTCCCTATCATTCAATAATAAGATGCCTCTTTCTCAAAAAAAGTGATGCCTTTTTCACCATGTATACGATTCAAATAGTCCTATCTACATGACTATAAACTGTAGTGTGCCCTATCATTCAATAATAGAATGCCTCTTGCTCCAAAAAAGAGATGTCTTGTGTTCCATGAATAAGATTCCAATAGTCCTATCTACATGACTATAAACTATAGTATTCCCTGTCATTCAATAATAGGATGCCTCTTTCTCCAAAAAAATATATGCCTTAGGTGCCAAGCATAAGATGCCAATAGTCCTCACTACACAACTTTAAATTATAGCATGACCTATCATTCCATGATAGGATGCCTCTTGCTCCAAACAAGAGATGCCTTATGTTCCATGCATAAGAATCCAATAGTCCCCACTACATGACTTTATATAGTAGAATACCGTATCATACAATAATTTGATGCCTCTTGTTCCAAATAAGAGATGTCGTATGTGCCATGCATATGATGCCTCATGCCATGATTATAGTGGAGTAATATCAAGATCATTGGAATCCGTTCAAACATTCCGTCATTCCACCTCATGCTTTTTAGTCATTCATTTGGATATTTATCCTCTTTAATGTATGAAGGGAACCCCCAATATTTTGGTCCCATGATTCTATGGATCACCAACCTTCTGGGGCCAAAATTCCAGAAGACTTTGGACGATACTTAGAGTTTGGCCCTGTCTTTCGAACACGATTAGCAGTTGGCCCTTGTTTGTTTTTTTCCATCTCAGGCTAACTCAATGCGGATGATGTGATTCGAATATGGTAAGTTTTTATCTCCCTTCATTATGCCACGGTCATTAATTTCTAAATTTTGGTTGTACGATTCACATTTTTCATCTCCCTTTGTTCGGACTAATTCAAACACCCATGAAATTACCTCGGTATGTGCAATAGCACATAGGTGTAGGCCTCAATTATTTTCCCAACCCACTAGTGAGTTGGGATTATCTCATGGCCAAACATGAGGAAGACATTATGGGTAGCTTCTATGTGTAATCTCCATTCACCATCGCCTCTCCTTAGCAGCTCCCAGGCGTCATCCATGCATAAGCCCCATCCACCGTTTCCGCTCCTTAGTGTCACCTGGGCAGCTTCCTTGCCTAAGCCCCATCCACCATTACCGCTCCTTAGCAGCACCTGGGAAGCTTCCATGCATAAGCTCTATCCACCATTGCTTCTCCATAGCAGCACATGGGAAACTTCCATGGTTAAGCCCCATCCTTCATTTACACTTCTTAGTGGAACCTAGACAGTTTCCATACATAAGCACCATTCACCATTGCCACTCCTTATTGGCACCAGGGAAGCTTCCATGAGTAGTCCCCATTGACCATTGTCTCTCTTTAGTATCACCTGGGTTGCTTTCAGTTGTAAGCCCTATTCACCATTTCCCCTCCATAGCGGCACCCGGGAAGCTTCCATGCATAAGCCCCATTCACGATTTTCAAACCATGGTAGCACCTAGGCTGCTTCCATGTGTAATAACCATTCACCATTTCTACTCCATAGAAGCACCATAGCTGATTCCATCTGCAATACTCATTCACCACCCTTTATGGGCTCACATTTTATAACATGATCATCATGTCTTTGCTACCTCTTTTTTCCCACACCAAGTATGGATCACATGGTCTTAGAGTAAAAATTGACCATGGAATACTAAATGATCTTAATTAGAGTGTAAAACCCATATAATAGTTTTTAACTACATGTCCTTCGATACTTGTCTCCTAGTTTGGGTACGTAGGAAGCCTCCCTGAGGTTCAAGCCCAACACCTACTTGTCCCGACCCATTCACATTGGTTCACCTTGTGCCCCCACATGAAAATAAACAGAATGCCTTTGAACTATGTGGAATTTGATCCTTTCCCCTTTCCATGCAAGGTACTTAGGAAGCCTTACTGAGGTTCAATCCCAACACACATCAGTCCAGACTACTTCACATCAGTTCACCCACATCTTGTATGATGTTAAACTGTACACCAATTTTCCTCCATCATGACTCTAAACTGTATACTTTTGAACTATGTGGGTATTGAATACTATTTCTTAAATAAGGTACATAGGAAGCCTCCCTAATGTTCAACCCTAACTAGCGGTAATACATTGTAACCCCAACCTGTGGTAAGCCATTGTAAACCCAACCAGTGGTAAGCTGTTGTAACCCCAACCAGTAGTAAGACATTGTAACCCTATCCAGTGGTAAAATATTCAAAACCCTACCATAGGTTTGTCATTGTAACCCCATCCAATGGTAAGCCATTGTGGTCCTCTTTATAGAGACCCATATCCTTGGTCATTCCCTTAGGGGCGCTAGACCAACTCTCGTTCTACTAACCAGCATAAGCCCCAACATATTTTTGGGACATTGTCCTATGTGTACATCCCGATTCATCACCCTTTCTAACTATATGGGTTTTGATCCCTATCGTCTATATAGGGTATGTAGGAAGCTGCCATGAGGTTCAGTCCCAGCCAATGGTAAAACCTGGTGTTCCCAATTCTAGGGTGCACTTTCCCCTGATCCGCCCCTAGTGGTGTCCAGATCATCATTCACAGTGTGACAACTTTCCTTTATGGGACACACCACCTTAGGTATGCTCTCATTATGTGTTCGGATCTATCCAACGAGTGCCCCCAATTTGGAGGTGCACTTTCCATGATCTTCCCTTTTGGTGTCTAGATCATCCTTCATGGTGTGATATCTTCCCTCTATGGGAAACACCACCTTAGATCTGTCCTCATTGGGCATTCGGATCCATCCATCTGCTAAACCTTCCAGGAGCACCCTCCTTGGGATGTACCAATATGATCCATCTCTATTGGAATACCTCAAAAGACAGGCCTTTGGTGTAACCATCTCCACAAGATGGTAAACTCCCGACATACCCCATGTGAAACATGGTAAGATGTGGAAAACCTCAGAAACATTCCTCTGGAAAATGATACCCCACGGACAATGTGTGATGCATCAGGTTATATGCACTTGAGATACCCTCTTATGAGGAAGAATAAAAGTACCCCAATGTCCACAAATCCAGAGATTCCCCGACATGCCTGATGTTGTCATATACTCTGAACAAAGATTTTTACCCTGTCAAGACCCCTTAAAGCATCTGAACAGAAGATATGTAATTAACCCTCATCCACAAAGATATAGCATTGGGAATGAGGTTCACAAACAAATTCATAATCTTTAATAGAGACTCAGACTAGTCAATGAATTCAGAGGAGGAATCCACGGAAGGAGAATCCAACATCCCATCACCCTATTTTGATTTGGGAGAAAACATACCTGATTAAGCGATGGATGTCGCCCACCATTGGAAATTGGGAATGCGGGGAAACAATCTATGTGTCCTCAATGGATGGATGTGCACCCCGGTGAAAGCATCAGAAACATGTGCATTAAATTCTATTTCAAGTTTAATGTGGATTAAATGTATTCCATTCCATTTCCCTTTTTAAAGGGGTCATATAATATATGAGTTGGGATTACCCATAGACATAATTTTTGGAAATACTACACAAATATCATTATTGATTATAATGGAGAAAACCAATTTGTCAATAAAAATAGTATTCAATTTTGAGTCATTTTGAATTTTTTATCTAGGTATAGTGGAATTCTTCCATAAATATCAAAATCATAGAGACATTTATATAATTAAGTAAATGAGAAAGCATGGGATAAGATATGGGTAAGAAAAAATTAGTTATATTAATATATATATATTATTTTATTTATATCAATTAATATTTTACACTCAATATCATTTTAACTTTTTTTAATTGTCAATCTATCAATGCAACACAGTTGATGGAATTAGGGAAACCGTGATGACTATATAAGCTTGAGTTATATGTTAGTAGGACTAGTAGACTTGACACTGAGTCAGATTGTATAGAAACAATCAATGATTTTTCATTTACTCAGTACAAAGATAAGATTTCTTATTCAAAGTTTAATGAGTTTCAGGTATAATTAATATTAAATGGATTTTATAGAAAATTAAAAAACTATGATATTTATAAATTTTTTTATTATTATTAAATTATATTTTCCCTGAATCATTAGAATGAAATAAAAAAAGGGATCTTGGAAGTGAATTCAAACATTGGGGTTAACTATTATGCAGGATAATGAGATAAACCAGATACATTTTATGTCTAAAAGATTTTAATTATGTGTTTATCACACAAAATAAATATTGACATGAATTAAGAAAATTTGAATTGAATGGAAGTAAACTAAAAAGAAACAAACCAATCAAAAGTGACATGAATACACTTTACCAAGGAAAAAATAACCCATCCCTAGTCAATCATATATGATCCTTTTCTACTCAAACTAAATTGGCATGATGTAATCTAAATAGTTATGTGTTTTCAATAATCCAACCTTAAATAGGCCTTTCTTTGATGAATAAAAAAATTATATTCTCACATATTCTTTTATAACATTATTAGTGTATAATAAAATCTATAGAAATAATCAATCCTAGAACCCTCAATTCCCAATACCATAACTCTCATCCAAAGACTACCAAATTAAATCCACGTCATCTTTTCAAGAACAAATTAAAAAGCCATGGCCCTTAGTTTCTATATCTCTATCCATATGTCCATAAAAATAATTCTCCATAAAAGGCGTTACTTCACATTTTCATTTATTCAAAAAACATACATAAGAAGTAGTAGAATCTAAACTAAATAGCTAAAAAATACTCATCATCAATTCCATACAAGATAACAAAAAAGTTTTCAGATCATAAAAACAACATTCATAACTTTTTCCCACACATATGAAAAAAATAATAACTATTTTTAACTTAATATAAAGATATAAAATTTTAACTTCATACAAAAATCCAAATAACAACATAATCACTCATAAATCATGAAAAATAAATATGATGAATAGAACATGGTTTTATTGATAAAATAATGAGTATATTGTCTCATATTACATTATAACACAATTTTTTTATATTAAAGACTTTAAAACCGATTAAACCTTGCAACCTCAATACCCAAAACCACAATTAGCATCCTAAGAAAACCAAAGAACATCCCCATCATTAATTAAAGATCAAATCTAAATGGTTCCACCCTAAATTTCCATTATTCAATCTAAATGACCATACAAATATACATGCACCAATTATTTTACATCCCCTTTATGTATATACCATAAAAATCCACCAAAAAGGCATAAAATATATAATAACCACAGAAAAAACACTTATATATAATTCCATCCAAGTAAAAAATTAATTATGGTTTATTTATAAATAACATAAACCCAAATTCATCACATAAATATTATAATATCCTTGGACCCTCACTCTTAGATCCTGTACTGGAACAAAAACTTTTCACTTACTTTTTATGATTCTAATAACTATGAATAAAATGTTTCCATTAAATCATTATAACATAAAAATGAAACATGTATCACTGAAATTATTGAGGGACTTTTAGGTTTATGGTATTAGAGATTTAAGAAAACTTTCATATTAATAGTATGTAATTCATCAAAATAATATTTCTCCCATTTTACCCAAATTTTCAAATTTCACATTCATTCGTCAACCTCATACTTTTGAAATCATTTACAGACATAAATCATCCAACCTCATTCTTTATAACCTTTGTAAAAAATAAAAAAAAAATAATGGTGATCTCAAATTATTATTAATTTGAAACATAATCATTGAAAATTGAATGTCATCAATGAGAATAAGAGTGTATAAGGGTATGATGACATAATAAAAGTGAAAGTGAAAATCATAAAGGAACTCATTCCCATAAATACATTGACCATAAAACATGAAAACATGGAATAAGGATTTAAAATAATGAAATAGTCATTAGAATCAATAATAATTATCAAAGTGATATCAATATTGATCAAAAGGAGCATCATAAATCCATAAATAAAATATATTGGTATCTTGGAACAAAAACCCATAGAACCATTGAAAAATAATTTTAATTTAAATAACCATATGGATAACTTCTAATATAAATATCCATATAATACAATAATTTGGTAATTCAATATAGTGTTATCTACTAACACCAACCATATAATCTAAAATTTTCTCACCCAGCATAGTCTAGGTGGACTAATCATTTATAATCTTGAAGAAATATAATATGAAAAATGTAAATATATATTTAATCATAAAACTCATGTAAAAACATTATTATATTATAACCCTATAAACCCATTGAAAAGAAATGTGGTTTATTTCATCATCTTTGAAACCTGATTAACCTGTGGAAAATAAATAGGTACTATAACAATTTCATTGAAATAATCTAAATCAACCCCGAGGAAGAATGAGGATATTATAATTACAAAATATCCCCATGGGATATTAATTAAAAATAGGGGTTTTTGAATTTTATAAATGTTAATACCTTTAAAATATTGTTAAAATGTTTGAGAAAAATACAATTTTTGTAAATGCACTTTATTAAACATAAATCGTTTTTAAGGACTTTATGTTTGAAAATAACCTTGAAAACTATTAAAGGAATCCTTTGAAATCATTTAAAACATTAATTAAAACAATAAAAATAGAATAAATCCTTGAAAATATATATAAAATTTCATTTAAAAACATTTTGAATACATTTTCAAACAATATTGTTTTAAAAGGAAACATATTTCTGATGTGATAATGAAATGAAGTCAGATTTCTTTAAAAAATATATTCTCAAAAATGTTAACAAAAAGTGGAAAATATTATAATGACTTTGAAATATCTTTAATAACCATAGGATAATATAATTTACTATAACTATAATATTAAAACTTTGGAAACTTAATCATATAAAATCTCGATAAACGATGAGATCATAACAAATGACTGTTACCACTTTTTTAACATTGAATCATAAAAAAAATTAAGGAATGAAATTGAATAAAACATATAATATAAATAAAAATAAAGCTATTAATGATATAAAATTTCAATGGGTAAGTATATAAAACTTATAAAATAAAATAGGTGGATAATATAACAAACGTCTAAAAGAAAAAAAATTGTGGCAAATATCCCTTACCAAATTGTGAACAATGAAACTATAAACCTCATAAAAGAGAGATAATATAATGGATATTAAAATACACATAAATTTAATTATAATAATAATATAATAAATTCATTTGAATTAAATACACCAAAAAAATAACTAGTGAAAATGGAATGTATCTCAAACAAATAAAAGTGAGACGAGAGAAACCCTTACCTCACGCTTCCTTTTGGTAAAATGTAATTTGACAAATTTTATAGTAGTTTTAACCATATAATTATATTATTAATAAACCATATTAATATTTATAATATCATGTATTATTTTCTTATGACCATTTATTACCCTTTTATTTACCAATCCATTATAATACTACATTTTTGGGAAAAAAATCGCTTCGTTTTTCATATATATATTTACTTTATATTTTTTGTCCACTCACTTAAATTATTTTTTTATAATATAAATAATATAAAACAAGATATAAATATCATATATTTTTAATATATATTTATTTTTATTAATCCATAAAATTTATTGACAAGAAGTGAAATACACTATTCATGGAGCTTGTAGGCTTCACATACATATGAATGTTGTTATTGTTTTCTTGTCATTTTGATAGAAATAAAAGTAAATGATATATATATATATGTATATATTATCATTATAATATAATATTTATTTAATATATATCAACTTCTTTTTTAAACTCATCTTTAATACATTCCATGTAATGTGTGAATGTGTAACAACACTTTACAAGATGGAGGTCCATCGTACACAAAAATGAAGTTCTCATAGGGCCAAAACATAGAGATAATAAAGGTATTTGTTATATAATAATATTATAATGGTAATTAAATAATTAAAATAATATATATTATATATAAAGAGTTTTTACCACATTATTCCCAACAATCAAAAGTGGTAATGGAAAATGAACAACCTCAGTTTGTGAGGCGGTACTTTACCGTACGGATGAACGATGATTTTGCAATCCATTTGATATAAATATGTCTGTGTGTGTAGGATGTACCCTTAACATAAAAAATCTCATAATATTTATGATAATTTTTGTTATTATATAATCATGTTATAAGAATAAATTATGGAGGTGGGGAGGGAAATTCAAAAAAAATATTTTAGAGTAATATTACCTATTCTTCGGGTATTATACGTAGGTTTACAGTAAAAAATTAAGGGGTTTTATTTATTCCCAAAATAAGTCTTCTAGTATGAGGTTATGGATGTTTTACTATTCTTTTGGATGGGGTTTGATGACACTAAAGGCTTGACAAGTGTGATTAAGTGTAGTGAGTGACTGTCATTTTATAGTTGAGGAGGAGTGGCATTATTGTAAATACTCAAAAGTATTTACTTTTGGCTGGACTCTCATACCTTATGTGATCAAAAATTGAATAATAATGGATGTTGTGGATTATTTTGTTTATAATCACATCCAAAATTAAAAATAAGTAAAATTTTTAAACGTTTTTCCTTAACTTATATGTTTCCTTATTTTTCACTTTTGGTTTTATTAAAGTAACTAGTTTTCAAACCTATGTATTTCATCAATTAAGACTAAATTAAAGTGATAACTGTTGGGAAATTTAAACCCTTTTATTTTTAATATGATTTATAAATTATAAATTGTAAATTTCTTGAGTGTTAGAAATTCTTTTTTTTAGAAGTATCTGTAATGCGCAGAAACACTACATTCACCCTAACCATACCAAAAATGTTTCTATTATTTACGATTCAATATGTTCATTATAAATGATTTTTTTAATTAATGGATAACATTTTATATTTTATAACATTTTTAAAAAAATTTATAAAAGATATTATTTTTAGTAATTTTATATCATTTAACAAAATATTATTTACTATAAAATAACATTAAGGTCTTTTTTTCATTACTTATTTAATTTGAATTAAAAAAATACAAATAAAATAATGAAATAAAAGTACATTAATATCATATATATTTATTATCATATACTCATATACAAAATCATTGGACAAAAATTCATTCTATTTTCCTCACTTTTAATATTTTTAGTATCATTCATTTTTCTTAATTATTAACTAAATAATTCATCCATCGATGATTATTAAGAATTTAATACAATTATATCATCTATAAAAATTAGTGAGAAACCATTATGATATTAAAATTCATTTTTATTTCAAAATAATATTTATTATAGAACATATATAGTTTTTACCTAACCATAAATATTTATAGAAATTAAAAGGATGAACTGTAGATTTTTTCTTTTTCTTTTCATAACTTAATATATGGATCAATTTCTTAGAAATGATTCCAAAAACTCATTAAATTATATAAAAAGTTCATAAGGGTGGAAATATTACCATAATATAGTTGTTGGACATGTTTTGGGTCATTTTTAAACCAGATATTCTAAGTCTAAAGATAAAGTAAACTCATTTTTACTTTTATCATTATAATTATTGTTAACTATTTTTGCTAATAACATTGGTAAAAAAATTAATTAGTAATTATAAGAAACATTAAATTATTCAAATTCAAAATAGGAAATCCATTTTTCAAAATTCTAATTGTATAATTGAAAATTTGAATTTAAAATTAGTCCTGCGAAAATGACGAGGAAGTTGTGTTTTAAAGAGAAAATGTCCAAATGTTTGAAATGTTTTTATATTAAAATTATTTATTCAAATGATTACAAGACCTGAATTATATTTATATATATATATAATTTTTCTAATTTAATTTCAACCAAATATCAAATATAATATAACATTATAAATAATTAACTTGAAAATTCAATTTCAAATTTGAATTTGGTATCTTTAAAATTCATCAAAAATTGAAACATCTCAGAAAAATGCCAAAAATTCACCCTAAGATAATTTTGAAATTACACAATAATAATTGAAGTTTATTTTTAAAATAAAATTTATAAAATGGTGAAAAATTTTCTTTACAATTAGTCCATCAACAATAGTTAGCCAAATTGCATTTAGAGAAATATATCTATTTATGGGTAAAATTTCATTTATTTCTATATCATGTCTATAAAAAACATCAGATGGATGTTAAAAATTATATTGAATATATTATATATATTTCATTAATAAAAATTAATAATAGTAATTAAATTAATTTATTAATATAAAAAACCTTTGTATGAACAAAAAATAGTTTTTTTATAAAAACATTTTTTTTTATTTTCAATTGGATTTTATTTTCATCTATGAATAATTTGTAACGAGTAAATTTATTCTGTAAAATTTTTAAATGATTTTTTAATATTTTAGTTAATATTACTCTTTCCATCCATTCCAATGGGTAAGTGATAGATATCATGTTAAATATTAATATTAATTGTATATTATTGTCTAGTAAGACTCAACCTTATGTGTAACTCAATTGATCAAAGAAAATTGATGTTACATGGAATATAAGATAAAAATGTGGTTTCCTAAAAAATTTATAAAATTATGAATTATATTTAATAAAATATATAAAATAACATAAATTAATTTGAATTAATATATTTCATAAAATTTTAGGATGTTACACCGTATACCCATTAAAATGAATTTCACCGTCGATATTCATCTCTGTTATCAATGGATTAAAAAAATTTAGACTTCTATTATAAAAACCTAAATCATTAAAATGATATAAAGAAAACATCCAATAAAAATGGAAAGTGGAAAACATAATGGTCACCTGAATTTATGCATAACTAGGATTCTACAGAGGGAGAATTTGTTTTTGCAATTAAAAGATGGATTTGGAAGGTAATACTAATTACCATGGACTAGTAGAGAATAGTAGAGAACATGATCAAGAGGAATTCAATGGAAACAATATAACCATTCATATAGCTATTGAAAAAGTCATTTATATAATCAAAAAATATGGTAATAGGATAACATTTTATATCAATATCATTTTCCTAATGTTTATGGATTGTTTCATCATCCATACTAAAATAATTTTGAAATATTCTTACATGAAATCTAAAATTTATCCTTTAACTATTTTCCACCACAATATTGTATTTTCTCTAAGTGATGAGTATTAAAGATTAATTTTTCTCACCTGAATAACTAAAATAATATTTTAAATAAAACCTAACCATAAAATTGATAACAAGATATTCCTTGTTTCATTAAATAGTAACAACAACCAAAATATTTATCACATGGTAAGATAATTCCAAAAAATGAATAAACCCTCATATGATAAAAGTATTTTCATAATTACATAGTTACACCCAAAGATGAATATAAATAATTCCATAACCATATATCCCAAATTACCTCAATAAACTCAAAATTAAACAGAGTCTTAACCTCAATGTTTATCTCTTACCTTCCAGATTTTAAGCCCAAAAATATGTCGATCTTCTTTTTGAAGTAACATTATCACTTATTTCCCAAATAACTTTTCAATCCTGTGGTTATAAATATGATAAAACTTGTTTTAAAATAATTACCTCAATACCCAAGATCATATAATTTCTTAAAGATATCAACTCCGTAAAAAATATTTATTCAAAAAGTAAAGGAAAACTTCACAATAAACCAAAGTTTTATACATACTTCTACCCAAAAACATTCCTCCTAAAATATCATTAATACCCTCAATATTTTTTACTATAGAAAATTATCAAATATATTGTCTCATGGATTTAAATTAATATCATTCATAATGTTATAAACCTATGATTATATCCAAAACTCTTAATATAACCTCTCTTGAAAAAATAATAATCTCAACTGTTATCTAAACCAACTTTTGATACCAACTATAACAGCTCAGGACCCACACTGTGTGATCCTTACTTAAATAATGAACTTTAAATTTATGACTATGATTCCTTTAATTATGACATAAATTATTCTATCCAAATCAAGAAACATAAAAAGGAAAATATTAACAACTTAAATTCATGAGGAACATTCAGTTTTAGTCATTTAGAAAATTAAAAAAACTCCTATATAAAGAATATCCATGTAGTCAAATGAATATTTCTCCCATTTAACCTTTCATTTATTATTTCACCTTAGGTCGTCAATATCATCCTTCTTGAATACATTATAGACATAAATCATTAAACCTTATTATTTATAACCTGGGGGAAAGGAAACATAAAAAGTCTGAGCAGAAATTCCCAGTAAGGGTAAACATAACCATTAACAATTGAATTTCCTCAATGAGTATAATAGTGCATATGGGTATAATGATAAAATAAAAGTGCACGAGAGAATCATAAAAGAAATCATACTTATAAATACCTGGATAATCAATCATGAAAACATAGAATAATTCTTTAACAATATAAATAGTCTTAGCAATCAATAATCATGAGTCATATGATTTAAATATAGAACAAAAAGGGCATCATAAACCCATAGATAAAACATATTGGTATCATAGAACATCATGTCATATAAAATTTACATAACCATTTCAATTGTAATTACCATATGGCTGATATCCAATAAAATTCATTAGATAACATAATCATTACCAAATTAATTGGAGCACTATAGAGGTTCTCTCATCATATAAGCTATAATGGGATCATTCGATGCTACTTGGGACCACCCATCATTTATAATGTCCAAGAAACTCAACACAAATAATGTATATAGATAATTCCTTATATAACTCATATAAAAAATAATTATTCTTTTATAACATGTTCAACCCATGGAAATGAAATGGGTTTCATGTCAATCTCTTTGAAACATGATTAACCCATGGAAAAGGAATAGGCTTCATAACAATATCATTGAAATAGTATTAATCCATCTTGAGAAGTAATGAAGATGGAATCATTACAGAAATATCCCCATGTGAGATTAAAAAACAAGGATTATTGACATTGATGAATGGAAATACCCTTAAAATATTTTTAAAAACAATTTGAGTAAACTACACTTTTCTTTTCAGAAATAATTTTTAAAAAAATAAATCATTTTAAACACATTTTTATTTGAAGATAACCTTGAAAACATATAAAGGAAGCTTTGGAAATAATTTAAAATATTTTTTAGAATATTTAAAATATTTAAAATTGTTTCACATGAAAATTAGATTAAAATATCAGTTAAAAAAATATTGAAAACATTTTTAGAAAACATAATTTTGAAATAACACATATTTCTGATATCAGGGAGAAATTAAGTCATATTTTCATAAGAACACTTTATTAAGAAAATTATGTGCCAAGGAGATAAATGTTTTGTAAAATTGTTTTGATGTATCATGAATAACCATTGGATAAGAGATGTAATAAGAATTACAAGATTTCATCATCGGTGGCTTAATCATACACAATCCTGATAAATTTTGAGATTTAAAAAAATAATAATCTTACCACTTTTAATAATACAATACTTTCATGGGCAGTATATACACCACAAAAAAAGTGGTGAATATAGAATGTATATCATAGAAATAAAAGGGTGACATGAAAAACCATTACATCACACTTCTTTGTGGTTGAACGTTGCATAAAATCATGTATATTGGTTATAATAATTTCATTTAAAAATTTTAGAATAATATTTATATTTTTAATAACATCTATTGTTTTATTATGAACTTTTATTACCTATTTATTAATAATTTGATGTTAAAGTTATGTTTCTGGTAATAACCGCTTTTTCATATATGTTTTGACTTACTATATTTTGTTTTCTTTCGTAAATAATTATATAATAATTTTTAGAATATAAACCATGATATAAATATAATATATATTTATTATATATTTATTTGATGTAATAGAAAAATGTACAGATAGAAAATGAAATACATCATTCATAAAGACTATAAGACGTACGTATGCATAAATGTTTTTTACATTTTCTTATAATTTTTGTTGAATGAAAAGTAAATAATATATATATATATACTTTATAAATACATGAGAATATTTATGTCATATATATCACATATTTATATTAGACTCATCATTAAAATATTCCATGTTATACATTAATGAATCACATCACTTTACGAGGTTGTAGTCCACCGTACACAGGAAGGACATTATCATATTCATAGAAAATTTAAATCATGAAAGTATGCGATATATAATAATTCAAGAATCCTAATAACATTATAAAAACATAAAATATATATACAATGTTTTCATCATTATTCATAAACATGAAAGGTGGTAATGGAAAAATGAATAACATCGGTTCTCAAGATGGTAATCTGCTATAAGCATGAACGATGATTTCACAACCCATTTGATGGAATTTTGTTTGCTTTTAGGTCATGAATTTAACATAAAAACAGAGAATAAGATTTAGGATTCTGATGTTATAATCAAATAAGGGTAAAATAAGAATTGAAAGAGGTGTATAAACAAATAAAATAATAATCATTTTAGAAGAACATAAAATATTCGTCAGGTATCCTCCTTATGTTTTAACTATAACCTTGATAGTTTTTCTTTATTATAAAAATAATCCTTATAGTATGAGTTTAGGGATGTTGATAATATATTTGGGTAAGTTTTTGATGAGCCAAAAGTCTTGAGGTGTGTAAAAACTTATGGATAGTGAGTGTATTTTATAGTTGAGGAGAAGTGTAATTATTCTAAATACTCAAAATTATTGACTATTTGGAGGATTCACATACCTCATGTGACATAAAAATTTAATAATAATGTATTTTATGGATTCATTGGTCAATAAAAACCCCCCAAAAAATATTTTTTAAAATTTTGTTCCTTAAATGTTAAGTTTCCTTATTTATTTTCATTTTGTTTTTTCATTAAGGCCGCTCATTTTTTATCATATGTAATTAATACATTGAGAATAAATTAATGTGATACATACCATAAATGTTACAAAAACATATTTTATAAATTAAATCCAAATATAAAATAAAAACTCATGTTTTTTTGGAAAATAATTGTTATAGAAGTTTATGTAATGCACAAAAACACTGCTTTAACCTTAGTTATTCCAACAATAATTTTAAAATTTAAGGTTAAATATTTTCATAACAAAATTTAAATTTTTACATTAATGTACAAAATTTGATGCTTATTAACATCTAAAAATTAATTTATATAATATATGATTTTGGTAATTCTAAATCCTTTAATAAAATATCATTTATTATAAAATAACATCATTGTCATTTTTGATATTATTTATTTAATTTGAATTAAAAAAATAAATAAGATAATTGAATTAAAATATTTTTAGTTAAAATCTATGTATCATGATATATTCATCTAAAAAATTAATTTAACACAGGTATTTATACTATTTAACTCACTTTTAATATTATTAGTACCATTTATTTTATGTAACTATTAACTAAATAAAACATGCATTGGAATTTCATAAGAATTTAATATAGTTATGTCATATATAAAAATTAAAGTTATATTATTATGATAAAAAAATAATTTATCATGAAAAAAAATTTAGCTGAACTTATGTAGCTTTCCCTATCCCAAATGATTTATATAAATTTAAAGGAATATAGTCACATTATTTTCCTGTTTATTTTATTAAATTATTATGTGGGTTGAATTCATGGAAAAGTTTCTAAAAACTCACATATTTATATAATTAGGTTATAATTTTCTAAATATATCCCTAAAATAGGATTTTAACAAGTTTTTGGGTCGTTTTTAGACCTTATATTCTATGTTTAACCACTAAGTAAAGTTGTTTTTACCTTCATCGCTATAATTAATTTTATTTATTTTCACTAATCACTATCGGAAAAAATTTAGTGAAGATTGTTATACAACATAAATTATTCTATTTCCAATTATTAAATAAATTTTTCTAAATTAAAATCACTGAATTGGAAAATTTTAATTTAAAATTAGTCCTATAAACTTGACGAGGAAGCATGGTTTTAATGTGAAAATGTTCGAAAAATTAAATATTTTTTCAACCAAATCCCGTATAAACATTATTCCAATTAACTATAATGTATTAATATATGTATAATAGATCTAATTTAACCTTAAAAACAATTTATAATATAATTTAACATTATAAATTATTTTGATGAAATGTAGATTTTGAATTAAAATTGATAATTTTTCATAATAATAAAAAATTAATCTTTTCAGACAAATACCAAAAATTCACCGTATGCTGATTTTGAAATTTGTATTTAGAAAACTATGTTTCTTTTATAAAATAAAATTTATAAAAGTGTAAAAATCATGTTTTAAAATAAGTACACAATCAAAAGTCGGAAAAAAAATCCCTTTCTAAAATGAAACGTTTTATCCATAAAATGAGATTTATTTTTATATCTTGTTTAATAAACAAATATGAAGAATATTAAACATTTTCTGGAATATTATATATATATATATATTTATTTATTTAAAATAATTCAATAATAATAATTATTTTAATTTATTAAGATAAAACGACTTTGGTTGCGAAAATAGTTTTTTATAGAAACATTTCATTTATATTCAATTGGTTTTTATTTTCATTTCTAGTTAGTTGTTAACTAGTGAATTTATTCTAAAAACATCTATAAACCATATTTAATAATTTAGTTAATCATATTCACTCTCATCATTCCAATTGTAAGGTGATAACTATCATGTTAAGTAATAATATTAATATTATATTGTTTTCTGGTAAAACTCGACCTTGGGTGTAACATAAGTTTTCGAAGACCCATGATGTTATGTGTAATGCAAGGTAAAATTTGGGTTTCTTATAACTCAATTTAAACTGTGAATTTCACATAACATAAGCTACACTTAATTTAAATTAATTTTAATGAATATATTTCATAGAATCATGGGATTTTAATCATATAACCCAAAATCAACACTACCCTCTCACTTAACATATAATTTTCAAATTTCATCTTAATATCAAGTGCTGCCTAAAAACTTAACCACTCATCTAATAGAGAAATAAAATATAAAATAACTATAACACCCCAAGATTTCATGGAATATATCTTCTTAAATAAATTCATTTGATAGCTTATGATGCACACAACACTGAGCTTAAATGAATAGTGATATACCATTAAATAGTAACATGACTGTTTAAAAAGTAATTTGACCATTAGAATAGTAACCTCACCTATGAATTCATAAATAAAATTTTTGTGTCTTATAAATTCTAATATAATGTAATTATATAAAATTATATGTACATAAATGTTTCAGAAATAATTAGTTAATGTTGATATATTTATAAAACATAAATGATTATTTTTAATTCTATAATTAATATAATTAATTAAGATAAAATAATATTTCATAAAATCTATTAAAAAATTAATAATCTTTTATTATGATTATAATACAATTTTATGAGACCTTAACTAATTTTTCATTGTGTTCTAAAATCAATTATAATTTTAAAATTCATATTTTCCAAATAAATGATTATTTTAAATAAAAAATAAATGTATCATATTTTGAAAATAATTTTAAATAATGGGTTCCAGTTATTAATTATGCATGATTAAAAATGGTTACGATGATGTTAAGCTATTTTTCTAAAATAGTTGAATTTTTGCAAATAGTGAAATATTGTAATTTACTGTATAAGTAATTAAATGAATTATTGAGACATGGATAATGTCTGTATGAGGTTATAACCCATTAGTTATAAATCACATGAATTATTTACTTTATTTAGTCATGTAATAATCACTATTTCTTTTCTGAAGCCAAAATAATTATCTAATAAATAAAATAATCAAAAAACACCCCTCTCCTCCACTATAAATACCGCACTTCACCACCTATTCTCCACACACCTCTTAAGACTTGATGTTTGTCCAATGATTTCCCAATCCTCTTCCCAAGTATCTTACTCACGTCTATGAGACATGTTTCTCAATAAAATAACAAACCCACATCCATTAAGGAGGTTCTCAATGAGACGAATTTAAGAGGTAGAACCCTTAATCATTAACTTTCATTTTGTTTTCTTTTCATATCCTTACCCAAACTTATCTATCCCAATATTAATAAAAACTATAGTATGTTTTATATACATTAATTGTGTTATTTTAATGTAAAATCCATCATAAAACCCCTTCTCCTTTCCATTTTATTCTAAAAATAAAAATATCATTCGTGATGTGTCGATTTACCGCCATCATGGATGATACATTTTCATTTTCAGTTACCACCTTCATGGTTGGTCATAAAACAATTATAATGGTTAAAATAAATTTTTTAATTTATGTTAAAAATTATTTAGTATTTTCCATATAGTATATATACATGATATTAAATATAAAAATAAAACTATTTTTGATAATCGAAAATTCACCAAAATAAACTAATGTTCATCGTTAACTTTTTATTTAATGAATCATTCTCATACCATATAAAAAAACGAAATATATAGACATTTTATATTATTTAATATTATTAATATCAAATAATTTTAATTCTATACAAATATTCTCATTTTACATGATTTTACAAACAAGTATACAAGTGAAACGATCATGAAAACCAAACAAACAAATGCTCTCGAACGATAAAATAGTATATTATAACTCATCCAAAATGAAATAAATGATCTTAATAAATTTATAATAAATAAAAAACATGTAAAAAATATTTTTAATTAATTATTTAATTAATTTAAGATTATTATCTAGGACATTAAAACAAATTTCAGAACACATTCGGACATAAAGAAATGGATTTTTCCTGAATCTCCATTTTTCATTTGAGTCGCTCTTTTTCTCTATTTACCCCAATGTAATTAAAAATTATTCTAATATACTCTCTGAAAATTAATTTTTTATGTTCCAAATATATTTACCTATCTAAATATATCTTTATTTTATGATAAATACGTGTTTTATAAGGATTCTATTACAATTCCTCCCCGATAAGCATGCCCGATTAAGGAGAACATCCCAATTTATTTTCCATTTCCATGTACAATCCTTAATTTGTTTTAAGATACCAATATTTCTCTAAAATATCTCATTTTATCATGAAAAACGAAATTTTTTCACTTCTTTTTTTATAAAAACAATTATGCCTTTTTCATTTCAAATACTTTTAATATTTTCATTAAATAGCACTAAAGATTCTCATTTAAAAAGTTTCTTAAACAATTTATTTACATGTTTTTATTTCAGTTGGACACCATTTATCATTAACTATGACTTATTACACACTTATTTCATTTATTTTGTGTATGTATACTGACATTTTATTTTTGATCATCATTCATTTAATATTTCATTAAATAACCATATTTCTTATATCATGGATATGATTACTATCTTAATCGTAAAATATTTTTACGTATAGTGTTTTATTTTATATTTGTTTAATTTAATCTTTATATGAATAATTATTTGGACTTAAATTGATATTTGGGGACCATTATGGCCCCTCAATGGATCAACAAGTCTCATGAGAAAAAATAGTCGGCAAAAAACCCTTCGTGTTTGTTTCTAAACAAAATCAGATGGGTTTTCACCCACATACATAAAATATCTTGACAGTATAATATTTCATGTGATAGATACATGAAATCCATGTATTAATTTTATTTATTTATTATCCATTTAATAACTCCCATGATATTTCCACTATACTAAAATATATTGATTTGTTTTCATTGTAACACCCAATACTTTTATAAGAAATATTTTGTTTTATATAAATCATCAAACGAATCTTTCACTACACAAAACACTATATTGTCTTGCTTTACACGCAATCACGACTTTCCTCGATAGCTTGTGTTGTACGCAATACCGAGTTTCACTAAACAACGATATGCTATTAAAATATTATTAAAACTAGCCGTTATTAACAGTTATAACCACTTTTTGAAATTTTATAAATTTTATTTTTCAAAATGGACTTCATTTTTGGTTTCGGAATATCGAAATTAACCTAGGGTGAAATTTTGGTATTTTTCTGAAAACTTTCAATTCTTAATGAATAGTGAAAACACTGGGTTACTATTTAAAAACTGGCTTTTTATTTAAATAATTATTTATTTTATTTAAATTTATTTTATGTCAAAATTGATACATAATACCTATATAAGTTCAATGTAATTCGTTAGAGTCATTTTATAATAATTTTAGATATATAAAAATTTTATTGAACTTTTGACCGTCTTTTACCCACCTCCTAAAAGAATTTGCATATTTACATAAAACGTAATTTTACCGCTTTTGTGGGTGGAATTTAAAAACTCCAAGAGACACGGTTGATGTAATTATGTAAAATGTGGTTCAATGAGATAAAAATAATATTTGGTGAATCGTAACTTTTTACTTTTTTTCCATGGTTAAAAGTAAATAGGGTAATTAAGGGTAAAAATGATATTATTATTACCCTAAAACAAGTCCTAATTCTATTGGATAAGTGTAATTCGACCCAAAACAACCTTAGGAATAAACTATGATCTTTTAGTCCCACTTTGATTAGATTAGGACATTTATTATTAATTTATTTAAAGAAGGGTTAAAATAGTTAAAATCAATGTTTTATAACTAAAACATTTTTAATATAGGGTTACACATAAGACAAATTCGACTATAAATATTAATTAGAAAGATAAAAATATTTCCTACATAATGGTATTTTATTTATAATTTTTAGACATTAAATAATTTAATTTATTTATGACACAATTATGAGGCAGTAATTATATTATAAATGAAATATTGACATAATTGATGTTATAAATACCCAAATAAATGTAATTTGAAACTTTTTATGAATTAAAATAATTTTATAGCTTAATATGACATGTTATTATTGATTTAAGTAACTTTTTTAGAACTAATATATCTGTTATTAGTTTCAAAAAAATCAATTACCAAATGGTGTCAAAATTGACATAAAATAGTTTTTAAAACAAATATTATATTATTAACTGTTATGTTATTCCTAAAAATATATGGTTCGGCCAAATTAATTATATAAATTTATAAATATTAATAATAAACAACTTGTGGTTCTTTTGTCTTGTTATAGTAAGTTTATTAACCTTATAGTGTAAGAAAACAAGAAGACACAGTAAAAGTTAAATTATATAACTTAAAGTTAAATCTAAATGATAAGGTTAAAATAGTAACCTAAAATTGTCCAAATTCTATTAGATGAGATTATTTCAACCCATCCCCACCTTAGTTTCGAAATAAATCAATTTGGAGCTATTTAAAACTGAATATGACTTTATAATAAAATAATATTTTTAGTTTTTCCAAAAGTGCCCCTCTCCTCCCTTATAAAAGGGCACCTCCTCCCTCTCTTCCTCACACCACTTTGAGCCTTCAAGCTCGGCCAAACCCTGCAGATTTCTCCTCTCCACTTCCCTAGAAATATCCTAGAGGTCATGGGCTTCTTCAAATACCAATTTTAGTTCCCTAAAGGAGGTCTCAAAGAGGCACTTCAAAGAAGAGGTAATGTCTGTTGCCGATTATTTCAACTTTATTTCTTATTCCAATTCTTATTCCTTAGTTGTTTTATTATGAATTAATAAAATAAGTATCACTCATATACTGATATTTTATTATAAGTATGTAAAAACCCCATTTCACCATTTATCCATCCTACGGAAAACAAAATCACTGCGCGTGCGTACGTACGGAATACCGTCTCGACGCCATGGTGTACTCTATTTTCCACCACCACCATACTTGGATGGGTATAATGGTGAAAATAAAAAACTATATATGATTATTGTGAAGTAATTTTGATTCTTAAATAGTATACATACACTCCAATACAATTCCACAATCATGGGAATGATATCATCGCTCGTGCGTACGTATGGAATACCGTCTCCATGATGTGATGTGACTCGTTCTACATGATATTCATTGCATAATGATTATATAAATTAATTGAATGAATTAATAAGATATATATTACACTAATAAAATTATTTAAATGAGGTATCTATAACCTAAAAAGAATAATAAAATTTTTTTCGACAAAACACGCATAAGAACAAAAAGCAATAAACACCCATATAACAAGTAACAATGAAAAATTACTAATAAGAAGCTAATAATATCACCATATATGATATCATAAAAATAATTATGATTCTGGAATAAGTAAATAACATCATTTAAATCATTATACAGGAGTTTTGGACACTTACGAAGAAAATCAGACCTAAGGTAAGGGAAAATCTCGCAATCTCAATTTTTATCCGAGATTGTTTATAATTCAGAATTAACTTGGGAATATTTATCATCCACATCCATGTTTCCTCAATATGAAATATTATTTATGTCCTCCTACAATTTGTTAAATCCAATTTTACCCTTCGGTGAGTTTTTAGTAATATATAAGAATGGAATCTTTTGTCGTTTTTCGTACGAGGTATTTTTTTGACTTTTCTGACGAAAGTATGAGAAGAATGTTTTTTTTAACTTGTACGGTATGAATGGATTTTTAGAACATTTTTTACATTAATCTTCCTTTACAAGTTTTCAAGTTTATTTTTAATCAACTTCTTTTAGGTTAAAATATTATGACATGTTAAAAAAGGAAAAATGTTTTTGAAGTAGAAAGGATATTTTCTTCAAGAATGGAGTTGAAGTGTTTTATCAAAATTATTTTCCATCTAAGAGAATATAGGGTTCTGTTTTTATCCCTAATGTTACATTGATTTGATTATGTTGTGATGGAATTATTTTTATGAATTCCTTTATCTTATATTAATTGTTTTATGATGTCACGATGTTTAAGAATCCAATTTTATTACATGGGTTATGCAATGATGTATGATTTTTTTTATTTTGTGGCACACATAAGAATGGTATAATTATGAGATGGGTGGGACCTATATCACCCTCCAATGAATTGGGTAAATATTTATATCTCATGAGATAGACATGGATGGAACAGCAGGTTAAACCGGTTCAGTGAAACGGGACTAAAACAAGGAGTGAAATCGGTTCAGAAATGGACTTTGTCCGCTAAGATAGTCTTGGAAATTAGTCATGACTAATAAGAAATGATTATATATGATTATGTGTGTATTCCACAAATATTCATGTTTGAAGTTATGATTATTGGGATTACATTTCACTTCTATGATTTATCCCATGTTACGATCTCTTTTGTAGGATAAGATTTTCAAAATGTTATGTTCTTATGGATATGATATGTTTGATATTTCTTTTGTTTACCCTTACTGAGAATTTGAGCTCACCCAATTGTATGTTTTCTTTTCCCTAGGTCAGGAAGAAGGATATTATGTAGGATATGCTAAAAAGGAACTATAGATATGATGAAATAAATGGGATACAACGTAGATGATTTATGAACTAGTTGTTTATGTTTCCCAGTTTCTAAAGACACTATACCTATACGGTCCTTTCATGGTTTTGTTATATGTTGTAATAGGTGTACTTCAATTTTGAAGTATTAACAATGTATGTAAAGTATGGGTTGTTATATTCATTCTCAGTTCATTTATGGCATGTATTTATCATATTATTTATCTTTCCATAATGTATATTCCTTGTTAACATTTCTAAACTTATTATTGTTTCATATAACCCTTATAGTGCATTTGATATTCCCTTTTATATGTTTTCCTTCACTAGGTTGTGAAGATGAAATATTTTAATAAGTGACAAGAATGGTTTTATTTTCTTTTTTTGTTCTATTTTTAGTTACCCATATAATAATGAAACTATGTATGTATTTAGATTCCTAAAGAATACTAAAATGTTCAATACTTGGTGATGTGATCTCTTGTATCTATGTCATATTAATAAAATGATCACCGAGTCTAGGAAACTAGGGTCAAGGTTTCTACTATTGGTATCTGAGGAATTCTAGTCGAAACCTTGGAAATAGGATTTAGAAAACATAGATTATTGAACATAATACTAAGATATAATTTTTGGGTAAGAATAGAATAATATCCTATAATTTTTGTATGATATATATTTTTTGGGTCTTCTAAAAAATACAACCCTATCTGGATACTAAAAGTGGATGTGGTTCGGCACATATACACCTAGGGGAAACAACTCTGACTAGGTGTATTGATCCTGACATACTATAACCTACTACATGACAATATGAATTACTACACACCTAGTTTGAGAATCCCATGGGATATGCATAAGAAATTCACATTCTCTTTAAAAACCATTATGAATGATTTAAACATACTTATTTTCCCAAATAAACTATGTTTATGTTTATGTTTTTATCTATGAATAAATTTTCAATTTATATTAAGTTCAAAATTATGCGTTATGATTCATAACCTCATTTAGTGTATTCCTTGGTTTAGAAATGGCACCTAATTGAAGTAAAGCGATCAATATCCATTGAAAATGTAGGGATTCCATATCTGATAAAGTCAACATTGTTAGTGTTGGAGATTAGAAAATTATGATCATATAAGGAAAACATACTCAATATATGAAGAATAACCATTATATACCTATTTTGGATCATTTCATATTGCATAATCCCTTATCATTTAGTGGTACGTTTAATCTAGTTTTATCTAAGAAGTGGATCAAGTATAATTAAAAGAAATTTATAGGATTGTAATGAAATGAAAATGAAAAGTTTTTACTTGTAGAATATTACCTCAAGGTTGATTTTGATCAACGGTAGTATTTGACCCATAATACTGTTGAGGAAGATGAAATAGAAGACATGTAATGGAGAAAATTTGAGGGAAAATTATTTCACAAATACTTCCCTCATGAGAAATGAACTCAAATGAAGAGAAATTTCCATAGATTAATGTAAATAGAAGAAGAGAGTATTTCAGAGTATAAGCTTTCCTTCACATGACTACCCTTGTATGTTATATATTCCATCTGTGATTCATAAGTCAAGATTAATCACTTATTTGATTTCCTTAAACCAAGTCTCCGAAGGTCACTAGCTTCTAAAACCTTTTTATTATATGATGAAATAGTTTTAAGTTCTATAAAAATGGAGAAATAATTTTCTATATATTAAATGTTCAATGTAAATAAATATATTAAGAGTTATTTTGATAACCATGGAAAAAGGTGAAGTGTCACAAAAGAATAAGGGAATGAATCAATTTCCATTATGTGAAAATTATGGAAAGAATCATCCTGGAAAATACTTGAATGGCTTGGGGGTTTTCTATAAATGCAAATAATATGGTCATTGAGCTAATGAATAGAGGTGGAATGAACAAATAAATCATATTTAATGATTAAACTATAATTAAAAGGGGAATTATTCAAGTCATTACTCCAAGAGTCAGGATAATATACCCAAGAATATTCTAAGGGGAGATAGCCAAGCTTATGTGATCAACACAACTGAAGTAGAAGTCCCCAATGATGTGGTGTCTGGTACATTTATACTATCTTAAAATCTATCTAATGATTTATTTGACTCTCAATAATTGCACTCTTTTATATCTACCTAGTTTCCCAGGAAATATATTCATTTTATTTTTTATTTTACAAGGGATTTATCGGTAAAAGCTCATAAGGGAAGACTCATTGCAACAAAAATGTGTCAGTAAGTTCCCATTATAAAACATATAATTTCATTAGTTACTAACCTTATCATCATATGGATGGTTTAATTTGATATAATCCTTGTTTTGGAAAAGTTTTCAAAATATAATGTGAGAATTAATTTTCAGAAGAATGAAATTATGATTTGTGAGGAAGATGTAGAATCCCATATCTTTAGAGTAAAAACCTCATCATATGATTCTAATATAGACCCCCACTGAGTATCACTACTAAATTAAATTCTTTGGGAGGAAGATAATACAATATCACGGGATGAGTAAAGTAATATTTGAATTCCGGTTGTACTGATTGAGCATGAACATATTGATGTATTTCTTGAGGAATTACCTGGGCACCCCCAAGAGCGTAAAGTTGAATTTACAATTTATCTAATCCTTTATGCAAGACCAATATCAATTATTCATTATTAAAGGGCCACTGTGGAGTTTTTAGAGTTGAAGTAACAACTATAGGAGTTTAGTAATAAGGGATTTGTTCACCCAAAGGTTTCTATATAGAGAGCCTCTATTCTTTTTGTTAAGAAGAATGATGGATCCTTTAGGTTTTTCATTGGATATGGAAGAATAAGTTTTATTAAAATAATGAACATGTATCATGTACGTTGAATTGATGATTTATTTGATCCACTTCATGGAGATCAATATTATTCAAAGATATAAATTAATTTTTGATATATTCAACCGGGGTTAAAGAAAGAACATTTTCCAAATAAAACATTTCGAACCGGGTATGGACATTATAAGTTTATTGTAATTTGATTTTTACTGACTAATTCACACTAAGATTTCATGGATATAATGAATAGATTACTCAATTAATATCTTGATAATTTTGGGGTGGTATTTATTGATGATATCTTGGTGTACTCCAAATTCTATGTGAACCGTGAGAAGTATATACAAATTGTTTAGATTATTCTTATATGTAAAGAGTTATAGGAGAAGTTTATCAACTGTCAATTCTAGATTCAAACAGTTTCTTTTCATGTCCATATTGTCACTATGGTTGGAACATATTTGATCCTATAAATAGAAATGAAATCCAAGAATTTCCTATAACAATAGATATAATTGAGGTACATGGTTTTATTGGTTTAACGAGTTACTATCGACATCTTTTTAATATTTTTACCCGATTGGATAACACGTTAAAAAATACTAAACAGAAAGGGGTTATGTTCATATGAAAAAAATAATTAATTGAATGTTTTGAATAATTGAAATGATGATTGCTCTATTCTCCAATTTTTACTCTTCTATTAGGAAATGACAGGTTTGTGATATACATTGATGTTTCAAAGAATAGACTAGGTTCTGTCTTTATGAAAAAATATAAAGTTATTACATATGCATCATGGTAGTTGAATAATCGTGAAAAAAATTATCCAATTCATGATATTGAGTTAGTAGCTGTAATATTTTCTTCGAAGATATAAAGACATAGTATTTATAGTGAAATTTTTGAGATATATATGGATTAGAAGAGTTTGAAAAACATATTTTCACATAAATACCTCAACATGAGGCAAAATAGATGGATCGAGTTAATCAAAATTATGAATTATCAACACACTACCACTCGAGAATGGAAAATAATATATCAGATGCATTCAATATGAAATATCATGGACTTTTTAAACAAATGAGGATTAGTAAAGATCTTATATTCATAGATTTTATAAAAATACACATGGGAATTGATAAGGAAGGGGAAACATCACACCTTTTTCAGATTATTTCTAAATAATATTTATTAGAGAAGATATAAATAACTAAATCTGATAATGAGAATATTCAAAAGATAAATACTATTTTTAAGGATGGATGATTGGAAGACTATGTGTATGAGGATGGAATTTAGAAATTTTAAAAGTTATTATGTGTCCCATCAATAAATAATAAAAAATAGAATTATTATATGATTCTCATGGATCAAATTTTTTTATACACCATAGTAGTATATAGACGTATATTGATCTAAACAACATTTTGTGGCATAATATGATGTGGGAAATTTATGACCATGTTTAAAGTAATCTAGTCTGTCAACAAGTATGGTTTGAGAGATAGTATCCTAGAGGATTCATTCAACAGATATATATTCTTATGAGGAAGTGGGATGAAATTAAAATAGGAGTTTTTATAGTACAACCAAGGAAACCTATAAGAAAGGACTAAATATGGGTTATTTATGATCATCTAACCAAATCAGCAAATTTTATTGGTATAAGAGAAGATCTTCCACTTGAGTGCATATAAATACTCTTTATTAATTATGTTTTAACACTTCATGGTTCATATCTATTGATTGTGTTTGATTGAGATCCTTGTTTAACAAAAAAATTCTAGATGATTCTTCAGAAGTACCTAGATACTTAGATTCATTTGAGTACTACTTATCACCCTCAAACAGATATACAGTCTAGATTGACTATTAAAACATTAAAATATGTGTTGAGATCATGCTCACATGACATTCAAGGTATGCGCGATCATTATTTACCTTTAGTGGAATGGACCGATAATAATACTTTCGATTCTAGTATTAAAATGTAGCCATATGAAGCATTAAATGAAAATAGATGTTGAAAAACTTCTTATTTAGATAATGTTGGTGAAAGGCAATTTATAGGCCAATAACTGGTTGAAGATACAATAAAAAAGGTAAAAACTATATAGTCTCATATTAAAGTAGATCAAAGTAAAAAAAATATTTATGCTGACATCCGAAGATAGGATTTTGAATTTCATGTGGGAGATTATATCTTGATGAAAGTGTCTCCATCAAAGGGTGTCTTTAGAATTGGTAAGAAAGGGAAACTGAGCCCCAGATATATTGGGCCATTTTTAATTCTGGAAAGAAGTGGATCTATAGCATACCAATTATCAATTCCGCCAAGTCTCTCCAAATTTCCTGATTTGTTTCACAAATAATTGTTAAGTAAGTACATGCTACACCAAATTCATGTACTCACCAATGAAGAAATTAACCTGGAACATTATTTTTCGTACTATGAAAATCCTATCAAAATTATTGAAACAATACAGTAAGTATTAGGAAATCAGATGACATGACTGGTAATGGGTTTTTGCATTAACCATAAAATTGAAGAACCAATGTGGGAAGTAGAAGATTCTATTAAGAAGAACAACTATCATCTCTTTAGAAATAATTATTTATGTAAATTTTGATTATAAAATTTCATTTGGAGGGAAAAATATAACACCATAAGATTTTATGGTAAATAGATTCTTAAATAAATTCATTTTATATCTTCTATTGCACACAACATCGAGCTTAAACGAATAGTAATATACCATTAAATAGTAATGTGACCTTTTAAATAGTAAAGTGACCATTAGGAAAAGAAATTTGATCCCTAGAATTGTAAGCACATCTATTAAAGTTAAATAATATTTAGGAATATTATAAATGGTAACATAATATAATTATATTAAATTATATGTAAATAAATGTTATATAAATTATTAGTAAAGTGTTAATATTTTTATAAAACATAAATGTTTATTTTAAACTATACAATTAATATAATAGATTAAAAAGAAAATTTATTTTCATAAAATATATTCAAAAATTAATATTTTTTGGCTTATTATTATAATATAATTTTATGACACCTTAATTATTTTTTCAATGTGTTATAAAATATGTTATAATTTTAAAATTGGTATTTTCCCTGTAAATGATGATTTTAATTAAAATTAAAATTTTATATATTTTGAAATTTATTTATAATAAATAGCGTAAATGTTTGAATTCTAGAAGTAAAAAATGGTTATGGTGGATATTTGGGATTTTTCTAAAAAATAGAATTTTTGTTGAATAGTAAAAATACCATAATTTGTTGCATATGAAAATAAAGAATTATTGAGTCATGGATGATGTATGGATGAGTTTATCACCAATTTTTGGAACTAAAATATATTATTTACTATATTTAGTCATGGAATCATCACTATTTCTTTTCTTGAGACAACATAATAATCTAATGAATTAAATAATCAGAAACACCCCTCTTCTCCACAGTAAATACCACCTCTTCTCCCCACACCTCTCAAGCATTGAAGCATGTCCAATTTCATCCCAATACTCATATAAATTTTCTCCCCCACCCCCCACTTCTAGTATCCTTTATTCATTATAAAATACCAAACTCATGTCCCCTAAGAAGGATATCAAGGAGGATAATTCAAGAGGTAAAACCTTTAATCTATCCCTTTAATTTTATTTTATTTTATTTTATTTTCATATAATACTATAATATTCTCAATAAAAACGTGCTTTATTACTAAAATATTTTATATATACTATAAATTTTTTATTTTAATGGAAAACCAATCAACAAAAACCATCTCTTCTCTATTTTATTCTAAAAATGAAAACATCGTTTGTGATGTGTCGATTTACTTCCATCAGGGACGATGTATTTTCATTTTATGTCACCATGTTCATGTATAGTGATAAAACCATTTTAATGGTTAAACAATTTTGTGAAATTTATATTAAAACTTATTTAGTGTTCTATAACAAGATTATAAACATAATATTAAATAATAAAACAAAACTAGTTTGTGATAATTAAAAATTCACCGAAATAAACTAGTGTTAATCATTAAAATTTTATATAATGAATCATTATCAAACCATATAAACAAATAAAATATATAACCATTTAATATTATTTAAATTACTTAATATCATAAAATTTAAATTCTGGAAAACTATTCTCATTTTACATGATTTTTCATACACGTATACAAGTAAACTGATCATGAAACCCAAGGAAACCATTGCTCATGAACAATAAAATTATTTCTTATAGCTCATAAAAAAGACATAAATGACCTTAATAAATTTTTAATAATTAAAATTAATATAGAAATGTTTATTAATTAATTATTTATTTGATTTAATTTGATTATACATGTCATTAAGATCATGTTTAAAACACATTCGGACATAAGATAACATATTCTCCCTGAATCTCCATTTTTCATTCAAGTCATTAGTTCTCTCCCTTTATCAAAATTTAATTATTATTTATTATAATTTACTATTACTACATTAATATTTTTGTTCCAAATATATTTACCCAGATCAATTATTATTTCTTTGATTATAAATATAAGTTTTATAAGGATTCATTTGCAATTCATCCCTAATAAACAGACCTAATTCAAGTGAACTTACCAATTTCTTACCCATTTTCAAGTACCATCCATAATATTTTTTAATCTTTCAATATTTTTCTAAAATTACTCATTTTATCATAAGTTTTATACAAACAATTAGGCCTTATAGGTTTTAATGACATTTAATAATTCATTAAACCACTCTAAAGAGGCTCATTTATATAGTTTCTTAAACACTCTTTTTACATGTTATCATTTAAATTGGACAAAATTTATCTTGATCTACTACTTATTAACTAATTATTATTTTTATGTGGATTATTTATACTTCCTTTATATTTATAATCATTATTCGTTGAATATTTCATTAAATATCCATATTTAATTTATCATGGATATGATTATTGTCTAAAACATATACCATTTTTATATATGGTGTTTTATTTAAATATTGAGGAATTAAGTCTATGTATGAATAATTATTCATAATTTAAGTGATTTGTGGGTCCCATTATTTCCCCATAGTGTATTTATAGGTCTCATGATACAAAATAGCTAGTCACAAATGCATCTTATATGTTCCCAAATAGAATCAGATGGGTTTTACCCACAAAACTAAAGTGTTCAGATAGTTTAATGGTTCATGTAATTGTTACATGAAATAAAAATAATATTTTTATTCATTAATTGATTAGTTAATACTTTACATGTTATTTCCACTATGGAAAAATCTATGGATACATTTTAATTATCTATTCATTGATGCCATGTATTTTTCATATTATTTACCTTTGCATAATGTATGTGCCTTATTGAATATGCTTCACTTATTTTTGCTTCATATAACCCTTATTCAATGTTTGATCTCTTCATTTTATTTGTTTTCCTTCCCTAATTTTTTTTGATTTAATATTTTAATAAGTTATAAGATTCAGTTTATTTTCTCTTGTTGTTCTATGTTTAATTACTAATGTAATAAGAGAACCATGTATGTATATAATTTCTTATAGATTACTAAAATAATCAATCCATGGTGATGTGATCTCTTGTATATATTCCAAAAAAATAAAAAGACCACTGAATCTTGGAAAATGGGGTCGATTTTGTTAAAATCATAACTAAAATAGACCAAAGAAACAAAACAAATAACTCAAAACAACCTAATGGAGAATGATGGCACCGTGATTCATTGTTTCATTTTCACCCTTACACCACTGTGCTAAAGATGTTTTGTATTGAAAATTTTAAAAATAATAAAAAATTTAATTCCCTTTTTGAATAATTTATTTTTTTATCTCTGTTAAAAATGGAAATGTTTCTTTTTTGATGATTCTATTGCAGGAGGAAGTGATTTGGAGGACCCATGATGATGTCTAAGAAAAATGGGCCAAACTGCATAGGATCCATGCACAATACTGGACTCATCCGCACACTTATACTTAACTATGAATCTAAATGGGATGAATTTTTCGGATCTAGTCCAAAATGAATTTGGAAAATTTTCATCTGAAGAAACCCAATACTTATTCTTCTATATGTTGGGGAAACCGACTAGATCTATCCGACACACCAAACCTGTACGAAGTCAAAAGTGGTCTGCTGTGATATATCCATATCTCGGGCTATAATTGTCTAAATGGCGTCAAATATTCTATGGAGATAGTAAAGAGGTTGGGATACAACTTTTTAATTATTTCCAAATCAAGATAAGGCTGTCTGGAGGTCGAAACCCATGTGAAAAGTGGTTTTATGAAATCTATGTGCTCAAAACCACCTTCCCATTTTCCAATAAAATGGCACCTTGGGATCCCCATTTGAAATTTCATACAAGGAGTGAAATTATAAAAATCGGGTGTTCCATAGGAGTCCTATACTAAACTTAGAAGTTCATGAGGCCGCTATCATCATATTGGGATCAAAGATGAAGAAGGATTTCCACCTGTGCTTCTTCCTCCTCTCAATGTCAAGCTAAACAGTGGACGATCCTTTTGAGGGAGCTACACATACATGGGAGGGAGTTCTGACATAGGATATTATACTAGTTTTCTATATTTTGTGTGATAAATATTTCATTTATGTTTAACTTTTATTCACTAATCCTCTGAATAAATTTGTTTCATTATAATTTAGTGAAACACTTTTTATCTCAACACTGATGGGGTGGAGATTTTAAGTGGGATTCTTGTATTGTTCCAATTGGACAAGACAAGAGTCCTATTTATCTCACACATACATAAAATTTCAGTATTCTTTGGTATAATTTCATTTATTTGTCTTATACCCAATCCTTGACAACAAGATTGGTGTGTCAAGGGGTGGTACTTTGAGCATCATATTAAGAGGCCAGAGGAAAGTCAAGATCTTCACAACCCTAAACCAAAGGGTTCCATTAAACCATGTGTATTTTTCAGAATGATGAACTCAGCAAGATTTGTAGTGAACTTGAAATGGTCTCCTTATCTCATAATTCAAAAACACCAACTTTATTTATCAACTACAAAAGTCTTTAAGTTTAGTTATTTTCTTAAAACAGTTTTCTAATTCACCACCTTTTTAGCAATATTTATTAAAAACATTCACTATTAGCTACCAACACTCGTTGGGATACAACCTAGGGTCTTCCCTATACAAAACAAATTTCTTTAAATAACTATCAATTTTATATTTCATGACAACGCGGTCATAGAACCCTATAAACCATAGTTCCTACCAAACACACATCATCATATGACTTAATCCATATTAAAAAAACCAAAATAAGTTTGAAAAAAGAAATATTGTGAACAAATTTCTTTTATATCAACATTAAAAAATTTAAGTCACATAATATTTTAAAATAATAAATATTTTAAATTATCCCCTATTAAATTAAAAACCAAATATTCCAAATCATGGATAAAATTTCTGATTTATACCAAATAGTTCACATCAAAATAGCCTGAAAGAAATTTTACAAAAAATAATAGATTTTATTACTTTTAATAATGTTTTATACAAATTAAAAATAAAAATTCACCCATAAAAAATGATTTAAATCCATATATAAAGATTTGTATAAACAACCAAAATATTTCTAGGACATTCGTGTCGTTAGTTAAATCAAAAAACAAATTTTAGAAGAATTCATTGAATATAGTTCAAGTAATTTAAAAATGATAATTTTTCACACAATCATGCTTTTATTATATACCTTTCTATTATTAAATTAAATATTCAACTAATTTTGAACAAATTATAACTAAAAACTATTCATTATTCATCACCCAATACCAAAAATTTTAAAATGATCATAATATTTTTAGTATGATAAAATTAAATAATCAAAATAATATTGTTGAATAATGTTTTCTTATTTTCAATTTAATTAATAAAATGTGGTATTGAACCTATAATAGTGTCTTCCTCTAGTAATTTTTTTCTTGTGAAAAAATAAGAAATTTGGGGGTGTTGTAAATGAAAAAAATGTAAAACAAATATTATAAGTTTTATCCCCCTACTTTAAAATTTTGATAACTATTTTCTTACTAAGTATCTCATTTTTATATTCAACATATTTATCTTGAATCCCATTATATGAAATGGGATAACAACTTCAATACATATGATCATTTTTATAGACATTTGGTGATGAGAATCATTGTATATTATTCTCTTTCTCGTGGAAGAGTATCATCATCGCTAGGTATGGGCTATCTTCATGAACTTATAACATCTCTAGTAGCACCATGTATCTAATGTCCCATGAATAGGCATCTCAGTCCCATAAAAAGGCACCATAGGCCAAAAAATTAGCAATATAGAATCGTTAAAGATGTAAAAAAGGGGAATTTCATTTGTCTAAAATATATGGAAGCATTAAGGCCATCATTTCCATGAAACAATGGTGTAGTTTTTGATATATGAAAGATTAAGATTCACTTCTTATATGATTTACTTAATTATGGTGATAATGACCCAACGGGTGGGAAGGGTGATAAATTTTCAATTCATGGTGGAGATGAAGATGTAGGCGGTGATGATGCTAATGAGGATTCTCGTGATGATTGTAATGATAGTGAGGTCTCTGATGGTAGTGGTGGTCAGGAGGGAGATATTGATCCCATATATTTCTAACTTTATTTGTAATAAACAACAATATGAATATCGTTTGATGATGGAAATAGATTTTATAAGTGTTTTTCTTGGTTTCTTAAATTATAAACAAATTTAATGTGATTTATACAATAAATTTGTTTTATTTAATGTGTATTGTGACTTTTGGAAGACATAAATGTTTATATAGTTTTCTATATATTGTTTGAATGGTGGTTGAGATTGTTATTAACTATAGGTTGAATCAATAATAATTTTCAGCCTATAAAAGAGGTTTTATAATTGTAGGTTTCCCCTCTAAAGAAACAGTGTACATAAACCATTTGTAACCTCAAATATGAACCCCCTATAAAAATTCATTCCAAAATAAATTTCCATAATGGTATACTAATATAAAACTTTATAATAGTAATGGGAACCATTTATATAGACTATACCAATGGTTCCTTGGCATATACCAATGGTGTAATTTTTTTGTAATGGTGTATTTTTCTATAGTTCCAAAATGAAACTAAAAGTAGCCTTGTTGAAGGAAAGATATTTAATTAATAGTGTGGGGTATTTTTATGGTACATGGATATAAATGGGAAATATTTATAGAATAAAATAATTTTTAAGGATTATTAACAAAATAAATAATATAAAATCCCCTATAAAAATAAATAGTATGTTTCATATATATTTAATATTCATTGGGGATATAAAATTTCTATAATAAATTATTCAAGGTTGATATACATTGATTCAAATGGTGGAAAAGTTCTAAAATAAATTTTAATCTACAAGGGATCTAATAAAGACTCCCCTAACTACATCATCATCATCTAGCCTTAGAAAAATCCCACCACTTATAAATAATGCATTTATAGTTTCAAAAGTTGATGTGATATATAAGGATTTGGATATTAGGGTTTTTGAAAATGAGAATTTTTAAGCTTTATAACAACATATTATTGTAGTGTAATTAGGGGGAATAGTGATCACACATTTATAATACAATAACTAATTTATATCAATGTATCATACTAAAATTTCACATTATAATTAAAATGAATTTAAAGCCATACACAAATAGAGGATGAGAATAAATTAGAAACTCTTGCCTTGTAGAGTAGATTATTAAAGCATGATAAACAATATCTTAGAACCTTAATAACACCTTGTAGGGACTCTTAACTAGTAAAACAATTTCTAAACATGTTCAATGGTTTTATATTGAATTGGAATGGTAGTATGGGTGGGTATTTATAGTAAATTAGGGATATTTATTTATTAATTTCTATTCATTGTACTGAAACATTATATTGCAGAAAATGAAAAACCATTGGATTACCCACTATTTTAAACCACATATTTTTACATTTGAGGTATTATTTAGAAATTTTTTGTTTAATAACTGATGTTTTTTGTTTTGTATTACTTTTACCATGTAAAATACATTTATTCCCAAATAAATTTTTAAATCCTTTTGTTTCAATTTTTAAACTATGGAAAAAACACTATAGGTTTATAAATTGATTTTAAAAAGTAAAAAAACATTTCTTCAATACATGAACCATTTTTGGTAAAATATTAAATAATATTATTTATTATATGGTCTATAAATAAATATGAAGTTATAAAATTATAAAATATTCAAACATTTTTATGAAAATCATATGAAAATTCAATAGTCTTAGAAAATTATGAAAAATTAACTTTTCGATAATATTGATGTAATAATTATAAATTTAAACTCCTTTGTATGAAATTTATTTATATATATTAGAAATTTAATTATTAAATAAATCTCTTTTTTTATTTCAAAATTAGGTGTTTTGCACCAAAAATATGAAAAGTAAATTTTTAATAAATATTACTTTCTTTTTAAAACACATCTGTGAACTTATATTTATATTAATGGATAATATTAAATATAAATAAGTAATAATTATGATATTATGAATTTATTTAATGTGTTTCATTGGAGAATAGTGTTCTTAGTGGCTACATTACAATTACAACTTTCATGTTGGGCTATTATTATTCCAGGGGTCACCTACCCCTTTTGATGGTCTTATTACCCCTTATAAGTAAACATTATTATATCTTATAAAATAATTCATATCATAATATTTTTTAATATATCTAGACAATTACACTTCTCATTCTATTATTAATATTGGAAAATTATCTTATATATTATTCATTCTTTCTAGAGTAGATCCTTTGGAGTTCGGCATTACAGTGGTTCTCTATATTTCTTTGTGTTATATGACATTAGTTTCCAATGTTATAATGAATTATATTTTATAATTTATATCTTAATATGATGATTTAATCAAATTTATTATTATTTTTCATAAAAGTTTTATTTATTACAAAAATAACATTTGACTTATCTGTTGGTGAGTACATATCATTATATATAAGATTATTGAGAGAATCGTCTTTCTATTATTTTGGAGTAGTTAATGGATATCTTCCTATATGATATAAATAGATTTAAACATAATTATATGATCAAATTTTATATTTATAAACACCCAGGTACTTCCTTTTTTATATTCTTATGCATATTATATGGTCCTCCATAAGCATATGGAGTTAACGATAAACAGTAATATTGTAACACCCTGAGATTTTATGAGAAATATTATTAAATTATTTGATGTCTTGTGTTGTACGCTACACCAATATTATCTTGTGCTATACAAAACACCGTATTAGCATGTAGTATATGCCACACTATTCTTGGCTTGTGTTACATGCAAGAGCTACCTTCCTTGATAGCTTTTGTTGTACACAATATCGAGTTTCACTAAACAATTATATGTTATTAAAATATTATATAAAATAGCTGTTATGAATAGTAACACACACTTTTTCAAATTTTATAAATTTTATCTTTTAAAATGGACTTCATTTTTGGATTCAAAATATCGAAATTAGCCTAGGGTGAATTTTTGGTATTTTTCTAAAAACTTTAAATTTTTGAGGAATAGTGAAAACATTGTGTTATTGGTTAAAAACCAACTTTTTATTTAAATAAATATTTATTTTATTTAAATTTATTTTAGGTCGAAATAGATACATATTACCTATATAAGTTAAATGTAATTCATTGGAGTCATTTTATAATAATTCTAAATATATAAAAAATTTATTGAACTTTTTACCATCTTTTACCCACCTCAGGATTCTTCCTCTCATAGAGGTTTCAGTATTTTGATTATCTAGGGTTTCTCAATGGGTTTTCCTCATTTTATTTCTATGACCCTTATTGCAGGTGGTTCAATCCCGATGTGGATTCTTTTGTTGAGAAGACTGGTCCGTCGCATGGACTTCAGGCGGCTGCGGATTCGAGCATTTCGCATACAGATCTACACTAGATCAGAATCCAGCGGCTTCGTGTGATGCAAGGGATAAAAATAGAACCTTGGGGGTGCTGCGATGATGGGTTAGAGGATGGTTGGGGTTCACGCGGCTTCACTAGGGACAGCTGCTGCTGGCTTTCCCCGTAGAACAGAACCGGACATTGTGGTTGAGGATGCAGGTGCGCTTGCTCCTAGTGATGTTGAGCTGAAGGTATGGCGTCTGGATGATTTCTCCCTTGCCGGTCATGTTTCCCCGACAATTCCAATGAATCATTCAACTTCTATGGTGGATTTTGCGGGTTCCAAGGAAGCGCTATTTGAAGGCAAGTCAGATTTGGGTCGTCCTGCTCCTGAAGCGGTGAGACTGATTGATGATCATCCCTTGGAATTGAACCCAATTTTAAAAGGTGCCTTAGGCGCTATTGATGCTCGTACTGCAGTGAAGTGGGTCTTCGTGGAGACAGGAATTTCATCTAATAAATTAACTGATGTAGGTAAATCTATTAAACCCCCCTCAGGAATTACCGAAATTGCAGGTGAATCTGAATGAAGGAACTTTACATCTGTGCATGATGGAATTTCTGAGTGAATTGTTCGGAAGGGTGACAATACCTGAGTTGTTTCTATTAGGTAGGATATTCTTGACAGATTCAAGATCTGTGAGCATTCAATTATAGCTATAATTGTTCTTCCCAGTGGATGTAAAACATGTAGAATTGATGATTTGGTTTGGAAACTCACCCCTATATGGGGGTTCTCTGATTGAAGATGCATACCTATGGGATTTGGATTCTCTCATATCATTTTTCCATCAGATAGTTTGAAGTAGAGAGCTTGGGTGTTCGGTTCAATAGCTCTAAAGCCAGGTATGGTTTTCTTTCAAGAATGGGATTTCCGTTTTAATCGTTTCTCTATTAAAAATACCAGAGCTCAAGTCTGGATCAAAATTTTTGGCCTTAACTGGATATTATGGCATCCTAAAATTCTATTTTATATCGCCTATGCTGTTGGAATTCCTATTAAAATGGACCAGACTAATGAGGCTGAAAAATTTGTCCATTATTCTAGAGTTCTGGTGGAATTTGATTTAAGTACTTGTAAAATTCATAATATAGTCTTATCTGCATTGGATGATGATATCTCTCTCAAGGTGGAGTATTAGAGATTGCCTGATTTCTGTCATGACTGTCAGGTGATTGGACATGCTAAAGAGAGGTGTTTGAAAAATGTTTCTTGCACCTTTTTCTCATTAAAAGGGAACCATGAGACTTTTTGTAGGAATAAGGTAAAGAAACAATCAATACAGGGTAATTCACCATGAGTAGTGGATGATTCTCCCCAAGAGACTGCCCATGAGCCTCATATGGATAAGGATGTGTCTCTGGCGCATCAAACAGAGGAGTTACCTTCTGGGGGTGAAGGTGACGTGATGCGAGAAGTGTTTTTAGGAAAGGTGAAGGAAATAGCAGACCCCATTCTTGAGTAGCAAGGTGAGAGAATTTAAATTACTCATATGGAAATTATTAAACTAAAGGAAACACGGGACATTAAGGGAAGATGGGATGAAGTTGATGATGGATCCCCAAAAAACCAACATACAGTCAGGTTTTTTCCAAAGGGAAAAATGATGTGGTGGATGTTGAAGGATCACAGCCTGCTCCTAGGAATTCAAGACCAAGGAGGGATTACTTCTACCTGAAGCCAACCATGGTTACCAGGTCACATGGCCCACTACACTATGAGTCTGACTAGTATGGAGATGATGATACTTCCTATCAATGTGACTTTGACTTATGAGTTCTTCTCCTTGATTCTACTTAGGTACGAGGGTACGTGTGCTTGTATGACCCCTTAACCCTTAATACTCTTCTTTTTTTTCCTTTTTTAATAATAAGGTCTATTCCCTATTCTTCCGGGTAAAAAAATTGGTGAATAGTAACTTTTCACTTTTATTTACCACAGTTAAAAGTAAACAGGGTAATTAAGGGTAAAAATGATATTATTATTATCCTAACACATGTCATAATTCTATTGGATAAGTTTAATTCAACGATAAATAACCTTAGGAAAAAATATGACCCTTTAGGTCCACTTGGATTAGATGTGGACATTTATTATTATTTAATTCAAAGAAGAGACAAAAGAGTTTAAGTCAAAGTTTAATAAGTAAAATATTTTTAATATAGGGTTAAAAATAAGATAAATTCTACTATAAATATTGATTATAAATATAAAAATATTTCCTACATAATGGTTTTTTATTTATAATTTTTAGACATTAAATAATTTAATTTATTTATGACATAATGATGATGCAGTAATTAACTTATTAAAGAAATATTAACGTAATTAATATTATAAATACCCAAATAAATGTAATTTGAGACTATTTATGAATTAAACTAATTATATAGGTTAATATAATGTATTAGGGTTTTCTAGATGAATTTTTTCGAAGAAATAATGTTGTTATGTATTTCGAAAAAAAAAACAAAATACCAAATAGTGTCAAAATTGACATAAAAGAGTTTTAAAAACAAATATTATATTATTAATTGATATAATGGTCCCAAAAGTATAAGTATTGGTAAAAACTATTATATTAATATATATGACATTAATGAACCAATTGGGGTTCAACTGGTATTTTATAGTAAGTTTATTAACCATATAGTGTAAGAATACAAGAAGACACTGTAAAAGTTAAATTATTTAACTTAGAGTTTAATCAATATGATAAGGTTAAAATGGTTACCTAAACTTGTCTAAAACCTATTGTTTGAAATGATTTCGACCCATACCTACCCTAGACTCGAAATAAGTCACATTGGAGCCATTATAAACCGAATATGAATTTATTATAAAATAGTATTTTAAGTTTTTCCTAAGGTGCCCCTCACCCCTCTTATAAAAGGGAACTCCACCTTCTCTACAATTCTCACCTAAAAAGCCATTTAGATCGGCCAAACCCTGACCAAATACCCTCTAAACTGTCCTCACTTCATCCTAGAGGCCTTACTTTAGTCATAAATTCATCTTATGGATCCCTTTTGATCAAATCAATGGGAAGAACCTGAAGAAGAGGTAAATATCTCACCACCTATTTCAAGTTCCTTTATTCTTCCACTTCCTCTTTATTTTTTGTTTCCATTATAAAATAATAAATAAATTATATTCTATATATTGTGATGTTATAATAAAAATTGTACAACCTTATTAGTTATTTTATCCATCCTATGAATGAAAAAGTCACCACACGTGCGTATGTACAGCTTACCGTCTCCATGTTGTGGTGTAGTTTGTTATTCAAACATTTAATCATTTTGATGGGTATAATAATGAGTATAAATGATATAAATAATAAATATAACATTATAATGATTCATTATATATTAAATACCATCCAATTATATATGATTTTAATATCAATAAATGATATTGTCGCTCGTGTGTACATACGGAATATCGTCTCCATGAACGCGATGAGATTCATTTTTAATGATTAACCATTCAAGTATAATTATAAATTATATATATAAAATAATCATGACATATATTACATAATAATTATAAAGGATTTATATACATATATTTTTCATTTACTTAATTCCATTCAATTCAATAAGGAAACGAAAATAGCGTTCATGCGTACGTACGGCCTACCGTCCCCATGAATGGTGTATTTCATTCCATTTATTGATCTATCATATATATTAATATGATGAATATATATTATATATAAATCATGTTTTACATTCTAGAATTATTTAAATCAGGATAAAAGTAATAATAATATCATGAACAACAAGTCAAAACATGTATGATAAATGAAACGATTTTAACCAAAACGCTGCTTTAAGATGGAATTTACAAAAGAACTGGTAATATAAAGTCATAAGTGAATCGTATAAGATACCATAAATATTATTACTTTTATTTTACAAGTTAATAATATTTTCAAACCCACTATACATTATTCTTGTACACATAAGGAATAAATTGGACATAAGGTAAGGGATAATTTTTCTAATCTCGTTTTTTTCTAGGATTACTTATACATAAGTATTTACTGAGGTTATACTTTTCATCCATGTCCATAAAATGTTTTCATAAAGTGTTTAATATTATTCCATGTATTTTTAAATTCATTTTTACCCCTCATTAACTTTTACTTTGTGTTATGGAAGGAATCTTTCTTTTTTTTAGCATACATGGTACTTTTTGACTTTTCCAGCAAAAGTATGAGGAGAATGTTTTTTAACATATACAGCATGAATGGATTTTTACGGTTTCATAATGCCTAATTTTCATGAAAATTATTCTAAAATATTTCGTTATTATTTTCAACAAAATAATTTTCTTTTAAAATTGAATGTCATTTTTTGAAAAGATATTGATTTTGAATAAGAAAGGATATTTTCCTCAAAAATTCATTTCATGTGTTTTGTCAAAACTATTTTCCATATAAGATGACATTATTTATTATGATTATGTTTCAAGTATAATGTCTATATTATTTACATGGTTTGATTATTCCTATGATGAAATGATATCCACTTGTTTTATATGGATTACGCTATAATGGGATGATGTTTATAAAAACCATTTTATTCTTTAAGTTATGACGAATGATTTATGTTTGTTTTGTGGCACAAGTAAGAATGATTTCATTATGATATGGGTGGGACCTATATCTCCCTCCAATGAATTCGGTAAAGATTTAGATCTCATGATATAGACATGGATGGAATGAGAAGTGAATCTGATTCAGTAATACAGGGCTGGAATGGCAAGTAAACCCAGTTTAGTAATGGAATTTATCCACTATGATAGTCTTGGCAGAAATGCCTTGGCTACTATGTAAATCATAACATGTGACTAATGGTTGCCACAATTACATGTTTTATTCCCATGCTATTTTATCATGATAAATGTTAATTTATGATCTATTCCTTATGTACTTCCAAGATTTATGTCATTTCTTATGTTCATGTTTTTTCGTTCAAATGTCTATGGATTGTTTTTATGTTCAACATGTTTACCCTTTCTGAGCATTTGAGCTCACCCTTTTTATGTTTTATTTTCCCTAGGATATAAATAATGGTTTTAGGTAAGAAAACAAAATGGAAAGATATTTATGGGAGATGTTGAAGATCGTTCACCATGATTAAAAGATTATGTTCTGAGTTTCCAAAGACACTAAACTAATACGGTCTTTAGGCATCTGTTTTTGTAATGTATTAAGTATTCTGTAAAAGTAATGTAATGTCTACGTACTTCACGTATGGGTCTCTATAGTTGGTATCAGAGAGAAGGTTTAGTTGACCTTCGTAAAATAGGATGAAAAAACTTTTGTGAGATCCCTAGAGATATTTCTGTGGTATGACTCGGGATGTCCCTAAGGTTAAGTCTAAATATAAGTTATAGTCCTATAATTATGATAACGATAATGAATAACCTAGGATTAATCCTAAGATGTTATAGATTGAAAGTAATCCTCGGGATTATGTTATCTTCCTAGCATAATTTTTTCTCTCACACTATTCATTTTGGGTTTTAGAAAATTGTTGGAAATAGGAAGATTCGTGATAATGGAAGATATGATGGAAAATGGAATGATATTCTTCTTGAGAAACCAAATGAAATGGGATTTCGAAGTACAAACATCATTATTATGCCTAATCAGAAATATCATAATATGATCAATAATCTCAACTTTGTTAAGTGTCCTGACTCAGATAATAAGAGAATGGTGGAGTTTCATGATGATCATAGAGGAAAGAAAGTTAAATTTCCATCATCTAAATCACATGGAAAGAGACATCTGGGAGAATAATTCCAAGAAACTGGAAGATTATTTGGGTGTGGAAAAGAAGTACACAAAGGCAGTAAGTGTAAAATAAAATGTTTAGTTAACACTATAGACAAGGATAAAGGTATTACTAAGACATCAACAATAGTTAAATGTTTTAAATGTGGAATTCTGGGCATTATGCAAACCAATTCCCTAAGGGAAAATCTCTTGAAGATAATCAGCATGTTCGTTTGAGTAGTATTTGTGTTGATGATGATGAAGAGACTAAAAATAATATATGAGATGAAAGATGTTTTGAGGAATAAAATGATGAAGCTCGGTCAATAGTTTAAGAAGGTAGTGGAATGATTGTATGTTTATCTAGAGTTATGTTAATGGTACTATGGAATAAATAAACATCTGAGGATCGTTACACTATTGTTTTCCCTAAAGTATATGAAATTATATGTTGAATGGTACCCGTAACCATGAAAGGTTATTCAAATATTTTTGGAAAGAAGATGATATGTGTATAATGACTGGATATAGAGAAAATAATATGTTTGATAGAATTAATGATTTCATGACTGATATAAGGACAAAGTGATATCATGGATTGAGTATATAGAAACTTTGGGATTTTGGTATGTGGAAAGAGTTAATTTTTGACAGCATTCATGTTTTCACTAAGGTTCAATGGGTATTAATTTTTTTAAGAGAATACACGATTAAGGTATTCGCATGTTTGGAATGTGACCAACATCAAGATATATCTTATGATATATGGGGGACAAATGAAGGAATTCACAGTCTCAGTAGATGACATTTCTAGTAATTGGACAGAAGTATTTTTGATAAGCCTAAAGGTTGGAATGGATTAATTTAGACATCATATAGTATTGCTTAAGGCTATAACTTTTTGATTTTATTTTATAAATGTTATAATAGTATATTTTTAGAAAAAGTACAACCTGTAGGACGTGTGAAAAACTCTAGCGTCAGACAAGGTTACAGGAATCAAACCCACAATGGAAGTGTGAAAGGCCTTTATCACCTACCACTGGCCTATATGATGTCCCTGGATAGTATAAATTAGTTTTATTTTATTAAGTGGTATGATAGATGAAGTATAAGTCCATTTTAGGAACCATATACGATTAATCTCACAAGAGATGGACTTATGTATTTTTAATAACTTTTTCTAACATTTTGTTTGAGACAGATGGAATGACCAATCATTCTATCGCATGATCTATTAACACTTCACGAATGACAAATTCAACTTCATTTCTTTAATATATGAAGTGGAAATTGTTTAAGGAATTACTAACGATGAGATTGTACCAAAATCAATTTAGTATTTCCTCTAATTCCAATTTTTTCAACATTAGGGAACTGATCTTGAGAACCAAAAAAGTTGTCCTAGATGGTATCTTGGATCATCATAAATTTATAGCTTTGTGGTTGTTGGCTATTTTATATCCATGTTCTCTACCACTCTCCATCATAACTTGACGATTATATTTCTCTTCTGTATCCATATTTTCACCTATGTTTTCATATGTGGAAACCCAGTGACGAGTTAATTTGGGTAACTGTTACGTTTCAAGCTTTAGTTTTTAAAATTATGTTTTAGTATCCATTTTTATGATGTGGGTTTCTATTATTGAAACTTTCAAGTAGTAAAAAATTTATAACTCTGACGAATTTTGAGGGAGAAATTCATTTTAAGGGGGTAGAATGAAACACCTCGAGATTTTATGAGAAATATTATTAATTTTTTTGATGTCTTGTATTGTACGCTACACCAAGATTATCATCCACTACACACAACACCGTATTAGCTTGTAGTATACACAACACTATTCTTGGCTTACATGACATGCATGACAAACCTTCTTCAATAGCTTGTGTTTTACGTAATATCGAGTTTCACTAAACAATGATATGTTATTAAAATATAATATAAACTAGCTATTATGAATAGTTATACCCACTTTTTGAAATTTTATAAATTTAATCATTCAAAATGGACTTCATTTTTGGATTCAGAATATCAAAATTATCCTAGGGTGAATTTTTGGTATTTTTCTGAAAACTTTCAATTTTTGATGAATAGTGAAAACACTAAGTTATTGGGTAAAAACCGACTTTTTTATTTAAATAATTATTTATTTTATTTAAATTTATTTCTGTTCAAAATAGATACATATTACCTATATAAGTTCAATGTAGTTCATTGGAGTCATTTTATAATAATTTAAGATATATAAAAATTTTATTGAACTTTTTACCATCTTTTACCCACCTCCAAGGAGCATTTAAAAATTTACATAAAACATAATTTTAACACATATTTGAGTCGAATTTCAAAACTCTGAGATAAAATTTTGATATTAGTAATTAAAATTTTGTTCAATAAGATAAAAATAATTTTTTTGAATAGTAACTTTTTACTTTTATTTACCACAGTTAAAAGAAAATAGGGTAATTAAGGGTAAAAATGATATTATTATTACCCTAACACATGTCCTAATTCTATTGGATAAGTGTAATTCGACAAAAACAACCTTAGTAATAAAATATGACCCTTTAGGTCCACTTGTAGTAGATTTGGACATTTATTATTATTTAATTCAAAGAAGAGTTAAAAGAGTTAAAATCAATGTTTAATATGTAAAACATTTTTAATATAGGGGTATACATAAGATAAATTTGACTATAAATATTCATCAGATAGCTAAAAATATTTTATAAATAATGGTGTTTCATTTATAATTTTTTGACATTAAATAATTTAATTTATTTATGACACAATGATGATACAGTAATTACCTTATTAATGAAATATTAACATAATTGATATTATAAATACCCAAATAAATGTAATTTGAGACTTTTTATGAATTAAAAAAATCATATAAGTTAATATAACATATTAGGGTTGGTTATATGATTTTTTTATAAGTAATAATTTTGTTATGAATTTAGCGAAAAAAATACCAAATAGTGTCAAAATTGACATAAAAGATTTTTTAAAACAAATGTTATATTATTAATTGATATAATAGTCCTAAAAATATAAGGTTCGGAAAAAGAATTATATAATTATATATATTACATTAATGAACCAATTGGGATTTTATTGGCATTTTATAGTAAGTTTATTAACCATATATTGTAAGAATACAAGAAGACGCTGTAAAAGTTAAATTATTTAACTTAGAGTTAAATACAAATGATAAGGTTAAAATGGTAACATAAACTTGTCTAAAACCTATTTTTTGAATGGAGTTCAACCAATACCCTCACTATCCTCGAAAGTAGTCACATTGGAGCCATTATAAACTGAATAAGAATTTATTATAAAATAATAGTTTAAGTTTTTCCTAAGGTGCCCCTCACCCCTCTTATAAAAGGGAACTACCCCTTCTCTCTAATTCACACCTCCAAATCCATTTGGCTCAGCCAAAACCTGGCTAAATACCCTATAAACTGTCCTCCCTTCAACCTAGAGGAATCCGTTTAGTCAGAAATCCAACCTAAGGAGACCTTTTGATCAAATCAATAGGAAGAACCCGAAGATGAGGTAAGTATCTCACCACCAATTTCAAGTTCCTTTCATCTTCAACTTCCTCCTTCTTTGTTGTTTCTATTATAAAATAATAACTCGAATATATTCTATATACTATGATGTTATTATAAAAAATTTACAACCATATTAGTTATTTTATCCATCCTATGAATGAAAAATTCACCACACGTGTGTACGTACGGCTTACCGTCCCCACGTCATGGTGTAGTATGTTATTCAAACATTTCATCATTTTTATGGGTATAATATTGAGTATAAATGATATAAATAATAAATATAACATAATTATGATTCTCTATATATGAAATAACATCCAATTATATACAATTTTAATATAAAAAGAATGATATTGTCGCTTGTGCGTACGTACGGACTACCGTCTCCACAAACGCGATGAGATTCATTTTCAATGATTAACCATTCAAGTATAATTAAACAGTATATATAATAAATAATCATTAAATATACTACATAATAATGATACTGGATTTATTTACAAATATTTTTTATTTACTTAATTCCATTCAATTCAATAAAGAAACAAAAACAGCGTTCATGCGTACGTACGGCCTATCGTCTCCATTAACGGTGTATTTCATTCCATTTATCGATCTATCATATATATTAATATGGTGAATATATATTATATTTAAATCAATTTTTACATTCTTTAATTAATTAAATCAGGATATGTGTAATAATATCTAGAACAACAAGTCGAAACACGTATGATAAATGAAACGATTTTACCCAAAACACTTCTTTAACATGGAATTTACAAAACAACAGTTAATATAAAGTCATAAGTGAATCATATATGATATCATAAATATTATTATGGTTATGTTACAAGTTAATAATATGTTTAAACCCACTATACAGGAGTCTCATACACATATGGAAGAAATTTGACATTAGGTAAGGGATAATTTTGCAAATCTCATTTTTATCTGAGATTGCTTATACGTAAGTATTTACTGGGGTTATATTTTTCATCCACCTCCATAAAATGTTTTCGTAAAGTGTTTAATATTATTCCATGTATATTTAATTTTTTTTCCCACTCATTTAATTTTTATTTGTGTTATGGAAGGTATCCTTATTTTGTTTACCATACGTGGTACTTTTTGACTTTTCTAGCAAAAGTACGAGGAGAATGTTTTTTTACTTATATGGCATGAATGGAATTTTACAGTTTCATAACTCCTATTTTTCATGAATCTTCCTCTACAATATTTCATTATTATATTCAAAAAAGTCATTTTCTTTTAAAATTGAATGGTATTTTTTGAAAATAAAGTGATTTTGAAGAAGAAAGAATATTTTTCTCAAAAATTCATTTCAAGTGTTTTGTCAAAACTATTTTCCATCTAAGATGACATTATTTATTATGATTATTTTTCAAGTATAATGTCTCTATTATTTACATGGTTTGATTCTTCTTATGATGAAATGATATCTATTTGTTTTATATAGATTTTTTATGATGGGATGATGTTTATGAATCCCATTTTATTCTTTGGGTTATGATGAATGATTTATGTTTATTTTGTGGAAAAAGTAAGAATGATTTCATTATGAGATGGGTGGGACCTATATCTCCTTACAATGCATTCAGTAATGATTTATATCTTATGTGATAGACATGGCTAGAATTATAAGTAAATATAATTCATTAATATAGGGCTGGAACGGCAAGTAAACCCGGTTCAGTAATGGACTTTGTCGACTATGATGGTCTTGGTAGCAATGCTTTGGCTACTATGGAAATAATAACATGTGCTTAATAGATGCCACAATTACATGTTTTATTCGCATGATATTTTATCATGATAAATGTTCCTTTATGATCTATGCCTTATGTACTTCCATTATTTATGTCATTTATTATGTTAATGTTTTTACGTTCAAATGTTTATGGATTGTTTTTATGTTCTCCATGTTTACCCTTACTAAGCATTTGAGCTCACCATTTTTATGTTTTCTTTTCCCCAGGATATAAATAAAGGTTTTAGGTATGAAGAAAAGGGGAAGATATTTATGGGATATTTTGAAGATCTTTCACCATGATTATAAGATTATGTTCTGAGTTTCCAAAAAAACTAAACTAATACGGTCTTTGGGTGTCAGTTTTTGTAAGGTATTAACTATTCTGCAAAATTAATGTAATTTATATGTACGTAAAGTGTGGGTCTCTATAGATATCCTTATAGAGAAAGTTTTTGTATGACTCAATGCCCCCTATGCACCTATTTTATTGTTTTTTAAGAACCCAAATGGTAAATTTTGTTTTTCTAATTAATATCTCCACCTAAATCTAGTGATTGTCTAGAAAAACCTTATATATCAAGTACCGATGAACTCTTTGGCCAACTAAAAAAAAGGGAAGTGGTTCTCATAGATCAATATTACATCAATCTTTCACTAAATTTTGGATCTTTAGGTGGATATCCTAAAGACTAATTCAAATATCTTTATTGTAAATTATGGTTTTTATTCCATTTTAATTATAGAATTCCCCAGTTCTGTTCTTTGGACACATGAACCAAATATTTAAGCCTTTATTTAACATGGTCAGGGCTGTCTTCATCGATGAAATACTCATTTTGAGTATTGAAGGATAATAATTTATATAATGTTTTTATTGTCTTATAAATTATTTGAGAGCATGAGATATATTGTAATCTATCAATGTGATAGTTTTTCATTTGAGTGGCTCACTTCTTTGAGATGGTTTTATCATAGGAAAAAGTAGCTGTGGTCCGAGTAATAATCAAGATATTCCTTTACTAGGAGCCACCCTATATAATTTATAAGGTTAGGATATTTTTTATTTTATCAATGTACAAAAAAATATTTTTAAAATACTTCTCTAGGATTATATCTCCCACAAATACACTTAACAAAAAACAAATCCCTTAATTTTGATTGAGTGGTTCTAGAGATATTTAAATGTGATTAGGTGGATATTGATGGTTGATCATATTCTATGGTTTATAAAATAATGGTTTGAATATGTGTTGTTATACTATTATTCATGACTTATGCATGGATATGTACTGATGTAGAGGTAGGTGGTCATTTCATATGGGTCCCAGCTTTAGAGACCTCCTAGGAAGAACTATATCACCCAAAATTTAGAGTTAGTAGTAGTGGTAATTTCCTTTAAGGCATTGACAATTTACCTTATTGGTAACTGGTTTTTTTATATATATAAAATAATATCCAGAGATACATCTTCACCTAGATATATCCTAATAAAAGAAAAATTCATTTGTTGGATTTCCTATAGGGATTTTACATTGAGATATATTATACTTTGAGAAAGAGAAATGTAGTGTAAGATTCCCCTTACGAGAAATCATGAGACAAGTTATTAAAGGAACTTCCAGATAAAATAATGGAAATGATGTTATCCATTTTTAGATGAGGATTAATTGGATTACCTTTGATTAATGGTGGTGGAACCTCTAATTCTATAGTGATTAAGCAAGTACAAGTTGGGAGACAAAGATTACAAGGTAATGTATAACTAGATATCCTCAAGGGATGCACCATATATATTTTATAGAGGTGGGAAGCATGTTATATTCTTCTTAAAATAAATTTTTTTTGCAATCATATAGTTTTATGTGTTTATTAGGGGGTTCCACACTTCCCCCTTATTGTCACATCTTGGTGAAAAAGAGATTTACTAATACATTTGACAATAATGTTTAGGGAATTGTATATCTTAGGTCATTTCAATGTTTACCCTGTAATTCCTCAACTCTAAGTTACAAAAGTTCGAGCACCATGATCTAGTAGGGATGGGTTATCCCCTATAGGTACCAAACTGAATTTGGGATGGTATATTGATAGTATTCATGAAAAATACTTTAATATTAATCGATGATCCATGGTGAAATTTTGAAGATCATTTTTTGACTAACTAAGACATCCCACGTCTATATTAATTGAGAGATATGTTAATTGTAATGATTGGGAACACATATACATGTATGATATATTTAAGATACATGAATAAAATCAATGATTATCACTAATTTTGATTATTATTATTATTATATATCATGTTTTTAAATGATATTATTCATGGATTTTAGTATTCAATTACAATTGATTATAGTGTTCCACCCTCAAATACAAGGGATGATTGAGATAACCACATAGTATCTCACGGATTTTTTGAGGATTTTTGTAAAAGGATTTTCAATGAGATGGTAGTATCACTTACCCTTAGTGGAGTTAATGTACAACAATATTTACAACTCAAATATTTATATAAATCCTTTCAATAAATTCTTTGAGAGAACATAAATATCATAATTATATTGGATATAGATTATAGAGTCATCACTAATTATACTATATATGGTGATATGGATGGTAAAGATGGTCTATGTGATCCATGAGTGAATTAAATTAGCATAGAACAATAAAATAACCTATGAATGCCAATAATAATGGCAATTAGATTTAAAATAATTTGGTCATTTATTTTTGAAGGTCTCTCCAAGAAATATTTTGTGAATATTTGGATATGGTGTATGTTATCCCCTTTGTTCAAAATAAGAATCATGATTTTTTGGGCCGGGAAAGGTGTCTTTCCACTTGGTGTTGCCTCATAGTTAGAATTGGTGAACAATGTATTCCATGTGTCACAGCTGATATGGTACATCTACGATCCATCACATATCATTAACTAGTAAGAGATGAAGATTGAGTATGATTCTACCATCTCAAGGTGCTTAATATTGATATGGGATCATTAGGAGAGGACCCTTCATGTTTTGGAAGTACTTCTAGTGAATGTTGAATAGAAACATAAGAACCTTCAGAAGAGATCATGGGATTGAGAAGGTTTGATTCGGTCTCAATAACATCACTAACATAAATAAGATGTTATTTATAGTAGAAGAATCCTTGAATGTAGAGTGTATATAACACCCTTAATTTTTCTATTGATTCCTCTATTAATTTTTTATTTGAATAGTTCCCTTATGGCATGGTATTATGCTTTATATTTTGATTGTTCCCATAAACCATATTTATTAAGGTTTAATATTGAGAAGTTTGGTTCCCTCATATTAATCTTGTTTAACAGTTGTGTGATGTGTGGATCCCTCGAGTTTATATTACACATGGGAATTGCACCATAATGTTTTGATTCCATCAGGGCTATTGTTGATGGTTTATCAAGTAGGTGTGAGTTTCATGCTATGATTGTATGAGTTTTATAACATGTACTTTAACACCTTATGTTCGTCTATATAAAGGGTCAATCCATGTGAATTTAATGAGATTTGACCATGTTTACTAGGAAATTATGAGGTTTTTTATCAAGATTTATTTTTCAAATAATAGATTAACCCAAGGCTATTATATTATCCTTGAACCTGTTGCATTGTGGCTTTTTTCATGATGTTTTGGATTAAATAATAACCATTACCTTTTCACTGTGAATAGGATAACCCATGTTTTCATTATAAATAGTGGAAAACCATTTATCCATTTGGTTTTCCAATCATGAAAAAAATTCCTTGATTTTTAAGATGTATTTCTATATTCCTAGTTATCTTAAATGATCTGTTAACTAGAGACAATAATGTGGTGATCCCATAGTGATCCTAGATAGGGGGCTCATGCCACATCTATGAATGTAATTAAAGGTAGAACTCTTTGATCCTCTCATTCTCTATTATAACATGATTAAATTGTGAATCTATCAATTTTCTCATTTTCTTATGATATTAATTATTTCAATCCCCATAGATATCTTTTATGAATTTCCATTTTGAAATGAAACCTTGTTGATTAGATTGTCATATTTGGTACTGTGTTTCATAATTCTCTAATCCCATAATATTTCCCATCATTCGATCAAGTGGAATACCTATTTCGATATTGAAATGTTTCATTGGTGTACCAATAGAATTGGAATGACATGTAAGGGATAATGTGGTATGAAAACATTGAGTGTCTAAATTCTAAGTTGTTTCAGTTTTTATTAAACCATGAAAATTAATAACATGTCATAATGTTGGGTCAAATTAGTTTCACCTACATTTCATGGTAATGTCACACCCAAACACCAACTATAGCATCATTACCACCCCTTCACATAGGTATGTATCAATATAAGGGTGTTAAACTCAAATATAGGCCATGTGTCATGAATTAATCTAATAAAATTTATAATATAGTGTGGTGATTTTAGCTGTGATGTGAAGGTGATGTCCATAGGTTGAACATGTTGATTGTAGCACATAGATGATGACAACTAAAAATTGATTCAATTTGAGGACTTATATTACATTTTCAAACTAATGGTTCATTCATTACATTGTATTATTATTTCTCATAAACTGATTATGTTATATTCTAATGAGAATTAATTAACCCAATTCCAACATGAAAGTTTACATATCATTTAATTTATGTATTATATTAGGTTTAAAATAACCTATTTTGAGATTTTTTATTATATAACATGAATTTATGATTTTTTAGACACCTAAGGATATATAAATTATATTTTTGTATACTTATAGGTATGGTAATGATGATTGGAGTGTTCCATGGGGTTTTTTAATCTCCAATTGATGTATTGAGAATAGGGAATGGGCCCCATATAGAGTCTTATAGTTTTACAAACCCCTATATTAATGAGATGTGGGGCTTATATAATTTGGTAATGGAGTCAATACTCCCTCTAACCCAACATTAAATGGGCCTTGTACTAGGATAGTTGAGTTTGTTACTCCCTTGGTCGATGTTCCATTTATCATCAAGTTGTCAGTCCTCCATTTGTAGAGTTAGGTAATCCCCCATTAAATGAACTTATCTGGTGATGATTTGGTCCTCCATTAGGGGTGTGGTAGTCCCTTATCTAACAATTATCTTGTTTAAGGATTGATTTACCACCTAAGTGATATGACGTGGGTTTTTTTAGTTGTGTAGCTTTCTTTCTTAGGTTTCTTAGTGTAATGGATTCTTTTGATTATTTACATATTTCATCAATTTAAATAATATCTAGATTTTTTATTTTAGTGTACATATTAATTGAGTGGTTTATCTTATACATTTCTATTTTTTGGAATATTGAGCTAATATTTGCTTCATTACAGTTTTTTGAGACTCCAACTGGTTATTTATATATTAACCCATTCATGGACATTTAACTGGAACATATCATGCATTAAGTAGATGATGGATAGTAATGTGGTGTCCATAGTGGACTTAGATTATGTGGTGAAAATCCATAATTTGTTATAGAGGATATAGTATAAGATCAATTCCATGTCATATTCCAGTTCATTATGAATATCCCTCCATCCCACTTTATTTAGGTTTGTTTTGAATAGGTTTTTTGGGTGTATCTTTTTTTTGTACATTATAGATTGTACACCAATTCTCCAATATAGAAATTATCATTTTCAAAATGAATTATATATTATAGTTTATTCTTGATTGACCCTACATTATTATATTTTCTGTGGATATGTGTGTTTGTATATAGGTTTATTTGGATAATTCCTCCCATAATGTGTGATATTCCTACTTTGTACAAATTTCCATCATCAAGCCTATTAATGGAGGGATTGGGGTCGAAAAATCTACACACTACCAACCTAGGTGGGATTCTAGTTTGTAAGGTTGTGATAGTATCCAACTTTTTCACATTTAAATTAAATTAATAATATCTTAAAATGAAATATATATTTTTATGTTTTAAATTTTATTAAAATAGATTATAAAAATATATCCGTCATATCCTTTTCATCGTCTTCATGGTTCATATCTAGAATTTCTATTTTCTTGAAATTAATCTGTTTATATCATTGGATATAAATCAATTTTAAATTAAACCTTATCTCATAGGATACTAATATAATATTCTAGTCCTCTAGTGTAAGTATATATCAATAAAATTATTAAATTTTAAAAACCATTTCATTATACAATGTTGGAGTCATTATTAATGTTATTTTATAATTTAATACCCTTTATATTTTAGGAAATTCACCCAATTGATCAACCAATTTGAATGATAAAACTAAAAAATCCATCATCACATTCATTAAAATGATTTTTCAAGATTTCAAATTTAGATCATAAGACCCAAAACGTGACATATTTCATTATGTTGTCACTAGTTTAAAAATTTTACCTTATGATATTTTAAGTTAAATAATTCCTAACCATTATGTGAATATTTTTGGAGATAGATTCTAATAGTTAACTATAAACCTATACATCTATATTCAATAATTTATTTCATGATTAGTAAAATTAATTTCTATCAGGTCGTTGATTTATCTAATATTTATTGGAAGAGAATGACTATCCAAACCAATAGATAATAGACATTGTCTCATATAGATCCTCCATAGTTAATAATTTTCCCCATCAAATATTGGTATTTCCTTTTCATTCATAGAATTATTTATGTCATGATAGTTGTATATAAGATCTCTCCAATTAATTCATTCACCTAGTATGAACTCTTTAACACTAATGAAAATTTTGGTTTCTGAGGTCCCTAATACCCAATGATAGGGTCAATCAAGGTATGATTTATTATCTATAAACACTTAAATTTGGATATTTTTCTCATGTTTGAAGGAATAATGAATCTATAAAAAAACAAGCAAGCATAGAGACTAAACTAATTATGTTCATGGTTTTAAATTCCAATGTATATGGTTTGTTTTATTTTCTCCATGCATACCCTTACTGATCATTTGAGCTCATCCTTTATATGTTTACTTTTACCCAAGATATAAAGGAATGTTTTAGGTATGAATTAAAAACGGGGCGCTCTTTATGGGAGATATTGAAGATCTTTCACCATGATTAGAAGATTATGTTCTAAGTTTCCAAAGACACTAAACTAATACTATCTTTGGGCGTCTTTTTTTCATGTATAAATTATTCCGCAAAAGTAATATAATGTTTATGTATTCCAATATATGGGTCTCTATAGTTGGTATCAGAGCCAAGGTTTAGTTAACATTTGGAAACTAGGATGAAAAAACATCAGATCCCTAGAGATATTTATAAGGTATAATTAGGGATGTACCTAAGGTTAAGTATAAGTATAGGTTATAGACCTAGAATTATGGTAACGATCAAAGAATTAAACCTATGCTGTTTGAGATTGAAAGTACTCCCCTTTATTATGTTGTTTTCCTTGCATGAGTTTTTCCTCTTTCACTATTCTTTTTGGGTTTTAGATGATGGTTGGAACCCAAAGGAACGGTGTTGATCAATTTAATGGGTAATGAAATGATTTTCCTCCTGAACAATCCAATTTTATGGGATATGGAGTGAAAAATATTATTTCTATACTTACACAAGCTATGAATCATTCTGTACTTCTAAATGAGTATAGAAGTGAACAATATTCTATTGAGTCCTTAATGAGGAAACATCCATCTTCTTTCAGTGGGTCTTCTGATACACTTGTTTCTAAACAATGGATCAGTACCATTGAAAATATATTTTCCATACTTCACTGTTCAGGGCATGAAAAAGTCATTTTGGCTGTTTATCAGTTAGAAGGTGAAGTAGACCATTGGTGGACTCTAGTTAAAAATACAAGTCCCCAAGATGAAATTGAATCCATGGAATGGGATGAGTTCAAGAACTTGTTTTTCAATAAGTACTACCCTCGTATTCTTTGAAAAAAGAGAGAAAAGGAGTTCCATGAGCTTAAGAAAAAGGATGATGAATCTGTTGGTTTATATGAGGTTAATTTTACAAGGCTTGCACGGTATGCATCTGGATTTATCATCCAACCTGAAAGCAAAGTTGATCGATTCTTTAGTGGCTTAAAACCAAGTCTTCAAAAGGCATTAGCTACAAGAGACTTCAGTACCTATGAAGAAATTATGCTTTGTGCTATCAAATTAGAAATGGAAGTTGGTGTTACAGATCCATCTCATGGTTTTGACAAGAAAAGAAATATGGGGTTCAAGGAAAATTTTCAAATCAATGGTAAAAAGAAGACGAAAGTTTCTTTATGTCCAAAGTGTCGAAAGAAGAATGGTGGAGATTGTCTTAATGGGACTAGAAAAATTTTTTAGTATGGAAAAGAAGGTCATCGATCAGCTGAGTACCGAAGTAATGGGAAAAAGGTAGCTAATGATGTGAATAGAGAAAAGACTACAGAGAACGAACCACCAACACTTCAATGCTTCAAGTGAAAGGAAATGGGGAATTATGCTAACCAATGCCTTAATCCAAGGATTAATTATGATAGACACCAACAACCTCTCATGGAAAAGGATACAGGGAAGTCACATGCGATCAATATTGGTGATGTTTTATATGACAACGAAGTGGTGGAATGATTAAGTGTTTATGTAACGAGATTCCAAAATAGTGTTGTGGAATCTCATTTTTAGTATCGTGGAATATTGGAATATTTATGGATTGGTATATTGTGGTTTTCAATAATTTTATGGCACTAGTATCCATGAAAAGTGATTGAAATATTTTTGGAAAGCAATTGAAATGCGCATAAGGAAGGGATAAAGAGAAAATAATATGTATGATAGTATTCATGATCTCATGACTGATATAAGGACAATGTGATATAATGGTTTGAGTATATAGAATTTTTGGGATTTTGGTCTGTGGAAAGAGTTAGCTTTTGACAGAATTCATGTTTTCACTAAGGTTCTATGGTAATTTATGTTTCAAGATACTACATGATTAAGGTATTCACATGTTTGGAATGTGATCAACAAGATATATCTTATGATATATGGGGGATAAATGACGGTATTCACGTTCTTGTTATGTGACCTTTCCAGTAATCATTTTCTTTAGACTATGAGATTGGACAGATGTATTTTGGATAATATTGGAATGGATTACGTTGGATATCAGATAGTATTGTTTTAGGCTAGAACTTTTTTCGATATTATTTCTGTAATGTTATAATGGTTTAGTTTTAGTAAAAGGACAACATGCAGGACCGGTGAAAACCCGTCGCGTTGGACATGGTTGTGGGAATCAAACCCACAACCAAAGTGCGATAGGATTTTATTGCCTACCACTAGCCTACATAAAGTCCATGGTTAGTATAAATTAGTTTTAATTTATTAAGTGGTATGATATATGAACTGTAAGTCAATTTTAGGAACCATATATGATTAATCTCACCATAGATGGACTTATGTGTATTTAATAACTTTTGCTAACCTTTTTTTGAGATGGATGGAATGACCTATCATTCTATCGCATGATCTTCAAACACTTCACGAATGACAAATTCAACTTCATTTCATTAAGAGATGAAGTGGAAATTTCACAAGGAATGACCAGTGGTGAGATTGTACCAAAACAATTATGTATTTCTTCTAATTCCAATTTTTTTCAACTATAGGGAAATGAACTTGAAAACCAAAGATGTTTTCATTGATGGTACCTTGTATCCTCACAAATTTATGGCATTGTAGTTGTTGGCTTTTTCATTTCCATGTTCTCTACCACTATCCATCAGAACATTACGGTTAGATTTCTCTTCCATATCTATATTTTCACCTATGTTTTCCTTTGTGGCAACCCAGTGATGAGTTAATTTGGGTAACCATTACGTTTCATACTTTTGTTTTTAAAATTAAGTTTTGGTATTCCTTTTTACGATGTGGGTTTCTATTAATGAAACTTTCAAGTAGTAAATGATTTATAACCCTGAATAATTTCGAGGGTGAAATTCATTTTATAGGGGGTAGAATGTAACACCCTGAGTTTTTATGCGATATATTCTTTTTAATTTCTTTGATGTATTCTATTGTGCACTACATTAAGATTAGCTTGTACTATACGCAACACCGTATTAGCTTGCAGTATACACAACACTTTTCTTGGATCATGTTACACACAATTTCAAATTCGTTTTTTGGAAATTATTCTACGCAACATTAAGTATAGATTTTTTTTAATGTATAAATGAAATAAGTTTTCATTATGTTATACAAAACACCAAAGGGAGATTTCATTACACGCATCCCTGAAATGGCTTGCATTACACACAATCGTGACCTTCCTCGATAGCGTGTGTAGTACGCAATACCGGGTTTCACTAAACAACGATATGTTATTAAAATATTATATAAACTAACCGTTATGAATAGTAATACCAACGTTTTGAAATTTTATAAATTTTATCTTTCAAAATTGAATTAATTTTTGGATTTAGAATATAGAAATTAGCCTAGGGTGAATTTTTGGTATTTTTTTGAAAACTTTCAGTTTTTGATGAATAGTGAAAAACACAAAGTTATAGTTTAAAAATGAATTTTTATTTAAATAATTAATTATTTTATTTAAATTTATTTTATGTCAAAATAGATACATAATACCTATATAAGTTCAATTTAATTAGTTGAAGTCATTTTATAATAATTTTAGATATATAAAAATTTTATTGAACTTTTTACCGTCTTTTACCCACCTCCTAGGAGAATTTGCAAATTTACATAAAAGTTAATTTTACCACTTCTCTAAGTGTAATTTAAAAAATTCAAGAGACACGGTTGATATAAATAAGTAAAATTTGGTTCAATAACATAAAAATATTTTTTGGTAAATAGTATCTTTTTACTTTTATTTACCACGGCTAAAAGTAAATAGGGTAATTAAGGAAAAAATGATATTATTATTACCCAAAAACATGTCCTAATTCTATTGAATAAGTGTAAGTCGACAAAAAAGAACCTTAAGAATAAAATATGACCCTTTAGGTCCACTTGTATTAGATTAGGACATTTATTATTATTTAATTCAACGAAGAGTTAAAAGAGTTAAAATCAATATTTAATAAGTAAAACATTTTTAATAAAGAGTTATAAAAAAATAAATTAGACTATAAATATTCATTAGGAAGGTAAAAATATTTACTACATAATGGTATTTTATTGATAATTTTTAGACATTAAATAATTTAATTTATTTATGACACAATGATGATACATTAATTACCTTATTAATGAAATATTAACAAAATTGATATTATAAATACCCAAATAAATGTAATTTGAGACTTTTTATGAATTAAACTAATTTCTTAGGTTAATATAACATACTAGGGTTGGTTAAATTAATTTTTTGAGAATTAATAATTCCGTAATGGATGTATAAAAAACAAAATATCAAATTGTGTCAAAATTGACATAAAAGAGTTTTCAAAACAATTATTATATTATAAATTGATATAATAATTTTAAAAATCTAAGGTTCGGATGATGGACTTATATAATAATATATATGACATTAATGAACCAATTGGGGTTCCATTGGCAGTTTATAGTATGTTTATTAACCATATTGTGTAAGAATACAAGAAGACACTGTAAAAGTTAAATTATTTAACTTAGAGTTAAATCTAAATGATAAGGTTAAAATGGTAACCTAAACTTGTCTAAAACCTATTAGTTGAAATTATTTCGACCCATACCCACCCATGACTCTAAATAAGTTACTTTTGAGCCATTATAACCCGAATATTAATTTATTATAAAATAATATTTTACTTGATTCCTAAGGTGCCCCCCGCCCCTCTTATAAAAGAAAACTCACCCTTCTCTCTAATTCACACCACCAAAGCCATTTGGCTCAGACATCCACTGACCAAATACCCTCTCAACATTCCTACCCTCATCCTAGAGGCCTTCTGTTAGTCAAAAATCCAACCAATTGAGCCCTTTTGATCAAATCAAAAGGAAGAACCCAAAGAAGAGGTAAATATCTCACCAACTATTTCAAGTTCCTTTCTTCTTAAACATCCTACTTCTTTGTTGTTTCAATTATAAAATAATAATTGTAGTATATTCTATATAATTTGATTTTATTATAAAAATTTTACAACCATATTAGTTATTTTGTCCATTCTATGAATGAAAAAGTCACCACGCGTGCGTACGTAAGGCTTACCATCTCTACGTCGTGGTGTACTTTGTTATTCAAACATTTCATCATTTTGATGGGTATGATAATGAGTATGAATGGCATAAATAATAAAATACAACATTAGTATGATTCTTTATATATGAATTACCATACAATTATATATGATTTTAATATCAAAATAATGACATTGTCGCTCGTGCGTAGGTACGGACTACCGTCTCCACGAACGTGATGAGATTCATTTTCCATGATTAACCATTCAAGTATAATTATAAATTATATATAATAAATAATAATGAAATATATTAAATAATAATGATACTGTATCTATGTAAATATATGTTTCATTTACTTAATTCCATTCAATTCAATTAGGAAATGAAAACAGCGTTCATGCGCTTGTACGGCCTACCTTCACCATGAACGGTGTATTTCATTCCATTTATCGATCCATAATATATATTAATATGCTGAATATATATTATATATAAATTATGTTACATATTCTACAATTAATTAATCAGGATATAAGTAAAAATATCAAGAACAACAAGTCGAAACACGTACGATAAATGAAACAATTTTACCCAAAACGCTGCTTCAACATGGATTTTACAAAAGAACGGGTAATATAAAGTCAAAAGTGAATCATATATGATATCATAAATATTATTATGGTTTTGTTAAAAGTTAATAATTTGTTTAAACCCACTATACTAGAGCCTCTTACACATATGGAATAAATTTGACATAAGGTAAGCGATAATTTTTCAAATCTCATTTTTATCCGAGATTGCTTATATGTAAGTATTTACTGGGGTTATATTTTTCATCCATGTCCATAAAAATATTTTAAAATTTGTTTTTAATATTATTCCATGTATTTTTAAATTCGTGCTTACCCCTCTTTGACTTTTACAGTGTGTTATGGATGGAATCTTTCTTTTGTTTACCATATGAGGAACTTTTTGACATTTCTGGTAAAAGTACGAGGAGAATGTTTTTTTAACTTATACGAATTGAATGGATTTTTACAGTTTCAAAACACCTAATTTTCATGAATCTTCCTCTACAAGATTTCATGATTATTTTCAAAAAAATCCTTTTTTAAAAAAATTGAATGGCATTTTGTGAAAAGAAAATGATTTTGAATAAGAGATGATATTTTCGTCTAGAATTCATTTCAAGTGTTTTTTCAAAACAATATTCCTTCTAAGATGACATTATTTAGTATGATTATGTTTCAAGTATACTGTCTGTATTATTTTCATGGTTTGATTATTCTTATGATGAAATGATATCAATTTGTTTTATATGGATTACGTTATGATGGGATGATGTTAATGAAACCCATTTTATTCTTTGGGTTATGATGAATGATTTATGTTTATTTTGTGGCACAAGTAAGAATGATTTCATTATGAGATGGGTGGGACCTATATCTCCCACCAATTCATTGGGTAAAGATTTATATCTCATGAGATAGACATGGCTGGAATGACAGGTTAACCCGGTTTAGTAATATAGGACTCGAACGAGGAGTGAACTCCATTCAGAAAGGGACTTTGTCCACTATGATAGTCATGGTAGAAATTCCTTAGATACTATGGAAATCATATCATGTTCTTAATGGTTTTCCTTAATTACATTTTTATTCCCCAAGCTATTTTAGCAAGATTTATGTTCCATTATGATCTATGCCTTACGTACTACCATGTTTTATGTCATTGCTTATGATTTTGATGTATAAACATTATGTTCAAGTTTTTAAATTCAGATGTATATGGTTTGTTTTATTTTCTCCATGATTACCCTTACTTAGCATTTGAGCTCACCCTTTATATGTTTTCTTTTCCACAGGATATAAAGGATGTTTTTAGGTAAGGAAACAGAAGGGGGAGTTCTTTATGGGAGATGTTGAAGATCATTCACCATGATTAGAAGACTATGTTCCGAGTTTCCAAAGACAGTAAACTAATATGGTCATTGGGTGTCTATTTTTTTCATGTATTAAGTATTCTGAAAAAGTAATGTAATGTCTATGTACGCCAAGCTATGGCTATCTATATTTGGTATCAGAGCGAAGGTTTAGTTAACCTTTGGAAACTATGATGCAAAAATTTTAGATCCCTAGAGATATTTCTAAGATAAGTCTAGGGATGTCCCTAAGGTTAAGTATAAGTATAGGTTATAGACCTAGATTTATGGTAACGATCATAGAATTAAACCTAATATGTTAGAGATTGAAAGTACTCCCCTTTATTATGTTGTTTTCCTAGAATAATTTTTTCCTCTTACACTATTATTTTTTGGTTTTAGACGATGGTTGGAACCTAAAGGAACCATGTTGATCAATGTAATGTTAAATTCAATGATTGTCCTCCTGAACAAACCAATGTTATGGGAGATGGAGTGAAAAATCTTATTGTTATACTTACACAAGTTATGAATCATTCTGGACTTCCGAATTAGCAGAGAATGGAACAATATTCTATTGAGTCCTTCTTGAGGCAATGTCAAGCTTCTTTCAGTGGGACTTCTGATCCACTTATTGCTAAAAAATGGATCTGTACCATTGAAAAGATATGTTCCATACTTTGTTGTTCAGAGCATGGAAAAGTAATTTTGGCTATTTACCAGTTAGATGGTGAAGCAGCCGAGTGGTGGACTCTAGTTAAAAATACAAGTCCCCAAGATGAAATTGAATCCATGGAATGGGATGAGTTCGAGAGCTTGTTTTTCAATAATTACTTCCCTATTATTCATCGAAAAAATATAGAAAAGGAGTTCCTTATGCTTAATCAAAAGGATTATGAATTTGTTGGTATATACGAGGTGAATTTTACAAGGCTTGCACAGTATGCATCTGGATTTATTATCCAACCTGAAATCAAAGTTGATCGATTCTTCAGTTGCTTAAAACCAAGTCTTCAAAAGGCATTAGCTATAAGAGACTTCAGTAGCTATGAAGAAATTGTGCATTGTGCTATCAATGTAGAACAGGAATTTGGTGTTACATATCCATCTCATGGTTTTGACAAGAAACTAAATACGGATTTCAAGTAAAAATCTCAAAACAATGGTGAAAAGAAGAGGAATGTTTATTTATGTTCAAAGTGTAGAAATTAGAATGGTGGATATTGTCTTAAAGGGACTAGAAAATGTTTTAAGTGTGGAAAAAAAAGGTCATCGAGTATCTGAGTGCCAATGTAATGGGAAAAAGGTAGCTGATGATGTGAATAGATTAAATACTACAGAAAATTCACCACCAACACTTCAATGCTTCAAGTGCAAGGAAATGGGGAATTATGTTTACCAATTCCCTAATCCAAGGATTAATGATGATCGACATCAACAACCTCTCAAGGGAAAGGACAAAGGGAAGTCACATGCGATCATTATTGGCGATGTTGAATATAAAAACAAAGTGGTGTAATGATTAAGTGTTTATGTAACAGGATTCCAAAATAGTGTTGTGGAATTTCATTTTTAGTATCCTCGAATATTGGAATATTTATGTATTGGTCTATTGTAGTTTTCAAGAATTTTATGGTACCAGTATCCATGAAAATTGAATGAAATATTTTTATAAAGTAGTTGAAATGCTCATAAGAAAGGGATAAGGAGAAAATAATATGTTTGATAGTATTCATGAGCTCGTGATAGATATAAGGACAAAGTGATATCATTGTTTGAGTATATAGAATTTTTGGGATTTTGGTATGTGGAAACAGATACCTTTTGATGGAATTCATGTTTTCACTAAGGTTATATGGTAATTTATGTTTCAAGAGAATACATGATTAAGATATTCACATGTTTAGAATGCGATCAACAAGATATATCTTATGATATATGGGGGATAAATGATGGTATTCACGTGCTTGTTATGTGAGCTTTCAAGTAATCATTTTCGTTAAAATATGAGATTAGACAGATGTATTTTGGATAAGATTGGAATGGATTATGTTGGACATCAGATAGTATTGTTTAAGGATAGAAATTTTTTGGATATTATTTCTATAATGTTATAATAGTGTAGTTTTAGTAAAAGGAATACCTTCAGGATGGGCGATAACCCGCCACGTTGGACATGGTTGTGGGAATTAAACCCACAACCAAAGTGCAACAGGCCTTTATCACCAACCACTGGCCTACATAAAGTCTCTGGTTAGTATAAATTAGTTTTAATTTATTAAGTTATATGATATATTAAGTATATGTCCATTTTATGAACCATATACGATTAATCTCACCATAGATGGACTTATGTATATTTAATAACTTTTTCTTCCATTTTGATTGAGACAGATGGAATGACATATCATTCTATCGCAGGATCTGCTAACACTTCATGAATGACAAACTCAACTTCATTTCTTTATGATCTGAAGAGGAAATTGTTTGTGGAATGAACAACGGTGAGATTGTACCAAAATAAATTACGTATTTCTTATAATTCTAATTTTTTTCAAATTTAGGGAAATGATCTTGACAACCAAAAAAGTTTTCCTATATGGTACCTTGGATCATAAAAAATTTATGGATTTGTGATTTTTGGCTTTTTCATAGACATGTTCTCTACCACTCTCCATCAGAACATTATGGTTAGATATCTCTTCCATATCCATATTTTCACCTATGTTTTCCTATGTGGAAACCCAGTGATGAGTTAATTTGGTTAACCATTACATTTTATACATTAGTTTTTAAAATTATGTTTTGGTGTTCCTTTTTACGATGTGGGTTTCTATGAATGAAACTTTCAAGTAGTAAACGATTTATAACCCCGGCGAATTTCGATGGTGAAATTCATTTTATGGGGGGTAGAATGTAACACCCTAAGATTTTATGAGATATATCATTTTTAATTTCTTTTTTGTCTTTTATTTTTACACTACACCAATATTATCTTGTACTGTATGCACCATCGTATTATCTGGAAGTATACGAAACACTATTCTTAGCTCGTGTTACACACAATTTCAAGTTCATTTTAGGGAAATTATTCTATACAACATTAAGTATAGATTTTAATTAATGTATAAATGAAATAAGTTTTGATTATGTTATATGAAACACAAACTAGAGCTTGCACTATACACAGCCCTAACCTGGCTTACATTACACACAATTGTGACCTTCCTCGATAGCATGTGTAGTACTCAATACCGGGTTTCACTAAACAATGTTATGTTATTAAAATATTATATAAAGTAGCCATTTTGAATAGTAGTACATACTTTTTGAAATTTTATAAATTTTATCTTACAAAATGGACTTCATCTTTGGATTAGTAATATCGAAATTAGCCTAGGGTGAATTTTTTGTACTTTTCGGAAAACTTTCAATTTTTAATGAATAGTGAAAACACTGATTTATTGTTTAAAACCGAATTTTTTTAAAATAATTACTTATTTTATTTAAATTTATTTTAGGTCAAAATAGATACATAAAACCTATATAAGTTCAATTTAATTCATTGGAGTCATTTTATAATAATTTTATATATATATAAATGTTATTGAACTTTTTACTGTCTTTTACTCACCTCCTATGAGAATTTTCAATTTTACATAAAACATAATTGTATCGCTTCTGTAAGTGGAATTTCAAAAATCCAAGAGACACGGTACATATGAGTTTGTAAAATGTGGTTCAATAGGATAAAAATAATTTTTTTGTGAATTGTAACTTTTCACTTTTATTTACCACAGTTAAAAGTAAATAGGGTAATTAAGGGTAAAAATGATATTATTATTACCCTAACACATGTCATAATTCTATTGGATAAGTTTAATTTGACCAATAAAATACTTAAGAATAAAATATTACCCTTTATGTCCACTTGAATTAGATTAGGACATTTATTATTTTTTAATTCTAAGAAGAGTTAAAAGAGTTTAAATCAAAGTTTAATAAGTAAAACATTTTTAATATAGAGTTATAAATAAAATAAATTCCACTATAAATATTAATTAGAAATTTAATATGATTTCATATATAATTGTATTTTATTTATAATTTTTAGACATTATATAATTTAATTTATTTATGAAATGATGATGATGCAATAATTACCTTATTAATGAAATATTAACATAATTGATATTATAAATACCCAAATAAATGTAATTTGAGACATTTTATGAATTAAAATAACTTTCTAGGATAATATAACATAATAGGGTTGGTTAGATGAATTTTTTTCGAAGTAATAATATTGTTATGAATTTAGAAAAAAAAACAAAATTCCAAATATTGTCAAAATTGTCATAAAAGAGTTTTCAAAACATATATTATATTATTAATTGATATAATAGTTTTAAAAATCTTAGGTTTGGTACAAATACTTATATAGTAATATATATGACATTAGTGAACCAATTGGGGTTCTATTGGCAGTTTATAGTAATTTTATTAACCATATAGTGTAAGAATACAAGATGACACTGTAAAAGTTAAATTATTTAACTTAGAGTTAAATCTAAATTATAAGGTTAAAATGGTAACCTAAACTTGTCTAAAACTTATTGGTTGAAATTTTTTCGACCCTTCCACACCATAGACTCAAAATAAGTCACTTTTGAGCCATTATTAAATGAATATGAGTTTTTATAAAATAATGTTTTATGTTTTTTCTAAGGATCCCCTCTCCCCTCTTATAAAAGTGGACTCCCCATTTTCTCTAATTCACACCTCCAAAGCCATTTTTCTCTACCAAAACCTTCCCAAATACCCAATAAACATTCCTACCTTCATCCTAGAAGCCTTAAATTAGTCATAAATCCAACCTAAAGAGCCCTTTTTATCAAATCAAAAGGAATAACCTGAAGAATAGGTAAATATCTCACTACTTATTTCATGTTCCTTTCTTCTTCCACTTCCTCCTTATCTATTGTTTCCATTATAAAATAATAACTCTAGTATCTTTTATATACTTTGATGTTATTATAAAAATTTTACAACCATATTAGTTATTTTATCCATCCTATTAATGAAAAAGTCACCACATGTGCGTACGTACGACTTACAGTCTCCATGTCGTTGTGTAGTTTGTTATTCAAACATTTCATCATTTTGATGGGTATACTAATGATTATAAATAATATAAATAATAAATATAACATTATGATGATTATGTATATATGAAATACCATCCAATTATATATGATTTTAATTTCAAAAGAATGATATTATTGCTTGGGCGTACGTACAGACTACCGTCTCAACGAACGCGATGAGATTAATTTTCCATGATTAACCATTCAAGTATAATTACAAAGCATATATAATAAATATCCATGAAAGATATTACATAATAATGACACTATATTTATGTACATATATGTTTCATTTACTTAATTCTATTCAATTCAATAATGAAACGAAAATAGCACTCATGCGTAAGTATGGCCTACTGTCTCCATGAACGATGTATTTCATTCCATTTATCGATCTATCATATATATTAATATTCTGAATATATATTATATATAAATCATTTTTTACATTCTGAAATTATTTAAATCATTATACAGGTAATAATATCATGAAAAACAAGTCAAAACACTTACGATAAATGAAACGATTTTACCCAAAATGTTGCTTTAACATGGAATTTACAAAAGAACAGGTAATATAAAGTCATAAGTGAATCATATATGATATCATAAATATTATTATGGTTATTTTACAATTTAATAATATGTTTAATCCCACTATAAATAAGCCTCTTACACATATGAATGAAATTGGACATAAGGTATGGGATAATTTTTCAAATCTCATTTTTATCCGAGATTGGTTATACTTAATTATTTACTGGGGTTATATTTTCCATCCATGTCCATAAAATAAAATTCATAAATTATTTAATATAATTCCATGTATGTTTAAAGTCATTTTATCCTATTTGAATTTTACATTGTGTTATGGAAGGAATATTTCTTTTGTTTACCGTATGAGGAACTTTTTCACTTTTCCGGCTAAAGTACAAGGAGAATGTTTTTTAACTTATACGGCATCAATGGTTTTTTATGGTTTCATAACACCTAATTTTTATGAAGCTTCCTCTGCAATATTTCATGATTATTTACAAAAAAATCATTTTATATTCATATTGAATGGCATTTTGTGAAAAGAAAATGATTTTGAAGAAGAGGGGATATATTCCTCAAGAAATAATTTCAAGTGTTTTGTTAAAACAATTTTCCATCTAACAAGACATTATTTAGTATGATTATGTTTCAAGTATAATATCTCTATTATTTACATGGTTTGATTCTTCTTATGATGAAATGATATCCATTTGTTTTATATAGATTACGTTATGATGGGATGATGTTTATTAAACCCATTTTATTATTTGGGTTATGATAAATGATTTATGTTTATTTTGTGGCACAGGTAAGAATGATTTCATTTTGAGATGGGTGGGACCTATATCTCCATCAAATTCATTGGGTAAAGATTTATATCTCATCAGATAGACATGGATGGAATGGAAGGTTAACCCGGTTAAGTTATAGAGGATTGGAATGAGGAGTGAACTCGATTCAGTAAGGGACTTTGTCCACTATGATGGTCATGGCAGCAATGCCTTGGCTACTATGTAAATCTTATCATGTGCTTAATGGTTTTTCATAATTACATGTTTTATTCCCCATGCTATTTTAGAAATATTTATGCTCTCTTATGATCTATGACTTATGTACTGCCATTTTTTATGTCATTGCTCATGATTTTGATGTTTAAACATTATGTTCATGTTTTTAAATTCAAATGTATATGGTTTGTTTTATTTTCTCCATGCTTAAAATTACTGAGTATTTGAAATAAAGGGTAAAAATGATATTATTATTTCCTCAGTTAAAAGTAAATAGGGTAATTATGGGTAAAAATGATATTATTATTACCCTAACACATGTCTAAATTCTAATGGATAAGTTTAATTCAACCAAAAAAACATTAGAAATAAAATATGACCCTTTAGGTCCACTTGGATTATATTAGGACATTTGTTATTATTTAATTCAAAGAAGAGTTAAAAGAGTTAAAATCCAAGTTTAATAAGTAAAGAAAATTTAATATAGGGTTATACATAAGATAAATTAGACTAAAAATATTCATTAGAAATATAAAAATATTTCCTACATAATGGTATTTTATTTATAATTTTTAGACATTAAATAATATAATTTATTTATGGAAAAATGATGATGCAGTAATTACCTAATTTATGAAATATTAACATAACTGATATTATAAATACCCAAATAAATGTAATTTGAGACTTTTTATGAATTAAACTAATTTTCTAGGTCAATATAAATATTAGGGTTAGTTAGATGAATTTTTTTTGAAGTAATAATTCTGTTATAAATTTAGAAAAATAAACCAAATAGTGTCAAATTTGACATAAAAGATTTTTTAAAACAAATATTATATTATTAATTGATATAATGGTCCTAAAAATATAAGGTTCAGCCAAAAGACTTATATAATAATATATATGACATTAATGAACCAATTGGGGTTTGATTGGCAGTTTATAGTAAGTTTATTAACCATATAGTGTAATAATACAAGAAGACACTGTAAAAGTTAAATTATTTAACATAGAGTTAAATCTAAATAATAAGGACAAAATGGTATCTTAAACTTGTCTAAAACCTATTGGTTGAAAGGATTTTGACCCATCCCCACCCTAGCCTCAAAATAATTCACTTTTGAGATATTATAAACAGAATATAAATTTATTATAAAATAAAATTTTAAGTTTTTCCTAAGGTTCCCCTCACCCCTCTTATAAAAGGGAACTCACCCTTCTATCTAATTCACACCTCCAGAGCCATTTTTCTTGGCCAAACCCTACCCAAATACCCTCTCAACTATCCTCCCTTCATCATAGAGTCCTTCCTTATGTCTTAAAGCCAACTTTTGGATCCATTTTTATCAAATGAAAATAAAGAACCCCAAAAAGAGGTAAATGTATCACCACCTATCTCATGTTCCTTTCTTCTTCCACTTCCTCCTTCTTTGTTATTTCCTTTCTAAAATAATAACTACAGTATATTATATATATTTTGATGTTATTTTAAAATTTATACAACCATATTAGTTATTTTATCCATCCTATGAATGAAAAAAAACCACACGTGCGTATGTACGGCTTACTGTCTCCACGTCGTGATGTAGTTTGTTATTCAAACATTTCATCATTTTGATGGGTATAATAATGACTATAAATGATATAAATAATAAATATAACATTATTATTATTCTGTATATATGAAATACCATCCAATTATATATTATTTTAATATCAAAATAATGATATGTTTAAACCCACTATACAGGAGTATCGTACACATTTGGAAGAAATTAGACATAAGGTAAGGGATAATTTTTCAAATCTCATTTTTATCTGAGATTTCTTATACCTGAGTATTAAATAGGGTTATATTTTTCATCCATGTCAATATAAATGTTTTTCATAAATTGTTTAATATTATTCCATGTATTTTTAACGTCATGTTGAACCCTCTTTGACTTTTACATTGTGTTATGGAAGAATCTTTCTTTTGTTTACCATATTAGGAACTTTTTTACTTTTCCGGAAAAAGTATGAGGAGAATGTTTTTTTAACTTCTACAGTATGAATGTATTTATAAAGTTTCATAATACCTAATTTTAATGAAGCTTACTCTCCAAGATTTCATGATTATTTTAAACAAAATCATTTTCTTTTAAAATTTAATGGAATTTTGGGAAAAGAAAATGATTTTGAAGAAGAAATGATATTTTCCTCAAGAATTAATTTCAAGTGTTTTTGTCAAAACAATTTTCTATCTAAGAAGACATTATTTATTATGATTGTTTTTCAAGTACAATGAATCTATTATTTAAATGGTTTTATTATTCTTTTGATGAAATGATATCCATTTGTTTTATATGGATTACGTTATGATGGGATGATGTTTATGAAACCCATTTTATTCTTTGGGTTATGATGAATGATTTATGATTATTTTGTGGAACATGAAGAATGATTTCATTATGAGATGGGTGGGACCTATATCTGCCTCCAATGAATTGGGTAAAGATTAATATCTCATGAGATAGACATGTCTGGAATGGAAAATTAATCGGGTTCAGTGATACAGGACTAGAACGAGGAGTGAACTCGATTCATTTAGGGACTTTGTCCACTATGATGGTCATGGATGCAATGCCTTGGCTACTATTGAAATCATATCATGTTCTTAATGGTTTTCCTTAATTACATGTTTTATTCCCGATGCTATTTTAGCAATATTGATGTTACATTATGATCTATGCCTTACGTACTACCATGTTTTATGTCATTGCTTAAGATTTTGATTTTTAAACATTATGTTCATGTTTTTAAATTTCAATGTATATGGTTTGTTTTATTTTCTCCCTGCTTACCTTTACTGATCATTTGAGCTCACCCTTTATATGTTTTCTTTTACCCAGGATATAAAGGAATGTTTTAGGTAAGAAAACAAAATGGGGAGATCTTTATGGGAGATGTTGAAGATCTTTCACCATGATTAGAAGATAATGTTCTGAGTTTCCAAATACAATAAACTAATATTGTCTTTGGGTGTCTTTTTTTCATGTATAAAGTATTCCACAAAATTAATGTAATGTTTATGTACTCCAATCTATGGGTCTCTACAGTTGTTATCAAAGCCAAGGTTTAGTTAACCTTTGGAAACTAGGATGAAAAAACTTCAGATCCCTAGAGATATTTCTAAGGTATCACTAGGGATGTACTAAGGTTAAGTATAAGTATAGGTTATAGACCTAGAACTATGGTAAATATCATAGAATTAAACCTAAGATGTTAGAGATTGAAAGTACTCCCCATTATTTTGTTATTTTCCTAGCATGATTTTTTTCCTCTTCCACTATTCTTTTTGGGTTTTAGATGATGGATGGAACCCGAAGGAACTGTGTTGATCAATGTAATGGGAAATGCAATGATTTTCCTCCTGAACAAACCAATGTTATGGGATATGGAGTGAAAAAACTTATTAATATACTTACACAAGCTATGAATTATTCTGGACTTCTGAATGAGTATAGAAGTGAACAATATTCTATTGAGTCCTTCATGAGGCAATATCCATCTTCTTTCTGTGGTCTTCTGATCCACTTGTTGCTAAAAAATGGATAAGTACCATTGAAAAGATATTTTCCATACTTCACTATTCAGAGCATGAAAAATTCATTTTGGTTGTTTACCGGTTAGAAGGTGAAGCAAACCATTGGTGGACTCTAGTTAAAAATACAAGTCCCCAAGATGAAATTGAATCCATGGAATAGGATGAGTTCAAGATCTTGTTTTTCAATAAGTACTTCCCTCTTATTCTTCGAAAAAAGAGAGAAAATTAGTTCCTTGAGCTTAAGAAAAAGGATGATGAATCTGTTGGTTTATATGAGGTGAATTTTAGAAGGATTACATGGTATGCATCTGGATTTATCATCCAACCTAAAAGCAAAGTTGACCGATTCTTCATTGGATTAAAACAAAGTCTTCGAAAGGCATTAGCTATAAGATACTTCAGTAGCTATGAAGAAATTATGCTTTATGCTATCAAATTAGAACTGGAAGTTGGTGTTACAGATCCATCTCATGGTTTTGAAAAGAAACGAAAGATGGAGTTCAAGGAAAAATTTCAAATCAATGGTAAAAAGAAGATGAATATTTCTTTATGTCCAAAGTGTGGAAAGAAGCATGGTGGAGATTGTCTTAAAGGGACTAGAAAATGATTTTAGTATGGAAAAGAAGGTCATCGATCATCTGAGTGTCGAAGTAATGGGAGAAAGGTAGCAAATGATGTGAATAGAGAACAGACTACAGAGAACGCACCACCAACACTTCAATGCTTCAAGTGCAAGGAAATGGGTAATTATGCTAACCAATGCCATAATCCAAGGATTATTTATTATCAACACCAACAACCTCTCATGGAAAAGGACACAGGGAAGTCACATGCGATCAATATTGGTGATATTGAATATGACAACGAAGTGGTGGAATGATTAAGTGTTTATGTAACGGGATTCCAAAATAGTGTTGTGGAAACTCATTTTTAGTATCGTGGAATATTGGAATATTTATGTATTGGTATATTGTGGTTTTCAATAATTTTATGGTACCAGTATCGATGAAAAGTGATTGAAATATTTTTGGAAAGTAGTTGAAATGTCCATAACGAAGGGATAAGGAGAAAATAATATGTATGATAGTATTCATGAGCTCATGACTGATATAAGGACAATGTGATATAATGGTTTGAGTATATAGAATTTTTGGGATTTTGGTATGTGGAAAGAGTTACCTTTTGATAGTATTCATGTTTTCACTAAGGTTTTATGGTAATTTATGTTTTGACTGACTACATGATTAAGGTATTCACATGTGTGGAATGTGATCAAAAAGATATATCTTATGATATATGGGGCATAAATGATGGTATTCACGTGCTTGTTATGTGACCTTTCCAGTAATCATTTTCTTTATACTATGAGATTGGACAGATGTATTTTGGATAATATTGGAATGGATTATGTTAGATATCAGATACTATTGTTTAAGGCTTGAACTTTTTTTGATATTATTTCTGTAATGTTATAATGGTGTAGTTTTAGTAAAAGGACAACCTGCAGGACCGGCGACAACCCGTCGCATCGGACATGGTTGTGGGAATCGTACCCACAACCAAAGTGTGACAGGATTTTATTGCCTACCACTGGCCTACATAAAGTCCATGGTTAGTATAAATTAGTTTTAATTTATTAAGTGGTATGATATATGAACTATATGTCAATTTTAGGAACCATATACGATTAATCTCACCATAGATGGACTTTTGTGTATTTAATAACTTTTGCTAACCTTTTGTTTGAGACGGATGGAATGACCTATCGTTATAGCGCATGATCTGCTAACACTTCACGAATGACAAATTCAACTTCATTTCTTCAAGAGATGAAGTGGAAATTGTTCAAGGAATGACCAATGGTGAGATTGTACCAAAATCAATTATGTATTTCCTATAATTCCAATTTTTCCACTTTAGGGAAATGATCTTGAAAACCAAAGATGTTGTCATAGATGGTACCTTGGATCATCACAAATTTATGGATTTGTGATTGTTGGCTTTTTCATTTCCATGTTCTCTACCACTCTCCATCAGAACATTACGGTTAGATTTCTCTTCCATATCTATATTTTCACCTATGTTTTCCTTTTTGGAAACCCAGTGATGAGTTAATTTGGGTAACCATTACGTTCCATACTTTAGTTTTAGAAATTAAGTTTTGGTATTCCTTTTTAAAAAGTGGGTTTCTATGAATGAAACATTCAAGTAGTAAATGATTTATAACCCCGATGAATTTTAAGGGTGAAATTCATTTCATGGGGGGTAGAATGTAACACCCCGAGTTTTTATGCGATATATTCTTTTTCATTTCTTTGATGTCTTCTATTGTACACTACATCAATATTAGCTTGTACTATACGCAACACCGTATTAGCTTGCAGTATACACAACACTATTCTTGGATCATGTTACCCACAATTTCAAATTCGTTTTGAGGAAATTATTCTACAGAACATTAAGTATAGATTTTGTTTAATGTATAAATGAAATAAGTTTTTATTATGTTATACACAACACCAAATGGAGCTTTCATTACATTCAGCCCTGACATGTCTTGCATTACACACAATCGCGACCTTCCTCGATTGCGTGTGTAGTACGCAATACTGGGTTTCACTAAACAACGATTTGTTATTAATATATTATATAAACTAGCTGTTATGAATAGTAATACACACTTTTTGAAATTTTATAAATTTTATCTTTCAAAATGGAATTAATTTTTGGATTCAGAATATCGAAATTTGCCAAGGGTGAAGTTTTGGTATTTTTCTGAATACATTCAATTTTTTATGAATAGTGAAAAACACAGAGTTTTTGTTTAAAACCGAATTTTTATTTAAATAATTATTTATTTTATTTAAATTTATTTTATTTCAAAATAGATACATAATACCTATATAAGTTCAATGTAATTCATTGGATTCATTTTATAACAATTTTAGATATATAAAAATTTTATTGAACTTTTTACCGTCTTTTACCCACCTCCTAGGAGAATTTGCAAATTTACATAAAAGTTAATTTTACCACTTCTCTGAGTGGAATTTTAAAAATCTGAGAGACACGGTTGATATAAATAAGTAAAATTTGGTTCAATAGGATAAAAATAATTTTTGGTGAATATTAACTTTTTACTTTTATTTACCACAGTTAAAAGTAAATAGGGTAATTAAGGGAAAAATGATATTATTATTACCCTAAAACATGTCTTAATTATATTGGATAAGTGTAATTCGACAAAAAACAACCTTAGGAATAAAATATGACCCTTTAGGTCCACTTTTTTTAGATTAGGACATTTATTATTATTTAATTCAAAGAAGAGTTAAAAGAGTTAAAATCAATGTTTAATAAGTAAAACATTTTTAATATAGAGTTATACATAAGATAAATTCGACTATAGGTATTCATTAGAAAGGTAAAAAGATTTACTACATAATGGTATTTTATTTATAATTTTTAGAGATTAAATAATTTAATTTATTTAGGACATAATGATGATATATTAATTACTTTATTAGTGAAATATTAACATAATTGATATTATAAATACCCAAATAAATGTAATTTGAGACTTTTTATGAATTAAACTAATTTTATAGGTTAATATAACATACTAGGGTTGGTTAGATGAATTTTATGAGAATTAATAATGCCGTTATGAATTTATAAAAAACAAAATATGATATTTTGTCAAAATTGATATAAAAGAGTTTTGAAAACAAATATTATATTATTATTTGATATAATAGTTCTAAAAATATAAGGTTCAGATAAAGGACTTATATAATAATATATATGACTTTATTGAACCAATTGGGGTTCCATTGGAAGTTTAAAGTATGTTTATTAACCATATTGTGTAAGAATACAAGAAGACATTGTAAAAGTTAAATTATTTAACCTAGAGGTAAATCTAAATGATAAGGTTAAAATGGTATCCTGAACATGTCTAAAACCTATTGGTTGAAATTATTTCGACCCATCCCCACCCATGACTCGAAATAAGTCACTTTGGGGCCATTATAAGCTGAATATAAATTTATTATAAAATAATATTTTAAGTTTTTCCTAAGGTGCCCCTCGCCCTTCTTATAAAAGGGATCTCCCCCTTATCTCTAATTCACACCTCCAAAGCCATTTGGCACAGCCAACCACTGCCCAAATACCCTCTCAACTTTCTCACCTTCATACTAGAGGCCTTCTATTAGTCAAAAATCCAACCTATGGAGCCCTTTTGATCAAATCAAAAGGAAGAACCTGAAGAATAGGTAAATATCTCACCACCTATATCAAGTTCCTTTCTTCTTCCACATCCTCCTTCTTTGTTTTTTCCATTATAAGATAATAATTTTAGTATATTATATATACTATGATGTTATTATAAAATTTTTACAACCATATTAGTTATTTTATCCATCCTATGAATCAAAAAGTCACATCACGTGCGTACGTAAGGCTTACCGTCTCCACGTCGTGGTGTAGTTTCTTATTCAAACATTTCATCATTTTGATGGGTATAATAATGAGTATAAATGATATTAATAATAAATATAACATTATTATGATTAATTATATATGAAATAACATCCAATTATATATTATTTTAATATCAAAATAATGATATTGATGAACATGCGTAGGTAGGGACTACCGTCTCCACGAACGCGATGAGATTTATTTTCCATGATTAACCATTCAAGTATAATTATGAAGTATATATTATAAATAATCATTAAATATATTACATTATAATGATACTATATTTATGTACATATAGGTTTTATTTACTTAATTCCATTCAATTAAATAAGGAAACAAAAACAGCGTTCATGCGTACGTACGACCTACCCTCTCCATGAACGTTGTATTTAATTCCATTTAATGATCGATCACATATATTAATATGGAGAATATATATTATATATAAAACATGTTTTAAATTCTGGAATTAATTAAATCAGGATAGAATTAATAATATCAAGAACAAAAAGTTGAAACAAGTACGATAAATGATACGATTTTACCCAAATAGCTTCTTTAACATGGAATTTACAAAACAACGGGTAATATGAAGTCATAAGTGAATATAAATGATATCATAAATATTATTATAGTCATGTTACAAGTTAATAATATTTTTAAACCTAATTTACAGTATTCTCGTACACATATAGATGAAATTGGACACAAGGTAAGGGATAATTTTTCAAATCTCATTTTTATTCGAGATTTCTTATACGTAAGTATTTACTGGGGTTATATTTTTCATCCATGTCCATAAAAATGTTTTTCATAAATTTTTTAATATTATTATATGTATGTTTAAATTCATTTTTACCCCTATTTGACTTTTACATTGTGTTATGGAAAGAATCTTTCTTTTGTTTACCATATGAGAAACTTTTTGACTTTTCCTGAAAAAGTACGAGGAGAATGTTTTTTAACTTATACGGCATGCACGGATTTTTACAGTTTCATAATGCCTAATTTTCATGAATCTTAATCTACAATATTTCATGATTATTTTCAAAAAATCCTTTTCTTTTAAAATTGAATGGAATTTTGTTAAAAGAAAATGATTTTGAAGAAGAAATGATATTTTCCTCTAGAATTCATTTCAAGTGTTTTTTCATAACAATATTCCATCTAAGATGACATTATTTAGTATGATTATGTTTCAAATATAATTTATATATTATTTACATGGTTTGATTATTCTTATGATGAAATGATATCAGTTTGTTTTATATGGATTACGTTATGATGGGATGATGTTTATGAAACCCATTTTATTCTTTGGGTTATGATGAATGATTTATGTTTATTTTGTGGCACAAGTAAGAATTATTTCATTATGAGATGGGTGGGACCTATATCTCCAACCAATTCATTGGGTAAAGATTTATATCTCATGAGATAGACATGGCAGGAATGATAAGTTAACCCGGTTTAGTGATACAGGACTGGAACAAGGAGTGAACTCCATTCAAAAAGGGACTTTGTCCACTATGATAGTCATGGAAGCAATTCCTTAGCTAATATGGAAATCATATCATGTGCTTAATGTTTTTCTTTAATTACATTTTTTATTCCCCATTCTATTTTAGCAAGATTTATGTTCCATTATGATCTATTCCTTATGTACTGCCATGTTTTATGTCATTGCTTATGATTTTGACATATAAACATTATGTTCATGTTTTTAAATTCAGATGTATATGGTTTGTTTTATTTTCTCCATGATTACCCTTACTGAGCATTTGAGCTCACCCTTTATATGTTTTCTTTTCCACAGGATATAAAGGAAGGTTTTAGGTAAGGAAACAAAAGGGGGAGATCTTTATGGGAGATGTTGAAGATCTTTCACCATGATTAGAAGACTATGTTCTGAGTTTCCAAATACACTAAACTAATATGGTCATTGGGTGTATATTTTTGTCATGTATTAAGTATTCCAAAAAATTAATGTAATGTCTATGTACGTCAAGCTATGGGTATCTATAGTTGGTATCAGAGCGAAGGTTTAGTTAACCTTTGGAAACTAGGATGCGAAAACTTTATATCCCTAGAGATATTTCTGAGGTAAGTCTAGAGATGTCCCTAAGGGTAAGTATAAGTATAGGTTATAGACCTAGAATTATGGTAACGATCATAGAATTAAACCTAATATGTTAGAGATTGAAAGTACTCCCCTTTATTATGTTGTTTTCCTAGAATGATTTTTGCCTCTTACACTATTCTTTTTGGGTTTTAGACGATCGTTAGAACCCAAAGGAACCATGTGGATCAATGTAATGGGAAATTCAATGATTTTCCTCCTGAAAAAACCAATGTTATGGGAGATGGAGTGAAAAATATTATTGTTATACTTACACAAGATATGAGTCATTCTGGACTTCCAAATGAGCAGAGAATGGAACAATATTTTATTGATTCATTCTTGAGGCAACGTCATGATTCTTTCAGTGGGTCTTCTGATCCACTTGTTCCTGAAAAATGGATCAGTACCATTGAAAAGATAGTTTCCATACTTTGTTGTTCAGAGAATTAAAAAGTAATTTTGGCTATTTACCAGTTATAAGGTGAAGCAGACCAGTGGTGGACTCTAGTTAAAAATACAAGTCCCCAAGATGAAATTGAATCCATGGAATGGGATGAGTTCGAGAACATGTTTTTCAATAAGTACTTCCCTATTATTCATCAAACAAATATAGAAAAGGATTTACTTATGCATAAGAAAAAGGATGATGAATCTGTTGGATTATACGAGGTGAATTTTAAAAGGCTTGCATAGTATGTATCTGGATTTGTCATCCAACCCCAAAGAAAAGTTGATCGATTCTTCAGTTGCTTAAAACAAAGTCTTCGAAAGGAATTATCTATAAGTGACTTTAGTAGCTATGAAGAAATTTTGCATTGTGCTATCAATGTAGAACAAGAATTTGGTGTTACATATCCATCTTATGGTTTTGACAAGAAACTAAAGATGGAGATCAAGTAAAAATCTCAAAACAATGGTGAAAAGAAGAGGAATGTTTATTTATGTTCAAAGTCTGGAAATAAGCATGGTGGAGATTGTCTTAAAGGGACTAGAAAATTTTTTAATTGTGGAAAAGAAGGTCATCGAGTATCTGAGTTCCAATTTAATGGGAAAAAGGTAGCAAATAATGTGAATAGATAAAATACTACAGAAAATTCACCATCAACACTTTAATGCTTCAAGTGCAAGGAAATGGGGAATTATATTAACAAATTCCCTAATCCAAGGATTAATGATGATCGACATCAACAACCTCTCAAGGAAAAGTACCAAGGGAAGTCACATGTGATCCTTATTAGTGATGTTGAATATGACAACAAAGTGGTGTAATGATTAAGTGTTTATGTAACAGGATTCCAAAATACTGTTGTCGAATTTCATTTTTAGTATCCTCGAATATTGGAATATTTATGTATTGGTCTATTGTGGTTTTCAATAATTTTATGGTACCAGTATCCATGAAAAGTGATTGAAATATTTTTATAAAGTAGATGAAATTCTCATAAGAAAGGTATAAGGAGAAAATAATATGTTTGATAGTATTCATGAGCTCATGACAGATATAAGGACAAAGTGATATCATTGTTTGAGTGTATAGAATTTTTGGGATTTTGGTATGTGGAAAGATATACCTTTTGATGGAATTCAGGTTTTCAATAAGGTTCTATGGTAATTTATGTTTCAAGAGAATACATGATTAAGGTATTCACATGTTTAGAATGCGATCAACAAGATATATCTTATGATATATGGGTGATAAATGATGGTATTCATGTGCTTGTTATGTGACCTTTCAAGTAATCGTTTTCTTTAAAATATGAGATTAGACAGATGTATTTTGGATAAGATTGGAATGGATTATGTTTGATATCAGATAGTATTGTTTAAGGATAGAACTTTTTTTGATATTATTTCTGTAATGTTATAATAATGTAGTTTTAGTAAAAGGAAAACCTGCAGGATGGGCGATAACCCGCCGCGTTTGACATGGTTGTGGGAGTTGAACCCACAACCAAAGTGCGACAGGCCTTTATCGCCAACCACTGGCCTACATAAAGTCTCTGATTAGTATAAATTAGTTTTAATTTATTAAGTGATATGTTATATGAATTATAAGACCATTTTATGAACCATATACGATTAATCTCACCATAGATGGACTTATGTATATTTAATAACTTTTTCTAACATTTTGTTTGAGAGAGATGGAATGACAGATCATTCTATCGCAAGATCTACTAACACTTCACGAATGACAAACTCAACTTCATTTCTTTAAGAGATGAAGTGGAAATTTTTCGTGTAATGATCAATGGTGAGATTGTACCAAAATCAATTACGTATTTATTCTAATCCTAATTTTTTCCAACTTTAGGGAAATGATCTTGAAAACCAAAAATGTTGTCCTATATGGTACCTTGGATCATAAAAAATTTATGGATTTGTGATTTTTGGCTTTTTCATAGCCATGTTCTCTACCACTCTCCATCAGAACTTTATGGTTAGATTTCTCTTCCATATCCATATTTTCACCTATGTTTTCCTATGTGGAAACCCAGTGATGAGTTAATTTGGTTAACCATTATGTTTCATACATTAGTTTTTAAAATTATGTTTTAGTGTTCCTTTTTATGATGTGGGTTTCTATGAATGAAACTTTCAAGTAGTAAACGATTTATAACCCTGACGAATTTTAAGGGTGAAATTAATTTTATGGGGGGTAGAATGTAACACCCTAATATTTTATGAGATATATTATTTTTAATTTCTTTTTTGTCTTTTATTTTACACTACACCAAGATTGTCTTGTACTTTATGCAACACCGTATTATCTGGCAGTATACGCAACACTATTCTTGGCTCGTGTTACACACAATTTCAAGTTCATTTTGGGGAAATTAGTCTATGCAACATTAAGTATAGATTTTGTTTAATGTATAAATGAAATAAGATTTAATTAAGTTATATGAAACACCAAAGGGATCCTGCACTATACACATCCCTAACATGGCTTGCATTATACACAATTGCAACCTTCCTCTATAGCGTGTGTAGTACTCAATACCGGGTTTCACTAAACAAAGTTTGGTTATTAAAATATTATATAAACTAGCCATTTTGAATAGTAATACATACTTTTTGAAATTTAATATATTTTATCTTTCAAAATGGACGTCATCTTTGGATTAGGAATATCGAAATTAGCTTAGGATGAATTTTTGGTATTTTTCGGAAAACTTTCAATTTTTGATGAATAGTGAAAACACTGATTTATTGTTTAAAACCGCTTTTTTTTAAATAATTATTTTTTTATTTATATTTATTTTAGGTCAAAATAGATACATAATACCTATATAACTTCAATTTAATTTATTGGTGTCATTTTATAATAATTTTATATATATAAAAATTTTATTTAACTTTTTACCGTCTTTTACTCACCTCCCAGGAAAATTTTTAATTTTACATAAAACTTAATTTTACCACTTCTGTGACTGGAATTTCAAAAATACAAGACACGGTAGATATCATTAAGTAAAATCTGGTTCAATAAGTTAAAAATAATTTTTGGTGAATTGTAACTTTTCACTTTTATTTACCACGGTTAAAAGTAAATAGGGTAATTAAGGGTAAAAATGATATTATTATTACCCTAACACATGTCCTAATTCTATTGGATAAGTTTAATTCGACCATAAAAATACTTAGGAATAAAATATTACCCTTTATGTCTACTTTAATTAGATTAGGACAGTTATTATTTTTAAATTCTAAGAAGAGTTAAAAGAGTTTAAATCAATGTTTAATAAGTAAAACATTTTTAATATAGGGTTATACATAAGATAAATTCGACTATAAATATTAATTAGAAATATAAGATGATTTCCTACATAATGGAATTTTATTTATAATTTTTAGACATTAAATAATTTAATTTATTTATGAAATGATGATGATGCGGTAATTACCTTATTAATGAAATATTAACATAATTGATATTATAAATACGCAAATAAATGTAATTTGAGACTTTTTATGAATTAAAATAATTTTATAGGTTAATATAACATAATAGGGTTTTTTAGATGAATTTTTTTCGATGTAATAATACTGTTATGAATTTAGAAAAAAACAAAATTCCAAATAATGTCAAAATTGACATAAAAGAGTTTTCAAAACAAATATTATATTATTAATTGATATAATAGTCCTAAAAATTTAATGTTTGGACCAAATACTTATATAATAATATATATGACATTATTGAACCAATTGGGCTTCGATTGGCATTTTATAGTAATTTTATTGACCATATAGTGTAAGAATACAAGATGACACTGTAAAAGATAAATTATTTAACTTAGAGTTAAATCTAAATTATATGGTTAAAATGGTAACCTAAACTTGTATAAACCTTATTGGTTTAAAGGTTCCAGACCCATACACACCATAGACTCAAAATAAGTCACTTTGGACCCATTATTAAGTGAATATGAATTTATTATAAAATAATATTTTATGTTTTTTCTAAGGTGCCCCTATCCCCTCTTATAAAAGTGAACTCCCCCTTTTCAATAATTCACACCTCCAAATCCATTTGGCTCGGCCAACACCTTCCCAAATACCCACTAAAATTTCCTACCTTAATCCTAGAAGCCTTAAATTAGTCATAAATCCAACCTAATGAGCCCTTTTTATCAAATCAAAATGAATAACCCGAAAAAGAGGTAAATATCTCACCACCTATTTCATGTTCCTTTATTCTTCCACTTCCTCCTTATCTGTTGTTTCCATTCTAAAATAATAACTATAGTATCTTCTATACAATGTGATGTTATTATAAAAATTTTACAACCATATTAATTATTTTATCCATCTTATTAATGAAAAATTCACCACATGTGTGTACGTATGACTTACAGTCTCCATGTCGTCGTGTAGTTTGTTATGCAAACATTTCATCATTTTGATGGGTATAATAATGATTATAAATGATATAAATAATAAATATAACATTATTATGATTATTTATATATGAAATACCATCTAATTAAATATGATTTTAATTTCAAAATAATTATATTGTTTCTTGGGCGTACGTACAGACTACCGTCTCCACGAACGCGATGAGATTAATTTTCCATGATTAACTAGTCAAGTTTAATTAAAAAGTATATATAATAAATAATAATGAAAGATATTACATAATAATGATACTGTATTTATGTATATATATTTATCATTTACTTAATTTCATTCAATTCAATAAGGAAACGATAACAGCATTCATGCGTACGTACGGCCTACCGTCTCCATGAACAGTGTATTTCATTCCATTTATCAATCTATCATATATATTAATATGCTGAATATATATTATATATAAATAATTTTTTACATTCTGAAATTATTTAAATCTGGATACAAGTAATAATATCTAAAAAAACAAGTCAAAACACGTACGATAAATGAAATGATTTTACCCAAAACGTTGCTTTAACATGGAATTTACAAAAGAACGGGTAATATAAAGTCATAAGTGAATCATATATGATATCATAATTATTATTATGGTTATTTTACAATTTAATAATATATTTAATCCCACTATACAGAATCCTCTTACACATATGAATGAAATTGGACATAAGGTAAGGGATAATTTTTCAAATCTCATTTTTATCCGAGATTGGTTATACGTAATTATTTACTGGGGTTATATTTTTCATCCATGTCGATAAAAATGTTTTTCAAAAATTATTTAATATTATTCCATGTATGTTTAAATTCATTTTTCCCCTCTTTGACTTTTACATTGTGTTATGTAAGGAATCTTTCTTTTGTTTACCATATGAGGAACTTTTTCACTTTTCTAGCTAAAGTACGAGGAGAATGTTTTTTTAACTTATACGGCATCAACGGATTTTTATGGTTTCATAACACCTAATTTTTATGAATCTTCCTCTGTAATATTTCATGATTATTTTCAACAAAATCCTTTTATTTTAATATTGAATGGAATTTTTTGAAAAGAGAATTATTTTGAAGAAGAGAGGATATATTCCTCAAGAATTAATTTCAATTGTTTTGTTAATACAATTTTCCATCGAACATGACATTATTTAGTATGATTATGTTTCAAGTATAATTTCTCTTTTATTTACATGGTTCTATTATTCTTATGATGAAATGATATCCATTTGTTTTATATGGATTACGTTATGATGGGATGATGTTTATGAAACCCATTTTATTATTTGTTTTATGATAAATGATTTATGTTTATTTTGTGGCAAAAGTAAGAATGATTTCATTTTGAGATGGTTGGGACCTATATCTCCCTCAAATTCATTGGGTAAAGATTTATATCTCATCGGATAGACATGGCTGGAATGGAAAGTTAACTCGGTTAAGTGATAGAGGACTGGAACGAGGAGTGAACTCGATTTAGTATAGGACTTTGTCCACCATGATGGTCATGGAATAAATTTCTTGGCTACTATGGAAATCTTATCATGTGGTTAATGGTTTTTCTTAATTACATGTTTTTCCCCATGCTATTTTAGAAATATTTATGTTCTATTATGATCTATGCCTTACGTACTTCCATTTTTTATGTCATTGCTCATGATTTGGATGTTTAAACATTATGTTCATGTTTTTAAATTCAAATGTATATGGTTTGTTTTATTTTATACATGATTACCCTTACTGAGAATTTGAAATAATGGTTAAAAATGATATTATTATTACCTCGATTAAAAGTAAATAGGGTAATTATGGGTAAAAATGATATTATTATTACCCTAACACATGTATTATTTCTATTGGATAAGTGTAATTCTACCAAAAAACATTATAAATAAAATATGACCCTTTAGGTCCACTAGGATTATATTATGACATTTATTATTATTTAATTCAATGAAGAGTTAAAAGAGTAAAATCCAAGTTTAATAAGTATAAAAATTTAATATAGGGTTATACATAAGATAAATTAGACTATAAATATTCATTATAAATCTAAAAAGATTGCCTAAATAATGGTATTTTATTTATAATTTTTAGACATTAAATAATTTAATTTATATATGGAAAAATGATGATGTAGTAATTACCTAATTAATGAAATATTAACATAACTGATATTATAAATACCCAAATAAATGTAATTTGAGACTTTTTATGAATTACTAAAATTTTCTAGGTTCATATAAATATTAGGGTTAGTTAGATAAATTTTTTTCAAAGTAATAATTCTGTTATAAATTTAGGAAAAAAACCAAATACTGTCAAAATTGACATAAAAGAGTTTTTAAAACAAATATTATATTATTAATTGATATAATGGTCCTAAAAATCTAAGGATCAGCCAAAAGACTTATATAATAATATATATGACATTGATGAACCAATTGGGGTTTTATTGGCAGTTTATAGTAAGTTTATTAACCATATAGTGTAAGAATACAAGAAGACACTGTAAAAGTTAAATTATTTAACTTAGAGTTAAATCTAAATGATAAGGTCAAAATGGTAACCTAAACTTGTCTAAAACCTATTGGTTTAAAGGATTTAGACCCATCACCACCCTAGCCTTGAAATAAGTCACTTTGGAGATATTATAAACCGAATATAAATTTATTATAAAATAATATTTTAAGTTTTTCCTAGGGTTCCCCTCACCCCTCTTATAAAAGGGAAATCACCCTTCTCTATAATTCACACCTCCATAGCCATTTGGCTTGGCCAAACCCTGCCCAAATAACCTCTCAACTATCCTCCCTTCATCATAGAGTCCTTCCTTATGTCAGAAAGCCAACCTATGGATCCATTTTTATCAAATTAAAAGGAAGAACCCGAACAAGAGGTAAATGTCTCACCACCTATTTCAAGTTCCTTTCTTCTTCCACTTCCTCCTTCTTTGTTATTTCCATTATAAAATAATAAATCTAGTATATTCTATATACTGTGATGTTATTTTAAAAAGTGTACAGCCATATTAGTTGTTTTATCAATCCTATGAATGAAAAAAAACCACATGTGCGTACGTACGGCTTACCGTCTCCACGTCATGATGTAGTTTTTTATTAAAACATTTCATCATTTTGATGGGTATAATAATGAGTATAAATGATATAAATAATAAATATAACATTATGATTATTCTGTATATATGAAATACCATCCAATTATATAGAATTTTAATATAAAAAGAATGATATGTTTAAACCACAATACAGGAGTATCGTACACATATGGAAGAAATTGGACATAAGGTAAGGGATAATTTTTCAAATCTCATTTTTATTGAGATTTCTTATATGTGGGTATTTATTGGTGTTATATTTTTCATCCATGTCAATATAAATGCTTTTCATAAATTTTTTAATATTATTCCATGTATTTTTAATGTCATGTTGAACCCTCTTTGACTTTTACATTGTGTTATGGAAGGAATCTTTCTTTTGTTTTCCATATTAGGAACTTTTTGACTTTTTCGGAAAAAGTATGAGGAGAATGTTTTTTTAGCTTATACAGTATGAATGGATTTTTACAGTTTCATAACACCTAATTTTCATGAAGCTTAATCTACAATATTTCATGATTATTTTCAACAAATTAGTTTTCTTTTAAAATTTAATGGAATTTTTGGAAAAGAAAATGATTTTTAAGAAGAAAGGATATTTTCCTAAAGAATTAATTTCAAGTGTTTTGTCAAAACAATTTTCCATCTAAGATGAAATTATTTAGTATGATTATGTTTCAAGTAAAATGAATCTATTATTTAAATGGTTTGATTATTCTTTTGATGAAATGATATCCATTTGTTTTATATGGATTACATTATGATGGGATGATGTTTATGAAACCCATTTTATTCTTTGTGTTATGATGAATGATTTATGTTTATTTTGTGAAACATGTAAGAATGATTTCATTATGAGATGGGTGGGACCTATATCTGCATCCAATGATTTGGGTAAAGATTTATATCTCATGATATAGACATGGCTGGAATGGAAAATTAATCTGGTTTAGTGATACAGGACTGGAACGAGGAGAGAACTCGATTCAGTTAGGGACTTTGTCCTCTATGATTGTCATGGCAGCAATGCCTTGGCTTCTATGGAAATCATATCATTTTCTTAATGGTTTTCCTTAATTAAATGTTTTATTCCCCATGCTATTTTAGCAAGATTGATGTTCCATTATGATCTATGCCTTACGTACTGCCATGTTTTATGTCATTGCTTAAGATTTTGATTTTTAAACATTATGTTCTTGTTTTTAAATTTCAATGTATATGGTTTGTTTTATTTTCTCCATGCTCACCCTTACTGATCATTTGAGCTCACCCTTTATATGTTTTCTTTTACCCAGGATATAAAGTAATGTTTGAGGTAAGAAAACAAAATGGGGAGATCTTTATGGGAGATGTTGAAGATCTTTCACCATGATTAGAAGATAATGTTCCGAGTTTCCAAAGACAATAAACTAATACTGTCTTTGGGTGTCTTTTTTCATGTATAAAGTATTCCACAAAAGTAATTTAATGTTTATGTACTCCAATCTATGGGTCTCTACAGTTGTTATCAAAGCCATGGTTTAGTTAACCTTTGGAAACTAGGAAGCAAAATCTTTAGATCCCTAGAGATATTTTTAAGGTATCACTAGGTATGTACTAAGGTTAAGTACAATTATATTTTATAGACATAGAATTATGGTAACTATCATAGAATTAAACCTATGATATCTGATATTTAAAGTACTCCCCTTTATTATGTTGTTTTCATAGCATGATGTTTTCCTCTTACACTATTCTTTTTGGGTTTTAGATGATGGCTGGAACCCGAAGGAACCGTGTTGATCAATGTAATGGGAAATGAAATGACTGTCCTCCTAAACAAATTAATGTTATGGGAGATGGAGTGAAAAATCTTATTTCTATACATACACAAGCTCTGAATCATTCTGGAATTCAGAATGAGTATAGAAGTGAACAATATTCTATTGAGTCCTTCATGAGGTAACATCCAGATTCTTTTAGTGTGTCTTCTAATCCACTTGTTGCTAAAAAATGGATCAATACCATTGAAAATATTTTTTCAATACTTTGCTGTTTAGAGAATGAAAAATTCCTTTTGGGTGTTTACCAATTAGACGGTGAAGCAGACCATTGGTGGAATCTAGTTAAAAATACAAGTCCCCAAGATGAAATTGAATCCATGGAATAAGATGAGTTCAAGATCTTGTTTTTCAATAAGTACTTCCCTCGTATTCTTTGAACAAAGAGAGAAAATGAGTTCCTTGAGATTAAGAAAAAGGATGATGAATCTATTGGTTTATATGAGGTGAATTTTACAAGGCTTGCATGGTATGCATCTGGATTTATCATCCAACCTAAAATCAAAGTTGATCGATTCTTCATTGGCTTAAAACCAAGTCTTCGAAAGGCATTAGATATAAGAGACTTCAGTAGATATGAATAAATTATGCATTGTGCTATCAAATTAGAACTAGAAGTTGGTGTTACAGATCCATCTCATGGTTTTGATAAGAAACGAAAGATGGAGTTCAAGGAAAAATTTCAAATCAATGGTAAAAAGAAGACGAATATTTCTTTATGTCCAAAGTGTGGAATGAAGCATGGTGGATATTGTCTTAAAGGGACTAGAAAATATTTTTTGTATGGACAATAAGGTCATTGATCATCTGAGTGCCGAAGTAATGGGAAAACGGTAGCGATGATGTAAATAGAGAAAAGACTACAGAGAACGCACCACTAACACTTAAATGCTTCAAGTGCAAGGAAATGGGTAATTATGCTAACCAATGCCTCAATCCAAGGATTAATTATGATCGACACCAACAACCTCTCATGGAAAAGGACGCAGGGAAGTCACATGCAATCAATATTGGTGATATTGAATATGACAACGAAGTGGTGGAATGATTAAGTGTTTATGTAACGGGATTCTAAAATAGTGTTGTGGAATCTCATTTTCAGTATTGTAAAATATTGGAATATTTATGTATTGGTATATTGTGGTTTTAAATAATTTTATGGTACCAGTATCCATGAAAAGTGATTGAAATATTTTTGGAAAGCAGTTGAAATGCGCATAAGGAAGGGATAAGGAGAAAATAATATGTATGATAGTATTCATGAGCTCATGACTGATATAAGGACAATGTGATATAATGGTTTGAGTATATAGAATTTTTGGGATTTTGGTATGTGGAAAGATTTACCTTTTTAAAGTATTCATGTTTTCACTAAGGTTCTATGGTAATTTATGTTTCAAGAGACTACATGATTAAGGTATTCACATGAATGGAATGCGATCAAAAAGATATTACTTATGATGTATGGGGGATAAATGATGGTATTCACGTGCATGTTATGTGACCTTTCCATTAATTGTTTTCTTTATACTATGGGATTGGACAGATATATTTTGGATAATATTAGAATGGATTATATTGGATATCAGATAGTATTGTTTAAGGCTAGAACTTTTTTCGATATTATTTCTGTATTGTTATAATGGTGTAGTTTTCGTAAAAGGACAACCTGCAGGACCAGCGACAACCCTTCGCATCGGACATGGTTGTTGGAATCAAACCCACAACCAATGTGTGACAGGATTTTATTGCCTACCAATGGCCTATATAAATTCCATGGTTAGTATAAATTAGTTTTAATTTATTAAGTGGTATGATATATGAACTATAAGTCAATTTTAGTAACCATATACGATTAATCTCACCATAGATGGACTTTTGTATATTTAATAACTTTTGCTAACCTTTTGTTTGAGACGGATGGAATGACCTAGTGTTCTATCGCATGATCTTCTAACACTTCACGAATGACAAATTCAACTTCATTTCTTCAAGAGATGAAGTGGAAATTGTTCATGGAATGACCAATGGTGAGATTTTACCAAAATCAATTATGTATTTCTTCCAATTCAAATTTTTTCAACTTTAGGGAAATGATCTTGAAAACCAAATATGTTGTCATAGATGGTACCTTGGATCATCACAAATTTATGGCTTTTTGATTGTTTGATTTTTCATTTCCATATTCTCTACCACTCTCCATCAGAACATTACGGTTATATTTCTCTTCCATATTTATATTTTCACCTATGTTTTCCTTTGTGGCAACCCAGTGATGAGTCAATTTGGGTAACCATTACGTTTCATACATTAGTTTTTAAAATTAAGTTTTGGTATTCCTTTTTACAATGTGGGTTTCTATGAATGAAACATTCAAGTAGTAAACTATTTATAACCCTGACGAATTTCGAGGGCGAAATTCGTTTCATGGGGGATAGAATGTAACACCCCGAGTTTTTATGCGATATATTATTTTTAATTTCTTTGATGTCTTCTATTGTACACTACACAAAGATTATATTGTACTATACGCAACACCGTATTAGCATGTAGTATACAAAACACTATTCTTAGATCATGTTACACACAATTTCAAATTCATTTTGTGGAAATTATTCTACACAACATTAAGTATAGATTTTGTTTAATGTATAAATGAAATATATTTTGATTATGTTATACACAACACAAAATGGAGCTTGCATTACACGCAGCCCTGACATGGCATGCATTACACACAATCGTGACCTTCCTCGATTGCATGTGTAGTACACAATAATGGGTTTCACTAAACAATGATATGTCATTAAAATATTATATAAACTAGCCGTTATGAATAGTAATACCCACTTTCTGAAATTTTATAAATTTTATCTTTCAAACTGGAATTAATTTTTGGATTCAGAATATCAAAATTATCCTACGGTGAATTTCTGTTATTTTTCTGAAAACATTCAATTTTTGATGAATAATGAAAAACACGGAGTTTTAGTTTAAAACCGAATTTTTTTTAAATAATTTTTTATTTTAATTAAATTTATTTTATGTCAAAATAGATACATAATACCTATATAAGTTCAATGTAATTCATTGGAGTCATTTTATAATAATTTTAGATATATAAAAATTTTATTGAACTTTTTACCGTCTTTTACCCACCTCCTAGGAGAATTTGCAAATTTATATAAAAGTTAATTTTACAACTTCTCTGAGTGGAATTTCAAAAATCTGGGAGACACGGTTGATATCAATAAGTAAAATTTGGTTCAATAAGATAAAAAAAAAATTGTGAATAGTAACTTTTTACTTTTATTTACCACGGTTAAAAGTAAATAGGGTAATTAAGGGAAAAAAATGATATTATTATTACCCTAAAACAAGTCGTAATTCTATTGGATAAGTGTAATTCAACAAAAAACAACATTAGGAATAAAATATTACCCTTTAGGTCCACTTGTATTAGATTAGGACATTTATTATTATTTAATTCAAATAATAGTTAAAAGAGTTAAAATCAAAGTTTAATAAGTAAAATATTTTTAATATAGAGTTATAAATAAGATAAATTAGACTATAAATATTAATTCGAAAGGAAAAAATATTTACTACATAATAGTATTTTATTGATAATTTTTAGACATTAAATAATTTAATTTATTTATGACACAATGATGATACATTAATTACCTTATTAATTAAATATTAACATAATTGATATTTTAAATACCCAAATAAATTTAATTTGAGACTTTTTGTGAATTAAACTAATTTTATAGGTTAATATAACATACTAGGGTTGGTTAGATGAATTTTTTGCGAATTAATAATTCCGTTATGAATTTATAATCAACAAAATACCAAATTGTGTCAAAATTGACATAAAAGAGTTTTGAAAAAAAAAATTATATTATTAATTGATATAATTGTTCTGAAAATCTAAGGTTCGGAATAAGGACTTATATAATAGTATATATGACTTTAATGAACCAATTGGGGTTCCATTGGCAGTTTACAGTATTTTTATTAACCATATTTTGTAAGAATACAAGAAGACACTGTAAAAGTTAAATTATTTAAATTAGAGGTATATCTAAATGATAAGGTTAAAATGGTAACCTAAACTTATCAAAAACCTATTGGTTGAAATTATTTAGACCCAACCCCACCATTTACTCGAAATATGTTACTTTTGAGCCATTATAAGCTGAATATGAATTTATTATAAAATAATATTTTAAGTTTTTTCTAAGGTTCCCCTTGCCCCTCTTATAAAAGGGAACTCCCCCTTCTCTCTAATTCACTCCTCCAAATCCATTTTTCTCGGCCAACCACTGCCCAAATACCCTCTCAACTTTCCTACCTTCATCCTATAGGCCTTCGGCTAGTCAAAAATCCAACATATGGAGCTCTTTTGATCAAATCAAAATGAAGAACCTCAAGAATAGGTAAATATCTCACCACCTATTTCAAGTTCCTTTCTTCTTCCACGTCCTCCTTCTTTGTTGTTTCCATTATAAAATAATAACTGTAGTATCTTATATATACTGTGATGTTATTATAAATGTTTTACAACCATATTAGTTATTTTATCCATCCTATTAATGAAAAAGTCACCACACATGTGTACATAAGGCTTACCGTCTCCACATCATGGTGTAGTTTGTTATTCAAACATTTCATCATTTTATGGGTATAATGATGATTATAAATGATATAAATAATAAATATAGCATTATTATGATTCTTTATATTTGAAATAACATCCACTTATATATGATTTTAATATCAAAATAATGATATTGTCGCACGTGTGTAGGTACGGACTACCTTCTCCACGAACGCGATGAGATTCATTTTCCATGATTAACCATTCAAGTATAATTATAAATTATATATAATAAATAATCATGAAATATATTACATAATAATGATACTGTATTTATGTACATATATGTTTCATTTACTTAATTCCATTCAATTCAATAAGGAAATGAAAACAGTGTTCATGCGTACGTACAACCTACTGTCTCCATGAACATTGTATTTCATTCCATTTATAGATCTATCACATATATTAATATGAAGAATATATATTATATATAAAACATGTTTTACATTCTGGAATTAATAAAATTAGGATAGAAGTAATAATATCAAGAACAAAAAGTCGAAACACGTACGATAAATGAAACGATTTTACCCAAATAGCTGCTTTAACATGGAATTTACAAAAGAACGGGTAATATGAAGTCATAAGTGAATCATATATGATATCATAAATATTATTATAGTCATGTTACAAGTTAATAATATTTTTAAACCCAATATACATGAGTCTCGTACACATATGGATGAAATTGGACATAAGGTAAGGGATAATTTTTCAAATCTCATTTTTATTCGAGATTTCTTATACGTAAGTATTTACTGGGTTATATTTTTCATCCATGTCCATAAAAATGTTTTTCATAAATTGTTTAATATTATTCCATGTATGTTTAAATTTATGTTTACCCATATTTGAATTTTACATTGTGTTATGGAAAGAATCTTTCTTCTGTTTACCATATGAGAAACTTTTTCACTTTTCCTGAAAAAGCACGAGAAGAATGTTTTTTTAACTTATACGGCATGAACGGATTTTTACGATTTCATAATGCCTAATTTTTATGAATCTAAATCTACAAGATTTCATGATTATTTTCAAAAAAATCATTTTCTTTTAAAATTTAATGGCATTTTATTAAAAGAAAATGATTTTTAAGAAGAAATGATATTTTCCTCAAGAATTCGTTTCATGTGTTTTGTCAAAACAATTTTCCATATAGGATGACATTATTTAGTATGATTATGTTTCAATTATAATGTATATATTATTTACATGGTTTTTTTCTTCTTATGATGAAATGATATCCATTTGTTTTATATGTATTAGGCTATAATGGGATGAGTGAAACTCATTTTATTCTTTGGGTTATGATGAATGATTAATGTTTATTTTGTGTCACAAGTAATGATGATTTCATTATGATATGGGTGGGACATAAATCTCCCTTAAATGAATTGGGTAAATATTTATATCTCTTGAGATAGACTTGGCTAGATTGGAAAGTTAATCGTGTTCAGTGATACAGGACTGGAACGAGGAGTGAACTCGATTTAGTAAGAGACTTTGTTCACTATGATGGTCATGGCAGCAATGCCTTTGCTACTATGGAAATCATATCATGTTCTTAATGGTTTTCCTTAATTAAATGTTTTATTACCTAGGCTATTTTAGCATGATTGATGTTCCATTATGATATATTCCTTAGGTACTTCCATGTTTTATGTCACTGCACAAGATTTCAATGTTTAATCATTATGTTAATGTTTTTAAATTCAAATGTATATGGTTTGTTTTATTTTCTCCATGCTTACCCTTACTATGCATTTGAGCTCACCTTTTATATGTTTTCTTTTCCTAGGGATATAAAGGATGGTTTTAGGTAAGAAAACAAAAGGGGGATATCTTTATGGGAGATGTTGAAGATCTTTCACCATGATTAGAAGATTATGTTCCGAGTTTCCAAAGACACTAAACTAATACAGTCTTTGGGCGTCTGTTTTTTTCATGTATTAAGTATTATGAAAAGGTAATGTAATGTATATGTACATCAAGCTATGGGTCTCTACATTCCTTGGGTTTGTAAATGAAAACTCACTTAACCTTACACCTGGTTTCGAAATCAAAAAAAATTCAATGACCAAACATAGAATCTGTTGGAAAATTACGGTGTAGAGGATTAATAAGGTTAAAAACAATTATATATGTCTTACCAAAATGATCCTTGGTGTAAAATTTCCCTATTTCTATCCAAGAGGGGGCTTGGGTTTCATGGTATGTTTGGTCACCCACATGATTTTCCAAACCATGCATAGGATATTTGTTTATATCGATCAACAAATTCATGGTTTAAAGGCTCCCCTTTCGTGGTTTTTACCCATGGACCCTCCCCCTACAGTATCCTTGGTTACGTCACATGGTTTGTACTAAGCATTTTCCAATTTTACGTCCTACACAGTATAGCCTCTATTATTCCTTGTTCAGATCCGAGCCCCCTAGGACACCCTTGAGTCCCCTCTTATTCTATAGAAACATTTCATTATCCATTTAAATTTATTTAACTCAATATTTCACAAGGGGTAACTCTATGAATGGTGTGGATATTACAACATCCCCATCATATAATATCTCATCCTTGAGATGCACTCCCAAGCATCACTACGCCTCCAAGGGAAAAAGTTAATACCACTGGGCATGTATATCTATATCACTATCACATGTTTCCTCTGTAATGTTACCATTCCTCCAAAACACTCAGACAAAGAAAATGATCCTTTACCCAAAATAAATCTCACTATTATCGACAATAAGAACTAGCTGCTCCCCAAAGCACACATCAATATCAAGCTCGAAATCATCAATATTTATAACATGAGAATGGTTGGAGTGATACTTTTGAATATTTTACACATGAATAACAACATTCATACCAATATATCACTATATATGATCCAATCATTTTTCTACTAGTTTGATCCTATTCACAATCTCAAACTACCACATTTACCTTCGTGTAATTTTTTCCTATTTCTGATTTTGATGGTGACCCAATCATTGTGACACTTGAATGAATACATGGTCTCTCACCATAAACTCAAAAGGTATATTATTTTGACCATTTTATGACTTATGTCTACTCTTATCCACATAAATATGATTTTTAATGAACTAAACATTCTATAATATCTTGTGTATGCAACCTAATCCCAACAACTTTGATTCCCCTACTTCCATTAAACATAACATATATTTATATGGCCTACCATAGAGAGCCTCATATGGTTTGATATTAATAGTCACCTGATAATATTTTTGTAGATGAAATAAGTGATCACTGTGTGATTCCCCTAATATACAAAAATCATTTTAACACATGCCAAAATCATGTCCTCTAGAACTTGAATAGTACATTCTGATTTCCCATTTGAATGTGGGTGAATATCCATACTTAGAAATACTAATTAATCAGTTATTTTTGTAACCCTATCCATAAGCACGAAGTAAATCATGTATAATGATCATAATCTCTAGTCTAGGGTCCCCATGAAAATTGACTACCTCTCAAACATACGAGTCACCTAGCTACTCTATAGTGAACGTCTCACAATTTGGAAAAAATTAGGTAACTTGGTCAATTGATCCACAATCACCCAAAGTGCATCATTATTATAATAAATCCTTACTAGACCTATAATAAAATCAATTTTAACATCATCCTCCTTCAATTTCATAATGGGAAACTGCTGTAACTTATCACCCGACCACTAATTATCAACCTTAACTTTCTAGAAGGTGTAGAATTGTGTCAAAAAACCTTAAATATCTTTTTTCATTCCCAGAGAACAATTTTGTCTAAAAATATCATGGTATATTTTGTTCAAACTAGGTCTCACTATCCACTTGGAAGAATTTAACTCCAACATCATCTATTTCTACATAAAAGTACGAACAACAACATAACCACAAATTTGAATAATCTCATCCTTATTAGTTATCCCATACAATGGTAAATCCCCACCTTCCAAACTATGTCTCAAAGACAAAAAAATATGAATCTTCATATTTTCTCATCTTAACATGGTGGCAAAAGAGATTACTTAACACACAATAACATGAGTTTCATTATCTCATGTTCCTCCTAAACTCCAAAATTCATCTTAAAAAACAAATTTATTATCCTCCACTCAGAACATGACTCCCAAACTACATGAGTCGTCATCTTTATACTCAAGGAATTTTTAACACTACTTCCTTTACTGAGTATATAATAAAACTGATGGTATTAATACTACATGTACTTAATCCATATCCACTATCGAAGATTCGGAACATACAGGTAAAAGATATACTTAAGGATTTTATGGCCAGTATATACAATAAACATCTAACCAAAAATACATTTCTACCAACATTTCATGGAATAAACCACTATTCCTTTTTCAAGGTCATGTATAGGATAGTTAAATTAATTTGGACTCAATAATATTGATCATTATACCATTAATCAATCCACCTACATCAACATTGTCACCAACCCAATCCCAGAAGAGTCTCAAAACAATGCATACACCTTACCTGATCTAATAAGATAAATATCGACATAGTGTTCTGTAGATTATTCTACTCCCGAAAATCATTCTCACATGATTCATACCACAAAAACTTTATTCCCTACTTCGAAAATCCTTAAAGATTCACTTAAAATTGAGAAAATTCTTTGATGATCCTTCAATAATAACCTTCTAAACCTAGAATGCTTTGGATATGAATCCCATTCTATGGATACTCTAAAGATACAACTTCTTGAACCATCTCTAGGTCTAATGAAAAATCTTCCTCCAAGAAGATGTGGCCTCAGGAATGTACATTGTTGATCCAAATATGAGACTTAGATAGTAGGTAATATAACTAATTCTCTCTTAGTTTTCTCATGATGATGTCAATATCTGTGGAATGATCATCCTTCTTCTATGAGTATATATAGAATATAGGGATTCTCATAAATGTATATTACATCTTTTTAAATGAATATTGATTACATTACTAAAACGAATTCCTGGAGATTATAAAATTTTACTTCCTTTGAAAACATTGAAAATAATCTTCTAAATTCATGAATTATCTTCAATATCTCCCACAAAGAACTTCCCCTTCAGCACTCCAACATAAAAACCTTCTTCATAACCTAGGGAAACTAAAAATCAGAAATGGTTATCTTAGTTTCTTCATAAGGGTAAACAAGGGAGATAAGTAATCATTACATGATCATAAATGTATGAGAAAACTATCATTACATTTGAAAACCATTCCATGCATATAAAATATCATAATCATGAGTAATTTCATACCTAATGGAATATCATAGGACATGAATCATATGAAAATCAAATAACATGATCCATGAGAGTGTAATATTGGCATATAACATGGAATTATGGAATAAGCATCATCTTATAACATTGTTCACATGTATAAAAAGAAATAGTTTCACTCATTAAGTAAAGTACATAAAACCAATCCCGAGCATAAACTTATGTACATGAAACCAGGTCTATGAATAACATTATTAACATGAAAGATATGTCAATTCCTAACAATCTGAACATGTAATATTGTTCATAAATAAAATTTCGAACATGTAATAAGGTTCATTCAAAACATGGTGAAAATGTAATCAGGTTCACACATAACATTATGAACATCTAATCAGGTTTACGCATAACATATTAACTTCTAAGTTATACATCATTTTCGAATGCATGGAAGGGAGATATAGGTCCCACCATACTCATAATGGAAATCATATTTATATGTTCCACTATATCATAAAATATTCATCATATCATAACCCATGAAATGAAATGGGTTTCATAAAAATTTTCACTTATCATAACTTATGAAAAATAGATAGGTTTCATAATCATTTAATTATTTCATTGTAGCATCACGGGAGGAAACATAATCGGTTTTCATAAAAAATTTATCATGATATACTCGTGGAAGAAAAATGACTATCATAAACCAGATTCCATAACAAATATAAACATCAGCTTCATGATCTTGATGTGATTTTTAGCAATTGGGGTGCTAGGTTGCTCAGTTTGAATCCTGTGTTTGATGGATGCCCTGTAGTCTGTGAGCATCCTCATCCTTGGATCTCTTTGAAGAATCTCAATAGGTGGATTGATTTCTATGACCACCATGGTCCGAGTCATTTAATTCTCTATTCTTGGTCTAGAGTGGAGGTTAGACTTGATGATGTATTCTCTCTTTGATGAATTTTTATAGTTTTTCATTAATGATTTTATTCTGAGTATTGAAGAAAAAAACACAATGTAAAAAATTATAATTGAAATAAATAAATAGAATTAATATTGATATTAGAAACCTAAAAACTAACTTGTAACATTCCCTAGAAATGGAGCTAGTTTGACAGGCCTAGAGGGAATTGTTAAATTATTATGGGTCTCTACAAAACACAAATATATAAAAACCCAATAAATGAAACAAATTAACTAAAATGAGTAAAGAAATAGGTTGAGATAAACCCAAAAATATGGTGAAATGTTTTTGATTTGGTATTAAATTTATTTTATTATACTAATTTTTAGAAATCAGTGAGAAAACAAGGGTTTTGACGCCGAAAAAAGTCCGCAACTCTCGGAGGAAGTTTCGGAATGACGAAGCGAAGTCATATTCGGAATCAGAGACCTGATCCGGAGGCCCGGGATGTGGTGCGTGAAATAAAGGAGGCTCCGTGCGAAAAATTGTTCTGCACGCGTAGAATCACCGGGTTTCACGGAATTGAGCTGTTGAGGCGTGCAATCTTTGCGCACCCTGGTTCCACGCGGTTAGTTCTTGCGCACCGGCTACACTCAGCGCGAAGAATTTCGTGCGCCGCCTGGATTCTGCGCCGGAGGTCGCCTATAAGTAGAAGGTAACCCTGAACGGTTTGGGGGTTGAGGAATCCGAAGCGACTCCCGTGCGCAGAATTCGGCTCCCCCCACGCGCAAGATGACTTCCAGGTAAAACTCTCATTTCGCGCAACCTTGCCCCGGAGTTCACCTTTGAGGGAAACTCCACCGGCTTCAATAAATTTACCCCCTTCCCAGTGTTCTAGCCTTGCGCGCAATGCGTGTCTCGTGTGCGCAATAGGCTGTCGTGCACGCAAAACCCTGCGGATAGTTCCATATCCGCGCGCAATTCCATTTGCTCCAATTGCGCGCCGTCCTAGAATTTTGCGCACAAACCATCCCTTTTGCGCGCAAAGCCCTGGACTCCTCACCTTGACGCCCCTTGGCTGCCCCCTACACCGGCACCTGATGTCTCCCCTTCCGGGCATGCGCGTCATGCGTTGTTTTCCCGTACGGCCTCCCAGGCTCGTGCGAAGTAACCTCAAGGTCCCTTGGGCCGTGTTTCCCGTTGCGTTGATTTGCCTTATGCTTCTCCACATAGGCACGCTAACAGCTATTTCTTCTTCGCATAGACACGCTAACGTGGACCCCCCAGTGGTTATCCCTATGGCCCCCCTTCATTATAGCCTTGCTGATGCCTTCCCTTCCACAAGGGGTAGAGGGTGTTGGGCATGTAACCCCTAGGGGTGTGGAGTGAACCCACATCATCCAAGCTGCAGGACGTTAAACTCTTAAGCACCTCGTCCTTAACACAAGATGTTAAACTGTGGTTCGACCCCGTGCTTCGCACGCAGGGTCCCCCCAGCTCGGACATTCATTACGCCACTCGTCTCCAAAGGAATGGACTCTTCCTCACATGGAATGAGATCCTCCTTGTCGGAGCGGTGTTTGTCCGTGGGGGAAGGGCTGCCTCAGAGCGTAATCCCCTAGCCTTTCTTGCAGATGATTTCACCCGTGCATCTCCGTACTTCCCCCCTGCCAAGGCCAGTGGAGTCCTTTTCCCACTTCGCTTTGTCGCACCACAGGCCTCCACCCTGGATTAAGTCCCGACACCAAGGGCCTCTAACCACGCGTAAGCCCCTATTTCCTCTTTGGGCCTCTCAACGCGTAAGCCCCATTCCGCTTCTCACGGACGCACCCTATGTGACGTGATTGTCTTTTCCCTGCTGCCTCTTGTTTCCCACATCGAGTATGACTCACGTGGGCCTAGAGCACGCATCGACCATGACATCCTCTTATGGGCCACCCCAGAGCGTAAGCCCCATCCCAGCGAACTACGTGGACTTTGATCCGTGCTAACGCACGGTACGTAGGAAGCCTCCACGAGGTTCAATCCCACCACCCGGTCATCCTGACCTCTCCATGTCGGTTCCCCGACCACCTTGTGCTGCCTCAGAGCGTAAGCCCCAAATATCGCATCCTGCATGACGTTAAACTTTATTCCATCCCGCATGACGTTAAACTGTATTTTGTCCCGCATGAGGTTATACTGTATTCCGTCCCACATGACGTTAAACTGTATTTTGTCCCGCATGACGTTAAACTGTATTCCGTCCCGCATGACGTTAAACTGTATTCCGTCCCGCATGACGTTAAACTGTATCGCGTCCCACATGACGTTAAACTGTATCGCGTCCCACATGTATCCCCCCTCTTGGGCTGTCTCAGAACGTAAGCCCCATGTCTCACTCCACCATCCATCCTGATCCTTACCCAGGCCACCACATCCCAGTGAGATCATGCCACCCTATCCCACTACATGATATATGGGAAGCCGCCCACGTGCTGGCCCCAACATCGGTGTTCCCCCTAGGGATCCTTCAACCTGATTCGTCTCCGCAAGACGTTAAACTCGTGACATACCCCGTGTTAAACATGGGAAGATGAGGAAAACCTCAGATAGTACACATTCCCCGCGTTCGATGTGGGATGCCTCGGGCTTCCGCGACCTCGAAGAAGCCCTGTGATGAGGGACCGAAGACAGACATGCCGACGACGCCCCAACGTGACCATTCTCCTCAACGAAGGTTGCTGTCCTGACAAAAACCCTTGGAGAGTCTTGAAAGAAGCAGCGTAATTAACTGGTGTCCATGTAGATATGGCAGCGGGAATGAGCTTCACGAACCCATCTTAAATCAATGAGGGAGACCCGGACAAGGTAATGAGCTCCGAGGAGGAATCCACCGAAGGAAGAACCGACATCCCATCATCCCGGTTTCGATCAAGGAGCATACGTCCCTGAACAAGGAATGGATGTCGCCCGCCTTTGGAAAGTAGGAATGCAGGGCAACAAGAAGTGCATCCTCCGCACATACAGATGCGCACGCCCCGGCGAAAGCGTTGGAAACAAAAAATGGTGAACCCGACGTGAATCTCTTCTCCTCAACACGGGGAATGGTAGCTGTTGGGGAATCAGAATAATAGCCTTTCACCAGGTCCGGGTAACCCTCACTGAGACGTGAACCCACCTGGGGTCGAGGCGGTCAAGATGTTGACTACTCCATTCTGTGACGTCGTTAGCATGGATCCCTCTCGCCGACCATGGAAGACGGAATGACTTTGGGCCTTGGTTGTTGATCTCCTTTCCTGTTGATACTAATGGGTTCATCTCCCTATTTCCAGGAATTAGATCACTGCATTCGAAGCTCGATCGCCACCTGTCCACTGGCATAGGGGCATGGCCCGCTCGGATCTAGAGGCGGCCGCGCCTCACCACCATCGCCGCCCTTGAGGGCCGCGTAGGGAGCCGCTGATCCCCACGCCGATGTTCAACCGCTTTGGGATCCTATCCCCGAAACGCTTTGACGCATCCCTCCCCTACGCCAATGAGGTGGGGGATGTCCGGGTCCACCCGATCGGCGATCCATCCCAGGGGTTAATAGCAAGAACCCCCGCTAGGCTGCGTCGACGCCGCCGCCCGACTCCCCAAGCTGAGGAGCAAGAAATCTTCATTCCCGCAGCGCCGTTTCTAGCCAATCTGACTCGACGCCATCATCAGGCGCGAGCGGGAGAGAATGCCCGTCCTAGGGCACCGGCATCAGCAACCACTGTGGCCCCAGCCACTGCTGACTCCTATTCCCAGATCCCTGCGCATGTGGAGCAGGGGCAGCCGCGTGCCCGACTGGGATCGAAACCCCGACCGCCCGGCAGGTAGGTTGGGTCTAATATCCCGGTCGCGGACACTGGCAATGGCCACTGCGGACCAATCCATGGTAGTGCCGCTCACCATGAGGTCTCATTCTGTGCCACCGATCTGGGAAGCCGAAAGCTTCTTCGCGACGGCTATGCTCCGGGTATGACTCCTTCCAGTGCCCACTGCATGGGGTATGAGGTCACTCCCCCTACTGCCGTTCGCGAGCATGGATCCGTTGTGTATCCAGTTGCTCACTCACATGGAGGTCCTCCCCATGTCCCTTTCGACATCTGTCCCGATGCTTCTCGCACCCCGGCCTTCGGTCCCATCTACCCCAGCTCTATCGTGGTCGGGGGACCCCATGAAGGAAGTCGTCCTTTCTCTAAGGAGATACCCAGGGGCAGGAAGTCCGGGATCGTCACCGTAGGAGGAATTTCAGGGGAGTCCGGACGGGAATCAGACCAGTCGGTTTCTCAGATTCGGAGGCAGAGTACGAATCGACGATGGAACCCCCCCCCCAACCATTTTAGTTGAGGGCAGGGGGGGACGCAGCGCTTCAGTCTCGTACTCCCCCGAATGAGATATCCGTATGATTCCCTCCTCCCTTCGAAGGTATATCCAGGAGGACGAGGACTTGGAGTACCGCCAGGGATCAAGCCCGCAGTTGCCGCTGATCTCCTCGGAAGCACCTCCCGCCCCTGTTAGGGAGGGTGAGGAACGTTTTTGGGGACCAATGGGAGAATCGTGAGGCGACACACCCTCGGCGAGCACCGACGCTGTGACAGGATTCCCATCCACCGGCCCATCCTATCGCGACGTGGCATCCAGGGCACTGCAACCCCTGGAGGATAACCCAGGGATCAGTGGCCAATCGGCCTGTTCGCCGTATTCCCCACCGGCCAGCCCACTGCCCCGATGGCCTACCTCCACGCCATTGCCAATTCCCTGACTTTCCTCGGTGGACGAGCAGGGGCGGCAAGTTCCGGACCCTGAACCGGAGCCGTGGAGCTTCTGGACCGTTCTTGCAGGGGGCAACTTCCCTGAGAAGTTTTGGCCGGTCGCAGAATCGGGTTTTGATGTGCCAGAGTCACTCACCCCGGGAGAGTTTGAATGCTTCCGCCAGATTCTTCGGGTGACTCACTCCCACCTCCGCCATCAGCTAGCGCCTTATCCCGGGAGCCAAGCGCATCTCGAGGAGATTGGTGAGCAGTGTCGCCAGGTCGACCTAGCAGTACTCCCCGCGGTCCGGCACCCCGAGTCGATGGGCCTCCATGAGGCCCTTCAGCAACAATGCGTCCAGAGTTTTCAAGTACTCCGCAGAGTTATTGAAGAGGCCACACCCCACGCGCACGTCTGCGGGTGGGGGCAGTACGCTGCTCTCCTCTTCTGTGCGATCTGCCGGCAGCCCGATCCACTGGGCGGACCTGAGGGAACGTCGACAAGGGCAGTAGAAGTCAACATGGATGAACCTTCAGATGAGGGAAACATTGTGGAGACCCTCGACGGAGACTCACCCCCCGAGGACAGGCCACTACTGGACCCATCGGGGAGGATTACTCGCCAACAGAGGAGGCTCCTAGGCCTTCCTGTACCCACGGAGGCACTGGCACTGGGCTGAAACATCGGCCAGGGTAAAGAGCTCGTCGGGTCTGTCAATCTCGCCGACCCATCTGCCTCAGTGAAGAAGGTAGAGGAAGATCCTGAGAAGGCCACGCTGCACCAATAGCTAGCCGAGCAAAATAGGCTGGTTGATGAGCTCCTAGCCGAATGCATTGCAGAGCGGCGGCCTGACTACGGCAACCCTAGACCAGGACAGCAGGGGCAGGATCATCTACCCCTTGCTAAGATCCCCCCGGGCAACCGTGACCATGTCGTGTTTGCCGACAGGGGAGACACTGGAGACCATGGCAAGAGGGCACGATATGTTTCGCAGAACCCTCCCGAGTGGCGATACAACCTGGGGGACCATCCTCGATTTCCTCCCGCCGCTCTAAGAGTCGCTCCGCCAGCTGCCCACCGAGCCGCTGAGCGTTACTATCGTATCGAAGAGCCTGGAAATGTGCTTGTGGTTAGAGATCCTCGTCAGGATAGGAATCCACATCCGGATGATCTTATGGAAGTACTCATCGCTCACTTGGAGGCCCTGGAAACTCGGCAGGTGGTGATCCCACCGGATAGAAAGCCGTACCCTGCATGGGTGGATGACATGTCGGCCCCGCCGGGATTTGGGAACCCCACTTTTTTCCCCTTTAACGGGACCAGAGACCCGCCAAAACACTTGTCCCACTTCAACTCGAGGTGCGGGCCTATGTTAGGGACTCCGGCGTAGCAGGAGGCTGCCAAGCTCCGGTGCTTCGTTCAGACACTGGAAGGAACAACATTCGTTTGGTACAGCCAGCTCCCTGTTGGATCAGTGACTAGCTGGGAGGACCTTCACTGACAATTCCTCTACTAGTTCAGTTCCACAACCCGGAAGATGAACATTGTAGACCTCTTCAGGTGCAAGAAAAGGCCCGACGAGCGAGTCGCGGACTTCGTCGACCGGTGGAAGGGGCTCACGTACTCCCTTGACATGCCACTGACTCAGGAGAAATTAATGACGATGTGTGTGGGGAATTTAAAGGTAGATTTGGTTCCTTCCCTAATCACGCAGAATTACCCTGGAGGGTTCCGGGACTTCTCGGACAAGGCTCAGTGCCTCGAAGAAGCCCTGCAACAGGCCAGTCAGGCACGCCCGCTGCCTCCTGTGATCTCTGCAAGGAGAGTCGCCAGAGCCGAGCCCACTGCTGTGGCATAGATAGAGGCCCCCAGACAGCTAGAGTTGCTACCAGTGAGGCCAGCTCAGCTGACTCATAGGGGTCCACCCCCACAGCCTCCATCCCAGTAGCGACCGCCTCAAAATCGGCAGGCGCCTCCGCGTAACGCACCGCCACCACCTAGGCGAGGTAATCCGGCTCCGCATCCTCGGCCTGCTCCTCCGGCCCCTGGCCATGGTCAGCCCCCAAGAGTCCCCTTTCCAGACAGAAGGAATCGGGCTTACTCGTTTGGCGAGGCCCAAGTCCCTGGTTATTTCTGTAGCTCCTTGTAGTAGAGGATCGTGCGACTGTCTGAGTGCCGGAAGCCAGAAGAGGCATGTCTCACGGATCTCCCTAACTACTGCCCTTATCACCGGTTCCTGGGACACACCATCTAGCAATGCTTTGTGTTCATGGACTGGCTCCAAGACCAGATTGACAAAAACATAGTCAGGTTGGGCCCAGCCCCGGCACAGGTGGCAGGTGTCTTCGTGGGATCAGATGGCAGTAGTGACGATGGGGATGGGTGGGAATAGGTTTCTGACCGTGGGTCTTGGAAGTATAATGACTGGATGGCCCGCAGGATGGTCGCTCGTGCCCATGGCTTCATCCGTGCCCACCTGGATCAGCCAGAGCCCTCGTAATCTGCAAGCACCGCTTCGGCATCGTTGTCCCAGCCTACTTCTTCCCAGAAGAGCAGGTGGTGGTGTAAGAAGAAAGAACGTTCCCTGCCATTGCGATAGTCTTCTCGCACGCTTGGCAATTTCATGCCCGCGAAAATGGGGAGCCCTCTGAGACCCCGTCCGGTAATGGATGACTCCTCGAGTGAGAGCCCGGGGTACGCTTCGGTTAACACCGTAGAGTTGGTAAATCCCTTTGTGGCTCCCAACGATGAGGAGTGTCGGGTGGACCTCCTCGAGAGCCTGGGGTATGCTTCGGTTAACACCATAGAGTTGGTAAATTCCTTTGTGGCTCTCGACGACGAGGAGCGCCGGGTGGAACTCCCCAAGAGCCCGGGGTATGCTTGGGTTAACACCGTAGAGTTGGTAAATCCCTTTGTGGCTCCCGACGATGAGGAGCATTAGGTGGACCTCCCCGAGAGCCCGGGGTACGCTTCGGTTAACACCATAGAGTTGTTAAATCCCTTTGTGGCTCCTGACGATGAGGAGCGCCAGGTGGACCTCCCCGAGAGCCCAGGGTATGCTTCGGTTAACACCGTAGAGTTGGTAAATCCCTTTGTGCCTCTCGTCTACAGGTAGGTCTTTAGGAGGCGCCATCAAAGTACATCTACCATCATGGGGTGGCATGATCGACTGAGAGGATTTCCTCATCAGGAAAGCCCAAATCCAGTGGCTGGTCTGCAGAAGTTGGATGGGTAGCTAAGAAGTCTACCAACGCAAGTCCATTGACGGCCTTCGGAGGTACGAACCCAATGTCAAACTGCTGGAGGATCACCACCCAACGTGCCAATCGGCCGGTCAACATAGGCCAGCTCAGGATGTATTTCAACGGGTCTACTCAAGAGACCAGCTGTACCTCGTGATGCTTCAAGTAGTGATGCAATTTCTGTATGGAAAATACGAGTTCCAAGCAGCTCTTCTCGATGGGAGAGTATCTAACTTCCATGTTGAGGAGCATGCGGCTGAGGTAGTGGAGGCTATTCTCCGTTCCCTCATTGTTCTTCTGGACGAGAAGGGTGCCGAGGGATCGCTCCAGGGCGGTCACGTAAAGGACCAGCGACTTTCCGAGAATGGGTGGCATCAGGACCGGAGGTTGAAGCAGATACTTCTTGATTTCCTCAAAAGCGTTCTGACACTCTTCATCCCACCCATAGGCGGCGCCTTTCTTCATGAGACGAGAAAAGGGCTTACACTTGCCGGCCAGATTCGAAATGAATCAGCGTATATAGGCTAAGTGGAATTAGAGGCCTCAAAGCTCCCGAATATTACTCGGGGGAGGCATCTGACTGATGGCATTGATCTTCTCGGGGTCAATCTTGATGCCTCGGTACCTAACGATGAAGCTAAGAAACTTTCCGGAGGTGACCCCGAAGGCACACTTCAATGGGTTCATCTTCAAGTGGCGAGAATGGAGCAAACCAAACACTTTCTCAAGGTCTTTGAGATGGTCCTGGAACTGACGAGATTTAACCACTAGGTCATCTACATAGCACTCCACCAGCGTCCCGAGGATCGGCTTGAATATGCGGTGCATCGCCCATTGATAGGTGGCACCCGCGTTCTTCAGGCCGAAGGGCATAACCCGATAGCAGAAAGTTCCTTGGGTGGCCCTGAAGGCAGTGAACTCTTCATCCTCAGGGGCCATCCGGATCTGGTTGAACCTGGAGTACCCATCCATGAAGGAGAGGGCTTGGAACCTGGCCATTCCGTCGATCAACAGCTCTGTCACGGGAAGGGGAAAGTCATCCTTCGGACAGTGGAGATTAATATCGCAGAAGTCAATGCAGACCCTGATCTGCCCGTTATTCTTCCTGACAGGCACAATGTTGGATATCCACCTGGGGTAATAGACTTCCCTGACGAAGTTGGCCTTAATGATCTTATCAACTTCGGCCTCAACCATGGCACCATAAAAGGGGTGCATTTTTCTGGGAGGCTCCTTGAACCCGCGATGGTTTGCTCGGAGGCCAAGGAAGTGGACGGCTACCTAGGGATCTAGTCCTGGCATCTCATCATAACTCCAGGAAAACACATCATGGTGCTGTATAAGGAAGTCTATGTACTATTTCCATTCCTTGGGAGGCATAGCGGCACTGACCAATGTGGGTCTCGGGTCCGCCTCACTACCGAGGTTCACCTATACTAGCTCGTCGACCGTGGTGTAGACACCCTCCTCAAAGGTAGGAGGAGCATCATCCATGTCTTCTTCTCCGCTTGTGGAAGGATCGTCCACAGGGGGATCCATTTCGGGGCTACTCGACCCTAATGGGGAGCTAGTACTGGATTGGGCGGTAGAAGTCGTCACAACGGGAGACTCATGCACCGCGGAGACCGTAGTGACAAAGGCGGTTGATCCAATCCCATCCGGCCTATGGCCCAAGGGGCCACGCTTTACGACATCAAAGCAGTGGTGACGCGTTGGATTGAGCCGGTCGATCCCGTCTTGGAGAAACAGACACGTATGACGTACTGCCGTTGCCATGAGCCCGACATCCTGATATCGTATGAAGGTAGGAGGCTCGGGGATCACCGGGGCCTGGTTGGTGTAAGAGTACGAGGTAATTTCCCATCGTCGATTAGACCCAGAAATATGCATTCCTCTGGTACCTGAGACAACAAAGCACTCTCCCATATCGGGAGTTGTGGCCTCCAACCGATGGATTGGGAAGACATATGCGTCATCCAAACCTGCCCAGGGATCACTTGCGACAGCGACGGGCTCAACCTCACCTGCCAGGATTTGCTTGTCCTTGCTCTTGTAATAGTCAGCGTCCAGGTAACGAGCATCACAAGAGGCAAATGGAGACGCGTCTCCTTGGAGCACACCCACTCGACCCTTAAGGGAGTATTTGAGGAACTGATTGTATGATGAGGGAACCGCTGCGTGAAGATGGAGCCATGGCCTGCCCATCAATGTGTTGTAGGTAGTGTCCTGAGAGACCACCATGAATTCAGTATTGGCAATTAAGCCGCCGAACTTGGTCTTCAGACGAATCTTGCCGACTGGAGTTTGCTCGGTCTGGTCATACCCCTGAATTCTGAGGTCAGAGGGAGTTAAATCATCCTCAGACAACCCCAGCATTCGTAGTGTTCGAGTTGGGATAAAGTTAATCCCAGAACCCGTGTCGACAAGACAGCGATGGACTTCCATGCCATTGAATTGGCTGGTGATGTACAGCGGAAGGATGTGCCCCTGTATGGGAGGGTCTTCATCTTCACTGGAGAATGAGATAACTGCCTGACATTCGGCGTCCTCAATCACCTCGGTGTGGAAGGCTTCCGCGGCTGCGACCTCTACTTCAAACTGGAGGGGGCTCCTTAGAGCCTCAGTGAGCACCTCATGCATTTAGGACGATAGTCGGGGGGCTAAAGGATGGAAAGCCCTACCGGAATGCCAGCCAGATGCTTCAGGACATCATACTTTCACGCCAAACGCGAGATTCTTCTTACAGGAGGTCGCTCTGCGATTGGGTGCATGACGGGCCCTGCTGGCGGGACCGGTGACTGACTGGTACTAGGCGCGTCCCGCTGTTCACTGGCTGAAGCCCGGGAGGTGGCTACCATGCTAGGCCCGGAATTCCGTAGTCGGCCAGTGGTAGGGCTAGTCTGGTTGCAACACGGTCAAGGTGATTCCACCTGATCCAGCAACAGAAACGGTGGTGGAAGCGAACCTGTTGTCACTGGGTGAGGGAGCCGCGAGTTCTGCTCTCTATACTGGGCCTGCCGCCTGGTCTCGGTAGCATGCACGGCCTGACTGGAGGTGACGACCGCCGTGCCCCGGCGATTCACGTAGCCACGGCTTCATCGATGTTGGCGACGGCTGGGGACATTGGGGAGGTCCACCTGGTGCTCCTCACTGTCGGAAGCCACAAAGGGATTTACCAACTCTACGGTGTTAACCGAAGCGTACCCCGGGCTCTCGGGGAGGTCCACTCGGTGCTCCTCATCGTCGGGAGCCACAAAGGGATATAAAAACTCTACGGTGTTAACCATGGCTAAGGCGGATGGGATCACTTCAGACCTGGCTGCGCTTCCTGTGCACCGGAGGGGCTGACGCTCAGCGCCTTCATCTGACGGACCGTGATTACATGGCCGAGAAGATACGTGAGAGCAGCCGGTGCGCCGACATTTCCCAGTGCCAGGAAGGATCAGCGAGGGTTCAAGCACTGCTGAGGGTGGAGCAGGAAGTCCGGCACCTCGAAGGGCAGGCGGCAGATAAGGAGGCCTTCATCGCAACATGATCTGAGCTCGTACAGAAACTGACGGCCCAACTGGCTGATGCATAGGATCAACTGGTGGAGGCGAGTCACCAGATGACCGTACTTCAAACCGAGCAGGCGTAGGAAAAAACTAGGGCTGGCGAGCTTCTCTCCATGGTGTACAATGAGGAGAGAGTCTTCAAAGAGTGAGAAGCGGTCCTGGAGGCTACCAGCAAGAGGGTAGCAGCGCTGGAAAGATCGCTTCAGCACGCTAATCCCTAAGGGCTTTGTTTTTGCCATCTCATGAACTTTCTGCTTGTACTGATCATCGTCTCAATCCAATATGTGGTCAAATCCACTCATTTTTACCCTTGGTTTAATGCGCTCAACCATAGTTCCGAAACGAATAATGACTCATCCCTAGGCTCCTGTGGGTCGTGCCCAACGCAAGAAGTAGAAGAGGGTCGTACCATCATTTCGTTCAACTGTGGGGCATTGACCAAGCTTCAGGCGTCCAAAATTGGGCCTGGACTTCTGAGGAGACCCCTGAGCCGATTGATGTGTGGACTTCTCAATGTGATCTTACACACAAGCGGGGCAATGCCGGGGGCATTGAAATCCATCCGAACACAGGGGAATGGAGAGGAAGGGTGAATCACGCTTCCCAAATTCAGAACCCAATGGGGCGCAACCATGGAGGATAACTATCAACCGTGGAGAAAACACAACATCCACATCACGTTGGCCTGGAATGGGGGACAATAAATGAGGGCTGACCGCTGACCATGTTCGCAACACGGGGCCTAACTCAAATATCGTTGGTCAGTTTTCCGGAACGTTGGCCCAGGACAGTAGGTGGACCATAGGTCGAGCATCCATACTGTTAGGGGGTCCCGTCAAACATGACCAGTTCTCCAGAATGTTGGCCCAGGACAGTAGGCGGACCATAGGTCGAGCATCCATACTATTAGGGGGTCCCGTCAAACATGACCAGTTCTCCGGAACGTTGGCCCAGGACAGTAGGTGGACCATAGGTCGAGCATCCATAGTGTTAGGGGGTCCCGTCAAAAATGAAAGGAAATGAGGATCCGAATAAGGGGGGACGCAAGGCGTGGAAGGTGGAGTGGTGGTTTGTTCGAACAGATTCCAACACTCCCAAAATTGTGCCACCATGGTGAAGGTGCATTAGGCGGACGTACCAACCTGACCACGGGTTGTCCCAATTTCCAGGTAGGACCTCTTTGGTGAGAGAACTGCTACTTCCCATTATTACCATGGGGCATCCTGAACATGCTCGAGGTAGATATCCCTATTACACCACTTCCCATGAAGTCGAGCCGAGTGGCCAACAATAAGGAAGGACGGGGTTTAGTAATCCCTGGGTCTGGACCCAAGACGAAATGTTCGGGCGGTCCTACGTATCTCATAAGGATGAGAATCAAGCCGCACGTAGTTCTTGAAAATATAGTTTAACATCATGTGGGATGAAATACAGTTTAACGTCATGCGGGACGGAATACAGTTTAACGTCATCTGGGACAAAATATAGTTTAACGTCATGCGGGACAAAATACAGATCTTAGTTTTAGGTCTTGCTGTGTTTCCGCCACAGTTGACAGTTATCCTCCATGGTTTCACCCCATTGGGTTCCGAATTTGGGTAGCGTGATTCACCCTTCCTCTCCATTCCCTTGTGTTTGGATGGATTTCAATGCCCCCGGAATTGCCCCGCTTGTGTGTAAGAGCACATTGAGAAGTCGACACATCAATCGGCTCAGGGGTCTCCTCAGAAGTCCAAGCCCAATTTTGGATGCCTGAAGCTTGGTCAATGCCCCACAGTTGAACGAAATGATGGTACGAGCATCCTCTGCTCCTTGCGTTGGGCACGACCCACAGGAGCCTAGGGATGAGTCGTTATTCGTTTCGGAACTATGGTTGAGCGCATTAAACCAAGGGTACAAATTAGTGTATTTGACCACATATTGGATTGAGACGATGAGCAGTACAAGTAGAAAGTTCATTAGATGGAAAAAAAAGCCCTTAGGGATTAGCATGCTGAAGTGATCTTTCCAAAACTGCTACCCTCTGGCTGGTAGCCTCCAAGACTGCTTCTCGCTCTTTGAAGACTCTCTCCTCATCAGCCACCATGGAACACAGCTCGCTAGCCCAAGCTTGTTCCTACGCTTGCTCGGTTTGAAGTACGGTCATCTGGTGACTCACCTCCACCAGTTGATCCTACACATCAGCCATATGGGCCGTCAGTTACTCCACGAGCTCAGATCATGTTGCGATGAAGGCCTCCTTATCTGCCGCCTGCCCTTGGAAGTGTCGGACTTCCTGCTCCACCCTCAGTAGCGCTTGAATGCTCGCCGATCCTTCCCAGCACTGGGAAATGTCTGCGCGCCGGCTGCTCTCGCGTATCTTCTCGGCCATGTAATCACGGACTGTCAGATGAAGGCGCTGAGCGTCAGCCCCTCCGGTGCACAGGAAGCGCAGCCAGGTCTGAAGTGATCCCATCCGCCTCAGCCAATCTGACTGGGGATTCCTGAGGAAGCACTGGATACACTTGAACCCTTTGCGCCGTGTCATCCGGCTCTCCTCAGCGGCCTCTGAGTCTGAGTCATCAATCTCCTCAGGGTCAGCAGGTCGGTATATGGGGAAGGCCGCCAACAGATCGGCAGCAGGATCCACCCCAGGGATTTCTTCGTGAGGAATAGAATCCTCGATGTTCGGGCGACCTTCTCTCTCCCCAGCAGCAATGACGCCTGCACCAGCTTCCAACCGCATTTCAGGAACATCGTCGCTGATTTCCGCCGCCCCCTGTTCATCAATTTTCGGGGCCGACTCAGTGCATAGAGCATGTTCCGAGCGAGGTGGTATGTCCGCCGCTGGTCCACTAATAGATGGCACGGGCTCTACAGCCTGACGTGCCTCCAGTGTTGAGATCACTGTGCAGGGAATATGCTGGTCAGATGGGATCTTTTGACACCAAGCACCAGTAGTGAAGCGTGAGACTTATAGGAATCTAGAGCGTCGGTCCCCAGTGTTTCGGCCGCTGCAGGAGCTATCGTAAGGGGAGACCCCTATGAGCTGGTTAATTCAATGATGGGTGTCGGATCCCCATCATGTCCCATCGGTTCGTCTCTGCCCTCCTCTGGTGGGGACACTCATCCACTACTCAACTGCTCCGGAGTAGGATGGGGAAGTGAGTTAGAAGTTGGAAAGTAGAATGGATGAATGAGGGAAATGAATGAAGATAGAGACAAACCTCGAGAATCTCGGTTATGTCGAGATCAGAGACGGCAATCTCGCCGCTCTCTCCAAGACTCCCTTGGTAGGTCGCCCCTTGCAACCCCTCACCTTTGGGTTCCTCTTCTTCATCTTCTCCCTATCCTTTTTCCTCTCCGGTTTCCTCCTCCCCCTCTGGCTCTTCGTCACTGTCGCCTTCTCCCGGCGGCATCGCTTCCGGATCATGCTCCTGGCCGAGCATCACTTTCACTAGGAAAGTTGGATCCACACGCCGCCCCCTTTGGCGTGCGTATACATCCATGGTCGCCAGATAAGCATGCCGCCGATGGAATTTCACTCGGTCGGTAATCCGAACGAGCCCGACCTCCGGCAGTTGGATCCCATTTTGCATTATCTTCTGCCAGATGGCTTCGGTGCTCAGCGATTGCTGCAGGGTCATCCAGGCGGACCACAGTGCCGGGATAATTGCGTCTTCGGAAGGTTCGAGAAGATATCTTATCTTCTTCCCAGGCAGTTCCCTGGATGCCTCATGTGTCCCCCCTATGGGTAACGAGGATGTCGCAGCACCATGTGATGTTCCCGCTGCCGAAGTCCCAGCCTGCGTAGGCCTCGCTGCCTGACGTGCCCTTGATTCCCCCCTTCCGACGGCACCATGCCTTCTTTCCCATCGCCCGGTTTCCATGCGAGTAACCTCGAGTTGCTAGATTCTCTTGCATAATAGCCTCTCAGGGTACGCAATGGTCCAGTTTTCAGCATATTCGGTTGTTAGGCCAGCATCGACACTGGTGGGAGGAAGAGTAACGATGTCGCTAGAGCCGAAAGTGGTAAACATCAACCACATCTGGAGTAGGATGCATGGATTCTTCTCCTTCCAGACAGTCGTGAATACCTTCTTCGGCTTTCGCTGAAGGCACCCGAACTGCTTGGCTAATCGAGATGGCACGTAAGGCTCGCAGAGCACCTTCCCGTCGATCCGAGCCACGAGCACCCCACCCCAAATGCTCTGGATGTATTCTTGCTGTTCTAGAGAGCCTCTCCTGTTGTCCACCAGCTGGCCAACTGGGGTGGGGAACGGGCTGAGGTTGAAGTTGGCATGGTTTCCGATGCGGATCCTCACGCCCTCCTCATTGAGCGTCAACGGCGCCACCCCTGCGATGTTTAGCAAGGACGGTCGTAGGCCATTTCCCAGAGGATGGACGGCGTTTGGGAAAGTATACCCACCGAGATGAGCCGACGCCCAGCCGTGGAAGATCTGGAAGGGACCACAAACTCTCCGAGTCGACCCCCCTCGTGAGATGCGCCCCAGGATGGTATACAGCTTATCCAGCACAGGGACTCCCAAGTAGAACCGTTTTTTGGCGGCCATGGAGCCCACCATCACCAAAGTCACTGGACGGAAGCCCATCCTCGCGTCCCGCACCGGCAGGAGCCACCCGCTCAGGAAGGAGGCAAGGAACCCGACATACCAGATGTTCGGGTCTTGGGCCTCAATGACGCGGTAACCCCATGATTGGTATTGCCCCACCTCCAGGGTATTCCAGTATGACCCGTCCTTGCTCCTCTGAGTCGCAGTTGGGCACCATTTGCCCCGTCCCGGCATCTTGACGGTGGGATCCCTCTCAAGGAACAGGCTGAACCAGCCCTTGTAGGAAATTTCCTTCAGGAAGTCCTTGACCCCCAGCCTCTCCTTGGACAGCTGCAGCAAGTGCCACGTCAGCATAGGCATCCGCGACCTGTCTCCCCAGGTGTTCTTTGGAGGAACGAACTCGTCGTATTGGTAACCCTCCAGTGGGATACCTCCGATGCAGTGAACGTCCCATAGACTGATGCCGACTTCCCCATGATGAAGGTGGAATGTGTTGGTGTCAGGAGACCACCGGGTGAATAGCTCCGGTCCGAGTTCAGGCTGGCGATGGAAGTGGAATTGCGATGTCCATACCGCCTCGAACAGGCTGATATACCGCTGTTCGTCCCCGAACTGGTCACAGGTATGGCGAACCCAAAACGCCCAGGCCCATTCGCTGGTGAAGTTACCCTCGGACCGTAGGTCCCAATCCTTCAGCCAGCCCTTCGTGTCATCCGTGATGCTTTGATAGAACGTGCTCGCGTAGAGGGTCGGAGAATCCTCCCCCACAGGCTCGTCCCCGGTAATGGTCCTAGTCCTCGGGTTCAGGACATAAACATCCATATGTCTAGTTTCCCTGGCAGGATGTCCGTTGTTGGTGATGTTGTAGCGAGGATGTTCGTCTTCCCAAGTCACCCAAGACCGCGGCGTTTCCACCTCGAAGCCCGACAGTGGTACCTCCTCTAGGATGCCAAAATTCCAGAGCTGGAGGTTGTCCGACAAGGGATATGTCTTCTGGGCCAGAATCACCAGGTTGAACAAGGTCAGATTGTTGGAGACAATCACCTTGGTGCCGTAAACCTCCTCGTTTGCCACCATTTCTGTCCTATGGGCAGTGGCTTCGCCCTCATCAACTCGGTTTGCAGCCATCTCGAATTTTTCGGGATTTGGGTGAAATCAGGATGCAGTGCGCGGAATCGGAGAGTTCGGTGCGAAATCTGGCTGAGTTGCGCGAAATCTTGGAGATGAGCGCGCAATCGGCAAGCGGAGCGCGAAAAATCCCGACGAGGCGCGAGATCACGACCGAATTTCAGATGGAATTCCGTGCTGCCAGTGCGTTATTACATGCAGCTGCAGAAGTGATTTCACGGATGAGAGCGATAAGCTTATCACGCGGAAAAAGTGGAAGTACGGATTTGGGACCCAGAGCCCCTTTTTATAGGCGAGGCCAGGCTTCCGCGCCGCGTAGAAAGAGGATTTCGCACGCGTCCGTAGGTTTTGTGCGCCCATCGGAATTTTGTACGCAACTTGATCCAGAAACTTGGCTTTACTGTGTTTCAGCATTTTCCTAGGAATCTGATCGTTTCAACCTTTCACTGATCCAATTCCAAGGGGGGCATTTGTTGATGCTGGAAAAAGTCCGCAACTCTCGGAGGAAGTTTCGGAATGACGAAGCGAAGTCATATTCGGAATCAGAGGCCCGATCCGGAGGCTCGGGATGTGGTGCACGAAATAAAGGAGGCTCCGCGTGAAAAATTGTTCTGCGCACGTAGAATCATCGGGTTTCGCGGAATCGAGCCATTGAGGCACACATTCTTTGCGCGCCCCGGTTCCACGTGGCGAGTTCTTGCACGCCGGCTACGCTCGGTGCGAAGAATTTCGCGCGCCACCTGGATTCCGCACCTGAGGTCACCTATAAATAGAAGGTGACCCCGAACGGTTTGCGGGTTGAGGAATCCGAAGCGACTCCCATGCACGCAATTCTTCTCCCCCCGCGTGCAAGATGCCTTCCAGGTAAAAACCTCATTTTGCGCAACCTTGCCCCGGAGTTCGCCTTTGCACGCAACTCCACCAGCTTCAGTGAATTTACCCCCTTCCCAGTGTTCCAACCTTACGTGCAATGCGTGTCTCGTGCGCGCAATAGGCTTCCGTGCGCGCAAAAACCTGCATGTAGTTCCCTCTCCGCGCTCAATTCAATTTGCTCCAATTGTGCGTCGTCCCGGAGTTTTGCGCGCAAACCATCCCTTTTGCGTGCAAAGCCCAAGACTGCTCACCTTCACGCCCCATGGATGCCCCCTGCACCAGCACCTGATGTATCCCCTGCCGGGCATGCGCGCCATGCATTGTTTTCCCGTACGGCCTCTCAGGCTCGTGTGAAGTAACATCAAGGTCCCTTGGGCCGTTTTTCCCGTTGAGTTTCTTTGCCTTATGCTTCTCCGCATAGGCATGCTAACGGCTATTTCTTCTTCACATATCCATGCTAACGTGGACCCCCCGGTGGTTCGCCCTACGACCCCCCTTCATTATGGCCTTGCCGATGCCTTCCCTTCCACAAGGGGTAGAGGGCGTTGGGCATGTAAGCCCTAGGGGTGTGGAGCGAACCCACCTCGTCCAAGCTGCAGGACGTTAAACTGCTAAGCACCTCGTCCTTAACACAAGATGCTAAATTGTGGTTCGACCCTGTGCTTCGCACGCAGGGTACCCCCAGCTCAGACATTATTTACGCCACTCGTCTCCACGGGAATGTACTCTTCCTCACATGGAATGAGATCCTCCTTGTTGGAGCGGAGTTTGTCCATGGGGGAAGGGCTGCCTCAGAGCGTAAGCCCCTAGCCTTTCTTCCAGATGATTGCACCCGTGCATCTCCGTACTTCTCCCCTGACAAGGTCAGTGGAGTCCTTTTCCCACTGCGCTTTGTCGCACCACGGGCCTCCACCCTTGAGTAAGTCACAACACAAAGGGCCGCTAACCATGCGTAAGACCCTATTTCCTCTTTGGGCCGCTCAACGCATAAGCCCCATTCCGCTTCTCACGGATGCACCCTTTGCGATGTGATCGTCTGGTCCCTGCTGCCTCTTTTTTCCCACACCGAGTATGACTCGCATGGGCTTAGAGTGCGCTTCGACCATGACATCCTCTTATGGGCCGCCCCAGAGAGTAAGCCCCATCCCAGCAAACCACGTGGACTTTGATCCGTCCTAATGCACGGTACATAGGAAGCCTCCATGAGGTTCAAGCCCACCACCCAGTCGTCCTGACCTATCCATGTCGGTTCCCCGACCACCTTGGGCCGCCTCAGAGCGTAAGCCCCAAATATCACGTCCCTCATGATGTTAAACTGTATTCTATCCCGCATGACGTTAAACTGTATTCCGTCCCGCATGACGTTAAACTGTATTCCATCCCGTATGACGTTAAACTGTATCACGTCCCACATGACGTTAAACTATATCGCGTCCGGCATGACGTTAAACTGTATCCCCCCTCTTGGGTTGTCTCAGAACGTAAGCCCCATGTCTCACTCCACCATCCATCCTGATCCTTACCTGGGCCGCCACATCCCGGTGAGATCATGCCACCCTATCCCACTCCATGATATATGGGAAGCTGCCCACGTGCTGGCCCCAACATTGGTGTTCCTCCCTAGGGATCCTTCAACCCGATCCGTCTCCACAAGATGTTAAACTCGCGACATACCCCGTGTTAAACATGGGAAGCTGAGGAAAACCTCATATGGTACACATTCCCCGCATTCGATGTGGGATGCCTCGGGCTTCCGCACCCTCAAGAAGCCCTGTGATGAGGGACCGAAGACAGACATGCCGATGACGCCCCAACGTGACCATTCTCCTCACCGAATGTTGCTGACCCGACAAGACCCCTTGGAGCATCTTGACGGAAGCAGCGTAATTAACTGGCATCCATGTAGATATGGCACCAGGAATGAGCTTCACAAACCCGTCTTAAATCTATGAGGGAGACCCGGACTAGGTAATGAGCTCCGAGGAGGAATCCACGGAAGGAAGAACCGATATCCCATCATCCCGGTTTTGATCAAGGAGCAGACGTCCCTGAACAAGGAATGGATGCCGCCCGCCTTTGTAATGCGGGAATACGGGGCAACAAGCAGCGTTTCCTCCCCACAGACGGATGCGCGCGCCCCGGCGAAAGCGTCGGAAACAAAGGGTTTGATTTTGAGGAATCAAAACAAGAAAGCAAAGCAGATTGATTTGTTGAGATATGATTTTTAATGTGTGCTAGTTTTTTGTAATTTCATCTTCATGTGAAATTAGATTTAAGAAAATAGGTTGATTAATTCATGATAGGTGTTAGATTCAAGATGAGGAAGATCCAACGGTCAGGGTATCCCCTCCTCAATGTAGAAATACACTATCTCACTTGGTCTTATAATTTAAGGTTTTTAAAAATTAATTTCTTCTCTATAAAATATTTAAACATGATTTATCGTAAATTGTACAATGGTTATGACTCCTTTAGGGTTATCAATTGTTCAATTTTTTGGTTCCTTTAAGACTCAATTATCAATTTTCATGGTAAATGGAAAAGAAAGTTATTGGAAGTTAAATGTAAAATTTTGGTAAAATAGGTACATGAATTAAATAAAATGAAATTAATTAAATTAACATTCCCCTTATATTAAATGACCCTATAATAGGGAAGTTTTACCCCCTCATCCTGGTTATGATATGATTATAGGAAAGGATAAATAATAAATAAACCATAATGAAAATGGAGATGAACATAGGGAGGGCCCAACCCAATGCAACTGCTCACTCCATGCTTTGGTCTCTAAGATCTCATCAATAACAGTTGGCTATCCCCCCACTCCTAGGCTCCACATGGGCTATGGTATTAATTAAGATCATTAATATTTGGTCTAAAGGAGGTCCAATTAAGGTCTCATGTCAAATATGTTGTCAAATATTGAAGAAACGATGAATGTGGTCACTTAAATACCATCACAAAATGTTACACAAAGTGTAAATAATTATAACACATGTAAATTTTAATGAATAATTTCTTCACCTCACGATGATTCCTTCTTTTCATGACTCTAACTTGTACATGTTGTGTAATTATTACTTGACATGAAATGTAATTTTTCTGGATTGGAATCCTCATTTTTCTTGGGTTCTTTGGTTTTATGCCTTATAAGTTCTCCATGATCATCTTCAAAAATATGGTTTAATGATGATTTATTATATAATTTAAATTTATAAATACATTAAACAAAAAGGAAGATCTCAATTAAAATATAGTCTTTTCCACTATTCATAAAAAATGGAACTTTTAAAAAAATATAAAAATCACAATAAGATAATTATAACATGTTAATTTATAAAATGAATTTTCTAAATGTTTCAAAATAACCAATTTATTACTGTTTGAAAAATACAAAAGAATCATTTTTTTAGAAAATTATATTCTTTTGAAACATATATATACTTTTCTGAGAATTATTTATTTCATTATCAGTATGTTTTCCTTATATAAAATAATTATAATTAATATTTAAAAATTAGTTATTACTAGTAATATTTCTATTTTTAATGGATAGAGTATAACAGATGAGTTTAAATAATTTTATTTATAATATATCTTTGTTTTTTTAACTCAGTGAAATGTGTAACACAAGACGACCCAATGTTGGATGTAGTGGTAGCTTAACATAGTGTTGTGTGTAATCCAAACTATCAAGGAATTTTAATTTATTCTAAAAATATATATTTCATAAAAACTAAGGATTTTATATTATTCCCCACTTAAAATTAATTTATCCATAAAAAATCATCACATTTGTAACAAAAAATAAAACACTTATTCCTCTTAACATAGTTAGGTTCCCACATAACGTCCTCAATTTATTGTTTTCAGAACAAAAAACAATTATTCGATTTGTGGTATTATTTCATAGTTCTTTATCTATTAAATCTAGAATATCTACCATTTGATTCTTGTAAAAAATTTCATGATTTAGTGGAAAGACCTCAAAGTTCATTACATGTGATGGATCAGTTATGGACTTCTTCAGGAGTTATACATGGAAAACATCGTGAATCTGATAGTGATTCAGTAGAAGTACCAAATAGTAAGAGAGTATCTTGATACAACCAAGTATTTCAATGGTACTGATATATAAAGGGATTCTTTTTACCTTCCTTTATACATGGATAAATTCAATGATTGATATTCTTACCAGCTTTAAATTCTAGATCATGTTGAAGATTACCATCATAATATTTCTGTAACTTTTATCATTTATGACTTGTTGTTGAATGGCTCAAACATTCTCTTCATCTCATCAACTAGAAAAAGTCCCAATAAATTTCTTTTTACGACTTCATTACAGTATGTATAAAGGGATTTATAACAATTCATATAAACGATTGAGTGAGAGATATTTTTGTAAGTAAACTCAACTAGAGTAAGGTGTGACTTGAACCACCTTTAAAATCCATTTCAGAATATTGTTGCCTATTGTTTTGGGTTTGAATTATTCTCGCAATACTAAAACTCAATTATATATCATTATCTTGTTGAATAATTCACCAAAACATTAGTGTAAACTTCATATACTGATCAAATATAATTTAATGTGGAAATCCATGTAACCTTAGCACTTTTTTAAAGTATATTATGTAAATAAGATCCATAGATAAATATTATTTCACAAAAATACAGTGTTCTAAATTCATAATGTGATCTAATATAACCCATAAATATATCAACATATAAGATAAGATAAACCCCAATGGTTACCAGTACCCTTAATCATATGGGGAAAAAGTGTAAATGCATTCCTCGTTAAATAACTTTTTTTATATGCAAAACCAAAGGTTTTCATTTCCATTAATGTCTCCTAAGATATCCTTAATATTGATAAATTAACATCACATAAAAAAATTCATTCAATGACAGTGAATTTTTTATCAATCTTAAACTCATAAAAAAATTATGGTATCCAAAACTCTTAAGTTAATCATACCTAGATACATATATGCTTCCAAAATACAATTAACCCTTTGTTCAAAAAATAATATTTTATCTTATATAAAAACATTTTCATTGGAATCATGGGTTAAACCTTGTATTGAAATAATATAAAATGTGATTTCATTACTCCATTATCCATATAGAGGGAGATAATGAAAACAATTTTCATTAATGGATATACAATATGTTTTTATTGGCCTTATTCATACAAAATCAAACAAGAAATTCTCAACTATGTTGGGGAGTATTATTGTATCCAAATTATCATGATTCACTTTAACCATCATGATTGTAAAATATTTCAATTTTACCTTTGTTTTAAAAAGTTGATGTGTCTTTTCATCCTCATTATCCCTTTTATTGGGGAATTGATTCTCTTAATTCCCAATCTCCTTCCACATAAAACATTGGATTTTGGGTGGGGATTTATGAAAAGATCTCTCTCTGTTAATTTTATTTTCTACCCTTTTCACACTACTTAGACATTCTTTTTCATAACGAACAGGCTTCCCACAGTTGAATAACATTTTTTTACTTTTAGGAACTTACCTAAGTGCTCCTTCTAATGGTTTTGTCAAGTAGGAGTTTGAAAATTCTTCTTCCCTCTATGTGACATATCATTGGAATTTCAATAGCACCCCATGTTCTTTTTCTTATCATCGCAACATAGAGGTTTCAAGTTTACATTCACACTTTTAGTGCAAAAAAAATGGTTTTTACATAGAATTAAAGGTCTTTTATGTCTAACGCTTATGATAGATTTGGTTTTAATCCATTGAATAATTATTCAAACTTATGTTTGGCCTGAATAATAATACCCCAAGAGTACCTTTCATGTCTTTTGAAATTTTCTTCTTAGGCACTAAAAAATTAATTATCCTTATACTTAAGATTGAAGAATTCCTTCTCCATTTTTATATGAAGAATAATGGATTAAATTTATTATCAATGACTTGTATTATTAATTATATTCCACCATTGGTTTTTCTAACCTTATAGATGGTAAATAAAAAAAGTAACTTTTTTGTGCCCTGGACTTTGGGGAAATAAAAATATCATTTTAGTGGTATAGATCCATTTCCCAACAACTAAATATTAGTAGAACCACTCAAATAATGTTCTTGTTTCCTCATTAAATACTAAACAAAAAATTTCATCCTCACTTTTTTCATTTGGATGGTCACAAAGATTAATATCTTAAGAAATTTGTGTGAGAATAGTAATTTGGTTTTTTTAGCACCCATAACATTCAGTTTCATAGGAGGATAATCATTACATTTTTAATTGTATTCAACATTAGAATGATTCCAATGGGTTCCATTAAATTTATAAAAGAAAAAACATATTATTGGAAACATTAATCATATTGGGGAACCACCTAATCATCAAAATACACTTATATGGTGTCTAAATCATGACACCTTCTTTTCAATCTATGACACCTTATGCTTAATCTTGGTTATTTGTGGTCATTTTATATTTAAATAATTCATGAAGGTTTGTAAAGAGTTTATTAATTTCCAAAGAATATCCCCTCTGATGGTCAAACTAGGTGTGCAACAAGGCCCGTTTTTGTATACCATGTAATGATCTAGTCCAAGTCAATGCACTCTTTTTAGACTTATTACCACTAGGTAACTTTGTTACATAGCCAAAGCCACTTTAATTTTCTATAAAAAGATTTAATTTCTTCGAAAACAACATAATATATTCTTCACCAATATTCCAAGAAATTTTACTATACTTAAAATCATCGTTAAACTTATCTTTAGGGTTATCCCTATAAACATATTTATAAATATACTGAGGGATTTATTTGATGTTTCACACCCTAGTTTCAAAAGTTTAACTAGTCCATTGGTCTAATACCAACAATAAAGGTATATGCTTATTATACATGGATATTACAAATTATTATATGAATATTTATTAGATTACATGGACACATGCATGAGTAATGTCATATTTTAATGCTTTTGGAATCACAGAACACAATATTCCTAATTCATGAAAGATGTTTAATCTCACTAATAAAAATATCCCTCTTTATTACTCCTAAAGAAAAAACATTATTTATAACTAGGGGAAAGTAAATAAGAAAAGGGTGAGCTAAGAGGCTTAGTTATGGTAAATAAGAGATATATATGATCATAATATGAGCATAATGTTATGAGATCAGGATCATAAAATTTGGAAATTATTCCTTTCATATAAAAGATCATAATATTGAGTCATGGAATAATGATCAGAATTTCATAAGACATGAATCATAAGGATATCAAAGAACATGATCCTTGAGGGCACAAAATTGACATAATATACAAAATTTTATCATACACATTATATTATAACATTGTGTACATGTATAAATAGAAATAGGTTCACTTGTTTTGTTAAGGACTTGAAATAAGGACCTCGCATAAATATATATACATGCAGCTAGGTCCAAACATCACATTATTAAAATGAAAATTGGTCCATGCATAACACTGTGAACATGTAATTAGGTTCATTCATAATATTTTCAACGCGTATTCAGATTCATGCATATCATTGTGAACATATAATCATGTTCATGCATAACATTGTGAATAGGTAATTAGTTTCATGTAAAACATTGACAACATATGATGAGGTTCATGGATGACATATATACTCATGAGTTACCCATATTTACCAAGTTCAATTGAGGAAGATATAGGTCCCACATATCTCATAATCAAAACCATATTTATGTGTTCCACAAGATCATAAAACATTCATCATATCATAACCCATGAAATAAAATGGGTTTCAAAAAAAATTCCTCATATCATTACATATTGGAAAGAGATAAGCTTCATGATCATTTCAACATTTCATAATAGCATAACCCATGCAAAACGAAGTTGGCTTCATAAGAATTTTATCACTGTATATCTTGTGGAAGAGAAATGGGTATCATAAAAATTATTCCATCATAAACATAAACTATTTATATAAATAATAATAATGGTATCCATGTATTATATCCCTAGTAAGAAATAAGTAAAATAAATGTATTACATTATATATAGAAAATGATTTTCAATTATTATTTGAAAAAAAAATGAGTAAAATATATTTTTCAATTTTGAAAAAAAAAATATTTAAAAAAAAAGAAATATAAAATTACTTTAATTTAAAATAACCTTGAAAATTTATAATTTAATATTAGAAAACAATCATAGTGATGATGGATTATTTTATTCATTCCATATATGTTATAATAAAGATTAATTTCACATTTTAGGTAAATTCCAAATAGGTATTATTTGGAAAATGAAATGAATATTCCTTTAAAATAATTTTTATAAAATCTAAAACATGGAAAAAATTACATTTTAAAATAATTTGAAAATAATATATCATTTTTGAAAACATTTTTAAGAAAAATGATCTTGAATGAAAACCATTTTTTGATCATAGATAAAAACAAATATTAATTTTCTTAAAGGCTTATTATCAATTATTATAGTTACCAGAGAGTTGAAAATGGTACTATTACATTAAAATTTCATGAATAAAAAAATTAGAATAAAATTAAATAGTTTATTGAGATATGGATCATAATATCTAATCATCGAAAACATAAACATAACCAATATTGATAAATGATGAGATTATAACATAATATATTTACCACATTAGTTACATTGAATCATAATAACATTGAAGGAATTACCTAAAATGGAACTTATAATATCATTATGATAAATAAATTCATGATATTACATTTCAAAGGGAATGTGTATACACCTTGTGAATGAATATAGGTGCATAACATAATGTACGTCTCAAAAAAGAAAAATTGGGACAAAAATCCCTTACTCCTTTAGTAATATCTTGAATCATAATATCAAATAAAAAATAAAATCAAATTAAACATAAAATTTCATAAAAATAATTGGATTCGTGATAAAACCTTTCAGACAGGAATTATATACACCGCACATAAGAAATCAGTGGTAAATATTTTGTCTCCCAGAAACAAAAGACAGACCTGAAATCCATTACCTTATGTCTTAAATTCCATCATAAACATTAAAAAATAATTTATAATAAATATAATTTTATTATAAATCTACTATAGAAACATTATATATTTCATTCCGTATATGATTTATTTATGACCTTTTATTACCCATTTATTAACATTTCCATTTTAATGTCGCATTTTTATTAATAACCACATTATTTTTCATTATGTTTTAATTGATTATTTTTTGTTATCATACATATATAAGGGTTAAATAATATCCATAATGTTTCTAATTATTTAAATATCATATATATTCATTATATATATAATTATCTATAAAATTTATTGATAGAAAATGAAATACAATGTTTATAGAGACAGCAGGTCGTACATAAGTATGAATGGTGTTTCCATTTTATTATAGGATTGATATAATGAAAGATAAATGATATATAATACTTATAAAATCATTTTTATTTCATATCTATCATTTATTTTAATTAAACTGGTCTTTATTGCCTTCCATGTAATCCTTGAATGAATCGTAATTCATTGTGAGGTTGTATTTTTTCATAAACACAATAGACCTTATCGTATTCCCAAAAAAATGTAAAGCATGAAGTTATGTGTGATATAATAATTAAATAATAATAATAATATAATTAATATCAATATAATGAATAAATACATCATTATAACAATCCTTTAGAGGAGGTAATGGAAAAATGAATGACATTGGTTAGTGAGGTCATAGTATGTCTTACAGATAAACGATGATTTTGTAACCCATTTGAAAGAAGTGTAAATTTTTGTAGGTAGTGTACCTGAAAAATAAACATAAAAGTACATATAATATACCAAGTTATTATATTATAATATAATAATAATAATAATTGGAGGATTTTAAGGATGAAATAAAACAAAAAAAATCCTATTGATGAACGTTACCCCTTGTTTGAGTATCCTCCTTAGTTTTGCACCAAAGGTCGTCCTAGATTGGATTTCTGTAAAAATGATAATGCTATTGGGATGAGATGAGGTATTTTATAATGTTATTATAGCATTCTGCCTTTTTAATACATAACTTTTCATTACATTTTACATACATATGATCTTTAAAGTCTAGTGTCTTGGAAATCAGGAACATAATACATGAAAACAACATAAGCATTATTATAAACCACTTTGAAGGCCTCATAAAAGGTTCATCCTATGTATATTTACAAAATCTCAAATCCAAGAGATAGACATCAAAGTAAAGGGTGAGCAGAAGGCTCACTAAAGCTAAACAAGGGAATCAATGTAAATGTGATATCAATAAGAACTGGAATAAAAACATAAAGACATGAGAAATGAAAGAATAGGCATATCATAATGAAAATAACTTGAATCATAACTTGAATATTTGGATACAGTGTTTCATTTATACATTCATGAACATATCCCCAAGGTGTCATAAAAATTACCAAAGTTATTCACCAAGGTATCGTGAAACATGTCATCTCTAGAGATTAAATCTTTACCCAATGCATTGGTGCACTATTAGGGTGCACCCTTAATATGTATTTAATTTCACTTTATCCACATACATAATAATCAAAAATTTCATAAATAACCCAAATGGAATCAAAGAAATGGGTTTCATGTCAAAATTGTGACGTTTAAAAAGAGCATAAAAATAAGATCGTTATGTCATTTATAACCCATGGAAAGGGAGTGAGGATTATATGTATGTCAATTACAGAATCAAAAATATAATATTTATATATTTATGAACACCCATGGAAATTAAATAATTATTTTTATTCACATAAATAAACAATATAATTTCTTGAGAGAAAGAGATAAAAAATTTGAGATGCAATTTTGGCAGCATAACGACTATATAACTTGGTTTTAGAAAACATTGAAAAGAGAGGGTACAAGGGTCACCCACTCATAAATAACTCATAATACAGTATGGGTACTTAATAAGATCATGGTATGGATATTTGAATGACATACCACATAAAAAGGAAACCTAAAAGAAAATAGAAGATGTGGTTTCTTTTACGAAAAATTGGGCAGCCTACCGACATCACATAAAAATTCAGAAAACAAATTTATGAGAGCGGAAAGGGTCTCTCAAAAATTAGACATGAAATGGAAAGAAATGAGAACATATAAAACATACCCTAAACATAAATCGACAGAAATTATAAGACACAACATAAAGGAAGTCATTACTTAAAAGAGGCGGGTGAAATGATCCCTTACCTTGAAGAGTAACTTCGAAAGCATTAAGGTCAGGACCTTGGAAGGACTGAGGGAACCTTGGGAGGACTCCTTGGGAGGTAAGGAGACCATAAATTCATTTAGGAGGATTTTTAAATGAAAATTATGAGGTAAAGTCTTGGTATTTATAGGAGAAGTGAGGGGACAAGTCATTAATGGTCAAGGGACACCTCATCGGTGGTATTGGAAAAACCATGGGCTTGCCCATGGTATTTTCCCATGGTATTGGCCACTTGGGACACCTCATAACTTATCTTACTATTCATAAGTCTATCAGAAATATTACATAATTATTACATCTGTAATGATTTCATTAAACACCCAAAACTAAAAACTGTATTTTCACTATTCATCGAAAATTCATTTTTTTCAAAAATATCCCCAAAAATCACCTCAACCTACTATCAATGATCTGAATTAAAAAATGAACTCTATTTTATAAAAATAATTTTCTAAATATTTTTAATTTACTTTTTAATTAAAAAAACTATTCACCCGAAAAAACTAATACTTGACTAATAATTTATGGAACAGTTATTTATCTATTTTATTGAATCAAATTACTTAATCAAGGTGCATAAATTATATTAATACTTTCTTTAAGTAAGATTAAAAATCCATTTGGTCACATTACTAATCCTAAGTGTAAAATCACTAATCATAATTTACTATTCACAAAAAAATTATGTTGATCATATTAGATTCTAAATTTCTTACTGAACACACTTCCAGAAGACCATTTTTTGAAAATCATTACACATCATTAATTATTTAAGGTTTACATAAATATTTAACATATCCCATTTTTCCAAAATTCATCAATATACATCCTATATTTATTCAAACATCTGAAAAAACACAAACTTCACCCTAGAAAGAAATCCCAACTTTATTTATGTCAAAGGATTGCACAAAGTTGCTACAGTCTCGTTACATAGCCCCTTATTACCTAAAAATAGGACCTAAGTGTAAGGTGTTCTAAGGTGAGAGAATCTAAGGGTGGCTCGACCAACATTGCCCGAGTAGTGATTTCTATAAGCTTGAACTTCCCCCAAAGGTGATTCCACTACAGCTTCACACGATGAAGTTCGACATGGGTTTGGTCCAGAGAAAATCCTAGTGGTGCTACCACTTTCCCAAGTTTCGTCAGATGGGAATCGATCGGCCCGAGACTACTAGATGAGGCCATCGGATATTCTTTCTGTATTAACCAAGATCACTTGTATTTATAGAAAATAATCGTAACATTTAGTTTCCAACGGTCATATTGACCAAAGTTCATATATCAGTTGAAACCCAATGGTCTCATTTTAATTATACTGATATCAATAATTAAAGAATATAGTTTTGTTGAGTATAAACTAAAATAAAACACAAAATTAGAATAAAAAACTCATTCAAAATTTCAGGTCGTTACGTTCTTCCCCCCTTAAGAAATTTTTTCCTTGGAATTTTAACTCATATCCTCAGAAGAGAAATGATGTGGGTACTTCTACCTCATATAATCCTATGGTTCCCACATGGCTTCTTCATATTTATGGTTTCTCCACAACACCTTAACAAGGTGGGTAGTCTTGTTGCATAGAACCTTGTCTCTACGATCCAATATCTCCACCGGTTACTCCTCATAAGAGAGGCCATGTTCCAGTTGTACCACCTCTAGGTTTAGTACTTGTGAAGGGTATGTTATGTACTTCCTCAAGAGGGATACGTGGAAGACATCATGAACTTGGGCTAGATTTGGAGGAAGTTCAAGCCGATAGGCCACTTCTCCCACGCGATCAAGGATTTAATAGGGGCCAATGTACCTAGGGCTGAGCTTCCCTTTCATCCCAAACGTCATGACTCTCTTCCAAGGTGAAATTCAAAGAAAGTCCTTGTAACCAACATCAAACTCAAAGTCCCTTTGACGGTTGTCGACATAGCTCTTTTATTGACTCTGAGCAACCTTAATGTGTTGCTGGATGGCAAGGACTTTTTCTATCATCTCTTGCACAAGATTAGGACCAAGTAGCTTTATCTCACTATATTCATCCCAAAAAGTATGAGTTCTAAATTGTTTCCCATATAGAGAATCATAGGGTTCCATTTGAATGCTCAAGTGGAATATTTTTTTTGTAAGAGAACTCAACTAAAGAGAGATGTTGATCCCTTCCACCTTTAAATTCCATTAAGCATGTTCGCAGCATGTCCTCAAGTGTTTGAATAGTACTTTCAGATTGGCCATCAGTTTGGGGGTGATAGGACATACTGAAATTTAATTCAATACTTAGAGCTTGTTGAATACTTCTACAGAATTTTAATGTGAACATTGGATCATGATCAGATATGATATAAAGTGGAACTCCATGCAGCCTTACCACTTCCTTCACGTAAATCCTGGCAAGTTGATCTAGAGAGAAATCTTCCTGGATCGAGAAAAAATGGGCAGTCTTGGTGAGACGATCCCCAATAACCCATATTTCATTGTTTCCTTTTGGATTTCTTAGAAGACCAGTGAAGAAATCTAGTGTGATATTGTCCCAATTCCATGCTGGTATGGGTAGTGGTTTCGATACCCATTTAGGAAGTTGTCGCTCTGCCTTCACTTGATGACATACTAGGCACCTTGAAGTGTATTCATCAATCTCCCTTTTCATATTATCCCTCCAATAATGATCCTGAAGGTCCCTATACATTTTTGGGCTTCCAAGATGTATAGAGAAAGTAGAGCTATGAGATTCATCCATCAACTTCTTCTTTATGTCCGGAATAGATGGAACACATATTCTTATACGAAATCTTAGTACACCTTCTTGATCAATATTGAACTTAGAAAAATTTCCATCCTATATTGCCTCAAACATCTCTTGTAACAAAAGTTCTCCTTTTTGAGACTTCTTTTATCTTCTCTAGTAATAAAGGTTGAGAAATTATTTGGGTTAGGGTTGATGATGTCCCTTTCCTTATAATTCCCATGTCCAGCTTTACTAGGTCATTGATCAAAGGATCTTTTTGAATCCTCATCATGGAAAGAATAACTAGTTCTTTCCTGCTTAGTGCATCATAAACATTGTTTGCTCTTCTAGGGTGATAATGAATTGAACAATCATAGTCTTTAAGAAGTTCCAACCATCTCTTTTGTCTCATGTTCAATTCATTTTGTGTGAAAATATACTTCAAACTTTGGTGGTTTGTGTATATATCACATTTCTCCCCATAAAGATAGTGCCTCCATATCTTCATAGCAAAAAAGACCGCATCCTGCTCCAATTCATGCGTAGGATAATTCTTCTCATGAATCTTCAACTATCAAGATGCATTAGCAATGACAATGTCATTTTGCATGAGGACTCACCCAAACCTTTTTAGAGATGAATCACTAAAAATAAATAATCCTTCTCCACTTGAGGGAAGAGTTAACACAGGTGCAGTAACCAATCTATTCTTTAGATCTTGGAAACATTCCTCACACTCCTTTGTACAGATGAACTTGACCCCTTTTGAGTTAACTTGGTTAATGGATTAGAAAGTCGTGAAAAGTTTTTCACAAACCTCATATAATATCCTTGTAATCCAAGAAAACTACGACTCTCAGTTATTGTTGTAGGTTGAGGCTACTCCTCTACAACTTTTTTATTTATAGGGTCAACTGAGATTCCTTCATTGGTTACAATGTGCACTAAGAAAGAGACTTGTTGTAACCAGAAATCACATTTACTGAGATTTCTAGAAATCCTCTACTTTCGCAGTGTTTTCCAAAAAACCCTTAGATGATCTCCACACTCCTCATGACTTGTGGAATAAATCATAATATAATCAATAAAAACTAACACAATGTTATCAAGGTAGTCCTTAAAGCATATATTCATTAAATCCATAAAAATAATAGGTGCATTATTCAGTCTGAAGGTCATAACAACAAAATCATAATGCCCATATCTTGATCGGAAGGCAGTTTTTGGAATATCTTCTTTCCTCACCCTCAATTTATGATAACCAGATCGAAGATCAATCTTAGAGAAGAATTGATCCCCATGAAGTTGGTAAAATAAGTCATCAATTATTGGAAGAGGGTATTTTTCTTCACTGTGATCCCATTCAGTTCTCTATAATCAATGCATTGTCGCATCGATCCATCCTTATTCTTCACAAAGAAAATAGTCGATCCCCAACAAGACACCCTTGGTCGGATAAACCCCTCCTCAAAAAGATCCTGGAGTAGTTTCTTTAATTACTCCAGCTCTACTTTTTCCATCCTATACAGGGTCTTTGATATCGGATGAGATCCAGGTATGAGTTAGATGGATAACTCTTCCTCTCTTTCTAGGGGAGGTCTAGGAAACTCCTCTAGAAATACATCAACATATTCCTGGACGATGGGGAAATTTTCTATCATCAAACTCTCATTGCCTTCTTCTTCTTCACTGATAAACTCCATAAAGAATGAAATAGGGGGTTCTTTTAGACAAATATGAGGTTGAGATATCTCTCCTTGGAATATAAATGTAGGTTTTCTATTCAAGACAACTGATATTTCTTTACTTCTTCAATTGATCTTAGAATTATACTTTGAGAGGTAGTTTATCCCTATTATTATGTCGAATTCCATCATGGGAATGACTACTATATTTGCGATAAGATTTTTCTCACTAAAGTAAATACTATAGTTTCTAAACACTGACGATGCTTGGATAGTCCCACTAAGAGTCTTGAATGACAACTCTACTTTTAGCAATTCGGGGGTTGATTCTAAAATCCTTGCAAACATGGAGGAAATAAAGGAATGCGTATAACCAGAATCAAATAAAGTAATTTCAAGATTTGAGATAACAACCAGAGTACATGCTACCACATCATTTAGATCATCGACTTCAGCTTTCGTGGTAGCAAAAGCCTGGCCTTGATGCCTTGGCCTTTGCTGAGGCTGATGGTGGTTCCCCTCCACTACCCTCGGATTTGAAATGTGATTGGAAAAGTGCCCATTATGTCCACACTTGAATCACTCGACATCAAGTAGGGCCTGCATCATCTTCCCCTTGTCGTTTGTGTTTAGAAGTTGAGGTTTCACCTCACCATGAAAATTCCTCACAATGTGGCCATCTATGCCACACTTTTAGCACTTCCCACTCTCGAGCAAGTAGTTCCCTAAATTCTTCTTCCCACATTTATTACCTGAGGGAAGTTGCACTTTCTTTCCTCCTCTTCCCTAATCAAAATTCCCCCATAAGCAGGTCCCCATCGATCTCATATTGTCATTGGATTTATGAGTCCACTACGTCTCACCAAACTCTAGTTCTACCTTCATCGCACTCCACACGATCTCCTCATAGCTATCATAATCTCGGTTGGCTATATTCTTTCACAGATGAGGTCTCAGTACACTGAAGAATCTATCAAATGTACCATTTGGATCCATGACAAATCTAGAGGTATATCGTGAAAGCCTTTTGAAGCTCATCTCGTAGCTTCCCACAGATTCATCCTCCTTCGGCTTCAGCTCGAGAAACTCCTTCTTCTTTCATATTCTCATGGACCTAGGGAAATACTTACTGAAAAAGATTCCTCTAAACTCTTCCCACTCCATAGCTTCTACTTCCACCCTTTTCCTCATGTTTTTTATCAAATCCCACCACTGATCAGCTTCTCCCTCTAAGAAATAGACAACCAGAGTGACCTTCTCTTCCTCTAAACATCGTAGCATAGAAAATATATTCTCTATAGAGCTGATCCATTGCTCATCAATCAATGGGTCAGCCGATCCACATAAGGTTGGTGGTCGTTGGCTCATAAAGGACATAACATAACGTTGTTCCCTTTGTGGTGAGATCGTCCTCTCATCTTGATTCAAGTTATTACTCATAACTTGAGTCAGTTGGTTTATCATTCTCATGCATGTTTCTATTCCGACTTCCACTGAAGGGCCTTCAGCGCATGGTCCATTGCGGTCACCATTTCCACGATTCCTCCTATTGCCAACCATTTTCTAAAAGAATAAAATCTTAGTGAGAAACTTGTTTCATATATGAATCTTTTAACTATAAAGGATTCTACGTCTTAAAACATCATTCTTAAACAATTCTATTTCTTTATAATTCCTTCATAATTATTCATAAAAAGCTTGATATTAACCAAACATATCCCCCAGGAGTTTCGTAACCAAGAGTGAAGCAAGGCCCGTTGTCGTGCACCAGTTCTCGTTCAATTCTAGCTCAAAGCAGTGTTTTCAGGTTTTACCCCTATGTACATATGTGCCAGAGCCACCTCTACCTCCTCGTATCTTGACAGAAATGTATTTGTTTGATAAACCAATTACTCAATACTCACCAAAATACCAGTAAGTTTTCCCTATATTTAAACTTTTCTATAGGGTTCTTCCTGAAGTTTTAATATCCTAATTTCCATAAATAACTAAACGATCATTTGATACCAACTATAGCATCCCACCTTTTTAATACATAATTTTTCATTACATTTTACATATAGAGGATCATTAAAGTCTAGTGTCTTGGAAATCAGGAACATAATACATGAAAACAACATAAAAATTCTTCTAAACCACTTGTAAGGATTCATAAAAGGTTCATGCTTTGTATATTTATTGCATCTCATATCCTAGAGATAGAAATCAATGGAAATGGTGAGCAGAAGGCCCAGTAAGGGTAAACAAGGGAATCAATGTACTTGTGATATCAATAAGAACATGAATAAACTCATAAAGACAAGAGAAATGAAAGAATGGGAATATCATAATGAAAAAAATATGAATCATAACTTGAATAAGTGGCTACAACATTTCATTTAGACATTCATGAACATATCACCAAGGTCCATCCCCAAGGTGTCTTAAAAATTACCAAGGTTATTCACCAAGGTATCGTGAAACTTGTCATCTCAAGAGATTAAGTCTTTATACAATGCATTGGAGAAATATTAGGGTGCACCCTTAATATGTCTTTACATTCATGTGATCCACATAGATCATAATCAAGAATTTCATAAATAACCCAAATGGAATCAAAGAAATGGATTTCATGTCAAAATTGTGATGTTTAAAAAGAGCTTAAAAATAAGATCGTTATGTCATTTATAACCCATGGAAAGGGAGTGAGGGTTATATGTATGTAAATTACAGAATCAAATATATCATCTTTATATATTTTTTAACACCCATGGAAACTAAATAAGTCTGGGTATTCACATAAATAAGCAATAGAATTTCTTGAGAGAAAGAGATAGAAATTTTGAGATGAAATTTCTACATCATAACGACTATATAACATGGTTTTAGGAAAAATTGAAAAGATAGGTGAAAAGGGTCACTCACTCATAAATAACTCATAATACATTATGGGTACTGAATAAGATCATGGGATGGATATTTGAATGACATACCACATGAATAGAAAACATGAAATAAAAGAGAAGATGCAATTTCTTTTACAAAAAATTATGCAGCCTAATGGTGTCACTTAAAAATTCCGAAAACAAATTGATGTGAGGGGAAAGGGTGTCTCAAAAATTAGACATGAAATGGATATAAATGAGAATATATAATAACATACCCTCAATATAAAGAGATGGAAACTATAAGACACAACGTAATGGAAGTTGTGACTTAAAAGAGGATGGTGAAAGGATCCCTTACCTTGAAGAGTAACTTCGAAAGCTTGAAGGTCGGGAGCTTGGGAGGCATGAGGGAACCTTGTGAGGACTCCTTGAGAGGTAATAAGACCAGAACTTCGTTGAGGAGGATTTTTAAATGAAAATGATGAGGGAAATTCTTGGTATTTATAGTAGAAGTGAGGGGACAAGTCATTAATGGCCAAGGGACACCTCATCGATGGTATTGGAAAAACCATGGGCTTGCCCATTGTATATGCCCATGTTATTGGCCACCTGGGACACCTAACACCTTATATTAATATTCATAAGTCTACCAGAAATATTACATAATTATTACATCCTTAATGATGTTATTAAACACCCAAAACTAAAAATTGTATTTTCACTATTCATCAGAAATTCATTTTTTTAGAAAAATCCCCAAAAATAACCTTAACCTATTATTGATGCTCTGAATTCAAAAATGAACTCCATTTTATAAAAATAACTTTCTAAATATTCTTAATTAAAATTTCAATTAAAAAACCCCAATTAATCGAAAAAACTAATACTTGAATAATAATTTCCAAAACAGTTATTTACCTATTTTATTGTATCACATTACTTAATCAAGTTGACTAAATTATATTAATACTTTCTTTAAGTGAGATTACTAATCCATTTGGTCACATTACTAATCCCAAGCGTAAAATCACTATTCATAATTTACTATTCACAAAAAAATTAAGTTGATCTTATTAGACTCTAAATTTCTTACGGAACACATTTACAGAAGACAATTTTTTGAAAATAATTACACAGTATTAATTATTTAAGGTTTAAATAAATATTTAAAATATCCCCTTCTTCCTAAATTCATCAATATAAAACCTATATTTATTCGAACATATGAAAAAAAAACACAAACTTCACCATAGGAAGAAATCAAAAATTTATTTACCTCAAAGGATTACACAAACTAGGAATGGTCTCATTACATATCCCCTTACAACCCCACCATAGGACCTAAGTGTAAGGTGTGCTAAGGTGAGAGAATCTGAGAGTGGCTCGGCCAACATTGCCCGAGTAGTGATTTCTATAAGCTTGAACTTCTCCCAAAGGAGATTCTGCTCCAGCTTCACATGATGAAGTTCGGCTTTGGTTTGGTCCAGAGCAAAGCCCAGTGGTGCTACCTCCTTCCCAAGTTTCGTTATGTGGGCTTCGATCGGCCCAAGACTACAAGATGAGGCCATCAAATCTTATTTCTATATTAACCAAGATCACTTGTATTTATAGAAAACAATCACAACACTTAGTTTCCAACGGTCATATTGACCAATGGTCATATAATATTCAAAACCCAATGGTATAATTTTAATTATACTCATATCATTAATTAAATAATATAGTTTTGTTAAGTATAAACTAAAATAACACACAAGATTAGAACAAAAACTCATTCAAAATTTCGGGTCGTTACAGTTATTTTTTAAGATATTGGTTGATCCAAATGGCTATATATGTTTTAATATGTTAGAATAGTGAGTGCCCTTTTATAATTGGGGAAGAGTGGTATTTTTGTAAATACCAAAAAGTATCCACTATTGGGAGGTCACTCTTATGACATGTGCCTATAAAATAGATCAAAAATGGGTGTATAAATGAAATTTTTGAGATACACCTCCATCACACAAAATAAACACATCTTTTTTTAGGTTATTCCATAATCATTAAGATTACTCAACTTTTCCATTTTTGTTTTTTTCATGGTAAGTTGTATCTTTTTATTTACCTATTTAATATGTCAGATATGAATAAAATTAAAATGAAATTTATTATATAATTTATAACTAATGACTATTAATATTAAATATAATTTATTAAATATAAATATTATGTTTATATAGAAATTAATTTTAACATAAGATCATGTGATGTACAAAACCTCATTTGAATATTAATTGCGGTAATTAAATTTTACTATTTTTACTAATAATTAATCTCAAAAATGAAGTTGAAATTATTTGATAATATAAATTTTTTCATTTAAAATATTATAACTATTTTTATATGTTCTATTCAAATAAGAGGAAAATTTTATTTTAAAATTAATCTCACAAACACAATTGGAAAGCGATTATTTTAACGAGAAAAGCTTTAAATGTTTATAATGTTTTTATAATCAATTTCAATATGAAATTGATTAAAATAAACTAAATTATATTTATTTTATTGTACTAAAATTTCATTAAAACTAATTTATAAAATAATGTAAATTTATAAATAAAATAAACAAAAATTAGTTTTTAAATTAAAATTCCTTATTTTTCAGTATTCATAAAAAATGAAGCTTTTTAAAAAAAAATCCAAGAAATTCAGCCTAAGATAATTTTGACATGGTGATTTCATAAATGGAGTTTATATTATCAAATTAATTTTTAAAAGTTCTAAAAATTATTTTTATTAATGTTCAAAAAATATATAGAAATTATTTTTTGAGAAAATAGTATTTTTGAAACATATAAATACTTTACAGAAAATTATGTTGTTTGTTAACAATATTATTCCTTTATGTAAAAAAATTTAATTAACATTTAAATATTAGATATTTCTACTCGTATTACTAATTTTAATGTCTAGGAATTAAATTTCATGTTTAAATAACAATATCAATCATATATTACGCCTTTTTTAAAACTCGGTTTTGTGTCTAACGATGTCTAACCTAGTGTTTCATGTAGCTCTTGCTTAAATTATATGTAACACAAGATATAAATGAAAATAAATTATTCAAGGAAAATAATTCATAAAAAATCTTAGTTTTATAGTATACCATGATTTCATCTACCAATACAACCACAAAGCAATTCAGGTATGGTTGAAAGATTCAGTTCATCAAGGCCATAAACATTTTAGGAACATTTGTCTACCCAATTGGAATTGTAAAGAACTCATATAAATCATACCTGCTTCTAAAAGTTTTTTATAGTTTATCAAAAGTTCTCACCCTCATCTGGTGATACCCTAACCTCAAATCAATTTTTTAAAACATATAGGAATCCTTTAACTGGTAAAAAAGGATATCAATGTGGGGAAGAGGGTACCTGTTCTTAATCATCATTTGATTCAATTTCAAATAATTGAAAAATAATCAAAACATTCTATTAGCCGTCTCAGAAATAAATACTAAATTTATCCATGATAATGTAGTAAAAAAATAAAACTTATAGTCTCAAATTCCTCCAACGTAGATTAGGGTCCTTGAATCTATTTTTTCAATATTATATAGAAGAATACAAAATGTCTTATCTCAAGGAAATAGATCAATCATGAACTCGGTCTCTCTATTTGGTGGAAAAACAGATATGTCCTCAAGAAACATTTCTTTAAACCAATCAACTAAAGGTGGAAGTAAATGATGTTCTACTCCATGATCATCTAGTAAAATACGGCAACCTAGGCTATGAGATCACACTGTTTTGGAAAAACGTCCCCTCCATGGATTTCCAAAATATTTAATTCCCCATGATGGACATATGTTTCGCAATTAAGAGACATTAAACTCACTCTACAATAGAAACAATCAATATGATCTTGGTATATAACTAACCATTCTATACCCTTTAGTAGGTCCACACCAAATATTTCGGGAACAAATAAGTCCCAAAGAAGATGGTACCCACCATACTCAAGGACACACTCCTAACATTATTGGATGCTTGGTTATTGTATTTATAATGTAATTTCAATTGACATATCACCATATGTATATTCCACCACTAGACCAAAAACATTTACAAACTAAGAAGATATAAACCAATGTGAGGCCCATGTATCAAATAAAGAACTATAATTCATTAAATCTAGAGGATGTTTCATTTAATAACCAATAGTCGAGCATCACCATCACTAATTGAAAGCTAATCTACATAAAGTTGTCCAACCACTCTACCTTGGTCTTTGATCTAAGTTCCTTGTGCAGAAATTCCCTGATTATATGGGTTCCCATGTCCTCATGTATAGTATCCATTTCCCCAATCAGTATGGATGGTGGAACATTAACTATCTGACTGATATTTTGTATTCGTCCACCTTTTAGTGATTTATATCAGCCTATATCATCCACTATTTCATGCCTGATGATGATTCCTACATAACCTCTATAAATGTACAATCCTACTGCATGTTTGGTATTCCACTGGGGGTAAAACTAAGGGACCTTTCATGTGTCCTTATCAACCACACTGATAGAAGATGACTGAACTACCTCTATGAGAGATTGTTCCCCTTCCATGATGAATTTTCCTTCCACCACTCTAGTGGAAACTCTCAAAACAAAACTTCCTAATTTTAGAAGACCTGCCACTAAATCACCTTGTTAAAAAGATATATCCACCACTATAATATTCCTTCATGTTCCCTTTTGATATTATAACATAATACAAATCCTCATAAAACCACCTCAACTAAAATATATTTACCTTATAATTTATCTTACATAGAAGTGCATCTTGAAACCCCTCATCCATAATTGCCTCATGTCCTATCAATATTAGATAAAAACCCTACAAATCTATGAAACATCTAGTATGATCTGTTATCATCATACTTCATTCAGTTAATATTATAAAATATTTATCTTTCCTCTACCTCATGGTCTAACCATTAAACTATATTAGGTCCACCCTCTTCGAAAAATGTCAGAGGATGATACAGTTAAAACTCCAGATCCAGGTCGAACATACTCAGTGTATACCTTCCTAGGTATTTCTCCATAAAATGAATAAAATGAGATATTTTTTTATGAAACTGATCTTCTCCTATATTATTTGAAACCAATAAGTTCTCTTTCCCTACTACTAGAGAATAATAGTTGATAATTTCCTCCAATCTCCCAACCAGTAGGCATCATCATGGTGGCATATGTCTGGAATGAAAAATGAACATTTCAAAATTAATAACATATGTTTCCCATAATGATTCAAAGTAGGTATTACATATGGTAAAAATAAATTACCCCACATGAACTAGCATCTGGAGACTATTGGATATTTTAGGGAGACTATAACCTCTTTACAAGAATAAAATAATGTCAGAAATCCAAAAAACTGTCGACTTTAAATAATAATAAATACAAAAAACTTCACATACAACATTCCCATAATGAAGAAGTTCCCACAAACCAATACATTAAAATATTCCATGTTAGTAGTTTGTAGTTCCACATGAAAGTACAATATAATACATTCTAAAAAAATCCCAAAAATGGTCACAATAACATGTTTTTCTCTCATCCAAGCTCTATAATGAAACCAAAATCAACCGTCTAGAGTAGGTTATTTTCCCTTATAATGACTTACAATCTTGTTGTTTTTTAGGGTACCCAATGGCCACACAAGAAGGGTGTGAGTATAACTTTGTAGGCGACCACCAATATTGTCTATAACAATATAGTCTAATATAGTGTGTGAAGGAGTAAAATAATTAATTACAACATGAAAATAAACCAGGATCCAAATTTTAATAGCTTTTTATAAATCACTTTTACTTGTAGTTTCTTATTTTACCCATATTCATCTGACCTTATTTAGATCATGAAATTAATTTGAACCATGTGTCAAAGGGGTCATAGGTTAAACAACAAGAAGTGTCATTCATTGTATCCAACCAGGATTCATAAATCTATGTCTGATCATCCCAACCATAATATGGAATTCCATTTCTATACCCTTGGAGTTAAGAGCCTTAGTCCTTTCTCCAAAATCTACAATAAATAAGGGAACCTGTAGAATCATTGTGGATCTCTCAAGGTAGAGGAGAATCGTTCCAACATCCCAACAAATCATTTTTCCATATTTTCTAAGGCTCGTCATCATTAACATGTTTATCCATCAAGGACAGCATAGGTCCACCCTTTCATATATCAAAATTTTCAGGTTCATTTCATCCGTCATATTCGTATTTCCCATATATATGCCATTTAACCCATGAAAAACATTTATAAACATTCATCTCCCCTCTCATGATATTTAACCATATATACATACCCATTAAATCATTTCTCACATTTACCCATTATATTCTATAACTCATTTAACATATTCAAGTCAATCCAAAATACCCCTTATTCCCATTCCAATTTTATTTACACTATTAAATTTTTTAAATCCCATAAAACCTTCAATTAATCATTTATCAACATAATTTTCAATTTCAAGGAGTTTTCACAACCCATGGGTGTCCATAGACCTTGTCTAATGAACCTCAAAAAATCCAACAGGGGTGATGATGGGTTCAACAGACCATTTATGAACCCAATTTATAATTTCTTACCAAGTATTAAAATGCACACCACAATAGTGCAAAGTCACAAACCCATTAATATGAATTAGACATTAGGAATATGGGATATAATTTATATACCACCTACCTCATGTTCATAAATGATTGAACACTTAAACTTTTTCCTTAATTCAAACTAAAACAACCATCAAAGTACTAACATTTAATCATCTAGAAAACAAGGTTTGAGAGTCTTTTGAATTACTAAAACAATTATATAAGCCCTATTATGTTAAATAGGGTAAATAGGAGTTACAGACTCTCTTGGAGATTTGGTACTCACCCAATGACACTTCAAATAACTCAAAATAGAGGGAGAATGATCCTTGTAAGAGGGGAAACTTATTATCTATCACTCAAGCTATTGGAGATGGAGAGTGGAATAAAATCAAGTGATAATCCTTAATGTACAAGGAAAAAAACTGGAAATTTCCCCTTTTAATGAGTTTCATGGTTTCACTACATGTTTTTCCAAACCATATTCCAACCCCATTCCACCCTCGATCCAGTAAGGGGCCTAGGTTTCACATTCTCCTGGGGATAATATGTGGTTTTCCAAACCATATAGAGTCTGTGCATTTGGTTTCATCCAAAACCACATAGTTCTCTACCTCCCCTATTATGGTTTTTCAATTGGTCACTCACCCACTACAAACTATGTTGTTAAGGAGTAAAACGACTACTAATCATGTTCCAACCAGGAACCCTACACAATACTACCACTATTAATCCATTTACATGTCTTGAAACCCTAATATTACCCTGAGTCCCCTAATATTCTTAGTGAACATTAATTATCAATTATCAAGGGTTTTAACTCAAATTTTAAACAAGGGAGTACCTCCATAAATGGTCAGGATCTTAAATCATGCATTATAAGAACTCTATTTCTAAGCTAGACAATCCATAATTTCCACAGATATAAAGGAATTTGAAGCTCCTGTATTGAATAAGGAATAATATAGAGTCGATACTATTAGAGTAATACCTAGAACTATAAGAGGAATTGTAAGCTTCATCTCATGATTATGATAAGTTGTATAGACATGGCAAGATCCTTGGCCCTGAGATTCAACCTATCTAACAAGAGAAGATCTTCTCTATTGACACTATATATTTCAAGTTTGGATACCTTTTCTATTCCCACCCTCTTATCAAGATCAACTAGTAGTATCGAAGTTCCCTTCCTCGATGTTGAACCACTCCGGATCACACTACTAGTATCCCTGATGTTCTCGTGGTGATGAGGGCCTATATCAATATGTTATAAATGGTGGTCAACCAAAATAAATTTACTTTCAATTGGATGTTGTATGTAAAACCATCTCTTTATCATCAACCCATAATTAGTATTTATCAGTGTAAAAATATAAATCCTAGTGAAATTATATGAACAATACATTAAAGACCTAGTGCCCTAGTGTAGATATATAAGTTATATAGAGTGGTTCACTAATAGTATATAAGTGATGAAGTTGTTATAGAAGGTTTTTTTAATGTCCACCTAGATAATACCCTAATGTATATCTTACTTGGAAATAACACACCACCAATTATTTGAAAAACCATGAAGCATATATATTTTGAGCATAAACCTCCACTCTTGGGGGATATTTAAATTCTCAAATATAGATAATGTGGCCTCTATCCATGACTCAATATCCTAAGGATCTCCATCCATAATGAAATTGAAAGTATGTTGATGCAGAAAATATTAGGTGAACTCTTCCATAGTAGTGGTAGATTACAGAGATCACTGAATAAATTGCACGAAGCATTGGAAGCTCTCCTAGAACTTGGGATTGATGCCTGGTTAAGTAATAGTAGATGGTTCCTCGTGAGGAATAATAGGAGGTAATATGGGTGTCTTAAGACCCACCACCTCTAGAGCATGGTCGTCATCACGCTCCTGGTGCATGAATCATAGACGTCATAGAAGAATTGATCTATGATTTATAAATTCACATCTCATATAATTTTAAACATAGTTTTAATCAAAATTATCATAATATTATAGTTACCCACATTCCTATATAAGAGTAACACCCCTCTTCCTATTTCATCAGGAAGTGGGGCTTTCTTTTTCTGGAGAAAATCATGCTGATCCACCGGGACACCTTTTACATTGTCATAAGCTCAGAAGTCGACTTTGTACAGGCCTAGTGAATAGATCCTCATTCCTTGAGTAAGTGGTGATTCAATATTACCCTGATGGTTTTAGGACGTCTGTAAGGGTAAGGAATTCCCAATAGAAGTGATTTCGTTATGTCTTCTAGGTATTCATCTCCCCTTCTAGAATGCATGTTTCTTAAAGGTGATTGGGAACACTTTAGGGGTATTCCATTGCTCGGATGATCTCACATGGAGTTACTCAGATGCATTGTTTGCACAGATCTGTATGGAAATGGACATCTAGGGGGCCCTCCAGAAAGCATCTCTTTACGAGTGATGAACTCCTTCTGCTGGTCACAACACATCTCGTATCCGGTGTTTCTGCGGTTTTTCTCTTCTTGATGTCTCCAAGTTCACTCCATTCAAGTGTGTAGAAACAACCTTCGGGGTGGTCATCAAGGTTTCAATAATGTGTCCCATGGTTGAAAAGTGTTGATAGGCCTCTGGAAAAGCTGTGAATACACCGGGGCCCTATCCTTGAGTGGGTGTCGATCACTAATCATGAGGTTCCTTCTTCAGACCCTCCATTGGCCCTTCTAGCTCCCCTCTTGATAGTCACTGTGAGTAGGTAAAATACTCTATTTCTAGTCCTCTAATCCTAGTCTTCTTTCTCAGTTAACTACAATGGATTGACCTTTTCAATGATCAAGTGGTTCTATGATCCTAAGACCTTCTTCAGCATCTTAACTTCTCTTAATCCCCCTCTAGGCCACCCCTTTTCCTTGTAATTCTCCTCCCTACCAAAAGTGGAACCATCTCATCTGGCTCCTTTGGGATACATCTCTCCCCTTCCTCCTTCTCCATATCTTTTTCCTTTTCCCCCTCCCCCTCTTCTCTTTGAGTCTCTCATCCAAGTGACTAATAATCCTAGGCCTTGTCCCTCAACCCAATGATGTGGTCATGACCCTAGGTTACCTCTTGATCTTAAAGGCCCATCCTCCACCCGCCCATCATCCACTTGCAGTGTAGGTAGGTTCATGAGGGATCAAGCTAAAAATATTATGGTTATCTTCCCTGCCAGCTCCACAAAGACTAAGAGTTACATGGCTAATGTTGGGGCACTCCTCTCCCAATTATTCCCTTAATCATATAGAATGCTTGTGTCCTAGGGGATCTAGTGAAAATGGACTTCCTCTCATCTTCTATCCACAAGAACAAGGTCAGTATCATCGTTTTCATTGAGGACAATCAAAACAATTCTAGAATTTCAAACTTCTCTAAAAGGAACACAATGCATGAGTATAAACATGAAGATCCATTCAAAAAAACATATTTGGATCTTTTAGAACCCAGGCATTGTGGTTGATATCATTCACTATGGTGACGAACATGTTACCACAAAGGTCACTCATGAAAGAGGTGAATTCATTTCATCATTCATTTACGAGAGCTGTGATACCCATCAGAATGAGGTACATTGGCAGGAACTCTCCTTTTTAACCTGGGAAGTTGGCCCTAGTTTCTTGGAGAGGATTTTAATTTCATTATGAACCTATAAGAAATGAAGGGGAGAGTCCCATTTCTCAAAAATTCAATATTGGCCTTCTACAAATTTATGACAGACAATGGGCTTATAGATCTCAGGTTCTCTAGTGATAAATTTACATGGTAAATTACTCAGTGAGGCTTCTGCTACTCATGTAGTTGCATTGACTGGTGTATAGACAACATGAAAGCTATCTCTCTATACCTTGACACCCAATCCAGTAAGATGGTGTGTGGTCTCTCCAACCATTCCCTAATCCTTCTTAGAATATCAGTGGCCTAGGTGAGTCACCATCCCTTCAAATGCCTCTAAAACTTGGACTATATTCATGGTTTCTATGAATTGGTCAGAGAGGTGCGACACAAGCCCACCTAGGGGAGGTTATGGGTTTCCATTCATCATAAACATAGAAAGCTCAAAGAAAGACTCCAAGATTGGTCCAATTCACTTCTTCAATATGATAGGGATATGGTTGAGACCATGTATGAGATCAATCATCTCGAACAATGTCTGGAGGGCTCCTGGGATGATCATAACTTTTAAGATCTTTCCATGAATAAGGATATTCTTGCTGAAACGATCCTTCTTCAGGAGCAACTGGCAAGGGATAAAGTGAGGATTAGATGGTTAGTGGAAGGGGACTGTAACACATCTTTTTCCATGAAAGTATCAAATAAAGGAAGTTCCTAGTTCTTCCCAACATCTTGATGCCTAATGGGTTGATATTGATTGATAGAGAAGTAGTGCGGATCCTCACCCACTCTCACATAAAATTTATTGTGGTGGGTCAAAACCCTTGCATTCTTGATGGCTACCCAGGGGTGATGTGGGATTTATGGGTACCATTATATTCCATGTTCCTTCCAAGACAAATGAGAATATGGAAACCTTACCAGAGGAAGTAAAAGTTCAGGATGAAATCATTCAGCCCAAAGCCAATAGCTCTCTGGGGACCGATAGTTTCCTAGGATCCTTATATGGTTACAACAAAGAGGTGATCATAGACAGCCTTACTATGACCATCCAGGACTATTTTCAGGGTGGTAGTTTACTCAGAGTGTCTTTTGCCACTTCCCTTGTCCTTCTTCCCAAAGAAATGCCCCGCTCCTTGATTCACCACTATCATCCAATTACCTTATGCAACTTCCCTTATAAGGTCTTGGATTTTATTCTTCATAACAGACTCAATTTGGACCTAACATGTTGGATTTCTTTGGAATATCATGGCTCTATGAGGGGCTGCATGATCTAGGGGTTGTAGCCTTGGCATAAGAGATGATCTGGGACATCAAAACCAAGGTTCATGGGTCTAACCTAGCTCTTAAGATCGATATGAATAAATACTTCCATCATGTTGAATGGGGTTTCATCAACAAGGTCCTCTTAGGTATGGGATTATCTCCTCATGTTATTGATCTCTTCTTCTGTTTTTTTAGCTCTTCATGGTTGGATGTTGATTTCATGTGAAAATCCCACAGTTTTTTCAAGGATACACAGGGCTAAAGTCAGGGAGATCCTATCTATCTGACCGTATTTATTCTCTCCCAAACAATTCTCAATCGCCTTATTCACCATATTTTTTCCAGTGAAAAAATTCTCTCAAATAGAAGAAATGGAATAGCATAATACCTCTCCCAACTTATGTTAGATAATGAAAAACTAATCTTCCTGAATGCTTCTAAGAAATCTAATAGGGGGTTGATCCATGTCTTGGTGGAGTACTGCCATTGGAGTGGGAGAGTTATTAGTAAAAACAAAAGCAACCTCTTCATATCAAGGGGATGCACCTCCGCTCATTCTACATAAATTTGCAACCTCATGGGAATTCATTAATGGAGTTGAATAATGAACTATCTGGGGGGGCCCTATCTCCCCCCATCATCCCTGAATCCTGGATTTTTACTTTATTGGGTGTTGGATTGTAGATAGAGTTCTCAACTAGAAAAACTGATACCTGTCATTTGGATGATATATCTCCCCAGTTAAAAGTGTTCTCCTTAAAACGTATGTTCATGAAATTTCTTATGTCAAATCACCCAAAGGGGTAATATCAAATATTGAAAAGGTTATTGCCTTATTTATATGGGATGCCTAGGCTGAGGGGAAGCATGCCTGGGTTTCATGTGAAAAAATGGAGACGCCCATTCAGGAAGGGGGGATCAGCATTAGTAGACTTTTGGAAACCCTCCTCTATCTCCATGGTAAGATGGCATGGGAGCTTCATGAATGTAGGACCGTGTGGGGTAAGACCATGGGTGGCCCCTCAGTAGAGAGTGTGTTGAGTGACAACAAATATAAGTCACATTTTATGTCCATGATCCTCCCTATTTTCTCCGCCATTCACCCACTTGTCTAGTGGATCATTAGGGAAGGAAAAGTGTCCTTCTAGCACAAAAACGGGATGGGAGCTTTCCTTGGCTTCCCCAGTTGTCCATCATACAGTATTACGTATGTGGAGGCTAATTGATTTTTGTAATTCATCAAGGAAATTCTCAACAAGGACCAATTCAAAAAAAATCACCTCATTGATATCTCGGTAGAGCCAGACAATTGTGTTTTTATCTCCCCATTCACATGATCCTTCTCCTCAAAGGATTATCATCATGCTCTTATGCCTGAATAGTAAGACCATCAATGGAATTATCTTCTTTGGACCAAAAAAATCCCTAAGAAATATAACTCCCTCACATTTAGGGTTAGGAATTCTACTGTCTCCATTGATGAGAACATCATGAAATGTGGTGTTTCTTTTCCTTCTAGGTGCATGTGTTGTAAAGTACCCAATTAAGAGAGAAGTGAGAACCTATTCTTTGAAGGTGAGTGGGAAAAATATGTATGGTCGTCCCTTATAGGATTCACTTATATTAGCATTCGTCCCCCGCATGATGCCTCCTTCTTGGCCTGATGGTTCCATGCCTCAGGTGGTAGAGGTGTGGAGAGCATTTCCAGATCCTTTATTCTTCATGATGGCATGTGGTGAATTTGGAAAGCTAGGGACAAAGGTATATTTGAGGGTGTTATATTGTCTTTTATAGACATCTCTTACCATGTCCGGAGCCTGCTACTCAATCTGATCAGTTTTTTGGACAATTGGTGGGATGCACCTTCCCTTTAGATCATTTTCCCGTATCTTCAGGCGCATCCCAGAGTCCATATTCCTAGTGGTCATTGGGTACGGTGGAAACCCCATAACTTAGTTCTAAATCTCAATACAGGAATCTCATTAATTTCAGGTGATTTTAGGGGATGTGGGGTGGTTCGAGACTCATGGGCACCATTGTAATGTCCTTCACTGTCTTCTTTGGCATAGGATCATCCCTCCAGTTTGAAGCTCTAGTGTTTCTCTCTAGCCTCGTCCTTTAAAGTAAAGGAGGAATTGAAATTGAAGAGGTATAAATGGAATCTCTCATCCTCTATAACTCTTTTCAATTCATAGTTAATACCCCCTATTCAATATCTAACACATCTAGGAAGTTCCATACCCTTCTATCCAAAAACATTAGCTTGAGACACACATGGTAATAGGGTAACATGGTGGTTGATCATATATCAAATATTTCAGGGCAGGGTTTTGGTACTACAATTTTCTACAACATGAATCAGTTTAAACCTATGGTTATAATCCTTATTAAAGGGTATTCCCTCAGTCTTCATTATTTCATGCCCCATTTGGCCTTCCCTTCTTTGTTTTCTCTGATTTTTATTCCTTCCCTTTATTCAAAAAATAAATAATGATTATGATGATGAACTAAGACCTGACCCTTACATCCTATAGTATGATATAATAGGTCATTTAAAATGATTTAATTAAATTAATTACCATTCTTAATTTATCGAATCACATGCATCATAAATTATAGTTAATATTCAAGTAATCTAAATCATCTAATGTTTTAGCCAATGGAACTAATGTTCCATGGATCAAACATGAGATAATTGATTAGTTAAGGTGATATCACCAAATTAATATTATAAAACACCATTTAGGATGATTTTTAAACATTAATTAATATAATTATTTTTTCCCAACAAGAAACTTTAGAAAATTTTCAAATAAAACAGTCATGGAACCAATAATATATTGAAATAAATGCATGAAACAATATAAATTTTGGAATGGAAAATAAATGAAATTTGAATCCTACAATACCTATGATGATTCATGATATGATACATTTTTTCTTCATCAAGAAAAAGGTAGAGGAAAATTAAAAATAATTTGAAACATCACAACTATTGTGCATTACCCAAAGGTGAATCATTATAATTATAATAGGTATAATCCAAAACAGTAAGATCCCCACCCCTGTAATTTTTTATTTCTATTTTATATGGGTTTATTACTATTAATCACAGTCTCTTTACCAAATTCTGTTATATTCATAGTATCTTCTCTATTACCCAAATAGTAAGATAAAACAAAAAAAATCCACTAATACAATGTTTTATAATCATGAACCCAGTTCAATTATAAGTAATAGAACCTTATTGGAAAAATGGACTCATTTGTGCCTCCCCGTATGCCAGAGGATATTGGCAATTAGTGAGGGTCAGTGGTGGTATGGTTGGGATACATTACCCTCATGATCAGATAATAACATAGTGGTTTACAATAATGATAATTAGTGGAAAGAGTAATAAATAACTATTATAATAATAATAAACCATCTAGAAAAAATAATAAGGCGTATGTTCAATTAATATCATATACAAAAATGATTATCATCCCATGATGCAATAAAGGAGGGTAAGTACACAGGATACTATGAAAATACATATGAATCATGATATATAAAAGAAAAAAACTAAAAGTTATATCTACTAGAATCATGAGCATAGGATTGATCCTATACTCCTGTACTCTATAATAGGACTGTAAGTTAGGAATTGAATGTTGGAAACTTCAATTTTTTCCCACCTAAATCCATAAGGTGTGTCCAGGTACTAAAAGGTGGCCCAAAAGGGTGTGAAATATAATCATCATCCAAGAAAAATATAGTATTTTCATATAAGACGATCAATTTATAGAAAAAAATAAATATAAGATAGTAAATAAATATATCACATTAAATTGGATTCCTCCCAAGATACCCAACTAACACTACCAGCTTTATCCTAAACCAGATGTATCTAAACAGATGTCACCATGTAAGTATATTTATATATATAAAGGTGTGAATGTATATACCTAACATACATATATAAACATATGTGCATGTATATAGATACATATTAATTTTTATGATCTTAGGTTTATTTGTGAGGATCTTACCATTGGTTACCCAATTCATCCAATAGTGAATAAATTGGACATTAGATGATGAACCTAGAAAAAATCATAGTTTGGAGGAATATAGGGTGTCATAATAACTAGGGGAGGTTCCTCAAGTGAAAGGGTATGAAAAATAAAGGAATAAAGTTAAATTAAATCAAGGAAAATCATCTTTTCTCAAATTTTTAAGAGGCGCATGGTTTTTACACATGGTTTGTAACACTGTGAGCCAAAACCATGTGGCACCATTGGTTAAGTAGACCTATGCATGTATCCCTAGGAACACAGTTTAAAAAAATCATGTGACCCATTCCAACCCATTGGATATCCATGTATAGTCATGTAGCCTGAGGTTCATAGTTAAAATAAACAATGCACCCCTCAACAGTTTACTTGAACACCCACACACTTAAGTCACATGGTTAGAAAAAAAATCATGTTTTAAGCATGTGGCTAAGTCTAAATTTTCAAAATTCTGAGTTCTAGGATATTAAGGAGCCATATATTATCCCAAACAACTCCATATCCATTAAGTCACATCGCTATCAAAAAACTAGTGGTTTTTAATATTAGTTTAAGAATCTATACTTCTTGGAATATCCTAGGACATTACAACACACATTCCCTTTTGAAAAAACATATTTAAAATATAAAAATATCAAAGAAATTATAGAAAAAATATTTTTTGAAAAATTAAAGCAAATAACTAAAGGAATTTTCTAGGTTAAGAATAGTAATGGGTACGGTAAAATTCATTTATGTGGTTAATGATAAAACAAAAATTATGTCTACAACTTTTGTAAAAAGTACATCGTTGAGAAAATAATTATAATATTCCTTTAAAAAAATTGAATTTCAAACATGAGTAAATATATATTTAATCAATTATTGGACAATAGGAAATATAATTATAAAAAAAACATTTTGTGAAAATTTGGATATTGAAGAATGTATTTCCGACCGAAAAGATAAAAAAAGGTCATTTTTCATTAAAAAAATTATAATATTTGATTACATAGTGAGAGTAAAATAAACAGAAATTTTTTAATTTATTGAAAAAACTAGATTATATTAAAATATATATAAATTTTGATATATATATATATATATATCATATAATTCCATTTTTTGGAATTTAATCATAAATAATCACATTAAAAAGTTTCATGGTAACATAAAACCATTCCTACTTTGGTAAATTTTTAATCAGAACCCATATGAATGTAATATATTAAAATTAACAATTAAATAGTATTATTTTAAATTTATTTATGATATATAATATAAAATGAGAATTTATTATTCTATATATAATAATTAATTGGTTAATATTGAATATGTTTCATAGAAACAAAAGTGAGACAAGAAACCCTTACATAAAGTCTTCAATTCATTGTAAGATCTCTAACCACTAGTATAAATAATTTAATTTTAATATACCTATATAACAGAACCTTATTCATACTTATAATACCATAAATTGTTTAATTATTACATATTATCACCCATTAATTAGAAATATTTAATTATCATCATCCTTTCGGGTGTTAACAACTTCGTTTTTTCATATCTATTTTGGTCCTAATGTTATGATCATTACAATTTGATCATGGTAAAATTATCTCAGAAAAATTAAAAATTAAATTAATAAATTTTTTAATAATTAATACAATGTATAATTAATTCATATAAAGTAGTGATGAGAAATTAATTACATCACATCATAGACATGTAATTTGTATGTACGCATCAGTGGTGTTTTAACTTTTAGATGGATGAAATTAAAGGGTGGTAAATAAGAATAAACAATTAAAAATAGTTTTTACATAATAAATATCATATATATACATTATATATATCCTTATTATCATCTATGTAAAGATTAAATGAAAAAATTATCACATTGATTTATGGAGGTGGTAGTAAACACATACCCTTGAGTGACGTTATCATTTTCAAATGGATGGTAAGGTAAAAAAGTATATAATCTATTAAAATAATTAAAGACTTTTTATTTTAATAATATCATATATAAACATTAAATACAACATAAAAAAGAAACCATGTAATAAGGTTATGTAAATGAGATGTATTGCTATGTGGAGGTGGTGTCCCACATATAAGCATGAATGATAATTTCATTTCTCATTTGATAGAAATGAGGTGGTAAATTATTTTACAACATACTAAATAAATTATATTTATATTTATAATACATTATGTATCATTTTATGATGGAAACAACAGTACTATTGGAAGTATAATAATAATTATACATTGGAATAGTTGATAAAGATGATTTTACCTTCTTTGAGATACCTTATTTGGCGTACACCATAAGCCTTCTAAGGATTGACTCAGGTAAGAAAAGAAGATCATGATCTAATTTTTGCAAGATATGAATATTTTTGGGTAATTATTTTCTAATATATTAGGATAAAATTATGTTAATTATGAAGTATAAAATATGAAATTTTATAATATTGGGGAGGGAAACACATAGATTTACATAAAATATTTAAATAATTTATGGTCGATTTCATGTAAATGATGAAAAAAATGGAAAAAAATAATAATTTAAGATAATATATGTTCTAAAAATATTCATAAAATATTATTTATTCAATTTAATGTGGCACTTTTAATCATATATATTATTTTAACCCATAGAAAACCCATTTCAACACTAAACATGGATACCAATAATTACTGTTTTTAATATTCATTATAGAAAAATAAATGAGTTCGTGTTACTAAATTTTGAAAAAATAATTCAAAATATGGAATAAATATTATTAAATTAAATTAATATATATTTAATAAAATAATTATAAATAGACACGCAAAATGAAATGAAAACTATTTATTAGAAAAACGTATTTTTTAATATAAAAATGAATTTACCTTCGTTCATTAAAATGTAAAAACTGTTAGATGAATGTTAAAATATGTTATTGAAAATATATTTTATATAAATCTTTGAAATTACTAATAAATAGTAATTTAATTAATTTATTATGATAATAACACTTTGAACACATAAAAACAGTTGTTCCAAAAAAATACCTTTTTTACCACCAGCCGATTTTATCTTCATTCCTAGTCATTAGATAAATAATTATGATTATTAATTCAACAATTTACATTAAAGTTCAATAAAATAATATTTTAATATTGATCAATATGTTTTTTCATATATTTAATTAATAACTTCTATAAAAATACATTTCTTCATTTAAATTGGACTTTCAATGATGAAATAATTTTATTGAAATGAAGTTATTATCTCAAAAGAATTAATAAATATTTTTGAATTAAGGAAAAAGGATTATCTATATATTATAATATCATTATTTTTTTTCATACACACTAATAAAATAGAGAGCATATAAATTTTATATTATATCATAGTTCAGTTAGACATGGGGTTATGTGTAAAGAAAGATATCAAATACGTCAAATTTATTTCAAAGGAATACATATAAAATATTAGGGTGTTATAGAATTACCAGAATACTAGTATAAATGATTATAATATTGTTCTGTGAAACCACAAATCCCTTTGTGTAAACATGAGACATCAATGTTCTTAAGTATGTGGAATTACGTTAGCATGAATCGCCTCTATGTAAATATGAATCATCTATGTGGTCATATTATCTTTACTTGAGTATATATCATTTGGGAATCATTATTGGAATAAACTATAAATGGGTAAAGTCTTTTAAGAATAATCTTTGAAAGTTATCTTATAACACCATTAGTAGTTATAAAATTTTGAGGATGTTGTTGACTTAAAAATAAATATTTTAGAATATATTTTCAAAAGTAGAATTAAAAGTGATGATTCTTGGACTGATTCTCGTTAATAGAAACATAAACAATTAAATGTGATAGAAAATTACCAAAACTAAGGATATTATATACATGGATTAAGTGAATAAGATAATATATGATATGACTATGGGATATGAACATGTAAATTAAATAAATTAGGAAATAAAAAACTGCGATGGGGGTGTAATGGGATTCAAAGTTTTAAATATGAAATAATTTAATTTGATTCTATCTATTTTTATAATAATGACTAAGAAGTCAGATTAAGGAGGATCAAAATTCAATTTTTACAAGTATTTTTTCAAAGTAATATCTGAAAATCAGTAAATATATGATCAATGATGAAATTGAAATAATCAGAATATTTTGGAGTTGTATTGAATCGTTTCATACAACATGAAAAATTATTATACAAGATGGTTATATTAGAATGATTAGATCAAATATGGTTGATAAAATGGGTTATCTAATAAATCTAGAGTTATATATTATCAAATCTCGAAATATTTAAACACATAAAGAAGAATGTGTTATTCTTAAAAGATCTAAATATCATAGTGAATATATTTATTCATTCAAGGACTACGTTATATGATATGTGTTTGTGTTCTAAAGATGATGAGATATGAGTATGTTCTAGTGAAATGATAAATGAATATTTTTTTCTTATTCTATGAGCTCAGTGGGGTGTTATGAAAATATTTTCCCAAGATTTAACATATATTATTTAAAAAAGATTAAACTAAAAAATGTTTATGATTCAAACTATAAAATGAATTTTATATAATTTATCATAAAAATATTGATAATGAAAATGTATGGATTTGAGTGAGATGTTTTTTGGAAGAATATCATAATAGATCCAAGCATACAGAAAGCATCTAGAATAATTTTTAAGTGTTTCTAGATGTTTTGTACTGAGGGGGAAGATAATATTGATCGAAATAAAAGAGGCTAAGAATATTTTTTTCTAGAATATATTATTTATATATATTTTACGTTGAATGTTTATGTATTTTTAAATTAATGCTGAGAAGAAAATGGGAAATTACTTGATCTTGCCCAAATTTTCAATATTATTTTCTTATCCATGACAAATGAGGAATAAAAGAAGAAAAGTATAGGATATTCCAGTAATACTACAAAATAAAACTGTTCAGGATACAACAAGAACATAAGGATTATGTGAGTAAATTATATATAAAAATGTGAGAAAATTTTAATTAAAATCATGGGAATCAAAGTTCCATACTATATTTTTTTATATTCTAAATATAAAGAATTTTTTTATGTATAAAAAAAATGTAAGAGAGGGAGTGCATAGTTATTACCATTTGTATTTTGAGAGATGTTATCCAATAATAACCATTGAACTCTCACATTAGAAGAAAAATATGGATATTATATTAATCTTAAGTTCGGATCATTTTTTGTATCAAATCTGTTGGAGGATGAAAATTTTGTGACATCCATTATTGTGGAAGTTTGAGATGAAATAGAAGATTGAAGAGCCTTATTTTCATGTGTATATTTATTTATTTTTTAGTTTTTCACATATTTAGGAGCTACCGGATTAATGAAAATCATAAGATCTGAATTAGGTGATAAATCGAGGTGAGAAGATCTATTGATGATTTTTGAAGTCGATCTAGCTCATGGACATAGGTAAATATTGTATTTATTAAGATCTAAATGAATTTGATGATATAATATTGATTGTAATAATATGTATTCTTTATTTTATTAGAATAAATATTATGATTAGATATCTACTTCAGAATGTTGACAAATGAAACACTTTCATATATAAGGTGTTAAGCCATAGAACCAATGGGAATCTATTTATGTGTAGAGATCATAGTGTGATTTTGTGACTTCAGTAAGAAAATATTGTGAATAAGTATAATAAAATTATAATAACTATAGGTTTGAGATACAAAAAACCCATTATAGTCAGTGATTGATTATAATAGATATTATTTGATTAGAGGGAAACCCCAAATAAGGAAATAAGTAGGAATTCCTCACCGAACCTTATAAATCATTGAGTTACTATACGTTTTTTTACTACATTATCTAGGTGAGTATTATAGACACAATACTTATATGATCTATTCTAGGAGTATCCTAGGAGGGTTAATTTAATATATAATAATTAATAAAAAATGAGACCAGTGAATAACCGCTCCCCTTTTAGTGGCCCATCGATCCCTAGGTACTATAAATGGTATTAGTTAAAATCCATTTACCTCTAAAATGTTGCAGGTTTCCTGTGATTTTTATCTAAATAGAAAAAGTGTAAATTTTAGCTATTTAAATAACATATCATATCAAAAAAATTCTCAATTTCAAATGAATTAAAAATGGAATTTTTACATAATATAATGTTAAAAATAAGAGAATAAAGAAAAAAATGATGTAATGAAAAATATAAAGAATAAAAATATCAACCACTACTTGAATTTTTTCAATATTGTTTGAGTTTTTCTAAAGATACTATTTATAAAGATCACATTGATCACACTAATCAATGATATAGAGATTATTAAGACATAAAAATTATCTAAGAATTTTATAGTCATGTACAATATCATTTATATAATTTCCCTTTTGAGGTAGTTTCTTATATACATGGTTTTATCAAAGAAATATTTGATAAAAAATAATATCTAGAAGAAAAAGTTTATAAAATGTAAAATTAATTAGATAAGAAAGTAGGATAATTAAAAACCCTTCAAAACAATTGAGGTAAATATATGAAATAGTGTTACTTTTCAATGAATTATATTTTCAAGTTATTTAAGACTTTAAATGTATATTTTTTTAGAATTATTTTTTAAATATGATGTTAAAAAATTATTATTTGCATCAAAGACTTTATATAAAGACACTATGAATGTAAATGATGCATGAATTGATATAAAATAATAAAAGAGTGATGAATTTTAATTGTTTACTAAAATAGATTACCATGATGAATTATGCACATTTTTAGAAGCTAAAAATTGTGTGGGGGATAGACTAAATTTATTTTGGGTTCAGAATAACACACTCATTCTAAAGTGTCTGTAGTAAGAATTTAACTTGAAAAATATATAAGAATTTTTTTTGGACTTTACCAAACAACTATGAAGATAGAAAAATCATATCAAGTGTTGTAAATGTGTTTTAATAATAAAATAGGAACTCATAATATTGTTAAAGATATTTTTATGATAGTTGGAGAATCCTCCCCCTCATTCTCATGGAATAAGGTATCCCAATGATAAGATAAAGTGGTTAGTTATAATTATATTATATATGTAATTGCTTGGAAAAATAAAATTCTATAAAAATAATTAGTTGGTGAAAAATAAAAAATAATTCAAAAATACATAAAGTAATAATATGATAATATATAAAAAAATTAGTTCCTCAATCGAACCACTAATATAAGGTGATTTTTTCCAAATATAATAAGTTTATAATTTTATATTGATTGTATAACTATTAAAATAATGAATTTTTTTGGAAGAAGTTGATGTTATGACAGGTTTATAAATATGTTCATATACTGTTTGAATAATAGGTCAATTTATGAAAGTGGTATAAGTTCATAAGTAATGAGGAGAAGAGCTAAATATATAAAAAATCAGCTATGAAAAAATATTTTTCACATATGTAGGGAAATATGTCCATTACAAAAAATGATAAATCCTCGAAATTTTTTTGAGTATTGAAATATATATGTCCACACATATCATAGATGCTAGTATATAATATACTAGTTTTATTCTTATACTGATGAGAATATAAATCCATATAAAAAAGTGGAATGAATGTAAGCCTTCATTAACGAGTGAAAAATTGAACAAACCCAAGAAAGACACTCCCAATATATTAGTTAAAAAGCCTAAGAAATATGTCACACCAAATAGAATATTATCATTATATTATATTAAAAAATTCCACATAATTGACCATTGAAAAATGGACACGAATTTTTTTCAAGGGATAAATTTATTTCATAATGGTGGGTTAATAAAGTGAAGATACAAGACGATTTTCATGGTAGAAGACATCAGTTATTAAGAATGTGAGTGGTTTCCTATGTAAGGAAACTCATAATCTAATGAAGAAGTATGTGTCTGTTTGAATCTATCTAGAGATACTCCTTAAATATTTATGATAGTACTAACTATTTATATTAATATAGAAATGATAAAATAAAAATTACTTATGGGTTTAAGTTAAAAATATATTGCAACAATGAATAATTACACATATAAAATAAAGTAATAACATGTTCCCAAATATTGTCTAATTATATGTCATGATAAGTTAGAAATTGATAAGAAAATAGGCCAAGAATGAAATAGTAAAAATCTACGTTATCTCTAAAAAATAATAATTTTTATCCTAAGGAGAAAGATGAAAACCAAAAGTCACATAGGCTACCAAAATAAGTATATAAATTTAAAATTAAAAGATGTGATAGACTGAAGGGTTGTCGGGCAGCTAGTTTGTATCGTGGATTGTAGTGAGAAAGTATTTTTGGTCAAGATTGTTTTGGTTGTTTGGGTTTCATTGTAGTATGGTAATGTGTAGGAAGAAACTTTGTAATGGGATATGTATGTGTGGGTCAAGTGGTTTGAATGCTTTTCTTAAGTAGATTAGTAATGCTTAGAGAGGCGGCTCATTGATTAACCATTATATGGTGTAGAGGTTGTAATATCTCAGTCTTATTGAAGGTATTTCATTGTTTACATTTTAGTGGAATATATTATTATGATTTAATGAAATATTCATGGGTTGTTTGAGGAGGTTTAAGGGTGTTTTGGGTGATCAATACATGAAAGAAATAGAAATTGGGACAACCAATGCAAGGAGTATGGTTGGTGCACAATTTTTCAAACTGTGCGGCCTCCTTAGGAAAATTTTGTGATCTTGGATAGAGTTTTTCTACATGGTTGGGGTCTCATTGGAAAACGTTGTATATCTTTCTAGGTAATTGTGTGACCTCACACCACATGGGTAGTCCCTTGCGCATGGTTTTCACATGGTTTCACAAACTGTGCGGCCAAACCATTCACCCCATTAAATTTTGAAAACTTTAAAGTTTTCTACCGATATATTTTTATGTTTCATCCAATTAGTATCCCTTTTCTCCTACCTCCATCCCTTGTGACAGAACCAAACCCTCATGAGTTACTAAGTATTGATCTACCTCATTTCAAGGCTATTTGGAGCACCGTTAGTTGTAGATCGAAGCTATGGGTAAGTCTAATGCCCTCTATTATTCTATTTTTTGGATTATGGATTATGACATAGGAAATATTCCTTCAAAGAATTAAATGCCACTTTTTCTATTGGAATCTAGTTTGATGTTTCAAGTGGTTCTTAAATTTTAATTGAAGGTGAATTTTGGGAGTGTATTCATTGTCGGATTCAAGGTAGGAGGTCTACAAGTTATAACCCATAGTCGTTTTGTGGATGTATGCATGATTGGTTGTTTTCATGGTTATCTTTGTGTTTTGATTTTGATTAATTTGGTAATATTTGGTATAATAAGCATCTAAAGGATGAATTGAATACCTCATGATCCCTATGGGATGCATTTAAGAGGGCATGACCAATTTAGGGCCACCCATGGGGTGCTTCAATATTCCCAAACCTAGAAATCGGTATGGTTATGTGTATAGTTGATGTGTGATAATGTAGAGCCCATGAAGAACATGTTAACATGGTTAGTTGATTTGGAAATTGAATCTTGGTAATTGTGTCTAATATTTCTAATGGAATAAGGTGTTATATAGATTGACAAGGAAATGGGTTAAAAGTGATTAATGTGAGAGTACCAAATGGATTGGGATTTTTACATAAATGCATAAGGAGGTTTGATACATTGGAAATAAATAATGAGTTAAGTGGGTTAACATATGGAAATGGTTGAATATGTTAAATGGGATAATGTACGAGAATTGTGTAATATTATTATTGAGTTTTGGCATAAGAAATTAGAATTGGGATAAATTTCAATATAATGTAAATGGATAAGGGTTAATGGGTCGTGGAATAATATTTCTTCCCATGTTGATTTTTGTGGATCATTATTTCTATTTTAATTAGTTGTGTTGGTTGTGATGTGTTATGTGTGTGGTGAATGGATAGAGGAGAATGTTCCCTTGGCTTTGTAGTGTGTGGTATCTATTGAGGTTCCATGCTCACAGGTCGAGTTAGACTAAATCTCTAAACACCAATTCACAATGAATATGTTAGGGAAGGGGAAAGATCTCTATTCCCCTAACAGTTTCATTCCACCCTGACTGAGGCTTCAAGGTGAGGATAACTTATTTGTTGTGATGTGTTTATCCCTAGTGAGATGGGGACTTGACTTATTCCCTTATGCATGGTAATTTTATTCCTTAAACCCTTGTGTGAATTATTTACATGCCTAACCCATTGAACATGTGATGGTAATGGATTAAGTGATAAAGATTATGCAAATGGAGAAAATGGTACTAAGGTTAGAAATGTTTTAACTATAATTGTGTATAAATCCCACTGAGATATATTTTTTTTAATTACATTTTATTTAATATTTTCTTGAACTATCTATATAGATTGGATACTTTATAGACACCGTTGGTGGTGTCATACTAAGATATACTCACACTATACTCCACCTACCATTGGGTACCTCATCATATTTCATGATTGTACATCAGGATAAGGGAAGGGGACCCGTTCTTGGGAGTTGACTCTGGATTGGCGGTGTATGTGTATGAGGATCCAAACATGGGTTAAATTTTTTTTGGGGATGCAGATGTTGTCTTAGTTTTTGGTTTCTTACACTCGTGTCACTACAAGTATGAAATGGAATATTTATTTTTATTCTGTGGTTACTACCTAGTTTTGGGAGATGTTTGTTAGGAATTTTCAGTGGTAATTACATATTTTTCCAATATTTAAATTGTTATCTATTGTTTCTTACTCTAGTAAAGTGTGGATAGTCTCTCTATGTGTCTTATTACACCCTTTCCCACTAATCTAAAACCTCTATCATATAGGGAGGTGCTCTTGATTTCATGTGAAAACCCATATCGGAGCACCATTTGAGTGGATTTATGGTCAGGGACATTATAAAATTGTACTAGAGGAGAAATTTTATATTAGATACTATATGTGGATGGTAGACCAGTGGTTAGTAAAGTGTTGGTACTTTTTAATGAGCTCATTCTTGGGAGTAACTAAACCACGTGTAAAGGAAAATCTATGTCACCCTGGGTGGGAGTTATTATTCTTGTTGTGATTTATTACATTTGATGATATTTGACTATTAGGCGATGCACTTCATGTGTGATGTGATAGTTCTATAATATTTATCTCGTGGCTGTAATGCAATGAGATTGTTAATTCAGGAATAGTTATAGGATCCTAAGTATGTAAGCTACATAAATCATTATAGGTACACACATGGGATGACTGTGTGAGACTTAATGGGAAGAATGAATTTAACCTTCTTTAATAAATTAAATAAAATGGTGTCCTATAAAATATTAAAAATGATAAAAAGGGAAAAAATGTACAATAATGGTTAAATAATTGTGCTTAATTAAGGGTTGTTAGTTAATCAAAATATTGGGTGTGACTTGTTATAAAATGGGAAATGTTCCAAAGAAGAAAGATTTATATTGTAAGTATGGGAATATTTTTGAAATGGTATCCAATATAAGACTCATAACCAGGTAAATTAGTTTACCCCCATGTTAGCCACGACCCATGGTAGGGATGGTCAAGTGTAGTGTTGGGATGTGTTGATGATATTTGGGATAGTGTATGTGTATGGGTTTATTGGTGGCTAGTGGAAAGTCTCCTTTCATGATATATATGTATTTTTATGTTATGTGTTCTAAATATCATGTATAGAATTGTAGAGAAATTATTCTATGATGATGTGTGATGGTTGGGTAATAAGAGGATGTTTTTGAGAATGCACCCCCAGTAGTGGAGCAACATGACACGATGAATTAGGGTAATAGAAAACAGGAGTTCTGTGAGAACTTCTCTCATTTTATATAGATGATAAAACTGGATTTGAGGTGGGTTATAACGCATATTTTTGAGTTGAATAGAGAGTTCCATCTGAAATATCCTCCAACATTTACTGGAGATGGTGGAATTGAGATAGTTAAGTTCTGAATAGAGTATATCAAGATAATTCTCAATCATTTGGAGACTCCTTCGGATACGTGATTCAAGCCGACGGCCTATATGTTTCATGGTAAAACAAATCATTGGTGGGAAATCATGGTTTAGATAGAGAAAGATGAAGGAATGATATGGAAGGATACCAAGGAAACATTTCTACAACACTTCTAACCTGAGACCTTGAGGATGGAGAAGGCTGTATAGATTATAAATTTGGCCGAAGGGGTTGTGTCAGTAATGGATTATGCTGGCCGTTTCACTAACCAGCACTACTACATTCCAACATTTATAAGAGATATGATGGCTATTGAAAGACGTTTCTAGGATGGTATTAGGCATGAGATCAGGTCCCAGGTGAATATCTTCCATTTTAAAAGGTTTATTGAGGTAGTGGATCATGACATTATCTGTAAAGGGATCCTAAAGGGTGCATTAGGTTGTGGACTTGTGGTTATAGCTAGTAGGATGATTTTTGTAGCTTCCAAGGGCTGAAAAATTCATTTCAGTAATATCCAAATTGGGGGGAGTTCATAGAGCAGTTAGAAGGGGGTAGCCTCTCAGGGTGGTGATCAGGTGTTATGTTACCATTTTGGTGGTTCAAGTAACATACATAGGCAGTTTCCTTGGATATTAGTTGAGTTTTAGTTGTACAACAGGTTGGGAAACATACAGAGGTTCTACTGTAACCCTCAATAGCTAGGAAAGAATGAAGGTCATAGGCATATGTCGAGTGTAGGAATGGGGCCAATTACCCTATAGTAAAGAGGAAGTTGGAGATACATGTTCTGTATGGGTGAGGATAGTAAACATGGTACTCTGGTGCAAAATATCCCATATCAGTAGGGTAATACAGTTCTAGGTAATCAGACTGCAACCTTAGGGTATTATAGCATTACCAACATGCTAGTTTAAATTATTATAATATTGATCTGTGAAACCAGGAATCCCTTTGTGTAAACATGATACACTAATGTTCTTAATGATGGGGAGTCACATTAAAATGAACCATCTCTATGTGAATATGAATCATATATGTGCTCACATTATCTTCCCCTGAGTATATATCATTTGGGAATTGTTATAGTAATAAACTGTTAAGGGTTCATGTTTTATAAGAACAGTCTTTAGAAGTAATCCAATAACACCATCATCAGTTAAAAAATTTGAGGATGTTGTTGACTAAAAGATAAATATTCTAGAATATATATTCAAAACATTAATTAAATGTAAAGATTCATGAACTGATTCTCATTAATCAAAACATAAATAATTAAATGTGATATTATATTACCAAAAATAAGGAGATGATATACATGAAATAAGGGAATAAGATAAAATATGATATGACTATGAAATAGGAACTTGTAGATGAACTAAATAAGGAAATGAAGAAAATTTTATGGGACATGTAATAGGATTAAAATTTTTAAATATGACAAAATTTAATGTGATCCTATCTATTTTGTTAATAATTAATGACATTATAGATTAAAGAAGGATTATAATTCTATTTTAACAAAAAATTTCAAATGTAATATTTGAAAATCATCAATTAATGATCAATAATGAAATTGAAATATTCAGAATATTTTGGAGTTGTATTGAATAATCTCATTCTATATGAAACCATATTATCCAATATGGTTGTATGAGAAGGAGTAGAACAAATATGGTAGAGAATATGGGTTATCTAATAAATCTATAGTTATATATTCTAAAATCTGGAAATATGTAAACACCAAAAGATGTATGTGTTATACTTATAATATCTAAATATCACAATTATTATAGCTATTCATGAAAGGACTGAGTTATTTGAGATGTGGTTGTGTTATAAAGTGATTATACTTCTTGATAGTGAGTTGATATATGAATAATATGTTGTGTGACTCTAACAGCTAAAGGTGATGATATTTAAGGCTAGTTTAGTGAAATGCTAAATGAATATCTATTTATTTTATGACATTACTGGGGTGTTATGAAAATATTTTTTAAAATTGTAACATATATTATTTTCAAAATGTTTAACTAAAATATGAGTATGAGTCAAACTAGAAATATTAATATCATATAATTTATCATCAAACTATTGATAATGAAAATGTATTGATTTGCGTGAGATATTTTTAGTAGAATATGATAATAGATCCACACCTGTTGGAATCATGTAGAATAATTTTAAAGTGTTGATAAATGTTTTTAAGTATGTAAGAAGATAATATTGATTGAAATAAATGAGAAGAAGAAGATTTTTATTTCTAGAATATATTATTTAAATAAATTTTACGGTTAATGATTATGTAGTTTTAAAGAAATACTGAGAAGAAAATGGGAAATTATATAATCCTACTCAAATTTTCAATTTGATTGTCTTATCTAAGACAAATGAGGAATAAGAGAAGAAAAGTATAGGTTTTTTTGGTAATAATAAAAAATACCATTATTAAGGATACAATAAGAAATTGAGGATTTTGTGAGTAAATTATATATAAAAAATGTGAGAAAAATTGAATGAGAATCATGGGAATAAAAATTCCTTGTTATTTTTTATATTCTAAATATAAAAAATATTATTTTCTTGTTTTCTATATAAAAATAAAAATTAATAGAGAGAGAGTGCAAAGTTAGAACCAATTGGATTCAGAGAGATGTTAGTAAAGAAGAACTAGGGAACTCTCACATTAGAAGAAAAAGATGGATATGATAATAAAATTAAGGTCTGATCATTTATGTATCAAAGCAGCTAGAGGATGAGGATTTTTTGACATCCATTTTTTGGAAGTTTAAGATGAATCGAAAGATATAAATATCTTTTTTCATGTGTATATTTACTGTTTTTGAGTTTTTCACATATTGGGGAGATGCGGGATTAATAAAAATCATAAGAGCTGAATGAGGTGATAAATGAGGTGAGTAGATCTATTGATGATTTATTAAGTTGAGCTAGCACATGCACCAAGTTAAATATTTTATTTTTTAAGATCTAAATGATTTTTATGAGATTATAATGATAGGAATAATATTTCTTCTTTATTTTAGTTGGATCTATATTATGATTAGTTATCTACATTTGAATAAAGATTTATGAAACACTTTCATAAACATGTTGTTAATCCATAGAAATAGTGGGGATCCACTTATTTGGGGAGATCATAGTGTTATTTTGTGACTATAGTAAGAAAATATTGTGAAGAAATATAATAAAATTCTAATAATTATTGGTTTGATATGCACCAAACCCATTATAGTTGATGATTTATTACAGTGGAGAATATTTGATTGGAGAGAAACCCCAAATAGGGAAAGAAGTAGGAATTTCGAATGAAACCTTTAAAATCATTGAGTTCTTATACCTTTTTTACCTTGTTAACTAGGTGAGACTTATAGACACAATACAAAGAGTATCCATTCTATTAACATCCTAAGAGGTTGAATTTAAAATAAAATAACTAATAAAATAATGAGACTAGTGAATAACCTCTCTCTTATTAGTGTCCAATCAATCGCTTGGTACTATAACTAGTATCAGTTAAAATCCATGTTACCTCTAAAATGATATAGGTTTCCAATGATTTTTATCTGAATAAATAAAGTGTAAATTTTAAATGTTTAAATTAAATATCACATAAAAAAATCAATTTCAACTGAATTGAAAATGGAATTTTTATATAATATAATGAAGAAAAAATAGAATAAAGAGGAAAATAATGTAATAAAGAATATATATAAGAAAAATATAGACCACTACTTGATTTTGTTCAATGTTGTATGATTTATTCTTAATAGACTATTTATATAGATCACTTTGATCACACTAATCCAAGATATGCAGAATATTAAGATGTAAAATTTGTCTACGAATTTAACTCCCATGTAAAATATCATTTACATATGTTCCCTCTTAATGTAGTTTCTTATATACTTGGTTTTATCAAATAAATATTTGATGAAAATTCATATTTGGAAGATTAAGTTTATACCAAGTAAATTTAATTAGATAAGAAGGTTGGATAATTAAAAACCCTCAAAAAACTATTGATATTAATAGATGAAATAGTCTCAGTTTTCAATGAAATATATTTTCAATCATTTTAACAGATTGTGTAGTTTTATAGAATTATGAGTTTAAATATGATGTTAAAAATGTATTATTTGTATCAGAGAGGTTACATTAAGTCCCTATAAATATAAATGTTGCATGAATTCATATAAAAGAATAAAAGAGTGAATAATTTTAATAGTTTACTTAAATAGTTCAATAAGATTCATTATGAACATTTTTAGAAGCTAAACAGATAGTGGGAGTACAGAATAAATTTATTTATGGTTGAAAAGAACACACTCATTGTAAAGTGACAGTAGTCATAATTCAAGTTGAAAAAAATATTAGAAATTTTTTTGGACCATACCAAAAAATTATGGAGATGGAAGAATCTACTCAAGTGTTATAAATGAGTTTTAATAATAAAAATGTTCTCATAATAGTGTTAAAGATATTTTTAGGATAGTTGGAGAATCCTCTACCTCATTCCCATTGAATAAGGTATCCCAATGACATGATAATATTGTCATTTATAAATCTATTTTATCTGTAACTACTCGAAAAAAAAATATAAAAAAATAGTTGGTGAAAAATAAAAAATAATTCACTAATATATAATGTAATAATATGAGAATATATAAAGAAATTACTTCATAAAACTATTTCCTAATATATGGATATTTTTTTAAATACAATAATACGGTAAATTTAGATAGATTTTATTAACTAGAGATATAATGAATTTTCATTGAAGAAGATGATGTTATAACCGGGGTATACATATTTTTATATACTGTTTGAATAATAGGTCAACACATGAAAGTGGTATAATTTCATAAGAAATGATAAAATGAGCTAAATATATAAACAAAGCAGCTATGAAAAATATTTTTCACATATGAAAAGAAATATGTCCATTAGAAATAAATGATAAATCCTTGAAAAATTTTATGAGTATTGAAATATATATGGGAATTCATATCATGGATGTTGGTATATACTAGGCTAGTTTTATTATTATGCTAAGGAGACTATAAATCCATATAAAATAATAGTGGAATTAATGTAAGCATTCATTGATAAGTAAACAAGTAAAGAAATCTGAGAAATAAACTCTCAATATGTTAGTGATAAAAGCTGAGAAATATATCACACCAAAGATGATCTAATCATTATATTATGGTGAAAATGGCCACATAATTGACCATTGAAAAATTGACATGAAAAAAATTGTTCAAGGGATAAATTTATATCATAATGGTGAGTCAATCAAGTGGAGGTACAAGACTATAATAATGGTTGAAGAAATCAGTTATTAAGAATGTGAGAGGTTTCCTAAGAAAGGAAACTCAAAATATAATGAAGAAGTATGTGTGTGGTGGAATCTGTCTACAGAGACTCATTATAATTTTATGATAGTACTAACTATTTATATTAATATAGATAAGATAAAATGAAAATTACTTATGATTTTAAGTTAAAAATATATTGAAATAATGAAGAATTACATGTAGAAAATAAAGTAAAACTTGTGCCCAAAGAGTGTCTGATTATATGTGTTGATAAGTTAGAAAGGGCTCAGAAAATGGACCAAGAAAGAAATAGTGAAAACTCTATGTTATCTATAATAAATAATAAATTTCCTCCTAAGGATAAAGTTAAAAACCAAAATAAATTAATGCTACCCAAATATGTATATACTTGTAAAATTAAAAGATGTAATAGATTGAAGGGTTGGGGTAAGTCTGTTCGTATCGTGGATCGTAGCAAGAAAGTGTTGTGTGGAAAGACCATTATGTTGGTTTGGGTGTTGTGGTGGTATGGTAATGTAAAGAGGAAATGACAAAAATGGATATGGATGTGAGGGTCTAGTGGACCGACCACTTTTCTTCGGTAGCGCAGTGATTCTTAGAAAGTGAGCTCAAGGATGAGCCATTATAAGGTGTAGAGGTTGTAAGATATCAGACTACATGTAGGTATTTCCTAGTTTAAATTTCACTTAAATATTATATTTTTAATTAATTAAATGTTATTGGGGTGTTTTATGAGGTTCAAGGGTAACCTAGGGCTCAATAAATTAAAGAAATAGAAACTGGGTCAACAAATGAAAGCAGCGCGGTTCGTGCATGATTTATCAAACTGTGCGGCCTCCCTAGGAAAATTATGTGACCCTAGATAGATGGATTGTACATAGTTGGTTCCAGGAAAAATATGTAGTTACAGCTACTTAAATGTGCGACCTCAATCCACTTGTATTGTATCTTGCGCATGGTTTGCACATGGTTTTGCAAATCTTGCAGCCATACCCTACACCCCATAAAAAGTTGAAAATTTTACAGTTTTATCCTATATATTTTAATGTTAAACCCAATTTTTCTCATATATCTCCTAACTACAACCCTTTTTATAGACCAAAACTATCAAGAGTTCCCAAGGATCGATCTCCCTCATTTCGAGGTCGTTTGGAACACCGTCAGTTTGATATCGATGCTCTGGGTAAGTCCAATCCCCTCATTTCTTCTCTTTTCAGATTTTGGATAATAACTTGGGAAATATTCTTCCAATGCCCTAAAACCCAATTTTTCTGGTGGAATCTAGTTTGAGTCTTCAAGGGGATCATGAATTCGAATCTAAGGAAAATTTTTGCAGTGTGTTCATTGTCGGATTGGAGGTAAGTGGTATATAAGTTATATCCCATAGTCATTTTGTTGATTTGGGCATGGTTGGTTGTTTTCATGGTTATATTTTGTTGTGTTTTGATTACTTTGGTAATACTTGGTATAATAAGAATCAAAATAGTTAATTGAACACCTCATGATCCCCATGGGATCAATTTAGGAGGGCTTGACAAATTTAGGGCCACCCATGGGGTGCTCTAATATTTCAAAACCTAGATATTTGTATGGCTAAGTGTGGAGTTGATGTGTGATGATGTAGAGACCATGAAAAACATGTCAATATGGTTAATTGGGTTGGTAATGGAATATTTATAATTGTACATAATATTTCTAATGGCATAAGGTTTTGTCTAGAATTATATGGAGATAGGTTAAAAGGGATTATTGTGATTTTGCCAATGGATTGTGATTTGAACATAACGCATAAAGAGGTTTGATACATTGGAAATAAAGAATAAGTTAAGTTATTTTACATATTTAAATGGTTGAATATGTTTACTGGGTTAATTTATGAGAATCAGTTAATATTATTAATGAGTTTAGGAATAAGAAATGGGAATTGTTATAAATTTCAATGTAATGTAAATGGATTAGTGTTAATGTGTCATGGAATAATATTTATTCCCATGTTGATTGTCATGGATCATCAATACTATTTTCATCGGCTGTGTTTGTTATGATATGGTTTGTGTATGGTTAATGGATAAACAAGAATGTTCTCATGGATTTGTAGTGTGGGGTATCTACTGAGGTTCTACGTCCACGGGTCGAGTTACACTGAGGCTCTAAACTCCAACCCATAATGCATGGGTTAGGGAAGGGAACAGATCTCTATTCCCATAACAGTTTTGTTCCACCTAGACCAAGGCTTTGAGGTGAGGATAATGTACTTGTTGTGATATTTTTTCCCTAGTGAGATAGAGACTTGAATTTTTCCCTTAATCATGGTAATTTAATGTATTAAACCCTTATGTGAATGATGTACATTCATAACCCATGGAACACATGATAGTAATGAATTAAGTGGTGAAGATGATAGAAATGATGAAATTTGTACTAAGGTAAGAAATTTTTTTAATTATGATTGTTAATAAATTTCACTGAGATATCTTTTGTTGAATTACAATTTATTTAATATTTTCATGCACTATCTATATAGATTATATATTTGTAGACACCTTTGCTGGCGGCCTACTCAGATGTACTCACACACTGCTCCAATTGCCAATGGGAACCCGATCATATTTCATTCTTGTACTTCAAGATAAGGGTAAGGGCCCCATTATTCAGATTTGACTCTACCATAGGGATGTATGTGGATGAGGATCTAGACTTGGGTTCAAAACTATTTTTGAGAGGCACATGTTTTCTTATTTTTTGGTTTCCTGCACATGTGACACTACTAGTATGAAATGGAATATTTATTTTTAGATTTTGGTTAGTAACATTTTTTGGGAGATATTTTATTATGATTGTTCATTGGTAATTACATATTGTTTACAATATTTAAATTGTTATCTTTTGTGTCTTACTTCGGTAAAGTGTGGATAGTCTCCCCACATGGCTTATTAGCCCCCTTCTGCTAGTCACAAACCTCTAGTGTATGGGAAGGTGTGCTTGAGGTCATGTGGCAACCCAGATCGGAGCACCAGTTCAGTGGATTCCATGTTAGGGATATTCGAAATTTATATCAGAGGAGGTATTTTCTATGAGTCACTATATGGGGATGGTTGATTGTAGATTTTGTAAGTGTTGGACCATATTAATGAGTTTTTTCTTGGGATTATCTAACCCACGTATGAAGGAACATTCATGTCACTCCAGGTGGGAGTCATTGTTCTTATTATGGTTTCTTACATTTGATGATATTTCACTATTAGGTGATGCACTTGATGTGTGATGTGACAGTTCTATAATATTTATCTCATGGACATGATGGCCTAGGATTATGAATTCATGAATCATTATAGTCTCCTAAGTATGTAAGCTACATGAATCATGAGAGGTACACACACGGAATAGGTGTGTGGGACTTAAAGAGGAGAATGGATTTGACCTTCTTGATTAAATTGATGAAAATGGTGTCTAATAGAATATTCAAAATGGGAAAAAGGGAAATAAAATGTTGAATAATGGTTAAATAATTTTTCATAATTAAGGTTTGTAATTTAATCAAAATAGTGGATGTGACATGTTGTAAAATGTGAAATTTTCCTAGGGAAAAATATTTATGTTCTAAGTATGGGAATAGTTTTGAAATGGTATCCAATATAAGACTTGTAACCATGTAATTCATTTTACACCCATGTTATCCATAGCCCATGGAAGGGATGTTCAAGGGTAGTTTTCAAATGTGTTGATGATCTTTGGGATAGTGTATGTGTATGGGTTGATTTTTAGATACTAGAGAGTCTCCTTTCATGACATATGTAGAAGTTTATATTAATTTTTCTAATGCCTAGGTTTGGAATTTTAGATATATGATGCCAAAAATACGTGTGACAGTTGGGAAATAAGAGAAAATTTCTGATATTTCTTCCCCATTAGTGGCACAAGAAGAACTGATGATTTAGGGTAATATAAAATAGAAGTTCGGTGAGAAATTCACTCATTTTATATAGATGATAGAATGGGATTCAGGGTGGGTTATACTGAGTATTTTTTATTTCACTAGAGAGTTCCATCTGAAAAATACTCTAACATTTACTGGATATGGTGGGACAAAGGTAGTCATGTTCTGAATAGAGTCCATCCAGACGATTCTCAATCATTTGGAGACTCCTTCTGAGAAGAGATTCAAGATAATGGCCAACATGTTGCATGGTAAGATAAATCATTGGTGGGAAATCATGATTCTGTTAGAGTAAGATAAAGGAATGATATGGAAGGATTCTTAGAAAAAGGTTCTAGAACACTTCTACCTAGAGACCTTGAGGCAGGAGAAGGCCGTAGAGTTTATCAATTTGACCCAAGGGGTTGTTTTAGTGATGGATTATGCAATCCATTTCACTGACTTCTAATACCTCATTCTATCATTGAATAGAGACATGGTGGCTATGAAAAGATGTTTTTGGGATGGGTTTAGGCATAATATTAAGTCCCAAGTGAATATCTTCCATTTTAAAAGGTTTACAGAGGTATTAGATCAGTACCGTATCTCTAAAGGGATCCTAAATGGAGATTTAGGTCGTGGACTTGTGGTTCAAGCTGGGAGGATGAGTGGTGTAGCTTTTAAGTTAAGAATCATAATTTTAGGAATTTCCAATATGGTGGGAGTATGAAGAGTTCTTAGAATGGGGGATAGCCTCTTAGGGTGGCGATCGGGTGTTATGTTACCAGTGTTGTGGGTCAAGCCACATGTGCAGCCAGTTTCCTTGGCCACCAGTTGTGTGTCAGTTGTGCAAAAAGTTGGGAAATGTATAGATTTTATGTATTAATCCTCGATAGGTGGGAATGTATGGATGTTAGAGGTCTATTCCGAGTGTGGAAACGGGATTGGTTACACTATATTAGATATGAAGTTGGAGCTCCATGTTCTGTATTGATAGGGGTGTTGTCTATGGTAATCTGGTGCAAGAGAGACCATATAAGTAGGGTAATATAGCAGAAGGTACTCAGACTGGAGCATAGGGTAGAGGATCAGTTCATCTTCATGTAGTTTAGTCTATACCTAAAAGTGGTGATGTCGTACCATCTACTATTAAAGGTGTGATCCTTGTAGCTTCCTCACGTGCTAGTGATTTATTTTACAATGTCTCTACATAGTCTTTTATCTCTACTCATTATGTAATCTTATTGGGTATATTAGTGGAGTGAGTTTGTGGGGTTATGTCAATTGATACTCCATTAGGGGTGAGAGCTAAGGATATTAGACAATGTAAGGGTTGTGCTTTGGAAGTTGGCGGGTACCATTTTTTGTGGGACTTGTTTGTCCTGTAGATGACAGGTTTTGATCTGATTTTGGGAATGGATTGGTTGGTATTGTAACATGACCATATCGACTATTACTGTCATCAGGTAACATTTACATATCTTGAGGGAGACACTTATGTCCATCGTGGAGAGTGGGATGTTCAAACAGGCCATACAGGGCCAGTTTGATAGCAATTGGGAGAACCCACAACTCAAGTGTCTTACCTAGAGCTTGATAAGATAGGATTATAGAGGAATGTATTTCCTCCTAGTGTTGACTAGTTCCATAATTTTTTTCCTGAGGACTTTTCAGGGTTTCCACCAAAGAAAGATATTGAGTTCACATAAGAGTTTCTACTGTGATTAGATCCAAATTACATTCTACCATATATAATGAAACCATATTAAATCCAAGAGATTAAGATCCAGTTGGAATAACTAGAGGACAAGTTATTTATTCTCTCTAATATTCCACTTTGGGGATCTCTAGTGTTGTTTTCCAAAAATTCTGATGGTTCTTTGTGGTTGTGTGTAGATTATAGAGAGTTGAATCAGATGACATTCAAGAATAGATATCCTCTAACATGAATTGATGATCTATTTGACCAAATGAGAGGTTCTTTATTGTTTTCTAAGATTTATTTAAGGTAGGGTTATCACTATATGAGGGTGAGGCCTTCCAATTTACCACATACTACCTTCAAGAGAAGGTATGAATTTTCTTGGTTTTCTGTGATGTCTTTTAGGCTGACCAATGAACTAGTAGTTTTTATGGCTCTGAGGAATCGAATCTTCCACCTTTATCTTAATCAGTTTGTCAGTGTCTTTATTAATGAACTCTTGGTGTACTCTGAAACTCACGATGATAATGAAAAACATCTTAACATCATCTTGAGTACTCGAGGAGAGAATAGGATATACACTAAGCTATCTAAATGTCATTTCTAAATTTATAAAGTGAATTTCTTAGGTCACATAATTTTAGAAGAAGGTATCTCTGTTAATCCCAAGAATTTCAAGAAGTTGTTTCTTGGGAGTAGCCCAAGAATATTTTTGATGTCTGTAGTTTTCTAGGTTTTTTTGGTTATTATCGAAGGTTCATTAAAGACTTCTCTCATTTGGCAGTCCCACTTTTTTGTTTAAACAAAAATGGAATCATGTTTGAGTGGACTGAAGCATGTGATAGTTCTTTCTAAGAGTTGAATAGGCAGTTTACTATTGTATTAGTTCTTATCATTCCTGAGTTGAGGAAATTTTATTTTGTGTTTTGTAATGCATCTAGTTTTGGGATTGGAGTTGTGTTGATGCATGATGATTCGGTTGTTGTAAATTGGTCATGATTGTTGATACCTTAAGAAAGAAGTTTCCCTACATAGTATCACCAGTTGGACATAGTGGTTTTAGCCTTGAAATGTTGGTTTCATTACATGTTGGGAGAGATATGTACCATCTATACCCAACATAAAAGTCTTAACAACATATTCTCTCAATGTGATCTGAATCTTTAGTAGTGAATATGGGGAAATTACCTAAAACACATTTATTTCTAGAATTCTTATACACCAAGAAAGGTAAATAGTGTTTTATATTCCTTGAGTCTAAAAAAATTGAGTTTGGCAGTACAAGAATCTAGTTTCAAGAGAATAATGATGGTGTTGTTTACATAGATGCACCTGGAGGTATAGGATAGACATGGGAAGATGACCCCTTATTCCTTAGTATTTTAGCCCACACTTTTGAGTCGATTCAAGGAGATCCATCTTGAGGATACATATTGGTTGTTGATGAATAAAGGTCTTAAATTTGGTGAGTCACCTTATAGGTGGACTGTTGCTGATGATGGTATTTTTTGTCTTTTTGTTCATGTATTTTTTCTGGTATGTTTGATGGAATAGTTGATGTGCAAGTTTCATGCATTGATGTGGGAATTTCATCATGTTATGACTAATATGTATCATGATCTTCATATGAAATACTAGTGACAGGGAATAAATAAAGTGGCGGCGGGGTTTTTGATGTGATTCCTAACCTTTCATCAGGTCAAAGATGTGCATCAGTTCCCATATAGTTTGTTATAGACATTTTCCATTCCTAAATAGAAGTGGGATGATGTAACAATGGATTTCATAGTGTTTTTGATGAGGATTATCTAGAAGAATGATACAATCTAGGTAGTTATGGATCTGTTAACAAAGGTAGCTCATTTCATTCCAATTTGTGAGACATTCACTATTGATTAGTTGGGTGAGTTATATGTTTATGAGATTATAGGGTTACATGGTGTACCTATAACTATAGTTTCATATTGTGATATGTATTTCATATCATGCTTAGGTCTGGGATTACATAAGGTTCTTAGCACGCACATGATTTAGTGTATAGACTTTCACCCACAAATGTTTGGGTAGTCGTAGAATATTATTAAGTTGTTTAAGGGCATATTGAGGGATTGTGTCCTATATTTTACTGTCTCATGGGAAACCCCATATTTCTTGCTGATTTTTCCTACAATAATTGTTTTTAGGATATCATTCAGATGGAACCATTTAAAGAACTCTATGGGGGACCATGTGGATCTCTATTGTGTTGGTTAGAATCTAGAGAGTCTAAGATGTTGGGACAATATCTCATATAGTTGACATTGGAATACACTCATGTGATTCATAAATTAATGGAAATAGAACATAGTATGAAAAATTCATTTTCAAATCGGTGTCATATGCCTCTTAATTTTTTGGTGGGTGACCAAGTGTTTCTTCAATTGTCTTGAAGGTTAGGTACCCATGAGATTCAAAAGTAGGGAATGTTGGTACCTAGGTATATGTGACCGTTTGAGATTATAGAGTGTATTAGACCGGTGGTACACTGATTATCTCTTCCACAACCGTATAGTGGTATGCATGATGTTTTTTATGTGTCAAAAATTTGATAGTATCACCATGATCTATCGCATGTGATTGATGTTGACGATGTTGAGCTTGAGAATGATTCATCCTTTAAGCAGCATCTAATTTTTATTTTGGATCTTAGATAGAAAGTATTTCGGGGAAGGATTGTGCCATTGGTTCAGAATTTTTGACAGAATAGTAATGTGTAGGGATAAACTTGGGAATGGGAGTTGGTTGTGTAGGTCCAGGGGCCCTAACCCTTTTCTTCAGAAGCTTAGTGATTCTTCTATGTGTGGCTTGTGGACAAGCTATTCTATGTTAAAGAATTGTAATATCCCAGACATCATGAAGGTATATTCTTATTTAAATTTTATTTTTAATCTCTTGTTTTGAATTAATAAAATTTTCATGGGCTGTTTCAGGATGTTCGAGAGTGTTCTAGGGGTTCGTCAAATGAAATAAAGAGGAATTGGGCAACCCTTTCAAGGTGCATGGTTGGTGAACAGTTTATTAAGTCATGCAGCCTCCCTAGGAAAACTATGTGACCCTAGATATAGGTGTTCCACATAGTTGGTGCATGGTTGGGGAACCATGTTGAGATTCCCAGGTAACTGTGTGACCACACTCTTCTTGGATAGTGTCTTGCAAAAGGTTTGTGCATGGTTTTGAAAACAGTGTGACCAAATTGTGTTCCCCATTAAATGTTGAAAAAATTATAGTTTTTTCACTTTGGATTGTAAATTTCCGCCTGATGTTTCTCCCATTTATCTTACCTACATCCCTTATAATGAACCAAAACCCTCAAGAGATCCCAAGGATCAATCCACCTCGTCTCTAGGGCATTTGGAGCATTGTCGGTTGTGGATCGAAGATTTGGTTAAGACTAATCCTCTCATTTCTTCTATTTTCTGGATTTGGTCCTGTAAATTTTACAATCTTATTCTAAATATCAAAAACCCTATTTTTCTAGTGGAATCTAGGTTAAAGATTCATGGAGTTCTTGAATCCATATATAAGGTGAATTTTGGGAGTGATTTCATCATTGAATTTAATGTAGGTAGTCTACAAGTTATATCCAATAGTTTTGTGTGGATTTGTGCATGTTTGGTTACGTTATTGTTTATCCTTATTTTGAATTGAATTCCTTTGGTAACATTTGGTATAATAAGAATTTAATGAATTAATTAAACCCCTCATGATCCCCGTGGGATGCATTAAGGATGGATTGAATAATTTAATGCCACACATGGGGTGTGCCTATATTCCTGAACCTAGAAACTGGTACTGTTAGGATTGGGGTTGACGTGTGATAACATAAATCCCATGACGAACATGTCAATATGTTCAGTTTAGTTTGAAATGGAATTGTGATAATTTCACCTAATTTTGATAATGGCATAAGGGGTTTTTTTGGATTGTCATGTAAATGGGTTAGAAATGGATTAATGTGAGCGTACCACATGTATTTTTGTTTTATAATAGAATGAATAAGGAGGTTTAATACATGGGAAATGAATATTTGGTTAAGTGAGTTAACATTTTTAAATGGTTGAATTTGTTAAATGGGTTAATGTATGAGAATCAGTGAATATGATTAAAAAATTTAGGTGTAAAAAATGGGAATTAGGTTAACGGAAATTTAATTTAAATGGTTAATCGTTATTGGGTTATTACATAATATTTATTCCAACGATCACTTTCATGGATCATGATTACTATTTAAATTAGTTGTGTTGTTTGTGATATGGTATATGTGTGGTGAATGGATAAATAAGCATAAGAAAATGGATTAGTTTTGTAGGGTATTGACTAAGATTCTACACCCATATGTCAAGTTATACTGAGGCTATAAACTCCACCGTACAATGCATAGGTTTGGGAAAGGGACATAGCTCTATTCCTCTAATAGTTTCATTCCACAAGTACTAAGGATTCAATGTGAGGTTGATGTGTTTGTTGTGATGTGTTTATCCCTAGTTAGATAGGGGCTTCACATATTCCCTTATACATGGTAATTAAATGCCCTAAAACCTTATGTAGATGATTTAAATGTCTATCACATGGAACACATGATGTTAAAGGATTAAGTAATGAAGATGATAAAAATGATAATAATGGTAATAAGGATAGAAATGTTTTAAGTGTGACTGTTAATTAATGGCATCGAGATTTCATTTATTTAATTTTACTTTATTTAATATTTTAATCCACTGTCTGTATTGAAAGGATATTTTTTATATACTTTTTATGGTGGCCCACTGATCTATACTCACACCCTTCTCGGGCCATCATTGGGTACCTAAGCAGATTTCATTCTAGCAAGTCAGGATAAGAGAAAGGGCCTCATGCTTAGTAGATGACTTGCCTTGGGGATGTACATGGTTGAGGTTATGATCATGGGTTTAGGGTTGTTTTGGGGATTCATATGTTGTCTTTGTTTTGGGTTTCCCGTACGTGTGACAATACTAGTATTACATTTCATATATACTTTTAGTTTTTGGATAATACCCAGTTTTTTGAGATATTTTATTATATATGTTCCTTAGTTATTACATATTATTTTTTTAAGAAAATGTTTTCTGATTTGGATTACTCTAGTAAATAAGGGATAGACTCCCTGCATAGCTTATTATACCCTTACTACTTGTCTGGAACCTCTATCATACAGGGAGACACGCTTGAGGTCACGTGGTGACCTGGCTTAGAGCATTGGTTTATTGGATTCCAGGTCAGTGATATTAAATATCTGGAGTAATAAGTTTATTCCATGTATAATTAATTATATAATAATATAGAACAATTAAAACCCTCTGAAAATTGTTGATATCAGTAGATGAAACTGTCTCACTTTTCATTGAAATATATTTTCATGTAGTTTAAAATTTTAAATGTATAGTTTTTGAGAAGGATGTTTTTTAATGATGTTGTTACAAAACTTTTATGTGCATCAGAGAGGCTACATAAAGTCACTATGAATTTAAGTGATTCACATCTTGATATAAAAGAAAAAAAGAAAGAACAAGCTTAATATAATACATAAATATATTACCAAGATGCATTATGAAAAGTTTTAGAATCTAAGAAGTGAGTGGTCGGATATACTAAATTTAATTTTCGTTGATAAGAACACACTATGTCTAAAGTGTCTATAGTTCCATGTCATGTTAAAAAATATATAATAAATTTTTTTTGACCTTTCTTAAAAACTATAGGGAGAGAAGAATCCAATCAAGAGTCATAGATGAGTTTTGATAACAAAAAATGGACTCAGAATAGTGGTAATGATATTTTTAGGATATTTGAAGAATCATCCACCCCATTTGCATGGAATAATGTATCCCACAAACATGATAATGTTTTCAGTGATAAATATATTTTATCTGTAAGTGCTTAAAGGAAATGAAATTCTATAAAAAATAGGTTGTGAAATATAAAAATTAATTTACCAATACAAAAACACATAAAATGAGAATATATATAAAAAATATTTCCTTAACCCAAGCCCTGATTGATGGTGAATTTTTTCAAATACAGTGATGTGATAAATTTAGATAGATAGTATTAACTAGAATAATAATTAAGTTTCTTTGAATAAGTTGTTGTCATGAATGGTTTTTACATATGGCCATATACTATAGTAATAATAGTTCTATGTATTCAAGTGGTATAAGTTCAAATAGAATGAGTAGCAAAGAAACATTTATGAACAAATCAACTCTGAAAAATTAATTTTCACATATGAAGAGAAATGTTTCCCTTATAAATAATTGTGAAATCCTTGAAAAATTTTATGATTATTATAATATATGTGGCCACAAAAATGATGGATAGTGGAATACACTAGACCGGTTTGATTATTATGATGATGAGGATAGAAATACATAGAAACAAATTATTGGAATAAATGTAAATTTTTCTAGTGGAGTAAACATGTGAAGAAATCATAGAAACACACGCCCAAGATATTGGTGATAAAAGATGATAAGTGTGTCACACTAAAGAGGTTCTGATGACTATATTACATTTAAAAAGGCCATATAATTGACAATTTAAAAATGTGCATAAAAACCATTGTTCAAGGGATAAATATATAACATAATGTTGATTCAATCAAGGGAAGGCACAAGATGATTGGCTTTGTGGAAGACATTATTCACTAAGAATATGATAGGATTCCTAAGAAAAAAACTCAAAATATAATTAAGAAGTGTGTATATGGTGGAATCTATATGGACACACTCCTAGTAATTTAAGTATGGAGCTAACAATTTATATAAAGATAAAAAAGATAAATTGTAAATTACTTGTGGTTTTAAGTTAAAAATCTATTGCGATAATGAATAATTATACATGGAAAATTAAGGAATAACGTGTTCCCAATGAGTGTCTGATTATATGTCTTGATTAGTTAGATAGAGCTGGGAAAATGGACCAAGCATAAAATTGTGAAAACTCTTCACTAGCTCAAATAAATAATCAATTTTTTTCATAGGATATAGATGAAAACTAGAAGACAGCCATGCAACACAAATAGGTATATACATGTAAAAATATAAAATTTCATAGACATAGGGTTGTCAAGGAACAAAAACTATAAGGAATATGATTATTTGGTTGATAAATAAGTCTCATCCAATATTCTATAATTTAATGTAATAATAATAATTATTATATTCCCATACATTAATGATTTTATTTCTAATGAATAAATTGAATTATAAGTGATTTAATAAATAATGAAGTCATCAAATTTTGTACATTCTATGCAGTAAGAAAGACATTTATTAATTGTTTATAAAAATTTCAAATTGTATTAGGAATCATATGGTATAAAAAAAATCTTAGAGACTATTTATAAGGATAAATAAAATCATGTTTAATTATAAATATCATCTCTTGAGGGGGAGATATCATAGAATTAAATATTACTATAAATTTATTAGTTTTAAAAAATTATAGAATTATGGATAGACCAAGAAAATGATTGATTTTTCATTTTGATAATAACTCTAATATCCCTATTATGGTTTAATCTTTTTATAATAATCAAGTGGGAGTTATTTTTAACAAAAATGGGAAATTGTAGCTTATGTTCGCATGAATTTTTTTATCCTTTTAATGATATTTGTTTTGGATCAATTTAATCATTTCAATGTATTAGAAGACCCTTGAATAAGTCAATTTAGAGTCATTTCTACATTTAGAAGTGAATTTGTATAGATTTTATTATTTTTTATAATCTATATTTTTAATACACTTGGATATCCGACATAAGAATATAGTTGACTTACCTATGGTTACTTACTAATAAAATCAATGGTTTTATACTTGTCTCAAGAAATGAAGTCAATAGAAAGGGGATAATATGTTTTTCATGTTGAGGAAGTTGAAATTAGGAGATAGCCATATATTTCATCGCTGGAATGATTACAATGGATAGAAAAACATTTTCCTCTTTTGAATTTTATGATTTTAAGGTAATGTAATAATTTATCTTCATAGGGAATATTAAAATGTAGGTATTTCACTTGGAAGTTCAAATTATTAACAAAACATCCAAAGGGAGATATTGAAGTGACGTTTAGTTTGTGATTTTGTTTATTTTTAATAAATAATTTCAACATGTATGTTGTCAATAAGAATGGTTAAATGGATGAGGACGTGATATTTCACTAAAACAGAGGAATACTTGAAGACTTTAGTATCTTCCCATGATATATATATATAATGTATATTAATTGGATTACATTATATATTCAATGGTATTTTTCATATATTAGAAATAGAGTTTGAATTTTTGGATTCTATGTGAGTATCCCCATACATAGAACGATTGGTTAAATTATCATTCATTTGTATGACATGTACGAAAGAGTTCTTGAATTATCTAAAAGATATTGTAAATTTTTATTGTAAATCCAACTAAATTATAAGAATTTATACCAATATTTGATGTAAAAAAGATTTTTTTAATGCCATAGGATTCAATTATTCTATGTAATTGATATTGATAATTGAAATTATCTTGAAGAAAAATTTGGATGATCTTTTATTAATACTGGAGTTATGAAGAAGTTTTTTAATGGTAGTGAGGTTCATGAGGACACTAAATTTTTAGTTTATATACTTAAAGAGGAATTGAAGTTGAGTTAAATAACATTAAAATTACATTTATAATTTCCAAATCCATTGGAGTCTATTTTAGTTGAATTTTAAGGGATTAGGATGGTCCAAAATGAATTGATGTAGCATAATATATAAATTTAACCTTTATCTATGTCTAGAATTATGTGTAAGAATCATCTCAAAGAAAATGACCTGTGTAGTCAAGAATCTAGTTGTTTGTAAGAATCGTCTCATTTTTTCTTAACCATCATGAAAGAATGTGTAACCATCATGTTGATCTATGTAACAATGAATCTCACTAAGTTATCAAGAGATACTAATGTTTTCATGGATATGGCGATGTATAAGCATGAATTTCATTTTTTTAGTCACTAATCCTCTCTGAGTACCCATCATCATCCCCTATGTATAAATCATATGTAAAGTTGTAAAGGAATCATCTATGTATGGATGAATATATGTGAGTACCATCTAGAGAAGCTAATCAATGTATCCATTATTACTTATAAAATTTTATGTATACTACAGATAGAAATATGGTGATTCAAGAATTTATATTCTGAAGAGGTGCCTAATGTGAAGATTATTGGACTAATTCTCATCGATCAAAACATTATAAATTAATTATGATACATGCTTACGAAATTGGGGATATGAAAATCATGGATTAACTAAACAAGATTAAAGATAATAATATTTTAAATGAATTAATTTAAAATAAATTAAATTTGGAAACGAATAAAATATGATGGTTCGTGCACTGATATTTAAAGTTAAAAATATCACAAAAATGTAATGTGATCAATGATGGTTTGATAAAAATGAATGTGATGAGAGATAAAGGAGGATCATTTTTCTATTTTCACAAGGATTTTAAATTTAAATAATTTAGAATCATCAATATATGATTAATGATGAAATTTATGTACTCTAAATATGATGGAGCTTTTCTGAATCATTTTGAACATTAGGAAACCTTTTGATCAAATTTGGTTTTTGGAGAAAAATAAAAGAAATTTTGGAAAAATTATAGGTCATAAAATGATTTTTTACTTCTATGTTAACAAATATATAAATAAAGAAACATCAAAAAAATATTTTTTATATGATTATATTATCTAAATGTCACAAATAATATTCTGATTCATGTTTGGAGTGAGTTATATGAGATTTAGTTGTGTTCTCAAGTAAATGATGTTATTACTACTGAGCTAAGCTATGATTAAGTAGTTGTGTTACTCTAAGAGAAGATGGTAAATAGATCTTAGTCTCTTCTAAATAAATGGTAAATAAATATATTTATATTTCGTGTGTTTATTGGGTGATTTGGAAATATTTATTCAAGCTAGAATATTTGGGATTTTCAAAACATTCCACTTCAAAATAAAGATGAGTCAAATCATAAATTTGAGTGTCATATTATATCTAATAATTCCATAGAGAATGAATATATTTTGTTTTCAGTGAGATTATTTGATAAAAATATTAGAATAGAAATAATCCAAGTGTAAAAATATAGAAGTTATATGAAGTGTTTTGTATGATTTGAACAGAATAAGATTATGATCTTGTAATGGTTTAGGAAGAATAAAAATATGGTTATTTCTAAAATTCATAACTACTTATATTTATTAATTATGATATTAGAGTGAATGTTTCATTTATATTTTATAAAGAAATATCTATTAGAAAATGGGAAACTAATTGAGACTTATAAAATATTATTCAAGATATTATTATCTAGAAAAAATGGGGAAGAAGAGAAGAAAAGTTAAGGGAATATATTTATTAAAATAGGACACAAATGTTTAGGAGATAAAATTTAATTAAGGATAGTAAGAGTCATGTATTTATGAAAAAGGTGATAAAAATTTAATTACAACACTTGGATCCAAAACCCATTCATATTTTCTATATTATAAATATAGAGAATATTATTTATTGTTAACATGAATATAAAATGAAAAATGTGGACAGTGTGTACATATTTGGAGTCAGTATGGAGTTTAAGAGCTATGAACCAATAATAACCAATGAATTAAAAAAAGGAGAAGAAGGATAATGATGTGATACTAAACTAAATTTTTTATCTTCTAGTTATCAAATATGTAGAAAGAAAAAGATTCTATAATTTCTATTAGTACAAATTTTTTAGAAGAGAGAAACTAAAGATAGACGAGAATTTTTTGCTGTTGTTATTCACTTGATTAGACTCTTTTATATATATCATAGTTATTTGATTCATGAAGATCCAAATAGATAAGTGAGGTATGAAAACTATATGATCAGATCTATTGAAGAGAAGGGAAGCTGATTAGACATGAGGTCTAAGTTTCATATTATATATGTGAAGATCAACAGGCATTCAAAGACATTTTGCTATGTGTAAAGAGATTTATTCTTGGATATTGTGTCTTCCATATGGTTATTAGTGATCCACTTCAAAATGTATTTGACTAAAATTATAGAGGAATGTGAAGGCATACCAAAGAGAGATTTTGTGACTATTATAAGATTCCATGTCCATATGGGCTTCGAGATTCTAGAAGAATTTGATTTTTTGAGTTATTAGTAGGGTGGTATTCAGATTAAGGATTTGAAATTGAGTATCATGGTATTAAATGTTTATAAAATGATTTTTTAGAAATGGATGAAGGTATGGGAGACATCTTTGGGGCTCAAAGGATCATCATGATAGTTCAGTTCATCTATTGTTGTAGTAGCGCCACAAGCTCGCTAGTGGTGTCTGGCAGTGGTAGTATCAACACCCAGGATCCAATATCATTAAAGTCATCTCATTAATGGGAGTAACCCCCCCCCCAAGGATATTTATAGGGGAAATACACTTATCCCCCCTTTCCCTCACACGGTAGGTGTTCTCCTCCCCCTTTCCTCCCATTTTTATGGCCCTTTAAGGGTGTATTTTCTTGATGTTTCACATCATTTAGAGTTTTGTTCTTGATTTTGATGGTCTCCACTTGTCTCCACCATCCCATGTCACTATTTTTAAGACTAATGAACTTGTTTTTTGTTGTATATTATACTATATCATGATAAAATCTTTCAATTCTCAATGGGATTTGATTCTACCTATAATGAGTTCATCCTGAGATTTCATCCACACATGGTTTCTTAGTGATTCATTATGGTATATTTTCATTATTTTTTTTAATATCTACTTAAAAATTTTAAAATTAAATTTCCAATGGATTTGGTTTCATTGGGTACATATTTTTCTCAGTATAGGGAAGGGGGTGTGAGATGGGCCCTTGGAGTTTTGTTGGTTGGGTTTATTTCATGGAGATGACTATCAGTGAGTTATTTGGGAATATTCAACGTTGGTTTTGAATTATGTAATGAATTATAAATGTTATAATAACTTAATTTTTTATGTTTGGATTGACTTATTATATTGGGACATTGAGATAGGATTGGATGATCTTTGGTGAGGTTGGATGAAATTTGATGGGACCTAGAATTTGTTATTGTCGCTTAGAAAAAAAATGGGATGGCTTCATATTTGAGGTAGGTGGCATTCATACTTTCACATGTGGTATTTATACTTTTTATTAATTATTTTGTCTTGTCATATCACCACATAGATGATTTATGTGTTTGAATTAAATGATCCATGTACCTAAAGTACTAATTAAATAGTTTTAATTAATTGTCCATTTTAATTAATTAAATTGAAATGACACAACTATGATTCCTAAAGTTTTAAGTCCCCGATGGATCTAGGAATCGGTTTGTTTTCCTCTACTATTTACATTTGATTCCTTGACATCAGTAATTCTTATCCTTTTTAGATAGTCTCAATGCTATTGATAACTGATTGGATGAGTATAATGACCTAGTGAGACTTTGAAACCCATGATAGGTCATAGGAAATATTTTTTGAAAATTTAATATATATATATATATATATATGGAAGAACCCATGTAGAAAAAAGATCATGTTTACCTATTGATGATGTTGTATGATGTGATTTCCTTGGATTCTTTAGTATCATCCAGAGACCATGTTGAGATCAAGGAACAATGTGAGGGTTCCTCTACCATAATCTAACCAAGGGGACCTAGTGCATTCCTTGATGACTCACTAACATTAAGTAGGAGCATATGGATTAGGTAGACGTGGTTGTTGGTGTCATAATAGAACCTGCACAAAATTTATAATCCCCTAGTGCTGAATATTATGGTGATGAGATTAGGAGATCGTAAATCCATTGATTTATATTTATGTTTTCATGTATTTATTGTGGATACATCTATGGTTTCCATATGTGCTTCTTGGAACCCAAACTATGGCCTGGATTTGATGATGGTATGGTGGATTCCCAGAGGTGATTCCTAATATTTTTCCTCATTCCTTATGTGTTATTGTGTGATATGGATTGGATGATAAAAAAGATTTGGATGCCCAGAGTGTATCATGAGATGTAGATGTTAAGGAACTTTAATAATTCCTAAAATGATGGGATTTAACCTAGGGTCATGATGGGATGAATAGGATTCCGCAGGTACATAGGATTTCTAGAATGACTAGAATTTTTCCATGACATGTTCAAGAATTATTTGATTTTTATTTTGATTAATATGAGATTCCTATGAAGGCTGTAGGATACATATAATTGAGCCTGATGATTTACTTGTTCTTGATTTGGATGTATGTAATGCTTTGAATCCAGTGCATTAGTATGGTGACTTTGGAGATGATTTTTTTAGTGATTTCTCATGGTTCTAGGAATTTTCCCAAAACTATTATTTATACCAGGATTTTGAGATGATGTCTAGGAAACCTAGGATCTGGTTGTTGATCCACTCCTGATGTGATATTGGCTGGATGAGCCTCAATATTATGGAATTCTGAGTTACACCTAGATTGATTATTTATATGGTTGGAAAAATATCCTAACATGAAAAAGTCATCTTAACACTAAAATAATTACACATAGTCCACCAGGTTCATGGGACTAAGAATCGACAGTGGTATGGTTTGGGATGTGGGTTAGCATTGTCCACATGATCTGCTCGAAGACATTCATACATCAAGTTGAAGAAGGTATTGCATATCTATCTAGTTTTACTTATTAGATCATTTATAAATATGTATCATGTTATATGTACATATTAATTCATAGGTTGATTATTGTGGAACAATGTTGGTGGTTCCGTACTAAGTTTTATACTCACAGCATGCTCGGGTCTCCATTTTACATGGGTACCCAAGAAATTGCTCACATGGTTACTTTAGGAACATATTAGATTAAGGAATGGGATAACATGGTCAATTCAGAATATTTGGATGGTATCAATAGATATGGATATGGTATAACTCATAGTTTTCATAGATCCATTTTATCATTTTCTATTTTATTCTTATATGTATATGCAATCAACTCAAGGGGGGTCAATATTTATAATGTTTACCTATTTTTCCCTATAATTTATGTATATTATTATAAAAAATACTTATATTTATATCTTCTTCTTTTAGTTTATTTTTATGGATTATATTTTTTATTACTCTATTATGCACCCTCATATAGGTGGTATAGCCTCTACACTGTACCGCCTTAGACCCTCACTACTAGTAGACACCCTTGGGCATTTAGATAGGGGGATGAGGTCTTGTGGTGAAATGGGTTGGGGTAACCAGTTGAGTGGAATCATGACTAAGATTTTATAAATTGGTATCAGATATTTTCTTTTATATTATTATTTTTTAGTAGGTATATAGGATATATAGGTATGTGTCAAGGATTATGATGTATCTAAGAATTTTTGTTGTGAAAACCTATTCTAGTGGAAGTACATGTAACACCTAAGATTCAATTATAAAAAATGAACATTTTATTATAATTAAATATATTATAATGATATTTTTTTATTCTATGGAATAAAATTTCTAGTTTTATAGCATGAATATTTATTTTTAACTCAGTAAGTCAAAATAATCCAATAATGGATCTCTAAAATTTTCCCCTAAAAATAATATATTTCATGAATAATTGTATATGTAATATTTAAATAATCCTCCATTTATTTAAAATAATTTTTTAAAATATGTATAATTAACCATGTATTTATCTTCAATTTGATAGAAATGAATGCAAGATCTTTTGGGGGTAAAGGGGATATTTTTAAAGAAATTTATTTTATATGAAAATTTATTTTAATTTATTTAATTAAAATAATCTATAACAGTTAATTATTTAAAATAAATATATATATTACTGGTTTAAATTTATGAATTTTAATTCATGTAATTAATATTACTTGTCCTAGAGTTAATGTAATATCATATTATGCTTGAAAATGAACTTTTATGAAAAATTGTATTAGATCACATTTTGTGGGTTTATTTTTAAGTTAATTTATTCAAATTATATGAATATAATTCGATTAAATATTTTAAATATTTCGAATAATAATTCAAAAAAAAATAATGATGCATGTTTAATTTTTTCAATAATAATATTAATAACAATAAAAATTAGTTACCACAATTAAGGTTAAAACACATTTACTGGGGTTTTATTTTTAAGTTAATTTCTTTAACTTATATGAATATAATTGGATAAAATGTTTTAAATATTTCTGATAATAATTTTTTAAAAAAACTTAATGAGGTATATTTCATTTTTTGTCAATAATAATTGTAATAATGATAAAAATTGGTTACCACAATTAAGATTAAAATGCTCTAACTGGGAGTTAAACAAAACTGTTTATTATGTGTATGGTGGACTACCTCTTTGTAAACTGATGTAATGTTTTTACATAACCACATAAAATGGATAATAATAATGATGGAAATACTGAACATATTTATGATACTTATGACATAATTTGGATTATCACCTCCTTGAGGTGATATGATTCATTATTCATGTCTGATTTTGAAAGAAGATTATAACTATATATTTAATGAGTATTTAAAATTTTATATCATTATTAACATTTTTAAGATGATATAACCATTATCAATACATGATAATCTGATCATATTCTCCAAAACAATCATGAGGAAACAAAGTTTCTAACATAGATAACAATGATAATAATGAATGATTTTTAACAATCCTTTGATATGATATTATAAAAGGATCGTATATGATTTTATAAATATAAATATGGTTATATTATAAATTAATAATAAGTTTATAACTATTATATATGATTTTAATTCATATATGACTAAGTGTAAGAGTGAGGTAAGGTATTTCATCTCAATTTCAACTTCATTAAGACATATTTGGTATTATGCGCCAATTTTTTCTATTGTTTATATCCTTCCCCTTTTATGTATTTAACATGAGTATATATTAATTAATCCTAATTAATGGTTCAATTCAGTTTTATTCATTCAAGGGATATTATAGATATTTAAGGATATTCCATGTTTTCTTCAACCTTTTCACTATTTTTAACAATATTCGAGAAAAAAGTATTAAAATAAAAGTTAATCTTATTTACCCTTTTGATCTGGTGTATTCGTCTACAATGTCCATTTTTATAAAAAATGTTTTTAAAAAGTCATTTTTTCTCAAATTATTTTTACGGATATTTTATGTTATACTTGACTTATCTTGAGGTTTTAAATTAATATTTATATATTTTTTAGAAACTTTCATTTTTTATTTATTTACAAAAAATCAAAAAGGATTTCTCTTTTTAACATATATGGCATTAACGGATTTCCTCACCAACATATACACTTTAAGATATTCATCTTTTTACACATGTATTTAATGGTTTTAAAAATTAAATTATTTAATTAAAATTTATTTTAATATTTTTATTTCATATTTTTCTATTCCCAAAAATAGATTCTTTTACAATAAAATCTACTTTTTGATGAATTAGTGGTTATCTATCATCTCTTGATTAATTTTGTTCTTATTAATTTTCCCTTGAAACATTAACAAAATTTTAATCATATTTCATTAGAAATAATATTTCTATTTTATATCCTTTTTTCTAGGGATATGTTTATTTTCAAAACCATATACCATTTCAACATACTATGTTTTACTCTAAAAGTAAATTAATTGACTGGGGAAATATTATTATTTTTTATTTTTTACTCGACATGGATTTTTATTGTTAAGGAATATTGTTTATGTATTAAATTCATCATTAAAAATATGAGGACTACAATTGAAATTTATTTATTGGTTTTCCCTATAAATACATATTCCATCAATTCATTAGTTGGTCTAAAGGGATAGAATACTTAGTTGGAATTATTAAATAGTTTTTTATTGTATACCTTCTATAAACTTAAACTATCTTGGAATAATTACTTTATGGAATGATATCCTAAGGTTTGAGATCCTTAAATCCAACAATATTCATTTCTTTCATTGAGAATTCAGTTATTCTTGTCCATTATATTATTACATGGATGTTATCTATGGATGTTTTTCATAATCAAGTAATTAATTAAATGGATTTTTTTGTATTTATTTACCTTAAAATATTTATTATTATTTATTTATTCATGATATATTTCATAGTAAAAAAACCATATTAATCATTTGATCTTACCCTTTTTTTTATTTCACTAGGATTTGAAAAAAAAACAACCATTGAATTAGTTATTGAATATATAATAGTTACTTTTACTATGCTTTATATTTTATTTCCAATGTAAATTGGAATAATTTATTATTTTAGTACTTCATGAAATATAAACTAGTTTATTATTAGTGATGTGATATATTTTATATTATACTAATATTATTATATATAAACTAACTCTAGGTTAATGGAGTTGGGTTTGTATCAATTTTCTCCAGAGAATATTTAGTAGAATCCTCAGAAAATAGATTAAGGAAAAAATATATTAGAGAACATAACCCTAGAAAATAATCAAAGGATAAATCTAAAAATTGAATAATATGACAATGTTTTGGTAAAGTGGATATTTTTTTGTTTCCTTAGCAATACAATCCAATATGGATTATATAATAGGACTTGGTTTTGTTATTGATGAATCTAGAGTTATTAACCCTAAAAAGTGTGATTCATGTATATCACATCAATTATTATTGTTCATATTGAATGGAATCTTATTACACATAAACTATGACACTCCTGGGGTATATTATTAAGTTAATAATCATTTTCTATACAATCCTTTGTGAAATATTTGAAAATATTTTAACTATTTGATAAAACTTGGTTTATGATTCTAATATTAGCTATTCATAAATTTAAAATTTATGTTAAGTGTTACACCATATTTGAAATTATATATGATGAATTAAAATTCACAATATTTTGAGATAATTTATTATATGGCATTATTTTGAAATGGTGTTTGGAAGAAGGAATAATGTCAATAATCATGGCCATTGTAGATAATTCCCTATTGAGAAAGCCAATATAATTTGATACAAAGTTTATTATATTAAGGCCATATTAGGGAATAAAACCCATTTAAGACTAATAACCATGAATTTAAGTAACTAGATGATGTTATATGTCATAATAAATCTATATTGGATCATTAAATTTAATATAATCATTCATCTTTAAGAGGCACAACAAATCAAGTTGTAGCTGAGCAATACATTGAGTCTCTTGAAAATATATTTCTAACGCTGAGATTATATGAAAGGGAAACCCTTACAATAAAAATTTATTATTTTAAATGTGATATTTATCAATACTAGTAATTTATCTATAGTAATATGGAGGGGTGAAATGGAACATATGTAATGGAGATATTTTAATATAACATTATTTAAAAAACACTTCCTTGGAGAGAAAATAACTGACATTATGATAAAGTTAATCAACTTAAATTTAAAGGATTATTAAAGTGTTACATAGTAGGATGGTACCTTTATAAGACAATCTAGGTGTGATATGGATTATATATGTGATATATAAATCAAGGATGACCATTTCATGGAATGTATTAAGCTAAGTCTCTAAAGGTAAGTAGTTTGTAAAACATTTTCATCATATGATTAAATAGTATTATGTGATTTCAATACAAATAATAAATTGTCTATATCATATATATTCATGAAAAACTATTAGTGGAAGAGGTCAACAGATCACCAATAAAAATGGAATAAGTCAAAGAAGAATAATTAAATGAAGTGATTTCCATAATATGAAAATTGTGGAATGAAACATCTTATGAAATTATTTTAGGGCATGGGAGTTTGTAACAAATGGGGATATAAAGGTCCATGAAGTAATGAATTAATTAATAATAAATAAACCACTATAATATAGTTCTTAAATAATATATAAATGGGGAATTATTCATACTAATTTCCCATGAGTAATTTAAACCTACTATAGAAGTGGTCAAGGGGATAATTCCAAACTTATGTGATCACTACAGCTGATGTTAAAGTTCCTAAAGAGGTGGTTTTTGGAAATTTAATCCTAGACACAAATTTATAAAATTATTTATTGAATTATGGATAATTTCACTATTATGTATCTTCAATATTTTTGAAGAAAAAAATCCATATAATATTAAGATGGTAGTTTTTAGTCATGTCTACAAATGGAAATCATATTAAAAAAAGGGTATATTATTTAATTACTATTATAACACATATATGCACTATATTTATTAATCTGATTATTATACATATTGTTGTTTTTTGTATAATCCTTTGTATGGATTGGTTTTTAGAATATTTTGAAAAATTTTATTTCCAAGAGAAAAAATTATGATTTTGAAAAAAGATATGTAATTACTTGTCTTTAGAGATGTGAATTCATTAAATACTTCATGTCTAGATCCACATCTAGAACTTATTCTAAGTTATAATATTTTTGATTAAGAGAAGACACAATCTATGAATTGGTAAATGAATATTAAAATAGATGATGTACATATTTTAAAAGAATAAATTGATGTGTTTCCTAATAAATTACGAAGAAATCCTCTAGATAATGATGTTGATTTCTCCGTTGATTTAATCATTATTTCAAGACCTATATCAAAGACTCCATACATAATGGAAATTTTATAATTATTGGTGTTGAAGAGAAAACTATATGAATTGTTTGATAAGGGTTTTATACATCGTAGTATTTCAACAAAGGATCCCACATTCTTTTCATTAAGAAGAAAGATAAATCTATGAGGTTTTTCATTGATTATAGGGAAATCAATTATATTACTATAAAATATATCTTCTACCTCACATTGATGAATATTTCTATAAAGATAAAAAAACCTCAATATTTTTCAAATATTTACCTTCAATTTGGGTTTTATCATCTTCGTGTAAAAAAGTAATATATTCCTAAGACAACATTTTGAATGAGGTTTGAACAATATGAGTTTACAGTAATCCTATTTCTATTGACTAAATCACCCTCTATCTTAATGGATCAAATAAAAAAAGTATTCAAGAAATACTTAGATAATATTTTAGTGGAATTTATTAATGATATCTTGGTGTACTCAAAATGATATTAGGACTATGAGAATCAAATTATGGCTATTTTTTGAGAAACTTAGAGGAAAAAATTTATATGTGAAATTTATAAAGATTGAAATCTATCTTCTAGGAGTTTCTTTTCATGGACATATTATCACACAAAATGGACAATCATTTGTTACAATGATGAAATAGGAATTCAATGATTTTCCTACTCTGATAAACATAAGGGTGGCATGTAGTTTCCTTGGGTTAGCAAGTTATTATCTCTTATTTATCTTAAAACAGTTACTTATTGTATAACCCATTAACCAAGAATACATGTAAAGGGTTTAAATAAATATGGAAAAAAAGAATGCAAAGAATGTTCTGAAAAATTAAAGAGTTGATTGGTCAATGTTATGATATTGAATATAAAATATAGTAAGGTTAGATTTGTGATATATATATAGTAATGAAATGAATTAGTAAATTGGTTTATCCCTTATGTATAATTATATGTTATTTAATATGCATCTAGGTAGTTATAGACCGGTGAATGGAACTATATAACCCATGATCATTTGTTTGCAGATATAATATTTTCTTGGAAGATATGCAATAATTTTCACAATTTTGAGATATGTGAGATATACACACATCATCTGAGTATAAAATAAATCTTTTCATAGAAATTTTACAACATGAGTCAATGATGATGGTTTGAGCTACTAAAGTGTTATGATTTCTGAGTACACAACATTCCAAGGAAGGAAAATACTATGAATTTTGGGGGAAATACCTTTTATTAAAAATAAAAAACACACAATCCCCTTTTGTGGGAAAAGGAGAACCCAATAGAAAACCACAGACCCAAGGAACAAAGGCCTTCACATAAAAGGCCCAAAATCCAAATGGTACAGAACCATTCCCATCACATGTCCAAAGCTCCAAAATACCCAAGAATAGGGAATAACAAAGACCCAATGCCTAGAAAATAACCCAAATTCCATCTAAAACTGTGTTCCACAGGACCTCACTATGACCAGATGCTTTCCACCATCGATCATTGAATTGGGACCCACCCACCCACGCTCCACCCAGATCCCACATCGCAAACAGCATCGTCGCCGTAGCCAGATCCCACCAAGACTATCACTGGACACCTACATTGCACCACTATTGGAAGAGGCCTGAAAAATACCAGAAGGATTTCATATCCCACCAATAGAAATAGATAAACCACTAAGGACATATTCTCTATGCTACCCCCCTCTGGGTGTTTCCATACCCTTCAGTGCCAACAACCTAAGGAAACACTGAGGACCGAAACCGACCAGATCAGTTTAGAACTGGAATATATCGGAAACTGGCCATAGAAAGATAGCTCGCCATTCCGCCACTGCCTTATCACATGCCACCCCTACTCTTGGTTGAAGACACCATAGGTCCACCCCTCATTGACCACCATTAGCTTCCGACATAATCTCCACCATCCAGCTAGATGCAGAACTGTACTAATACTGGGCAGAACACCTCCAGGCCCGTGATACATACCAACACCCAAAGGAGCAGGATCTGAGCTATATAAAACTAGATATACAAGATATAAAAGTAGTGATAGAATATAGGCACAACTCAAGAGGATATTTCAAATCCATGCTAAGGGGGAAGTCATCTTCGCACCTGGAAAATAAGGTAGTGGATGAATTAAAAAAAACAAAAGATCATAGATTCCTAACCAAAATGAGGAATGACATGTTTCCTATGTTCATTTATTTAGAAAATATAGATACTGGAATTACTTAAGAAATGGGAACATAACCTCCTTTTCAAATTATTCCCAGACCATTATTATTTGTAAAAAAATCCTCTACCTGGTAATGAAAATCTTCAAAAGAAAAATATTTTTGTGAATGATGTGAAATTGGAAGAATTTTATTATAATGATGGTGTTCAAATATTGGGAATCAAGCTATGGATTATATATATATATATATATATATCTAATATAAAATGATAGTCATTAGATGATTCTCATTACTCAAATTTCCCTATATTACTTTATAGATCCAACATGTATATAGATGTGAATTTTTTTTAGGGGTATAATATGAAGTGGAAATTTACTATTTATGTATCAAGATGATTTATTTGTAAATAAGTGACGGTTTTGAGAAATAATAATATAGTATTCATGTAACCCCTTACTATTCCTTTGTCTAAATGGGATGATATTACTAAGGACTTTTTAACTGGATTACCAATGGCTACCAGAAAGAATGATTAAATATGGTTTATTATTGAATGTCTTGAAAAATATTCACATTTCCTCAATATGTGAGAGAATTTTTGAATTGAGTTCCTCACACATATCTATACTATTTATGTATTAATACTTTATGTTACACCTATTTCAATAATGTCATATTTTTAAACATGATTTACATTAGAATTATAAAAAATTATTCAAAATGATCATGAAACAAAACATCATTTTAAGCAGGACCTATTTTCCTCAAATTGATGGACAGTCTGAAAGGACTATTCAAACATTTTGAGACATGTTGAGGTCATTCTCATATGACATATAGGGTATGTGGGGAAAATATATTAATTTTTTGTAATTTTCCTATAACAACATATTCTATTCATGTATTCATATGGTTTTGTATTAAGCATTATATTTCATGAGAAATCATACTATAAATTGTTGGGATGATGTTGGTCAAACGAAGAATGTAGTCCCATAACATGTTAAAGAGAAAATAATGAAGGTAAATACTATTAATAAACATATTAAATTATCTAAAAGTTCGAGAAATGGATATTCAGATAACCAATGGAAAGATTTGTAATTTCAAGTGGGATATCATGTTTTCTTGAATATGTATTCATGGAATGGTGTAATATAGTTTGATTAAAAATGGAATTTGAGCACCAGTACAACAAACCACTTAAAATTATGAAAATAATTATTAATATATATCACTATTTGTAAATTACATCAAGACACTATGTAGTACACTATGTGTTCCATGTCTTATTATTATGGAAATTCGTGACAGATCTAACTCATGTCCTCACCTCTAAAGAGAAATAATTGGGAAATTAAATATCTTAATATGAAGTGAATATCCATATTATTGAAACTATAGTATAATTATTGCATAATATAATGACTCAAATAGTAAATTTTCCTTTTAGAAGTCAATAAATGAAGGAAGAAACATGAGAACCTGGGGATTTTTTTAAAAAGAAGCACCATCAATTTTTAGAAATTATAATATCCATGAAAATTTTGAGGAAGAGATTTTTGAAGGAGAGGAAAATGTTACATTAGAGCTTGAATTATTTTTTGTTAAATATTTATTCTAATAAAAATGTAATACAATTCAAAATATAATATTTCATGAAATAAATTCTAATTTTATAGTATGAATATTTATTTTGAAATTATTGGGTCAAAATATGCCTATAATAAATTTTTGAGATTTTCTATAATAAATAAGATTTTATGAAAAATTAAAAATATATCATTTAACAAATTATCCTTTAACTTATAATAATTTTTTATAATATTTATAGTTAAAAATGTATTAATTTTCAATTTTATAGAAATAAAGATAATAATATATGGTGGTAAAATGGAAATTGTTCAGAGGACTATTTCTAAGTGCAGAATGTTTTCCTACTTTAATTGATTAAATTTTTTATAAATAGTTAATGTTACAAGTTAAATTTATCATTATATATTTAACTATATTAATCCAAATTAATTTAATTATTATTACGATTCATATATTTAATGTAAGATCACCTTATTCTGGAAAAAAATTTTGGAAAATTCATTTTTCATTGTATTTAAATTTTTATTTTTAAATTAATTTCTTCCAATTATAGGAATGAAATTTGAAAAAATAATTAAAATATTTTGAATGATAATTTAAAAAATAATTAACAAGTTAATTATCATTTTTTCATTAAAGATACTAAAAATGTTAATAATCGGTTGTCACGGTTAAGGTGAAAATGAGTTTACAGAGGCTAAAACAAACATGATATGGTTTGTAATGGATGTAAAAGAATTTTGAATCATACTGGATGAATTCATTTGGACAAAATGTTATCTAAAATTATATATAGACACAATATAGAGCCATTTTTTCCCAAAAAAATACTTGATAATATTTTAAAATATTGAATATTTATGAGTGTTCCACTCACCTTAGTTATAAAAGGGAATATCCTCCCCTCACATATTATCATATTTTTAGGAAGTAATATCTATCAAAAAATACCAATATCACCCCCTAACATCCTTATATTGGTAATAGTTTTTATTTTATTCCAAATATACCATCCCTTATGTCCTTAATTGGAGATTTAAAGGATCTTTTTTGATGAAGGGGTAATCATCCTAAACGAACACTTTTATTTTTCTTTTAATTTTACCACCTTCAATTATGTACTAACCATTCTAATAAAATAAAAATATTATTTCCCATATACATATATTTAATTATATTAATTTTATAATATTTATTAATCTTATTCTCCATCAAATGAGAAACAAAATAATCGCTCATGTGTACGATGGACTACCGCGTCACAAACTGAGATAATGTTTTTCCATCACCACCTCACATGGATAGTCATAATAATGTTAATAATGAATATATATTATAATTTTAAAATAATAAATATTCTTGAAATTTAATATATCATTTATGTCCTTACCCTTATAAGAATTAAAAATGATAATGTTTCTCAGGCATACATGTGGGATACCACCCCCACAAAGCGATTTGACTCGCCTTTCATGTATGATTTACATGGATGATTATAAATATTTATATAATTAATATGCACATATTTTATTATATGTGGTGTATATACTAATATATTGATTAATTTAATAATAATATAAACTTATTAATGATAACTAATATTTCAATTCATTTTTACACATTCATTGGTTACAATGTAAATGTTAACAATGATGTAGAAATTTATTTTGCAATCTCATTTTTTGTTATTGATTTTATTTCATTAAGGAAATATTATAATATATCCTTAATAAACGCCATATATTTTACTAAAATATTTTTATTAAGGTTTTTATATGTTTTATTCCACCTTATCCTGTTTTTTCACTTGAATCAATCAATGAAATTTTTAAATCAATATTTGACATCCATTCCCTTTTTGATCTGGTATTTTTTTCTTCCATGTCTTTATTTTTTAAAAAAATTAAAAAAATAATTTTTATGTAATCAAATGATTTTTTAAGGAAACATTATTTTACTCTTTAATTTTTTAAAAAATTTAAAGTAATATTTGAAGGAATTTATTTTGTTATGAAATAATATTCAGTATTATTTACCCAAAATGATATTTTTTATAATTAATATTGTTTATGAATTAAATTGATCAATAAATATATTAACAATTAATTGGATATACAGTGATTAGCAGGGCCAAATATTACATAACCCCTAGGTGTATCGATATGTATCATGAGATAAACTAGTTAGCCATCCTTATTAAAGGTATTTTTTACTTATTCCCACTCATAGACATAAAATTTCTTGGAACAAGGTCATGATGGTAAGATATCATGTTTTATGATGTCTTAATGTCTGATATTTAGGAATTTAATTCACTAAGAATTTATCTATTATTATCAATATGATTATTACTTTGATAATATCCATGAATGATTTTTGTATTCATGTTACGGAATAAAGTTAATGACTTATAAATTATTTATAATGAAATATTGATTTTTACTTATTTAATCATGATATATTATATTTTAAATAAAACATACATAATGTTTTATATCCCCCTTATTTTATTTTCTTTCTCTATTATATGAAGAACAAATCATTAAGTGAGTTCAGGGACGGAGAATTTTTACTTTTACTAAGATTTATTTTTTTTATTTTTAAACTAAAATGGGAATCATATGTGAATCTATTTCTTCCAAAATAATAAAATAATTAATCCTTAGTTATGTGATCCTTATATATTATGCCAATGTGATAATTTATACACCAACTTCGGGTTACTGTATTTGGGGTCATTACAATCCAGGTTACCAGGGGTATGTGATTGATGTTATTAACTTTTGTTATTATGGTTGATTTGATTTTTACCTAACATGATACACATCATGTGTGGGATTTATGATTTACAGATTTTAGTTATTAGATACTATCTCATGGACCACTATAAAGAGACTGATTCTAGATTTTACTCTTATCCTACAAAGGCAAGATTCATCAGATCCTTAATTCTCAACATATAGGAATTCACCTAAGATGTAGGGTTCTAATAGTTTGATTTTTATCACTGATTCTAGTGGATAAACTATTTAAAGTGTTATCAATTAATCATAAAAAAAATTCCATATAAATACTTTGTTGAATTCTACACATTTTTTATAACTAGTGTATGTCTTTATTTTTAATGGAAAGAGATGTAGATCCATGATGAATATCTTGATAATGATTGAATAATAAGTGTGCATATGAGGTTTAGTGACCCTGTTAGGGTAGGGTAGAAATTTTATGCCTTTATGGTAATCCCTTTGTCGTTTATCCATATTTATTTTTGGTTATTTAATGTTTTATGAATAACCAATACGGATTTTCCGATATATCTTTGAATAACACTCAACCTAACTGAGTATATATTGATGTTTCCTTTGGGATAGCTCATTTAGTATGGCCTAGTTGGTTGTGGAAGCATTGAAAAGTGAGATGTTGATTCTATAATGGGGTAGTCAATGTTTGTATAATTTATGATTCTCTTCTCCTTTTCCTTTTATTTTAATGATTAAAACATCATCTGTGAGGTGCTAATTCCCTGCCTTTATGGATGATGTGCTTTCATTTTTCAATTGCACATTCAAGGAAGGTCATAAAAACATTTTTATTGTTAAAAAATAACATATTATATGTATTAAATATTATCTAATTTTATGGACACAGTATATATACATAATATTAATTAATGATACAAAACTAGTTTGTGATGGTCAAAAACCTTCAAAATAATCTAAAAGATTATCACTAACAGCATATCTATTGATTCATCCTTACTTAAAATAACTAAATTAATTATATAAACATTTATTATTATAGATTTTCATTAATAAAATATAATTTCAATTCTTTATATCTATTCATATTTTACATGATCATTAGTACATGTATACAAGTGATTCAATCTTGATATCCAAGGAAATGAACACTCTTGAACTATGAAATTGAATCTTATAACCCATTTGAAAGGCCATAAATGAAAATAATAAAATTATAATAAAAAATGAATATATAATATGTTATTAATTAAATTATTAAAGAATATATCTTCATTATCATGGATATTAAGTACAAATACAGAAAGATTTTGGAGATAAGGTAAGGGGTTTTCTCATCTCGCTTTTATTTCTGTGAGATATGCCTTATTCACCAATATTTCTTATATGTGGGGTATTTATAATTTTAATTGATTTATTATATCATGAATATTTTTATTTACATTATATCTAATATCTTATTTGAGGACCATTAATTTTATGGGACATATGGTTTGACTATTTGCAAAGTGGTAAGGGATTCTCCAAAAATCTCCATTTTTTATTCGGGTCACTCTTTCTCTCTCTTTACCCCAATGTAATTCTTAATTATTATTATTTAATCTTCCTAAATTATGTTTTTATATTAAAAATATATTTAACTATATTTTTTCTTCTTTCATTGATGATAAATACATTTTTTATAAGGATTATTTCCCAATTCTTCCTGATAAGCAAGCCCAGTTAAAGGGAACAACCCAATTTCTTATTGATTTTCTAGTACCACCAATAATTTATTTTAATATACCAATATTTATCTAAAATTTCTAATTATATCAAGATAAACTAATTTTGTTCATTTCTAGTTTTATACACACAATTATTCCATTTTCCTTTTTTTAAGACTTAATATTTTCCTTAAACCCCACTAAAGAGGTGTGTTTCTAATGTCTCTTAAATTCTCTTTTTTTTAATTTCAAATGGACACCATTTATCATAATATATGAATTATTAACCAAGTTTAGTTTGTATGTTTTTTATTTTTACTTCCCTTTTATTTATAATCATTATTCATTTATGATTTCATTAAATATTCATATTTTTTGTATCATTGATATGATTATTGTATCAACTGAATACCATTATAAAATATGGTGTTTTATTTGAATTTTGTTGAATTGAATCTATTTATAAAGAAGTATTTCTAATTTATGTGATGGTTGGGTCCCATTATAGCCCCTTTATGCATCGATAGGCCACATGGGACAAAATAGTTGATGATAAACGCTTCATGTTGGTTTCCAAACAGAATCAGATGGGTTTCTACCCAAATACTTAAATTGCATTGATGGTATAATGGTTCATGTTCCTGATACATGATGTAAAAATAAAAAAGATTCATTCAATATTTATTTAATATATTCCATGATGTTTTCACTATGAAAAAATATATGGATTCATTTTCATTCTCATTTCATTGATGGTTTTTTCATATTATTTACCTTGAAATAATCTCAATAACTTATTTACTTTTCTTCACTTATTATTATTTCCTGTAACCCTTACTGAATGTTTTACCTCAAAATTTTATTTGTTTTCCTTCCCTAGGTTTTTAAGATAAAATCATTAAATAATTTAAATTAATTATTTTCTTTTCTTTTTTTGTTCTATGTTTAATTACCTATGTAATAAGGGAACCATACATGTATATATATTCTTCAAGAATACTTAACAGATTGGTCCTTGTTGATGTGATCTATTATATCTATGAAATTTTAATAACATGACCAATTACTCTGGTGTACTAGGGTAGAGGTTGTTACAATTTGAATCAATAGAAATTTATTTTAAACCTTGGAAACTACATTTAAAAAACATATATTAATGAACCTAACCATAAAATAGACTTTATGGATAATCAATAAAAAACCTATAATTTTGGTAAGGTATATATTATGTATGTATTCCTAGAAATACATAATTTTCTAGATACTACAAGTGGATATGGTTTTGGAACAGATATACCAAGGGGTAACAACTCAAACAATGTGTGTCATGCCTAAATATTTGTAACCTGATACACGATCATGGGACTTGCTATACACCTGGTTTGACACTCCCAGGGGATATTATTAGGATAATTCAAATTTTATTTAGAAACCATTATGATGGATTTAAAATTAAACATGTCCCCAAACAATCCTTATTTAGGATTATGAGATTATTTATGCAAGAAAAATTCATTTTATGCTAAGTATTTCACTAGTTTTGGGATTATACAGTATGTTTAATTATTTTATTATCTAATCTAGTGTATTACATTGTTTAGAAATGTTTCCTAGTGGAATTAATGTGAACTTCATCAATGGTCATGATCCAATGATTTAGAATGATCATTTATTTGATTAGTTTAAGCAATTCCTTCAAAGGTACTTAGTATCTCAAATGTTTCATCATATGGGGTGATATTATCATGTTCTAACAAGGAGGAGAAAGTGATTTCTATGTTTTTCAACTTTTAAAGGAAGAAAGAGAATAAAATTATATTTGGTAAAAAGATAAACGAAGGGGAAATGGGAAAGAATTATTTTCCCACATGTTATAATTGTGGATGTAAACACCTTGGTATGTGATTAATAAGAAATAGAGTTCACTTCAAATGTGGATAAAAAGGTCACCATGATCATGATTGTGAGTAAAGGAAATAATTTTCCAATTTTCAGTGCTTCAACTACAATGAGATGGTATATTACACAAATCAATGTCTGAAGCATCAAAGGAATATACACAAAAATAGAATAATGGATCATGGTCAATCATATTCTACTACCATAGACGAAGAGTAAGGATTAATATTCTAGTTTTTAGATTACATAATTATTTTATTTGATTATTTTATCAATAATTCATTGGTTATAAGAATCATGAGATATATATAAGGGTTGTACTACAGTACTTCATATTCAAAAAATTTGAAGCTTATGATAAATAACATCACTAATCTTGAGAAGTGATTCTATTGTAAGTTGATCTTCTTAAAAACACATAACTTTGGAATGACAACCAAAATATGTTATCTATATTGTGGGAAAATTAAATAGATTTTTATGGGATAGTATTGGTTACCATGAATGTTATTAGTGATCTAATGGTTTGTGTTATGTTGGATTTATTAGATGTTTTTATTTAAGGATAACCAGAAATTTTACTCTTGGAAACAAGCATGTTTCATAGGGGTTGAAATGAGATTAATGTATTAATATATATGGAAGATGGGAATAAGAGATACATTATTTGAAGAATGTTATGTTATGATTATTTTTGGAAATATAGTTTCCTTCCTTATAAATTTGTCATTTATTGTGGACAAACATGTTTTAGATTAATCTAAAGATTAACTACTTGTGTAATGGATCAAGTTAAACATTTTAAATTTTTTCGGTTGAGAAAATATGATATACTTATTGGTTTTAGTAAACATTTAATGTTTTAAGAAATGATTTATAGACCATATAATTCATTAATAGTGCTTCACGTGTGAAACATTCACCTTGAAAATTCATTTGCAAGTGTAAGGGATGAAGTAAGAATTGATTGAATCAAAAACAAAAGATGATACTATGATAAGTTTATTTTCTATAGTTATTATCAAAATATCAAAATAATCCCTCAACACTAGGAAAAATATTTTGGAATAAAAATTTTATCCAATTATCTTTTTCTCGGAAATTAATGGTCTTTTAACTGATCATAAATTTACGGATTTGTGATGGTTAACTTTTTAATGACTATGTTCTCTATCACTCTCCATCAGAACATGATGTTGTGTCACACCCCACTCCATTTTTATTTTATTTTATAATTTTATTTGAATTTTAAATTTTTTTTGGGGTTCAGGTTGAGTCCCGGATGAAAATATTTTGAGTTATGTTTAGAAGTGCACATTTTTCAGCTGACGTCATTGGGCGCACGGGCGGAGCATGTGTTGGAAACTCCGTGCAGCTCCGCTTAGGAGTCAGCACGATTCTTCTGCCTTCGGAAAATTTAAAATGAGTGATGTTTGTGATTTACTGTGTTATATGAAATTTTTATGGTTAATAATTTTATTATTATTACTATTATTATTTTTATTATTACTATCATTACTACTACTATTATTATTATTGATCTTAATAAATATGTTTTTAATTATTATTGTTATCATGATTATTATTTTTATTTTAACAAGAGTTTATATGGGTCTTAGACTGGTGCGCGTGGGAACCATAAGGTTCGCGGTGGCCGTGCGGTCGACATGGGTACCTGTGCGGTGACTTCTTGAAGTAGGCGGAAGCTACCACACGGTCCGTCGCGGCCGGTTCTGGTGTGTGCGGACTACATAGTTTCAATATTCAAATAAATAAAATTAAATAAAGTATAATGAGATTAAATTAAAAAAAATGGATACTACTATTATTAAATATGATTTTTTTATTATTTAGTGTATTAATAATATTATTGTATGTAATGTTGTTATTATTATTATAGATTTAAGGTTATTATTACTATTGTCAGTATTTTTATTATTGTTATTTTTATGAGTTATTTTTATAGATCAATGTTTTTTCTATTTCATTTATTCGTTATTGTTTTATTTTTGATTTACTTTTTATTTTATTCCAATTATTTTATTTCTCCCTAATCATTCTGGCCTAGGGTTTTATCCCGTAGCACCCTTGAGCACCGCCACCACCTATCTCTCTCCCATTTCTCTCTTCTTCTACCCCGCGCCTCTGCCCTGGTTGCTCCGCCGCACAGCCGCTGGTGCCCTCCGCTATCCCGGGCCCCTGCCCTACACACTCCATCGCGCACTGGCCGGTGCCTCGCCATCCTCTCTGTCCGCCGCTGCTGCCCGGTGCCTCACCTCCAGTGGATCCCCCTGCTTTTTTTCTCCCTTCTTCACGCAGTATCAACCCATCACTCCCTCTCCCCTTTGCAGCGTCCCGCCGCCAGACACCCCCAGCTCTGCCTCCTCTCTTCCTCTGTCCGGAGCAGTTTTTGTAGCGAGGACCAACCCCAACCCTTCCAGCACCCCGATGCCTCTCCCCCCCCCCTTCTCTCCTCCTACAGCTCGCACAACCTCTGCTTGCCGCTGCACCCATCTAGCATCCACCCACAGCGCATCCCACCACCCTACACTGCCTCCTTGCGCTGGTTCCAACAGATCCACCTCCTGTTTCCACCTCCAGCACCTCATTTCAGCACCCTCAACACCCCACACAGCAACCCCCACCAGCGCTCCTGCCCAGTCTGACCTCACCTCCCACCTCCTCCCCTCTCCGGCGGTGTCCACACCCCCATTCAACCAGCCTCTAGCAAGGCCTCCCTCAAGCCCTGAGACCCCCTCCTTGAAACCTTTATTTTATTTTTATTTTTACTTTTATTATTATTATTATTATTATTATTATTATTATTATTATTATTATTATTATTATTCTTAATATTATTGTTATTATTTTTATTAGTATTATTATTTTCATTATTATTGTCATTATTATTATTATTATTATTATTCTAATTATTATTATTATTATTATTGTTATTATTATTATTCTTATTCTTATTATTATTATTATTATTATTATTATCATCTTACTCTTGTTGGATTATGGGTTTTAATTGATGGTGAGTTTTATTGGTTGGTTTAGGATTTTTAGGACCTGCGAAGGGCGTTTTCGAGTGAGCGTCATCGATGCGCCTTGTTTCTGAAGCTCCATCGTCATCGCACTTTAGTTTCAAGGTGAGTGTTTCTTCTCACCGCTTGGTTTTGCATTCTTTAAATGGGGTTTATTTATGTTTTTTGAGTCCTTTATGTTTATTATGTAGGGTGTTGTACTTTACCGCGCATTTTCGGACGTGCGTCGTTTCATCGCGTTGTGTATCCGAGGTTGGTTCTCAATGCACTGCTTTTTAAAATTTAAGTTACCTTATTTCCAACTTTTTGCGCACACTATTTGTTTAGATTAAATATTTTATTAATTATAATAAATGTGGGATAATATAAGACAATTAATTTTTAAATGATTATTTGGTGTAAAAAAAGTTGTTTATTTTATATCGGATAATAAGTGTGCATATGAGGTTTAGTGACCCTGTTAGGGTAGGGTAAAAATTTTATGCCTTTATGGTAATCCCTTTGTGCTTTATCCATATTTATTTTTGGTTATTTAATGTTTTATGAATAACCAGTACGGATTTTCCCATATATCTTTGAATAACACTCAACCTAACTGAGTATATATTGATTTTTCCTTTGGGATAGCTCATTTAGTATGGCCTAGTTGGTTGTGGAAGCATTGAAAAGTGAGATGTTGATTCTATAATGGGGTAGTCAATGTGTGTATGATTTATGATTCTCTTCTCCTTTTCCTTTTATTTTAGTGATTGAAACATCATCTGTGAGGTGCTAATTCCCTGCCTTTATGGATGATGTGCTTTCATTTTCCAATTGCACATTCAAGGATGGTCATAAAAACATTTTTATTGTTAAAAAATTATATATTATATGTATTAAATATTATTTAATTTTATGGACACAGTATATATACATAATATTAATTAATGATACAAAACTAGTTTGTGATGGTCAAAAACCGTCAAAATAATCTAAAAGATTATCACTAACGGCATATCTATTGATTCATCCTCACATAGAATAACTAAATTAATTATATAAACATTTATTATTCTATATTTTCATTAATAAAATATAATTTCAATTCTTTATATCTATTCATATTTTACAGGATCATTAGTACATGTATACAAGTGATTCAATCTTGATATCCAAGGAAACGAACACTCTTGAACTATAAAATTGAATCTTATAACCCATTTGAAAGGCCATAAATGAACATAATAAAATTATAATAAAAAATGAATATATAATATTTTATCAATTAAATTATTAATGAATATATCTTCATTATCATGGATATTAAGTACAAATACAGAACGATTTTGGAGATAAGGTAAGGGGTTTTCTCATCTCGCTTTTATTTCTGTGAGATATGCCTTATTCACCACTATTTCTTATATGTGGGGTATTTATAATTTTAATTGATTTATTATATCATGAATATTGTTACTTACATTATATCTAATATCTTATTTAAGGACCATTAATTTTATGGGACATATGGTTTGACTATTTGCAAAGTGGTAAGGGATTCTCCAAAAATCTCCATTTTTTATTTGGGTCACTCTTTCTCTCTCTTTAACCCAATTTGATTCTTAATTATTATTATTTAGTCTTCCTATATTATGTTTTTATATTAAAAATATATTTAACTATATTTTTTCTTCTTTCATTGATGATAAATTCATTTTTTATAAGGATTATTTCCCAATTATTCCTGATAAGCAAGCCCAGTTAAAGGGAACATCCCAATTTCTTATTGATTTTCTAGAACCACCCATAATTTATTTTAATATACCAATATTTATCTAAAATTTCTAATTATATCAAGATAAACTAATTTTGTTCATTTCTAGTTTTATACAAACAATTATTCCATTTTCTTTTTTTTAAGACTTAATATTTTCCTTAAACCACACTAAAGAAGTGTGTTTCTAATGTCTCTTAAATACTCTTTTTTTTAATTTCAAATGGACACCATTTATAATAATATATGAATTATTATCCATGTATTATTTGTCTGTTTTGTATTTTTACTTCCCTTTTATTTATAATCATTATTCATTTATGATTTCATTAAATATTCATATTTTTTGTATCATTGATATGATTATTGTATCAACTGAATACCATTATAAAATATGGTGTTTTATTTGAATTTTGTTGAATTTAATCTATTTATAAAGAATTATTTGTAATTTATGTGATGTTTGGGTCCCATTATAGCCCCTTGATGCATCGATAGGCCACATGGGACAAAACAGTTGATGATAAACCCTTCGTGTTGGTTTCCAAACAGAATCAGATGGGTTTCTACCCAAATACTTAAATTGCCTTGATGGTATAATGGTTCATGTTCCAGATACATGAGGTCCAAATAAAAAAGATTCATTCAGTATTTATTTAATATATTCCATGATGTTTTCACTATGACAAAATATATGGATTCATTTTCATTCTCATTTCATTGATGGTTTTTTCATATTATTTACCTTGACATAATCTCAATAACTTATTTACTTTTCTTCACTTATTATTATTTCCTGTAACCCTTACTGAATGTTTTACCTCAAAATTTTATTTGTTTTCCTTCCCTAGGTTATGAATATAAAATCATTAAATAATTTAAATGAATTATTTTCTTTTCTTTTTTTGTTCTATGTTTAATTACCTATATAATAAGGGAACCATGCATGTATCTAGATTCTTCAAGAATACTTAACGGATTGGTCCTTGTTGATGTGATCTATTATATCTATGAAATTTTAATAACATTACCAATTAATCTGGTGTACTAGGGTAGAGGTTGTTACAATTTGAATCAATGGAAATTTATTTTAAACCTTGGAAACTACATTTAAAAAACATATATTAATGAACCTAACCATAAAATAGAATTTATGGATAATATATAAAAAACCTATAATTTTGGTAAGGTATATATTATGTATGTATTCCTAGAAATACATAATTTTCTAGATACTACAAGTGGATATGGTTTTGGAACAGATATACCAAGGGGTAACAACTCAAACAATGTGTGTCGTGCCTAAATATTTGTAACCTGATACACGATTATGGGACTTGCTAGACACCTGGTTTGACACTCCCAAGGGATGTTATTAGGATAATTTAAATTTTATTTAGAAAACATTATGATGGATTTAGAATTAAACATGTCCCCAAACAAACCTTGTTTAGGATTATGAGATTATTTATGCAAGAAAAATTCATTTTATGCTAAGTATTTCACTAGTTTTGGGATTATACAGTATGTTTAATTATTTTATTATCTAATCTAGTGTATTCCATTGTTTAGAAATGTTTCCTAGTGTAATTAATGGTAATTTCATCAATAATCATGATCCAATGATTTAGAATGATCATGTATTTGATTAGTTTAAGCAATTCCTTCAAAGGTACCTAGTCTCTCAAATGTTTCATCATATGGGGTGATATTATCATGTTCTAACAAGGAGGAGAAAGAGCTTTCTATGTTTTTCAACTTTTAAAGGAAGAAAGAGAATAAAATGATATTTGGTAAAAAGATAAACAAAGGGGAAAAGGGAAAGAATTATTTTCCCAAATGTTATAATTGTGGATGTAAACACCTTGGTATGTGATTAATAAGAAATAGAGTTCGCTTCAAATGTAGAGAAAAAGGTCACCGTGATCATGATTGTGAGTAAAGGAAATAATGTTCCAATGTTCAGTGCTTCAACTACAATGAGATGGTATATTTCACAAATCAATGTCTCAACCATCAAAGGAATATACACAAAAATAAAATAATGGATCATGGTCAATCATATTCTACTACCATAGACGAAGAGTAATGATTAATATTCTAGTTTTTAGATTAAATAATTATGTTATTTGATTATTTTATCAATAATTCATTGGTTATAAGAATCATGAGATATATATATAAGGGTTTTACTGTAGTAATTCATATTTAAAAAAATTGAAGCTTATGATAAATAACATCACTAATCTAGAGAAGTGATTCTATTGTAAGTTGATCTTCTTGAAAACACATAACTTGGGAAAGACAACAAAAATATGTTATCTATATTGTGGGAAAATTAAATAGATATTTATGGGATAATATTGGTTACCATGAAGGTTATTATTGATCTGATGTTTTGTGTTATGTTAGATTTATTAGATGTTTTTATTTAAGGATAACCAGACATTTTACTCTTAGAAACAAGCATGTTTCATAAGGGTTGAAATGATATTAATGTATTAATATATATGGAAGATGGGAATAATAGATACATTATTTGAAGAATGTTATGTTATGATTATTTTTGGAAATATAGTGTCCTTCCTTATAAATTTGTCATTTATTGTGGACAAACATGTTTTAGATTAATCTAAAGATTAACTAATTGTGGAATGGATCAAGTTAACCATTTTAAATTTTTTTGGTTGAGAAAATATGATATACTTATTGGTTTTAGTAAACATTTAATGTTTTAAGAAATGATTTATAGACCATATAATTCATTAATAGTGCTTCACGTGTGAAAAATTCACCTTCAAAATTCATTTCCAAGTGTAAGGGATGAAGTAAGAATTGATTGAATCAAAAACAAAAGATGATACTATGATAAGTTTATTTTCTAAAGTTATTATCAAAATATCAAAATAATCCCTCAACACTAGGAAAAATATTTTGGAATAAAAATTTTATCCATTATCTTTTTCTCGGAAATTAATGGTCTTTTAACTGATCATAAATTTATGGATTTGTGATGGTTAACTTTTTAATGGCCATGTTCTCTATCACTCTCCATCAGAACATGATTTTTTGTTACACCCCACTCCATCTTTTATTTTATTTTATAATTTTATTTGAATTTTAAAATTTTTTTGGGGTTCAGGTTGAGTCCCGGATGAAAATATTTTGTGTTATGTTTAAAAGTGCACATTTTTTAGCTGACGTCATTGGGCGCACGGGTGGAACATGTGTTGGAAACCCCGTGCATCTCCGCTTAGGAGTCAGCACGATTCTCGTGCCTTCGGAAAATTTAAAATGAGTGATGTTTGTGATTTACTGTGTTATATGAAATTTTTATGGTTAATAATTTTATTATTATTACTATTATTATTTTTATTATTACTATCATTACTACTACTATTATTATTATTGATCTTAATAAAGATGTTTTTAATTATTATTGTTATCATGATTATTATTTTTATTTTAACAAGAGTTGAGATGGGTCATAGACTGGTGCGCGCGGGAACCGTGCGGTTCGCTGTGGTTGTGCGGTCGACATGGGTACCTGTGTGGTGACTTCTTGAAGTAAGCAGAAGCTACCACACGGTCCGTCGCGGCCTCTTGTGGTGTGTGCGGACTACGCAGTTTCAATATTCAAATAAATAAAATTAAATAATGTATAATGAGATTAAATTAAAATAAAACGGATACTACCATTATTAAAGATGATTTTTTTATTATTTAGTGTATTAATAATATTATTGTATGTAATGTTATTATTATTATTAAATATTTAAGGTTATTATTACTATTGTCAGTATTTTTATTATTGTTATTTTTATGAGTTATTTTTATAGATCAATGTTTTTTCTATTTCATTTATTCGTTATTGTTTTATTTTTGATTTACTTTTTATTTTATTCTAATTATTTTATTTCTCCCTAAACATTCTGGCCTAGGGTTTTATTCCGTAGCACCCTTGAGCACCACCACCGCTTATCTCTCTCCCATTTCTCTCTTCTTCTACCCCGCACCCCTTCCCTGGTTGCTCCGCCGCACAGCCGCTGGTGCCCTCCACTGTCCCGGGCCCATGCCCTACACACTCCATCACGCACTGCTCGGTGCCTCGCCCTCCTCTCTGTCCACCGCTGCTGCCCGGCGCCTCACCTCCAGCGGATCCCCCTGCTTTTTTCTCCCTTCTTCACGCAGCATCAACCCAGCACTCCCTCTCCCGTTTGCAGCGTCCCGCCGCCAGACACCCCTAGCTCTGCCTCCTCCCTTCCTCTGTCCGGAGCAGTTTCTGTAGTGAGGACCAACCCCAACCCTTCCAGCACCCCGACGCCTCACCCCCACCCCCCCCCCCCTATTCTCTCCTCCTACATCTCGCACAACCTCTGCTCGTCGCTGCACCCATCTAGCATCCACCCACAGCGCAACCCACCACCCTTCACTGCCTCCTTACGCTGGTTCCAACAGATCCACCTCCTATTTCCACCTCCAGCACCTCATTTCAGCACCCTCAATACCCCATGCAGCAACCCCCACCAGCGCTCCTACCCAGTCTGACCTCACCTCCCACCTCCTCCCCTCTCTGGCGGTGTCCACACCCACCTTCACCCAGCCACCAGCAAGGCCTCCCTCAAGCCCTGAGACCCCCTCCTTGAAACCTTTCTTTTATTTTTATTTTTACTTTTATTATTATTATTATTATTATTGATTTTATTATTATTATTATTATTATTATTATTCTTAATATTATTTTTATTATTTTTATTAGTATTATTATTGTCATTATTATTGTTATTATTATTATTATTATTATTCTAATTATTATTATTATTATTATTGTTATTATTATTATTATTATTATTATTATTATTATTATCATCATCATCTTACTCTTGTTGTATTATGGGTTTTAATTGATGGTGAGTTTTATTGGTTGGTTTAGGATTTTTAGGATCCGCGCAGGGCATTTCCGAGTGAGCGCCATCGTTGCGCCTTGTTTCATAAGCTCCATCGTCATCGCGCATTAGTTTCAAGGTGAGTGTTTCTTCTCACCGCTTGGTTTTGCATACTTTAAATGGGGTTTATTTATGTGTTTTGAGTCCTTTATTTTTATTATGTAGGGTTTTGTACTTTACCGCGCATTTTCGGACGTGCGTCGTTTCATCGCGTTGTGTATCCGAGGTTGGTTCTCAATGCACTTCTTTTTAAAATTTAAGTTACCTTATTTCGAACATTTTTCGCACACTATTTGTTCAGATTCAATTTTTTATTAATTATAATAAATGTGGGATAATATAAGACAATTAATTTTTAAATGATTATTTGGTGTAAAAAAAGATGTTTATTTTATACCGAATAATAAGTGTGCATATGAGGTTTAGTGACCCTGTTAGGGTAGGGTGGAAATTTTATGCCTTTATGGTAATCCCTTTGTGGTTTATCCATATTTATTTTTGGTTATTTAATGTTTTATGAATAACCAATACGGATTTTCCCATATATCTTTGAATAACACTCAACCTAACTGAGTATATATTGATGTTTCCTTTGGGATAGCTCATTTAGTATGGCCTAGTTGGTTGTGGAAGCATTGAAAAGTGATATTTTGATTCACTTTTTAATAAAATAACTCATCTTTTCATGAAAAATTCAGTTTTTAATTTCTATTTTTATACAAAAAATTATTCCTTTTCATTTTCAAGACTTTTAATATTTCCCATAAACCACGCTAAACAGGCTCTTTTCTCATGTTTCTAAAAAACTCTATTTTCATGTTTTCATTTCATTTGGACACCATTTATTATAATATTTTACTTATTAACCACTTACTACTTTTATGTTCTATATTTATACTTCCCTTTTACTTTAGATCATCATTTATTGATGATTTCATTAAATATCTGTATTTCTTGTATCATGGATATGATTGTTTTCATAACTATATAATATTTTTTCGTATGGTGTTTTATTTTAAAGTTATTGAATTGAATATATATATGAAAAATAATTTGGAATTTTAGTGATGGGTGGGGCATGTTATATCCACCCGATGCATTGACACGTCTGATGAGAAAAAATAGCTAGTGATAAACCCTTTCATGGTTGTTTCCAAACATAATTAGATGGGTTTTTACCTATAGACAAAAACCGTATTAATGTTATGATGGTTCATGTTTTAGATAAAAGACATGAAAATAATAATTTTCTTAATTCGGTTTCATTTAATACTTTCAATGATATTTTCACTATGAAAAAATCTGTGGTTTTATTTTCATTCTCAGTTCATTGATGGCATGTAGTTTTTTTAGATTATTTACCTTACCATAATATCTAATAATTATTGAATTTTCTTCACATATTATTATTATATATAACCCTTACTGATCATTTGAGATCACCCTTTTATTTTTCTTCTTTCCCACAGTTATGAATATGAAATCATTAAATAAGTGACAACAAGAAATTTACATATTTTTTTGATCTATGTTTAATTAAAAATAAAATAAGGGAACAACGTATGTATCTATTTTATTCAAAACTAATAAATTGATCAGTACTTCGTGATTTTATCTCTTATATCGTTGACATTGTAATAAAATGAACACTGAATATGGGTTAATAGGGCTTATGTGGTCACACTAGTCAGCTATGAAACATATCAAAATGAAAAACATTACAACTGGATAAAAATATAAAATAGAAAAGATCAAATGGGAAAATAATGATCACCGTAATTTACTATAATAATCTCCCCCACTAAAAATTCTATATAAATAAAACAAAATATTATTAAACCAAAAACAAAATATGAAAATTTAAATATAACTTTAATAGAAATTTTAGAAAATTTTGGGTGAAAGAATGAAGTAGTAATTATAGGGTATAAAAGGAAATCTGACTATTGGATTCGACTGTTATATTACCATTGGTCATTATAACCAGTGGAAACTATACCCTCAATTTATAATTTTACCGTTATAATTAGTGTTTATAAGTGGTAATGAAAAATTATAATTAATACATAAAAGATAATCGATGGCCTCAACCTGTAGAGTCATTTCGTTTGAAGCCCAATTGTTAGAACTTTGGATAGGGGAATCATCACTGGGATCCACTCTGGATCAATCCTAATCTAAGTCTTAAAAAATGAACCTTGTATGATATTGGATATAGGAGAAGTTCATGTTAATATAGATTACCACCCAGTCGATGTTATCCGAGGCACCAGACAAAACTACCACCATCACACACCTTACCCTAAGGGTGTATGCAGGTGTAATAAGGGGTTACATGTCCAGAACCTAGATACATAAAGTGTAAATAAATCTTTATAAATATAATATTTATTCCATCAATTAGTGTTATTAATAGATTTTATTAACTAAATATTTTTTAAATTGAGATGAATTTCATAATTTGATTTTTGGACAGAAATAAAGCATAATACTGTTTTTTTAGAAAATATTTCCAATTTTTATAATAAACCAAGTTATTATGAATAGTAATTTTTTGATGAAATACTCTTTTAAAAAACTAATATTTAAATAATAAAGGATAAAATAATTTTATAATGACCATCGAATATTTTTTTAAGTGTCTGAAATTTGATTATGCCTTAAAAAGTTCTATTTTAAAATAAATAAGGATTTTAAAATTTAAGAGTTAAAATTATCATATATATTGAATTTATATGGTAAAATAAATATTTTTTTCTAAATTAGCATGTACAAATATAGTTGGGGTGTATTTATGGGAATTTTAAAAAATATATTTTCTATGAATAATAAAAAAATAGTTTTTTAGGGTTTTGGTATATGTTATGAAATCATATTAGTTTCATAATGATGTAATAATTAAATAAACATAATAAATGACGTAAAATATGATATCTTGTTAATATTATGTATTTTAATAGATTTTATTCAATTTTTTCAACTATATGTAACATTCCAAAGTAAAAAAACGAAAATTTGATTCTTAAAAACATTATTTTAGGGAATATTTAACTTTATATGCCAATATAAGTATTAAATAGTGTTTTTCTATTATGGAGGATTAAATAATTATTTAATTTGACCCAAATTTCCAATACTATGTGTAAAAACTATGGGTATCCAATGTTTTTTCATTTTCCACAACCTAGATTTCCAAGGCCTATATTTGGAAATTATTATACAATTCCTCCACTTATGATATAAATACTCACTAATTTATCTATTTCCATTCACTCCTAGTCCATTCTCCATGAAGTTAAAATTATTTTTCCTCCCAATGAGTTCCCATAAGGAGTTCTCAATCCCCTAAGGTTCCATCCTCTTTTTTTAGGAACAACTCTTCCAGGTAAGAGAAATCATCACTTCTCTTTTCCATTAATGTTCCCTTTTCATGTGTTTTGTCTTCTAATTTGCAAAACTAAGTTATTTTTTCAACTTTATATTATCCCATTATTATAATAATAGTATTTTATGAATTAGATACCCTTTACCTTATCGTTTTTACCTTTTATAAAACAAGGTTTTATACCCATCATGATTCTAAATTTAGTTCTCAAAATTCTCTCTTTTACATGAGAATTTCTCTTTTACTTTCTATTTGAATACCCAACCCTATTTATTTTCAATGGTTATTAAAAAATATGTAATCATGGATTTTTTATATTTGGGTATTTATATATATGAAACTCATATTTTCTTATGTGGGATAAAAATGAGGTAATAATCAGGTCTTTAAGTTCTTTAGTATGCCAAGATTTTTCATAAAAATCCCTTATTCATTCTCCACATGTTATTAATGAAATGATTTATTATGTAGCTCACATTAAATTAATTCTTTTGAAGGGTGTTCCATGATAGTGCTCCAGTGAATTGGGTAAATAATTTAATCTCTAGAGATGATAGGTTTCACAATACCTTGGTGAATAAACCTGGTAATTTTTATGTATGGCACCATGGTGATAAACCATTGATATATTCTTATAAATGCATCATTTAAATTTTGTGTCCACATTTACATGTTATTATTCATATTCTTTATTATGAGATGCATCTTTCCCATGCCTTATCATTATGCCTTTTTTCAAATTGATATGTCTCAAGATCACCAGTTATATATCTCTCTTATCCATTCCCTTAATTGGATTCATGGTCACTAATTTCCTTTGATGTGTGTCATAAGGTAATGAGATGCAATAAATATAACTTAGGGTGAACCCATTAAGTTATATTTTAAGTGTATTTTAAAGAATATTTTGTGTTTTCATGTATCGTGTGCCTTTTTTCTAAGAAACTAAACATGAAATGATCCTATATTTTATACCATGTGAAGAAAAAATATGTAATAAAAATTCAGGATTCCATAGTTGGTATCTGAATATAGTTTAGTTATTTCTATAAATCAGTACTTGAAAATGTTAGGATGAACCCTAGAGAAAAGTCTAAATATAGGAAAACATCATGGTATTTTTCTGAGTATTAAGTAAGTGGTTCCTGAGAAAATAAATCTATGTCTTCATATGAACAACTAGATGTGGATCTGGCATAGATCTACCTATGGGTAACACCCAAAAACACCACATTGGGCTAGACTTGAACAAGAACTGGTGTATGAAAACATTCACTATGGAAATCCTATTTTGACACTCACAAGGGATATGTATGGTCAATCACAATCTTTTTCTGAACCATTATGAAGGATATATAGAAAATGTAATTTGTATTAAAAGTGATAAATAAAATTTTTAAGCATGCTTTTTTAAGTCATAAAATCCCTTTAAGATTATAAGATTCATAAAATTAACACCTTTCTCGCAAATATTTTCTTCTTTTTGAGAAATGGCACGGAATAAGAGGAACCACGTAAATGATGAGTGAAATGGATGATACACTGATGGAATTCCCCTAAAACATGGAATATAAAACTTGATGAGGGTGATGAATCAACTAAATTTAGTTATTAATAATAACCTAAATCAAGTCAGGATACCTGATTTAGCTCAAAGGGAAAAAATTCCATTGAGTCCTTTATGCATCAATAACCACCTATTTTAGTATATCTATTGAACCATTTATTTTTTAACAATGTTTAATATATATAGAAAATATCTTTTCATTAATCCATTATTTGGAGCTAGAGAATATATCCCTAAAAATATACCCCATAGAAAAAAATATAATTAGTAGTGGACAATGATAAAAAATGAATCCAAGAAGCGATATTGATGAAATGGAGTGGGAATAGTTCAGAAGATTCTTTTTCAAGAAATATTTTCCCTGTTCTATGTGAATGAAAATGGAGAAGTAATTCCTCAAACTGAATCATAAATAAAATGAATCAGTTTGAAGATATGGAAGAAAATTTACAAGACTTTCTCGATACACCTCTAAATTTTTAATGGATCCTAAGGGAATTTTTGATAGAATATTCAGTGGACTGAGACCCCATCTATGGTGGAATCTCGAAAATCAAGACTATGAAAACTTTGAGGGGATAGTGTAGAGTTTTATGAAGGTTGAACTAGAGTTTAGTGAGATGCGGTGGTCACATAGGTCAAATTATAATAAGAGAAAAATGGATCTAAACTGAGGGAGGAACATTTATCATAGAAGAGGTGGAATGAAATTGAAACTTCCCACATGAAACAAATGTGGGAAGAATCATTCATGTATCTACTTACATTGGAGTAGAAGTTGATACAATTGTAGAAGATATGGATATGTAGATTGAAACTATTGTGGTGAGGTGAAGCCCCAACATTACAACACGAATGAAAAAGGGAATATAGTGTAGGCCTGTCCATAAGTTCAATGCTTCGAGTGTGGAATGCCTGGTCAATTATCCAATAAATTTCCAAATCATAAGATAATGGAGGGGAACCACCATCAACCTTAGTATAGTCCAAGAAAGAATGGTTGGTCATTTTCTATCACAATGGCTAAAGTGGAGGCTCTGAATGATGTGGTGGTAGGTACACTCGTTGTTCTTTTAGTGCTATCAAGAAATTTGTTTGATTCTAGTTTTACGCATTACATTATTTCATCCATGTTAGAAAAAAAAATATAGAATCAATCCCTAAACTGATAGAAGTATATTTATAAGTCAAGGCTCTTGGAGGAATTATCCCAGTATAAATAGTGTATAGAAACTCTAGTATTAACTTTGAGAATAATAATCTCATTGAAAATATAGTAGTCATTAAAATGGTGGAATTTGAAACTATACAATGGATGGAATGTCTCTTAAATTATAATTATAATATCAACTATAGAAAAAAAATAAAATTTTAGTAATATTTAATGGACATACAACAGTTATGTTCAAAAGAGAGATATCAGGCCTGATATTTTCCAAGAAGAACCTATCATATCCTTTTTTTATAGAGATGATCAGTCAATAGGGTGAAATAAATGAGTGTATAAAGATAAAAAAATATTCATATAATTGAAGAATATATTGATGTATTTTAGGAAGAGTTATTTGGACCTCCCCAAGAAAAATAGGTAGAATTCTCCATTGAACACATAACTAGATCCTAGCCAATATCAATAACCCCATACATATTGGAAAATATGGGGTTATAGGAATTAAAGGAAAAATTTCAAGATCATCTATAGAAAGGATTTATCTAACTAAGTGTGTTTCCATGCGGACCACCTATTCTCATTGTGAAGAAGAATGATGGGAAAACACGGATATGTATTGATTATAGGTAGCTTAATGGGATCATAGTGAAACTCTAGTATTAGCTTTACAGATCCTATGTTTTTTAACATGGTCAGCAGTTTGTTTTTCATTTTTTCTCCCCATTCTTGACTAATATAGTCATTTTCCCTGTGTTTTGAATGTGGTCAATAGTTTATCCCTACCTATCAGTTTGACCTAATACAAATATTTAAATTTTTACTTACATCCTTTATATTTCCCTGTATCTTAGTGGAATTCCATTACCCTTGGGGTCACCCCTACTTTGTGCATCTACATGTCAGGAGACCCCCATACCATTCCTTTTTTCATGCATCAAGCATGACTCACGTGGGCTTATGAGTCTGGTAAGGTGTGAACTGAAAGTTCCAAGAATCCTATAGGAACCAAACTCTATATCCTTAAACTAAAATACTATGTCTAAGAAACCATGGCTTTAAGATACATGTGATTTCCATGGAATTTTTGGTGTGGCGATGGCCCTCTTTGTCCCTCATGCATGTCATGTTTTGTGGTCTGTCACATTTCACATGTCCATATAGGATATAATCACTATGTTTCAAACTCTAAAACCTTAAACCAAGAGAATATAGTCTAAAAAACATGACATTAACCTTTATTTGAGCCTCCGTGGGAATGTGTAGTGTGAAACTAGCCTATTTGGACACCATTCACGTTAGGTTTGTCAATAAAACACACCACACATTCTCATTCTGGGGAACTTTCTTCCAATGGTCAAAACTCTATGACCATAAACTAAGAGGCTAGGGTTCTGGTAGTAAAACCTTAACCTTGAATTGTGTAAAATTCCTCAGTTACATTATGTTAAACTATACGATTCACCCTGGACACATGACATTAAACTATACAATTCATTATCCTCACCTTATGACATTAAACTATTCTCCTACCATCCTCACATTACTATGTAAAACTTCATGTCTATCATCCCTAATTATGTGACATAAAATGAAAAAACCTTCCATGCCCTCACTTGAGAGTTCATCTCCCTCAATGCTGGTCACATGCCGCATTATTCACGTTTTTAGTAGTTGATCATCATCCAAGATATCACTTACCTAGAATATGGGTTTGATATTTTGAAAACCGATATTCTTATAGCAATGTGTTCTAATCCAAAGTGTCATAATCCCGAGAGTGATGGAATCCATTCAAACATTCCTTCAGTCAATTACCATATTTTATGTGCCCTAGTTTTTTAGATCCTCATCCTCTTCTATGTATAAGAGGACCAACTAAAGGAATTTTCTCATGAAACATTTTCTCAAATACTATAATAGGACAAAATTCAAAAAATAAATTGGATGGGATTCCAAGATAGTTTTCGTGTTTCGAACATAGTCAATGGTCAACCCTCATTTATTTATCCCCATTTCAGGATAATGATACGGATTCTATGTTTCTAACATAGTCATTAGTTTTCATGTGTCATTATTCCACAATCCTTGTGTTCTAGAATTTTTTTCTGCATTCACATGTATCATTCCACCTGTTTTGATAGATTATAGCACCCTAGGCGTTATCCCATTCCTGCACTATAGCATGTTGAAAAAAAAGTTAGATAATCAGAGAGACCTATCCTCCTACCATAGTATCTCTTATCTTAAACATTCCCAGTGTTCATTCCATAGTAACAGACCCTGAGTGATTGATGGTTTTCTAACACTCACATAAAAAGTTAAAAATTATGTGGTCATCACTTGTTTATCATACTAGGAATAACCTATGTAAACTTAGGGACTAATCATTAGTTGTCTCATGAATGTGATTGAAGTGTGATTTATTAAATAAATAAAACAAATGTTCCCATACATGAAGAAATTCTAAAAAAAGAAAAAAAAATGTTTATGAATATTAAAGGTCATCAAAAATCTAGAGCATCTTAGGAGTATTGAAAAAATATCCCCTATGTCTCTTCTCATGTGATCAAACACTTCAATTTTTCCAGCCTTTGGCTAGTGGCCTCAAAAATTTTCTTCCTCCTCCTAAGCTCTACTTCCTCATCACTATCCACCAGATGAAGCTCATCATCTCTTATATATTCTTGGCCCTACTCAACCTGTAGATTGGAAATTTGAGTAGTTCCCTACCTCATTTGGTTCCCTTACTCCTCCGATTCATCCCCAAGTTTTCTGATGACCTCTGATAGAGTTCTGGTGAAAGAATAATGCTTTACCACTTTCTATTACAAAATATGAATTTCTGAGTTGACTTCTCTAAGTTATCACATGTTTTAGGACATTTCCTTGATCCATGGGACATCTTGATGATGGATTCCTTCCAACATCTTTTTGGCAAGAAATGAATCGACGAACACTTGAAGATTGTGTGTGTATGCCCCTCTAATGTGCAGATTGTGTAGCCAATGGTGATGGGATCCCATCTAGCCAACTAGTTATAGGTGTGCAGTCTAGTCAATGAATCGTTGTATGAAATTTCGTGCTCTTTTCTAGATTATGTAATTATCTTCAGCCGTATTAGGATCTAATTTATCCATATCTTTAGTATTTGTGGTCTCATACTCTGGATAATTAGAAAGGAGTTCATCTAGAAGGACTTCCTATGGAATCCTCTCTAATAGACAAGGCTCGATGTCAATGGGAAAACCATTATCACTTGATTCTTCATCTTACATAGCAGACTCACCACCACCATCTTTGTGTTCTTCCCCACTAGTGTAATCGCTTGTAGTAACAACCCTCTATTCAACTAAGACCACCAAATCCAGGTTGCCTTAGATGAAAAGTTGCTTATTAATAGGAGAGGGAATGAAATGTGATCCCACAGATTCTCCTTCCTTTTTCTCTCACTAGGAACATAACCTTGTGATCATTGCACTTGGAAATGAAGTACCTCAGTCAATCTGATCAGTAAATGATATGTATGTCTTTGTGAAAGTAAGGACTTACAAGAGATAAGAACCACCAGGTTGGGCACCAGAGTCACAGTGGGGAATTTCACCATAGGTGACTCTAGACACCATGAAATGTGTTCCATTCACTTCTCCAAAAAATGAAGTTGTGAACCTCACTTAGACACCAAATTTGAATTTTTAATATAAATACATCGTTATTCCAGAAGAAAGAGTATATTGGATTTCCATATGTCATGAAAGAAGACATCCTCAACCAGTCTCAAAAAGCTCACATTGTGACTCTACATTTTTCTTGGGGTTCAGTTATAGCAGCGAAGACACCAGCCTAAAGGGTTGGGACCATATCTCGACATTAATCCCAAGAAGGGGTGTAGGGTCCCAACCCCCACGGTATGGAGTAGTTATTTTGAACAAATCCCCCAAACACTATCGGCATGTTTAGAATTTGTTTCATCACATTGATGAAATGGCAGAAAAGGTAAATACCATTAAAAATGTACGATAAAATAGATGAAGAAATCAAAGATTTGGAAAGGCTCAAATAGAGGTTTGATCATGTTATCCCAAATCACCGGTGGCACACAACTACTTGTGCTCCCATCACTTTTGTGCCATCTCATCGCTTTCACGGTAGGTCACCATCACTCAGGGTACCATATGTGCCTATAAATGGACTCATTGGGTCTTCATTTGTATGGATGAATTTCTCTGAACCCCAATTAGTTCTTTGGTGTCCCTAGTGCTTCACCCAAGTCCTTTGAAACCTACAAGGTAGTTTCATAACACCTAAAGTGAGGTAATTGAAGGGGGATAGTGAAACTTCAGTTCTCCAAGTGGTAAAAATTAACAACACTTGAATGAATAATTCACCCAAACCCACTAAATTAAGAAATCTTCTAGAACTTCCCTTCCTCAAGTAGGATTTTTCACACCACATTTCAAGGAATACATGTGAATACTATTGAAGTCTTTAGTCAAGTATCACACAAGTATAGTAATCCGGGTTGTTCGTCACATAAGTTTCAACCAAAATTATCCCATGTCTACTTGAAAACCACATACCTATGCATCACTTACTTGAGTTTGCCTTTATTGGTTCACTTCACCCCTTTAGACTACTCAATCCTTTCATGAATCCTCTTTCAAATCCACTCATGGTAGGGACTCTCCTTTATTGGTTCCCTTTCCAAAAAGGTATTATGTTGAAACCTCTACCAAGACCTCTTGATATACCAAAATTTTGGGAAAGGAACATTAGTGTACCTCTAATTTGGGTTTATATACCTACGGCCATAGGTTTACAACACTTGTCCTACCAAAGGGTTAGGATCTTTAGGATGTCGGTAAGTTTGAATATCTATGGTTATGTGGACCCTTACCCCAGGGATAGTGTTGGAGATTTCCTAGTCTTGGATTCTAGGGATAAGACTTTTCCCTCTCATTCTCATCTTTAACACATTGAGCCTTCAGTTCCCAATAAGGATAGTGTGGATCACACTTTATTTTCTATTCGACAGAGGAAAAGTCTCCATCCTATCCTCGAACTAATCAAAGGGAATCCCTCCTTTGGTAATACCCTATCATTCTATGACCTACCCTATTACCTTCAACTTCATTTCACATTAAAGGGTCCATTGCTCTGCACCCTTGTCCACTGTTTCCGGGATTCTTTCACCATAGGCCCAACCTCTTCCTTCAATGGAGCAGAAAGTGTGTGGTTTGGTGAATCTTTCGCATCCTATTGTTTCACATACTGAGAATGAATCATGTGGTCTTAGATATTTTTGATGATCACTACACCCTAAAAATCCACATAATATCCTAAACTATGAGAACTATGATATCTACTATAACTCAAATATGTAGGATGCCTACCTAAGTCCTGATATCAAGGGACATCCACCACAAAAGATAGTCCCAATCAAACCCCTCAAATTGAATGAACAATGAGAACTCTAATTCACATAATATCTAGGAAACATAGGAATACTTCACTTAGGACCCGATATCACTTGACATCCACATAAATAATCCAACCCTATTTCAATTAATTTGAGTGTCCTCTTTAGGATTAAGCCCTGAATTGAGTCCCCCTTAAATCTCAATGATTTAAGACGTCTCTCGTGAACCATGTGACAAGGGAATTCACTCTAGTATTAATTCCAATCTTATTCCTCTCAGAGGGCCATAATCCCATATGAGACATATTAAACTATATGGATTTAGATTCCAAACTAAACGAGATATTTTGGATGCCTCCCTAAGTATCAGACCCAATACCCCCAAATCAGCCATGTTCTCTCTGGGACACATTCCTAGTAGGGTATAATCAAGCATGGAAACTTATATCCTTTCCAAGTTCCATGAGATTATTCGGTATAAGTATCGCACAATAATATAACAAGGAACCATATTCCTAGATGTACTTACCACATTACATTAAACTATATGGTTGGGTCCTTATCACACTAACTTAAAATCAATGATGTGTCCCACTAAGTGGCACCAAAATACCTGGGTTCTAATTTCATTCACAAGGATATGTACAAATCTCATTTATGGGTTTGATCCTAACTTAAAAAAACTTTCATCTCCCTAAATGATGATAAATTCAAGAGTAACCATACATCTTCCTAGATGAAGATAAACTCCAGATTAAAGTTTGTCTACTTGGATGAAAATAAATTCCAGAGCACCTCACTGAGTGGCTTTAAAACCAGCATCGATGTAATAATGACCAAAGAATCTCTAAGTAGTAAATGAGTGGATACCATTGATGTAGAACCTCGAATACATATAGATATATCCATTAATTATGAACATTGTATACATACAAATGATTCTGATTTCCATACATGCTAATAATTGATTTAAAAAGTTGGGATAACCTACTCATGATTAGGAATTAATAAAGGATTCATGAAAATATCTTCAATATATAAGAGAGTCCTGGAGTAAGAAATAAGTCCCCCCAAAAGGGTGTGATGAGCCCGATATCCCATCCTCTCAACCGTAGTGAGTTCTTAAGAGTCGTAGGTTAAAACACTTAACGAACACCTTACTTTGGAAAGAAGATCCCCTCTGGATATAGAACCATTGGGTGTTTATGGTTCTATAAACAAATCCATTAGAAACCCTTCGAAAATAGTGATACCTAACTAGAACACACATTTCTAGAGAAATAGAGAACCATCAACATTGGGTGTTTCAATGATAAGCACCTATTCTCATTGTTTCTATTCAGTATAAACCACATTATATAGACCAACATAATGATGAAAATGCTCCATTAAAACATGATTATGATAGGATAGTTCAAAATCTACTCTTACCTTGGGGAGGAGGAGTTTCAATGATGATGCACCTTGGGTTCACCTCCTCCCAAGAAATGGGTTTCATCATGGGTATGTTATGGAGTTTCTCCCCATAGATGATGGAAAGGACCTGGGTATCTGAGGTTTCCACCCCATCCTCCTCAGTCGACCCATCACTAACTACTTCAGCCCGGGTGCAAGACCTAGGATGTGCTCCTTCGTATTGGTTAGCACACCTTCATCCCCTATAATGGGGGCCCCATGTGCAGTGTTGAGACTCTCTTGTTCATGAAAATATTGAGTTACTACATTTTGATAGTAAAAGGGAAAGGTTAAAAATATATATGTGCGAGTTAAGGCTTACTTTGAGGTACTCATTCAAGTCCTCTTTAGAGACCGCAATCTCATTGCTTTCCCGGGGACTCCCTTCATTAGTAGTCATCCCCAACGATTCCCTATCACCAGAAACCTCCTATTATTCTTCTTTGATAGTTTTTTCATTGGTTGGTGTTTCCTCCTGATCTAACATAGGACTAAGCATCACATCTACTTAGGTGGGGGTACTTCAAACTTCCCCTATTGGCATGCATAAACATCCATGGGTGAAATTTATCTGTGTCTCTGATGGAAGTCCACCCTCTCTACAAATTTAATGTGTCGAACATCTAGTAGCTTAATTATATACCTATCTTCATCCATAAGTCATTTATCAACAACGATGTTAGAATTGTACTCAAGTTGAACCATAATGGAAGGAAAGATAGCATTAGTGACCGATTCTATAATATATCTCAACATTTTTCTAGGACCCTCTTTTTCTAGTCCTTAGTGTTGTTTTTGAGACCAGTCTCATCTAAGAGGTGGGGGTATAGCCACACCGTATGGTGTTCCCATTATCACGGTTCTAACATGAGTTTCCCCAGATAGCTAAATTACCTCTCAAAGGGTCACCTGTCTACTTCCTCGCTGCTCTGGCTCCCTACCCACAAGTTCAATTACCATGATCTGCTTCTCCAAGATTGACTTCATATATTCTTCCATCCAATTGCTAGTATATTCCATTGAGAAGATCACGTTAATGTTTTTCATGGGATTATTTTGGTTTATTTGGATCCTATGATCTATAAAATTCAACATAGTTATCTAAGGATTCATGGGTGATACTCTTCACCCACCCCCATGTAAACTCTCTTCACCACCCATTGAAGGAATTCAAACTTCCTATAAAAATTGGATGTTTTGTATGGATCATAGAACACCTTATCATTGATATTAGACACCAGAACTCCACCCATGATCCATTTTAGGGAATCCATCTACTCCCATAAGCCTTTCAAATTTTCCACCGTCAGACCAATCTAAGTTGAAAATGGTTGGATGTTGAAGTTTTCATGGTTTCTAATCAAATTTAGGACCTTGGACTTGTCAAGTGTCATTGGATGGACCCCATATATGTTAAAAAATGATGGAAATAGACTAGAATTCAGAGTATAGATGCAATTAATGAATTTTTAACCCCTGATATGTGTTGCAATACATCCATGTAAGAATTAGAACCGCCCATAGAGTCTTCATGGTGTATTCCCTTGTGCAATGTGGCCCAATTTTCTATATTTTTTTTCCAACATGGGTACACTCAATTTAAAACTATTTCCAGATTCTAGTATTTCCACTATCAATAATATTCCTAGAATGATTTTCATCCCCATTTCCCTCGTTGTAGCATCCACCCGCTTGAGAAAGTGTTCATTAATGTAATATAAAGAACCATTGGGTCCCATCCTCCCACCATATTGTACCCCACTTCAAGTATTGTCCTTTATCTCAGTTAAAATAATAAGATCCTTAATTCCCCCTCAATGATGTGACAATTCCCTATTTCCCTCAGACCGACATCCTCACCATTGGATCCTCTATTGATAAATAAGAAGAACTATGCTTGGAATAAGATATACTTTTGGGAAATGGAAGTAACTTTTATCTTCTTCTTCACCACTTCCAAAATATATTGTGAAATTATAGGATTATTCCCACTGTCTCCCTAGGTATTATATTGTGTTAGAAACTCATCATATAGGAATCCTTTTAGGGGAATACTGCCAATCTAGGGAATGTCCCATAGACAGATGTTGACATCACTATGGTGGAGATGGAATGTGTTCATATTTGGGGACTAGCAGATAAGGAGCTATGGTACTAACTCATGTTAGAAATAAAATTGGAACTATGATGTCCACATCGGTTTGTATAGACCAATTTTGAGCATATTTTAACTATATTTATGGAACATGTATCTCACCCAGTACGGCCACACCCACTCGCTGGTGAAGTTCCCTCATAACCTCCAGTCCCAATCCTTCTTCCAGCCCTTGATTTTATCTCTCATTTTACTTTGGAAGGTACTATTGTAGTGGTAATGGAACACTTTCACTTCTAGATCATCCACTATGATCATCCTCGTCCTCCAATTTATCACATAAAAAATAATTTCCCTATGGTTTATGGTGGCGTGATCATGAATAGTGATTTTCCAACATTGATGATTGTCATACATGTGAAACATGACTGCAATGAATCAAACCAAGATATTATGATGATCACTTCTTCTAGCAGCATAATTTTCCAAAAAGGGAGATAATCCCTCAAAGGATAATCTTTCTGTGACTATTTCATCAACCCCAGAAGCATCTAATTGTACTACATGACTCTCTTAGCCTGAAGAATATGAGGGTTTACAATTATTTCAACCCTCTAGGTGGAAGCAACAACTTCAATTTGAACAAATTTCTAATTTTTTACCATTTTGAATCTATTTTAAAGACCCAAGTACAATGCACACTGTATTTTATGATTAGAACACAATATTTGATGTTTCAAACAAGATCGAGAAATGGAAATTCCAAATCTAGGATTTCCACAATGTATGGATCACACAATAAGTAGAATTTATGTAGAATAAGGAGATGAAGCTTGGTTTAGCATGAAGTAGTTCTGATCTTACATTCATGAGAGCAATGAAGACCTATCACATGGAAAGTCAATATATCATACATATCTCCCCCCCATGCACAATTTTTTATAAGTGTGGTTGTGGCCTTCTGTGGGTTTTCCACACCGATGGATGAGTTGTTCATGTACCAACATGAATCAACTAGTGACTTCAGTATTTCCTACATAACTTTAACTTCTAGTCCCCTCTCAGCTTAGATTCTGAGGGTGGAATTTTTTGGTTCTCAATTCCACATGAATCCACAAACAACCAGCTTTTTCCAAACCATATCCATCATATTCTTCAGTGGATCATTCTAAGAAGGTGAAGAATGGTTTTTTCAATTTTTTAGGTGTGTGTGGAAGATTAAAATCAGAACAGATGACTCTTTCCCACCAAATATAGTTTGTCTCATTCCAATTACATTAATACCATTCAAAACATCTAATCCAAGTGTGTTTAATATGGATATATTGCACACAAGAACATGATCCACTTGTAAGCCTCTTCTACACCCAATGCAACCTCAAACCGAACTTTGAACATTCACACACCAAGGATAAGGATTCATTTGTGTGGAATACCACTTATTCAACCAAGATATTATTCTCTATAACTAAATTCTTTGTCAATATATTGAACCCCCCCCCCCCCCCTCTTCATGGTGATCCTACGGAAGTCGAACCACTACACTACCATGTATAAGATTGATCATTTTCAACAACCCAAAAGGATAGAACCCCCAAGGTAGAGATATTGCATGAAAAGATCCCTATGGGTCCTCCCTTGAGTGGGCCCATAGTTTTTAAATCCTCACCCAAACGCTTTCAACCTAATCCAAGTTAACACAATACATCTCCTTTTTAATAACCTCAACCTCGCATGCAACACTCCAAAGTTATGCATAAGAACTATGTCTTGCATTCACCCACTATATAAATCTCCATGTCTTACCTTTAGGTTAAATCACCATGTCTGAGCACCCCTTGCATGTAACCCTCATTCATTATGTGATCCTCTTACACAAAACCCTCCAAAATTGTGCGCCACACTATCTTGGTCCCTTACAAGGTGTCACCTGTTCCCCCATAGTGTGGGTTCCCATACCTTTTTCTTTTTATCATCAGTACTCTAATGCCTCTTTATTTTCATCATAGGCATGTTAATGTGGACCTCATGACAGACCATTCTACCTACCATTCCAATCTTTAATTTCCAAATCCTTATCCCACCTAGGGTTCCATTTTTTATATTTATTTAAGCAAGGGGTAAGGAGTGATTCCCCAATGTCAGAGTTGTATAACGTAAAAATGCCTATTACCAACATCCTCAACCCATGATGTTAAACTATGAACATACCCTATGAAAAATTCATAGAATGTTCCATTTATGAGTGAAAGGGAATTATATCTTCCTCATAGGGAATTATATCCTCCTCACATGGAATGAGATCCTCCTCGAGCAGCTTCCATACATAATCCCCACACACCCTTTCTATGACGTTCCATGTATGACTCACAGGGAATGAAATCCTTAAGGGAAGATTCCACATGAATGCCTAAAATAATATATTATTGGTATATTTGTTTGTGATACAAATGTGAAGTATACTACATCCTTTTTTTTTCACACTGAGCATGACTCACGTGGGATTAGATTTTTTTAGCAACCATGAAACCCATCCAACCTGCAGTCACATGGGAATCCCTCCTAGAGTAATCCTTAGTCACCACCATCACTCTGGGAATCCGCCATACATAAGACCCCATAATATACATGATTCATGGTCATCTCTCCTAATGTAATCCTTGACTATGTCCCCCATAAATGGGTAGCTTTCATGCATAATCCCCAAATAGAAAGGCCTCATTTTCTAGTGTAAGATTGAACGTCCAATTTTTAAAAATGTGCGCTTTGATTCAAAACTAACTAGGATACATAAGAAGCCTACATGATCTCCAAACCTATCACTCCATCCATTCCATTCATTCCAACTAACACATCATCCACATCCATTATAATTTTACCATGGTCGCATCTTCTCGGTGAGATCATGCCACCCACCTGGGTAGCTCCTATGTGTAAGCCCCATCCACATCATCACTACTTCTAGCAGAACCCAAGAATATTCCATGCATAATCTCCACACCATCCAACCAAGATAAATACTCTTGTAAAGGGAATATTCTATGAAAAATCCCCATACCATCTTTTGAACTACATAGGTTTTGATCCCTGTCACTTAAATAGGGTACATAGGATGCCACTTTAAGTTTCAATCCCAATTAATAGTAAACCTTTCCCTCCCTCCTCATAAGTGTGCACCTCTATGACCCACCTTTAGGGGGTGTCCTGAAAATCTGTCTCTATAGGATGTTAAAACCAAGATCCACTTCAGTGGCATATTCTGATCCATCTATCAGTAAACATTTTAGGTGATCCCTTTTATGAATATACATCCCTAATCCTCCTTTCTGGGGTGTTTTTATTGGCCTCATCATCATCTCCACAATACGTTAAAGTCACGACCGATTTCATACTACTATCTCATGATAAACATGATATGCCTGAGGTGAAAGACATGGAACATATGAACCTATGACGTCAGTTGCCTCATGCTAAACATGGGATGCTTTAGGTGAAAGCCATGGAAGATATTCCTTTGGCACCAAACAACTTGTGACTAGCACAATATGCCTTTGGTTATGTGCTTCAAGATGCCTCCATGATATTCCCACCTATAAGGAAGAATATAGTTGACCAATGTTCTGAGTGTCCATATATTCCAGCAATTCCCAATGTGACTACTCTCATGACCAAAGGTTTCTACCCTGTTAATACCCTTTGGAATTTAAAGATAGAAGTAGCGTAATTAATCGGCGTCCACAAAGAGATGGAACTAGGAATGAGTTTCAAAAACATGACTATTTACACCCACCAAATGAGAATCAACAAATTCACAAGGTAAGAAATACCTAAAGATGGGTATTATTTTCCTCGTAAAAGGAAAGGATTTAGAAGATGGCCAAGACCTGCAGATTGAAAGATCCCTCAGGGGACTCGTGATTTCATGACCATCATAAGGTCACATGAGGATTCCACACACGGCACATAACATTTAGGGTACCCCAAAAAATCTCTTTCAAGAGGTCTTCCCACTCTTGCGAAGGATCTCTCGATAACTAGTGATCGCACGGTAGCATTTGGATAATATTTCTTGGGTCGCATGATTTGTTATCCGAAGATGCCTCACAATAAAACCAAAAATCATTCAAAATGGGAGGAAATATGTCCAAATGTGGTGGCCCCTAGCAGTCATAAATATCAAGTGATTTTATCACCAATGGGAAGGATGATTTTCATTGAAAACATCCAAACAAATTTTCATTACCCATGAACCTTTTTATAATAGAACAATGTAAATAAATGAGTAAGTGGAAAGAGCTACTCATGGTCATAAATATCACGTGATACCCCCCCCCCCAGAGATCTCCAAGGAACCACGAGACCCTGGGGACATTCCCACCTAATCTCATGAAATCCCTTTTGATTGTAATTCACAACATGAAAATCACCCTGATTATTTCTAGGAAACCATGCACTCCCCCCTTTGGTTTCCTAAGGAAAAATGGACGGGTTTGTCCATGACATTCTCATGCATACACATAGGACATTTTTTGGTCACACGATGCGTCATCAAAAAATAGAGTAATTTTATTTGACATTACTCATGTAATCTCACATGACCCTTGAACTTTGGAATATAAAACAAAGGAAATAAAATAGAGAGTTAGAGGAATCATCTTTTAGTCACAAAACTCTTGTGATGCACTAAAAAATTATGTAGTGCAATCTCATGATAATCTGGTACAAGCCACCCTGATCTCACAACATCCCCTACACAAGACACACTTGCCTCATGAAATGTCCCAAGAAAGGAATTGAACATCTCAAGAAGGCCTTTCAGCAAGCACATTGATCTTGAAAAAGGCCCCTAGACAAGTCAATATAATAATATGGATTTCCTTCAGCATAAACTCATGACCAAAAGGTCCCCATTAATTATAGATAATCCAGTAACTGAGGAATCGACACGAGAGACTCATGGTTGCTGAAAATCAAGTGACACCCTTGAAGCGATCAATGGAAAAGGCACACGTAGATGCATGGTGGCATACCCCTTAACTGACTCCAGCCTGGATCCATGCTAGATATTCTGCACAAACCCACAAAAAAACTGGGGTTGTGAGTCCTATAAATTCCCCACCCAGTGTGAAAAATGCACCACTACCTATCACGACCAAAATGATGAACTGTGGGAATTTCTCAAAAACACCAGAGCATATTTCTTGAAGAAACTGATCTCGCAAATGGTACGTCTTTCTATAAGGTAATATGCTAGTGAATAGCTGGAGTGATCATTCTCCATGCATAAATCACTTTTCATGATCATTTATATATCACGTGAAGGGGTTATGGAATGATATGTGAAGAACATACAACATATTTATATGGTCATGTGAGACTCAAAGTAAACTCATACTGAATAAATCTAAGTCATTTTATATGAAATGTCTAGAAAAAGACTAAAGGTGAAAGGATTCAATAAATACATGTTCAATGAACCTCATGTGCTTCTCATAAGCTGTCTAAGACATGCGATAGCATGGGGATATGTCACCCGGATCTCATGATGCTCCTCCAATATGCCACCCAGGACCTGGGAAGTCATCTAGACATGTCATAGAAAGTCACAGGGTCCCCCTGGGTATACAGCTTTAGTCTCATGAAGCCCTCTGGGTTCATTTATTAATCCATTCGACATTCATCTGATACATCACCTGACTCATATAACAGCACCAAATCATGTAATATAAGTCTAAATGAAACTTTATGCATGTCAACTAGGCCCTCATGACACCCTTTAGGAAAGTCATTCGAGATTAATGATGCCCTCCAGACATGTTAGCTAAGTCTCATGATGCCCTCCAGGGATGTCATATAATACATGAGACACCCTAAAAGATATTTCATATTGAATCTCAGGATAAACTTTATATTTTTCAAGCCAACTCCTACGAATGACACCAGGGAAATTCATCGGGATAATGTGACACCCTCTAGATAAGACAGCCAAGTCATGCGATGGATTCCAAGATAGACCACATGTATCTTGTGATGTCCTCTGGACAAGTCATATTTGATCATGCGACCACCTTTTCATATGCCACCCGATTTATACAATGTCCTTTAGAAAGACCAACTTGATCATTTATTTGTCTTCAGATATTCTAGGAGGATACTCTCACACATGTCATGGAAACTGTAAAATAAAGGCATGTTAGGTAGGAAAGAAGGTCACAAGGGAAACCTCGGCGTGTAATCCCTAACCATCCACATAACATGATGTGTCCCAATAGCTAGGGAAACCTCATATTGTAATCCCAAACCAAAGTAACTAGGAAGAATCTTATTCCTACCATATTTAGGATATGTAGGGCACCTCTTCATGGTTCGAGGTCCATAGGTCTATCCCAATATGTAAGTCCCTCACTCTCTAGGTGATGATATAGGTCATTTGTTATTCCTTGTTTCTCACACCGAGCATAGATCATATGATATTAGGGAGTTTAAGGAATCATATCATTCGCATCACATATCTCCACCATCTTGGGAAACATATGTATGTAATTCCCCAATTAGTGGCAGAACATGTTAGCCTCAACATAGGGGAATCTATCTTGGGGACAGTCCCAAGGGCATGATTGAACTACAAGTACTTTGATTCCTAGAATAACTAGGATATTTAGGACCCATTCCTAAGGCTCAAGATCAAATAAACATCTAATTATATGTAAGCCTTATGTAGATGTCATTTCAACCATCAAGACCCAATCATTATTGTAACACCCCAAGTTTTATGAGATATATTATTTTTAATTTATTTTATGTCTTATATTATACACCACACCAAGATTATCTTGTACTATACACAACACCGTATTAGCTTGCAGTATACGCAACACTATTATTGGCTCGTGTTACACACAATTTCAAGTACGTTTTGTGGAAATTATTTTACACAACATTAAGTATAGGTTTTGTTTAATGTATAAATGAAATAAGTTTTGATTATGTTATACACAACACTAAACGGAGCTTTCACTACATGCAACCCTGACTTGGCTTACATTACACCCAATCAACACCTTCTTCGATAGCGTGTGTAGTACGCAATACCAAGTTTCACTAAACGAGATATTATTATAATATTATTATGAACTAGCCATTATGAATAGTAATACCCACTTTTTGAACTTTTATAAACTTTATCTTTCAAAATGGACATCATTTTTGGATTCGGAATATCAAAATTAGCCTAGGGTGAATTTTTGGTATTTTTCTGAAAACTTTCAATTTTTGATGAATAGTGAAAACACTATGTTACTATTTAAAAACCAACATTTTATTTAAATAATTATTTATTCTATTTAAATTTATTTTATGTCAAAATTGATACATAATACCTATATACGTTCAATGTAATTCATTCGACTAATTTTATAATAATTTTAGATATATAAAAATTTTATTGAACTTTTCATCGCCTTTTACCCACCTCCTAGGAAAATTTGAAAATCTATATAAAACTTAATTTTACCTCTTCTGTGAGTGGAATTTCTAAAATCAGAGTGACACGGTTAATATCAAGGTGTAAAATGTGGTTCAATAAGATAAAAATAATATTTTGTGAATAGTAACTTTTTACTTTTATTTACCACGGTTAAAAGTAAATAGGTTAATTAAGGGTAAAAATGATATTATTATTACTCTAAAACATGTCCTAATTCTATTGGATAAGTTTAATTCGACCAAAAAAAACCTTAGGAATAAAATATTACCCTTTAGGTCCACTTGGATTAGATTAGGACACTTATTATTATTTTATTTAAAGAAGAGTTAAAATAGTTAAAATCAAAGTTTAATAACTAAAACATTTTTAATATAGGATTATACATAAGATAAATTCTACTATAAATATTAATTAGAAAGATAACAATATTTCCTACATAATGGTATTTTATTTATAATTTTTAGAAATTAAATAATTTAATTTATTTATGACACAATGGTGATGCAGTAATTACCTTATTAATGAAATATTAACATAATTGATGTTATAAATATCCAAATAAATGGAATTTGAGACTTTTTATGAATTCCAATAATTTTATAGGTTATTATGACATGTTTTTATTGATTCAATTAACTTTTTTAGAACTAATAATGTTGTTATGATTTTCACAAAAATCAATTACCTAATAGTATCAAAATTGACATAAAATAGTTTTTAAAACAAATATTATATTATTAATTGTTATTATATTCCTAAAAATCTAATGTTCAGCCAAATGACTTATATAGGGTTATATATATATTAATAATGAACCACTTGAGGTTCGTTTGGCTTGTTATAGTAAGTTTATTAACCATATAGTGTAAGAAAACAAGAAGACATGGTAAAAGTTAAATTATTTAACATAGAGTTAAATCTAAATGATAAGGTTAAAATAGTAATCTAAACTTGTCTAAAACCTATTGGTTGAGATTATTTCGACCCATCCCCACTTTAGCTTCTAAATAAATCAATATTTAGCTATTATAAACCGAATATGACTTTATTCTAAAATAATATTTTATGTTTTTCCAAAGGTGCCCCTCTCCTCCATTATAAAAAGGGCACCCCTTACCTCTTCTCTTCACACCCTTTTGAGCATTGAAGCTCGGCCAAACCCTACCCATTTCCCTTCTCATCTTCCCTAGAAACATTATAGAGGTTCTGGTCTCCTCAAAAGACAAACCCTAGTTCCTTAAGAGGAGGTTAAGAAGAGTCGCGTCAAAGAAGAGGTAATATCCTTTACCGATTCTTTCCAATTTAATTCTTCTTCTACTTATTCTTATTTATTTATTTCATCATAAATTAATAACATCAGTATCACTAATATAATTATATGTTATTATAAATATGAAACAACCCAATTTCATCTTCTATCCATCCTACGGAAGATGAAATCCCCGCGCATGCGTACGTACGGAATACCGTCTCCACGTCGTGGTGTAATCTATTTTCCACCACCACCTTAATTGGATGGGTATAATGGTGTAAATAAATAACTATATATTATTATTTTAAAGTGATATTTATTCTTAAATATTATACATACACTTCAATACAATTCCACGATCATGGGAATGATATCATCACTTGTGCGTAAGTACGGACTACGGTCTCCACGAACGTGATGAGATTCATTTTCCATGATTAACCATTCAAGTATGATTATAAAGTGTATATAAGAAATAATAATGAAAGATATTACATAATAATGATACTGGATTTATGTACATATATGTTTCATTTACTTAATTCCATTTAATTCAATAAGGAAACGAAAACAGCGTTCATGCGTACGCACGACCTACCATCTCCATGAACAGTGTATTTAATTCCATTTATCGATCTATCATATATATTTATATACTGAATATATATTATATATAAATCATGTTTTAAATTCTGGAATTATTTAAATCAGGATATAAGTAATAATATCAAGAACAACATGTCGAAACACGTACGATAAATGAAATGATTTTACCCAAAACGCTACTTTAACATGGAATTTACAAAAGATAGGGTAATATAAAGTCATAAGTGAACCATATATGATATCATAACAATGAATATGATTCTATAATAAGTCAATGATATTATTTAAATTATTATACAGGAGGTTCGGATATGTACGAATCATATCAGACCTAACGTAAGGGATAACTTTTACAATCTCATTTTTATCCGAGATTGTTTATTCGTAAGTATTTACTGGGGTTATATTTTCCACCCATGTCCATAAAAATGTTTTTCATAAAGTGTTTAATATTCTTAATTGTATGTATAAAGTTATTTTTACCCCTCTTTGACTTTTTCTTTGTGTTATGGAAGGAATATTCCTTTTGTTTACCATATAAGGTACTTTTTGAATTTTTGACAAAAGTATGAGGAGAATGTTTTTTTAACTTATACATAATGAAAGGATTTTTATGGTTTCATAATTCCTTATTTACATAAAGCTTCCTCTACATGATTTCATTATTATTTTCAACAAAATCTTTTTCTTTTAAAATTACATGGCATTTTGTGAATGAAAATGATTTTGAAGAAGAGAGGATATTTTCCTCAAGAATTAATTTCAAGTGTTTTATCAAAACCATTTTCCATCTAAGATGACATTATTTCATATGTGTATGTTTCAAGTATAATGTATCTATGATTTACATGGTTTCACTTTTATTATGATGAAATGATATCCATTTGTTTTATATGGATTATGTTATGATGGGATGATGTTTATGAAACCCATTTTATTCTTTGGGTTATGATGAATGATTTTTGTTTATGTTGTGGAACTCGTAAGAATGATTTCATTATGAGATGTGTGGGACCTATATCTCCATCCAATGCATTGGTTAAAGATTTATATCTCATGTGATAGAAATGGATGGAATGGTATGTTAATCTGGTTCAGTGTTACATGACTAAAATGAGGCGTGAACTCGATTCAGAAAGGGACTTTGTCCACTAAGATGGTCTTGGCAGCAATGCCTTGGCTACTATGGAAATAATATTAAGTGGTTAATGGTTTTCCACAATTACTTGTTTTCTTCCCAGGATATTTTATCAGGATTGATGTTCCATTATGATATATTCCTTACGTACTTCCAAGATTTATGTCTTTGCTCAAGATTTTGATGTTTAGATTTTATGTTAAATTTTTTTGCATTCAAATGTTTAAGGATTGTTTTATGTTCTCTATGTTTACCCTTACTGAGCATTTGAGCTCGCCATTTTTATGTTTTCTTTTCCCCAGGATATAAAGAACGGTTTTAGGTAAGAAAACCAAAGGGGAGGATCTTTATGGGAGATGTTGAAGATCTTTCCCCATGATTAGAAGAATATGTTCTGAGTTTCAAAAGACACTAAACTAATACGGTCTTTGGGTGTTTGTTTTTTTCATGTATTAAGTATTACACAAATGTAATGTAATGTCCATGTACGTCATTTTTGGGGTCTCTACTATTGGTATCAGGGTGAAGGTTTAGTTAACCTTTGGATACTCGGATGCAAAAACTCTAGTGAAATCCCTAGAGATATTTTTTTGTTATGTCTCGGGATGTCCCTAAGGATAAGTATAAATATAGGTTATAGTCCTAGAATTACAGTAATGATCTTATAATTAAACCTAAGATGATAGATATTGATGGCACTCCCCCTTTTATTATGTTGTTTTCCTAGTATGATTTTTGCCTCTCACACTATTCTTTTTGGGTTTTAGAAAATGGCTGGAAATGGGATGATTCACGGTAATGGAGGTTATGATGGACAATGGAATGATATTCTTCATAAGATACCAAATGAAACAGGATTTGGAAGTCCAAACATCGTTATTATGCCTAATAATCTATCTCATAACATGATCAATAATCTCAACTTGGGTAAGTTTCCTGACTCGGCTAATAAGATAATGATGGAGTTTCATGATGATCATAAAGGAAATAAATTTCAATTCCCCTCATGTAAATCATGTGGGAAGAGGCATCATGAAGCATGTTTCAAAGGAACTGGAAGATGCTTTGGTTGCGGAAGAGAAGGACACAAATCCATTAAGTGAAAATGAAAAGGTTCAGTTAACACCATGGAGAAGGATAATTGTATTTCTACGACATCAAAAATTATTAGATGTTTTAAATGTGGAATCTATGGGCATTATGCAAACCAATGCCCTAAGGGAAAATATCATGAAGAGAATCAGCATGGTCATATGGGTAGTATATATGTGGATGATGATGAGGAGACTAAAAATGATATATGAGATGAAAGAAGTGTTGAATTTTGGTCAATGGTTTAATAAGGTAGTGGAATGATTGTATGTTTATCAAGAGTTATGTTTTATAGGTAATTTAATGGTACTATGGAATAAAGAAACATCTAAGGAATCTTACACTATTGTTTTTCCAAAATTATTTGAAAGAATATGTTTAATGTTACTGGTAACCATGAATGGTTATTCATATATTTTTGGAAAGAAGATGATATGCGCATAATGAAGGGATAAAGAGAAAATGAAATGAGCTCATGACTGATATGATGGTATGAGTATATAGAAATTTTGGGATTTTGGTATGTGGAAAGAGTAAACTTTTGATAGCATTCATGTTTTCACTAAGGTTCAATGGGTATTCATTTTTCAATAGAATAAATGACTAAGGTATTCACATGTTTGTAATGTGACCAACATGATATATCATATGATATATGGGGGATAAATGATGGTATTCACATGCTTGTTTGATGACATTTCTAGTAATCGTTTTCTTTATACTATAAGATTGGATAGAATTATTTTAGATAAGCCTAAAGATTGGAATGGATTATGTTGGACATAAGTTAGTATTTTTTAAGGATATAACATTTTTTTGATATTATTTATGGGATGTTATAATAATGTAGTTTTAGAAAAAGGACAACCTGCAGGACGGGCGACAACCCGTCACATCAGACAAGGCTGTGGGAATCGAACCCACAACCGAAGTGCGACAGGCCTTTATCGCCTACCACTGGCCTACAGGAAGTCCCTGGTTAGTAGGAACAAGTTTTATTTTATTAATCGGTATGATAGATGAAGTATAAGTCCATTTTTGGAATCATATATGATTAATCTCACCATAGATGGACTTATGTATATTTAATAACTTATTCTAAACTTTTTGTGATAGAAACAGATGGGATGACTTATCATTCTATTGCATGATCTACAAACACCTCCTAAATGAAAAATTCAGCTTCATTTTTTTAAATATAGATAAAGTGGAAATTGTTCATGGAATGACCAACGATGATATTAAACAGAAATCAAGTAAGTATTTCTCCTTATGTAAAAGTTCATCAATGTTAGGGAAATGATCTTGGAATCCCAAAATGTTTTCCTATTACTCTCATATCTGATGAATCAGATGGTACCTTAGATCATCACAAATTTACAGCTTTGCGATTATTTTCTTTTTCATAGACATGTTCTCTACCACTTTCCATCAGAACTTGATAGTTAGATTTCTCTCCCATATACATATTTTCACCTATATACTCCTATGTGAGAACCCAAGTGATGAGTTACTTTGGGTATCCATTTTGTTTCTAACTTTACTTTTTAAAATGATGATTTACTATTCCTTTTTACGATGTGGGTTTCTATGAATGAAACTTTCAAGTAGTAAACAATTTATAACCCCAACGAATTTCGAGGGCGAAATTCATTTTAAGGGGGGTAGAATGTAACACCCCAAGATTTTATGAGATATATTATTTTTAATTTTATTGATGTCTTTTATTATACACTACACTAATATTATCTTTTACTATACGCAACACCATTTTAGCTTGTAGTATACTCAACACTATTCTTGGCACGTGTTACACACAATTTCAAGTTCTTTTGTAGAAATTATCTTAGGCAACATTAAGTATAGATTTTGTTTAATGTATAAATGAAATAAGTTTTGATTATGTTATACGAAACACCAAAAGTAGCTTTTACTACACGCAACCCTGACTTGGCTTGCATTACACGCAATCAAGACCTTCTTCGATAGCCTGTGTAGTATGCAATACCAAGTTTCATTAAATGAGATATTATTATAATATTGTTATGAACTAGTCGTTATGAATAGTAATACCCACTTTTTGAAATTTTATAAATTTAATCTTTCATAATGGACTTCATTTTTGGATTCAAAATATCGAAATTAGCCTTGGGTAAATTTTTGGTATTTTTCTGAAAACTATCAATTTTTGATGAATAGTGAAAACAATGGGTTACTATTTAAAAACCAACATTTTATTTAAATAATTATTTATTTTATTAAAATTTATTTTAGGTCAAAATTGATACATAATGCCTATATAAGTTCAATGTAAATCATTTTAGTCATTTTATAATAATTTTAGATATATAAAAATTTTATTGAACTTTTCACCGTCTTTTACCCACCTCCTAGGAGAATTTGAAAATTTACATAAAACTTAATTTTACCGCTTCTGTGAGTGGAATTTAAAAAATCCTATAGACACGGTTAATATCATGGAGTAAAATTTGTTTCAATAAAATAAAAATAATTTTTGGTGAATAGTAACTTTTTACTTTTATTTACCACGGTTAAAAGTAAATAGGTTAATTAAGGGTAAAAATGATATTATTATTACCCTAAAACATGTCCTAATTCTATAGGATAAGTTTAATTAGACCAAAAACAACCTTAGGAATAAAATATTACCCTTTAGGTCCACTTGGATTAGATTAGGACACTTATTATTATTTTATTCAAAGAAGAGTTAAAATAGTTAAAATCAAAGTTTAATAAATAAAACATTTTTAATATAGGGTTATACATAAGATAAATTAGACTATAAATATTAATTAGAAATCTAAAAAGATTTCATAAATAATGGTATTTTATTTATAATTTTTAGACATTAAATAATTTAATTTATTTATGACACAATGATCATGTAGTAATTACCTTATTAATGAAATATTAACATAATTGATGTTATAAATACCCAAATAAATGTAATTTGAGACTTTTTTTGAATTCCACTAATTTTCTAGGTTAATATGACATGTTGGTATTGATTTGTTTAACTTTTTTCGAACTAATAATTTTTTTATTATTTTCACAAAAATCAATTACCTAATAGTGACAAAATTGACATAAAATAGTTTTTAAAACAAATATTATATTATTAATTGTTGTTATGTTCCTGAAAATCTAAGTTTCAGCCAAATGACATAGTTAAGATTATATATATATTAATAATGAACCTCTTGGGGTTCTTTTGGCTTGTTATAGTAATTTTATTAGCCATATAGTGTGAGAAAACAAGAAGACATGGTAAAATTTAAATTATTTAACTTAGAGTTAAATCTAAATGATAAGTTTAAAATAGTATAATAAACTTTTCTAAAACCTATTGGTTGAGATTATTTCGACCCATACCCACGTTATCTTCTAAATAAATCAATTTGGAGCTATTATAAACCGAATATGACTTTATTATAAAATAATATTTTAAGTTTTTTCAAAGGTGCCCCTCTCCTCCCTTACAAAAAGGGCACCCCTTCCCTCTTCTCATAACACCATTTTGAGCCATTATTCTCATCTAAAACCTGCCCATTTCCCTTCACATCTTCCCTAGAAACATTATAGAGGTTCTGTTCCCCTCAAAATACCAACCCTAGTTCCTTAAGAGGAGGTTAAGAAGAGGCGCGCCAAAGAAGAGGTAATATCCTTTACCGATTCTTTCCAATTTATTTCTTCTTCTACTAATTATTTATTTGTTTCATCATAAATTAATAACATTAGTATCAATCATGTACTGATATGTTATTATAAATATGAAACAACCCAATTTCATCTTCTATCTATCCTACAGAAAATGAAATCACCGAGCATGCGTACATACGGAAAACCGTCTCCACATCGTAGTGTAATCTGTTTTCCACCACCACCTTACATGGATGGGTATAATGTTGATAAATAATTAAGTATGATTATTTTAAAGTTATATTGATTATTAAATATTATACATACACTTAAATACAATTCCACGATCATGGGAATGATATCATCGCTCGTGCATACGTATGGACTACCGTCTCCACGAACGCGATGATATTCATTTTCCATGATTAAAAATTCAAGTATGATTATAAAGTATATATAATAAATAATCATGAAATATATTAAATAATAATTATACTGGATTTATTTACATATATTTTTCATTTTTTTAATTCCATTTAATTCAATAAGGAAACGAAAACAGCGTTCATGCGTACGCCCGGCCTATCGTCTCCATGAATGGTATATTTCATTCAATTTATCGACCTATCATATATATTTATATACTGAATATATATTATATATAAATAATGTTTTAAATTCTGGAATTAATTAAATCAGGATATAAGTAATAATATCAAGAACAACATTTCGAAACACGTACGATAAATGAAACGATTTTACCCAAAACGCTGCTTTAACATGGAATTTACAAAAGAACGGGTAATATAAATTCATAAGGGAACCATATATGATATCATAAAAATTAATATGATTCTTAAATAAGTCAATGACATTATTTAAAACATTATACAGGAGGTTCAGATACGTATGAAGCATATCAGACCTAAGGTAAGGGATAACTTTTCCAATCTCGTTTTTATCCTGGATTGTTTATTTGTAAGTATTTACTGGGGTTATATTTTTCACCCATGTCCATAAAAATGTTTTTCATAAAGTGTTTAATATTATTCCATGTATGTATAAATTTATTTTTACCCTTCTTTGACTTTTTCTTTGTGTTATGGAAGTAATCGTTCTTTTGTTTACGATATAAGGTACTTTTTGACTTTTCTGGAAAAAAAATACGAGGAGAATGTTTTTTTAACTTAGATGGAATGAAAGGATTTTTACGGTTTCATAATGACTTATTTACATAAATCTTAATCTACATGATTTCATGATTATTTTCAAAGAAATCCTTTTCTTTTAAAATTACATGGCATTTTGTTAAAGAAAATAATTTTGAAGAAGAAAGGATATTTTCCTCAAGAATTAATTTCAAGTGTTTTATCAAAACCATTTTCCATATAAGATGACATTATTTAATATTTGTTTGTTCCAAGTATAATGTATCTATTATTTACATGGTTTCACTTTTATTATGATGAAATTATATCAATTTTTTTATATGGATTATGTTATGATGGGATGATGTTTATGAAACCCATTTTATTCTTTGGGTTATGATGAATGATTTATGTTTATGTTTTGGCACTCAGAAGAAAGATTTCATTATGAAATCGGTGGGACCTATATCTCCCTCCAATGCATTGGGTAAAGATTTACATCTCATGAGATAGACATGGCTGGAACGGTAAGTTAATCTGGTTCAGTGCTACAAGAATGAAATGAGGAGTGAACTCAATTCAGAAAGGGACTTTGTCCACAAAGATGGTCTTGGCAGCAATGCCTTGGCTACTATGGAAATCATATCAAGTGCTTATTGTTTTTCTACAATTACATGTTTTCTTATCAGACTATTTTATTTTGATTGATGTTCTATTGTTATATATTCCTTACGTACTTCCAAGATTTTTGTTTTTGCTCAATATTTTTTTGTTTAGATTTTATGTTCAAGTTTTTGCATTCAAATGTTTATGGATTGTTTTATGTTCTCTATGTTTACCCTTACTGAGCATTTGATCTCAGCCTTTTTATGTTTTCTTTTCCCCAATATAAAATGAAATGTTTTAGGTAAGAAAACCAAAAGGGTAAGATCTTTATGGGAGATGTTGAAGATCTTTCACCATGATTAGAAGATTACATTCCGAGTTTCCAAAGACACTAAACTAATACGGTCTTTGGGCATCTATTTTTGTAATGTATTAATTATTCCGCAAAAGTAATTTAATTTCCATGTATGTTAGGTTTGGGTTCTCTACAATTATTTTGGGATGATTACTCTTCCTCAACCATCAACATACTTGGAAATAAACTGAACTAAGATGACTCTGATTCCTCCCATAACATGGATACATAGGACTTCTCTATGAGGCCCGATATCTATAATAAATCATTTTAGATTATTCCAAGAACATAATTACCATACCATGGGTAATTAAAAATAATCATTTTTCATGACTTGTTTCTCACACCAAGAATACCTCACATGGGATTAGGGAACTGTAGTAATCATTTCATTTATATCATAAGTCTCTAAATAACAAGGGAAACATCATAGTGTAAGCTCCAAACAAATGAACAATAGAAACATTGATTCTATCTATACTTGGGATAAGTAAGACGTCCCTCCAAGACTCAATCTTGAACATATGGTGTCCAAGAGCACTAATATATAACATCTTCACATGAAATTAAATGGTACAGGTCTGATGAACTATGTGGGTTTTTATTCCTATAATAACCAAGATATGTAGGTCACCTCGTAATGGCTCAATCCACTCCTTGGAATATTAACTTACTACTTTCTTGGAATAACATTCCAAAAATATTGGTTATATGGATTCATCAAATGAAAAAATTCCCATTACTAGAAAATGATGGTGAACCTCAGATACATACAGATGGATTCAGAAAAGAGCCCCCAATATTTTTCATTTCAAAGAGAATTAACCCATAATCATTTTGTTAGGGTAACCGGTATCATATTGGGATTATGAATTGATACTAGAAAGCATCTTAAATCTATAAGAGAGTCCCAATATATGCAATAATTTCCCCCAAAGGGTGTAATAATTCTGACCTCACATCCTCTCAACCAATGCGAGTCCCCAAGATTCACTAGGCTTGAATACCCAGGTGACTGCCTATGTTTGGAAAGTAGGTTTTTACCCTGTTTCAAATAAGGGAACCATTGGTAGTTTTTGTAAATCTACAAAATGGTAATCTAATGTTTATGATTTTTCATAGCACAAAGTCACCACAATCAAATCATCAGGTGGTTCCCATCCACACATCGAATCCCGATGAAACAAAAATGGTGAACCCGACGTGAATCTCTATAATAAAAACAGTTATTTTATAGTCTATTGAGTAATTTTATCTACACACCATATTAAAATGAGGATGTAAAATATGATGTGAATCTTTCAAATGACAGAATAACCAGGTTTCAAACTACTTTGTTATTTCATACCATATACAAACAATGCAGTAATACAAGAATGATCTTTAAGATGATCCTCTATAACTGGGTTTCCTATAAGTCCGTCTGTGCATTGAAAATTCCACATGATTAGAATTTTTGGATCATGAAAACATGAATTTTTTTTAATCATACATATTTTATTGAGCACGTCATGCCTAAGATATTGCACTGATCGGTAACCTTGTTCATTGTGGTCTGCATAATTGTAGATACTACCAACATCAACATCATCCCAACCCAAGATGAAGTCTTTTTAATTGAGTGTTTGCTTCTGTAAATCATCTGTAGATTGAACCCCCACAGGACACAAATCAATTTCACCTGCTCAACAACTCCAATGATAGGTGGAACATTTGATGGTTGAGGAGTACCATCGATGTGGTTCGATCTCAACCATGGAAGCTACTAGTGAGGATCTCCAAACACAGTATTCTTCATGTCTACATCACTTAGGGAAAGTCACCACTAATTCAATATCCCCTATTGCTACAACTAACTACTTTGGAAGCTTATCCCCAAAGTGCAAAAACTTCCACCTTCTATATCTGATTAAGGTGGATTCAGAAGACATATACGAATCACTTTGGTTCAGGTTCTACTGAGGAGGGGACCTCTCAAACATCGTCACCAACACCATATCATTGGTACCCACCACTCTCTTGATGAGGGTACCACCTTACATGATACAACCTCTAACACCCATGCACAAGAATTAAGGAAATCTTGTCGAGGGAGGAAGGCAGTGGATGTCTAGGGGAGGACTCATATCCACACTCCTGCTGAGGATGCCTGTCAATATATCCCAATAGGAAGCGGTAATCAAGCTCATATTCCTACTGACTAGGAATAAGTTTGTGGTAATATTCCCATAATAGGCATGGGGGAGGCACATATCCCTACCCCCATGCATGAATTCAATCGTTATATTCCTATGGAACAAGTATGAAAAAAGTTGGGGTATATCCCCTCTTCAATCGAAGACATTCAATTTTATAATGGTGATGGAAACTATGTAGGCTTTTATCCCTTCACACACTTTGTTAAAATTACAATAAATTTTATCAACAGATAAAGATCTCTTCCCATATATTCTATCACTATTTAAGATGAAGGGACAAGAATATAATTTTATCCCTATATCCCAGGAAACTTAGCACTCTAATCATTGTGAACAAGTTGTTTTATTGGAGAAAACAAAAACTTTTTCTCCCGTCTAGGTGGATTATAATCATATTCTGATAAGGGATGAGGAATCAAACTGATATCATGATCCAATTCAAATAGGGGCTCACAAGGTGAGAGGATCACATTTCTCATTATAGGGCCACATGACAATTGAAAAATTCCATCATCATATTTCAAAGGCCTGGGATAGGGCTCATATCCCCATTCTAGTTGGGGCTCAACAAGTGAGAGGGGAACAAGCCTCATGACCAGCTCATATTCATGTCGAATAAGTCCAACATCATACTCCAAAGGCCTAAGATTGGGTATATATCCTCGTTCTATCTAGGTATGACCATGTGATTATGGAAGAAACCTCGGGACGGGCTCATATTCCTATCATTTAATCTGCCTAGCATATTCTAGTAGATCGTGGTAACAAGATGCATATTCCTAATTTTGTCGATGAATGACTGTGATAGAATCATTCCAAGGAAACACATAAGGATTCTTATATTCCTTCATCTATTCCGGAGGTCTATTTCCATATCCCGATTGGGAATTCATATTCAGAATAGGATCAAATTATTATTTCAACATGGGATCTCTAGGTGAGAGTAGTACATGACTCGGGGCAGGATCATACTCCTACCATGAAATAATAGCAGAATATCCCAAAGGCTCAAGACCAGGCTCAGAATCCCATATTAAATAAGGACCACCAAGTGATAATTCCACATGCCTCATAAAAGGCCCATATTTCTGTCAATAATGAGATAGGTTATTTCAATATTCCAACATCTTCCCAAAAATGATAACATATTCTTGTATCACTAGAAATTTATATAGAAGTTTCAGTAACCGTTATACAGTAAGATCATATCCCTAAATATTCCCCAAATTCAGGCTAGTATATTCTAACCAGAGCATAGAACATGGCCCGTATTCCTAATATTCTTAATTCTAGTGTCCTTGGGGTTGTTTGAGACACATTATCAACACCATGATGGTCAGTTAACTCTTTTATTGAAGCGTTATAAGAATACGTTCATTACAATGATATTCCTCCTTATGGTAGTGTGGATATGTATTGTAGATACTCTCCTCCTAACATCCACCATATCAACCTCCCCATAATGATATCTCCCACAAACAATTAAATCTCCCCCTTTCCTAGAAACCTTCATATAGATATGTTTTCAAAACTCCAACACCTTCGTATAGAGAGGTGCTCAAAACATCAAGGTCCACTGTATATGGTTCTCCATCAACATCCAGCAAGACTCCACTTCTATTAGGAGGAATCCATAATATCCATATTATGTGGTCTAATTGGATTCATGAATATAAGCTAGATGAATAAGAGGCTGACATTTACATATGGTGAGAGTTAGCAAGAAACAACCTCCCTATCATGTTATGGACCCTTGCTAATTTTGACTTTGAGATCCCAAGTGAAATATAATAGGAGTGTATGCCTTATCAATGAAAAAATATGTGGGATACTCATTAGTGACTGATGTTTTGATATCTCCCTTATCCAGGATACAACTTTCACCTTCAGACAATCAAAATACTCTGTTTTTAGATACACATGGTAGCTATCTCTATGGTCCAAGATCCATAAACAGAAAAGCATAGTGAAAATATGAAACATGCTTGCTGCTACTACATAGTGACACTTAGGAAGATAATATCTAAATCCATGTCATGTATCTATATTTGAGAATGGTAATAGTATGGACCGTTACACTTTTCGGCACCCTTGTAACAACAGAACCCATCAGATTTGGCATCTTGTAATATTATAGCATTTGTCGAAATTAGAGGACCAGGTAACACATGGGAAAGTTGGTAACTAAAATGGAATTCCCCTAATTAAATGATTCCCATACCTCAAAAATTAAGGTATATGATATCCAACATGACATAAAATTGGGCCCCTTAAAGTAATGTGAATGCATTTCGGACACGGAAACCGAATTTTTTATCATCCGAACAACTTCTCGTAAATAATGGTTCTCATCATGGTTTTTCATTACACTCATCTTCTATGTGAGCATAGTTATGCCGCATCAAATAGGCCAAAATAGAGTTTCCAAAGCAGTCGTCCAGAAGAAGACTCTACCCCCTACGCTATGATAATATCTACCACCACCTCCACCCCTTAAATCATCAATTACTGTGAGGATTCAATACATATCCTTAGAAGCTATGTGAAACCCAAATCTCACTTGGATGGGGTAATTTATATCTAAATCACCATATCCAGGTTCATTATCCCATAATAATGTCCTGGAATAATCAATGGTTATTTTATATCACCCCCATACCACTGGGATGGGGGCATTTATATCTTCATCTTTATCACGGGAATCATCAAATCCCTGAATAGAGACATTGGATCCTCAACAACCAAACCATTCAGTGCCAATGTGGGGCCTCAATGACTGCCACCCTATAGGGGTGGAGAATCAGTCTTCTCTAGGTTGGGAGGAAATAGTTTGTGTCCCACCTATCCTTCCCACAAAGAGGAAAACATCTACTTGTAGGGGCTCATATGGAAACCACAACCAAAACCCCCCTCAAATTCATTGTTCATAGGCCTAGATGGGAGGAACATATTGAAAGGGTGATCAGACCTCGAAAAAGTCACAAGCCGAAGTGGTCCAACCAAAATAAGGGCTTGAATAAATACCCTAATAAAAGTGGTACAGAATCAGCATGATGCATTGAAAGTAATAGAACAACCACCATTTCCTAAAATACCTATGTAAATTTCATCACTGTCAACATGGAATACATTGAACAAGAAGAAAATTCAAAATTTCACAACACAGAGAAGATACCCTGAGAGGAAGGTGATTTGGATGCACCAAATGAGGTTGCACACACCTAGAACCAACAAAGCCTCCAAAATATGGCACCTACAAATATCACATTTCCACTCTCACTATGGAACATAGAATAGGGGAAAGGTACAACCATATCCTGATCACAAACCATAAGAGATAATATTTCTTACATAGAGGAACAATTGTCGCAATATGAGAGTGAAATGAAAACTATCTAGTAACTCAATGAGGAGATACTCAGGGGGATATCCCCACTGGGTATCCTCTTCAAGTAGAAAATAATATTCTTCCTACCATATCCAATCATTCAGTAAGAGTGGTATCTAATCATCAGATTGGCTCTGTATCTAGATAGACAGTCAACATAATTGATGAATTTGAACATGATTGTAACATCCCTCCATTATGGAGACAACCCCTCCCTCTTTAGGTAAATCATGAAGTCACAGGAAGAGTCAACAATTAGAAGGATATAAAACTGGGGACACATCATTGACCCCTGCACACTCCTCATGGAAGGGATATGGCTCTAACAGTAGTGCCCCCAGTGTTACTTAACATCATCGAGCCACTAGATACTTGAATGGAAGGCCTGGAAGGGTGACATACATCTATGTAGCCTAAGAGGAATCCATATCCTTGATGGGTGGATTATACTATACTTTGACCCAACTTTGTAAATCCTATATTCCCTACTTTTTATGGTGTAGGTGACCCAAAATAACATCTCACACACTTCGTATCCTGATGTTGGATGATGATGGGCCCTCGAGATAAATAGGAGGCAATAAAGTCATGGTGTTTTGTATAGTATCTAATAGGGACAACCATTGTTTGGTACAACAATTTCCTAATAAGTTCCATTAAAGTATGGGAAGGCCTTCTTCGTTGGATCCTTTATCAGTTTAACTCTACACTGAGGAAAAAAATTATCATTAACCTAAACAAGTTTAAACAATACAATAATGATAGGGTGTATGAATTCATAGAAACATGGAAAATCATAACCTATTCTCTCATCATCCCTCTCTCATAAGATCAACTACTGTTTTCCCCTATGCCTTCCATTCAAGTATCTAGTGACTCGATGATGTTAAGAAATACTGGGGGCACTATTGTTAGATGAAATGGAACAACTTCTTGACGATTCTATTCAATAAACATGATCCAAAACTCAAATCCTTCCCACAACATAGGGGAAAATTTCATACAAAGTAGAGGTTGTTGATATCACTCCCAAGCTATAAGAAGTTACCATACATGAACCTAGGTAGGATCCAAACCTCCTAAAACCTTCTATTGAGCAGAGACAACCACGGAATCACCATAGTCTAAAAGAACATAGAAATCAAGGTCACTTGGTATTTGAGGAATAGTTGGACAAATTATACTCCTTACAAAATGAACAAGTCCCCAGTTATTTATTTTTTGTCATGGACAATGGCCTACTTGAGCTTCCACAATAGAGAATGGTTCATGAGGTCAACCTCACCAACCGTCCTGACTACTACCCTTACCATTTAATATTGTTTCAAAATATCCATACTAGCTTCATCATCAAAGACATCCTTTAATTCGTGGTCGAACTTGTATAGGTGGTGTTACACTACTCTCTAGAGAAGGTTACATGCATAACCATTGCCTAGAAAGAAGAAGAGTATAGATGGAAGAATGTTTCATCTAGGCATGCACAAAAGTTTGAGAACTAGATGTCCCAAAAAAATAGTTGATCCAGCTCACACCACCCTAAAAGAATAGTTTCATAGACCAAAAATAGCTCAACCACATAAAAAAGGAGACATTAGAAGTGCCTCCCAATGGTGTGTATGACCACTGGAAGTAGGATTAAATAGAAGAGGCAGGATCATATTCAACTCCAATGCAAGACCTAATTCTTATAGATTTATTCCCTACATCATTTTCAATAGGGGAACTGCCCCATCAAATGGAATCATAATCAGAAGAAGATCTCATATTTGTATATTTTAATGTAATACACTTAGAATAACCCATCTTCGATGATGAATATAACCCGGAATACGAGTTCTGTACATATAACTGGGGAATGGGAGGCCACATGCACTGAATTTAAGGATATTGGGGATAATGTGGATGTTATCAGTCCCAATATTCTAAAAATATCCCCATCAAGGACATATATGAATTTGAAACTCATGGGAAATCAATCCAACAAGACTAAATGAGATAAGTAGGTTCCCTATAGTCCTCCAGTAGTCACCCACGTCCGATTGTATTGCATGAATACCTAGTGGGGGTTCAATCCTATCAACCTAGACCATAGTAAAGGTTGACACGACCTGTACCAATGGTAGTAGATGTCCCCTCTACTTCTCCATAATCCCAAAACTTGTCTACCTTCAATTCCTTATCTTCTTAACTATATTCCAAGGAGAATCTCAATATTGGGAAGCACCAACCATTTTCACATAAGTATGAAATTATGAAATAGTTGTTTGTTATCCCAACCAATCTCTAAATCCTCGATGTACTCCCTCTTTAAAAATAACTCTGGGAGGAACTTGCTGAAACTCTCTATATCCCATAGAAGTTTGATACATAGTTCATTGTGGATGAGGTATATCGAGTTGAAGCCATGTCCTCAAAAATCAATGTCATCAACTCTTTCACTAACCCAGATCAAGAAGTGGTCCTTCAATGACATATCAAGCCCTTATATGTTTTAGGCAGACTCAATAATGTCAATTTCTAAAGGGTTCTGATTGATAATGTTTCAAGGATCAATCTCATCCCAGTTCGAACCCTTAAACATTTGGGATATGGTGAAGGGGACTTATATCCCACAAATATGACCATTCAAGGGTATGATAAGAATGATGAAATACCTCTGGAGAAGATCAAAATTGAATCATATTTTGGGTAAATGGAATCTGACATTGAGTTTTTGGTTATTTAGTAAGACACCACATATAATATTCTTCTTGGGAGGCCCTCTCACCATATCCACATAAGGTACCTTCAAGATTCCATTAGTGACTCAAGTATCCCATAGATGGAAGAGTCTGCATACAACATGGTGACAACGACCCCTTCTAGGCTTAGGGATCCACATATGGTAAATAATATTTCTACAAGAAAGGAAAAAATAAACCAATGGTGGATGATGATATAGAGGTTCCATATCCCAATTCCTTGGGGACCTCCTTGTGAATCCCTAGAGTATACTCAACAATGAATATGTTCTCCACAAAAATCTATTCGAGATAGCATATCAAAGAAATGGGGTAAAATACCATCATATACTCAGTGATAACATAAAATATAATCAGTTCTGACATCTCTCTAAGACAACTCAGATAAAAAGGTATGATGAAGTCTCTTATAATAGCCTCTGTCACCCTAATAGTGAAATAGAAGCCCCCATATTTCTAACATTTTCTGAAATTTCCTCCATAGAATCACAATTAGTGGAATATGGGGATGATCTCATGAATTCCCCTCCAATGTTTGAGGAAGGTGTCTCCACCACTATAGATGAGATTAAGAAGATAAATCATGTAAAAAAGAAGAGTTGTAACCTACACTAATTAGTCCCACCATGCCCCTCGAAGGGAAAGAGAAGTAAATTTCATTTCTAAATCATAACCAATATATGTTCTCTTGTAACTATAAATAAATTCATAGACTAAATATGGATGTGACTATCCACCATCTCAGAATAACCGATTAGCATCGGGGCTCCAATAAGGTGACCAGGAGGATGCATACCTCTCATGCCAACAATGTAGAGGTGGATGTTTACACAAATTGATCAAATCCATCATTGTATGAGAAGTGAAATACCCAATATGTCCTGCCAACATGGTCCCCATTAAGAAAAAATAACAGGAATATTAGGGTCTGTATTTATTTTAGAGACCTTAATCCATATTTTCTAAAGGAAATTTTCCAATTTCCAATCATAGAACTCTTCGACAATGTGACTGTGGTCTTCCAATCCATTTCCTTCATGTAAGGGTACTTGGGGTGCAATCATTTCAAGATGGCTCCCAAAGATGATGAAATAACTACATTAAGAGTGTGTCAAGGGATCTTTTATTATCAGTTCATTCCCTTGCATTAAATAATACTAACTCTACATACTATCATTCCATGCATCGCATCTTTAATCCATTCGTGGGAAGTATAGTCAAGGGTTATGTTGGAGACACAGTTGTTAAATCTCAACAGTTAAGTAATTACTTCACATATCTCCAAAAAAATGATAGGAACAAATAGCACAGTCTAAAGATAGATCCACTAAAATTTACTTTCGGGGTAACATTAGGAATTTTCCTTGTATTTGTGGTATGCCACCATGGAATTGATGTTGATCCAGAGAATACTAGTCCTATTTTAGAAATGTCACCCCTATAAATCTCAATGAACTAAGGGGAATCCTTGGGAAACTCACCTACTTCTGGTGATTTATAGAGAACCTAATTGAAAAATCTATCCCCTTCACCTAGCTAATGAAGAAGGGAATCACCTATAAATGGTAAAATGACTGTCAAAAAGCCTTTGAAATTCTCAATCATTACCTACTGCACCCACAAGTTTTGATTCTCTTGATGGATGGGAGGTAAGTCATATTGTTTGTGGATTTCAAGGAGAACTCACTGGGCATCCACCACAAATAGAAAAATTAAACAAGATGTAGGAATATTATCTACTACCTTAGCTATAAAATTCTAAGTACTGAGACAATATATTTTGATGTCGAGAATAAATTCCTTGAACTCATCTTTGTGATGCTAAATCTAAGGCATTATTTTCAGCACAATGAAGTACACATGGTCTATCGTATTGATCCACTCTAGTAAATTTGTCTTTTCCCTATGTTTACTAGGTTCTTGGTTCATTGGGTGGTCATTTTTCAATAATAGGACATTATGTTCATATCACATATGTTAGTGAAAGGGAAAGCTCTTACTGATTTCCTTGCATCACATCTTTCACCGAAAAATATACTAGAAGTAATTAACATTATAGATAAATAGGTATTTGATGACCATGACACTCCCTAGACATGGGAGAAGTACTTTGATGGAACCTCCTAGAGTCTTGTCGAAAAAAGGATGGAAAAGACAATGTCCAGTCAGGTTGTTCTAGGGATTGTATTTGTCTCTCCAAAAAAATCATTTTTCCTTACTCTTTCTCACTATCTGAAGGCTACATTAATAATTAGGTAGAATACCAAGACCTCATCACTAGATTGGAACTAGCTCTATAGCTCCACAGAGTGTACTTGAATATCAAAGGGGGCTCAGAATTCGGGATAAAGAAGATCAATGATGGATATTTCATTAAAAATGATGAACTTACCCATATAACTAGCTATGTTAGGGGTATTTATTTCATAATTACCTTTTGATCCCACAATGCATTATGTTCCTCAGTCACAAAATGCTCTCACCAACACACTGGCTAATGTAGCCACCATCCTAGCTTTCCCTGATAAGGAGGTAGTAATCTTCTATATCACACATCGAAGAATGGTCCCATCTATTTTTGTATATTATATGAGAGAAATCAATTATTTCAGCACCTCCCCATGGAATGATGAGTCAATGACAACATTGGGATGGATGGATCCCAAAATTAGTTATCTTCAAAATGGGAATCTCTAAATAGATTATACTAGTAGGGAATAGATTCGGTGTTGGGAAGAAAATTTCACTTTATAGGATGGTCCAAATCAGTAGAAATCCATCTATAAACAAGGGTTTGATATAATCCTCCTTAGGTGCGTAGTAGAAACAAATAACTTTTCCATCATGGAAGAAGTCCAAACAGGCTCTAGTGGTGCCCACCAATTCGGGACCAAGATCTCCCACAAAATATAGAGGTTGGGATATTTTTGGAAAACCATGATATAGGACTATGTGGAATTCACCAAGAAATGGCATGCTTTCTACATCCATTCAAGCTTCATCATCCATACCCTATAATTACTACATATATCTAAATATTCATGTTAGTTTTTTGTTTGGGAGATAGATGTTTTGGGACCATTTCCCCCATCAACAAATACTTATTTCAGGTAAATACTTACTACTATGGACTTCTTTTCCAAATGTTCTAAGGAAATACCCCTCAAGGAAGTCAGGTTAAAGAATATAATAAACTTTTTTAAGTCCCATATCATAACCTGTTTTAGGGTCCCACGCAAAAAATTAGTGGAAAACAGAACCAACTTTTTTTCTAAAAAATTAAAGACACTTTACCAAGACTATAATATCAACTCCATTCACTCATATCACTATCATGTAGTAGAAAATTGATAGATAGAGTCCTTTAATAAGTCTATATTGAATATAATCCAAAATATGGTAATCAAGGATAATAATTCTTGGCAAGACAAAATCCACCATGCTTTATGGGCCTATCATACCACCACACATACTTCCACATAATAAAATCCATACTCGTTGGTATTTAGGACCAACACAGTGTTACCCATAGAGGTCTGCAACCTTCAGTTTGAATATCTATTTGCAGATATCTCTCAGATGATGAATAATGACAAAATAGGTTGGATGAATTAGATTTTCTATATTAGGGAATATTTCACACACTGCACAAACTGGAGGTTCATCATAATCGGAAAGCATATGCCTTTTATAAAAAGTTCTTCCTTCGTTCATTCCTACAAGGGTAACTGGTGTTGTCGCTCAAAACCCCAATGATACTGGTAAAGAATTCCGTAAAAAATGGAACCCAAGTGGGAAGTTCCTTTTTTCATACATAAGTTTTATCATAATGGATCCTACCCATTGGCCATCGTGAATGGGGATCATGTCACATCACCTACCAATGCGATATTTCTCAGGAAATAATGTTCATAGCTGTCATTGAATGGGCTTACACATCAGATTAAGCCCCATTATTCATCATATGTACATGAAGTTAAGATATAAAAAAATTATAGACCACATAATGATAAACTATTAGGAGTTTTTTCTAGACACGTGACGTTAAACTGCATGATTCCTTAAGTATTATATGTGGCTTGATTCCTTCTATCACATGATAGATATAGATTCCCAAACATCTATTTTTGGTCCCAACCATAGTATTACTTTCCTTTCATGTTGGTGATTCTATTATCTTACCGTATGACACTAAAATGCAAGGAAAATTTCCTTACCAGATGACACTAAACTACTAGGAAAAGTTTCTTACTGCTTGATGTAAAACTTCACATATCCAAAACATCTATTTTTCTTTATGTCGAGTAATATACATCCTTACTGCATAACCTAAAACTACATGGATCCATAATATCCATCTTCATTCATGTCGATTCTCCCACATCCATATCACATGATATTAAACTGCATGGGTTTCCCTGAACTATGTATGGATTTATTCTAATTTACAATGATATATGAAGGTAGAAATCATTCTTAAATATTTTTCCAACCACTAAATGATATAAAATTCCCTTTCCCTATTCTTAAATTTCTATACACTCTGAGTGATATCCTTTTCATTAATTTTTTTTCACTTCGAGCATATCTCTAGTGGTATTGGGAGTCTCAGTAAGGGATTCCTTACACAAAAAAAGTATAACATATTTTGACAAGTGCATTTCAGTCTAGAACGTATGACCATAAAAGGCATTCCATGAGTCCTTGATGTATGAAGTTAAACTACATATTCAATGTCCCTTATAAGACAAGAAACTTTAAAATCATATAAACCTTTCCAGAGAGGACCACTATAGTTGGTGTTGGTCATATACCACACTTCCAATCACTATATCCCTCTTCCCATAAAGAATCCCACATTCTTGACATGTAATGTTTAACTACATGGTTCTTCAAAAACTATGTGTGTATTGATTTTCATTTTAATGAGATAAGTAGTGATGGTCGAACTTCCATTCTTGGGCACATATGCAACATTTCCACCTTTCTATGTTGGTCCATCTTCATCCTTACTACTTGACAATAAACTGAATGGTTCCTTAAGAACTATGTGTGGCATGACTCCTGTCATCACATGAAACATAGTGACTCTTAGGTCATCAATCATAGGCCCACCTACAATAATTAATGGAAATTATTCCCACCTCTACATACAGGCCAAAACTACATAAAGTATTTCCCACTAAAGAACTATATATGACTTGATTCCTATCATCACAAGATACTTAGTGACACCTACATTTCCAAACTTGGGCCCAGTCACAACAAATAAATATAAATATTCACCCCTCTTCAGGTATGGGTCAAAGCTACATAGGGTAATTCATTAATAACTTTGTGTGTCTTTATTACCATCACCATTAGATTCATACTAACATCCCTAATTCAATTCATGGGCCTAGTCAGGATACCACCATTTTATGTCATGGCATATGCATCCTCACCGTATGACATTAAATTACACATCTCTTCAAAACTAAATATGGTTTGATTCTCATTTTCATGAGATATGTAGTGACACATGAACTTTCACTCTAGGTCTCAAACATAACTTTTATATCTATTTAAATTGGTTCGAACATCCTTAATTCCTGGCGTTAAACCTCCTGAGAATACATCCTTACCACATGAAGGTAAACCACACAAAAGTATGTTTTATTTCATTATGTTAAATTTAATGGAAAACATCTTTGTCGCATGACATTAGAATTTCAAAAAAAAATCCTTACCATATTATGATAAATGGAATGGAGAATTTCCTTACTGTATGAAATTAAATTATATATAAAACATCCCTATTATATGATGACAAATTGTCCATACACTCACCAATTTTTCATTCCTTATCAGATGAACATAAGAGAATTTCCTCGGTCAACTAGAGTATGGGGTTAATCTGCCATATTTAAAAAATATATCCAATCCATGCACCACACATCATGTCTTCAGTACCTCATGTTTCCACAAGCCTTTAATATCCCTTGTAAAATAAAATATATCTCTCATTTCAACCTTACTATTGATGCAGAAGGGCTTGAGACCCACCAACTGGTGACATAATGGCCCAATATAAAGGTATTTATAATTCTCTTGAATATAACATCATTGAGGTAGGACTCAAAACCTTATTTTGATCTAAACACCTCCTTGTATGATTATCCCATACCATTAATGATGACATGAGAACCTTGGGTCGTGTTTTACAACATTTACATCTCCTCTTCAGAAGGACGTTGGAGTTATCTTGAGGCTTGGTATCCAAATTAGGCTCTTATATAACATATATCATATTAGGTATATGTGAGTCATTAACTTAAACTGATTGCACTTTGGTCAAATTTGTACAACCTTAAAATCCAGGATATAATGGTAGAAATCACAAGACTCTAAATTGAAAGAGAAATATAGACCAAAATTGTCAAGTTGAAAACCCTCAATGGGAGACCTAATAAAAATTCAAGTATTCACTTGTTAAATACTTCATCTTCGCAATTTAAAGAGAAAATAAATAAGTCATAAACCTCATAGGTTCCACTATTTAGTCATATTAAAAGGAAAGATATGCTCACTGGACCTCCTAGTTTCGGAAATAGTTAGAGCAATGATTTTCCACATCTCCTGACTACAATAATATGTTCCCTAGGTAGTGACATAACTTTTAGGGTGCTCAAACCCTTCTTGAATATTACATTTTTAACAAATCACACATCATGATTTTAGTTTCTTAAATTACCATAAACCTTCCATGGCCCTTGGAAAAGATATCTGGATTTAAGGGACCCATTTCTTGGATATTAATTCATGCCTATGGGTTATGCATATTTTCCCACAGATGTCAACCAAACGTGTCACTATGTGAAAAAGGAAATTCTAATTTTCATGTTCCTAGACATCATCATGGAAGAAATAAACACCACAGTGTGTCTGAACTACTCCTAGTATGACTATCCCATATCATCCTCTCGATCCGACTACTTTGGACCTTGATTTACCATCTATATACCAAACTATCTAAGCTGATTCAACATCCTCAACGTTATGTCACCATGTTTTTTACCCTTTCTTAAGGATGGAATATGACACTCAATTCATGAACCATTGGTGGCCCACACCACATGATTTGAAACCATAGGATGTAGGGATCATGATTTATATTCAAGATCTAAACTTCCCTTGGGTTCCATAACCCTTCCTGGATAGCTTTCCTCCCATACCCAACCTCATCATCTGGATGTTTTAGCCTTCATAAATCTTTCATATCCCTTAAAAAGAATTGGAGATCATATTTTTCATGGCCATGCTACCGATGCATAAGGTTCCTAACCCAAAAACTAAAGGTATCTTCTCTTTGTTGGAAAGGAGAATCAATCCCTGTGAGATATGGAAACATCATGGTGGAACTCGGAACCTTAGAGTATTATGAGTCATCACTAGAATGTTCTATCCATCTCATATTCATGGAATAAAACTATTGGTGTATGATTTACATCATCCACACTCTAAATATCAAGGTGGAAATAGCATCCCTAGTAATTTTAACTCAATAGATATTACTTCCATAAATCATCCATGACCCTTGGAAAAGAGTTGAGATTAGATTTTTTATCCATGATATCAATACATAAGGAATTTAACCCAAAAATTAAATGTATATCCTCCTTGAAAGAAAAGAACTAGAATTTTCATGATCCCCAGAAACACCACAGTAGAACCTAGAACCTCAGAGTTTTTTATGTCATTCCCAGCAAGTCTTCACTATATTCGATGGTCTTCAATATCAGGTCTTAGCTAAGAGACCCTAAACTAAAGAAACACTAGGTTTGAGCTAAAAGAAGCTTAACTAAAGCAATATCTGGTCTCGACTAAAATAATATACACATACCAGATCATCTCCTATGAATGTCTGATCCAAAGACAAATTGAAATATTTTTCCTCCACTACAGAATATTATCAAATGAGTTTCTAAGATCAGAAAATAGTTTCTCCATGGAATCCACAGATTTGCATAGTTGGTTGGTAGATTCAATGTCCAACTCAACAGCATATTTCATCTCCTATGCTCTAGTGATGACATCATGCTTGGATTTATCTACTACATCAAGGATTTTTTGCTTCTCCAACATGGTCTTTCCAAATATATAAAATTCATATTGGAACTAGGATAGTTCTATGTGGAGATATCTTATTTCAGACTGAAGATGGTTAACTTTAGACTGGAGATGACTATGTTAAATTTTCCAACATTGAATTCATCCTGGTCAGTAGTGGCCTCCAATGAACAATGGGAGGTTTCATTCATAGCTTCATCCCAATTCCTCTTCATTGAAGAGGAAGCCTCAACAGCTGCCACCCTCAATTCTAGGGCCCTCTTTTGTTCTCTTAGGGAGATCACCTCCTTCACCTGATAGTGAAGGATGGAATAATCAAAACCTTCATAACCAAGGGCAGATAAAGTAATGCAGACATGGGGCCTTGTTCTATATATATATTTGGAACAAGAACATATTTTGGGTCAAGTTCTCTCAAATAGAGGGTCATTATCATATTCTTAGATGATGAGGGAAGATAGTCGGCCTTCCCATTGGTTTACCCTATTGGAGGGACCCCCAGGGGAGTAGGAACCAAAGCCTCTAATCATCGAGGTGAAGATACTACTGTAAAAAGTATAGAGTTTATCATTTATAGTATGAATAAAATAATATCACCAGATAATAAATGAATATTATAGATATTAGAAACACATTCCATTCTCAGTCACTTCACTGGAGTCATCTACTACCCCAAACCCATCATTAGGTGAATATGAAACTCTTTCTTGTGATGAATGGTTTCACTGAACATTTAGTGATTTCCCTAAGGATGTGATTTGTTCACCACTCTTAAGGAATATAAGCATAGAAAATAATATCAAGTGATGTGAAATAAGTAAAAAATGTGTCCAATCTCAAATAAGTATGAAACTTCTCCAAAATTTCTTCTATTGAGGAAAACATTGTATCAGAATAGCTACCCATGCATGCATCCTCCAAAAGTGTGTTCATCTACACCGGATTGAATGGTACAATTTCTAAAACATCTATATTCGTAAATGGACATTATTTATTAGGAACCTCAACCACTTCCACTTCTTGATGTATTGGGTAAAACATCAAAGGGTCTACAAGATAAACCAAACGCTTGCTCATATCCTTCGAAGAAGACACATGATTTTCTAAGAGAGCCTAGCTGGGACCTGTACCTTTTCAACAAATAAAAATATGTTTCTGAAGTGATTAAAGATAAAATGAGAGTGAAGGGCCACACTTACTTGAGTATTATATAGGATAAGGGTATGAAAATATATATTGCCTCTTTTTCTTCTTCTTCTTCTATTAAAAAGATGGCCATCAAAAATGTGTTAAAACTAAAAGTGTTTCATTAGAAGTTGAAATTGTTGCCTTCATATAAGACTATCAGTCCAAGTTCCCATCACCATTGGTTCCCTATTCATCACCAGATTCATCTCCCATAGCTATACCTTAGATATTGTACTTAGGGGATGGCAGTGCCATATAATCTTCAGCAGCCTCCCACTGTGTCAACATATCTAAAGGATTTCAATACAGTTTCAAAGACACTATGACATTTCAAAACCCATAGAAAGCTCAAACTTACCACTTTCTTAGTGACTGATTAACCTTGTTCATCAATTTAAATTTGAAGCGTCCTTGGGGAAACTAGTTGGTGAACCAGTATGGATAACAATAGGTGACCCATAATTCTAAAAAAATCCACATAATGGTCTCTAAGAATGGCCCTAACCTCCTCACAATGGTCTTTAAAGGTGATACGATGAGGGGAAATGATATAAGAAAAACCTTCAAAAATAACTTCTAATAAATCCAATAAACACAAGATATCATCCTATGAACTTCACGCCTTCTTATCTAACCACTATTTAAATGTGATATGGAATAATAACTCTAGCACATTTTCACCCCAGTTACTACATTTGTGGTAGCCTTATTAGTAGATGCCTCTTCCAAAAATGGTAAGGGTCTGACATTCTTACAAGGTCTTTTTGGGGCCTTCTCCAATTTAAAAGCTAGTTGTTTTATAGGTCTTGATTGTACATAGCAGCCAGTAAGTAGCTAATACTTGATTACCAAATTAGATAATTTTTTTCTTGAATACGAACGAATCCATACATCTATATATCCATGAGATAAGTTGATTGCTGCATTATGAGGAGGAAGGTGTATCTCCACACTAGCCTCTTCCCTATTAAAAATTAGCCAAAATGGGAAATCCACCATAGGGTGCTCCATTAATATTACAAAAACAGAGTTAGGACACTTTGATTGGACACATCAAAATTGGCGACTGAACTGGCATAGTGTGTACCACTCTCAAATGAGGTCCCAATCAATTTGGGTAGAAAGAACATCCTCATGAAGCGTCATTATGTAATCATGTTCCTCGATACTAACTTTAACATCATCAACAAAATCACCTTTCATAACTATTCTATATGTTCTGAATGATAAGTGGTCATAATGGCTCACATAATCCATGATAACATGATCTTTTAATTTAATGGGTCATACCCCATTATCGCATTGAAGTTAAGGTATGAAATTATCATTAGAGATATCCCTAATATTTAGATATTTATAACCTCCCATGTGAGACCCTATCCAACCACATAATTCATGGAAGGGGCCCAAGATTTTGTATGGGGCTTCACCATTATAAATATGGTGCAGGAGGTGGTATAGTTTTTCTATCACGGGTATGGATAGCCCAATATGATCCTCCCTATCTATAGCATCTGCCGTCATAAAAGTGGAGACCAACACTCCCTATTTATCCTACATAGGAAGTAGGTACCCACTCATGTACATGGAAAGAAATCCATCTAGTTGGACTAACTGATCAACACTAGGGATGATTTCCCATATCCATTCCCTAAATATACCTTCTTCAACCATGGTCCAGTAAGCGCCTGGTGCACTATGCCTATCCTTATATTCCTTTTTCTTCTTTAGACTCTAGCTCAGAGTCAGTATTCTTGGTAATGTACTCCACCCATGTCTTGAGTGGGATATTGGAGCCAGGAATCACCCCATTTGTAAGGGTCATCTCAGCCACCTTAATGAGTTCCTCGGTTAAAGGAGGAGTCCTCATCACATCATCCCAATAGAATTATGTAGGAAAGAACTCCTCATACATACCAACGTGTATTGGTGCACCACAAATCTACTCCACATCCGGAATATTGATTCCAAGCACACTATTTGTGAGGTAAACAGTGTTTGTATCCAAGCTCCAATGACTGAATATCTCCGTCATCAGAACCTTGTAACAGTAAGAAGATTTATTTGATATCTACATGGGTTCATACATTCTAATTGTATTCAACTCTTGGGAAATTTTTCAAATAATATATTGAACCTAGAAGGGACATCCCCTAATCCATTCCATAGCTACCCCATGACCGGAAGTCCCAGCTTGAGATCCATCCAAACTTCTGATCAGAGGTGGACTATTGCATTATTGAGTAATACATATGGAAGTCCTCATCAGGTGAACAATTAGTCCCATTGAAGTATGTGGGAATAAATTTCAGTAGGTGACTATCATCAAATTAACCATGGGGGATAATGTATCCCCATGAAGAGATGTTCACATAGAAAGTGTTTTGGGTCCTTCAAATCCTTAAATATGGTATAAATGATGACTTAGTTGGATGAATGGAAACATATTTAGTGATACCAAACCCTTAGAGGGGAAATAATTATGAAAAGTGATAGTTATAGAAGTTTAATCCAATAATCTTTACCAGACATAGTTGAGGTGACCCTACAACATGACGGTAAGTAGGGTCCTGGCTCACCATTATAGAATCACGATGAACTATCACCGAATTTGCCTAATTTCTCAATGCCTTGTGAGAAGTATGACGAGAACCAAAATCCATCTTAAAAGAAGTAAGTGGTATATTTTATAAAAATAGAATATAAATTATTTTCATAAACAAAGAGATGAAATCTTGGATGCACCATGTGCATCGCATGAATTAGTAAGGCATTTGAGAATCACCCTAAAGGGTTTTCAAATTTCCTAATCTCTGATGGACTCTTAGGTTGCATAAAACCCATAGGGAATTGCACAATCACATGATCCCTTTGAATAATCATGATCTCATGCCCTGGACATGGTCATGAAAATCACATGATAATCAGATAATCAAATGATGGAGTGAGCAGAACCAGTGAGACCCACAAGACAATCACAACCATCATCATTAATGTTCAAGAAATTACCAAAGTATAATTATTCTTTGGACTAGATGGGCACCCAAGTAAAATTAGTCTCATGGGGAAATTCCTCATTAAGTGGGGTCTTGTGATCAGGTCTCATGAACTGGACTCACAATTAGGACTCACATAATAGTCTTGTGATAGGGGCATGTAATGGAGGTAGGGAGAGAGAGCTGTAGATGAATGATAGCCAGTGGATAAATCCTATCTCCATCCCACTATATATAGGGTGTCCCATGGAATATCACGAATCCCCTGGAAGACTAAACATCACCCAAGATAATGACTAGTGATAATGAAAAATACTAAGGTGGGCATTTATATTCCATATAACGGATCCCTTGTCCCCACGGACAACACCCTTGATGGGGGGGATTTGTTAACACCCAAAAAATGAGGATAGGAAAATTTAAAACGGAAGGAATACCTGAATATGGGAATTATAATCCTCATAAAATGAAAGGAATAAGAATATTTCCAAGACCTATAGATTGTGTGAGCCTTTAGGGTACTCGTGATCACATGAACATCATAAGGTCAGCTAATAACTTCACATGTAGCTCATAACCTATAGTTGACTGCATAGAACCCCTTTAAACAGTCCTTCCAACTCCTTATAAGGCTTTCTGGACAACTAGTGATCATGCGGTGGTAGTTGAATAAGCTCCCTCGGGTCGTATGATTTGTCATTGGCAGATTACTGACAATCCAACCAAAAATTATTAGAAAACGGGATAAAATATGACCAAAGGTGGAGGCCCCTAGCATCCATTAAGATCATGTGGCATATAACTAATGGGAAGGATAATTTTCCTTCAAAACATCAAAAAAATCATGAATCTTGAACCATTTTACAATAAAACAAAGGAAATAAAATGAGAGGATGGGGGAGTTTCTCATGGTCGAAAATATCATGAGGCGTGCCCCCCATTGATCCTCAAGGCACCATGACACTCCAGTAAAATGCTCATGTTGTCCCACAAAATTCCTTTTCCTTTTTATCCTTTCCATGCAAAGCACCCTGGGTATGTCCATGAAACCATTTGCTCCCCCTTTGTCTCCCTAAAGGAAAACAAATGTGTTTGTCCATGAAATTCTTGTAAATCCACATAATACCTATATTGGTCATGGGATGCATCATATAAAAATAGAATAATTCTCTTTGACATTACTCATGTAATCTCACATGACCATCAACCTTTAGAATATAAAATAAAGGAAATAAAATAGGGAGGACGATGATGCCTCTCATGGTTGTAAAAGGATTGTGATGCACTAAGGATGTCAACAGCGCGGTCCTACAAGACTCCAGGGAAAGCTACCCTGATTTCATGGAAACTCCCTGACAATACACCCTTACATCTATAAATTTCCCATGAAAGTCATTGAACATCTTGCAAAGGCCTTTCAATAGGTAGTTTGATGTCAAAAAATGCCCTTAAACATGTAAATATGAAAATATGGAAGTCCTTAATCATAACCAAATGATCAAACAAGTCCTAATTAATTATAAATAAATCCATAATGGGGGAGTTTATGGGAGGGGATCTTTGTCACTAAAAATTAGGTGACACCCTTAGAATGATCCACCACAAAGGCTTGAAAAGGTGTGTGGCACCAGACCCCTTTTCCATCTCCATCCTGCATATATACCAGATACTCCATGAAAACCAATGTTCAAATGGAGAGTCAAGGCCTTTAAATTCTCCACACCATCATGAAAAATACACCACTACCTATCTCAATCAAGAGGAATATCTCTGGTAAATTTGAACAAGCACTAGAGTGTATTTATTAGAGAGACTGATCTCACGACTAGAAAGTATTCTGACAGTTAATATACTAGTTAATAGCTGGAGTGATCATGTTTCATGCCTAAAGCACTTTTCAGGATCATTCATAGATCACATGAAGGGAATCTAGAAAGATATTCTAAAAACATACCTCACATATGTTGGGTCACACGAGACTCAGAATAAACCGATACTAAATAAATCTAAGTAATTCTCAATACAAGTTCTAGAAAAAAGAATAAATGATAATTCTTAAACAAAAAAATGTTCACTAACCCTCATGTGCTTCACTTGAGTCATCCAAGACACGCAACAACATAAGGATATGTCACTCGGGTCTCACAACACTCTTTTAGTATGCCACCTTGGAGTGAATTATCTTCCTTAAATGTCTGAGAAAGTCATGTGTTCCCCCTAAGAATACCACTTTAGTCTCTAAAATATATTTGGGTTCATCACATAAGCCTTTCTATGTCCTTTAGATAAATCTACTTGCTCATATAACAGCACCATCCTATGTCAGCTAAGTCACATGGAAGCATCATCGCATATCAACTAATCCCTCATGACACCTTCTGGGAAAGTCATCCGAGACTCAAGATGCCCTCCAGACACGTCGACCAAGTCTTGAGATGCCCTCTCATGATGTTATCCAATAAATGTGACACCCACTGAGACATTTCATATTGAATCTTGTGATACCCTCTATATGTGTCAATCCAAATCTTGAAAATGACACCAAGGAAAGTTAGATGGATCATGTGACACCCTCTAGATAAGCCATCAAGGTTGTATGCTGGATTCTATGACAGACCACCTGGATATTGTGATGTCTTCTAGACAATTCATATTTGATCATGCTACAACCTTTAGATATACCACCTGGGTTACATAAAGTCCATTAGAAAGACCAACTAGATCATTTAGTTGTCTTTAGATATTCAAGGAAGATACTCTCCTACATTTCAAGGAAATAGGAAAATCTACACATGTCCGGAAAGGAATAAGGTCACAAGAGAAACCTTAGAGTGTAAGCCCCAACTAGTGACATAACATGATGTGTCCCAATATTCAGGGAAACCTTAGAGTATAATCCATAACCAAAGTAACTATGATGATTCTGATTCCTTCTATATTCAGGATAAGTAGGCCAGCTCTTCAACGTACGAGATCCATGGGGCTGTCCCAATATGTAAGTCCCTCACTCTCTAGAAGATGATATTTATCATATATTATCTCTTGTTTCTCACCCAAATCATAGATCACAAGATCTTATGGAGTCTAAATAATCATATCATTCACATCATGTGTCTCCACCAGCCATGAAAACATATGTATGTAAAGACCCAATGAGTGGCATGAAACATTAGCATCTACAAAAGGGATTCTATATGGGGGATAGTACCAAGGATGTGATTGAATTATGAGAACTCTGATTCTTAAAATAACAAGGATATGTAGGATGCCTTCCTAAGTCTCCATCTCAAATAATCATCCATTTCGATGTAAGAATTGTTTTTTTTTTGTCATTTCAACCAACAAGTCCCAATAATTCCCATGGGATGATTACTCTACCTAATTCATTAATGAACTGAAAAATAAACCAAAATATGATGAATTTAATTCCATCCATAACTAGGATATGTAGGACTTCTCTCTATGACCTGAGATCCATAATAAATCTTCTCAGGGAGGTCCGAGCACATAAGTCATATACCATGAGAAATGAAAACTTTATCATTTTCCATATCTTGTTTCTCACACTAAGCATAGATCACATGGGATTAGGGAACTACAATAATAATTTCATCTACATCATGAGTATCTACAATGATAAGTGAATCCTCATAGTATAATCCTCAAACAAATGAAAGAGGGAATATCTAGTTATTTCTATATTGAAGATACATAGTACGTATATCCAGTACTTGATACTGATCACTTGGTGCCCCATATCACTTATATAATTCCTCTATATATGAAATTAAACATTATGGTTCTGAAGAACTATGTGGGTTTTTATTCTTGTAATAACATGGATACATAGGATGCCTCTTAATTTCAAAATCCCATCCTAGGAATATTTACCATCTCCATGCAATGAACCACATTCTTAAGCTCTTGGTTATATGGATTCATCACATGAGAAACCTCCCATTAATAAAATATTATGGAGAACCTTGGATACATAAAAATGGATTCAATAAAGATCCCACCATTATTTTTCATTTAAAAGAGAATTAACCCATGGTCATTTGTTTTTGGTAACCAATCTCATATCGGGATTAGGAAGAGATTCGTGAACATATATTAAATCTATAAGAGAGTCCAATAGTAGACAATAATTCCCCCCAAAAGTGTGAAATGAGCTCGACCTCCCATCCTCTCGACCAATATGAGTACCCAAGAGTTACTGTTCTAGAATACCCATGTGACCACCTGCCTTTGGAAAGCAGGTTTGTACCGAGTTACAGATTAGGGAACCATTGTAAGTTTATGTTAAGAGTGATAATGGTGATTTGATTTCCATGATTGTGGATATCATAGATTCCCTAAAATCAAAACATCAAGTGGATCTCATCCATACCTAAAATCATGATGAAATAATGACTTAATCTATAAGGGAGACCCAGACTAGGGAACGAGTTCAATGGAGGGATCCATGGGAGGAGTAATATACATCCCATCATCTAGTTTTGATCTCTAAGTATACATCACTGATAAATTCATGAATTTCAACCACCTTTGGAAAGTGGGAATATGGAGAAATAGAAATTTGACACCAGGATCACATCAAATGGAGATGGTGGAGCACCCTAGTGAAAGCAAAGAAAACAAGGATATTATAATAGGTTTGTGAAAAAAATAAAGACTTTCTAATCCAGTATCCATGTTAAATAAAAAATGGGATAATTTCATCTAGAAAAAGTTGTCTAGATAAAATTTCCAATACTTGATGACTAGTTTTCTTAATGCATCTATGTTAACAATACCCTCTATTATAGAAGTATTTTTTATATTGATGCATCTATGAAAAGTATAGGTACATCCTCACAAAAATGACACGGTGATTTCTTATGCATCTCGATAGTCAAAGCCTCATTAGAAGAATTATCCTACACATGATCTAGAGCTTGTTGTGGTTATTTTTTTCTCTAAAATAATGGAGGCACTATCTTTGTGGGTAGAAATGTGATATATACACAAACAACCAAATTTTTAAGTATATTATCACAAAATGAATTAAAATCAAGACAAAGGAAATGGTTATAACTTCTTAAAGACTATAACTATTCATTTCATTATCACGCTATAAAAGGAAACAAAGTCTCTAATAAATTAAGTAGGAAATACCATGTAATGCTATAAATGATTAGGATTCAAGGAGATCCTTTGATCAAGAACCTAGAAAAATAGGAATTGGGAATCATAATGGAAGGGATATCATCAACCCTATTCAAAATTATTTCTCTACAATGATTACTTGAGAAAATCAAGAAATATCAAATAGAATATCCTTTATTAAAAATGAAGATAGAGGTTATAAAGTATGGGAAGTTTCTTGAGTTCAATATTCATCAAGAAGGTGTACTGAAATTTCATACAAGGCTATGGTGCCATCTATCCCAATGATAAAGAATGAGTTGATGGATGAAGCTCATATCTCTATATTATATATACATCTTGGAAGAAATAAAATATAAATTAACCTTTTTTCCATTATTGGTGGGATAATATGAAAAGGGATATTGTTAACTACACTGCACGGTTCATGGTATGTCAACAAGGGAATGGAGAGAGACAAATTCTTAAAGGGGTATTTCAACCACTACCCATACCAACATAAAAGTGGGACAACGTCACTAGGTAATTCATCACTAGTCTCCCAATAATGTCTAAAGTAAACAATGTGATATGGGTTATAGTGATTCATCTCACCATGACAGTTTATTTCATCTCTAATTGAGAATACTTATCTCTTAGTTAACATTCTAAGATGTATATAATGGATGTGGTGATGTTGCATGGAGTTCCACTTTATATAATTTGTAATAATCATCCAAGATTCACATCTGAATTATGGAGAACTCATAAACATGATCTGAATATAGAATAAAATTTCATTATGGTCTATCACCCCCAAACTGATGGACAATTTGAAAAGACTATTGAGGCACTCAAGGACATGTTGAGAACATTGTCACAGGAATTTAAAGGTGGATGGGATCAATACATTACATTATCTGAGTTCTCATACAATGACAAAGTACGCTTTATTATTCAAATGACACCATATGCAGCTCTATATGGATGGAGACGTAGAACTCATACCTTTATGGATGAAGTTGGTGAGAAGAAATTGTTTGGGCCCAATATTGTGTAAGATATGATACAAAAGGTTTATGTTATCATACAACATATAAATTTTGATTAGATTCATAGGAAGATATATGATAAACATAATCTAAGGTGCATATAATTTGATGTTGGGGAAAAAAATTCCTTTGAAGATCACCATGGAAGAGAGTCATGCAATTTGGAAAGAAAGGGAATCTTATCTATAGCTACATTGGCCCCAATAAAATCATTTATCACATTGATGCAGTTTCATATCAATAATAAATTCCACAAAATACATATAAATTTCATGATGTATTCCATGTATCTCTCTTGTGGAAGTACATACATGATCCCTCACTTGTACTGAATCGGGAGGCGGTACAACTGGAACATGAACTCTCTTATGAGGAGAATCCAGTGGACTGTAAAGACAATGTTTTACACAACCAAACAACCCACCTTGTCAAAGTGTTTTGGAGGAACCATAAAAATTAAGAAGTTATATGGGAACTAAAGGAGCCAATGAGATATAAGTACCATCAACTTTTCTCAATAGAGTTAATGAGTTGAAATTTCAAGGATGAAATTTCATAAGGGGGGAAGAATGTAATGCCCCAAACATTCAAAATTATATTTGTTTCCTAAATATATTTTGTTACATATTATATAATATTATACACATAAAATATTAATAGAAACCAATAAATTTTATATCATTAATAAAGATTATTAAATTATTCATCTATGAAACTAATTAAAATACCAAATGTTACAAATAGATAAAAATTATGAAATAAAAAATCTAAAATGGGAAATTAAGGATCACCTAAATCTACTAGAATCATAACCCCCATGGAAAATGATATTGAAATAAAAGAATTAGTCCAACAATCAGAATATTATGAAAATTAAAATATAACTTTAAGATAAATTGTAGTGAATTTTGATTTGAATAATGAAGTTGTATTTATAAGGTATAAAGGGAAATGTGACCATTAGATTCGAATGTTATACAATTATAGTTCAATATGACCAATGTTCAATATGACCATTGGAAACTATACCCTTAGTAAAAAAACTTAACATTATAATTAGTGTTTATAAGTTTTTATGAAAAATGATAATTGATACAGATAGGATAATTGATGGCCTCAACTAATAGAGTCATTTTATTTTAAGCTCATTCGTTAGAACTTGGGAGGGAGGTATCATCGCTGGTGTTCTCCTTTGACAAATCCCAAGTTGAGCTTCAAAAATTGATTCTTGAACAAAATCTCTTAAAGTAGAATTTCAGGTTATTGGATATTATAACTTGTTCTATGTTAGTCGAGGCACCCCATGAATCTTTTACCATTTTACACCTTAGCCTTAGGGCATATCAGGGTGTAATTAGGGGTTATGTTTCTAATACTTAATTACATAAAGTGTAAATAACTTTAAATAAATAAAAATTTTATCCATCAATTCCTCTAATGAATATTTTTTTCTTAATAAAATAGATTTTTAATGTAGATGAATTTGATAATTTTATTTTTGGATGAAAATAAAACATAATGGTATTTTTCGAGAAAATATATCTAATTTTTATAATAGTCCAAGGTAGTATGAATATTATTTATTTGAATGAAATTTTAATTGAAAACTATTTTATTTAAATAATAAGAAGAAAAGAAATTTATAAAGTTCTTGATATTTTTTATAAGTGTCATAAGAATGATTATGTCTGAAAACTGATATTTTAAAATAAATATGAATTTTTATATATAAAAGTTAATATTATCATATCTATACAATTTATTTGATAAAATAAATATTATTTTTCAAATTACGATTTCAAAATTAGGTTAGGGTGAATTTTTTAAAAGTTATTAAAAGACTTTATTTTTGTGAATAGTAAAAAAAAATACAATTTTAGGGTTTCAGTATATTTTATAAATTCATATTTATATAATAATTAATTAAACAGAATATATGACCTAAAATATTTTATTTTATTATTATTATTTATTTTAATAGATTTTATATAATTTTTAAAACTATAAGTTACCTTCCAAATTCAAAAAAGGAAAAATTGATTTTAAAAAACATTACTTTATAGAATATTTAATTTTCCTTACTAAAATAAGTATTAAATAATTTTTTAGGTTCTTTAGGATTAAATTAACATAAAATTTGAACCAAATTTCAAATACCATTAGAAGAAACCATGGGTAAGCTAATGCTTTTTCATTTTCCAGAACATGGATTTTAAATACCTATATTTGGAAATTATAAAACAATTCTTCCACTTTTTCTATAAGTACCCACCCATTTACCCATTTCCATTCACTCCCAATCCATAATCCTTGAATGTTTAGTGATTATTCCTCTTAAGGAGTCCCCCCAATGTTTCCTCAATCCCCCAAGCATCGATCCTCATGTTCTATGAACCACTCATCTTGGTAAGGGAAATCCAATGTTCTATTTTCCATTCAAGTTCCCTTTTCATGTGGAATGCTTTATGATTTTAAAAAATAACTTATTTTTCAAACTTTTTAATCCCACATTAATATAATAAGAGTCTTTTATTAATGTTATTCCTTTTTTCCCTCTCATTTTTTCCTTTTCTAAAACCATGTTTTATACTCATCATATTATTGAATTTACTTCTCAAAATTCTCTCTTTTGCATTAGAAATTATCTTTTCCTTTTTATTTTAATATCCAAACCTCTTTATTTAAAATTTTAAATCAAAAATATATAAAAATTAATTTTTGATTTTGTGATTTACAAATATGAAACTCACATTTCCCTTCATGGGTTAAAAATGATGTAATGATCATGTCTTGAAGCTCTTTTGTATGCAAATATTTTTTATAAGAAACTCATTATTTATAATCCATGTTCTATTAATGAAATGATGTAATATGTATCTCACATGAATTTAATACATATAGAGGTTTCACCCTGATATCACTCCAATTCATTAGGTAAATAATTTAATCTCTATATGTGACATGTTTTACGATAGCTTGGTGAGTAACTAGGGTAATTTTTATTTATAACACCTTGGTGGTAAAACTTGGAGATATTATAATGAAAGTATCTTTTAAATGTTTTAGACACATTTACATGTTAATATTCATGTTATTTTTTATGATATTCCTCTTTATCATGCCTTATTGTTATGCCTTATGTTCTTCTTTATATTTCTCAAGGTCACATGTTAGATGTCTCTCTTGTTTATTCCCTTAATGGGATTTATGCTCATCCCTTTCCTTGGATGTATGTACCAAGGTTATGATATGTTGTAAAGTTGACTTTTGGAGAACCCATTAAGTTCTATTTTAAGCGGATATATAATGATTTTTATGTTTTCATGTATCGTGTACCTTTTTTCTAAGAAACTAAACATTAAAATATCCTCTATTTTGTAATATGTATTTAAAAATTATGTAATAAAAAGGTGGGATTCCAGAAATCATAGATGAGGGGACTTGATTAGATGTTTTCACCAGTTTTTGGGTTATCAATGTGCCTTTATTTTTGGTTTCTTATGACACTTGATACTATTATTAAATAGAATATTTATTGTATTAATTGTGGTATTTTAACCATTTTTGGGATTTGGATATGTGAAATGTGGTTATTAATGGATATTTCTTCCATTTATTTGTAAATATTTCTATTTTTTGATTTCTACAATAAATAGGGTATAGTATCCCCACATTCTTCATTAGACCCACACTACTAGTTGGTAGACTTGGCAGTACAGGGTGGTGCGCTTAAGGTCATTTGGTGAACCGGTGTGGCTACTAGTTAGAGTGTGTTAGGATGGGACATTACAAAGTTGTATCATAGGGCAGGTTTCATTTCAATTTGATTATTATTTTTGAAAGGTAGACATGATACCAGTATTTTTTATACCTTTATAATAAGATCATGCTTGAAATTAAATGGCCCATATTTTGGGGAAAACCCATATTCCTAGAGATTGATTGTTATTCATTATAATCACTTGTTGCAATTGGATGTTATTTCACCATGGGTGATATAATTATTATATGATGTTAAAAATTTTCTGAGATCTAACATGTTTTATGACATTGAAAGAGATAGTTTATGAATTCATCATTTTAGGACCTTAATGATATATATGAAATGAATCATATTAGGTAAACATATAAAAGCATGTTATGGTTTGGTTGTGGAAAATGAGAGTGATTTTCTATTTCTTTTGAGGTTTTAATGAAATACTACCTAAAAAATAAGTTGAAATTGTTGAAATTGGATGATTTATATTGAAATGGTAAAAATGGTGTTCAATTAAATCATTCTAATTTAGAAAAAAAAATCCCCTGATTTTTCTGGTAACCCTGAATAGGGATGGTTGTGTGTAATAACAGTATTGTATTTATGATCGTTAGGATAGTGTATGAGGAGTAGCATGATATGGCTATTTGTGAACCGTATTTAGTATAAATATATAAATTCTATGTTAATTGTGCTTCTGATGAAGGTCTGGAGCTTGAAGGTTGATTTTAGGGTGTTGAGTTTTGTATAATAATTTACATCAAGTTTACTACTTCCGAATGGTCTCCAATGGGTTTTGTTCATGGATCTAGAAACACCCAACAACTCTCATATCAATAATGAATTGTAGACCTACATTCTAAAGGCATTCTTTCATTGGGGAACTTGTCCAAAGACACTTGAGGACACACATTGGTCGAGTTGATGGGAATTTATGCTCATCACTCCCTTTTGGGGGAAAATATTTCCTATTTTGAGACAATCTTATATATTTATGATATGTTCATGAATCCTTTGTTAATTCCCAAGTATGTATATGTGGATCACCCAAAGTTAATGATCAATTACCAACATTCATGGGTTCAGAATCACATGTATGTATCCAAGGTTCCTCTCTAATAGAGATATCTATATGTATATAAGGTTCTCCATCAATGGTACCCTTTAACAAACACATCATAGAATCTTTCATTGTCCATTAAGAATATGATAGTTTTAAGACATATAGTTGGGTGCTCTATATTTTTTTTCCATATAGAGAGATAGAAGTTGTTTAATGTCATGATAAAACCCATATATTGGGATTCTTATGTATCCTTTTGAAAAGAATCAGAACCCATGTAGTTCAGTTCCTATTAACAGGACTTTTCACCTTTTAAGTTCATGTGATAGGGACCCAACCTTGAAATTTAACATCATACAACAAGGACATCCCGGTGAAAGGTGCCTATTCAAAGATGGTGTGAGAATTTATTCAAGGCATCCTAAGGGACTTGGAAGATATATGGTCACCCAAGTGGATATTACCCTACCAAGAATGCTTCCTAGAGGACATTATAGTAATTTTGGGTGTTGATTTTGGACCTCAATGGGGCTTCATACATATACTAGTTATTTGGGAATAAATGAACATGTATTTCGGGAGGTTATTGAATACACTTTATAGGATTCCATTTGCGAAGAGGTTTGGAGCTCACATCTATAGAGGATGACCATTTGGATATTATTAGGTCTTATATTTATAGGAGTAAAATTTGAATATGGGTTTGGGGCTTACATATATGGAGAAGTCCCTTTTGAAGGTTTGGGATCATTTGGATTTCATGATCAACAAGACCCTCTATGTCCATGTGTGTCATGATCAATGTGAGAAACAAGAGGAAGCAGTAGATCTAAAGATCACTTGATCTATTTTTATCACAGATGGATGAGGTCTAAAGACCAACGGGAGAACAAATGGGCTTTGATTGTGCATGTCTCTTCTTTCACATTGGTATCTAGGGAAGTGAAGAGTATAAATAGAACTACCTCCTGTACAAAAAATAGTGTCTTACTCTATGAGGGATGACTTTATGGTCCTCGGAAAAGAGGTGAGTAATCAACATTGGCCCTCATCAAAGGTAAAGGTCAGTGGTTCCCCTAAATCCATTGAATGGGGAGGTTTATAAGAGTTCCAATTTTTGAACCCTTATTACCAAGGGAATGTAGAATTGAAAACATATTGAGGTTCCACCATATTATAGGGGCCACCAATATGAATCCTCTTACCATGGGTATATACACTTGAGAGGACACACTGATATGCCCGATAACCTAATCATACATGTTAGGTGGATACATTAGAGGCTTGGTCTGATGTCCTCAGATTGGTTTTTGGAGGGTCCAAAGTGGGTCCTCATGGTATGATAGGAAGGAGGATGGGAGGTGGTCAGTAGAATTCCCTAGGATTCCCCATTTCATGTATCATGTTATTAAGCATGATGGGGTTCCCTCCATATAGAATGTGGCTGCGTGGGTGACGGTACTATTCGTGTAGCATTGTACTACATAGACCTAGGTTCTTCCTGCGTAGCATTTGTAACATGAGGCTCAGTTCTTCCTATGTATCATTTTACTATGTTGTGTCAGGTTCCTCCCTTATAGAATTTTTCTATGCGGGGAAGGTTTTTCCCGCATAGCATTTTTCTCTGTGGGGTACTGGTCCGTAAAGGGTCCATCTGTTTATACCACATGAAATGGCGTCCAAAAATGGGCTTTAAGTTTTTGGATATCTAGATGAATTTTATTTCCCCCTTAATGATATGTGGTGGTATTTCCTACTAGTAATTGATAGATCTCTCCCAATTTCAATCCAAGTCACTACTTTTTTCATCTCCTCATTGGTCCACTCTTCATCAGTTTCATCACCATCTTAGTTCCCCTTATGGGTATTTTATATAATAATTGATGAAATGGATTCTGGAATTGATTCTCATTCTCATTGATCCATGAGGCTTCGTTTTCAAGGGACCAAGGGGGAATCCCTAACCTACGAATGATTTTGTTCATGGGTGATGGTCATTTGTGGGATAAAAAATCACTATCCAACCCCACAAATTACTTGGTTTCATTTATGAGCATTTGTGGTACCGTCTCATCCTACGAATTATTTTTGATTATAGGGGATGGTTTTTCACAAGGGCATAAATCACTACCATTCCCTAAAAATGGATTTAATTCATTTGCAGGCATCAGAGGTACTATCCTTCCCCATGAAAAATTTCATTCATGGGTAGCTTCGTGAGGCGGTGGAATTTCATGTGGAGTGGTAGTCTGTATAGCAATTTTTACAATGTAGACCCAAAAATTCCTTTGTATCTTCATACCCTTTGAAATGTTTCCTCAAATTTTTCTTCTTGTTTTATTTCTACTTATTTCCATATTCATGGGATTCTCTTATTCTTTTATTCTAAATTTTTAGGACCCAAAAAATTTCCCCCATTAGAATGGGTTCTAATTGGGATGAATAGGATGAATTTCCTATATAGAAATTAGTCTTATTTTGAAAAAAAAAATGGTAAGAATATGGGCCCACAAGAGGGGTACATACCTATTAATAGGATGCCCATCCCATTTTTCCTTTATCAATTTCTCTCAGCTAACTAATATCTCTCTGAACTATTGATCACCCTTTCTTACCCATAGAGTTTATCCTCCGTGGATGCGCTTTACATGAACTCTAAGTCTCATATATGAATGGTAGTTTTTTAATATCCTTTATGGCAGTTATATCTATCCACATGCTAATTCCCCACGGGCCAATGCTTTTTGAACCAATTCATTATGGTTCATAGAAATTCTTATGCCACCAATTCATGGTTAGTGCCTCAGGGTTGATGTGGAATCATTTTTCTAATTATTATATACACTATTTACAATGAATCTCACATAATTATACTAAACTAATCATATGGATAAAATGGATCTGGATTTCCCCTTGACAACCATAAATAGGAGATGATCTTCCATTATATAGAATATTGAAGAAAATTTGTGATGTGTCATCATCCCTTGGTCGGGTATTCTGAATAACCTCCTTTCCCCATAGCTTCTGAATTACTCATTTTCCAACCAAATACTACTTTAAAACTTTGGACTTCAATGCAATTCTCCCCTTCCATGAGTTAATCATAATATCTCATCTTCTTGGTTCGATACATTTCAAGATCATTCCCATGTGAACCTCCTTTCAAAATGGTAAATCATTTCTAATTCATGTCAAGATAATGTCTTTGCTCAGAATAGTTCTTTGTGTACTCAAACCAACTAATATAGTCAAACATATTCTTTAAGTACATCATTTGAGAATATCCATCCATTTTTGACCTGTCAGGAGGTGATACCAATGGCGGTTTGAGTTCCATGTGGTACTTGCAGTCTAGAATGAGTTTCTCATACAAATGGGCTTTGGAATTCTAGGTTCACTAGAATTTCTTGTAATTTTCCAGGTGACTGGATATCATCAGCTTATATAAGGATGTATGGGTTTCTCAGTTCATGGTTTACTCATTAATCGATATATTTCCTAGATTTATCCTTCACTAGTGTTCCATCTCAAAACATTCCACCTCTCGCATGGTGAAGTCAGGGTCATCTTATGGGATATTTACATATTAGGGGGAGTCCCCAATCTCGATAATATGTACGATGAGTTCCTACATTTGGATAGTACCATGAAAAACACTAAGAAATTATCTTGATTAGTGAGGGACCTGATGTTTGTAGAAGAGGAATTTCTTGGTCAACCCTTTCATACTAGATCACTCAGACCATTCAATTATTGGATAAAGTTGTTTCTATAAATTATTGGTCCAAGGCTGAAACTTCAGCATAGAAGGACTAATCCAATTCAACAGTCATGTGGTATTCAATGTTTTTATAGGGATACACTAAATTTAAGCCAATATTCCATGTGTGGATACATAATCTATCCAAACTTATATCCTAAATTTTAATTAGAGGTACTTTTCACCATTTTCCTAAGATGATGGATATTTCCCACTTGTGATTCTTATACAGGTGTTTGAATATGTAATTTAAGGATGGTGGACACATTGGTAGAGGGAAAACCTATAAACATAGATGTACCCACCCTAGCTCATATATATGAACTATTGGGTCAAATATAGGAGGGAAGATCCTTGCATCACTTTAGCCATCCATTTCAACTATTTTATGGTTAGGTGGTGGAACATTATCAATGGTACGAGTATCAGCATACCACAAAACTTCTTAATTCTAGCATTCACTCTACCGTAGTCAATATTTCTATAATTCAACTGAAATAACTGGGAATCTATGGAATTGTGGGGTTGCAAAATGATTTTTCCCAATTTACATTCACAACTTATACAATAATCTATGGAGCGATGGTGGATTACTGAAGGGGTTCTCCCAAAGAATGTTCCTACATCAAATCATTGTGAAATGAGATTATAACTACTTGGGTGGATTGGGTAACCATTACTAAACCTTTATCCCATTATGGGTTTGCACAAAATTTAGATTCTTGCAATAGGTTGCATCTTTACCCATCAACTAGATCAAAAGTCAATCACACCCAGTCATTATTCCACAATTTTGGCTAATGATGATATGTAAGGGTTTCAGTAAAAAACTCCTTTTACCAACAATGGGATCTTCAAAAACCTATCTTAGGAGTATTATGAAATGTTGGTGGGGTATTATCCCAATATAGTGTTGGGGAAGTCAGTCTAACGGGTGCATAAACTATTGTACACCCTCGGTCCTTTACCTATTATGTTATCCACACCCACTTCCATAGTAGTAAAATGTTCTTCTCATCATTATAATAATTATTAGGGAGCTTCATCCAAAATTCCCCCTTTAATGGGGAGTGGGGAAGAATCCATAATTTTATCTAGTACTTTTCCCAATACCATCAAGGTTGGTCCAAGTGGGGAAGTATCTGGCATTCTAATGAATGATGCCAGCCCTATCTTCTTATCTTCTGAGATTGAACTTACAACAAATATGGAGTATTTTCCTACCTGGGAATATCAATTTAGAGAGATATTGTCTTTAATAACTTTAATTGCAAACTATATACCTATAATAGTTTATGAACAGGTTTAGGATCAAAATGTCTCCATCAAACATTATTTTTTCAGAAATTGGATTATCACCGAAACTATTATATTATCACAGAACTCCTCTAGAGGGAATGGATAATAGGGAGGATTTCTTTCTATAAATTTTCTTTGGTTTAGGATCACGTGGGTTTCATTACCGACACATGCATATCCTTATCTCTAAGATCCTCATTGATCGAGAATACTTAGTTGCATGTGAAAGTGACCTTTATCAGTTTAATTATTCTAATCATCATGTGGAATACTTAATGGATAATACCACTAAGATACATCAGTTGGTTTATAAAGATTCATGGTCTTATGATCAAGTGGTCGCATAAACATTGGAGTTGTGATAATGTGAAGCTGGTGTAGCAAGTTTAAAAGCTCATTTGTCATCAAAATAGGCATTTTTTTACATCAATAAAAAGGGTTGATATATCAAGTAAATTATTAAACAAATTCTCCCAATATCTATAACTGAAGCTGGGAAATGAACCAGTTTGGAATGGACATTGGATGGCTCATGTCAGGCATTTTTTGATCTATTGAGTAAAGAGAGATGAGCTTCGCTATAGCAGTTTCAGTTGTTCTGTTCCATTTCACCCTTTTTTAGTTTCATTAGGGATAAAATCCATGATGTGGTCACTCCTCCATTATCTGTAAATAAATAAATGTAAACTTTTTTCCTCCCATGATTATCTTTTATCTTAACATTCAATTTCAATTAATCATAACACATCGTTTTTTGAAAGATAATATCCACTAGATATCAATTTCAATCACAACCAATGATAATCAAATTTTCATGATCTTATCATGCTCTAATGTATTCCTAATCTAAGGGACTATATTATCATAGTTTTTACTATTGTTAGGTTTGGATGAAAGACCCTACAAACTTTGTGTCTTTTCTATTAGCACCCTTATTTTTTCTTAAGTCCACTATATCGTGGTCTTAGCAGGAGTAACATGAAATTTTCATAGGTTTCCCTTTTTGGGTTTTTGACCTAAAAAGTTTTGTGTATTTTTCTATTTATTTTTTCTCAATTCTTACCTAACCCACTCAAATTATAGTTCAAGAAAGTTGGTAATCAACTTTTACCCAGGGTTCCCTTTGTGGGTTTTCAACCTAGAGAGTACCATGTATCTATTTGTGGGATTTTAAAGTCTTGTAAATTAGACTAATGTGACTGAGATTTTAGGTCAAACAAATTTTACCTAGACCCATGGGATGAGGACCCCAATTGAAATTACTTTCTAAGAATGTACCAATGTTGTTCAGACATAAATTAAGGATTTTTGGACCCTGTTTATATGATTTCTGAATCTGAGACATAATATATGGAAAGTACGAGATGAGTAATTGTAAGAACGTTTTACAACATGATGCTTTTGAGGTGTACAGAGAAAGTAGAAGCCTCTCTATGGTATGTATATTCCCTTGGTTGAGAATCCTTTTTTCTGTGGGAAACTCATGCTGATCAAACTAAGGAATTTTGTGCATAGTAAAACAATTTTTTCCTCAATACACTAACCCTAAATTTCTGATATTTGGGTTATTTTGTGAAATTTGGATTTATCAATACCATAAAGAGAGTCTTTTCATGGGAAAATGTCTAAAAGTGATAAGGGTATCTTTATCGAACCTCTCCATGAATGAGAAACCACTCATATATGAATTTTTATTGTGTAAAGAAGGTCTAGATCATGGTGTAGTTTAATTTCATGCATCTAGGACATGGATTGTGCAGTTTTTTGTTTTATGATGAGAACATTCATGGAATACAGTTTAGGCTCACTTATCTTTGACTGAGGGTATAACAACCCTTCTCTTTATTACACACTTAAACATGATTTTTTATATAAACATCCACTTAATATAACTCTGAGGATCAATAGGTCTAGTGTCTTGGGAAATTATGAACATTACATGAAACCTTCAGACAGAAAATACAACATATTTATTGAAAACTTATTTTACATGATCACAACATTCCATTGTACTTATAATTGCATGGAATAACTTTAGGATATGCATAAAAAAGGGTGAGCTATAAATCCTACTAAGGGAGTAAACAATACATAACATGAAGAATATAGTACATGTTAGAAAATAAGAATATCAATGGGTAACAAGAGAAACATGAACATAAAGGCATGATATAGAATGATTATCATAACATGGAAATGTGGCAACAATATTTAACATGATATTAGCATGAGTCAAGGCTCATTGCACGTGGAGAATGAGTAAACCATCATTATACTTGAATTATCATGAGTAAACCCTCATTTCACTTGAATTATAATGAGTAAATTCTCATTTTACATGGTGTATCATGATACTATTATTTACTTAATGCATTGGAGTGTTATGAGGGCGCACCCTTCTTAATCATTTCATTTCATGCATAAGTGTGCCACATAGATCAAACAACATAGATTCAGAAAATATCATAATTTATTCCACTAATAAGAGATTTGGAATCCAAAAATTTAAGTCCTCAATAAATTAGTACATGTGCATAATGGTGAATACCCTTGATAGAGAAATGGGTATGGTATTCACTTATACGTTGATTTTGGCATGGGAAATTTTGGTGTAACTTTGGCAGTGTAATGATGTCAAATAGAAATAGTAAAATTGGTTGATGAGAGTGAAAGGGGTATATCATAATTTATACATGAAATGGAAAGTAAGGTGGTCATGTAACATAATATCCCAATATATGTAATGTAATTTAGATTCATAATATAAAATAATTTCTTGAATGTAAATGAGGTGAGAAAAATCCCTTATGAAATTTGACATGGTAACGGATGTTCATGGGAGGCATTAGTGGGAGATAAATGGGTATATCATAATTAAAACATAATTACGCAAGTATAGGGGAGGCAATAAATCATACCCCAATATTTTTAATTGGAAATAAAAGGGCATAACAATATAAATAAACTTGGACATAAATAAGGAAGGAAGGAAAGTGAGGATCCCTTACTTGGAAGTGTGATTCCAAAAGCTTGGGAGAGGATTGGGAGAGGCTTCTTAAGAGAATGGTGCACCTTGGAAGAATTGTAGAGATATTATAGAAGGGGTATTTCTAGATAAAAATGGTATTAGTGAAGAGTAATCAGATATTTGGTGGGTTTATATAGGAAAGGAGAGGTAATTCTTTATTATTTGGGTTCTGGACACTACACATTATACTAATCAAACCCACAAACCAACCCATGGTTTTTCCCATGGTTTTTTCAGAAGTTGGGTGGAAATAATTATTTTATAAGTAAAATTTCAGAACTTATTAAAATTTTAGGCTTTCTTATGTGTAGGTGAGTTACACTCTCAAGGAAATAATTTTAAAAAGTTAATTTATTTTATAAGTCTTGGAGGGTCTACTAAGGAGCCATAAAATTTATAAAACAAATCTAAAATCACAATATTTTAAAGTTAAAACATATATTGGCCGAATATAAATTTTATTATATTTTATTACATCACTATTGGGTCATTATGATGTCATAAAACACATTATATATTTAACCAATATTTAATTTTTACCCAAACATTCGACTGTCTCAGAAAATTATGAAAAATTCATCATTAAATAATTTTGATGTCCTGAATCCAAAAATAATATTCATTTTATCTAAATAATTTTCTAAATATGTGAATTTTCACTCTTAAAATAAAAAACAACATTTATGGAAAATTCATTGGTTTTGACAAAAATCGTTTTCAAACCTTAATAAAAAAATACAATTGTATTCATAAAAATTATATGATCATTTATTTATAATAAAAGTTAATTTAGTACTAATATTTTATTAAAATACTATTGAATTTAAAAATCCATTAATTTATCAAAATAGTTTTCTTAATTGAATTTAAATATTAACTAATAATATTATTTTTTCATTAAAACCCATTTACAAAGTAACAATAATAAAATGAATATATATTCTTTATTCAAAAATAATACACATAATCTGAGTTCTAGGGTCTTGTTACATAACCATTTATAACACCTACATAAAACCTGTGGGTAAGGTATTTGATGGTGACAGACTCTTGGGGCGTCTCAGATTGCATTGCTCGGGTGGTAATCTCTATTAACTTCTACTTCTACCATAGGAATTTTTGTTCAAGCTTAGCGAGTTGAACCTTATCTTGGGCTTGGTCAAGATTGAATCCCAGTGATGCTACCTCCTTTGCAAGATCCAAAAAATTGGCTTTGTATGGATCAATTCTATTGGATGAGGCCATCACATCCTTTGTTCAAGTAAATTGGATTTGTTAAATCCTTACATTTATACTAATCATTTGATCACTGTTCAAAGGCTACATTAGGAATAGTAACAATTCATAATGGTATTTTAAAATCCAAAAACATAAAATAAGGTAATTTTATATGTTTTATATAACCATTTTACAAAATAAGAAAATTAATTCGATCAAGAATAATTTTCATTAATAAAAGTTTGGTTCGTTATAATATTCTCCCCTTAAGAAATTTCACCCTTGAAATTTCCTTTTCCCACACTAAAATAGATGATTATAACTCTACTACATCACTTCCTCGGATTCCCACATTACTTCTTCAAACTTTTGTTTTCTCCATAACACCTTTACGAGGCACATTGTCTTATTTCATAGAACTTTTTCCCTACAATATAAGATCTTCACTGACTTCTCTTCATAGGATAGTTCATTATCCAATGGTACCACCTATGTATTGAGTACATGTGATGGTTCAGGTATGTACATCCTCAAGAGTGATACATGGAATACATAATGTACTTGAGATAGGTTTGGTAAGAGTTCTATTCAATATGTCACTGCTCCAATGCGATCAACAATCTCAAAAGGGCTGATGTACCTTGGAATAAGTTTTCCCTTATTCCCAAATCTCATAACTCTCTTCCATGGTGATATGTGTAGGAATACCATGTCTCAAACATCAAACTCTAGGTATCGTCGATTATTATCATCATAAATATTTTTTTTGACTCTCAGAAGCTTTAATGTGTTGATGGATAGTCTTAACATTATCCACCATTTCTTGGAAAATTTATGGACCTAGGAGTTTTTTCTCCCAACATCATCCCAACATGTCGTTTGTCTGCACCTCTTCCCATAAAGGGATTCATAAGTATCCATTCGTATGAATGAGTGGAAATTGTTTTTGTAAGAGAACTCAACCAGATGAAGATGTTGATCTCATTCACCTTTGAGTTCCATTGAGCATGCTCTCAAACATGTACTCAAGTGTTTGGATAGTCCATTCACATTGGACATCAGTTTGAGGATGATAATCTGTAATAAATTTCACCTTAGTATTCAGAGTGTATTGGAGACTATTTCAAAACTTAGAGCTGAATATTGGATCTCAATCAGATACAATAGATAGTGGTACTCTGTGGATCCTTACCACTTCTCTAATGTATACTCGTGGCAATTAATCCAATGATAAATCCTCTTTAATTGTAAGGAATTGTGCATTCTTTTTAATACAATAAAAAATAACCTAGATACCATTGTTTCCTTTGAATTGCTTCTTAATTTCGGTGACATATTCCATGGTTATGTTCTCTCATTTCCATGTTTTTATGGGTAATGGTTACATCATCACCTTATACTTCTACCTCTCAGCCTTCACTTGATAACATACTAGGAACTTTTATGTATACTCTGTGATCTCATTATTTATGTTATCCCACCAATAATTCCCTCATAAATATTGATAAAAATTTGTGTTTCCTGGGTGAATGGAGAAATTTGAACTTTTTACATCATCCAAAAGTTCATTATTTAACTCTGCATTTGATGGAACACATAGTCTTGACCCAAATCTCCAAATTCTTTCTTTATTAACATTGAACTCTAAGTATTACCCTTTTCTAATAGTTTCCACTTTCTTCTCTAGTATAGTTCTTAGATTATCCTCATGCTCCTCCTCGGTTTTGGATTATATTAGAATATCATCTATAAAGACTACCACAAATTTTTATAGGTAATATCTAGAGAATTTATTCATCAATTCCATGATGATTTATAGATCATTAGCGAATCCAAATGGAATTACTATGAATTCATAGTGCTTGTACCATGTACTAAAAGCAGTCTTGGGGATATCCTCATTCTTCACCCTTACTTGGTAATATCTCGACCGCAGATCCACCTTTGAGAAGTACTGCACTCCACATAGTTGTTCGAACAAGTCATCAATTCGTGGCAGAGGATACTAGTTCTTTCTCATACTTTTTTTGAGCTCATGATAACCAATTCAAAGGTGTATTGACCCGTCCTTAGTCTTGATTAATAGGACTAGTGCACCCCATGGTAAAGCACTTGAGCATATAAACCCTTTTTCTAGATTCTACTATAGTTGTTTCTTTAGATACTAAATCTCCACAACAGCCATTCTAAATGGAGTTTTGGATATTTGAAATGCCCCAAGTATAAGATCAATCAAGATTTCCACATGTCTTATAGGAGGAAGCCCATAAAATTCCTTGGGAAACACTTCAGTGAATTCCCTCACAATAGGCATGTCTTCAAGGATGGTTGCTTCCTTAGACTTCATGATCTGAGCAAGATACATTTGCTCCTAGAGAAGTAATATCCATTCTTGAAATGATGGTACTAAATAAGATTCATCCCCATCCTTGCACTTGTGCTGAATCAGGGTTCAATTAACTATATGTAGAGTGATTTCTCTCTCAAAGAAATTTATGTTGTCTCTATATATGGAAAGCCAATCAATGCCAAGAATTGCATCAAATTCTACCAGAGGGAGTATGTTGAGGTTCCCCGAGAAGTTCAATACAAAAATTAAGATAGGGGAGGAGGTATATTCAGGGGATGCAATAATTGTCCCATTTTTCGTTCTCATCGACACCTCTACTTCTATGATTTGTGGTGGTATTGGGATTGTTCTACTAAAATTTTGAGATATAAAAGAAAGTTTAGAACCATAATCAAACATTATTTTTGATATTCTTGAATTAATAACTAGTGTACCTATCACCACTTAATTTTGGTGGTTTTCTTAAGTGGTAAAGATAGAAAAATCTTGGCCTTGCTGCCTTTGGGGTTATTGGATGCCTCCAAAAACCCTTCATTTAGGGCACTGGTTTGCAAAGTTCCCTGGTTCTTTGCAAATGAATCAATGAACAACATGTTGAGGGTTTGATAGAGTGATATTATCCTCTATTGTATTAGTGGGTTTTTATTGTCAGAAATTAACGGCCATGTGTCCTTCTCTTCCACACCTAAAGCATTTCCTAATCCCCTTTAGGCAATTTCTAGGGTTCTTCATTCTGCACCTTTAGAAATTGGGGTGCTGGAATTTATTAGCACCATTGGATTTATCCATCACACCACCATAATTAAATTCCACATTCTACTTCTTATCCCCATGATACCCCTAAGATTCACTGATCTCCATTTTCACTTCAAGGGAACATCAGACAAATTCCTCATAGATATTGAAGTCATGGATTGCTAGGATTTCTTGTAGTCTAGGTTTTATCCCACAAAAGAAGAGTTCAACCTTGCATTCAAGGGTACCAAAAAATCCAATGGTGTATCGTGCAATCCTTGGGAAGTTTCCCTCATACACTCCAATGGATTCTCCATCTTTTTTATTGAGGTCAAGGAAGTCTCTTTCCATCTTAAGTTGAAGGGTGTGAAGAAAATATTTATCATAAAAATTCAGAAATCCTTCCATTCCAACTCCTCAATCTCTTCCTCTAGATTCATATTTTTTCAATGTACCCCATTGATCAGATTCACCCTCCATGATATATGAATCCAAAAGAACATTCTCTAGTTTAGAAAATTAAAGGATGGGGAAGATCTTCTTGATGGATTTGATCCATTGTTCGGTGATTGAGGGATCATATGATCCATTAAAAGTAGGACTTTGTCTCATTAAGCTATCGATTTCAGATTTTTCTTTCTTAGGGGGGGTTGGACGTTCCACTTGACCGAAGTTTCTATTAAAAACATTAGTTAACTGAGATAGTATCATGAAAAATTTTATGATTCCCACTCCCATTGGATTTGGAATATCATTATAACACTCATCACACTGATCTTCACATCGGTTGTTAGATCGAGTTCTCCTATTACCGACCGTTGGATGGAATAAAAGGAATGTTATGGTTAACACATAAAGGGGAATTGAAAGAAAAAAAATGGATAACTTATAAATAACATTGATTTCTTCAACTTATGAATTTACAATATTTAATCTATGTTATCCATGATCTACTTCCCAACATATATTCTTAGGGGTATTTTTTTATTCCATTAATAATGGTTCATACTAAGCTTTTGAATTTACCAAATAATATCCCCTAGGAGTGTCAAAATAAGAGTGAATCAAGGCATGTTTTTTTGCACCATTTCCTATTCGAGTGTAGCTCAAATCATTGTTTTCAGTTTTTACCCCAAGATACATCTATGCTTGATCCACCTCTACTTGTTTGAATCTAGAGAGGGATGTATTTTCTTGATAAACCATTTACTATATACTCACCAAAATTTAGGGATGTTTTATTATACCTATTATTATACATAAGTATTTCACTAGGGTTTTCTAATCCTAACCCTCAAAATTACTAAACCTATCCTCTAATAACAACTATAACAACCTTGCTCTTTATTACACACTTAAACAATATTTATTACATAAACCTATACATAACACAACTCTTAGGATCAGGAGGTCTAGTGTATTAGGAAAATATGAACATTACATGACAAATTAAGACATAAAATGCAATATCTTTATTGAAAACTTCTTTTACATGATCACATCATTCATTCATACTTAGAATTACATGGGATAACCTGAGGACATGCATAAAAAAGGTTGATCTATAAAGCCCGGTAAGGGAGTAAACAAGGAATAAAATGAAGAATACATTAAATGTTAGAAAATAATAATATCAATAGAGCACAATATAAACAAGAACATAAAGGCATGATATAGCATGATTATCATAACATTTAAATGTGGAAACAACATTTAACATGATATTAGTATGATCCAAGACTCATTGCACATGGAGAATGAGTAAACCCTCATTGCACTTGAATTAGCATGGAAAAACCCTCATTGAACATGAATAATCATGATTAAACCCTCATTTCACATGGTGTATCATGATACTATTCTTTACCCAATGCATTGGAGCACTATCAGGGTGCACCCTTCTTAGTCATTTCATTTCATGCATAAGTTTTCCACATAGATCATACAACATGGATTCAATAAACATCATAATTTATTCCATGAATAAGAGATGTGGAATACATAAATTTAATTCCTCAATCAAAAACTACATGTTTATAAATTTTAATATCCTTGATATAGAAATGGGTATGGTATTCACTTACACGATGATTTTGGCATGGGAATTGTTTGTGTAATTTTGACAGAATAACGACGTCAAATAGAAATCATAAAATGGGATGATGAGAGAAAAGTGGTATCTCATCATTTATACATGAAATGGACAGTAAGGGGGTCATGTAACATAATATCTAAACATATGTAATTCAATTTGGATGCATAATATAAAATAATTTCTTGAATGTAAATTAGCAGAGAGAAATCCCTTACGGAATTTAGGTATAGTAATGGGTGTGTGTGGGAGGCATTAATAAATGATAAATGGGTATCTAATCATAAGGAGGGTATTATAGGGGAGGTTTTAAATAATACCCCAACATTTTTAATAAAAAATAAAAGGGAATAATAATATTTGGAAACTTGGACATAAATAAAGAAGAAAAGTAGGGATCCCTTACTTGGAAGTGTGATCCCAAAAGCATGGCAGAGTCTTTAGATAAGATTATAGGGAGCTTGGGGAACCGTGGTAGGATTCTAGATAGATGACGGAAGGGGTTAGTTGAGATCCAAATGGTTGGAGTGAATATTAATGGGATATCGAGTGGGTTATATAGTTGAGGGAATTCTTTATTATTTAGGTTTTGGACACCAAACATTAAACTAATAAAAATCATAAATAAACAAATGATTTTTTGGCATAGTTTTTTCCAAAGAGTACTAGAAAACATTATTTTATAAGGCCAATTTCTTACCTTATTAAAATATTAGGCTTGCTTATGTGGAGGTGAGTCATACTCTCAAGGAAATCATTTTAAAAAGTTAAAATATTTTATATGTCTTGGAGAGTCCACTAAGGCACAAAAAATTGATTCAAACAAAGATAAAATATATTTATTTTAAATTTGAAACATATATTAGAAGAATATTCCTTTTATAGTATTTTATTACATCGTTATTGGGTCATTATGAGGTCACAAAACACATTATATATTTAAACGACATTTAATTTTTACCCAAAAATTAATCTGTCTTAGAAAATTATAAAAACTCACCTTTAGATAATTTCAAAGTCTAGAATCCAAAAATAATATTCAATTTATCTAAATAATTTTATAAATATGTGAATTTTTTACTTTTAAAATAAAAACCAACATTTATTGAAAATTCATGTGTTTTGAAAAAAATCAATTTTCAAACATTAATAAAAATTATAATTGTTTTCATAAAAATTATACAATAATTTATATTTAATAAAAATTAATTTAGTAATAATATTTTATTAAAATGTAATTTAATTCAAAAATTAATTAATTCATCAAAATAGATTTCTTAATTGAATTTAAATATTAACTAAAAATATTATTTGTGCTTTAAAAACCATTTACAAAGTAACAATAATAAAATAAATGTATATTATTTTTTTTAAAAAAATGCACATAATAATGGTGCTAAGTTATTGTTACATAACTCCTTATAACACCTGCATAATAACTAAGGTTATGGTGTGATATGGTGACATACTCTTGGGGTAGCTCAGATAGCATTGCTCAGGTGGTAATCTCTATTAACGTTTACTTCTCCCATAGCTGATTCCATTCAAGGTTAACGTTTTATAGCTCAGCTTGGTATTGGTCAAGAGTGATGCCCAGTGATGCTACCTCCTTTCCAAGATCCAATAAATGGGCTTCATATGGGGAAATTCTACTGGATGAGGCCATTACTTCCTTTGTCTGAGTAAATTGGATTTGTTAAAGCTCCATATTTATACTAATCATGTGATCACTCTTCAACAGCTATATTAGCAATGGTAACAATTCTTAATGGTATTTTAAAATCAAAAAACATAAAACTAAGGAAGTTCATATATTTTATATAATGATTTCACATAATAAGACATTTAATTATATCAAGGGGAATTTTAATTAATAAATATTTGGGTCATTACAGAGGGATAAAGAATTCAATCATTTCATGTTAATTTGTCCAAGAATATTCCATCATCTTTAGGAATGAAGGGGAGATATTGCAAGTTATAATTTTAGGGTTTCTAAATGTGATGAGTGATGTGGGATTAAAACACTATTGGGGAATACAGATATTGTAAAAGTCTCTCCTAGGGATGTGTTTTGTTTTGGTTTAAATGCATTTTGTGTGGGAAACTTATGAAAAGTCAATTGGGTCATATTGTGCAGAGTCAAAAAAATGGTGTCCTCATGACATAGAGCCTCCCTTTCTGATGTATTTGGATGTTATTGGGATTCCTACTTCCTAATACATAGAGTTTGTTTTATGAAAGGAATGTTCTTGAATGTGAAAGGATCATTTCATGTTGATATATACCAAGAATGGGTAGAAATATTTCCCTTATGTAGGTCTCACCCATTTTTAGGAGGTAATTGTTTTATATGGCTGGGTCTGAGACTTAAGTTCTAAACATCACTATATATCTTTTGAAAATGAGAATCAAGCCATATGTAATTCTGGGAAGGTTTCTTGAGTAGGTATAGCCTATGAATAGGGAGGTTACATTTTTAACTTTATCCATAAATGGACCCAGGATTAGAGATTTGGGTATCACTACATATCCAAGGATGGTTGGAATCAATCCATACGGAGTTCTAGGAAGGTTTCCCCATGCATTTATTATACTCTTTTATGGTAAAGGGGAATTTTATTTTGAATATGAGCTCATAAGTGGGATGAGACACATATTGTAATCTCCTATGTAGATCAAACTCATGTATAAGAGAGGGGTAATTTCAATGTTTTGATCATATAAGGATAAAAGATTTGTGTATCACTACATATCTCATGATAATAGTAATCAATCCATACGTAGTTCTTGGAAATCTTGTAGTTTTCTATCAAGTGATGAGAACATAAACCATGAAATTTAGTATCATGTGGTAAAGATGGGGGTGAATTAATGTGAAAATGCAAATAAGAAATCTTGAATCCAAGATGTAGATATGGGTTTCATGATGTATCTTGAAATACTGGGAAGCATGATACAAGTAGTCCTTGAGTTTTAACAGTGAATAATAGGGATTCTAACCATGTAGTTTATCATTATATAGTAAGGAATACATGGGATTATGTAATTTTAAGACATATGGATCGGACCATATTTCATGGAAATTTTGAGTAAATGGAGGCTCACTAGGCTAGGATGTTTCAACATACCTCAGACGTGAGGGGGAATGAAAGTATAAACCATGCTTTTATTGATTTGCGAATCAAGATAAATGATATGGGAAAAATGCCATTATAAATTATGTGGATATAAGAGGCCTCTCTTGGGGATTAATTTTCCCTTGGTTGATATGAATTTTGGGAGGGGAACTTATGAAAATCCAACTGGGGAATATTATGCATAGTCAAACAATGGTGTCCTCAAGACACTAACCCCCATCTCTGATGGCCATAGGAAGAATTTGAAGATATTAAATTTCTCGGGGAACATATTATGATGAATGTAAGGCATGTGTATGGGTACATAAGAAACATTTAGACCTAGATTAGCTTTGGAGTGTGAAATTATCTACATAGATCTAGCCCATATGTGGGGGGAATTTCTATTTCCTTGATAGATACCTAAATGAAGAACCCAAACATGATATCTCCTAAATAGATCTATTTTTCATACAAGATATGGGGTCTTTTTTATATCACATGGTAGGGAATAGGATATGATGTCTAAGAATCTCTATTTATCTCATCAAAATAAAAATCAATCCACATGTTGTTATTGAGGTAACATACAGTTTAATGTCATATGGAAAGGAAATTCTCCATGATGTTTAAATTCATTCAGTAAGGACATAGTTTTCCTAATGTGAAGAGGAAATATTTTAGCTAGAATGATCACACCGTGGTTCACTATTTCATTCTAACCCTTACACCATGATCCTAAACTAGTTTTGTGTTGAAAATTATAAAAATAATAGAAAATTTCACTTCATGTTTGATTAAATTATTTAGTTTTTATCACTGTTAAAAAGATAAATGTTACTTGTTTTGATAATTATATTGTAGGTGTAGGTGATTTGAATGTCCCATGATGATGTCCAAGAAAAATTGGTCAAACTGCATAGGATCCAAGCACACCAATGGACTAAACTGCATACTGCTACTAAAATGTCCATACAAATAGCCTGAGGTTTTTTTATTTGGTCTAACTTCAATGGTATACATTTCATTTGAAGAGATACATGTCTCATTCATTCATTTGTTTTCCTATCCATACTGATCTTTCCATCACACCGAATCTTCATGAAGTCAAATGTGGTGTGCTTTGATCTATACATATCTCAATGTTTAGTGTTCCAAATGAATCAAAACATTCAGTGGTGGGGAAACAACTTTTAAGTTTTTCTCAAAGCTATATAAGGTTTTATACCCATATAAAACCATGCCCAATTGGTTTTATGAAATCTGAGTGCCCAAAACCACCTTCCACTATGCCTATAAAATGGAACCTTGTGCTTGTCATTTGAATGTTCGGCCAGGAGGTAAATCTATGATATTTTGGAGACCCAAAGGATTCCTCTCAGTATCCAAGAGGTTCTGTAGGACCCTATCCTCATAGGGGAATCATGGATGAAGGATAATTTCCACCCGAGCCTCCTCCTTATCTCGATGGAAAGCTTAACGGTGGATGATCATTTTGAGGGATCTACACATGATTGGGAGGGAGTTATGGGACTTGTTATTATATTTTTTGTATAATTTGTGTTAAATAATTAACTTATGTTTAATTTTTATGGGATTATCCTCTGAATATATTTCTTTTGTTGTAATTAAGTGAAACACTTTTTATTTCAACACTGATTGGGTTGAAATTTCAAGTGGTAATCTTGGGTTGTTCCGATTGGACAAGGAAAGAATCCTATTTCTCTCACACATACGTAATATTTTTGTATGCTTTGGTATCCCTTTTTATATGTTTTATAACTTAACAATGATAACATGATTTTTGTGTTAAGGGGTGATTATTTGAGCATCATTTTAAGAGCCATGAGGGATGTTAAGATCTTGAAAACTCGCATCCAAAGGATAACATTAAACCATATAAAATTTTCAGAATAATGAACTATCTAAGATTTGTAGTGAACTTGAAATTATCTCCTTCACTCATTATTATAACAAAAAACCTTAATTTATCAACTATTATACTCTTTAAATTAATTTATTTTCTTAAAATAATTTTCTAAACCACGCCCTTTTTAGTACTTTTTATGAAAAACACATACTCTTAACATATCATTGCTCTTTGAGAGATAAACTAGGATCTTCCTTATACTATAAATCAACCTTAAAAACATAATCAATTTTTCATGTCATGATATAATTTTTGCATCATTTCAGGGGAATGCTTCTTGTTTTAGTGCGTGTTTTTTTAAGATATCAGTAATTTTGGTGAATATTTATTTGTTTTATCTTATGCCTTTTCATTTATTTTTGTGTCCTAATTTATTTATTGTGTAGGATTCTTGGATTATGTGTTCTAATTCAAGAAATTTTCTCCCTTTCGAACCCGAACCAGAGAGGATCTTATGTCAACGACACCACGACACACAAGACAACCCTTTCAAGGAAGACACACCACTATTTGAAACATTTCTAAACCCGACTTCTTCTGGAACCAAATTAGAATCTGAAATTAATGTGTATAACATGGCTAAAAACAATCAAACATTAAAAGAACTATCCTCACTTGATGTTGATATCCATGTCACATACATTCAAATACAAGGCGAGGCGCCCAGTTTTAAACCAAAATCCATTTTAATTCTACAGTTACCAATATTTCATAGACACATGGGAGAAGATCCACATAAGCACAAAAATGAATTTTATACTATGTTTTCAACTGTAGAACCTACTAATGTGGATAAATAACAAGTAAACTTAGAGAATTCCCATTTTCATTATAATACACTGCTAAAGATTGGCTGTATTTTGTTAATTCACCAATTAGAGGTTGGGAAGACATGAAATGACTTCTTCTTGAAAAATATTTCCCAAACTCTCAAACCATAATAATAAGGAAATAAATTTTTGGGATAATACAATCAAAAAGGGAAACATTTCGTGAATATTGGAAGATATTTAAGAGGTTATGTTCATGTTTCCCATGCCACCAAATAAGTGATCAACTTTTAATTCAGTATTTTTATGAATGTTTAATTCCTATTGATCAAAATATGATTAATGTTGCTGCCGGTGGTGTTCTAGTTGATAAAACCCCAATTTTTGCGATAACCCTAATTGAGAACATGGCTCAGAACACTCAACTATTTGGTTTAAGATCTTATGCACCCATTTGATGTGTTCATGGGGTGAAATAAACAGAATTTGAGAACAATGTGGTCATGAAGCTCAAAGAGGTAAGTACCATTCTTTGACAACATGATCTTTCCCAAGGGAAATACTAATATCCTCCTCCCATCCATTATGAAATATGTTCTTTTAACACCCATTATTCTAACCAATGCCCCCAACTAAGAGAAACTTCTAAGAGTTGTGAGGAAATATTTCTAGGATTCCCCTATAAAAACCATTTAGGCAATAACCTTACTATCCATCCAACCCTTGGTGGAAAGAAAACCAAGCCTATATGCAAGGGAGTATTCAAACCAACCTCAACAATAATGGAACCAGCTGGGGAAAAGTAGTTATCCACCACCACCATACAGAAATACCCAACCACCAAAAAGGCTTTTCCATCAACCCCCTCCAAAACATAAGCTCGTCCTCGAAGATATGATGAAACAAGTGGTTTCCAAAAATCTTCAATTCCAAAAAACAGCCCTAGAAACCATACAAGACTTAAAAATCCAATTATCCTAACTAGCCAACTCGGTGGGGGGAAATCCAAAGTAATGGGTTGCATAAACTACCGTATCAACCAGTAGTTAACCCTAGGGATAAGGGAAATGTTAGTACCATCACCCTTAGGATTGAAAAACAACTGAAAACCTAAATTAACCCTTCATTAGAGTCATCCCCTCTAGAGGAAACCACTAACCCAACTACTTAAAATTTTCCAAGAGAAGAAAATTCATGTCCTGAGAAAATACCTTCCAAAGGAAAGAGTGTGTCTCCTGATGAGTCACCTATCCCAAACATTCCTCTCCCATTTACCCAATGGTCAACCCAACCATGAATACAAAAGGAAACTGAACTTGATAAATAAATCTTGGAAACATTCAAAAAAGTACAGGTTAACATCCCCTTGATTGAAACCTGGAAGAAAATTCTAAGATATGTGAAGTTTTTGAAGGATATGTGTACACACCGAAGGTGACTTCGAGGTGATAAGAAGGTAAGTTTGAGGAGGAACATCTCACCATTGATATATCCATCACTTCCCAAAAAATCATTTATTTGGGAATATTATCAATTCTATGCACCATAGGGGAGTATTCCTTTTCTAATGCTATGCTTTATTTTGGTGCCTCTATAAATGTGAAGCCTCACTCCATTTATTCTTAATTACATGTCAAGAAATTGAAGCCCACAAGAATTATTGTTCAAATGTAAAAATAGACTACTACACACTCCTTTGGTGTGTTAGAGGATTCTCTTATGAGGGTATAAAATTTAATATTTCCTACTGATTTTTATGTGCTAAAAATGGAAGATGACAGGATGAGTGGACATGACCAAATTATTTTGGGAAGGCCTTTATTTAAAACTTCCAAAACCATAATTAATGTCCATAATTGTAAATTATCTATGGATTTTAGTGGTGACATTATCCACTTCATCCTAATTGATTCCATGAAGCACCCATTAGAAGAACATTCATCTCTCTCTGTTAACTCTATAAATGTACTCCCTTCCCCTAAAAACACTTCTTTTGATTCCACTGATCCCATTTATTAGTTTTCTTTAATGATTGAAATGATAAGAAATGAATCACACATAGAATTTTATACCAGTTTAGAAAAATTTCATGCATGTTTATTAATTGATTATTTCTTGAACACTGAGGATCATATGACCATCGATGAGACTAGTAAGCTTGTAAAAGTTAATTTCTCATCTAAGGATGATACCACTAAGAAGTTAGATGAGATTAGTGACCTCTCACTTTTATAAAGACTCCCATAAATCCAAAATACACCTGAATTGGAACTAAAAAAACTACCTTAAGATTTAAAATATTCATATCTTGAGAATACAAACAAGTTTCCTGTCATAATTTCTATTTCACTCCCTCTAGAGCATAAATTGAGACTACATGATATTTTGAGGGAGTATAAAAAAGATTTGGGGTGGACACTTGCTGACATTCCTGAAATTATACCATCAATTTTTACACATCATATATTGTTAAATTATGTGGATAAAACAATGAGGCAGGCACAATGACGGGACAACCCAAACCCCTTAGATGTGGTTAAAAAGGAGGTAACAAAATTATTGGCTACTAGAATTATTTACCCCATCTCTAATAGCCAATGGGTAAGTTTAGTAATAGCAGTTCCAAAAAAAACTTGACTAATAGTAATTAAAAATTTAAATAATGAATGGGTTTCAACTCGTGTGAAGAATAGTTGGTGCGTCTATATAGACTATTGTCCACTAAACCAACACACTAGGAAGGACCATTCCCCATTACCATTCATTGACTAAATTCTAGAGAGACTAGTAGGAAACTATCATTACTGTTTCCTTGATGGGTATTCTAGATACATTCATATCCATATTTCCCCTGAGGATCAATAAAAGACAACCTTTATATTCCCATTTGGGGCATATACATGTAGGCGGATTCCATTTGGTTTGTGCAATGCTCCCGCTACTTTACATCGATTCATGGTTTGTATTTTTTAGATTACCTAGATAATTTCATGGAAGTGTTAATGGATGATTTCACTGTTTATGGATATTATTTTGATGAATGTTTGAGTAGTCTTGGTTCAATCCTACATCACTATATGAAAATAATCTCATATTAAATTATGATAAATGACATTTCATGGATCAAGAAGGTATATTATTGGGACATTTCATTTATGTGGATGATATCCATGTTGATAAATCAAAAGTGGATGTAATCTCTTCCCTACCATTCTTCAAAAATGTACAGTATGTACAGTATTTCCTAGGTCATGCTAGATTTTACCATCGTTTCATTCGTGACTTCAGTAAGATTGCACTACCCCTCTCCTGATTACTCCAAAAAGAAAAAGAACTTGTTTTTGATGAAGAATATGAGGATGATTTTAATAAATTGAAATGGATTCTCACATCACCCTCGGTAATCCAACCACCTTGGTGGGATTTACCATTTGAGCTTAAGTGTGATGATTCCAACTATGAATTTAGGGAAGTCTTATCAAAAAGGTCAACTGAGATCCACATGTCATAGCCTATGCCTCACATACACTAGACCATGCCCAAGAAAACAAAAACATAACTAAAAAATAATTTCTTTCCATTATGTTTTCATTGGATAAATTCAGGTCATATCTTTTAGGGTCTAAATTCATTTTTTTTTCTCAGACCATGCATCCCTCTTGTATCTCATTAATAAACCAGAAGCCAAACCACTTCTTATTAGCTAGATGCTCCTCCTTTAGGAATTAAATCTAGAAATTTTGGATAAAAAGAAGTAGAGAATGTGGTGGCTGACAATATCACTAGGATCCACCAATCCTCAGAAATTAACTCATCCCCATATATTCCCATAAATGAAATCTTTCCAGATGATCAATTGTACTAAGTGAAGGATTCTATTACTTGGTATTCTGAAATTTTAAATTATTTGGTAGTATCTTGCATTTCTACTAATTAAAAAAATAGTTCAACCATCTAAAACATGAGTCTCGTTGGTATATTTTTGATGACCCCTACCTTTGGTACGCATGTAGTGATAAAGTCCTCAAGCATTGGGTTCTCGATGGCGAGTTTCACTCTATCCTTAGGTTCTACCATACTCTTGCTTGTGGGGGTCACTTTTCTCCCCAGTGTATTGCTCGCTAGGTCCTTGATTCTAGTCTCTTTTGGACAAAATTATTTCAAGATGCACATTTTTTTAAATCTTGTCCTCAGTGGAAAATAAATGGGAATGTCTCTAAAATAAATGAAATTTCATAGCATCCCTTACTCTTCCATGACATTTTTATGTTTGGGGAATTGACTTTATGGGACCATTCCCAAATTCATTTGGTAAATTTTAAATTCTTCCAACAGTTGATTATGTGTCGAAATGGATAGAAACACACGCTACAAGGACTAATGATGCAAAGACTATTGTGGAATTTTTGAGAACCCATATTTTTTGTAAGTTTGGATTACCTACATTCATCATTAGTGATCAGGGATCTTATTTATACAACTGAACAATGAAATATCTTTTTCATCGATATGGGGTCGGTCAACGCATTTCTACTGCATATCACCCAATAAAAAATGGTCAATATGAGGTATCGAATAGACAGGTAAAAAAATTACTGAAAAAATGATTCAACCTAATAGAAAATATTGGAGTCTTAGACTCGATGATTCATTATGGGCTTACCAGTCAACCTTTAAAACTCTCATTGTAATGTCACCATATCGGCTAGTGCTTGGAATGAGTTGTCACCTACCTGTTGAGATTGAGCACTGGGCCTACTAGGCGATCAAACAGTGCAGTTCTAATCTTGTAGGTGTAGGTTCTCAAAAGTAGTTACAAATTCATGAGTTGGAGGAAATGAGAATAGATTCATATGAGAACTCCTAGATTTATAAAGAGAGAACCAAGGCTGCCCATGACAGCCTCATCCTTCATCATCAGTTCCACATTGGAAAAAAGGTCCTCCTTTACAATTCAAGGATGAAGTTGCATCATAGTAAGATTTATTCCCACTGGTTTGTCCCATACACAATTACTAATGTTTATACACTTGGTTTTGTTCGTATTCAAAATTAAGAAACCAAGAAAACCTTCACTTTCAATGGGTAGTGGTTGAAGCACTTCCACGAAGCCATTCCGGAGTCCCTGATGGAGGAACTCTAAGTTCAAGAAGAATTATATGAATGAAACCCACCATGTTTTATCCTTCATTGCCACATTCTATTTTATTATAGTGAGTACACTACACACTTTACGTCTGGGGGAATGGTTATATTTCTAGGTTAGTTAGGAATTTTCATCATCTTTCTTCTTTTTCACTTTTTTGCTTACTGAACAGTATTATTACTTTCCCACCTTTCATTATCCCTCACTTTTGTGCAATAATTTTACATTGTTATTCCCAATTTATCATGAAAAATGATACCCATTTAATAATGAAAGTTATTTGAAAATCATTTTTAATTTCCATATTTCATGTGGTTTTAACATTTAAAAACAAATTCTAATGAAATGTGCATTTAAGTAAGATTCAAATATTGTGGTGTGACTTTATCTTGAAATTTTTTTGTTTTATAATGATATAAATGGTTGTATAATTTTTAATCTATTTAGAAGAATGATACCCTTTTTGTGAATATTTTAAGGGTAAATCATGTCACTTAATTTCTCTACACACCTTTTCACCCAACCATGAAGTGCGAAAATTTATTACTTAATAGAAGGTAATTATAAGTTAGGTAAATTTTTCTCTACTTTCCAAAATTATTTTTCCATATGTTTGTTCGTTATCTGATCTATTTCATTACTTTACCAAATTGAAATATGCATGTGTACCTGTTATCGGACTATTGTACACCCTTAAAACCCCAAAAGAAACAAAATGAAAAATAAATAAACATTGAGGTGGTGATAAAATGTACAACGTATGTAGATATCAAGTTCAAAAGCTTAAGGTTTGACTTCTATAAATTATTAGGTGAGTGGGTCTTGAAATTTGATTACAAAGGATGTAGGGTAGGTTTGGTGGAAAGGATCATGTAAGTATATAATTTTTTAAATAACTTATACTTAATCGACAAAAAGTGGGAAGAATAGCATGAAATGGTTGCCACATATACACATATAGATTTAGTTACATGATTAAATTTTGAGTTATTTTCTTCTATTGGTGTCATGCATCAGTTGGAATTTTGTTCGGATATAATTTTTTTTGACGTCTTTTTTCATGATCACTGAGAATGACTCCTCGGTGTGATTTTTTATTTGATCACATTTCTATCATGAATTAAATTTTAATTAAATGTTAAATAATTAAAAATTTGTAAATATCTACATTAATAATTTTGGAAATATGACTTTTCCTAGGAGAGAAAGTGTTTATGTATGGGGTGTCATCACACCACGATTCACTATTTCATTTTCACCATTACACCACTATGCTAAACTAGTTTTGTATTGAAAATTATAAAAATAATAACAAATTTGTCTTCATGTTTGATTAAATTATTCTGTGTTTGTCACTTTTAAAAAGGCCAATTTTACTATTTTTGATAATTAAATTGTAGGTGGAGGTGATTTGGAGTGCCCATGATGATGACCATGAAAAATGGGACAAAGTGTATAAGATCTAAGTACACTAGTGGACTAACCCGCATTCTACTACTAAAACATGGATCCCAATGGGCTAAGATTATTTATTCTAGTCCAAATTTAAATTAGCTTCATTTCATATAAAGAAACTCAAGTCTCATTCGTGCATCTAGTGTCCCATCTGGACTAATCTATCTAGCACACGAAATCTACATGAAGTCAAAACTGGTGTGTTGTTATCTATCAATATCTCAAGCTGTAGGTTTCAAAATTCAGCCAAAATTTTAGTTCATATATTCAAGAGGTGGGGAAATATTTTTTTAGTTTTTCTAAAATCTATATAAGGCTTTATACCCTTCTAAAACCCTAGACTAAGTGGTTTTATGAAATCTGTGTTCTCAAAATGACCTTCCACTTTGCCTATAAAATGGAACCTTGGGATCCTCATTTGAATGTTTGGCCAGGAGGAAAATATATGGTATTTTGGATACCCAAAGAATTACTCTCCTCATACAAGAAGTTATGGATTCCCCTATCCTCATAGGGAGATCAAGGATGAAGTTGAAGTTCTACCTGAGCCTCCTCCTCCTCTCGATCACAAGCTAAATGGTGCACGATCATTTCTAGGGAGCTACACATACTTGGGAGGAAGTTTCATCAATTGTTATTTGACTAGGTTTTTTTAAATTTTTGTGTAAAATATTTCACTTCTGTTTAATTTGGTTGTGATTCTCTTCTGAATATATTTATTTTGTTATAATTAAGTGAAACACTTTTTTATTTCAACACCAACTGGGTTGAGATTTCATGTGGGAATCTTGGGTTGTTTAGATTAGAAAAGACAAAATCCTTTTTATCTCACACATACATAAGATTTCATTCTGATTTGGTAGCCCTTTTTCTATGTTTTAGAACCAATCCTTGACAAAAAAATTGTTATGTCATGGGATGATTCTTTGAGGATCGTTTTAAGAGGCATGAGAGAAGTCGAGATCTTGTCAACCCTCAACCAATGGATAACATTAAACTATTTTTTTCAAAAAAAATGAACTATACAATATTTGTAGTGAACTTAAAATGATCTCCTTCTCTCATAATTCTAAAACATTGCCTTAATTTATCAACTATTAAACTCTTTAAATCAAGTTATTTTCTTAAAAGTATTTTCTAAACCACCCCCCTTTTAGTACATTTTATTAAAAACATGTACTCTAAACCTATCAATTCTCTTTGATAGATGACCTAGGGTTTGACCTATACTATAAATATACCTTAAAACATAATAAACTTCACATTTCATGAAAATGTGTTCATAAACCCAACATTAAATATCTAAGTGTCACTATGTATCCTACGACAGTAGTAATTAATCCATATGTAGTTCTTAAAATTGCCTTGATCATGTAGTTCAACATCATGTGATAACGAAATCTAGTGTGAATTTAAAGGTCTTTCTACAAGGACCATGGGAACCCAGATGGGGATTGATATTCCTTTATCATGTGGGGAATCCCCTACCAAAACTCCTAAAACCATGAGAGATATGTTCAATGTGAGAAAAAATGGGTATAAAAGGTTTATTCCACCACACATAGGTGATGGAACGAAGGATATGGGTGTTTTTCATTTTTGGTGGCTAGACCTAGATGGAAAATCCATGTGTCTGTATATATCATTATAAAATTAGAATCAATACATACATATTTCTTAGAAAATATTTATGAATATCTAACCCATACACAAGAAGGAGTGAGTTTTTATCCTTCATTGCAGTTGGACTAAGGGTTAGAGATTTGGAAATCACTTCTTATCATGTGATTATAGGAATCAATCCACATGTAGTTTTGAATGGGAAACTCTCTATGTAAGTTTGATCCATATATAGAGGGGGAATTTTTCCCACTAATTGTTTTATTGTTGTGGTCATACTTGGGATTGGAGATTCATGTGTCATGAAAAATCCTATAGACATAAATCAATACACATAATTTCTTTAGGAAATATTTCTATTTAGGTTTGACTCATAAACAATGAGGGGAAATTTTTACTTTTGGGGTGGTTGGACTATGACGCAAAATCCAGGCATCACTATGTATCCTATATAGACAGGAATCAAGATGCACATTGTTATTGAATATGTAATTGTATGTGACCGATGCTATGGGTGATGTCCTCTTGGGTTATAAAATTATGGTGTTGTTCAGTTTAACACCATACATTGAGGATATTGGTGTCATGTAGCTTATTCTATTGCAACATGGATAGTGTACCATCCAGATTAATTTCATACGATCAGGATGATTGTGGCTTGCTGTTATGGAAAGGATAATTTTTTAGACCATTTAGAAACATAATCTCGACTTGAAGAGGCCTTGAGACCAAAAGATGGTAATAATTTCATCCTATGAATGGAGTGAAATTTGAGGATAGTCCTAACACAAGAGTTCCAGGTTCCTCTACATATCCTACAACAGCAGGAATCAAGCCACACATAGTTCTTGAGGTACCATGACATTAAATGTCATGTGGTAAAGAAATTATCCATTCGGTTTAACATCATGGGATTAGGAAGATTCTACATGTATTTTAATGTCATTCTATTAAGATGATTTACCATGTAATTTAACATCATGCAATTTGGATGATTAGGTATTTTTATTACACAAAATAATTATTCACAAACCTTGGGTTTATGGGCGGAATGGAATGTTAGTCACCCATCAAGATCATTAAATAAGATCCATTGGATTTGAATTTGTGTATAAAATAGGGTCCCTACAAAATTTGATCCAATTTTTTTATCCTTATTTCTGAGTATCATCAGAGTCCTACGGACCAACAACATCTCTCTCTCAAGGAAAGATTGGAGGATAAATTTTTTGTTATTGTCTCATGAAATCATGTGTTTGTGGACTTCCAAATGATGTATGGTGTGAAATATCTTCTCAACCAGTTTCTCCAATTAATTTGTCCATTTTTGGGACTGCTCGTCTATGGATAACTAATCAAAAATAGAAACATGGAGGGACAGAAATTGAAAACTGATGGGTTGGACCACCTCTGTCCCATATACTAATGAGTATGGGGTTTCATGTGTGGCAGTACAGTTCATAGTTTGGTAAGCCCACAAGGCATGTAGGATCTTGTCTGAGCAAGAGTTTCTATAATTATCTACTATCATCTAGGGTATATTTTATAGGGTCTTTTTAAAGGAATATATCTTCCTGTTATCTTCTACATGGTAGCATGAAGAATGGTTGGAATTGATGACATACTACTGATATAGTTTTTTTCAATTCTTGAGAACAAGGATTAGTTCCATTCACTGTCAGTATTATATGAGGGACTATAAATTTGGTGATGATGTTGGTTCTCACAAAGATACAAATTTTCATTTCCCCAGCCTCTTTGAGGTGTATATTTTTGGTCCACATGGATGAGAATTCAATTTCAATGAGAATATACTTGAATAGCTTGGATGTAGTGGGATAATATGGTCCCACAATGTCCATTCCCCATATGAAAAATAGCCATGAGTATTTGCATATGTGATGAAACTATGGGGGTTGGTGAATGAAGTTGGCATGAACCTGGAAATAATGGTACTTTTGTGAATTTAGTGTAGTATTGTGTTATAGTGGCCCAATAGTACCAAAGGCATTGGATTTGATAGAAATTATTGGATCTTTTATGGTGGGTGCTACATAATCCAGTGTGAACTTCCTTCATGGAAGTAGTGGTCTCTTCTCCATTAATGAACTTCATAAGGATCCTATCGAGTCTCTATTTATAGAGTAACTTTTTATGATTCATTCTATCATATAAAACAAAGTTAATTTCACAAATTTTTTATTTCTCACACCTAGCTCTGTTTAGTGGGATCTATCCCTTTAAAAGGTACTCTACAATGGGTGTCATTGAGCCGGTGGTAGGACCATATGGTTATGGGATGGTGATAATATCATCAAACTCTTTTTTTGTTTCCTTGATCAAAAGGTTATTCCTTTCGATAATTCACAATACTAATAATTATTTAATTTTATTCTAGATTAGATAGATCTATGGACACATTGTCTAGGGAATATGAAAAGGAATTTTGTTACCGTGAAATGTGAGTCAATATTGTCTCCAAAATGAATTCATTGATTAGTCCCAAAACATTGTTTATCATAGGTATTATCTCTTCATTTTACATGTCATAATCCTTATTGATCTGATTGATGACCAGTTCATAATCACCTTTCATCTTCATGTGATTTACATATACCTGAAGTTCAATCTCCAACCCTATAATGAGATCCTAATATTCTTCTTCATTGTTTGTGAGTCCTTTCAAAAAAGGATAGAGTAAGGTAGTACTTCCATTATTGGGGAGATGAACATGACTCCTAGCCACACTTTATTGAGATTGGAGTCTTTTAACCTCTTCTTTTTCAAACCTTTCAATGCACCATTTAAATAAAATCCCATATATGGGGACCCTCTTTAATAGAGAAAACATCTTCATTGGGTAGTTCGGAATCCAATGAATTCATTTCTATCGAGGGGTGATCTACAAAAAAATATAATTTCTATACCATGACCACTTTCTGAGGCACAAAATAAATGACAAAATGTTATAGGATATCCTCCCACCATGACATACATATGTCAACATCAGACAGGTGAGATTATATTTCGGTGGGTTACTACGAGAGAAAAAATGGACCTCGTGATGCTAGAGGCAATGCCTCGGCTTTTGGACTACATATATTAGCACTAGAAAGTTCTTCTTGATATATGAATAACGAGTCTCTAAATCGATCATTGTTTTAATGAAATAATAAAATCTAGTTTCAATTCCAGTTTCATCCTTTTTTGGGAGGAATGCACCTAGTGATAACTCTAAGGTCGTCACATAAAAAATAAGTGTAATTCCTTAAATAGGAAGAATTATCACTAAGAGATCAAGATATATTTCATGAGACTGTCGATTTCTTCCTAACAATCATCAGTCCACTAATATGTGACCATCTTATTATCAACATGGTGAAGGGAATGAATTTTCCGGTAAGTTTGTCAATAAAGCATCAAATGTAGGCTAAGTGTCCTAGAATTACTCTCAAATATATGAGGTTTCAAGGAGGATAAACACCGAGGATATCCTTTTTCTTATCAAGTTCTACATTTATTTCATGATGGTGTACAACGAATCCATGAAATATCCCTAAGGTAATGCTGAAATCACATTTCAGGGGGTTCTTTTTATTATTGGGTTGTTGCAGTTTTTTGAAGAAGGTTTCAAGATCTGTCAGGTGGTCAGATAATTTTCAACTATTAAACACCTGGTTATAAGCATGGAATTTGAAAAAATTTCTCAATAAGGGTTTAAAGATGTGATTCATGGAACGTTGGTATATAGCTCCAAGATTATTCATGCCTTGGACAATTACCCAATAGAAAAATAATCCCAAGGTGGCACTGAATGTGGTGGCTTCTTCATCTTCATGGGCTATTCTAATTTTATTACATCCTGAATAGCCATACATAAAGGAGAGAGCCTTATATTCATCTATTACATTTATTAGTATTTTTGTGATCGGGATAGGGAAATAAACCTTCAGGAAGTGTTAGTTTAGATCCCTAAAAATGATGAAGACTCTTATTTTTCCATTCATAATTTGGAAGGGGGTGATTTTGGATAAAAATATGGAATATTGGACCTCCCTAATGAAGTTATCTAGGATGATATTTTCAACTCCAGCCTCAATTTTGGAAGCATGTGTCATGTTTGTCCTCTTGGACACTTGTTTATAGCCTTGATGGTCCTCTGGTAGGGTCAGATGGTGACTATCTAACTGAGTATTTAGGCTCAACATTTCTATGTAACTCAAGGTGAAAACATCTCTATGATGCATCATAAATGTGGTATACACCAATTTTTCTTAGGAATACATAGCTTCACTGATCAATGTGGGTCATGGGTCTTCTATTGTGTATGGGTTTATTTCTCAGAGTCCATCAATAGTGGTAGAGATTCCCTCCTCAAATGATGGAGGAACATCTCTAAGGTCCTCCTCGAATTAATCTTTATCCTATTCATCTTGATCATATTGTTAAATAGGGGGAAATTAGTGGGATAAGTTTTGTAGAGTTGAGGTAGTTGCTAATATATTGGCATTCCAAAGATAAAGAAACTTCATCTAAGCTAGCTGATAATAAGGTATTTCATTGAAACTCTAGAGAGGGTGGAGTGAGAGATGAAGAAGGAGTTTATTTTTCTTTTTTTTTGTGAAGATACAACATCTTATACCACAGTTAGAAAGTTAGGGTCTTCTTAGATCTATGAGGATGGAATGAAGGGATTTTCATCCAAGATTTCACCACTGTCTAGAGATTCATCAATCTTTGTAACACTTCTAGACTCAAGGGTCATGAATGAAATCATGAAGACTGATTAATATGTGTCTGAACTTGGACTAAAGTGCTCAATAAGATTTATGGGAAATACATATTCCTCATCAAGCTATTTTATGGGGTTTTTTAGGATCATTTCTAGCTTGTTCGGGGTGGTGACCCAAGAAACACTGTCAAACATGGTCTATTTCCATTCCTTCTCATAGAATCCTTCAATGATATAATTTGACTCGTAGGATTTTAATAAAGCTTTATCAGTGTCAAATGTCCTGATTTTTTCATTAATGTAGTATTTGATTCATTGATGGTATGATGAGAGGATTACCGTATGTTGGTTCGACTGGGGACTTCCTCAAAAGATGTTAAAGTCCATGTGCTTCCAAACCACCAAAAATTATGATTTGGCAATAAGGTCTATAAACTAATCCATGAGCATGATTTGTCCTAATGGATTCTCCTCACTTTTTTTATGCCCCTAAATTGTTATGGATAAAGGCACTACATTATCCTCATTTCAACCCAGCTGGTGAAGTGTTCTTACTAGAATGAGGTTAACCCCAGATCCATTTTTAATGAAAAAATTTTAGGCATTGATGCCATTTATCCTACAGGATACATACAAGGGTTTGATGTGTCCCAATATAATGACATCTTCATATTATTCTATGAAGGAGATAACCTTGTGTAATTCCACTAGATTAGTTTTTCTCTGATATACCTCAACAGTATCTACCAAAACTTCAAACTCTTCAGGGATTATCAAATACTCTATGATTGATTCACTAAGGTATTTTGACAAACTCAGGGCATCTAGAATCTATTGTTAGGCCGATAACAAGGCTATCTACTTTAGGATATCATAATTCTATTTTAAAATCCTATAATTCCCTTGGTGGGGATTCTATTTCTCATGCACTTTAAGGGCTTAATTATTTTATGTAGAAGTATCATCCCTTGAAATAGAATTTGGAGTAGCTCCTTCCCTCGACGGGTTGCACCAGGTAGGTCTGCCTACCCACTAAGGGTGATATGATAAATATATCCTATCTGATTGATATTCTACAGTGATATGGTTAGGGTAACTTCTTGAAGGTGTAGTGGTATTTTCCTTCTCCTATTATACCCTTTGAATGGATCTTCCATGATTTTATGCTACATTGATAGTCTAAGTAAGGATGTGTATAGAATTATGGTTCCTCCCATAATTTCATCTTCCCTGGTATCCATGGCTCTTATAGCATCTTACTCTAGTTCCAAAATAGGATACAGGGAACTCAGGTTCATATTTTTACTCATCATTAGTGAATGGATACATTATTTTAATTAAATTAATAGAACCGAAGATTAAGTCCTCATCTGATGATGAATTTTTTCTGGATAAATTATTTTGTTTGTTATGTTTAGCGGGGTGGTGCCCATTGTTTCAAATCTAAGGGCATAAATTATGAGAGAGTCAAAGACAACTTTTTCCGTGATACAAGTTCATCCTCTTGTGTTTTTTTCCTATCTTTTCATCAAGACAATTTTTTGAAAGGCCATATTTTTTAGGTTTTTGGGGCCGATGATACCAATTGTGTTGTAGTAGAAGTGGATGGGGGAATAGTTGGTTTTTGTATCTATTATTATAAAATAACATGAGTTTGTTTGATTGTATTTTCATTCATCCAACCATAAAAAAATTTCCCTTCCCCTAACAACTTCTTTCCACTCAACTCCTTCCTCAGGTGTAGTAGTGTAAACATTCACTACCTACGCTAGTGGCATTACCAACTTCACCTACCTAGAATCTACTATTAACTATATGATGCCTTTGAAGATGAATAATTCATGAATGGAATTCCCCATAGTTATGTGGAAAGGTTCATAATATGGTAGGTCATCAAGACCTACTAGGTTGGTCTTTTTTGGTATGTTAGGAAGAGTAAATCATTTTCAATAACATAAATAAAATAACCACAAACTTGATCATCTTGGAATGAGTAAAATTTGTTCCTTTACAGATCGAATTGATTTCACCTGGGTCCCCTAATCTCAACCAATTGAGTTGGGGGTTGTTGTTGACACCAAAGGGGGTCTCCAAGATATGGAGATGGTTTGGTAGGAAGGATTGGTGTGGAGGCTAGCTTAAGTGTGACAAATGTCACCTCTGATTTTCCATTTCACTTCCCTAAGACTGGTGGAGTTATTTGGGACATGAACTTAGTCTATTATATAGAATCTTCTATTCCTTAGTAAATCATTGAGAAATCCTAAAACCGACCTGTATATTTCACCAGGATGATTGGAGTTCATATATTTTAATGAAGTTTTTCAATACAGAGAGTAAGAATTATTACTTGGGGAAGTGGTAGGTTCAGGGAGTAGGTCATACCTTTCCATCTAGCAATGAAATCCGAGACTCTCTCGTTTTCTAACTATTATAAATTTGAGCGGTCACTAATTGTAATATTTTTCAGCATTGATTTGAACTAAAAGAGTAACTGTTGACATAGATCATCACATCCTATGATCGACCAAACTGAAAAATTGGTGTACCTTACAAAGGTTGTCCGTTGCAATGTTTGTACAAAACAAATGAGTTTCACTTCTTCTTGTTTCTCAAGATTTCTCGTCATGGTATCATAATGGGACACATAGAGAATCAAATATTGTATGGGGTCACTTGATCTATTGAATATTGGAAACTTATGCCTCCTGAATTTTGGAAGTGGTGGGTGTCTCTCACCCAATCGGGGTAAGGTTTCTGTATCGATTGCACTGTTGCATGTTTCTCCTCCACAACATCCAATTGAGCTATTAATGACTTGATGGTTCCAACAATCCCTTGAATAATGTTCATTTAATAGTATATTGTATATGTGTATCAATTTTTATGATATATTATGCTAGTTCTACAATTACTTGAGGTTGATATATGATTGGGGCATCTTTTGAGGATTTTTCTAAACCTGCTTCTTTTGTCTCCTTAGTTGAGGGAATATTTGGTTTATATCCATGATCAGGTCCAGGTTCTAGGTTGGGTAGTTTTCATGGACCTCCTTCAGTCACTTGGATAAACCCTTGTAGATGAGGTACACCTGTTGGAAGTGTACATTGAGGATCTATCCATAGAATATATTTGGTAGTAATGACACCTAATAGTGCCTTGATATTGAGTCACCTCAACTATTCCATTTCTTCCTCCTATGAAGATAATCTTTCTTTCAGCATAAGGAGCTCACCCTCCTTGACAGTAGAAGGTGGGTTGTATGGGACCTTTATTTTATTCTTCTCTTTGGTAGAGATTCGATGATGTGGATATGAGGGATTTATTGAGGGATATCCCAAATTTAGGTCAATTATTTGGTTCTGGATATGTATAGCTTCATTCACAATGTGGATCATATTCTAAACAAAAAAGTCATCTCTTTTATCTTCTTCATTTTCATCATTTTCAAGGCCATTTCAAGATTTATTTCCACAATGTTTACTAATTCATAATTCATTATGGGAATAATACTGGTTATCAAATGATATGAGAGGTTTTCATGTCCTTAATTGGATCTCATCTCTCCTTTATGAGGTCTTCTTCGAGTGCCCGGATAAAGAGTAACTCAGAGGGAGCCTCTATACAGCCTAATCATATGTCTCCCTTCTATGAGAAATGGGTCAAAAGACTTGGTGAATGTTGAGACCTTATAGCTTGTTCTCATCCCTATATTAGAAAAGAATGGTTTCCATTTAGGGGTGGTTGAGGTAAAAATTCCCCTAGTCTTGTAGGAAGGGTTTTATCATGTTCTCTTATTTTCATGCCTTAGTATGAACTTGTCTTTCTTATGGGGGAATCTAGTGGTAAAACATACCCTAGCTCAATGGGATAGGACTGATCTTGTAATGCATTTTTCACCGATACAGTCACTGCTCTATTGATTAGGTGAATCATTTTTGACCCATATCTAGATATTATGCTAATTATACACGTGAACCACTTTCTTATAAGTACATTAGCAGTGCTTGGTGATTTTATTCCATTAAGAAAGAATAATTATAAATGTTCTCAGTTTCTTGGTTTAATATTTTTTTATGTATTTCTCTCATCGGGCCATACGCTTTTGAGACTGATTCAAGGATGATTCTTATTCAGTGTTTTGTCTTTATGGATAAGGGATTCTTCTTGATATATTCGTTGGAATAATGACATCACAATATTTCTCTTCTATTGTATTCTATTGAATTGGTTGTGGGGTGAAATTCAAAGATCCATGTTCCCCCATTCCCAGAAACGTACATCAGGCAAGGCATAAAAATTTTGATGGCAGAACTCATGTAATGTATTGAGGCATGTCAGTTGGAGATCTTTCTATCACTTCTCTAATCGTTGTCTCTATGTAGATAAGAGGGATTTCATGTTGATTATATGATGAATCTATCCCAATATTTTGACACAGTCTACATTACCATGGTAAGTTAACAATATTTCTCTCAGATGATAAAGATTTGTCCATAGATTCAGATGAATGTTGTGTGTGCATTATTTGGATAATACCTTTGGGATTTTGAACTAAGATGTGGCTAAGGACCAAAACATAAAGGGTATATCACCATTATCTAATTTTAATCTTATGAGAATCATATCATTTTATTCTTCCTTAAGATAATTATCTACCTATTTATCCTAATATTAACACTTCTTGAAAGTTTTATCACAAGTATCAGGGATAGTGGAAGTTTTGTTTCTATAGTAGTGGTCCAAGGAGGCTCAAAGGTTGAGTGTTTCCCTAATCTATATTTTGGTTCAGAAAGAATGTCTCTTTTCATTGATATGGTGTCTATCATGTTTGTCCCCATATTTCTAGGAACCTCGGAGTATAAGGGATTTTTGATAGTTGAATAGGCAAGGGGAGTACCTTCTTGCTAAAATGATATTTATCTATGGGGGGAACTTTCACAGAAAAAACCATAAAGGTGAGGAATACCATCAGAGATTAATTTCTGACTATAGGGAGAATTTCAACACCATATACCCAGGGGAGGACCTTCACGGTGCAAAGTGGTAAGGGGGTGACCTTCTAGATGTTTGATCTTCTACCCACAATGAGGGATATTGTGATTCTCTTCAGGGGATAGTCTCTCATGATCAATTATTTTGTTCCCACGAAGGAATCCTTCATGGTATATTCTCTATAGAGGACCTTCAGAGTAGCTGGTAATAATTTTGTAGGGAGGACCTTCGTAACTACAACTACCACTCTAGTAATTTTTTAATGGATTGGAAGGATCATGGGTCACCAGTGATAGGTGTTTGATGGCCTCAATAACTATCACTTCTAGAAGAGTAAGGTTATGAGTCTTATCTTCATTTTCCAATTTCCTTTGATGATATTTCTTTTTAGTAAGTCTCTTGTTGGATAATAGGGCCACTTGTTGTGTGTGAAGACCTCCATATACAGGTTCCATTTTGAGTGTCTCCTGTGTTTCTTTGGGGATATTAAGGAAAGCTTATAAAATTTAGTAGGGATATATGGCTTCCCTAGAGTGACCAATAAACTGGACCGGTGTCCGCTAGTTGGAATGGATATTTTTCTTGATCATGTTTTCCATTTATCATGAAATTTTTTTGACAACCCTCTTGGATGGGATTAGGGATACATTCATGATCATAAGTGACCACACCATTTTTTGGATGAGTCACTCCACTTTGGGAGATGGGGTTATTACCCTGAATCCTTTTTATTTCTACTTACATGATCAAATATTGTCAGGTTTGTAGTATATGGTTAGGAATTGATGTCTGACACTCAATAATTACTAGGATGTGATGATAAATATCCATGGTGAGGATGTAAATATATGCTCATTCTTATGTCAGTACAAGAACATAAGTCTTCCCTTGATTTGTAGATAAGATATGTTGAATTTTTTCTCCAATTGACACTGTATTTTTAGGGTGTGCTTGATGTTATAGAGCTGGTATATACATCTTCTTATTTATTTTCGTCATATTTTATGATGGGATTGGTGTGCATATATAGTAATTTTCATCTGCCTGTAATTTACCTCCATATTTTCATGGAGGGATTGATGTGAACGAGTAGGAATTTTTATCTACTGATAGTTTTCCACCATATTTGACTGATGGTATTCATATTTGCGAGTATATATTTTCATCTTCTCATTTGACACTATACTTTCATGATGGTCTTAATGAGAGTGATCGTGAATATATATCTTCCCATAGGTTTCCTCTATATTTACTTGTTGTTCTTATTCATTAGGTATAAAGATAATTTCATGTTCTAGATTGTCTGGTTGTCACCCTTTTTGGGCCACCCTAGGGACCGGTGTCTGTTTGACTTTGGTTGGAACCCATTGGGTGGTATTCTTTTTATGGTGAGGATGTTGGGCCACACAGTATTTACGAAAATGATTACTGGCAGGGTCCCCTTGGCCGGACCCTAGTACTGTTGGGATAATGTCACTAGTGAGAACTTTATCAACTTCCCTAAGGTAATGGAGGAACTCATTATAATGTTTTAAAGACAGGCTCCTGAAATAGTTTGATGAAGCTATTGGGGACATTTGGTTCTAGAACACTGATCATCGTTGGGTGGATGGCTGGCGGGTCTTCATGGATTAGAGGTCCTATCAATCAGCCTCTAAGGTTGGGAAAATACCATTCTAGTGGTACTCACAAACAAATGAATTTGAAACCTAGTATTGAAGATGATGGGTGGGAGATGACATCCTTTTTTGGTTGAGAAACCAGTTTGTGCAGTGGTTGATGCGTGTGACCGTGAAATCTGTAGAGATTCCATTTGATTAAAGGGAGTTCTGGTGAAAATTTACTATAATATATGTGAAAATTACTGACAAAAAAACCTCATAAAATTATCATCTCATGACCACATGCATAATTTATGGGCACTTTTGGCCCTTTTTCATTTTGGATGTGAAAGGGTCCTGACACTGGGAAACACTTCCACCTTGGTTAAGGATTCATGTCAGGTTCACCATTTTGTTTCCAAAAAAGTTCTAGCACCCAATGGTTGATTACAAGGGGTTGAGTTTGGTACAATCATTTATGTTAGGTTTTCTATATCTCAAAGGTCTCTACCATGTTTTGTTCATAAATTTGAAAGCACCCAATGACTCTCATATCCATGAATAATCATGGTCATACTTTCCAAATGCATGTGTGCATTGGGGAACATGGAAAATGACATAAAAACTCACATTAGTTGAGAGGATGGGAATTGGGGATCATAACACTTTTTTGGGGGGAAAAATTTCTTATTCTAGGACTCTCTTATAGATTTAAGATATGTTTGTGAATCCTTTGTTCATTCTATTGTATGTATACATCAATCACCCTGAGGTAACAATCAATTATGAACATGTATGGGTTCAAAATCATTTGTATGTATCTAAGGTTCTCCATTAATATGTATATATGTATGTATATGAGGTTCTCTATCAATTTTTCCCTTTTATGAATAGATTAGAGATTTTTTGTTCATTAATTAAGATTATTATAGTTTTAAGCCACATAGTGGGGTGCTATGGAGTTTATAGTCATCCCAAGAGATGGAAGATGTATTGATATCTAGATTGAACCCATAGAATTTTATTAATATGTATCCTTGAAAAATGAATCAAAACCCAGGTAGTTTAGTTCATCTTAATACAACACATCACCTTTTATGGTTGTGTGATAAGGAAACAACTATGCAGTTTAATGTCATCTTGAAAGAACATCCTTGTGAAAGATGCCTTGTCAAGGATGGTTTGGGACTTATGTTGAGGTGGCCTAAGGGACCTATAAGAGATGCAGTCTCCCAAGTGGATATGACCCAACCATGAATGTGGCCCATATAACATGAAGGTGAATTTGGGTGTTGATTTTGGACCTTAGGGAGGATTCCTATGTATCCTAGTTAGTTGATAATCAAATCCATCGAATTTCATTAAATTGGGTCTTACACTATATAAAACCAGCATTTGGTGGATTGTGGGGGATTACATCTATAGAGAAGGACCATTTGGACATGATTGGGGATTATACCAGATAGAAGGTCCACTTGAATAGGGTTTTTGGGCTTACATCTGTGCAGAAGGTCTATGTGAAGGTTTGGAATCATGTAAAAGTTATGATCACCACTCACATCTAAGACCACATGGGTCACGATCGGTGTGAGAAATAAGAGGAATTAGTATATCTGAATATCACTGATTCCATATTTTCCTCTAATGGGAAAGGTCTGAAGCCCAAAGGGAGAGGGAAGGGGCATTGAGTGTGCATGCCTCCTCTTTAACTTTCATATCATGGGAGGTGAAAAGGAGAAATAGTGATTCCTACCTCATGAATATTAGGGGATTACACCAGTATGGATTCCCTACTAGTCCCTGAGGAATAGTGGATTGACAAAAATTGGCCCACATCGAAGGTAAAATATGGTGGTTCCCCTCAATCCCTAGAATGGCGATTCTCACAAGAGCTCCAAGTTCCAAACCCTCATTACCACAATAATGTATACTTGAAAACATTATAAGGGTCCACCTTGTTGTGGAGGCCACCAATAAGACTCTGCTTACCATGGGTATGTCTACTTTAAAGGACACATAAATATGCCCAATAATCTTATAATACATGTGAGTGGATTTGTAGTATGCCTTAGCCTAATGTCGTTAGATTAGTTCATGAAGGGGACAAAGTGGCTCATGATTATATGAGGGAAGGGGTAGTGATAGGTAGGGAGTAGAATATCCTAAAATCACCCATTCTTCATAGCATGTTCTTATATGGTATAGGGTTCCCTTATCATAGATGTTTCTACACATGTTAGGGTACAATCCACGTAGAATTGTGCTACATCAACCTAGGTTCTTCCCACATAGTGTGTCACTACATGGGGCTAGGTTCCTCCTGCATATCATTTTTCTATATGGTTTCAAGTTCCTCCCACAGATTGTTTTTCTACAGAAGGTAGGGTTTAGCCCACAGAGCATTTATCTATGTGGGGTTCTGGTCAAAAAAAGGTTCATCCATTTATCCCACATTTAATAGTTTCCAAAATGGGGATTTAAGTTTGTGGATGGTTAGATGAATTTTATTTCCTTACATAATGTTATATAGTGGGATTAACTACTATATAACATCCAGCCTCTCTATCACATAAACTTTCATTACATTTTACAAAACCGAGGATCTTTAAGGTTTAGTGTCTTGGAAACCAGTAACTTTAAACATGAAAACATAAAAAAAATTCTTCTAAAACACTTGAAAGTCTTCTCCTCATGTTCATCCTAGGTTCATTACTGCATCACATAACCTGGGAGCATACATCAAAAGAAAGGGGTGAGCAAAAATCCCAGTAAGGAAAACAAGAGAAACATTTTACATGTGAACTTGAGATACTTAAATAAGGTCATGAAAAAGAACTTTAAGGCATGAGAATGAAATAAGGAGGCATATCATAATAAAAATAGCATTTTTCATAACTTGAAAATGTGGCTAAATCATTTAACATAGACAATCATGAACATATCACCAAGGTCCACCCCAAGGTGTCATTTTAAAATTACCAAGGTTATTCACTAAGGTATCGTGAAAATTGTAATCTCTGGTGGTTACATCATTACCCAATGCATTGGAGCGCTATCAGGGCACACCCTTAAATTTGCCTTTATTATCATGTGAGCCACATATATCATCATCAAACATTTCATAAATAACCCATATAGCATAAAATAAATGGGTTTCATTTCATAATCATAACGTTAAAAAAAACTGCTTTAAAGACATGATCCTTACGTCACTTTAAAACCCACAGAAAAGGAAGGTGGGTATCATGTATGTAAATCCCAGAATTTAAAATAGAACATTTTGGTATATATGTGAATACCCCTTTATAAGAAAGAGCTTTGAGTATTCACTTAATAATATAAAAGAACTTTAAAAAAAAGAGATACATTTTGAGACGGAAATTCTACAGCATAACGGCTATGTTACGAGGTTTTAGAAGACATTAAAAAGAGAGGGAAAATGGGTCAAACATTCATAAATGACCCATAAAACAGTATATGGACAGAATAAGAAGGATACATGATCATGGTAATGAAAGTTAAAGGAAATACCATTTGAAATGAAAAACATGGAAGGAAGACAAAAATTAGATTTCTCTTATGAAAGTTCGGCAGCCTAACGGCGTTACTTAAACTTCAACAAAAATGATTTGAAAAGATAAAATAGGGTCTCTAATCATGTGAACATAAGAGTTCAGTATGATAGATATAGAGATAATTCCCCAAAATAATTAAAAAGGAACTTGAAAGACTTGACATGAAAGTAGAACTTTGAAAAGAATGAGAAGGGTGAAAGAATCCCCTAAAAATTCGGCAGCCTAACGGCGCCACTTAAAACTTTAAAATACTGAATTGATAAGATAAAATGGGGTCTCTCATCATATGAACATAAGAGTCTAGTATGATAGATATAGAGATCATACCCCAACATAACAAAAATGAACTTAAAGGAATTGACATGAAAGTAGAACTTCAAAACGAGAAGGGTGAAGAACAACTTAAAAATTCGGCAGCCTAACGGCGCCACTTAAAACTTAAAAATACTGAATTGAAGAGATAAAATGGGGTCTCTCATCATATGAAAATAAGAGTCCAGTATGATAGATATAGAGATCATACCCCAACATAACAAAAAGTAACTTGAAATAATTGACATGAAAGTAGAACTTCAAAACGAGAAGGGTGAAGAACCACTTAAAACTTCAGCAGCCTAACGGCGCCACTTAAAACTTCAAAATACTGAATTGAAGAGATCAAATGGGGTCTCTAATCATATGATCATAAAAGATCAGTATGATAAATTTAGAGATCATACCCCGACATAATAAAAAGGAACTTGAAATACTTTACATGAAAATAGATCTTGAAAAATGAGAAGGGAGAAAGAATCCGTTACAAAAATATCTGCAGCCTAACGGCGCCACTTAAAACGTCATAAAACGAAATAATGAGAGTAAGAGGGGATCTCTCATTATATGAAAATAAAAAGGGCAGTAAGAGGAGTATAAAAGAACATCCTCCAACATAAGAACATGTAGCATAAACGGAATGACATAAAAGAGATGACTTGAAATGAAAGAGAGAGGTCGGATCCCTTACCTTAAAATGTAACTCTTAAACCTCAATGGTTGGGACCTGAGGGCTTGGGGGCACCTTGGGAGGACTCCTTGGGAGGTAATGAGACCAGAAATTATTTGGGGAAGAGTGGGGAGTCGAATGGATGAGGGGAGGGCTTGGTATTTATAGGGAAAGTGAGGGGACAAGGCATTAATGGCCAAGGGACACCTCACATGTGCTTTTCTCAAACCCATGTGCTCTCCCTTGGCATTTACCATGGAGTTAGGCCACATGGGGCCCCCAAAACAATAATTAATCACCCTTGTCCGGCCAACCCTTAAAATATCTCATGACATCACTATGACACAGTTATGATGTCATTAAACATACCGAAACCCTAAAACTGTATTTTTACTATTCACTGAAAATTCAACTTTCTCAGAAAAATCCCAAAGTTTCACACTAACCAAATATCAATGCTCTGATTTCAAAAATGAACTCCATTTTATAAAAATAATTTTCTAAATATTTTTAATTTTATTTTTAAATAAATACACTATTCATCGAAAATTCATTTTTTTTCAGAAAAAACCCCAAAAATTACCATAGCATAATATCGGTGCTCTGAGTTCAAAAATGAAATCCATTTTATAAAAATAATTTTCTAAATATTTTTAATTTAACTTTTATTTAAAAAAACACTATTCACCCGAAAAAACTAATACTTGAATAATAATTTATAAAACCGTTATTTAACCATTTTATTGAATCAAATTACTTAATCAAGGTGCCTAGATTATTTTAAAACATTCTTTAAGTGATATTACTAATCCATTTGGTCATATTACTAATCCTAATCATAAAATCACTATTCATAATTTACTATTCATCAAAAATAAAGTTGATCTTATTAGACTCCAAATTTTGTACTGAACATAATTGTAGAAGACCATTTTTTGAAAATCATTACACATTTTTAATTATTTAAGGTTTACATAAACATTTTTTAAAATATCCTTTTTCTAAAATTCATCAAAAATATGTATACTATATTTATCCGGTAATTTGAAAATTCATAAACATCATCATAAGAAGAAATACCAATTTTTATTTAAAACAAAGGATTACACAAGGAAGTTATGGTCTCCTTACATAACCCCTTATCACACCAGCATAGGACCTAAGTGTAAGGTGTGCTAAGGTGAGAGAATCCGAGGGAGGCTCGGCCAACATCGCACAAGTAGTAATTTCTATCAGTTTGAACTTCTTGCGAAGGCGATCCCGTTCTAGCTTTATACGATGAAGTTCAGCTTGGGTTTGGTCCAGAGCAAAGCCCAGTGGTGCTACCTCCTTCCCAAGTTCTGTTAGATGGGCTTCGATTGGTCCAAGACTACTGGGTGAGGCCATCAAATCTTCTTTCTATATTAATTAACCAAGATTACTTGTATTTAGAGACAATAATCAAAACGTTTAGTTTCCAGTGGTCATATTGACCAATGGTCATATAACGGTCAAAAACCAACAATATCATTTTAATTATACTCATGTTATCAAATAAAACATTTTTGTTGAGTATAAAAATAAAATAACACATAAAATTAGGAAACAAGATTTATTCAAAATTTCTGGTTGTTACAATCTTCCCCCCTTAAGAAATTGCGTCCTCGAATTTTTTTTTTAAAATTAGGTTTTTAAATTTCATTGAAAGTCCCACATCGGAAAAGGAGTCAGTAAAATTATTACTTTAAATGAAAGAAAGGGAAGTACGAAGGTCACCCGAGTTAGCCCACACTAGGATTCCATGTAGGAAAACATGGACATGGAGGAGAAAACAAAAGGTCATGTTCTGACGGAGAGTGACAGAGAACATGATTAGGAGAAAGTTAACCATAAGAAAATCCCAAACTTATGATGTGTGCAAACGATATTTGATTACCTAGTAGGAAACGTAAACCAACAACGTTTTTGTTTTACGTTCCTTTTCATAATTTTGAGGAATTCATTTACAACATAGAACAATAACATAAGTAAATATATCTACATTCATGTAGAGTTTCACCCTTTAATAAGTTTCTAGCAAAACTAATCTTTTCTCCCAAACGATGAGCATTCAAAACTACTTGGTCTCATCAGAACACAAGAATCATCCTCTAGAGAATCACATAATCCACAAAAGATTAACTATCTATTTCTTCTATCTTTAAACATTATCCCAAAAACAGAAAGGGTAAGGTTAAACAACTCTTCAAAAAGGAAGAATCCCATAGGAATGGAAACTAATTTTAAATCTTCAATGTTCCATGGTAATACCCAAAGTTCATCATAGACCATCCCATAAATAACGGTCCTTAAAATTCCTCAAAATAAACCAAACTAAGATTGAAACCCAAATACAAGAAGGATTTGATAACATAGTATTCCAAAATAAACTTTATTGTTCATCTCCAAACAACATCAACCACTCCTATCATCTTACAACAAAATTATCTAAACTAAACATATTTTACCCAAGATAGGTTAATCATTCCCATAAGTAACCTAAATTACTATAAGTCCACCATAAATTCATCGATTCTTCAAAATATAAGTCAACCTTAATCCTCAATGAAAATACCGTAGTAATCTATTTACCTCGATCATATAGGGTCCCTAAAATAGTGAACGTATTCCAAAATAATAATCATCTTTTAATCCCCTAATCACCTCTGTCATATTAATACGACAATCGTCGCATTTCCTATCACATTGGTTTTTGGGACTTGTTCTTCCATTTCTCGCCATTAACTAAGAAAAGAAACTATAATTAGGGGCTTATTTACTTAGCTAATAATCATGAAAAGGAAACTTTAAGCATAAAAGGATAAACATGTAGAATAAAATTATATCCTAACTTGTGATCCCCTAGGTTCCAATCTAGGTTATCCATGATCATATATTCTTATGTGAATCTTTATTTTGTTTTATCCTTGTTCCTTTAATAATGGTTCATACTAAGCTTATGAATTTACCAAAGCATATCCCCTGGGAGTGTCGTAACCAAGAGTGCAGCAAGGCCCATTGTCGTGTATCATTTCCCGTTCGAGTCTAGCTCAAAGCGGTGTTTTCAGGTTTTACCCCTATGTACATTTATGCCAGAGCCACCTCTACCTGCTCGTATCCAGACAGGGATGTATTTTCTTGGAAACCCCTTACTCAATACTCACCAAAATACCAGGAATATTTCCTATATATAAACTTTTCTATAGGCTTCTTCCAAAAGTTTTCATATCCTAATTTCCACAAATAACTAAACCATCCTTTGAAACCAACTATAACATCCCGCCTTTCTATAACATAAACTTTCATTACATTTTACAAAACCGAGGATCCTTAAGGTTTAGTGTCTTGGAAACCAGGAACTTTAAACATGAAAACATAAAAAAAAATTCTTCTAAAACACTTGAAAGGCTTCTCCTCATGTTAATCATAGGTTCATTACTGCATCACATAACCTAGGAGCATACATCAAAAGAAAGGGGTGAGCAAAAAGCCCAGTAAGGAAAACAAGAGAAACATTTGACATGTGAACTTGAGATACTTCAATAAGGTCATGGAAAAGAACTTTAAGGCATGAGAATGAAATAAGGAGGCATATCATAATAAAAATAACATTTTTCATAACTTGAAAATGTGGCTACATAATTTAACATAGAAAATCATGAACATATCACCAAGGTCCACCCCAAGGTGTCATTTGAAAATTACCAAGGTTATTCACCAAGGTATCGTGAAAATTGTAATCTCTAGTGGTTACATCATTACCCAATGCATTGGAGCGCTATCAGGGCGCACCCTTAAATTTGCCTTTATTATCATGTGATCCACATATATCATCATCAAACATTTCATAAATAACCCATATAGCATAAAATAAATGGGTTTCATTTCATAATCATAATGTTAAAAAAAACTGCTTTAAAGACATGATCCTTACGTCACTTTAAAACCCACAGAAAAGGAAGGTGGGTATCATGTATGTAAATCCCAGAATTTAAAATAGAACATTTTGGTATATATGTGAATACCCCTTTATAAGAAAGAGATTTGAGTATTCACTTAATAATATAAAAGAACTTTAGAAAAAAAGAGATACATTTTGAGACGGAAATTCTGCAGCATAACGGCTATGTTACGAGGTTTTAGAAGACATTAAAAAGAGAGGGAAAATGGTTCAAACATTCATAAATGACCCATAAAACAGTATATGGACAGAATAAGAAGGATACATGATCATGGTAATGAAATTTCAAGGACATACCATTTGAAATGAAAAACATGGAAGGAAGACAAAAATTAGATTTCTCTTATGAAAGTTCGGCAGCCTAATGGCGTTACTTAAACTTCAACAAAAATGATTTGAAAAGATAAAATAGGGTCTCTAATCATGTGAACATAAGAGTTCAGTATGATAGATATAGAGATAATTCCCCAACATAATTAAAAAGGAACTTGAAATACTTGACATGAAAGTAGAACATTGAAAAGAATGAGAAGGGTGAAAGAATCCCCTAAAAATTTGGCAGCCTAACGGCGCCACTTAAAACTTCAAAATACTGAATTGATAAGATCAAATGGGGTCTCTCATCATATGAACATAAGAGTCCAGTATGATAGATATAGGGATCATACCCCAACATAACAAAAAGGAACTTAATGGAATTGACATTAAAGTAGAACTTCAAAACGAGAAGGGTGAAGAACCACTTAAAAATTCGGCAGCCTAACGGCGCCACTTAAAACTTCAAAATACTGAATTGAAGAGATCAAATGGGGTCTCTCATCATATGAACATAAGAGTCCAGTATGATAGATATAGAGATCATACCCCAACATAACAAAAAGTAACTTGAAATAATTGACATGAATGTAGAACTTCAAAACGAGAAGGGTGAAGAACCACTTAAATATTCAGCAGCCTAACGGCGCCACTTAAAACGTCAAAATACTGAATTGAAGAGATCAAATGGGGTCTCTCATCATATGATAATAAAATATCAGTATGATAAATTTAAAGATCATACCCCGACATAATAAAAAGGAACTTGAAATACTTTACATGAAAATAGATCTTGAAAAATGAGAAGGGAGAAAGAATCCGTTACAAAAATTTCTGCAGCCTAACGGCGCCACTTAAAACATCATAAAACGAAATAATGAGAGTAAGAGGGGATCTCTCATTAAATGAACATAAAAATGTCAGTAAGAGGAGTATAAAAGAACATCCTCCAACATAATAACATGTAGCATAAAAGGAATGACATAAAAGAGATGACTTGAAATGAAAGAGAGAGGTCGGATCCCTTACCTTAAAATGTAACTCTTAAACCTCAAAGGTTGGGACCTTGAGGGATTGGGGGCACCTTGGGAAGACTCCTTGGGAGGTAATGAGACCAGAACTTCGTTGGGGAAGAGTGGGGAGTCGAATGGATGAGGGGAGGGCTTGGTATTTATAGGGAAAGTGAGGGGACAAGGCATTAATGGCCAAGGGACACCTCACATGTGCTTTTCTCAAACCCATGTGCTCTCCCTTGGCATTTACCATGGAGTTAGTACACATGGGGCCCCCAAAACAATAATTCATCACCCTTGGCCGGCCAACCCTTAAAATATCTCATGACATCACTATGACACAGTTATGATGTCATTAAACATACCGAAACCCTAAAACTGTATTTTTACTATTCACTGAAAATTCAACTTTCTCAGAAAAATCCCAAAGTTTCACACTAACCAAATATCAATGCTCTGATTTCAAAAAATGAACTCCATTTTATAAAAATATTTTTATAAATATTTTTAAATGAATACACTATTCACCGAAAATTCATTTTTTTCAGAAAAAACCCCAAAAATTACCATAGCATAATATCGGTGCTCTGAGTTCAAAAATGAAATCCATTTTATAAAAATAATTTTCTAAATATTTTTAATTTAACTTTTATTTAAAAAAACACTATTCACCCGAAAAAACTAATACTTGAATAATAATTTATAAAACCGTTATTTAACCATTTTATTGAATCAAATTACTTATTCAAGGTGCCTAGATTATTTTAAAACTTTCTTTAAGTGAGATTACTAATCCATTTGGTCTTATTACTAATCCTAATCATAAAATCACTATTCATAATTTACTATTCATCAAAAATCAAGTTGATCTTATTAGACTCCAAATTTTGTACTGAACATAATTGTAGAAGACTATTTTTTGAAAATCATTACACATTTTTAATTATTTAAGGTTTACATAAACATTTTTTAAAATATCCTTTTTCTAAAATTCATCAAAAATATGTATACTATATTTATCCGGTCATTTGAAAATTCATAAACATCATCATAAGAAGAAATACCAATTTTTATTTAAAACAAAGGATTACACAAGGCAGTTATGGTCTCCTTACATAGCCCCTTATCACACCTGCATAGGACCTAAGTGTAAGGTGTGCTAAGGTGAGAGAATCCAAGGGAGGCTCGGCCAACATTGCACGAGTAGTAATTTCTATCAGTTTGAACTTCTCACGAAGGCGATCCCATTATAGCTTTATACGATGAAGTTCAGCTTGGGTTTGGTCCAGAGCAAAGCCCAGTGGTGCTACCTCCTTCCCAAGTTCTGTTAGATGGGCTTCGATTGGTCCAAGACTACTGGGTGAGGCCATCGAATCTTCTTTCTATATTAATTAACCAAGATTACTTGTATTTAGAGACAATAATCAAAACGTTTAGTTTCCAGTGGTCATATTGACCAATGGTCATATAACAGTCAAAAACCAACAGTATCATTTTAATTATACTCATGTTATCAAATAAAACATTTTTGTTGAGTATAAAAATAAAATAACACATAAAATTAGGAAACAAGATTTATTCAAAATTTCGGGTTGTTACATACTAGTAATCGATGTATCTCTCCCAATTTGAATCTAAGGCTCCTCTTTTATGTCTCCTTATTGATCTTCTCTTTTTCGGTCTCCTCCTATTCTCAATTCCCCTAGAGGTCCATTTATAGAAAAATATAGGAACCAGATATTGGCATGGCCATTCATCTATAGTGGGCCATATGTCTTTGTTTGTGGGATCCAAAGGTATATGCCTTGGCCCATAAATGATTTCTTTCATGATGGATAGCCATTCATGGGGGCGAAAATCACCATTCGGCCCCAAAGACTACTTGGATTCATTTGTGGGCTCTGGAAATACAGTATCAACCTAGGAATGATTTCTTTTCGGGAGGATGGTCATTTACAAGGGTGTAAATCACAAACCAGCCACACATTTAACTTGGTATCATTTGTGATCATTGGTGGTATCATCTCGTCCTACAAAAAAATTTCTTGGGGTTCTTCCTTAAGTGGTGGAACTTCATGTGGAGTGTTGGTTCATATAAATATTTTTACTACATAGACCCAAAATTTACTACGCATCTTTGTCCCCTTTAAAAATTCTTCCACAAATTCTTATTCTAGGTTTATTTCTACCCTTTTTCTAGTTCATTTAATTCTCTTCTTCTTGTATGCATAATTTTTAGGACCCATGAATGTGAGTTAAGGAATGTTTTTGGCATTAGAGAGGGATGAATCCATGATGATTTTTTTCATTATGGAAACAAGTGTACATTACAAACAATGTGCCTCTACTAGTGGGTCTAGAGACCATCTTAGTTCTTAGTGGTATGAATAAAGTAAAATTTCATGATAATTTCAATCATTTTATGTAATTTATGAAAATATACCCAGATTAGGTTTTTCTGAGTATGTTTGACATGACTAAGGAGTTCCGGTTACAACACCCTCCGATGTTTTATATAGAGGGTGTACCTAAAGTAGTTGAGTTCTAGATTGGGTATGCCCAAAAGATTATGGATCAGTAGGATACTCCTACAAAGAAGACAGTTAAGTTGGTGGATTATAATTATGAGGACAAGAAAAGGAATACCGGTATATTCAATTCCAAGATGATCAGTTAGATGGAATGGATCGGAGGGACTTCTAAGATAATTTCTCATAATGAGTTAATACATAATTCTAGACATCATAACCAAAATTTCAAGGCCTCGTGCCAAGACCATTCATACCCATACCATCAAGGCCTAGTGCCAAAACATTAGTTTGTCTCATGAGAATTATCGATGCATCGAGTGGATATAGTGGGGCCCTCCCATCACTTACTAAGTCCAATACATTCTTTATATGAAAACGGTGAAACATAAACAACATAATCATTTTTATTAAAAACTAGTATATGAAATATGAATACCTTATCCATAAACTAAGAATGGTAAGTAATTAGCACATCCACACTCAAACTATTCATAAACCATTCAATAAAATATGATAAATGATATCATAAATCAACCTAAATTAATAATAAGATCCAACAAATTATGTTGACATGAATTCAAATAATCTTTTTAAATCATTAAAAATATCTTGAAAAAAAATTCCTTTTAATTTTAAATCATTTATTAAAAAGTCACCCACTTATAAAAGAAGACATGTAAAAAGAGATTTTTTAATCAAAGTACCTCATAAAAATTTGAAACTTTTAAAAGGAATTAACATTTTAAAGCATTAATTTCCATATATATAAATCCTTAAAACCATTTTATAAACATGGAAATTAATGTGAAATATTTTTGAAGAATAGATATCTAAAATATTTAAAATGATGTTTTAGTTAAATATTCCCTTACATAAAACCTTAAAAAGATTAATTTTTGAAAACATTTGAATGAAATTAAAAAATATAAATAAAATTTCTTTTTAATAATTTTGTATCCATATAAATATTTATGTAAAATAATATCAAGAATATTTAAATGGATAAAGGATTAATTCTTTTAACATTCAAAGCGTCCCATACCACTTTGAACATTTAAATAATATTCTTGATATATTCAAATGAATATTTAAATACCATGAAGATAAATTTTTTCAGGATATAAAATATAATAGGGGAAATACATACACCATACACAATAAATAGGTGGTTAACATGGCTTATATCTCACTAAAATTAAAATTGATATGGAATTCCCTTTCCTTAGATCTGATACTCTCTATAAGTCTTTGAAACTCTTATATAGTGGTTTTAAACATATTATTAACCTGTTCTAGAATCATAATAATTATTATTATATCATATATTATTCATTTATTACTTTATGTAAACTATTTATTAGAAATTATAATTTAAATCAAAATTTTGGGTAATAAATGCTTTGTTTATCATACGTGTTTTGACTTGTTATTCTTGATCATATTAATTAAATCATGATTTACTTACTTCCAAAATGTAAATAATTATTGATATATCATATATGTTAAAAATATAAATATATATAATAGATATATATATGAAATGGAATACACCAATCATGGAGATGGTAATTCGTACGTACCAGTGAACACTATTTATGTTTTCTTATCATATTGAATGGAAGAAAGTAAATGGAATATATATATATATATATAAATATATATTATTAAAGTATAATTATTATTTCATATATTTAATACTTATTCATTATATATATTTTTATAATCATTATTAATTGGTTGTAATGTAGGATGAATCTCATCGCGTTGTGGAGACGGTAGGTCGTACGTACGCATGAGAAACGATATCATTCCGTGTTAGTAAAGGGTATAGAATTGGATGGAATATGAATTATACAGAAACAATATTATGCCATATTTATTATTTTAATACTTTATATTCATCTTCATACCCATAGAAATAAATTATACATGAAAACCAGTTTACACCATGATGTGGAGACAGTAAATCGTACGTACGCATGCATGGTGATATTTCTTTTCATAGGATGGGTAAAAGGAAGAATATGTTTGTCCCATAATCATAAAAACATTGCATCATATATTATATTATGTATTTATTACTTTATTATAAATACAACATACTAAGAGTATGTAGAAGAAGAAAAGAAATTGAATTGAATAAGGAAAATAATTATCTCTTCTTCGAGTGTCTCCTTTTTATTTTAACAAAAAGACTCCATAGGTTGGATTTAAGCCTAAAGTATAGCCTCTATGAATAATTTAGGGAAGTGGGGATAAGAAATATGTAGTTTTTGGCTGATAAAAATTTCTTTATAGGTGTGAATAAAAGATAACGAGAGGTTCTCTATTATAAGAGATGTGAGGGGAACTTTTGGAAACTCAAAAACTATTAATTTATTTTAATAAAAATTGATTTAAAATAGATCCAATGTGAGTTATTTCTAGGATAATATTATTATGGTTCTAAATAATCTCAAAAAATTAATTTTATACATGTTTAGATCATATAATTAACCTTATATTTTGGCTTTAATCCTTAGTTAAACAATTCAACTTTTATCGTGACAACTTGTCTTTTTACTCTATATGGTTAATATAGTTACTATAAAATTCCAAAAAAACCAAAATTGGATCCTTTATGAAAAATTTAACACTATAAAATTTATTTGTCCTAATTCTAGATTTTTATGAATTTTATAACATTTAATAAAATATTATTTATTTTAAAGTATCATTTATGTCAATTTTGATACTATTCAATATTTTCATTTTCAAAAATATCAATGCAACATGATAAATTAAAAAAAATACTTCCAATATATCCATAACATGTCTAAGTTTTCTATAAAAAAAATTTATGTCATTAATTAAGTAAAATTATATTTATTTTAATATTTTTAATATCATTTATTTCATATTTTTATTAATAAAGTAATTTGTCATTCAATATGATGTCATCGATAATGGTAATTATATAATCTCAAAAATTATAAATAAATTATTATGACGTAGATATTTATATTATATTTCTAGAGACTATTTATAGTTGACCATATCAATTACATAACCTCATTTTAAAAATGACATAGTTATTAACATTTGAATATTACATTTTTAACTCTTCTTCAAATAAGATTTAATAAATGTCCTAATCAAACACAAGTAACTTAAAAAGGATAATATTTTTTCATAAGGTTTATTTTTGTCAAAACATACTTATACAATGAAATTAGGAAAAAAAATTGGGTAATTTTATATTATTATAATATTGTTTTACCTTTAATCACTCTATTTACCTTTAATCGTGGTAAATAAAATTCAAAAGTAACTATTCACCAAAAAATATTTTGATCCTATTAGACCAAATTTTTCATAATAATTACAAAAATTTGTGTCCATTTTTCAAAATTCAATTCAAATAAGCGATAAAATTACATTTAATGTTAATCCCGTAAATGTGGCTAGAAGGCGGGTAAAAGAGATGTTCAAAAGTTCAATAAATTTTTATATCTAATTCTATTATAAAAATGGTTCCAATGACCAAAATTGGGTTAATATGTGTATTATTTATCTATCATGACTTTAAAATAAAATTAAAAAAATAGATATTTAAATGAAAAAGTTATGTATTAAACAAAAAAGTAGTAATTTCAGTATTCATCAAAAATTGAAACTTTTCAGAAAAAATAACAAAAATTGACCCTAAGATAATTTTGATATTATGAATTCAAAAATTATTTATATTTTACAAAATTAAATTTATATGAGGGTCTAAAATTAATTTTATCATTGTTCACAAAATGATATAAAAATTAGTTCCTTTAAGAAAATAGTATTTCTAAACATATAACTATTTTATCAAAAATTATAAATTTCATTATAAATATGTTTTATTTATCTAAAAGAATTGTAAATGAATTTTAAAAATTATTTATTAATATTCATATTATTATATTTAATGGATAAGTTATAAACATAACATTTAAATAAAATAATACTGAAGTGTTGTTTTGCAGAAACTCAATCTTGCTTGTAACACAAGATAATTATGTGTTGCGTGTAATATAAGCTATTGAATTTCATTAAAAAGATAATGTACTGTGAAATCTTGGGTTTTTACATTCTCTCATTCTTCAATAAATTATTTCCTCACAATTTTAAATTGTACTTTGAAACTAAAAGGTTGATACTAGAAATTTCCTTCGTGGAAAACCCACATCGGAAATAGTGTTAATAAAAGTTCTAATTTAAATTAAAGAAAGGGAAATAAGAAAGTTACCAGATATAAAACATAAAATGGTTCCATGTAGGAAAAAATTTACATGAAAGATAAATCTTAACATCAATTTCTGATGGACAGTGATAGAGAACACGGTTAGGAAAAAGTTAACAATCACAAATCTAGAAGATAGTGATGATCTAAGGGACCATTTTATTCATTGGAAAAGAAAGTACTTGGATTTTCTTGGGTTTTTTAATCTTTCCCCTAGAGTTTAATAACTGTTTTACTATTTATATAAGAACTTACTTTATTTATTTCCATGTTATAAGAATAATCTCATCCTTTGGTTGTGCTTTGATCTATTTTCACTTCATACCTTACACCTAGAAATGAAAGTTAAAAGATAATTTTTTATACCTGAATTACTTTGGAAAAATCATAATGCCCACAAGAACACCCTTCATCCTCTAAATTTTTACTGAAACTAACAAGGTTAGACTAAAGTATCCAATAATTTATACTTTAACCTCAATAAATAATATCTAATTTTCTACTGACTCTATTCCAACCTTAAGAATTTTACAAAATACTTTTTTCCAAATTAATAGTCTAAAAAGGTCTCAAAATTTCAAAAATAAATTGTAACATAAGATTCCCCAAAAAATGTTATGTATCTATTATTGTCACATATTAAACATTTAATCACCTTAAAATCCTTAACAAAAATTTTCATGCTTCCAAATACTTAAAGAAAATATACTACAGTACAATATTTATATATCTCATTATTCCCATTATCAGAATCTCATAACATAATTCTTGAATCCAATAACACAAATACATTAATTATTCCACATCTACTATAGTATTAGCATGATTTTGAACTTTATCCCTTTATTTTTTTTAAGCTATATTTCCATGACACTTGATGCATTCATTTTCATAGTGCCCCATATCTTTTCAGTGGAAACATTACACATTGGAAAATTCCTTCTTTTCCTTGCAATCATGAGAATGGTAACCTTTTTCTCCACACTTTAAAAAACACATTTTTCTTTTTAATAAGGTTATAGGGTGTTTCCTCCAACAATTATCATATGTGGGAAGATACTTTTTTCCATTATTTCCTTTATCGAAATTTTTTCCAATAAGTCCTTTTATTCTCATGCTTCCCTATAAAGCCATAATACTTAGAGTACTATTTACCTGCCCAATTATCACTTACTATTATGTCCTCAATTGATGAGAATTATTGGGATATTATTTCCCATAAAAATATTTTCTTAAGACCATGAAATATATTATCCTTATTAATATTTGGATTATGTGTATCAGTGAAGTCCAAATTCCTTCTACTAGGTGTCGTTTCTAAATGAAGAAATACACTTGATTAGATCATATCATAATTTATAATCCAAAAACTAGAAAAATTCTTAACATAAATTGAAAATTTTGTGCATATATAATATCATAATAAAAAACAAGGTTTATATGGGACATATTTAATTTTAAATTCTTCATAATGGTTTTTTATGAAAATGTGGATTATTCTAAGCATACACCTCTAGAGTGTCAAAATATGTGTGTAGTAAGTCCCATTGTCATTTACCAAGTTACCTTGAGTCAAGCCTATAACACATTTTCAGAGTCATTACTCCTAGATAAATCTATTCTAGAACCGCATACACTTATAGTATCTATAAAAGAATGTATTTATATGAATATACAAATAATATCTACCTTATTAAAATTCTAGTATGTTATTCTATACTTATCTTCAAAGTCAATAATAAGGTTTTGTTCCCTAATCTATGTTTTCTAAATATAGTTTCCAAGTTTGTTTCTGAACTTCCTCTTATACCAATTGTAATGCCCCAACCCCATATGACCAAATCGAGTGCATTATTTTAATACATCATCATGATTACAAGGAATAAAATCCTTAAGGGAAGATCTGTTTAGAAATCTTGGAAAATATTTTACAAACATTAACATTACATTAAAATTTCGATCATAAAATAAACCATAGATAATATTTGGAGAATGCTGCTATTTTCCTACCTTAACCCTTCATATCAATCATAAAACACTTCTTGGAATCCTAGTAAAATAAAACATAAGAAAGGGGAGGGCTCCGGTGCTTTGTAATTTTAAACAATACAGCAAAAGCATTCATAAAAACTTAAATTTTTAAGGAAAGTATAAAATGGAAACACAATCCATTCAACATAAACTTGAACATAATATGGAAATAATAAATCAAATAATTCCATTTAAACATTTAAATGGATGTTCTACTAATTGAATAATAACATGTAATATAAATAACTCATCTTATAATGAGGGAATGCATGATGTCAAACATTATAACTACACTGTTAAGGCATCCACTAAAGACCATATACACCCATACCATCAAGGGATCATGCCAAGATACTAGTTTATCTCATGATACCTACTGATGCATCAAGGGGATATATTAGGTCTCACCCATCACTTATTAAGTCCAATACATTCCTCATATAAAGATTGTGAAACCTAAAAAACATAATTATTCATATTAAAAACTAGTATGTGAAATATAAATACTTTAACCATAATCCAAGAATGGTTACTAATTAGCACATCTATAATCAAACTGATCATAAACCAGTCAATAAAATATGGTAAATTATATCATAATATATCAACCTCAATTAATCATAACACCCAAAAAAGGATGCTGACATAGATCAAAATACTCAATTAAAATCATTAAAAATATCTAGAGACAAATTCAATTTTTTCTTTGAAATCATTTATTCAAAAGTCATGCACTTTAAAAGAATACATTTAAAAAATATTTTTTAAGAAAAGTGTTTCACACCACTTTGATACTTTTTAAATGAATTAACATTTTAAAACATTCATGTTCATATAAATAAATCTTTAAACCCGTTTTGAAAACATGGACATTAATGAGAAATATTTTAAAAGTTTAAATCTTTAAAACATTTAAAACTATGTTTTAGTTAAAGATTCCCTTACATAAAACCATAAAATATTCCTTTTTGAAAATTCTTTAATGAAATTAATAATAAAAATAACTTTTACTTTATCATTAGTTTATATCTATAAAAATAGTTATGTAAAATAATATCAATAATATTGAAATGGATAAAGGATTAATTTTTTAAACATTCAAAGCGTCTCATACTAATTTGAACATTTAAATAGTAAGTCTGTTATCTTCAAAAGAATATTTAAATAACATGAAGATAAATTTATTCATGACATGAAATATAATATGGGATATTCATACACTACTCATAATAAATTTGTGGTGAACATGTCTTATATATCATGAAAATTAAAAGTGAGATGGAATTCCCTTACCTTAGGTCTAATAATATTCGTAAGTGTCTGAAACTCCTATATAGTGGTTATAAAAATACTATTAACTTGTACCAGGATCATAATAACATTGATGATATCATATATAATTCATTTATGACTTTATATTCCCACTTTCTAACAATTCTATGTTAAAACAACATTTCCTATAATAGATACTTTGTTAATTGTACGTGTTTTATCTTGTTATTATTGATCTTATTACTTAAGTCATGATTTATTTACGTCCAGAATGTTAATAATTATTTATACATCATATATATTCAGAATATAAATATATATAATATATACATATATGAAATGGAATACACCATTCATGGAGAAGGTAAGTCGTACGTACGCATGAAGGTTGTTTCAATTTTATTATCATATTGAATGAAAGAAAGTAAATGAAATATATGTACATATATAAATATATATTATTCTAGTATAATTGTAACACCCGAGACTTTTATAAGAAATATTTTGTTTTATATAAATCATCAAAGGAATCTTTCACTACACACAACACTAGCTTGGCTTGCTTTACACGCAATCACGACCTTCCTCGATAGCTTGCGTTGTATGCAATACCGAGTTTCACTAAACAAAGATATGCTATTAAAATATTATTAAAACTATCCATTATGAATAGTTATAACCACTTTTTGAAATTTAATAAATTTTATTTTTAAAAATGGACTTCATTTATTGGTTTCGGAATATCGAAATTAGCCTAGGGTGAAATTTTGTTATTTTTCTGAAAACATTCAATTTTTGATGAATAGTGAAAACACTGGGTTACTATTTAAAAACCGACTAATTATTTAAATAATTATTTATTTTATTTAAATTTATTTTAGGTCAAAATTGATACAAAATACCTATATAAGTTCAATGTAATTCATTAGAGTCATTTTATAATAATTTTATATATATAAAAATTTTATTGAACTTTTGACTGTCTTTTACCCACCTCCTAGGAGAATTTGCATATTTACATAAAACTTAACGTTACCACTTCTATGAGTGTAATTTCAAAAATACGAGAGACATGGTTGATTTTAGTAAGTAAAATTTAGTTCAATGAGATAAAAATAATTTTTTGTGAATAGTAACTTTTTAGTTTTTTTTACCACGGTTAAAAGTAAATAGGGTAATTAAGGGTAAAAATGATATTATTATTACCCTAACACTTGTACTAATTCTATTGGATAAGTTTAATTCGACCAAAAATAGCCTCAGGAATAAATTATGACCATTTAGGCCCACTTGAGTTAGATTAGGACATTTATTATTAATTTATTTAAAGAAGGGTTAAAATAGTTAAAATCAAAGTTTTATAACTAAAAAATTTTTAATATAGGGTGGTAAATAAGATAAATTCGACTATAAATAATCATTAGAAATATAAAAAGATTTAATACATAATGGTATTTTATTTATAATTTTTAGACATTAAATAATTTAATTTATTTATGACACAATGATGAAGGAGTAATTATGTTATTAATGAAATATTGACATAATTGAAGTTATAAATACACAAATAAATGTAATTTGAAACTTTTTATGAATTAAAATAATTTTCAATGTTAATATGACATGTTATTATTTATTTAAGTAACTTTTTTAGAACTAATATTTCTGTTATGATTTTCACAAAAATAAATTACCAAATAGTTTCAAAATTGACATAAAATAGTTTTTAAAATAAATATTATATTATTAATTGTTTTTTTATTCTAAGAAATATAACTTTCAGAAAAATGACTTAGATAAGGTTATATATATTAATAATAAACAACTAGGGGTTCTTTTGGATTGTTATGGTAAGTTTATTAACCTTATAGTGTAAGCAAACAAGAAGACACGGTAAAAGTTAAATTATCTAACTTAAAGTTAAATCTAAATGATAAGGTTAAAATAGTAACCTAAACTTGTCCAAATTCTATTGGATGAGAGTATTTAGACCCATACCCACCTTATATTCTAAATAAATCAATTTTGAGCTATTTAAAACCTAATATAACTTTATAATAAAATAACATTTTTAGTTTGTCTAAAAGTGCCCCTCTCCTCCCTTATAAAAGGGAACCTCCTCCCTCTCTTCCTCACACCACTTTGAGCCTTCAAGCTCGTCCAACCCCTACCAATTTCTCCTCTTCACTTCCCTAGAAACATCCTATAGGTCCTGGTCTTCTTCAGAGACCAATTTTAGTGCCATAAAAGGAGGTCTCAAAGAGGCGCTTCAAAGAAGAGGTAATGTCCGTTACCGATTCTTTCAACTTTATTTCTTCTTCCACTTCTTATTCTTTAGTTGTTTCATTATGAATTAATAACATAAGTATCACTCATATACTGATATGTTATTATAATAATTAAACAACCCCATTTCACCATCTATACATCCTACGGAAAATGAAATCATCGCGCGTGCGTACGTACGGAATACCGTCTCCACGCCGTGGTGTATTCTATTTTCCACCACCACCTTACTTGGATGGGTATAATCGTGAAAATAAATAACTATATATGATTATTTTAAAGTTTTATTGTTTCTGAAATAGTATACATACACTCCAATACAATTCCACAATCATGGGAACGGTATCATCGCTCGTGCGTACGTACGGAATACCGTCTCCACGATGTGATGTGACTCGTTATACATGATCTTCATTGAATAATGATTATATAAATGAATTGAATGAATTAATATGATATATATTACACTAATAAAATTCTGTAAATGAGTTATCTATAACCTAAAAAGAAGAATAATAATTTATTCGACAAAACGCACATAAAAACAAAAAGCAATAAACACCCGAATAACAAGTAACAATGAAAAATTACTAATAAGAAGCTAATAATATGACCATATATGATATCATAAAAATAATTATGATTCTGAAATAAATAAATAACATCATTTAAATCATTATACAGGAGGTTTGGACACTTACTAAGCAAATCGGACCTAAGGTAAGGGAAAATCTCGCAATCTCAATTTTTATCCGAGATTGTTTATACTTTAGAATTTACTAGGGAATATTTATCATCCACATCCATGTTTCATCAATATGTAATATTTATATCCTTATACAATTTTTTAATTCCAATTTTACCCTTTGGTGAGTTTTTAGTAAAAGATATGAAAGGAATCTTTTGTCGTTTTTCGTATGAGGTACTTTTTGACTTTTCCAACAAAAGTATGAGAAGAATGTTTTTTTAACTTATATGACATGAATGGATCTTTAAAACATTATTTACAAGAATCTTCCTTTACAAGTTTTCAAGTTTATTTTTAATCAAATTCTTTTAGTTTAAAATTGTATGACATGTTAAGAAAGGAAAATGTGTTTGAAGTAGAAAGGATATTTTCCTTAAGAATGGAGTTCAAGTGTTTTATCAAAATAATTTTCCATCTAAGATAATATAGGGTTATGTTTATATCCCTATTATTACATTGATTTGATTATGTTGTGATGAAATTATTTTTATGAATTCCTTTATCTTATATGAATTGTTTTATGAAGTCACGATGTTTAAGAATCCCATTTTTATTACATGGGTTATGCAATGATGTATGATTTTTTATATTGTGGAACACATAAGAATGGTATCATTATGAGATGGGTGAGACCTATATCTCCCTCCAATGCATTGGTTAAATATTTATATCTCATGAGATAGACATGGCTGGAACGGCAGGTTAAACCGGTTCAGTGAAATAGGACTGAAACGAGGAGTGAACTCGGTTCAGAAATGGAATTTGTCCGCTAAGATAGTCTTGGCAATGAGTATTGACTAATAAGAAATGATTCTCTATGATTATGTGTGTATTCCAAAAAATTTCATGTTTTAAGTTATTATTATTGGGATTACATTTCACTACCATGATTTATCCCATGTTATGAAATTATGATCGCTTTTGCTGGGTAAGATTTCTAAAATGTTATGTTCTTATGAATATGATGTGATTGATATTTCTTTTGTTTTCCCTTACTGAGAATTTGAGCTCACCCTTTTGTATGTTTTCTTTCCCCAGGTCCGAAAGAAGTTTATTAAGTAAGATATGCCAAAAGGGACTATAGATATGATGAAATAAATGGGAGACAACGTAGATGATTTATGAACCAGTTGTTTATGTTTCCCAGTTTCTAAAGACACTATACCTATATGGTCCATTCATGGTTTTTTTATATGTTGTAATAGGTGTACTTCAATTTTTAAGTATTAACAATGTATGTAAAGTATGGGTCGTTATAGTTGGTATCAGAGGCAAAGGAGGTAGGAATGTATCCGATCCTTGGGAAATCTCACATGTGAGTGTTGGACGAAGCATGGATCTCCGTCCAAGGGCTTCATGAGGAAATGGCTGCCACTGGGGATGGTGGTGTGTCCCACCAAGGGGGTGTAGCCGCCCATGGAGTGCCCTGATAGGTATCAATTATAGTCCACTGGAAGTAATTCCAGACCGTTATAGTTTGTATCAGAGGAAAGATATAGTCAACCTTTGGAAACTAGGATGTGAAAGCCTTAATAAGAACCCTAAGGATATGTCTAAGCATATAACACAATCTTTGTGTTTTAGAAATGGCCATGAAAAACCTATGATAAGACCTTAATTGTAAAATTTTATTCTTTAATTATGTGTTTTTCCTGTTATAATTAGTGTTGCTCACACTATTCTTCTTGGTTTTAGTCAATGGCTGGAACCCAAAGGAACCATCTTAATGCGTAATGTGACTGGAAATGCAATGATTATCCCCTTGAGCAACCAAACGTTATGGGAGATGGAATGCAAAATCTTGTAGCTATGCTCACACAACTTTCTCAAGCTATGAATCATGCAGGACTTCCAAACGAGCAAAGGAAGGAGCAACATTCTGTTGAATCCTTCATGAGGCAGCGTCCAACTTCATTCAGTGGGTCTACTTATCCATTAGTTTCTGAACAATGGATCAGTACCACTGAAAAGAGATTTTTTGTTCTTCAATGTTCTGAACATGATAAAGTAATCTTATCAGTATATCATTTGGAAGGTGATTCTCATCAATGGTGGAATCTTATCAAGAATACTGGGCAAAGAGATGAAATTGAGTCCATGGAATGGGATGAGTTCAAGAACTTATTTTTCAATAAGTACATCCCTCGTATTCTTCGAACAAAGATGGAGAAGGAGTTTTTTGAACTAAATAAAATGGATGATGGATCGGTTGGTACCTGTGAAGAAAATTTTACTAGACTTTCAAGGTACGCTTCTGGTATTATTATCCAACCTGAGTGTAAGATCGATCGATTCTTTAGTGGCTTAAAATCAAGTCTTCAAAGGGCATTAGCCATAAGGGACTTCAATAGCTACGAGGAAACCATTGGATGTGCTCTCAAAGTTGAGATGGAGATTGAAGTAACCCATCAGTCATATGGGTTTGATAAGAAGAGGAAAATGGAATTCAAAGGAAAATATAAAGAGCACACTGAAAAGAAGATGGGTTTTCCCTTATGCTCAAAGTGTGGAAAGAAACATAGAGGGAGTTGTCTTAAAGGGACATGTAAATGTTTCAAATGTGGAATGGAAGGTCATCGGGCATTTGAATGCCGCAATGATGGGAAGAAGATGTCTAGTGATGCGAACAAAGAAAAGGCTACACAGAGTGCACCTCCTACACTTCAATGTTACAAGTGCAAGTAAATGGGGAATTATGCCAATCAATTCCCTAATACAAGGGTTGATGATGATGATTGACGTCAACAAACTCTTAAGGCTAAAGACAAAGGAAAGTCACATGCAATTTCTATCAGCGATGTGGAGTATGATAATGAATTGGTGAAAGGTACACTTACCATCCACTCTAAAGTAGCAAATGTTTTATTTGATTCTGGATCCACCCACTCTTTTATTTCTAAAAAATTTTCTAAAGGTATCGTCGTATTACCTCAACAATTAGATGTTGAGTTAGTTGTGACAACCCCTAATGGAACAACAGTTGCATCAAAAGTTTATAATTCTTCTCCGATTAAAGTTTGTGGGAAAGTGCTTCCTGCAAATCTTGTGATCCTTCCTATAGTGGAATTTGATGTGATTCTTGGCATGGATTGGCTTTATCTATATGGAGCTCATATCAATTTCCAAAGATGGTAAGTCACATTTCATATTCGAGATCAATCTATGATCGTCTATCAATGCAAGGATGAACATAACCTTCCAGTGGAAATTTCCTCCATCTTATGGGTCTTGATTCCACTAAAGGAGGATTATTTATCTCAAATGGTTGGTGAGAAACTTACGATTAAGAATATGCTCGTTTTATGAGAGTTTGATGATGTTTTTCTGGAGGAATTTCCAGGTCTTCTACCAAATTGTGAAGTAGAGTTTTCAATATAACTCATACCGGTTGCTTTGCCTATTTCAAAGACACCTTATAGAATGACCCCAATTGAGTTGAAGGAATGGAAGAAGAAACTCCAAGAGAATCTTGATAACGGATTCATACACCCTAGTGCGTCACCTTGGGGAGCACCAGTTCTGTTTGTTAAGAAGAAAGATGGATCAATGATACTCTGCATTGATTATCGAGAACTTAACAAGATTACTATCAAGAACAAATATCCTCTCCTGCGCATTGATGACTTATTTGACCAACTACGCGGAGCTCAAAACTTTTCGAAGATTGATCTTCGTTCAGGGTATCATCAATTAAGGGTCAAAAGGGAGGATATACCAAAGACGGCTTTCCGTACAAGGTATGGACACATTGAATTTATAGTGATTCCATTTGGTCTTACTAATTCCCCTGTTATCTTAATGGATCTAATGAATAGAGTCTTTAGAGACTATCTTGATCAGTTTTTGGTAGTCTTTATAGACGATATTCTTGTCTATTCAAAGAGCAAGGAAGAATATGAAGATCACTTGAGAATTATATTGAAGACCCTGAGAAAGTAGAAGCTTTATGCCAAATTTACCAAGTGTGAATTTTGGCTTCAAAAAGTTTCATTTTTGGGTCACATAATCTCAAAAGAGGGGACATCAGTGGATCTTGAAAAAACAGAGGTTATCGAAAGATGGTTGAGACCAACAAAAGTAACCGAGATCCAAAGTTTTCTTGGTTTGGCTGGATATTATCGACGTTTTGTGAATGATTTTTCACGATTATCTAATACACTCACCAAGTTAACTCACAAAGGAGTTAAGTTTGTTTGGACGGAGGAATGTGAAGAGAATTTCAAGGAGTTGAAAAGAAGGTTATCCAGTTCACCTATACTCACACTTCCTTGTAGTGGAGAAATGTTTGTGATCTACAGTGATGCATCCAAGAAGGGGTTGGGGTGTGTTCTTATGCAAAATAATATGGTGATAGATTATGCCTCACGACAGTTGAAAATCCATGAGCAAAATTACCCAACTCATGATTTGGAGTTAGCTATGGTAATATTTGCATTAAAGATTTGGAGGCATTATCTTTATGGAGAAAGTTGTGACATTTATACTGATCATAAAAGTTTAAAGTATATTTTCACACAAAAGGAGCTGAATATGTGCCAAAGAAGATGGTTGGAGCTGATTAAGGATTGCGACTGCTCAATTCATTACCACCCTGGGAAAGCAAACAAGGTGGAAGATGCATTAAGTCGATAAGACCATGCTAGCTTATCCATGATGAGGATCAGAAAAGATCCAATATTTATGGATTTACAAAGGATGGATCTTGGAATTATAATGTAAGGGGAAAATCTTATCTTTCTCAAATGAATGTTCAACCATCTATGCATGTGAAGATTAAAGAGGCACAGAAAGAAGATGTAGAGTTATAAAATAAGTTGAAAAATGTTCCTGAATACAACCTTGATTGTGATGGAATAATAAGGTTCAGGAATCGGGTTTGTGTTCCTCCCATCCCTGAATTAAAGAAGGAGCTGCTGGATGAGGCTCATAGTTCTTCATTCTCTATTCATCCTGGAAGCACGAAGATGTATAGGGACCTAAAAGAGTACTTCTGGTGGGATGGCATGAAAGGAGATGTTGCTGAATATGTCTCTTGATGCTTGGTTTGTTAGTAGGTTAAAGCTAAGAGACAGAAGTCTAAGGGGATATTACAACTATTACCCATACCTGAATGGAAATGGGAAAACATCACTATGGACTTTGTCACTGGACTTCCTAAAACATCGAAAGGCAATAATGTTATCTGGTTCATAGTTGATCATCTTACAAAGTCGGAACACTTCATTGCTATTAGAGAGGATTTCTCTCTAGATCAGCATGCTAGGATATATGTAAAGGAAGTGGTAAGATTGCATGGAGTACCACTTTCTATTATATCTGATTGGGATCCGAGGTTTACCTCAAAGTTCTGGTGAAGTCTTCTGCACACTCTGGATACAGAGTTGAGTTTCACCACTGCTTATCATCCTCAGACAGACGGTCAGTCTGATAGGACAATTCAAACTCTAGAAGATATGTTGAGAGCTTCCTCTATGGATTTCAAAGGTGGTTGGGATCAACACCTACCTTTGGTGGAATTATCTTATAATAATAGCTTTCACTCCAGTATTAAAATGGCTCCTTATGAATCTCTCTATGGAAAGAAATGCAGGACTCCAACTTGTTGGGATGAAGTTGGGGAAAGAAAGCTATTAGGACCTGATCTTGTTTATGAGATGGCAGAAAAGGTCCGATCTATTCAACAACACATAAGAGCAGCTCAGAGTCGACAAAAAAGTTATACCGAAAATCAAAGAAAAGACTTAGAGTTTGAAGTGGGTGATAAAGTGTTCTTATGAATATCTCCTTGGAACAGAGTAATGAGATTTGGAAAGAAGGGAAAGCTGAGCCCTAGGTATATCAGTCCTTTCGAAATACTGGATCGTGTTGGGAATGTAGCTTACCGATTGGCACTTCCACCGAATCTCTCTCAAGTTCACAATGTGTTCCATGTATCTCTCTTGAGAAAGTACATACCTAATCCTTCACATGTACTCAGCTCAGAAGTTGTACTGCTGGAACAAGATCTTTCTTATAAAGAATAGCCGAAAGAGATTCTCGATCGTAGAGAAAAAGTCCTACATAACAAGACCACTCGTTTGGTGAAAGTTTTATGGAGGAACCGCCAATTAGAAGAAGCTACATGGGAGCTTGAGGATATGTTTAGGGAGAGGTATCCTCATCTGTTTGTTACAAAGTGATGAATTTCGAGGGAGAAATTCATTTTAAGGGGGGTAGAATGTAACACCCGAGACTTTTATAAGAAATATTTTTTTTATATAAATCATCAAAGGAATCTTTCACTACACACAACACTAGCTTGGCGTGCTTTACACACAATCGCGACCTTCCTCGATAGCTTGTGTTGTACGCAATACCGAGTTTCACTAAACAACGATATGCTATTAAAATATAATTAAAACTAGCCGTTATGAATAGTTATAACCACTTTTTGAAATTTTATAAATTTTATTTTTCAAAATGGACTTCATTTTTGGTTTCAAAATATTGAAATTATCCTAGGGTGAAATTTTGGTATTTTTTTGAAAACTTTCAATTTTTGATGAATTGTGAAAACACTAGGTTACTATTTAAAAACTGACTTTTTATTTAAATAATTATTTATTTTATTTAAATTTATTTTAGGTCAAAATTGATACATAATACCTATATAAGTTCAATGTAATTCATTGGATTCATTTTATAATAATTTTAGATATATAAAAATTTTATTGAAATTTTGACCATCTTTTACCCACCTCCTAGGAGAATTTGCATATTTACATAAAACTTAATTTTACCGCTTCTGTGAGTGGAATTTCAAAAATCTGAGAGACACAGTTGATTTAAGTAAGTAAAATGTTGTTCAATGAGATAAAAATAATTTTTGGTGAATAGTAACTTTTTCTTTTTTTTACCACGGTTAAAAGTAAATAGGGTAATTAAGGGTACAAATGATATTATTATTACACTAACACATGTCCTAATTATATTGGATAAGTTTAATTTGACCAAAAACAACCTTAGGAATAAAATATGTCCATTTAGGACCACTTGGATTAGATTAGGACATTTATTATTAATTTATTTAAAGAAGGGTTAAAATAGTTAAAATCAAAGTTTTATAACTAAAATATTTTTAATATAGGGTTATACATAAGATAAATTCGGATATAAATATTCATTAGAAATATAAAAAGATTTCCCACATAATGGTATTTTATTTATAATTTTTAGACATTAAATAACTTAATTTATTTATGACACAATGATGATGCAGTAATTATATTATTAATGAAATATTGACATAATTGATGTTATAAATACCCAAATAAATGTAATTTGAAACTTTTGATGAATCCCAATACTTTTCAAGGTTAATATGACATGTTATTATTGATTTAAGTAAATTTTTTCGAACTAATATATCTGTTATGATTTTCACAAAAATCAATTACCCAATAGTGTCAAAATTGACATAAAATAGTTTTTAAAACAAATATTATATTATTAATTGTTTGTTTATTCCTAAAAATATAAGGTTCGGTCAAATGACTTAGATAAGGTTATATATATTAATAATAAACAACTTGAGGTTATTTTGGCTTGTTATGGTATGTCTATTAACCTTATAGTGTAAGAAAACAAGAAGACACGGTAAAAGTTAAATTATCTAACTTAAAGTTAAATCTAAATGATAAGGTTAAAATAGTAACCTAAACTTGTCAAAATTCTATTGGATTAGAGTATTTCGACCCATACCTACATTATCTTCGAAATAAATCAATTTTGAGCTATTTAAAACCGAATATGACTTTATAATAAAATAATATTTTTAGTTTTCCTAAAAGTGCCCCTCTCCTCCCTTATAAAAGCGCACCTCCTCCCTCTCTTCCTCACACCACTTTGATCCTTCAATCTCGGATAACCCCTGACAATTTCTCCTCTCCACTTCCATAGAAACATCCTAGAGGTCCTGGTCTTCTTCAAAGACCAATTTTAGTGCCCTAAAAGGAGGTCTCAAAGAGGCGCTTCAAAGAAGAGGTAATGTCCGTTACCGATTCTTTCAACTTTATTTCTTCTTCCACTTCTTCTTATTTATTTGTTTCATTATTAATTAATAACATAAGTATCACTAATATACTTATATGTTTTTATAAGTATGAAACAACCCCATTTCACCATCTATCCATCCTACGGAAAACGAAATCACCGCACGTGCGTACGTACGGAATACCATCTCCACGTCGTAGTGTAATCTATTTTCCACCACCACCTTACTTGGATGGGTATAATGGTGAAAATAAATAACTATATATTATTATTGTAAAGTGGTATTGATTCTGAAATATTATACATACACTCCAATACAATTCCACGATCGTGGGAACGATATCATCGCTCATGCGTACGTACGGAATACCGTCTCCACGATGTGATGCGACTCATTCTACATGATCTTCATTGCATAATGATTATATAAATGAATTGAATGAAATAATATGATATATATTACACTAATAACATTCTGTAAATGAGTTATCTATAACCTAAAAAGAAGAAAAAGAATTTATTCGACAAAACACGCATAAGAACAAAAAGCAATAAACACCCGAATAACAAGTAACAATGAAAAATTACTAATAAGAAGCTAAGAATATGACCATATATGATATCATAAAAATAATTGTGATTCTGTAATAAGTCAATAACATCATTTAAATCATTATACTGGAGGTTCGGACACTTACGAAGCAAATCAGACCTAAGGTAAGGGCAAATATCGCAATCTCAATTTTTATCCGAGATTGTTTATACTTTAGAATTTACTGGGGAATATTTATCATCCATATACATGTTTCCTCAATATGTAATATTTATATCCTTATACAATTCTTTAAGTCCAATTTTACCCTTTTTTTAGTTTTTAGTAAAATATATGAAAGGAATCTTTTGTCATTTTTCGTACGAGGTACTTTTTGACTTTTCTGACAAAAGTACGAGAAGAATATTTTTTTAACTTATACAACATGAATGGATCTTTAAAACATTATTTCCAAGAATCTTCCTTTACAAGTTTTCAAGATTATTTTTAATCAAATTCTTTTAGTTTAAAATTGTATGATGTGTTAAGAAAGGAAAATGTTTTTGAAGTAGAAAGGATATTTTCCTCAAGAATGGAGTTCAAGTGTTTTATCAAAATAATTTTCCATATAAGATAATATATAGTTCTATTTCTATCCTTATTATTACATTTATTTGATTATGTTGTGATGAAATTATTTTTATGAATTAATTTATCTTATATGAATTGTTTTATGATGTCACGATGTTTAAGAATCCCATTTTTATTACATGGGTTATGAAATGATGTATGATTTATGATTTTGTGGCACACAAAAGAATGGTATCATTATGAGATGGGTGGGACCTATATCTCCCTCTAATGCATTGGGTAAAGATTTATATCTCTTGAGATAGACATGGCTAGAACAGAAGGTTATACCAGTTCAGTGAAACAGGACTGAAACGAGGAGTGAACTCGGTTCAGAAATGGACTTTGTCTGCTAAGATAGTCTTGGCAATGAGTCTTGACTAATAAGAAATTATTCTCTATGATTATGTGTATATTCCACAAAGTCTCATGTTTTATGTTATGATTATTGGGATTAAATTTCACTACCATGATTTATCCCATGTTATGAAATTATGATCTCTTCTGCAGGGTAAGATTTCTAAAATGTTATGTTCTTATGAATATGATGTGATTGTTATTTCTTTTGTTTACCATTACTGAGCATTTGAGCTCACCCTTTTGTATGTTTTCTTTCCCCAGGTCAGGAAGAAGTTTATTAAGTAAGATATTCCAAAAGGGACTATAGATATGATGAAATAAATTGGAGACAACATAGATGATTTATGAACTAGTTGTTTATGTTTACCAGTTTCTAAAGACACTATACCTATATGGTCCTTTCATGGTTTTGTTATATGTTGTAATAGGTGTACTTAAATTTTGAAGTATTAACAATTTATGTAAAGTATGGGTCGTTATAATAATTATTATGTCATATATTTTATAATTATTAAATATATATATTTATAATAATTCTTAAATGGTTGCAATGGAGGATGAATCTCATCGTGTCATGGAGACGGTGGGTCTTACGTATGCACGACCGATGATATCATTCTATAATGTTAAAGGGTAAGAATTTGGATGGAATATCAACTATATAGAAACAATATTATGAAATATTTATTATTTAAATCATTTATTTTCATTTTAGTACACATAAATAAATTATACATGATAAATAGTTTACACCATCATGTGGAGATGGTAAGTTGTACATACGTATGCATGGTGATATTGTTTTTCGTAGGATGAGTAAAAGTAGGAATATTTTTTTCCCATAATCATAAAAAATATCATAATATATTAAATTTTGTAGTTATTACATTATTAGGGAAACAAAATATGAATATGAAGTATAAGAAGAAAAGAAATTTAATTGAATTGGTAAAACAATTACCTCTTCTTTGAGTGTCTCCTTTTGATTTGCACAAAAGGACTCCATAGGTTAGATTTATACCAAAATTATGGCCTCTAGGATGAAGTTATGGAATTTTTAGGAGTAAATAGTATGTTTTTGTCCAATAAAAAGGATTATAGGAGTGAATAAAATAGAAGGATATGTTCCCTTTTATAAGAGAGGTCAGGGTCACTTTTGCAAACTCCAAAACTACTAATTTATTAAAAAATTATTTTCGATATCAAATAGCTCCAAAGTAAGTTTTTTATATGATAATATTAGTATGGGTATAAAACTTCTCAACTAGTTAATTTTATACATTTTTAGGTCATATAATTAACCTTATATTTTTCCTTTAATCCTTAGTTAAACAATTTAACTTTTATCATGATAACATATATTTTTTACACTATAGGGTTAATATAGTTACAATAAAATTAAAAAAGAACCCCAATTGGATAATTAATGACATATTTGAAACTATAAAAGTTAGTTTTCATAATTATATTTTTTATATGATTCTTATAAAATTTAATAAAATGTTATTTATTTTGAAGTATCATTTATGTAAATTTTGATAATATTCTATATTTTCAATTTTAAAAATATAAAACCAACATGGGAAATTCGAAACAATACTTCCAATATTTCACTATAAAGTCTATGTCAATAATATTTTTTTATGTCATTAATTTAGTCAAATTCTGTTTATTTTAATATTTTCAAAATCATTTATTTTATGTTTCTATTAATAAAATAATTTTGGTTTCACTATTGTGTCATCATTAATGGTAATTATGTAATTTATAAAAATTATAAATAAATTAATATGATGTATAAAATTATATTATATTTCTATATACTATTTATGGTTGACCATATCACTTATATAACCTCATTTTAAAAATGATATAGTTATTAAACTTTGAATATGGCATTTCTAACTCTTTGTCAAATAAAATATAATAAATTTCCTAATCAAAAAAAAGTGTCTTAAAAAGGATCATATTTTTGACCTAAGGTTGATTTTCGTTTAAAAATAATTATCAAATGAAATTATGACAAGTTTTAGGGTAACTTTATATATTTATAATATTATTTTTTACCTTTAATTACATTATTTACCTTTAAATGTGGAAAATAAAATTCAAAAGTTATTATTCACCAAAAATTATTTTGATCCTATTAAACCAAATTTTTCATATGTATTAAAACCATTTTTGATATTTTTTTCAAAATTCAATTCATATAAGTGGTAAAATTAAGTTTAATTCCAATCCCATAAATGTGGCTAGAAGGTAGGTAAAAGAGACGTTCAAAAGTTCAGTAAATTTTTATATCTAATTATTTTATAAAAATGGTTCGAGTGACCTAAATTGGGTAAATATGTGTATTATTTATCTATTGTTACTTTAAAATAAATTTAAAATAAAATATTTATTTAAATGAAAAAGTCGGATTTTAAACAAAAATGGTGTAATTTCACTATTCATCAAAAATTGAAACTTTTAATAAAAATACAAAAAAATCACCCAAAGATTATTTTGATATTTTAAATTCAAAAATGATGTCTATTTATTCAAATTAAATTTATATGAGTGTCTAAAATTAATTTTATTATTATTCACAAAAGGATTTAAAAAGTAGTTCCTTTTAGAAAATAGTATTTCTAAATATATAACTATTTTACTAACACTTATACATTTCATTATAAAAATATTTTATTTATGTGAAATAATTACAAATAACATTTAAAATATTATTAATATTCAATTTATTATATTTAATAGATATTTTATAAATATATCATTTAAATAATTATAATACTATAGTGTTGTTTCACAGAAACTCAATCGTGCGTGTAACGCAAGTGAAATCGATGTTGCCTATAATATAAGCTATTGAATTTCTTTAAAAAGATAATGAAATATTAAATATTGGGGTATTACAGCTGATGGAATTTTGAACTTTTGTTTTGGTTACCATAATTTTAACCAAAAGAATATTGAGAACCGGTATCTTATTCCATGTATTGATGACATTTTCGACCAGCTGAAGAGTACCTCTGTGTTTTCTATAACTGATTTGATATCAGCTTATAAAACATTGTGGGTGAGACCATATGATATACTAAAAATTTCTTTCAAAATTATTTATAACTTAAATGAGTTCATCATGATGTAGTTTTGGATGATGAACACTCCAACCATTTTTATGGCCCTGATGAATGGGATCATTCGCACATTATTGGATTAATTTGTGGTTGTTTTTATTGATGACATCTTAGTTTTCTCCTTGGATAGATATGATCATTACCAACACCTAGAATTCATACGGAGTACACTGAAAGAGAATATTCTATACACCAAGTAATCTAAGTTTCATTTTTGGATTGAAATGGTACAATTATTGGGTCACATCATCTCAGAATGAGGTGTCTTATTGGACCCTGAGAAGGTCCATGAAGTTATTTCTTTGGAAATTTCCATGAATATTTTTAATATCCAAAACCTCTTGAGTATGGTAGGTTATTAAAGAAGGTTCATTAAATACTTGTATCACTTGGAATTTCCACTCTTATTCCTAACTATATAAACCCAATCCTTTTTATACATATTAATAAATTCTTTTTAAAATAAATATCCATTTAGACAAAAAAATATTTCCTTGTTTATTTAGGAGACTATATACATAAAAATGAATTTGAAAATAAATAATCTTTGTTTTAATTCCTATAATGGGATCCCCAATCCCTTTGAGCTCCTAAAACAATATAGGATAATTGGGGGAATACATAGAAAAAAATAGGTGATCTAAAAAGATCAATAATGGAATAGATATACTAAGGACACATAAAATGTTGTCCAAAGGTATAATATTATATCATTAAAGAAAAATATCAGGGGTAATCATGGGGCATCATAACATAATGAACATAGTATCATAGGATAATGGAAACATAAGAAATATTATACTACCACAAAATATGGTATAAGAATAATTCAATGATAACTACTAATAAAACATAACATGGTAAATAGGGTCCCATAGTGTATTAGGTTTACTCCCTAATCCCATATATATCATCTCATGAGACATACTCATTACCCAATTCATTACAGTGATATCTGGGAGCACCCACCATACCACATTCTTGATTAACTATGCAATAAAAAAGGAAAATAATAATAATAAATAAACATAAAAATTACCCATGGTAATAAAATGGGTTGTATAATACTACCTCATATCATAATAAAAATATATTTACTAAATAAGGAATTCGAGAAATGATCATAATGAATGTATTACCCCATCAAAGGAATAGAGAATGAGATGTGTATATATGGGGGAGAAATATATTATGAACTTAGAATAATTACATAACATCAAAGAGAAATAGGAATCAATCTGGTGAGATAAGGTTCATAACCCAAAGAAAAAGGGTGGTTTAGAGAGATCCCTTACACCCATAAGTAAAAAATTTATAGATTAAAAATATACATTCCATTTAAAACCCTTTTGAAAATATATAAAACAAATGGAAAGATATTTTTTCTTTGAATAAGACAAGTAATCTGATAAATAAATTACAATATCAAATAATTTTCGTAGTATAATGAAAATACATTAACACATTATATATTAAAATTATATACTCCTTTAGTATTTTCTAAAGAAACCCAAAATATTCCATATAAAATAATTAAAATGATTCCTTTTCAAAACCTTTTAACGAAAGTAAAAGAGGTAAATAAAAAATAATTTATAATTTAATTATTTTAATATAAATAAATTAATAATATAATTTAAATATTATCGACATAGAAGATAAATATTTATAAAATAAATCTCTAAAACATTAAAAACAATATTATTTAAGTAATTTTTCCCATACATAAAAAATAAAAAATATTTCATTCTTAAATCATTGAAAACAAAGTTAATTATGTTAAAAAATGAACTTTATAATCCATTTATTTACAAATAATAATTTTCATGAAATATTTATAATTACATTTAAATGCAAGAAAAATAGTTTGATGGGAAAGAGAAAAATATGATTTTTTTTAAAATTATGTCTCGTCGCTCAAGACTGACTCATCTTGTGCATTTCATATATTACTGAATAATAAAATTATTTTAATTATTTACCTACCGAATAAAAATTTTAATTTTTATTATTTATTTTATTTTAATTATTACCATTTCATATTCAATTACTTAATCAATTAATTTCATGTTGGGTGTTTTGATGATATTCAGATCATATGTCCAAAATGAATTCGGTAGGTTAAATATGTTCAAAGAGTACATTATACCATAATATAAATAATAATAATCATGATATAATTGTCATTTTTATACATCAATTGTTATTTTAAAACCAATCATGAAATATGATTATGAAAATTGACCTATGTTACGATCATGGAAATGATAGGTCATACAAACGCTTGTGAAACATTTTTATTTTTCAACAATCAAAATAGAAAGAAGGTAAGTATTATTTTATCCTTGATTAAATATAATAATGTAATAAATATAATTTTATTTATATAAATATACATATATATACAATACATGTGATGTGCTAATGAAAAATATATCATGTCACTTCATGGATGTGGTAATCCACACATATACATGAACGAAGTTATCATTTTTATATTAAGGAAAATGTAAGAAATAATTTGATGTATTAATTTGATATAAGGATAAATATGTCATGAATATAATATATATACATTAAATCCATCATCATAAATATCTATGAGATTTGATGACGAAAAATGAATTGCATTAGTTCGTGCGGCGATAGTTCGTCATACCCACGAACAATGGTTTAGTTTCCCATTTCAAGCAAGAGATTATTTATGTAGGTATTCCCAATAACAAAATAACATATAATTATATGTTATATATTTATGTTATTATATCATCATGGTTGAATAATATTTTTTGTTGGTGGGAGAATAAATTAAAAAATGTTTGGTTAGGAATTATAACATTTCTTCAGAGAACCTCTTTAGGTCTATACCTAAAACCTTCCCATTATGTTTTTTTGATAAAAAAAGGGGACACTAGGTTGTGGGGAATGATTTAAGGAAGATATTGGGTAGTTTATGGGAAAAAAATATATTTAATTGTTTGTAGGATAGTAGTGGGGGTATCCATTTATAAGTGGGGGAGAGGACCAGCTTGAAATTATTGAAAAGAATAAAATATTGAAACACCTTATTCAAAAAAATGGATTTAAAATGGAAATTTCATGAATAATAGATAATATATGGAAAAAATAAGGATATTAAATATAGTTTAGAAAAATTTTGTATCATTTTAACACTTACCTACTTTTTTTAACCCCCAGTAAACCTGTTTTAACCATAACCGTGGTAATAAATTTTTACAGTTTCTATTATTCCTTATGAAAAATAATAATTTAAACTTATTAAGTAATATTAATTATTTTGATTAAAATTTTTTATTCCACTTTATCATATTCAATTCATTGATATGGTAGAATTTACTTTAAAATTAAACCCACATAATGTGATGAAAAATAGTTTTTCTTGAAAAAAATGTGTTTTTAAACCCAAAAATGTACTTATAAGAAATTAGATAAAAATATTATTAAAATTTAATTATTTATATTATATCTAAATAAATAATTATCATATATCTTTCTAATAAAATTCAATGTATAATGGTACTTTTAAATTACTTTATTTAATGAAAATAAATGACACTTTTACAAAATCGGTATTTTCCACTATTCACTGAAAAATATATCTTTTTAGAAAAATTCAAAATGTACACCTTAATATAATTTTTATGTCATAATTTTATAAACTTATATCATTTTTATAAGAAAAATGTTTCTAAAAGTTCCATAAATTAATTATATTATTTTCCCTTAAAAAGAAATAAAAATAATTTTTTAAGAAAACATATTTTTAATGCATAAAATATTTTTACTGAAAATTGTGAGACGATTTACCAATAATTTATCAGTACATTTTTATTTCATGGGAAGTTTATATATTTTTTATAATGTATTTAATTCTATTCATACCCGATAATTTAACAGTTGTGTTATATTTATAATATTTAAATAAAAATATTGCATGGTTTGTTTAGGCTCAGTGTTGTGTATCATATATTCGATCTAACATAGTTTGGTTTTTAGAATATTTTAATGTTACATTATTTCACACATAAGAAATTTCACCATAAAAATTTTACATTAAATTCTATAGTGACAATAGGTGAGGGTACTTCTACTTCATGGATCCTTTTAGTTCCCAAGTTTTCTCTTTGTATTTATGGTTCTACTATATCACTTTGACTACGTTAGTTATCTTCTTGAATATTTCATTATCACTACTGTCCAATATCTTCACCCACTACCCCTAATAATAGAGATCACATTCTATCATTACCACCTATGAATATAATTCATGTGAGGGATCTGGTGTTTACTTCTTCAAGGGGGATACATGGAATATGTCATGTACTAGAGAAAGGGTTGGTTGGAATGATAACTAATAAGCCACAACTCTGATTTGATTGATAATATCAAAGGGGATGATTCATTTGGGGAATAGATTGATCTTTATCCCAAATATCATGATTCACTTCCATAAGGATATCTGTAGAAACACTTCATCTCAAACCTCAAACTCTATATCTCATTGATGATTTTCAGAATAGATCTTCAGTAGTCTTTGAGTATCCCTAGAGTGTTATTGAATGGTCCTGACATTTTTTACCATTTCCTCATCCATTTCAGGTCCCAAATTCTTGAATTCACCAACTTCATCCCAACATATAGTTGTTCTACATCACTTCTAATTATGTGGTTCATAATGAGACATTTATATTCTTGATTGAAAGTGTCTATTGTGTATGAACTTTTAAAGACCTGTAAATTTCAAGGGAAATTTTTTTCTTAATTTTCTTTGGTATATTACGAGTACGCAGTTTCTGACAGCACCTGATTCTGAGGCCCGGTGTGCCCAGAATCAATTTCCGAAGTTTAGCATGGGTACGTTCAGTAAATGAACGAGCGGGTTTTTCTAACTTTTGAACCGGTTCTCGAAATCGAAATCCGAGGGCACTGATGTAATTGTAGCGCCGGTAATTTCTTAGGAACACCTTTTCTAGAGTTGCGTTTTCTCAGGTCAGGTTATTAAAAAAATGGGTTAACTAAAAAATGAAATAAAATTTTGTGCAACAATTTTTATTTTCTATTCTAAGTAGTTTTAACCTATGCATGGATGTTGGAGTGGGGTCCAATACATCCTAACTCCACTTGGTAGGATATTAGTGAAGTGGATCCCACATGAGCCCCACCCCTTCAATTCCATTAAACCTCCCTCTTGTGTAACACACCCGCTCCCCCAATTAAATGACATGTAATCTCTAGAAATTAATTGGATTATTAAATGCTCTTCAATTAAGTAATTTAATTGAATGTGATATTTTTTTAAAATTTCAAATTTAATGTTGGCATGTGTGTGTGATAATAAAATAAGACAATGTCTTATTTTATTGGGGGGTTGATTCGTTGTGCGTAAACAAGGAGAGAACACTCATGGTCTTGAAGAACTTCGTCTTCTTCGTGAAGAACGTCGAGTCTATGACGAAGGACTACCTCACCACAAGGGAAGACCATCATGTCATCTTCTCTCCTCTCCGCAGCCAGTGAGAGATGCCTTTTCTGGATAACGACGATGTGCCGCATCCTTCATCAGTCAAACACTAACGACTCTTACGGAGCCTCGTTCCGTAATGCCATCTTCCGCGACGTCTTTTTCCCGCGACGATCCTCGTTCGATGACTTCTTCGAGTTAGGGGTTTTAAGTCCAAATTTAATGGATTAAATTTTGTGCTTGCTTGACGATGTTGATTTATTTTGGTCACCTGTTATCAAATTAACGGGAGGAGGTCGGACCGCACGAACACGGTCGTTCCTCCTCCCCCTTTGTTGATGTTATTCTTTGGGGTTGGAATGAAGGTGGTGTGGTGCAATGGCACCACGTGGGGATGAGGAATTTTACCGTGGCAAAGGAGTGTGGCGCCATCCCCCCGCACCGTTGAGGCCTGAAGGGGGCCGCGGCCGGAGTGGGGTCGCGGCAGAGGGGTGTGGCGTAGTCGCATCGCGCCGGTCAGACAAGTCCGCAGCTTAAAGCCACAGCGGTGCAAGGAGGGGTGTCTGGGACCACCGGCCGCCAGCACCTTGGAGGGGCGGGACCGCGGGGTCCCGTGGCGGCAGCACCGGCCGGCCAACCGGGCCGACCGTTTCGGAAGAACCGGGGGTCGTAACCCCCAGCTGGCAAAGGAGTGGGCCCCCATGAGGGGGCTTCCGTTACAACAAGGGGGGAAACACCCCCCCCCCCCTTCTCGCGTCCACTCGGCCGGCACCGATCCGCCCCGCTCGTCCAGCGCCGCGCCGCCTAGGTCGGACCGGCAGCGCCAGGCCGGGCCACCCGCACCGGGTCTGGCCACACCAGCTGGGTCGGGCCGCGCCGGCTAGGTCGGGCAGCGCCAGCCAGTCTGGGCCACGCCCTTTTAGGCTAGACCCAGACCTGGGTGGGGTTGACCCGGTTCGGGCCGACCCAGGGGGTCTTGGACCGGGTCAGTCCGGTCCCAAAACCCCCTCAAAACGGACAGGTTCGTTCAAACACCCGTAACTTGGACTACGGACCTCCGATCTATGCGCCATTAATTATGATGAGATCCTTGGATCGAAACGGTCGTTTTGGTATATTACACTTAAGGTTTTGAATAACTTTGTGTATGGGTGCGTTGGTTTGATTACGAAACCAACCGAGCCCTCGGTGCGGAAACACTTATAACTTGAGCTTCGGATGTCCGATTGACGTGCCGTCAACTATGTTGGATTCCTCTTAGTGAGATAGACCTTTTGGATTACTTCTCTCAAGGTTTGGACTCAGTTGGATTATGGCCAATTTGGTTTTGACATAAAAATCAACCGGGCCCCTGGAATGAAAAGGCCATTAACTCTCAGGCCGGGGGTCCGATTGACGCGACGTCTATCAGGTTGAGTTCCTATCGACTAGGAGGAACTTTGGGATACATCAACTTCGGACTACATGTTAGTTGATGTATCTAACCCTTGGATCATGGAGCGGACCCTCCCGAAAATGAGCATGTTGTGTGCGGGAACCCTAGAGCGCGCTGCGACGACGACTGCACTGAAATCCTCTATGGGTTCGGCTGCGACGATGACTGCACTGAAATATTCCATGGGTTCGGCTGGGACAATGACTGCACTAAAATCCTATATGGGTTCGGTAGTGACGACGACTGCCCTGAAATCCTTTGTGGGTTTGGTAGTGACGACAAATGTACTGGAATCCTCTGTGGGTTCGACGGTGAAGACTTTCGTACTGGAATCCTTCGTGGGTTCAACGATGATGAAAACCGTACTGGAATCCTCCATGGGTTCGACGGTGAAGACTTTCATACTAGAATCCTTCATGGGTTCGATGATGATGACAACCATACTGAAATCCTCTGTGGGTTCGGCGGTGATGACTACTGTACTTGTATCCTATGTGGGTTCGATAGTATTGACCTATGTTGTAGTATCCTACGTGGGTCTGACAGAGTAGCTGGACTAGTATTCTACATGGGTCCGACAGCTTAGCTGGTCTAGTATCCTACGTGGGTCCCATCTAGATGAATCAGTAACTACATCTGATCATCTCCTTTTTTCCTTACAAATTATTTATACCTGTATGAGTTGAGTCTTGATTTTCAATCTTTATCATTGATTGACTGAATTTCCTATGTGGACTGGGATGTACTTTCCTGTGTGGACTGGGTTGTACTTTCTTATGTGGACTGGGTTGTACTTTCTGGTGTGGAATTGGTTGTACTTTCCTGTGTGGACTGGGTTGTACTTTCCTGTGTGGACTAGGTTTTACTTTCTGGTGTGGACTGAGTTGTACTTTCCTATGTGGACTGGGTTGTACTTTCCTGTGTGGACTAGGTTGTACTTTCCTGTGTGGACTGGGTTGTACTTGAGCTCGTGAGTTGGAGCTGAACTAGAATAGATGACTTAGGTATATGTATGGGCATATACCTAAGTAGATTTGGTTGTTACTTCTGGATTGTATCTTTCCTTGGTGGATTATACCTTGTGGATTCTAGGAGACCTTCAGTGGTCTCAGGGTCCCTACTGAGTAGCGTATACTCACCCCTCCACGGGCTATGCCCGCACTATGTTGTGTTGGATGCAGATGTTGGACAGCGCTGATCGTGGTTGAGGCTTGGGGAGTAAGTCGGTACCTGTAGGCGGACCACTGGGTGGGACATACACAGAGCAGATGGCTGGACCCGAGGAGCTGAGGAGGAGATCTGTACCCAACCCTTCAGGTGGGATTTCTAGTGGACGGCTTGGCGTTGCTACTTTACTTTTCAGTTGTTGTACCTCTTTTCCAGTTGTACTTTACTTTCAGTTTGGGTTTTTATTCTGGCCCACTTACTTTTCCTCACTTACTATTGTACCCAGTTTTACTTAGTGTTTATTTCTGCTTGCTTACTCTGTGGTGTTTGTTTACTTTATAAAGGCAATTCCTTCCCCTTTTTGTCGGGATTTACGCCTTGGTGCTAGTCGCCAGCCCCTGGCCTATGGAAGGCCGGCTTGGGGTAGTCACGGCATGGGTCCCAAGGATGGGTCGTGACAAATTGGAATCATAGGAGTTCGTTTCTACCTCAGAACTCAGGACTCTAATATTTCTTCTATGTGAAGTAATAGTGTTAAGTGTATTGAGTGTGGTTATCAGTCCAGAGAGTCCAGTGTTAGTGTGGCGGCTGACATATCCATACACCAGGACCCTGACTTCTGATTTCCGACTCAGTGCACGAAAGCACTGATTGCATGTGTGTTTCAAAAGTTTTATTTGTGATTACTTTGTGTCAGCTCACTAGGTATATTGTTTTGACTGTGGCACACCTGTTTCTTTTCAGGATGGCCCCACGACAGCAGCCATCTAGGGTTCCGAGCTTTGTGCAAGACGACAGCCCACCGAGCGACGAGGCCTCGGTGCAGGTCCCTTTTTCAGTAGAGGCACCGGCGGTACCTCTACCCACCGAGCCACCGATGCCACTAGTCCCAGCCGCTGAGAGTGCATGTCGCCTTAGTGCACTGCACGAGTTTCAGCATCAGAGACCGCCCAGGTTCTATGGGGAGACGGACCCTCAGGCAGCCGAGTATTGGCTGGAAGATGTAGTTCAAGTTTTCAGGCTAGTGGGGACACCAGCTAACCTCATGGTGATCCTTGCAGCGAGCCTCCTGCACGCGGCAGTAGGCAGATGGTGGAGCTTGATGATCCAGGTGAACGACGAGGCATCTCTTCTCTGGACGGACTTTGAGAGCCTCTTCCACTCAGATTTCATCCCAGCCACCCTCTGTGCGGTGCGCATTCAAGAGTTACTACAGCTACGGCAGGGCAGCATGACCGTGGCCCAATACTCAGTGAGGTTTACTTTTCTCTCATGCTACTCCACATATATGGTACGGGACCCGTTCTTCTGGGCCCGGACCATCGAGCAGGGACTGAGGCATGAGATTAGGGCTTCGATGATCTCCCTCAACATTCTGACACAAGCAATGGTGTTGGAGAGAGCCCTTATAGTGGAGATTTTTCTCGTCGAGCAGTCACCAGTGGCGGGACCCTCCGCAGGACGACCCATATAGAAGTCTTATGTGGATGGAAGTAAACAGATGATGCAGAGGTCCAAATGGGCCAAACCATCAGACAAGAAATCTCCAGATGCAGATTTGGTTGTGCGGGGCACACGAAGGAGAGCCAGCTACACGAGGAGCAGACAGTTCTACGCATGCGGCGGGCAGGGTCACATGGCTCGAGACTGCCCGACTCGTCCTGCTGATGAGTAGAAGGCAGTAGAGGGACCTCCCAGGCAGATATTTGACCATGGAGGTCTGCAAGGAGTAGGAAGACGAGGCAGACGAGCTGGCCGAGCAGCGGGTGGTGGGAGACGCTTTGAGGCCCCACAACCACCACCACCAGGAAGACCACCCCGACCACAGGGAATGGGTGGATAGGGGAGAGATCAGCTATAGGCAGCTGAGGCTTATGACCATGAAGCTCCGGGATCAGATGGATAGGAGCGGGTCCAGCTCAAGACATGGGGACTTTTGTTCATGTTTCTTCTATCTTCGTTGATGTTATGTGTCTTTGTACCTTGAGCTGCAGTAATAAAAGACACTTTTTCTTGTGATGTTTTGTTCCCTGTCCTTTTTATGTTGTTGATACTAAGAGGTTCCGGTTTAAAACTATTGACTTGACCCTCACTTTTGAGATACCTACTGGAGGAGACCCAGTGACCACACATGAATGCCGACAGTATGACTCAACCCTTGGAGGCGAGAGTAATGGTTGGATCTCTTGGTAGTAGCGTCGAGGCCTTATGACATCATCCTTGGTATGGATTAGTATCATCCATGTCGGGATTGACTGTATTAGGAAAAAAACTTAGTTCATCCAGGGGATGAGACCGGATTTCTCTTATCAGAAGAGAAGAAATCTTAGCATCTCTTGCAGGACCAGAGAAGGTCCAAGTCATCCAGGAGTGGATGAGGACAGCTCAGAGCTGACAAAAGACTTATGCTGACAGGAGGTAGAGACCACTAGAGTTCGAGGATGGTGACCACTTTTTCTTATGGGTCTCACCTCGACGTGGATTATAGAGTTTTTGCTGGGGCGGCAAGTTATCTCCACGCTTCATCAGACCCTTTTAGGTCCTCAATAGGGTAGGTGAGGAGGTTTACCACTTGACCCATCCACCTCAGTTGCACCAGGTGCATGGCGACTTCCGTGTATCTCAACTGAGGAGATACGTGCTTGACCCGACACATATCATCGACCATGGGGAGATGGACATTGGCGATGGGGTGACTTTTGCGGAGGTCCTGGTGGAGATTGAGGATCGACAGGAGCGGGTCCTACATGGATATTCGATTCCTCTAGTGCGCATCAGGTGGCAGCATGAGAACCTCTAGGAGAGCACTTGGGAGCGGGAGGCTCAGATGCATGCTCAGTACCCTCATTTGTTCCCCTAGTTTCTGATGTATCTTTACGGGGACGTAAATCCCTGAGGTGGTAGTAATGTAAAGACTCGTAATTTTCAAGGGAAATTTTTCTCTTAATTTTATTTGGTATATTATGAGTATGTAGTTTCTGACGGAACCTGATTCTGAGGCCCGGTGTTCCCGGAATCAATTTCCGAAGTTTATCTCGTGTACGTTCAGTGAACGAACGAGCGGGTTTTTATAACTTTTGAACCGGTGCTCAGAATCGAAATCCGAAGCACCGATGGAATTGCAGCACCGGTAATTGCTTAGGAACACCTTTTCTGGAGTTGCGTTTTCTCGGGTGTGGTTATTAAAAAAATGGGATAACTAAAGAATGAAATAAATGTTTGTGCCACAATTTTTATTTTCTATTCTATGTAGTTTTAACCTATGCATGGATGTTGGAGTGGGGCCCACTACATCTTAACTCCACTTGGTAGGATATTAGTGATGTGGGGCCCACACGAGCCCCATCCCTTCAATTCCATTAAACCTCCCTCTTGTGTAACACACCCGCACCCTCAATTAATGACATGTCAACTCTCGAAATTAATTGGATTATTAAACGCTCTTCAATTAAGTCATTTAATTGAATGTGATCTTTTTTTTTAATTTCAAATTTAATGTTGGCATGTGTGTGTGATAATAAAATAAGACAATGTCTTATTTTATTGGTGGGTTGATTCGTTTTGCAGAAACAAGGAGAGAACTCTCACGGTCTTGAAGAACTTCGTCTTCTTCGCAAAGAACTTCGAGTCTACGATGTAGGATTCCATCACCGCAAGGGAAGAGAGTCGTGCCGTCTTCTCTCCTCTCTGCAGCCGGTGAGAGACGCCTTTTCTGGAGAACGACGACGCGTCGCATCCTTCATCGGGTGAACACCGATGATGCTTACGGAGCCTTATTCTGCGACGCTGTCTTCTGCGGCCTCTTTTTCCCGCGACGTTCCTCGTTCGACGACTTCTTCTAGGTAGGGGTTTTAAGTCCAAATTTAATGGATTAAATTTTTGGCTCGCTTGATGATGTTGATTTATTTCGGCCACATGTAATCAAATTAACGGGAGGAGGTCGGACTGCATGAACACAGTCGTTCCTCCTCCCCCCTTTGTTGATGTTCTTCATTGCGGTTGGGACGAAGGTGGTGCGGTGAAACGGCACTACACGGGGACGAGGAATTTTACTGTAGAAAAGGAGCACGGCGCCATCGCGCCGCGCTGTTGAGGCCGAAGGGGGCCATGGCCGGAGCGGGGCCGTGGCAGAGGGGTGTGGCGCCATTGCGCCGCGCCGGTCGGACAAGGCCATGGCTTAAAGCTGCGGCGGTGCAAGGAGGGGCGGCCAGGACCACCGGATGCTGGCACCTCGGAGGGGCGGGACCACGGGGTCCCACGGCAGAAGCACCGGCCGGCCAGCCGGTCCGGCCGTTTCGGAAGAACCGGGGGTCGTAACCCCCGGATGGCAAAGTAGTGGGCCCCCATTAGGGGGCCTCCATTACAACAAGGTGGGCAGTGCGCCCCCCCTTCTCGTGTCCGATCAGCCAGCGCCGAGCTGCCCAGGCCGGACCGGCCGCGTCGGGCCGGGCCGCCCATGCCGGTGGGCTGGGCTGCACCAGGCGGGCCGGTCATGCCCTTTTGGGCCGAACTTGGACCTGGGTTGGGTCGACCCGATTCGGGCCTCCCCAAGGGGTCTTGGTCCCGGTCGGTCCGGGCCCAAAACCCCTTAAAAACAGACAGGTTCGTTCAAATGCCCGTAACATGGGCTACAGACCTTCGATAGATGTACTGTCTGTTGAGATGAAATCCTTGGATTGAGATGGTCATTTCAGTATATTACACTAGAGGTTTTGGAGAACTTTGCGTATGGCCAGTTTGGTTCGAACATGAAACCAACCGGACCCTCAGAGTGGAAACGCTTATAACTTGAGCTCCGGACATCCGATTGACGTGTCGTCAACTATGTTGGATTCCTCTTAGTGAGACAGACCTTTTGGCTTACTCCGCTCGAGGTTTGGATGCAGTTGGAGTTTTTTTGGGTTGTTTTTTACTTAAAAACCAACCGGGCCCCTGGAATGAAAAAGCCATTAACTCTCAGGTCGGGCGTCCGATTGACGCGCCGTCTGTCACGTTGAGTTCCTATCGATGAGGCAGAACTTTTGGATACATCAACTCTGGACTACGTGTTAGTTGATGTATCGACCCCTTGGCTCGTGGAGTGGACCCTCCTGGAAATGAGCATGCTGTGTGCGGGAACCCTAGAGCTGGCTGCGACGACGACTGCATTGAAATCCTCCGTGGGTTCGGCTGCGATGATGACTGCACTGAAATCCTCCGTGGGTTCGGCTACGACGATGACTGCACTGAAATCCTCTGTGGGTTCGGTAGCGATGATGACTGCATTGAAATCCTCTGTTGGTTCGGCAGTGATGACAATCGTACTGGAATCCTTCGTGGGTTCGACGGTGAAGACTTTCGTACTAGAACCCTCCGTGGGTTTGACGACGACGACAACCGTACTGGAATCCTCCATGGGTTCGACGGTGAAAACTTTTGTACTGGAATCCTCTGTGGGTTCGATGACGACGAAAATCATACCGGAATCCTCTGTGGGTTCGGCGATGACGACTACTGTACTTGTATCCAACGTGGGTCCAACAGTATTGACCTCTGTTGTAGTATCCTACATGGGTCCGACAGAGTAGCTGGACTAGTATCCTACATGGGTCTGACAGCTTAGCTGGTCTAGTATCCTACGTGGGTCCCAGCTAGATGAATTAGTAACTACATCTGATCATCTCCTTTTTCTTTACAAATGATGTATACCTGTGTGAGTTGAGTCTTGATTTTCAATCTTTATCATTGATTGACTAACTTTCCTATGTGGACTAGGTTTTACTTTACTGTGTGGACTGGGTTGTACTTTCCTTTGTGGACTGGGTTGTACTTTCCTGTGTGGACTGGGTTGTACTTTCCGGTGTGGAATCGGTTGTACTTTCCTATGTTGACTGGGTTGTACTTTCTTGTGTGGACATGGTTGTACTTTCTGGTGTGGACTGGGTTGTACTTGAGCTCATGAGTTGGAGCTGAACTGGAATAGATAACTTAGGTATATGTATGGGCATATACCTAAGTAGAGTTGGTTTTTACTTCTTGATTGTATCTTTTCTTTGTGGATTATCCCTTTTGGATTCTGGGAGACCTTCGAGGTTCTCGGGGTCCCTACTGAGTATCGTATACTCACCCCTGCACGGGCTATGCCGGCACTACGTTGTGTAGGATGTAGACGACAGACAGCGCTGATCGTGGTTGAGGCTTGGGGAGCAAGTCGGTACCTGGAGGCGGACCACTGGGCGGGACGTACACGAAGTGGACGGCTGGACCCGAGGAGATGAGGAGGCTATCTGTACCCACCCTTCAGGTGGGATTTCCAGTGGATGGCTCAGCGTTGCTGCTTTATTTTTTAGTTATTGTACCTTCTTTCCAGTTGTACTTTACTTTCAGTTTGGGTCTGTTTTCTGGCCCACTTACTTTTCTGCACTTACTATTGTACCCAGTTTTACTTAGTGTTTACTTCTGCTTGCTTACTCTGTGGTGTTTGTTTACTTTATAAAGGAAATGTCTTCCCGTTTTTGTCGGGATTTACGCCTTGGTGCTAGTCGCCAGCCCCTGGCCTATGGAAGGCGGGCATGGGTTAGTCACGGCACGGGTCCCAAGGACAGGTCGTGATAGAACTTGACAAAATTAATATCTTGATCCCATACTCCTTTTATGTACATAGATTATTCACTCAATATATCATTTATTGTCTGAATATTCCATCTGGATTGGCCATCATTTTCTGTAGATAAAACGTACTAAAGTTCAAATCAATATTTAGGGAATTTTAGAGACTCCATCACAACATGGAGAAAAATATAGAATCTCAGTCAGATATAATCAGTCATAGTGTTTTATGAAACCTCACCACCACTCAAATTTATATCCCTGGAAGTTTATCAAGTGATAAGTCCTCTTCAATTTTAATTATTTGATCATTATTTATAAGAAATTCCACTACCACCCATATAGAATTATTTCTTATAGATGTCTTTATAAGACTAGTGGTAATGTCTATGGTTATTGTTTCCATTTACATATAGGTATGTATAAAATACTATTACTATTTTTAGGTATTTCTTAACCCACTTTTTTATTAGCTTTGGTTGGGTATTTTTGGGGGGTTCTTTAGGTGAAAAGTCAAAAATTCTTGGAAAGTTATGGGATTTACATTGTTGGGGCACAATTTTCCCAAATGATGCTCACACTGAGTGTAAACTATACAGACCTCGATAGTGGGAGGTTTCAAATTTATCACATGGATTGAAATTTTTTCCACCACCTAGTAGAAACTGTGCACCACATCAGAGGGGTGAAATTTTAGGATGCACGATTTGTTTAACCATGTGGCCCTACCAATCTATCATTGTGAGTGATGTTTTTTATTTTTGAAAATTAATTAAAAAATTTCTAAACCACTATTTCTTCCCCCGGTAAACCCTAACTCAGGATTACATGAAATCCTTGGACTTGAAGACTCTCAAAAACAATTTCTGGCTTCTAAAAACCATTTTTAATCAGATCGATTCTCGGAAACCCTTGTTCAATTTCTCTTTGGTAAGTGATCTTCTCTTATTTATTCTCTCATGCTCTATATTTCTTTCCTCCATAGGGTTTGTTAGATCATCTTGTGTGTGATTTATCTAAAATATATTCTTTAAGATCTTGAATATATGTTTTATTCCATGATCTCTATTTCCATCATTATTTGTAGGCAAATCCCTTTATGGTTGTTGCGATACACCATCCCATGAAAGAAGTTGTGGGAACTGTATAAGGTTGGTCAATTGTATAACACTTGGATTTATTTATTGATGAAATTTTTTTCAATTAAATTATGAAAACCCAATTAATTTAAAAATTTTATTTCATTTTAATTAGTATGGAATTTTTTTTAAACCCCCCAATTTTAAAATAATTGGAAATTGGGGTGTGATTTAAAATTGGTGGAATTTGTGGAATTGGTTTTTGAAATTAATTTTTGAAAAAAATGGATTAAATTGATTTTATAAAAATCCATGATTTTTTAATCTTGAAAAGGTTATGATTTGATTGAAAACCTATGTTTTTTATTTGGAATTAAATTGTAATATTGAAACCAAAAATGGGGTAGTTGTATTTAAAACTAATTTGGAATGATTTTCCCATTATTTGTTTATTGATTGAGCACAAGAAATCCTAGTTAATTTGTGGGTTATTTGGTAAAATCATACTTGGAATTTAATTACTCAAAAATAGATTGAAGATGAAAACTCAAACAAAAACATATTATTAAAGATAATACCTAGTATTGGATTTTGATGATGTCATATTTTTCATGATCATAAGGGATGTGTGTTCACAAATTGTCCATGATCACTGATATGAGAAGTGTGAGTGTACTATAACTTGTAAATATCATTACATAGGGTATATGATCATGTTTATTATAGTAATATATTTTATAATATGTTAAATTTAATTTGAAACATTTTTCACTCATGCATAATGATTTATAAAAACCATTTCATATAAAATGTTTACTTAAGCTTTGGTTTGAAACCTTTCCATCATTCAGAATGAAAATAATGTTTTTATTTAAATATGAAATTATATTATAATATATGTTTTATTGGAAATTGAAATAATTGTTTGGTTTATTTTTATAGATTATTATTGTGGAATACTTGCTGAGACCCTGCTAGGCTTTTAGCTCACACTCTACCTTTTCCTTCGAGTGATTGTAGATTTTATTCTACCATATTCAAGTAAAGGGAAAGAGCCTTTGGGGGGAGGTGGATGTTCTTGACACTTTGAGATTGGGGTGTTAATAAATTTTGGATTTTTATTTCATCTTTTATATTTTTTAGTACATTAATGATGTACTTTTTGGTTTTTTATATACCTGTTTGACTTATGGTACTGTCTCCTTTGTGGTTTTTCTTTAAGCATATAGATTTGTGTCTATTTCTTTTGTTATTTATGTGGAAATACCATTATTGCTTTTTTATTGTATGATGCTTGGTGCTAGCCTCCAACCCATGGGGATTAGTAGTTCCCCATAGGATATGTTATTATCAGCTCGGGTATTAGGGTAATAGGGTATCAAGGGCTGATTTGTGAAAAATTTGTATTAGAGGTTCAGGTTGTGCATCTTTCCTTTATGTTATTATGTAGTTGAGAGATCTTGTTGGTACATAGGAGGTAGTTTATATTGTATGTTTGTACATATCTTATTATAATGAGCCTTATGTCCCCATGGGTTGTTTGGTAAATTCATATTGAGGATTCGTTCTAGTCCATTATATGATTTTGATTTGGATATTTTGAAATCTAAATAATTCATCCTTATCTGACTGGATTAATTTACATGTTTCTCTTGTTTGATTGTTGATCTGTGTAATCTTCTGATGTATTCTTTTTGGTTTACTAATGTTGTGTAACATAATTCATTTTAGAATACATGATAATATGATCTAGGAGGAATCTTTTGATGAACCATAGTGAGAAAATCCACTTGTGAACCAAAACCTAGTCAAGGTTTTTGTGTGTGATTTCCAAGATATAGGACAAGCACCAACACCTGTTCTCATTTAGGCTCTAGTTATAGAACCTCATAAGAATGAATTTTGGAGTCATTACTAGAATATCCTTCACCATAAGCCACCATAATTCCATGTATCTGATAATCCTAAAGACTCTTAGGATTGGTTTAGTAGGATTGAGATTTTGTTTGAGTTCTTGGAGAGGCCTGATGAGATCATATTGAAATGTTCCACCTTCAATATGGAATGACCTAGAAGGATATTGTGGGACATTATGGTGACATAAAAGAATAATAATGGTTCATAGTGGAAGTAATATAATGTTTTTTCTTCAAAAAACTATATCTAGAATCTATGGTATTGGATAAGGCTATTGAGTTTTTTAAACTAGATATGGCCAACAGGACCATGACTGAGTATGAAAATTTCATTATTTATCCTATGTAGTTGGCACCTAATATTGTATCAAATGAGAAGATGAAGACTTTATAGTTTTATATGGGACTTTGATATGATATTCTTTCTCAGGTTTTCTTTCTGAGCCTCACTTCTTATGTTGATGTGATATATAGAGCACAAATGGTTGAGATAGACCAGGTTGGTATGTCATGGTTAATGTGATTTCCTTTTCCTTTCAGTTTTCGTTTTATTATTCCCCTCATAGGAAAGAGAAACTGTGATGAGTCTCATGGTGAATATCCATAGAAGGGTTCATCTAGACCTCCTTTAGTTCCCAGAAGAGGCCTTCTGACTTTCTTCTAATGTAGAAAGCATGGTAACTTGAAATGGGTTTACACTGAGGAACATAAGATATGTGTCTCCTCTGGATGTTCAGGACACTTTAAAAAGTTATTTCATATATATTATACTCCACATGGAGGAATTGGAACATCATCATCTAAAATTAATATAGTTTAATCTAATGATTCAAGATCTAAGGGGTTCAATCCACAAGAATCTTCAATGAAACTTCTTCATGTAGTGGAAGCATATCCAGAGGACTAATATATGGATCCAATGAATCTGAGAGGTACCATCACTATAGCTTCATCTGTAGTGAATTCTTTATTTATTAATGGTTCATCTCCTTTGTATATTTCGACACGTATTTTGAGTCCACTAAATCTTCCTATGCAGATTTTTTCTTATGTGATGGATATTACTACACCCCTCAGAATGGAGAGAGGGTAGGGTCATTATAGTCCTTCTTGTGTCATATCTTTATAAGAGGTTAACCTTACTTGGTATTTTTTAGTCCTATACATGAAACCTCTTGATGTCATATTCATGATGGATTTCCTTATTGATAATAAATCTAGAATTGATTTCTATTTTTGATGGGTATCGTTTAACGCACCAGATGGGGTTTTTTGTATATTTTAGGAAGAATTGGACATAAGGTTGACTAGAGATAGACCTTCTTATAAAGAGATGGGTAATTTTATATCAGTGTTTTCTTTTCACCTAGAATTTCAATCCATAAGTGATGATCTCCCATTAGTTTTCATCATGTTTTTTAAAGTTTTTAATTTTGAATTATTTGTTTAGCCACTAGTAAGTGAGGTAGAGTATTCTATTGATTTAGTTCCTAGTACCCAACCAGTAATTATTCCCTCTTACCATGTGGAACCAACTGAAATGAAAGTGTTGAAGACTTAGTTGTATGACCTTGTAGAGAAAGGATTAATACACCTGAGTGTGCCACCTTTAGTGGCTCTAGATCACTTTAATAAGAAAGATGATGGGTTACTTCTCTTTTGTGTTGATATCCAAAAACACAATCGAGTCATGGTAATGAACAAGTATTCATTACCATGGATTGTTAATTTATTTTAATAGTAGAATGGGGATAAGTGGTTCTTGAAAACTGATCTTCAATCTCATTATCACCTATTGAGAATAAAAGAATATGAAATTCTAAAAATTGCCTTTCAGATAAATTATGTCCATTATGAGTACCTTTTCATGACCTTTAGTATAACTAGTGATCCTATATTATTAATTTATTTTGTGAATAGGATATTCCATGATTATATTTATATTTTCATGGTGGCCTTTTTGGATGAAATCCTTGTTTACGTTACGTTTGATTAAGTTTATGTGTGTCATCTAAGAGAACATCATGAATTATTGAGAAATAACTGAATTTATGCCAATCTATTAAAATTTGATTTATGAATTTGAGAAGTTATATTATTATGACATGTGGTGATAGAAAATTGAATCTATGTTGATCCTAAGAAGGTGAAAATGTTATAAAATGGTAGCAAACACATAATGTTTTTATATTTGGAGCTTCTTGGATTTAGTTGGATATTAACACTTTTTCATAAATTATTTCTCGATGTTTTATTATCTAATGACTACTATAACTCAAATGTGAGTGAATTTTACATGGGTTTAGAAATTTTAGAGTTCATTTATTGAGTTTAAACATATTTTTAATTATTTTCCGGTGTTGACTCTTCTAAAGGATGAGTAGGGTTATGTTGTCTTTTATGATACATCATGTTCTAGTTTGGGTTTTCTTCTTATGATGGGTGGCCATGTCATTTATAATGGGTCTCAGAATCTTAATCCACTTGAGAAGAAATATCCAGCTCATGATCGTAAACTCATAACCATGACACATGTTCTTAAGAGTTGGAATAATTTCCTTTTCAGAAAATGGTTTTTCATGTATTCTAACTATAAGAGCACGAGTTATATCTTCTCTCAAAAAATATTTGAATCTCCACCAAAGGCATTGGGTGGAGTACCTTTAGTCTTTTGACATTGACATTTCCTATACCCTAGGGAAAGGGAATACCATTGTGGGTGAATTTGAGTAGTAAAATTCTCACCCAATCCATTAAAGAATCATTGGAATAGTGGGTCTTTATGGATCTTTTTCACAATTGCATATAGGAGCTCATGAAATAGGGTTTTAGGTTATTTTGGATAGTGTTTAGTTGGCATCTTCTATTATTGATATTTTTCTTCTAAAGAATCATCTTGATGATGAATTCCATGGAATTAGGAACTCTATTTATGGTGGGGATACTATTACTGAGTGTTTTTTCTCCATTGAGGGTATCCTATGTTTATAAAACTAGTATGTTGTACCTTTTCTAATACTTAAATTTTATATGGGGTGTTTCCGTAATTCCCAGGGGGATGTGCACTTAGGAACCATGAAGATGTTTTATGATATAAGAAGTTGATTCTAGTGGATAGGTATGAGATGGGGCATAGCTTATTTTGTCTCTAATTATTATAATTTCCAAAAGTTCAAGGTCAATCACCACATACCTTCATGTTTTCCTCAACTACTCCCAATGATGACTTGGAAGTGGGATGGGATTTATATGGAATTTTTGGTTACATTTCCATGTACCCAGAGAAAGAAGAATGTGATATGGGTTGTGATTAGTAGGCTGAAAAATTGGCCCACTTTATAGTCATTCATGATAAAACAAAATTTGAGGAGCTAGGAAATATCTATGTGAGATAAAATTTTCATTTTCATGGATTTATGTCTGTTATAGTCTCTACTATAGACCAATGTGTTACATATCACAATTGTAGAATCCTTTAAGAGGTTGTGGGATCTCAGGTTCATTTGAGTATGGAATGTCATCCATAGACCAATGGCTAGACATATTGAACTATATAGATTATTGAGGATGTGATTTATGGTTTCCGCCTCGATCTTGGTGGAGTTTGATATGACCGTTTGGGGTTAGTTGGGTTCACATATAAAAATTGTTACCATTCCATGATCATAATGGATCCTTTTGAGGCCTCGTATGTTTGAACATGTAAATCTCTATTTTTTTGGTTGGAGATTAGTGGAATTTACATAGTTGGATCATGCTTGGTTCAAAAGAAGAAATAAATTATTTTTTTCATTTATCAAATAATTTTTATGGCATAGGTCCATTATAAATCTAACACTGATTTTCACCATAAACTGTTGGAGTATTTCATTGGTGATCAGGTGTTCATGAAATGTTCACCTCATTTGGTTCATCGATGGCTTGGGAGGAAAGGGAATATTTCTCCCCATTTTATGGGAATATTGAGGTTGTTGAGTGGGTGAGGAAAGTGCATCACCAATTACAAATTCCTCCACAGTTGACATTGATACATGATTTTTTCCATGTATTTTAGCTACAAAAAATAAGTATCTGATCCATCTCATGTTCTAAGTTGTAGTGATCATCATGTTTAACCTAATTTATCTATGAATGATCATCCAGTTATGATAAGTGATTTTGAAACCAAGGTAATTTTTTGCAGGATTATACCTATTCTTTTAGTGTTATTGCAGAACAATTCTTATATTCATGAGACATGTGCAATGGAGGCATCAATGAGAGAGTAGTGGCCTCATATTTTGGATTGGGATGATTCTTCATAGGATTTATAGGGATATAAAGTTTTTTGGTGGGGAGTTTGTAACACAATATTATTATTTCTAGGTACTCATTAACCCTCCTTTTTTATCAGGTTTTGGTTGGGTCTCATTTGGGGTTGCATCAGGTAAAAAGTTAAACTTTTTTGGAAAATTTTGTGTGGGTCATGGACAGTGCATGGTTTTCCAAAACCGTGAACCCAACCAATACAAACTGTTCAAACCAAAATATTGGGAGTCTCCATGGTTGGTTCACCGTTTGAAAAACCATGCACCAACCTAATAGAAACCATCCACCCAATCATATGGGTTCATAGTTAGGGAACATAGTTTGTCTAACTATGCAACACATCCCAGCTAACCATGCAAGCATAGTTTTTATTTATCAAAAATAATTAAAATTTTTATGAACCCCTATTTCTTCCCCTATGAGACCCTAACTCAGGATTAAATGAAATCCTAGGTCTATGAGGCTCTCAAGAACCATTTTTTATCCTCCAAAACCCTTCCTAGGAAGTAGTAGCTTGGACAACCTCGTTGGATTTTCCTCTATTAAGTGATCTTCTCCTATTTCTTATCCTGCACTCTCTCCATATATCCTTTATAGAATTTTTTAGATAGTCATGTGTTTGATGGATCTAATATTTTTTGTTTTGGATATTGAATCTAGGTTTGGTTCCTTAATCTATGTTTCCATCATTCTTCATAGGAAAATACCATTGTGGGTGTTGTGATATGTGATTACATGAAATAAGTAGGTGGTTCCATCTATGATTCACCAATTATGTAAAACTTGAATTTATTGGATGATTAAATTTCATTCAATTAAATTGTAAAAACTCAATTTGTTTCAAAATCGGAATTTGATTTCACTTGGTCTAGAATTTTGGGAAATAACCCCCAATTTTAAAGTAATTGGTAATTAGGTTGAGATTTGAAATTAGTGGAATTTGTGAAATTGGTTTATGAAATTGATTTTTAAGAAAAATTTATTAAATTTAATTGATAAGAACATATGACTGGTTTTATAATAAAAAATTCAAGATTTTATTAAAAATATATGTCTTGGTTTTGTAATGAAATTGGTATATTGAAACTGGAAAAGGGGAAATTGTATTTCAAACTGATTTGAAATGATTTTCCCATTATTGATATATTGATTGATTATATGCTAGTCTAGGTAATTAGTGGGTTATTTTGTATGAGAATGATACGATGGTAATTGCCTTAGAAATATATTAATGGTGAAAACTATAACAAAAAAATAGTTCTGTATATCATATCCCCAATGGGATTTGGATGGTGTCATATTTGGGGTGAGCTTGAGGGGTGTGTGTATAGATATTAGCCATGATCACAAATATGAGATGTGTGATGATCTTATAACTTTGAACAATCATACAGTAGGGAATATTACCATGTTTCTTATTTTTATTTCTTTGATTATATATTTCATTGGATGTGAAACTTTTTTACTTTTTCCTGTTGATTTATACAAATTGTTTTATATAAAAAATACATATGAAATTACTTGAAATGTTTACATTATTTGGAATTAAAATAATTTTTTGATTTAAATATGAAAATATACTTCCTTTCCTATTTTATAATAAATTTAAATCCTGATGCGGTTTATTTTTATGGAATCTTATTGTGGAACACTTTTTAAGACACTACTAGGATTTTATCTCACCCCTGCTTTTTTCCTTTAGGTGTTTTTATATTTTCTTTTTCTAGGTTCAAGTAAATGGAAAGTGAATCTAAGAGTAGGTTGACGTTATCGACCATTTGGGAATGGATTTTTAACACCTTTAGGATACTGAGTTTATCTTGACTTCTTTATAATAATTTTATAATGTACTATTTAGGTTTTTATATACATGTTTGATTTTTAGTACTGTCTCATTTGGGAGTTTTCTTTGTGAATACTGATATGTATCTATTTCTTCCACTCTTTATGTGGGAAAACCATTCCCAATTTTTTCTTTTATGATTCCAAGTGCTATTCTCCAACCCATGGGGTTTGAGAATGCCCCTATAACTGTCTCATTTTTGGCTCAGGTATCATGGTACCAAAGTATCAATGTTGGTTTCTAAAATTATAGGCTATGGATACATCATTCTCTTATACATTTTACTTTCATCCCTCACATTCTGACATACCATATATTTTTATGTATATTCCATAATCACCTTCTTAATATCATTCCACCAATTTTTCTCTCTGAGATCTTGATACATCTTCATGCTCCCTTAGTTCATTGTGAATTTTGATCTATGTGAATCATTAAATAGTTCATTACTTATCTAAATATTTTTTGGTATATATATTCAAGTCCTAAATCTTAGAAATCCTAATTCATCAATTTTTAATTTTGAGTGGCACCCTTTTCTTATAGCTTCCACCTTCTTCTAAATTTCTGCATCATCTCTTTTAGAATCCGTTATCATCTCTATAAGGTATATTTGAGCAATTATTTGATAAATGAATGGTGATGTTACTTAATTTATAATTCCCATGTCTATCCTTTTGAAAGAATAGTAAACTTAGATCCTTATAAATTCTAATCCTTGATAATGTTTTCCAATCCTTTTTACTTAAAAAATCTTCCACATTTTTTTCTTTCCCATTATTGAAATGGATTGAGATTTAATAGTACTTAATAAAATCAAACCATATTCACTAACACATATTATTCTCCATAAATTTGAATATATATTTTAGGCGCTTATTATCCAGATATATTTAACACTTCTCCCCATAGATATAATGTATATAGATTTTCAATGCAATGATCACTACAGCCAACTCCAGATCATGTGTTGGAAAGTTATGCTAATGAAATTGAAACATCCTTATGGTATAATCTATCAATTTATCATTTTTTATTATTAAATAACCAAAAACCTTATTTTAATCATTTTTTATACCATGAAAATTCTATACCTAAGGAAAGTGTGAGGACTGATGTAGTGATAATCCTCTTTTTCTAATTCTCTAACCTATCTTCACATTCACTGCTAAAGAATCAGTTTACTACCATCTGGTTTAGTTTTATTAGATGGATTGATAGTCATGAGAATTTTTTCAAAAATCCTCATTAATAATCAACTAGGATAAAGATACTATAAGTATCTATTACAGATTCTATTCTTGGACACTCCAAAATTAACATTATCTTTGAAAGTCCCATAGATATCCCCTCATTGGAAATAATATAATCCAAGACTAATAATTACATCATTAAAAACTCACATTTAATGTACTTTTCATATAGATTCACCTTCCTCAAAGTCTTTATCAAAGTATTCAAATGATTCTCAAGCTCCTCCTTTATTTTAGAGTAAATCAAAATTTATACTATAAAGATTACAATGAATTTTTCATGGTAATCCCAAAATACATTCTTCATTATGTCCATAAATATTCCTAGAGAATTATTGAGTCCAAGAGGCATCAATATGAACCCATAGTGTCAATAAATTGTTCAAAATTCTGTTTTTAAAGTATCTTCCTTTTTCCCACTTAATTAGTGATATCCCGAAAAATGGATCACCATAGAGAAATAATTGTCCTAATATATTTAATAAAACAATTAATCTATCTATGGTAGGCTATACATGTTCTTTATAATGATTTTTTGAGTTGATGGTAATCAATATAGAGTTACATTGGCATATCCTTCTTCATGACAAAGAGAATATGTTCATCCCATGGTCAATCATTTTGGTATATAAAACACTTTTCCAAATTCTCTAGAAATGGGTTTTTCAGTTCCTCCAGCTTGATAGTTTTTATTCAATAAGTATTCTTGTATATGGGAAGATATCCAAGGATTGTTTCATTAAGAACTCAATATATTGGTCTAGATGAAGTCCAAGAAACTATTTAGCGAATAAATCAATATAGACCCACACAATGGGCATGTTTCAAGCTTGATTCCCCCCTTTTTCTTGATTATTTGATCTATGTATTTATTTCTAAAAATTAAATAATATCCATACTTGATAAGAAGATTATGAGGGAGGTTCATCCTCATCCTTACACTTGTAAAAAATTTTAGGATGACTTGAGATTTAAATAGTGATTTAACTCTCTCAATAGTTAAGGTTTGATTTATATAAGGATAGTAAATCCATGAATAATACATCATCAAACTCCATTAAAGTAAGTAAGACATGATTTTCTAGAATATTTATTCCATAAACATTGACTAGGGAAGAGTTATATTCTTGGGATGCAATAATTTCCCTATTTTCTACTCTCACGGATTTCTCAACCCCATTATATTGAGGTGGTGTTCGAGTAGTTCTAGAAAACATGCAAGATATGAAACAACACATTGAAATAAAATAAAAAAATTATGTTTTCTAATATTGAATGAGTAACTAAAAAACCTTTCACCACATTTTTTTCAGGACCACCTCCGTAGTAGTGATAGCATATGCCCTTCCATGCTCTCATGGCCTTAGAGGTTGTTTTCTTTTATTGTCTCTAACAACCCTTAAGTTAAAGAATTGGATTACATAATTCCCATGTTAATTGTAGTTTAACCACTATACAATTGTCTGAGTGTTGATCTGAACCTTGTTTTCATCCATCGTATTCATTGGTTTTTAAATTTATCATCAGCATTGATTATCCTAATGCCCCTCATTTCCACACATGGATAATCTCTAGGTTCCCTTTAGAAATTTTTCAAGACAATTCATTCCCACACTTTTTACATGTAGGGTTTTGGGTTTTCTTTCTCCCATGATATTTATATTTCTATCATCCTAAAGTAAAATTCATTTTAATATTTTTATCTACATTACAATAAGACCAATGAGGAGTCACATATATCCATCTCAAATTTGAGGGAATAATGGAATATATCTTCAATTCATTTAAATTCATGGATAATGAAAGAACTTTATAGAATCTCATTTAACCCACAAATAAATGGTCCACTATATTTTCATTGTTTATGACAAAGTTAGAGTCATACCAAAAAAACCTTGTGTTTTTTCCTAATATGACATAATAGACTCGTATTACTTTTGATTTAGTCTTATGAACTCAAACTACTTTTTATGATGGAAATTTTGGGTGAAACATCTATTTAAAATATTTTCTGGAATTATTCACATTCCATGGAATCAATATCACCTTTATAATTTCTATTTTTGAAAAATTCCCACCATTATTAGGCTTCCCCCTCTAAGTGATAAATGGACCTCACACCTTTTAATTTTTTGAATCCTTTATTGAAATAAAATATCTTTGTACTAGAGTTAATGCATTTTTCTATGATGAGGGAATTAGAAGATCCACTAATGGTGGGTGGTCGTTTTCATATAAAAGACTCAACTATAACATTACTTTTATTAGGAAATGATAGTTTTCTGTGTGATTAAATTTACTATTAATAACTTGATCTAGTTGAGAAAACACTCCCATAAATTTATCATATCATTCTCCTATAATGTTAGTTATATCATTATGGAAGTAATCACATAACCTATCACACTTATTGTTGTTATGGTTTCTCTAATTTTCTATCATTAACTAAACAAAGAAAAACAATATGAGAATGCATTTACTAATAAAAACATAAAGGGAAACTTATAAACATAGAATTAATAACATATAAATGATAACTATATCCTAAATTTTGAGTCTTTGATTTTCAATATAGTTTATCCAAAGTAATTTTTATATTCATTTTTCTCACCTAACATATTTCTCAAATCCTTGATAATGGTTCATAAAGGGTTTATAAATTTCCAAATCATATCCCATAGAAGTTTCAAACTAGGTGTGAAGCCATACCTTTTTCCATGCACCAATAGATGATCAAGTTAATTCCAAATGTTCCCTTTTCTAAGATATTAACCCCAGGTAAAACTACACCAAACATCATCCACTTGTAGTATCCAAATATGATGTAATTTACTGAAAAACACGAACTCTATACTTATCCAAAATTCAAGGATTTTATTATATGATAAGAATTATCCATATGGTTCTCACTAAATTATTCTATTCGTATTCCCAAAAAATAAATTTTTCATCCTTTAATACTAAATATTGTGACCTAGGCATTTATACACATATTATTACATGATTTTTAATATAAATATCCATTAATATAAAATAATAATCAGAAAGTCATGGTGTCTTTGGAATAGTTAGTATGTAAAAAATCAATATGTATTTACTTTAATCTCCATAATGCGTTATTAAATTCTTTTGATCTCCTAAAACTATATGGGATAACATGGGGGATATACATACAATATGGGTGAGCTAGAAATCCTAGAAACAGAATAATTATTTTAAGAAACATAAAATGTGAGTCCAAGGTATAACATGATATCATAAAATAGAATCCTCATATATAATCATATAGAAGAATAATATAAATTAAATGGTATCATAATATCTTGGAAACATAGGAAATGTGGCCAAAACACAATACATTACATAAGAATAAGTCACTTCTAACATCCAAGACAACACCGTATGGTGGACATGGACAGATAGTGTATTAACATTACTCCCTAATCCTAAATATGACATATTAAGAGACAAAATATTTACCTAAACACCCGTAATATAATGTTCATGATTATGTGTTAATGAAAAATTAAATCAATCGTACGGAATAAACATAATAATTACCCCAGGAAAGAAACCCTTTTTTCATAATATTTCCTCATAACATAATCAAAAGATATTTCTTAAAGAATTAATTTGAGAAATGATCATTAGGAAAGTATTACACTATAAAAGGAAGGGAAAATAATATAGGCATAAATTTTAGATACATATATACTGAATTTATAAGAACTCCATATGTTTACAGAGATTGAAATAGAGATAGAGAGATAAAGTTCATAACCTAAAGAAAAGTGTGATTTGGAATGATCTCTTCAACCATGAGAAAAGTATTTCCAGATATCAAAATACCCATTCCATTTAAAAAAATATCTGAACATATATAGAAAAAATGAAAATAATATTTTTATTTTGATGAAATAAATAAATATTTTAAAGAAAACTAACTATCAAATAATGGTTCTGGTGGTAGGAAAACTATTAACGTCGTATACGTTAAAACAAAACATTACTTTTTCTTTTGTAAAGAATGTCAAAATATTCTATATAATATATGTAAAAAATATTCCTTTAAAAACCCATTAAAAAGAGTCATAAAATTTTCTTTATAATATATTTATATCCAAATAAATACAATAATAAAATAATTTTAATAATATATACATGTACGAGAAAGATTTAGAAAATAAATCATTAAAACATTTAAAATGAGGTTTTTAAAGTAAAGTGTCCCATATATAAAATCTTAAAATTTGCCCCTTTTTAAAACATTATAAATAAAGATAAATATTGTTAAAAATTAAAATTTTCTTCTATTGATTTATAAATAATAATTTTCTTGAATCATTTAGAATGACATGTACATGGAAGAAAAAGAGTTATAAATGAAACATTAAAGTAGGATTTTTTTAAAATAAAGTCCCTTAGCTCAAGCCTGAATCGCCACGTGTTTTCATTATCTTCATGAATAATAAACCTATTTTAATTATTTAAATTATTAAGAAAAATTTTCAAGTTTATTATTCCTATTCTTTTATTTATTACAATGTCATATTCAACTACTTAGTTAATTAATTTCATGTCGTATGTTTTGATGATATTTGGGTCGTAAGTCCAAAATTACTCTAATAGGTTAACTATGGTCAAATAGTTCATTATTCTATAAAATCCAGAATAATTATCATTAAATAATTATAATTTTTATACATAAATTATACTTTTAAAACCAATCATAAAAGGTGTTTAATAAAAATGAACTATGTTGCGATCATGGAGATGGTATGTCATACGTAGGTATGTGTAACGCTTTCATTTATTCAATGATATAGATGGAAAGAAGTTACGTATTATTTAATCCTTATATAATGATAATTATATCATAAATTTAACATTATATCATTAAATATACTTATATATACCATCCATGTGATGCATTAATGAAAAAAAATCACATCACTTTGTGGCGGTTGTAATCCACAAGTACCCATGAACGATGTTATCATTTTTATATGAATGGATTGGTAAGAAAATATATGAAATATTAAATTATAAATATGATAAATATTTCATTAATATAATATATATAAATTAAATCCATCATCATAAATAGTCATGATAGGTTATTATATAAAATTAATTATATTGTCTCGTGAGGTGGTAGTTCGACGAACACAAGAATCATAGATTGGTTTCCCATTTTATTTAAGAGGATATGGATGTAGATTATTAAATTAATGTAATAAAATATAATTATATGTTATATACTGATTTTTTAATATCATCATGGTTAAATATTATTTTATGGTGTTGGAAGAAGAAATATAATAGAAACTCATTATTAAGAATTATACCATGTCTTCAGATAACCTATAGGTTTATACCTACAGCCTTCTAAGGACGGTTTTTTATCAAACCAGATAGTCTAGTTTATGGGGATGGATTTAAGTAATTTATTTGGATAGGTCTTGGTCAAATTATAAGTTTCTTTAATTGTAGACAGAAGAGGAGAATGGTTGTCCTATTATATGTGGGGGAGAGGACCCACTTGGAATATTCAAAAAGAATAAAATATATAATTGTATTATTCACAAAAAATGGGTCCAGAATGGATAATTAAAGAATATTATATGATATATGGTAAAAAAAATTATCTAATAGAAATAATAAATGTTTTTATGTCATTTTATCACATTTTTTTACCCCTCAATAAACCTATTTTAGCCTTAACCATGGTAATAAATTATTACTATTTTTACTACTATTTATGAACAAAAAATAAGTTGAGAATATTAACAAATATTAATTATACTAATTAAATATATTTAATCCATTTTATCAAATTCAATTCATTTAATCAGAATAATTTAATTTCAAATTAAACATGCAAAACTTGATGGAAAAAATCAGAAGAAAACAAATATGTTTTTTAAAACAAAAAATGTAGTTATACTAAAATAATAAATAAAGATCATTAAATTTTAATTAATTAAATTTTAATTAAATAATATATTAATTATGATACTTTTAAATAAATTCAATGCATAATGTCATTTTTAAATTACAATATTTAGTTAAAATAATTGACAGTTTTACCAAATTAGTATTTTCTACTATTTGTTAAAAATTTAATCTTTTTTCAAAAAATGTATGATTTCACCCTAAGATAATTTTTATATGATAATTTAACAAATGATATCATTTTTTTAAAATTATTTTTTAAAAGGTTCAAGAAATTAATTTCATTAATTTCTCTCAAAAAGAAATAAAATTCAATTTTTGAAAAAAATGTATTTTTAAAGAATAAAAATATAATTATTGAAAATTGAGGGATTATTTACAAAGAATATATTAATATATTTATATTTGATATGACCATTATATATATATATATATATATATAATTGTAACATCCCAAGTAAATAAAGAAAATGATATATTCATATTTAATAATATTTGTGAATTAAATATTAATATTACATTAAAGGGTATGCTATGTTCGATGGAATACCTGAAACACAACAATGGGTTTCTCCAAAATCTCATATTACACATAAGTTTGAGTCATACTGAAAAATAATAATATAATTTTATTTTAATTGGTAGTTAACATATATTCATTATATTGGCGGAAATGAACATAACTAACTACAATATGATTACACATGTTTTTTAAATGTGTTTAAATTTATCCAATGAAATTTAGAGTCTAAAATTTAAATGAATCCAATTTTAAGTATAAATACTATAATATTCTTTAAAATGATGATTTACCACATTTTGATGGAAAACCCCTTTTAAATCTAGTTTTGGTTACTTTTTTATGTTCTATTTGACAAAATAAACTTATTCTTTATAATTTGGACATCAAATTTTAATTTGGGTAAATTTTTGGTATTTTTCTGATAAAATTCATTTTTTTATAAATAGTGAAAAATACGAAATTTTAATTCAAAAATACCTTTTAAAATAATTTATTTATATAGTTATATTTTTCTTTTTAGTGGTTTTAAAATGTAATTAGATTATATTTTTAACATTTAATTCAATTTTGGTCATTGAATGTAATTTGACTTTGAAATTGAACATAAATAAGTGTCAATATTTTGATAGTTATTATTTCTTAAAAACACTCTTTTGGGTTTCCACAATGGTAATTAATTTTAAATTAATTTATGCCAATTATGTGTTTTGAATTTGGAAAAATGGATTCCATATTTGGAATCATAACTTCCAAATTCTGTAAATAGTTAACTTTTATTTTTAGACATTAAGAATATTTACTTCAGTAAATATTTTATTTATCATGGTTAAAGGGTAAATCTGATAAATAATGGTGAAAATAATATTATAATAGTATTAAATTACCCTTACACTTATCCTAACCCTATTGGATGAGATATGTCTGACCAAAGGCATCTTGGGGTCGATTTTGGGTCCCCATGGAGGCACTTGGGAGTGATAATGACACTTTATATTAATTAATTTAAAGTAAAGACAAAAATGATGTAAACATATATCTTTTAGTAAAACAATTTCTATATGGGGTTATATAAGTGATCTCTTCGACTATAAATATTTATTGGAAAGATAAAAATATTTCCAACATCATGGTATTTTATTTATAATTTTTAGACATTAAATAAATAAATTTAATTATGACAAAATGGTGATGCAGTAATTGCTTCATTAATAAAGGATTCAAATAAATGATGTTATAAATATTAAAATAAATTTATTTTGAAAGTTTTCATGTCATCCAAGAATTTTAGGAACAATAATAACTTTTTTATCTTTTATTTAATGATGTTTTTTCCAAAAGAATCACGTTTTTATGGATTTTTAAAAGTCTGTATATGAATAGTTTATAAATTGACAAAAATTAGTTTTTAAAACAATTAATATTTTATTAAATTATAAAATAATCCTAAAAATATAATATTCTTCCAAATGACTTAAATACTATTAAAATGTCATAAATGATAAATTTTTGGTTGCTTGACATTTTATTTTAAAATCGCCTGCTGTTCTTGAATTTCTTCTGGACTGGGTGCTAATTCATGTTTAGATCTAGTAAATTGCTGCCTCTTGTATTCTGCATTGATTATGTTGGGGTTTCCAATTCTGACATCTGGGCTGGATCATATTCTTCTTTTCATTGGATCTGAGGGGTAGCTTGCATCTGTATGATTCTGGTTTTTATGGAAGTGTTTTCTACTGCTCTACCTTTTTATGGTGCTGCTCCCCCAATCGAGATGGACAAATTATATCTAATTTTTCCCTGGGTTTGAGATATGTGGTCTGGTGATCTATTTTCCACCCTTTGTAGGTTTCTGATGTCCTTAACAAGCAGGACTGTGGAGATGATACACCAAACTACTTGTTTTTCTACTTTGTCGTTGCACTACCTATGATGCCTGTTGCATGCTGTTTCTTCTGATGCTGCTTGTCAATGTAGGCCAGTGAAGATTTTTGTTTCTGTACTACCTCAGGTGCAGTCACAAGACATCTTGAAGGATGTGTCTCAGGGCAGGACCGGGTTGCTACACTTTGGCGTTGCTGCACTTTGGCGTGAGGTGTTTTTTGTAGGCAGGTTGTTTTTGTTGCTTGATTCGCTGTGGTTTGTTGTTGGATTGCTTCTGATTTATCTTCATGTATGCTCTTTTCTTGTGTTGGTGTAAACACATTACACCTCGAGAATGATTTGTAACACTTTTTATTTAATAAATTTCTTAGGGGCATGAATTGGGTGACCAATTCATGTTTCTGTTTCTCTTAAAAAAAATTATAGTATGAATATATAAGAGGATATGGTAAAAGTTAAATAAGTAAACAAAGGGTTAAATAAAAAAGATAAGGAATAAAAAAATATCCAAAAAATGTCCAATTATTTTTGGATGATTTTATTTCAGCTTATATGCACCTTATCGTAGAATTAAATAGGGTTTGGAACTTTTGAAATAGAAAATAATTTTATAATAAAATAATACTTTCAAACTTTCTTAAAGAGCCCCCCTCCCTCTTATAAAAGGCCGCCACCTCTAACCCATTACTCACACCTCTCAATCCCCCTTGGATCATCCAAACTATACTCCAATAATATTCCAACATCCCTCTATTCCACCTAGAAACTTTACCTTAGGTAGAAGCCACTTCGAGAAATCCTTTTGGTTCAAACCAAAGGGAGTTACCCGATTTAAAGGTAACATCTTCCCTCAAGTTCTCTTCTTTTATTTTACTTCTTAACTACCTATGATCTTATTATTATTTTTTTACATAAAAACATAAGTATCCTCAATATACTAGGTTTTTTTTATGATAAGTATTCTAACTACTCTTCCACACACCTCCATTTAATAGATACGAACATAATGTTTCTATGGACGGCGAACTATTGGCTCACGAAACAATGATTGTCCAATATTCTCCTACCACCTCTTATGGTGGTCATTATGATGGAACTATATTTATATGTGATATATATTATATTTATATTGTCTCTATATTTATATATTTTATCATTTATGGCATACCATTATGGTATCCATAATGGGTAAACGTGATAATTTCATTTGAGGAAGTGGGGATTACCACCCCCTCAAAGTGATATGACTCGTTCATGCCATATGTGGAATGTATAAAGGATGGAGTTAATGAAATTATATATGATATTATAATGGAATTATAATATACATATGTATCATTAATTTTTCATTCAATTAAATACGAAATAGAAATGAAAGTAGCGTTCATGCGTACATACGGCTTACTGTCTCCATGAACGATGCATTTCATTTCTTATCTCCAAATGTTATGTACTATTATAAATATATATATATACTGTATATATATGATATATATGATATCTAAATCATGAATATCATTCTAGATATAATGTACTTTTGACTCTGTGGACAATTTGTAATTATCACAGGTTCATTTTTGACTCAAGTACCAAATATTGACAAAACGGTCATTATTAACTCAAATTATTATGTAATGTTTATAATGTTGTAATAAGTGATATAAAAGGAATAATTAACTTTAAAATGGTTATGAATCAAGTAGAAATTAACTTTAGTTTATTATTCAGAAGATTAAAGAATGAACGAGTCAAGTCAGACGTGAGGTAAGGGAACTTCTTAAACCAATTGCCATTCTCAAGGTTGATCTTCTACTTCTTGTTTATGTCATGCTATGATTATGTGAGAAATGAATTTTTATATCTTATATTTTATTTTTAATTTCTTTATGTGTGTTTATAGTGAACACAAATATTTTATCTATTTAATTTAAAAAATGATCTTTGTAAGGGACTTTGTCTCAATCTCCTTTCATTGAGGCATATTTTGATTTATTCACAAATTTATTTTATACGGTGTATAAACCCTTTGACTTTTCATTTCATTCAAATGGAATCTTTTTTTTTCTACTTATAGTTTTACTAAATGAAAAAATGATTGTTTCTTTTTAACATATGCGGTGACAATGACCTTTCCTTCATCACGAGCATTATTTGATATTTGGCTTCCTTGACATGCTGTAATGTTTTTAAAAAGAAAATAAATACCATATACTATTTTTACATATTTTGGTATTGAAAATGGTTTTAAGAAATTATTTCTTAAGTATATATATTAAAATTTTATTACAATGTGGAAATTTTATCTTTCCTTTATGATTGTTCATGTGTTATGATTATGTTATGGTTCTTAGGAATTATTTACGTATATGGGTGGTTTCATGATAAACCTAGGGCGGGTGAGCCTGAGATAGCTCTCCAATGCATTGGGTAATGTTACATAGGTAAATTTTAATGTTTATCCTAATATATTTATGAAATATACTGTGATGGGTATTTGAAACATAACTCCCTACATAGCTGTGAAAGCTACAACATAAGTATATTAGGGATTCAAAAAGTTACCTTTATGATTTATGATTTCCATGTGTTATTCATAAATCTTATGATCTTGTGTGGTATGTTAAATATTGAAAAGTATGATTTCATTGACTAGTATTTATTTTTATACTAATGTTTTCTTTTCTTATTTTATAACCCTTACTGAGCTTTTTATTCTCATCCCATGTTTTTGAAATTCTTTTCACAGGATTTGAGGTTGGGTAATAGAAAAGAAGAATTCAAGAAGATTTATATAAAGAAAATAATTTTTGTTTTATTTAAGGAGTTTTATTATTGTGAAAAAAATGGATAGAGTAAAAGTTTCAGCATTTTAGTTTTTGAAATGTATTGTAATAGTTTCAGCCTAATTCTCTAAAACTCTAAACCTAAAAATAGCCTCAATGTGAATTACTAACTTAATTCAAGATTATGTAATGTTTAAGGCTCATGCATTATAATCATAATGTGGTTAATCCTATTCATCCCCACCAATTTAACATCTAGGTTAAATTTATAATATTTAAATAATAATATTTCTTGGTCTATTTAGGCACAGTGTTTTGTTCTATATATGCTATAAATCATCATTTTATTTTTAAAATATAATGGTATTACAAAGAAAATAAATGGAATTAAGTTTTAATGGTATAAATCTTGTGATAATTATTTATAATAATTGAATTTTTGTTCGACCACATCAATAATTCTAATATTATCTGAATAATTTAAGAATTATACCTTAGTTTGTAATTATTTCAAGATAGAAATTAGGGAAGTGATGATATAGGGAGATTATGTCTTGGCATATAGATCATGACAGTTGATTCCAGGTGAACTGAATTGTGCAATGAATGATCTTAAGCTATCCATGGTAGTTCACTCTATAAAATTTCAGTGGTATTATGTCCTCGATGAGAGTTTTATTATTTATACTTATTACAAGATATATAAGTATATATTTTCTAAGCATGTCCAAAATCATCAATAGAATGTTTGGGGTGTTTATCTGAAATCATAAGACTTTGACATAGAATATATGCCTAGTAAAGTAAAAATATATGTTAATTCATTGAATTGGATGACATGAACTTCAGAGTAATGAGAAACTAGTTCTAAGTAGAGGATAATGGACTTGTTTGATGAGATGCATATAGGTGTTCAAGAGGAGTAGGAATTGACGAAGCTGGGGTCTTTATCTATTGATATGTCTCTCATGAACTAGGTTAATAGGTGGTAATATGAGGATCCAGAGCGCTTGGTGTTGAGAGAAATATATGATGGTGGTGATCTACCTCCAAACCAGATCTTCGATCATGATAACATTATTCATATTCATGGTCATGTCTATATGCCTACGTGTATTTGTGAGAAGATAGTGCATGATATTTTTTCTTTGAAGTAAATGGTGTGCCCTTGTTTGAAAAAAAAAATGTATCATGATATTTATAGATATTATTTATGGCCATGTATGAACAAGGAATTTGAGGGTTTTGTGACATGATGTTACACATGAAAGAAGATAAAAGAGAAGCATCAATGACCTTCTTATCTTTTACAGTCATTTCCCATTCCAGAATAGAATTGGGGTGATGTTACCATGGACATCAAGGTGGGTCTACCAAGGACACATCATGATAATTATTCAGTATGGGTGATTGTAGATAAATAGATAAATTTAGCCTATTTCTTTCCAATTTGGGAAATATTATTCATCAATCATTTGGGGCATTTAATGTTTTGAGAGATAGCATGTTTTCCTGGGGTGCCTCAGAGTATTATTTTAGATCATGGTACACATTTCAATTCATTATTCTAGAAAGTATTTCAGAAGTCACTGGTTACTCATGTGTTTTCGAATATACTGTACCACCTATAGATGAATGGGAAATCAGAATGTTCTATCTAGGTGCAAGAGACCATGTTGAGAGCATGAAGCATTGATTTTTGGCAGAAAATGGGAGAATCACATAGAAACTATTGAGTGTTCTTATAAAAATAGTTATCATGTGAATATTAATATGGAGCCACATTATGTGCTATATGTTAGGCTATGCAGGTCACATTTTTTCTATATGGAATCTTGAGAGTTAGGGTTTTGGAGTCTCAGTCTGATGTTAGAGACTTCGAAGTAGGTTGAGTTGATCCAGAAGCATATATCTATGGAAAAGAGTATAAAGAAGTCATATGATGATACAAATATTTGACCTATTTATTTTATGATGGGTTATAGATTGTTCATTTGATTATTTCCAAGATTTGGTCACTGTCAGATTTGGAAGCATGGAAATTTGGTGCCTAGGTTTTTCGGGTTATTTAGGATTGTGGATTAGATCATTCTAGTACTATATTGATTTTATATTCCATAGTGGTATAGTGAAATACATGATTTTTTTCATGCTTCATAGCTTCATAGGTATCACCCTTACCCTTATCCTCTGATTTAGATTGTTGATGTTCATGTGGAGGATAATGTATTCTATGAGGTGTATCAAATTCATATTGTGGGTTATAGTGAGAAAATGTTTTGGAGTAAGTCTATGTAATTGGTTTGAGTATTAGGGTTTCATGTCTTTGTACAATAGGAAACATGAGAGAGGGAAGCTAATATAAGTCCCATTGGCCCATAATTTTTACCTTAGAGGCTTCTAGGCTCTTGAGATTGAAGCTCAAGGATGATTTGTGATATGGTAGGGAGATTTGAGATCCCGACCCTTAGATTAGGTATTTTTTGTTTTAAATTTTGATTTAATTAATTTATAAGGTATTGTGGAATTATTATTTAGAGTATGTAAGGTATCAAGAGAGTCGTGGTGGATTGGGACTCAAAAAAGATGGAAAATATAGATACATTGCATGGAACTTGATTAGCACATGATCAGTGCTAATTGTGCACCATGATCGAGCGACAAGGATCAGGGTGAAATGTGGTTGTCTCAACTATGCGAGGTTTCTTGGAAACCATGATACATGGTTATAAAGGCATTCATATTACTTTTTAGTGGATTTTAAAACCATGTTGGTGGCCCAGGACACTATTCATCCTATGCATTCCATAGATAGATGAGGTCTCATGGTTGGAGCACGATTTTTCAAACCATGCTGCTAAAAAATTAACCACCTTAAAATTTTATAATTAAACAATTTCCCTCTGAAACATATATCTTTTCAACCCTATTATCATCCTCATTTCACTCATAGTGTCTAAGGTTGTGAGACAAGAGGTATTTCCTTTACCAAGGGGGTATCTCCTTCGATTCAAAGGTTTTTCAATTGTCATTTATTAATTTATGAATCCCCATGTAATTATATGATCCAATTTCCTTTTATTTTATAGAAGATTCAAAGATTACTAAGTCCCACAATAATTATTTCAAGGGAGTTCTTCAGTTTTATGATTGTGGTCGTTTTATATTGAATCAAGGTTTGGGTTTGGATTAGTTTTTTCATCAAGTATAAGGTAAGAGTTAAAAAATATATTTCCAATAGTATTTACTATTTTTGATGTGTATAATTTTTGTGTTATTACACCAACATACTATGAAATTATTTCCATATTTAATAATAACAAATTGGGCTTTTGGGTGTTGTGTAAAACCCTTCACAGTTTTCATTGGGACTTTTAAAGACTATAAGACTGATCCTCTATCGACTAATGGGGTGTTCCAATCCCTTAAAATTGTAAAATGGGTTTTAAATGTTGGAATTGAGATTTAATAAGATTAAACCAATGGAAATAATTTTTTGGAATGTTAGTATGACATAAGGGTCTTTTTGGATTAATTGGGAAAGATTACATGTGTTATGATACAATAAAAGGAATATGTGGTGAATTATTATATTGGCATATATAGGTTGTTAAATGGTTTTAACAAACATTTAATGGCTGCATTATATGAATCAAAGTTGAATGGTTTAATTATAGAAATGGTTCATAGGAAATTATTATAATGGATCATGGAAGAATTGATTAGTGTAAAAAGTGAACCCATATAGTGTTTATCTGTTTAAAATTTCAATGATGGTGATCCAAGAATAATTTAAATAATGGTTTGATTAAGAATGTTAGACGAAGGATCATCATCTTTGGGATGGGACAGACTAATAATTTTCACACCACCGATGTTTTCCATGTTTTAGTTACTGTGCGGGTGCTCTAGGAAAAAATATTTTATATGATGTAGGTGCATATAATGATGATCCTTAATACCTTGAATTTCAATGGACTTGAATAATGAATTACCCTTTTTTCAGTTTAGAACCACTATGGTGCATTATTTAGATTATCCTCATGGGACGAAATAGTTTCGATTGGATTAGTGTCACTTGTAACTCGAGGAACAATGAGGTTATTTGAATAATGTTTATTTATGAGAACCTATTTAGATTTATTTACCTATATATTATTCATTTTATAGCTACATACATTATATTTTCTACTTGATATTTCTTTAGACATCATATGTTGTTTCCTACAAAATTGTACTCAAACCCTTCTTAGTCTGACATTCATTCCCAATAAAATTTCATTACATTAGGTTTGGATAAAGGTAATGGACCTATATTAGATTATTGATTTGGTATTTGGTATTGAGTGTGTATGAGGGTATCATACTAGATATTGGGACCCATTTTATGGTTTTTTATGTTACTTTATTTTGGGTTTGTATTGACACTTGACCCTATTATAACATGGAATATTTACTATATTGGTCATGGTATTTTACCTAATTTTGGGATTTGGATCTTTTAGTTATTTTTATTAATGTATATTTTTTCCCATTAGGTTACATTATAATTTTTATTTACTCTAATAAAGATGTTATTCTCACCCCAAGTTATTCATTAGACCCTTGTTTCTATTCAGCAATCTTTGGCATATGGAGAGGTGCACTTGAGGTCATTTGGAGAACTGGTTTGACTACTAGTTAGATTGACATGGGTTGGGATGTTACAGTAGATGTTCTTATTATTAACCAGAATTATGGATCAATGAGACTCTAAATTTATTATCATGAAATTAATATTATTATAGTAAATAATAAATATCAAATCCCCTTTATTGATTTTTTTTTCTCTTCAATTATGAGGGGCTAGATGATATTATTATATATTCCAATTGGAAGGAAAATAATTAATATCACTTGAGGATTTCATTGAAGACCTTATTTAAGGATAATTTTTATGAAAACATTCCCATGTATGAATTTTTTCTATAAAGAGTTTCATTTTTGGGACATATAAACTCAAGTGATGGTATATTGGTGAATCTATAAATGATGAATATTATTGAAAATTGGCCAAAAACAACCACTATGACTGAGATATATAGTTTTATTAAATTTTTGTATACTATCAATGCTTTCTGAAGTATTTTTCAAGAACTTATAATCTATATTCCATGTTAACTCTAAAGGTATTTAGGTTCGTTTAGACTAGTGAATTTGGAGAAAATTTAAAGGAAATGAAGAGAAGGTTGGTTAATGAACCTATCCCCACACTACCCTAAAATATAGAAGGGTTTTTTATTTATAGTGATGCATAAAAAAGGTTTTGGTTTTCTTCTTATTCTAAATCATATCGTGATAGATTCTTCTTCACACCAATTTGAGGTTTATAAGAAAAACTACCAAAATCATGATTGGGAGTTAGAAACATTAATCATTTCTTTAAATATATTGATTAATTATAATTAAGTAAAAATGTGTGACATATATACTAATCATATAATTTTAATATATATATTCACCTAAAAATAGTTGAATATTTTAAAAAGATGATGGTTTGAGGTGATTAAACATTATGATTTCTCAATATATTATCACCCTTGGAAAGTGAATAAGGTGGTTGATTCTTTGAGTGGAAATGATCAAGATATATTATCTATGATGAGGATAAAAAATGATCCAATAATTATGGCTTTTAAAATCATGAGACATGAAATTTTGAAGGAATGGGAGAAATTGTATCTTTCTCAAATGAGTGTTCAACTATTTGTCCATGTGATGACTAAAGATGCACATAAGGAGGATGTAGACCTACAAAAGAAGGAGAAAAATGTTATTGAGTTCAACTATTATTGTGATAGAATAGTAATTTTTTTGAAACATGTATAAATCTTTTAAATACCATACCTGAGTAAGTAACTAATGAAATAATATCATAGCTCATCATTCTCTATTAATCCTTGAAGTATAAAGATTTATAGAGAACTGAAAGAGTATTTATTGTGGAATAGAATTAAGGTATAAATGTAGGGGTTTGTATCTCAATTCTTGGTATAATAATAAGTTATGTCTAAGAGAAAAAATTATAAGGGATTGTTACAACTATTACCCATACCAAAATGGAAATGGTTAAACATTAACAAATATTTCTTCATCAAACTCCCCAAAATATCTAAATCTTATAATGTTATTTAGGTTGTAGTTGATGACATTATGAAGTCAGTACACTTACTTTATATTATATAATATTTTTCTCTTGATCATCTTTCTAGGATATTTATTAATTAAGTGGTAAGGTTTCATGGGGTACCACATTATATTGTACCTGATCGAGATCTACGGTTTAACTTGAAGTTCAAGATAAGTCTTCAGAAAGATCTAGATATAGAGTTTTGTTTTAATATTTATTATCATCCTATAATATATTGTTAGTCTTAATGTACTATTCATACCCAGGAGTATATGTTGAGATATTTTCCTCTATATTTCAAAGGTTCTTAGGATCAAAAACATCCTCTAATTGAGTTTTATTATATTGAAATATTTTACTTGAGCATTTATATGGACCCTCATAAAGCCCTCTATTTAAATAATAGTATAGATCTAATACGTTTAGATAAAGTTATACAAATAAATCTATTAGGACATATTCTAGCTAAATAAATGATAGGGGAGGATCAGTCAATCTAGCAACACATCAAGATAGTACAGAGTCAAAAAAAGAGTTCTGTTGACAATAGTTAGTAAGATCTAAAATTTGATATTGGTGAGAAGGATTTCCTATGAATTTCTCCAAATAAAAAGGATATTAGATTTGGAAAAAATGGAAAAATTATCCCTAGGTATATTTTTACCTTCCAGATTCTTGATCGAGTAGTTACTGTAACATATATATTGTTTCTCCCATCAAAACTCTCTCGATTTTGTGATGTGTTCCATGTAATTCTCATGAAGAATTAAATACCTGATCTTTCACATATAACAAACTCAGATGTTATACCATTGGATCGTGATCTTTCCTATGAATAGAAAACATTATAAATCTTGAATAAAATATATAATGTCTTATGGACCAAGACTACTCAATTGGTTATAGCTCTTTAGAGTAATAAAAATATAAGGAATCTATATATAAACATGGGGATGGGACGAAGCAAACATAAAATCATTTTTTATACCAAAGTAATAGAATTTTTAGTTAGAATTTTATTTTAATTGGGGTATAATATAACACCCCTAGATTTTATATATATTTACCTTGAAATAAAAGTTGTAGTATTTGATAGCTTACCTTACAAACAACCCTGAGTCTATATGAATCAAGATATAGTAAACCATTATAACCTAGCATTTAAACTGTAAAGTATGAATTTTAAAATACACTTTATAAGAAATACATATAAATTTTTTCAATAATTCAAATTTATAAATTAAATAATAATAAATAAGTACTCAATTTTTGGTATAGTTATTTTACAATTCATAAATATGTCTTCTTCAACAATTGGTTTTATCACATTATTGTACTTAGAAATTTTATAAATAATTTATGATATTTTCGGAAATATTAATTAAGGAAATTAAGAACATTTTTGAATTTATAATTTCAATATTATCTTTGGCTGGATTTTTAGTTTTTTTTAAATCTTCTTTTTCAGGGAATAGAGAAAATACTGATTTTTTGTAATCAATTTCATTTATTTTCAAGTATAATTACCATTATGTTTTGAATTTTAAATTAAATTAACTTAAATATAATTTATTTATAAATAATATAAATAATTACATAAAAAATCATTATAATTTATTTTTATATAAGTACATTTTGGGGTTTAAAAACAAATTTTTATAAAAATTGATTTTATGGACACAATGAGTTTTTAAAATAATACATATAATTAATCTCTATTAAATATTTTTTTAATGAAATTTAAAGATATTATATCTAATAATATATTTTTACATTCATTTAATTTAATTTATAAGGAAATTAATTTATGTAAATTTGGTTTTATTATTAACAATCCATTCTTCTAAAACGTGTTTTCATTGTGGGTTTTGAGCTTATTTAAAATTAAATTCTTCCACTTAAAAAAATTGAGTCTGGTAAAATATATTCAATATTTTTAATCATGATAATTAATATAATCTATTATATTGAACTTAATTTTATTTCATAGTGAATAGTAACTATTGTAAAATTTTATTACAAAAGTTAAGGTTAAAACAGGTTTGTCGAGGATTAAACCCTATGATTAGGGTAGTATTATGAACAAAAATTGTATAATTATTATTATTTTAAGATCTTTAAACCTTATATTATCCAAAATTATAGTACAAGGAAAATTGGATCCACTTTACAATGGAAGTGACCTTATATCATCGAAATATTTTCAGAATTTAGATTTTTGTCCCTCCACTCACTTATAAAAGGGAAACTCTTATCCTTACTTATTCACACCATTTGATTCATATATATTAGAAAATATTTATTCCAAAAAAATCAAAGAATCATTATATTTATTCTATATATTCTATTATTCTCCTAATACCAATACTTTAAGGCTTATGTTTTAATCTAAAGGAGGTCTCTCAAAGAAGAGGTATATGTCTTAACCAAGATCAATAATTTTAACCCTTCTTCTACTTCTTCTAAAAATGATTTATAAATTAGAAAACTATGAATCTAGTATCATAAATATACTGATATATTATTATGTTCATGAAAAAACCATTTACAACATCTTCTCAATCAAATTGGAGATTAAAGTATCACTTGTGCATATATATGGACTACTACCTCCACGTTGCAATGCAATTTTTTTTCCATCACTATAAGGACCTGAACTTATTACATTACATAATCTTTATTTTAGCCAAGAAATCACATCCTTATACATTGAGGATCTTTTCATGTTTATTTATTTAGAGAATTGGGACATAAACCATTCATAAAATTACACATTATTACAGAGTGGATACCATAAAAATAGTATTCCTTTCTTTCAAAATATAAAACTTTTTACATAAAACATGATTTCCTTGAATAATTTTAAATAATTTAAAATGGATTCCTTAATTGTCATACACATCCTTATAACCTGTGAAAATCATTTAAAAACATTGGATGAGCACAAAAATCTTCGAAAGGGATATAAAAAGAAGGAAAAAACACATTAGTCCATGAACACTTGTAACGCATGAAATCATTTTCAAAAGACATACTTTTCACCCATATATACTTACTTTGTGAAGCATGATATTTAAACAAGATCCACACAAAACATGAGAAAAAAATATAATCATAAAGGTTTATTGGTGCATTACTTACAGAATCTTTTAACCCTCTTGGCTACCTTATAATTTGTAACCCTCACGGCTACCTTACAATTTGTGTAACCATCGCAGTTACACTTGGAGTAACCATACGACCAACCTCCAACTTACGCATACCCAATGAATTATAGAGAGGTATAGGTCCCACCCTTTATCATAAACTATTTACAAGAACCAGAACATAATCATACAACATGAATAATTACATAAAAACATTGCTCTTTAATTTTATAAAACAGAATTTTTAAAATGGGTTTTAAAAGGAAAGTCCCTTATAAATATCATATAATTGTAGGAGTATTTAATAGAGGGATGTAATATCTATATAATCTATAGATACACATAATTTAACATAATTTAATCAAAATTAATCACACAAAATAATTAAACACCACATAAATAATGAAGTAGAAGGCTAACTCAAAGAATGGAAATCGGGTTAAGAATTCCCTTACCTAGGGTTCATCTTACATCAAAATCCTTTAAACCTCATTTATAATAGTTAAAAAGTGTTATTAATATATTAAAGAATAATATCCATCTTTATAATACCTTATATGATCATTTTATTACATCATTTCACCCTTTAATTGTTAGTATTTTGTTCCTTACACTGTTTTGGGTGTGTTCTTTACATGATTTTCATGATTGGATCATTATGGATTGTTCTTGTCAATTGGAAGTGAAACACCAGAATTTTAATGGAGTAGTATTTAAATATTTCTAGTACCATAATTTATACCATTTATCATCTTGAATTATTTCATGAGGTTGATTCATAAGTTAAAACATTAATGATGTTTGTTTAGATCTTTTTAGTGGTTCTTTGATAATAACAACCTCATTTTGTTTTATAAATTAAAACCATGTGTAAAATAATCCAGAACCATGGATGAGAAATAATAAATATATTATAACCCAGTTTAACAATAAAAATGGTTTCATGACCAGCCTTGAAGAAATTAAATCAAATTGAAATCACATCGTCCATGATGTCGGTAATTCAACACATCAAGAACAATGTTTTTAATTCCTCGAATAAGTTGGGGAGGAGAAGAAGATTTATTGATGAATTTTCCATAAACATGAGAACATACAGAATATAAAAGATTTTGGAGCTTTGATTCCTATTGGATAATAGTAGGTGAGGAAATAAGAAGAAATAAACTCAAAATAAAAGAAAAATTGAGAAATCTCTCACTAAAATTCATTAGCCTAATGGCGTCGCTTAAAATTTCATAAAATAATTTGATTAAGGAAAAGGGGTATCCCATAATTATTACATAATATTGGCAGTAATGGGGATATGTAATGAAATATCCCAACATGATCCAAAGGTAATGAAAAGAACAACATAAAATTAAAGAAAAGAAAGAAAATAAAAGAGGATGTTTACCTCTTGATCTCTTCTCCTTGAGATCCTTCTTAAGGCCTTTGTTTTTGGCCTTTTGGTGAGACCAAAAGATCTAGGACATGGGGAAGATCCTTTATAGGAGTATTGGGCAGAACTTAGGTAAGTCTCAAGGCTTGAGAGGTTTTGCAGGAAGAGGGGAATGAGGGTGGTATTTATAGTGGAGGAGAGGAGGTATTTGACATTATTTTAATCATTATTATAATATTGTTGCTCAATACAATGAATAATAATAATTCATGTGACCCAAAATAGTATTAATGGAATTTGAGTTGCAAAAAAGTGGCCTTACATCACTTATGATGTCATAAATAGTGTATTTTACTGATAATTTGAATATACGGTATTTTACCATATTTCACTATTCATCAAAAATTCATGAATTTCAGAAAAATACCAAAAACTGACCCTTACCATTTCTCGACATTTAGAATTCAAAAATGAATTCTATTTTTTGAAAATAAGTTTCTAAATATTATTAATTTAATTTTTAAATAAAATAATACTTAATTCAAAAAATAACAACTTTAAAACTATAAGTGTGTTTATATCACATTGAAATATCAACCAAAATGTCATTATCTTAAAGCCTTAAAAAATAAAAAAATATTAAAATTTACTATTCATTAGGGTCATATCACTATTCATATTATTATTCATAATATTATGTTACTATTCCTCAAAAATACAAGTTGGTTCCATTAGACTCTAAATAACATACTAAACACAATTGTAGATGACCTTTTTTTGAAATTCCAAACATAGAAGTGGGAAAATTATTTTTTTAAGCCTAGTTATAAATATCAACTTAAAATAATGTTTTATGCATTTCATTTATTTTTTTAAAACCTTGGGGTGTTACATTATCCCCACCTTCTAGAAATTGCCTCCTCACAATTTTATTTACTCATTAAACAAGTGAGGTTACCTTTCTCTCATTGAATTTTCAGAATCCCATGATGCTTCTTCTACCATGTGGTTTCTCCACAAAACCTTTACTTGGTATATTACCTTATTCTACAATACTTTTTCCCTTCGATCAAGGATCTGAACTAGTTTCTCTTCATAAGAAATATTCTCTTCCAGCTGAACTACTTCTGGGCTCATGACAAGTGATGAATCTGGCACATACTTCCTCAACATCGAAACATGAAAAACATTGTGTACCTGAGATAAACTCGGAGGAAAAGCTACTTGGTATGAAAGTATTCCAACTTTCCCCAAAATTTCAAAAGGATCGATGAACCATGGACTTAGATTCTATTTCTTACCGAAGCACATCACACTTTTCTAAGGAGAGATTTTAAGGAAAACATGGTCACCTACCTTGAAAGAGAAGTCTTTCCTTCTGTTTTATTTATAACTTTTCTACCTCCTAGGAGTTGTCCTCATGTGTAGCTAGATCATCTTCACTTTCTTAGCCACTTACTCTACTAATTTTGGCCCCATCAACTTTATTTCACCAACTTCATCCCAAAACCCTGGAGTCTGACACCACTTCCCATACAAAGCCTTAAAAGGTGCCATCTTAATACTAGAATGAAAATTGTTAATATAAGAAAACTCAACTAAAGAAATATGTTGATCCCAACTTCCCCGGTAGTCTATTGAACAATCTAAAAGCATATCCTCCAAATTCAGAATCATTCATTCTAACTTACCATCAAATTAAGGATGAAAAGTTGTACTGAGATTTAATTTTGTTCCCAATGACTTCTCAAGTCCCTTCCAAAAGTTAGAAGTGAACCTGGGATCCCGGTCAGATACATTATAAAGAAAAATTCATGTAGTCTGGAAATATCTTTTAGGTATAGTTGAGAAAGTTGATCCAAGGACATTGTATCTCAAATAGAAAGAAAGTGTTCAGATTTTTGTCAGCTGATCAACAATAACCCAAATTTCATTATTAACTTGAGATATCTTAGGTAGTCCCACCATAAAGTTCATGGATACATTCTCCCACTTCCACTCTGGCACTAGAAAAGGATGAAGCATCCCCTTAGGTAACTTCCGCTCTACTTTAACCTATTGACATGTCAATCATTTCATAGTAAAATCAGCTATATCTCTTTTCATTCCATCCCACCAATAATACTCCTGAAGGTCTCTATACATCTTAGTACTTCCAAGATGAACTGAAAATTGAGAACTATGATCTTCACACAACAAATCTTTCTTTAAATGATAATAACAAGGCACACACAACCTTTTTTCAAATCTTAAAACATGATATTTATCAACATTAAGTTCTAAAAATTTACCTATTTTAACCAATTATACCTTTTTCTATAGCTCATTGACTTATTTATGTGCTTGATTAATTCTTTTTGATAACGATGATAGCACTAAAACCTGAAACAAAATAGATGTATTCCCTACACCAACAACTTCTATGCAAAAATTCATCAAATCATTAATCAAGGGATCATGTTCCAAATGTAACATGGTTAATGATGTATGATGTTTTTGAATCAAGGCATCTGTCAATTTTTCTTCTTTTCTTGGATGGTAATTGATCATGAAATTATAATCCTTTATCAATTCTAGCCATATTCTCTGACTAATGTTTAATTCCTTCTGAGTGAATATATACTTCAAACTTTTATGGTTAGTATATATTGGACATTTGGCTCCATATAAATGATGCCTCCAAATTTTCAAAGCAAAAACATTAGATACTAATTCCAAATCATTTGTGGGATAATTTAACTCATGAGGTTTAAGTTGTCTTGAAGCATAAGCAATTACCTGATCATTCTGCATCAAAACACAACCAAAACCCTTCAATTTATCATCACTTTAGATGACAAACTCACCATTTAGGGAAGTCAAGGCCAAAACTAGAGCATTCACTAATCTCATCTTATGTTCCTGAAAACAAACATCACATTCCTCTGTCCAAATAAATTTAATCCCTTTTTGTGTTAACTTAGTTATCAAGCCTGATAACAGTGAAAAGTTCATAACAAAACTTCGGTAATAACCTGCTAATCCAAGAAAACTATAAATCTCTGTAACATTTTTAGATCTTGTTCATTCATCAACCACTTTTTTTTTGGCAAGATCAATTGTTATTCCATCCTTATTTACAATGTTCCCAAGAAAAGAAATCTGTTGCAACCCAAAATCACACTTTCTGGATTTTCCATATAGTTTATTTTCCTTTAAAGTTTCTAAAACAACCCTTAGATGTTTTTCATGCTCCTATTTATTTTTATAAAATATTATAATTTAATCTATAAAAACAGCCACAAACTTATCCAAGAACTCATGAAATACTCTATTTATAAGATTCATGAATATATAAGGTGTATTAGTTAACCCAAATGGCATAATAACAAATTCTTAATGCCTATATCTAGTAAGAAAGGATGTTTCTGGGATGTCATCTTCCTTCACTTCCATCTGATGGTATCCAGATCACAAGTCAATCTTGGAAAAGTACAATGCTCCCTAGAGTTGATCAAACAAGTCATCGATATGAGGAAAATGATACTTTTTTAAATAGTGATGTTATTCAAAGCTCTATACTCAATGTGAAGTCTCATGGAACCATATTTCTTTTTAACAAAAAAAATAGGAGCACCCCATGGTGAAGTGCTAGAACGAATTAAACCTTTATCAAGAAAATCACGCAAATGATTTGTCAATTCAAGAAGTTCTATTTGAGACATACGATGTAGTGGTTTTAAAATTGGATTTGCATTAGGAACTATGTCAATTGTGAACTCAATTTATTTATCAGGTATGACACCAGGTAACTCATCAGTAAAAACATCAAGGTATGAATTTACTACTGGAGCATCATTAATCTAAATATGTGTAAGATAACTTTCATTTCCATATTTTAACAGTTTATTAGCTTCCTGATATGTTATGATTTTTATGGGTTCTTTCTTGTATACAAACTGAAACTATTTTTGAAAAAAACATCTTTGGATCTACATTCAATCTTTGCATAATAAACAGAAAGACAATCCATTCCTAGAATAACATCAAACTCGACTAAGGGTAAAACAACAAGTTTTATAGGTAAATTCTTTCCATAGACCACAATAGGAAGATTATTATCATTCCTCTTTACTGTAATATTTTCCTCTAGTGTTTTAACAACAAGTTCTAGTCTCATTTGTTGAGGTTATATTTCCAATTTATCTAAAAATTTATTATAAATGAAGGAATGTGTAGACCCTGTATTGAAAAAAAATTCAAAAAAATATGAGCAAACGAATTGGGTACCTGATACCACATTTTTGGATGGACCGACATCTGCAAACGTAGTCGAAAAGGATCTCACTAAACCTTTCTACTTATATTATGGATTCTTTGAATCATTTGGATCTCTCATTGGGTAGGAATTTGCATAATGACCCATATCACCACATTTAAAACACTTAATAGTTTTCTTATCAGGATTAGTCTTAGGATCATTTTCATTACAATCTCAGGACATATGTCCAAACTTAAAACATTTAAATCACTTCCCATTTTTTCTAAGAAATTCCCCAAGGTTCTTCTTGCCACACTTTTCACAAACTGGAAACTATATTTTCTTATCATCATATTTCTTTTGTTGATTCTTACCCATCACTTTCCATTTGGACCTCTTCTTCTCCTTGTTTCCAAAATGCACGTGATCATCATCAAACTCCATCTCTACAATTTTATCACATCGGACAATTTTCTCACAACATTTGAATTCATAGGAGGCCAACGCCCTTTAATACCTTGGCTTTAGTCCTGAGTAAAAGCTTTTGATTTTGCTATCAAGATCCAGAATAAGATTTGGAACATACCTCACCAATCGGTTGAAGTTCGCTTCATACACATCCACTAAATCATCCTCCTTTTTCTTTAATTCAAGTAATTTCTTCCCCATCCTAAGTCTCACCACCTTAGATGAAGCAACATGGTAATATTTAAATTCTATAAGATTTCAAATTAATCATAGATTAAAAATAATTAATGGTATTCTTTTTACATCATCCTAACCCCTAAAGTTATCTAAATCATCCTCTCATGCCAACTATAAGGATCCGACCTTATTAAATTACATAATCTTGATTTTATCCAAGAAATAACTTCCTTTTACATTGAGTATATTTTCAAGTTTATATATTTAGATAATTGGGACATAAAACATTCATAAACTTACACATTATTACAAAGTGGATACCATAAAAATAGTATTCCATACTTGTAAAATATAAAACTTTTCACATAAAACATGATTTTTATACTCATATTTAAACATTTAAAATTTCTTCCTTAATTGTCCTACACAACCTTAAAACCTGTGAAAATCGTTTAAAAACTTGGGATGGGAACAAAAAAGATTATTAAGGGATATAAAAAGAAGTAAATAACACATTAGTCCATGAACACTTGTAACATATGAAATAATTTTCAAAAGACAAGATTTTCACCCATATATACTTACTTTGTGAAACATTATATTTACCCAAGATCCAAAAAAACATGAGAACATAAATATAATCATAAAGGTATCTTGGGTAATTTCTTACATAATATTTTAACCCTCTCGGCTACCTTAAAATTTGTAACCCCCATGGCTACCTTACAATTTGTGTAACCATTGTAGTTACACTTGGAGTAACCATACAGCCGACCTCCAAATTACACATAAAAAAATTAATTGGAGGGAGATATAGGTCCCAACATTAATCATAAAAAAAGACCAAGAATCAGAACATAATCATACAACATGAATAATTACATAAAAATATTGCTATGGAATTTCATAAAACTGAATTTTTAAAATAGGTATAAAAGGAAAGTCCCTTATAAATATCATATAATTGGAGGAGTATTTAATAGAGTGGATGTAATATGTATATACTCTATAAATTCACATAATTGAATATAATTTAATCATAATTAATCACACAAACAATTTAAACACAACATAAATAATAAAGTAGAAGGCTAACCCAAAGAATGGAAATCGAGTTAAGAATACCCTTACCTTAGGTTCGTCTTACTTCCAAATACTTTAAACCTCCTGTATAATAGTTAAAATAGGGTTATTAATATATTAAATAATCATATAAATCTTTATAATACCTTATATTATCATTTCATTACATCATTTCATCCATTAATTGTTAGTATTTTGTTCCTTGCACTGTTTTGGGTGAGTTCTTTACATGATTTTCATGATCAGTTCATGATGGATTGTTCTTGTTGATTGGAAGTGAAACTTCGTAATTGGAATGGAGTAGTATTTAAATATTTCCATTACCATAATTTATACCATTTATCACCTTGAATTCTTACATGAGTATGATTCATAAGTTAAAACATTAATGATGTTCGTTTAGATCTTTTTAGTGGTTCTTTGATAATAACGACCTCATTTTGTTTTATAAATTAAAAACATGTTTAAAAAAATTCCAGAACCATAGATGAGACATAATACATATATTATAACCTTGTTCAACCATAAAAATGGTTTCATGACCATCCTTGAATAAATTAATTCAAATTTAAATCACATTATCCATGATGTCGGTAATTCAACACATCACAGACAATGTTTTTAATTCCTTGAATAAGTGGGGGAGGAGAAGAATATTGATTGATGAATTTTAGATGAACATGAGAACATATAGAATATAAAAGATTTTGTATATTTCATTCCTCTTTTATAATAGGAGGTGAAGAAAGAATAACAAAGAAACCCAAAATAAAAGAAAAATTGAGAAATATCTCACGAAAATTCGGTAGCCTAACGGCGTCACTTAAAATTTCATAAAATAATTTGATGAGATAAAATGGGTATCTCATCATTATTAATTAATATGGGAATTAAGGGGGGTATGGAATGAAATATCCCAACATAATCTAAAGGTAATGAAAAATAACAACATAAAATTAAAGAAAAGAACGAAAATAAAAGAGGATGTTTACATGTTGATCGCTTCTCCTTGAGATCCCTCTTAAGGCCTTTGGTTTTGGACTTTTGGTGAGGCCAACAGCTCTAGGACTTGGGTAAGAGCCTTGGGAGTATTATTGTGTAGAACTTTGTTAAGGCTCAAGGCATGAGAGATGTGGGAGGAAGAGGGGAATGAGGGTGGTATTTATAGTGGAGGAGAGGAGGTATTTAACATTATTTTAATCATTATTATAATATTTTTGCTCAAGACTATAAATAATCATAATGCATGTGACCCCATATAGTAATAATGGCATGTGAGTTTGAAAAAACTGGCCTTACATCATATATGATGTCATAAATAGTGTATTTTACTCATAATTTGAATATACGGTATTTTTCCGTATTTCACTATTCATCAAAAATTCAAGAATTTCAGAAAAATACCAAAAATTCACCCTTACCGTTTATTTATGTGTAGAATTCAAAAAATGAAGTCCATTTTTTAAAACTAATTTTCTAAATATTATTAATTTAATTTTTATGTAAAATCAGACTTAATTCAAAAAATAACAATTTTAAAACTATAACTGCTTTTATATCACATTGAAAAATTAAGCAAAATGTCATTATCTTCAATTCTTAAGAAAATAAAATAATATTACAATTTACTTTTCATTAGGGTCATATCACTATTAATATTACTATTCATAAGGTTTTGTTACTATTCACTAAAAATACAAGTTGGTTCTATTATACTCTAAATAATATACTAAACAAAATTGTAGATGACCGTTTTTTGAAATTCAAAACATAGAAGTGGTAAAAAAAATTAAAGGCTGGTTATAAAATCAACTTAAAATAATGTTTCATGCATTTCGTTTATTTTTTTAAAACCTTGGGGTGTTACAACCACCATCATTCATGGATGGATATTATGATAGATTTAATATTTATATATTATATTTATGTTATGATTCGGATTATAATTTGGTAAATTAATGTTTTCCTTTCATTCATTCCAATCAAAAAATATAAACATCACATGTGAATACGTACCGATAACCATTTCCACATAGTGATGTAATTAATTCTTCATCACCGCTTTATATGAACAGATATTGTTATTTCTATAATGAATATATATGATATTTATTTCAATATTAACTTTATTTATACGAATTATCCAGGATTTTAGTGCTTGTACTATAACCATCGAACAAAAATTTACATTAAAAAAAACTTTTTAAAGCTAAAATAATGATGGTAAAGAAATACTGTTAATGATTGGGTCAAAACATGTTATGATTAAACCATGTGTGGTATTATAGGGATGATTGTGGTTCTGTTATAAAAGTATAATAAAATTTAAATTTATTATATAGTATTTTAGAGATCTTACAAAGTAAGATGGACATTATGTTAGGGTTTTATATTAAAATCTAATTTTTAACAAGATTATTTATTCATAAATTTTACAATAATAAAAATATGTGATTTTTCTCTCTCAAAAAATAGGTTTTTTCTTCTCCAATATATATTTATGGATATTTTATGTTTACCTTTCATTTTCCTCTCTTTATATACACATGATACCAAATGACTATTTTTTTGGAAAACCGACCATGTTTTACCCATCACCTAGGAATAATTTTTTCTATGTTTATGTTCTCTTTAAGATATTTTCAAGAATTTTTTTCTATTATCCAATTATTATTTAAAATAATTTCTTAATATATGTGTATTTTCTTACCATGTTTTAAAATTAATCTTCTTATTTTTTTCTAAACATGTTACTTTTGACTTTTTACTGAAAAAGTGAAAGGAATCTTTATTTTAACATACCCTAAATGAATTTATTTCCTAGAAATAATTAATAACCTTTTATTTATATATTTTTTTAAATATTTATTTTATTATTTTCAAATAAATTTTTTCCCTTAATATTATGGAAATTTTTTAGATTCTAAATAATTTATTTCAAATAAAAATGGAATTTTCTTCGAGAAATGTTCTAGTATACTTATAAAGATTTTTTTATTAAAAAATACATTTATATTTATTATTTTTTAATAGGTATATGATCCAATGTTTCCATATTTACTTATCATATTCTTTTTTTTATGATTACGATGATAATTTTTTTATGAAATTCATATCCTTTCTAAGGGTTATTATTTGACGATATGAATAATGTTGGGTCATCTTATGGAATACATATGTATGGTTTTCATCTTGAGACAGGTGAAGGAAAAATAATATATCCCTCCAATGAATTGGATAAATAAGTATATATCATGAGATAATGAGGAATTTAATGTGTATTGAACCTATTTTAGTAACAAAAATTTCCCAATAAGATATTCTCGAGAGATAACCTTGAATAAAAGAGGCATGGAATGGGGAGTGAACCCAATCCACTATGATAGTCTTGGTAGTTATAATTGACTATGAAAATGATATCCAATAATTATGTGAATTACAAAAAAAACATATTTATTATGATTATGATATGTTTTCATGTATCATTATTTATTATTGATTATTATGTACTCTTATTTATTATTTTTTACGTATTTTGATTGATAAAACATTATAACGTGTTTTGTTATTATGATATATGAATTGAAGGTATGATTTTCTATTGTTATCTCATGTTATCATACACTTATGATTATTTGATGGTCAATTATGATCATTAATTGGTATCTCTTATATTAGCCCTTACTAATCATTTGATCTCACCCTTCCTTATGTTTCCCTTCCCCAAAATTTGGATAAGTGTCTCAAGTATGTTATGTCTAAGAAGGGTGCTAGTTGTGAAGGAATTAGTGGGAAATTATGTATTTAATTTGTGTACCAGTTGTTTTTCTATCCATGTTTCCAAATAAACTAAACCTCTAAGGTTCTAGAATGTATTTTATTGATATGTAATGGATATTTTCAATAATAATATGTAGTATTTATGTATGAATAGTATAGATCACTATACTTAGTCTACGATTCCACAAGGCCTCATGCACGTTCATCGATCACTAAAATAATCCAATGATTAGTGAGAGTTTAAGTAAACCATTTAGAGACCAATTTCCCTCATGTAAATATCATAAAATGTTTCATAATAATAAAAAAATCACCCTAAATAAATCCATTTAAACCCTAAATTATAAGTGGAAATATAACTATTTAAAAAATACAATAATAAAGTAATTAAACTTGATATATGTTAATAATAAATAAATAGACATAGAAATTAGGCTAATAACACATATATCATATCACCAATGGATATCTGTAGGTAACCACTAAGGAAGATCACAGCCTTTCCTTTTCTAGAGTATGAGCCATCATGTTTACATGTTCACTGAAATGTACATGTAGTGGGTGACTATAAACTTTTTCAATTTCCTATATGACTCATATATTCATTTATGCACGATCAATCTAAAATATATATTTCTAATCAATATATGATGAACCAAAACAAGTTTTAATAAAACAATTGATTTATTCAAATATATTCAATAACCATGGTATCATTACTAAGAATCATTAAAATAATTCAATATACACATTTTCTGAAATCAAATCCTTTCATTTCAAAATAATCACATGCCATGTTTTCTCCCAAAATGAATTAATTCCTAAAATATAACCATTCGCTAAAATTTTGTAGAATTTTTTTTACTAAGTATGATAAAAACCCCCATTTTCCCAAATCTATTATAAATTACCCACTTCCCTAAATTTGGTAACAAAAAATCCTAATTCCCAAAAATACCTCATATTAAGAAATTTTTTAGTATAATTTAGTTAATTGAAGTCATGCATATTTTCTAGGAATAAATCCTCATCTACACATCCAAACCCCAATCCATAGTTATGTGTCTCCATTTATCACCAATTATATCAACCGTTTTTACCTTAACTTATATTATATAATCCAACACTTTACCATGAATAATTATTAGAGGTTTCTAAATAATTCAAAAAAAATCATTTTAGACACACACACACACTATGTGAAAAATAAAAGTAAAGTCATTTAAACTATTTTCCCCAACCAACCCCTTCCTAGGAATTTTTAAATAAATATATTCATCATAAAAAAACAATGTTTTTCATCAAAACATAGTCAAATAAATATTCTATACATCCATTATTAACTAAAATAGAGAAATTACATTGAAAATCATGTTTTTAATTTCAAAGCAAAAATGGGTGGGAAAACATTATTTTTTATCAAAACAATATTTTCACACAAAACCCCACTTTTTATGAAATTATGATTCCATGAAAATCAATAATTGACCATAAACGATCGATCAAAATAAATAAAAAAATAATAGAAGATAAATCATAAAAATGGTATTGAATATAATTATGTAGATGTATCATTCCAAAAAAACAAAATTCACACTCCAATAAAACAATGATTGGATAAATATTTAAATATCTACCATTATGGAAGATAAACCTCAATCTATACATATAGATTCAAATATTTTGAATTCCCACATCTATGAATTGGATAGAGAATAAGATAAAATAAGATAAAAAATCATGATCAAGGTATTATTGAAATATATTTTCAAACCAATGATCTACATACATGATCCATCAAAACGATGATAAGAGACCACCAAAATCAACCAATAATGACAAGATAATATTTAAATAGTGTTTTGGGAGGAATAATTAGGTTTATTTAAAAGAGAATCAGTGGTAAATGTAAAAATATTCATACACAATCCTAACAATATTTCCATCAAGCACAGTCTTTAGGACCATGAAGTTGACTATGTCATATTCACTACCATGAAAATTCCAAATTTCACAATAATTCAGAAATGCATACAACACTATTCAAGGGACTATATAATTTCCACTAGTTTCCAAAACCTATAATTCATGGTCATTAAATATGGTCTCTAGTATTTGTAAGTTAATTATGAATCCTTAGTAAATCTTCTCCCAACCTCACTCTTAAATATATATACTTGTGTAACTTTATCTCCAAAGAAAACAACTAATTCTAAATCTAAAAATATAATCAAAAATCAAATCAAATCTTACACAACCATCTATTTAAAAAATCAAAAATCAAGAAGATGGGAAAATATATTAAAACATCAAGTTTACATCTAACGGCGATTAAAAATGAAGACAAACACTACCCAAAAACCAATTTGATCAAATTATCACCACCATAGTACTTTTCATTTTTAGAATCTAACTAGGTACTCTCATAATCAAATAAGTATTGACATTTACACCACGTCACAGCTTCCCTCTACCTTATCTCTTCCTATATCATCTTATGATTCCATAAAAATGTTGTTAAAGGAATACATTAACCATTGATGATATTATCTTCATGATTAACAACCCATATCGATCACTTCATATAAGACAAGTCAATATAAAAATAAATTATCCCTCATATCAATACATGAGTCATATTTGGTTGATATATATTTTGTAAGGAAATATTAATGATGTTTTTAATTTCAGCATAATGTTTTAGAAACATCAACCAACAAGCCACTTTACTAATCATATCATAGAATTAAAATAGTATCATATATAATGGAAATATGAGGAAACCTTTGGTTATTATCCTCTTTGTCATCAATAAGGCCACTAGCCTTCGTTCTGCTCTCAATGTGGAAGGGCATATTGTAAAGGATCAGTGGATCAACCTATTGACACCCTTTCTCCCACAGTCCCCAAGGTTATTATTGTAATTCCTACCTCTGGTGTCGAGATGATTCTGTCTGGGTGTCCAATAGGATACAGCCACATCAAGCCCAATAAAACCATCCTCACCTGCTTTAGGTCTTCCATGTTTGGGTGCTCATGCCTCCCAGTTTTGAGGGCGTAGAATGGTGATAGGAATGGTAAGGGCATCAATGATGTGGTTTCAGGGGGTACTGGACTTTCCTATACCAATGTTGTGCATGGTGTGGTGAATGAACCTTCTGAGAGAAATTCCCCAACATTATAGAGTTTCCCCATGGTCGATGGATCCAAAGGGATCTTCACTACTGTTATTAGTTCTCCTGGGGAAAATAAACTGCATGTTGGGACTTCTCCCATGGATTCACCTATGGTTACCCATAGTTAGTTTGTAATCCTTTGGGGAGAAGATCATCCAAAAATACAAGGTAAAATGAGAGAGTTTTCTAACCATGGTGTTTCCTCAAAGATCTTTAGCAATTAGGAGGTGGTAGGCATGTTGGGTTGGATTCGTACTAGCTTCATCATCCACCAATCAGGTCTCATGTTTGAGGATTTAGTTCTCAATTTTGAGAAATATTAGGATGTCTTCAAAGGTATGTATGAGGATTATTTTTTGATGTAACTTTTGGTTATCACACAACCAAAAAGTGATTTATGAAAATTTAAAAAGATTTATGGTGACTAATATAATTTTAATCCTTTAATGGGATGTTATTTATCATGAGGTCTCTTTATCCAAGACTCATATTCCACAACCTTACTTTTTTGTATCATAACACATACTAAATAAATTTATGATTCGTCATAATACACATTATAATCATCTATTTACTCAAATAGAATAAAAAATATGTGTGAATTAAGTCTCATATTCAACTCCTCAAGTGAATCATAGCCCATTACAATCTATTGAAATGACACTCCCATTGGATTTTAGGTTATCTTGGAAGAATATAACTTTGAAAAATATTGAATAAATACCTTTAAATATCTATCCAATTAAATAAAAAAAATATAAATCCAAAATAATTACTAGGATTATCTTAAAACATCACTTCATTAACCTTTTTTGGATCAACTAAAGTTCATTTACCAAAGAAAACATTTCCAATAAATTTTACTTCTTGAATCTAGAAATTTAATTTATAGAATATAGAATATAAAATGTGCTCATATATAATCCCAAAAAAATCCTAAATACCATCCATGATATTTCAATGACCTTTGATATATAAGTACGTTGTCCATAAATACCACCAAAAAGGTATTCATGTACTTTTGTAAAATTAAGGTCATTAATACCATAAGAACTATAGGTGAATTGGTAAATCCCAAAAACATGAATAAGAACTCATAATGATCATATTGATAATAGAAATATACTTTTTGAATATCATATTACTTTAAACTTATTTGATGACACCAAACCCAATGTTAAATCTTTGAAAACTAACAATATCCATTTAATTTTTTAAAGATATCATTAGTTCATGGTAAGGGATATTTTTTATTGTTACTTAATTAATATTTTCAATATTCAATAATGAGACAAAAAATATAATAGGATTTCATGGAAAATAAAATTGGCACCTCCAAAGAGGAAACAATCCATTGAATTAATCCCTTCTACTCACACTCATTGATTTAAACCATATGCTCTTATAAATCCACTAGTATTATGTTATAAGATATTAGTGAAATGGGTCTAATCCCATGTCAAATTTTAATGGATTATTCCACATCTATACTTAATAGTAATCCAAATAAATTCTTGAGGAAAACATGTGCATACCAATTTAAGACCCTCAAAATAGAGTTTGGTCCTTCCTTTCAATTGATCTATGTACCATTCCCACCAATTAATAAGATATAAAACCAAAATATCCCACCAATATACCCTTACTATATTAATTTATATCCCACTCTTAATTAAAAGTGTGTATTTCCACATTTAATGTTATAAAAGAGTTCTTTTTAGCTATATCCATTGATTTGACCACTAAATTTAATCAACTAATAAATTTTGATGATATATTCATATATTTTCATCAAGGGAACTAAAATATCACATGATATTTCTATGTTATAATAATAATAAACCTAGATGGACACTTAAATAATTCCTTAGATCCCTCACCAAGAAGAATATATATTCTCATTAAATACGTAATCAATTCCATGTTTAGTCTATATTAATCAACTAATAATGTAGATGTCATTGAATTTTATACTCTAATATAAAATAATATTGAAATAATCATGGAAACATTTATAATGGAACATCACTATAATCACACACAAAAATCATGTGAAATAAGAGAATATATCTCATCTCACATTCACAATAATTCATTTGGCTTCTAAATCTATCCCTAGAATGAGTTTCTTCCTCCACTGTGATAAGGAATAAAACTATTAGCCTTTTAATCATTAGTTATATCTATCTCTATTTCAGTTTTTTTACTAACCACCTCTATATAATTTAGTATCCATTATAAAATAATACTCACATGTGTCTATGATTACAAAAATTATCTTAAACCGTCACATATTGAGCCTTTCATTCATCACTAATTCCATAGTTTACTTTACATGATTAAAAAAATCAATATGTACTCTACAAAAAATATATAAATATGTTCAAAATACATGAACTATAGATCTCCAAAAACTTCAATTATTCAAGAAATATTTAATTATTAAAGATATTATATAAAATATTTAATTCAAGACCCTTAAATTACTCTTATTCCTTTGTCATGTCCCACCAATTTCTAATTATCCTCTTTGGTAAATAAGATCCAAACTCAACCATAGATGCTACAGCTGTTCATAAAAAATTAAATATATAATTGATCTTTTTAAATCACCCTCCATACAATTCTAGATTAGTATAATATTTTAATGATGGTTTATTTTTATTAAGATATTATTAGAATCAATTCACCTCTCTCTTCATTTCCTAATCAAAATTCCTACCAATTTACATGATTGTGTTCATTAAAATGCCATAAAATGAGTACTTATATGAGTAATATTTACAAATATTTATACTTATATAATAAATACCATTTTAAGAAGCATGATTCTATATCACACAAAATAATTGTTGGCACCAAAATTTGTGAAGAACAAGAACAAAAGGAAATACTTAGGGGTTGCCTCGTGAAGCATGTTTGTGAAGCCCCTACAGCACCGCGGCCGGTTCAAAGATTATCCTCTGGGAAGCCTCCACGAAGCAAGGATATGGGAGGCTCTGTGAACCCATTTGACGTTTACGAAGCCACCATGGAGCAAGGAGGCGGGAGGCTCCATGAACCTGTTTGATGTTTGGGAAGCCACCGCATAACAAGGAGGCGGGAGTCTCTGCAAACATGTTTGATATTTACGAAGTCACCATGGAGCAAAGAGGGGGGAGGATTTTCGATTACGAAAAAATTCCATGTTTATTCATGCCTAGTATGCTCTGCTTCATGGCACCTATTGCCTATAAATACCGATCTCCCCTCGATTCCAAAAGACATATCCTTCGATCTTTTTTCTTCTTAGCTCTCAAATCACAACGAAATTTTCACTCTGTGAACCATGAACTTTTGAAGGTACTTTATCATCGCGAAGTTCCTCCCCCTTTTCTTGAATTCAACCACTCTTCAAAGAGGGATGCCCTTTGTGGAGCCCATGGGCCTCCACGAAGTAAGGGGATCCCCAAGGGGACTCGGGTCTTCATGGAGCACTTATGCTTCGTGAAATACCCTCCATGCATACGTGACCCACATTCTAAGGCAGGTCAAATGTGCTTTGCGAAGAACATTGCTTTGCAATGATATGCTTCACAAGGCACCCTTGCTTCATGAAACACTACTCCACGAATGATTTTCCACTTCATGAAGCACCTTCCATATGGACCAATGCCCTACGCCTAGGCTAGGACACTTCACTTCACGAAGCACACCCCTTCATGAAGCCCCTCTGTTATATGGAGCACTAGAGCTTCATTAGACTTCTACCTTTGAACCCCTTTGCTCCAAAAATCCTTTCCCCATGTGACCCTCCAGGTTTTCATGAAGTGATTTAAAAGTTCCTTGGGTGTTACTTCCCATTGTGTTGCTTCGCCTCATGCTTATTCATATAGGCACACTAACGGCTATTTTGTCTTCTCATAGCCACGCTAATGTGGGCCCATAAATGGATCACTCCATAACACCCCCTCACCACAAAATTGTTGATGTCTTCCCTTCCCCAAGGGTGAGAAGTTATCAGTTATGTAATTCCTAGGGGTGTGGAGTAAACCTGCCTCGTTCAAGCTACAGGACGTTAAACTGCCAAGTGCCATTGTCCTCAAAACATGATGTTAAACTGTGACCCTGCGCCATGTATCATAAGAGAGGTCCCCCATCTCAGACATTCTCTATGCCCACTAGTCTCCATGGGAGTGAGATCATTCCTCACATGGAATGAGATCCTCTTTACCATAACAGCATCTGTCTGCGGGGAAAGGGCAACCACCTTGGTGTAATCCACTAGCCTTTCTTGAGGGAGGCAACATCTCTACTCCTCCTATCTTCTTCTTGGCCAAATACTAGAGAGGGGGGATGGGCATCGGGGCCCCCCTCTCTTCCATGCCAAGTCCCTCTCCCTTTGGGCTTTTTTTCCATCGGGCCTCCACCCTGGAGTAATTCCCAATATCCATCTTCCAGGGCTACTAACCATGCATAAGCCCATGATTCTTCTTTGGGCTGTGGACCACATGTAAGCCTCTATTCCCATTTTGGGTCGCTAACTACCTGTCATCCCCACTCCACTTCCTACGGATGCACCTTTCATGATGTGATCATCAGGTATTTATTGCCTCTTGTTTCTCACACCGAGCATGACCCACATGGGCTTAGAGTAAGCATCGACCATGACATCCCTTATGGGCTGCCTTATATTGTAAGCCATAAACATCATCCTGAACTATGCGTACTTTGATCCTTTCCAAGGTACATAGGAAGCCTCCCTGAGGTTCAAGACCAATAACCATTGGTCCCAACTCCCTTCAAGTCGGCTCACCAACACCATCCTGAACTACATGAACTTTAATCCTTGTCAAGGAAAGGTACGTAGGAATCCTCCATGAGGTTCAAGCCCAACAACCATTGGTCCTGACTCCCTTCATGTCAGTTCACCAAATACCCCTCCCAAACTATGGGGACTTTGATCCTTGCCTAGGAATGGTACTTAGGAAGCCTCCATGTGGTTCAATCCCAACACCTATTGGTCCTGACCCCCCCCCCCTTTACATCAGTTCACCAAACACTCCAGAACTATGTGGACTTTGATCCTTGCCAAGGCAAGGTACGTAGGAATCCTCCCTAAGGTTCAATAACAACACCCATCGGTATCAATTGTTCTTTTTTTCCTAAAATCTGTGGAATTTGATCCTTTCCAAGACAAGGTATGTAGGAATCCTCTCAGAGGTTCAAGCCCAACACCTATTGGTCCTGACCCCCTTCATGTCGGTTCTCCAAACTCTCCCTAACTACGTGGACTTTGATCCTTTCCAAATTAAGGTATGTAGGAATACTCCTTGAGGTTCAAGAATAACACCCATTGATCCCAACCACTTCATGTAGGTCCACCTTTGTCCTGCATGACATTAAATTGTACTAACCTTTTGTCCCACATGACACTAAACTATCCAATATCTAGCAGTAAGTTGTGGCGATTCCATATCCAGTGGTAAGCTATTGTGAACTTCATTCAGCGATAAGCCATTGTGAACCTCAGTTAGCAGTAAGCCATTGTGAACCTCACATAGTGGTAAGCCATTGTGATCCCCATTCAGCAGTAAGCCATTGTGACCCCATCCAGCAGTAAGCTATTGTGTTCCCCTCCATTGGGACCCACATGTTTTGTCTTCCCCTCTGGCGTCAGACCAACTCTCGGGCCTCTTATCACGTGTAATCCATAGCATGTCATCGGGTCACTACCCTCCGCACGCACCCCAATTTCATGCCCCAACCTGGATGTTCCACTTTCTCCAGGTCCCCTTCATACGGGTCACCTCATTAGTTGTCCCATCACCCCACTAAACAACATGGACTTTGATTCGCTTCCACGGGGATATGTAGGAATTCTCTTTGAGACTCAATCCCAATCGCACCATCGTCCTCATGTTGGTTCCATTTCATTCTTCATCAACTTTCAACCCTCCATCATCCATCATGATTCTTATCCAGGATTCCACATCCCGGTGGGATCATGCCACCTCATTTCCCATTCCGTTTAGCAACAACCAGGTAACTAACCAAACGTTAGTCCCAACATCAGTGTTCCCTCCAAGGGTTGCACCCATATGATCCACTCTAATCAGTCTAATTCATCTCTGATAGACGTTAAACCTGTGGCATACCCTGTTTTAAACATGGTAAGCTGAGGAAAACCTCAGAGACATGCCTCTGGAATATAATTCCCCATATTCGACGTGGGATTACTCAGGCTTCCATGCCCTTGAGAAGCCCTGTAATAAGGGAATGAAACCCAGATGTGCTAGTGTTCCAGTGTCCAGACATGTCAGTGATTTCCAACTTGAACACTCCCCCAACTGAAGGTTGCTGCCCTGGCTGGACCCCTTGGAATTTCCCAATATAAGTAGTGTAATTAACCATCGTCCATGAAGATATGGCACTGGGAAGAGTTTCAAAAACAACATATTAATCTATAAGGGAGACTCGGACTAGGTAACGAGTTCTGAGGAGGAATCCATGGAAGGAGGAATAGAAATCCCATAATACCATTTCGATCTAGGAGAAAATGTCCCTAAATATGTGATGGATGTCACCCACCTTTGGAAAATGAGAATTCGGGGAAACAGTCAGCGCATCCTCATCATCCTCAAACAGATGGATGCACGCGCCTCGGTGAAAGAGTTGGAAACAGAAATGGTGAACCCAATGTGAATTTATTCTCCTCAATGTGGAGATTAGTATATTTTCAGACATCAGTGGATTGGCATGTCACTAGATCTAGTTATCTGATGTCAGGTCCTGCCATGAAAATACCAGGCTTGGCATGAAACTCACCAGAAGTCGGGGCAGTCAAAACTTTGGGCATCTCGATCTATGACATTTTTGGTGTGGATCCTTCTTACTAGTCATGGAATACATAGTGACGTTGGGTCACTGGACGTCGATTTCCTTTTTCTAGTGCTAATGGTTCAATCTCTCTGTCATCCAGGAACCAAGCTGTTGCATCTGGAATCTGATAGCCACCCACCAATTGATGTAGGGGTAGGGGCAGTGCCAATGCGGAAACTCTGCATGGATCCACCGCTTCTGTGACAGCTTCCACACGCACAGCTATTGGGCACCCACGCCCCATGTCCCCTTCTGAATTCATACAACGAAGGGTGATAAATGACCTCGTTCACCGATATGAGGAGAAAGGGATTATCCCAACTTGGGATACGGACCTCTAGGATTTAGAGGCATCTACGCCTCGTCACCACCGCTGACCCCAAGGGTCGCGTAGGGATCCAATCCTCCCCACTCCAATGTACAACCGTTTCAAGAGCCTCTCCCCGAAACACTTCGATGACTCCCTCCCCTATGCCTATTAGGTTGGGGATGTTTGGGCTAGCCCAGTCGGGGTCCCATTTTAGGGGCTCCCAAGAAGGGCTCTCACTAGTTCGTGCTAGTGCTTCCACCCAGTCCCACGAGTTGAGGAGCTGGTAAGCTATGCACCTGCACTGTTGGCCCCAATCCGGCTGACCTGACGCCAGCGTCAGGTACAGGCTGAGGAGGAAACCCACCAAGGGGTACTAATGTCAGCAACTACTGTGGCTCACACCACCACCAACGTATATCATCATCCCACTATGTATGATGATCTGGGGAACTTATATTCTCGACATGAATCGAGGCCCCAATCTCCCCACGGGAAGGCTAGGTCGACTCTCATGGACATCGGCATAGGTAGTGACCATTGCAGACTGACCCACAACAACAACACCCAGTACGGAGGTCCTCCCCTTACCACCACCATGGAGAAAGTGTGTCCTCCCCGCTTCCAATATTGGCGTGGAGGTCTACCCCGTGCTTCCTTCAGTCTGAATGAGGGTCCTCCCCTTGGTAGTGGCACTCCGTACGGAAGCCTCTCTCAAGCTCATTACATCAGGTGTGGATTTTTTCCTCCTACCGAAGGCCTCCGGTGTGGGGAAGTTGCACATCCAGTAAATCTCCAGTGAGGGGGCGCTCCCCATATCATTACAACAACTAGAGAAGGTCCTCCTCACATTAGAAATCAGAGGAGTGAAGGTCATCTTCACTTCACCAGAACCAATCACGGAGGTCCTACCCATGCTCCTGTCAGCTCCATCGGAGGTCCTACCAGCTCCAGCACTTTCCACGGAGATTCTCTCCACACATCAATCAGTGGAAATGGAGGTCCTCCCTGTGTTCCCTTTGATATTTTTCTAGGTTCTCCTCACACCCCATCTCTCTCTGGAAGAAATCCTCTCTACCCCAGCACTAGTACGATTGAAGGTACTCGTTTTGAAAATCTACCCTATCCCGAAGAACCATCCCAGGGCAGGAGGGTGGGTCATCTCTTCCATAAAAATAATACACAGAAGATTCAGACTGAGATTAAACTAGTCTTCTTCTCAAATTCTAAGGTGGAATATGAATATATGATGGAACCCTCGCCTAGATCCTCTATGTCAAGGGTCGGGGTAGAAACAAGGTGCATCAGCCTCATACTTCTATAATGTGAGGTCCATAGAATTCCCACCTCCCTCCACAGGTATATCCAATAGTACAAAAATTTGGCAACTCCACAGGTTTTGGTCATTCAGTCGCCAACATCATCCCCAAAAACACTCTCTACCTCGATTAGATATCATGGAGAGCTATTCTGGGGACCAATGGTGAATGAGCGGCAGTGTGGTCCATCACTAGTATTTGTATTCCCTGTGCTAGAAACTAAAGTCTCCAGCCTGTATTATAATGATGTGGTGTCCAATTCACTACACTCTTCGGAGGATATCCCAAGATGTGGCGGTTTGTCAGCTCCCTTTTTGTATTCTCCTCCATCTAGCCTGTTATATTAGTGGTCTTCTTTAGTACCACTACCAGTTCCCCAGCCACCTCCAGTCGATGAGTGGGGAAATGAAGGGACAGACCCCGAATCTGGACCGAGGATCTTGAGGGATATTCTTGCAGTGGACCATTTCCTAGCGATGTTTTGGCCAGTTGTAGCACCAAATTTCTGGGCGCTAGAAGCACTCACCAAGGAGGAGGTAGGATGCTTTCACCAGACCCTCTGGGTGACTCATTTCCATCTACGTAATCGATGAGTGGCATATCCCAAGAGTCAAGCACACTTTTAAGACATTGTCCAACAATGTCGTTTGGTTAATTTGGTCGCACTCTCCGTGTCCCAATGCCCTGAGTCACCAAGTCACTATAGGACCCTCCAACATCGATGCATCCAGAGCTTTAAATTGCTCCGTAGGATAATGAAGGAGGATTCTCCCCATGTGAAAATCCGTGGTTGGGGGTAGCATGTGGCCCTCCATTTCAGTTCTATCCAGTGCTATCCCAATTTTCCAGGCGACATAGAGGATATGCCTCTAATCACGGTTGTGGTTAATATGGTCGACCTTCCGGGGGGTGAGAAGGATCAAGAGCTTCTTGGAGAGGACCTCCCCCTGAGGTATTTTCACACCACTTGGATCTATTAGGAAGGATTACTCATCAACAGAGGAATATACTAGGGCTTCTTGTGCCCGCTGAGGTGCCGGACCTCAGCTGAAATCCCCACAAGGGTAAGGAGCACCTCGGAGTTGTAAAACCCTCTGATCCATCTGGCTTAGTGTAGATGGTGGAGGAAGATCCCAAAAAACTGTGTTGCATCATCAACTCACAGAACACAAGAAGATGGCTGACGACCTCCTTGATGAACATGTTGCAGAGCCATGGACAGACTACAGTAATCCTCGATTGGGGTAGTAGGGGCAGGCATAACTTCCCCTCGGCGAATTACCTCCAGGTGACCCTGACCATCCTTCCCACATAGACAGGGTTGAGTCTAGAACTTATAGCAAGAGGGCACGATATGTGTCACCAAATCCTCCTGAACGGTGTGACAATCCTTAGGACCCATATCGGGTTCCCCCAGCTGCTCCATAGGTCATTCCACCAACCGCTCCATGAGTCAATGGGCCCACTTATCATGTTGAAGAACCTATCAATGCACTGGTGGTCAGGGATACCCATAAAGATAAGAACCCCTGCCTAGATGATCCAATGGTGGCACTAATCACCCACCTCGAAAATTTAGAGACGTGATAGGTGGAAATACCTCCAAAGGGAAAGCCTTATCCGGTGTGGGTAGATGATATTCCAACACCCTTGGGTTTCGTAAATTCCATATTTTCCCCCTCAAATAGGACAGGGGACCCGCCGCAGCACCTAGACCACTTTATCTCAAGGTGTGGGCCCATGTTGGGAACTCTAGCATAGCAGGAGGCTGCCAAACTCTGATGCTTCGTACAGACATTGGAGGGGTTGGTGTTCATCTAGTATATCCATCTCTCCATCGGATCGGTAGCCAGTAAGGAAGTCCTTCTTAGGAAATTTCTCTACCAGTTTAGTTCCACCACTCAGAAGATGATTATCACGGACCGCTTCAAGTGCAAGCAAAGGCCTGATAAGCGTATTGCATACTTTGTGGCCCAGAGGAAAGGGGCCACATACTCCCTTGACATGACACTGACTCAGGAGAAACTACTAACGATGTGTTTAGAGAATGTAAAGATGGAACTGGTCCCCTCTTTGATCACCCAGAACTACCCCGAGGTATTATGAGACTTCTCTGATAATGCCTAGTGCCTAAAAGAAGCCCTAAAACAGGCCAACCAGGCATGCCCATTGCCTCTTGAAATCCCCGTCAGAAGGACCGCCAAGACCGAGCCCACCATAGTGGATCAAATAGAGGCCCCAAGGAAACTAGAGTTGTTACCAGTGGAGCCGCCTCTACAGCCTCGTAGAGGCCCTCCACCTCAGGCATAGCCGCCGACCCAGCAGCACCCACCTCAGAATCGGTAGGTTCATCCATGCAATGTGCTTCCACCGCCAAGGTGAGATAACCACGCTCCACCTCCTCTATAGGATCCTCCCGCTCGTCGTCAGAATTAGGCTCCAAGGCTCCCCTTATCGAACAGGAGGAACTGGACCTACTTGTTCAATGAGGATCAAGTCCCCAGTAATTTCCGAAGTGCATTGGAGAAATGGATTGTATGTTTTTCTGAATGCAGGAGGCCAAAAGAGGTAAACCTCATTGATCTCTCTAATTACTTCCCCTATCACCAGATCCTGGGGCACACCCTCAAACAGTGCTATGTTTTTAAAGACTGGATTCAAGACTAGGTGGATAACAACATAGTCTGGTTAGGCCCAGCTCTGTCATGGGTGGCATGTGTCTTCATGAATCCAGATAGCAGCAGTGATATTGAAGGCGAGTGGAATCGGGTTTCGAACCCTGGGTCCCAGAAGTATGACGATTGGATGGCTCATAAAACAGTATCTTGTGCCCATGGTGTTATTTGTGCATGCCTAAATCGACCAGCACCTTCAGAAGACTCATATACTACTTTTACATCATTGTCTCAGTAGTCCCCTTCTCTAAATAACAACACCAGCAACACAAGGGAAAACAAAGTCCTCCGCTAATGTCATCGTCATCCCGTACTCTCAGCGATTTTATGCCCCTAGAGATGGTGATTCCTCCCAGAATCTATTCAGTAGTGGATGACTCTTCAAGCAATAGTCAAGGGTATACCTCAGTTAATATCATAGAACTGCTAAACCCCTACATGGTTCCTGATAATGAGGAGAACCAGGAGGATCCTCCCAACATCCCCAATTATTTCCAGCATCGATAGAGATGTGACAATATAGGCCCTCAGAGTGACTCATTCAGTATTTCCAGTAAGGTTGTTTATGCTAAAAAAACCAGGCAGCAGGCCCAGCACTGAGCTCAGCATGCGCAGCCTTCTCATATAGTGTCATCAGGTCCTCCTTCACCACTATTCGTGTTGTTGAATCAGTTAGAGCCACCTCGACTGCACTGTGACTAGACACGCTTTTCTACAGACCAGTCTCAGTCATCTGGCCCTCATCTAGTAGTCACTTTGCAAGCTTTGACTAGTGAGCAGTGAGATATTCCTAGCACCAGTTAGTCGTCGGTACAGTTGGTAGGGCCCACCATACCTCTAGTCATAGAGTGAGATCTTGTAATCATAAGTTCATTCTTGTCATGGAAGTATGATGTTCTCAATAATCTTTCTAGAATTCTATCCAATCTCACTATACTTTAGGCCCTTAGCCTATCATCGGATATGCATAAGGCCCTCGTAGAGTCTTTAAGAATCCCCCTCTAGTTTGAGACTGAGGTTGCAGCCACAGAAGCCTTCCATACTAATGCGGTCATGCATAATGAATGCCAATCCATCATATCGTTCTTTGGATAAGATGGAGGTTCTCCCATATAGGGTAACATTCTACCTCTATACATCACTGGATAGTTTATGGAATGAAGTTTTATCACTGTCTTATTAACATGGGCTTCAGGATCAACCTAATCCCGACTCAGACACTACAAAAACTAGGGTTGTCTAAGGATGATCTAAGTCCCTCTAACCTAAGAATCCAAGGTTATGATAGGATGGAACAAACACCAGTTGGAAAGATCCGCTTGAAGACCCAGTTCGGTGGCCCAATTTCCAGCACTGAGATTATGGATGTCTCCCAAGACACCGCCTACAATGTGTTGATGGGAAGGCCATGGCTCCACCTACATGTGGTGGTTCCTTCATCATATCACTAGTGCCTCAAGTACTCCCTTAATGGTCTATTGGGAATGCTTCAAGGTGAATCATATCCCTTTTCCTATTATGAAGCTTTCTATCTGGATGTCGACTATTACAAGAGTAAGGAAAAGAAGATTCATGCTAACGAGGCTGAGCATGCCACGGTTGCGACTGACTCGTGGATAGATCTAAATGATGCCTAATCTTTCCAATCCACTGGTTGGAGTCTATAACCCCGGACATGGGAAAATAATTTGTTGTTTCTGGAACTAGGAGGAACACATTATCAAGTCTAAGCAACATCAGAAGATCAACTAATACTCCTACACAAATCAATCTCAGGTGATCCCATAGCCTCCTACTCTCATAAGGTATTGGGATGTCTTCCCCATGGAAATGGAAATACGTCATACTTTCTTGTTTCACAAGGATGGAATTAACTGGCTCAGGTTGATGTTCCACTATTGGTTCGATGTCATCAAGCATGGCCCCTTGGACTGAAGACCAAATGAGATTAGATCAACAGCCTTCGTTGCTATGGTTTTGGCAGCATAGGAGTTCCCCGATGTGGTGCTCATTGTCACTCAGGCTAGTACCAGCCTCCCATCGGGATCCATCGACTCAGAGTAAACTCCTCCTTCAAAGGATCCCTCCTCCATAATTGAAGAATAGGATTTAGATGATGCTCCCCCTACCTTTGAAGAGGGCATCTATATGATGGTTGACGAATTTGTGTAGGTGAACCTCAGTAGTGATGCGGACCCAAAACCCACATTGATCAGTGCCTCTATGCCCCTCGAGGAGCAACAACAGTACATATACTTCCTTAAACAAAATTTTTATGTGTTTTCCTAGAGCTATTATGAGATTCTAGGACAATATCCACAGGTATCCATCCACCGCCTTGGTCTTATGGTAAATCATCATGGGTTCAATCAGCCTCCTAGATAGATGTACCCTTCTCACTGTTCCATGGTTGAGGAAAAAGTTAATAAGCTCATCAGATCCAATTTCGCTATAGAAGTCTATTACCCAAAATGGCTAGCCAACATTATTTCAGTCAGGAAGAAGAACGGACAGATCAGAGTCTGTATTGACTTTTGGGATCTCAATAGTCAGTGTCTGAAGAATGATTTTCCCCTTCCTTTGATGGAATTTTTGATCGACACTACTGCTAGGTTCCAAGCCCTCTACATCATGGATGGGTACTCCAGGTATAACTAGATCTGAATTTTCCCCAAGGATGAGGATTCTACAGCCGTCAGGGCACCACAAGTTACTTTCTGCTACCAAGTCATGCCCTTTGGTTTAAAGAATGCAGGTTCCACCTATAAGCGGGCTATGCATCGCATATTTAAGCCGATCCTCAGAACTTTGGTGGAATGTTAAATGGATGATTTGGTCAGGACCATCTCAAAGACCTTGAAAAGGTGTTTGGATTCCTCCTTTCCCGCCACCTGAAGATGAATCCATTGAATTTTTCCTTCGGGGTCACCTCTAGAAAGTTTCTCGGCTTCTTTTTCAAATACTGGGGCATCCAGATCGGCCTAAATAAGATCAAGTCCATCAGTCATATGTCTCCCCCAATCAACCTCTGGGAGCATCGAGTTTTCCAAGGCCACTTGGCCTACATACACTGATTTATTGAGAATCTGGGCAGCAAGTGTAAAACCATTTATCAACTCATGAAGAAAGGCATTTTCTACGAGTGGGATGAATAATGTCATACTACTTTCGAGGGAATAAAGTAGTACCTACTCTAGCCTCTAGTATTAATGCCACCCATCTCTGGAAATATGCTAGTCCTTTACGTGACTTCCCTAGAATTATCTCTCGGTACCCTTATCTCTTAGAAGAACAATGAGGGGATGGAGAATAGTCTCTACTATCTTAGTCACATGCTCCTTGATACGGAGACTAGATACTCCCCTATCGAGAAGAGATGTCTTGCACTAGTATTCACGATACCTAAATTGCGACATTACTTGTAGCACCATGAGGTATAGCTAGTGTATCGAGTGGATCCATTGAATTACATCTTGAGCCTCCCGATATTAACAGGATGTCTAGCTCAGTGGGTGGTAATCCTTTAGCAGTTAGACATAAGGTTTGTCTCTCATAAGGCTATTAATGGGAAAGCATTAGCAGACTTCCTTGTTGCCCATCCAGCTTCTAGGGATCAGTCCCTAGATCTCAATTTCCCCGATGAAGTGATTCTCTCGGTAGACCAAGCCATGTCGTGTTGGAAAATTAACTTCGATGGTTTTTCCCAGAGACCCAATGGAAGAAGGCTCAATGACCCCAGGCTCAACAGAGTAGGCATGGGTATTGTCTTCATTACCCCAGCACAAGCCATTATGTTGTATTCATTCCTGTTGTCAGAAGGCTACACCAACAATGAGGCAGAGTATCAGGCTCTCATAACTGGCCTTGTGTTGGCCCTCGAGATAGATGTTCCCCATTTGAATGTAAAAGGGGACTCCGAACTAGTCATCAATAAGATCAATGGTGACTATGTCATTAGAAATCCAGAGTTCTTACCATTCTTGGAACGTACTCTCCATCTAATGGACTAGTTCTCATCTCGGCCAAAAGTTACTCATGTCCCTCGATCTCAGAACGGTTATCCTAATGCCCTAGCCAACCCAACTACATCACTTACATATCCTGAATAGGATGATTTGATTATCCACATGGCACACCAGAGAATCATTGATCCCTTCACTCCAGATGATGGTGACCACCAGCAAGTAAGCCACCTTACTGCCAGCGCTTCCGTGTCAGGACCCCCAGGTCCCCCAGATTTAGTGATAGAAGTGACTCCTAACTGGAGAACCTCAATTTTTGAGTACCTCCAAAATGGTAATATACCAAAAGATCAGGCTGAGCATGAGTTAATTCGACGACGTGCGTTATAGTTTACCCTCCAGGACAGTCTTGGTCATGAGCAGATCCTCTACAAGTGCAGGTTTGATGGGGTTCTCCTCTATTGCATTCAAGGAGTCGAGATTTCCCAAGGCATGTAGGAGGTTCATACTGGTTCCTATAGGGCTTATCAGATCAGGCCGAAACTATCTCACCAAATCTAGAAAATGGGGTATTTTTTCCCTCCATGATCCATGACTACATCAAGTTCTCCAAAAGGTTCCATGCATTCCAAATTCATACCAACTTTATGCATCAGCCACCAGAGCCAATCCACACTACCAAGTACTCATGGATATTTGCGGTATGGGGACTCGATGTCATGGGACTATGTCCACCGGTGACAGCTCGCCAGTGTAGGTTCATCCTGACTGCTACAGATTTCTTCTCTAAGTGGGCAGAGGTAGTTCCACTCAAGGAGGTCAAGGCCCATTCCATCGTTGACTTTGTGAGCGCCAACATCATCTACCGATTTGGAGTCCCTCATTCCATCCTCACCGATTACAGCATGAACTTATGGGAAGTTGAGCTAAATAAACTGTACGCTAGGTAAAAAATCTATTCTAACCATACCTCCCATTATCATGTGCAAACGAATGGATAGATTGAGGCATTCAACAAAAACATCTATAAAATTCTGCAGAAAATGGTCGGTTTGAACAAGAAGAGTTGGTCGGACAAGCGCCCCAACACCCTCTGGGCTTATTGGACAACAAATCGTAATTCCACCCATGTGACCCCATATTCCTTGGTGTACGGAATGGAGGCCATCATGACCATCGAGATTCAGTTGTCCTCATTGTGCACAGCTGTCTATAATCATTAAGATCCACATAAAGTAGCTGAAATACGTCTGGCTGAGTTATAAGCACTTGACGAGAACATGCTTCATGCCCTGCACAATCTGGAAAGGCATCAGAACAAGATAGCTAGATCTTTCAACAAGAAATTTCACCTCTTCTCCTTCTTGCAAGGCAACTTGGTGTTGGCCCTGATGACACCAATGATACCTGAAAGGAAACCACCCAAGTTGGAGCCCAAATGGGAAATACCATACATCATTCATAAGGTTTACTCCAATGGCACATACTCCCTGGTTACCATGGATGGTGAGCGTATAAATCCTCCCACCAATGCCAATTTCCTCAAACAATAATTTGCCTATGTAAGAGGGTCCTACATGACCTTAAAATGTCCGGTCCTACATGATCTTAAATTTTTTGGTCCTAAATGACCTTAAATTGTGAAATTTCATCCCACAAGATTTTAAACTGTATGTCATCCTGCATGATGTTAAACTATATGTCATCCTGCATGATGATAAATTGTATGTCATCTCGCAAGATGTTAAACTGGATGTCGTCCCGCATGACGTTAAAATGTATGTCGTCCTGCAAGATGTTAAACTATATGTATTCCTGCAAGATGTTAAACTATGTGTTATCTTGCAAGACGTTAAACCACAAGAACTACGTATGGCTTGATTCCCATACTCATGGGATATGTAGGAATGCTCAGACGCATTGTCTTGAGTCCAGCCCCAAGTTTCCTTTTTGATTATCCCCCTAGGTATATAGTTCTCTTGTAGGATCCCACATGGTGTCGTGTAGGCTTCTTTAGACCCACTCATGTCGGGATCACAGTGATTACACCATGTGTCCTCCCACATTCTTCTCTCCTCCCACGTCCTCACTGCACGATGCTAAACTGTATGGCCTTCAGAACTATGTATGGATTGATTCCCATCCTTATGGGATATGTAGGAATGCCCGGACATTTTGTTTTTAGGCCCAAACCCAAACTTCGGGACCTCCCATTGGCTCAAAGCACATGGTGTGGAATAGGATTTTTCCCTCATTCACATCGAGTTCATCATAATTGTACCATGTATCCCTCTCCCCTAAATATCTTCACCTCTTCTATTGTCCAGCTTGACTTTAAATTGCATGGGCACATTTATGCTTTACACAATCCTTGTACTTGGGACTCTATTATCTTTTATATCTGAAAGGACCACCAAACAGCGTGGATGCTCAGCCCAAGGGATCTCCTACCATTACAGGCCAACGTCCTCAAGGGTTTCAAACAAAAAATTGATACAAGTCCCACGTTGCAAATATGGTCAGCAGTTGATGCTCATTTGTTGTTCCTATTTCATGTTACGCGATATGGATATTGTGTTTTGAATCTAGTCAACAGCTATCCTTTGATGTTGTCACTACCCCCATATGTCCCAAAAAAATGGAGTGTAGTGGTTCATTTTTCCCTGCTATCTCTTCAAGACTCGGTCTGCCTCAGGAAGGAGTGTGATTCCAGCTGTTGAACACTTATATAATGGGGAGAGCCTAGTCCTACTTCTTGTTTCCCACACCGATCATTTCTTACATGGGATTAGAAGCTGATGTAAGGCAATACCCACATGAGGGATCATATGTCTACAGTTGGTCAGGATGCCCAGCCTCATGTCCCTCGACCCTTTCAACCCCTAGGCCCAAGCTCTCATTTAGGATTGTGTGGTGTGGTATGGACTCGCATCCTCATTCACGTCGGGATATTTTTCTGTGACACACATACCCCCATTTAGACACCCCTCCTTCATTTATCATCCTTTCCGTGAGCATAGGCCCCTCCATGCTTTTCCAGCCCCATCATTTGGGTTCCCATCATCTTCTAGATCTAAAAGGACCCCCAAATGGCATGGATTTTCGGCCCAAGGGCTCTCATACCATTATGGGACAACTCGCTTGAGGATTTCGAACAAAAAATTGATACAAGTATTGTGTTGTGAATATGGTCAACAGTCGATCCTCCATTATTTTCCCCTGATTTCTAGTCACAAAAATACGGATACTGTATTGTGAACAAGGTCAACAGTTACCCGCTTTCGTTGTTTCCATTTTGTGGTCTTCCATAGGCACAATGATTCCCCCTCTCCACTCAGTTGTCACATTCATATGACATCAAACTAGGCATACGGTTTGATCCCTAAAACCTTAAACTAAGAGAACCACCGTCTTTGCTACATGACGATAAACTGCATAGCATCCTTCTCTAAAATTACATATGGCTTGATTATCATCCTTATGGGATACGTAGGACTGCTCGAACATCTAGTCTTTGGGACCGTCCAAATTTCTTAGAAACCTACCTATCATTCTAGCCTCTTGGCTTGAGTCCTTTCAAGGGAGGGGTACGCGGCGTGGTATGGGCTTGTGTCCCCATTCACATCGGGTTTGTAATAACCATGCCTCATACCTCTCTCTCTCTCTCCTAATATCCCTTTGCTCTCTTTCCCTATACTCATCCTTTTGAGTTGGCTGCTCTTAATTCAGGTCCCTCGACCCTCTTCAGTGATTCGCCAATGTGCCCAGGAGTACTCTGGTTCAAAGAATAGAGTTTCAGATTCTACCTAGACATGCTTTCACCCATTTTTCCAGGCTTCTTGTTCCCCTTCATTTGGGATTTAATTATCTTTCACATTTGAAGGGAGCCCCAAGTGTCATAGATGATTATCCCAAGGGATCTTCAACTATTATGGGCTAACATCCTCGAGGGTTTCGAACAATAAATTGATACAATTCTTGTGTTGCGAATATGGTCAGCAGTTGATGCTCATTTGTTGTTCCCATTTCAGGTCACATGATATAGATGTTGTGTGTCGAACACGGTAAATAGTTATCCTACATCATCATGTCAACCCCATCAAGCCTTAAATGACAATTTCATGATTCACATCATTTTCCACCTCATCATGTCCAAGTGGAATTTTGACACTCTTGGTATTGTCCCTCAGTGCACATTTGCACATTAGGAGGACAAATTCATGGTAAGGCATCATTCGGGGCTCCGCACTGACTTCCCCTTTACATGTATCCCATGTATTGCAAAGACATATTTATATCTTGTTTCTCGCACCAAGTTTGACTCATGTGGGCTTAGGGACCAGATCGAGATCTACGCTTGCTTGGAAGAGTTTCACCTCGTCATGGTCTGAGCTCTAAGACCTTAAACTAAGATCTCCTTATACATCATCTTCCAGAACTACATATGGCTTGATTCACATCCTTATGGGATACGTAGGAACTCCCAGACATATCATCTATGGGTCCATCTTAGATTTAACTAATTGTCACTTTTGTTTAGCCTTTTAGGCCCCGACCCGTATAAGATTTCATGGTGTGCTGTGTGTAGACTTATGTCTTCATTCATGTAAGGGTTTCAAGAGCTGCACCACGTACTTCCCTTCTGAGAGCTAGTATCTCCTACCCCATATTATCTAACCTTTTTTTCCCCATCGGCCCGAGGTTTCTTTCTTATAATCGCGTGTGGTGTGATGTGGACCTCGTCCTCATTCGCATCAGGTATGCCTTATCATGCCATACACATCCCCTATTAAACCTCGTTTCTCCTGCATATGTCTGAGTCATGTTACTTTAAACTATTATTCCTAGTCCCACGTGACATTAAATTATTACGTATATACTTCACAATGTTAAAATTCATGGTTGGTCCCATCATATGACCCTAAACTGTGACATTATCGTCCTGGCCGCATGATGAAAAACGGCACTGCATCGTGGTGTCCTCACTCAAGGGGACATCATGTTTGGTATCTGTTAACCACCATACTATTTTTCAACACCTGTATATGGATTGATTCTTGTGGAGACACCTGGACTCTCCATCCTAGGTCCATAGCTTCACAAACAAACAAAAAATACACACATTCATCCTAAAAGAAAAAAAGATCTATCAAATGCCGCTTCTTTTGTTGTGAGGGCCAGACCCATATGACCTTATTATCTCTGGAATTGGTATCTTACTATTCCACCTTCTAAACTACATATGGATTGATTTCCATCCTCATGGGGTATATAGGAACGCATGGGCACTTTTCCTCTGGCTCAACCTAACTTTAAATTTTGATCCCCTGACCTAGAAGTTTCAGGGGAGCACATTATGGTGATACAGACTCCTGTGTCCCCATTTACATCAGGTTTTAGTAATTACTTCACCAAGTGTCTCCCTCTTCTAGTTATTCATGGTTGGAGATCTATGACCATAAACTAAGACCACTCCATGTCTTTACCGCAAGACATTAAACTGCACGACATCTTCCAGAACTACGTTTGTCTTGATTCCAATCCTCATGGGATATGTAGGAATTCCCAGACATATTGTATTTGGTTCCAGCCCTAGGAATCTAAAATCCCCCCCCCTCTCTTTAGCCCCTTGGTCCAAACTCTTTTGGGGGCATGTGTTGTGGTGAGTACCTCTTGGGTTCTCATTCACGTCAGATTTTTCAATGGTCACACCATGTTCCTCCCGTGTCTTTTCCCAACCTGGTCTGAGTTATATTGTCATAAACTAAGATCTCACTATGGTAACTACACATTGGGTTTGGCTAATTCGCCACCCTGCACATAGTCCATTAAATCAGGTCCCCCTTTATGTCTCATCAAACGACCATTAAGTTGGAAGCATGTGACTCCAGGACCCTTGTACTTGGAAAGGGACCCAACTCCCTCTATCTAATATGTATTTTTTTCTTACTCAAATGTGTTGTGAAAAATATCCCAAAGTGTCCAATTTTCACATGGAAATTCCCTCATTCCATGTCCAAGATTCGTGATCCCATTATTTGGATCCTCATCCTCTTCCATGTCTGAAGGGACCCCCTTTCTGGCCTGGTCTCATGCCACATTGGCATACCTACCATCTTGGGCCAACATCCCTGAGGAGCTCAGAAGACACTTGCAATAGGTCCTGTGTTTCAAACATGGTCAGTTTTCAACCCCCATTTGTCTGTCCCAATTCAAGAATAACGCGAAACGGATACTCTGTTTCAAATGTGGTCAACAGTTAACCCATGTCATCATTCCACCTTCATTGTGGTCCAGATATGGAGAAACATGATTCACATATTTCAACTTCCTCATGTTTAATTGGAATTCCAACATACTCGTCTTTACCCCTTCATGCATCTAGGTGTGTTAAGTAGGAGGGTCAGCATTATTGGGACGTTATTAACCTAGTGTCCCATCACCCCTAACATGTTCCATCCTATGCTAGGAAATTCCCATCGCTACTCCTTGTTTCCAACATCGAGCATGAATCACGTGGGCTTAGTAGTTTTGGTAGGATGTGTACTGGCACAGTCATGCCACACATACCTTTAATTGTCCCGCATGACATTAAACTATGCTCTCAGAACTATGTGTAGATTGATTCCCATCTTAATGGGGTATGTAGGAACATCTAGGAACTGTGCCTTGAGCACGGCCTAACTTTATCTTTTGGTCCATCGACCTGAAAAAAAAAACTTCCTCCAGGGATACATGGTGTGTTCTGGACTTCTTATGTCCTCATTCATGTTACGTTATGTACTGCACCACACATTTCCTTTCTGGGTATCCATGTCCTCGAGGAATGACTTTAAACTACAGGTCTATCCTGAACAAGTTCAGGATGACCCATAATAACCATGGGATGCATCAGATTCCTCGCTAGAGAGGGCTCCCCCTACCAGTGTTGGTCTCTAACCACACTGTGCTTAAAGAACTACATTTGGCTTGATTCCCATCTTTATGGGATATGTAGAGATGCCCAGGCATTTCCCCTTGGGACCAACCCCAGGGTCATTAACCCTTCTGGCCCCTCTGGCCCGATCCTGGTCTAGGAAGTATGACCTTTAAACTATGTGCATCATCCTCACCGTACGACGTTTAAACTATGTGTCTATCATCCTTATTGGTATGATGTAAAAATATAGACCATTATAGGTCCTTACCAGAGAGGTCTTGTTATGAAGTAAGTTTGATCTCTGATTAGACCAATGCACCCACCTAACATGACTTCACCACGGTGGTGTAATATCAGGATTGTTGGACTCCATTCGAACAACTAATCACTACACCCTCCACTCTTTGTGTGCCCTTTATTCGGACCCTCTTACTCTTTCATGTCTAAAAGAACCCCCTAACAGTATGGATTCTCATCATATGGCTTGCCTACTATCATGGTCCAACGTTCTGGAAGACTAATGGATGACATTTCGATTTAGTCCATGTGTTTCGAATATGGTCAATGGTCATCCCTCATTTGTTATCTCAATTTCAGGATAACACAATAAGGATACTGTGTTTCGAATGCGGTTAGCGGTTATCCTTCATTGTCATGCCACCCCCACAGTGCTCCAAATCTGGGGTATCGTGATTCACACTTTCCACTCCCTTATGTTCGGGTTGATTCCAAACACATCTGGCATTGCCCCGCTCGTGAACTAGAGAACATTAGGAAGATAACACATCGATTATTCTGAGGTCATCATCCTCCAGTCAGGCCTCTTCCTTTCTTCCCAAAAATCTGGATTGTTTTTTCAAACCCCAGATGCACAGAGCTTGTTTTTCAGTCTTATATACAGATGGAATGGAAAGGTGCTCATCCCTTGTTTCTCACATAAGGCCTGACCCACATGAGCTTAGGGACTGATCGCTGGATGTTCTATAAATGTAACAGAAATTCAATAGACTAAAAACAAATAACAGAACTCATGCATGCATCTAGCATGAATAATCAAAACATGAAGGAGTGTTCAAAAGTTACATGAATCATAGTACCTAAGGATCGACCCCTACCATGGACGAGGTGACCCCGTTAAAAGAGCATTGCTCCTCTACCACCCTCTAGATTGTGGTGTCCAGGATCCATTGTCTCGTGTTCATTTCTTGGTAGTGATGGGGCGCAGTTCATCAGCCGCAACCCAGGCCCACTCCTCATCACTCCGTACGATAGCCATCTCCGTAGAGGCTTGCTTCATCTACTCTTCGGTATTTTCCTTCTAGGCCTTCAGCCACGATATGACCTACAATTATGTGATGAGGAAAGTGGAATGTTCATCTACTTGGACCTGTAACCATTGAATCTCATTTTCAATCTCTTGGACCCTCTTGATGTTCATCGCTTTTCTCTGTTGCCAACCTACACCAAGTCCATGGTCATACTCCCAAATCTTTTCCACCATGATATCTCAGATGAGCATTTGGGGACGTTGGTCATTCACCCCCCCAGCACATAGTTCAAACAGTTGTGAAAGAATTCTCTCTATCTGGTCTATAGATTTTTCTTGATGGATTTCATCGATGAAGCACTTGATCAGCTTCCAAGACCGGTGGCATAATATTTCTCAATCCCCTTCATCAGAGGTCATCTCATCCTGGTATACAGGGTTGGAAGGATCATATATAGGGAAATCCCTCAAGAACTCATCAACAGGGCCCACCTCTTGTGTCTGATCAGGTATGGCAGGACCCGTGTTGTCCGATCGATCTTCATTGTTAGATCCCACCTAAATAATCTTAGGCTCAACCCTACTAACAGTCCCACCAGTGATCAGGAGCACCACAACCTGATCAGTCTTGACATCCTCCTCCATGACCACCGGAATTACCCTAGGAAAGGCACCGCCAGAAGTATTAACCAACCTCACCGAGGCATCCCACACCATTTGAAGAACTGTTCATACCAAAAAGGGAACGGATGTCAGTTAGCCTGGTCAATGGGTGGCAGTCATGAATTTTGTAAAAAAGGCTTATAGAGATTGAATTATCAGTCTCGTTCTAGGGTTGTTGATGTGGGGACCCCAAGGTGTGGCCCTCCATATATTTTTAGGAATCCTTAAAACTCCAGAAGAACCACCTCAGGTGTCCTAGCCCTGCTGTATGCGGTAATTTCCATAGCTGTAGGCGTGGATCCCGAAGGCCCCACATCTGAATCTATCGTGGGGCGAGAACGGGTTCTGCATATGAGGCCCTCTTTTGAAATTAAAAGGTTAGTGAGGGGTCCAAAGTAACTTGGATCTGGATTCTGAGGAAGGGACTTAGGGGTTTTTTACCTCGAGAACCTCTACAAACTCTTCGAGTTCTGGGTCCGAATCGCCAACTTCACCCTCCTCCAAAGGGATCCCTCTACCATCCTCCTCCCCCCAAGAGGATTTTCCCGAGTATTTTTTCAAAGGGAAGAGCTCCCTCAATTCTTCAGCTGACAACTGCAGAGGGGTCGTTTGATCCAACATCACCTTCACCCGGTCTTTCATTAGATGCGGGGAACCCTGGGAGTGCATGAAGTCCTCCAACTCTGCCAGGTATTGCTCCGCCTCCACCAGGGATACTGCAAAGCTAGCCCTGATGGGGCCAATTCCCAAAACATCCATCTTGAGATGGTTTAGGTGATTCCACATCTCGGACGGGTTGAGTAATTTACGGTTGAAATCCCAGATGTATCAAGCTTCTTGGAAGATGGCATTCTCGGGTCATCCACTTCCCGAGAGCCCAGGTGGTTATCCTATGGAATCCCCTTGGTGGCCTCCCCTCTGGATGACTCTGCTCCTCTGGGACCGCTGGTTCTGCTGCCATCGCTTGATCCGCTACTACCTCCCATTCAACCAGTGTGGGTCTCGCTGCCACTGTAGCCCCACCACCAAGAGATGTCCTCACTACCTTCTGGCCCTGACCTCAAGGTTAGGGAGGCACACCATTGCTGGCCAAAACAGTTGGTAGCATCAGCATCTCCCTAGGGTAGGCCACCTCCTAGCTTTTGGTGTACTCCTTCACCAGTCCAAAGAAGACCATGGTTGGAGGAAACTCATTCTACATCTTCCCATATTCTCGTGTGGACATGACACACATCTGCCTCATTACACACGGGTGATCCTCGTGGCGCACCCCCAAGTAGACCCACATGGTAAACCACTGCATACACTGAAATTTCCTTGAAAATCGGCATAGGGTATATGACTCACAGAGGGGCTCGTAGTCCACCCTTGCCACTAGGACTCCACCTCGAAAGTACAGGAGGTAGGAACGTTGCTCATCTATTCCCTGGCCATCGTCAGTGAACGCACCTGTTGGAAATGGGAATAGGTGAAAGTTGAACTCCTCAACCTTCCAGATCTGGTTCTGTACCGTATGCACAGTCAGTTTGGCCGGAAATCTCCCTACAGAATTCAAAATGGATGGGCGTAAGTTTGATCCTATAGGAGAGATGGGGTTCAAATACTCATAGATCCCCCTGACATGCGCCTCTATCCACCCATACAGGATGTGGAATGGCCCGCATATTCTCTGTGGCTTCTTCCCCCCCACCAATATGCCACATCATCTTTTATAGCATAGTGAGCATCATGATCCTGAGGTTGACCCTCCCTTCTGTCGCTAGCATGGACTCCATGGTAAACATGCTCGGTCGCACACCCATGTTCATGTCTCTCACTGGAAGGATCCAACTGTAGATGAGCACCACAATGAATGCAATCAACCTGACTACATGTTTCCACTCGATACTGATGCTGAATCCCCACATCTTCCACTGGCTATCCCCTAAAATACACTAGTACAAGTTCTCCTTGCCTTGTTGATCCCCCTTAGGGAAAGTTCGAGGCCTCACAGGGAACTACCTATTTTCCATGAAGTTTAAGAACATCTTGAACCACCATTTCAAGTGGACATCCCTCACTAACTAATTATCCTCTCCTGAAACTAGGTTTATTAACTCCATCACCAGTGGTGGTATCTGCTCTAGATCCACCCACACACCCATAACGGGGAGGAACTCATCTTACATCACCCTCAGTATTGGGACCCTTGAGATCTGATGCGCATTCCATAAACTGATGTCGACCTCTCCATGGTGCAAATGGAAGGTATTGGTCCTCGATGAACATCTTCTCAACAACTCTGGAACCAGCTGATTCAGCTAATAGATATGGAATTGGGAGGCGTAATCCACCTCATATAGGCCCAATCTTCTCATATCTTCCCCTAATTGCTCGCACGAGGCACCAACCCCGTAGGCCTAGGTCCAGTTGTCTGTGAAGTTTCCACCCTGGCGCAGATCCCACTCATTGGACCACCCCTTTTCTTGGTTCCTCAGGGCTGCCTTCAAGATTGTATGGTACAGCAAGGGAGATGTCTCTACCTGCAGTTCCTTCCCATCAATGTTGTTCAAATTATTATACAAAAAATCAGCATTGATAGGCATGATGTTCTCCTGAGCATGATAGTCAGCTGCCCTGAACCGCTAGAGTTGGTACGACGTTCTCCTGAACCAGTAAGCTAGCTCTTCCCTACTCGCTTCAGGGATGAATACATCATTCCTCATGCCAAATATACAAAGATGAAGCCTCCTACACAGTGGATAGTCCTTCTGTATTTCCGACAGTAGTGCCACCAGCAAGTCATGGTCATAATGGATTTTCACAAACTTCTCTATGCTCGAGCTATCCGCCATCTCATCCCTCTGGGCAGCATCCGCAAGGACCCCGTAGAAGCCTCTTGGTGAGCCATTCAGTTTTGGAGGTTTGGTAATCTTCGGTTTTGGTTTTCAAATATCTTTCATGGAGCTCGTTCATGGAGTTTGTTCGCGAATACCGTTCACGAAGCCCTACCTCGGCCTTTAGACACGAGCTGTAGAGCCCACCGTCGTGAATTCAAAGACTCATTGTGTGCTGCAAAGCAAAAGGCCCAATTCTCGAATAGCAATCATAGAGTACGCGGAGCTTCACGAGTCAAGAGAACTAAATGCCAAAATGTGGAGATGAGAAATGAAAAATATAGGTCATCCTCCCCTATTTATAGGCGAGGACCCCTAGTGCTTCCTGGAACATCCAACCATGGAAAACTTCATAGCGCGCTTAGTCCGCACGTCACCTATTCACCTCACGAGTCTTCTTCACAAATGACCAGGGAATTTTGGCGATTGACCCTCATACTTCGACCCTCAGTTCCTCTTCAGATCAAAGTCATAGGGGTTGCATTTTTTGACGCCAAAATTTGGGAAGAACAAGAAAAAATGGAAAGCCTTTGGGACTGCCTTGTGAAGCATGTTCGCAGAGCCCCAACAGTACTATGGCTAGAACAAATCTTCCCCTCTGTGAAGCTGCCACGGAGTAAGGTGGCGGGAGGCTCTGCAAACCTGTTTGATGTTTTTGAAGCCTCCATGGAGCAAGAAGGTGAGAGGATCTGTAGACCTATTTGACATTTGTGAAGCCACCGTGTAGCAAGGAGGTGGGAGGCTTCGCAAACCCGTTTGATTTCTATGAAGCCGCCACAGAGAAAAGAGGCATGAGGATTCACGATTACGACAAAATTTCATGTGTCTTCATGCCCAGAATGCTCTGATTCATGGTGCCTCTTGAATATAAATATTGGGCTCCCCTCAAGCCCAAACGATGTATCCTCTGACCTTTTTCCTTCTTAGATCTTAAATCACGAAGCAATTTTAGATTTTCAAACCATGATCTTTTCAAGGTACTTTAGCATTGTGAAGTGCCTCCCCCTTTGCTTGAATTCAACCCCTCTTCAAAGAGGGATTCCATTCACGGAGCCCATGGGCCTCCACGAAGAAAGGGGATCCCCAAGGGGACTTAGGTCTTCACGGGGCACTAATGCTTCTCAAAATACCCGCCATGCACATGTGACCCACATGCTAAGGTAGAACCATTGGGCTTTGCGAATCACATTTCTTTGCAATTCAATACTTTTCAAGGCACCCTTTCTTCACGAAGCACTACTCTGTGAATGATTTTCCACTTCACAAAGCACCTTCCATATGCACCAATACCCTATTCCTAGGCTAGGCCACTTCACTTTGTGAAGAACACCCCTTCGCGAAGTCCCTCCGCTACATGGAGCACCAGATCATCATGAGGCTTCTACCTATGAACCCCTTTTCTCTACAGCTCATTTTCCCATGGGACCCTCCAGGTTTGCACGAAGTGATTTCAATGTTCCTTGGATGGAACTTCCAGTTCCATTGCTTCACCTCATGCTTCTTCACATAGGCATTCTAACGGCTATTACTTCTTCACATAGCCACTCTAACATGGGCCCCTCAATGGATCACCCCATAACACCCCCTCTCCATGACATTGTTGATGCCTACCCTTCCCCAAGGGTGGGTGGGTATCAGTTATGTAAGTCCTAGGGGTGTGGAGTGAACCCACTTCCTCTGAGATGCAGGATTTTAAACTACCAAGCGCCATCGTCCTCAACACATGATGTTAAATTGTGACCACGCCCCGTATATCATACGTGAGGTCCCCCATCATGGACATTCTCTATTCCCACTAGTCTCCACAGGAGTGAGATCATTCCTCACATGGAATGAGATCCTCTTTATTGGGATGGCATCTGTCCACAAGGAAAGTGCAACCACATTGGTGTAATCCCAAAGCCTTTCCTGGGGGAGGATGAATCTCTCCTCCTCCTATCTTCTTCCTGGACAAAGACCAAAGAGGGGGGGTGGGAACCGGAGCCCTCCTCTCTTCCATGCCAAGTCCCTATCCTTTGGGTATTTGTCTCCATTGGGCCTCCACCCTGGTGTATGTACCAATCTCCATCTCCCTGGGCTGCTAACCACATGTAAACCCATATTTCCTCTTTGGGCTGCGGACCACGCGTAAGACCCTGTTCCCATTTTGGGCCAGTAACTATGTGTTAGCCCCATTCCAATTCCCATGGATGCACCTTTTGTGATGTGATCATTAGGTCTTTATGGCCTCTTGGTTCTCAAACCGAGCATGACTCGTGTGGGCCTAGAGTTAGCATCGATCATGACATCCTCCATGGGCCGCCTTAGAGTGTAATCCCCAAACATCATCCTGAACTATGTGGAATTTGATCCTTGCCAAGGAAAGGTACATAGGAAGCCTCCTTGAGGTTCAAGACCAACAAAAATTGGTCCTGACTCCCTTCACTTCGGCTCACCAACACCATTCTGAACTACGTGGACTTTGATCCTTGCCAAGGCAAGGTACGTAGGAAGCCTCCCTGAGGTTCAAGCCCAACAACCATTGGTCCCGAATCCCTTTACGTCGGTTCACCAAATACCTCTCCTGAACTATGGAGACTTTGATCCTTGCCAATGAAAGGTATGTAGGAAGACTCCATGAGATTCAAGACCAACACCTATTGGTCCTGACCCCCTTCACGTGGGTTCACCAAACACTCTCAAACATCATGGACTTTGATCCTTTCCAAGGAAAGGTATGTATGAAGCCTCCCTAAGGTTCAAGCCCAACACCCATCAGTCCCGATTATTCTTTTTTTCTTGAACTATGCATACTTTGATCCTTACCAAGGCAAGGTACGTTGGAGGCCTCCCTAAGGTTCAACCCCAACACCTGTTGGTTCCAACCCCCTTCTCATCAGTTCACCAAACACTCCCAAACTGCATAGACCTTGATCCTTGCCAATTTAAGGTACGTAGGAAGCCTCCCTGATGTTCAAGCCCAACACCCATCGGTCCCGACAACTTCATTTCGGTCCACCCCCATCCTGCATAACGTTAAACTATATGCCCCTTTTGTCCCGCATGACACTGAACTACCCCATATCCGGCGGTAGGCCATTGTGATCCCATATCCAGTGGTAAGCCATTGTGAACCTCATTCGGCCATAAGCCATTGTGAACCTCAATCAGTGGTAAGCCGTTGTTAACCTCATGCAGCGGTAAGCCGTTGTGATCCCCATTCATCAATAAACCATTGTGACCCCATCTAGTGGTAATCCGTTGTAGACCCCTCCATTGGGTCCCACATTTCTGGTATTCCCCTCTAGCGTAAGACCAACTCTCAGGCTGCTAATCATGCATAAGCCCCAACATTTCATCAAGTCGTTGTCCTCTGCACTCACTCCCATTTCATGCCCCAACCTAGAGGTTCCACTTCCTCTGGGTCCCCTTCATATGGGTTTCCTCATTAGGTGTCCCATTTACCCGCCAAACTACGTAGACTTTGATTCCCTATCACGGGGATACATAGGAAGTCTCTTAGAGACACAAGCCCAACCTCATCGTCATCCTCACGTTAATTTCATTTCATTCTTCATCAACTCCCAACCCTCCATCATCCATACTAATTCTTATCTGGGCTGCCACATCCCAGTGGGATCATGCCACCTAATTTCCCATTCCCTTTAGAAACAATTGATAAACTAACCACACGTTAGCCCCATCATCAGTGTTCCTTCTAAGGGTTGCACCCATATGATCCACTCTAATTAGTTTTCTAATCTGTCTGATCTATCTCCACTAGACATTAAACTAGAGCCATACCATATGTTAAACGTAGGAAGTTGAGGAAAACCTTAGATACATGCCTATGGAATATAATTCCCCGCATTCAATATGGGATTCCTCAGGATTTTGCGCCCTTGAGAAGCGCTATAATAAGGGAAAGAAACCCAGACGCGCTAGTGTTCCAGCGTCCAGACATGCCAGTGATGTCCAACATGACTAATCCCCCGACCGAAGGTTCTTACCCTGGTCGGAACCCTTGGAATGTCCCGATAGAAGCAGTGTAATTAAATAGCATCCATGAAGATATGGCATTGGGAAGAGTTTCATGAAAAACGTCTTAATCTATAAGAGAGACCCGAACTAGGTAACGAGTTCTGAGGAGGAATCCACAGAAGGAGGAACCAACATCCCATCATCCCATTTAGATCTAGGAGAAAATTTCCATAAATAAGTGATGAATGCCACCCACCTTTGGAAAGTGGGAATGAGGGGAAACAATCAGTGAATCCTCGTCATCCTCAAACAGATGGATGTGCGATCCACGATGAAAGAGTCAGTAATAATAACTCATCCAAAACTATATAATATCTTATCATTAATCATTATAATAATTTGTTTCTCATACTTTCTCAAGTTTTCTTCTTATTCCTTTGGATAATACAATTCTAAACTTCTTTTTCTACCAATCCAAGTATTTTTTTCAACTTCATTTCAAAACAACTTTTGAAAACCCAAAATAATTTAGTCATGAGAAATATATTTTTATGAAATACAAATATTTTATTCAAATAAATGGTAATATAAGGAATTTGTTTCATTTTATATCATGATTTATGAACTATTTTCTTTTTGGACTCATCAAGTGTTAACAGGGAACAAATTATAATCCTAAGATATCACAATCGACCTCTTTTTTATTTATACATCCTAGTAACTATGAGTTATCTATTAAATGTTTTATTGTGTCTTTTTATAGGTGCATTAAATTATATTAATATACTATTATTCCCTACTAATATAAATCCCAAGGTTATATTGAAATAAATTATTTTGTATAATTTTATAGCACATTATCCCATCAACCCAAATCCTAAGACAAAATCCCTAAATCTACACTGTCTCAAGCACGTTTCTTGATCACTATAAGCAAAAAACATGTGGTGAGGGATAAAATAAACTTTTTTTGGAATGATTTTACCTTAATAAATTTTATATAATGATTAATGTAAATATAAAATAATTTTATATAAAACTGTTTGAAAACTAGCTTTGTTATGAAAATGAAATTTTTTATAAAATATGACCTTAAAGTAACTAAAAAAGACACATATAGATAATAAGTAATAAAATATAAATATTAATATAACAAATCCTTTATCATATCTCAAATTATTTTCATTGGTTCGTTACTAGTGAATAATGGGTCATACTCATTTTTTCTTTATGATCAATCATGTATACATGTCCATCAATGTGCACATATAGAGGGTGGATATTTACCTGGTGAGATTTTACCAAATATATTCAATATTTTTTCATACATTATTACTCTAAAATATACAATGATAATATATATATGATAAATGAAAAAAGTTTTAAAAAACATTTGATTAATCAAAATATATTTCATAACCAATGTATCATTACCAAACATCATCAAAACATTCACAAATATATATTTTATACAAAAAAACTAAATGAAATACTTTAATTTAAAAATAAATCACACACCCACATTCTCACTAAAAATATCAATTACCAAAATCTAACAATTTCCCCATATTTCTATGAAAAATCCTCATTTTTAATGGGTATAATAAAAACTCCCATTTTCCAAAATTCATTAGAAATTTCTCATTTCTCTGAATTCTATGGAAACTCCCTGTTTTTTTAAAATACCTCATGAAAATTAATTTATGATAATAATATAGTAAATCCATGATAGTTATATTTCCCATGTGTAAATCCCTATTCACACATCAATTCATCACACTATTGTGATGTGTCACCTGTTTGCCCTCATTAACCCAACTATTATTTTCCTTAACACATACTTTCTAAGTATCTTATTTTCCATAGATGAATACTAGTGTTTTTTAATCAGTAAACTGAAATATATTTTATATATGTTTTTTATAATGAAAAAAAGTTCTCAAATTTATTTAGATTTAGCATAGTCCTACATTAAAAAAGTCATGTGGTCTCTGAGACTTGACTAGTGATTCTTGGGTTGTGTATTTGTTGAGAGGATGAAAGGTTGGGCTCACCTAACCCTTTTAGGGGTAAATGTTTCCTATATTGAGAATATCTTATAGATTTAATTCACTTCCATTATTCCTTCAAATTATTATTACAAAAACTACTACTTACCCTTAAAAAATTATTTCCTTGACAATATATATTTGAAAGGACATTGTACATGGGAATTATATTTTAATATATATGATCAAAATATTTGGTTTCTATATAGTTTAATTCTATATAGTCATGAACCCTAGAGTTTATTTCCATATAGGGGGAATTTGGATACAATGAAAACAGGTAGGAGGTGTTAAAGAATTGGTATTGAGTCCATAAAAGGGGTTTCATATGTATCCCTATAAAGGGAATCATAACCTATGTAGTTTGATGTAATTTAATGTGATATATCATAACTTTTAAGGTTGTATGATATGGGCCATGATGGTGCATTTTAGGTTTTTGAAACCATGACTAAATTAATTTCCATTTAATTTCTTGAATTCATGACATGTGGGTGTTAGTTATGAACCTTAGAGAGGTGTCCTACAAACCACAGTTAATAGTAATTAAATCCAACATAGCTTGATTTTTCACAATTTAAGTAAATGTGATGGGAATGATCCATGTTGTTTAATTTCATGTGTTAAAGATATATTCTATATATTGTAAATTCATAAATCTAAGAGTAATAGACAAAAGCTTCCTAGAAAAGGTAGTTGTGGGACTTATTCATAAGCTACCCTTTCTAGTTCATCTTTCTTATTAGAAGCTTAATAAGAAAAGGTATGTTTGGGGCTTACACCTAGTATATGGATTTAATATAATTTATAAGTAGTGAATATATTTTTTGGTATTTTGTATGTTCTTCCCTTATATGTTTTCTCTATTAGATGATCCTAGTGAAGGTATTTTGGTAAACTAAGAGGAGTATCATGGATCAAGGTTTTATAGTGGGACCAAGAGGAGAACCTAAACTCAAGGAATTGATATGGGGAATACACATAATTTATCCATTATAGTTTATACTATGATTTATTAACTAAATATTTGAATGTATTTTTAGGGATTACATGTAGTAGGAGGGGAATGATATATAATTTTCTTTGATGGGTTCACATGAATGAGATCATTGATGAGAATATATTAGAGAATTATACCTAGTATTAGGCCTTAATAGAATGATCTTATCAGAGCATTGACCTTATATGAAGGAATATAATAGGTATATTTTAGATTATTTGGCCATAATAGATTACCTATGTGAAAAGGGTTAAAATGAATACCAGTTACATGTAATTGTGTTTCTTTATGAAGTGTTCATCCTTGGGTCTGGTGCTTCATAGTCAAGGGCTATTTGAAAGAGGGAAAGGGGAAACCTAAGAAATCCCTATTTTATATAGGGGCAATGTTCTACTATAAAAAGGGTATATCTAGTGTAGCGATTAGTGTAAAGGTTACATATAAATGATGCTCACAGAGGAGCTTTCATGGAAGGGTTCTCCCATAGGAGACCTCTTGGTGTTAGCTCATAGATGAGCTATAACATAGAAGGTTCTCCATTAAAAATGCTCATAGGGGTGGATCAATATAGTAACCTCTTGAAAGAACCTCTAAAAACTATGTTCTTAGGGATTTTTTTCCATAGGAACCTCATGAATGGACCTCTCTGATATAATTTTGTGAAGGTGATCAGTTGAAGGACCATCGTGAGCTTCTCTTTAGAAAGGGTCTTCATGGATGTGCTTCACAAAGTTTACTTAATAGGGGGAATTGTTTTTTTAAAATATTACTTATCTGGAATTAAATTTTTAATTACATATGGGATTTCATCATAAGTAATTTTATTTACAATGGTTTAAATTTTTCACAAAAAAAAATAGAAAATCAACCTTTTTATTTGAATGGTGTGACATGTATTTATCTGTAAAACCATCCAAAAATAGATGGTTTCATAGGAGGAACACGACCCCATAGGAATACATTTTAAAAGGTTTAAATAAAACATGGTATGTAAAGTATCCATACTTGTTTTAGGGATAGTTTTAGCCTAATAAAAATGTTATCTTATGCATGAGGTGACTGTATAGTCAAAACGTACATACATGATCATGAAGGAGTATCATGACCATGAAGGAAGATCACAACCATGAAGAGATGTCATGGTCACAAAAAATTCATATCAATGTAAAACATGTGAATTCTAGTAATAAAGATAGTATGTGGTTGTGAAGGGATTCCATGATATTTTTGAAAACTAATATTTTTTGGGAAGGAAGTATGTGGTCATAAAGGCACTACATGGTAATTTTCCCTTTTCCTTTTCACTTTCATGATAAAATGAAGCTCTAATTAAAATAAAAATAAAAGTTTATTAGTAAATTAATTTTATCCCTATTATCATTCATATAAATGTATGAAAAATTAAATTTTCCCAAACTACTAATTTTAACCTATATCAAGTGTTTTAATAGGACAAATAATTCCCAAAAAAAATCCTTAAATTGGGTTTCATAGATTAGATGAAGTTTTAATCTTCAATGAATGAAATTCATAGACTAATCCTAGTTGTAAGTTCTCACTACCACATAAATAGGATAAGAAATTGTTTTTTGGAATATACATACTCTAATGGGTGTGAAATCATTCCATACAGGGAGTTCCCATTTAATTCTTCTTTGAGAATGGATATACTCTCTTACATGCACTTGACTTTTACTATAGAACCCATGGTTTTTATGAATTCTTTTGAAATAAATTGTATTTCATTGATATATTCAATTAAATACAACATAAAGTTAATCTTGCACAATACACAACATTGGTATATCTTTTGTTACAAATGACACTGAGTTTTTACTAAACCACAATATATTATTAAAATAGTTATTTAAATGTGACTGTTGTAACCTAGCTGTTAAACTAAGAGATATGAATATTAATAACTAACTTTTAAATATTAATTATAATTGTTTATATAAATGAATCATATTGATAAAAAAGTGCTTAATTTTTGGTAAAGTCTTTATATGTTTTTAAAATACTGTTTTTTTAAAAAAAAAATTATTTTTGGGAAAATTAATAAAAAAAATCAGAGTTTTAGAAAATGAAAATGATAAAATTAACTTAATTTTTAAAATTTTAATGTTAAAATTATATTATATTGGTTTCTTGGTATTTTTCTAAAAAAATCATTTTTTGACTAATAGTGAAAATTATTGAATTTTATTTATAAAATGCATTTTCATTAAAATTATTTATAAATTTAGATTATATTTAAATTAGTTTTAAAGTAAAATTATTTCAATTATAAGTCCATTAATAAAATTTAGTTCTTTTAAATCGATTTTATATTGAATTTTGATATCAAAACATTGTATAATTTTGAACATTTTATCTTTAAAACCCCACTCTCTCATCATGTCTGTAGGAATAATTTCAAATCTAATATTTCCATTTTTGTGAATGGAATTTGAAATAATTGAATATATATTTATATGAAACACAATTTATATTATATAATATGATCAAATTAATTTTTTCACAATAATTAATAGTAAAATAGTAAAAATTATTTTACCATGGTTAAGGTGAAAATGGATTTATAGGGGGTTAAAATAAAAATATAAGAATTAAAAGTAACCCAATACCAATACAACACTCATTTTGAGGGCATATTTCAATATTATATCTTTTATGATCGATAATATTCTATTTTGGAACCTTTTGGAATGATAAAAACATGGTATGATTTATAACATGAATTACCATATATGGTATGATTTATATAAATATTTTTCCTTCAGATTTTTAATAAACTTATATTTATTATATAGGATGTTTTAACATGTAATAATGATGTCAAGACTTAATTAAGGGGGTTTTGTCTCAATTTTCCTTCTTTGATATTTATTCTATGTTATGCACAATATTATTTCACGAGTTTTATATACAGCCCCTTTGACATGTAATATCATGAATTTTTTATCCTCATAATATTTTATATTCCATTTTATGTTATTCTATCATGGGGATTATTATTCAAAGTTACCAAAGTGAAAATAATTTTATGTTACAATATCATCATTTATCAAGATAATTTATTATTATACTTATGACTATAAAATCATAGATAAAACTCTCAAGAAACTCGTGAATTTTATTATAATATGGTAAGTCATGATGTTTTCAAGTAATACTACCATTTCCACACTCTTTGGTAATAATTGAGGGAGTGTTTTTAAGAAGATATTACTTTATTTTTCTCTTCAATCAGAAAATATTTTCTCCCAAAACCATTTTTTCTAAGAAAATTTTAAAAAAAAATTATTATTATCCTATGATTTTTAGAATAAATTTTTACCAATTTTTTAATTTTTACAAAAAATTCTTTGAAATTAATATTCATATTGTTTTCCAAACACTAAATATTTTTATTTTACCAAAAATGTGAAAGGAATATTTATTTTAAAATTTATGCATGAATGAAAATTCTCATCATCATGAAAATTATTTTCTTTATAGATTTATTTATAAGTTTTGAAGGATATTTTAAATGAGAAATATTTTAAAACTTTTTTATGTTTTAATTTTTTTCTAATTGGAAAGGATATTTTCCTCAAGGAATATTTTAAATGATCATTAAAAATCAATTTTCATATAATATGGCATCCTTTGATGTTACTTATTATTTACTATCAATATAAAACAAGTATATCATTCTTATTTTATCCCTTAAGGGTTTATTTTTTTGATGAAAATGTGTTTATGAATCCCCTTTATCTTCCATGGGTTATACCATGATAAAATTATTATGAAACCTTCTTCATTTCATGGATTATTCTAAGATAAATTAATGAAATTATTATGAAGCATGTCTCTTTTACATAATTTCTTATACGATTAACTGTTTATGAATCCCATTCCAATTCTTGGGTTATGATATTGTGGTGGTCTTATGATATTGTATCACACATAAATATGGTTTTAACTATGAGATAGTTGGGACCTATATCTCCCTCCAATTCATTTGGTAAAGATTTGTCTCCCATGAGAGAGATAGGACTGGAATGGAGAGTAAACTTAGTTAAGTTTGGGACATTGTTCTCTATAATGGTCTTGGGAGTGAACCTTGACTTATATAACGATTTGGGGAGTGAAATAATTTTAATATGATATCCTTGGTAGTGAACCTTGACTACTATGGAAATGATTTTATATACTTTAGTACATGCCACAAATCTATGTATTATGACAATGTTAAGATCTCATGGCTCGTATTCTTTAATTTACTTATCAATCAGGTCTTATGAACTACCAATCTTTATTTAATGGATCAAGATTATTATCTTTGATATGTAGGGTATAGTTTTTAAATATTATGTTCATTTTCTCATTACCTTATTATAATGTTATTATTATATATCTCTATTGTCTACCCTTAATGAGAATTTAATCTCACCCATTATTATGTTTTCATTCCCCAGGTTATGAATGATTTTATAAGTAGGGTATGTTTGTAAAGATTACTAAAGGGGAATATCTTTATGGTAGACATTGAAGATCTTTTATGAATTAAGAATATAACGTTCCTAATTTACAAAGGAACTAAACTATTATGATCACTAGGCATGTTTTCATGTAATGTAATGAATATTAATATAAAAATATGTAATATCCATGTATGAGAATCTCATGTCACCATAGTTTGTATCAAAGGATAGTTCTAGTTAAAATTTTGAAACTGGGATAAGAAAACATTACTGAGATCCCTTAGTGAATGTCTCTAATGATAAGTTTATGGATGATTCAGAGTATTGGAAATTTTCATATAATTTTATTGAAGGATATTGTGACTATTTTCCATGATGTTAAATCACATTAAGAATACTACAAGTGGATGTGACTCTGGAACCGTGGTACCTAGGGGTAATAACTCTGAAAATGGTACATTGATATGGACTTGATCATCACTTGGTGTGTGATAATGGGCCCTGCTACACACCAAGCTAGTTTGGCACTGCTGGGGTATATGGTTTGGAAATTCAAAAATTATTTATGAACAATCATGAAGGATTTAAATAGATGATGAATATTAATGTACAATGATAAAGCTAATTTTTCATAGTTTAAAAATAAGGATTCGTGATTTAGACATCCTATAAGTTATTTTTCATTATTATGTGGTTACCCACTATGATTATTGATTATTACACTATCCTTTTTTCTTTTTAGTCAATTTATAGAACCTGAAGTAACTAGGTTAATACTAAGTGTGAGGAAAATGCAATTGTTTTCCTCCTAAGAATACAAACATTATGGGATATGGAATAAAAATATTGATTCTATGCTCATGAAAATTTATAAATCTATGAATCATGAAGGACATCCAAAAAACAAATGATGGAAAAATACTCTATTTATTACTTCATACAGAAATGTCTGAATTCTTTTAATGGGACTTCTGATCCACTTTTCATTGAGAAATTGATTAGGACCACTGGAAAAATAATTTCTATTATCCAATGTTTTTAACATGAACAAGTCATTTAGGATGTCCTAAATTTGGAAGATGAAGAATATCAATGGTGGAATCTTATCAAGATTGTGAGGAAACATGATGAAATTGAATCCATGGATTGGTACGAGTTCAAGAAATTATTATTCAATAAGATTTTTCATCATATTCTTCATATGAAGATGGATAATTAGTTCCTTGAGCAAATGAAAAATTATAATGAATCTGTTGGTATATAAGAGGAAAAGTTTACAAGACTTTTGAGGTACGCTTCAAGTATTACCATCCAACCTAAAAGTAAAGTTGATCGATTTTTAGATGGCTTAAAACTAAGTCACTAAAGGGAATTGGAAATATGAAACATCTGTATCTATGAATATAATGTTAAGTGTATGATAAAGGTGTAAATGGAGGTTGGAGTGACATATCAATCTCATGGTTTTGATAAGAAGAGAAAATTGGACTTTAGAGTAAAATATAATAACCATGGAGAGAAGAATGTGATCTTTCCTTTATGCTCAATGTGTGAGAAGAATAATGTAGGAAATTTTATCAAGGGGAATAATAAATGTTTTATGTGTAGAAGGGAAGTTAATAAAGAAATTTATTTCTAAAGTGATGGGAAGAAGCTAGCTAAATTTGTGAATAGAGAGAAAGCTACCTAGAATACATCACCCACACTCAAGTGTTTCAAATTCAAGGAGTATGGGAATTATGCTATCCAATGCTAAAACTTGAAGGTTAATGATGATGATCAACATTAAAAACAACTTAATCCAAGAGAATAAGGGAAATCTCATGTGATTAATATTTATGACAAGGGATGAGATAACGACATGATGAAAGGTACACTTAACATCCACTATAGAACACATAATGTCTTAATTGAATTTAGATATACCAATTATTTCTTATCTGAAGCATTTTCAAAGGGTACTAAGATTCTAACCAAATGATTAGATGTATAATTAGTAGTGAAATCCCATAATTTTATGATGATCACATCTCAAGTCTTTGGTTCCTCTCTAGTTTCTTTTGGTGGGAATGTTCTTTCTATAAATATTATCATTTTTCCTATGGTTGAATTTGATGTTATCTTGGTCATGGATTGGATTTCTCTACATAGATCCCACATCAATTATTAGGTAAGTGAAGTTATATTTGATATTACAAAGAAACCTATGATTATCTATCAATGTGATGATAAGTATGAACTTTTTATTGAGATCACACCCATTGTATGGGTCTTAATTCCCATTAAAGAAGGGTATTTATATCAAATATTTGGGGAGAAACTTGAAATTAATGATATACCTTGTAATGTCCCAAACATTCTGTATAATTTTTTTATTATATGGAATTATTAAGAGACTGCAAAAATTGACGACACATGATACTGAGGCACGAATTGCCCAAAATGATATGTCAAAAAATGTTAAGCATTAAATAGCACGCATGAATGGTTTTCCTGAAAAAGTGGAATAACTATTAAAAGGGATCCCTGGTCAGAAATATGAGGGCACCGTTGCGTTCATAATGGTAGGTTTACCCTAGGCACGACTTGAGTTTAGTCAGCACAAGCCTCTGGTGAGAAAACCCCAAAATGGCATAACTCTAATTAAAATAATTAAATAAAATTATTTTATTTTTCAAATGCTTATAACTCCCAAATGGTGACTCAGGTTAAAAATCTAAGACCACTACTGAGCTTGTGAGGATATGATTTCCTTATTCATATCCAAACCTTGGACAGTACGGGCCAATAGTGAAAATTAGTTTTTGGCTGTAAATAAAATAATTAAGAAAAAATTATTTTATTGTTAAATTCTATAACTCCTAAATGGTATCTTGGATTAGAAATTCGAGAGTACTCTTGATCTCATGAGGGTGTGTTACCCTTAGGAAAATCCTAACCATGACCTGTGTAGGTTGAGGGTGGCTGTTATTAATTTTTTGAACTTTTTTATGGTACATTCAGTAAACATGTGGGAAACTATTTATATCTTTTGAGCTAGTGATCAGATTAAAAATCTGAGGGAACCATTGAATTCTCAGCGCTGAGATTCTCATAAGGGAAGCTTAACTTTGACCGTAAAGTATCAGATGAAAAAAGTTAATTTTTGGAATTTATAAAAAGAAAATAATAAAATAACTAAAGGTTATTTTTTTTAAACCATTGGACAAACAACGGTGGGGCCGCAGTTCAATGATACACCATTAATGTCTTGACCCTTAAGTTTTGTAACCACATAGTTGGGAGTTTTTAATAGGTTGAGTAACTGCACCGTTAAGAAAAATTAAAAAGTTCATCAATTAAAATAATTAATGAACCTCATTAATTTTTATTTGTGTTGATCCTCTCCTACCCTCTATTTAATCCGATCTTAGACTTGGGTTTTGGGAGAGCTATGAGAGGAAGCTCCGGCAAAGCGCTGATGACTTTTGGCTCCGAAGAAGAACATGATCGAGCTGCAGACGTTGGGGGAATTGACGGGTGATGGAAAGTGTCGAAGAACACCTTCGGACATGTGCACTCCCTCATCCTCTGTGGTATCTCCTATGAAACTGAGGTACAGGGTTTATTATTTAAGTTTATCTTTGATGAATTAAATTTCTTCTTGATTGTTATAATGTTAATGTAGAGGGCGCGGGCCAAACGAACAAGGCTCGAACCCTAATCTTCGTTCTTGTTGCATTTTTCGGGGGGGAAATTTAAAAATTTGATAGAACCTTGAATTCGGGAGCCGTGTAGTGACAACACCATCCTAGTAGGCCTGTAGGTGTGAGCGGAATGGAAAATGGGCCACCAGAGCTCACCCGATGGCCCGTGGAAGATCTGTCGGTGTGCCACCGGCATGGCGGGACCGGCGATCGACGGCCAGTGTTCACCGGTCGTGGAAGGGGGGCAGCATTGCTCAGTTCCGTGGCGGACATACAGGTGTTCGGCTCTCAGCTGGCTGTAGAGGCGGGAGGTGGCACACCGTTGTGCACCGTGGTGAGGCAGGTCACGACTTCGAAGCTGCGGTGAAGGTAAGGGACCTGCTCCATTTGGGTCATGCGGATAGCTAGGTGACACCACCTGGCGCCACCAATTAAGAGTCGAACGGCTCTTTGGGCCATTCCGAAGGTGGACCGTGTGACCCTCACCCTGGTCATGCCAGCCGTGGCCCAGCCCAGTCGGGGCGGGCCGGACGAGCCCGTCGTGGCCCAGCCCAGCCACGGCGGGCCGAGCCTGCTGCGGCCCATCCCAACTAGGTTGTCCTAGGCCGGTTTTGGCCAGGCCAAGCCGATTCAAACCCAGGCCGGTTCGGGCTGGGCTGGGCCGGGTCGGACCTGGACCCGGTCAGTTTGACCTGAACTGGGTCGGTCTGACCGGGTCAGATCGGACCCATACCCCCTTTTGGGCACAGATATGCTTAAAAGGTCATATCTTGCGAACTAGACATTGGTTTGATGAACCTTTTATGTTCTTGGATCCTTGGAGCGATACGGACATTTTGAGATACTCCACCTGAGTTTTGGAAAATGTTGGAGTATGGCTGGGTTGGATCGTACCTGAATCCAATCGGACCCACGGCACTGAAATGCCTATAACTCTCAGACCGGGCGTCCGATTTACGCGTCTTATGTTGCGTTGGAACCCTTAAAACAAGGAAAACCTTTGGGTTACTCCTTTTTGGAATCATATGTCTGGTTTTCAGCATTAATAGAGACCCTGTTTGGATCATCATTTATAGAGACCCTGTGTGGATCAGCATCATTGCGACCCTATGTCGATCTGCATCTTAGCGACCCTATGTGAATCAACATTCATATTGACCCTGTGTGGATCAACATTCATAGATACCTTGTATAGATCATAATCATAGAGACCCTGTGTGGATCATCATCATAGAGATCTGACAAGGACCATCCTTAGAGCATCCCATCATGGATCAGCATCATAGCGACCCTGTGTGGATCAGCATTCATAGTGATCCTTTATGGATGAGCATCAATAGAGACGTTGTGTGGATCAGAATCATAGATACCATGTGTGGATCAATTTTATAGTGACCCGAAGAGGACCAACCTTAGATCGGCCCATCATGGATCAGCATCATAGCAACCCTATGTGGATCAGCATTCATAGTGACCCTGTATTGATCAGCATTCATAGCGACCCTGTGCGGATCTGCATCATAGAGACCATGTGTGGATCAGCATCTTAGAGACCCTGTGTGGATCATCATTCATATTGACCTTGTGTGGATCATCATCATAACAACCCTGTGTGGATCAGCATCATAGCATCTCAACAAGGACAAGCCTTAGAGCAGCCTGTCGTGGAACAGCAACATAGCGACCTTGTGTGGATCAACATCTTATTTTCTGTTTCTCTAAGTTGTATATCTGGTTTCAGCTGAGTCTTTTTCTTTGTGATTTGTTATTGAGATCATACTTTCTGGTTTTTCCTTTTTGTAATTCTGAGAGACATTTGGGGGTCTCGGGGTCCTTACTAGGTATTGTTATGCTCACCCCTGCATGGGCTTCACCCACACCTTGTTGTGTCTTATGCAGATGACGAGCAGCTCGGTTGAGACTATAGGAGCTAGGACCAGGTGGTAAAGGGAGGTGATGGTTGATGTGGAGAGCTATGGATAAGATCTATACCTACCCTTCAGGTAGGATCCTTGACGGAAAATCTCAGTAGCTATTTTTTGTTTTCTAATTTAGTTGTATCTTTTTAGTTGATCTTGTATTCTGGCCCCTTTACTTTCAGTACTTACTTTTACACTTAGTTGTGGTTACTAGTTGTGGTTTCACCTTACTCTTCTGTTGTGTTTTAGTTTTTCATAGTTTAACTAGCTTGTGTGTGTACATGTTTTGAGGCAATGCCTTCCCATTTTCGGGAAATGCCTTTCTAGTGCTAGTCGCCAACCCTCAGCCTATAGAAGGTGGGCTTGGGGTAGTCATGACATGGGCCCCGGGGGACGGGTCGTGACATACCTATTGTGTGGGAATTTTTTATGTATTTCTGAAATAGTTTCCTTGAATTACACTAAAACATGATGTTAAGTTCTTAATAGTACTCATATTTGTTCCATATAAATTTCAAAGACTCCATATAGAATGGCCATGATTTAGTTGCGGGAATTAAAGAAGGAGATCCAAGAAAACTTTGACATGGGATTCATTCGGATAGTGTGTCACCTTGGGGTGCACCTGTTCTTTTTGTTAAAATGAAATATGTATCAATGTGACTTTGCATTGATTATCAAGAGATGAACAATATCATAATTGGGAACCGTTATCATATTCCTCATATTGGGGACTTATTTGATCTAGAAATACAGAATGAAGGGGAGAAATCTTATCTTTCTCAATTGTATGTTCAACCATCAATCTATGTAAAGATTAAAGAGGCGCAGAAGGAAGATGTAGACACTATGGGAAAAAGGACTTTTGGAGAGGGGTTATTTGGGATGGGTCATTTCCCCATTGCAAATAATCTATAAAATGGAATTATTTCTAATGGGTGAACATTTCCCATCACAAATAATTATTGTGAAAAAATTATTTACGACAAGAGTAGGAGTAATAATATTGGTATTGGCAATAGGAATTTTCACTATTTTGAAATATTGGTGATGGTAATTATCGTGAATGTTATGTCGATAGTTTTTATTTGTGATGGTAACCATCAAAAAAAACTATATAATGCATCCATATGTATTTATGGAGGGTATATTTTTCTATGGTACCTATCATAAATAAAACTATTTTCGATAGGGATCCCATCACAATAATGCATGTCTCTATAATACAACCTATATATATGCCCCCTAGAACTTTCACCCTAATCTACGCTCCTTTAATCTCCTCTAGTCTCCTCTAATATTCCTTATTTCATGATATAAAAAATTTAATTACTACAATGAAGTACCCTTTGTGAGATTCTACTAAGTATTTTGATTTCGATAAAGTTCTAACTTTGAGTTTTTCAAAAAAATTATAATTTTTTTTAATTTCAAATTAGTATTACTAATTGGATATAATTAGAATAAATTATTTATAATTAGTTACAATTAGCTATATTTAGAAACAATTAACTGTAATTAGTGACAATTAGTAGTAAATACTTATAAGTGGTAAATAATTAGTACTAATTAATAAAACAATGTCATATAAACATATGTTAGTAATAATTAATAATAATTTACTGGAATTACAAGTAATTAACAGCAATTAGTAGTAGTAATAATTTTTAGAAATTAACAATTTGAAATAATAATTTTAAGGAAATTAGTGATAATTATTAATAATTATTAATAATTGATGGAAATCAGTAAAAATTAATGGTAATTAGTAAAAAGTTGCAGTAAATATTAAAAAAAATAGCATTAATTAGTGATAATTAATAAAAATTGATGATTATTAATTCTACTTTGTAAAAAATAATGGTAATTACTAAAAAATAGCGATAGTTAGTAAAAATTATCCCAAGTTATTAAAAATTAGTGGGAATCAGTAAACATTAGTTGTAATAAGTAAAAATTAACAAAAAATTACTAGTAATCAGTGATAAATAGTAAAAAGTAGAGGTAATTAACTATAATTAGTAAAAACTAGTTGTAATTTACAGTACATAGTAAAAATTTGTAGTGCTCAGTATAAATTCATAAAAATTAGGTGTAATTGACTATATTTGATAAAAATTAATAGTAATTACCAAAAATGAGTGGTAATTAACTATAATTAATAATAATTAGTGGTAATTTATAAAAAATACCAGTAATTTGTAGTAATTATTAAAAATTAGTAGCAAATAGTTAAAATGGCAAAAATAAGTAAAAATTAGTGGTAATTATTAATTTGTTGTACTTAGTAAAAAATAGAGGTAATTAGTAAAAATTAGTGGTGCTCGGTATAGATTAGTAAAAATTAGCAATAACAGACTATATTTAGTAAAAATTAGAAGTAATTATTAAAAAATAGCTTTATTTAACTTTATTTAATAACATTTAGCGATATTTGGTAAAAAATATCAGTAATTATCAGTAATTTGAAGAAACAAAAACATCGCTAATTATAATTAATTAGTAAAAGATATTAGTAGTTGGATGTGATTAGAAAAAAATCATCGGTATTCCCTAAAAATATGTAAGAACTAGTGTTAATTAATGATAATTAGTGGTAATTAGTAAAAATTTACAATAATTAATGTATATTAGTAAAAAGTAGCACTAATTAGTAAACATTAGTGGTAAATAGTAAAAATTAGTGGTAATTAGTAAAAATTGATAGCAATTAGCAATAATTAGTAAGAATTAACAGTAATTAGTGACAATTAAAAAAATGTGGTAATTAGTAAAAAATAACTGTAATTAGTAAATAAGTAGCATTAATTAGTAAAAATTAATGGTAATTAGTAAAAATTAATAAAAATTAGTAAAAATACCAATAATTAGTAATATTTAAAGGTGATTAGTAGTAATTATTGGTAAATTGTTAAATTTAATATTCATTAATTTTAATTTGTGAAATTATAATAAATTAGTAATAATTAGTTTCAATTACTAAAAATTAGTGATAATTACTAAAGATTAGCGGTAATTAACAATAATTAATGGTAATTATAAAAATTAATGTTAATTAGTGAAAATTAATGTTAATTGGTGGTAATTACTAGTAATATAGGTAATTTATAAAAAAATCGACAAGGGGATGTTATATCCATTACCCATACCAAAATAGAAATGGGAAATAATAACCATGGATTTTTTCATTGGTCTCCCAAAAATTTCTAAAGGGAATAATGTTGTATGAGTTGTAGTTGATCACCTTTCTAAGTCATCACACTTTATCACTATAAGAGAAGACTTCTCTCAGGGTCATCTTTATAGGTTAAATATTAAAGAAGTGGTAAGGTTTCATGGAGTAGTACATTTCATTATTTCTGATTGGGATTTGAGGTTTAACTCAAATTTATTAGTAATTATTCAGTAATATCTTAATACATAGATGAGTTTCAGTGCTGCATAAAATCTTCATAAATATAGTCAGTGTTATAGAAAAATTCAAACCCTAGAGGATATATATAGATCTTGTTCTTTGGATTTAAAAATTGATTGGGATCAACACCTTCCTCTAGTTGAGTTTTTATACCATAATAACTTTCACTCAAGTATTCTGATGGATCCTTACTAAGCCCTTTATTGAAAGTTTTGAAAATATCTAACATCCTGGAAATGAAGTTGGAGAAGTAAAGCTATTGGGACCTAAGGCAGTTGAAGAAATACCATAGAATGTCAGATCAATTTAGAAACACATCATGGTATCTTAGATTTAGTAGAAATGTTATGTTGGAAATCATCGGTATGATAGAGAGTTTGAAATTAGTGAAAATATTTTTCTATGAATCTATCGATAGAAAACATTATTGAGATTTGGAATGAACTTAAAACGAATCCTAAAGTGTATCGATCCCTTTGAAAATTTTGATTATATCATTATGGTGGTCTATAATATTGTTATTCCACCAAGCCTCTCTCAAGTACATGATGTGTTCCATGTATATATCCTGAGAAAGTATATGACTAACCCTTCATACATACTAAACTAAAAGGTCATACCATAGGAGCATTATCTTTCTTATGAAGTACAACCGATGGAGATTCTAGATCATAAATAGAAATTTCTAAGAAAGAAAACAACACACCTAGTAAATGTTTTGTGGTGAAGCAACCAATTTGAGAATGATATGTAGGAACTTAAGGATTTTATGAGGAAAAATTATCCTCATTTATTTGTATTTGAGTGGTGAATTTTTATAGTGAAATTCATTTTAAGGGGTATAGAATGTAACACACCAAGTTTTTATTATGTTTTTTCAAATAAATTAAATTTATATGATAACTTCTGTTAAATTCAACACCATGTTAATCTTGTGCTACACAAAACACTAGGATAGGTTATGTAACACATGGAACTATGTTTTAACAAAACCATGATATAATTTTAATATAGTTATATAAATGTGACAATTATAACCTAGCTGTTCGATATAACGATATGAATAGAAGTAACTAATTTATAAATATTAATTATAATGGTTTTATATAAAGGAAATCAATTGATAAAAAATACTTAATTTTTAGTAAAGTCTATATGTCACAAACCAAGTCGGAGTGCCATCCAACCCGACACCTTACCCAACCCATTTCATGGCCCCAAAGGAATTCCCAATCCTCACTAGCTATCAACTAGTGTCTGGGAATCAATAATACACTTTGGAAATTATTTCAACCATTTATACAATCACAACAACCAATAATAATAAGCACCACAATAACTAATAAACATAACCAAACAAAGTACAAACAATTTTATATTCAATTTTTTAAAACTTTTACCAAAATCAAAAAATACTACAATGTAATGGGATCAAAAAAATCCCAAAAACCTCTATAAAAAAAGAGGGACCTTTCCATCAAGGCACCTCCATCAACCCCTAGAAGAAGTGGAACACTAGAAACTGGATAATATATAAAAAAATCCAGTAGGAACTGAATCGTCCATCACCACAATAGCACATCTTTCCATTATCCAGGTCATATATAAAAAATTCTACATACACCCAAAGGTGTATGTATGGTGTAAGAAAAATCCCAGTAGGATTCATCCCAAAATAAAGATTCTATGCTATAACATTAGAAGTAAATCAACATGAATATTTCCACAAGAATATTTGAAACATTTCTAAGAAATAATTTTAAGAAAAACATTATAAAGAAACACATTTTAAGGAAACCATTTTCACAAATGATATTTCATGAAATAAAAATGTATACATGGTCTATCATATGCTGACGTCTATCACCACATCACATGAGTATCATATCATAAGAGAGATCCCTGGGTAATCCCTATAGTTAACTTGCACAAGTGGTACCCTATAAACCTTATACCGTGGTGATCAAAATCCTCAAACTAAACTAACAATAACATTCCCATAAATGAACAACTAGTGGGGAACACATAACAAGGTCTATTGGTCTCTAAATCATATGCTAATAACAATAGCATTCTCGTTCATGAGATGCTACAGGGGATTCCATCCCAAGGTCTAGTGGTCTCTGATCATATCACATATCTTCTTAGTGTTGTAATTGTCAATATTATGAGATGAATCTGGGCCTCTCCACTGCCAAGGAAACACGCATACTATTTCTATTTCACCCACCTAGATACCTAGGATTCACTTTTTTCTCAAATTCCATTTCACTTATCACATAAATAATCACTCTCATATACACATACCAAGTATTATAAGCACACAATTAAATCAGTACTTTCAAATTTTAACAATGATACAACAATAAAAATCCACATGTAAACCACCATTTTCCATAAAAACACTTACCATTTCACATGCACGCCAAAACCTTTTGGAAATACATTTCTCACCACTTTCAGAATTTATGAAACCCTTTTGGAAATGAAACAAGAAGAACACATATGAAATTTAACCACTTCTATGGGAAAATCCCATTTCAAATTCATACTCACATAAAAAATCATTTTATAACATGCTTCGCATCACTTTCACAATTTAAAGACACGTTGAAGGTTCAAAAAAACAACAAAAAATGATATTTATTTTGAAAAAAATCACATTCAACACATCCTCACTTCACATTCTTTGGAAAACGCCTTTTTCACCTTTTACTCAAGGAACAAAACACATTAAATAAGTGAAATAATGAATACCATAAGAAATATTACCAATTTCTATTCAAAAACCAACTTACATCACATATGAACCTTAAAAACCTTTTTAATCATATTTCACAGCAAAAAAATAATCTATAGAAAACATTTAAGCAACCAATAATGAAAGTAAAAATCATCTAATAATGTAAAAACCTGAAACCACATAACTCAAACTTGGAAAATTTTTGAAATCTATGAAAAACAAAAAACTGCACCTCAACAAGACCCTATAAAGGAAAAATCTAAAAACCATCATGATTTCACCCAAAATCTTAAGATCATGCCCTCATTGGTTTAAATAAACCGCTAGAAATAAATAAATCAAGGAGGAAAGAGAAACCCTATAAGAAGGGATAAATTAATATAAAAGATACTTAATTGATGATTCCTTGAAGTTATCACCCAAAAACCACCCAAATATTGTAGTTCAAGAGGCTAAAGGAGGATAAGAGAGAGCACCTAGGGCTGAAAATCCTGAATGGGGTGGATTATGGGTGGTTTGGGGGTTAAATATGAAGAGGTAAATAAGGTAATTTTTCACTTTTTATTAACCTGGAATCATTGCACAGTTATCCCGTATGGTTTTCCAAACCATGTGGAAATCGTGTATCCCTCACTACCTAATAAGAACATGTCACATGGTTAGCCCACATGGTTTTCCTAATCATGCACCAACTGTGCGGTCTCTACTATCCAAAATGAACATTTGTCCCGTGGTTTCCTTGGTGAGGGCGCACGGTTTCCCCAAACAATGTTCCACATGATATCAAACCCAAAATCATCATTTTTCACAGACAAAAAACAAGGGGAACCCCAATGATAAATGAAAGTACAAAAAATAAAAAATAAAACCTAAAAAATACTGGATCTGACAATTCTCTTCACCATGAAAAAATTTCAACCCCGGAAAGTCATTCTGATGTTTGACTAGAGAATAAAAATGGATACTACTCTTTGACCTAAGACTTACACTCCCATTTCTCATTCACATAATTAACATGCTACCAAAGAACTCACTCCAACGGAATATACTTCCCATGAAACAAATTCTCTTAATAATCCAAAATTCATACAAGCCATTCAAACACCGATAAATTATGCTCCAATTCCAAATTTTCCCAATCCAAAACATTTGATGGATTCGGATTGTACTTTTTCAAATGAGAAACATAGAACATGTCATGGATTGATTCCAACTAAGATGGGAAGTCTAACATGTATTCCACCTTACTTAATCTTTCAATAATCCCAAAAGTTCTGACATACATTGGCGCCGGCTTCCATTAATTACTGAAATGATGATGAACCAACCAAGGTGGAACTTTTAATAACATGCAATCACCCACAAAAAACATCAATGTTTGGCACCTCTGACTGGCATAAGACTTATAGCAACTCTACACTATCAACAATTACTACTTCATCAACTTGAATTTATCAGACATTTTCTACAGAAGACTTAGTCCCAACAATGAGGTCTCACCAACCCCATCCCAACACAAAGGTGACCGACAAAAACAACCATAAAGAACCTCAAAAGGAGCCATTAGAATTGATAATTGGTAACTATTGTTATATGAAAACTCAACCAATCCCAAATGGTTATCCCATAAACCTCTAAAATCCAACACACATTTCTAGAGAATTTCTTCCAAAATCTAATTCACCTGATCCAACTAGCCATCCATTTGAATGTGGTATTCCATTATTAACTTGACCTATAACCCAATAACCTTCTTATGAATTTCCCAAAACTGAGAGGTAAGATGAGTCTCTCTATTCAAAACAATTTCTGACAGGACACCATAGAGCCTCACTATATCTTGAACATAAAATTAACATAACTTATCCATTTTAGATGAATCCTTGATCAGAATGAAATGGGATGATTTTGTTAGATGGTCAATCACTACCCAAATACCATTTCATCCCCAATATTTATGATGTATCCCAACAATAAAATCCATGGAGATCTCATCCCACTTCCAGGTAGGAATAGGTAGTGGATGAAGAAAACCAGAGGGCCTTTGATTCTTTACTTTAACCTGTAGACATGTAAAACACTGAGATACAATGTTAACTATGTCACACCTCATACCTAGCCAAAAAAACTACTGACTCACATTATAAAACATTTTGGTGGTACTATGATAAATGGTCCACTAAGACTACTGGTTATCCTTCATAACTACCTTTCACAATGAAAATGGAACCATGAAGTGACCTGTGAAGCACACATATTCATTAGGAGATAATGACCTCTCACAAGTCACCTCCATCCATTAAGAAACTTCATAGAATACTGGCACATCTCATCACTCATCTTCTCTTTCTTAATCAACTCCAAAGGGGAATTTTTCAGTTGAACACTAGTCAAAATGCACTTCTACTATGATCCTTGGTCTCCAGGTGAATATAAGAAAAGATCCCCATAAAATCCAACTCATCACTGGACTCTTTCAATGTCCACAATGGAAATTTTCTACTCAAGGAATCTAAAACCATGTTACCTTTTCCCGAGGGATTGAATATATCAAAATAGAACCCTTGAAGGTATTTAACCCAACGATGCTGCCTCAAATTCATATCCTTCAAGGATAAAATGTTGTCTAATCTCTTATTATTAAAATATAATACAAACATCTCCCCAAAAAGATAATGATACAATGTCTTTAAGGTGTGAATCATCACTACTGACTCCAAGTCATAGGTTGGGTAATGCTTTGCATGTGGTTAGAGTTGGCATGAACTGTAAGACACAACATGGTCATCCTAAATTAACACACACCCAAGAACCATAACCAAGGCATCACAATATACCACATATCTATTTCTAGACTCTAAAAATATCAAAATAGGGTTTGTGGTTTACCATTTCTTTTTCTCTTCAAAGGATACTTGAAACTCTAGGTTCTGCTCAAAATTCACACCTTTTTGAGTAATCGCGATCATGGAAAATGAAAAATAAGATAAATCTCAAACAAACTTATTGTAATACCCTTTCAATCCTAAAAAGATTATTATTTCAAACACATTCCTCAGCTATTCCCATGACATCACTATACTAATATTCTTAGGGTACACTGAAACCCCTTCTTCTAAAATCACATAACCCAAGAAACATCACTTCCCTGATCTAGAAGGTGCATTAGAATATTTTTCATAGATAAAATGGTCTAAAATGGTTCCCAACACAATTCTCGAATGCCACTCATGCTCATCCTTGATCCTAAAATACACCAGGATTTCATCCACAAATACCATGACAAATGAGTCGAGATACTGATGGAACACACTATTCATAAGTACCATAAAGACCACAGGGGAATTCATCAACCCAAAAGGCATGAACAAATACTCTAAAAGGTCATACCTACTTCGAAAGGATGTTTTAGAAACATCCCCAATATATCTCTAACTTGGTGATACCTAGAACGTAAATAAATCTTGGAGAATCACATTTTCCCTTGAGAAGATCAAAAATTTCATCATTACAGGGAAAATAATTCTTTTTCTTTACCATAACCTTGTTCATTTTCTGGTAATCTAAACACAACTAGAATGACCCATCAAACTTTTTCAAATATATAATTTCAGAATCCCAAGGTGAGACACTCATAAGAATGAACCCTTGAGATTAAAAATCGTCCAGTTGTACCTTTAATTCCATCAACACAGTTGGGGCCATATGGTATGATAGAAAAGATAACAGATGTGTTCCCAATACCAAGTCTATAGGAAAATAAATTTCCCACTTTGAGGGAAAACCTGATAAATCTTATGTAAAACCCACTATTAACCCATACACTACATGAGGTAATCTACCCACAAAAGCACTATCACCATCCTCTAATACGAGCGACAAGATATGATAAACAAGGTTGCCCAATTCCAGAAGTGGTGGTCTAGATTGTCCCAACCGAGGATCCCTTTCACTATGAAAAACTTGGGTACTTTTATTAGGTTTCATAAATAATCACTCACCACCTATAAAAATCAATGTGCACCTGAAAACACATCATCCAATCTATACCAAGGATCGCTTCAAAGAGATCCATTTACAAAACCATGAATCTCATTCCAACTCAACCCCTGACACTGTGACTACACAAGATTGTGTACTAAAAATATAATCTCACTTCTTACCAAGCATTGTCACCAACTTTATCGCATATGGAATAATCAAGTAAGATAATTTCATAAAATCCACAAGACATGAAAAAATAAAAGAAATAGAGGAACCATTATCAAACAAGGGAACAACTAAAGAAGATGCAATAAGAACAGTACCTCAGACAGTCATGGGATATGAATCTGATTCCACTGGTGCTCATTCCATAAAATGAAGTTTTTTTATATCTTCTTGATCCTTAGACAAACCACTAACCTTTGGCTCTTCCCAGAACTGACTCTCCTTAGAAAAAGATCCATCCCTGCTATAATTAACTCCAAACCAAGAACCCACTGTCCTAGATGGTTTTAACTAGGCTGACATCCATTTAAAATATACATATAAAGGAATCCAGGAAGTATGTCCTGAACTACCACATCCCTTAATTCCATGCTCATCCCTTTTCATTTACCTATCATATAAAGTACCAGTTCCCACTACTAAAACTACTCTGGAGAGACCATAAGTTACCCTATGATCAATTTCTACCATCATAGAATGATCAACCACCTTTACATAAGTCTTCATCTAGAAAAATAATACCTAAGATCAGATTTCTTGTTGAAACCCCATATCAAACATCTGATCCTTCATGTTCTCATTTAAAATGACCTCGGGTGCATACTGAACTATCTCTTCAAAGTGTTTAGCATACTCCATCATGATTTGGACTCTATGGAAAATCTCCATGAATTCACATGGCCTGGAAAAATCCAAAAACTTTGTACAATTCTACTCATTTAAGATGACCTTAAAGTTATTCCTATTAATCTTCTCATTCTTCCCATCTTGCACCACTGATTCCCACCACTTCCAACTAGGACCTTCCAACAAGAATGAAGCAGAATTCACTCTAATTTCCTCAAATGTATCAAGAAACTAAAACATCCTCTCTATCTTCTCAAGACACTTTTCATCTTCCTAGGGTTCCATGCTACCTTATAAAGAAAGAGGCTTGTTCTTGAGTAACTCATGAGGCTTGTCCCTTTCATGACCTGGTTTGACTTCACAAACTAGAATAGGACCAGAGTCTACTCCTTGAACCAAAGCTCAGACATCCTAAACCAATTCTTCCACTAATCTCTAATCAATTAGTGGGGGATAAATCTCTTTAGCCTTTTACCACAGTTTCAGTGGAATTCTCGGAGGAGGCATCTTACTGCAATAAGAAACAATCATAATAAAATACCCCCAATGCAACATTCTGAAAATTTTCCACAAAAACAAAAAATCTAAAAAAAAATCCATAAATGAAAACACAACAATAACCAACTCAATAGAAAGATAAACCAAACCACACCACATACACCCAGTTTCCTTGAATTGTCTACAGCCTCTACATCTCACCTGGAGGAGAATTCAAACCAAATTTTCCAACATCCCATGGTGACTCGATTCCTATAATGAGGTGTGTTGTCCAAACACCACACTCTAAACCAGAACCTCAATCCCCAATAATCCTAGATATTCTATATCCAGACTCTTCCAACATAACTTCACCCTAAAAGGGTGTAACCTACTCTGATTCCATTTTTTTCATGAACCAACCCTAAGTTCCATCAAATTTGACACCCTACCAGGCTCGTGGCATAGCCTGAAGGGTGATATCGATCCCTATAGGCTGGAAAATAGTTCCTAGTCATCAACAATGTAGTTTGGAAATTATTTCACCCATTTATACAATCAAAAAAACCATCAATAATAAGCATTACAATAACTGATAACCACAACCAAATGAGGTACAAAAATTTCAAATTCAATGTTTTACAACTTTAACCAAAACTAAAAGTAATTAAATAGAATGGGAACAACAAAACTATCCCAAAAAACCTCCATGAAACAAGAGGTACTACACCCTGAATCCACTACTTTCAACACCTGTAATAAGTGGAACACTAGAAACCAGATCCACCATCACCACCATGACACATCTTGCCTTTATCTGGGTCATACATAACAAAGTATGCAAACACCCAAAGGTGTATGTATGGTGTGATCCAAATACCAGTAGGATTGTACACAAAAGAAGGATTCCATGATATAACATTAGAATAAAAATCAACATGCTCATTTATTCAAGAATATTTGAACCGTTTATAAGAATATATTTTACGGAAAACTATCTCAAAAACAATTTTTAAGGAAAATGTTTTCAAAAATAAACTTACATAAAATAAAAATGTACACGAGGTCTACCATATTCCAAAGTCTAGTACCACATATCATGATAATCATGTCATAAGAGGTCACTATGAGAAATCCCTATTAGTAACTAGCACAAGTGCGACCCTGTGAACCTTGTACCTTGGTGATCAAAATACTCCAACTAAATTACCAACAGTGTTCATATGCAAGATCTAATAGAGGGGGATGAATCCCAAAATCCAGTGGTCTCCAAATCATAATTTAATATAAACATCATTTCTGAACATGAGCCACTCGAGGGGATCCCATCACAAGGTCTAGGGGTCTCTGGTCATATCACATGTTTAGTTAGTGTTGTAATCATCAATCCTGCTTTATGAGTTCAGGCCTCACCACTACCAAGTCAACTAGAATTATAGTTCTAGTTATCCCACCTAGATACTCGAGATTCCCTTTATGTTCAAATTATATTTCATATATCGCATAAGTCATCACTTTCACATATACATAAAAAGTATCATAATCACATAAGGAAATGACCACTTTCACATTTTCACATTGATCTAATGATCAAAATCCACATGGAAACCACCATTTTTCATAAACAAAACCACTTTCCATTTCACATGTACACCAAAACCAATTGGAAATGAATTTATCAACACTTTCAAAAAAATTGAAACCCATTTGGAAATGAAATAAGAAGAACACATATGGAATCCAACCATTTCCATAGGAAAATACCCTTTCAAAATCATACTCACATAAAAACCTTTTTATAACATGCTCCAAATCACCTTCACAATTCAAACACGCATTTAAGGTACACAACAAAGAATCCAACATACAACAAAAAAAATTTTTTAAACCCACTTTCAACGCATCTGCACTTCACATTATTTTGAAAACACATTATTCACCTTTTCATCAAGGCATAAAACTCATTCAAGAAGTACCAAAATGAATCCCATAAGAAATATTACCAATTTATTTTCAAAAACCAACTTCTATCACATATTCACCTTAAAAACCATTGAAAAAAATTTTCACACCAAACAAATAATACATTGAACACATTTAAGAAACCAATCATGCAATTAAAAATAATCTTATAATTTAAAATCATGTAACCAACTACCTATCACCTTCAAACCTCCATAAACTGGTGTAAAACCACAACTACACCTCAAAAAGACCCTATAAAGGCAATATTGAACAACAACCATCATGGTTTCACCTAAAATCTCATGATCAGACCCTCATTAGGTAAAATAACCCATTGGAAAAGAATAACTCCAAGAGGGAAGAGAAACCCTATTAGAAGGTATAAATTAGTAGTAAAGAGACTTACTTGATGATCCCTTGAAGTTTACACACCAAAACCACCCAAATATTAGAGATTAAGAGGCCCAAGGTGGAGAAGAGGGAGCTCCTAGGGCTGAAAATCCCAAATAGGGTGTATTATGAGTGGTTTGGGGGTTAAATTAGAAGAGGGTAAGAAGGTAATTTTCTATATTTTAATGAACTGGATAGGTATCAAAGTTATTCTGATGGTTTTCAAAACCATGTAGTAACAGTTCATCCCTCACTATCCAAAAGGAACACGCTGCATGGTTTGTAACACCCGGAGATTTTTATGAGATAGATTTTTTTAATTTCTTTGATGCCATGTGTTGTATGCTACACCAAGATAATATTTCTCTACATGAAATGTGGGATTATTTTGTGGTATACGCAACACTATTATTGTCTTTTTTTACACATAATTTCTAGTTCTTTTGATAGAATTCATTTCACGCAAGACCGAGTTTAAAGAGAACAACTAAATATTGTTATGTTACATTATAACATATCCATTATAATGGTGGGTATGAATAGTATTAACTGAATTATGAAAATAATCTTTACACATCTATATATAATTAATTCTTTGGAGAAAAATTAATTCTAAATGAGGATAAAACCCTTTTTTAATAAAAGGAAAAGTTTTTCTGAAAAACCTTTTAAATATAAATAATTGAGTATATAAATAAAAAAAATTAGTCATGATGGATTTTATTAATGAAATATATATGTAATATATTAAATATAATTTTTATAAATTCAAATTATACATTTTCTAGACATTATATAAGAAAAAATTTAATTTTTCAAATAAATGAAATATTTTTCAAAAAATGTAGTTTTGACTCCTTTTAATGGCGCGCCCTTTTTTAATCTAGTTTGGACACTTTTTTATATTATATTTGAAAAAAGAAACTTCTTAATTTAAATTTTGGTATCAAATTTTACTTTGGTTAATTTTTTAGTATTTTTCAGATAAGTTTCACATTTTGATGAATAGTAAAAAAAATAAATCATTTTAATTGAATACAGCTTTTTAATAAAATTTATTTATAGTATGAAATTATAATTTTGGATGGTTTTAAAGTATAAATTCATTATATTTTTGTCATTAAATATAATTTAGGTCATTTAAATAATTTTACAATAAATTTAGATGTAAAAAATCAATTTTTTCATGTTTTAACCTGTAAAACCAATTTTATCATTCCGACAATGGGATTAATTTTAAATTAATTAATGAAAAATATATGTTTTAAATTTTGGAAAATGGATTCCATAGTTGGAATAATTGGTTAAAAATAATTTAAATAGATTTATTTTATTTTTTGGCATTATGAATAGTAACTTCAGTAATTTTTATTGATACGGTAAATAGGGTAATTAAGGGTAAAAATAATATTATAAAGTTACCCTAAAACTTGTCCTAATATCATTGGATGGGTGTTTTTTGACCTAAATTTTCCTTCAGTCTAAATGGTGTCCTTTAGAAGCCACTTTGATGAGATTTGGACATTTAATATATTTTATTTAAAGAAAAGTTAAAGATGTCTTACTCAAATTTTAATAACAATATTATTTTTAATAGAAGGTTATACATAACATAAATTCGACTATAAATAATAATTTTAAATTTTAAAAGTTTTTATTCATTATGGTAACTTATTTGTAATTTTTATTAAATAAATAATTACCTTAAAGGCTAATACAATGATGATGTGGAAATTATTTATTTGATGAAAAATCAATAAAATAGTTTTAAATAAAATAATAATAACCATTAAAAGACCATAACACTTGAACAAATATTTTTGTAAGATTATATATTAACCATAATTATCCAAGTTTTGAATTATTGACTATTTAGAACAACATTGAAAATATTGTGACAGTTATAATATTTTATCAAAAATAATGTTAGAGTTGTCACATTCATGTTTTAATAAATATAACATTTTTAATGTAGGATTTTCTAGAATATATATTCTAATATAAGTATTATTATTATATATATAGGATTTATATTCATCATAGTATTTTATTTTTTATTTTTTATTTGAAAAATAAGTACATTAAATAATTACACAAAACTAATGTGGTAATTATTTTATTAATGGAAATATCAAATTAATGTTATTAACCACATTAAAATAAATATCATTTGGGGTAATTGATATATACAATGAATTTTATAAATTACCATGACCACTTAATGGTATAATAAAATATTTTTTTTTGAGGAGAACATCCTATCTTTATATTTTCAAAAATCTGAGAAAATAATAGTTTCAAAATTGACACTATTGATATTTTGTCAAAATAATATTTTATTAAATAATTTAAAAATCATAAAATATTTTTAAAAATATAAAATAATTATAATATGGTCTTAAATATTATATATGTTTCATTTAGGGTCTAATTTACCTAAAATTTGTAATAATTACACTATTTTAATGTTGAATAATTTGTTACCATAATTAAAATTAAAATAGAATAACTAAGGGTTAATTAAAATGATAAGGTATAAATTGAAAGAAAAAATGTATAAAATTTATTGGTTGATGATATTACAACCTTATATCATCTAATATTCTAAAATATAACATTATGGAGTTTTTTATGGGATTTTATTTTATTATTAATTAATAGTCTTGTAGATTCCAAAAGTGTCACTCTCCTCAATTATAAAAGGGCACATTATCCCACATTTTTTCGCAACTAATTGAGGCTTAAATCTTATACATCCCCTAAAAATTTAATTTATTAACTTACCTAGTCACATTATTGAGGTTATTTTCTTCTCTCTAGTGCCTTTAAGAGGAGATCTAGAGGGATCTCGTCAAAGAAGAGGTAATCTCCAATACTGATTCTTTCAAAATTATTTCTTCTTCTACTTACTATTCATAATTTATTTACATTATAAAGTAATAACTTCAATATCAGTTATATTATGAGATTTTATCATGATTATTCAAGAACCATATTCAACCATCTATCCATCCTACGAAAAACAAAATCACCACCCGTGCATAGGTATGGCTTACCACCTTAATGTCATGGTGTAATCTATTTTTAATAACCAATTTACATGGATGGGTATAATGATGGAAAAAATAAATAAATATTATTATAATAATATTATACTGATTCTATAAAAATATATATACACCAACAACTTCCATACCATTCAAAAATTAATGGAATGATATCGTCGCTCGTGTTTACGCACAGCCTATCGTCTCCATGATGTGATGTGATTCATTCTACATGATCTTCATTAAAGAATGATTATATAAACATATATAATAAATAAATATGATATATATATATATATATTATAATAATATCATTCTTGAAATGATATAACTATGACCTAATAAGACAAACCAGAACTTATACGATAAGACAGGCCTGAGAAAATGAAGCAGTTAATAACTGAAAGATGAGTAATAATAAAATGTTATTAACAAAATAGTGATAAGATGATTGTATTTAGCATCATAAATAAAAATAAAGATCTATAATAATTTAAAGAAATTTTTTACACCATTATATAGGTGGCTCAGATACATACCAAGGGAATTGTGCCTAAGGAAATGATTATTTTTGTCTCACCCTTATTTATATGAGACACATACCATATACACTACTTGTTTCTTCTATATAGTGTATATACTTCCCATGAATGTCTTTTATGAGTCTTATCTAAAAAATTATGATATTTACATAATTTTATTTATATCATGGGGTATATTATTCTATTGATTATAAAGTGATTAGTATTGATTTCGCAATCTCTTTAATATTTAAAATTGTTTCATTTTAAGTTTCCATTGAGGAATATTTATCATCTATGTCCATTTTCTCTAAAAATATTCTAATATTATCCTATAGATATTTAAATCCATTTTTACCTTTTACTACATGATTTGAAAGGAATATTTCTTTTGTTTTCTAAACAATGTATTTTTTGACTTTTTCAAGAAAAAATATGAGAAGAATGTTGTCTTTTAACTTATATAACATTAATGAAATTTTAGGCTTTCATAATGATTTATTTACTTGAAGCCTCCCTTACAATACTGAAAGGTTATTTTCAAATAAATTATTTTCATTTAAATTTGCATGATCTTCTATGAAAAGAAATCATTTTCAAAAAAGAAATGATATTTTCCTCAAGAATTATTATAAATCCAAATTATCTTCCATATAATATTACATTATTTGATGCTATATATGATTTAATGAGGAAATTTTTTTAAAGTATATTATCCCTATTATTCTGATGATTTGTTTTTGAATATGATGGAATAATATTTATTAAATACATTTCTTTTTCATTGACTAAGTTGTGATAGAATGATATTTATGAAATCCATTTGATTACATGGGATATGATGAATGATTTATGTTCTTGTGGCACACATAGGTATAGTTTTAATTATGAGATGGTTGGGACCTATATCTCCTTCCAATTCATTGGGTAATGATTTATATCTCATGATATAGACAAGACTAGAATGGGAAATAATCTCAGGTCAATAATACGGGGCTGGAACGAAAAATGATATTTGTTCAGTAATACAAGGTAGGAATGGTAAGTAACCTCAGTTCAATAATACAGGGCTGAAAAGGAGAGTAAAATCAATTCAGTAAAGGAATTTTTCCACTATGATGGTCTTGTTAATGATCGGTGGCTAATTGGAAATGGTTTTTTATGCTTTTATATTTTCCATAATTCTATGTTTTATGCAAATTATATTTTCCCATTGCTCATGTTCCATCATGATTTATACCTTATAACCTTCCAATATTTATTTCATGACTCAAGAATTTGATACATGTTAAATGTGGTATGATTTTCAAAAGTTTCATTCCTGTTTTTATATTTTTATGTTCATGTTTGTTTTTTGATTTTATCCTTATTTACCCATACTGGGAATCTGAGCTCACCCTTTTCTTGTTTTTTATTTCTCCCATGATGTAAATAAAGGTTTTAGGTAGTAAAACTAAATGGAAAGATCTTTATGTGGGATGTTTAAGATCTTTTCCAAAAGTTGAAGAATGTATTCCATGTTTCCAAAACAATTAAACTAATACAGTCTTGGGGAATCTATTTTTGTAATGTATAAATATTATGAAAAAGTAAAGTAATATTCATGTACATCAAGGTTGGAAAATTAAAGGTGGTATCATATAAAAGGTTTAGTCAACCTTAGGAAACTAGAATAAAAAACATTAGTGACATACCTTGAGATATTTATAAGGATATGTCTAGGGATTTCTTAAGGATAAGTCTAATTATATATTATAATTCTATAATTTTGGTAACAATCAGGAATAACCTAGGATTAAACCTAATATATCATAGATTGAGATATTATAAGTAATTTCCCTTAATTATATGTTTTTAATCTATCATAATTTTTTCTAACTCTTTTCTTTTTGGTATTAGTCAATAGCTAGAACTTGATAAAACATATTTAACATTGAATGTTACATATTTGGAAATCATGGGAATTATATGTCCTCAGTGGAAATATCTTGAAGAGAATCAGGAAGGTGGTATGATTATTGGTTATACAATTGAGGATAAAGAGACTAAAAACAACATGTAAAAGATATGGAATGATCTAACCATATTGTTTACCTTAAACATAAAAAACATGATTAGATTAAGGTTGAGGTACCATAATACATGATTCACATTTCATATTCTTGGAAATAATAAAATAATGAAGCATGAGTAATGGGTTAAGAATAAATTTGTACTATTGAAGTGTATCTGTTTTGGAATTAAAGGATTATGTCATATGAATCATGAAATCTATAAGTATTTTCAGTATAAGTTTTTCATTAAGGATTGAAAATGATATATTGAATGGTGATGATGACTTAGAAAACTCATTTAAGGGAAAGGTAATATTTTGATTAAGGTAATTTAACCCTTAATATTTTTCTAATGTTCAGATAATGATTTTGGATAAGGATATGTTGGATAAGAATAATTAAATTGGACGGTATTGATTACAACAGAACTGATTAAGGATTTTTTGGAAATTTGATTTATTCTATCATTGATGAAGTGTAGAACATTTTGGAATTAATGAATATATCCAATAAACATTGGAATAAAGAAACGTCCATTTTTTAGTATGTATTTATTGTAATTTAGGTTATTACCATATTTCAAGAAAATACATGATGAAGGCATTCACATGTTTGGAATGTGACCAACAATAGATACTTTAAGATAAATAGGGTAAAATTTTAATCCGATTTAGTTTAACTATTTCTAAAGTTTTAGATTTTGAGCTATCAAAAGTATTTTTAGTTTACCAACTTATATAAAGTTTCAGTTAAACTTTAGATGAACTTTTTTAGAATAAATTACTATCTCACCATAGATTGAATTATTCATATTTGATAAATTATGATAACCTTTTTGTTGTGATAAAGACAAATGGAATGACCTACTATACTATTTATGGATCTCTTGATCTTATAATGCTTTAATAATGAAAAATTCATCTCCATGTATTTTAATAAGAGATGAAGTATAAATTTTTCAAGGATGATCAGAGGTGAGATTGTACCAAAATCTGGTATGTATTTCTTCTCATGAAAAATTCATTAACAATAGGGAAAGGATCTTGAGACCAAAAATGTTATCCTAGTACCATCTTATCTAAAGAATAAAATGGTCCCTTATATCATCATACATTTATGGATTTTTGATTTTTTACTTTCTCCTAACCATGTTCTCTATCACTCTCTATCAGAACATGATAGTTAGATTTCTCTTCCATATCCATGTTCTCACTTTCCACATGTGTTCTCCTATGTGGAAACCCAATGATGAGTTACTTTGGGTAACTATTATGTTTCTAACTTTCCTTTTTAAAAAATAAGTTTTAGTATTCATTTTTATGATGTGGGTTTCTATGAAATAAACTTTCAAGTATTAATCCTTTTTTAACCCATATGAATTTTGAAGGTGAAATTCATTTTAAGGGGGTAAAATGTAACACCTAGAAATTTTTATGGGATATATTCTTTTAATTTATTTGATATCTTGCATTATATACTACACCAAGATAATATTGTGCTACATGGAACACTGAATTATTTTTCGGTATATACAACACTCCAACTGTATTGTGTTAAACATGATTTTAAGTTCATTTGATAGAATTCATTTCATACAAGACCGAGTTTAAAGAGAATAACTAAATATTATTATGTTACCTTATACCTTAGCTATTATACTGGTGAGTATGAATAGTATTAAAAATAATTATGAAAAAATAATTTACACATGTATATATAATTAATTCTTCTTTAATAAATTAATTAAAAATGAAAATAAAACCCTTTTTAAATAAAAGGAAATATTTTTTAAAAATATATATATATTTAAATTAAAATAAGTGAATATAAAATAATAAAATCACTCTTGATGGATTTTATTAATGAAACATATAAATAATGTATTCAATATAATGTTAAAAAATTCATCTTATATGTTTTCTGGACATGATATAATAACAAATTCAATTTTTTTGAATAAAATAAGTATTTTTCAAAAAATACGGTTTTCCCACCTTTTGATGGAATACCCATTTTAAATCTAATTTTTGACACATTTTTTATATTAAATTTGAAGAATAAAATTCTTATTTTAAATAATATTATAAAAATTTACTTTGGTTAAATTTTGGGTATTTTTCTAATAAGTTTCATGTTTTGATGAATAGAAAAAAAATAAAGCATTTTAATTAAAAACTACTTTTTTGTAAAATTTATTTATTGAGTTAAATTGTAAATTTGAATGGTTTGAAATTAAAAAAAGATTATATTTTTATAATTTAATATAATTTAGGTCATGGGAATTAATTTTACACTAAATTTAGATGTAAAAACATTTCAATCTTTTGCATGTTCTAACTTTTAAAACTCGTTTTCTCATTCTAAAGACAAGATTAATTTTAAATTAATTATTGAAACTTATGTGTTTTGAATTTTTAAAAATGGTTTTTGTAGTTTAAATAAGTTGTTTCAATTCATGTAAATATATATCTTTTATTTTTGGGAATTATGAATAGTAACTTTAGTAATTTTTATTAATATGGTAAAAAGGTAAATCGGGTAATTAAGGGTAAAAATAATATTATAAAATTACTCTAAAACTTTTCCTAATATCATTGGATGATTTTTATTCGACCTAAATCATCCTTGGGTAGAAATTTTATCCTTTGGGATCCACTTGGATAAGATAAGGACATTTAATATATTTAATTTAAAGAAAAGTTAATGATGTCTTACTCAAATTTTAATAACAATATTATTTTTAATATATGGTTATGCAGAAGATAAATTAGACTATAAATACTCATTTGAAAGAAATTTTTTTATTTATAAATTTAATTCATTTGTAATTTTTACAAAATAAATAATTACCTTAAAATCTCATACAATGATGATGCAGAAATTATTTAATTGATGAAAAATCAATAAAATAATATTAATTAAAATAATAATAACCATTAAAACACCAAAAAACTTTACCAAATATTATTTTTAGAGTATTTATTGAACATAATAATCCAAGGGTATATTTATTTACCATTTGGAACCATATAGAAAATATTATGAGACTTATAATATTTTATCTAAAGTAATGTTAAAGATGTCACATTCATATTTTAGTAAATATAACATTTTTAATGTAGGGTTTTCCAGATTATATATTTGACTATAATTATTCTTATGGAATATATATGATTTTTCTTTTTCATGTTATTTTATATTCAATTTTTATTTAAAATATAATTATATTAAATAATTACCCAAAACTAATGTGGTAATTGTTTTATTAATGGAAATATCAAATTAATGTTATTAAAAATATTAAAATAAATATAATTTGGTGTAATAAATGTATCCAAAGAATTTTATAGATGATATTGACTCCATAGGGATATGATAAAATATTTTTTTATAATAACATCTTATCTTGATATTTTTAAAAATCTGAGAAATGAATAGTGTCAAAATTGACACTATTGATATTTTGTCAAAATAATTTTTTATTAAATTATTTAAAATGATAAAATATTTTTTAAAATATAAAATAATTACTATATGGTATAAAATATTCTATATGATTCATTTATGGTCTAATTTACATAAACTTAGTCAAAATTACACTATTTTAATGTTGAATAATTTATTAACTTAATTAGAATTAAAAAATAATAACTAAGGGTTAATTAAAATGATAAAGTATAAATTGACATAAAAATGTCTAAAATTTATTCATGGATGATATTAAAACCATATCTCATCTAATATTCTAAAATATTTAATTTTCGATGTTTTTGGATGGGATTTTATTTTATTATAAACTAATAATTTTGGAGATTCCAAAAGTGTGAGTCGCCTTAATTGTAAAAGTAAACCTCCTACCTCATTTATTCACAAATAATTGAGCCTTCAAGATCATCCATCCTCTGAAAATTTAAATTATAAACTTCCCTAGTCACATTATATAGGTTCTATTCTTTTCAAAAGACCAACTCTAGTTCCTTTAAGAGGAGATCTAGAGGTAGGTTCGCCAATGAAGAGGCAATCTCCTCTACTGATTCTTTAAAAATTATTTCTTCACCTACATACTCCTAATGTAGAGACCCGAAGCTTGACGTACATGGACATTACATTACTTTTTCGGAATACATAGTACATAACAAAAACACACACACAAGGATCGTAATAGTTTAGTGTCTTTGGAAACTCGGAACGTAATCTTCTAATCGTGGTGAAAGATCTTCAATATCTCCCATAAAGATCTTCCCCTTTTTTTTACCAATAAACCTTTCTTTATATCCTGGGGAAAAGAAAACATAAAAGGGTGAGCTCAAATGCTCATTAAGGGTAAACAAAAGAAATATCAATCACATCATATACAAAAGAACATAGCTTTTTTGAAAATCTTAACCTGCAAAAGAGCTCATAATATCATAACATGGGATAAATCATAGAAGTGAAAATGAGATCCCCATAATCATAACATAAAAATTGAAACTTTGTGTCATGCACACATAATCATGGAAAATCATTTCTTGTTAGTCATGACTCATTGCCAAGACTATCTTAGTGGACAAAGTCCCTTTCTGAACCGAGTTCACTCCTCGTTTCAGTCCTGTATCACTGAACCGAAATAACCTTCCGTTCCAGCCATGTCTATCTCATGAGATATAAAATCTTTACCCAATGCATTGGAGGGAGATATAGTTCCCACCCATCTTATAATGAATCCTTTCTTATGTGTGCCACATAATCATAAAACATACATCATCGCATAATACATGTAACAAAAATGGGATTCTTGAAACATCATGACATCATAAATCAATTCATATAAGATAAAGGAATTCATAAACATAATTCCATCACAACATAGTCAAATCAATGTAAAAATATGAATATAAACAGAACCCTTTATTATCTTAGATGGAAAATAATTTTGATAAAACACTTGAATTGAATTCTTGAGGAAAATATCCTTTCTTCTTCAAAAACATTTTTCCTTTCATAACATGTCATACAACTTTAAAATAAAAGAAGTTGATTAAAAATAAACTTGAAAACTTGTAAAGGAAGCTTCTTTGAAGTAATGTTTTAAAAATCCATTCATGCCATATAAGTTAAAAAAAACATTCTTCGTACTTTTGTCGGAAAAGTCAAAAAGTACCTCGTATGACAAAAGATTCCTTTCATAGATATTACTAAAACTCACCGAAGGGTAAAAATGGATTTAAACAATTGTAGGTGGATGGAAATAATATTACATATTGATGAAACATGGATTTTTATGATAAAATACACCCCAGTAAATACTTATGAATAAACAATCTCGGATAAAAATGAGATTGTGATATTTCCCTTACCTTAGGTCCGACTTGCTTTGTAAGTGTCCGAACCTCCTGTATAATGATTTAAATCATGTTATTGACTTATTAAAGAATCATATTCATTGTTATTATATCATATATGGTTCACTTATGACATTATATTACCCGTTCTTTTGTAAATTCCATGTTAAAGAAGCGTTTTGGGTAAAATCGTTTCATTTATCGTAGGTGTTTTGACTTGTTGTTCTTGACATCATTATTACTTATATCATGATTTACTTACTTAAAGAATATAAAATATGATTTATATATCATATATATTCAGTATATATATATATAATAGGTAGATAAATAAAATGAAAAACACCGTTCATGGAGACGGTAGTCCGTACGTACGCATGAACGCTGTTTTTTTTCCTTATTGTCTTGAAATGGAAGTAAGTAGATGACATACATATGTATATATATACATAAATCCAGTAGCTTTATAATGTCATATATTTCATTATTATTTCTTATATATACATTATAATCATTCTTAAATGGTTAACATGGAGAATGAATCTCATCGCGTCGTGGAGACGGTATTCCGTACGTACGCACGAGCGATGATATCATTTCTATAAATATTGAATTGAATTGGAGTGGATTATACAATATATCAGAATCAATATGATGTTTTAATAACTATGTATAGTTATTCTTTAAACCATTATACCCATCCATGTAAGGTGGTGGTGGAAAATAGATTACACCACGGCGTGGAGACGGTATTCCGTACGTACGCACGCGCGGTGATTTCTTTTTCCGTAGGATGGATAGATGGTGAAATAGGGTTGTTTCATACTTATAATAACATATCAGTATATTAGTGATACTGATGTTATTACTTCATAATGAAACAACCTAAGAAGAAGAAGTGGAAGAAGAAATAAAGATGAAAGAATTGGTAACGGTAATTACCTCTTCTTTGAAGTGCCTCTTTGAGACCTCCTCTTAGGGCACTAAAATTGGTCTTTGAGGAAGACCAGATCCTCTAGGATGTTGCTAGGGAAGTGTAGAGGAGAAATGGGCAGGGGTTGGCCGAGCTTGAGTGCTCAAATTGGTGTGAGGAGGAGGGGGAGGAGGTGTCCTTTTATAGGGGAGGAGAGGGGCACCTTAGGAATATCTCAAAATATTATTTTATATTAAAGTCAAAATCGGTTTATAATGGTTCCAAAGGGTATTATTTCGAAGCTAAAGTGGGGATGGGTCGAAATCCTATCAACCAATAGAATTTAGACAAGTTTAGAATATTATTTTTACCTTATCAATTAGATTTAACTCTAAGTTAAATAATTTAACTTTTACCATGTCTTTTTGTTTTCTTTCACTATATGGTTAATAAACTTACTATAACATGCCAAACGAACCCCAAATTGTATATTATTAATACATATATCCTTATCTAAGTCATTTGGCCGAACCTTAGATTTTTAGGAATAAAATTACAATTAATAATATAATATTTGATTTAAAAACTATTTTGTGTCAATTTTGACACTATTTGATATATGATTTTTTTGAAAGTCATAACAGAATTATATGTTCGAACCAAGTTGATTAAATCAACACTAATATATCATAGTAACCTAGAAAATTAGTGGAATTCATAAAAATTCTCAAATTACATTTATTTTTGTGTTTATAACATCAATTATGTCAATATTTCATTAATAAGATAATTACTGCATCATCGTTGTGTCATAAATAAATTAAATTATTTTATGTCTAAAAATTACAAATAAAATACCATCATGTAGGAAATCTTTTTAGCTTTCTAATGAATATTTACAATTGAATTTATCTTATGTAAAACCCCATATTAAAAATGATTTACTTATTAAACTTCGATTTTAACTATTTTAACCCTTCTTTAAATAAATTAATAATAAATGTCCTAATCTAATCCAAGTGGGCCTAAATGGTCATATTTTATTCCTAAGTTTGTTTTTGGTCGAATTACACTTTTCCAATAGAATTAAGACATGTGTTAGGGTAATATTAATATCATATTTACCCTTAGTTACCCTATTTACTATTAACCGCGGTAAAAAAAGTAAAAAGTTACTATTCACCAAAAAATTATTTTCATCTCATTGAACCACATTTTAGTCCTTGATATTAACCGTGTCTCTCGGATTTTCGAAATTCCATTCACAGAAGCGGCAAAATTAAGTTTTATGAAAAATTCAGTTTTTTTTAACTACCACTTAGTAGTTTCACTATTCATCAAAAATTGATGTTTTTCAGAACAATGCCAAAATTTCATCCTAAGCTATATTTCATATTCCGAATTCAAAAATGAAATCTATTTTACCAAATTCATAACATAGAAGTTGCATTAATTAATTTTATAATTAAATCCTGCTGTTAAAATAATTAGCGTGTTTTTAGGAAACAATATATATCAAAAGATTGACACTTGATTATGTATGGTTTAAATGTGAAATTACAACCAATGACCAACATTGTATTAAATTGTAAAAATATATTCTAAATATACCTTAAAACCACTCAAATTAATAATTTATCACTATTAATTATTTTGATTAAAAAAGTTGTTTTTAATTATAATTTAGTAATTTTCACTATTCATCAGAATATGAAAGTTATCCGAAAAGTACCAAAATTTCACCTTAGGCTAAATTCGATACTCTGAATCCAAGAATGAAGTTCATTTTGAAAAATAAGATTTACAGAATTTTAAAAAGTGGTTATTACTATTCGTAACGGCTAGTTTTAATAATATTTTAATAGAATATCGTTGTTTAGTGAAACTCAGTATTGCGTACTACACACGCTATCGAGGAAGGTTGTGATTGCGTGTAATACAAGGCAAGTCAAGGATGCGTGTTGTGCAAGCTCCTTTTGGTGTAGCGTACAACACAAGACATTAATAAAATTACAAAGAATATTTTTTTATAAAATCTTGGGTTGTTACATTCTACCCCCCTTAAAATGAATTTCGCCCTCGAAATTCGTCGGAGTTATAAATGGTTTACTATTCGAAAGTTTCTTTAATAGAAACCCACATCGTAAAAAGGAATATCAAAACCAATCTTTAAAAACAAAAGTATGAAACGTAACGGTTACCCAAATAAACTAATCATTGGGTTTCCACATAGGTGAAAATATGGATATGGAAGAGAAATCTAACCATCATGTTCTGATGGAGAGTGGTAGAGAACATGGCTATGGAAAAGCCAGTAATCACAAATCCATAGATTTGTTATGATATAAGGTACCATCTGATTCATCAGGTATAAGATCACTAGGACAACATTTTTGGTTTTCAAGATCATTTCCCCTAAAGTTGAAAATTTGAATTTTAATAAATACTTACTTTATTTTGGTACAATCTCACTGTTGTTCGTGCCTTGAACAATTTCCACTTCATCTCTTAAATAAATGAAGTTGAATTTGTTATTCGTGAAGTGTTAGCAGATCATGTGATAGAATGACGGGTCATTCCATCTGTCTCAAACAAAAGGGTTAGCAAAAATTATATACATAAGTCGATCTATAGTGAGATTAATCACATATGGTTCCTAAAATGGACTTATACTTTATATATCATACTGCTTAATATAATAAAACTAGTTTCTACTAAACAGGGACTTCTTGTAGGTCAGTGGTAGGCGATAAAGGCCAGTCGCACTTCGGTTGTGGGTTCGATTCCTACAGCCTTGTCCGAAGCGATGGGCTGTCGCCCGTCCTGCAGGTTGTCCTTTTTCTAAAACTACGTTACTATAACATCCCATCAATAATATCGAAAATCTTCTATCCTTAAACAATACTAACTTATGTCCAACATAATCCAGTCTAATCTTTAGGCTTATACATAATACTGCAGTCCACTCTCATAATATAGTGACAACGATTACCAGAGATTTAATACTGTCGTTGATCCCCACATATCATAAGATATGTCTTGTTGGTCACATTCCAAACATTCAAAGTCCTTAATCGGGTATTCTCTTGAATACCTTAGTGAAAACATGAGTGCAGTTAAAAGTTAACACTTTCCACATACCAAAATCCTCAAAATTCTATATACTCAAACCATGATATCACTTAGTCCTTATATCAATCATGAGCTCATGAATACTATTAAACATTTCATTTTCTCGTCTTCATTATGCGCATATCATCTTATTTCCAAAAAATATCTCAATCACTTTGAATACCACATCAATAAATATTGCAATATTCAATGATACAACATTATTTTGGAATCCCATTACATAAACACTTAATCATTCCACCACATCGTTGTCATATTCAACATTGCCAATAGTGATCGCATGTGATTTCCCTTTGTCCTTTGCCTTCAGTGGTTGCTCATGTTGATCATCACTAACCCTTGGATTAGGGCAATTATTAGCATAATGCCCCATTTCCTTGCACTTGAAGCATTGAAGTGTTGGTTGTGCGTTCTCTGTAGTGTTTGCTTTATTCACTTCATTAGAATCCCTTTTTCCATTACTTCGACACTCAGCTGCTCGATGACCTTCTTTTCCACACTTAAAACATTTTCTAGTCCCTTTAAGACAATCTCCACCATGCTTCTTTCCACACTTTGTGCATAAGGAAACATTCATCTTCTTTTCACCATTATTCTGAGATTTCTCCTTGAACTCCATCTTTCTTTTCTTGTCAAAACCATGAGATGGATATGTAACACCAACTTCCATTTCTACCTTGATAGCACAACGCACAATTTCTTCATAGATACTAAAGTCTCTTATAGCTAATGCCCTTCGAAGACTTGGTTTTAAGCCACTGAAAAATCGATCAACTTTACTTTCAGGTTGGATGATAATGCCAGATGCATACCTTGCAAGTCTTGTAAAATTCGCTTCGTATATACCAACAGATTCATCATCCTTTTGCTTTAGTTCAAGAAACTCCTTCTCCATCTTCGTTCGAAAAATACGAGGGAAGTACTTACTGAAAAACAAGTTCATGAACTCGTCCCATTCCATGGAATCAATTTCATCTCTTTGCCTCGTATTCTTGATAAGATTCCACCATTGATCAGCTTCACCTTCCAAACGATATACTGCTAAGATGACTTTATCATGTTCAGAACATTGAAGAACTGAAAATATCTTTTCAGTAGTACTAATCCATTTTTCAGAAACTAATGGATCAGTAGACCCACTGAAAGAAGGCGGACGCTGCCTCATGAAGGATTCAACAGAATTTTGCTCCTTCCTTTGCTCGTTTGGAAGTCTTGCATGATTCATAGCTTGAGAAAGATGTGTGAGCATGGCTACAAGATTTTGCATTCCAGCTCCCATATCGTTTGGTTGCTCAGGGGGACAATCATTGCATTGTTCATTGCATTGATCAACACGGTTCCTTCGGGTTCCTGCCATCGTCTAAAACCCCAAAAGAATAGTGTGAGAGGCAAAAATCATGCTAGGGAAAACAACATAATAAAGGGGTAGTACCCTCAATATCTAACATCTTAGGTTAAATTCTAAGATCGTTAGATCAATTCTAGGACTATAACCTATACGTATACTTAACCTTAGGGACATCCCTAGACATACCGTAGAAATATCTCTAGGGATCTCACTAACGTTTTCGCATCCTAGTTTCCAAAGGTTGACTAAACCTTTCCTCTGATACCAACTGTAGAGACCCGAAGCTTGACGTACATGGACATTACATTACTTTTGCGGAATACTTAGTACATAACAAAAACACACACACAAGGATCGTAATAGTTTAGTGTCTTTGGAAACTCGGAACGTAATCTTCTAATCGTGGTGAAAGATCTTCAATATCTCCCATAAAGATCTTCCCCTTTTTTTTTACCTATAAACCTTTCTTTATATCCTGGGGAAAAGAAAACATAAAAGGGTGAGCTCAAATGCTCAGTAAGGGTAAACAAAAGAAATATCAATCACATCATATACAAAAGAACATAGCTTTTTTGAAAATCTTAACCTGCAAAAGAGCTCATAATATCATAACATGGGATAAATCATAGAAGTGAAAATGAGATCCCCATAATCATAACATAAAACTTGAAACTTTGTGGCATGCACACATAATCATGGAAAATCATTTCTTGTTAGTCATGACTCATTGTCAAGACTATCTTAGTGGACAAAGTCCCTTTCTGAACCGAGTTCACTCCTCGTTTCAGTCCTGTATCACTGAACCGAAATAACCTTCCGTTCCAGAAATGTCTATCTCATGAGATATAAAATCTTTACCCAATGCATTGGAGGGAGATATAGGTCCCACCCATCTTATAATTAATCCTTTCTTATGTGTGCCACATAATCATAAAACATACATCATCGCATAATACATGTAACAAAAATGGGATTCTTGAAACATCATGACATCATAAATCAATTCATATAAGATAAAGGAATTCATAAACATAATTCCATCACAACATAGTCAAATCAATGTAAAAATATGGATATAAACAGAACCCTTTATTATCTTAGATGGAAAATAATTTTGATAAAACACTTGAATTGAATTCTTGAGGAAAATATCCTTTCTTCTTCAAAAACATTTTTCCTTTCATAACATGTCATACAACATTAAAATAAAAGAAGTTGATTAAAAATAAACTTTAAAACTTGTAAAGGAAGCTTCTTTGAAGTAATGTTTTAAAAATCCATTCATGCCGTATAAGTTAAAAAAAACATTCTTCGTACTTTTGTCGGAAAAGTCAAAAAGTACCTCGTATGACAAAAGATTCCTTTCATAGATATTACTAAAACTCACCGAAGGGTAAAAATGGATTTAAACAATTGTAGGTGGATGGAAATAATATTACATATTGATGAAACATGGATGTGGATGATAAAATACACCCCAGTAAATACTTATGAATAAACAATCTCGGATAAAAATGAGATTGTGATATTTCCCTTACCTTAGGTCCGACTTGCTTTGTAAGTGTCCGAACCTCATGTATAATGATTTAAATCATGTTATTGACTTATTACAGAATCATATCCATTGTTATTATATCATATATGGTTCACTTATGACATTATATTACCCGTTCTTTTGTAAATTCCATGTTAAAGAAGCGTTTTGGGTAAAATCGTTTCATTTATCGTAGGTGTTTTGACTTGTTGTTCTTGACATCATTATTACTTATATCATGATTTACTTACTTAAAGAATATAAAATATGATTTATATATCATATATATTCAGTATATATATATATATAATAGGTAGATAAATAAAATGAAAAACACCGTTCATGGAGACGGTAGTCCGTACGTACGCATGAACGCTGTTTTTCTTTCCTTATTGTCTTGAAATGGAAGTAAGTAGATGACATACATATGTATATATATACATAAATCCAGTAGCTTTATAATGTCATATATTTCATTATTATTTCTTATATATACATTATAATCATTCTTAAATGGTTAACATGGAGAATGAATCTCATCGCGTCGTGGAGACGGTATTCCGTACGTACGCACGAGCGATGATATCATTTCTATAAATATTGAATTGAATTGTAGTGGATTATAAAATATATCAGAATCAATATGATTTTTTAATAACTATGTATAGTTATTCTTTACACCATTATACCCATCCATGTAAGGTGGTGGTGGAAAATAGATTACACCACGGCGTGGAGACGGTATTCTGTACGTACGCACGCGCGGTGATTTCTTTTTCCGTAGGATGGATAGATGGTGAAATAGGGTTGTTTCATACTTATAATAACATATCAGTATATGAGTGATACTGATGTTATTACTTCATAATGAAACAACCTAAGAAGAAGAAGTGGAAGAAGAAATAAAGATGAAAGAATTGGTAACGGTAATTACCTATTCTTTGAAGTGCCTCTTTGAGACCTCCTCTTAGGGCACTAAAATTGGTCTTTGAGGAAGACCAGATCCTCTAGGATGTTGCTAGGGAAGTGGAGAGGAGAAATTGGCAGGGGTTGGCCGAGCTTGAGTGCTCAAATTGGTGTGAGGAGGAGGGGGAGGAGGTGTCCTTTTATAGGGGAGGAGAGGGGCACCTTAGGAATATCTCAAAATATTATTTTATATTAAAGTCAAAATCGGTTTATAATAGTCCCAAAGGGTATTATTTCGAAGCTAAAGTGGGGATGGGTCGAAATCCTATCAACCAATAGAATTTAGACAAGTTTAGAATATTATTTTAACCTTATCAATTAGATTTAACTCTAAGTTAAATAATTTAACTTTTACCATGTCTTTTTGTTTTCTTTCACTATATGGTTAATAAACTTACTATAACATGCCAAACGAACCCCAAATTGTATATTATTAATACATATATCCTTATCTAAGTCATTTGGCCGAACCTTAGATTTTTAGGAATAAAATAACAATTAATAATATAATATTTGATTTAAAAACTATTTTGTGTCAATTTTGACACTATTTGATATATGATTTTTGTGAAAGTCATAACAGAATTATATGTTCGAACCAAGTTGATTAAATCAATACTAATATATCATAGTAACCTATAAAATTAGTGTAATTCATAAAAATTCTCAAATTACATTTATTTTTGTGTTTATAACATCAATTATGTCAATATTTCATTAATAAGATAATTACTGCATCATCGTTGTGTCATAAATACATTAAATTATTTTATGTCTAAAAATTACAAATAAAATACCATCATGTAGGAAATCTTTTTAGCTTTCTAATGAATATTTACAATCGAATTTATCTTATGTAAAACCCCATATTAAAAATGATTTACTTATTAAACTTCGATTTTAACTATTTTAACCCTTCTTTAAATAAATTAATAATAAATGTCCTAATCTAATCCAAGTGGGCCTAAATGGTCATATTTTATTCCTAAGTTTGTTTTTGGTCTAATTACACTTGTCCAATAGAATTAAGACATGTGTTAGGGTAATATTAATATCATATTTACCCTTAGTTACCCTATTTACTATTAACCGCGGTAAAAAAAGTAAAAAGTTACTATTCACCAAAAAATTATTTTCATCTCATTGAACCACATTTTAGTCCTTGATATTAACCGTGTCTCTCGGATTTTCGAAATTCCATTCACAGAAGCGGCAAAATTAAGTTTTATGAAAAATTCAGTTTTTTTTAACTACCACTTAGTAGTTTCACTATTCATCAAAAATTGATGTTTTTCAGAACAATGCCAAAATTTCATCCGAAGCTATATTTCATATTCCGAATTCAAAAATGAAATCTATTTTACCAAATTCATAACATAGAAGTTGCATTAATTAATTTTATAATTAAATCCTGCTGTTAAAATAATTAGCGTGTTTTTAGGAAACAATATATATCAAAAGATTGACACTTGATTATGTATGGTTTAAATGTGAAATTACAACCAATGACCAACATTGTATTAAATTGTAAAAATATATTCTAAATATACCTTAAAACCACTCAAATTAATAATTTATCACTATTAATTATTTTGATTAAAAAAGTTGTTTTTAATTATAATTTAGTAATTTTCACTATTCATCAGAATATGAAAGTTATCCGAAAAGTACCAAAATTTCACCTTAGGCTAAATTCGATACTCTGAATCCAAGAATGAAGTTCATTTTGAAAAATAAGATTTACAGAATTTTAAAAAGTGGTTATTACTATTCGTAACGGCTAGTTTTAATAATATTTTAATAGAATATCGTTGTTTAGTGAAACTCAGTATTGCGTACTACACACGCTATCGAGGAAGGTTGTGATTGCGTGTAATACAAGGCAAGTCAAGGATGCATGTTGTGCAAGCTCCTTTTGGTGTAGCGTACAACACAAGACATTAATAAAATTACAAAGAATATTTTTTTATAAAATCTTGGGCTGTTACACCTAATGAGTTTTTCCATTATAAATTAATAAATAAAATATAAATTGTATGATAAGATGTTATTATGATTATTTAATAACCATATTTCACCTTTTATCCATCCTACGAAAAATGAAATCATTTCATGTGTGTACGTACGACTTATCGTTTCCACGTCGTGGTCTAATATATTTTTCATCACCTCTTTACTTAGATGGGTATAATGATGAAAATAATAAATAAATATTATTATTATAATAAGATATTTATTATTTAAAAATATATATACACCATCAACTTCCATTCCATTACATAATTAAGTGAATGGTATCGTTGCTTGTGCATACGTACGGCCTACCATCTCCATGATGCGATGTGATTCATTCTACATGATCTGCGTTAAATAATGATTATATAAATGTATATAGTGAATAAATATCACATATATTAAATTAATATCATTATTTAAATTATATAATTATAACCTAAGAAGATAAACCGGAACTTATACAACAAAACATGCATGAGAAAATGAAGCAGTTAATACCCGAAAGACGACTAATAATGAAATGTTATTAACAAATGAGTGATAATATGATCACATTTAGCATCATAAATATAAATATGGTTCCATAATAAGTTAATTACAATATTGAAACCATTATATAGGAGTTCCAGATACATACCAAGGGAATCAGACCTAAGGTAATGGATTATTTTTGTCGCACCTATATTTTTGTGAGACATATGTCGTATACACTACTTGTTTCTTCTACATGATGTATATAATTCCTATGAATATATTTTATGTGTCTTACCTAGAAAATTATGTTATTTTCAAAAAAAACTTTCATGGGGCATACAATTATATTGATTATAAAGTGAGTAGTATTGATTTCACAATCTCTTCAACATTTAGAATTTCTTATTTTTAAGTCTATGTTGGGGAATATATATCATCCATGTCCATGTTTTATAAAAAAATAATAAAATTTTATATATTATAATATATATATTTAAATTAATTTTACATTTTACTACATGATTTTAAAGTAATCTTTCTTTCATATTCCAAATGCTGTACTTTTTTACTTTTCTAGCAAAAGTACGAGAAGAATTTTTTCTTTTAACATATATGGAATGAACAAAATTTTACTCTTTCATAATGTTTTATTTACTTGAATATTGCCTTAAGATACTAGAAGGTTATTTTCAAAGAAATTATTTTTGTTTAAACTTGCATGTTCTTTTAAGAAAATAAAACATTTTTGAAGAAGAAAGGATACTTTCCTCAAGAATTTTTTTAAAGTGTCATATCAAAATTATCTTAAATATAATATTAAATTATTTGATGTTATATATTATTTAATTGGGACATTTTTTTCTGAATATTATCCCTATTATTCTGATGATTTGATTATGTTTATGATGGAATTATATTTATAAAATTCATTTCTTTTTCATGGATTATGTTATGATGGAATTATTATTATGAAACCAATTTGATTCTATGGGTTATGATGAATGATTTATGTTCTTATGGAACTAATATGTATGGTTTTCATTATAAGATAGGTGAGACCTATATCTCCTTCAAATTCATTGGGTAAAGATTTATATCTCATGAGACAGAAAGGACTAGAATAGGAAATGATCTTGGTTAAGTAATACAGGGATGGAATGGGAAATGATCTTGGTTCATTAATACAGGGTTGGAATGGTAAGTAAACCTAGTTTAGAAATATAGGGATGGAATAGTAATTAAATATGGTTCAGTATATAGGGATATAACCACATAAATTTTATTTCAAGAACATCAGTAATATTGGGATGGAACAGTAATTAAATCTAGTTCAGTATATAGGGATAGAACCACATAAATTTTATGTCAAGACCATCAGTAATATTTGGATAGAACTGTGTATTTTATTTTCTATTAATAAATTTTATGGATTACACTAAATAATTATATACTGAATATATATGATATTTATAAAAAATTTAGAATTATTGATATGATTAAATTATTATCAATGTAAGAGGACCAAAAATAACAAATCAAAACGTATACAAAAAATAAAGCGGTTATTAATCGAGATGAAACATTAACATGGAATTATTAATAAATAGGTTATAAATAATCATAAGAAAATCATATACGGTACGATAGATATAAATATTTTTCTAAAATATATGAAAAATAAAATTATATTTATTTTACATGTGGTTTTAATTTTTACGAAGTAAGTCAATACTTATGGTAAGGGATTTTTTGTCTAAATTTTACTTCTTTGAGTAGTACGTTATGTTATGCACCTATATTATTTCATGAAGTGTATATATATACCCTTTGACATTTAAAATAATGAATTTATTTATACTCATGATATTTTAAGTTCCATTTCTTTATTAATTCATGGTTCTTATGATTCAATGTTACCAAAGTTTTAAGGATTTTAGGCAACAATTTCATAGTTTTTCAGGATTGTTAAAGATTATGTTTCAGATCATAAATTATTATGATCCATATCTGAAGAAAATAAATAATTTTATTCTCCTATAATAATTCATTATATTTTCATGTAATAGTACTATTTTCAACTATTTTATATTTAAAATAATTGAGAATTGTTTTAAGAAAATTCGTCTTTATTTATATCTTCGATTAAAAATTAGTTTTCTTGCAAAACTATTTTCTCAAAAAAAATTAAAAAATGAATTTTATTATACTTTACTTTTTAAATGAAATTTTTACCCATGTTTTACTTTTTCAAAAGTTTAAATTAATATTCATGTTGTCTTCCAAATAATTCAAATTTGACTTTTACTAAAAATATGAAAGAATCTTTGATTTAACATGTATGAAATGAAAACAATTATCATCACCACGACCATTTTATCTTTGAATATTCCTCTATATTTTTTCGAGGTTATTTTTAATGAAAAACATTTTTAAATTTTGTTTTTTTTAAGTTTTTTCAAAAAAGAAAAGGATATTTTCCTCAATAAATGTTTTAAATGATCATTCAAAATAACATTCAATCTAAGTTCTCATACTTTCACGTGACTTATGATTTAATGGGTATATGATCCAAGGATACCATTCCTATTATTTCTTGGAATAGTTTATTTTTATTATGAAAATATTTTTATGAAACTTGTTTCTATTCAATGGATTATACCATGAAAAAATGATTATGAAACCTGCTTCTTTTCACAGGTCGTGCTATGATGAAATGATGAAATGATTATGAAGCCTATGACTTCTCCATAGTTTATGATATATATTTAAATGTTTATGAAACCCATTTCATTTAATGTGTCATGATATGATGGATTTTTTATGATCTTATGGCACATATAAATATGGTTTTCATTATTAGAGGGTTGGGACCTATGTTTCCATCTAATGCATTAGGTAATGATTTATATCTCATGAGATAAATAGGAATGGAATGGGGAGTGAACCCTATTACATAAGGTATTTTTTCCTCTATAATGGTCTTGGGAGTTATTCTTCAATACTATAATGGTTTTGGAAGTAAACCCATTCAACTTTGATATCATTGGTAGTGATCCTTGAATATTATGGAAATTATTTTCTATGATTTTGTGTATGCCACAAATCTATGTCAAATTCCAATTTTATTGTCCCATGTCTCATTTTATTTTATTTCCTTATCATTAATGTCTTATGAACTTATAATATTTATTCTATGACTTGATATTATGATTTTTGATAGGTAGGTTATGGTTATCAAATGTTATGCTCATGTTCTTGTACCCTTATGGTCATATTATTCTTATGTATGTACTTTGTTTACTCTTACTGAGAATCTGAGTTCACCCACTATTATGTTTCCTTTACCTAGGTTATTAATAATGTTTTAAGTAGGGTATTTTTTTGAATATTACTAAATGGTAAGATCTTTATGTGATACACTGAAGATCTTTTTTGAATTAAGAAGATAATGTTCCATGTTTACAAAGGCACTAAACTATTACGATCCTTAGGTGTGTGTTTGTGTAATATAATGATAATCTTGTACAATGTAATGTGTTCCATACATGATAAGCCTAAGTTACTATATGTTTCATCCAAGTGAAGTCCATATCAAGGATTTCATAGAAAATTGAATGGCACACATTTTTTATGCCAACACACACAGTGTGATAAATCTAAGTAAAGGTATTTAAATTATTTTCTATAAATAAACCCTACCCATATATTTATAAATAAATCCATTTATAAAAAAAGTAATGGTTAATATCAAAAAAAATTAAATATAATTCTAAACATCCACTATTCAATAAAACAAAGAAATTACAATGAAAATCCAAGATTTTATTTCAACCCAATAATGGAAGTTAAATGCCTTAATTTTTAGAAAACTAATTTTTTACCCATAATTTCATTTTATTTCTCAAATAATAATTCCATATAAATCATTTATATACAATAAATTATTCATTTCAATCAGTCAACAAAGAACATAAAGTTATCTAATCCCAAAAAATTGTATTTATTCCACCTACTTATACATATCATTTAAGAAGACTCTAAAATTGATGATCCAATATCACACCAATGGGATAATCATTAAAATACTTATCAAGATGAATAAAACACCTCAATACATACACAGAGATTAAAATATCTTATATCCACAAGTTTTGATCCAACTAGTTAGATTAAATAAAATAGTCTATATCATACCCAAGATTTGACATCAAACCGATGATCTACACATGATCAATTAATGAGGCGATCAATGACCATAAATATTTACTTGAAATTTAATAGGAATCTTCAAAGAGAGTTTAGGATGAATAATTTGGAATTTTATTAGTGAATTTGGCAATAAATGGTCAATCCAGATAACTTAAACCTAACTATATGTTCATATAGATAATATCCAAGACTATAGACTCTACCATTTCTTACTTCCTAAAAATGTAACACCATGCTACCTAATTTCAGGTAATTTCTGACCCATTTTTTATTATCATTTGTTTTGGTATTATTCCATGTTATTTATGGGGTCTTTTGAAAAAAATTTAATTTTTTGGGGGATTTGAATGGTTTCCACATAGTTATGTAAAACCATGTGATTTGACCCAAAAAATTGTACGCTCAGTTTAGAGGGAATGGAGGGTGGTTCACAACTAGTGTACGGTTATTCCAAGCCATGTAGCCTACCCACAAAACCATGTACCCTTGGGAATTAGTGGTTTTCATGGTTGGTTCTTGGTTAGACTAACCATGTGGCTAAACTATGCTCCCTTTCCATAATCCTAGTGAGGGTGAATGGTTAGGTTCATGGTTAGTACTCACCATATGTCCTAACCTAGTAAACTATGTGAATGATTTTTAGGTTCACTAAAAATTGAAATTATAATCTTAAAACCCCTGTTAAAAATTATAATCACCTAATATTTTAACCTAATCCAATATTTTGTCTTTTGGAGGCTCTTAAGAGGCAAATTGGCTCCTCCAACCACTCTTCTTCTTGGATCGAAGTGCTGGTAGATGTGTTTAATATCTATTCAGTAAGTGATTTCTATTTTATTTGGAATTATTGTTTCCTATATTATATCCAATTTTTTAAGTGATTTATACTCATGTTTTTTATGTATTTGATCTTTGATTTAATGGATTTTAATTCTAGGGATTCCTCTTGAATCTTCTTCACCTTTGACTCTCCACTGGTGATTTTGGTTTCATGTTATTGATTGATTTATTCATGATAATTTGATCTTATGATAATGGTAGGTGGTTCCATAAGGATATTACCTATAATTGAAAACATGATTTATTGAATTATTTTTAATGTATTTTCAATTGATTTGAAATATTTAATAGAGATTATTTTGATGATTTATTTTAAAGGAATGGTATTTCTTGTATAAAAAACCTCTTTTAATGGCTTTGATAAATTGGTTAAATTTTGATAAAGTTTTCCTAAAATGATAATTTATTTCATAAAATTATTATATGTTTATCTTTGTGAAAAATTTCTTTAAATTATATATTATTTTCAAATGCATAAACATGATGAAAACCAATTGTTTGGTTTTGAAAATAAAATTTCATGTTAGAACTTGAATTAGGATTTTGAACTATGAATTTATTAGAAATGAATGAATTTACCAAGATTGATTGATTTATTGATTTATTGAAATAACATATGAGATTGGATAGTTATTGGGTGATTGGTATAATAATTAGAGGACATTGAATCCCTAGAAATGTATTAAGTATGACAACTCTATATAAACCACATTAGGCATGATTCCCCATATGGGGTATTGACTGATTATCCAGATGGATTGATCCTTTGCTATTTTTACACAAACATATTGAGTTATAATTATTTAAAGAGTAGTGAGAGGATAATATATCCATAAAATAACTTATCTCATAGATCATGAACATGTTTCATTGTTTTGACTTTATTATTACATGCTAGTGAATATAGAACTATTTTACTCATGGCATTTTGTTTTATATAAAATTTTCATTTAATCATTATTTGATATATATTCCATATCTTCTTAATTTGGAATATATTTTTACTAATATAATATGAAATTATTTCTCATACCTGACCTTTTATTAAATTTAATCCCAAAATAGTTTATTTTTATTGTAATTACTTATGGAAAATTTATGAGATCCTACAGGGATATTAGATCATGCCATAACTTTTACTTGGGGTGTTTGTAGATTACTTTATAATAGGTTCACAAAAAGTGAAAAAGATAGCTGGATTTGGTGGATGTATTTGATTCATCAGACCTAATTTGATGGTGGTGAAAAGTGGAGCTATGATTCACTCGTTGTATGGATATTCTGATTTTAGTCTTATTGGATGTTGTGTCATCTTTTGAATAATGTTTTACTTTTGGATTCTTATATGACTTCTTATGGTACATTTTTCCTTGTGGGGTGTTTGGAATACATAATATGTAATTTTTTATCTTCAACTTTTTTTTATTGATGGTTTTTTTGTGTGGAAAAACTTTTCACTTTTTTATTTTACAAGATGATAGGTGTTATTCACCAACCTGTGGGGATCAAGAACTCCCTTCGATCTATACCAAGACTATGTTGGATATCATTACACCAGGGTATTTGTTTTGTTTCATGAAGATTTGCATAAATGGTTGTTTGAGTGTCTTTATTTTTTGTTGGTATAAAATTTGGGATGTCCTAGAAAATAGAAGGTAGGATTATCAGGAATTTATGGGTGGTAATGAGTAAGTGTATGGATAGATCTCATCATAATGAGTCTTAAGTCACCTTGACTATTTGGGAAAAAAATATTTGTGGAATGAATTTATTTAGTTCTATTATTTTCCAAATATGATCTGAGTGATCCCAGAAATTTTAATTCTATCTTATGGAACTAATATTCATGTATCTTTTCATTGATTTAAGGATCTAAGTACCTTTTATGATATTTTATGGTTTCCTATTGATTTTTTATACTACCATTAACCTAATAAGATGTTTGAAAAGACCTTTGGAGGGAGTTTATGATGAACCAAAAAATAAAACACTCTGTTTGATTAAAATCTTTTGGAGATAGTGGTGTATGATATCCTAGATTTGGGACAGGTATCTTCACCTGTTCCCATTCAGGATCCAATAGTGGAACCTAGAAGTGATGAAAGTAGATATCATTACCAATATATTATTTTATAGTAACCACCATATTTCTAACTCTAAAATTATACTCAAGAGGCTTAGTATTGGTTAAAAAATGTTGAGCTACTTTTTGAGTTCATAGAAATGCTTGGTTTGATAAAGGTGAAATGTGATACCTTTAAGCATGAGGGTCCAAGAAGGAGGTGATGGTATTTGATGGTTATGGTGAAGTAACATTAAGTTATTGAGTGAAAATAATTCACACCTCTTTTTATTGAATATTTATTTCTAGATTCAATAGTTTTTGTAATGTCTATATAGTTTCATATCCTCTAATAAGTCTATAGGACTGTGAATTAATATATGAACCACTTTGCTGTGTCTCCAGATGTTGTGAAGAATGAGAATTTGAAAGCCCTAATGTTTAATATGCGTATTTGATAGGATATTCGATATCATTTTTCATGTGGAATCTCACTTCTTATATGGACATTTTGGATAGAGTGTTTATTTTTGAACTTGACATAGCTGGGGTTGACAAGAGTTCTTCCCGCTCGTAGTGGTAGTTTTTTTTATTTTTATATATGGAATAGGAAGTGTGATGAGACTCATGGTGGATCAAAAGAGTAATAACTTTCAAGAACTTTTTTTGTCTAGTGGAGGATCTTTCACTTCCTTCTAGTGAGCCATGGTGAGACATTTAAAATTCTTTTTCACTAAGACACCAAATATTTGTGGTTTTTTTAGTCACATAGGCCACCTAAAAAAATATATCATGAATTTTCTATCTCGTTTAGTGGAATAAGATCATCAGTAACTAAAGGTATTGTGTTACTATCATATTTCTCAAGAACTAATGGGTTCTAGCTATAGGTATCTGAAACAAAGTTCATCATGTTGTTGAAGAGTCTTTGGAGGAAGCTAATATGGGTCTAGCTACCATTAGAGGTATCATCACTATAGAATTGACTTTTTGATTTATGTATTTGATACTAGTGAATTTCATTTATTTTTATTGACCCACATTGTGAATTTTCTAATCATTCCAATGGATATTTTTTTATGTGAATGATAATTCTACACCCCTCAGAATTAAGAGAGAACAAGGTCTATAATTCCATTCATGTGTCTTCTCTTTATCGAAGATCGATCTCATCGTTAATTTTCTAGTTCTGAAAATAAATATTTTTGATTTCATTCTTGGGATATATTGGATGATTTACCATGAATCTCAGATTGACTATTATCTTTGTCGTGTCTCCATTTTTTCTCAATGGGGTGTGTCATTTCTTATAGGGAGAATGTGACCTAAGGTTGAGTATATATGACCACATATTCTAAAGTTGAACATGGTGGTATTTATGTTTTCTTTTGATCTAGAGAAATATTATTTGATGGATGATCTTCCTACTATGTTCATTGATATTTATGACACGTTTTACTCTATATTTTATGGCTTACTGCCATTAACTTAGGTAGATTTTCTAATATATTTGGTACTAGGTACCCAACCTATCTATATCCCTTCTTAACGTATGGTAATAGCTGAACTAAAGGAGTAAAAAACTCATATGGGTGATTTTTTGGATAAAGGGTTTATAGTCCTGAGTGTTTCAAGTTGGTAAGAACCTATTCTTTTTTAAATAATTAAAATGGGTCACTTTTCCTTTATGTTGATTACCAAAAACTATATTGAGTTATGGTAATGAAAAAATACATATTTCTATAGATTAATGATTTTTCAACTAGTTAAAATGGGTGAATTGGTTCTCAAAGATTAATCTTTGGTTTGGTTACCACCACTTGTGAATTAAATACTATTATATCCCAAATATTTCCTTCAAGAGTACGAATGGCTATTATGAGTACCTTGTTATGCCTTTTTGTCTAACCAATTATCCCATATTTTTCTATGGTTTTGATGAATAGTATATTCCATGAATATTTAAATTCATTTGTAGTGTTATTTTTGGATGAAATCTTAGAGGACTCTATGACCAAGGAAGACCATATTTGTTATCTGATAGTAGTTATGGAAAACATGAGAAATCACTGATTTTATGCCATGTTATCAAAAAAACGTTTCCAGATTTTGGAATTAAATTTCTTGGGACACATGGTCTTGAAACATGGTATTTAAGTTGATCCTTATATGGTGAGTGATTCTATGACATGGGATAAATTGTGTTATGTTTTTGAGATTTAAAGCATCTTAGCCTTAGTGGGGTATTATTTCTAGTTGGTTAAAGATTTCCAAAAGTTGGATTCTCTAATGACCACTCTCACTTGAAAAGGAGTAAAATTATTATGGGATTATAAATGTTAGAATTATTTCAATGATTTGAAGAACATAATGACTAATATTAAAATATTTAATCTCCCAAAGGTAGGGTATGGCTATGTGGCCTTTTCTGATGCATCAGGTTTGGGTTTGGGATGTGTTCTCATGCTGAGTGATCATGTAGTGGCCTATCATTCCCGATAGTAGAGTCCAATTGAATAGAACTATCCTAATCATGACCTCAAACTCATAGCTACTATGTATTCTCTTAAGAGTTGGCATCATTTCCTTTTTAGAAAAATGTTCACCATTTTTTTAGAATAAAAAATATTTATTGGTATATTCTCTCATAAATATTTGAATCTCTATAATAGTCTATGGGTGGTGTACCTACAATATTTTGATTTTGATAATTAATACAGCTATGGTAAGGGGAATGTTTTTTTTAATTATTTGATCAATAAAATTTTTCCCAGGATTCGAATGAATCATTAGAAGAGTGGAATATGATGTCTCTATTTTCTCATATTCATTTGGGAGTTTAGGAGGATGAGACATAAATTTTTCTAATAATAATTCAGAGGACCTCCTAACTTATCAAGATGATTCTTCCAAAATAGAATCATAATGATGAGTTTCATGGAATTAGGGACTCTATTTATGGTGGGGAGATAATCAGTGAATTCTTATTATCCTCTGAGGGTGTCCTATCTTTCTGAAACTTGTACATTTTACCATCACCAGTGATAAAAAATATGATGAAGCATTTTCATAATTTCATGTGGGTGATACACCCTATCACAAAAATTATGTTCTATGAAATGTGGTGATAATTGTAGTGGACTGGTATCAAAAGATACATTTATCATTTTTTCCCTATTGTACTTTCCAACATGTCATGGTCAGGCACCGGAAACCGTTGAGTTCACTTTTTTCCATTCCTATACTAACTTGGAAGTTGGTGAGATTTTGATTTTTTTTGGGATTACACTAATCCTCAATGGAATAATTTGATATGGGTTTTGATCAATTATATGACCAAAACGGCTCACATTATAACCATTTTTTATACAAGTAAAGTTGAGGACTTGGAAAGTCTACATGTGTATAAAATTTTAATATTTCAGATATTTACATATTTTATAGTTTATGATAGGGATCCCTCCTTCACTTCACATTTTTGTAGATCCCCCCCAATAGGAAATGGGATCCCATGTAAGTTTGATCACAACATATCATCCGCAAATGGATGGACGGATAGAATGAGCTATATAGATTATTGAAGCCATAGTTCATTCTTGGGTTCTTTAATTGGGTATATATTTGGATAACCAATAGGGTCTAGTTGATTTCTCTTATAACAACAGTTACTAGTCATTCATTAGGATGGAACCCTTTGATTCCCTGTATGGTTGACCATGAAAATATCTATTGTGTCGATCTGAGATTGATGAGACTTCATTGGCTGGACCTAGTTTATTCCAAGAGATGGTTCTAAATATTCAGTTGATTCATCAAATAATAGTGAAATCTAAAATATAGTATCAGTCATATATCAGTCATTATCGATATCCTTTGGAGTTTTCAGTTAGTGGCTAGGTGTTATTGATAGTTTCACCTTGGTTTGGTCAATAATGGATGTGAAAATAGGAAAATATTTCACCGATATATGTGGAACTTTTTGATATTATTAAGTAGGTTGGAAAGGTGGCTTACCATTTGTATTCTCCGCCTCACTTGACATCGATTCATGAATTATTTGATGTGTTGCAACTCAGAAATTATCTCTCTAACTCTTCTTAAATCTTTAGTTGGGAAGACCTTGATGTGAAAACTGGTTTATCCATGACTGAGTAGCCTACACAGATTTTTGATATTGAGATAAAGGTTATTCATGAAAATAACATACCCATGGTATGGGTTGTATATAATCATGGTTCTAATTCTCATGGTACATGGGAGTGTGTGGAACTAATGATACATCAAAGTCTTCATATCATTTACATGGATTCTTCCTGATATGATTTTTTGTGGGAAAAATTTTTTATAGTGGGGAGATTGTAACATACTCTTACCCACTTTTAGGTAATTCTTAAACTTTTTTATCTTACTTTGTTTGGGTCTTATTTTAGGTCAATTCTATGATTTATTAAAAAACGTTAGAAGTATTTGGGTTCATGCACTATTGGTTCATGGTTTGGGAAACCTTAGTGGTTTGGCCTAGTAAATTTTCTGCCTTGTTTAGAGGTTCTAGAGGGTGGCACACTATTAGTATAAATCGTGTTTCCTACCCTAAAATAGTATAGCCTCAGGTAATGGTTTTTTTCATGAATGGTGTATTGTTAGACTAACTGTGTCGCCACACCATGCACCCTTTCCAAAATCTCATTGAGGGATCACGTTTAGTAACATGGTTTATACTAACTTTGTATCCTAACCTAGTAAACCATGTGAATAGATTATAATCCCCCCAAAAAAATTAATTAAAATCATTAAACACATTTCATAACTTCTAATCACCTCTCATTCAACCCTAATCTAATCCTTTGGATTTAGGAGGCACTCAAGAGGAAAATAGGCTCCTTTAACCTCTCTTCTTATTAGATTAAAGCACTAGTGGAAGTGTATGATCTTTCTCCGATAAGTTAAATCTTTTTTATTTTGAGTTAGTTTTACCCCTCTTTTATCCTCATTTTATAGTGATGAATCCTCGTGTTATCTATTTAATGGATCTTTGATTTTATGTATTTTAATTCTAGTGATTCCAATGGGTTCTTTCTCAACTTGGACACTCTATTGGAGATTCTCATTTATGGTGAATGATTTCTTGATTCCTGATTGTTTGATCTTGTGATTAATGGTAGGTGGTTCCATAAGGATTTTACCTAAAATCAAAACCTTAATTACTTTATTTATTTGAAATGTATTTTAAATTGATGTGTACCTTTAATTGAGAGGATTTTGATGATTAATTTCGAAGGAATGATATTTTTGAAATGAAACCTCTCTTTCAAAGGCTTTTATGAATTGGATTAATTTTTAGAAATATGTAATTATACAATAATTTAATTATTTAAATTATTAGATGTTTATCTTTGATAAAAATGAATTAAATTTAAGATGATTTTGAAATTCTGGAACATGATTAGAACCAATGATTTGGTTTTGAAATTGAATTTTCATGTTGAAACTTGAATTAATCATTTAAATTGTGAATTCAATTGAAATGAATTAATTTCCCATGATTGATTTATTGATTGATTGAAATCGCATGTGATCATTGGTAGTTAGTGGGAAATTGGGACAAGAACACTAGGAGTTGACCCTCTGGAAATGGATTCATGATGAAAACTCTAAATAAACTAGGTTCTGCATGATTTCCTAGATGGGGTGTTGATTGTTTATCCTGATGGATTCATACCTAAGGAAATTTACACACAAACTCTGATTTGGGATGATTAACTATATAATTAAAGGATCCTATAACATGGAACTAACTTTGTTACATCCAAGCCCGAGTAACTATAAAACCAGTAGTCGGACCAGTCGTCACAAGGCTTCAAGCATTCCTACCCATATATCATAGTTTGATGACTACTAGAAAGGGTATAATGGTGGTATGGTGAGGTGAATATACCCTCATTTTCATAGTAGCACAATAGTATAATAATAAATAATTGATAGTCAATGGAAACAATCATTAATAATAAATGATAAGTAGAAGAATAATAATATAATAACTGATAAACTTGACAAAACCAAATATCCATATATGCATGAATTTTTAGATGATTCAATAAAATCCAAAGAAGGAAATAATATAGCAAGTAATACGGAATAGTATAACAGGAATAAGCTAAAAAATCCCCAAGGGCTTACTCCTTTATCATCCTGATCTCTATCTCATTCACATTCTCCTAATCACCCATGTTTAGAGTACATCACAAGAAATAATATAAAGACCTATGAACATGAGGTCTACTCAGGCACCCCCATGCAATGGCAGTCCAAGGAGGGTGTGAGATATACTTACTAGTCCATCACTAATGGTGTCTAAATAATAATATAGACATTAAGTATAAAATAAATTATTTTTTAGGGATAATAAATTAATTCAAGATAAATTAATAGATAAATGTAATAAGTCGGGCTTAGGTTCTTAAAGGACACCTAGCTGACCGTACCTACATCAGCTTAAGCTGGAAAAGTCTAAATTATAACCACCTATATATATAGATAAAATGTATACATGTATATGAACTATATAGGTGAGGAAATTTATATGCATATACATGGATACTAGGTGCTAATTATACCTGGGGTATAAATCAGGTATCAATGACTAATATAATGAACCCACAACTTCAGTAATGGTTTAATCACTGAATATCATATGAATGTGAGACATATTTATCATCACTCAAGATGGTGGGGTGAGTCAAAATTCCCAAAACCCAAATCAAGGTAATGTAGAGTGGCATTCCCATAGTCTAAATAAAAGTATAGCGATGTGAGACGTCATGCCTAGCACCCAATGTAAGGTAGAGTGAAACTCCATGCTCAAAAAGTCCCTTAACCCTATTCACCAACTATTCACATCGTCTAACAATAATAATAATGAGGGATTTCCCCAATATATTTTATAATCATTTAATCCAACTTAAATTTTCGTGTCATAATACATATAATCCATAATTTAATTATGAAACATGTGGAATTTCCTTACAACTAACATTCTTTCATTAAAAAATAACCATTTAATTTAATAAATTAAAATAAATTAATAAATAATTAGATTTCCCATATTTATAAACATGACATAATACAAGTTGGGTACAAATAAAGTGGGTCATGACCACTTACCAATTCAATATAGACCATTAGTTTGGTTAATTGGTTCAATCCATCATTTGAAATATAAGGTCTATGTGAACTGTCCAAAGCAGTTAACACCATACATAAATGGGTAAAAAATTTGGCCATGGTAACATGTTGACCACACAAAAAATAAACAAATTTATTTATTAAAATATGGTATCATATCCATATGTGGCGGTTCTTCCACAAGGAGATAAAATAGTAGATGGATACACCCTTCCACATTTCAATTTAAACAACTTGTCACATTTTATAACACAACTCTCCTCATCGAGGAGTTTTATTAGAAAATGATTAATTAATTAAAGGTATTGAAGGGATATACCCTTAATGTTGGTTAAAACTTGTGGTCCATAACTATAAACCATGGAAATTAATTATACAAGTCCTTCTAGATTTAGGGAATTAGGTTTTGAAAATTAAATATCAAATTTAATAGGCATTTCATGGATTTTCTAACATGCAGAACAATGGTGTTATTTATAGATTATGAGACATTAAGGAAAAAATCTATAGACCACCTACCTTATACCAAGTATTTTCTACTCATCTAATATCATGGTTTTAATTGATATAGTTTGAGAGAAATTCAAGAAAAAGATGAACACACAGTAAATAGGTTGAATTAGCTAACAAAAACTCGCATAGAAGATAAGAAGATAAATGAAGAAAGGTGGAAGGAGTCACAGATTCACCGATATTCATTCAATATGATGATTGGAACTCAAAATAGAGTTTAGATGAAGGAGATATCTTCATACCTAGAGGTGGACAAGGAGAGCTCTATGGAAGAGTTTTCGTGTGGGTAAGAGGAGAAGAATAGGAGGAGAAAAGAAATAAGGATTCATGGTAAAATGGTAATTTACAACCCCTTTAACGAGGCACACAGTTTGGCTGTATGGTTGGCTAAACCGTGTGGTAAACACTACCCATGAAACCCCCTCATGTGGTTTTGATAACTGTGCACAGTACATGAAAAATACCTCTCCCTAGGAACCTCCCATAACACCAAGTCAATTTTACTCCTCTCGTGCGGTTAGAAAAAAATGTGTACGGACTCCATATCCACTAAATCAGTTGCACAGTTTCACAGGGTGGGTTACATGGTTTTATAAAAACTGTGTACCCTTACCAGTCCTTCTTAGTTTTGGCTTTCCAATGACTGACGCTCACAAAACACAACAGAATACCTGAGGCACCTCTCATGCATTAAAACATGTCTAAAATATACACATTTATGTTCACCAACTCTAGGAACTTCATTTGGAAGCTTGGTTTGTAATTTGACCCATACACTAAATTGAAAATTCATATTTCTTTATAAAATTTGATATGGTTTGGAAACACATGACGTTAGATCCTCCACACCTTAGAAATTCTCATCCTCAAGAATAATTGGGGAAAATGGAAATAACACCCTACCTACATGGGTCATGAAGTTTCTTCTAAATTGTTGTTTTTCATTTCCAAACACCTGATGCACTTCCAAGAATATATTTTACACATGGTATATAAACCATTGAAACACAAGACACTTATAATTTTAAAAAATTTACATAGAGATGGTACTTTCTCAAGGACATAAAACTAGAGAAAGGATCACATAATCATCTCTTATCATTCATAAATCCATGGAACTTACCACCCCAGTTCTAATATTTAACAACCAAATATGAGTCACGATATATCTACTATTGGAATTATATAACAAATGACTCCCTAATAATTATAATGATTCTCCTAATGTGATCTTATCAACTTGGAAACTAGATTACATCCAAGTACACAAGGAGGACCTCATTTGATTGAAGCATTCAAGTTTTAATCGACCTAGTTGAAACTAATTGTGAAATATTTCTTTGAAAGGTGTTATGATATCTACATCTCACTTGTACTAACTTGATGTTGTGTCTATAGAGGTTCCTCACTGACCACATTTACCCATATGGAGATATATCAAGTCAAACCACTTCTGTATGACTACTCTAAAAAATAGTCTTAGATAACCGGTTTATCACAACCCGAACCACAATGCCTTCACCATGGAATATCATGTTTTCTTCAAGGATGTCCTCTGAAGATCATAATTGAATTCCAATTATGTCTCATGCCAAATTTCCATTGATTTTTTTGTTCCATATAATGAACTAAGGAGTGTTCCTAATACAAAATCCTTGAATCTGTATAGTTTAAACAAAAATAATTGAGCCTGATTGTAAGTCTGGGGTATCCTAGGAATTAATATCTAATGTCCAAGGATCTTATCTTAGGTAGTCCACACTCTGATATTAACAAGTGATAATTTGTCATAAAGACAAATTTCTATGTATCAATAACACTGATCAAGTCCAAATAAGAATCCACTAGGCAGTCATGTCCAAGTAAAACAATGGGTGTCCATATGTTCATCCAAGGTATTATTACATAGGAATATAGGTATCATTTAGCACTAATATTACCTTGATACCAACCAATCTTCCAATTTGAAACTCTAAAATATTCTATCTATCTAAATAGAATATAATCATAATATTATTATGGAATATATAATTTTATCTCTCTTTCAATGTAACCATACGATGTCAAGATAGGGGATATGATCGCCATTAAGATGAGAGTACACTAATAGGATCTAAAAAAATTACCAAAAGGACCCAGGAAACATCCACCAAATTAGAGAAAAATTTCTCAATACTGTTTTGAACCAAATTTATCTATTTATGTATAGAAATTATATTCAAACCACCTTGGGATGACTCTTTTAAAGAATCTCATCTACACCTTATGACACGTCATCATTAATCGATCTTAATTCCTTTATCACCCATAAAATCTCATGATTACTCAAGAACCAACACTAAAGTCCATACTTTACTAGTGGTGTTTTTATATGGTTTCACACATAGCCAATCATTCCTTTTTCATGCCAACTTACAAGCACCGACACATTAAAAATATTTCTAAACTCATTGGTGATCAAAAATAATAGTGACCATTTTCAAAAGTCCTTCTTGGTTGTTTTACTTCTACATGGAAGGACACATATTTCCTAGAAATGAAGCAATTTTCCCCACCTTAAGAGTGTTCTTATCATTAGTTTCATTGAAAAAGGGAACTCTTCCCACAACACATGCACCATCGACCATTGACTATGGGTTCCGTACATGGAAAACTCACTCTTACCATGAACTAAAACAAAAAATGAAGGAAACCCACCACTTAAAACTATTCTTGATTATATTTAATCTATACATATGCATAAAACTCATCTCGATTTACATCCATGCATTCCATAGCATTAGGAGTAAAATCCAAAACTACTAACCAGTGTGTCAAAACACCTGATCCTCTATAAAACGACATCCCGAGCATTGGGATGAGACAAGATTTAATTTATCACTCAAATAACTCTACCATGAAGATGAAATGTGATTATAGAATAATTTTCCAAGGATTTAACGATTACCACAGAACTCATAATGTTCGTCAAACTATTTTAGTAGCTTGATAGGTACTACGTGTATCAACACATACTACCCTGATATTTTTCACAAGAAAAATGAACCATCATTGATTCTTTATATAGGATCATCATCCCAATTAATCCAATATATGGTGGCATATAATGAATCAACCCATAGTCATACTTTCTAATATGAATGGAAAATAGGATACCAAGCTCCCGAGTCATCCAACACTAAAGGGGAAGAATAAAAGGGCCATACAACTTACTAAGTGGATGACCATGGCCTAGGAATGTATAAACTACTAGAACAGAGAATTATACATTGATTACACCCATAAAAAGGTTAAATTATCACATGATCACTGGTATAGACAAAAGTTTCATTTTAAAAACTATGAGTGCTACACGGGACTACAGAAGCCGAACAATACCACACACCAAAAAACTCACTAGATAAAAAAGCCAAGTTTTAAAGTTCTAATGAAGATTCCTACCATGGTTTAGACCCTAAAAATCATAAAGCATATACATTAAATCTAGGCCGCACCAAGAATAAGTCGCTAGGTTTAAGGGAATATCTTTTTTGTTCAATTTACAAAAGAAGATGCCTATAAAAAATGCTCGTGTTCCCATCTATGAAATTCTCGGTAAAACATTTAATCTACCCTTACATGAGGTTTAAGACTAAGGTATCCACTTTAAGGTCTCTTTTTAAGGAAATACACCAATTATAATTTAATTATTTAAACTTTTTTAGACTCATTTTTTAAAGAGTTCCAAGCACCAGTCAAATGTAAAATTTCTTAACACATTAATTAAGCAACACCACCAGGAACATAAGAATGTTTTATCAAACTTCCTTTTGTTAATTATTTATTACACTAGAATGATATCATAATCATTCAATTTATCATTTAAATTCCTTTTATCCCTTTTATTTATCCACAAGGTTCTCATAATTGGTATTAGTTAAATAAAATGTCAATTCCAATCTATAGAGGAAATCACCCTTTAGGTTATAATTGGAAATTTAGTTAACTAACTCTTTATAGAAATACATCACATAAGTCAATAACAGGTTGGTTGTAAATTTAAGAAGGGACTGTTTAAGTAATATTTTGTCTTATATCTATACATTCAGGTAGTTGTGGACATTTTAATAAATAATCATCCCTATATACTATAAAATCACCCACATTGGGTCAAGTATTAAGGAATAACAAAAGAAGGGTGACCTAAAAGTGTCTCGTTGATCCAACTTGGGTCTATAAACCACAATAGTTTATTTATTATTAAATTTTATAACACTCTTAGTGGGTTATCTCATAAGAAACATGCCCCAAGTCACCTACTTTGGTCCAGTAATGCATTTTTAAATTTAGTCATATGGTTCATCATTCCCAAGTAATATAGTTTCAAGAATTTAGAGAGGAAGTTGTTTCTTAAAAGGAATACATTTTTAGTATACATATATAATCATCATGGTTTAGTTATAAAAATAAACATTCCCATGTTATAAATGTTCTTTACGTTATAAATTATAATGGGCATTTAAAAAATGAAATTGGGTTTTTGGATTTTATTTTAGAGTATCATAAGTTTGTATGTAATTTTTGGATTTAATGATTTACCCTTCCCAATTTATAAGGTCCTATAAACCTCTTAAATTTCTATTGGTTACCCATTTAATCACAACCATAAATATTTCATCCTATGCGACCAATGGTCCATGTCACAAACATGTCCAAATTGGTAGGTTAAGGTGTAACTATCAACCTATGTGGTAAAACACCATTTTAGTTGATATTTATCTTTAATAAATAATTTTATATTAAAATTATAAAAAGGAATGCTAAAAATATCAATAAATCCATGTAAAAATGCTAAATAAACATAGAAGAATGTTGTACAGGAAATATACTAAGTAAATCATGCATCATTTTAAACAACAAGAATTAAATTAAAAAACCTAAGAAGGTATTAAAACTAAGTTTTCTACCATAATATCTAACATGGAATATAAAATACATTCTAATAACACACAAGTAACATTAATAAATCTCAAATAGCATTGTAATTCAATCTACATGGCATGAAATATGCATGGAATGTGAATCTATGTATGTTTATGATGATACATGTAAAAATACATACTTTCTATGTCGGTCCAAGGGTAAATACTATAATCTCATAAATCAATAAGAATATAAATGTACAAAAATCAATCAAGTTGAAATCATAATCAACTATAACAATGAATAGCATGAAAAAAATTTCATCCCTAACCACTTATCCTTTTCCTCATGTATGGGATGATCACTCCCAAACATGGTTATTTACCAAATGTCAAAACATTCTTAATCTCATGTCTACTATCCCAAAATAGTAATACAATGGAAAAAAATAGGTATAATACAACTTTGTCATGTCTTGGCCCAATAGACTATAAAACCAGTAGTCAAACTGGTCACCACATGGCCTCAAGCATGCCTCCTCGTATTCCAAAGGCAGCTGACTAGCTATGGGAGTCTGATAGTGGTACGGTGAGGATAATATACCCTCATTTTTAAAGTATCACTATGGTATAAGAATAAATAATTGATATTTAACATTGGATGCAATAATAATAAATGAAAAGAAATGAATGATAAATATAATAATTTATAAACTAGATAACACCAAATATCCATCTATGTATGAATGTATAGATGATGCTAAAAAATCCAATGGATTAAATGGTACAATGGGAAATATTGAATAGTATAATGGAAATAAAAAAATCCCAAATGGATAACTCTATGATTATCATAATCTCTAGCTTTGTTTGATACTCTTAATCTCCCATGTACAAAGCACAACACAAGAAATAATCCAAGTACCACTGAACATGAGGTCTTCTCAGGTACCCCTGTGTAATGGTGAACTAATAAGGGTTTGATATATACTTAGTAGGCCACCACTAACAGTGTATAAACCTTAATCCAATCTATTTGTATAAAATATAGTACTACACATGAATAATAAATGAACTAAAGTTAAATGAATATATAAAAATAACAAGTCAGGCTTAGATTTTTCAAGGACACCTGGTCAACCATACCTGCTTTAGATTAAGATAGAATAGTCTAAAATGTTACCATATATATATAATAATTATATATATATATAATATGTACACTTGTATATTCACTATATACATGCGTACATTTTTGGGAATATACATGGAAACTAGGTGCTAGATGAACTATAGGCATAACTCAAATATCCATGACTAGTCTAACAATCCAATGGATCTAGAAAGGGTTTAATTCCTAAATATCATATGAATGTGAGAGATATTTCCCATCACTATAGATGGTTGGGTGAGTCTTCATTCCCAACACTCGATGAAAGAGAATGTGGTGCATCATGCCCATCATCTAAATAAAAGTATAATGGTGTGAGCCATCATTCTCAGCACCAAAAATAAGGGATAGTGAAATGTCATGATCACAAATTCCCTTAAACATTGTTCACTAACCATTTCCATGGTCTAATAATTACAATAATGAGGTATTACCTCTATAATTTTTATAATCATTTAACCCAACATAACTTTGGATGTCACAATACATATAATCCATTATGTAATTATGCAACACATGGTGTGGTCTTTCCGTCAAATTTCATCCAACAAAAAAGAACCATTTCATTTAGTCAGGGAAATATATTTATAAATAATTATATTTTCTATTTTTATAAAAATTATGAAATATAAGTTGGGTACAAATAAATAGGGTAATTCCTACTTATAATTTTAAGACATAAAATTAGTTTCATTAATTGGTTCAATAAATCATCATAAATATAAGGGAGATGTGAAATTTCATAACAGTTAACACCATACATGAAATAGAAACAAATTAAACAACTCTAACATGAAGGGAACACACAAAACCAACAAGATAATTTAGTAAAAGAAAGTTTAAAACCCTTAGTTGGTGGTTTGTCCATAGGGATTTAAAATAGTGGAGGGTTACACACTTCCTCATTTAAATTTAATAAACTCATTAAGTTTTATATGATAGTTCACCTCATCGAAGTTTTTTATTAGAAAATGGTTAATTAAATAAAGGAATTAAAGGGGATGCCCTTAAGGGTGGTTAAAACTTGAGGTCCATAACCATCAACCATGCTAATTATTATACATGGGACACCAGATTTTGGGTGTTAAATTCTAAAAATTAAATATCACATTTAATAAGAATCAAATGGATTTACCAAAGTGTGGCACAACTTTGTTCTTTATAAATGGTGATACATTAAGTAAAAAATCTATAAAACACCTACCTCATACCAAGTACATTATAATCATTAAATATCAAGGATTGAATCAAGTTTATTCGATTTGAATATAATAAGTGGATGAATTACCTAGAAATAGGGTGAATTATCTTGAACCAAATTAGCATAGAATATGATAAGATAAAAAAATAAATGAGGATAGTGGAGTCATAAAATCACTGATATACTTCCAAAAATATGATCAGTGCATAAAATAGAGAGTAGATAAAGTAGATCTCCACATTTCTAGAGCAGGAAAATGAGATCTCTACAGAAGTTGTTACATGCAGGTAAGAGGAGGAGTAAATATAGAGAAAATAAATAAAGAGGTATTGGAAAAAGGTTAATTTTGATACCCTTTAAGTGGTTCTCAGTTTAGACACACATTTTTCTAAACTTTATTCCAACCATGAACATAACACTACCTAACAAACTCCCTCACACGGGCTAGCCAAAGGGTTCGGCTAACCATGAACAACCCATGAAAAATACCCATGTAAAAGAATTGGTATCAATAACATAGCTATGTGAATCATCCTATAAAATTATAAAAAAAATGCATGGACTCCATATCTATTGGATCAGCATCACAATTTCACCTAGTTGGCTACAAAATTCCAGACAATCTATGCACCCTTAGAAGTCCTTCCCCAATTTTTGGTTTTCAAAGCCCGATGCTCCCAAAACTCAATGGAACACATGAGACACATATCAAGCCTTAAAAAAAGTCTAAAAACAACACATTTATGTGTTCCAACTCTATTAATTTTATTCTTAATCTTGTTTTGCAATTCATCATGTCCACTAAACCAAAAATTCAAGTTCCTAAGGAAAATTTCTTCTGATCTAGTACATGGGATGTTACAAACTTATCTCAGGGCTTACGAACATGTTGTTTGGTTTTGAAATGATTATTATGTGCTAGTGAATATATAATTATTTTTCTCATTCCCTTATATTTTATATTAATTATTAATTAATCCTATTTTGGTATATCTTTAGTCTCTTCCAAATTTGAAAGTATATTTTTACTGATAAAATATAAAAATTATTTTCCATACCTTACCTTTAATTAAATTAAAAAATAAAATAGTTTATTTTTAATGTAATTTCTTATGGATCACTTGGTGAGATAATACATGTCTACTATCTGACACCCTGGCTTTTCCTTTAAGAGTTTTTAGATTTTTAAATGGCTTGTATAGGAAAGGGGAATGATCCACTTAGAGGTAGTGGATATTCTTGATGGATGGGATTTTGTTGGATGATTGTGATAAGTAGAGTTGTGATATACTCATTTTAAATATATTTAGAGTTTAGAATTATGGGATATTATTTATTCTGTTAGATGATGTTTTAATTTTTGATATTTACTTAAATTATTATGATAATTTTCTCCTTATGTTATGTTTGGCATACTGACTATGTAATTTTTTATCATTCACTATTTTCTATTGATTTTTTTTCTATTGGAAAAATAGTTCCCTTTAATAATTTACATTATTTCTGGTGCAAGTCATAGACCCATGGGGATCAATGATTCCCTTCAGGATAAGTTAGGATAGGCTCAGGTTTCGGTGTACCAGGGAATTTGGTCTAGTTCATGACATGAAAAATCCAAAATGAATATCCACTAAGCATGGTATATGTGACTATGAAAGGGAATATAAAAAACCTTCAGGCTTCCCAAAACTATAATACATGGTCTCTAGGACAGTTTTATTGATCATGAATCCCTAGTGAAAACTCTCTCAACCTCTCCCAAAAACTCATATTACCTATGAAACATAAACCCCAAATTAAATAACACATTCCACAATTCAATGATGTAATAAAAATCACTTTAGAGATAACCAAAAAATCTAAATATAAAAAAACATCTATAACATATGATATTATCTTTAAACAAAAAGGTTAAATCTCACATCCATAAAAAATTAATTACTAACACATAACCCAAAAACCAATATGTTATAAAAAAAAAAAAATTGATAATACATTTTAGGTAGATATATATTAAACTAATACTGAAGTAATTTGGATATTTGATAGTGGTTATTCCTCCCATAAAAACATAACATCGGCCTATTAAATAATTTCAAGGGTATGGTGGAGAGTAATTATAGAGTTAAAAATAATTTTTTTTGAAAAAAAATATATTGGAATAGAAAATCATGGTGAAAAATACATGGTCAAAAAACATTTTCTTTGTAAAATAACTCAAACATTTATTTTGAGTGTAATTAATTTTTTTGATTTATTTTATCAAAATAATTTCTCTAATATGAGGCCTTTCATCAATTGAATAGTTTGATATATCAACAATTGAGTAAGTTTATGTAATGTGAATATTTATTAAATCAATTTTAGTGAATATTATTGTTTTTATCTAAAGAATATTAAAATAATTTATGTCACAAAATATGGGTCCATTCCGACCATGGAAACATGGAATCACTGGTAATAAGTAAATAAACATTGGATGTGATAAATTTTATTATATATATATATATATCTATGGAGAATTATTCGAATTAAATTTAATAAAAAAATTACGCAATCAAAAATAATAAATTTAAAAAATTTCATGAATTGTTTCATTGATCATTTTGTCATTAAACATAAAAATTAATCATGTTTGGTCAGGTTATAGTATATAAATACCATGGTTTATCTCTTTAGGTTTTTTATTCTATAGATTTTGTTTCACATTCCATGAAACTAAAAAAAACCAATGAAATTTTCCTATTTTAACATTATTTTATATTTAATATATTTTATATATTAATATTTAAAATGATACTTGATTTTATAAATTAAAACTCAAAATAAATTTAGAATTACTATATTATGGTGGAAAATAACTATGATTCACAATTTGATCATAACTCCACACCTAATACATTACACTCCATGGAAAAATTACATTCTAGTTATTTTAGAAAATTATGATAAGATATAATTAATGATATTTTCATTCCATAATGTTTTATAATTAAAAATTAATTCAATTCATGATATAAATGTGTTAAAATAAATATCCACACTAAGGAGTTAATTTTAATATGCATTAAAGTCATTATATCATAATTTGTATCAAAGAACATTTTGTGAGATGAATTATACTAATCTTATTAAAATAATTCTAGGTGAAATATGCCACCAAATCCATGAAGGTGAGTATGATAACATTCCATGGTTGTATTTACACTCTTTATTAAATATATGTATTCCTTTTTACCTTACTTTTTTTTACTAAGAATACCCTTCATCTTCATAATAAAATCCAAATTATCCATATGAGAGATCCAATAACACAAACCTCAAGCTACAAAATAGTATATTACCATATGTTTTACATTTTCACACCCATACTATATATATATATATGAGAGTGCATAAATGTTGAATAATATGTTCACATTCATTAAGTAATCCAAATTCTCTTGGTCATAAACATGATTTAAGTAAAAAATAAATGTATAAAAAAAATTCATGAAATCCAATTAATAATTACATAAATTACATATAAAATCATTTGCGAAACAAAATTTTATAATTCATGATTATATTAAATGATGGGTTAAGGATATATATAAAGAAATTTATAGTTATAAAGATCATATAGAATGTATACAAAAAGATAAAATTTATAATGTTTGAACATCATAAATATTTTATAAAGATATGGATAGTTATATCATTGAAAAACTCAAAATTTTACTAAAAATCCATTAAAGTTTAGTCCATGATCACATTCATATTTGAACCATAACGTAAATTCCCTTTGAATGCTTAAATAGTATACATCAGGGAAATTAAACATCCATTTTAAATTATTTCCATGAAATAGTTATTATGATAAAATAATTTTATATGGGTATTACAGTACTAAAATGACTAAAATGAAAAAATACACACAAAATATTCAAAAAATTTACTGAATTTTAACTCAAAATATCCAAAATAATATATAACTCGGTTAAATTTTGGATTTTCCTCACTATAATGAAAAATTAATAAAATTTGATAATGGAATATATGACTTAGTGTGTTTGATAGATAGATAGATTCATGATTATGGAGTGCCTCTACTGGGGGCTCTCGGAGGGTTTTATAGAAATGCTTCAACTACTTCCCATTGATAGTGAACATCTATTGAGATTACCCTTTCTTAACATGTATTACCCCAAATTCAGAAATTTTTTAATAGTTTATTGGTAAAACCAGTAGGAAAAAATATTATCAAGTAGCATCATCAAACTTATATTTTATTAAAAAAAACTTTTCACTAATATTGACATGGTGGTTATGTAATAGTTGATCATAGACATCCTTGGTTTTATGATTATATATTCCTATATTTTTATATTCATCTCAAGGAATTTATTAAAAATATTGAATTTAAAATAAAATTTTGGAAACTAAAACTACATGATTATAACTTAATTCCCTACTATCATCATATTCTTGATGAACCCCTTGACTGGTATATAAAAAATATTCCTAAAGAATAGCTTATATAGTGATGTGTTAATGGATGTTTTTAATATAGTATTATAATCCCAAAATTAATCATTAATTATAAGAATAAAATATTTTATATAAAGTTATACCATTTATAAGGGATTTTATTACCTTCCTATTTAATAACTCATCTTACCCATTGGTTTGGGGATAATAAGTAATGGAATCTTGAAATCTAACCCTATGTTGATGTGAAAGTGTTTACATTATATAGTTTAAAATGTGAGAACAATGGTCAATAATGATAAATCTAGGCAATATAAACATATATTTTTTGTATTCTAATAGAATCCATAAAAAACTTGTAATCTTAAGTCCAAGTTATTTTTTATTCTACCCATTTGAATTTGTAATCAATATTAATGAAAATGTATAAGTTTCAAAATTAATCTGGGGAATGGTACCATAAAATTGATACCCTGAACATAAATAATATTAATGAATATTGTTGTATATTTTTTAATTTAAATTATTTTAGATACATTATGTAAACTTTGAAAACTAGGACAATCATAGAAAAAATCATGGGCATCCCAAAATAAATTTTTACAAAATTGAACTGAATCAATAACTTATACAAGGTGTGTTGTGGAAAAAATGGTCATTATAAGAAAGGGTGTAATAGAACCAGAAGATTAAATGAGAGTCACCATTAGTAATATAATTCCTTATAACCTAATCATTATAAGTGTGTCATAGTGAAGGGTTATTTAAAATGATCTAGTAATAATTTTGGTTAAGATATTAGTCTTTTTTTTATTATATTTAGTAGGAATAAAAGATTCTACCAATAATTTATAATTTATTCACTCTATGGAATAATATATTTCACATTTATTAATTAATCATTTATAAAAATATCATTTTTTGTATTTTTAGAGGATGAGTTAATGTTTAAAGATGAAAGTATCATACTGAAATAATTAACTGATAGGAGAATCAATTAGATATAATTTCACATGATATCTCAATTCTTAATGGGATGCTTAATGGGTTACTATCCTTAGAACAAAATCACTATGGGAAACCAAAAATAAAGAGCATTATTTATCCATAATTTAAATTTTTATAAAAAAAATATGTAAACTATAGGGAACCACTTGATACACAATGTTTAAGGAGTCCAAACAATGGATTCATAATGAATTTTTTCAAAAATCTCATTTTCATTCCATAGGAAGTCATTAAGAATTGGAAAGGATAGAATCAGTTTTAAAAGAATTAAAATATACCACCATGTATTCCACAACCATGTTTCGTTCTCTCCTAGTGTGAAATACAAATATGTCATCAGTAATGATAAGCTTCAATGTAAAAAGATGTTATGCCACGAACTAGTGAGATAAATGAGTATGAAATAGGTATTTAAGGACCATTAAAGTGTATTCCTCAATACATGAATGGTTGATGAACATGTCTACACACAAAAATAGTCCAAATTATTGTTCCTTTACTTCTTCAAAAAGGTATTTTCTAGGTCTGATGCTATCTACAAAATCAATCACCAAATACTATCAATTGTAATTAACCACCTCATTTTTAAATTTAATTCCATTTAAATAAGACTTTTTAAAATTTTTCTTGTGGTATTTTATGGGAGAAACCTATTAAACTCACTAATATTAAAGCATGAGAATAGGGTACCAAAGAACATGCAATAAATTATACAAAAACCAACCTGGTACTTTATACTTCATCCACTCCTATGATTGATTAACCATCATGATGAACTTGTAAACCAGTTAAGAAAGAATCAAATATTCTATATTACAAATCAACTCATTCACATTGTCCCATAAAAACTAGTTGAATAAATAAAATAGAATAAATTATAGACTACCCTTGGGCTATAGTTTGACTCATACCCACACTAGGAATTCATAATCATATTCACAAATCCATGTGTTGTCCTTATATCCAGCATGCCTCAAAAGTATTCCCATATAATGTAGTTGGAACACTTTATAGGAATAAGTGGTTGAAAATTTATTCTAAGGAATCCTAATATCATCAACACCTTGATGTCATCCCAATGTCTCTACCTTAGATAGATAAGTCAGTGGTTACAACATTCACATGTATTATCCAATGTAAAAAAACTAATCTTAATAGGAAGAATATAACATCAAATTAACTATCCCCCTATGAAATTAGATTTCATATCTATATCAGTACTGAAAATGGTAGTTATATAGAGCCTATATTAAGATGAAAAATACACTAGATGATCCTATTTATCATTAAGATATAGAACATTTATCAGACTAGATTGATCCCCATTAAGAATAGCTTTTAGAAAGGTTGGGTGTTGAAAATTTTTATTGAATTTGTTATCCAAGATACATTGTTTGGGGATATATAGTGGGGTATCTACTTATTTATCCTTCCAAGAACACATGCTACTAAAAAATGAACCATTTGGATTAATAAACAATAAACGATAGAATCATAATGTGTGTGTAGATTATATAATGATATTTTAATCTCAATCAACATATTGGTATAATACATCATTAATTGAATATTTTTAAGCATCAAGAATGTTCTCTAATAGTAAATTCAATAGAGATAGTTGAATTATCAATGGTGATGTGAGACTCATTATTTAATTTTTTAAATACTTTATCACAATTTATACCAAAATAAATTATATATCAATATAAACTAATTGGAAAGGGGGAAGTGTAGGCATAATAAAATTATGAATGAAATGGTAATAAAATCCAACATCTCCTAAGAAAGATCTCATATCCCAAATATTTATAAGGAAGTTTAACAATGAAATTATTTCCACTAAATATTTCCAATTAAATAGTTATTAGATATCTAATCACTATCCCCTTATATACCATGAAATGAAATTTATCAAAAAATTAATGCAATATTCATTTTGATATAATAATGGAGTATAAAACTTAAATTACTTTCAAATTCATCAAAGGAGTAAAAATATATCATAAAATCATCTATTAAAACTTCCATATAATTCTATAGTTAATATATAACACTAATCATGCATCCATAGAAAGGACCTAGAGCATTATAGATAACAAATAGCATCCTTCTATATTAAAATATGTAAAGGGTGGGTGTAGGTAGTTTTTTTAGAACCTTTGGAAAAATATAGATCTAAAAATATCCATAATAAGAAGAAAATAAATATTAATGAGGCTTTTCTACTTGTTACATCCCAGACCTGGATGCTACTTAATGGGTTCCCCAAGCCCAGTGGGTCACATGGCCTCAAGCACATCTCCCCAAATGCCAGAGATTTCCAATTAGCAGCGAGGACCTAGGGTGTGTCTGTGGGAGACTATTCTCTCATTAGTAGAGTGTAGCATAGTGGAAGGAGTATAAACAAATAGTAAACAGCGGAAGCAATATAAAAAAAATAGCAGAAGCAAACTGATGTAATAAATAAATGAGAATAATGACAACTGTATCAACTAGAACAATTATGATGTAATGTCATGTCACTAGAAAACTGGAAAACATGGATATAAGACAATAGACATAACAGTTTCACAAAGAAAAAGAAAATAAAGACTACTCCAAGCATCATGAGATCCAACTTGTTCATTTGCTATCAAGCTTCATCCTAAACAGTAGGTAATCGAGTGTTTGATGTTGTATTCTTCCCTTTTTCAACACATGTAACCATGTAATCTACCATGGGTACCAAACGAAACCTGAAGAGGGTGTGAGATAAATCTCAGTGGGCAACCACCAATGGTTTCTATAACATCTAGTCTGTGTAATGGAATATAGTAGTGTAGAGGCATGAATATATAAAGTAAATCAAGCAGTATAATGTAACTAATTACCCAAGTACCTACTTCATCCCTCGGCTGGATTCTTAACATGTAACTAGTTCATTAATTAAGTAATTACCATTTAATTTTAATAGTTCATGTGAGGGATAGCCAGTACTGACATCACATCCTGATAGTATAATTAGTGAAGGTCCCAAGATGTAATAAGGAGACCTGAAATGATATCCAGTGAGGGAGTTCTAGGGTAATAACCAAGGTAATGTAGATCTCGTTGAAATCTAACTTAGTAGAATCTGAGTCTAGATGAGGGGTAAGAGTGTAATTCAAGGAGCATAATCCAAGGAATTCCACAATAAGGCACCTATCGAGTCTAAGGTGATCGACCAAGGTAAAATGGGTCTAAGAAAAGATAGGGATCTATGGGATTTCACTGTGCCACCTACAAGTCAATGTTTGATCCAAGGAGTGTATCCAAGGTATCCTGTAATAATGTAAAGGACCCTACGGTAGTATACTGGTCATCTGAGGAATAGACAAAAACTGGATTCAAGGCGGGTATTAGCCTAATCAAACTACATCCTTGAATCTGAATGGGGTTCCTGAGTCCCAAGGTATTCTCCTCCCAGAATCCAAGATGAGCCCGAGTCTGTCCATTCCTATTTGATATTGTAATCATATAACCATTCATTAGGTTCAATCCTTGTCTTCCATTAGTTTGGATGGGCCAAGAAGTGTTGCAATCATTTAACCAAGTCTTTATTAAACATTAAGGAATATTCAATTATTTAGGTTCACTCCACTTCCTTACATCAATATGAAAATGGGTGCTATGGACATGTAACCTTTATCCAATCTCTTTTGATAAGGACAAGTTATATACTTAGTATACTTTCCATTCCACATTTCACATTTAATAATCATTTTAAATCACTTACCTTAGTCAGTTCAAGTGGTGACCATACATGGTATATTCCCTTATGCACTTCACATTAATAGCAAGTCATTTATTATGGGAAGGCTCACCTTTAGGAAGGTAGAGAAAAGGCACACCCAAATGGTGGCTCAAACATGTTGAAACACTAAAAACACAAATATGTAATAACCTTTAACATGAGTTGGATTGAGTTGTGGGTGTGATTGCTAACAAATAATCACATATTTGAAAAGAGAATAACTATATGATTATAACTAGTTTAATCATGGAATGTAAATTTAATAAAAGGCTTCTAATGAAATCGGTGGTCCTCACAAGAATATTCCCAAAATCAATGAAATTTAGGGATGAGTTATAGGCCACCCAACTTAGGGTTGTACAACTCTCCTCCTCTGGTATTGGCCCTTGATTTTCCTTGGATCATTGTAGATCTAAGAAAATTTGAAAAATTCTCACATGATGATATCTAGGTAGAGATAAAGAGAGAAGAAGAAAAGATTCATAGAACTCTAGTACTTACCATTTCACATCCAACATGATGAATAGAAGATCGATCAGATGTTGGATGAAGGAGATATCTTGAACCCTAGATTTGGCCTTCAAAAATCTCCAAAATGAGAGGAAAAGGGGTTAATACCATTGGTTCTTGAATTAGGGAGGAATAGGGGGGGTAAATATATCATTAAGGGTGAAAATGGAAATTTACCCAGAATTTTAGCCTGCACACGGTTTTTCTGCTTGGTTTTTCAAACCATGCGCAAAATATGTGAGATGGTTTTTCCTGAAAAAAAAATCATTGTTGGGCAAAAATCCCTCAAGGTATCATTGAAGCCTTTTTGAGGTGATTGTGTTTGTTGACAAAGTGGACATCTGAGTTGTGATTGTTGACAAAGAGGATTTCATGATGGAATGTCGAGTTCAAGAGCTGAGGTCAACGATCCATGTTTGATTCAAGAACGTCGATAAAAGGAATGGAAGATCTGGAGGCGGTACAAAAGAACAGATACAAGGTGACGCCGTTTTCCAGTGTTTGCCAAATTTTTGGGCCTGAAAATCGGCAAATGAAGAAAAGTGTTTTTGGCAAAGGGACTTGCGCGCCGTGGACTTGGAGTATAGGAAACTTGCGCGCCACATGTTTTTCAAGATCAGAAGATCAAAATATGGATAAGGAAATAGGTTCGCGCAAGTTTGGGAGTTGGTCGCGCAAGTGTCTAAAGGAGAGGAGACTTGCGCGCCGAAATTGGGCCGCGCAGGTGACTTGCGCGCCATCGCGCAGGGTGGTCAGATTGCCTATAAATACCGGACCACCCCTCCTCATTTCTCACCGGAGTTCAAGACGAGAGCTCCCGTCGCGCAGGTGTGGTGGTCGCGCAAGTGGTGTGTGTGGTCGCGCAGGTGGGACTTGCGCGCCAGTGGTTGATGTTGTGCGCCGGTGTTAGAAGTTGCGCGCCGGTTTGCAGTTGCGTGCCAATAGTGGTTTGGGCGTAAAGGGAAGAGAGTCGCGCAAGTTTGGAGTTGAGGAAGCTTGTGTCGCGCAAGTGTCAGAGGAGGACTTGCGCGCCCGTTGTGACTTGCGCGCCGATACTTGCGCGCCGAGGTTGTCTTGCGCGCCAAGTAAGGTTTTGTTCCCGCAGTGATTTTCAGACTGTGTGGAAGCTGGAAGTTTGCCCGATACCTTCGGTGCAAAGATTTATTCATCTACGGGTGAAAGTTATACTTCAACAGAGCATCTACATACAAGAGGAGATGCATTCATTCATGCGAATGAAGAGACCTACAGGTCTATAAACTGTGAGTGGATTCCCTTCTGGAGCAGTGAGCTTAGGAAGAGGAAGAAGGTGATCCTCTCCACCGGCAGTGAGCCAGAGAGAGAGAAACAGGGAGTGACCCTTGGGAAAGCAGTGAGCTGACCCTAAACATTGTAAAGGCAGTGAGCCTGGGCATAGAAGTGATCTAGCCCAAACATTGTAAACCACAGCTAGTGAAGTTAGTGGATCTTGGTACGAACCGGCAACTTGTCGGCGTATGCTCCTTGGACGTAGCCCTTAGTGGTGAACCAAGTAAAAATCGTTGTGTCTGCCTGGTCGCTTCTCTGCATTGCACTCAAAGCATTATCATCAGATAAACTTGAAAAGAAATGAGTATAGTATACACACAAGAGCAAACAAATTGACCCTTGTAACAAAGAGGTCAAGATCCAGTGGGGCAGGAAGTATTTTGAAAAGAATATTCATACCCTGATTCACCCCCCCTCTCAGGGTACATAGGCCCCTATTGGCCATAACAATTGGTATCAGAGGGACTGGTTGCTTTTATCAGATTTTTTTGCTTCAACTTTGTGTAGTCGATCTGTGTTGTTGAAGATATTGTTTGCGCTTATCTCGATCTACCATGGGAAAAAGAAAATCTTCAAAGAAGAATCAGAAGTCAGGTGGTATCCCTCAGTGTGGAAGTGTTTTTGGAAAAAGTGTGATTCAAATAAAAGAATCAAATAGATTACTGAAGGAATCATGTAGTGAACAGAAAAATGATTTGGATAAATCATACAACAAAAATACTTACTCATTCAAAGATGTTGACGGAATGAGTGAAGAACCTGACTTTCCAAGTGACGTTGGAACCACTGACGATGAAGAAGAAGAAATTGAAGGAAGAATTGATATGCGAGCTGAGTTGGAGGCTGCTCTGGAAGAGATAGATGTTTGGAGGGCCAAAACCAAGAAAGCTAACAAAATTGTTCGTGATGCCAAACTCTATATGCAGCAGCAGGAAGAACAGAAATCTGAGCTGATGGAAGAAATTCAGAAACTTAATTTATCAACATCAGAGAACTCAGAATCCGTTAGTAAGTATAAGCTGAAGGTTGAAGAACAGAAAAGAGAGATCGATGGCCTGAACAAAAAGGTGGAAGTTGTCCATGGGACTAAAGAATTGGATCAGAAATCCACTGAAAAAATTAAATCTAAAGGCATACAGATCAATGCTCTGGAAACTGAGGTCAACAAGATAAGAGGCTTAAATCAAAGGCTTATCGATATAGTTACTGACCTAACAAAGAAGAATGATTCTCAAGGTGAGGTATTACAGAAGCTGGCTAAAATGAAAGGAAAACAAAAGGCTGATGATTATGAAGAGAATCAAAAGTCAGATGAAGTACAGAATCTGAAAGCTAGAAATGATGATCTAGCAGCACAGTTGTCTGAAGATGTTCAGAACAATCGAAGCCTTCAACAAGAGAATGAATCTGTCTCTAAATCTGTTTCTGAGGAAAAATTAAAAGTAGTGAAGAAAAGTGCAATGGTGGAAAAGCTCACACAGGAACTAGAAGATGAGGTGAGTAATGGGAAGCTTCTCAAGAAAGAACTGGATGTCCAACTTGAATCAAGGGAGACGAAGATTAAAAAGTTGGAAGAGGATATAGAATTAGTAAAGAAGGATGTGGAAAAATCTAATGCTAAAGGAATGCCAAAAATGAAGGATGCCTTACACTTGCTATTTGATCATCCTTCGACAAGTGATGATAAAATGAAGAATAGGTATGCTATTTCTGAAGAGAAACAACAGAATATTTTCTCAGCTCAAAGACCAGCAAGTTTCGGAAAAGCTGGTATCGGATTTGATGAATCCCCTCCCGTGCAAGATAGAAAGAGAGCTATGAACAGTTCTAGATGGGAAAGAAATCCTATAGGTGCTGGAGATAGGCCTAAAAGGACAGATACAAAAAGTAGTGATGACATGTGCTATTTTTGTGGGATTCATGGCCACACATCAAGCTTCTGTTCAGAGGCTCTGGAATACATCTCAGGGTGTGAAAATAGAGACATTACTAAATCTGAGAATAAGAAGAAGCATCATGAGAAATCAGAGAGAGGAGTCTCTCAGAGGAAAGAATATGTTAGATGCTATTACTGCGGAAGAATGGGACACACAATGAGTATGTGTCAGGAAGCTCAGGAGCCCAATATCAAAAGAAGAAATCAAGGGGCATCAACATCTCAGCAGAGAGATGATGAAATGAGGTATGCCTTTGAGGGAAAATGTTTTATATGTTCTCACTATGGGCACATGGCGAGACATTGCAGTAAGAAGAAAGCAGGAAAGGGAAAGGAACAAGAAAAGAGATCTCCACCACAAGAAGTGTACAAGAAAGAAGCCTGTACTGGGAGACAAAGTGGTAAGGAGAAGAATAGGCTTAAAGCCTCGGGGAAATCACATGGAGCTGAACGAAAGTTGTATCAGTCACCTCCTCTAGCGTGCTCACAACAACTCTCAAGGAGAGAATGTGAACAAACCTGGAAGATTAAGGGGAGATCTACTCCAGTTGTGATAAAGAAGAATGAACGTTCAATGGAGGACCCACCACCAATGCAAAATAGGGTGGCGACTCATAAATCTGATAAAAGGCAGATAAGCAAAGAATGCATTGCAAAATTCGCCCCGCAACGAGAAGTGGAAGAAAAAGGCAGATCCCTACAATGGACAAAGAAGACGGGGAAGATGACAAGAAAGGAGATTCCTGCACCGAGAAACAATCAAGGGAAATGGAATTTCAGTAGAACATCAAAGACCAAAATGTGTACCAGTTGGTCTAAACCTCAGAATGTGAGAAAAGAATGCCTAGTCATATGGCCAGAACAGTTGAAGTTGGCTAGGCAGCTAGAAGAAGCAAGGAAAGAGTGTGATACTCTTCAAGAAAGAATCAAATGGTTGACCCATCAGGATCAACCACAATCCTCATCTTGAGGAATTTGGAAGAATCCCCTCTCCCTATATATTTAAATGCTATTAACTGATAATTGATGTGTTTCAGGTTTTAGGGAGATACGATCCATGGGGTAGTGGCATCTAAGGATGCGAAGTGGAGAAGTGATTTGCTCTAGAATTTCAATTGATTCAAATCAGGTACTAGAGTTGATGAAGAAAGGGAGCAACAGAGCACAATAGGAAGTGATTGTGTTATTAACTTTATCTCTTGTTTCCTACACCGAGTTTCAACTCCGTAGGCTTAGAGATTTTGTTAATGGATCAAATTTGAGTGGAAGATGGGAACAAATGATGCAGGAGGAAAAGACGTGTTATAGGTCTAAACTGTTGGGCCTAACCCCAGGAAGTGGTGCACAACCAAGGGGGAGCATTCAACCGAAAAAGTCAGATCAGGAGTGTTCGAACGGGGGAATACTCATTTCTGGAGAAGCAGCAATAGTCAAGCATTTCATGATTATTTATTTTGCTCTAACAATGTGGTATCAGCTGACCATTTTTAGGATACCAAGAAGCTGTGAGAGAATATCAACGGTGCCTTAACAGCAATGACACAGTGAAAAGTTATCTGTTGAAAATAAGGATGCGGTAAGAGACTCCGGGGGAGTAGAAGTGGCAGATGCAGACTTAGAAGAAGACACTGATGATGAACAAGAGAGTCAAGTCTATGCATGCAAGGTTGCCAAAGAGTCGAGCTGAAAATTATTGGAAAGATAACATTGGTTGAGCTGAAATGCTTTACTGATGAAGCTAAAGGTGATAACTGGGTTCAGGCGATGATTGAAGAGCTTGACCAGATTGAGAAGAATCAGATGTGGGAGATGGTTTCGAGAAGAGCAGACAAGAATGTCATCAGGGCTAAATGGGTCCTTTGGGACAAAGATGAATCAAGATGGCACAGTTGTTCAAAACAAAGCACGACTAGTGTGCAAAGGATTCTCCCAGATAGAGGGAATAGATGTTGTTAAGACATTTGCATCAGTTGTAAGGCTGAAGAAAATCAGATCATTTCTAGCTATTGCAGTACAACATAAGTTCAAAGCTTATCAGATGGATGCAAACTCAAGACTTCTTAACAGAGGTACTGGATAAAGAAGTGAACGTCGGAAATCTAGATGATTTCCTCATTTATGAGAATGAGAACAAGGGTTCTCGACTAAAGAAGTGCACAGTGGCAACAAGGTAGTGAATATCACAGAATACAGGCAAATCATCGAAAGATTGTTGTACCCGACCCCAATAAGGCCTGATATGGTTCTCGCCACATTCCAAGCAGCGAGATATCAGAGTAATCCCAAGGAAAGTCACATGCTTGCAGTGAAAAGAATACTTCGTTATATCAAGGGAACGGTGGACTTCGGCTTGACATACAATGACAAATCTCAGACAGAGTTATTGGGATATACTGATGCAGACTGGGCCGATTCAGCAGATGATAGAAAATCAACGTCTGGTGGTGCATTCTATCTTGGTGGATTGTGTATTTCTTGGTTAAGCAAGAAACAAGATTGCATTTCATTGAGCACCGTAGAAGCTGAGTATATTGCGGCCACTCAAGCATGCACACAGTTATTGTGGATGAAGCAGCAGCTTGAGGATATGGGAGTTGAAGTAAAGTCTCTGATCGGAATCCAGTGTGACAACTCAAGTGCTATAAATCTTAGCAAAAATCTTGTCCATCATTCCAGGACAAAGCACATTGAGATCAAGTATCATTTCATCAAGGAGAAGGTTGAGCAGGGCATCGTGAAGTTGGAGTATGTGCCTACAGAGCTACAGGTTGCAGACATTCTAACAAAGGCCTTACCCAAGGAAGCTTTTGAGAGGCATCGACTAGCTCTGGGAGTTCAGTCGATTCCCCGCACTTGAAATAGTGTGGACGCGGGACCCCCCCCCCCTCTCCCCGAGGTATGCTGTGTTTTCTCTACTGTGCTAATGTGTTCTCTACTATGTTACAGACTACAAAGGCGTGACCTTTGGGTTCGTTGACAAAGGGGGAGAAAATAGTGATTGTTCAAGGGGGAGACAATGTGGAGATTTGATAAATCATGAATGATAAGGGGAGAAGCTGACAGGTGGAGCAGCCAGATAGGGGGAGTTGAAGCTAGTTGAACGTGCTTAGCCAGAGCTTAGCTTGGACAACACAGGAAATATGGCTAAAGAGGTGTTGAAGCTGTGAGCAGAAAGGGGGAGCGTATTAAATCTGACGATTCTAGAAGTGATCGATCAAATAATAGATATCACGACAGCTGAGGATCGTGATAAAAGCAGAAGAGTGGTGTTGGACAGTGTTTGGTGTCAACAATGGATGTTAGAGACAAAGTGATTCATTGATGAACTTTTCATTTACTCTTGTTTCTCACGCCGAGCATTGCTCATGTGGGCTTAGAGTATGTGTTGAGTAAATCCTTGGTCGCTGTCGGAATCGCAATGCGGCGAATGGAGGTTGAAGAATCAATGACGTATCTTTGTTTGGGAGAGTTGTCAACAAACCCAAAGGGGGAGATTGTTGGGCAAAAATCCCTCAAGGTATCATTGAAGCCTTTTTGAGGTGATTGTGTTTGTTGACAAAGTGGACATCTGAGTTGTGATTGTTGACAAAGAGGATTTCATGATGGAATGTCGAGTTCAAGAGCTGAGGTCAACGATCCATGTTTGATTCAAGAACGTCGATAAAAGGAATGGAAGATCTGGAGGCGGTACAAAAGAACAGATACAAGGTGACGCCGTTTTCCAGTGTTTGCCAAATTTTTGGGCCTGAAAATCGGCAAATGAAGAAAAGTGTTTTTGGCAAAGGGACTTGCGCGCCGTGGACTTGGAGTATAGGAAACTTGCGCGCCACATGTTTTTCAAGATCAGAAGATCAAAATATGGATAAGGAAATAGGTTCGCGCAAGTTTGGGAGTTGGTCGCGCAAGTGTCTAAAGGAGAGGAGACTTGCGCGCCGAAATTGGGCCGCGCAGGTGACTTGCGCGCCATCGCGCAGGGTGGTCAGATTGCCTATAAATACCGGACCACCCCTCCTCATTTCTCACCGGAGTTCAAGACGAGAGCTCCCGTCGCGCAGGTGTGGTGGTCGCGCAAGTGGTGTGTGTGGTCGCGCAGGTGGGACTTGCGCGCCAGTGGTTGATGTTGTGCGCCGGTGTTAGAAGTTGCGCGCCGGTTTGCAGTTGCGTGCCAATAGTGGTTTGGGCGTAAAGGGAAGAGAGTCGCGCAAGTTTGGAGTTGAGGAAGCTTGTGTCGCGCAAGTGTCAGAGGAGGACTTGCGCGCCCGTTGTGACTTGCGCGCCGATACTTGCGCGCCGAGGTTGTCTTGCGCGCCAAGTAAGGTTTTGTTCCCGCAGTGATTTTCAGACTGTGTGGAAGCTGGAAGTTTGCCCGATACCTTCGGTGCAAAGATTTATTCATCTACGGGTGAAAGTTGTACTTCAACAGAGCATCTACATACAAGAGGAGATGCATTCATTCATGCGAATGAAGAGACCTACAGGTCTATAAACTGTGAGTGGATTCCCTTCTGGAGCAGTGAGCTTAGGAAGAGGAAGAAGGTGATCCTCTCCACCGGCAGTGAGCCAGAGAGAGAGAAACAGGGAGTGACCCTTGGGAAAGCAGTGAGCTGACCCTAAACATTGTAAAGGCAGTGAGCCTGGGCATAGAAGTGATCTAGCCCAAACATTGTAAACCACAGCTAGTGAAGTTAGTGGATCTTGGTACGAACCGGCAACTTGTCGGCGTATGCTCCTTGGACGTAGCCCTTAGTGGTGAACCAAGTAAAAATCGTTGTGTCTGCCTGGTCGCTTCTCTGCATTGCACTCAAAGCATTATCATCAGATAAACTTGAAAAGAAATGAGTATAGTATACACACAAGAGCAAACAAATTGACCCTTGTAACAAAGAGGTCAAGATCCAGTGGGGCAGGAAGTATTTTGAAAAGAATATTCATACCCTGATTCACCCCCCCTCTCAGGGTACATAGGCCCCTATTGGCCATAACAATCATCTTCATGGTTTGATCAAACAGTGTGAAATCCATGCATGGGTACCTAAGAAAATGGGCATTTACAAAATTATTCCACACGACTGTGCGCCAACCGTGTAATATGGATTTTTTTGAAAAAAAACAAAATCTACGCGGTTTACTCTAAACCATACACCAAGCCTATTTTTTCCAAAAAGATGTGTTTCTGGCTTCAAACAAGCCCCAGACACCATATTAACCTTTAATAAGTCATTAGGAATCTTTATTAGGCCCAAATTAAATATTTAGACTGAAAATTAAAGGATCCATAACTGAGTGAAAAACTGGGTTCTTACAGTCTTCCCCCCTTGAAAAAACTTGCCCCTAATTTCTCCTTACAAGGGTAAGGAAACAATATCTGAGAAAAACTCTGGCCACTGGACATGTACATTGGCTTCCCTCTCCCAAGTCTCATCCTGTACTCGGTCATGCCTCCATAGCACCCGTACAAGAGGGACAGACTTTCCTTGAAGAGCCTTCGTGCTTCGGTCAATGATGTGTACTGGATATTATTCAAAGGTAGCATTGGCATCTAACTCAACATCCTCAGGATCAAAGGTATGAGACGGGTCATCATGATATTGGGAAAGTTGTGATACATGAAAGACATCATGCATGGAATGGTACCTCTAAGGTAATAGCAACCGATAGGATACCGGCCCATCTCTCTCTAGGATCTTGAACGACCAAACATAACGGGGAGACAGCTTTCCCTACTTATGTAACCGTCTATGCCCTAACCTGGGTGATACCCAAAGAAAAACATGATCCCTAACCTCAAACTCAAGAGGTATTTGATGGAGATCAGTATAAGATTTATTCTTTGATTGAGCAGTATTCATACTCTTTCTGATCAGCTGAACCTATTTTGAAGTCTTCTATACAAGACGAGGACCTAGTAGGGCTGACTCACTAGCCTCTAACAATCACTAGGGTTAATGTCATGGCCTACCATATAAGGCCTCAAAAAGAGCCTTATGGATCGTCACCTGAAAACTATTATTATATGAGAACTTAACGAGAGGGATATGATTCTCCCAAGAACTGCCCAAATCAACGACACGTGGTCAGAGAATATCCTCCAGAACCTATATTGTTCGTTCCTATTGTCCATCGATATGAGGTTGAAAATATATGTTTAGAATTTCTTTAGTTCCCATAGCTTTCTACAAACCCTACCAGAACCATGAAGTGAAATGAGAGTCCCAATCTGATGACTAGGAAATCCATAGAAACATCTTCCCATTTCCATTTTGGGACTATAACCAGCTTTAACAATCATGCAAGTCTTTGGTGCTCTGTCTTCACCTACAGACAAGTGTAACACCTAGTGATGAAGCCTGTAATTTTCAATTTCATTCCAGTCCACCAATACAGGCGTTACATATCTCGATACATCTTCAAGATTCCTAGATGAACTTCCCACTAAGAAGAATGGGAATCTTTCATCAACTCCGCTCTCATATCTACAAGAACCTAGATACGTCCACATTGACACAGGACATCATCTTTGTCCATAGACCAATCCAGGGTGGTTTATCTCCTGATATACTCTCATGAAGAACCAAACCTTTAGGATTTGAAAACTACCTACTCTTCACCTTTTTAAGGGGGGAAGACGTAATTTTTAAGGATAAGAGTTAAGAATGCTTGTGAATATCATGAAACTCTATATGAAGTTCATAAAAGAGGGTCATTAAATTCCATTCATCACTAGATTCTTGTACAACTTGTGTTTGAGTTTTTTGACTCAGTGCATCATCGACCACATTTCCCTTCCTAGGCATATAGGAAATCTCAAAATAAAATGATTGTAGATATTCAACACATATCTATTGTATGAGGTTCAATTCACACTGATAAAATATATACTTGAGGATCTTGTGATCTGTATACACCACAAAGCACTCACCCAAAAGATAATGTCTTATGTAACATAAGGCATGGAAAACTGTTGCTAGCTCAAAGTCGTGTGTCGGGAAACTTCTCTCATGAGTCCTCAAATGACAAGATACGTATGAAAATAATTTGTACTTATACATCAAAACTTATCCTAGGCCAATTCCTGATGCATCTTAGAAGACGATATAACCCTTACCTGGTTTTGGAAGAATCAGAATTGGCATCAAGACAAGCCTCCCTTTCAATTCATTAAAGGATTTTTTGCATGCTTCTGACCACAGGAACTTAATACCCTTATTTGTAATTCCAGTAAGAGGTGAATCAAGATGTAAGAAGTAATGTATGAAATTATTTCAATATCCAGATATCCATAAGAAACTCTTGATATCAAACACATTCTTGGGCTGCTCCGATGAAACTAAAGCACTAACCTTTTCAGGGTCAACAGAAACTCCTATTTATGAGATAATATGACCCAAGAAGTGGAACATGTTGATCCAGAAGTCACACTTAGAAATATTGGAATAAATATAATTCTTTTTTAGTGTACTCAGAATGATCTCAATATGTTTTTCATGGTCCTTACGAGTGAAAGAATACACCAAGATGTTGTCCACAAAGATCATGACTAAAGAGTCCAAATAGGGGTGCAAAACCCTATTCATTGAATCCATGAAAACGGAAGGCATGTTCGTAATACTTAATGGCATAGAAATATACTCATATAGACCATACCTACTAAAAAAAGTTATACAAGGTATTTCTGATGGTTTAACATTCACTGATGATAACACGATCTTAGGTTGATCTTAGAGAACACCTTTTCTCCTCAGAGCTGGTCAAATAGATCATCTATTCAAGGAAGTGGATACGGATTCTTGACCATAATCTTGTTCGACCTTCTGTAATCCATTCATAGACATAAGTTTTTATATTACTTTTGGTGAAAATAACGGGTGAACCCCAAGAGGATGTACTTTTCCATATAAATCCTTTGGTCTCAAGGTCCCCTATCTACCTCTTGAGCTGATGGAGATTAGTAGGTGCCATCCTGTATGGAGTAATGGACACTAGATATATTCTTGGAACAATACCTAATGTAAAATCTACCTCTCTTAGGAGTTAATACAGAAAATTCATCAGGAAAGACTTCCCTGAAACGATCAAATACTAGAGGGAAATCAGTTTGAAGCAAACCCTAATCCTCAAGGAAAATATTTACAATCTGGGCGGTCACTCCACCTATCCCATGATGATTTGGTTCAGTTGTCTCAGCTTGGACAACCCAATCACCCTTTAAAAGACAATTGTTTCCTAATGGTGATGTAAAAGAGACCATGTGGTGATAGAAGTCTAAAAATGTTTGATAGTGGACTAACCAGTCTATCTTGATAATGACATCGAAGCCCGTCATCTTGAGAACAAAGAGATTCCACAAGAAAGGGTAACCGCCAACCTCAAGGGGAGAGTCCCTGCACTAGCGTAATCCCCCCATCTATATTCCCAATAGTATATCTAAGTTCATTACACCATAGTGATACTGTATCTATAGTCCAAGACTTTCCATGACAGATATAGAAATGAAAGATTTTGAAGCACATTTATCAAAAAAATCATAGACAATAGTGGAGGATACTATAATAGTACCTCGTACTATAAATGGTCCCACAGCCTTATCCTCGGGTATCAGCTGTAAAGCATGCAACTGACCTGATCCACAGCCCTATGCAACAGATGGACTTCCATGATCATGATTGCTTCTCTGGCACTACTGGTGATCATGGGTTATACAACCACGTCCATAACCTCCTCCTCATCTAGATCTACCAATTATATTCAAACTCCTCACCTGAAACGATGCAAAATAACTTTCTCCTATAGGTGGATCAGATGTTGATCCTTTTCCACTTGAAGTTGGTGGAAAGGTCTTGAAGAAACGCTAAATATGGCCCATACAGCCGCAATCCCAACACTTCATAGGGTCTCTGTCATATTGGGGCTTCTTATGCCCTAGTATTCAACACTAATGACACACCACAAAGCTATAAAATTGTATACTCTAGCTACCACTACCCTGATGAGAAACCTCAAAGGAACATATCCTGCCTCCAGAAGAACTACTGGCCTGACGCGGCACTAATCCTTTAAACCCGGTACTTGTGCCATACCTTAGGTTACGTTCAGTGATACGGGCCTAATTAAATATTGTAGAAAAGTTAGGACGGGGAAAAACATTCACCTGAGTTCGGATGGTGTATTATATCCCATCCTCAAAATGTCTAGCATGAGAAATCTCATCACTAGCTAAAATCAGTGCAAAGTGCAACAAATCAGTGAAACAAGTTGAATAATCCATAACTGACATAGAACCCTACTCGAGATTCATGAACACTCTGGCTTTGTCAGCTCTCAATTCTTGAGGAAATAATTGATCATAGAAGGTTGTCTGGAAATCAACCCATAACATGCCTTGATGATGACCGGCCTAGGTAACCACATCCCACCAACACTTGGTCGAATCCCATAGCATGTATGTAGCAAGATTGAATCTCTACTCTAAAGTCATTTCCAGATGCTCAAAAATACACAGCATGGACTCTAGATAAGACTCAGTAGCCTGAGAACCACCATACCCTAAAAAGGTAGAAGGATACTGCTACTGTAACTCACGAGTCAGATTAACAATCATAGGTGCAACCCGTGGAGCACCATTCATGGAAATCATCAGACATAGGAAACTATCACGGACTTGAGCATCACTACTCGGATCAGGTAAAACAGGTGGTGCCTCAAGTGTCACACCTAGCAGTAATACTGGAAGCTCAGGGCCCACCATATCTAGAGCATGGTCGTCACCACACTCATGGATAATGACACGAGGACATCGTGGCAGAATTGGTCTACAAATGGAAAGCACACACCTAAAAAAGATTAGAAGAATAATATAGAATCACTAGGGGAAACTGAATGTAAGAAAACTCACTACCCAAGGAATACTAACCAAACTACCCACTTAGATAGCCAGGTATTTATAAGTGATCAAGTATAAGTTTCATTCCATTTTTTAGTTAATTACCATGTTCACTCCTTTACCTTTCATAAACATGATAAGGCGGGATAAATATTTGTAACCAATTAATTTTATATTTTAGGATTCACTTTATAATGGATATCCATTTCCAATGAATCGGTGCCCAACGACCTATCCCCAAAAACAAAACACACTTATTTATAGCATAATGGCTTGACTTGTTAAATTACTCATCCCAACCCATGAGGGCCCATACACCACATGAATTGAGAAAGGAAATCACTCAATCGTAGCCAAATTAATACAAGTACAAGCAAACTATAACAACATCACTCAACAATCACAAGAATATCAAGAAATGAAAAGTAGTGAAATTCAACAATATGACATGGAAATATGCATGATGCAACACCCCAATATTTCATAGTATGTTATTTCTTCAAAGTAATTCAATAATTTTCACTACACGCAACACCGAGTTCGAGTGCACCACGACTTACAAAACTAATCGTTCATAAAGTAGTTATGAATAGTATTAACTGGATTTCATATACTCCATATAATTTAATAATCCATATTATGTGTTTCTTAGACATAATACAAGAACAAATTAATTTTTTTAGATAAAAGAATTATTTTTCAAAAAATACAATTTTACTGCCTTTTAATGGAGAACCTTTTTTTAAACCAATATTTGAAACTTTTATATGTTAAATTTATTGAAATTAAAATATTCTTTATAATTGGGACATAAAAATTTAGTTTGGATTAATTTTTGGTACTTTTCTGATAACTTTCATATTTTTATAAATAGTGAAAAATACTAAATTTTAATTGAAAACAACTTTTTTAATCGAAATAATTTATAGTGTTAAATTATACATCTGATTGGTTTTAAAGTATCATTAGATTATATTTTTATCATTTAATATAATTTAGGTCATTTTATGTAATTTCACATTTAAACTGGATATAAACAAGTGTCAATCTTTTGATAGTTATTATTTCTTAAAAACACGCTTTTTGTTTTGACTATGGGAATTAATTTTAAATTAATTTCCACCACGTCTGTGTTTTGAATTTGTAAAAATGTATTCCATATTTGGAATCAGGAGATCCAAATTGTGTAAATAGGTAACTATTGTTTTTAGACATTATGAATATTTACTTTAGTAAATATTTTATTTACCGTGGTTAAAGGGTAAATCGGGTAAATAAGGGTAAACAAATATTATTATAATAGTATTAAATTACCCTACCATGTGTTCTATTCCTATTGTTTGATAAATTTTTGACCGTGGTCATACTTGGGTCAATTTTGGGACCCCATGGAGCCACTTGAGAGTGATAATGACACTTTATATTAATTAATTTAATGTAAAGATAAAAATGACATAAACATATATATTTTAGTAAAACAATTTTTACATGGGGTTATATAAGTTATATTTTCAACTATAAAAATTTATTTGAAAGCAAAAAATATTTTATACATCATGGTATTTTTTTATAATTTTTATACCTCAAATAAATAAAATTATTTATGACACAATAATGATGCAGTGTTTACCTCATTAATAAATGATTTAAATAAATAGGATTGTAAAAATTAAAATAATATCAAAAACCTGACCAATTCTTATTGGATTATTTTATTTAGAACATTATTCATCTTATCTTCGACATTAAGGAGTTTTGGACCTTTAGAAACTGAAAATCATTATATAATAAAATAATATGTTCAAACTTTCCTAAAGAGCCCCTCCTCCCCCTTATAAAAAGCTCTCACCTCTAACCCATTTCTCACACCTCTCAAGCCCCTTGCCTCATCCAAACTCTGCTGAATTAAGCTCACTACATCCTTATATTCCTCTTATAATCCTTAACTTAGGCATAAGGCACTTCAAGGAAGCCTTTTGGTTCAAACCAAAGGGATTTACCCGATTTAAAGGTAATATCTCCTCTTAAGTTATTTTCTTTTATTTTACTTCTCCAACCCCCTAAACTCTCTTTATTCCTTTATTTTATAAAAACACCAATATCCTAAATATAATAGGTTGTTTTTATGAGATTTATTTGAACTAAAATTACACAAACCTTCATCTAATGAGTATATAACATAATGTTTCTGTGGACGGTGAACTACTGCCTCATGAAACGATGATTGCTCAATCTTCTACTACCACCTCTTATGGTGGTCATTATGATGGAACTGTAATTATATATGATATTTATGATATTTATTTTATATAAAATCTTTTGTAATTCTCTTTTATATCATACCTTTATTCTTTTCATTTTGTATATATATGATAATTTCATTTGAGGAAGTGCGGACTACCGCCCCCTCAAAGTGATATGACTCGTTCATACCATACATGGAACGTATAAAGGATGTTGTTAATGAACCTATGTAACATATATAAAATATTAAATTATAATGGAATAATAATATAACTACATATGATTTGGTCTTTTTTCCTTTTAAAAAAAATGAAATGGAAGTAGTGTTCGTGCATACGTACAGATTACCGTCTCCACGAACGCGATGAGATTCATTCCCCATCATAAACATTCAAGAATAATTTTTATTTTATTATGAAAAATAATATTTAATAACATTATATCATTCTAGATATTAATCAAATACATCCCATCCATAACAAACATGACTTACGTAACAAAACATATAAAGGAAAACAAATCAGTTAACACCCGAAACAATGATAATACTAAAATATTATTAACAAATCAATATTAGAAGATCATATATGATATCATATTTATGTATGTGATTATTGTACAATTTAATAACAATTATTTAACTATTATACAGGAGGTTAACGTGCCCTCGACCAAGGAAAAGTATAAGGTAAGGGTTAATTCCTCAATCTCATTATTATTCGACATTATTTATGTGTAAGTTTTTACTGGGACATATTTATTATCCATGACCATGTTTTATAAAAGAGTTTTCAAAGGGATTATTTTTAAGTGACTATTTTACTAAAACATCATTTTAAATGTTTTAAATATTTATTCTTCTAAACCTTTCTCATTAATGTCCATGATTTCAAAATGGTTTTAAGGATTTATTTATATGGACATGAATGTTTTAAAATGTTAATTCCTTTCAAAAGTTTCAAAGTTTTATGGGATACTTTGATTCAAAGATATATTTTAAATGAGTTCCTTTATAAATTGTGTGACTTTTAAATGATTTCATGAAAAATGGATATTTCTCCCAAATATTTTTACTGATCATTTTCAAATATGTCAACATCCTTTAGGAGATATTATTCTTGATCGAGGTTAATTTATTATAATAAAATCTTTCATATTGTATTTAATGAGTTATGATATTTTTTACTATGTATGTGTTATTTTTATACCATTCATGATTTATGGTTAAATTATTGACATTTCATATTCCATTTTTAATATGAATGTTTTTGTTATGTTTCAAAATTTTCATATGAGGAATGCATTAGACTTAGTAAGTGACGGGTAGAGCCCACTATAGCTCATCGATGCATCGGTAGGTCTCATGATACAAACTAGTGTCTTGGCACAAGGACATCACAAAATCTTATTTGCAATCTTGGCACAAGACCTTGACAATGTGGTTATTATGTCCAACATTATGCATTTCTTCATTATGAAATTAGCTATTGATATTACATGTGATTATTCGACTAGTAGAATATCTAACGCATGCCAGTCATGGGGTATGAAAAAAAATATTTTAATTACCTAAGTATAGTATAGTAGTTGATCCTAGGTAGTCTTCTAAAGAGGATTGCACACAAAACAAGGTTGTTACTTTTTAATGGTTTTATAAAAACAATTGGTTCTAATTAATTTTAATGAAGTGTGAGAAATAAGAAGATTGATTTGATCAGTTTTAAACAAATGAGAAAGATGGTGATCAGAGTGGATTTGGCTAGACCCAGTGCTTTGCTATCATGGTTTCCAAATTTGTCCCCATTTTCTTTCCTTATCTTGTTAGAGAGAGATTTTTCTACCGAGTCCTCTCTCCCCCTTGGCCAAATGGTTGTGATGAGAATATTCCTTATCCAAAACCATGGATTGGCCTATCCTTCTTCCAATGTTTTTAGGATTGTAGATGGTTTTCTCAATTAATTAGATCAATTCCTAACTAATAATTGTTGTTCCCTAATAAACCAATATTCCACATGCAATCATACACACGTGCTGGCAACCATCAAGCACTCACCACCCAACCCTAATATGTTCCACCGTATACAGATTAGAATTGGGTGGAGGAAGATGTGATCATCGACCAAAGAAATATAAATTTATAGAATTAAAACCTAAAAAAACCGCATTTGGATTTTAAAACTAATTTTATAATTGAAACAAGATTATGAATGAAAAATGGATCCTATTAAATTAAAGCATAAGAACTCAAGCAAGCGCATCGGTCCAGCCTTCCCCTTCTCGATCACTCAATGGTACTACCCCTCTACGGATAGGGAAGTTGAGATGATGCGGGAGAGGGGATACATTACAATAAAATAACCAAAAGAAATAAATCAAAATAAGGTCGTCATCCAATTCTTCCCTCGCCGGTCTATTGGAGGAGTTGTGGATGGAATCGAATAATTTGAGAGGGAGGAGCTCCCCTCCTTTTATAGCAAGAATTTTTCCCCCGAATGTTGATGCGTTCTAGAACCATTAAAAGACATCTTAACGTGTTTCATAATTCTTTAATGTTGTTAATAATTATCTTGGGCATTTCCTCTAAAAATCTCAGAGAATTTGGATAAGTATTTCAAGAGTTATTTTTGTTTTACTCTGACCATGTATTATGTCCATCCAGACTTTTCAAATCGCAAATCTCCGAATTAGGATGCTTTAATGACCCATTAAATGGCAAATTAATGCATCCTATAATTTATTAAAGTTATTCCAAAACGTATTGTTCATCCACCCACCGAATTTCAGAGCATGACGGCCCACCATGAACGACTTATGGATCCCACACCAAAGCTAGGGAGATCTGTAAACAGTTTTCTTAGTCCAAATTGTGAGCTTCGTTTGAGCTTCCATATGGTCGATTCAGCTTTTGGTCCAAACAGATGAAATGAATATATTGATGTTCAGAATTTGGAAAGGACAGAATTTTTTAATTTTGATGAGTGTAGAAAATGTTAGGGCCAAAATACAGAAATAATTTAAAATAGTTAAAAATACAAAATGGGACATTTTTTCTATTCAGCTCAAAACAACACCAATATCATAAAAATGCAGCAATTCATCTTAAAGTAACACTTTTTTGGGTTTAAAAAAATGAAATTCAATGTAAATTTGATTAAAAATATTTTCTCTATCAATATCCATGTGAATAATTAAATGGAATTATTTGATTTATCTTTTTCATATTATACTGAAGTTTAAGTTTAAAAGGATTTTGTTTTAGTTTCATACATTGCCCAAAATGTTTATGCTTATTTATGAAGTTTCCGCTATATTTTTATCCTTACTGAGCATCTGAGATCACCTCTTTCTATGTATTATTTTTCCTAGGATGTGAAGAATTATATTATGACTGACCTGTAGGGATAGTCTAAGGGATATGAATGTGGTCAATAGAGAAAATGTTGTTGTTGTTTTTCATTTTATAATGTAATGTAACGTTCATGTATGTAATCTATTTTCTAAGACTTCTAAACTGATCGGTCTTTTGGTACTTGATCCCCTGTGATCATGCCAATGTATTAAAATAATGCACCGACTCTGGGTAACTAGGGTTGAGGTGTTACAATAGGTATCAGAGGATGTTTAGAAATAACCTTGGAAACTAGATTTAGAATAACTCTGATTAGATAACATTACCATAAGATATAATTTGAGGATTAGTATATAAAAACATCCTAGAATTTTGGTAATGTAGAGATTTTGTGAATTTTCCAAGCAATACATCTCTTTCTATATACGATCAGGTAGAGGTGGTTCTGGCACAGATGTACCTAGGAGTGAAAACTCTGACAAGGAGTTTCGGTCTTGACCAGGGGTATCTTGGTACACGACAACGGGCCTTTCTGTACTCTTGGTTATGAGACTCTCAGGAGATATGCTTAGGATAATTCACATTTTATTTACAAGCCATTATGAAGGATTTAGGAGTAAATACTTCTCAAAGAAAACATCTTTTTATGATTATAGATTATATGAATAATATTTTCAATTTATGTTAGGTATTTTACAAGTTTGGAATTATGCATTGTGATTCTTAAAGTAACCTAGTGTATGCCATTGTTTAGAAATGGTGCCCAGTAGATGGAATCAGAAATCCAACAATACGCATGATCTATAGAGTAAGAAGGATCATATCTTTCATGGTATTAATCCAACAGTTGGAAAGGAAATAGTCTCCTACATATTATCATCATATGAATAAATAGTATCATGTGTTAATAAGATAAGTAAATAATTCTATGAGTCATATGGCATTGAAGGGAAGCCAGAGAAGAAAAGGATGGTAGAGATAAATATGGATAAAGGGAATAACAGAAAGAAGGATTTTCCCATATGTTATAAATGTGGAAAGAATCAACTAGGTAAATAATTTAAGGGAATGGTAGTTTTTTATAAGTGTGCAGAAAAAGGACACCAAGTATGTGATTGAAAGGGTAAGAAAAAGGTTTCAAATTTACAATGCTTCATCTGAAAGGAGTTGGGACACTACGTGAATCGATGTCCCAATCATTAGAGTATACCACAAATGATGTTGTTGGATAATAATCAAGTTATGATATTACCATAGATTAAGAGTAATGACTAGTGTTCTTATGTTGATATTAAAGAATTATTTCATTTAAGTGTTGTATCAATGATGTATTGGTTATAATAATTATAGAGTATATAAGAATTGTATTTTAGTACTATTTCATTAAGTATTTGAGATTGTGTAGTACCAAGAAAAGTGACTCAATAGAAAGTTAAACTTTTTGGAAAATACATGGTTGAAGGAAAGATAAACTTTAATACGGTCCTGATATTGTGGTATTGATTTTAGAATAAGATATGATTGATTTGGATAAATTATATTGGATATTATTAACTACCTTGGAACTAATTAATGTTTTTTTATTCCATTATTATTGGTGATTACAACATTTTTGGATTTAAGGATTATATCTAGTATTATATGATATACATAAGGAATAAGAAAGTACATACCTATTCAAATATGGTTTTTTGGAAATTAATTTTATTACCACATTTTAAGAGAATACACAATTAAGGTATTCACATGTATATTATGTGACCTTATAAATTTTTGGACTGTGAGTTCAGAAAGAAGTATTGTGGATAATTCTAAAGGTTGGAATAGATTAATTTTGACATTGGATACTATTGTTAAGGTTAAATCATTTCTTAATATTATTTTTGGATTTTCATAAAAAGGACAACCTGGAGGTCGGGTGACAACCTATCACGCCCGGCAAGGCCACGAGACTTGAACCCGCAACCGAAGGGCGACAAGGGTACATCACCTACCACTAGCCTACGTGATGTCCTAGTTTGTATAATATAGTTTTTTTAAATATACTTACAAATGAATTATAAATTCATTATTTTTGGAACCCTATACGATTAGTATAAATAGAATATTTTTGAATTCTATTATCTTTTGGAGTGAAAGATGAGTTTCTAGTAGGAATTAGTTTAAGGATGAAACTCTACTTGTCAAGCAAATTTTTTTCCTCTTATTTTATGAATAAATTAATTATTAAACTTTAGGTAAGGGATCTTAAAACCAAAAAAAATTTATCCTAATACCTTATGTTTTTTTGAACCAATGATATTTTAAATCATCATAGATTGATGACTTTGAGGCCCTCAATTTTACACTTGTTTGTGATTGATGACCACAATCACTCCCTATAAAAATTTACATTTTTCCTTAAATTATGTGTCTCTAATTTCCACAAATGTTCTCCTAATAGAGATCATAATTTTGTGGTGACTTTTTCATTTCTCTTTCCCTCTTATTAAGACTAAATTTCATTAACCCAATTTCCGATGTAGGTTTTTCACAAAGGTATTTTTCTATTTTTAACCTTTTATCTTCAAATAAAATTTTCAAATTGAAAGGAAGAAATTTATTTAAGCATGGGGAATGTAACACCCCAATATTTCATAGTACGTTATCTCTTCAACTAAATTCAATAACTTGCACTACACGTAACACCGAGTTCGAGCACACCACGACTTACCAAGCTAGTCGTTCATAAAGTGGTTATGAATAGTATTAACTGAATTTTGAATTTTATATACACCATATAATTTAAGAATCCATATTATGTGTTTCTTAGACATAATATAAGAACAAATTTATTTTTTTAGATAAAAGAAATATTTTTCAAAAAATGCAATTTTACCGCCTTTTAATGGAGAACCTTTTTTAAAACCAATATTTGACACTTTTATATATTCCATTTAATGAAATTAAATTATTATTTATAAGAGAGTCATTAAAATTTAGTTTGGATAAATTTTTGGTACTTTTCTGATAACTTTCATATTTTGATGAATAGTGAAAAATACTAAATTTTAATTGAAAACAACTTTTTTAATCGAGATAATTTATAGTGTTAAATTATACATTTGAGTTGTTTTAAAGTATAATTAGATTATATTTTTATCATTTAATATAATTTAGTTCATTTTATGTAATTTCACATTTAAACTAGACATAAACAAGTGTCAATCTTTTGATAGTTATTATTTCTTAAAAACATGCTTTTTGTTTTGACAATGTGAATTACTTTTAAATTAATTTATGACACTTTTGTGTTTTGAATTTGGAAAAATGGATTACATATTTGGAATCAGGAGGTCTAAATTGTGTAAATAGGTAACTTTTATTTTTAGACATTATGAATATTTACTTCAGTTAATATTTTATTTACCATGGTTAATGGGTAAATCTGGTAAATAAGGGTAAACAAATAATATTATAATAATATTAAATTAACCTAAAAAGTGTTCTATTAATTTTTATGATACATTTCTGACCATGGGAATCTTTGGGTCGATTTTGGGACCCCATGGAGCCACTTGAGAGTGATAATGACACTTTATATTAATTAATTTAAAGTAAAGACAAAAATGACATAAACATATATCTTTTAGTAAAACAATTTTTACATGGGGTTATATAAGTTATCTTTTAGACTATAACAATTAATTTGAAATATAAAAATATTTCCTACATCATGGTATCTTTTTATAATTTTTATACATCAAATAAATAAAATTATTTATGACACAATAATGATGCAGTGTTTACCTCATTAATAAATGATTTAAATAAATAAGATTATAAAAATTAAAAAAATATCCAAACCCTGTACAATTATTATTGGATGATTTTATTTCGAACATGAGTCATCTTATCTTTGACTTTAATGAGTTTTGGACCTTTATAAACAGAAAATAATTATATAATAAAATAATATTTTCAAACTTTCCTAAAGAGCCCCTCCTCCCCCTTATAAAAATCCATCAACTACAAACCATTTCTCACACCTCTCAATCCCCTTGGATCATCCAAAATATCCCTAATTAATCTCCTTAAATCTCTCTCTTCCTCTTAGAAGACTTACCTTGGGAATAATTCACTTCAAGGAAGCCTTTTGGTTCAAACCAAATGGAGTTACCCGATTTAAAGGTAACATCTCCTCTTAAGTTCTTTTCTTTTATTTTACTTCTCCAACCCCCTAAACTCTCTTTATTCCTTTATTTTATAAACATACAAGTATATTAAATATAATAGTATATTTTTATGAGAAATATTTGAACTACACTAACACACACATTCATATAATGGGTAAGGAACATAATGATTCTGTGGATGAAGAACTACTACCTCATGAAACGATGATTGTTCAATATTCTACTACCACCTATTATGGTGACCATTATGATGGAACTGTAATTATATATGATATTAATGATATTTATTTTATCTATAATATTCTGTAATTATCTTTTATATCATTCCTTTATTCTTTTCATTTTGTATATATACTATAATTTCATTTCAGGAAGTACGGATTACTGCCCCCTCAAAGTGATACGACTCGTTCATATCATACATGGAACGTATAAAAGATGGAGTTAATGAACTTAAGTAACATATATAAAATATTATATTATACTGGCATAATAATATACCTATGTATCAGTTGGTCTTATTTCCTTTTAAAATAAAAAAAATGAAATGGAAGTAGCATTCGTGCGTACATATGGATTACCGTCTCCATGAACGTGATGAGATTCATTCCCCATCGTAACAATTCAAGAATAATTGTCATTTGATTATTAAAAATAATATTTAAGAACATTATATCATTCTGGATATAAATCAAATACATCCTATCCAAAACAAACATGACTTACGTAACAAAACATATAAAGGAAAACGAATCGGTTAACACACAAAACAATGATACTACTAAAATATTATTAATAAATAAATATTAAAAGATCATATATGATATCATATTTATGTATGTAGTTCTTGTATAATTTAATAACAAATATTTAACTATTATACAGGTGGTTAAAATACCCTCAACCAAGGAAAAGTACAAGGTAAGGGTTAATCCCTCAATTTCATTATTATTCGAGATTGTTTATGTGTAAGTTTTTACTAGGACATGTTTATTATCCATTTCCATGTTTCATAAAATATTTTTCGAAGGGATTATTTTTAAGTCACTCTTTTACTAAAACATTATTTAAAATGTTTTAAATATTTATTCTTCTAAACCATTCCCATTAATTTCCATGTTTTCAAAATGGTTTTAAGGATTTATTTATATGGACATGAATGTTTTAAAATGTTAATTACTTTCAAAAGTTTCAAAGTGGTATGGGACACTTTGATACAAAACTATATTTTAAATTACTTCCTTTATAAATTGTGTGACTTTTAAATGATTTCATGAAAAAAAAATATTTCTCTCAAATATTTTTACTGATCATTTTCAATTATGTCAACATACTTTACGATATATTATTCTTGATCGAGGTTGATTTATTATAATAAAATATTCTATATTATATTCAATGAGTTACTATATTTCTTAATATGGATGTGTTATTTTTATACTATTCATGGTTTATGGTTAAATTTGTATGGAATTGACCTTAAATATTGCATAATCTTGAATTAAATGAATAATTCACATTGAGGATCTTTCCAGGTTTATAGTTTTAAAGAATTAGGCCATAACTATTACATAATAACTTTAATATTACATGTAGACACTACTACCCACTATTAATTTATCATAAAATAAAAACTCTTAAAAAAATAGACATGTCTATCCCCATGTTTTAGACAACATGAATTTTCCTTGATCTCATCCTTGACCCTTTTCATAATTTAGTCATGTGGAAAACATTTCAAAAACTTGGGATGGGAATAAAAATATTAGTAAGGGTTATAAAATAAGTAAGGAAAAAATTATCCCATCAATAAATACAAATCAATGAAACCATACTTTTCAATCATAATATACCTCATGAAATCATAAGATTTATGAATAATACACACAAATCATAAATCATAAAGGTAACTTATGGAATTCATAACATACTTAAATTATAGCTATCAAATCTACATAGGGAGTCACATTTTGAATACCCATCATAGTATATTCCCTAAATATATTTGTAGAAACATTAACGTTTACCTCTGTCACATTACCCAACACATTGGAGATCTATCTCAGGCTCACCTGCCCTAGGTTTATCATGGAACCACCCATATACATAAACAATGTTCAATTACCATAAAATATTCATAAAAAATCAACCAATCATAAAGTAAAGATAACATTTTCACATTTCAATCACAATATATCATTTCAAGATATTGACATAATCAAGGCTTTATCAAACCATTTTCAAAACCATTTAAAATATTTAATAAAGATATTTTTTAATCAAAGTGTCCCATACCACTTTTAAGCTTTTAATAATTTTAAAACATTAATGTCCATATAAATAAATAATCAAAATCATTTTTAAAACATGGACATTAAAGATAAAGATTTAGAATAATAAATCTTTAAAACATTTAAAACAATATTTTAGTTAAAGAGTTTTTAACAAAATGAGAGACTATTTAATACAAATAATTGAGGAATAACATTTAATAATAACTTTATAATATCATGAGAATAAAGGGATTCATGATATAATATGTCAAAGGACAGTATTTACACTATATAAGAGTGAATTGGTGCATAACAACAATGAAGTCCTAATGGAAATGTAAATTGAGATGAAATCCCTTATAAAGATGGTATCATTAAATTAAGGATAAATCAATTACATAATTATGTGTGACAAATATAAATACACCCAATATAAGTGGATATTAAGTTTAAAACAATCATAGGTCATTAACACATATTCATAGGATGACATATTCAAGAAGTACAAGTTTAACCCAAATAATTGAAATTGGGTTAAGAAGTTCCCTTTCAAAAATTCGACAGCCTAACGACGTCACATTAAAATTCATAAAATTAGTTGATGAGATAAAATGTATATCTCATAACTTGGACATAAAATATACATCAATAATGATATATAAGAATATATCCCAACATAATAAGATGTAAATTAAAAGACATAACAAAAAGAAGTATTTTAAAAAGAGGAGGGTGAAGGGTTCCCTTACAGATTGGGTAACATACGAAAGATACACCACATGAAATAAGGATCATTCAATGAAGATGTAAATACCCAAAAATTATAGTATATTACACAATTAAAACAATCATGGATATTACATATGCCACACAAAAGGAAATAGTGTCCAATATAGCATGAATCTCACAGGAATTAAAAGTGAGAAGAAAAACCCTTACTTCGTTGTAATCAATCGAGTCATATGACCAAAATTTAATAACCACAAAATTAATCACAGAATACCATGAATATAAATATAATCATGTTAATATATATCAAATTTCAGTACACAATACACCACATGTAATAAATAAGTGGCGAACAATGGAAATCTTATGGAATTGAAAGTGAGATAAGAAATATCTTACCTCATGTCCGACTTGACTTGTTTGTTCCTTGTTATTCCAGAATAATAAACTTAAGTTAATTTATACTTGATTAATAACCTTTTTTAAAGTTTATTATTCATTTTATATCACTTATTACCATGTTATAAACAATATGTAATCATTTAAGTTAATAATGGTCGTTTTGTCGATATTTGGTACTTGAGTAAAAAATGAACACCTTATAATTACAAGTTGACCATGTGGTCAAGATTCAATTATATACAGAATTATATTCATGATTTATATATCATATATATCATATATATCTAGTATATATATGTATTTATAATAGTACATAACATTTGGATATGAGAAATTAAATGCATCATTCATAGAGACGGTAAGCCGTACGTACGCATGAATGCTACTTTTGTTTCTATTTTGTATTTTAATTGAATGAAAACTTAATTATATACAGTTATATTATAATTAATTTATAATATAATTTATAATTTCAATAAATCCATCCTTAAATGTTCCACTTATGGTATGAATGAGTCATATCACTTTGATGGGGTGGTAGTTTGCACTTCCTCAAATGAAATTATCGCGTTTACTCATAATGGAAACCATAAAGGTATGCTATAAATTAAAAATATAGAAGCATAAAGAAAACGTAAACATAATATATATCATATATAAATATAGTTTCATCTTAATGTCCACCAAGAAAGGCGGTAGGAGATAATTGAACAATCATTGTCTCCTGAGGCATTAGTTTTACATCCACAGAAATAGTATGTTCTTCACCCATTAGATAAAGGTGTGTGTAAGTGTAGTTATAATACTTTTAATAAAAACATCCTAGTATATTTAGGATACTGGGGTTGTTATAAAATATAGTAATAAAAATATTTTAGGGTTTGGAGAAGTAAAATAAAATAAAAGATGTTAAGAGAAAGTATTACCTTTAATTTGGGTAACTCCCTTTCGTATGAACCAAAAGGATTTCTTGAAGTGGGTTCTACCTAAGGTAAGGCTTCTAGGAGGAGTATAGGGATTTATGAAGATTAATTGGGTAGAAATTGGACGATCCAAAAGGCTTGATATGTGTGAGTAATTGGTTAGAAGTGAGGGCTTTTATAAGGGGGAGGAGGGGCTCTTTAGGAAAGTGTGAAAATATTATTTTATTATATAATGATATTCGGTTTCAAAAGGTCTAAAAATCATTAAGGTTGAAGATAATATGAATAATATTAGAAATAAAATAATCCAATCAAAATTGGACATGTTTTGCATAATATTGTAATCAGTATAATCTTATTTATTTAAATCATTTATTAATGAGGTAAATACTGCATCATTATTGTGTCATAAATAATTTAATTTATTCGATGTCTAAAAATTATAAAACAAATAACATGATGTAGGTAATCTTTTTATATTTCCAATGAATATTTATATTTTAAAAGATAATTTATATAACACCATGTAAAAATTAATTTACAAAGAGATATTTTTTTACGTCATTTTTTCATTTACTTTAAGTTAATTAAAATAAAGTGTTATTATCAATCATAAGTGGCTCCATGGGGTACCAAAATCAACCAAAGGATTTCCATGGTCGGATATTACTCATCCAATAAGTTTAGTACAAGTTTTCAGGTAATTTTGAATTATTATATAATTATTTTTACCTTGAATTACCCTATTTACCTTTAACCACGGTAAATAAAAGTCAAAAGTTACTATTCGTCAAAAATTATTTTCATCTTATTGAACCACGTTTTACTTAATAATAACAACCATGTATGTTGTATTTTCTAAATTCAATCCACATAAGTGGTAAAATTTCATTTAAATGAAAATGCTGGTTTTTAACTACTACTAAGTGGTTTCACAATTCATCAAAAATTGATGTTTTTCAGAAAAAACACCAAAAAATCAGCCTAAGATATATTTGATATTAAAAATTCAAGAATGATGTCTATTTTACAAAATTAAAAACATAGAATTTGAATTAATTAATTTAAAATTAATTTCTGTTATCAAAACAAATAGCGTGTTTTTAAGAAACAATAACTATCAAAAGATTGATACTTTTTTATTTTCAATTTCAAAGTGAAATTAATTACAATGACCAAAATTGGATTAAATGGTAAAAATATATTCTTATTAAACTTTAAAACCAATTAAATGACAATCTAACCATATATATAAATTATATTAAAAGGCACTTTTGAATTAAAATACAGTATTTTTCACTATTCATAAAAAAGAATTTTATTAGAAAAATACCAAAAATTTACCCAAAGTAAATTTTGATGTCCTGATTATAAATAAGAATTTTATTTTGTCAAATAGAACATATAAAAGTGATCATAACAAGATTTAAAGAGGGTCCTCCATTAAAAGACGTTAAATCGACCTTTTAGAGTATTTATGCTTAAAATTAGACTCATTCACATTTTAAGCCACTAAATTTTATTGGATAAATGTAAAAACATTTAACAAATGTGTATAATCATATTTTAGTTAGTTCTATTCACTCCTGCCAATAAAATGGCTAGTCATTAGCTACCATTTAAAATAATAATATTATATTATTAGTGTGCAACATAAGATTTCAAAGAAACCTGTTGTTGCGTATCAGGTAAGCCATCAAACATAGAATCACCTTTTAAAGTAAAATTAATAATTAATTTAAAAATATTAATAAATATGAAAATTTCATAATCTTTATTTACTTGGGATGTTAAAAATTATTGACATTTCGTATGCTATTTTTAATATGAATGTTTATGTTATGTTTCAAATTTTTCATATGAGGAATGCATTGGAATTTTTAAGTGATGGGTGGAGCCTACTATAGCTACTCGATGCATTGGTAGGTCTCATTAGACAAACTAGTGTCTTAGCACAAGGATTTGAAACAATATTATTTTTAGTGGCATGAGGCCTTGACTATGTGGTTATTATGTCCAACATTATGAATTCCATCATTATGAAATTAGTTATTGATATTACATGTGATTATTCGACTAGTATAATATCCATGTGAATAAGTAAATAGAATTATTTGATTTATCTTTTCCATATTATGCTGTAGTTTAAGTTTAAAAGACTTTTGTTTTAGTTTTATACATTCCCTTAAATGTTTATACCTATTTATGAAGTTTTCGCTATATTGTTATCCTTACTGAGCATCTAAGGTCACCCCTTTCTATGTTTTATTTTTCCCAGGATGCAAAGAAGTATATTATGACTAACCTGTAGGGATAGTCTAAGGGATATGAATGTGGTCAATGGCGAAAAAGTTGTTTTTGTTTTTCATTTTATAATGTAATGCAACGTTCATGTAAGTAATCTATTTTCTAAGATTGCTAAACTAATCGGTCTTTTGGAACTTGATCCCTTGTGAACATTCCAATGTATTAAAATAATGCACCGACTCTAGGTAACTAGGGTCGGGATGTTACACATGACATGGGAACTCTAGGTGCCTATAATGATGCATGTAATAATGCTCCTTTCCCTCATATCATCGGGCAAAGGATGAAATAAATTCTCAAATAGAGTAATAATCAACCACACCATACAACACATGCATCACCCAACGGTGAAATAATATCAATTATAAAAGGAAAATATAACAACAATTTCATTTTGGGTAACATGGATTTTACCCCGAACATGGGTTCATGATGCCCAAGAACAACTTATGACCAAGTCCCAAGTGTTCCTATTCTCCAATCTATTGTCTCCAAATAGAAAATAAAGAAAAGAACCCACCTCTGATATCACTTTGTGACATCCCAGACCAAAATCCCACCCCGAGCCGGGTGGGCCACATGGCCTCAAGCTCATCTCCTCGAATGCCAGAGGCTACTGACTAGTAGCGAGGGATTATGGTGTGTCTTTGGGGATACTATGACCTCATTAGTAGAGTGTAACACATTGGAAGTAATATAAAAAAATAGTAAACAACGGAAGAAATATAAATAAACAATAGAAGAAAACTGATATAATATATAAATGAGAATAATGATAACTATATCAATTGGACCAATAATGATGTAATTTCATGTCACTAGAAAACTAGAAAACATGGATACAAGACAATAGGCATAATAGTTCTATAAATAAAAAAGAAAACAAAGACTACTCCAAGAATCCCAAGATCCAACTCAGTCATCTACTTTCATGTTCCATCCTAAATAGCATACCATCAAGTGTTTGAAGTCATATACTTCCCTTTTTCAACACCTGCAACCATTTAATCTACCTCAGGTACCAAACGGCACCCAGAGAGGGTGTGAGATAAATCTTAGTGGGACACCACCAATGGTGTCTATAATATCAGGCCTATGTAATGGAATATAACAGTGTGTAGGCATGCATATATAAAGTAAATCAAGAAGTACAATATAACTAAATACCCAAGTACCTGCTTCATCCCTCGGCTGGAGTCTGAACATGTAACTAGTTAATTAATTAAGTAATTGCCATTTAATATTAATAGGTTATGTGAGGCATATCCAGCACTGACATCACCTTATGATAGTATAAGTAGTGAAGGTCCCAAGACATAACAAGGTTACCTGAAATGATATACAGTGAGGGAGTTTCAGGTCAATAACAAAGGCAACATAGATCTCACTGAATGATAACTTAGTAAAATATGAGTCTAGCTAAGGGGTAAGAGTGTAATCTAAGGAGAGAAATCCAAGGCATTCCACAATAAGGTGTGTACTGAGTCCAAGGTGATCGACCAAGGTAAAATGGGGCTAAGAAATGATAGGGCCCTATGGGATTTAACTAAGGAACCTACTAGTCAATGGTGGATCCAAGGAGTGTATCTGAGGTATCCTATAATAATGTAAACAAACCTATGGTAGTATACTGGGAATCATAAGAATAGACAAGAACTAGAGTCTAGGTGGGTATCAACCTAAGAAAACCACAACCTTGAATTGGAATGGGGTTCCTGAGTCCCAAGGTACTATCCTCTTAGAATACAAGGTGAGACCGAGTCAGTCCATTCCTATTTGATATTGTAATCATATAATCATTCATTAGGTTCAAGCCTTGCCTTCCATTAGTTTGGATAGTCCAAGTAGTGTTGCAACCATTTAATCAAGTCTTTATTAACCATTAAGGCCTATTCAATTATTGAGATTCACTTTTCTACCTTGCATTAATATGGAAAGGGGTTCTACGGATATGTAACCTTTATTCAATCCCTTTTTATAATGCCAAGTTATATACTTAGTATAATTTTCATTCCACATTTCACATTTAATAATCATTTCAAAGCACTTACCTTAGGTGGTTCATGTGGTGAGAATACATGGTACATTCCATTATACACTTCTCATTAATAATAAGTCATTTTTATGGGAATTATCACCTTTAGGAAGGTTAAGAAAAGGCACACCCGAACGGTGGATCAAATGTGCCGAAACACTAAAAACCAAAATATGTCATAACCTTCAACAAGATTTGGATTGAGTTGTGGGTGTAACAACTAACAACTAATCACATATTTGGAAAGATCATAACCATACGATTCTAACAAGTATAATCATGGCATGGAAATTTAAGAAATGGATTCTGATGAAATCGGTGGGGCCCACATGAATAATCCCAAAATCAAAAAAAAATTAGGGATGAGTTATAGACCACCCACCTTAGGGTTTTATGACTCTCCTCCCCCGGTATCATCCCTTGATTTTCCTTAGATTAGAGTAGATCTAAGAAAAGGTGAAAAAACTCTCACATGACGATATCTAGGTTGAGAGTAAGAGAGAAGAAGAATGTATTAAGAGGACTCAAGTAATTACTATTGCATATCCAATGTGATGAACATAATCTCAATCGAATGTTGGATGAAGGAGATATCTTGATCCCTATCTTTGGCCTTCAGAAAGCTCTAAAATGAGAGGGAAAGGGGTTAATACCACTGGTTCATGGATTAGGGGGGAAGGTGGGGTAAATAGATCATTAAGGGATAAATTGGAAATTTACCCAGATTTTTAGCATGTGCATAGTTTGTCCACACGGTTTGTCAAACTATGAACAAACCATGTGAGATGGTTCTGCTCAAGAAAAACATCCTCTGCATGGTTTAATCAAACCCTATGCAAGCCAGGCACAAGTACCTAGGAAAAAGGGGTGTTAGCATAGTTAGGTTTCATGGTCATGTGCTAACCATGTGAGATAGATCTATCTAAAAAACACAATCTTTATGGTTTTCCAAAACCTGTAGAATTCCTATGTGTTTTACTCTAAACCATGCATGAAGCCTTTTTTTCCAAAAATATGGGTTCCAGGCCTCGAACAAGCCCCAGACACCATAGGAACCTTTAATAACTTATTAGGAATAGATATTAGGTCCAAAGTAAATATTTAAACAAAAAAATTAAAGGATCCATACCTGAGTGAAAAAATAGTTTCTTACAGTCTTCCCCCCTTGAAAGAACTCGCCCTGAGTTCTCCTTACAAGGGTAAAGAAACACTGTCTGAGAACAACTCTGGCCACTGGGCACGTATTTCAGCTTCCCTCTCCCAAGTCTCATCCTATACTAGGTCATGCTGCCATAGCACTCATACAAGAGGGAAAAACTTTCCTTAGAGAGCCTTCGTACTTTGGTCAATGATGTGTACTGGATATTCCAAAAAGGTAGCATTAGTATCTAACTCAAATTCCTCAAGATCAAAGGTATTAGACAGGTCATCATGATATTGGTGAAGTTGTGATACATAAAAGATGTCATGCATGGCATGGTAACTCTGAGGTAGTGGCAACCAATAGGCTACTGGATGGATTCTCTCTAGGATCTTGAATGGCCTGATATAATGGCATGACACCCTTCCCTGCTTCTGTTACCATTTATGCCCTACCCTGGGCAATTCCCAGAGAAAAACATGATCCCCAAACTCAAAATCAATAGGTAGTAAATCGAGATCGGCATAAGATTTCTACCTAGATTGAGCAGTATTCATATTCTTCCTGATTAGATGAACCTATTTTGAAGTCACTTGAACAAGATGACGACCTAGTAGGGTTGCCTCACCTGCCTCTATCCAGCACGAGGGTAAATGGCATGGCCTACCATATAAGGCCTAAAAAGGAACCATATGAATCGTCACCTAAAACTATTATTATGAGAGAACTTTATAAGAGGGATATGATTCTTCCAAGAACTGACAAAATCAAGGACACATGCTTGGAGCATATCCTCCAGAACCTGTGTCGTCTGTTCTGATAGTCCATTGGTATAAGGGTGAAACATTTTTCTTAGAAGCACCTGAGTTCCCATAGCTTTCTACAAACCCTTCTAGAACCATGAATTGAAATGGTAGTCCCGATCTTAAATGATAGTATGAGGAACCCCATGTAGTCATATGATCTCATGGACATTCAGTCTTCTCAGTTCATCAACTGAGAAAGTATCCCATATATAAATAAAGTGGGATGATTTTTTTTGTCGGTCAATGACTACCCAGATTGCATCACTACCCCACAGTGACCTAGATAAGATGACTAAAAAATCCATAACAACATCTTCCCATTTCCATTCTGGGACTAGAATCGGTTGTAACAAGCCTGCAGGTTTCTGTTGCTCCGCCTTCACCTGCTGACAGGTGGAATACCTAGTGATGATGCATGAAATTTTCATTTTTAGTTCAGTCCACCAATACTAGAATTATATATCTCAATACATCTTTGAGATTCATAGATGAACTGCCCACAGAGAAGCGTGGGGCTCTTTCATCAACTCCTCTCTCATATCTGTAGGAATCCAAATACATCCACATTGACACAAGACATCGTCTTTTTCCACAAACCAATCTAGAGGTGGGTTGTCTCCTGATATACTCTCATGGAGAACCAAACCATCAGGATTTAAAAACTACCTACTCTTAACCTTCATAAGGAGGGAAGAGGTAAATGTTAAGGCTGAGAGGTAAGACTGCTTGTGACTATCATGAAACTCCAGATGAATTTCAGAAAAGTGGGACATTAACTTCCATTCATCACTGTATTCCTATATGGCTTGTGTTTTAGTTTTCTGAATCAGTGCATCAGCGACCACATTTCCCTTCTCAGGCATATAGGAAAGCTCAAAATCAAAGGATTGTAGATATTCGACCCATTTCCACTATCTAAGGTTTAATTCGCACTAAGAAAAGATATACTTGAGGCTCTTGTGATCTTTATACACTACATGAACTCACCCAATAGATAATGTCTCCAGTAACGTAAGGCATGGAAAACTACTTCTAGCTCGAGGTCATGCATTGAGAAATTTATCTAATGAGGCCTCATCTGTCGAGATCCGTATGCAATGAATTTTTATTCCTATATCAACACTTCTCCTAATCCAATTCCTAATATATCATAGAAGATGATATAACCCTTAACTAGTTCTTGAAGAATCATAATCGGCACTAATAAAAGCCTCCCTTTCAGTTCCTGAAAGGCTTTCTCACATGCTTCTGACCACATGAACTTAACACCCTTATTTTTAAGTCTAGTAAGAGATGAAGAAAGATGTAAGAATTCATGTATAAAATGTATGTAATATCCATAGAGCCATAAGAAACTCCTGGTATCAAACATTTTCTTGGTCTGCTCCCATGAAACTATAGCACTAACCTTTTTAGGGTCAATAGAAACTCCTAATTCTAAGATAATATGACCCAAGAAGTATACTTTGTTAATCCATAAGTCGCACTTAGCAAGCTTGGTATAAAGCCGATGTTCTCTCAATATACTCAGAATGATCCCAAGATGTTTGGAATGGTGGTTATGAGTGTGAGAATACACCAAGAGGTCATCCACAATGACCATAACAAAAGAGTCAAAATAGGGGTGGAAAACCCTATTCATCAAAGCCATGAAAATGAAAAGAGCATTCGTAAGACCAAATGGAATAACAGGATACTCATACAGACCAAAACTGCTATGGAAATTTATACAAGGTATTTCTAATGGTTTAACTCACACCTGATGATAACCTGATCTAAGGTCGATCTTAGAGAACACCTTTACTCCTCATATCTGGTCAAAGAGATTATTAGTTTGAGGAAGTGGATACCGATTCTTTACCATAAGCTAGTCCAACCATATGTAATCCATGCATTGACATAAGGTTCCATCCGCCTTCTTGATGAAAATCATGGGTGAACCCCAATAGGATGTACTAGGCCATATAAAGCCTTTGGCCTCAGGGCCCTCTATCTTCCACTTGATTTCATGAAGCTCGGTAAGTGACATACTATATGGATGAATAGACATATGAGATGCTCCTAGAACAAGATCTATTGTAAACTCTACCTCTCTCTTAGTAGGTAAGCTAGAAAATTCGTCGGGAAAGACTTCCCTAAAACAATCAACTACTGGATGGAAATTATTTTGAATCAAACTCTGATCCTCTATGAAAATATTTTCAATCTGGGTGGTCACTCCACCTATCCCATGATGCTTTGGTCCAGATCTCCCATCCTATACATCCCACTTGCCTTTGAAAAGATAAATTCTACCTTCTGGTGATGTAAAATAGACTATGCGGTGATAGCAGTCTACAAAGGTGTGACAGTGGACTAACCAGTCCATCCCAAGAATGAAATTGAAGCCTGTAATCTCAAGAAAAAAGAGATTACATGAGAAAGGGTAACTTCCAACCCCAAGTGGAAAGTCCCTACACTGGTGTATGCCCTTCGTCTGTATTCCCAATATTGTATCGAGGGTCATTACACCATAGTGATACAGTATCTCTAGTCCAAAACTTTCCATGATAGATATAGATATGAAAGAGTGTGAATAACTTGTATCAAACAAAGAATAGACAATAGTGGAGGCTACTAGAATACTACCACATGCTGTAAATGGTTTCATAGCCTGATCCTCGCCTATTGGCTATAAAGAATGCAACTAACATGATGCATGGCCCTGTGCAACAGATGGACTACCATGATCATGACTTCTCTGCTAGTGATGCTGGTGATCAGGGGTCTGAAAACCACATCCACGACAACCTCCTCATCCAGACCTACCAATTCTATTACAATTACTCACTTGACGCGGTGCAAAATAATTGTCTCCTGTAAGTGGAGCGGATTATGATCCTTTTCCACTTGAATTTGGTGGAAAGGTCTTGCAGAAACGCTAAAGATGACCCATGCGGTCATAATCCCAACACTCCATAAGGTCTCTATCACATTGGGGATTCTTATTCCCTAGTATTCCACACTAATGACACACCACAAATCTATCAATATGGATACTTTGGCTACCACTGCCTTAATGAGAAACCTCAAAGGAACATTTCCTACCTCCAGAAGAACTACTTTCCTAACGCGGCATAGATACTTTAAACTCGGTACTTGTGCCATCCCTCAGGTTACATTCAGTGGTAAGGGCATGATCAAATATTGTAGAAAATTTAGGAAGGAGAAATACATTCACCTGAGTTCGTATGGTGTACTAGATACCATCCTCAAAATTTCTAGCACATGAAATCCCATCACCGGATAAAAGTGGTAAAAAGCACTGAAAATCAGTGAAACATGCTTAATATTCCATAACTGCCATAGAACCCTTCTCAAGAAGCATGAATTCTCTGACTCTATCAGCTCTAAATTCTTGAGGAAAGAACTAATCATAGAAGGTTGTCTGGAAATCAACCCATAACATGCCCTGATGAAGACCGACCTGGGTAACCACATCCCACTAATGCTATTTCGAATCCCATAGAAAGTATATATCAAGATTTAATCTCCTCTATGGAGGCATTTATAGATGCTCAATAATATACAGCATGGCCTCTAGCTGAGACTCAGTAGCCTGAGAACCACCATCCTCTGAAAAAGTAGGAGGATGCTACTACTAAAACTCATGGGTCAGATCAACCATCATAAGTGAAACCCGTGGAGAACCATTCATTGACTTCATCAGATGTAGGAAACTATCATGGACTTGACCACCAGTGCTTGATCAGTTACAACAGGTGGTTCCTCAAGTGGAACTATTCAATTTAATACTGGTAGCTCAGGGCCCACCATGTCTGGATCATGGTCGTCATCACCCTCATGGAGAACGACACTAGGACTTCACAGAAACATTGGTCTACAAATGGGAAGCACACACCTCATAACTAGATTAGAAGTATAAGATAACATCACTAGCAGAAAATGAACATAAGAAAACTCACTACCCAAGGCATACTACCCAAAATACCCACTTAGATGGCCAGGTATTGGTAAGTTATCAAGTATAAGTTTCAGGTCATTTTGAAGTTAATTACCAAGTTCACTCATTTACCTTTCATAAACATGATAAGGCGGGATAAGGATTTGTAACCAATTAATTTTAGATTTTAGGATTCAGTTTATAATGGATATACATTTCCAATAACTCAGTGGCTATACACTTATCACCAGAAACGACACCCACTTATTTATAGCATAATGGCTCAACTCAGTAAATTACTCATCCCAACCCATGAGGGCCCATAAACCTTGTGAATTGAGACAATAAATCACTCAATTATATCCAAATTAATATAATTATAGGTAAACTATCACAACATCATTTAAAAAACACAAGCATATCAAGAAATGAAAAGCAGTGAAATGCACCTATATGGCATGGAAATATACATGACATGTGAACTCTGGGTGCCTATAAGTATGCATGTAACAATTATCCGTGCCCTCATATCATCAGGCTAAGGATGAAAGAAATTATAAAACAGAGTAATAATCAACCGCGCCATACATCATGTGCATCACCCAATGGTGAAATAATATCAACTATAATAGGAAAATTAGAAAAACAATTTCATTTTGGATAGCATGGATTTTACCCCAAACATGGGTTCATAATGCCCAAGCACATCTTATGACCATGTCCCAAGCATTAATGTTCTCCAATATATTGTCTCCAAATAGAAAAGAAAGAAAATAAACCACCTTTGATACCACTTTGTGATGTCTCAGACCTGGATTCCACTTAACGGGTGCTATAACATCACGCCTTTTATCACATAAACTTTCATTACATTATACAAAACCGAGGACCTTTAAGGTTTAGTGTCTTGGAAACCAGGAACTCAAAACATGAAAACATAAAACATTCTTCTTAAACACTTGAGAGGCTTCTCCTTATGTTCATCCAAGGTTCATTACTTCATCTCATAACCTGGGGACAAATATCAAAAGAAAGGGTGAGCAGAAGGCCTGGTAAGGGAAACAAGGAAAACATTTAACATGTGAACTTGAGATACATCAATAAAGTCATGAAAAGAACTTTAAGGAATGAGAAAGAAATCATGAGGCATATCATAATAAAAAATAACGTTTTTCATAACTTGAAAATGTGGCTAAAATATTTTACAAAGACAATCATTTCCATTTCACCAAGGTCCATCCCCAAGGTGTCAATAAAAATTACCAAGGTTATTCACCAAAGTATCAGTCTAAATGGTCATCTCTAGATATTAAGTCTTTACCCAATGCATTGGAGTGCTATCAGGGTGCACCCTTAAATTTGTCTTTATCATCCTGTGAGCCACATATATCATCATAAATCATTTATTAAACAACCCATATAGCATAAAAGAAATGGATTTCATTTCACAATCATAATGTTTTAAAAACTACTTTAAAGACATGATCTTTATGTCACTTTAAACCCACAGAAAAGGAAAGCGGGTCTCATGTATGTAAATTCTAGAATTCAAAATAGAAAATTTTGGTATATATGTGCATACCCCTTTAGAAGAAATATCTTTGAGTATTAAATTAATAAAATAAATGAATTTTAGGGTAAGAGAGATACATTTTGAGATGGAAATTCTGCAACATAACGGCTATGTTTCGGTGGTTTAGAAATCATTGAAAAGAGAGGGAACATGGGTCACCCACTCATAAAAGATCCATAAAACAGTAGGGGGACAAAATATAAGGGATTTAAGAACATGGTATTGAATTTTTAAAGATATACCATATGAAATTAAGAACATGAAAGGAAGACAAAAATAAGATTTTTCTTATGAAAATTTGGCAGCCTAACGGTGTCACTTAAACTTCAACAAAAATGAATTGATGAGATCAAATAGGATCTCTCATAATATGAACATAAAAGTTCAGTATGATAGATATAGATATCATACCCAAACATAATAAAACGGAACTTGAAATAATTGACATGAAAGTAGAACTTTGAAAAATGAGAAAGGTGAAAAAATCCTTTAAAAATTTGGCAGCCTAACGGCGCCACTTAAACTTCAACAAAAAATGAATTGATGAGATCAAATAGGGTCTCTCATCATATGAACATAAAATTTCAGTATGATAGATATAGATATCATACCCCAACATAATAAAAAGGAATTTGAAATACTTGACATGAAAGTAGAACTTTGAAAAATGAGAACGGTGAAAGAATCCCTTAAACATTTGGCAGCTAAACGGCGTCACTTAAACATTCTTAAAACGAATTGATGAGGGAAAGAGGGGGTATCTCATCATATGAAAATGAAAAGGGAAGTAATATGAATATTAAAGGACATCCTCCAACATAAGAACATTAAGAATAAAAGAAATGACATAAAATAGATTACTTGAAAAGAAAGAGAGAGGTCGGATCCCTTACCATAAAACGTAACTCTTAAAACTCAAAGGTTGGGACCTTTAGGGCTTGGGGGCACCTTGAGAGGACTCCTTGGGAGGTAATGAGACCAGAGATTCATTGGGGGAGAGTTGGGAGTGAAAACTAAAAGAGTAAAGGGTGGGTATTTATAGGGAATGTGAGGGGAAAAGGCATTAATGGCCAAGGGACACCTCACAAGTGGTTTTCTCAAAACCATGGGCTCTCCCATGGTATTTCCCATGGAGTTACGCCACATGGGGGCCCCCATACAATAATCCATCACCTTTGGTTGGCCAACCATTAAAATATCTCATGAAATCATCATGACACAGTTATGATGTCATTAAACATACAGAAACCCTAAAACTGTATTTTTACTATTCACTGAAAATTCAACTTTCTCAGAAAAATCCCAAAATTTCACCTTAACCAAATATCAATGCTCCGATTTGAAAAATGAACTCTATTTTATAAAAATAATTTTCTAAATATTTTTAATTTAATTTTTAAATAAATACACTATTCACTAAAAATTCATTTTTTTCAGAAAAATCCCCAAAAATTACCTTAACATAATATCGATGCACTGAGTTCAAAAATGAAATCCATTTTATAAAAATAATTATCTAAATATTTTTAATTCAATTTTTAATTAAAAAACACTATTCACCTGAAAAAACTAATACCTGAGTAATAATTTTTGAAATAGTTATTTAACTATTTTATTGAATCACATTACTTAATCAAGGTGCCTAGATTATATTAATACTTTATTTTAGTGAGATTACTAATCCATTTGGTCACATTACTAATCTTAAGAATAAAATAACTATTCATAATTTACTATTCATCAAAAATCAAGTTGATCTTATTAGACTCTAAATTTCGTACTGAACATAATTATAGAAAACCATTTTTAGAAAATCATTACACATTTTTAATTATTTAAGGTTTACATAAACATTTTTAAAATATCCTTTTTCTAAAATTCTTCAAAAATTTGCATTCTATATTTATCCAGTCATTTGAAAATTCATAAACTTCATCATAAGAAAAAATTGAAATTTTTATTTAAAACAAAGGATTACACAAGGCGGTTATGGTCTCCTTACATATCCCCTTATCACACTAGTATAGAACCTAAGTGTAAGGTGTGCTAAGGTGAGATAATCTGAGGGAGGTTCGGCCAACATCGTGCGATTAGTAATTTCTATCAGTTTGAACTTCTCGCGAAGGCGATTCCGTTCTAGCTTCACACAATGAAGTTTAGCTTGGGTTTGGTCCAGATCAAATCCCAATGGTGCTACCTCCTTCCCAAGTTCTGTTAGATGGGCTTCGATCGGTCCAAGACTACTGGGTGAGGCCATCGAATCTTCTTTTTATATTAATTAACCAAGATCACTTGTATTTAGAGACAATAATCAAAACGTTTAGTTTCCAGCGGTCATATTGACCAACGATCATATAACAGTCAAAACCTAATAGTCTCATTTTAAGTATACTCATGTTATCAAATGAAACAGTTTTGTTGAGTATAAAATAACACACAAAATTAGGAAACAATATTTATTCAAAATTTCGGGTCGTTACAATCTTCCCCCCTTAAGAAATTGCAAGCTCACAGTTTTTAAAATCGGGATTGTAAATTTCATTGAAATTCCCACATCAGAAAAATAGTCAGTAACACTATTACTTTAAAATAAAGAAAGGGAAGTAAAAAAGGTCACCTGAGTTAACACATTCTAGGATTCCATGTAGGAAAACATGGACATGGAGGAGAAAAAGAAAGGGTCACGTTCTAAGGGATATTGATAGAAAACATGATTATGAGAAAGTTAACCACGATAAAATCACAAACTTATGATGTGTGTAAACGGTCTTTGATTACCTAGTAGGAAACATAAACCAACAATGTTTTTGTTTTACGTTCCATTTCATAATTTTGAGGAATTCATTTACTACGTAGAACAAAAACATAAGGAAATATACCTACCTTCAATTAGAGTTTCATCCTTTAATAAGTTTCTTCCAAAACTAATCTTTTCTCCAAATGATGAGCATTCAAAACTACTTGGTCTCATCAAAGCACAAGAATCATCTTCAAGAGAATCACATAATCTACCAAAGATTAACTATCTATTTCTTCTATTATCCCAAAAATATAAATGGTAAGATAAAACAACTCTTAAAAAAGAAATAATCCCATAGGAAGGGAAACTTCTTTAAATATTCAAAATTCCACGGTACTACCCAAAGTTCATCATAGACCATTCCATAAATAACTTTCCTTAAAATTCCTCAAAATAAACCAAACTAAGATTGAAACCCAAATACAAGAAGGATTTGATAACGTAGTCTTCCAAAATAAACTTCATCATTCATCTCCAAACAACATCAATCACTCCTAACATCTTATAACAAAAGAAGCTAACCTAAACATATTTTCCCCAAGATAGGTTAATCATTTCCATAAGTAACCTAAATTACTATAGGTCCACCTTAAATTCATCAATTCTTCAAAATATAAGTCAACCTTTACTCCTAAAAGAAAATACCATAGTAATCTATTTACCTTGATCAAATAGGGTTCCCAAAATAGTGAACATCTTCCAAAATAATAATCATCTTTTAATCCCCTAATCACCTTTTTTTAAGAAGGACAGCTTCACTACATCAACATGTGGTACATAGAAATAGATGTTTTACTTAATGATATAAAATCATATTAGGTAGTGACTCGATGATCTTAGAAAATATAAATGACATGCTCATAGAGCATGAAATAAAATGAAACATGACATAGACAATTATTGCGAAGAAGTTACATATACTTCAGTCATCATGATCTATCTCAGCATAGGACTTGCATTGTTCCCTTTTCCTTGAATATTTTTGATGCTCATTATGCTTCTCATTCATTCCAAGAGAGCATTGCCTTGGATAATGTCTAATTTCTCTACATTTATGACATAGAAATGTATAAGGTACATTAGATCGAACCTTATCTCCATTCATCAAATTATCCATTTTTTTAAAGCAATTGGATACTTTATTCCCTATCTTCCCACACTTAAGACATCTCTCGCGTCCTTTGTGACATTCTCCTTGGTGCCTCTTCCCAAAAAATTTTCAAAAAATAAATTAGGTCTTCTTTCCCTTATCAACTTTATCAGAAGAACATCCTTGAGACTTTGTCTTCTTCTTCCTTGATGAATTTGGGCATTCAACTAGGTACCAATTATTAATTGTGATTTTTGATAGCTGGTTTGGCATAATCACAATATGTTCAACTTGATCTTTCGTCATCTATGTCACATTAATGGGGAAATCGTCACATTTCCTATCACATTGGTAGTTGGGATATGCTCTTCTATTTCTCACCATTAACTAAGAAAAGAACGTATAATTAGGGGGCTTAAATACTTATCCAATAATCATGAAAATGAAACTTAAAGCATAGAAGGATAAACTTGTAGAAGAGAAGTATACCCTAACTTGTGATCCCCTAGGTCCTAATCTAGTTTATCCATGATCATATATTCTTATGTGAATCTTTATTTTATTTTATCTTTGTTCCTTTAATAATGGTTCATACTAAGCTTATGAATTTACCAAAGCATATCCCCCGGGAGTGTCGTAACCAAGAGTGCAGCAAGCCCCGTGGTCGTGTACCAGTTCCCGTTTGAGTCTAGCTCAAACCGGTGTTTTCGGGTTTTACCCCTATGTACATCTGTGCTAGAGCCACCTCTAGCTGCTCGTATCCAGACAGGGATGTATTTTCTTGGCAACCACTTACTCAATACTCACCAAAATACCAGGAAGATTCCCTATATATAAACTTTTCTAAAGGCTTATTCCTAAAGTTTTCATATCCTAATTTCCACAAATAACTAAACCATCCTTTTATACCAAATATAACATCCCGCCTTTTTATCACATAAGCTTTCATTACATTATACAAAACTGAGGATCTTTTAGGTTTAGTGTCTTAGAAACCAGGAACTCAAAACATTAAAACATAAAACATTATTCTTAAACACTTGAAAGGCTTTTCCTTATGTTCATACTAGGTTCATTAATTCATCTCATAACCTGGGGATATATATCAAAAGAAAGGGTGAGCAGAAGGCCCAGTAAGGGAAACAAGGGAAACATTTAACATGTGAACTTGAGATACATCAATAAAGTCATGAAAAGAAATTTAAAGCATGAGAAAGAAATCATGAAGCATATCATAATAAAAACATAATGTTTTTTATAACTTGAATATATGGATACAATATTTTACAAAGACAATCATTTCCGTTTTACCAAGGTCCATCCCCAAGGTGTCAATAAAAATTACCAAGGTTATTCACCAAGGTATCAGTCTAAATGGTCATCTCTAGAGATTAAGTCTTTACCCAATGCATTGGAGCGCTATCAGGGTGCACCCTTAAATTTGTCTTTATAATCATGTGAGCCCCATATATCATCATAAATCATTTCATAAAAAACCCATATAGCATAAAATAAATGGGTTTCATTTCATAATCATAACGTTTTAAAAACTGCTTTAAAGACATGATCTTTATTACACTTTAAACCCACGGAAAAGGAAAGAGGTTCTCATGTATGTAAATTCTAGAATTTAAAATAGAACATTTTGGTATACATGTGAATACCCCTTTAGAAGAAATATCTTTGAGTATTTACTTAATAAAATAAATGAATTTCAGTGTAATAGAGACACATTTTGAGACGGAAATTCTGCAGCATAACGGCTATGTTTCGGTGTTTTAGAAATCATTGAAAAGAGTGGGGACATGGGTCACCCACTCATAAATTATCCATAAAAAAATAGGCGGACAGAATATAAGTGAGTTAATAACATGTTATTGAATTTTGAAAGATATACCATATGAAATTAATAACATGAAAGGAAGACAAAAATAAGATTTCTCTTATGAAAATTTAGCATCCTAACGGCGTCACTTAAACTTCAACAAAAATGAATTGATGAGATCAAATAGGGTCTCTCATCATATGAACATAAAAGTTCAGTACTATAGATATAGAGATCATACCCTAACATAATAAAAAGGATCTTGAAAGACTTTACATGAAAGTAGAACTTTGAAAATTGAGAAAGGTGAAAGAATCCTTTAAAAATTCGGCAGCCTAACGGCGCCACTTAAACTTAAACAAAAATGAATTGACAAGATCAAATAGGGTGTCTCATCATATGAACATAAAAGTTCAGTATGATAGATATAGAGATCATACCCCAACATAATAAAAAGAAATTTTAAAGACTTGGACTAAAAGTAGAACTTTGAAAAATGAGAAAGGTGAAAGAATCCCTTAAAAATTCGGCAGCCTAACGGCGTCACTTAAACATTCTTAAAACGAATTGATGAGGGCAAGAGGGGGTATCTCATCATATGAACATGAAAAGGTCAGTAAGATGAATATAAAAGGACATCCTCTAACATAAGAACATGGAGCATAAAAGAAATGACATAAAAGAGATTACTTGAAAGGAAAGAGAGAGGTCGGATCCCTTACCTTAAAACGTAACTCTTAAAACTCAAAGGTTGGGACCTTGAGGGCTTGGGGGCACCTTGAGAGGATTCCTTGGGAGGTAATGAGACTAGAGATTCATTGGGGGAGAGTTGGGAGTGAAAACTAAAGGAGGAAAGGGTGGGTATTTATAGGGAATGTGAGGGGACGAGGCATTAATGGCCAAGGGACACCTCACAAGTGGTTTTCTCAAAACCATGGGCTCTCCCATGGTATTTCCCTTGGAGTTAGGCCACATGGGGCCCCCATACAATAATTCATCACCTTTTGTCATCCAACCATTAAAATATCTCATGACATCATCATGACACAGTTATGATGTCATTAAACATACTGAAACCATAAAACTGTATTTTTACTATTCACTGAAAATTCAACTTTCTCAGAAAAATCCCAAACTTTCACCTTAACCAAATATCAATGCTCCGATTTCAAAAATGAACTCCATGTTATAAAAATAATTTTCTAAATATTTTTAATTTAATTTTTAAATAAATACACTATTCACCGAAAATTTATTTTTTTCAGAAAAATCCCCAAAAATTACCTTAACATAATATCGATGCTTTGAGTTCAAAAATGAAATCCATTTTATAAAAATAATTTTCTAAATATTTTTAATTTAATTTTTAATTAAAAAACACTATTCACCCAAAAAAAACTAATACCTGACTAATAATTTCTGAAACAGTTATTTACCTATTTTATTAAATCACATTACTTAATCATGGTGCCTAGATTATATTAATACTTTCTTTTAGTGAGATTACTATTCCATTTGTCCACATTACTAATCCTAAGCATAAAATCACCATTTATAATTTACTATTCATCAAAAATCAAGTTGATCTTATTAGAATCTAATTTTTGTACTAAACATAATTGTAGAAGACCATTTTTTGAAAATCATTACACATTTTTAATTATTTAAGTTTTACATAAACATTTTTAAAATATCCTTTTTCTAAAATTCATCAAAAATATGCATACTATATTTATTCGGTCATTTGAAAATTCATAAACTTCATTATAAGAAGAAATTGAAGTTTTTATTTAAAACAAAGGATTACACAAGGCAGTTACGGTCTCCTTACATAGAACCTTATCAGACCAGCATAGGACCTAAGTGTAAGGTGTGTTAAGGTGAGAGAATCCAAGGGATAATCATCCAACATCGCACGAGTAGTAATTTCTATTAGTTTGAACTTCTCGCAAAGGCGATTCTGTTCTAGCTTCACACGATGAAGTTTAGCTTGGGTTTGGTCCAGAGAAAAGCCCAGTGGTGGTACATCCTTCCCAAGTTCTGTTAGATGGGCTTTGATTGGTCCAAGACTACTGGGTGAGGCCATCGAATCTTCTTTCTATATTAATTAACCAAGATCACTTGTATTTAGAGACAATAATCAAAATGTTTAGTTTCCAGCGGTCATATTGACCAACGATCAAATAACAGTCAAAACCCAACAGTATCATTTTAATTATACTCATGTTATCAAATGAAACAGTTTTTTTGAGTATAAAATAACACACAAAACTAGGAAACAATATTTATTCAAAATTTCAGGTCGTTACAATCTTTCCCTCTTAAGAAATCGCGTCCTCACAATTTTTATAATCGGGATTGGAAATTTCATTGAAAGTCCCACATCGGAAAATAGTCAGTAACACTATTACTTTAAAAGAAATAAAGGGAAGTAAAAAAGGTCACCTGAGTTAACCCATTATAGGATTCCATGTAGGAAAACATGGACATGGAGGAGAAAAAAAGGGTCACGTTCTAAGGGAGAGTTATAGAAGACAATATTAGGAGAAAGTTAACCACGATAAAAGCACAAACTTATTATGTGTGTAAACGGTCTTTGATTACCTAGTAGGAAACGTAAACCAACAACGTTTTTGTTTTACGTTCCATTTCATAATTTTGAGGAATTCATTTACTACATAGAACAAAAAAATAAGGAAATATACCTACCTTCAAGTATATTTTCATCCTTTAATAATTTTCTACCAAAACTAATCTTTTCTCCAAATGATGAGCATTCAAAACTACTTGGTCTCATCAAAGCACAAGAATCGTCTTCCAGATAATCACATAATACACCAAAGATTAACTATATATTTCTTCTATTATCCCAAAAATAGAAATGGTAACATAAAACAACTCTTCAAAAAGAAAGAATCTCATAGGAAGGGAAACTTCTTTAAATCTTCAAAATTCCACGGTACTACCCAAAGTTCATCATAGACCATTCCATAAATAACTGTCCTTAAAATTCCTCAACATAGACCAAAGTAAGATTGAAACCCAAATACAAGAAGGATTTGATAACATAGTCTTCCAAAATAAACTTCATCATTCATCTCCAAACAACAGCAATCACTCCTAACATCTTATAACAAAAGAAGATAACCTAAACATATTTTCCCCAAGATAGGTTAATCATTTCCATAAGTAACCTAAATTACTATAAGTCCACCTTAAATTCATCGATTCTTCAAAATATAAGTCAAACTTTACTCCTCAAATAAAATACCATAGTAATCTATTTACCTTGATCAAATAGGGTTCCCAAAATAGTGAACGTCTTCCAAAATAATAATCATATTTTAATCCCCTAATCACCCTTTTTTTAAGGACAGCTTCACTACATCAACATTTGGTACATAACAATAGATGTTTTCCTTAATGATATAAAATCATATTAGGTAGTGACTCGATGATCTTAGAAAACATAAAAGATATGCTCATAGAGCACGAACTATAATACAACATGACATAGACAATTATTGTGAAGAAGTTACATGTACTTCAGTCATCATGATCCATCTCAGCATAGGACTTGCATTGTTCCCTTGTCCTCAACGATTTTTGATGCTCATCATGCTTCTCATCCATTCCTAGAGAGAATTTCCTTGGATAATGTCTAACTTCTCCACATTTACGACATCAAAATGTATAAGGCACATTAGATCTAACCTTATCTCCATTTATCACATTATCGATTTTTTTAAAGCAATTGGATACTTTATGCCCTATCTTCCCACACATAAAACATCTCCCGGTTCCTTTATGACATTATCCTTAGTGCCTATTCCCACACTTTTTGCAAAAAAGAAATTGGGTCTTCTTTCCCTTATCAACTTTTTCAGAAGAACATCCTTGAGACTTTGTCTTCTTCTTCTTTGATGAATTTGGGTATTCAACTAGGTACCAATTATTAATTGTGATTTTTGATATCTATTTTGGCATAATCACAATATGTTCAACTTGATCTTTCCTCATCTCTATCACATTAATGGGGCAATCATCACATTTCCTATCACATTGGTTGTTGGGACATGCTCTTCCATTTCCCACCATTAACTAAGAAAAGAACGTATAATTAGGGGGCTTAAATACTTAGCCAATAATCATGAAAAGGAAACATAAAGCATAGAAGGATAAACTTGTAGAAGATAAGTATACCCTAACTTGTGATCCCCTAGGTCCCAATATAGGTTATCCATGATCATATATCCTTATGTGAATCTTTATTTTATTTTATCTTTGTTCCTTTAATAATGGTTCATACTAAGCTTATGAATTTACCAAAGCATATCCCCCGGGAGTGTCGTAAACAAGAGTGTAGCAAGGCCCGTTGTCGTGTAACAGTTCCTGTTTGAGTCTAGCTCAAAGCAGTGTTTTCAGGTTTTACCACTATGTACATCTGTGCCAGATCCACCTCTAGCTACTCGTATCCATACAGGGATGTATTGGCTTGGCAACCACTTACTCAATACTCACCAAAATACCAAGAAGATTCCCTATATATAAAATTTTCTAAAGGCTTCTTCCTAAAGTTTTCATATCCTAATTTCCACAAATAACTAAACCATCCTTTTATACCAACTATAACATCCCGCCTTTTTATCACATAAACTTTCATTACATTATACAAAACCGAGGATCTTTAAGGTTTAGCGTCTTGGAAACCAGGAACTCAAAACATGAAAACATAAAACATTCTTTTCAAAAACTTGAAAGGCTTATCCTTATGTTAATCCTAGGTTCATTACTGCATCTCATAACCTAGGGACATATATCAAAAGAAAGGGTGAGCAGAAGTCCCAGTAAGGGAAACAAGGGAAACATTTAACATGTGAACTTGAGATACATCAATAAAGTCATGAAAAGAACTTTAAGCATGAGAAAGAAATCAAGAGGAATATGATAATAAAAAATAATGTTTTTCATAACTTGAATATGTGGCTACAATATTTTACAAATACAATCATTTCCGTTTCACCATGGTCCATCCCCAAGGTGTCAATAAAAATTACTAAGGTTATTCACCAAAGTATCAGTCTAAATGGTCATCTCTAGAGATTAAGTCTTTACCCAATGCATTGGAGTGCTATCAGGGCGCACCCTAAAAATTTGTCTTTATCATCATGTGAGCCACATATATCATCATCAATAATTTCATAAACAACCCATATAGCATAAAAGAAATGGTTTTCATTTCATAATCATAACGTTTTAAAAACTGCTTTAAAGACATGATCTTTATGTCACTTTAAACCCACGGAAAAGGAAAGCGGTTCTCATGTATGTAAATTATAGAATTTAAAATAAAACATTTTGGTATATATGTGAATACACCTTTAGAAGAAATATCTTTGAGTATTCACTTAATAAAATAAATGAATTTGAGGGTAAGAGAGAGACATTTTGAGATGGAAATTCTGCAGCATAACGGCTATGTTTTGGTGTTTTAGAAAACATTGAAAAGAGAGGGGACATGGGTAACCCACTAATAAATGATCCATAAAATAGTAGGGGGACAGAATATAAGGTATTTAATAAAATGGTATTGAATTTTGAAAGATATACCATATTAAATTAAGAACATGAAAGGAAGAAAAAAATAAGATTTCTCTTATGAAAATTCGGCAGCCTAACGACGTCACTTAAACTTCAACAAAAATGAATTCATGAGATGAAATAGGGTCTCTCATCATATGAACATAAAAGTTGAGTATGATAGATATAGAGATCATACCCCAAAATAATAGAAAGTAACTTGAGAGACTTGACATGAAAGTAGAACTTTGAAAAATGAGAAAGGTGAAAGAATCCCTTAAAAATTCGGCAGCCTAACGGCGCCACTTAAACTTCAACAAAAATGGATTGATGAGATCAAATAGGGTCTCTCATCATATGAACATAAAATTTCATTATGATAGATATAGATATCATACCCCAACATAATAAAAAGTAATTTTAAAGACTTGACATGAAAGTAGAACTTTGAAAAATGAGAAAGGTGAAAGAATCCCTTAAAAATTCGGCAGCCTAACGGCGTCACTTAAACATTATTAAAACGAATTGATGAGGGAAAGAGGGGGTATCTCATCATATGAACATGAAAAGGGTAGTAAGATAAATATAAAATGACATCCTCCAACATAATAACATGGAGAATAAAATAAATGACATAAAAGAGATTACTTGAAAGGAAAGAGAGAGGTCGGATCCCTTACCTTAAAACGTAACTCTTAAAACTCAAAGGTTGGTACCTTGAGGGCTTGGGGGAACCTTGAGAGGACTCCTTGGGAGGTAATGAGACCAGAGCTTCGTTGGGGGAGAGTTAGGGTGAAAACTAAAGGAGTAAAGGGTGGGTATTTATAGGGAATGTGAGGGGACAAGGCATTAATGGCCAAGGGACACCTCACAAGTGGTTTTCTCACAACCATGGGCTCTCCCATGGTATTTCCCATGGAGTTAGGACACTTTGGCCCCCCCATACAATACTTCATCACCTTTGGTCGGAAAACCATTAAAATATCTCATGAAATCATCATGACATAGTTATGATGTCATTAAACATACCGAAACCCTAAAACTGTATTTTTACTATTCACTATAAATTCAAATTTCTTAGAAAAGTACCAAAATTTCACCTTAACCAAATATCAATGCTCCGATTTCAAAAATGAACTCCATTTTATAAAAATAATTTTCTAAATATTTTTAATTTAATTTTTAAATAAATACACTATTCACCAAAAAATCATTTTTTTCAGAAAAATCCCCAAAAATTACCTTAACATAATATCGATGCTCTGAGTTCAAAAATGAAGTCCATTTTATAAAAATAATTTTCTAAATATTTTTAATTTAATTTTTAATTAAAAAACACTATTTACCCGAAAAAACTAATACCTGACTAATAATTTCTAAAACAGTTATTTACCTATTTTATTGAATCACATTACTTAATCAAGGTGCCTAGATTATATTAGTACTTTCTTTTAGTGAGATTACTAATCCATTTGGTCACATTACTAATCCTAAGCATAAAATAACTATTCATAATTTACTATTCATCAATAATCAAGTTGATCTTATTAGACTCTAAATTTCGTACTGAAGATAATTATAGAAGACCGTTTTTTGAAAATCATTACACATTTTTAATTATTTAAGGTTTACATAAACATTTTTAAAATAACCTTTTTCTAAAATTCGTCAAAAATATGCATACTATATTTATCCGGTCATTTGAAAATTCATAAAATTCATCATAAGAAGAAATTGAAATTTTTATTTAAAACAAAGGATTACACAAGGCAGTTATGGTCTCCTTACATAGCCCCTTATCACACCAGAATATGACCTAAGTGTAAGGTGTGCTAAGGTGAGATAATCTGAGGGAGGCTCGGCCAACATCGCACGAGTAGTAATTTCTATCAGTTTGAACTTCTTGCGAAGGCGATTCCATTCTATCTTCACATGATGAAGTTCAGATTGGGTTTGGTCCAGAGCAAAGCCCAGTGGTGCTACCTCCTTCCCAAGTTCTGTTAGATGGGCTTAGATCGGTCTAAGACTACTGGGTGAGGTCATCGAATCTTCTTTCTATATTAATTAACCAAGATCACTTGTATTTAGAGACAATAATCAAAACGTTTAGTTTCCAGCAGTCATATTGACCAACGAACATATAACAGTCAAAACCCAACAGTCTCATTTTAATTATACTCATGTTATCAAATGAAACAGTTTTGTTGAGTATAAAATAACACACAAAATTAGGAAACAATATTTATTCAAAATTTCAGGTCGTTACAGGTGCCCTGAGCCTGGTGGGCCACATGGCCTCAATCGCATCTCCCCAAATGTCATAGGTTTCCGACTAGCAGCAAGGACCTAGGGTGTGTACATGGGAAGACTATTACCTCATTAGCAAAGTGTATTATAGTGGAAGTAATATAAAAAATAGTAAACAGCGGAAGCAATATAAATAAATAGAAAAAGAAAACTGATGTAATAGATAAACAAGAATAATAATAACTGTATCAATTAGAACAATGATGATGTAATTTCATGTCACTAGATAACTGGAAAACATGGATACAAGACAATAGGCATAACAGTTCCACAAAGAAAAAGAAAACAAAGACTACTCCAAGCATCCCAAGATCCAACTCGGTCATCTGTTGTCAATATCCAACCTAAACAGCATGAACTCAAGTGTTTGAAGTCTTATGCTTCCCTTTGTCAACACCTAAGACCATGTAATCTACCTTGGGTACCAAACAGTACCCAGAGAGGGTGTGAGATAAATCTCAGTGGGTCACCACCAATGGTGTCTATAACATCCAACATGGGTAATGGAATATAACAGTGTGCAGGCACACATATATAAAGTAAATCAAGTAGTACAATGTAACTAAATACCCAATTACCTACTTCATCCCTCGACCGGAGTCTGAACGTGTAACCATTTCATTAATTAATTAATTACCATTTAATGTTAATAGGTTATGTGAGGCATAGCTAGCACTGACATCACCTCGTGATAGTATAAGTAGTGAAGGTCCCAAGATGTAACAAAGCAACCTGAAATGATATCTAGTGATGGAGTTCCAGGGTAATAACCAAGGTAACATAGACCTCACATAACTCTAACTATGTATAATCTGAGTCTAGATAAGGGGTAAGAGTTTAATCCAAGGAGAATAATCCAAGGAATTCCATAATAAGGTGTGTATCGAGTCCAAGGTGATCGACTAAGGTAAAATGGGGCTAATCAAAGATAGTAACCTATGGGATTTCACCATGGAACCTTTTAGTCAATGATGGATCCAAGGAGTGTATCCAAGGTATCCTATAATAATGTAAAGGACCCTAAAGTAGTATATCGGGCATCCGAGGAATAGATAAGAATCAGAGTCTGGGAGGGTATCAACCTAATAAAACTGCATCCTTGAATCGAAATGGGGTTCCTGAATCCCAAGGTACTCTCCTCACAGAATCCAAGGTGATCCTAAGTCAGTCTATTCATATTTGATATTGTAATCATGTAATCATTCATTAGGTTCAAGACTTGTCTTCCACTAGTTTGGATAGGCCAAGTAGTGTTGCAACCGTTTAATCAAGTTTTTATTAACTATTAAAGTGTATTCAATTATTGAGGTTTACTCTTCTACCTTCCATTAATATGGAAAGAGGTGCTAAGAACATTTAACCTTTACTCAATCTCTTTTGATAAGGCCAATTTATATACTTAGTATACTTTCCATTCCAAATTTCACATTTAATAATCATTTTAAAGCACCTACCTTAGGAGGGTCAAGTGGTGATCATACATGGTACATTCCATTATTCACTTCGCCTTAATAATAAGTCATTTATTATGGGATGGCTCACTTTTAAGAAGGTTAATCAAAGTCACACCCAAATGGTAGTTCAAATGTGCCGAAACACTAAAAATACAAATATGGCATAACATTCAACATGAGGTGGATTGAGTTGTGGGTGTAACAAATAACAACTAATCACATATTTTTAAAGATCATAACCATAAGATTCTAATAAGTATAATCATGGAATGTAAATTTAAGAAATGGATTTTGATAAAATCAGTGGGCCCCACATGAATATTTCCAAAATAAATAAACTTTAGGGATGAGTTATAGACCACCCACCTTAGGGTTGAACGACTCTCCTCCCCCAGTATCGGTCCTTGATTTGTCTTAGATCAGAGTAGATCTAAGAAAACGTGAAAATTCTCACATGACAATATCTAGGTCAAGAGAAAGATAGAATAATAACAGCTTTACAGGACTCGATTACTTACCATTGTGCATCCAACGTGATGAGCAGAAGCTCAATCGGATCTCAGATGAAGGAGATATATTAATCGCTAGCTTTGGCCTTCAAAAAGCTCTAAATTGAGAGTAAAAGGGTTTAATCCTGCTGGTTCTTGGATTAGGGGGGAAGAGGGGGTAAATAGATCATTAAAGGAGAAACTGTAAATTTACCCAGAATTTTAGCTTGTGTATGGTTTTTTCGCACAGTTTTTCAAACTGTGCGCAGACTGTGTGAGATGGTTCTACTTGAAAAAACATCCTCTGTACAGTTTGATCATACCATACGTAATCTATGAATGGGTACATAGGAAAAAGGGGAATTCACATGGTTAAGTCGCACTGCCATGTGCCAACCGTGTGATATGGCTCTATTCGAAAAAACACAATCTATATAGTTTACAAAACTGTGCGGAATTCCAACACAGTTTACTCTAAACCGTGTGCCAAGCCTATTTTTCCTGAAAATATGGGTTCCAAGCTCTAAAAAATCCCCAAACACCTTCAGAACCTTTACTAACTCATTAAGAATCCATATTAGGTACAAAGTATTGATTTAGACCAAAAATTAAAGGATCCATACCTGAGTGAAAAACTAGGTTCTTACAATGATGGCTAGTATAGTATATATATACGTAATGGTATTGAGAAATGGTTCTCCCTAGAGTATTGGTTGAGCCTATGATATTCTGTATAGACTTATTAAACTATTCTACACATGATTTAGCGATGATTTGTTATTTTTATTTTTAATTATGATGTGAGTAGTTTTATTTGGAATAACATATATTAAAATAAATTTTTAAATATTACAAATTTGGTAAATGATTTCAATAGAAAATAATTTTCTTAAAAAAAATTTAATAGCAACAAGGAGGCATGGGTTTAGTCATTATTGTTAATTATGCACTTATTTAGACTTAAAATTTAATCATTTAAAAAACCTTTAAACTAGTTGTATAACACTTGGAATGTAATCATGTTTTTATCCTAATACTTTTTTATACTCTAGTAATTTTCTAAGAAATATCAATTCATACTCTATAAGGAGTAATCTAGAAGTTATTACTAGGAAATTGTTATCATTTTTTGGATATTTATATTTTTAAATTTGGATGTAGTGGTTTTAGTTGTAATTTAGTATTGTTAATATTAATGGGAGGAAATGAGAAATACGATGGTCCATGATTTCATATATCTTCTCAATAGTTAATTTCTTATAATAGTACTTATCTAATAAAATTTATAAATAATTATTTATTTCCATTGGATCATCATTATTTAATAATTCATAAATTAATAAGAATGTATGGAAATTTCCTAGACAAATATTACATTCACCCTATAATTCATTACATAGAATTTATATTAATGATTCAAATTGGAAAATAGAATCTTAAAATAAAATAAAAATTACAATGGGGTTAGGGAGTTCATGAATTAAATTAAAAAAAAATTAAAATATTCCTCAGGGTGGTGATTCATTGAATAAAGTATGTTGATTTGGAAAACATAAACACTAATCTTCATAGATAATATACCAATGTGCGTATTAATTATGGTTTTGTAATTTTTTAATAAACTTATCCAAAAAATTATTGTAGGATGTCTATTCAACCTAATATCTTCCATTATAAGAACATAAAAATTAGCTTGTAAAATTAAATTTTTAACCCTCCTTATAACAGTCTCTAATGTAGTAGTGGGGTGAGTGGTTCTTTGGTTTACATTAGTAGAATAACATTACAGAAAAACTCTAATATTATATATATAATTAATATATCCCATAATATTGGAATTTAATAGGAATTCATGCTTGGATAAATAGAAATACATTCTCCCCAATATTACCATTTCATATTATTTAATTCATCATTGTTTTGACTATATATCTATTAAAAACATGATGTATCAGAGAATTTTTTGTGAAATTAATCAAACAAAATTTCACCTTAAATTTTTATAAGCTTTTTTATTTCCTTAACATAATCAATATATTTAGGTTTCCAATGTTTTTGTATCTTTTGGAAATGAGTGATAGTATAATTGGTTTAATGGGATCATTAATAGAGACTCCCTTTCATTTTATGGGTTTCCTATTAGTGATAGAATTTTATTTATTTATATATTTAGATATGATTAGATTAGAGTTTTCTTAATAGGGTAATGGATTGAGAGAATTTATCATACTGTTATTAAGTTTTAAAACACTTTTTAGGGTGATATAATTGACATTTACCTTATCCTCTAGTTTTTATAACAACATTAATTGATTTTTTAGTTTATTTATATCATATTTTATGTTTTTTTGGAATTATTTATTATTAACCACCTTTTATAACATTAAATATTCTAAACTTGACTTGATTTTTTTAATTGTTTATTAGAAAAGTTTTCGTGGAATTTTTGGATTCTTATTATGTGAAATATTATGAATACCATACCCTAGTTGATAACTTGGGTGTTGTGAATAAATGAAATTACCCATTTTATAATGTATTTTTTTATTTCCTTCCAGAGTTAGAAGTGTTGAAAGGTTCATTTCTAATGGTTTATTAGTATGGTCAACATATAATTTTTATTTCATGACTCTATGAGTAATCTCTCAAATGAAAACATTTTCCATTATAGTGAATATTGATAAAATGGATATTTCAATTAGTATGAGGAGGAGGTTATGATTGAACATAATAAAGACAAAGTTATCAAATAAGTATACTTAGTCCCCCAATGTTTATTCCCAAATTTTTACTAAATGAAAAAAAAATTACCTTCTGTACTACTCTAATAGGAATGTTGGACCTTGAACCATACATTGAATCCTTATATACATTTTTTTAAGAATCCTTATTACATTTGTAATATTATCTTCTAGGGAATCACCTAAAATTACATCAGTCATATTTTGATCTGTAAAAATTAATAATTCATAAAAAATTAATCTATTGTCTATCACTTACGTGATGATGTAAACATCTTTCATGTACTCATTTAAACCATTAAAAATATTCATGAATTATTTCACATTAATATTTTATTATTCCACATATTTCTTTTCTTATTGTGTTCATTCCTGGGGAATGGAAATATTTATTGTAACACCCCAAGATTTCATAGTGTGTTACTTCTTCAAAATAATTCAATAACTTTCACTACATGCAACACCAAGTTCAAGCACACCATGACTTACCAAACAAGCCGTTCAAAAGAGGTTATGAATAGTATTAGATAAATTTTAATGTTTATATAATCCTTATAATTTTAGAATCCATATTATGAGTTTCTTAGATATAATGCAAGAACAAATTCATTTTCAGTATTGCACTTTTATTAACTTTAATAGTGAACCCTTTTTAAATACTATATTTTAAACTTTTTGACTAAATGGGGACATCAAAAATTTAAAATGAAACATCCCAAGCTTCTACGGTACGCTTCTCTTTGAATAATGTGATAGCGTGCGTTGTACGCAACTTCGAGTTCTAACACACACACCACAACTAATTAAACTATCCGTTGTGAATAGTAATACCTACTTTTTGAAATCATATATATTTTATATTTCAAAATAGACTTCATTTTTGGATTTGGAATATTGAAATTAGCCTAGGGTGAAATTTTGGTACTTTTCGGATAACTTTTATATTTTGATGAATAGTGAAAATTTCTAAATTTTAATTAAAAACAACTTTTTTAATCAAAATAATTAATAGTGATAAATTGTGATTTTGAGTGGTTTTAAAGTATATTTAGAATATATTTTTACCATTTAATATAATGTTGGTCATTGGACATAATTTTACAATTAAACCGAACATAAACAAGTGTCAATCTTTTGATAGTTATTACCTCTTAAAAACACGCTTTTTGTTTTGACAGCGGGAATTAATTTTAAATTAATTTCTGCCACTTCTGTGTTTTGAATTTAGGAAAATGGATTCCATATTTGGAATCAGGATGTTCAAATTGTGTAAATAGGTAACTTTTATTTTTAGACATTTTGAATAATTACTGCGGTAAATATTTTATTTACCATGGTTAAGGGTAAATCCTGTAAATAAGGGTTAAAAAATAATATTATAATAATACAAAATTACCCTAAAACGTGTCCTCACCTTATTGGTGGACACATACCCGACCATGGGCATCCTTGGGTCAATTTGGGGACCCCTTGGAGCCACTTGTATGTGGTAGGGACACATTATATTAATAAAGTTAAAATAAAAATAAAAATGGCATAAGCTTACATCTTTTAGAAGAACAATTTTTACATAGGGTTATACATGTTGGATTTTCGATTATAAATATTCATTAGAAAGCTAAAACGATTTCCTACATGATGATATTTTATTTATAATTTTTAGACATCAAATAAGTTAAATTATTAATGACACAATAATGATACAATGTTTACCTCATTAATAAATCATTGAAATAAATAATATTATAATGATTAAAATATTATCTAAAACCTGTCCAATTCTTATTGGTTGATGTTATTTAGAATATTAGTCATCTTATCGTCGACCTAAATGATTTTTGGACCATTATAAACCTAATATAATTATATTATAAAGTAATACTTTCACTCTTTCCTAAAGAGCCCCTCCTCTCCCTTATAAAAGGAGACCACTTCTACTCATTCCTCACACCTCTCAAGCCACTTGGCTCGTCCAAACTCTGCCCAACTAAGCTCCCCACATCCCTCTCCTCCTCCTTGAAGCTTTCCCTTAGGCAGAAAGCATTTCAACAAGTCCTTTGGTTCCAACCAAAGTGAGTTACCTAAATTAAAGGAGGTTAACCTACCCCAACCAAGGAAAAGTACAAGGTAAGGGATTTTTCTTATCTCACATTCAATTCTGTGAGATTTCCATTGTTCGCTACTAAATTATTGAAAGTGGTGTATTGTGTACTTCCATTTGATATATATATTATAATGATTCACTTTATATTCATGTTATTCTGTAAATCATTTGGTGGTTATTAACTTTTGGCCATGCGACTCAGTTGATTAACGTGGTAAGGGGTTTTCATCTCACTCCTTATTCCCGTGAGATTCATGTCATATTGCCACCATTACCTTATGTGTGGCGTATGTACTGCCCATAATTATATTCTTTGTGTAATACACTCTAATTTATGTGTACTTACATATTCATTGTATGATACCTCTTTCATGGGTTGTATGTTTCATAAGTTACCAAACTGGTAAGGGTTATTTCACAATCTCTTCATTATCCGAGGTTGTTTATACGTAATAATCTACTGGGATCTCGTTATCATCCACATCCATGTTTCTTCAAAATGTATTTCAAAACATTTTTAATATTTAAAAGAATATGGGTTAAAGTCATTTATACCCTTGTTTGACTTTTGATAAGAGGTTTATAAGGGAATCTTTCCGTCGTTTTCCAAACAAGGTGCTTTTTAACCTTTTCGACAGAATTAAGATAAGAATGTTTTTTTTACTTATACGGAGGGTGCGGTTATTTTCCGCCGTTATAAAATCGTCAAAGCTTTCCTTAAAAGCTTATAAGATTATTTTCAAAGAAAATGTTTGATTTTATATGGATCTTAAATGATTTCAAAATAAAAGGAGATATTTCTTTAAAAAGAATTTTGATTTCATCTATGTCAACATCCTTTGATGGGTTTTAAGATTATTTGAAGTTGATTTATTATGATACAAAACTTCTATATTGTTTTGAAGGTTTTGTGATATGTTTGACTGTGGATGTGCTATTTTTATACCATTCATAGTTTATGGTGAAAGTATTGACATTTCGTATGCTAGTTCCAATAAGAATGTTTATGTTATATTTCAATCTTTACTTCATATGAATGTGTTGGACAAGTATGTTCCAGGTTGGGGACTGGTTAAAGTAAGCCCTCCAGGTTGGGAACTGGTAAAAGTAAGCCCTCCATGTTAGGGACTGGTAAAATTAAGCCCTCCGGGTTGGTTTCCGGTTATTAGAGGCACTCCGGGTTGGTGTCCGGTTATTAGAGGCACTCCGGGTTGGTGTCCGGTTATTAGAGGCACTCCGGGTTGGTGTCCGGTTATTAGAGGCACTCCGGGTTGGTGTCCGGTTATTAGAGGCACTCCGGGTTGGGTTCCGGTTACAGTTAGCCCCAAGGTCTTGGGACGAGGCCTTGAAAAGTAATTAAAGTTTAGCATTATGCATTCCAACATTATGAAAGTGGTTATTGATATTGCATGTGATTATTCGATTAGTAGAATATCCATGTGAATAAGTAAATGGCATTATTTCATTTTACTTTTGCCATACTATGTTGAAGTTCAATTTTAAAAGGCTTTTGTTTTAGTAATTCATTGCCTTAAATGTTTATGATTATTTTGAATGTTCCGCTATATTGTTATCCTTACTGGGCATTTGAGCTCACCCCTTTTCTATGTTTTATTTTTCCCAGGTAGTGAAGAAGTAAATTATGAATGACTTGCAGGGATATTATGAGGGGTTAATAGTGTGGATATGAAGACTTTGTTGTTGTAGTAGTTTTTTACTTTGAAATGTAATGTAAAACTTTATGATTATATCTAGTGATTCCAAGGCTACTAAACCAATCGGTCTTTCGAGATTTGATCTTTCTTGTGATCATGCCAATGTTATGTATTAATGCACCGACTCTGGGTAACTGGGGTCGGGGCGTTACAGTTGGTATCAGAGGAAGTTTAGTACAAACCTTGGAAGCTAGATTTAGATAAACTCTGATTAGAGCACATAGACCTAAGATTAACTTTGAGGATTAGTATAGAAGAACTTCCTAGAATTTTGGTATTGTAGAGATTTTGTGAGTTTTCCGAGCAATACATCCCTGTCTGGATACGAGCAGGTAGAGGCGGCTCTGGCACAGATGTACCTAGGGGTAAAACCCGAAAACACTGCTTTGAGCTAGACTCGAACGGGAACTGGTGCACGACAACGGGCCTTGCTGCACTCTTGGTTATGACACTTCCGGGGGATATGCTTAGGATAACTCTCATTTTCTTTACAAATCATTTTGAAGGGATTATGAGTATATACTTCCTCAAAGAAAACATTCTTATGATTATGGATTATATCCATAAATAGTTCAATTTATGTTAAGTGTTTTATAAGTATGGGATTATGTATTTTGACTCATAAACTAATCTAGTTTATGCCATTGTTTAGAAATGGCGCCCAGTAGAAGGAATGAGAACTCCAGAAATACACATGATCCAAAGAGAAGGAAGGATCATATCTTTCATGGTCTTAAGCTAGAATTTATAAGAGAAATAGTCTCCCATGTATTATCATCATATGAAGAAATAATATCATGTGTTGATAAGATAAGTAAAGAGTTTACTGAGTCCTATGGCTTTGAAGGGAAGCAAGAGAAGAAAATGATGGAAGAGAGAAAGATGGATAAAAGTAAGAGGGAAAAGAAGAATTTTCCCATATGTGGTAACTGTGGAAAGAAACACCCTGGAACTTTCCTGAAAGGAATGGGAGTTTGTTATAAGTGTGGAGGAAAAGGGAACAAAGTACGTGACTGCAAGGGTAAGAAAATGGTTTTAAAGGTACAATGCTTCATTTGCAAGGAGTTTGGACACTACGCGAACCTATGTCCCAGTCATCAGACTATGCTGCAAATGATGCTATTGGATAATAATCAAGTTATGATACTACCACAGATGAAGAGGGATGATTAGAGTTCTTATGTTGATTATGTCAATTGAGTGTTGTATCAACAATGTACTTGTTACAATAATCATGGAGTATATAAGGATTGTACTGCAGTACTATTTCATTAAGGACTTGAGATTGTGTGGAACAAAGAAAAGTGACTCAATAGCAGGATAAATTTTTGGAAAATATATGGTTGAGAGAATGATAAACCATAATATAGTTCTGATACTGAGGTAGTGATTTTGGAATAATATGTGATTGTTTTGGATAAATTATATTGGATATTCTTGACTACCTTGGAACTGATTAATGATTTGTATATTCCATCATTGTTGGGGTTTAAAACATTTTTGGATTAATGAAGTATATCCAGCATTCTATATGGAATAAGGGAGCATGAATGTAATCAATAAGGAATATGGTAATATATGATGAAGGTATTCATATGCTATTACGGGGTAAAAAGGATCTATATTATGTTTACCTTCCTTATAAATGTTAGACTGTGAGTTTGGACAGAAGTATTTTGGATAGTTCTAGTTTGGATTATTTTGGATTACCATAAAAGGAAAACCCGGAGGTTGGGCGGCAACCCGTCGCGTCCGGCAAGGCTGCGAGACTTGAACCCGCAACTGAAGGGCGACAAGGGTGTATCACCTACCACTGGCCCATGAGATGTCCTGGATTAAATAATGTTGTTTTTTTAAAGATATGGTAGATGAATTATAAATTCATTTATTTTGGAACCCTGTACGAATAGTATAAATAAATAAAAAAAAACATTCTATTATCTTTTAGAGTGAAAGATGAGTTTGTGGTAGAAAATTATTAATGGATAAAACTCTGATTATAAAGTAAGTATATCTCCTTATGATCTTAGCCAATCTCATAAATAAATTCCTCAACATTAATAAAAGGAAATTAGAACAAAAATGTTTCCCTAGATGGTACCTTACATCATCACTAATTTATGGCTTTGGGATTGTTGGCCTTTTCATAGCCATGTTCTCTACCACTCTCCATCAGATAATTGATGGTTAGATTTCTCCTCCATATCCATATTTTCCTACATGGAACCCTAATATGTGTTATTTTCGGTAATCTTCATACTTTCCACTCTTTATTTTAAATAGAGGCCTCATTAATTCATTTTTCGATGTGGGATTTCAACTAAGATATTTTGAAACGTCAAAAATGTGTTATCCCAATACCCAATATTTTGTTGAACCGATGGTACTTAAAATCATCATAGATTGATGATTTTAAGGACCTCAATTTTATACTTTTTTGTGATTGATGACCTCAATCACTACCTATAAATATTTACGTTTTTCCTCCAATTATATGTCTCTAATTGCCACCAATGTTCTCCTAATCAAGATCATAATTTTGTGGTGACCCTTTCATTTCTCTTTTCCTCATATTAAGACTAAATTTTAGTAACCCAATTTCCGATGTGGGTTTTCCCACAAATATATTTTCTATTTTCAACCTTTTATTTTCGAAGAACAATTTCAAATTGCGAGGACGCAATTTATTGAAGGAGGGGAGAATGTAACACCCCAAGATTTCATAGTGTGTTACTTCTTCAAAATAATTCAATAACTTTCACTACATGCAACACCAAGTTCAAGCACACCATGACTTACCAAACAAGCCGTTCAAAAGAGGTTATGAATAGTATTAGATAAATTTTAATGTTTATATAATCCTTATAATTTTAGAATCCATATTATGAGTTTCTTAGATATAATGCAAGAACAAATTCATTTTCAGTATTGCACTTTTATTAACTTTAATAGTGAACCCTTTTTAAATACTATATTTTAAACTTTTTGACTAAATGGGGACATCAAAAATTTAAAATGAAACATCCCAAGCTTCTACGGTACGCTTCTCTTTGAATAATGTGATAGCGTGCGTTGTACGCAACTTCGAGTTCTAACACACACACCACAACTAATTAAACTAGCCGTTGTGAATAGTAATACCTACTTTTTGAAATCATATATATTTTATATTTCAAAATGGACTTCATTTTTGGATTTGGAATATTGAAATTAGCCTAGGGTGAAATTTTGGTACTTTTCGGATAACTTTTATATTTTGATGAATAGTGAAAATTTCTAAATTTTAATTAAAAACAACTTTTTTAATCAAAATAATTAATAGTGATAAATTGTGATTTTGAGTGGTTTTAAAGTATATTTAGAATATATTTTTACCATTTAATATAATGTTGGTCATTGGACATAATTTTACAATTAAACCGAACATAAACAAGTGTCAATCTTTTGATAGTTATTACCTCTTAAAAACACGTTTTTTGTTTTGACAGCGGGAATTAATTTTAAATTAATTTCTGCCACTTCTGTGTTTTGAATTTAGGAAAATGGATTCCATATTTGGAATCAGGATGTTCAAATTGTGTAAATAGGTAACTTTTATTTTTAGACATTTTGAATAATTACTGCGGTAAATATTTTATTTACCATGGTTAAGGGTAAATCCTGTAAATAAGGGTTAAAAAATAATATTATAATAATACAAAATTACCCTAAAACGTGTCCTAACCTTATTGGTGGACACATAACCGACCATGGGCATCCTTGGGTCAATTTGGGGACCCCTTGGAGCCACTTGTATGTGGTAGGGACACATTATATTAATAAAGTTAAAATAAAAATAAAAATGGCATAAGCTTACATCTTTTAGAAGAACAATTTTTACATAGGGTTATACATGTTGGATTTTCGATTATAAATATTCATTAGAAATCTAACAAGATTTCCTACATGATGATATTTTATTTATAATTTTTAGACATCAAATAAGTTAAATTATTAATGACACAATAATGATGCAATGTTTACCTCATTAATAAATCATTGAAATAAATAATATTATAATGATTAAAATATTATCTAAAACCTGTCCAATTCTTATTGGTTGATGTTATTTAGAATATTAGTCATCTTATCTTCGACCTCAATGATTTTTGGACCATTATAAACCGAATATAATTATATTATAAAGTAATACTTTCACTCTTTCCTAAAGAGCCCCTCCTCTCCCTTATAAAAGGAGACCACTTCTACTCATTCCTCACACCTCTCAAGCCACTTGGCTCGTCCAAACTCTGCCCAACTAAGCTCCCCACATCCCTCTCCTCCTCCTTGAAGCTTTCCCTTAGGCAGAAAGCATTTCAACAAGTCCTTTGGTTCCAACCAAAGTGAGTTACCTAAATTAAAGGAGGTTAACCTACCCCAACCAAGGAAAAGTACAAGGTAAGGGATTTTTCTTATCTCACATTCAATTCTGTGAGATTTCCATTGTTCGCTACTAAATTATTGAAAGTGGTGTATTGTGTACTTCCATTTGATATATATATTATAATGATTCACTTTATATTCATGTTATTCTGTAAATCATTTGGTGGTTATTAACTTTTGGCCATGCGACTCAGTTGATTAACGTGGTAAGGGGTTTTCATCTCACTCCTTATTCCCGTGAGATTCATGCCATATTGCCACCATTACCTTATGTGTGGCGTATGTACTGCCCATAATTATATTCTTTGTGTAATACACTCTAATTTATGTGTACTTACATATTCATTGTATGATACCTCTTTCATGGGTTGTATGTTTCATAAGTTACCAAACTGGTAAGGGTTATTTCACAATCTCTTCATTATCCGAGGTTGTTTATACGTAATAATCTACTGGGATCTCGTTATCATCCACATCCATGTTTCTTAAAAATGTATTTCAAAACATTTTTAATATTTAAAAGAATATGGGTTAAAGTCATTTATACCCTTGTTTGACTTTTGATAAGAGGTTTATAAGGGAATCTTTCCGTCGTTTTCCAAACAAGGTGCTTTTTAACCTTTTCGACAGAATTAAGATAAGAATGTTTTTTTTACTTATACGGCGGGTGTGGTTATTTTCCGCCATTATAAAATCGTCAAAGCTTTCCTTAAAAGCTTATAAGATTATTTTCAAAGAAAATTTTTGATTTTATATGGATCTTAAATGATTTCAAAATAAAAGGAGATATTTCTTTAAAAAGAATTTTGATTTCATCTATGTCAACATCCTTTGATGGGTTTTAAGATTATTTGAAGTTGATTTATTATGATACAAAACTTCTATATTGTTTTGAAGGTTTTGTGATATGTTTGACTGTGGATGTGCTATTTTTATACCATTCATAGTTTATGGTGAAAGTATTGATATTTCGTATGCTAATTCCAATAAGAATGTTTATGTTATATTTCAATCTTTACTTCATATGAATGTGTTGGACAAGTATGTTCCAGGTTGGGGACTGGTTAAAGTAAGCCCTCCAGGTTGGGGACTGGTAAAAGTAAGCCCTCCAGGTTAGGGACTGGTAAAAGTAAGCCCTCCGGGTTGGTGTCCGGTTATTATAGGCACTCCGGGTTGGTGTCCGGTTATTAGAGGCACTCTGGGTTGGTGTCCGGTTATTAGAGGCACTTCGGGTTGGTGTCCGGTTATTAGAGGCACTCCGGGTTGGTGTCCGGTTATTAGAGGCACTCCGGGTTGGGTTCCGGTTACAGTTAGCCCCAAGGTCTTGGGACGAGGCCTTGAAAAGTAATTAAAGTTTAGCATTATTCATTCCAACATTATGAAAGTGGTTATTGATATTGCATGTGATTATTCGATTAGTAGAATATCCATGTGAATAAGTAAATGGAATTATTTCATTTTACTTTTTCCATACTATGTTGAAGTTCAATTTTAAAAGGCTTTTGTTTTAGTAATTCATTTCCTTAAATGTTTATGATTATTTTGAATGTTCCGCTATATTGTTATCCTTACTGGGCATTTGAGCTCACCCCTTTTCTATGTTTTATTTTTCCCAGGTAGTGAAGAAGTAAATTATGAATGACTTGCAGGGATATTATGAGGGGTTAATAGTGTGGATATGAAGACTTTGTTGTTGTAGTAGTTTTTTACTTTGAAATGTAATGTAAAACTTTATGATTATATCTAGTGATTCCAAGGCTACTAAACCAATCGGTCTTTCGAGATTTGATCTTTCTTGTGATCATGCCAATGTTATGTATTAATGCACCGAATCTGGGTAACTGGGGTCGGGGCATTACATTTATCTTCTTAGATATATTTAATATCCTCCCATCCAATAATTATGGTGTTAAAATAGTAAAGTCCCCATTTTTTCATTTTTTCCTATATAAAAATTAATAACCATAAATTTAAATGGTATTTAAACACTCTCATTGGATTCAAAGTAAACCATACAGTATATATTAACTTTAATTTATTATGTGGTTCCTATTAATCATGTACATCAAATTTTGGTAATAACTGAATTAATAAAAAATTTCATTTAAAATTAGGTGTTTCTATTTGGATTTGAATAAAAGTCAGTTGATGGTAAATATTTAGATATTTTAGTTATTTTAATTTTTAGTATTTTTCTATATTCTAAACCAAATTTATTATTTTTTCAATTTTTATTCCATAATTATAGGGATCTTGAAGGGACTCAGTGGGACATGTTTCCTCCTATAAAATTTCATTCAAAGGGTGGAAATTTTTTTTACATGGAATTATTTTTATCTCAACTTCAAATGGTGGTATTTCTCCTAGAGTTGATTGTTTCATAAAAATAATTGAAAAAATATCATAAAAATTTATTTATAAAGGTGAAGAATAAAACAAATTTTTATATATTTTACAAATAACATATTATAATTTTACTCTAAATGATGGTGCTCCCCAATAATAAATCCCAAATTTTATCTTTTTAGCATAATTTTTCAAATTAATTATGTTAAAAAATTATATAATATAGGGTATAACATAGGTACATTATTTTGGATAATTGAAGGTGCAAATTTTATTTTTTAAATAAGATAAAACAATTTAAATAAATGTGGGGTTAGTAATGATAATTTGAAATTATACTAAATAAAATAAATAAAATTCAATATGTGATATTTATAAAATAAAATGTAGTTTGACATAAAAATTTAAAGGTGATCATTATAATATTTATACACATATTTAAATTTACATAGTTCATAAATATTTATTATGTTCTGGTTATTATTGTATTGTAGTTTAAATGGTATTATAACTATCATTTAGCCACTTAAAATGTTTCTCTTAGAACCAAACCATGAACCTAAATTATACAGTCAAGTTTATATCCTTATGAGTGGTGAAATGGATTTCAAATCAAAATAATATCTCAAGTGTGTGATAGAGAAAACTTTCCCTTTATTTTTCAATCAAAACCACCAAAGTTACCCATTCAAGATCTAAAGTCATTATATTAAGAAATAAATAGTGTTTCATGCAATCATATCAAAACAATGTATTCATTTCAAAAATAATGTTAAGATGAAACTAAAAGAAATATTATCAAACTCAAATTACACCAAAATAGTAGAAAGAAAATTTTCAAAACTCCCACTCCAAGATTGTATCTCTTTCTAAATGATCACACCTATGTTTAACTTGTTTATAGAGAGGTAAAGGGGGGTTAAATAGATTACCACGTTTATCTAAACTATCCTTATGAGAGTCAAGAGATATAAAAAACATATAGGGATAATGAGAATATATATCCTTATAAAATTATATATTTTTATCTCTAAGCTAATCATTCCCAATGTGGTACCCAATCTACATATTTATTGTCAAAATAAGTTGTGGTTAATTCAAAATGTTCTTGTAATAGCAATTAGAAATCATATTTTTAAAAGGATATTATTTTATATATAGATAAGAATACAAAAAATTTCATTTACTATGTATTTATTATGACCTCAAAATATATGGGGGAAAATTGATTTCTAGAATTGGAGATAAGGTTAAAATAACAAAATGCCCTCTTAGTTATGAATTGTATCATGTTCCTCCAATGATTTCATTTTTTTGATCTTATTTGGACAAGCTAAACGTATTATTATTAAAAAAATATTTATACAATTAAATAATGGTTCTACCAATAAATTTCTATAGTAATTAGATATAAAAAACCTCATATGATTTTAATTTCAACACACTTAATTGTTTAGACTTATATACATCTTGAATCATTTTTCTCTATTTTCAATATTGAATCTTTTACTCACTTATTCTTTCTATGAGATTTTGAAATCTAGTAAAATATCCATATGTTTAACATTGTTTAACATTTAAATCATGAATAATATGAAAATTTAAATTGGTAATTATGTCAATTAATTAAAACTCGTTATTAATTAAGAACATTTGTATGACGGTGTAAAGGAATAGTGAATCATAATGTCATCATTCATAAAAATATATGTGGTCTTATGAATCAAGGTGGTAAGAAATGGATAATTTTAAGATGTTTTATTTATGGATTAATATATTATAATATGCATTATAATAATAATATGTCAAAAAATTAAAGTATTTTTAAGAAAATTAGTTTAATTATTTATATCAATAGGCCCAAAATGATGGTGTAAAATAAACATGGGAAGAGGATAAAGGAATTAAGTGTAATTACCCAACTATAATCACTCATTAGTATCATAGTTAGAGCACCACATGACATCAATCATGCCTCCCCATATTCCATAGGCTTCTATATAGTGCTGTGAATAGAAATCATATGTTAGGGAGACTATACCCTTGATATCAAAAACCATCAATCATAATAAATAACCAAAAAACATCCACATCAGATAATCAATGTATGAAAAAATAAACAATATATCAAAGTTATAATAATGAGTTTCCATTCGTACAGTTATACATCTCAAATGATCTTCCAACGATCTGGTCAAATATAAAAAATAAACAAACAATAAATTTACAAGGTTGTTTTATGGCCATCCTCAAGCCCCATATCCATATCATCTCTAAATCTTGGTTCATTTACTCTATCCTAATCCTCTATACAACCTATGACCTAAAATTTAAACATGAGTTTTGTATGCACACAAGGGTTCCCTTGTAGGGTGTGAGAAATATATTTTAGTAGTGTTCACTTTGTTCCCCAAATATACACCATTAAATACATGTCTATTCATAATGAAAATAAATAGATGAATCAATTGCACATAATTATATTTTTTGGGTCATCATGTTCTATCCGGACCACCATGACACCAAACCCTACCTAGCTCATAAAATTATAGAGAATAAATAAACTCATGCCACAAATACCGACCTATACGTGATAACACAAAATAATATGGAATATCTTTCATATCCACTACCATATAACTTAAGGTATACCCAATATTGAACCTTATACACATTGTATGAGGTTTTTACCTCTACCCTATTATTCATAGTAGGGTCCCATGGTCACATCCAAGACCAACAACCTATAACTCATGTAAAAGTCCCTATTAGAGCCCTCTCACTTGGGGAATAACCATATATTTGCATGCTACACTAACACCTGATCACTCAGGTAAATCCCTTCCACTACCCTATATCTTAAAGTAATTCCAAATATCTATATCTTGGTCTTTACCTGTCACGACTCGTCCTCGGGGCCCGTGCTGTGACTTCCCCAAGCCCGCCTTCCATAGGCCAGGGGCTGGCGACTAGCACCAAGGCGTAAATCCCAGAAAAAGGGAAGGCATTGACTTTGTAAAGTAACCAAACACCACAGAGCAAGCAAGCAAAAGAAGTAAACACTAAGTAAAAACTGGTAAAACAGTAAGTGTGGAAAAGTAAGTGGGCCAGTATACAAACCCAAACTGAAAGTAAAGTACAACTGGAAAAGGAAAACAACAACTGAAAGGTAAAGCCGCAATGTCGAGCTATCCACTGGAAATCCCACCTGAAGGGTGGGTATAGATATCCTCCACTGCTCCTCGGGTCCAGCTGACCGCTCCGAGTACATCCCGCCCAGTGGTCCACCTCCAAGTACCGTCCTGCTCTGCAAGCCTCAACCACGATCAGCGTTGTCCGTCGTCTGCAACCAACAAAACGTAGTGCGGGCATAGCCCGTGCAGGGGTGAGTATAAGCTACTCAGTAGGGACCCCGAGACCCCCGAAGGTATCCCAGAATCCAAAAAGGATAAACCACAAATGAAAGATACAATCACGAAGTAACATCCAACACGGCTTAGGTATATGCCCATACATATACGTAAGTCATCAATTCTCGTTCGGCTCCAACATCCGAACCCAAGTACAACCCAATCCACACAGGAAAGAAAAAAGTAAATCCACACAGGATAGCACAACACAATACACATAGGAAAGCAAAACAGGATTCAGCTCACACATGTATACTCCTTTAATGATGATAGAGATGATCAGATATATCCACTGATTCATCTAAGCCATCGGTCCCACAAAGGATCGATAGGTACTAACCCCCGCAATGACTCACAAAGGATCTGACCAACAAAGGATCGATAGGTAACTAAACCCCTCAATGACCCACAAAGGATCTGACCCACACAGGATCGATAGGTAACTAACCCCCGCAATGACCCACAAAGGATCTGACCCACACAGGATCGATAGGTAACTAACCCCCGCAATGACCCACAAAGGATCTGACCCACAAAGGATCGATAGGTAACTAACCCCCGCAAAGACCCACACAGGATCGGACCCACACAGGATATGTAGGCGCTGGCCCACACAGGACTGCTGAGCGCTGACCCACACAGGATCGAACCCACACAGGATCGGTATCACTGACCCACAAAGGATTGTTGAGGGTTGTAGTCGTCGTCGAATCCACTAAGGATCTCTGTACAGTCGTCGTCGTCACAGTAGCAGTCGCAGCCAGCTCTAGGGTTCCCGCATATAGCAAGCTCGTTCAGGAGGGTCCGCTCCACAAGCTGAGAGGCTGATACATCAACTGACACATAGTCCAGAGTTGATGTATCCAAAAGTTCCGTATTGTCAATAGAAACTCAACGTCGCAGACGGCGCGTCAATCGGACGCCCGGTCTGAGAGTTATTGGCTTTTTCGTCCGAGGGGCCCGGTTGGATTTTAAGGAAAAACCAACCCGACCATACTCCACCTGCGTCCAAACCTCATGAGGAGTAATCAAAAAGATCTGTCTCACTTAGAGGAAATCAACAAAGTCGACGGCACGTCAATCGGACGTTCGAAGCTCAAGATATAAGTGTTTCCGCTCCGAGGGCCCGGTTGGTTTCGTATACGAACCAACCCGGCCAAACACAAAGTATTCTGAAACCTTGAGTGTGATATACCAAAATGCCCATCTCGATCCAAGGATCGCATCGCCGCCAACGGCGTGTTGTTCGGAGGCCCGTAGCTCAAGTTATGAGCAAAATACTGAAAAGCTCCGGAAATGGGGGGTCTGGGCCCGGACCGACCCAGCCCTACCCCCCTTGGGTCGGCCTGAACCGGGTCGACCCGACCCGGGTCCAGGTCCGACCCGGTGGGGCGCGACCCGGCCCAGCCGAGGCGGCTCGACTCGGCCGAGCGGCCGAGCGAGGGAAACCACGGGCGGGGGTGCGCTGCCCCCACGTGAAGGATCTGCGACCCCGGTTGGGTCCGCCTCTCGCCAACAGACGTGGCAGCCAACCGCGTCCCTGCCTTCGGTTCCGCGCGGCCATAGAACCGCACCCCACCACCGCAGCTTCAGTCGCGACGGCTTCGTCCGGCGGCGCGCCAGCGACCCGTGCTGCCGGTGGAGTCCGCGGGCCACTGGAGTTGCTCCGGTGGTCCGATTTCATTTCCGTCTACGCCGTAGCTCATCCCGGGTCTCGTTCTTCACTACAGAATCAACAAATCGTCTCTGCAGCCCGTTTTTTCGTCGTCCGTCGTTCCACACACCAAGAACAAAAGGGAGGTGGGTTCGGACTTTTTCGTTGGTCTGTACCCACCGCGTTAGCGGTTTGAAACAACACCTTAATTCCCATCAATTGATAAACCTCGACCCACAATAATAATCCGCGGTCCAACTTGTTAATTGGTTGGTCCGCGTTCTTGCCTTGGAGGAAAACAAACATGGGTATTATCATTTTCAAAATTACCCCTACCTCAACGCCGTCGTCGGACGTGAGTTCATCACGGAATTGACCGTCGCGGAAGAAAAGATTGTCGTGTCGCGGAAGGGCGTCGCTGTCGCACGGTACTCGGCGTCGCGTAGACAAACTCCGAGGATCAAGAACATACAAATTTAATTATAAAAATTAAATCCATGTTGATGTTATAATCCACAAATAATTAAAAGGACCGCAATCCCCGACCTCAAGATGCCAGTCGAAGATTGTCGCGGGGATGGAACGTCAGGGAAGAAGCATCGGCGTCGTGTCGCGTCGATCTCCGAGGGTCTGGTGTTCTTCGTCGCCCTTCATCGGAGGTCAGCGTTCTTCGCGTTCTTTGCGTTCTTCGTGAAGGAGGATGAAGGACTTAAAGTTTTTGTCAAATCCTCTCAATGAAAAATCCTCAAGAAGACATGTGTTGGTCTTATTTCATTACATGCCAACAAATGAAAATTAAAGATAATTAACGAAAAAATTAATTCATAGAATTAATTTCAACGAATTAACTGCCCAATTAATAGGGGCATTAAGAATTTAGAAAACGTGTCAGTTGACTTCATTAATGAGGAGTTTTCGCGGGTGCGTTAATTAGAGGAAAAGAAACGGTGGGGCTCGTGTGGGACCCACCTCACAAATATCCTACCAAGAGGGTAGGATATTTTGGATTTCACCCTATCTGCTTCAACCTAGATCAAGTGGCTTTCAGTGACTTTTAAGTGGCTTTAAGTGAAATAAAAATAAAGTTGTCGCACCACTTTATTTTATTTCTTAACTTAACCCCAAAAATTTAAAAACCACACCCGAGCAAACACAACTCCGGAAGAGGCGTTTCTAAGAAAAAACCAGCGCTGCGTTTCCATCGGTGCCCTCGGAATTTGATTCCGAGCACCGGTTCAAAAGTTATAAAACCCGCTCGTTCGTTCACTGAACGTACCTGAGCCAAACTTCGGAAAATGATTCCGGGCACACCGGGCCTCGGAATCAGGTGCCGTCAGAAACTGCGTTCTTGTAAAATTCCAAAGAAAATTAAGAAAAAACATTTCCTTGAAATATACGGGTCTTTACATCACTCCCACCTTAGGGATTTACATCCCCGTAAAGATACATCATAAACTAGGGAAACAAATGTGGGTACTGAGCACGCATCTGAGCCTCACGCTCCCAAGTGCTCTCCTGGAGGTTCTCGTGCTGCCATCTGATGTGCACTAGAGGAATCGATCATCCAGGTAGGACCTGCTCCTGTCGATCCTCGATCTCCATCGGGACCTCCGCAAAAGTTGCCCCCTCATCAACGTCTAGCTCCCCATGGTCAATGATATGGGTCGGGTCGTGCACGTATCTCCTCAGCTGGGATACGTGGAAGACGTCATGCACCCGGTGCAACTGAGGTAGTAGAGCCAGGTGATAAGCCACCTCGCCAATCCTGCTAAGGACCTGGAATGGTCTGATGAAGCGTGGAGACAACTTGTTGCCTCGGCCAAATCTCCGTAATCCACGTCGAGGTGAGACACGCAAGAAGAAGTGGTCGCCATCCTCGAACTCTAGTGGCCTCCGCCTCCTGTCAGCATAAGACTTCTGCTGGCTCTGAGCTGTCCTCATCCGCTCCTGGATGACCTGGACCTTCTATGTTGTGGCCCGGTCCATCTCTGGTCCCACAAGTGCTGACTCCCCAGGGTCTGTCCAGCACAAAGGAGATCTGCAAGGTCTATCGTACAACGCCTCGTACGATGCCATCCTGATGGTGGAGTGGTAGCTGTTGTTGTACGTGAACTCCACCAAGGGTAGGTGGTCCTCCCAGCTGCGACTAAAGTCAAGGACACATGCGCGGAGCATGTCCTCGAGAGTCTGAATGGTCCTCTCCGTCTGACCATCCGTATGAGGGTGAAAGGCGGTGCTCATATGTAGCTGCATCCCGAATGCCTCCTGCAACCCCTTCCAAAGCTGGGAAGTAAAGTGAGCATCTCGATCGGAGACGATAGATGATGGCACACCGTGAAGCCATACAATATCCTGAACGTAGAGACGTCCCAATCTATCCACTGAGCCCTTCTCTCTGATGGGTAAGAAGTGAGCCGACTTCGTGAGTCGGTCGACAATCACCCAAATGGAGTCGTGACCTCTGGAAGTGCATGGAAGTCCAGTCACGAAGTCCATAGATATCTTGTCCCACTTCCACTCCGGGACCTCCAAGGGTTGTACCAAGCCTGCTGGTACCTAATGCTCTGCCTTCACCTACTGGCAGGTGAGGCATCGTGAAACGAACTCTGCCACAGCCTTCTTCATGCCCGTCCACCAGTGCTGTCATCTGAGATCCTGGTACATCTTCGCCACTCTAGTATGTATCGCCAAAGGAGAAGTGTGAAACTCTCTCAGCACCTCCTTCCATAAAGCAATTGGTACCAAGGTACATCCTTTGAAAAGGATGTCGTGCTCTGCTCCAAAGGAGAAACCATCAGGTGCCTGTCCTGAGGATATCTGCGCACGCCATGTCTCACAGTCAGCATCCCCACGTTGTGCCTCTCTAACCCGCTGCAGTAGTGGAGGGGTGACTATGAGAGACTGAAGGAAGGCTGCTCCATCTCTATCCACAAAGTATATCTGCAAGGCGGCTAGCTACTCTGTCGCCTCCTCAAGTAGCTGAATGCCCGTCCTCCTGTTGAGAGCATCGGCTACTACGTTCCCCTTCCCAGGAGTATAGACTATCTCAAAGTCATAGTCCTGGAGGAACTCGAGCCATCGCCACTGTCTCAGGTTCAGGTCCTTCTGAAAAAATATGTACCTGAGACTCTGATGGTCAGAAAAGACTGTAAAGCGCTCGCCCATCAGATAGTGTCTCCATGTCTTCAGAGCGAAGACCACTGCAGCTAACTTCAGGTCATGGGTATTGTAGTTTTGCTCATGCGGCCTCAACTGACGTGATCCATAGGCGATCACTGCCCGCTCCTGCTTCAGGACACATCCGAGTCCGGTCCCTGATGCATCGCAGTAGACTACGTACCCTATTCCCTCCTCAGGAAACATCAAGATAGGGGCACTGGTCAATCTCTGTCTTAGCTCCTGGAAGCTCCGCTGACATCTGTCTGACCACACAAAGGGTTTCCCCTTCTTCGTCAAATCTGAGAGTGGTGCCGCAACTCTGGAGAAGTCTGGCACAAATCTCTGATAGTATCCCGCTACTCCCAAGAAACTCCGCACCTCCGTCACGCTCCTGGGTGGCTCCCAAGCTAGCACTGCCTCGATCTTCGCAGGATCCACCACAACTCCCACCTCAAAAATGGTGTGCCCCAAGAAGTGGACCTCACGTAACCAGAACTCGAACTTTGAGAGCTTTCCATAAAGCTAGTGCTCTCGGAGTGTGTCTAGTACAACCCGCAAGTGGTAGGCGTGCTCCTCCTCAGTCGTCGAGTAAATCAAAATGTCGTCGATGAAGACTACGACATTTTGATCGAGGTGTGGCTGAAATATCCTGTTCATGAGGCTCATGAACACCGCTGGAGCATTGGTTACGCCGAATGGCATAACCAAGAACTCATAGTGGCCATACTGACACCTGAAGGTCGTCTTCTGCACGTCCTCGTCTCGAACTCTGAGCTGATGATAGCCTGACCTGAGGTCTATCTTCAAGAACCACCATGATCCCTTGAGCTGATCAAAGAGTTCATCAATCCTCGGTAGTGGATACTTGTTCCTCACTATCACCTAGTTCAGGCGACGATAGTCGACACACGGTCGCAAGCTCTCGTCCGCCTTCTTGGCGAACAGTATCGGGGAAGCCCAGGGTGAAACACTGGGTCGGATGAATACCTTGCCCTATAAGTCCTCCAACTGTACCCGTAGCTCTCGAAGCTCAGCAGGGGCCATCCGATATGCTGGAGTGGATATCGGGGCTGTCCCAGGGTATAGATCAATATAAAAGTCTACCTCTCTGTGAGGAGATAGTCCTGGAACGTCGTCGGGAAAGACGTCTGCATACTAATCCACCACTACAGGAAAACTAGGACTCCACACATCAACTGCTCCTAGGATGAGGCTAGCCAACTGATGAGTGATGGGCTGTCCTCTCCTCTGCGGAAGTCCATCCTGTGCTGCGAAGGCTCCCTTCTTGCCGGTGAAGGTGAACTTGCTCCTGTCGGTGTGTACACATCGCACCGTGTGCCTAATGCAGTCAATCTGTGCACGGAGTGTAGATTACCAATCCATGCCTAAGATGACGTCGTAAGGACTCAACGCCGCTACAAGAAGATCCCAGCCGAAGCTCTCGCCTCCTATAGTAAGCTCACACTGCCGGCACCAGTGCGTAATCGTCGATTCTGCTCCCGTAGGAGTCTCTAGCCATAAGGATCGATCCAACGGCTCTGTCGGAATCTCCGAGCTCCGAACAAGGGTAGCGGCTATGAAGGAGTGACTCACTCCTGTGTCTATAAGAACTGCAGTAAGGGTGGAATAGACACAGATCGTACCTCGAATCATCTCGGGTGCGCCGTGGTCATAGGCCTCCGCTTCCTGGAGCTGTGCCTGTCTCTGCCCGCCAGCTCCCTGTGGTCGGGGTGGACCTCCTGGTGGTGGTGGTGGTAGAGCCTCAAAGCATCACCCACCACCTGCTGCTCGGCCAGCTCCTCTACCTCGTCCGCCTCCTCCCTGCGGACCGCCACGGTCGACCCTCTTCCTCTTCCTGGGTGGCCCATCAACCGTCTGCTGCTCCTCGGCACGGTGGGTCGGGCAGTCACGAGCCATGTGGCCCTGCCCGCCGCATGTGTAGCACTACCTGCCTCTCGAAAGACTGGCTCCACGCTGTGTGCCCCGCACTACTGAGCCAGTGTCCTGGGGTCGTCTGCGTGAGGGTCTGGTCTGCCTGGACCCCTGAGTCATCCGTCGACTACCTGCCACAGAAGACTCTGCTACGTGTCGCCCCGCGGTAGGTCTCGCTGCTGATGAAGGCTTAGCAAGGAAGCTCTCGATCAAAAGGGCTCGCTCCAGAACTCCTGCCTGAGTCGGAATTCTGAGGGAGATCAGCGATGCCCTGATCTCGTGTCTCAATCCCTGCTCAAAGGTCTGGGCCCAGAAGAATGGGTCCCGTACCATGTCTGTCGAGTAGCGAGAGAGATAGGTAAATCTCGCCGAGTACTGGGCGACCTTCAAGCTGCCCTGCCGTAGTTGAAGAAGCTCCTGGATGCGCACCGCACAGAGGGTGACTGGGATGAACTCCGAGCGGAAGAGGCTCTCAAAGTCCGTCCAGAGAAGAGATGCCTCATCGTGCACCTGGAGCATCAAGCTCCACCATCGGCCTGCTGCCGCGTGCAGTAGGCTCGCTGAGAGGATCACCATGAGGTCTGCCAGTGTCCTCACTAACCGGAAAACTCGCACCACTGCCTCTAGCCAGTCCCCGGCTGCCTGGGGGTTCGTCTCCCCGCGGAACCTAGGCGGTCGCTAGCGCTGGAACTCATGCAGTGCACTAAGGCGACGTGCATCGTTAGCGGCTGGGGCTGGAAGCATCGGTGGCTCGGCGGGTAGAGGTACCATCGGTGCCTCAGTTGTCAAAGGGCCATGTACTGAGGCCTCGTTGCTCGGCGGGCTGTCGTCACGTACAACTCTTGGAACCCTAGCTGGCTGTCGTCATGGGGCCATCCCGAAAAGAAACAGGTGCGCCACGGTCGGAACAGTATACCTGGTGAGCTGACATAAAGTAATCACAAAGAAAACTTGTAACACACATGCAATCAATGTTGTCGTGCATTAAGTCAGAAATCAGAAGTCAGGATCCTGGTGTAGGGATACATCGGTCGCCGCACCAACACTGGACTCCCTGGACTGATAACCACACCCAATACGCTAAACACTATTGTTTTACATAGAAAAAGATCAAAGTCTTCGGTAAAACCGAACTCCTCTGATACCAATTTTTCACGACCCGTCCTCGGGGCCCGTGCCGTGACTACCCCAAGCCCGCCTTCCATAGGCCAGGGGCTGACGACTAGCACCAAGGCATAAATACCGGAAAAAGGGAAGGAATTGCCTTTGTAAAGTAACCAAACACCACAGAGCAAGAAAGCAGAAGAAGTAAACACTAAGTAAAAACTGGTACAACAGTAAGTGCGGAAAAGTAAGTGGGCCAGTATACAAACCCAAACTGCAAGTAAAGTACAACTGGAAAGGGAAAACAGCAACTGAAAGGTAAAGCCACAACGTCGAGCTGTCCACTGGAAATCCCACATGAAGGGTGGGTACAGATAGCCCCCACTGCTTCTCGGGTCCATCCGACCACTCCGAGTACATCCCGCCCAGTGGTCCACCTCCAGGTACCGTCCTGCTCCACAAACCTCAACCACGATCAGCGTTGTTCGTCGTCTGCAACCAACACAACGTAGTGCGGGCATAGCCCATGCAGGGGTGAGTATAAGCTACTCAGTAGGGACCCCGAGACCCCCGAAGGTCTCCCAGAATCCAAAAAGGACAAACCACAAAGGAAAGATACAATCACGAAGTAACTTCCGACACAGCTTAGGTATATGCCCATACATATACCTAAGTCATCAATTCTCGTTCGGCTCCAACATCCGAACCCAAGTACAACCCAATCCACACAGGAAAGCAAAAAGTAAATCCATACAGGATAGCACAACACAATCCACATAGGAAAGCGGAAAAGGATTCAGCTCACACAGGTATACTTCTTGAATGACGATAAAGATGATCAGATATATCCACTGATTCATCTAAGCCGTCGGACCCACAAAGGATCGATAGGTACTAACCCCCATATTGACCCACAAAGGATCTGACCCACAAAGGATCGATAGGTAACTAACCCCCACAATGACCCACAAAGGATCTGACCCACACAGGATCGATAGGTAAATAACCCCCGCAAAGACCCACAAAGGATCTAACCCACACTGGATCGATAGGTAACTAACCCCCGCAATGACCCACAAAGGATCTAACCCACAAAGGATCGATAGGTAACTAACCCCCGCAAAGACCCACATAGGATCGGACCCACACAGGATCTGTAGGCGCTGGCCCACACAGGACCGCTGAGTGCTGACCCACACAGGATCGGACCCACACAGGATCGGTAGCACTGACCCACAAAGGATCACTAAGTGTTGTAGTCGTCGTCGAATCCACTGAGGATCTTTGTACAGTCGTCGTCATTACAGTAGTAGTCGCAGCCAGCTCTAGGGTCCCCGCATACAGCAAGCTCGTTCGGGAGGGTCCGCTCCACTAGCCGAGAGGCTGATACATCAACTGACACATAGTCCAGAGTTGATGTATCCAAAAGTTCCGTATCGTCAACAGGAACTCAACGTCGCAGACGGCGCGTCAATCGGACGCCCGGTCTGAGAGTTATTGGCTTTTTCGTCCCAGGGGCCCGGTTGGTTTTTAAGGAAAAACCAACCCGACCGTACTCCACCTGCGTCCAAACCTCGATCGGAGTAAGCCTAAAGATCCGTCTCACTTAGAGGAAATAAACAAAGTCGATGGCACATCAATCGGACGTCCGAAGCTCAAGATATGAGCGTTTCCGCTCCGAGGGCCCGGTTGGTTTCGTGTACGAACCAACCTGGCCGAACCCAAAGTATTCCGAAACCTTGAGTGTGATATACCGAAACGACCGTATCAATCCAAGGATTGCATCGCCACTGACAGCACGTCGTTCAGAGGCCCGTAGCTCAAGTTTTGAGCAAAATAATGAAAAGGTCCGGAAACAGGGGGTCTGGGCCCGGACCGACCCGGCCCAACCCCCCTGGGTCGGCCCGAATCGGGTCGCCCGACCCAGGTCCGGGTCCAACCCGGTTGGGCGCGACCCGGCCTGGCTGGGCGGACCGGCCCGTCCTGGGCGCGACCCGGCCCGGCGGGTCGGCTCGGCTCGGCTCGGCGGAGTGGCCGAGCGAAGGAAACCGTGGGCGGGGGCACGCTGCCCCCACGTGAAGGATTTGCGGCCCCGGTTGGGGCCGCCTCTCACCAACGGACGCGGTAGCCGGCCACGTCCCTGCCTTCGATTTCGCGTGGCCGTGGAACCGCACCCCGTCGTCGCGGCTTCAGCCGCGGTGGCTCCGTCCGGCGGCGCACTGGGGCACCGCCGCCTCCGGCCGCCGGCACCGCCGGTGGAGTCCGCGGGCCACCGGAGTTGCTCTGGTGGTCTGATTTCATTTCCGTCTGCGCTGTAGCTCATCCCGGGTCCCGTTCTTCACTGTGGAATCAAAAAATTGTCTATGCGGCCCGTTTTTTCGTCATCAGTCATTCCGCACACCAAGAACAAAAGGGCGGTGGGTTCGAACTTGTTCGTTGGTCCGCACCCACCGTGTTAGAGGTTTGAAACAACACCATAATTCCCAGCAATTGATAAACCTCGACCCGCAATAATAATCCGCGGACCAACTTGTTAATTGGTTGGTCCGCGTTCTTGCCTTGGAGGAAAACAAACATGGGTATTATCATTTTCAAAACGACCCCTACCTCAACGCCGTCGTCGGACGCGAGTTCATCGCGGAATTGACCATCGCGGAAGAAAAGGATCGTCGCGTCGCGGAAGGGCGTCGCTGTCACGCGGTACTCAACATCGCGTAGACAAAATCCGAGGATCAAGAACATACAAATTTAATTATAACAATTAAATCCATGTTGATGTTATAATCCACAAAGAATTAATGGACCGCAATCCCCTACCTCAAGTTGTCGGTCGAAGATTTTCGCGGGGATGGAACGTCACGGAAGAAGCGTCGACGTCGCGTCGCGTCGATCTCCGGGGGTCTGGCGTTCTTCGCCGCCCTTCGTCGGAGGCCGGCGTTCTTCTTTTTCTTCGCGTTCTTCATGTTCTTCGCGTTCTTCGCATTCTTCACGTTCTTCTCGAAGGAGGATGAAGGACTTAAAGTTTCTGTCAAATCCTCTCAACGAACAATCCTCAAGAAGACATGTGTTGGTCTTATTTCATTACATGCCAACAAATGAAAATTAAAGATAATTAACGAACAAATTAATTCATAGAATTAATTTAAACGAATTAACCGCCCAATTAATAGGGGCGTTAAGAATTTAGAAAACGCGTCAGTTGATTTCATTAATGAGGAGCTTCCGTGGGTGCGTTACTTAGAGGAAAAGAAACGGTGGGGCTCGTACGGGGCCCCACCTCACAAATATCCAACCAAGAGGGTAGGATATTTGGGATTGCACCCTATCCGCTTCAACCTAGATCAAGTGGATTTAAGTGGCTTTTAAGTGGATTTAAGTGAAATAAAAATAAAGTTGTCGCACCACTTTATTTTATTTCTTAACTTAACCCCAAAAATTTTAAAACCACACCCAAGCAAACGCAACTCTGGAAGAGGCATTTCTAAACAAAAACCAGCGCTGTGATTCCATCGGTGCCCTCAGAATTTGATTCCGAGCACCAGTTCAAAAGTTAGAAAAACCCGCTCGTTCGTTCACTGAACGTACCCGAGCCAAACTTCGGAAAATGATTCCGGGCACACCGGGGCTTGGAATCAGGTGCCGTTAGAAACTGCGTTCTTGTAAAATTACAAAGAAAATTAAGAAAAAAAAATTTCCTTGAAATTTATGGGTCTTTACATTACCCTTTCACATAGGGTAGGGTATATCAATCACATCCCGAACTGATACCCTCTCAATTTGGGTGGTCCATTCTAGCACCCACTTAGTCAGGGCAATGGAAAAAACCATATCTTTACCACTTCCCTCTCACTCATGGTAGGGTCTCATACCAAAGATCTTACCATTATGCTCTCACCTATGGAAGGGTTTCACAATCACATCCTATAAAATGTTCCTGTCACTTAGGGTGGATTTCTCTAACACTCTCTCACTTAGGGTGAGGTATGAATTCTAGATCCCTACCAATAACCTCTCACATAGGGTAGGATCCCATATCAGAGTTCTGACCACTACACTCTCACTCAGGGTAGGTTCGTGCAGTCACATATTGAACCAATTCCCCAAAACTAAAGGTGGTTCTTTACAGAACACTCTCACTCACTGTGAGGTTAATTATCACATAGGAAATAAATTAAAAGAAAGTAAATTACATATCAAACATCCCAGAAAAATTTAATTATACCCTCATTAGGCGGTTCCCATGGATGGTAAAAAATCACTTAGGATAAAGTTATATGGAAACCCAGACTCATTACTTGCGTGGTGATAGAAATTTAAAAAAAACATAATCTAAAGAGAGGATCACCATGGAAGTGTAACTCAACACCCTTATTCCCAAGTCCCAATATCACCACTATCTCCATAATTACCATAGTATAACTAGATGAACATAACAAACATAGAGATTATATCCCCTGACATAGCTTGAAACTAGAATCCCACATATTGAGCTCACCTCATCTCTCATATCACTACCAAGGATCTAGTAATACATGAATCAACCCACTCTCAATGAACATCTCAACATATGTCTAGCCTCTCAAGCTAATCTATGATATCTCATGTTTGAATGGGTTGTAAAATCATATAGGTTTTTTAATTATCTAATTTCTAGAGAATTGTTTTTGAAAACTCGGAATATTAAAGATGATTTGAGGGGTTGAAAGTCCAAAAATAGTGGTATTAGAAACTTTTTAAGGTCCATGGGAGGTTCTGAGTGTTCTAGTGAGAGATAGAGGAGTGTTGGAGGTAATGGTCTACTGAAAATTGTAGATTAATTCCATTAATACTATGAATATATTTTATTGGGTGTTCTAGGGGAATTTGGGATGTTAGAGAAGGTTGTTTAGGGGATCTAGGAAAACTTCTCAAAAAATCATGATGTGAACCTTTTTATCATGCCATGAAAAAAGGATACACTATTTTTTAATTTAAAAGGTGTCTCTTCCCCCTTTATTCATTATGTTGACATGGAATGTGTGGATGGATTGACCATATCTCTTATCCTTCATTTACCCTCCATTTTGGTAGGTTCTAAGTGAAATTAAATATCATCAGTGGGTAGGATTTCCTCCTCTCATATTTTATTTCATTCTTCATTTATCCACCTTGGTTTTGGTCTAATATCATTTACGTTTTTTGGATATTTCCATTAGATCATAGTGTAAATATCCCCAATAAATTGGGAATCCATGCAACCTAGGATGAGTAAATCCCAATAATCCATCCAACTTCTACCATCCATCAAATTTTCAAAGGTACATTATTTCATGAATTTATTTATTATTTTCTAATAATTTAAACTAAATTAAATGAATAAATAGTTTCAATGCATAGTAATTCATTCAGGAATGGTTCTAAGAGTCCCCAATAGACCTCCCATGGGAAGTTGGCTTTAGTTATGACATAATGTAGTGACCCAAGGAGTTTTCTCTAAATATTTTATGTTTATATTTAATTAATAAATTAATTTTAAATGGTATAGTTAGTTATTTTTTGATGTTTGGATTTGTTCAGGATATCATTTTTGGATAGTAATATAGATGTATATGTATATTCGATTGAACAATATAATAGGGGGTGAATTGTAAGTTTAAAAACTTTGTATTTAAACACTTAGAATGAACTTAGTTTAAGAGGTCTCAAACTAATACAATTAACATCCAATACAAATGACCATACAGGTCTTGGATCTGATGGATATAATATGATATAATACCACTAGTAATGAAAAAAAATTATATTTCAATTGAATATAATGATAAAAGTAATACAAATATAAATGATTCGACCATAATGTGTATAGAATCTATTAATACAATATGTAATGAAAGAATTGTAATTGAAACAATTATAATAGTAATAGAATATGAATATAAAGAAGAAACAAAGTGATTCCATTTCCAATACAAATAGCAGCAGAAATTTAAATGTATTTTTATTCTTTTATCCTAAAGAGTAGGGTATCCTTTCACCTAGGATAAAATGTATGTCTTACCAGAACCTTTTTAAGACCTAGATACAAATATCGGCATGATTGTCTCTCTATCCCCAAAATCCCTCGATTAATAAGGTAATCGGCACCTCTATCTTTCATACACTTTGAAAGCACATGATATGATGATCGTAAGCACGTATTCTTATCCCCAGAAGCCCTTGATCGTTATCACAATGATCGGATGCACAAATAAAAAACAAATCACTTATAAAAATATAAGAACTCAGAACAAGTCGTTCACTTATTGTATCTTTAAGTATTTCTCATGAAGCAAGAGAGAAGTCACTATATCTCCCTCTAGAACTTGATGAAAAAAAAAGTTATTTTGTTTGGTTTGAATGACCTCCTATTTATAGGCCTCAGGTTCCAACACTCATATTTCCTCCAACAGTCATATTTCTTCAAAAAATTCATAGGGACTTGGAAACCTGGAATTACAATGGTAAAAACAAACAGAATACATGACATCATTTTATTTAGTGTATTACTAACTTAACACCATCATTTTAGTTAGAAAATAGTGAGTAAAAAGGTATGAAACAATGGGTATGAGAAACATGTAATTGGTATTGAAGTAAGACATGAATTCATCACATTACATGAGTATGATTAATAATATGATCACAATTATTGTCATGATTATGATGCATATAGTAGGTATGATACAAAACATGGATACGATTCTTAACATGAAAAAGATAAATATCGTGGTTATGATTCATATCATGGTTACAATTCATGATATAATTAAAATTCATATCCTAGTTACAATACATGTGGTTATGATGCATGTGGTTACAATTCATATCATGGTTATGATGCATGATATGATTTAGATTCATATCCTGGTTATGATACATGTGGTTACGATGCATGTGGTTATGATGCAAGTGGTTACGATGCATGTGGTTATGATGCATGTGGTTATGATTCATGTGATTAAAATTCATGTACTTGTGATGCATTTGGTTACAATGTATGTGGTTACGATGCATGTGGTTACAATGCATGTGGTTACGATGCATGTGGTTACAATGCATGTGGTTACAATGCATGTGGTTATGATGAATGGGGTTATGATGAATGTGGTTACAATTCATGTGGTTAAGATTAATGTGGTTACAATGATAAAAAATATATGTGATTACAATTGAAAGAAAAACATAATATTACATTGTAGATCAACAGCATGTGTGGTTACGATGGAAAACAAAATATGTTATTACAATTGTAAAACAACATACACGATAAAAAAAAAATATGTAATTATGATTATAAAACAACATACATGATAAAAAATATATGTGATTATGATATGTGTGATTTTTTATTTCCAAAAAAAATATCAATGGGAAAGTTGAAACACGTTTCGACTCAACAATATCCCCCTTTTTGGAAAGCACAAAACAAAATTAACAAGAAGAACTTATCTCCCTATGAGTTTAGTAACTCTTCTAAAAGTAATAGTGAATACAACTAATTCCACCCTAATTTTAAACAAATCTCTAGGGATCGTATTCTCTTTATTTTTACTTGTGAGTTCTCCCCCTTAATAAGGTATTCACCAATTTATTCTTATCCAAATTATTCTCCCCTTGGTGATTTTCAAAAATAATAAGGGAAATTATTTGTTACCTATAAAATTTTAGAGAAATAGAGTATGAAACAATAGATATTACTTGAAACAAAATTTTATTACAAAAAGAGTTCAAAAATCATTCTTTCCCCTTTGGTTTTTTCAAAAGATTAAAAATCAAAATCTTCGTCTTCTTGAACTCTTTTCTATCCTATGTGATTTTTCAAGAGATTCTTGCTAAACCTTTAGCATCTCATCTTGTGCATCAATAATCCTTTGTTTCTTCCTGATCCTATCATCATGAATCTGATTGATCACTTCCTAAGCTTTAAGCCTTGATTCCTAGTTATTGAAGTCATCCAGCCTGAGACTGTAGGCCTTATCCAAAATTAAAAATCTATTTGTGAGAAAATCAACCTCATTATATTAATTCTCCAATTTTTCCTTTATAATTTCATGCTCTTCTGGGGATACTCCTTTTGAGGTATCGTGTCTTTGAAAGTCTTAAAGCATTTATTTCAAATAAGAAATCAACTTTTGATAAGGAGAGTTGAGTTTATTAACCGAGTGTACCAATTCATCTTGCTTGTCCAGATGATTCTTAAGAATATCATCAACATTGTTTGACCACTTCATAACCTTATTGTAGGCCTTACTGTGCTCAGTAGCACATTCCTTGAAAATCCCGAAATTCGCATCAAGACTCAGAAACCTATCCATCAGAACCTTGATAGAGTCTATTATGTCATTATGATCATTTGAAAGGATTTCTAATCTGGCTTAAATATTTGGAATGAATGGTATTATCATCTACAATATATTAAAATATTGTTCAATGTACTTAATTTTCCTTTAAATTTAAGGTTATTTTAGAATTTGTATCCTCTGTGTATTCAGGGAGATCATTGAAATGAGTTTTAGTACCGATCAAGTGAGCTGGATGATTTCGATTCTTATCAGATTCTTCTTCTTCTTCTTCTTTATCTGAAATCTGAATAACTTTCATGGAGGAAACTATTTGATAAACTTTCTTGAAAGTCTGAGGATCAAGAGATGGAAAATTAAATGATGGGAATTATGAGGATTCTGCGGTATGACTTTGCTTGTTTACATCTTGTTTCTCTTCCACTTCTATTTCTTCTTGACCTTTTTCTTCTTCCACTTCTTCTGCTTGACCTTTTTCTTCTTCTTCTTATTCATATTCCTGAATAATAGATTGTGTATCCAATTGTTCATAATCTTGTTTTTCTTTTCCTTTTTCAGCTGGATCTGACTGAGTCTGAATCGGTGTCTCCCTTATTATAATTCCAGTTTTTTTCTTGCTCATCTATTTTGAGAAGAGTATCAATGTCAATAGATTGAGAATTTCTCATCTTCATCCTCTTATTATTTTCTTCTTCTTTCAAAGCCTCTTCTAGTCTTATTTTTAGAGCTAGTGCTTCAGCTATATCCAAACCAAACTGAGGATCCCCTTATTTCCTTTCTTGCTTCTTCTTTCTCCACTCAAAAGCAACCTCATCGGATACAGCCTTTTGTTTCTTTGATGCCTTGGAATTTTTGTTCTTAACTACATTTATTTTAATTGAAGTTGTCTTGGATGGATTAGAAGGTTTCCCACTACCTTCAAATACTTCCTTTTCTTTCTCAGCATCCATATCTTTCTAAAACTTTTTCAATTCAGGTTTTAATCGTAACATGAGCCTCTATATCATATCCTTATTGATTAAGGTCTCTTTGAAGGAATTCACATCTGACTTAATTGAAACATTACACAAGATCAAGCATTCTTTCAAAAAATTACTAACAATAGTGAGAAACATGATCAACTGAGATTTTATAGAACCGTATTTGAGCTTCTCAATCATCAAGAAAATGAATCCCATAAGGTTAAACTTCCTCATGTTCATTAAATAATCAAGCACATACACATCTGAAACTTTTAAAGTTTCCTTGTCACCTTTTATCAGTACTAAAAACCCTTGCATCCAGAGATCTATGATTTGATTGTCTCCTAATAAATGACTCACTTTTCTATTTTCCTCATGAATCTCAAAAAGTGATTCTTCTTCTTTACCCTTATCAAAAGTTCCATCGTATTCTGGTAATTTATGAGAAGGGAAAAGAGAATCACCCTCAAATGGTACTCTTAGAAACATATCCTCTTGTTTTATGGAGGTTTTATACTTCCTATCATACATCATAAAAGAAATATTAAGAGTCTTGTCAATCTCTACTGATTTATAAAGTTGTAACACCTCATCATGATACACAAATTCCTGATTAGAATTCGTTCTTTCAACACAAATTGATTCCCATACTTAGAAACTTATTATCCTTTTCAAAGATGAATCAAAGGTATTATAAACGTATCAGGAGACTAACCTTTCACCTAAAAAGGTCATGTAAGATAAATCCTTTGGAGACATATCCTTAAAAGATGAAGTATCAGACTTAGACATGAAAAACTAACTCGACCCTGGAAATTTTTTTTTTTACAAAAGCTGAGTAGATCTCGTTTTACGAAAACTAAGGTAAGAACTGATTATGAACCATGCTGAAAATTTATAGAGAAACTGGACTTGAGAGAAAAACCTATGAGTTTGATGTGGGATAGGTTCTTCTAAAAGAAAATTTATGGTCAGGATTAGATCTAAAAGATCCAATAGTCAAGAATGATTTCAAACTATTGAGGTTTTCTTTAAAATAAAATCATATTCAGACTAAAACCGATTAGAAGTTAAAATAAATAATTGAGAAAAAACTATTTAAACAATCAAAATAAGTCTTTAGGAATTGTACATATCACAGTATCAAGATAGATGTATTGGTTTCAGTATATTTTTCTTATGATAATAATACAAAAAAATTAAAACCGATAAGAATTCTAAAACTGATAAAATTAAATAGGATGGTACCGATAATCTAATACTGATAGAATAATCCAATACTGATAATATAGTACTGATGAAATGAAACATGAAACCGATATATATGATACCGATTATAATGTGAAACTGATAAACATGTAAAACTGATAAATGAAAAACCGATACATGAAAAACCAATACATTTAAAACTATACATGCAAAACTAATACATTCAAAACTGATACATGAAAAAATGTAAAACCTATAAGCATAAAAACAAGTAATTGAAATTGATAAATTGTAAAACTAAAGAGTAAAACTGATAAAATATAAAACTTATGAGTGAAACCGATAAAATGTAAAACTTAAGAGTGAAAACAATAAAATGTAAAATTAAAGAGTGAAACCGATAAAATGTAAAACTTAAGAGTGAAACCGATAAAATTATGTAAACTCCCCCTTTGTAAAGGATTAAATAAATATAAGGAGATGGTTTAAACAAGAAATATATATGAATGATTACTTTATAGTTATCATTCTGAGTTTCTATTTAATGTATTCAACTATATCAGAAGATAATGGTTTTGTGAAAATATCAGCAAGTTTTTCTTACGTTATGATAAATTATAAAATGATATCTCCTTTTTGTGTGTGATCCCTAATAAAGTGGTACCTAATATCTATGTTTTTTTCATGTGAGTGATGTGTAGGTTTTTTACTAAGAGAAATGGCACTAGTATTATCACATAGTATTTGAGCTTTGGAGAAAATCATGCCATATTCAGTGAGTGTGTGTTGCATCCACAACACATGAGCACAACAACTTCCAACTGTCACATATTCAACTTAAATAGTGGAAAGTTCTATTGAGTGTTGTTTCTTTCATGACCAAGAAACCAATGAATATCCTAAGAAATGAAAAGTTTCGGATTTACTTTTCCTATCCATTCTACATCCACCCAAATCAGCATCCAAAAAAATTCAAAATAAAATCATTTCCAGAAGAATAGAATAGTCCTAAATCCATGGTTCTCTTTAAGTAGTGAAAAATTATTTTCATTGCTTTTAAATGATATTCATTTGGATTAGATTGATATCTTGGATATAAGAATACCAAAAATATTAAGTCTGGATGACTAGCTGTTAAGTATAACAGGCTTCCTATCATACCTCTAAAAGATGTTTGATCTACTGGTTTCCTAGTTTCATCAAGATCAAGTGTATTTGAGCTACCGATTAGAGTGATTATATTTTTAGTGTTTTCATATCCATACTTTTTGAGTAAATCATTGATATACTTATGTTGGTATATATAGGTTCCTTCTGGTTTTTGAGAAATTTGAAGACCTAAAAAGAATGTTAACTCACCCATCATACTCATTTCAAACTCATATTTCATAATATTTTCAAAATAATTAGTTAAGGATTCCTGATTTTATTTGAATATAATTTCATCAAAATATATTTGAACAATAAAAACATTTTTGTTTTCCATTTTTATAAAAATAGATGGATCTTCATTACCTTTTTCATAATTATTTTGTAAAATAAATCATTTTAGTCTATCATACCAAGCTATCAGGGATTTTTTAAGACCATATAAATATTTGGTAAGTTTAAAAACATGATCAGTATGTTTTGGATCAACAAAACCAGGAGGTTTTTCTAAAAAAACTTCTTCTTGTAAAAAACCATTGAGAAAATCACATTTTACATCCATTTGAAAAAGTTTTAAATTGAAGTATGCTGCAAAGGCTAATAGAATATGGATATATTCAATTCTAGATACTGGAGCATAGGTTTATTCATAGTTTATTCTCTCTTGTTGATTATATCCCTTATCAAAAAGGCTTTCATTATTTCTAACAATGACTCTATTTTCATCACATTTGTATCTAAAAACCCATTTTTACACCAATTATAGTTGTTTCTTTTGGTCTTTTAATCAAGGTCCAAACTTGATTCCTTTTAAACTCATTTCTTTCATCTTCCACTGCTTTAATCCAATATTCATCACCTAAGGCCTCATTAGAAGTTTTAGGTTTGAATTGAGTTAAAAAAGCAAGATGTTATATTTCATTTCTCAAGGAATTTTTGGTCCTTATGGGTTGATTTACATCACCAATGATATTATCACTAGGATGATTACTAATAAAAAATTGATTTTGGTTTTGTAAAACCTATTAATCAACATAGGATAGAAAATTATTTGGGTTAAATGTTTTAGAAAAAATTTCTTGATTATTTCCATTTTCAGAGTATTTTTCAATCAAAGGTTGATAATCATTTTGTAAAAACACATTTGTTGATGTCAATAACAGTTGTTTAAAAACAAAGGGGTCGGTTTCATCAAATTTAAAATGCACTATTTCCTTAATAGTACAAGAGTTTTTATTGAAAACTCTATAATAATTAGAAGTAGTGGAATAACATAGAAATATTCCTTCATCGGATTTGGATGTGAATTTATATAAATTGTCGTTTGTATTCAATATGAATACTTTGCATCCAAATACTCTAAAGTATGAAACTTTAGGTTTTTTTCTAGTCCATAATTCATAAGGTGTTTTATTAAGAAAAGTTCTAGTTAAAACTCGTTTTTTAGTATAACATACAGTACTAACAGATTCATCCTAGAAATTATTAGCAATTGAGTATTCACTCAACATGGATTTTGTCATATCCTGAAGAATATGATTTCTTCTTTCAATAACACCATTTTTCTAAGGGGTTCTTGGAGATGAAAAGTTGTGATTAATACCTTTCTTACTACAAAAAGTTTCAAAATATGAATTTTGAAATTTTCCACCATGATCACTACGAATTGTTATCAGTGGTATACTTTTCTCATTTTTAACATGGGCTCTAAAAGTTTTAAAATAGAAAAAGTCTTTATATATCTTTGATAAAAAATAGACCCATGTAAATCTAGTGTAGTCATCAACTAAAAAAAACATTGTATTTTCCTCCAATGCTTCCAATTTGTGTAGGACTGAAAAAATCAATGTGCACTAACTGTAATTCATTTGAAGTTGAAACTTCATGGATTGATTTAAATCTAGTTTTATATTGCTTTATATATTGAAAAGGGTTATAAACTTTTTAATAATCATACCTTAGATACGGTAGATCCTTAACAAGTCTTTTCTTTAAGAGTTTACAAAGGTTCCTAAGCTTAAAATGTCATAAACTTCTATTCCATAACCAAGATTGGTCTTTCATTGAACTTAATCAAGGTAATTCTTGGCTTCTAATGTCTTCTAGGTTAAGTTTATATACATTATCATGCCTATGGGAAGAAATAATGAATTCATCCTTGTAATTGTGAACTAAAGACTTATCATTTCAAAAATTCACAAGGTAACCTTCATCAAATAATTAACTTATGCTTATAAGGTTGTTCTTAATACCTTTAATAAACAAAACATTTGAAATTAATAATTTTCCTAAAATAACAATATTACATATACCAATAATCTTTCCTTGAGAATTATCTTTGAAGGTCACTCTTCCAAATTTCATTTCATTAATATTTTCAAAGAAATATTTATTTCCCATAATGTATCAAGAACAAACACTATCCATGTACCAAGTATTCTTGTTGTTGGTACACTTTTTGTTTTCCTAAAAAAGAAACAATTAATTTTTTGGAACCCAAACTTGTTTAGATATAGAAATGTTAGATAAAAAAATTATGAATCCACATTTATTTTAAAAATTGAGCTTTATGAAATCCTAAATATTGGGTTTTATTAAGAGAACAATTTCTTTCCCAATGTTCACTATATTGGAATTTTGTGCAGAATGGAGAATTTTGGGGAACAAAATAGTTATGACTAAAAATTGGTTTCGAATGAGTATAAAGAATTCCAGAACTATTCCTTATAGTACATAATTGAGAATATATTTTTTCAAATTCTTTTCTTCCAGTAGTGAAATTTGAAATAAGTTTCTTAAGAGAAATGATTTTAGAATTTAGTTTAATGACTAAATAATCATTATCACAATAAATGTTTTTGGAATTTTTTTTGTTTCAAAAACATTTTTCTTTAGAAAAAGTTTTTCAAAGTACTTAGAGAGTTTATCCTTCTCATAATTTACTTCCATAAGGTTTTCTAAAATATAATCAAAATCAAGATTTTTATCATCAAGATATTTAGAAAGTTATAATACTTATTTTGTAAGAATAGATGATCTAGAATTTTCCTTATCAAGATTTTTATTGAGTTTTGAATTTTTATTCTCAATTAATTTTGAAGATCTGGATACTTCTTTAAAAGAAGGTAAATTTTCCTCTGTTGAGAAATATTCTTCATCTGAAGATTAATAATATTTCCCATCATGGTAATTTTCATTTAAAGATACATTTGTAAGAGATTATTCATTGTGTTCCTTGGACATGAAATAACGATTTTCAATTGGTATCCTAGCTATGATTCATATATTCTTCTAACCAGAAGATTCGTATTCTAAATATTCGTCAGATGAATCACCACCACTTTCACTCCAAGTATCATTTGCTTTCAAGATTTTCTTAGTCTTTGACTTGTAATACTTTTTATTGTTTCTTTCAGAATTTTTATCTTTCATTTATTTATTTTTAAGAAAAGGACAATCTAGTCTAATATGACATACTCTTTTAAATTCATAAAAAGTTACTTCAGAGTCTTTCTTGTCCTTTCTATCTTTCTTTTTAAATCTATACTGAAATTGTTTCTTTACAACAATCTTTTTCATACTTCAAGAAATATTTTCTAATTCATTCTCTGAGTGATCACTTTCAATTGATTTTGATATAATAACAGATTTCTTAGCTATGGATATTGTTACCATTTTTAGTTTCTTGGCTTTAGATATAGTCGTAAAAGCTACACTTCTATTACCATTCTTTTTCTTGTTGAAATAATCATCTATTCTCATTCTTTTCTTGTGTTGTAAGAGAGTACCAAATAATTCATCAAAATTGATTTGAGTAAATTTCATATTTTCATCAATTAAATTCCTTTTTTATTCCCACTCATTTGGAATTATATAGATTATATTGTCCACAAGAACTTCATTATTAAGACCCTTATCTCCCATAGATTGAAGACTATTGACAATTATCATAAATATTTTTTTAATCTTGCATACTGGTTCTCCATAAGGAAAAACAAACCCATGATATTTAGTTCAGAGTATGGATCTTCTTGTTTCAATAACTTTAGATGTACCAAAACTTGTAACTTCCAATTTATTCAAAATACAACAGGCTACTTCGCATGAAGATATCTGACTATATATATTCCTGGTCATAGAACATAACAAAGTATTGTGTACCTCATAATTCTGTTGATATTCTTGTTTCTATTGGTTCGTGAATGTTCTGACTTCCTTGTTTAATATTTTTTAATCTCCGGTAATCAGGAAAAAGTTTTCCAATCTAGTATTAATAACAAAATTCTTCATTCGATCTCTCCAGTACTCATAATCATTTCCATCAAAAATAGGTGGTTTATTTGGGTTTATGTCATCAATTGATCCAATATTTATTCTTATCATCTTCTAAAACTATACTTTCCACTCCACACGTTAGTGTAGTAAATAGTTATAAACAAAATATTTGTAATAGAAATACAATTCTCTTTCAAAAAGAAATAAATAAAGTAAAACAAAACATTGGAACCACCTCGGATACCAATTTTTGGATCATAATATATATGTATATGTATATTAGATGGAACAATACAAAAGGGGGTGAATTGTAGGTTTAAAAACATTGTATTTAAACACTTAAGAATGAACTTAGTTTAAGAGGTCTCAAACTAATAAAATTCACATCCAATAAAAATGACTATACAGATCTTGGATCTAATGGATAATATATGATGTAATACCACTAGTAATGAAAAACAATTGTATTTGAATTGAATGCAATGATTAGAGTAACACAAATATAAATGATTCTACCATACAGTATATAGAATCTATTAATACAAAATGTAATGAAAGAATTGTAATTGAAAAAATTACAATAGTAATAGAATATAAATAGAAAGAAGAAACAAGGTGATTTACTTTATATTAAAAATAGAAGAAGAAATGTAAAGGTATTACAATTATTTTATCCCAAAGAGTAGGGTATCTTATCACCTAGGATAAAATGTATGTCTTACCACCACCTTAGTAAGCCCTCGATACGAAGATCGGCATGACTATCTTTCTATCCATGGAATCCATCGATTAAGAAGGTAATTATCACCTTTGTCTTTCAAACACTTTGAAATCCCTCGATACGATGGTTAGAAGCACGTCTTCCTATCCCCGTAATCCCTAAATCGTTATAAAAATGATCGGATGCACAAAGCAGAAGCAAATCACTTATAGAAATACAAGAACTTGGAACAAGTTGTTCACTTCTTGCATCTTCAAGGCTTTCACACGAAGTAATAAATAAGTCACTCTATCTCTCTCTAGAACTTGATGATAGAAAAAGTTATTTTTTTTGTTCAAATGACCTCCTATTTATAGGCCTCGGGTTCTAAAGATCATATTTCCTCTAACAGTCATATTTCTCTAAAAAATTCGAAGGGTCTTGGACACCTGGCATTACAATGGTAAAAATAAACAGAATACACGACATCATTTTGTTTAGTGTATTATTAACTTAATGGCATCATTTTAGTTATAAAATAGTAAGTACAAAAGTATGGAATAATGAGTATGAGAAACATGTAATTGGTATTGAAGTAAGACATGAATTCATCACATTACATGAGTATGATTAATATTATGATCACAATGGTTGTTATGATTACGATGCATATAGTTGGTATGATACAAAACACGGTTATGATGCTTAACATGAAAAAGATGCATATCATGGTTATGATTAATATCATGGTTATGATGTGAGATATGATTCAGATGCATATCCTAGTTATTATACATGTGGTTCTAATGCATGTGGTTACGATGCATGTGGTTACGATTCATGTGGTTACAATTCATGTGGTTATGATGCATATGGTTACAATGCATGTGGGTATGATGATTGTGGTTACAATTCATGTGGTTATGATGTATGTGGTTACAATTCATGTGGTTGTGATGCATGTGGTTATGATGCATGTAGTTAGGATGAATGTGGTTATAATTCATGTGGTTACGATGAGAAACAATATATGTGATTACAATTGAAAGATAAACAGCATAATATTACAATGTAGATCAACAACATGTGTGGTTACGATGGAAAAAAATCCATGATTAAAATTGTAAAACAACATACATGATAAAAAATATATGTAATTACAATTTTAAAACAACATACATGATAAAAAATATATGTGATTACAATATTTGTGATTTTTGATTTCCAAAAAAATGATCAATGGGAAAGTTGAAACATATTTTGGCTCAATAATAATTTCATTGATATGATCTTTGTTGATCATGGATGGCATTGGGTAAGCTTAAATGGGACATCAAATCTCTTATCGGCCTTTTGAAAATATATGGGAAATCTTCTAAAATGGTACCTCGTCTATGAAAAATCCCATTGGAATTTATTAATTTTTATGATGTATATGATGTTTGGACATTACACCTAGGGAATTGATGTTTTTAATTTAAATTTTTTATTATATAAGTTTAATAATTTAATTTAAAATTAGATTCCTTGATTATGATTCATAATGTTCCAAGGCCTTAAAAAACCTTGATACTAGATGGTTTTTTCCAACTACCGATGGTCAAGACTATGACTATCATAAAGTTCCAAATTAAATATGGACTCTTATAGTAATACACTTATTATTTCTTAGTGATTGTGAAATATTTACCTTAGGTGTAGGAGCCTTTTGGACCTCTGGGTAGAGGTTAGTGATGGGATGGGATTAGTGGTCAAGGGTTTGTCCATGTGAGACCCAAGAGATTCCCTTACACGTTCAAATGAGTGAGATGATCATGGGGAACTCTTTCCCACTAAGACCTGGTGACCTAGGAGGGGTGTAACCTAAAGAGATGAATGGATAGGTTGTGACCTAGAGTATTTTTCATTAGGGATGGGTTTTAGTCTTTCACCCATAATATGATTGTTCACCTAAGAGTTTGGTTGGGATTAAGGGACTATTATGAGTTTTATAGGTCATGGTGAGACTTAGGGGACCCTGGTGGGTTCCCCCATTACATATTGAACCTAGTGAGGATCTGTTTAGACTATAGATGGTGATAATAGGTTTTGTAATTCTAACAACCAATGTTCTTGACTTTATTTTTAAGGACTTGGTATATGCCCTTAGGATGGATTTTTCAATGTATAAAATTTCCATAGGGTGATTATTTTTAATATATATGGTAAAAAACCATGGTGGTTTTTTTACATATATGTGATTCTCTTGGATTAGAAAACTTTAATAGGGGAGGTCTATGATACTTTTGGTTATGACCATGTCTGACAAAACTTCTATAGGGGATATCAATGTCATTATGAGTGGGGATACCATGGAATTGGAGTTGGGGTTGATCTATTATATTGAGATGGTTCTTTCTTTGATCATTCCCTAGGTCCATGTTACTTACAGCCTATGCTTGGGCTGAGAAAACACCCCTAGGGGAGGTCTGAGATATTTTCACTATATACTGTGGAAATTAAATTATATTATATTGGGAGGAATGATCATCATTTTTTGCTCAGAGATAGCCCAATAATGAACAAATAAGGTATGTTTGACTAGGTTAAAGATCCTAAGGATCTACACCATGGTGGGAATTGGTCCCCCTATGAGGTCATGGAGGTTGGAACAGTTCACCTGACATGCTTAGAGATAGTCCATAATCAGGTTGAAGAAAGTAATGTGGGTAGTAATTTTATTTATTATTAAAATATATTTTATTTATAAAAATCATGTCACCTTAACATATAACTAGACTATCATTATAATATAGAACTACATTTGTGGTTCCCTTCTGAATTTTTTACTCACACCCGGCTTGGGTGAATATAGCACTTGGGTACCCAAGAATCTATACCCTTGTTATAGTTATAGTTTGGTTCGAGGCCTCATTTTGGGTATACATGGTTGAGTGAGTTGTCTTGAATTATTTAATGAGGTTGGGAGGAGGTATAGATCAGAATTTTAATGGAACTAAAGTCTTTATATTCTTTTATTTTGGTTTTTATATGTAACTAGACTAGTGGGTGTTCATTATAACTATAGGCATGTATGCTTCCACATCATTTATTATTGATGATACTGGATTATTTATCTTCTTCTTCATAATATAATGGATGTTTACTATTGATTTTTTATTCTAGTTTATTTGATTATTATTACTCTTTCTAGGACATGGGGTATAGCCTCCACACAATACCTCCTTAGACACATGCTTCTAGTTGGTGGCCTCAGTCATTCGGGGAGGTGTGTCAGTATCACATAGAGAACCAATTTAGTAACTATTCATATAGTGATCCATTTAATGAAATTATAAATTGATATTAAGGAATTTTTTATTACTCTTTCATGAGATAATATATAGGATACATACAAACGTGTAAGAGCTTGTGATGGAATCAGGACTGGTGTTTCATGGGACATTTTCTAGGGGAATTCTAGGTCATGATGGACAAGGTTTATGTTATTGGTTTCTTATGTTATTGTTACATATTATTTCTACTTGGTATATGAACATGATTTTTGTGATTTATGGTTTCTGAGTGTTTGGAGTCATAGCTCTTGTACCATTAGTAAGAATCCAAATTTGGATTTTATCTCTTAACTAGTAGAAGAAAGAGGCATCTCATGAATCATATCAGGAATGTAGTATTCACATAATATATAGGACTTCTAGTGTTATTATTTTCACTGATGATCAAATCTCAGCTATTTAAAGTGTCAACAACTTCTCATATGGAATTTTCCCATATATATACTTGGTGGCATTCTACTTAGTAGGTCTGAATTGTGTATATATTTTATTCTACTGGAAGGATGTGTAGATTCTATAAATAGATACTTATTGAAAATTTTGATGTATACCCTTAGTGTTCAGGATTTTTATTAACCCTAGCATGATAGTAAGGCATAAGGTTACTTAGTGGGAAACCTTTAGTGGTTGTTTTTATTTGGGACTTAGTTATTTATAGTTCAAGTAATAACCAGTATGGTGTTTTATGTATATTGATGAATCTAAGATTTTAAAATATTTTATTCTATAATTATTATTTTTAAATCCTACCATAGTGTTATTTTAAAGTCTATTGTCACATTTTATGGTTTTTGAAGTATTTTGAACAAAATTTCAAAAATAGACTATTTTTTATTTTAACTGTTTAATTTATTTCTGTATTTTGGCCATGAAAATTTATATAATAATCCAAATTATGAAATTATTTCTTTATAGTATTACATACATGTTTGGATTAATTTTATTCTTATGGACCCAAATCTAGCTCATAATGTGGGCCTCAAAATATGTGCACAGATCTAGAGAATTTTATTGTTGGACCAATATCTCTTAAATTACTAATCCAAATGAGAAAATATTAAACATGGTGAGTTATTAAATACTAAGGAAAAAAATATTAAGGTTTCCATGCATGATTAATTATTTTTCAAGGCAATCAATTCTTGGTAATTTGGATATATGGAATTTGAGGAGTCATCCTAAGAAGATTAAATTTATTGAGTCAAACATAAATAAATCCTACATAAAGGGTCAGATAAATATTATATATTTAGGTCGAACTCATAAAAGTAATAGGAATATATTTTTAAAATAAAAATGTTCCCAAATTGGTCATTTAATGGGTCTACCATGTGGATGCTTTTGGAAGAAGATTTGGGAGCCAACATTTATCTCCCATATCCCTATAAAGATGTGTTTTTTCTTCATTCAAATGGGTTGGAAACTTATGTTGGAAATTTTCTATAGAATTAGGGTTTATGATTCTATAATATTTTTTAATGTATCTTTTTTTGTCTTTTTCTATTCTCTTTCATTTTCTATTTTGTTTTCCCCCAACGTGATCCTTCTAATATCCATGCAAGTAGAGAACTAACTCTCATTATTGTTCGAGGGGGAGTTCTTGTGTGTGTTGTGATTAAATATTTCTCATTATTATATTCTGAGAATTCATATAGTTGTGAAATGGGTTTGGTGTAGTTTTCAATCCACTTTCATTGATATTGATCTCTTCTTCCCATTTAAATCTTATTCCTCTCCTTCGACATTGCCATGTTACATCTAGGGTAGAGTAACATTGTGGTGATGATGTGAGTGAGTATTATCTTGAATGTGGAGGGTTGGTGTGGGATAATAAAATTTCATGGGAAGGTTTTGAGTGATAGGTTTGATCTCAAAATTTATTATAATACTGAGTATAAATATTTCCTTAAAGAATAAGGATTTCAACACTGCGATCTCCCAAGAACGGCAATGATTCTTCACTAACTTCTTTGTGTCTTATCTTCTACATTGTGTTTTATTTTATTATTTGTATGTTTCAAGCATTAATTTATATATATATATATATATATATATTAAGGTCATAAAATTTAAACCCCATTTTAATATTATTTTAGTATTATATTAGTTAGTTTATAAATAGTGACAATAGAAACATCTGTATGTGTAAGCAGCCTCCGTCAGAGATCGACCCTGGGGTGAACACTATATTACATTATTAGGTAATAATAATTTATTTGTGAGGTATTAATTACAAATCCCTCTCATAATATATCCTTTAATGGAGTTCTACTTAAATGATTCATTACCTTTTTTCCCTTAATATGGATCATATAATATGATGTCATTGGTTATGGTAGTGATGACCAGTGGGTGTGTGATTCTCCAGGGGCAGTCGTGTGCCTTTTAGGTGGATGGTTTGGCATATTATACATGATTTTTATGTGTATTGGGACCCACTATTGGGTGGTTGGAACATTTTTTTCATTTTTTTTATAAATTGGATCATGTATGATATTCCATGAGTCGTGACCTTAGTGAGAGGCTTGACCTGTGGGCTAGGTTTGGAGACCATGAGACCATTGGAATCTTCTAGGGATCGTTGTGAGTTTGTGTTTAGTAAAATTTTGGTGAAACAAAAATAACAAGTTATCTAAGACTTTTTTCCATTATAGGTGGTGAAAATAGTTATATACTTATGATGAGATCAATTCACAATAGGTGCTTAGGGGATTTTAGTATAGGTATTAATATGAATTAAGGTTTTTTATTAGGAAAACACAAGGAGTGTTAGTTCCTTTCATATCAAGGTTGGCTTCAAGGGTAATAATACTATAATTCATGAACTTGTTGACTTTGGATGTGCTTTAGAAGTGTAGTGAGAGTGCGTATGGACGCTTGTGATTGGAACAAAAATGTTTGGCATCTAAGCAAGTGGTTGTCTTAACGAACTGGCATACAATGGGGCATGGTTAGTGACTATGGAGTGTCAACAAAGTTACATGTTGTATGACTCGCAAGAGTGTTAATTGAGATATGTGGCTAGGTGTTATTGGATTATAAAATCACTATAATTGATAATATAGGAATAGAACATGAATATTACACATGGTACCTGTTTTAATTATAAATTGTTAAGAGGTCAGATGTGAGTCAAGGACCGATAAAATTAATGAAACACTTATGGTCTTGATTTACCAAGTTCTTATAGAACTGAGGAGTACCCCTATGATGTAGGATATTTTGGAAATTGATCTATACTAGTTCCCTATGATGGAATGAGTGTGGATTGGGGGGAGAAACACACATGTGATTTTATAACTTGTTGATGTTTCTTTCAAGGAATGGTATAAGAAAAATTGTATGGTGGGGAGTGGACCAATGTCCATATATAGGTTTTAACCTCATTATGGTTATAATTAAAAGTGGTTGTTTAAGATTATTTTCTAGTGATTTAGGAACTGAAAATAACCTATTATTGTGTTGAAACTTGGGTATAGGTGATTCAATCACATCCATTAATTATCTACATTCGTGGATAGAGCATGATCCATGGAGGTCTGACCTTCATACTAGAATGTCCATTGGAATGGTTAGATTGGTAATTGGATGGTAAATGTCATTCTTGGATGTCGATGTGCTATAAATATTATTTATCTGGTCCCATGTTGATGTTTAAATGAGACCTTGGATGAGTCGGTGCATTGGCATTGAGCTTAGGACAGTTTTTGTGTGATCTAATAGTGATTTGTGAGGTGAAACCCAACTTCATTAAATGGTTCAAGGTTTAACCAATTTTTTCACATTTTTCAAGGGTAAACCAGAAATTTGTCACATGTTTCAAGGGTGATATACTTTCATGAAAATTTTTAGGGTGTGAAATAGTTTCATGAAATAGTTTAGGGGTTAATACCTATTTCATCACGTGGTTCTGAGGTGAATCATGCTACAAGACATAGTGATATGTATTTTGAGAAAAAAAATACCTGGTAAGAATGGAAAGTGGTTTCATGGTTTGGGGAATGAGTTAAACCTTCTGTGTGATGGTCATTAGTGGTAATGTTGAAATGGAATCATGTGTTTCTTTTGGCGACATGTTGACTATTATTGTTGAGTGGTTTCAGAGTAAGTAATCCGGAGGTGGAATGACTAATGCCTTTCTAAAATCAAAACATGGTGAGTGGGAAATTTTTCTAAGAGAATAATGTGGATTTCATTTGGTGGTTTTTTGTACCATAGGAAGATGAGATTTGGTACATAGTTCTTTTGGTGGGGAACATCATAGATCAGAATTGGACATTATGAGTTAAGTCCTATATTGAGGAGAACCACTGTATGAATGATCAATTGGATGAATAAATGGGTTTTCTTAGAATAGATGGTCTTATATAACCATCATCTTGGTGTCTCGATAGAAAATTGATATGTGTCTTATGATTCAATGGTTTAAGTGCCTTATATTCGAGTGGTGATTTAGAATAACATGTGGTATTCAAGGATGGGATGTGGTTGTTTTAGTTGGAATATATGACCGAATAAAGTCATTTTTATGATGACCAATAATACTTATTAGGGATGAAAGAAATTTAGCAGATATTTTTTAATATCTCAAGTCTGTAAATGTTGTAAAATTCAGAAAGTTTTTGAGTTTTCTATTTAGGGTAGGGTTCATTTCAGAAATAATGGATTGGATAAAGGATATAAAGATTTAAACATCCTAAAATAGTGGTATTGGACATAGATCAAGGTTTTAGGGATGTATTTATTGTTAGGAAGAGTTATAGAGGAGTGAAAGGGGACTAGGCTACTCAAAAGTTAAATTTTGTTCCATTCACATTATGAATTGGCCATTCACATCAATATTATGTTTTATCTATTGTTTTGGGGGAATTCAGGATGTGAAAGAAGGATAAATAAGTTATTCAGTGAAATTTCCCAAAAAACAATGTGAAACCTATTGTGGCACCATTAAAAATAGATAGAAATATTTTTAAAATTTGAAAAGGGTGTTCACGCCTTCTTTATTCATTGGACGGACATGGCATGTGGGTAAGGCTCGGCCAAAGACCCCCTCTCTCCCCTCTCCTACATTTTTTTTGGTTCCATTTGTGATTCAATAACTTTAACATATAGTGTTTCATACTCTCCTATTAAATATTATTTTCCTAAAATATGCCTGAATTTTTGTCTGATATCAGTTTATGTTTTAGGATATTTCTAGAAGAGCATGGTGGAGGTCACCTTTATCGGTGGGTCACTTGTGAGGCCTAATAAGAGGACATATTAGGATGAAATATTCCAAGAAATTTCCATCAAATAATCAATGTTTCACTGCTCTGTGAATTAAATTATTTATTTTTACAAATTAAATTAAATTAATAGTGACAATGGCTCTGGTGGTTAGGTCTTTACCCAGGATTGGTCTTGGGAGACCCATTCAGACCTATCATAGGTTATTAGATTTAGTTCTAGCATGATGACGTAACATGATGTGTTTATCCATAATATGATGCATTTAAATTGAATTAATTAATTAATAATAAATTGTTTTGTTAATTAATTATTTATTTTTGGATTTGGGTAGAATCTTAGGTCATTGAAGCAAGCTTGGTTGATCATGGAAGAGACTAGATGGGATTAAACAAGCCTTGAAAACTATTATACAACTTTATAAAATAAATTTTAAGGCTTTTAAAATCGTTCTTGGTATGAAAAATTTCCCTTTGTAATTTATTCTTGTCTATGATTCAGGGGATTATTTTTCACTCTAGTTCAGGAATTTATGTGTTTAATTTATTTTTTATTTTTTAAAGTGAATTGTTTAATTTAAAATGATATTCCTTGATTAGGATGCTCAAAGTTAAAAGGCCTTGCAATTGGATGGTTTTCTACAACTACTAATAAGTAAGGCCTCCACTATCATAATGTTTTGTATGGAGTACATGCCATTACGGTAATACACTTTTAATTTCTTAGTAAATGTGATACAGCGACCCTAGGTGTAGGAGCCTTAAGGACATATGGGTAGAGTTTAGTGAAATAATAGAATGAGGGATCGAGGGGTTGGACATGAGATACACAAGAGATGACCTTACACCTTTAGGTAAGTGAGATGATGGTGGGGTGTTCTCACCAGTTGGGAGGGATGGACCCAAATGAGATGAATGGATTGGTTGGGTGTTTAGATAAATCTATAGTGTTTTGGATTGGGGGTGGACCTAAGGTCATCACCCATATAATCGGTGTTCACCCAAGATACTGGTTGGGATTGAGGGACACTTATAAGGTGTTTAGGGTGTGATGAGACCTAAGGGGACCTGGTGGATACCTTGGTTACATATTGACCCTTTTTAGGGTGTGTTTTAACTATGGATAGTGATGAAGAGTTTGGGTGTTTGACCAACCATAGTTTCTTCCTTTATTTTTTTTGGACTTGGTATATTCCCTTGTGGTGGTTGGTTTTAAAATGGAAAAAACCCATATGGGATTTCTTTTATTATGTATGGAAAACACCCTAGGGACTATGTTAGATTTTTATAAATATATGATGCTTCTGGTAGAGAAAACTCCCATATATGAGGTCTATGATACTTATGGGTTGTTACCTTAGCTAATAAATCACCCATTGGGGAGTTATGTGTTACTATATATGGGTATGATAATGATTTAACATCAGGGATGATCCTTTATACTATAATAGATCTTTTTAGGAGCATTCCACATGTATGTGTTATTATATTATATACATGAGCTGAGAAAACTCCCTTATGCGAGGTCCATGAAAAAAATAACTATATATCAATGAAACAGGGGTCTGTTATATTGGGAGGCATGATCATCATGATGTGATAAGATTCACACAGGCACTATCCATATCAGGTATGTTTTTTTGGGATTCTAGGGACTAAGGATTGACATAAGGTCAGGACTTGGTCCCCCTATGAGGTTATGGTGGTTGGCATGGTCCCCATGATGTTCTTATAGACATTCCTACATTGATCCAAAGATGGTATTGTGGGTTGTTATTTTATTTATTATTTTGTCATTATTTACTTATTTGTATCATGTCACATAAATGTATCATTGCAATAAAATTATAGTATGTGACCATTTTGGTGTCTCCCTATAGATTTTTTTACTCAAACGCTACCCAAACAACCATAACACTTTGGTACTCAAACATCTCTACACTTATTGTAAGTTGTGGTTAGGTTTATCCCAATGTGGAGGTTTACATAGTCAAGTAGGATAGATTAGTTGATATCAGGAGGTTGGGATGAGGTATGGCTCATATTTTTCAAGGATTTTGTGTATTTGTATTCTTTTATTCTAGTCTATATATGTCATTGTCCTAGTAAGTGGCCAGTCTTATTGTATGGTTGTATTATTTAAAATCATTTATTATTGATTATTCTCATTTATTTGTTTTATTCTTTATACTCTTATTGATGTTTAAAATTTATGGTTAATTTTTGGTTATTTATTTATAATTTCACACTCTAATAAAGGGTGCATATCCTCCCTATGATACCTCCTAAGACCCCCACTACTTTTCGGTAGCCTCTTGAATTCAAGGAGGTTCACCTGAGGTAATGTGGTGAACTTGTTAGGTTTCTATTTATAGAGTGAGATAGGTTAGTAAATTAAAAATACTCTCATATTAAAGCATATCACATAGGGAATGGAACACTAAACATGATAGTACTCCCATGTCAACTTTGAATGCACCCACTAGGTTATTCACATCCCATTCAGTCTCTAGTCACTGGTACTAACATGCATCAGTCACCCTATATTGAATACAAAGCCTACAGTGTAACAAGTGGGTCCTAGTGACAGCACAGATACCCTGCCTTAACATGGTTGTCGATTCATGGCCCACCGGTCACCCTATATTGAATCCAAAGCCTATAGTGTAACAAGTGGGTCCCAGTGATAGCACAGACACCCTGCTTTAACATGGTTGTCGGGTCCTGGCACACTAAACATGATAGTACTCCCATTTCAACTTTTAATGCACCCACTAGGTTATTCACATCCCATTCAGTCTCTAGTCACTGGTACTAACATGCATCATTCACCCTATATTGAATCCAAAGCCTATAGTGTAACAAGTGGGTCCCAGTGACAGCACAGACACCCCGCCTTAACATGGTTGTTGAGTCCTAGCCCACCAGTCACCCTATATTGAATCCAAATCCTATAGTGTAACAATTGGGTCCTAGTTACAGCACAGACACCCCACCTTAACATGGTTGGCGGGTCCTGGCCCACCAGGTACCACCAGTTTCCCTGCAAACACGTGGTCCCCACCCTTGAGGCCACCCGCATGCCTGAATGGGTCATTTTACTAATGATTGACCTCACAAGCCAACACATGTCCTTTTTAGTGTGTTTTGTCCTCACTCACACACACCCTGAGAAACTTCCCAAAAGGTCACCCATCCTGATCACTACTCCATGCCAAGCATGCTTAATTGTGGAGTTCTAATCAGGTAGGCTCCCGAAAAGGAAGATTCAACTTGTTGACATGAGTCATATAATTTAGTCATTTAACCCTTTATCGTCTCAGGGTGTTATATCCCCCCCTAGAGTACAACAACCTCATTGTGGTCCCTACATCTCAACCCAGGTAGTGCATCGCACTTAAGGTTGAGTACCACCTCTGATACCAAATATAACAAATGGGTCCCAATGATAGCACAGATACCCCTCCTTAACATGGTTTTCGGGTCCTAGCCCACCAAGTACCATGAGTTTCCCCATAGACATCTGGTCCCCACCTTAAGGGCCACCCACGTGCCCGAACAGGTCATTTGACTAATAACTATCCCCACAGGCCAACACATGTCCTTTCCAATGTGTTTTGTCCTCACTCACACACACCCTGGGTAACTTCCCAAAATGTCACTCATCATAATCACCACTCCATGCCAAGTAATCTTAACTATGGAGTTCTAATCAGGTAGGCTCCTGAAAAAGAAGGTGCACCTTGTTGACATGAGTCATATCATTTAGCCAGTTAACACTTTATCATCCCGGGGTGTTACATATAGTCCCTACCTAACCCTAGCCTATAGAGGTTAGTTCAAGTTGTCTTTCAGTTATCATTTCAGTATCCCAGTTCTATTACCCAAGGACCATACAAAACTAGTCCCAATAAAATTCCATTTGAAACTCATTACCAATCCATAAGGACATATATCCCACGGCCCATACTTGTATCCCATTTCACATATCCTTTAGAAAAACTCACAAGACCAAAAAATTTGGGAAAACCTCCCCATCACACCACACCTAGACCTAGAGGAATTATCCCACTCATAGAACTCCCAAGACTCTAACCCACCCTCAAGATGGTGTTTCTAACCAATCATGAAATGTATGGTCATATCACCCATCATTTTAAAAGGATAATCCTCTCATTCACATGATAATATCATTTAGATATCCATCATGGGATACCTATAACTAATCCATGCCCTAACACGTACCCAAGTCCTCTCATAAAATCAACTGAAATCCTCTCCCCCTTGGAGATGTAGTCATTAGGTGTTCCCAAATTACCCAATGATGAAATGAGGACTTTTTCCAATAATATGTGGACCAATGTTACCTAAATTATATACTAAGGCACTCTTTATCCCATTCTATTTCACTTTAACCCATACCATCATGCTTTCGTTCACAATCATGCATCAACAAGCATAATATTTGGTATCATTAGAATAACCAACCTCAATCCCAGAGTTCCCCCCTCATCATGATCTACTTATCCACGACCAAGAAATATCAATCCTAATCCAAGATCATACAAATCCATGTAAACACCTAGGACCCTATCTCAATCCACCATAACAAAATAATAAATTATAGAAATTAATAATTAATTATTCTATTTAAATATGAGATATATAATGGCCAGAAACTCACTTATTGGAATCTCCTCTTTGAATCGTTGCACAACAACATGCCTAACACCTGTGGAATGAACCCAAATCTCCCAAGAAAAAAATACCCATCATTTAGGTGGATTCTGACTTGTTATAATGGTATCATTATAAAAAACTAGAATAAATTCATCACAAATAAATAATTAATAATGGGGTTTAAGAATAAAGCAATATAAGGGAATAACACACCATAAATTATCATGGATCCACCCTCAAGAACACCCCTCACCTTGGAGGGTTGTAGTGGGAAATAAATGTGAAAGGATTTGGATGAATAAACCTTCCTCATATCCCTTTTCCCCCAAAATCATGAGAGTGTCTAACCTATAAAATATAGGTATACCCCTATCAAAAAAATTAGAAAAGTTTTTTATCATAGTGTAACCCTATGCATCATGGTTTCATGCCCCAACCTGGGGTAAGGTCATAGCATAGTCCAAGGGGTCATGGTGAACGGATATATGAACATACACTCATCATAGAGTGTTCTCCTCCCTTAATGAAACATTAATTATCCCTTAAGAAACCCTCACAGCATGATCTATGGGCCAATATATGGATAACATTCCTTATATAATTTTTCAAAATCAATATGTAAGGGTTTCCAAACCCTATATGTAATAATTACCATCATGGAATGACACTATCCAAGCACAATTTGATATAATATATAAGGTTTCTCATCATTTTTTTATTCCATCCACAATGATGTGATCCTTATGCATAATATATTTTTCATAGTAAAGTATCCAAAATGTAATGGTTACCATCATGGAATGACACCCTAGGCCCCAACATGACTTCTATATACCCTTAACTACTCACACACAAGACTATTACACTTTAAATATCACATAAAAAAATATCACCCCATGAAACCCACTATTCATGGTGTGATATACCTCCCATATATTTCATCCTAGCCTTTATACTATGGTATCTGCCTCTTAGCTATGGTTTGTTTCATCAATTAGCCCCTAACCAGAACATTAACCTCACCTTTTAGGACATGGTGAGCTTCCTATAATAAAATCCTATAGAGTTTATACCCCTACCCTACTCTGAAACTCAACCATGGACTTGAGATGCCTCTAGAGCCTCTAATCACATTCAAAAACATCATCTAGAGACATTTCAACCCTTGGAATACTGATTTAAGTCCCAATTATAAAAATATCAAATTATATGGGACTAAATTTTGAAATTTCCCCTAAAAATTTATCTATAAGTCTATATGACAAAAAACCCCACTATAAGGCTTCTTATCCCTAAGAACCACCTAAAATTAGTTCCTAAATTCCAATCCATCAATCAGAATCAGTTTCCACTCATCATTCCCAATTCTGATCTAAATTAGAAATGTTCTTTCAACCCATGCACTAATCCCAAGTACATCATCTTTTGCAAAAAAAAAATCTAGCTTGATCATCAAAAAAATTAGTTGTACCTAATAAGATGCTCATAATTGACTTTCCACTTTACCACAACAAATTATACACAACACCACCAGTCATCCCTCCTCTATACAACTTTCCCTAAAAATTTATGGCCTCACCTATTGATGCATCATCACATTGATTGATCATGATCACTAAATTTATAGAGACATCACCGAATCATATAGACAACTATATTGAAGTTTAATCCTAACACTTGATGTAATTACATGGTTGAATTATCTATTAACCAAAACAATTATTTCACATTCCTCAAAAGCATTGATGCACTCCCAATCTGACTCACTCTTGAATCACACCAATTTTTCCCTTCTCTTGATTCAAATACCCACACTTCATCCAAATACACATATGGATCCCAAATCTAGTACTCGCCAAGGACCATGATAAATTCAATCTATCTACACACTAGAATTGTGGTGAATGCTTGAACATCCACCAACCAATATCTCTATGTACACAACCCTTCTGATATGAGGGTCATACACTTATAACTTTAAATATTATTTCCATCATAATAGTGACGTCATAATAACCCCAATAAACAAAAATTCATGATTTCAACATCACACATCATATCCATTACCGAATGTAATGACCAGATGTGAAAAAACTAACTCACACCAAAACACCATCCCAAAACATCAATTTACACCGATTCCTGAATTTCCCAGAATGGAAACTTCAAAAGTACCCAAATTTCACCCATAATGAGGTTCATACCCTTCAATAGTCAATGGTTTGTTTCCCACCATATGACTTCCCATACACTATTTTTTATCATTGTGTTGAAAAGTTTTTATCATCACATGTGTGTTTCTCTCTCTTAACCACGCTCATCTCATTCCTAATGTATCTTACTGAGGAAAAAACTAAGACTCTCTACACCATAGTGCTATAATATATCATTGATTCATCATATTACCATAGAGGAGTCACTTTTCATTCTCATTGAAACCATGGGCCCCCATTACCTCAGGAATTCAACCGATCACCATAGTCACCTCACTCCAAGGGTGACCCCTAAACTAAATCACACTAAAATCTCATGACCCTTTTGTTGTTCGTCACCACGCTACCATCAGTAAAACTCATGCGATCCCTTAAAACATAGAAAATTCATAAAGGGTTGTACATGTCCCACTCAGTAATCAAAAAACTAAAAGGGAACCACATGTAACCAGTGTGCACATTCCCTCACACATCAGGTATTTCCCCTAAAAAGCCATGCCAACCCTCACTCCCCTCATTCAAGTAAATGTAAACCTAAAATAACTCTCTCACTAGTTATTTACCATCATCCATCTCTATCTTATATGAAACCAAATGAGTGTTCATTCCCATATTATATTTTCCCACAACCTGACTCACACTCCCAAGTGTTTAATCTCGTCATTCCATGGCTTACATGCCTAGATAATTGACCATAATTTCCTTACATATTAACCTCATCTATCCAAAATCGCCCTCAATGCTTCCTCTCCAACAAACCTAAGGAAAATAACTCTTGATTAGGCACACCACATGATTTCCCACTACTCGAGTGTTATCCAAAAACCATAGGAATATTCTCATGCTCTAACCATAATAGACCCAAATATATAGGTTAAGGATACACTATCCCATTGAAAAACATATTGAAAATCGATAGTATTTGGAATCCAATCAATCCTAAAATTGAAAACCTTGAAAAAAAATGAAACCATGTTATTTACATCTAAAAAACCAAGGAATCTCATATACCTTTTCTCTACCCCTTCACGGTATCCAACTCATTAATGCAACCATGATTCTATAAATTTTCTCTCAAGCATACCTCACCTACATTGGTTCATCACTAAGGAATGAAATGACTGAAATAACCAACCATATGTCACTATACATCTCTTTAATAAATCGAATATATATCCATCATTAGATAAAATCCCATTATATATTTCATATAACCTATCATTAAAAAACAATATCCCAACTGAGTATAATGCCACAAAAAAAATATAGAAAAACATTGTATATGAAATTTTAAACACTATAAACAAATTATCCCTCTGTCATTAGAAAAATAAATAACACATAATGACATGAATGTGTTTATTATAAGAAATATGCATGAAATCACTCCTCTTTCCACTATGGTAAAGGTCTAAATCTTCCACATTCGTGATTTTATTTTGAGGCAATCTTTTTTTTATGTTTATTTTTGTATTTATACCTTGGTTTATCCATGAGTTTTGAAGGAAATGGAGATTTTTGTCTTGAAAATAGGTGGTGAATGGTTAGTTTGTGGTTTGGTGAAACCGTGGATCCTCCTCCAAGTAAGTGTTCATACAATTTCCATTTTGGATAGTGGTGACTACATGGTTAACACACAGTTTAGAAAACATGTGGGATAACCATGTGACGTGTTCCTCTTAGGTAGTGAGGGATTCATGGTTTCTACATCGTTTTGAAAACTATGTAGGAAAACCATATGATTTTTCCAGGTCATTAAAAAGTTCAAAATTACCTTTCTACTGTCACGACCCGTCCTCGGGGCCCGTGTCATGACTACCCCAAACCTGCCTTCCATAGGCTAGGGGCTGACAACTAGCACCAAGGCGTAAATCCCAGAAAAAGGGAAGGCATTGCCTTTGTAAAGTAACCAAACACCACAGAGCAAGCAAGCAGAAGGAGTAAACACTAAATAAAAACTGGTACAACAGTAAGTGCAGAAAAGTAAGTGGGCCAGTATACAAACCCAAACTGAAAGTAAAGTAAAACTGGAAGGGAAAAACAGCAACTGAAAAGTAAAGCCGTAACGTCGAACTACCCACTAGAAATCCCACCTGAAGGGTGGGTACAGATAGCCTCCACTGCTCCTCGGGTCCAATCGTCCGCTCCGAGTACGTTCCACCCAGTGGTTCACCTCCAGGTACCGTCCTGCTTCGCAAGCCTCAACCACGATTAGCGATGTCCGTCGTCTGCAACCAACACAACGTAGTGCGGGCATAGCCCATGCAGGGGTGAGTATAAGATACTCAGTAGGGACCCCGATACCCCAGAAGGTCTCCCAGAATCCACAAAGGATAAACCACAAAGGAAAGATACAATCACGAAGTAATATCCGACATGGCTTAGGTATATGCCCATACATATACCTAAGTCATCAATTCTCGCTCGGCTCCAACATCCGAGCTCAAGTACAACCCAGTCCACACAGGAAAGAAAAACATAAATCCACACAGGATAGCACAACACAATCCACAAAGGAAAGTAAAACAGGATTCATCTCACATAGGTATACTTATTCATATGACGATAAAGATGACCAGGTATTGCCACTAATTCATCTAAGCCGTCGGAACCACAAAGGATCGATAGATACTAACCCCCACAATGACCCACAAAGGATCTGACCCACAAAGGATAGATAGGTAAATAACCCCTGCAATGACCCACAAAGGATCGATAGGTAACTAACCCCCGCAATGACCCACACAGGATCGGACCCACACAGGATCGATAGGTAACTAACCCCCGCAAAGACCCACACAGGATCGGACCCACACAAGATCTGTAGGCGCTGGCCCACACAGGACCGCTGAGCGCTGACCCACATAGGATCGGACCCACACAGGATCGGTAGCACTGACCCACAAAGGATCGCTGAGTGTTGTAGTCGTCGTCGTCGAATCCACTGAGGATCTCTGCACAGTCATCGTCGTCACAGTAGCAGTCGCAGCCAGCACTAGGGTTCCCGCACACAGCAAGCTCATTCAGGAGGGTCCGCTCCATGAGCCGAGAGGCTGATACATCAACTGACATATAGTCCAGAGTTGATGTATCCAAAAGTTCTGTATCGTCAACTGGAACTCAACGCCGCAGACAGCGCGTCAATCGGACGCCCGGTCTGAGAGTTATTGGCTTTTTCGTCCCAGGGGCCCAGTTGGTTTTTAAGGAAAAACCAACCCAAACGTACTCCACCTACCTCCAAACCTCGGGAGGAGTAAGCCAAAAGATCCGTCTCACTTAGAGGAAATCAACAAAGTCGACGGCACGTCAATCGGACGTCCGAAGCTCAAGATATGAGTGTTTCCACTCCGAGGGCCCGATTGGTTTCGTTTACGAACCAACCTGGCCAAACCCAAAGTATTCCGAAACCTTGAGTGTGATATACCTAAACGCCTGTCTCGTTCGAAGGATCGCATCACCGCTGACGGCGCGTCATTCGGAGGCTCGTACCTCAAGTTATGAGCAAAAGACCGAAAAGGTCCGAAAATGGGGGTCTGGACCCGGACAGACCCGGCCCGACCCCCCCCCCCCCTCGGGTCGGCCCGACCCGGGTCCGGGTCCGACCCGGTTGGGTGCGACCCGGCCGGCGGGTCGGCTCGGCTCGCCTCGACCGAGCGGCCGAGCAAGGGAAGCCGTGGGGCGTGTTGTCCCCGCGGGAAGAGGAGTCGTGGCCCCGCGTGGGGCCGCGCTTGGTCAGCGGATGCGGCAGAGCCGCGTACCATGTCTCGTCAGACCCGCGCAGTCGCGGGTCTGTCGACTGTCGCCGCCTCCGACCGCCGGCGCCACCGGTGGAGTCCGCGGGCCACCGGAGTTGCTCTGGTGGTCCGATTCCATTTCCGTCTATGTCGTGGCTCATCCCGGGTCCCGTTCTTCACTGCGGAATCAACAAATCGTCTCTGCAGCCCGGTTTGTCGTCGTCCGCCATTCCGCACACCAAGAACAAAAGGTCGGTGGCTTAGTACTTGTTCGTTGGTCCGCACCCACCGCGTTAGCGGTTTGAAACAACACCATTAATCCCAACAATTGATAAACCACGTCCCGCAATAATGATCCGCGGACCAACTTGTTAATTGGTTGGTCCGCATTCTTTCCTCGGAGGAAAACAAGCATAGGTAAAATCATTTTCAAAATTACCCCTACCTTTGTCGTCGTCGGACGCGAGTTCGTCGCGGAAATGACCGTCGCGTTAGAGGATGATTGTCGCGTCGCGGAAGAGCGTTGCGTCATCACGGAATACGGCGTAACGTCGATGATCTCCGAGGGTCAAGAACATACAGATTTAATTATAACAATTAAATCCATGTTGATTCTATAACCCACAAATAAATAAAAGGACCACAATCCCCTACCTCAAGATGTCGATCGAAGATTGTCGCAGGGATGGATCGTCGTGGAAGAAGCGTCAGCGTCGTGGTACTCGGCATCGCGTCGTCGATCTCTGAGAGCTCGGTGTTCTTCGTTTCCCTTTTCGTCGGAGGCTGGCGTTCTTCACATTCTTCGCAGAGGAGGATGAAGATCTTTAGAGATTCTCCAAAAGTTTAACACAACATCCAGATAAGATGGTGTGTTGGCCTTATTTTATTAGCATGCCAACAAATAGAAAAACAAACTAAGTAACGACCCATTAATTCATAGAATTAATTTCAACGAATAAACCACCCAACTAATAGGGGCGTTAAGAATTTAGAAAACGCGTCAGTTGACTTTCATTTAATAGGGGTTTTCGTGGGTGTGTTACTTAGCAGAAAAGAAACGGTGGGGATCATGCGGGACCCACCTCACAAATATCCTACCAAGAGGGTAGGATATTTTGAATTGCACCCTATCCGCTTCAACTCAGCTTAAGCAGCATTAAGTGGATTTTAAGTGGCTTTAAGTGAAATAAAAATAAAGTTGTCGCACACTTTATTTTATTTCTTAACTTAACCCCAAAAATTTAAAAACCACACCCGAGCAAACGCAACTCCGGAAGAGGCGTTTCTAAGGAAATACTGGTACTTCGATTCCATCTGTTCCCTCAGAATTCGATTCCGAGCGCTGGTTCAAAAGTTAGAAAAACTCGCTCATTCGTTCACTGAACGTACCCGAGCCAAACTTCGGAAAATGATTCCGGGCACACCGGTCCTCGGAATCAGGTGCCGTCAGAAACTGCGTTCTTGTAAAATTCCAAATAAAATTAAGAAAAAAAATTCCTTGAAATTTACGGGTCTTTACATCACTCCCACCTCAGGGCTTTACGTCCCCATAAAGATACATCATAAACTAGGGAAACAAATGTGGGTACTGAGCAAGCATCTGAGCCTCCCGCTCCCAAGTTCTCTCCTAGAGGTTCCCATGATGCCATCTGATGCGCACAAGAGGAATCGATCATCCACGTATGACCCGCTCCTGTCGATCCTCGATCTCCACCGGGACCTCTGCAAAAGTCTCCCCATCATCCATGTCTAGCTTCCCATGGTCAATGATGTGCGTCGGGTCGTGCACGTATCTCCTCAGATGGGATACGTGGAAGACGTCGTGCACCTGGTGCAACTGAGGTGGTAGAGCCAAGCGATAATCCACCTCGCCAATCCTGCTGAGGACCTGGAATGGTCCGATGAAGCATGGAGACAACTTTTCGCCTCTACCAAATATCTGTAATCCACGTCGAGTTGAGACACGCAAGAAGACGTGATCTCCATCCTCGAACTCTAGTGGCCTCCGCCTCCTATCAGCATAAGACTTCTGCCGGCTCTGAGCTATCCTCATCCGCTCCTAGATGACCTGGACCTTCTCTGTCGTGGCCCGAACCATCTCTGGTCCCACGAGTGCTGACTCCCCAGGGTTTGTCCAGTACAAAGGAGATCTGCAAGGTCGGCCATACAATGCCTCATATGGTTCCATCCCGATGGTGTAGTGGTATCTGTTGTTATACGCAAACTCCACCAATGGTAGGTTGTCCTCCTAGCTGCAACCAAAGTCGAGGACACATGCGCGGAGCATGTCCTCGAGAGTCTGAATGGTCCTATCCATCTGACCACCTGTCTAAGGGTGAAAGGTAGTGCTCAGACGTAGCTGCGTCCCGAACGCCTCCTGCAACCCCTTCCAAAGTCGGGAAGTAAGGTGAGAATCTCGATCAGAGACGATAGATGATGGCACACCGTGAAGCCGTATAATCTCCTGAACGTAGAGACGTCCCAAGCTCTCCACTCAGCCCTGCTCTCTGATGGGTAAGAAGTGAGCCGACTTGGTGAGTCGGTCGACAATCACCCAGATGGATTCGTGACCTCTAGAAGTGTGTGGAAGTCTAGCCATGAAGTCCATAGATATCCCATCCCACTTCCACTCCGGGACCTCCAAGGGTTGTACCAAGCCTGCTAGTACCTGATGCTCTGTCTTCACCTGCTGGCAGGTGAGGCATCGTGAAACGAACTCTGCCACAACCTTCTTCATGCCCGGCCACCAGTGCTATAGTCTGAGGTCTCAGTACATCTTCGCCACTCTAGGATGTACCGCCAAAGTAGAAGTGTGAATATCTCTCAGCAAATCCTCTCGTAAAGTGACTGGTACTAAGGTATGTCCTCTGAAAAGGATGTTGTGCTTTTCTCCAAAGGAGAAGCCATCAGGTGTCTGTCCTGAGGATATCTGTGCACGCCGCGTCTCACAGTCAGCATCCCCATACTGTGCCTCTCTGACCCGCTGTAGTAGTGGAGGGGTGACTGTGAGAGACTGAAGGAAGGCTACTCCATCCCTATCCACAAAGGATATCCGCAAAGCGACTAGCTGCTCTATCACCTCCTCGAGTAGCTGAATGCCCGTCCTCCTGCTGAGAGCATCGGCTACTACATTCCCCTTCCCAGGAGTATATACTATATCAAAGTCATAGTCCTGAAGGAACTTGAGCCATCGCCGCTGTCTCAGGTTCAGGTCCTTCTGAGAGAAGATGTACTTGAGACTCTGATGGTCAGAAAAGACTGTAAAGCGCTCGCCCATCAGATAGTGTTGCCGTGTCTTTAGAGCGAAGACCACTGCTGCTAACTCCAGGTCATGGGTAGTGTAGTTCTACTCATGCGTCCTCAACTGACGTGATCCATAGGCGATCACTGCCCACTCCTGCATCAGGAAACATCCGAGTCCGGTCCCTGATACATCGCAGTAGACTACGTACCCTAATCCCTCCTCAGGCAACCTCAAGATAGGTGCGCTGGTCAATCTCTGCCTCAGCTCCCGGAAGCTCTGCTGACATCTGTCTGACCACACAAAGGTTTTACCCTTCTTTATCAAAGCTGATAGTGGTGTCGAAACTCTGGAGAAGTCCGACACAAATCTCCGATAGTATCCAGCTAGTCCCAAGAAACTCTGTACCTCCGTCATGCTCCTGGGTGGCTCCCAAGCTAGCACTGCCTTGATCTTTTCAGGATCCATTGAAACTCCCACCTCAGAGATGAAGTGTCCCAAGAAGTGGACCTCACATATCTAGAACTGACACTTCGAGAGCTTTCCATAAAGTTGGTGCTCTCAGAGTGTGTCTAGTACAACCCGTAAGTGGTAGGCATGCTCCTCCTCAGTCGTCGAGTATATCAAAACGTTGTCGATAAAGACTACGACAAATAGATCGAGGTATGGATGAAAGATCCTGTTCATGAGGCCCATCTACACTGCTGGAGCATTGGTTATGCCGAATGGAATAACCAAGAACTCATAGTGGCCATATCAACACCTAAAGGTTGTCTTCTGCACGTCCTCGTCCTGAACTCTGAGCTGATGATAGTCTGACCTGAGGTCTATCTTTGAGAACCATCGTGCTCCCTTGAGTTGATCGAAGAGGTCATCAATCCTCGGTAGCGGATACTTGTTCATCACCATCACCTGGTTCAGGCGACGATAGTCGACACAAAGTCGCATGCTCCCGTCCGCCTTCTTAGTGAACAATATTAGTGAAGCCCAGGGTGAAACACTGGGTCGGATGAATCCCTTGCCCTGCAAGTCCTCCAACTATACCCGTAGCTCTCGAAGCTCAGCGGGGGCCATCCGATACGCTGGAGTCGATATCGGGGTTGTCCCGGGGTATAGGCCAATATAAAAGTCTACCTCTCTGCGAGGAGGTAGTCCTGGAACGTCGTCGAGAAAGACGTCCGCGTACTGATCCACCACTGCAGGAAAAGTAGGACTTCGCACGTCAACTGCTCCTAGGATGAGGCTAGACAACTGATGAGTGATGGGTTGTCCTCTCCTCTGCGGAAGTCCATCCTACGCTGCAAAGGCTCCCTTCTCACCGATGAAGGTGAACCTAATCCCATCTGTGCGTACACATTTCACCTTGCGCCTAATACAGTCAATCTGTGCATGGAATATAGATAACCAATCCATGCCCAAGATGACATCGTAAGGCCTCGACTCCGCTACAAGAAGATCCCATTCAAAGATCTCGTCTCCTAGAGTAAGCTCACACTGCCGACACCAGTGCGTAATCGTCGAGTTTGCTCCCGTAGGAGTCTCTAGTCGTAAGGATCGAGCCAACGGCTCTGTCGGAATCTCCGACCTCCGAACAAGGGAAGCGGCTATGAAAGAGTGACTCGCTCCTGTGTCTATAAGAACTTCAGAAAGGGTGGAATAGACACAGATCGTACCTCGAATCATATCGGGCGTGCCGTGGTCGTAGGCCTCTGCTGCCTGGAGTTGTGCCTGTCTCTGCCTGCCAGCTCCCTGTAGTCGGGGTGGACCTCCTGGTGGTGGTGGTGGTAGAGCCTCAAAGCGTCGTCCACCACCTGCTGCTCGGCCAGCTCCTCTGCCTCGTCCGCCTCCTCCCTGTGGACCGCCACGGTCGACCCTCTGCCTCTGCCTGGGTGGCCCCTCAACCGTCTACTGCTCCTCGGCACGGTGGGTCGGGCAGTCATGAGCCATGTGACCCTGCCCGCCGCATGTGTAGCACCGTCTGCCTCTCGAAAGACTGGCTCCGCGCTGTGTGCCCCGCACTGCTGAGCCAGTGTCCTGAGGCCGTCTACGTGAGGGTCTGGTCTGCCTGGACCCCTGTGTCATCTGTCGACTACCTGCTATGGAAGACTCTGCTACGTGTTTCCCCGTGGTAGGTCTTGCCGCTGGAGAAGTCTCAGCAAGAAATCTCTCGATCAAAAGGGCTCGCCCTAGAACTCCTGCCTGAGTCGGAATGCTGAGGGAGATCAGCAATGCCCTAATCTCGTGTCTCAATCCCTGCTCAAAGGTTCGGGCCTAGAATAATGGATCTCGTACCATGTCTGTAGAGTAGCGCGAGAGATCGGTAAATCTCGCCGAGTACTAGGCGATCGTCAAGCTATCCTGCCGCAGCTGAAGAAGCTCCTGGATGTGCACCGCACGGAGGGTGGCCGGGACGAACTCTGAGTGAAAGAGGCTCTCAAATTCCGTCTATAGAAGAGATGACTCATCGTTCACCTGGAGCATCAAGCTCCACCATCGGCCCGCTGCTGCCTGCAGTAGGCTCGCTGCAAGGATCACCATGAGGTCTGCTGGAGTCCTCACTAACCGGAAAACTCACACCACTACCTCCAGCCAGTCCTCGGCTGCCTGGGGGTCCGTCTCCCTATGGAACCTGGGTGGTCACTGGCACTGTAACTCATGCATTGCACTGAGGCGACATGCATCGTCAGTGGCTGGGGCCAGAAGCATCGGTGGCTCGGCGTGTAGAGGTACCACCGGTGCCTCAGCTGTCAAAGGGCCCTGCACCGAGGCCCCGTCGCTCGGCAGGCTATCGTCACGTACAACTCTCGGAACCCTAGATGGCTGCTGTCATGGGGCCATCCTGAAAAGGAAATAGGTGTGCCACGGTCAGAACAGTATACTTGGTGAGCTAACACAAAGTAATCACAAAGAAAACTAGAAACACACACGCAATCAATATTTTCGTGTATTAAATTGAAAGTCAGAAGTCAGGGTCCTGGTGTACGGATACGTCGGCCGCCGCACCAACACTGGACTCCCTGGACTGATAACCACACCCAATATGCTAAACACTATTGCTTCACATAGAAAAAGATCAGAGTCCACGGTAGAACCGAACTCCTCTGATGCCAATTTGTCACGACCCGTCCTCAGGGCCCGTGTTGTGACTACCCCAAACCCGCCTTCCATAGGCCAGGGGCTGGAGACTAGCACCAAGGCGTAAATCCCGGAAAAATGGAAGGCATTGCCTTTGAAAAGTAACCAAACACCACAGAGCAAGCAAGCAGAAGGAGTAAACACTAAGTAAAAACTGGTACAACAGTAAATGCGGAAAAGTAAGTGGGCTAGTATACAAACCCAAACTGAAAGTAAAGTACAACTGGAAGGGAAAAACAGCAACTGAAAAGTAAAGCCGCAACGTCGAGCTACCCACTGGAAATCCCACCTGAAGGGTGGGTACAGATAGCCTCCACTGCTCCTCGGGTCCAGCCGTCCGCTCCGAGTACGTTCCGCCCAGTGGTCCACCTCCAGGTACCGTCCTGCTCCGCAAGCCTCAACCACGATCAGTGTTGTCCGTCGTCTGCAACCAACACAACGTAGTTCGGGCATAGCCCGTGCAGGGGTGAGTATAAGCTACTCAGTAGGGACCCCGAGACCCCCGAAGGTCTCCCAGAATCCACAAAGGATAAACCACAAAGGAAAGATACAATCACAAAGTAACATCCTACACGGCTTAGGTATATTCCCATACATATACCTAAGTCATCAATTCTCGCTTGGCTCCAACATCTGAGCTCAAGTACAACCCAATCCACATAGGAAAGCAAAATGTAAATCCACACAGGATAGCACAACACAATCCACAAAGGAAAGTAAAACAGGATTCAGCTCACACAGGTATACTTCTTCATATGACGATAAAGATGACCAAGTATTACCACTAATTCATCTAAGCCGTCAGACCCACAAAGGATCGATAGATACTAACCCCCGCAATGACCCACAAAGGATCTGACCCACAAAGGATAGATAGGTAAATAACCCCCGCAATGACCCACAAAGGATCTGACCCACAAAGGATCGATAGGTAACTAACCCCCGCAATGACCCACAAAGGATCGGACCCACACAGGATAGATAGGTAACTAACCCCCGCAAAGACCCACACAGGATCGGTAGCACTGACCCACAAAGGATCGCTGAGTGTTGTAGTCTTCGTCGTCGAATCCACTGAGGATCTCTGCACAGTCGTCGTCGTCACAGTAGCAGTCGCAGCCAGCTCTAGGGTTCCCGCACACAGCAAGCTCGTTCAGGAGGGTCCGCTCCACGAGCCGAGAGGATGATACATCAACTGACACATAGTCCAGAGTTGATGTATCCAAAAGTTCCGTATCGTCAACAGGAACTCAACGCCGCAGACAGCGCGTCAATCGGACGCCCGGTTTGAGAGTTATTGGCTTTTTCGTCCCAGGGGCCCGGTTGGTTTTTAAGGAAAAACCAACCCGACCGTACTCCACCTGCGTCCAAACCTCGGGCGTAGTAATCCAAAAGATCTGTCTCACTTAGAAAATCAACAAAGTCGACGGCACGTCAATCGGACGTCTGAAGCTCAAGATATGAGTGTTTCCGCTCCGAGGGCCCGGTTTGTTTCGTGTATGAACCAACCCGGCCGAACCCAAAGTATTCCGAAACCTTGAGTGTGATATACCAAAACGCCCATATCGTTCGAAGGATCGCATCGCCGCTAACGGCGCGTCATTCGGAGGCTCGTAGCTCAAGTTATGGGCAAAAGACCGAAAAGGTCCGGAAACGGGGGGTCTGGGCCCGGACCGACCCGGCCCGACCCCCCCCCCCCCCCGGTCGGCCCGACCCGGATCGACCCGACCCAGGTCCGGTTCCAACCCGGTTGGGCATGACCCGGCCTGGCCCGGCCTGGGCGCGACCCGGCCGGCGGGTCAGCTCGGCTCGCCTCGGCCGAGCGGCCGAGCAAGGGAAGCTGCGGGGCGTGCTGTCCCCACGGGAAGAGGAGTCGCGGCCCCGCGTGGGGCCGCGCTTGGTCAGCAGATGCGGCAGAGCCCCGTCCCATGTCTCGCCGGACCTGCGCGGTCGTGGGTCTATTGACCGTCGCCGCCGCGGCTTCAGCCACGGCGGCTCCGTCCAGCGGCGCGCCGGTGGAGTCCGTGGGCCACCGGAGTTGCTCCGGTGGTCCGATTCCATTTTCGTCTGCGTCGTGGCTCATCCCGGGTCCCGTTCTTCACTGCGGAATCAAAAAATCGTCTATGCGGCCCGGTTTGTTGTCATTCGTCATTCCGCACACCAAGAACAAAAGGGTGGTGGCTTCGGACTTGTTCGTTGGTCCGCACCCACCGCGTTAGCGGTTTGAAACAACACCATTAATCCCAACAATTGATAAACCACATCCCGCAATAATGATCCACAGACCAACTTGTTAATTGGTTGGCCCGCGTTCTTGCCTCGGAGGAAAACAATCATAGGTAAAATCATTTTCAAAATGACCCCTACCTTTGTCTTCGTCAGACGCAAGTTCGTCGCGGAAATGACCGCCGCGGTAGAGGATGATTGTCGCGTCACGAAAGAGCATCGCGTCGTTGCGGAATACGGTGTCCCGTCGACGATCTCCAAGGGTCAAGAACATACATATTTAATTATAACAATTAAATCCATGTTGATGCTATAACCCACAAAGAAATAAAAGGACCGCAATCCCCTACCTCAAGATGTCGATCGAAGATTGTCGCGGGGATGGATCGTCGCGGAAGAAGCGTCAGCGTGGCGGTAATCGGCGTCGCGTCGTCGATCTTCGAGGGCTCGGTGTTCTTCGTTGCCCTTTTTGTCGGAGGCCGACGTTCTTCACGTTCTTCGCGTTCTTCGCGTTCTTCGCGTTCTTCGCGTTCTTCGCGTTCTTCGCGTTCTTCGTGGAGGAGGATGAAGATCTTTAGAGATTCTCCAAAAGTTTAACACAACATCTAGATAAGAAGGTGTGTTGGCCTTATTTTATTAACATGCCAACAAAGAGAAAAACAAACTAAGTAATGACCCATTAATTCCTAGAATTAATTTCAACGAATAAACCGCCCAATTAATAGGGACGTTAAGAATTTTGAAAATGCGTCAGTTGACTTTTGTTTAATAGGGGTTTTTGCGGGTGTGTTACTTAGAGGAAAAGAAACGGTGGGGCTCGTGAGGGCCCCACCTCAAAAATATCCTACCAAGAGGGTAGGATATTTTGAATTGCACCCTATCCGTTTCAACTCAGCTTAAGCAGCTTTAAGTGGCTTCTAAGTGGCTTTAAGTGAAATAAAAATAAAGTTGTCGCACACTTTATTTTATTTCTTAACTTAACCCCAAAAATTTAAAAACCACACCCGAGCAAACACAACTCTAGAAAAGGCGTTTATAAGCAAATACAGGCATTGTGATTCCATCGGTGCCTTCGAAATTCGATTTCGAGCACCGGTTCAAAATTTAGAAAACCCGCTCGTTCGTTCACTGAACGTACCCGATCCAAACTTCGGAAAATGATTCCAAGAACACCGGGCCTCAGAATCAGGTTCCGTCAGAAACTGTGTTCTTGTAAAATTCCAAAGAAAATTAAGAAAAAAATTTCCTTGAAATTTACAGGTCTTTACATCTACCCTCTTCAATTTTAACCCCAAGTAACCTCTATTCCACCCCATTTTGGATTTTCAGCCCTATAAAATCCCTCTTCTCCTCCTTGGACGTCTTGATCTTCAATACTTGGGTGGTTTTGGTGTGATAACTTCAAGGATTCATCAAGTAAATCGTTTTCCTCTTGATTTCTTCCTCTTTTTAGGTTTCTCTTCCTTCCTTCTTGATTTTTTCTTTTTCATTGGGTTGGTTTCCCTAAATATAGTTCAATATTATGTTTTTGGGGTAAATATTGATGTTTTTATCTTTATATTTGCTTTATAGGTTCTTTTGGTGGTGCAATTGTGATTTTCCATCAGTTTTAAGCAGTTTCCAAGTGTAAGGTAGGTGGTTCCATGTTTTTACATTATTAGATGAGTTTGGATTTCTTGCTTTCTTTTTTAAATGTGTTCTATGGTTTATTTGTGTTGTTCAAAACATTTTTTTTTGAAAAGTTTTAAAATGAAAATGTGATAAAAATGTATTTTATAAAGGAAAATGGTGATGTTAAGTGTTTTCTTCACTATGGTGTTTCTTGAATATGTTTTATGCCTTATGTGAAAGATTATAAATGAGTTTTCAAAGAGATTTAAAGGTGTAAATCTATTGAAAAGGGGATTTTCCAAGATAAATGAGTTTTTTTCATGTTGACTTGTTTTTTGTGCTACTTAAATGTTTCATTGAATTGTGAAAGTGATATAAATCATGTTATAAAATGGTTGTAGTGTGAGTATGGTTTTGAAAGGGTATTTTCCCATGGAAATGATTGGATTACATACATGTTCTTATTGTGGTATTTTTAAATGGATTTCATAAATGGTGAAATTGGTGAAAATGTATTTTCAAATTATTTTGGTGTGTTTAAAATGGAAAGTGGTTTTTTTATGGAAATGGTGGTTTCCATGTGATTTTTTGATTGTTGGGTCAATATGAAAATGTGAAAATGTGAAAATGGTTATTTTCTTGTGTGCTTATTATGCTTGTAAAGTGTATGTGATAGTGTTGATTTATGTGATATATGAAATGGAATTTGAGAACAAATAGAATTTTGGGTATCTATTTGGGAAAACTAGAACTAGTATGATAGTTGATTCAGAATTGGATGAGGCTCAGATTCATCTAGTAGGATTGATGCTACAAAAATAACTAAACATGTGATATAATTGGAGACCACTAGATATTTTTGATCAAATCCACTCTAGTGGCTCATTCATAGGAATTATTTTGGTATTTTCTTATGAATTGGAGTCTAATAAATCTTTAGGATGGGATCCCTTCTAATATATTATGCATGGAAATGTTGTTGGTAGTTGATTTAGAGTATTTTGATCACTTAGGTATGAGGTTTATTGGGTCCCACTTGTTTTAGTTACCTATAGGGGTTTACCCATGGTTCTCTCTTGTGTCTTGATGCTTATGTGATGTGGTTCCACACATCGGTATATGGTATACCTTGTGTGCATTTATATTTCTAGTAATATTATTTTTAAAAATGTTTTTCCTTAAAAATTGTTTCTTAATAAAGTATTACCTAAAATATTTTCTTGTAAATGTTTCAAATATTCTTATGGAAATGTGCATGTTTATTTTTATCATAATTTTATAGCATGTAATCCTTCTTTTGGGAGTAATCCTACTAGGCTTTGGCTCACACCCTATATACACCTTTGGTTGTATGTAGACTTTGTTCTGTATAACCCAGGTAAAGGAAAGAAGTGTTATGGTGGTGATGGTGGATCTTATTTCTAGTGTTCCACTTCTTGCATGTGTTGGTAGTGGTGGATTAAGGGTGATTCCCCTCTTGTTACATGGTGGTTTTTAGGATATTTTTTCCCCATTCCATTGTAGTATATTTAGTTTTGCTTAAAGTTTTAAACTTTGAATCTGATAAATTTTGTACCTCATTTGGGTAATTCATTATGTTCCCCAAATAAGTGTGTTATGGTCCACCATGGTGTTGGATTTCAAAAAGTGCAGGCTAGTCCAATTCTGATAATAATTTAGATTATAATTTTTTTCAAGCCCAAAATTGTTCTCTTTGGGTTGGATCTGATCTATATCATTCCCCATGGTTGGAAATATTCTGGATAGAACGGAGCTAGGATTTATGGGACTTGGGATTCTGGTTGTGATTGGGGTGTCTAGCCAACACACCTCATGACAGGACTCGATTCTCCATGGGATATTAGTATTTGGTTTGAATTCTCCTCTAAGTGAGATGGACTAGTTACAGACTGTATATGGACACCGGGAGGGGGTGGAGAGGTTTTTTTGACTTTTTTTTGTTATTTATTTGGTTATGTTTTGATTTATGAAAGTGTTGGTATTTTTTTGCTGGAAATTTTTAGAATTGTTTTATTAATGGATTTCCTTATGGTTATTACTTGTTGTAGCAAGGTGAATTCCCAAAAACTTCCTGTGAGACCATGGGAAGAGGCCAGATAGATTTATCACTCACCAATCGATCAAATATTAGTGTAATTAGTGGTTTGGGATGTCCATGATTTGGTTCAAGTATTGGGCTCTGGTCTTTCTCTAGTTGGGGAAGCTGAACCCCGTCCTGGAAAGTATAAATCTCAAGATCTCCTCAAGAACAAGCCTCCTTTTCGAGGTAGCATGGAAACCAATAATTGGGTGAGTTTCTTGAGAAAATAGAGAGTATGTTCAAGTTTCTTGATACTCCTAAGGAAGTTAGGGTGAAATGTGGTACATTCATGTTAGAAGTTCCTAGTCAAAAGTTATGGGACTCAGTTGTGCAAGTTATAAAGCACAAAAAGATGATTTGGAAATATTTCAAGAATGTATTCAAAGAACATTATTGTCCCGATTTTTTGGCCTTCTTCAGGTCCTCAGATTTTTTAGATCTTAGTCAGGGAGACCAAACCATGATGGAATACACTAACCGATTTGCAGAGTTAGTTCGGTATGCACCTGAGATCATTTCTAACGAGCAGCTGAAAGGTATAAGTTCAAGATGGGCTTGCAACCATAAATCATTCTCTGATCTTCCTGTTCAAGTTTAAGGATTATTCTGAGGTGGTTGATCATTCCATGATGGCAGAAATAGATTGTAGAGGCAATTCTAGTCCCTTAAGGGTAATGTTTGAAGTGGGAAGTGTCAGTTCGTCTGAGAAGAGAGGAAGCGAGACAAGTAGAGGAATAAGGGAGGTGGTAGTTAAGGCCATCCATCCCAAATTTCTTTATATGTGGATTCAGATGATGGTTTAGTTATGTGAAATCACTATGGGAGAGTAGGGAATATGTTATCTATGTTCTCATATCCACCCAGACCTTACCACTAGTGCAGAGCTATGGGGCACTTGCAGCGATTTTTCAGAGTGGTACACCCATACCAGAGTGGTGCTGGATCAGTGGCATACAAAGGGATGTCGGCCCAGTTAGAACTACCCAGGATAGAAAGTTCTTAGTTTCAAGGTCATGGTGGTAGTACTGGATCTTTTTTTGGTCAGATTCAGTTTAGGGAAAAGTTGAAGGTTAGTAGTCATTCTCAGGGTTAGCCTAATATAAGAAAACCTCATGTGTTGGATTTATCACTACTGGAATTGGATGTAGGGAATGTGATAGTTCGAGGTGCCATTCTTATTGTGTCATCTTTAGCTGTTGTTCTATTTGATATCAGTGCTTCAATTTATATTATTTCTACCCATCTTGTGTATTTGTTAAAGTTTACAACCAAGCTTATGTCGTGTGCGATGGAGTTGGTGATTACACTTGGTAATAATTGAGAGTAGGGTTTCAGGTGTTCATCTTGTGCACTCAACATGTCATAGGTTGAGCTAGATTGGCATTTTCTAGTTTTGTAAATGGACCTCTTTGATGTGATCATTGGTATGGATTGGATGGTTCATTTTTATGCGCACATTGATTTCTATAGGTGGCGAGTGAGTTTTGTGGAACCTGATGGAAGTACCCAGTTTTTTTAAGGTGAATGGGATCCTTAGTCAGAATGTGCTAGACCACCCCTTCCAGAATTGGGAAACCTTTTTTATCAGATCTCATCACCCATATTGAAGGACGATGATGTTTCTCTTATGGGTGGTTACCTCTTATGGTGGATGATTTCCTAGAGGGTTTTATATAGGATTTCTTAGGTTTACCTCTAGAGTGGGATGTGGATTTCTCCATTGATTTGGCTTAGGGGACATAGTCGATATCTCATCCCTCATACCATATAGCCCCCACCAATTTGGGGTAATTAAGGATATATGTGGAATATTTAGAACCAAAAGGATTTATTCACCCAAGCATATCAACTTGGGATTCCCTAGTTCTATTTGAAAAAATGTTTGATGGATATATCCATTTATGTATTTATTATCTAATGTTGAATATGGTAACAATTAAGAAAATATATCATTTTCTCTGAATTGATGACCTTTTTTATTATCTTAAGAGGGAAAGGTGGTTCTCCAATATTGACTTGAGATTCGGGTATCATCAAGTAAGATTTAGAGAGGAGGATGTTCCAAAAATGTCCTTTCAAATCTAGTATGACCATTTTGATTATTTTTTCATGCCTTTCATATTGATGAATGCTCCAATGGTCTTTACGGAGCTCATGAACATAGTGTTTGACCAGTATCTCAATTCCTTTGTCATGGTATTTTTGGATTTCATCCTGGTCTATTTTGGGACTGAGGAGGAGCATGAGTGGCATTTGAGAATTCTATTGATCACCCTTCGAGATCGTCATCTCTATGAGAATATTTCTAATTTCACCTTATAGCCAAGGTAGTTGAGGTTTCTAGGCCATGTAATCTCTAAACAAGGGGTATTTGTGGATCCCGAGAACATCAGTGTAGTGATTTCATGAGAACATCCAAAGAATTATTTTGAAACTAGAAGCTTCTTAGGCCTGGCAGGGTATTTTAGGTGATTCATTCGAGATTTCTCTTGTATTTCTTTATTCATGACAAAACTTACCTAGAAAGGGGTAAATATTTAATGGATCCCATATTGTCAAGAATCCATTGTGAACATAAATTGTTGGTTTACCACAACATATGTCTTGATCTTACTAGAATATAAAATGGGATATGTGGTCTATTGTGATGCCTTGGTAATGGGTCTGGGGTGTGTGCTATTTCAGGATGCCCATGTGGTGTAATATGGTTCATACCAACTCCGACCACATGAAAATAATTACCCAACCCATGACCTGTAATTAGAATTGATGATGCATGACTTAAATACATGGATCCATTATCTTTTTGGGGATAAGTTTTTAGTTTATTTATATCATAAAATATTATCCTTCATTTTCAACCATAAGGATGTGAATTTGGGGAAACGTCGTTGGTTTGAGTACCTTTAGGGGTTCAAATTTCATATATTTTTTACACCAGGTAAGGGTAATGTTATGGAAGATGATTTGATAAAGAAAGTTCCAATGAAAGAATTGAAAAATTCCAATGATGAGTGGATGTTGATGGGTATTTTTGCTCAGATGCATCTCGAGACCAAGGAAAATAGTGGAGGTGTGTTCTTGGCCATCATGAAACTGAAACCTTATCTTCTAGACATGATTCAAAAATAGTAGTAGAGTGATGATCTATGTCAGCATTATTTTCAATTTCTAAATGGTGTGGAGTTTCCTTGTGAATGGTCGTTGTCTCTTGAGGGATTTTTTTGCTTCAAGGGTCACTTTGTGGTGCTGTTGTCATTGAGGAAGGTTCTGATGCTAGATATCCAATAGTCTCAGTGGGCTATTAATCTTGGTACTACCAATATTTACTATGATGTGTGTCAGAAGTTCTGGTGTCCAAGTATGAGATGAGATGTAGATGACTTTGTATCATGGTGTTATACATGTCAGCAAGTTAAAGAAAAGCACTAAAGGCCCTTTGGTTTTTTATCCAATACCTATCCCTAGCTAGAAATGGGATGAGATAACCATTGGTTTTATTGTTGGATTACCTCATACACCCCAAGGGAGGAATTACATTTGATTATTGATTGACCGTTTGAAAAAATCATCTCATTTCATTCCAATCAGGGATTCATCCAAGGTGGGTGAGATGGGTCTGTTGTATGTTCAGGTGGTTTTGAGGCTTCATGGTGTGCCATCAGCAATTTTTTAGAAAGTTACCTCTGCTTTATCTTGTGGTTTTGGGAATCCCTTCAAAATGTGATGGGGCCATGGTTCAAGTTGATTATGGAATACCACCCCCAAATGGATGGTCAAATGAAGCACGTGAATCATATTTTGGAAGACATGCTACGGCCATGTGTGTGGGATTTAGGAGGTTCGTGGGATATAAATTTGGGATTGGTGACATTTTCATATAACAATAGTTACCAATCCTCAATTTGAATGGATCCTTTTGAGGAACTTTATGGTCAGTCGTCTCGGTTGACTTTGTGTTGGACTGAGGTGGGTGATACAGCTTTATTGGGAATGATCCTTATGCAAGAGACCTATGATAAAATCAATCGGATGAGGCAGTGGTTGGTGATAGATCAAAGTTTTTATAAGTATTATATTGATCATAGGTGTTGATCTTTAGAGTTTTATGTGGGTGACTAGGTGTTTCGGTAGGTGGAACCTCACTTGGGTCATTGTCATTTGGGTAAGAAAGGGAAGCTAACACCAAGGTATGTTATACCATTTCATATTTCCAAGAGAGTTGGAAAGGTGGAATACATGTTATTTTTTCATTATCAATTGAAATATATTCATGATTTGTTACATGTCCCTTAGGTGAAAAATTATAACCTAGATCCATATCATATCTTGAATTGGGAAGAGTTGAAATTGGATCACGATTTTTCTGTGTTTGAGAAACTAGTTCAGATTGTGTACTACCAAGAGAAAGTGATTCATGGGAAGTTTGTTCCATTAGTCTGAGTTATTTAGCATCATGTTAATGATGTGTATGAGACGTGGGAGCAGAATTATTTGGTTGAGAAGGAGTATCCAGTTTTGTAGTCTGATCAAGATATTTAGTGAATTTACAGGGGTGGAAAGTTTTCATAGTGGGTAGAATTGTCACATACGTGATTTTATTTTGAGGTAATATTTTAATATTTTCAATTTAGTTTTTATCCCTTGGGTTCCCCCATGAGTTTTGGGTGGGAGAATGGGTATTTTGGGATTAGAATTAGGTGGCGCATGGTTGGAATGCATTTAGGGGAAACTGTACATCATCCTCTAGGTAAGCATGTGGCCAATTGACATTTTGGATAGTGGTGACCCCACGGTTTGAACATGGTTTGGAAAACCATGTAGCTTGTTCCTCTTGGATAGTGAGGGACACACGATTGTGGAACAGTTTGGAAAACCATTCAGGAAAACTGTCAAACTTTTCTAGGTTATTAAAATTTGAAAATTACCTTTCTACCATCTTCGATTTTAACCCCAAATCACCTCTATTCCAACTCATTTGGGATTTATAGCCATATAAGCTCCATACTGTCCTCCTTGGACCTCTTGATCTTCAATACTTGGGTATTTTTGGTGTAGTGACTTCAAGGAATCATCAAGTAAGTCCTTTTCCTCTTTATTTCTCCCTCTTTTTAGGGTTTCTCTTACCTCCTTCTTGAGTTCTGATTTTCTAGCATGTTGGTTTCCATAAACAAGGTTTGATCTTATGTTTTTAGGGTAAATATTGACGTTTGTTTCTTGATATTGTCCTTATAGGGTCTTGTGGTGGTTCTATTGTGGTTTTTCACCAGTTTTTGGAAGTTTCCAAGTATGAGGTAGGTGGTTCCATGATTTTAAATTATTAAATGAGTTTGGATTAATGGTTTTATTACTTTTTTAAATGTGTTCTATAGTTTATTTGTGTGTTCTCAAACTTTATTTTGAAAAGTTTTGAGATACGCATGTGATAAAAATGGATTTTCTAAAGGAAATCGGTCATTTTATTTGTGTGCTTTATTATTTTGTTTCTTGAATATGTTTTATTCCTTGAGTGAAAGCTATTAAATATGTTTTAAAGGAGTTTTAAAGGTTTTAATGTGTTGAAAATGGTATTTTCCAAGATAAATGGGTTTTTTCATGTTGAATTCATTTTTTTTCACCTTAAATGTGTCTTTAAATTGTTAAAATGATGTGAAGCATGTTATGAAATGGTTTTGGTGTGAGTATGGTTGTAAAAGTGGATTTTACCATGGAAATTATTGGATTCCATATGTGTTATTATTTTGTGTTTCCAAATGGGTTTCATAAATGGTGAAAGTGGTGTGAAATGTATTTCAAAATTATTTTGGTGTTAGTGAAATGGAAAGTGGGTTTTTATGGAAAATGGTGGTTTTCATGTGATTTTTTGATCATCGGATCAATGTGAAAATGTAAAAATTTTGAATTCCTTGTTTGATTATGATCCTTAGATTTTGTATGTGAATGTGTTGATTTATGTGATATGTGAAATGGAATTTGAGAAAAAAGATAATCCTGAGTATCTAGGTGGGGAAATTAGAACTAGTACGCTATTTGATTTGGAAGTTGCTAAGGCCAGGATTCATCTAGCAGGATTGATGCTGCAAAAAAAACTAAACATGTGATATGATCAGAGACTATTAGATCTTTGGGATGGGATCACCTCTTATGGATCATTCATAGGAACACTATCAGTATTGTCTTATGAATTATGGACCACTAGATCTTTGGGATGATATCCCTTCTAGTGGATCATGCACGGGAAATTTTTTGGTATTTGAGTTGGGGGATTTTGATCATTGAGGTATGAGGTCCATAGGGTCCCACTTGTGCAAATTACCTATATAGGTTTACCCATTGTGCTCTCTTGTGACATGATACTTATGTGATGTGGTGCTAGCCATCGGTATAAGGTAGACATTCTATACATTTATATTCCAAGAAATCTTATTTGTGAAAAAAAATCCATAAAAAGTGTTTCTTAATAATGTTTTCCCAAAAAATTAGATGTGTTTCAAATATTATTATAGAAATGTGCATGTTGATTTGTCTCATAATGTTATAGAATGGAATTTTTCTTTTGGGTGGAATCCTACTGGGATTTTTCCCACACCTTACATACACCTTTGGGTGTATATTGACTTTTTTATATATGACCCAGGTAAAAGAAAATATGTGTCATGGTGGTGATGGTAGATATGATTGCTAGTGTTCCACTTCTTTCATGTGTTGGTGGTGGTAGCTTGAGGGTGATGACCCACTTGTTGCATAGAGGTTTTTGGTATAGTTTTTTTGTTCTCATTATTTTCTACTATTTTTGGTTTTAGTTAAATTTCTAAACTTTGAATATGAGAATTTTTGTACATATTTTGGTTATGATCATTGGTTATGTGATGTTTATTATTTTTGGTTATTTTTTATTATTTAAATCAGTGAAATCATTCCCAAAGTGCTTTGTTGATACCCAGGAACTAGTTTACATCCCATGGGGATTGGGAATGCCCTTTGGGCTACTCCATGGACTAGGTCGGGTTGGGTTGGATGTAAATTCTTCTTGGTTTGTGAAAAAATATAAAAATCAATAAATTACTAAACATCATACTTTTTATAAATCCAAAACTCAATTATAAAATTTAAATCCAAATAAAACCATCAAATAAACCTTGTAATTTATAGTTTTCACTAAGAAGGTGCTCATGACTCATCAGCCTAAGGATAATAACAAGCTCTGACACATTCTTATATCAATTTATCAATCCAAATATATTAATTCAAATCAAAATATATGGTGATACCACTTCATAAAAACCCAACTAAAATAACTCATATGTATTTTAGCCAAATTTCCACATAACCTCAAGTGTACCCCTTGTATTCTAGAGGATTCTAACTAGCTGCAACAACATAAATCATTCATTGGGGATAATATACCATTTATATCATAACCATCAATCATAGTAAATAAAAAAACAACATCTATAAAATAATATTAGAGTATTCTATAATCGACAATATCTCCAAGATATAACAATGATTATGTGTTTATATAGTCTTATACTCGAATTCAAAAACCACCAGACCAATCACATATAAAAACTAAACAAGGAATAAATACTTGAAGAGGTTTTATGACTTTCCTTCAGCCTCACATCTATCTCATCTATAAACCCTAGTAAATATACTCTATCCTAATCAACTATATAACTAGTGGCCTAAAAGTAAAACATGAGGTCCGCACATGCACCACGGTACCCATATAGAGTATAAGAAATACATTGTAGAAGGGTATCACTAGGTTACCTTAATATATTCTATAATATACATGTTTTTAAAAGAGGAAATTAAATAGTATAAAGATTTACATAAAATCATGTGTGTTGGTTAATCATTTTCTAACTTGTCAAGCACAAAACCCACCCCTACCTAACTCATCCAATAATAGAGAAAAAAATCACCTCATTCCACAAATATCGATCCATATAAGATTAATCAAGGTAGGATGTCATGTAAAGTTTATCCACTACCCTCTCACTAAGTGTAGGGCCCATACCGAACCTCAAATACATTATACAAGTCTTAACCTCTACCCTCTATCTCATGATTTCCATTGACTTTCTTTTCAAACTACCAACATTGCATGAGTACTTTCAAAAAACCACCTCAAATTGAGAGAAAGAATCCACATGTATAAGAAAATAGTTATTATGAGTAATACTAAGAGGAAATAAATTAAACATAAATATTAAATAATACATTAATTCTATGTAAAAAATTTTTACTATGAAAATATCAATATTACCTCTTTGATTGAGTAGTAGATGGAACATGAAATAAAGTTATAAATTTCAACTCTACAGCAGTGAAAGGTTTTGTGACAGAAGAAGTATGCGGATTTTTTTATGTAGAAAGGGATAAAAGATGGATAAAGCACCCAAAATCAAATAAAATAATCCATCTGTATAAGAAAAAAATTATTATGTGAGTAATGGTATAAATAAATAAATTAAACATACATATAAAACAATACATTGGTTTTATGGATAATGATTTTACTATTAAAACATTAAGATTACCTCTATAATTAAGTAGAGGTAGTTTCATTTCTCTTTCTTCAAAGGAATTGGATGTAACTTGAAAGAAAGTGGTAAATTCCCCACTATAGGGGTGAAAAGGTTTTAAAGGAGAAGGAGCATGAAGGTTGGACAGAGCACCCAAACTCGAACAATAGAATCCATCGGTATAGGAAAAAATTATTATGTGATTAATACTAAAAAGAAATAAATTAAACATATATATGAAATAATACATTTATTTTATGGACAATGATTTTACTGTGGAAACATCAATGTTACCTCTTTAATTGATCAAAGGTAGCATTGTTTCCTTTCCTATGAAGGCAGTGGAGGTAACTTGAATGAAAGTGATAAATGCACCACTATAGGGGTGGAAAGGTTTTAAAGGATAAAGAGCATGAAAATTGGACAGATCATCCCAACTCAAACAAAAGAATCCACCTATATAAGAAAATAATTATTCTGTGATTAATATTAAAAATAAATATATTAAACATAAATATTACATTAATTCTATGGACAATGATTTTACTGTACAAACATCAAGATTACCTCTGTGATTGAGTAGATATAATGTCATTACTCTTCTTACAAAGGCATGACACATGGATATAAATATTCTAAAATAAATGAACTCTATAAGGGATAATGAAAATTAAATTAATGTTCCATTATATAATTTTTTTGTAAAATGGAGAAAGTATATCATAACATTACCATTTAATCTATCCAAAGGGTTTCCTTAATTATAGTTTATTCTTATAAGAGATTGGTAACATCATCATGTTCACATTGTCTACATGATTAGTCAAACATTTAATTTAGATTATGTTAATACAGTAGAGAACATAGAATATTATGAGGAAAATCAAAATATATTAAAAAACAATTTTACCTTCTCATTAAACACTCTTTATTTTTAAATGTTTCAAATATTTGGTTCCTCTTTTGAGAATACAAATCCCCTATTTATGGTCCCCTCTAACGTACAATACATTGTCTACATTGGGACTGGTATGAACTGATTTTGATGTCCCAATGAAAGGGTCATCCTCATTTGATTTTTCATCTGACTTAACATTTGTTTTAGTTTCTAGCAGAACAATCAACTAATTATTGTTTGTTGGATCAGAGATATAAAATACTTGCACTACTTGTGATTCCATTATTAATGGATCATCGTTTTCCCCTTCTACACTAAAATTCAACTTCGCAAATCCCATTTCATCAACTTTCACTCCATTGATATTGTTGACCCATTTGAAACAAAAAAAGAGGAACTTGAAATGTTGTATAATCCAACTCATATATCTGTTCGATAATGCCAAAATATGACATATATGAATAAATTGGATTTATATCCTTGGAACCAGATATGTGCATCACTTCAGCCATAAGCATAACACCACTATTTTTCATTGTATTGAATTCATCGTGTTCTTTTTTATATAACATATAACCATTGATTAAAAACCCATATTGAGCAAGTGTTGTTTTCAACAATACATAATATTGTTATTTAAAGGGGAAGTTTATATTAATACTCTATATCTTTATGATAATTTTGATGCTCATAAATACCCTTAATTATTTTCTAATGATTTTATTTGTTAAGTATTTTGCAGAAATTTATTATTTTATTTTACTCTTTAAATAACGGGAATTTATTTCTAAATTATTCGTATCTAGCGTGTTCTAGAAACACTGTTCATGCGCTACTTCTTCGGAATATGCTTGAGCGTGTTCTGGAAACATTGTTCATACTCTATATGGATAAACATAGTGTAAGGATGAAAATCGTGTATAATTTTTGAGATAAGGAAAAAGTATGGTTAATCAACCATACGTTATCGGCAAAGTATGGAAGAAGAACCCTACGTTAGGAAGGAACCATACGTTTGGAATATCAGAAAATTATGGAAGGAGAACTGTACGTAAATATTAAAAGTTACGTTTATTTCTCAAAAGTATGGTTCATCAACCTTACTTTTTTAAACAACCATAAATTCTTGGAAAAGTTTGGATCAAGTAAAAGTATGGATCTTTTATCGTATGTTTGAAAGTTGAAGAGAAAAGTATGGATGACTAACCGTACGTTTAGAATGAACCTTACATTTGTTGTCAAGTTTACATTGTCAACTTTATGTTGTCAACCTTACATTGTGAACCTTACGTTTGAAGCATACATCATCAACCTTATGTTTAGAGGATATATATAGTTCAACTCAACCTTACGTTTGGCGTCAGAGAATTTAAAGTCAATATTTTTATGCAACAGTTAGTACGCTGATTATTAGGTGGATTTCAAGCCAGATTTAAAGCTGATTTTAAAGTACGATTTTGACTGATTCAAAACCATTTTATCAATGTTTTTATCTAATTAAAAGAATCTTTTTATGTCGAGTATTCAGGGAAGTTATGAATACTCTGTAAATTCAAATGTTTGAATATCGTGAGTAAAAAGGAAACTTTTGTGGATCTAATTTTACAGGAGAAGTTCTTATCATTCTTTTATTTATATGGGCTTTTTGAAACTGCATCGACAATTATTGATCATGTGTGATCTTTTTATTATCCTGAAGAAAAAAAAAGGAAAAATAGAGACTACTAAAACATACCAATCTGCTTTTTCAAAAGGAGCATCAAAGCTATATTTGTTAAAGAGGAAGGAACACGATAGAAGATTAACTTGTTTTATATCTAATATCTACTGTGGATCTGTCTCTACTAAAGTTGTGAATTATTTTTTTTTTCTAAATTTACTACAACGGGTTCGACTCAAAACATCTCTTATGTGAAGATTATTATTTTTGAAGCCGACGATCTACCTACTGTCAATTGCATGTTTTTGCAATTATGAAGAACATCTGGAAAGTATTTTTAGAATATGAAAATATTTATTTTCTATTATTGAGTGATCGGCTTCTCGTACTAAGCTGTGTAGGTTCTGTAAGTGAACCAAAAGGATTTTTTTTACTTGGATTGTAAAGGTGTCAATTACCTTTACTCAGTTGTGAACCGGTCTATTGAAATTAGGACCAAATAGTGAAAATCACCAAGCTCATGGAGTAGAGTGTTGGTGGAGTGGACTAGGGGCCTTCTGTTCCCTGAACCACTATACATCTTGTGTTTTTTACATTTAAATTTCTGCTGCATCATTTTATCTGATTAAAGTTAAAAGGAAGAACACAATCTCGTAAAGATTTTTGAAAAGACGCAATTCACCCCCCTCTTGTGTATATTTGGTGTAATCTGATCCAACAATTGGTATCAAAGGTTGAGCTTTCTGACAAAGCTTTAACAAGCTGAAAGTGATTATACACAAAGCAATATGACTGATACAAGAGAGGGAATTTGTATGGTTAGATCACCGTACTTCAATAGAGAAAACTATGGATGCTGGAAGTCGTGAATGATTATCTATCTGAAAAACCTTGGATACAGAGTATATTCCAAGATTCTAAATCCATATGAAATACCAAAAAAACCTGAAACATGGAGTGCAGCTACTGAAGCAGATTATGACATGAACTTGAAGGTAATGAATTAAATTATATGTGGTCTAGGACCTAATGAGTTTAACAGAGTATCTCAATGCCCAACAGCATATGAAATGTGGAAAACTATTGTTGTTGCTTACGAAGGAACTAACAATATGAGGGAAATGAGATATGCAACTTCTAAGCTTAAATTTGATACATTCAGAATGGTTGAAGGTGAGATTATTACTCAAATGAATGAAAGATTGGCCAAGATTCTCAATAACATAACTGCCTTGGGAGATCCCATTAAACAAGCTGATCAAGCTTTAAAAGTATTGAGAGTACTGCCTACAAAATGGAATAGAATCTCTGCAGCAATAAGACAGTCGACACATGTCAAAGATTTAACCATGAGAGAACTGATTGGAACATTAATGATGTATGAATCTGAGATGGAAGATGTCTCTAATAAACATAAAGTGCTTATCAAAAGAGATGATACTGCCTTGAAAGAATCATCACAGAGCAAAAATTGAAATATGAAGAAAAATGTAAAAGAGAAGTCAGAGAGTTCTGATTTATCTAATTCTGATGTGAAATTGGTTCAGCTAACCTGAAGATTCACAAAATTCTATAGAAAGAATAAGGGCTTCATAAAATCCTTCAAAAAGGATGACAATGAAGTCAGATGCTATGAATTCAAGAAAATGGGGCATATCAGACCTGACTATCCTCAATTAAAAGAAGACAAGAGAAAGAAATTTTTCAAAAGAAATGACTATGAGCATAAGGACAAGAAAGCCATGAAAACTACATGGAGTGTATCTGAAGACTCCAATATTACTTTTCAATCAGACTCAGAGAAGGAGGAAGCAAATCTTAAATCCAACATGTGTTTTATGGCAGAAATATATGAGGTACAATCTTACTACGCTTCTGATTCTAGTTCTGAATCTAATTACTCTAATGAAAAACTTGCAGCCTACTGCAATATGCTTGAAGAAAAATATGACTCTCTATTTAAGAATCATAAGTCTTTAAATAATGTTCATAAGGTCATTTCTGATGAAAGATATACAATTCTGAAATAATATAAGGAGTTAACTAAAAAATTTGATTCAATTAATTCTAACAATACATATTATTAATCAAAGATAAAATCAATACAAACTGAAGTATAAACTTATAAAACTGCAGCCCTTGTTTTTACTAAAGAAAAAAATACTTTAAATGAAATCCTTGAGAAAATGTCATTAAAAAGGAAAGATTTGGAATTGGTGGTAAAGGTGAAAAACCCAAGTTGTACAAAAACTATTTTATTCCAAGTGCAAAACGACTAAATTGTAATTACTGTGGAATAAGGGTACATATTTCTAAAACTTTTTCTTAAGACAACCCCAAATAAGTGGAATTAATAAAGCTTTTGTATTAAATGATTTATTTGACTCATGTGAAATTAGAAAAGCAAAGCAAGTCTGGATTCCCAGATCCTTGTTAGATAACACCACTGGACCCAATAAAATATGGGTACCAAAGAAATCTGTGGAAATGTCTTTGCAGGGAGCAAGTCACAAGAGAAAAAAGGACATATGGTATATGGACAGTGGCTACTCAAGACATATGAGTGGAAACTCATTGAATTTCTCTACACTCACTCAAAAAGATGGTGGACTTGTCACCTTTGGTGACAATGCCAAAGGAAAAATCATTGGTATTGGAATAGTTGGAGATCCAGAAGCTGTCTCAATTAATAAAGTACTTTATGTACAAGGATTGAAACACAATCTGATAAGTATCTCTCAACTATGTGATGATGTTTATGCTGTTGATTTTTCTAACAATTGTTGTTCTATTTTCAAAAATAAATTTCTTAAATTTAGAGCACCAAGAACTGATAATGTGTATACCCTGGATTTAAATTCCTTGTGTAAACAACAAGTAAATTTCTTAACTTCTAAAATGAATGAATCTTGGATCTGGCATAGGAGACTTGGAGACTGTAATGTATATGTTTTAAATAAGTTATCTAAGAAACATTTAGTTTTTGATTTTCCTAGTCTCAAATTTGAAAGTGACAGATTCTGTGATGCGTGTCAACTTGGAAAGCAACACAAATCATCCTTCAAATCTGTTAACAAAATTGCTACATCTAAACCTCTAGAACTTATCCATATGGATTTTTTTGGACCTTCAAGAGTAGCAAGCTTGGCTGGTAAATTATATGTATTTGTTTTAGTTGATGACTATTCTATATTTACATGGACTTTCTTTTTGAAATTTAAAAATGAAGCTTTTACTTTATTTGAAAGTTTTTGTAAAGCTGTTCAAAATGAAAAAGTTTTTAAAATAATTTCATTAAGAAGTGGTCATGGTTGAGAATTTGAGAATCATGAATTTAATTCCTTCTTCTCAAATATGGGTATTAAACACATCCTCTATGCACATAGAACACCTCAACAAAATGAAATTGTTGAAAGAAGAAATAGGACTATTCAGGAAATGGCTAGGACTATGCAAAATGAATACAGTCTTCCTACCTACTTTTGGGCAGAAGCTGTAAGCACAGCCTGCTATATAATGAATAGAGTTTTAATTAGACCACTTTTAAAAAAGACACCCTATGAACTTTGGAATAACAGAAAACCTAAAGTTAACTACTTTAAACTTTTTGGATGTAAGGTTTACATATTGAACACCAAGGATAATCTTGGTAAGTTCGATCCAAAATCTGATGAAGGAATCTTCTTATGATATTCAGCTACCTCCAAAGCTTATAGAATCTATAATAAGAAGTCAAGGATTATTGAAGAATCAATTCATGTGAAATTTGATGAATATGATCCCTTTGAGAAAAGGATAGATCAAATGGATGAATCTAACTCTAATGATAACATGAGGCTTGAGAACTTGAAAAATGATTTTGAAAAAGATATAAATGAAATTCAGTCCAGTTCAGAAGAACATGATACTGAAGAACCTATAAGTGTGCTTCCTAGACAGACTAGAACCCTAAAGAATCACCCTTTAGAAACTATAATAGGTGACTTAGATACAAGAATACAAACTAGAAGAAATATAGGAAATCTTGTATAATTCTCTACCTTTCTATCCCAATTATAACCCAAAACTATAGAAGAAGCTTTAGATGATGAAATCTGGATGATAGTAATGAAAGAAGAATTAAACCATTTCAAAAGAAATGAGGTCTGGGAATTAGTTGAAAGACCACAGAACTATCCAGTGATAGGAACCGAATGGGTCTTTAGAAATAAGAAAGTTGATCAAGGAATAATAACTAGAAATAATTCTAGACTTGTAGCTAAAGGATATAATCAGGAAGAAGGTATAGATTATGATGAGACCTTTTCACCTGTAGCTAGACTAGAATCCATTAGAATCCTCTTAGCCTATGCATCTCATATGAACTTTAAATTATTTCAGATGGATGTTAAGTCTACCTTTTTAAATGGTTATTTACTGGAGGAAGTTTATGTTGAGCAACCTCATAGTTTTGAAAATTCTCAAAAACCAGATTCTGTTTTTAAACTTACTAAAGCTCTCTATGGCCTTAAACAAGCACCTAGAGCTTGGTATGAAAGATTAAGATCTTTTCTTTTGAAAAATTATTTTACTGTTGGAATGGCATATCCAACACTATTTAAGAAAACTATGAATTCTAATATTTTATTTGTTTAAATTTATGTTGACGATGTAATTTTTGGATCAAATAATAAAACCCTTTGTCATGAGTTTTAAAAGTTAATGCAAAAATAATTTGAAATGAGTATGATGGGAGAACTAAATTTCTTTTTAGGACTTCAAATTTATCAAAAATATTTTGAAAATGTTTTGAATCAAAGAAAATACATTACTGGTTTATTGAAGAAATTTGGACTTGAAAACAACAAGACATATACAACTCCTATGTGCACTAATATAAAACTTGATTTGGATGAAACTGGAAAATCAGTTGACAACAAGTTATATAGAGGTATGATTGGTAGTTTATTATATCTTACTACTAGCTGGCCAGATATAATGTATTCAGTATGTCTTTGTGCAAGATTTCAATCAAATCCTAAAGAATCTCATTTAACTGCTGTTAAAATAATTTTTAGATATTTAAAAGGAACTGTTTTCAATATCTTCTTTATCCCAAAACTTCTGATTTTAATTTGATTTCATATTCAGATATAGACATTGGGAGTTGTAGATTAGATAGGAAAAGTACTTCTGGAACTTGTCACTTTTTAGGAAAATCTTTAGTGTCATGGTCAAGTAAGAAACAACATTCATTTTCCCTGTCAACAGCTGAGGCAGAGTATGTTTCTGCTGGAAGTTGTTGTGCACAGGTGTTGTGGATGAAAATCACTCTTATGGAATTTGGATTAAATTTTAAAAATACACCTATTTTATGTGATAATACAAGTGCTATAAATATTTCAAAAAATCCTATTAATCATTCTAGAACCAAGCATATTGATATCAGACATCATTTTCTAATAGATCATGTTATTAAAAAGGATATATCTTTGGAATTTTTAAGTACTAAAATTCAATTAGATGATATTTTTATTAAACCACTTCCCACTGCAAGGTTTGATTTTATTAAGGGGGAGCTAGGTTTATTTGATTTTAAATAAAATTTTATTTTACTATAGTAGTTCTTTATTTTAATTTTTCTTAAAATAATTTAGCTATTTTGTTTTTCAAACAGAATAAATTTCTTTTCCCTGCGTAATCTATTTTATTTATTTTTAAATATATGAAATTATTAATAAAAACATAGAAATCAAGGTTGTCATAAACCCTTTCGACTTATAAACCGTTTCATTTCTACCAAAACCTTTTCGAACCCGTAAACCACACCTCTACTCATCAAACCTAATCTTCAAACCTCTGAAACTCTAACCTTCAAACCTTTAGAGATTCTTGCAAAGATGGAAAAGACTAAAAGAGCTGATAAATTTGAAACCAGCAGTGCCAAGAAACAACGTTCAGAAGGAAGAAAAATATTACAGGGCAAGGCGATTGATCTCGAATGACTTTATCAGACAAATCTCCTATTGAAACAATCATTTTCATTTCAGAATCTCAAACAGACTTTCAACAGTGAGAATACGGAATTTCTATATGAGTTAGAGCTTTGATACTTCTTCAAATCTGTACAGTTTAGTCTGGGAGATATTGAGGATAGTACGATGGCTAAGATAGAGGATAGGAATTTCTCAATCTCGTCAGTAGAAATTGGTCAGATTCTCAACTGCCCTCATGAGGGAGTTTTTCATTTCGATTTGAAAAATATTGGAGATTCTGTGCATAAATCAGAGGACATAATGTTGTTTCTCTTTGGTATTAAGACTGTAAAGAAAATTTTTATCAAGGATTTAGAGCCTGATCAGAAAATTTTGGTCAAATTTGTGAAAACAGGGATTGCACCGAGGATGTCTGAAATGGAAAAGATATTATATCCTGATATGTATATAATGTATCTTTTTCTCAGTGATGTTAAACTCAATTTTCCTAGGTATATGGTTAGATACCTAAGATACTGTTGTTAGAGTGATGCCTGAATGAACTTTTATCCTTTTGGTTGATTCATCTCCAAGATATTATTTAAGAAGGACATGGTGAGACCGGTGGATGCCAGAGTACGTTGTCATCATAGTACTGTGTTTAATACTGGAAATTTAAGAAATATTGGCAAATTATGGAGTACTATCAAAGTAAAACTTTTTCTAGTAGGAGCAGATGATGAATCAGAGAGTGCTCAAGCTCAATCTGCAAAGTCCAAGGAGGGACAAGCTGAATCGAGAGTCAGCACTGCGGCAAGGAGGATCAGATTTGAAGTTGAATAAACTGAGGAAGAAAGAATTTAGGAGTGACTTCAGACTTAGAGGAGAAGACCTATGATTGATTAAATTACTTCCCCTGACTTAACTATAAGATATTTACTCTCTTACATATTTTTCATAGAAAAGGTTGTTGAACAACCTCAAGAACAGAATGCCACTGTTACAGATTCTGATCCTGAAATAATTGTAGTTGAAAGATTAGAACAATAGGTTGCAACTGATGTTTTCATTTTACATAAATAAGAAAAGGAGGCAAAGCCTGGTGAGCAAGTGGCCAGACCTCAGGAAACTCCATAGGATATCATTTTAGATATTTCATTGGAAGAACAAATTTCATATTTTTGTTAAGAGCATGCTTCTGAAGCTCACACAAAAGTTCTTCAAGAGGATTTTTCTATGGAAGAGTCTGAAAAGGACTCTGAGGAAAAATTTGTGGACCAACCTACTCAGGACAAGGAGAAAGAAAAATATGATGCTGAATCATTACCTTTAGTACTGCTACATCCCACAGAGCCTGAGAATGCAAATCAAGCACCAGGTGCTTCTGATTAAATGAATAGGGAAGTTGAAGAGTTGTACAAAGAGTTATCTCAACTGCAATGTGAGAATGATTCTCTGAGAAGCACCTTAGCATCAGAATAGTTGAAATTTCAAAATCTTAAGTAGAGTTCTATTTCAAGTAAAGAAGTTGAAATTTTTAAAGAGGATATGCTAAATGTTGTTGCCAAATTGAAATCTGAAATGGTTATGAAATCAGATTTCTCAGATCTTAAGTTGTTTATAGAGACACAATTTGCATTAGTTGGGAATAGTGTTGCTAATGAATCAGGTAATTCACCTGATTTAATCAGAATATTTCAAGCTATCAAAGCCACAATGAGCAACATGAATGACAGGTTTCAAGATCTTCAGTGAAACAGTGCTCCATTGTCTATTCTATTAGATAATCAGAAATTCTTGGTTGATCAGTTGACATCCAATGATCCAGGAATCCGCTCTGTCTTAGATAAATTCACAGAGAAGCTGTCTTTGTTTATAGAGAAAGAAGAACAGCTTAACTAGTTTTTCAGATCCAATCTCATTGAAGATATTCATATGAATCAAGAGGCCATAGATCTTATTATTCAGATCGGTGATGAATTAATGAAAAGGTTGAGAGAATAGTTAGCAGAAATAAAGTCTACAGTCCAGAGAAGATAAACCCTACATGTTAACTGCCAAAACCTTGATTCCTGTATTTATTATTTTTGTACTTTTAATAAAAACATATTTTATTATATTTACTTGTTTTACTATTCTTATTTCGATATTCCAGTAATCTAGTTTGAATTATTACTAAACAGTTAATAATATCATTTACTTCTATTCAGTGATACATTAATCTGTGTTCTATTCCATATTATATCATTCTTTTTGATATCACAAAAAGGGGGGAAATTTGGATAAAAACAAACATCTTTTCATTTGGGGGAGTAATTCATTTTATTGAGGAAAAAATTAAAACATGGATAAAGTAAAGGGAGATATTTATCTTTTCCAAATTCAAAACTTATCTTTTCAAAATTTTAAAACTATATGTAATTAATTTTAATTTAAGTTAATTTCATTAATTATATTATGGGTTTTGTGATCATCAAAAAGGGGGATATTGTTGAGAAAGTTTTTTTTTCAACAATACGTAATATTGTTATTTAAAGGGGGAGTTTATAGTAATACTCTATCTCTTTATGAAAATTTTGATGCTCACAAATACCCTTAATTATTTTCTAATGATTTTATTTGTTAATTATTTTTCAGGAATTTATTATTTTATTTTACTCTTGAAATAACGGGAATTTATTACAAAAGTATTTGTATCTAGCCTGTTCTGGAAACACTGTTCATGTGCTACTTATTCGGAATCTGCTTGAGCATGTTCTGAAAACATTGTTCATACTCTACGTGGATAAATGTAGTGTAAGGATGAAAAGCATGTATAATTTTTGAGATAATGAAAAAGTATGGTTAATCAACTATACGTTATCGGCAAAGTATGGAAGAAAAAACCTACATTAGGAAGGAACCTTACATTTGGAATATTAGAAAAGTATGGAAGGAGAACCGTACGTAAATATTAAACGTTATGTTTATTTCTCAAAAGTATGGTTCATCAACCTTACTTTTGTAAACAATCATATGTTCTTGGAAAAGTATGGATCAAGTAAAAGTATGGATATTTTATCGTACGTTTGAAAGTTGAAGATAAAAGTATTGATGGCCAACCCTACATTTTGAATAAACCTTACGTTTGTTGTAAAGTTTACATTGTCAACTTTATGTTGTCAACCTTACGTTGTGAACCTTACGTTTGAAGACTACGTCATCAACCTTACATTCAGAGGATGCATACAGTTCAACTCAACCTTACGTTTGGCGTCGGAGAATTTAAAGTCGATATTTTTATGCAACGGTCAGTACGCTGATTATTAGGCGGATTTGAAGCCAGATTTAAAGCTAATTTTAAAGTATGATTTTGAATAATTCAAAACTGTTTTATCAATGTTTTGATCAAATTAAAAGGATATTTTTATGCTAAGTCTTCAGGGAAGTTACGACTACTCTGTAAATTCAAATGTTTGAATATCGCGAGTAAAAAGGTGACTTTTGTGGATCTAATTTTACAGGAGAAATTCTTATCATTCTTTTATTTATATAGTCTTTTTGAAACTGCATCAACAATTATTGATCATGTGTGATCTTTTGATTATTCTGAAAAAAAAAAGATAAAACAGAGACTAATAAAACATATCGATCTACTGGTTCAAAAGGAGCATCAAAGCTCTATTTGTTAAAGAGGAAGGAACATGATAGAAGATTCACTTGTTCTATATCAAAGATCTACTATGGATCTGTCTCTGATAAAGTTGTGAATTATTATTTTTCTATATTTACTACAACAGGATCAACTCAAAACGTCTCTTATGTGAAGATTATTATTTTTGAAGGTGACGATCTACCTACTGTCAATTGTATGCTATTGCAATTGTGAAGAATATATGGAAAGTATTTTCAGAATACAAAAATTGTTCTTTTCTATTCTTGAGTGATCGGCTTCTCGTACTAAGCTATGTAGGTTCTGTAAGTGAACCAGAAGTCTTTGTTTTGCCTTGGATTGTAAAGGTGTCAACTCCCTATACTCAGTTGTGAACCGGTCTGTTGAAATGAGGACCAGATAGTGAAAATCACCAAGTTCATGGAGTAGAGTGTTGGTGGAGTGGGCTAGGGGCCTTCTATTCCCCGAACCACTATACATCTTATGTTTCTGCTATTTAAATTTCCGCTGTATCATTTTATCTGATTAAAGTTAAAAGGAAGAACACAATCTCGTAATGATTTTTGAAAAGACACAATTCACCCCCCCCCCCCCTCTTGTGTATATTTGGTGTAATCCGATCCAACAACCCAGTGTAAGATATAACATTTGAATTTGTTCCTCTGGATAGCCATTTAAGTCATTCGAAAATTGAATTCGGATTTTTAGATAACTCCTTATAAATTTGATCTCTAAACCATCCTATAAACTATTGATTATGTGTATCTGATATCCATATTCTATCCCTTGATGGATTCAAATCTTTAAGAATTTATTTTCAGTCTTCAATTTATTGATCTACATCTTCACTATTATGTAATATGTAAAGATGTACTTACTCCTGCTCTATCAAGGTAATTGTAAAAACATCTCTTCCAAAAATACCTTCACCCATAATGCATTCACTATGATGAGACTTTGGGATACCAATGATTTCAAAATCTGATAGATAATCGGTACATAATTCAATAGATTCTTCAACAATATATTATTTTTCAATAAAACCTTCTAGCTGACTTCAATTATTGACATACCCTTTAAAATCTTCATATATTGTTCAATGGGTTATATCTATCCATAATGGATAGAACCACATAGTTGAACCTCTCTGACCAAGTTAACCATCAGGTGGATCATTATATCAAATAATGGTGGTGGTAAGAACATTTCTAATTCACAAAATATGATTGAAATCTTATTATTCATGATGGAAAACTTCATTGGATCTGAAAATTTATTGTATATGGCTTTGAAAAATAAGAAGAGTCGGGTTAATGTATTCCATACATTTTTAGGTAGAATGAAACGAAAAGAAACATGCATTAAATATTGAATCAAAACATGAAATCCAAGTGATTTTAGTCCTTGTAACCTCAAATTAGTCATTGACATGACATTCTTGATATTTGATGAATATCCTTATGAAACTTTTACACTCGTAAGGAAAAGTAAAAATTTCAATTTTTCCTATCTGTATAGAGTGTAAGCTATTATAGGAAGAAAATTCCTCTTTTTACCCTTTACCGGTGCCAATTCTTACCTTATCCCCATTTCAATCAAGTCCAACCTATCCTTGATACCGTCTTTCATTTTTTTTTTCAGGAACATTTAGTAACGTGCTAATAACACTATAAAATACATTTTTTCTACATGAATGAAATCAAGAAAATGTCTGAAATACAAAAAAGTACAATATAATAGTTCAAAGAAAATTTATCACTTCTTCCGACCTAATTTCTTAAGGTTTTTCAAAAATGTTTTATCAAAAATAGTGTCAATTTTTTTATTTTTTTATACAGTTGATCACCCATTGCTAGAGATGGTTTTGTACCATGTTCAATATTCCCATATAATGTTGTCATCCAGGATCTATATTTATGTCATCGAGGTAAAAAAATTCAATGTCCTAAAAAAACAGTCTTTGAGGAATGTTTCAACCAAACTAAGTATGTGTGTTTTTCACAAATGGGACACCCCAACATGACTTTAATGCTATATCCTGATAAATTTCCATAACCGAGGAAGTCATTTATCATTTCGTACAACATGGCCCTCAATTTTAATTGTTTACTTATATGAGCATAATACATTATAACACATGTATCTTACATCAATTTCATATCTTTGATCAATGGATCCAAATATACATTAATATCATTATCGGGTTGCTATGGTCCAGATATAAGAAGAGACAACATAATGTATTTGATCTTCATATATATCCATGGAGGAAATTTATAATTTACCAACATGATAGGCCATGTACTATGAGTACAACTCTATACACCAAAAGAATTTATTCCATATGTATATAACACAAGATGAAAGTTTCTTGGCTCATCTCCAAATTCAGGAAACTCATAATCAATTTTTTCCACTAAGGAAAATTTGTTGGATAACGTAGGTTCCCATATTTAATTCTTGTATTTTCATTCCATGTTAATTGTCTTATGGTTTCCTGACATACATATGTTCTTGTAAATCATGGAATGATAGGAAAGTACCATATATATTTTGAATTACTTGATTCATTTTTCTTGTATTGATCTGTGCCACGCATAGGGAATTTGATGAGTGATTCATAGTCATTGTGAAACAATATGCAATCATCTGGAAAAGCATGTATTTTTTATATATCATTCCAATTGAATTTAAAATTCATTTGGTGTCATATGTTCGTCATGGTAGTTCATTTTTTCCAGTAGCATATCTTTCAGAAGACCAAGTAGTTATATAAAACTTATGTCACTTCATATGTTTCCATCTTTCAAATTATATAACTTCAATACAGCTGACAATGTTGTGTATTTAGTAAAACTGTTATACAATGGTTTCTTGGAAAATCTACTTAACTCCTCAAATAACTTTGGACAATCATGAAGGTCATCTTCAATTTCCATTTTCATTTCTTCCATGTGATCTCCATCATCTTTTACAAAGGTATTCATATCAAATGATTTATAAACCATTGTATCATCCCAATTGATGTCCACATTTAGTTTTTACCTATGTTTATTCAAACATTTATATCTTTGATCTATTCCATGAAAAATATAATGTTATTTCAACTCTTCCAGACTAATTTTTCTTAAATAAAAACAACATAAACATGGATATGGGATTTTAAAAGGGTCATCTTCATGCTCTCTTACAAATGTGATGAACTATTTAACTCTATCTTCATATTCATTTGTCAAACGATTAGCAGGAATCTATTTTCAATTCATATCCATCCTATTGGGTTCATAAAAGATTAATTTTAAATAATATATAAATAAATACACATAAGATATTCATTATCAAAAGTGAAAGTTATAGACAATTATAATAAGGGAAATATGGATCATTTATACTAGAATATCTAGGCACCTAGATATTCCAAATCCAATAATAAGGGCTATTGGAATTCAAAAAAATAGTGGTAGATAAAGGAAGATGATAAATTATATTATCGCTAAACTATATATGTGTAAACTAGAAGATGGATAGTGTAATGAACGTAGCCTGAATTACCCAAACAACACTAGGTAAAATCATCTTATGACCTATAACACACCTCAAATTCACTAAAGGATGGTTTAAACTTTGGGTGTAAAAAACCATTAATGGGTGGTGGTCCCCCCCCCAATAATTAGAAAAAATTAGTACCAAATATCAAATAAAATTCTAGCATGACCCTTGGGGTCAATGGACATGTATACCCACAATCATAATTACCCTATATAGGCATACCTATTAGAAAAAAAACTATGGAAATAAATGATGTAATATCTATATAGACACGCATACATGTAACACCAGTATAAATAATCACTCACTTATAGTATATAAGAAATATCAAATAGATAAAAACCTGATATTCTAACATAATGTGAACTAAAGGCACCATAATTATTCAAAAAGTAAAGAGTTTATGTGATAAAACTCATGTGCTTAACTAGGGATATCCCCTTTGAATCTGCACCATAGTGAATTCTAAGAGGAACTAGATCCTATGATACATATAACCAATAGAAGAACATACATTACTCCACTAACCTGGTTCATGAAAAAATAGCATCTGAAGTTGCATGTCCACTGAGGTGTCCATGAAATGTGTCAGCATATATATAATCATTAGGGAACAACCAATGTTCCTCAAATAAGTAGTTGATAAACAAGAATATACATGAAAATTTATACACATTTATATACATATATGAAAAAATTATTAGTAAGAAGATATAAAACATATCAGTAAAACAAAAATGAATAAATCCAAGGTTCAGTGTTAGATATAAACAATAGCTCATACATTTGTAGTCAATAAAAATAACGGACCACAAATAATTCCCTAAACAACATATCACAAAAAAATCGTAAAAAATGGATCATAAACAATGGATCATGAAAAAATAGTATAATAAGAAATCAAAAACAAAACCAAGAATACACAAAGAAAATTGGAAGTCCTACCTCACTAGGTTGAAGAAAATTTGAAACCCTCTTCAGATGTCAAACGAGATGTTTAGAGGTAGTTGAGGGGTTTGATTTAACCTTCGATTCACCGAGGAGGAGCACTGGTAGTGGGTGGATTTTTCAAAAAGCTTCTATATCGAGACAAGTTCACAAATGCATAGGTTTTTAAAACAGATTAGGTCACCTTTATCAATGCTTACCAATAATCGCTGATAAAGATCTCTTTTATCAGCTCTTATTACATAAGCACTGATGAAAGGACTATTTATCAGCACTATACTTATAGCGTTGATAAATTTTTATTTTATCATCACTTCGTTTAGTGCTAATAAATTCTCATCTTTATTAGTGTGAAAAAATAACTGATAACTATTATTTTATCAACACTTATTACTGAAGCCCTATTAAAGGATTTATAATTATAATTATAAATAGAAAATTGTTAATATTTATAAATATTTAATAAATATATATAAATATAAATATAGTAAATTTATTCCTTTTTAAATATATTTATTTATAATTTTATAATTATTTATTTATAATTATAGAAATATTTTTAAAAATAATATTCATATCATTATATATATTTATATCATTATATATATTTATATAATTATACATATATATATTTAATAAATATATATAAATATTAATATATTAAATATATCCACTATTTAAATAAATTTATTATAAATTTAATAATTATTTAAATATACATAATTATTTATTTATAATTATATGAATACTTTTAAAAAATACTTATTTATTTATAATTATAAATATATAATTGTTTAAATATAGTGAATGTACATTTATAAATATATTTTTTATAAATATATTGTTAACATTATTAATGAATATCTAACTTTGAGTGCATGCATAAATGTACAAAATGAGTGAAATTAAATAAATTAAGAATATAGGTGCACTTTAACAATATTAAAAAAAATGGATAAGTTATGTGTCTGTGCATATTTTATATGAAAATGTATTAATTACATATATTTACAATCAATATAACACACATTTGATCTATATTAAATTGAAAAACCAATATACATTCAATTATATGTTGAGTACTATGCAATTAGACAATATTTTTAATTCATATTAATTTTTAATTAAATACCATTATTTGATAAATATAGGAGAATTTAATGTAAAGCGCATAAATATTTTTTAATATATAAGTCATATTTATATACACTAATATATATCTATGTATTTAATATATACAATTTAATAACATTAATTATCATAATTATCTAATTAATAAAATGTTTAATATTTAATAATGCAGAATCAATCAATTATTTTTTATCAATAATTATTTAGTTAATAAAATTTTAAATATTTTTATTAACAAACACATTTTTTAATTTTTATTTATTTAATTATTTAATTTTATGAGTGCTAAAAATGTGTTGATGAAAGAAATATTTATCAACATTTAATATAAAGTGTATTATTTATCAGGGCTAAAAATAAAGTGCTGATAAAAGATAAAATTTATCAGTTTGGAAAATAAAGCACTGATAAAGGTTTCATTTATCAACACTAAAATAAAATCACTTATAAAAGGTTAAATTTATCAGCACTTTCGTTAGCACTGAAAAATATTCCATTTATCAACGTTTTCTTTTAGTGTTGATAAATAACAACACTATTAAAGGCCAGTTTTGTAGTAGTGGATCCTTTTACACAAGAATAAACACTTTATCAAATATCAATGGTCACCCAATATGTATGAATCATATATTTTCCAAATTTATGGTTTTTATGGAAACATAAGAATAACTTCCCAATGCATAATATTAAATTATCTATACATAAGAGTAAAAATTAATATATAAGAATACATTTTTCATATGTAATAAAAACTCATCCTACATAATATTATGTACTTAACCAAATTTATGAATATGGATTGTACAAAATATTAATTACATCCTCTCTCCAAAATAGAAGATTAATTTGAATATTTTTATAAATTCCAATTTAGCTATGAATTTTTATAGGATTATTAAAATTTAATTCAATATGTTTAAAATAAATTAAAAACCAATATTTAATAAATTTTACAATTAAACTCTAAAACACACATGTAAGATAAATATCTGATAATTTTCCTTAAATTGTGAAATTCATGATGATTAAATCATTTATTTAAAATAAAAATTTAATAAAATATTTTTCTTCATCACTCTTCCACACTTATAGTTTTTCTCTCCAAGAAAACCCATATATCTATAACAAATCTACATAAAAATTTATAATGAGATAATTTTTCAATATCTTTTTAAAATTAAATTATCATATATCATTTATAAAAATAATTTATATTTCATTCTCCCTTATCATTTTTAAATTAAATATCTATCAATAATTCATCAATGACATAGTTACAACCAACCACAAATTGAAATACATGTCACTCTTCACTCACGAGAAATTAAATATAGAGTTATGCTTATACTTTGAAACGGAATGTACAACCATATGATTGTAAAAAAATTCATTTCTACACACTATGAGACAAAAAAATTATATTTAATAATGGGATATTTTTCAAGGTAATTTTTTGTGGCTTAGGGTCGATGGGTAGAATTTTAAAATTCAAAGGATGAAAAGAGGAGATTTTTCTCTTAAATTTAATGAATGATTATTCAAGTTACTCCATGAAAAATTACTCACTCAATTACCCTTATAAAATTAAATTCCTATCCAATTACATTTTTATGACATGATCTATAAACTAAAAAATAAATCTAATGAATGACATCATCCTTATTATTGCTATTTTTTTATATATACATTTTTTTCTTTTATATTTTCCATGTTGAATGATTTGATCAATGATTACAATGAATCAATAAAAATTCATTACTTTTAATTTTTTATCAATTTAAAGATTCATACAAGTATAATAATAAATTATTCAATATCATCTCTATTTTAACTATTTTTATATACACCTTATTTCATTTTTTAGAAGAATATGATTATATAAATGAAGTATAATTGATGATGTAACTTATGCCTGTTTCTCTACATATGCCCAAAATTATGACCCCAGACTATATTCACCAAAAATGAAAATTAATCCCTTAGAACAAACATGAAACATCCTTACCTCACACTCAAATGTAAAATAATCATGAAAATATACACTACTATCAATAAGACCTTTAACAGCATGAAAAAATCGTTTTAACAGTGCTAAAAAAGCATTGTTATCCTCAGCACGATTAAAAGGGGGTCCCTTTTATCAGTGCTAAAAAAGGCACTAATAAAGGCCCCTTTTATCATCACTTAAAAAAAGTTGTTGATAAAAGGGGTCTTTTATCAGCACTAAGAAAAAAGCACTGATAAAGGTCAAAAAATTATTTTTTAAAAAAATATATAAAAATCGGGGGGGCCATCCCCCCCCCAACATTTTATTAGTGCTCGACCCCACTTATAAAAATTCTAACTTTTCTATCCACCCCCAACACCTTTAACAGTTCAATCCTCCTCTACCCCTTTTAACAGTGCTAGGAATTTGCTCGGTCGTATGTGTGCCCCTACCTTTGGTGAGTTTCAAACCTGAGACCTCCCCCTCATACACCTGCACCTCTTCCACTCACCTAGTTTGTTTTAATTTTTATTTTATGATATATCTATATATTTATATATTTTTTGTTACATTCGTTTCCTTATATTAATATATATATATATTTAAATACATATATAAAATAATTTGTTTGTGTGTGTATATGTGTGTGTTTATAAATACATACATAGATACTTATATTTGTATTTGTGCGTGCATCTATAAATATAATTATACATATTTATATTTATTTATATATATTATATATTAATATTTATATACATATATTAGAATATATAGATAAATATATACTTATTTGTCAATAAATGCACAAATATATTTCTATATATATATACATTATATATACATTAATTGTATATGTATATAAATTTTTATAAATTTTTATTTTAAATAAAATGGATGTTATTTTTTATTTAGATAAGGTTTATATATTTATAAATATACTTTACCTGTAAATATGTTTACATGTATATTTAAATAATAAAATTTTTTTGTGTGAATATATATAAAATATGTATATATTTTTATATATTTGATTATAAATAAAACTAAATGATAAAAAATGATAAAATATAAAAACCATAATATCATTATGAATGTAATAAATGGTAATAAATTTAGTCCCCACTAAAAAAGGGTAAAAATACCCCCTTAAATGAGGCTGAAAGTTCATTAAATGTAAAAAAATTGAGTTGCCCCGACTAAAAACTCAATTTTAGAGGCCTTTTAGGACTTTTTTCACTTGTAGAATGTTGTAGGGGGTTCCCCCATGTCACCAGTACATAGATCTCATCACAGGTTTTGATTTGATATGTGCTAGAGCCCATACGGAAATCTGAATCAAAATTTATGGTTGTTTGAAGTTTGAGTCACATTTTCAACTTATTTTAGATCGTTTATTAATTTTTTGATTTTTTTTCTATCTTAAATTTGTTATTAAATGACTATTAATCGATAATAATTAGAAAATTATTAATTAATATTATTTTTTAAATTATTTTATAATCCATTATTCACTAAATTTATTATATATTAAGTGTAAATGTGTATTTTTCCTTATATAAATCATATTTTATAAAATTTCCTATATTTATATCAATATAAATATATTTATATATTTATATATTTATATATTTATATATTTATATATTTATATATTTATGTATTTTTTTAATGAAATATATATATATTTTGAAATGTACCCTTTATCAGTGCTAGTAAAAAAGCAATGATAAATATATCCTTTTATCAATGCTACTAAAAAAAGCATTGATAAAGGGGGTCTTATTAACAGTGCTAAAAAAATCACTGATAAAAGGGTAACCTTTATCAGTGCTAAAAAAACGTTGATAAAGAGATACTTTTAATAGTGCTTTTTTATCACTATTAAAATAACCTTTTATCATAGATTTTGGTTTTCCCTAATAAAGGTACCCCATTTATTAGTGTTTTTATAGGGTGGTGATGTGTAAAGTTATTTTTGTGGTAGTGATATTAGTAGTGATGTTAGGGCAGGGATAATAGCCTTGTAAAGTGGATTAAACTTATAAGGATATTTATGGTTTTCTATGGGAATTATAAGGGATGATCTAAAATTTATGTCTCAAGAAAAAAACAGGTGGGAAAATATGTGTCTTAATCAAATTTAAAACATTTCCTAAATTCCAAAGATTTGGAAATGTATAATCACAAGTTTTAATTCCCATACAAGTTATTATTTTCTCTCAAAAAGTGAGGGTATTTTTCATAATATGTCAAAATTATTTAGAATATATCTCAGGATGGGAAATGTAATTTTTTTTGTGTTTATGGAAATGAATTTTATAAAGTAATATAACTCAAAAAAATTGAAAATAAAATTTGATGAAAAAATTTCATATCAATAATTATTTAAAATCAATTTTTCTAAAACCATTTAGAATTTCTCAATATCAACTCAAGAGTTAAAAATAATGTTGGATATTCATTTAACATAAAATATCTCAAAATTTTAAACAAATAAATAATTAACATAAAAACTCCTAATAATAGGTTAACACCCCCCACACTCAAATGTTACAGCATGTAAAACTTCAAAATTTTATGATATAGTTCTCTATAAATAAATTTTATTCCATTGATAGGTTAGGATACATATAACCCAAAGTCTAAATAAACCATAATATAGTATACCATTATGAATAAGCCCTTAATTCAGAAGAATGAATATGAATAACTGCATTTTAAAAAAAAATGTTTAAGGGTTTTAGATTAAGAAAATATATTTTTATTAAAGTCATTATTTGCTTTAAAAATGCATTTTTCCTCAAAATGTTTTTTATTTCATTTTGTGAAAAAATAATATAATTAATTTATTACACTTTTAGAAAAATAATTAGAAAAAAAATAAATTAATTTTTTATATCTTCATTTCAAAATTATCATAGAGATAATTTTAGGGATTTTTCTGAAAGGTCTGATTATCGTGTGAATAGTGAAAAATACTGATTTTTATTGAAAATTTTATTTTTTTTGTTTTAAGAATTTTAATAGTTACATTTTAATTAAAAATATTTTAAAGTAAAATTATTGATTTTATATTATTAATAATCTAATTAATTTAATTAGTAACAATATTATGGTGAATTTGGTATTAAAACATTTTTATACTTAAAAAATCATTTATCTGAAAAAACTGTTTTTTCATTTCATTTTATGGTTTTAACTTAAATTAATTTATATCATTTTAAGAAATTTAATAATAATTTTTTTACCATATTTTTAATCATGAGATCCAAAAAAATTTAAATAGTTCCCTTTTGTTTTTTGTCATTGTGAATAGTAACCTTGGTAAATATTTATCACCTTAGTAGGCGTAAAACAGATAAAATAGGGTTAAAAAATTGGGATAAGACATTAAAATGTCTCTAACACTTGAATTTTTCCTATTGGATGGGTATAGTTTTGAATTTACATCCAAGACTTGAATATATGGCCATATGGTTCTATTTTTCTTTAATTATGATATTCATTTTAATTTAAGAAAAGAATAAATACAAAATGACACTTTCTTGAATTTAATATATCTAAGATTTTTATATAAGAATAAAAAGAGGGTAAGTTCAATTCTAAATTTTTATTTGAAATATGTATTTATTTTTTATAAACTAGTTATTTATTTTTATTTTTTAGTGATTGAATAATTATATTAAATTCTTACACAGTGCTGACAATGTATTTATTCAATTAATAAAAAAATTGATTTAAAGAAATATTAAAATTAATACAATTTGGATGAATGATTGTTTTCCATGGTTTTTATATATTATTGTAACATATTATGGTTGTGTGAGAATTTTTTATTTGAAATCCATTATAATCTTGATGACGTTAATGTCAAAGTAAATGAATAGTTCCAAAATTTACATTAATGGAATTTTATAATAAAAAATATTTTATTAAATTTTTTAAAAATAATAGAAAACTTATTTTCTCTCTAAGTGAATTATATATTGTTAAAAATTTCAACCATGATCCATTTTAGGTCTCTAGTCCATTTATGAAAACATTCTTTCCCATTAAAGAGTAGAAAACTTTGATATTGCGATAATTTCCAGATGGATTGATGAGGGTTAAAAATAAGAGAAAATGGCTAAAACATCACATAAACTTCCCTAAATATTATTTAATTATTTTATTTATAAATAAACTCAATATATATTCAAGATATATCAATTTTGAGTAAAATTATTATAAAAAATAATTTATATTAATTTAATACTTTAAGGGATTTCAAGAGCACCCCTCCAGTCACTTATAAAAGGAAACTTATTCTCCACTCTTCATCACACATGTTCAGCATTATATATGAGATAATATCTACCATAATACCTTTCTATATTCCTTAAACAAATCCTAGATCTTCTTTTCTTGCAAAAATATTATCCTTTTAAGGCTTAAGGTGTAATCCAAAGAAGGTTTATCAACGAAGAGGTATAACTCTTAACTGACCATTTTAAATTTTATTTATTATTATACATCATAAAAATATATGGTATCAATTATAAAATAATTAATTCATTATATTCAATAATTTTTTTTATTATTATAAATATTTAACAACCATTATCCACCTTCTTCTCGTCTGTTAAAAAATGATAATTTTTCTCATGCGTACGTGTAGACTATCACTTTCACCAATCGATATGATTATTTTTTTCAACTATACATGTTTGGAAATAAAAATATATTTAATAAATATATATTATATCTATGATATAATTACTATTCATTAAATATGATTATTATTTACCTTTATTTCAATCCATCCATCGAAAATTGAAAGTAGTGTTCATGTGTACATATGGATTATTGTCCCAAAGAATGGTGTAATTCATTTTTCTATCTCTAGTTTTTATGGATGAATCTAAACATATATAAAATGGATATACATATATATGTGATATTTATATCATTATTAAAATTATTTATATGATGTAATCATGATAAAAGTATAAGTATAGGGACTTTTGAACCAAAACATTCATGATAAATGAAGTAGTTATCACCTAGAACAGTGAATTTAATAAAAAATTATTAATAAATAAATTATAATATGATATAAGTAAATAGGATATGGTATGATATATGTGTTTAAAGATCCATAATAAATTTATAATAAATCTATATTAATTATACAACATGTTTGAACATGTATGAAGATATAAAATAATTTTGGTAATTGATTTATGTTTCAATCCCATTTTATTTGAGATTGTTTATTATTCAATTTCATTGAGGAAATTATATGATCCTTATATGATAAATAAATTTAATTATTATTATCCTCTATTTATTTCTATGGAACATATATATTCATTTCATTTTACCCACTTTAAGTACTCGAGATACTGAAATAATGTTTTTAAAGAAAATCGACTATGTTTAACTATTTAGTTTGGAATCATTTTCTTCTATGTCCATGTTTTCTTTAAAATGGTTTTTAGAAGGTGTTACTATTATCATAAGAAATTTTAAATTCATTTTTACCCATGTTTTACTTTTTATTAAAAAAAATTAGAGGAATCTTTTTATCATTTTTCGAAAGAGAGACTTTTGACTTTTTACAAAAAATGAGAAATGAATCTTTGTTTTATTGTACATGATAAAAATAAAATTTATCAACGTCATGACTACTCATTGATTTAAATAATCTGATAAAAGTTTCTATAATTCTTTTAAAATTAATTATTGTTTTACTTACCTATTTTGATAATATCAATTATGATTAATTATGTTTTGATAATCCCACATGATGTTTATTGATTACTTAAATTTAAAATATAAATACTGTTGAATATGTTCAAATGATATATCTTTCATTCAAGAACATTCGTTTAATCAAATGTTCATTTAAATTGTAAATTTTTATCCTAACTTAATCTGTGGATAGTTTCCATAAACAAAAAAAGAGCTACCGATATAGAAAGGTCACCGGTATATAGATGAGCTACTGATATAGAAAGGTCACCAGTATACAGATGAGTTACTGATATAGAAAGGTCACCGATATGTAGAAAGTTACCATTACAATTGAGCTACCGATAGAGTAAGTCTACTGGTATACACAAGTCAAATGATACAGAGTGACAACTACTATTATGTAGTATACTGTTACAAGCTCACAGGTATGGGTCACTAGTGCATAAGTCTACCACTACCAAGAGCTACCGCTAAAGGAAGTCACCGCTACAAGTTAAATGATATAAGAGCTACTGAATGGAAACTAGTCACTGTTTCTCTATACTCTATCTCTATTTTCTTATTATCAACGGTCATATTTTTGTGCTTTTAATGCAACTTAAATTAATTAATGATGTTTTTTGGATGTCAGGAAACCGTACCTCATAAAAATCATTCCTATTGTCAGAGCTCAAGGAACATAAAAAGGAGAACCTCAAGCTACTGAAGAACATGTCCTTCAATGCACATAAAAAAACAAGAAGCTGGATATACAAAAGGATATAGAGAATGAAAAGAGATACAAATACAATAAGAACACATGTAGAACTCGAAGAAATCTCAAGAACAGAAGTTCAAAGAGGAAATTGAAGTGCTACAAGAAAAACTCTCACATTTCAAACTGAACACTTGTACTAGAAGTGAAGGAACAAAAATATGATACTCTTGTTTCCAAACAACTTCCAAAGAAGGACTCAAGCTTCATCTACTTCAATCCAAGGAGTCCAGATCTTTAATGAAAACACATAGATCATTCTAAACTCATCTCTATTTTGTTTAGATCTATTGTGTTTCATTTGTTTTTACATTCTGAGCAGTGTGTGTGCTCTATATTCTAAACACACACTGTCTCTTGTGTTGAACTGGAGGATTTCTAAATCCTCACTCAATCTTTCTCTTACTCTTTGTATCCCACTGTGGATAATGGTAGAGGTCAAGTGTGATATGGACAGCCTGTGTGCTGTTGTTTAGTTTTTCCCAAGTAGAACTGTGGTAGAGGTCTAAGGACCTAGACAGTAAGTTCACTATTTTAAAACCCCAATCCAGGGTGTGGATCATAGTTTTTATAAAACTATTTGAGAGGACTAAGTCTCAGCTTGAGACTGAACCTATTGGTTAAACTGTTGTGAATTTTTATTTTAGTTAAAACTATTTTGAATATTCTGTTGCTAAGTACTTTAAATATGAATCCATTTTAAAGTAACTCTGATAGTTAAACTAGCAAGTGTTTGTATTTATTTTAAACCTGTAGGTTAGTTTCAAAAGCTAATCTAATCCTTAGATTAGATTAACTGATAACTAATCAATATCTTGAGAACCTAACTGAACCTTTACTGTATTATAAATTCACTACAGTTTATCTCATTATTAAATTGGGGGATTTTAATACAAATTTTTAAACAGAAATTTTAATTGGAACTCAATTCACCCCCCACTTGAGTATCAACTCTGACTAAAATTTGGTATCATAGGACTGTTGATAAAAGATTTTCAAAACACTCTGTTTGTGAAAAGTTTTCAACTGTGATTTTATTTGTATCTTAAAGATCATAAAATTTCTGTTAATTCTAAATTTTTATATCTTTATATAACATAGGTATTATGGATAACAGATTAGAAGGTGTAGCTACCAACAGGCCACCTTTATTTAATGGTGTTAATTATGGCCAATGGAAAATCAAAATGAAAATTCATCTAGAAAGTATGGTATTTGACATTTGGAATACCATAGAGACTCAATATAAGATTCCAGAAACTATTAGAACTACTTTGGATGAACCTACTAAAGTCACTTACAATAATAGTTGTAAATCAATGAATGCCCTGTATTGTGATTTAGGAGATGAAGAATTTAATCGAATATCTTCTTGTAAGACTGCTTATGAAATATTGGATACTCTGGATATTTCCTATGAGGGAACAACCAATGTTAAAGAAATGAGACTAAACACATACACTATTAAGTATGATAATTTTAAAATTAAAACTGATGAATCTATTTCTGATATGTATCTTAGGTTTAATGAGAAAGTTAATACAATGAGCTCACTAGGAAAAGTTGTTTCATCAAAGGAGAAAATCATGAGGATACTAAGATGCCTACCTAACAGATGGAGAGGAACCTCTGTCTCTATACGAGAATCATGTGACATTGGAAAGCTTCCTGTCAAGGAAATAATTGGTAAGTTGATGATGTATGAAGAGGATCTAAAGGTAAACAAAGAAGAATATGATGAACTGAGAAATAAATCAGTAGCTTTCAAGACCACTGATTCAAAAATCAAGGACAAAGAAAAAATTCAACCTGTAAGTGATAGTTCAAGTAATGAAGGAAGTACATCTGACAGTGATGCTGAAATGGCTTAGATAGCCAGACGATTTAAGAAGTTTTATAGGAAATATAAATTTTTCAAAAAATACAATTAAAATGGAAAGTATGACAATAAAGTTCATTGGAATAAGGATTGGAAAAGGACTGATAATAGTGATGACATAGTCTACTATGAATACAAGAGGAAAGGACATGTGAAAGTTGGCTGCCTGAAGTTAAAGTACAAGAAGAAATATGAGTACAAGGACAAAAAATATAATAAATCCATGAAAACAACCTGGAGTGTTTCATAAGATAGTTCAAGTGATTTTGATTCCACTCAGGATGAAAAATATCAAAAAGCTAATATGTGTTTCATGAAAAACACATATGAGGTAACATTGGATACTCCTGCTTTAAACTCTTATTATTCTGGAGATGATTCTAATTCATATTCTGAAAACATGTCTAGTGAATAATTATTTGAATATTGTAACATTCTATAGGATACCTACAATTAGCTTAAAGACAATTATAAATCCTTAAAGAAACAGCATGTTTGAAATAGCACTGCCAAATCTGCACTATAAGTAGAAAAGGAAAAGAATACTCAACTACTCAAAGAGAATACTGAACTGAAATTGTCTAATGAGAAACTCAGGAAATATTTATAAAAATTCACTAATGTAAAGGAAACTTTTACACAAATTCTAGGAAAACAAGTAGCACCAAAATATACCATTGGTATAGGATATCAGCCTAGACAGAGGCAGATTACAAATAATAGATTTATTCCTAAATATGGACAGTATGCTACTAGTTCTAGTTCTGGAAATTCTTATGTCTCAACTAGCTACTCACATAGTTATAGATCAAACCAAGTTTATCTTTCTAAATTTTTTAAATCTATTGATTATATGAAACCCATTAGAAAAATATGGGTACCAAAAGTTCTGCTTGCTAACCTATCTGGACCCAAGGAAATATAGGAACTAAAATCATATTCTGTCTAAATCTATTTTGTAGGAAACATGCTTGAAAAGTTCATGTAGGAAGATATGGTATTTGGACAGTGTATGTTCAAGACATATGACAGGAGACTACTCATGCATTAAGAGCTTAATCCAAGTTTATGGAGGACATGTCACTTTTGGGGATAACTCAAAAGGAAAAATCATTGGCTTAGGCCAGATTGCTAACACTAATTCAATTATAATTTCTAAAGTTTTATTTATTGATGGGATAAAGTATAATATGTTAAGAATTTCTCATATGTGTGATTATGGATTTAATGTTAAGTTTGAAAATGATTCATGTAATGTTTTTAATTCTAAAAATGTTTTGGTATTTACTGCATTAAGAATTAAAAATGTTTATGATGTAGACTTGAATTCTTTATATAAGAAAAATATTACTTGTTTAAATGCTTTTCATAAATAATCTTGGCTTTGGAATATAATATTAGGACACTGCAATATACACTCACTTAGAAAACTGACTAGGAAGAACTTAGTTAGAGACCTACCTAAACTTAAATTCTCAGCTGACAAAGTTTGTAATCCCTTTCAAAAGGGAAAACAACATAAAGTTTCTTTTAAATAAAATAAAGAAGTTTAAACTTATCAACCTCTTGAGTTGGTTCACATGGATTTTTTTGGACTATCCAAAGTTTCTAGATTAAATGGGAAGCACTATGTCTATGTCCTAGTAGATGACTTCGCTACTACAAAAATGGGCAAGGGAAGCGCCACCTTATATCAGTGCTAAGAAAAAACCGATGATAAAGGCATTACATAGTTTTACATCATGCAACGGGGACATGAACCATGTATGTTAACATCATGTGGAAAGGAATTTGGACATGAATTTTAATGTCTTATGATTATTATGAAGTTTTTGTAGTCTAAGGTCGAATATATTTGACAAATATTTCACACAATTTCACATCAAGAAACTATGATGTCAAGCTTCATAGTTTAAATTCATATAGCTTGGACTAAATTTCATATCATATTTATCATGTGAGGCATATTATGTACATGACACTAGATAAGGATACATTTTAACATCATGTTTTGAGGATTTCGAACATGAAACCAGTCTATTGATCTTCCCATTCTATCTTCCTCGTATCAAGACCTGTGGGAGTCACAAACTATGAATAGTATATGGTAATTTTATTAGAATTTACACCCTCTAAGAGTGTGATTGGAATTGGTAGATATATATATTTTATATTTTTAACCCAATAGTGGGAACAATACAATTGGGGCTTGCACCAAATGAGGAGACCAATAGGGTTTTTTTGGAATCATCACTTAATTTTCTTATGATGAATAATATTATTAATGCATAGGGTGTTTCTTATTTTTCACAGGAGGCATCATATTCTTGTAACATAGGTGGTGGATTTGTTACTTGGGCTAAAGACAAAGGGTCAACACATCATTAAATATCCTATTTTGGTTTGGAATAAATACACACATAGTTCTAACATAAATCATCCTATATTTATCATATGAGGTATCTCATGTTTATCACACAGGGTAAGCCTATAGTTTCACATCATACACTGTAGATGTTACCATATAATTTAACAACATATAACTAAGATGTTGGATTTTTAGTTCAAATCCATATATCACAGACTAAAGGGATGGTTTATTCATGTGAAATAAATCTTGAGAAACCTAGTATTGGTGGAAATATTGATATGCTCATCATCAATGGTGATCAATTAGTTTGCACTATCATAGTGAATCTTATGAAAAATTTAAGGTCCTTCCCACTTGGATTCCAGTTTCACTAAATTCCTCCTAGGTATCATCAATTCCCTTATATCCAACACCATTTCACCATAAACTAAGGAATTAAGGATAAATTTTTCTTTAAGGAAAACACCACCCGGTTCTGATGCATTTCTAGGTCATCCAATGCTTGAACCCTATTTTCTTCGAGGGGGTCCCCCTTATTTCCTTCATTCTATATAAGTGACTTTTTCTGGTAGTGAACTTGTATGGCATGATTCCCAGACCACCAATATTTCTAGCCTTGCCACCCCTACCTCCATCTATGTCCTTCTCCCTCACTAAGGTTACTGACTGCTTCTTTGAAGTGTCTAGGCCCCTTCCTAGCAGTGTTTATTCTGTCTCCCTTGGCTCTGAGCCTATCATCTAGCTCCAAATACTTATGGATCTAGAGAGAACTCCCTCACTAGCCCCCAAGTTTCATTACCCATCCTTCCCATTCCCCTTTGGATCCTCATCTCCCACTCATATGAAGATTACCAACCAGAAGGGATTATGAACATGTTCAAAATCAAGGGACCTTAATGAGAGATCATCCTCCCATATAAATAAGGCTACTAGATCTAGATCCAATTCTAGAGCTATATCCTACCCATCATTATTATCTCCATATGTAATTCTCATGGTCTTAGTTCCCATGTTAAATCGTACTTCCTCACCATAGAAATCAAAAAGAATAATGTCATTGTTGTTGTTGTCAAATAACACAAAAAACCCTATAATAATCATAGAATTGTACTGGAAGATTAAGTTGCATGTATTTCTACACTATGACCCCTCCAACAGACACAAATGGGTATTTTGGCACAATAAATATGTTTTTGAGACTGTTCAAGATTGCAATCAATTCATCACTACCAAGGTGTCCAACGGTGACACCTCCTTCCTTATGACTTTTGTTTTTGGAAGCTATGACCCTCTTCAAAGGGAATCTCTATAGAGTGAACAAAATACCCTCGATCCCAACCACCATCCATTGTTTGTTGGGGGTGACTTTAATTTCATTTCCAAACCAAAGGAAAGGAAAGGTAGAAGCCCATTCCAGAGGAAGGCCATCATGGAGTTTGTTTAGTTCATGGTTGGGAAGGGCCTCATTGATATCAGCTTCTCAGGTGACAGTTTCACCTGGTGCAACAACTGTAGGGGCCATCACCTCTTGTGTAGTTTATTGGATAGGTGTATATCCCACATGAAAGCCACTAACCTATTCTCAAATACCATTTTTTCCTTCTTGCTTGAGGTATTTCAAACCAATCCCCCCTCTTGGTTTCCATTTCTTTTTGGCATGATCATCATGAACGGATTCACTTCCACCAATAGTGGGTTAACATCCTAGGGTACCAGGACATAGTTTTTGAAATATGGAATGAACCCTTGTAGGAGTATCGGGCCACCTTCAACCTCAGTTACCTAACCTCAAACCCCGATAGGTGGGTGTTCTCCCCTTCCTCCTCAGGAACCTTCACCACCTAGGACTACTGTCGCATATGGGATCCTTTAGATTATTCTGATAGATTGAATGATACCTTGGTTTTATTGGATTATTAACACCAGTTTTAGATTTATGTGTGACTATATACTTATTATATTTTCTTATTATTTCTTAAAAACTGCCACTTGAGTCGAGTAACCTGATTGAAATCCATATTGGTACTTTAGTTCTGATGTGGATATGGTTTTTTATGTGTTTTTGACATGTGTATGTGTGTATATATGGGTATTTAGGCATGATGATATTGAATATAGGGAAGAGACATAGGAGTGGTAGATGTATCATTCTTGATTATTCTTGTGTTTGGACTACGGTGATTTGAGGAAACTATAACGAATCTAAAGTAATTATATTTAATGAATTCCATATTTTAGAGATTATGAGAATCCTTTATTTACTTATAGAGTTGGATACTGGTTTTCATCCATATGTATTTTAGGTTGGTGAGGTATAAAAGGATGGACTAGTTGACCATAGAAGGGTTGACCCAATAGAGGAGGATGAGCCATAGAGGATGATTTCGTGTGAGTTTTACCATCTATGACAGAAGTGATTATCCCCATGAACCCCTTTGTGTTTGGAAACTATGTTGATTTTGATGGGGGTCTATCCCAGTTCTGTTTATTTCCAAATCTTTATTGGAAATGTTTAGGCTCTATTAATCTCTATTTTTATAAGGAATTGGTTCTCTTCTACTATATTTTGAATTCTTGTTTTGTGTACTTGAACCATAAATACTAATATTTGAGATTCAAATAGGATGAAGATGAATAAATATTGGATGGATGTTAATCATTTGAAAATAGAGTACGAGAATAGAGTGAAAGAGTTCATCAAGTTTTCAAAGGATCATGAAAATGATCCTTCTCAAATCCTTTTTCCGGGTTTATGTTGTTGTTATTCTAGACTACTTAATCTAGAGGAGTTGGAAGAACATTTGATATGTCACGGAATAGATCAGAGTTATAAATGTTGGAATAAACACAGAGAAAAAGAGAATGTAGCTACTGGCTAGGATAAAACTACATTTTATAGATCATTAGATATGAATACAAATTGGATAATGAAGAAGACCGTATGGAGGATGTGATTATAGATGTCAATTATGATGAAGATCGTATTGAGGAAATGACAAAGACAATTGAAGATGAACTCTGTTATTGCCCAAAATTGTTTGAGAAGTTAAAGAGTTGTGCAAAGACGCCATTGTATTCTAGTTTCACTAAGTATACAACATTGTTATATATAATGAAGTTTTATAAATTGAAAGTGGGCAATGGATGGAGTGATGTCAGTTTTATGGAACTACTTTCTCTCTTGAATGACATGCTCCTGGAAGATAATGAGCTCCCAAGCCTGAGATATGAAGCTAAACGAATGCTACGCTCGATGGGTATGATTTCTGAAAGAATACATTCCTGCCCGAAAGACTGTATATTATTTTTCAAGTAGAACAAATCACTTACAGAATTCCCAAATTGTGGTGCTTCTCGATATAAGAAAGATGAATCCAATCCTATGAAATTTTTATGGTACTTTCCAATTATTCTAAGGTTTAGGCGTCTATATGGAAGTAAAGAAACTTCAAGACAATTGTTGTGGCATATAGATAAAAGAAATAAATATGGGAAATTACGTCATCTGACCGACTCTCATCAATGGAAGAAAATTGATCATGAGTATCCTAAATTTGGAAAAGAGCTGAGAAACCTTCGTCTTGCATTATCTACAGATGGAGTGAATCCTTTTGGTTTTCAAACCAGAACTCATAGTACATGGCCTGTTATGTTGGTAAATTATAACTTTCCACCCTGGTTATGCATGAAGTGGAAATTCATCATGTTATCTATGCTTATATCAAGACCAAAACAACCAGGTAACGATATTGATGTTTATCTAACTCCTTTGATCGAGGATTTGAAGTTATTGTGGTATTCAGGTGTTATGTTGTATGATTATTATAAAATTGAATACTTCATACTTCACGTTGAGAGCGATGTTGTATGGGATAATAAATGATATCCCTGCTTATGTAAATTTTTCAGGCTATATAATTAAAGGAAATCAAGGATTTCCCATGTGCGAAGAAGATACAGAATCAATTAGGTTGAAACATTCATCGAAACTTGTGTTTCTAGGACATCATAGATTCCTACCTCGTCGGCATAAGTACCAATCTTGGATGACATCATTCAATGGAAGTTCAGAACAATGCACAGCACCATCTCCAATAACAGGTGATCAGCTGTTTTAGAAATTAAAAGATGTGAACACTGTTTTTGGTAAACCATTTTAGAAAAACCTTAAGAAAATCAATTGGAAAGAGAGATCAGTTTTTTTTTGAATTACTATACTGGAATTTTTTGTACGTCAGACATTTTCTTGATGTGATGCATGTAGAAAAAAATGTATGTGACAGTGTTATTGGAACGTTGCTAAATTCCCCTGGCAAAAAAAGGATGGAATTAATACAAGGTTGGACATGGTTTACATGGGAATACGAGAAGAGTTGGATCCTGTGAAGGGTGAAAATTGAATGTTTCTTTCTCCAGCTACTTATACTCTTTCTAGGGAGGAGAGATATCAATTTTTCAACTTCTTAAATGATGTAAAGGTTCTAGAGGGGTATTCATCAAATATCAAGAACATTGTGTCAATGAATGATTTGAACTTAAAAGGTTTGAAATCACATGACTTCCATGTTTTAATGAAAGATCTAATTCCTATAGCTTTAAGTTTCATTTTTCCCAAGAATGTTCATCATACGTTAATCAAACTTTATTTCTTTTTCAAAGCTATATGTAGCAAAGTTTTAGACCCGGTGAAATTTCCAGCTATGGAAAAATAAATTGTCATCATATTATGTGAATTAGAAATGTTCTTCCCACCAACATTATTTGATATGATGGTTCATTTGATGATTCACTTGGTGAGAGAGATTCAACTTTGTGGTCTTGTGCACTATAGATGAATGTATCATGTTGAATGTAATATGAATATTTTGAAAGGGTATGTCAAAAATCAAAGTTATCTAAAGGGTTGTATAGTGGAGTGATATATTATTGAGGAAGCCATTGAATTTTATACCGAATACCTATCTGATGTGGAAAGCATTGGTCTCCTGAAATCTCGTCACACTGGACGCATTGAGGGTGAGGGAATTTCTAGAAGAGATATTGTGACAATAAGTATTACAGATCGGGAGTAGGCCTGCCTTTATGTTTTTCATAACAGTTGGGAGGTTTCTCCATATATTGAAACTCATAAAGAAATTCTTAGGTAGTTGAATCCATCAAGGGCTGAAAAATGGTAATCAAATACACATAATCACCAGTTTATAGGATGGATTCAGGACCATATTTTTAAGTAGTTGGATGAAAATCTGAATTCAATTTCCAAACGACTTCGATGGCTATCCACTGGACCAAGTGTGTATGTATTATCTTACAGTGGTTATATAATTAATGGTTATACATTCTATACAGATGAACATGATGAATATAGTACCATGAAAAATAGTGGTGTTACACTAGTGGATGAAGTGATTCATGTTTCTGGTAGTAAGGACAGAAATCCAATTTATGCACATATGTCATACTTTGGCATTATCAAACTAATATGGGAATTGGATTATACGACATTACAATTGCTGATTTTTCAATGTAAATGGGTTGATAACAAAAATGGTGTTAAAATAGATGAATGGGGATTTGTGAAAGTTGGTTTTAGTAAAGAATGGTATAATGAAGAACATTTTGTAATGGAATCACAAGTGGTACAAGTTTTTTATGTTCCATATCCCACAAACCGAAAGTGGTTGATTGTTTTGTTATCATCCAAAACTACTGAAGGTTCCGATGAAAATTCAGTTGAGGGTGATCCTTTCAGTGGTACATCTCAATAATTTAAGAGAGGTCCAAATGTAGATGACGTTTTGTATGTTAGAGGATACCACAATGAATGGATTTGGATAATCGATAGAGGTTTCAAATCCCTTCAGCCTTTGAAAAAAAGAAAGAGAGTTCAATAAACAGGTTATATTTTGTTTGTAATATAGATCTTGTTATCTCATGTTATTATCTTATCATTACTAAATTTATGTAATCTAAATTAACTATTCAACCACTTTTGCAGATAATGAATTCTGCACATTCTGGTGCTCCTAACCTTGTGGCTGAACAAGTCTCTCAAGCTACTGCTGGTGCGGTTACTGATGCTCCAGCTGCTCCTGCTGCTGTGGTTGTTGTTGCTCCTACTGCTTCTCCTGTTGCGGCTCCTACTGATCCTAGTGTTGAGGTCCAACAACCATCAGCACATGTCGTTGCTACTATTTCAGATGAACTTATAGATGATGTTGATATCGATGAAATGGTCTGGAATGAAGGACCGACGTTGCAGAAAACACAGGTGCATCGTATTTTGACGGTGTTAGCCAAAGTTCTTAAGGTGAAAAGCAAAGGCATCAAATTTGATGTCGGATGGAATGCATGGGTCCAACATGTGAATCCCAACAAGGCTATGTTTAGTAGTTACATTGGAGTTGTCACTTAGCAACGTGTGCTGATTGACATAGATTCATGGCACCATGTTGTGTCTGTGCTGAAGGCTATGATCTGGGAAGAAATTACAGTAACATTATGAATTTATTTCTTTAATTTACTAGAAAATAAAATAATGAAAGAATGTATTACTCTTCTCAATATCTTTCATAGTACATTTATAGTAGATGATTCACACAATGATTATGTACTAAGGCTTGCAGGAAGGATTCATCGAGGTTTTCACACTATTTTAACAAGATGTCACCTGAAATATTCCAAAGGTAAAATAAACTAGCACCCACCCATTGTCTACGCTCACCTGATATCCCAAGAAGCATGGGATACATTTATTGGTCGTTGTGGGGATGAGAAGTTTCAGGTACATTGTGGGTGATAATACGTTGTTTGATGATACATGTATTCATCACTTTGATTGTTAATATTTCATTTATGAAACAGCAACTCTGTAATGAAAATAAGGAACGTGCATCAAAACCAACATACCCCTATCGTAAATCAAGGATGGGGTATGCTTCAATAGAAAATAAAATGGTACGTATTTTAAATTTACAGTAATATTGTTAGTTTCCAATAAAAAAAATCATAATTATCTTTCTATGTTTATATGTATATTGATGAGTCTAAAACCAAAGACACTTCCATCCCACATCATGTGCTTTGGAAGGAGGCACATGTGAATAAGGAAGGGAATCTAGTAGATGAGGACACACAAAATGTGTGGGAAATTTTTGTAAGTATGACACAATGATAAAAAAGATTTGTTTTAAATTGTTATTACATAAAAATAATTAGTTATTTTCCTATATCTGACAGTCACAGGAATCAGCTACTCCTGTAGTGGATACAGACCTATTATCAAAAACTTTAAAGCATCCATAAAAATATGGTCATGTTAGAGGTTAGGGGTTTGGGGTGACACCCCGAGTATATTTTAATAAGAAGAAAAAATGGGTGATAGAGATGAAACATTGAAACAAATGAGCGAAAAACTAGCATCCCTTGAAGAACGATTGCAATGGTAGGGAGAGTTGCTAGCAACTTTTATGGGTGGGAAGCAAGGAGAAGACACAACTCACGAACAACCAGCACGTGAAGATACCACCCTACCCCCCACCAGCTTTGAGGCAAGCCATTCCCCTCAAAGAGCTGTCTTATCCATGGTAATCAATATTCTAATAATTATTCCCATGAAATGTGAATCAGGAAAACCCTGATACTTTTCTTGTACTGATATTTTATAGGGTGATAATGATTGTGATTTATATCTGTCAACACCCACCTATCACCTTGTAGCGAGGGACACAGTGTTCAACATCCCAGATGACACGCTGCATAATAGACCACTTCGGAAAGATCATCTGAAAGTGACGATTATTGTATCTCATGAGCCAAATGCAGAGCTACCTATTCCACTTGATGAAGATGATATTCATATGGTAAAAAAGGATAATGGTACATTCATTTCATGGACATCACAACTTGTAAGAGTACATGTGGCCAAAGAGGTATTTATTTCCTTTTTTTTCAAGCTAAACCTTTAAAAATAAATGAAAAAAGGGTCTAAACCAATCAATGTTATTATAGACGGAGAAAGGTAAGGGGGTGAAAAATGTTGGCTCAAAACCATATAAAGGATTGACCAACTGATCTCAAGGATCTACTGAAATCACAATAACACCACTTGTTATCTATCCACATTTTCTAGCATTTAAGACTCATGTGGATACGAAGCTAATAGGTGGTAGTAGTCATATAGTGGTTTTCAAAAAGAATATATACGGAGAGGAAAGTCAAGATTTTGTTGCTACTGAAAATTTAAATGAGATCCTTGAAAATGGTTGTCTAGGCATCACAGTTGTAAATATATATATGAGGTATGTTTTCGTGAATTTATTTTCTAAAAGTTGATCTAATGTGAAAATTATGACTAAATTCATTTTATATTGTTGACAGACGTATATATGACAAAAAGTTGAAGGAATTTTCCCATGAGACAAAATTTGGACTCGTTAGTCCTCATAACACATCATCACATCTAATGAAATTAGAGCCATCAAAAAAGAATGAAATAGTGAACGGCTTGCTGAGAATATTTGAAAGTAAGATTACATATGATAGACTCTTCTTAATACCAACCATGCAGGGGTAAAACTCTACGATTAAAGTATATCAATTATATTTTCACTTTTTTATTACTTATTAATGTTTGTGTTTTAGGCAACATTGGATGCTAATTGCAGTGAACTTGGATACTCTAAATATTTATTTTCTGGATTCAAAGCAAGGATATCCATCAAACCGACCACACATGATGAAGTTTATGAATCTGCAAGACACTACATCCTACATTTTATGTCTAAACATCAAGTAATATAATTTATATTATCTTTTAATAAGGATTATTTAATGATGGGGTGGTGTATAATTATCTTCTAAAAAAAGGAATGAGGACATGGGCTAAGCATAAGGAGGCGATCAAGTACTACGTCTGGACAAATAACAGGGTATATATAATAAAATTTCACTATCCAAACACATCTCAACACAAGTTACTTATTCTCCTAATGATCAATTTTTTTACAGTTTCCAAAACAAACAAATGATAATGATTGTGGTTATTATGTTTGTAAATTTATGAAAGAGATCATTTTTCATCAACAAACTAGCATCCCTAAAAAGGTATTTTCAAAAACAACTACTAGTTCATTTAATTTATTTATTAATTATTTATTTTTATATTTTGCAGTACTACTCTAACTACCAAAAATCCTCATACTCACAAGATGATATGTGTGTGTTCAGAAACAAGTGGGTCACATACCTAATGGCAGATTTTACACAAATAGCATGAATATCTGACTTGGGGATGTGTACAATTGGCAGTCATTTTTGAGAGGGGTTAAGGGGATCAAAAGATGACACATTGTTGTATGTAAATGTTCGTAGGAAAATTGTAATTGTTATTGAATAAAACATCCATTATCCAATGATTAAATTTCCTATTTTAATAGATATTATGCACCAACAACATGAAATAATGATGAACCACTCAAAGGGTCTCTCTTTTGTTTAAAATGGACAGATTTTTAAGTGAAAACAACAACTGATGTACGGAAATCCAACCGAACGCATTCAGATTGTGTTGATACTTTAAGAGAAAGATCCATGGGTTCATTGGGGATGTGTATGAGTCAACCCTGCCTCAATCTGAGGCACAGTGTGGCCGGTACCACTCAAAGGGTCTCTCTTTTGTTTAAAATGTACACAATTTTAAGTGAAAACAACAATTGACCTACAGAAATCCAACCAAATGCATTCATATTGTGTTTCTATTTTAAGAGAACAATACACAGGTGAATTGGGGACATGTACAAGTCATCCCTGCCTCAATCTACGGCACGGTGTGGCTGGCACCACTCAAAGGGTCTCTCTTTTGTTTAAAATGGACAGATTTTTAAGTGAAAACAATAACTGACCTACGAAAATCCGACCAAATGCATTAATATTGTATTTATACATTAGGATAATGATCCATGGGTCCTTTTTGATGTATATGAGTCATCCCTGCCTTAATCTGAGGCACAGTGTGGCCGGTACCACTCAAAGGTTCTCTCTTCTGTTTAAAATGGATAGATATTTAAGTGAAAACAACAACTGGCCTACGGAAATCCAAACAAACACATTTTTATTGTGTTTATACTTTAATATAATGATTCAAGGGTCCTTTTTTATGTGTATGAGTCATCCCTACCTCAATCTGAGGCACGGTGTGGCCGATATCACTCAAAGGGTCTCTCTTTTGTTTAAAATGGACAGATTTTTAAGAGAAAACAACAACTGACATACGGAAATCCAACCGAACACATTTTTATTGTGTTTATCCTTTAAAATAACGATCCATGGGTGTGTTGGGGATGTTTATGAGTCAACCCTGCCTCAATCTGAGGCACGGAATGGTCAGCACCACTCAAAGGGTCTCTCTTTTGTTTAAAATGGACACAATTTTAAGTGAAAACAACAACTGACCTACGGAAATCTGACCAAATGAATTTTTATTGTGTTTATACTTTAATAGAAAGATCCATGTGTGCATTGGATATGTGTACGAGTCATCCCCACCTCAATCTGAGGCACGGTGTGGCCAGCACCACTCAAAGGGTCTCTCTTTTGTTTAAAATGGATAGATTTTTAAGTGAAAACAACAATTGGACTACAGAAATCTGTCCAAACTCATTAGGATTGTATTGATACTTTAGAATAATGATCCAAGGGTCCTTTTTGATGTGTACAAGTCATCCCCGCCTCAATCTGAGGCACAGTGTGGCCGATAACACTCAAAGGGTCTCTCTTTTGTTTAAAATGGACAGATTTTTAAGTGAAAACAACAAATGACCTACGTAAATCCAACCAAACGCATTTAGATTGTGTTGATCCTTTAAGAGAACGATCCACGGGTCTTTTTTGATGTGAATGAGTCATCCCCACCTCAATCTGAGTCACATTGTCTCCGGTATCACTCAAAGGGTCTCTCTTTTGTTTAAAATGGACACAATTTTAAGTGAAAACAACAACTGGCCTACAGAAATCTGACCAAATGCATTATTATTGTATTGATACTTTAGGATAACGATCCATGGTTTTTTTTTACTAGTAAGAGTCACCCTTTCCTCAATCCAAGGCACGTTGTGGCCGGAACCACTCAAAGGGTCACTCTTTTGTTTAAAATGGACAGATTTTTAAGTGAAAACAACAACTAACCTATGAAAATCTGACCAAATGAATTCATATTGTATTGATCCTTTAGTATAATGATACAAGGATCCTTTTTGACATGTATGAGTCATCCCCACCTCAACCCGAGGCATGGTGTGGCCGGTACCACTCAAAGGGTCTCTCTTTTGTTTAAAATGGACAGGTTTTTAAGTGAAAACAACAACTGACCAACATAAATATGACCAAATGCATTAGGATTGTGTTTATCCTTTAATAGAACAATCCAAGGGTAATTTTTGACTTGTAAAAGTCATTCTCTCCTCAATATGAGGCACGAAATGGCCGGTACCACTCAAAGGGTCTCTCTATTGTTTAAAATGGACACAATTTTAAGTGAAAACAACAACTGACCTATATAAATCCAAACAAACGCATTAAGATTTTATTTGTCCTTTAGTATAATGATACAATAATCCTTTTTGTTGTGTATGAGTCATCCCCACCTCAATCTGAGGCACATTGTGGCCGTTACAACTCAAAGGGTCTCTCTTTTGTTTAAAATGGACATATTTTTAAGTGAAAACAAAAACTGACCTACAGAAATCTGACCAAACGCATTCAGATTTTATTGATACTATAAGATAACAATACACGGGTGCATTGGGGACGTGTAAGAGTAAACCCCACCTCAATATGAGGAACGGTGTGGCCGGTACCACTCAAAGTGTCTCTCTTTTTTTTAAAATGGAAACAATTTTAAGTGAAAACAACAACTAACCTACATAAATCCAACAAAAAACATTCGGATTGTATTGATACTTTAGGAGAATGATACAAGAGTCCTTTGTGATGTGTACGAGTCATCCTTGACTCAATCTGAGGCACGTTGTGGCCGGTATCACTCAAAGGGCCTCTCTTTTGTTTAAAATGGACACAATTTTAAGTGAAAACAACAACGGACCTACAAAAATCCAAACAAACACATTTGGATTGTATTGATCCTTTATTATAACAATCCATGGGTCCTTTAAGATGTGTAATATTCATCCTTTCCTCAATCTGAGGCACGGTGTGGCCGGTATCACTCAAAGGTTCTCTCTTTTGTTTAAAATGGACATAATTTTAAGTGAAAACAACAACTGACCTACGGAAATCTGACCAAATGCATTAGAATTGTCTTTATCCTTTATGAGAACAATCCAAGGGTACTTTTTGGATGTGTATGAGTCATACCTACCTCAATACAAGGTATGGTGTGGCTGGCACCACTCAAAGGGTCTCTCTTTTGTTTAAAATGGACAAATTTTTAAGTGAAAACAACAACTGATGTACGGAAATCTGACCAGACACATTCAGATTGTCTTGATCCTTTAGAAGAGTGATTAGAGGGTCCTTTTTATGTGTATGAATCATCCCCGCCTCAATCCGAGGCACGGTGTGGCCGGTATCACTCAAAGAGTCTCTCTTTTGTTTAAAATGGACACAATTTTAAGTGAAAACAACAACTGACCTACGGAAATCTGAAAAAATGCATTAGTATTGTCTTGATACTTTATTATAATGATCCACAGGTCCTTTGTGACATGTACGAGTCATCTCTGCCTCAATCAGAGGCACGGTGTAGCCGGTATCACTCAAAGGGTCTCTCTTTTGTTTAAAATGGACACAATTTAAGTGAAAACAACAACTGACCTACGGAAATCCAACCAAACGCATTTGAATTATATTTATCCTTTATTATAATGATCCAAGAGACCTTTTTGTTGTGTATGAGTTATCTCCACCACAATCCAAGGCATGGTGTGGCCGGTACCACTCAAAGGGTCTCTCTTTTGTTTAAAATGGACAGATTTTTAAGTGAAAACAACAACTGACCTATGGAAATATGACCAACGCATTAATATTGTATTTATCCTTTAGGAGAATGATCCAATAGTGTGTTGGGAACGTTTAAGAGTCAACCCCACCTCAATCTAAGGCACGGTGTGTCTGGTACCACTCAAAGTGTCTCTCTTTTGTTTAAAATGGACACAATTTTAAGTGAAAACAACAACTGACCTACGGAAATCCAACCAAACACATTAGGATTATATTGATCTTTTAGTAGAATGATCCATGGGTCCTTTTTGATGTGTATGAGTCATCTCCGCCTAAATCTGAGGCACGGTGTGGCCGGTATCACTCAAAGGGTCTCTCTTTTGTTTAAAATGGACCCAATTTTAAGTGAAAACAACAACTGACCTATAGAAATCCAACCAAACACATTCGGATTGTATTTATCCTTTATAATAATAATCCACTGGTCATTTTTTATGTGTACATTTCATCCTAGCCTCAATATGAGGCACGGTGTGGCCGGTATCACTCAAAGGGTCTCTCTTTTGTTTAAAATGGACACAATTTTAAGTGAAAACAACAACTCGACCACAAAAATCCAACCAAACACATTCGGATTGTATTGATACTTTTTTAGAACGATCCACGGGTCCTTTGTGACATTTAAGAGTCATCCCCTCCTCAATCTGAGGCACGGTGTGGCTGGTAACACTCAAAGATTCTCTCTTTTGTTTAAAATGGACAGAATTTTAAGTGAAAACAACAACTGACCTACAGAAATCCGACCAAAAGAATTCAGATTGTATTGATCCTTTAGGAGAATGATCCAAAGGTGCGTTGGGGATTTGTAAAAGTCAACTCTGCCTCAATTCGAGGCACGGTGTGGTCATTACCACTCAAAGTGTCTCTCTTTTGTTTAAAATGGACCTAATTTTAAGTGAAAACAACAAATAACCTACGGAAATCCGACCAGAACCATTAGGATTGTATTGATCCTTTATTATAATGATCCATGGGTCCTTTTTGATATTTAAGAGTCATCCCCGCCTCAATATGAGGCACGGTGTAGCCGGTATCACTCAAAGGGTCTCCCTTTTGTTTAAAATGGACAAAATTTTAAGTGAAAACAACAACTGACCTACGGAAATCTGACCAAACACATTTATATTGTATTTATCCTTTAGTAGAATGATACAAGGGTATTTTTTGATGTTTAAGAGTCATCCTATCCTCAATATTAGGCACGGTGTGGCCGGTATCACTCAAAGGGTCTCTCTTTTGTTTAAAATGGACACAATTTTAATTGAAAACTACAACTGACCTACAGAAATCTGACCAAACGCATTCTGATTGTATTGATCCTTTAGGAGAATGATCCACAGGTCCTTTGTGACATGTACGAGTCATCCCCACCTCAATCCAAAGTACGGTGAGGCCGGTACCACTCAAAGGGTCTCTCTTTTGTTTAAAATGGACAGATCTTTAAGTGAAAACAACAAATGACCTACGTAAATCTGACAAAACGCATTAGAATTAAATTGATCCTTTAGAAGAATGATCCATGGGTGCATTGGGGATGTGTATGAGTCAGCCCCATATCAATCCAAGGCACGGTGTGTCCGGTACAACTCAAAGTGTCTCTCTTTTTGTTTAAAATGGACACAGTTTTAAGTGAAAACAACAACTGACCTACGGAAATCCAACCAAACGCATTCGGATTGTCTTGATCCTTTAGTATAATGATCCAAGGGTACTTTTTTATGTGTATGAGTCATCCCCAACCTTGGACATCCCCCCCCCAACCCCCCCCCCCCCCCGGACACCCCCCCACCCCCCTGGAAAACCACCACCCCACTAGACGGCACCCCCACCCCTCCTTAACACCACCCCACCACCTGTATACCCCCAAACCCCTTGGAAACTCCCTCCCAACCCATGGACGGCCACCCCCCACCCTCCCAGACACCATCCCACCCCCTTGGATAGCCCCACCAACCCCCTGGACCCCCCCCCCTAGGACACCCCCCCCCCTAGAAAGCCCCCCCCTGACACCCTGGACACCAGCCCCCCCCCCCACATGGAACCCCATAGATAGCCCACCCCCCCCCCACCTGGACACCCCCCTCCTTGGACACCACCCCACCCCCCACCCCCCTAGACACCCTCCACCCCCTGGACACCCCCACCCCTTGGACACCCCTATCCCCCTGGACACCCCCATCCCACCCTCCTAGACACCACCCCACCCCCCTTGGACTGCCCCACCAACCCCCCAGACCGCCCCCACCCCCCAAAAACCCCCCCACCCCCTGGAAAGCCCCTACCCCTAGACACCCCCCCCCCCTCCTAGACACCACCCCTCCACCTAGACACCCCCACCCCCTTAGACACCACCACCCTCCTTGGACAGCCCCCTAACCTCCTGGACCGCACCCCCCCACCTGGACACCCCTTTCCCCCCAAACACCCCCATCCCCCTGGACACCCCTACCCCCCCTTGGACAGCCACCCCAAACCCTTGAACAGCCCCCCCAACCCCTTGAATTCTGAATATAATTCTTTATGTATTTAATTAACTTATGAATTATGTGTTAATGGTGTATGGGTATACTTGGTGTAATTAGATTATGATTTATGTGTTAATTTTGTATGGGTATACTTATTGAGATACTGAATTTTTTACAGGTGCGGTTTGGGTGTGCTGCTGTAGAAATTCTTTTTGCAGCAGATGGGGCATTTATCAGTGCTTTTTAGTGCTGATAAAAGAATCCTTTATCAGCACTAAAAAAGTGCTGATAAAATCCACATTTATCAGTGCTAAAAAGTGATGATAAAGGAAGCCTTTATCAGCTCTAAAAGAGCGCTAATGAACTAATCCTTTATCAGCGCTTTTTGGGCACTGATAATTGTGCATTTTATCAGCATTGAGCTTTACAGTGCTTTTTAGCGCTGATAAAGCCCGTTTTGAGCGCTGATAAAGCCCATTTTTGTAGTAGTGCTTTTCTAGATATACTTGGGTACACTTTATAGCTCACAAAAGTGAATCTTTCTCTTACTTTATTAAATATTTCAAGTCTGTAGAAAACCTTAGTGGACTTAAGATTAAAACCATGAGAAGTGATCATGGTCTTGAGTTTAAAAATCATGAATTTGAATCATACTGCTCACACAATGGCTACAATCACAACTTCTCTACCCCTAGGACACCTCAGCAGAATATTGTAGTAGAAAGAAGAAATATAACTCTTCAGGAAATTGCACGAACTATGCTTAATGAATACGATTTACCTGTTTATTTTTGGGATGAAGCTGTAAATATAGCTTGTTACATTATCAATAGAGTTTTGATTAGACCAGTACGTAAGAAGACCCATTATGAATTATGGAATAATAGAAAACCTAAAATTAGTTCTTTTAAAGTTTTTGGCTGTAAATTTTTTATTATGAATACTAAAGATAATCTAGATAAATTTTAATCTAAAAGTGAAGAAGGGATTTTTCTTGGTTATTCTTTAACTAGAAAATCCTATAGAGTTTTTAATAAAAGAACCAAATGTGTGGAAGAATCTATTCACATCAAATTTGATGAAACTGATCCACATGAACCTAAACCTTCTCTTGAAAATCTTGAAGAAGATTTGTCTGTTCTGAACCTTAATGATAAAATCATTGAACCTGCTATAAAGACAACCAATTCTGGAAATATTTCAGAATCTGTTGCTGGTGAACCCGATCCTAGAGAAGAACCTGAAATTTCTAGTCCTACCTTTACTAGATCAACTAGGATTATAAATAATCATCCTTTAGATGTTGTTGTAGATCACAGAGGGGGATTCAGAGAGTTTTTGTTGGAAGAGTTGCAACTCTTATTATTTTACTTTCAACTTCACCTCTAAATGATCATTACGATTCTTTTCATCTTCAAGAGATTTATTCAAATAATCAATCTCTTTAATTATCTTTTCTTTCTCACCATAAAAACATTCTTGTTTGGTTGAGAATTTATCTTCCATCCCTTTGTTTTTATTTTCAATCCTTATGATCTTTCTTAGATATTATTTTAACTCTTCTTTCATATGAATTTCAAGATGAGTTTCTTCTTCTTCAGAACTACTGCTTCCAAATTCTTCATTATTCAATGTTGTAATGAAAGTATTTTCATTACCATAATCAATGGATTTTTTAGATTCAGCATCACTATCTTCTTCTTCGTCATCTTTGGACAAGAAACTTCTTCTTTTTGATTTGAATAATTTCTTTTGTTTTACTTTGTCTCCCTTTTTCTTCCAAGATCTCCTTATCTTTGTTTCTTCAATATCACTATCATCTTATTTATTTCTTCGAGGAAAATTAGCTGCAAAGTGACCAACACCTCCACATTCAAAACATTTCAAGGGAATTTTTCATTTGTATCTCCCTATACCTCTTTTTCACATTGTTAGAAAACAAGGATAGAATTTCATTGATATTTTTACATACCTCATTTTCATAGTCAGAATCACCAGCTTCATCTTCAATAACAATCTTATTTGACTTTTATTTATTCATAGACTTGAAATAAATTTCTCTATCAACATTTTGTTTGTTCTTCATATCATTCTCTCTTATCATTTCATAGGTGATAAGAGTCCTATGTAAATCATCAAGAGATAATGTTTTAGAATATCTGTCTTCTAATGAAGAAAATTTTGCATCAAATTTGTCAGGTAGGATTCTAAATATCTTTTCAACAACTGTAGAATCCTTCATATTTTCACCAAGACATTTGATAGAACTCATAATTTCATTAACCCTGGTAAATAATTCCCCAATAGATTCAATCTCACCCATCTTCAAATCCTCATACTTCAATATCCATATTTGTAACTTTGAATTATTAACTTTCCTATTGCCTTCGTATATGTTTTTCAATTTATCCCATATACCTTTAGCTATGGAAACACATTTTACTCTCAAAAACTCACTTTCAAAAAGTGATGATAATATAAAATTATTGGCCCTTCCATCATTCTCAAGAAACTTATTGTTAACTGGTGTAAGTAGAGAACTATCATCAATGGGAGGAAACCCAACTGTTGCAGCTTCAAGAATATCATAACTGATAGACATAAGATATGGAAAAATTCTATCTTTCTAGATATGATAGTTCTTTCCATCAAAGACCAAAATTCCTTTACTATTCACAAAGTTCACATTCTCCATCAACAAAGAATAGAGAAGGGAACCTGCCTCTAATACCAATTGAAAGTTCATAGTTGGAGTAATATATCGCTGAGAGGGGGAGGGGGTGAATCAGTGATACTCTTTTTATTTTAGGTTTCTTTTCAAATGAAACAACCTTCACCTCCTATTAGAGATTTTAATTCCCTATTGAAAACAATCTCAACACACATCCACAGGAACACAAAGATTTACAAGGTTCTCTATTCAATAATAATAGCTATATCCTTGGTATGGTTTGGAAATAATCCAATACCATACAATCCAATAAGAAAAAAATCCCTGGATTACAACAAGTAGGATATACCCTTACACTTGTGTAGCACTGTGAAATAATCCCTCTAGTGTGTGTGCACCCTATTAGCACAAGATTTTATACCTTTTCACAAGCTTCGATTTGGTAGGTCGCAGGGCCCGAACAGAGTTACGGATTAGGAGTTATGGGCATTTGAAGTTGGTCTGGAAAACTGGTTCACAAAGCCCATTCGCGAAGCCCCCTCCGCGATCGCGGAGCACCGCCGCGAAGCAATGAGGTGGGAAGCTCTGTGAACCTTTTTGATGTTCACAACACGCCACAAATACCTGCCGCAAATCACAAGAGGCAGGATGCTCTGTGAATGAATTTGACATTCGCGAACCCACCGCGAAGCGAAGGAGGCGGGACGCTCTGCGACCGCCTTTGACGTTAGCGATCCGCCGCGGAGCAAGCTCCGTCTTCGCACCAAGTGATCTTTGTTTCACGGTGCCTCTTTCCTATAAATACCCATCTCACCCCCCCCCTTCTCCGGATGACCACGTCCACTTCACCCCTTGGTCGGCCGATCTCCCGGTCCACGGAGCTCCGCTTTGCGGCTCCGTGAGGCCATGCTCCGTGAGCAGCTTCCTTCGTGTTGCTGCTCCCCGAGTCCCTGCTCCGCGAGCATCTTCCTTCGCGTTTCTGCTCCACGAGACTTTTCTTCGTGAGATGCCCTTTCTCCACAAGAGGTCCATGCTCTGCGGGATCCCTCTGCTCCATGAGCCCATGTTGTGTGATCCACCCTTGCTCCGCAAGAGGCCTATGCTTCGTGAGATCCCTCTGCTCCGCGAGACTTTGCTCCACGAGCCGCCCTTGCTCCGCGAGAGGCCCATGCTCCGCGAGATCCCTCTGCTCTGTGAGACCTTTGCTCTGCGAAGCTACTTCACAGAGACCTATCCTTTGCGAGTATCCTACATTCGTGCCCACCGGTCCATACCGTGGGGGCTGCACCCCCGCACCCCCACTCGGGGTCAGTGCCGGGCTGCGGTCCTGGCCCTCCAGGCTCGTCCCTTCGCTACTGTCACAGACCCCCATGATAAATGGAGATTCGCACCGTGAACTTTTCGTGCCGAGACGTCGGGATTTTCCATTGTTCCCTTATGCGCACCGACCTTCCACTTATGGAATACCATGATTCCAGATACTCCTCAAAACACCATGAAACACCTTGAGTCGACATATTCCTCTTGGTTCTTTTCTCATGTAGTGAGTTGAGATTCTCATCATCAATTCCCCGAGTACCTTGAGTCGAACCATTCCTCAAGAAACTCCTCCAAACCCTATCACTTGGCTCTTATGCCAAGTTGAACCAGAAAGGGCCGCCCTTTCATAAGTCCCAACACCAACCACTTCTAGGTGCCTTATGCCCAATAGTCCTACCTATATGACTTTAAACTGTAGTTATCCCTATATGATAAATATAGGATGCCTCTTGCTCCAAATAAGAGATGCCTTGTGCTCCAAGTGTAAGATTCCTAATAGTCCTATCTACATGACTATAAACTGTAGTGCACCCTATGTTCTAGACATAGGATTCCTATTACTCCAAACAAGAGATGTATTATGCTCCAAGCATGAGATGATAATAGTCCTCTCTACATGACTATAAACTGTAGTACTCTCTATCTATCAAATTATAGGATGCCTCTTTCCCTATCTGAGAGATTCCTTATGCTCCAAGCGTAAGATGCCAATAGTCCTTTCTATATGACTATAAACTATAGTACACCCTATGTTCCAATCATAGGATGCCTCTTTCCCCAAAAAAGATATGCCTTATACTCCAAGAATTAGATGTTAATAGTACTATATACATGACTTTAAACTGTAGTTCATCCCTATGTTCCAAACATAGGATGCTTCTTGCTCCAAATAAGAGATGCCTTATGCTCCAAGCATGAGATTCCAATAGTCCTATCTACATGACTATAAATGTAGTGATCTCCCTATGTTCCAAACATAGGATGCCTCTTGCACTAAACAAGAGATGCCTTATGCTCCAAGCATAAGACGCCTAATGCCATGATTACAGTGGCATGATTCCAACACCCCTTGGCATTATCCCTCTTGTGCACCAGTGCACAGGTGAGGGCCTCAATTCACCAGTGAGTTGGGATGCCCTCATGGCCTGACATGAGGAAGACATTACAGACAGCTTCCTTGCATAAGCCCCATTCACCATTGCCGCTCCTTAGCGTCACCCAGGCAGCTTCCTTGCGTAATCCTCATTCACCAGTGTCACTCCATAGCGGCACCCGGGCAGCTTCTTAGTGTAAGCCCCATTCACCAGTTCCACTCCATAGTGGCACCCGGGAAACTTCCTTGCGTAAGCCCCATTCACCATTGCTGCTCCATAGTGGCACCCAGGCAGCTTCCTAGCGTAAGCCCCATTCACCAGTTCCACTCCATAGCGGCACCCGGGAAGCTTCCTTGTATAAGCCCCATTCACCATTGCCGCTCTATAGCGGCACTCGGGCAGCTTCCTTGCATAAGCCCCATTCACCTTTGTCGCTCCATAGCGGCACCCGGGCAGCTTCTTTGCGTAAGCCCCATTCACCTTTGTCTCTCCTTAGCGGCACCCGGTCAGCTTCCTTACGTAAGCCCCATTCACCATTTCCGCTCATTAGCGGCACCTGGGAAACATCATTTTGTAAGCCCCATCCACCATTGCTGCTCCTTAGCAGCACCCAGGTAGCTTCCTAGCGTAAGCCCCATCCACTATTATGATCCCAATCAGCGGTAAGACGTTGTGATCCTATGCAGCGGTAATCCATTCACATCCTTATCCAGCGGTAATCCGTTGTGATCCTATCTAGCGGTAAGCCGTTATGACCCAATCCAGCGGTAAGACGTTGCAACCCCATTCAGCAGCAAGCCGTTGACATCCTCATCTAGCGGTAAGTCGTTGCGACCCCATTTAGCGGTAATCCATTCACATCCTTATCCAGCGGTAAGCCATTGTGATCCTATCCAATGGTAAGGCATTATGACCCAATCCAGTGGTAAGCTATTGCAACCCCATTCAGAAGCAAGCCGTTGACATCCTCATCCAGCGATAAGCCGTTAAGACCCCATTTAGCGGTAATATGTTCACATCCTTATCCAGCGGTAAGACGTTGTGATCCTATCCAGTGGTAAGCCGTTATGACCCAATCCAGTGGTATGCCGTTGAAACCCCCAATCAGCGGTAAGTCGTCATCAGAAGAACTATGTGGACTTTGATTCCCTGCCACGGGGATACGTAGGAAGCCTCTTCAAGGCTCAAGCCTGAAACTATCATCATCCTTATCCTCGGGCCTCCATCCTAGAGTAAGTCCCAACACCATGGGCCACCTAACGTATAAGACCCTCTTCGCTTCTCATGGACGCACCCTTCACAACATGATCGTCAGGTCTTTGCTGCCTCTTGTTTCTCACACCGAGCACAATTCATGTGGGCTTAGAGTAAGCATTGAACATGACAATGCCCCCATCTAGAATGACGTTAAACTGTATGCCCACATCCAGCATGATGTTAAATTGTATTCCCCTGTCTAGCATGATGTTAAACTGTATGTTGTCCCGCATGACATTAAACTGCACATCCATATGAACTACAAGGTCTTTGATCCATGTCAAGGCATGGTACGTAGGAAGCCTCCACGAGGTTCAATCCCACCACCTGTCGTTTATTCACGTCAGGTTACACCCTCATCACGTATGACGTTAAACTGCATTCCAGTCCAATGGTAATCCATTGTGACTATCCTGAACTACGTGGACTTTGATCCATGCCAAGGCATGGTACGTAGGAAGCCTCATGAGGTTCAAGCCCACCACCAGTGGACCCCCGGGTTCACCTTCACGTCAGTTCGTTGACGAAGCCCTATCCGAACTACGAGGACTTTGATCCATGTCAAGTCATGGTATGTAGGAAGCCTCCCTGAGGTTCAAGCCCATCATTCATCGGACCAAGGTCCTTCTTCACGTCGGTTCGCCAACACCCACATCCCATCCGAACTATGAGGACTTTGATCCATGTCAAGGAATGGTACATAGGAAGCCTCCCTAAGGTTCAATCCCATCATTCATCGGCCCAAGGTCCTTCTTCATGTCGGTTTGCCGACACCCACATCCCCTTTGAACTACGAGGACTTTGATCCATGTCAAGGAATAGTATGTAGGAAACCTCACGAGGTTCAAGCCCATCGTCCACATGGACCAAGTTACCCCTTCACGTCGGTTCTCCAACACGCATCTCATCCCGCATGACATTAAACTACATCCCAATCCAGCGGTAAGCCGTTGTGACCCTGCCATCCAATTGTTCTGACACCCCTTCGTGTCAGTTCAACAGCCCCTTTTTTCCGAACTATGTGGACTTTGATCCATGCCAAGGCATGGTATGTAGGAAGCCTCATGAGGTTCAATCCCACCACCCATTGGACCAAGGTCCTTCTTCAACGTTAGTTCTCCGGCGTCCAACCCGAACTACGAGGACTTTGATCCATGTCAAGGCATGGTACGTAGGAAGCCTCCATGAGGTTCAAGTCCATCATTCAATGGACCAAGGTCCTTCACATCGGTTCTCCGACACACCCTTGTCTCGCATGATGTTAAACTGCATCCCAATCCAGCGGTAAGCCGTTGTGACCCCGCCATCCAGTCGCTCTGACACCCCTTCATGTTGGTTCACCCCCATCCTGCATGACCTTAAATTGTATCCATCTGAACTACGTGGCCTTTAATCCATGTCAAAGTATAGTACGTAGGAAACCTCACGAGGTTCAAGCCTGCCACCCATTGGACCAAGGTCCACCTTCACTTCGGTCCTCCAGCGCACCGTCCCAAACTACGAGGACTTTGATCCATGTCAAGGCATGGTATGTAGGAAACCTCACAAGGTTCAAGCCCAACACCCATCGGACCAAGGTCCACCTTCACGTCAGTCCTCTGGTGCACCATCCCAAACTATGAGGACTTTGATCCATGTCAAGGCATGGTACGTAGGAAACCTCATGAGGTTCAAGCCCAACACCCATCGGACCAAGGTCCACCTTCACGTCGGTTCACCGGCACCATCCCGAACTACGCAGACTTTGATTCCCTACCACAGGGATATGTAGGAGGTCTCTTTGAGGCACAATACCAACTTCACCATCTCCCTTGCGATGGTCCCATTTCATTCCCCCTCTATTTCATTCAAATCTCCATAATCCATCCTAATTCTCACCCCAGGCCGCCATATCCTGGTGGGATCATTCCATCCACCTCCTCATTGCTCCTAGCAGTACATGGGCCACTATCCACGTGTAAGCCCCAACATGTCACCGGGTTGTTTTCCTCTGTGTACACCCAGATTCATCAACCCTTTGAACTACGTGGGTTTTGATCCCTATTGTCTACATGGGGTACATAGGAAACCTCCATGAGGTTCAATCCCAGCCAATGGAAAACCCTGGTGTTTCCCCATTCTGGGGTGCACACTCCCTGATCCGCCCTCAGTGGTGTCCAGATCAGCTTTCACGGTGTGACATCTCCCCTCTATGGGGCACACTACCTCCAATTCGTCTCTATGGGATGTTCTCATCACCCTCATTAAGTCTCCGCAAGATGTTAAACTCGCAGCCTACCTCGTGATAAACATGAGATGCCTAAGAAAAACCTTGGAAGACACGCCTTTGGTGTAACCGTCTCTGCTAGATGTTAATCTTACAGCATAACTTGTGTTAAACATGGGAAGTTGAGGAAAACCTCAGATGCATGCCTATAGAATATGATTCCCCGCATTCGATGTGGGATGCCTTAGGTTCTGCACCCTTTAGATTCCCTCTTATGAGGAAGAATACAGGTTCTCCAATGTCCACGCACCCAGAGATTCACCGACATGACTGATGTTGTCATCTACTCCGACCGAAGGTCGCTACCATGTCAAGACCCCATGGAATGTCTTGACGGAATTAGTGTAATTAACCGGTGTCCATGAAGATATGGAACCAGGAATGAGATTCACAAACAACGTATTAAATCTATGAGGGAGACCCAGACTAGGTGACGAGTTCTAAGGAGGAATCCACGAAAGGAAGAACCGACATCCCATTATCCTGTTTCGATCAAGGAGAAAACGTCCCTGAACAAGGAGCGAATACTTCCCACCTTTAGAAAGCGGGAATGCGGGGTAATAGCAGCGCATCCTCATAGACGGATGCACGTTCCCCAGCGAAAGCATTGGAAACAACAACCACCTGGATTTACAAATACCCACTTTCAAAATCATGTTTTTAAACTCTCTAAATATTTATATGGTTTAAAACAAGCTCGAAGAGCTTGGTATGATAGACTTACTAATTTTCTTATTTCAAAATTTTTTGCTTAAGGAATTGCTGATCCCACTTTTTTTATCAAAATGATTTCCAAAGATGTTTTGATAGTACAAATATATATTGATGATATTATTTTTGGATCTTCTAAAAATTATTTATGTACTGATTTTTCAAAGATTATGCAAAATGAATTTGAAATGATCTTGATGGGGGAACTCAAATATTTTCTTGGATTTAAAATTTTTCAAAATATGGATGGTATTATTTTAAATCAAATTAAATACACAAAGGATTTATTAAAATAGTTTGGGATGGATAGTAATAAGGGAAGTGATACACCTATGAGTATCACTTGTAATTTGGATATTGATGAATCTGGGAAACCAGTAGATCAAACCAATTACAGAGGTATGATTGGAAGCTTACTTTACCTTAATGCTAGTAGACCTGATATTATGTTTAGTGTATGTATGTGTGCATGATTTCAAGATAATCCAAAAGAATTACACTTACTTGCTGTAAAAAGGATTTTCAAATATCTTAAACATACTACTAATTTAGGTTTATTTTACCCAAAAAGACAATATTTTGATTTAATAAGTTATTCAGATGCTGAATTTTCTGGTTGTAAGTTATATAGAAAAATCACATCTGGAACATGTCATTTATTGAGAAAATCCTTAGTATCTTGGTGTAGTAAGAAACAGAATTCAGTTGCATTGTCTACTGCTGAAGCAGAATATATAGCTGCTGGTAGTTGCTGTACACAGATTCTGTGGATCAAACACACTTTTTTGGACTATGGATATGATTTTAGACATGTTTCTATTAATTTTGATAACACTAGTGCAATCAATATATCTAAGAACCCTATATCTCACTCTAGAACCAAGCACATTGATGTAAGGCACCACTTTCTAAAAGATCACTATAAAAAGGGTGATATAGCTCTTGAATTTATAGGCACTAAATGTCAACTAGAAGATATTTTTACAAAACCTTTATGTTCAGAGAGATTGAGTTACATTAGACACGAATTAGGAATGATCAACTACCTAAAAACCTCACCGTTAGACAAACTTCACTGTTTTACAAACCTCACTGTTAGACAAACCTCACCATTAGACAAACCTCACTGTTAGACAAACTTCTCCATTAGACAAACCTCACCGTTAGGATACCTCACTGGTAGTGGTTACTATTATAATCCTCACCGATACAATGGTTACTGATATATCGTGTTGTGTTAATTTTTTTTAAATCTGAAATGCTTTATCATTTTAATGTATATATTTATATTATTTCAATTCCTAAATGATATAAGTTGAGTCTAAATCACATTCAATCCACTGTGAACTCCACCCTTCCAAGTCATCACTTACCCAAGCCTTTGAAATCTTGAAAACCCTAAGTTTATCAATTTGGAAATGGCCTGAGTTAAGTGACCAACAATTGATGAAGGAAATGATCTGAGTGCAAAGTGACAAAAAGTCAATTCTGGAGCCATTGGAATTAGTAGTGGTACTGGTAAAGAGAAGAAAAATTCATAGAATCCACATTTATCAAAGATGGAAATAGTGATTGAGAATGAGCTTTGTGATGAGTGGTTGATGTCAATAAAGTCTCTGGTTTTGAGGATTTTAGAAGAGCAAGGATGGCTAGATTGTTTTGAAAACAAAAATGGGCCTTATTACCCAAAACAGGTTAAGGAATTTTATGAGTTTGTTAGATTTGAAATGAATGAAGATGAGCATAGGATGATTTCTGTGGTAAATGATAAAGAGATATCTTTTTCATCTGTTGAATGGGATGAAATTATGAAAATACCTCATGAAGGAGAGTGTGGTTTTCATCTAAATTAGTACATGAAGCTAGTGATCATTTTGAGTATGAGGCTTCATTGCTTGATTTAACTAGAAATGGATCACCTAGAAAGGTGATAGATACTAAAATGGAAGGAGAAAACAGATTGTTTTTTAAGTTCATTCAACATGTGATTAGTCCTAAGAGAGGAGATTTTGCAACCCTGAAGTTTCAGGATATATATTTGATGTACTTGTTTAGGCATGGAGTGAAGATAAATCTATACAGATTATGGATGATTCAGATAAAAGATATGACCAGACCTAAATCAAAGACAAATACTTTGTTCTTTGCTAAGCTGATTTCTATTATGTTAAAATTCAAAGGTATTTCTAAATTTGGTGATGAAACCTATTGTTGTTAAAGACAATTTCTGCATTACTAAGACTATCTGCAAGTATATGAAAGTAATCTGGAACCATTGCAAGAAACAATGGGTGAATTATGATGGTAAATTGTATGATAAATTTAATCCTGTGGACCATCCTTTTAGGCCTAAGGATGAGAGGGATCCAGGTCTAGGACCTGATGAAGATGAACCTGATTATAGTGATGCTATTGATGATGAGGATGAAGAGACTTCAGTGTAAGAAGGAGGAGATCCTGACCTGCATCCTAGCCCTGTACCTCAGAGTATTCTTTATGGAGAGGCTAGTCCTCCAACTACCTTACCCAGAAGATAATATGATTCTGATAGTTCAGATGAAGGTACTTTGAGTTTGAGTCCAGTAATTGGGAATAATGTTATGCCTGTAGAGGCTGTTGTAGTTAAAATAATAGAACTTGCACCTATCCCTGGTGAACCTTCTATTGTTGAAATAGAGATGGTTGTGGATGATTCTTCTGAGGAATACATGCCTATTGAGGCTGATATTGATATACATGTATAGGAGAATGCACAAATTGAGGGGGAGCATCCCACCAGACATGGTACTATATCAGTAGCTCGTGAGATTCAAGACTGGGCAGAAGACCCAGGTTTTGTAGTTTTTGGGTTGGATTATCCTGATTCTGAAGATGAGACACACATCAGAAGACCACATGTCAGTTATGATATCCTTTCTGAGACTTTACCTGAGGATTTAGTAAGAAAATATGACCTAGACCAATTTAAGTCTGATCTCAAGACCTATTTTTTGGAAGAAATGAGAAGAATGGAAACCTTTTTAATTTCATCCATTCAATCTATTATGACGGAATCTGTATCTAGTATTTTGGATGAAGTCAAGACCTGCTAGAATAAATTTTCAAGCTTGGTAGTGGATGTTGAATCTCTAAAGAAATCAGTTGTCTCTATGGAGTCTTATATGAGTTCTAAATCTCAATCATACAAGGATTTGACATTTGTGAAAAGTATATTTGGCCAGATGGTATCAGTTTTTGAGGAATATAAGAGTTCCATAAAGTAGCATGTCAGCACCCAGGACCTTGTTGTGAAAAATCTCATTAGTGGGATGACTAAATCTTTTAAGGAAACATTAGCTTTTACTGTTGAACCTCTAAGTGCTCCCAGTACTTCTTTAGATGTTGATCAAATTAGAGATATGATAAGAGAAGATCTTGGACAATCTTCTATTAGTGGCTCTGTAGAATCTGTTGCCTTGACCCAAGTGGTGACTACCACTAGGGATATAGGAAAAATTGTTTAGGATTTTTTGAGGGAGGCCACTACTTCTCAGAAATAAGTAAAGTACAAGGTGGATTACTATTTCCAAAGGGTCTACGCTAAACATCAGTTGAACAATCACTTCAAACTTTTTTTAGAAAATTTTAAATTACCTCATGTGACTCAAGACTTTAGAGAAAAAGTGAGTAAGCTCTGGGAGCTGACTCCATCTTTGGAAAAATTCTTGGAAAACAAGGATGACTTCATTTCTACTATGGAGATAGGAGGATGGATTATCATGGATTTTAGAAATCTCTTGATGCCCTTTTTGCATGTTGATGCTCAGCCAGCAATTGTACCACCAGCTTTACCTACATCTGGCTCTACTGCTTCTACTTTTCAGATGACCCTAGCACAAGATATCAGAAGCTTGACACCATTGATTACTCAGAGGAGTACCCACTATAGACCAGGAATAGTTTTAGTTGCTCAACCTCCGGTGGTCATTTTTTGAGTTCCCAAGCCTTCAACCGAAGCTACTCAGTATGAGTCTACCTCAGATCCCAAATGAAAATCCAAAGTGAAAATTTAGGAAGTGTATTGAGTGGGTCTAGATGAATTTGATAGGAATCATTTGTACCTTGTATACTATTTTTGTAATCATTATGTACTTTTGACTCTTTAATAGATACCTCTTTTGCAATCTCTTTGTCTCAGTTTTTACCTATGATGCATACTTAATTTAGTTCTCCTTTACTTTTAAACTTTTGTTTTTTTTCCTCTGGTCCATCCTTGTATTTGATAAACAAATTTAACTCTTATCTTCTACCTCCCTTATTTTTTCTAATCCCAAATGGGGAGAAATGATTGATAAAGGGAGAGGATTATTTATAGGGACACTAAAAGGGGAGAAATGATAAAGGGAGAGGATTATTTATAGGGACACATGTCAGACATGGATATTAATATTTTTTTTCTCTAAATAAATTTTCTCTGATACATTTGAACTTGAGGATTTCTATTTATCTCTGAAACATATTTTACCTGTGTTGGGACACACTGAGAAATAAGAACAATTGTATTTTAGTCTGATACATTTGGATTACCTGCCATAATTTTTGATTATCAAAAAGGGGTAGATTGTTAGGATTACCTGTTTTGATAATCTCAATTATGATTAATTATGTTTTTATAATCCCACGTGATGTTTATTGATTACTTAAATTTAAAATATAAATACTGTTGAATATGTTCAAATGATATATCATTTATACAAGAACATTTGGTTAATCAAATGTTCATTTACTTTGTAAAGTTATATACTAACTTAATCTGTGGATAGTTTTCATAAACAGACAAAGATTTACCGATATAGAAAGTTCATCAGTATACAGATGATCTATCGATATATAAAGGTCACTGGTATACAGATGAGCTACCGATATAGAAAGGTCACCGGTATGCAGACAGTTACCGTTACAACTGAGCTACTGATAGAGTCAGTCTACCGGTATATACAAGTCAATCGATACAGAGTGACAGCTACTGTTATGTAGTCTACTATTAAAAGCTCACCAGTATGGGTCACTGGTGCATAAGTCTACTGCTACCAAGATTTACTACTAAAGGAAGTCACCGCTACAAGTTCAATGATATAAGAGCTACCGAATGGAAACCAGTAATTATTTCTCTATACTCTATCTCTGTTTTCTTATTAGAAACGGTTATATTTTGTGCTTTTAATGAAACTTAAATTAATTAATGATGTTTTTTGGATGTCAGGAAACCATACCTCATACAAATCATTCCTATTGTCGGAGATCAAGGAACATAAAAAGGGGAACCTTGATCTAATGAAGAACATGTCCTTCAAAGCACTTAAAAAAACAAGCAGCTGGATATACAGAAGGATATAGAGAATGAAAATAGAGAAAAATACAAGAAGAACACATGTAGAACTCAAAGAACTATCAATAACAGAAGTTCAAAGATGAAATTCAAGTGCTACAAGGAAAACTCTCACATTTCAAACTGAACACATATACTAGAAGTAAAGGAACAAAACTACGATACTCTGGTTTCCAAACAACTTCCAAAGAAGGACTCAAGCCTCATCTACTTCAATCCAAGGAGTCCAGATCTTTATTGAAAATACATTGAGCATTCTAAACTCATCTCTATTTTGTTTATCTCTATTGTGTTTCATTTGTTTTTACATTCTGACCAGTGTGTGTGCTCTGCATTTTAAACACACATTGTCTCTTGTGCTGAATTGGAGGATTTCTAAATCCTCACTCAATCTTTCTCTTACTCTCTGTATCCCACTATGGATAGTGGTAGAGGTCAAGTGTGACCTGGACATCCTATGTGTTGTTGTTTAGTTTTTCCCAGGTAGAACTGTGGTAGAGGTATAAGGACCTGGAAAGTAAGTACACTGTTGTAAAACCCCGATCCAGGGTGTGGATCATAGTTTTTATAAAATTTTTTGAGAGGACTAAGTCTTAGCTTGAGACTGAACCTCTTGGTTAAACTGTTGTGCATTTTTATTTTAGTTAAAACTATTTTGAATATTCTACTACTAAGTACTTTAAATATAAATCCATTTTAAAGTAACTCTGATAGTTAAACTAGCAAGTGTTTGTATTTATTGTAAAATTGTAGGTTATTTTCAAAATCTAAACTAATCCTTAGATTATATTAACTAAGAACTAATAAATCTCTTGATAACCTAACTGAACCCTTACTGTATTACAAATTTACTACAGTTTATCTCGTTATTAAATTGGGGGATTTTAATACAAATCTTTTAAACAGAAATTTTTTTGGAACTCAATTCACCCCCCTCTTGAGTATCCACTCCGACCAACAATTATTTTCCATAAAATTTTAATATATTTTTATTTTAAATATGTGATTTCATAATGAAATGGTTATTTCCTACAAGAAATATTCCAATGATATTTTAAATACATTTTTCATCTATGATAACAACTAATAATGTCACTTATGCTTTACTAGGGATATGATCCAATGATACCATCCTTATTATTTCTATGTATGGTTTATTATTATTATAATGTGGTATTTATTAAACCTATCTAGTTCCCAAAGGTCATTATATGATGTAATTATGAAATTTTTATGAAACCCATTTCATTTTTAATGAGTTGTGCTTTGATGAAATGATGAATGTTTTATGATCTTGTAGAACAAAAAATTTTTGTTTTAATTATGTTATGTATAGGACTAGAATAATATATCCCTATAATTCATTGGGTAAAGATATATATATCATGATATAATTATAGTAAACATGTCAATTTTCTTAATCCACTATGGGAAACAATTCAATTTACTTGATGTATTATGTGATATAAGTAAATGTCCATAAAAAACTATGGGAAACATGTGATGATTCATGATTCTTTATGATATGAGAAATATATGTTGATGCCCGATCTAATATGATTTGGTGGTCTTAGTAGTTAACTTTAATTTATGAAATGGTTTCTATAACTATAGTGGTTCAACACTTCTATAACATGTTTTTATGATTCTGATCTGAACATATGGTTCGTGTTTGATTTATAATTATTTATCACTCTTGTGATTCATTTCTTTTTGAAATGATAAATTTTTATGCCATAATTAATGTTTATTATATATGATATATTGGGTATAAACTTTTTAAGTAATATTAATGATCTATTACCCTTATTCTAAACTTATTTTTTGTATGATCGTCATTTGAGTTCTCCCATGTTTTCCATTATTAAGAATCTGAGCTCATCCTTTCATATGTTTCCATTCCCCATGTTATGAAGAAATATTTTAAGTAGGATATCTCAAGAAGGGTCTAATGTGAGAAAGATATTATGAGAGATGATGAAGAATGTTTCTAAATAATATATCCATGTATCTAGTCTCTAAATACACTAAATCTTTATGGTTTTAGTGTGAATCATAATGTTATGTATTTAATATTCATCTAAAAAAATTAATATTTATGTATGAAAAGGTTGGGCCATTATAGTTGGTATTAAAGAAGGGTTTAGAAAATATTTTGAGGTTAGGGTTACAAAAATTTGGTGAAACCATGGGTATAAATCTAAGTATATGATAATCAACCTAAATTTATATTAATTACCATGAATAAGGTAGGATAAATGTAAGGTTACATATTTTGAGAAGAAGGTTCCATGATTTAGACATCCTATAAATGATATTTCATGATTATATGATAGATCACCATGGTTATTATAGATTGATTCTTACACTTTTATTTTTGGTTTATATAAAAGGATGGAACCAAAATCCATCGTTGTAATATCATAATATTTTAAAATAAATATTATGATTGGTAGTGTACAAGATATGCAACATCATGCTTAAACTAACCATTAATTATTATTATTCAAATATGACCACCATAACATAGTTCTACAATTGGAAGGCATGAATAGGATTAACCACATAATGAAATATATATAATGGTCTTAATAAAAAAATGTATTGAATAATTCTTAGGAAAATAAGTACCCAATTTTTATAAAATTCATTTTACTCTTTAAAAATAAATTTCTTAAAAAATGGTTTTTATTTATTTTTATGAGAGAATACTATAATTAATTTCTGGAACCTTAAGAATTTTTATTTGATAAAATTGGTATCATTTTTGAAATCATCATATAAATTTTATATTAGATTGAATTAGTGGGATTTTTTTGAAAAAAAAAATAGTTTCTATTGAATAGTATAAAATACTGATTTTTATTAAAACTTGTATTTATTTTTCAATAATTTACGAAGTTCTATATTTTAAAAATAGTTTCAAAGTAAAATTATTTTGATTATATTATTAATAATCCAATTAATTTCATTGGAAACATTTTTATTATTTAATTTGGTATAAAAACATTTTTATACTTTGTAAGGCATTTTTCTGAAAAACAATTTTTCATTGAATTTTTCTTTTTAATCTTAATTTAATTTCTACCACTTCAAAAAATTAAATCATGAAAATTTTATCACATATTTGGAATTATGAGGTCAAAATTTTGTAAATAGATCCCTTTTATTTTTTCATTATGAAAATTAACCGTAAAACTTTCATTTATCATATTGGATGATTAAATTAATATAAAATAAAATAAATAGTACTAAAAATATTAAATTTAATATAATTTTTATTAATTATTATGTTCCAAAAAAAATTAGATAATATATCATGTTAAAAATATTTTACAGGATTATATTTTAATTAATTTTCTATCATGTTGTTTTCGAAATCAAATTAAATGAATAGTTTCAAAAATTACATTAATTATATTTTATAATAAATAATATTTTTAAAAAAGATTTAAAATTCATATAAATCCTAAATATATCCAAGATATTAGGATATGGTTTAACCATTAAACCATGGTGTATTTATGGTCCATTTTTCCTTTAATAGTTTATATCATGTCCCTTAAAGAGTAAAAAACTGTGTTATCACGATAATCATCAAAATGGTTAATGGGGGGTTAAAACCAAAATTTAAGGGTGAAAAAATCACCTAAAATTGGATAATTTTTATTGTATGAGAGGATTTAGACTAATACTGATATTATCTTCTAATTTTATCATTTTTTATCCATTTTAGCAAGAAAATTAATTTATATTAATTTAATACTTTAAGAAAATCAAAGAGTATCTCTCCCCTCTCTTATAAAAGGGAACCTCCCCTTCACTTTTCTTCACACTTAAAAAAACTTTTGGTTTAGACATTCCATAACCAAAACCTTTCCTTACATACCTACCCACATCCTATATTCCTTGTTTTGATCAAAATATTAACCTAGGAAATCCATTGAAGTAAACCATAAGTGGTTGTCTAAAGAAGATGTATAGTTCTTAACCAAGGGTTTTTGTTTTATTTCTTCTTAAGAGGTTTTTCAAATAAGAGGTTGTCCAAATAATAGGTATAGTCCTTTTTTTGTTTTATATTAATTTCATAACCTATATGAATCTCCTCTTCCATCAAATGGGAAACAAAACTATCATTCATGTATACGACAGACTACCACCTCACGAACAAATGTAATTAGTTTTCCATCATTACCTCTCATAATTGTTTATTATGATATATTAAATATACATATATTATATCCATGAAATATTTATAATTATTTAAAAGTAATATATCATATATTTTCTTACCTTTCCAATTGTTGAAAAATGATAATGTTATTTGTGCATACGTGTGTATTACCACCTCCAATAAGCAATGTGATTCTTTTTACATTACCACATCACCTGGATTGTATATATAAGTTTATTTGAATAAATAATATGATATATATAATATATTTATGACTATTTAAATATAATTTAATAATTATCTTCTTTCCATAAAGTCCTCTTAAAAATACAAATGGTACTCATGTGTTCGTACGACATATCGTCTCCATGATTGTAACATAGTTCATTTTTCATAACCATAATTCATGATTGGTTTTAAAAAATATATTTGATTTATAAAAATTATAATTGTGTCATTATTATCATTTTTATGATTAGGTAATAATTACCACATAGACCAAACTAAAATTACCAATTTCATTTTGTACATATGAACTGAATACCATCAAAATGTTTGATGTGAACTTAATTGATTATATAATTGAATATTACATAGTATTAAATGAAATAAAAGGAATAATTAACTTTAAAAATGTTCTTAAGAAAATATAAAAAAATCTATTATTCTACAAGATAAATAATTCATTTTCAAGTCAGACTCAAGGTAATGGACACATTAACTTAAAACCTAATTTTAAATGTTTTAAATATTTATCTTTTAAATCCTTTTCTTCCATTTATGTACTCTTAAAATTATTTTATGGATGTATTTAAATGGAAATTAAATAATTATTAGTTAAATTTTAGTTCTATTTTATCATTCATTTAATGATTTTTAAAATGAATCTTTCTATGTATTTTATACATATTGTTTTTACTTTCTTTATAAAAAGAAAAAATAAATGTTCTATTTTAATGTATATGACATCAAAAACCTTTCCCACAACCATAGCCATTATTTAAAGTTTTTATTCCTAATAAATATTTCATATTTCCATTAAATAACCACTTTACCTTTTATTTTATTTTTGTTTTGAAAATGGGTTTTTTTAATGAAGTGTATTTTAATATTTGAAACTATTATGCATATAGGTTTGAAATATTTTTTCAAGGGTATTATGATGAAAAGGAAAAATAATTAAAAAAACTTCCTTATATGTGATAAATAGGTGAAATTAATATAGATTATATGATTTTTTATCCCCATTATAGATCTCCAATGCATTGGGTAATGTTACTTGTCTTCAAAGGAAATAAGGATGGAGTCAACCTAGGAGGTTTCTCCAATGGATTTAACTTGGATTCAGTTACTTATGTCATGGGTTTTACCATGGGTTGTGAATATGACTCTATAAGTTTCCTAAAAGGGTTTACTATTTCATGAAATAGATTTTAACATTTTTCTTTCAACAAAGAAAAAAAATTCATGTGGAAATGATTCATTTCATATACTCAAAAAATAATTTGATAAACGTATGCATTTCATGTGTTTTCATGTTTTTTACAAGACTAAATTGTTTCTTATTTTATTCCCCTTACTGATCTTTTTGTTATCATCCCACATTTTTTTATTTTTTCATAGGGATTAATGATTGGTATGAACAAAGAAGAAGTAAATTTGAAAATCGTAAATATTTTTCCTGAAAGAAAATATTCTTTATTATAAATGTTTTATATTATGCAAAAAATGGATACTAATTATAGTATACACTTTTTAATATTTGGGTTCTTAACATAATAGTTATGACCATTTTCTATAAAATACTACACCTCAAATGATCCTTGAAATGAAAAAAAAGTAAAAAAAATCTAAAGATTTTATTTTTTGATTATTTAATGTTAGGTCATTAAAGTTGGAGTCATAATAAAGGTTTAGATAAATGTAAAGGATAGAATTTTATTTGAACATAAGTTAAAATTCATCTATATCTACAGTGGTTAGTATATTAGTGATAATTATAGTTATTTTGGATAAATCCAAATATTTTAATATAAGATGGTTATGGATATATTAGTGCTTATCATCCTCATAAGATAGTATATTATGATTTTTTTGATATAATCACACTAAATATTTTGGTTTTAGTAAATAGTTAGATCTAAAAAAACAAAATTAACGATGGTTTTGAAGGAAAATTTGGTTGCTATTAGAATGATAATTCAATAGGAATGGGATCTATAGTTAAAACTCTTGTGGTTATTCATAACAAGTTATCATGAGTTATGATTAAAAAATTAAACCTATGTGATTTTACTAACATGTCAAATAAGAGATAAAATAATCTCAATGTAAGTTTAGGTGATAAATATCATAAAGGTATATATATTAAATGACCTATGTGTCAATAATTTAGGAATAATCACCCAATAAAATGTCTTAAAATAATAGGATGATGTTTTGTATGAGATAAAGGAGGGAACAAAGCAATAATCTAAAAAAGAAAAAAGTAAGTGTTCATTTAATTCCATGAAGGAAAATAATGTTCTTCCTGATGTATCAATTGAATGTTTTAAATGTGGGGAGTATGGTAAGTATGAAAATTGAGACTTAGGTGTAAATCTGAAGAATGGGATCAATAATACCATGTAGATAAATTTTTGGAAATGCCTAATTCCATTAAAGTTGATTATGAGGAAACAAAAAAATATATATGAAAGCTATAGATTATATATTGGATTATGTTTTTAAATTATTTAATATTAGGAAATGATTCTTAATTTTGTTGGTATGAATTATTTATTAAGGAATAATATGTAAAAGTATGGTTAATAGACAATAAAGAATGTTTAATGATTAAGGTGTCTGCATATATGGACTCAAGAGTTATGATGTAGTTGTAGTTTTAAGGATAATCATAAGTTTAAAATAATTAATAATATTGTGATATTTTATGTGATGGGAGTACATTTCAAGAGATTTATTGAGTTTTGAAAAATGTTTTAGGTATATGTAAAACTTAAGTTTAACATATGAAAAGTATATTTGAGGAATAATTCTATTTTAATTTTGTGCACACAAGTTTAAAGGTATTAATAGACTTTAGGGTTTAAATGATCTTTGATGATTAAGGTTATTTTGGAAGATATTCCTCATTTTTATGGGAATTTTATAATAATTATATTAATATAGTTTGAGAAATTTTACAACCCATTGGATTGGTAATATTCAATCGCATCTGAAAAGGTTGTGAGGTTTTAACTCCCAACCAAAGGGCGACAAGGGTGAAATGCCTACCAATGGCCTATGTGATGTTGTACTTAGTATTAAATTAAATAATTGAATTGAAAAATATATAATATATTGATTTTGGGAACATATTTCATATATTATAGATAACCATGGGATTGAAAAGTGATTTGGTGATTAAGTGATTAATGTTATTATGGAAGAAAATCACTATCTTTTTTTGGAACATTGTATAATTAAGGTAAACCTAATATAATGGGATTTTATTTGAGGATTAAATGATGAATTATATTTTTAAATATTATATGATTTTAATGTGGATTTATTGTGATACATGTAATTTGTTGAAATGATTATCATATCTTAAATATTATATAACTATTACATAAACATTTTTATTATGATACTTTAAGAGTGATTGATGTTATTGGGAGATAAATGTTAAATTTATCATGGAATAATATGTGATTAAATCATTCTAATCTTTTTGTTTTTTTGGGACCAAGATGATGATGAAGGTGATGAAGGTTTTAGGAGTTGTCTTTTGTTGTCAAGGTATGTTTTGAAGAAAGGAAATCACTTCAATTTATTTTGTGGAAACAATTGTTTTGGGTTTTTTTTAAAGAATCGGACCCATTTTAATTATGATGATGCTTTACAGATTTGTATTTCATATAAATCATGAGTTGATGTGATAAATTTTGATTCAAGTTTGATAGAAGAAAGGGGGAGTGAAAGATATGATTCCAATCGAAAAATAATTGTATTCAAATTGTTTTTTGAAACAATCAGAAAAGAAATAAGTGGTGCCTATTGTTTTTAAAAACAATTGTATCTAGATTGTATCGATTTCCTTTCAAATCAATTATATATCAAGTGAAATTAAAAGATATGGTGTGGATTTGTATTCAGGTGGTGCCGATGAAAGTGGTACCGATGGAAAGGCGGTGCCGATGAAAAAGTGATGTCGATTAAATAGGTGATGATTATTGAAAAGGGAGATGCTGATGTGAAAGGTGATGTTGTTGGAATGTAGTTAAGATCGAGGTGGTGTCAAAGGAATTGGTGATGCCAGTAGAATATGAGACACCAATTTTTTTTCAAAATAATCGTATTTGGGTAGAAGAAAAGGAATGAGATAGTGTCAATTGTGAATGAATCATATTCAGATAGTTTTGTATCATATCTGGATAGATTATCCTTATCATATTGTATTGTATCGTAACCAGCAATTGTAACTAGAAATGATCAGGGATCATATCTGGTAATCGTAACCATAAATGATTAGTGATCGTATCCAGCAATCATAATCAGAAATGATCAGTGATCATATGTAGCAATTGTAACCAGAAATGATCAGTGATCTTATCCAACAATTGTAACCAGAAATGATCAGTAATCGTATCCAGCATGATCATAACCAGAATAATCGTATCTAGGAGGATCGTATCCAGCAAGATCGTATTCAGGATAATATTATCCAGATCATTGTATTTGGAAAAGATCATGCTTGGATTGAGATGAAAAGAAATAAGCAGGGATGAATAGAAAGTTACAATACTTTCCAATTGAACTCATACGATGTTAAATCTGATCCTCAATGAATTCAAAGTCATAAAGGTAGTCATGATACAAGAACATGTTGGTAAATGAAGTGTGTTTTCTCATTTGGGTAAAGAGAAAATAAAAGAGAAGGAGACTGATGAATGAATTGTCAAAGGGGGGTCCTTTCATTTGAAAGAGTGATTGTATCTCAAGTGGATAAGGGAATTTCTTAAAACACATTCATTTGGTATTGTTTCAAGAATTATTTTGAAGAAATCAGTATGATAGAATCGGTTTCAGACTCATGTATCACTCATCACTTTTAATTGTATTTACATTTGAAATGGGATTCTAGAAAAGAAGAGATGAAGATTGTGTAAGTTTTGATGAGAATCGAGAAGCGTTGAAAAAGTCATAATTGCTTTGATATTTCATGAGAAATTCAGATTTGGGTGAATTTAAGTGAGAAGGAAAGTGTTCTTGGATTCCTGCCTAAACATGTTTTGGGACACCTATAAAAGGTGTGAAGTACATTGTACTTGTTTGATTAATAGTAGATATAGAATCTTCGAGTTTTCAGTGAGAGAAAGTGATACTTTTTTTGTTTTGTATTGAATAAATTTTGATGGGGATTGTATTTGGATGAGTTTGATATTAGGTTGAATTAATCGGTTTTGAGTTTTCCATACTGAGTGTTTCCATATTGGACTTCTCAGGATGAGGAAGGATCGTACTGAGCATCTTTATCGGTCTCAGGCTTTGAAGTGGTTACAATTGTAGTCAGCTTTTAAAGTGGTGTCGATTCTATTAGGATAGTGCAGTCATGCCGATTCTATTCAGCTGGTCAAGTGGTGCTAATTCTACTCTATTGTATTATATCATAAAATCATGCTTGAAGAATTGTATTGGAAGAATCGTACTCAGATAATTGGACTAGGAAAATCGGACTTGGCATTCGAGTTGATTTCTTTATCAAAGTATTTTAAGTTTATTACCTTTCTTCTAGGTAAGTAATTGATGAATTGTATTATAATTGAATACATTTGTTGAATTGAAAATAAGAATAGGTAACATTAGTTGTTACAAAATAAATTGTATTACCCTATTATGCTAAGAGGGTGCACACACACTGGAGGGATTGTTTCACAATACTACACAAGTGTAAGGGTATATCCTACTTGTTATAATCCAGGGATTGTTTTCTTATTCTATTGTATGGTATTGGATTATTTCCAAACCATACTAAGGATGTAGCTATTCTTATTGAATAGTGAACCTTGTAAATCTTTGTGTTCCTGTGGATGTGTGTTGAGATTGTTTTCAATAGGGAATTAAAATCTCTAATAGGAGGCGAAGGTTGTTTCATTTGAAAAGAAACATAAAATAAAAAGAGTATCACTAATTCACCCCCTCCCCCTCTCAGTGATACATTACTCTAACTATGAAATTTCAATTGGTATTAGAGGCAGGTTCCCTTCTCTATTCTTTGTTGGTGGAGAACATGAACTGTGTGAATAGTAAATGTATTTTGGTCTTTGATGGAAAGAACTATCATATCTAGAAAGATAGAATTTTTCCATATCTTATGTCTATCAGTTATGATATTCTTGAAGCTGCAACAGTTGGGTTTCCTCCCATTGATGATAGTGCTCTACTTACACTAGTTAACAAGAAGTTTCTTGTGAATGATGGAAGGGCCAATAATGTTATATTATCATCACTTTTTGAAAGTGAGTTCTTGAGATTAAAATGTGTTTCCATAGCTAAAGGTATATGGGATAAATTAAAAAATATATACAAAGGCAATACAAAAGTGAAGAAGTCAAAGTTACAAATATGGATATTGAAGTATGAAGATTTGAAGATGGGTGAGCTTGAATCTATTGGGGAATTATTTACCGGGGTTAATGACATTATGAGTTTTATCAAATGTCTTGGTGAAAATCTGAAGGATTCTATAGTTGTTGAAAAGATCTTGAGAATCCTACCTGACAAATTCGATGCAAAAGTTTCTTCATTAGAAGACAGATATCCTGAAACATTATATCTTGAAGATTTATATAGCACTCTTATCACCTGTGAAATGATAAGAGAGAATGCTATGAATAACAAAAAAATGTTGATAGAGAAATTTCTTTCAAGTCTATGAAGAAATAAAAGTCAAAGAAGATTGTTATTGAAGATGAAGCTGGTGATTCTGACTATGAAAATGAGGTATGTAAAAATATCAATGAAATTCTATCCTTGTTTTCGAACAATGTGAAAAAGAGTTATAGGGATATACAAATGCAAACTTCCCTTGAATTTTTTTTGAATGTGGAGGTGTTGGTCACTTTGCAGCTAATTGTCCTCGAAGAAATAAATAATATGATAGTGATATTAAAGAAACAAAGATAATGAGATCGTGGAATGAAAAGGGAGACAAAGTATAACAAAAGAAATTATTCAAATCAAAAAGAAGAATTTTCTTGTCCAAAGATGATGAAGAAGAAGACAGTGATGCTGAATCTAAAAAATCCATTGAGTATGGTAATGAAAATACTTTCATTACAACATTGAATAATGAAGAATTTGGAAGCAGTAGTTCTGAAGAAGGAGAAGAAGAAACTCATCTTGAAATTCATCTGAAAGAAGAGTTGAAAGAATATCTGAGAAAGATCAGAAGGATTGAAAAGAAAAACAAAGGGATGGAAGATAAATGCTCAAGAAACCAAGAATGTTTTTATGGTGAGAAATAAAAGATAATTAAAGAGATTGATTATTTGAATAAATCTCTTGAAGATGAAAAGAATTTTAATGAGAATTTATAGGTGAAGCTAAAAGTAAAAGAATAAGAGTTGCAAATATTCCAAAAAAAACTCTCTAAAGCTGAAAAGAAAATTGAGTTTCCAAAACACTATCACTGAAGTTGGTGAATTTTATCATAATGAGAAACTTGAGAAGGTTTAACAAAATAAAAATTTAAATGGGGAAAAGAAAAATGGAATTGTTTTTTAAATGAAGAAATTTGGGAATATTATGTATGTGTCCAAGACCAATAAGTTTGGGAATGTTTTGAAACATTCTGAATCTAAAAATGTTTCCAATACTTCTGGTATTGATAATTCAGAAAATAAGAGAAGGAATTTGATTGATAATATAAAGGTTGGTGAATCGAAAAAGAATGAGAAGAAGTTGTCTGAGAAACACATTCACAATTCTGATCAGTATGGAGGTTTCAAAGGAAAATACTATCACAACCCCCTCCCCACAAAGTGTACCCCTCCTGGGTCAGCAATGAGAGAAGGGATATAATAACCCCTGAGTCCCGCCTCCAGTAGTCCCTGGGTTGGCGACTATCATAAAGGGTATAGTAACACACAAAATGGGAGGCATTTCCCTCTAAGAGAACACATGCAGAAGAGAGAGATAAGATAGACACCAATCAACTCCAACTCAGACTGAAATATATATGAAAACCCAAGTACACATATGAAATGCCATACAAAAGTACTACAACTGAAAGGGAAAAACTACAAGTACCCAAAATAAAGTAAAAACAGTAGAAACCACAAGCCCGAACAACTCCTATAACCCCAAGCTAGTAGAAACCATCTTGATCTCCAACTTGCTCCAAGTGACCTGAAAAATAGTTTATATATACATAGGGTGAGTATAACAGTAAACTCAGTAGGATACTCCCCGAATCCTTTTGTGAAAAAGTATAGAAAGCATGCTAAAGCACAGCGAACAACAAGTGAAACTAACTTGTCACTTAAACAAGTATACTAAGTTCCCAACCTCACCATGGATACTCTCACCAAGTAAGGCATATGATAATATATCATATAATAAAGAATATCAAGGGTACCCCTCTACTACTTCCCCACTGGTTTTCCACTTTTCCCCAATGTCACACGTCCTGATCATCTCTCTCCAAAAAGGCTTGCCCACAGATACTTGGGCAAATCACCACAATATGCACCTCGTGCAACAAAACCACCACTTCCACACACCAAAGTAACCAGGTAGTTTCTGGGAGCCACCACAGCTCACATAACGTGTATCATACATCGGGTATTATACCTCAAGTCATTACAGCCCATACACCAAGTAAGGGTCCTCAATCCATCACAGCCTATACACGTTACACCAATAGTAGTACATAGAAAACTATATCCATAATATATGTGTGTGAATAACCACAAGCCATTACAGCCCTCTACACACATATATGGGAAAAACTAACCAATGTGCCTACCATCACGAGTAACTACCAAGGGAAGAGAGCGGGGCCAAAGGGGGTAGTCAGTCATCCATCCTCCCACCGGAATGTTGGGTAAAACACCCCCCGAGGGCTCAGAATCCCTGGGGTGTTAGTTTTCCTTACTGACAGGGTGGAGTAGCGTATAGAAACACAAAAAGTACAGGATATATTATAACTCACAACCACACTATGGGCATAACCTAGTCTTAGACCCAATTGCAGCTAACTTATCTCAGACTCTGGGATGCTACTTCTAAGACTAGGTATCCTATAAGTACACAACCATTTAAAGAGCTTTATTAGATTAATTCATTCCCTTTTTATCAGTTACACTTTACGTTAATTAATTCTTTAAACATTAATTAACCATGAAAAATTCCACATTAAATTTCATTAACATCACACCCAAAGTCAATTATTCCTTCAAAAATTACAACCTCATCATTATGTTCCGGAAACTCCATCCCCATGGTTTAACAACATTTATTCAATTATTCATTATAGAAATAATTTCCCACATTCCCAGGTATTCAAGAAAAACATTATATGTTACTAAACAAAAGGGGGCTTAACACGGTGAGTAGATGTACTACTTGTTGAGTCTTTGCTGCTTATAGCAAGAGCATATAACCACCCTTCCTTGAGAAGCTAAACATGGAAAGCACATGGAATACCTCACGTGTCTTCACCTCTTTCAGAAGAAGGGTAAGTAAGACCATCTGCCTTGAGCAGTGGGGAAAAGTAAAGTAGATAAACAACCAGTCAAAATTACCAAGCATCCAACAATCACATCCACTCCATTCCATCATCCCTGGTGTCCTCCTTAACACCCACATTCATAAAAATGATGCATCTCACCACTCTAGGCATCATCTGCTGCCACAACCAAAAGCCTCCATACCCCCACATATCACAACAGCCATCTAGTATCACATCACAGCACAATTAGAAGGAAAACAAACACCACATTTAATTGGGCTCTTGGCCCTTTAACAATCAAGAGGGTAAATTAGAACCCTTTAAGGAATTATCAAACAATCAGTTCTTTAATATATCTTGAATTAACAGATTTATTATTCATAGGTTCCAAATTCGGGAAACCTAATCAGTAAGCTATCACAAATAATTAAACATGCTTACTGCACCAATTTGATTAACATCGAATTAAAACTAAAACCAGATTCATTTACATGTCTCTTTATCTTTATCCAAACAATTATCAATTAATCCCAATTTACATTCTTTACCGATTTCCATCAAGAACGAATAGCTAAAAAAAGAAAACATAGATATCACACTATCTAGAAAAACATGAGTCAATAACATACGATCGTTATCAATTTATTTATCCGGTTAAATATTTATTATGTCAATTCCATTATCATCCAGTGGGATTAAACATACTAACAATACAGTTGCACGTAAAAGAAAAGAGAAGCAATGAATCACCTACCTCGAAGAGGTCTTGACGTTCTTTATCCACACAATGGGTTACGATCCTCCTATTGTGCCAACTACATCCACCCGAGGATTCCACAGTATGACTGTACTAACCAAACCCCAAGAAAAACCCCATTATAATCATGGAGATTACATGCTATAATATGTAAGGGAGAAATAGGAGGAGATGATCCCCAAAGGAATGACTATAAAACATACCTTATATCGAAGATTGACCGATATAGCTCGATTGCATCAAAATAGAGCAGAACCAATCCAAGGAGTAAAGTTTGATTGTGAAGCTCCTACGGGAAGGATTGAAAGGTTCTAGCATCTCATAGTCGAGAACAAAGAATAAGAACAAGGGAGGATGATATTTTGTCCCTTTTGAAGATTTAATGGGGTGACGGTTTATGATACGCTTAATTCCCCATTAAAAGAGGATCACATTAACCCACGTGGTTTGACTGAGTAAAAACATCCCAAGCCATAGGAATAATTAATATAGGATTTATGGTCTTTGAATCATCCGTCTTAATTTCAGGGTTGTAACGTCAAAGATGGTTCGCCATTCCAACACCGTATGAGGGAGATATGTTGGGTACAAGATCTCGTAATAATAATATTATTATTATTATTATTGGGTGTTTTGTGGACCTGATCCACGAACCATAATTTAATATCCAACATTAGACTTGAATCGATTGTATTAATGAGAGGATCACATCTCCACTGATAAGAAGTCAATCGGACTTCACACGCGGGAGTTATGGAGGGTTGAAGATTTAATAATAATATTAAATCTATTAATTCACGAGCGTTTTGGGTACTCGATCTGAAAACCTGAAAAATAAATCCAATATTGGACTCATAATTTTTGTCTCGAAGTCAGGGTCACACTGCCACTGACAGTTCGTAAAACCGAGGTCACACGAAGAATTTATAGACTAAACATGGTTTTCCCAACAAAATTAATAATTACATTATTATATTATTTAATTTAATTTAATTCCTTAAATTCTCAAATTCAAAATCCAAGCACAAAATCTCTCCAATTTGGTGCGCATCACCCCATTCCACCTTGATTTATTTTCTTTTTTTTAACTTATTTATTTTATTGCTTTAAATTTTAAATCTGTATTTCCTTTAAACTCTTTATCTCTCCAATATCTTTCCAATTTTCCATGATTTTTCACCCACTCCACCTAAAGTGGTGCCTCCCCTTTCCTTTACTCCATGTCCATCATGCCCCATATCTTTTCTCACTTCAATGTTATTATTAATAAAATTAATAATAACACCCATCATTAATGTTCTAATTTAATCCCATTAAATTAGTTTACCATGGTTATTCTCATATTAAATTAAAACCATTCCATTTAATTAATCACACACTAAAATACACCATTACCATTTATTATTTAATATAATAGTAATAAATCCTCTTTCAATTTCATCAACGGGTCTCCATCATTATCATTAATAATTATTATTAGTATTGACGCCCATTATTATCTTATAATTACTCCCTCTCTCCCATCAATTAAATCCTTCTCCAAAAAAACTCACATGGCCTCTTCTTAACCCTAATTTTCACAAAGTAATAGACTGGAGAGGTCCGGTCCATTACATCAGATACCTCTCAAAACATTCTCATCCCTGATAATTCAAAACCAACCTAAAGAGATAAAAAAAACGGGGTCCGAAAAACCACCCATCGTGATACCTCTCAAAAGAGAACAAGCCATAAAAGCAACAAAAGAAATTCATAAATAAATCATGAAAGGTCTAACCACAAAGGGAGAATCATTACATGAAAAGAGTTAAGCATCAAACAACTCTGGGTATTGAGAACGTATCTGTGACTCACATTCCCAGGTACTCTCCTCCATGCCATCGTGTCACCACAAGACACAAACCAAGGGGATAAAACACTCGTGCAACACCTTCTCCTTGCGATCTTGAATCTCCACAGGTCACTCCTAAAAGGTTTCATCATCATCAACATCAATATCTACCCAATCAATAATGTGGGATTCATCGTGAAGATAACGACGGAGCTATGATACATGGAAAACATCATGTGTCCGACTCATTTGTGGGGGAAGTGCTACTCGATACACCACAACTCCAACACGATCCAACACCTCTAAAGGCCCAACAAATAGGGGAGAAAACTTACTTCCACGACCAAACATTAATTTCCCACGACGGGGAGTCACATTCAGAAAAACATTATCCCCAACATTAAACTCTAAGGGCCTCCTTCTTTGATCAGCATATGATTTATGACGATCTTGCACTATCTTCATCCTCTCACGAATCACCTGAACCATCTCTGTTGTATTCTGCACTAGTTTCGGTCCGATAATTACTAACTCTCCGACCCCAGTCTAGCACAACGGATAACAGCAAGGCTGGCCATACAAGGCTTCAAACGGCGCCATACCGATGGTGGAGTGAAAACTATTATTGTAATAAAACTCCACCAAGGGTAAGTGCCTCATCCATGAACCTCCAAAATCAAGAACACAAGAGCGTAACATGTCTTCAAGAGTTTGGATGGTTTGCTGTGTCTGACCATCCGTTTGAGGGTGAAAATCAATGTTAAGGCATAGTTGATAACCAAAAGCATGTTGGAGACCTCTCCACACCTTGGAGGTAAAATGAGGATCTCGATCAGAAATTATCATCCTAGGGACTCCATGAAGTCTCACCACCTCCTCTAGATATTTCCTCGACAAAACTTCTACTGAGCTCGACTCCTTGATCTCTATGAAGTGGGCCGATTTTGTTAAACGATCCACTACCACCCAAATAGCATCATATCCTCCTGGAGCTCAAGATAAACCTGTAACAAAGTCCATTGAGATGTCCTCCCACTTCCACTAAGGAATCTCTAATGGTTGGAGAAGACCACTAAGAACATGGTGTTCGGCCTTCACCTTCTGGAAAACTAAACATCGAGACACAAACTCTGCAACCGCACGCTTCAGCCATGGCCCCCAAAACTGACTCCTCAAGGATCGGTACATCTTATTCACGCCATGATGTACTGTTAAGGGTGAACTATGGAACTCTCGGAGAACCATCTCATGCATCGTAAAGGGAACAAAAATACTTCCATGATACAACACTAAGTGTTGTTTGTCCTCCGAACAACCATTAGGGGCCTCACCATAAACAAATCAGTCTCTCCAAACCCACACCTCTAGATCTCCCAAATAGGACTCTTCGTCCTTCTGCACCAGGGATGAATGTACCTTCATCTGAAAAAGACAACCTCTACCCCCAACTTCTCCTATATCAAGATTTAATGCTGATAGTTCTTCCATTACTCTCCATGAATCACCAGATTCATGCACAGCATCACTACGTGACTTTTGGATCAGTGCATCCGTTACAACATTCCCTTTTCTAGGTGTATATGATATTTCGAAGTCATATTCCTGTAAGAACTCCATCCACTGATGTTGTTGTAAGTTCAAGTCACGCTGGGAGAAAGCATACCTCAAACTCTTATGATCAGTGAAAACCACAAAGTGCTCACCAATGATGTAATGTCTCCAGAACTTCAGAGCAAGCACCAAGGCTGCCAACTCAAGATCATGGGTGGAATAGTTGTTTTCATGGTGACGTAACTGTCGAGATCCATAAGAAACAAATGACCTATGCGGCATGAGAACATAGCCTAACCCTAGATGTGAAGCATCGCATAAAACATCAAACTAGACTCCCTCAGCTGGAAGACAAGGACTGGAGCACTTACTAACTTCTCCTTTAGATACTCGAATGCTGCCTAAAACTAATTATTCTATATGAATGCCTGATCCTTCTTGGTCAAAGTTTTCAGAGGAGTTTCAACTCATGAGAAATTGGCTATGAACCTCCTGTAGTAGCCTACGAGACCAAGGAAACTTCAAACCTCTGACACTGTCTTGGGGGAGGCCCAAGACACAACTGCTTCTACCTTCAATGGATCCACAGCTACTCCCTGTTGGGACACAACATGCCCCAAGAAACAGACTTCTCAAGACCAAAACTCACACTTCGACAACTTCACGTACAACTGATGTTGGCGAAGAACTCCCAAAATGGATCGTAGATGCTCTGCATGCTCCTCTTCAGATGTGGAGTACACAAGGATGTCGTCGATGAAAACTACCACGAATTTTTCTATGAACTCATGGAACACAGCATTCATCAATCCCATGAATAAATCTGGATCATTCATCATGCCAAATGTAATTGCAACAAACTCATAATGCCCATGATGAAAACGGAAAGCAGTCTTCAGAATATCCTCATCCTTCACACGCATCCGATGATATCTCGACCGCAAGTAGATCTTTGAGAACCAACTAGCACCCTTCAGTTGATCGAATAAATCATTAATTCGCAGAAGAGGGTAGCGATTCTTTATTGTCACTTTGTTTAAGAGATGATAATTGACACACAACCGCAAACTGTCACCGGCCTTCTTCACGAACAAAACCGGTGCACCCCATGGTGACACACTTGGCCGAAAAAAACTGCACTACAACATACCATCAAGCTGTATACATAGATCTCGTAACTCATAAGGGGCCATCCTATATGTATACATATAGATAGGAGACTCTCTTGGCCGTAGCTCGATCCCGAACTCGATCTCTCATCAAGGGGGTAATGCTACAACCTCTTCTGGAAAGACATCAGGGTACTCCTCTACGACCCTAGGAAACGCCAACTGCTGAACCTATGAAGAACTCACCATCAACTCAGCCATCATGGATGATAAGGATGGAATGAGCCTATGACCCATTTGAGGGTCTCGCTCACTAACAAATACAAATTTCTCTCCATCCTCACCAATGAAGATGACCTTTTTCCTGAATCAATCCACGATAGTCTACACCGAATACAACCAATCCATGTCGAGGATGACATCATAGGGTTGTATTTGTAAACATAGGAAATCTCCTCAAGAGTGGTGTTTCCCCAATACTATCTCATAGTCTCTACTTACTTCAAACAAGTCATCTTGACCTCCATCTGGCGTAGTCAACTCCAAGGGCACTGGAAGCCTCTCTACCTCAAGTCCCAAAGCATGGACAAGGGTAGGTGATATGAAGGAGTGTGTGGATCCTAAACCTGGAATATAGAAGACTCAACATTAATTAATTAATTGTTTTCTTTTATTCATTTTAGGTTAACCTATCCCAAGGTCTACCCATTCAAACACAGGCACAAGGAAGAATGATGCATGATCCTTTCCTTGGTCTCTACCCTGAAACTAGTATCACCTTGTTTAGTAGCCATTGTAAACTAAAAGGTTCGTACATAAGATCATAGGGGGGCCTAAATGCCTATGTCTCAGCCAGTCTCCAGTGTTCACCTCACTTTCTAAACATGAATGACACCATTTCCCTACCAACCCATGCAAACTCACCTGTACCTAACTCCAAACTCCATCCTATCCCTCAACCTGCCTCTAATACCACTCTGTCATGACCCCCTCCCCACAAAGTGTACCCCTCCTGGGCTGGCAATGCAAGAAGGGAGACAATGACCCCCGATTCCCACCTCCAGTAGGCCCCGGATTGGCGACTAGCACCGAGGGTATAGTAACACACAAAATGGGAGGCATTACCCTCTAATAGAACACATGCAGAAGAGAGAGATAAGATAGACACCAATCAACTCCAACTCAGACTGAAATATAGATGAAAACCCAAGTACACATATGAAATTCCATGAAAAATTACTACAACTAAAAGGGAAAAACTGTAAGTACCCAAAATAAAGTAAAAACAGCAGCAACCACAAGCTCAAACAGCTCCTACAACCCCAAGATAGTAGAAACCATCTTGATCTCCAACCTGCTCCAAGTGACCTGAAAAATAGTTTATATATACATAGGGTGAGTATAACAGTATACTCAGTAGGATCCTCCCCGAAGCCTCTCGTGCAAAAGTATAGAAAGCATGCTAAAGCACATCGAACAACAAGTGAAACTAACTCATCACCTAAATAGGTATAGTAAGTTCCCAACCTCACCATGGCTACTCTCACTAAGTAACTCATACGAGAATATATCATATAATAAATAATATCAAGGTTACCCCACTACTACTTCCCCACTGGTTTTCCACTTTACCCCAACGTCGCACATCCTAAGCATCTCTCTCTAAAAAGGATTGCCCGCAGACACCTGGGCAAAGCACCACAATATGCACCTCGTGCAACAAAACCACCACGTCCACACATCAAAGTAACCAGGTAGTTTCTGGGAGCCACCACAGCTCACATAACATGTATCATACATCGATTATTATACCTCAATCCATTACATCCCATACACCGAGTAAGGGTCCTCAAGCCATCACATCCTATACACATTACACCTATAGTAGTACATAGAAAACTATATCCAGAATATATGTGTGTGAATAACCACAAGCCATTACATCCCTCTACACACATATATGGGAAAACTAACCAATGTGCCTTCCAGCACCAGTAACTACCAAGAGAAGAGAGCGGGGCCAAAGGGGGTAGTCAGCCATCCATCCTCCCACCAGAATGTTGGGGAAAACACCCCCCCCCCCCCAAGGCTCAGAATCCCCAGGGTGTTAGTTTCCCTTACTAACAGGGTAGAGTAGCATATAGAAACACAAAAATTATAGTATATATTATAACTCACAACCACACTATGGGCATAACCTAGTATTAGACCCAACTACAGATAATGTCTCTCAGACTCCAGGCTACTACTTCTAAGACTAGGTATCCTATAAGCACACAACCATTTAAAGAGCTTTATTAGATTAATTCATTCCCTTTTTATCAGTTCCACATTACATTAATTAATTTTTTAAACATTAACTAACCATGAACAATTCCACATTAAATTTCATTAGCATTACACCCAAAGACAATTATTCCTTCAAAAATTAAAACCTCATCATTATGTTGCAGAAACTCCATCCCCATGGTTTAACAACATTTATTAAACTATTAATTATATAAATACTTTCCCACATTCCCAGGCATTCTAGAAAAACATTATATGCTACTAAACACAAGGGGGATCAACACGGTGAGTAGATGTACTACCCATAGAGTCTTTTCCACTTATAGAAAGAGCATATACCCATCCTTCCTTGAGAATCTAAACACGGAAAGCACATGGCATACCCCACGTGTCTTCACCTCTTTCAGAAGAAGGGTAAGTAAGACCAGCTGCCTTGAGAAGTGGGGAAAACTAAAGTAGATAAATAACCAATCAAAATTACCAAGCATCCAACAATCACATCCACTTCATTCCATCATCCCTGATGTCCTCCCTGATACCCACATTTATAAACTGATGCATCTCTCCACTCTAGCCATCATCTTCTGCCACAACCAAAACCCTCTATGACCCCACATATCACAATAGCCATCCAGGATCACATCACAGCACAATTAGTAGGAAAACAAACACCACATTTAATTGGGATATTATCCCTTTAACAATCAAGAGGGTAACTTAGAACCCTTTAAGGAATTATCAAACAATCAGTTCCTTAATCCATCTTGAATTAACAGATTTATTATTCGTAGGTTCCAAATTTAGTAAACCTAATCAGTAAGCTATCACAAATAATTAAACATGCTTACTGCACCAATTTGATTAACATTGAATTACAACTAGAACCAAATCCGTTTACATGTCTCTTTATCTTTAGACAAACAATTATCAATTAATTCCAATTTACATTCTTTACTGATTTCCATCAAGAACGAATAGCTAATCAAAGCAAACATAGATATCACACTATCTATCAAAACATGAGGCAATAACATATGATCGCTATCAATTTATTTATCTAGTTAAATATTTATTATGTCAATTCCATTGTCATACATTGGGATTAAACATTCTAACAATACAGTTGCATGTAAAAGAAAATAAAAGTAATGAATCCCCTACCTCGAAGAGTTCTTGACGTTCTTTATCCACACAACGGGTCACGATCCTCCTCTCGCACCAACTGCATCCACCCGAGGATGCCACGGTACGACCGCACCAACCAAACCCCAAGAAAAACACCATTAGAAGCATGGAGATTACATGATATAATATGGAAGGGAGAAATAGGAGGATATGATCCCCAAAGGAACAACTATAAAACATACCTTATATTGAAGATTGACCGATATAGCTCGGTTGCATAAAAATAGAGCGGAACCAATCTGAGGAGTAAAGTTTGATTGTGCAACTCCTACGGGAAGGATTTAAAGGTTCTAGCGTCTTATATCCAATAAAAAAGAGGTAGAACAAGGGAGGATGTTATTTTGTCCATTTTGAAGATTTAATGGGGCGACGGTTTAAGATACGCTTAATTCCCCATTAAAAGAGGATCGCATTAAGCCACACGGTTTGACTGAGTAAAAACATCCCAAGCCATAGGAATAATTAATATAGGATTTATGGTCTTTGAATCATCTGTCTTAATTTTAGGGTTGCAACATCACAGACAGTTTGCCATTCCAACACCATATGAGGGAGTTATGTTGGATGCAAGATCCTGTAATAATATTATTATTATTATTATTGGGTGTTTCGTGGAACCAAGCCACGAACCATAATTTAATATCCAAAATTAGACTTGAATTGATCGTATTAATGACAGGATCACATCTCCACTTACAAGAAGTCAATCGGATGTCGCACGCGAGAGTTATGGCGGGTCAAAGATTTAATAATAATATTAAATCTATTAATTCACAAGATTTTTGGGTACCCGATCTGAAAACCCAAAAAATAAATCCAATATTGGACTCATAATTTCCGTCTCAAAGTCAGGGTCACGCTACCGCTGACAGTTTGTAAAACCGAGGTCGCACGAAGAAGTTATGGACTAAACATGGTTTTCCCAACAAAATTAATAATTATATTATTATATTATTTAATTTAATTTAATTCCTTAAATTCTCACATTCAAAATCCATGCACAAAATCTCTCCAATTTGGTGCACATCACCCCATTCCACCTTGATTGATTTCCTTTTTTTAACTTTTTTATTTTATTGCTTTAAATTTTAAATCTTTATTTGCTTTAAACTCTTTCTCTCTCAAATCTCTTTCAAATTTTCCATTATTTTTCACCCACTCCACCAAAAGTGGCTCCTCCCCTTTCCTTTACTCCATGTCCATCACGCACCATCTCTTTTCTCACTTCAATGTTATTATTAATAAAATTAATAATAACACACATCATTAATGTTCTAATTTAATCCCATTAAATTAGTTTACCATGGTTATTCTCATATTAAATTAAAACCATTCCATTTAATTAATCACACACTAAAATCCACCATTACCATTTATTATTTAATATAATAGTAATAAATCCTCTTTCAATTTCATCTACGGGTCGCCAACATTATCGTTAATAATTATTATTATTATTATTGACACCCATTATTATCTTATAATTACTCCCTCTCTCCCATCAATTAAATCCTTCTCCCATGAAACTCACGCAGCCTCTTCCTAACCCTAATTTTCACAAAGTAATGGACCAGAGAGGTCTGGTCCATTAAAAATACTCTTTCTATGGGTATTGTTAGTATTTTGGGGGATTCGGGCACACAGCAAGTATGTGTTGGTTCAATCAAAAACACTACTATTATCTCACATGTTATGAGAGGAAGATATTGAGGAGTAAATCTCATCAAAGAAAGAAAAATGATAAGGTTGTATAGAAGAAATCTTAAAAGAATGAAGTGAAGATTAAAAATAGGTTCCAACCCTTGGAAACTATTTGTGAAAGATGCGAACAACCTGGACACCTTGTAAAATGATGCCTTGTTTTGTTACCGGCTCAGCAAAAGATTCTCAATTCTCAAAATCCAAAGGTGAAGAATGAAAATAATAGAGAAAAGGCACTTGTTGTTGAAATTGCATTAAAATCCATGAAAGGAGAAAAAACCTGGATACTTGATAGTGGGTGTTCTTTCCACATGATAGGATACTTGAAATTTTTTAATGTTTTCAAAGATTTTAAAGAATGCATGGTGAAATTTGGAAATGATGAATCATTGAAAATCAAAGGTTTTGGGTCAGCCATCATTGGAAAAGAAAAGATTAAATCTAAGAAAACATTGTATGTTGATAGGATGAAACGCAATCTTCTAAGTGTTTCACAATTGCGTGATGAGGGTAACAAAGTTATCTTCAAGAAAGATGGATTTTTTGTAAAGAGTGAAGAATATGGAAATATTGTTACAAGAGTTCAACATACAAAAGGAAACTTATTTCAGGTTGGTGACTCAAAAAACTCTTGTTACATAAGTATGGTGGAATAGAATCAATTATGGTATAAAAGGCTTGGACATATATGTCAGAGAAACATGAGAAATTTATCTAAAAGAGACAGTGTTCAAGAAATTCCTGATTTTCCAAGATGTATAGATTGGTGTTGCAGTATTTTTCAGAAAGGAAAGATTACAAATTTTGTGCATAAGAAAGTTGAAATTTGTTCAAAACAACCACTGGAGCTGATCTATTCTAATATAGTGGGCCAATGATTAAACAATCAACACATAAAGATAAGTACTTCATTACTTTCATAGATGATTTTACTCGCATTACTTTTGTTATGTACATGAAACACAAATCAGATGCTTTAAAAATGTTTAAAAGTTTCAGAAGAAAAGATGAAAAAGAATGTGAGTATTCTATGAAGAAGTTGATAATAGATAATGGTGGTGAATACAGAAGTGAATATTTTGAAAACTATCTTGAGATGCATATAATTCATCATGAGTATAGATCTCTATACACTCCCCAACAAAATAGGGTTGCTGAAAGAAAGAATATAAGCCTGGTAAAAATGGGAAGAACCATGTTACTTGAGCATGGTCTTTCTCATTACTTTGGGAGGCAATCCATGAGTAATTTTGTTTGTATTCGGAACCATTGTTTCTATAGGCCTCAATCAGGTATGACTCCCTGTGATTTTTTTTTATGGAAAAACTCCAAGTTTGAAGTACTTTAGAGTTTTTGGGAGTCCTTGTATTATAAAGAAGAAAGGTGGAAACAATGGTAAGTTTGAACCAAAAAGTGAGAATGGGATCTTTCTTGGTTACTCTCCAGAAGGAAGAGGATACAGATGCTACAACAAAGAAACAAAAATAATTGTTGATTCAGTTGATATGAAATTGATTGAAGTATCTGAAAAAGAGAAACATGTTCAGGAAAATAATGATGTTGAGAAAGTTGAATAAAACAATTCTGATAAGGATACAAACAAGTGTATTCCTTCTCAAGAAGAATAATTGGACTCAGCTATTTCAAATGATGAAGACAATCGAAAATCATATCCAAGGCTGAGGAAATATGTGGAAGTATGGAATATAATTAGTGATAAACATCAGAAGTTTCAAACAAGAAGAATAACCAATTCCATTAAACATACTTCTTTATATTCAAAGGTGGAACCAAATGATGTGAAAGAAGATTTTGAGAATCCATAATGGGTTTAAGACATGAATGAAGGATTGGATATGATTAAAAAGAACAATACACAGGAACTCATACCCAATCCTGAAAACAAAGACATCATTGGAACAAAATGGGTTTTCTGGAACAAGTTGAGTGAAGAAGGTGAAGTTATAAGAAACAAAGCAATATTGGTTTTCAAAGGGTATTCACAGATTGAGGGTATTGATTTTGATGAAACCTTTGCTCCAGTGTAAAGACTTGAAACAATCAAAATCTTTCTTGTTATTTCCACAAAATGAGGCTAAAAAATCTTTCAAATGGATGTTAAATATGAATTCCTAAATGGTGATCTTGAATAATAGGTTTATATTTAACAACCTTGTGGATTTGTTATTGTAAAAGATGAAGGTTATGTGTAAATATTTAAAAAGGAATTTTATGGCCTAAAACAAGCTCTGAGAGAATAGTATTCCAAATTGGATACATGCTTAAGAAAGATGAATTTTAACAAAGGAAGAGTGGATAAAAATATTTACATCATATAAATTCAAGAGTAATCCCTCATTGTAATTGTTTATATTGATGATATTATCTTTGCTATGAATTATGAATGAAGATGTGAAAGATTTTCTGAAGAAATAAAGAATGTATTTTAAATATCCATGTTAGGAGAAATGAAATACTTTCTTGGGTTACAAATCCAACAGAATAAAGAATACATTTTCCTCTCCCAAGAAAAGTATGCAAAAGAACTTCTCAAGAGGTTTAACATGGAAAATTAAAAACCTATTTCCACACCCATTTCAGTGGGAACAAATCTGGGTAAATATGGAGAAGGAAACGAAGTTGATCAAAAAGAGTATCGGAAGCTGATTAGAAGTCTATTGTATTTGAATTCCTTAAGACCCGACATTGTTTATGTTTTTACCTTATGGGAAAGATTTCAAAGTGCTCCAAGAGAATCACATATTATTGTTGGAAAAATAATTCTAAGATACATCAAAGGAACAACAGAATTTGGAATCAGGTATTTCAGCTCAGATAGTATTGATTTATTTGGGTATTCTGATATAGATTGGGTAGGAAATGTTGATGATAGAAGATCTACATCTAGTGGTGTATTATTTTTGGGAAAGAATTGTGTTAGTTGGTATTAAAAGAAAAAAACTTAGTAACTCTCAGTGCGGCTGAAGATGAGTATGTTGTTGCTACTCAAGATACTACCCAACTTATGTAGATGAAAACACAATTAGAAGACTTACTTGTTAAAGTGAAGTTACCCTTGCTCTAGGGTTGTGACAATCAAAGTAAAATCAATCTCACCAGGAATCTAATGAAAAATTATTGTTCTAAACATATTGATATCAAATATCATTTCATCAAAGAGCATGTGGAAAATAATGAATTGAAGTTGGAGTATGTTCCAACATTGGAACAAGTTGCTGATATCTTCACAAAACCTTTATCAAAGGAATCATTCTCAAAAATGAGGTTGAACATGGGTGTCCAACCTCTTTATCTTCAAGGTTATAGTATGTTTATTTGTCTCCTCTATCATTTTACCTTTGGATTTTTTTGTCAAGGTGGAGAATTTTTTTGTTTCATAAATCTATTTCACAAAAGTGAGAGTTGTGGGAAAGCTTTGAATTCAACATTATTTAGTGTGTGAACATTTCTAACTGTTTTTTGGAGTGGTTATAGGAAAAGAAATTGAATTGTTTTCCAAGAAGAATAAAGAAAAGGATGAGGTGGTAATGTTTACTATTTTGGATAGCATGGTTTTGCTATTAATAATTCTTATTTCCTACAATGAGTTAGCTTACGTAGGCTTAGAATTGTCGATATGTGATCCATTCCTTGAGTTTACAAAGTTCAGTGATTTATGAAACTTGGTTGACAACAAAATCCAAAGGGGGAGATTGTTGGGACCAAGCTAATGATGAAGGTGATGAAGGTTTCTGGACTTGTCTTTTGTTGTCAAGGTATGTTTTGAAGAAAGGAAATCACGTCAATTTGTTTTGTGGAAAAAAATTTCTTTGGTTTTGTTTTTTAAAATAATCAAACCCATGTTAATTTTGATGATGCTTTGCTGGTTTTTATTTCATATAAATCATGAATTGATGTGAGAACTTGTGATTCAAGATTGATAGAAGAAAGGGGGAGTGAAAGAGATGCTTCTAATCGAAAATGAACTGTATTCAAATTGTTTTTTGAAACAATCAGGAAAAAAAAGCAGTGGTGCCTATTATTTTTAAAAAAAATAATATCCAAATTTTATCGATTTCCTTTCAAAACAATTGGATACTGAGTGAAAGTAAAAGAGCTAGTGCCAATTTTTATTCAGGTGGTACTAATAAAAGTGGTACCGATGGAAAGGTGGTGCCGATGAAAAAGTGATATCGATTGAATAGGTGATGTCGATTGAAAAGGGTGGTGTAGATGGGAAAGGTGATGCTGTTGGAATGTAGTTACGATCAAGGTGGTGTTGAAGGAATAGGTGATACTGATGGAAGATGAGACACTGATTTTTTTTCAAAATAATCGTATTCGGGTATAAGAAAGGGAATGAGATGTTTTCTATTGATAATGAATCATATTTACATAGTTTTGTATTATAACTATGCAAATCATCCTTATCAGATTATATTGTATCGTAAACATAAATCGTAACTAGAAATGATCAGAAATCATATACAACAATCGTAACAAAAAATGATTTGCGATCATATCCAGAAATTATAACCAGAAATGATCGGCGATCATATCCAGTAATTGTAACCAGAAATGATCAGCGATTATATCCAACAATTGTAACCAGAAATGATCAGCGATCGTATCTAGCATGATCATAACTAGAATAATCATATCTAGGATGATAATATCTAGAATTATCATATTCAGGATAATAGTATCCAGATCATTGTATTCAGAAAAGATCACGCTTGGATTGAGATGAAAAGCAAGAAGCAGGAATGACTGGAAAGTTACAATACTTTCCAATTAAACTCAGAAGATGCTAAAGTTAATCCTCAATGAATTCAAAGTCATGAATTTAGTCATGATACAATCACATTTTGGTGAATGAAGTGTGTTTTATCATGTGGGTAAAGAGAAAAGAAAAGATAAGGATACTAATGAATTAATTATTAAAGTGGGTCCTTTCATTTGAAAGAGTGATTGTATCTAAAGTGGAGAAGTGTATTTCTTCAAACACATTCATTTGGTATTGTTTTAAGCATTGTTTTGAAGAAATAGGTATGATAGAATTGGTTTTAGACTCATGTATTGCTCATCATTTGTAATCGTATTGACATTTGAGATGGGAGTCTGGAAAAGAATAGATGAAGATTGTGGAAGTTTCGAGAAGAATCGAGAAGCATTGACGAAGTCATAATTGCTCTGAGATTTTAGGAGAAATTCATATTTGGGTGAATTTAAGTGAGCGGGAAAGTGTTTTGGGATTCCCGCTTAAACATGTTTTGGGTCACCTATAAAAGGTGTGAAGTATATTGTACTTGTGTGATTAGTAGTAGAGAGAGAAGCTTTGAGTTTTCAGTGAGAGAAAGTGATACCATTTTTGTTTTGTATTGAATAAATTTTTAAGGGGATTATATTTGGCTGGGTTTAATATCAGGATGAATTAATCGGTTTCAAGTTTTTCGTACTGGTTGTTTTCGTATTGGACTTCTCGAGCTGAGGAAGGATAGTAATGAGCTTCTTTTTTGGTCTCAAGTTTTGAAGTGGTGCTTATTTTAGTCGAGTTGTGAAGTGGTGTTGATTCTGTTCGGCTAGTTCAGTCATACCGATTCTATTCTTCTGGTCAAGTGGTGTAGATTCTAATCTATTATATTCTATCAGAAAATTAGACTTAAATAATTGTATTGGAATAATAGTACTCAGAGAATCAGACTGGGAAATTAGAACTTGGAATTCATGCTGATTTCTTTATCAAATTCTTTTGAGGTTGTTACCTTTATTTTGGGTAAGGAATTGATGAATTGTATTAAAATTGAATACATTTGTTGAATTGAAAAGAAACACAGGTAACATGAGTTGTTACAAAACAAATTTTATTACCCTATTGTGCTAAGAGGGTGCACATGCACTAGAGGGATTGTTTCACAGTGCTATATGAGTATAAGGTTATATCCTACTCGTTGTAATCCAAGGATTGATTTCTTAGTGGATTGTATAGTATTGGATCATTTCCAAAACATACCAAGGATGTAGCTATTCTTATTGAATAGTGAACCCTGTAAATATTTGTGTTCTTGTAGATGTATGTTGAGATTGTTTTCAGCAGGGAATTTAAAACGCTAATAGGAGGTAATGGTTGTTTAAATTAAAAAGAAACATAAAAGAAAAAGAGTATCACTGATTCACCCCCTCCCCCTCTCAGTGATAAATTACTCTAACTGGGCACTTTCATGTTTTAGTATTAGTCAGTAATATTTAATATAGTTTTAAGGATAGTTATTTATTGAATGATTTTTTTGGAACATTAGGTATTAATGTTGAATTTTAGAGATTAATTTATTATTTCTTCATATGAAAGTTTATTCAATTTGGAAATTATCATACCATGTGCAAACCATTTTTTTGTTTTTAGTAATGTATAAAGATATGAATAATATATTTTTATAATTTTTTTGAATTATTTTATCTTTTAGAATTTAATTTGAGTTATTCATGCATGAAAAATTCTTCTTGAACACTCATCATTTGGAGTAAAAGATAATATTATGGTGGAAATTGATTAAAATAAGAAATTAAATAATTCAAGTAAATATATTTCCTTATTTTATTAATCTATATGGTAATGGAATTTATTAAATTAGGAAAATAATACTAAAAAAATATCATATTACCATTATTTCTAATGAATCTGTGGACTTTTTCAAACCTCTTTAGTTTATGGTTTTGTGTTTATTGACTTTCTCATGATCATTCACTTTATTGTGATCAATTTTCTTTGTCACCTTCTATCATTATTTTTGAAATTAATTTTTCTTCCATGTCTATATTTTCACTTCCCACTAATGTTCACTTATTTGGAATCCTATAATTTGTTAATCTATATAACCTTTGTACTTCCTAATCTTCATTTTTAAGAGGATGCATTATCAAATCTTTTTATGATGTTGTATTTCAAAAAAGGTATTTTAAAATTTTACACCATTTACTATCCAAGTCAATTTAAAATTGAGAGGATTAAATTTATTAAAAGGTGGTTTAATTTAATATCTTGATATTTTAAAATAAACACTATATTCGATGGAATACAATATACGCAACATTGAGCTTAAAAAACCAATAAGTATTATTATGTAAATATTAAAGTTATAACCTATCCATTGAATCGGTAGGTATCAATAGGATTAACCACCTTATGAAATATATAAAAACTTCATAATTGATAAAAATGTATTTATTAATTATTAGGAAATAACCACTCAATTTTGCGTAAATCCATTTTATTCTTCAAAATTGTGTTTTCTTCAAAATTGGTTTCTTTTTATTTTTGTGAGATTATATTATAATTAATATATGAAACATTTAGAAATTGTATTTGATAAAAATATATCATTTTTGAAATAATAATTTCAAAATTATCTTAAAGTGAATTTTTGGGATTTTCTAAAAAATTTGATTTTTTAGTGAATAGTGGAAAATAATATCTTTTCTGAAAACTGCATTTTTTATTGAATAATTTATGAAGTTAAATTTATTTTTAAATTATTTTTATAGTAAAATTAATAATATTATATTATAAAAAATCCAATTAACTTCATTGGAATCAACTTTTTGGTTGAATTTGGTATGAAAATCATTTTATACTTAGAAAGGCATTTTTTTGAAAAATCGTCTTCCATTTCCTTTTGTATTTTACTATTAATTTAATTTCATAAACTTATAAATATTGAATCTTGAAAATTTGATTCAATATTTTGAATCAATATTTCCAAATTTTGTAAATAGTTCCCTTTTATTTGTGTTTATTATTAATAGTAACCATAGTAAATAATTATCACCATGATTTGGGTATATGTGGTAATTAAAGTTAAAAATAACATTATAAGGACTAGAAAATGACACTAACACATTTTTTTATCCTATTGTATGATTTTAGTTAAAAACTATCCATTCAATATTTAATAATATGGAAAATAGGTTCCATATTTCTTTTATTTTGGACCGTTATAATATTTAAGTAAAAGATAAAGTCCAAAATGTCACTTTCATTATTTTAATAACTATAATATTTTTTCATAGGGAAAAAATATATATATTTGTTTATAAGTTTTTATTTGAATGATAAATTATTTTTATATCATGCTATTTTTTTCTAATTTTTATTCCTAAAATAATTACTTTAAATGCTTGTGCAATGCTGATAGTGTATTTATTCAATTAACAGAAAAATAAATATAAATGATACTAAAAATATTAAAAGTAATATACATTTAATTTTTTATTGTGTTCCATGAATTTTTTAGATAAATATTTCATTTTTGGTTTTTTTAAGTATTATACTCGTGTTTCTTTTCTATCATGTTGTTTTCAAAGTCAAATTAAATTAATAGTTCCAAAAATGACATTAATGATATTTTATAAAAAAATAATATTTTATTAAATGATTTAAAATAATAAAAATCCAAAATTCATCCAATTGGTTGGTATATGGTTTAAATTTTCAAAATGGTCCATTTATATTCTAATTTTTCTTTCATACTAACTATCATGACACTTAAATTATTAAAAAAACAATGTTATCCTGATAATCATCAAAATGGTTAATATAGGGTTGTAACAACAAGATAAGGGTGAAAACATCACATAAAAATTATTTTTTTAGATTAATTATACATGTACTCAACTAAAATTTAGATTATATTAATTTTTTTCCATTTGAACAAGAATATTAATTTATAATAATTTAAAACTTTTAGAAATTCCAAGAGTTCCCCTCTCCTCTCTTATAAAAGGAAACCTCCTCCTCTTTTATTAACATAAAAAACCTTTTGGATCATCCAATACATAGCCAAATACCTTAATTGAATCTATCCAAAAATCCTAGATACCTTTTTTTATCATAAAACGAACCTAGGAAAGTTTTTAGTGTAAACCTTAATCGGTTGTCTGAAGGGGAGATATAGTTCTTAACCAAGACTTTTCCTTATATTTCTTCTTGTACCTCTATATAATATTATTCAACACTCGGAAATGAAAAAAATATTATGATAAATATACTTACTTGTTATATTAATTTAATAACCTATATCCATATCATATTCTATCAAATAGTAAAATAATCATCGTTCATGTATACAGTGGACTACTGCCTCATGAACCGATGTAATTTGTTTTTCATCACCGACTCTCATATAAGTTTATGATGATGGGTTTTATGTATATATATGATATTAATTACATATTTATCATTATAAAAAATTAATATATCATATATTTTATTACTTTTATATTCATTGAAAAATGATAATGTCGTTCGTTCATACACGTGGATTGCCACATCCACGAACTGATATGATTCATTTTTCATTACCGCATCACATGGATTGTATATATAAGTGTATTTAAATAAAAAATGGAATTTATAATATAATAATAATTAATTAAATAATAAATTATACTTATATTCTTTACATAATGATTTTTTAAAAATGGGAATGTTACCCATATGTACGCAGGGCCTACCATCTCCATGATTGTATTGTAGTTCATTTTTCATAAACACCATTCATGGATAGTTTAAAAAGTATAATTGATACATAAAAATGATAATTATTTTATGATTATTATTCTATAAATTATAGAATAATTACCAGATAGACCGTAGTCAACCTACTAAAGTCATTTTGGAAAAATGAGCCTAATATCCTCAAAAACATATGATATAAACTTAAATAGAAACTGAATATAAAATGGTATTAAATAAAATAAAAGGAATAATTAACTAAAAAAAGTTCTTAATTGTATAAATAATTATCATATATCTATTATTCATTAATATAAAAAATGTACATGAAGAGTTGGACAGATGGTAAGGGACACTTTAACTTAAAACCCCATTTTAAATGTTTTAAAGATTTATTTTCTAAATATTATTATTTAAGGTTCATATTCTTAAAATTATTTTATATATATATTTATTTATATAGAAAAAAATTATAAATTATTTTTTTGTCTCTTTTTACTTTCTTTTAAATTTTCTCAAAAGTAACCTTTTTTAATTATTTTATACATAATTTTTTGACTGTCATTACAAAAGGAAAAAAGAAATGTTTTATTTAAATGCATTCAGTGTAAATGGTATATCCTATTGCTGTAAAAATTATTTGATGTTTGGATTCATATAATATATTTCATGTTTTCATTAAATAAATACCCTCTTTCCCTTTGTTCTGGGTATTTTAGTTTTGAGAATGGGTTTTTTTAATGGAAGGGAATTTTGATGTCCACAATTGTTTTTCATATAGATTTTAAAAAAAATAAAGGGTTTTATAATGAAAATGTGTAAGCATAAATTTTTTTTCATGATATGTTACTTTAAAATTATATATTTGAAATGAGTGATCCTAATACCACTTTTACAATGTGTGATCCCCATTATAAATCTCCAATGCATTGGGTAATGTTCCTTTTCTTCAAAGGAAATAAAGGAGTTAACAAAATGGGTGTCTCCTATGGATTTAACAGAGATCTAGTTATTTATATTATGGGTTTATCATGAGTTATAAATTTTATTCTCTAAGTTTCTAAATTTTTTTCCTATTTATTGTTATGTGTGTTAAATTTTTTCTCTGATAACATAAAAAATTAGGTGTTTTTCATTTTGAAATGTTATATTTTATATGATCAATGAATAATGATATAAAGGTATGATCTTTAAGGGTTCTTTTTTTATTTTAATAGGAATAATTAATTTCTTCTTTTATATCCCATACTAATATATTTTTTATCATCCCATATTTTAAAAAAATCATATATTTTAAAGAAAAGTAGGAATAAATAATAAATCAAGGTGAAAATCATAAAGATTTATCATGAAAAAAGCTTGTTTTATTAAAAAAAACTTCATATTTTTGGAAAAATGGATAGTGAGTGGAATTTTACACTTTTTAAAGTATTGTTTGTTATATAAGAGTTATAACCTAATTCTTTAAAACTCTAAACCTAAAAAGTTCCTCATAATTAAATAAAGTGAATTATTTTGCAAAGATTCAATTTTTGGATTGTTTAAGGTTTGGTCCTTACAGTTAGTATCATAGGAAATGTTTAGATATCATTATAGGATAGTATGTTATTTGAGGATAAGTTAAAAGTACTATACAACCATAATTTTTATTATATTATGAAAAATTATTATTATTTTGGATAAATCAAAAGAGTTAAAGATAACATAGTTAAGGCTGTCTTAGTGTTTATCCTATTCATAAGATGGGTTTTATGATTTTATTGATATATTTACACTAATCCATTTAGTTTTAGTAAATAGTTAGATCCATACAAAACCAAATTAACAATGGATGTGAAGGAAAATGTAGTGGTTTCCTAAATGAGAAACTGAATGGAATGGATGGTGCGGTGAAAACACTTGTGGTTATTCTTAACTAGATATCATGATTTATGATTAAAAACTAGATCCTAGGTGAGTTTCCTAATGCATATAATAAGAGATAAATAAATCTCCATGGAAATTTAGGTGATAAATATCATAAAGGTATAAATATTTAATGACCTATATTTTAATAATGTAGGAATAATCACCCATGAAAATTCCCTAAAAGAATGGGAAGATGGTTTTTATATGGTAAAGGAAGGAATAAAGAAATTATATTACAAGGAAAAATGAAGTGTTTAGTTAACACCATGAATGGGAAGTTATTACCAAGGTATCAATTTAATGTTTTAAATGTGGTTAATATGGGAATTATGAAAATCAATGTCTAAGGGTAAAATATCAAAAAAGTGATCAAAAATTATTTGAAGATAAATTTTTATTAATTCCAAATGTTATTATAATTGAATATGAGGAAACTATAAATGACATATGAAAGGTGTAGATTATATTTTGAATTATGTTTTTAAATTGACAAATATTAATAAATGATTCATATTTTTGTTTTTAGAAGTAATTGTTAAGGAATAAGATGGAAAAGAGTGGTTAATGGATTATGAAAACATGGAATGGTTAAAATGTCTATATATAGGTATTCAAGAGTTATGATGTAGCAGTATATTTAAAAAAATTATAAGTTTAAAATAATTAATACACTTTTTATGTTTTATGTTATTGGAGTAATTTGGAAGATATATATTTTGTTTTGATAGATGTTTGAGGTATATTTAACCCTTATATTTAACATGTGAAAAAATTATTTGATGAAGAATAATATTGTCATTTTGTGGACATGATTTTAATGTTATTGATAACCATTAGGTTTTACATGGTCTTTAAGGATTAAGGTTATTTTTAAGGATTTTATTCATATTTATAAGAAAATTATAAGAATTATATTAATATATTTTTAGAAAAAATACAACCTGTAAGCTAGGTGAAAACTTTTCGCATCTAGCAAGGCTTCCTTGCTTAAACTCACAACTGAAGGGTGAAAAGGGTGTGACACATACCAACGGCCTATGTGATTCCCTAGTAAGTATGAAACTATATAAACAACATGGAAAATAATGATTAAGTAGATGTTTGAAGCATATTTTTTATCTTATAGATAACCTTGGGACTAAAAAGTGATTTGTTGATTAAGTGATTAATGTTATTTTGGAAGAAGATCTCTATATTTTTTTTTGAATATTATAGTATTAAGTTAAATAGAATTATGTGGTATTTTAATTTAGGATTAAAGGTTAAATTATCTTTTATAAGAATATATAATTGTGATATGTATTTATGGTGATTCATGTCATTTTTAGAAATGATTAGTGTATCATGGAGATTATATAACTATAGAATATACATTTTTTTAAGATACTTTAAGAGTGATTGATGTCATTTGGTGATAAATATTAAATTTATATTAGAAGAATATGTGATCAAATAATTATAATATTTGGGGTTCAATATTATTCAAAAATGTTTTGAAAATTTTAAGGCTTATTATTTATTGATTGGTTTAGTTTAAATGTTGGGTATAACATGAAGTATCCAAAGGATCATGCAGTCACACTAAGAGTGGGTGAATTAGGTGTGACTTGTTCTTACTAAATTATTTTATTTTATTAAACCCCTTCAAACCTCTATCACCTATTAGGATGAGTGGATCTTGTATGAAATATAGAAATTAAATGAAAACACATCACATAGTATTTTTCACAAGGTTTGGTACAAAGGCTTACTTCCTTGCTACAACTAGTTATACCCATGGTTATATATTCTTCACTATATTTAGATGGTTACAATATGAAAATTTCTAGTCCCTTCAACACTGGGTACCATAGTGTTATGCTCTAGAGTCCCACTAAATTAAAAATGTTCCCACCTACACAGGTGACTCCTGATTCCCATAGGAGGATCTTTATACTGCATCCCACAGTGTTACTAGCATCTCATCGTCCTGCTCTAGAGTCCCACTGAAGAAATACACTCCTTCAGAGTCCCACTGAAGAATTTAAAATCTTGAGTCACACAAGATTTAATCCACTAATAGTATGATATTATAATCACCTCTATGATCTTTCTGGATCAAAATAGACCATGTAAAATTCAAGAATCTTTTCATTGGTTCTATTATTTCTCAAATAATAATGATCACCCGTAAATGATCAGCTGCCTCGGTATAACACTGCTCTGGAAAATATTCTTTCTTCTACTAAAGACCCAACCTCACTTAATACTAAAAACTCAGAATCAAAAATTCTTTGGAATCATTGATGATAAAACCGCCTTATCTTTAGTCTCAAAAGTAACTACACACTGATCATGAAATTTATATTTCATGTGAACTTGTTAAAACTTCATGTATGTATATAATACATAGCATGGTCTTCTTACTTTGTACAATAACACACATGTACAAGCTTTACACTAGCATGCATACATAATTAAATGTGTATACATATTTGTATAACACACACATTAAATTCCACTTAATGCATTAGTTGACCTAGTTAAACTCAAATGATTTCAAGTGAGCATGTGAACATGCATGAATACATGTTAAGTGTTTTTCACATGGAAAAACAACCACACATTGTCCATTTTTCACACTCATAGTTCACATTAACTATCTTATTTCTTGTTCACTTACCTTATAACACACTTTTCAAACACTTATCATTTTCAAAATATTTGCATTTACATGCACACTATCCACTTTTCCCACTCACTGTTCATATAAAATGTCTTCCTTCTATGAAAGGATATCAATTATATGAATATGTACAATGCTTTTATTTTATCTCATGTGAAAAAATCCTTTGAAAAAATCAGGATGCTCACTATAAATTTAGATAAGTTCTTATACACTCCTTCACATGAAGTAAAACAATTATCACTTTATAACTTTATTCTTTCATACACAAACCTGAATGGGTATTATATGTTTATGTTTTCAAGATCTTATTCATGAGATACTATTTTTAGTATATAAAATTTCATGGTTTCTCAAACCCTTCACAAAAGATAAGAAATCACTGGTTCATAGTGACCTTCACTCAATATAGAGATGCATATGTATGTCATGTTATCTCAAATTCTTCATGGAACACATTTTATCACAAATAAAAACTAGTTTTCTATGAGCATATAGTTTTTTCATGGTATCACTTCTTGTTCACAAAAATAGAATCTGTGTGGAACTCCTCTTCCATGAACCAGACAATCACAGAGAAACTATTTCTTCAGAAATTAATATCTATCTCACTAAACCAACAAATAACTCATGGGTGAATGCCTTGGTATTTATAGAAAAAAAAACACTGACCAATCTTGTACACACAATATATCACTTCCACAATTCTGAGTATCACCGTCATAGATTATCAATCTTTTGAAACTCACTTTATGTCGTCAATTTGATATTCATTATATGATGAAAAAGAAGTTGCATCATATTTTGATCATCTTCATATTTTTGGAATGATCAAATTATGATAATAAGCCTCAGATTGAGATTATATCTTTATATCCTAAAGATCCCAGTGAACAGGAGCTCTCAGTGTCTTGTTGGAGAAGACGACATAGCAAGTTCAATCGAATGGACCAGATGAAATGATCGATGAATCTGATGGATAAGTTTCTTTAGATAGCTATAGTAAAGAATCCCACATCAAAATAAAAAATAGTTTCTATCTACTTTATAATAAAAGTTTCATCCACCATAACCTATATTGGTTATTGAAATCTCCCATAAAAAACTGGCACATCCCCATGTCGGCACTCACCTCCACCGTCATTACACCCTACACGGTGGCTTTTTACCTTTTATGTGCCTTCTGTAGTGCCCCTGTATGCATTCATACACCACTATATTATCCAACCACTAGTTGGTTGGCTTGAAAAAAAAATTAACATACTCTCCATTAAAAAATCTTTATCTAACTTCAATAAGACAACCTGCTCAAAATATTCCAAAAATCATTCTTTAATTCTAAATTCATTCATAAATTCCAACTCGACCATATTAAAATAATATTTTTCATGACTCTACTTCTTCAAATCATTATAGAAATGTGCATCCATATTTTAAAAAGTCAAGGAACATAATAACTATTCAATAATCATAAAATTTAGAACTCATTAAAATTGACTTTTCATATTCTTAAGCTATTGAAAACAATTTCAACCACAAAAAAATCACTTGGCCTCTTCAATATACCACTTTGGATTTGTTATTAATAATCATTTCTTCTTAAAATTAAATGATATTTAATCCCCCTTTTTGTAAATAAATCCAAATATATAAACATGGGAAGGAATTATCATTTCTAAAATTCAAATTCTAAGAACATAATATTCTCTTCTGACAATTATTGTCTGTTTTAGTTTTGAGAAGGATAGAATCACTACTAGCTTAACAAAGAGCTAAAATTAATTAATTATAAGTCTACATGAGAAATGAACAATGTAGAAAATAAGAGTTGTGAAATTTAACATCAATTCTATCATTAAACATCTATCATGTGACACCAATCATTGGAACTACTTTTTAGTAATTGATCAAAAGATTTTCAACTAATCCCTTTCATACATCTCACCAAATAGATTAAAAACATTCAACAGAAACAATATATTTCCCCTTTTAAATTAATTTTTCCTTTTTGTCATCAAGTAATAAATCACTCCCTTTTAGAATTTATTTTTAACAAGAAAATAGGATAAATTAATCAACATACCTCAATTATGACAAGCTTCAAACTTTATGTTTTTAACATATAGTACTATCATATTCATACCTCACTAAAACTTTTTATATTCATAAGATTCCAACTAAGATATAAATATATAATGGTTGATCTTTTGTGATCCCCCTCAATAGATACACTCAATAATTTCTTTCTTATGATAGACATTCATCAATAATAATCTCCAAGTATCTTCTAAGATTATTTGATATGTTTCAATGAGATAACATGATTCCAATACTCTTCTATAATGAAAATATTTCTAGATGTAAGATATTAATAGATTTTATAAATTCATTCCTTCCTATAAATATATTCTTCACCTTCAATTCCCTTCATGAAAAACAAACAAAATATATATGGTAATAAGGTGGTTCTTCAATGATCCTTAGTTAGAGCAACAGAGCTGAGAGTTTCTTTTCAAACCAGCAATATTATTAGATGAAAAAGGCATCTTCACATTTGATAACAAATAAATTTTGGTTTTCTATACTTGTTCTAAATTTCTTACCTCTTCTAACTATTATAGCTATACGATCAAACATTCTTTAGTAAAATTATTAGTATTCACTATGTGTGTAGAATTATTTTTCCCAACACTAGAAGTCATAGATGCTTTCCCTTTCTTCATTAAGAAGTATTCTTTACCAGATAACCATGTAAAAAAACTTTTACCAGAATTTCCAGACATGTTTCACCTTTCACACACAACTTTAGAATTCAAAAAGTTACCTATTTTAGGGTAATTTTTAGATTATTCATCAGATATGTCTTTCACCAAATCAATCTTGTTATTGATCTTATAAATTGATCATTTATTTGATTCCATCTTACTTCCTTTAGTACTTATATTCATGGAAAATTAAAAATGGTCTATGATTTGAAATTTATTACCACAATAGAAACATATTTTATTTGGTGAGACACTCTTTACACCATCCTTCACAAATATCTTGGGATTTTTTTGTTTAAAAACATTTTTCTTTTGTTCACAACCCAATGTTTACCTATCATATTCATTTCTTACTAACTTCACTTTTTTGTGGTCTTAAATTCACATAAATATATTATTTTTTCATGATTGGTACATACCATCACTCATCATAATAATGACCACTTTTGTTTTAATATTTATAGAAATTTTCAAAGTAATCACATCTGTTCTTGATAAATTGATTCTATTTCTATGAATTATGCTTCTATTGTATAGGTTTCAATTTATTTTCATATTTTTTCCCCCTAAATGCATGAATTTTTTAATTTTCATTCAATGAAATATTATGCCAACAATTAATTTACTGATTTCCAAACATCCAACAACACAAACAGTGGCCAAAAAATCTTGACTTCTTCTTCTTTGACAAGTTTTGACTATCTTTGACACTTTTCTACTTATGGATATCACATTTCATCTTCTTTTCTTTATTTAAGGGAAAACTAATTTCCACACTTCTTCACATCTATATTTGAATATTTTGTGTATTACTGAGTATTTTTTTTCATCCATGTTTGTTGAGATTTAAATGTTAAATCTTCACTAGTCAACAAAACATCATTAGTACACACAAATTTATTAGGATAAAGGGTTACCATATTCAATGAACCAATAGTAAATTTATCATTATATGATCTCAAGATATTTTTTCCATTAGAATGATACATTTTGAAAATATGACTCTTATCAGATGAATTTGTGACAAAAAAAACTTTCCTCAGTAACTTGGGAAATATCAACTTGTGTATCTTCTATATTTATTAGTTTCACATCTAGTTAAAAAAATTAATTTGAGAGAAATAATCCCATATTCAACTAATTTCATGATTTTTTTCCACTGAATCTTTCATTTTCTAAATCTTATCTTCATGAATCTGATTTGTTTTTAGTAAAAAATCGTTAAGATCCTTGATTATTTTTACTTTATCAATAAGATAAGCAACATTGACATTCATCAATGTATTATGCATATTTTCAATTGAATTAATAACTTCTGTAAAAAATCAAAAACATATTTCTCACAAATATTACTTTCTAGTTCATTAATATATCCATTATATCTTTCTTTTCATAGAGTTATTATTTCTTCCTTCACTTTCACAAGTTTAGTGATAGTGTTATTCAAACTCAAATCTTCAATTCATATGATTATGATAAAAACAACTGGAGTAGTATATTCGATCCAATAAGAGGTGACCTACCCTCTAATACCAATTGAAGTTTCCAAAGGATCATGCAATCACACTGAGAGGGGGTGAATCGGGTGTGACTTGCTTTTACTAAATCTTTTTCTTTTATTAAACCCCTTTAAACTTCTATCACTTGTTAGGGTGAGTAGATCCTATATGAAATACATAAAGTAAATAGAAAAACCGCACAAAATATTTTTTACAAGGCTTGGTACTAAGACCTATGTTCTTGCTGCAACCGATTATAAACCATGGTTATAGATTCTTCACTATATTTTGATGGTTGCAACAGGGAAAGTCTCATTATCTTCAACACTGATCCCCAAAATGTTCTAATCTAGAGTCCCACTAGAGTACACATGTTCCCACCTACACAGGTGACTCTTTAGTCCCATAGGAGGATCTTTATACTACATACCACAGTGTTACCAGCATCCCACTGGCCTACTCCAGAATCCCATTGGAGACTTCTACTACTTCAGAGTCCCATGGAAGACTTCACAATATTGATTCACACAAGATTTGATCCACTGATAGGATTATATTATAATCTCCTTCATGATCTTGTTGGATCAAACTAGCTTCTGTAAAATTCAAGAAACTTTGCATTGGTGTTATTTTTTCTTAAATAATATTGATCACTTATAAATGATCATCTACCTCAGTAAAACACTGCTTGGGAAAATATTCTTTCTTCTACTGAAGACCTGACCACACTTAACACTGAAAACATGAATACAAAAATTATTCTGAATCACTAAAGATAAAACTATCTCAGATTCAAACTTAAAGTAACTGCACACTGATCATGCAATTTATATTTCATGTGCACTTATTCAAACTTCATGCATGTGTATAATACACTGAATGGTCTTCTTACTTTGTGAAATAACACATATGCACAAGATTCACACTATCATGCATGAATAATTGCATGTGTAAACATATATGTATAACACACACACATTAAATTACACTTAATTCTTGTGTTTTCATAGTTAAACTCAAATGTTTTCAAGTGAGCATGTAAACATAAAATAATTCATGTAAGTATTTTTCACATGGAACATCAACCACATGATGTCCACTTTACACACTCATAGTTCACATAGACTGTTTTCCTTCTTGTTCACATACCTTAGCACGCACATTTCTCACACTAAAAATTTTCATAATATTTTCATTGACATTCACACTATCCACTTTGATCACCCACTGTTCACATACATTTTCTTTCTTCTATGCAAGGATATCAAGTATATGCATATGCACTATTCTTTTCTTCTTCCTCATGTGCACAACTCATTTGCAAAAAACAGGATGATCACAGTAAATTTGGGTAAGTTCTTAAGGTATACACTCCTTTATGCACAACAATAAAATTATAACTATATAACTTTCTTATTACATACACAAACCTAAATGATTATTAGATGTTTATGTGAAAAATATATTCTTCACAAGATGTTGTTTTCAGTATATACAATTTCATGGTTTCTTAAACCCTTCATTCAAGACAATAAATCACTGGTTCATAGTGACCTTCACTCAAGCCAGAGACATATACGTATATCATTATATCTAAAATAATTCACAGAACATAGTTCATCACAAATAAAAACTAGTGTGTTATGCATATATAGTTTACTCATGGTATCACTTTCTCTTCTCACAAATAGAATATGCGTGGAACTCCTCTTCCATGAAATAGACCATCATAGAGACACTATTTATTCTAAAATGAAGATCTCTATCACTAAACCAACATATAACTCATGGTTGAATAATTCTATATTTATTGACATATAACCACTTACTAAGCTTGTACGCACTAGCTCACTTCCGTGATTCTGAATATCACCATCATGGATTATCAATCTTTTGAAACTCACTTTATTTCTTCAATTTGATCTTCATTATAAAATGAAAAATATGTTTCATCACATTTACATTATCTTCATATTTTTATAATGATAAAATAATGATGATAATCCTCGAATCGAGCTTCAGTCAGAATATAATGAAGATCCCAGTGAATAGGAGCTCTCGGTGGCTTGCTGGAGAAGACGACACAACATGTTAAATCAAATGATATAGATGAAATAATCCATGAATTAGATGGCTATGGTTCTTTCAAGAACTACAGTAATACATCCCACATCAAAACATGAAGGAGTTTTGATCCCATTTATAATACAAGATACATCCTCCACAACCCAAATTGGTTACCAAATGCTTCCATAAACAGCTGGCACAACCCCATATTGGTGCTCACCTCCACCACTATTCTACCCTGAATGGTGGCTCTTCTCCTTTCATATGCCTCCCGCAGGCACCCCTGCATGCATTTAGCCACCACTATACTATCCAGCTACTAGTTGGTTATCTTGACCAAATTTTTAATATACTCACTATTAAAAAATCTTTATTTAAATTCCATAATCCAACCTACTCAAAATATTCCACATATCATTCTTTAATTTAGAATTCATTCATAAATTCTATCTCAACCATTTTCAAATAATATTTTTCTTGACTCTACTTCTTATTCACATTATAGTATCAATGTGCATCCATATTTTCAAAAGTCTAGGAACATAAGAATAGTTCAAAATCATCACATTTAGAACTCATTAACATTGAATTTTCATATTCTTAATCTATTAACAACAAATTCAACCACAAAAAATCACTTGGAATATTTAATTTAATATTTATTGGTATAAAGGTTAATTCATTTTTAGAATTTTATTACCTTGTGCTAACCATTTTGGTTTTGGTTAATATCTATAGAAAGGTGGAATAGTTTTTTTTCTCTTTATCAAATTATTTAATCTATTAGAAGTTTATTTATGTGCTTCATGAATGAAAAATTCATCTTCAATACTCATCATGTAGATAAAAATATGAGATTGTGGTTGAAATTTATTAAAGTATAAAATTATACTTGGTAAATAAGTATATTTTCCTAAGTTCGTAGTATATATGGTAAAGGAATTCCTCAAATTTAGGAAAAGGATCTTGAAAGAAAAAATTTATCCTGTTATCTTCATTTTTTTTTTTTTGAATTGTTGGTTTTTTCATACCTCTTAGGTTTATGGTTTTATAGTCATTAGATTTCTCATGATCATTCACTTTCTTATGGTCAACATTCTAAGTCACTCTAAATAATTATTTTGGATATTAATTTTTCCTCTATGTCTATATCTTCACTTACCACTAATGCTCTCCTATTTGGGAAACAACTATGTGTAAATCTAGATGACCATCGTACTTCCCTTTCTCACTTTTCAAGAGAAAGTTTTATTAACTCTTTTACTATGTGTGATTTAAAAAAAGGTATTTTAAAATTTGAAACCATTAATTTATGATCTCAAGTTAAAATTTTAAGGATTAAATTTATTAAATGGGGACAATGTAGTATCTTGATATTTTAAAAGAAATACTATGATTGATATTGTACAAGATACGCAACACTGAGATGAAACAAACCATGAAATATTATTTTTTTAAATATGAATTTTATAACTCATCCATTGAATTGGAGGGTATTAATAGGATTAACCAAATTATGAAATATATATAAATATCCTAATCAATAAAAATGTATTGATTAATTCTTATGAAATAAGCACTCAATAATTAGTAATTCCATTTTATTCAATAAAGTTATTTTGATTATTTTTCTGAGAGAATACTATAATTAATTTTAGGAAATTTTAGAAATTTTATTTGATAAAAAGGATATAATTTTTGAAATAATCTTGAAAAAAATTATCTTAGAGTAAATTTTTGTGATTTTTCTGAAAAAATTGGTTTTCCAATAAATAGTGAAAATATTGATTTTTATTGAAAATTATTTTTTTGATTCAAGAATTTATGAAGTTAAATTTTTTATATGGTTTAAAAGTAAAATTAGTTATATTTTATTATTAATAATTTAATTAATTTCATTTGAATTAATTTTAGTATTGAATTTGGTATAAAAATATTTTTATACTTAAAATTGTATCTTTCTAAAAAACCATTTTTAATTTCATTTTGTGTTTTAATATTAAATAAATTTCTTAAAATTATTTAAATTGAATATTAAAAAAAATTATTACATATTTGGAATCAGTAGGACCAAATTAGGTAAATAGGCCCCTTTTATTTTTTTCATTATGAATAGTAACCATAGTAAATAATGGTCACCATGGTAAGGGTAAATCTGGTAATTAAGGTTAAAAATAATATGATAATGACTATAAAATTACCATAACATTGCTCTTTATCCTATTGAATGAGTGTATTTTGGCCATGTCCATCCATTTTTGGAAAATATGGCAACATGGTGCAGTATTTATTTCATTTTCACCTTTATAATATTTAATTAAAAGATAATGTCAAAAATGTCACTTTCTTGCTTTTAATATCTATAATACATTTTGAAAGGGATAAAAATAGATTGTTATTATTTATAAATGGTTATTTTAAAGATAATTGTTCTATCATTTTAGTTTATTTCTAATTTTTAGGGATGAAATTATTACCTTAAATGCTTACTTAATGCTGACACAATATTTATTTAATTAATAGAAAAAAATGATTCTAAAATTTTTAAAAGTACTATAATTTGAATTAATTATTCTAATAAATTAATTTTTATATAAATATATCTTTTTTGGTATGTTTTAAATTATTATATTTAAATTAAATTTCTATCATGTTGTTTTCAAAGTCAAATTATATGAATAGTTCCAAAAATGAAATTAATGATATTTTATAATAAATAAAATTTATTAAATGATTCAAATATCATAAAAATACTACCTCATTCCAAGTTATTTTTATATGGTTGAAAATGTCAACCATTTTCCATTTATGGGCTAATTTTTCTTTTATAGTAACTATCATAACCCTTGAAGAGTAAAAACCTTTGTTATTGTGTTAATCATCAAAAAGGTTAACAAAGGTTTAAAAAATGATAAGGGTAAAAAACACCTAGACTTATCATATTTTTTATGAGATTATTTAGAATCATCATCATATTATATTTAAATTATATCAATTTCGAACCATTTTAACATTAAAATTAATTTATATTAATTTAACACTTTCAGAAATTCCCTTAGTGCCCCTATTATAAAAGGGAACCCACTCTCCTATTTTATTTGTGCTTAAAAAACCATTTGTTTTCTTAAATAACTACCTAAATAACTTACATAAATCCCTCCCCAAATTCTATATTCCTTTGATTTATCATAAAACCAACCTAGGAAAGGCTTTAGTGTAAACCTTGTGTGAAGAATTTGTATAGTTCTTAAGAAAGTGTCTTCATTTTATTTCTTCTTATACCACCTTAAAATACACTTCAAATATGATTCAATAATAATGCTATTATCTTCCATATATTTATATATTATTTTATTCATTTCATAACCAATATTCAACACCTCTTCCATTAAATGGGAAATGAAACTGTCTTTTGTGTGTATGATGTACTACTACCTCACGAAATGATGCAATTAATTTTCCATCACCTCCTATCATATATATTTATAATTATGGATTTAATGTATATATATTATAATCATGGTATATTTATAATTCTATAAAATTAATATATCACATATTTTTTACCTTTCTATACATTGAAAAATGATACATCATTTGTGCATACATGTGGATTACGACCTCCATAAAGCAATGTGATTCATTTTTCATTACTTCCTCATGAGGATAATATATATAAGTGTATTTAAATAAATAATATGGTATTTATGTTATAATTATAATTTTTTAAATATAAAATAATACTTACATTCTTTCCATACTGATCTTTGAAAAATGGAAACGTTACTCATGCGTATGTACGGCCTACCGTCTTCATGATTCTAACATAGTTCATTTTTCATAAGTATAATTTATTATTAGTTTAAAAATTATAATTGACAAATAAAAATTATGATAATTTCATTATTATTATTTTTGAGATGATGTAATAATTAAATCATTGACCATATTCAACCTATCGAAGTAATTTTGGATATAAGATCTTGATATCTTCAAAATGTCTGAAGTGAACTTATTTAATTAAGTAATTGAATATAAAATGGTATTAAATAAAATAAAAATAGTAATTAACATGAAAAATATTCTTATGAAAATAAATAATTAACATAATTATATTATTCAGGATGATAAAGAACATGCCTGATGGGTCGGACTCTAGGTAAGGGACACTTTAACTTAAAACCTCATTTTAAAAGTTTTAAATATTTATTTTATACATATTTTTCTTCCATTTACATGTTCTTAAAATTATTTAATGAATGTATTTATATATAAATAATATAGTTATAAATGAAATTTTATTTCTATTTTCACTTTATTTCATATATTTTTCAAAAGGATTCTTTTTAATTGTTTTATGAAAAACATTTTGACTTTCTTTACAAAAGGAAAAAGGTATGTTCTATTTTAACATATATATAATAAAGAGTCATTCCCACCACCATAATTTTTCTTTGATTTTTTTGGATTCCTCTACAATATTTCATGTTTTATTTAATAAAAAATCGCATTTTACTTTGTTCTGGTAATTTTTGGATTTCAAAATGGGATTTTTAAATGGAAAGAGTATTTTGATATCTGATAGTGTTTTGAATATAGGTTTAAAATATTTTTTCAAGAGTTTTATAATGAAAAGGTGTAATAATAAAAAAATCATGATATGGTAATTGAGAATTATATATGATAAAAGTGTGAGTATGATACAGCTTATAAAATTGGTGATCCTCAATATAGATCTCTAATAAATGTGGTAATGTTCCTTGTATTCAAAGGGAAGAATGAGGGACTTAACTATAGAGGTTTCTCCTATAGAGTTATCTGGGATCCAATTATTTCAAGCATTGGTATAACATAGATTATTAATATGATGCTTTAAGTTTTATAAAAGGGTCTCCAATTTCTTGTTATAGGTTTAAAAAAATTTCTTTGAGAAAATACAGAATTTTTTGTTTTTATGGTAAATTTATTTATTTCATACGCTTAAAGGATAAAGTGATAATGGTATAAATTTTATGGGTTTTCAAGTTTTTCAATGGAAAAAACTAATTTATTATTTTATGTGCCTTACTAATATTTTTTTCTTATCCCATGTTTTTAAAAAAATTATAGTGTTTAAGGATGAGTAATAACAAAGAATAAGTCAAGATTAAAATCATAAAGATTTATTATGAAAGAAACATGTTTTATTATATATGTTTTATATTCTGGGGAAATAGATACTTAGTGTAAGTGTCCACCTTGTAATATTTGGGTTTGTTATATAATATTTATGGCCAAATTCTCTAAAAATATAAACTTTAAAATATCCTTGAAATGAAATAATGTGAATTATTTTATTAAGATTCAATTTTTTGGATTTTTTATGTGTGGGTACTTACAATCATGTTAATAAGAAATGTAATGGAAAATTCAATGATTGTATGCCTAATAAAAGAACTAATAGGTGTGATGTAATTTAGAATATTATTTCTTTTCCCACAAAAATTTCTCAAGCCATGAATCATGCTGAGCTTCCAAATAATCAAAGTAGGTAACAATGCACAACTTATACTTTCATGAGGTAATATACACCTTATTTTAGTGGGTCTTTATAATACACTAATGGATGAGTGATGGGTCAACACCATTGAAAAAATATTTTATATTATCCATTTATTAGAACATGAAGAATTTTTACTAGCCATTTATTATTTTGATAGTGAAGCCAATCATTGGTGGAATATTATTAAAAATATGAGCAAAGAGTATTAAATTGAATCCTAGGAATGGGATAAGTTTAATTTGATATTTTTTGGTAATTATTTACCTATTATTATATATACAAAAATTGATAATTAATTCCTTAATATTAAGAATGATAATGATGAATCCATTGGTACATATAAGTAAAATTTTACAAGACTTTTAAGGTGTGATTCTGGTTTAATCATTATCACTGAAAGAAAAATTGATCAATTCTTCAGCGGCTTTAATCCAAGTCTCTAAAAGATGTTAGATATTATAGAATTTAGTATTTATGTTGAAATCATTATATATTCTCTCAAGGTAGATATATAAATTGAATATTTTGATAATTCCAATGGTTTTTATAAAAAAAAGAAGATAGAGTCTCCTAAAAACTCAAATTGGTCACACGGTGGAAAGAAATGTCAACCATCTATAAGCTAGAATTATAGCAGGAAACATCAATGGAATTTATTGAATGGAACTAGGAGGTATTTAAAATGTGTAAAGGTGCTTCACAAATCTCATTAATGTTAAAAGGAGATAAATAGAATGATTGATACAATAGAGGAAAAGAAAATTCCAATTAATTCACCACCCACACTCTAATACTTTGAATGTAATGATTATAGGAATTACGCCAACCAATGCATGAATCCAAAGGTTTATGATGTTGATCAACATCAAAAACATCTTAATACCAAATACAAACTTAAATATTATGTGATCATGACTGGAAAAGTGGGTTACGAGATTGACATGGCGAAATATATACTCATCATATACTCTGGAATAGTGAATGTCTTATTTAATTCTAGATTTACCCACTCTTTTATATCAATGGAATTTTAAAAGGGTATCAAATTTCCACATCAATTATTAATTGTTGAAATAGCGAAAAAAACTACTAATTGTGTGATGGCCATATCTTAGGTATATATATTTCCTCTCCAATTGAAGTTTGTAGGAAAGTGATTCCTATAAGTATTTTAATTCTTCCCCAATTTGAATTTTAAGTGATTATAAGCATGGAAAATATTTATTTATATATATCTAATATCAATTTTTGAATATGGTAAGTCACATTTCATATTTCAAATGAACCTATGATCATTTATCAATGTGAGGATGAATATGAACTTCTAATGAAAACTTATTTTATCTTGTGGGTCTTAATTTATATCTATAAAGTGTATTTATCTTAAGTTGTTAGTGAGAAACCCAAAATTGAGGAGATACCTACTATACAGGAGTTTTTTATGTATTTATAGAATAATTTTACAGTCTTCCTTTGAATCATGATGTTGAGTTTTCAATAGAACTCATATCAAATTCTACACCTATTTCAAAGACTCCTTATAGAATATCCTCAATTAAGTTGTAGTAATTAAAGAAGAAACTTCAATGGAATCATGATAAGGGATTCATATTCCTGAGTGTATCACCTTGGGGTGCACCTATTCTTTTTTTAAGAAGAAATATGTTTCAATTTTTCTTTTCATCGATTATCAGAAATATAACTAGATCACTATCAAGAAAAATTATCCTCTACCTTATATCGATAATTTTTTTGATCAATTATGAGGAGATCAATACATTTATAGGATTAAACTTCATTTTTTACATAATCAATTGAGGGTTAAGAAGGAGGATATACCAAATACAACATTTCATATGAGGTATGGTCACTATGAATTTATAGTGATTCTATTTGGATTTAGTAATTTTCTTTCTATCTTCATAGATTTAATGAATAAATAATTTAGATAATACCTTGATCAATTTTTTATAGTCCTTAAGATAATATTATTATATATTTAAAGTGAACATAAGATATTGAAGATCATTTTATAATTATTTTGAAAACCCTAAGGCATGATAGGTTGTATGAAAAATTTACCAAGTGTGAGTTTTAGAATCATAATGTTTCATTCTTGAGCCATATAAACTCAAGTGATGGTATATCGGTGGATATTTGAAAGAAAGAAGTTATTGAGAAATGGACTAAACCAACCACAGTACCCTAGATCAATAGTTTTATTAGATTGGTTGGATATTACCAATTTTTTGTGAGAGATTTCTCGTGACTATATAATCCACTCACCAATATGACTCAAAGGGGGGTTAAGTTTTTGTTGAAAGATGAATGTGAAGAAAATTTCAAGGAGATTAAGAGAAGTTTGGTCGGTTAACATATTCTCACACTACCTTATAGTGGATAAGGGTTTATGATCTATAGTGATTCATCAAATAAGGGTATGATATGTGTATTAATACACAATGACATCATGATAGCATATACCTCATGCCAATTGAAAATACATGATAAAAATTACTTGTCTCGTGATTTAGAGATGGAATCGGTAATTTTGGCATTAAATATATGGATAATCTATCTTTTTGGTGAAAGGTATGACATATATAAATATCATAGAAACCTAAAGTATATATTCACATGTAAAGAGTTGAATATGTGACAATTAATGTGGTTGTAATTGATTAAATATTATTATTTCTCAATACATTACCACCCTGGGAAGGTGAACAATGTGAATAATGCTTTGAGATGTAAGGATCATGCTAGTTTGGCCATGATGGGGATTGAAAGAGGTCCAATAATTAGGGATTTGAAAAATATGGAACTTTAAATCCTAAGGAAAGGGGATAGGTCTTATCTTTTTCTGATGAATGTTCAACCATCCATCCATGTGAAGATTAGAGAGGTGCATAGGGATGATGTAGAACTATTTAAGAAAGTATTAAGTGTTCCTAAGTTCAACCATGATAGTGATGGAATGATAAGTTTTAGGAATAATTTTTTTTCCCCTCAATACCATAAATGAAGAAGGAATTATTAGATAAATATCATAGTTTTTTATTCTCTATGTATCATGAAAGTATAATTACTTATAGAGATATGAAATAATATTTCTGGTGGGACAATAAGAAAAGTGATATTGAAAAGTATGTATCTTGATTCCTGGTATGTTTACAAGTTAAGGCTAAGAGACATAAGTCTAAGGGTGTGTTATAACTATTAACCATACATGAATGGAAATGGGAAAACATTACCATGGATTTCATATCCAAACTTTACAAAACATATAATGGAAAAATTATATTTGGATTGTAATCGAACTCCTTAAAAAGTTAGAACACTTCATTACCATCAGATAATATTACTCCATTGATCAATTTTCTAGGTTATATATTGTGGAAATGGTAAGGTTACATGTAGTATTATCTTCTATTGTATCTGATCGGGATATGATGCTTACCTTAAGGTTCTAGAGAATTATTTATCATGATCTAGAAATAGAGTTGAGTTTCAATACTGTATATCATCCATAAATTTATGGTTAGTCTTAGAGGATCATTAAAACTCTATAGGAAAAATTGATATCTTTATCTATATATTTCAAAGGTGGTTGTGATCAACACATTTCTGTAGTGGAATTTTATTACAATAATAGCTTTCACTCAAGATTAAATTATTCTTGATAAATCCTTATATAGAAGGAAGTGTAGAAATCCAATATGTTGGGGTGAAGTTGTAGAACACAAATACAATGGGACCTGATCTAACTAAATAGATGATAGATAAGTTTAGATATATTCAACATCACATAAAAGAATCTCATATTCAAAAAAAATTATGTTGACAATAATTAGTGAGATATAGAGTTTTAAGTTGGTAAAAATTTATTCCTCAAAATATATCCTTAGAAAAAGGTTATGATATTTGTAAATAATGGAATATTGAGCCCTTGATATATCAATACTTTCAATATTCTTGATTACATCAGGATAGTAGCTTATCTTTTGGAACTTCCACTGAATCTATCTCAAGTTCATGATATATTCCATGTATCTATCCTAAGAGAGTACATACCTAATCATTCACATGTATTGAACATAGAGGTCATACCAATAGAGCAAGATCTCTCTTTTGAGGAGAAACCACTGGATATTATGTATCATAGAGAGAATATGCGATGAAACAAAACCACCCACTTGGTTTAAGTTTTGTGGTGAAACCAAAAATTAGAGGAAGCTACTTAGGGACACAAGGATGTGATGAAATAAATATATCCTCAATTTTTTGTATCATAGTTATGTAATTTCAAGTGATAAATTCATTATAAGGGGGTAGAATGTAACATAGTGATATTTTATGATATAGTTATCTATAAATAAATTTGATTTCATTGATAACTTGTGAAACATGCAACCCTGAGTCTAAATGAACCATAATATAGTATATTATTATAGCCTATAAGTTAAATTTTAATAACAAATAATAATCCCTGAATTTTAAAAAATTATGTATAAATGTTTAAGATAAATCAAATATATTTTTAGTAAAGCAATTATATGATTTAAAAAACATTTTTTCTCAAAAAAAATTTTCATTTTTTTGTGAACAAAAATATAAATAATTTCAACCACTTTTAGAAAATTTATTTGACAAAAGGAACCTAGTTTTTGAAATTAGTAGGTTAAAATTATCTTAAGGTAAATTTTTTGGATTCTTCAGAAAATATTAATTTTCAAGTGAATAATGAATAATACTAATTTTTATTGAAAACTATATTTGTTTCAAGTATTGAAAAAGTTACATTTTGTTTTAAAATGGTTAAAAAGTAAAATTTGTACTCTTATATTATTTATAATTAAATTAATTTCATTAGAATAAATTATATGGTAAAATTTGGTATAAAAACATTTTTAGACTTAAAAAGGAATTTTTTTGAAAACATAACTATTTTTCATTACATTCTAAGATTTTATATTAAATTAATTTTTTAAACTTATATATATTAAATAATGAAAAATTGATTCCATATATGGAATCATGAGGTCTAATTTTTTTAAATCCTCACCCTTTATTTTTTGGTCAATATGAATAGTAATCTTGCTAAATATTTATCACCTTAGTAAGGGTATAACTTGTAAAATAGGATTAAAACATTGGGATAAGTATTTGAAATTTCATTAAGCATTAATTTATTCTATTTTATAGGTTTAGTGCAGTAATTTACATCAATTTCTCAAATATATGGACACTTGGTTCCATTTTTCAATGATTATGGCCTTTATATTAATTTAAGAAAAGAATAAATAAAAAATTTCACTCTATTGACTTTAATATCTCTAAAATTTTTACATAAAGATAAAAAGTGGATAAGTTAGGTTATAAATATTTACTTTAAATATTAATTAATTTTATTATCATAATTTATTTTTAATTTTTATTTATTTAATAATTACATTAAATGCTTACACCGTACTGACACTATATTTATTCAACTAATAGAAAAATCAAATAAAGGATTTTAAAAATATTAAAATTAATAAAATTTGTATGAATTATTCTATTATTATGGATAATTATAACATATTATGGTTTTTTGAATAGTATATTTTTTAAATCCATTAGTCTTATGATGTCTTTAATTCCAAAATAAATGAATAGTTCCAAAATTGAAATTAATGATATTTTATCATAAACAATATTTTATTACATGATTTAAAATTTATAAAAACCATATATTTGTAAAAATGAATAGGATGTGGGTTAAAATATCAATCATGGTCCAATTATAGGATTTTTTTTACCTTTTATGGTAACATTATTGACCATTAAAGTATATAAAACTTTGATATTGTGGTAATTTTCAAAAGGATTAATGGGGGTTAAAACTAAGAAATAAGGGTTGAAACCTCACAAAAACTTTTCAAAATATTATTTTATGAGATTATTTATACTTTTCCCCACCATACATTCAAAATATATCAATTTTGAGTAACTTTTTTTAAAAAAATAATTCATATTAATTTAATACATTGGGTGATTCAAAGAGTTCTCCTCCCCAACATATAAAAGGAAACCTATTCTATTATCTTCCTAACACTAATTGAGCCTTATATATAAAAAAATAACATTCATAATAACTTCATATATTCCTTCACCACATCCTTGATCTGATTTTATTTCCAAAAACTCATCCTTTCATGGATTAAGGTGTAATCAAATGTAGGTTTCTCAACGAAGACGTTAAACTTGTAACTGAGTGTTTTCAATTTTATTTAAAATTTTACCACATATAAATATGTGGTATCAATTATAAAATAATTAATTCAGTATATTTAATATAATAAATTTTTTAATGATTATATAATAACCATTATCCACCTTTTTCTCATCCATTGCAAAATGATGACGTCGCTCATGCGTATATGTGAACTACCACCTCCAGGAAGCGATGTGATTTGTTTTTTACTCATGATTTACATGGATGGTAATAAAGATAAATTTAATCAATAATTCTGATATATAAGATGTATTAATTATTCTATAAATGTTAATTAATATTTAACTTTTTTTCATTACATCAGTCAAATAGTGAAAATTGTATTCATGAGAAAGTACGGTCTATTTTCTTCACAAATGGAATAATTCATTTTTCTATATCTTCTTTATATTGATTAATATATATATATATAATGAATTTATATGATATTTATATCATTATTAAAATTAAATTTATTATGGAACTATGATCAAACTATAAGGATCGGGATTGCTAACTGAAACATGCATTGGATACGAAGCAATTATCACTTAAAATAATGATTTTAATAACAAATTATTAATAAATGGGTGATAAGATGATATAATTAAATCATATATTATATTATATATATATATATATGCCTAAATTTTTGGAATAAATTTATAATAAATCTATATTTATTATACAGGATATTCGAACACATAAAAAGAAAGAGAAGACATTATGTAAGATATTTATGTTTTAATCCCATTTTATTTGGGATTGTTTATTATTAAGTTTACATTAATGAAATTATATGATCATTATCTATTAAATTCATTTAATTATTATTTTTATCATGTTATTTCAAGATAATAAAATTTTCTCTTTCATTTTCCCCCACTTTATGTTCTCAATGTACTAAAATAATTTTTTTAAGAAAAATTGATTGTGTTTTACTATTCGATCAGGAATATTTTTATTCCTTGTCCTTGTTTTATTTAAAATGTCTTCAAGAATGTTTTAATATTCTCCTAAAAAAATTTAAATTCATTTTCACACATGTTTTACTTTTTATAAAAAAAATTCAAAGGAATATTCTTTTCATATTCCAAACATGTAACTTTTGACTTTTTACCAAAAATATGAAAGGAATATTTTTTTTTAACATGCACAACATAAACAGAATTTCTCCACATCATGTCCTGTAAATTATTTGTAGCTTAATTATAAGTTTCTAAGTTTATTTTAAAATAAATTTTTTCTAAAATATATATTTATATTTTAAATAATTTATTTTAAAATGAAATTGGTATTTTCCTAAAGAAATATTCTAATGATCTTTTAAAGACATATTTCATTTATGATGACATAATTTGGTGTTAATTGTGATTTAATGGGTTTATGATCCAATGATACCATAATTATTCTCTATCTATATGGTTTATGATTATGATGATGAGATGTTTATGAAACTTGTTCATTTCCCATGTGTTATGTTATGATGAAATGATAAAATATTTATATAACTCATTTTTTATAACAGATTATAATTTTATGAGGTTATGAATGTTTTATGATATTTTGGAACACATATTTATGGTTTTAGTTATGTGATGGGTGGGTATATAATTATATATATGTCCAATTAAATGTGTAAGTAATTATATCTAATGATATTATTATGGGAAACAAGTTGATATGGGATAGCCACTATGGGAAACAAGTCGATGTGCAAAATACACTATGGGAAACAAGTTGATATGTTATACTCACTATAGGAAACAAGTCTATTTATTGATCTACTATAGGAAATAATTTTATATGATTGATCCACTATGATAAATAATTGATGATTCTTGATTCGTTATAATATGGGAAACTAGTGTTGATTCACGATCAACTTTTATTTGATGATCTTGACAGTTAACCTTGAAATTTTAAATGGTGTTTATACCTATGATGGTGCCATAATTTTATTATATCTTTTTATGATTATGACATGAACCTATGTTTTATGAATAATTTAGGATGATTTCTCACTATTATGATTCATGTATTTTTAAATAATAAATTTTTATTAAATGACTCATGTTTATGATCTATGATAAATTGGGTATGAACAACGTAAGTTACGGTCATGATCTCATACCCTTTTGATTACCTTATGCTTATATATTATCATTAATTTGATATATCCCTTATATACCCTTATTGAGAATATGAGATCATCCTTTGTTATATTTCCATTCCATAGGTTATGAAGAAATATTTTAAGTATGATTTGTCAAGAAGGGTACAAATTGAGAAGGATGTTATGATATATGATGAATAATTTACCAAAATAATATGTCCATGTATCCAGTCTCCAATGAAACTAAAACTTTATGATCATGTAATGGATATTAATTTTATATACTGAATATTAATTTAAAAATATGTAATATTTATTTACGAAAATCATTTTCTATTATACTATCCATCCATGAAGTGAAAATTTTGAGAAGTTTTATAGAAAACATTATAAATTGATGAAATAAAACCATGTTTTTATTTTTTTTCTAGTGTCTTGATCTAAGATCCTAAATTTCACCTTATAAAATATAAAAATAAATAAAAAAATTGATCAATTTATTAAAATAAAAACTAAAAAATAATGGGAAAGGGAAAGAGTAGTTTATTTAAACCAATATGTGGGTACTGGATTTTTACTTACCCTATCTTTTAAGTACAAGATATTATCCCCAATATAAAAGGGGATTTATCTTATATGATTTGAACCATAGAATTTTTATTCATCTAGTAATTATCCATGTGCAGTAGATATAAAGTATTCCTTCAATAGTGTTTTCTGGTTCCACTCCCTTCATAGTTAAATATAGCTCATGTTGTAGGTGTGGAAGAAAGTATGGGCCCTATACTTTTTTCCAATACTTTTTTAGATTCTACCTTAGAATCTAGGTCCTATAGTATTTTTATTTCATAAAAATATTCATCATAGGGTAAATTATTAAATTTTTCATGTTGAATGGGATTAAAGTAAGATAAAATTAAATATAAATTTTCCCCCTTAAGCTGATTATCTTGTAACTCTATCTCTTTGAGAGAGGTCACTGGGCATTCTTTTTTTTCAATTTTTCACATCATCCTCTCCTCAATGTTGGGATCTTATTTTCCTTATTCATCACTCTCCAGGTCCAAGATTGATATTGATTCTTAAAAATATAAACTATGGTAGTGAATTAGTTTGTTTGCCAATGTAAAATCAAAAATAATAGAATCCAAGTTTAAGTTTACTCCCTACAATTTATCATCTTGAAATTTTGGTTCTTACTTTAATGCCTCTGGTATGAAACATTAAATTTGGTCTTAAAAGGTATTTTAAAGTGAAACATGAACCTATAAAATGTCTTCTTGAAATGTGGGGGGAATAGAAGATACTATTTGGGTTCCTCGACCACTTGTTAATAAAATTAAGGAAAGTATTTTTAGAACTCAATTAGTTCTCTAGAAATGGATTAAAGGATTTAATACTCAATTTCCTCTTTCATATCCTTAATGAATTCCTTAAACACCTCATATTTATAGTTTGATATTAAAACTCTCCTCACATGTCTAGCAAGAAATGCAAAAGTTTCATCTAATGAAGAGAGTGGGTCAAAATTAGTTTCCTTTTTAAAAAATATTATAAAAATAAATAAATTGTAATAAATTTTTAAATAATAATGATATATTGATTTTGATCCCCAAAAATTATACCAAATTTTGACATATTTTTTATATAGTATAAAAAATTTGTATTTATAATACTCTTAGTATAGTATAGTGGTGGACCATGATCAACTCTCAAAGAGAAATTTTATTGATCCTTTATTATTCTTATCTTTTATAAATATTTTTAGTGTCAATAAATGTATATAAAATAATATAAATATATGGGTAAATTAATATGTGAATGAAAACAAAAATTAAACATAATAAAACAAGGGAAATGATTGAAAAATAAAATATAGTAAGAAAGAAGTAACTCATTGGTTAAGATACATGGATTCATTCATTATCCATTATAATTATTTTAGAATTAATTTGATAACTCTTCCCATAATACAAGAGTTTACATTCCTTACTTATGTGGTCAGGATTAGTACACCAATGATATTTCTTTGTCTTACCGTGTTTCACCTCCTTCAATAGTAAAAATGGTAATCACATCTTAATAGAGTATGTGAAACTATCCTAAACCTGACTCTATTATATTTCATTTCATCCCTTAAACAACCCAACATCATCATATAAATATTATGCCAATAGATGTATAAGAAAGAATATTTGGTAGGTAATTGAATGTAATTATAGAAGATGTTATAGAATAATGGAAAATCATCATACTAATAACTAAAACTCTCATTTCTTCATAGAAAATGAATTAAATCATTAGGAAATTAAGAATAATAATTTGGGAACTATATTAAGATCTCCCCCTAGAACACTTATTAGGTTAGATACACACCATTTTGAGTATTGGTGAGGCATGTTAGAAGAACATAAATAAATATATCAGAGATAAAAGGGTAACATTATTATAATAAAATATATAGAATGAATTATAATGAATGTAAAAACATAAAATACTTCATTTCCTAGGATGATATGTGAGGGTTTAAAACTCTTATAGAAAGTAGGGAATAATATATTTAAATAGGCAGTGGTAGGAATTTAATAATTCTCAAAGTACATGGGATGGATTCACATGGAAATAGTGTATATAGTAAATATTTACACATATCCAAATTTTTCTCATTTTATAGTTCCTTAAAATATTCACATGATCCTTGGATGATTGTTCCCATAAAATATCTTATTTGAAAGAAAGTATTCAAAATATATATATAATAATATCTGTTTTCTAGGAAATAGATGAAGTGATTTATTTTACATTCAAACTTCACTACAATCATTCTATATATATAGATAATATATCATACAACTTTAAAAAAATTCCATGAATATTCCCAATCCCATAGATTTTATTTTAAAAAGTTTTATGGTGTTTTAAGCTCATGTAAATGGGTGAAATCATCTTCTTTACTAGTTCAAAACCCTTATATGGACATTGGACTTAGATGTGACATGGATTTACTTGGAAACAATGACTTACCTTTATAGTTATTCATACAAAACCTCTTATCTGATTGAGTTAATCTCACATTTGTCATATTTAATCTTACACAAATTTCAAAATTCCATATTTAATATGATTTATCTCAATATCATTTGGGTTATTACTACACAGTGATAGTATACATGGGCCAAGTTATTTTGATATGGTAATTACGATTCATAGTTTAATCTAATATATTGAGATTTTTATTTCTACATAGTTCATATCTATCATTTATATTTTCATTTTATTCTCACAAGAGTTATTTGGACAAAGATTTAATTACCAGAAGCTACCTAAAACCCCAATTTAATCCTATTTGATCCTTCATTTAATCCTTTCATGTATTAATAAACACTATCAAATATTAGAGGTCCCATAATACATAAGAATAATGAATTTTAAAACTTTCTTGTTTTTATTGATATGTATAAATAACTTCCCAATAAATAATATTAAATTATCTATAATGATAAGAAGAATTAATATAAATCTATTGGATGTATTTATTTAATGTTTAATAATTATTTATTTGATATTACATAGGGTTTGGGATGTGTTTTTAAGGGATTAAAAACTCAATACTTAAAGAAGTAGATGCTGAAAAAAATCATCATTACACATTGTGAATATAAAATAAAAAACAAGTACTCCTTAAACAAAAAACCCTCCAACTGAAGTCAAAGAAATAATTCCCAAATACAATTCATGAATTAAGTACATTATTTGAATCTTGATTACACATCATGGAAGACTCTAATTTCATACTTGATGAAGATACACGGTGTGAACTCAATACACAATATGTAAAGTTCAAAACTTAGTAGCTACTAAAGATTCAAGTCATGAATAACATGATATCCAAAATATGAAATGATTAATTCAAATATGAAGTAAGCAGTGTGAAAGTATAGTACATGTCATGAAAGTTTCAATTCATAAGACACTTTTACACAACATGAACCATTTACACATCATGTAACAATAAAAGTCTATAAATAAGAATTAGCCCTAACATGAACAAGACACTTAGAAGTTTGAAATATTTTATTTCTTTTTTATTTGTTTCTTTTACATTTTAATTCCTATATATTTTTACTATATTATTTTATTTTTTTCAAGAACTCCTTTTTCCTTGCTTTCGATTCCGAGACTTGTTTGTTGCTTGTTTTCTATTCTGATGTATGAAGTGAATTCCAATTTCTATTTAATATCAATTTATACTACACTCTTCATTTTTTATCTATTTAAGTTAATATTTAATTGATATTTCGTGATTTAAATTGGGTATTTCTTCAATTTAAGTTATTTATTTTTCATGTTAAGCATTTTTTGATATGTTTCCCTATTTTTATTTAATTTCATCATGTGCAGTTAATCCTCTTAGGGTTAGGGTTCAAGAGTATGGGTGGATTGAACCTAATAAATATCTGAATCAAAACTAAGTAACCCTATGGATATTAATTAGGTTAAAAATAATTTTCAATATCCTTTCTTTTGTAACTAAACTGACCATCATATGTGAATTAGAAATGATCCTTGACCTAATTGAAGTTGAGTAATCTAGAATGAATAGCCTATGATTATTTCTTCTTGGAATCCAAGATTCTTGCACTTAGGTTTTCAATTATATCTAGACCAAGGAGTATTTTCTAGCTTAGGTAGATCTAATTGGTTATACCAAGATAAATTGTTGACTTTTTCAGCACTTTGTAGCCAAATTAATAGGTCTATCCCAAGGTATATTTAGTATTACTCTTTTATCAGTACCCTAAAATTAACCTTTAACCCTTATCCTTAATATGTTATTAATCCCATGCTACTTATTTTTATAAAACCCAAACCAACAAGTGATCATGAGGAATCCTCCCCAAAAGGTTCTTACCACTAGGTTTCTTACTTGCAAGTTTTCTCTCTATGTTCGACCTCAGACTGCCACTTTACAATTTTTTAGTAGCTAAGTATAGTTTGGAAAAAAAATTAATCCAATTAATTCACATATGTAATCAATAATGAAATACGGTCCAGTAAAATTTGGTGTTGTCTTCAAGGATTCTTGTACTTAGTAATAGTGACCTATGGTATGATCATTTGATAACCTCACCCCCTAGTTTTCTTCTTTCTCAACCCCCTTTTTATTTTTATAAATTATTTCTCATTAACCAAAACATGTATCCTCTTTCTTTTAGCTTAAGTTCATGTGATATGGTCCCCTAACTCCTTCTAGGATCCTAGATTCATAAGAACTACTTCCTTTCTATCATGATATCGATAGATCTATTGTTGGATGATAATTATTAAAAATGGATGAGTGAAATTATATTGTGCCTCCACACTCATATAATGATCAATATGTGCCACCAGAACTTCTATATAAGAAACCAGTGTTATAGGAGCACGCCATAATGGATTATGGATTTATGTCCATTACAAATGCTACACCCAAAATTGTGTTCCCTCTCATTCTGGGACACTCCTTTGAGATTAAACCTAGAATTTTTGATATGATCCATAACATGGGGTAATTTAGTTGACTAAAAATAGAATACCCCCATGAGCAGATTTCAAATTTATTAGTGGTTTACAACACCTTTCAAAACCAAGGTGTATCATCAGACCCCATAAGATTGATATTTTTCCCATTATCATTATGATACCAAGCTAATGATTGGATTATGAGTCAAGATCCTAAGTCAGTCATAACTTGGGACAACCTAGTAAATAAAATTCTTAACAAATATTTCCCACTAACTTAATCCTGGAAGCTTATAAATGAGATACAAAATTATAATCAGGTGGATAGAGAATCATCCTGGGAAGAATGGGAGTATTTAAAATAACTAACCCATAAATTCCCACATTATAGACTTGATGGATGGTTATAGTTAAAAAATTTATACCAAGGAATCTAGCTAGCCACACATACTATTGTAGTCTCTGCCACTAAAGGCTAGCTAATTAAGACACATGAAGTTCGAATAGAACTACTTTATGATATTTTAAACTATATCAGTCTATAGAAGAGTGATAAAGGTATTATTAGGTGTAAAATAAATTAGGTGGAGGAGACTATCTACTTATAGGACCAAGTAGAATCCCTTTACAATAATTTGGGATATTTTCAACTACTTACATCACCGCCCCCTATTTCCCTAATTATAGAGATCCAATCTTGTTAGATGTATAGAGGCCCACACCCATACCAAAACTGCTTATAAGTAATTAAAGATCCTCATATCCAATATTGTAATTATGTTAATTAAAATCAAGAAAGTCATTAGTACCAGCAACCTCAATGGTACTAGCATCACTACTACCAATAGAGACCGACTTAGTAGCCACAACAGCCAAACCAAGGTCGTTATCATCAAAGAAGTGGATAAGTAATAAAAAGGAATTGGAGACTATCTAGGATCCCACCTCAAGGTATATCTCATTGACTATGGTATAAATTTCAACAACCTTTTTCCCCTAGATCTCAGTAGTTTCCAGCTGCTCAATAGAAGTAATTCCAGCAAGCTCTACTACAACCACCACAACAAGCCCAACCACTTCAGTATAATCTTGAGAACCTACTAACTGTATTCATGAAAAATAATATCAAAGTCTGAAAACCCAAGATATTAAAATGAAAAACCAAAGGGCTTTCCTACACAACCATGCGCATTAAGTAGTCCAAATATCAAAGACCCTATCAGAATAATTACCATGTATGTTTCCCAGTAATACCGAGACTTTACCAATAGATTATGAAAATTATATAGTCCTTAGGAATAGAAAGATTATTTAATTACATCATCCATGATTAAGAGATAAAAGTTAGTTAAAATAATCCGATAAATATGCTCAGGAGAAAACTCAAGAGGTATAATCAACTAAGAAAACTCTAGTTTATGATCATTTTAAAAAGAACGATGTCTATGTGGAAACACCACCATAAATGCCCCATATAACCTTTAAAAATATGATTAGATATTATAAAATATATGTACATTGAAAAAAATCAATAGATGTTTAAACAACTACACATCAATATTCCCATTTCAGAAGTAATTGCTAAAATGCCTACATATACAGGATTCTTTAAAGAGTTGCATTATAGAAAAAATAAAATGGAAGAATTATGATTCATCTACCTAAATTAATAATTCTCTAAAAATTTTTAGTGGAATATAACACATATAATGTGAGATCCCATAAGTTTCTCAATTCCTTACACTATAGGAACATACAATTTTTAAAGAGACTTGCAAGATATTGATGCAAGTATCAATCTCATGCCTATGAGTGTTTTTAAAAAGATGGGGCTCGGAGAATTAAAAATTACAAGAGTGGAACTATAAATTGTTGATCTATCATTAAATATACCTCAAGGAATTCTTAAGGACATCTTAGTAATGGTTTGAAAATATATATTTCCCGCTAATTTGCTCATCTTGGATATGGTGGAAGAAATATATGTTCCCATAATTTTAGGGAAACTATTTTTTACCACTAGGAAGGCACTGGTTGATGTGAATTAGTGAAGGGTGATATTTAGTGTTGGAAAATAAGAAGTTGTGTTCGATTTATTGAGGCTATTATTGAATAAATACACTGTTAAAATGATTTAGGCAGTCTTTGTTGAGTTATTTTTCCTCATACAGCCTATATATCTATTATTCATGAGCCCATAGTAGCTATGAACAACCATGTTAGGATGGATCCATTTCAAGCCTATAATACTTTTCTACCCTACTCTTAGTACTATGCATGATTTTCTTTTGAACAAGTGTGGGGGATTTATTATATTTTCCATACATGGTACATAAGATGCTGAGGAGATATACGGCGTAACTTTAACCAAATTGATATGATATGGTTCATGATTACTTTTTATTTTTTCTATGCTTAACCTATTCCTTTTTCCCAAAAAAATAAATATTAAAATAAATGGGTTCTGTATTGGTAAAGTTAAAAAACACCATTACTAGACTGGTGAATCTAATGATAGTTCATATGTGGTTAGTTGGTGGATTTTAAATCTGTCCTAAATATGAATTTTGGAAAATAAATAAAATAAAGGAATAGGGAAAATTCTTTATGCTTTCTTGAAATATTCAAGGACCCACTTTGAGCTATTTAGAGAATAGGCACATTTTTCTAGGAGGATTTACTTTATTTCATTGTTTGTGATTATTATGCATTATATTATAGAGCATACCCTCATTTTTTATATTTATTTTCTATATCTTCCTACCTAACCTCAGCCACATAGTCATTTTAACCTTATTTTTTATGACCTCATGATTAATATTTTATTTTTATTTATATAGGGGAGATTCTAAAGAAAATTAAAGCCTATAGTTGGGAACATATATTTAAGGTATGATCATAACTCCATTTTTATTTTACATTTGAGTGATGGGAGAAAATGTATGGTGGGGTAAATTAAAAAATGGGTATAACATTTAAGGAAAATTTATGAAATTTTAATTAAAAGAATAAATAATATAAATAAATAAGTTAACTTTGAGGAATTAATAATTTTATCTAAATTATTGATTCTGGAGGTCTTACCTTTTTCTACTTTCACTTAGTTTTATTTTCCTAGTTGTAAGGCATGGTTCCTATTTAAAATATTTTTCATTTGGAATCCCTATTGAGATTCTATTTTCTTGAGGACATGAAATTGTTCAAGTGTGGGTTAATTTGATAAGATGAATTCATATACATATTTTGGATACATTTCTTTAATGTTAAATAATTATTTATTTGATATTATACTATTTTTTATGTGTTTTCTCAGGAATTAGGAACTCAATACTCAAAGAAGAATATTATAGAAAAATATAAAATTCATCATTACACATCATGAATAGAAAATAAATGACATTTAATCCTAGAGTAAATAACTATCTAGTCAAAGGCCAAGCTGTGAATCCCAAATACAAGGTATGAAGTAAGTACTCAATGTGAATCCTAATTATAAGTCATGAAAGACTCAAATTTTCATCCTAATGTAGATACATAAAATGAACTAAATACATGATATGAATGGTTTGAGAACTAATTACTACTAAATATTCAAGAAATAAGAACAAAAAGATCCAAAATATTTAGATATTAATGTGGATTTGGAGTACATAGCATGAAATACTAGTACATTACATGAAAGTCTTGATGATGAATCCAATTAAAAGAGTTACATGACGTGAACCAATTACATGTGGTGTAACATTCGAATTCTATAAATAAGTAGCAACCCTAAAACATATAGGATTACTAGATATCTAAACTATTTTCTTTCTTTATTATCTATTTATTTAATGTGTTTATTCCCATTTTTTTCCACTACTTTAATTTATTATTTCAATCAATCCTTTGTCCCTACTTTTGATTCCAATATTTATTCATTTCTTGTTTTCTATTATGACATCTGAATCCAATTCCAATTTTCATTCAATGCCAATTTCTTCTATGTTATTTATTTTTTATTCATTGAAGTTGGTAATTAATTGATATTTCATGATTTAAATTGTGGATTTATTTTATTTAAGTTATCAATTTTTCATGTCAAGCATGGTGTGATCAGATTCCCTACTTTCGCTCAATTTCATCATGTGCAGATAATCCTCTTAGGGTAAGGAGTCGAGAGTAGGGGTGGATTGAACCTAATTAATATATAAATCAAAACTTATAAAACCCTATATATAGTAACTAGTTTAAATACAATTTTCAATCTCTTTTCTTTTGCAACTACCCTGACCATAGAAGGTGAATTAGAAAGGATCCTTTTTCTAATTATAGTTGAGTAGGTTATGACCAATATCATGTGATTCATTCTATCCAGAATCCAAGATTCCTTAACTTAGTTTTCCAATTATCATTATACCAAGGATTAGTTTCCATATTAGGTATATCCTATTAGTTATACCAAGATCAATTGGTGACTTTCTCACCTCTTTTCAACCGAAGTCATAGGTCCATCCCAAGCAAGATTTAGGATTACTCTTTTTTCAATACCAAAAAATTGACCCTAATCCTTCTCATTAATATATTATTAATCTCATACTACTTAGATTTAGAAAATCCAAACCAAAGATTAATCATTAAGAATCCTCTCCAAAAGGTTCATACTACTGGGTTGCTTTTCTGCAACTTCTATGTGGGTTTGACCCCAAACTTCCACTTTAATATGTCTTAGTAGATAAGTATAGTTTGGGAAATATAAATATAATCTAATAAATTCTTGTTTATAGTCAAAAACTCCATGTAGTCTTGTCACATTCATAATATTAAAAAAAATTCTAAAAATAATTTTTCAAACCTAATAAAAACCAGTATATGTGATATTATATACATAAAATATGTATACATAGCCTATGTATAATATTAATTTCCTCCTCTAGAAAAAATATAAGACTAATTTGAAAATTTTTTAGAATTAAATTTAGCCTATAATTTATGTAGTATTATTTCAAATTAATTCAAAGTGAGTAAAATAAATTAAAATCCAATATTTAAGTTATTTTACAACTAAACTCAAAAACACACCTATAAACTAAATATATGATAATTTATATAAAAATTTGTAATTCATTGGGATTAAATCATTTAATAAAAATTAAATATTAATGAAATATTATGCTTTATATGATTTATAATAAGATGAAATGTAATTCAATTTTATAGACCTTGATGCTAATAAATAAAGACAAAAATAAGTTGAGAATAAAGTTAAAGAATCATAAGAATAATAATATATTCCATGATAGAAAAAAAGACTAATGTGTGTTGAGTGGTATAAAATCTAAAATTAAAAACAATTACAACACCATCTACAACACCCTATCTAAAAACATTATCCTCGTCGAGATTAGTAACACCATCATCAATCATAAAAAGGTATATCTGTGGGAGTATGTGAAACACTAGGAACAAAATATACATTAATAGAGAACATCCATGCATTAAACTATGATGTTAATTCAACTAAAATATTTAAACACATAAAATTTAATCTTGTTATAAAATTTTAACTCATATGATCCATTCATCATACCATCTCCTACATTAGATTCTTATATTCTTAATCCTCATCAATGGGCTTGATCAACTTTTTCTCTATAAAGTATAATACCAAAACATTATTTATAGTTATTGTAGGTCAATTATTTATTGGTTAAATCTTCTTTTCATGACTATAACAAACCTTTTTGGGGTGTTCTTGATCAAAAAATAAACTAAAGTGATCATCAAAACCTAAATGGTTCTCTTCTTATTCATCAAGTGCCACCAAAGAATCCTATGAAAAAGTTTATCAAATTTTGAATATATATTTTAATAAATAACTACATAAAACATTATTCTATAAAAAAATCAAACAATTATTGTAATTTTCTATAACATTTCATTATTTATTGAACTATAATCATTTTTATTTTGGTAATATAAAAAAATTTCATGGCATACTCATCCCTTATATTTAATACCTCTATTTGAATTTAAAATTAAAAAAAATTAAAAAAAGACATATAATATAATTTAGATCATATATATGATTAATCATAGTAGTGAACCCAAGAGTATATAAATATTTATTTTATAAAATACTATGTTAATTATATTTTGATGAACACTACATTAACCTTTCATTTATATAAATTCATAATAATAAATCCTAATAATGTAATATAATAGATAGGAAATAATAAAATTATATCATAAATAAAAGAATATTCCAATGAGAATTAATCATAGAATATTAATTTATTAGAAAAAATTAAATCAAGGGACACAAACATATGGTTTTTTAACTATATTTAAGTATCTTTAATAACGATCATATTTTTAGGACCTTCAAAGCTTATAGAAATCCTCATGTGATCTACCCTCATATTTGTTCCATTAATAAAGTTGAAATTGAAATGTATAAATTAAAAAAAATCAATTGAATGTATCATGAGATGATCTAATCAATAAATAAATATCCCTATATAAATATTAACCCATTATCTATTATTGTTTGAAGAAGAATATTTTTTTCATGAGATTGGATACATCAAAATGAAATATTTATATCTATGAAGTGTACATATAAATATTTTATTATTTTTATTATTTTCCTAGAAATATTTTTATATTTATTATAATCAACCATAATATATGTTTCTTCATTATAAATAGCACATAACCATGTAGTACCAATTATTTTATTATTGAAATAAATATCTTAACTAAATAAAATAAATAATTATTACAAAAAATAAATATTAATGAAAATTTATTAATAATATTTAACAAAATAATAACAATGTGTTTGTAATATAAGGCTAAAACACCTTAGTATCATTTGTAGCCTTGATATCACTAATAATATCTATAATACTAATAATATTAGTACCCTCAAAATGGGTAGAAACAAGAGAAAGTGTAGGATAAAGAGCGGAAGGAATGGACTCGAGTAAGGGAGATGAATTTATATGATGACAGGAGGTAGTAAGATCTATATGAAACAACCCCAACTCTAGTAGCTCAGATTTGGTAGATACATTATTACATTGGCATAATATACAAAGAATCTTATCCTGAAGGACCAAATAGTTTAGTAGTCTTAGTAAACTAGATACATACTTGGAATTCACATTACAATTTAAACATAAAGAACAAAAAGTATTTTCTTTGAGAATTTCATTATTCCAATAAGAATTACCCTATATATCAATCATAAGAAAATCATGGTATCTTGGGGAAAATAAATCATAAGAAATGGGTGATCTCAAATTCACAGTAAGAGTTAAGTACAATGAAAGCTATCATGAAACAATAATCATAATCAACATGGAAAGGTAAATAACTGAACACACATGAAATTTAATCAATAAATAATCTTTCATGAGAATAGAAGTCATAATTTATATGTCAATGTAAATAAATGGAAATAAATTTCATTTTATTAGTATCTTTATCACAATCTAGATCCACATATAATATCATAGTGAAAATATCATGGATAATAATAACTAAAAACTCAATAATTTAAATGAATAATATTGAACACCATGATCTCAAACATCATGGTATCTCTTCTATCAAGATCATTCACAAGGAATTTTAAATATTATGTGAAAAAACACATTTAATTTGGCCAACTTATTTGTCTCATAAGACCTACTGATGCATTAAGGAGATATCGACAACTAGGATCCACCCATGTATTGCATGTCAAATGAATTAATAATATATATAAATGATAAATTTAATTCATGAATCAATATTCCTTATCCAAAAATATTCATATTGATTAAAATATTCAAATTTAACATTATTTCCCAAATTATTAAAATAACTTTCAAATTAATCAATGTGTGTAAAAAAATGGTATATGGCTTAGGCAATAACCATATCCATGATAAAATAATATGGATATTTAAGAAAAATATAATTTTCAATGAATTATTATTATAAATAAATAACATGTTAATTATATAAACTATATAAATAAATTTAATGCATAATATTAAAATATGCCTCAATGAAGTTAAATTGAGACGAATTCTCTTACCACTTTATAATCAGTCAAATCGTATAGCCCATGAAATAATAACATAAAAAATTTAAATATCGTGATAATAATAAATTCATGATATAAAATTTAAATGGGGAATTGTATAAAACTCATAAAATAATATAGGTGTACAACATCAAATTATGTCTCAATGAAAGAAAATTGAGATGAAGTCCCTTACAGAGATCAAATCATTGAAGTGATAATTAATAAAATGAATTTATTATGTGTATAATCTATAAATCCACATAAACCAATTAAAAATAAAACATAATATAATAAAAATTAATTTCACATATAAACTTATCATGTCATAATCAATGAAGTAGAAGTTTACCCCAATAAATGGAAATTGAGATAAGAAATTGATTACCTCGTAATTCCCTTTAGTTGATCATGATTGAACCTCATGTATAATTGTTTTAAACATTATATTAATTTAATTTAGAACCATATTCATATTTATAATATCTTATATGATCCTTATATAACATTTTACAACACATTCATTAACAATATTTTATTATTTTCATTGCTTTGTGTGTTAATTGCCTTATTTTCGCATGTAAGTTTTTTCATGAATGTCTTTATTATTTTGAATAGGATGTAGATCCATAAAATACCAAATTATATTAATGTTATAAATATCATATTTAATTATTAAATATATTTTTATAACCATTATTTAATTTTTAATATGGAAAATAAACCACATTGCGTAGTGGAGGTGGTAGGCCGTACGTATGCACAAGCGAAGATATCATTCCCTTAATAGTAAATTTTTAAGGGGTGAATGATATATTAAAATAAAATAATTCATGTAATGTCAAAATTACAATATATATTTTTTATTTCCACCATTATAACTATCCAAGTAAATTTTTTATGAGAAACAAATCACACAAATGTGTCGAGACAGTAAGTTGTACGTACGCACATGCAATGATTTTTCTTTTCATAGGATAGATAAATGATAAAATATGGTAATCCCATAATCATAATAACATATAATAATATATATTATATTGTATTTATTAATTTAGTATGGAATAAACACACTATGAGGAATTATAAAAAGAAATAAAGTTGAAAGAGTTGGTAAAGATGATTACCTTCTCTATGAAGGAGGTCTTTATAACTTTTCTTAAGGAACCTAGGGAAGGTCTTATGCAAGGTATAGAACCTCAAGAACATAACTAAGTACATTTAGAAGATAAATGGGTATATTTTTGTTAATACATATTACTCAATGTGGTGTTAAGAAGTGATGTAAGGGGTGTCCTTTTATAATTGAAGTGTGGGGAACTTTTGGAATTTCTCAAAATATTAAAATATAATATGACTATTTTAAACAAAAAATACTTAAAAATTGCCTATAAATGAATAGGGGATGAATTTTTAAAACATAATTTATCCAAGTTTTTGTTATTTAATATTTATATGATTTTTAAATAATTTAATAAAATATTATATTTACGAAATATCATTATTTTCAATTTTGACACAATTTATTAGTTTGAATCTAAAAATATTAAGACAACCAGAAAATTTCAAAAAAATATTTTAATATATCCTTAATATTTTATATTCATATATAAAATTATTTTAATACCTTAATTAATTCAAATTATATTAATTTTAGTTTTTTTAATATCATTTATTCAATTATCCTATTAATTAAACAATTACTACATCAACGAACGTGTAATAATTTAAGGAAATTATTTATTCTCTATAAATTAAAAATAAATTACCATGATTTGGATAAATATTTTATATTTAAAAATAATATTTATATTCAAACATATCCTTTGGATGACAGTGTATTAAAAATATTACACTTATTAAAAACAAGAGTGTGACATGTTTGACATTTCATTGAATAAAATAATATAAAGGTTGTAATCTTATCCAAGTAGCCCCAAAGGACATAAATAGATTTATATCATGAAAATAATTTTATTATTTTATAAATATCTATTTATATTCTTTAAATATTTTTTATAACTCACATCTATGTTATGACAACACATTTAATGTGTTATTTTGACTTTACTAGCCTTATGCAAGAATTGCAAAATCATTTGGATAAGACATTTGTTATATAAATCTAAAATTAATTTATAACCATAAATATTAAAAATAATACATAATATTAAATATTAAATTCTATAAATTTCTTATATCAATCCAATTTTTATTTTTAGGATACCAAATTTGACTTTTCCAGTGTTGTACAGGCTCTACGTCAGCATTGAAAATGATTTTCATATTTATCATGTAATGAATTATATTATGCATGTTATAAATTATTTTTTAATGATATTTATATTATAATATCATACATGAGTCATTAAATAAGTTTAATAAGTTTTTATATCACAATTATTTCTTAGTGATATCACAAAAGATACTGTATTTTATATAAAAACTATATTTTTTACGATTCATCAAAATTTTAACATTTTTAGAAAATTATCAAAATTTTACCATAAAATAATTCTGATATGTTTATCTAAAAATTAAATTCATTTTATGAAATACAATTTCAAAATTTTAAAAAATTAATTTTTATTTATTTCCCCAAAGAAAGCAATAAAAACCTCATTTTGTTGAAAATGTATATTTGAAGAATAAAATGGCTATACTAAAAAATAATGTGTTTATTTACTAATAATTAATAAATAATTTTTAATTTAATATGAAATTCATATATATTTCATAATATATTTAATCTTATTCACACCCACTAATTTAACAGCTATGTTTTAATGGTCGTATTTAAATAATAATATTTTTTGGGTTTGTTTAGGATCAGTGTTGTGTGCAACATAAACTATCAAAGAGATTAAATTTATTTAAAAAGATACATACTATAAAATCTTGGGGTGTTATATTATTCCCACCTTAAAAAAATCATCCTCAAAATTTCCATAATGTCATCTCATGAATATATTTTGTTAGTTATTCATCATAAATTCCTCAAGTTCCCACGTCAATTCTTTTATCTTATAATTCTCCAAAGTACCTTTACTATCCAAGTCATTTGATTCCACAACACTTGTTATCTAGTGTAAAAAATCTATATAGGGTCTTCACAATAAGATAAATCTGGTTCCAATTAAATTTCTTTAGAGTTTAAAACATGTGTTAGGCTTAGCATATACTTCCTTAACAAAGATATATGGAACACATCATGAAATTTGGAGAGACTTGGTGGAATTTTCGATTGGTAAGCTACAGTTTCAATTCTTCCTAGAATTTCGAATGGTCATATGTACTTGGGGCTCATTTTACCTTTATTATCGAACCTTATAATAGCCTTCTATGGAGATACTTTTAGAAACACATGATCACCCACTTGGAATTTCAAATCCTTTCTCCGATTATTGGAATAACACTTTTTCCTACTTTGAGATGCCTTTTACATTTTCTTTATAATGATTCATACGGCGCCATTTGAGTACTCTAATGGAATCTATTGTTATAGTAAAACTCAAATAAAGGTAAATAATAATCCCATATACATTTAAAATAAATTTATCATGATCTCAACATGTCTTATAATGTTTTAATATTCCTTTCATAATGTCCATCGGTTTAAGGATGGTAGGTGGTACTCAAATAAAGCTCAGTATTAAGATATTTCTAAAGAATATTCCATAATTTTGATGTAAATCATGGATCATGATCTAAAACAATTGAAATAGGTGAACTATGAAGTCTTAAAACTTTATTAATATAGATTCTTTTGAGTCACTCAAGAGGTGAATCTTTTATTATAGCAAGAAAATGTGAATATTTTGTAAGGCGATCAAAAGTATCCCATATCGCATCATTCCTTCTAGGATCCCTTCATAGTCCTATGATAAAGTCCATTTTAATTTCATCTCATTTCCATGTAGTTATAGGAATAGGTTTCATGAATCCTCTAGGATTCTATCTCTCAGCCTTCACTTTTTGAAAAAATAGGCATCTTGATACATAGTCAGCAATTTCCCACTTCATATTATCCCACCAAAAATGTTTCTTCAGATTCCTATACATATTGGTACTACCATGGTGTATAGATAAATTTGATCCATGAGATTCATCCAATAGTTCCCTTTTCAGCTTAGGTATTGATATAACACATAACCACTTTCAAAATTTTACAATTTCATCTTCACAAACACAGCCTTCCAATTTTACATCATTCAAAACTTTAATTTCATTTTGAAAATTATCATCATATAATTGATATTTTTTTATCTTTTCCAACAAATATGGTTTATAAATCATTTGAAAAAAGAATGGTGTATCCCTGTATTTAATAATTCTCATATCCGTCTTTATTAAATCTATAAACATGGGATCTATCTCAATCCTCATTTGGGTTATAACTCCTTTATATTTATTACATCAAGCATCTGTTACCATATTTTCTTTCCTTGGGTGGTAGTGTATTGATAAATCATAATCCTTTTGTAGCTTTATTCATCACCTTTTTCTTATATTGAGTTATTTCTATAATAATATGTATTTCAAACTCTTATGATTCGTATATATCTAGCATCTTTCACCATAGAGGTAGTGTCTTTATATCTTCAAAGAAAATATTATTACTACTAACTCAAGATCACAAGTTGGATAATTTTATTCATGAGTATTCAACTACCTTGATACATATATAATAATTTTACACTACTGGAAATCATGTTTTTCCCAACTCTTGTATTCCAACGGTTCAAAGAACTGTTGGTATAAGTAAGAAAAATTGTGTTTTCCCAACGGTTTGATGAAACCGTTGGGAAAAATGGGTAAAAAAGAGTTTTCCCAATGGTTTAGTGAAACCGTTGGGAAAGATGAAGACCCCTATACCAACGGTTCTATCATAATCGTTGGTATATATGGCATTAAGAGGTTTTTCCCAACGGTTTTTTGAAACTGTTGGGATAACATAACTTTCCCAATGGTTTTTTAAAACTGTTGGGAAAGAAAATACCCAAATATCATCGATCTGCAACTCTAGACATCTCGAAAAAAATTTCCCTAACCGAGACCTGGGCACACCCTCTCGAAATTTTTTCCCTAAACCTCAATCGTCTGGAAGGTTTGCCTCTAAATCTCGACACAAACGCTACTTCCCAACACAACAGGTCTGGTTTTCAATGATTTTTTCTTCCCTTTTAAATTGGTGTGAGTTCATTGATTTTAGATTTGTTCTTCCCGTTTAAATCAGTTCGTGTGTGTTAATTTATTTTAGATTTTTTCATTCTATTTTGGTGAAATCTAGTGTGTATTATGATCCCCTTATGAAAATAAGGCATATATAATTTTTGGTTACGGTTGGAACCCTACTTCACAACCTGCTCTAAAGGGTTCTAACTCTAATTTCCAATGATAAATCTATCTTTGATTCAAGAAATTTTTGTTCTTCCATTCTAAATCAGAAGGTGTGCCTTCATTTATTTTAGATTTTTTCATTCCATTTTTCTACAATGTATTGTGTATTATGATTCCCTTATGAACACAATAAATATATCATTTTAGGTTGTTTTTTTGTTGTGATTTATCTGTATTGAATAATTTTGGTTGATATTGAAGAGGTCAATATGATCCTGAGTTATTTTATCCTTGATTTATTTTAAATTTAAGGTCTATTGACTTGATTTCGTTGGTTAGCTATAAATACAGTTAGGGTTGTCCAGCTGGGGTGGGGGGCTGGGTTTTCCAAGTGGGGGGGCTGGGTTGTCCAAGTGGGGTGGGGGTAGAGCTGTCCAAGTGGGGTGGGGTAGAGCTGTCCAAGTGGGGTGGGGGTAGAGCTGTCCAAGTGGAGTGGGGTAGAGCTATCCAAGTAGGGAGGATGTTGAGGGCTATCCAAGTGGGGTGGGGGAGGGGCTGTCTAGGTAGGGTGGGGAGGGGTCTGGGTTGTCCAAATGGGGTGGGGGTAGGGATGTTTGGGGTGGGGGAGGGGCTGTCTAGGTAGGGTGGGGGAGGGGGTTGTCTAGGTAGGGTGGGGAGGGGGCTGGGTTGTCCAAATGGGGTGGGAGTAGGGATGTTTGGGGTGGGGGAGGGGCTGTCTAGGTAGGGTGGGGGAGGGGGCTGTCTAGGTAGGGTGGGGGAGGGGGATGGGTTGTCCAAATGGGGTGGGGGTAGGGCTGTTTAGGGTGGGGGAGGGGTTTTCTAGGTAGGTTGGGGGAGGGGGTGTCTAGGTAGGGTGGGGGAGGGGGTTGGGTTGTCCAAATGGGGTGGGGGTAGGGTTGTTTGGGGTGGGGGAGGGTGTGGAGGTTGGGTGGGGGAGGGTGTCCAGGTAGGGTTGTCCAAGTGGGGTGGGGAGGGTGTGCAGGTGGGGTGGGGGAGGGGTTTTCTAGGTAGGGTGGGGGATGGGTTGTCCAAGTGGGGTGACGGTAGGGCTATCCAGGTGGGGTGCAGGGGGGGTGACTGGGTTATCCAAGTGGGTTGTGGGGGGTAGGGGTGTCCAGGTATGGTGGGGGGGGCTGGGTTTTCCAAGTGGGGTGGGGGTAGGGCTGTCCATGTGGGGTGGGGGGTGCTGGGTTGTCCAAGTGGGGTGGGGGTAGGGCTGTCTAAGTGGGGTGGGTGGGGTGGGGTAGGGCTGTCCAAGTGGGGTGGAAACCCTAAATTCAATGTTTTAATTGGAGATTTGGTTTGTTTTATTAGGGATTAGGTGTATGAGGAATTCTCATTCCTATTATGGGTGGTTTTAATCAAAAGTTATGATGTTGGAACCATTTATGATGTTTTTTTCTCTATTTAATCTCATTTCCCCTAACTTGACATTAAATTCTATATCACATTTGGTTTCTGTTTTTTAATTTCCAGTTAAGTTATTTGTGGTCGATGATTGTCTCATGTTAATTGTTTTCAATGGTTTGGCATGGAAATTGGGCATTTAATGTGACTTTTCCAAATGGGGGTGCCTTGAGAATAATCCAAATATTTGTTAAAAATGATCAAAGGGATTTTATTATTTAAAATGGATTTCGAAATATATTTTCTATTAAAGTTCAATCCTATTGAATTGTTTATGACAAAATGACTTATATAAATTCTTTTTACATAATGGTCAGAAGTTGGATGTATGAAACTGATCGGATCTCAAGAGATTTTCAAAACAATTTGGAGAGAAGTTGGATCCATGGGTCATATGTGACGTGTACGAGTCAACCCCGCCTCAATCCGAGCCACGGTGTGTCTGGGACCACTCAAACTGTCTCTCTTTTGTTCAAAATGGACTAAATTGTATGTGAAATCAACAACTGTCATATGGGAAACCGACCAAATGCCTTCTGATTCTATTGAAACTTTAGGAAAATGATACAAGGGTCATATGTGACGTGTACGAGTCAGCCCCGCCTCAATCCGAGGTGCGGTGTGGCTGGCACCACTCAAAGTGTCTGCCTTTTGTTTCAAAAATACGTCATTTTAATTGAAAAACATCAAATGGCATAAGGAAAACCGACCAAACGCATTCGTATTGTGTTGATACATTAGCACAATGATCCATGGGTCATATGTGACGTGTACGAGTCAACCCCACCTCAATCTGAGGTGCGTTGTGGCCGCCACCACTCAAAGTGTCTGTCTTTTGTTTCAAAAGGACATCATTTGAAGTGAAAAACATCAACTGGCATATGGAAAACTGACCAAATGCATTCGGATTGTGTCGACACTTTATCACAACAATCCATGGGTTATATGTGATGTGTACGAGTTAACCCCGCCTTAATCTGAGGCACGGTGTGGCCAGAATCACTCTAAGTGGCTCTCTTTTTCTTAAAATGGACAACAATTTAAGTACATACGGAAAACTGACCAAACGCATTCAGTTTCCATTTAAACTTTAGGAGAATGATCAATGGGTTATATGTGACGTGTAAGAGTCAACACTGCCTCAATCAGAGATGCGGTGTGGCTGACACCACTCAAAGTGTCTGCCTTTTATTTCAAAAGTACGTCATTTTAATTGAAAAACATCAACTGGCATACAGAAAACCGACCAAACGCATTCGGATTGTGTAAATACATTAGAAAAACGATCCATGGGTCATATGTGACGTGTACGAGTCAACCCCTCCTCAATCTGAGGCACGGTGTGGCCTCCACCACTCAAAGTGTTTGTCTTTTGTTTCAAAAGGACATCATTTGAAGTGAAAAACATCAACTGGCATACGGAAAACCAACCAAACGCATTCGTATTGTGTCGATACTTTAGAAAAACAATTCATGGGTCATATGTGACGTGTACGAGTCAACCTCGCCACAATCCGATCCTCTTTGTGTCTGGGACCACTCAAACTGTCTCTCTTTTGTTCAAAATGGACTAAATTGTATGTGAAATCAACAACTGTCATACGGGAAACTGACCAAACGCCTTCGGATTCTATTTACACTTTAGAAAAATGATAAAAGGGTCATATGTGATGTGTATGAGTCAACCCCGCCTCAATCTGAGGCGCGGTGTGGCCAGGACCACCCAAACTACCTCTCTTTTGTTCCAAATGGACAATATTTTACGTACATACGCCAAACCGATCAAACGGATTATGATTGTGTTGAAACTTTAGGAAAATGATACATGGATAATATGTGACGTGTACGAGTCAACCTCGCCTCAATATGAGGCCCGGTGTGGCCGACACCACTCAAAGTGCCTCTGTTTTGTTTAAAATGGACTTAATATTAAGTGAAAACAACAACTAACATACTGGAAACTGACCAAACGCCTACGGATTCTATTGAAACTTTAGAACAACAATACATGGGTCATATGTGACTTGTAAGAGTCAAACCCGCCTCAATCCGAGCTGTAGTGTGGCCTGGAAAACTCAAATTGTCTCTCTTTTGTTCAAAATGAACTAAATTGTAAGTGAAATCAACAACTGACATACGATAAACCTACCAAACGACTTCATATTCTGTTGAAACGTTAGAAAAACGATACATGGGTCATATGTGATTTGTACGAGTCAACCCTGCCTTAATAAGAGGTGTTGTGTGGTCGGTACCACCCAAAATTTCTCTCTTTTGTTCAAAATGGACAATATTTTACGTATATAAGCCAAACCGATCAAACGGATTCTGATTGTGTTTAAACTTTATGAAAATTATCCATGGATCATATGTGACATGTAAGAGTCAACCTTGCCTCAATATGAGGCCCTTTGTGGCCGACACCACTCAAAGTGCCTCTCTTTTGTTTAAAATGGACTTAATTTTAAGTGAAAACAACAACTGACATACGCCAAACTGACCAAATACCTTAGGAATCTGTTTCAATTTTAGGAAAATGATCCATGGGTCATATGTGACGTGTAAGAGTCAACCCCACCTCAATCCAAGCCATGGTGTGGCCAAAACCACTCAAAGTGTATCTCTTTTGTTTCAAAAGGACATCATTTTTAGTGAAAACAACAACTGACATACAGAAAACCAACCATATGCATTCAGATTCCGTTGAAACGTTAGGAAAACTATCCATGAGTCATATGTGACATGTACGAGTCAACCCCACCTCAATATGAGGTGTGGTGTGGCCGGAACCACTCGAAGTGTCTCTCTATAGTTTAAAATGGACTTCATTTTAAGTGAAAATAACAACTAACATACTGCAAACCGACCAAATGCATTCGGATTCTGTTGATACTTTAGTAAAAGGATCCATGGGTCATTTGTGACGTGTACGAGTCAACCGTGCCTCAATCTGAGCCTCGTTGTGGACGCCACATCTCAAAGTGACTCACTTTTCATTGAAATGGAAAACATTTTAAGTGAAAACAACAACTGACATACTTAAACCCAATAAAACGCATTCAGATTCCATTGAAACTTTAGGAAAACTATCTATGGGTCATTTGTGACGTGTACAAGTCAACTCCACCTCAATCCGAGGTGCGGTGTGTCCGGAACCACTCGAAGTGTCTCTCTTTTGTTTCAAAAGGACATCATTTTTAGTGAAAACAACAACTGACATACGGAAAACCAACCAAATGCATTCAGATTCCATTGAAACATTAGGAAAACAATTCATGAGTCATATGTGACGTGTACGAGTCAACCCCACCTCAATCCGAGGCGCGGTGTGGCCGGAAGCACTCGAAGTGTCTCTCTATAGTTTAAAAGGGACTTCATTTTAAGTGAAAAGAACAACTGACATACAGAAAACCGACCAAACGCATTCGGATTCTGTTGATACTTTAGGAAAAGGATCCATGGGTCATTTTTTATGTTTATGAGTCAACTACACCTCAATCCAAGCCTCGGTGTGGCCGCCACGTCTCAAAGTGACTCACTTTTCTTTGAAATGGAAAACATTTTAAGTGAAAACAACAACTGACATACTGAAACCCAACAAAACGCATTCGGTTTCCATTGAAACTTTAGGAAAACGATCCATGGGTCATTTTTGATGTGTACGAGTCAACCCTGCCTCAATCCAAGTCATGGTGTGGCCAGTATCACTCTAAGTGTCTCTCTTTTGTTAAAAATGGAAAACATTTCAAGTACATACAGAAAACCGACCAAACGGATTCTTATTGTGTTGATACTTTAGAACAATGATCCATGAGTCATATGTGATGTGTACAAGTCAACCCCTCCTCAATCCAAGGTGTGGTGTGGCTGACACCACTCATAGTGTATCTCTTTTGTTTAAAATATACATCATTTTAACTGAAAAGAACAACTGGCATACGGAAAAATGACCAAACGCATTCGGAATCAGTTGAAACTTTAGGAAAATGATCCATGGGTCATATGTGATTTGTACGAGTCAACCTCACCTCAATACAAGGTGCGGTGAGGCTGGAACCACTCGAAGTGTCTCTCTTTTGTTTCAAAAGGACATCATTTTTAGTGAAAACAACAAATGACATACGGAAAACTAACCAAATGCATTCGTATTCCATTGAAACGTTAGGAAAACAATCCATGAGTCATATGTGACGTGTACGAGTCAACCCCACCTAAATCCGAGGAGCGGTGTGGCCGGAACCACTCGAAGTGTCTCTCTATATTTTAAAATGGACTTCATTTTAAGTGAAAAGAACAACTGACATATGGAAAACTAACCAAACACATTCGGATTCTTTTGATACTTAAGGAAAAGGATCCATGGGTCATTTTTGACATGTATGAGTCAACCGCTCCTCAATCCAATCCTCGGTGTGGCCTCCATGACACAAAGTGACTCACTTTTCTTTGAAATGGAAAACATTTTAAGTGAAAACAACAACTGACATACTGAAACCCCACAAAATGCATTTGGATTCCATTTAAACTTTAGGAAAAAAATCCATGGTTTATTTTTTATGTTTATGAGTCAACCACGCCTCAATCCGAGCCTTAGTGTGGCCAGGACAACTCAAAGTGACTCACTTTTCTTTGAATTGGAAAACATTTTAAGTGAAAACAACAACTGACATACTGAAAACTGACCAAACGCATTAGGATTCCATTAAAACATTAGGAAAACGATCCATGGGTCATTTGTGACGTGTAAGAGTCAACCCCACCTCAATCCTAGTTGCGATGTGGACGGGATCACTCTAAGTGTCTCTCTATAGTTTAAAATGGACTTCATTTTAAGTGAAAAGAACAACTAACATACGGAAAACTGACCAAAGACATTCGGATTGTGTTGATACTTTAGGAAAAGGATGCATGGGACATTTTTGATGTGTACGAGTCAACCGCGCCTTAATCTGAGCCTCGTTGTGGCCGCCACAACTCAAAGTGGATCACTTTTATTTGAAATGGAAAGCATTTTAAGTGAAAACAATAACTGACATATGAAAAACTGACCAAACATATTCAGATTCTGTTGAAACTTTAGGAAAACAATCCATGGGCTATTTGTGACGTTTACGAGTCAACCCCGCCTCAATCCAAGTCGCGGTGTGGCGGGTATCACTCAAAAATGTCATTTTTTTAAATGAACCACATTTTAAGTGATAATAACTGGCATACGGAAAACCAACGAAACCCTTTCGGAATATGTTGATACTTTAGGAAAATGATCAATGGGTCATGTGTGATGTGAACTAGTCAATCATGCCTCAATATGAGGCATGGTGTGACCGGTACTACTCCAAGTGCATGTATTTTGTTTAAAATGGATATCATATATAGTAAAAACACCTGTATACGAAAAACCGATCAAATTATGAATTGAATTCCAAATTTCACATATAATTTTCATCTAAATTTGAAATTGAATTCTAAATGAATTTTAAAATGAATTCTAAATGAATTCTAAATGAATTCTAAATTATGTATCTTTATAATTACGTTATGAATTCTGATTTAATTCTGAATGTGTATAGTTTCAGGATGTATTATATGTTAAATGTATATGAATTTGTTCTGTATATGTATATGTTAGTTGGTTATTGCAGGTAAAGGAGAGGGATTGAAGAATCACAGGTGAATGGAGACCCTGCTCCTCCCCTGTGCAAATTGCAGGCTGCTGTGCAAATTGCAGGCTGCTGTGCAATTTTCACAGCATAGGCTATGCCAACGGTTTGAAACCGTTGGCATAGTCTTCTAAGGAGGTTTATACCAACGGTTCAGATGGAACCGTTGGTATAAACTCTTTCCCAATGGTTTCAAACCATTGGGAAAATATTTATAGTTGGATTTTTTCCAACGGTTTTGAGTGAACTGTTGGGAAAAGCTAGAGATTTTGTTGGGTTTTCCCAACGGTTTACTTAAAACCGTTGGGAAAACATATGCCAACGGTTAATGTTAACCATTGGGATAGGTTGATTTTTCTAACCTATCCCAATGGTTCTTTGTAAACCGTTGGGAAAACTTTTCCCAACGGCTTACTTCCCCATGGTTTGCAGAATCGTTGGGATAGATATTCCCAACGGTTCTGCGGCCTTTCCCAACAGTTGTGAACCGTTGGAAATGCCTCTTTTTCTAGTAGTGTTATCATTTTTCATAAATACACAACCTATTCCTTTCTTCGATGAATCACTATATATCACAAACCCATAAATTAATTATGGTGGGGTCAAAATAGGAGCATTGAACAATATCCTCTTCAATTATTCAAAGCATTCTTCACATTATTTTGTCTATATGAACATAACCCCTTTATGTGTGAGCTTGGTTAATGGGTTATCCAATCAGTAAATATTTTGAAAAATTTACCAATAGTAACTTTCTAAACCAATGAATCTATATACCTAAATTATGTTCATTGGTGTAGGATATTCTTATATTACATTTTTCTTCACATTATCTACTGAGATTCTATCCTTAGATTCAATATGGACAATAAAAGAAACATTATGAATCCAAAATTCACACTTGATAAATTTCCCATATAACTCTTTTCTTCTAAAATTATCAATAATAATACTAAATTGATTCTCATGGTCCCCATTGTTTTTATAATATATAAAGACATCATCAAAAAATAACACTAAAAAACATCAAGATATTCCTTGAATACTCTGTTCATTAGATCCATGAAAATAAAAGGTGCATTAGTGGGTCCATATGGAATTACTGTAAACTCGTAATGTCCACACCTCATATGGAATACTGTATTCGGAATATATTCTTTCTTCACTCACAATTTATGATATCCATAATGAAGCTCAATATTTGAAAAATATTTAGCACCATGGATTTGATCGAATAAGTCATCAATATGAGGTAGATGATACTTATTTTTTATTATAATAGCAATGATTTCCCTATAGTCAATGTATAGCCTTGTAAATTCATATTTATTTTTAATTAAAAGAACAGGTTCTCCCTTAGGTGAAACATTGATATGTATAAATATCTTATTATATAACTTCTCAAAATTTTTATTAAACTTTACTAATTCTATAGAGGTCGTTCTATAGAAATTTTTTTATATAGGTTTTTCATTAAGGATTAAATCAATGGAAAACTCAAATTCATGCTCTAGTGAATTTATAGGTAATTTATCAGTAAATACATCAATTTATTTCAGTATAATAGGTACATCCTCAATTATAAGATTAACATATCCATATATTTTCCCTTCCACCCTAAGAATATCATTCGGAAGAGATATTGGAGGTGGATCTTAACATGAATAAAATAATGATGTATCTTCTCTAAAGATAAGGAATTCCACTCCTTCATTATAAATAATGATTTTCTTTTCATTGAAATAATTTTTTACATCATAATTTGAAAGGAAATACATACCTATTATTATATAAAAATCAGCCATAGGTATGATAATAAGGTTAGTAAATATAGCATGTTGTATTATAATGGGAACTTCGTGACACATCCTTATTGTGGTGATGCTTTTACGAGGAGTTTTGACTAAAAAATCCCTTCTTAATGTGAAAGTTAAATATATAATTTTCTTATAAAACATGGAAGATATAAAGGAATTTTTGGATCTATAGTAAAATAATTCATTGGACAAAATTGAGTCTATGATTGAAGTATCTGTCACAATATAGTTGGGAACTTTCACCTCAGATTTAGTGAGTACATAACCATTTCCTTATCCCCTAGATCTCCTATATGTTATATTCCCTTGGTTATTGGGACATTGGTTTGAATAATTCTCCATTTATATGTTTTTTAATCATTTGATATCATTAATCCATTTCTTACCCTTTAATTCATGATACATGTGGCACAAGTCTCTGTACTTGTAACACAATCTTATACCCTTCAGAAATTTCCCAAGATGTTTCTTCCAATAATTTTCACAATATTGAAATCTCTTCATTCCCTTATTATTATTTTGTTCTTTACCTTTCTCATGGTTCTTATCCAACCTCCTATTCTTTTGATTTCCTTTAAATATATAGGATCTATAAAATTCCTTCTTCATTTTGATGGCACGTAGTACTATTTCATTATATGCGGAAAAATTTTAGGAAAACAATTCCCTTCAAAGTTTTGGATTAAGGCCCATAAATAAATGATCAATATTTCTCTTTGGATTATGTATATAATTTGTAGCGTACCTAGCTAGTGTTATAAAGGTAGCCTCATATTCCGCAACATTTTTTTCCTCATTTTTCTTTAAGATGAGGAACTTTATCTTTATTTTTTTCATTGTTCATGAGGGAAATATTTATCAAATAATATTAATTTTAAATCCCTCTACCCCATATATTATATTTCTTCTTCTTCCTTGGTATACAAGATCAATTACCACCATTGTTCAGCATCACCTCTAAGATAATGCACTAAAAACGTAAATTTTTCCCTTTCATTGCATCCCAAGGCAATAAATGTCTTCTCAAGAGACTTGATTCATTTCTCAGCTACCATTGGATTAGTATTTACACTAAAATATAGATGATTTTATCATATAAAATTATTTAATATAGATATATCATGTTGTGGAACATTGTGTTCCTTCATATGTGAAAGGTTATTAGACATAAATTGGGTTAGTTGGCCTAGTATGGTCATGATCTTATCATCTACAATGCTAACTATATTTTCCTTCTTAGTGATAAAATACCTACATTAATAGTGGGTATTGATTCTCTTTCTTCAATTAGGTGTCATCACTAAATAATTTCACACACTTATTTAACTCAAAATTAACATGAATATTGATCCACAAAATAAAATCCCTTTAATGGTAAACATTTTTGAATACTATAAGGGGTTATCATAGTTCTCATGTTAGATACATTTATTTTAAAATCTAGTTCCCAAGGTCTCTACAAAACTTCCTTTGATACCAACTGTTACAACCCTAACTCCGATACCTCAGATTCAATGATTACTTTTTTACATTTGAATAAGATAAAAGGAATCACATCCTGAAGGACCAAATAGTTTAGTAGTCTTGGTAAACTAGATAAAAGCTTAAAATTCACGTGAAAATTTAAAAATAAAATAAAAAATATATTTTATTTGAGAACATCATTATTCCCCTTAGCATAACCCTGCATATCAATCATAAAACACTTCCTGGTATCCTAAGGAAAATAAAACATAAGAAAGGTGTGAGCTCAAATTATCAGTAAGGGTAAAGTATAGCAGAATATATCATAAAACAATAAGAATGATCAACATGTCAAGGTAAATAACTTTTCACACATTCCATTTAATCAATAACTTTTCTATAATGAGAATATAAGGCATAATTATTATGAAAATGTAAATAATTGGAAGCAAATTCCATTTAATCAATATCTTAAACACAATCTTAATCCATGGATAATATCATAGTGAGAATATAAAGGATAATAATAAATGAAATATTGATGGGGTAAATGATAAATATTGAATTCCATTATCTCAAATAACATGGTATCTCTACTGTTAATACCTTTTATATGATAGTTTAATCATTATGGGGAAACCCCATTTAATTTGGCCAACTTATTTGTCTCATGAGACCTACTGATTCATCAATAGGCTATCTATAACTAGGATGCACACGTCTTGAATTTACAAAGAATTCCTAAAATATAAAAATTATTCAATTAATTCATGAATAAAAATATAAATATTGAGTAAAAGATATTTATTTAACATTATTTCCCCAGTTATTTAAATAAAATTAAAATTAATCACCGTATGTAAAAAATGGTATATGTCTTAAGAAATAATCATAACCATGATAAAATAATATTTATATTTATTAAAATTTAATATTAAATTAATTATGATCATAAATAAATTAAATGGTTGTTATATACACCATAGAAATTAAATTAGGTGTTTAATATTAAAATATGCCTCAATGAAGTGAAATTGAGATGAATTCCCTTACCACTTTCTAATAAGTCGAATTGTATGCCCCATGAAATAATAACATCACAACATTAATATCATGAGAATAAATAAATTCATGATATAACATGTCAATGGGGATTTATATATACATCATAAAAGAATATAGTTACATATCATCAAATTATTCCTTAATGAAAGAAAATTAGGATGAAGTCCCTTACAAAGATCAAATCATTGAAGTGATAATTAATCAAATGAATTGATTATGTATATCAACTATAAATCCAAATAAAAAAGTGTAAATATAACATAAGATGATAAAAATTAATTTCACATATAAACTTAGCATGGCATAATCAATTAAGTAGAAGTTTAACTCAATTAATGTAAATTGAGTTATGAATTCCATTGCATCACGCTTCCCTTTAGTTGAACATGATTTAATCTCTTTTATAATGGTTTTAAATGTTTTATTAATTTATTTTAGAACCATATTCATATTTATAATATCTTATATGATCCTTTTATAATATGTTACCACATTTTCATTAATAATATTCCATTATTTTTATTGTTTCTATGTGTTTGTTGCCTTGTTTTCTAATGTATGTTTTTTCATGAATGTCCCAGTTATTTTGAATAGGATATAGATCCATAAAATCTATAATTATACTAATGTTATAAATATAATATTTAATTATTAAATTTTTTTTATAACCATTATTGAATGTTGAACATGGAAAATTAATTGCATCATGTCGTGGAGACAGTAGGTCGTATGTACACATGAGCAATGGTATCATTCCTTTACTAGTGAATGAGTAAGGGATTTAATGATATATTAAATTCATATAATTCATATAATTTCATAATTTTCATATATATCCATTATTTACACTATTACAACCATCCATATAAAGTAAGGATGAAAAAAATTACACCACTATGTGGAGATTGTAAGTCATACGTACGCACGCGTGGTGCTTTCATTTTTCATAGGATGGATAAAATATGGAATATGGTTATACCATAATCATAATAACATATAGTAATATATATGATACTAGATTTATTAATTTATTATAGAAAAAAACACATGAATATTAAGTATAAGAATAAATAAACTTGAATGAGTCGGTAAATACGATTACCTCTTCTACAAATTACCTCTTTATAACTTCTCTTAAGGGACCTAGGGTAGGTATTTTGGAAGGTCAAGAACCTCAATAACTTAACTAAATATTTTTATAAGAGAAATGGGTAGATTTTTTTTGATCTATATGGATCTAAGTGGTGTGAATAAGTAAAAGAAGGGGTGGATTTTATAATTAAAGGGAGGGGCACTTTCATAATTTCTTAAAATATTAAATTATAATAAGACTATTCTAGTTATAAATACTTAAAAATGGAATATAAATTCATAATAGATTAATTTATAGACCATATATTATAAAATTTGTGATTATTTAATATTTTTATGATTTTTAAATAATTTAATAAAATATTATATTCATGAAATATCATTATTTTCAATTTTGACACTATTTATTTCTTTGACACTAAAAATATTAACAAAACAAGATAAATTTGATAAAAATATTTTAATACATTCCCATTATTTCATATTAATCTAGAAAATTTTTGTAGAACCTTAATTAATTTTAATTATATTAATTTTAATTATATTAATTTTAATATCATTTATTTGATTGTTACATTAATTGAATAATTATTCCATCGATGTTGTATAATAATTTATGGTAATTATTTATTTATTAAAATTTAAAAAATAAATTACCATGATGTATATAAATATTTTATCTTTCAAAATAATATTTTTATTTGAAAATATCCTCTAGATAAAACCATATTAAAAATAATACACTTATTAAAAACAAGAGTGTGACATGTTTGGCTTTTCATTTAACAAAATACTATAAAGGCCATAATCTTATCCACATGGTCCTAAAGGACATAAATAAATTTATATCATAAAAATGAGTTTATTATTATCAAAATAACCATTTAAAAATAATGTAATATTATTATTAATATCATTTATTTGATTGTTCCATTAATTGAATAATTACTCCATCGGTGTTGTATAATAATTTAAGGTAATTATTTATTTTCTAAAATTTAAAAAATAAATTACCATGATGTAGATAAATATTTTATCTTTCAAAAGAATATTTTTAGTTGAAAATATCCTCTGGATAAAACCATATTAAAAATAATACACTTATTAAAAACAAGAGTGTGACATGTTTTTCTTTTCATTTAACAAAATATTGTAAAGGTCATAATCTTATCCATGTGGCCCTAAAAGAAATAAATAAATTTTTTTCATGAAAATGAGTTTATTATTATCAAAATAACCATTTATATTCATTTTAATATTATTATTAATATCATTTATTTTATTGTTCCATTAATTGAATAATTACTCCATCGGTGTTGTATAATAATTTAAGGTAATTATTTATTTTCTAAAATTTAAAAAATAAATTACCATGATGTAGATAAATATTTTATATTTCAAAAGAATATTTTTAGTTGAAAATATCCTCTAGATAAAACCATATTAAAAATAATAAACTTATTAAAAACAAGAGTGTGACATGTTTGGCTTTTCATTTAACAAAATACTATAAAGGTCATAATCTTATCTATGTGGCCCTAAAGAACATAAATAAATTTATATCATGAAAATGAGTTTATTATTATCAAAATAACCATTTATATTCATTCAATATTTATTATAAATCACATTTATATCATGAAAATACATTTAATGAGTTGTTTTGACTTTCCTGGCCTTATGTAAGCATTGCACAAGAATTTGGATAACCCACTTTTTATATAACTATAAAATTATTTTATAACCACAAATAATATCAATAATAAATAATATTTAATAGTAAAGTCTATAAAGGATTTATATCATCACAATTATTATTTTTAGGATACCAATTTTGACTTTTCGAGTGCTGCATCGGCTTTGTGTCAGCAATGAAAATGATTTTCATATTTATCAGGAAATATATTATATTTTTTATGTTATGAATTATTTTTGTATGATATTTATATTATAATATAATAAATGATTCATCAAATGATTTTAATAAATTTTTATATCATAATTATTTCTTTATTATATCATAAAAGATATAGTATTTTATATAAAAACTGTATTTTTTACTATTCATCAAAAATTTAAATTTTTCAAAAAATTATAAAAATTTAAACATTGACTAATTTTGATATTATGATCTCAAAATTGAAATTCATTTTATCAAATAAATTTTCAAAAAAATTCATAAACTATTTTATTTATTTTTTAATAGAAAGTAATAAAAATCACTTTTTGATGAAAACATATATTTGAATAATAAAATGAATTTACTAAAAAATTGTGTGTTTATTTAATATTAATTAATAAATATTTTTTTTAATATTAACTTAATATATATTTCATAATATAGTTAATCATATTCACACCCAACAATTTAACAACTATGTTGTAACAGTCATATTTAAATAATAATATTTTGGGGTTTGTTTGGGCTCAGTTTTGCGTGCAGTGTAAGCTATCGAAGAGAATAATTTTTTTTTAAAAGATACGTAGCATGGAATCTTATGGTGTAATACATAGAATATTTATATTGTGGATAATACTATTCTAATGGAAACTAAGTTACTTTAGGATAAAAAGGACTCTAATCGATGAAACCCAAAGATGTATTATGACATTTGAATGATTTTATCATCAATAAAAGATACAATCATGGTTTTTATAAAGGTATTGGAGTGTTCAAGGTTTTATATCCTAGATAAAACTCAATTATAGTGAGAGAAAATCCAGGTTTCAATGAATTTGATAGACCTATCCCCTTAAAAGGCCTTAGTGAAAGAGATCGTATAAAGATTCATTGAGTGGGGTGAAATTTTGAATAATTTTTATATTTTATAACTTTTTGAAACCACTACTCCAATTTATTTAATCGATTCGATTAAATTTACATTATTAAATACATTGTTAATAAATTTAATAAAATAAAATAATAAATAGTACATGATTATTTAGAAGCTTCACTAATCAAAAATTAATAGTTACATCCATGGAATGATATGGAGACACTCATAGCCATATGATTCACTAGGAAAATATTCTGAATAAAAATGAGAAAAATATTATCTTGTACTGATTTTAAATGAATTATTCTAACTCTTCATTTTCTCTCATACATGTATAATAAAAATATAAATCCAATCAGTATGGGTGATCTTCTTAATCACTTCTTCTTTTCATTGATGTTTCTATATTTTAATTAATCTTCACTTCTTTAAACCTCAACTTTAAGATAAACTTTTTTGAAATAAAATAGTTAAAATATACTTATAATTTTATATATAACTAAATAACACTTCTTAATTATCCAAATTATAATATCAACCATCAATTTACTGATATTTTCCCTAAAATTTGATAAAATGATGTTTTAAAGTATACAAACTTCCCCTTTAATCTATATCCCCTTACTTTTGTTGAGTCACTCATATCTCTATCTAATACAACATTTGAGACACTTCACTTAAATTTTTCCAAACTTGTTATCTTAAATTTGTATATAATTTTGAAATATATAAATAGATTTCAAAAATCATAGTACTCTAAATTATATCATGATGCTAGTATTTTCAAAATAGTTAAACACAACTACTCTAAAAAATAACTCTAAAAAATATTACATCATTGTGAAATTCATTATGATGTGATTCATTCATCTTCCCTATTATTCCATAAAAACCATGGGATAATTAAAAAAATTCTTTTAATAGTTGAAGTTCTCTTTTAAACATGTTATATCCACAAATATACATTTTAAAATATTCAAAATCCACTTTGGGGTTGAGTGGGGACCAAGTATAAACACATTCAAGGTACAAACATATACAAAAAAATAAAATGAATTATAAAGGAAATCCATATTCATCAAATCTTGGGATAGAAGGAGCACATCAATATTATCAGGATAAATCCCTAATATCAATATCAAGAGTGACCTAAAGGTTCTCTTAAAGGAAATTGGTAATAAAGTCCAAGACCACAAGATGGCCATCATAAGTGAAGATCTTTGAATCCAGTTTTTCAAAGGTGTAGCCAATATGAAATAGAAACCACCTCCTAAGTTTATCCTTGAGGCCTTAGGGAAATCTATCCAACTTCAAATTATCTTGATCCTCAGATGATCTGATTATATTATTATTATTATTCTTAAATTAACCTTAATTTGTAGCCTTTAAAATATTATCAAAGATTCGATTAATCAAATTATAGAAGTAGGAAGGGAATTAAAAGTACCTAAGATCTTTTCCTGCATAGATCATGGATCCATCATCATGATTTGGGAGCTCCTGGTTAACCTCTTTAACAAAATCATTAAACACACCAAATTAGAGAGGATCTTTAACTTCTATCTCTTTAGGACCCTTAAAAATTTATCCCAATATCCCCTTTAAGCTAGTGATCTTACATTTCAATTGTGTCCTCATTAGTTTAGGAAGATTTGAATAATATTTTTATCATCTAGGTCTCTTCCAAGTACATACTAAATAATTTCCCAAATAAAATCCACCATTATCCCCTTTATTTAATCTTGATCATAAATAAATTTATTATATAACCTAGACCTCTTATTTATATGTTGATAAATCCTGAGAGTTTACATCAGTTCCTTTTTCAAGCTTAGTGGAAACATCAATTTTCACTACTATCAAATCCATATATTCTTGATTCGGATATAAACTTTCATCTTGTAAGTTTTTCTTATTCCTCCTAAACCCTAAAAGTTTCTATCCCTCAATTTCCTTATCTATATACTTTCAACTCCTAAAACCAATTACGAGTATCAAAGCCAAAGTAAGTACCCTATTCTGAATATTATGGGTTGTCCTTCCCTTAAGAAGCTAAAAAGATCAAGCTTCCACTGTCGGCTGAGAACTCATATCCTTGGATAATCAATAAATCATAAGTATCCATGTAAATTCCTAAATCATCATATATATTTGAAAAATAAAATAAATTCATAGGATTAGTAACCTTCTTGAGATATTTCCTACTTCTATAGTGAACATATTGATTAACTACCATCTCTTAAACCTCCTTTAACCAGTCATTTTCAGTTTTTACAAGGGAAATCATATGGTTTAATCTTAACATTGATCTAGTCACCTTATCACATGATCACCTCCTCAAAAATCATGTTGAATCCATGTCCTACTTGTCCATCTGATTCATGACCTTTACCTGAGGATGCAACCACTTTAGAATAATATATCCAATTCTCAACCATTGAGAGACCATTTTAAGTGTTTGTTTCACACTAAAAATTTTCCCCTAAATCTATCATTATCCTTGAAATAATTAATCTATAAATTTCATCCACCTTGAAGACAATAACCTCATACATTTAATTTAAGTGACCATTACTCCTATTGGGGAAGAAAAAGGTATAAATATAATATCATCTAAATGCTTTAAATTTCCATCCTAACAGTATAATGATTGGTATCCATTCTTATATTCAGAAAATCCATGTGGATAGACCTATTGATGTAACCTATACATTTCAAATAGAGAAAAAAATCAACCAAAGACTCAAAGATCGTATATTTCTTACATAAATATTCATTTTCAGTCTCATTCAAGATAGACTCAACCAGGGGTCCAAGATATTAAATTCAAAAAAAGGGTGATGGTGTCATGAACCAACCCAAGACCACTCATCAATGTTTGTACTGGTGACATGACATGGAATCAATCACGCCTTAACATATTCTAGAGTCTTCTAACTAGAGGTGAGGTCCTAAATTCTACATTAGGGAGACTATTCCCTCAAATAAAAGTCATAAAAATAGGAATGACCAAAACATCCATAATAGATAAACATCGTATTATTAATAAACTAATAAAGTCAATGTTATAAAATGTATCATGTGGTAGAATATTGTATGCATACAAACTGGTAACCCACTAGATCAACCTCATATATAAAATAAACAAAATAATTAAAATATACAATAGGATCTATTTTCATCCTTGAACCTCACCAACTTAATATCCAAAACCCTTTCAAGATACCCCAACCTGATCCACTATATAGCATGTGATCAAAGTAAAAGTAGACATATGATTTTCATGTGCACCAAGGTGCTTGTATAGAGTGTGATAAATACATCTCAGTAGGGTCCCACTAATTACCCTAATATACACTATCATATATGTGTATGCATGATTAATGTAAATGGAATAAATAAAAATGAAAACACAATCAAAACAAGTGTCATGTGTTAGCCAGGCAATCGGGACCCCATACACATCAGGTCATCATATAACGACAAGGACACAATAACACCTAACCATACCTACTTCAACCTAATCTGGAATCTAGTTTTCATATGTAACCATCTTAAAACCCATCCCATACCCAAAGAATCAATGTAGGTTACCATCAAGACTAGACCACTACCAAAAGGTACAAGGTAGAGTCTTGTATCCAAGTCTTGGAAATGCCTTCTAACTAGAGGAATTCCTTCCAAAACCCTCTCACTCAAGGTGAGGATAATTTTAAAGTCTTATAAACTACCATATAAATTAAGGTGGGGTCTATACCAAACACCCAAAATAGTCCCTTTCTATATGTAGGTAACCCAACAAGCATCTTAACCAACCTCTCTCACTTAAAAGAGGTATCACATTACATCCACCACCCACTTACACATGATAAGGTCACAAACTGACCAATCCCCTCTCACTCAGGGTGAATTTCAAAAGAATAAGTGGATAAATTCCCTCTCACTCAAGGTAGTCCCTTCCACTAACCTCTTACTCAGGTAAAAGACATATCCTGACCACAACTCTCTCACTCAGGGTAGGATCTACCAGGTCATCCACCACTCTCTCACTTAGGATGAGGTTATAAACTAACCACTACCCTCACACTAGGGGTAGGGTCCAATCCATGTCTCCCTCCCCTCTCACTTAGGGTGTGCATCATAATCTACACATGCAGGAAATAGTAAACAAGGCACGTAGACAATAACACAAGATCACTAGATCCCAATAGGGTGTTAGTCACTCAAGACCTAGAATCTCTTCCCAACCATGCCTACGTATCCATCCATACTCATAGTACTATCTCCTCAAGACCATTTTTATTTTACATGAATAACATGTTGGTTCTCTAGGCATTCTCATGTTTCGCATCATGGATTCTACTAGAGTACTTCTGACCCACCTCGATCTATTCTTACTAGAACCAATCCACACTTATCAACCCACAGTGATTCCTCAGCCTATAGTCTCCCTATTACCCTATCCTCAAGAGGAAATTCCAAATTTCATCAAAATCCTACTTATATCCTGGTCCCACTACCCCAATAAAGTTTAAACAACTCACCCTAAGGCCCCCCTATAACCTCATGTTGAGTCCTCTATGATGATCCTAACCCACTCTAAGGTGTTATCTCACATCTCAATTGGGAGGTATCTCAACCCATCACCCAGAGGAAACTCCTCTCCATCACACCCCATATCATCCTGGGGAACTCATCCCACTGATGGGACTTGTCAAGGTTTTTATTCCCTCTCAAGTGGGAGTCACTCATCATGCATGAGATGTACATTCATCTCACCCATCACCACTATGACTAAGCCTCTAATGCCAACCCAACTGGCCCTGGGAAACAATGTGAGGCTACCCATAGCACATTACAATCTTCAATAACAACCTAATTTCACCCTATAACTCCACTAGAATCATCCCCCCTTGGATACATAGTCTCTAGGAGATACCAAATTACTAAAAGAGATAAATTGAACATACATCACCTTTAAGAGGCTCAATTCCATCATATCACATTACTTAGGGTCCTCTTAGTCTCTATCAACTCTAATAAGACCCATATAATCATGAATACATACATTCTAATTCATAAAAGAAGTATATGATTTAATATTATCGAGATCACATGTCTCCAACATAGAGTTACTATCCTCACCAAGCTCCACTTTCCCTTGACCAAGCCCATCCATGCCTCATATAAACCTATACCACTACAAAATATTTTATATCATTATATAAAATCTAATTAATTGATTATAAGTCTTTATAATTATTAATTTAATTTAAAAAATAGGTATATTCTCTTAAAAGATCACCAATAATCACTGCATTACTAAAACATCATGAAATATCATGCATTCATCCTTCTGATATTCCCTCTAGAAAACTTGAGAAAAGTCCCTATCATTCTCACTGAATTACACCATGATCTAGTTGAATTGATGCCTACCATTAGCCCAAATCACACTGAATAAAAGGGATAGTGAAGGGGAAATTAAATTGAATTTAGAAGAAGAATATTGTACCTTAAATCGCCATGATATCACCATAAAAACTAAACCATATAAAGGGGTAAAGGGGATGAAGGATAAGGGGAGAGTAGTCTAAATAGATCTCTCCCGATGCCTCTATTAACTAAAAAAAGAGGGGGTGACTGGTAAATTACCAATCTTCCCATTCTTAAAAAACAAGGTAGAGTAGCCTTTATGTTTTGGACACAAGGTCCGTGGTGAAGAGTCCCTCGCCCAAGGTTTCATTGCAGTGTGACCCCCCATGGTTGAGATGCAAAGTCCCACCCTCATCCACTGGTTGTGGTGCAGTAGGTGATATATGGTGAAATAGACCTTTGGAGGTATCCTTATATCTCTACCTTACATATAACCTCCACAATGTAGCCCCAAATATATAGTTAAATCCTCCTCATGAAAGCTTCCAACTCACCTGCTTTCTAGGAGTCCCCTCACAATGAAAACCACCTACCATGACATGGTTTCCCCTCAGTCATCCACTCATGGAATAGCCTTTTAGGTTATGGAACTATATCCCTCTCCCTCAAAAACAAACTATTATAACACATTTTATGTCTCAACACCCTTAGGCTATGGTGTGGTCTATCATCTGCATGAAGATTTTATAGCAGGATCACCCTAAACCTACATTGATGTTCCCCCAAACTCCCAAAACACCTCCCATGGCTTGATCCATGTACAAAAACATATCCTATTGATATTTTGAATCCTGTTAATAGTCCTAATTCCCAAAACTTACCCTACTCTATGACTAAAAAATAAAATTCACTCTATATTTAACATCTCATAATGATGTGGGTCATTGAAAACACCACACTATAATTATTTTCATCCTTAATAAGTTGTGGTGGTCCTCCAACCATCAATCCCGACCTACCTCATCCATTAATTATCCACTAAACTATCGCATTCTACCCCTAAATGTCAAATGAGTTTCCACTGCACTACCCCAAATATAAATCACACTATCCCCAAAAAGTTGAGTTGCAAACTCATTTTCATCTCCAAACACTAAGACAATTTTCAACTACACCTGTCTATCTAGAGACATTGAAGCATCATCGACCGATTTATCTCATGCCTTATAGTGCTCCCCATTATAATAATCTTCTTGCAAATGTTGATGTAATATCGTGACATTCTCCACCATTGGAATTTCCTAATGAAAATACACTTATGGTGGTCCATCAACATGATCGATGTATTTTCTACCTCACCTTAAAAAAATCATCTAAAATAACTAGTTGGTCCTCCACTAGTTAACCTATCCCAAAAATGCTCAGCCTCACCCACTAACACATCATCAAATATCTTTATCATGATTCCTTAACTCATAAATGAATCACAAGATCATCCAAATTACAACACAAAATTTTGTTCCTGAAATGTGGTGAAATTACATGGTTGGATCACTAGCAACTCACGCCAGTTATCAAGCTCTCACTATTAGCACCAACACACCTCCAATCTGATTCACCCTTGAAGCACATTAAATATATCCTAATATTGATGTGAATGCACAAACTCTATGTGCAACCATATCTAAATTCTAAATTAAGTGTTTATCTAGAAACTAGATAAACTTGAATCCATGTTCCCACTATATGTGGATATCCTACTCATGCCCGAGTTCCAATGAAAAACATAAATCACTTCATGTTCTCATCTCACTGGGAACTTCATCCTCAATATTCATTGAAATTCATCTATAAAGAGGGCCATACCCTCCAAAAACCAAGGGTAAACTCCCCATTATATGGATTCCTTTACACCACTCCTCGGTAACTAACCCAAAAATGTCCCATAATAACACTCATGTCGATCCACCCAAGCCACACTCACCCATCTTTTATAACTCGTGTCAAGGACTATCTTGGATCAATAATACCACGGTACTCTAACCCATCCATGATGTCTTTAACACCCCAAGATTTTATAATATTTTAATTTATAAATAAATATAATTTTTTTTTCTTTATTTCTTTCTATTAAACACTATGTTAAGCTTATGCTACACACAATAATGAGTTCACTTTCATTACACGTAAGGCTCGGTTTTACCAAACAATAATATATTAATATAATATATAACATAGCCATTAAATTACGAGTTATGAATAGAAATGACCAAATTTTGAATTTTATATAGTCCATATAATTTTACCATTCATATTATGTATTTTCTAGACATGATTTAAGAAAAAAATCAATTTTGTGGATAAAATAAGTATTTTTCAAAAAATTCAGTTTTACAGCCTTTTAATGGAGAACCCATTTTAAATACAATATTTAACACTTTTATATATTTAATTTTAAAAAATAAAATTATTATTTTAATGATTAATGTCAAAATTTATATTGGTTTAATTTTTTTATTTTTCTGATAAGTTTCATGTTTTGATAAATAGTGAAAAATACTAAATTTTAATAGAAAACTTTTTCATAAAAATAATTTATAGGGTTAAATTATACATTTGATTAGTTTTAAAGTATAATTAGATTATATTTTTATCATTTAATATAATTTAGGTCATTATAATTATTTTGAAATTAAAATTAGATATAAACACATGTCAATCTTTTGATGGTTTTTAATTTTGAAAAACCTGTTTTCTCATTTTTCAATGGGGAATAATTTTAAATTAATTATTTAAACTTATGTATTTTAAATTTTTTAAAATTTATTCCATATATGGAATCAATGGGTACAAATTATGTTAATTTTATTTTTTGGATATTATGAATAGTAACTTTAGTAATTTATTTATTACCACGATTAAGGGTAAATCAGGTATTTCAGGGTAAAAATAAATAACAAAATTACCTTAAAACCTGTAGAAATCCTATTGGATGAATAAATTAGACCCTTATCACATAATTTTATAAATTTAATTACTTAATGGACAATTTTCCATGAATATGACATGAATATTATTAAAATCAATGAATGTGACAAAATGCCACACTCTTATTTTATATAAGTATATTAATTTTAATATAGGGATAACCAGAAGATAACATCAACTATAAATATTCTATATAAATATAAAATAATTTACCACATCATAATAATTTATTTATAATTTTTAAATATTAAATAATTACCATTAATGATGACACAACAGTGATGAAGAAATTATTTTATTAATAGAAATATAAACTAAATAATATTAAAAATATTAAAATAAATATATTTTGACTTAAATAATGACATATACTAATTTTATAGATAAATTAGACGAGTTAGTGACATGTTTTAATTATTTTTTTGATGTTATAATTTTCGTTTTATATTTTTTAAAATGAAAATATTGAATAGTATTAAAATTGACAAAAATGATATTTTAAAATAAATACTAAAAGTAAATAATATCATAAAAATATAATATTCATCCAACTAACTTTTATAATGTAAAATATGTCATAAATGATCTAATTGGGGTTTATTTGTAATTTTATAGTAACTGTATTAACCCTATAGTGTAAAAATACAAGAAGACACAGTAAGAGTTAAACTGTTTAACTAAGGGTTAAATCCAAAAGATAAGGTTAATTTTATGACCTAAACATGTCTAAAATTAATTGTTTGAGTGGATTTTGACCCATAATCATCTTATCCTATAAATAAATAAATTTTTAGTTATTTAAAAATGAAAAAAAAATATAATAAATTAATATTTTAAGATCAACAAGTGCCCCTCACGTCTCTTATAAAATGGCACTTCTCCTTATCTTTAATTCACACCTATAAATACCCTTTGATCATCCAAAACCTACAAAATTATCCTAAAAACTTCCCTAACTTCATACTTTAGTCCAAAATTTTTACATAAACCAACCTAAGGATTCCTTTTATGAAAATCAAAAGGCGACACTCTGATAAGAGGTAATTATTTTACCAATTCAATTCAATTTATTTTCTTCTTCTACTTCCTCTTTATCTGTTGTTTCCATAGCAAAGTAATAAATCCATTATCATAAATATACTGATATGTTATTATAATCATGGTACAACCATATTCCTCATTTTATCTATCATATGAATAACAATATCATCATGCGTGCGTACGTACAGCTTACCGTCTCCACGATGTGGTGTAATTTTTTATTCAACACTACTATATTTGGATGGGTATAATGATGAGTATAATGGATATAAATAATGAATATAATATGATAATGATTCTTTATAATTAATATATCATACAATTACATACTATTTAACTATCAAGGGAATGATATCGTCACTCGTGCGAACGCACGGCCTACCATCTCTACAATATGGTGAGATTCATTTCTATGTTAACCATTCAAGAATGATTATAAAATTTATATGATGAGTAAAAATAATAATTTTTAACCTTATAACATTTTTATATGAATAAAATACATCCTATTCATAAAAAACATTACTTACACAACAACAAAAAATGCATAGGAAAATGATGCAGTTAACACCTGAAATAATGGTAATACTGAAATATTATTAACAAAATGATATAAGAGGGTCATATATGATATCATGAAAATGGATATGGTCCTAGTATAATTTAATAACATTATTTAACCATTATATAAGAGGTTAATTTAACCTCGACTAAAGGAAAGTACAAGGTAAGGGTTAATTTCACAATCTCATTATTATTCAAGGTTGTTTATAAGTAAGTATCTACTGGGACATCTTTATCGTCCATTCCATGTTTCTTAAAATCTTATTAAAAATATTATAAAAAATTGTTAAAATTAATTTTTACCCATGTTTAAATTTTTATAAATTTTTTTGAAAGGAATCTTTCCATCTTTTTCCAAATGAGGTACTTTATAGCCTTTTAACAAATTAAAGAAAGAATGTTTTTTTAACTTATACAGTGCGAGCATCTATTTTCTGCCATTATGAAGCCTTACCATTTTGAAGATTTTTTTACAATCTTAAAAAGTTATTTTCATAAGAAATGTTTTATTTTATAATTTTTTGGATTTTAAACTATATCATTGTAAAAAATGGATATTTCTCTCAAAGAGTTTTAATGATTTAATTAGATTATTTTCATATATGTCAACATCCATTGTTGGATTTTATGCTTAATTGAGGATTATTCATTATGATACAATATCCCATATTGTATTGTAGGTTTTATGATATATTTGATTTTGGATGTTATATTTTTATACCATTCATGGTTTATGGTTAAAGTATTAACATTTTGTATGCCAGTTTTAATACGAATGTTTATGTTATGTTTTCCCCTTTCATAATAGGAATTCATTGGACTTACTAAGTGATGGTTGGGACTCTTTATAGCCCCTAGATTCATTAGTAGGTCTCATGGGACAAAATTAGTTGGCAACAAACCCTTTGTGTTTGTTTTCTATGCAGTTTAACATTATCAGGATGATAGATCTTGACACAAATTAGATAAGTTTCTACCCACAGAATTAAACTATCATAAGTATAGATCATGACAGTAGTTATATCGAGGATATATCTTGATAGTACAATTTTCTGGTATCATGGATTCCCTCATTATGAGATTATTTATTGATATTACATGTGATTATTCGATTAGTAGAATATCCATGTAAATTTTTAAATAGAATTATTTGATTTATTCTTTCCATATTATATTCAAGTTTATATTTATAAGTATTGTGTTTTAGTTTTATACTTGCCTTAAAATTTTATGATAATTTATGAAAGCTTATACTATATTTTTTAACCTTACTGAGCATCTGATCTCACCCCTTTGTTATGTTTAATTTTTTCCAAAATACCATGAAGTGTTTTATGATTGATATAATGGGTTAATCTATGATAATAATACTATTCTCAAAGGATTATCTAAGTTGTATTTTATGTTTCAAATTGTGATTTAAATTCCATGTATGTAATCTATTTTCCAAGACTTATAAACTGATAGGTCATTCAGGATTTGATTCCTTGTAATCATTCTAATGTATTAAAATAATGCATCGGCTCCAAGCTTTTAGGGTTGGGATATTATAGTTGGTATTAGAGGAAATTTAGCAACAACCTTGGAAATAGATTTACACAAAATAAATTAGGGATCATAACCCTAATATATAATTTGAGGATAAGTATAGAGGAACATCCTAAAATTTTGGTAATGTATAGATTATGTGGGTATTCTTAGAAAATACATCCTTGTCTAGATAATACAAGTGGATGTGATTCTGGAACAGATATACCTAGGAGTAATAACTCCAAAAAGGTGTTTTAGGATTAAATCTGGGTAGTGAAATGCACTGTCATGTGCACCCTCAAATGATTAGTAGTTTTTGGGTACTTAGGTGTAGTAGAGTGGCTGACCAAGGTTGTCTCTCAAAGGAGAAAGTAAATTAAAAAAACTTCTTAAAGGTATTATAAAAATAAAATAAAAGAGAATAAAAACACTACTTTAAAGGATGGGTTTTTTTATCATTTATAAAACTAGAATAATTTTTCCGGAAGAAGGTTGCATTTTTTTAATTTTGAAATGAAATTCGACGCAACAAGAAGAAGTTTTTTTTAGAAAATAATTTAAAAGGCCTAATAGATCTAAATCTATCTCTTAATTTACTTATTAATCATTATAATTTAAATTAATATCCACTTAATCATGATCCCCTAATTTATTAACCCCCAAACCCTACGAGAATTAACTTTACCACAAATATGAAGAGAATTAAACCCTATGCTATCTTCAGAACATGAAATCGCGCCACTTTGCTTTGATTGATATTCTAAGGATAGATTATGGTAATTATTAAATTAATACACATGTATATTCTAGAAAATGAGGATGAATTGATCTTATGTATTATATTTGAACTCTACAAATTTATCATGTGTGGTCTTATTTTACCGATTAAGTTTGCGCTCTCACAATTTACACAATACTCGACCTCGCGTGTTTTTGTGTTAATTGTTCAATTGCCTGATTAGTTTTTTATAATTCAAAAAATAAATTCATGGATAATATTAATTGAATTAAAGTATCTCAATTATTCAAAATAATTAAATGAAGATGGTAGAAGATAGACCGATCACTAAGAAAACTACTCTTCTATAGGCGGTGTGGTCATCGTGGAGACGTTTTTCATGAGCAAAGGATTGAAAGGGTAGAACCCAATCTCATCTCCACTCTTGAATTACAGCCCAAATATGAAGATTATAAGAATAATAAAATTAAAAATAACATAATAAAAGATAATAAATAAAAGAATAACAAAGAAGTTTATTATGAAAACACAAACATTACAACATGAGGAAGAAGAAGAGGGCTTCGATGAAGGGATCCTTGCTTCAAGAGATACCCTTGTTGAATTGCTTGGATAATTGTATTGAAACCTCTTATACTCTTACCTAAACTTCCTAATCCATGTACCAACCCCTCCAAATGATAAAAACACTAATTTATAGAGTGGATATGAGGCTAGGTTTAAAGAGGTTTCAAGTTTGAATGGGGAATCTCAGCCAAATATTTTAATCCAAATTTCACCACCCATTTGACCACCAAAACGCATGAATTATTTGTCCTTCCAGACTGATAATATCTTCTAAATTGAGTTTTATATCTCTTCTCAAAATTTGGGCTCAATCCATGCATGTATGTAGAATATATGGCCTAACCACTAAAGTGATGTCCAATCTCGCATGTCCCGCCCACCATTTACTTAATGGCTCATTTACTCTATAAAAATGCACTTTTTAGCTCTAGTGTCCTGAATAAAAGTTGTAGAAAATTAAGTTATAAACACTGTTACAAAATTTTAAGTTGAAATAAGTCATATTAAAATATGTATGTGAGAAATACTACAGTGCATTTTAAAAGGGTAAAACTGGAATTTTCATAAAATTTTCAAATGAATTATCTAATCTCAAATATTTCATAAATAAACATATTTAACACAATTTATCATTTATTATCAATAAAATATTCAATAAAAATGTGTTTTATCAACTCCCCCACACTTAACCTTTTTCACTCCTCGGCAAAACCTCATATCATGTATTCAGAAAAAAAGTATGACAAGATATGCATATTCATATTTCTCAATCCACAGTGAAAATATAGGCAAAGTAAGAATCCCATAAAGAGTAAATATCAATAAATTTTAAATTCATTATCTCATAAATTGTGTCAAAACAAAATTCTATGAGATTAATAACACTAATCATACGAAACAATTCATGGGTCTACCATGCCACTAATTCTCCACGTGTGTGTATGCCAGCCATTCCAAGCTTGTCTCTATACCCTCTATCTAGTATATTCAGGTCAATAAAAACTTTTCTTATTACCTGATTCTATTCCACTGAAATCTTTCAATATCCTTTTTAATCAAATTCCAAAACCCACTCATTTAAGCATTCCCAAAAGTCAAACCATGATCTCTCGACCTAAATATCCCCACATGTTGTACATTTCTTCACTCCCCTCTATATTGATTGTTTTTTTTTTGATTTTTTGGATTTTTTTTAAAAAAAAATTAAAGGGCGTACAATAGTAAAATATTAGGTGCACACACATAGGTCAATCTGGTACAGTGATGGAAATAATCAGAAGAGAAACGAATGTATGGAAAGACCATGTTATAAGTTGAAAATAATTACTTACCCTAAATATACATTCAATTGGGTAAGAGAAACTCACAAGTCATGATTGTGTGAAAAATTGTGTGGAGAAATCAATGACACAATTTTCCATGAACAAATATCACAAATAATGATGTCAAAATCTAAAAGGTTTTATAATGACACAACCATTCATATCATCAACGAATTCAATTTTTATAAAATTCAACCCTTGATGATGAAATATTACTCATGATTATATTTCTACCAATGAATTTTGAAAACATTAATTTTTTATATGTTCTACATGAAAATTTTATATGATATATTTGTTTCTTTTTTATTGAATTTTTTTTTTTTTTTGAAATTTTTAACCAAAAAATTAATAGAAAATACACATAAAACGTACAAATGAAAATCCTAAATATCTACCCCAAAATGTTGTCCCCTCCCCCACACTTAAAATGTTGCATTGTCCTCAACATGAACCTATGAGATGATATATGCACATGAAATGTATAATTTTAAATAAGAAAAATAATATAAAATTGAAAGGGTTAGGAACAGCCTGATATGATCAAGTGATGATGGGGTCATGTAGTGTGATGAAATCCACTGCATCAGTAGGAAGTCCCTCAATGTATTTCTTCAAATGTTGCCCATTGACTGTAAAGATCCTTCCTGTGTCCTCTTGTGTGATATCCACTTCACCATAAGGAAAAAAAATTAGTCACAACATAAGGACCTAACCACCTGGAATGCAACTTACCAAGCATCATCTTTAGTCGTGAACTATAGAGAAAGACTTTCTCTCCAACTTGAAATTCTTTTTTCTGGATCATTTTTTCATGAGATACTTTTGATCTTTCCTTGTAGAACCTTGAGTTCTCATATGAAGACAATTGAATCTCCTCAAGATCTTGAATTTGAAACATCCTTTGGATTCCATCTTGGTCCAAATCCATGTTACATTTCTTTATAGCCCTAATAAGCTTGATGCTCAACTTCCACAGGGAGATGACACACTTTCCCAAAAACAATCCGAAATGGGGACATACCAATGGGTGTCTTGTATTCTGTTCTATAAGCCCAAAATGAATCATCCAATCGCTTGCTCCAATCCTTCTTATTTGGCTACATGGTTTTCTCTAAAAAAGAATTCAACTCCCTATTTGAAACCTCAGCCTGGCCATTTTTTTGGGGGTGGTATGGTGTTGATGTTTTGTGTGTCACCCCATACTTCTGAAGAAGGGAATCCAAATTCTGATTGAAAAAGTGTGTCCCTTGGTCACTGATGATGGCCTTTAGTTCTCCAAACCTTCAAAAAATATGTGATTTGATAAATTCCACAACAACATGAGAATCATCAGTCCTGGTGGCCTTATCCTCCACCCATTTTCTCACATAATCAACAGCAACCAAAATATACAAAAACCCAAATGAACTAGAAAAATGACCCATAAAATCAATGCCCCATACATCAAAAATCTCACATAATAATATGGGTTGTTGGGGAATCTTGTTTCTCCTAGAAATATTACCAGTGTGTTGGCAACGTGAGCATGACTTACAAAACACATGAGAATCATGGAATAAACTAGGCCAATACAATATAGATTCTAAAACATTCCTAGTTGTCTGTTGGGGTCCAAAGTGTCCACCACAAGAAAGTATATGACAAAATTGTAGAATAGACTCAAACTCATGATCAAGAACACACCTCCTAATAACTTGATCACTACACATGCGCCAGAGGTATGGATCATCCCACACATAATACCGAGACTTGATTTTTAATTTTTGGACTTGATGTTTCTTTAAATTTACAAGGATTTTAGAGGTAACAAGGTAGTTAACTAAATCTACATACCAAGGATGCATACCTAAGATGGAATAAAGGTACTCATCAGGGAATGTGTCTCGAAGTGGTACCTGGTCCAAGGTGTCATCCTCTAGTGTGTGAGTGAGCCAACTCATGTGGTCCGCCACTAGGTTTTCTAACCCCTTCTTGTCCTTTATCTCAATATAAAATTCTTGAAGAAGGAGCATCCATCAGATAAGTCTGGGCTTTGCATCTGGCTTCTTCAAGAGGTACCTCAAAGTTTCATGGTCAGAAAAAACAACTACTTTAGAGCCCAATAAATATGAACAGAATTTATCTAAAGAAAATATAATAGAAAGAAACTTCTTTTCTGTGGTTTTATAGTTTGATTGGACTGAATCTAATGTCCTTAATGCATATTCAATCACATGTGATCATCCCTCTACCCTATGATATAAGAAAGCCCTGACTGCAAAGTTGGAGGTGTTACACATAAGCTCAAAAGGAAGCTCCCACTGTGGGGTTTGTATGTTCGGTGGAGTGGTTAGAAACTTATTTATCTCATCAAAGGAAGTCCTACAAGAATCATCAAACACAAAATCATAATCCTTTTGAAGTAATCATGACATAGGAAGAGCAATATTACTAAAATATTTGATGAAGCGGTGATAAAATCCCGCATTCCCTAAGAAAGATATAACATCACGCACACATGAAGGATATGGTAAGGATGAAATAATATCTACCTTAGATATATCAACCTCTATCCCATGTTTTGACACTACATACCCTAAGACAGTCTCATACTCTACCATGAAATGACACTTTTCAAAGTTCAATACCAGATTCTTCTCAATACAAAGATTCAACACCTTTCCCAAACTACTTATATATTCATCAAATAAGGATCCATACACTGTAAAATAATCCATAAATACCTCCATGAAGGTCTCAATAAAATCAGAAAAAATACTCACCATGCATATCTGGAAGGTACCTGGGGATTTGAAAAGTCCAAATGGCATCCTCTGGTAGGCAAACGTAATGAATAGACAAGTGAATGTTATCTTCTCCTGATCCTCTAGAGGAATAGGAACCTGAAAATATCCAGAAAATTCATCCAAGAAACAATAGTGTGTTTTCCCAGATAGTCTCTCAAGCATCTGATCAATAAATGGGAGGGGGAAATGGTCCTTGTGAGTGGATTGATTTAGTTTCCTATAATCAATACACACGCGCCAACTATTTTTTACCCTCATTGGAACTAACTCATCTTTCTCATTTTTAACAACTATAACACCGCTTTTTTTAGGAACAACCTAAATAGGACTCACCCACTGAGAATCTGAAATGGGAAAGATTATACCTACCTCAAGCAATTTCTCAACTTCTTTTTTAACAAAGTCTAGAAGGGTTAGATTGAGTCTCCTTTGTGTCTACCTAACCGGTTTATCCCCATCCTCCAAAATAATACTATGCATACAAATGGAGGTGCTAATACCTGATATGTCAGCCAAGGTCCACCTGATTGCCTTAATGTTTTCCCTCAAAAGATTAAAATGTTTTTATTCATGTTCAAAATGGATATTGTTGTCAATGATAACATGTAATTTCTCACCACTTAATAAGTATGAGTATTTTAGATTAGGTGTAAATGGATTGAGTTCTAATGTAGGGGGTGATGTATGGATGGAGAAATTCAAGGAACTGAAATATGTGCACAATGAACATTAGTACCAGAATCATCATCATCAAAATCAGAGAATAATTCATCAAAACCATTAGCATATTCAATATCCATGTCATAATCAAAGTTCACATGATCAGAATCAAAGTATGAATCCATTTCAAAATAAAATATAAGAGAGTTTTGTGCATTATAAATAGGTGTGTAAGTGATCTTAGAAATCAAACTAGAACCAATACTCATAATATCCCTAAGCATGGTACAATAAAATTCCATGGGGTTTTTATTTGGTGGTTCAAATGGGAGATAAAAAATGCAGAATGGTCCTCTGAGGGGTACTTCATGGAGTCCATAACATTAAATATCACAACTTCATCTCCAAACTCCATGGAAAGTGTACCCTCTTGGAAATTTATGATTTTTTACAGTTTTGAGGAAGGGCCTACCTAAGATAATGGGAGCATGAGAACTTACCTAATCATACTCCATGTTAAGCACATAGAAATATACTAGGAAGATCATGTCTCTTACCCAGACAAGTACATCCTCAAGGAATCCCGCTGGATATGATGTAGCTCTATTCACCAACTACACCAATACTCTTGTCAATTTCAACTCACCAACCTGTAAAGAAGATAATATAGAGTGAGGCATTACATTTATGGAATCTCTTAAATCACAAAGAGCATCAGAAAAGTGTAACTCCCCTATGGTGCATGGGATGGTGAATTTCCCTGGATCTTTTCACTTTGTTGGCATCTCTAGAGTTGTTGTAATGAGTGATGACACATTCCTTCCAAGATTGATCCTCTCATTTCCCTATAGGCCTCTTTGATTGGTACAAAGTTATTTTAATAATTTTTCATTACTTTAGATTTTCTTAATGGCCTCGATCAATGGAATGTTTATCTCTACACGCTTAAATGTTTCCAAAACCTCCTTTTGCATTACCTCTTCAGCCATATTCTTGGTTTGAACAACCTTGTTTAGAAAAAGAAGGGGTTTATTAGGAACATAATTAATCCTTTTCTTGCCTTTATCTTTCTCCTTGGGTTACTCATTAGCCGGTTTTGAATGGGGCTTCTCTGGAGTTGAGGTGAATCCCAGTGGAATGGTAGGTACAAATGTATCATTCATTTTCTTCCCAATTCTCAATGTCATGGCACTGACATTGCCCTTTGGATTTGGAGTAGGTTGGGAAGGTATATTTCTAGAATTCTTACTTACTAATTCATGGAGGGTAGTGGAAATCTGGCTCATTTGAGTCTTTAACTCCCTCAGCTATAAACCTTGACTCTTCAGCTCATTCTGTTGATTAAGAACAATTTGTTTCAAAAGATCATCAATGTTAGAATCTACCTTGGTTTGGGGATTCCCTTGTTGTTGACTTGTTTATGTTTGAGCTTAAAATCTCCTTTGGGGTTGTTGGAAACTTTTTTGGTAAGGTGGAGGATGCTGGAAGTTTTGTTGAAAGGGGGTTCTTTGTTGTTGTCCATAGTCATACCTCATGTTTGATTGATCCTTCCACCCTTAGTTGTATGTTGGAGAAAAGGAATCAAACTTCTTTTTGGGATATGGTTTTTGTTTCTACTAAAATGGTCTCCTAATAAACACTGTTGTGCAATCTTCTATTTCTTATAGTTAGGGGTAACAGTCTTTTGGGTGGCTTGTCTCAGTGCAAATTCTACTAGGCCTTAAAGGAGGGGGTTGGGATGTCTTTTGAGCCAAAGAAATCTATCTCACCATAGTTATCAATTCTTCCAACTTGGTATCAATCAAATGACTTTCAAGAGAATAAGGACTTACTTAATGTACTCCTAGAACATGTGGTGTACCTCGATCACCAAATTGTTGAGATTTGTGTGCCATCTTGTTGATCAATACACATGCAGCTACTGGTGTCTTGTCTACCAACTCCCCTCTAGTCATGACATCCACCATGCTTCTCTCTATAGGTGTGAGTCCTTCGTAGAAGTACTGGATGAGTAGTTGCTCACTAATTTGGTGATGTGGGCATCTTGCACAAAACTTCTTGAATCACTCCCAGTACTCATACATTGACTCCCCTTGGGCTTGATTGATACTTGAGATCTCCTTTCAAATGGATTTGGTCCTTGATGATGGAAAAAATCTCTACAATAAAAGACATTTTAAATCATTCCAACAAGTTACATCTTTAGGTTGTAAATAATACATCCAATCTTTTGCAGCTCCATCAAGTGAGAATGGGAATTCTCTTAGTTTTATTTGATCTTTAGAAACATTTCTTGGTTTTAAGGTTGAGAAAACCACATTAAATTCTTTAAGGTGTTTATTTGGATCCTCACCAGAGAGGCCATGAAATTTTGGAAGCAGATGAATTAACCCAGATTTCAGTTTAAATTCTGATTTGAGATTTGGGTATGCAATGCAATTTGGTTGATAATTAATATCAGGTGAAGCCAATTCTTAAATGGTTCTATTAATTTAATTTCCATTATTTTTAGCCATTGGTTATTGTTTTATGGTTTAATTTTAATTTCTTCCAATTTCAATGTTCTGGGAGTGGATGAATTATCCAACTGGTTGAATGTTGAAACTTCCCATAGACTGAGAATGTCTTATTCGAGCTCGAAGGCTACGTTCAATCTCAGGGTCAAGATATAAAAGATCCTTGGGATTATTTCATGTCACAAATAAAATAAAAATGGAAAGAACGAAATTGGACCATAGTAAAATAAAATATTAGAATTTTGAGTTGATGGTCCAAAAAGAAGAAGAAGAAAAACAAAAGAAAAAAAATCAGAATGGGTAAAGAAGGAAGAAAGAAGAGAAGAAGAGAATAAAATGTAAAATAAAATAAATGAATCTAAATGGTTGAAATAATTACTTGCCTCCCCAAAAATGGCACCAATTTGAAAGGTTTTTTCATGTGCACCCTTAAATTATTAGTGGTTTTTGGGTACTTAGGTACAGTAGAGTGGCTGACCAAGGTCGTCTCTCAAAGGAGGAAGTAAATTAAAAAAACTTATTAAAGGTATTCTAAAAACAAAATAAAAGAGAATAAAAACACTACTTTAAAGTATGAGGTTTTTATTGTTTATAAAACTAGAATACTTTTTCTAGAAGAATATTTCATTTTTTGTTTTTAATTTTGAAATGAAATTCGATACAACAAGAAGATGTTTTTTTAGAAAATATTTTAAAAGGCGTAATCAATCTAAATCTACCTCTTAATTTACTTATTAATCATTATCATTTAAATTAATATCCACTTAATTATGATCCACTAATTTTTTAACCATCTAACCCTACTAGAATTAACTTTACCATAAATATGAATATAATTAAACCCTAGGTTATCTTCAGAACATGCAATCGTGGCACCCTGCTTTGATTGATGTTCTAAGGATAGCTTATGGTCAGTGATAAATTAAGGCACATGTCTATTATAGAAAATGAGTATTAATTGAGCTTAGATATTATATTTTAACTCTACAAATTTATCATGCGTGGTCTTGTTTTACCTATTAAGTTTGTGCTCTCACAATTTACACAATACTCGACCTCGCGTGTTTTTGTGTTAATTGTTCAATTTCTTGATTAGTTTCTTATAATTAAAAAACTCAATTCATGGATTATATTAAGTGCATTATAGTAGTTAAATTATTCAAAATAATTAAATTAATGTGGTAGTATATGGACTGATCATTAAGAAAACTACTCTTCCATAGGCGGTGTGGTCATTGTGGAGACATTTTGCATGAGCAAAGGATTGAAAGGGTAGGACCAAATCTCGTCTCCACTCTTGAATTCCATACAAAATAGTAATATTAAGAGAAGAATAAAATTTAAAATAACATAATAAAAGAGAAGAAATAAAATAATAACAAAGAAGTTTATTATGAAAACAAAAACATTATAACATGAGGAAGAAGAAGAGGGCTTCGATGAAGGGATCCTTGGTTCAAGATCTACCCTTATTTAATTGCTTAGATAATTGGAATGGAACATCTTATACTCTTCCCTAAACTTCATAATTCATGTTCCAACCCCTCCAAATGATAAAAACACTAATTTATAGAGTGGAGGGGAGGCTAGGTTTAAAGAGGTTTCAAGTGTGAATGGGGAATCTCGGCCAAATATTTTAATCCAACTTTAACAACCCATTTTACCACCACAACACGTGAATTATCTGTCCTTATAGAAGGATAATATCTGTAAAATTTAGTTTTATATCCCCTCTCAAAATTTTGGCTCAATCCATTCACTAAGGTATAAGATATGGCCCAAACACTGAAGTGATGTCCAATCCCGCTTGTCCAGTCCACCATTGACTTAATGTCCCATTTACTCCATCCAAATGCACTCTTTAGCTCTAGTGTATAGAATAAAAGTTGTATAAAATTAAGTCAGGAACACTATTAAAAAACATTAAGTTCAGATAATTCATATTAAAATATTTATGTGTGAAATACTACAGTGCATTTTAAAAAGGTAAAAATGGAATTTTTATCAAATTTTCAAATGAATTATCTAATCCCAAATATTTCATAAATAAATATATTTAACACAATGTGAGTAAATTTAATCATTTATTATCAATAAAATATTCAATAAAAATTTGTTTTATTAGGTATCCTGGTGCATGAAAATGGGTCTTACTGTGCACCTGGTTTGACACTCCCAGGGGATATGCTTAGGATAATTCACATTTTATTTACCTACCATTATGATGGATTTAAAAGGTTAGATGCCCCCAAAGTAACCAAATTTTATGATTATAGGATTTATGATTCATAAATTTATGTTAAGTTTTATACCATATTTAGAGTTATAAAAAGTACATAACTTTGTAAGATAATCCAGTATATTCCATCTTATAGAAATGGTGCCTAGAAAAAAGAATGAGAACTCTACCAATGACATGAACCAAAGAGTAAAAAGGATCATATATTTCATGGTCTTAAGCCTACATTTTGAATGAAAATAGTATGACATGTATTCTCATCTAATGAGGAAATAGTATCATATGTTAATAAGATAATTAAAGATTTATATGAGTCCAATGTCTTTAAAGGGAAGTAAGAGAAGAAGAGGATGACAGATAAAAAGATGAATAAAGGGAGGAAGGTACGGAAGGATTCTCCCACATGTAATATTTGTGAATAGAATCACCCTGGTAAATTCTTGAAGGGAATGGGAGTTTTTTATAAGTTTAGAGAAAAATGACACCATGTTGGTGATTGTAAGGGTAAGAAAAAGGTTTCCAATGTACAATGATTCAATTGTAAGGATATGGGACACTATGTGAATCAATGTCACAATTGTCAAAGGAATATACCCCAGATGATGTTATCGGATAATGATCAAGTTATGATACTACCATAGATGAAGTGGAATGATTAATATTCCTATTCAAGAATTATTTTATTTGAATACTTTATTAGCAATGTATTAGTTATATGAAATATGGAGTATGTAAGGATTTTACTATAGTACTATTTCATTAAGGATTTGAGATTGTATGGTACTAAGTAAAGTGACACAGTTTCAAGTTAAAATTTTTGGAAAATATATGGCTGAGGGAAATATAATCCTTAATGTGTTTCTGATACTAATATAATGATGTTGGAATAAGGAGGTGGTTGATTTGGATAAAGTATATTAGATATTATTGACTACCTTGGAACTGATTAATGGTTTGTCAATTCCATAATTGTTAGAGTTTACAACATTTTTGGATTTAAGGAGTATATCAAATATTTTATGTTTTACGTAAGGAATAAGGAATCATGAATGTATTAAATAATGTTTTGTGGTAATTCAGTGTATTACCATGTTTTAAGAGAATACATGATAAAGGTATTCACACATTTGGTATGTGACAAAAAAAGATTCATATTATGTTATGTGACCTTCATTATAAATTTTTGGATTGTGAGTTTGGACAGAAGTATGTTGGATAAGTCTAATGGTTGGAATGGATTAAGTTAAACATTGGATAGTATTGTTTAAGGTTAGAAAATTTATTAATATTATTTTTAGAATGTTATAATAATATTGTTTTAAGAAAAGTACAATGTATAGGTTGGGAGGCAACCTGTCGCGTCCGGCAAGGCTGCTAGAGTTGAACCCGCAACCAAAGGGCGATAAGGGTGCATCACCTACCACTGACCTACGTGATGTCCAAGTTTCTATATCATAGTTTTTTTGTATTAAAATGGTATTAAAGATGAGGTATAAGTTCATTTTTAGAACCCTATATGATTAATATAATTAGGATATTTTTTAATTTTATTATCTTTTGAAAATAAAGATTAGTTTATAGTAGAAATTAGTTAAATGATGGAACAATACTTGTCAAGTATGTATGTTTCCTTGTGTTCTTAGTCTATAAAGTAAATTAATTCATAAAATCTAGGGAAAGGATCATAAAACCAAAAAAATCATAGTACTTTCTTTTATGATGAATAAAATGTTCCCTTAGATTATCATCAACTTCTAGCTTTGTGATTGTTTACTTTCTCTGGACCATGTTCTTTATCACTCTCCATCAGAACATGGTGGTTAGATTTTTCTTTCATGTACATGTTTTCCTAAATGTAACTCTTGTATATGTTATCTTCAGTGACCTTCGTACTTTCCTTTATTTATTTTAAATTTGGGGTCTCATTAATCATTTTATGATGTGGTATTTCAAAAAAGATGTTTTTAAATTTCAAACCCCTATTTTTCAATCCCGAGTTTAAATTGCAAGGACGCAATTTATTGAAGGAGAGGAAAATATAACACCCTAAGACTTTATAATATTTTCATTTATAAATAAATTTAATTTTATTTCTTTTTTTATTTTTATTAAACACCATGTTAAGCTTATGTTACACACAATAATTATTTCACTTTCGTTACACATAAGGCCTAGTTTTACTGAGAAACAATATATTAATAAAATATTGTTATTTAATATAATATATAACCTAACCATTAAATTACCATTTGTGAATATTAATAACCACATTTTGAATTTTATATATTCCATATAATATTAACATTCATCTTATGTATTTTTTAGACATTATTTGAGAAAAAATTCAATTTTTCGGATAAAATAAGTATCTTTCAAAAAATACAGTTTTGTCACCTTTTAATGGAGATACCATTTTAAATCCAATATTAACACTTTTATATATTTAATTTGATAAAAAATATTATTTGAAATCTTAATGTCAAAATTTACATTAGTTCAATTTTTTGTATTTTTCTGATAAGTTTCATGTTTTGATGAATAATGAAAATACTGAATTTTAATTGAAAACAACTTTTTTCATAAAAAAATTTATAGTATTAAATTATACATTGTATTAGTTTTAAAGTATAATTATATTATATTTTTTATAATTTAATATAATTCAGTTCATTATAATTATTTTTACATTAAAATTAGATATAAACATATGTCAATCTTTTGATGTTTTTTAATTTTGAAAAACCCATTTTTCTCATTTTATCAGTAGGGATTAGTTTTAAATTAATAAATAAAACTTCTGTGTTTTAAATTTTGAAAATTTGATTCCATATTTAGAATTAGTGGGTATAAATTATATTAATTGGTTTGTTTTATTTTATTTTTGATATTATAAATAGTAACTTTAGTAATTTGTTTACTACTACAATTAAGGGTAAATCGGGTAATTAAGGGTAAAAGTAAATTATAAAATTACCCTAACACCTGTAAAAATCTTATTGGATGAATAAATTCTACCATTATCACCTAATTTTCTAAATGGAATCATTTAATGGACAATTTTCCGTGAATATGACAAGAATATTATTAAAATCAATGAATGTGACAAAATGCCACACTCTCATTTAATATAAGTATATTAATTTTAATATATGGATAAACAAGAGATAACATTGACTATAAATTGTATCTGTAAAGATAAAAGAATTTCCTACATCATAATAATTTTTTTATAATTTTTAAATATTAAATAATTATCATTAATGATGACATAATAGTGATGTAGAAATTATTTTATTAATAGAAATATCAATTAAATGATATTAAAAATATTAACATAAATATAATTTGACTTAATTAATGATATACACTAATTTTATAGATAACTTAGACATGTTAGTGACATATTTGAAATATTGTTTTGAATTTATCATGTCTGTTTTATATTTTTAAAAATGAAATTATTGAATAGTATTAAAATTTCCATAAATGATATTTTTAAATAAATACTAATTTATTAAATAATATAAAAGTCATAAAAATATAATATTTGGAAACATAACTTGGATAATTTAAAATATATCATAAATGATCCAATTTTTGTTCTTTTTTCATTTTATAGTAACTATATTAACCCTATAGTGTAAAAATACAAGATGACACGGTAAGAGTTAAACTGTTTAATTAAGGATTAAATCCAAATGATAAGGTTAATTTTATGACCTAAACATGTATAAAATTCATTTGTTTAAGGGATTTAGACTCATAATAATCTTAGAATCTAAATAATTCACTTTTTATCTATTTAAAACTAAAAATAAATTTATAATAAATTAATATTTTAAGATCTTCCAAAAGTGTCACTCATCTCTCTTATAAAAGGGTACTTCTCCTTCTCTTTAATTCACGCCTATAAATCCATTTGGCACATCCAAACCCTAGAAACTTCTCCTCCAAACTTCCATAAATTCATCCTTTAGGCCAAAATTTGGACATAAATCCAACCTAAGAAGTCATTTTGTGAAAATCAAAAGGAGACACTTGAAGAAGAGGAAATTATTTTACCAATTCAATTCAATTTCTTTTCTTCTTCTAATTCCTCTTTATATGTTGTTTCCATACCAAAGTAATAAATCCAGTATAATACATATAATTATATGTTATTATAATCATTTTAAAAACATATTCATCATTTTATCCATCATACAAATAACAATATCACCATGTGTGCGTACATACGGTTTACCGTCTCCACACTGTGCTGTAATTTTTTATTCAACACTACTTTATTTGGATGGATATAATGATGAGTATAACTAATATAAATAATTAATATGACATTATAATTATTCTGTATAATTAATATACCATCCAATTATATATAATTTAACAATCAAAGGAATGATATCGTCGCTCATGCTTACGTACGACCTACCCTCTCCACGACGTGGTGAGATTCATTTCCATGTTAAACATTCAAGAATGATTATAAAATTTATATAATAAGTAAAAATAATAATTTTGAACCTTATATCATTCTGGATATGAATAAAATACATCTTATTCATAAAAAACATGACTTACACAACAAAACATGAATAGGAAAACGATGCAGTTAACACCCAAAATAATGGTAATACTGAAATATTATTAACAAAATGATATAAGAGGATCATATATGATATCATAAATATGTATATGTTACTGGTATAATTTAATAACATGATTTAACCACTATATAGGAGGTTAACAGGCCCTCTACTAAAGGAAAGTACAGGTAAGGGTTAATTTTACAATCTCATTATTATTTGAGGTTTTTTATACGTAAGTATCTACTGGAACATCTTTATTGTCCATGTCCATGTTTCTTAAAATGTAATTCAAAATAGTATAAAAAATGTTTAAAGTCATTTTTACCCATTTTTTACTTTTTATAAAATGTTTTTAAAGGAATCTTTCCTTCATTTTCCAAACAAGGTACTTTATAACATTTTCAACAAATTAAGAAAAGAATGTTTTTTTTAATTTATAAGGAACGAGTGTTTATTTTCCGCTGTTATGATGCGTTACCATTTTGAAGCTTACCTTACAATCTTACAAGCTTATTTTCATAAGAAATGTTTTCTTTTATAATTTTGTGTCTTTTAAATGATTTTAAAGTAAAAAATGATATTTCTCTCAAAGAGTTTTATTGATTTAATTTGATTATTTTCATCAATGTCAATATCCTTTATTGGATTTTATACTTAATTGAGGGTGATTCATTGTGATACAATCTCTCATATTTTTTGAATATTTTATGATATATTTGACTGAGGATGTTCTATTTTAATACCATTCATGGTTTATGGTTAAAGTATTAACATTTTGTATGTGAGTTTTAATACGAATGTTTATGTTATGTTTTACCCCTTTCATAAGAGGAATGCATTGGACTTAGTAAGTGACGAGTGGGTCCCGTTATAGCCCTCGATGCATTGGTAGGTCTCATGATATGAAATTAGTTGGCGAAAAACCCTTCATGTTTTTTTTCAAGCAATTTAATATTATCAGGAGGATATATCTTGACACAAATTAGATGGGTTTCTACCCATAGGCTTAAACTTTCATGAGGATATATATTGACAGTAGCTTTATTGAGGATATATCTTGATAGTGTAGATGTATGGAATTATGCATTCCCTCATTATGAGATTAATTATTGATATTACATGTGATTATTTGACAAGTATAATATCCATGTGAATGTTTAAATGGAATTATTTGATTTATTTATGCCATATTATGTTCAATTTTATGTTTATAAGGCTTGTATTTTAGTTTTATATTTTCCTTAAAAGTTTATAATTATTTATGAAATATTTTACTTTATTTTTTAACCTTTTTGATCATCTGAGATCACCCCTTTATTATGTTTTATTTTCCCCAGGATACCAAGAAGTGATTTATGATTGATATTCAAGGTTAATCTAGGAGAATAATGGTGTTCTCAAAGGATTATCTATATTGTATTTTATGTTTTAAATTGTGATGTAAAGTTAATGTAAGTAATATATTTTCCAAGAATTCTAAACTAATCAGTCCTTCTGGATTTTATTCCTTGTAATCATACTAATGTATTAAAATAATGCACTAGCTCTAGACTTCTGGAGTTAGGGCGTTACAGTTAGTATCAGAGGAAGTTTAGCAACAACCTTGAAAATAGATTTACAAAAAATAGATTAGGGATCATAACCCTAAGATAGAATTTGAGGATAAGTATATATGAATATCCTAAAATTTTGGTGATGTAGATATTATGTGGTTATTCCTAGAAAATACATTTGTTTCTGGATAATACAAGTGGACGTGGTTCTGGCACAGATGTACCTATGAGTAATAACTCTGACGAGGTGTTCTGGGCTTGACTCAGGGTAACCTGGTACGTGAAAATAAGCCTTACTGTGCACCTGGTTTAACACTCCCATTGGATATGCTTAGGATAATTCACATTTTTTTACCTATAATTACGATGGATTTAAAAGCAAAGATGCCCCAAAAGTAACCAAAGTTTATGATTATAGGATTTATGATGCATAAATTTATGTTATGTGTTACACCATATTTAGAGTTATACAAAGTACATAACTTTATAAGATAACCTAGTATATTTTATATTATAGAAATGGCACCTAGTAGAAGGAATTAGAACTCCACCAATGAACATGAACCAAATAGTAAGAAGGATCATATCTTTTATGGTCTTAATCCAACATTTTGAAGGAAAATAATCACCCATTTATCCTCATCATATGAGGAAATAGTATCATGTGTTAATAAAATAAGTAAATATTTCTTTGAGTCCTATTTCTTTGAAGGGAAGTGAGAGAAGAATAGGATTGTAGAGAAAAATGTGAATAAAGGGAAGAAGGGAAAGAATGATTTTCTCACATGTGATAACTGTGAAAATAATCACCCTGGTAAATTCTTAAAGGGAATGGGAGTTTGTTATAAGTGTGGAGAAAAATGGCACCATGTTTTTTATTGAAAGGGTAAGAAAAACGTTTCTAATAGACAATGCTTCAACCGTAAGTGTATGGGATACTATGTGAATCAATGTCTCAATCGTCAAAGTAATGTACCCCAGATGATGTTATTGGATAATGATCAAGTTATGATACTTCCACAGATGAAGTGGAATGATTAATATTCCTATTCAAGAATTATTTTATTTGAATAATGTATTAGAAAGGTATTGGTTATAATAAATATGGAGTATATAAGGATTGTACTGTAGTACTATTTCATTAAGTATTTGATATTTTACAATACCAAGTAAAGTGGCATAGTTGAAAGTTAAACATTTTTGGAAAATATATAGATGAGGGAAAGATAACCCTTAATTTTCTTCTGATACTGATATAATAATGTTGTAATAAATAGATGATTGATTTGGATAAAGTATATTGGATACTATTGACTACCTTGGAACTGATTAATGGTTTGTTTATTCCATCATTGTTGGAGTTTACAACATTTTTGGATTTAAAGATTATATCCAATATTCTATGTTTTACGTAAGTAATAAGGAATAATGAATGTATTCAATAAGGTTTTATGGTAATTCAGGGTATTACCATGTTTTAAGAGAATACATGATGAAGGTATTCACACATTTGTTATGTGAAAAAAAATCATTATGTTATGTGATCTTTATTATAAATTTTTAGATTGTGAGTTTGGATAGAAGTATTTTGGATAAGTCTAAAGGTTGGAATGGATTAACATGAAAATTGGATAGTATTGTTTAAGTTTAGAAAATTTCTTAATATTATTTTTAGAATATTATAGCAATATTTTTTTAAGAAAAGGACAACCCGCGGGTCTCTTCATGTCCGGCAAGGCCGTGAGATTTGAACCCACAACTGAAGGGCGACAAGGGTACATCACCTACCACTGTACTATGTGATTTCCTAGTTCATATAACATAGTTTTTTTGTATTTAAATGGTGTGAAAGATTAGGTATAAGTTCATTTTTTGAACCCTAAACGATTAAGATAAATAGAATATTTTTTAATTTTATTATCTTTTGGAAAGAAAGATGAGTTTTTAGTATAAAATAGTTAAAGGATAGAACTATACTTGTCAAGTAAGTATGCTTCCTTGTGTTCTTAGTCTATGAAGTAAATTATTTAATCAACTCTAGGGAAAGGATCTTAAAACCCAAAAAAAACCCAGTACTTTCTTTTTTGATGAATCAAATGGTCCCTTAGACCATCATCAAATTCTAGATTTGTGATTGTTAACTTTCTCTAGACCATGTTCTCTATCACTCTCCATCAGAACATGATGGTAATATTTATCTTTAATGTCTATGTTTTCCTACATGGAACTCTTTTATGTGTTATATTTGGTGACCTTTTTACTTCCCTTTATTTATTTTAAAGTGGGGGTCTCATTAATCCTTTTCTAATGTGGGATTTCAAAAAAGATGTTTTGAAATGTCAAACCTCAAGTTTTTGATCCCGAGTTTTAATTGCAAGGATGCAATTTATTAAAGGAGGGGAGAATGTAACACCCTGAGACTTTATAATATTTTTATTTATAAATAAATATAATTTTGTTTCTTTCTTTATTTTTATGAAAAACCATATTAATCTTATGATACACACAATAATGAGTTCACTTGCATTACAAGCAAGGCCTAGTTTTAGCGAACAATAATATATTAATAAAATATTATTGTTTAATATAATATATTAAATGACCAGTTATGAATATTAATGACCAAATTTTGAATTTTATATAGTCTATATAATTTTAAAATTCATCTTATGTATTTTATAGACATGATTTAAGAAAAAATTCAATTTTTCGGATAAAAGAAGTATTTTTCAAATAATGCAGTTTTGTCACCTTTTAATGGAGAGCCCATTTTAAATCCAATATTTAACCCTTTATATATTTAATTTGAAAAAATAAAATTCTTATTTGAAAGCATAATGTCAAAATTTACAATGGTTTAATTTTTGATATTTTTCTGATAAGTTTTATGTTTTGATGAATAGTGAAAAATACTAAATTTTAATTGAAAACAAATTTTTTTTCATAAAAATAATTTATGGTGTTAAATTATACATTTTATTGGTATTAAATAATAATTAGATTATATTTTTATCATTTAATATAATTTAGTTCATTATAATTATTTTCACATTAAAATTAGATATAAACACATGTCAATCTTTTGAGCGTTTTTAATTTGGAAAAACCTATTTTCTCATTTTGTCAACGAGGATTAATTTAAAATTGATTAATGAAACTACTATGTTTTAAATTTTGAAAAATTTATTCCATATTTTTAATTATTGGTTACAAATTATTTTAATTGGTTAATTTTATTTTTTTGGATATTATGAATAATAACTTTAGTAATTTGTTTATTACCGCGGTTAAAGGTAAATCAGGTAATTAAGGATAAAAAAATTATAAAATTACCCTAACACCTATAAAAATTCTATTTTGTGAAATTATACCCTTATAACCTAATTTTAACCATTTAATGGACAATTTTCCATGAATATGACATGAATATTATTAAAATCAATGAATGTGACAAAATATCACTCTCATTTTATATAAGTGTATTAATTTTAATATAGGGATAACCAGAATATAAAATCAACTATAAATAGTCTATATAAATATAAAATAATTTCCTACATCATAATAATTTCTTTATAATTTTTAAATATTAAATAATTACCATTAATGATGACACAATAGTGAAGCGGAAATTATTTTATTAATATAAATATCTATTAAATGATATTAAAAATATTAAAATAAATATAATTTGACTTAATTAATGACATACACTAATTTTATAGATAATTTAGACATGTTATTGACATATTTGAAGTATTGTTTTGAAGTTATCATGTTGGTTTTATATTTTTAAAAATAAAAATATTTAATAATATTAAAATTGACATAAATGATATTTTAAAATAAATACTATTTTATTAAATAATATAAAAGTCATAAAAATATTATATTAGTCCACCTAACTTGTATAATGTCAAAGATATCATAAATGATCCAACTGGGGTTATTTTTTCATTTTATAGTAACTATATTAAACCTATAATGTAAAAATAAAAAAAGACGTGGTAAAAGTTAAACTGTTTAACTAAGGGTTAAATCCAAATGATAAGGATAATTTTATGACCTAAACATATCTAAAATTCATTGGTTGAGGTTATTTAGACCCATAATCATCTTATACTATAAATAAATCGCATTGGAGTTATTTAAAATCAAAAATCAATTTATAATAAATTAATATTTAAGATCTTCCGAAAGTACCCCTCACCTCTCTTATAAAAGGGAACTTCTCGTTATCTTTAATTCACACATCTAAATATATTTTTCTCAGCTAAAAACTACCCACTTCTCCTTCCAAATTCTCTAAATTCATCATGGATATCAAAAATTGGTAATAAATCTAACCCAAGGAGTCCTTTTGTGAAAATAAAAAGGTGACACTCGAAGAAGAGGTAATTGTTTTACCAATTCAATTCAATTTATTTTCTTATTCTACTTCCTCTATCTATGTTGTTTCCATACCAAAGTAATAACTATAGTATAATATATATAATTATATGTTATTATAATCATTTGAAAACCATATTCCTCATTTTATTCATCATATGAATAATAATATCACTGTGTGTACGTACGTACAACTTACCGTCTCCACACCATGGTGTAATTTTTTATTCAATAATAATTTATTTATATGGGTATATTGATGATTATAATGGATATAAATAATGAATATAACATTATAATTATTTTTTATAATTAATATACCATCTAATTCTATACCATTTAACCATCAAGGGGGTGATATTGTCGCTCATGTGTACGTAGGACCTACCATCTCCATGACGTGGTGAGATTCATTTACATGTTAAACATTCAAGAATGATTATAAAATTTATATTATGAGTAAAAATAATAATTTTGAATCATATATTATTATTTATATTAATAAAATACATCATATTCATAACAAACATGACTTACACAACAAAACATGAATAGTAAAACGATGCAGTTAACACCCAAAATAATGCTAATATTGAAATATTATTAACAAAATGATATAAGAGGATCATATATTATATCATAAATATGGATATGGTTCTGGTATAATTTAATAACATGCTTTAACCATTATACAGGAGTTTAACACGCCCTTGACTAAAGGAAAGTACAATGTAAGGGTTAATTTCACAATCTCATTATTATTCAAGGTTGTTTATACGTAAGTATCTACTGGGAAATCTTTATCATCCATGTAAATGTTTCTTAAAATGTAATTAAAAATATTATCAAAAATGGTTTAAAGTTATTTTTACCCATGTTTTAATTTTTATAAAAAAAATGAAATAAATCTTTTCGTCATTTTCCAAACGAGGTACTTTATAACCTTTTCAACAAATTAATGAAAGAATATATTTTTAACATATACTGCATGAGCGTCTATTTTATTTCATTATGATGACTTAACATTTTGAAGCTTACCATACAAGATTAAAATGTTATTTTCATAATAAATGTTTTATTTTATAATTGTGTGGATTTTATATGATTTCAAAGTAAAAAAACGGATATTTCCCTCAAAGAGTTTTAATGATTTAATTAGATTATTTTCATCTATATCAACATCCTTTATTGGATTTTATGATTAATTGAAGATGATTCATTATGATACAATCTCTCATATTTTATTGAAGATTTTATGATGTATCTGACTGTGGATGTTTTATTTTGATATCATTCATGGTTTATGGTTAAAGTATTAACATTTAGTATGCTAGTTTTAATATGAATGTTTATGTTATATTTTACCCATTTCATAAGAGGAATTAATTGGGCTTAGCAAGTGATTGTTGGGGCCTACTATAGCCCCTTGATGCATCGATAGGTCTTATGAGATGAAATTAGTTGGTGAAAAACCTTTTTTTCAAGCAGTTTAACAATGTGAGTAGGATAGATCTTGAGACAAATCAGATGAGTTTTTAATCACAAACTTAGACTATCATGAGGATAGATCTTGATAGTAACTATCTAGAGGATATATCTTGATAGTGCAGATGTTCGGAATTATGAATTCTCTAATTATGACATTATTTATTGATATTACATGTGATTATTCGACTATTAGAATATTCATGTGAATGTTTAAATGAAATTATTTGATTTATTCTTTTTTATATTATGTTCAAGTTTATGTTTATAAGGCTTGTGTTTTAGTTTCATACTTACCTTAAAAGTTTATGATTATTTATGAAATATTATACTATATTTATTAACCTTACTAATCATCTAAGCTCTCCCCTTTCTTATGTTTTATTTTACCTAGGATACCAAGAAGTGTTTTATGATTGATATGCACAGTTAATATTAGAGAATAATGGAATTATCAAAGGATTATCTATGTTGTATTTTATGTTTTAAATTGTGATGTAAAGTTCATGTATGTAATCTATTTTCCAAGAATGCTAAACTGATCAGTCCTTCGAGATTTGATTCCTTGTAATCATACCAATGTATTAAAATAATGCACTAAATCCAGGCTTTCGGGGTCGGGGTATTACAATATCACCATATTATCATATAGGTAAATGTACTAACCTCAGCAAATCTCAAATCTTTCATTCCTATAATAATCTCATAAATAAAATTAGTCCTTTTCTTGTACATGAATTCCCACTGATACACAAACCCAACAATTCCATGTATGTATAACTAGCATGCACTCTCTCAAAAACATCGAGGCTTTTCCCATATATCCATTCCAACAATCACTCTCTTGTTCAAGGTAGAGTAAAAATATAAAGAACCATCTCATAAGTTTTTACTATTTAATATACTAATATCATATGAACCCAATATGTGTATACTCCCACACAACCCGATTGCAAAAATTGAATCATGCTCTATGAGTCACATCCTATCAAAACGTGACTTACACGCCTAACCCAATGACCATGCCCCATTATGGGATAATCAAAACTAGTTGAAAGCACAATAGTAATTATTTTTTAATGTGATGAAGGTATCTCACTCATTCCAAGTCCAACCACATAACCAGTAGCCACTAGGGCATCATTCCAAAACTAAAAAACATTTACCCATTCTTCCATTGTACCACCTAAAATCACATCCAAAACTAATAGTTCTAGAAATCCAACTGATCATTTCATTTGAAAACCCAACCTCAAAAAAATCTCAAGTCATTCCACCTGACTTTCCTCAACCTGCTCAGGGATATCCATATAACTACCTGGTTCAGTTAAGTAGAGTTTCATAAGAATCTATATGGGAAAACACCATATAGGTTGTTATCGACACTTTAAGTAACTGTATTGGTATCTCAATCACCTTTAAGGGTTCCATAACCAAGGAATATAATTCCTATACTAACCGATAAATGGTCACTATACATACCTTATATAAAGGGAATCTATAGTCATATTTGGAGAATTATTCATTATAATATCCACATGATCTATAATCAAAAAGTAAATGTTGTGGTTCATCTAATTATAATTCCACCAGGAAGTTATGTAGGAAAATTCCATTTATGTTTGTGTTGAGAATTTAAACAAGTAAACCCCTTTATTAGTAAAAAAATCACACACTAGCACACATATGTTATGTAAATACTATATTCTAAATATGATGCATGAGACCCTTTTTCCACAATAGGAAAAGATTCAAACCAAAAAAAATAATGATATTTGATCAATAAATAACATTTAAATAAATATCACAACCATAATAAAGAGAAAAAACATTAATCCCCTAACCTTGATAACCTATACTCCCTTCAAAAAAGGTGTCCATGACTCACTAGTCAAAGGTCGATCACAAGATCTAACACTTATATATTCCCTGCTTACTATATCCTAAATATTAAGATAAAAAGAAATATGCTCTAATACCACTTTCTTATTCTCCATCTCATGACCACTCATCAATGTCTGAACTGATGGTGGTCATGGCCTCAATCATGCCTCCCTATATTATAGAGGATGTTACAAGTGTTGAGGACCTAAATCATATTTTGGGGAGACTATTCCCTTAAATCAAGGTCATACAACAATAGAAATAGCCAAAAACATCCATAATAGATAAATATAAGACTATGTATAAGTCAAAAAACACAATGGTATAAAAAATATAGCATTTAGAAGCATACATCATATATCAAAAAGTGTCACCCCTTTGGTAAAACTCATATAAAAAATACACAAGTATCTCTAATGTCATCTCCAAGACTAACCAAACTAGTCTCAAAACCCATATTGAGCTACCTTATCAAAATACATTACATAGCATGTAATCAAATGGAAAGCTTATATAAGGTTTTATTGTGAAGTAGGGAGCTTATAAAGGGTGTGAGAAATATATCTCAGTAGGGTATCAACATGTTCCCTTAATATGTTCCATCGTGTAAGCTTATACACAAGGAAATTAATTCAAAAAAATAAACATCCACAGATTAGTGTGTCAAACATTGTGTGCTAACCAAAAAACCATGACCCCATATGTGTTCATTCATCTTGTGCTAAAAAGACTACCATTACACCCAACCATGCTTGCATCATCCTAATCTAGAATCTAGTCACCTCGTGTTACCATCCTGAAACTCAACTCATACCTGAAGACATAGGTTAGGGCATCACCAAGCCTCGACCACTATCTAAAGTTGCAGGGTGGAGTCATGAGCCTTTGTCTTGGAAAGGACTTCTTTCTCAAGGCAGTCTTGCCAAAACCTTCTTAATCGTGGTGAGGAAAATTTACAAGTCTCAGACACTACCCTCTCACTCAGTGAGGGGCCCAAGATAATCACCCAGATCAGTCCCTCTCTCAGGGGAGGTCACCCAGTAAGTATCCTGACAGGACCCTCTCACTTAGGGGAGGTCATACATCATGTCCACCACCCTCTCACGTTGGATGGGGTCACAACCTAACCAATCCCCTCTAACTCATGATGGGTCTCACAAGAACTGGTTGACCAATTCCCTCTCACTCAGGGTGGTCTCAGACAGTACCCTCACACTTAGGGCAAGGTCATACATCCTGAACACAAACCTCTCACTTGTGGTAGGGTCAACCATGTCATCCACTTCCATGAAACATCGGATAGGGTTAAAACCTGACCACTAATGTCTCACTTAGGGTAGGGCCTGGTTCATTTCTCCCTCCCCTCTGACTCTGGGAGAGGGTCAGAAATTTAACATGCAATCAGCAGAAAATAGGGCATGCATGCTAGGGTATACCACATCATCTACAATACTCTAACTCTCACTACAAAAAATTGTAATTTTGCAACGTTTTTTAAAAATGTCACTAATTTTAAATTTTAGCAATGTTTTTCAGGAAACGTCACTAATTTACTGATGTTTCTTAAAAACACCGCTAATTTATTGACATTTCCTCATAAGTGTCACTAATTTAGTGATGTTTCCTCAGAAGCATCGCTAATTTAGCGAGGTTTCCTGAGAAGTGTCACTAAATTTAATGATGTTTTCTCATAAGTGTCTCTAATTTAGTGACTTTTTCTCAAAAAGTATCGCTAAATTAGCAAAGTTTTCTTAGAAGCGTCGCTAATTTAGCGACGTTTTCTGAGAAGCGTCGCTAATTTAGCGACGTTTCCTCAGAAGCGTCACTAATTTAGCGACGTTTCCTCAGAAGAGTCGCTAATTTAGTGACGTTTGCTCAGAAGCGTTGTTAATTTAGTGACCTTTCCTCAAAAGCATCACTAAATTAGTGACCTTTCCTTAGAAGCATTCCTAATTTAGTGATGTTTTTAGGAAATGTCACTAAAAATATATATATTTATATATCTCATTCCCCTGCATCGATGTAAATATATATATATATATATATATATATTATAAACAAGGACACATATATATAAACATGTATATAAAAATATATATTTATATATAACTCATTTACCAACATCGATGTAGATATATATATATTAATATGTATAAACACAGACACATATATATAAACACATATATATAATTATATATATTTATATATATTTATATATATTTATATAAACACACACACTAATATATAAATATATATATACATGTATTTATATATATATATTTATATATGTGTGTATATTTATATATAAAAACACACATGTATTTTAAATTTAGTTATGTTTTTAAGAAAACGTGTCTATTTTAGTGACATTTTTATCAGTGTTGTAAAATGTGGCTAATTATATGTGTGTGTGTGTAAATTTATAATTATAATTATATATATGTACACATATATATTTACACACACACACATAATATAAACATATAAATAAACATAAAATATAACATATATATATAATATAAAACATAAACATATATACACATATGTAATATAAACACACACACACACACATATAAACATAAAATATAAACATATGAAATATATATATATATATATAATAAATGTAAACACACACACACACACATATATGTATTTAGACATATAAAATATAAATATAAAGTATAAATATAAAATATAATCATATATATTTATATATTAATATATATATATATATGTGTATATATCTGTGTGTGCGTGTGTGCATAAATTTATAATTATAATAATATATATGTACACATATATATAATATAAACATATAAATAAACATAAAATATAAAAATAAAAACATATATATATATATATATATATATTAAAATATAAACATATGAAATATAATTTAAACATATATATATGGGTATTTAAAAATAAAATATAAATATAAACATATAAACATATATATTTATATATTAATATATTAATATATGTATATTAATTTATATATATAATATTAATTTATTAAAAACTGATATATATATATATATACCATAATATAGGTACAAAACAAAAAAAACATTAGGTTAGTTGGTCTGATACACTTATGAGGAGGCAGGGGTTAGATGTTTTATTCCTCATAGTAGCTTAATTTTTAAACCCTTTGAGTTCTATATAGGGGTCAGGAGGTGCGAGATTGGGTTGGAAGAGAATGGGGAGCAGGGTATATGGGGTGCGAGCGGGATTGGGGTATATAGGTGCACGAACAGATTTTGGAAAGGGAGGGGTCTAGGGTTGGGAAAGGGAGGGGTGCAAGTGAGATTGGGAAATGGAGCGAGAAAGGGAGGGGTGCGGGGGTACTGGACCGGGAAAGGGAGGGTTTAGGGGAAATGTACCGGGAAAGGGAGGGTGGGGTGGGCCTACTAGAGCGAGAAATGGAGGGGTGGGGTGAACTGGACGAGATGGAATTTTTTTTAAATTGTAAAAAAATGATTCCTAAAAAAATTAAAAAATTCAATAAAATTTTACCAATTCTTTTTCAAAAAGTCAGTAAATGAGATGTCATTTATCTTTGTTTCTAAAAAAAGTCAGTAAATGAGTTTTCCTTAAATTAGTGACATTTAGAAACGTTGCAAAAGTTCACAAATTTAGTGACATTTTGTAAAAACGTCGGTAAATGTGGTGTCACTAAATAGTGATGCTTATAAACATTGCTAATTTAGAGACACATATAAACTTCGGTAGTTTAGCGATGCTTATAAATGTCACTAATTTAGAAATGCTTATAAACATTTCTAAATTAGCGACACCTCATTAAGTGACATTTTAAAACGTCGCTAAATGAGGTTTTTTTGTAGTGTCTAGATGTGGTCACAACCTCAACACTATCCTATCACATGGGGTTGGTTCTAATCTATGTTTCCATCCCCTCTCATTCAAGGTGAGGGTCCTAACCTACACATGTATGAAAAGGTAAAAAGGGCATGCAACCCATCACACAATCTCACCAGCTCGTCATAAGGTGCTAGTTACTCAGGACCTGGCCCCTCATGCCAACCACACTCAATGTCTAACCATCCTCACAATACTATCTCCTTAAGAATATTTTAGTCATATAAGTATAACTTTTCAATCCTCTTGGTATTATCATCTCACCCATCAAGGAATCCACTAGGGTCCTTTATACCAATCCTTATCTTTTATCATTACCACTAATCCACACTTATCACCCCATATTTACTCTTCATCCCATTGGCTTCTTCTGACCCTAGCCTTAATAGGTAGGTCCAAACCTTGTCAAAATACCACTCACCGACTAGTCTTGGTACCCAGATACCTTATGAAGAAACTCTCCCTAAGACCCATTCATAACCGCAGGTCGAGTCCACCATGATGATGCTGACCCACTATGGGGTTATATCTCGCATCTCTTTTTGGAGAGATCACAACCCATCACATAGTGGAAAACTCTATCCTTCACACCTCCTCTTATCTCAGAAGACTCATCCCACCCATGTAAATTGACAAGGTTCTTATTCACCTTCAAGAGGGTGTCACTTGTTAGGAATAAAATGTACATCTACCTCACCCATTACCATCATGTCTAAGTCTCACATTCCAGAAAAAATGTCCCTAAGAAACCAACCCCAGATACCCACTGCACATTCTGAGCCCTAATACCTACCTATTGTCTCTTGATAACTCTACTGGTATCATCTTTCCTTGGAGACATAGTCTTTGTGAAATTAAAAGTTTTCTAAATTAAAAAAGATAACTTACCTCACCTCTAGAAGTCACAATTCTATCCTCCCGCTTTACCTAGGGTCCTCTCAGTCCCTATATATTATGAATGGTCCCATGAAATCATGTTGGCATATGCTCTCAAGCACAAAAAATCATATGATTTAATATTATAAGGATCACCTAACATAAAAACAAAGTTACCATCCAATCCAGTCTCTGCTTTCCCTCATCCATGCTCATTCATGCCTCATCCAAACTTATACCACCACCCAAGCACCTATCTTATGACCTTACATCTAAATAATTAATTATAAAAGTTTATAATTTTTTATTTAATTTAAACCAAAATGGATTAATCGCCTAAAATATCATAAGGAATAACCACATTATAGAAACTAAATGTAATTTCATGTGTTAATCCTCCTAGGACATCCAAGTTAAGTAAAAGCTTCACTATCCTCTCACAATTCCACCAGGATTCAGGGAAATCAATGTCAAATCCTAGCTCAAATAACAAAAAATCAAAGGTTTTTTTATGGGGGAACTAAAATGAATTAATAAGAGTAAGATTAAACCTTAAATCACTATGAGATTATTATAAAAAAACCCATAAGGGGGGACAAGGGGAGGAAGGAGAGGGGTGATCTGGTCAAAAGGACATGTCCTAACACCCCTCTGAACATAAATCAAAAAGTGGGTTGATTGATAAATTAATAGTCTTACATTGTTAAAAACAAAGTCAAAGTCCGGATGAGAGCTACCATTTTCAAAATTTTATTATCATTTTCAATGATAATTAACCTCATAAATCATAGTCTACCTAGGAAAACATCTAATTTTTATTACTTTAATAAATATGGAATTTTATTATTTAATGAATTAAATATTGACTTTAATGGTTTATTTAATTTTTAGATTAATTGTGAATACCTATCTTGATTTTCAGTTTTGGACATAAACCGATTAAAGGGATTTTAAATACAAGCTCATTATTTTAATTCACTTTGATTTTAATTCAGACAAAGCCTACAATATGTTGTGTTTTTCATAGTTTTAAGGATGAAAATGAAAAAGGGGAGAGTATTTCATATGAAATTATCACAATAGTATGACTTACTAGTCATTTTTTGTAACTCATGGACCCCATGAGACTTGTTGATCCCATGTATGACTTTGTATCGGCTAGAGAATATGAATTTTGAATTGGATGTAAAATAACAAAGGGGAAGCATGTATGACTTTATAAAGCAATTTTATATGAATTTGGTTTCTATTATATGACTTCTCAAGGACCTCTGGAAAAGCATATGACTTTAGTCATTTTGTATGACATTAAATTAGTCTTGTATGTATCTAAATTAGTTTCATACAACTTCATCATCATTTACGACTTTAGTTACTTTACACACCAAACTCCAACCATCCAGTATGACTTTAGTGAGTATCATACTTTCTATATCATATAACTTCTAAGCTAGTGCATATGAATTTAGTCATTTTGTATGACTTTGAAATCATGTGAAATTATCTTCCTACAAAACATATGTCTTTTTCCACTTCTTATAATTTATCCCCCATAACATACGACTTCATAAATTTTCCAATTTTTGAATTACTAGGAGTAAAATCTGAAATTATTAATTTTAATGGGGTTTGACCTAAATTAAAAAATCATTTTTATAGTCTCCCAAAATCAGGAAATAATTCTCTTGAGTTTCCACATAGAATCCATCCATTGTAAAGAGAAGGATAAGATCATGGAGCATGTCCAAGCTAAGAATGTTCGATATAACCCAATGAAGAATTCAGACCCTCAAGTTATACATGTGATAGCCATAAAATATATTTGAGCTGGGAATTGAAAACTAGGAATATTCCAAAGGGACAAGTATAGAATGAGAAAGAATAAGAGGATGGTGATTCTCACATGGTACAAAAAGATATTGAAGTATGCGAGGATACCTGACCATTCTGCGAAATCAATAAAAAAGACAATCATACACTATAGAAGGGTGGTTGTATCTAATTGATTGAGTTGAGGAATAATACTATTAGATTTATTTTTACCCTTTATTTGTTATTATATCTCTATTGATGACACACTGGACCCATAGTGTTCAATCCAAGGAGACTCTCCCCACCCCTGTTAATGAATTATGATTTTGAATATTAATTCTATTCTTCTTTATTTCTATGGAGGCGTTTGATTGCTTAGATAGAAGGAAATTTCCATTAATATTTGAATTTTAATTCTTCCTCCCTTATTTATCGGTTCATACATGTTGGACACCTAGAACTTCTGCACTATCTATAATGGTGAGAAGTGGGTTGATTCAGGTTTGATTGGGGATATCCAATCACATGACTAGGAAATAATTGGGGATGCATTTATTATTAAATTTCTCTATTCAAGCTAAAACCACTAATGTAGGGTGATTAGTTGAGGTTTTATCTGATTAAAGAAATATAAAGAGAGTTAAAATTGACATATTATTTAATAGGTAAGTGCGTAAATTATCCAATGTTAGATCACTTCTTTTAAATCTAAATTCAATCAACTTTTCAATTTTATTCTCAACCGCACTAATTTTTTTTTCAATGCACATTGAACCCACACACCATAAGAAAATCACACCAATAACACCTTCATCTTCAAATAAAACCTAAATCCCACTAATTACTATATTCACTTGGATTATTAATTTTGTTTAATAGTAGCCCTGTGTTAGTCACCTCATCAACCTGACACCGTTGATGGGGAGTCGGGCCAGTGTTTTTTTCTTTTATTTTTATTTGAGATGTGTTTGATATATGACTAGAACAAGTTATGATCACCTATTAAGTTTTGATACATAAGTTGAAATAATTCTAATAGAAATAGTTAGAGGCTTATGAATAAATGAGTGAGTGGGGAGGTATTTTTTCACAATTCCATTGAGAGACCCTCCATCCTCTTCTACTTCTTCCACTAGATCCTCCTTAGGAAGTAAAAATGTAGAGGATGATCTAGAACAGCTGAAGAGGAAACATAGATAGTTATATACACCTAACATTAATATTAATACTTGGTTGTTATAATTGAATAATTAACATTATTTTTAGCTCAAAACTAGAATGATTTAACTCCCACCTAATTTTTATGGCTTGGAGTGATAGGATAACAATAAGAATTTGAAGGAATTTCCAGATGTATATACTTATTTCATACCTAGAGGATACCTTGAGGCTTAAAGAAACTAGAAGGCCTTTTCATTCTCCTTATAAGAGTCATCCAAGGAATATATGTATTACCTGAATCTTGGAGAAGTCACCACCTTGGATAAACTCTATAGGGCCTTCCTCCAGAATTTATTTCCTCCTTCAGAAAGTACCTTGTTGAGAAAGGTGGTCTATCGAATCAAGAAAGTAAGTGGAGAAACTCAATATGAGTTTTGGTAGAGACTCAATAGACTAACATCAACCTTCCCTCATAAACCCTTTGAATGTCACAACCCGTCCTACGGGGCCCGGACGTGACTACCCCAAGCCCACCTTGCTAGGAGTTGGTGACTAGCACCTGAAGGCTTTTCCCGAACAGGGAATTCATTTCCTTAGAGATCTGTAATCACTCAAAAAGGGAAATTGAAGTAAACAACTAACAAAAGTAATGTATAACCACGAGAGTAAAGTACAACCACAAGTACAACTGTAAACTGAAAATAGTGGGCTGGAATACAAGCCTTAGAAACTAAAAAGAAAGTAAGCAGTTATTGCATATGCCTTGGAGCTCTACCTAGAGGGTAGTAACTGTAAGTCTGAAGTCGAAGAATAGGATCTTGACCGCTCTCGTCACACCAAGCTCCACCAAGTCCCGAATCTCCAAAGTTTGTCTCGGAGCGTCAGTAGTCTGCACCAGACACATACGGCGGGTGGAGCTTGTACAGGGGTGAGTATAATAATACCCAGTAGGGACCCCAAGACCCCAGAAGGTCTCTCAGTAATCCAAAAAGTAAAACATCACAAGAAATACCATAGAGGTAGTATCATAAGCATGATCTAAATCATGAAGTACAAAGCAAAAGAGACAGCTCACTCTAATGGTATAACTTCAAGGTTACTGGGATATGGATGAATAGTCGTAAAGCCAGATCATCCTATTCATAGTAACTCTACTGCTGACCCGTATAGGTCACTGTATGCTGACCCATATTGGTTGCTAGATGCTGACCTGTATTGGTCACTGGTGCTGACTCGTATTGGTCATTGGTGATGACCCGTATTGGTCATTGGTGCTGACCTGAATTAGTTATTGGTGTTGACCCATATTGGTCACTAGTGATGTCCCGTATTGTTCTATGGTATAGAGGTAGGGATGATTAGTTGTACAGCTAGATCATCCCACTCTGGAGTTTCTAATGCTGACCCGTATTGGTCGCTCTTCTTCTTCATGTCATAGTCAGCCACTAGATTCTCGCACGAAGAACGCCTGATCTCTGGAAGACACTGCTCCTCAAGACATCGGTCATATTTCAACTAGTATGAAGTCTCACAAAAATCATACCCAATGTATCTTCCCGTAATAGGGGTCCCAACGTGACAGACGACGCGTCGATTGGACGACCGTTCTGTGAGATATGGGCAGTTTTGTAAAAAGGGTCTGGTTGGATTCAGGTCTGATCCAACCCAAGTCGCATGTCAAACTCCATAAAAACTCACTTTGAGTATCTCTAAAGGACCGCCTTGTTACAAGGGTCCTTATTCCATAGACGGTGCGTCGATCGGACGCCCAGTCTATTAGTTACACCCCATTCCGTGAAATGGGGGTGATCGCACCTCAGTTCGGCCCGGCTCAGTCGGGCCTGTCAGAATATGCCAAAGGGACCGCTTCCCAAAAGGGGTCCCTATGCCACTGATGGCGTGTCAAACAGACACTCATTTTATCAGTTACGAACGTTTCTTTATTCAAGGGTCGGTTGGGTCTGGGCCCAGTTCGACTCGGTCAGGTCGACCCGCGTCTGGCCCGATTTGCCTAAAGGCGCACCGCTGTCTCTAGATGGCCCTGCGAACGCGGGGCCATTTCGTCCGGCCGGTGGGGCACTACCCCACCGCGTGCAACGGTTGGCCAGGGGGGGTCGATCGGTCTTTAGCGACGCGGCGCAGCGCAGCGCGGGGCCGCGCCGCCCCCTCCTGTCACGGCCTGTTGGCCATGGCTGTTGTTGCTGACGACGCCTATGGGGTGTGCCCTTCTCCCACACGGCTGGCTTAGGCCGACCACCTCTGTCCACCATGGTGCGAGATGACACGCCGCCTTCCCACCGCTCGCGGCTGGTTGCCATAGGCCTCCTCCGGCCACTGTCGGCTGCCACCGACATGGCGCGTCGGCGGTTATTTCCACGGGCCACCAGACGTGCTCCGATGGTCCGTTCTTAGTGTCATCTGTGCCTACGAGTCTCCAGGACTGTCTTCATCATAGCGTGACCCTCTGTCTCGCGTTGCTATCAAAATTGAGTAAAGTTTCCCCTGAAGAACGCAACATGAAAAAAGCGGCGGAGGGTCCGGGCCTTGTTTGTTCGGTCTGCGCCCTCTGCGTTAACATGATAACAAGCAGGAGAATATTTATCTAAAATTAAAGATTAAATAAACTCATTTCAATAATACTAAACCAAAACCGAACATAAACCCCCTACCTGGATGAGACGTCCACTGACAACGATTGATGGAACCTCCATCGTCGTTGTCATCAGTTTGTGATTCGGTGGCACTCGTCACTGCTTGCTGAATTCGGTCTCATCCTCTAAGTGGATTCTGTCACAGGACTTCATTAGAGTTTCATCGTGTGAAGAATTCATGCCAAAACTCCACTTCAAATTCCATTTAAATAGGAGGGGGAAAGGTGAGTAACGCATTGAGTAATTAATGAGGTTCATTAAATAAATTAATGAGGTTCATTAAATGAATTAATGAATCTCTTTTAATTGACAATGGTGGAGTTACACAGTTGATGAGTCAAGCCATTAATTGGCTTGAAAAGTCATTGGTCCCACCACCGCCGCTCATCTATTGGAGAAAAAGAAAAAAAATAACAATTACGTGTTATTTTACTTTTCCTTAAAATGTCCAAAAACTAACTTTTTCTCCTGAAATACTGCGGTCGAAGTGAAGCATCTCTTAAGAGAATCCTGGTGCTGCAGATTCAACGGTGTTCTCGGATTTTTAATCTGAGAAACGATTTAAAAGATAGAAAATGTCTCACACGCGCTTACTGAATGTACCTTAAAAAAAAGTTCAAAAATCCATTCCAGGCACACCGGGCCTCGGAATCATGCGTCGTCAATTTTCACAAACTCGTAATAATCCCAAATAATTTAAAAAAGATTACATGAAATTTTAAGGTATTTACATTTAAGGTTTTCATTTCTTGGTGTTATTTTACCCATGACTATTGGAAAATGACAGAAATTTTTCTCATGCTTCTTTTGGAGGAGCACCAATTGAAAAATCACATGCTGAAGATGTAGAGATGATTGAGAGGATCTCACAAAACTCATAACAATTTGTTATAAGATCCATAACTACAATATTTTATGAGGTAAAAAATTCCAAATCACTTTTACTTGAAACTAAAATTGAATAACTAACTTCCCTTGTGAGATAGTACTAAATAAGGTTCAGAAGGCCTCACCATCTACACCCCTAGAGTTTTCCAACAGTTTCATTCTTTGGATCATTTCACTGATAGCTACCCCCAATTATAATAAACCAAGAATTATGATTCCATATACTTAAGATATTACCATCAGAAACCAACCGAAAATCAAGGGTTTAAAGAGTATTCTACAACTCAATATGAATCTGGAAACCATCAACCAACAAGGTCACCTTTTCAGTAGAATTTTCAATAGCCTTCCTAGCCACCAAAATTTTAAAGACATTATCCAAACCCTCTACAAGCTACCAACAATTCCAAATCCAAGAACCATCAACGAACATACTGAGATAGCTTGTGGAATATCAAACAAACCAATAATCCACCCTTACCACTCATGGATTAAAGATGGAGGAGTTGAAAGGTCAATTTTGAAAGATTATTTCCACCCTAAACAAGTAGGTGAATCATGGATCAGGTAAGATCCCAACCTAATAAATTCCTAACCCCAAGGAAAATGTTTGTTTTATTTCCTTACGAAGTGTCAAAGAGGTGAGAAGTAGGGTAGAACCACTGATGTGAACTTAAATTGATACTTTTTTTCTACATCTCTTTTGTTGTCTAATTATGTTTTTAATTCTTTATTTAATATTAATTTGATTAATTATGTATTTAAAGTTATTTTATTGTAGATTTAGTTAACTAATGAAATTATTAAAAAAAAAATTTGTTTTATTGTTTAATCATTCAATTGACCATTCTTTTAATTAAAAGTTGAGGCTAAAGCCTCAGTTTATTCAGGGAAAGGGCTACAATACAAAGAAAATCATGCAATAGACAGTACATGGATGAACTCGGTGAGACTCGAACTCGAAACCTCGTCAAGACCCACAAGGGCAGCTAGCAACTGAGCTGCACCCTAGGGGAAAGACTGTTCTTTTAATTACTTATAATGTTTGTTTTATTAATCATATTCATTTAATTATTGTCTTTTAATACGTCTTTGAGTATTATTTGATGAAGTTTTGTGTACTTAAATCTTTATTATGTTTTTGTTTTTAGTTTTATTATATTAATAAATTAATTGAATTCTAATTTTTAATTTTTTTTCTTTAAATAATTTAATATTTTGTAATTTTTGGATTTAATTCAGTTCTTTATAAATTTTTAATTTTTAATTTTTTTAATTAATGAATCTGTTATTTATTTTAAGAAAATTAATATTAATGTCAGTTGTGTTTTCAATTAATTATAAAATGACTTGATTTTGTTTTCTTTTTATGAAACTAGTACTTCTCCCATGCAAATGCACGGGGCTATCATTTTTATTCAAATCATCTAGTTCTACATCATTCAAAAAAATAAAGTCAACATAATGCTTAAAATAAAATGATGATGATGAAGTGAGTGGACTTAATGTGACAAATGGAAATGGAGTGAAGACTAATGCTGGAAGAGATGGAACATGATTGAATGGGAGAGGCGGGTATCAAAGACAGAGATGAAACAAAAGATGAAGGTGGAGGCTGAGATGGAGGCAAGAGGCGAGATTGAGATAAATTATGGAATGCAAGCTAGAGATATTTTCAAGGTTTATGGATTTTAAATTGATTATATGGGCTTGCAACGATGCATATGTGCGGATTAGTAGGAAACATGAATGCATTTCATGTGGTGTCATTGAAAGATAATTAGTATCTAAAGAGAAAAATGGATCAGACGATTCATCAATATGGAAGTTATTTTTGCATCCCCTTGATAACAATTGAGCTATTGATCACCAAAATCATGTTGATGGGAATAAAGGAGTCCACAATTCTATAGTACTCATATTAAAAGACCTTAAATCTCTATAAATGAAGTTACATTGAAAAACAGAGAAGCTAGATAGGCAGGTAAGTTGAGGCTGAGGATAGCGGTGGAATCAAAATGGTGTTTGGAGGAGTTGTCGAGGAAGGTGCAGGATACCATGGTGGAAAGAGATGTCTAGGATGAGGTCAGAGGTGGATGTGAAGGCGCATCATGACACGGCTGGAGAGGAGAGTCAGGGAGAGAGACGACGATATTCATCAGGAACCCTAGGACCAGTGAGGGATAAATAATGTTGTAATTCAGACCATACTAATGTAAACAACAAAAAATGGAATAAATTATTAGATTTCAAAACAGACGATATTTATTATATTGAAATTATTAAAACAAAGTAAACAATGTAGGAGTTAAATAAAAATCCATTTTTTCCACCACTTTCTTTTTTATATTTATTATATTAAAATTATTAAAAGTGAATATATATTTAGAATTTATATTAAAAACTCAATGAAAGATTTTTCCAATTTCACCATTGTTTCTCTAAAAATCCAAAACAGTAAATTAATTAAAATCATAAGAAAATATAAATGGACTAAAAAAATGTGAATTTTTAAATAAAATGAGATTCCAGATTAAATTAAAATGCGTTTGGTTGTCATTGCTCCAACATTTTAACAACTAAAACCTCTCAAAACCGCCTCCATGCCCAGCCCCCAGCCCGCAGGGCACTGTTCCAGTGGATAAAAGTAGAGAAATTGGAGTGATCCATCAGGAAACTGACACAACATTATTTGAATTTGAGATTCCAAATTAATTCAAAAGGCCTTGCATCAAATGTATGAGGTCCCCAGCTGAGTGGTCTACATGATAAATTATCTAATTATAGCAAGCACGAAACCCAGAAACACAAAATATTTTAAATACAACAACAATGATAATACAAACCACATAATGGTGATGATCACTAACCTGAAGCCGTTGGAGCTTCCACACCGCCTTGATGTTGTCTCTCGAGGTCTCCCCATCAGGCCAGTCCAGAGATCTATACCTTTTCATCTTTTATATTGCTCCATTGACTTTCCCCCCAAGATCAATATCCCATAATAGAGAGAAATCCCGCTGAATCCCAACATCATCTTCTGAAAATACTACCTTGAGAAGGCTTAGAAAATCTATTCAAAACATAGTAGTCATTAAATTACTACACTAAAAAAACTAAAATTATAGTCATATAAAAATGCAGACCCATTTAAACAACACAACATCACATGAAACTCCTAATGATGATAGAAACAAATGTATAAATAACACTTTAGAACATAATTTCTCATCAAATTATCTATGAGGAAACGAAATGAAAATAGTTGTGCAGAAAACTATTGTAGGGAGAAGATACTATGTAACAGAACTGAATGAAAATGAACACACCCACCCAACCAACCCACCCAACCAATAGAAACCATAGTAAAAATATATGTACAAAAAAATTTCTTAAAAGCTCAAATAATATGAATTTTTTTACCCTTTTCATGATACTCAAATTCTATCAACCTCCAAAATGTTTCATGGTTGCGGGGCATGTTGAATGTAATGTGATTGAATGTATAGTAACCTTGCAATGTTTGGTATGGAAAGAAATGTTTAAATTTATTGAATGTAACAATAATGATAGGAATCTATTCACTTTTTTTGTAATGGTAATGTAAAGTTTCATAAATATCATTCAATATTAAAGGTAAATTAATATTGTTGCTAAAGATATTAAAACACATAAACAATTGCATATTAGAGCTTGTTTGGTAGTAAATGAGAAAGATAAAGAGAGACAGATAATTGAAAAAGCTTCAAACCAAATATAAAAAACTCATTTACCACTTTTTAGTCCATTTACTCATAATGATTTTTATTTAACAAAAATATACTCATGGGAAGAAAATGCATACCCTTACATTTAATTACCTGTAGAAAATATATGTGTAGATGGTTGATAAAGGAAATATACTTGGGAATCATAGATTTAAATCTCAATGCAATGACTCATGGAGTAGTATCACTTAGGTTGACCCTAGGTATGTGGTTCCTATAGAGGTAATTCATGATGTCATTATGACTCTCTAAAACTTCAATCACTGGAGCATTATCTATTGTTAACCAGTCAAACTGGTGAATTACTTCAACATAAAAAGTTGTAGGGGTAATAGGGTTCAGTGTAAACCATGAACGCATGACAACATAAGTTTTATCATCAGAGCTAACATGAAAGTCTATTTTTTCAGTTCTAAGAGATGACTACACATGAGAAGCAACCAAAACAGAAGAATCCAGAATGTTATGAATAGATGGGACAAAGTGGCAATGATATTTGTCTTAGAGAATCGACAGAAAGTCCGGAAAACACAAATATTTGTGTGCATTTGAATCGGAGGAATATTAATCAGTAAAAAGCATAGAAAGACAGTGGATACTGTTGTACCTCTCGTACCCCTCGTGGTTTAATTTTCATGATCACAATCACTCTCTTTTTTATCTAATCTTGTTTTAAGTGTTTTTGGATGATAGGCATGATTTCAGGTTGCCAAGGAATTGGGCCAAGAAAGCCAGAAGGCAAAAGTGGACTGATTTCAGTCCACCGGCCAACCGGTGGATGACCACCGGCCAGCCGGTGGAATCTTGACAGAAGGCATCCCCTCTGTCCAGACCACTGGCCAACCGGTGTCCCATCACCGGCCAGCCGGTGGAACCCAGACAGAAGATACACCTACTGTCTCACCACCGGCCAACCGGTGGCCTCCTCACCGGCCAGCCGGTGGTGCCTGGGCAGAAGGCCTCTCCATTTTCCAAAGCACCGGCCAACCGGTGGCCAAGCACCGGTCAGCCGGTGGAGCCAGTCAAACTAGCCGTTGGGCTTTGACCAGCCTACTCCCAACGGCTCTGAAGACTTTTCCAATGGCTCCGAAGACCCCGAACGGCCATATGAGGGTTCCCCCTCTATAAATAAAGGACAAGGAAGCCCCGAAACAAAATTGGAATAATAACAAAGCCAACGGAAGCCAACAGACACATTTTTCATCATTTGGCAAACCTCCGGCGGATTCCTTCAAGGAACCTCAATTGCTCCAACCCATTTCCACATCCAATGAGAATCACCATAGAAGCTTGGGAGTGCTCTTCATCAACTCCAATCAATCAATTGGCTCCCAAGACTTCTCCTCTTACGGTTTTTCATTATTTATCTTTTTGAGCATCAATTTGGGTTTGTGCCTACAAACCCCTCTTTCTCTCATCTTCCTTTTGTTTGGGTTTTCACACCACCTTCAAGGTGTGAAGAGGTTAGTCAAGCCTTCCCTTTAAAAGGCTTGAGTCATAGGTGAGCTAGCCTTCACCTGTAAGAAGGCTAGTGGGTTCTTGCTCAACAATTAAAAGTAAGCTGTAATAGGTTCTAGACTACCTTAAATTCTAGTGGGTTTCTTGCTAAAACCATTAAAAAGCAAGCGGTAGTAAATCTCTCAACGGTTGAGTTGGGAGCGGAGACATAGGCTTTGGTTTAAGCCGAACTCCATTATCAAGTTTTGTGTCTTGCCTCTTTTATTTCCGCTGCACTTTTTACTTTGATTTTAAATTGTTAATTATTTTTTAAAAGGCAATTCACCCCCCCTCTTGCCATCACTCTCCGCCCAACAATTGGTATCAGAGCAAAATTTGAGTAATACCTTCACCGGTTTCAAATTCAAGATCCTTTGTGATGGCTTCAACTTCTTTCGCCCCCGAAGGTTATTCATTGGGTCGTGCTCCATTCTTTGATGGAACCGACTATACTTATTGGAAAACCCGCATGACCACTTTTCTTAGAAGTATAGGTTATCCTATTTATAAAATTTTCATGCATGGTTATTCTCTTTCTTCTCCCGATGAATCCAAATGGACTCAAGCCGATATTAAAAATTTCGAGCTTGATGGCAAATCCATGAACGCTCTTCATTGCGGCCTTGATCGTAATGAATTCAATCGAGTTTCCACATGCACTTCATCTCATGAAATCTGGAAACTATTGGAGGTTACCCATGAGGGGACCAACAAAGTTAAGGATACTCGATTGGATATGTACCGTCAAGATTTTGAGTCTTTTACCATGCATCCATCTGAAAATATAACTGAAATGTTTACACGTTTTACTGATGTTTTCAATGGGAGAAAGTCCCTTGGTGATGATGTTTCTGCAGAGATGATGGTCAAGAAGATCCTTTGGATCCTACCAAGCTCATGGGCACCAAAAGTCACGGCAATCCAAGAAGCAAAAGACATCAAGAACATGCCGGTCGAAGAGCTCATCGGATCCCTCATGACCTACGAGATCACCATGAGGAGGCAAGCTGAAAAGGAAGGCAAACCAATCAAAGTTCCAAAGAACATCGCCTTCAAAGTTAAAAAAGAAGAAAGCTCCTCCTCCTCATCATCTTCCTCTTCAAGCGGCGATTCAGAAATGGAGAATCTTGCCCGCAAAATGCACAAATTCATGAAGAAGCACAAGAAGAAGAAATCTCGCAAGGCTCAACCCAACGAAAAATCCGAGCCCGAGGTAACATGTTACGGGTGTGGCAAGAAAGGCCATTACAAGCCCGATTGTCCACTCAACAAGAAAAAGGCCAAGAAAAAGGAAAAGAAGAAGGCATTCAAGGCCACATGGAGTGATAGCTCCACCTCCTCCTCCTCCTCAAGAGAAAACGGTAAAAAATGCCTAATGGCATTTAATGAGGTATCCTCTTCTGACTCCTCATCCTCTAGTTCTTCAAATTCTTTCAATCATTTATCTTATGAGGATCTCCAACATGCTAGAGATCAATTGGAGGAAGTATTTCACGAACTTTCTTCCAAATTTATTGCTTTAAAAAAGAATTTCAAAAAACTTTCTTCCGAAAAGGAACAACTTCTCAAAGAAAAGGAGGAGTTGTCCCTCAAGATCCAAAACCTTCCCGATGTTGATTCTATGGAATTAACAATCAAGGATTTAAGGACATCCCTAGCTAAGTTCACCGAAGGTGAACATAACCTTTCGAAGCTCCTTGGTTCCCAATGCGTATCTAGAACCACCCAAGGGCTTGGCTATTCCAAGAAATCTTCCTCTTCCCATGCTCCTACTTTTTTGTAAGGGGGAGCTCCCAATATAAATTTTGCAACTATTGTAAAAAACCCGGGCACTTAATTTATGAGTGCAATTGCAAAAATGCCCGGTATGGAAGGCCCAAAACCATTTCCTTTAATGATGAATTTCATAGGAGAAGACCCGCCACTAGACAAGTTTGGATTGAAAAATCCCTTTTAGTGAGTCTCACCGGACCAAAATTTGTCTCGGTTCTAAAATCCTCTCCCCGGTGATTTTTTGTTTTTATTTAGGGGGAGTTAGGATCGTTTAAGCCTTTTTGCTTTATATTCAAAACTTTCAATTCAAAACCTTCAATTCAAAACTTTCAATTCAAAACTTTCAATTCAAATCTCAAAAATTTCAATTGGTTTAAAAACTCTATCTTGTTTTTCAACCTTTCCCTCAATCAAGTTTTATGCCCCATGCTATTTTGATAATCACAAAGGGGGAGAAATTCTTGGTTGATTGGGGGAAAAATCTTTCTCTCATGCTTTGCTTTATCCTTTAAAGCATGCCTTTCATTTTAGTCTTTTACATTTCTTGTTTTGGTGATTGTGATCATCAAAATAGGGGGAGATTGTTGTACCTCTCGTACCCCTCGTGGTTTAATTTTCATGATCACAATCACTCTCTTTTTTATCTAATCTTGTTTTAAGTGTTTTTGGATGATAGGCATGATTTCAGGTTGCCAAGGAATTGGGCCAAGAAATCCAGAAGGCAAAAGTGGACTGATTTCAGTCCACCGGCCAACCGGTGGATGACCACCGGCCAGCCGGTGGAATCTTGACAGAAGGCATCCCCTCTGTCCAGACCACCGGCCAACCGGTGTCCCATCACCGGCCAGCCGGTGGAACCCAGACAGAAGGGACACCTACTGTCTCACCACCGGACAACCGGTGGCCTCCTCACTGGCCAGCCGGTGGTGCCTGGGTAGAAGGCCTCTCCATTTTCCAAAGCACCGGCCAACCGGTGGCCAAGCACCGGTCAGCCAGTGGAGCCAGTCAAACTAGCTGTTGGGCTTTGACCAGCCTGCTCCCAACGGCTCCGAAGACTTTTCCAACGGCTCCGAAGACCCCGAACGGCCATATGAGGATTCCCCCTCTATAAATAAAGGACAAGGAAGCCCCGGAACAAAAGTGGAATAATAACAAAGCCAACAGAAGCCAACGGACACATTTTTCATCATTTGGCAAACCTCCGGCGGATTCCTTCAAGGAACCTCAATTGCTCCAACCCATTTCCACATCCAAGGAGCATCACCATAGAAGCTTGGGAGCGCTCTTCATCAACTCCAATCAATCCATTGGCGCCCAAGACTTCTCCTCTTACGGTTTTTCATTATTTATCTTTTTGAGCATCAATTTGGGATTGTGCCTACAAACCCCTCTTTCTCTCATCTTCCTTTTGTTTGGGTTTTCACACCACCTTCAAGGTGTGAAGAGGTTAGTCAAGCCTTCCCTTTAAAAGGCTTGAGTCATAGGTGAGCTAGCCTTCACCTGTAAGAAGGCTAGTGGGTTCTTGCTCAACCATTAAAAGCAAGTTGTAATAGGTTATAGACTACCTTAAAGTCTAGTGGGTTTCTTGCTAAAACCATTAAAAATCAAGCGGTAGTAAATCTCTCAACGGTTGAGTTGGGAGCGGAGACGTAGGCTTTGGTTTAAGTCGAACTCCGTTATCAAGTTTTGTGTCTTGCCTCTTTTATTTCCGCTGCACTTTTTACTTTGATTTTAAATTGTTAATTATTTTTTAAAAGGCAATTCACCCCCCCTCTTGCCATCACTCTCCACCCAACAGATACCTCAAAGAATGGGACTTGCTTTAACGTTCTTTTTGTTCAAGTCACCCAATTTTGATTCCTTAAATTCCTTTTCATCCTCCTTTTGTACTAAAAATTAAAATATATTGACATAGAAGGTTGGAAAAAATACATGCATTTATGTAAATATACATATATATGTATGTAAGTATAAAGAGTATAAGGAAGGATAGCAGGGGAGGAATTTTTTTTCCAGATAATGATATTCTAATTTCTCTTAATAAAGCAAGGAAGGCATCATACAGTTCTATTAAATCACTATTTATTTATAAAAAAGTAACATCAATCCATTAAAATCCATGCATACTTGAAGGTGATTCTAATAGACCATAAGAACCTACTGGTTCCAATAGGCTAAATAAAGTGAAACATGATGTTATATTCAACCAATAATGAAAAGAAGACATTAAAAGGATAAGATTCCAAGTCATGAATTCAAAAATCTAATTAGAGATCCATCCCTGTTTTCCAAACATGAACATCATTATTAAGTCCATCACATTAAGAGATAAAAATCTCAAATAGATAATAAGTATGGAGAACTGAATAAGCTTACATATGATGTAGTGTAGGACTTCCAGGTACCAACATCAATTGAACCATCAGTTTTTCTATTAAAAAACATGTTATTCAATGCAAACCCATATCCTGAAATCAATAGAATCCACACATCAAAACCCATAGAGAGGAAAAAACACCAGTAAGCCATCATCATACAATAAACAAATAAAAAAATATAGTATGCATTTACAAGAAAAAATATAGTATGAAATTACAATAAAAAAATAAAGTGAAGGAATTTGTGACAATACCATCTTAATCGGGTACCAACTTCATCAGAACTGACAGGTTCCCTAGATTAAACATGTTCTTCGATGCGAAACCATCTCCTAAAATCAATAGAAGCAACACAACGCAAACTATACAAAGAAAAAAATTCCAGTAAGGTTACATCATATAAAAAATGAATCAAAAAATCTAGTATAATTGAACCTCTTCCCAGTACTATGATTATAGTATATACAATGTATACTATAAATACAAATAATCCTTAGAATGTGCATGTAGTCACTGCTAGGGTTGTATGGTAGCAGTTATAGTTGTTTACTATGATGAATCGATTATAAACCCTGCTAATAATGAATGGTCAATAAATAAAGGATGAGTAGATTAAACATGTGTACTTGGAGTATTTTAATATGAAAAATTAGTATGAATGCATCATTACCTTTTGATAAACTACAAAGAATCATAGATGTATAAAAGGGATGTGTATTTAAGGATAGTATGATGACATATCTGTTGCGGATAGGTTGGTCTGTAGGATGTTTGAAGAATGTATGGGTGATGTTAAGGTGGTTTTCGAGGTGGTTGTCAAGCATTGTAAACAATGGTTGTCACTACAGCTGGTAAAGTAATTGTGGGCGATGAACCAAGGAGAAGCTGAGTGAAAGTCTCTTGTATGTTCCTATAGTCATGCATAACTGACAGATGCATGCAGTTATCATAAAATTTATGTGTATTATCTCATATGAATCATATTTATATGTTTTTAGTGCATGCAAGTCAATATATAGTGGATCCAATAGTTAAAACAAATTACCTACAATCGTATATTGGAAAAAAGGGAGGTTTACTCCACAATTTTAGGACAAATAACCTACATTTTTAGAGAGTGTAACTGCCACTAAAAAATGATGGGCAAAAGGGAGTTTAATTCCACGATTTTAGGAAAACATATCTGTTGAAGAGACCCAGATATGTAGGATATCTGGAAAAAAAATTAGTGCATAAAAAGAAATATATAGTGGATGCTAATAGACTTGATGGTAATGATAATAGACCATAAGACTCTAAGGGATCCAGTAGGCTAAATAAAGAGAAACATGATGCTATCTTCAACCAATAATTAAAATAAGACATTAAAAGGATAATATTCCCAATCATGAATTAAAAATGACAAGCATAGATCCATCCTAGTTTTACAAACATGAACAACATGATTAAATCCATCACATTGAGAGATGAAAAATCTCAAATAGATAATAAGTCTAGAAAATTGAATAAGCTTACATGTGTTGTAGTGTAGGATTTCCTCGTACCAACTTGAAATGAACCATCACCATTTCTATGCAAAAACATGTTCTTCGATGTGAACCCATATCATGAAATCAAAATAATTCACACATCAAAAACCATAGAAAGGAAAAAACACCAGTAAGACATCATCAAACAATAAACGATTAAAAATTATAGTATGCATTTACACCAAAAAGCAGTAGTGAAGACTCCCATGCATCATCTGGTATATTTAAAAAATATCAGCCCTGAAAATTTACCAAATCAGTCAAAACAGTATCCCATTGGTCCCCAATTCTTACCAATCGGTATGAATTTGGAAGTGCGTACAAAAAATTATGAAAACATGTATCACCTATGATAAGTAATGGATTGTTTCTAGATTTTCCAGAAAATTCTTGGTGTGGAACAGTTAAAACCATGAATATTATAGTTTCATAACATCGACAAAAAGTTGGAAAACATATAAGACAATGTAGGAAAACATAGAATAAGGACCTGCTATGGTGATGAAGAGCTGATGTTCCGAGAGGAATCATGTCCTGATTTTGGAGCTGGTAGTCGAAGTATCATTGCTGAAATTAGAGCTCCATTTGTGTAGAAAATATGTATCAATTCTAAAAAAATTCTAGGTAAATACATACTGGTCGTCCGAATGAATGTGACGCCCCAATAGATCACTCCATTGGGGTTATAATCTTCATATTTTTCTTTGTTGTTCCTATCTCTCCAAACACAAGAATGCCTTGTCCAAGAATTCCTAAAAGGTTTCTTAACCTCCCTTGAAAAATCCTGCATTGGATTACTTGTCGAGTTCCTCAAGATCCTTCTAACAAACCTAATAATAAACCAAACCTTGTGATTTAATATCAACAGATCATGTTCAATATTATTTAGGAAATATCTACATAGCAATAATAAGAAGTTTCAGTATAAGTTCTATTTCTATTATACACAAAAAAAATACATCACAAGATCTAAGTATTTTTTTATATATCAAAGAATTCATGTCTTAGGTGAAATAAATCACCAAGAAATAAAAGGAATATCAGCAGAGTCAATATCTAAAAAGTTAAGCAGATTTTATGCCCGTGTTTCCTGTGAAGACCTTTATCAATGATAAGTATACAATATCGATGTTGGTAAAATACTGGAAGTTCATTGATTATCAGTCCTGAATAGTTCGCAAACCACTAAATAATAAATTTCAACAAAATATTGAACAAAAAATATTTCAGTGCATATATAATGTGTTTGATTAACAGAAGACTTACAAAAATAAGAATATAAAGCTCACTATGAAATAAATCAACAATAAAGGGAACTTATATTGAGAGAGTTATTGGTTGAATAGCTAATATAGAATAATAATTAAGCATTAAAGTGATAGTAATATTAAAGAACAATTACATATAATCATTGAAAAAATATAGATAAAATGTAAATATATAAAATAGACCTCTTTGAATGTCACAACCTAGATTTTTCCGACAGCCCTGACATTTGAAAAGGGACAAACCCTCTTGTTATGATATATGAAAGAACGAAGTCAATTTTTGTCAGAATTAAAAGGCAGATGTAATAAAACAAAAGGATAACCACAAAAATAAACAGAATCAATTACATTCATTCACTCAATTTCCAAGCAGCTATGACTGGAATTGACTGTTTAGAAGTATCCTCATAATATATTTGACTCCATGTTTGAGGTCGTTTGCTCTCAGTAAGAATAATGACAGGCACCTGCAAACAGATTGAATTTTAAATTCGTCAAAAGGGATGAGCATGCATATAAATAATTCAAACCCGGTAACAGAAAAAATGATAACAGTCTCTATTACACAATTTATTGTAAAGAAACATACCTAAAACAGGTGTATGGACCTAAAAATAACCAGGAGAACCAATGCTTGATGACAAGGATTCCAATGAAACATACCTGAACCTAAAAATAACTTAACACATATTATAAATGGGAGGAGTACCTGGTCGTAGATGAAGTATAAATTGGAGGCGTGGGAACCCAAGAAGATTATGGGAGTTTGAAGCTGGTAGTCGAGGACTTCAGTGTACTGGAACCATAGGCCGACTGGAGTTGAAGCACGAAAGGGATGACACTCTGGGTAAAACCTTCTGCGGAAGACTGGGGAAGGAAATTAGTCGATTGAGATGAAGGTAGACGATGAGTACCTACAACGCGAACCCTAGATCGACAGCTCGAGCGAAAGGAGAAAGCGATGGGAACTCGGAGGAGCGGAAATTGGAGGAGCCGTAGTTGGAGGAGCCGAAGTCGAAGGAGTTGAAGGAGGATCACGCGCAGGAGGAGATGGAGATTAGGATCCAATAGTGCCGGATACGTGGAGCCGAATGGTGGTGTTTGTAGATGGAGTACCGGAAGCGGGAGCGAAGACGAGGCCGAAACCCTAGGATACGTAGAGAGATATCGCGGGATGGAGAGGATAGACGTCGAGGGAGTGTAATCGGGTGTAGAAGGAAGATTTCAGTATAAGTTCTATTTCTATTATACACAAAAAAAATACATCACAAGATCTGAGTATTTTTTTTTATATCAAAGAATTCATGTCTTAGGTGAAATAAATCACCAAGAAATAAAAGGAATATCAGCAGAGTCAATACCTAAAATGTTAAGCAGATTTTATGCCCGTGTTTCCTGTGAAGACCTTTATCAATGATAAGTATACAATATCGATGTTGGTAAAATACTGGAAGTTCATTGATTATCAGTCCTGAATAGTTCGCAAACCACTAAATAATAAATTTTCAACAAAATATTGAACAAAAAATATTTCAGTGCATATATAATGTGTTTGATTAATAGAAGACTTACAAAAATAAGAATATAAAGCTCACTGTGAAATAAATCAACAATAAAGGGAACTTATATTGAGAGAGTTATTGGTTGAATAGCTAATATAGAATAATAATTAAGCATTAAAGTGATAGTAATATTAATGAAAAATTACATATAATCATTGAAAAAATATAGATAAAATGTAAATATATAAAATAGACCTCTTTGAATGTCACAACCTAGGTTTTTCCGACAGCCCTGGCATTTGAAAAGGGACAAACCCTCTTGTTATGATATATGAAAGAACGAAGTCAATTTTTGTCAGAATTAAAAGGCAGATGTAATGAAACAAAATGATAACCACAAAAATAAACAGAATCAGTTACATTCATTCACTCAATTTCCAAGCAGCTATGACTGAAATTGACTGTTTAGAAGTATCCTCATAATATATTTGACTCCATGTTTGAGGTTGTTCGCTCTCAGTAAGAATAATGACAGACACCTGCGAACAGATTGAATTTTAAATTCGTCAAAAGGGATGAGCATGCATATAAATAATTCAAACCCGGTAACAGAAAAAATGATAACAGTCTCTGTTACACAAGTTATTGTAAAGAAACATACCTAAAACGGGTGTATGGACCTAAAAATAACCAGGAGAACCAATGCTTGATGACAAGGATTGCAATGAAACATATCTGAACCTAAAAATAACTTAACACAGATTATAAATGGGAGGAGTACCTGGTCGTAGATGAAGTATCAATTGGAGGCGTGGGAACCCAAGAAGATTACGGGAGTTTGAAGCTGGTAGTCGAGGACTTCAGTGTACTGGAACCGTAGGCCGACTGGAGTTGAAGCACGAAAGGGATGACACTCTGGGTAAAACCTTCTGCGGAAGACCGAGGAAGGAAATTAGTTGATTGAGACGAAGGTAGGCGATGAGTACCTACAACATGAACCCTAGATCGACAGCTCGAGCAGAAGGAGAAAGCGATGGGAACTCGGAGGAGCGGAAATTGGAGGAGCCGTAGTCGGAGGAGCCGAAGTCGGAGGAGCTGAAAGGGAATCACGCGCAGGAGGAGATGGGGATTAGGATCCAATAGTGCTGGATACGTGGAACCGAATGGTGGTGTCTGTAGATGGAGTACTGGAAGCGGGAGCAGAGACGAGGCAGAAACCCTAGGATACGCAGAGAGATATCACGGGATGGAGAGGATAGACGTCGAGGGAGTGTAATCGGGTGTAGAAGGAAGATTTCAGAGAATTGATGAGAGGTTGACGCGTGGTGGAAAAAAACCCTTCTTTAGTATGTGTGTGTATATATATATTATATATAAGATATAGATATTATTTCAAAGATTTTTTATAGTCTTTGGTTTTACATGGCCGACTGGGAAAGCTCACCCCGCAGCCGATTGGGGAAACGGGGAATCGCGTATCCGATTTCATTGCTAGCTTCACGTTGGTGATTTGAAGAAGAGTAACCGAGCTCGATAGAGGCATGGTTTTCTGAATATTGTTGCAGAATCTTCATCACCGATTTTGTTGATGCGGCACCGTCGAAGCCGAGGGTTGCAGATGATTCCGTGCCCCGACGCCGCCGTTTTGTTCGAATCGGTCCAATGCTGCCGAGTTCATTGACCAATTCTGGTGTGCCGCCATTTTTGAAGTAATAGATTCGCCCGAACTGTGCTTAACCAAGACTGAGATTTCGACTAATGAACTGTAGGTTGAAGACGAATCTGATTGGTATTTTTGTACAGATGAACCCGGTTTTCATCGAGCTCAGACTGTTTGTCATTTTCAGATGAAGGTGTCGGGTTCCAGTTGCTCGAGGGAGATGACATTTCAGGTTTCTATAATTTTGATTGTGCCATTTGAAGTCAGGCTTGTGTGATGAAGGTTTGCTGCTTGTTGTTGGTTTGATGATTTTCTATTCGAAGATGATGAATGCTGAGCTGGTGATGAAGTACCATTTCAAGGCTGCTTCAAATATTGTTTGTTGGATGCTGTTTTTGTTGCAGGTATGAATTGAAGAGGAAGATGGAAGTTTTGGTTATCTTTTGTTCCGGCAAGGGATGATGAGAGATGTTGTATTGTTGACATCATTTCCAGCTAGAGTAATTTGAATCATTACACAGACTGGTGGAAGTTATTGAGAGTTATACTATGCTGCACCAGGTATGACATAAGGCAAATTCATTAATTCTCTCATTTGACTGTCACCAATTGAGGCACTGAATATTAAAATACCAAGTACATGATTTAATTACTGGAAGAGACAGAATAGAATTGGATGACATATGGAACAGAATTTAATTTTCTGTAGAACGCAGGTAGAATAATGGAACAGAACGACGACATCGAACAAAGGGAGCTCGAGACGGAGAGGAAAATTGGCTTCGACAGAGAAGATTTCTTCCTCGTTTTCTTTATTCTTCTGTTCTTCAGCTCTTGTGATGTTTTTCATGAATAAATCCATTTTGGTTTTCAATATGGGAAGCAAATTAGTTTATGGGAATTGGATACCAATGGATTGAAGTTCTTCAGCTTTCCTACTCTTCTTCTTGTTATAATTCTGGTGTGACTTCATGTTGGATGATATCAATTTTATTCTTTGTCAGAATCTATTTTACCCTACCCTACGAACCGACAAGTAGTGGATATTCCTTTTAATTTTAAAAATCAAAGTACTGAAAATCGAAAAACAATGATGATTCTCTTCTTCATAAAGAATCATACATTTTCTTAGATTTGATGGACAAATTATTTTTAGGAATAGGTTGTTGAAAGTGTTGAGCATCTACCGTCATGTAGGTGGTTCATCACATTTTTTAAGCACTAGAATAATCATGAATTCAAGAAGTAGGTCAGGAATATTTTCTAACAAAATCAATCCAAAACAATTCGATTCCCTAGCTCATCACCTGCTTAATCTTTCCTCTCCTTCGCTTCTGTTTTCTATCACCATTCATGTCCACCTTTTGTAGAATTTTTTATTTAGTTTGTTTTTCTATGTTTGGTCACACATCTTATAGTCTTCTCTATGGTACAATACTTATAATCATTGCTTTCTAGTAGTTTGTAGGTTTTAACAAGAAAATTTAAATTTGACTCACGCGTCAACAACCGCGCAAGCTGTTAAATTTTGATGTCATTGTTGAGGAAGGTGCATGTGACCAATTTTGATGTCATTGTTAAATTTTACTCTCCACTGTTGTGTGCTATTTTTTTTAAACTGTTTGAACTTGAAATCTTATGAACACAAGGGAAAATTCTAAGTCTAAACTTGAAGAATTAATACCTAAAATAAACACACATTTTTCTACCCTTATGAGGAAGAATAATATGGGAAATCAAAATCAAAATCAAAATCTACAAATTCAGAGAGCTGCTGTACATAATGAAATTTTTTGTGCACCTCAACATATGAATGAAAATGCAGAGGCCTAGGATAAGAGATTTCCTTCCAACTGTTTCAAACAATTCATCTTGCATACAGTTATCCCATAGATATAGAAATTACGAGATGAAGAAATCTTACCTCTCCATGTTACCCTTCTTTAATTGTCAGCCCAAAGAGGATTCTCTTGATTTTATTAGTGATTTTTATGGTTTGATACAACAGTTATCTTTTCATGGGTTGAATGAGGAGAAACTTAGGTTGAGAGTCATTCTGTATTGTTTGAAAAGTAAGGTTAGGAACTGGTTCCATAAATTAGATGATGAAATATTTGATACTTGGGACTAGCTATTTAATTCGTTTATTGGGAAGTTTTATCCTAGAAACACCACTACCGAAGTGAGGCATAAAATTGATGGTTTTGTTCAAGATGAGGATGAGCTTTTCCACGGGACTTGAGACTGGTTTAGAGCACTTATTATGCAATTCTCTAACCATCAATTGGCTCCCCATCTGCTGATGAATACTTTATATAACAGTCTCACTCCTTACGATCAAAATATTTTCAATTAATCTTGTGGTGGTCATTTCTCACACATGACAGTGGATGATCTCAAACAAGTTTTTAATTAACTTTCACAAAAGTCCCAACACAAAATCACAAGGGAGAATTATTCATCAAAGCTAAAACAAATACTCAAGTAGCTGTTTTTGATGATAGAGTTCTTAGGGAGAAATGCTATCATTGTGGGATGTTTGGTCATTCTTAGTGATGTTGCCCCAATATTAACCTCCTTGTCCAACCGGAGGAGAGCGCTTTGCTTGTGGACTTTAGTGCTAGGAATCAATGGGTTAGTGATAATTGCTCTCATCAGTATAACTATGGTTATAAAATCACCCCAATCATTTTTGAAGAGAACAAGGTGTGTTGAAACATGCGGTTTCCCCTAGTTTCTCAGATCAGCCTAAAAGTTAATTTCAGAATAACACAGGACCTTTAAAATCCAATTCTAATTTAGATGGAATGGTTAGGAAATTGATCTCTAAGGTTGATTCACAACAGTCTATCATCAATAATTTTCAAGTTCAGTTGGGTTAAATGACCAAGGACTTTGTTGCAAGAGAAAAATGAATGTTTCCCAGCACAACTGATCATAACCTGAGGGAAAATGTGATAGATGTAACAACCAGGTAAGAACTTCAAACCCAAGAGCAAGTTAAGGGACAACCAAAGTTGGTTGAAACAAATTAACAAGATGAATCTGAAGTTGAGATTCCTGAAAACTCTAAATGTGGAAATCTGGACAGCACTGTCCAGAATCAAAAAATTTGCTGAATATTTACATGATAAAGCTCCATAACCAAGGAATATTAAGTGAGAGTTGATTAAGGGGGGAAAGAAAAAGGTGAGATTTGAGGATGAAGAGTGTAATCAACCAATTTTTAAACATTATGCCCCTCCCATACCCTTTCCCAAAAGAGTTAAAAAGAATGACGAACCTGACTACTTGATATTCTTAAAAATGATTATAACATTCAGCATCAACACACCATTTTTGGATGCCTTGGATAAAATTACATTATATGTCAAATTCACCAAAAAAGTTCCACCTAACAAAAATGATTGGAAGAAATTGGATACTGTTGGAGTATGTGTAACTTCCTGCCCCACTTCCTTTGTAACTTCCTGCCCCACTTTCTTTGTAACTTCCCTTGTAACTTCCTCTTTCTTTTCTATAAATGAAGGCCCTCTCCTCACCTTGAGGAAAGGGGGATTTCTGATTCAACAGATACCATCAATATTAATGAGGAGTGCAATGTTGTTTTTTTGAGGAAGTTAACTCCAAAGTTAAAGGACCCTAGCAGAATAGGAGGAAGTGAGAAACTGAATTGTTTGTGTGATTTGGGAGCAAGTATTAATTTGATGCCTTACTCCTTATTCAAAAAGCATGGTCTTATGGATTTATAACAAACTTCTGTCTACCTTCAACTTGATGATAGGTCACTCAGTCATCCTTACAGATGGGTGGATGATTTATTAGTTAGTGTCGGTAAGCTAACTTTGTGTACTAATTTTCTTATTCTTGATATGGATTTTGATAAAAATATCACAATCATATTAGGCAGACCGTTCCTTTCTACTGGAGGTTTTATCATTGATGTGTTCAAAGGAAAACCGAACATCCAAATTATGGATGATGTAGGGGAGATTCTAGTATTTGAAAAGGCCAAATATGAGGATGGTTGTTACCTCATTGATTTTGTTGAGAATGAGTGCTTTAGAATTGAGGTCAAATCTGAGTATGGTTCTTTCCCTCTTGAGGTTACAAAGATTATAATTCCTCAACCCATTGAACGTATTACTCAGGCGGTTATTCTACCCTCTCAGCCATCTGTTAATGAGGGAATTTCTTCCTTAGAGACCAATTTTGAGTCAAAATCAACATTACTTTTTACTGAATGTTGTGAGACTAATTATGGCTATTTTTATTCTGAGTTTGAGAGTTTGGATGTGATAGGGATCAATTAGAGAGAGAAAGAAAAACAGTAGTGATTTCAATTAACAGCAGCAGGAATTACAGAACAAAGAAGGGAAAGGAAATAGAAGAAGAAATCCTATAGAGGCGCTGCTCTCCGAGGCCCAAGGCAACAACCCGAAATTCTGCATAGCAGAATTCTTCTCTCTAAAACAATCCCCCTCCAAACAGCCCACAATTCCCTTATTTATAGACTCCACTGGAAGCTTCTAGACAACCCCTCCTCCCAACAACTTTCTAACAAACTAACAAACTAACAAACTAACAACCTCCTAACAACCCCCAGCCCCAACCACTCTCTACATCAATTACAATACTGCCCATTGGCAGTAACTAACCCCAGTAACTAACCCCAGCAACAGCCTCCCGGCCAACTCCCACCAGCCCCTGGACAGTTGCACACTGCCCACTATGACCAGCCTGCCCTGCACTCCTATCATTACCGCCCTCTTGAAATTTCACCTTGTCCTCAAGGTTGAAAAACTTAATAAGCTTCTGGAGTTGTTGCCGTTGTTGTAATCGCTGCAGCCTCTGGAAACAGATTTGATAGTTGTTGTAATCGCTCCAGCCTCTGCAACTTCTGATAGTTGTTGTTTTAATCTCCCCAATGTAGTTTTATCCCTTATACCACCAGAGGACGTGTTCCAGGTTTTCCTGCCCCAAACAGTAGCATTGGGAGGTGTATAACGGGCCTGTACTATCCACTTCTTCATGTATTCTGCTTCACATATCGCAGAATTGCCTTCAACAGCCTTTGATCGCTCCAGAAATACAACTCGCAACTTGCTCTGTTGTGTTGTGTATGACTGGACGCCACTTGGAAAGGTTTCGGAATTCTGAGAGTAAACTGGCGCACATAAAATTTTGCTGAAATGTTTTTCTGTTCCAGTGTCATCTCTAGTTCCGCAACCATGCTGCCACTCTCAGTTGATAATTCTCCACCTCCCACAACAGTAGAAACCGTTCCGAAAAAAAATGTTGGTGGGTTGTGTTTCCAATACGACTCCCCACGAAAAACTGAAACAACAAAAATCATTGATTCGGCTTCGATCATGTGTGTATCTTCACAAAATCCGGGTGGAATCAGCTCAGACATTGCCTCTGAAAAATCATAGCCACTGCTGCCACGCATCAACACAATAACAGGAAGCCTTGGCGGTGGCTCCGGCGGTGGCCTTGGCAACCGAACACCCCCACTAACTAAACGAGGTCTTTCCGTGGACAACGTTCTTTTCCAAACAACACCAAAGTCAAACGATGTTTTGCCAATCCATCCCTGATTAATCCGGAAAGGTTTCAAGCCTACTGCATCGTCCTCTATATGCGCTGTTTGTACCGGAAAAAATTGTCGAACTGCTGAGTAAGTAATAGGCTCTGGCTGCTTTTGCAATTCACGCTTCTGCTGTTCCGGAAGTTCTACAGCAACCCGTGCTTGTACCGACACCATCAGCAGCGTCACTTGCTGCGGCTGTACTGGTCTGGAAATTTTCAGCTCGGTGCATGATAGCAGTTCGGCTTGTTCACACTGCTGGTCTTTAATCACTATTTTTGGTTTATGTGTAGTCCATACCTCTGTTTCATCCACTGTTTCACGCTGCTCCACTATTTTAGCTCCTGTGTTCTTCAGTTCTCTACCTTCAGCTTCCGGCTCCCATTTGCCATCTTCCCAAACCAAACAATTCATTTGGTTCAACTCCTGCCGAGTCACAATATTCATCAACGCATACTCAGAACAATTCTTCTGCTCAAAACATATCTGATTTTTCTCTGCCGTTTCTACTGCCAAATTACCATACTCCCGAAGGATCTCTTCTTTGAGCTGAGTCCATGAGAGCTCCAGCTTCGACGCTTTTAACTTCATAAACCATTCCCCAAACATACCTGACATGCTCAGTCTTGCCGCCCAAATCTTCAAGTCTTCTTGTGTTTGTCGGACTTTAAAATAATATTCAGCTTTAGTGATCCGAGACTCTGGATCTTCTCCAGTAAAAATCGGTATCCACACTGGTTTGGTTGCCCGCCACTCTTCCATGCCTCTGGCCAGACTAGCCTGCAGCGCCATGAGTTTCTGCTCGAAATCCTCCATGCGTGAACGGACAGTTGGCCGTTGCAAGTCTTTTTCCACTACTGCATCTTAAATTCTGCTGCCACAACAGGCACTGGTTGCTGCGTTTGATGTGTCCACCTCAACAGCTGTGTTTGCTTCCTCAAATTCAAGAACCTCTCACTTCTAGTTTCTCTCTCTAGAAAACTCTCAATGAAAGCACCAATTGATAGGGATCAATTAGAGAGAGAAAGAAAAACAATAGTGATTTCAATCAACAGCAGTAGGAATTACAGAACAAAGAAGGGAAAGAAAGGAAATAGAAGAAGAAATCCTCTAGTGGCGCTGTTCTCCGAGGCCCAAGGCAGTAACCCGAAATTCTGCACAGCAGAATTCTTCTCTCTAAAACAATCCCCCTCCAAACAGCCCACAATTCCCTTATTTATAGACTCCACTGGAAGCTTCTAGACAACCCCTCCTCCCAACAACTTTCTATCAAACTAACAAACTAACAAACTAACAACCTCCTAATAACCCCCAGCCCCAACCACTCTCTACATCAATTACAATACTGCCCATTGGCAGTAACTAACCCCAGTAACTAACCCCAGCAACAGCCTTCCAGCCAACTCCCACCAGCCCCTGGACAGTTGCACATTGCCCACTATGACCAGCCCGCCCTGCACTCCTATCAGGATGTTTCTAAAGCTGGAGTAAATTCTGGATTAAGTCCCTCTGAAAAACTTGATGTTTATCGACTAGACCAAGACTTTTTTCTGGAAAGATTCACATATATTATGAATTATCTTTTGCTTGATGATTTCTAACCTATTCTTGAGAAAGTCTTCTTTAGATTCTAAAAAATTTATTTTATGTGCAGAAATTGAAATATTCAGGTGGGATAATTCCGAGTTGTCATTTTCACAAGATTTTTTTGCACATAAGCTCTCCATTGTACTGAGAAGGTTGCGACATTTTTTATACTTGTTTGTTGAGTATTTGGAAGCCCATTGTGTGGGGGGAATACTTGATAACACTGCTCATTTACTTGGATCATTTTATAGGGCGTTGTCTAAAATTTTATGCCCTAATTATGAAAATATAGACATTGAAACAATAGTGGACAATAACCTTAGTGCTCAATTTTTAATGGAACTTATAAATTCTTAGTTTTTTATTGGTGTTCTTAAGGCGTTGGAAATGTGAGATGAAGCCTACTTAGATAATAATGAAGTTTCTTTCATCAATGCAACCTATCCTCTCAATGATCATGGTTATACATTTGAGGAAGGTAGTCATGATGGAGACTTAAAACCTAGCAATGTGTGGGAGGGAACCCATGAATTTTAAATTTTTCTTAGTTTTTCTTTTGAAATAAATATTTATAACTTTGTTTCATTCTAGCTATGCAACTATTTGGTCTCTCTTTCATATGGACCAATGATGTGATTTCATGAACAGATCTTTGAATTGATATTCACTTCCATAGAAGCTACATGCTCGAGCAACCTTCTTCAAGCTTCATTCCTTTCATCTCTGGCTAAAATATTTCTTGAATTTTAAATTATGGTTACTTATGTTCTATATTTACAATATTATAGGAACTGCATATTGGTTTCCAGATTGATTGAACATAAAGAAAAGAAGGAAGTCTTTTGAATATTTGATAATGTGAAAAGATTCTTCATACCAGGGGAGTTTTTTTCATAGTTTAATTTTTAAAGCTTTCTCAACTATTGATTGCTACTACTAGTTTGAGTTTCTACTTATTGGAAACTAATTTCTGATGTTTGGTTCCACATTCTAAAATTAGTGTTCAGTCTTTTGGTCAAAAATGTTTTTGTAAACTACTCTGTGTGCTGAAAACGTGTCTGTGCAAACAATTATATCTTCTCATTTGAATATCACTCTTAAATTTTATGTCTGACAACATGAATTATTTACATATATCCTATTATACTCTGAACTACTTTTCTGTGTCCAATAGAGTTACTTGTGAATGTTATATTTGATTTTCTTATGTGGAAAAATAATTTTTGGTCTGACTTATGGCCCTCGAACATAAAACATTCACTACTTAATTGAAAATATTTTTGAACTTAAGCTGTTATAATTTTTCTTCCACCTTGAATTCAATAATGGAGACATTTTTGGGCTTAAGTGCGGGGGAGGGGTTTTAATTTGTGTTAAACTATGTTCCAAAGCGATTCCTTCAAAATCATCCAATTTTTTTTGAAATCACGAGTTTTTAAGCGACAATTATGATTTTTTCTTAATCTTTAATACATTTTGGATTTAATTGGGTATATCATTTCTCTTTCACTCTAGGAAAAAATTGCCTTTTGGTAAAATCTTGGGACGATGTCATACGATTACTATTTACATTGAACTTTTTAATCTAAATTTAACTCAAAAGATATGCATCCAAATGAATTATGAAATGAAAATCCTAATCTTGGTTGAATGCATTCCTTTATTCATTTCATTAATTATTCCTCAAACTGTTGGATGAGTTATTTATTCCACTCGTAAATTTTCTCTTCACCCCATCCAATGGAACGTCTATTTATTATGACTTCTTAAATTATGCAAGTCTGTTCACCTGGAGACATTTTTGGGCTTTAAGTGCGGGGGAGGGGTTTTAATTTGTGTTAAACTATGTTCCAAAGCGATTCCTTCAAAATCATCCATTTTTTTTTGAAATCATGAGTTTTTAAGCGACAATTATGAATTTTTCTTAATCTTTAATACATTTTGGATTTAATTGGGTATATCATTTCTCTTTCACTCTAGGAAAAAATTGCCTTTTGGTAAAATCTTGGGACGATGTCATATGATTACTATTTACATTGAACTTTTTAATCTAAATTTAACACAAAAGATATGCATCCAAATGAATTATGAAATGAAAATCCTAATCTAGGTTGAATGCATTCCTTTATTTATTTCATTAATTATTCCTCAAACTGTTGGATGAGTTATTTATTCTACCCGTAAATTTTCACTTCACCCCATCCAATGAAACCTCTATTTATTATGGCTTCTTAAATTATGTGAGTCTGTTCACCCGTAAATTTTCATTAACAGTTTCTGATTTTTCATTGAAGAAATTTAATTTGGGAGTGAATTCATTTTTACTACTTGAGAGTCCAAGAGGGAAAATGACTATGAAAATCAATTCATAGTGTGATTTCAGTTTCTCCATTTTGATATTTATTTCCTACAATTGAAAGTGACTAAAGATTTCTTGAGAATAATATATGTCTTAAGTGTAGGGAATTTGATGTGGCCATAAATTGATACTTATTGCCATATCTTTTTTGTTGTCGAATTGTGTTTTTAATGATTGATTTAACATTAATATGGATAATTATGTATTTAGGTTTGTTTATTGTAGATTTAGTTAACTAATGAAATCATTAATGAAAATGTTCTTTTTATTGTGTAATCGTTCAATTGAAAATTCTTTTAATTATTTATAATGTTTGTTTTATTTTTAATTTTTTAATTATAACCTTTTATTATTTCTTTGAGTATTATTTAATCAAGTGTTCTGTGGGTAATCTGTAATCTTTTTTTTTTTAGTTTTAATATATTAATTAATTAATTGAATTCAAAATTTTAATTTATTTTCTTTAAATAATTTAATATTTAGTTATTTTTATTTTATTTAAATTATTTATAATTTTTTTATTTTCTTTATTTTTTTAATCAATTAATCAATTATTTATTTTAATCAAATTAATTTTCCTGTTTAGTTATGTTGTCAATTATTTATCCTTTGATGAATTTTTTTCAGGTATTTTTTATATTTTCTTTTGATGCAACAACCCACATAGCATTTTTCTTCTTGCTTTCAAATATCCAAATGGGAAAGCTCACCAAGTTTCTGATTGGGGAAATTGAGAATCATGTATCCAATTTCTTTGCCAGCCAGCTTCACGTAGGTGATTTGAAGAAGAGTAATCGAGCTCGACATAAGCATGGTTTTTCGAAGCTTATTACAAAAGCTTCATCACCGATTTTGTTGATGCGACACTGTCAATTCTAAGGGTTGTAGATGATTCTGTGTCCCAACGCTGCTGGTTGGCTTGAATCTAATCCATGGAATCCAAATCTGATGACGTCAAGTTCACCCACTAAGTCTAGTGCGCTTCCATTGTTGAAGTCATAGATTCACCTAAATCATACTTAACCAAGACTAATATTTGAACCAATGAATTGTAGGTTGAAGACTAATCTGATTGGGATTTTCTTCGACGAGCCATGTTTTCATCGAGCTCGAGTTGTTTGGCATTTCTAGATGAAGGTGCCGGAGTCCAGCTTTTCGATGAAGATGTCGTTTTAGGTTTCACTGATTTTGATTGTTCCATTTGAATTCGGGCTTGTGTGATGATGGTTTGAAACTTGTTGGTTTGACGTTTTCTTATTTGAAGTTGATGAATGCTAAGTCGAAGTTGATGTACCAGTTTGAGGCTACATCAAAGTTTGTTTTCTGGATGCTTTTTTTTAAGGTATGAATTGAAGAGGAAGTTGAAAGTTTTGGTTCTATATTGTTCTGGTTGATAGTTTGAAGAGAAAGGGAGGATTAGAGATATTGTATTGTTGACTTCATTTCCAGCTGGAGTAATTTAGAATCATTGCACAGGCAGGTGGAAGTTGTTGGGAGAGTTGCTCTAGGCTTCACCAGTTGTGACTAAAAGGAAATTTATAAATCCTCCCATTTGACTATCACTAATTGAGGTAGTGAATATTTAATTACCAAGTACACATTTTAATTAATGGTAGAGATAGAACATAATTCGATGACACGGGGAACACAATTTAATTTTCTGGAGTGGAGGTAGAGCAGTGGAACCGAACAATGATGATGAACAGTGGGAGCTCTAGATGGAGGGGAAATTGACTTTGAAAGAGAATATTTCTTCCTCATTTTTGTTCTTATTCGATTCTTCAACTCTCCCAATGTTTTACTTGAATAAATATATTTTCATTTTCAATATGTGTAGCTAATTTGTTTAATGGAATTGGATATAAATGGATTGAATTTCTTCCTCTTTCCTACTCATGTTCTAATAATATTTCCTGTGTGATTTCATGTTTGATGATCTCAATTTTATTCTTTGTGAGAATCTAATTCACATTGATTTAATATATATATATATATATATATAACATCAATTTAAGTACTGAAAATTAGAAAATTTTAATGATTCTATTCTCAATAAAGAATCATACATTTTCTTAAATTTAATAGACAAATTATTTCTAGGAATAGGTATTTGACAATGTTGATCACCGAATGAAATCCAGGTGGTTCTCCACCCTTACTGGAATAATTTAAAAATAAAAAAGTAGGTCAAAAATATTTTCTAAAAAAAATCCAATTTTATTCGATTCCCTAGCTCACTTGCTCAAAATTTTCTCTCATACTTCAGTCTTCTCACACTATTCACATCCATTGTTTGCATATTTTGTTGTTTATTTTTTTTCTATGTTTTTTCACACATCTTATAGTCTTCTATTTAGTATGATATTCATACTCACTACTTTACAGTTGAATGTAGGGTTTAACAAAAAATAAATAAATTTGACTCACGCATCAATGACAGTGTAAGTTGTCAACCACCCATAGAGACTGAATTTGAAAGTTTCCAGCCTAGAAAATAATAAGAAGCATCCCCTATGGAATAATAAGTGTATTTTACATTGAAGATACAACCATTGAAAAAGAATAAGGTAAAATCCAAGACAAAGTACCTGCATCAACCCCAACCTCCCTTCCCCACAGGAATGAACCCACCAAAAAACTAGTGAAGAAAGAAACCTTACAACATGAGGCGATGAAAACATTCAAGAAAGTAGAAGTTAATATCCCTTTGTTGGATTCCATTCAACAAATCCCATGGTATTAAAATTTTCTCAAGGAGATATGAACAAAGAAGAGAATGTTTCAAGGAAATGAAAGTGTGATTTTAGGTAGAAATGTATCTAATCTATGAATCCCAAAACTAATTAGAAAGTGTCAAGACCCATATATTTTTACTATCCCTTACACTACAGTAGAACTTAAATTTACTATTTCACTATGTGACTTGGTAGATTCAATTAATGTCACCCCTTACTCAATTTATTCTTTATTGAAGATAGTAGAACTCATGAAAACTAGATTGGATGTACAATTGGGCAATTGAACCACTTCCTACCTAGTAGGAGTTTTGGAGGATGTATTGGTAAGATCAAAATGAATTTTATACCCAACTAAATTTTAAATCTTAAACATGGATAAAGAAATAGGTACTTCCCATTCCATTTTCATTTTATATACTAAATTTCTTAAAATGTATAAGAACATAGTAAATTTTCATGAAGGAACACATTCAATGGTTATTGAAGAAGACATTATTAATTTCATAATTTTAGATTCAATAAAAAATCCCCAGGATGAGAAATATATATTTAACCTATATCACTGTGAAATTCATTGCTGCTGTGAGGAAGAAATTGAAATGTTATATAAAATAATCAAATTATGAGAATCCTTAGACTATCCAGTTTTTTTAAAGTTCTATTTTTAAAAATGAGTTAAATATGGAATCATAAATACTCAGTGACTGGTTTGAGGAGATAGTTGAAGGATATCTTGATGAACTTCTTAAATTTTCCATTAACATTTCTGTTTTTCAAATTCAAGTTGCTAACATACAGAAAGTTTAGTTGAAATTTTTTTTAGAACACCCCCATGAATTGGAACTGACATTGTTGCCCTCTAATATACAATATGATTTTCTAAAAGAAAATGAAAAACTACCTATTATAAGTTCAAAAAAATTATCCCCAAACCAGGAATATCAATTATTGATAATTCTAAAACATAACACTAGGTCCATATGTTAGTCATTAGGATATATCTCAGGTATTAGTCCCACAAACTATGTACATCGTATGCACCTAGAAAACGATTCAAAACCTATGAGACATTCTCAAAGAAGACTCAATCCAACCCTTATGGACGTTGTGAAAAAAATAAATTAAAATATTATTGCGAGTATATATCATTTATCCCATCTCAGATTCAGAATGGGTGAGTCCCATTCAAATAGTTTCCAAAAAGATCAAATTCCCCACTGTGAAAAATGAAAATAATGGCTCGTTCCCATTAAGATTCAAAATAGCTAAAGGTTTTGTATTTATTATAGGAAATTGAGCCATGATACCAGAAAATACTACTTCACCATCCCTTTTATAAATCAAATGTTAGAAATGATAACTAGGAAAGGACACTATTGTTTTAATGACGGATTTTTTTTGGTATTTTTAGTTTCACACATCTCTAGGTGACCATGATAAAACCAAATTCACATGTCCTTTTGGTATGTTTTCTTACCGAACAATACCTTTTGGGCTATGCAATTCCCTAGGTAAATTTTGAAGTTTCTTGGTAAGAATTTTTTCAAATTTTATTAATGGTTTCCTAGAGGTATTTCATGATGAATTTACTATATATGGAACATACTTTGAATTTTTTTATTGAAAATATGGAAAAAATTAAAGAAACTCATTGATAAGAACATGGTTTTAAACACCATAAATTTCATTTCATAGTGGAGAAAGGAAATTTTTAGGCCATACAAATTTTAAGAAAATAATTAAAGTAGATAAGGCCAACATTGAAATCATTCCAACACTACCTTACACCATCACTATGAATCATATTGAATCATTTTTAGGGAATATAGAATTTTATAGAAGATTTATTAGGGAATTTATAAAAATTTATTTTCCTTTAACTAACCTACTTGCTAAGGAAACTGATTTGGTGTTTAATGATTCTTACATGAAATTCTTTAACAAGATCAAGGAAATCTTAGCTATATCCCCTATTATCTATCCACTAGACAAGAGTGAACCTTTTGAAGTTCTATGTAGAACCTCTAATCAGGTAGTGGGAGCAATTATTTCCCAGAATTTCAATGGGCATTCACATGTGATATATTACACTTCACACAAATTTTTTACAAATCCCGAACCAATTACACAATAACAGGGAAAGGGTTTTTTTCTATTTTGGTTACTTCAGATAAATTTCATTCATATTTTTTAGGAAAAAAGTATCCATTTTTTCATATCATGATTCCCTTAGATGTTTGATAAAGAAGGCTGATTAACATCCAAGATTAGGGAGATTGATATTTATATTAAAAAAATTAATTTAGAGATCAAGGATAATAAGTATTGTGAGATCTTAATTATAGAACACATGTGCATATTTTCCCACACAACTAAAGTCAAAACCCCAATAGAACTGGACCTAGATGATTCTCTCCTGGGTTAGAATCTATATGAAGTCACTATGGTACCCTAGTATATTGACATGGTGAACTTGGTAACATCAAAGGTACCTTCCTTATTTTATAAGCACCAAACTCTTAAATTAGAGCCTGGTTAAAATAAATTTTTTGGGGGATCCTTATTTACAAAATATTTGTAGTTACCAAGTAATTAAAAGGTGTATACTTGAAAAATAGTTAAAATCTATAATTTCATCACGCCATACAATTTCATGTGGAGGGAATTTTGTACCTCATAGAACAACTAGAAAAGTGTTAGAATCTAGTTTCTTTTTGCCAAAAATATTTGATGTCTCACATGATTTTTGAAAAAATTGTCCAAACTATCAATTTACATGAGGGATTTCTAAATGATAGAGAATACCCCAAACATATTTTTATTTTTTATGAAATATTTGGTGTTATGGGATTATATTTTAGGGCCCCATTTTCTATTTCTTTCATATTTTCCTACAAACTTCTAGTAGGAAACTATATTTCTAAATTAATTGTGGAACAAGCAGCCTAAACTAATGAATTAAGAGTTTTTTTGAGTTTATAAGATCAAATATTTGTTGTAGGTTTGGGGATCATAGGGAAGTAATTAGAGATCATGGAACACACTTCTATAATAAGAGCATGGAATCCCTCATGAAAAGATATGGAGTACAACATAAGACCCCAACTGCCAACCACCTAGAGAAAATAGGAAATTCATGGTCTCCAAAAGAGAAATAAAGATTATTTTGGAAAGGATAGTTCATACCAATATCAGATACTAGATAAAAAATTATAATATGAAACTTTGGGAATACAAAACATCTTTCAAAACAACCATAGGTATTCTCCCTTACAAAATTATTTATAGAAAATGTTTTCACTTTCCTATTGAGCTACAAAACAAATCCTATAAGGCTTTAGATAAATAAACATAGAATTCAACAAAGATAAATATAAAATGAAGCTAAAAATGAAGTAATTAGAGGATCTAAGAAGGAAATCATATGATAATTTCCTACTATTAAAAAAGAAATCTATATTATTCCTTGATATACTAATCAAAAGAAAATACTTCCAAGTTAGTGACTATAAAAAACCAACCCTTAATACCATCTAAACCGATATTCGAGCTGATTCTCCACTAACTCGAAGAGAATTCTTGATCTCCACAGGCTGATGAAAAACACCTGGGAAACAACAAATAACCATTGGGAACAATTTCTACCACAAGAGACTAATAATAGAGTACAATACAGAAACATCATTAGATATATAAATTAATACATACATATCAAAGTACAAAGAGACACTAGGAAAACATAAAACTGAAAGCATGACATAATAACCAGACACACCTCATTGTGGTCTATGAACACCCACCATGTCCCAAGTCATCCACCCTTGGTCACCAAAGAATGAACCCACAAAGGAAGAAGGAAGCATGAACACCTTCTATAAGATCATAAAGGGATACAAACACAAAAAGGTATAAGAAGGGTGTGTGCTAAAGAGACCAGTAGGATTCAACCAAAGATTCTATGCTGTTACTTCATAAGGTAATTCAAATATGCTAAAAGATGAGTGCAAATAAGTGAGTAAGAAGATTAGTTTAAAAATATAGTTTTAATCATTTAAAATTCATTTATCAAACTAAACATGAAAAACATGCCATTTCACCATTTAAAAACTAACCATTTTCTTGAAAATATTTGAAAACCATTTCACAAGATAATGTAAGATAATCTAGAAAATATGTTAATATGAACTTGATATAGAAAGATGAACAAGAATCAATACAATAGAGTCAAGGTGCATTATAATAATAAATGAATCACGTAAGGAAACACTAGTGCCAAATAGTGACAATAAATGCTTTCATGCATCGAGATGAAGTATATGGATGTCATGGGTATAACCTAGGTACGATAGTGATTCCACCTTAGAATAACTAATCAAATTACAACACAACTAATTTCTAAGATTTCATCTAGTCTCACGAGTCTCAAGAAAATCAGTTCCATGCACACCCACTTTCTTAGACACAAATCCATAGCTTGGACCTTTCACGTTCTCTATGGATCCACTAGAAGGGTATGGGTCCACTAGTGAAGCATATATCTAGGTCACCCCATCTAAATATCCAGGTTCCCCTAACTAGTCAAAAGAGGTGAGTGAGATAATAATGTTATGAGGATCACATAGGGTTCTTATCAACCATGGTCACTGGCCCTAAATCACATTTCACTCTCAACCCCAAACTCCCTCAAAGTAAATAATCCCATTTTCAACACCCAGTATTGGGAGGTATACTAATCAAGAAAGTTACATTAAGGGATTATTACAAGAGAGGGTAATCATAAAGTTCCAACCGGGCCGACAAGAATCAGCAATTAAATTCAAATCCTTTTAAATAATTTCAACATTCAAAAGGGTAACCATACCTGCTTCCTTTCCCAAATCATGATTGTAATGTAAAATGGGCCTTTAAAACAATCATTAATTTAAAAGCATCCCTAAAACATTTAATGGAAGTATTACAATTTCCAAAGGGATGAATACATTTCAAAACATGGATTTACACCCTCTTTCCATGCGGATAAATCATTTATTTCAAATAAAACAAGAAAAACCATTCCAAAACAAAGGTAAAATAAACCAAAGAGGTTTATTGTTTATTTCATATATTCAATCATTTAAAACTATTTTAAAAAACATCAAATAGTTCAATTCATTTAATTCAAATCAAGGAGGTTCATTTTATAAATCAAAACCTGGGCCAAATCCCTCAATTCCACCAAAACATCCTTTAAAGGTTCCTTGGAACGAAAACAAAAAAAAACAAGGAATTTAAAAAATTCATAGAATATTGTGAGATATCAAGATCATACCCATTTAAATAATACCATATTAAATTTAAAGATAAATTGAACAAAGAATGTTTTATATGGAATTTCAAGGAAAAATTTCATAAAATAAGTGTTATAAATTAAGAAACACACATCCATGAACTTATCAAGAAATAATGAATTAGAAAATGAATTAAAACCATAGAAACACCAACTTGGAATATTTGGAATCCAACCGCATCGAATCCGAGATGTTTTGCCTTTGATGGAGTTCATTGAATCTAGGAATATAGATCTCAAATGAAGAGAGAAGATGTCTTAGATCCAAAATCCCACAAAAATATACCATGATCCAACAAATTTCAAGTCCATCATAACATTTTGGAAGAAGTAATATAGAGAATAAGGGAGATACAAGATGAAGAAGAAAATAACTCATTGAAAGAAGATAAATTCTTTGATTGGAACTTTAATATACCAAGAGATGAGGTTTGGGGATCCAAAATGGCTCTACAGGGTTCCCAAAATCCAAATAATCGATTTAGGTTTGAGTGGGAGGAGTTTAGGGTTAATTGGGGGAGGGATTTTAATTAATATTTTCAGGGATTTAATTAATGTCAACACAGTTTCTTGGGTTAAGTTGAATGGTTAGTACTAACCATACACCTAACCGTGCACCCAAAACAGAGATACTGGAAGGGTTTCATGATTTGGGTACACACTTAGTTTAACCATGTGCCAACTGTGTGACCCCATTATTTATAGGTTGCACACTTTTTTAAACCATGCTCAAACCGTGTTCAAACTGCGAACATGCCCAGAAACCTTAAAAAATGTCTGAAAAAACACCAGAAACAACTTGAAAAGAGATCTAATCATTGGGTAGAAAAATAAATGGGTGAAAACACATAAAAATTGGTAATGAGATGTTACAAACTCCCCACCATAGTACTTTCTATCCACATAATGAATCCAGACCGAATGATAGAACATGAAGACATAAGAAGAAATCCACCACTCATCTTGTGTGGTGGAAGGTCCATAGTTCACAAGAGAGACTCTCCCAAAGGTTAGAAACACACACACATTTTCAAGATCAAAACAAAAATATCACCACACAATAAAAAACTAGAGAAATAATAGAGACCTAGCATAGGTCTCCCCAAAATTTTAAGATTCACCAAAATGATGTAACATAAGAAAAGCATGTCCATTAACAAAAATGATACTTCACCCACTCACTAAGGAGAAAAATATAAGTTTAATCATCCAAAAAAAAGGTAAGAAATATACAAGGATTTATACCCTGGTTAAGTACTCAATTGTAACATAGGATTTTCAAAACTGAGCCTCAAACCTCAACGAGCTCTTCAAATAAAATGCCAACACCACCGAGTGTCTGTTCTATCAAAAATACACATCATCCTAGTTACCTAAGTACATTCCCATGGTCTATCCAACTCCCACTAGAAAGGACTCAAACATCAAGTTCATTTCACAACAGGGCACTACACTCTCACAAGGGTGATCATCCAATATTTCAAAATTTATATCTAACCACTAAGTCAAAACAAGAGGATCACCAAGGAACAAAAATAAATAGGTCAAGAAAAGGAAACCATTATTACATCATCAACCCACAAATGACCCAAACCATGGTCCACAAGATATCAACAGAAAGATCCAAAAACATAAGGTTTCTAAAAATAGACAAGCCACAAGAAAGAAAAACTCAAGCAGTTTCTACTTCCACACCATAAACAAAAATCTGTATCAACTGTTGAGTCAATAAGGTTTTCCTTATGACTTTTCCATTCCTTCTTGTTTTGAAAATCACAAACACCTTATCTTTAAAGAAAAATTCTTTCTTAAGGAAAATCGCTTTTATAAGGAAAAATGCTTTCTTAAGGAAAATCGCTTTTATAAGGAAAAATGCTTCCTTAAGGAAAATCACTTTTATAAGAAAAATTATCCTTATCATATTTTCATCCATATTTTTCTTAAGTATAAGTTTCAGATTCACTTTCTCGGAGTCATTAAAACTTTGATATAAAAGCATTCTGTTTTAGGGTTCAGATTCTGGACAAGAACTATAAGGAAGTTTCATTCTGAATTCCGGATATGAACTCTGACTAAGTTCTATTCCAGATTCAGGATACGAATTCTGAAGAAGAATTCTCATTACGAATTCTGAAGAAGAATTCTCATTACGAATTCCAATGAAGAATTCCCATTACGAATTCCAATGACGAATTCTCATTACGAATTCTAATGAAGAAATCTCGTTCCGAATTCTCATTACGAATTCTGATGACGAATTCTCATTACGATTTCTGATGAAAAATTCCTATTCCGAATTCCTACTCCGAATTCTCATTCCGAATTCTCCTATTAAACAAAATCTGATTATCATTGTTTTATACACTCTGAATTTATTCACTCCGAACCTTCACTCCGAAGTTTCTATTCCGAACCTTTATATTAGAGTTTAAAACGATGTCGTACATTCTATTACACTTGTTTTGTTATAAAACGATGTCGTCCATTTTGTTATAAACTAACCGTTGTCTAAGTGACACGTGTACAGGTCCCTCCGAACTTTAAGGAAAATATGACCGTTGGAGAAGGAGCCGACCTTACCTATAAATAGGAGCTCATTTGAAAGAGCTCGGTGCTGTTGGAAAAACAACTGAGTTTTGTGCCTACATGCTGTTGAAGTGATTTCTAGAGAGAGAGTCTCTTATTAACTCTCAAAGCTTCGTGCGACTCCGAATGTTGGTGATTACATTCGAGGGCTTCCGGGGATAGGAAGACAGAGGTGCCGACTACCTTAAAGATCGAGGGCTTTCTTGCTGAGAAAGACAGAGGTGCCGACTACCTTAAAGATCGAGGGCTTTCTTGCTGAGAAAGACAGAGGTTGCCAACTACCTTGAAGTTGAGGGCTTGCGGGGATAGCAAGACAGAGACTCCGATCTTCGTATCGAGGGCTTACCCTGGTGTGGGTAAGACAGACTTGCTTGAAAGTATAAATCAAGGGACCTTTATCCAAGGTTGTTGGATACCCTTCTCTTTGGGTTAAAATACTATTATCTTGTTACTAGTAGTTTTACTACTTGTCTTTATTCTGCTGCAATTTGTATCTTAAGGAAAGTATAACTTTCTTATACTTCCTTACTTACTCTGATTAGTTTAGATTCTATACGCTTTAAGGTAGAATCTTATATTGTAACTTTTGTTAAGTTTCAATCTCCGGAATCATATTTCCGGAACCTACTTTTGGAATCCCTTTCCAAGTTCAGTTCGGTGTTAGAGGTATTGTGAATTTACTTAGTTTAACTTTGTTAAACTTAGCCCTTTCCTTTTCTTAAGGAAACTCTAGTTATTCATAACTAACTTTAAAGGTTCCAAAGGAATTTTTAAAGTATACAATTCACCCCCCCTCTTGTATATTGAGCATCTCATATTATATTTCGATCCTACAATTGGTATCAGAGGTTGGAAACCTCTTACTCTATACCATTCTTACATTTGGTATCAGAGCCAAGGTTACTGAAATACTTGTACTCACATACAAGTTTTTCTTGCTCACTTTTTCATTCCGAACTTTGTCATTCCGGATTATCCATTCCGAACTTTTCCCATTCCGAACTTTGTGATTACGATTCTAAGCTACTAACAAGTTTGTGTGCAAAGTTATTTTTAGTATGGCAGGAATTAATGTTGGTTCTATTGACAATCTGAATCCTACAAGACCACCTATATTCGATGGTAATGATTATGAATACTGGAGAGATTGTATGAAGACTTTTGTTATCAATACTGGAGTAGATAACTTTGTGATGCTTACTGGTGATTATAAAATTCCTGACAAGGAAGTCAGAACCTTTACTAACCAGGAAAAGCAAGAATATCAACTCAACTATAAGGTACGCAATACTTTATTATGTTCAATGACTAGAAATATATATAGCCAAATTTCTTCTTGTGAAGCAGCTAATTGTATATGGAAGAAGTTAGAGGTTACACACTTTGGGACTTCTAAAGTGATTGAGACTAGAAGAGCTATGCTTAGAGCTGAATATCATGACTTCAATTTTCCTTATGGAGAACCTATCTGTAAAGTTCAACAAAGATTTATGACAATTGTCAACAGTCTACAATCTATGGGAGAAAAAGGTTTAGATGATGAAGCTCTTGTGGACAAGATAATTGATATTATGCCCAATGAATGGGAATCCAAGAGAACCGCTATAGATGAGAACAGGAAGGTCACTCAAATTACTCTTGATGAATTATTTGGAACTCTTCTACAACATGAGACCAGAATGAAGAGAGATGCTGACAACATCATGAAGAAGAATGGAAATGGTACTGTTTCTTTTACTACAACTTCGAATTAGATGAAAGCTAAGACTCCTGAGAGAGTAACCAGATCTAAATCGAAGAAAGTTATTTTCCAATCTGAATCTAGTGAGAGTGAAGTTTCAGAAAATGAATTAGCCAATCTTGCTCGAAGGATGAACAAGATAGCTGGACAGAGAAACTTTCAATCCAAGTATAAGAAGAAGGACAGGAAAGACAAGAAAGATGGAGAAGTTACTTGTTATGAATGTAAAAGAGCTGGACATATTAGACCAGATTGCCCTATGCTCAAAAAGAAAGAAAGGAAAGAAAGGCATTCAGATAGGAATAGGAAGAAGTATTACAAAGCTAAAGCTAAGAAAGTTTTGAAAGCTAATGACACCTGGAGTGCCAGTGGTGGTGACTCTTCAGATGAATCTTCTGAATATGAATCTTCAGGACAGAAGAATCTTGGTCTTATAGCCAGATTACCTATTGATAATCATTGTCTTATGGCTAAGGTACGAAATGCTGAATCTTTGACCAATGTATCCTTAAATCCTAATGATAGTAAGTATTATAACTCTTCTGATGAAGAATCATCTTCTGATGAGGAAAATACTTTACCTACTTATGAAGAAGTCTCTAGATTTGCTGAACTTCTTGAGATTGAGAATTCCAAACTCAACAAGAAACTTGATAAAGCAAATTCTAGGAATTCTATTCTTACTAAAGAGATATCAGATCTTTCTAAATATCTTGATAAGAAAAATGCTGATTTTGAAAGTATTTCAAAAAATCTTGAGGAAGTAAGTTCTGAGAAGAATAAACTTTCTAAAGAATTAGAAAAAGTAATTTCTAAGAAAAATGTTTTCGAGCCTAACTCTAGTTCAAAAACTAATGATTTTGAGGATAAAAACTTGGTTGTAAAACTCAAGTCCGAAATTTTTTCCTTAAAGAAGTGTTTATCAAACTTTACCCATGGTAAGGAAAATTTTGATAAAATGTATTCTCAAATACGACCTTTAAGAAATAAATCCGGATTTGGTTATACCCATGCAAAACCAGTTTTCAGTAACAATTATTTTGTTCCTCAAAGTGCCCCATTTTGCACTAAATGTCAATGTGGTGGTCACTGGGCAAAAAATTGTTCCTTAAACAAAACCCAATCCTTAGGTTTTCATAAAGCTTACTTTTCTAAGAAAATGTGGATACCTAAAATTTTATTGTCTGGAAATCTCGGATCCAAACAAGTTTGGATTCCGAAAGTCTAACTTTGTTCTTAATTTCAGGAAAATAAAGAAAGTTCCAGCAACAATATTTGGTACATGGATAGTGGATGTTCCCGGCACATGACTGGTAACAAAAGCTTTTTTGAAAAGATTATCAAAACGAAAGGAGGAAAGGTAACTTTCAGAGACAATGATAAGGGAGAGATTGTTGGTATTGGTAATATAGTTATTTTGGGTAAAACTTTGATTTCAAATGTTCTTTTTGTTAAAGGTCTTAAGCACAACCTCATTAGCATAAGTCAGTTATGTGATGAAGGTTACCTTGTGAATTTTAGGAATGATAAATGCTTAGTTCACAATTCCAAGGAAGAATTTATTCTCTCAACCAACAGGCAAGAGAATGTTTACACCTTAAACTTAGAAGACCTAAGAAGCCAAGATTTACCTTGCCTAAGTGCAATGGAAGATCATTCTTGGTTATGGCATAGAAGATTAGGACACTGTAATCTTAGAAACCTATGTAAACTCTCTAAGAAGAAACTAGTTAAGGATCTACCGGAGCTTAGATTTGATTCTTCTAAAGTTTGTGATCCTTGTCAATATGGCAAGCAACATAAATCTAGTTTTAAGTCAATCGGTGAAGTCTCAACAATCGATGCATTACAGTTAGTGCACATGGATCTTTTTGGTCCAACACAAACTGGAAGCATTGGAGGCAAATACTATGTGTTTGTTCTAGTTGATGATTACACTAGATTTACTTGGGTCTATTTTCTAGAAAGGAAATCTGAAGCTTTTTCTTATTTCAAAAGTTTTAGAGCCCAAGTTAAAAATGAGAAAAATCTTCCATTGAAAACTATTCATAGTGATCATGGAGGAGAATTTCAAAATTCTGATTTTGAAACTTTTTGTAGTAAGAAAGGTATTACTCACAACTTTTCAGCACCTAGAACTCCTCAACAGAATGGTGTAGTTGAAAGAAGAAATAGAATTCTTCAAGAGATAACTAGAACCATGTTGAGTGAATATTCTATTTCTAGACATTTCTGGGCTGAAGCTGTAAGTACTGCTTGTTATACTATAAATCGAGTTTTGATTAGACCTTTTCTTAATAAAACTCCTTATGAGTTATGGAATGGTAGAAAACCAAGACTTTCCTACTTCAAGGTTTTTGGTTGCAAAGTATTCATTTTGAATACTAAAGATAACTTACATAAATTCGCACCAAAGTCTGATGAAGGGATTTTCTTAGGTTATTCCACAACCTCTAAGGCTTATAGAGTTTTTAATAAAAATACTTGCACTGTTGAGGAAACAATACATGTAAAATTTGATGAATCAGACCCTTTTGTTTTTAAAACCTCCCAACCTACATCCTCGGATGTGTTTTCAAAAACTGAATGTCAACCTTTGATAGAAGAACCTTCTGATAAGGAAATTGTTCTAGAAGATACTTCTGAAACATTTACCCCAGAAGACTATCTACCCTATGTTGATGAACAGGTTTTACAAAACCCAAATCAGGTGTTTCTTAAGAATCATCCCAGTGATAGTATCATTGGTGATGTAAATCAACCTGTAAGGACTAGAAGTTCCTTAAGAAATGAAGTAGAACATCTAGCATTTCTTTCCCAATTAGAGCCTAAAAGAACTGATGAAGCTTTAGGTGATGATGATTGGATCAAAGCAATGCAAGATGAACTAAATGAATTCGAAAGGAATAAAGTCTGGACCTTGGTTGAAAGACCTAAGGAAACTTCTGTTATTGGAGTAAAATGGGTTTTCAGAAATAAATGTGATGAAAATGGAGTCATTGTTAGAAATAAAGCTAGACTTGTTGCTAAAGGCTATAATCAGCAAGAAGGAATAGACTATGAAGAAACCTATGCTCCAGTAGCTAGACTTGAATCTATCCGCATTCTACTTGCCTTTGCAGCATTCTTTAATTTCAAACTTTTCCAAATGGATGTGAAATGTGCTTTTCTTAACGGTTATGTTCAAGAGGAAGTTTTTGTTGAACAACCTCCTGACTTTGAAGATACAAAACATCCAGATCATGTTTTTAGACTTACCAAAGCTTTGTATGGCCTTAAACAAGCCCCACAAGCATGGTATGATAGACTTACTGGATTTTTGCTTCAAAATAACTATGTTAAGGGAAATGCAGATCCAACCCTTTTTATAAAGAAAGATAAGAAAAATGTTTTGATTGTTCAAATTTATATTGATGACATTATATTTGGTTCAACTCAGCAATCTTTGACTGACTCTTTTGCTAGTCTAATGAAATCTGAGTTTGAAATGAGTATGATGGGTGAGTTAACATTTTTTCTTGGTTTTCAAATTTCTCAAAAACCAGAAGGAACCTACATATCTCAACATAAGTATATTAAAGATCTTCTTAAAAAGTATGGTTATGACAACACTAAGAATATAAGTACTCCTATTGGTACCTCAAACTCTTTAGATCTTGATGAAGCTGGGAAACCAGTAGATCAAACATCTTTTAGAGGTATGATTGGAAGTCTACTTTACTTAACAGCTAGTCGACCAGACTTAATGTTTTCTGTATGCTTATGTGCAAGATATCAATCCAATCCTAAGGAATCTCACTTAAAGGCAGTAAAAAGAATTTTTCGCTACCTTAAGGGAACCATGGATCTAGGATTATTTTATACTTCTGGAAATGATTTTGTTCTAAAAAGCTTTTCCGATGCTGACTTTGGTGGATGTAGAATGGATATGAAAAGTGCATCCGGAACTTGTCATTTCTTAGGAGATTCATTAGTTTCTTGGTCCTGCAAGAAGCAACATTCTGTAGCACTCTCCACTGCTGAAGCTGAATATGTAGCAGCTGGAAGTTGTTGTGCACAAGTGTTGTGGGTGCAACACACACTCACAGACTATGGCTTGAGTTTTACTAAAACTCAAATTTTGTGTGATAACACAAGTGCCATTGCCCTAAGTAAAAACCCTGCACATCACTCTCGTGCAAAACACATAGATATTAGGCATCACTTTCTTAGGGATCACACACTCAAAGGAGATATTATTCTTCAGTTTATCAGAACACAAGATCAACTTGCTGATATTTTCACAAAATCCTTGCCTTCTGATAGATTTGAATATATTAAACAGAATTTAGGAATGATAACCGTAAGGTAATCTTCCTTAATTAACTTTCTGTTGAAAAAGTCTCCTTACAGTAATAAACTCCTTTTCATAGGGGGAGTACATTTGATTGTTTATTTAACAAAGTTTTTCAAAATTTGTTTTCAAACTTTTCGGAACGAAAATTTCCGGAATGGAACTTCCGGAACTACCATTTTCCAGAATGGATATTTTCGAACAGAATACTTCTGGAATGAAGGTATTCGTATTGAAAATTTCCGGAATGGACAACTTTCGTACTGGGACTTTCATAACCAGATTTTCGTACCAAGCTTTGTTTTTCGTATTTTGTTTTTCGTATTTACTTTTTCGTATTGAGTTTTTCGTATTTAGTTTTTCGTATTGAGTTTTTCGTAGTCGTCTTTATATTACCCATTACGAATAACTTTCCTAAGCTAATCCGAAAGGTATGTTTTCCTTACTGAAGTTTTCGTAATCATATTTTACTTGCTGGCAATTTCTTATAGTTTGTTTTCGGTTTTTGGATTTCTTAATTCTTTACTTTAATAAAAACCTCAAAAAGATCGGATTCAAGTTCTCAACCGTCAGATTTGATCTCAGATCATTCTAAACCGTTAGATCAACCGAGGAAGTTGAACCGTCATCCCATTGCCTATATAAAGGGGACCCTATTTTTTGAATCCCACATCGATTTCAAGCTTTTGCGTGCTGAAGCTCTGACTCTCTGATTTAAGGCCATTCCGAACTTCAGTCTTCTTGATTCCGAACTTCTCAGAGACTTCAAATCCGAATGTCTGCAGAGTTAGCTTCTCAAGAAATGTCTTCAACCAAGCCCATTTCTCAGTGGTTAGTCTACAGAGAGAGGTTAGTTCATCCGAATTTCTTCAGCAATTATGATTCTATTATTTCAAAGAATATCAAGCTGAATGGCTGGGAAGATGTTGCAGTATCAAAAACCGGCAACCAAGATGAAGTCTACTCTGATTTTCTTGTTGAGTTCTATGAGTCAGTTGCTTTCTTCGAGGAAGACAATAGAGAAAAATTTTCTTTCAAATCGTATGGCAAGACATATAAGCTTTCTTACACCAAGGCTGCAAGCTTGGTAGGGTTAAGTTACGAAGGTGAAGCTGAATTTATTTCCCACGTATTGCCAGACTCTTTGGGTAGTTTCAACAAGGAGAAAGCCTTAGAAATTCTCGGATTGGATGATGACAAGGCTCCGAAAATTGCAAGCCTATCTACAAACTTCCAGATTCTGGAGTTATGGGTGCAAGGGATTATTGTACTGAGAAAAGGAGATAAGGATAGCCTAAAGAAAAGTGAGATATATATCTTAGATTTTCTGATAAATCTAAGGAAGTTCAACTTGATGAAGCATATTCTTCTTAATATTGAGAATTTGAAGAAGGGGAATCTGAGAGCTCAGATTGTGATGTACCCAGCAATATTGTCAAAGCTCATAGTTCGATGCCTAGAATCTTTCAAGGTAGCTTGCAGTTCTAAGACGAAAGTTTGCAAGATCATGTTGCTCAGTGATGCCACTCTTAAAAGGATGAATATAGCTTTTGATAAGAAGTCTAGGAAGTTCATTGATCTACCTTCTCAAGTAGAAGTGACTCCGAAAGTTGCCGATCCGGAATCATCTAAGCCGGTAAGAAAGAGGAAGCTGAAAGAAGTGGTAGTCGAAGCTGAGGAACCCAAGTCTAAGGAAGTCCATTCCGCACCTCCTAAGTCTAAGAAGAAGAAAACCTATACTGATGAGGTTGCAGCTAAATGGAGAGCTGACAAAGAGAAGAGGAAGGAAGGAGATCCGCAGTTCGGATTAGATCCTGCGGAGGCTAAGGCTCTGAAAGAGAAGGCTGTTGATGAACTCGAGAAACAAGCAAAGGAGAAGAAACTGAAGAAGAAAATGTCAGAAGCCGAGGCTGTGCAAGCATTGTTAAAGTTCAACGAAATGGTTTCAGCAACCATTACCGTTCCGAGAACTTTTTCTCTGGAATCTTTACCTGAGACTCCAGGAAGAAATCTTGATGATCCAGAAGAGAATGTTGCTACGAATACTGAGGAAATAGAGCAAGTGGAACAAGTTGAAGAAGCTGCTGAAGGAAGTGGTGAGACAGGAGATGTGCTCAAACAAGTAGATGAATATAAAGGAACTCCTTCGGAACACCTCTCGCTCCGAACATCTGAAGCTCAATCTTCAAAGCTTGTTACTCTGACTATGGAAGAAGAGAAAGGCGAAGAAGAAGTTTCTTGTCTGAGAGAAGAAGAACATCTTTCACTTGATGCTGCTCAGAAGGAAAATGTAGAAGTTGCTGATGAGGAAGATTATATTGTTCAAGTCTCTGATAGCGAGAAGAAATCTCCGGAACAGATTTCTATTCCGGAAAAAGATAAGGGGAAACAAATTCTTGCTGATACCCCGAGTTCAGAAAAGAAGATGAGGAAGGAAGCTGGTAGTTCTTCGAAGAGGAAGTTGAAGCTTATTGAGGAAGAAAATTCTCCTAGCAAGATTTCAGATTCGGAGTCATCATCATTGGGGCACGATTTTGTTGTTCAGTCCTTGAAGAAGTTGGTGGGAACCATTCCGACCTTCTATAGCATTGATTCACGATGCCAGATGCTCCAACATGCATTGAATCAGAAAAACGACTCTGTATCAATGGTTATGGATAAGTGTGTTGAGATTGAAGCTCAGTTCAAAACTTTCTTCGTTGGTTACGAAGCACATAAAAGATCTTGCAAGAGGATGACAAGCTGGTCTAAGAAAACTGTGGAAGAGATGAGGTTGCTGGATGAGTTTCAGGATAATGTTAAGGATGCATTTGAAACCGAGGACAAGAAGATTAAAGAGCTGACTGCATCATTCGAAGAAAAATTGACAAAGGAAAAGAACTTTCGGATTCAGGAAGTGAGAGATCTGAATGGAAATCTCAATTCCGTTAATCAAAGTTGGAAATATGAAAGGGATTATCGGATCGAGTTTGAAGAAAGGATGAAGACTCAGGAAGAGAAGATGAAATCCCAGGAGGAAAAGTTGAAGGCTCAGGAAGAAGTAATTGAAGCTCAGTCAGCAAGAATAGTCGTCTTAGAGAAGCAAGCAGAGGAAGATCATAAGGACCTCAAGAAGATCAAGACGATTCTTAAGGGGCTAATGTCGAAGGAGAAAGATCCGAAATGACCAATCCGATCTTTTTGTTGTAATCTTTTTTTTGTTGCTGACATTTCAAATATAATGAGAATTGTGCTTGTTGTTTCTATTGTTGTCATTACTAATATTTCAGGTACTTTGTTATTTTTTTCCATTCCCTCCAATTCTTTTTGAAAATCACAAAGGGGGAGAAGGAAAAGATCCATAAGAAAAAGAGGAACTCTAATAAGAGTTTATCAAAGGGGGAGAAAGAAAAATACCCAAGGAAATAGAACTCTAATAAGAGTTTGTTTAAGGGGGAGTTTTTCTTAAAGAAACATCACTCCGGAAATATGAATACGATCCTTAGAGTTTCAAAGCCTAAGGGGGAGTTAGTCGTATTCATCTATATTATTAAACCAAGGGAGATAATCTTTAATGTGTTTCTTTCTTCTTAGAATAGCTTTTTTGTAAGGATGTTTGTGCTTTCCAAAAAGGGGGAGATTGTTGAGTCAATAAGGTTTTCCTTATGACTTTTCCATTCCTTCTTGTTTTGAAAATCACAAACACCTTATCTTTAAAGAAAAATTCTTTCTTAAGGAAAATCGCTTTTATAAGGAAAAATGCTTTCTTAAGGAAAATCGCTTTTATAAGGAAAAATGCTTCCTTAAGGAAAATCACTTTTATAAGAAAAATTATCCTTATCATATTTTCATCCATATTTTTCTTAAGTATAAGTTTCGGATTCACTTTCTCGGAGTCATTAAAACTTTGATATAAAAGCATTCTGTTTTAGGGTTCAGATTCTGGACAAGAACTATAAGGAAGTTTCATTCCGAATTCCGGATATGAACTCTGACTAAGTTCTATTCCAGATTCAGGATACGAATTCTGAAGAAGAATTCTCATTACGAATTCTGAAGAAGAATTCTCATTACGAATTCCAATGAAGAATTCCCATTACGAATTCCAATGAAGAATTCTCATTACGAATTCTAATGAAGAAATCTCGTTCCGAATTCTCATTACGAATTCTGATGATGAATTCTCATTACGATTTCTGATGACAAATTCCTATTCCGAATTCCTACTCCGAATTCTCATTCCGAATTCTCCTATTAAACAGAATCTGATTATCATTGTTTTATACACTCTGAATTTATTCACTCCGAACCTTCACTCCGAAGTTTCTATTCCAAACCTTTATATTAGAGTTTAAAACGATGTCGTACATTCTGTTACACTTGTTTTGTTATAAAACGATGTCGTCCATTTTGTTATAAACTAACCGTTGTCTAAGTGACACGTGTACAGGTCCCTCCGAACTTTAAGGAAAATATGACCGTTGGAGAAGGAGCCGACCTTACCTATAAATAGGAGCTCATTTGAAAGAGCTCGGTGCTGTTGGAAAAACAACTGAGTTTTGTGCCTACATGCTGTTGAAGTGATTTCTAGAGAGAGAGTCTCTTATTAACTCTCAAAGCTTCGTGCGACTCCGAATGTTGGTGATTACATTCGAGGGCTTCCGGGGATAGGAAGACAGAGGTGCCGACTACCTTAAAGATCGAGGGCTTTCTTGCTGAGAAAGACAGAGGTGCCGACTACCTTAAAGATCGAGGGCTTTCTTGCTGAGAAAGACAGAGGTTGCCAACTACCTTGAAGTTGAGGGCTTGCGGGGATAGCAAGACAGAGACTCCGATCTTCGTATCGAGGGCTTACCCTGGTGTGGGTAAGACAGACTTGCTTGAAAGTATAAATCAAGGGACCTTTATCCAAGGTTGTTGGATACCCTTCTCTTTGGGTTAAAAGACTATTATCTTGTTACTAGTAGTTTTACTACTTGTCTTTATTCCGCTGCAATTTTTATCTTAAGGAAAGTATAACTTTCTTATACTTCCTTACTTACTCTGATTAGTTTAGATTCTATACGCTTTAAGGTAGAATCTTATATTGTAACTTTTGTTAAGTTTCAATCTCCGGAATCATATTTCCGGAACCTACTTTTGGAATCCCTTTCCAAGTTCAGTTCGGTGTTAGAGGTATTGTGAATTTACTTAGTTTAACTTTGTTAAACTTAGCCCTTTCCTTTTCTTAAGGAAACTCTAGTTATTCATAACTAACTTTAAAGGTTCCAAAGGAATTTTTAAAGTATACAATTCACCCCCCCTCTTGTATATTGAGCATCTCATATTATATTTCGATCCTACAATTGGTATCAGAGGTTGGAAACCTCTTACTCTATACCATTCTTACATCAACATCAACCACATCTAGAAACATACAGATGAAAACTGAAAGCTCCTCCACTACATGAAATGCTCCACTCAAAGGCATATGACTAGTACCCTATTATCATGAAGCATCTGCTTCCCCACCTTCAGGAGATTATTTTACCGACCGAAACTTACCTCTTGGGTCACCCAACTTACAAAACCTCATAAGGTGACCCAAGCGGACACACCATTTATAAACTCTTGAATATTTCAAGAACAAATTATTAAAATGACCATGTTATCTACACTAGAAACACATGGTATTCCTCTTCTTTTCCTAAGGAGACTATCCTTCCTCAACCTTGAATGAGGCATTTAGCCATTCATGTTGTTTTGATAGCTCCGCTTCAGCATCCCTGAATAAGAAATCAACCCTTCCACATGCATGATAGTTATTAGGTATGGGTTAAGACCTTTTCTAAAATATATAGCCTTAATAAAATCATCATGGATTAAACTTGGTACGAAACATATCAAATGTGAGAATTTCTTGGCATACTCCACAACTGATAGCTCATCTTGAATAAAAACAAAGAACTCAAAAAGTTTCTCCTTCTTCACTTCCTCAGGATACTGGCATCGAATAAATATTTAATTGAATAATTCCCAATGCATGCAGATAGGAGGAAATCACCTCTTCCCACCACTCCTAGATATATCCCTAAAATAAGGAGTCGATAGGCTTAATCTTTAGAGTATTATGAGTCTTGAGAGAATCAAAAATCACATCAACTTCTTCAAGAAACTTTTTAGCCTCAATAAAACCTTTTTCACCCTTATAAGAAGCTAGATTAAAATCTAGGAATTCAAGGATGATGTTCAAAGGATGAAACTTAATAGGATCCAACACTAATTATGGAGCCTCGGTAGAGTCGTTGATAAGGGATTCCACATCTGCAAAACATGAAGAACTACCCCGAGGACTGGACCATTTGACCAACAATATATTTTTCTTGAAGGACTTTTTGGGAGTCATTTATAAACATCACAAAACATAGGCATATCAACTCAGGCATTAAAGAACTCTCAAATAGAGCACAAAATCTTTTAAACAAATTCACAACCAACTTTTATCAAAGAATCATTGATTTCAAAACACACAAGATTTCTCCATTTATAAAACAACACTATTTCCTTTTAAAATGATAAATTGTGCTATAAATCAATTAAAGTTTCAAAAACCCTTTACCAACACATGTAAATTATTCCATGATTTCAAAATAATTAATCCCATTTTCCAATCATCAATTCATTTCCATTTAAATCCATTATAAACCAAAATTTCTTCTTAAAACATTTTTATCACATCACATAATGGTCCTTGATAATTAGTTTTCCAAACCAATCATTTAATAAAAGTCAATTTTTTTTGTAATTGAAAAAATTTATGAAAGAACATACCAATACTTGTTTTAAGATACAATTTGGTTTTCACTAAGGATTTCAAACCATTAATAAGGTATTAAAGATGAAACAACCACACAAAATCATGAAAAAAACCACATCCATAACCCACATAAACAAGATCACATAATTAAAGTCACTTGTAAGAAAATGGACAAGGTTTCAAGTTTATAACCAAGTTAGAATTGAAAAAGGATTGGTTGTGTGGGATGGTAAACCAGACACCAACCTCACAACTATTCATGGTTGGATTTCGAGATCAGTCGCATTGATTCATCACAGTTTACCAGATTTTGAAAACATGGTGTCACTATGGTTATCCTTCCATTCTAGTTAAAAAACTCATAAGATATTCCCCAAATCAAAGATAGCCTCATTGGGAATCTAAATATAATTTATCATCAAAAAACTAATAACTCAAAATAAAGACTCAAGTCCCAACATTCTTAGTAACTCAAGTCTCACCATGAAGTGGTTGTGATTAAGAATACTCTCATGGACTACCTATTGAGTCATAAAACATTCTTAATCTCCTTTATACCATGACATACCCCAAATAACATAATAATTTCAAATTCAAGTACATTTCTTTAAGGAAAAACCTGCTTCGACACTATTTGTAATGAACCGACCCAAAATACCATTAAAACCAATATTCTAATTGATTCACTATAATGGCCCAGACCTCTCTGGTCCATTAATTTGTGAAAATGTGGTGTTGAAGGTGTTCTGGGAGGTCAAGGTGACTTATCCCCAACACTTTTCCAAATTTCCAATTCTATGAACAATGTTTCCAGTTTTATGAACAATATCGGTAGGTGAACAATGTTTCTATCGATGAGGTTCAGTGAACAATGTTTCTATCGGTGACCTTCTATCGATAGACTTGAATAGTGTTTCTATCGGTGAGCTTCTATCAGTAACCTTCTATCGGTAGACTTGAACAATGCTTCTATCGGTGAGCTTCTATCGGTGACCTTCTATCGGTAGACTTTAACAATGTTTCTATCGGTGATCTTCTATCAGCGACCTTCTATCGGTAGACTTGTACAGTGTTTCCAGATCGGTAGAATTGTATAGTATTTCCAGATCGGTAGACTTGCCTTTGCCAAATTTTGAGTATGTGAACAGTGTTTCCAGCTTCCTACAGTTTTCCCCTTTTGACGTTTCCTTTGACGTAAAATACATTTAAAGCCTTATTTTAAGGACTCTAAGGCCGATTAAAAGGCCATAAATCTTATATTAATTATACCTATGTCCGGGATGTTTTTACTTGGTCAAACCGTGTGGGTTAATGCGATCCATTTTCAATGGATAATTAAGCGTATCTTAAACCGTCGCCCCAATAGATCTTCAAAAGGGACAAGATATCATACTCCCTTGTTCTTCCTCTTTGTTCTCATCTAGAAGACGCTAGAACCTTTCAATCCTTCCTATAGGAGTTTCACAATCAAACCCTACTCCTCCGATTGGTTCTGCTCTGTTTTGGATGCAACCGAGCTGTGTCGGTCAATCTTCCATATAAGGTATGTTTTATCGACGTTCCTTTGGGGATCATCTTCTCATGTTTCTACCTTCCATATTATACCATGTAATCTCCAAGATTCTAATGGGTTTTTCTTGGGGTTTGGTTGGTGGTGTCGTACCATGGCATCCTCCGGTGGATGCAGTTGTCCGGAGAGGAGGATTGTGACCCGTTGTGTGGATAAAGAACGTCAATAATTGTTGAGGTAGGGGATTCGTGGCTTCTCTTTTCTTTTACATGCAACTATATCGTTAGAATGTTTTAGCCCTTTGGATAACAATGAAATTGACCTAATTAAATATTTGAACCAGATAAAGAAATTGTTATCACTCGTATGTTACTGCCTCATGTTTTGATAGATAGTGTGATATCTATGCTTGCTTTGCTTAGCTGTTTGTTCTTGATGGAAATTGATAAAGAACTTAAACCCAAAATTAATTGATAATTAATTGGCTAAAGATAAAGAGGCATGTAAATGAATCCGGTTGTTTCCGTTGTTGTAGTTGTTCTAAATTTTATGTTAATCAGATTGGCATAGTAAGCATGTTAAATCTTTTGTGATAGCTTACTTATTAGGTTTCCCAAAATTGGAACCTATAAATTGAATCTGTTAATTCAAGAGGGATTAAAGAACTGGTTGGTTGAGAAAAGTTAATGCCTGGCAGGGTTCTTAGTTAACCTCTTGTTCGTAAGGCTGAGTGCCTTGTGCTTTAGATCCATGAGTGCTCATTTTGTATGAAGGCTGGATGCCTTGTTAAATGGACAAGATCCCATTTGATGTGATGTTTGTTTTCCTGCTGCTTGTGCTGTGATGTGAGCCTGGATGGATGTTGTGATATGTGGAGGCAGGGAGGCCTTGTGGTTGTGGCAGCAGATGATGCCTAGAGTAGCGAGATGCATCGGTTTATGCTTGTGGGTGTCAGGGAGGACACCAGGGATGATGGAATGGGATGGATGTGGTTGTTGTATGTTTGGTAGTTTGATTGGTTATTTATCTGCTTTACTTTTCCCCACTGATCAAGGCTGCTGGTTTTGCTTACCCTTCTTCTGAAAGAGGCGAAGACACGCGGGGTATGCCATGTGCTTTCCGTGTTTAGCCACTCGAGGGAGAATGGGTCTACACTCTTTCCATAGGCGGCAAATACTCGACGAGTAGTATAACTACTCACCGTGTTGAGCCACCTTGTGTTTAGTAGCATAGGTTGCTTTTCTAGAATGCCTGGGAATATGGGAAAGTAATTATATAATTAATTTTTGAATAAATGATGTTAACCCATGGGGTTGGATATGCTGGAACATAATGATGAGGCTGTAACTTTTAAAAGGAGTAGTTTTTTTTGAATATGATGCCAATTAAGTTTTTTAGGTTGTGTTCATGGTTAATTAATGTTTGAAGAATTAATTAACATACAGTGGAATTGATAAAATGGGAATGAAGTAATCTATTAAAGCCCTTAAATGGTTGTGTGCTTATAGGATACCTAGTCTTATAAGTGGAAGCCCAGAGTCCGAGAGATGTTAGCTGCAGTTGTGTCTAAGACTAGGTTATGCCCATAGTGTGGTTGTGAATATTATATATTCTGTAATTTTTGTGTTTCTATACGCTACTCCACCCTGTCAGTAAGGGAAACTAACACCCTGGGGATTCTGATCCCTGGGGGGGTGTTTTCCCCAACATTCTGGTGGGAGGACGAATGACTGACTACCCCCTTTGGCCCCGCTCTCTTCTCTTGGTAGATACATGTGCCAACAGGCACAACGGTTAATTTCCCCATATATGTGTGTAGAGGGATGTAATGGCTTGTGGTTATTTCACACACATATATTCTGGATATAGTATCCCATGGACTACTATAGGTGTAACGTGTATAGGCTATGATGGCTTGAGGATCCCTACTCGGTGTATGGGCTATAATGGCTTGAGGTATAATACCCGACGTATGATACACATTATGCGGGCTGTGGTGGCTCCCGGAACTTACCTGGTTACTTTTGGTTGTGAGGATGGTGTGGTGCTTCACCCAGGTGTCTGCGGGCAAGCCTTTGTGGCGCACGAGGTGCATATTGTGGATCTTATCCCAGGTGTCTGCGGGCAAGCCTTTGTAGAGAGATGCACAAGACGTATGTCGTTGGGGAAAAGCGGAAAACCAGTGGGGAAGTAGTAGAGGGGTACCCTTGATCTTCTTTACTATATGCTATATTCTTGTATGCGTTACTTGGTGAGAGTATCCATGGTGAGGTTGGGAACTTAGTATACCTATTTAGGTGACGAGTTAGTTTCACTTGTTGTTCACTGTGCTTTAGCATCCTTTCTTTACTTTTTCATGAGAGGCTTTGGGGAGGATCCTACTGATTATACTGTTATACTCACCCTATATATATATAAACTGTTTTTTAGGTCACTTGGAGCAGGTTGGAGATCAAGCTGATTTCTACTAGCTTGTGGTTGCAGGAGCTGTTTGGGCTTGTGGTCGCAGTTGTTTTCCCTTTCTTTTGGGTACTTTTAGTTTTCCCCTTTCAGTTGTATTAATTTTTCATGGCATTTAATATATTTACTTGGGTTTCTTTTATATTGCAGTCTGAGTTGGAGTTTATTGGTGTCTATCTTATCTCTCTTTCGCATGTGTTCTCTTAGAGGGTAATGCCTCCCATTTGTGTGTTTATTATACCCTCGGTGTTAGTCTCCAATCAGGGGCCTACTGGAGGCGGGACTCGGGGGTCATTATCTCCCTTATCACATTGCCGGCCCAGGAGGGGTACACTTTGTGGGGAGGGGGTCGTGACAGAGTGGTATCAGAGGTCTGGTTGAGGGATAGGATGGAGTTTGGAGTTAGGCATAGGTGAAGTTGCATGGGATGGTAGGGAAACAATTCCATTCATGTTTAGAAAGTGGGGTAAACACTGGATACCGGCACAGACATAGGCGTTTAGGTCCCCCTATGATCTGTTGCATAGATCTTTAAGTTTACAATGGTTACTAAACAAGGTGATACTGGTTGCAGGGTAGAGACCTAGGAAAGGATCATGAATCATTCTTCTTTATGCCTGTGTTTGAATGGGTAGACCTTGGGATAGGTTAACCTAAAATGAATAAAAGAAAACAATTAATTAATTAATTTTGAGTCTTCCATATTCAAGGTTTAGGAGCTCTAACAGTTTTTTATTTTACAGGTATGGCTCCAGGTCGACGTCCTTGTCAGGTTTGCGCAGAAAATGTCCAGCAGGCTGTTCCATCAGAGCGCCGCAGGGTAGAGGTTGACAAAGACGACACATGGAGGAAGAAACTTCAAGAGTTTCAACACCAGAGTCTGCAGAAGTACGAGGGCTCTGTTTTATATGCAGTCATGGAAGACTGGTTGGAGGAGGTCGAGATCGGCTTCAGTTCGATTCGTGCTCGTAAGGAGCACTTGGTGTCCTTAGTGGTGAAGATTCTATGTGGATCAGAGAGGCAGTGGTGACTCTTGTTCCTCAGGTATCGTGAGGAGTCAGCAATCTCATGGGAGGAGTTTCGAGACAAGTTTAGAGTTGAGTTCCTTTCTTCGACTGCAAAGGAGTCCAGTCATCAGGAGCTTCTTACCCTTCGACAGGGGAGATCCAGTGTTCGAGAGTTTGGAATCTATTTTAGGAACCTTCTACAATATTCTTCAGACCTATTACCAGATGAGGAGGTCAGGGCGAGGCATTTTGAGGAGGCTTTGCATCAAAAGATCCAGCACCAGGTCACCCCATTTATACTGAAGACATATCTTGAGGTGCTGGAGAGGGAAGAGGTTGTTGATATGACTTTTTCTAGGACCAGATCATCACGAGAGGGGAATCGTCATGATTCATAACGAAGCAGAGTTGTGGTCCCGGGATCCCGGTTTTCAGGGCAGAAGAGTTTCCGTTCACCTACGGGTAGGTCCTAGCCCTTCCCATCTCGTTTCTCTGGAGGCAGCAACTCTCAGGCCTATGCCAAGGGATCATGCACTTGTTTTTCTTGTGGTGGTCATGGTCATCAATAGCGGGAGTGCTCTACTTTTCAGAGCGGTCATCGTGCACTAGGCACTATGCTCCAGGTTCCTCTGTTGAGGCAGTTTCCGCCGAGGCAACATCATCCAGTTGCACCAGCTTTAGATCACCCGAGGGGAGATGGGGTAGGCAGAGGACAACCCCATGATGCTCCCCGTCCGCAGAGAGTAGATCACGGCCATGGTGGTGGTCATCATCAAGGTTAGAGAGTCTGTGGAGGAGGTCATGGTCAGCTTCACGCTCTAGCGTTTTCAGCACCAGGCGAGCCAGACGTCGTTCGAGGTACCCTTTGCTTGTTTTCTACCTTGGTGTATGCCTTGTTTGACTCAAGAGTGACACACTCCTTCATATCACCTACCCTTTTCCATGATTTGAGACTTGAGGTAGAGAGGATTCCAGTGCCCTTGGCGTTGACTACACCAGTTGGAGGTCGAGATGACTTGTTTGAAGTATGTAGATATTGTGAGCTAGTGTTGGGGTAACACCGCTCTTGGGGATATTTCCTATGTTTACGAATACAACCATATGATGTCATCCTCAGCATGGATTGGTTGTATTTAGTGTAGGCTATCGTGGATTGCTTTGGGAAGAAGGTCATCTTCATTGGTGAAGATGGAGATCAAGTGGTGTTTGTTGGTTAGCGAGATCCTCAGATGGGTCATAGGCGCATTCCATCCTTATCATCCATGATGGCTGAGTTGATGATGAGTTCTTCAGAGGTTAAGTAGTTGTCATTTCCTAGGGTCATAAAGGAGTACCCTGATGTATTTCTTGAAGAGGTTGTAGCATTACCCCCTCAATGAGAGATCGAGTATGGGATTGAGTTACATCCAGGAGCGTCTCCTATCTCTATGTCTCCGTATAGGATGGCCCCTTCTGAGTTACGAGAGCTACGTATTCAGCTTGATGGTCTGTTGTAGTGCGGTTTTGTCCGGCCAAGTGTGTCACCATGGGGTGCACCAGTCTTGTTTGTGAAGAAGGCCGATGGAAGTTTGCGGTTGTGTGTCGATTATCGTCGCTTAAACAAAGTGACAATAAAGAACCACTATCCCCTTCCAAGGATTGATGATTTGTTCAATCAACTTAAGGGTGCAAGTTGGTTATCAAAGATCAACCTACGATCAATATATCATCAAATGCGTGTGAAGGATGAGGATATTCCGAAGACTGCTTTCCGTTGTCGTCATGGGCATTATGAGTTTGTTGCAATGCCATTCGGCGTGACGAATTCTCCAGCTGTTTTCATGGGTTTGATTAATGCTGTGTTCTGTGAATTCCTGGACAAGTTTGTGGTGGTTTTCATCGATGACATCCTTTTGTACTTCACATCTGAAGAGGATCATGCAGAGAATCTACGAGCCATTTTGGGAGTTCTTCACCAACATCAGTTGTTTGGGAAGTTGTCAAAGTGTGAGTTTTGGGCTCGAGAAGTTCGTTTCTTGGGGCATGTTGTGTCCCAACAGGGAGTAGCTGTGGATCCGTTGAATATAGAAGCAGTGGTGTCTTAGGCATCCCCCAAGACCGTGTTAGAGGTGCGAAGTTTCCTTGGTCTCGCAGGCTATTATAGGAGGTTCGTAGCCAATTTCTCCCGAGTTACAACTCCTATGATAGCTTTGACCAGGAAGGATCAAGCATTCATATGGACTGATCAGTGTCAGTCAGCTTTCGAGTATCTAAAGGAGAAGTTGGTAAGTGCTCCAATCCTTTTTCTTCTAGCGGAGGGAGTCCAGTTTGATGTTTTCTGTGATGCTTCACATATGGGCCTAGGCTGTGTTCTCATGCAGCAGAGGTCAGTTGTTTCTAATGGGTCTCGGCAGTTGCGTCCCCATGAACGCAACTATGCCACCCATGATCTTGAGTTGGTAGCCGTGGTGTTTTCTCTGAAGTTGTAGAGACATTACCTCATTGGTGAGAACTTTGTGGTTTTCACCGATCATAAGAGTTTGAGGTATGTTTTCTCCCAACATGACTTGAACTTGCGACAACGTCGGTGGATGGAGTTCTTGTAGGAATACGACTTTGAAATATCGTATACACCTGGAAAAGGGAATGTTGTAGCTGATGCACTGATCCGAAAGTCATGTAATGATGTTGTGCGTGAATCTGGTGATTCCTAGAGAGTGATGGAAGAGCTATCAACTTTGCATATTGATATGGGATAAGTTGGGGGTAGAGGTTGTCTTTTCCAGATGACAGTGCAGTCATCCCTGATGCAGAAGGTGGAAGAGTATCAGTTGGGTGATCTAGAGGTGGAAGTTTGGAGAGACCTTGTTGTTTGTGGTGAGGCCCCTGATGGTTGGTCGGAGGATGAACAACACCGAGTGTTGTATCATGGAAGGCTTTTTGTTCCCTTGGATATGCGCGAGATGGTTCTCAGAGAGTTCCACAGTTTACCTTTAGCAGTACATCCTGGTGTGACAAATATGTACCGATCCTTGAAGAGTCAGTTTTGGTGGCCTGGGCTGAAGCGTGCGGTTGCGGAGTTTGTGTATTGATGTTTAGTGTGCCAGAAGGTGAAGGCCGAACACCGTGTTCCTAGTGGTCTTCTCCAGCCATTAGAGATTCCTCAGTGGAAGTGGGAGGACATCTCAATGGACTTTGTTACAGGTTTACCTCGAGCTCCAGGAGGACATGATGCTATTTGGATGGTAGTGGATCGTTTGACAAAATCGGCCCACTTCATGGTGATCAAGAAGTCGAGCTCAGTGGAAGTTTTGTCGAGGCAGTATCTAGAGGAGGTGGTGAGACTTCATGGAGTCCCTAGGATGATCATTTATGATCGAGATCCTCATTTTACCTCTAGGGTGTGGAGGGGTCTCCAACATGCTTTCGGTTCTCAATTATGCCTTAGCACTTCTTTTCAGCCTCAAACGGATGGTCAGACAGAGTGAACCATCCAGACTCTTGAAGACATGTTGCGCTCTTGTGTTCTTGACTTTAGAGGTTCATGGATGAGGCACCTACCCTTGGTGGAGTTTGATTACAATAATAGTTTTCACTCCACCATTGGTATGGCGCCATTTTAAGCCTTGTATGGTCGGCCTTTATGTTCTTCGTTGTGCTGGACTGGGGTTGGAGAGTCAGCAATTCTCGGATAGGAACTAGTGCAGAATACAACAGAGATGGTTCAGGTGATTCGTGAGAGGATGAAGACAGTGCAAGATCGTCAGAAATCATATGCTGATCAAATAAATATACCCTTAGAGTTTAATGTTGGGGATCATGTGTTTCTGAAGGTGACCCCCCGTCGTGGGCAGCGGAGGTTTGGTCGTGGAAGTAAGCTCTCTCCCCGGTTTGTTGGTCCTTTCAAGGTGTTATCTCATGTTGGAGCTGTGGCATATCGAGTAGCACTTCCCCCTCAGATGAGTTGGATACATGATGTTTTCCATGTATCACAGCTCTATCGTTATGTTCATGATGAATCTCATGTTATCGATTGGGGAGAGATCGATATTGATGATGATGCAACCTTTGAGGAGCGACCTATAGAGATCCAAGACCGCAAGGAGAAGGTGTTGCGTGGGAATTCTATCCCCTTAGTTCGTGTCTTGTGGCAACACGGTGGCATAGAGGAGAGTACTTGGGAGCGTGAGTCACAGATACGTGCTCAGTACCTAGAGTTGTTTAATGTTTAACTCTTTTCATGTAGTGATGTTTCCTTCATGGTTAGACCTTTCATGTTTTATTTATGAACTTCTTTTGTTCCCTTTTGTGGCTTGCTCTCTTTTGAGAGGTATCTTGATGGGTGGTTGTTCGGGCCCCATTTCTTTTTTTCTTCTATTTAGGTTGGTTTTGAATTCTCAAGGACGAGAATGTTTTGAGAGGTATCTGATGTAATGGCCCGAACCTCTCTGGTCCATTAATTTGTGAAAATGTGGTGTTGAAGGTGTTCTGGGAGGTCAAGGTGACTTATCCCCAAAACTTTTCCAAATTTCCAGTTTTGTGAACAATGTTTCCAGTTTTATGAACAATATCGGTAGGTGAACAGTGTTTCTATCGATGAGGTTCAGTGAACAGTGTTTCTATCAGTGAGCTTCTATCGGTGACCTTCTATCGGTAGACTTGAACAATGTTTCTATCGATGAGCTTCTATCAGTGACCTTCTATCGGTAGACTTGAAAAGTGTTTATATCGGTGAGCTTCTATCGGTGACCTTCTATTGTTAGACTTGTACAGTGTTTCCAGATCGGTAGACTTATACAGTGTTTCCAGATCGGTAGACTTGCCTTTGCCAAATTTTGAGTATGTGAACAGTGTTTCCATTTTCAATGCGATCCATTTTCAATGTATTTTATTTCAAAGGAAATGGCCATAAATCTTATATTAATTATACCTATGTCCGGGATGTTTTTACTTGGTCAAATCGTATGGGTTAATGCGATCCGTTTTCAATGGAGAATTAAGTGTATCTTAAACCGTCACCCCAATAGATCTTCAAAAGGGACAAGATATCATCCTACCTTGTTATTCCTCTTTGTTCTCATCTAGAAGATGCTAGAACCTTTCAATCCTTCTCATAGGAGTTTCACAATCAAACCCTACTCCTCCGATTGGTTCCGCTCTATTTTGGATGCAACCGAGCTGTGTCGGTCAATCTTCCATATAAGGTATGTTTTATCGACGTTCCTTTGGGGATCATCTTCTCCTATTTCTACCTTCCATATTATACCATGTAATCTCCAAGATTATAATGGATTTTTCTTGGGGTTTGGTTGGTGCTTTCGTACCGTGGCATCCTCCGGTGGATGCAGTTGTCCGGAGAGGAGGATTGTGACCCATTGTGTGGATAAAGAACGTCAAGAATTGTAGAGGTAGGGGATTTGTGGCTTCTCTTTTCTTTTACGTGCAACTGTGTCATTAGCATGTTTTAACCCTTTGGATCACAATGAAATTGACCTAATTAAATATTTGAACCGGATAAAGAAATTGTTATCGCTCATATGTTACTGCCTCATGTTTTGCTAGATAGTGTTATATCTATGCTTGCTTTTCTTAGCTGTTTGTTCTTTATAGAAATTGATAAAGAACGTAAAGCTGAAATTAATTGATAATTAATTGGGTAAAGATAAAGAGACATGTAAATGAATCCGGCTGTTTCCATTGTTTTAGTTGTTCTAAATTTGATGTTAATCAGATTGGCATAGTAAGCATGTTAAATCTTTTGTGATAGCTTACTTATTAGGTTTCCCGGAATTGGAACCTACAAATTGAATCTGTTAATTCAAGAGGGATTAAAGAACTGGTTGGTTGAGAAAAGTTAACGCCTGGTAGGGTTCTTAGTTACCCTCTTGTTCGTAAGGCTGAGTGCCTTGTGCTTTAGAGCCATGAGTTCTGATTTTGTATGAAGGCTAGATGCCTTGTTAAAGGTCCAAGAGCCCATTTGATGTGATGTTTGTTTTCCTGCTACTTGTGCTGTGATGTGATCCTGGATGGCTGTTGTGATATGTGGAGGTAGGGAGGCCTTATGGTTGTGGCAGCAGATGATGCCTAGAGTGGCGAGATGCATCGGTTTATGCATGTGGATGTCAGGGAGGACACTAGGGATGATGGAATGGGATGGATGTGGTTGTTGGATGTTTGGTGGTTTGATTGGTTATTTACATTCTTTACTTTTCCCCACTGCTCAAGGCAGCTGGTTTTTCTTACCCTTCTTCCGAAAGAGACGAAGACACACGGGGTATGCCACGTGCTTTCCATGTTTAGCCTCTCGAGGGAGAATGAGTCTACGCTCTTTCCATAGGGGGAAAAGACTCGACGGGTAGTATAACTACTCACCGTGTTGAGTCCCCTTGTGTTTAGTAGCATATGTTGCTTTTCTAGAATGCCTAGGAATATGGGAAAGTAATTATATAATGAATGTTTGAATAAATGATGTTAAACCATGGGGTTGGAGATGCTGGAACATAATGATGAGGCTGTAACTTTTAAAAGGAGCAGTTGTTTTTGAATATGATTCCAATTCAATTTTTTTTAGGTTGTGTTCATGGTTAATTAATGTTTGAAGAATTAATTAACATACAGTGGAATTGATAAAATGGGAATGAATTAATCTAATAAATCCCTTAAATGGTTGTGTGCTTATAGGATACCTAGTCTTAGAAGTGGAAACCCAGAGTCCGAGAGACGTTAGCTGCAATTGTTTCTAAGACTAGGTTATGCCCATAGTGTGGTTGTGAGTATTATATATTTTGTACTTTTTGTGTTTCTATATGCTACTTCACCCTGTCAGTAAGGGAAACTGACACCCTGGGGATTCTGAGCCCTGGGGGGGGGGTGTTTTTCCCAACATTCCGGTGGGAGGACAAACGGTTGACTACCCCCTTTGGCCCCGTTCTTTTCTCTTGGAAAATACATGTGCCAATAGGCACAATGGTTAGTTTCCCCATATATGTGTGTAGAGGGCTGCAATGGATTGTGGTTATTTCACACACATATATTCTGGATATAGTATCCCATGGACTACTATAGGTGTAACGTGTAGAGGCTGTGATGTCTTGAGGATCCCTACTTGGTGTATGGGCAATAATGGGTTGAGGTATAATACACGATGTATGATACACGTTATGCGGGCTGTGGTGGCTCCCGGAACTTACCTGGTTACTTTTGGTTGTGAGGATGGTGTGGTGCTTCGCCCAGGTGTCTACGGGCAAGCCTTTGTGGTGCACGAGGTGCAGATTGTGGAGCCTAGCCCAGGTGTTTGCGGGAAAACCTTTGGAGAGAGATGCACAGGACGTATGTCATTGAGGCAAAGCGACAAACCAGTGGGGAAGTAGTAGAGGGGTACCCTTGATCTTCTTTACTATATGATATATTCTTGTATGTGTTACTTGGTGAGAGTAGCCATGGTGAGGTTGGGAACTTAGTATACCTGTTTAGGTGATGAGTTAGTTTCACTTGTTGTTTACTGTGCTTTAGCATTCTTTCTTTACTTTTGCACGAGAGTCTTTGGGGAGGATCCTACTAAGTATACTATTATACTCAACCTATGTATATATAAACTGTTTTTCAGGTCACTTGGAGTAGGTTGGAGATCAAGCTGGTTACTACTAGCTTGTGGTTGCAAGAGCTGTTCGGGCTTATGGTCGCAACTGTTTTTCCTTTCTTTTGGGTACTTATAGTTTTCCCCTTTCAGTTGTAGTACTTTTTCATGGAATTTCATATATGTACTTGGGTTTCTTTTATATTGCAGTCTGAGTTGGAGTTGATTGGTGTCTATCTTATCTCTCTTTCGCATGTGTTCTCTTAGAGGGTAATGCCTCCCATTTGTGTGTTTATTATACCATCAGTGCTAGTCGCCAACCTGGGGCCTACTGAAGGCGGGACTTGGGGGTCATTATCTCCCTTATCACATTGCCGGCCCAGGAGGGGTACACTTTGTGGGGAGGGGGTCATGACATTCACCACTAGCCCGAAGAGAATTCCCAATCTCCGCAGGCCAACAAAAATCTCCTGAGCATCAAAAAATAACCATTGGGAATGATTTCTCCCACAAGAGACTACAATAACAGAGTACAACATAGAAAAATCATCATATATATAAATCAATACATATATATCAAAGTATAAAGATACACTAAGAAAATTAAAAGCAGAACATAACAACCAAACCTACCTCTTGGTGGTCCACGACCACCCACCATGTCCCAAGTCATCCACCCTTGGTCACCCAAACATGAACCCACAGAGGAAGAATAAATCATGGACACCTGCTATAAGATCATGAAGGGATACAACCACCAAAAGGTACAAGTAGGGTGTGTGCTAAAGAGCCTAGTAGGATTCTGCCAAATATTCTATGTAGTTACTTCATAAGGTAATTCAAATATTCTAAAAGACGAGTACAAATAAGTGAGTAAGAAGATTAGTTTAAAAATATAGTTTTAATCATTTAAAATTAATTTATCAAACTAAACATGAAAAACATGCCATTTCACCATTTAAAAACTAACCATTTTCTTTAAAAGATTTGAAAACAATTTCACAAGATAATGTAAGATAATTATGAAAATTTGAGAATATGAACCTGATATAGAAAGTTAAACAAGTATCATTACAACAGAGTCAATGCACATAATAAAAATAAATGAATCAAGAAAGGAAACACTGGTGATAAATAGTGAAAATAAATGATGTCATGTATTGAGATCAAGTATATGGATGCCATGGGAACAACCTAAGTACTATAATGATTCCACCTCAGAATAGCTAATCAAATTACAACATTATTAATTTCTGGGCTTACTTCTAGTCTCATGGGTCTCAATAAAACCAGTTCCACACATACCCTCTTTCTTGGCCACACATCCATAGCCTAAACCTTTCACATTATCTATGGATCCACTAAAAGTGTGTAAATCCACTAGTGAAGCATATATCTATCTAATCCCATTTAACTATACATTTAGGGATTATTCACCAGTATAAAATGGTTTTTAGCATCGTTAGTTTGACTTCGGTTATATATAAGCTGATGTAATATATGTTTTCGAAGAATTTTTGACAAAAAACATATTTTTGGCATCGATTTTTACAAAAAATGATGCCAATAATTATATTTTTTACTAAGTTTTAGATTTTTTCCTAAGATTCAATTTGACTGGTCATGGAGCAAAAACAGAGTTACAGATTAAAAGTTATGGTTGTCAGAAGTTGATCTTCTCTAATAAAAGTCTTAAAGAAGTCCATCATTAAAAGGCCATAGATTTTAATTCGTAACTCCGTTTTAGTTCCATGATCAGTCAAATTGAATCTTAAGAAATTATCTAAAACATTGTAATTTTTTTTTTCATTTTTGGTGTCTGTTTTCATAAAAACCGACGCCAAAATTATTTTTTTATTTTTTCTCGTCGGTTTTTTTAAAAACAGATGACAAAACAATTTTTTTTAGTTTTTGGAATTAGTTTTTAAAAACACCAACGTGATTTTTTTTTTAATTTTAGCATCGGTTTATTTAAAAATCGATGGCAAAAATATTTTTTTTTACTTTTTGGAATTGGTTTTTAAAAAAATCGACGTGAAAAATAATTTTTTTTATACTTTTTAGTGTTAGTTTATTTAAAAACCCATTGGGCGCAGGTTACTATAGCAGCACTGTAGCGCTACTATAGCAGCCGAGATACTGTTGTAACGACGACACTGTAGTGGCGGCAGGGGTACTGTAGCGGTGGCAGGGGCACTGTAGCAGCGACGGGGACTGTAGCATTGCGGGTACTGTAGCAGTACTATTCACAGAATGGGCTTTGGGCCAAAAAATTGGGCCTATGAGCTATGTAATGGGATAAATGCCCACTGGGCCTTCGGGCTATGTAATGGGTCTCCCTCTACCCAGTTAAAGAGGTCTTTGCTTTGTTTCAATAATAAAAACGAGGCTTCGACCCCAACCTTAAAAAAAAAAATTTAAAAACCGATGCCAAAAAGGATATAGATTGGTATTTTTGGTGCCAGTTTTCTAAAAAAACGACGCAAAAAGACCAATGTAAATCCTCTTTCACATCGGTTTCAAACAAAACCAATTCCAAAGAGTATTCACCAATACGTGTGATCAAAATTTCAATTTTTTTCACAATGCACGTTTAACTTTTTAAACTCTCACCTACATTTCCATACAACGCTATCAAAAATATTTTTTTTACTATATATAAATCCATTTTCTTCTTTATTCAACATTTTCAACCTCTTCAATTCAATCAAGTTTGCAACTCAGCTTCAATCGTTAATTTGAACAAGGTACCTATTATAATCATTTATTTTCTTTATTATTATTTTCCTTCATTTTAAAACAACTCGATTAGCTTGCTTATAAAGATGATTTATTCTTATTATTGAGTTATAAATATAAAACATTTAGATGAGATTTACCAACTGTGGTGTAAATTTAATTATCGATCACCATTTTGATTTGGTGCATGTGATTTTAATTTATGTTTATTAAATTTTATTTGAAACAAGTTGTACCAATCCAAACTTTGAAAAGTTCAAATTTTGATGACCATAAATTTTGATCCATAGCTCTATTTTTACTCCACAACCTGTCAAATTAAATATTAATAAATTCTCTAAAACAAGAAATAAGAAAAAGTTACCTTTTAGCATCAATTTTTGTAAAAAGAAATGACAAAAATATATTTTTTATTTATGGCATCGGTTTTTTTAAAAAACCAACCCTGAAATTGTTTTTTTAAAACTTTTTGGCGTCGTTTTTTAAGGAAACAGATTCCAAAAATAATACGGATGGATTTTTTTGGCATTTTTTACAAAACCGATGCTAAAAAACAAATGTAATTAATTTTTGGTGTCGGTTTATAAAAACAGATGTACAAAGTAATATTTTTTTACGTTGGTGGCTTCAATGTTGGTTAAAAACCGATGTCAAAATTAAAAAAAACCAACGTTAAAGATCATTTTTCTACTAGTGTTTACAATAGAGGGTAATCATAAAGTTCCAACCAGGCCTTCAAGGATCAAAAATTCAATTCAAATAATTTTTAAATAATTTCAACATTCAAAAGGGTAACCATACCTAATTCCTTTCCCAAGTCATCATTATAATTCCAAATAGGCCTTTAAAACAATCATTTATTTCAAAGAATCCATAAAAAATTTAAAGGGATTATTATAATTTTAAAAGGACTGAATACATTTCAAAACATGGGTTTATACCCTCTTTCTATGCAGATAAATAATTTATTCAAAATAAACCAATAACACCCATTTTAAAACAATCATGAAATAAATAAATGAAGGTTCTTTTTCATTTCATAAATTCAATCATTTAAAACTATTTTAAAAAACATAAAGTAGTTCAATTCATTTAATTCAAACCAAGGAGGTTCATTTTATAAATCAAAACCTGGGCCAAAGCCCTCAATTCCAAAAAAAAATCCTTTAAAGGTTCCTTTAAATGTAAACCAGAAAAACATGGCATTTAAAAAAATCATAAAATATAGTGAGAGATCAAGATCATAGACATTTAAATCTTACCATATCCAATTTAAATATAAATTGGCCAAATAAGCATTTATATGTAATTTCAAGGAAAACTTTTATATAATAAGTGTTAGAAATTAATAAACACACATCCATGAAATTATCAAGTAACAATGAGTTATAAAATGAAGTAAAAGCATAGAAACACCCACTTTTAATATTTGGAATCCAACCATAAAGAATCAAAGACGTTTCGACTTTGATGGTAATCACATAATCTAGGAAGATAGATATCGAAAGAAGAGTGAAGAGATATTAGATAAAAATACCACAACAACCTACCAAGATCCAAAAAATGAAAGTCCATCATAACATTTATAAAAAAGGAATCCAAATAAGAAGGGAGATCCAAGATCAAGAAGAAAATAAATCACTAGAATAAGATCACTAATTCAATTGGCACTTTGATCCACCAAGAGATGAGGTTTGGGGACCCAAAATGGATCTAGAGGGTTCCCAAAATCCAAAGAATCAATTTAGGTTCAATTGGGAGGGGTTTAGGGTTAATTAGTGAGGTTTTGGGATTTTAATTAATATTTTTAGGGTTTTAATTACCAATATTACAATTTATTGGGTTAAGTCACACGATTAGTACTAATCATGTGCCTAACAATGAAAACAATACTGTGCCACTGGAAGGGTTGCATGGTTTGGATGCACACTTAGTTTAAAAGTGCACCAACCATGTGACTCCCTTATTTCTTGGTTGCACACTTTTTCAAACCATTCTCAAATAGTATACAAACCATGAACAAGACTAGAAACCTTCAAAAAAGTCTATAAAAACACCATAAGCAACCAATAAAGAGACTCAATCATTGGGTACTCGAATAAATTGGTCAAAACACATAAAAATAGGCAATGAAATGTTAAAACCTCCCTAACATAGGATTTTATATCCCCAAAAAGTTTCCATACTAAATGATAGAAGAGAGACTCACCCAAAGGTTAAACACACATACACATCTATATGATCAAAACACCAAGATAATCAAACATCTTAAAACTAGAGAAATAATGAAGACCTAGAATAGGTCTTCCCACCATTTTAAAATTCACTAAAATTTTGTAATATAAGAAAAGAACATCCCTTACCAAAAGAAGATACATCACCCAATAACTAAGGAGAAACATCTAAGATCAAGCATTTATAATCAAGGTAAGTAACTAACAAGTATTTATACCCTGGGTAAGTAATTAATGGTAATACAAGATTTTCAAAACTGATCCTCATACCTCAATGAGCTCTTTAAATCAAACAACAACACCATTGAGTGATTAGTATATCAAAAATTCACATCATCATAGTTATCTAATTACATTCCCATGGTCTATCCAAGTCCCATTAGAAAGAGAAAAAACATCCAGGTTAGTGCACAATAGGGCACTACACTCTCACAAGGGAGATCATCCAATATATCAAAATTTATCTCTAACCATCAATTCAAAATAAGATGATCCCAAAGAAAAATCAATAATGATGTAAAGAAAAGTAAAACATTGTTACATCAACAATCCACAAATGACCCAAACCATGGTCCATAAGATATCAATAAAAATATCCAAAAAACAAAAGGTTCCCAAAAGACAGACAATCCACAAAAGAAAAAACTTAAGAAATTTCTACTTCCACATCAGAAACAAAAAGCTGGATCAAAATAAACCACATATAGAAACTTATAGATAACAACTGGAAGCTCCTCCACTACATAAAAATATTTAATCCAAGGCCTACAGATGGAGCCCTATTATCATGAAGCATATACTATGCTAGAGTCATGAACTGATGTTCCCGATTGAAACTTTCCTCTTGGGTCGCCCAACTTAAAAAACCCCATAAGGTGACCTAAGTGGACACACCATTTAAAAATATAAAATATTTCAAACACAAATTCTTAGAATGGACAGGTTCTATACACTGTAAACCCATGGTAGTCCTCTTCATTTCCTGAGGAAACTTTCCTTCTTAAACCCCAAATGAGGTATTTATCCATTCATGTTGTTTTTTAGGTACACTTCAATTGATAAAGACTTCTTGAACATCCTTGAACAAGAGATAAACCCTTATATAGGAATGATGGTTATTAGGTATGGGTTATGTCCTTTTCTAAAATAGACAGGCTTACTGAAATCATCATGAATAAGCCCTGGTATGAAGTATACCAAATGTGAGAAATTCTTGGCATACTTTGAAACTTATATCTCATCTTGACCAAAAAACAAGAACATAGAACCTTTATCCTTCTTCACTTCATCAGGATACTGACACCGAATGAAGATTTAATTGAAGAATTCAAAAGACATTAATTCATGTAGATATGAGGGAATCGAAATTCCCACCACTCCTAGCTATATCTCTCAAATAAGGAGTCGATAGACTTAACCTTCAGAGTATTAGGATTCGTGAGAGAATAAAAAATCTCATCAAATTATTTAGTCCACTTTACTGCCTCAATAGACCCATGTTAACCCTTATAAGAAGGTGGATTAAAATCAAGAATTCAAGTACGAGGTTCAAATGTTGAAAAGAAACATGCTCCACCACTCGATATGGAGTTTGAGTAGAGTCGTTGATAAGGGATTCCACTTTTGGAAAACATGATGAACTACCTTGAGGACCAAACCATTGGACCAACATTCTATCTTTCTTGAGGGTATTTTTGGTATGCATTTCTGAACATAAAAAAACAAATACATATCAACTAAGGCATTAAAGAATAATCAAACATAGCACAAAATCTTTTAAACAAAGTCACAACCAACTTTTATCAAAGATTCATTAATTTCAAAACACAAAATATTTTACCATTTATAGAACATTAATCTTTCATTTCAAAATGATAAATCTTTCTATAAATCAATTAATGTTTCAAAAACCATTTACCAACACATGTAAATTATTCTAAGGTTTCAAAATCATTAATCCCATTTTCCAATCATCTAAAAAATTTCCATTTAAATCCATTATAACCCAAAATTTCTTCTTAATTTTTTTATCACATAACATAATATTATTTGATAATTAGTTCTGAAAACCAAAAATTTCATAAAAGTCAATTTTTGTTAATTGAAAACATTTCTCATAGAACATACCAATACTTGTTTTAATAAACAAATTTGTTTTCACAAAGGATTTAAAATAATTAATAAGGTATTAAAGATGAAAAAAAAACACATAAGAGAATGAAACAACCCACATCCATAACCCACATAACTAACCTCCCATAAGTGAAGTCACTTGTAAGAAAATTGATAAGGTTTAAAGTTTAGAACCAAGTTAGAACTGAAAAATGCTTGGTCATATGGGCTGGTAAACCACACACCAACCTCACAACTATTCATGGTTGGATTTCTACATTAGTCACATCGATTCCCCATAGTTTACCAGACCATGAAAACATGGTACAACTATGTTCATACTTCCATTCTGGTTCAAAAACTCATAAGATATTTCCCAAATCAAATATATTCTTATCGGGAATCTAAATATAAATTATCATTAGGAAACCAATAACTCAAAAATAGACTCAAGTCCCAACATCCTTGGTAACTCAAGTCTCATCATGAAGTGGTGGTGATCAAAAACCTACTCACAGACTACCTCTTGAGTCCTGACACATTCTTAATCTCTTTTCTACTAGGACTCACCCCAAATAACATAAGGATTTAAAATTCAAGTACCCCCTTTTAAGGAAATACCTCCTCTGATACCATTTGTAATGAACCAACCCAAAGTAGCATCAAAACCGACATCCAAGTTGATTCACCACAAACCTGAAGAGCGCTACCAATCTCCACGAGCCGATGACAAGAACCTGATCACCAAAAAATAACCATTGGGAACAATTTCACCCACAATAGACTACAATAACAGAGTACAATGTGGAAACATCATTAGATATACAAATCAATATATACATATCAAAGTACAAAGAGGCACTAAGAAAACTAAAAGCATAACATAACAACTAAACCCACCTCCAGGTGGTCCACACCCACCCACCATGTCCCAAGTCATCCACCCTTAGTCACCCATGCAGGAACCCATAAAGGAAGAAGAAATCACGAACACCTTCTATAAGACCATAAAGGGCTGTATACACCAAAAGGTATAATATGGGTGTGAGATAAAGTTCCCATTATGATTCCACCAAATATTCTATAAAGTTACTTCATAACATAAATCAAATATGCTAAAATATGAGCATGAATAAGAGAGTAAGAGGATTAGTCTAAGAATAGAAATTTAAACATTTAAAATTAATTTATCAAACCAGCCCTACAAAACATTCCATTTCACCATTTAAAAACTAAACATTTTCTTGAAAATATTTGAAAACAATTTCAAAAGATAATGTAAGATAATAAAGAAAATATGAGAATATTCACCTGATATAGAAAGTTTAATAAGATTCAATACAATAGAGTCAAGGTTAATAATAACAATAAATGAATCAACCAAGGATACTTTGGTTCCAAATAGTGACAATGAATGTTGTCATGTATCAAGATCAAGTATATGGATTTAATAATTACAACCTAGGTATGATAGTGATCCCATATCAAAATAGATAATCAAATTACAACATGACTAATTGCTGGGCTTACATCTAGTCTCACAGGTCCCAATCAAACTAATTCCACACACACCCGCTTTCCTTGCTGCATGTCCATAGCCTGAACCTTCCATGTTCTCTATAGATCCACTAGAAGGGTGTGAGTACTCTAGTAAAGCATATATCTAGGTCATCCCATATAACTATCTAGGTTCCCTTGACTAGTCAAAATATGTGGGTGAGATAATAAATTTGTGAGGATCACATGGGGAACCTTATCAACCATGGGAACTGGACCTAAATCACATCTCACTCTCAACCAAAAACTACTTCAATGCTAATAATCCATTTTTTAACACCCAATAGTGGGAGGTACAATAATCAAGAAATTTATATTAAGGGATTATTATAAGATAGGATAATCATAAATTCCAACTGGGCCATCAAGAATAAAAAATTCAATTCAAATCCTTTTAAATAATTTCAACATTCAAAAAGGGTAACCATACCAACTTCCATTCCCAAATCACCATTATAATGCCAAACAGGACTTTAAAACAATCATATATTTCAAATAATACCTAAAACATTTAAATTAAGTATTATAATTTCAAAATAACTTAATACAATTAAAAAACATGGGTTTACACCCACTTTCCATGCGGATAAATCATTTATTTCAAACAAATGAATAACACCCATTAAGAAAAGGTAAAATCAATCAAAGAGGGTTCTTGGTCATTTTATAAATTCAAGCATTTAAAACTATTTAAAAAAACATCAAATAGTTCAATTTATTTAATTCAAATCAAGGAGGTTTATTTTATAAATCAAAACCTAGGACAAATCCTTCAATTCCACCAAAAAATCCATTAAAGGTTCCTTAAAACGAAAAAAAACATGGAATTTAAAAAATTCATAAAATATTGTGTGAGATAAATATAATAGATATTTAAATCATACCATGTTCAATTTAAAGATAAATAGTTCAAAAAAGATTTTATATTTAATTTTAGAAAAAATTTCATAGAATAAGGGTTATAAATTAATAAAAACACATCCATGAATTTATCAAGAAACAATGAATTCGAAAATTAATTAAAAGTATAGAAAAACCTACTAGGAATATTTGTAATCCAACCATAATGAATCCAAGTTGTGTCACCTTCTATGGAAATCACCAAATCTAGGAAGATAAATCTTGAAAGAAGAGAGAAGAGATCTAAGATCCAAAATCCCACAACAATATACCAAGATCCAAAAAAATGTAAGGCCATCATAACCTTTAAGAAGAATAAATCTAGATAAGAAGGGTGATTAAATATCAAGAAGAAAATAACTCACCGAAATAAGATCACCACTTTGATTGTCACTTCGATCCACCAATAGATGAAGTTTGGGATGAAAAATGGATCTAGAGGGTTCCTAAATGGAAAATAATCTATTTATATTCGAGTGGGAGGAGTTTAGGGTTAATTAGGGTTATTTTGGGATTTTAATTACGATTTTCAAGGCATTAATTACCATCAATACCGTTTCTTGGGTTAAGTGACATGGTTAGTACTAACCGTGTGCCTAACCGTGTGAAAAAAATAGAGCCACTATAAGCGTTGCATGGTTTGAATTCACACTTAGTTTAACCATGTTCCAACAGTGTAAAACCCTTTTGTATAGGTTTCACATTTTTTCAAACCATGATCAAACCATGAACAGGCCTAAAAACCTTCAAAAAAGTTAAAAAAAACACCAAAAACAACCCGCAACAAGACCCAATCATCGGGTACTCAAATAAATGGGTCAAAACACATAAAAATAGCTAATGATATGTTATTGTGCCAAAGTATTATTATTCTATTTTAGGATAATACTCATGTCTGGTAAGATTCATTCCAAATGGATTAGAGAATTTATAGTTACAAATACATTTCTATTTGGTGAAGTTGAGATCAAGGGAGTTGAATCGCAATAACCTTTTAAAATTTAGAGATAGTAGTTAATGCAATTTCAAATTGATTTTTGGAAGGGACAAAAAAAGGAGTCCAAATTCCTCCCTAATTATTCTGAATCAGAAACCCTAGATTTTCTATTGCCTTTATAATAGTCTAGATACATACATTTTATGTCTTTTATTCCTTGATAAATGCATGATATAATTAATTGGAAGTACTGCCTATGACATGTTTGGGGAAAGGAAAAGTATATTAGGATGTAAATATTTTTTTGAAATCTATTTTGAATATCTGAATGCTATGTTATTTTGTGTTTTATATTTTTTTTGGGTTCAGAAATTGAGTTTCAAAGCTATTATACAAGTGAAAAATATTATTCTAGTTTGGAAGGATTTCAATGATTTAAAACTATTTAATTTATATGAATGATGAGTGGGGTTTTAAATTAATTTAATAGATTTCAACATAGATTGGTAAACTAGAAATGAATGACCAATCCATAAAATCTCTATCCCATTTGTTCAAAACCCTTATAAGAGGGATATTCTAAGCCCCTTTTCATATTCTTACTTTTGATCACTTTCTTGATAGTCATGATTCATGTAGAAAAACTAAAACTTTCCCATATTCTATTTGAAGCCATAATATTCAAGTGTGTTAAATTTATGATAGGGGAATAATTCAATTGAAATTGCCTTTGTATTATTAACCTCTATGTTGGGACACCATAAAATTTGACCCTTCTTAAGATTTATGTAAGAACCCGTGTTTTTCCGGACTATTGTTTTGAGCAGAAATTTGAATTTTTTGATATTGAATGCTCATGAGGGGTAAAATGGTCTTTTCCCCAACCAGATAACCTCAGATAATTTTTATGAAAACTCCTTTGGTCCCAGAACATGGTGTTTACCCTAGAATAGGAGTTTGGTGGAAATCTGATCTGTTCAAATTTTAATGGAATATTTAATATTTAATATTATTAAATTAAATATTAAATTATTTACGTAGGTTCTTTCAATGATAAAATTTAAATGGAACATATTATTTAGATTCTGTCTCCTCCATTGAGTCCGTAATTGGGATTTTCTCCTAGGTAAGGCATAAACTCGTGTCGGGTGCTGGGGCCAGCCCAGGCCCCTTTTTATTTTTCTTTCTTTCTTTTTCTTCTTTTCTTTTCCTTCTTCTTCTTTCCTCCTCCTATTGCGCACGCCTCCTGTGTGATCCTCCTTGGTCATGTACTATTGTATAAAATTTATATTGTGAAAGAGAGAGAGATATAAGGGAATAGTGGTACTATTTCGAATCCCTCGACGTGTAGAGTCAGCGTATGACATCCGTGGAAGGTGAAAATAACCAAAGCTTTGGCGATTTCTGCCCGAAGGTAGACCCGTTTATGTTTTTGACATAGATCTCCTTTAATTGGATATTTCATATTTTTATAGCCATATATTTCTTTCTTGTGGCCTCTTGAGGCCCAATTTTCTATTTTGGGGGTGAAAATGGGTGTTTCGGGCGATTCGAGGGATTTCCTGTCGGGAAACCCAGGTAACACGACACGTGTTCTAGGGGAACAAGCTGTGTGTTCTTCCCATTCAGGGAAGAAGAATTACTCTTGATTACACTCCATGTACTATGATTACACACCATGTGGTGGTTGGCCATGTGTCCGGCTGTGTGAAAAAAAACACTGAATAGTGGTTTTTGAACAGTACACACCGTGCAGTGGGAGTACACGCCATGTAGTGGCACATGGGCATGTGTCTAGGTAAAAAAGAACATGGGATGTTGTATTTAAATAGTACACACTGCGTATAATAACTTAAATGCTGTGTAATTTTACATGGGTAGACCCCATGTACTCCAGAGTACATGCCATGTACTTTGTCCAAGCTGTTTTCATTCGGGGGTTCTTTTAACCCCTGTAAGTTGCAATCCAGGGGTTCGTTTCGCATGCTGTCTATGGACACGTGAACCTTACTTTGAGGGCGACCATTTAAGGCCAGTTTTAGAACTTTTTGTGTTGGGAACAATACTTGGTGGTAAAAAACATCAATAATAATAATAATAATAATAATAATAATTTAACTATTATTATTTGGCGATTATTGAATCAGACGTATCTTCTACGTCCAATGCCCATTTGACGAACCGTCAGAAGTGTTGAAACCATGGATTAAAGGAAGAAGTTTAGATACTTATTTCAGGTTCTAAAACCAAAATTATGTGTGGGACCACTTGGGATTATTAATATGAATATTAACTTTTTCACCGATTGACCGTTTTGGGCGTGTGAGTAGTCCATTCGGAGCATTTTTCTGCATAGATCGGAATGGTGGAATCCTATTGACAAAGAGGTTATCTAAATGATGTTTTGGGGGTTCTACCTAAATGGAGAGGTTCTTCATCCAGTTATTGAGTTCAGTTGTCACCTAGGAGTGAGACTTGGTGTATATGATAGGTTGGGTGTTCGGACCAACCTAGTTGAGACCTTTGATCTGAGATGAGCTGTGCAATATTTCCCGTAACCTATGCCTTTGAGGATGTACCCCTTTTGAGACATTCCTTTCTGGTCTATGAGGTCATGATACCAGATATTTCCAAGGATCTACTGAGGGATGCCTTTACTTATGAACTGACCTAGGGAGTCCCTTGTAGGATATCTTTCCTATTTTCCTCTTAGAGGATCCCTATTATAGGATGCTTATGTTGTTCTTCATTTGAGGATCCTATGTAGGGTTCCTTCCTTGATTTTTTCTAAGGATCCCATATAGGATTCCTTTTCTCATATTTACCTGGAGTGTAAATATCCATAAAATTAAAGGAATTTTTTTTCTTATTTTTCTTTGGAATTTTTCAAGAACGCAGTTTCTGACGGCACCTGATTCTGAGGTCCGGAGTGCCCGGAATCAATTTCCGAAGTTTGGCTCGGGTACGTTCAGTGAACGAACGAGCGGGAATTTCTAACTTTTGAACCGGTGCCCAGAATCAAATTCCGAGGGCACCGATGAACTCGCAACGCCGATATTCGCTTAAGGAAACCTTTTCCGAGGTTGCATTTATTGCGGGTTGAGAGTTAGTTTTTGGGAATTTAGAATAAGTTAAATAAAATTTGTGGAATACAAATTTTATTTTAACTTGTTGGTTATTTTCTCCCAAAGGGAGTTAGAGGTGGGACCCACATCCACTTAACCTCCCTTGGGAGGATTAAGTGTGATGGGGCCCACAAGAAGCATAACTCTTCACCTTCTTTTTTTTAACTCCCTTTAACTCCTCTTTTAATGAACTTGACAACTTGGTTAATTAATTGAGTTGAGTTGTTTGAATTTCAAACCTTTGAAATTCAAATTGATATTTGTGTGAATAAAATAAGCCTTAGCTTATTTTATTTTGGTTGGTCTCCTTATCCATCTTGAGAGGTTTGAAGAATTCTCTCAATCTTCTTCAAACTTTGACGAAGAACGCGAAGAACATTCGGACATCGACGAAGAACGCCACGTTCTCGGGAACCGTCTTCCGCGATGTCATACCCGCGACACTGACGACGTCTTCTTCCGCGTCATCTCTTCCACAACGATTTCCCGCGACGGAATCATCGTCAAAGAACTTCGAATCCTCGCTTCACGACATCAACGTCCTTCTTCCGTGACGCCGACCACCGCAACGCTCGTCTTCCGCGGGTCGTTGACGAACATCATTCTTGAAACCGAGGTAGGGGTTTGTTGTTGTTTAATTTATTTATTCTCGTTCTTGGTTCTAGCATGACAATCTTGAGGATAAATGATTATGTGCTATCATCTAACGAGAGGGGGGGACCGCACAAACATGGCCGAACCCCCCTCCTTTGTTCTTGAATATTTCTTGCGGATGAAACGAGATGGCGTGGTGCCGTCGCACCACGCGGAAATCGTACGACTATAATTGCGTGACGCCGTCGCGCCACGCCGCGGAAATATTATCAAGAACGTGACGCCGTCGCGCCACGTCGAAGGAAACCGAAGGCACCGCGACCGGAGCGGGGCCGCGGCGGAGGGGCACGGTGCCGTCGCACCGCGCCGGACGACGAAGGCCGCGGCCGGTTCCGGGCCGCGGCGGAACGAGAAGACCGGCGGATAGCCGGGCCGCCGGTGTCGGAAGCCGGAAGGGGGACCGGTCTTGCCGGTGCCGTTGAGGAAGAACCGGCCGGCCAGGTCGGGCCGGCCGGAAGGGAGAAGAACCGGGGGAATTAATTCCCCCGACTGGCCAAAAACCGCCCCCCCCATAATGGGGGGGGGGGGGTTACACCAAGGGGGGGGGGCAGTGCCCCCCCGTTTTCTTTTTTAAACCAGGCCCCCTCACGTGGGGGGCCGTTTGTTTGACAAAGGCGCGGCGTGATGCCGCGCCGCAAGAGGGAAGAGGCGGGGGGCCTTGCCCCCCCCGCGCAGCGCACGTGCGGCACCAGGCCGCGCCAGACCGCGCCGCCGTGCCCGGCCGCGCCGCCGTGCCGTGCCGGGTCGGAACCGGGTTGGGTAGACCCGGTTCGGGCCGATCCAGGGGGGGGGGGGGGGGTCGGGCCGGGTCGGCCCGGACTCGGACCCCCCGTTTTCGAATCTACTTCGGTCTTTTGCCCATAACTTGAGCTACGAACCTCCGATTGACGAACCTTTAGCGGCGATGCGATCCTTGGATCGAGTCAGTCGTTTCGGTATATCACACTCAAGGTTTCGGAATACTTTGAGTTCGGCCGGGTTGGTTCGTACACGAAACCAACCGGGCCCTCGGAGCGGAAATGCTCATATCTTGAGCTACAGACGTCCGATTGACGTGCCGTCAGCTTTGTTGAGTTCCTCTTAGTGAGACGAATCTTTTGGCTTACTCCGCCCGAGGTTTGGACGCAGGTGGAGTATGGTCGGGTTGGTTTTTCCTTAAAAACCAACCGGGCCCCTGGGACGAAAAAGCTAATAACTCTCAGACCGGGTGTCCGATCGACGCGCCGTCTGTTGCATTGAGTTCCTGTTGAAGATACGGAACTTTTGGATACATCAACTCTGGAATTTGTGACAGTTGATGTATCAGCCTCTCGGCTCGTGGAGCGGACCCTCCCGAATGAGCTTGCTGTGTGCGGGAACCTTAGAGCTGGCTGCGACTGCTACTGCAACTGCTACTGTGACTGCGACGACGACAGTACAGAGATCCTTAGTGGATTCGACGACGACGACTACAACACTCAGCGATCCTACGTGGATCAGTGCTACAGGTCATGTGTGGGCCCGATCCTGTGTGGGTCCGATCCTGTGTGGGTCTGCGCTCAGCGGTCCTGTGTGAACCAGCGCCTACAGGTCCTGTGTGGGCCTGATCCTGTGTGGGTCATTGCGGGGGTTAGTTACCTATCGATCCTTCTTGGGTCTGACGACTTAGATGGATCAGAGATCATCTTTATCGTTTTTCGAAGAAGTATACCTGTGTGAGTTGAATCCTGTTGCTTTCCTGTGTGGATTGTGTTGTGCTATCCTGTGTGGATTTCGTTTTGTTTTCCTGTTTGGAATACGTATACTTTCCTGTGTGGATTGAGTTGTACTTGGGCTCGGAGGTTGGAGCGTATAGGAATTGATGACTTAGGTATATGTATGGGCATATACCTAAGCTGTGTCGGTTGTTACTTCGTGATTGTATCTTTCCTTTGTGGTTTATCCTTTGTGGATTTTGGGAGACCTTCAGGGGTCTCGGGGTCCCTACTGAGTAGCTTATACTCACCCCTGCACGGGCTATGCCCGCACTACGTTGTGTTGGTTGCAGACGACGGACAACGTTGATCGTAGTTGAGGCTTTCTGAGCAGGACGGTACCAGGAGGTGGACCACTGGACGGGACGTACTCGGAGCAGACGGCAGGACCCGTGGAGCTGTGGAGCTATCTGTACCCACCCTTCAGGTGGGATTTCCAGAGGACGACTCAGCGTAGCTGCTTTTACTTTTTCAGTTGATTTTTTCCTTTTCGAGTTGTACTTTACTTTCAGTTGGGGTTTGTATACTTGCCCTTTTTCTTTTCCGCACTTATAGTTGTACTCTGCTTTCACTTAGTGTTTACTTTTCCGCTTGCTTACTCTGTGGTGCTTGTTTACTTTACAAAGGAAATGCCTTCCCTTATTACCAGGATTTATGACTTGGTGCTAGTCGCCAGCCCCTGGCCTATGGAAGGTGGGCTTGGGGTAGTCACGACACGGGCCCCGAGGACGGGTCGTGACAAATTGGTATCAGAGGAGTTCGGTTCTACCGCGAACTCTGATCTTTTCTATGTGAAGCAGTAATGTTTAGCGTATTGAGTGTGGTTATCAGTCCAGGGAGTCCAGTGTTGGTGCGGCGGCCGACATATCCGTACACCAGGACCCTGACTTCTGATTTCCGACTTAATGCACGAAAACATTAATTGCGTGTGTGTTTGAAAGTTTTCTTTGTGATTACTTTATATCAGCTCACCAGGTATACTGTTCTGACCGTGGCGCACCTGTTTCCTTTTTAGGATGGCCCCACGACGGCAGCCAGCTAGGGTTCCGAGAGTCGAGTGTGACGACAGCCCACCGAGCGACGAGGCCTCGGTGCAGGGCCCTTTGTCAGCAGTGGCACCGGCGGTAGCACTACCCGCCGAGCCACCGATGCTTCCAGCACCAGTCGCTGACGATGCACGTCGCCTTGGAGCTCTGCACGAGTTTCAGCGTCAGCGACCGCCTAGGTTCCGTGGGGAGATGGACCCCCAGGCAGCAGAGGACTGGCTGGAGGCAGTGGTACGAGTTTTCAGGCTAGTGAGGACACCAGCAGACCTCATGGTGATCCTCGCTGCGAGACTACTGCACGTAGCAGCGGGCCGATGGTGGAGCTTGATGCTCCAGGTGCACGATGAGGCATCTCTACTATGGAAGGACTTTGAGAGCCTCTTCCGCTCGGAGTTCGTCCCAGCCACCCTTCGTGCGGTGCGTATCCAGGAGCTTCTTCAACTACGGCAGGGCAGCATGACGGTCGCTCAGTACTCGACGAGATTTACTGATCTCTCGTGCTACTCAACTGACATGGTACGGGACCCATTCTTCTGGGCCCGGACCTTCGAGCAGGGTTTGAGACATGAGATCAGGGCATCGCTAATCTCCCTCAGCATACCGACTTAGACGGGAGTACTGGAGCGGGCCCTTTTGATCGAGAGCTTCCTTGCTGAGTCTACACCAGCGCCGAGACCCACCGCAGGGCGGCACATGGCAGATTCATCTGCAGCAGACAGTCGACGGATGACTCAGGGGTCCAGGTAGACCAGACCTTCAGGAAGACGACCTCAGGACACTGGCTCAGCAGTGCGGGGCATACAGCGAGGAGCCAGTCTTTCGAGAGGCAGGCAGTGCTACTCGTGCGGCGGGCAGGGCAACATGGCTCGTGACTGCCCGAACCGCCGTACCGAGGAGCAGCAGACGGTTGAGGGACCACCGAGGCAGAGGAAGAGGGTCGATCGTGACGGTCCGCAGGGAGGAGGCGGATGAGGCAGAGGAGCTGGCCGAGCAGCAGGTGGTGGGCGACGCTTTGAGGCTCTGCCACCACTACCACCAGGAGGTCCACCCCGACCACAGGGAGAAGGCGGGCAGAGACAGGCACAACTCCAGGCAGCAAAGGCCTATGACCACGGCGCACCCGAGATTATTTGAGGTACTATCTGTGTCTATTCCACCCTTGCTGCAGTACTTATAGACACAGGAGCGAGTCACTCTTTCATAGCCGCTGCCCTTGTTCGGAGCTCAGAGATTCCGACAGAGCCGTTGGCTCGATCCTTACGGCTAGAGACTCCTACGGGAGCAGACTCGACGATTACACACTGGTGCCGACAGTGTGAGCTTACTCTAGGAGGCGAGAGTTTCGGCTGGGATCTTCTTGTTGCAGCGTCGAGGCCTTACGACGTCATCTTGGGCATGGATTGACTATCTACGGTCCATGCACAAATTGACTGTTTTAGGCGCAAGGTGCGATATGTGCGCACCGACGGGAGCAGGTTCACCTTCACCGGCGAGAAGGGAGCCTTTTCAGCACAGGATGGACTTCCGCGGAGGAGCGGATAACCCATCACTCATCAGTTGGCTAGCCTCATTCTTGGAGCAGTTGACGTGCGAAGTCCTGGTTTTCCTGCAGTGGTGGATCAGTTTGCAGACGTTTTTCCCGACGATGTTCCAGGGCTACCTCCTCGCATAGAGGTAGACTTTTATATTGACCTGTACCCCGAGACAGCTCTGATATCGACTCCAGCATATCGGATGGCCCCCGCCGAGCTTCGAGAGCTACAGGTACAGTTGGAGGACTTGCAGGGCAAGGGGTTCATCCGACCCAGTGTTTCACCCTGGGGTTCCCCGATATTGTTCGCCAAGAAGGCGGACGGGAGCTTGCGACTTTGTGTAGACTATCGTCACCTGAACCAGGTGACAGTGAGGAACAAGTATCCGCTACCGAGGATTGATGACCTCTTTGATCAGCTCAAGGGAGCACGGTGGTTCTCGAAGATAGACCTCAGGTCAGGCTATCATCAGCTCAGAGTCAGAGACGAGGACGTGCAGAAGACGGTCTTCAGATGTCGGTATGGCCACTATGAGTTCTTGGTTATGCCTTTCGGTGTAACCAATGCTCCAGCAGTGTTCATGGCCCTCATGAACAGGATATTTCAGCCATACCTCGATCGATTTGTCGTGGTCTTCATTGACGACATTCTGATTTACTCTACGACTGAGGAGGAGCACGCCTATCACTTGCGTGTTGTACTAGACACACTCCGAGAGCACCAGCTTTATGGTAAGCTCTCAAAGTGCCAGTTCTGGATACGTGAGGTCCACTTCTTGGGACATGTTATCTCTGAGGTGGGAGTTGCAGTGGATCCTGTGAAGATCGAGGCTGTGTTAGCATGGGAGCCACCCAGGAGCGTGACTGAGGTTCGGAGTTTCTTGGGACTAGCTGGATACTATTGGAGATTCATGCCAGACTTCTATAGAGTTGTGGAACCACTCACAGCTTTGACGAAGAAGGGGAAACCCTTCGTGTGGTCAGAAAGATGTCAGCAGAGCTTTCAGGAGCTGAGACAGAGATTGACCAGTGCACCTATCTTGAGGTTGCCTGAGGAGGGAGTTGGATACGTAGTTTACTGCGATGCATCAGGGACTGGACTCGGTTGCGTCCTGATGCAGGAGCGGGCAGTGATCACCTATGGATCACGTCAGTTGAGGCCGCATGAGCAGAACTACGCTACCCATGACCTGGAGTTGGCAGAAATGGTCTTCGCTCTGAAGACATGATGACATTACCTGATGGGAAAGCGCTTTACAGTCTTTTCTGATCATCAGAGTCTCAGGTATATCTTCTCGCAGAAGGACCTGAACCTGAGACAGCGGCGATGACTCGAGTTCCTCCAGGACTATGACTTTGAGATAGTATATACTCCTGGGAAGGGGAACGTAGTAGCTGATGCCCTCAGCAGGAGGACGGGCATTCAGCTACTTGAGGAGGCGACAGAGCAGCTAGCCTCTTTGCAGATATCCTTCATGGATAGAGATGGAGCAGCCTTCCTCCAGTCTCTCACAGTCACCCCTCCACTACTGCAGCAGGTCAGAGAGGCACAGCGTGAGGACGCTGACTGTGAGACACGACATGCACAGATATCCTTGGGACAGGAACCTGATGGTTTCTCCCTTGGAGCAGAGCACGACATCCTTTTCAGAGGACGTACCATGGTACCAGTCTCTTTGCGAGAGGAGGTGCTGAGAGAGTTTCACACTTATCCTTTGGCGGTACATCCTGGAGTGGCGAAGATTTACCATGATCTCAGACGACAACACTGGTGGCTGGGCATGAAGAAGGCTGTAGCAGAGTTCGTTTCTCGATGCCTCACCTGCCAACAGGTGAAGGCAGAGCACCAGGTACCAGCAGGCTTGGTACAACCCTTGGAGGTTCTAGAGTGGAAGTGGGATGTTATATCTATGGACTTCGTGACTGGACTTCCACGCACTTCCAGAGGTCACGACTCCATCTGGGTGATTGTTGAACGAATCACAAAGTCGTCACACTTCTTACCCATCAGAGAGCAGGGCTCAGTGGAGAGCTTGGGACGTCTCTACGTTCAGGAGATTGTACGGCTTCACGGTGTGTCATCATCTATCGTCTCCGATCGAGATGCTTGCTTTACTTCCCGACTTTGGAAGGGGTTATAGGAGGCGTTCGGGACGCAGCTACGTCTGAGCACAGCCTTTCACCCTCAGACGGATGGTCAGACGGAGAGGACCATTCAGACTCTTGAGGACATGCTCCGCGCATGTGTCCTCAACTTTGGTCATAGCTGGGAGGATCACCTACCCTTGGTGGAGTTTGCGTACAACAACAACTACCACTCCACCATCGGGATGACACCATACGAGGCGTTGTACGGCCGACCTTGTAGATCTCCTTTGTGCTGGACAGACCTAGGGGAGTCAGAACTTGTGGGACCGGAGATGGTCCAGGACACGACAGAGAAGGTCCAGGTCATCCAGGAGCGGATGAGGACAACTCAGAGCCGGCAGAAGTCATACGCTGACAGGAGGCGGAGGCCACTAGAGTTCGAGGATGGCGACCACGTCTTCTTGCGGGTCTCACCTCGACGTGGTATACGGATATTTGGCCGAGGCGGCAAGTTATCTCCGCGCTTCATCGGACCCTTCCAGGTCCTCAGCAGGATTGGCGAGGTGGCTTATCGCCTGGCTCTACCACCTCAGTTGCACCGGGTGCACGACGTCTTCCACGTATCTCAGTTGAGGAGATACGTGCACGACCCGACACACATCATTGACCATGGGGAGCTTGACGTTGACGATGGGATGAATTTTACAGAGGTCCCGGTGGAGATAGAGGATCGATAGGAGCGGGTCCTACGTGGGCGATCGATTCCTCTTGTGCGCATCAGATGGCAGCACGGGAACCTCCAGGAGAGCACATGGGAGCGGGAGGCTCAGATGCGTGCTCAGTACCCTCATTTGTTTCCCTAGTTTTGATGTATCTTTACGGGGACGTAAATCCCTGAGGTGGGAGTAATGTAAAGATCCGTAAAATTCAAGGGAATTTTTTTCTTATTTTTCTTTGGAATTTTTTAAGAACGCGGTTTCTGACGGCACCTGATTCCGAGGCCCGGAGTGCCCGGAATCAATTTCCGAAGTTTGGCTCGGGTACGTTCAGTGAACGAACGAGCGGAAATTTCTAACTTTTGAACCGGTGCCCGGAATCAAATTCTGAGGGCACTGATGAACTCGCAGCGCCGATATTCGCTTAAGGAAACCTTTTCCGAGGTTGCGTTTATTGCGGGTTAAGAGTTAGTTTTTGAGAATTTAGAATAAGTTAAATAAAATTTGTGGAATACAAATTTTATTTTAACTTTTTGGTTATTTTCTCCCAAAGGGAGTTAGAGGTGGGACCCACATCCACTTAACCTCCCTTGGGAGGATTAAGTGTGGTGGGGCCCACACGAAGCATAACTCTTCACCTTCTTTTTTTTAAACTCCCTTTAACTCCCCTTTTAATGAACTTGACAACTTGGTTAATTAATTGAGTTGAGTTGTTTGAATTTCAAACCTTTGAAATTCAAATTGATATTTGTGTGAATAAAATAAGCCTTAGCTTATTTTATTTTGGTTGGTCTCCTTAGCCATCTTGAGAGGTTTGAAGAATTCTCTCCATCTTCTTCAAACTTTGACGAAGAACGCGAAGAACATTCAGACATCGACGAAGAACGCCACGTTCTCGGGATCCGTCTTCCGCAACGTCATACCCGCGACACTGACGACGCCTTCTTCCGCATCATCTCTTCCGCGGCGATTTCCCACGACGAAATCGTCGTCAAAGAACTTCGAATCCTCGCTTCACGACATCGACGTCCTTCTTCCGTGATGCCGACCACCGCGACGCTCATCTTCCGCGGGTCATTGACGAACATCATTCTTGAAACCGAGGTAGGGGTTTGTTGTTGTTTAATTTATTTATTCTCGTTCTTGGTTCTAGCATGACAATCTTGAGGATAAATGATTATGTGCTATCATCTAACGAGAGGGGGGGGGGGACCGCACAAACACGGCCGAACCCCCATCCTTTGTTCTTGAATATTTCTTGCGGATGAAACGAGATGGCGTGGTGCCGTCGTACCACGCGGGAATCGCACGGCTATAATTGCGCGGCGCCATCGCGCCGCGCCGCAGAAAGATTATCAAGAACGTGACGCCGTCGCGCCGCGTCGAAGGAAACCGAAGGCGCTGCGGCCGGAGCGGGGCCGCGGTGGAGGGGCATGGTGCCGTCGCACCGCGCCGGACGACGAAGGCCGCGGCCGGTTCCGGGCCACGGCGGAACGAGAAGACCGACGGCTAGCCGGGCCGCCGGTGTCGGAAGCCGGAAGGGGGACCGGTCTTGCCGGTCCCGTTGAGGAAGAACCGGCTGGCCGGAAGGGAGAAGAACCCGGGGAATTAATTCCCCCGGCTGGCCAAAAACCGGCCCCCCATAATGGGGGGGGGGGGCAGCGCCCCCCCCCCCCCCCCCCCCCGTTTTCTTTTTTACCCCCTCACGTGGGGGGGGCGTTTGTTTGACAAAGGCGCGGCGTGATGCCGCACCGCCAGAGGAAAGAGGCGGGGGGCCTTGCCCCCCCACGCAGCGCACGTGCGGCGCCAGGCCGCGCTGGACCGCGCCGCCGTGCCGGGCCGACCCAGGGGGGGGGGGGGTCGGGCCGGGTCGGCCCGGACCCGGACCCCCCGTTTTCGAATCGACTTCGGTCTTTTGCCCATAACTTGAGCTACAGACCTCCGATTGATGAACCGTTAGCGGCGATGCGATCCTTGGATCTAGGCGGTCGTTTAGGTATATCGCACTCAATGTTTCGGAATACTTTGAGTTCGGCCGGGTTGGTTCGTACACGAAACCAACCAGGCCCTCGGAGCGGAAACACTCATATCTTGAGCTACGGACATCCGATTGACGTGCCGTCAGCTTTGTTGAGTTCCTCTTAGTGAGACGAATCTTTTGGATTACTTCGCCCAAGGTTTGGATGCAGGTGGAGTATGGTTGGGTTGGTTTTGCCTTAAAAACCAACCGGGCCCCTGGGACGAAAAAGCTAATAACTCTCAGACCGGGCGTCCGATCGACGCGCCGTCTGTTGCGTTGAGTTCCTGTTAAAGATACAGAACTTTTGGATACATCAACTCTGGACTTTGTGACAGTTGATGTATCATCCTCTCGGCTCGTGGAGCAGACCCTCCCGAACGAGCTTGCTGTGTGCGGGAACCCTAGAGTTGGCTGCGACTGCTACTGCTACTGATACTGCTACTGTGACTGCGACGACGACAGTACAGAGATCCTTAGTGGATTCGACGATGACGACTACAGCACTCAGCGATCCTACGTGGATCAGTGCTACAGGTCCTGTGTGGGACCGATCCTGTGTGGGTCCGATCCTGTGTGGGTATGCGCTCAGCGGTCCTGTGTGAACCAGCGCCTACAGGTCCTGTGTGGGCCCGATCCTGTGTGGGTCATTGCGGGGGTTAGTTACCTATCGATCCTTCGTGGGTCCGATGACTTAGATGGATCAGAGATCATCTTTATCGTCTTTCGAATAAGTATACCTGTGTGAGCTGAATCCTGTTGCTTTCCTGTGTGGATTGTGTTGTGCTATCCTGTGTGGATTTCGTTTTGTTTTCCTGTGTGGAATACGTATACTTTCCTGTGTGGACTGAGTTGTACTTGGGCTCGGAGGTTGGAGCGTATATGAATTGATGACTTAGGTATATGTATGGGCATATACCTAATCTGTGTCGGTTGTTACTTCGTGATTGTATCTTTCCTTTGTGGTTTATCCTTTGTGGATTTTGGGAGACCTTCAGGGGTCTCGGGGTCCCTACTGAGTAGCTTATACTCACCCCTGCACGGGCTATGCCCGCACTACGTTGTGTTGGTTGCAGACGACGGACAGCGTTGATCGTAGTTGAGGCTTGATGAGCAGGACGGTACCAGGAGGTGGACCACTGGACGTGACGTACTCAGAGCAGACGGCGGGACCCGTGGAGCTGTGGAGCTATCTGTACCCACCCTTCAGGTGGGATTTCCAGAGGACGACTCGGCGTAGCTGCTTTTACTTTTTCAGTTGTTGTTTTCCTTTTCGAGTTGTACTTTACTTTCAGTTGGGGTTTGTATACTGGCTCTTTTTCTTTTCCGCACTTATATTTGTACTCTGCTTTCACTTAGTGTTTACTTTTTCGTTTGCTTACTCTGTGGTGCTTGTTTACTTTACAAAGGCAATGCCTTCCCTTATTACCGGGATTTACGTCTTGGTGCTAGTCGCCAGCCCCTGGCCTATGGAAGGCGGGCTTGGGGTAGTCACGGCACGGGCCCCGAGGACGGGTCGTGACATGGAGGATCCTATGTAGGATGACTCCTCAGTGTTTGACTTGAGGGACCCAGCGAGTGCCCATGGTTTGAACAACCCTAAGTTGTACATCGGGTTTGGGTAGAGATGGTGTTCAGAAGTCACCTAGAACCCGTGTTGAACTAGTAATCCCATTGGACTGTGACTGTAGTGTTGGGTTGGATGTTTGGGACACCCTGACTCTTTTCTATGCTTCACTTATTTATTGATGATGCAATGATGTTCACCATAAGCGCTTCCTAGTTGGTAGCTATTGAGCTTGACGCTAGGCATATTTCTTGTTTGTTTGGATGCCCAGACATGCTTTCTTGGTATCCAGTTTCTGAGCCATGTTATTTATGATATTTTATGGTAAAGGATAGGATATTCCTGTGGGAAAGGATCAAACATACCTATGGTAAAGGATCAGATATTCCTATGGTCAAGGATCAGATATGCCTTCAGGAAAGGTTGGTATATGCCTGTGGGCAAGGTTTTGATATGCCTGCGGGCGGGGTTTTGATATGCGTACGGTCAAGGTTTTCAAAGTCTTGGTTGGATTCATGGGATTATGATCCTTGTTTTCCAACCAGTTACCTTTTACAAGATTGATTTTTGGTATATGATATCCTTCCTTACAGGATTGACTGTCTGTATACAGTATCCTATTTAGTGATTGGAGGCGAGTACAGGTGAAACCAAGTGCAGGAAGTGTGTCCCCCTGTGGTGACGTAGCTTTCTCAGAGATATAATTCTAGTTTTGGCCAAAGCAGTTACACATTTATGGGATTATAGACCCATAGATCTACTTAATGATACACGAATTGAGTGAAATGACATCCATCTCAATACCCTTGCACAGGATGTCCAAGCGATTGGGCTTATAGTCCCAAGGATTGACTGATGATGTGGTTTCTTGTTATTTGATTCATATACTCATGAATATTCATATTTATGTATATGTGTATATGTATAGGATTATACATGTATACATATATAGATATGGACATCCATGGTGGCACTTACCCTGTTGACATGGATTACAGACCCTAGGTTCGACTGTGGGTGCCCGTTTGGTTTACTTCTTTTTGTTCTATTTCAGCTAAGCTGAGTATGTTGTTGTTGCATACACTTTAGCATCATAGTTATAGGTTTCTTATCAAGGTGGAATACTGAGATTCTTTCTCACCCCTGCACGTACACCTCGATGTAGGTGTAGACCTTATGTCTGCTTTTTTAGGTTGAGCATGAGTAGCATGGTGGATTGGGATGAGGCCTAGTGTTACATGATCGAGCAGAGCTACTCGAGTGGTTCTACTGACCAGACTGGTGTAGTTTGAAAGTGTTTATAGATCGGGTATATAGGTTGGCTCAAAGTTAGTAGTAGAGACCTATACTTTTAATTTCAGTTTCATTTGTACTTGTACCTGTATGGTCATCTAGTGGGTGACCAGTGTTGTATTGTATTGCATAGCTGTTCGGGCTTTTACAAAATTTTACTATTATATCTTGTTCTATTTCAGTTGTTTATTACTTCCAAACTCTTTTTACTTTCCACTGTGTATGATAATTAGTTATTTCTGCTGTTTTCTTACTCTAGTATGAGGTCATAGTCTCCCCAATATCACACCCTAGGCCCTCACTGCTAGTTGGCAGCCTCTGGCATACAGGAGGCGTGCTTGAGGCCTTATGGAGAACCGACTTGGAGCACCGATTTAGTGGATTCCTGGTTAGGAAATTATAATTTAGATACCATTAAATACTTATTTGTAAAGTCACATTATAAGATATAATTATCTATTCCTTCCCATATCTTATGTGCATTATTTTTTATATTTACAAAAAGTGTGTGGGTGGGGTGTTTTCATTGGAATTATAGGTATAAATATACTATTTTAGCTTTAGTGAAAGGATTTATACATTTTCATTGAGTTGTAGGTTCACAACCCATAATTCATCTCAGTTTTATTATTATTGACCTCTTAATTTATAAATAAAAAAATTATATGAAAAATAGTTCTTTACATTTAAAAATAAACAAATAGAACAAAAATAGAAAATTTATATATAAAAAATTGAAGAAAAAGAAAAATTGAGAAAAAATAAGCATGTTCATTATTATTCACTACTTGGTTGTGACCTACACAAAAGGAACAAAGGGGAGAGTGATTTAGAAGTGAAACATTATATGAGGGGCTGAGTGAGATACATAAATTATTTACACTTAATGATTATTAACATTATTTATACTTAAGAGATAAAAAACTCTTCTTCTTCCTTAGACTTTTTAATATCTAATCCTATAAACCCTTGAACCTGGAAATAGCCTATAAGAATTCCTCTAGAGCAGCACACTATATTCTGCTAGTAGATAACTTAACAAGACTATTTTGGATCACATGAACTCAATTAATGAGCACAACTCCATTTTTATGTCCCTAGAGTGATATGGGAAAATTCAAAAGTGAGGTAGTTCTAGTTGTGACTTGGGATGCAATTAAAGGTTGAAAATTTTAGTGAAATGAAATAGATAGTGAGATATACTTATAAAGTAGGCATGATATTTTAAATGATGGAGGAATCTTTTTTTCTTATTCTTTTCTAGAATTGTGTTTGTAACTAGGAAGTAAAATTATTATTGTTAATTATATTCTTTTATTTTTTTGGAGTAATAGTGTACATGTGGGCGGAGTGATGAGAATATTTTCACAATTTAGTATGGCTTCGTTCTCCTCCGATTTCTCTCTCGAGCGCCCTCCCCTCTTCTTCAGAGTTTTGAAAGTGGTGACATGTCCCGTTTCTTATCTTCACCCACTTTCAGTTTCTATGGTTCAAAGCCCTTCTAGCGTTTCATTCTCCTTTATTCGACTCTTATTGTGGTTGGTTTTCTGTTTCGCATCCCTCCCGGTGATGGTCGTATTGGTGTTCGTGTTGGTTTAGATCCCAACACTCTAGTGGCGAATCTTGTATTTGTTTGACACAAGATCCTGTAAGGGTGTAGCAGAGGTTCATGGTACCAAAAATCATACAAAAATGGATAAAAACGGATGAACACAAATATTTAAGATGGTTCGGTCAGATGACCTACGTTCACGGGAGAAGGGGGTCAACTTCTATTCAGTCTCTCCAGATCTTGTTAGAGTAATCACAAATTACATGATTACACACTCTTAAGAAACATGGGATTACACCCATTATAAAGAGAAGGAAAACCAGATTTCTCCTTCTGTTGGTGGGTAGCTCATCTACCCAAGGATTATCCTCCCGCCGCTGGATGCTCATCCACTATGCTGCTCACCATGGTTGGTTGCCTCCCACAACCACCTGGGTAGGTTTCCACTTGTTGAATGGTGCTGTAGACAAACAACTCTCCCCTGTTGAATCCTCCACAGATTGGGAGTGGCCCCCAAAAATATCCCCCTCACGACCAATTTGGGGTAGAAGCTTCATCTAGATTCTCATTGCAGGTGTTGAAAACTTCATCAACAAATCAAACATGCTTCTTTGCACCATATGACATGGCACTTCCAGTGTCTTCAATCAATCTCGGGCTGACTGCATTCCCCATAAAATGATACAACCCTTGGGACTCTTTCCCAGTAAGCATTTCCGCATCCCCATGTGATACTTCCAACACTCCACCCACTATGGAAATCTTGTATCCTCTCGCATAGAGCCTAATTAATGATACTAGGTTCCATATTATCCTTAGAATTAATTTCACATTATCCAATTTATGTACTCCTCCATCGGGTGGCTTAAATTTCACCATCCCAACTCCCCGAACCTCACATGTTGACCCATCACCAAGTCTCATAGAATCTTGAACCTACTGAAAAGTATGAAATGCACCTTTGGTCATACATATATGTGCCAAGATCCCCGAATAAAAAACCTATCTATCTTCCTTTGGATTTTGGCCCCGATCATTCTTCCTTTTTAAAATTCAATATTCCTGCTTCATGTGCCCATATCTTTTGTAATAATGACACTGAAGTTCTCCCCATTTGATTCTCCCATCTGAGTGCGAGTTTCCCATTGTCACACAGACTTCATAATCTGACAATAATTCTATCATGTTCGCATCATTCTCTTCAACTTTATCTTTCCCAACAACGTACCATTTGCGCTCTCCATAGTCACTTTTATAGTGACCATTTTTCTTACACTAGAAACATGTGATTTTTTTAGGATCACATCCCCTCAATTTTGGTCACCATTCATTACCTCCTGAATTCCGAAGTCAGATCCTCCCATGTTGATCATATTGCATCACCATGATTTTCTCACCTGAATGCATCGTGGGTCTTCAGAATGCCTCAAAATCTTGAAGTGACACCATCACCTCATCTAGATTCAATGTTTCCTTCCCCATGAGCAATGCAGTCACAATCCCATCAAACGATCTAAGTAGTGATGAAAAAAGAAAAAGTTCTTTATTTTCTCTCCAACCTTCACACCGATCCCCAATAATTGTTTCAGGATCTTGTTGAATTCGTTGGTGCAATCCAATAAATTTGTTCCTTCGTCCATCCGAAACTGGTACAATTTATTCTCCAGGAATTTTTTTTTGGTGAGAAACTTCTACATATACCACCACTCTAAATTCTTCCAGATCACTTTTAGTGAGGTCTCTTCCAGCACCAAGTATTTTACCTCATTCTCTAGACACAGTCAAATTGTGCTGATGACCCACATCTCGAGCTCTTCCCAATCATCTTTACTAGTTGTCTCAGGCTTTTCTCCAATCAATGGTCTGACCATGCCTTGATGCACAAGAATATCTTTCACTATTCTTTCCCACAAGCTAAAATTATTCTGACCATCAAACTTCTCGATCTCAAATTTTAGTAGTTCTCCGCCACCATCCATCGTCGTTGTCACAAAACGCGATGACCACCGTCGATGTCGCACCCTTATAAAACCACATTATGGAGTAATAATTTTGAAAAATTAACCATACTGATGCTTCCAGAATGGTTGAAATCGACTCCTGGATCGCCGAAAACAGAGTCTGATTGGTTGTGATATCACTAAAAAAAATTCAACAGTTCAGATCACCTGTTGACATGATGCTGACGTGGCACACCAGAGCAGCTGTTAGAATATTTCTGGAATTTTTACTGGTGGCGTGAACAATACTGTCTTCTCTGGAACAGGGTTACTGTTCACCCATAGTTTTGAACAAACTTTTATTGAGCTTATCTCCTTCGTTTCAGCTCTGTTTTCAACGCCGCTTACGCTGTTGGAATATTCTCGTCGCCCTCTTCACGGATCTGGGCTTGGAAAAATTTTCTGACCAATTTCAATATTATGGTCACCGGAAAATCCTCCTGCTGGTTCTCTATTTCAACTCCGCTCCCTCTGGCTCCCCTTGATACCAATTGTAAGGGCACATCGGTGGTGCATGGCACCACAAATCACACAAAAAAGGAGAAAAATAGATGAACATGATGATTTAATGTGGTGTGGTCAGATTAACTACATCCTTGGGATAAGGGGGGAAAACTTCTATTCACTCTCTCTAGATCTCATATGAGGAATCACTAATTATACAATTACATAGTCTTACAAAACATGGGATTACATCCCATTATAAAGAGAAGGAAAAAAAATATTTCTCCTTCGGTTGGTGGGTAGCTCATCTACCCAAGAATTATCCTCCCACTACCATCAGATCATCTACCATACTACTCACCATGGTTGGTTTTCACCCACAACCACCTAGGTAGGTTTCTGCCTGTTGAATGGTGCTGCAGACAAACAACCCTCCCCTGCTGAATCCTCCCCAGATTGGGAGTGACCCCCATAGATCCATCTCTAATGGTTCCCCTTAGTCTTGTTGGTAGTGCTCATAGCCCCAAGCAACGTTGTACCACTTTCTTGGATCTAGAAGGTACCTGACTCATTGGATAAGAGTTCTTTCTCCCTCAGTTGTGGCATTGAAAGGGGGGAAAACTTGCAGATGGTTCTTTGGATGACTATGGAAGCTGTTTATGGTTGGAATTCTCCCCCGTTGTTCTATTTCATGATCCAATTTGGATGGTACTCTCTAAAGTTTTGGGTTTTCAGCTTTCTCTTTCTATTCTGGTTTGTGTTATCTTTTTCATTGGCGATGGAGGTTATTATCTACTCTCATGGAGGTGGTTTTGAGGAAGGTATTGAGATTATGGAATGTCCCCTAATTTTCTTTCACGGTGATGGAGATGTTATCACCATCACTTATCGACATGAATTCAATTGGTAGATTATGACCATCTTTCGATGATTTTTTAGAGGTTTTTCTTTGTGCAATCATGTCCAGTGATGAAATCTACTCAGTGATGTAGTGATTGATGGTGTTATTTGACACTACCCAAAGATGATAATGTGTTTCTTCATCGGTGTGATGACAACAGAGAGACAATGAAGAGTTGGTAGTTCTAAGGGCTTGATGCGACATGCCTCGAGGACAGTTTACCTTGGTCAATGTGAGACATTCCATCATTTGAATCTACACATGGATTGACATGAATAGTCCTACCTCAAATTTTAATTTATAAAGTTGATGTTAATTTTAAAACAGTGTGGTTTTTTTAGCTGGGTTTGTGATGGTTTGGATTTGGATTCTATCCGGTCAAAGATTGTATGGGTTATCACTCATCCCAAAATGGTGATTTTATTTCAAAATAAAAAAATGGATTTTTTTCCTAGGAAATCATCTCATTTTTTAATTTTGTTAATCTAGAATTAAATTTTTAATGGATTAGATATTGAGTTTAATGGTATACTCAATTTTTGAATTAATTATGAAGAAATACATTGATTTTTGATTTTAAAATTAAATATATTAAATGTATTTTAAATTTTACTTTCACTATTTTAATTCATTTTGATTTGAATTCAAACAAAGCCTACACTGAGTTATGTTTTTCATGGTTGAAGGGCTAAAATGATAGAGTAGAGGATTTTGTATGACTTTGGCCCAAGCATATGACTTACCTGATATTTAATTTAACATATAGATCCCTTTAGAATATTAATCCCATGTATGATTTTGTCTCATATAGAGAATATATCTTTCAAGTTTCTTAAAAAATAAAAAAGGGGAAGTGAATATGACTTTCTGGATTCGTTTCATATGAATATGGATTCCCATGTATGACTTTTCATCTATTTCAGGAAGTTCATATGAATTCAGTAATTTTATATAACTTTGAATCAATCCCTTATGACTTTGAAGAAATTTGTATCACTTCATAGACATTTACAAATTTGGTTACTTTTCATGTCAAACTTCAACCATCCTGCATGAATTCAGTGAACATCAGAATTTCTAGAACATATAACTTTGAAGTTGGTGCATACGACTTCAATCATTTCTTACGACATTTAATTCATACAAAATAAAATTTATATTGAAATTATGAATTTTTATTCTTCATATAACTTTTCACTCAAAACTTATAAATTCATGAATTTCCAATTTTTGAATTATGGGAATAAAATCTAAAATTCATGATTACAATGGGTTTTGAACTAAATTCAAAAACAATTTCCCTGTTCTACCTAAATCAGGAAATAAATTTTCTAATAATCAATATAAAACACATCCAATAGAAGTATAAGGATAATATCATGAAGTTGAGATCAATTGAGAATGTTTGAGAAACCCAAATGAACAATCCGAACCTCTAAGCTATACACATGGTAGCCATTAATGATATGTGAGTTAGGAACTGAAAACCAAGAGGATTATGAAGGCACAAGCATCACCCGTAGAAGAAGTTGTGTGTTCTTATCACATAATATAAGAAGACACTGAAGCTTAAGAGGATACCTAATCATTCAGATACTAATATAATAATACAACCATTCTCTATAAAAGGGGGGTTATCATCAATTGATTGAGCTGAGGACTGCTGTTGGATTTCCTTTTTTACCATTATTTATTATAATATCTCCAATGATGTCACACTAGAAACTTAATGGCTGAGACTAGAAGACACTCCTGATCCTTGTTAATAAAATCCATTTTTTATTGTTAATTATCTTTTTATTTATTTCTCTAGAAGTTTTTGGTTTCTTAGAAATTATAATATTTCCATTTATCTTTTGAATTTTAATTCTTCTTCCCTTGTTCACTTGTTCACACACATAGGCCACTTCGAATTCATCACTGCTTATGATGGTGAGAATTTGGTTGATTTAGGAGTGATTAAAGATATCTAATTACTCATCTAGGAAATAATTAGGGATGCAATGATAATTTCATTTCTCTATTCATGTTGAAATCACTAGGGGAGTGTGATTAGTTGAGGTTTCATATGATATAGAGAGAGAAATATAGTACAAATTTAATTATGATTTAATAGGTATGTGAGGTTATTATATAAGCTTATATAAATTATTTTAAAATTTAATTAAAAAACATTTTAGTTACATTATAAAACATAATTAATTACTGTTTTCAACACACACTAAAACCACATAACATAAGAAAATCACACCCAAAACACCCACCTCTCTAGAGACAACCCGATTCCTACTAATTATTACATTCAATTGGGTTCATAATTTTGTTTGATGAGAATCCAATGATAGGCACCTCATCTAGGCTTCTTTATGGAATGTATATAGGGTCTATGGTGCCAAGTCCCTCACTTGGGGCTGCCTTATAGAGAAACCCCTAGGGTTGCAATGCAAAGTCCCACCCTCGACCTATGGTTATGGTGAGACATAAGAACCATGTTTCAATGAACCTATAGGGGAATATTAATGGACCTACCTCATGAGGACCCTTTACAGAACCCCCCAACACCATGATGTAAGACTCATCACTATAACATCCAACTCCCATACCATATAGGAGTCCCCCAAATCATATCGCACCTACATCGACATGGTCTTACCATAGGAATACCCTCAATGTGCATCCTATTAGGTTATGTATTAGTCCTCATACCTTATCCAAAACAAACTACTACAACACACACCACATCACAATGCCCCTAGGCTATAATTTCTTATAAATTTGGTAGAACAATTTCATAGTAGTTTCACCTCAACCCTACTCTAATGCCCACCTAAGCTCATGAAACACCTCCCAAGAATCAATCCATATAAAAAAAGAATCCTATAGATGTTCTAGAACTTGTAATATTTATTCAAGTCCAAATTATAATAATATCCCATATTTCAAGAAAAAAAATTCCCTCTAAATTTCACAACCCATAAAGACACGGGTCATTACAGATTGGGTGAAAAAGGGAATGAGTTATACAATTGGAACACAAAAAATATCCCAACCATATTACTGATCATCTTGAATATTGAAGGATTTTAAAAATTAATTGGTATCCTAGTGAAGAAAAACCATATGGCCATGTTTGGGGGTTCATGCTTCAAGTGGAACTCATAGAACCACTAGAAGAGGGAGAAGTGAAACCCATTGGAGGAACATGAGGCACCAATACATTTTGAATCTATATTTTAATCCTCTATAAATAAAATTAGAAGGTATAAAGGGTCCAATACCCTAATGATAACACATTCCTATAATACCAAATATTTAAATGTAGACTTATAAACAGAAACAACTAAGTGTTGATAAATTCCAAAATGAGCCACCAAATAGTGCTTGAGCATGGATAAAGCTATAGTGTACTCTAATGGATAAAGGGGAGGTTTGGGGAATCTATTGTCTATCGATGGAACCTTAGGACTTAGAGAAATACTTGGTAAAATCTTGATATGATCTATATTATTAAAAGGAATGACATTCAGAGGGTAATCTAATGGTAGACCAATGTTTCATAACCCCCTCTGTTAGGGGTGGGATAAGATTAGTGTCCATAACTTCTTAATCCATGGGATACCTAGGGATCCAGTTAATAGCCCCACACCAACATAATACCAAAAAATATGACTATTTTACTTCATTCCAAAGTATGGATTCCATATAATGGGTTTATTTCCATGAGGTATTAACCAACACAACTGCACTAAAAACCATGATGCATTATTAAGACAACATCTATATGTTTTGAAAACCAAATCAAGTATCATCATATACAACAAAATAACTATGAAAAATAATAAATAATATGGTATGATGATTTATAGACCAATTTATATAAAAATCATCATAAAATATGATGTGATATATATTTTTGTGTTGTGGTTTCTTTTGAAACTTGAAAACATCATTTATTATATATTTATCCAATTTAAATTTGTCTAAAACCTTCATAGTAATTCTCTAATATTATGATAGAACTATATTTACCATTTAGGTAAATATGTATGATTATAATAAAGATAAATATTATTAGAGACCATAAATCCAATTCAAACAAAAATAACTTGAATGTATAATTAATCTTCTAATTACATCTTATTCAAACATGATAACACATGGTCTTAAATATCCTACCAATTTGGATTTTATTGGAAACCAATGAATAAAACATGAATTATAAATATAAATATCTCTAACCTTCCACTTTATTCAATGAAAAGGTATTAATTTAATAAGATACTCTTTGATACTAATTTATTAATCATAAAATTAACTCTTGATATCAATTCATAACACATTCACCCTTAGAAAAACACTATGAAAACTTAAACCAACTCTATAATTACTTGGAATGAGATTTCAATAGTTAATTTTAGGCCTATGTTAGTGAACTCAATGTTGGAAACAAGAATGAATAAATTAAAAGTTCAAAATTATATATAAATAATAACTCACTTTACTCAATATACCAAACTCTGTATTGACTGAAAAAAATTATACTAAATTAATTAAACCAATTTATATGAAAATTGATTCTTTATAAATCATATTTTTACCAATATCTTCATTTTCAATTATATTATCATTTCATATATTACTCCATCATATATGTTTAACTTATTTCATATTCACATACTTAACAAACACATCAAAATAATTCACTACCATAGTGAACACATAATATCACATGCACACACACACACACACTTTGTGCATGAAAAACACACACAAACACACACACACATAATGAAATAAAATATTCATGCAGACACACACACAACCATTTAAACATTGAATCCATTAATTCCCCTTTAAACTCACCCCTTTTACTAAACAAATATATTAATTTAGATTCATGATATTATCCCCCCATAATAAAAATACATAGAATAAGATATGGGGTTGGAATGCATAAATCCAACTTGTGATACATTAGGTTAAACTTTCATCATCAACCTCAATTTCTAAAATACATTTCTAGGAAATGGTTTTGTAAACACATCTACCACTTTCTACTTACTAGGATAAAAAACCCATTTAAAAATTCATTTATCTAATTTTTTCTTTATAAAGTGGCACTTATTTTAAATATTCATTAGTCGAGAGTACTGAATTAAGTTCTTTTATTGTTTAATTGCACTATATTTTTTATAGTATACTAAAATAGAAACTACATTTCCATCATGAAGTCTTATAAATAAATCCTCATCCATATTAGTTATGTCACCACTTGAGTCATAGGAACATACTCTACATTCATTATACTCAGAGTTATAAAACTCTGTTTCTACATGTATTATGAAACACACTTTTTCTTAATATAATACTCCACATAACATATAATTTTAGTAATTAACACATATATCCCAACTTATATTAAAAAATCTCAAAAATATCAAGATTCCCTCTATAATAAGACATTATCTTAAAATAAATAGTACCTTTGACATATATTAGGATTCTATTATATGTAATGAGGTTGGATTCCTTTAGGGTAATTTGATATCAAACATAAAAAAAAAATAAACATAGATGATTTACACTCCTAATGTATACAAATAGAGAAAACTTTAAATATATTCTTTGAAATCCATTTTTTATGACTGAGAATATTTTTTAGAGAGATTCGTGAATTACAAGAGTTGTTTGATGCAAAAGTGGATGATTTTTTTAAAGAATATAAAGTTGATATGATTGAATATATATTTTTTATCTTTATTACCGAAACATAAATCATATTAAAATTTAGATGATGCTTGATATTTCAGATAATGTGAAGATTTTTTGTAAGTTCATCAAGTGATGGTTGAAGTGATGGAATAAAATATAAGTAATGTTTAATTAAGTAAGTTTTTTAGAGAGAACATCATTAAAAAACATCATGGTATTTAGAAAACCATGTCATAGATCATGAAATAGAAAAAAAATTGTAAAGGACTAATAAAATAAATAGAGTGGTGATTGTTTTTTTGAAAAAAATCTTATATCCCTGGGGAAGCAAAGCACACCATGGTTTAGTAATTTCAACCACAGTCAATATTGGAAATTATTATAGTATGAATTGTAAAATGTCATGTTGTTATAGAATGTTGAAGGAAAATGGGAAGTGGTTATGGTTCCACGTTTAGATAAAAAAATAGTGAGTCAAACATATTATGATTTCTCTTATCAAGTTTGTAGTTTGATTATGAAATTCATCATTTCATAAAACCATATGATGGTGAAGATTATAATTTTCGTTAGAGAATAAAAAATAATCAATAAACCATTGTGGCTGTAAGACTTAAAACATGACTATAATAAATACACATTTTATTACACATCATAAGCCCTTTGGTTACATTATCACAGTATAATACACATTAGAAAATTAAATTAACTATAAAATTTTTAATCAGTTATATTAAACATATAATAATATAATCTTTCACTATAATATTTAACTTTAAAGGATCATACTCTACCAAGAATAAAAAATATATACGACACATTATTATTATGAATAATTAAATAAATAATGGTATATAAATGATATAAAAAACAATAGACTAATATGAATGATTCTAGAGGTTAGAATGAAGTGTATTTATAAGGGTTAATATGACCATTAGAGGGGTAAGGTGGTTGGTGGAATAATAACCACCCAATTTTATCATTGTAATAGTAATGTAACTATTATAAAAAAAATTTCCAATAAAATTCATAAAATAATTTTGTAATAATACAATTTTTAATTATTAATAATACATATATATTGATTAATTACATTATAATAAAATAAATGTACTTTATAATAAAAAATAATATTTATTAAAAATGTGTTTTTAAATTTTTTGCACCGAATAAATGATTTTGAAATACACCAAGAGTTTTATATAATAAATAAATTTATCATATATATGAAATTATTTTCATATAAAGGACTTTAAATTTAAATTCATCATGTAAAAATTATCTAATGATGATTTTTTTATAATTTTCTAAGACAATCAAATTTTTAGGTAACTATTAAAATATAGTATAAATATAGGATAACCATTATGAAATCATCCTCATAAAAAAATTATTTAATAATTAATATTATTTAATCCTCAATCAAAAAAATTTATTAAAAAAATTTAGTTTAAATTATTAAAATAAATTTCAAAACTTATAATGGACTTTCCAATATTTAAAATGGAAAATAGGTCTTTAAAAATAATTATTCATGAATAAAATTCTTTTCCAATACCAATGTTATATAAAATAATTAAATTAGGTTATTAAACAAAAAATGTAAAAATAATCCTTAAATATAAAATACCATGGTTTAAAACTATGGTAATTCCAATGGTTTTTTCTTTTCCACAACATAAATTCCAAGTCTTATGTTTATAATTAATAAATAATTCTCCCTCATTTACTATAAATAAACATCCATATTCTCATTACTCTTCACTAAAAAATTATTGAGCATGGTTGTCCTCTCATTCTCCCTTCTAAGAGTCCCTCCAATGTGTTATTAAGGCTTTAAAATTTTCTTTCTAAAGCTTTAAGAAGATACTTTTCAAGGTAAGAGTTCTTAATCTATTATATTCCTTTATTTGTGGAATCCTTTCAAATTATTTTACATTTAAATGTGAGATATTATTATACATCATTGTTATAAATTCCTTATTATATTACCAATGTGAGAAGACTAGTCACTCTCATGATACCTCCTTAATAAGTTTCTCTAATGATTAAAAGTTACCATAGTCATAAAACCCATTATCCAAATCCCTATATATTCTATGTATTTGTAATATTATGGATGTATGGTTTCTGATAAGTGGGATTTTTTTAATGAAGGATGTAAGAGATGTATCTCATGGATCCTCTATCATGTCCCTAGTGGATTGAATATCATTTTGGTAAAATTTTACCTTTTTCATCAATGGATTCTGTCTTGGAAGTTTTTACTTAAGGAAATTTTATATCCCTACTATGTATAAAATATACCAAATACTCCTGATTTTTAGAGGGTATTTTCCAATCATTTCTTTGATCTATAACCATTTAAAACTAGAGTATTCAAGGACTATTTATAATTTTTAACCTAGTACCATGAAATCACCCTACACTATTATTCAATATCATTCATTTGATAATGGTGCATTACATTGCATTGTGAATATCCTATAACTTCAATATTGATTATTGGATAATCATCTAGATATCCATATTAATCCATGAAATAGGGAAATTTTTATATTCTATATATCCATCATTTCTAATGGAAATATATTTATTACTTTTATATGATTATGTATGAGGTCCCTTATATAAGATTATGATATGTATTCATTATTCATTCTCTTCATATGATGGATTTTTTGGAATTATTATGTGATAAGTGGGAACCAAAATTATATAGCCCCTAGATTCATCATTTGGTCTGGTGAGACAAACTATCTTCTTTATTTGGTGTATGCCTACCCATTTATCTATAATTTCTTGGTCCAAGCCTTCATAATATAGTTATGATGTTCAAAATTATGCACTTAATAATTATAATTTAGTTATAATTATCCATGTGACTATTTATTTCAATTTTTATGTTATACATGGATCTATTATTCTCATGTTTTCATTTATTATGTCATTATTTGATTATTTATTCCATCCATTTTATGTATGTCATGATTATGTCATGATTATGTTCTATTGTATACCATCCCTTACTAACTATCTGATCCCACCCATTTATATCATTTCTCATTTCCCTAGGGAACCATGAATATTAATATACATTTTATAAGGATTATCAAGGATAAATAATAATTTTTTCATGTATTCATATGATATGATTTAAGTTTACTATGTAATGTAATTTTATTTCATGTATCTAGTATCCTAAGACTAATAAACTATTGGATCACATGTATTATGATCTATGTATTTTGTAAAAATTTAAAAAATTAACAACTAGATCTCTGTTACTAGATTTGGTGTTTTTAATACCATTATGAGATAAATTTTAGTTCAAACATTCAAAATTATATTTATAATAACATAGTTAGATAATAAAACCCCTTAATTTTTTTTAGGAAATTATATATATTTTTCTAGAATAGATAAAATAATTAACTTTAATTGGTAATAAATTCACAGTAATTATATAAAATTAATCATAATACATAGTGTTATTCATAATCTAATTATAGACATGTCATTTTTTAGAAATAGTTCTTAATGAAAAGAATGGAAACAATGTCAAAACATGTAATCAATTTGTATATTTACCTCTTGGTAAATCTAAGTAGGTTGGTGTTGGAGTTGAGTATATTATCAATATATTAGGGTAGTTTACAAAAGTTATAAAAATTAATATTTCCCATATGGAATAACCCGTTTCACCTCAACATGGTTTAACAATGTTGGATCATTTAACGAGGTAATAATATCAAACATTCAATGGAACCAATAATCCATTTATGGAGAAGAAATGGATCATGTATTTAGATAATATACTCCTTGATTTGGAATGTTGTAAGGGGGAGAAGGATTCCATGGTTGTATATCATCTAAGGGAATATTATTATTAATAGATGCATTTGATTAAAAAACAGAAAAATGAGGAAAATATAAAAATCATGGAGTGTAATGAGTTTAAGGTAATATTCCTTGATAAGTATTTATCTCTAGAGTGAAGAGATAACATGGAAAGAAAATTCAAAAATTCAAGACAAAAGGAGTGTGAAACTATTGTTGAGTATGGAGTTAACCTTGTAAGGTTAGAAATGAATGTTTTGAATTATGTACACAATACTAAAAGAAATATTGATCACTTTTATATATACTAAATCGAAGTATTTAAATGGAATTATTCTCCCAAAATTTTTATCTTATGAGTTTATTGTGACACGTGACATTAACATAAAGAAAGTTTTTTCAAAGTATTATATTTTCAAAGGAAATAAAGAAAATAAGAGGGTTTTTGAACTATATGAAGAGATTAATATAAAAAGAGAAAAATGTAAGGTTATAATTTCCAATATGTAATAATTTAGGAAAGAAACACCTTAGGGAAAGTTTTTACAGATTGTGAATTTTCTTAAAGTGTTGAGATAAAGGATATCAAACTCATGAGTGTAAGGGAAAGATAGAATCCACTAATTTCCAACAATTTAATTTTAAGGAGATGGGATTTTATTCAAATAAATTCCCAAAAAATAAATGAAATCTACCCTATAATAGGGAACTAGAGAAAGGCCAGGATTATGCAATCACAATGGTGGAAATTGAGGTCCCAAATTATGTCATAGTAGGTACTTTGATCATAAACTCAATGTTAGATAAAAAATTACTTGATTCTTGATATAAGCACTCATTTATATATTTCATGTTTTCTATGAACATTGAATCATCCCTAATTCATTAGGAAACAAGTTTTTAGTTCAAATCATAGATGAAATATTATAGAAATTAAAGTATATTGAGTTATATCTATCAAAATTCATGGAGATTATTTAGTAGAAAACATTGTTGTTATACTAATGGTTGACTTTAACTTAATTATAGGTCTAGATTGATTATAAATGTATAAAAAAGTATTTATTATTGAAATAAGTATAATAAATTTTTTAGGATAGAATAAAAAACCTTGTTTTTAAAGGAGAGAATTAATTTCCCGATTTTTATATGTAACCACCAAAATTGGCTCACATAAATAAAATTATTGGGGAAGATGATTCAATGAATGCGAATGATATACAAAAAATAGTGGACAGATATATTGTGTAATATTATATTGATGTATTTAATAATTAATTCCCTAAATATCAACTTTATCATGAATTTCAATTCCTTATTGATCTTATCCCTAATGTAAAAATCATATGTAAGCCTCCCTATATAATAGATCTGATGGATTTTGTGGAATTAAAGAAGTAAAAAAAATTTGTGTGATAATGGATACATATTCCTTAGTATCTTTATATAGGGGGAAATCATCTTATTTCTAAAACAAAGATGGATCTAAGAAGTTTTTCATCAACTATAGGGAAATTATTGTTATTTTTATTAAGAACAAGTAACCTTTTCCATGAATCAATGATATGTTTGATGAAATTCAAGGGCACAAACACTACTCAAAAGATTGACCAGAATTCTGGTCATCATCAATTAAATTATCAAAATGATGATATACCAATTAAATATTTTTGTACACGGTATGGGAATTATGAGATCAAAATAATACACTTTGGGTTAATAAATTCACTATATGTGTTTATGGATATAATGAATAGAGTATTTGATGATTATATTGATGAAATATTCAATGTTTTTAATGATAATATCTTGATATACTCTAAAATCCATGGTGATTATAAAAACCATTTAATATTTTTTAGATACTCTTATAAAAAATAATATCTATGGAATATTAAATAAGTGTGAATTTTGAATACAATAAGTTTATTTTATTTTCTATATTATCTCAAAGAATGAAATATATGTTTACCCAATAAAGGTAATGGTTTGCAAAGAATATCCCACACTAATGAATATAATTGAGATATGTAGTTTCCTTGGCTTAGTTGGATACTATAATTGATATGTTGAAAATGTTTCATGATTATCTAATTAATTAACAAAATTGACACACAAAAGGTTCAAACTCACATGGTAAGAGGAATGTGAAAAATGTTTTGAAGAACTAAAGATGATATTAATCAATGAACCAACATTAACCATACCATCAAGAAATTAATGATTTTTATATACAGTAATTCAACAAAGAAATTACTAGGGTGTTCCCTTTTAAAAATTGATTGAGTTGTTGCTTATATATCAAGAAAATAGAAGACCCAGGGAAAAAATATCCAACTCATGATATTTAGTTGGAAACTATAGTCATTTATATAATTTTATAGAGACACTATATCTATATTTAAATATATGAAATATATGAAAACCATAAGATATAGAAGTATATATTTAATTAGAAAGATCTCAACATGATACAAAGGATATGATCGAAACTACTCAAGAACCATGACTATGCAATACACTACCAACCTGAGAAGTAAAATGAGGTGATGGTTATATTGAGTAATAAGGATTATTTAATTTTATCTATGATGATAATGATAAAGTATCCAATGTTCATGTATTTATTAAGTTTGGACTGGGAAATTATTAAGAAAAGGTAAATATCATTTCTTTTCCAAGTAACTGTCCAACTATATTTACTTTATAAGATAAAGAAATACTAGAAAGATGATAATGGATTATAAAAAAAGATAAAATCCATGGAAGTTAGGAAATTGATAGATATAATATATGAAGATAGTTTATAATTGTTTGGAAAGATACTATGTGTACCATCAATACCTAACCTAAAGAGGGAATTTCAAGAAGAATATCATAGTTCAAATTTCTTTGTACACCTTGGTAACACCAATATGTGTAGAAATTTTAGATAAGGTTTATGGTAGGATATAATGAAGTGAGAAATGGCAGAATATGTGTCAAGATGCTTATATTTATAGTAATTATTAGATTATAGATAATTTCCAAAGGGTTTCACATAACCCCTTACCATAATTGACTTCGATACTCATCTTTATAAAATATCTAAGAGGAATGACTCAATATGGGTCATTGTGGATCACATTAGAAAGTATTCACATTTCCTAGAAATATGGTAGGATCTACCAATTGAGCGACTTGCATGACTCTATATCAATGATGTTATGGGACATCATGGTACAAAACTATCAATTTCATTTGATTATAAACCCCATTTTACGTAAACAATTAGAGTAGTCTTAAGAAGGAATTGAACATTACAATGATTTTTTCACCACCCATAATCCTCAAACTGATGAGAAGTCAGAAAGGATCATCCAACAATAAAAGGGAATAATAAGTTCAATCTCACTTGTCATCCAAGGAACATGGGATCAGTATATACCTATGGTGGACTATACATATATAAATAGCTTACATTTGAGTATAAAAATGGAACCATAATAAGATTTTTATAGAAAAAAATTTCATACTTTAACCTACTGGGATGAATTTGGGGAAAGAAGGATAGTTGATCAAGAACTCATTTAAGAGATAACTGAGAAAGTTTGAGCTAATACATAATCTTATCTAGAAAAATCATAGTAGATATAAAATCAATATTTATATTCAAAGGAAGGACTTGTAATTCCATGTAAGGGGTCATGTAATATTGAAATTATCATCATGGAATGGACTTATAAGGATTAATTAGAATGAGAAGCTATATTAATGGTACATTGGGCCTTTAAGATTTTTTAGAGAATTGTAATTTTGGATTATCATTTGGAAATTTCACCTAATATCTTTAAAGTGCATAATTTATTACTTGTTTCAATATTGTAAAACTAAATATCTAACACAATGCTCATACTTACCACCAAATATATAGAGTTAGAGTCATACATATCCTTTAATGAAGAGTCATTTCCAAATTCTTAAAACTAGAGTGAAAGTGTTGTGGAATCGTATGACTAGACTGGTTAAAGTAATTCATAGGAATCAAAATATAGAGGACGTGACATGGAATCCTAAGGATGAAATAAGGAATAATTGATTTTATTTTATATGGATTAAAGCATACAAAATTTTTTTAGGATGAAATTATTTAAGGATGGTGAATATAAGACTTATGAAATGATTATAATAGATAAAATTATTATTTCACAATGAAATAACTTTGATTATATCATCATAGTATAATATAAACAATAAAATTACATTCACTATAAAATCTAGAACTAGTGCTATAGAATAAATATAATATCTGAGACCCTATTAGAGTAGGTAAACACTACATCCCAAAACTATTACATAATGATCACTCTAAAGAGCCACTATTCATGAAAATATTAAAAATTAATATTTTAATTTTAATTTTACAAAATTAAATTCATTTTTAAATATATAATTTCAATATGATGAATTTTTAGAAATTTTCTAAAATAGTTTATTTTTAGGTGAGTAGTAAAAAATAACGATAATGATAAAACTTCCACTTTTATAACATTATCATAATAAAATAATGACATAAATATTTTTTAAAATTTTTCTATAAAATATAGATATTTTTAATTAAAATAAATTATTTAAAATACTATTATATATTTATAAAACTCGTGTTTATCATTCAGAAAACATAAGTAAATTTTTATCTAAAAAATGATTTATTCTCTTATATTAAAAAATTAGTTTTTGAAAATTATATAATTTAAATATATCAAAATTCATTAAATATTTTTTATCAACATGATCATATTATCTAATGAGGCCAATTTTATTTCTTGTAATAAAATTATAATTACTCAGATTAAAGTTAATGACCATGGTAATGGTAAAACTATTATTTTCAATGATTATTATTATTAATATTGTGTAATTTTTATCTAGTAAAATAAATTTATATATTAACGGAGATCTGGTTAATCATCATATTTGGGTCTTCTAGAGAGGTAATGTTTTAGTGGACTTGTTTTAAGCTTCTGACCAACATCTTTTTTTGAAAATCGTTGAGGGTCAATGAGGGTTCCTCTTATCCTTTGTCTATGCTAAGTGTGAGTCGAGGGAGAGGAAAGCATTGTGGTAGAGTTTGGACAACTTTGATCAAGGTAATTAAACATGGTTTGTGTGTGTGTGGGGGATTTCAATGTCATTATGGATCTGTTGGAGAAGAAATGAGGTGGTAGGGTCCCCATTTGTGACCAGCAAGCCTTTGTGTCCTGTACCGCCTGCAACAGTTTACTGGATTTGGGTTTTGTGGGAAGTAAATTTACATAGTGAAACAACCAAAGAGGACATTATCACACTTGGTGTAGATTGGATCAGTGTTTTACTAATCTTCAGGAAATCTACTCTTTTTCGAATATAAGGGAGGAACACCTTGTACAAGATTTATCAGACCATGCTCTCCTTCTCATCAAGCTGGAGAAAGGTTTGGTGAACAACCAATGTTTTTTCTATTCCAATCAATAGAAATAAGACAACAGTTTCCACTCAGCGGTGCTTTCATCTTGGGTGAAGCCCATGCAGGATAAGCGCTAGATGGGTTTGCATAGAAAACTACGAAGACTCAAGGAATACTTGCAGCATTGGTTCATCATCAGACCCAATTTTTCAGCCAATCTAGAAGAGATTAAAGATAAAATTGTGCAGTTTGAGAGAAGTTTAGAGGATTCATGGGATGAGGAAAACTTTGGCAGTCTTGTTGAAAAGAAAAACCTTCTTGCTGTCCTACTCTTAGATTAGAAAGAGTTTTCTATAAGAAATCCAGAGCTACTTGGCTTAGAGAGGGTGATAGAAACAAGGCCATTTTTCAGGCTTGCATCAAATAAAGGAGGTGCGCAACTATTACCAATATCTGAATGGATGACAAGTCTTTTAACCAAGATATTAAGGTCATGAGAGGTATGGCCTTTGATTATTTCAAAATGTTTCTAGATGATCCTAACCCATCTATGTAAGAAGGATATCTATCTGAACAAACTAACTTTTTTAGATTCTTGTCATGGGTGGTGTCCAGTGAGATGAATCTGTCTTCGGAAAAAATTCCGGATGTTTATGAGATTTGGGTGGCAGTTAAGGCCATTAATGCTGAGAGTTCCCTGGGTCTAGATGGTTTTCTAGGATCCTTCTACATCAGTTTTTGGGAGTTGGTTAAAGGGGAGGTCATTGAGGCCATTCAATATTTTTTTAGAGGGGGACACCTACCTTGGGTGGCTTGTGTGTCGACTCTAATTATCATTCAAAAAGTTAAATATCCTTCTTTTCTCAATCAATATAGACCAATTATTATGTGTAACTTCCCATTCAAGATCTTGGTAAGCATTCTCAACAGAAGGCTGGCGGTTCATCTTCCCCAATGGGTCTCTGAAAATCAATAGGGTTTTATTAAATGGAGATCTACTCAATTTTCCATTTCCATGGTACATGATTTGGTGGGGGATATCAACATCAAATCCCCTGGATCCAATGTGGTGATTAAAGTGGACATGAACAAAGCCTATGATAAAATGGAATGGATATTTATCTTTTAAGTGTTGCGGAATATGGGATTTTCTAGAGGGGTTGTGGACTTACTGTTTAGAATATTCAGTTATCCCTGGATGGCTATTTATTTCATGGGGAAGAAATATGGGTTTTTCAAGCCCAACTGTGGACTATGACAGGGAGATCCCCTCTCTACTAGCCTCTTCAGTTTGGTGCAGGACTTCCTTAGCAGATATATCAAGGGGAAAGTTCTTAGTGGAAGCCCTCACCCTTACCGTGGTAGAGCCAATACCAATGATATTTCACATATCATTTTTACTGATGACATTATATTTTTCTTGAATGGTAATAGGCGCACCATTAGAGAATTTAATAGGGTAATGGAAACTTACTACAAGTGGAGTGGTCAGGACATTAATAGATAGAAAAGTAGCTTGTTTCTCTCGAAATGGTGTTCAAACAATAGGGGGAAAATATTACGGACGCGCTGGGCATGCAGAAAAAATCTTTTTCTATGGAATATTTAGGAGCTTATATTGTGCCAGGAAGGATTTGGATTCACCACTTTTATGGGATATTTGGGAAAATTACAACCCATATTACAAACTGGAAGAATCATTTCTTTTCCTTTGGGGGGCACATCACGTTGGTTAATTGTGTCTTTTCCTCGATCCCCATGCACATGATTTCCATGCTTAAAGTTCCAAAGGAGGTGATAAAAAATATTGAAAAGGTATTGAAAGGTTTCATATGGGACTCACACAATGAAGGAAAATTTCATTGGACTTCATGAGATATGATGGCTAGGGAGATTTTTGATGGTGGTATTAATATCTGAAGTGTCAAAGGGGAAATGATGGGTATGCAAGCTAAACTTGGGTGGGATTTTCTAGAAAATACATCACTATGGGAAAGATTTATCATTAAATATTATGGAAAACAAATGGATAGTGGTAGAGGGACTTTATCGTGACTCTGGATCATGATTTCTAAATATTTACCAGTGCTTCACATGAATTCAAAGTGGCTTATGGGCTATGGGAAAATTAATTTCTAAAAGGAGAACTGGGTTAGATCACTGCTAGGGTTCCCAGGTTGTCTGATCCTAATGATCTCCTTTTCTCAGGAAAGTAAATTCATACCATTTCTTCAGGCCATTCTCACACACAACCAGCTAAAGGTGTTTGACGACATCACCTCGAATGAGGAACCATACAATCTCATCTTTATGGGGTCGAATTCGGGTGCCTTCTCTGCTAAGGGGTAATACTCGATGACTTTGGATCATGGTATTCCCGATATATGGAGTGGAATAGTTTGGTGCGCTAACCTTCTGGTGAAATACAACTTTCTTTTTTGGCATCTTCAGAAAAATTCTATTCCAATAGATGACCAGGTGAGGAACAAGGGGATCTCTTTGGCATCTAAATGCCTTTGCTGTATTAATTCCAAGGAGGAATCGGTCGATCATTTTTTCTTTTCTAGTGGGCGACAACATTCTAGAGATTCCTAGGTGAGGATTTTGGGTAGGGACATCAGGAAGCCACACTTTCCATGTTTCTTTAACTTTGGTTCTCAGGTTCTAAAAATAACACTTCTAAAAAGAAGGCGAGGGTAGATTTTCTTGTTGCGGGCTGTTGGAGCATCTGGAATACTCGAAACCAAAGCCGTTACAGGGACATGTTCTTCTCGCACCTAGCCATGATAGTTAGAACCAGGTGCATTGGGGTCGAACTAGCTTCTCTAATCAAATTATGGGTATATATTCATACACTGAGAGTTTTCATGGTAGGTAATTGTGCTTCTCGCACCTTACATGAGGTTAACAGGAAAGGAAGATGGGTGAAGTGGAATCCTACGAGCAGTGGGTTAAAACTCAACATGGACGGGTCATGTGTGTCTAGATTTATGAGGGGTGGGGGAGTGGTTTGTGATTCCCAAGGAGCAGTGATTCTGTCCTTATGTGATGGCTTTGGAGTGGGATATTCCCTCACAGAGAAAGCTTCAGTGATGCTGAAAGGTATTGAGCTTTGTCATTCGCACAACATTAAGTTAGAGTTGGTCGAGACCAACTCAGCTATTCTCCATGGTTCACTGCAGGGGAAGTTCCAAATCCCTTGGACCATTGTCTATACCATTCATAAGTGCAAACTTCTATTGGACCCAAAAGTGATTCTTAGTCACACTTGGCATGAGGGGAACGTGGTGGATAACTTCTTGGCTTTAGGAATTACTAATGGTGATCATAATTTTTTGTTTTCCAGGATGGGGTCTCTTATATAGGCATGTGGTAACTTTGTTAGGGAAGATAAATTGGGTCTCCAGTAATTTATACCTCCTTAGGTTTTTCCTGTGTAGGGATTTTCCCATCTTGAAATAATAATAAAAAGTTAATGTTGGATGGAATAACACTTAATGGTGAAAACAATACTTTTCTAATTTTTTCCTTATATAATAAATGTTTTAATTTAAAAATTAATTTTATATTATTTATAAATTGAATTGCATCAAATAAAGGTTAAATATAGTTTCATAACACCCATTTTGGTAGAAAATTTTATTTATATTTTTAGTAAAACTTGCATTACTTAGTTAAAAACTAGTTACCCAAGTGGAAACAAAAATGGTAAAATGTAAAAACCTAATGGTAAATGACTTGAAAGATGTATAAAATATGTCTTAAAATAAGATTTATAGTCTTTATAGACCTTATCTCACCCCAAAATCCATTATTTATTACTTTTAGAACCATTGACCTATGAATAATGTCATTCCATTATTGAAAAATAATGGGTGTTCACAAAAGTGACCTTATCTGCACTTATAAAAGGGGAAGCTTCCACCCCTTAACGCCACACCCATTACATATAATTTATTCCAAGAAATAATCCAGTTTTATAATATTATATACCTCTCACATGTTCATAAGCCTATGGTATCAATTATTTTTCCTAAGTCCTTCATTTCCTAAGAGACTTTCAATACAAAGTTCATAGTCCCAATGTGAGTATTACTTAATCATCATCTTTTTATTCTTATTATTTACCTTCAAAACCTATCCTAAACATAGTTATATAATGACTTAAATATCATTAGTATACTGAATTATTATTATATTAATGGAATGACCATTATTTATTCCTCTTCATCCAATTATAAAAACAAAACAACATCGATCGCGCATTATGCAACTACTAACTCCATGAAGCAGTGTTTTTTCATTTTTCATCATGATTTTAATTATTTATAAAAATATTAAAATATAATTCCTAAAATTAAAGAAATATGACTTATATCATTATAATTATGTTATAATGATATTTTTTTTTTCAAAATGAACAATTTCATAACCATGCACACCCATCGAATTATGTTATGTACATGTTTGGGTCAGTTTAACCACCTAGTTGAACAATGTTATAAAACTATATCATGGAAAAATACTAGAACATAAATACTAATATTATAATAAGTTAATAATAAAATAATTTTTTATGTTTCTAAAATTTTTATATTAACTCATTATTAAAATAACATCTTTGATCACTAAAATTATTGAAATAATCCAACACTTATTCCATTTTCATATAACATAACTAAAACACTAATGGAATGAGATAAAAGATTTATAAATTAGTATAATTTATCTATTATATTAAATTAAATGATATGGTAATTATGATCCTTGGTATAAGAATAAATAACAACACCGCTATTATGAAACTAGTTCAAAATGATCAAGATTACTCACAACTGATATTGAAAATACGTAATGAATAACTAATATACATGTAAAGAATAATTATAAATGAAATTTATAAAAATTTATAGATTTTAACATGGTTTTGAAATATAATATTAAAATATATATGTTTTTTATACAGGATCTTTGAGTGCATTCGACTAAGAAGGGAAACATTGTAGGTCTTTCTTGTCTCAAATTTTAACCCCTTGAGTCATATTTCTTATTATAATCCATGTTTTCATTAGAAATATATAACTTCTATACCTTTAATATTTTTTATCATGATACTCTAATTATTAATTGTATTTAATATTTTATTTCAAATATTATCCTTCAAGGGGTTTTGACTAAAAAATTTCTAAGGTTGTAAGGGTTTTTTCATCACAATTTTTATTCATTAAGATATGATTTATAATCACCCATTATTTAGTTTATATAGTATATAAATTTCCATAGATGTAAATTTATCATATTTTTCATGATTTTCAAATGATTTTTGAGTTTATCTCATTATCACTCCCTCATATCCTATTAAAAAAAGTTACCAAAACTATTATTAAACTCAAATATTTCCATAATGGGATCCAAAAGTTTTAGAAAAGTAATAGTTTGGGTAGTTTACTTTCCATTAAATCCTTATAATGATACTAAAAAGATGACGAATCTATATAATAGAATCATCTAGGGGTAATCATACTAATTTATTTTGGGTGAGTATCAACTCAATCTTCACTTGGTGCATGATGAGTGGGCCTAAGACTACACACATGGATATAATATCCCAAGTGGTATGCTTTAGATAATATGAACACTCTTACAAACATAAATAAAGGATTTTCCTATAATTAATATGGTATCATACCATTAAAAACTATTATTATCTTCTATTTATAACCCATAACTTTGTAAGTACCCTTCCCCACTACTTTATCGTTATTTCTTTGATAATGGTAATTTCTTTTACATGGTGAATGTTACTATGATTAGATATTCACCTAGTGAGACAAATTATTCTATTTAAAAGTTAAATGTTGATAATATTAATTTATACTATTTCTATGTGGATAAATATTGATTACTCAGCCATGAATATGGATGAGGTTCCTTATATAATGTCAAGATATGTATTGTTGAATTCCCTTTTATCTTTATCTGGATGGGTTATGACCATGTTATATTTTTTATTAATATAGTGAAAAGTATTAAATTTTTTATATTATTATTCCAATATGAATGTTTTTTATGTAAAGTTGATTATTCATATATTTTATATATTTAATGCATTTTAATTCATGTAGTGATGGACAAGGCATTAAATTATATAGCCCCTAGATGCATTAGTTTGTCTCATGAGATAAAAGGTTTCAGTATTTTGTGTATTCCTATGCAATGAAAACATGATGTCTTAGTTATTAACTTGATGTTAAGTATAATATCTTCCATAAGGCCTTGATGGTAAAGTTTAGGATGTCTGGAATTATTCATTACACCACCATGAATTCAGTTATTGTTATCAATGTGATTATTTTCATTGTTATGGAATCTATGGATATTTTATATGATTGGGATATTTATTATATGGCATGTTAATTGATTATTAAATCTAATATAATGTGTGCATCTGTTATTATATCTTTTAATATACTTTTAACCTTACTGAGTATTTTATCTCATCCTTTTTATGTTTTCATTTCCCCTAGGGTGCTAAAAAGTGAACTATGAATAAGTTGTGGGATGATCTAAAAGGAAAAATAATTTTTCAAGATTTTTTTATTCTATATTTTTATTATTACAATGTAATAGATAAATAATGTATATAGTCTCCCAATAATGCTAAACTGTTCATTCCTTGGTGATGTGATTCCTTATATCTTGTACCAATTTAATAAAGTAATCACCGACTCTAGGTTACATGAGCCAGGGTGTAATAGTTGTTATAAGAGGATGTTTAATAGGAACCATGAGAACTATATTCTAAAACAAAATCACTAACATAAGAATTATTATAAATTCTTAATAAGACCAAGAAATTTCACTTGTGTAAGGATTTATTTATAGCTCAATATTCATGATGTTATAATCTAATTAAGTATATGGAATTGTATAGTGATGGAAACTAATGATGTAAAGGTATTTCCTATTAGCACCCACAATCAATGTAGTTATTTCTACCTAGAGATATTTAATATGGATGGTGTTGGAACTAAGAATATTATAGCTAAATTGGGGAGGTTTACTTAGGTTATGACTAATAAACTTTCTTGTATGGAGAAACCTAACAATCCAGAACAAGGTGTAACAATGTTGGACCACTTCATGTGAAAATAACCTTTATCATTCAATGGATCCACTGACCCATTAGTATCAGAACAATAGATCAATTCCCTAGAGAAGATATTTCCCATTTTGGGAAGTAATGAATGAGAAACATTGTCAAGAAAGTTTATCATCTAAGGTGAGATGTTGATCAATGGTTTTCATTGATTCAAAATACCAAGGAGAAGGAGGAGGTAAAAAACATGGAATGGAATAATTTTAATAATATATTCATTTATAAATACTTCCTTTGATAGAAAAGAGATGATATATAAAGGAAATTCCTTAATATTATATAGAAGTAAGAGCAATGTGTTACTAAGTATAAGGAATATTTTACAAGATTTTATAAGCATGATGAGGACTATGTATGGAAACTAGAAACTAGGATAGAACATTTCATTGATGGGATTAAGATGAGCCTCAAAAAATAACTAGTATTTAAAAATATTTCATCATACAATGATATAGTATCAAGTTCCATAAAAATAGAAAAACAATTATCTAATTATTACACTTTCAAAGGAAGTAAATATAATAATATGGAATCTAATAACCATGGAAAAATAAATGTGGCATTGAAGAAGAAGGGAAATATGGGACATCCAACATGAGATAATTGTGGAAATAAACACTATGGTGTTTTATTAAAGGGAACAAGAGTTTTTTACAAGTGCGGAGAAAAGTTCCATCTAGTTCATGAATGAAAGTTAAAGAAATAAGATACTAATATCTAGTGTTTCAACTGTTAAGATTTGATGAATTAGATGAAATAATGCCCCAAGCGTCAATATAATCCATCCAAAAGAGTCACGGGGGGGGGGGGGGGGAGTAAAAGATTATAAAATTACCACAACTAAATTTAAAGTTCCTAAATATGTGATAATAGGTACATTTTTCAGAAACTAAAATCCAGATAATGATTTATTTGATTTTGGATCATCACACTCTTTGATATCCTACTTATTTGCTGAGAATATTAAAATATAACCTAGATCCCTATGAAATGATTTATAAATCAAGACAAAAAATGGAGATATTATTTCAAAAAGGGTTTTTTAGTCATTCCCCATTATAATTTATAGATACAACCTACTTATAAGATTTATTATCATATTAATGGTTGACTTGGGAATAATATTGGATCAGGATTTACTTTCAAAGTATAATTCAAAAAATTATTACTAAGTGAAGGATATTATGATTCCTAAAGGGGGAGTAGAGTTCCTTGTATTTAGAGTTTATGCCTCACTATATGAGTCATAATTGGATCCTCCTAAAGTATCGCAACATAATGAAATATTTACAGAATAAAAGAAGATGAAACCAATGGTTTTCAAATACAACTTCAGAATAGAGGATATACCAATTGTGCATGAATAAATTTATGTGTTTCCTAAATAATTTCCTAGACATATTTATGAACAATAACCATATTTCATATTAAACTCATCCCATAATAAAAACCTATATATAATACTCCCCAAAGAATGGACCCAGTGGAATTAGAGGATCTTAAGAAACAATTGTATTAGTTTTGTGGAAAGGGGTTAATTCTTCTTAGTGTTTCACGTTATGGAGACACTATTCATTTTTTTAAGAATAAGGATGGGTCTATGAGGTTATGAGTTGAATATAGGGAGATAAATTCCAATACTATAAAGAATAAGTATCCTCTCCCATGCATTGATGAATTATTTGATCAACTCTAGGAAACTTAATATTTTCCAAATATATATCTTCACCCTAGTTATCACTAATTATGGGTGAGGTAGTATTATATTCACAAGACTAAATTTCATATGAGGTATTTAAATAATAATTTTATATTAATTCCCTTTGTATTGACTAATACACCTTTTCTATTTATAGGTATGATGAATATATTATTCAAAGATTATCTTGATTATTTTATATTGGTATTCATTGATGTTATATTGACATACTCTAAAATATAAAGAGATCATGAGACTCATTTTAATATCATTATTTATACTATTAGAGAAATTGAATTATATGGTAAATTTAGTAAATGTAAATTTTGGCTCCATGATAGTATTTTCTTAGTTATATTTTTTATAAGTATGAAATATGTGTTGATACTTAAAATATAAATGGAATCAAGGAACATACCACAAAAATGAATATAATTGGGATATATAGTTTCCTTGGCTTAATAGTTTACTATCATCAATTTGTTCAAAACTTTGTTCGATTATCCAACCAATTAACCAAGTTGACACATAAAGGGGTAAAATTCACACGTTTAAATGAATATCAGGAGAGTTTTATGGTACTATAGAGGAGATTGATCAATGAACTATTTTTGAATCTATCATTAAGAAAGATAGTATTTTTAATATATAGTGATTAATAAAATAATGGATTGGATTCCATCATCATGAAAAATTATAGAGTTGTTTCTTATTCATCATGGAAACTGATGATTTATGAACAAAACAATCCATCTCATGATCTTAAATTTTAAGTTGAAATTTTTTCATTGATGATATGGAGGAACTATATATATAGTGATACATATGATATATTTATAGATGACAAGATATTGAAATAAATTTTCTCAAAGAATTATCTTAATATGAGAAAAAGGAGATGGTTAGAACTACTCAAGGAATATGAATTTTCAATACACTACTAACCTTGGAAAGAAAAAATTTTGGTTGATGCCTTAAGTATAAAAGATCATGTATTTATGACCAAGATAAGGATATAAAAGGATCCTATATCCATATAGTTAGTAAATTTGGATACAAGAGTCATTAAGGAAGTATAAATATTTCTCCTTTTCCAATTGACTTCCAAACCATATATACCAATGAAGATAAATAAATTCTAACATAAATATTAGGTTTTAAAAAAGATAATTAAATCCATGAATGATAGGAGACTAACAAGATTCACTTATGAAGATGTAATGTCAAAGTTTGGAAAGAGGAAATGTGTTCCATACATACTTGATAAGAAAAGGTAATTACAAGATTAAGTACATAGCTAAAATTTCTCTATACACCCTGGTCACACAAAGATGTAAAGGGATTTAAGATAAATTTTTTAGTGGGATGGTATGAAGTAGGAAATTACAGATTATGTGTCTAGATGCTTGGTGTGCAAGTAATTGAAGGTTAAAATAAAACATCTAAATGGATTCATGAATCCTCTTCTTATACCAATGTATAATTGAGATAATGTTATAAGGGAATTTTTCACTGGACTTCCAAAGACTCCTAAAATTAACAATGTTATATGGGTCATTATGGTTCACCTTACCAAGTATGAATATTTCATAGAAATATGGGAGGAGTTACCCCTAAAAAATCTTGTATAACTATATATCATATAATTAGATATAATTCATGTAGAACCTCTATAAATTATATCTGATAATGACCCATGGTATGTATTAAAATTTTATAGGAGCCTTTAGGAGACTCTCAACACTGAGATATATTTGACCACCATATATCACCCTCAAACTAATGGGTATTCTGAAAGGAAAATTCAGATATTAGATTAAATGCTAAGTTCATTATCTCTTGACTTTCTTGGTACGTGGTATAAATATCTACCTTTGTTAGAATTTAAATATAATAATAGAATCCATTCAAGTATCAAGATGGAGCCATATGAAGAATTGTGTGGGAAGAGACATTATACTCTAACTTATGGGGATGAAGTTATTGAGAGGAAGCTAATAGGACTGAAACTTATTGAGGAGGCAATAGAGAAAGTGATAACTATTTAGAATCACATTAAGATAGCTCAATGTAGATAGAAGATCATTATATATAATCAAATAAAGTATCCTCAATTTCAAGAGGGGGATTCAAACTTCTTAAAATTATCTCCAGGGAATGTTATTAAATGGTTTTTTAAGAAGGGGAAATGAAATCCTAAGTACATAATTCCTTTTTAAATTTTATAATGAATTTGAGTTATGGACTACCATAATTATATACCACCAAGCCTATCTAATGTGCATGATTTTTTCATATTTCTTTGTTAAGGAAGTACATAACAGACCCAATTCATGTACTCAACATTAAGGGGAAAGAATTGGAACATAACCTATCTTATATTTAAGAGTTGATCATAATTATTGACACTAGAGAGAAAGTGTTAAGAAATTGGACAACTTGATTGATGAAAGTGATTCATAGAAACCAAAAGTTAAAGGAGGAAATATGGGAACTAGAAGAGTCAATGATAAAGAATTACACATATCTATTTATGAGCATGTGTATATCAAATTTTTAGAATGAAATTATTTTGAGGGGGAAACTTTAAAACCCAAGACCCTACTATATAATTTAAGCACAATATCCTAAAAATGTCATATAATTCACACTCTAAATATCGTTAATTCAGGATTTTTTTGTATTTCTATGAAATAGTTGATTTTTATATGAGTAGGAAAAAATAATGATATTGATAAAACTATCAATTTTATGAAATTTTCATAATAAAATAATGAATTAACTATTTGAAACATTTTTCCATGATATATATATTTATAGGTAAAATAAATCATTTAAAATACTATGTTAAATTTATAAAACCCATGTTTACCATTTTTGGAAACATAAGTTATATTTTACTCTAAAAACCAATTTATTCTATTATATTAAAAAAATTAATTCTCTTCACTTATAGAAATTTGATCTATAAAAATAAATTTAATATTTTAGATCAAAATTATCATATTATGTAATAATATCAATTTCATTTTTTTATAAATCTATAATTACAAAGATTAAAGTTAATGACCATGATAATGTTAAAACTATTATATTGAAAGATTTGTTTTTTAATATTGTGTAATTTTTATCTAATAAAATAAATTAATATCTTCTAAAAATGAATTTAATATAATGTTTAGACTAATTTTTAAATATATAATAACTCATTCAATTGTAAATCAATACTAAATAATATTAATAAAAATTAATTTTAAAAACAACATTTTTATACAAATTTTTTTCCTATATATTAAATGATTTAATTTATAAATTAATGTTCTCTTATTTATAAGTATAATTGGATTAAAAAGAGGATAAATTTAGTTTTATAACACCCAAATTTTGTAACAATAGTTATTTTATATTTTTAGTAAAATATATATTACTTAATTAAAAAATAGTTACATAGGTTGAAATGATAATGGTAAAATTTAAAAACCTAATGTTAAATGTCTTAAAAAATGTTTAAAACATGTGTTTAAATGATGTATAGAGGATTTATTAACCATATAACACCGAAAAATACATTATTTATCACTTTTGGAACCATTTAAACTTGAATAGTGTCATTATATTATTGAAAAATAACAAGTGTTCACAGAAGTTCACTTTTATTCACTTATAAAAGGGGACACTTCCACCCATTCTTAGACAAAATAATGTTTTTTCCATTGATCATGTTGATTTTAATTCCTTATTAAAAACACTTAAAATATGATTAAAAAAGTTATAAAATCTAAATAATATCAATATTCATATATTATAATGATATTATTTTAAAATTGACAATTTCTTAACCATACTCCCCCATCAAATTATGGTATGTTCAAGTCTGGGTTGATTAAACCGCTTGCTTGAAGAATTATATAAAACTCTATAATGGATGAAAATGGGAACATAATTTTTTAATATTATTAAAATTTAATTATAAAATAAAGATTTTTTATGGTTCTTAAAAATTTATATTAAATATTTAAATCATTATTAAAATATCGTCTTCGATCACTATATTTTTTGAAATTTTCTGGTAGTAATTCCATTTAAATGAAACATAACTAAAACACTAATGGAATGAGATGAGTGATTTATAAATAAGTATAATTTATATATTATATGACATTAAATGATATAGTAATGATGATACTTTAGAGAGGAATAAATTACAACACTACTATAACAAAACTAGTTCAAAATGATTAAGATTACTCACATCCAGTATTGAAAATAGATTACAACTAAGTAATATATATGTAGAGAATAATTATAAATGAATTTTATAAAAGGATATAGATATGAATAAGGTTCTAAAACAAAATATTATTGTATATATTTTTGTTACACATGATCTTAATGTTTATTCGACTAAGTGGGGAATGAAGGTAAGGGTTTCTTGTCTTAAATTTTCACCCTTATGGACATATTTTATTTTAAACATAATTTCTTATTTGGAATTGTGTATATAATACCCATTTAATATATTTTATCATGATACTCTCATTATTCATGTTATTTAATGTTTCATTTTAAATCATATACTTCAAGGTATTTTGACTTGAAAATTTATATGGTTTTAAGGGTTTTTGCATCTCAATTTTGATTCATTGAGATATGATATGTAATCACTAATTATTTCCATTGTGTAGTGTATAAATTTAAATGGATATCATTTTAACATAAAAATTAATTTCAATGGATCTATAATTTTATATAATTATCACTCCTTCATATCCTTTTAAATCAAGAGTTACCAAAATTGTTATCAAACTCAAACCTTACTGTAGTGGCATATTAATGTTTTTGTAAAGTAAAAGTGTGGGTAGTTTCATATCTATTATATAACTATATAGATACTATAAAGTGGATATATTTGTGGAAAAAATTCACCTAGGGGGCATCACTCTAAAATAGGATAGTTCAGTTTCAACTCAATCTTTACTCGGTGCACGATGAATGGGCCTAAGACTACACAATTGGCTAGATACTCCCAGGGGATATTATTTAGATAATATATATCATATTAAAAACCACAATGAAGTATTTTACTACCATTTCTATGATCCCATACCATTTGAAACTATTCATATCTTTTATTGATAACCCAGAACTTTTTAGTACCCTTCACCACTACCTTATCTTTATTTATTTGATAAGGGTATTTTTCATTACATCATGAATATTACTATGGTTTGATATTAACTAGTGAGACATTATTCCATTGAAAAGATAAATGATTATAATCCATATATCTAATATTTCTATACTGGTTACTATTTATTACCCATCCATGAATATGGTTGTGGTTCCTTAGGGAATGTCAAGATATATATTTTTTAACCATCCACATTCTTTCTATAGATGGTTTATAACCGTGTTATCCCTTTTATTCACACAAGGAAAATTATTTACATTTAGTATATTCTTATTCTAATATAAATGCTTATAAATCCAATTTTTATTTTTCATATATTTTTTATGGTGAATGCATTGGACTAAAAGTAATGATGGGTGGGGCTTGGAATAATATATCCCCTTGATACATTAGTTGTATCATGAGACAAAAGGTTTAGGTATTTTGTGTCTGCCTACCCAATGAAGTCATGATGTCTTGATTATGAACTTGATGACAAGAATAATGTATTTTTTGAGTACTTGATGGTAAATATTCAGATGTCCTACATTATTCATTCCAACATTATGAATTTAGTTATTATTATCCATGTTATTATTTTCATCGCAATGATATCCATGTATATTTTCATTCTCAAGATATTGATTATATGACATGTTTATTGATTATTTACTATTCCATAATGTGTATGCCTATTATGATTGTTTTAACTATACTTGTACCCTTACTAAGCATTTTATCCCACCCTTATTATGTTTCCATTTCCCCTATGGTACAAAAAAGTTAACTATCCATAAATTTAGGGATGATATAAAAGGAATAATAAAGTTTCAATAAGTTTTTTCTGTATTTTTATATTTCCAATGTAATATAGAAATCTTGTAAGTATCTAGTCTCCCATGACTGCTAAAATGTTCAATCCTTTATGATGTGAATTATTGTGTCTTGTACTAATGTAATAAAGTAACTATCGACTATGGGTTACTAGAACTGAGGTGTTACAATAAATAACAATATAATTCACCACCATAGTCTTAAACTCCAAATTATCATACTCTAAAAAGAATTAAAAATATATAAGATACATTTTTATTATGAAAAATACAAAAATCAATGGAATTTATGAGATACATTAAATATTGGAATGATACGAATTATTTTAAAGTTAGAATGAAATGTACTTATATAAGGTAATACGACCATTGGATTAGAAAATTCATTGATGGAATAGAAACCATCCAATACAACCATTATAATAGTAATGTAACCATTATACACAAAAAATGTACTAAAAAATACATAATCTTTTTTAATAATATAATTAATAATTATTAATAATTTATATTTTTCAATTAGTAGTAATATAATTACACAAATTTGTTTTATAATAAAAATAAAATTTATTAAAAAAGAATTTTTAAGTTTTCATTTCCAAATAAATTATTTTTGAAATACACAGAGTTTTATTTAATGAATAATTTTCCCATATATAAAAAATTATTTGCACATAAAGGAATTTAAATTTGAAATAATCATGTCAAAATTATGTAATGGTTATTTTTTCGTAATTTTCTAAGACAATTAAGTTTTTGGGTGGTTATTGAAATACAATAAAAATATAAGATAAGTATTTTGAATTCATCTTGATATAATAATAAGGTGATATAAACATGATAATTTATTATAATAACATGTTTAAAAGGATTAAAATTAATTCATAAACTTATAATAATCTTTCCAATGTATAAAATAGAAAATAAGGTTTTAAAAACAACTCCGTGGATAGAATTTGTTTCCATAGAAAAACTAATATAAAATAATATATTTTAGTTCTTAAAAAAATGTCAACAATCATGTGTTAAATATCAAATACCATGTTTAAGATTATTGTTTTTAATTTTCTACAACCCTAAGTCTAAGGCCTATGTTAGAAATTAATAAACAATTCTCCCTCGTTTGCTTCAAATACCCAGCCATAATCCCATTATTATTCCATCAGAAATAATTAATTATGGTCATCCTATTATTATCCCACTCAATAGTCCCTATAAGGGGTTATTAAGGTTCTTAGGCATTCAATATCAAGCTTTAAGAAGCTACATTTCAAGATAAAGGTTCTTAATCTCTTCTCTCTCTATATTTCTGGAATCATTTCCAATTCCATTTCATTACAATGTGATATGTTATTATTATTCATTATTGTAAATTATGTATATAATTATAAATGATTGATCCCTATTACATCTTCTTATACCACAGTTATAGGCTTTTATAATTCCTAAACATTCCTAGAGTTATAAAATACACTATCCAAATCCCTACACTTGTCATGATTTTTTGGTATTATGGATGTATTCTTTCTGTGAAGTAGGATTTTAATAAGGATTGATTATGGTGATGTAGCCGGTGGATCCTCTATTAAGTCCCAAGTGGATTAAACTCATTTTTTACATAATTTCACCTTTTCCATCAATGCATTCTAACATGGAACTCTTTATAAAAGGAAATTTTATATCCCTAATAAGTATCAAATATGTGTGAAACATACTCTTGGGTTTTAGGGGGATTTTTATATTATTTATTTGGTCTCCTACCATAAAAAACTATTGTATTCAATGACTATTTCTTATTTTTATCCATATACCATGAACTTAGCCTACCCAATTATTCGATTGTCTTTCCTTTGATAAGGGTACTTTATATTATATTGTGTATATCTTATAGGCTTTATATTGATTATTGGATATTCAACTAGATATCTATATTAATATATTAAATGTAGAAATATTTATATTTCATATATCCATTGTTTCTATACATAAAACTATTAATTACATATCCATGATTATGGATGATGTTCCTTAGGGAATATTATTATATGTATTGTTTATCCATTCTATTCACATGATAGATGTGTTGGACTTATTATGTGAAAATTAAGGCTTAAAATTACATATCCCCTTGATTTATAGGTTAGTATCATAAGAAAAAATATCTTGGGTATTTGGTGTATTCCTAATAATTTATTTATGATTTTTTATTTGAGACCATGATGATATGGTTACAGTATTCAATTTCATAAATTCTATTACTATGATTGAGCTATTAATATCCATGTGATTATTAATTTTTATTTCTATGTTATCCATGGATGTATTCTTATCATGTTATTATTTATTATAGCATTATTTGATTATTTATTCCTTTAATATTATATATATCATTTTATATTTTGATATACACTATTTCTTAATGGTTTTTTATATAACCCTTTTATATTATTTCTTATTCTTTTAAGGAATAATGAATATTAATATGTGTGGCCTAAGGATGAGTAAGTCGAAATAATAATTTTTTACGAATACATATGATGTAATTTATGGGATAATTGTGTTAATTACTAATGTATAAGGTTTTTATGGGTCTATCATTCTATCCATTATCAATGGTGTAGGTGGAATGGTCATGCCACCAATCCCACCTACTTAATCGGGGAGGGAGGGATCCATCCTTGCTTATATGGCTTCCTAGCTTCAACCCTTCATCCCCTTCAATGACCCTTGAATACTCCCTAGATTTTCCAAGATCGATGTTTACTGTAATGCTCCACTATGAGAATATAGTGTTCCCTAGATTCTAAATTCCTTACTAGAGTTTACCAATTCTTCCTCTCTTCTTCATCTCTCTTTGGTGGCTTAATTCATCAAGGGGTTCCCCTCAGTGGATGTATTTTATTGGTTCAACTTTTATTCTTTGGGTTTACAAGATTGGGAGACTATAAGGATCCTAGATCAACGTTATTTTTGATTAATTTTTCAAATGAAGAAGGCATGATTTCAGCCTTATCTTTCACTCCTTATTCTATATTCAGCTTCTGACTTTCACTTTTTCATTAATCATTCAAGTTCCACCTAAAATAGGATCTTTAACTAGAATTGATTTGGATTAATCTTACTAGATTAACTCTTCTATTTTAAAATATGGGGATTATAAGTTCGATTGGTAACATGTTGGGATGTTTCTTGTGTTCAAATCATCATAATCATGCTTTATATCACCCATTTTATCCACACATTATTATTAAAATCGATGTATACAAGGCTCTGGTGGACTTCATTTTCATTGAGACTTAGGGGTGTCTTTACTGGAAGAAGAAAGTATGATTTGAATCATGAGTCAATTTTTGTTCATCTAGCAATCTTCTAGGTCGTGATACTTATGTCTGCTGACATGGGGTGGAAGCTGATTATCATTTGAGCCTCTCAGCTGGACTCTCAGTCAATGTTGGTAATGTTAATGATGAACCTCCTTAGAAGGGGGTTAGAAATCAGCAACTAGATCTAAGGGTAGAATACATCTTTACTGGTCTAATGAAAGACATAGAAGTAGTCAATATGTTATCAAAGTTTGTGGGTGAGGATGGGATGAGTCCAACAATAATTATTTTCTCCTGTACTCTAACAATTTCTTCTGATATAGGGTGTAAAGGGAAATATCATGATGTCTGTCCCATATCTTTCTCTGGAATGATAACCACTAGAAGTGTAGGTGTATATTGTCCTTCATTTCCATAGGTTTTTGTGCCCCATGGATCTCCATATCCTACCTTGACAATTAATTTAGGGAAATTTAGTCTCGAGGATCTTCCTGAGTCATGTGATAGACCTTTTCCTCCATAGGAGGTCCCTAAGTTTCAGGCTCCCCCAACTTCATTACAACACCAGAATCATTTTTACTATTTGAATGAAATTGTTGAGGAAGATACTATTTTGTAAGGGTGGAAGAATATAATTTCATTGGTGGAAAATGAAGAAGGCCTTTTCGAGTATCTAGGGTGGAACAATTTCAATTGTTAAAGAAGAAAAATCTCATTCTAATTTAGCCCGAGAATAGGACTTCCATCTAATAGTGGCTATTGGGGATGGCTTGTGTAAAGGGAAGAAAGGAACCCATGACTCTAGAGATCATCTAGTAAAAAATGGTAAAATAATAATAAAACATAATGACTACTACAATTTACCAAAACCCATGGAAACTAGATACTTTCTTAAGCCAAATCTCACTGAGGTAGAGGGTAGGCTGTCTACTTTGGCTACTATCCTAGGAGAGGTCCCAAAATTCATTTTTCTTGGGGAGCAAGCATCCCCCTTGTGATGAGGAGGGGGATCTCAAGATAATCGTTAAAAATTATCTACATTATAATCTATATTCATATGTGGGTATTCTAGAGTATATATGCAATAAGGATAATGATTGAATAAATGCCTTAGAGCTTCTTCTTCACTCTAAAGAAGAGATACTGGAGGATTCCTTTCTAGTAAATGTTTTAAAGGAGGATGGTACCAAAATGTTTGAAAGATTGCAATGAGTGGATATCAATGATGAGAAATATCATTGGATAAATAAATAGAACGATATTTTTTATGAATCATGACTGTTACGATGAAGAACCTCCTCTTGGAAGCAACAAAGCTTTAGATCTTCATTCAAGGTGAGTCACATATGGCGTTTGTTCGGTGTTTTGGTACCGGTTTGTGTGATCTTAGGTGGAACCCTGATGTCTTCTGGATGGGGTGATTTCCTTGGTGGTGACCTAGTGCATTGGTAGTTTATAGGATCTAGTTTCATGCAGTGGCATGTTCGACAGATAGTGGCCTATCCAGTGATAGGTGGTGGTGATTTTCAGAAGATACCTGTACAATGGGCTATGCACATTATATGTGTTTAGGATATGGTTATGTAATGTGGTTTTTTCCCATTGGGTTCTCAGGACATTGAATATAGGCTTTCAGGCCACTTTAATTGGTTATATTCAGGGTTTTGAATTGGGTTTAATCCCTATGGGTCAATGGGCCTGTAATGAGTTTTCCCTTACCCAGGTCAAAAGGGGTTTTTATTGTCTTTTTCTTTTTTTAATAAAGGTGCTTTCCCACAACCCTTATGGTAAGTATTTTTGATAATATTTATTAGTGTTTTTTCTATTTGGATTGTCACGAACCACTTCTGGTCAACCCTAAACTGGTCACCTGAGCCAACCTATGACAAGGCCCAAGAGGCATTCCCAATCCTCTTGGTCTAGTGACAAGCACCAAGGGCACCAACAAGATCTAATTGGGAATTATTTCATGTATTATAAATAAAATAATTAGTGGAAATAAGAAGATAAACCCAAAAAATACAATATCTAACTAAACAACCTTACAAAAATGGGAGATACAACCAAATAGAAAAGAAAATCCAATAGAACTTGAAAACTTCTAAGTCTCCATGTGACCCTAAGGGCACTCTCCAATCCCAAAAACCAACATCACCCATGGAAATCGAAACCAAGTTCTAACCTCTACTAGATGCTAAAAACAATAAATAAGTATAGGAATGAGTAATAAATCTCAGTAGGTGTGATCGAACAATATATTTCCAATTAATTTCCTTTAAATAAAAGACCCACCAATTTCACAATTTAAATACAATATATACAACATAGGTTTTCAAAAAACTTATCCTTAAAAAAAAACACAGTCCATTTCCCTTTTTTTAAAATTGGATTCTTTACCAAGATGAGATCTTTATTATTTTAAAGAAATAGAGAAAGGAAAAAAGAGATAATGTTTTTATTTAAAAAGGATAAGAGTGTGTAAAATATTCTTAAAACATTTCCATAAAACATTTCAAAACTCATTATCACCTTTTAACAATGAGGTACGCTATACAAGTGAGAATAAACAATGATCACATAACAAGGGAAATGAAATTTAGCTCATATGAGTAACCATACAAACAAGGCACCTAATTTATCGGCCATATATAAACTACTATCAAGGGAAAATATGGGAGTACCTAGGACCTTAGTGGATAATATAGAAAATACTAAAACCTAACTCATCTTTTAGGAATTCCTCACCCAATGACATCAATACTCCCACATACTTAGTCTTACCATACCTGGCCTAACCAAGGCGCATAATCTCAAAGTAGAGAAATGCCCATACTAAGGGCCACTAGCCAATGAATGATCTAAACTAGTGAAACAAACATTCTTGGAATATCTGTTAGATATTCTAGGTTCCCATGTCACGACTAAAGAGGGGATGTAAAAGAAGAAACCAAACAAGAAACCTACCATTCATATATATATATATGTATGTATCACAAGAACACACACAAGAAAAAAACCCCAAATAAACCCAAGGAACAATCCCTTGCCTTTCTACCATTTTTTTACAATGTATTCACATACCAAGGAGCTCCCATACCATTAAACACAACCACAACAAGAGTATCATCCAAGTAGAGTCTTCAAAAGAGGGCCAACTTATGAAAGTGCCAAATAGAACTAAAGAAATCTTCACATGTCAAACCATTTCTTAAAGAAATAAACACACAAAACTGTCAAAATAGAAAATACACTTGAAAACCCTTTTTAGATATCCAAACCACTATTTTAAATCCAAAACATGTTTACAAGATCCAAAAATGCATTTCATCATACACTTGGCATGTAAAACACAATAAAAAAATTTATTACAAATAAAACCAAGAGGAAATAACCTCATTTCACATCAAAATTTTATTCTAAAAATCATACATAACCAATTAATATCCAAGGAGGGTGATAAAAATAAGAAATCAATGTATTCTAAAATTTAAAGGCCAAATGAAAGGAATCCTACCTTAAACTCATGGAACTTTAATGACATAAACTTGAATCAACTCCAAGAAGGCTCAAATAAGTAATAAAATCCCATAGGAACATTAATAAAAAAATACCTAATTTAAACCTAAAGAAACATGAAACCTATACCTAAAAGACTAAGAGATAAGAGGAACTACAAAGAACATGGAAGAAGAAGAGAGAGGACGAATAAAGAAGGAGATTACTTTAATAAATAACCTATAAAAATTGAAGAAAACTCTTGATTCCACCCTTGGAAGAGGATGGGAGGCATAAAGAGGAAGGGAGGATCACCCTTGGAGCCACATGAACCAAATGTGGAAGAATAGGGTGATTTGGGATTAAAATTTGAATAGGTTAGAATGGTCAATTCACATTTTTATGATACTTGGGCACTGTGCATGGTTAGGCCACATGGTTTCCCAAATAGTACGCCAACCATACACCCCTCACTAGACACATAAGACACCCACATGGTTTGATAAACTGTGTACCTACTGTGTGACATGGTTCTATAAAAAATTGCAGAACCATGTGCACGACTTCCACATGGTTTGGACTAACCATGCTCAAGTCATGCACCCATAACCAAAGACACCCAAATACCTGCACGATTTATCCTAGAGTCCAAAAAGTTTGGATAAAACTATGATTAATCTGTGGAACTTAGATTATGTGAGTTTAAAATTAACTGGAAAGGATCTATACCTTAAGAGGTCTCAAAGTTACCCCTTATCCATGCACCTAAACTACAAAATAAAAGGAAAAAAACCCAAAACTCAAAATTTTGACATGAAACACCCAAAACTAGAGAGGGAAACCAAAGAAAAAAAATTTGAACTAAATTAAAAGAAAAATAAAAATAAAAACTAGGGTGTGAAAATTATCCCCACCATTATGTTTTTTACTCTAATAAATCCACAAAATCTCCATTTGATAAAGGGAAAAAGACTCACTCACCCACATGATCTGATTCCTCAAACCAAATAGTTCCTTGACCACCACCAAAATGAAGATACACACATATACCAGAAATAAACAAAATAACCCAAACCACTTCTCAAAAAATGATGGAAAATTTGAACTACAACCTCCAAAAACATGACACAAACAAAACCATTGGGCATAATCCAAAAGCCCAATGTCCACCTAGATGGAAAAGACCTAGAATCAAAAAAATCCAAAGAAAATAACCTATTTTCAAGGCACAGTAGAGACCAAACTAGATTACCAACATGGGAGGCTAGAGTGGACTCCACACCATTTTAGAATTCTAGTTGGGTGCCCAACGAACACCACCCTTCAAGCACCGAACCTTCAGACCAAAACAACCGCACACCAGACTCAATAAAGAACTAAAAAAACATGGAACACCATGAGACTCAGTTCACTACAACAAGGAACTTCCACCCAAATAGGGACCTAGAAAATACACACACTCATCCCCCTATTTCACCTCATATGAGAAGTGGTAGGAAAAATACACATAATGGGACAAACCTTCACTATAAATGAAAAAATTAAGAAGGTCCAAAATACACACTTCTATTAAAACAAAGGTTAAAAAAGGTTCACCACAACCATTACAAAAAAAAGAAACCTTACAAAAACAAAAACTTTAAACTAGACCTAGACCAACATCTAACTCCTAAAAATGATCCACATCACTTCCTTGAAACACCCTAATAGAACCATTGAAAATGACCTATGTTTCTACAGGAATGAAAAATATTTGGATCATTTGGACAAAATGAATTATTATGACCTTGATTTTTGTATTAGTGAAATATCAGAGTCCCACACCCAGAAGAAGCTGATGAAAGATCTGTAGGCCTCTTAATTACACTACCATCACCACCAGCTTTAGACCAATTCCCCATATACTTACCAGAATTACATTCATTGCTTTTAGATACTGGGGGAAGTATGGATACCTAGAAAACTTCTACTAACACAGCTTAAACCCACACATCTTACCTCATAATGTCATTAAAGGTGGTTAGACTGAACTTTGACTTCTTCTACTGTAGATTAGGACAAAAACCATTCTCAAAATGTCAAAACTTCAGGTAATATTCCTCATTCCACTATGGAAGATAAGGAACTAGATGAATAAAATAATGAATGAACTCCAACACCAATCCACCAAATTTATAAATTCAACAAATCTCTATCCCCTTAACCACCTTCACAGTCTCTGATAAGTATTACCAGATGAATGAAGCCTTAAAGACTTCCCAAGAAAGGTCTTCTTGAGTCTTGGTTTGAATGAACGACTTACACCACTTCAAACTTGGACCTTTGAGCACAAAGGTAGTGAACATCACCTTTATAGACTCAAGAAACTCGATGAATCCAAAGGTTATTTCGATTTTTTTCATCCACTCTTCATCCTCAAAAGGATCCGCTTAACTGTAAAATAAAGGATGATTCATCTTCTAAAAATCAAGAAGGAATTCCTTAGGTTGATAAACTGGAGGGATTTATAATGGTGAACCACCTATAGATGCATCTTAACATCTATTGAGTCTTTAGTGGGTGCTTACACTAAACAATAAGGAAACCTATAACTCAATCAAAACCAAATCACAATCCAAAACTTGCTACAAACAAATACTAAACGAAAAAAGGAAACAAACTCAAAAACATCCCAAAAATGTTTTAAAAAATACTTCCAAACACTACTTGAGAACCAATTTTTTAAAATCCACACTCCAATCCACAAAAATATTCCTTAAGTTCCATCCAAAAATCCAATAATTCCTATTCAAACCATTTACCTCACCCATAAAAAAACCCCATTTCATCAAAATCATTAAAATAAAAACCCATTTCATCCAAAAAAAATTATTTAATAACACATTTATAAAAAATTCCTTGAAATGAATCTAAAAAATCATTAATCATTTTCAAAAACCAAAACAATACCATTTTAAATAAGTTTTTTTTTCAATTTCAAAATAAGGTTTAAAATAAAACATCAAAATTAAGAAGAACCCAAAACTAATCCATGAAGGAAAACTAGTGTTGATGGGTGAATTGATCATATGGTTGACGGATATATTCCAATCATGACACCATAAAAGAGTGTTTTAAAGACCATGTCCCTATCTCCACATGGAATTCCGGGCACTATGAGATCACTGAGTCCACTGTCCTAACTCCCAATTTGTTTCCCAAACATGAAACGATCCATAAGAACCAAAGAAACAAAACAAAACCAGACTTCCCATGGTAACCCAAGGTTTGACACATAAAGTGTTATCCAAACACTCCCGTATACCTATACCCCAAGTTCATAAAGTCCTAATCCATCTACCTTGACATCCCAAATAACAAAGGGTGCTCTGAAGCTAGGTCCTCTAAAGAACCTATCCTTTGACACAATTTTTTAATTAACCACCCTGGTTCTGCTCCGAAGCAGTCACCCGAGCTGGCCTGTGATAAGGCCCGAGAGGCATTCATGATCCCCCCAAGATGGCGTCAAGCGTTAGGGGAACCAAAAAGATCCAATTGGGATCAATTTCACCCAATATAAATAAATGATGTAGTGGAAATAAATAAATAAACCCAAAATAAATACAATATCCAAATTAAAAATACATATATAAAATGTGAGATACAACCAAATATAAAATAAATAACTATCGAACTTGATAACCATTAAGTATCCATGTGACCCTGAGGGTCACTCTCTGATCCCAAAACCCAACATCACCCATTATGGTCAAAACTAAGCTCAAACATACACCAGATGCTAAAAACAAGAAATAAGTATAGGCATGAGTATTAAAACTCAGTAGGTGTTCCCAAAAAATATATTCCAAAATAATTTAGTTTATATAAAGATCCATAAATTTTAAGTTTGAAATACAATATTTACAACATAGGGTTCCATATATTTTCTCCTTAAAAAAATCATAGTCCATTTTCTTATTTATTTAAAAGTAGTTTCTTTACTATGATGGGAGAATTAGTATTTTAAAGGACAATAGATAATGTAGAAAAAAGATAATGTTTTTATTTAAAAAGGACAATAGGGTGTAAAACATTCTAAAAAAATTCTATAAAACATTTCAAAACTCATTATCACATTTTAATAAAGAGGTACGCCATACAAGTCAGAATAAGCAATGATCACACAACAAGGGCAATTGAATGTAGCTTATATGAGTAATCGACCAAACAAGGAACCTAATTTATTTATCGCAGATAACCTAGTGGCAAGGGAAAACATGGGAGTACCTAGGAGATCAGTGGATAATCTAGAATATACTAAAACCTAACTCATCCCATAGACATGCCTCACCCAATGACATCAATACATATACACGATTGGTCTTACCATACTTTGCCTAATCAAGGGGAAAAATCCCAAAGTAGAGAAAGGTCCATACAAAGGGCCACTAGCCAATTCATGATCTAAACAAGTGTAGAAACTAATCTCGAAAAATAAGCTAGATATACCAGGTTCCCATGTCAAGACTAAAGATGGGGTGTGCAATAAAAAACCAAATAATAAATCAATAATTCACACACACACACACACGTATATATATATATATATATATATATATATATATATATATACATCACAAGCACACACACAAGAAGAAACCCCCCAAATCACCCCAAGGAATGATCCCTTGACTTTCCACCCTTCACCCACAAGGGAGTACCATACCAATGACCTACCTTACCATTCAACACAACCAAGGAAAGAGGATCATAGAAGGAGAGTTTTCAAAAGAGTACCAACTTATGAAAGTGATAAATGGACCTTAAGAAATATTCACATGTTAAACCATTTCTTAAAGAACCAAACATAAAACACTTTCAAAACTAAAAATACACTTGAACACCCTTTTTATAGATATAAAAAACCATTTGAAATCCAAAACATGTTTACAAGATCCAACTGATCATTTCATCATACACTTGGTATGCAAAAAACAATCAAACCATTTATTATAATTAAAATAAAGAGTAAATCACCTCATTTCACATTAAAATTTATTCTAAAAATAATACATAACTAATTAATATCAAAGGAATGTGTGAAAAATAAATAAATATATTCTTAAATTTAAATGCAGAATGAAAAGAAATCCTACCTCAAACTTATAGCACTTTAATGATGGTAACCCGAATCAACTCCAAGAAGGCTCAAAGAATCAAGAACATCCAAGAGGAACCTTAACAACATGAAAACCATAATTTAAACCCAATGAAACATGAAAACCTGACCCATAAGGCCAAGGGATAATAATAACCATAAATAAAATAGAGGAAGAAGGGAGAGGAGGAAGAAAAAATGAGATTACCTCAAGAAATCACCCCCAAAACTTGAAGAAAACTCTTTATTACACCAATGTAAGAGGATGGGAGGTATAAAGAATAAGTGAGGATCCCCCTTAGAGTCGTAAAAACCAAATAGATAAGAATAAGGTGATTTGGGGTTAAAATATATAGAGGTTAGAAAGGTAAATTCACCTTTTTAATATACGTGGGCACTGGGAATGGATAGGCTGCAAAGTTTCCCAAACCATGATCCAATAGTGAACCCCTTACCGGACATAAAGGGAACCCACATGGTTTGGTAGAATGATTTTTGAAACTATACGCCAACCATGGGATATGGTTCTATGAAAAATGGCAGAACCATGCGCATACCTTCCACACAGTATGGACTAATCATTTTCATGTCATGCACCCTTGATCAAAGACACCCAAACACCTACACAGTTTCTCCTAGGGTTCGCATGATTTAGATAAAACCATGATTAATCCATTAAAATCAAATAATGTGAGTTAAAAATGATATCAAAAGGATCTCTACTTCACAAGGTCGCACTGTTACCCCTTAAATGTGCACCTAAAACATGAAATAGATGAAAAATAGCTAAAAACTCAAAATTTGATCTGAAACCCCCAAAAATGGAGAGGTAAACCAATGAAAAAAGATAAAACAAAGTAAAGTAAGAAAATAAAAACCAAGTTGTGACATGGAATACTTATATTCGATCCTAATCATCTATTAACTAAGACTATGGTGATATAAAGACCTTAATTGATCAAATGGATTAAATTAAATTAGGATTTGATGGGTGTTAAAGATAGAAGTTGTCTTTTGAATTTTAATTTCATATTAAAATTTTAATCAAGGGTGTTTTGTGGATTGAAGTGTGTTTCATGGAAAATATTGTATATAGGAGAAGGAAAGTGTATAGAAAAATGTGAAAAGTTTCAAATAATTTAATATTCACTATTTATATTCATCAACATAATTCATAAATTAAGGAACCTTAAAAATAGAATATTTAAGTCTTAATTTAAGATAATATGAATTTATTTAGTTATGTGGTGTGTTATTGAGTTTTTTATGATAAAATATATCTATTCACATCAAATTACCTCATTAAAATATGAATAAATTTGTCTAGTGACCTAGAAGTTGTTTTTATTCACTGGATTTTTGTAGTTTTAATTATAAAATAAGAGAAGAAGAAGTTATATATATATTTAATGAAATTATAAATACTTAAATTTAAGGATTATACTATACTATACTATAATTCTTAAAGAGTTATCTTCTATTTGTATAGAATAATATTTATCATGTTGGGAGGAACTAGTATTCACATAAGTTTTAGGATAAACCTTATTTATTGTATCCATTAGATGATACTAGTGGATTTTTTTGAAATTTTTGATATCATGCCATAATGTGGATGTATCCATTCATTTTTAATGGTGACACTTATCAATATATGTTTTCATTGTGGTTTTTTATACATGGATTCTCAAATATTTTTATAAGTTAATTGAAATAATTTATTAAATTCAGTTTTAAAGAAGGAATATTGGAAGTCAATTTGTTTATAGTCATATTAACCAATAATAAGGGTTTATTAGTGGAGAAAATTATTAATATTAACTAATCTAACCACCCCAAAGAATAATTATTGTTGGAATTCACTATAATTGGTGGCGGTGTTTCTGTAGTTGGTATTAGATCAATTTATAGGATTCCTTGGAATAAATCAATACTTTTAGAATCTAAATTCATGGTATAAGTATTTATATACATCATAGATCATATTAATTCAATGAATACAGAACATATTCCCACATTTTATGAGGAAAATTAAAATGTTTTAAGGGAAGAATATTTACATACTATCTCTCACTGGGTTTAGATATTGTACACATTTTAACTAATGGTTTTACTCCAATTATGGAATGTGTGGTGATAAATATTACTAATAGAAAGACTATTTATATTTTTTTTGACATGAAATAAATTATATATTAACTTCAATTTTAGAGAAATAATTCCTAAAATTTATTGGTATCAAGATAGATAAAATAATTTGTGATAAGCTATGAAATATTTCTTAATGGAATGTTAGAGTAAAGTAAGAAATATTTTAAATATATTATTCATTCGTATTCTTGATATATAAATATGGGATGATTTATTTATTTACTAGATTTAATGAAATTGTGGGATTTATCAGTGGTTTTGTAGGAACTATAGAATATTAAATGATTTTCAAGAAGTTGTTGAATATTTTATTAGATATGTTTTTTATTGAAATATAATTTCTTGAATATCATGACATCAATATATTTTCACTGGATCACTGAAACATTGTATTTGTTAAGTATAATATGAATAAAGGTTATTATTTCTTAACTATATGTAAGGGAGATAAGTAAATAACTTTAATATACTTGAATATTGAATATAATTCTAAGTAGTTCAAGGAATAATAGAATAAATCAGATTTAGATGGATATGTTAATTCAAAGTTTGATAAGATCATATCAATTATCTCAAGAAGTTTTCAAAATGAAAAGGAATATTTCATAGTAAAATTATTTAGAAGTGTTTTAGTTATGATAGTATTAGGATTTTTTAAATAATTTATCCAAAGTTGAAGAAATAAGAGAGTGAAGATAAGGAATAGTCATCAAAGAAGTTCTCTAGGTAGAATACTTCAAATCTAGTAAGAAGAAGTTTCATTTTAAGGGAAAAGAAAATAAATTTCTGAAATTGAAAAAGTAGTGTTACTGTTCAATGATGTAGGAATAATAGTGTAATGATAGTGAAAATGAATAATAATTTTCGCCAAGTGATATTGTGAATTTTTTTTATTTTCACAGTGAATGAATAGGAATCACTAGTGATATAGAGAAAAAAATAAGGAATCATGGAATTCATACTGGAATAATAATTGAAGGAATGTATTGGGAAGTTCTATAAACTAGAAAAAGAGAATAAAAACATGGAAAATTCACCTTAAATAAAAAATTCGTTTTACAAGGTTCATGTTTAAATCCATCCATCCAAAGTAAATTTTTATTAAGAGAAGAAGAAAATACACAAAGAGGACTACGAAGGTCTAAAGAAATGCAAACCAAGGGCATCCCCTCTAATCAAATCAACACATTCTGCCTTCAAACTGTTAATCCGTAAAATTTGTGCGTTTGTGGAACTGTGGTCAGCCATGGAGGCCAAAAAGTATGCAACCTTGTTCCCCTCTCGATAAATGTGATAAATAGTAGTGTTATGACCAAGCATATGACAACAGTTCCTGATCACGTACTCTATGGACCACGGACTAGAGCGTTTCTCTTTGAGGCAATTTAGGAGGACAAGTGAGTCCACCTCCACTTCCGAGATGGCAACCTCCTCCTGAATGCACAAGGAAAGTCCTGTGAGAAGATCCCGGGCCTCTGCAAGAATGGCATTTCCCCTGCCCATAAAACAAGAGAAAGCCAGGATCACATCACCCTTATTATCTCTAACAACCCCCCCTCCAGAAATCACCCCCGCTGCGCAAGCTCCGCCAGTATTGAGCTTGTAGCCTTCAGTAGGGGGGTTCCATCGAACCCACTTCCCAGGTCCTACTTCCTCAGGAAGGGAAGGATAAATGTTGTTCTTCTGCATGCATGGGAAAGGGGAGGACCACTGCTGCTTTTTAAAGAGCCACGACATGTCAATAAGATGGAAACGTATGCGCGCGAGGATAGCTCTAGTTGAAGGTATGACTCCTTCATATCGGGCTTGGTTTCTGGCTTGCCAGATGCACCAGCACCCCACATTAAAGGGGACAGCACGGGAAAGGTGAGTCTTCTCCGAACCAAGCGCTCCTTCAAACCATCTATCCATAAACTCATACTCTGTCTCCTCAGAGCTTGGAGACCTGACTCCCCCAAGAAAGGACCAAACCTCCAACGCCCATTCACTTTTGAAGAAGAGGTGATCCAAGCTTTCCTCCATTTGCTGCTTGCAACAGTGGCATCCTGAGGCCAAACTGATCCCAAGTTTCTTGATATTGTCATCTGAAGCCAGGCCCAGATTTCTGATTCGCCAAGTCAAGAAGTTCATTTTGGTCGGGATCTGGCGACACCAGACCACACCGTTCCATCGATCCAGGGGCCTCGAGTGGACCCTCCACCTTTGGAAGTCTCTGTTATTGAAGACCCCCGAGGATGATGGAGTGAAGAAACACCTGTCTTTCTCGGAATTCAACACGATCGAATCAAAGACAACCTGTTGGTCCACATTCAACACTGCCTTGATGAAGTGGGGATGGCGTTGGGCTTCCTTGAACGAGATCAAAGGCGCCGGACATCTTGGGAAAGCCAGAACAGAGCCTGCCCAGTTCTTATTCAAGAAGGATATGTCCCCTGTACCAGCAATCCAACGAGAGCAAGAAGATAAGGAGAGAACCAGAGGTTGGACTTTGGCCCACAGCGGGGAAGCTGGTCCGCAACTTACCTCCTCATTACCCCTGAACAAAGGTGACATGCATTTACCCCAAAGAGTTTGCTCTTCCAGAATCTCCCATGAGAGCTTTGCATGGGCCCCTTCGATAGTATAATGGAGGCTACGGCAGTTGATCCCCCCTTCGGAGATGGGTCTTGCCAACCTCTCCCACTTTGTCCAGTGTCGTTTACCTTCAGAATTAACATCCCAGATGAAGTTGCAAAGAACAGCGTCCACTGCTTTGATGACTCCTTTCAGCATGTTGGAGGAATCCAAGGCATGAATGGGAATGGATGAAAGAACACTATTAACCAGAGCAATGCGTCCTCCGAAAGAGAGAAACTGATTCTTCCAGTTAAGAACATGTCCTGAAATCCTGCTTAAGATTCCATCGAAGTCACGGATCCTCAATCTTCCAGAAGATATGGGAGTGCCCAGATATTCCATTGGGAACCGCCCGAGTTACATGTTGAGCCTGTTTTTTAGGGAGTCCAGACGCTGAGATGAGTTACGGTTGGAGATGAAGAACTCACTCTTATCCTTACTCAGAACCTGACCGCTCCAGAAGCAATAGTCCTTCAGAATCTCCATCAGACATTGGATGGATCTCCTTCCCCCATTAAGGAATATCATAGTATCGTCGGAAAACATAAGGTGGGAGATAGTAGGGAGGCTATATTTCCTCCGGAAAGGAAGTAGGTTCCCTTGGAGTATGCTCCTGTTGATTGAGGCACTCAAAGCGTCTTGGGCAAGAATGAACAGGCTGGGGGAAAGAGGGTCTCCCTGCCTTAGACCTCTGGTAGCCTTGAAGAAACCGTGAGTTTTGCCCATAAAGGAAATTCCCAGCCAAGAAGAGCTCACGCATCTGAAGACATTGTCCACCACCTTTGCCGAGAACCCCATCGTCGCCAAGGCTCTGTTGAGATAGCTCCATTCAATCCGATCATAGGCTTTGTTCATGTCAACTTTGATGGTGAGGTTGGATCCATGAGTCTTGTGGTTAGTATCCCTCACCATCTCCTGTGCAAGGGCGATGGCCCCCTGAATTGATCTTCCTCGCACAAAGCCATGTTGTTCAGGAGAAAGCCATGAAGGCAACCACGTAGCTAGTCTTAGGTTGATGAGACAAGCAAAGATTTTGTATGGGAAATTACAGAGACTGATCGGCCTATAATGGGACAGAGAGTTGGGATGTTTAACCTTGGGAAGAAGGCAGAGTGTCGTGGATGAGGCCACCCTCGGTAAAGACCCCCCCTTGAAGAAATCCTGAATAACTTCAATAACGTCGCCTTTGACCACCTCCCACGATCCCCTGTAGAAAGATCCAGGGAACCCGTCTGGCCCAGGGCCACTCTCCGGATCTAGATTCTGCATGTCTTGGAAGATCTCATCCTCATAAGGAATGGATTCCAAAGAACGATTCTCCTCCTCTGAAACTCTGTTCTGGATCGCCTCCCACAGCCCCGAAGTGCCTGTCGGATACCCACTAGGCATTCTAGGATTCTGACCAGCAAGAAGATCCTGGAAGTAATGAAGCGCCAACTTCCCAACCTCTTCCCTGTCGTTCACATACGAGCCGTCCTCCTGTAGGATATTTGTCTTTGCCCACTGCTTCCATTCTGAAATGCATGCATGGAAGAACGCGGTATTTTTGTCGCCCTCTCGGAGCCACTTCACTCTGGACCGATCCCGAGCCTGTCTCTCTTGCTTCAAAATCTCCTCCGCCCAACAATCCTTCTTAGTTTCCAATTCTACGACGGCTTCCTCACTCCAAGTTTCCTCCAGACTCCGTTCCAGATGCTCCACCTCCTGAGAAAGGGACTCAAGCTTTCTATCATTAAGGGAAATGCTTCTGCACCAGACCTTCAACCCGTTTTTAACACTTCTAAGCTTGTTATGAATGGCTACCCATGAGTAACCTTGGGTGGGAGCATTCCATAGATCACGAACTAAATCGTGGTAACCCTTGTATCTGGCCCAGTATGGGTAGAACCTGAAAGAGTCTTGAGAAGGCTTACTGGGAATGATCGAAATCTTCAGCGGAGAATGGTCCGAAATACCACGGGCAAGATGAGTGACTTCGGCCTAGGGAAAAGAAGCCAAGGCGTCGGAGTTAGCCAGACAGCGATCAAGCCTGCTCCAACACCTCTTTTTTCCACCCTGGTTATTGCACCATGTAAAGCAGTCCCCTCGAAAGCCCAGGTCGAGTAGACCACTTTTTGTAATATAGGAAGCAAACTCCAGACTGGCCTGCCTCGGGAAGGCTCCTCTCTCCTTCTTCTCCTCCGGGTCACTGATGATGTTGAAGTCGCCCGCCACGAACCAGGGAATATTCATCGGCCTGAACGCTTCGAGGTCATGCCACAGTCTTAGTCTTGCCTGAGGATCGCAGCTTCCATACACAAATGTTGCAAAGAACATATCTTCTCCCTTCTTGACTTTCACCGTGAGGAATTGGTCTCCTGCATCAATGAAATCCACTGAGACATCCTTCTTCCAGAACACCCAGATGTGGTTGTTGATAGAGCCCGCATGCATGTGGCCATGCATTCTGGCACGACGACGGAAAGAGTTAATTTTCCTCGGGTGTTGTTTCGGTTCCAAGATAGCCACGAGACATGATTTTTTTCCCCTTGATTCTGAAGCTATGAAGTCCGTCTTTAACCAAGCTCCAAGACCCCGAGCGTTCCAGACTATCATGTTCATCATCTATCACGGGAGGATCCAGCTTTGGCCACAGACTTCTTGGTCTTTGAGATCATGAGAGTAGCACCCTCCCGTTGAAGCCTTACTTGGAACCGAGTGCGGGCACCAGGGCTCTATACAGAGGGCGAGGAGGCCTGTGCCAAAGAGGAAGAGAGGGATATCACAGACTTCCCTTCATCCCTTCGCTGATCAGGCACACTACTGCTCTCCAAACGGGGGACCTCAGGTTGCTTCAAACATTCCCCATGACTATAGACCGTGGTATGAAGACATAGTGACAAGGAGGGAGTGTTGCTGGTATAGGCTCTCTTGTCCCCAACTGGAAGGCCTGCCTCCTGGAACCCATGAGGATGAGGACAAAGACTCCAAGAAGGATAGACCAAATCCACCAACTGATCCCACAAACGCTCTAAGCAGGGGAAAGGTCCCTTCAGTGTGACCCTCGGCCCCTGATCCTAAGAGAGCGAAGGAACAGGAATCAAGTCCTTGATCTGTAAGGGAGGGACTATGGCTGGAGAAGCCTCAGGGGACTCCATGACTGGGACTTATGGACCAGGGTATCCAGTAATTGGTGAAAGATATTGAGAATTTAAATGTCACAAATAACTAGGATAAGAATACGGATGATGCACTAAAAGTGAACATTAAAAAAAACTAAAAATAACTTTTTAATTGTAAAAAAAAGGGAAATGAGAAGACTTGAAAGTAATTTAAAAAAGTTAGTGATCATTTTAATAATAAAGTGTATCTTTATATTTATTTTAATAGTCATAACATTTAGTGGGATAAGGATGAAGTAAAAGTTAATAGAAATAATATGAATAAATTTTACTCAAAAGAAGAATTCTAGAATTTGGAAAACACTGAAAATGGAGACATGAAAAAGAAATCTAATATATATAATAAGGTAAAAAATTTGAGGAATATTTAATATATATTGGGTATTATTTCATGAAATCTATATAATTTTGGTTTTAAAAAATCACTTGATATGAATGGTCAGAATGGTGAATTATAATCTGTGTCAAAATCTGGACAACATAGAGTATATATTAGAAGATTTTAATTTTTTGGATATTTTTGGTGTTTTGGTGGATACAAAATTATGGTAAGAAGTAGTTTTTTAATTAAATATATTTCAATAATTATATATAAGTTTTAAGGAAGGATTAAGATAATATACTAAAAAATACTTTTCTAAAAAGAAACTAAAAATTCAAGAGTTCTATTAAAGAATAAGTTTAATGTTCTTAATGAGGTTTCTAGAAGATGTGATCAATTGAGTAAATTAGCTAAAGTGTGGCCTTCAATTTTCTAATAGGATTGATTATAAATAATTCTATAAAATTTAATAAAAAATGAAATATGTAACACTGCATGATTTTAAAAGAAGAACATTACCTTTGATAGCACAACACTGAGTTTAAACAAACAATGAAATATTATTATTTAAATATGGCCATTATAAGATAGTAATTGAATTTTTGGATATAAATAGGAATAAAAACATTATGAAATATTTATATAAAATTAATACATAATAAAAATGTTTTGATTAATTCTTATTAAATAAGTATTCAATTTTTAGTAAAGTCATTTTATGATTCAAAATTACGTTTTTTAAAATGATTTTTATTGATTTTTGTAATAAAATATTATAATTATTTTATACCATTTTAAAAAAATTATTTGATAAAAATGATAACATTTTTGAAATTCAAATATCAATTTTTTCTTGGCATAATTTTTTTTATTTTACTAAAAAGTTCGATCGTTTAATAAATAGTAAAAAATACTGATTATTATTGAAAATTATCTTTTCTTTTCATGTATTTACAAAGTCACATTCTATTTTGGATTAGTTTTAAAATTAAATTAGTTCATTTTTATTTAAAATAATAAAATATTTTTTTTGAATCAAAATAATACTTGAATTTAGTATAAAAACATATTTATACATAAGAAAACATTTTTTTTTCTAAAAAATCATTTGTTTTTATGTTTTGTGAGTTTAATTTTAAATTAAATTCTTACACTTATGTGAATTTATTTTGATAAAATAGATTCCTAATTTTGAATCAGAATAATTAATATAAATTTAAAGGGTAAACTTAATTTTTTTTCATTATGAATAATAAAAACATTAGAAATTTGTTATCATGGTTAAGGTTAAAACATGTTAACTAGGGGATTAAACTAAATATATAAGGATTGAAATTACCTAAAATATTTTATTTATCCTATTTTATGAGTTTTTTTGACCAAATATCTGTTTAAAGAGTTAAATAGCGTATTTTAAAATATTATTACTTGGTGTCAATGTAAATTGACTTTTACGGTTAAATTAGTTATTTTCCTTAGAAGTATTTTTCACCTGTTCTGTATTCTTATATTGAATGTAATTCCTTCCACCTTTAGATTATACACCTGATAAAATGGGTTAATATATTGAAATTATATTTTCAATTTTTTTTAGAATTCCTATTTTATTTTTGTTCATATAATTAAGATATCATGGTAAAAAGTTAAGTTATCACAATTAAGGAAAAAATTAGTTTATAGTGGTTTAACTAGAAAATAAGGATTCAAATGTATCCAAAAATTGTCTAAATGTGAATTTTTTGAGTTACTTTAGACCCTATAACATATTATCTTTGAATATGGGGTGACTTGGTTCCACTAAAATTATTATAATATATATATATATATATATATTATTTAATATTGTAAGTAATACCAAGTGTGACCTTTCCCTCACTTATGAAAGGGGACCACCCCTCTTCTAGAAACCGATTTATTGCTTGATTTCAATGTAAATTGACTTTTATGCTTAAATAATGTATTTTCCTTAAAAGTAATTTCCACCTGTTCTGTGTTCTTATATTGAATGTAATGCCTTCCACCTTTAGACTATAAACCTGATAAAATGGGTTAAAATTTTGAAATTATATTTTCAATTTTTTATAATTATTATTTTATTTTTGGTAATATAATTAAGATATCATGGTAAAAATTTAAGTTATCATGGTTAAGGAAAAAATTAGTTTATAGTGGTTTAACTAGAATATAAGGATTCAAATGTATACAAAACTTGTCTAAATGTGACTTTTTTGAGTTACTTTAGACCCTATAACATATTATCTATGAATATGGGGTGACTTGGTCCCATTGGAATTATTATGATATATATATATATATATATATATAAAATTTAATATTTTAAGTAATCCCAAGTGTAACCTTTCCCTCACTTATAAAAGGGGACCACCCCTCCTCTATAACTTACACATTTTTAGGACTCTATTTTTTTTCAATACTTGACCAAATATATTCATAAAATCCCTCCCATTATCCCAGAGTCCCTAGTTTTATAATAAAATCAAACCTAAGAAGGATTTAAGTATAAACCTAAAGTGGTTTTCTGAAGAATTTGTATAGTTATTAGTTGAGTATTTTTGTTTTATATCTCCATAAAATTATATTCAACAATTTTTAAATAATTAAATAAGTATATTATATATACTTATATTTTATTATGTTAATTTCATAACCTATATTCATATCCACTTCCATTAAATGGTAAATGAATCCATTATCTGTGTGTACGACGGACTACTGCCACATGAACCGATACAATTCATTTTCCATCACTGCCTCTCACTGATGGATATAATGAAAGATTTGAAATTTGAATATGATATTAATGAAATAATTATAATTATTTAAATATAATATATAATCTATTTCCTTATATTTATATCTATTTAAAAATGATAACATCGTTCATGCATATGTGTGAATTATCACCTCCATGAAGCAATGCAATTTTTTTCATCACCGTATCACATGTCTAGTATTTATAAGTAATTTTAAATATAGAATATTATTTTTATGGTATAATAATAATTAATTAAATATAAAATAATCCTTACCTTCTTTCCTCTATTATCTTTGAAAAATGAAAATGTTACTCATGCATACGTACAACATACTGTCTCCATGATTGTAACGTAATCCATTTGTCTTAAATATCATTCATATTTGGTTTTAATATTATTAATAATGTATAAAAATGATAATTATTTCTTAATTATTATTTTATATATGATTTAATAATTATCACCTTTACCATAGTCATCCAATTGATTTCATTTTTAACCTACAAGTCAAATGTCATCAAAACACCCAACTTGGACTTAACTGATTAAGTAGTTAAATGTGTCATTGAAATAAATGAAGAAAATGGATTAATTATAAGGTATTAAACCTATAAAATGTTCTTAATAATTTAAATAAATGATAAAAATTTATTATACATGATATAAATAATGTATGTGATGATTCAGAATTGTGGTAATGAAAAATTTATTTTAAAAACCTTATATTGAATGTTTTAAAGACTGATTTTCTAAATGTTTTTCATCCATGTCCATATTATTAAAATTATATCATGGAAGTATTTATATGAAAATAAATTAATTATAAAGGATATTTTATATCTATTTTGACTTTATTTCAATGGTTTTTAAAAGGAAACTTTTTACATATTTTATAAAAATTGTTTTTAAAAAAAGGAAAAAATAAATTTTCTATTTTAACATATACTTCATTAATTATTTTTCACACCACTAAAACCATTATTTGAAATTTCTACTCCTTTACAGTTTTTCAAATTTTTTTCCAAATAAAAACCCTCCTTCCAATTTTTATGAGTATTTTTCAAAAGGGTTTTAAATGATAGATATTTGGATATCTAGAAGTGTTTTTAATATGGGTGAAAGAAAAAGTTTTATGAGAATGATCATGGAAATGAAATATTTCATATGTTATGATTAAGTTATGGTTCTTGGGATTTTTTTTATGATGATGGGTGAACCTGATATAACTCATTACGATGGGTGATCCTGATATAGCTCATGATAATGGGTGATCCTGATATAGCTCTCCAATGCATTGGTGTAAAGGGAAGGAGTTAACTAGCTATTGATTTATCCTAAGAGATTATTTGAATTTACTGGATAGGTTATTACATTTATAAGAGTTATTGTAAGAGTGATATGAAAATTATGTCCCATGTTACAACATAGTTTATGTATGTGTGCCATAGGTTTTTATATAAATCTTATGAGTTTACAAGGTAAGATAATGATCATAATATTAAAATAGAAGTTTATGCTAGTTCATAAGGGTGTAATGTATAGATTTTTTAAAATGTTTTCATTAAATTTTCATGATTTAAAAGAATTTTTTATTGTTATTTTTCTGTTAATATTTATTAAGATTTTTTTATGAAAATCTATGGGAGGTGAAGTTGCTTTTTTACATAAGAAAATGGTTATTTTAAGATAAATTTTTATTATAAAAAGGGTTAATTTTTAATGAGTTTTCATGAAATAATGGGTTTCTTTATTTATTTTTATATGTAATTACTATGTTTTTTGTGCTCATCCCACATTTTGAAAAAAAAATTCATAGGGTTTTAAGGATGTGTAGAGACATAGATGTTGTAAAGATGAAAATTATGAAGATCTGTCATAAAAATAAAAATGGTTATATATTAAAAGTTTTTGTATTGTGGAAAAAATGTATACTAGGTGGAAGTGTCCAATTTGTAATATATTGGTTTTTTATAAAAGATATATGTACTAATTCACTAAAACTCTAAACTGAAAATATAATCAAAATGATATAAGCTTAATTCTTTTTTAAAGATTTAATTTAGGTATTGTTTAATGTTGGGTCCTTAAAGTTGTTATCATAGGGAGGTTTAGATAACTTTTTATATGAGGATTAGAAAAAAATGGTGATAAAATTGGGAATAAGTCTAAGTATAACATCCTAAACTTTTGGTAAAGTATATATTTTTTGGTATCCTTTCAATGAAATCCCTATATGGATACTGGAATGTCGGTGCGGGTTTGGCACATATGCGCCTAGGGATAACCACTCAAAAAGGCGTTGATTGGGTATTAACTTGATCATCACTAGTGCATGATGAGTGGGACTAAGACTACCCATCTGGATAGAAACTATTGGGTGATAATTATTTAGTTAATTAAAATTCTCTCTATTAACCATTATGAATAATGAGATGATGAAACCTATAGAAACCTATGATATGCCATAGTGATATTGGATAACCCTAAGGTTTCATGGGTTGATAAGTCTAAGTTTAATCATAATTTTATTGGAATATATACCCCTTTTGATGATTTATCTGACTTGAATACTTTTAGATACATTAATTGAGTTTTGATATATGTTTGAGATATATATAACCCTCAAATTTAACATGTGATGAAGTTATTTGAGTAATAATTCCCTTACATTTTTTGGACAAAGTTTTAGAAGTATTAATAACCTTTAGGGTTTATATGATCATTGATGTTGGGTTAATTATGGGTTATTTCAATTTTGATAATATATGTTTTATTGTATATATAACTATGAGATTGAAAAGTGATTTTTTAATTAAGTGATTAATACTATTTTTGAAGAATATCAATATATTTTTGGGGAACATTATATCCTTAAAGTAAACATGATATTATTGGATAAGATGGTATTTTATTTAAGAAATAAAGGTTGAATTATTTTTTCAAAGAATATATTATTTTTATATTTATTAATGGAGATTCATGATATTTATGAAAATTAATATAATATTTTGTAAATTATATGATTAGGCTATATACGAGTTTGTGTATATGATATTTTGAGTGACTAATGTTGTTTGGAGATAAATGTTAAATTTATCTAGGAATAATATGGGAAAAAATATCTATTATTTTTAGTTTTTGAACTTGGATTAATATAAATAGTTATATATGGAACATTTAAAGTTTAACTTTATGTGTTATTGTTATGGATTTGGAGATTAATGTAGAATTTATTTATTTTGGATATTATCTTATCTTGTACTAACCATTTTGATTTTGGATAATGTATAGATAAGGGAGGATTATTTTATCTTTTATAGATCATGGGATCCATTAAAAGTTTATTTTATTAAATTAGGCATGAAAAAACTCATCTTGAATATTAATTTCATGGATTAAGATGTAAGATCGAAGAGGGAATTGATCAAAGAACAACCAAATGATGAAATTGTGCTTATAAAATGGAATAAAGTCCTGTAAGTATATTTTCTCAAGTTATATTGGTAAAATAATTCCTAAAATATAGTAAAATGACATTGAAATAAAAATATCATCCTATTACATTCATTTATGATGAATTTATTATATTTTTCACATCTCTTTGGTTTATAGTTTTCTAGTTATTAACGTTTTCATGATCATTCACTTTCTTGTGATCATTATTCTCTATCACTATCGATCATTATTTAGACATTATATTTTTCCTCCATGACCATATTTTCAAATACCACTAATTCTATCCTATTTGGATACCTTATTACATGTTTATTTCTAAATGACCTTTATATTTCTCACTCCCTCTTTTCAAAAGGAAGTTTTATTAACACTTTTTTAGATGTGGGTTTTCAAAAAAAGTGTTTTCAAATGTTAAAACTTGATTATTGATATAAACATAAAATTATTAGTAATGATTTTTTTAAAGGGGAGGGGGATAATGTAACACCCTGATATTTTAAAAGAAAAACATTATATTCAATAGCACAACATCGAGTTTAAACAAACCATGAAATATTATTATATAAATATCATCGTTATAACCTAAATATTGAATTGGTTGGTATGAATATGAATAACCACATTATGAAATATATACAATGTTCCTATTAAATAAATATTATTTATTAATTCTTATGAAATAATAATTTAATTTTTTGTAAAGTCATTTTATTATTCAAAAAAAAATTTCTTTCAAAAACAATTATTTCTTTTTATGAGTAAATATTATAATTATTTACAACCAATTTTATAAATTTTATTTGATAAAAATGATATCATTTTTGAAAACATAATATCAAAATTATATTAAGTTTAAATTTTGGTATTTTTTGAAAAGTTTGATTTTTTAATGAATAGTGAAAAATAATGATTTTTATTGAAAACTGTCTTTTATTTTCATGTATTTAAAAATTCATATTATATTTTATATTAAATTTAAAATTAAATTAAATTATTTTTAATAAAAATAATCCAATAAATTTTATTTTAATAAACATTATACTTGAATTTGGTATAAACACAATATTATATTAAAAAGGCATTTTTATGAAAAACTATTTTTCGTTGTGTTCTATGAGTTTAATTTTAAATTAATTTATAAAAAATATATGAATTAAATTTTATAAAATAAATTTAATATTTTTAATAATAATGATTAATATAATTTAATATTCTTAACTAAATTTTTTCTCATAATTGATAGTAAAAATTGTAAAAACATGTTACTATGGTTAAGGTTAAAACATGTTTACTAGGGGTTAAGCTAAAGAGATAAGGGTTAGAATTACCTAAAAACGTTACCTTATACTATTGAATGAGTTTTTTACCACTAAATATCTATCTATGATGTTAAATAATGTATTGTAAAATATTAATTTTTATTCTGTAACATAAGGTTCACTTTTCAGAAGATAAGTTATATTTTATTTAAATTAAAAAAATAGTTTTAGCTATTTGCATTTAATGTAATAGATTTAAGATTAAATTTGGTTATAGATTGATTAAAAACTCTAAAAAACTTTATTTTTTATTATTTAACCAAAAATATTCTTATAAAACAATTTATTACTTGATTTCAAGGTAAAATTATTTTTATGCTTAAATCGGGTAATTTCCTTAAAAATATTTCATGTGTTTTGTGTTCATATATTAAAATTAATTTCTCCTATATTTAAAATTTAAACCCAATAAAATTTATTTCAAATTTTTAATAATAATTTTAAAAAATCAAAATCCCACTTTTATTTTTTTTCATATAATTAAGTTATCATGGTAAAGAGTTAAGTTATCATGGTTAAGGTTAAAATGAATTTAAAGTGGTTTAACTAAGAGATAATACTTAAAATGAGTACACAACTTATATAAATGTGATTAGTTGAGTTTATTTAAACTATATAAATCTTATATTATAATTTTTGGTACCTTGGTTCAAATTTAAAAGATTATGATATATATATATATTATTTAATCTTGTAAGTAACTTCAAATATATCATTTACCTCACTTATAAAAGGTCACTTACTATCCAATATTACTCATAGAGTTTTAGGACTCTAGTTTGGAAAATAACTAAATAAATACTGTCATAATATCCCTCCCTAGGTATAGATTCCTTTTTATTATTAGAAAACCAACCTAGTAAGGCTTTAGGTATAATCCTAAATAGGTTGTCTAAAGAAGATGCATAGTGATTAAACGAGCCTTTTTATTTTATTTATTTTTCTACCACCTTCAAATATCATTAAACCATAATGATATAATAAAAAATAATCATCCATATAATTAGATGTTATTATATTAATTTAATATCCTATATCCATATTCTATTCAATAAAATAGGAAATGAAACATTTATTCATGTGGTTGGCGAACTGCCACCTCATGAACTGATGTAATTCATTTTCCATCATTGAATATCAGGGATATATATAATGATGGGTTTAATATTTAAATATTATATTCATGAAATGATTATAATTTAGGATAGATAATATATCATCTATATTCTTACCTTTCCATCAATTGAAAAATGATAATATCATTCATGTGTATGTGTGGATTACCAAATCCACGAAGCGATGTGATTAATTTTTTATCATTGTATAATATGGTTGGTATATATAAGTTTATTTAAAGACATAATATGTTATTTATGATATAATAATAATTCTATAAATATAAAATTATATTTACCTTATTTCCCTTATTCTCTTTGAAAAATAAAAACGTTACTCATACATACATACAACCTACCGTCTCCATGATTATAACATAATTTATTTTTCATAACCATATTTCATGGTTAGTTATAAAATTATAATTAATTTATAAAAATTATAATAATTCCATTATTATTACTCAATATTTTATGTAATAATAACCTCATTGACCATAGTCAAACTACCAAATTCATTTTGGTCGTATTAGTCAAATTTCATTAAAACACCAGAGTGAACTTAACCTAAAAAGTAATTAAATGTGTCATTGAAATAAATATATTTTTTAATGATAAGGTGTTAAAACTATAAAATTACCTTAATAATGTAAATAATTGATAATTTTTTATTATATATGAGATAAAGAACGTGTGAGATGAGTCTAACATGAGGTAAGAGACACTTTACCTTAAAAACCTCATTTTAAATGTTTTAAATATTTATTTTCTAAATATTTTTATTTGATGAATGTATTTTTAAATTATAGTATATAAGTATTTATATGGAATTAAATTAATTATAAAGGATATTTTATGTGTCTTTATACTTTCTATAATTTGTTTTCAAAAGGAATCCTTTTATATATTTTATATGGAATGTTTTAAAAAAAAGAAAAATGAATATTCTATTTTAATGTATACGTTGTCAATGGGTTTTCCCACTACCATTACCATTATTTGATATTTGGATTCCTTTACAAGTCTTTATGTTTATTTAAAATAAAACCCTTCCTTTCATTTATTCTAGATATTTTCAAAATGGTTTTAATTGGAATGTATATTTCGATATCCTGAAATGTTTTTCTTATGGGTGAAAAGAATATGTTTATGAGTATGGTGATGGAAATGCATGATTTCACATTTTATGATTATGTTATGGTTCTTGGGAATTTTTTATGATGATTGGTGTGACTGATATAGCTCATTATGATGGGTGAGCCCGATATAGCTCATGATAATGGGTGAACCTAATATATCTCTCCAATGCATTGGGTAAAGGGATAAATTTAACTGATTATATATTTATCCTAATAGATTATTGGAATTTACCATGTAGGTTATTCCATTTGTAATAGTGACTGTATATGTGATATGAAAATTATGTCCCAAAATACCAACATTATTTGTCTATGCTTGCTATGGGTTTTTATAGAAATATTATTATTTATTAAGGAAATCTAACAAGAATAAGTTTAAAAGGGGATTTTATGCTACATCATAATGATGAATTATATATTTTTTGAAGAAGTTTTCATGAGTTTTTCATGATCATAATAAAATTTTTATAAGGTTTATTTTTCTATTGAAATTTAATTTTAATTTTTTTATGAAATTATTTAGGCAATGAATTTGATGTATTGGGTAAGAAAATGGTTATTTTAGGCTCAAAGTTTATTATGATAAAGTCTAATTTTTAATTATTATTCATGAACTAATGGGTTTATTTATTTATTTATTTTTATATGTCCCTTATTATTCTTTTTGTGTTCATACCACATTTAAAAAAACAATTATCATAGTTTTATGAATGGGTAGGGATAATGATGAAGTCAATATGATAATTGTGAAGATATGTCATGAAAATAAAACTAATTATATGTTTAATGTTTTATATTAAGGAAAAAATGGATACTAAGTGGAAGTGTCCCAATTTTAATATAAGGGTTAATTGTGTAATGGTTAAGACCTGATTCTATAAAACTATAAAACTAAAAGATCCTTGAAATGAAATAAAGTGAATTATTTTCTAAATATTCAATTTATAGATTGTTTAATGTCAGGTCCTTATAAAATAGGAAAGTACAATGCTTGTGTGGTGTAATTTTCTTTAAAGGAATATCAAAAGATCCATCTATGGATTGTTTATAGTGAGTGTTCATCATCGATGAAGGGAGATATGAGGCTGATAAAAGTATTTATAAATATTAGATAAGGATCAATCACATTTTCTAATTATGGATTTCTAAAAATCAAAGTGTTTGGACCATGGAGATTATATATAAAAAGTTAAAGTTGAAGTGTACTATCATTATTAATGATTTTACACATAACTTATTGAATGCTTTATAGCCATGTGATGAAGTAAATGAAGTGATATTATAAAAGGATTAATGTTTTTTGAAGAGTTTGAAATTTTAATGTGTTATGACTCATGGATAATGAACAACATGTAACTTATTTAAAGAGGGAGAATATTAAATTTTTATTACTTGCTCATAAAAGAGGAGAATAAGTTATGATATAAATTATCTGGTCACATTAGTTAAAATGGAATAATCAAGTTAACTTATGGAGGAAATTTTCATGAAATTTCATTGCTAAATAAAGATAAATTGGAAAACTTTTAAATGTCAAAAGGAAAATAATGTGAATTATTTAAATAAAAGAGTGAATATTTAAAAAAATCATACCTTAAAACATATACATTTAGATATTTATGGATCACTAAAGAAGAAATAAATAGATGGGGAAAAATAATTTTTATAATTTATTGATGAATTTAGTCAGATCAGATGCATCATTTTTATGAATAAAAAATATAAAGCATTCAATAGGTTCATGAATTTCAAGATAAGTTTAGAAAAAAATGTGGTATTTCTTTGGAAAGGTTTCATCCAAATTATAGAGTTGAATATAGAAGTGAAAGGTTTAAATTATATTTATAGAAACATATAATTCAGTATTTGTACAATGAATCATATACCCCACAAAAAACTTGTGGGGATAAGAGAAAGAATCAAGTTTTGATTGAGATGACTTGGACTATGTTTGTGGAATATAGGGTTTATCATTTATTTTGGATGTAATCAATTAGGATATAGGTTTACATTAAAAAACATTGTTTATATAATAAAAAATATAATGTGTCTTCTTATGAGATGTAATACAATAATATATGAATCTTGAAGTTATTAAGGGAGTTTAAAAGCCCTTGTATCATCAAAATTAAGGGATCAAATGTGTGTAAGTTGGAGAAAATAAGATTTGATTAAAGTTTCATTAGATATTTTCTAAATAAAATGGGATATCAATTTTATAAAATGAATTAATAAAGGTTGTTGATTGTGATAATGTGAAGGTGTTAGAATACTAATTTAATGGGTGTAAATATCAATGTATTATTTCTAATGTTAATAAAGATTATGAGAATTTTTTTGTATGGAATAATGGAATTTATAAAAATATAAAAGATTTGAGGGATGGGTATGAAGAAGATGATGATTCAACCTTATCTAGTGATTAATTCAACTAAAATTTAGTTTATAAAAGGTCAAGGAAGTATTTGAAGGTCTATAAAATCACTGATAATCATGAATTATTTATTAGAAAAATGAGTTTAGTGAGGAGGAAATCACATATGTCACTACTTTATCAAGTCAAACTACAATGTGTGTATGAAGTGTTAAAGTTTTAAGGGTAAATTCAAGTCATAAATAAATAAATGTATTAAATATTGAACAATTACACAAAGGATTTGGTTCCTAATATAATAAACATGACTGCTATCAAAATAAATTGGGTGTCTGTAAAAAATTGAATAAGGAGGGATAAGTGACAAGGAACAAATTAAGGCATGTTTCAAAATATTATTCTTATATTTGAGTCATTAAATTTAATGATACATTTAATTTTAATTCTAGTATTGAAACTATAAGTATATTTATTTCTTTTTCTAAGCAAATTAGATACAATATTATTCAAATGGATGCTAAGTCATCCTTCCTCAATGATGAAATTTAAGAGGAATTATAAATTGAGTAAACTGAAATAATATTTATTGTAAATGATGAATGATATGTTTTTAGATTGGATAAAGCATTGTATGGGTTAAAAAATCCATGGGATCATGTTATTCAAATCTTGAATCATTCTTGAAATCAGTGTATTTAAAAAAAGAAGAGTGGATATTTCTACATCGATGACAGCATAGAGAAATATATTATTTCAATAATATATATTGATGATATTTCATTTGATGGAAATGAATAAGTTTTTTAAAGAGAATTTTCCACATAAATTAAGGATTTTTTTATATTTCAATGTTAGGGGAGATGATTATTTTTTTAGACTTCAAATCTCTCAAGAGATATACCACATTTTTCTATCCCATGAGAAATATTCTTTGAAAGTATTATTGATGTTTGGAATGGATAATGTGTATCATGTTTCTACTCTAATTTCACTAGGAACCAAACTATCATAAGATAAATATGTAATTTTTTTATTAAAATTAATTATATAAATTAATGTGGAGTTTTATCTATTTAACGATGTCAAGAATGAATGTTGCCTATGTTGTTACATTATATTCAAGATATGAAAGTACACCTAGGGAATCATATTTCATAGAAGTGAAAATAATTTTAAGGTACATTAAATTAACTACATATTATGGTTTTATATATAAATTTAAAATAACTCTTTATCCCTTAAGTTATGATGATTTAGATTCAGTTGTAAGTGTTGAAGATAAAAAATTATATATTTGGTGGATTGTTTTTTTTCAAGATAATGGTGTGATACTTGGGATATGAATATGAATATTTTGTTATCTTAAGTACATCATAAGTGGAATTTGTAAATTCCATATGAGAAATGACTCAATTAATGTGGATAAAGGAACAACATAAACATCTTAAGGTGAAAGTTAAGTTACCATCATTAGTGGGATGAGATAATCAATGTTTTTTAAATATTTTGAGAAATTCAGTTCAAAATTCTTGATCAATGAAAATTTATATCAAGTTCTATTTTATCAAATTTAAGGTTGAATGAGGATTAATTAATATTTAGTATGTTCCTATAAATTATAATTTGGTGGATTTGTTTTCAAAACCATTTCCTAAGGATTCATTTTATAACTGATGTTGATTATGGAAGTTCAACCACGATATTCTCTACAATAAGGCATAGTGTTTCATCCCCTATCTCACTTGTTCTTTGGATAATTATTATAAAAGTGGGTAAATATAAAAATATAAATACAAGGATTTATTATTTTATTATAGGGGAGATATTTATTATTAAGGGGTATATATTTATGGAGAGTTTTTAAAAAGGGAATGTTATGAGTTTAACATGCACATGTAGTGTTTGTGTGGTGTTGGGATTTTAGTGTCTCTGTGTGGTTGGTTTGTGAATTGATCTAATGTATTTTCTGAGTATGTGTGATAAATATGAGTCTGGTACATATATAATGATATTTTTTATGAAAATATATTATTTAGAGAAGATTATAAGTGAATATGATTTAATCTTATGGATATCTTTATTATTATTATTCATTATTTTTATTACCTACACTGAGTACACTCATGTTGGATTAGAATGATTGATTAATCAATAATTTTTGATATTGAGGGTGAGTTATATTCATTGGATGGCAATAAAATTGAAAGGAAAATATTATTATGACCAAGGATATGTTTAGAGATGTTTATAGATATTTTTATTATCTATAAGACATTTTATGTAAAAGGGGAATATTTATGTTTGAAGAAGATAAAGTGAATGTGATTAAAGATATTGGTGTTTTATTTTGTTATTAACAAATAAATAATATTCAAACTTAGATTATTTTCAGTGTTTTAGTTGATGTAAAGATTTATTGGAAGTTTATCAAGTGATGGTTAAAGTGATAAAATAAAATTTATGTAAAGTTTAAAGTAAAAAATTATTTGGGGTGGAAATTAAAAAAATTAATCTATGTGTTTAGAAAAACATTTATTAATGAATGAATTAGAAAATATTTTTTTAGATTGATAAAAATGATGTGATTTATGATAACTATTTTAATAAAAAATTACATAAACTATGATAAAGTGAACTATGGAGTGGTTTAGTGATTTAAATCATGGTTAATACTAAAAATGATCATGTTCTGTATAAGAAGACATCACAGTGTTATTCCATGTTTAAAGAAAATAGTGGTTGTTTATGGTTCAAATATATGGATAGGAAAATGGTATGGGTGAATTTTTATGGTTATTCTTGTTGATACCACTGTTTCATAGTGGAGGTCATGGTTTCCTCAAACCATGGGACGATGAAGATCTTAGTTTAAGTACAGAAGAAGAAAAATATGAGAAAACATAATGGATCATTTTTTATCTGTGGTTTTAGAAATTTAAAGTGGAATTTTTGAGTCTTTAGTAAAATTGAAGAAAAATACACCATGGTTTACCTCACAATACTACGGGGTTTCAGGAATTTCATATTTGAGTAATTTTTAATAATGTTTTTTCATATATGATCCATGTGAACTATAAAAATCTGATCCTCACTATATCTTAACCACATTGAAGGTCATGATGTTAATACCTTAAATGATCTAGTTACTAAAATTGAACAAGTATTTAATGATATTTGAAGATGTAATTTTTTGTTTGATGTTTAATTTCAAATTAAAACTTGAATAAAGGGGGGATTTCAGCTGGAAGTGTGTTATATGAAAAATATTGTGCAAGAGGAGGAGGAGATTATATATTATAAGTTGAAGACACCCAAATAAGTTAATATTTTATATTTTAAATCATCAAAGCAATTTATATAGTATAAAACCTTATAAAGTGAAGATCACTAGCTTATATAAAGATAAAATTAATTGGTATGGTTGTATAATAAGTTTTTGAGTTTGTTCTTCTTGTTTAATTATAAAATCTTGGTCTACACATCATTATTTCTCATTATAAGAATAAGGATGATATTGGGTGACCTGTAATAAGTATTTATTACCTAAATTTTATTATTATAGTAATAAAATATGACAAGGATAGGTGATATTCTATTGAAATAAATTTAGAGGCTTTCATTTAAGGTTGAAGACTTTAATTTTCTATACATCATGAAGAGTTATCTTTTATTTCTATGGGATCATATTTATAATATGAGGATAAATTTTTATTTTCATTATTTCATGGATAAATAATACTCATTTTAAAAATTGGATGATACTAGTTGATCATATGGTGATGTATAATACCATGTAATTCTAAGGATATAGTGATTCATTTTGAATATTGTATCTTATAAATATCTAATTTTTTTTATGATGTGGATGCTCAAAGAGTCCATTGAATTAATTTAATTAATTAATCAAATTTAATATTAAAAAAAGAGTATTGAAATATATCTTTTTTGTAATCATATTAACTGGTGATGAATGTTGATTAGTAGAGAATCATAAAATATATACATTCAATAATTTATCCCCCACCTCTGGAATACTTAATATAGTATCTCACTATAATTGAAGGTAAGGTCACTAAATCCTTGATTAAATTATTCACCTTCAAAAACCTTGGAAATTTTTTTCTTCATTCATTAGAGTAGAAATAAGATTTAAATATTCAATTTTAAATTTTTTAACCATATTTATAGTATAATCCTCTTAAGAAATAAAATTTTGATATTTCCCTTGAGTGATTTTTAATTCTAAGAAATAACATAATTATCCCTAAATTTTCATCTCAAAAGTTTTCTTCATTATTGGAATAAACTCTTTAAAAACTTCTTTATAATTTCAAGAAAATAATAATATCATCAATATAAATAATTATGATGAATGATTTCTATGAGTGATCCTTTATATAAACATTGTTTTCCACTCTACCATTCCTAAATTAAAATGACTTAAAAAACATAATAAACTTTTTATACCTTACCTTATATGTTTATTTAAACCATAAAAATCATTATTTAACTTATAAACATGTAAAACATTATCACTAAAAAGAAAATGGTCAATTTGGTAAACATAGACCTCTACTTTAATATCTACATTTAAAAATACAGGTTTAAAATATATTTGAAATATCTCTTATCTACTTTTAGTGGTGATAGTAAGAAATATTCTTAGGGTAAGAGAATATTATTTTTTAAAGTAAATTCCTTTAACTTGAGAGTGTCCTTGACATACTTGTATCACCTTGTTCTTTTTCACTTCACCTCTTTCATTATGTTTTGTATGGAACACTCACTTTATTCCAATAAAATTAATATTTATTAGCCTAGGAACCAATACCATGTGTTATTTTTTTCAATTTGATATAATTATTTAATCACCACCTTTGTCCACTCATGATGCATTAATGATTAATTTACTTCATTTTATTAAACTTTAGAAATCAAAGTGGTATGGGATATTAACCTTAATGATCTCATTGTTTGAAACATTTCATTATAATAAAAAGAAATTTTCTGACCTTCCACCTATTTTATCAACCTTGGATAGATTGAATCATGTCACTCCACTTAACTTGAAACATCTGAATCATCTTCTTCACACTTATCTTCACTATAAATTTCTACACTTATAAATTTATAGTTTTTAATTTAACAAAATTAGAACCTTGTTCTACACCTTACATAAGAATCTTATTCTTTACATACTCATAAAAATATCTGTCATAGACCTTTATATTAGAAATAAAAAAAATCTTTATAATTTCCTTAATGTAGTAGTAGTAACCACCCCCATTTGATTAATATCCACAAAATACTCTATCAACTCAACACAAATAAAATATTATAAAGTTCAAGACTTTAATTTTAATGATTAAAGGACATTCAAATTTATTTAAGTGTTTCAAACTAGTGGTCGTATTATAATGCATCTATTATAAAGACTTGTATTTTTTTGAATAAATAAACACTGATTTTGAATATGAATAACTCAACCAATCAATTGCCTCTAAAAATAACGAGTTATTGAATGATTAACTAAAAATATATAAAAAATCTCCACCACACTTATATTAAAATAAAACTTTGAACTTTATACTTCAATATTCAAGCCCATTATTTTATATTAACTTCTTGAATAAATAACAAAATTCTTTCTATACACTCATTTGGATACTATAAAACATCTTTAGTGGATCATTATAATGAGACATAAAATTAATATATTTGATTCAATTATAATCATTGATAAATGAGATAAAATACTTATCTATATACATTTACTTATGCTTCACTGATCCACATATATCAAAATGAATCAACTCTAGGGGTTTAGATATTTGAATCTATCCTTTATTATATGAAGAATTAATTATCATTTATTTTTTTAAATGTATAACACATATATTATTTCTCTATGATAATCATAAAAAATCCCTAATATAATTTTCATGAGTAAACATATTCAAGTTTCTTTAGACAATATGACTAATTCATTGATTCCATAGATCATTTTCTTCCTTTAAAGTTAAATAGAATGAGTTTTTAGCATATATAAAATTAAATAAGATTCCTTTAGTTCATTATCCCTCTGTTAAAATACCACCACCCTTCAATAATATCACCAAGAATTCATAATTCCTAAATATAAATTCATTTCCTTCATCATATCACTAAGGAACACTATGTAAATTATGCTTCAATCCATTAACAAAAAAATTTAATTTTGATTTTACATCTCTATAATTAATATACATTGAGCCAATAATTTTTATTTTTAGATATCCATCATTTCCAAATATAAAAAAACCCTATATTAAATTATTAATATTATTTAAAATCTTCTTATCATAAGTCGTGTGAGATAAACAACCACTGTATCCAATATCCAAAGTCCTTATTTTTGGGAATACTTTAGTTAAACTTCTTCAATACATTCCATTTAATTTTATTGTATATTATTATACAAAAAAAATTTAGAGTATTTATTTATATTCAACCGAGTCAATAAAATTATAAGATAATCCTCCACAATATTATATGATTGTTCATGCCATAAAGTTCATTAAACATTTGAAATTGATTCTCTATTTTCATGAATAAACTTTTAGACTTTAGAACTTTATTTCTTATAGAGGTTTATTTCTCCCTCAACATTTAACTTCAGTTTATTATAGATTTACTTATGTGACAACCTTGAAATGGGACCTTGAATATAGGGACCTGGTTTGAGATAATCATAAGTCTTGAGGCAGATTCCTTAGCCTCTAGAGGTTATAAACTAATGTCAAGGGATAAAAAAATCACTAGGTAATTATTTTACATAAAAAAATAACCAAATATATGAACCATGAATATAAATTTTATTTGAAATAAAAAACCAAATTTAGAAACACCATTTAAAGTAAATTGGACAAGAAAAGTGTAGTGAAAAATATAAAATTGGAATATGACACACAAACCTAGTATAAAATTCCTAACCAATGTGAATGGTCTTAATCATCCTTTAATGCATGGATAAACACCACTACATCTACCATGTACTCATATCCTAAGATTCATTACCAATGAAAATTATATCCTTACTACATGTACACCAAGATGTGTGGGTATGGGTGAGTATAAATACCTAGTAGGATTGAAATGAATCTTATGAAATCCCATGCATTCCTATTCCCAACCATGTACCCAATTCCATTAAAAATAGTATAGCATATTTAAAAAATAGTTTATCACCATTATAGGTAATCAAAGTAGAAGCTGAAAATAATAAAACCAATTATTCTCCAAACTAAGGTAACCCTTAATGATTCCAATTCAATGTGAAACTGACAAAAAACAAACATAAACCAAGGAGAAATGATCAATAAATAAGAACATAACATAAGTTTATACCTATGATCATAACTTACACCTATTATGGATCTTAACCCATATGAGTGGTTCCCAAATTTAATGGAATGGTGTATTTGTATCACACACAACTATATAACTTATCATCTATCCCAAATACCTAGTTCTTCTATATATACTCAAAACATCTGAGTATTTTCTAATACCCAACACATTCAATCGAGCATAATTATTTTAGTTCCTGGAAATAGTTTATATGGATAAACTCATCAATACCAAGTCATAAATCTTAAAAATGTAATATATCAAAATAAATTTTCACAAAATATTTTTAAAACACCAATCTGATGGTTTAAATAGAAACATAATTTTGAACCAAATCCCATGGTTTAATTTAAAAACAATAAAACCCACAAGGTTTTCAATCCTGAAAACACCAATTATCAAATTAATTAATGAAATTATTTGTTAATCATAGACATGAGAAAAATTACTAAAAGAACACTAATCACATAATAAGGAATCATAAACTCATAATGAGTGAATAATATCTAGCTACCTTAGAAGATGATCATGTGATGGTCCTAGAACCTTATATTTGACAACAATAATCATGATATAATAATCTAAGACCTAGTTATTTATTATGAGAGTGTATATTTTTATTTGTTTTATTATTATTTTTAGTTTAAATATCTTTTAATAATTTTAATTATTATATGTAATTTTTTTGATTAAAATGTTTTATTACACATCAAATTTATTTTATTTTAAATTTTATAAAAAAATTACATGTTTAATATTTTATATTGTTTATAGTGTTTGTTATTTTCTTTAAGTATATTATAAATTTATATTTTCTTATAAATGTTCATATCAGATATTAAATTTAAATTAAATTTTTTTATATTTGAGTATTTTTTATATATGTTTACATATATACGAATATATATATTCATATATAAATAGTATATTTATATGCTACACTATTCATCATTATCTCCTGCACTGAAAGTCCTCCTAGCACAACACCACCTGCTTTGTCTACTCAGTGCAGCGTGACTTCACTGGATGCATCGCCATGAAATGCGAACTCTTCTATAGCCTACTGACAATGCAACACATCTATATGAGAATTAGTATGTACATGTTCTAGAATCCACCCAAATGAAACCAACATTGACTAGTGCATCATCCAAGCATCCATGGCAGCTTTATCTGAGCACCCAATGTGGTAAATTTATTTTGGTTTGATGAACTCCATGCTTCATGAGATTGATCTTATATTTTGGTATAATTTCATGAATGAGACACTAAATTATTCATCACATGATGGAACTATCTTCATCCATGTCCATCCATCCATGGAATCTCCACTTCATCCTATCTGGCTTGGCTAGATTAGCAACGTAGTGGAATTAGATTATCTTTGAAGTTACTACAAGGCACAAACCTACTCTAATGCTATAATATGAAGTAAAAGTGAGTTTTCAAGCTACCTAAAAGTATGAAGTATTATTAATAAACCTAATTTTAATAAAAAACTAATTAAACACTTGAGTTGTATATGAAGTGACCATAAAAAGGGATTTTAAGTTACCTTTGTCATTGTAACACACATAGATTTTATGAAATATTTTCTTCAAATAAATTTAATATTTTAAATATTTTATGTTACATGAAACAAAAATTTGAGATTTAATTACATGCAACATAGTGGTTATAATGAATTATATACAACACTGAGTTTAATTTTCAATACACGTAACATCGAGTTCAGACGAAACGCGACTTACTATCGAGAAATTATTATTTAATATGATAGTTATCACCTAGATGTTGGAATGGTTTGTATGAATTGGTTTAAATAAATTATGAAAATATATGGTTTAAAAATGTAAATATAATTAATTCCTTGGTGGATAATTAATTATAAAATAAAATGAAAACCATTTGAAAATAAATGGAATATTTTTCTGGAACAACTATTTTCGTGCGCACAAAAATGTTTTATTCCAATAAATTAAATAAATCACTTTTGGTAAATTATTTTAATGAAATGTATATAGTATATATTAAATAAAATTATTAACATTCATATTATGTGTTTTCTAGATAATATAAAATAATAAATCCAATTTTATGCTTAAGAACTATATTCTTCTCAAAGCAGTTTTGTCAACTTTTTGCACACTTATTTTAAAAAATAATTTCTAAAATTTAAGAAAATTTATTTTAAAAAACAAAATTAATTTTTTAAATCATCAGACCAAAAATTTATTTGGGTGATTTTTTGATAATTTTCTGAAAAAATTAATTTTTTGATGAATAGTAAAAAATACTAGATTTTAATTGAAAACTGCATTTTCAGTTAAATTATCTGTAATGTTAAATTTTATTTTCAATTTTTTTAAAATTAAAATTAGTTCAGTTATATATATAATAATAAAATTTAATTTATTTTAATCATTTTCATATTTAATTTTGATATAAAAATCTTGTAAACTTTTGAACATTTTCCCTTTGAAAACCAACTTTCTTACCACGTCTACGGGATTAATTTTAAATTAGTTTTTTCTAATTCTGTGAATGAAATTTGGAAAAATGGATTAAATATTTATAATAAGAATATTTTATATTATCTAATAATTTAAACTTTAATTTTTACCATAATTAATGTTAAAAACATTAAAAACTATTTACTGCGGTTAAGGTAAAAATAGGTTTTTTAGGGGTTAAACTGAAATGTTAAGCGTTAAAATGACCTAAAAACTTGAATAAAATATATTATAGGGAAATATTTCAACCATATAATGTATAATTATATATAATAATTCATTTTTTACCGTTAAGGCATGTGAAAAACGTGGGTACACCTTTTTCTTTTCCAAAATTACAAGTGTGTCACTCACCTCACGTATAAAAGGCCACCACCTCTCCTCTCCACTTAGCACATTAAAACCATTTTGTATCAGCCAATAACTACCAAAATCAATTCCCAACATCCCTTTTCACATCCTATAATCCTTATTTTTTTCATAAGTTTAACCTTGGAAGGTTTTTGATGAAAACCTAATTAGTTTTCCTTAGGAAGAGGTAACTTTCATCATCGAGCATTTTTATATTATTTCTTCCTTCAGATCACTAAATTACTATTAAAACATGACTATATAATAAAATCAGTATATTATATATACTTATATTCTATTATGTTAAGTTAATTACCTACAAACATCTCTAATTCCATCGAATGGGTTACAAAATCATCATTCGTGTGTACGGTAGACTACTGCCTCACGAACGAGGTCATTCATTTTTCCATTACCACCGCTCATTGTTGGGTATGATGATGGATCTAAAGTATCTATATTATATTTAAAACATAATTATACCTATTATGTCATTATATTATATATATATATTTTACATTCCATTCTATAGGGGATTCGATAACGTCACTCGTGTGTATGGTGAACTATTCACTAGTGGAAATATACATATTAACATCATTTTTTTGGGTTCTTAAAGTCAGTATTTAACAAAAATTTATAAATTAAACATTATAAATAAGGGTTTGGACATCATTTTTATTAAAACCGATGTCCAAACATTAAAAAAAAGTGAAATTATGAGGTTTTTCAACGTCAGTTTATTTATAAACCGGTGTTGAAAAATTATTTCCAAATCAGTTTTTATTAAAACTGACATGAAGACTAAGGAACATACATTTAAATTCTAGTTATTTAAAAAACCAATGATGAAAGAAAATCCAATTCAAATTTTAACTTTGGGTTTTACAAAAAAATGACATTAAAAGTTTTATTGTCGAAATATACTTTTGACATTGGTTATTTTAAAAAACTGATGTCAAAAGTATTTTACATTAAAACTTTCAACATAATTTTTTATTAATATCTGACATTTAAAATTTTACACATCAATTTTTAAAAAACATTGGCATGGAAAGTCAATTTTTTTTAAAATATAAAATTTATAGATTGAAGTAACCCAAATACAAAGACCTATAAAAACATATACAACATAAAAAAGAACACTAAATACAAGTTTTTTAAAAACATTTTTCATCTTCTATATATTGAATTCCCCTTTTACCTCTCTAAAGACTCAAAATCCCATTTGAATCCTTTTCATAATGATGTCCCCTCTCACAGAATCATCCTATGGTGACCTTAATTGAAACAAAAATTCCCATCTACATCACTAACTATCTAAATATCCATATTAATTTGTTTTTATATACATGAAGTTCTATATATAAAGCCACATGTAAAATAATATACACATGAAATTATTGAGAGTAAAGACTAAATAATAACTATATAGAGGCTTAAAATCTAAAAATTAAATACTCAATGGAATACAAGTGATAGTGTTTAAGGGATTTAAATAATCTATACCATTTTAAACTAAAACAATTTCACATATAAAACAAAAAAACACAAATTTAACCCAACCCAAAAGATCTATATAATTGGAGATATTTTTTATTTATCTATATAAATTTATTATAAAGTCAACCAATTAACCAAAAAAGCAAAGAAAATTTTAAAACAAAAACCATTTTATTAAAATAGTTAATTAAATGATATCAAACACCTGTTATAACAAAATAACCAGTTATTGAAATATTTTTATTTTGAAAATGTAATATTAAACAATAATATTAAGACAAAAAATCAACACCCATCAAGAAAATTATAACATTTAAAAGTAAATAATAAAAAAATATGATGGTTTTATTCATGAGTTTTCTTCTATGATCCATGTTTGTAATTATATGAATACAAATTATCATGAATGTTTATAATAATTATTTAATGAATATCTTTCTAGAAGATATGGAAATTAGGAAGGCCATTTCCAATCTTAACCAAAATATTTCTCCTAGATATGATGAATTTCATGGTTCCTTCTATGTAGAAACTTTATATATAATCCAAAAGGACTATATTTTAGTGGTGTAGTATTTTTTATAAGATGATCTCTTCTTATAGTTACTTGCACTTCAACACACTTTCTTATTCCTAAGGTCAAGCAGGTGAGTTCCTTTTACCAGTATTAGTCAATCAGATTATATAATATATTATATAATGTTGGGGCTTCAATCATAAATAAAAATATTATATGTTTCATCACTTTTATTATATCAAAGTAACAAAATTCCTTAATTATGTGTAAGAGCATGTATGAAGCCAGTGGGATGGGGTAGAAAATGATCGATGATCTCAATAATAAAGTTATTGGTACAAATATAATATTGAAGGTTGATATCAATAAATATTTTGATAGGCTAGAATAAAACATTATATTACATATCATGAATCATTTTCAGATTTCAAATAAGATTTTTTCATCATTGTTCTTGGTCTCCCTTATGGAAAAAACATTTTGTTTCTTTTAATCAATGTCTAGACTTCATGAATATGATCCTTTATACCTAAATCGATTTATATTTTTCAAATATTTGATTAATTGGAATTTTAATAATGATATTTTAAAATCATGAGATATACTGATTCAAAGGGAGACCCAGTAATATCTATAGTATTACTCAAACCTAGTGTGATTGAGAAGATAACTTTAAACCAGTTCATGCATGGAGGTCTAAATAAAGAAATGTATTTTTATTAAATATAGATCATTATATGATATAATTTGGTAGAGTGTTATACCAATTTCACTCATCTTCACAACTCATGTGTATTTTTAGAACCTTCCAAAGTATGGAAATCATGTTAAGCATTTATTTGGAAAATGATTAATGAAAATGGGTAATCATCTTTATATCATCCTAGATGAAGTAAGTTTTGAAAACCCCAATCTATATATCAACTAAAAGCTCTTTAGTTTCACCTAAAAATCAATGTAGTTCAAAATATGAGCATTTTATACATGTGAAGTGAAGGAAACCGAGATGAAGTTAGTATTATTTGTGACCCATTAAGTTCTGATTACCTGAAATAAAAAACAAAAAATTGACAATGCATTTTTCAGAGAAGATGGTAATGAAAATAAACAAGTAAAAGGTATTTTTATTACACTTTAAATGAAATAAAAGGAATTATTATTATTAATTTTCAATGATTCATTATCATAAAATCCTTCCAAAAATTTTATTTTAATATATCAATTATCAAAACATGTATAAACAATAATAAATAATAATAAAGAACTTATAAAAAAGAAAAAAATTTAATTCTTTATCAATTTGTATAAATACTCAATTTTTTAACTTTAGTTAAAAGAGACATACTTGAAACATCTGAAACCTATAAAAAATAGAATATATAAACATCATGAAAAAAAATTATTTTATAATTACTCATTGTTTAATATATATGTAAAAGGGACATACTTTAAAATTTAAGGGCTTGTGAACTATGGATTTTTTATAAATCTATAACCCTTTATAAAAAAGGTAAAAACCCTATAAAATAAATAGAATATACCAAGTTAGAGTAGAAAAATTATTATATAAATACTTAATAAATAGTTTAAAAAAAATGAAAAGATGGGTAAGTTTATATTTCATATATGACTAAGTATCATTGAAAATCTATAATAAAAATCAATATTATAAGATTAAAAATAAAATATTTTGATATAAAAAAAATTTAATATAACTAAACATACCAAATTAATTAATTATCCCAGCTGTAATTTCCTCATACTTGAATCATAAAACATAATAACCACATTCCACACTTCCTTTTTGATGACAACACTATAGTTATAAAATATTGAATTGAAAATAAAAACCAACACACACAAACACACATATATAAAAAAAAACAAATATTATCAAATGTAAAATATATTTACCATCACTTCCATGTATTCGATTTTATTTGTATGGTTTACAAACAAGTGATCTTGGTTAAATTTTTTCCTTGAGCTGTATTTTCATATATATCAAATAAAAAAACATTTATAAATAATAATAATTAAAACTAAACTTATAAAAAGGAATAAAATTTCCCTATATAACAAGTTGATAACTTTTTTATAAACCCCACCCAATAAAGATAAAAACTAATATAATTTTCATTCTTTTAGGTAGAATATTCCCAACATCCAATGAACACTAAAATATAAAAAGTTCACAATTAATAAAATTATAATGAATATTACTTCATAATCACCTCAGTGCTCTTAACCATCAAGGAATGAAAAAACCAGCATCCAATATTTTTATTTGATAATATCTCAGATATATATGCAACTCTTGCAGGATTTTTCACATATTTCACAGCCTTTGAAATGAATTAAGGATATATAAAACCATTAACACAAGTAGTCTCATTTTAAATAAGAAGAGAGTGTAGGTACTTAATTAAATAATTAATATATTAAATCAATTGAAACCATATTTATTTAAAGAAAGAAAAATGGAAACATAAATTTACTTTCATGGAAAATAACTACAATACAGGCATGTTGAGATGTTCAAAATTAACTAGATCCAGGAATCTTTATTGAATATTCTTAATGGATATTTTATTCCACATATATCATATATCATCCAAAATTCATAAATATTATCCAAGGAAGAAGAAACTTGGGATAATATTTTTAGTCCATTATAAATATCAAAAGTATATAAAGTTATTAGTGTTTGACCCTTTTATTTCCTTTATAATAATTTTTTGAATATTAGATACTCTTAGATAAAGTTAATTTCATAAATCGCTATAAGTAAATTTTAATCAAAAGTTAATAATATTTAAAAATCAATGCATACCTCATATGACAGATAATAAAGAAGTTTAGTTGAAAAATTAAAAAATGACTCACACTATATCCAACTCTAGTAACCATCTCTGTAAGAAATAGAAGTAGACTAGTTGGATCAGTAATATAATATAGTGATATTCTTAACTGACCCATCAAAATTGGCTGGGGATGTACATAATCCCCATAAATATGTACTACTTTTTACACTATAATACGTATATGGGGATCTCTAGTATACAACTCATAGTATATGGTCATGTCTGAATGAGGTGGTGGAGGATCTGATTAGGTGGGCTAGGTAGGATGGGTAGGGTGGTTTGGAATGGTAGGCTAGGAAGGTTGGGTAGGTTGGGAAGGATCATCTAGCTAGGAAGGATGTGTAGGCTGTGTAGGATGGGCACACATGGCAGACTGGGTGGGCTCTGCATGCTGTAATTATGTCATAAACTATTCAAAAAAAAAATCCAATATAGATGATTTAATTTTATCATCCAAATACTATTTTAGGTATTTTAGCTAAAAATTTAAGGCATCTACTTTTGGTTCTCTTTATTTATTAATTTGATGACCAAAAACTCTCTTAACACTAATACCTTCCTCAAATCCTCTTATGCACTCGGGGTGTTCCAAATTTCCTAAAGTAGTAGCTAAGATGCATATACTACCCTCAGGGATAAAAATACCTTGATTTTCTTTCTCCTGAAGTTCATCCTGAAATAAAAAATTAAAATGGTATATTAGTGTTCTTAATTTAATAAACACAAACATTCACAGAAAAAAATAAATTTATTAAAAAAATTCCAGCTACTTCCTCAAATTTCTCTCTAAGATAATTTTTATTTTTTTCTTCTCACTATTTTCCATTTTTCACGGTGAGTGGGGGGGAGATGGAGTACTAAATTGGACCTCTTATGAACCACTATAAGATTGAGATATTAATGCATCAAACTTTTCTGTTATCATTTTCTCCTCCAATAAATGATACCCTCAACGTGATAACATATGATAGTATACGTTCTACAACTAGATATCTTGATAAGTTCTACTAGAGACCTGTTACGTAAAAATAAACTAATAATTAAATAGGTAATATACAAGAAATTTTAAATATCAAATAATTATCATACCATAAATGAATCATCATGTCGGCTAGATAAAAAGTTCTTCCATGTATCTGCATTTAAAAACCCAAACTTGAGGCATGAGTTTTAATTCTATAACTTTCCAAAAACATAATTTTTTGTCAATTTAGTTTTGAAATTTCTCCATCAAACTATTTCTAAAGATATAAATATTTTCTTAATTTCTATTATTTCTTTAAAATTAAATGTCATCTGTAAATGAATAATTAAATATTAGTCATTTAAAAGATATAATATTCTAAAATGAGATAAAAATAAATAAATTGAGATATTTTTCCATTATGTAATACCATTGCTACTATTTCACCATATTGTTTATGGAATTATTATTAGTATATAAAATTCTAATCCTACAATGGGTCTGCATGTCAATATAACTGGTAAACTATGATTCATTTTGGCCAGTTGGGTTATAATTATCATCAAAATTAATATGTATTCTTTGGTCTTGATGGGAAAGTTATAGTTTTGGTAAATATGTAATCCTATATTTACCAACTCTATAAATCTATTTCTCTATATAATAAAGACCATACTACTCTGTAGGAGGTGCATCAGAAGGAGGCACATCAGAAGGAGGTGCATTAGTAGTCCTTATTTTGTTTCTAAATTGAAGGTTTTATTTAAGTAAATAATTATATTACTGAATATTTAATGATATGAAAAAAAGACATATACCTCGTTAAATGTTCCTATGACTCTAATTATATCATTGAAAAAGGTAAAATTAATGAAATTATATGTACCTACATATGATTAGGGAAGTTAATATTTAAAAACAATGATTAAAAAATATGTAAGTAAAAAAATAGTGTCACACATGTGTATGTTTTTAAAAAATAATGTCATGTTTCTTAACAAAAAAATGCAAGTTAAAATTGTATATATAAACATTAAATCTAAAATGATATAATCTTTTATAAATTTAAATATCAAAATCACAAAAAAGTGTTTTTATGTGCCTAAATTTTATCAAAACAAAATGATGTACATTGGGTTTTCCAATCAGTTTTTTTATCCATAAACGTTGAATATAAAATTTAACAAAAAATCATATAAATAGTCAAATATATATTATTAAACATCTAATAATTATTAAAAAATAGAGTTTACACATGTAAAATTCAAAAATTAAATATAATTAAATAATTAACTGAATAATTAGAAGAGTAATTTAGTTTTTTTCTATATCCCTTTAGTATGATTATTTCATATAACATGGAGTATGTCTATATTATAGTAATTTTTATCATAAAAAATCACATATTAGGTGAAAAAGATTCATATAAATCCATAACATCATCATCCACATCACCTACATGAGTTCTTTTGACTTTTAAAAACAACATATAAATGATCATTTGATAAATCAATGACATAAAATATTTTATTTACATATATCTCCATGATAAATAGTTACTCTTTGCAACTAAATATTTTCAAATCAACTAGTGTAAACCCATAATCATCATCTTCCACACCACAATTACTATCAATCCAGTTAAACTTAAACACTGTGACTCCAAATTTAATATATTAAATTTCCCATATATCCTCCATTGCTTCAAGATATATTATTGATGCTAAAATTGGAGTTTATATTTTTCACTCAAAAAATACAGTGCTTTAGTGATGACCATTACCCCACTATTTTGAATGGTACTCTTATCATCCTAATTTTTTATGTGTAAAATGTGTAACTACTAATATAAAAACTAGACTATGTGATCACATTAAGAGATGGTCCCAATTCTAACCATTTCAATTTTTTTGATAAAAATAAACCTGTTAGGAATTTCTCTTTAAACCATGAAATAGATGTCTTTTTATGCTCAATCATCAACCAATTTTCATTTCTTTTTAGACATTGAACCTTTTATTTAGAAATATTCAATGATATATACGGTTGAACCTCATCTGTGTTGTTAAAAATTTATAAATGTGCCTGCATCACTTCATCAAGTGGAATAAACTTTAACTTTAAGCCTATAATACCTCTAACTGCACTATCAATAGTCATATTTTGAGATATAGTAATACCAATATGCTCTACTTCATAAAAATAATAAGTACATAACTCAACCACCTCTTTCGATACATATTGTTGGAAAATAGAGGCCTCCTGTAGATGATTATTTTTTAAAAATGCCTTTAAAATGTTTATATATATATTTCAAAAGGATACATCCAATGTAAATAAAAAGGACCATATATTCTTATCTCACTCCCCAAAGGAATCACTAGATGAACCATTATATCAAAAAAAGGATAGTGGGAAGTACATTTCTAGTTAAAAAGGTATAATATCATCTTCATTCTCTAGTACTTCTAACAAATTTTAATAAACGACTTTGCTACAATTGGATTTAAAAAAATTACATAACCTGATGATAGTCTTTTTAAAAGGTGTCGACAATATACCACATAGTACGATCGGTAGTAGTTGTTTCATCAATATATAAAAGTCATGAGATTTCTTACCTATTAATTTATAATCCTTTAATGACACCAAATTATTCAAATTTGAAGAATATAAACTTGGTACTTTAATATCATATAGACACTAACAAAAATTTATCTTCTCACTCTTGCTTCATGTGTGACACGCTAAAGGTAAATTTGTTCTATTTCCTTTCAAATGTAGAGCTAACTCCAAATTTATTCCCATTTATATCAATTCCAATATATCCTTAAATGTATTTTTGTTTTACTTTTATATCTAACAAAGTTACAATAAAACCATCACATATGTTTTTATCAACATGCATAACATCAATGTTATGTTTGATCTCTAAAAATATCCAATAAGCTATATTAAAAAAGATATACTGTTTCTTCTAAATAGTTTTTTGATGAATATAAATTACTTTGTTTCCAAATGTTAAATCAATATTTTTCATACTTTTATAATATTCTTCAACTAAAAATGTTTGAGGGGGAATATTATATTCCTGTAAACTATTAATCAATTTTTTCAATCTATGACATGGATGATCAATTAAAAAAACATTGATTTACTATGTACAATGTATTCCTTCGATTATTTAATTGATAATATAAAGTATCTTATTCACAAATTGAACATGATTTATGTCTCTTAACATTGTATCAATATAATTTTCCATTTGTAGGAAATTCATTTATAGTGAATGTGATCATAACACACAAAATAAAATTCTCTTTCTTATATGCATCAAAAAATATAATATGTGTCTCCCATAGAAATCTAAAATCATCAATCAATGCTGAATAATACACATTAATATCATTTATGGGATGTTTTGATTTAGAAATAATCAAAATAATCATAACATATTTTTTCTTTATACATATCTATGGGGAAAAGTTGTAAACTACCAATAAAAAAGAACAAGAACTATGTTAGATACTTAGGCTCCGATATGGATTCATTCTATCTGTACACAATCCCATTTTGAGGGTTCATAAATTCATATCCAAAATTAGAAAATTATTTATCAAATATATTCCACTATGGTGAATCAGTAGTGTGACATAAATTACCATCAAAGATGCGCTTATCTATATTTCATCTTAACCTTTTTGCATCAATTGAATTTTAAAACCAATGTTTTAAATGAGGAATTATTTGAGGGTTCCTAATTACTTTAAAATGTGTTTTAATTATGATACCTTTGAATGAATCAGAGTTAAATTATTAGAATTTTTAGAAGTAATTATTGGAATAATTTAATGGAAGGTACCAAATTGATTTAGTAGGAGGTTAGATGTCAGTACCTGAGAATGAATCAGAGTCAAAATTTTCATCCATCTTATAGTGTGCTGTCCCAAATTTAGGAAATTTTGATAAATATTCACATTCCTTCCTATAAAACAAAAAATAATTAGGGAAATCATGTATTGTTTTATACCACACTCCCATCGGGAATAGTATTTTCTTTGCCTCATAATTGGAATATGTAATCCCATTATATTCTAGAAGTAGCTCTTTGAAAACTTTAAGAAACTTTGAGAAAATTTTATAACTCTACCCATTTCTTTCTTTCAAGTAAAATTTTCTCAAAAATGGATAATGTTACCATATATTTAGTGAAACCTAAGAGTAATGGTTTCTAAGAATATCCACACAATTTTTCAACAATTTTTTTAATGGTTTCAAAGCCTATGTTATGAATTAATTATTAATATGATCTTCTATCTCATTATGAATATTTTCATCAACATTAGATGTTGAATTTTCTATTCTTTCACCATGTCAGATCTAACGTCTATAATTATGGCTAAAACCATAAAAAATAAGATGATCCTTGATTTCTTGATAATTTAACTTTCATATATTCAAACACTTCATGCATGGACATAAAATCAAATCTTTGTTTTGAATATTTCATTTAGAAAATTCCAAGAAATTATCAACTCATTTTTCATATTAATTATTGGTTCTATGTAAATTTACCCAATTTTGATCCATTAAATACATAATATCACAATATAAAAGGTAAATATATTAAAACATATAAACATTTAAAAGTATATAAAAAATAGATGACACTTATACATAATTTACAAAAAATAAAAAATATAATAACTAAAAAAATTATTATAACAAAAAAATTATCATAAAAAACAATCATCATAACAAATAATTATGACAAACAATAGTTATACATAATTAATCTTACAAAAAATTATAATAAAAAAAAATTAAACATCAAAAAATAACTTACAAAAATTTATGAAAAATAGATCCTAAATTATAAAAAATTATAGTAATAGTTACACAAATTATTATACAAAAAATTATATAAAAATAACTTACAAACAATTATCATAACAGTTATACAAAAAAATACATGAAAAATTATACTAACAGTTATATATAAATATCATACAAACAATTATAGAATTTTTCGTGCTTTAATAAACTACACATCCCCATCCTTCATAAATATGACTAATCAAAATGAATCATAGTATGTTTATAATCATAAAAATGGTATATAATCCTTGGATATGAAAACTAAACAACCATTGAATTAACATAATATATGCTTAATAAAAAATCAATGCATATCAATTAAGATCATTTCTTATTTTCAACACATGATTAAACTATAATAAAAATCATGTAATTTAAATGATATTAAATAATGTGTAATGATATTATCATGATGATATTTGATATAATAAGCCTTCACATACTTCATCAATATGAAGAATACATGACCTAATCCAAAAGGAATAACTTATCCACCATATCACTAGATTGGTTGGAATTTTTTAGTATCATAAATACTTGGTGTGTGAGTATTTGTGTTTCCCTTATAATATTAATTAATAATGTCTTATAGAAATTTATATTCCATGATATCATTTACTCTCATAATTTTTTAACATATGAAAGTCACATGATAATTGGTTGATCTTCTATAACAAATAGTAAAATATAAAAATATTTAATAAATTACAAACAGTTATGATAACAATTAATTAAACATAATTTATTTTCAAAAATAAAAAAATTACAATTTTTATACCTTGATAATGAATAATTAATTCTGAATTATAATGAACTTAATTGAAATCTTTTTCAATAGATAAAATGTTTTAAGACTGATGAAAAATGAGTGAAAAAATAAAAGTAAAACAAAAAACAAAAAAACCTCAAATCGCGGATTCAGTTTGACCGTGATTGCTCAAGAATCATAGAATAATTATGGAGAATTGAATATTAATGAGAAATAAGGTAAAGAGTGGATGAGAAATTGAATTCAATTGAAAATTTTAGGTGATAAAGGGCCTTGAATATGTTTATGACTTCATCAGTAGAGATTTGGTCTCTTGATAAATATTCAAAGAAGGGTCATCCAAGAGAAGGTATCGAGTGAATGAAGAACAAATAAATGGATTCAAGTCGATTTCAAGAGATAATAAAAGTTTTTCAAATAGGTTAAAGGTTTTATATCTTGAGAATAGGATGAGAGATAGGGTTTTGAGTGAAATTGAATGAAAGGTTTGAAATGTGGATAAAAAATAAAAAAGGGTTTTAATACTGGTTCTTGTAAAAACTGTTTTTTTAAATTTAATCTTTCACACCATTTATTTTAGAAACCAACATGATTTTTTTTAATTTCAAACATCGGTTTAAAAAAACCGATGTTACAAATAATTTAATTTTTTTAATGTCTATTTTTTAAACTGATGTTATAAGTTCAACCAATAGATTTTTAACATCAGTTTTTATAAAAAATCGAAGTTAAAAAATACACCCCATAATTTTTAAAATTTGTTTATAATAAAATTATGTTAAATACCTGATTTTGAATCCTATAATTTTACCAGTGACCTCCTCCCAAAGCGATGTGATTCAATTTTCACTAACACTTTATATGGAAATAATAAGGATAAAGTTATTTATTATTTGTGATATACATGAAATAATTATTATATTAATGAAATATTTAAAATTATAAAATTATAATATATGATTTTATTTCTTACCTTTCGAATCACATAAAGATGATAACATCATTCGTGTAAGTGTGGTCTACCACCTTCATGAAGGGATTTGATTTTATACTTTTCATCACCACACAACATGAATGATATATAAAAGTATATTTAAATTAATAATATGTTATTTTTTATATTATTACAATTCTATAAAGTTAAAATATTAATTACCTGCTTTCTATAATTATCATTGAAAAACAAAAATTTTAATCATGTGTATATATGACCTATCGTTTCCATGATCATAACATACTTCATTTCTCAAAACCATCTTTCATGATTACTATTTAAAGTATAATTGATGCATAATTATGATAATAATTCCATGATTATTATTTGGGTGATTATATAACCATGATAAAAGTAATATGATTGAAAATTAAAAATCAAAACATATACAAAAAACATAATACTTATTACAAGAAACATGATTTTAATAAATAATTGTTTATAAAAGGTTAATAAATGGTCATAATTAAATCATATAGGATATGATGTATATATTTATATGTTTCTATAATATATTTATAATAAAATTATAATTAATATAAAGGATGTTTGAATGTGTACGAAGGAAGTCGAGACTTAAGGCAAAGGATTTCAAGTCTCTCATTTATTTATAGGAGACATATAAAAATTTACCAATCATTTTTGTGTGTGGTGTTTATAATTACCATTATAAATTTTATATAATTAATATTATTTATTTTATAATATTTAATTTTTCATCTTATGTTATGCTTTATTAGGGCTTATGATTCAAAATATTACTAGAGCGGTAAGGCATTTCTGACTCACTTTTTACTTTGGTGAGACACATGTCATATTCACCACCTATTTATTTTATATAGTATATATAATTTTCATGAAAGTATTTTATGATTATTCTCCTGAATATTATGGGGATTATATAAACATTTTAGTATATTTCTTTAATGGGGATTATGTTTCAAATGATTACCAATGCGATAATGGATTTACGTTATAATCTCATTGTTTATGAAGATTGGTTATAATTAAGCCTCCTATGTTGAAATATTATGATCTACATCTCAATAATTATCATGGATTCTCTTATAATCTAGTTATTTTTAGATAATATATGTTTTACCTTCATTTTAAAATCTTTATGTACTCAAGAGTTCAAAATAATGTTTAAAAAAAATCATTTTTATTTAACTCTTCGGTTAAAACTTGTTTTTCTTCCAAAACTGTATTTTATAAAAATGTTTTTAAAACTATTCAAATAATTTATCAAATATCTTTTAACCATATTTGAATTTCTTTTAAAAATAATTGAAGATAATCATTATTTCATTTTTTAAAAAAAATTCTCATTTGTATTTTACAAAAAATGTGAAAGGAATCTTTATTTTAACATGTATGGCATGAATTTTTTTTCACCATCATGAAACTTATTTTGTTTGAATATTAATTTATATTTTATCATGGTTATTTTCAAAGAAAATTATATTCAAAATGTTAATGAATTTTTATTTTTACAAACCCATTGTCAAAGAAAAGTTATTTCCCTCAATAAATGTTCCAAATGATCTTTCCAAATCATTCTCCATCTAAGATGACATCCTTTGTTGCAACTTATGATTTTCTAGGGATAGGAACCAACATTACCATTATTATTATTTATATGAATAGTTTATCATGATAAGATGTTTATGGAACCTATTTATATTCCATGGTTTATACCATGATAAAATTATTATGAAACCCACTTCTTTTTTCCATAGGTTATACTATGATGAAATGATGAAATTATTATGAAACCTATCTCTTTTCCATAGTTTATGATATGATGAAATGTTTATGAAACCCATTTCATTTTAGGGCTTACAATATGATGAATTTATTATGATATTGTGGGACACATATGTATGATTTTTATTATATGATGGGTGGGACCTGTATCTCCCTCCAATGCATTAGGTAATGATGGATAACTCATGAGTAAATATGTTATAAATGAACATGATTACATGTTCAAAATTTTATATGTTAACCTGATTAATTTTTATAAATGTTACGAGTGAACCTAATTACATGTTCCCAATTTTATGATTGGAATATTCTTTCATGTCCATAATGTTATGAATGGACCTAGTTGAATGTCTATAAATTTTTGGGAGGGCTAGATTTCAGGTCCTTAACTTAGCGAGTGAACCTTTATCTATTTATACATGTTCATAATGTTATAATATATTTATTATGCAAAAATATTTTAATCATTCAATTTTTATGTTCTCATGGATTATGTTTTTTGATGCCCTTATGAGTCATGTCTTATGAACTGCCAAGATTTATGATGTGACTCTTATTTTTGATCTTTGATTTGAAATGTATGGTTTTAAAATTTTATTCTCATATTATCATACTCATATTATCATGTTATATAGATATATCCATTGTTTACACTTAATGAGCATCTGAGATCATCCTTTCTTATGTTTCCTCTCCTAAAGATATGATGAAAAGTTTGAAGTAGGGTATGTCTATGAATATAACTAAATGAGAAGATATTTTCTAGAGAAATTGAATTTATTTCACCAAATTAGAATATTTTGTATCTAGTCTCCAAAGGCACTAAAATATTAAAGTACTCAGGTGTGTTTTTGTTTAATTTATTAAGTATTCATTTAAAAATATATATTATCTATGTATGAGAAGTCAGGGTCACTATAGTTGGTATCAGGGGAAAGTTTTAATTAACCATAAAAAACTATGATGAGAAAACATTAGTGAGATATTTAGCGATATTTATAAGTATATGTGTAGGGATATGCTTAAGGATAAGTCTAAGGATGATTCAAAGAGTAGGAAAATGTCCTAGAATTTTTGAAAAGTATAGAGAGACTGGGTTCTAATAAATTACATCATTTTCTAGATATTATAAGTGGATGAATCTCTAGAACAGAGGTACCTAGGGGTAATAACTCAAAAAGATAGAATTGAGGTAGATGTTATCATCACCCGGTGCATGGAAATGGGCCTTGCTGCACACATGGTATGACACTCTCGGGGGATATGCTTTTTAAATTTGAAAACTCTTTACTAACCATCATGAATGATTTAAATAATCGATGACTATGAATGATAAAGGATAAACCTAATGTAACATATATTAACAATAAGGTTTCATGATTTATATACCCTATAAATGATTTATCATGAATATGTGGTTCCTCATTATGATTATTATTTCTTAAACTATAATTTTTGGTTTTATTCAATGAATGGATCCCAAAGAAAACATGTTAATGTTGAATGAAATAAGAAATGAAATTATTTTTCTCCTAATAACCAAATTTTATGGGAGATGAAATTAAAAACATTGTTTCTATGATCACATAAATTTATCAAGATATGAATCATGCTGAACTTCCAAATTAGAAAAGGAGGGAAAAAATTTATATTGAGTCCTTTATGAGGAAATTCCCAACTTATTTCAGTGGTTATATAGATATTATAGTTACTGATAAATAAATTAGTACCATTAAAATGATATTTTCCATTCTCCAATGTTTAGGGCATGAAGAATTCATTTTTTTGTCTATTGTTTGGAAGGAAAGGTATACCAATGGTGGAATCTTACTAAGAATATAAAGCAATGAGAATAAATTGACTCCATGTAGTGGGATGAGTTTAAAAGATTATTTTTCTAGAGGAAATTTCCTTATACTATTAATTAAAAAGTGGAGAAATAATTATTTGAGATTAATCTAAAGGACGATGAATCTGTTGGTACCCATTAAGAAGATATTATAAAAAGTGAGTGGTACACTTCATGTATTATCATTAATTATTAAAGTAAGTATAAATGAATCATTATTATTTTAAAATCAAATATCCTAATGGTGTTATCCATAAGGGAATTTATATTCTATGAAAAATAATTTATGTGCACTAAAAGTTAAAATGATAGCTGGAAGGCCTACTGGTTCTAGGTATAATAGAAATAAGATTGGATTCCATGGAAATTCCAATGATTTGTCACATGGGGAGAAGAAAAATTTGAAACTCCTACTTTAAAAAAAATATAAAAAGGATATCTTAGTAGAGTGCCTTAACAGAATAAGAAGGTGTTTCAATTATGGGAATCATGGACATCTAGAAAAAGAATTTAGAAGTAGTGTGAAGAGGATTTTCATTGAAATTAATTGAGAGAGATCTCAATAGAATGCACCACCCACACTTCAGTGTTTCATGTTCAAGGAGTTAGGGAATTATGAGAATAAATTCCATAATACAAGAGATAATATGGATAAGAAGCAAAAAAAAACCTATGAAGACAAAGTAAAATGGGAAAGCTTGTTCAGTCATAATGGATTAAGTGAATCATGATAATTAAGAAACACTTATCCTCCCCTCATTTGTTTGGAATTTCATGTTTGATTTTGTATGAATGAGACCTATGAAAATATTATTGTTCATCCTTTGGTGAAATTTCATGAGATTATCTCCCTCTACATTGATTATGTAATAATGAAATAAAATTTGATATTATATAGGTATAAGTATAAACCCAAACTTCTAATTATTTTTTCTATATAAGACAAGTGTTTATATAAGGAATAATGGGTGAATTAACATTTGTAAGTGTATATTTATCCATGTAATATTAACCTAATAGTTATATATATCATCATGGGTTTATGATTTTAAGGTTGATTATAATTTCAAAGTCATTGAAACCCCTTTTGAGGTTTTATGTGATGGGATTTTATCAAGATTGAGGATATTTTAAGAGTCAATTATGGTAGTAAAACCCTTTGGTTTCTTATATGATTTTGTGAAAAAGTTATTTAAAGAGTAATGCCTTTACACTTTTTTGATATATGATTAAAGGTACTGGTAACCTTTAGGTTTTATCTTATATATGATGTTGAGGTAATTATGGTCTGTAGTTGATCACCATACGAAGTCAGTACACTTTTTTAATATCATAGAAGATTTCTCTCTGGATCCACTTTACAAAATATACATTAAGGAAGTGTTAAGGTTTCTTGGGGAACTGTATTCAATTGTATCTTATTAGGAATCAAATTTTACCTTGTTTTTTTGAAAATTCTTCTATAAGATATTGATTCAAAGTTGAGTTTCATCACTACATATTATCCTTAGACAGATGATTAGTTTGAGAGAAAAATTGAAACCCAATAGAATATTATAAAATATTTTTATATGGATTTAAAAGGTTGTTGGGATAAAAACATTAATTAATTTGAGTTTTCTTACAGTAATATATTTCACTCGAGCATTCAGATGGCTCCTTATGAATCCCTTTATGGAATAAAGTATAGAACTCCAATGTACTAGAATGAATTTGCAGAAATAAAGTTATTAGAACATGAGCAAGATGATGAGATAACAGAGAAGGTTAGATCCATTTAGAAATATGTAAGGATAGAAAAATATTGATATATATTTTATGTTGATAATTATTAATGTGATCCATAATTTGAAGTTGGTGGGAATGTCATTCTATTAATTTCTATATGGAAGAAATAAGTGAAAACTAAGCCTTAGGTTAATAAATACCTTTGAAACTATTTTTTATTTTTGGATTATAGATTATCATTTAGTGATTACAGTTAAAATCTCTAAATTTCATGATATATTCCATGTATCTCTCCTGAGGAAGTACATACCTAATCTATCACCTGCACTAAAATCCAAGGTTGTACCGCTGGAGCATGATTTTTCTTATGGGGAACAATCAGTAGAGATTCCAGATAGAATCAAGATGGTTCTATGAAACAAGACCACTTACATGGTAAATGTTTTTTAGTGAAACCAATAGCTTATTGAATCTACATGGAAACCTTATGATTTGATGAGGTATAAGTATCCTCAGTTATTGGTACCAATGTGATGAATTTCAAGGGAGAAATTCATTTTAATGGGGGTAGAATGTAACACCTTGAGATTTTATGAAATATATATTTTCTAATATATTTAATAAATTTAATATTTTACATTACATACAACACTGATTTTATCAATAATTACACTAAAATTATATTTTATCTTTCATTACATTCAACACTGAGTTTAGATTTCATTACATGTAATGACGAGTTTAAACTAAACATGAATTACTATCAATAAATTATTATTTAATACGATAGTTATCACCTAGTAATTAGAATGTTTGGTATGAAAAGGATTAAATAAATTCTGAAAATATATAGTTTGAAAATGTATGTATAATTAATTCCTTGGTGACCAATTAATTAGAACTTAAAATAAAAGCTATTTGAAAATAAAGGGAATCTTTTTCTATAAAAAACTATTTTTATATGCACAAACATGTTTTATATAAGAAAATAAAATAAATAAATTATTGTAAATTATTTTAATGAAATTTATATATTATATATTCAAAAAACTATTTAACATTCATCTTATTTGTTTTCTATACAAGGGATAAGAATAAATCCAATTTTACACATAAAAGCTGTATTTTTCTAAAATCATTTTTGTCACATTTTTGTGCATGTTTTTTAAATTTTTTTTAAGACATTTAGAAAATTTAGTTTAAAAAATAAATTTCAATTTTGGAATCATCATTTCAAAATTATATTAGTGTGAATTTTTGAGAATTTTTTGAAAAGATTAATTTTTTGATAAATAGTGAAAAAGGCTGAATTTTAATTGAAAAATGGAACTTATTTTAAATTATTTATAAAGTTAAATTATATTTTAAATTGTTTTTAAATTAAAATTAGTTCAATTATATTTATGTCAATATAATTTATTTCATTTTATTCATTTTTATGTTTTTTTAATATAAAAACCTTGTAAAGTTCTGAACATTTTCTCTTTGAAAACCCACTTTCTCATGACGTCTATAGGAATAATTTTAAATTAAATTTTGTTACTTCTTTGAATTAAATTTTTAAAAATTATTCCATATATGGAATAATAATAATTTATACTATCTAGTAATTTCAACATAATTTTTGACCATAATGAATAGTAAAAACAATAAAAATTATTTACCGTGTTTAGAGTAAAAAATGTGCTTTCTGAGGGCTGAACTAAAAATATAAGGGTTAAAATGACCTAGCACATGCATAAAATATATATATTAGACATATTTAGACCCTATAAATTATAATTAATGATAATAATTCACTTGGGACCCTTTTTTCATATGAAAAATGTGTGCAAACCTTATTCTTTTCAAAAATTACAAGTGTGTCACTCACCACACTTATAAAAGGACACCACCTATCATCTCTTAATTACACATTCAAAACATTTTGGTTCAAAACATACTTGACCAAATCACTTTTAAAATTAAATCCTCTCATCTTAGAAGCCTTATTTTGGTTATAAATAGAAAATTTTAATGATCTTATTTCACACCTAAGGAGTTTACCTAGGGAAGAGGCAACCTTCTTTATCAAGTGTTTTTCTTTTATTTATTTCTACACCTCCTTAAATTATTATTAAAAAAAACTGATATAATAAAATATATATAATAAATATACTTATATATTTTTATGTTAAGTTATTTTCCTACAAACATCTCCAATTCCATAAAATGGGTTACAAAATCATTATTCGTGTGTACGGTGGAGTACCACCTCGTGAACCGATGTCATTCATTTTTCCGTTACCAATTCTCATAGTTGGGTATGATGATGGATTTAAAGTATATATATGAAATTTATAACATAATTAAATATATTGATTCATTTTATCATTTATAATTTTTTACATTCCATTTTGTTGGAGATTCGATAACTTCTCTTGTGTGCACAAAAGACTACCGCCTCATGAAGCGATGTGATTCATTTTTCACTAACTCTTTACATAAAAGATAACAAGGATACTTTTAATGAATATATGTTATATAAATGAAATAATTATGTTATTAATGAAATATTTATCATTATAAAATGATAATATATCATTTTATTTCTATCCTTTTTACTTATTGAAAGATGATAATGTCATTCATGTATATGTGGACTACCACCTTCACGAAGCGATGTGACTCTCTCTTTTTATAACCAAACCACATGGATGATATGTAAAAGTGTATTTAAAGGAATAATAATCTATTTATTATATTATTTTCATTTTGGAAATATAAAATATTACTTACCTCCTTTCCATAATTATCTTTTAAAAATGAAAATGTTACTCATGCTTATTTATGACCTACCGTCTCCATGATCGTAACACACTTCATTTCTCAAAACCATATTTCATGATTTGTTGTAAAATTATAATTGGTGTATAAATATGATAATTATTTCCTGATTATTTTTTGTATATTATGTAACCATGATCTAATTAATAGGACCAAATATAATGAATCAAAACATATATGGAAAATAAAGCAGTTATTACCAAAAATGTGATTTTAATAAGGAATTGTTAACAAACAGTTAATAAATGGTCATACTTAAATAATATATGATATATATATATATATATATATGGTTTGAAAATAGATTTTTAATAAAATTATATTTATTATACAGGGGGTTCAAATGTGTACGAAGGAATTCGAGACTTAAGGAAAGGGATTCCAAGTCTCTTATTTATTTCTGGAAGACATACGAAAATTCACCACTCGTTTATTTTTTGTGGTACATATAAGGACCATTTTACATGTTATATCATGAATATAATCATTTTAATTGTATTTAATGTTTCATTTTATATTATTTTCATGAAATAACTTGGGTCAACCACAAACCAGTCACTCAAGCCAATCTATAATATAGTCTGAAGGGAATTCCTGATCCTCACAGGATAAAAACTAGTGCCAGTAATCAACAGAGAGACAAAGGAGTGATTTATCCAAAAATAAAATAAATAAACAAAAATACAGAAATAAAAATAGATACTCCCACATATATAAATAACCATCTTTTATAAAGATAAAAAAATACAACCAAACTATACAACAAAGTCTAAATCAAGACCCAACAACCCAACATCTCCATGTGACCCCGAGGATCACTCTCCGATACCAAGAACAACTATCTCCCGTGATGATCAATACCAAGCTTATACCTAAACCACAAGCTAAAAACAAGAGTAAACTATAGGTGTGAGTATTAAAACTGAGTAGGTATGCCCCAAAAAATCTATTCCCAATACACTTCCTTTAAATAAAAGAAACATCAACCTCAAGTTTGAAATTAAATTTAAAAAGTAATATTTTTAATGAATTTTAAAATTTTAAAATAAATCACAGTCTATTAACCTTTTTACATTCTAAAAACCAGGTTCATTTTCATTAAATAAACATTAAAAATTTCAAGGGAAAAGTGATTCTTTCATTTCAAAAAGGCACAAGAGAGTATAAAATACTTTACTTTAAAACGTGTTTCCATAAAACTTTTGGGGACAAATCATCACATTCTAAGAAATACACCACACATGAGAGCACTATAATGATAACATAATAAGGGAAATGGAAATAAGAACACAAGAGTAACTAAGTATCTCAATCATCCATCATAAGTAACTATGTTCCAATAGACATGGTAGGAACCAAGGAGCTCATGAATAATCCAGAACATACTAATACATGTTGAATCATCCTAAAAAGAATGAATCACTCAATGAAATCAAAATTCCATAACATGATCGGCCACACTCAACATGGAACATACCGAGGGGCTCAATCCCAAAGAAATAATAACAAAATATCCCCCTGTTATGGGCAACTAACAAGTGCATAATCTAACTAGTGCATCAATCATTCTTAGAAAATTCAATAGCTATACCGGGTTCTCTATGTCAACATATATAAAGAGGGTGATCCAACCAATTCTAACTGATCATCAAATCACATACACATATATAATAGTTAACATAATAGGTATCACCCGAGATCACCCCAAGGATCAATATCTTTACCTTACAATTCATAAATGAGTAATGGGACTCAAGGATTCCACCATGAGGACATCCCAAACATTTTATATTCATATAAAAAAGGATATAAGATTGTACAAGGAGAGTTTTTATAATAAACACTTTCACTATTTTCACAAATTTACTAAATTGGACTTTAGGCATTCCTCACATAACCATCACTTTAAAAGAACCAAATCCACTTTTTTAAGAAGGAACAAACACCACATTTACTATTTCATAACAAATTTTCAATTTTTTTTAAACATTCACATCACAATATCATGATAAATCCATTTATATAAATATGGAAAAGAGGTTATTTATCACCATCACATTTCAAACTATTCTTTAAATCCAAATCAACCTTTACTTTAAATCCATAACCACTTTGGAAACCCATTTAAGGAACCCAAATCACCATTAATCATATCAAAAATATATTCACAAGGCCAAAAAATTCTTTAGATATCAAAAAGACATACAAAATCCAACCAGTCATTTAATCGAACACTTATTGTGAAATATTTAACAAAACAGTGATATTTATCTCAAAAAGGTATACATCAGTACTTTTCAAACCAAAAATTTAATCTAAATATCACACAACACTATTTAGAATACAAGGGAGGTAAAAATAGAAAGAAATCAATGAATCTTAAATTAAAAAGGAAAGTTAAAAGGGAAACCTACCTCAAACCAAAAGCAATTCAATAATACACACCCGAAACAACCATTCCAAGGTTCCAAGAGACAATATCTACAAAGACGAACCTTAAACAAAAAAAACCCCAACATAAATCAAGGGGAATATGAACCCTAGGTTTAAGAGACCATAGGATGAGAATAAACCAAGATAAAATGAAATAAATAAGAAGAGTGATAAGAGAGGAGGGGAAATACCGTGAAGATTTAACCCAGAACCTTGAAGAAAACCTTATTCCACACCATGGGAAAAGGGTGGAGTCTTTGAGAACAGTGGGAGATATACCTTAGGTTCACACAGACTATAGGAATGAGAGGAGAGGTGTTTGGGGTTAAAAATCCAAATAGGTGATACCTGGAATTAAAAAAAAAATAGATCTAGGAATCTCGAATGGTTTGGACGCATGGTTTACCAAACCGTGCGCCAACAGTGCAGTAGCCACTACCCAAGATGAGATAGAATTCATGACCCACTCTCACAATTTTACTTACCATGCACAAACCTTGTGATAACTTCTATCTCAAGACAACACCTGCTACATGGTTACCTGGGTTGGGCCGAACAGTTTTCCAAACTATGCACCAACTGTGCGTAGGCTACTTCCAATCCCAAAAACCCAAATTTTCTCCATGAACTCCCAAAAATAATGAGGAATAACCATGGGGTTAAAAAAACCAAATATACACCTCAAAACTTAACCCTCTTCACACCTAGAACTCGAGATAGAAACCGAGATCCCAAAAGAACTGGAATAGAAGATGAAAATGAAAAACTGTGTGTGACAATTCTTCCCACCATTAACGTTTTCTACCCCCAAAAAATCACAACATTTTACAGTTGATTGATCAATGACTAAGGAATTTACATTTTCATAATCCAATATTATCAAACCAAAAATTTCTCAACACAACCAAAAAGAATTTACTAATTCTTCTAGAAATAGAATGAAAAACCAGAACCACTTTCCCAAGTTGATGGGAAAAATCAAGCTACAACTTTCATACTAATGATTCATACAACACCATTGGGTACACTCAAAAAACCCAACATTCACCCAAAATGAAAGATAAACCGAAACTAGATAACTTTAAATGAGACTATCCGCTACCAAACCAACACCATAAACCAAAACATAAAACCACTTGGGCGAGGCCCAAACGGACTCCCCACCATTAAAAAAAACTAACACTGATTTATCATAAAAGAAATTTCATCAAGTCCCATTATGGGTCTTCCCAACATTAAGAACTAGCTGGATTAAAAAAATTAGTAACATTCCCATATGCACAAAAAACACTCACCATAAGGGGGGTGGGGAGGAAAGGGGTCCAATAAATGGAACACAGAAACCACAACTGACTCAAAAATGCTATCCATGCAAGGAAAAAAAATTATAAACTTGTATGAGGGATAATTGCACCATGATCTTTGCAATAATAATAAATTCATAGTGGCATAGTTCCCATAATAGGAACATAAAAACCTCCTCACCCCAACAGTGGAGGCATGAGCTTATCCAAACTCCCCATACCCTCAAGATTCCTAACCAAACACCATCTTCACTCCGAGGCCTTTGGTTGGAGCCCTGATGTCTGAATCATCCACTACCTCACAGTTAGAAGATGCTAATCCCAAATTGATACTCCTTCTTTTGGTACCATAAATAGCCACATAACACCCCAAGTAGAAATAAAAGATCATGAAACACCACGAAACTCACATGCTCAAATAAGACACTTTTACCTAAACAAGCACCGAGAAGATGCACATACTAAATACACCACTAATTAAAACAAAATAATTTTTAGGATTTCTTAGAAGGAACACACACTTTAATTGAAATAGAAGTTCTCAGGAGATCTACAACATCCCCTTTACATTACAATAAAAGGAACACCACCAAGAATAACTTTTACAACAGAAATAATCATCATAACATGAAGTCACTTTAAATCAATCCCAAACAACTATCTAATATAGAAAATGGTCAAGGTTATCCTTTAAAGAGTTGGATTTAACTTTTGAAACTAGAGAATGAAATCCTTAGGTTGATGAACGAGAAATCTTTCTAATGGGGAATAACCTATGGTTAAACCACTAATATTAATCAAATATCTATGGGGGAGAACACAAGGAAAAATGAAAGACAAGAGATCCACCAAAACCAGATCACCAATCCAAACTAATCTTGAGTATATACTTACACAAACGGAAACCAACTCAAAAATTTCTTAAAATGTTTCTTGAAGCCCGCTAAACACTACTTCAAGACCAAACTACCAACAAGATTTAAAAATTATAAAAAATCATAAACATCACCTCCAAATTACAATAAAGGAAACCAAATGAACAAAACTTCCAAAAACATAGAAAAACAACCCATACAACCATTGTCTAAAAAAAACACCACAATTTACAGCTAAAAAACACTTTTGAAAAATAAAACAAACTTGGTGGATTTTCACACTCACCAATGGTGTTCCATAAAGTCTCAATAACATGCACATTTTCATGCTAATATTGGCATATATCAAATCATTCTATACCAATCACACATCAACCATGCCAATCCTAGCCAATATCCTCTAAAATCATCATCTATCCACTATCCGCACATATCTAGGGATGTGATCACTCAGGGAATACTCTAATGGTAAAAATAAAACCTTATAATTTTCCTAAACAAATCATTCAAACTAGTAAAAAACTCATTAAAACTTTCAAAGGGTCACTAACCACAAAGTTAAAACCCATTTTTATAATCCATGTTTCAATCCATTTAATTATGTTCAAAAGTAAAATCTCATGAATTTACATCCAAAAATTAAATTAGTTTCATTCAAAAGCATTTCCAGTAGCTCAAAAAATATCATTTAATCAAAATAATTTGATTAAAGACCCACTACTTTTCATTTTAAAAAAATTATAAAACAAATATATTATTTCAAACAACCATTTTCCATAAATCCCATGTTTTGATTATAGAAATCCAATCTCTTTAAATCATTTCCATTTTATCCCAAGGGGTCATTTAAAAAAAAAATATTTTTCTAAAGTCTTCCTCAAGGTTAATTATAAATATAATTTTTAACACTTTAAAAAAATCCAACCATTACCAGTAAAACCCCACTTTAAAAATTTAAACATAAGGGTTTTTAAAATAGTTTTTAGAATCAAAGAAGATCCATAGAAACTCACATGGGAAACTAGTGTTGATGGGTTACTTGGCCATATAGTTGGTGACCATATGTAAAACATACCACCTTCATAGAAGGCCTTATAGAACCATTTAATTGGATTAATATATATTTCTAGGACCTAAAATCTTATGGAGACCATTATCCCAACTCCCATTTCATATCCCAAACACCAAACAATCCACAAGAACTAAAAGAAACCAACAAAACTGGACATCCCATGAAAACCAAAGGATCAGAATGAGAAAGGGTTCATGAAGTCCTTCCTATTCCTACCTCTCGAGTCCTAATACTACTACTGCATCTACTTTGATATCCCCAAATAACATAGGGCACTCTAAAAGAAAGTTAATTTAAAGGAAACCTGATCTGATACCATTTTTTATGAACTAAACTAGGTCGATCCCGAACTGGTCACCCGAGCTAATCCGCAACCCGGCTCAAAGGGTGTTCTCAATCCCCACATGCTAGAAATTAGTGACAGGAATCAACAAAGACAAGGGAATAATTTATCCCAAAGAAAATAAATAAATGAAATGATAGAAATATAAACATATCATCCCACATATATAAATAATCATCTTTTACAAATCTAAAAAATACAACCAAACTATAAAATAAAATCCAAAATGAAACCTGACAACCCAATACCTCCATGAGGCCCTGAGGGTCACTCTATGATACTAAGAAAAAATATCACCCATGTTGATCTAGACTAATATACAACCTTTACCACATACTAAAAACAAGAGGAAACTATTTGGTTTCTCCATAGGTGATTCCCCATGGTTATTACTTACCATGAACAAACCTTGTGATAACTTCTCTCTCAAGACAACACCTGCTACATGGTTACCTGGGTTGGGCCGAATAGTTTTCCAAACTATGTACCAACTGTGTGCAGGCTAGTTCCAATCCCACAAAATTAAATTTTCTCCATGAAATCCAAAAAATAACGATGAATAACCATGGGGTTAAAAAAACCAAATATACACCTCAAAACTTAACCCTCTTCACACCCATAACTCGATATAGAAACCGAGATCCCAAAAGAAATAGAATAGAATATGAAAATGAAAATCTGTGTGTGAAAATTCTCTCCACCATTAATGTTTTCTACCCCCAAAAAGTCACAACATTTTCCAGTTTATTAATCAATGACTAAGGAATTAACATTCTCATAATCCAATATTATCAAACCAAAAATTTCTCAACATAGACAAAAATAATTTAAGAAATTTTCCTGAAATAGAATGAAAAACAGGAACCAATTTCCCAAGATGATGTGAAAAATCAAGCTACAACTTTCAAACTCTTGCTTCATACAACACCATTGGGTACTCTCAAAAAACCCAACATTCACCCAAAATTAAAGAGAAACCGAAACTAGATAACTTTAAATGATACTATCTACTGCCAAAACAACACCATAAAACAAAACATAACACCACTAGGGGGAGGCCCAAACAGACTCCCCACCATTAAAAAAACTAACAGTGATTTATTTTAAAAGAAATTTCATCAAGTCCCACTATAGGTCTTACCAACTTTAAGAGACAACTGGATTAAAAAAATCATTAGCATTCCCACATGCACCAAAATCCCTCACCACAAGGGGGGGATGAATGGGTCCAATAAATGGAACACATAAACCAAAACTGAATCAAACATTCTATCCATGAAAGGACAAAAAATTATAAACTTGCATGAGGGATAATTCCACCATGCTATTTGCAATAATAATAAATTCACAGTGACATAGTTCCCATAATAGGAACATAAAAACCTTTATACCCCAAAAGTGGAGGCACAAGCTTATCCAAACTCCCCAAACCCTTAGGATTCCTAGCCACACACCATCTTTACTCCAAGGCCTTTGGTTGGAGCCCTGATGCTTGAATCATCCACTACCTCACAGTCAGGAGATGCTAATCCCAAATTGATACTCCTTCTTTTGGTTCCACAAGTAGCCACACGACATCCCAGGTAGAAACAAAAGATCATGAAACACCATGAAAATCACACGCTCAAATAAGACACTTTTACCTAAACAAGCACCTAGAAGATGCACATACTGAATACACCACCACTTAAAACAAAATAATTTTTAGGATTTCTTAGAAGGAACACACACTTTCATTGAAATATAAGTTCTCAGGAGATCCAAAACACCCCTTACATTACAATAAAAGGAACACCACCAAGAACAACTTTTACAACAGAAATAATCATCATAACATGAAGGTACTTTAAATAAATCCCAAACAACTCTCTACTCTAGAAAATGGGATAGGTTATCCTTCAAAGAGTTAGATTTAACTTTTGAAACTAGAGAATGAAATATTTAAGTTGATCAACTAGAAATCTTTATAATGGGGAATCACCAATGGATAAACCACTAATATTCATCGAATATCTATGGGGGAGAACATAGGGAAACATGAAATACAAGATCTCTACTAAAAACAGATTACTAATCCAAACTCATCTTGAGTAGATACTGACAAAAAGGGAAACTAACTCAAATATTTCTTAAAACTTTTCCTAAATCACTCTAAACACTACTTCAAGACCAAACTACCAAAAAGTTTTCAAAATTATAAAAAAACATAAAAATCACCTCCAAATTACAATAAAGGAAACCAAATGAACAACACTTTGGAAAACATAGAAAAACAAGCCACACAACCATTGGCTAACAAAAACACCACAATTTACAGCTAAAAGAACACTTTTGAAAAATAAAACAAACTTGGTGGAGTTTCACACTCACCAATGGTGTTCCATAAATTCTCACTCACATGAAAATTTTCATGATAATCTAGGCACATATCAACTCATTCTACACCGATCACACATCAACCATGCTAAAATTGGCCAATCTCTAATAAAATCATCATCCAACCACTATCCTCACATATCCATGGATGCGATCACTCATGGAATACACTAATGGTCAAAACAAAGCATTCTCATTTTCCAAAACAAATCATTCAAACCAATTAGAAAACTCATTAAAAATTTCATAGGCTCACTAACTACTAAGTTAAAACCCATTTTTAGAATCCATGTTTCAATCAATTTCATTATGTTCAAAAGTAAAATCTCATGAATTTACATCCAAAAATTAAATTTGTTTTATTCATTAACATTTCCAGTAGCTCAAAAAATATCATTTCATAAAAATAATTTGATTAAAGACCCAATCCTTTTCATTTAAAACAAATTCTAAAACAAATATATTATTTCAAACAACCATTTTACATAAATCCCATGTTTTGATTATAGAAATCCAATATCGTTAACTCATTTAAATTTTATCCCAAGGGGTCATTTTGTAAAAATTTATTTTTCTAATGTATTACTCAAGGTTAATTATGAATATACTTTTTAACACTTTCTAAAAATAAAACCATTACCAATAAAACCCCACATTCACAATTTAAACACAAGGGTTTTTAAAATAGTTTTCAGAATCAAAGAAGATCCAAGGAAACTAACATGGGAAAGTAGTGTCGAAAGTTTACTTGGCCGTATAGTTGGTGACCATATTTCGAATATACCACCTTCATAGAGGGAATTCTAGGACCATTTCCTTAGATTCATATGTATTTATAGGCTCTAAGATCTCACGAAGACCTTTATCCCAACTCCCATTTCATATCCCAAACACCAAACAATCCACAAGAACTAAAAGAAACCAACAAAACTGGACATCCCATGGAAACTAGAGGATCATAATGAGAAAGGGTTCATAAAGTATGTCATGTTCCTACCTCTCGAGTCCTAATAGTCCTACTGCATCTAATTTGATATCCCAAAATAACAAAGGGTACTCTAAAAGAAAGTTACTTTAAATGAAACCTGATCAGATACCAATTTTTTATGAACCAACCTAGGTTGATCCCGAACTGGTCACCCAAGCTAATATGTAACCCAACCCAAAGGGTGTTCCCGATCTCCACAAGTTGGAAATTAGTGACCAGAATAAACGGAGAAAAGGGAATAATTTATCCCAAATAAAATAAATAAATGAAAAAGTATAAATATAAACAGATCATCCCACATATATAAATAATCATCTTTTACAAAGCTAAAATATACAACCAAACTATACAATAAAATCCAAAATAAAACCTGACAACCCAATACCTCTATAAGGCCCTGAGGGTGACTCTATGATACTAAGAAAAACTATCACCCATGATGATCAGGACCAAGATAAGACCTGCACCACAAAATAAAAACAAGAGTAAACTATTTGGTTTCTCTATAGGTGATTCCACATGGTTATTACTTACCATGAACAAACCTTGCGATAACTTCTATCTCAAGCCAACACCTGCTACATGGTTTCCTGGGTTGGGTCGAACAGTTTTCAAAACTATGCACCAACTGTGCGTAGGCTAATTCCAATCCCAAAAAACCAAATTTTCTCCATGAACTCACAAAAAGAATGAGGATTAACCATGGGGTTAAAAAAACAAAATATACACCTCATAACTTAACCCTCTTCACACCCAGAACTCGAGATAGAAACCAAAATCCTAAAAGAACCGGAATAGAAGATGAAAATGAAAAACTAGGTGTGTCAATTATTCCCAATGTTAATGTTTTATACCCCTGAAAAGTCGCAAAATTTTCTAGTTGATTGATCAATGACTAAGGACTTCACATACACAAAATCCAATATTATCAAAACAAAAAATTCTCAACATACCAAAAAAGAATTTAAAATTTTTCCTGAAATAGAATGAAAAACTGGAACCACTTTCCTAAGCTGATGGGAAAAATCAATCTACAACTTTCACACTCATGCTTCATACAACACCATTGGGTACACTCCAAAAACCCAACATTCACCCAAAATGAAAGAGAAATTGAAACTAGATAAATTTAAGAGAGACTATCCACTACCAAACCAACACCATAAACCAAAACATAACACCACTAGGGGAGGCCCGAATGGACTCCCCACCATTTAAAAATCTGACATTGATTTATCATAAAAGAAATTTCATCAAGTCCCACTATGGGTCTTCCCAATATTAAGAAACAACTAGATTAAAAAAATCATTAACATTACCACATGCACCAAAATCCCTCACTACAAGGGGGGGGGGTGTGAAGGGGTCCAATAAATGGAACACATAAACCACAAACAACTTAGACATTCTATCCATGAAAGGAAAAAAAATTATAAAGTTGCATGAGGGATAATTCCACTATGCTGTTTTCAATAATAATAAATTCACAGTGACATAGTTCCCATAATAGGAACATAAAAACCTCCTCACCCCAACAATGGAGGCACAAGGTTATACAAACTCCCCATACCCTCAGGATTCCTAAACACAAACCATCTTAACTCTAAGGCCTTTGGATGGATCCCTGATGTTTGAATGATCCACTATCTCACAGTCAGGATATGCTAATCCCAAATTGATACTCCTTCTTTTGGTGCTACAAACAGCCACACGACACCCCAAGTATAAATAACAGGTCATGAAACACCATGAAACTCACATGCTCAAACAAGAAACTTTTACCTAAACAAGCACCTATAAGATTCACATAATGAATACACCACCACTTAAAACAAAATAAATTTTAGGATTTATTAGAAGGAACACACACTTTCATTGAAAAAAAGTTCTCAGCAGATCCACAACATCCCCCTTACATTACAATAAAAGGAACACCACCAAGAACAACTTTTACAACAAAAAGAATCATCATAACATGAAGGAACTTTAAATCAATCCAAAATAACTTTCTAATCTATAAAATGGGATAGGTTATCCTTCAAATGTTGGATTTAACTTTTGATACTAGGGAATTAAATCCTTAGGCTGATCAACTAGAAATCATTCAAATGGGGAATCACTTATGGCTAAACCACTAATATTAATCGAATATATATGGGGGAGAACACAAGGAAACATTAAATACAATAGCTCTACCAAAACCAGATCACTAATTCAAACTCATCTTGAGTAGATACCGACAAAAAGGGAAACCAACTCAAATATTTCCTAAAACCTTTCTTGAATCCTAGTAAACACTACTTCAATACCAAACTACCAACAAGATTTCAAAATTAGAAAAAACATAAACATCACATCCAAATTAAAATAAAGGACACCAAATGAACAAGACTTCCAAAAACATATAAAAACAAGCCACACAACCATTGGCTAACAAAAACACCACAATTTATAGAAAAAAACACTTTTGGAAAATAAAACAAACTTGGTGGATTTTTACACTCACCAATGGTGTTCCATAAAGTCTCACTCACATGCACATTTTCATGCTAATATAGGCACATATCGACTCATTATATACCGATCACACATCAAATATGCCAATCATGGAAAATCTTTGCTAAAATCATCATCCAACCACTATCCGCACATATCCATGGATGTGATCACTCATGGAATACACTAATGTTCAAAATAAAACATTCCCATTTTCCTAAACAAATCATTCATCCCAATTCAAAAACCCATTAAACCTTTCAAAGGCTCATTATACACTAAGTTAAAAACCATTTTTAGAATCCACATTTCAATCCATTTCATTATGTTCAAAAGTAAAATCTCATGAATTTATATCCAGAAATTAAATTTTTTTCATTCAAAAACATTTCCAATAACTCAAAAAATTTCATTTCATAAAAATAATTTGATTAAAGACTCACTAATTTTCATTTAAAACAAATTATAAAACAAATATATTATTTCAAACAACTATTTTCCTTAAATCCAATGTTTTGATTATAGAAATCCAATCTCATTAAATCATTTACATTTTATCCCAAGGGGTCACTTTATAAAAATTCATTTTTATAAAGTCTTCCTCAAGGTTAATTCTAAATAAAATTTTTAATACTTTCCAAAAAACCAACCATTACCACTAAAACCCCACTTTCATAATTTAAACACAAGGGTTTTTAAAATAGTTTTCAGAATTAATGAATATCCAAAGAAACTCTCATGGGAAACTAGTGTTGATAGGTTACATGTCCATATAGTTGGTGACCATATGTCAAACATACCACCTTCATAGAGGGCCTTATAGTAACATTTCCTTGGCTTCATATGTATTTCTAGGCCCTATGATCTCATAGAGACCTTTATCCCAACTCCCATTTCATATCCAAAACACCAAACAATCCACACGAACTAAAATAAACCAACAAAACTGGACATCCCATGGAAACCAGAGGATTAGAATGAGAAAGGGTTCATAAATTCATTCCTGTTACTACCTATTGAGTCCTAATAGTCCTACTTCATCTACTTTGATATCCCTAAATAACATAGGGCACTCTAAAAAAAGTTACTTTAAAGGAAACTTGATCTGAGTCCATTTTTTTATGAACCAACCTAGGTCGATCCTGAACCGATCACCCGAGCTAATCCGCAACCTGACCCAAAGGGTGTTACCGATCCCCACAAGCTAGAAATTAGTGATAGGAATCAAAAGAGATAAGGGAATAATTTATACCAAAGAATATAAATAAATTAAATATCAGAAATATAAACAAATCACCCCACATATATAAATAATAATCTTTTTCAAAGATAAAAAATACAACCAAACTATACAATAAAATCCAAAATGAAACCTGAAAACACAATACCTCCATGAGTAACTGAGGGTCACTCTATGATACTAAGAAAAACTATCACCCATTATGATCATGACCAAGCTAAAACCTGCACTACAGACTAAAAATAAGAGGAAACTATAGGCATGAATATTAACACTCAGTAGGTATTCCTGAACAAATCTATTCATAATTAAATTACTTTAAAATAAAAGAAACATCAACCTCAATTTTGAAATACAATATAAAAAGTAATATTTTTCATGCATTTTCCATTATTAAAATAAATCACTGTCTATTTCTGTTTTACCATTCCAAAAACCAGGTTAATTTCCATTAAAGAAACATTAAAATTTTCAAGGTAAAAGTATTGATTTCATTTCAAAATGGCATAAGAGATTATAAGATACTTTTAATTTAAACTTTTTTATAGAAAACTTTGGGTGGAAAACTCATCACTTTCCCAGAAATACATCACACATGATAGCAATAAAATAATCACATAATAATGGAAATATAAATAAGCACACAAGAGTAACCAAGTATCTCAATCATCCATCGCAAGTAACTATGTGATAATAGACATTGGAGTAAACTAGAAGATCATGAATAATAAAAAACATAATAATACATATTGAATCATACCATAAATAATGCCTCACTTGATGAAATCAAAACACCCTAACATGCTCAACCACACCCCATATGGCATAAACCAAGGGGCCTAATCCCATAGAAATAATAAAAAAATATCCCCTTCTATGGGCCACTAACTAGTGCATAATATAACTAGTGAAACATTCTTTCTCAGAAAATTCAATTGCTATTATAGGTTATACATGTCAATATATATAAATAGGTTGATCCAACCAATTCCAACCAAGTATCAAATCACATAAACATATATAATAGTTAACATAACAGGAATCACCCCAGATCACTCCAAGGATCAATCCCTTTTCCTTACAATGCATAAATGAGTAATGGTTCTCAAGGATTCCATAGTGTGGACATCCCGCCCATTATATATTCATATAAACATGGAATGATGATTTTCCAAGGATATTTTTTATAATAAACACTTTTAATATTTTCAATTTTTTTTCCAAATGTGCCTTTAAGAATTCCTCACAAAACCATCACTTTAAAATAACCAAATACACATTTAAAATAAGGCTCAAACACACCATTTACAATTTCATAAACATTTTAAAAATTTCTTTTAAACATTCACATCACACTTTCAAGATAAATCCATTTTTATAAAGATTCCAAATGATCTATTTATCCCCATCACATGTCAAACCATTCTTTAAATCTAAATACACATTTCCTTTAAATACAAAACCACTTTGAAAACCCATTTAAGGAACCCAAATCATAATTCCACTTATAAAAAATATATTCACAAGGTATTTTTTTTAAATATCAAAAAATACATGCAAAATCTAACTGATAATTTAATCGAACACTTGGTGTGCAATATTTAACAAAACAATGCTATTTATCACACAAAAGGTATAAATCACCACTTTTCACACCAAAAAATTAATCTAAAGACCACACAAAACTATTTAGCATACAAGGGAGGTGTGAAAATAAATAAACCAATTAATCTTAAATTTAATAGGCAAGTTCAAAGGGAAACCTACCTTGAACCACAAGAGCTTCAATAATGCACACCAGAAACAAACCTTCCAATGTTCCAAGAGCCAAGATCTATAAAGTGGAACCGTACAAAAAAAAAGACCAAACATAAATCATGGGTAACATGAACCATAGGTCTTAGAGACCATAGGAGGAGAAGAACCTAAGAAAAAATTAAATAAAGAGGAAGAGGGAGAATATAGGAGGGAAATAACTTGAAGATCTAACCCAAAACATTGAAGAAAACCTAGATCCACACCATGGGAGAAGGGTCAAGGCTTAGAGAAAAAGGAGAGAGAAACCTTAGGGTTGCATGAACTAGAGGGAGGAGAGGGGAGGCATTTTGGTTTAAAAATACTGATAGGGAATATTTGGAATTTCAAAAAATTTTAGATCTAGGCATATCACATGGTTTGGCCACACAATTTACTAAACCGTGCACCTACTGTGTGGTAGTCACTTCCTAAGTGGGGATCTAACACACAACCAGGCTGCATGGTTTGACTTACCATGCAACAAATTCGTGGTATCTTCTTTCTAAATACAACACCTACTGCACGGTTACCTAGGTTGGGGCATATAGTTTTCCAAAATGTGTGCCAACTATGCATAGGCTACTACCAATCCCAAAACACTACTTTTCTCCAAGAACTACTGAAAAAATAGAGGAATAACCATAGGGTTAAAACTAAACAAAGATAAGCCACAAAGATTAAACCCCATCACACCCAAAACATGATAGAGAAACCAATATTCCAAAATAACTAGAATAAAAGATGAAAATGAAAAACTGGGTGTGATAGTTATTATTCATTTGGGATTATGATTCAAAATATTACTAAATATGTAAGGGATTTCTATCTCACATTTTTTACTTCTATGAGACACATGCTATATTCACCATATATTTCATTTATGTGGTGTATACACTACCCTTGAATTTATTTGATGATGATTATCCTAAAAATTATGGGTATTACATATCTCTTTGGGGATCTATCATTCATGGGGAATGTATTTCAAATGATTATGAATGTAATGAAGGATTTATATTACAATCTTAATATTTATCATGATTGTTTATGATTAAGTATCCTATGTTGAGATATTATGATATAGATCTCAATAATTCTCATTAATTTTATTATCCTTTGGTTATATCTGGATAATACATGTTTTCCTTTCATTTTCCACTCTTTATTTACTCATGAGTTCAAAATAATATTTTTAAGAAAAATAATATTTATTTTACTTTTTGGTTGGAAACTTGTTTTTATTCCAAAAACATGGTTTATAAAAAAGTTTTATAAAATATTTCTACCTATATTAAAATGATTTATTAAAGTTACTTTTACCCATGTTTTATTTGTAATTTTATTTGAAAGGAATCTTCATACTATTTTCCAAAAAAATCCCATTTTTATTTTACTAAAAATGTGAAAGGTATCTTTATTCTAATTTGTATGTAATGAACATATTTTTTTCCATCATTACCATTATTTTATTTTAATATTACTTTTTAAATTTATTTTTATTTTCAAAGAAAAGGTTTTTTAATTTTTTTATGAATTCTTAGTTTTAAAAAGTGACTTTCAAATAAAAGTTATCTTCCTCAAGAAATGTTCTAAGTTATCTTTCAAAATCATTATCCATCTAAGATAATCTCATTTTATAAAACTTATGATTTTTTGGGGATATAAACCAAGGATGACATTATTATTTTTTATTTGAATGGTTTATCATGAAAATATGTCTATGAATCCCATTTCTCTTCCTTGGGTTATACCAAGATAAAATTCTTGTAAAGCCTGTTCTTTTTCCACAAGCTATGCTATGAAGAAATGATTATGAAACCTATCTTTTTTACACATGTTATGGTATTATGAAATGTTTATAAAAACCATTTCATTTCATGGTTTATAATGTGATTAAATTTCTATGATATTATGACACACATATGTATTATTTTCATTATGTGACAAGTGAGACCTATATCTCCCTCCAATGTGTTGGATAATAATGGATAACTCATGAGTAAATATGTTATGTGTGATCCTGGTTACATGTTCACAATGTTATGCATGAACCTGATTATATGTTCAAAATTTTATGAGTAAACTTGATTACATGTTTCCAATGTTATGTGTGGTCATGTATTTTATGTCCATAATGTTATACATAGACAAAGTTGGATGTCCATAAGTTTATGAAAGGGACCGGTTTCATGTCATTAACTTAATTAGTGAACTTGTCTATATTTATACATGTAGATAATGTTATGAGTTGTTATGTATACCAAAAATATATGATTTATTCTATTATTATTTTCTTATGGATCATGTTCTTTGATTCCATTATTATTCATGTCCTATGAACTACCAAGATTTATTCCATCACTCATGTTTATGAACTACGTGGGGTATGGTTTTAAATCTTTATTATAATGTTATCATACCCATATGATCATGTTATATACATATATAACTTGTTTACACTTAATGATCATCTGAGATCATCCTTTCTTATGTTTCCTCTCCTCAGGTTATGATGAGAGGTTTTAAGTAGGGTATGTCTATGAGGACTACTAAATGGGAAGTTCATTTTCAAATATAATGAATATATTTCCCCAAATTAGAATATTGTGTACCAAGTCTCTAATGGAACTAAACTATTATGGTACTTAGGTGTTTTTTTGTGTAATGTATTGAATATTCATCTAAAAATATGTAATATTTATGTATGAGAAGTCGAGGTCACTATAAGAACTCACTACAAGTAGTGAACCAACCTACCATAAAGACATAAAGAGTTACCAAAAAATCATTTTATAGAGATTTTGTGGTTTTATGGAGTTATCATAAATACCGTTCCAATGTACCACAAGTAATGTATTTTTTCAAAATGAATGCATGTACTATTTTTTAAGTGACTGCATGAAATATTTTTTTTGTAAGTGACCGTATGAGTAATTTAAAGTGACCACATGGATTATTTTCAAAAGTAACCATGATTCATTTTATCAAAATAATTGTAACATATATTTTTATGTGACCACACAAAGAAATTTTTATGCGGTCATTATACCCACCGTGCACTTTGATGTCTTGGTATGTTAACCTACCATAAGAATAATTTCTCACAGTTACTCAGCAAACACAGTCATTACATTACATTGTTTATTTTTCAAAAATCAATATTTTCCAATATGCTCTATTTTAGTAATATTTTGATAAATTAATTAAGTAAAAGTTTAATTAATATTTTTAATTGTTTTATTGGTTCTTAAAATAAATATTTTTTATAATGACTATTGTGTAAAATTTTGAGATGAAAAATATCATGGAAATAATTATTGAGATAATAAAATTCATATTATTTATTTTATAATTTTTTTATAGTTTTTGAATTATCAAATTAATAAAAGTTTCTGGGAGCATTTTCAATTACTTTAATTATTTAAAAAACACTCTTTTATTTTAATGATCATATTTGATCTATTTTAAATATATTTCATTTATGAATTAAATAGTGTTAGACCTCTCTAATTATGAGTGTGATAATTTAAATATCATGTATTACTATTATTATATGTTTTATTATTTTTTATCATTGAATTCAGTGATTTTTTATCTAAACACACCTTCAAATCTCAATTAGATCTTGGACGATTAATGAAATAGGATTATCTGTTGGAATGAAATAAACTAATGTGATAAAATAAACTTAAAATAATTTATTCATATATGGAAATTATATAGGACATACAAAGAGACGTACACAATTTTCATACGAGCACTGAGAAATATTGAATATTAACTATGGCTAATGTTCCATTAATTTGATCATGAAGGAGTTCATTTTATTGGTCATTTAATATTGAAGTGATTGAAGTTTTTGGACTGTATCAATAATGATCATCATCTGCTCGACTTTCATGCTTGATTCTATTTGGTTTTTTATTGATGTATTTTTTTATATATTCTATTTATGGTTCTAGAGTCAATTTAAGATTTTCCCATCCAAAATTTTTCTAAATAGACTATTCCTCCTTTCTAAAAGGAAGGTCAAATTATTAATACTAGACAAAATTCATGTGGGATGTGACTCCTATTAAATTTAGTTAAGGTAATTCTACCTGATAAGAAAAAGGTACATCATTAACTAGGTTATCAATCTCTATAAAAAGTGAAGATTTAGTGAATACCGATCCTCTATTAATGTAGAGAATATTGAAGAGTATACTAGGATATTGTTGATCCAAACTACTATAAAAAACATCATGTGTTCTTTGTTTTATTTTTCACTGCACAATTCACATTTTTATATAATTTAATAATTTTATTTTGATTGATTAGTTTTTTTAAATGACTATTCACCCCCTCTATTCAATATTGTCATATCAATAGAACCTAAAATTGGTATCAAAGTGTGGTTCCCTTTTAACGGTTTGGTTATTCTAGTTTCATTATCTTTTTTAAATAACTATTATCTTAGGTCTAATAGTCAAAGTAAATATCTATTGATTTGTTATGGAATGTTCGTAATTTTAGATAATGAATCACATTAGAACACCTCAACTAAATTGAAGTGACTATATATACTGGATGGATCATATGAACATATTTCTAATAAAATATAGGTATCAAGTATTAGGCTATCATGTTAACACCTTTTAAACCACCTGATTAATATTTATAAACTCTAACTGAAAATAATGCTATAAAATGTGTTTTAAACTAAAAATTTATTAATTACCAATATTTTTATTAATTATAAATATGTATATGCATATTTTATCATATAAAACTACATATAACACATAGGGTAATTTACAAGTCACTCATCAAGGAACTGATAAGTTGTAAAGAAACAAGTTATAAATTCACAGAGCTGATTTTCAATAATTTAAAATAAATGATTAAGTGAGAATTAATGAGATGTACAATAGATTCACAAAAATTATAAACAAAATGGTTCCACTTAGGCAGAACATAAAGAATAATGTTATTTTTTAATGAATTCTTTGAGCTCTACCTAAAAGGTAGAACATAAATAAGGTTATGATTGAAAAAAGCAAGGATTTCACTGATTATTCATTAGATGAACTGATAAGATCACTTATTAAATACTAACTAAAGCTAAAGAATTATATTGTTGAATAATATGACAGAACTAAAATTATAGAATTCAAATATAATAACAAAATTGATTCAAATTCTTCTAATTTTGAGCTACATAAAAGAGAGAATGATGAAATATATAATTTTACTAAATTATTCAACATGTACTTGAAATGAAAGAGAGTATTTCAAAAGAATCCAAAAAAAAAGATCATCAAAAGGATAATAGAAAGGAAAGTTAGTAAGGTAATAGTAGTTAATACAATGTTTCATAATTAATATTCTATGAGTGGGGGAAAAGGGACATATCAAATCAGATTATTCAAACCTGAAACAAGAATGTAAATACAATTAATACAAGAAAGATTTAAAACAATCATATCATGTTGGATAGAGTATCATAAAGGATTCATACTTGATTATTGAGGACTTCGAGAGTTAAAAAGAATCATCTAATTAGGGGTGTACAGACCTGAACCAACCCAATGGACCCGACCCAACCCGGCCGGGTTGGGTCAGGTTGGGTCGGGTTTAAAATTTATATTCACGGGTCAGGTTGGGTCGGCTTGATCCATGGTCGGGTTGGGTCGGGTCACGGGTTGGGAAGAAAGTGATCCAAAATGACCTAATAGACCTGACATCTTCACTCCAGTGTGCGTCGCCCAACCTAGCCCTCGTTGCCTAGTTCAGTTTCTCATGGGAAGGGAGAAAAACCGCGATCATCCCCACCCTCGTCACCTCTCTGCGATTCCCACCCCCTATTGTCTCACCCGGGATCCCCAGCCCGGTCACCTCCCTACGATAGCCACCCAATGTCGCCTCACCTTGATCTCCATCCATTATCGCCTCACCGGCGATCCCCCCCCGTAGCATCTCCGCGATCTCCACTCTATTCCCCATCGTGTCGCCGATGATCCCCATCCCACGTTGCATCACCACGATCTCAATCCCTCATTGCCGCGATCTCTATCTATCATCACTTTTCTGCAATTTCTATCCCTCGTCGCATCGTTGAGATCTCCATCTCCATCCCTCATTACCTCGCCAGTGATCCCCACCCCCTGTTACCTCTCCACGATCTCCACTCCATCCCCCATCACGTCGCCGATGATCCCCAACTCCCATCGCCTCTCCGTGATCTCCATCCCTTGTCACCTCACCAATGATCTCCCCCCCATCACCAAGACAGTGATCCCCACCCCTCATCACCTAACTGCAATCTCCATCCCCTATTTCCTTGCCAGCGATCCCCACCCTTAGTCTCCTGACCTGAGATCCCCACCCACACTGCCTTGATGGTTATGGCAGTGGCAAGGAAGGAAGACCAAGCTCACAGGAGGGAGGAAAAGTCACCGTGTTGGGATGATCCGGGAGCTTCTTGGTTTGATTCGGTTTATGAAGAGCAACGTCAGATTTTTTTTCCAGTAACCCGATTGGGTTGACCCGACCCAACCCGATCTGAGACGGGTTGGGTCGGGTCGGGTCCGTGATGAAAATCACCCCTGACCCGACCCAACCCGACCCGAGTTTTTTTATTGGATCGGGTCCAAAAACCCCCTCAACCCGACCCAACCTGACCCATGGACACCCCTACATCTAGTTGATGTCATATGAAAGAAATTAATGAGGTAAACACATATTTTGATTATAGTTCTATGTATGAGTCGAATATTGAAACATAATTTAATGAATTAATAGAAAAAATGAAAAGTTTCAAAAGTGGTATTTTGAGAATGGATAAACTAAATAGATAATTAAAAATATAATATAATAAATTTAAATAATAATATAAAAAAATGAATGTTTCTACTTTAAGAAATCTAGAAGATCAAGACATGATATTTAAGTTATTTTTGATGATTTAGATAAAAATTTAATGGAATTTATGAATATAAAAAAATAAAATAAGAAATTGAGATATATAGGATCATGTTTAAATGTGAAAATTATTGATGACTAGGAAGTTATTAAAAAAGATAACGAAAAATTTAAACGTTAAATTACAATATTAAAAGAAACCTTATCAGTTTTTGTTTAAGGAAAAGAAAAATATGGTAAGAAAATGTCTATGAGAAAACCCAATAAATATAAAGTTGGAATTGGTTATAATATCCATATTCATTAAATTTAGGGAAATAATTTTTTTAAAGGAATTAAAGGTAATGTCCCAACTGTTACATGATTTATATGTAATCTGAAAGGGAATTATGAAAACAAATTTTCATTATGATTTACTCAGTCAATAGTCCACACTAATAATTTTATTTCTAAGGATCTATATTCTATATTAACCTAAAATAAATGCCTTAAATTAGTATGGTTTCCTAAAAAATTTATCACTAATACATTTGGACTCAAAATAGTTTGGGTTCCAAAATAATTATCTACTTAATCTATTTTTCAATAAACCAGCATAAATAGATCTAAAAAATGTTATATAGACAAATGGTTCTCCAAGAACATGACTGATGATATTTAAAACTTTTTATCTTTTATTTCATGTGATGGAGGTACTATCACTTTCAATGATAACTCTAAAGGAAATATCAGTGGTTTTGGAGAATTTGGGAAATTTAATTTTGTTATAATTTATAAAGTACTATTTGTATAGGGATTAAAACAAAATTTAATTATTATCTCACAAAAGTTTTATGATGGAATGAGTATTAACTTTAAAGATAATAAATGTTTTGTTTATAAAGAAAATATCACTTTATTTTATGATAATATGAAGGATAATATCTACTCTATATTTTTCATAACTAACCTAACAAATTTGAAAGTGCTTAAATGTTATAGAAGAAGATTATTTTATTTGGCATAGAATATTGGGACATGTTCATCTTTAACAATTATACATGTTGGAAAACATGGTTAGGTTCTGTAACTTGTAAAATTTAATTCAATTATTTTGTATGTGTGTAGAGTCCCACCCCAAGTGCCTCTAAGATAGTCCCCGATAAGGTGGGTCATAAGACCTCAAGGGAATCTCTCTGAATTCCATAGGATGCTGAATAGAAGCGAGGGCCATGGGTAAGTCCGTGGGGAGACTATACCCCCATAAGAAAAAGGTATTTCAAAACGGAAGAAAATATTTTAACAAGTAGAAAAATCAATATAGAAAATAAAACAGATAGCAGCAGAAGTAGATAAATGACCCAACAAATAAATAAACTGCAGAAGATGAATAATCATAACAATACCAATATGATGTCAACGTATGATGCCAAATGTAAATAGTAAAAGTGCAGGGGTATGGGGTACAAGCATAAACTGTATGCTGAAAAAACTACCAAAAGACCAAAAATGGTCACATGGAATCCTGAGCATAGGTCGGTCCTCTTCCCCCAAGCTCCATCCAAAATAGAAAACCAATCAAGCATCAGGAGTTACATGCTTCCCTATATCCATACCCATTAACATAAATTCAAATCGGGTACCAAACGACACCTAAGCAGGGTGTGATATATACTCTCAGTATGCTAGCACCCACGGTGTCTAGACCTTTCAATTTTAGGTTGTAAAAAAATAGTAGTGTTCCATATATATTAAATGAAAGTATTTAAATAATTGAAAAATACTGTAACTTGGTCTGAATTCCTAAGAGGACACCCATTCCATATTACCTACTTTGGCCTATGCTGATATTCTGAAAGAGTACCTAGTAAAGTAGAAATATGTATATATAGAAATACCTAAGTAACACAACCCACCAAAAAGGGAATACCCCCAAGCTTGTGCTTTGGCTTGGGGTCTAATAAATGTGTTAAAATAGGGTCAATAAAGCCACAAGAGTGGTATCACAAAGCATGAAAAAAATATCCATGCCATATAAATAAAACATCTCAAGAATTCATATTAGAATTGAAACATTAAGAGGTGGAGTCTGACCCCGTCCCTGAGGTTCACTTCGGAACATCCAATCAATTAAATCTGATGCCATAAGGATGTCCAAGGCAATACTCATTGGAGTCCAAGTATCACTCGTGGTATGGTAACTATGAGTTTGTCCTAAGTATTTCACATAAGGGATCGAGTATCACCCGAGGTTGGGAATAACTGATTTTATAACAGATTCATCCTCGGTTTCCCCTTAGGGAACCAATATCACCTAATAGAATAGAAAAATACTAGGGAAATCCCTTTCCTAGCAAACTTAAAACATCACTTTCTCGACATGTAGTATGGTAACCCATCGAGTACGGAGAGTGAAAATGTGGATATTTAATACAGAAACCATGTTTTCTCTTCGACCGGATATATTTAAAACATCATGGAAATAATATATATATATAAAACTTAACAAGAATTTATTATTTCCTCTATTTAATTAACCAATTTAATGCCACAATTACTATTCATTTTATCCAACAGTCATAGCTAATAATAATTGCACAATATTGAACAAAAGTGGAACTTTATCAGTTTAAGCAGAGACAGTGCATTTATTACTTAGAAAGAAACAAAAATATTTATAAAAATAATTATTTAGGCATAAAAAAGTAAAGGAAAACTAAATTTATGGTTTATGATTCATCCTAAATAATTTAATCAATTTAAAACCTCAACCCAAGTTATCACACACGCAAACGTAATGATAAAAAAAGGTTCAATGAAAAAGGAAAACATGACAACTATGTTAGCACACCCAAAGGGGTATACAATGACATGATAACAACCAAATAATTGGTTCTACTTAAACAAGAGTCACAACGATCAAGGAAAAATAATTTAATATAATTAAACACATCATTTAAGCTTCATCGGTAGGCATTGACGAGAAGCACAATAGTGCGATTTAAATAAAGGGACAAAATTATGGGAAAGATCAAAGGCACCCTACCTCATAGTCATAGTATATATCACATCCTTTAAAAACCTTTTATTTGACCTAAAATGGAAGAAATCATAGTATTTAAGAAAAACCCCAATTTTGGGTAAAAACCTTCTATTCCAAATTTCACGATGAAGAGTGTATGAAACTCAATGATTCTTGGTGAGAATGATTAGCCTTACCCATATCTTCACCATGCTTCTGACGGCGTTGGATATTGAGAAGATATGGAGGTGTAACAGGATTTTGAAGCGGAGAAAGGGGGAGGCGCACCACATGACATGGAGGGGGGGGGGGTGCGACACACATGAGAGTGAGAGAGGAGATGAGGAAGGAAAAAAATAAAGGGAAAAAAAATAAGAGAAGGATAAAAAAATAAAAAAAATAAAAAATGAAAAATAAAATAAAATAAAAGAGAAGAGAAAGGAAAATAAAATAGTAATAATAATGGGCTAAACCCATTTTTAATTATTTTTATTCTTCTCATATCCACTTTTTTATTTTATTATTATTATTTTCATTATTTTTCATATATTTTTTTATTTAAATTTAAATTTATTTAATAATTTTTTATTATTTTAACCCTAAACACTGTGCTAGGGCATGATGTATTATTTTTACATAAAAGCCATGTAAGAATTTAAATAAATTAATAGCTGCTCGGGACCCAAAACAGGCCACACAGGCATGTTCCCTAGGTCACTTTAAGGAATTGGAAAAAATTCAAACCGTTCATACCTTGTTTAAAGTTAGGACGTTATAACCTACCCTTCTTAAGAAAACTAGTCCGCGAGTTTCTCTTTCGAGGGTAGTGGAACATCATCTTAGAAAAGTTCTGGCCACTGATAATGCACATCAGTCTCCAGCTCCCAGGTCTCATCTTGAATGCGTCCATTTTTCTATAACACCCAGACCAGAGGAACTGACTTTTCTTGGAGAACCTTCATTCTAAAGTTGATGATACAAATCAGACGCTCCTCAAAGGATTCATCCGCCTCAAGATCAATGTCGTTAGGGTAAAATTAATGAGATGGGTATGGGTGATACTTTTGAAGTTGAGAGACATGGATGACATTGTGCATGGAATGACACCTCTGAGGTAACAACAACTGATAGGCTACCGGCCCAATTATATTCACTATATTGAATATACTGACATATCTTAGTGATAACTTTACCTGTCTCCTGATTCATCTATGACCCAACCTTGGAAAAACATGCAGAAAGACTCGATGTCCCACCTCAAACTTTAGAGGTCTGTGATGATGATCGGTATAAGCCATTTGTTTGGACTGAGCTGTAGCCATAAACTTCTGAATAATCTATATTTTCTCAAAAGTCTCTTGAACGAGATTGGGACACAAAAGAGTTTCCTCACATGTTTCTAGCCGACAAAGAGGTGAATGAAACAGTTTACAATAGAGGTCCTCATATGGATCTATTTGAATTGTTTCATGAAAGATGACATTATATGTAAACTCAATGATAGGAATATTTTTCTCCCAATAGCCACCAAAATCAAGATTATAGGCCCACAACATATCCTCTAACACCCGAATGGTCCACTCGGGCTTCCCATCACTCTGGGGGTGATATATAGTAATCAAAAGCACTTGTGAACCTAGTGACTTTTGCAACCATTTCCATAATCATGATGTGAAATGAGATTATCAGTCTGACACGATAGCATGAGGAATGCCATGAAGTCGAACTATCTCCCGAATATATAGCCTTACCAACTCATTGATAGAGAAGGTATCCATGATAGGTAGGAAGTGTGTGAATTTGTTCAACCTATAGACAATAACCCTTACTACATCGCTTCCTAGAGGAGATATCAAAAATCCTGTAACGGAATCCACAGTGACATAATTCTATTTCCACTCAGGAATGGATAGAGGCTATAGGAGTCTAGCAGGTTACTGGTGCTCTGCCTTCACCTATTTACATGTTTATAATTAGGTAATGAAACTTTCTATTTTCTTCTTTATACCTGGTCACCAGTAATAATGACGAATATCCTTGTACATCTTGGAAATTCTAGGATGAACTACCAAAATTAAAGCATGAGATTCCCTCATCATCTCTTCCTGAATATCAGAAGGCACCTATACATGACCATGGTCGAGAAGAGTTTCACTGCCATCAATAAACCAACCAGGAGGCAGTTTTTCTATTGTGACATGCTTACTCAAAATGAGACCATCCTAATTAGATAACTATTTCATATATACTCTCTTTAAAAGAGTGGATATCACTACCAGAGTATCTAGAACTGTTTGTTCGTGCTACTCCTAAATCTCTAGATGCATCTCAGAAAACAGAGCCATCATCTGCCACTCACTACTAGCTGCCTAGAAGGCTTGTGTCTACATCTAGTGGCTCATATCATCATTCACGACATTACCCTTACCATGGGTATAAGAAATCTCAAAGTTGAATGATTTCAGGTATTCAACCCACCTACACTACCTCAAATTCAAGTCTCTATATGTGGAGATATATTTCAAGATTTTTTAATCCGTGTAAACAAAAAAACACTGTCTATAAAATTTTGTGTCTCCAAAAATATAGATCATGAAACACAACTACTAATTCGAGGTCATGCGTAGGATAGTTATTCTCATGAGGCCTCAGCTGATGGGATCCATAAGCCACAATTTGATCACCCTGCATCAGAACTACACCTAGTATGAATCCTGAAGAATCATATTAAACAATATAACTTCTTCCTGGCTTAGGTAGAATCATGATTAGATATTTTTTGAGTCTTCCTTTTAACTCTTGAAAATATTTCTCACAAACTTCTGACCAGATGAACTGCACACCATTCTTAGTCAAGGGTGTAAGAGGTGCTGCTAAGTGGGAGAGATCCTAGATGAAATGTTTGTAATATCCAGTAATCCCCAAGAAGCTGCGTATGTCAAGTACCTTCTTAGATTCCCCCCAAAAAAGTACTGTTACCACTTTTTCTAGGTCAAATGATACACCTTCTTTATATATAATTTGACCCAATAAGTGAACCTTATTGATCCAAAAGTTGCAATTAATGAGCTTCGAGTATAGATGGTGATCTCCTAGTGAACTCATCACAATATCAAGATGGGTTACATGGTTGTGTATGAAGCATGAATACACCAAGATTTCATCAATAAAGACTGCTACAAAGGAATCAAGGTGTGGGTAGAAAACCCGATTCATCAGATCCATGAAAACTGTTGGTGAGTTCATGAGACTGAACAACATAAAAAGATAATAATACAAGTTATACGTACTATAGAAAACTATATGTGGTATGTCAGATGATTTCATATGCACCTGGTGACATCCATACCTCAGGTTAATCTTGGAGAAAATAGTTTCTCCTCAGAGCTAGTTGAAGAGGTTGTGTATACAAGGCAATAAATATCAATTCTTCATTGTAAGTTGATTGAGTTGATGGTAATCCATGAAAAATATGTTGATACTATTTGCCTTCTTATAGAAAAGGACTACTGAACCCCATGATGATGTGCTAGGTTTGATAAAACCCTTAGCTTTAAGGTCTTGAAGCTACTTATTGAGTTCTTGGAGATCTTTAGGATCCATCCTATAAGGAGGAATGGACACTAGTTCTACACCTAACACTAGATAAATAGTGAACTAAACTTCCCTCATAGGAGGTAAGTCAAAGAAATAATCAGAAAATACCTCCCTAAAACAATCCACAATGGGTGGGAACTCCACTGACTGCTATCCCTGATCGCTCATAAAGAGACTTTCTAGCTAGGCTGTCATGGTGCGCATCCCAAAATTCTTTGGTCTAACTCGATCTTACTAGATATCCCATTCTCCATTATGTGTAAAAGTGATTCCCTTAGGTGTTGTTAAGGACACTAAACTATGATATAAATCCACTTGGGCTTGATAAATAAAGATCCATTCCATACAGAGAATGGAATCAAAGCTGGTCATCTTGAGGATGAATAAATTCTAGATGAAACTGTACCCACTCATCTCAAGGGGTACTCGTAGAACTGGTGTATTCCCTCATTTTTGGGCCCCAAAGGAGTGTCGAGAGACATAATTTTGTAGAAGTATTCAATTTAAATAACAAAACTTTCAATAGTTGTATCAGATATGAAAGAGTGTGAAACATCAGTATCTAAAATGGAAGAAAATAAAGTAGAGGCTACACGGATAGTACCTTTAGACGTAGAAGGCCCTTGAATCTGCTCCACTAAAGCTAGATTCACTACATATATATGTCCTGAATCTAGTACATAAGATGTCGCATGACTAATCTGAGCATATCCACTCTACTGATGCTGGTGATATAGACCTTGACTACCTCATCCATGACCTCCACTTCCTCAGCCTAATTGGATGGTGGAAAACAAAATCCTAGTCTGATGTGGATATTTAGATCCCATACATAATGGAGGCACTAGAATATATCCTCTACCACTAGATGCTGAAGGTAAAGAATGGAAGAAATGCTAAAGGTGACCTATCTTGCCTTAATCTTAGCATTCCATTTGGTTCCTTGTGCATTGGGGCTTCTTATGGATGATCTAGATGCACTGAAGACATACTATAGTTTTGTCAGTATGTGTCATTTATCTAGCATTTTACCCACGTGAAACATCTAAATAGAACTTCCTAATACCTAAAGAACCATTACCCTACCTCGAAACTAAATCTCCTTTGCTCACAAGATCAAATTAATTGATATTTTGTTCTGTAATTAAGGCCTTATTCGCAATCTCTGTAATGATCATAAAACAAAAGAAATTCACCTGGCAGTGGAAAAAATATGAAATTCCATTCTCAAAGAGTCTCACAGTAGTCTACATGTCACTAGTCAGAGATGGAGAAAAATGCTAGATCTTAGTCAAACAAGTAGAATACTCTTACACTATCATAGATCCCTACTGAAGATGTAATAACTCCTTGGCACAATCTTCACTTAGAGTCTCTAGAAAGAGGTTATCATATAAAGATGTCTGTAAGTCTACCCAAACAATATATCTAAGTTTCAATGATTGCAAAATGATATCCCACAAATGGTTAGTGGAGTCACAAAGCATAAAGAAAACAAGTTTTACCCTTCACTCTGAAGGAATCTTAAGATGGTTAAAGACGGATTTCATAGATTCTATCCATGAATCTACAGCATTGGGACCACCATCCCTTGAGAAGGAGGGAGGATTTTCGGAATAAAATCTCATGAAATCTATACCATAGTTAGGGTAGTCCTGAGAACACTCTGAACTGATTGCATAAACTAGAGAAGACTATCCATGAACTATGCATTGACGTCCAATGGAAGATTAGGAGGAGGTGCCACATGAGGCACTATAGGAGGTACTACAGGTGGTTCTACAGGAAGCACTACTGGTGGTTTAAGACCCACCAACTATAAAATGTGATCATCACTACTCTCTTGGTGTACATCACAAAGACGACACAATGGCATTACTCTACAATTTCCAAATGCACACCTTAGAACAAAATCTATGGAAGATGAGGTAAACAATTAAAGGTGTAGTAAGAAAAGGGTAGGTGCAAGGCCTCCCTGGTTAAGTCAAGTCAATGTATAACAATTCTACTTAAGGTGGCTATTTAATCTTGATATATGGTAAAAAATTTATATTTAACAAGGAATTATTGTAAAAATATTACAATTAAACACAAAATCAGTCACATGAAAACAGGCAGATGCACACTAAAAGTAGATATGGAATGACAATATGCATTCCATTTTAATACCTACAGTGCCTAATAAAATTCATATAAATGTATTTACATCATGTCATTAGGATTAAATAGTAAAAAAGTATCATCTAAATAATACCAATACTAGTAATAGTATAAAACAAGTGTGTCACCCAATAGTGAAGTCGTATCAATAGTAAAAATCATAAGCAATAACTGAAATCCCCAACCTAGGAAATTTGGGTTTCCCCTGTACATGGGTTAGCTATGTCCAAGCACAAGGTAAATTTCAAATTCTTATTTACAAGTCTCCTATCTAACCCAAATAGTAAGACAAAAGGAAAACCCCCTATAAGCTATTTAAAGAAAATAAACCTACAATTGGTTACTCAAAAGTTTTTGGTTGTGCAATTTATGTTTTAAAAATTAAATATAATATGGAAAATTTTTATGCTAAAAGTTATAAAGCTGTCTTCCTATGATATTCAAGTAATAATAAACATTATAGAGTATATAACATGGGAACCATGTTAAAGGAAGATTTTTTTCATTTAAAGTTCATAGAATATAATGAAAAAATATTGCAGATACTGACATTACTATTGAATAATTTATAGAGTTAAACTTTGATAAATATACACTAGAAAATGTTAATGCATCATTTAAAGGTGATAAAATCTATTCACAATCTGATCTTATGAATTGGAAAACACAATGAGATCACTCTTTTAAAAATATAATTGTAAATGTTTCATATAGAATTATAAAAAAAATATTTTTTTAAAATTTTGGGATAATTTGTCATTTGTTTATGATTTTTTCCTATCAATATTAATTAATAATTGAGTAATTAAAATTGTATAAATTCTATAAAAGATTAACTTAATCATTTTTATAGAAATAAATTTTGGAATCTGGTTAAGTTTCCTAAAGATAAATAGTCCAATGTAACCAAATATATTTTTCAAAATAAAATGTATGATTTGAGTAATATATTTAGACATAAGTCTTTATTATTTTCACAAAATTATTTATTAGAATAAGTAATTGATTTTGGTGATTCATTTTTATCAGTTTATATAATAGATGCCTTTGGAATTTTATTATATTTTACAAGTTATAAAAATATATAGTTGTTTTAAATAGATGCAAAAAATTAATTTTTAAATGGTGTAATTTTTGAAGAGGTGTATGTTAATCAATAATATGGGTTTTAAAATGATGAATTTACATATCATGTTTTCAAAATTTCTAACACTTTGTATGATATAAAGAAATATCCAAGAGATTGGTATGATAGACTAACTATTTTTTTTGAAAAATGTTTTTAATAAAGTAAAGGTTGATCCATATTTATTTATAAAGAGAGTTTCAAATGATATTTTAATTATAAAAATATATTTTGAAGATGTTTTATTTGGATCTATACATGATATACATTATATTTTATTTTTGAAATTAATGAAAAATGAATTTAAATTGAGCCTAATGGGTGAATTAAGATTTTCCATGCTCTTGAAATTCAACAAAGAAAAGAGTAAAATTTTATAAATCAGATAAAATATACAATATATTTCATTAAAAATTCAATTTTGATTCATGTAATTCTATAAGAACTATAATGAAAAATAATTCTGAATTAGATATGGATGAATTTTAAAAATATATGAATGAAAAATTTTATAGAATAATGATATGAATCCAACATTATTTAACTACATCAATGCATAATATTATGTTTTTAGTCCTTAAGTGTGAAATATATTAGTCTAATCCAAAATAAATTCATTTGAAAGATTTCAAAATAATAATTGAATATGTTAAAGGAATTGTTAACATTGTTCTATTTTACTATAATCATAATTATTTTAATTTATTGTCATAATATGACTTTGATTTTAGAGGTTGTTTACATGACTAAAAAATTGCATTAGGTATGTTTCACTAACATGATAAATGTTTAATATGATGGATTTATAAAAAGAAATTTTCAATTTCATTATCTATAGAAGAGGCTGTGTATATTGATACTATAAATTTCTATGATCAATGTATTTGGATAAAATATACTTTATCTGATTTCAATGATCATTTAGAAATAATTACTATATTTTTCTTACAATACATTGGTTATTTCAATATCTAAAATTACATTAAAACATTATAGGACAAAACATATTGATATTATATTTCACTTTTTATGTGATCATATTAATAAAGGGGATATTATTCTCAATTACATTCCAAATGAAAATAAACTTGTGGATATATTTACTAAAGAATTAGATTATTTGAGGTTTGAGAAATTAATGTTTGAAATGTGGATGACTGAGTTTTAGTTTTTGAGAGAATCCTAATCTTTGTTTTACTGATTTTATATTTGTGTTAGAAAATCTTTAATTTAGGGGGAGTTATCTCATGCTTCTTATTTTTAACAAATTTTTTCATAATAATAATGTTTGAAGTTTCTTTTTTCTTTTTTTATAAACTTAAAAACTGGGTAAAGTATTAGGGATTTTTTAAAAAAATTAAAATTTTAGTTTTGGTTTTGAAATTTAAAAAAAGGGTAGATTTTTTTGTGTTGAGAGTTTATATTTTTATTTGTTTTATTGTTTTCTAGAATTTGAAACTTATTTCATAATTTTAATTACTCAGTGTAATTTTTTTATTAAAATGTTTTATCTTACATCACATTTATTTTATTTTAAATTATCTATTTTTTTAAATGTTTTAATATTTTACATGCTTTAGGGTGTTTATTATTTTCTTTAAGTATAATATCAATTTATATATTCTTCTAAAACTTTATATCATATGATCATTTTAATTTTAATGTTTAAATATATTTTTTTATATTTGATTATTTTTTATAAATTTTTATATATAAATGAATATATATATATATATATTATATATATAAAGTATATATATATATATACTCAAAAATTTTCACCATCATCTCCCATACATAAAGCTCCTCCCAATGCAACACCTCCTAATTCATCTAATTAGGGTAGCGCGACATCACCAGATGCATCACCATGAGACATGAAATCTTATCTAGATTATAAATAGTGAAAAAAATCCATAGGATTAGTACCGAAACCATGATAATGAATCCAATTGAATGAAACCTATATTGACTAGTATAGAATCCATGGTAGCTCACTCTGTGCACCTAGTGTGGTAGATTCATTCTGGTTCAATGCACTCCATGTTTCAGGATACCATGCTTCTATTTTGGTATAATTGCATGAATACGACACTAGATTAACCATCACTTGGAAACACTAGCTTCACCCATGTTCGAGTATTAATGTCAGATCTACCTCATCCTCTCTGGTTTGGATCGTTCGACAACACAATGGTAGCATCTTCTCTTTTAAGTTACTCCAACACAAAAAAACTACCATGAAGTTATAATATGAAGTGATCAATAGTTTTGAAGTACTGAAAATAGTGAGGTAGTATTAATGAACCTATTGTGAATCCATATATATATAACCAAATGAGTTTTATATAAAGTGATCATGAAGATGGATTTGAATTTTCCATGAGCACTTACCACAAGTGGCTAACCAACCTACCCAAAATCCACATGAATTTACCTCAAAGGAATTTTAAAGTGTCTATGAGATTTTATGAAGTTTCCATGAATTACATTCCAACGCACCATAAGACAATTATTTTTAAAGTGATTTCATGAATTTGTTTAATTGAATTCAATCTATATTTTTTTCAAGTGACTGCATAATTATTTTAAATTGACTGCATGGATTTTTTTTTCTAAATGAGAGTTATTTTTTCAAAGTGACTATATGATATCTTTTCATTTGACCACAGGAAAAACCTGTTCTCATGGTTAGTATATAGACTATGCACTTCGATGGAATCATAAGTTAACTTACCATAAGACTAATGTCTCATGGTCACTAAAAAAACATGGTAAGTACATTACTTTGTTTTTTTTTGGAAAAATAGATATTTTCTAGTTTGCTATGTTTTAGAGATATTTTGATAAATTAATTAACTAAAAGTTTAATTTATCTTTTTTTAATTTTTCTATTACATTTTAAAATGAATATATAATATAATGACTATGTTGTAAAATTTTGAGGAGAGATATTGCATGGAAGTAATTATAGAAATAATAATCTTCATATTATTTATTTTATACTCTTTTTTAATATTTTTTGAATTATAGAATTTCTAAAAGTTAGTGGGAGAATTTTTAATCATTTTAATCATTTAAAAAACTCTCATTTATATTTACAATCATATTTGATATATTTCGTAGATATATCATGATATAATAAAAGGGTGTGATAACTCTCTGATTATGAGTGGGATAATTCAAATTATAGGCACCAATATTATTTTATGTTTTATTATTTTCTAACTTGAAATTATGTTATTAGTTATCTAGATGCTCCTTTATAAATCAAAAAGTTCTTAGAAGATTAATGACACTAGATTATCCATCAAAATGTGATTAATGAATGTGATAAAATAAACTCAAAATAGTTTTTTCATATACGATGATGATATATGATTATTGAAATAGAAGAATAAAATTTTCATAAGATAATTGTGAAGTATTGAATATAGAATGTGACTATTATTCCATTGATGCGATAACAAAGGACTTCATCATTTTGATCATCTATCTCTGAAGTAATTGAACTTCTTGAGTTGGATTAACAATTATCATTATTTTCTCGATAATTATTCTTAATTATATATAGTTTTTGTTATTTTATTTCTTATGTATTATATTTAAGATTCTAGAGACAGTTTAAGATTTTACCACCTAAAATATGCTAACTTAGGATATTACTACTATCTAAAAGGAAGGTCATATTTTCACTCCCAATCAGAAGTTAGGTGGTTTGTGACTCTTGTAAAAGATAGTCAGGGTTATACTACATGGTGATCAAATGGTATTTCTGTAATTGGGTTATTAGTCTCTATAAAAATTTAGTAATTAGTAAATACTAGTCTTATTGCCAAGTATAGAAAATGGAAAAGTATACTAGGGTATTAGTGATCCAAACTTCTAGAAAAAATTTCTTGTTTTCATTATATTATTGTCTGCTACAAAATTTACACTATCCATTACCCTGATGATTATATTTTGATTGATTAATTTTTTAAATGGACTACTCACCCCCACCACTATTCTATCATTCCATATCACTAGGAACTAACACTAGTGATAAGACGACATTATCACGAGTCATTCATTTAGGATTAAAATCCATGATCCAAATATCTTGATCTAATCCCAAGAGATAAATCTATCTAAGGGAGAAGAATAAAGGGGGGGGGGATAAAGAGAGAGAGAAATGAATATTGAATAATTCATGATATCATCAAGATCAAATCTAAAATCCATTTTTGATTCTATCTATACTATATAGAAAATCATTTTTTTTATGATAGATAATCCTTAATTTCACTCTAAAGGAACCCTACAGTCATCCTAAGTCAAGTTAGGGTGTCCAATGGGTTATATAAGAGGTTAATCATATTTTTATGAAGCAATTCATGTAACAAGAATCTAGTTACATATTCACGATCCATGGTCAGTCAATTTTCTGTTCAAACTATGATGGTGTATCTTCCCACAATCTCATAACCACATAATCACCTTGGATCGTGAACTCACCTATATCTCATGAGGTGAACTACAAAATAATTTTTCGTAGTCCTAAGAACCCTGCACCCTAACTATTAATTGTCTGTTATTTCACATAAAATCCAAAACTAAATCGAAAATTACTAAATATAAAAAAGGACATACCTACAAAAAACAAAACATCAAAATTATCCCCACTATATGAATTTTTATCCCTAAAATCCCTTGGGATTCATTATCCTTATACAATGTTGGTCATTGCTACCATATGTGATCCTAAATCTCCAACATCTCCTATTGAATCTGCCTATACTACCATAATATTCTCACTAGTGGAATACTGCACCCTCTCATGATGTTATCTTGTATATCATAAATCCTCATCAGCCTTTCTATAATGGTCACATTTAGCTCCAAACCCATCACATCATAGGAAAGAAAATGAGATGGGTGTTGTTGGTACTTCATTATCTAAGATACATGGAACATATAGAACAATTTAGTATACTCCTTTGGAAACTCCATGATATAATACACATATTTCATTAAATAATATAAAATAGACCCATATACAAAGGTTCCAACTTACCCTTCTTCTAGAGTCATCTGTGTCATGACCATAGAGACACTTGCAAGAAGACTCAATCTCCAACTGAAAATTCCAGTGGCCATCGATGACGATTAGTATAAAAATTTTGTTGGGTATGATCTGTCACTAATATCTTATGAATTTCAAAAAATGGATCCATCACCTCCTGTACCAAGATAGGTCCTAAATGAAATTTATTTCCCAATTATACCCAGAACAATGATGATTGGCATGGTCTTCTATAAAGTGATTTAAATAGATCTATCTGAATCAATTCTTGATAGTTTTTTTTGTAAAAAAACTATAATAAAGGAATACAATATTCCCATGATCTCCCAAAAATATAATACCCAATATTTATGCATTTACTCTAAGTTATGTATGGTTTATTGTATTTTCCTATCCATCCGAGGGTGATATGAAATAGTCGTCTTCAGTTGAGTATCAATATCCTTCAATAACCCTCCCAAAAATATTAAATTAAATCAATGATACTTACCTAAAACATTAGATAAAGGACATCCATGAATTCTGAAAGCCTCATCCACATACATATTACACAAATCATAAAATCAAAATGAATCTTGAATTGGTAAGAAGTGGGAAAAATTCATGAAGTGATCTACAATCATCAATATCACATAAGTCTTTCCTATTTGTTTTGAGAAAATAGTCATGAAATCCATTATGATATCTTTCCACTTCCATATTGAAATATATAAATGCTAAAAAATTATTTTAGGTAACCGATTCTCTATATTTACCCATTAAAAAGTCAACCACTAAGAGACATAATCATTTATACTCATATTCATCCCTACCCAACACAACTATCATCTCATGTTTTGCGCATCTTCACCAGTCTAGGATGAGCTACCCAAATAGAGTTATGGAATTATCCAATAATATACTTCCTTAGAATCAAATGAGCCATAGATTTATCATGAAAGTAAAGTATTGAGTTTACTACTATATATCACCCTTTGTTGGTCTCGACATGAATTATGTTCACAAAATTCTTCTAAAATTTAGAATTAGTAATTTTTCATATTTTACTTTTTTGAAAAGGAAAAAATTGAATTCAATACAATTTAACATCATGATATTTCCCTCTTCCTGATATTCCATATGAAAAATGTCCATCAAGTATATCAGCTTACACTTCTCCTATAATTCCATCACTACTTGAGGTTTTCATCTCATGGAATACACTACCACATTACTATTTCCTAGTGAATAAGAGAACTCCAAATTAAAATTATACAAACATTATACTCATATTCACTAACTTAGGTTCAAATCCTATTGACATAATATTTACCTCAGACACTTGTGATCTAAAAACATCATGAAACCTTCATTTAATAGATAATGTCTCTAAATTTTCAAGCCATTGACAACCATCACTAACTCTAAATCATGAATGGGATATTTATTATCATGTGTTCACAACTACCTTCACTTGTATATAATAACCTTATCCCTTATATAAGAACACACCCCATCTCAGCTCTAGAAACATCCTAGTACACAAACAACCCCTCACTAAACTAAAAAAAAGATTATTACTATCTCATATTTTATACACTTATTCTTCTCATAAAAATATCCTTGTCACTTCTTATCCTAATAAAAATTCATAGCTTTACAAGTAAATTTCATTATCAATGATGCTAACATATAGAATCCTTTAATGAAGCATCAGTTCTATCTTACTAATTTGAGGAATTTTTAAATCCAAGAGATGTTCTTAGGCCACTACCAACACATCACTACCTCAAATTTCTAAAGTTCTACTATGACACCAGCCTCATAAATTACATGCCCTAAGAACTTCACTTACCACATCTAAAACTAAAATTTGCAAAGCTTCCCATGAAACATGTTCTCTCAGAACATTTCCATCACAATATTAAAATGCTTCCCATGATCCTCCCATAATCTATAATTTATCAAAATTTATTCCAAAAAATACATGATAAATAAGTCAAGGTATTTGTAGTAGTACTGATTCATCAAGGACATAAAAATTATAAGATCATTAGTAACCCAAAATAGCATTACCAAAAAATCATAATTCCCATACTTTCTCTAAAATTTTATCTTTGGAATTTCTATCTCTTTTTCCCTTAGATGGAGATATATTGATAATAAATTAATCTTAAAAAACAAATTATATTTGTTTAGTGGATCAAAAAAACCATAACTATGTAGTAAAGGGTACTTATTCTTCACTTTTACTAGATTCAAATTTCAGAGTCAAGGTATTTGTGCCACTACAGGAAAACAGGCATTTCACGGCGGTTTTTAAAACCGCCGAGAAAAAACAGCCGTGAAATGTGTAATTTTTTTTATTTTTTTTTAATTTTTTGAGGATTAGCGGTGGTTTTTTAAAAAACTACCACGAAATAGCGGCGGTTTGGGTAAAACCGCCGCGAAATGAAAAGAAAAAAATAAAAAAATATGAGAAACCCCAAAATCACTAGAATGACCATAACTTTTGATCCGGGCGTCTGTTAGAGCACCACAACCAGTCAAATTGAATCGCATGAAAAGATCTAGAGGCACGTGTAATAAAAACTGTGAGACGGTCTAAGATGCAGAAGATATGAGAGTTATAAGAAAGTTGAAAAAAGTTCTCCAACTTCAAACAACCATAACTTTCGCTCTGGGTGTCCATTTGGGCTCTACCACATATCAAATCGAAGCCAGCGAAGAGAGCTACACACCAGTTCAACACAAGAAAGCTTCTGTCATGTTTTTCAACCCCCAAACCCCTACAAAGGCCTCTGAAACCCCATTTCTGTCACTAGTGTCCCGTCGAACTTGTCTTCAAACGGACATAACTTTCGATCTGTGTGTTAGTTCGGACTCCTACACCTGGCAGATCGTAGTTAGTTCCATAAGCTTCAGTTTGACTGGTTGCGGCGCCCACATGGACTCCTGGATCAAAAGTTATGACCTTTTTAGTGGGTATTAGGTTTGTTATGTTTTTCGATGCCTCGTTTCTAGCACCCGTTCCCCGTTAGTTTTTTTAAATGGTCGTAACTTCCGATCCGCCAGTCCATTTGGCCTCTTTCACCTATTAGATAGAAGATCGTTTTAGGATATTTGATTTGACTAGTTGTAGATCTGGAACAGACTCTCAGATCATAAGTTATCTTCGTTATTGTGAGTCCAATGTTTTTGTCACTTTGTGACCGTTTTGACTGGTTTTAACGGTTGCTCCATTTATTACTGTTTATTTGGGTTTCTATGACTTGTTATCTTTAAAAATGGTTTTTGTGGGTTATTATGATGATTATGTTGAATTCTTAAGGGGTTTTCTAGAGTCTTCATGAGTTTTCATGCGTTCTCATGCTTTCTAATGCTTCCTTCTTCATGCTTCTCCATCTGTTTTCATGCGTTTTCATAATTTTTCATCCCCTATCACGCATTTTCATAATTTTTCATGTGTTTCATTTATTATTTATTATTTATTATTTATAATATACTTTAATTTATTTATTATCTATTATTTGTTACTGGTTATTTATTATTTATTATTTATTATTTATATTTATTTATTATTTATATTTATTTATTATTTATTATTTATATTTATTTATTATTTCTATTTATTTATATTTATTATTTATTATTTGTAATTTATTATTTATTTTTTATTATTTATTAATAATAATAATAATATTTGTTACTCGTTATTTATTATTTATAATATATTATTTATAATATATTATTTATTATATATTATTTATTATATATTATTTATTATTATTATTAATAATATTTTATTTATTATATATTATATATTATATATTATATATTATATATTATATATTATATATTATATATTATATATTATATATTATATATTATATATTATTATTTATTTTTAATTACTTATTATTTATTGTTTATTGTTTATTATTTATTATTTATTATTTATTATTTATTATTTATTATTATTATTTATTATTATTATTTATTATTTATTATTTCTTATTTATTAGTTATTATTTATTATTTATTATTATTATTTATTATTTATTATTTATTATATATGTATTATTATCTATTATTAATTGTTGTTTATTATTTACTATTTATTATTATTTATTTAATTAATTATAATTATTAATTCTGTGTTATTTATTATTATTCTTATTTATTATTTATCATTTATTGTTTATTATTATTATTTATTATTATTATTATTTATTATTATTTATTATTTATTAGTTATTAGTTATTATTTCTTATTTATTATTTATTATATATGTATTATTATCTATTATTAATTGTTGTTTATTATTTATTATTTATTATTATTTATTATTTGTTATTTATTATTATTTATTGTTTGTTATTTATTATTTATTATTTATTTATTATTATTTATTTATTATTATTTATTATTTATTATTTATTATTTATTATTTGTTTATTATTATTTATTATTTATTATTTATTATTTATTATTATTTATTATTTATTATTTATTATTTATTATTATTTATTATTTATTATTTATTATTTATTATTTGTTATTTGTTATTTAATATTTAATATTTATTATTATTTAATATTTAAGATTTATTATAATTTATTATTATTTATTGTTTCTTATTTATTATTTATTATTTATTATTTATTATTTGTTATTTATTATTTATTATTTATTATTTATTATTTATTCTTTTAATTTCGTAATTTTATTATTTTATTTTCATAATTTTATTATTTATGTAAATATTATTAGAATTTATTTGTTATTTATTATAATAAACAAGAAATAATAATAAATAACTCAATAAATAACTAATAAATCAATAATTATTAATTATTAATTATTGGTTATTAATTATTGATTATTGCTTATTGTTTAATTATTATTGAGTTTATATCTATTATTTATGTATTATTTGTTTTTTCAATTAGTATATATAAGTATATTAAATTCTGTTTATTAACCACATGACGAGCTTGCAGGAGTGGTAAAGTCTTTGGAAAATATTCAAGAGGTTAGGGGTTCAAATCTCACCAAATGCAGTTTTTCTTTATATTGCATGGGCATGTGCATGGGCATGGGCATGGGCATGAGCATGTGCATGTGCATGCGCATGTGTGCATGTACAAAATAAACACAGTATTTCTTTATATTGCATGGGCATGTGCATGGGCATCTGCATGCATGCATGTACGAAATAAATAAATAAAATAAAATAAAGAAAATAAATAAAATCCGCAATAAATAAATAAAATACAAAATAAATAAATAAAATACGAAATGAAGAAATGAAGAAATGAAGAAATAAAGAAATGAAGAAATGAAGAAATGAAGAAATGAAGAAATGAAGAAATGATGAAATGAAGAAATGAAGAAATGAAGAAATAAAGAAATGAAGAAATGAAGAAATGAAGAAATGAAGAAATGAAGAAATGAAGAAATGAAGAAATGAAGAAATGAAGAAATGAAGAAATGAAGTAATGAAGAAATGAAGAAATGAAGAAATGAAGAAATGAAGAAATGAAGAAAATAAAGAAAATAAAGAAAATAAAATAAAAAACTGCCACTAAAAAACCACTGCGAAATGTTCTACGACAATTTTCAAAACTGCCGTGAATAGTTTCCTAACGCACGATTTAGCAGCAGTTTTTCAAAACCACTGCCAATCAATTTAGCGGCGGTTTAAACCGCCGCGAAACGAAAAAATACAACCGCTAAATCGTGATTTTTCCGTAGTGTGCCTAATAAGTATTTCCAATAGTCTTCACCTAAAACTCATCTCTATCTTATTTAAGCTTCGCTATAGATATCCTTGATCCAATAATCTAGTTATAACCACTAATTATATCACCTTGATATAGAAAATTGAATACCTTCTTTAGATATACAAGATTCCCATACTGATGACATATTCGAAACTCATTAGGAGAGTCTTGCTTCAGGTGTGTCATGATATCACACTAGTAACACCCAATTTATGTCCTACCTTAATAAGATCATAATCTCATTGATCTCATATGGATTCCTCCTTATTAAGAATCATCATGTTTCCCCTTCTACCCTCTAGAAAAATACTTACCTCACTGAGGATAGGGAAGAAAATTACATGTTCCCTTTGTATCCATATTTACTTACTCAACAATCACCACATAGTTTACCACCATCACATGGGTGGGTAAATCTAAAAAAAATAACCCTTTACTAGATCTTAGGTTAAATAGCCATCCCAAACCATCAATAATTGAGACTATTATTAGTGATCAACTCTGGCACAAATCATAATAATTTTGTAAATCAAAAAACATAATCCAACACTATCATGTCACCCAATATTAGATCTAGGAATTCTCAATATTTCCTCATCTTTAGTATGTATAGATAAAATTAATAACTAAAAATCTTTTAGAATCCAACCCAGGTAGGATTCTTATCCAGCTTCTCCTCCATATCCATCTCCAACCACGTATGATCTACTCCCTCAACATGTAAGTATAAAAATCCACCTTTGACATCTCAATTTATTGTAAAACTAAAAGATTTAATTTTTTTTCTCTATAATCAATCATTATCATATTTCAATCCTCTATCACTCATAAATATAAGTGAATTATGCTTTTAAAACTCTAAAGCATGATCCACTTCCTTAGGTCACTCATGTTTCATCCCCTTCCAAGTATTTGTATTTCTAAAAATAACATGTTCAAGAGTTTAGGAAAACTATGCATGTCCATATCTTCTTCCCCACATACATTTCCATCTCTTACATTTATAGCCTCATCCTCAGGAACTAGATCTCTACGTGGAGGAATTAAATAACAACATAATCCATGAAAGGAAATCATAAAAGGCACTATATAAAAATTCCCTCTACTAAAACCATAAAACCCACAAAATAATATCACAATTATATATATAAATGTATTTATTCACCCTATAATGATTCATTCATTAAAAAATTTAACTTGAGTAGTAAAAAATAATTATAACCACATTCTTTTAAAAAGAAAAATATTTTCAATTTTTTTGAAATTTCTATTAAACCCAATTTTAGATAGGAAAATAATTCCAAAAATTTAATGCTCTTATATATCATCCCTAAACATTCCTATCATGATAAATGAACATATCACCCATCCCAACATGTTTTTATCAAAGAAACCTACAAGAAAAAACAAATAACATATTATAAGGGATATTTATAATCACTTGCCCTACCCAAAATCCCTGTTAACTCAAGTCTCTCCATAAAGATATTATTTATGCATTTTTTGGAAAAATATTGAGTTCTGAACACCCTAGAATCTAGTACTAATGAATTACTAAGACAAACCCTTAAAAAATATCCTCTGATCCCAAAAACCTTTATCTGAGATCACAAATCCTGGGATCAGATTAGGGATAGTCACAAGGCCTGTGGAATGTTCCCTAATCACTAAAGGTTGTGAACTAGTGTATAGGGATAAACATAATCATAAGGGAATTATTTTTCATTTTAAAAAATAAATTTCTATATGAACCATGAATGTAGATTTTATTTTAAATGTAAAACCAAATTTAACACAAAATTTGATGTAAATCAACTAAATAGAGTGCAGTAGAAAAAATGAAATAGAATTATGTCCTAATAATATATATCAACATAGTAGATAACTCCTATATGATGAGAATTTTCAAACACCTCGACTAATATGTGGTAGAAAACTACCACACCCACTATTTACTCTACTCATTTGATCCACACCCAATAACATCAGAGAATTTACCTTACCTGTATCATGAAATATTACATATACACATAGATTGAGATGTGAAGGTAGTGGTAAGTATGAATACCTAGAAGGATTCCTAAAGAATCTCATACAATCCAATAGAGACCTATTCCTAACCATGTAACAAATTTAATCAAAGACATGTAATATAATTTAAAATAAAATGGTTTTCCATAATTATATGTAATCAAAGAAATAAAAAAAAATTATATAACCAATTATTCTCTAAACTAAGGTAACCCTTTCTTGTTCTAACTCTTTTTAGCTAGAAAATTACCAACATAAACCAAATATACATGAGTAATAAAAAATAACATAACATTAATTATTTTATATGATCATAACATAAAAATACCGTGGATGAACTCCCACCTGAGTGGTTCAAAAAATTTATGCCTAGACCTATCCATATCACAAGCAACTATGGAACTAATTTTCCATACCAAATACCAAAATCTTTAATCCACACTCAACACTTCTCTATAATTTCTAATACCCAACATATTTAATAAATTAAAAACATTTTAATTCTTAAAAATATTTTATCTATATCAACCAATTAATACTGAGTCTTAAATCAAACCAAATTTAGTTCTAAAAATCATTTTTACAAAACACCTTTAAAACTAAAATTTAGTTGTTTATATTCATACATAATTCTAAGGAAACTCCAATGGTTTAATTAAAAAACCAAAAACCACCCAAGGTTTTTCAATCCATGAAACAATAATTATCAAATCAAATATTTGATAATCATTCATATAGGAAAATAACCTAACATAATATAAGTCACATAATAAGGAATCATAATCTTTAAAGAGTGAATATCACACACCAACCTTAGATGAAGACCGTAAAATGTTATTGGAACCTTTGATCTGTTGTCATTCATTGATATTTGATACTCCAATACCTAGACATAAGAATATGGGATAATTATTTTTCCATACATGATTCAAATCCATAACAAAAAGACATGGATCTAATCCCAAGAGATGGATTTATCCAAGGAAGCATAAAGAGAATGTGAGAGTAGAGAAAAATTGATGAAAATTAAATATCATCAAGATTAAACCTCAAATATGTTGGTTCTTTGATTAATCCTAGTGAGAAAATAATTGTTTAATGATAGAGGAACCCCAATTTCACTCCTAAGGAACCCTAAATTCATCCCATGTAAATATAGGATGTCTGATGGAGCTTATGAGAGGTTAATAATGTTTTTAAAGTCAAATAATGTAATGAAATCCTTACTATGTAGTAAGGATACTTGGTTATTTAGGGTCTTGTGGTGACCATGCATGTACCTATTCCCACAATCCTAGAGAAACACTGATGCATGAGACCATACCCTAGCCATGTACTCACCTATTCTACCCTAGGTGACCTGAATGGTCATGTCACATAGTCCTTGGGACTATATACCCTGATCGTGCATGGTTCACTACAGAATCAAAAACTAAAAAAAGACAAAAATACCCAAAAATCAATGTGGACTTGCCTAGAAAACCCAAGATGTCATGATTGAAATTTATATTATTAAACCATTAATTATTTTACAAACTAATGAAACCATTTCAATATAAAAAAATAGCCACAAAAAATCATCCATAATATACTCTTAATATGTTATAAAATACTTATAATTTATACTTTTATCCATTGCTTTTAACTACATTATGAAAATTAGAGTTATGGTATTTTCTATACTTATCATATTTTTGTGATTAATTTATCATTTATAAAATATTTTGAATATAATTTTACATTTATAAAAGAACTATATTTTTATAATTTATATTTTGATGCTATACTATTCATCCCTTTTCACTTTAAATAATCTTCAAAATTCACATTATTAACATTAATACCTTTTTGAATCCAAATAATGAGGTTCTTAATGATTAATATAATCTCCCAAATTCATATATGTTTAACAAGACTTCCCACTTCCATTTTAACTTTCACCAAATTCTCATGTAGATTTTTGAAAATAAAACTTGAGTTTATTCAAATAAATTTTTGGATTTCATTAATATTTGATATCTAATTTCAAGTTCATATTATCTTTATTTTATTTTTAAAACTAGTGAATCATATGCCTATTTCTCCTTAACTATTGAGACATTTAATCTTTTAACTTACTTAACCAACAATAACTCAATTTCATTTATATATTTCTCAACCTCATTCGATGCATGGGGTACCTTCACCAAGTTCTTATTATAATTATAAAATTTAGAGAACTTTACCTAGAATTCATCAAATTACCATTTTAACATGAATTATATGTTTTTAACTTACTCTCCATCACTAGATAACTTTTATTTATTCAATTTTGAAATTAATAAATTTTTATCATGATTATTAAGTGATGAAATATCTTAACATTCACTTTCATCACCCTCTTATTCATCCATTTTTGGATAAAAAATTCATTTCATTCATTATATATTTCCTCATATATTTTATATTGAATGAAAAATTTAATATATTTAATTGTTATTTTTCATAATTAAAAACATCTATGATGAATCACCACCATCTTCAAAATATTCTTTCAACTTGTAATAATTAGTAAAAAATTTAACAATTTATATATAATTAAAATAATTCAATAGAAACATACCATGATATTTTCACTTGTTGTTATATTTATTCCTTAAGATAAGTTACATTTATTTTTTAATCTTTACCTCAATGTTTTCATCCAAAATAGAAACCTATTTGTCTTCATTCACCTCCTTATGAGTCTTTTAATTATTTAAGTCAATGAATGAAATTTCATTTTTTCCCTTATATTATTAAAAGAATCACCTTTAATGATATCATATGTGAGACACAAACTATTCAAATCATCTAGTGAAAATAAATTCAAATCATGATCTTAAATCAAGGAAACTTTTCTATCAAACCTGTTCAATAAGATATGATGTATCGTCTTGAAAACTAAGGAATATTCCTAAGTTTCTCTAAAACCTCATATGAAACTCTCAACTTCATTCACTCTAATAAATAATAATGCACTTTTATCCATTTATAATATAAATATATTTGAATTATGCATGATAGATTTTAAGATTTCTTTCTTTACTAAATTCCATTAATAAATATTCTAACATTTATCCCAAATTACTTTCCTTTCTATTATCTCTATTAATTCGATGAATTCTTTTTTTTGAAAGTGGGGTTAAGATAGAATTTATTATATTTCTATAATTCTCAATATTCTTCTTATCAAATTATTTCATCATAGAACCTTATGAAACATGAGGGAAAACATTAGTTACAATATATAACACATCCATACCTAATTATAGTATGGAAGTATTCTCTCCTTATATACATTGTAAATTTTCCTATTAAAATATAGGAATCTAGTTTCATTTCAAAAAAATGATACGAGCCATTTTTAAAATAAAATAAAAAACTAAAATTTTCTTCAACATCATATAACACACCAAAATAATCTCAATATAATTCCAAATGCAACATGCAATTCTATAATAAAAATTAATGAGGACCCAATTAAAGATATCTCATAAAGATACACTAATGTGGGGTAAAATAATTTTTTTTTGATTTTTTTATTTTACATACCACTATTCAACCATCATTAATCGATTAGATATACTTTACACCACTATTATTTTCATTAAGAAATGGAAGAAAATAAAAGAACAATAAAGGAAAAATAATTTACATGGTCCAATGATAAAAAAATAACTTACATATCCTTGTGAAGACCTTGAAACACCTTTGGACACATGATTCACTAGAAAAATATTATAAACATAAATGGGCTGGATATGATTTTTAACTCATTTAAAATGAAGTCACTTTACTCTTAAAGTTCTCTTACACAAATAAAATGATAATATTAAGTCTATTAATATAGACGATCTTCTTAGATTACTTCTTATTCTCACAAATTTTTTTCCTTTCAATGAATCTAAACTTTATAAAACATCAAATTAAAGAGAATATTCTATTGACATCACATGGTAAAAATATATTCATAATATTCCTACAAAATAAAATAAAATTTCTCCCTAGTTTAAAATAGAATCTCAATAATCAATTTCTAACAATAATCCCTCAAAAATTGATAAAAATATGTCTAAACCTTGATAAAAATCACATTTATACATTATTCTCTTAATTAGGTCAATTTACCTCTCTCTCAGTATTATAAATCTTTTAACACACTTTATTTAACTTATGTTAAACTCCTTATTTTAAAACTTTAGAGAATTTTTCAATAATATATATATATATATATATGTGTGTGTGTGTGTGAATTTAAAAATCAAATTGTAATGCCACAAATTATTATGGGATTCTAATAGTTTAAAAATGGTAAAACTAAATTGATATGAAAAATTACTATTTTTTCCATAATGAAATTCATTATGGATAAATTCATTCACCTCCCCTATTATACCTTGAAAACTATACTGTAATGACAACATTTAATTGAACAATAAAAGTCCACTTTTAATCATGGGATATCATTATAGTTTAATATAAAAAGTGTGTTTAATAAAATACTTCATAACAAATTATGGATTCCAAAACATGGCTTGATTACCTTGTTGTATCAAACCAATGAAACCACACCAAAAAATATAGAATATTATTATGATGTGATCTTATTTTCATGATGATGAAATCAAGAGTCATCACCACCATTAGAAAAACATGGTGATAAATATGATGATGGGATGATTAAATGATCAATTTATATAGATACTCCTTATAAAAATTATGGTGTGATATAGAATACCATGATATGGTTACATATATAACATAAAAACATCACTTATTTAATCTTTACCAAATAAAAATTAATCAAAAAACATTATAATAATTCTTCAACTTGTTTATCAATCTATCTTAACTATTTTGTGTGTTTTTTAATCTAAAAATATAAAATAAAAATATTGGAGATTGTGTCCCAAAGTCAAACAAAAATTACATGAGCACATACTTCTTCTTTCAATTATAGCTTCTTATATAGTCCTAAAAATCCCATTATGTGATTAATACCATATAAAAATATAAACCAGGATATTTATAATTATATACACTCAAAAAATATAAATCATTTAAATATATACTCACACAACTGATAAGAAGCCTCATTTTTAACTATCATGTATGTTTGTCATTTTGAGAAATCCTCCACCTTCTTTTTCATCATAATCCAAGATGATCTATGAAAAAATAGATAATAAATATATTGAATGATGTTTTAGTAATTATATTTAAAAATAAAATATTTTTTATAATTTTTTTTAAAAAAAGAATAAAAAATTAAAATTAGAAGTAAAATAAAATAAAAATATTATTATTTATTATTATTAATGAAAAATATTATTTTTATTTAATGATAAATATAATTACCCGTTGAAATAATTTTAAAATATTTAATTGAAAATATAAAAAATGGTAATAATTTATGTAATTTAATATTATATATTACTACAAAACAAATTACATGCATTATCATATAATATAACAAACAATAAATAAATATAAAAAAATTAAAATTAAAGTGACATTATCGTGGATGATCTTATATTTAAAACATGATTTTTGGTTTATAATATTACATTATAATCAAAGTGTTTTCATCATTGTATCTAATAATAGAGTGATCTTCTATATGAAATTTTTTAGGGAAAAATATTTTAAAGAATCATTACCAATTTACCAAGGTATATTTTAACAGAAACACCAAAATGAGAATTAATGATTTTTTGGTAAAAAACTTATTTATTATGATATGTTAATATGTGAAGATCTTAAATTTAAAGATAATGATTTAATAAAATCCTTTGAAATATTTTTTTCTCAATATACATTCCTTATAGATTGAATGTATCAAACCACTTAAATTTCATTAGAACAACTCAAATTTAATAATAATAATACAATATAGTTATTTGATTTACCACCCCATAGTATGATGTAATAATAAATATTGGTTTCATTCCACTTTAGCATAATTTTTTTTCTTTATTTAAAATGAATATATTTTTGATTTTATATGTTTTCAAAATGACTATTAATAATAAACATGTTCCCATTAATAATAATTGATTTAGACTCATGTACCAAAATATTTGACCAAGTATAGTTTTCTAATATCTATTTTTGTTGTGTTTATTAGTAACATATCAACAAATAATATATAAAAAATTTATTATTTTTAAACAAAAAAATTACTAATAAAAAATAAAACTGACATGTTTGAAAACTTATGTGAGATTTTAATTAATTAGGAAACTCATAATTATATAACAATTCACATTGTTTATACTGAAAATAATAGAGAGTGCTATTTTTAATATTTATATACAATCTTAAATGACCTACATTGTTATGGGTCAAAAATTATCAAGGTAATTTTAATTTTTTTTGGTGGATGGTTCATTTTGAGAACTAGAGCTTATAATGGAATTATATGAGTTTGAACTTCCTAAAGAGATTTTTTTATGGGGTTTTAGGTTCCATAGGTGTTATAGGTGCTCACGAGGGATTAAAAAAATGTTGGGTGGATGAGGCTTCTAAAATTTATTAGCAGTGACCACTGGCTCATAGGTAGTGTTTGGGAAGTTTTTTAAGGGAAAAAGTTTGGTCTTTTTATAGGGTTCCAATTTAGAACCCCCCTCAGTCTCCTCCTGCTCTAACCACATGATTAGAGGGAGAAGATCTCATTTTCAATTTCCTCCCTCCTTAGATCTGGGTGATTTCATAGGGTTTCATCACTCTGATTCGTGTTAGGTCTCTCCTCTCCCCTTATTCTCCTCCACTCCTTTCCTAAGATTTCCATTCAGTTTGGATAGGGTTCATATGACCCATTTCACCAAGAAATGGAGAAATCATAAAACCTAAATGGTATTTCTTTTGTGGATTATAGTGTACATCTTTATATTCCATAAATAATATTTCATCTTCCATTTTCTATAAGGCATATTTTCATCTTGATTTATTTATATTTTCTTGAGGTTTGATTTAAATTGAACTTAAATTAGGGTATTAAAATTGGGGATTTTTCTTTTCATAGATTTATAGGTGCATCTAGAGTGGAACACACCCTGTTGATTGATGTGTTAGTTTTGTTACATTCCTTTGTGAGCTTAATGTTAGTTATGATAATTTGGAAGTTTGATTTTAATTAATTAATTAATTAATTTGATGGTGTTCATAGAATACTTAGGTGTTTATTAAATTATTGGAGGTCATCACAAAACTTAGATGAATTTATTGGATTACCCACAAGTTTTTCTATGTTATGCCTATTTTTTTAGTGGTTTAATTAATTATACATGATAATGATTAATTTTTTATGATGCTTTATGTGAGATTTTTCCTTAAGAGTTAAGGTGGAGCTTGATCAAGCCTAGGAAATGATGGTCATATTTTGAATTAAAGGGAATTTTCTAGACTGAGGCAGGGGCCTTGGATTTAAATGCGTATCTTGGTTAATTGTATATTTTATATTCATATGATTCATTAGTATTATTAGTAGGCATACTAACTATTGTTTTTTATTTTCCCTATCAAGTTGGGATAGACTCATCTTAGCCTAAATGTCAACCTAGACCATATATCTTGTTAAATGCTTCTATGATGATACTTTTTTTGAATGAGTGTCGTTGGAACTCTATATTTATTTTTTGGTGGAAAGAATCGATTTTCAAAGAGATAATGATTCCTTTTTAAAATGTGTTTTTAAAAATAATATTTAGGAAAAATGTAATTTCATAGAGAAGTGGAGATTTAATAAAGAGTTTTGAAATTTAATTTTAAAATGGGTTATGGAACTTGATGGGATTTGAGCCAAGGGATTGGTATGAGTTAAGTGGTGTGTCCTGTCTTTTTGAAATTTTTTGAAAAAGGGGATTTGACATGGTTTTTTAAAGGGGAGGTTGAAGGGATAAAATCAACATGTTTTGGTTTATTTAATCATATGTGGGAGATTCCCTAGTTTTCCAAAGAACATATACTGGTGTTTCTCTGTAGTTTTTCCTACTTGGTATGTACTTTGTTTTTCATGGTGATGCATGGGTTGTGTGGATAAACCAACTACTGCAAAACAGGTCATTAACAACACCAGTTAGAGGGCTTTATCAGCACTTAAAAAGCCCTTATATTGCGAATGATAATAAAAAGGGGTATCTAATAGTACTTTTTAGCATTTTTAAAAGGTAGATTTTAATATTGCTAAAAAATTGATATTAAAAATATGGAGAAAATAATTACTTTTTTCACACACCACCAACACCCCTTTCTCAACACTTAAAACCCCCTTTTCTTAGCACTTTCTACTACCCATCCACCATCACACACCCTACCCCCTTTCTCAGTGCTTGAAGGCTTCCCCAAATATCTACGCACACCTAAATTTGATCCTAAGATCTCCCTTATGTGATTGAATTGTGTTTACCACTATGCCATGCATGCTTTGTTTTATATTTAATGAATTTTCTATTTATTTGTATATATTTTGAAATGTGTGATATATATATATATATATATATTCAATTATATTTATGTAAATATATTATATATTAATATTCATTTATATTTATTAGAATATCAATATAAATAAATAAATAAATATAAATATATATATATATATATTAATACAAACATATATGTATATATAAAAATTATATCTACATATTATTGCATTTTTAAAAGGTAAATAAACTGCTTAATTTTTTACATTAAATAAAATGAATAATAAATATTAATTTTTTATATTTAAAAATATATTTTTACATAAATATGCTGACATATGTATTTATATAAGTAATTCATTATAATTATATATAAAAAATATGCTTATATTTAATTATAATTTTTTTATGAAAAATGATAAAATTTAAAAACCATAATATCAATATGAATGTAATACCTGAGAATAAATTCAATCCCCACAGAAAAAATCTAATAATAACCCTTTAAATGAGGTTGAAAATCTATCTAATGTTACAAAATTGGGATACCCCGACTAAAAACTCAGTTTTGGAGGCCTTAGGGGCCTTTTTTGACCTTGAAAAAAATAGTGACTGAGGTACCCCCAGCCAAAACAATAAAGATATCATTGTAATATTTGATTTTATATGTGTTAGAGCCTAAACACACACCCGGATCAAAATTTATGGCCATTTGATTTTTGAGTTACATTTTCAACTTATTTTAGATCTTTTTTTTTAATTTTTTTAATTTTATAATCCTAAATTTTTTATTAAATAATTGTTAATCAATAATAATTATCAAATTATTAATTAAAAAGAATTTTTTATTTATTTGACAAGAAATTTTCACTAAATATCTTATATATTAAGTGTAAATGCTTGTCTACCATTATCTAAATCATATTTTAAAAATATATATTATATTTATATTAATATGAATATATTTATATATTTATATATTAATTTTAATGAAATATATATTTTTGGAAATATTAAATTTATCAGAACTTTTTAAAAATAACTGATAAAGACCCTCCCTTTATCAATGCATTTTTATAAGCACTGATAAATTCCACCCCTTTTCAGTGCTTTTTTAGAAGCACCAATAAAACCCCCCCTTTATTATCTCTTTTTTACTTGCTCTGATAAATGTGGGTATTTATCAGCACTTCTAAAAAAGCTCTAATAAAGGGGGGACTTTATCAACATTCTTTAGTGCTATTAAAGACCCCTGTTAATAGTGATAAAAAGAAGCGTTGTGAACAGTTTGTGTAGAATAGGTCATGATTGACTAGTTCCCTGATGGTGAGTTGGTGATATATGAGACAATTTGTGTGAATTTTTTACTTTCCTATTTGTGCTTTATTTAGCCTCCTTAGAGTTTATGGGGTTGGTATGGTGTTCTTGACCAACCTCCTTATAGAATATAAGTATTGGTCTATGGGGTTATTATGCCTTTCTTTTTTAGGTATTGGTTGGAGGAGATTTCCATAAGTGTCTTGGGTCGATGTGAATAAACAAAGTTAGGGAATAACTAAATTTGTAGGGTAGTGTTTGCTAAAGGGGACTTGTCCTTGAGTGATAAGGCATGGTTAACCATGTATTGAGTGATAGGGTGTAGGTTGACATAGCACATAGGTGATGTACCTCTATCAAGTGATGAATAATGGGTAAAGTATCATGGAAATATGTCCACAACTTGATCCTTTGGGTAGTGGGTCAAGGTTTGGATGATGACCACCCTGTATCTTGGGTTGCAGGTTGGACATCATTTCGGTTTATAACTACCTTGTATATTTGGGTATGTTTCGGGTTATGGTATCAGGTGAATTCTTCATTCTGACATAGTTATCTAGGAAGTATTGTTTGGGTTATGGTATGACATGGATCCTGGTATGGGACTAAAGTGGTTATTGTATGAGTTGGGGTACGATGTGGATTTCATCATGGTGTTAATATAGGTATACTTGTGTGCGATTTGTTTGATACATTTCTTGGTGGGTATGTTTCATGGAAACAACTACACTCTATAAATGTATTGCATGCACATCCAATTTATCACAATGATGCTCAGTTAGTTGAGGCATATAGGACACCTACTGGGTCATTGGACTCATCCCCTACACACATAAACATTAATGGTTTTGATGTTTATGGGTAGATATTCTTGTTTTCTATCAGGACATAGGTATGTATTGGAGATGGACACATGATACATGTTTGGAATATCATGGAGGTCAAGGATTTTCCATGATAATATGTGAGTTTGGTTGGAGGTCATGTGTCTTATTTTCAGTTTATGTTATACATTTTACTAGGTATTTGTGCCTTTTTATTAATATGATCCAATATACTTGTTCTCGATCTATTATGTCTTACTGTATCATATAGATTTTTTTTATATTTACTATTATAGACTACGGGGGACCAATGGGCTCCCAGTTTTATGCATATGGGGTTTTATAGATAGCTTTTAAATGGACGTTTCATTTTGAGTTTTCAATAGATTTCGAAATGAACCAAGGGATTTAATTTAGAGGCAATAGACTCCCCACGACTATGTTAGTCCCTCTCCACTAGTCAATAACCACTAAAATATAGGGAAGTTTACCTGTGGTCATATGGAACTCCTACCTTGGAAGTTATTCTGGTAGCCTAGGTTGGAGCATTATAAAATGGGATTTGATCAATTTTCATATGGGATAGTCTAGTTATAAATGGAGACAATCTTTTAGGAATCAATATTTAGATCGAGCTCATGCATGGAAAATATGACATTAGTTGAAACTAGAGTTAGTTGGAGATTTCCTAATTGATATTAGGTACTCTAGGTCAGGTGAGGTGTTGGGTTTGATTGATATTCCTAATTTGGGATAAATGGTAATTAGGAAGAGTTATAGGGATCTTCTAGGATCTAGCGAGTCCTTTATGAATCATTATAGTAGAATCCAAGGGGCATGATACATTCACCTATGGGTGGTGTTGTTTTATGTGACGCCTCATCAAAATCTATAATAATTAAAGATAATTATAATTTAAATGATATTTTTTATCATATATTATAATTGGTTATTAGGTATATTTGGATACTATTATCTTGCATGTTTTATTATGATTATTCTTAATTAGGTGCTATAGAGAAATGGATTTTTAGAATGGTTAGTTTCAGGGAAAATGTGGTTTTGAAAATAAAAACTCATGCTATAGCATGAGGTTTGTGTAAAATGGTTTTTAACATTGGTTTTTTCTAAATTACTCAAGGATTAATTTATTTATAATTTTTTTATTTTTAAGTTTTTTGAAAATATAAGGAAATTATTTTTAAAATTTCATTTCAACTTGGGTTTTGTAAACATAAAAAATTTTTAGGGAAAAGGACCGACTAGGGTGAGGATTTTGGGTGATATATTTTTTTTTCAAACCAACCATGTATTACAATGGTTTTATCAAAAAATAAATGAGTTTTGGTGCATGTGAAGTGTTTTGGGAGTGGGTTTTTTGGAAAAAGAGTGATTAGTGCCTATGTAAACCAGTCTTCTAGGATATTAAGTATTTGATTGGGGTTACATAGATGTTTGAATTATGCACATAAATTTTTTTTCATGGTATTTCTATTTTTAAATACATTTAATCTCTTTGATAACTTACGTTGCACGGAACACAAATCTTAAACAAACTCAAAAATATTATTATTTTAACAAGATTATTATAACTATATTGTTAAATTGGAGGGAATTGATAATACTAACAATATTATTAAGTATATAATTATCAATTTTTTAACTTATTAATTAATTCTTTCAGAATATACACACAATTTCTAGTAAAGTCTTTTTTATTCTTCAAATATATGTTTTCTTAATTGTTTTTATTTATTTCTATGAGAAAACATATATAATGATTTTTCAAAACTTTTATCAAATTTATTTTATAAAATTAAAATAATTTTTGGATTCATCATGTCAAAATTATCTTAAGATGATTTTTTGATAATTTTCTGAAAGTTTAATTTTTCAGTGAATAGTAAAAATACCAATTTTTATGAAAACCAAATTTTCTTTATATTTAAAACTCAATATATGATTTTAAATTTATATCAAACTAAATAAAGTAATTTTTATTTTGATATAATATAATTAATTACATTTAAACATTATTTATTCCTTATTTGTTATAAGTACATTTTTGGGTTTCAAAACACTTTTTTTTCCAAAAACCAGTTTTCGTTGCCTTTTGATGGATTAATTTTAAATGTAATTTTGAAAAATGTGTGTTTTAAAATTTTAAAATTTTATTACATATTTAGAATTAGCATTCCAAAATTATTTTATAAGTTCATTTTCATTTTTAGGCACAAAATGTTACCATGGAAAAAAAGATTTACCACAGTATAGGTAAAATAATGTTGGTGGTTAAATGTCAAAAGGTAAAATATTAAAATGAAAAAAAACTATAACATTAAATGGGTGGATTATGTGTATAAAAACCTCAAAAATTCTTTAAAAAATTAATTACCATAATTTTTTTGGAATTAATTCCACCCAAATGTCATTGGCTTTAAATATAAAATAATCATTATTTAATTACTTTAAACCACCCATCCTCAAAGTATAAATACAACTCCTCACAAAACCATTTCTCCTAAAAATCCTTGAATATATTAAAATATCTAAAAAAAATTCTCCTCAAAACTCTACCCATGTCTAAGTGCTTCTGGTATCACCCAAAGTCCAATTCCAAGTTCCTTAAGGATTCCTTCAAGGAGGTGATATTTAAGAGGCCACTTTATAAAAAAACTCTTTTAATTTATTTTCTTTTTCTACCTTCTCTTGACCTCATTAAAACATAAAATAAAAATAAATTGTAACGCCCCGACCGCAGTTACCCAGAGTCGGTGCATTATTATAGAACATTGGCATGATCAAAAAAGATCATGTCTTGAAAGACCGATTAGTTTAGTTGCCTTGGAATAACGAGATACATTCATCAAGTTTACATTACATCATAAAGTGAAAACTACAATGACATATTGTCTCCACACTCATATCCCCTTATACTATCCCTACAGGTCATTCATAAAATTCTTCTTCACATCCTGGGAAAAATAAAACATAGAAAGGGGTGAGATCAAATGCCCAGTAAGGATAACAATATAGCGGAAACTTTCATAAATAATCATAAACATTTAAGACAATGTATAACTAAAACAAAAGCCTTTTAAACTTTAAATTCAGAATAATATGTAAAAAATAAAATGAAATAATGCCATTTACTTATTCACATGGATATTCTACTAATTGAATAATCACATGCAATATCAATAACCACTTTCATAATGATGTAATGCATAATGCCAGACTATCATAACCACGCACCCAAGGCCTCATAGCAAGACTACAAATAAGATTTTGTCAAGGCCTCGTGCCAAGACACTAGTTTGTCTCATGAGACCTACCGATGCATCGAGGAGCTATAGAGGGCTCCACCCATCACTTACTAATTCCAATACATTCCTCATATGAAAAGTTTTAAACATAACATAAACATTCATATAAAAACTAGCATACAAAATGTCAATAATTTAACCACAAACCATGAATGGTATAAAAATAGCACATCCACAGTCAAACATAACTCATTCGATACTATATGGAAGATTTTATTGTATCATATTAACCTCAATCGAGAATAATGATGTATATTGACATAGATTAAAATAATCATAAAACTATTGAGAGAAATATCCGCCTTTTTCTTGAAAACATTTAAAAGTCACAATATTTGTCAAGAATCCATTTAAAATAGATTTTTGAATAAATGTGTCCAATACCACTTTGAAACTTTTAAAAGGGATTTTGATTTGAAAACTTTAATGTCCATATAAATAAATCCTTAAAACCATTTTTAAAACATGGACATTAATGAGAAATATTTAGAATAATAAATCTTTAAAAAATTTTAAAATGATATTTTAGTTAGAGTCCTTAACCAAAAGAGAGACACTTGAATACAAATAATTGAGATAATAAAAACCTTGTAATATCAAGAGAATAAAGGGATTCATGATATATTATGTCAAAGTACATTATGTATTCCATATAAAAGTGATTAGGTTTATAACAACAAAGGAGTCTCAATGGAATGTAAATTGAGATGAAATCTCTCATAAAGGTCGTATCCTTAGGTTAAGGATAAATCAATGACATAATTATGTGTGAAAAATATAAATACACTTAATATGATCGGATATTCAGTGTAAAACAATCAAAGGACATTCACACATATTCTTGTAAAAACAACACCAATGGATTGAATGTTTAACTCAACAAATCAAGATTGAGTAAAAATTACTCTTATCAAGTTCATACCGATGACTTGAGAATTTATCAATGGAGTGATTATGTGTATCAAAATTATATCCATATAAAGGGGAGTGGAAATTATGACGTAATAAAATGAATAGTGATTCCACATATAATCTTGGAGTAAAATAATCAATGAAGTATGCGTAAAGCCGAATGAGTGGAAATTGAAATTTCAAATTCCCTTATCGATTTGGTAACATACGAAACATACACCCATGAAATAAGTATCATAAAATGATGATATAAATATCCATAAATTAAATTATATTACACAATTAATACAATCATGGACAATACACACACCACATGCAATAAATAAGTGGTGAACAATGGAAATCTCACGAAATTAAAAGTGAGATAAGACACCCCTTACTTTGTACTTTTTCCTTGGTCGAGGGTAGGTTAGACTCCTTTATAATGGTTAAATAATTTTTATTGAATTATAAAAGGATCATATACATTAATATCATATATTATCTTTTAACATTTATTTTTTAATAATATCTTAGTATTATCATCATTTCAGGTGTTAACTTACTCGTTTTATTTTATATGTTTTGTTACATAAGTCATGTTTTTATGGGTAGGTTGTATATTATTCATATATAGAATGATATCAATTCCTTAAAAATTATTTTTAATCATAAAATGAGAATTATACTTGAATGGATACGATGGGGAATGAATCTCATCGCGTTTGTGGAGACGGTAATCCGTACGTACGCACGAGCGATAATATCAATCTTTTGATATTAAAATAATATATAATTGGATGGTATATCATATATACAGAATCATTATAATGTTATATTTATTATTTAAATGAATGTCACATCATTATTATACCCATCCAAATAATAATGTGTCGAATAACAATTACACCACGACGTGGAGACGGTGGGCCGTACGTACACACGTATGGTGACATGTCATTCAAAGGATGGATAGAATACTGAATATGGTTGTACCATATTTATAATAACATCATAGTATATATAAGATACTGGAGTTATTATTTTATAATGTAAATAACAAAGAAAGAAGAATTTGAAGAAGAAAATAACTTGAAAGAGGGTGGTGAAAACATTACTTCTTCTTCGGGTTCTTCCTTTTTACTTGATCAAAAGAGATCCTTAGGTTGGATTTATGATCAAACTAATGCCTCTAGGTTGAAGTGAGGGACGTTTAGAGAGTATTTGGGTAGGGTTTGGGAGAGACAAAAGGATTTTAATGTGTGAATTAGTGAGAAGTAGGAGTGCCCTTTTATAAGTGGGGTGAGGGGCACCTTTGGAAAAGGTAGAAATATTAATTTATAATAAATTCACATTCGGTTTATAATGGCTACAAAGTGGATTATTAAAAGTATAAGGTGGGGATGAGTCGAAATAATTTCAACCAATATAATTTATACAGGTTTGGGTCATTATATTAACCTTATCTTTTAGTTTTAACTCATAGTTAATTAGTTTGACATTTACCATGTCACTTTGTTTTTTTATATTATATTGTTAATAAAATTACTATATACATCCAAGAGACCCCCAATTGGTCCATTAATGACACACCTATAATGATATAAGTCCTTTATCCGAACCTTAGATTTTTAGGAATAAAATATCAATTAATAATATTATATTTGTTTTAAAAACACATTTATGTCAATTTTGACACTATTCAATAATTGATTTTTGTTAAAGTATTAATAACTTTATTAATTCAAAAAAAATTCATTTAAGAAATCCTATAATGTCATATTAACCAATAAAATTCATGTATGACATCAAAACTTTCAAATTATATTTATTGTAACATTTATAATACCAATTATTTGATTCTTTCATTGATAAGAAAAATACTACATCATTATTGTGTCATAAATAATATTAACTATTAAATGTATAAAAGTTATAAATAAAATATCATTATGTAGAAAATAGTTTTATATTTCTAATTAATGTTTATAGTCGAAAATCAAACTTATATAACCTTACATAAAAATTGTTTTTCTAAAAGATATATGCTTATGTCATTTTTGTATTTATTTTAACTTAATTAATATAAAGTGTCCTTATCACTTACAAGTGGATCCATGGGGTCAAAAAATCTACCCAAAGATGCCCATGGTCAGACATGTATCAACCAATAAGTTTAGGACATGTTTTAGGGTAATTTATTATTATTATAGTATTATATTTTTACCCTTATTTACTGGATTTATTCTTTAGCCATGGTAATTAAAATATTTACCGAAGTAATTATTCAAAATGTCTAAAAATAAAAGTTACCTATTTATATAAATTTTACATCCTGATTCCAAATATGGAATCCATTTTTCTAAATTCAAAACACAAAAGTGACAGAAATTAATTTAAAATTAATTCCCTTTGTTAAAACAAAAAGCGTGTTTTAAGAGATAATCACTATCAAAAGATTGACACTTGTTTATGTCCGGTTTAATTGTGAAATTATGTTTAATGACTAACATTGTATTAAATGGTAAAAATAAATTATAAATGTACTTTAAAACCACTCAAATTCATAATTTATCACTATTAATTATTTTGATTAAAAAAGTTGTTTTTAATTAAAATTTAGTAATTTTCATTATTCATTAAAATATAAAAGTTTTCTGAAAAGTTCCAAAATTTCAACCTAGGATAATTTAGATATTCCAAATAAAAAAATGAAGTCCATTTTTAGAGATAAAATTTATAAAATTTCAAAAAGCAGGTATTACTATTCATAATGGCTACTTTGATTGATCATAGTGTGTTAGAATCTCGAAGTTGCATACAACACACGCTACTGTATTATTCAAAGAGAATAGTACCATGGAAGCTTGGGGTGTTACATAAATCTTGTATCATGTATATACTATAACTTAATATTTCTATTTTAGTATCTTCTAACCACCCATTTTCTTATCTCCTCTTATTCAAATAAACGAAACCATTGTCCAAATTATGGCAGTTAACCATATTCATGAATAATAATTCTGTTTATTTTATTTTAACACATTAAGGATGGTCCTAAAATTATTATTCTGGTAAAATAATATTTTTATAGTCATATTATAAAATATTTAATGTTCTTTAACGAATATATAAACGTAATATTAGATGAAAATAAATTAGTTTGTGATGGTTGGAAAAAACACCAAAATAAACTAAACATTTGTCATTAATATTTTATCAAATAAATCATCCTCATGTTAGAAATAAATATGATATATGGGACCATTTAATCTTATGGAATTGAATTAATACCATTTCATTTCAGTTTTGGAGTTTTATTTGAATTTTAAAAGAAAATCTATAATTATACACAAGTGAGCCGGCTATGAAACCCTGAAATGAACACACCCAAAACAATGAAAATAATGAAATATTATTAATTAAATGGTGGTAATATATTATAAAAGGATAATAAAAGGTATTATAAGTATTATTATACTTATATAATGAATTAATATCATTATTTAAACCTTTATACATGAGGTTAAAGTATACAAAACTAAAGGAAAAAATTAAGTAAAGGTTCCTCATCTCACATTTACTTCTATGAGATATATTCATTACTCCCAACATATTTATTTTTTGTGGTGTATATAATACAATTTTATAAATCATATCATGGATATTATTATATTCACGGTTTTTAATGTTTCATTTGATAACTATTACTTTTATGGGGAAAACTATTTGACTGATTACAAAGTTTTTATGGATTTCATAACTAAATTTACAATGAATTGGGTAAAGAATTATATATCAAGAAATTATAATGGAAAACAAGTCAATGGGACTGATCCACTATGGGAAACAAGTGCGTCCTAATCCACTATGTGAAATAGGAGTGTCCTGGTCTGCAATGTATATGGTCTTGGTATTTAACCTTGTCATATGAAATGGTTTTCTATATTTATGATGGTGCTACACTTTTATGACATGATATTATATATCATGACTTATTTAAGATGATTTATAACTCTTATAGTCCATGATTGATTAAATGATAATGTTTATTCCATAGAACATGTTTATTATCTATGACATGTTTGGTATGAACTTAGAAAGTTATCATCATGATGAAATAACCTTATTCTTATCTTATACTTTCATATGATCATAGAATGATATCTTCTATGTTTATCCTTACTAATAATATGAGATCACCCTTTCTTATGTTTCCTTCTCTAGGTTATGAAGAAAGGTTTTAAGTAGGATATGTCTAAGAAAGAATCTATATGTGAAGAAATATTGGGATATGATATATATTTTTATGAACTAGTTTCTTAGGTTTCTAAGTTTCCAAATACACTAAACCCATATGGTCCTGACATGGTTTTATTTTGTTATGTATTGAATATTCATATATTTATATGTAATATCTATGTATGAAAATTATGGGTTTTTATAGTTGGTATCAAAGTATAGTTTAGATAATATTTAGAAACTAAGATGATAAAACCTTAAGTAAGATCCCTAAGGATAAGTCTAATTATATGTTATAATCTTATAATTTTGGTAACAATCATGAATAACCTATGATTAAACCTATGGTGACATAGATTGAAATTTTATAAGAAATCTCTCTTGATTATGTGGTTTAACACTATAAATACTGTTTTTTACTCTATGTTTTTTGAGTTTTATACAATGGATGAAACCAAGAGGATTTATATTAATTATGAATTTAATATTCAATGGAATGATTATAACATCCCGCCTTTTTATTACATAACATTTCATTACATTTTACAAACAGATGATCTTTAAAGTCTAGTGACTTGGAAATCAGGAACATAAAACATGAGAAAAACATAAAACATTATTCTAAACCACTTGTAAGGCTTCATAATAGGTTCATCCTATATACATTTACTGCATCTCATATCCTGGAGACAAACATCAAAGGAAAGGGTGAACAGAAGGCCCAGTAAGGGTAAACAAGGGAGTCAATGTACTTGTGATATCAATAAGAACTTGAATAAAAACATGAAGACATAAGCAATGGAAGAATAATAATATCATAAAGAAAATAACTTGGAACATAACTTGAATATATGGATACAACATTTCATTTAGACATTCATGAACATATCACCAAGGTCCATCCCCAAGGTGTCATAAAAATTACCAAGGTTATTCACCAAGGTATCATAAAACTTGTTATCTCTAGAGATTAATTATTTAACCAATGAATTGGAGTGATATCAGGGAAAAACCTTAATATTTATTTACTTTCATGTGATCCACATAGATCATAATCAAAAATTTCATAAATAACCCAAATGGAATCAAAGAAATGGGTTTCATGTCAAAATCGTGACGTTTAAAAAGAGCTTAAAAATATGATCATTATGTCATTTATAACCCATGGAAAGGGAGTGAGGGTTATATGTATGTAAATTCAAGAATAAAATATATCATCTTTATATATTTATGAACACCCATGGAAAAGAAATAAGTCTGGGTATTAACATAAATAAACAATAGAATTTATTAAGAGAAAGAGATAGAAATTCTGACACGAAATTTCTGCAGCATAACGTCTATATAACATGGTTTTAGAAAAAATTGAAAAGATAGGGTAAAAGGGTAAACCACTCATAAATAACTCATAATAAAGTATGGGTAATGAATAAAATCATGGTATGGATATTTTCATGACATACCACAAGAAAAGGAACCTTGAAAGAAAAGAGAAGATGTGATTTCTTTTACGAGAAATTCGGTAGCCTAACGACGTCACATAAAAATCCAGAAAACAAATTGATGAGAGAAGAAAGGGTCTATCATCATTTGGACATGAAATGGGAAGTAATAATAACATATAAGAACATACCTTCAACATAATGATATGGAAAATATAAGACACAACATAAAGGAAGTCATGACTTAAAAGAGGAGGGTGAACGAATCCCTTACCATGAAGAGTAACTTCGAAATCTTGAAGGTCAGGACCTTGGGAGGCTTGAGGGAAACTTGGGAGGACTCCTTGGGAGGCAAGGAGACTAGAACTTCGTTGAGGAGGATTTTTAAATGAAAATAATGAGGGAAAGGATTGATATTTATAGGATAAGTGAGGGGACATGTCATTAATGGCCAAGGGACACCTCATCGGTGGTATTGGCAAAACCATGGGCTTGCCCATGGTATTGGCCACTTGGGACACCTCATAACTTATCTTACTATTCATAAGTCTACCAGAATTATTGCATAATTATTACATCCTTAATGATGTCATTAAACACCTGAAACTCAAAAACTGTATTTTCACTATTCACTGAAAATTCAACTTTCTCAGAAAAATCCCAAAATTTCACCTTAACCAAATATCGATGCTCTGATTTCAAAAATGAAATCCATTTTATGAAAATAATTTTCTAAATATTTTTAATTTAATTTTTAAATAAAAACACTATTCACTAAAAATTAAACTGTTTCAGAAAAACCCCAAAAATTCACTTTAACCAAATATCGATGCTCTGATTTAAAAAATGAACTCTACTTTATGAAAATAATTTTCTAAATATTTTTAATTTAATTTTTAAATAAAAATAATATTAACCTGAAAAAACTAATACTTAACCAATAATTTCTGAAATATTTATTTACATATTTTATTGAATCACATTACTTAATTAAGGTGACTAAATTATATTAATAATTTCTTAAGTGAAGTTACTTAATCCATTTGGTCACATTAATAATCATAAGCATAAAATCACTATTCATAATTTACTATTCACCAAAAATTAAGTTTATCTTATTAGACTCTAAATTTCATACTGAACACAGCTGTAGAAGACAATTTTTTGAAAATCATTACACATTATTAATTATTTAAGGTTTACATAAATATTTTTAAAATATCCTTTTTCTAAAATTCATCAATAATATGAATACTATATTTATCCTAACATTTGAAAATTCATAAACTTTACCATAAGAAGAAATCAAAAATTTTATTTAAATCAAAGGATTACACAAGGTAGTTTTGATCTCATTACATAGCCCCTTATAACACCATCATATGACCTAAGAGTAAGGTGTGCTAGGGTGATAGAATCTTGGGGCAGCTCGTCCAACATTGCTTGAGTAGTGATTTCTATCAACTTGAACTTATCATGAAGGCAATTCCATTCCATCTTCACACGATGAAGTTCAGATTGGGTTTGGTCTAGAGAAAATCCAAAAGGTTATACCTCCTTCCTGAGTTCCGTCAGATGGGCTTCGATCGGCCCGAGACTACTGGATGGGGCCATCGAATCTTCTTTCAATATTAATTAATCAAGATCACTTGTATTTATAGACAATAATCACAACATTTAGTTTCCAACGGTCTTATTGACCAACAATCATATAACAGTCGAAACCCAACGGTCTTATTTTAATTATACTCATTTTATTAAATGAAATAGTTTTGTTGAGTATAAAATAAGATAACACACAAAGTTAGGAAACAAAATTTATTCAAAATTTTGGGTCGTTACAATCTTCCCCCCTTAAGAAATTACGTCCTTGCAATTTTAAAATTGGGCTTGAAAATTTCGTTGAAAGTACCACATCAGAAAAAGAGTCAGTAAAACTATTAATTTAAAAGAAAGAAAGGGAAGTACAAAGGTCACCCAAGTTAACCCATAATAGGATTACATGTAGGAAAATATGGATATGGAAGAGAAAAAAAAGAGTCAAGTTATAATGGAGAGTGATAGAAAACATGATTAGGAGAAAATTAACGAGAAGAAGATCACAAACTTAAGATGTGTTAAATAGTCTTTGATTACCCAGTAGGAAACGTAAACCAAAAAAGTTTTTGTTTTACATTCCTTTTCATAATTTTGAGGAATTAATTTACTACATAGAATAAAAACATAAGGAAATATATTTACCTTCAAGTAGAGTTTCATCCCTTAATAATTTTCCACCATCACAAATCTTTTCTCCAAATAATGATCATTAAAAAAGACTTGGTCTCATAAAAATCACAAGATTCATCTTCTAGAGAATCACATAATCCAAAAAAGAATAACAATATTTTCCCCTTGTCTTTATTCATCAACTAAAACTAAAATGGTTAGTACAAGATCATATAATCCCCCAAAAGGATAATCCTTTATAAAAATAAATAAGACTATTAATCTCCAAAATTCAACAAAAGTACCCAAAGTTCTAAAAAGACCATTTAATACAAAATCATTCTTAAAATTCTTCAGTATAATCCAAACTAATATTGGAACCCAAAATTCAGAAGGATTTAATCACATAGTCTTCCCAAAAAAAATCTCAATATTTACCTCTAAATAACATCGACTACTATTAAAGTCTCATACTAAAGTGTAATTAACATATTCACATATTCTCTATGCTAGGTTCATCATTTTCCAGAAATAACCCAAATCACTATATGTCCACAATAAATACATAAATTCTTATAAAAGAAAAATTCAACCATTCCTCCTCAATTTAAATCCTGTAGTATTTTATTTCCCTTAGGAATATAGTACTCCAAAAGAGAGAACATCGTCCAAAATAACCTTTATCATTTAATCACCAAATCATTTTCCTATAAAAAGGATATCCATTTGATAAAACATAATTTTCCAAAATCAACTTATTCTTGATCCATAAAAATAGCAGGTGCATTAGTCAGTCCAAAGGGCATAACAACAAACTCATAATGCCCATATCTTGATCGAAAGGTAGTTTTTGGAATATCATCATTCTTCACCCTCAAGTGATGATAACCAGAACAAATATCAATCTTAGAGAAGAATTGAGCCCCATGAATTTGGTCAAATAAGTCATCAAATATTGGAAGAGAGTATTTTTTCTCCACTGTGATCCCATTCAGTTCTCTATAATCAATGCATAGCTACATCGATCTATCCTTCTTCTTCACAAAGAGAATTGGTTCTCCCCAAGGAGACAAACTTGGTCAGATAAACCCATTATCCAAAAGATCTTGGATTTGTTTCTTTAATTCCTCTAGCTCCACATTTTCCATCCTATAGGGGTTCTTTGACATCGGATGAGATCCAGGTACGAGTTCAATGGAGAAATCTACCTCCCTTTCTGGGGGAGGTCTGGGTAACTCCTCAAGAAATATGTCAAATTATTCCTAGATAATGGTACATTTTCTAATAGAATAAATCCTTTGTGAGAAACTTATTTCATTTAAAAATCTTTTAACTAAAAATAATTTTATGTCTTAAAACTTCATGCTTAGAAAATTACATTTTTCTATAATTCCTTCATAATGATTTATAAAAAGCGTGTGATTAACCAAAAATATCCCCTGGGAGTGTCATAACCAAGAGTGAAATAAGTCTCGTTGTCGTATACCAGTTCCCATTTGAGTCTATCTCAAAGCAGTGTTTTCGAGTTTTACTCTTATGTACATCTGTGCCAGATCCACCTCTACCTGCTCATATCCAGACAGGGATGCATTTGCCTGATAAACCACTTACTCAATACTCACCAAAATACCAGGAATATTTCCTATATTTAAACTTTTATATAGGGTTATTCCTAATGTTTTAATATCCCAATTTCCATAAATAACTAGACTATCATTGATACCAACTATAATATCCCACCTTTTTATTACATAACATTTTATTACATTTTACAGAGGGTATTTAAAGTCTAGTGTCTAGGAAATCAGGAACACAAAACATGAGAACAACATAAAAAATTCCTCTAAACCACTTTTAAGGCTTCATCATAGGTTCATCCTATTTACATTTACTGCATCTCATATCCTGGAGAGAGACATCAAAGGAAATGTGAGCAGAAGGCCCAGTAAGGGTAAACAAGGGAGTCAATGTACTTGTGATATCAATAAGAACTTGAATAAAAACATGAAGACATGAGAAATGGGAGAATAGGAATATCATAAAGAAAAGAACTTGGAACATAAATTGAATATGTGGCTACAACATTTAATTTAGACATTCATGAACATATCACCAAGGTCAATCCCCAAGGTGTTATAAAAATTACCATGGTTATTCACCAAGGTATCATAAAACTTGTCATCTCTAGAGATTAATTCTTTACCCAATGCATTAGAGCGCTATCAGGGAGCACCCTTAATATGTCTTTACTTTCATGTGAGAAACATAGATCATAATCAAAAATTTCATAAATAACCCAAATGGAATCAAAGAAATGGGTTTCATGTCAAAATCATGATGTTTAAAAAGAGCTTAAAAATAAGATCATTATGTCATTTATAACCCATGGAAAGGGAGTGAGGGTTATATGTATGTCAATTACAGAATAAAATATATCATATTTATATATTTATGAACACCCATGGAAACTAAATAAGTCTGGGAATTCACATAAACAAACAATAGAATTTCTAGAGAGAAAGAGATAGAAATTGTGAGACGAAATTTCTGCAGCATAACAGCTATATAACATGGTTTTAGAAAACATTTAAAAGAGAGGATAAAAGGGTTAACCAATCATAAATAACTCATAATATAGTATGGGTACTGAATAAAATCATGGTATGGATATTTTCATGACATACCACATGAAAAGGAAACAAGAAAGAAAAGAGAAGATGCAATTTCTTTTACGAGAAATTCAGCAGCCGAACGACGTCACATAAAAATTCAGAAAACAAATTGATTAGAGAAGAAAGGGTTTCTCATAATTTGGACATGAAATGGGCAGTAATAAGAACATATAATAACTTACCCTAAATATAATGAGATGGAAAATATAATACACAACATAAAGGAAGTCATGACTTAAAAGAGGAGGGTGAAAGAATCCCTTACCTTGAAGATTAACTTCAAAAGCTTGAATGTCGGGACTTGGGAGGCTTTAGGGAACCTTGGGTGGACTCCTTCGGAGGTAAGGAGACCATAAATTCGTTGAGGAGGATTTGGAAATGAAAATAATGAGGTAAAGGCTTGGTATTTATAGGAGAAGTGAGGGGACAAGTCATTAATGGCCAAGGGACACCTCATCGGTGGTATTGGAAAAACCATGGGATTTCCCATGGTATTTGCCCATGGTATTGGTCACTTGGGACACCTCATAACTTATCTTACTATTAATAAGTCGACCAGAATTGTTTCATAATTATTTCATCCTTAATGATGTCATTAAACACACAAAACTCAAAAACTGTATTTTCACTATTCACCGAAAATTCAACTTTCTCAGAAAAATCCCAAAATTTCACCTTAACCAAATATCAATGATCTGATTTCAAAAATGAACTCCATTTTATGAAAATAATTTTCTAAATATTTTTAATTTAATTTTTAAATAAAAACACTATTCACTGAAAATTCAACTATTTCAGAAAAATCCCAAAAATTCACTTTAACCAAATATCGACGCTCTGATTTCAAAAATGAACTCTATTTTATGAAAATAATTTTCTAAATATTTTTAATTAATTTTTAAATAAATAAAACTATTCACCTGAAAAAATTAATACTTTACCAATAATTTCTGAAACAGTTATTTACCTATTTTATTGAATTAAATTACTTAATCAAGGTGCCTAAATTATATTTATAATTTCTTAAGTGAAGTCACTTAATCCATTTAGTCACATTACTAATCATAAGCATAAAATCACTATTCATAATTTACTATTCACCAAAAATTAAGTTGATCTTATTAGACTCTAAATTTCATACTGAACACATCTGTACAAGACCATTTTTTGAAAATCATTACACATTATTAATTATTTAAGGTTTACATAAATATTTTTAAAAAACTATTTTTCTAAAATTCATCAATAATATGCATACTATATTTATCTGGAAATTTGAAAATTCACAAACTTCACCATAAGAAGAAATCAAAATTTTTATTTAAATCAAAGGATTACACAAGACAGTTATGATCTTGTAACATAGCCCCTTATAACACTAGCATAGGACCTAAGAGTAAGGTGTTCTAGGGTGATAGAATCTTGGGGTGGCTTGGCCAACATTTCCGAAGTAGTGATTTCTATCATCTAGAACTTCTCATGAAGGGGATTCCGTTCCATCTTCACACGATGAAGTTTGTCTTGGGTTTGGTCCAAAGCAAAGCCCAAAAGGGCTACCTCCTTCCCGAGTTCTATCAGATGGGCTTCGATCGCCCCGAGACTACTGGATGGGCCCATCAAATCTTCTTTCTATATTAATTAATCAAGATCACTTGTATTTATAGATAATAATCGCAACATTTAGTTTCCAACGGTCTTATTGAACAACGATCATATAATAGTCGAAACCCTATGGTCTTATTTTAATTATACTCATTTTATTAAATGAAATAGTTTTTTTGAGTATAAAATAAAATAACACAAAAATTTAGGAAACAAAATTTATTCCAAATTTCAGGTCATTACAATGATCTTACTCATGAGAAACCAAATAAAATGGGAGTCAGAAGGAAAAAACTTTTTATTTTACCTAATCATATATATCATAATATAATCAATAATCTAAACAATGGTGAGTTTTTTGACCCATATAATAAGTGAAATATATAGTTTCATTTTTCCTCATATAAATCATATAGAAAGAGATATCAAAGATAATGTTTTGAAGGAATAGAAAGATGATTTGGCTATGGAAAAGGACACAAAGAAAGTAATTTAATAGGAAAATTGAATGGTTTAGTTAACACAATGGTCAAGAATAACTGTATTACTAAGGAATAATCAATAATTAAATGTTTAAAATGTAGAATATATGGGAATTATGAAAATTGATTCCATATGGGAAGATCTTGTGAAGAGAATCAAAAAGGTTGAATGAGTAATGGTTATATTGCTGATGATGAAGAGACTACAAATGACATATGAGATGAAAGAAGTGTTAAGTAATAAAACAATGAATCTTTGTAAATGTTTTAATAAGGAAGTGGAATTATTGAGTATTTATATTCATGAATAATGTTGTATAAGTACTTTTATGGTATTATGGAATAATGAAACTTCTATGGATTGTTCCACTATAGTGTTTAATTACGTATTTTAAAGTATATATTGAATGGTATTGGTAAATATGAAAGTGATTGAGGTGGTAAGGTGATATTTTTATAGATAATGTGATGAAATAAAAGATATCCCTTAATATGAAAATGATGTTGGGATAATAATGAGATAAAGATATGTTTTATTGTGATAAAATAAATGGGATAATTTGATGACCTTGTAACGTGTTAGTAATATTATGAAAAGGTGGTTTATGGATTGAGTTTATAGAATTTTTAGATTTATGGTATGAGGAAAGAGATACTTTTTGAAAGAATTCATGTTTTCACTATGGTTTTATGTTAATTTAGGTAATTACCATGTTTCAAGAGAATAAATGATAATGATCTTCATGTGTTTGGTGTGTAAAAATTAAAATATGCATCATGTTTTTTGGGGGATTATTGATAAGTTGATTTTGAAAATTTAGTGACCTTTATTCAAAAGTTTTGGATTTTAATCTTTTAGAAGACCATATATGAAATTATTTACATTGAACATTGGACTAGGTTTTATAGATTAATGTATTACTTAACTATATGAATATTTATGAGTATTAGATAACCTATTCTAACTATTTTTTATGATGATAACTAGTGATATAAGGAATGACTTGTCATCCCATTATGGATCTTCTGATCCACTAGTTCTTTATGAATTAAAATTTCAACTTCATTTCATGGAGTAAGAGATGAAGCAGAAACTGATCAAGTCACAACCAAAGAGTGAGACAATACCGATGAAATTAAATCAAGTAAGTATATCATATAAAAGTATTCTGAAATAAAATTTTCTCCTATAATCCTCATTTCTGATGATATTAATGACATTTTTCAAACCTATTTGGTCTATGATTTTTTTGGTCATTAAAATTATCTTGAACACATTCTCTATCCTTATCCATAAGAACATGATAGTTATAATTCTATTACATTTCCATATTTTCACTTTCCACTAAATTTATCCCAATCAGAATACTAGTTTTGTGGTGACCATATCCTTTTACTTTACCTCTTTTGAGAGGATATTTTATTGAACATTTTTCTGTGGTGGGTTTCCCAAAAAGGAATTTTCAAATATCCATATTAATTTTTGAAGTTTAATTTCAAATTAAATAGACACCATTCTTTTGAAATTCTTGATCATATCGGGATGGTAGATTATAAATTTTATCTTCAACCGAATCCCTCTCAATTTTATGATGTGTTATATGTATCTCTCATGAGAAAGTATAGACTATATCCATCACATTTATTAAACTTATAGGTCATACTATTAGAGAAAGATCTTTCTTATGAAGAACAACCAGTAGAGATTATAGATTACAGAGATAAATTTATATGAAATAATACCACTCACTTGGTTAATTTTTTTATAAGTTTGGGGCCTAGGCCTAATTTTATTATTTAAGAAAAGCAAATACCTCTTTTTACTGGGTAGAGGGAGAACCATTACATAGACCAAAGGCCCATGGACATGAAAGTCCATTTTTTGGCCCAAAATCCCCTTCAATGAATAGTACTAATACAATACTTAGGATGATATAGATTCGATAATGGGTCTTTTGAAATCCAAGTAAGATCCTTTACCACCTATTTAATGTTTTTTGGTGAAAACAACAATTTTAGGAAGCTACATGGGAATCTAAGGATGAGATGAGGTAAAGGTAACCTCAATAATTTGTATCTGAGTGATGAATTTAGAGGGATAAATTAATTTTAAGGGGGGTAGAATGTAACACCCCAATATTTTATGGTATTTATCTTTTTAAATAAATTTAATATCTTTGATAGCTTAAGTTTCACAAAACACCAAGCTTAAACAAACTCCAAAATATTATTATTTCAACACGACCGTTATAATCTATCTGTTAAATTGGAGGTAATGAACAATATAACAACATCATAAAATATATAATTTTCTATATCATTGTTAATTTATTAATTAATACACTCTGAAAATGAACATAATTTTTATTAATGTCATTTTATTCTTTAAATTTATTTTTTATTCTTAAAAAAATGATTTTATTGATTTCCATGATAAAATAAATGAAATTATTTTTTTATAATTTTATAAAATTTATTTGATAAAGTTAACATTATTTTTGGATTAATCATTTTAAAATTATCTTAAGCCAATTTTTTTAGAATTTTCTAAAAAGTTTAATTTTTCAGTGAATAGTTAAAATATCGATTGTTATAAAACCCTCATTTTATTTATATTTAAAAGTAAATTTATGATTATAAATTGATATAAAATTAAATTAAATAATTTCTAGAAATATATAATATAATTAATTACATTTAAACAATATTTATACATTATTTTGGTATAAGTAAATCTTTAGGTTTGAAAATAGTTTTTTTTCTAAAAATATCGTTTTGCATCAGATTTTGAAGGTTTAATTTTAAATGTAATTTTTAAAAAAAATTGTTTCGAATTTTAAAAAATTTATTCCATATTTGTAATATTGAGGTCCTAATTTTTTCATAATTTTATTTTCATTTTTAGTCATAAAAAAGTTACTGTGGAAAAAAAATATTTATCGGAGCATAGGTAAAATAATCTAGCGGGTTAAAAGTTAAAAGGTAAAAACATAAAATTCCTAAAAAATATCTCATTAAATGGTCCATTAATGTGTTTATTGACCTTAAAAATAATTTAAAACATTAATTATCATCCAAATTCAATGGAATTAATGACCCAAATGTGGTTGGATTTAAATATTAAATAATCATTATTTAATCACTTAAAACCACCCCTCGTCAAGTATGAATACCACTCCTCACCATTCCATTTCTCCTCAAAATACATGAAGATTTTAAAAATTATTCCAAAACATATCCTCCACCCACTATCCACTTATAAGTGATTCTTTTATAACCTAAAGACCAATTCTTAATTCATTAAGGGTCCCTTCAAAGAGGTGATATTCAAGAGGTAACTTTATCAAACAACCTCTCTTAATTTCTTTTGATTTTCTACCTTATATTCACCTAATTCACCCATAAAAGAATAATAAATCCAGCATAATCTATAAAATAAAATTTTATATTGCTAATGTATTATCTTATATCCACCCCTTTTCTTATCTCCTATTCTTCAAAGAAACGAAACCCTTGTCCAAATAATGGCGATTAGCCATCTCCATGAATAATGATTTTTTTTCCTTTACTGAATTCAAATATGGTAATAAAAAAATTATTTTGGTTAAATGATAATTTAATAGGTATATTATAACCTATTTAATTTTATATAACTAATATATAAACATAATATTAAATAAAATTACACTAGTTCATGATGGTCAGAAAAACCGCCAAAATAAACAAAAAACTTATCATTGACATTTTATTAAATGAATCATACTAATTTTAAAAATAAAAATTATAGATTTTAACATTTAAATTTTTTAAGTGAATTAATTGAATTTCATTTCTTTTTTGGAGTTTTATTTCTATTTGACAAGAATATCCATAACTATACACACGTGAACCGGCCATGAAACCATGAAAAAAACGCACCAAAGAGAATAATTAAATATTATTAATTAATGGGAGGAAAGATGTTATAAAAATACCATATACGGTATTATAAAAATTATTATAGTGATTTAATGAATTAATATCATTATTTAAACCTTTATACAGGTGGTTAATGTACACAAAACTAAAGGGAAGCACGAGGTAAGAGTTTCTCGTCTCACATTTACTTCTATGAGATATATGACTTATTCACCAATTATTTATTTTTTGTGGTGTATATACTGAACAAGGATATATCATATCATTGATATAACTTTTTTTATGGTATTCAATGATTCATTTAATAGTTATTACTTTTATGGGTCGTATGATTCAACTAATTAGAAATTGGTAAGGGATTTCTTACCACAATTCCCAAGGAATTGGGTAAATATTTATTTATCATTAGATAAAAATTGGAAAAAGTATATGTGATTAATCCAATATGGGAAATAATTTCATCTTAATCCATTATGGTAAATAGGTGTCTCCTGACCCACAATGTTGACGGTCTCGATAGTTAACCTTGACATATAAAATGGTTTACTATATTAATGATGGTGCCACAATTTTTTGACATGATCTTATGGATCATGATTGATTTATGATGATTTATCACTCTTATGGTCCATCTTCTATTAAATTATAACATTTATTCCATGAATGATGTTTATGATCTATGACAGGTTGGGTATATACTTAGTAAGTTATGATCATAATCAAATAACCTTATTCTTATCTTATGGTTCCATATGATCATGGATTGATATATCTTATGTTTATCCTTACTAAGAATACAATCTACCCCTTTCTTACATTTACTTCCCCAGGTTATGAAGAGAGGTTTTAAGTATGATATGACTAAAAAGGGTGCTAGACGTGATGAAATTTTGGGAGATTATATAGATTTTTATAAACTAGTTGCTTATGTTTTAAAGTTTAGAAAGACACTAAAGCTATAGGGTTCTGTAATGTTTTTTATGTTATGTAATGAATATTCATATATTTATATTTAATATATATTTATGAAAGTTATGGTTCATTGTACACCAAGTGAGTTTTTTGGGCACGTGACTTGGTTTTTGTGGTGCGTAGAAAATACCAGTTCCTATGTAGACCAACTTACTATATCTTTGGTGGTTGAATGGGATTCACTGGTGGTTTTTGTGCATTTTATGGGCGTATTTTTGATACTTGGTGAGATATAAATTTGGTGGGATCATGAGATGGATGTTTTGAGAGATACAGGAACTTAAAATGGGATCATGAATGAAATTGTTTTTTAGGATCACATAGATGATGTTTGTTTTTTTTGTGTGTTTAGAGATATTGTGGGTTAGAACACTTGGCATTCCCCAGCTGAGTAAATGGTTAGGATTGGTTGATTTCTGATTTTTAGGAAATTACTATGGTTGGGAGCACTATGGGCTCAGAATAAGCTATACGTTGGTGTTTTGGAATTTTGGAATTGACAGGTGTAGTTAGGTAGCATCTCAGTATTGTGGTGATCATAGTGAGTGGGAGGGTTGGGAATTGGTTGTTAGTGGTTAAAATTAATTATGCTTGGTGAGGTGAAAATAATGATAGTCCTATAGTGGGGAGAATCGTATCAGCCATGGGTGTGTGACCCTTTTGTTATAAGGGTTGTGGGTGTGGTTGAAATGGTCATTGGATTGTTGAAATGGAATCAATTTTTTTGTGAGTAGAAGGACCTGGTTTGAGGATTTAAGTATAGATTTAGTTGGAGTCGGTGTGTGGGAATCAAGCTCTTGATGTTGGTATCATGATATGAGGGTGAGTTGGACTAGATGCACATCGGTTCTCATAGAGGAGTATGATAATTAATGTGTTCGATTGTGGGATAGATATATGAGATACATTAGGTGTTGAGATAGACCTCACGTAGGTTTTTAGATGGCGTGGTGATGCTTTTTATAGTATGGCATCATGTTTGTGTGATGTGGTGATGTGTTGGAACATGAGGATAAGTGTTTTTTTAGTAAATGTAGTTTGGGAAAGACTAACTAGTATTGTTTCATAGAAATGGATGGTGTGATATAGAAATCACATCAGGAACATCATTTGTGATGTGGTTGACATGGTCTAAGAATCAAATCGGGATGTTTAGTAGAAAATTATTATATCTAGGCATGCTAGTAGAGTTTCACAATAAAAGTATATTGGATGTTTTAAGATCAAATTTAGAGAATTATGGTTATTTTGTAATGAGTGGTAGGTTGAGATTTTTCATTTCAAGAAAATGATGGATTCTTGAGGATGATAAGTATTTTGGTGGGGAGTTTGTAATAACCTGCATCACTATAGGATGGGAATTCCTAATGGAATTTGAATTTTTCATTTTGTGGATGGTTCATTTTTAGAACCAGAGCTAAGAATGTAATTTATAGAGTTTTATAATCCTAAATAGATATTTCTAGATAGATTTCAAGGCCACATAGGCGTTATGAGATGTAAAAAGAAGTTAATGAAGGTTTATGTGGATGAAGATGTTAAAATTTAGCATTAGATGCCAAAAGATAACCAATGATCCACCACTAGCTAGTTAGTGGAATGACCAGTGGCCTGGAATACTTCCTAAGGCCACTAGCTCACTCATATAGTCTAGGATGTTTATTTTAGTAGTATTAGTTTTTTATTTTATGGGGTTCTTATTTGGAACCCCCTAGGATCCTTTAGCTCTGACCATGCGAGAAGAGGGGGAAGATTCCTCTTGGGTCCTCCTTCTTGTTAAGAAAGTGTTGTTTTCAACAATACATAATGTTGTATTTAAAGGGGGAGTATGTTGAGAACAATACTATGTCTCTTTATGAAAATTTTTATGCCTCACAAATACCCTTAATTATTTTCTAATGTTTTTATTTGTTAAGTATTTTGCAGGAATTTATTATACATTATATTTTTATTTCTGGACAAAATATTTAAGTTCTTGAATAATGAGAATTAATTTCTAAGGTATTCACATTTAACGCATTCTAGAAACACTTTTCATGATCTACATATTCGAAATCTGCTTTAGTACGTCATGGAAATACTGTTCATACCCTACGTGGAGAAATTTAGCATAAGGATGAAATGTAGTGTATATTTTATAAGAGTAAAAGTATGGAAGAGGAACCATACGTTATCGGCAAAGTTTGAAAAAGAACCCTACATTAATAAGGAACCCTAAAATTGGGATATTAGAAAAGTATGGAAAGATAACCATACGTAAGTGTTAAACGTTACATTTGTTTCTCAAAAGTATGGTTCATCAACCTTACTTTTGTAAACAACCATACATTCTTGGAAAGGTATGGATCAAATAAAAGTATGGATTTTTTATCATATGTTTGAAAGTTAAAGAGAAAAGTATGGTTGAACAACCCTATGTTGGTCAACCTTATGTTTGAAGAAAGTGACATAAACCTTACATTTGTGATCAACTATACGTTGCCAACCCTACGTTGATCAACCTTACGTTTGGCCTCGGAGAATTTAAAATCGATACCTTTTTTATGGAACGGTCAGAAAGCTGATTATTAGGCTGATTTCAAGCCAGATTTAAAGATGATTTTAAAGTGTGTCTTTTAATGATTCAAATCTGTTTTATTAATGGTTTATGGATCAAATTAAAAGGATCTTTTTGTGCCAAGTCTTTATGGAAGTTACGTCTACTCTGTAAATTCAAATATTTTAATATCGCGAGTCAAAAGGCGACTTTTGTGGATCTAAAATTTGCAGAAGAAGTGCTTATCATTGTTTTTATTTATGAGTTTTTTTAAATACAGCAAAAAAGAGAGATCTGATGTGCTCTCTCAATCATTCTAAATAGAGGAAGAAAAATAGAGACTATAAAAAATCATACAGTTCTACTGATTCAAGAGAACAACAAAGTTCTGTTTTCTGAAGAAGAAAAATCACGATAGAAGATTCATTCATTTTACCTCGAAGATCATTTGTGAATCTGCTACTTCTAAAGTTGTGAGTTATATTTCTATATCTACTGCAACAGGATCGACTCATAATGACTCTTTTGTGAAGATCATTATTTCTGAAGGTGACGATCCATCTACTGTCAGTTGTATGTTGTTGCAATTGTAAAGAACATCTGGAAAGGATTTTCAGAATACATAAAACTTTATTTTCTATTCTTGAGTGACCAACTTTTCGTACTAAGCTGTGTAGGTTCTGTGAGTGAACCAGAAGGATTTTTTTTGCCTGAGATTGTAAAGGTGTGAACTACCTATACTCAGTTGTTGAAAGGTCTGTTGAAACGAGGAACAGATAGTGAAAATCACCAAGCTTGTGGAGTAGAGATTTGGTGGAGTGGACTAGGGGCCTTCTGTTCCCCGAACTACTATACATCTTGTTTCTCTTCTATTTAAATTTCCACGGCATAAATTCATATGATTAAATTTAATGTGCAGAACAAAATCTCGTGAAGATTTATGAAAAGTCACAATTAACCCCCTCTTGTGTATATTTGATATAATCCGATCCAACAATTGTAATTAGAGGTTGAGCTTTATGATAAAGCATTAACAACCTGAAGGTGATTATACACAGAGCAAGATGACTGATACAAGAGAGGGAATGTCTATGTTCAGAGCACCGTACTTCACTGGAGAAAACTATGGATGCTGGAAGTCGCGAATGATTATCTATCTAAAAAATCTTGGATACAGAGTATATTCTAAGATTCTGACTCTATATGAAATACCAGAAAAACCTGAAACATGGAGTGCAGCTACTGAAGTAGATTATGATATGAAATCAAAGGCAACGAATGCAATTATATGTGGTCTGGGACCTGATGAATTTAACAGAGTATCTCAATGCCTGATAGTATATGAAATGTAGAAAACTATTGCTGTTGCTTATAAAGGAACTGACAATATCAGGGAAATGAGATATGCAACTGCTAAGCTTAAATTTGATACTTTTATAATGGTTGAAGGTGAAAGTATTACTCAAATGAATGGAAGATTGACAGAGATTTTCAATAACATAACTGCTTTGGGATATCCCATTAAACAAACTGATCAAGATTTAAAAGTACTTAGGGCACTGCCTACAAAATGGAATGGAATCTCTACTGCAATCAGACAGTCGACACCTATCAAAGACTTAACCATGAGAGAACTGATTGGAACACTAATGATGTATGAAGTTGAGATGGAAGATGAAGCAAATGAACATAAAGTAATTATCAAAAGAGGTGACACTACCTTGAAAGTATCATCACAGAGCAAAAATAGAAATATTAAGAAAAGTGTAAAATATAAATAAAAAAGTTCTGATTTATCAAATTCTAATGTGGAACTGGCTCAGCTAGCTAGAAGATTCACTAAATTCTATATAAAGAAGAAGGGCTTCAGAAATTTTTTCAAAAAAGATGACAAGGAAGTCAGATGTTATGAATGCAAGAAAATAGGGCATATCATACCTGACTGTCCTCAGCTAAAAGAAGACAAGAAAAAGAAATTATTCAAAAGAAATGATTATGAGCATAAGGACAAGAAATCCATGAAAGCTACATGGAGTGTATTTGAAGACTCCAATAGAACTTCTGAATCAGACTCAGAGAAGGAAGAAGTAAATCTTAAATCCAACATGTGTTTTATGGCAGAAACAAATAAGGTACAATCTTACTACTCTTCTGACTCGAGTTCTGAATCTAGTTACTCTAATGAAAAACTAGCATCCTACTACAATATGATTGAAGAAAAATATTATTCTCTATTTAAGAAGCATAAGTCTTTAAAGAACATTCATAAGGTTGTTTCTGATGAAAGATATACAATGCTGAAACAATATAATGAGTTAACTGAAAAATTTGACTCAATTAACACTAACAATACAGATTATGAATCAAAGATAAAATCACTTCAAACTGAAGTGGAAACTTATAAAAATTCAGCCCTTGTTTTTACTAAAGGGAAAAAAATACTTTAAATGAAATTCTTGGAAAAAATTTCATTAAAAAAAAGATTTGGAATTGGTAGTAAAGGTGAAAAAACCAATCTATACAAGAATTATTTTATTCCAAGTGAAAAAAGACTATATTGTAATTAATGTGGAATAAGGGGACATATTTCTAAAAACTATTTCTTAAGACAACCCCAAATAAGTGTTATCAAGAAGGCTTTTGTATCAAATGATTTATTTGACTCTTGTGAAATTAGAAAAACAAAGAAAGTCTGGATTCCCAGTTCTCTGCTGGCTAACACCCCTGGACCCAACAAAATATGTGTACCAAAGAAAATTGTATAAATGCTTTTGCAGGGAGCAGATCACAAAAGAAAAGGGGACATATGATATATGGGTAGTGGCTATTTAAGGTATATGAGTGGAAACTCATTGAATTTCTCTACACTCACTCAAAAAGATGGTGGACTTATCACTTTTGGTGATAATGCCAAAGGGAAAATCATTGGTATTGGAATAGTTGGAGATCCAGAAGCTGTCTCAATAAACAAAGTACTTTATGTACAAGGATTGAAACATAATCTGATAAGTATCTCTCAACTATGTGATGATGGTTATGATGTTGATTTTTCTAACAATCGCTGTTCTGTTTTCAAAAATAAACTGCTTAAATTTAGAGCACCCAGAACTGACAATGTGTATACCCTGGATTTAAATTCCTTGTTTAAACAACAAGTAATATGCTTAACTGATAAAGTAAATAAATCTTGGATCTGGAATAAGAGACTTGGACATTGTAATGTATATGTTTTACATAAATTATCTAAGAAACAATTAGTTTCTGATTTGCCGAGTCTTATATTTGAAAGTGACAGATTCTATGATGCATGTCAACTTGGAAAACAACACAAATCATCCTTCAAATCTATTAACAAAATTTCTATATCTAAACCTCTAGAACTTATCCATATGGATTTTTTTGGACCTTCAAGAGTAGAAAGTTTGGCTGGTAAATTATATGCATATGTTTTAGTTGATTATTATTCTAGATTTACATGGATTTTCTTTTTAAAACATAAAAATGAAGCTTTTACTTTATTTGAATGTTTTTGTAAAGCTATTCAAAATGAAAAACATTTTAAAATAATTTCATTGAGAAGTGATAATGGTGGAGAATTTTAGAATTAGGAATTTAATTCCTTTTTCTCAAATATGGGTATTAAACACACCTTCTCTACACCAAGAACACCTCAAAAAAATGGAATTATTGAAAGAAGAAATAGGACTATTCAATAAATGGCTAGGACTATGCTAAATGGATATATTCTTCCTACCTATTTTTGGGTATAAGCTGTAAGCACAACTTTCTATATAATGAATAGAGTTTTAATTAGACCAATTTTGAAAAATTAACCCTATGAACTTTGGAATGACAAAAAACCTAAAGTAAATTACTTTAAAATTTTTGGATGCCAAGTTTACATCTTGAACACCAAGGAAAATCTTGGTAAGCTCGATCCAAAATCTGATGAATGAATTTTCTTAGGATATTCAGCTACCTCCAAATCTTATAGAGTCTATAATAAGAAGTCAAGGATTATTGAAGAATCAATTCATGTGAAATTTGATGAATCTGATCCCTTTGAGAAAAGGACAAATTAAATGGATGAATATGACTCTAATGATATCCTGAGACTTGAGAACATTTAAAATGATTTTGAAAAAGATATAAAAGAAATTTAGTCCAGTTCAGAAGAACATGATACCGAAGAACCTATGAGTGTGTTTCCTAGACAAACTAGAACCCTAAGGAATCACCCTTTAGAGACTATCATATGTGACTTAGACACAAGAATAAAAACTAGATGAAATATAGGGAATCTTTTAGAATTATCTACCTTTTTATCCCAATTAGATCCCAAGTCTATAGAAGAAGATTTAGATGATGAAAGCTGGATGATAGTAATGCAAGAAGAATTAAACTAGTTCAAAAGAAACGAAGTCTGGGAATTAGTTTAAAGACCACATAATTATCTAGTGATAGGAACCAAATGGTTCTTTAGAAATAAACAAGATGATCAAGGAATAATAACTAGAAATAAATCTAGACTTGTAGCTAAAGTATATAATCAGGAAGAATGTATAGATTATGTTGAGACCTTTGCACCTGTAGCTAGATTAGAAGCCATCAGAATCCTTTTATCCTATGCATGTCATATGAACGTTAAATTATTTTAGATTTATGTTAAGTCTATCTTTTTAAATGGTTATTTAATGGAGGAAGTTTATATTGAGCAACCTCCTGGTTTTGAAAATTCTCAAAAACCAGATTCTGTTTTTAAACATACTAAAGCTCTTTATGGACTTAAACAAGCGCCTAGAGCTTGGTATGAAAGATTAAGCTCTTTTCTATTAAAAAATGATTTTACTGTTGGAATGGCAGATCCAACACTTTTTAAGAAAACTGTAAATTATAATATTTTATTGGTTCAAATTTATGTTGATGATGTAATTTTTGGATGAACTAATAAATCCCTTTGTCATGAATTTTCAAAATTAATACAAAAAGAATTTGAAATGAGCATGATGGGAGAATTGAATTTCTTTTTAGGACTTCAAATTTATCAAAAATATTTTGGAAATGTTTTGAATCAAAGAAAATACATTACTGATTTATTAATGAAATTTGGACTTGAAAACAGAAAGACACATACAACTCTTATGTGTAGTAATATAAAACTTGATTCGGATGAAAGTAAAATATCAGTTTACAACAAGTTATATAGAGGTATGATTTGTAGTTTATTATATCTTACTACTAACATTCCAGATATAATGTATTCAGTATTTCCTTGTGCAAGATTTCAATCAAATCTTAAATAATCCCATTTGACTGCTGTTAAAAGAATTTTTAGATATTTAAAAGGAAATGTTTTTCAATCTCTTCTTTATCTCAAAACTTTTGATTTTAATTTAATTTCATATTCAAATGCAATCTTTGGGAGTTATAGATTATATAAGAAAAACACTTTAGGAATGTGTCACTTTTTAGGGAAATCCTTAGTGTCATGGTCAAGTAAGAAACAACATTCAGTTGCCCTGTCAACAGCTGAGGTAGAATATGTTTCTGCTGGTAGTTGCTGTGCACAAGTGTTGTGGATGAAAAACACTCTTATGGACTTTGGACTAAATTTTAATAATATTACTATTTTATGTGATAATAATAGTGCTATAAATATTTCAAAAAATCATATTAATCATTCTAAGACTAAGCATATTGATATCAGACATCATTTTCTAAGAGATCATGTTCTTAAAAAAGATATATCTTTGGAATTTTTAAGTACTGAAATTAAATTAGCTGATATTTTTACTAAACCACTTCCCACTGAAAGGTTTGATTTTATTAAGGGGGAGCTAGATTTATTTATTTTTAAATAAAGTTTTATTTTACTATGCTGTTTCTTTATTTTAATACTATTTAAAATAATTTGGTTATTTATTTTTCAAATAGAATAAGTTTATTTTCCCCGTGCAATCAATTTTATTTATATTTAAAATCTATGTAATGATTAATGAAAATATGGGAATCAAGGCTGTCAGAAACCCTCTTGACTTCTAAACCTTTTCATTTCTACCAAAACCTTTCAAACCCGCGAAACTGCACCACTCCTCGTCAAACCCTAATTTTCGAATCTCTAAAACCCTAACCTTCAAACCTTCAAAAATTCTCGTAGAAATGGAAAAGACTAAGAGAGATGATGAGTCCGAGACTAGAAATGCCAAGAAACAACACTCAGAAGGAAAGAAAATCTTACAGGGAAAGGTGATTGATCTCGAATGGCTATTTCAGATGAATCTCCTTTTAAAACAAGCACTGCCATTTCAGAGTCTCGAACAGACTTTGAACAGTGAGAATACATAATTTTTTTATGAGGTATAACTTTTATATTTATTCAAGTATGTACAGTTTAGTCTGGAAGACAATGAGGACACTATGCTGGCTAAGATAGAGGATAGGGATTTTTCGATCTCTTCAGTTGAAATTGGTCAGATTTTGATTTTCCCTCAGAAGGGAGTCTTTCATTTTGATTTGAAAAATATAGAAGATTCTGTTCATAAATTTAAGGACATTATGTATTTTATTTTTGGTTCTACGACTATAAAGAAGATGTTCATAAAGGACTTGGAGCCCAATCAGAAAATTTTAGTGAAATTTGTGCAAACCGAGATATCACTGAGGATGTATGAGATGGAAAAGATATTGTATCCTGACATGTATGTAATGTATCTTCTGCTCAGTGATATAAAATTAAAATTTTTCTAGGTACATGGTGTGGTACCTACATTACTGCTGTCATAGTGAAGCCAAAATTAACTTCTACCTTTTTGTTAGATTCATTTCCAAACTGTTGTTCAAAAAGGATATGGTGAGACTGGTGGATGCCAGAGTAAGATTTCATCACAGTAATTATTTCAATGCTGGAACTTTAAGAAAAATTGGCTATTTCTGGAGCACTATAAAAAGAAAATTTTTTCCAGTAGGAGCTGAGGAGGAAAAAGAGAGTTCTCGAGTTCAATATGCTCAGTCCAAAGAGAGACAAGCTGAATCCTCAGTAAGCACTGCTGCAAGGAGAATTAGATTTTAAATGGAAGACACTGGGGAAGAAAGAAGTTAGGAGGGACTTCAGACTCAGAAAAAAAGAATTATTAATGAGGAAATTTCTTCCCCTATACTAACAATAAGAGATTTACTCTCTTACATTTTTGTAAGAAAATATGATATTGAGAAACCAATGAATGCTATTTTTGAGAGGTCAGAACCGGTGGAAGGACCTCAGATTCAATCTGAAATTCAAGAAGCAGCTGAAATAGAGACTCAGGAATAGGCTTTACTAATGTTGAAGTTACACTTCAACAGGAAAAGGAGGCAGAGCCTGGTGAGGAAGTGGCCAGACCTTAGGAAACTCCATAAGATATTCTCTTATAAAATCCATTGGAAGAACACGTTTCTGATGTTTGTTATTAGAATATTTCTGAAGCTCAAACAGAAGTAATTCATGAGGATTTTTTTGTGGAAGAGTATGTAAAAGACTCTGAGGAAAAATCTTTGGATCAATCAGCTCAGGAAAAGGAAAAAGAAAAATCTGATGCAGATTCACTGCCTTTAGTACTGCTACATCACACTGGAACTGAGAATGAGAATCTAGCACAGGGTGACTCTACTTTAGGAAATAAGGAAGTTGAAGAGTTTTACAGAAATTTGTCTCAATTGGAATCTGAAAATATTACTCCGAGGAGAGCCTTATAAACAGAGTAGTTGAAATTTCAAAAACTTAAGGATGTTACAGTTTCCAGGCTAGAAGTTGAAATTTCTAAGAAGTATTTGGTAAATTATATTGCAAAATTAAAGTCTGAAATGGTTATAAAATCACATTTATCGGATCTCAAATTATTTATGGAGACACAATTTGCATCTGTTGGAACTAGTGCTACTAGTGGGTCTGGTACTTCACCTGACTTACTCAGAAAGTTTCAAGCTATCACAGCTTCAAGGGGAAATATGAGTGACATATTGCATGATCTTCAATGAAACAGTGCTCCTTTATCAGTTTTTTTAGACAATAAAATTTTTTTGGTTGATTAGTTGACATCAAGTGAACCATCTCTTAGACTTGTGTTGACTCAATTCATAGAGAAGCAGTCTTTGTTTATGGAGAAGGAAGAAAGACTTCATGAGTTTTTCAGAGTCAATCTCATAGAAGATATTCATATGACTCAAGAGACCAGGGATCTTATTATTAATCTTGGTTATGGAATGATGCGAAGACTCAGGGAGCAGTTGAAAGAAATCAAGTCTACAGTTCAAAGGAGATAAACCCTACCTAAACCCTGACCAAAACTTGATTCCTGTATTTTTCATATGTGTACTTTTTATGGAAATATGTTACACTAAATTATATTTATTTAGTTTTACTATCTTTGTTTCGATTTTCCAATAATCCAGATTTAAATATTGATAAAAAGTTAATTATAGCATTTACTTATGTTCAGTGCTATATTAATCTGTGTTATATTCTATATTTTGTCATTATTTTTGATATCACAAAAAGGGGGAGAAATTCAGATAAACACAATATTTTTATGGGTTTTGTGATCATCAAAAAGGGGGAGATTGTTCAGAAAGTGTTGTTTTCAACAATACATAATGTTGTATTTAATGGGGGAGTATGTTGAGAACAATACTCTATCTCTTTATGACAATTTTGATGCCTCACAAATACCCTTAATTATTTTCTAATGATTTTATTTTTTAATTATTTTGCAGGAATTTATTATTCATTATATTTTTATTTCTGGATGAAATATTTATGTTCTTTAATAACGAGAATTAATTTCTATGGTATTCGCATTTAACGCTTTTTTGGAAATACTGTTCATTCTCTACATATTCGGAATCTGCTTTAGCACATTCTGGAAACACTGTTCATACCCTAAATGGAGAAACATAGCATAAGGATGAAATACGGTGTATATTTTATAATATGAAAAGTATGGAAGAGGAACCATACGTTATCGGAAAAGTTTGAAAAAGAACCCTTTATTAGAAAGGAACCCTACATTTGGAATATTAGAAAAGTATGGAAGGAGAACCATACGTAAGTGTTAAACATTACATTTGTTTTTTAAAAGTATGGTTCATCAACCTTACTTTTGTAAACAACCATACATTCTTGGAAAAGTATGGATCAAATAAAAGTATGGATCAAATAAAAGTATGGATCTTTTATCATACGTTTTAAAGTTAAAGAGAAAATTATGGATGACCAACCATATGTTGATCAACCTTATGTTTGAAGAAAGTGACATGAAACTTACGTTTTTGATCAACCATATGTTGCCAACCCTATATTGTTCAACCTTACGTTTGGTGTCGGAGAATTTAAAATCGATACCTTTTTTATGAAACAGTCAACAAGCTGATTATTAGGCCGATTTCAAGACAGATTTATATCTGATTTTAAAGTGATTCTTTGACTAATTCAAAGCTGTTTTATTAATGGTTTAAGGATCGAATTAAAAGGAGCTTTTTGTGCCGAGTCTTCATAGAAGTTACAACTACTCTGTAAATTCAAATATTTGAATATCGCGAGTCAAAAGGTGAATTTTGTGGATTGAAAATTTGCAGAAGAAGTGATTAACATTGTTTTTATATATGGGTTTTTTTAAATACATCAAACAAGAGAGATCTGATGTGCTCTCTCGATCATTCTAAATAGATGAAGAAAAATAGAGACTATAAAAAATCATACAGTTCTGCTGATTCAAGAGAATGAAAAGGTTCTGTTTGCTGAAGAAGAAAAATCATGATAGAAGATTCATTCATTTTACCTTGAAGATCATTTGTGAATCTGCTAATGCTGAAGTTGTGAGTTATATTTCTATATCTACTGTAATGGGATAAACTCAGAATGACTCTTTTGTAAAGATCATTATTTCTAAAGGAGAATATCTATCTATTGTTAATTTCATGATATTGCAATTGTGAAGAACATGTGGAAAGAATTTTCAGAATACAGAAAACTTTCCTTTATGTTCTTGAGTGACCTAATTTTCATACTAAGTTGTGTAGGTTCTGTGAGTGAACCAGAAGGCTTTGTTTTTTGCATATATTGTAAAGGTGTCAACTGCCTATACTCAGTTGTTGAAAGGTCTGTTGAAACAAGGACCAAATAGTGAAAATCTCTAAGCTCATGGAGTAGAGCATTGGTGGAGTGGACTAGGGGCCTTCTGTTCCCCGAACCACTATACATATTGTGTCTCTGCTATTTAAATTTTCACTACATCAATTCTTCTGATTAATGTTAAAGGGCAGAACAAAATCTCGTGAAGATTTCTGAAAAGTCACAACTCACCCCCCCTCTTATGTATATTTGATATAATCTGATCCAACATTTCTCCCCCTTGGTTCCCCTTTGATTTGGGTGATTATCGAGGGTTTCATCACTTTGATTCATGTTTGGTATCTCCTAAATTCCATATTATTATCCTCAAATATATTACATTTATTTCTACTTAGTATAGTTAGGGTTCGAATGAACAATTTTGTTGAATAATGATGGAATGGTTGCACCTAATGGGGATATTGTATGTATCTTGTAGAGGATCTACAAAGACACCGTAACCAAGTTTTTATTTTCTATTTTTTTATAATGTAAACCATTTTCCTAGTTTATTTAGGTTTTCCTACATTTGGGGTGAAATCAACCTTTGATTAAAGTATTAAAATTGGTGTGTTTTTCTTGTCATAGATTCAAGTGTGCGTCGGGAGTAGACCATAACCCATTGCTCAAGATTTTTTCTTCTTTGTGTTTCTCGATGCATTTAACTTTATTTATTCCATGTTGAATTTTTGGATTAAATTAATTAATTATTTAATTTTATGTTGTTCATGGATGATTAAAGTGTTTGTGGACTTAGTGGAGGTCATAAAAAACCTTTGATGAATTTATTGGATCATCAATGAGTTTTTAGGCATTATTAATTGTTTTAGTTGTGTAATAAATTATAAATGATTATGATTAATTTTTAGTGATTCATGGTGTGAGAAAGGGTCATGGGAGTCAAGGAAGAGCATGGGGAGCCTAAGTAGTTATGGTTGGATAGGGAATTAAAGGGAACAATCTGATTAATGTATGGGATTTTACATTAATTGAGACTCTTGGTTATTTTTTTATTTTTTGTTCATGCGGCCCATTAGTGTCACCAGTCTTCATATTTCCTTTTTATGAGTTTTCTTATCAGGTTAGGATGGATCAAAATATCCTATTAGTATACATAGAAATTATATCCTGATAAATATTTTGATTTTGGAACCTTGTTTGAAGGAGTTTTAGTGGCCCTCTCTATGTATTATTTACTATAATGTTCTGGTTTTCAATGATAAAATGGTTACATTTAAAAAAAATTAAAAAGAGATTTTGGGTAAAATGGGATTTCATGGAAAATCAATAATTCAATATAATATCTTAATAAATTAAAATATATTAATTATAGGATAATTTTAATTTTATTTATATATTTAAATTCACACAATACTGAGTTATCTTTAATTACACACAATAATGACTTTCTTCGATGGATTGCGTTACACTCAAGACCGAGTTTTACCAAATATTATTAATGTCATTATTTAAAATGGAAATTATCTCCTAGATATTTAATTGGATATTATGAATAAGATTAGAAAACTTTTGAAAGTAAATTGTTGAATTCATTGTTTATCAATTAATTTTAAATTAATATTAAAACCAATAGAATATAAAAGTTTTTTTTATAAAAAACTATGTTTTTTGGTCCAAAGGCATTTTATTTTAATAAATTAAATTAATTACTATTATTGGATTATATTAATGAAATTTATATATTATATATTCAATAATTTTTTTTTAAATTCATCCAATGGATTTTATGGTCATGAAATAAGAACAAATTCAATTTTATGAATAAAAAGATGTAATTTTCTAAAGGCAATTTTGCTGTCTTTTAATGGAATAGTTATTTTAAAAAAAATTATTCCACTTTTATAAATTAAATTTTGAAAAAATAAAATAAAATATTGAAATTTTAATTTCAAAAATTATCTTAGTGTGAATTTTTGGTATTTTTCTGAGAATTTTCATTATTTGAGAAATACTGGAAAATATTGAATTTTAATTGAAAAATGAATTTTTGTCTAAATAATTTACAATGATAAATTATATTTTGATTTTTTTTAAATTCAAAATAGATCAATTATGCATTTATTAATCCAATTTATTTAATTTTAAACATTTTTATATAGAATTTAGATATAAAAACTTAGTAAAATTTTGAATATTTTCACTTTAAAATCCCACATTCTCGTCTTGTCTGTGAGATTAATTTTAAATTAAAATTTACCACTTATGTGAATTGAATTTGGAAAAATATGTTAAATATTTATAATTATAATAATTTATGATATCTAATAATTCCATCTTATTTTTTTACAAAATTGATTAATGAAATAAGTTAAAATTAATTACAGTGATTAAGAGAAAAACGAGTTTACCAAGGGACTAAAATTTAAACTTAAGGGGCCAAATGTCCTAGAACTGTGTAAAAACCCATTTTATGGACATATTTAAACATTATAACTTCTATTTTATAGTTTTTTTCATTATTGGATCCACTTTACATGGGAAAGACTTGGGTGGAATTCCCTCTTTCAAAAATTTACAATTTCCACTCACACTACTTATAAAAGGCCTCCCCTCCCCCTTTATTCACAACTCTAAAAAAATTGGTTCAGAAAATACCTGTAAAATTAACTCCCAAACTTCAATTAACTCATCCTATAAGCATTATAGTTTTTATAAATTTAACTTAAGAAGGAATTAGTGAAAACCTAAGAAGGATGCCTGAAGAAGAGTTAATGATCTTCTAAAAGTATTTCTATTTTATTACCTTATCAACCTTATTAAATTTCTATTATATCATGATTATATAATAACATCATTATATTAAATATATTTGGATGTTTTTATGTTAATTTTATGACCTACAACTTCTTATGCTTTCATCAAATGGGATATGAAATCATCGTTACGGTGGACTACCGCCTCACGAACTAATGTTGTTTGTTCTTCCATTAACACTTCTCAAGATTAGTAATATTGATGGAAATACTATTTATATATGAAATTTATGATATTTATTATTTATTTATTCTTATTAAATCAGTAAATAACATATACCTTTATTCTTAATATTTTCCGTGAATACGATAACGTCACCCATGTATACAATGGACTACCAACTCGTGAAGCGATGTGATTCGTTCATGCATTACATTAAATGTATTAAGGTTGGTTTTAATAAAAGTATGTTATATATATATTAAATAATAATGATACTTTAATTATTATATATATATATCATTTATTCTATTTATTTCAATACGATAAGGAAATGTAAACAACGTTCATGTGTACGTATGACCAATTGTCTCTATGAACGATGAATTTCATTTCTGATCACCATTTTTTTGGATTACTGTATATATATATATACTAAATATATCTGATAATTAATCATGTTTTAAATTTTTTAAATGATAAAATCGTGTTTGGATTAAGAATAAAAAAATAATGAGTCAAAATATACTTGAAAAACAAGTCAATTAACACCCAAAACAAGGAAAATAATGAAATATTGTTGTCAAATGGTTGATAAGATATTATAGAAGAATAATATATGATATTATAAATATTAATATATTTTTTGTGTAAGTTAATGAAATGGTTAAAACCATTATACAAGAGGTTAAATAACGTTCATACAAAATAGAGCGTAAGGTAAAGGATTTTATCTCGATTTACAATCCATTGATCTTTTTTTTAATTACGCACCAATTCAAATTAATTTGGTGTATATAATTCCAAATTTTCATTTAATATCATTATTCACTCGTAATTAATAGTATTTTAAGTTTCACTTTGAAATATCTCATCAAAATGGGTTTTGAATTGAAAATTACCATGTGGTAAAAGTTAACATTACAATCTATTTTCTTTTTTGATTGTTAACTTTATCTTGAAATGATCACTTCCTTATGGTCATTTATTTTTTTACATTAAATTTATTTTAAATATCCATATTATTATGTGATGGATATTATTGTTTCTTAAATCATATAATATTTTTTACATATGGTTTTTACTATCAAAGCTATTATATTAAGTAGAAAAAATTGATAAATCTGTATCCTTTACTCAATAAATATATTTGATAAAGAAATTTTTTTGTGAGTTAAATTTATTTATTTTATATATAAGGAATGATTTGGACTAGTATGACATGTGTTGGGTACTGTTTAAATTAAACCCCTTGATGTATCAATAGTCTCATGAGATAGATCAGTTGGCCAAATCAGATAAGTTTGTACCCGGTATGTTTTAAACCATATTGTGAAAGGTATTGAGGGTAATGGTTATATATTCCTGGGAAACATGGATTCCAATATTTATGCATTCCATTCATTTAGAATTTAGTTATTATTATTATCCATGATATTTTCACTATGAAAAAAATATATGGATGGATTTCATTCTCAATTTATTGATTATTCCTTATGAAGTTATTTACATGGCATGTGTGTTCAGTTATTTAACTTTCCATATTATTTATGAAATTTACTCTCAGTTTATTGATTACATGGATTGTGTGTTCAATTATTTACCTTATTGTATGGATTTTGATTATTAATTCATCATAGCTTCCATTGTACTTAAAACTTACTGATCATTTGATCTCACCCTCATTTTTCTTCATTTCCCTTGGATATGAAGATAAATTCTTGGAATGAGTATTAATTATGATGAAATTTTATATTTTTTTATGATTTATTTCATTTTCCCAATTTAATTTTTGTATCATTTATGTAATCTAGTTTTACAAAACTGATAATGTTTTTGGTTCTTTAGGATTCAAATCTTGTATCTATGCTAATGTAATAATGTAAGGCTCTGGCTCTATGCTACCAGGGTATGTGTTATTATTGTTAGTATTAGAGAGAAGTTTAGTATAAACCATAGAAACTACATTTGGGAAAAAATATATTAGGGAACATGAACCTAAGAGATACATTGAGGATAAGTATAAAATAACATAACAAAGAATCTGTGTTTATAATTATAAGATTAGATAGAAATAAAATTTTCAGTTTATGTTAAGAACTTCACTAGTTTTGGAATTATAAATTTTGTTTCCTAATGATATGATCGAATCCAGTATATTTTATTATTTATAAATTGTGTTTGGAATGAAGAATGGAACCAATAATTATGGCCAATGTAGAGATTTCCTTGCCGAGGAAACCAATACAGTTAGTATTGGAAAAGAGAAAATTATGGCTATATTAGGAAATATTAACCAGGTTATAAAAAAAAACCTTTACTAGATAGAGAAACCTATTCCATAGTGAGATTCTCTTATACAAGATAACTTTTTGCAAAAGAATCCCTTATCATTTAATGGGAATACTATTCCAATTATAGCTAAGAAATGGATTAATTCTTAAACTTGTAGTGTATTTTCTCAAAGGTTATTCTGATAAATGGTGTTTGTTGATCCATAATACTAGGGAGGAAGAACATATAGAACTCATAGAATGAAAAAAATTTAAGGATTCATTCTTTGATAAATATTTCCCTTATGAGAAACAAATCAAGATAAATAGAAAGTTACCAATATTAAAGAAAAAGTATTAATTAAGTGTTAAAGATTATGAAGATAACTTTACAAGGTTATCAAAGTATGATATGGATTACATAGGCAACATGAAGTACAATATTAAAAATTTCTATGAATAGATGAAGACAAGTCTGTGAATGGAACTAGTTTCTATAACATTTTCATCACATGATGAAATAGTTTTATGTGCTATAAAAATGGATAAATAATTATTTATATCCTAAAAATTCAAGGGAGACCAAGATAATAAGAGGTCCTCCAAACACCATGAAAAAGGAAATTCATCAACTAAGAAGAAGAAGAAGAAGAAGAAATTCCCACCGTGTGTGAATTGTGAAAGGAATCACCCTGTGAAATTATTAAAGGGAATGTGAGTTTGTTATATGTGTGGAGGAAAGGGTCATCATGTCAATAAATGCAAGGGGAATAATTAAAACACTAATATTTAGTGTTATGACTACTAGGATATGGGTCACTATGCAAATTAATTCACTAAGAATCAAGGTAATCTTCCACATAAGAGGCCAAGGGAAGATGGACAAGCTTATGTGATTACTAAAACTAAGGTAGAAGTGCCCAATGATTTGGTGGTAGGTACATTATTCTAATATTAAAATTTATCCAATTATTTATCTAATTGTGGATCATCACACTCTTTTATATCAACCTAGTTTTCGAAGAAAATAGACATTTTTATTTTGATTTAATAAGGGAGTTTTCAATCAAAACTCAAATGGAAAGTCTCATTGTAACAAATATGTATTAGGAAGTCACCATTATGACACATAAACATGCTTTATTTTCTGACATTATCATAGTCTCTAGGGTTTAATTTTAAATAATCCTCGATATGGACTAGATTTTAAAATATGATGTGAAATTTGTTGAAAGAGGAAGGAAATTATGATTTGTAAGGAAGATATAGAATTAATTATCTTTTTATTAGAAACTTCATCATCTAATTCTTATTGAGATCCATGCCTAGTAGATCTACTGAATTAAATTATTATGGAGGAAGATAAAATAATATCCTGGAATAAAAAAGGAAATCTTAAAATTGAGGATGTACTGTACAAGAATACAATGATGTATTTCATAAGGAATTACCTGGAAAACCCTATATCATGAAGTTAAGTCTTTATTCGATTTAATCCTTGATGCAAGACCAATATCCAATAATCCTTATAGTATGGATACTATGTAATTAGTGGAGCTGAAGAAACAACTAGTGGAGTTAGATAATAATGGATTTATTCACCCTATTGTTTCTCCAAGGGGAGATCCTATTCTATTTGTTAAGAAGATAGATGAATCCATGAGGTTATGCGTTGATTATAGAGAAATCAATGCTATTAAGATAAATAAAAAGTATCATCAACCTTGCATTGACGACTTTTTCAATCAAATTCACGGATCCCAATATTTATCAAAGATTGAACTTCGTTCTAGGTATCAGTAATTGTGAGTAAAGAAGGAATACATTATGAAGAAAACTTTTCATATATGGTATAGATGTTATGAGTTTATAGTAATTAAATTTTTATTTACTAAGTCACCCTCTATTTATATGGATATAATTAATACAGTATTCAAGGAATATATTTATGGTTTTGTTTTGGTATTTACTGATGATATTTTGGTTAGTTTTCAAAGTTATAAGGACTATGATAATCACTTTCAGATTATTCTTAGGACCCATATACAGAAATATTTGTATAGAAAATTTGGTAAGTGTGATTTATGGATTTAGGAAGTTTATTTTCTTAGCCATATTGTCTCTAAAAATGGAATATCAGTTTATCCTACAAAGACAAAGGTAGTTAGAGAATGACCTACACCAATTAACATAATTGTGGTACACAGTTTTATTGGTTTGAAGGGTTTCTATTGCTGATTTATTCAGATTTTTTTCCCTATTGGATAACCCATTAAGAAAGATCTCACATAAATGGGTTAAGTTTGTTTGGATAAAGGAACATGATGAATGTTTCAATGAAATAAATAGGATATTGGTTAATGCTTTGATTTTTTCTTTACCATATAGAAATGATGTGTTTGTGACATATAGTGATGCATTTAATAAGGGATGTGGTTGTGTCCAAATAAAATATTATAAAGTTATTAAATGTTTATCAAGGTAATTGAAGACTCATAAACTGAACTATCTAACCCATGATCTTGAGTTTGCAGTGATAATATTTTTTTGAAGACATTGATACATTATATCTATGTAGAAATATGTGAGATATACATGGATCACAAAATCTTGAAATACATATTTTCATAGTAATTTATTCATATGATACAGAGGATATGGCTTGATCTACTCCAAGATTATGATTTCTTTATACACTACCACCCATTAAAATCAAATAAGGTGTAAGATGTATTGAGTAGGATGGATCATGAGATATGACCCAAATTAGGATTGATAGGGATCCCATGTTCATGGATCTAGTAATTATGGATATGGGAGTTAATAAGAAATGTGAGACATCAATCATTTTTCAAATGATTGTAAGACCATATCTATTATAGAATATAAAGAACAATCAATATGATGATGAGAAAATTCATATGAAAATTAAATTTGTGAATGATGGGAAATTAGAATACACTGTTAGTAAAGATGGTGCCCTTGAATTTGAAAATATATTATATGTTTCATATATAAATAAGCTAAAAAGGAATTTTTGGATGGTGATCATAGCTCAAATTTATCTATACACCCTGGTAGAAAAAAAGTGTATAGGTATTTAAGGGAACATTTTTGGTGGGATTACGTGAAGCAGGAAATTGCTGATTATGTGTCCAGATGTTTGGTTTCTCAATAAGTTGAAGCTGTGAGGCTACATCCTAGAGGATTTGTACTACCTATTCTTATTCTTATGTGGAAGTGGGGTGACATTACTATGGAATTTTTCATGAGACTACAAAAGACTCATATAATTAATGATGAAATATGTGTTATCATTGATCTCCTAACCAAATATGAACATTTCCTCACTATAAGAGAAGATTTACCTCTTGAGATCCTAAAAAGGCTCTATATTAATGAATTTTTAAGAAATCATGGCACACAACTATCAATTGTTTTTTATTGATATCCATATTTTAAATCAAAATTCTAGAAGAGTCTTTACAAGGATCTTGATATTGAGCTTCATTTGATTACTACCTTCCACCCACAAAATGATGGATAATTTGAAAGAGTAATTAAAAAAATAGAAGACATGTTGAGGTCATTCCCACTTTACTTTCAAGGTATGTGGGATTAGTATTTACCTTTGGTAGAATTTTTTTATTGTAATAGTTTTTATTCAAGTATTAAAATGGCACTGTATGAAATATTATATGGAAAGAGAAGTCCCACTCAAACTTGTTGGGATGAAGTTTGGGAAAGGAAACTTTCCCGACTAGAAATTGTGAAAGAAACAAAAAAAAAGTTAAAGGGTATTCATTCTCACATTAATGAAGCTCAAAGTAGGAAAAATATTTGTGCTGATAATTGTAGGAAAGATTTGGAATTCCAAGTGGGAGATCATGTTTTATTAAAAGTATCACTATAAAAGGGTGTTATAAGGTTCAATAAGAAAGGGTAGCTGGGCCCTAGGTACATCAGGCCCATTGAAATTCTTGAAAAAATTGGATTTTTTTCTAATAACTTGTAAATTTATCCAGACCTCTTAAAATCACATGATGCATTCCATATATCTTTGCAAATAAAGTACATTCCATACCCAACACATGTGATCACCTCTAATGAAATAGAGTTGGAACCTGATCTATCATACTATAAAGAAACAATCTAGATTATTGATACTAGAGAGATAGTATTGAGGGATCAAACAAATATTTTGGAAAATTTACCCTAGAGGAATTAAAAAATGGAGGAATCAATATGGGAACCAGAGGATATTTTGAAGAAGATGACCCTCATCTATTTAGAAAGTAATATCTATGAAATTTTTAGGATGGAATATTTGTAGGATGGAATAATGTAACACCCCAAGAAATTGAAATATATTAATTTTAGGAAAATTTTAATTTTATTGATATGTTGAAATTCACACAATACATAGTTAGTTTTCATTATACACAACAATGACTTTCTTTTATGGAATTAGTTACACGCATGATCGAGTTTTACCAAATAATGTTAAAATTATTATTTAAAATAAAAATTATCCCTTAGATGTTAAATTAGAGGTTATTAATATGATTCATTAACTTATAAAAATACATGTTTGAATTCATTGGTTACTAATTAATTATGAATGAAAATAAAAACCAATTGAATATAAAAGATATGTAAAAAAACTATTTTTATGCATCAAATGTGATTTATCATAATAAATTAAATTAATTACTATTCATGGATGATATTAATAAATTTTATATATTATATATTAAATAATTTTTTTTTCTGAAATTCATCCAACATATTTTATGTGCATAAGATAAGAACAAAAATAATTTTACGGATAAAAAGAAGTACTTTTTAAAGGTAGTTTTTCCTCCTTTTAATGGTGCACTTGTTTTAAAACCAAATTTAGAAAATTTTATAAAATTTATTTAAAAAAAATCATTTTTTATATATTAATTTCAAAATTATCTCTGTGTTAATTTTTGGTATTTTTCTGAGAAGTTTCATTTTTTGATGAATAGTAAAGAATAATGAATTTTAATTAAAAAATATCATCTCATCCAAAAAAATTATAATGTTGAATTATGTTTTTAATTGATTTTATATTCACAATAGATAAATTATATTTTTATTATTTCAATTTAGGTCATTGAAATCATTTTTATATTGAATTTAGATATAAAAACTTAGTAAACTTTTGAAACTTTTCTCTTTAAAACCCCGCTTTCTCATCCCGTCCACAGGATTAATTTTAAATTAAAATTTTACAATTATGTGAATTAATTTTTTTAAAAATGGATGACATATTTTTAATAATAATAATTTATAATTTATAATAATTCCAACTTAATTTTGTACCAGAATGATTAGTTAAAGCTGTTAAAATTAATTACTTTGATTAAGAGAAAAATGAGTTTACGAAGGGACTAAAATTTAATCTTAAGGGAATAAATGAATTATAAACTTGTGAAACACCCATTAGAGGGTCATATTTTGTATTTTTACATTATATTATCAAGTTAGGTTCATTAATGAAGCCACTTGACATGGATAAAATATGTTTGTAATTCCATCTTTAAAAAATTTACAAGTTTTCCACTCACCCCTCTTATAAAATACTTCCCCCTACCCCTTCTTCACACCTTTAAAATCACATTGGTTCCACCAATAACATCCAATTTTACTCTAAAAAATATTTAATATCATCATATAAGACTTATATTTATTATAAATCTAACTTAAGAAGGAATTATTGTAAAACTAAGAAGGATACCAAAAGAAGAGGTAATGATCTTCTAAAAGAGTTTTTTTATTTTACTTCCTTATAAAACTACTTCAGTTTATATTATATCATGTTTATATAATATATTATTTATCTTAAATAAACCAATTTGTTTTATTTATTTTAATGGTATGACCTTCAACATCACACACTTCCATCAAATGGGATATTGATTCATCATTCCTGTGTACGAAGGACTACCACCTCATAGACCAATGTCGTTCATTCTTTCATCATAACCTATAAAGGTTGGGAATGATGATGTATATACTTTTTGTATATGATAAATATTATATTTATTATATATTTATGATTCAAGAATTATTATATAACACATACCTTCATGCTTTCCATTTTGTGGGAATACAATAACATCGCTCGTGTGTATGGTGGACTACCACCTTGTGGAGCGATGTGATTCATTCACATTTTACATGGAATATATTAAGGATGGTTTAAATAAAATTATGTGATATATATTACATAATAATGATACTATAATGATAATATATATTTATATATCATTTAATTTTCTTTCTTTCAATAGGACATGAAAATGGAAACAACGTTCATTCATACGCATGGCCTACCATGTCTATGAACAATATATTTCATTTCCTATCACCAAATTTTATAGATTACTATAAAAACATATATACTGAATATATATGATATTGAATCATTGTTTAAATTATATAAATTATAAAATCATGATCAAATTAATAGGAACAAAAAATAATGAGTCAAAACATACTTGAAAAACAAGGCAATTAACACCCAAAAGAATGAAAATAATGAAAGTTTATTATCAAAAGGGTGATAATATATTTTGAATTATTTATATATTATATTATAAATATTAATATTATTTTGGTGTAAGTTAATTAAATTCTTATAATAATTACACCGGATCTTAAAGATCATTCAACCAAAAGGAAGTATAAGGTAAGGGATTTCGTCTCAATTAACATTCCATTGAGACTTATTCATTATTCTAAACCAATTAAATTTAATGTGGTGTATAGACTATACATTTTTCATTAATATCATGATTCAATCACAATTTTTATTATTTTAAGTTTAAATTTTAATTATATCATCCGAGGGGTTTTTACTTGAAAGTTATCAAGTGGTGAAAGTTATCTTTACAATCTCACTTTCATTTGTGATTGTTAAATTTCTATTGAAATAATCACTTCCATATGAAATTTTTTGGAACATTAAATTTATCTTAGATATCCATATTATTGTTTTATGGATATTATTATTTCCCAAATTGTATACCATTTTTATATATGGTCTTTACTATGAAATTTATTTGATTAATGAGGAAAATATTAATAAATCATTATCCTTTACTCAATATGGATATTTGATAAGGCACATTGTTTATGATTTAAATCTATTTATTTGATATATGAGGAATTATTTGGACTGGTATGAAATGGGATGGGTACTTTTTAAAGTAAACCCCACAATTCATCGGTAGTCTCATGATATGAATCAGTTGGCCAAATTAGACGAGTTTCTACCTGGTATGTTTTAAATCGTCTTGTGAAAGGTCATGAGGGTAAAGATTAAATGTAATTGGGAAACATGAAATCAAATATTTAAGCATTTAATTCATTTAAAATTCAGTTATTATTACTATTATCAATTAGATTTTCATTATGAAAAAAATCTATGGATGCATTTCATTATCAGTTTGTTGATTATTCATTATCTAGTTATTTAAATAGATTGTGTGTTCAGTTATTTACCTTGATGTATTATTTAAACACTTGCTTATTAGTTTATTGATTATTTGGTATGTTCATTGAGTTATTTATATTTTCATATAGTTTATGATTTTTTATGACAGCTAATGTAGTACCTCACCCTTATTTTGTTTCATTTCCCCAGGATATGGAAATGAATTTTTAGAATGAGTTTCAAGGATTATAATATTTTAATTTTTTATGATTTATTTTCTTTTCCCAATATAATATGGGCATCATTCATGTAATACAATTTTATAAAACTATTAAACTGCTTGGTCCTTTGGTATTTTAATCTTGTATTTATAATAATGTAATAAAGTAAGCAACCTAATTCAGGCTACTGGGTTCGGGGTCATTACATTCAAAAAAGTATTTGAAATAGAATTTTAGAATGGTTTTTGGAACTTTATGGGAGTTGTCTAAGGGCTCGGTGTGAGTAAATCAGTGTGTGATTCCTTTTTGAAAAGTTTTAAAAAAGGGATTTAACTTGGTTTTTTAAAATGGATTTAGAAGGGATAGACTGAAATTGTTCTTGTTCATTTGACTATGTGTGGGTGATTACCTAGTTGTACAATGCTTGTATGATTATGGTGTTCTCCGGTTTTACATTCCTTGCATGTAATTTTTTTACATAATGATGCATGGGTTCTGTGTGTATCCTTATGAGAATTTTTTCAGGTATCAAAGTAGTGGTTGGTTCTGATGGACATGAAGGACCCCTTGGATAGTCGGGATGGGTATAAAATGTGTTTGGGAAAAGGAAATAGATCCTAAAAGACTAGTTCCCTAGTGGTGAGTTGGTAAGTGGTGAGACAGTTTGTGTGCCCTATTTACTTTTCTATGTGTTCTTGATGTGGCCTCCCTAGAGTCCATGGAAATGGGTCAGTGTGCTTGATGGACCTCCTTAGAGTCTATGTGTATGGTTCAGAGGGATGATCAATCCTTTCTCTATCATGTACTAGTTTGAAGACCTTTCCTTATTTCTCTTGGGTCAGTGTGAATGAATGAAGTTAGGCCATGTCTTGAGTAATTGGGCAGGGTTGCAAAAGGATCATATCCTTGAGTAAGAAGGCATGTTTTACCATATCTTGAGTTAGATGGAGTGTGTTAATGTAATGAATATATAATAGACCTCACTCAAGTGACAAGGTATTGATTGAATCTCATGTATATATAACCGTGTCATGATCCTTCAGGTAGTAGTTCGAGGTTTGGATGATGCCCCACCCTAAGTTTCCAGTGCGGGTAGGACATCACTTCGATTAAAACCCACCCTATATCTTTGAGTATGGTTCAGGTTATGGTATGATGTGACTTATTACTACTATAATTGTGTCAATGTAGGTATTTTATAGGATATGGTATGACACAGATCCCAACATGGTGCTAAAGAATGTATTGTATGAGTTGGGATATGAGGTGGATCTTGGCATGGTGTTGATGCAGGTATAATTGTGTGTTCATTGTTTGCTATGTTTTTAGGTGGGTTTGTTTCGAAAAATGGATTTAGTCACTCACTCACTCTATCTCTATCTATATATATTTCATTCAAAAAACCTTGATCATAGAAGAACCCGGTTGGTTGAGGCTTTTGGATAACTACTGGGAGTTAGACTCACCCCCACCCATACACATGGCATGGGTTTTAATGTACATGGGTAGATGTTTCTGTTTTCTCTCCCGATGTAGGTATTTATTGGAGTTTGACACATGGTACAATTCAAAAAAATCCTGGAGACTGAGGATTCATTAGGCTAGTATATGAGTTGGGCCAGAGGCCATGTAGCATATTTTCAGTTTATGTTCATCATGTATAATGGTGAGTTGTTCCTTTTTGTTAATATGATCCAACATATTTTTTACTTATTGTTTTGTTTTACTTTGTCATATAGTATATTTTAATGGTTTCTATTCAAGAATTTGGGGGTCTGGTGGGATCCCAGTTTTTTGTCTATTGGTTTTATGGGAGGTCTGTAATATAGAAAAGTCATGATGAATTTTCATTTGACTTTTTCATGACCCTAAGTCTATATTTTAGAGGTCACAGTGTTCCAATGCCTGTGTTAGGCCATTTCCGATAGTTTTAAGCCACTGGTGTATGGTTAGGTATTATTTTGGTCACATGGTTCCCCCTTCTTAGGCACCATTCGGGTAGAACAGTGCAAGGAAATACACAATCTGTGAAATACTTCCATGATACATTGATAAATAATCTCAAAAATTTCAATAAAATATGATAATTTATAATTAATTATACTTATTTGAGGTACCCATCACTAAAATTAAAATTAAAGAAAATGGTATGATGTTTTAGATTTATCTTCTCAAAGTTCAAATTATTCAATGAATATGAAATTTGAAGTCCCCATGGTTAGGGAATTGATTGAAATGTTGGATCAATATGATCATACTTATCATATTCATTTCTTGTTAGTTTATTACATCATGTATTGGCATTACCCAAATACATCGAACATAAATTCATGAACTCCTATCAAAAATAAAATTTTATAATAGATATATTATGATAGTTCTTATTTATTATATATTATTACATCTTATAATTTTTTTGTGTGGGATGCATATAATGATACTGAAAAAGGCCATCAAGAAGGAATTTTGTGCGAATGTTCAATGTGAGATTCATCACACATGTGATGTTTGTTGGTGAAAATATTTTTTAGAATTCAAAAAATATGATTAGTGTATATTGCTGTATTTTTTATTTCACCATTATTCAATATTTTAGAATAAATATATTTATATAAATTGAATAAATTTGAAACATCCATCCTCACATTTTTCATTAATACATGTTGAATGATTTTTAAAATTAACTCATGTAACAATATAGGAATAACATGATATTTCAAGGATTTCATGTTCACCTCTCTATAATCCAATCATTTTGATATATTTATTTTATAGTAATTTTGAACCTTGAGACCAAGTAATACATGAAAAATGTATTTTTTCTCCAAACCCATCATAAAGTAACTAGAATGATAAATTTACCACTTATTCATACAAATAAATTAAGATATACATCATTCTAAGTAACCCAGTCTATCAGGTCTCTAAGAGTTCTTAAGTTACCCTTCAAATTTTCTTTGTTATTGAAATAATTTAAAATTAAACTTCACAGACAATTTTCTCAATATAGATCATGTATTAACAACATCTCAAAAATCTAATGACTAATAAGGTAAATAAAAAAACATTCTCTTTTTCTCGAATTATAGTGGGTATCATTATAAGAAAACATTATCTTTCTTAAAAGTGGATATAACTTTTCAAAAACAATAGTTTTACCCTCTAAATATTCTAATAATTCATTTATGAATACACACTAAGTTGATTTTTCTTTCTCAACAACATTGTCAATATAAAAAAGATCATTTTTGAATGTATCTTTCATGACTAGTAATAATTAATATCATTTTATACTGAATCTCTATTAATATTCCATGTTATTTGATCATATTGTTTTTTCATATAGTAGAAAATATAGTTTCCCTTTCGTCCTCTAAAAAACATTATTCTATAAGAAAGGATGTTTTTTACGATCTATATAAGTGTGACATACATGTGAATTGACTTATTCTAATAATCATCATATGTATACACAGTCACATTCTATAATTATATGAAATATTATATAATTATTTGAAACTACATATCTATATCTGTACTTGGATTATTTTTTCAAAAATTTGGTATGGTTATGAATATAAATGGTATTTTTATGCAAATCAAAGTCATAATGTAATATGCATGAAATGATTACCTAAATGGTGCCAATTTGGGTCATTATAACACCTTTGAAACACCTCCTAATCATTAGAGGGTGGCATAAAAACTAGGGGTTGAATAAAATATGTGTGGGGGACTATTTTCCTGCTTTGATTTTATAGTTAACCTAGACGAGTGCATGACCATAATTTGTGTGACCTACCTTAGGGCCTATCTAAACAAAGTGAACAACTAAACTACTAATGGAAGCATGAGGGAAAATAAATAGTTCTAAATGAGTAACATGATATGAATAGGCTCTAAAATTTATCATATATCCAAAATTTTCCTCATATTCAAGTGAGTGAAACTTAAAAAATGTCTATATATACATATAATGACCATGCCATATGTGGCCTGAAGACCTAAAAATAGAGACTCTATGTGTGCAACCAACTTGGGAGAATTTTAAAAAAATATTCCATCACCCCTTATATCCATAAAAATCTCAAAAATAGACCCCCCAAAATCCATACTCCATGTGAACATTATTTCCATGATTGAGTGATTTAATTTTACTTAGTTTTCAAATAAAAGGGTATGTGTGTGTCCTATTGGGTAATGTGTAACATGTGAGTATAAAAATACCCATTAAGTATCCACTACCCCAACACTACATTTATTTCATAAACCAAAGTTTATGTAGAAATAATATAGAGTTAAGGGAATAGTTGAACAATAATCAACATGCTATATCAAATAGGACCAGAAAAAACATAATAAATCACTCCTAACTCCAAGTATTATTATGATATATACTAATAATACCTACTCTGGGTCAAGACTCGGATCTAATATGATGGAATGATTCCATCCTATACAAGATTCAATACTTAATATATATATATATATGTGTGTGTGTGTGTGTGTGTTTAGATATGTGTTGAATGATTTAGGGATTTATAACCCACCACAGTGAAAGAGAATTGTTTATAATTAGTTAGTGTAACCTAGTTTCCTATATAGGGGAAAAGTGAAGTTGGTATAATGATTGAGGGAATTATAAACCCACCCTAACCGCCAACCTATTTATCAATAAGATAAGTACCTACATAATCTTGATATCATAATGGTATACACCTTTCTAACAAATTTTATTTTGATATAGATTTAAATAAAATGAAACATCACATTGTAGGTAAATTGAATATAAAAAAATACTTTCAACATTTTATATTTAACACTTTTAAAAGATATGTTAGTAGTAAAAATTAATGAATGATATATAGGACAACTATAAAATAGGTCAAATGATTATGTATATTAATAAAGAAATACAATAACCAGAGGAAACTTAATTGATAATAAATAAATGATAACATGACCTATGTACTTAGATAAATAAAATAACCCTAAAATTTTTAAAGTAAATTAATAAAACAATTTATAATATGGAAACATATCATTCTAAATTATTTTCAATTGGACCTATACTATTTTTAGTTCAAATCTTAGGAGTATGTGAGGATGAAACAATTTAAACAATTGATGAATAAATGCTACATTTCCTTTGAGTTATAAGGGAAGTCAAAATGACACCAAAATAAGAATATAATCAACCAAAAATAAGAGATCCTATATCTTTAGGTCACTTCCATAAGAGGGAATTGAATTCTGAAAGTATAACTTAAGAATTACCTTAGATTCACCTAGGGAGATGGGAAATGATATCAGGATTGGAAAAATACTGAGGGAAAAGAGGGATACGATCTGATCTAAGAAAACAAGGGTTTACACTAAAGAATAATGAATAAAAATGATATAAAACTTATAAGAAGACCAAACCTATTCCAAGACTAGAAAAGATTTAATAGTCAATCAAATCCCCATGAGCCAAATAAGATTATAGATCTTTTAAGGATAAAAAGGATAGGAGAGAAAGATTAGGAGAGGTGATGATGGATCTAAATAATTTAAAATCCTATGGGGTATGTATTTTAGTGGTAAAATTTTGAGGTAAAATGATCAAACTACCCTCAATATAAAAAAATAGAATTTAGTGTCCCCAAAAACCTAGTTATGGCCTATTAGGTATCTGATGTTGCTTATAATGGTGTTACACCTCTATTACTACAATTGGGTATGTTGTACCAGTCCATTGGGTACCTGGTGTTTTCTAACACCATGGAACACTCTTTCCACCTCCCTTCTTCTATCAATTTAATATAATTCTCCCCAACATGTATTTACACATGAAAATAGTTATAATGGAAAAAACGGAAAAATAACATGAAATTTTAGGGTCTTTACAAACTCTCCACCCTCGGGATTCTTATACCCAAGAAACATCAACCAACTTTATAAGGAAACAAGGTTGGACACTAAACCTTTATTTTAGCTTCACACTCTCAAGTCTCACTATGATGATTTCAATGCTTCCACCTAACCCGAACCAGAGGTATCATATTTACCCATAGCACTTTCTCACTCTAGTCAATGATACTGGTATGACGATCTATATAGAATACATCCGGTTCCATCTTGATATCATCTTATTGAATCATGTGTTTATTTTGAGGCATATAATTCCTCATTTGGGAAACATATAATGTGTTTTGTATGGAACCAGATTTTAAGGGTAAGCCCCACTAATATGTTATCTTACTAGTTTTTTAAAATATTTAAAAATTCCTAAAATATATTAGATATAACTTCCCCTATTTACACATTCATTGGTAACCCAACGTTGGTGAAATCTAGACAAATACATGATCACCAACCTTAAATTTCAAGGGGTTCCTTTGGTGTATGACATAAGTCTTTTTTGGGATTTATGTAGTTACGAATCACTTATAGATCAACCATAACTATTTTTTATTTCTTGGACAATAAGTAATATAATCATCATGGACTCACTTATATCGTCCCAATGAAGAGGGGAATAATAGGATTGACCATAACGTTTTTTAAATAGACCCATTTTAATCAATGATAATTTGATATTATTTTATGATAATTACAATATAGAAAGGTGATCCTTCCAAGATCCGCCAATATTTAGTATAAAGGGTCAATGTATATATTTTAAAATAGCAATTGTTCTCTTTGACTGGACATATGTTTGAGGCTAAAAATTAGTAGTAAACATGATCAGAGAACCTAAATCTCATTAAACCCCTTTCCAAAATTGAGATGTAAACCATGGATATTTTTTCAAATACAATGTTGGATGGAACACCATGTAGCTTCATGGCTTCCTTGATATATAACTTATCAATATCATCAACTAAATAATCACCTTTGATCAACAAAAAGTAAGCCACATTGATCAGATGGTCCAGGATCACTCATAATGAACCATGGATTTCAAAGGATCTTGTCAAACCAGTCAAAAATTACATCATAATTTTATCCCATTTCCATACTGGTAGATTTATAGGTTTTATAGTACCTACATGAATTTGGTTATTGGATTTTAACCACTTATATTTGAATCATATAGAAAAAACTTTGTGATGTCCTTCTTCATGTTAGGACACTAAAATGAGAACCAAACATCCCAATACATCTTCATGATTTATACATGTACATCCTAATGTGATTAATGGTACTATTTCATTATGCCTTCCCACATAGTGGATGGAATGATAAGTCTACAAAAAATCTATAACAATAATAATAGACATTTTAACTGGATATCAATAATATCCCCACTACCAAATATCTCTCAAATAATGACCCAATCAAGATTAGTTATCTAGGAGTTAATGATGAGTGCTATAATGTATTATATGAGATATATATAAAATAAATGTTTTTTATTAGGATCCCTAATAAAATACAGGTAAATCTATACTATAAGAAACATCAAACATTATTCATTTTTTACCTCACAAAATAGTTATTGGTGAATATTTCTATTGAGTGAAACAATAAATATGTTTCCCTTACTAGTGTTATAGTAGATAAAAAAAATATTGAAGATACTTTAACTAGTGATGATACCTAAAATTAAAATACCTTTTAGAAAAGATATATTTAATTCTCTTATCAGTAAATACTATAAATCATTCACCAAATATTTAATTCCTCTAGTACTTTAATTATTTTATGACTTTGGATATTTATAGATCATGTGTAGGGTAGTTCTTTTCATGGAGACATAATTTACTAGAACCACATACCACTACATATTGATCTTCTATAAGACACAAACTAGATCAAATAATGATGCATTATAGAACACCTCAACCCCTTCACCAGGATAAGGTAAAACAAGGATTAGAGTTATGGTAAACTGCTTCTTCAATTATTAAGAATATATTTAACAATAGTTAAACCCTATGAATATTGATTTATTATTCATCAAATAATTAAATGGTGTATCTATATTTTATAAGTCATGAATGACATAGAGGTAATACCCAGTGATTCAAAGGAAAATCCTAAATTCAAACATGTTATATTATAAATTTATAAGAAGTAAATGACTCCACTTTCATTGAATTCATTGAGATACCAACATTCATTTTAATTTAAATTTATAATTTTAATTCTCATATGAAAAATTAATATTTGGTTAGCTTGAAATATAACTGATTCTCTTGAAATTTCTCTTGGATGATGTGAAGATATTGAGCAAAATCATCATAAAAAATGGATTATATGATGATATAATCCAAAAATTCTATAAATAAAGAGTCTAATAATGGATGCAATATCTTATTCAAAAGTGTTATGAACACTAAAGGGGAATTGGTTAACCTAGAGGATATTACTAAATACCCAAAATAATAATATTATATTTTAAAATACATCTTTCGTATATCTCCTAGCCTAATATTAATCTGATTATATCTTATGTATAAGTCAATCTTATAGAAACGCTTTTAACCAATTAACTAATTAAATAGATTGTAAATTTTAGGAAAATTATAGCAATTTTTAACCATCACCTTATTTATTTTTCAATATCCTACACAATGATGTGAAATCATTTCATGTTTCTTGGTTAAGAGAAATACATCACCTTAAGAAGAAGTGCTTTTTATAATAAAACCTTTAGCTTTGTGCTCTTCCAAATAAATTTTAAACTCCATTAACTTAGTTTTTTCCACTTGATAAGAGGAATTGATATAAAATTAGTTATTGGTAAAAGATCATTGTTTAATTAAACACCCAATTGAGGAGTATGTTATAAAAATTATTCAAGGACTTCATTAGGATAAATATACACTACACGAGGTAAAGAATATCACTCTTTAGTTTTAAGTACTTCAAGAATGAGGCTATAAATTTCCATGGTGATAACTCCTACATGAGATTGATTAGGACCTACTCAACTTTTCAAAATATCCCACTCCTCATGGAGGGTATAATGAGCACTAATTAGAAATGATAAGGGAAATCTCATGATTGAGAAAATAATACAAGATTGGAACTAGGTTAACTAGTACATCCCTAGAATGAAATAAAATAATTATATATTAAGGACCATTAGATATTATAAATGTTTATATGAATCCAATATCAAAGTACATGAGTGACACATCTTGGTCTATTTAATTATCTTTCCTAAAACTGTATCAATAATTATACATTGAGGTAATACTCCCACTTGGATTTCAAGAAGCAATGTTTGTTATTCATAGAAGAAACAATTTAAGGAACCTATATAAAATAAAGTATAAGATAAATTATATAAAACCAAAATAATACCTTTAATAGTAGAATATCCCACTCTAGTATTAGCTGTAGATTTATCTACACTATATGCTTTGCATGAACCCCAATACTCACCCTAAGGTAAAAACTCTTACACCAATGATTCCACCATTACTACACGACCTTGAATACCATTTAGAACTCCTTGACCTGATCTCATAAAAGGTAGTGTATTGTATCTAGTAAAATAAGATTTCAACCTGATCTCCTAAAAGGTAGTATATTGCCTCTAGTAAACTAAGATATTGACTAGGTTGGTGATAACTGAGTCATATAGGGTAACTATCTAATGATTTCAGATACACTTCCTTCGTATGATCACTGTAAATGACCATACGGACCACAATGGTGGAATTTATTCACCTTTATGGTATGATTAATATTAATATGTTATGAGTAACCACATTTATTTCATTGAACAAGAGATCCTCCTAAGATAATATATTGTGGTACACCACTCTGTTGACTACCTTTGTGAGAGCCACCTCGGCTCATCTCATCCCACTATTAGCTTTCTGAGTTTGATAAATTTTCACCAATAAGATTTATATATAGTGATCCAATATGTTTTGAGACCCATTTTTATCCCACTTAAAAAATAATTTCCTTCTTAACCATTTCATAGAAATTTGGTAGATTAAAGAGTATTAACTGAGTCTAAAGAGATTATTTTAATCCCATATTGTAGTTCCTTGCCTTCAATTACTCATCCCCACTAGAATATAGAGTGAAGAAAAGTAAATAAATTTAATTAGTAGTGTAATCCATACAATTAATTAATCCTTACTAAAAATTTCCAACCACTTTATCCTTTACCTAATGTAAAGGTTTACGGTTAAATTTCATAAAAAATAGCTCTTGAAAATTCTTCTAGGTAAGGAATTGGTCATTATTATATTTAAGCATGTCATCCCAACACTAGTGAGATCCCCCTTCTAGTGTGAAGATATCCAGATTGACCCAATGTTTATAAGGTATTTCTATGCTCTTTAAGATATGATAAAAGTGATTGGTCCTCTCCTTAACCCCCTAAAGAGAGGCATCACCATACTATTTTTGAGAGTTTTGGAATTGAAAATCAATCATAATATTATATGTCATTAGACCCTTATAAGGGGATCCTTAACACATATATTAGAGAAAATTTTTAAGTCCCTCAAACACCAAAGGATTAACTATAAATCAATCTAACAGAACATTATTATCCACACCTTCCTACATGAAAAGAGGTTGTCATATCTAAGAATCATCTATAGTAAACAAGATAGTAGACTAAAAAACCTCTTACTAAAATAGAGAACTCAACACTAGATATATATTATTAAGATCATCTCTAACCTCATTCATCCATATCTCTCATTTACTTTAGTTTATCAAAGGTATCATTATTTTGAAACACTTTTTAAAAAGCCTTCATAAAAAAATATCACAAGCTCAAAACATCACTTAAAAACATGTAAAAAATAATTTCAATAGAACATAAAATAAAATTAACTATAAATATTTTATAATAAGGTTATGAATCATAGAAATAAATCATTAACCAATATTAACCTAAATATAGACAATAAATATATAGAAAAATATATATATATATTTTTAATTTTTTTATCTCATTTAATATGGGTTATCAGTTGGTACAAATAGTAGTACAAACATACATATGAAAGAATATATAATTTCATAATACCCTACATATGTATACTTATTGATGCCTATAATGTTAAATTATACTTTAAAATTAAAGACAACCACAAGAAAAAGAATAATAGAGAACAAAATGGAATCTTGGACTTCCCCTAGTCACTCAAGCAGCCACTATAATTATATTATCTAGGCGTAGTTATGGTTTAATTCCTAATTCTAGATAATCTTATTCCATGGATACTATTGATTACTATACCTATAAACACTTAACATGTTCACTGATACCATTTTGTAATGATAATGACCTAATTACCATAACAATATCAATCCATGTCATCAAAAACCTTCAGGAACACCTCCTAATTTCCAGAGGCTATCCTAAATAATTGGGGTTGAATGACATATTTTGGGTGGAGTGACCTACCTTTGGACCTAACCAAACATAGTACATGAAAAACAACTATTAATAGATATATGAGGGTAAATTAACTTTTCTAAATGAGTAACAAGATACTAATAGTAATCAACATGCATCTCATATACAAATGTAACACCCCAAATCCAAGATGCACTTTTATTAATATTATTATTGTTTTTAATAATTTTTTTTCAAACAAAGAATTTAAATCATAAAAAAAAATAGAGTACTTTTATTAATAAAACATTGATAACCTTACATAATTTCAAGCCTAAATACCACAACTAATTTAGACAAATCATCAGAAACCCAAGTAACGCCACTATAATATCTCCCATTAGCATAATAAGGCAAATTATGTAGCCTCCATCTCTTGGATATACCATAATAATAAATAAATAAGTAAGAGGAATAATAAGAATTATAAGAACAATATAAATGTAAAACACCATTTTGAATAATTTGTTTTTTGTCCCTCAATACCCATAAACATGGGTATTTATAAATTTTTTTTGTGACCTTTGTAAAATTATAGCTATTGGAATTTTTGGTGACCATTGATTTTTTAATAATTTGGTATTTAAATAATAATTTAGATAGTAACCTTTAATCATTATTTTTTAAATTAATAATTTAATAAAAATATATATATAATAATATATAAATATTTTAACATAATTAACATTTAAAATTGTGTAATTAATAAAAAAAGTCATAAAAAATAAATTATTTCTACATTGGTTATGTTTTATTTTTTTTAAAAAAATTGTGCAAAGTTCACACCACAACTAAGAGAAGCCTGTATGGCCAATACCTTAAGGTCTTGTGGAGGCACAACCAGCTGTAAGCCTAACTCGAGCAATCTTATAGTCATTCCCTTGAGAACCGAACCATATATTGGTTGGGCCGAGGTCTGAGTGGGTTTTTATGTGTAAGTATCCCTTAGTGTGTGATTTGGTGTCATCAGATATAGGCAAACAACATCTAGAATTATATGGTGTCACCTGAAACTGAATGGTTTTGATGTGAGATGCTTATTTTTTCACTAAAATGGACCTGGACCATCTGATCACTTCACGATCAATCTGAGCAAACTATTCCTTTCCCTGATCGGTTCCCCTTCACTCATACTGGGTTTCATCCCATCCCCCTAATCGATCTAGGATGATCTGAGCCATCCACTAATCTTACCTATATTCTTCCATGTAGAACCCTATCATGCCAAACCTGTAAGTCTACACCACCATCCCCTTTACTTCTCCTCCATTGATGTATCTTTCAGCCATTACCATCTTGGTTTCATCTTCCAAAAAAACACATTAATGGTGTCTCTTTTGAAACTAATCCCTTACTGAATCCCCCTTCATTCTCGACTTCCACTATAAGGAAAAATTATATATATATATATATATATATAAATTGCTTCATTTATGTTTAAACCCAATTGGAATCATTCATTGATACTGCCTTGGGTCAATTTTGAATACACTATTTTAATGATTAAATACATGGTTTGATTTATTTAAACCCACACCGTGCACCTGATCCTCATCCTCCCAAGTCCCCCATTTTCATTTTTCTCAAATTCCAGAAGCCTCAGTCCCTTAATTGATCCAAAAATGGTAAGGTATTATTTTATTTTCATTAATTTGTATCTAATTTACAAAACATATATGCATATATGAATATATATGTATTTATTTGTAATATTTATTTTCAGAATTTATAGGATAGAGGTTATGTTTTAAATTTTATTTCTAACCCATCATTTGAAAGGATTGCTTATTTTTACAACTTATACCAGAATAATAGTATATCTTCACTTAATTTTTCTAAAATTTATAAAAGGGTTTAATTTTATTATGTATGATATATATTTAAAAATTATATTTATATATATATATATTAATACTACAAGGAAGTTAGATACTACATCAAGTTTTTTTATATCTTTATTTTCAAACCTCTATTTACTCTTTACAAAAATTCGATCTACTATCTGATTTCAAGAATTATCTAGGTACCTGTATGTATATATGTATATTCACATATATACTACCATGTATTATTTTATGACCCTTGAAAATATTTTTTTTAATTAAAAATCAAATTTTCATATGTGATTTCATTTTCTGATTTGCATCGAAAAACAATAACAAAACCCTATTTTGTTATTTTATTCCTTAAAAGTTTTAAAGGGATATTTAATTTTAATTTGATATTGCAGATATTACTTCATATAACATATTATTTTATGTGTAAACACTTAATTACAATAAGTTTTAATAAATTGAATCATGTTATGGATATCATTTTATGTGAATCTCTAAATGGTAGCATTTTATGTGCTAATTATATCATTTCATGTGAAAAAGTGTTTCTGATCATTCATATATGTCAATCATGAATTAGATATGGGAATCATCTAAATTATAACTGGCATCCCATGCATTTTTAGATCAAGTTTTCATTTATTTAATTATCAATTTTATTTATTATTTACAAATAATGAAAGTTATTTCAAGCATGGGATTCTCATAAAAATGATTTTTGAAACTCTTGAGAATATATTTTTAAAATTTTCTAAGAAAGGTTATTTTATTTTAAATAAAATAATTTTATATATGTATTATTGAAATGTTTCAGGTTATAATTGATAAACATAGGTCCATTAAAAGTTTTTTAAAACATTGGCACTAGTATAATGAATGTTATGTTATGGGGAGTGAACCCATAAATCATAAGGGGACTTTTTTCTATATGAGTTATGACTATAATAATTATATTTTTAGTATTTTCTGCTAGGTATCAAAAATGTCCCACCAAAAATTTTATTTTTAGTGGAGAAATCCCTATAATATTTCAATTATAATTATTTTATGCAATTAATGTTTTCTAAATTATATGGTTTTCTATGTTTTAGAAATATTTTTTTAGGTGTATATACATATATATATTTTTACTACAATAAAATATTTTAAAAATTTTTCTTAACATTTTCAAAACCCCTTACTGGGCATATTAAATAATCACCCTACATGTTAAAATATTTTTTTACAGGATTGGTAGAATTACATTGTGATGTGAATTTCTATGACAAGACAAAAAACTGATGCCTTTTATGTTTAAATAATTTAATTTTTGTATAGTTTTGTTGAAATTTAATATTTGTATCTAATTATCTCGAACCTATAATGGAAATGTTAATGGTATGTAATAAATGTTGTGTATTTGTTCAGTTTCTTTTAAAAAAATACACAACATTTATATGAGATGATCTTAGAAGTGTGGGTTCTGGTTTTTATAGTTGGTATCATAAAAAAATATAGATAAATTTTAAAAATTAGAATGAAATTAATTATATTAATATGCCTCCTTAGAAAGATTTATTTTCTTCAATGTTTTCAGATGGAAGGCAAAAGATCACATACAAATCTTTTGTGCCTTCCTAATGAATTTCCTGAAAATATGATTTTAAAGTAATGTTTGTATGATTATGAACCCTTTTAGAACCTTCAGTTATCTTTTAAATGAATCTACCAAATATAAAATACTTTGAATATAATCCGATTCTTTTTAGGATTAGGCTTTGTTTATTATGTCATCATGCATGAAAAAATTCCATTCTGTGCATGTTAAGGAAAATATTTTTAAGGTCTTTTTAAATGATTCACCTTAACTAAATATTTTCAGTGCTTAATAGATTTTATGGAAGTGGTAAGAGTGGGTTACCTCTAAACAACCTATCTATGTCACATTTTGTGTTTCAGTCTATATGGGAGACTCAATGATTTTTAGGATTCAGAAGATGAGTCAGTTAGGCTGTTTTATATAAATCAAGTCCACTCAAAAATCTACAAGATTTACCCCCTCATGCCTCTCTATCTCAAGAACCTACTGTTGTTTACATGAGTTTCACCGTAGATTCTCGAGTTGTGTTTGGGTGGAAGAAGCTGAGGAACTTGAAACTACTCTGAGGACCAGTTTAACCGAAAGAACCCCACCTTTTAATGAGAATCGTCAAAAATGGGGATTCTACTAAAGGTAAGAATTAAAAACTATCATATAATTTTAAATAATTATAATTAACAAAAATGTTTTCTATATAGGAACACCAAGATTAAAAGAAGATGTGGCTATGTGTATGAATGAATTTTGAGGTTACAATTCAGTTAATGGGAGACAAATGTAACACCCCGTATCAAAGATGTACTTTTATTAATATTAATTTTGTTTTTAATAAAATGTTTTCAAACATGGAATTTAAATTATAATAATAAACATGGAGTAATTATATTAATAAAACATTGATAACCTTACATCATTTAAATGCTAAAGACCATAATTAATTTTGAAAACTCATCATAAGCCCAAATAATTCCACTCAAAGACCTCCCATCATCACAATAAGACCAATTATATAGCCTTCATATCTTGGATCTACCATAATAAGAAATAAAATAGAAAGAAGAATCATAAAAATTATAAGAAAAATATAAATTTAAAACACTATTTTGAAGATTTTTTGTTTTCTCCTTGAATACCCATAGACATGGGTATTTATACAACTTTTTTTATGACCGTTGTAAAATTGTAACAGTTGAAATTTTTGGTGACCGTTGATTTTTTATAACTATTAGGTATTCTAAATATTATTTTAGATATTAAAATTTAACTAAAATGTTTTTTAATTAATAATTTAATAAATAATTATAAATATAAACGTATATAATTATTTTAACATAATTGAATTTTTTTAAATTGTGTAATTAATCTACATAAAGTCATAAAAAAATAAATGAATGATTTATACATTGGTGATATTTAACAATTATTTTTAACTTTTTTTCAAAAGTGTACACCACAACTGAGATCAACCTATAAGGCTAAGTCCTCAAAATCCAATGGAGGCATAGCTAGGTGTAAGCCCAAATTGAGAAGTTCTATGGTCAGGCCTGTGTATAGGTCCCCCGAGAACCGAACTGTGTATAGGTTGGAATGAGGCTTGATCTAGATCTTGTGTGTAAGGATCCCTTAGTGTGTGATTTTATGTCATTGAAGGTAGGAAAATCACATCTAGCCTTATATGATGTCTCCCTAAACTGAATGGTTTCGATGTGTGAAGCACATTTTTTTTGTGGAAATAGTTCTAGACCATGAAACCACATCACGCTCAATCTAAGCCATCTATTACTTTTCCCAATAAGTTACCCTTCACTCACACAATGTTTCAACTCATCCCTTTAGTCAATCTAGTATGATATTATCCATCTACTGCTCTTCCCAATTTTCTTCCATGTAGAACCCTATCACACTACACTAGAAGGTCTACACCACCAACCCTTTCCTTATCATTCATTGAAGTCTATTTTAGACATGCCCATCTCAGTTTCTCCTTCATAAAAAAGTATATTAATGGTGTCTATTTTTAAACCAATACCTTGATGAATCCCCTTCCACTATCAGTTTCCACTTCAAGGAACAATTATATGTATTTATAAATTGATTCATTTATATTTAACTCTAATTAGAATCATCGATTGATCCCACTTCATGTGTTTTTAGAATCCACTATTTTAATAATTAAATAAGTGGTTTGATTCATTTAAACCCTCATTGTGAACCTCACCCTCATCGTCCTAAGTCTCCATTTTTGTTTTGGTCAAATTCTAGAAGCCTCAATCCTTCAATTGATCCAAAACAGGCAAGGGATTATTTTATTTCCATTAATTTGTTTCTATTTTACAAAACTTATATGTATATATGAATATATATATATGTATGTATTTATATCTAATATTTATTTTCATAATTTATAGTACCAAGGTTATGTTTTAAATTTTATTTCTAACCAATGATTTGCAAGGATTGTTTTTATTTTACAACTTATACAAGTATAATTTTATATGTGTACATAATTTTTTAAAAATTTATAAAAGGGTTTAATTTTATTATGTTTGATTAGATTTAAAAATTATATGTATATATTTTCAATACTACATGGAAGTTAGATAATTAATCAGGTTTTGTTATATCTTAATTTTCAAATGTTTATTTACTCTTTCAAAAAATTTGATCTACTGTCTGATTTCAATAATTATCTAGGTACATTTATGTATATATGTATATTCATATATATACCACCATGTATTATTTTATTACCCTTTAAAATGTTGGTTTTAATTAAAAATCCAATTTTCACATATGATTTCATTTTTTGATCTGCATTGGAAAACAATAAAAAAACCTTGTTTTGTTATTGTATGCATTAAAAATTTTAAATGGATATTTAATTTTAATTTTTTAATCTAGATATTATTTCATATAAGCTATTATTTTATGTATAAAAACTTAATTACATTAATTTTTAATAAACTACATCATGTTATGACTATCATTTTATGTGAATCTCTAAATGGTATCATTTTATGTGTTAATGCAATCATTTAACGTGAAAAAGTGTTTATGATCATTAATATATGCCATTCATAAATTAGATATGGCTGTTATTTAAATTATAACTAACATACCATGCATTTTTAGATCAAGTGTTCATTTATTTCATTATCCATTTTATTTATGATTTAAAAATAAGGATAGTTATTTCAAGATTTGGATTCTCTAAAAAATGGTTTTAGAAACTTTAACGAATATGTTTATGACATGTTATAATAAATATTATTCTCTTTTAAAGAAAATAATTTTATGTATATATTATTGAAATGTTTTGGGTTATGATTGTGAAAGGTAGGTCCATTAAAAGTGTTTTAAAAAGTGGAACTAGTATAATGAATATTATGTTATGAAGAGTGAACCCATAAATCTTAAGGGGACTTTGTTCTATATGAGTTATGAATAGTAGCCTTATATTTTTATTGCAGTCTAGAAAGTATAAAAAATGAACCACCAAAAAATATTATTTTCAATGGAGAAATACAAATTGTCTTTTAATTATAATTATTTTATGAAATTAATGTTGTCTATATTATATGGTGTTTAGTGTTTTAGAAATCTATTTTAAGTATATATACACACAGATATGTATATACATATGTGTGTGTGTGTGTGTGTTTATTATAAGAAAATATTTTAAAAGTTCTTATTAATGTTTTCAAAACCCCTTATTAGGAATATTAAATGCTCACCCTATGTTTTAAAATATTTTTGTACAGGATTAGTATAATTACATTGTGATGTGAGTTTTTATGAGGAGGAAGCACACTAAGGACTTTTCTAATTAATTAATTTCATTTTTTGTACACTTTTGTTGAAATTCAATATTTGTATCTAAATATACAGAACCTATACCAAAAAAGTATCTGGTATGTAATAAATGTTGTGTATTAGTTTAATTTCTTTAAAAAAAATACACAACATTTATATGAGCTGAACCCAAAAGCGTGGGTTCAGGTCGTTATAATAAAAGTATCCTGACAGTCATGTAAGTGAGTGAAACTAGAAAAAAGAATATATATACATATCATGACCAAGAAAAACATGACCTTAAGTGTTAAAAGTTGAGAATCCGTGTGTGTAACCTCCCTCGGAGAATTCCAAGATATCCCTCATATTATCATTTTATATATCCATCAAAATCCCAAAAAGAGTACCCTTAAATTCCACTCTCCATATGTGACTAGTTTTTATGTTCAGGTGATTTACCTTTACCTAGGTTATGAACAAAAGTATTTTTACACATCACATGGTGGAATGCATATAGAGTGAGTATAATAATACTCATTAGGTAGTCACCACCCTACCCCTACATAAATTTTATAAACAAAATTGAATACAGAAAAAATAGAGATATAAAGGAATAATAAAACAATGATCAACATGCTATAATAAAAAGGTCCATCTAAAATGTAATAATTATGTTCAACTCATCGAACAAGAAGGATCCATAACTGATATACCTTCTTCTGATTAAGCCAAAGATCTGAGATGAGGGATTTGCGTTATCCAATATAGAAGTAAGTACTCATACATGTAAATATATACTAAAAATATATGTATATGTGTGTTAGTGAGATAAGGATTTATGACCCATCCTAGGTAAATGAAATAGTTTATAATGAATTAGGGGAACCGAATTACCAATCCTTGGTTGGAGGAAAAACTGTATAATGAGTCAAGTCATTACGATCCCATCCTAACCACTAAATTTTTCATTAAAAATGATAAAACTTGTTTAAGCTTCATACCACAATGATATACCCATTTCTAAAAAAATTTAGAGTGATATAGATTTAGATAAAATCACATAATCCTATGAAGGTAAACACAAGCTATAAAACACTTTCGGCATGCTATATTAAACACTTTGAACATACATGTTAGTAGTAAACATTAATAAAACTAACATAGGCTATACACACAATAATGAACTAATTTGGTATGATAATTAAGAAATTCAAAAAATATAGGATACTTATATGATAATAAATGAATTAAAGCATGGATAATATAACCAATTAAATTAAACAAACCTCAATATTTTAAAGTAAATTTATAAAATATTTCAATATATAAAAACATATAATTTTAAATTATGTTCAGTCAACTCTAAACCCTTGTTAGTTTAACTATGTGAGGAAGAAGTGGTTAACCTACCAAATAAATAAATGTAATAGGTTTTTGTGTTCCACGGTAAGTGATTATAACATAACAAAGTAGGGTATCATCCTAACATGAGATATTATATGGATTTAGGTCACTAAGCTAAGGAAAAAGTGATTTGGAAAGGTATACCATAAGTTTTATCTCATATTAACCTATTAAAAATTAATATGGTAGCTAGATTTAAAAAAATGAGGGAACTAGTGGGATTCATGAGCCCTAATTCCACAAAACAAGGGTTTACACTTGAATTCAAGGAATAACTATAAGGATAGGAAAATCAAAGGAGAAATCAAGATATTTAATGAAAATTAAATATTCCATGATTGATCAGAGATAGTTGAGCTAAAGAGGATGATGGGTCTTCTAATGATTAGAGGTAGAGTATGGAGAGCATGAGAAAGGTGAATATGGGTACCAAATTTTCTAAAATCTCAAGATGTAAGGATATTAGGTGTTAAATCTTGAGGTAAAAATACCAAACCATACCCACATTAAAAAACTAGTGTTTAGTGTAACTAGGAACCTATTACATGTCCAACAAGTACCTGGTGCTGATGACAGTGGTGTTGAAAATATTATATTACCATGGGGTTCTCAATACCATTCTATAGGTTACTCAGTGTTTTCCATTACCATGAGGACCACTTCTCCTCCTTTATACCCTTAATTTATTCAAATTCATTATTAACATGGATTTATAGGAAAAAATAGAACAAATGACTAAAAATTAAAGAGAAAAATAACCCATAAGGATAAAGTATTTACATGAAAGTTCATATGTCTAAATGTGCATGGTATGATTTTAATCAAATGGGTTGAATCTATCACATTATTACCATAATCATACATCATATATCACTGATGAAAAATAAAGATATTTCCCCAATAAATTCTTATCATGAAAATAAATCTATTATATATATCACTTGGTCATTATTTTTATTTATTTTTTCATTCAATTTCATTTTATTTATATTTTTATATACATATTCCTTGGAATTATTAGTATTATAGGAAAGTACCACATAATTTTATAGGTTTCACAAGATTATGTTCATCTTCATTAGAATTCAACATATATACCAAATTAGTCTTTTTTTCCTTTTCCCTTATCTATATCCTCCTAATTAAGAGTTTCACCTACTACATTACTTACCTTCCTTAATAGATTTATTTTTATTCTTACATAAAATAAAATATTTAGGGAAAATGTATTTTTCATTGGAAAAAATTAAATGGTTTTTAATTAAACTTTATTCCTTGGAATAATTTCTAGGAATTTTTGTACCATCGTGAGGAAAATACTTCAAAAAGATAAGTAGATAGTAAAACCAACTATTATTGAATCCATAAATTATTTTTCAATAAAATAATCACATCATACATTCAGGTTTCCTTGTATTATTATACCCAAGGTACAATTGTGTCTTAATATCCCCAAGTTATCTCTTAAATCACTCAATATCATCATTGTGGTCGTTAGAAACAAAATATATCATCGAATTTGTACCCATTATTTTTGGACTAACTATGGATGCATGTAATGAAATGTGTCATTATGCAACGTCCCAGACCCAGATGCCACTCAACAGTGCCCCAAGAATGATTGTCCACACAACCTCAAGCAAATCTCCCCAAATGTCATAGGCCATCGAATAGTAGTGAGGGCCTAGGTTTTTCCATAGGGAGACTACTCCCTCATCACTAGAGTGTAACATAGGATAAATACAATAACATACAATATTTTAAGTATTAATAACAATTGGAAAATATATACATAACATGAATAGATATCAATTCCAAAAGGAACTCATATACAATGATGATGATACATGTCTCTTCAAAGAATCCAAAATAGGTGCACAAAATTACAATACATAACATGTATCAAAAGTTCAAAATAACAAAAATTATCCAAGCTAGAATCCTAAGACTCAGCTCGATCCCATGCTTCTCTTCTCCCAAGTAGTAATCAAGAACCAATATCAAAGCACTTTACCTTATCCATACCTACAATAATATAATCTTTTTGAGAACCCAAGGTAGCCTGAATAGTGTGTGAAACATAATCCTAGTAGGAAACCACCCAAGGTCTAGTGTCATCAAGTTAGTGAATATATATAACAACAATTCAATAAGTAATGTAATAAAAAAGGAAGTAATAAAAGAAAACATCACATAAAGTTAAGTTTCTCATTTATATTCAATTTTATTTAATTATTCAACTCAATTAATTATGTATCAAGACCCGTCATATTTCCCAGTGACTCATATTATAACATTATCAAAGGATTCCTAAACAGGACATCCATAAGTATAAACAATGATATAATCCAATCTTGTGCATTGGCTTGGAATACACGTAATATAACTAATTTCATTCATTATTCATTAATTAACTTGAGCTCTTAGCATTAATAATTAGGAAACCCATGTATCACTCCAAGTATAATATAAACCAACACCCTAAAATCCCATTCAAGGAGATCCTCACAAGAACCTAGATATTGATCTTGGTGTAGTATAACATCCCTTCCATTCGAGTCCATCCTTGGTGATCCACTAAGGGATCCTAAGTATCACCCAAGGAATATATGATAAAATTCGAGTCCATCCTTGGGAATCCCTTTGGTATCCAAGTATCACTAAATATATAATATTCATCCCCTATGAGTCCATCCTTGGCAGTCCATATAAGGAGTCTAAGTGTCACTCAGGTATAAGCATGGTAAAATATAAATGAGTCCATCCCTGGAATTAATCATTGAATCCATGTGCCAACCAAGGCATATTCATAATCATTCAATAAAATTTAATCAAAATAATTTAATCAATTTCATTTAACTAATTAGAGGTTAGGAATAAGAACAAATCATTTACACCTCACCTTAGAAGGTGGATAAAGGCACATGCTAAGCTTAGAAGGCTTATACATTGATTCTACTCACATGGGAAACTTTTTATAATAATAATATCAAGTTTAAACAATATATTACCTAGACAAGGCCAAGTTCTTATTCATCCATCACTTGATATTAATCAATACAATTATAATTCAAACTACAATTCAAATTACATTTCAATTCACATTTGACAGCCCAACGAGAGGGGTAAAATGAAACATCCTTAGGAATCGAATTTCATATACCATTATATTGGAACATTTAATTAAACAACACAAGCCTAGGTGTGGTTCCATTTTCAAGGTCCACAACCTATAACCATTAATTAACAAGCCTCTTCAATTACATAGTCCATGAATTAAATTCAATTCAAGTATTTAACTTCATTCCATGGTGACACTCCAAGAATTGGGGGTGCAACACAACAAAATATATAAACTTAATTAAAAGAACAAAACCACCTACCATAGGTCCATAGAGGATATCTTACCAAGTATTATCTTCTGATTTGGCTCAAATCGGGAGAAAATAGAAGAATGGACAATGAACCTAATAATATGGAAAATTATCTATACCTAAATAACATAGCTGATACAAAACCAAATGAGTAATGATAAAAAATGAATCAAGATCTTATCATCATGGATCCAATGATATAGATAGTTCTTGAATTGGTCATTGGATGGAAGAGATCTCCCACTTCATAGAATAGTCATCAAGAAGGATATCTCAAAGGGTGGTTGTATTACGTGTGATTAAATTATAAATTTGGTTTAGAAATAGATTTTATTAGGGTAAAAATTGGAAATTCACCCAAAACACTAGGCCACATGGTTTAACTACATGGTTAGCCAAATCATGCACCAACGGTGTGCCCTTTACCATAGGAAAGGGGCACATTACACACTTTCCTAAAATTCTTTATATAACCATGATCATACCATGAAAATATCCAATTTAAAAATTACAAACATTTTTGTATGACTATGCACCCCAATTCATATAGTTTTTCTAACCATGTAAGGTCCTCATGTTCTCTACCCATCTCTAGCATGGTTATTTAGACTATGTGGCCTTCCCTAAATGGTTTTTAATAACCTTTTACCGTGAATTTTTCATCCCAAGAGTTTAGTTCCAGTCTCTGAAATGACCATAGACACCCCCGATACCTTCATGAAATCAACGATAAATGATATTAGTCCATTTATAAACATTTAAACTAAAATAATATGGAAAGAAAATGATTCAAACATCAAATAAGAACCATGTTATTACAAACATACCCCTTAAAAAATTCATCCATGAATTTCCTTCTTAAGGGTGGTCAAGAATGTATGAGAATAATTCCAGCCACTATGATCTTACGTCGACCTAACGCTCCTAGGTATTGTCCTATACCCGTCCAAGATTCTATAAAACCCATACTAGAGGAACTGACTAGCTTTAGAGAACCTTCATGCTATGATCCAAAATACAAATAGGATTATGCTCAAAGTATGCATCTACCTATAACTCAAACTCCTTGGGCTTAAAGGCATGATATGTGTATGAATAGTGACTTCATAGTTGAGATACATGGATGTCGTCGTGCATGGATCAGTACCTATGATATAACTTCAACCAATAGTTTACCAAACCAAATCTCTCTAGAATCTCAAACGACCTTACATACCGTGGTGAAATCCTACATATCTCCTGATCCTCCTATGTCTTAGCCTTAGTGAAACACATAAGAAAACTCAATCCCTGACCTCAAACTCTATAGGTTGTATGTGGTGATCAGTGTATGATTTATGATGAGGCTATATAGTATCCATACACTTCCAAATCAATTACACATACTATGTGGTTTCCTGAACAAGATGAGGTATAATAATAGCCACATTTCCTACCTCTAACTAACACAGGGTGATTGACATGGCCTACTATACAAATCCTCATAAGGTGAAATATGAATAGTATCATGAAATTTATTATTATAGTTGATGAAAACCAGAGGTATATGACTCTACCAAGAGCCCCTGAAATTTGGGACACATGATCGCAACATGTCCTCAAGCACTTATATCATGTTCTTTAACTATGAATCTTTCAGGGGGTGGTATGATGTGCTCAGAATCACCCGTGTACATAAAACCCTTTGTATCCCTTGCTAGAACCATGAAGTAAACCGAGTGTCCCTTTATGAAACGATAGTATGTGGGACCTTGAGAATTCATAGTATCTCATGGATGTAAAATTTCCCAAGATCAACAACATTTAAGGTCTCCTTGATCAACAAAAAATGTGTAACCTTTATGAGCCTATGACAAACAAACCACATAGAATCACTACCTTGAGGTGACCTCGGTAAACCTATCATTAAATCCATTGTAAGGTCAAACCATTTCCACTCAGGGATAGATAACTATTGTAAAAGTTCAGTTGGTTGCTGGTGTTCCTCCTTCACCTAAAAATAGGTGGAACACCTCATGAAAAACCAAGCTATATATCTTTTCATACCTGGTATCCAGTATTAGAGATGTCAATCCTAATACATCTTAGTGACACTAGGGTGTAATTACCAAGTTAAAGCATGAAGTCTCACACCATCTCCTCATGCATGTCTTAATAAACCCATATGTTACCATGTATAAAAATAAGTTCATCCTATCTTATGGTCCAACCAGTAAGAGGGTCCTCACCTGCCACACTCTCCCGTAGGACTAGGATCTTTAAATCTAATAGATGCCTTGTTCTCACTCTATCTCGAAGAGTAGAGGTAACAACTACGGATGACAGGTAAGTCTGTCCTAGACTACCATGCACATCCATGTGCATCTCAATAAACAAGTTCATGAGCTTCCACTCATTACTATCCTGCTGAACTTCCTGTATCTCAGTCACATTACTGAGTTCATTGGACTATACATTACATTTACTAGGAATTTATGAATGTTCAGAATCAAAATACTGTAGGTATTCAACTCACCTTAATTGCCTAAAATTCATATCATGCTATGTAAATTTGTACTCAAGGATTTTTTAATTCATAAGCACCACAAAACTCTTTCTAAGTAAGTAGTGTCTCCAATAGTGAAATACATGAACAACTGTAGCTAACTCGAGATCATGCATTGGGTAATTTCTCCCATGTGGCATCAACTATCAAGACCTGTATGCCACGAATCTATCCCCCTTTATAAGGACTCCTCCTTGTATGATACCTGAAGAAATAAAGTACATAGTGTAACTCCTACCTAGCTCTAAAAAAATTAGTATCAGTTCTGAAGTCAATCTCCCTTTTATCTCCTGAAATGTCATCTCAAAGTAATATGACTATAAAAACCTCAAACCCTTCTTAATCAATCCTATCAATAGTTCTTATAATCATGAGAAGTTTTGTATGAAATGGTTTTAGTAATAATATTTACCTAATAAACACCGCACCTCAAAGATGTTCTTGGGATACTCCTAAAAACTACAACTCTCACTTTCTTTGGGTACAATGATACTCCTGTCTCTGAGATGATGTGACCTTGGAAGTGAATCAGATCCACCCAGAAGTGGAAGTTTTGGATCTTATCATATAATTGATGCTCTCTCAGTGTATCCAATACAGTCACAAGATGTTTAAAATGGTCATGTTGATTGTGAAAATACACCAAGATATCATCCCTAAATACCATGGCAAAAAAATCTTGATAAGTATGGAAAACTCAGTTCATCAGTTCCATGAAGACCACTGGAACATTCCTGAGACTGAATGGAATAACCAAATAGTCATATAGATTGTACCTTTTATGAAAATTTGTTGGAATTATATCTTATGGTCTAACATAAACATGATTATAACTAGATCTCAAATAAATCTTTGAGAAAACCTAATCTCCTCAGAGTTGGTCGAAGATTTCATATATCCAGGGTAGAGGATAATGGTTCTTAACTATCTGTTGGTTAAATTTCTAGAAATCCACACATATCCTAAGTGTATTATCCACCTTTTTTCATAAAAATGATTTAAGAACCACATAGAGGAGTACAAGGTTGAATAAACCCCTTTCCCTCTAAATCCTCCAACTACCTATTGAGCCCTTGCATCTTAGTAGTATCCATCTTGTAAGGATGAATGGATAATGGTTTAGATCTTGGGACAAGCTTGATAGATAAGTCTACATCTCTCACTAGAGGTAAATATAAAATGTCAACTAGGAAGACATCCCTAAAATGATCAACCACTAGAGAGAAATGTGCTTGAAAAGTTCTTTGTTATTCTAGATATAAGCTCACAATCTAGGCTGTCATCCCTCCCAACCCACAATGCTCGGGTCAAGATTGACTTTCCTGGACATACCTTTCACCCTTGTGAAAAAACTCTCCACCCTATGTTGATGTGAAGGTCACCCTACAATAATAGAAATCAAACAAATCATGAAAGGAGACCAACTAGTCCATCCCAATAATTATGTAAAAACCTTTCATCTCGATGAAAAAGAGGTCCCATAAAAATTAACACCTTCCAATATCAAGGGGAACTCCCTAAACTAACATACAACCTACATTATAATACCCAATGGAGCTCCAAGAACCATGAAGTCATCATAGGTAGAAACAATGAGACCAAGGATCTCCACCATGAGCACCGATATAAAGCTATGTGAATATCCTATACCAAAAAGTGTAAAATCCAAAGTAGAGGCTACTAGAATAGTACCTATGATAGTATAAGGTTTAAGATCTTTCTCCTCAAGGGTCTGTTGTGCTATTTATATCTGGCCTGAATCATCACCCTGTGATACTTCCTGGCTACCCTAAGCAGATCCACTCTACTATCACTATAAAAACAGGGGGTGACTACCATGACCACGACCACCACATCAGCCCGATCTTCTAGTTTTACCCCATCTCCATACATGAAGAGAAGATGCAGACCTCACTCCTAAATGTGGACTTGGTTTAGAACATCTCTCACTATATACAAGAGGAAAAGTTATATAGAAGAATTGTAGATGGCCCATATTATTTCAATATTGGCACTTAAATGAATCCCTCATACACTAAGGCCTTATATGTCCTAGCCTACCGCACTGTTAGAATCTCACATGGATACCTGAGTATGTATTCTGGCTAAAAATATCACCATGTAGAAGATTTAGATGATGCTTCCTACTACCAGTCGATGCAGTACCAGATCTAGATGCTGAACTACCCTGGCTTGCACCTCCAGCCTCTCTTAGGTTACATTTTGTTATAATTTTCTGATTCAATATTCTAGAAATAGTAGTCATCCAAAATACATTCACCTATGATAATATGTCATACATGATACTATACTTGAATCAACATGATTAAAATAACTTATCACCCATAAGAATAGGTGTGAAGCGCTGAAGCTAAGTAAAACAGGATAAATAATCCATAAGCGATAAGATCCCGCTCTAGGTGCATGAAATATTGGGCTATATCAACCCTCAACATCTTAGGATAGAAGTAATTATAGAAGGATATATGAAAATATCTCCAGGACATCTCTTAATGATATCTTATCTGAGTAATTAAATCCATCTAAATCTTAGAATCAAGAATCATATATGTAAAGAGCTTTCCCCACCTCTCAGGAGGCATCTCTAGATGATTAAATATAGATAGAATGGACTTTTGATATGACTCCATAACCTATGGTATTACATTCACCAAAAATGTGGATGGATGCTACTTTTGGAACTCACTCGTCAACTCTTCCAAAGTTGGGGCTGGTCACAGTTCTCCCTAATGGGTCTTCATGAATCACAATAATACCATGTGGAATTATTCCTCAACACTTGTGTTAGATACTACTACTAGTGCCTCAGCTGAAACTATTGGAAGATCCACTTGTAGCCCACATACCACCACCTCCAATGTATGGTTTTCACCACCCTCCTAGTTTATGAATGGAGGATTTCATAGTATAATACCTCCACGAATGTTAAGTGCATGACTCAGATCAATATTATTATCAATGTTTTCATCTCAAAATTGCAGATGCTGAAATAAGATAGGTACAAGACATCCAATATAAAAAACACACCCCACTATATACCCCTATATTTAGGTATGGGAAACATAAAAATCATATATAATAAAGGGATACTACCTACTACCCATTACTAAGTTGGGTCTGGTTCAAGTTCTCTTCTATAAACAATTTCAGCTTCCAACTCATTTTCACTTGAATTCATAATCATTTCACATTTTTATCATAGTCCATAAAATGGTTAAAAGAATGGTTTGCCAAATTCTAATCCATGAGGGACCACACTCTTTATGAACCAAATTATGGAATCCACCTTTTTCACACCATAACATTCTCTAGAAATTTGATCAAAATAGTAGGTATTATTATCATGTCACTTATCACAAAAACAGAAAACAAGTAATGCATCCTAAATAGAAAGGCATAATGAATTTTATATGATTCATGTAAAGTTCCTTACATGATGCATGAGATGTAATAGCCTCATATACTCAAGTTTAAATACAATATAAATAATAATCACATCAATAATAACATCACAATTCAAGTGCATCACCCAAAGGTATAATCAAATCAACTATAATAGAAAAAATTCCGAAAAAAAAACAATTTTATTTAAGGTAATTTGGCTTTTTTCTATATGTGGGGTAGATACTCCTAGGAAAAACTCATTACCAAGCTCATATTCCTTCTTATGACTTTATATTGTCACCAAATAGTAAATAGAATCGTAGAATAATTCCTTTGGTACCACTTTGTAATGTCCCAGACCCAGATTCCACACAATAGTGCCTCAAGCTCAGTTAGCCACATGGCCTCAAGCACATCTCCCCAAAATCCAGATGCTATAAACTACCACTGAGGACCTTTGTGTGTCCATGGGGAGGCTATTACCTCATCACTAGAGTGTATAAAAACATAAATACAATGACATACAATATAAAAATTAGTAATAACAATCAGAAAATAGACACACACAAGGAATAGATATCAGTTCCAAAACAAACTCATACCATGATGATGATACTTGTCTCTAAAAAGTTGAAAAAATAGGTACACATCAGTATAATACAGTACATGTATCAAAATTGAAAAGGCCAAAAAGTATCCCAACTAGAATCATGAGCCTTAGCTCAATCCCATGCTCCCATTATCCCATGAATCAATAAAGAACCTATATTAGGGCCCTTTCCCATATCCATACCCATAATCATATAATATGTTCAGGTACCCAAGGCATCCCAAACAGGGTGTGAGAAATAATCCCAGTAGGCAGCCACCCAAGGTATAGTGACATCCAATCAATGAATATATATAACAATAGTGCATGCATTAATGTAATAAGTACAAAAGTACTGAAATTAAACATTCTATAAAGTCTAGGTTCTCATTTATAATCTAGTTTATTTAATCATTAAACTCATTTAAGTAAGTCTTGTGGCCTGAAATATTTCCCAGTGTCCCCATGATAACATGATCAAAGGATTCATAAACATTCCATTTACAAGTATAAAAAAAATACCGAATCCAATATTGTGCTTTGGGTTAGAAGATGCTTCATATAACTCATTTCATTTATTATTCATCTATGAACCTAATCCCATCCTTGGAAATAATAAATTGGAACCCAAGTATCTATCTAGGTATAATATAAAACAACACCCTACAAGATCATCCATGGTGATCCTCATAAGAACCTATGTATTTTCCTAGGTGTGGTATAACATCCCTATAATTCGAGTCCATCCTTTGTGGTCTACTAAGGGAGCACAAGTATCACCCATGGAATATATGATGAAATTCTATTTGAGTCCCTCATTGGAAATTCCTATGGAATCCAAGTATCACTCTACATATAGTAGTCATCCCCTTTGAGTCTATCTATTGTAGTCCATATAAGGAGTCCATGTGTTACTCAGGCATATGCACTGTGAAAGTCAAATGAATTTTCCATGGAATTAGACATTGAATCAGTGTATCACCCAAGTAATATTCATAATAATCCAATAAAATTTAATCAACATCATTTAATAAATTTAATTTAACTATGTCATGGTCAACACCAAGAAAAAATCATTTACAGCTCACCACAAAAGGTGGCTAAAGGAATGGGCTAATATTGGAAGGCTTAACCTTTAATTAAACTCACATGGTTAATTTATTATAAAAATCATATCAAGCTTAAAAAATAAATTACAAATCCAATGACAAGTTTCTTTAATTACATATTCAATAACTAACAATTAAATTTAATGATTTAAATTCATTTCAATGCGATGCTCCGAGAATTGGGTGTGCGAAACAACAACATATATAAACACTTTGACTTTTAACAAAAAGCATGAGACCGCCTACCGTAGGTCTATAGGGGATAGATCATCCTGTATCTGCTTCTAATTTGACTAATATTGGGAGAAATTCAAATAACAGATGAAGAACCTAACAATAGGAAAAATTATTTTACACCTAAATAGTTAAACCTATACAAACCAAATGAGGAATGACACAAAATTAATCGATATATTACTGGCATAGATCCAATGAGATAGATGGTTCTTGAATCGATCACTAGATGGAATAAAAATCCCACTTCCTAGAATAGTTCTCAATAAGGATCTCTCAAAGAGTGGATTTATAATGTATAAAGAAATGTGTAATTAGATTTATAAATAGATTTAATTAGGGGTAAAATAAAAAAATTCACCCAAAAAACTGGGACACATGGTTTGGTGGAATGGTTGGACAAACCATGCACTAAGAGTGCTCTATTTTCTATAGGAAAGGGGTACATCATACGGTTTCCACACAAGGTTTGTCTAACCATGATAAAACCATGAAAATCCCCACCATCAAAATTATAGGAATTCTTTCACGACCATGTTCCCCAAGTCGAATAGTTTGTCTAAACATTCGATATTCTCCTACTCTATGCCCATGACTCACACTATTTTTCTGACCATACATACTACCCTGTACGGTTTGAACTGACTATGCACTATGAGTTTTTCATCCCTAGTGTTGGGTTCTAGGATCCGAACCAGCCACAGACACCCACAATACCTCCTAGACCACAACGAGCAATCACATTAGTCCATTTATAAACATTTAAGATGAAAAATAGAAATAAGAGGATATGTAACTCAAAGAAGAATCAGATTCTTACACATTATGGGACAACGATTTTCCGAGTATCATATCACTTTTAGTTTTATCAAGTGACCGGTAGGGTACTGAGTACCCAATACAGTTTGATTGGGTACTCAGTAGTATTTTAAGTGTTTCTTTATGTGGGGGAAGTCCCATAATTTTATGGCCCCCAAATTCTTATTTACTTGAGTAGTAGCCTAGGATAGGAAATTTGGATATCCTATACCTCTTCATTCCCTTGAATCATATGGATTTGAGGTTGATCATGATCCATTTTTTCAGGCTAAAAAATGGTGAATTCCATCCTCCAACTTCTCCCTTCCTCTTCTTTGTTACTTCTATAATTTTAGGTGGTTATATCTAGATTTTTGATAATATTTAAACTAAATAAATGTTTAATTATCTTGATATGGTTGGGATTTTTGAGTGTCCTAAAGGAGGAGGATGTCACTTGTTGCTCACTATTTCATTAGAGGCACGTTGCCTAGTGTATTTATATCAATATTTAATTGAGTTAGATTACGATTAGTGATGAAATTATTGTTTTATGATGGTTATTTAATTTATAAGAGTGTCAAGAGTATTTTGTGGGCTACTAGTGTGTTATTTTTGTTTTTTCTAGCCATGAAAGTGCACTATAATATTATGTGGATTATTTCTTATTAAATTAAAATTTTAAATTAATTTTAAATTTTTATAATTAATTTTTCATGTCATTTAGTGCAATATAGAGGATCATGAGAATGGAAAATATTATTTTGGGCTTTGGAGTGGATTTTTTTTATTGATGTTGGTGGTCTATTTATTATATAACCATATGTGCATCTTCATGTGAGTTACATGTGTGTGCCATTGGTTTGGGTTTAGAAATTTTCACAGGGGGTTGAGTGTGTCTATGAATGTTTTATTGTGGGATAGGCTTGGGTTAATACTTTTAATAGTTACTCTAGTGTTCCACACATGGGTTAAATATTAAATTGATGCATGGTTTCTATGCTGCTAATGGGTGTGATATTTGGAATTTCTTAAAGGACCCCGAAGTAGTCATGGCTATGAGAACAAATGGTGGATGATGTAGAGTGAACTCTAGTGAGTGTTTTATGGGTATACAAGTGTATATCCATTAGATAACGATTTTGAATTCTTTTTTGCCTTGGTAATTATGAGGAAAAGATTTTGGAAATATCATTGGGACCCCAAAACTTATCATGTGAGAGGAGTGGGATGATAAAAATGAGTTTAATTATTATGGTAAGTTATTGAGCATATATAAATTGTGTCTTAGGATTATATAATAGGGTGGTTACTCTCCTTATATAATTCCTTGTGGTATTTTGTTGATGTAATGAGGTGGTACGCACTCTTATGGGCATAGGTATCTTGATAGAGTGAAACAAAAATATGAGTTATGCATAATACCCTAGAATAAATCCATATGATTCTTAGCTAAGGAGAGGAATATGAAACTTATGGGTAAACCCAAGTGGGGTTTTGGGTTTCTTATATATGGGATTAAATCATGGAATGTGTTGAGAAAGGGACCACACATCTAGTTAAATTCCTTTAGGTATGAATATATTCTAGAAGAATTATTTAGGCTGGGATAATAATGGGATTAAGAGAGGCATAATGAAGGTATAACCATGGTTCGAGATTTTGAGTTAGGTATGGAATAAGGTCATGGGATCATATTAAGAGGCTCAATAGGATTAATCAGTTTTTGTAATGTACATGTGTGATAAAGTTTGTTAGGGTGGGTTATGTTTAGATGCACATGATACCCTCTCACATAGATCTGTATAGGCTGAGTGTGTCGATAGACGAGGGATAGGTTATGGGATTTAAATTATTTTTTTCTATGATTATTCCAACAATATCTTAAAATTTTCTTATTTCAAGGTTTGGAGGAATTTTTATAATGATGTAGGAATAGTGTTGAAATTAGAGTATAAATTCTAGTTGGGAGAGGGTGATTCAAGGTGTGGAGGTATGTATTGTGTCATGAATGGTTGGGTTGGATTCTTGATGTAGTATGGTTGGTTCAACTCTGTTGTATAGGTCTTGATGTGGATTTTTAGTAAATTTAAAACCTTATGTTTTACTAGAAAAACCATATGTATGGATTTAAAAATCTTACCCATGATTTTTTATTTTATGATTGCAGCATGATCTTAATGGTCATGGCATATATCTTTAAGAGGTTGTTTCTATGGCTCTAAAATTTTGGGTGTCACTACATTATGGAGGTCTGGAGGTCAATTTATTTAGTTCTACTATTTTGGGGATCCTTGTCCCATTGTGCCTTAGTTGTTTGATATCTATTAATTAGATATAGTAGATCAAGGAGTTTATCTAGTTTTAAATAATATAATATTGAGAAATTAATGCATGATTTACAAAGTGTTTTTCAACTTTGTTTCGTTTTGGAATGACTATTACCCATTGCACTATATTTTTTTGAATCTCTAGAAGCTATATAAAATTAAAATTTCCTTATAATTATTCTTATTTAATTTATTTTACCCAAGCCATAGGTGGACATAGGTGTTTTATTTGATACCTTTTATGAACAATTAGTTATATTTAGCCCCTGGATTTAAGAGATTGATTAATAATGATCTATGGTGAGGCTCTCATCCCTTTTTCTTTATGTTATCCTAATTATTTTTATAGAGAGGTTATTGTTTTTTTTGAAACTGGTATGTGTATTTCATAGATATTTATGTGTTATAGGTTTTTGGGGTTTTCCATTCATGATCTCGAACTTTTGATCATCTTCTTTACCTTATTATTCTCCAATGTATTATGAATCTCTAGTCAATATTGGTGATTTAGAAAATCTTATTATAACTTATAGAATAATATGATCTACTAGATTATTTTGATTTATCCCAAAGGAACTTTATTAACCTTTTTGTTTCATTTTTTGTGAGGTTGGTGATTTTTTTGGTTGAACTTCCTTAATAATGAAATTAAATAAATATCATGAAATAGGTAAGATGGATTTGAAAGGGGGAACAAGAAAAACATGTTCTTGATAGGTTTTATTATTATTTTGTGTGTGTTAGTTTTAATGATTAACATTCAGTACAATGATTATTCTATTAGAGAGACTTATTACCATCAAAATCAGATAACTAAAAAAATACAGTAATGTAATGAGGGTTATTGAAATATGTAACTCTTAGGAGATATATTTTTTATTTACTATTATGTTTGAGAATGGGTTCGATGTTATCTAATATTGTTATGTTTGGGGATTAATTTGGTAGTACTAGTTTTCTATGGAGGAAAAGTGGGTATTGATGTGTTTCAGTTTGTTATTTCTCCCCATGAATATTGAAAAAAATGTTTCATGAGTTAAAATGGATAGTGGGAATGGGGATAAAAAGTGAAAATACTTGTTTGTAAAGGTATGATGAAAATTGAATGTATCTATTATTAATATAATGGTCAATGGATTGTGAAAACTAAAATGATATGAAGGAAAGTGGTGGTTTATGTGAAAGGAACATGTTTAGAATAAATAGAGAATGTTCTATAAAGATCATTAGAGTAAAGAGTAGTGGGATGTTAATCAATTGTTAATTATTGAAATGAATTATCATGGATGAAATTAATGTGATGAGATATGAATGAACATATTGAAATGGGATTTGGGTTGATTAATGGTTTAACATGGTTGAAAAAAATGGATTAATGAATGTAATGAGGATATTAAATAGTAAATGGTGGGAGTATAAGTGATTGGAAAATATGTTATTAATTACATGAATTTATTTTCTTTCAGATTTGTATTATTCTATGATGATGTTGTTTTTTGTTTTAAGTGGTGTTTTGGTGTGTGGTTTCTAAGTTGTTATATCAATATTGTGTAAGTGGTTTTGGGTATATGATGTGCTAAGGGATGATGAAATGAAAAAATTAAAGAGTTTTAATATCTCAAGGTTTAATTAATGGGGCGTGATGGATCAAATTATGTATAAAAATATAGTCTATAACAACATAGATTCATCATATGTGATACATGGTATGACTATTCATGTTGCAGTGATGATGATATATGTTGGGGCCATAAATGGAAGGTGGATGGCATGATCTTGATTTTCTATATGTTCATGATACCCTATTATGAGGAGTATATACTATGTGGTTATGATGTGGTGATATGTTGTTGTGGTATATGGTATAATGTGGCATACAAGATTTGGTGGAGAGGATGATGAAAAAATATGATATGGGTGGAGGTCATACATGGAGGGAGGAGGGAACAAGATTAATTTCCTTTATGTTTACATTTCCTTATAGATGTGTGGTTGTTAGAACTGGATATATGGTTGGGATATATGGTATTTTTTGGTATGTAGATACTTGGTATTGTAACACACCAACTTGGGATGTATGTCAAATATACTTCTAAGATGAACCACCACATACCTGAGGAGTGTCTCTGATCCCTTTAAGATAATGAAAAGAATCAAAGGTATCAAAAAACCACTGTGAATGGTTTCAACCTCACTAAAAAAATAAAAAATCTAATAATGGAATAAAAATAAATAGGTAAAGGTACATACCAATGGAAATCTAAATAAAATAATTTTTTTTATAAATTTTAAAAAACTATAACAGAAGTTAAAACAAAAGAAAATGAAGACCAAACAAGCCATTAAAACATCAATCAAACTAGTTTTATGAAACTGATGGTCCAATCACTATCTCCATGTGAATCATAAGTTTCCACCATGATCCAAATACCTTTCACCTAAAAAAATGATGACCCCAGAAAATAACGAAAAATCTAAGACCTAGAGAAAACTGCATACCAAATGAATACTACAAACCCACAAATGTGAATATATAAGGTGTGAGCTAAATCCAGTTGTATACCACCATGTGTAACATCCCTATTCTGGAAGCTGCCCAGAGACACCCCGTACCTAGTTGGTCACATGACCTCAAGAGCATTTCCCCGAATTCCAGAGGCTGCCAACTAGTAGCGAGGGTCTTGGGTGTGATAGTGGGAAAACTATGCCCTCATTGGCAGAGTAACATATTGGAAGTAAAATAGATATACCATAGCGGAAGCAAGCCAAACACCAAGAAACAACTGAAGACTGAAGAAATATACAGCTGGAGCACATATATAAAAAAAATGATGCATGATACATATGTATAGGAAAGTAGCCAAACAAATCACAATGATGGAATAAAAAAAAGTATTAAGCCCAAGTATAAAAGAAAACAGATAAACAGCTCCTCAGCATCACAAGCCTCAGCTTGGTCCCATGCACACTAGCTCCACAGTAGTCAATTACCTAAAGTAGAAGGGAGCTTTCCCTTATCTATACCAACAACAATATAATCTGTTTGGGCCCAAAAGCATGGCCCAAACAGGGTGTGAGACTAAATCCAAGTAAGCAACCTCCACCAGATCTGTGCCTAACAGTCAGTCAATATATGGCAGGTAATAAATAATACGAAGCATTAAACAAGGAAGTACTCAGTAGTAAAAAATCCATAGTTTCAAAGCATTCAGTTTCATATATCAAGTAAATAGATAATCAAGCAGGAAAACATAAATAGGTAACCCTATGGTAAGTACTCACAGCCTATCCCCTCTTGTCCTACCTAGAAACACAAGTAACCCTCTGGGAAGTATACACAGTCTACCCCTATGGTTCAAATTACAAGGATATAACAAAGACTCTCTGAGGAATCACTCTCAGTCAATTCCTATAATAGTCTAAAGTGATAAATACTCTCTAAGGAAGCTCACACGATCAATTACCCTTATAGTCAAAAGTGGTTAAAGAATCTCTGAGGAAGCTCACACGGTGAATTTCCCTTATTCTACTACACCAGGTTCTCCCAGCCCTGTGTAAGTCAATGAGCATAGAAATTCAATACATCCAAAGTAAACCTCAAGAACTAATTGGCTAAATAGTCTACAATATATCAAGAATGTTAGATAAAAACAATCACCCCATCCTATAGTACTAGTCATGGGGAAAACATAAAGGAAGCCTAACAAGCTAAACAGGACCGAACATTCATAAACATAACATGCATGGGAAAACACTTTCAAGACATAGAAATAAACCCTATTCGCATCCAATTAACCTCTACTCATGCATACCAGCATAACAGGAAATTAACAGGGTTAAAATGGTAAACACGCAACACCCCGTTCGAGGGTATTGGACAAAATTGCACATATAACTCAAGAACTTTCAATGGAAAGGCACAAACCACCTACCTCGGCATTGGGAGATCGCTATACGTGAACCTCAATCCTTGAATCTCCCAATAACACAATCGATCTACAAAAATTCTCAAAACATTGAACCAAGGATAACTTGAGAAAGATAAGTAATTATTAAATGAAGCTCTAGAAGAAGTAAGATCTTACCTAGGTGATCCCAACACAATAGATGGTGGTCGAATCAGAGATCAGATGCTCAGTCGGGGGATCAAAGGAATATCATAGCCGTACGGGTTCTCTCAGACGAACTAGGTCGAGAAGAAGGCCTTTATGGAGATTAGATGTGACCCCGGTAAGTATAATGAAATATAAAATAAAATACACAATGTGTAATTTAGAAGTACACGATGTGTACTTGGTGTTTCTATACTCTGATTTAGGAGGTCTCCAGGTCACCCCCAGATGGTCGTGTGTGCAGCCATTACACGACTAGCACACGAATTCATGTGGAAACCGAGTACATGACACGTACTCATAAAGTACACGGTGTGTACTTCAAAAATTTCTAGAAATTCCTCTTTTTCTCAAAAACAACTAGAAAAGGAAAACATGCCTGAAAAGAAGATTCAGGTTCTTACAAAATTCCCCCCTTAAAGAAATTAGTCCCCAAATTTCCATAATAAGGAAGCGTAGAAGAAGAAACCCCAAACAACTTTGGCCACTGCGACCATACATCCGCCTCCCTCTCCCAAGTCTTGTCCTGTACTCACTCGTGCTGCCATAACACTCATACCAGAGGAACAGACCGACCATAGAGAACCTTTTAACTTCGATCGAAAATCCAGATAAGATGCTCCTCAAAAGATTCACCCACTTCAAACTCAACCTCATCGGGTTGGAAGACATGAGATGGGTCTGATAAGTAACATCAAAGATGAGAAACGTGGAAAACTTCGTGCATAGACCGGTACCTCTGAGGTAACTACAACCGATAGGAAACTGACCCAAATCTCTCCAACACCTCAAATGGCCCGACATACCTTGGCGAAAGCTTACCCTGTCTTCTAATCCTTATATACCCCAACCTCGGTGTGACACGCAAGATAACCTAATCCATAACCTCGAAATCTAGAGGTCTTCTCTGCTGATTAACATAAGATTTCTGTCGAGACTATGTGATAGCCATCCTCTTCTGAATCAACTCTATCTGTTATGTGGTCTCCAAAACAAGATTAGGTCCTAACATAGCTATCTCTCCTACCCCCAGCCAACATAAGGTTGATCAGCATGGTCTACCGTACAAAGCCTCATAAGGTGCCATCTGAATAGTTTCTTGAAAACTATTATTGTAGGAAAACTGTACAAGAGGTATATGCTTCTTATAAGAACCTCCAAAATCCATAATGCATGCTCATAGAATTTCCTCAAGCACCTGAATCGTACTCTCGGACTGACCATCTGTCTAGGGATGGTAAGATGTACTCAAAAGTACCTTTGTACCCAAATCCTTCTGAATCCCCTTCCAGACCCAAGAAGTAAAACGTGCATCTCTGTCTGAAATTATGGAGTGTGAAAATCCATGTAAATGTTCAATATCACGGATATAAAACCATCCTAGCTCATCAAGACTGAAGGTTTCCTTGATCAGAAAGAAGTGAGAAACCTTCGTGAGTCTTTCAATGACAATCCACACTACACCATTCCCTTGAGGCGACCTCAGTATACTTGTCAAGAAATCCATTGCGACATCATTCCACTTCCACTCGGGAATGGGTAACTGCTGCAAAAGCCCTACTATTCATTGATGCTCCACCTTCAATTACTGATAGATGGAACACTTCATGACAAAATCAGCAACATCTATTTTCATATCTGGCCACTAATACTGATGGTGTAGGTCATGATACATCTTGGTGACACCAGGATAAATTTCCCAAACTGAGGAATGAAAGTACCACATTAGCTCCTTGCGTATGTCTGTTGGAACCCATACGCACCCCTAGAAATTCAAGATCTCCTCCTCAACTATGGTCCATCCAAGAATAGGGTCCTCTCCTAACATGCTTTCTCGTAGGACTAGGCCTTTAGAATCTGATAGCTTCCTTATTCACACTCGATCAAGTAGAGTAGAGGTAACAACTATAGAAGAAAGAAACGTCTGCCCCTGTCTATCATGAACCTCCAAATGCATCTTAGAGAACATCACCATAAGCTACCACTCACTATTGGCCTCCTGAACTGTCTGTATCTGAGTCCACCTGCTCAGCACATCAGCCACTGCATTGACTTTCCTAGGCGTATAGGAAAGCTCGAAGTCAAAATATTGAAGGTACTCGACCCACCTACACAGTCTCATATTCAAGTCATGCTGAGTGAAGATGTACTTGAGGATTTTGTGGTCGGTGAAAACCACAAAATGTTCTCCTAGAATATAATGTCTCCAATAGCGTAAGGCATGAAAAACTACCTCCAACTTGAGATTGTGCGTCGGGTAATTTCTCTCATGTGTCCTCAACTGCCGAGACCTGTACGCGACGACTCCTTCCCCCTGCATAAGCAAAAATCCCAGCCCGATACCTGAAGCATCCTAATGAATAGTATATATTTTTCTCGGATCTAGAAAGACTAGTATCGACACTGAATTCAATCTCCATTTCATCTCTTAAAAGGATATCTCACAAGAATCTGACCACAAGAACCTTGCACCCTTCTTAGTCAAACCCATCAGTGGAGCTACTAAGCATGAAAAGTCCTGTACGAAAAGTCTATAGAAACCAGCCAGCCCTAGAAAACTTTGTACCTCAAATATGTTCTTCAGATACTCCCAGGAAACCACTACTCTCACTTTCTTTGGGTCGGCTGATACTCTTGACTCTGAGATAACATGACTCAATAAGTGAATCTTGTCCACCCAAAAGTGAAATTTTGAGATCTTAGCATATAAATGATGCTCTCTCAGTGTACTCAGAACAATATCTATATGGGTAGCATGGTCATGTTGAGTGTGAGAGTAAAACAAGATATCATCCATGAATACCACCATGAAAGAATCCAAGTATGGATGGAACACTCAGTTCATCAGTGCCATGAAGACTGTAGGCGCGTCCGTGAGACTGAACAATATAACCACATACTTGTATAGACCATACCTTCTCCGAAAAGCTATAAGAGGTATATCATATAGTCTAATTCACAACTGATGATAACCAGATCTCAAGTCAATCTTCAAGAACTCCCGGGATCCTCGAAGCTGATCAAAGAGATCATAAATCCTCGGTAAGGGATATTGATTATTGACTGTCAACTAGTTCAACTTCTGATAATCCACACAAATCCTAAGGGTACCGTCTGCCTTCTTCAAAAACAGGACAGGCAAACCCCATAGAGAAGTGCTGGGTCGGATGAAACCCTTTGCCTGCAACTCCTCCAATTGCTTCTTGAGCTCCTGTAACTTTGGTGTAGCCATCCTATAAGGAGTAATGGACACTGGTTCTGCTCCTGGAAAAAGATCAAAATAAAATTCCACCTCTCTCTGGAGGAAAATATGAAAATTCCTCTGGAAAGACATCATTGAAATGATCCACTACTGGAGGAAAGTATAACTATGAAGTCCCCTAGTCATCCAGATATAGACTAGCAATCTGGGCTATAACTCCTCTCAACCCATGATGATCGGGTCCCATCCTGCTCTCCTGGACATCCCATTCATCCTTATAAAGAAATGATCTTCCCTATGGTGATGTGAAACTCACCCTATGACGATAATAGTTAATGACTACATAAAAGGGAAATAACCAGTCTGTTCCGAGAATGACGTCAAAGCCTATTAACTCTAGGACATAGAGGTCCCATAAGAAGTGACACCCACCAAACTCAATAGGGGAATCCTTCTACTAATGTACCCTAGCCATTATAGTACCCAAAGGAGTGTCTAGCATCAAGATATCAGCAGAATAAAAAATACAGATCCCAAGGCTCTCCACAACAGAAATAGATATAAAGTTATGGGAAGCACCTGTATAAAAAAGAGAAGAAGATAGAACTGAGGAAACTAGGATTGTACATCAAACTGTAGAGGTTCTGGGATCCTGATATTGCTAAGTCTGGTCCACCGTAGAAGTCTGACCTAAACCGCAGCCCTGTGACCCTGCATGACCACTCTGAGCTGATCCACCCTGCTGTCACTAAAATCCTGGTGACTAACTACCACGACCACGACCTCCACCTCAGCCCGAACATTCAGAAGAACTCCAGTTCCTTGACTAAGGAGTAACTAGTGGTGCTACTCTTGAATGCGGAGTCATGTAATAACACCTGTCACTAGATTCTGGTGAGAAGATCTGACAGAAACGCTAAAGATGGCCCATCTTACCACATGATCAACACTCAATTGGTTCTCTCAGGCAATGTGGCCTCATATGCCCACTCTTCCCGCACTGGTAGCACGCCACCTGGATACCAGAAGGTGCATCCCACCTACTATGATCTCCTTGGGCAGCCTCTCTGTGGAACTTCCTGCTATCAACCGGTGAAACAATAACCCTGGATGTTGAACCACCCTGGCTCACAGCTCTAGAATCGCTCAGATTATTCTCCATGATCAGTTCTTGGTTGAATATATAGGATATAAAAGTAAACCCAAAGATGTTCACCTGGGATCAGATATCATGCCTGAGACCATCCTCAAACTTCCGTGCAAGGAACAAATCATCTCCCCCTAGAAAGGGTGTAAAGCGCTGCAACTCAGTGAAGCGAGAAGAGTACTCCATAACAGAAAGAGTAACCCGATCCAGAATCATGAACTCTTGGGATCGATTGTCCCTCAAGGTATCTGGATAGAAGTAATGATAGAAGGTGTGCTGAAACTCATCCCAATCCATATTATTCTGGTGTCCCACCCGTGAGATCACATCCCACCACCTCTTGGAAGAGTCTCGAAGCATTTAGGTAGCGAGCTTAACCCTCCTCTCTAGCGGCGTCTCCAGATGGTCGAAGATTGTCAGTGTGAATTCTAACCATGACTCTATAGCCTGGGGTCCTCCATACCCTGAGAAAGTTGGAGGATGTTTCTCCTGAAAGACCCACGTCAATTCTTCCATCGATGGGCCAGGAGTCGATGCTCCCTGGAAGGTCTGTATCATCCTCATATTTCCCTCCCTAAACTGCACATCAGTACCTGTGTTAGGTATAACCGATGGTGGAAAAATGGACCAACTGGAGGATCTACTGGAAGTCCTTGATCGGCCATATCTGGTGTCTGATCAGTGCCCTATAACTGGCGTACAACCAGAGGATGTCTTGGTGGCATGACTTTTCAAGGTCAAGCACACACCTTAGATCAAGATTGGTAGGGACTAAAACCTAGAAGTGTAAGATGGGAACAAGAGAAATAAAGCATTCAAGCTTTACAAAACATGGATACATGGCGTGTATAATGACTACATAGCGTGTTCCCTTAATCCTTTCACATGGGCATGTACTTCTGCCAACCCAGGTCATGTAACACTCTATACACATGACATGTTTTCCTAACACACGGTGTGTACTTGACTTTTCTACCCCTGCCCGAGTCCTTCTACATGACTAAGCTACACGGTTCTCCTAGAAAAAGACTACACGACATGTTTGTGCCGGACATGACCTTTACTAGATAAGCTTCACCGACCCATGTTGTTAGTGACACGACCAAATACATGGCTCACACTACACGGCGTGTTCTAGATGGACATGACATATACTAAAGGATACTTAACTGACTCGTTTTGTTAGTTACATGACCAGTTACACGGTTCTACAACATGGCGTGTACATCCGGTACACAACGTGTTTTACCAAAAACTCCAACCCGGTGTCTTTTCTCACATAGTCTGAGACACAGTTAGAGGCTAAATGTCATATACATATAGTACACAACGTATACTTAAGAAAATAAGTTTCTTCCCGGATAGAAGAACACATGGCCTATATTCAAAACTAAATGTCATGTATTCTGGGTTTTTCCAGACAGTAAGCCTCAAAAACTACTTTGGAGCCCAGAAAAACACTAAAACGAACACTAAAGTTCCAAATTCCGATCTGTGAGGGCCCATAATCCTCACGAATCAAAGCTTGGAATCTCTTACATGTTATATACAAGAAAAACAAGTCAATGATCCACCAAATACCGATCCATGAGGGCCCATAACACCTCAAGAACCAAAGTTTGGTTTTCATTCAAACAAAAACTTACAAAATCAATACCCTATTAAACATTAGGTATTTTATCAAGGAATCTATCACAACAACATGAATATCTAGAACAACATCTATCACAACAGCATGAAATTACTAATGCACCCTAAATGACATGGAAAGAATGCATGACATGTGATTACTAGAAAGTTCCTATATAACGCATGAGATGGCATACCCTCATCTAATCGGGTTGCAACCAAAATAGAACCTCAATAATATCAACAGTAACAACACAAAACATGTGAATCACCCAATGGTGAAATCAAATCAACTATAAAATTTCAAAACCAGAAATTGTAATAAACGAGGTAAATTGAATTTTACTTGTACACAAGTTAGCTACTCCCAGGAACAAATTATTACCAAGTACCTATTTCCATCATATCCTTGACTATAGGCTCCAAACAGTAAGTCAAGAAGAAAATAATTCCTCTGATACCACTTTATAACGTTCCAGTTCTGGAAGCTACCTAGAGACACTCCGCACCCAGTTGGTCATATGGCCTCAAGCACATTTCCCTGAACGCCATAGGCTACCTACTAGCAGTGAGTGCCTTGGGTGTGATAGTGGCGAAACTATTCGCTCATTGGAAGAGTAACACATCAGAAGTAAAATAGATATACAATAACCAAAGCAATAGTAATTCCAAACAATAACAAATAGTGGAAGACTAAAGAAATAAATAGTTGGGGTACATATATAAAAAATGATGCATGATATATATGTCTATAAAAGCAACCAAACAAATAAAAATTCCAGAATACAAAATGTTACTAAGACGAAGTACAAAAGCAAATAGATAAATAACTCCTCTGCATCTCAAGACTCATCTTGGTCCCATGCTCTCCAGCTCCACAGCAGTCAAGTACCTGAAGTAGAAGGGCACTTTCCCTTATCTATACCTGCAACAATATAATCTTTTTGGGCCCAAAATCATGGCCCAAACATGGTGTGAGACTAAATCCCAGTAGGTAACCACCACAAGATCTGTTCCTAATAGTTAGTGAATATATGGAAGGTAATAAATAATAGGAAGCAGTAAACAAGGAAGTACTCTGCAGTAAAAAATCCAAATTTTCAAAGCCTTCAATTTCATATATCAAGTAAACAACTAATCAAGAAAGAAAACACAAACAGGTAACCCTTTGGGAATTACTCACAGCCTATCCCCTCTAGTCCTACCTAGAAACACAAGCAACTCTCTAGGAATCACACACAGTCTACCCCTCTAGTTCAAATTACAAGGATATAACAAAGACTCTCTAAGGAAGAACTGATAGTCAATTCCTCTTATAGTCTAAAGTGATAAAGACTCTTCGAGGAAGCTCACATGGTCAATTGCCCTTATAGTCAAAAGTGGTTAAAAACTCTTTGAGGAAGCTCACACGGTCAATTCCCCTTAGTCTACTACACCAGGTTCTCATGGCCCTGTGTAAGTCAACGAGCATAGCAATGCAATACGACCAAAGTAAACCTCACTAACTACTTGGCTAAATAGTCTACAACATATCAAGCATGTCAGATAAAAATAATCACCCCATCCTACAATACTAGTCATGGGAAAAATATCAAGGAAGCCTAATAGGCTAAAAGGACTGAATGGTCATAAACATAACATGAATGGGAAACACTTCCAAGGCATATAAATCAACTCTATTCGCATCCAATTAACCTCTAATCATGCATACCAGCATAACAGGAAATTAACAGGGTTAAAACGGTAAACACGCAACACCCCGTTAAAGGGTATTGGACAAACTTGAACATATAACTCAATAACTTTCAACGAAAAGGAACAAACCACCTACCTCGGTGCTGGGATATCACTATACATGAACCAAAATCCTTGAATTGCCCAAGAACATGATAGATCTACAAAAATGCTCAAAAAGTTCAACCAAGGATAACTTGAGAAAGAGGAGGAATCATGAAAAGAAGAACTAGAAGAAGTAAGAGCTTACCGAGGTGATCCCAACACAATCGACGACAGTCAAATCAAAGATCGGATGCTCGGTCGGGGGCTCGGAGGAAGATTGCGGCCGTACAAGTTCTCTCGGATGAACTAGGTCGAGAAGATGGCCTTTCTGGTGATTAGATGCATCCCCGATACATTTAATGAAAAAAATACACGGTGTGTCCTTTGGAAGTACATGGCATGTACTTTTCATTTCCGTACTCTACTTTAGGTGGTCTCTAGGTCACCCCCACACGGCCATGTGTGTGGCCATTACATGAACAACACAGAACATTATGTGGAAATTGAGTACACAACGTGTACTCATAAAGTACATGACATCTACTTAATAAATTTCCAAAAATTAATCTTTTTCTCAAAAACAACCAGAAAAGGAAAACATACCAGAAAAGAAGATCTGAGTTCTTACTCCATGATTCCAATTAATTCCTTTTATAAAATAAACCAAAATTTCTAGTTTGAAAATAATGTTAACAAATAGGTTTTTAGTTTTCATTAAAAATTATAGGAATAAACCAAACATAGAACATTCACTATATTAAAGTACAAAAATATAAAACATAACATAAAAATATTTTAATCAAAACCATACCAAATCCAAAATCCAATTATTTCTCTTTAAAACACTACTTTTTTTAAAAAAAACAAACCAATATTTGGTTTAAAATAATTTAAAATCATTTCAAAAAAACTATCACTATAAAACTATTTCCTCATTTTTAATTTAAAACATTTTACACACCTAACTCAAAGGTAAGAAAGGAAATAAGGGTAAAAAATAATGATATCACCACCATAAGAGGTTAAAAAAAATTCTAATAAATGGATGGAACAAAACTAGTCAAAATGAAGGCTAAACCTTGAAGGAATCAATAAATCAAAAAGTCCATCCAAGCAATAATAATCTCACACGATAATACATAAAAAAGGAATAACATAAGATACATCACTATAAAATCATAAAATATGATACATATAATGATTAAACACTATAGGGAATAAAAGGAAAATACATGACACATACTGGTGGACCTACTACTGACAGGGTAACAGTCATATATCTATAAATCAAATCACTCTAACCAGTCTCCTTAGTGAAAATCAAACTATCCAAGTGTTATGTACAACTACTAGGAACAATAATGTGTATAAATATCAACTATCCTAACAATGTACCACTACTTCATACATGGAAACCCTAGATTCACCATGTAATAACTAAAGGAGGTGTCCTGTAAACAAAAAAATGTCATCACCTAACAATAACAAAGTCCCATGGGATAACACCATAATTACGTCCTTCCCCACATAAAATAATTCCATAAAAAAGATCCATGATCTTTAAACAAATCATTAATCACACAAAAAATCATCCATCACATGGAAAATAATAAAAATCATCAACAACACAAGGGGATCAACAAGGGCACAATCAATAATAAACCAATCATCACTTCATAAAGTGCCAATTAGGCCTTTATCTTTTCATAGATATCATATACATTTGGAAATATCTTTTTAAAACAATTTTCAATCCAATATAATTACAAATAAAATATAATCAACACTTATAACAACCAAATAAATCAAAGTAAACTCCATTTCATTTCATAAGACCCACCACCCATTTTGAAAACATTCAAATCACTTAAACCCAAAGGGGGACCCTATTTAAAAATCACATTTTGACTAAAACATAATGAACACGTGTTTTTATTATAGAAAACCATTAATTTAATTTTACCAAACATTTATATGCATTAAATACCATTTTACATCAGATTCCCATTTAAACATAAAATTACAACCAATATACTGCATGAAAATAAAGAGAAGTTGTTGAATAATTTTATAAATAAAACCTAGATTTCCTTTATCATAATTATCTATTTTGAAATTGAATTTATAAGGGAAAACACTAATAGAACTCTTAAATAATGGGGAATTAATTTGAAACACCTACCTCATGTTGTGGAATCGTGACTTGTTCATTAAAATCCACCAAATCAGGCCTCAAAGGAGGATTCACAACCCCAAGGAAGAAAAAAAACCAATTTTAGAGTAATCGTAGGCATGTAAATAAAATAAAAATGGAAACTAGGGTTATAGGGGAATGGAAAAATGGAAGAAAACCAAGTAAAGAGAGGATGTGAACCCCATACTTTCAAAATGGGTGAAAAATCACCAAGAAATCATCACAAAATAAACTTTGGATGATCATAGAGGATCCATATAGGGTTGTAAGAGACTCCATGCTCATGGGAAAAGATGTAGGGGAAGAGAAGGGAAGAGACCCCACTTAAAAGGATACATAATGGAAAAATACCCCTTTTCATGTGGGTTTCATGGGTTACCTTCACTATTAAACAAACTATGTGGTAAACATATATATCTCCAATTCTAAGAGATACATGGGTTACACCCTTTGGCTGTATAGTTAGTTTTACCATGTTACTTAATAACGCGACTAGAAAAAAATCACAAAAAATTCACCTTTTCATACCAAAACATATATAACTAAATGGGAAAAACTACCCATCAAATACCCCCATAAAAGTGACACACTTGGTGTCACAAACTCCCCACTATTCCACTTTCTACCCCCAAAAAATCCCGATTCAAAAAATAAGTAAAAAAGAACAAAAAAATCCCACCTTTCATGAAGCGAGGTGAGTTGGACAATGAAAAAATAGAGAGTTCCCTAAGAATAAACTTTTGAGTAGTAATGATTTCATTAAATTAAACCACTAAATTAACAAGTCTACTAAATGTATCTAGGAAAAACACAACCATTCACATTGATATAGGACCCAAAATGAAATGGAGACTAGGTAGAAGTCTCCCCACCACCTATAAATCTCTAAAATGGTGTAACAAAAGAGAAAAAATCAAATTAAAACCTCAACTATGAGGAAAAATAACCAAAAATATCTAAAGATAAATTAGAAACAACCTCTCAAATCCTTAAAGATAAACCAACCTCAAATAACTCAACACCCACATGATCGATCCATAAACAAGATAAAACTTACCTACATCAGGGTTAAATTTCAAGGCATGCCATAGTAAGAGAATATATTTGACTTTGACATAGGTCACCATACTCTAGGGGTAAACTAAGACCTTAACTCTAATCACCATCCCATGTTTAAACCATAAAACTAGCACTATTGAGTGCTCAAAGGCTCTAAGCCAACATCTATCCTAATTACCATAATACCAACCCAAAAGGTACTTACACCCAAATAAATAAGAAAATAACCATAAAATTGGATATGGAATAAGAAAACACATTATGTTTCAAAATAAGATAACTATAAAAATGAGGCATGCACCCAAGCTCAAAACCCAAGACATCACACAAGTGAGAAGGTAAGAATGAAAACTAAAAGAATTAAAAATCCAAAACACAAAAAAAATTCACAAAAAATATCCCATTTGGTACAAACAAAAACATACGCTTGAAAATAATATTTTTGAGCCACAAACCCTTTTTGAGAAACCAAAAGAGGACTGTTTTTTATAAACTATGTAACTAACCAAAACTCATTTCAGTCTCCTTCAAAAACTTTTCCCCAAAAACAAGTTAAGGTGAAAAACCATTTTTTTTCCAAAATCGCATTCTAAATCATTTCCACCAGTTGAATTTAAGTGAATTTAAAATACCACTCACCCATTCCAATTATAAGAACACCAAAAGTTCTAGTTTTAAATGGTTGAATTCCTACTTCAAACCATTCTTTCTAAACTAAATTATTGAAATATATTTTAAAAAACATTTTCGAACTGGGTTTTCAGAAACCAAAAGAATAAAAATTTCAAAACCAAATAATTTTCTTTTAAAACTTTAAACTAGATTAAAATACCTCTTTAATGATTCAAAAAAAGAACAAATCAATGTTGAAACAAATTATAATTTCAAAATATTTTTTTAAATGCTTCTCCAAAAATTTAAAAATCACTTTACACATTAAATATCCACTTGAATCACCCAAGAAAACCCTTTGGAAGTTGAAAATTACCCTCCCACTTTATTTACCTCACAAAAACAAGGCAAAAACCCATTTAAAATTCTAAATCCAAATTCAAATCAATATTTAAAACATATAACTACATTTAATTTCAAGAACCACATGAAATATAAAGTAAAAAACATATTTAAAGATAATAAATTCACATTAAAGAGGTTTTAAAAACCCAACATGAAATGGTTTAATTTCAAAATTATGGTAATTTAATACTAATGAGCACTCAAGGCATGACATAACACCCATACATGGTCCACTGATAGCCTATGTTGGTGGGTGTCTACTAACATGTATAATTTCCTAATAAGACTCAATGGATCCTTTGAATACAATTAATGTTTGTGCAATGTCAAAAACATAAATGGTAAAATTAATAAAAGGGAATGAAACCACTAATTAGGGGGGGACTCCTAGGTTCCACAATCTTTACTCTGTCAATACTTATCTAGGAGGAACTTAATAACCCAAAAGAGACATGAGACCAACTGTTCATGAATCTCTAAGTAAAAAGTGGTCCTAAAACGAAGGGAACCAAACAAAACACTATTTCAAAACATCATTTAAAAAAATTCAAACCACTTTGAAAATATCATTTAAAAGACCAACTATTTCCCACCACTTTTTTCTTAAAATTTAACCAATTACCGAGACCCATATATCTAAAAAGTAATTTAATCAAAGGGTTAACCTTTTTTTCAAAATCATCTCATAACCTTTCATAAAAAGGAAATATCACACTCATTTTTAAAAAAATAAAAATAAAATCTTCTCATTGAAATAAACCACCTCAAGGGAAGCACATTCATAAATAAATTCTTAAAATACACACTTTAAGAATTATAATTTTGAAAAAAATTAATTTTTTTGAACTAAAACGATATTTCAATAATTTTTTTATATATGTTAGTTTCAAAACAAAACACACTTGGTTTTTAAACCACAAAAAATGGTTTTCAAAAACAAGACATAATTCCACCACTCCAAAAATGGTTTTTTCTTTTCACAAATCAAATTCCACATGGAAAAAAACCAAGCACAATGAAACATAACTTAATGAAAACCACATCAAAATACACCACATTCCATAAAAAATATGAATTAAGACTCCCATATAGGATAACACTCCATTGGAATACTCTATTAGTGTCAATCTAAGAAGAAATGGAGTCCAAAAAACCATTCTAGATGATAAATTTCACTGAGAATAGCTTAGACACAGAAACTGGTAAATAATGTGCCAACCATGAAATGAGAACCTTCAGGGTTTTAGAAACATATTGAAAGGTAACCATATAGTATACTAGGCTATTTATGCTAACCATGAAACCTTGTTCTATTCACCATTCTCACCTATGAATCTTAATCTAATCCTGAAATCATTGATTCACTCAATAGAGATAAAATAATTATCTCAATGCATCGCAAATCCATCAAACAATCAAAATAAAAACTCAATACCAAAACTCTGGTACAACCATGTAAACTCGAGATTCGATGTGATAAAGAGCTAGCTATGAACTTACCAACACACTCCAATTGATTCTAGATGATATTGTTAGTCCCTAAACGACCCAAAAATGGCCTAAATAACAAATAGGGTTACTCTGATACCATTTTTTATGAACTAACTTTGGATTTCCATCCAATGGATTCCCCATCTGTCCTAGAACATACCTGAGGAGCATCCCCAATCCCCCCCTAGAGTTGATGACATGCATCAATGGTATCAAGTAGTATCATTGGGGATTGTTTCACCCTCAAGAAACAAAATAAAACATCCATGTAGGGAATAATAATAAAGAGATAAAGTTACACGATAAAAGAAATATAAAAAAACTATCCATTTAATACATTTTTTATAAAACTACAATATAATCTATAAATTAAAAGGAAGACCAATAAAATAGATAAAAAACTAGAGCTAACCAGTTCCATGAAACATAGGCCTATTCACCATCTCCATGTGAGTCACAAGTCACCACCATGATCCCAAAAACCATCCAATTCCCAAGGAATACGGTTTTGGAAACCAACCTAAAAACCAAGACCTATAGAAACCTACATAAGAAATGAAGACTACATACCCACAACCATTAGTATATAGGGTGTGATATTAATATAACAAGATACCATCATGAGTCAAGTTCATTCCTTTTATAAAATAAACTATAACTACTATTTTGAAAATATTATAAACAAATAGCTTTCCATTTATATTTAAATGATATAGGAATAAACCAAACATAGATCATTCACTCTCTTAAAGTAGAAACTTATAGGAAATTACATCGAAATATTTTATTCAAAATCATACCAAATCCAAGAGCCAATAATTTCTCTTTATAAAAATTTTCTTTTGATACTAAACTTACACTTAGTTTGAAACATTTAAAAATAATTTCCAATAAAAATAGAACATTGAAACTATTTCCGCCTTTCTCCATTGAAATATTTTACACACTCAACTCAATGGTAATCAAGGAAACAATGTCAAAAATATTTAAATCACAACCATAATAGGTCAAAAACAATGCTAATAAATGGATGGAATAAAACTAGTCAATATCAAGACTAAACTACAAAGGAATAAACATAGAAAATGAGTCCATACAAGAAATAATAATCACACATGAAAATAAATAATACAAGATAAATCATAGGAAAATCATAAAATATGATACACAACATGAGGAAAAACTTTGGGGACTAACAAGATAATATAAGACGTGTATAGGTGGACTGACTTTCAACACATTAATGGTCACACATCCATTAACAGAATCACTCTAACTAGTATCCTTAGTGATAATCCCACTATTCAGGTATTATATACAACTAAGGGGTACTATCCAATTCATAAATCTAAACTATCATATCATCATTTCACTACTTCCAACTTAGAAAACCTTTCTTCCTCATGGAATAATTAAATGAGGTGGTCTATGAAGAAATAATTTTCATCACCTGACAATAAAAAATCCCCATGGGGTAACACCACAATTAAATCTTTTCCACCTCACATAATTCAAATATAAAGAGCCTAAACCTAGAAACAAATCACGAATCATACAAAATAATCATCCATCACATGGATAAGAATAAAAATAGTCAATAACATAAGGGGGATCAATAAGTTCACAATCAACAATCAACAAATCATCACTTCATTGAGTTCTAATATTTAATTTATCTAATCACATATAGAATATACATTGGGAAACACCATTTTAAAATAATTTATAATCCAATTCAATTCCAAAGAAATTATAATCTACATTCATGAAAACCAAATAACTTAAAGCAAATTCCATTTCATTTCATAAGACCCACCACACCTTTTGAAATCATTGGAACCCCTTAAACCCAAATAGAAACCTAGTTTGAAAATTAAATTTGTCCTAAAACATAATGAACAAGTTTTATTATTTTCTAAAACCATTCATGGAATTTTATAAAACATGTATAACTCATAAAATCCCATTTTACATCAATGTCACATTTAAACAAGAAATTCCAACCAATAAGCCACATGAAAACCAAGAGAAGTTATGAAAAACATTCATAAACTAAAACCAGATAACCTATATCACAATTTTCTAGATTTTAATGTAATTTAGAAATCCAATAACTCATGGAACTATTAAATAAAAGGTAATAAAATGGAAACAACTATATGTGGTATAATCATGTTGCCTTCGACAAAATCAATAGAATTTGGCCTCAAAGGAGGGATTATAATAACTTGGAAGAAAAAACCAAATTTTAAAACAACCCCAAGCCTATAAATCATCAATGAATGTAAAATAGGGTAATAAGAGATTAGAAAATTGGAAGGAAACCCAAGAATAAGAGGAATGTAACCCTAATATTTAAAATCGCATGAAGAATCACCAAGAAAGAATCAAAAAGCCATCACTGGAGGAGCTTGGAGAAGCCAAATAGGGATAGATGAGGCACCATGGTTGGGGGGAAAAGAAGTAGGGAATCCAAGTGAAGAAACCCCACATAAAAAGGACCCAAAAGGAAAACAATTACCCACTTTGAGTGGGTTTTATGATTTACCTGCATGGTTAAAAAACATGTGGTAACCATGAAGATAACAATTGTTAAGAGAAGAATAGGATACACCATTATGATGTATAGTTAGTTTAACCATGTTCATTAACTGTTCAACCTAATGTAAGTCCCTAACCTTTCACCTTTTCATCCCAAAACCCAACTGACTCTAGGGGCTAAACTACCCATCAAATAAACCCATATAAAAGTGACACATGTAGTGTCACTAGCATAATGATTGGTTATGGGGTGGATAGATGGTTGATGTTTTGGTATTGTTATTTCATTATTGTGTTCTTAATCATTTTGTGAGAGGTTTTTATATTTAATCACCACCAGTTTGATATGAAAATTCCATGATATGACAAGTGGGAGTAGTGGAAAATTTTGGGTCCTTTTATTCATTGGTTGTGTTGAAGATATGTGTGGAGTTAATGGTAAATGCTTATTTAATGGTATTTATGTGGTGTTTATGTCCTGTAATTGACTACAAAGGTTCTAGATCTTGATAGGTAGAATGGTGTAGAATTTTATAGGGTATAGAGAAAATTTTGGTTAAAATGGTGGAACATGATGTTTGGTGATTCATATTTCTCATGCTTATTATATTTATATATTTGATTTTATTTTTCTTGGTTGATATTATACCTATATATTATTGAATATATATTTTACATAGATGTTGAATTATTTATAAGGACTATCCCACTATGTACTCCCACATTTTTATACATCCATATTTTTGAAAATGATTTTTAGGATTGTACATGGTAGATTTGGACTATTGTTTCAGTACCTCAAATAGATTTTGTTGGAAAATTATGGCCATAATAGCTTGTTTTGTATATTATTTTTTGATTGTACATATAGAATACAAGTGAAATTTCAGTTGTCAAAATGTATTTTTAGAATGGAAGTTAATTATAGATGATCATATGGATCATTTCATTATTACTATTAAGATTTTATGAGGTAAATTCCTCCCATATATAAATTTTATACCCTCAGTGCTAGTCTGAAACCTATGTACTATTATAGGAAACACTCATCAGACACTATAACTTTCACTACTAGACCAAGAGTTTTTCTAATATGAAAATGTAATTAAAAATTGGTATCAAAGCATTTGTTTTAGAGTTAGGGTAGAGTTTGGAGTTATGAATAGGTAAGAACTACATGGAATTGGTAGGTTATCAGTCAGAATTGATCCTAATATATGATGTTGAATAGGGACACTAGCTATGAAACAGATTCTTATGACCACCTATAATACAATTCAAGGACATTGAAAACCATATAATTTTTTTAAGATAATGTGTAACCATAACATGATTGTTTCCGACGCTTTCACCGGGGCGTGCATGTCCATCTTGTTCAAGGGTGGCGGTGCTGTTTATTGCCCCGCATTTATACTTTCCAAGGGCAGGCATCATCCATTCCTTGTTTAATAATGTTTCCTCCTTGATCAAAATGAGATGATGGGATGTCTGTTCTTTCTTTAGGGGATTCCTCCTTGAAACTCATCACCTAGTCCGGGTCTCCCTTATAGATTTAAGACATTGTTCATGAAACTCATCCTAGTGCCATATCTTCATGGACACCGGTTAATTACACTACTTTTGTTGGGACATTCTAAAGGGTCCAGTCAGGGAAGTAACCTTCGGTTAGGGGAGTAGTCACGTTGGACATCACTGGCATGTCTGGGCACTGGAACACTGGTGTGTTTGGGTTTCTTCCCCTTATTATAGGGCTTCTTAAGGGTGCGGAAGCCCAAGGTATCCCACGTCGAATGCAGGGAATCATATTCCATAGGCATGTATATAAGGTTTTTCTTAGCTTCCCATGTTTAACACAGGGTATTCCATGATTTTAACGTCTAGTGGAGACAGATCAGACTGATCAGAACATTGATTAAAGTGGAACAGATGGGTACAACCCCTAGAGGGAACACTGATGATGGGGCCAACATGTGGTTAGCTTCCCGATTGTTTTTAAGGGTAATGGGGAATGAGGTGGCATGATCCCACCAAGATGTGGCGGCCTGGGTAAGAATTAGGATGGATTATGGAGGGTTTAATGAAGTAGGTGAATAATGAGATGGAGTCGAATCGAGGATGACAATGATGTTGGGATTGAGTCTCGAAGAGACCTTCTAGGTATCCCCGTGGTAGGGAATCAAAGTCATCGTAGTTCATATAATGATGGCTTACCACTGATTGGTGATTTCAATAGCTTACCACTGGATGGTGAATTGCAACGGGTTACCGCTGGATAGGGTCACAACGACATACCACTAGATGGGGTATCAATGGCTTACCATTGGATGGGGTCGCAACGTCTTACCGCTAGAAGGGGTTGAACCTCAGGGAGGCTTCCTACGCACCTTATTTAGGAGAAAAGGATCAAATCCATGTAGTTACTGTGGGATGGGGGTTGGTGAACTGATGTGGAGGAGGACCTGGGGTCCAATGGTTGTCAGGCTTTAACCTCAGGTAGGTATCCTACGTACATTGCCTTGGTAAGGATCAAAGTCCACATAGTTCGGGTGGGTGTAACAGATTACCGTTGATTGGGGGAACAACATATTACCACTAATTGAGGTCCAAACTTTAACTTCATGTAGGATGGGGGTGAACTGATGTGAAGGAGGACTTAGGGCCCAGATAGATGGTGGGATTGAACCTTGTAGAGTCTTCCTATGTATCCAAGTGGTAGGGAATCAAAGTCCTCGTAGTTTCGAAGGAGTGGGCGAACTGACGTGAAGTGGTCAGGACCAATGGGTTTCAGGCTTGAACCTCAGGGAGGCTTCCTACATACCTTGCCTCGGCAAGGATCAAAGACCATATAGTTCGTGTGGGTTTGGGTGAACTAACGTGAAGGGGGTCGGAGTGACCGGGTGTTGGGATTGAACCTCATAGAGGCTTCCTACGTACCTTGCCTTGGAAAGGATCAAAGACTACATAGTTCAGAAGGGTTTGGTGAACCGATGTGAAGATGGTCGGGACCAACAAATGGTTGGTTTGAACCTCAGGGAGGCTTCCTATGTACCTAAGCTTGGCAAGGATCAAAGACCACATAGTTTAGGTTGGGTTTGGGGCTTAAAATCTAGGATTCCTGAAGCAGATGTCATGGTCGATGCTTGCTCTAAGCTCACATGAGTCATGATCGGTGTGAGAAACAAGAGACAACAAATACCTGACGATCACGTAGCGGAAGGTGCATCTGTGGGAATTAGAGTGAGGCTGATGCGTAGGTAGCGGCCCAAAAAGGAAACAGGGGCTTATGTGTGGTCAAAATCCCAAATAGGAAATAGGGGCTTATGCGTGGTTAGCATCCCAAAGAGGAAACATGGGATTACGTGTGGTTATCATCCCAAAGAGATAGATATTGGGACTTACTCCAGGGTGGAGGCCCAAGTGGTGACAAAGCCCAGTGGGAGAGGGATTTGGCACCCAAGAAGAGAGAAGGATAAAGGGTGTTGCCTCTTGTTAGGAAAGCTTAGGGATTATACCAGGGCAGTTTCCCTTCCCCTACGGATGGAAGCCACTCTAATAAATAGGATGTCATTCCATGTGAGGAATGATCTCACTCTCGTGAAGACCAGTGGGCATAGAGAACGTCCAAGGTGGGGCGCCCCATGTGCAAGGCATGGGGTGAGGTCATAGTTTAACATCATGTGATGAGGATGATGGTGCTTGGCAGTTTAACATCCTGTAGCTCAGACGTGGTGGGTGCACTCCACACCCCTAGGACTTACATAACCGATAACCACCTGCCCTTGGGGGAAGGAAGGCATCGACAATTCCATGATAGGGGGTGTCGAGAGGTGATCCCATTGGGGGTCTATATTAGTGTGGATATGCGAAGAAGCAATAGTAGTTAGCATACCTATGTGAAGAAGCATGAGGTGATGCAACACAACAGGAAATATCGTCTAAGGGAATTTTAAATTTCTTCGTGAAAACTTGAAGGGCCGCACAGGAAAAGGAGTTTCAGAGAAAAGGGGTTCATAGGTAAAAGCCTTGTGAAGCTCTGGTGCTCCATGAAGTGGAGGGGCTTCAGGAAGGGATTTTCTCTACGAAGTGAAGTTGCCTAGGCTAGGCATAGGGAATAGGTGAATATGGGAAGATCTTCACAAAGTGGAAAGACATTCACGGAGCAATTCCTCACGAAGAAAGGGTGCCTCGCGAAGTAAGGTTTTGTGAAGAAATGAGCTTCACGAAACACAACGACCTTGCCTTGGAATGTGGGTCACGTGTGTATGGAGGGTGTCTCGCAAAGCATAAATGATTCATGATGACCCGAGTCCCCGTGGGGATCCCCTTCCTTCGTGAAGGCCTGTGGGCTTCGCGAAAGGCATCCCTCTCAGAAGAGGGGTTAAATTCAAGAAAAGTGGGAGGCACTTCACAATGAAAAAGTACCTTGAGAAGCTCACGGTTTGAAGAGCAAGAAGTTATTGGAAATTTGAGAGCTGATAAGGTGAAGGGTATGATGATCCATCCTTTGGGATCAAGGGGAGCCCTGTATTTATAGGCAAGAGGTTCCACGAAGTAGATCTCACTCGGCACGAAGACAGATTTTGGTCCACGGCGGGTCGTGAATGTCAAATCAGCTCGTGGAGGATCCCACCTCCTTGCTCTGCGGTGGGCTCGCGAACATCAAATTCGTTCGTGAAGCTTTCTACCTCCTTGCTCCATAGAAAGCTCGGAAAAATCAAATTCGTTCGCTGAGTATCCCACCTCCTTGATCCATGGTGGGGTCACGAACATCAAAGGGGTTCACAGAGCCTCCCGCCTCATTGCTCCATGGCGGGGTCGCGAATGTCAAAGGGGTTTGCGGAGCCTCCCACCTCCTTGCTCTGCGGAGGGCACGAGGCCATGGGGCTCCATGAAAGGTCTTTACGAGGTAGCCTCAGAGACTTACCTCTTGTTCTTATTATTCCCAAATTTTGGCACCAACAAATTCACCCCCTCAGACTTGGATTTGAGGAGAAATCAAGGGTCAAAGTTTGAGGGTGAATCAGAAAAATCCCTCACCCATCCACGAAGTTGTTTCAAAAAGAGGGATTGCGAAGAGAATAGGAGACACATAGGCTGAGAGCGCCATGAAGCTCAGTGTGGTATGGACGCACTGTGAAGCCCATAAGGTCGTCGCCTATAAATAGGGGAGTTGAACTCTATTTTTTCCTTTTTTTTCCTCCACTAATTTGGCTTTTAGCACTCTCAATTTGCAAATCGCCCACATACTCTGCGATTTCTCTCTATGAATCGGGTCTTCTGCTTCACGGTGTATAGCGAGTCTTTGACTTCACGTTGGTGTGCTTTGCGTCTTGGTGTTGGTAGGTTGGGGTAGGGTTTTGTGAATATTCGTTGTGAACACGCTCCATGAATGAGCTTCAAGAACTAGCTTCACGAACCAAACCCAAAAAATCACCCAAACTCAAAAACTGAATGGATCAACGAGAGGCTGCTAGGGGGGTTGTTGCGAACACTACCCAAAGGGAGGAGATGGTGAATAGCTTGGGCCTGGGGGAGTTAATATGGAGCCATTCTGACCACGGTTCATTGGTGGAGCTGCTATTGGATAGCTAGAGGAACTATCCACTATGCAAGAGGCTACCTTTGTACAGCTTTGGGTTGGGGGATGACGTCTTCATTCTTGAAGTAAGTGGGGATGAGTTAGATTACTGGTTCAAGAGTAAGTTGTGTCAGCACCGATGGTTCATGGTGGCTGTTGGCCATGCTCGAGAAGACTTCACTCCTATCAATGTTGAATGATAGTATAACCACCTGAATAATGTGGATGGGAAGGCACTACATCCAGATATGTCCCCCCCTCTGTACCATAAAATTTTGAAGGCAACCTTGAGGAACCTAAGAAAGGGATGGTCTAAGGAGTGGGACTGGTGCTAGGGAAGAAACTTCACAGATGACTGGGCCTGGGCCTACTGGGTAGGCGCCTCGTGTGAGGAGTTTACGGCGGAGATGAGAAGAGTGGGTCTATTTGAGGCAGATTGGGCCTTACAATTCCATATTTACCAACCAAAGCAGCTGATGTTGGAATTGTTGAGCAGGTGGTCATCGAGGACCGATACCTTCCACTTGCACCAAGGGGAGGTTGGCATCAACTTGTGGGATATGCACTAGATCTCAGGGGTCCCAATATTGGGGGCAATGTACAATGAATTCCTCCCTGTTATGGGCTTGTGGGAGGATCCAGAGCAGATGCCACTGCTAGAAATGGGGTTGATGAGGGTGGTGCCCAGAGAGGACAAGTAAGCAGTGAGGGATGTCCATTTCAGGCGGTGGTTCAAGTAGTTTCTGAATTTTCCGAAAGAGAGGCAGTTTCTGGTGAGGTCTCAGACTTGCCCGAAGGGGGATCAACAGGTCAAGGAGCACTCGTACTAGTGGATCTTGGAGAACAGCCAGTGGAAAACCTAGGGATTTAACGTCAGAACCGAGTAGCATCCAATAGTCAGGTTAGCGACATTCATCGCGGCTCTCTGAGTGGTTGGATCCTACCGGTGAGGGATACAAACATGGGTGTGTGACCGATCATATTCATCATGGTGTCCATGTTGGCAATAGGAGGGAAAGTCAACCTCAAGATCCCGATGCTCACCAAACTATACAAGATGTTGTGGCACATCTATGAGGGGAAGAGGCCGCAGAGGATATGCGGGCCATTCCACCTCATGTATGGGTGGATGGCAGCACATGTTAGGGGGGTTTTTGAAGACCCTAACCCCATCTCACCTTTGAGATCGAACTTTTTCCCATCAATCCTAAATACTGAGGGAAGATTTCCGGCCAAGTTGACTACACTGTTGGTGCTGAACCGGGTGTGGAAGGTGGAGGAATTCAACTTTCACCCATTTCCATTGCCAATGGGTGCTTTTAACGATGACATCCATGGAACGAAAGTGAACCGGTCCTATATCCTGGCCTTTCTAGGTGGAGTGCTGGTGGAAAAGGTGGACTGTGAGCCCCTCTGCGAGCCGTACACCCCACACCGATTTTCCAGGCAATTTCAGTGTCTGCAGCGACTTACCCCGTAAGTCTATCTAGGGGTGATCCATGAGGAACACCCATGTGTGATGAGGCAGATGTGGCTCATGTTCACATAGGAAGACGAGAATATGTGGAATGAGATGCCTCTGCCTACAGCTGTTTTCAGGTTGGTAAAGGAGTATGCCCAAAGCTGGGAGGTGGCATACCTGGGAGAGATGCTGAAGCATCCAACCATTAGGGTCGGTGATGGTGATCCTTCCCAAACTTGGGGCCAGGGCCGGAAGGTAGCAAGGGAATACCATAGTGGCAGGGTTGCTGTGGCGGCGAGGCCCACACCGATTGAGGGGGTGACAGTGGAAGCAGATCCAACAGCGGTAGCAGACCCGGTGGTCCCAAAAGAATAGGGTTATCTAGAGGGTAGTACATCGAGAGGATTCCATAGGATATCCACCCAGGATTCAGGGAAGAAGTTGCACCATATAGACATGCCAGAGAATGAGGTCTTCCCGGAGGCCTGGGACATATGGGATGTCAACCGAAAATTCCTCAGCCCATCTGAGATGTGGCAACAATTGAACCGTCTCGGTATGGATTTTCTAGGAATAGTACCTATCAGGGCAGACTTTGCGGTGTCCCGGGCAGAGGCGGAGCAATACCTGGAAGAGCTGGAGGCCTTTGTGCATTCTCGGGGTGCCCCGCGTCTATTGACAGACTATGTCAAGGTGCTGCTGGATCGTACTGTCCCTCATTAGTTGTCGGACGCTGAACTGAGGGAGTTCTTCCCTCTGCTGGAAGAATTAGAAGAGTCCTCTTGGGGGGATAAGGCTGGTAGAGGGAGCCTGTTAGAGGAGGGAAAATTCGGTGATCAAGACCCGGATCTTGAAGATTTCGCAGAGGCCCTCAAGGTAAAATGTAACGACCCAAAATTTCATTAATGGAAATCCCTCTTGATCTAATTAAATGTCTCTTTATGTGTATATAAAATTTCAACTTATTTGGTTTTATGTTAAGAATATTTATGGTTGCTAATATATCCGTTGAACAGTGATCACATGATTAGTATAAATATAGGGCTGTAACAAATCCAAATTTACTCAGACAAAGGAAGCGATGGCCTCATCCAGTAGAATTTCCCCATACGAAGCCCATTTATCAGAGCTCAGAAAAGAGGTGGCATCCTTCGGCTTAGATCTTGACCAATCCCAAGCTGAGCTTCACCATGTCAAGCTTGAACAGGACCGTCTACAGGAGAAGTGGAAGTTGATAGAAATTACCACTCGAACGATGTTATCTGAGCCACCCAAGAGTCTGTCACCATCGCACACCTTACCCTTAGGTATTATGCGGCTGTTTTAAGGGATTATGTAACAAATCGCTAGTACTATGTTCATGTATATTATTTTTTTATATAATAATGAATATAGCTCCTTGTCATTTTTGATACATTGTAAATAGTTTTTAAAGTACAAATAGTGTTTTTAGTTATTATTTAATTAAGAATTATATTTTATTAAATTAAGGGATTTTTGAATTAAATAATATTTTAATAAATTATTATTATTATTATTAAATTAATTTTTATTAAATATAAATGATCTTATAATTTTATGAATGCAATTATAATTTTTATTAAGGTTTGAAAGCCATTTCTGTCAAAACCCGTGAATTTTCGATAAATGTCGGTTTTTATTTTAAAAGTGAAAATTAACATATTTAGAAAATTATTTAGATAAAATAAATGTTATTTCTGGAATCAGAATGTTGAAATTATCCAACTGTGAATTTTTCATAATTTTCTGAGACAATCAAATTTTTTGGGTAAAAATTAAATACCGTTTAAATATATAATGTGTTTTTGGACATCATAATGACCCAATAGTGATGTAATAAAATATTATAATCTTCATGTTCGGACAATATATGTTTTACCATTAAAATAATGTGATTTTGGGTTTGTTTGACTTACTTTTCAAAGCATTAATGGACCCCTCAAGACTTATTAAACATCTTGTCTTTTTAAATTATTTTCCATGGGGGTGTGACTCACCTCCACATAAGAAACCCCATTATTTTAAGAAGTTCGGACTTTGACCTTATAAAATATTTTTTTCCTCTTCCCTTTTCCAAAAACCATGGGCAAAAACTATGGGATGGTTTGTGGTTTGGATTAATTTAATAAGGGGTCCCAAACCTAAATAATAAAGAATTCCCTCACCTTTCCTATATAAACCCACCCAAGCTCCTACTTCCTCATCACTAAAAGCCTTTGGAGTTCATCCAACCTCTGACCTACTCTCTCTATAATCCTCTCAAGGTGCCCCAATCTCCCAAGAAGCCTCTCACAAGCCTCTCTCTAGCCTTTGGAAGCACACTTCCAAGTAAGGGTTTTTTATTCCTTTCTCATTTTTGTCCAATTTTATTTAAGTTGTTTTTCCCTTTTAATTTCAATTATGAATGTTGGGGTATGGTTTCAAACCTCCCTCATACTTCCCTCTTTATGCTTTAATGACGGGATACCCCTTTCTCTCTCATTAAATTCCTTCCATGTACACCCGTTACTATGTCGAAATTCCGAAAGGAACTTCTCTCTCCTCTTTTACATTCAAGAAAAACTTTTGTATCATGAATATAAATTCCATTATAATTGTTGGGAAATGTATATATACGACCTCATTAATTTCCATTACATTTAAATGTTATGAGAAACCTATTTCTCTCTCATCAACTGTTTTTATGAATTCTTATGTCACGTCGTTACGCTGCCGAAATCACAAAGATTTTCTAAGCCAATGCCATTGTGTAGTGAATACCATGCCCATTTCTCCATCAAGGGTATTCACATTTATGCACATTTACTTATTGATTATAAAGTTTCATGTATTAATTCCACATTACTTTATCGTGGAATAAATTATTATGTTTTATGAACCCATGTTTTATGATCCATGTGGCACACTTATGCATGAAATGAAATGTTTATGAAGGGTGAGCCCTTATAGCGCTTCAATGCATTGGGTAAAGTATAGTATCATGATACATCATTTTAAATGAGTGTTTAATCATGCTAATTCAAGTGAAATGAGGTTTTAATCATGATTTATGTGCAATGAGGATTTACTCATGCTCCATGTGCAATGAGCCTTGGCTCATGCTAATTCCATGTTAAGTGTTGTTGCCACATTTCCATGTTATGATTATCATGATTTATCATGACTTTATGTTAATGTTTCTCTTATGATCTATTGATATGCATATTTCCTAACATGTATTGTACTCCTCCTGATATTCCATGTGTACTCCCTTATTGGTATTTATAGCTCATCCTTTTCTTATGCATGTCCTCAGGTTATCCCATGCAATGCTAAGTACGAGGGAATGTAGTGGTCATGTAAAGGAAGTTTTCAATAAAGATGTTGTATTTCATGTTTTAAGTTTTTATGTAATGATCCTAAGCCCCAAAGACACTAGACCTCTCGATCTTCTTTGTTGTATCAAGTGAAGTTTTATGTAATGAATCATGTTTAAGTTTGTAATAAAAGCAGGGTTGTCATATAAAATCCCAAGCCCCTTCCTCAGGGTTTGATTCCAGGTCATTCTGTAATCATTACTAACATTTTAATTGTGTAGGAGAGTCTCATACATAGAACCCATCCTCTCCCCTCAACAGATACAGATGTGGGAACTTTAGGATCTACAATTGCGACTGCATTGATTACCGCATCCAGTGGGGCTAGGACACTCGAGGTGGATTCTCCAGAGCTTTCAGACCTTCTAACCATATACGGGGAGCCATGCCTCGGCATCCCAATGACGTCAACCCAAGAACAAGACCATGAATTCGACCTACGTATGTCTCCTCCACCAAATTTATGATTTTGACCCATTTACTATGTGAACTAACGTCCAAGCACCTTTTTGGTGCACACAGTTCTTAAAATGGCATGGGTCACCTTGGTGAGGTTGGTCGGGGCTTCTGGTGGCATCTTTCGCAGATGAATTATGGTGATCGTGGAGGTGGATACCCATACTGACCAAGCTGCGGTGCTCCCAATCACTGGTGGGATGATCAATAGGGATGATCCCAATATTATTAAGGTGGGGTCCAATGGTGAGGATCAATCAGATAGCCCAGGTCTTACCATACCCGATAAAACGCTAGATGTGGACCCTACTAATGAGTTCCTGGGGGCGTTTGCTGCATATGACCCTTCGAACCGTGCTTACTGGGACAAGAGTACCTCTGATGAAGAGGATAACAAAATAGTCCATCGCAGATCATGGAAGCTGATCAAGTGATTCATTGATGTCACCCCCCAAAAAAATAGCTGGATGATATGGATAGACTTCACTCGCGACTACGTGAGCTGTGTGCTAGGGGAGTGGATGCTCTGTGTCCCCACATGCTTGTCCGAGATCTTATGGTGGAGAAGATTTGGGAGTATGACCGTGGCCTCGGTGTGGGATGTAATTTGAGGAAAGCGGTGAACATTAAGAGGCTCCGGGAGGATGAATATGAAATTCAGCGTCTGCAGGTCTAGGTGGATGAACAATTAACCTCCCTCAATGCGCAATCTGAGCTAATATTGCGATTGAAGGCCCAGATGGCAGAGGCCGAGGATCGCATGAAGAAAACCTCCGAAGAGATGACCATCATCTAGACCGATGTAGAGCGGTCCCACATTGCATCTAATGAATTGTACCCCATCACTGCCGTGGAGGAACAAGAGATGAGAAGGTGGAAGAAAATCCTAGATGCTACAAGCCAGAGGGTGGAGGAGTTGCAACTTTCTTTCGATGGGGTTAATCCTTCCATGGGAGGGATTAAACCTCGGGTACTGTATTGATTAAAAACCCTCAAACGTACTTTCATTATTTGATTGTTTTATGCCAGATGCATGCACGAGTACCGTTATTTGTATTGGTTTGTTGCATTATCATCATATTCATGGAGCATCCAGTGATCAATCCTAAGCTCACATGGGTCGGGCCTGGTGTGAGAAATAAGGGATGAGAACCTTATTATTCCACCCAAATGTAAGAGTGCAAACCAAGCTTTGGGAATCTGGGGTTTTAACAACCAATTCAGATTTCTAGAAAGAAATGGGAGATGCCTGATTAGAGGATGAGGAACTCAAAACAATCAACTTCTCATCCTTCCAATGTGCACTAGTTCACAAGTGGGGTAATGCCAGGGGAGTTTGACTTAATCCGAACATAGGGGGATGGAAAGTGTGAATCACAATACCCAAAGTTTGAAACATTGTAAGGGTGGCATGAAAATAAAGGATGAATGTTGACCTTGTTCAAAACACAATATCCTTATTGTGTTAGCTAGTAATGGGAATAAAAAATGAGGTCTGACCACTGACCATGTTCGAAACACAGGGCCTGACTCAAAATGTCATCCATTAGCCTTCCAGAATGTTAGCCCAGGACAGTAGGCGAGCCATAAGCTGAGAATCAAAACTGTTAGGGGGTTCTTTTGGACGTGAAAGAGGAAGAGGGTCCAAATAAAGGTTACAAAAAGCGTGAAGGGTTGTTTGAATGGATTCCAACACTCTTGAAATTATGCCACTGTGGTGGAAACACATTGGTGGGTGTATCGGTCTGATCAGGATCATACCTACTTATGCACATGACCTCTCTGGTAAGGACCCAGAATGACACGTAGTTTTACGTCATACAGTGAGGATGATGCACATAGTTTAAAGGTCTTACTTCTTGGACCAAGGTTAACCATTTAAAGTCATGGTACATGGACTATAGGCTCCTAGTTTAAGGTCCTAGGGACTGGACCGTGATCGGAGCCGAGGGGCCAAGAGGGTTAATGACCCTGGGGCTAGGCATGAGGCAGAATTCCTGAGTGTCGCTACATATCCCATAAGGATGAGAATCAAGCCAAACATAGTTCTTAAGCATGCCATTTCTAGATGCCAACACTGATATGGGAAATATTTTCCAGCAAGGGATCTGGTGCATCCCACGATTAAGATGGGGCATCCTGAACTTGTTCAGGGTGGAACCACATTTTAGTGTCATGAGTCAAGGACATAAGGACTTGTGTAGTTTAACTTCATGCGGTAGGACGCATAGTGAAAGGGGAGATCCCAGGAAGGGAGTATGTGGTGCGGTAGCTATAAACCTGACGTGAATGAGGACATAAGGAGTCTGCACCACACCACATTTCCCTGGAGGAAGTCCTTCAGGTCTAGGGACCAAAAGTGAAAGCTAGTCTGGGCCCAAGGAAAGGTGCCTGGACATTATTACATACCCCATTAGGATGATAATCAAGCCATACATAGTTTTGAGGCATAGTTTAACGTCATGTGGGATGATGAAAGGCATGAGTGGCATGGTTGTGCCAGTACACGTCCTACCAGAACTACTAATCCCACATGATTCATGCTAGATGTTGGAAACAAAGAGTAGTGATGGGACTATCCTAGAACAAGAAGGCACATGTCAGGGGCAATGGGACACTAGGTGAATGATGTCCCAATGATGCTGATCCGCCTATATAACACACCTATATGGATAGAAGAGTAAGGCCGAGTATGTTGAAATTACACTTGAACATAAGAAAGTGGAAATATGTGAATCATGATGCTTGAGATCTGGACCACAATAATGGTGGTGCGAAGATAAGGGATAGCTATTGACCATGTTAGAAACACAGTATCCATATCACGTTTGCCTGGAATTGGGACAAACAAATGAGGGTCGACTGCTGACCATGTTCGAAACATGGCACCTATTGCAAATGTCGCATGAGGTCTTCAGGGATGTTGGCCTAGGATAGTAGTTAAGCCGGTGTGGCATGAGACCAGGACGAAAAGGGGGTCCCTTAAGGCATGGAAGAGGATGAGGATTCAAATGATGGGCTCACAAATCTTGGACATGGAATGAGGGGAATTTCCCCGTGAAAACTCCACACTTCGGGCTCTTTGTCAAAACACATCTAAATACGACTATAAGACATATCAGATAGAGGGAGTCAAGTACCTTCCCCCCAAGGACAAGGGTCTTGAGGTTGCACGCTTCCATCTTAATGGTCTTAGGATGAGCCATTAAGGGGAGATTGATTTAATGGACTGTGCATAGGGTGGAGAAGTGGCCAAACATGACGCGCCATTCCCATAGGGAGATCTTAGTTTAGAGTCATAGAGCTCGAACCAGGTGGGGTGAAGACGTGAGAGGAACATGGTGCAGAATTTTCAAAACCCGACGTGAATGAGGGAAAAATTCCATTAGGTACTCGCCACCCCACACGTTCCTGAAAGAGTTCGGGCCGAGGGGCCAAAGGAGGGGGGATAGGATTTTGGATTCCTGGGGATGTACCCAGAGACAATGTGTTTGGGCATTCATATATATTCCATGAGGATAGGAATCAAGCCATACATAGTTCTAAAAGAGACACAGTAGGATACCAGTGTCAGAGATAATGAGGTTGTGCGGGTCTGGTCCTTTCACCGAAAGAACCAGTATTTGATAGATCTTGTTTTTCCTTTAGGATGAATGTGTGTTTTTTTGAAGCGATGGACCTAGGATAGAAAATCCAGGTACTCCACAGTAATAAAGATGTATACCGACATTGAAAAATGATATGGTGTGTGACCGATACCAAAAATGATGCCCCCTCGAGTGAGGATATCATGGTGTAGTTCCATTTTTCGTTGTGCGGCCAGGATGATAATTTCACAGTTTAGGGTCATGTGATGGGACCAACCATGCATTTTTAACGCTGTTCAGGATAGACACAACAATTTAAAGTCATGTGGGACTAAGCATCATAGTTTAATGTCATATAGATCAGACATATACAGGAGAGATGAGGTTCCAGAGGGGATGTACACGACATGATAAAGCATACCCGACATGAATGAGGATAAGGTCCACACCATACTATACACGATTACAAGGAGGAAACCTCAGGCTGAGGGGATAGAAAATATTAGATGAAGAGGGGTAGGAGAAACTGGATCCCAATTGAGTTGGACCCAAAGAAGATATGTCTGAGTGTTCCTACATATCCCATAAGGATGGGAATCAAGCCACACGTAGTTCTTGAAGGTGACTTTTAACATCATGTGGGACAACATATAGTTTAATGTCATGTGGGACAGGAAGTAGGGGGGATAACTCCTAAAAAGAGACATATGTGGTGCATCTAATGCAAACCCGATGTGAATGAGGACATAATCCCACACCACCCCACGTGGTACCATAATATTTAGAGCCCAGAAGGTAGGACAAAAGAGATAAATTAGTGGAACTCGAGATGGACCCAAATACGAGACGTCTAGGCGTTCCTACGTATCCCATGGAAATGGGAATCAAGCCGTACATACTTCTAAAGGAGATCTGAGTTTAAGGTCTTAGAGTGCAGACCAGAGAGAAGCGAAATCCTTCCAAGTACAGACCTCAACCCAATACCTAAGCCCACGCGAGTAAAACTTGGTGTGGGAAATAAGGGAGGAAGAGGTTTTTTTCAATACCTGGAATGCACACCAAAGGGAAGTCAGTGTGGAGCCCCAAATGATGCCTTTACTGCGGATTTTGTCATCCTAAAATGAAAATGCGAACTGAGGGATAGCGCCAGGAGTGTAAAAATTATATTTGGACATGATGGGGTGGAAAATAATGTAAATCATGTAACCAACATTCAAGGATTTAAGGGGCTAGTGTGACGATGGAGGATAACTGTTGACCATGTTCGAAACACAACATCCATATCGTGTGGCCTGAAATGTGAACAACAAATGAGCGTCGACCACTGACCATATTCTCAATACGAGACTTGTATAGATTTTTTGTCTGAAACCCTTGAGGATGTTGTCCCATAATGGTAGGAGAGCCCTTAGGCCTAGCATCCATTCCATTTGGGGGTCCCTTCAGATGTGAAAGATAATGGGATCCCAAATTAAGTGGAACATGAAGCCTTAAAAATGGGTGAAATCATGTCTAGGTATAATCCAATACTCTATGATTTATACCAGAGTACTCATGGGCCCATTGGTGAATAATTGAAGAGGGTAGAGGGACCTGACTTAAGGGAAGCTGACTCAAATAGATGAGAGTAGGGAAAGGGAGTGAAGGCCGCTCAGGAGAGAGATTTATGTGGCATGGTTGTTATAAACCTGACGTGAATGGGGACACAAGAACATACTACACCGTATATCCCTATCCTAGAAGAATGAAGGCAAAGGGGCCAAAATGATAGGGAGGTTTCTAAGAGATGCGGCTGGACCCGAAGTCTAGATGTTCGGGCGATCCTACATATCCCATTAGGATGGGAATCAAGCCACACATAGTTCTAGAAAGGTCCAGATACCCCAACGAGGGGAGTGTATGACACGATGAGTAACCCAACGTGAATAAGGATGTGAGTCCATACCGTACAAACCTAAGTGAGAACTTGGGCAAGGGGCCCAAAAGGCCAAGGGGCCTGGGGCTGGGCCTTGGACGGAAAGTCCTGGCCAGTTTTCAGTTTAACATCTTGCAGTGAGGATGAAGGTAGGGGTAAGATATCTTGTCTGGGGATGTGTACAACACAATGAGCAATCCGAAGTGAATGAGGAAATAATTCCACACCACACTGTACAACCCTATGTGAGAAATTGGGCCATGGGCCCGAGAAGGCCAAGGGGCCTGAAGCTAGGCCTCAGACAGAAAGTCTCGGCCAGTTTTCTGTTTAACATCTTGTAGTGAGGACGAAGGTGATCTTAGTTTAGGGTCATAGAAATCAGATTGTAGATGCTTTGTTTAAAAGTGGTAGTGATGGAAGAGGACAACTGTTGACCAGATTTGCAACACAACACCCACCCTTGCGTGATCAGAGGTTGGGACAAACAATTGAGCGTAAAATATTGACCATATTTTTAACACAGGACTCATGTCAATTTTTTTTAAATCCCTAAGGATGTTGGTCCGAGATGGTAGGAGATCCCTTGGGCCGAGCATCCATGCCAGTTGGGGGTCCTTTTGGACACGAAATAATAGAAACCCAAATGATGGGCCCCGCAAATCATGGCAGGGCCTGTGCTTGTGGATGGGGTGTAAGTGGAGAAGGAAAACTTCATGAGGATGTGTGTGTCATGGCCAGATAACCTAACGTGAATAAGGATGTGAGTCCATACCACACCGTGCAATCCCGAACGAGAACTCGATCCGAGAGGCCGAAAGGGTCGAGGGACCTGAGATTGGGCGTCCCGGTCAGCCGTGGCCACATAACCAATTATGTGGGTGCTACCTCATCATAGTTCCTAAGCCCACGTGAGCAATACTCAGTGTGGGAAACAAGGAATAGGAATTGGCTCTCCCCATCATATAAGGTCCAGATAGCGGGCATCACCCGAGGGAGACCGCGGCTTGAAGATATAACAGGGAAGAACGAGACACTACACTCAATATTTGGGACCTATGGGAGTGGCATTAATGAAAAAAGATATCTGTTGACCATGTTTGAAACACAGTGTCCATATCAATTGACCTGGAATGGGAACAAAAAATGAGGATCTCCCGCTGACCACATTCGCAACGCGGGGCTCGTGTAAATTTTTTGTTCTAAATCCTCGAGGACGTTGGCCCGTAATGGTAGGAGGGCCCTTGGGCCAAGAATACATTCCATTTGAGGGCCCTTTTGGACATTAAAGATGATGGAGTCCCAAACAAGGAGTGTGAGTAAAGCATAAGTGTGATTGTGCATTTCAACATCAAGCAGAACTGTGAAAGAGGTGGAAGTCTATGGGGAGTGGAACACATGGAGGGGTTATGATGAACTCAACGTGAATTGAGGAAAAATCCTACGCCACACCATATGTCTTGACCTAAGGGGAGATTCCGAGGTTTTGGGCTAGACCAGAAGACAAAATGTCCCGACGTTCCTATGTATCCCATGAGGATGGGAATCAAGCCATACATAGTTCTTGAAGGCCATGCAGTTTAACATCGTGTGGTGAGGACATGGGAGGATAGAAGAATGGGGAGGGGGAACATGGTGTGACCATCGTAATCCTGACATGAGTGGGGATAAAGAATCCTACAATATACCATACAAGTAACCTCTGAGAGAACTATACCCCAGGGGATAGTCGAAGAGAAGAGTTTGGGGTCTGGACTCAAGACCGAGCAACTGAGCATTCCTACGTATCCCATAAGGATGGGAATCAAGAATTACATAGTTCTAGAAGAGCCATATAGTTTAAGGTATTGCAGGATGATGAACAATTTAACGACATGCGGGACAATGAACAGTTTTAACATCGTGTGGGATGAAGCAGTTTAGGGTCATGCCGGACCCGACAGTTTAGTGTCATGCAGGACCAGTTGGCTCAGGAAAAGTATTGCTTGAGAAATTTGGAATTGGTGGGAGGAGTTATATGATCACCATCCATGGTCACAAGTGAGTATTCACCATTGGGGTAAACCCTGTGAATTATGTAAGGTCCTTCCCATTTGGGCTCAAACTTGGGTGGTTTCCTGCCAAGTATCATTGGTGTCATGAGGGATAATACCAAATCTCCTTGAAAGAAGAAAATAAGGTGAACTTTCTTGTATAATGCTCTGAATATCTTGTTCTGATGTCTTTCTAGGTTGTGCAGGGCACAAATCCTATTTTCTTCGAGTGATTCTAGCTCATCCAGGCAGATTTCAGCTACCTTATCTGGCACCTTCTGGTCATAAACCGCTGTGCGTAATGAAGTAAACTGAATCTCGATGGGCAGGATGGCTTATGTTCCATATAATAGGGAATATGGGGTCACCTGTGTGGAATTATGATTCATTTTCACATAAGCCTAGAGGGCGTTGGAGAGATTTTCTGTCCAACTCTTCTTGTTCTGACCAACCATTTTCTACAAAATGTTAGATAGGGTTTTGTTGAATGCCTCGATTTTCCCATTTTCCTGCACCTGGTAGTGGAGGTTTGGTTAGAACAGATGTTGTACTTTGTGTACAACTTCTTCAACTCGGACGAACAACATTTGGTGTCATTATCGGTGAGAACGATGTGAGGGACTCCAAATTGGTAGATGATATTGGAGCTCAGGAAGTCAATGATAGAACGGGCGTTGACCTCCTTGAGCAGAACTACCTCTGCCCACTTGGAAAAGAAATCCGTAGCGGTCAAGATGAACTGAAACTGGTGATATGTCACCGAAAGATATGGTCCCACGACATCTAGTCCCCAGACTAAAAAGGGCCAAGATTACTTGGTAGTGTGGAGAGGCTCTGGCGGTTGATGTATAAAGTTAGCATGAACCTGGAACGCATGACATCTTTTGGAGAACTCGATTCTGTCATGGATCATGGAGGGACAAAAATACCCTAGTCTCCGGATCTAGTGAGGCAGCTTTGGCCTGGTCTGGTGGGCACCATAGGAACTGACACGAACCTCCAGCATGATGTGAGAAATCTCGACTCCTTGGATGCAACAGAGGAGAACACCATCAAACCAACGCTTGTAGAGGATCTTCTCAAGGATATGACCAATTTGGAGGGTAAACTATAGTATGCGGTGTCAGATTTTTTTTCACTTGGCCTGATCTTCTGGGAGATTACTGTGTCATAGGTATTCAACCCTAGGTACCCTCCAATCAGGAGTCAATTCAATCACTTCATCTGGGGGACTTGGGGGTCTTGACATGGAGGCATTGATGGTAATATGGATTACTTGTGGTATTTCATCATCATCTGGAGTGACGAGAGCAAGGAATCTATGATATTAAATGTGGATAATTAGGTCATCCTACTTGGGCTCTGCAAGTGAGGCAGCTAGGCTGGACAAGGAATCAGCTCGAACATTCTATGACCGAGGGATATGGGTAACCTTTATCCGAGATGGTAATTGTGCCATTAGCTAGAGAGTGCACTCCAAAAATGGTATGAGATATGGATTTCTGATGATATAGACACTGTTGATTTACTTGATGACTAGTTTGGAGTCCCCTTTCACATGAAAATGGGGAATGTTGATTTTGAGATCCCGCTCGAGGCTAGTGATGAGAGCCTGATACTATGCTTCATTGTTGGTGCACCCTTCTGATAATAGGAATGAGTATGGAAGAATGGACTGTTCCAAGGTAATAAAGACAATACCCAGGCTTACTATGTTGAGCCTGGGGTCATTGGGGCTCCTGCCAATGGGGCTTTGGGAAGCACCATCGAAGTGCATCTTACAACACAACATGGATTGGTCTACCAAGAGGATCACCTCATCGGGGAAATCCAGGTCCGAAGATAGGTCCGCGGTGGTTGGATGGGCAGCAAGGAAGTCTTCCAATTCTTGTCCCTTGATAGCATTCTGGGGCACAAACTTGATGTCAAACAGCTGTAGGATTACCACCCACCGAGCTAGACGACCTGTAAACATGGGACAATTAAAAATGTACTTCAGTGGGTCTACCCGGGATACTATCTGTACCTCATGGTTCTTCAGGTAATGTCGTAACTTCTATACTGTGAATACCAACACATGGAATCTCTTTTCAATGGGGGAGTATCTGGTCTTAGTATCAAGGAGAATGCATATGAGGTAGTAAAGGATGTTTTCCATCCCCTCATTGTTCTTTTGGGAGAGAAGGGAGTTGAGAGATCATTCTAAGGTAGTCACATAATGGACCAGTGGTTTTCTGGAGATAGGTGGCATTAAGACTGGAGGTTAGAGTAGATACTTCTTGATTTACTCGAATGCGGTCTGGCACACTTTTTACCATTCGTAAGCGGTTCCTTTCTTCATGATTCCAGAAAAGGGATTACAATTTCCGGATAGATTCACAATGAATTGGAATATGTAGGCTAAGTGGCCTTGGAAACCTCGAAGTTCCCGAATGTTCCTCGGAGGAGAAATCTGGCTAATGGCCTTGATCTTCTCTGGGTCGATCTCAATGCCCTTGTATCTGACAACGAAGCTGAGAAACTTTCCAGAGGTGACCCCGAAGGCACACTTCAATGGGTTTATATTTAGGTTATGGGAATAGAGGAAGCCTAAAACTTTCTCAAGGTCTTTTAGATGGTCCTGACACTGGAAAGATTTGACCACCAGATTATCCACATAGCATTCCACCAATGTCCCAAGGATCGTCTTAAATATGCGATGCATAGACTGATGGTTGGTGACACCAACATTCTTTAAACCGAAGGTCATGACTTGGTAACAGAAAGTACCTTACGATGCCCTGAAGGCTATGAACTCCTCCTCCTAAGGGGACATTCAGATATGGTTGTACCTAGAGTACCCATCCATGAAAGAGAGGGCTTGGAATCCAACTATAGTGTCAATCAACAACTCCATCATAGGAAGGGGAAAATCATCCTTCAGACAGTGCCGATTGAGACCCCAGAAGTCGATGCAGACTCTGATATGTCCATTCTTCTTCCTGACTAAAACAATTTTGGCAAGAAATTTGGGGAACTGGACTTCCTTAACAAAATTGGCTCTGATGATCTTATCAATTTCTACCTCTTCCATGGCATCGTGAGAAGGGTGCATCTTTCTGGGAGGCTACTTGAACCCGCGATGATTTGCAGGGAGACCGAGGTAGTGGATGAGTACCTGAGGATCTAGTCCTAGAATCACATCATAACTCCAAGCGAATACATTGCGGTGTTGTTTGAAGAAGTCTATGTACTGCTGTTGCTCCTCGAGGGGCATTGCGGCACTGATCAATGTGGGTCTTGGGTCTGCCTTGCTACCGTGGATCACTAGTACCAACTCTTTGACTGTGGAAGAGACAACCTCTTCAAAGGAAGGAGGATAATCCTCTAAATATTCATCTTCACTTATAGAGGGGTGACCCTCGATGGGAGGAATTACTTCTGAGTTTGCATATCCTGACAGGAGGCCGGTACTAGCCTGAGTGGCAGTGGTCACTGCATCGGAGGACCCCTGTACTGCTGCAACCATAACGATGAAGGCTGTCGATCCGATCCCATCTGTCCTTCGGCCCAAGGGTCCATGCTTGATGATATCAAAACAATAATGTCACGTTGAATTGAGCTAGTTAATTCCATCTCATTGGAACAATAACATATGACGTATTGTCGTTGCCAGGGGGCAGACATCCCGATACCTTATGGGGGTAGGAGGCTCCGGGATCTCCTGAGCCTGATTTGTATAGGAGTAAAAGGTGATTTTCTTCCATCGCTTATACCTGGGAATGTGTCCCCCTCATCCCAGTCACAATTAATCATTTCCCCATGTTTGGGGTTTTATCCTCTAATCAGTGGATTGGAAAGACGTAGGCATCGTCTAGATCTATACACGGGTCGGTCGCAGCCATGGCATGCTCTACCTCATTGGTCAAAATCTGCTTGTCCTTGCTCTTGTAGTAGTTGGAATCCAGATAGCGGGCCTCACAAGAAGCAAAGGGAGATGCGTCACCTTGAATCACGCCCACTCGACCCTTAAGGAAGTACTTGAGGCACTGGTGATATGATGAGGGATCTGCTACATGCAGGTAGATCCATGGCCTTCCCATCAACGCATTGTAGGTGGTGTCTTGGGAGACTACCATAAATTCGGTGTTGGAAACAAGGCCACCAAAATGGGTATTCAAGAGAATATTAACGACTGCTGTCTATTCCATCCTATCATAACCTTGGATTCTTAGGTCAGAGGGACTCAAATCATCCCCAGACAATCCCAGCTTTCGTAGTGTCTGAGTCAGGATTAGATTAATTCCAGAGCCCGTGTCAACAAGACAACGACGAACCTCCACACCATTGAATTGACTGGTGATGTACAGTGGGAGAATGTTACCCTGTATGGGAGAGCCTTCATCTTCTCCAGAGAATGAGATGATGGACAAGAATTCATCATTCTCGATCACCTCAGTGTGAAAGGCCTCTGCAGCTGCTACCTCCATCTCATACAGGAGGGGGCTTCTGAAAGTCTCAGAGAGGGCCTCACGCATATCTGACAATAGAAGAAGGGCCTCAAGGATGGAGAGCCTTGTGGTAATACTATAAATATTATTAAGAACATCGTACTTCCGTTCCAGGTATGAAATTCTTCTTGCAGGAGGCCGCTCTATGACAGGAGGCATGGCGGGCCCTGCCAGTTGAACTGGTTGCTGACTAGTGCTGAGAATGTCCCGCTTCTCACTATTCAAAGCATGCAGAGTACCTACTGTACTGGGGATAGATGATTGGTACCAGTCTGGTGTGTAGCGTGGTTGATCACGGTGATGCCTAGGTGGCTATGCTTGGTCTAGTAGCAAAAACGGAAGTAGAGGCGAGCCTGATGACACCAGATGAGGAGGCTTCACATGCTGAGCTCTATGCTGGGCCTTCTGTATGGTATCAGTGGCATGAAAGGCCTATCTAGAAGTGCCAACTGATGTGCCTCAACAACCCATATGGTTGTGGATCTGCCGACATTGGTGTCGACTAGGTACGTTGGGGAGATCCGCCTGGCACTCCCTATCGTCGGGAGTCATAAAGAGGTTTACCAGCTCCACAGTGTTAACCGAAGTGTACCCTTGACCGTCACTTGAAGATTCGTCCACTACGAGATGGATTATGGGAGGGATCTCCATCTCGGTGAGCATAATGTTTCCAAGAAAATGGGATGACTATGGAATCAGTGGGGGAATTTGCTTTACCTTGCATCGCTGGGGTTTGCTCTTCTAGGAAGAGGTTGGCTGAGATGATGATGGAGAAGTGGTGGCTACATCTTCTGAAGGATCTGGCCGATTCAGGTGTTCCTAGATGACACCATGGGCATGAACGACTATTTTTCGATCCATCTAGTTGTCATACCTTTGGGATCCACGACTAGAAACCTGATGCCAATCACCCTCATGGTCGCTGCTGCTGTCTGGCCTCACAAAGACGCATGCTACCTGTGCTGGGGTAGGGCCCAGCCAGACTATGTTGTTGTCGACCTGGTCTTGGAGATAGCATTTGAAAACATACCACTTCTTGAGAGTGTGCCCCAGGATTCAGTGATAGGTTCAGTAATTAGAGTGATTTGTAAGGTTTTCCTCTTTTGGCCTTCTGTACTTAGGTAAATGCACTATCCCCTGTTACAAGGAACTTCAGAAATAACCGGGAACTTGATTCTTATTGAATGAGTAAGTCCAGTTTCTTCTACATGGAAAGGGGGACCTTGGAGCTTGACCTTGACGGGGGGCTGGAGGAGCCTATCAAAGAGGTGAAACTTGGTTATCTTGCGTGGGTGGTGACAACACATTGCACGGGGGAACCTACCAATTCTGAGGTGGATGCTGCTGGGATGGAGGCTGCGCCTGAGGTAGAGGGCCCCTATGAGGCTGTGGAGGCCGCTCCACTAGAAACTACTCTAATCACATGGGGGCCTCTATTTGAGCCACTGCGGCGGGCTCAGCCCTGGCAGCCCTTCTTGCAGGGATTGTAGGAGGCAAAAAACATGCCTTCGTAGCCTACTGTAAGGCTTCCTCTAGGTGCTGGGCCTTATCAGAGAAGCCTCAAAATCCCCCGGGATAGTTCTGGGTGATCATATAGGGTACCAACTCCATCTTGACATTTTCTACACACATCTCTAGCAATTTACCCTAAGTCAATGCCATGTCTAGAGAATACATGAGTCCTTTCCACTGGTAAATAAAGTCGGTGACGCACTCATCAGACCTCTTCTTACACTTAAAGAGGTCTGCGATAATCTTTTTCCACGTGGTTGAGCTGAACTGGAAGAGGAATTGCCTACGGAGGTCCTCCCAGCTGGTCACTGATTCGATGGGGAGCTGGCTATACTAGACAAACGTAGGGCCTTCCAACGTCTGTACAAAACACCGGAGTTTGGCGGCTTCCTGCTGCACTGGAGTTCCCAACATGGGGCCACACCTTGAGGTAAAGTGGTCCAGGTGCTGTGGTGGGTCCCCTGTTCTGTTGAAGGGGGAAAATGTGGGATTCTCGAAACCTGGGGGTTCTGACATATCATCCACCCACACCAGATTTGGCTTTCCATCAGGTGGGAGTGCCACCTATCATGTTTTCAATGCCTCAAGGTAGGAAATGTGTGCCACCATTGGATCATCTGGGCGGGGATCCCTATATTTATGGGGATCTCTAACCACAAGTGCGTTGGCGGGTTTTTCAACATGGTAAGCAGACCCAATGGCTCATGGAGAAGCTAGTGGAATGACCCTCGGGGCAACTGGGGGAACTCAATCGAGGTCCCTTGGATTGTCGCACCGTTCCGGAGGGTTTGTAGAGACATACCGTGACCTATTGTCATAATTTCCAACTTCAACCTTGTCCATGGGGGCATGATGGTCAGGGTCACCTAGAGGCAGCCCACCATGGGGAAGTTGTTCCTGGCCTTGCTGCCCTAGCCTAGGATTACCGTAGTTTGGCCATCACTCTACAGTGCGTTCAGAAAGGAGGTTGTTGACCACCTTCTTCTGTTTGGAAAGATACTGATGAAACACAGCTTTTTCAGGGTCTTCCTCCATCATCTTCACTAATCCGGATGGGTCAGAGGGTTTTGCGGCTCCGAGATGCACTTTACCCTTACCGTGATTTCGGCTAAGGAATAATGCCTCAGAGGGCGCAGGAGACCCAGAAGGCTTCTCTATTGACGAGTAACGGTCCCCGAGGGATCCAGTAGCTATGGCATGCCTTCAGGGGGGAGGTTCCCATCCAGGAGCTCTAGCTTGTTTTCCTCTTCCGATAGGGTGGCGATGTTGACCGCGACTCTACTTGGGGGAATGTCCTCAAAGTCTCCTATCGAGCCATGTTTCCATCAGATAGAACTACAGAGGAGGGCAGCATATTGCCCCTATCCACAGATCTATAGGTTGGGGGAATCCTCCTTGATAATCTTGCGGAGTACCTTAAAACTCTGAATGCATTGCTATTGGAGGGCCCTATAGTGACTTGGTGACTCAGGGAACTAGGCCACAGGGCATGAAACTAAATCAAATAGAAGACATTGCTCGCCAATTTCTTCAAAATGGACTTGGCTCCTCGGATAATCCACTTGCTGGTGAATAAGGTGGAAGTGCGTCACCTAGAGGATTTGACAGAAACACTCAACTTCTTCTGGGGTAAGGGATTCCGGCGTGCAGAAATTCGGTGCTTCCATGGGACAAAACATCATAGGGAAGTGGTCTGTTGTTAGGATATTCCATAAGCTCATTGGATCCAATTCAAGGTCTGGACCTTCATTTCCCCACTCATCAACCGGAGGCGGCTGAGGAATCGGTAGTGGTACCGAAGTAGTCCAATGGAACAATAGGCTGGCCGGTGGAGAGTACGACGAGTGAGCTGAAAGACCATCGCATCTCAGGCTATCCTCTGAAGAGTGAAGTGAATTAGCACCAATGTCACGATAAGATGGTATGACCACCACAATTACTGGTGTAGGGGATAGAGCTACTGACAATGGGCCGCACTGCTGCTTGCCTGCCATTGGTCCCCATAATAGCTCTCTGTGATCTCTAGTTGAGGTAGAGAGTGCTTCTGGTGATGACGATGGTGATTTCATGACCATAAACTATGGGGTTTACAAATTTTCTTCCTCCTAGATATAACTATGGAGGGATGCAGAAATCCTATAGACCTCTCATTCTGATAGTATGAGGCTGATGCACCTTATTCCTTCCCCAAACCTTAACATGGAGGACCTGGGTGAGGGTTCCATCATTGAGTCGCATTCAGCTTCGGAGTTTGAGAATAAAACCAGTTTGATCTTAGTTTGAATATTCTCATTGTTCCTTTTGTGGTGGTGATGACCTGCCCTCTTACCCTAGGATGGTTCTTCAGGGTAGGGTAGATTTGTAGCATGATGAGGCCCTTCAACCATACTGGTGCTGGGGCGGGGAGGACTTCCGCCCGAGTAAGTCAGGGTGTGAGGAGCACTGGGATAGATATCAAAGGGGACATGGTGAGGACCTCCGTGGGTAGCACTGAAGTGGGTAAGACCTTTTCTATAACCAGTAAGAGCATGGGGAGGATCTCAATGCTTTTTTCCTCTGTTGACATCAGTATGATGAGGGTCCTCATACTGGTCGAGCTGAAGATGGGTAAGACCTCCATGCTGGGCGTTGTTGAAGTGAAGCCAGACCTCATTCCTCTAATTTTTGGGGTGAGGAGTACCTTCAACAGCTTCTATGAGGACACAAGGAGGGTCTCCACATTGTAGGGTGATCAGATGTGCAACGTCCCCATACCAATGGTCTGTGGTGAGAGGAATGACTCCATATCTGGTGTAGTGGGAACGAGAGAGACTTCCATACTGAGTGTCACCACCGCGGGGAGGACCCTCATTTGGATTGAAGGTGGCATGGGGCGGACCTCCATGCTAAGCCTCGAAGTAGGGAAGTCCCGCATTCTCCATGGTAGCGGTATGGGGAGGACCTCCGTACTGGGTGGCGTCACTACGGGTTAGTCCGCAGTGGCCACTGCCTGTGCTGGGGACCAAGAGAGTTGAACCAGCCTACCTGTGGGGTGGTTGGGGCCTCGATCAAGGTTGGGTGTATGAATTTCCTTGCTCAGTATACACATGAAGTTGGTGATATGCGTCAGCGGTGGCTCGTGCCATAGTAGCCACTGACATTGATGCCCCTTGGTGGACGTCCTCTTCGACTTGTGCCCAACACTGTAATCAGGTTAGATGGACCAGAGCTGGTGGTGTAGGTACATAGATTACCTACTCCTCGGCCAGTATGGCAGGGTGGCGGCACTGACGCGACCTAGTGGGAGCCCTTGCTGGGAGCCCCTAGAATGGGATCCTGGCTAGGCTGACCCGGATATCCCCTACCTCATCGGCATAGGGCAGGGAGTCGTCTAGACGTTCCAGGGAGAGGCTCTCGAAATGATTATATGTTGGAGTGGGTAGAATTTCCTCCCTGTGTGGCCCTTGGGGGCGACATTGACAATGAAGCGCAAATGGCTCTAAATCCAGGCGGTCCATACCCTGAGTCAGTAAAATACCCTCATTCTCATACCGACATACGAGGTATTTGATCACCCCTCGTTGGATGAAATCTGAGGGATATATGGGGAGGAGGATCCCAACAGTTGTGGACATTGAGACCGTCATAGAAGAGGCAGAACCATGCGGGACTATCACACTGGTACTACCCCTGCCCCTGTGTTGGTGTGCAAGCGGTGATCAAGTTCCGGGTAGAACAGCTTGGTTCTTGTAAGTAGGGAGATTAACCTATTAGTGATGAAAGAAAAAGGGAATTTACGACTAGTGCCCAATGCCATTCCGTCTTCCATGACTGGTAAGATGGATCCACGCTGACAACGCTGCAGACCAGGATGGCCAATGTTTTGACTGCCCCAACATCTGGTGAGTTTCACGCCAGGCCTACTATTTTCTTAGCGGGACCTGATGCCAGATAGCTGAATCCAGTGACACAATAATCCACTAATGTATCAAACACTACTAATCTCTATATTTAGGAGAAGACATTCATGCTGGGTTCACCATTTCTATTTACGATGCTTTCAATGGGACATGCGCGTCCATCTTGTTCGTGGATGGAGGCGTTGTTTGTGACCCCACATTCCCACTTTACAAGGGTGGGAATCATCCATTCCTTGTTCAGGGACGTTTGATCCATGATTGAAACAGGATTATGGGATGTTGGTTCTTCCTTTAAGGGATTCCTCCTTGGAACTCGTCACCAAGTCCGGGTCTCCCTTATAGATTTAAGATTTTGTACATGAAACTCTTTCTTGTGCCATAGCTTCATGGACACCAGTTAATTACAATGCTTCTTTTAGGACATTCCAAAGGGTCTAGTCAGGGAAAAAACCTTCGGTCAGGGGAGTATTCATGTTGGACATCGCTGGCGTATCTGGGCACTAGAACACTGGCGTGTCTGAGTTTTTCCCCTTATTATAGGGCTTTATGAGGGTGCGGAAGCCCGAGGCATCCCACATCGAATGTGGGGAATCATATGCCATAGGAATGTATCTGAAGTTTTCTTTAGCTTCCCATGTTTTACACAAGGTATTCCACGAGTTTAACATCTAGCGGAGATGGATCCGACTGATCAGAACACTGATTAGAGTAGATCAGATGGGTGAAACCCCTGGAGGGAACACTGATGTTGGGGCCAACGTGTAGTTAAATTCTTGGTTGTTTTTAAGGGGAATGGGGAATGAGGTGGCATGATCCCACCGGGATGTGGTGGCCTGGGTATGAATCAGGATGGATGATGGAGGGTTTAATGAAGTAGGTGGATAATGAGATGGAGTCAACCTAAGGACGACAGTGATTTTGGGTTTGAGTCTCGAAGAGACCTCCTACGTATTCCTATGGCAGGGAATCAAAGTACTTGTAGTTCATATGACTATGGATTACTACTGATTGGGGATTTCAACGGCTTACCGCTGGATGGTGTATTGTAACGGATTACCGCTGGACTGGGTCACAACGACTTACCGTTGGATGGGGTCGCAATGGCTTACCACTAGACGGGGTCGCAATAGCTTACCGCTGGACGGGGTCGAACCTTTGGGAGGCTTCCTATGTACCTTATATAGGAGACAAGGATTAAACCCACATAGTTCTTATGGGATGGAGTTCGGTGAATAGATCTAGAGGAGGACCTAGGGTTCAATGGTTGTTGGGCTTGAACCTTAGGGAGGTGTCCTACATACCTTTCCTTGGCATGGATCAAAGTCCACGTAGTTTGGGTGGGTGTAATGACTTACCACTGATTGGGGGAACAATGAATTACCACTGATTGAGGTCCACAGTTTAACGTCATGTAGGACGGGGGTGAACCGATGTGAAGGAGGACCTAGGGCCCAGATAGATGGTGGGAATGAACCTTGTGGAGGCTTCCTATGTATCCCCATGGTAGGGAATCAAAGTCCTCGTAGTTTAGAAGGTGTGTGAGAACCAACATGAAGTGGTCGAGACCAATGGGTTTCGGCCTTGAACCTCAAGGAGGCTTCCTATGTACCTCACCTTGGCAAGGATCAAAGACCTCGTAGTTCATGTGGGTTTGGATGAACTGACGTAAAGGGGGTTTGAGCGACTGAGTGTAGGGCTTGAATCTCAGGGAGGCTTCCTATGTACCTTGCCTTGTCAAGGATCAAAGACCACATAGTTCATAAGGGTTTGGTGAACCGACATGAGGATGGTCATGACCAATGGATGGTGGGCTTGAACCTCAGGGAGTCTTCTTACATACATTACCTTGGCAAGGATCAAAGACCTCATAGTTCAGGTGGGTTTGGGCACACCGACGTGAAGGTGGTCGAAGAGACCGGGCGTTGGGCTTGAACCTTAGGGAGGCTTCCTACATACCTTGCCTTAGCAAGGATTGAAGACCACATAGTTCAAGTTGGGTTTGGGGCTTACACTCTAGGATGCTCGGAGAGGATGTCATGGTCGATGATTGCTCTAAGCCCACGTGAGTCATGCTCAGTGTGAGAAATAAGAGACAACAAAGACCTTGCGATCACGTCGCAGAAGGTGTGTTCGTGGGAAGTAGAGTGGGGATGATGCTCAGGTAGCGGCCCAAAAAGGAAACAGGGGCTTACGCGTGGTCCACAACCCAAATAGGAAATAGGGGCTTATGCGTGGTTTGTAGCCCAAAGATGAAACATGGGCTTATGCATGGTTAGAAGCCCAAAGAGATGGAGACTGGGAATTACTCCAGGGTGGAGGCCCGAGTGGTGACAAAGCCCAACAGGAGAGGGATTTGGCACCCAGGAATAGAGGAGGAGCAGGGGTGCTGCCTCTTGCAAGGAAATATAGGGGCTTAAACTAGGGTGGTTGCTCTTTCCCCGTGGATGGATGCCACTCCGATAAAGAAGATTCCATTCCATGTAAGGAATGATCTCACTCCCGTGGAGACCAGTGTGTGTAGAGAATGTCCATGGTGGGGCACCCCGCATGCAAGGTACGGTGTGAGGTCACAGTTTAACGTCATGTGCTGAGGACGATGATGCTTGGCAGTTTAACATCCTGTATATCAGACATGGTGGGTGCACTCCACACCCCTAGGAATTACATAACTGATACCTGCCCGCCCTTGGGGGAAGGAAGGCATCAACAATGCCATGACTGGGGGGGGGGTGTCGAGAGGTGATCTTGTTGGGGGTCCACATTAGTGTGGCTATATGAAGATGAAATAGTCGTTAGCATGACTATGAAAATAAGTATGAGTAAAAGCAACACAACGGGCAGTATAGTCCAAGGTAATTTGAAATTTCTTGATGAAAACCTGAAGGGCCGAACGAGAAAAGTAGTTGCAGAGAAAAGGGGTTCATAAGTAGAAGCCTTGTGAAGATCTGGTGCTCCATGAAATGGAGGGGCTTCGTGAAGGGATGTGATTCACGAAGTGAAGTTTCCTAGTATAGTCATAGGGCATATGTGCATATGGGAGGAGCTTCGTGAAGTGGAAAGGCATTCGCGAAGCAATGCCTCATGAAGCAAGGTGTTGTGAATAAATGTGTTTCCCGAAGCACAGTGACCCTGCCTTAGCATGTGGGTCGCGTGTGTATGGAGGGTGTCTTGCTAAGCATAAATTATTCATGATGACCCAAGTCCCCATGGGGATCCCCTTCCTTCGTGAAGGCCCGTAGGCTTATCGAAAGGCTTCCCTCTCAGAAGAGGGGTTGAATTAAAGAAAAGGGGGAGACACTTCATAATGAAAAAGTACTTTGAGAAGCTCATGGTTCACAGAGCAAGAAGTTATTCTTGATTTGAGAGCTGAGAAGGTGAAAGGTTAGATGATACATCCTTTAGGATTTAGGGGAGCCCTGTATTTTTAGGCAAGAGGCGCCGCGAAGCAGATCTCGCTCGGTGTGAAGACAGTGTTTTCTCCACGGCGGGTCACAAATTTCAAATCAGCTCACGGAGGATCCTGCCTCCTTGCTCCACGACAGGCTCGCAAATGTCAAATTTTTTCATAGAGTGACCCACCTCCTTGCTCTATGGTGGGGTCTCGAACGTCGAAGGGGTTCATGAAGCCTCCTTCATCTTTGCTCCGCAGCGGGCATGGGTCCATGGGGCTCCGTGAAAGGTCTTCGCAAGGTAGCCTCAGAGACTTCCCTGTTGTTCTTCTTCCTCCCAAAATTTGGCGATAGAATTCATAGGGAGGTACATGTATCATTATCATTAGTTTCATTAGAATATCCAATTTGTTTCATACGTATATTTCAATGATTTTTTTCTATAGTTTTTAATATATTATATTCTTAGTTTTTAAATGATCACATTATCATAGGGAAAATTTTAAATTTTAATTAAATGGAAAGTATTGTTTAGATAAATCCTTATTTATTCATAGATATATTACTTCAATGATTTCCACCAAATTTTTTCCTTAAATTAACTTCTATTATCATTGTTGAAGTACATAAAATGATAATCCATTTATGTGATGTTTAAAATTATTTCTAATAATTTTGAAAGAGTTATTGTTGTATATAGTTGAAAAAATTTAAGATCCCTTTTTAACCCAACATTCCATACTAAATTCCTTATTATTACACTAAAATAATTTCTTCATAACCATGATATGGTATTTTTTGAATTTTCATATGAATTATTATGTTTTGAATTACCTTTAAATCATGATAGATCATATTCATGTGTTATAAATTTATTGGAATAATGGTTTTTTTCCATTTACTCCAATATTTTTGGAAGATGATAAGAATTCTTGGTGATAACCAATTAAATTTAGAGAAATTTTACATGAATAATCCTGATTCTTTATTTTCAAGAATGACTAAAATTTTGGGATATTAGAATACATATGTTTTATATGTTAAATAATAAATTCCATTAAATGTGTTTTTTTTGAAATATCTAAGAGAATGTGAAAAGGTAAACTGAAATTAGAAATTAATATATAACATAAAAAGGGTCATATATAGATTAATTATTATAGGAATCATGTATAAAGTTGAATAATGTTTCTGTTAATTTTTACAAAATCACTAGCTGGTATTTTCTGATTCATGTTTTTGTGTTTATTATATTGAAATTAATAATTAAAATAAAGGCATGTCTCTATCTAAATAATGTGAAATCAGGTTTCCTTGTTGATAATATGTTTTAGGGAATCATTTATTTAAGTATATTATGTTTTATGACTAAGAAAGAATCATGTTTAGTTTTATGTTCATAATTCAAAATCATGCTAAAGTAATATTATTGGATTTAAAATAATGGTTATTTATCTAAAATTTAATTTAAAAAAATTTAATAGTTTTTTATAACCTATAATTTAATGATTTTTACCTAAAAGTACTACTTTTTTTCTAAAAATATATTTTCAAAATTATAAACTAACAATATATTAGCTGGAAAATGTGAATTTATTTCTATAATGAAATTTATGGATAGGATATCGATACTTTTTTGTTAGCATTAGTATAAAGTGATAATTTTCATTAGTGTTTCCCACTACTAGGATTATGTTCTATTATTATAATTAAATTGATGAAATGATCCTATATAAAAGGTTAATTATTTAAATATGGTAATGAATTAGATTTTTAAAATCCAAAAAATAAGGTGATTATATTCATGAAAGAGATGGTGAATGAATATTTAGACATAATTTAAGATGTATATATTGATTTTTTTGTTATAAAAATTTGGTTTTGTTCACTGGAAGTATGCTTGGATTATAATATTGTGATTAGTATCCTTGGTTGGGGAATATTATGACTGGTTTTTAGGTTATTCTTCTATATACGATGTTGTGAAGATAATATTTGGTTGGTATGGATGGTTGTGTTTGGAGGAAATGGATTTGTGGCTATTGTGGGATGTTTTGATCAATGATGAATGTTTGTTTCATTTTGTAACCATGGTTATCATGTATCAATGCAGAAATTTTGAGATATGTTTTAGAATTTTATTATTTATAGATAGGGTATTAGTGTTTAAAAAAAAATTTATTTCAATGGTTGGATAATAGATTAGTGATGTGGGGAGTGGTGATGTCATTGTGTGAGGTGTTATGTATAGGATCTAGTTGTGAAAAGTAACATATTATTAGTGTGTTTTTCTATGAAATATTATTTTCCATTTTTATTATTTATGTAAAATTTTTAATAGATACTAATGTTTTTTTATTGATTGTAATATATTTTTTTTGAAATGTAATTGAGGCATTGTGCATGGGAAAGAGAAAGAGAAATCCTAGGATAAAGCGTTATTGAAATTCCAAAATCCAGGAGTACCAATGTTCCTTGGTGGGGTATCTATATTTGAGTTGAGTCCTGGTTGAAATTTATTGTATTTTCTTTTATGCTAGTGAATTATCAAAATTTATTTTATGTTTCATTGGTAGTTGTATTGTTTCTAAAGGTGGAATGAAGATGGTTAGAGATGAATCATGTCAGCCCAAAAGAGATTACATGTGATTAGTTACTAGGTTATTTTAAGAAGGAATTAATTTCCTTATTATAGTTAGACAATCATTCAAATATATTCATATTATTCAACAAGGGTATTAGAGAATTCATAGCTTTAGGAATTTTTCTATAGAATCTATCTGACAGTTCTTATGTTTTTCACCTAGGGAGGAAGAATGGGTATAACTTTTTAAAATTCCATGATGATAGAAATTTAGAAATACATCATGGATTTTAAGTTGATGTCTTGGATGGAGGTTTGGAAATGAGTGAATATTGTGTATAAGGTTGTATCTCTAATGGAGGGTTCTGTTGAAGGCATGTTTTGAGAAATTAGGAAGGTTGAGATGAATTCATTGAGTTTTGGATCTTGGGGTTTTTGGAAGAGCATAGTGAGGTGATATTCTAGAGCTAGGACACATCTTTGAGACCCAGGTATAAATATCTCAAGTTTTACTAAGTATATATTGTTTATTTGTTTCTATTATAAAGATATGAGTAACTATCAATATGACTTACCTAATAATTAGTGAGTATCTCAATCTTCAGTGGAGAGTTATCTATTGAATTTTCTTAGGTGATCCTTATCCATTCATTCAAAACCTTATATTGGATTATGTACCTATTTTTTTTAGATTTTATTTTACATTTAATATTTAAAGTAATTTTGTTTTTTTCTCAAATTATTAGATGTATCTTTTAATAGTTTTGAAATTGGGAGAGGGATTATTTTAGAAGGGTATCTATTTTGAAATATGGTTTACATGATTGGGGTAGCTAGAAAGGATTAATTTGTGGGTTGGTGTGATTGATGCTATGTTAGGGTTAAATAGATGGAGAGGTTATTGTTTTAAAGGTATTTCTCATGGTAGAGAGTTTTTTTGGGTGTTGTTCTTATGATATGAGAGTTAGTGTTGTGGTTCATCCTTGACCTCTATAGTTTTATTAGTGGGATTGTTATATTTGAGAGGTATCTCATAGGAAAGTGTATGGGAAGGGATATTCTATTTTCTATATGATTTATTTTAATTATAAGTTATTAGAATCATTTAAAAGGTATGAAATGTAATGTTTTGGGTTATTCTTATAAAGTCACCAAATCCTACACTCTCTCACGTGGAAAGAAAATGTTGGTTATGGGACCTCAAGCATGCCTCCCTGTACACTATAGGCTACTAACTAGTAGTAGGGTGTGGATAGTATAGTGTGGATAATATACCCCCTTGGTATGAATTATCATTTAAGAGAAAAAATTCATATTAAAATAGAAATACTCAGAGTAAAACAATGTGGAAGAAAACAATAAAAACCAACTAAATAATTCAATAAAACACAATGAATAATGTAATAAAATAATATAATGTAAATAAAGATCATTCGAGAACAATACAAAAAGATAATATCTGACTCAAATAAAAGAATCAAGTCTTGGGTCCCAAATCCCATGCCATTCCCATCTCCAAACTCTAGCATGATAGAAAACAAGGAATCGATTACAAGGTCCAATCCCCTTCTCCAAACCTACATCCATGAAGTATACTCGGGTACCAAATGGTGGCCCAAACAAGGAGTGATCAAAACTTAGTAATTCGATACCACCATGTCTAGAAAAACTCATCTGATAAGAAGTGTATGAATTAAAGTGATAGATAAGTCTATCAATTAATTTAATAACTAAATAAATACAACAACTTACTTTGGTGCCATGCCAAAATGTCTCTGAGCATGTATTAAAAGTATTCTAGCCACAACCATAACTATGGTAAAGTCACAACAAGTAATCCAAGTCAAAGCCCTATAAGCATTACAACATGAAACTGGGTATACCTACTCTATATAATCATTACAACATGGACTAGGCCGAGCCTACTTACTATCAACATTACAACATATACATGTGAAAGTGCATGGGCCTAGACCATTATATAATCATCTTAGCATATAACACAATTCCTATCATACTGTATGGATATCAAAATATCACATCAAATATCTTAATGGTTAATTATGTGAATTAACATTATTATTTCATATTCCACCATGTATTTCAATTCATAATTGATTAGAAGTTATATCAATAAGTAGTAAGTTGCAAATTAGGGATTCTATAACAAGAAGTCACTCTAGGTTGCATGTCATTCTAATAAATCTTAATCCATTATCCAATTACTAATCCATTTGAAACAAAGTGAATTCAAATAATAATATCATTTAATCATTTAATTAATTTGAGCACACACTTTGTTTTCATGATCACGATATTCCATAAAATTTACAATAATCGATCCATAAGTTTGAGATTTAGACCCCCTACCTAAAACCTTAGATCAAAAAACACTTCCAATGCTTGATGGCCACTAGGAAGAAGGATAAGATGATTTCAAATAGGTTCCTAGATCAATATTTGATCAAGATGAAAACCAACAATGTAATTTGGAAAAGGATATACAACAATGGGTTGGAGAAGAAAAAATATAAGGAAGAAACATGATCAAAGGAACTTACCAGGGATTGATCACATGAACTAGATGTATAAAAATGGGTTTGGAACTCCAAAATTTCCTAGAGGATACCAGGGTCGATAGAGAAGGAACTGCAGCCGATAGGAAATAAAATCAACTACCAAGAAATTTTAATACTATTGGTCGGGAATTTACACAGTGTGTAATTCATTTACACATGTTGAAATTATTTTTAATGATATGAACTAAAAAACCCATTGCCTCAGATTTATTTTATTAAAACCCATGAACAATTACATGACATGAAATCACTTTACATGGCATGTAAATGTTCCACTATTGAGTTTTTCATTCCATATTCCCTTTAAATCTTCTCAATTTACCAAGAACCCATTTAATACTTAAACCCATTTATATCTAGAATCCATTTATTCAAAGAAGAATAAATCCCTAAAATTTAGATCATTTTCTCTAACAAAGACTCTTGGTATCTGAACAAGACATGACCACTGAGGATCAAATGAAAAACTCATAGGGAAATTTACTGAGAAAAATATGGGATCTCACAACCTCCCCACCTTATAACAGATCATCCCTAATAAACCCTAAGAATCACTATGAGGCTTCAACAAACAAGTTTGTCCACTGTGTTCACATATCAGACTCCCATTCCCAAGTCTCATCTAGAACCTTCCCATGATTCTACTGTATTAGAACGAACATTATAGTCCAACCCTGAAGATATTTCTTTCCATGATCCATAACCCATATTGGAATCTCCTCTATGGATGCATCAACACAAATCTCAATGTCTACTACATCTATCACATGGGAAGGGTTTGGATGATATCTTTATAGTTGTGACATGTGGAACACATCGTGAAAGGCACTGTAACACTGTGGAAGGGCTAGACGGTACACCAGTGGATCAACCCTTGCCACTATTTCAAACGGCCTGATGAACATGGGGGATAGATTCCCTTATTTCTTGATACAGTGATGCCCTAACCTAGAACAAACCAAAAGGAAAACATTAATACCAACTTCAAAATCTAGAGGTCATCCCTTATGATCAATATATGATTTCTACCTGCTCTATGCAATCACCAACTTCTGTCTGATCAACTGAACTTGTTTAGATGTCTCTTACATGAGACTGGGCCCAAATAGTGATGAATCACCTACCTCTAGAAAACAAAGAGGTGATTGGTAGGAAATTCCATATAAGGCCTCCAAAGGTTCCATTTATATCATTTATTGGAAGCTATTATTATATGAAAACTCCACAAGTTCCATATGTTTCTCCCATAAACCACGAAAATCCAAAACATAGGCTCGAAACATATCCTACAGAAATTGAATAGTACTCTCATATTGGCCATATTTCTACAGATGATAGGATTTTATTGAAGGAACTCAGGATCCTAGGGCTTTCTAAAGGCCATTCCAGAAATGTCATGTTAAATGAGGATCCCTGTCTAAAACTATATTCCTCAAAACATAGTGTAAACGAACTACTTCACACACTAAATGATTTCTTAGGTCTTCAATCATAAATGTTTCCTTGATAGGAAATAAGTGGGAAAAATTAGTTATTCAATCCACAAAAACCCATAAAACATCATTCTCATGGGTTATCCTAGGTATTCCCATCAAAAAATACATTGTGACATCATCCCATTTCCACTCTAGTATGAATAAAGGCTGCAAAAGACTAACTAGATTTTGACACTTAACTTTAACTTGCTGATAAGTGAAGCATCTAGCTACAAATATTTTCACCTCCTTCTTCATTCCTGACCATAAATACTATCTATGTAGATCATGATACATCATTGTTAAAATAAGATGTACCTCACATCTAGAATAAAAAAAACTACCTCATTAGCTCATTACCAAAGCCCACAGGAACCCATTATCTACCATGGAATGGAAGATAATTCCCACTTACAAGATAATATATTGATGGTGTCTCCCAACTATATAATTTTTCTCTCATAACTGAGCCATTAAGTTTAGATAACTTCTCTGTCTAAATATGGTCCAAGAGAATGGGTATAACTGATACTGAAGTCAGAGTTACTCGCCCCAGAGATTCCTAAATAACCAGATTCATGTCTGTAAGGATAGAAATTATCCTCCATTCATCATAAGACTACCTTACTGCTTCTATCTGTGTATTTCATCTTAAATCTTCGATAATGAAATTTTCATTTTTTGTTCTATAATCCTATTCAAAGTCCAAAGACTATAGATACTCGACCCACCTCCTCTCCCGATGGTTATGGTCTCACTAGGAAAATATTTACCAAAGGATTTTGTGATCCATGCACTACAAAAACATCTCACTCATGAGATAGTGGCTACAAAATCTCAAGGAATGTACCAATGATGCTAACTCTAGATCATGAGTAAGGTAATTCCTCTCATGTAGTCTCAGCTTCCTAGATCCATAAGTAACCATAAGATCCTCCTGCATTAGAAATACTCCAAGTCTAACTTTGTATTAATCAAAATAAATGGTATATTATTTACCGGGCACTAGTACATTGATTATTGGTGTTGAGGTCAGACTACATTTAAGCTATTGGAAATATCTTTCACAAGCATCAGACCAAAAAAACTTTACCCCTTTCTTGGTCATCCCGAACATTAGTGATTCCCAACAGGATAAATCTTGGATGAAACACCAGTACTAACCTACTAATCATAGAAAAATATATATTTAGATGATGTTTTTGGTTTTTTCCAATGGTATCATGATTGCTACTTGCTTTGGGTCCATTAACACGCCTACCTCCCATATGACATGTCCCAAGAAGTTCACTTCAATTATTTATAAAATATATTTAGTTATCTTGGAATAAATCCAATTCTCTCAAAATGTACTTAGGATGATATCAAGATGTTTGGCATGATCATATATTGATAGGGATTACACTAAGATATCATTGAAGAAAACAACCACAAACTGACCTAGAAAAGGATGAAAGATACTATTCATTAAGTCCATGACTATCACAGGTGAATTAGTTAACCCAAACGACATCACTATGAATTATTATAATCCATACCTTCTCCTAAAGATGGTATGATGTATTTCTGATAGTATCACCCTTAATAGATGATATCCAGATCTCATGTAAATATTGGAGAAGATCTTATCACCTTTTAGTTGATTGAAAAGATCATGAATTCATGGAAGAGGATATCGGTTCTTAACCATCATCTAGTTTAACCTTTTATAGTCCACACATATATGAGAAGATCTATCAGCCTATTTGGAAAATAGAACTAGATAACCCCAAGGATATTCACTCAGTCGTATGATGACTTTATATTCTAGATATTCCAACTGAACCTTCAACTCTTGAAGTTCTTATGGTTCTATTCGGCAAGGTGGAATAAAAACTGGTTCTACTCTCGAAACCAACTCGATCATGAACTCAATATCTCACTCTGGTAGTAATCCATAGAAATATTCAGGGAAAATATACTAAAAATGGTCTACCATTATAGGAAAATAATCCTGCTGCATCCCACCATTATTTAGAGAAATAACATCAATTTGAGCCATGATACAATCCAATCTTCACTGAATTGGCCCTAGGTGACTAGCTTGAAAATACCTCTCACCTTAGTGAGAATAAATACTTCCTTCTAGAGGTAGGAAAGTTACTCTCCTCCTGTAATAGTTGATATGATCTAGGTATAGGACTAACCAATCCAGACTAATAATTTCAAGCATGTATGATTTCTAAAAGAAACAGTAACCCCAATCTCTAGAGAACATACATTGAAACGTTTAACATTTTCTAACCACACTCCCAATGGTGTGTCAATGGTTAAAACACCATCCATTCTATCCACATCGAATCCCAAACCATTTAAAAGGAGATAAGATATAAACGAATGTGATTATCTTATATCAAACAAAACACAAGATATGGTATATGATATGAGAATTGTACCTCTGATGGAAGACAGTCCTGTATCCACATTATCCATAGTATGAATAACACACAACTAAATTTTCCCTCTTCCCTAGGTTCCAATGTTACTACCCTAAACTATATCCCTTACCTAGTATTTTTTATCATGCACTAGGGTACCATGTCCCTTGCCTTAGCTTGAATGACCCATGGAACTCCATCTACTAGACTGTTGAGGTGTAGCAGATCCCCTTCATAAATCCAGTGATTTTCCTGATTCTATTCCAATGGTCTGCTATATAAAGTTATAATAGAACCTATAAAGATAACCTAGTATACGATATTTACAAAAATAAACTGTGGAGTGAGGACACCATGGGAACTTGTGACCAAACATTCTATACTGATAGCACTGGAATAAAACATATTCTTAAGATGGTTTTCCAATAACATGACTGCTCTACCCACTACAAGTCTGATAGAAACTGTCATATTGATATTTCTTACCACTAAAAGAAGAACTCCCAGGTTTTCTTGATGAAATTCGGTGGTCACTACTCAAAACCTCTTATAGATTTCCCTATATGATGAAAGCCTACTTCATCATGCCTTCAAAGCTATTTAAATAGAAAATTTCACCTACCACCTAACCTCATAGAGGAGAATATCCTAGAAATGTCTCACCTTGGAGATATCATTATCTTCCGAATATTGTTTAAAGCACTATAGGTTGGTAAAACATCCAGTATAGTCTAGCACTGACAAACCCTCCTACATTAGATGTGTGAACTCATGATCTTTTTCATCCCTTAAGGTTGTAGGATAAAAATGGTTTAGGAAATTCTTCTCTAAGTCCTTAAATGATTGTTCATCATACTACCCAACTTCTTCTAGAATATCCCACAAATACTTTTTTGGTCCATGAATAATATACACAACAAGCTTCAAACTTCTATCTGTAAGTGTTTTGAGATTCTTGAAGATTTTATAGACTAACGTTATCTAGAACTTAGTTGCATGAGGTCCCCCTTCCCAAGTAAACATAGGTGGATGTTGAAGATGAAACTCTATTTTCATCTCAAACATATAAGGAACAATATGAAAAATCTCCCTTTCTATGGATCACATGACCCTTAGGAAGCTATCGTGAAGCTGAACATCCATCTGCACCTTAGGAACTACAAGAAGTTCCGATTCAATTGTGTTATGAGCATGATAATTTCCACTCTCTTGATGCTCATGTATAAGATGATGAGGAGGAGTTTTTTCTATAAGATAAACACAAACCTTAGAGAATTGGATAGAAACAAGGTCAACTGAATATGTGACTTTAACAGATAAACACTAAATCTTGGCATCTCTAGACATGGCTTACAAGTACTTTAGCATGACATGAAAACACATTTATATTTATCTAGTTAAACATATATCTCATATTAAAGTTCAACAATAAAATATATATTACTTGCAATAAAATAGATATGTCCCTATCATGAACAATGCAAATCAATATATCATAATATGCCTATTATGATGCATGTATTCTCATCTCTTTCTAGACCAGGTTATGAGTAAAAATATTAAAAAATAATAACATCTTAAAACAATATCCCTCACATAACTTGTGAATCAATCAAGGTGAAATAACATTAACTGTAACAAGCACAAAAAAAATAGAAACCACATGCCCAGGTACTCGGATTGTCCCCAATACATGGGTTCACTACTCTCATGAACAAGATCATCACCAAGTACTGAAACATTATAGTCTCCTTTATATATTTCCCAAATATTAAATAAAAATAAAATAGAACTTGGTCCTATAATACCACTTTATAACATCCCCAAATACGACACTCACTCACATGGTCAGAAAAGGTTTGTTACGAGACCTTAACCACTCCACCCATACACTTGAGGCTGCTGACTAACATCGAGGTTGTGGATAGTATTGTGGGAAGACTATACCCCCTTGGTTTGAAGTTTTATTTAGGAGAAAAAATTCATATTAAATTGGAAATAATAAATGTAAAATAATGTAGATGACAACAATAAAAAAATACTAAATAATCCAATAAACTATAACGAATAATGTAATAACATGATGAAATGTTAATAAATTTCATGAAAGAAAAATATAAGAAAAGTAAAACCAGAATCGAGTCTCGCATCCCGAAACCCATGATGTGCCCATCACAAAACTCCATCCCAAAAACAAACTAACAATCAACAGAAAAGTCCAATCCCTTTGTTCAAACATGCATCCACGGATTCTACACAGGTACCAAATAGAGGCCTGAATAGGGTGTGAGTAAAACTCCATAACTCAACGCCACTGCATCTAAACAAAACTGTTCTAATAATAATTGCATGAAATAAAGTGATAAATAGGTGTATCAATTAATTTAATAATTAAATAAATACAACTTTCTTCAGTACCACGCCGTAATGTCTCTAAGAATGTTTTACAACCATACCAACCACAACCATAACCAAGGTAAAGTGACAACAAGAAATCCAAGGTGAATTACTATAAGAATTATAGTATGGGACCGGGCATATCGCAATATCTATAAGTATTACATCATGGAGTGGTCCGAGCCCACTTAGTATCATCATTATAACATATACGTGTGCAAGTGACTGAGCCTAGACCATTATATAAGAATCTCATCATAGAACACAATTCATGTAATAAAAAATAGATATCAAAATACCACATCATATATCTTAATGGTTAATTATTCAAATTATGACTATTCTTTCATATTCCACCTTTTAGTTCAATTCAAAATTGATAAACAGTTATATCAATAAGTAGTAAGTCATAATTTATGGATTCTATAACAAGATGTCACCCTAGGATGCATGTCATTATAAATACATCTTAAGACATTAGCCAATTACCAATCCATTTAAAACCAAGGGAATTAAATGGATAATCACATTTGACTATTTAATTAATTTGGGCACAAAATTCATTAGCGTGATGATGATATTGTATAAACTTGATAATAATCAAACCATAGGGTTGAGATTTAGACCCCTACCTTAAACCGAAGATTCAACAAAAAATACAACGATCAAATCCCACATGGAAGAAGTTGTAGACAATTTCAAAGAGGTTCCTATATCAATATTTGATCAATATCCAAACCAGCAACACAATTGGGTAAAGTATTTACCACAACGAGTTGGATAAGAATGAAGAAAAAAGATCAAAGGAACTTATAAGGGATTTATTTCATTAATGATATATCTAAAAAGGGATTTGGAACTCAAAAATTTCCTAGAGGATGCCCTAGGATTGAGAGAGAAGGAGTTGTAGCCGATTGAAAATAAAATCAACTACACAAAAATTTTAAAACAGATAGTTGGGCATTTACAAGGTGTGTAATTCATTTACAAATCATGGAATTATTTTTAAAGTTATCTCCCAAAAAATATGTTTCCTCATATTTATTTTATTAATACTTATGAACAATTACATGATGTTTAATCCCTTTACATGGCATGTGAATGTTCTTCAGTTGAGTTTTTTAGCCGATATTCCCTTTAAATATTCTCAACTTACCAAGAACCCATTTAACACTTAAACCCATTTATACCCAAACTCTATTAATTCAATAAATCATACATCCATTAACATTAGATCATTTTATCCAATAAAGACACCCTTTATTTGAATAAGACTTGACCATTATGGATCAAATGAAAAAATCAGAGGAAAAAATACCAAAAAATGGGATATCTTAGTTCTGGTAGATTACTTTGTATATTTTGAGGTTTGGAGGTTTCCTAAACCAACCCAAGGAATCCCTCCATCAGAAATCTTAATTGGCCCATAACATATTTTTGGTGCGTTCCCATTCACCTTAGGCTGGAAAGTAGTTTCAGGGAATCAAAGTATAACCAATAGGAATTTCTTTTACAAAAAATAATTTATACAAATTGGAATGACCACTATGTATTTCAAAGGACTATGCATCAGAAAATAATAAGAAAAATAGAAATAAAAATATAGTAAAACAAATTAAACAAAAAACCCCCTTATCTCACCCCAAGTCCCTCACGTGCAAAAATAGTTTCCACTAGTATCTCGAGTCTCCACATATATAATGAAAACCCAAAATGGCCATAACTGAAATTAGGGAAAGTCTAACTTGTCCAACACAATAAATTAAGATAAAATAATTAGAACAATCGATATACCTCCATGTGACATTAGAATTCATTTTCTAATACTAAAATTTCAATGCTCCAAGATCAATAATAAAATGACTAGAACTTAAAACTAAAATGATATAGATAGGAATGATAAAAGTGCTCAGTAGAAAATCCAAAGGAAACCAAACCCCAAGTAATGTATTTAAATAAAATATCCTTTTCATTATAGTTTTAAATATAGTATTATAAATAGGTTTTTATTACTTAAGAATCTAAATTCCAATATAATTTCCCCAATACTTTTTAAAAGATACTTTTTTATTTCCTTTAAATGAAAGAAATCACTATAAATATAATTTATTAGTTGAAACATTCTTTATAAAAATTATCATTTGAAAATTAAACAATTTTTATATCCCGAATTTCAATAAAATTTTGAAAATAAATTATTTTATAAAGATACAAAGTTCAATAAAGAACATGGGGCTGAAAATCATGGGTAGTATAAAATAAGGCCAGAGAAATAGAAGTCCATATATTTAATAATTTGAAATATGCATCATGGTAAAATAACCTAAGATCACCAAGGCTTTGTGAACATCTAACTTCCACATAACTAATTAGAGAGACCTAGAATTAGTGAATGAAGGTACTACTACACTGGCCTAGTGGAATAAACATGTCACCGACCAGTGGAATGTGCACACAATTATAACCATAGATTGGGTGACACCATAGCTAGTGAGATGGACCCCATACAATATAGGATAACCTACCCAAGGTCTTCCCATGTGGTTAGAATACTAAAAATTTGACCACTAAATATATGAATCTTTTTAAACAATTCATAAGAAGTTTTGTTTTCCTGATAAAATATGGAATATTTATTTTTAAATCATAAAGGAATAATTTAAAGGTAATAATAATGATAATAATTAAAATAATAAAATATCTTCCTTGGAATTATTTAGAAAATACCAAAGAAACCTTTCATTTATAGATTAGAAAATAATACCTGACTTCCTATATTCAAACTCATTTTAGAAAACCAAAATTAGACATCAAGATTAATTTTTTAAAGTTTCCTTTAATGATTATACTCATATAAACTGACACAAACACACACAAAGACACACACACATAAAAATATATATGTCTCATTAAAAAAAGTTCACATATTCACATTTGAATTTTTTACACCTAGATATATATATCTATGTGTGTGTACATATGTATGTATGTTTGTATGCATGCATGAATGTATGTATGTATGTTTTTTTCACCCGTGTATATGTGGATAACCACTGAATATATCAGAATATGTTTTAAAATCTAAAATTTTTATTCAAACCCAATTTTGAAATAATTAATCTATATTTGGTGGGTATAAAGTAATGTAACTTTAGAGAACCACCTCTTACAATATCAATAAAATCTTGGGTGAGTGAACCTAGACTGGTAAATAATATAAATAGACTATCCCGAGTATCCCTTGATGTAATAAATATAACAAATTTATTCCCTTCGTGACACATGTGAAGAAATTACATCTAATTGTTGATGACCTTATTACATCTATAAATATGGAAATAAATAGACCATTGGGGTGGAGTCTTTCCCTTATATGGAGTTGAGGATATCCATGGAGTTTTTCTTTCAATTGAGTTCAACACAAGGCTGTTTAAACTATATACCTCAAGCCCCATATTCATAGTTAATGCCTACGTAAGAAGGGAACTATCAAACCCATAGAAGGAAATGAATGTAATGGAAATTAAGATCATGTGGACATGAATGATATATCTTCCCCTCATGAGACCAAGGTGGAACGAATCATCTATATTGAATTAGATATCATTGTTTGGTGGATTCTAACATATCCAATGACCCTAAGGAAATGACCTATAGATGGATGAGGACAGGCTATAGCCAACAATTATATTCCTTAGAGATGGAGAACTATCCCACCATTTCAGAAGAACTAAGAGGTACACTTCCATACATATGGTTCTAAATACTAGAGACCAACTCATCCTGCGGTAGCCTTTGAGATGTTTCTTGTACCTCACATTTCAGATGCATCAATAACTAGCTTCTAGGAGAATAAATATTTTCTTCATTTTATGTTGGTCTCTTCTTGTTCTATGAAAACATAGCTCGATGAATTTCACACTTGTGATTTCTTGATATTACATTTGAGTAAACTCACCAAAATTATTCTATACTAACATCTAACAATCTCCTTTAAATATCAAATGAGAGGTCAATTATTCACTAGGATTCCAGAAATAGAGGCACTTATAAATAGTCTTGACACCCTAGAACTTATCCTCCTCATATATGAATAAATAAAAATTATTTATAATAAAAAATAAGTGATTATAATTTTCAAGGATTTCCTCACACTAAAAAAGACCACCCCATTCATCCTTCTCTTTTTTTATACAACACATTATGATACGCCTTAACATAAAGGATCCCTGATTTGAGCCAATGTGGAAACATTATTTCCTATTATTATTTCATTGTAATGGTGGTAAATATATCTAATTTCTCAGCATTAAATTTCTTTTGGTTGAAAGTGGGATGACTAATAACTTTCCAGATTTTAATTTTTAGTGATGGGCAATTCAAGTAATTACTTGACATTCTAAGTAAGATTTAAAACTGAAAAAATCATAATCTTTTTTGATATTTTTTAAAAATTAAAATATAAAAAAACATGACTAAAATTTATCTATAAAATTATTGAATACCTAGTATTAAAGGTAGATATTATATGTTTTTAATCCATGTAGATTTAATACAAATTTCCTTCCCCATAATATAAACATAGTGAAACTTTATTTCCCCTTAAAAAATACTTCTAATCACAAATACTAAACTAGTAAGGCATTATAAACACGAATAAAAAATAAAATAAGTAAAAGTTATATAATTTAAAGTACAAAAATTGGAAATCCTACCCTCATTCAATAACATATGGTCTAAAGCTTCAATTATAGTTTGAATAAAACCTACGAAGGACCTCACTCATGTAAAGAAACTAAAACCACACGAAATAAAAACAAAAAACCCTCTAGGGTTTGGCCTAGGATAGATCATAGAAAGAGGGTGGATGGAAACAAAGAATAAATAACTAGGATGAGGAAGATGTAAAAACTTGAGATTTTATGAAATATTTCCCTTTAAATAAATTTATTTCTTTGATAGTAGGAATTACACACAACACTGAGTTTAAACGAACACTGATATACTATTAAAATATTTTGTGATAGTTATTACTTATTTAGTTGATTAGTGAGCATAAATAGAACTAGATGAATTATGAAAAACATGTGGATAAATATTTATAAAATTAATGATTTTTTTATCAATTAATTATAAATAAAAAAAATAATTATTTAAAAGTAAAAAAATTCCTAAAAAACTATTTTTATTCCCATAATGAGTTTTTCACATAAAACATTAAAATAATCCTTAATTTTGATATATTTTAATGAAATTTACATATTATACATTAATTTTTTTTTAACATTAATTTTATATTTTTCTATCCATGGAATAATAATTAACGAAGTTTTATTCTTTAAAATATATTTTTCCTAAAAAGTGGGTTTCAACATGTTTTGTATGCTTATTTTGTAGAATTAATTTATGAAACCTATAGGTATTGAATTTAATAAAATTTATTACTTTTTTGGAATCAATATTTACAAATGTGATAAATAGGACCCTTTTATTTTAAATAATTATGAATTGTAACCACATTAAAATTTATCACCCCTGTAAAGGGTAAATGAGGTTAATATAGGTTAAAACTAAGTGATAAGGCCATAATTTCCCATCATAATTTTTAATGGATAAATTAAATTTTACCGTTATCACCCTAGAATCAAAATATATTTTTAATGTATTTTTTACCAGGTAAATGACCTATATAATATTTAATGTTAAGAAACACAAAAAATGTAAATCTCATACTTTAAATATCTCTTACGTTTCCTCATAGGTAAAAAAAATTATGAATAATAATAATAATAATAATTTTGTGAATAATGAAATTATATTCATAACAATAATTTATTTGTATTTATTTGGGATAAAATAGTCACCTTAAATGCTTGTGAAACACTAATATAATATTTATTCAATTAATAGAAAAATAGTATATATGATTTTAATAATACTGAGAGTAATATAATTTGAGTTATTTTTTGTGACAAATTAATTTTTTATATAAATATAACAAATTATTGATGTGTAAAAATATTATATTATAATTCCAACTCTATATTTATGCCTTTTAATTAAAATTAAAATAATAGCTTCAAAATTGACATTAATGATATTTTATCAAAATAATATTTTATTAAATTATTTAAAAATCATAAAAATATTGAAATAGGAATATTTTTATAATATATGGTCATATATTTCATCATGTTTCCATTTATGAGATAATTTTCACCTTATATGAAAAATTATAACCCATTATGATTTAGAAATATGTTACCATGGTTAAGGTTAAAATTTATTAACCAAGCGATTAATAAAAAATATATGGTTTAAAATGACACCAAAACCTATCAAAATTTTATTAGATGATACTATTATTACCCCCTAATATCTTATATTCTAATATATATCCATTTGGAATAATTTTTATACATAATGACTTTTTTATATTTTAATCTTTTATGAAATCTGAAGAGTTCCCATCCCCTCATTTATAAAAGGCCACCTATGCTTTCACTTACTCATAATAAATTAAGAAATATATCCCAAATAAACCCAAAAAATACACTATAAAATTCCTTATTCATATTACATATGTGTTTTCTTCCAAAAATACCATCCTATGTTCTTTAATAGGATATCTAAAGGAGTTCTTTCAAATAAGAGGTAATCACCTTAATCCCGTCACTTTCTTTTTTTACTTCTTATTTAACAACTATAATTATAGGGTATTTATAATAAAATAATAAATTCAGTATCCTTTATATATTTAAATGTTATTATAATTATGTATTCATCATTATCAACTATATTTCCCATCAAATGGGAAGAAAAAGTATCACTCATGCAAACGAACGACTTACCATCTCCATTTGGTGATATAATTAATTTTACACCACTATATTTAATGTCAAATTATTATGATTAGTTTAATGTTTATATGTCATAATTATAATGATTTAATTATAATATCAAATTTACCTTCTTACCTTCTAACCCACTATAAAATTATAACTTCGCTCATGCATACTTGTGGACTACAGACTCCATGAAGCGAATTGATTCATTTTTCATTCACACATTACATGGATGATAATAAGAATATATATAAGGAATAAATATGATGTATATTATATAATTATTATTTATGAAAGGTAAATTATTATTTAACTTATATTTTTTCCTTCTTTCTAAAAATGAGAACAACGTTCATGCTTACGTACAACCTACCATCTCTATGAATAGTGTAATTCAATTTTCTATCTTGAATTATTTAGATGACTCTATATATATAATTAATATATATTATATTTCTATTATTGTTAATATTTTTTATATTATGGAGCCAAGATAAAAGTATAACGACCAAAAATACCAAACTAAAACATAAATGAAAAAAAAAGAAGATATCATTTAGAAAAATGATTTTAATAAATAGTCATTAATATAAATGTGATAAATGGTTATAATAAAATAATATATGGTATTTTATATATTATTATTGTTCTATAATGTATTTATAATAAATCTATATTTATTATTAAGGAGGTTTTAATTCATATAAAGAAATTTGGACTTGGGGTAAGAGATTTTCATCTCACTTTTATCTTCGTGAGACACATGCTGTATTCACTAATTGTTTGTTTTATGTGGGGTATATATTTCCCATGAATGTATTTATGTGGATTATTATTATGTTTTTGTTAATTTAAATGTCCATATAAGTTTCATTCTTTCTTAGATCTTATGATTAAAATCTTACCAAAATAGTAAGGGTTTTATGTTACAATATCATTTCTTATGAGGATTGTTTGTGATTACATTTCAAATGATAAAATATTACGATATAACTCTCTAGAAACTCATGAATTTTTATATCCTCTGGTTATTGTTGAATAATATATTTTTCCATTTCATTTTCGTCTCTTTAAGTACTCAAGATACCAAAATAATTTTTTTAATGAAAATCAACTTTATTTCTCTCTTCACTTGAGAAACCTTTTTATTCCATATCCATGTTTAAAAAATGTTTTAATGATGGTTTTTTATATTATATAATTAATTTTTAAAGTAATTTTTACCCATGTTTTACCTTTTTATAGAATTGTTTAAAATGAACCTTCTTTTGGTTTTCTAAATGAGATTATTTTTAACTTTTCTAAAAATGTGAATGGAATGTTTTCTTTTAATTTATACAGAATTAATGGAATTTACCTTAATTAAGACTACTAAATATTGTAAAAACCCTTTATATGTTTCCAAGGATATTTTGAAATAAAATTACTGTAAAAATATTTTTTTAAAAAAAAGTGATTTTCAAAGTGTAAAGAGTATTTTACTCAAATAATGTTTTAATGATCTTGTAATGGTATTTATATTCATAAAATATAATGATTATTGATATAAAATATGATTTAACAGGGATATGATCTAAGTATAACATAATTATACTTTATTTATATGTTTAATGTTTATTATGACAAGATGTTTATGGAACTCATTCCTTTTCCATGGGTCATTCTATGATTAAATGATGAAATGTTTTTGAAACTCATTTTTTTCCATGGGTTATGCTATATCAAAAAGTTTATGAAACCCATTTATTTTCATGGGTTTTGATATGATGAATGTTTTATGATATTGTTTTACACATATATATGATTTTCATTATGTGATGGGTGGTCCCATAATTATATATCCCTAAAATACATTTGGTAAATATTGAAATCTTCTGAGATAAATAGGACTAGAATAGGGAGTGAACCCAATTCAGTAAAGGAATCTATCCACTATGATATTATTAGTTGTGAAACTTGACTACTATTATGGTTTGAGGAGGGAAACTGATAAACTATAATAGTCTTGGGAGTGAAACTTCACTACTATGATTTTTGGGGGAGTAAACACAATCCACTATGATTGTATTGGAAATGATATTTGACTACTAAGGAATTGATTTTCTATGCTTATGTGTATACCACAAATCTATGTCTTATAGTAATGGTATAATTCAATGGTTAATGTTCTTTTATTCATTTATGATTCATGTCTTATTAATGACCAGTCTTTATTAGATGAATCAATATTATGATCTATGATATAAACAAGTATGGGTTTTTCAATTGTTATGCTCATGTTCTCATACCCTCAGACACATATTATATTGATATCTACCTTATTTACCCTTAATAAGAATTTTATATGAACCTTTATTATGTTTCATTTCCATATGTTATAAATAAAGGTATTAAGTATGATATGTCTAAGAAGGGTTCTAGTTATGAAGAACTATGTTAGAGATGATGTAGATCCTTTATAAACCAGTTGTTTATGTATCTGAGTTTTGATAGACACTAAACAGTTACAATCCTTAGATTTTTTTTATAATTAAATGAATATTCATCTATTGGGATGTAATATATAGGTATGAAATTTCTGGGTCTCTATATTTAGTATCAGAGGATATTTTTAGTAAACCTTTGGAAACTCAGATGAGAAAACTTTAGTGATAATCCTTGGGATAAGTCTAAATGTAGGTCAATAAACTGAAGTAATGATAATGATCATGAATGACCCGGGTTAATCCTAAGATGTTATAGATTTAAAATAAGGTTTATTTATTTATAAATCCTATTAACTATGTTTCATGATTTTGTGTTTTTTACTATAATTATTATTGCTCAAACTATGTTTTTTATTTTTATTCAATGGATGAAGCCTGAAGGACTCATGATAATGGTGAATGAAATATAAAATAAAATGATTTTCCTCTTGTGAAAACAAATTTTTTGTGAGATGGGATAAAAAATATTATTACTATGCTTAACAATCTATGTCAAGATATGAATCATACTGAAATTAAAAACGAGTAAAGGAAGGAACAATGTTCTATTCAGTTCTTCATGTGGAAACACCCACCCTATTTTAGTGATTTTGATAATACACTAGTTTATGATAAATGGAAATATACCAATGAAAATATATTTTATTTTATAATATGTTCAAATCATTAAACATTCATTTTGTTTTTCTATAATTTGGAAGGTGAAGTGGATCAATTGTGAAATATTATCAAGAATATGATGTAACATGAAGAAATTTACTCCATGGAGTGGGTTGAGTTTAAGAGCTTATTTTTCAATAATTATTTTACATAAATTATTCATATGGAAATGAAGAAGAAATTACTTGATATAAAATATATAGATAATGAATCTGTTGGTACTAATAAGGAAGATTTTACAAGACATGTAAGGAATTTTTCTGGTGTTATCATACAACCTGAAATTAAGTTTTCTTGATTCATCGGTGACTTAAAAACCAAGTCTATAAAGGAAATTATCCTTAAGTTAGTTTTGTACCTATGAAAAATTATTCAATGTTCTATAAATTTTTAAATAGAGATTTGGGATTCCTATCAATCTTATGGTTTTGATTAGAAAATAAATATGAAATTCTAATGAAATCTTAAAAATCCTAGAGTGAAGAAAATTATATTTTCTTTTTTGAAAGAATTTTGGAATGAAACATGGTAGAAATTATATTAATGCAAATAATAAATTTTTAAGTGTAGAAAAGAAGTTCATCATGCCATAAAATTCTAAAGTGTTGGGAAGAAGTTAGCTAATGATGAAAATAGATAAAAATCTCCACAGAATACACTAGCCACACTCGATTGTTTCAAATTAAATTTGTATGATAATTATGATAACTAATGAGTAAATTGGAAGGTTAGTGAAAAAGAGAAAATTCAACAACCTCTTAACTCAGTAGATAAATGGAAACCCCATGTGATCACTATTAGTGATATAGAGTATGATAACAGAGTTGTCAATGTTACACTTACCATCCACTCTATAACTGCTAATGTATTATTTGATTTTGGATCAACCCAATATTTTATATCTGAATAATTTTTTATGGGTATAAAAATTACACCCCCAATTATTAGATGTTGAATTAGTAGTGAAAACCCATAATCAATGGTCAATTATCAAGTCTATTATTCTTCTTTAGTTGAAGTTTATGGGAATGTACATCCTGAAAATATTATTATATCACCTATGGTTGAATTTGATGTTATTTGGGGAATGGATTGAATTTAATTAAATAAACCCCACATCAATTTCAAGGGAAGAGAGGTCACATTTCATATTGAAGGACAAAATATGATTGTTTACTGGTGTGATAATAAATATGAAATTCTTATGGAAATTATATCTATTATATGGGTTTAGATTCCCATTCAAAAGGGACTTTTATCTCATATGATTGGGGAGAAATTCAACATAAAAGATGTTCCTATTGTATAGGAGCTTTTTGATGTATTTTAGGAATAATTTACTTGTATTCCACTGAATCATGAAGTAGAGTTCTCAATAGAACTCATACTTGGTTCTACACATATTTCAATGAATCTGTATATAATTTCCTAAATTTAGTTCTAGGAATTGAAGAATAAACACTTGGAGAATCTTGACAAGTTATTTACTCATCCAAGTGTGTCACCATGGGGTGAAAACATTATTTTATTAAGAAGAAAGATGGATCAGTGTGTCTCTTCACTCATTATCATAAAATTGAACAATATCACAATAAAGAACAAGTATCATCTACCACGTATTGATGAATTTTTTGATCAAATATATGGAGATCAATACTTCACAAGACTTACCTTTATTTTGTATATCATGAATTAAGGTACAAGGAGGATATACCCAAGTTATAATTTCATAGATGGTATGGATACTATGAATATACAGTTTTTTCATATAGTCATACTAATGTATCCACTATCTTTATGGATTTAACGAAGAGAGTCTTAAGATATTAGCATGATCAGTTTTTGTGATATTTTTAGATGATATTATTATATATTATAAGATAGAGGAAGAACATGAAGATTATTTGATAATTGTGATGAAGACCAAAAGGAAAGATATGATTAATTAAAAATTTAATAAGTGTGAATTTCAGATTTATAAAGTTTCATTATTGGATCATATAATATCTAGTGAGAGTATATCAGTAGATCCTTCAAATACAGAAGTTATTTAACTTTGGGCCAGACCATCCACTATGACTGAGATCAGTAGATTCATTATTTTGGTTGGATATTATTTGACATTTGTAGAAATTTTATCACTATCATATAATCCACTCATGAAGGTAACTCATAAGGGATCTAAGTTACTATGGAGAAATAAATGTGAATAAAATTTCATGGAACTGAAGAGAATGGTAGTCCCTGAAATAAGACATGCATTACCCTAAAATAGAGAAGGGGTTTCAATATAAGTGATGAATCAAATAAATAATTCGGAAACTTATCATGCATATTGATATGGTTTCAGATTATACCTCACACTAATTTAAGGTTCAAGAGAAAAATTACCTAAATCACGACTTAGAGTCCGCTTTTGTATATTTTACATTAAAGATAAATAGGAATTATTTTTATGAATAATGGTTTGATATATATACTGATAATAAAATTCTAAAGTACATATTCACTTAGAAAGAGATTAATATTCTCCATATAAGATAGTTAAATCTAATTAAAGATTATAACTACCCAATACATTACAACCATTGAATACAAAACAAGGTAAAAGATGCTTTGAAGCAAAAGGATCATTCTATATTATCTATGATGAGGATCACAAAAGATACAATATTTTTATATTTTGAAAAGATGGATCTTGAAATCCTAATGAAATGGGAAAAATCTTATCCTTCTCAAATGATTATTCAACCATCTATCCAAGTAATGATTAAAGAGGCATAAAAGGAAGATTTAGAGCTTTAGAAAAAGGATAGAAATATTATCGAGTTTAACCTTGATTATGATGGAATGATATGGTTCATGAAAAATATATGTGTTTTTTCCATACCATATTTTAAGAGAGAGATTTTGGATGAGGCTCATAGTTCATCATTCTCTATTCATCCTAGAAGTATGAAGAAGTATAGAGATCTAAAAAGGTATTTATGTTGGGATAATAGTAATTGATCTATTTATTAATATGTATCTCATTACTTGGTATTTCATAAAGTTAAAGCTTAGATCCAATAATATAAGGAGATGTTACAATCATTACCCATACCAGAATGAAAATGGGAAAAATGCACCATGGATTTTGTCATCAGACTCCCTAGAATGTCTAATGGACATAATTATATTTGGGTTGTAGTCGATCACCTTAAAAATTTATCATAATTAATTGATATCAAATTATATTTCTCTCCTGATCATATTTCAAGAATATTTATTAATGAAGTTATAAGGTTTCATGTAGTACCACATTCTATCATATTTGATCAGGATCTGAGGTTTATATTGATGTTCTAGAAAACACTTCAGTGTGATCTGGACATATAGTTATGTTTTAGTATAGTGTATCATCCTTAGAAAGATATTCAGACTAAGAGAACAATTCATACACTAGAGGATATGTTGAGATCTATTTTATGGATTTCAAATAATGTTGGGATCAACACCTTCATCAGGATAGGTATTCATACAAAATAGATTTTACTATAGAATTCAAATGGGTACTTATGAATCCATTTCAGGAAATAAGTAGATAATTAAAAAAATTATTGGATTATTTTAAAAAAATAAATCTATTGGGACCTGATATAGCTGAGGAAGTGGCAGAGAATGGTAGATCCATTCAACAACACATCAAGGAAGCTCAAAGTTTACTGAAAAATTAGGATGAAAATCATCAGCGTGATTTGGAATTTGAAGTTGCAAAAAAGGTTTTTCTAAGAATTTATCCATGGAATATGGTTATGATATTTAGAAATAAGGTAAATCAGAGACCTATTATATTGTCTCTTTTAGTATTTTTGATATATTAGGTATAGTAGTTTATCACTTAATACTTCCACCAAACCTCTCACAAGTTCAAGATGCGTTCCATGTATATATCATATAGAAGTACATACCTAAAACATCACATATAGTGAGATCAAAGGTCATAACACTATAAAGTGATATCTCAAAGGAAGAAAAACTAGTACAAATCTTGGATCATAGAGATAATGTTCTATGGAACAAAACTACTCACCTGGTGAAAGTTCTCTAGAGGAATCATAAATTTTATGATGCTACTTGGGAACCTGATGACGTAATGAAATCGATACATAATCATTTAATTATATAAAATTAATGAATTTCTAGGTATAACTTAATTATAAATAGTGTATAAATACTAGTATTTTATGAAATATGTCTCTATAAATAATTTTATTTTTTTGATAACTTGCGTTACACGCAACACTGTGTTTAAACAAACCGTGATATGATATTATAATATTATGTGAAAGTTATCACCTATCCGTTGGATTTGAGAGTATTAATAGGACTAAATAAATTATAAAATATTTATGGATACAAATTTTATAAATTAATTCATTGGAAATCAATTAAATAAAAATAAAAATAAAATTCATTTGAAAATAAAAAAGATGTTTTTTTTCTAAAAACTGCATTTATGTGCACAATTTTTTTACCATGATAAATTAAATTAATCACTTTTGTGGAATGTTTTTAATGAAATTTATATTTTATATGTTCAATATTAAATTTCAAAATTAATTTAATATTTCTCTAATAATGGAATAAGAATAAACCAAGTTTATGCTTTAAAATGTATTTTTTTTCTAAAAAGTTATTTTCTTCATGTTTTGGACGCTTATTTTTTAAAATTAATTTATGCCAATTATATTTATTTAATTTAATAAAATGAAATACATATATGGAATTATGAGGTTCTAATTTGGTAAATAGATCCCTTTTATTTTAATCTGTTATGAATAGTAACCACAGTAAAATTTATCACCTAGGTAAAGAGTAAACGAGGTTAATCTTGGATAAAACTAAGTAATAAGGCCATCATTTCTCATAATAATTATTATTGGGTGAATTTAATTATACCCTTATAAAACTAGAATAAAAAATTATTTTTTAATAGACACTTGTATGTGAAAATGACCTATAAAATATTTTAAGTTGAGAAGAATAAAAGATTTCACTCTCTTATTTTTAAATATATATTTTGTAACCACATAGGGACAAAACTAGTTATGAAAAAAATATTAATAAACATTGTTAGAATAATTAAATTATCTTAATTATAGTTATTTATTTATATTTTTTAGTAACTAAATAATCACCATAAATTATTACATAATGCTAATATAGTAATTATTCAATTAATAGAAAAGTAAAATAAATTATTTTGAAAATATAAAAAGTAATCTAATACGATTGATTTAAAGTGTTACTATTTTTTTATAAATATAAATCATTACATAATTTTAAAAGGATTATATTCAAATACCAACTTTTTATTTATGTATTTTAATTCAAATTAAACTAATACTGTCAAAAATGACATTAAGGATATTTTATCAAAATTTTAATTTATTAAAATATTAAAAAATATATTTAAAAATGAAAAGTTGTATAATAAATGGTCTAAAATTTCAGTACATGTAAATTTATTATCCGATTGCCACCTTATATGTGAAATTATAACCCTTTAAGAGTAAAAATGATGTTACCACGTTTAGGGTTAAAATTGGTTAACTAAGCGGTTAATAAAAAATATAATGTTTAAAATGGAACCAAAACCTGTAAAAATTATATTTATTTATGGTATTTAAAAACTCATACTACCTAATATTTTAGTAAATGACCATTTTTAAGCATATTTATAGATAATTAATTTAATATAATTTAATATTTTAGGAAATCCCAAGAGTGCCCCTCCCCTAAATTATAAAAGGGAACCAATCCTTTATATTTTTCACACCATTTTGAGCCATCTATTTAGACCATACCCTACCATAATACTTTATAAACTTACTTATCCAAATTATAAAGGTTTTTTTCTTCCCAATATACCAAACCTAGGATCCTTAAGAGGAGATCTAAAGGAGATCTTTCATTGAATAGATAATCACCTTAACCTGATAACTTTCTTTTTTTACTTCTTATTTACCTCCTATATTTTTACGGTATTTATAATAAAATAATAAATTAAGTATACTAAATATAATGAAACTTTATCATAATTATTTAATCACCATTATCCACCCTTTTTCTATCAAATGGGATGTTAAATTGTCGCTAGTGCGTACGTACGACTTACCATCTCCATGTGGCAATGAAATTAATTTAACACCACCATTTTTTAAAGATGGTTATTATGATGGGTTTAAATTTTATATATAATAATTATGAAATATTTATACTTATATAATTATAATATCACAACTAACTTCTTTATTTACAATCTATTGGAAAATGACATTGTCCCTCGTGGGTATGTATGACTATCGCCACCATGAAGCAATGTGATTTGTTTTTTATTTCTTCTTTAAATGGATGATAATAAGTATAGATATAGTAAATATAAATTATTTATATGATATAATAATTATTCTATAATGGTTAATTATTATTTACCTATCTTTTGTTCAATCTATCAAATAATGAAAATTGTATCATGCGTACGTTTGGCCTACCATCTCCGTGAAATGTATAATTCATTTTTCTATACATATTTTTATGGATGAATATACATATATATATATATATAATTAATATATATTATATTTATATCATTATTAATATTTTGGGTATTATGGAACCATGATCAAAGTACAAGGACCAAAACTATTGAAGTGAAATATAATTGAAAAACAATGAAGATATCACCAGAAATAGTGATTTTAATAAAGAATCATTAATAAATGGGTGATAAAAGGTTATAAAAAAACATATATGATATTATATATATATATGAGTATGGTTCTAGAATATATATATATATATAATAAATCTATATTTTTTATATATGGGGTTTAATGAGTACATGGGAATTCAAGCCTAAGGTAAGATATTTTCATCGCATTTTTATCTATATGAGACAAATGTAATATTCATCACTTGTTTATTTTATCTGATATATATACTTACCATAAATGTATTTTATTATTATTGTTATTAAATTTATGAGTATTTATGTATCCATCTATATTTATTTATTTCATGGGTCTTACCATTCAAATGTTACCATAACGGTAAGGGTTTTATGTTATAATCCCATTATTTATCATGATTGTTTGTGATTAAGCATACAATGAAGAAATATTATAACATAAAACTAAATTAAAAAATGAATTTATACTCTTATAGTTATTTATATGGAATATATTTTTTCCTTTTATTTTCCTCTCTATATGTACTCAGTGGACCAAATGAATGTTTTTAAGGAAAATTGTATGTATTTATCTCTTTATTCGAAAAACATTTTTCTTCCATATCCATGTTTTCTAAAAATAATTTAAAGAAAGATTTTAATATTCATCTATAATTTATAAAATTAAATTTTCCCCATGTTTATCCTTTTTAAAAAATAGTTTAAAAGGATTATTTTGGGAATTTTCTAAATAAGGTACTTTTTGAATAATTCAAAAAACATGAAAGAAATATTTTCTTTTGACTTATAAGATATGAAAGGAATTTCCATCAACCGTGGATGGTGAATACTATAAATATTCCATTATAATTTCCAAGTATATTTTAATTTAAAATTATTTTAAAAATAGTTTTTAAATTTTTATTTTTCCAAAAGTGATTTTCAAAGTGGAAGGGATATTTTCCTTGAAGAATGTTTTAATGATATTGAAATGGAATCTCTATTACTCAAAGAAAAAAACCTTGATTAAAATTATTTTTTATTTGGGATATGATCTAAGGATATCATATTTAGTCATTATATGGATGCTTTATGATTATTTTGATAAAATATTTATTAAACACATTCATTTTTAACGGGTCATGATATGATTAAATGCTGAAATGTTTATAAAACACATTTCTTTTACACAGGTTAAGATATGATGAAATGTCTATGGAGCCCATTTATTTTCATGGGTTTTTATATGATGAATGTTTTATTATATTTTTTATGGATATGTATGATATTAATTATTCGATGGGTGGGACCTGAATTATATATACCACTAATGCATTAGGTAAAGATTGATATCTCATGAGATAAACATGACTGGAATGAAGAGTGAGCCTGCTTCTGTAAGGAACATTGTCCACTATGATAGTCTTGGGAGTGATCCTTAAATACTATGATTATTTAGGGAGTGAAATAAATCCATTATGATAATATTGGGAGTGTACCTTGACTACTATGATAGTTTCGGGTGTGAACCCAAACCATAATGATAGTATCAAAAATGATCCTTGACTACGAAGGAAATGATCTTTTATACTTATTTGTATGAAATAAATCCATGTCTTAGTCCAATTTTATGTTCTAATTTATCATGTATTTTGATTCATTTGTGTTATTAACTACCATGATTTATTCCATGACTCAAGATTATGATCTATGATATATAGGGTATGTTTTTTCAATTTTTTTCTCAGGTTCTCAAACCCTTATACTCATGTTTTTTTGGAATCTCCATTTTTCACTTGTTGAGCATTTGAGATAACCATTTATTATATTTCCATTCCCCTGGTTATGAATAATGTTATTAAGTATGAAATTTCTATTAAGGGATATAGTTATGAAGAACTATATAGGATATGATCTAGATACCTTAAGAACCATTTTTTATTTCTTAGTTTCTAAAGACACTAAGCCTTTATGGTGCTTGAGTGTGTTTTTGTATAATGAAAAGAATATCCATCTATTAATATGTAAAGTCTATTAATGAAAATTCTAGTTCAATATATAGGAGGAGGAGGTAAAGGAGTAAAATACCTAATAAAAGGAGAGAACAACTAAAATAAAAGGAAGAAAACCTATAATCATATGGGATAAGGGAGAGGAGGTGTGGTTTGGATTCCACATGATGTGAGTAATGTGTAAGGGGAGGAGGGGTAGGTTTGGGATGATTTTAGGTAGAAATTAGGGTGGTTTATTTTGGTAAATTTACAAAACTTTTATATTATTAGAACTATTCATGGTTTGGACATATGTTTGGACAAAACATTTGAAAACAGTGCACCTTCTACCAGAGGTTCTGAAACACACTTCATGATAACGTTGCATGGTTAGAAAAACTGTACACCAACCATGAATTTTTGATTTGTTAAATTATAGATTAATTTTCATAGGTACCATATAGTTACTAAAAATCATTTAATAACCATTTAGAAGACAAATTACTAAGTTTTCTCAAGAAATTTAAAAATAATGGGCCCAAAACAGAAGAATAAAAATAAAGGCCAATGAATAAATTAATTAATCAGGAAAACATGAGTCTAGGTGTGACAATTCTCCCCCATAACTCTTTATACCCCCTAAAATATATTGGTATGTGAATAAGTGTTTATAAAATTATATTTTCATAGAACTATAAGATTGAGTATCATATTTACATACATCAAAAACTATATCAGTGTCAGGTGGTTCGGCTCAGTGTGTAGGCAGCAGTAGTTCGTCTCCATAATAATAGTTGGTCCATAAAAAGATAAAAACTTTTGATGATCTTAAGTATAGTCTAGAATATTTTTAACCTTTTATAAATAATTCTATAGAAAGAATAATCTAGAAGTGTTTACCAGGGAAAGCTGTTAAGGTGAATAGTGTCATTAGAAATCAACAGTGGCCTTCCATTTTGAGGCTCCTCCGAGTATATTGAAAAGTGATGAGACCTGAAAAAAGAGATTATTTTTCTATAAAAGTATGTGGGAATAAACCCTAAATAGACAATCAGAGTTCTCAATAGTGAATATAATCATTGAAAAGTGCATCTAAGAATTAAATTGTGCATATAGACACTAAAGAGTTTATCGAAGAATGGAACAACGAATATAACACACGCACAATACATTAGAGTTTTATAGATTGTTAATCATTATATAATTAAATATTAATGAAAATGTTTTTAATTTTATTTTATACATTATAATTATAGTAATATGAATAACTCATTATGGTTTATCCCATGCTGTAGGAAAAAGTATGAAGAACATTTAATTAACTCGTGTTCATTTTATACATTATATAATTTAATTTCATGAATTACTATTATTAGTATTTTAATTTATTTTTAAAACATTAATATTTTTATTTTCTTTTGATAAATTAATCTCCTTAAATATTTTATTAAATTCTTCATTAAACATTTAATTAAGTCCTCTTACTTATTTCTCAAGCTCATTATAACTTTTGAATTTCTTAAGTTTATTTAAATTGAACTGTTTTTAATTAATAAATCTTTTGATTATAGTTAAAAAATTAGTTATATAATTGTTTTATTTTTTTTAATATTTATACTTATAATTATAATAATTATTTTCCCCTTAATTATTGTTGGATTAAAAAATATTTTCATCCTTAGGAGGCACCAGGAAGGCCCTCAACCATTCAGAGGATCCCTCAAGGTCAATCTCATGGGAAATCCTACTTATGGGACCCCAATAAGAATTATATAGAGTCTAGTGTGTATAGAGAACCCCTAAAGTAGGTGAGGCCCATCTATAAGGCCCCTGAAGCATGCCCGTAGTTTCATAGGTGGGCTAGGTCACCGGCATGGGTCATGACCCCGTGTGTGCATTTTTTTTCATCTGAACTAAGAGTTAGTGTAAGATCTTTGATATACCAATTTTCTCCACATTTTAAAATCAATGTTGGATTTAGTTTTTTCATTACTATTCATATATCATCTAATCTTAGATTTCCATTTAGGTAATTTTTCTCTCTATTTTCTGTTCTCATTGATCTTCTTTAGCCCTATTTTAAAATCCTAAGAAGCACCTCTTTTCATTTTTATTCATGTCTTCTTATTCAATATATATTTTTCCTTGGACAACTATAAACATCCTATCCAACCTATGAAATAATTTACTTCAGTGATATTCAAAGTTTCATCGAAGCTTTATCCATTTTTATTTAATACTAATGTTTTTATTTTTTGGTATCTTCTTAATTTTCAGGCATTCCACTATTCCATGAAGTTCTTAACAATATCACATGTTTTTATCATTATGAATCTTCTTTTGTTTTATTATATTAAGATTCTTCTTATTTAGGATGTTCATCTATCTCAATGCTCCTTACCCTGTTGGGTTCTTGATGAGTTCTCATTAAAAAATAACAATAGTGGGGGTTGAGTCACTATTAAAAATTTACCAATGGTGGGTGATTTTACCAACTGTTGGAACCCAACTGTGGGTCAATAAACCACCACCACATACCAACGATGGGTAATTTTTTCCACCAGTGGAAAACAATAATGGGTCTTTTTACCCACTATTAGACATCAACTATGGGTTATTTTTTTTATGCCCACCAGTTGATATTCCTTGGTTTTAAAAAACTTGGCACAAGGTTCTTCAGTATTATTTTTTTATTTTATAATATAGTTTTATTTTTTATTATTCTATTCATATTTTTTTATTATTTTTATCAGATGTATATCTTTTTTGTTAATTTTTTTTCCAGATATTTGTGTTTTTGATGTATAAAATTTGGAAGTGGCTTCTTCAATATTGCTAGTGGATTCTTCAAGATCCAAAAAGAGATTTATCTTCATTTTTGGTTTAATGTATTAAATGTTTTTTTTCTTTTTTAAGTGGAAATAATATTTTTTATTTTAGATTTATTTATTTTTTGTTTAAGGGAGTTTCTGGTAAAAGCTTTATCAAGCTCTAATATGAGTTCCCTATTATTCAAATGGATTGAAATAATTTTTATTCTTGTTTTTTAAAGTGTGTTGTTTAAAGTGTTTTTATATTTTCACAGCTGATTTCTAAATCTATTATTCATATGTTTATAATTCATAATTTTTTTCAATGCTTTTGAAGATCCATCATTGGATCCTGTCAATGTTAGATCACAAGTGAACGCTATCTATTTCCAATGGTGAGCCATGAGTCACCGTTGGAAACCTAATTATAGTTAATTTTTTCTTATCTTGAAACCTTTTATTTCTAATATTCATGGAATAATTTTTTTGGATGTTTCTTTTTATTTTTTCTTCAAAATTATAATGGTAGGTCATGCTCTGTTTAGCCACCATGGGAACCCAACGGTTGGTTATAAGTAACCATTAGTTAAAAATTCTATGTTTTAACTTTTTTTATTTATTATATTAATTAATGTTAATTAAATAAAATATTTTTATCATTGTTTTATTATTCTATGTTAAAAAATAATTTTAGAGTGTTAAAAATAATTTCCACATTATTTTATGATCATTTTTATCAAGAAAATTTAAAGTCACATGATGATCTATTTTAATGAATATTTTTCTACATTTATAATCTATATGATTATATTTTTATTTCAAATATTTTATAATTGATAATTGATTAAAAATTATTTACTTATAATATTAATTACTTTGTATTAATATTTTATGAAGAAATATAATTCCCAATTATGATTCTATATTATTCAGAAGGGATTTAAAAATATACTTGTAACAGTCATAATATTATATTGATTTGAAATAATTAGTGTCATGAAGACATTGGACACAGAAAGGGTCATGTAGATCTTAGTTTTAGTGATTTAGGAGATTGGTTCAAGGAATAAAAACACATAACTGCACATATCATTCATTCAGATATCATGTGTTACATCTTCGATATTCCTTTGCTCTCAAAGTTGTTCATGATCTTCTGTGATGTTTTTATTTTTGCTGTGATCACCAAAGGAATCTATATCCAACCTTTGTTCCATCAAGAGATCAATGATCATTGATCTAAATCTTCATTGAAATTCTAATCAACTGATACTTTTCTTGTATTTTTTTATTTATGTAATATTGTTTATTTCTATTTGTAATTACTTATTTCTGGTTTATGATTTTCCCATCAAAATAAATTCTTTATTTTTATCTAGTTATTATAGCACCAAAAAGGATGTTTGTGTTGTGACTCTGGATCAAAAGTTAGGATAAAGACTAGGTCGTGTCTCTTGTAAAAAGACTGGGTTGTGCCTCTTGGTTGTTTAAAAGGTAGAGTATGTAAACAAGGTTCTCACACATATAAAAGTGAGGTTATTAATGGGAACTAGTATCCTAGATGAGTAGAGGAGATTGAATAGTGGACTAGGATATTTTTGGTCGGAACCATTTTAAATCCTTGCATTTTTTTCACTGCATCTTAACTCATGAACGCTACAATCAATTTCGTTTAATACTTTATAAACTTTGATTGTTTTTATACTTTAATTTTAAAATTATTAGTCAACCCCCATATAGTGATTTTTTCCATCAATAATAATCCATATTTGGTATTAAAGATAATTCTCTAATAGGTGGTTCTTTTTTTCTTTAATTTGATTCCAAACAATTGGTATCAGAGGGAAGACTCTGATTAGTTTTCATCTTTATCTATAATAATATTTAAGAATATTTTTTTTGATACTTAATTTTTAACTCTATGCTAATTAGATATCCTAGAATTAACTATCTAAGGAACAAAAGAAAAGTTTTTTTAATATGGAAGGTATAAATGCCAAGGATGGATGGATTCCCTATAAACCCCCATTCTTTGATGGGATTGACAATGGAAACCAGAATGATAGAATGAAAGCCTACTTAAAACATCTTGGTGTGGATATTTAGAATATCATGGAAAAGCCATATGAGATTCCTAAAACTGATTTGGAGACACTAGTAGGAAATGAAATGGTAAAATATTTTTTGAATTATAACATTAAGACTATATTATACTATTCTATAAATAGAAGTGTACGTAGACATGTTTCAACATGTAAGATAGCCCACAACATATGGATGATTCTATAAGTCACTCATTATGGCACTGAAAAGATGAAGAGAACCAAGTTAGTAATGCTCATACCAAAATACTACAAATTAAAAAATGGAGATAAAGAATCTATAAATAAAATGTTCCATCGGTTCACCAGTATAACCAATGGAATGGGTGCTCTTGAGGAAGCCTTAGACAACACTACTCAAGTATAAAGTGTACTGAGAGATCTTCTAAAGATTTGGAATTCAAATAAGGTGGTCATCGATGAGAGTAATAATTTTGAGTAATATACAATAGATGAACTCATAATCTCTTTTGTGCAGTATGAGTTAGAGATGAAGAATATTTTTGATGAGGAGTATACTAAAATAAATGGTATTGGTTTTAAATATAATATTACTAGTACCTATAATTCCCCTAATTCTGAGGTCTAGTAAAGTTACAATTATATGGATCACTTTAGTAAGAATATTTTCAATTTTTTGAAAAATAATGATGGTAAGAGATAGTTTAGAAGGAAGAATAAAAATGATTACAAGAAAGGTAAATTAAGTAATAATAATGATGCTTCAGATTTAACATGTTATGAGTGAAGGTATAAAGGTCACATAAGAGCCGATTTCACCAAGATCAAGCATTCAAATAAGTAAAAATGAAAAAATTAGGAAATAAAAACAAGATTTATTTAGAGGATGGAACCATTAAGACTGTTCTGACTCTAATAGTGACTCTGGAAGTGAAAAGAAAATAACAACCTTTACCTGATGGGTATTACTTGTGTGGTAAATGATTCTATCTTCACCTAGATGATAACACTTAAAAATTTCGATCATAATGAAATATCTAAAAATGAATAAGTTACTAATTCTGATTCTAATTCTAAGAATTATAGAATTAAAAAATTACTTAAAGATAATTAAGAATTAAGAAATGGTAGATTCAAAATGTTTGAAAATAAAAATAAGTTGAATGTAAAAATAAAAAGTTAGTTAAATAAAATGATTAACCAAAAAGGGAATGAGAAAATGTAAATCTGATTATTACCCAAATTGAAGAAAGTAAAATGAATTGTGAATCTCAGTTTTTGAAACTAAAATATAAAAATTAAAACATTAAAAACTTTTTGGATATAAATGATATAGATCAGGATAAAAGGTTTGCTTTAGTTTTTTATGATTTAACTAAAGTAGAAAATGAGTGTAATAAATTAAATCAAGAAAATAAAAATTTAATAAACACATCTTCTGTATCCAATGATAATGTCTATACAGATTTGAAAACTATTAGAGAAGAGAATATGGTTTTGAAAACTAAAGTTGTTAATATTAAAGGGGAATTATCTAGTTCTATAATAGTTAAACAACAATATGATAAGATGATGTATTTAATGATACTAAACATAAATAAAAAGGGTATTGGTTATCAAAATATTACACTAAACTTGAATAAGACTTACTTTCCTAATAGTTCAAAAGGATGTGACTCTATTGTAGCTTTAATTAAATTTGGAATGAAAGGTAACTATTATAATGAATTCTCAAAAAGATTAACTCAATATTTTTTATATACTAGAACCATTTAATCTAACAATTTTTATTCATATTCAATAAGAAACAAATTTTTGAAATCTATTTGGGTTGTCAAAAAAATTTCTATGAATTCCTATAAACTTATGATAGCATGGGTACCAAAAGGATGTCACTCAAATCCTATTAGACCTAATCTATTAACCATGACTAGATAAGTATTATTTATTTAACCCACTAGTAGAAAAATGATATTTAAAATCGCTAGTTTGGTGTCAGTTTCTTATAAACCGACGTAAATAATTTTTGCGGTGTTTTTTTGTCGTCGGTTATTTAAAAATCGATGCCAAAAATAAAAATATTGTTTTGGCATCGGTTCTTAAAAAACTGACGCAAAAAACAGAAAAAATATATATTTTGGCGTCGGTTTCTATGAAAACTGACGACATAAAATTTAAAAAAATTCAATGTTATAGATAATTCACTAATCTTTGATTTACTGGTCGTGGGGAAAAACAGAGTTACAGATTAAAAGTTATGGATGTCGGAAGTTGATCGTCTCTAAGAGAAGTCTTAAATAAGTTCAACTTTCAAAGGCCATAACATTTAATTTGTAACTCCGTTTTAGCTCCACGACCATTCAAATCAAAGATAAATGAATTATCTAAAACATTGAAAATTGTTTTTTAATTTTTTGGCTTCGGTTTTCATAAAAACCGACGCCAAAAATATTTTTTATTTTTTTTCGCCGGTTTTTTTTAAAACCGACACAAAAAAAAATTATTTTATATTTTTGGCGTTGGATTTTTAAAAAACCGACGCCAAAAACATAATTATTAAACTTTTTGGCGTCGGTTTTTAAAAAACCGACATGAAAAATGTATATTTTTTTAACTTTTTCATGTTGGTTTATTTAAAAACCGACGCCAAAAAGGATATCGATTGGCATTTTTGGCATCGGTTTTCTAAAAAACCAATGCCAAAAGACCAATGTAAATCATCTTTTGCATCGGTTTCAAAAAAAACCAACGACAAAGAGTAATGCGGGATCAAAATTTCAATTTTTTCACAATGCACATTTAACTTTTTGAAATCCCGCCTACATTTTCATACAACATAATTGAAAATGTTTTCAATTACTATATATATATATATATATATATCCAATTTCTCCTTCATTAATCGTTTTCAACATCATCGATTCAATCAAGTTTTCAATGCAACTTCAATCCTTAATTTGAACACGGTACGTATTCTATTCATTTGTTTTGTTTATTATTATTATCCTTTATTTCTAAACAACTTGATTAGCTTTCTTATAATGATGATTAATTCTCAGTTCTAAATATAAGTTATATGATGATAAACAACGTATCATTTCAATGGAATCCCATAAAACCATTGAAATATGTTTGAAGTATTATGCTTATTTTATTTCATTTTGTGTATATGATTTTAATTTATGTTTATCATGTTTTCTTTGAAACTGGTTGTATCAATCGATACATTGATAGGTTCAACTTCTGATGGCGATAACTTTTAATCCATAACTCTGTTTTAGGTCCACAAGAAATCAAATCAAAGCTTAGGAAATTATCTAAAACATAGAAAAAAAAGATTTACTTTTTGGCTTCGGGTTTTGTAAAAACCGATGCCAAAAATAGTTTTTTTTTCATTTATGGCATCGGCTTTTTTAAATAACCGACGCCAAAAATATTTTTTTTTATTTTTGGCGTCGATTTTTAAGAAAACCGACGCCAAAAAATGATACAAATTTTTTTTGGCGTCGCTTTTTTACAAAACCGTTGCCAAAAAACAAATGATATTTATTTTTGGCGTCAGTTTACAAAAACCGACGTAAAAAGTCTTATTTTTTACGTCGGTGACTTCGACGTCGGTTCTAAACCGACGGTAAAAATAAAAAAAACCGACGTTAAAGACTATTTTTCTACTAGTGACTGATATGCATACTATCTATTTTAATATAATTTGTTATTCCGTCATAGAATAATCATTTTATTTCCGATTAAAGGCATGTTCATTTATTTTTATTTGTTTTTTTCTTTAGCAAATAAAATTGTTTTAATATTAAATAGTTAAAATTTCAGTCTAAATATGATGAATATATGTTTACTTTTCAATAAAGTGTTTTAATAGTATTTTTATCTTTCTTTATAGATGTGTGAATTTAGGGAGAGTTACCCCTTGTTTGTTTTTAATTTAGGATTTCATAGTTAAAAATTAAAATCTATTTGAAATTATGAATTTATTTAATTAATAAATTTATTCTAGAATTGATTTAATTTTGATAATAAATTTCAATTGATTTGATCTATTTCTAATCTAATTCATTTCTACTTAAACTCAAGGGGAGTTTGTTTTTAAAACTATTAGTTAAAAGAAATTGTTCATTTCTTTTAGAAGTATTTTGTTTTATATATATGTTCATTGAAATTAGTTTGTATTAGTTCATTTAATATTTTTTTTCATTTTACATAGGCTCAAATATATCATGTAAGAAGCTTAAATTTTGTTTTTTTTCATTTTGTGTCAATATTCTATTTTGATAAGTTTTTTTCACTCTGATATAAATAATAATTAGTCCAAAATGTTTAAAATTTATTTATTAAAAATTTACCCAGTCTTAATTCTTTTTTTGTAGAATTTTATACTGGATGTCTTCTCTCATAATAGTAAAATACGTTGTTACTTTTTAAATAATTTGTTGAATTTGATTAAAAATGGAGTCTATTTTATATAATAAATTTTAATGTAATTTTTTATAATTTCAAAAAGGGGGATATTTTTGTTTAAAATTTAATAAATGTTTTATTTTTCAATTTTTAGTAAGGGGGATTTTTATAGTATTTTAATTTTTTTAAATACTTTAATAGTTTTATTTTGTTTTTAAAAATTACTCTTTTTAAACATTTTATTAAATTCCTCTTATTAAATTCTAAATATTATTATAAATTTTAATGTTGTCAAGTTTATTACAATTCAAGTGTTTTCAATTAATTAATATTTTTCTTATAGATCAAAAATTAGTTATGTAATTGTTTTTAAAAACTGTTATTTGTTATAATTCTTTTTTTACTTAAGTTTTGTTGATGTAAAAATTATGGCCATCCTTAGGAGTTAAATGACTATATCTTAACCACACAGGGGACCCCTCAGTGTTATCCATATGAGAAAGACTACCTGTGGCACCCCAAAAAAGAGTCTATAGTGGCTGGTGTGTATAGAGCACTCCTAAATCATGTGGGGACTTTATATAACACCCCTAGAGCATGCCCGCAGGTACAGAGGTGGGATAAGTCTCCCACATGGGTTGTGACCCTATGCATGTGTGTGTTGTGTTTTCATATGAACCGGGAGTTAGCATAGGATATTTGATATAGTTCTCATGATCCACATTTTCAATTTGATATGGGATTCAGTTATTTCATTAATTTTTATCTATCATTTAATCCTTTCCACCCATTCTATTTATTTTTCTCTCCACCATCTAATCTCCTTGATCTTACTGCACCCTATTTTGAAATCCTACAAAGCTCCACTTTTCTATTTTATTCCAATATTCTTCCTCAGCATTTCTTCTTCCTTGGCTGATCACTAACCTCCAGTCTGACCTATGACATCCTTTAATTTAGAGATATTCAATGTCTCACTGATTATTTATCCATGTTTCTTCAATCCTTAGGTTTTTATTTTGTTTTTTATCTTTTTCTTTTTCGGGTGTTAAACATTTCCCTAGAGTTATTTAAATTTTCATATTTTTTTACCTATGTGAATATTTATTTTATTTTTTACAGTAAATTTATTCTTCTTCATGTTGTTCATATTTCTTGTATCTCTTTCTACTGTTGGGTGCTCGATGCACTACTAGAAAATGGCCCTATACCCATGGTTTTCCCAAAATCATGGGTACAAGGATTTTTTCAGACTCAATACCCCCAGTTCTCAAAATAACCATGGGTATAGGTCAAAACTATCCCCATAATTTTCTCGAAACCATGGGGATAGGTATGGGATGAAAACATATACCCACAGTTTGCTGTGTGAGCATTGGAAAAAAATTTCACGACAATGATTTTTTTTGGCAGGAACACCTATACCAACAGTTTTTCCCTCTATAGCCATGGTTTATATAAATATATTTAAGTAAATAAATATATATACACATAAGTGATGTTGGGGTAGTGGTTAAGAGTGGATTTTGTGATGAACAGGTCATGGGATCAAAACCCATGATACCTCATTTTTTAAAACCTATACCCACGGTTCTAAAACCATGGGTATAGGGTTGTTACACTGTGGAAAATACCTATACCTACGGTTTTGAAACTATGGGTATAGAATTTCCAAATAGTGGGTATAGATTAGAGAAATACAGATGCCTTTGTTTCTAACAGTTCCCAAAACTATGGGTATAACCTATACCCACAGTTTTGGGGGTTATACCCATGGTTTTTAACCATGGGTATAGAGCCATTTTCCTATAGTGATGAGTCACAATTAAAAAATACCAACAATGGGTGTTAAGAAACCATTAGAAATTTACCAACAGTGGGTTATTTTACCCACCATTGGAACCAAATAGTGATTCATGAGACACCATTTGAAATCAACAATGGGTCATTTTATCCATTTTTATACATCAATAGTGGGACTTTTTACCCACCGTTGGACATTAATGGTGGGCTATTTTTTTCTACACACCGGTTGATCTTCCTTTTCTATATAGAGATTTAACATAAGGTTCTTTGATCTTATTATTTTATTTTATAATATATTTTTATTTTATTTATTTTTTATATTGTTTTTTTATATTTTATCATGTGTATATCTTTTATGTTAATTATTTTTGTTTGGTTGAATATGTTTTTGACATATAGAAGATAGAAGTAGCTTCTTCAATTGGAAGTGGCATCTTCAGGTTCAACATGATCTTTACCTTCTTTATTGGTTTGATGTAGTAGATATTTTCTTTATATTTTAAATGGTTATCATTTTTTATTGTAGATTTATTCTTTCTATTTAATGGTGTTTTTCTATGTGATGGTAGAAGCATCATCATGCTCCAAAAGGAGATATCCCTTCTTCAAATGGGTTGCAGTAGTTTTTATTCTTTCTATTTTAAGTGTTTTTATATTTCATCAGTTTATTTATATATATTTTATTCATATATTTATCATTTATAATATTTTTTAATGTTTTTGATGTACCACCATTTGATCCTTCTAATGGAAGGTCATGAGTCACCACTAGACATTCCCAATAGTGAGTCATGAGTCACCATTAGAAAATCAATAGTAGATACACTTTTTTTACTTATCTTGAAGCCTTTGATTTATAATATTCATGGATTAATTTTTTTTGATGTTGCTTTTCTTTATTCAAAATTTTAATGGTAGGTTGTGCTCTGTTTATCCACTGGTGGAACCCAATGGTAGTTCCTAAGTCACCATTAGTTAAAAAATTTATGTTTGAATTTTTTATTTCATATATCAATTAATATTTATTAAATAATTTCATTTGATCATTATTTTTCTATTTTATGTTGAAATATAATTGTATGTTGAAAATAATTGTAACATTATTTTATGATCATTTTAATCAAATAGATTTAAAGTCTTATGATACTCAGTTTTACTGCATATTTTACTACATGTATAATCTATATGATTATATTTGTATTTAATTTTTTTTATAATTGTTAATTTTTAAATTATTTTACTCATAATATTAATTTCATCTACTAATATTTCATGAAGAAATATATATCAAAATTATAATTCTATATTATTTAGTGGGATTTAAAAATCTAGAAGTAATAGTCATATTATTATATTGATTTGAACTAATATGTGTCATGAAGATATTTTACAAAGAAACACTCCTTTAGATCATAGTTTTAATGATTCAGGAGATTTATTTAAAGAACAAAAAACAAATACCTATGCTAATAATTCATTCAGATCTCATGTGATACATCTTCTATATTCTTTTGCCCTCAAAATTGTTCTTGTTCTTTTGTGACTTCTACATTATTACTATGATCACCGAAGGAATATATCTTTGACATTTTTTCCATCAAGTGATCAATGATCATCGATCTTAAACTTCATCGAAATTATAATCTTCTACTACATTTCATTTTTTTTTATTTTTGTAAACTTGTTTATTTGTGTTTGTAATTTTTTGATTATGGTTTAGGTTTTTCATATCAAAATAAAATGTTTCTTTCTCTACGTTTTTTATATGAACCAAAAGGAAGTTTAGATTGTGACTCCTATTATAAATTTAGAATACATACTAGGTTGAGTCTCCTTTAAAAATAATAAATTATGCCTCTAAGTTGTTTAAAAGACATATTCTATAAAAAAATATTCTGACGCCTTTAAAAGCAAGGTTCTTTTTGGGTACCAGTATCCTCAAGGAGTAGAAGAGATTGAACAATGGGCTAAGATCTTAGTGATATGAACTACTATAAATCATTGTGTTCTTTATTTTTATTTCTACATCTTCTCAAATCAATAACACTATACTCACTTCATTTTAATATTTTAAAAACCTTGGTTGTTTTTATTTTTATTTTAAAATGACTACACACCCCCTCTAGTCATATTTTCCATCAGTAATGATCCAACAATTATTTATTGTGTTTCAATTTAATTTTATGTTTATATTGAGATGTGTTCAAGATATTTACATAGTGTAGTGTATAAGGTGTTGTGTATTATTAATTCTGGTACACTTAATCAAATGGAAAGTGATGTTATAAAAGTTTGGTTTTCCATTTCTCTAATCTATATATGAACATATGGTGGGTTGATAATGATATTTCTAGTGGTATATTGGTAATAAAGGCTATTAGTTTCTTCAAAATTCTTGGATTAATTTCCCCCAAATATTTTTATTAAATGGTATGGTTTAGAACATCAGTAGAAACACAATAATGGAATTAGATGAAATGATGATGTTAATTGAGAAATTATATGGAATCGATTTTTGATTTCGTGGAATGTGGATTAAATATCTGATTTGGAAGGAATTGGAAGTCCCATTGTTTAGGGAAAAGTTGGTGCTAATGGAGAAATATTAGTGGGTATTCTTTGATAGGAAGGCATTGTAGCTAATATTAATATGTATGAAAAAAAATGTCATTCAACATTTGATAGAATAAGAGAACATTAGATGTTCTTAAGTCATTGGAAATCATGTATGAAAAACCAATGGCCCTGAACAAAGTTTTCATGCGGCAAAGATTTTTTAGACTAATGTTGTTAGAAGGAAGACTACTGGATGATCATGTGAATGAATTAAACATGATTCATGGGAAACTAAAATTGGTAAAGTTAAATTTTTATGATGATGTATAGGAATTTATACTATTTTCTTAACTTCCAAATAGTTGGTATTATATGGTTACTATAGTTAGTAACTCCATTAGAAAAACTATTATGGTATTTGATGATATCCCTCACATAGTCTTGAATGAAGAAATAAGGTGGAGGGATGATTAGGTATTGACTTATATTTCCCTTAATAGTGATGTGAAGTGTAAGGTCACCCCATCATAAATACAAAAAGAAACCAATGAATGAAAATTATCATGAAAAAAGTCAAATTAAACTGGATAGTCTAGGTCCAAACTTCCAGAAATATGGGAAGAAAAGACATATAAAAAGGTATTGTAAGTTTCAAAAGAAGAACACCAGAAAGGTATCAACATCTAATAGTTTAGATTATATCAACTCAATGGAAGAAAGTAAATGTCATCTAATGAGTCTGAATACTCTGTTAGAATCTTTCGTGATTAAATATGGATCATAATATCATTAAAATGGAGTTTAGAGACACATACTCAATTATGTATCTGGGTTGTTTGGGAAAGTCCATCTGATGGATGGTTAAGCCCTAAGTTTTTTTTTGGAGAGGAATGTTTCAACATCCAAATGAAGACTGAAGGATTGTTAAGGTCAATGGATGTTTTTTGTATCTATATCCTTTGAATATATATAAATTCCATTGTGAAACATGATGATGTAAGCTACAATAATAGCTTTGATAATGGGGTAGATAATTGTACCCAAGGATTAATGATAGTTTCATGATGAGTAAAGTCTGGGGCCCTTTATATGACTAAAAATTCAGATAGGATGGCGGGTGTTGGAATTATAACTTATGACAATATAGAATTAAAAAACTATAGGTTTGGTCACCTTAGTGAAAATAACTTGAATGTTATAAAGTCCAAGGTAATACTAAATATTGATCAAATGGAAATTATAAAGTGTGAAATTTATGTGATGGGAAAGTAAAAATGAGTGTCTTTAACTTAGATGGTCAGAATCCCAAGAATCAGGAGTTGAAACTGGTACACTCTGATGTTTAGGGACCTTTCCATATTTAGTCCTATGGTGGTTGCATCTACATTAAAACATTCATTGATAATGATACTAATAAAGTATGGGTTTACTTCCTAAAACATATTTATTATATATATCAGGTGTTTACTTGGTGTAAAGAATCAACATAAAGGGAATGTGTTCAGAAGTTGATGTGCATATGAATGGACAACAACGATGAGTACATCAGATATAACATATTGAATTTTTTCTAATAGGACATAATAAGGGATGAAAATATGTCTCTCAAAACTCCACAATATAATAGTGTAGCTAAAATAATAATCCATTCTTCGACAGAAATATCTCTAAGTGTGAGGATGTACTTAGGAACTACTAAGGATATTTGGTAAGATTCACTCAACACAATGGAATATCTCATCAATATAAGTTCAAAATCAGTAGTCGGGAAGGAAATTCTATTGGAGTTATAGTCTAGAAAATGACCAGAAGTTCAAAATATTGAATTTTCTAGAAGTTTATCATCTATACATACAAATTATAAGGACCATGATAAGATTGAATTAAAATCCAAAATATGTTTTTCCTTGGTTACATAGATGAATATTTTGGATATCACTTGTGGGATGGTGATATAAAATGCATCATCAGAGGAAGGGATGTTATATTCAATGAAATGGTTATGTGGAAGTACTGAAACATAGTGTAGAAAGAAGTTGAAGGAATGTCAAATGTTTAAGTCTAAATTGAAAAGAGTACTGGTATATCATAAAATATTAAGAACTCTTATGTATGTGTTAGATAATTAGAAGTACAAAATTAAGACCATTAGAAAGACCATAAAGTTCAAGTGATGTTGATGCCTGAGTGGGGGATCATATTTATGTACCCCAGAAGTATAAGTACCGTAAATTCAGGTACTATCTAAATGAGTACATCCAAAGAGTTTAATTTAGTCAATTTATTTGGGGGGATCAACTAGAATTAGGATAGCAATGTTGATTTCTAGGAATGATTTTAAAATTCCAATCCTAACAGATATAAGAGAAACAAAAAATATAGAAGAGGAATATTTTATTAGTAAATCTAAGTAGTTTGATTAATTCATGAATAAGAAGAAATATTATTTAAAGTTCTATATAATATAAGAGATGATTGGGATTCTAAATGGTAAAAGGGAACTTCAAAATAAGTGGGTTTAACAGATTAAGGAAGAAGCTGAAAATATTAAAAAAATACAAAGTATGGATGGTAGTAAAGGGTTTCAACTTAACTAAGGAGTAGATTTCTAAAAAATCTTCTCACATGTAGTTAATAATTATTCCATCCAAACAATTCTATGTATGGTTTTATCAGAAAATATGTATTTGGATAAGATGGATTTCAATACATATTTCCATAATGGTGATTTGGAGGAGGATATTTATATAAAACACTTAATAGGTGTACTAGAAATTTGGAATCATAATTTGGTATGTAAACTGAATAAATTATTATATAGTTAAAGAAACCACAATGAAAGTAGAATCAGAAATTCAAAGAAGGACTTAGTAGCCATAACAGTAATAATTGTTGGTATTAGAAGAAATATGATGATGAAACTATCATCGTATTTCTATTTTATGTCAATGAAATTTTTTTGGTCAGACTATATTTTTAAAAGGTCCGGAAATTGAGAAATAAGTTTATTGGATTTTTTGTGATGAAATATCTCAAGAAAGAAAAATATATTTTGGGGATAAGGATAAAAAGAATTAGGAAGACTAAAGCTTTGGTTCTATCTCAAAAGGATTATATTATAAAAATCATTGAAAGGTTTGGTGTGGATGAATTAAAACTAGTTTATACCCCACTTGTTGGAAAATATATAATATCTATGGAAAATGAAACTACAATGGGAGATGAGAATTGATATGTGAAGAAAGTGTCCTATGATCTAGTTATTAGAAGTATAATTTATGAAATTATATATATACGACTGAATATGGAATTTATAGTGGGAGTTATAAGTTTATTTATATCTATACCAAGAAAGAAAAATTGGGAAGTTTTCAAGTGGATCCATTTGTATTTTAAAGGATTAGAAGATACGGCTCTTTGTTTTGGGGAGGAAGAACCGTTACAATAGTTCTTTGATACTGACTTTTCTAGAGACTCCAACCATTAAAAGAGTGCAATAGGGTTTGTATTTACTTATGGGGGAGCCCCAATCAATTGGTTTTCACGACTATAGAATATTTTTACATTAAGTAAAGTAAAATTAGAGTATGTAGTGTTGGGGGGTTTGTTAAATAAATGACTCATTTATTTATTTTGAAAATCACAATACACTTAAAAAGAAAAAGATATTACTTAAGTCTCTATTTAATTTCTTATGTTTTGGAAGAATGAACTTCTTGTAACTAAAATTTTGGAACTATAAACTAATTTTCAAAAATATGGTGATCTAAATTTCCAATGTTAGATTACTTCTATTGGATTTTGAAATTACTTTGGTAGTGTTGAACTAAATAATTAGTAAATGAATAAAATATTGTGTTCATATGATGATGTCATACATGATTCTAATATAATTGATCCTATGTTTTTCAAAATTTGATCATTGTTTTTTTTGAAAAATTTCTTATAAATGAGGTCACACCTTGAGCATCCTAATTATCGAGTTTATAAGAAATTCTATAAAAGTTGATTTTTATTTTCAAGCATTATAATTTCCTATTATTGAGAGAAATTATGATCAGTGTAATTTTTATTTCTGAGGGTTTCTGCTAAGAGCTACCATTGTGTGAAGTTTTTCATTTAAATATCTTAGTATTTCCATTGTAAGTTTCTCTAACAATCATAATTGAGAGCTTATGGGAATAGGAATAAAGAAAATCAGGTCATACGATTAAGGACTTATGTGGATATGAAGATAGTTTTTTAGTACTTTTAGTAATTTGAATTCATCTGTTATAGAAAGGTATAGTCGAGGTATTTCATGGATAAGTATACAAACAATCAGATATATATGTAATTAGGGATACCTTATGATATGTTTAAATTCATGGATACCTCAAATCAGGTCTACATATCTACCTTTCTCTTTGGTTTAAACGTGTGTTTTAAATAAATATAATTATAAAGAAGTATTTTTTTGTTAACCAATACTCCTTGTTTGTTCTTAAACATCAATTTTACTATTTCCATAATTGTTTTTGTTGTAATTAAATTAGTTTAAAAGTTACAATTATTTGTCTTTATCATTTGTAATATAATTCACTTATCACTTTATTTCCATTATGAAAACTATATTTAAATACATTTTATACTATTTTTTCTATGATCAGTGACTTCATATATATTTCAAAAATCAGATCAATCTTCGACCTCATAGATATGTTGAAAACCCAATCAAATAAGTACTTGAAGTGGATGAAAAGTGCAAGTTTCATTTTTAAACTACAGTTTAACACCCATGATATTTTTATTCACAATCATACCTTGGAACAACATTTGGTATTAGAGAAGGTCATTACCCTGATTCATAGATTTTCTTACTTAAATTTTTATTTACTTTTAAACCTATATTTAAGGTACACTTCCTATCATCTTGTACATGTTTTTTTAAAATATGATTTAATGTGATTGAAGTGGTGTAAAGATATTTGGGGGATCAGAAACAAAAAGTGGACAGGTTGGTGGGAATTCTAAAGATTAAAAATATACAATAGATCAACCATCCAGTGGATAGAGATTGTAAGATCTACAACATGATTAGAAATACCAACGCCTTTCTAGTGGGGGTTTCTATGTAGATGAAATTCTTCTCATCAAGAACCAAATAACTAGTAGGGATCCTAGAAAAAACTAGTTCTTCCTTGGATCCACCGACCATCTAGTGATGCCATTCGAGGAATAGTAAGTCCATAGGGTTATGTCATGATTTTATTAAAATCTAAAACCCTATGGTCTTCTATTATCATATCAGGACTCTATTGACCCCCATCACCCTAGAAGCTCTCTTATAATGATTTTGGTCTTTATCTTCTCCTTATATCTCCTCTCATCTACACCCATGAAATAGTCTAATTCCATGTTCCCAAAATGGTGATTTCGATATTAATCTAGATCAATCATATTCTATTATCCATGGTCAAACCAAATTATATTCTCAATGTATCAATTGGATCTAAGGGGTTAACATGGTCTAACAATAGAATTTTTTTATCATTGATTGAATCGACACCTGTATTCAAGGAATTTGTATATGCGCATCATTTGTACCTATACTATTATCAACAGTGAATTTCCTCTGGTATGTGTGATCTTGTCCTACCATTTGGGTGTGAATTATAGCTAATATTGATCCTATAATTATTATAAAACTACATCAGTGAGGTTATATGAATTAGAAGTGGTCCATTTGGACTCAAACATTGACACTTATAAATGAATCATCATTTCACCTAATGTAAGTAGTAATTATCATTTTTACATGTTTATATGGGTTCTTGAAATGATTTTTTGAAATTTATATTGCCCCATGATACATATTCTTGATGTTTGATTACATGTGGTCTGCGTATACCTATGAGAAAAATTATTAAAGTTTGATTCCATGTGGTGTGTGAGTGTGTCACCTATGCGACCTATGTTAAAGGTTTTCTCAAAGTGGTATTTTTTGGGTTTATGATTTTTTTAATAAGATGTGATATTAATATCTCACCATGTATCTATGTGTTGCATGAGTTGTCTCCTATAGGATGAGACATAAGGACTATCCTGATGAGAGGGATGTGTCATACATCGGTTGGTATGTACATGGAATATCCCTTTCATTGGGATGTGTCAAACATGTTTTGTGGGTTATCCCATCAAGGGGGATGTGTCAGTGTAATACCCCTTGATTCAGAACTCTATCATGTAGCCAAATCAGGTTGGTTATGATAACAAAAGTGCACCTCCTCCTATTCCAGAGGCTTCACACTTGCAGCGGGGGTGTAAATAATATTGTGGAGAGGATATACCACCTGGTAAATATATACAATACCATTAAAATAAGCAATAATAATTAATATCAGAGTAATAGAAAAAGAATAAATAGTAAAAACCACACTGAAACATGTAAAAAAATAATAAAGAATCATGTAATGTAAATATAGAATGTATCTAAATGTCAAAATGAAGGTAATATAGATAAATACCATGTTCACACAAATAAACTCAAAAGACCCTAGTCTTGAACCCCACATCAATCCAAGATCCAAACTCCAAACCATCTAGAATGTAAAAATAAAGTACAAGGTCCATTTCTCTTGTCCAAAATTACATCCACGTAATCTTCTCAGGTACAAAATGGTGGCCAAAATAGGTTGAATGCAGTAGGTTGACATGACCATGTCTAAACAAAACGATACTAATAATAAGTGAATGAAATAAAGTGATAAACAAGTGTATTAATTAAACAATTAATATATTATGAGAATCAACCTACTTCATCACCATGTCAGAATATCTCTGAGCATGTATCATAACCATGCCAACCACAACTACAAGTCCATTGAAAAATCACATAATCTAGAAAATCCCTATGTATAAGCATTTCAACATAACCATGAAAATTTCTCTATTTAATAATTTCATAATAACTAGTCCAACCCTCTATATAATCATTTCATCCTAATTGGGCCAATCCCTCTATATAATCATTTCAAAATAACTAGGTCAAGCCCTCTATATAGGCATTTCAATATAACCAGTCCAAACCCACTATATAGTTATTTTAGAATAACCCAATACATGTCAATACGAAATGAATAACACATCAATATATCATAATACAAAATGGTTAATTCATCAAATTACCATTTTTATTTCAATAACCCATTCATTCATTAAATTATATATTAAGATGTTTCCATTAAATATCGAACACCTAGTTATTATCAATTTATCCCCCACTATTCAATAATCAAGGAATAAATTTTATATAGTTAATCTACCAAAACCAATCACCTGAGATATCATGTGATTCTTAAACATACTTCAATACATTAGCAAATTATTAATTATTAAAAGATAGGATGACCCTATGTGTAGCTGTAAGACAAGTCACAACACCATTAAATTCAAAAGGATCCAATGAATAATCCAACATAAGATTTATCATCCCCACTATTTAATTATTTAATATTCACATTATGTTGGTGTGATAACATAATATTTCACATACTTAAACAATTAGAAACACACCATAGGGTTTTTTTAGAAAACCTACCTTAATCTGGTGATCAAAAAGATGCTTCTAATAGGAAACACTAACAATAACGAAGGTGAAGAGGATTACAAGATGAACCCATATCACATAAGGCCAATATCAACACCTGATTCTAGATCATTTAGGATATTTACACCACTATAATTAATAATAAGAGTAATATAGGGGATACTCAAGAGAAAAAATTAACCAAGAATCAGACGCTTGATCAAGACATCTATAATGGAAGAAGGCACTCCAATATCTCCTAAAGTCACCTTTGGTTTGATAAAGACGGTTGAATGGTGGATGAATAATTAAATCATAAATTTTGTAGGGTTTAAAACCATTGAGATAGTGGAATACATGATGTGTAATCATTTTACATCATGTATTTCTAAATTTATGAGTTATATTGAAAATTCATCACCTCAGGTTAAAATAACCAAAATCGACCACTTCATATTGTGTACATATTTCACAATGTTCAACCTTTTCATGCCCTGAACCAGTTCAGGTTGTCTATCTGGAATCATTTACACATCATGAACTGGGTTCATGGAATATATCTATTTCACACCCAGAACCAATTCATGATGTCTTCCTAGAAACATTTACACGTTCTATAATAGGTTCATGGAATGTAATTTTTTCAACAAGCAGCTCTCAGACCAGCTTTTTAAAAAGATCTTGAACTACCTCCAAAGCCTTCTAAACTCAAATAGAGCCCTCATAAATCCCTTTTACACATTTATACCCTGAATAAATTAATTAAAAATACGTAAATACATAAAATTTATGTGATTTTACTTCAAAAAATATCTTCTTTACCAAAAGGGACACAACCACCAAGGTTCATAGAAAAATAAAAACCCAAACAAAATAGGCTCAACAAAAATATAAAGAGGGTCATACCTAGAAAAATATGACATCTTACTACCTCTACACCATATAAAATCTTCTCCCCAAGCTTCTCCAAGAATCACTGTGGGGTCTCGAAAAATAATTTTGGCCACTATGCTGTCACATCAGACTCCCTCTCCCAAGTATCCACTTCAACACTCCCATGATTCCACTACACTCAAACTAGGGTTATAACCCACCCTTAGAGATACTTCTATATATGGTCCACTATCTATATCGAATGATCTACAAAGGATGCATCTACACCAAACTATACATAATTAGTATCTACTATATTAGAAGGGTCTGGATGATATCTCTAAGGATGCAACACATAAAACATGCCATGCATGGAACTGTATCACAATAGAAGGGATAATCAGTAAACCACTGGACTGACCCTTTACACTATCACAAATGGTTTGAAAAAACTATTTTCTAGATTTCCCTATTTCCTAATATGACATTGACCAATAAAGGAGACACTTGAAGGAAAACATGATGACTAACCTAAAACCCATGTGTTCTTCCTAGATGGTTAGCATATGATTTCTTCCAACTCTATGTAGTGACCAACTACTTCCGGCTCAACTGAACATGGTAGGATATCTCCTACATGCGACTTGGTTTAACAATAACTGACTCAACTTCCTCCAAAAAAAAAGAGGAACACATAATAGTCTGCCATTAAAGGCCTCAAAAGATCCATTTTGATCGATTATTTTATTAGTATATGAAAACTCCATGAGTACCATATGTTTCTCTTATGAAACAAAGAAATTAAAAAAATAGGATCATAACTTATCCTAAAGAATCTAAAAAGTCCACTCAGATTGACAATCAATATGTGTATGAAAAATTGTGCTGAGAATAACCTACAATCCTAGAGTCTTCAAAAGACCCTACCAAAATTGAGATGTGAAATTAGGATCTCTATTAGAAATGATACTACTTAGAACACCATTCAGTCGAACTATCTCTTATATATAAATAATACATATATCATCAACTGTGAAGGTCTCCCTGATAAGAAAGCCCTGGGATGACCTTATTATTTTACCTACAATCACCTATAATGAATCATTCTTATGGATTTCCCTAGGTCATATTTTTAAAAAGTCCATAGTTACATTATCTCTTTTCTATTGTGAAATGAGAAGATACTATAACAGGCTAGCAGACCTCTAATTCTTGGTCATCACCTACTAACAAGTAAATCATCACACCACAAATTCCACAACCTACTTATCCATTTTTGGACACCAGTAATTTCTATATAGATCACAATAAAACTTTTTCAAGATTAGATTTAACACCCATATAAAATCAAGAAAATACATCATTAGGCCCTCACACAAGGCTGCAATAACCCATACTAAAACATGAAAAATCAAAAGAGTTACTCTTCCAAGAGACCATATTGATGGTGGATCCCTGACTTATAAGTTTTATATCAGTGCTAAGCCCTCCAGATCAAATATATGATCAGTCTTTATTGGGTCCAAAATAATAGGTATAACAGATGTTGAAGACATAGATACTCATCCCTGGGACTCCTGAACATCCAAATTCTTGTTTAAAAAGAGTATTATAATTATCCACTCATCAAAATACCCCTTCAATATCTCTATATATGTATTATAGATTATGGAATTGATAACTACATTTCTATTTCCTAGGGTATAAGACAAATTTAAGTCAAAATATTATAGATACTCAACCCACCTCCTCTACTGAAGGTTTAGGTCCCACTGAGAAAACATGTACCTGAGGCTCTTGTGGTATTTTTACACCACAAATCTCTCACCCAAAAGATAGTGCATCTATCATCTAAGGGTGTGGAACACCCCATCTAACTCAACACCATGAGTAGTATAATTCCTCTCATGTGGTCTTAGATATCTGGATCTATAGGAAACCACTTGTTCCTCTGGCATCAGAACTGCTATGAGTCCAACTATAGATGCATCACAACACATGGTATATGACTTTCCTAACAAAGGTAAAGTGAGGATATGTTCTTAGGTTATCTTGAAATTTAGCTCCTAAAACTATCACTTGCAATCATCTGACCAAACAAACTTTACCCCATTTTTGGTTAGTCTGTACATCAGTGCAACCATATGGGAGAAGTATTGGATAAAAAGTCTATAATAAACTTATAAACCCAGAAAGCACCGAATATTGAATACAATCAGGGGCCTCTTCCAATATACCACAGCTTCAACCTTCATTGGGTCTACTGAAACTCCTTCCTCTAAGATGAATTTACCCAAGAAGTTTATATTATCAATCTAGAAAAAACATTTGGTTATCTTGGAACAAATTTAATTCTCTCTCAATATACTCAAGATGATTTCATGATGTTGGGAATGTTCATCTAATGACTAGGAGTACAATAATATATCATCAAAAAAACCCCCAAAAACTAATCTAGAAAAATATGAAATATCTTATTCATCAAGGATATGAATACCATATATGTGTTCAAAAAACCAAACAACCTCACTACAAACTCATACTAGACATAATTTCTCCCAAAAGTAGTTTGAGGGATCTCTATTTCTCTCACCCTCAAATGGTGGTATCCTATTCTCAAATAAATCTTGTAGAATAACTTAAAACCTCTCAGATAGTCAAATATATTTTCAATGCATGGAATGGGATCCTGTTTCTTAACCGTCATTGGATTAAATCTTCAATAATCCAAACATAAAAGGAAAGTTACCTAAAACTTGTCATGAATTGTCCTAGTGGGTCCTATGATGTGACTACCCCAATCCCACCTCCAAATTATAGGGGATGGATACTAGAATTGAGTAGGATTATCTCACAAATGAGAGTAATTTTCCTAAGTACCTGTACACATGCACAAATTATCAAGACCAAAATGAGAAAGTGTAAAAACACTAAGATACCAACCAAAAAGTATGAAAGTAGAAAACTGGAAAGTAAATAGGGTCAAAATACAATCCCACTAAAAGAAAGAGTCTGTAAAAGTTAATACACAAGTTCCTGAAACTCATCTGCAGAAAAACCTCCCAAAGGAGAAAGGTACTAGTCGGCTGTCTGAAGCTACAGGAGAACACCCCAATTTGTTTGAACTCACCAAGAATCATCTGGTCCAAGATCTCCTAGAGCTCCATAACAAGGTGTATCATCTTTACAAGACATGATAGGTGTGGGTAAAGGCTGTACAAGGGTGACTAAAAAAATAATTTGTAGGAAACCTCGAAAACAAGAATTAAAATACCATAGAGGAAACATCATTAAGAAAATAAAGTAATATAAACATAGGTATATGTATTGAACACATATAGTAAGAACATACATATATACTCATAAAAGTCTCAAAGCCTCAAAGGTCTCATCCACTGCTAGCCATATGGTTTCACACATAGCATGATCGATCTAGAAGATATCACTCCTTGAGCTATCTGATAGTAAACACATAGAACATGTATACCAAAAGTACCTAAGAGAACAAAATGGTCTCAACAAGTTACATAGTTTCCCCGAGAAATCTGATCTCACTAAGATGTGGAGATTCGATAGGACACTGAGTTTCAATAAGACACAAAGTTTTGTTAAGATAAAAATCTTCAAGAAGACATGGAGTTCTGATAAGACATGGAGTTTTGATAATACATGGAGTCTTGATACATAGATAGGGTGTCAAGTGTGCCTAGGGCTCACTGGGGGGACTCCTAGCCCTACTAAATACATCATCGTAGATAGGGATAAGTTCCCACGTAAGTATTGGTCACACCAGCTCCACAAACCCTATATAAGGTAACAAGAAGAGAAGTGAGGACCACTAGACCTCTTGGTGCGATACTTGTTCCAACCACCAAGTAAACTATCGATGTCGGGCTAAGACATATCACTTCTAAACAAAGTTCATCTTATATAATAGGAACAAGATCCTGCATTTAACCCTCATAGTAATAGACAAAGAGAATGCTCCCAACCACTAATGGTCCCACTAAACACCCACCAAGGCAACCCAAAAGTACTACCTCATCGAAAGGGTCCAAACTAAATAGATGGATTGTCAAATAGACGATCCATTTGAAAGTTATTATTGCTTTACTTAAAAGGTCTAATCCGGGTCTTGTCTTGACCACCGGACAACTTGAACCGGTTCGGCTGATCCAACCCAACCGGGTCCACTGGGCCTGGTCTGGTCTGGCCAAGTAGGCTGCTGGACCCAGCCCGCCTGCCAACCTGACCCGGTTCGTCCAACCCAACCCAGCCCGGTCCACTGCTCCTAGTCCAGTCTGGCCCACTAGGCTACTTTACCCATCCTGTTGGGCCATTGGAGTTGCCTAAATCCCTTGTTTGGCCCACCTAGAATGCGGTCTGGCTTGATACAATACACACAGTCCACCCTAACTGCATGCCCCACTAGTAAACACCGCACTACGACATTCACCGCCTCCCCCGCAGGCTGTTGCCACCGTGGGCTACCAAACGCGGTTATGCCATGGTTCATGTGCCTACTACCAGTGCATGCCATCTCCCCCATGTGTTTACCAGTTGTCAGTTCTGGTGCACCTATTCCCCCTTCATTGGGCCACCAGTTCTCCTTTAGTGCTCCATTTTTTGAAACAGAAGCATTTATGTGATCCTCGGGTCATGTTTTCACTTCCCTTGGTTTGGATTAAGGTCATGATCCATCCTTATGAAAAACCATTAGAATAGAGATATCTCCTGAATATCTTTGATCCATCCATCACTATTATCGTCGCACCTCCAGTAGGTCATCCTGACATTGGATATTCAATTTTGGATCATTTCACCAAGAAGCGGAGGTGCAACAAAAATCCATTCATAAACCACAAAGAATGAAAGTAACATAAATAACATGAAGAAAATCAGGTAAGAAAAGCACATGGAATGAACCATGAATCAAACCTCGTCCATTGTTCATTCCTACCTCTATCCATTACGTCTGAATGATCACAAAATCATATCCAATCCTAAATCAAAATAAACCCGAGAATAAAACTCCATAATTTTGCCCATCCTGCAAGAATAAAGGATATGTGGGTCAACCTTTCCATTGGTTGATCCACATTCATCATTTATTTTCAAGAACGAGGAAAATAATAAATCAAAAAAAAAAACACACCCTACCTCAATTAGGTTCAATTGTTGATGAATAATGGTCTATGTATCATTGTCGTGGTCAAGATTATTTGAATCCAAGGTTTGTCGTTCTTGATTCAACAATCCATCAGTGTCCATTTGAGAGATATTTTTTCCCTTACCTCAGAGGATTTCCAGGGTTATGTTGTAACTCTAGATTCCTAAAAATAGGCAATATTAAAATAAGACCAACACTTCATTAAAAATCATTTTTATTAAATCATTTTAATTATGTTTACATCCAAAAACTATCTTTCATAGCCGGCCCACACTAGCCAATGTGAGGTCTCTCCTAAGGAAAACACCACTTAATTAACTCAACTATAGTCTTAGATTTCCAATATGAGTTACTATTTTTGAGTTATTTGGATTTTAAAATAAAATAAAATAATTCAATTATTTTATTTGTGGTTATGCACTTTGTGACTTTTCCTATAGATGACCCATGCCGACCAAAGATAATTCACGCCTAGGGTGACACCATTTTTCTGAGCTCAATAGTTCCATCAAATTTCTGATCGGGGAAACCACTCAAAATTTATTTCACTTTTTAATAAAATGCACGCACACGTGGTATTAAAAACAGAAAAATTTTCAATGAATTGTTCTGGGAATATAAAGCCTTGGAATTACACGCCGTCTCAATTCCTAGCCTCAGAATTTTCCCAAATATTTTCTAAAAAAAAAATCAAGAAAATCTGAATTACATTCTACTCACCTTAGGGATTTACATCCCCAAAATCCAAAACAAAGGGATACTAAAACAATTGAGGGTACTGAGCATGAATTTGTTCCTCCCACTGCCATGTGCTCTCATAGATATTTTTGTGCTTCCATCGAACACGCACCAGAGGAAGAAACCACTCATGAAGGATCACCTCCTATCAATCCTTGATCTTCACTGGGTACTCAGAAAAAGTCACCCCATCATCAAGGTCTAGCTCACCCTAGTCAATGACATGTGATGGATCATGCACCCATCTACTCAGTTGAGGCACATAGAAGATGTCATGTACACGGTCTAACTATGGGGTTAGAGTAAATTGGTACCCCGCATCTCCAAATCTAGGTAGTATTAGGAAAGGGATGATGAACCTCAGAGATATCTTATTGTCCAGGACAAATCATCATATCCCATGTTGAGGAGAGTCTCAAAGAAACACATGGTCTCCCTCCTCGAACTCCTAAGGCCACTGTCACCTATCAACATAATATGTATTTTGGATCTGTGAAGTCACCATTTACTCTTAGATGAAATGCACCTTCTATGTAGTATCCGACACCAACTCCAAGCCCATGAGTGGTGAATCTCTTGGTTCAGTCCAATAAAGTGGTGACCTTCCGAGTCTCTCGTACCAAGCCTCAAATGGTACCACACTAATGGTGGAGTGGTAAATTTTATTGTACGCAAACTCTACTAGGGGTAAGTGATCCTCCCAGCTATGACTAAAGTCTAAGATGTAGGCCCACAACATATCATCTAGAACTTTAATAGTCCGATTAGTCTGACCTTCCGTCTAGGGGTGAAATGCTGTTCTTAAGTGTAACTGAGTCCCAAACAACTCTTGTAATCCCTTCCACAACTAGGATGTGAAGTGAGGATCATGATCTGAAATAATCATCGATGGAACTCAATGTAGTTGAACTATATTTTACACATAGAGGAATCTCAATTTATCTACTGAAATCTAATCCCGAATAGCTAGGAAGTGGGCCAACTTGGAGAGTCTATCAACAATCACCCAGATGGTATCGTACCCCCTGGAAAATATGTGGTAAACCTGTCACAAAGTCCATTTATATCCCATCCCACTTCCATTCTGGAACCTCAAGGGGTTGAGTAAAACCTCCTGGAACCTAATGCTTGACCTTCACTTGTTGACAAGTAAGGTATCAAGACACAAAATTTACAACTCCTATCTTTATCATTGGAAAAAAACTAAGATAATAGGTCTTGGTACATAATATCCACACATGTAGATACATCTAAAGGGGATTCATGTAACTCCCTCAGAACATCCTCTGGAAACACCACACATATCTTCATACATCCTCTAAATAGAATAGTGTGCTCCCCAACTTTTGAATATCCGTCAGGGGAATGACCTGTGGAAATTTGAGCATGTAGAGCCTCATAGTTGGTATCCCTATGTTTTTTTACCCTAAACCACCATAATAGTGTAGGGTGACAATAATTGACTGGAGATAAGATGTTCCAAGTCCATCCACAAAGGATATCTGCAACGAGGCTAACTACTTTGATGCCTTGTTCAACAACTCAAAGTTAGATCTCCCTCTGAGAGCATCTGCCACAATGTTCCCATTCCAAGTAGTATGAACAATCCCCAAGTCATAGTCCTAGAGGAACTCTATCTATAGACTATGTCTCAAGTTTTGATCCTTCTGAGATAAGATATATTTGAGACAGATGTGGTCTAATTAGATGATAAACTGCTCACCCATCAGGTAGTGCCACCACATATTCAATGAGATGACTACTACTAATAACTCATGATCATGGTTTTCATAGTTCTTCTTGTGTGATTTAAACTAGCATGAACCATAGGCAATCACTGCTAGCCTCTGCATCTGGACACAACCAAACCCAATTCCTGATGAATCACTGAACACTATGTACTCAACACCCTCCTTTGAAAACCTAAAGATGAGAGTGCTCGTCAAACTCTTCCTCAACCTTCGCTGGATCCATTTTAACTCCAATATTTGAGATTATGTGTCCTAGAAAAAAGACCTCTCAAATCCATGATCGACACTTTAAGAGAATCCTGTGATGCTCATGCTCTCAAAGTCTATCCGAGACCATCCTCACATGTCTCGTGTGATCCTTCTTAAATGCTGAGTAGACTAGGAAGTCATTAATGAAGACTACCCGAGGTTTCCCATTATAGTGGCCCTATCCATTTTCACATAACATTCCATGATTTTAAGCATAATTATACATCAGAGTACAAGCCAAGGATCGTTAAGTCTAGTCTCGTGGAAGACTAGGTACATAAAACATAAAACATGGGGCTAAAAAACTTCTTTATTTAATCTCCATAATGCGATCCTAACTTCCTTTGATCCCATACATCTTCATAGGGTACCCTAGGGAACACATGAACAAAGGGATGAGCTAAAAATCCTAGTAAGGGAATAAACATAAGAATACAGCTTAAGCACATGAGTTAGGAGGCATGCCATAATGATATCAAAAGCATGGAACATATAACATCATATAATATAAACATAGGATAATATAAACATGGAATCATATAAATATGGTAGAATCATAAAACATGTATTTATTATGGGTCAAGGATAACTTCCAATCCCATTTCCCATAGTAGTACGAGTCAAGGTTAACCTCCAATCTCGTTTCCCATAGTAGTACAGGTTAAGGCTAACCGCCAATCCCGTTTTGCATCACATATCATTAGACTTAACTTTACCCAATGCATTGGAGCACTATGTAGATTCACCCTTATCAAAATTCTCATTAAGATTATTTCCACAAAAATAATCATACATAATCAACCATACATAAACATAAGGGTACCCATGGAAAGAATTCGACACCGCAATCATGACATAAAACTTAACCAATGGGCGTATCGTGAACGTGTCCATGAAAGAAAGGGATTAAAACATACATGGAAGTTCATAAGGTAAAATAGGCATATAACATGGTATTTTATGTCAAAATTAAGTGAAAACATATAAGAAATGTATTTTTGAAATATTATCATTAAAACATTTTTGTGCAGTTTTAAGAAAAATACTATAGAGCTTTTAAAATAGAAGAAAAGAATTTTTTTATATAAAACCAAAATTGAACCAAAAAGGTTTTCATAATAAAAAGTATAATTTTATAAATACAAATTTGGCTTAAAACATCAGATAGTGTGTACTTGAAATTGGGTAAAAATTCAGGATGTTCCCTTAAAACAGGTTTGCTTATCGGAAATCTCTAAGGAGGGAATATTTTAAAAACATGTATATCCCCAAAAGAGAGTGATGAAAGGGTCTTGATAAATGAATTTTTTACAAATAAAAATCATTTAAAATTTTAACATAAATAGATAAGATAACTCCATTTTGATATAAAGAACGATAAGGAAACCCGAAAGAACAAAGGTTGTTCGGGTAGAATTCGTTACAGTTTATCAGCATGGTGTCAGGTGTACTAAGAGGGATTTATGAGAGATATAAGGGGTTTATAATCACTTATAAATAATTAGGGTAGTATGGGGGTGGTGAGAAATCATACCCCATCATTTTGGATTACACATAAAATTTCATAACATAGAGGACATCTTGATTAAGAGTGACATGAAGATGACCCCTTACCTTAAATCTGGTGGTGTTCTCCACATGTTTTTAATGATCTGAATAAACAAATAGGTTTATTAATTAAAAATTAAATAAATTAATATATATTTAATTTATTTAGTACAACATTTTTTAGTTCATTAAATACCTTTTTTATTGGTTATATGGTTCAATTTCATTATTTGTGTCTGTTTGCTTGTTTGGCTTTTGATGACCAGTTCATGTTCGAATAAACATGTATAGTGAAAATGGTTGTCCAGAATTTAAGTTGTATGTTATTATTGAACATAAAAGAGATTAAATGGTTTTAATAATTCATTTTGTTATTGGTAGTGAATATGAATTATTATATGAAACCTTAGTGATAAACGTTTTGGTTAATCAGTGAGTTTTTATTACAACAGACATGTTTTGCTTTATAACATAATACAATTTGTAAAAAATGGATTACAGAACCCAAAATAGGATATATTTAATATATAAAAATCTGTTTCAACCATAACACAAATGGTTTCATGACCAAAATTAATGATGATAATAGAAATTGATAAACTGTTGTCCTTGAATGTGCTAAATTAACACATCTCAAACAATGTTTTCAATTATTTCAAATAAAAGACGGGGAATTGAGAGAAGATAATGAAGTATACCATTATCATAATAGAATTCAATTAAGTTTATGTTACTAGAGTTATCATAAAATTTTGGTGAAGGTATGTGAGGAAAGAAACAAGAAAATAAAATAACTTCAAAGAAATAAAAGAATTGGAAAGAGGGATTTACCTCTTGAGTTTTTCTCTTTTGAGAACCTATTAAGGGGAGAGGTTTTGGTATTTTGAAGATACTAGTGGCTTTTGGACATGATGGAGGATCTTGGGGAGATATTTGGGTAGAATATTGGCAAGTCACAAGGTTTGATATGAGTGAATAGAAGAGGAAGTGAGGGGGGGTTTTATAGTGGATGATATGAGGGTTTTCATAATATTATAATCATTAATTTATTATTTCTTCACAAGTCAAGAAATAATAAGTATTACATGACAAATAATAGTAATAAATGCATGTTATTTCTAACCAATTGGGATTACATCAACAAAACATCATCAATGACTCAATAAATCCAATATTTATAATTTATCATAAATTATCACATTTTATTATTCATCAAAATTTCAAGTATTTTATTAAAATCCAAAAAAAACCACCCTAACCATTTTTGGATGTTTAGAATCAAAAAATGAAATCCATTTCTCAAAAATAATTTTATGAATATGATTAATTTAATATTTAATTAAAATCATAATTTATTTTTAAAAAACTAGTATTAAAAAATTCATTTACTTATTCTAAAATACAGGTGCATGATACTTTCACTTGAATGTTGTTAATATACTATTATTGGTAGGTTCACTACTCATTAGGGTATATCACTATTCATAAGGGTATGTTACTACTCATAAGGGTAGGTAAATATTCACCAAAAATAAGTTTTTCCTGTCAAACTCCAAAAAACTTACTGATCACAACCTCGTATGTCAGATTTTCAAAATTACAAACAGAGAAGTGACAAAATTAAGTTTAAAGGTCACATAGAAATTTTTAGTTCATTATGTTGGGATATTTATAAGAAAGCAATTTCTATTTATGAAAAATTGGGTCATTACATTCCTCTCCCATGATGAAATTTCACCCTCGAAATTTGATTTTACATTATAAGTTGTAAATAGGTGAAGGTACTTTTCCTTCATTACCTCCTTCAGTTCCCATGTTGCCTCTTCATACTTATGGTTTTTCTATAGTACATTGACCAGGTGGGTAGTCTTGTTACGTAGAACTTTATCTTAAGGATTCAAGATCTCCACTGGTTTCTCCTCATAAGAAAGATCACCCTCCAACTATAACACCTCTAAAGAGAGTACATGTGAAGGGTTAGGTATGTACTTCCTTAAGACGGATACATGAAAGACATCATGTACTTTGGCTGTGGAAGGTGGAAGTGCTATTCGATAGGCCATAACCCTGACATGATCAAGAATCTAAAAGAGGCCGATGTACCTAGGAATTAACATCCCTTTCTTTCCAAACCTCATGAAATTATTCCATAGAGATATGCATAGAAATACCATGTATCCATGTCTGAACTCAAGGTATAATCGATTTTTATCTATATAACTCTTATGTCAACATTGGACTACCTTGATAAGCTACTGAATGGTTTTACCTTCTTCACCATTTCTTCGATCATTTTAGGACCTAGAATCTTAAGCTCACTGACTGTATCCCAACACGTCGGTGTTCTACACCATTTCCAATAAAGAGATTTTTATGGTTCCCTACAGATGATCAAGTGGAAATTATTGTTGTAGGGGAATTCAACCAGTGGAAGTTGTTGGTCCCATCCTCCTTTGAAGTCCATAGAACATGATCTCAATATATCTTCTAGTGTCTGAATAGTTTTCTTAGATTGTCCATCCGTTTGAGGATGATAGGCCATAATGAAGTTCAGTTCAGTGCTTAGAGCATGTTAGATACTTTTCCAGAACTTCCAGGTGAATCTCAGATCTCTATAAGATACAATAGATAGTGGTACTCCTTGCATCCTTACCACTTATTTTATGTAAATCCATTCAAGTTGATCTAATAAAAATCCCCATTGAATTGCGATAAAGTGAGCTGTCTTTATAAGGCGATCCACAATGCCCTATATAGCATTGTTTCCTATGGATTTCCTTAGAAGTTTAGTGAAAACGTACATGGTAATGTTCTCCCACTTACATGTTGGTATGGGCAGTGGTTGCATCATCCCCTTATAATTTTTCCTCTCAGCCTTCACTTGCTGACATACTAGGCACTTTGATGTATATTCGGAAATCTCCCTTTTTCATATTGTCCCACCAAAAGTTTTCTCAGAGATATTGATACATCTTTGTGATCCCTGGGTGAATAGAAATGGTTGATATATGTGCATCATTCAAAATATACTTCGTTATATCTGGATAAAATGATACACATAATCATGACCAAATCTTACAACTACTTCCACATCAATTTTCAAATTGGAGTATTTTCCATTTCTGATAGCTTTCACCCTTTTCTTAATTTCTACATCTTTTCTTGAGCATCATTTACTTTCTCCATGAGGGATGGTTGAGGAATCTTTTGAGAAAGGATTGATGATGTTTCTCTATTAATGATTCCGATGTTCATCCTATGAAAATCTATGAATATTGGATCCTTTTCAATTCTCATCATTTATAAAGACGCATGATCCTTTCTACTTATAGAATCTTCCACCTTGTTTGCCTTACCGGGATAGTAGTAGATTGAGCAGTCATAATACTTGATGAGATCTATCCATCTTAATTGGTGCATATTAATCTATTTTGGTGTGAATATATATTTGAGACTCTTGTGGTCAATATATATCCCACACTTCTCCCCATAGAGATAATGCTTCCAGATTTTCAATGCAAAGATCACTGCCGCCAACTCCAGATCATACATAGGATAGTTTTGATCACATATTTTTAGCTTCCTTGAGGAATAGGATATCACTTTATCATTTCTCATTATCACACAGACTACGACCTTATTTTAAGCATCATTGTACAACACAAAGAGTTCTCCACTTATTGGGAGTGTGAATACTGGCGTAGTGATAAGCCTCTTTTTTAACTACTTAAAATAGTCTTCACATTCCTAAGTCCAGAAAAACTTTAATCCCTTCCATGTCATCTTGGTCATTGGGTTCTACAATCATGAAAATTCCTTCACAAATCATCGATAATACCCGGCTAGGCCCAAAAATTGGCGGATCTCTTTTATAGATGTTGTTCTTGGGCACTCTTCAATTGCCCTTGTCTTGGAAGAGTCCACAGATATCCCTTTTTTGGTGATAACATGCCCCAAGAATGATACTTCCTCCATCCAGAACTCACATTTAATGTACTTTTCATACAACTTCCCGCTCCACAAAGTCTTTAACACATTAATAAAATGCTCCTCATGTTCCTCCTTACTCTTAGAGTATATCAGAATACCATCAATAAAGACTACCATAAATTTGTTGAGGTAATCTCTAAAGACTCCATTCATTAAATACATGAAAGTTTCTAGAGAATTAGTTATTCCGAAGGTCATCACTATGAACTCATAGTGTCCATGCCTCGTTCAAAAAAATAGTCTTGAAAATATCTCCCTTCTTCACCTTTAGTTAGTGATATCACAACCGAAGGTCAACCTTAGAGAAATAATAGGCCCCATGAAGCTGATCGAACAAGTCATCTATCCAAGGAAGGGGATACTTGTTCTTTATTTTTATTTTATTGATCTCATGATAACAATGTAGAGGTTCATTGATCCATCCTTCTTGACAAAGAGGACTGAAGCACCCTACAGTGATGCACTCGGGCATATAAAACCCTTCTCTAGATTATCCTGTAACTTCTTATTCAACTCTTCCTACTCTATGGTGGCCATACTGTAAGGTGTCTTTGATATAGGTAGAGATCCAGGAATAAGATCAATTATGAAATCAACCTCTCGATCTGAAGGAATACTAGGAAACTCTTTAGGGAATAAATCAGTGTAATCCCTCACGATGGGCATGTATTCAAGAATGATTCTCTCCTTTGTCTCAATATTTTGAGCTATATATGCTTGCTCACAAGGAAGAAATATCCACACATGAGATGATAATTCTAAAGGAGATTCATATTCCTTCTTGCACATGTAAAAAATTAGAGGATTCTTTGGGATGTGAAAAGTGATCTCCCTTTCCTGACAGTTGATATTGGGTTTCTATAAAGATATCCAATATATACCCAAGATAGCGTCAAACTCCACTAAAATAAGTATGAAGATATGTTTTTTGAGGTTTATTCCATAAACTTTAACTAGGGAGGAGTTATAAACCACGGTTGCAACGATTTACCTATTCTATATTCTCACAGATAACTTTTCCTCTAAATTTTGAGGTGGTGTTTGAATAGTTATAGTAAACTTAAAAGATATGAAATAAATCATATAACCATAAAAAATAGTAAGTTCACTATTATTTAATGAATAACTAGCGTACTTATCACCACATCGTTGTCTGGATCCACCTCAGTAGTAGTGATAACATAATCCCTTCCTTGTTGCCTTGGAGGTTATTGTTGATTTCCTCTGACCACCCTTGGCTTTGGGAAATTGTTTTCATAATGCCTATGCTCCATACAGTTGTAAAACTGAACCACTGGTTGAGTGTTGATCTGAACCTTCCTTTATTCTTCCACATTAGAGGGATTATTTATATCATGATGACAATTTTTAGCGAGATGACCAAACCTTCCACATTTGAAGCAATTCTTGGTTCCCTTCAGATAGTTCCCAGTATGATTCTTCCCAAAACTTTTACAAGGGGAAAAGTCATGCTTCTTTCCAGCATGGGTTTTGTTTGTTGAAACACCCATATTGTTCTCCATTTTTCACTTTTTGTCACTGTGCCCATGAGACCACTGAGAGTCTCCAATATCCATTTCAACCTTTAGGGAACAATGGAAAATCTATTCATAATTGTCGAAGTCTTTAATCGCAAATGCTTTTCGTAGACTCAGATTTAGTCTGATAAATACGCGATCCACCTTGATTTCAGTGTTCATGAGAAATCCAAAGGCATAACTTGAAATTCTTGTAAAGTTTTCTTCATAAACCCCGATGGACTCATCTTCCTTCTTCTTGAGTCTGAGGAACTCTCTTTCCATATTGAGATGGAGGGTTCGAGGAAAATATTTTTTGAAAAAATCCTCTTGAATTCCTCCCAATACATGAAATCAATTCCCCCCTTGGGATTTGTATTCTTGATTAGTGTCCACCAATGATCATCTTCCCCATAAAAATGATATACTTCCAGTACAAATTTCTCTTCTTCCAAGCACTGAAGGATAGAGAATATATTTTCAATGGAGTTAATCCATTGTTCTGTGAGGAGGGGATCAGAAGATCTGCTAAACATGGGAGGACTTTTCCATAGGAATGATTCTACAACAACTTGCTCTTTCCTTGGAGGTGGAGGGTGTTCCATAGGATTCAATTTATTATTAATAACTTGAGCCAACTGAGCAAGTACTATCACGAAGTTTTGAGAACCCGTTCTCGTTATATCAAGAATATCATTAGGGAAATCTTCACATTTCCTATCACGTTGGTTATTGTATTGTGTTATTTTATTTCCCTCCGTTAACTACTAAAAATAATGTATAATTATAGGGCTTTAAAACTTAGCTATTGAGCATAAAAAGGAAACTTTGAACATAAAAGGATGAACTTGTAAAGAAGAAGTATATCCTAACTTGTGATTACCTATTTTTCAATCTAGGATATCGTTGATCTATTTTTTAACTTATATTCTTTTGGGATTTTTTTATTCCCTTAATAATGGTTTGGAATAAGCTCAATAATTTACCTAAGAATATCCCTTGGGAGTGTCAATACCAAGAGTGCAGCAAGGCTTGTTTTCATGTACAAGGATACCCCAGGTCAAGACCAAAACTCCATGTTAGTGTTTTCACTCTGGGGTACATCCGTGCCAGAGCTGCCTCTACCTATTTTATCCAAACAAGGATGTATTTTCTTGATAAACCACTTACTCTATACTTACCAAAACTTATTGGTGTTTCCTTATACTTAGTCCCATCCTTAATTTTCCCACTAAGGTGCTATATTCCTAATCTCTAAAAATAACTAGACCATCCCCTGAAACTAACTATAGCAACCCTATCCTTTTTCACATAACATTACATGATTTTAAGCATAATTATATATCCCAGTACAAGCCAAGGATCATTAATTCTAGTGTCTTTGAAGACTAGGTACATAAAACATAAAACACGGGGCTAAAAAAATAATAATTTATTTAATCTCCATAAAGAGCTCATAACTTCCTTTGATCCCTTACATATCCATAGGGTAACCTAGGGAACACATTAACAAAGTGATGAGCTAAAAATCCAAATAAGGTGAGGAACATTAGAATACAACTTAAGCACATGAGTTAGAAGGCATGACATAATGATATAAAAAGCATGGAACATACGAAATCATATCATATAAACATGGGATCATATGAACATGGAATCATATAAATGTGGCAGAATCATAAAAACTGTCTTTAGAACAGGTGAAGGATAATTTCCAATCCCATTTCCTATAGTATTACGGGTCAAGGATAACTGTCAATCCCATTTCCCATAGTATTACATGTCAAGGATAACCTCCAATCCCATTTCACATCGTATCTCATGAGACTTAAATTTACCCAATGAATTGGATCTCTATCTGGGTGCACCAATATAAAAATTTTCATGAATATTATTTCCACATAAATAATCATATATAATCAACCATACATAAACATAAGGGTACCCATGAAAATAATTGGGTACCACAATCATGACATAAAGAATAACCAATGTGTGTATCATGAAAGTGTCCATGAAATAAAGGTATTAGAACATAAATGGATTTTCATAAGGTAAAATAGGTATATAATATGATAATTTATGTCAAAGAGAAGTTACAACATATAATAAATGTATTTGAGAAACATTATCATTAAAACGTTTTTCTGCAGTTTTAAGGAAAACACTATAGATACTTTAAAATAGAAAAGAAAGAAATATTTTATATAATACCAGAATTGAACCAATAAGGTTTTAAAAATAAAAATAATTATTTTATAAAGACAGTGGTGTCTTAAAAAAAAGAATAGAGTGCACTTGAAATTGGGTAAAAATTCTAGAATTTCCCTTAAAACAGGTTTTCTTATTAGAAAGTTCTAGGGAGAGAATCTTTTAAAAACATGTATATCCCTGAAAGAGAGTGATTAAAGGGACTTGATAAATGATTTTTTTACAACCACACAACATTTTTAATATTAAAATAAATATATAAGATAACTCCATTTTTATATAAACAAAGATATGGAAACTTGAAAGAACAAAGGAGGTTCGGGTAGGATTCGTTACAGTTTATAGGCATGGTGTCAGGTGTACTAAGAGGGATTTATGAGAGAGAAAAGGGAATTTTCATCAATTATAATTCATTAGGTCCATATGGGGTAGGTGATAAATCATTCCACATCATTTCGGATTATACAAAAAATGGCATAGCATAGAGGACATCTTGATTAAGAGTGAGTTAGAGAGGATCCCTTACCTTAAATTCGGTGGTGTTCTCCACTTGTTTTTAATGACCTTAATAAAAAAATTAGGATTATTAATTAAAAATTAAAGAACCAAATATATATTTAATTTATTTATTATAACATTTTTTAAGTTCATTCAAGTCCTTTTTGATTGGTTATAAGGTTCAATTTCATTGTTCAGGTCTGTTTGCTTGCTTCGTTTTTAATGATCGGTTCATGTTCAGATAAACATGTATAATGAAAATGCTTGTCCATAATTTAATTTTTCTGTTATTATTTAACATCCATGAGATTAAATGGTTATAATAATTCAATTGTTTATTGGTAGTGAAGATGAATTATTATATAAAAACTTAGTGATAACCGTTTTGGTAATCGATGGGTTTTGATTACAACAAACATGTTTTTCTTTATAACTTAATACCATTTGTAAAAAAAGATTAATGAAACTTACCTAAGATATATTACATATATAATAATCTGGTTCAAATATAACATAAATGGGTTCATGATCATAATTAAATATGATAATAGAAATTGATAAACCATTGTCCTTGAATATGCTAAATTAACACATCTCAAACAATGTTTTTATTTCTTTCAGATAACAAATGGAGAAAGGAGAGAAGATAATGAGTTATCCCATTAGAATAATAGAATTAAAGTACTTTAATGTTAACGGAGTTATTATACAATTTGGGTGAAGGTAGGTGAGGAAAGAAACAAGAAAAGAAAATAACTTAAAAGAAATAAAAGAATTGGAAAGAGGAATTTACCTCTTGAGTTTGTCTCCTTTGAGAACCTCTTAAGGGGAGAGGTTTTGGTATTTTTAAGTTACTAGGGGCTGTTGGACGTGGGGGAGGATCTTGGGAAGAGATTTGGGTAGAATATTGGAAAGGAACAAGGATTTAGAGGAGTGAAGAGAAGAGGTAGTGGGGGGGGGGGGTTATAGTCGAGGAGAGGAGGGTCTTCGTAATATTATATTCATTAATTTATTATTTATTCACAAGACAAGAAATAGTAAGTATTCCATGACAAATAATAGTAATAAATGCATTTTATTTCGAACCAATTGGAATTATATCAGTAGATCGTCATCAATGACTCAATAAATCCAATATTTAGTATTTATCGCAAATTATTGCATTTTACTATTCATCAAAATTTGAAGTATTTTAGAGAAATCCCAAAAATTCAACACAAAAATTTGATAACGTGTAGAATCAAAAAATGAAATCCATTTTTTAAAAATAATTTTCTAAATATGATTAATTTAATATTTAATTAAAATCATAATTTATTATTAAACACCCAGTTTAAAAACATTCATTTACTTATTCTAAAATATAGGTACAACATACTTTCACTTTAATCTTATTTATATACTATCATAGGTAAGGTTACTATTCATTAGGGTATATCACTATTCATAAGGGTATGCTACTATTCATAAGGGTGGGTTACTATTCACAAAAAAAATTAAGTTTGTCCCATCGGAATTCAAAAAACTAACTCATCACAACCATGTATGTCAGATTTTCGAAATTCCAAACAAAGAAGTGAAAAACTTAAGTTTAAAGGTCACATAGCACTTAATAGTTCATTATGTTATGAAATTTATAAGAAAAGAATTTCCATTTATAAAACATTTGGTCATTACACCCAGGGAAAAACACTGGGTCTCACGAAGCCCTTACTCTACAAGTCCTTATACTACAGCCTCATATCATGAAGCTCTACGAGAGACATCTGCTATGCTGGTGTAGATATCGGTGTCATACCAGGGTGTAGATCAATGCAGAAGTCTAAATATCTGTGGGGATTAAACTTAGAACATCCTAGAGAAACTCGTCCTTATATTCCACCACCACTATAGGAAACTGATGACTCATAACATCCACTAAACTGAGGGTCATACTATCCAATAGAAGAGTAATCAGCTGCACACTCTTATGCATGAATCCATCTTGATTTGCAAGGATTTAACTTTTACTGATAAAAAGGGAAATTTAGTTCTGTTACCATAGACATACTGTACCATTTTCATAAATCAATCAATCTGAGCATAACCTATGGCTACTAGCTCATACTGGTAATGACATTGTAAGACCTCGATGCTAATACTAATAGATCCCAACCAAAAATATCACCTTTAAGAGTCAGGTCACACTGTCAGCACTACTGTGTGATCATCAAGTCTCTTTTAGTAGTTATCTCTAAGCTTAAAGGTCAAGTCAATGGTTTGACTAGAATATCTAAGTATCAAACAAGAAAAGTTGTAAGAGAGGAATTACTAGAACATGTTTATATCTACTACAGTTAATGTAGAAAGACACATATCATACCTTTAACCATTCCTGGATTCCTGGGGTCAGAAGCCTTGATATCCAATAACTGCCTTCTCCCCTATCCTCTAGCTCCCTAATTCTGGTATGGACCACCATAGGGTGGTGGTGGCAGCACGTCAAAATGTTGGCCACCTCCACCTACTTCCTCAACTCCTCTACCACGTCCTCCACCCGACATATCTGTCTGCTCCTATCACTGCCTCTTCCTTAGAAGTTCATCAATCGCCTCTATAAATATAGCCCAAATGGCAGAATAATCTCACATGGAATGAAACTTCACACAACAAGAATTAACATTCCTCTTCCTTGGGGAACAAGCACACCCATGGAACTTTTGATGAAACATCTTGTTTTGCATCTTACATCATGGATATACTATTAGTAGTTCATTCTGACCCTGCATCCCAGACAATCAATGCTTAGGAAGCCTGTGATACATGCCCAAACCCTGTGTATCATCATCATGTTCGAAAAGATCCATGCATGACTTGGTCTAGCAAGATGCATCCACCTAAAAAACTAGAGGTGGGTCTATGAATTGATCAATAGGAGAAAGCACCACCTACTGATCATCCTAAATAATAACCACTCCCTGACTGGATCCCCTCATGGAGGCCTCATCAAACATTAGGTAGAACTCTTGATCCTTCTGTAGAAACCTTACTAGCTAGCATCATGAATACATCCTATAAGAAAAAAAGATGTATCATGGTCAAAAGAGTATACCTTGTGAGCTGACTCAACAAGGAAATGGAAAGCACATCTTATTCCTATATGATGCATGTAAATTTTTTCCCTGAAACCAGTGTTTTTATGTACCGAGTCGGAAAGCAGGTGTCCAGAGTCATGGTGTATTGATATGTCGGCCACCGCACCAACACTGGAGTCCCTGTCGTTAAATATGAACCTAAAACACTCAACACTATTTCCCCAAACTAATTTCATACACTTCCAGTCATAAATTAGAACTTACCCCCTTGATATGACTCTATCACAAACCCATCCCAGTGGGGCCTATGAAATGAATACCCAAGCCCACCTCCAAAGGCTAGGGGATGGCGTCTAGCATCATTTAAGAATATCCCACAAATGTGAGGAATTTTCCTAATTAACTATACACATAGACACACATATCCAATCCCAAAATGATTAAATGTAAAAAAACTAAGATACCAACCATATAGTATGATAGTACAAAACTGGAAATTAAATAGCGATAGAATACAAGCCCACCAAAAGAAAGAGTCTATAAAAGTGAATGCACAATTTCCTAAAACTGAAATGAAGAAAAGCCTACCTAAACTGAAATTTACTGGTTGGTTATTTGAAGCCATAGAAGCACACCCCGGTCAGTCTAAACTGACTAAGAACATTCTGGTCCAGGTCTGCCTGGAGCTTCGTAACAAGGTTGATTATCTGCATATGGCACAACACATATGGGAAAATCCCATACAGGGGTGAGTAAAACAATAATCAGTAGGAAACCCCAAAAACACGAAGTAAAATACCAAAAAGGAAAAATAACTAAGAAAATATTGTCATCTCAACATAGGTATTTGTGTACAACACATATATCAATAACATACAGATATACTCATAAAATATTCCAAGCCACAAAGGTCTCATCCACTACCAGCCATATGGTTCTCCTTATAGCATTCTAGATCTGACAGATCTAACTCCTTGAACTATCTGATAGTAAGAATGTAGAATAGGTCTACCAAAAGTACCTAAGAGAACACAACAGTGTCAACAAGTTACATAGTTTCCATGAGACATCCAGTCTCACTAAGATTCAAATATTCGATAAGACACGGAGTTTCAATAAGACACAAAGTTTTGATAATACATGGAGTTTCGATAAGACATAGAGTTTCGATAAGACACAGTGTTTTTATAACACATGGAGTTTTGATAAGAAATGAATTTTTGATAAGGAATAGAGTCTTGATACACATATAGGGGTCAAATTCACCCAGGTCTCACTGGGGGGACTCCTGGATCTACTGGAAACACCATCCTTTATAGAGGAGTAGAGCCCACATAAATATTGGTCACACCAACTACATAAAACCTATCTAAGGTAACACGAATAGAAGTGACGACCACTGGGACTCTTTGTGTGATACTTGATCCAACCCTCCGAGACAACTATCGAAGCTGGGATGAGACAAATCACTTCTGAACATGAGTCATTCTCTATGATGGAAATGATATCCTGCACTGAAACCTCATAGAAATTGAAAAATAGAATGCTCACAACCTCTTATACTCCAATTAAAATCCTAAAATGAACACCTCATCACAAGCATCCCAATTCCATATATGGATCATCAAACAGATTCTATGTTTGAATGTTGTTGTTGTTTTACTGAAAAGTCCAATCCTTGTCAGGTCTAGCCCAGACTGTTGGGCTATTGGAGCAGCATGAATCCCTTGTCCAGCCCACATGGCATAAGGGATATCTCTCTACACCGCACGTGGTCCACCCTGATCATGTTCCCCACTGGTCAACACAATGATACCACATTCAACACCTCCCCGAAAGTCTGTTACTATCGTGGGCCACCAAATGCAGCTGAGTCGCGGTTCATGTGGTGATAGTTACCATAGCATTCCCCCTCCCACACACAGCCACCGTCATGTTTCGACTCTTTGGTGACCCCTTTCATGGGACACTGGTGCTCCGTTTTTCGAAATGGAGGCACTTTTGTGATCCTTGGGTCGCGTTCTTAACTTCCCTAGGCTCGTATCAACATCATGATCAACCTCGATTAAAAACCTCTACAATGGATATATCTCTCGACTCAGTTTGATGCATCATATGACATCATCATCACACCTCCGGTAAGTCGTACTAACCTTGGATCTTCAATTTCAGATCCTTGCGCCAAGAACCAAAGGTGCAATGATCATCCATTCATAAACGATGATGGATGTGAAGAAAACAAAGAACATAGAGGACATTGGGGAATAAAAACACATAGAACAACCCATAGATCGAACCACAAACATTTTTAATTCCGGACTTGGTCCATTCTGTATGAATGATCAAGAAATCATATCAAATCCTTAATCAAAACAACCCAAATAATAAAACCCCGTAATTATGACCAACCTATAAGAATAAGTGATCCATGGGTCAACCTCTTCACTGGAAGATCTGAGTTCGTCATTTATTTTCATGAATGGGGAAAATAGTAAATCAAAACAACACACCCTACCTCGATTCAGTTTGATCGCTGATGAAGAATGGTCATTGCATCATTTTTGTGGTCAAGATCCTTCAAATACAAGCTTATTAGCTCTTCATTCGCCTATCTGTTGACATATGTTGGAGAGAGAACTATCCATTTGTCTTAGAGTATTTCAAGGGTTATGTCATGACCTTGGATTTCTGATGAGAGAAAATGTTAATAGAAGACCGATGCTGCATCAAAAATAAATTTTATTAAATTATTTTAATGATGGTTATGTCTAATAACAATCATTCATAGTCAGCCTGTACTAAATGATGTTTGGAATCGCCTAAGGAAAATACCGCCTTAAAAACTCAATGGTGGTCTCATATTTCCAATACGAGTTACTGTTTATGAGTTATTATGCTTTTTAAATAAAATAATTTTATTTAATAATTTTATTTGCGATTATTCCTTTGGTGACTTTTCCTACAAATGACCCGCGTTGTCTAAAGTTAGGTCATACTTAGGGTGAAGCCATTGTTTTGAGATCAAATATGCCCCCAAATATCTGATCCGGGAAACCAATCAAAATTTATTACACTTTTTAAGAAAATGTTCACGCTCGTGCTATTAAAAACTAAAAATTTTTCAAAGAATTTTCTCAGGAAAACCAGGTCTCAGAATCGTACACCATCTCAACGAATGGTCTTGGAATTATTCCAAATAATTTCTAAAAACCAAATCATGAAAATAAGAGTAATTATGATACTTATTAGATAAAATAGCTAGATAATCACATGAATATGTACAAGGATATAAGAAACCTTTCAGTTATATATCCTCCAACTGAAATTTCAATTCATGAAGTTCTGATGGTGCAATAATATAAGGTAGAACATAAAACATATCTACTCCTATAACCAACTTGATTTTGAACTTGATCTTCTACTTGGGTGGAAACCCATATTACTCATTAGAAAAAACATCTAAAAAATGGTCTACCACTGGAGGAGAAGTATCCTACCACATTCCTCCATCATCCAGAATAAGGCATGCTATCTAATCTATGAGAAAATTAAATATTTACTAAATTGGTCCTACATGACATGATTGAAGATACCAATCACCATGGTGAAAATAGCTACCTCATTCTGGAGATAGATAGGTAACCCTCCTCTGGTAATAGTCAATATTGTTGTACCTCTCATACCCCTCGTGGTTTAATTTTCATGATCACAATCACTCTATTATTTATCTAATATTGTTTTAAGTGTTTTTGGTTGATAGGAATAATTTCAGGTGGCCAAGGAATTGGGCCAAGAAAGCAAGAAGGCTGAAAGCAGAATTGGACTGAAAATCAGTCCACCGGCCAACCGATGGAAGATCACCGGCCAGCCGATGGAGGCCTGGACAGAAGGCATCCCTCTTTCCAGACCACCGGCCAACCGGTGTCACACCAGCGGCCAGCCGGTGGCACCCAGACAGAAGGCTGAGCCACTGCCTCAGCACCGGCCAACTGGTGGCCTCAGCACCGGTCAGCCGGTGGCACCCAGCCAGAACAGTGGTTGCTACTGCCTCAGCACCGGCCAACCGGTGGACCCCTCACCGGCCAGCCGGTGGAGCCTGAGCCCGAAGGCCTCTCCATTTTTCAAGCACCGGCCAACCGGTGGCTCTGTACCGGTCAGCCGGTGGAGCCAGTCAAACTAGTCGTTGGGCCTTTGACCAGGCTGGTCCACTTGCCTCCCAACGGCTCCGAAGACCTCTCCAACGGCTCCGAAGCACCCCAAAGGCCATTTGAGGGTTCCCCCTCTATAAATAAAGGACTAGTAACCCCCGGAAGCCTAAGAAACAACGTCGGAACAATTGTGAAGCCAACAGACACATTTTCCATCATTTGGCGAACCTCCGGCGGACTCCTTCAAGGAACCTCCAATTGCTCCAACACATTTCCACATCCAAGGAGCACCACCATAGAAGCTTGGGAGAGCACTTCATCAACTTCATCAATCCTTTGGTGCCCAAGGCTTCTCCCATTACGGTTTTTCATTGCTTTATTTATTTTGAGCATCAAATTGGGTTTGTGCCTACAAACCCCATCTCTTTCTCTCATCTCCTCTTTTGGGTTCTCACACCACCTTCAAGGTGTGAAGAGGTTGGTCAAGCCTTTCCTTTAAAAGGCTTGAGACAAAGGTGAGCTAGCCTTCACCTGTAAGAAGGCTAGTAGGTTCTTGCTCAACCATTGAAATCAAGTGGGTTCTTGCATAACCAACAAAAGTAAGCTGTAATAGGTTCTAGACTAACCTGTAAAGTCTAGTGGGTTTCTTGCTAAAACCATTGAAAAGCAAGCGGTAGTAAATCTCTCAACGGTTGAGTTGGGAGCGGAGACGTAGGATGGGTTTTAGGCCGAACTCCGTTATCAATTCTTGTGTCTTGCCACTTTATTTTCGCTGAACTTTTAACTTTGATTTTAATTTGTTAATTATTTTTTAAAAGGAAATTCACCCCCCCTCTTGCCATCACTTCCTTCTTTTCTCCGCCTAACAATTGGTATCAGAGGCAAAATTTGAGTAATTCCCTAACCGGTTTCAAATTCAAGATCTTTTTGTGATGGCCTCAACCTCTTTCGCCCCCGAAGGCTATTCATTGGGTCGTGCTCCATTTTTTGATGGAACCGACTATACTTATTGGAAAACCCGCATGACCACATTTCTTAGAAGTATTGGCTATCCCATTTATAAAATTGTCATGCATGGTTATTCTCTTTCCTCTCCCGATGAATCCAAATGGACCCAAGACGATATTAAAAATTTCGAGCTTGATGGCAAAGCCATGAACGCTCTACATTGCGGCCTTGATCGTAATGAATTCAATCGAGTTTCCACATGCACCTCCTCACATGAAATCTGGAAACTTTTGGAGGTTACCCATGAGGGGACCAACAAAGTCAAGGATACTCGATTGGATATGTTCCGTCAAGATTTTGAAAGTTTTTCAATGCATCCATCCGAATCTATTTCTGAAATGTTTACATGATTCACTGACGTTTGCAATGGTAGAAAGTCTCTTGGTGATGATGTGTCTACAGAAACGATGGTCAAGAAGATCCTTTGGATCCTACCAAGCACATGGGCACCGAAAGTCACGGCAATTCAAGAAGCAAAGTACATCAAAAACATGCCGGTCGAAGAGCTAATCGGATCCCTCATGACCTACGAGATCACCATGAGGAGGCAAGCTGAAAAGGAAGGCAAACCGATCAAAACTCCAAAGAACATCGCCTTCAAAGTTCAACAAGAAGAAAGCTCCTCCTCCTCATCGTCTTCCTCTTCAAGCGGCGATTCCGAAATGGAGAACCTTGCCCGCAAGATGCACAAGTTCATGAAGAAGCACAAGAAGAAGAAACCCCGCAAGGCTCAACCCAACGAAAAATCTGAGCCCAAGGTAACATGTTACGGGTGTGGCGAGAAAGGCCATTACAAGCCCGATTGTCCACTCAACAAGAAAAAGGCCAAGCAAAAGGAAAAGAAGAAGGAATTCAAGGCCACATGGAGTGATAGCTCCACATCCTCCTCCTCCTCAAAAGACAACGGTAACAAATGTCTAATGGCATTTCATGAGGTAACATCTTCCGACTCCTCTTCCTCTTGTTCTTCAAATTCTTTCAACCATTTATCTTATGAGGATCTCCAACACGCTAGAGATCAATTGGAGGAAGGTTTTCACGAACTTTCTTCCAAATTTGTCGCTTTAAAAAAGAATTTCAAAAAACTCTCTTCCGAAAAAGAACAACTTCTCAAAGAGAAGGAAGAGTTGACCCTCAAAATCCAAAACCTTCCCGATGTTGATTCCATGGAATCAACCATAAAAGATTTAAGGGAATCCCTAGCTAAGTTCACCCAAGGGGAACAAAATTTGACCAAACTACTAGGTTCCCAACGTGTATCTAGAACCACCCAAGGGCTTGGCTATTCCAAGCAAGCTTCCTCTTCCCATGCACCTACTATTTTTGTAAGGGGGAGCTCCCAATTTAAATTTTGCAATTATTGTAAAAAACCCGGGCACTTAATTTATGAGTGCAATTGCAAAAATGCCCGGTATGGAAGGCCCAAAACTATTTCTTTTAATGATGAATTTTTTAGGAGAAGACCCTCCACTAGACAAGTATGGATTGAAAAATCCCTTCTAGCGAGTCTCTCCGGGCCAAAATTTGTCTCGGTTCCAAAAACCTCTCCCCGATGATTTGTTGTTTTTATTTAGGGGGAGTTAGGATCGTTTAAGCCCTTTTGATTTCAATTTCAAAATTTTCGATTCAAACTTTCAATTTCAACACTTGGTATCAAATTTTTTAAATTGTTATTCAATTTTTCACTCAAAACTTTCAATTCAAATTGTTATTCAATTTTTCATTCAGAAACTTTCAATTCAAACTATTATTCAATTTTTCATTCAAAACATTCATTTCAAATTTTTGATTCAAAACTTTCAATTCAAATTTCAAAAATTTCAATTGGTTTAAAATCTTTTTTCCCTCAATCAAGTTTAATGCCCCGTGCTATTTTGATAATCACAAAGGGGGAGAAATTCTTGGTTGATTGGGGGAAAACTCTTTGCTTTCTTTTCAATTAATCCTTTAAATCATGCCTTTCATTTCAGTTTTTACATTGATTGTTTTAGTGATTGTGATCATCAAAATAGGGGGAGATTGTTGTACCTCTCATACCCCTCGTGGTTTAATTTTCATGATCACAATCACTCTCTTATTTATCTAATCTTGTTTTAAGTGTTTTTGGTTGATATGCATAATTTTCGGTGGCCAAGGAATTGGGCCAAGAAAGCAAGAAGGCTGAAAGCAGAAGTGGACTGAAAATCAGTCCACCGGCCAACCGATGGAAGATCACCGGCCAGCCGATGGTGGCCTGGACAGAAGGCATCCCTCTGTCCAGACCACCGGCCAACCAGTGTCACACCAGCGGCCAGCCGGTGGCACCCAGACAGAAGGCTGAGCCACTACCTCAGCACCGTCCAACCGGTGGCCTCAGCACCGGTCAGCCGGTGGCACCCATCCAGAACAGTGGTTGCTACTGCCTCAGCACCGGCCAACCGGTGGACCCCTCACCGGCCAGCCGGTGGAGCCTGAGCCCGAAGGCCTCTCTATTTTGCAAGCACCGGCCAACCAGTGGCTCTGTACCGGTCAGCCGGTGGAGCCAGTCAAACTAGCCGTTGGGCCTTTGACCAGGCTGGTCCACTTGCCTCCCAACAGCTCCGAAGACCTCTCCAACGGCTCCGAAGCACCCCAAAGGCAATTTGAGGGTTCCCCCTCTATAAATAAAGGACTAGGAACCCCCGGAAGCCTAAGAAACAACGTCGGAACAATTGTGAAGCCAACAGACACATTTTCCATCATTTGGCGAACCTCCGGCGGACTCCTTCAAGGAACCTCCAATTGCTCCAACACATTTCCACATCCAAGGAGCACCACCATAGAATCTTGGGAGAGAACTTCATCAACTTCATCAATCCTTTGGTGCCCAAGGCTTCTCCCATTACGGTTTTTCATTGCTTTATTTATTTTGAGCATCAAATTGGGTTTGTGCCTACAAACCCCATATATTTCTCTCATCTCCTCTTTTGGGTTCTCACACCACCTTCAAGGTGTGAAGAGGTTGGTCAAGCCTTTCCTTTAAAAGGCTTGAGACAAAGGTGAGCTAGCCTTCACCTGTAAGAAGGCTAGTAGGTTCTTGCTCAACCATTGAAAGCAAGTGGGTTCTTGCATAACCAACAAAAGCAAGCTGTAATAGGTTCTAGACTAACCTGTAAAGTCTAGTGGGTTTCTTGCTAAAACCATTGAAAAGCAAGTGGTAGTAAATCTCTCAACGGTTGAGTTGGGAGCGGAGACGTAGGCCGGGTTTTAGGCCGAACTCCGTTATCAATTCTTGTGTCTTTCCTCTTTATTTCCGCTGCACTTTTAACTTTGATTTTAATTTGTTAATTATTTTTTAAAAGGCAATTCACCCCTCCTCTTGCCATCACTTCCTTCTTTTCTCCGCCTAACAAATATGAGCCTGGTATTGAACAAGCCAATCCATACTAGATATCAAATCGAAACCTATCATTTCCATCACAAATGATTCCCAAAAGAAATGAAAACCAAAAATTTCAATAAAACACTCCTTTCAACATTTTATATTCTCTAAAATCACTCCTAATAGTGTATAGATAGTCAAGACACCATAAAATATTTCCATAACAAATCCCAAACCATTTTTAAAAAATAGAAGATAAAAAAGCAATCTGATGCTCCTATATAAAAAAATGAAAGAAAGGGAAGATGATACAATAATAATACCTATAAAGGTATCAGGTCCTACATACAAACTATCTAGAGTTTACTGCATAACATACTTGTGAATTTTTCCTTTACCATAAGTTCTAGTCTGACCCCCATGCTCTATTCTCTATTCCTAGTATTGCTTCTCCTATACATAAGTACCACATCCCCTACCTTGACATGAACATCCTATGGAACTCCAACAACCAGTTTATTGATGTTTAGTTTCACCCTTACAAAAATATTATATCTGACATGATCCCCTTCCACTAATCTTCTGTTGTATACCCGTACAAAACCTGTACATGTGGCCCATCCTACAACAAGAACGACACTCCAAAGTAGGGTATGGAAACTAAGGTATCTTGTGGAAAAAAATTCAAAAATTATAGCGCTATAAAGGAAAACATTCATATGATGGTTTCTCACTACCTTGGATATTATTCTCTCTATTTTATTGATGAAATTAGTCATTTTTGTTCTTATTTCCACCAGAACAAGAGCTCCTAGTTTTCGTTACACCATGAGTTTTTATGTAACTTTTATTTCAAATAAATTAAATTTTCATTTATATCATAAAATGCACTAAGTTAAAAATTAATTTGACATGGGAATGAATTGTTTTATGTTATAAAAAACAATGAATTTGTGTATGATACACCCAACACTGATTTGATGTATGTTACACGCAACATCGATGTTTCTATGAAACACCATTTTACTATTATAATTATTTAAATGAGATAATTATAACATAGCTTTTAAACTTAGTTATATGAAAAGTTATAACTACTTTTAAAATATATATTATAAACATTTTATATAAATAAAACATATTTATAATAAAATATATGATTTTTGGTAATGTCCTTCTACGATCAAAAATACCATTTTCTCTAATGAACCGCTTTTGATGTCCTTATTTGAAAAATAATAAAATTAATTTTAGTCACATTTAGAAATTTCATTTGATAAAATAGACTTAATTTTTGAATTTAAAATGTCTAAATTATATTAGGGTGAATTTTTGGGATTTTTCTGACAAACTTCATTTCTTGATGAATAGTGAAAAATACCATATTTTATTTCAAAACCTCATTTTAATTTAATTTATTTAAAAGATAAAATTATATTTTTAATTTGCTTAATAGTTTATTTAGATAATATTTTGATCTATTAATCCAATTTTTTTCATTGTAACCAGTTTTACATTGGAATTGGATATAAAAACATAGCAATCATTTGATCATTTTTTCTTTAAAAACCCACATTGTCAACCCGACTGCTGGATTAATTTTAAATTAATTTCTACCACTTATGTGGTTATAATTTTGAAAAATAGATTCCATATTTGGAATCTTAATAATTTATAATTTTTAATAAGGTCAACATTCATTTGGTCCAAAAATATTAGTGACAATGATTAAAATTAATTACATCAGTTAAGAGAAGAATTTGGCTAATAAAGCACTAAACCATAAATATTAAACACAAAATATGTATAAAAGTTCCATTATCTGGCCATTATTTGTCCACGTACCTTCCATTATTTATTTTTTTTGTTTTTATGATTTTTTTAGGTAAAAATGTGGGTACATTTATCTTGTTTTAAAAAATGCCTTGTGTGTCCTTTCCCTTCCCTATAAAAGGCCACCATCTCTACCCACTTCCTCACACCTCTAAAGCCCCTTGACTCACCCAAACTCTTCTCAGATAAGCTCCAAAATTACCTTACTTCATCTTAGAATCATTCCCTTGGGAATAAGTTAATTCAAAGAAGCCTTTTGGCATAAACCAAAAGGAGTTACCCGATTACGAGGTAACATCTTCTCTCAAGCTCCTTTCCTTTATTTTTCTTATTCGCCCATAAACTCTATTTATTCCATCATTTTATGAAAAAATTATCCTAAATATGCTATTATTTTTTTTGAGGGTTTTACCTACAATTACACACACCTCCATCTAATGGATATCAAACATACTTTTTATGTGTACGACGAACTACTGTCTCACTAAACGATAATTGTTTATTTCACATTTACCACCTCTCATGGTGGACATTATGATGGAAAATATATTTATATATGTCATATATTATATTTTTATTTATTTATTCTTTTATATTCCTTTTACAACACACATATTTTAACTTTACTTTTGCTATAATTACAATAATTGCGTTTAAGGAAGTGTTGAATACCGCCCCTCAAAGTGATGTGATTCATTCACACACTAAATGAAATTTATTAATATGGATTTAGTGAAATTATTTGATATATATAAAATTAAAATTATACTTTAATTATATTATATACATATTCAATTTTATTTCATTTTCTTTCTTTCTTTCAATATGATAATTAAAACAGAAACAATGTTCATGCATATGTATGAATTATTATCTCTATAAACGGTGTATTCAATTTAATAATTATTTATACCGATTAACATAATACTTGAATTGGAAAAAAAGTAATTTTAATTTTTAAACTATAATTCACCTCCTCTTCTATTTTATTTTTGATAATACCTATGAACAACATGTAGTTACATAGGAATATAGAAAGAAGATAGTTTTGTTGAAGCACTTGTTGAAGTAGTTTTGAATAATTTGGTAAGGATATATTATTTTCTATGACTTCTAATGTAACATCCAAATATTTTTTGAAGGAAACACTATGTTTGATAGCGTATAAGATACACAACACTGAGCTTAAACGAATAACTAAATATTGATTTTATGGGGCCATTATAACATATCTGTTAAGTTGGTTGGAATTAATGATATTAACTAAATTTTGAATTTTAAAATGGTCCTACTCATTAATAATTTATTAATAAATTCTTATAAAATTAAGAACTTAATTTTATCAATGTCATTTTATTCTTGAAATGCACTTTCATCAGGAATGTTTTTTTTATTTTTTGAGAAAAAAATATAATTAATTTCTAAATTTTTTAAAATTTAAGTAAATTTAATAAATACCATATCTTAAATAATTATATGAAAATTATCTTATGGTGAAATTTTGAATGTTTTTAGAAAAGTCTTATTTCTAAATGAATGGTGAAAAATACTGATTTTTATAGGAACTTGAATTTTATTCTCATGAATTTACAAACTCAAATTATATTTTAGATTATTTTTAAAATTAAATTTCTTACTTTTGATTTAAAATAACCCAAATATTGTTTTTGAAATGGATTTTATACTTTAATTTTGTATAAAAAACATTTTATTTTTAAAAATGATTTTTTTTGAAAAATTTAATTTTCATTGTATTTTGATGATTTAATTTTAAATTAAAATTTCTCATGACCTGACCCTAATCAAGGATCAAGCCAAAATTACCAAAAGCCTACTGCCATATAATAGGGGTGGCGATAATCACTAAAAGGCGTAACCTAAATGGGATGTCTTTTCCTAATGTACCCGTATGCCCACACCTAACCATCTGGATGAAGAAGTGTAGTGGCATAATAACTAAAATATGAAACATCTAGAAAGAAAACCAAGCATGAAAAAACTCTAGGTTGTAAATTATTACAACAGTGAAAAAATAAATTTAAAGGGGAAGAATACATACCCAACTGGAAAGATGTCGCAACCTGAAAGAAATTGGAAGGTAAAATGTTTAGAGAGCCTAACTCCTCATCTCCAAGCTATGACCACCATACGTGGTTCAAAGAACCTAGTATACCTAAGCTTCTCTGAAGTCACCACCAACCTATTTTTCATATTCATAAGACATGAGATGTGTAGGAAAATCCAATTTATGGGTGACTATGAACATACATAGTATGGTCCCCCAAAATATGAATAGGGAGTAGTAAGAGACATAATAGGAACAGAAAGATAGTAGATAGTAAATAGTGAACATGTCAACCCAAACCAATAGAGGGAGTGTGAACTCATCCCAGAACATGGGGCTAAACATAATGTGTATATGGAATACACGTCGAGTCTTTTCCACCTATAGAAAGAGGGTAACATCATCCAACCGTGAGAAGATGAACACAGAAAGCAGGTGGACTCCCTCATGTGTCTTCAAAACCCATGGATGGAGAGTAAACAAACCCAAAAAATTGATACATATATATATATATATATTCATAGTAAAAAAATACTAAATGAGGGAGAAAGGGGATCTCTAAATAACATCCCAACCCTAGGAAATAATCACTAACTATTCTAGAAGTCCATTAATAATTACCAGCATCTGGCTCGTCTACCCAGTAAAAAACATCAAAGTAAAACCACACATTAGCAATATGCCATAGATTTCAAGGGTCAAAAACTCAAGGAATATGACCCATAACCTAGTAAAATAATAGGTTTTGAATAAATGGATAGATATAGGACTCATACCATGTTCCAAAATAGGGTTTCACTCTAATGGTAGAGGGCCCATTCCTTGCCCAGTAGGAGGGTTCTACTCTAATAGTAGATCAAAAGAGGACCCATTACCTATTCCAATAGAAGGGTTCCAATTTAATGGTAGAGGAACCATGCCCTACCCAGTATGAGGGTTCCAATCTAATAGTATATAGAGAGAGGACCCATACACTCTTATAATAATATGGTTCCTATCTAATGGTAGATGATGTATGACATGACTTTGTCGGAGGGTTCCACTCTAGTAGACAGACAAACAAACAGATATATATATAGATAAATAGATAGATAGATAAAGGATTAATAATATATTCTAACAGGATTCTTACAATATAATATTATAGGATCCATGCCCTAAATCAATAGGATTATTCCACTCTAGGGGTTAATAGAGGACCCATTCCCAACCTAGCTAGAGGATTTTACTCTGAACTCCTCTTGTGACCCTGCATGGTCGCTGTCATCGTTGAGTGTTTCCTAAATAAGAGCAACACCCTAAACATCTTGTGTCATATAAAAGAATCCACAACAGAGGCCACTATCACATTCTATGTGAAAAAACGCTCAAGAAATGATACTCACAGGACAAAATTTGAGTTCAAATGATGAAGATATAAGAGATTGAAGTTTCCTAAAAATGAACTAAGGGGTACATAGTATGTGGGGGGAACCACATGGCTTGTGGTCCTACTCCATCACTTGTTCATGTCCTTGAAGGTATACAATAAACCAAACATGTAGTACTACATGATGTATAGGGATTGTACATTATGTTTCCAAGCCACTTAGATTCCCTACTCGTGCTCCTTGGTCATGTTTGTGTACTTCAGTACATGGATGTGTGCATGGACATGTATTTCCTCATGGGGTCATGCACAAGTGCTATATCACATGGATCAACTAGTCAGGAAAGGGGTGAACTTCCTGTATAAGGCATACATGCCATTCCATCATTATAATTCTCTAAAATTGCAGTTGTCAAAATATAGGGGAAACACAACATGTGTTCATCATGATACATGACATGTAGTCATTTTTTTCACAGAAATCAAGATTCAAATTCTAAAATATAGATATATATTGTCCACTTTGAATCCAACCTTCTATCCTCTTAAAAATGGTGCACCTTATCATTGTTCGTCGGTTCAATCCATATAGTGGCCATAAATCAAATTCCTTTATGGTTTATTGATTCTCATATGCAATGTGCACATAAATCGAGTTAGATATCTATTGGTCTGTATCCCGTTCATCAAATAGATAACCCATAACTCATTATCACCTCAAATAAAAATCTTATTTTCCATTACATTCATAATGCACGATTCTTCCATAAATCTGGGGTGTCCAATTGGGCTTGGTATCACCGGGAAACATCAATCCATGGCCACATAACCCAATGGAGAAGAATGAAAATAAATCAAAGGGGTAAAATCACTAAAAAAAGGTTTAATGATAATTGGCCAAGTATTCTTGGGAAAAAATCACAATTGGGGATAATCAAGGAGAGGAAAAAGAACAACCAAGTTAAAATGGTACATTTGCGCATTCCAAGGATCACTAATTGGTGAAGATCATAAAAGGGATGAATTTTATCAATAAATTTAATAAATAATGGTGTAAATATAGAATAAAAATTCCTACATATATATTTGATCATTCTTCATTATATAACATACTAACTAATGAATGTAATATGTCCTTGTGTTTGCTGTGCTCCGATATGATCTGGTCTATAAATTCTTCATCATCAAATTTGATTCACCAAGGAAGGAGGAAAAGAATGATTTGGATTCTCCCAAGGTTTATGAGGATAAACCTAGGCCAATATCTATATAAGAATACTAATATATGTAATCCATTGCATTACCTTAATTAATCAATTAAATCAGTAATTTAATTAACCCACAAAAATTACCTCCAGGAGTCGGATTCTGCTAACATCTCACACCAACCTATTTTATGTCACACCTAGGTAAAAACATGTTTTAGACTCATACTTGGTTATAGATTTCTGATATGAGATTCCATTTAGGATTTATCCCATTTTATTTTAGAAATATTGTGCATATAGTACAAAATTTGTTTAATATTTTTATAAAATTAACTCCCAGCACACCAGGCCTCAGAATCGTATGTTGTCTTATCTCATAGCTATAAATATATATATATACATATTTTTCAAATTATTAGAAAGAAACAACTGAGCCATTTTATCATTCCCTCTTTCATTATTTTCATCCTTTAAAAGAAAAAATACACAAACAACTTAGGATAATGAGCCCGTACATGGCTTTACCACTCCTAGAAACTCTCCTTCACGTTCTCGTACTACCACAATACATAAACCAAGGGGATGATCCATCAACGTAGTGTCCTCTCCCATTGATCATCCATCACCTCTGGGTGATCTGAAAAAGTGGTCTCATACTCGATGTATAGTTCTTCTAAGTTGATGGTGTGCATGGGTTCATGCACATATCTCATCATCTATGACTCATGGAATACATCATGCTCCTACTCCAGCTATGGGGGTAGGTCAAGGTAGTAATAAACCATTAAATCCTCAACATGATCTCGAACATCCTGATGAAACTCAAGTATAGATTTCTTCCCCAGCCAAACCTCCACATTCATCATCATGGGTAGACTGTCAGGAAAATGTGGTATCCCTAGTCATACTCCAAGGGTGAACTCTGGAGATCTGTGTAAGATTGTTTCCTTCAACGGGTCATCCTCATCTGCTCAAATATGACCTAGACCTTATCTGCATTCATCTATAGAAACTCTAGAACTACAATAGATACCTCCCCAATCTTTTTCTAGCACAAGGGTGACATACATAGTCTCTTGTGTAGTTCCTCAAAAAGTTCCATGCCTATAGCAAGGGTGACCTACATGGTATCCCATACATACAACTAACCCAAAATCTCAAACAAAATATACTCCCTTGTAGAAAGGAAGTGTTCCAACTTCATGAGTTGGTCATCTATCACCTAGATGGAATCATTTACCTTCACAATCTATAGAATAATATTCACAATTCCATGCATATGTTGTCCCACTTCCACTATGGGATGTTAAGGGGCTACAATAATCCCATCGAAACCTAGTTCCCATAGTTCACCATCTAATAGGTGAGGCACCATGAAATGAACTCATCCATGCTATATGTCATACCAGACCACCAAAAATGACACTAAAGTTCTCTAAACATCTTCCCACACTGGGATGTACAATTAGGGGATAAATGTGGAACTACTACATCACCTCCTCCTGCATCATGGATAGGATCACCATCCATCTCTGGAAATGAATGAAAAAAATTACCTCCTTAAAAAAACCCATATAGTGAATCCCCTATGGATATATAGTCACACAAGACCTCAATGTCGATGGTTCCTAGATGGGACTCTCTCACACACTCAAGAACCAGAGGAGTCAACAACATCAACTAAAGAAAAGATGCACCCTCCTACCCTACCAAGGTTAGCTAAAAGGAACCCAACTGCCTAAAATACTCCTACACCAAATGAACTCGGGACTTCCTTTGAAGGGAATATACTACCATGTTTCCTTTCCCTAGAGTATATATTATCTCTAAGTGGTATTCCTACATGAACTACATGTTGCAACTATATCTCAAGTTCAAGTCTCTATATGTAAATACATACATAAGACACTGATGATATGAGTAAACCATGAATCCCTCTCCTATAATGTACTATCTCCACATCCTTAGCGAGAAGACTACCAATACAAAATCTTGCCAGTGAGTTGCATTGTTATACTCATGGGTTCTTAACTCTTTTGACCCATATGTGATAAATTACGCCTGCTGCATCACCTCGTATCCAAGACCATCTCCAAAGGATTCAAAATACACTAAATAATCAACTCCCTCCTCTGGTACTCTCAACACAATAGCACTTTTTAGCCTCAGCCTCAACTCCTTGAAGGCTCTCCAGCACTACCCAATCTAGGTAAAAGTTTTCCCTTTCCACATCAAAATAGTCAAAGGGTATGAAATCCTAAATAATTATTCCACAAACATGCTATAATACCCTTCCAAGAAAAGAAAACTCTACACCTATGAAATGATCTTGGGTGGATCCTAAGAAATAATTACATCAATATTCTATGGGTCTATGAGTAAACAATGTTCATAAATGACGTGCCCCAAAAATTGAACATCATGAATCCAAAACTGGCACTTTGAGTGATTTCTATAAAAATATTGATCTCAAAGAAAATATAGAACCATTATTAAGTGATATGAATGATCCTTATCTATCACAGAGTATACGAGTATTTCATAAATAAAGAAAACCATAAATTGATCTATGTACGACTATCATATCCAATTCATCAAATCCACAAACATGCTGGGGTAATTTTTCATACTAAAAGTAATAACTAGGAACTCATAATGTCTATAGCAACATTATAATGATAGATTCAAAATATCAACCTCAAAAACCCTCAAATCATGGTTCCCAGACCCAAGATTGATCTTAGAGAACCATCTAACACCTTGAAACTGGTCAAAGAGGTATTCAACCCTTGGAAATGGGTACTTTTTCTTTTATTGTGTCTTGGTTCAGGTGACACTAATCCTTGAAAATCTCCAAGATCCCATCTACCTTTTTCACAAGCTTCACCAGAGCTGCCCAGGGGGACACACTAGGTCTAATAAAGCCCTTATCTCAAAGTTCCATTAACTAAAAATTCATCTCCCAAAGATTTTTTGGGGCCATTTGATATGCCAAATAAGATATCAGATCTACCAGATGTTGCATTTCAGTAAAAAAATCCATCTCCCGCCTCATAGGTAGTTTAAGAATGTCTTTAGGGAAGACATACTTATAATCCTCCATGAACTAAGGAATATAGATTCTTGAATGGATTGTACAACCAAGTTATATAATCAACAACTTATGGGAGATGGGTGGACACCTCCTACTCACAGATCCCACTCATCCCACCATGAGATATCTCTCACATGTAAAAGTGAATCTTGTCACATTAGTGCGAAGATATCTGTCTTATCTGTGGTGATAGAAAATATGGGCTTGGATAATGGATAACGAATACATACCCAAGATGATTTCATAGGGTTCCATCATGATGAAAAAAATGGTCTCATGTGAACCTCTCTCCACCAAGTAATGAATCTCATTTATAGTAGATAAATGATATAGAATAATTGTTCCCTGTAGGAACCTCAAGATAGAGATGTTAGGCTAAAGCCTATATTTGGAGATAAATCTCTCATAGAAAGAGTATATGGAATAAGTGATGAATAGAACCCATGTATACTAATATTAAAGCAAGTGAATAACACACATAGAACTTCCCTCTAAAAATATCATGTGATGCGGTGCCATAAGCCTCCAAATATTGTAGCTATCTATGACCCATACCCCTAACTCCTTGATCTTAGTGTGGGATTCCTGGTGGTTATGGTAAAAAGATATAATAGTTTAATATACATCTCACAACTCCACCTACTCCTCTACTATCCACAAATCCCTAGGGGCCACCCTGACCTCACTTGGGTGATCTATGATCACGATAGGTCCTTTTCTATTGTGGTTTGTAAACTACCAGCCTATGCTCCTCAGGACGTATGGCCAGGAAATCATGTACTATGTAAACTTACCCTTTATAAGAATAGAACCTTACCTCTATGGTATTATCTAGTACTCATTGTTTTCCCTGTGCTGCATGACCACACATCTAAGTCTGATCACGATAGGATCTCCTACCCCGAGATCCTACCAACCGGCACCTGCTAGCTACTGCAGAAAACTCTGCTCTATGATTCCCACTCCAAACTCAATATTCATTGAATACTTTTGATAGGAATATATATATCATTATTTACCACTAAAATACCCATGTATAGGTGGTAATGAAAAGGGGTACCGACATGAAAAAAATCACTTAGAGTCCATACCCAAACTTCTGTTCTTGGATGTGGCCATATAAGATCATATCAAGGGAGTTCCGTGCAAGGTATGTGAACCTCACCCCATACTCATACACTATAATAAAACCCTGATTCAATTCAATGAGATATTTAATTTGAAATAAGAACAAGTAGTAGGGGTTGTAGTCCTCACAAAACAACTTTTGTAAGTCGGGCCATGACCACAGAAAATACTAGCTCTTAGTGAAACTGCCCGATATATTGGTGTCTGAATAAACCAAAAGAAATAGAGCACCAAATCTATCCAATCCTCTACTACCTAGGGATCTATCTCACAATATAACCTCAATGGATTCTGGTACTATAACTTGCAGAGTGTGCTAAGCCTATGCGTATCCACTGCCTGCTCTGTAGGGATGATCTTCTTCATGACAAGTGGGGGAACTTCTACCTAACCACCTAGATGAATAATCTTGTGGGATGGATAGTAAACCAAGGCCTAATCGATCATAAAATCATCATCACGATCTAGAACTGGTATCCTTGATGGATGTCATTATGGAGGAATCTTGAAAATTTAATCAACATGTACTATGGTTGGATAAGCATATATATATAAATATAATAATTTGGAGCAAACTCAAGAAGGACAGTCAAAGTCTAAATCCTATATAATTAATGTACCATTAAACCCTACAACCAATGTCTTGGTTTGTCATGTTGATAAGTAGGTGTTAAAGCACATGCAGAATGGATACATTGGCTTCATGTACCATCAAAAGATTCCCTGGTCTGAGAGCCTCACACGAGACACTTTGACATCATTTCCCTAATCCCAACCAAATCCACATAAGAGGACTACTATAGACACCATAACAAGGATGAAACCATCTCTGATACCAATATTTGATGACTTGAACCTAACTAGGGCTCTATATGTAACTATCCCAAGCCCACCTCAATAGGCCAAGGGTGGAAAAAAGAACTGAAATAAATAACCTAAATGTGAGGTATTTTCCCAATGTACATATACTCACACAACAAATAATATTAATGAATAATTGTAGAGGAATAATAATAATAAGATAACAAAATTATAATGTAAACCAATCTTGAAAAACCTTTAGGGTGTACAAGAGTATGACCGTATAAACAAAAATGTAAAGGGGAAAAATACATGTCCAACAAAAAATATGTCCCAAGATGGAAAAATTGGAAAGTAAAAAAATTAATAGATCCTAACTTCTAATCTCCAAGCTACTAACACTTTACATGGTCTAAAGAACCCAGTATGCCTAAGGTCCTATGAAGTCACCACCAAACTGTCCGTCATCTACATAATTCATCAGATGTGTGGGAAAATCCCATTCAAGGGTGAGTGTAAACATACCTAGTAGAAAACCCCAAAATCTGAAAGGGGATCTATAAGATTAACAATAGGAATAGAAAGAAATTAGATAGTAAATAGTGAATAGCTCAACCCAAACTAATAGAGGGAGTAACCTCATCCAATAACAGTGGGATAAAAACAGTGTGTAGATGGACTACACATCTTGTATTTTCCACCCATAATAGAAGATTAACCTTATCCAACCACAAGAATCTAAATACAGAAATCAGGTGGAATACCCCATGTATATTTGAAATCCATGGAAAGAGAGTAATTGAATCTAAAAACATGGATATAGATTTTTGTATATATATATATATATATTTGATCTATAAAAATAATCCCAAATGATATGGAAAGGGGATCAAAATATCATAGCTTAGCCCCGAAAAAGAGTCACTAATAGTTCAAAAGTCCATAAATGATGCCCAGAATCTCACACGTCTTCCTAGAAGAAAACATCCAAGTCAAACCTCACCTAACCACAATGCCACAAAGTCATGGGTCCATAAACTCAAGGTGGATGACCCTTACCCTGATATAATAGGATGGTTTAAATCAGTAAATAGATAGAGGAACCATACCCTATTTCAATAAGAGGGTTCCTCTCTAATGGTAGAGGTCCCATTCCCTTCCCAAAAGGAGGGTTCCACTCTAATAGTAGATAGATAGAGGAACCATACCTTGTTTCAATAGAATGATCCACTATAATGGTAGAGGACCCATGCCTTTACCATTAGGAGGGTTCTACTCTAATAATAGATAGATAGTGAAACCATACCTAGTTCCAGTAGAAGGGTTCCACTCCAATGATAGAGGAACCATACCCAGAATCCATAGGAGGGTTCCAATCTAGTAGTTTATAGATAGATATATAGATAGAAATATAGATAGAGGAATAATACCCTATTCAAATAGGTGTGTTCCCCTCTAATGGTAGTGGACCCATGCACTGACTCTACTGGGGGGTTCCACTCCAATGGTCAATAAAGGACCCATGTCCAATCCATCTCAAGGGTTTTACTCTAAACTCCTCTAATGGACTGGCATAACCACTGTCATCATTGAGTGTTTCCTAAATAACTTCAAATCCATGAACATATTTCTTCATATCTCAAAATCTACAATGGAGTCCACTATTGTGGTTTAAGTGAAAAAAAAATGGATAGGCTACTCACGAGCGTAAATCTATGTTCAAACAAAGAAGATATGAGAGATTGAAGTTTCCTTAAAAGGAACCAAGGGGTACACAGTGTGTGAGTTGACCGCATGGAACGTGGTCCCTCTCAATCACCTAGCCGTGTTCCTAGAGGTACACAGATCACTGATCGTGTAGTACTACACAACATATAGGGAATCTACACGGTGTGTCCAAGCCACTTGGTGCCCCTGCTGATGCACTTTGGACATGTTTTTGTACTTTGATACACTGTCATGTTCCTAGATGTGTCTTTCCACATTGGGTCTTTCCCGTGTGCTCTGCCATAGGGATCGACCACCCAGGAAAGGGGAACACATTGCGTATGAGGGATACATTCCGTTCTATCCTTATAATTCTCAAAAACCCTAGTCATGGAAGCATAAGGCCTATACACTATGTGTTCTTCATGATACACAACATATAGTCATGTTTTTTCTCAAAAAATTATGTTATGAATTCCATTCACTATATCTAACTTTTACACTTTGAATTTGACCTTGTATCCTCCCAAAAAATGTTATATTTTTATTTTTTTTCATCGATTCCGGATATCTCGTGGCTAGAAATCAAATCCCTTTGTGGTTTATCAATTCCCATATGCACCACACACATAACTTGATATGTGAAACCTTCGATTTGGATCTTGTTCATCAAATAAATCACCCATAACATTCTAACACCAAAAAATATATAGATGATTTTCCGTTCCATTCATCTTATGTGATTCTACTATGAATCTAGGGGGTCTGATCGAGCTCTGTACCACCCTAAAATGTCAAGCCATGGACCAGTATCCAAATAGCTAAGAACACAAAGAATTCATAGGGGTAAAATCACCAAAAATAAGATTTAACGGTCCTTATAAAAACATTCTTGGCCAAAAATAAAAAATGGGGATAATGATGGTTAGGAAAAGTAATTACCATATTAAACTAGTATATATGTTCATTCCAAAGTTAAATAATTGGAGAAGGTTATAAAAGGGATGAATATGCTCAATCAATTTAATAAAAAGAGTAAAACAAAATTTATGAGTCTTAATTATAGATTGGATCATTCATCATCCAATAACATGTTCTCCAACTAATAGAATAATTCATTCCATTTGTTTTACTATGATATGCTTTTATCCAATGATTCATCATTGTTAGATGTGATTCACCAATGAAAGGGGGGGGGAATGCTCTAGATTCACCCATGATTTATATGGCTAAAACTGGTCCAATATCCATAACAGCGTATATATTGATGTAATTAATTGTTTTAATTTAATTAATTAATTAAATTAACAATTTATTTATTCCCCTAAAAATACCTCCAATGACTGGATTATCTGAACACCTCACACAAACCTATTTTAGGTTTATCCTATGGTTAACATCATGTTCTGGACTCAATTGAGGACTCTGATTTCTAAAACCAGATTATGTTTAGGATTTATCTTATTTTAATTAAGAAATTGTGCATGTGTAATATAAAATATATTCAATATTTTAAAAAAATTAATTCTGGTCACATAGAGTCCTGGAATCACATACCTTCTTTGCACCTAGATCCGAAAGAATTTATAGAAATATTTCAACAAATTGAAATAAAAAAACCAGGTCTCTATAAATGTTTCAACTTGTATGTTTTTTAATTTTGAAAAATGTATTACATATTTTTAATCAAGAGGTATAAATTTATTAAATATGTCACTTTTATTTTTGGACAATATAAATTGTAACCTTGGTAAATTTTGTTACGACGATAAATGGTAAATCAGGTAATTAAGGGCAAAAATAATATAGAAAGAACAATAAAATGACCCTCACACTTGACCCAATTTTATTGGATGAGAAATATTTATCCATAACCATTCAATTTTCCTTTATATTACCATTTATGGACACATGGATTATATTTTTATCTTTATAATATTTTATTTAAAGAAAAGTCAAATATTGCACACTACTATTTCTAATAAGTATAATATTTTTAATATAATATTATCCAGAAGACATGTTCAACTATAAATATTCTGTTTAAATATAATAGATTTATATTAAATATGGAAATTTATTTTTAGTTTTTAGTTAAGAAATAATTACCTTAAATTCTTTCACAACACTGATGGAGTAATAATTTAATTAATGGAAAGATCAAATAAATGACATTAAAAATATTAAAATAAATGTATTATGAGATAATTAATGTAATAAATTAATTTTATAGAATCATTTTAAATATTATATATTTATTTAAATATTTTTTGATGTTATTTTTTGTAATGATATTTGTAAAATTCAATGTAATGAGTTGTGTCAAAATTGTAATTAATGAAATTTTAAAATAAATAATATTTTATTAAATGAAATAAAATTAGAAAAAAATATTAAATTCATTAAATTGATTATGGTAAGGTTTAAAATATCAAATAGGATCCAATTATGAGTCTTTTTTGATTTTATATTAATAGTATTGACCCTCAAATTGTAAAAATAAATGTTTTCATGATAAGAGTTAAAGGGGTTAAACAAGGGTTTAAACCAAAATATAATGGTCAAATATTTAATAAATTATATAGTATTAGGGAATTTATACCCATGATCAAATTATATTTGAAATAAGTCACTTTTTAACCATTTTAAAATGGTAATTAATTCATATTAGCTTAATATTTTTAGAACTTCTTAGGGTGCCCCTCCACTCCCCAATAAAAGGATGCTTCTTCTTCTCATTTATTTATAGTTAAAAATGATTTTTTTTTCAACCAATACCTATCGAAATAACTTAATATAATTCCTAAACTTTTTATGGAGTCTATAGTTTAGTAATAATACCGACCTTAGTGGTATTAATGTGTTAATAAAAATATGTTTTCCTATGAAGGGGTATCATTTTAATCACGTGTTTTTGTTTTATTTTGTCTACAACCTCCTTAAAAACTTGTTAGATCATAATAAAATAATAAATAAACTAAACTAAAACTATTTATACATTATTATGTTAGTGTAATTAACAATATAAATATCCAATTCTATCAAATGGTAAAATAATTCGTCATTCATTTGTATAACAGACTATCGCCTCACGAATCAATGTGATTAATTTTCCATCACCATCTCTCATCATTGGTTATAATGATGGAATTAATGTTTATAATTTATATTAATGAAATATTTATCAATATTAATATAGAATATAATATTTACCATATAATTGTTCCATGTACTAAAAATTGATAACAATGTTCGTGCATATGAGTGAACTATCATCTCCACGTAGCGATGCGATTCATTTTTCATCACAAAATCACATGGACGATATATATAAGTGAATTTAAATAAATAGTATTATATATATGATATTATTATCATTATTTAAATACAAAATTATACTTAAATTATTACTATAATGATCATTGAAAAATAGAAATGTTACTCATATGTACGTACGACCTACCATCTCCCTGATTGTAACATAATTCATTTTTATAACCATATTTAATAGATATATTAAAAATTATTATTGATGTATAATAATGATAATTATTTCCAGAATAATATTCCGAATATGGTGTAATAATGACCTATTTGACAATATTCCACATACCTAAGTCATTTTGGACTTCAAAACTGAATATCGCCCAAACATCCAATGTGAACTTAAATAATTAAGTAATTTTTATAACATGGTAATTAGTGAAATAAAAGGAATAATAAAAATATAAATGTTCTAAATTTTTTTAATAATTAACTTAATTTTATTATTCAGGATGATAAATAATGTATCTGACAAGTCAGACTCAATGACAAGATACTCTTTAACTAAAAAACCTATTTTTAAATGTTTTAAAGATTTTTTTTATATATTTCAATTTCATGTAAATGTTTTAAAAATTATTTTTAAGAATATATTTATATTTAAATTAATTTTTTTTAAAGAAAATTTCATAACATCTCTTAAATATTTTCAAAAAGGGATCTTTTTATGGTTTAATGTAAGAGACATTATTTTAAAAATAATCTTTTAATGTTCATTTTCACCTATTTTTATAAAATTCAAAAGAAATGTTTTTCTAATTTTTATGACATGGTTTTATTATACCACCTTCATGAATATTTAATTCATTTATGTTTCCTTTATAAGGTTTTATAGTTATTTTTAGAGAATATCGTTCATTTTTTATGTGCGTAATTTTTCAATTTTCAATTTGTTTTTTAGAAAAATGTATTTTGATATATGAAAGTATTTTCATAAGTGTTTTACAATGAAAAGTGAAATCATAATTTTTTTATTCATTATATGGTAATTTATAATTATAAGTGATATGAGTGAGCCCAATATAACTTATATGAAGTTTTGATCCCCATTTTAGCTCATAGGTGATACCATTATAACTTATACATTTGATGAAACTAGATATCACCATGTGATCCCATTATATAATTTTGAGCACCCAAATAGTGATCCAATACATTAGATATTGTACCTTGTCTTTTGAGTCAAGATGGAGGGAGTTATTGAAGGGTTTTTCCTATGCATTTAACTAGGATTTGGTTATTTCTAACAGAGTTTAAAAAAGGTTATGAATGTCATGATTTATATTGCCAGAATGGTTTTTAATTTTATTTATATGTGTTATAATAATTTTATTTGTTCTAAAAGTGTTTATGTTTTTATATGAAAATTATTTATTTAAATATAACAATTAACTTTGATGAAAAGTTAAATATTACATGGGTTTTCATGTTTTTTAGAGGACTAAATATTTTCTTTGTTATGTACCTTACTGATATTTTTGTTGTCATCCCATGTTTTAATTTTTTTTCAAAAGTTTTATATATTTTTAAGGAAAAATAATATTTCATGATAAAATTATTGAATATATGTTATGAAAGGAAACATGTTTTATTTTAAATGGGTTTCCTTGGGTGGAATAAATGGATACCGAGTAAAAGTGTTCACTTTTAGTGTAGGAGTTTACTATGTAAGAGTTTGTCCTAATTATCCAAAACTATAAACCTAAAATATATTTGGGAAAATTAAGTGATTTTTAGTTTTAAAATAACTAGTATATGTATTGTTTAAGGTTGGGTCTTTATATTTGGTATCAACGGAAGGTTTAGATAAATTTGGTGATTATAATATTTCTAAGTGCGTTTATATTAAGTGTTATGGATAACATCATAGGTTTATAATTTTAAGGTTTATTATAAGATAAACATCTTATAAATAAAATCTTAGGCTTTATGTCCAGAAATTTTAAGGTGAGTAATGGTATTTTTGGAGAAATTTATTTTTTTGGTGATTATGGGTTATTAGTTTTTTGGAAGAAAAATTAAATGTATAAGATAACCTTTGAGGATAAATATTTATTTAATTTTTAATATATTAAGGTTATTTGGTGGATTTTATCATATTATTTTTAACTCTTTTAGAATTATATAGTTTTAGAAAAGGGCATCCCATAGACCATGTGACAAATCATCTCGTCCGACAATGTCATGGTAATTGAACCCACAATTGAAGGGAAATAAGGGTGTCATGACTACCCCTGGCCTACGTAATGTGTTGGTTAGTATAAAATTGTTTTTTATTTAAACTATAATATGGATAATTTTTATATTCATTTTTGGAACATATGTTTTATCGAATAGTTAACCATTGGATGGGAAAATGGTCTCGTGTAAAGTGATTAATGTTATATTGGAATACATTTACTATTTTTGGAACCCTATATGATTAAGTTAAATAGGATACTATGAAAGTTTATTTCAGGAATAAATGTTGAATTGTATTTTTGAAAAGTATATAATTTTATTATTGATTTATAGTGAATTAAGTTATTTATGGTAATGATTACCATACTTGGATATTATGGGATTTAGGAAATTACATTTTTTGTATGATATATAAATAGTGACAAATATTATTTGGGGATAAATTTTAATAGTTTCTTGGAAGACTATGTGATAAAATCCTTATTATTTTGGATTTTTAATATTATTATACAACATTTTTTATGACTTTTATTGATATTTATTTATTGAATTATCTATGTTGAACTTTAGTTATTACTATTTAATTTTGAAGATTAAAGTAGTTTTCCATCATATAATGGATTATTATTTTTTAGGGATTATCTTATATTATTAAAACCATTTTGGTTTTGGTTAATGTCTAATGATATTAATAATTGATAGTTATATGTTTGGTATTTTTTTGATCTGTAGAAGTTGATTATATTGCTTCAAGAATAAAAACAATCATACTCATCATTTAACAAAAAAATGAGTTTGTGGTGGAAATTTATTGAAGTATGAAAATATAATTACCATGTAATTATATTTCCTTATTATTTTTGTATATAAAGAAAAATAATTCCTCAAATATATTAACATGATCTTAAAACAAAAACATTAACTATTGACATTTCTTACTATCAAATCAATAACCTTTTAACCCATCACATATTTATATTTTTATGGTGGTTAACATTATCTTGACCACGTTTTATATAACTCTATATCATTCCTTTGGAATTATATTTTCTTATCCATGTACATGTTTTACTATATGTAATCCTAGTAATTTATATTTCATATGACCTTCGTACTTTCCATATTTTATTTTAAAGTGGATATTTTATTAAATCGTTTTTTAGATGTGGTATTTCAACAAAGGTATTTTGAAAAGTAACACCCAAGTTAATAATACCAAGTTAAAAATTACAAGGATGAAATTTATAAAGGGGGTGGGATAGAATGTAATATCATGATATTTTTTTAAGGAAGCACTTTTTTCGATAGCATATAACATATACATCACCGAGATTAAACAAATAACTAAATATTGTTATTATATGACTGTTATAACCTAGATATTAAATTTCTGGGAAATAATAATCATTAAATTAATTATTAAATGAAAAAATTTCCAACTTATTAATAATTTATTAATTAATTATTATAAAATTAATCTCTTAATTTCAGTAAATTCATTTTATTCTTAAAATATACTTTCTTCGAGAGTGATTTTAACTCCCTTTGTGAGTGAAAAATATAATTAATTTGTGGAAATTTTATAAATTTTATTTAATTAAATAAATATAATTTTTGAAATTTGAATAGGAAAATTATCTTATGGTGAAATTTTGATAATTTTTAGAAAAGTTTGATTTTCAATGAATAGTGAAAAATACCATTTTTATTGAAAATTGTATTTTCTATTCAAGTATTTAAAAATAAAAATAATATTTTAGATTTTTTTTTAAAATTTAAAATTTTTATTTTTTATTCAAATTAATCAAATTATTGTTTTTTAAATGGATTTTATACTTGTATTTTGTATTAAAAACATTTTACATTTAAAAGGGGGATTAAAAAAAACAGTATTTCATTGTGTTTTTCCAATTTAATTTAAAATTAAATTATGAAAATCTTGTGTTCTGAATTTTTAAAAATGGATTAAGTATTTTGAATTATTATGTAAATTTTTATTAAATATGCATCTTTTATTTTCAAACAATATGAATAGTAATCTTGGTAAATTATTTTACCACGGTAAATGGTAAATTAGGTAATTAAGGGTAAAAATAATATGATAAGGAAAATAAAATGACCCATAAACTTGTCCCAATTTTATTATATGATTAATATCCATCCATAATAATTACTTATTTGGTAATTTATCCATTTATTCCCACTCGTATTAGGTTATGATATTTACAATAATTGTTTAATGATAATTCAAACATGTGACACTATTATTTTTAATAATTATAATATTTTTAATATGGTTTTATCCATTATATATGTTCAACTATACATTGTGTTTTGAAAAAAATATATTTATATTCAATATTGTAATTTATTTTTAATTTTTTAATGAAATTATTACCTTAAATTCTTTCCCAATACTGATACAATAATTATTTAAATAATAGAAAAATCAAATATATGATATTAAATATATTAAAATAAATGTAATATGAAAAAATTTATGTAATAAAATAATTTTATAGAATAATTATACATTTTATGGATGTATTAAAATCTTTTTTTGATGTTATATTGATGTATTGATATTTTTAAAAGTCAATGTAATGAATAATGTTAAAATTGAGATGAATAATATTTTAAAATAAATAACATTTTATTAAATGATATAAAATTAATAAAAATAATAAATTCATCCAAGTGGTTAATATAATGTTTAAAATTTAATTCATGATACAATTATGGTTCTTTTTTCATTTTATAGTGACAATATTGACCGTAAAAGAGTAAAAATAAATGATTTCATGGTAAGAGTTAAAGGGGTTAAATAAGGGTTAAAACCAAATTATATGGGATGAAATATAGTCAAAACTTATCTAAATTTTGTTTTATGTGGGATATTTAGACCCATAGTCATATTATATTACAAATAAATCACTTTTTGAGACATTTTTAATTGAAAATTAATTTATATTAATTTAATATTTTGAGAAACTCTAAGAGTGCCCCTCCCCTATCCTATAAAAGGACACCTACTCTTCTCATTTCACCACACATAAAACCCATTTTGGTTTAGAGATTCCCTAAAAAAATATCTTATTATAATATATCCATTTATTCTAGAGGCTGTGTTTTAGGCATAACACTACCCTTATTGGTCTTATGGTGCTAATCAAAGGAGGTTGTACGAAGAAGATGTATGATTTTAATCAAGTGTTTCTATTTTATTTATTCTTATACATACTTAAAAACAGACTAAAAATGATAAATATTAAATATAGTATCATAAATATACTTATATGTTATTATGTTATTTTCATGACCCATATCAATCTTCACCTCTATAAAATGGTAAAAGAATTCATCGTTCATGTGTACAACGGATGACTGTCTCACAAATCGATTTGATTCATTTTCCATTACCATATCTAATTTTTTTTATAATGATGTAATTAATATTTATAAATTATATTCATAACTTATTTATCATTATTCAAATAAAATATATCATTTACCTTCCAACCATTCCATGTACTGAAAAATGATAACGTCGTTCGTGCGTATGTCTGATCTATCACCTCTATGGAGCAATGAAATTTTTTTCATCACCACATAACATGGATGATTTTAATACGTATATTTAAAGAAATAATATTATATATATTATATTATGAAAATATGGAATAATAAAATTATACCTACCTTCTTTCCACAATGATCGTAGAAAAATAGAAATATTACTCATGCATATATAGGCATATGGTCTCCACAATTGTAACATAGTTCATTTTTCATAACCATATTTAATGTATATATTTAAAAGTATAATTGATGTATTAAAATGATAATTATTTACTTAATATTATTCTGGATATGGTGGAATAATTACCACTTCGACCATAGTCTATATACCTATGTCCATTTGGAATTCAGAACTGAATATCGCCCAAACATCCAATGTGAACTTAAATAATTAAGTAATTTTAACAACATTTTAATAAGTTAAATAAAAAGAATAATAAACTTTAAAATTTTCTAAAAAATTAATTAATCAACATTATTTTATTATTCAGTAATATAAAAAAATGTATGTGAGATGTTGGACTAAAGGTAACAAACTCCTTACCTAAAAACCTCTGTTTAAATTTTTTAATGATTTATTTTCTAAATATTTATCTTTCATGTCCATATCTTCAAAATTATTTTTATGAATGAATTTTTATGGACATGATTATTTTAAAAAAAATTTATTTTCAAATTTCTCTCAAATGATTTCAAAAAGGATTTTCTTTAATGTTTTATATAAGGGACTTTCTTTTAAAAATACTCTTTGAAAGTTCCATTTTCCACTCTCTTTAAAAAAGTATAAAGAAATTATTTTTTAACTTATAGTAAATGAGATAATTTTATTGACTTAATGATGGTTTAATTATTTTTTATTTCCTTTATTAGATTACATATTTTTAATCAAGAGGTATAAATTTATTAAATATGTCACTTTTATTTTTGGACAATATAAATTGTAACCTTGGTAAATTTTGTTACGACGATAAATGGTAAATTAGGCAATTAAGGGTAAAAATAATATAGAAAGAACAATAAAATGACCCTCACACTTGAAAAAATTTTATTGGATGAGAAATATTTATCCATAACCATTAAATTTTCTTTTATATTACCATTTATGGACACATGGATTATATTTTGATCTTTATAACATTTTATTCAAAGAAAAGTCAAAAATTTCACACTACTATTTCTAATAAGTATAATATTTTTAATATAATATTATCCAGAAGACATTTTCAACTATAAATATTCTTCTTAAATATAATATATTTATATTCAATATGGAAATTTATTTTTAATTTTCAGTTAAGAAATAAATACCTTAAATTCTTTCACAACACTGATGCAGTAATAATTTAATTAATGGAAAGATCAAATAAATGACATTAAAAATATTAAAATAAATGTATTATGAGATAATTAATTTAATAAATAAATTTTATAGAATCCTTTTAAATATTATATATTTATTTAATGATTTTTTGATGTTATTTTTTGTAATGATATTTTTAAAATTCAATGTAACGAGTTGTGTCAAAATTGTAATTAATGAAATTTTAAAATAAATAATATTTTATTAAATGACATAAAATTAGAAAAAAATATTAAATTCATTAAAGGGATTATGGTAAGGTTTAAAATATCAAATAGGATCCAATTATGAGTCTTTTTTGATTTTATATTAATAGTATTGACCCTCAAATTGTAAAAATAAATGTTTTCATGATAAGAGTTAAAGGGGTTAAACAAGGGTTTAAACCAAAATATAAGGGAAAAATATTTAATAAATTATATAGTATTAGGTAATTTCTACACATGATCAAATTATATTTTAAATAAGCCACTTTTTATCCATTTTAAAATGGTAATTAATTCATATTAACTTAATATTTTTAGAACTTCTTAGTGTGCCCTTCCACTCCCCAATAAAAGGATGCTTCTTCTTCTCATTTATTTATAGTTAAAAATGATTTTTTTTCAACCAATACCTATCCAAATAACTTAATATAATTACTAAACGTTTTATGGAGTCTATTGTTTAGTAATAATACCAACCTTAGTGGTATTAATGTGTTAATAAAAAGATGTTTTCCTATGAAGATGTATCATTTTAATCACGTGTTTTTGTTTTATTTCTTCTACAACCTCCTTAAAACCTTGTTAGATCACAATAAAATAATAAATAAACTAAACTAAAACTATTTATACATTATTATGTTAGTGTAATGAACAATATAAATCTCTAATTCTATCAAATGGTAAAATAATTCGTCATTCATTTGTATAACAGACTATCGCCTCACGAATCAATGTGATTCATTTTCCATCACCATCTCTCATGATTGGTTATAATGATGGAATTAATGTTTATAAATTATATTAATGAAATATTTATCATTATTAACATATAATATAATATTTACCTTATAATTGTTCCATGTACTAAAAATTGATAACAACGTTCGTGCATATGAGTGAAATATCATCTCCACGAAGCGATGCGATTCATTTTTCATCACAAAATCACATGGACGATATATATAAGTGAATTTAAATAAATAGTATTATATATATGATATTATTATTATTTAAATACAAAATTATACTTAACTTATTACTATAATGATCATTGAAAAATAGAAATGTTACTCATATGTACGTACGACCTACCATCTCCATGATTGTAACATAATTCATTTTTTATAACCATATTTAATGGATAGATTAAAAATAATTATTGATGTATAATAATGATAATTGTTTCAAGATTAATATTCCAAATATGGTGTAATAATGACCTCTTTGACAATATTCCACATACCTAAGTCATTTTGGACTTCAAAACTGAATATCGCCCAAACATCCAATGTGAACTTAAATAAATAAGTAATTTTTATAACATGGTAATAAGTGAAATAAAAGGAATAAAAAAATATAAATTTTCTAATTTTTTTTAATAATTAACTTAATTTTATTATTTAGGATGATAAATAATGTATCTGACAAGTCAGACTCAATGAAAAGATACTCTTTAACTATAAAACCTATTTTTAAATGTTTTAAAGATTTGTTTTTTATGTATTTCGATTTCATGTAAATGTTTTCAAAATTATTTTTAAGAATATATTTATATTTAAATTAATTTTTTTAAAGAAAATTTCATAACATATTTTAAATGTTTTCAAAAAGGGATCTTTTTATGGTTTAATGTAAGAGACATTCTTTTAAAAACAATCTTTTAATGTTCATTTTCACCTATTTTTATAAAATTCAAAAGAAATGTTTTTATAATTTTTATGACATGATTTTATTATACCACCTTCATGAATATTTAATTCATTTATGTTTCAATTATAAGGTTTTATAGTTATTTTTAGAGAAGATCGTTCATTTTTTATGTGCGTAATTTTTTAATTTTTACTTTGTTTTTTAGAAAAATGTATTTGGATATATGAAAGTGTTTTCATAAGGTTTTTACAATGAAAAGTGAAATCATAATTTTTTTATTCATTATATGGTACTTTATAATTATAAGTGATATGGGTGAGCCCAATATAACTTATATGAAGTTTTGATCCCCATTTTAGCTCACAGGTGATCCCATTATAACTTATATATTTGGTGAAACTATATATCACCATGTGATCCCATTATATCATTTTTAGCACCCAAATAGTGATCTTATGCATTTGATATTGTACCTTGTCTTTTGAGTCAAGATAGAGGGAGTTATTGAAGGGTTTTTTCCTATGCATTTAACTGGGCTTTGGTTATTTCTAACAGAGTTTAAAAATGTTATGAATGTCATGCTCTATATTTCCAGAAAGGTTTTTAATTTTATTTATATGTGTTATAATGATTTTATTTGTTCTAAAAGTTGTTATGTTTTTATATGAAAATTATTTATTTAAATATGAAAATGAACTTTGATGAAAAGTTAAATATTACATGGGTTTCATGTTTTTTAGAGGACTAAATATTTTCTTTGTTATGTACCTTACTGATATTTTTGTTCTCATCCCATGTTTTAATTTTTTTTCAAAAGGTTAATATATTTTTAAGGAAAAATAATATTTCATGATAAAATTATTGAATATATGTTATGAAAATAAAACATGTTTTATTTTAAATGGGGTTCCTTGGGTGGAATAAATGGATACCGAATAAAAGTGCTCACTTGTAGTGTAGGAGTTTACTATTTAAGAGTTTTTCCTAATTATCCAAAACTATAAACCTAAAATATATTTGGGAAAATTAAGTGATTTATAGTTTTAAAATAACTAGTATATGTATTGTTTAAGGTTGGGCCTTTATAGTTGGTATCAAAGGAAGGTTTAGATAAATTTGGTGATTATAATATTTTTAAGTGCGTTTATATTAAGTGTTTTGGATACCATCATAGGTTTATAATTTTGAGGTTTATTATAAGATCAACATCTTAGAAATAAAATCTTAGGCTTTATGTCCATAAATTTTAAGGTGAGTAATGGTATTTTTGGAGAAATTTATTTTTTAGGTGATTATGGGTTATTAGTTTTTTGGAAGAAAAATGAAATGTATAAGATAACCTTTGAGGTTAAATATTTCTTTAATTTTTAATATATTAAGGTTATTTGGTGGATTTTATCATATTATTTTTAACTCTTTTAGAATTATATAGTTTTAGAAAAGGGCATCCCATAGACCATGTGACAACTCATCTCGTCCGACAATGTCATGGTAATTGAACCCGCAATTGAAGGGAAATAAGGGTGTCATGACAACCCCTGGCTACGTAATGTATTGGTCAGTATGAAATTATTTTTTATTTAAACTATAATATGGATAATTTTTATATTCATTTTTGGAACATATGTTTTAATCGAATAGTTAACCATTGGATGGGAAAATGGTCTCGTGTTAAGTGATTAATGTTATTTTGGAAGATATTTACTATTTTTGGAACCCTATATGATTAAGTTAAATAAGATACTATGAAAGTTTATTTTAGGAATAAATGTTGAATTATATTTTTTAAGATTATATAATTTTATTATTGATTTATAGTGAATTATGTTATTTATGGAAATGATTATCATACTTGGAGATTATGGGATTTAGGAAATTACATTTTTTGTATGATATATAAATAGTGACAAATATTATTTGGGGATAAATTTTAATAGTTTCTTGGAAGACTATGTGATAAAATCCTTATTATTTTGGATTTTTAATATTATTATACAATATTTTTTATGACTTTTATTGATATTTATTTATTGAATTATCTATGTTGAACTTTAGTTATTACTATTTAATTTAGAAGATTAAAGTAGTTTTCCATCATATAATGGATTATTTTTTTAGAGATTATCTTATATTATTAAAACCATTTTGGTTTTGGTTAATGTCTAATGATATTAATAATTGTTAGTTATATGTTTGGGAATTTTTTGATCTGTAGAAGTTGATTATATTGCTTCAAGAATAAAAACAATCATAATCATAATTTAACGAAAAAAATGAGTTTGTGGTGGAAATTGATTGAAATATGAAAATATAATTTCTATTTAAGTATATTTTCTTATTATTTTTGTGTATAAAGAAAAATAATTCCTCAAATCTACTAACATGATCTTAAAACAAAAACATTAACTATTGACATTTCTTACTATCAAATCAATAACCTTTTACCCATCACATATTTATAGTTTTATAGTGTTTAACTTTATCTTGACCATGTTTTATATAACTCTATATCATTCCATGGGAATTATATTTTCTCATCCATGTACATGTTTTACTATATGTAATCCTAGAAATTTTTATTTCATATGACCTTCGTACTTTCCTTATTTTATTTTAAAGTGGATATTTTATTAAAAAAAATTCCGATGTGGTATTTCGACAAAGGTATTTTGAAAAGTAAAACCCAAGTTAATAATACCAAGTTAAAAATTAAAAGGATGAAATTTAAAAAGGGGGTGGGATAGAATGTAATATCAAGATATTTTTTTAAGGAAGCACTTTTTTCGATAGCATATAACATATACATCACCGAGATTAAACAAATAACTAAATATTGTTATTATATGACTGTTATAACCTAGATATTAAATTTCTGGGAAATAATAATCATTAAATTAATTATAAAATGAAAAAATTTCATACTTATTAATAATTTATTAATTAATTATTATAAAATTAATCTCTTAATTTCAGTAAAGTCATTTTATTCTTCAAATATAATTTCTTCGAGAGTGATTTTAACTCCCTTTGTGAGTGAAAAATATAATTAATTTGTTGAAATTTTATAAATTTTATTTAATTAAATAAATATAATTTTTGAAATTAGAATATGGAAATTATCTTATGGTAAAATTTTGATAATTTTTAGAAAAGTTTGATTTTCAATTAATAGTGAAAAATACCATTTTTATTGAAAATTGTACTTTCTATTCAAGTATTTAAAAATTAAAATAATATTTTAGATTATTTTTAAAATTTAATTTTTTTTTGATTCAAATTAATCAAATTATTGTTTTTTAAATGGATTTTATACTTGTATTTTGTATTAAAAACATTTTACATTTAAAAGGGGGCTTTAAAAAAACAGTTTTTCATTGTGTTTGTCCAATTTAATTTAAAATTAAATTATGAAAATCTTGTGTTCTGAATTTTTAAAAATGGATTAAGTATTTTTAATTAGTATGTACATTTTTATTAAATATGCCTCTTTTATTTTCGAACAATATGAATAGTAATCTTGGTAAATTATTTTACCACGGTAAATGGAAAATTAGGTAATTAAGGGAAAAAATAATATGATAAGGAAAATAAAATGACCTATACACTTGTCCCAATTTTATTATATGATTAATATCCATCCATAATCATTACTTATTTGGTAATGTATCCATTTATTCCCAATCGTATTAGGTTATGATATTTATAATATTTTTTTAATGAAAATTCAAACATTTGACACTATTATTTTTAATATTTATAATATTTATAATATGGATTTATCCAAAATATATGTTTAACTATACATTTTGTTTTGAAATACGTAGATTTACATTCAATATGGTAATTTATTTTTAATTTTTTAATGAAATTATTACCTTAAATTCTTTCCCAATACTGATACAATAATTATTTAATTAATAGAAAAATCAAATATATGATATTAAATATATTAAAATAAATGTAATATGAAAAAATTTACGTAATAAAATAATTTTATAGAATAATTATACATTTTATGGATGTATTAAAATATTTTTTTGATGTTATATTGATGTATTGATATTTTTAAAAGTCAATGTAATGAATAGTGTTAAAATTTAGATGAATAATATTTTAAAATAAATAACATTTTATTAAATGATATAAAATTAATAAAAATTATAAATTCATCAAAGTGGTTAATATAATGTTTAAAATTTATTTCATGATACAATTATGGTTCTTTTTTCATTTTATAGGGACAATATTGACCGTAAAATAGTAAAAATAAATGATTTCATGGTAAGAGTTAAAGGGGTTAAATAAGGGTTAAAACCAAAAGATATGGGATGAAATATAGTAAAAAATTATCTAAATTTTGTTTTATGTGGGATATTTAGACCCATAATCATATTATATTACAAATAAATCACTTTTTGTGACATTTTTAATTGAAAATTAATTTATATTAATTTAATATTTTGAGAAACTCTAAGAGTGACCCTCCCCTCTCCTATAAAAGGACACCTACTATTCTCATTTAACCACACATAAAACCCATTTTGGTTCAAATATTCCAAATCAAAATACCTTATTATAATATATCCCTTTATTTTAGAGGCTGTATTTTAGGCATAACACCACCCTTTTTGGTCTTATGGTGCTAATCAAAGGAGGTTGTACGAAGAAGATGTATCATTTTAATCAAGTGTTTCTATTTTATTTACTCTTAAACATCCTTAAAAACTTATTAAAAAATTATAAATATAAAATATAGTATCATAAATATACTTATATGTTATTATGTTATTTTCATGACCCATATCAATCTTCACCTCTATCAAATGGTAAAATAATTCATCGTTCATGTGTACAACGGACTACTGTCTCACGAATCGATTTGATTCATTTTCCATTACCATATCTAAAAATTGTTTATAATGATGTAATTAAAATTTATAAATTATATTCAATAATTATTTATCATTATTCAAATAAAATATATCATTTACCTTCCTACCATTCCATGTACTGAAAAATGATAACGTCGTTCGTCCGTATGTCTAATCTATCACCTCTATGGAGAAATGCAATTTTTTTCATCACCACATAACATGGATGACTTTAATAAGTATATTTAAAGAAATAATATTATATATATTATATTATAAAAATATGGAATAATAATATTATACCTACCTACTTTCCACAATGATCGTAGAAAAATAGAAATATTACTCATGCGTATATAGGCATATGGTCTCCACAATTGTAACATAGTTCATTTTTCATAACCATATTTAATGTATATATTTAAAAGTATAATTGATGTATTAAAATGATAATTATTTACTTAATATTATTCTAGATATGGTGGAATAATTACCACTTTGACCATAGTCTATATACCTATGTCCATTTGGAATTCAAAACTGAATATCGCCCAAAAATCTGATGTGAACTTAAATAAATAAGTAATTTTAATAACATTTTAATAAGTGAAATAAAAAGAATAATAAACTTTAAAATTTTATAAAAAATTAAATAATCAACATTATTTTATTATTCAGGAATATAAAAAAATGTACGTGACATGTTTGACTCAAGGTAACAAACTCCTTACGTAGAAACCACTGTTTAAAAGTTTTAATGATTTATTTTATAAATATTTATCTTTCATGTCAATATTTTCAAAATTATTTTTATGAATGAATTTTTATGGACATGATTATTTAAAAAAAAATTATTTTAAAATTTCTCTCAAATGATTTCAAAAAGGATTTTCTTTAATGTTTTATATAAGGGACTTTCTTTTAAAAATACTCTTTGAAAGTTCTATTTTCCACTCTCTTTAAAAAAGTATAAAGAAAGTATTTTTTAACTTATAGTAAATGAGACAATTTTATTGACTTAATTATGGTTTAATTATTTTTTATTTCCTTTTTTAGTTTACATATTTTTAATTAAGAGGTATAAATTTATTAAATATGTCACTTTTATTTTTGGACAATATAAATTGTAACCTTGGTAAATTTTGTTATGACGATAAATGGTAAATCAGGTAATTAAGAGTAAAAATAATATATAAAGAACAATAAAATGACCCTCACACTTGACCCAATTTTATTGGATGAGAAATATTTATCCATAACCATTCAATTTTCTTTTATATTACCATTTATGGACACATGGATTATATTTTCATCTTTATAAGATTTTATTTAAAGAAAAGTCAAACATTTCACACTACTATTTTTAATAAGTTTAATATTTTTAATATAATATTATCCAGAAGACATGTTGAACTATAAATATTCATTTTAAATATAATAGAATTATATTCAATATCGAGATTTATTTTTAATTTTCAGTTAAGAAATAATTACCTTAAATTCTTTCACAACACTGATGCAGTAATAATTTAATTAATGGAAAGATCAAATAAATGACATTAAAAATATTAAAATAAATGTATTATGAGATAATTAATGTAATAAATGAATTTTATATAATCCTTTTAAATATTATATATTTATTTAAATATTTTTTGATGTTATTTGTTGTAATGATATTTGTAAAATTCAATGTAATGAGTTGTGTCAAAATTGTAATTAATGAAATTTTAAAATAAATAATATTTTATTAAATGACATAAAATTAGAAAAAAATATTAAATTCATTAAAGTGATTATGGTAAGGTTTAAAATATCAAATAGGATCCAATTATGAGTCTTTTTTGATTTTATATTAATAGTATTGACCGTCAAATTGTAAAAATAAATGTTTTCATGATAAGAGTTAAAGGGGTTAAACAAGGGTTTAAACCAAAATATAAGGGTCAAATATTTAATAAATTATATAGTATTAGTGAATTTCTACCCATGATCAAATTATATTTTAACTAAGTCACTTTTTATCCATTTTAAAATGGTAATTAATTCATATTAACTTAATATTTTTAGAACTTCTTAGTGTGCCCCTCCACTCCCCAATAAAAGGATGCTTCTTCTTCTCATTTATTTATAGTTAAAAATAATTTTGTTTTCTACCAATACGTATCCAATTAACTTAATATAATTCCTAAACTTTTTATGGAGTCTATAGTTTAGTAATAATACCAACCTTAGTGGTATTATTGTGTTAATAAAAAGATGTTTTCCTATGAAGAGGTATCATTTTAATCACTCGTTTTTGTTTTATTTCTTCTACAACCTCCTTAAAACCTTTTTAGATCATAATAAAATAATAAATAAACTAAACTAAAACTGTTTATACATTATTATGTTAGTGTAATGAACATTATAAATCTCCAATTCTATCAAATGGTAATATAATTATTCATTCATTTGTATAACAGACTATCGCCTCACGAATCAATGTGATTCATCGTCCATCACCATCTCTCATGATTGGTTATAATGATGGAATTAAGGTTTATAAATTATATTAATGAAATATTTATCATTATTAATATATAATATAATATTTACCTTATAATTGTTCCATGTACTAAAAATTGATAACAACGTTCGTGCATATGAGTGAACTATCATCTCTACGAAGCGATGCGATTCATTTTTCATCAAAAAATCACATGGACGATATATATAATTGAATTTAAATAAATAGTATTATATATATGATATTATTATCATTATTTAAATACAAAATTATACTTAAATTATTACAATAATGATCATTGAAAAATAGAAATGTTACTCATATGTACGTACGACCTATCATCTCCATGATTGTAACATAATTCATTTTTTATAACAATATTTAATGGATAGATTAAAAATTATTATTGATGTATAATAATGATAATTATTTCAAGAATAATATTCCAAATATTGTGTAATAATGACCTCTTTGACAATATTCTACATACCTAATTCATTTTGGACTTCAAAACTAAATATCGCCAAAATATCCAATGTGAACTTAAATAATTAAGTAATTTTTATAACATGGTAATAAGTGAAATAAAAGTAATAATAAAAATAAAAATGTTCTAATTTTTTTAATAATTTACTTAATTTTATTATTCAGGATGATAAATAATGTATCTGACAAGTCAGACTCAATGGAAAGATACTCTTTAACTAAAAAACCTATTTTTAAATTTTTTAAAGATTTTTTTATGTATTTCAATTTCATGTAAATGTTTTCAAAATTATTTTTAAGAATATATTTATATTTAAATTAATTTTTTTTAAAATTAATTTCATAACATCTCTTAAATATTTTCAAAAAGGGATCTTTTTATGGTTTAATGTAAGAGACATTCTTTTAAAAACAATCTTTTAATGTTCATTTTTCACCTATTTTTATAAAATTCAAAAGAAATGTTTTTCTAATTTTTATGACATGATTTTATTATACCACCTTCATGAATATTTAATTCATTTATGTTTCCTTTATAAGGTTTTATAGTTATTTTTAGAGAAGATCGTTCATTTTTTATGTGCGTAATTTTTCAATTTTAAATTTGTTTTTTAGAAAAATGTATTTTGATATATGAAAGTGTTTTCATAAGGGATTTACAATGAAAAGTGAAATCATAATTTTTTTATTCATTATATGGTACTTTATAATTATAAGTGATATGGGTGAGCCCAATATAACTTATATGAAGTTTTGATCCCCATTTTAGCTCACAGGTGATCCCATTATAACTTATACACTGGGTGAAACTAGATATCACCATGTGATCCCATTATATCATTTTGAGCACTCAAATAGGGATCCAATGAATTAGATATTGTACCTTGTCTTTTGAGTCATTATGGAGGGAGTTATTGAAGGGTTTTTCCTATGCATTTAACTGGGCTCTAGTTATTTCTAACAGAGTTTAAAAATGGTTATGAATGTCATGCTCTATATTTCCAGAAAGGTTTTTAATTTTATTTATATGTGCTATAATGATTTTATTTGTTCTAAAAGTGTTTATGTTTTTATATGAAAATGATTTATTTAAATATAACAATGAACTTTGATGAAAAGTTAAATATTACATGGGTTTTCATGTTTTTTAGAGGACTAAATATTTTCTTTGTTATGGACCTTACTCATATTTTTGTTCTCATCCCATGTTTTAATTTTTCTTTCAAAAGATTCATATATTTATAAGGAAAAATAATATTTCATGATAAAATTATTGAATATATGTTATGAAAAGAAAACATGTTTTATTTTAAATGGGTTTCCTTGGGTGGAATAAATGGATACCGAGTAAAAGTGTTCACTTATAGTGTAGGAGTTTACTATGTAAGAGTTTGTTCTAATTATCTAAAACTATAAACCTAAAATATATTTGGGAAAATTAAGTGATTTATAGTTTTAAAATAACTAGTATATGTATTGTTTAAGGTTGGGTCATTATAGTTGGTATCAAAGGAAGGTTTAGATAAATTTGGTGATTATAATATTTTTAAGTGCGTTTATATTAAGTGTTATGGATACCATCATAGGTTTATAATTTTAAGGTTTATTATAAGATAAACATCTTAGAAATAAAATATTAGGCTTTATGTCTAGAAATTTTAAGGCGAGTAATGGTATTTTTGGGGAAATTTATTTTTTAGGTGATTATGGGTTATTAGTTTTTTGGAAGAAAAATGAAATGTATAAGATAACCTTTGAGGTTAAATATTTCTTTAAATTTTAATATATTAAGGTTATTTGGTGGATTTTATCATATTATTTTTAACTCTTTTAGAATTCTATAGTTTTTGAAAAGGGCATCCCATAGACCATGTGACAACTCATCTCGTCCGACAATGTCATGGTAATTGAACACAAAATTGAAGGGAAATAAGGGTGTCGTGACTACCCCTGGCCTACGTAATGTATTGGTTAGTATGAAATTGTTTTTTATTTAAACTATAATATGGATAATTTTTATATTCATTTTTGGAACACATGTTTTATCGAATAGTTAACCATTGGATGGGAAAATGGTTTTGTGTTAAGTGATTAATGTTATTTTGGAAGACATTTACTATTTTTGGAACCCTATATGATTAAGTTAAATAGGATACTATGAAAGTTTATTTCAGGAATAAATGTTGAATTGTATTTTTGAAGAGTATATAATTTTATTATTTATTTATAGTGAATTAAGTTATTTATGGAAATGATTATCATACTTGGAGATTATGGGATTTAGGAAATTACAATTTTTGTATGATATATAAATAGTGGGAAATATTATTTGGGGATAAATTTTAATAGTTTCTTGGAAGACTACGTGATAAAATCCTTATTATTTTGGATTTTTAATATAATTATACAATATTTTTTATGACTTTTATTGATATTTATTTGTTGAATTATCTATGTTGAACTTTAGTTGTTACTATTTAATTTAGAAGATTAACGTAGTTTTCCATCATATAATGGATTTTTTTAGGGATTATCTTATATTACTCAAACCATTTTGGTTTTGGTTAATGTCTAATGATATTAATAATTGATAGTTATATGTTTGAGATTTTTTTGATCTGTAGAATTTGATTATATTGCTTCAAGAATAAAAACAATCATACTCATAATTTAACGGAAAAAATGAGTTTGTGGTGGAAATTGATTAAAGTATGAAAATATAATTTCCATGTCAGTATATTTCCTTATTATTTTTGTATATAAATAAAAATAATTCCTCAAATCTATTAACATGATCTTAAAACTAAAACATTAACTATTGACATTTCTTACTGTGAAATCAATAACCTTTTAACCCATCACATATTTATAGTTTTATGGTGGTTAACATTATCTTGACCATGTTTTATATAACTCTATATCATTCATGGGGAATTATATTTTCTCATCCATGTACATGTTTTACTATATATAATCCTAGTAATTTTTATTTCATATGACCTTCGTACTTTCCTTATTTTATTTTAAAGTGGATATTTTATTAAATCATTTTTCCGATGTGGTATTTCAACAAAGGTATTTTGAAAAGTAAAACCCAAGTTAATAATACCAAGTTAAAAATTACAAGGATGAAATTTATAAAGGGGGTGGGATAGAATGTAATATCATGATATTTTTTTAAGGAAGCACTTTTTTCGATAGCATATAACATATTGATCATCGAGATTAAACAAATAACTAAATATTGTTATTATATGACTGTTATAACCTAGCTATTAAATTTTTGGGAAATAATAATAATTAAATTAATTATGAAATGAAAACATTTCCAACTTATTAATAATTTATTAATTAATTATTATAAAATTATTCTCTTAATTTCAGTAAAGTCATTTTATTCTTCAAATATACTTTCTTCGAGAGTGATTTTAACTCCCTTTGTGAGTGAAAAATATAATTAATTTGTGGAAATTTTATAAATTTTATTTAATTAAATAAATATAATTTTTGAAATTAGAATATGAAAATTATCTTATGGTGAAATTTTGATAATTTTTAGAAAAGTTTGAATTTCAATGAATAGTGAAAAATACCATTTTTATTGAAAATTGTATTTTCTATTCAAGTATTTAAAAATTAAAATAATATTTTAGATTAATTTTAAAATTTAAATTTTTTCTTTTTGATTCAATTTAATCAAATTATTGTTTTTTAAATGGATTTTATACTTGTATTTTGTATTAAAAACATTTTACATTTAAAAGGGGGATTTTTCAAAAAAAAAAACAGTTTTTCATTGTGTTTTTCCAATTTAATTTAAAATTAAATTATGAAAATCTTGTGTTCTGAATTTTTAAAAATGGATTATGTATTTTGAATTATTATGTACATTTTTATTAAATATGCCTCTTTTATTTTCTAACAATATGAATAGTAATCTTGGTAAATTATTTTACAACGGTAAATGGTAAATTAGGTAATTAAGGGTAAAAATAATATGATAAGGAAAATAAAATGACCCATACACTTGTCCCAATTTTATTATATGATTAATATCCATCCATAATCATTACTTATTTGGTAATGTATCCATTTATTCCCACTCGTATTAGGTTATGATATTTACAATATTTTTTTAATGAAAATTCAAACATGTGACACTATTATTTTTAATAAGTATAATATTTTTAATATGGTTTTATCCAAAATATATGTTCAACTATACATTGTGTTTTGAAATAAATAGATTTAAATTCAATATGGTAATTTATTTTTAATTTTTTTAATTTAATTATTACCTTAAATTCTTTCCCAATACTGATAAAATAATTATTTAATTAATAGAAAAATCAAATATATGATATTAAATATATTAAAATAAATGTAATATGAAACAATTTATGTAATAAAAGACTTTTATAGAATAATTATACATTTTATGGATGTATTAAAATAATTTTTTGATGTTATATTGATGTATTGATATTTTTAAAAGTCAATGTAATTAATAGTGTTAAAATTGAGATAAAATAATATTTTAAAATAAATAACATTTTATTAAATGATATAAAATTAATAAAAATAATAAATTCATCCAATTGGTTAATATAATGTTTAAAATTTAATTAATGATACAATTATGGTTCTTTTTTCATTTTATAGTGACAATATTGACCGTAAAAGAGTAAAAATAAATGATTTCATGGTAAGAGTTAAAGGGGTTAAATAAGGGTTAAAACCAAAATATATCGGATGAAATATAGTCAAAACATATCTAAATTTTGTTTTATGTGGGATATTTAGACCCATAATCATATTATATTACAAATAAATCACTTTTTGAGACATTTTTAATTTAAAATTAATTTATATTAATTTAATATTTTGAGAAACTCTAAGAGTGCCCCTCCCCTCTCCTATAAAAGGACACCCACTCTTCTCATTTCACCACACATAAAACCCATTTTGGTTCAGATATTCCCTATCAAAATACCTTATTATAATATATCCCTTCATTCTAGAGGCTGTATTTTAGGCATAACACCACCCTTATTGGTCTTATGGTGCTAATCAAAGGAGGTTGTACGAAGAAGATGTATCATTTTAATCAAGTGTTTCTATTTTATTTATTCTTAAACATCCTTAAAAACTTATTAAAAAATGATAAATATTAAATATTGTATCATAAATATACTTATATGTTATTATGTTATTTTTATGACCCATATCAATATTCACCTCTATCAAATGGTAAATGAATTCATTGTTCATGTGTACAACAAACTACTGTCTCACGAATCGATTTGACTCATTTTCCATTACCATATCTAAAAAATGTTTATAATGATGTAATTAATATTTATAAATTATATTCATAACCTATTTATCATTATTCAAATAAAATATATCATTTACCTTACTACCATTCCATGTACTGAAAAATGATAACATCGTTCGTGCGTATGTCTGATCTATCACCACTATGAAGCAATGAAATTTTTTCCATCACCACATAACATGTATGATTTTAATAAGTATATTTAAAGAAATAATATTATATATATTATATTATGAAAATATGGAATAATAAAATTATACCTACCTTCTTTCCACAATGATCATAGAAAAATAGAAATATTACTCATGCGTATATAGGCGTATGGTCTCCACAATTGTAACATAGTTCATTTTTCATAACCATATTTAATGTATATATTTAAAAGTATAATTGATGTATTAAAATGATAATTATTTACTTAATATTATTCTGGATATGGTGGAATAATTACCACTTTGACCATAGTCTATATACCTATGTCCATTTGGAATTCAGAACGGAATATCACCCAAACATCCGATGTGAAATTAAATAATTAAGTAATTTTAATAACATTTTAATAAGTAAAATAAAAGTAATAATAAACTTAAAAATTTTCTAAAAAATTAAATAATCAACATTATTTTATTATTCAGGAATATAATAAAATGTATGTGACATGTTGGACTCAAGGTAACAAACTCCTTACCTTAAAACATCTGTTTAAATGTTTTAATGATTTATTTTCTAAATATTTATCTTTCATGTCCATATTTTCAAAATTATTTTTATGAATGAATTTTTATGGACATGGTTATTTTAAAAAAAATTTATTTTCAAATTTCTCTCAAATGATTTCAAAAAGGATTTTCTTTAATGTTTTATATAAAGGACATTCTTTTAAAAGTACTCTTTGAAAGTTCCATTTTCCACTCTCTTTAAAAAAGTATAAAGAATGTATTTTTTAACTTATAGTAAATGAGAGAATTTTCTTGACTTCATGATGTTTTAATTATTTTTTATTTCCTTTATTAGTTTTCATATTTTTTAAAACCTAATGGGTTTTTAAGTGTGCGTTTTTTTAAATTTTAATGTTTTTTGAAAGAAAATAGTATTTTAATATTCAAAATTGTTTTCATATGTATTACATAATGAAATGTGAAAGCATGAAATTTTTTATTCATGATATGTTACTTGATCATTATATGTGAAATGGATGAGCCCGATATAGCTTATAGAAAGGGTTGATCGCCATTATCTCTCATGGGTAAGACCATTATAGAATATAAGTTTGGTGTACCTAGATAGTACCAGGTGAGCCCGTTACAACTTTGGTTTGGCCTGCACAGTGCTCTAATGAATTGGGTAATGTAACTTGAGTTTTTATGAAATAATAATAGAGTTACTAAAGGGTTTATCCTATGGATTTAACCAGGCTCCAGTTATTTCTGACACTGGTTTTAAACAGGTTGTGAATATCATGCTCTATGTTGCCTAAAAGGGTTTAAATTTTCATTATACGGGTTTTAATGATTTTCATTAATCTGAAAGTGTGTATTTTTTAATTTTAAAATGATTTATTTCAATATCTTGAAGAACATTAAGATAAAGGTAAATATTAAACGGGGTTTCATGTTTTTCATAGGACTAATGATTTTCTTTCTTTATGTCCCTTATTAAGCTTTTTATGATCATCAAAAGTTTTGATTTTTTTTTCCATTGGGTTCAATGATTGGAAAGGACAATGAATATTTCATGATTAAGGAACTTAAGATGATTCCTAAAAAGAAAACATGTTTATTTTAATTTTTTTCCTTTAGTTGAAAAAATAGATACTGAGTATAAATTTTCATTTGTAATGTATCAGATTACTATGTAAGAGTTTTTATTTATTATCTAGAAATATAATACTAAAATATATTTGGGAAAATAAATTTTTTTATAGTTTTAAAATACATAGAATATGAATTATTTATGGTCAGTTCCTTATAAAATAACTGTAATCCAATTGGCTAAAAATCTATTTTTCCATGAATAAAAAAATCTCATCAACTTTATGTACCATTTCTTCAAAAATATGTTGGATTAAAAGGTGTTATACCTCTAGAAGGTCACTAGTATCCAGAATCCTATAAAAATGTTCTTTGATACTTTATCTCAATAAATTATGAGATAACATTATGCATCAATGGGGACTTGGTGAACAGAAGAGGAAAAAGTAAGAGGAACATTTCTACTATAGAGAAATAAAGTTTTCTATGTAGGGTTGTTGAGGTTTTCCCTAGAATAATTATTTAACTGGGTGATGATTGGCATGCAAAAATCTATTCATACCATTATACGTTTAATGCACTGGAGGTTTGAGCATTGAATTTATGTGCATTCGAAATTCGATCAGTGGTAGGGTGCAGGGATTGGTGTGCCCACAGTTGAAATTAATCTCTTCAATAAAATTTGGTTCATATATATATATATGAAATTCTTATGAAATCAAGTATAGTATAGAATTTTAGTGAAACTTCTATAAGGAATTATCAGTAAATAATAATCTATAAGTGATTACCCAAACAGTTATTGAGATCAACTATGTTATAGGAAATCAACAGTGACATTCCATTTGGAGGATCCTCTTTGTATATGGGAAGGAAGTGTGAATAGGGTGAAAAAATAGGTTTCCTATAAAATAAAGTTGAGACCGAACTTGAACAGTGAATCTATGTGTTGAATAGGGCATATGAGTCCTAAATAATGCATCTATGTACTAAAAAATGAATCTAAGTGTTCAATAGCTCATCTAAACATTGAACAATGCATTTAATCAGAGATTACATAATATGACACATGAAAAATAAATTAGGTTTTTATATAGTATTAATCATATTATAATGAAATATTACTAATGGTTCTTGTTAATTAATTATATACTTTATACTTATGGTAATATGAATAATTTACAACGGTTCCTCCTATGCACATTTAGAAAAGGTTTGAAGAACATAAAATTATCCTATGTTTATTTACTACTTTATGTGCTTATGTTTCACATAATGATATTCCTTATTTTTCAGTTTAATTTTTTATTTCTATTGAGGTGTGCGTGTAAGATAGAATTAGTGTGGCGGGGAGGGTGTTATGTCTTTCTACTTTGGGTACACTTAGTCTAATTAGATGAGATGTTCTATATATTTGTTTTTCTACTACACTAATTTGTGCGTAAACTTTCTGTGGGTCAATAATCATACTTATGGTGGTCTAATGGCAATAAAATTGATCAATTTTTTTTAGTACGACCAGGTTCCCCTAGAAATCTCCATCCAACTCATTCAATGAAAATAATGGAAAATATTTAACCTTATCAATTATAACTTAGTCCTCCAAAACTAAGGTAAACAATGAACCTCATCGAGCCACAAAATATATTACAAATAGAAATAAACCACACCCATCTCTTTAAGAACCTCAAATGTTGATCATTATCTAAGATCCCAACTTCATTATATAAGGGAATACCAGGAGATAATTTATGGTAGATTCCTAAAAAGGGCCAAGTGTCAACAAATTTAGAACCCAACTTAGGAAAGGGTTGGGTTGGGAAAAAGTGTTTCCCCACACCCTATAAAGAAAAAATGGACTCCCGATGAGAAATATCAACTGTGGTAGTATCCCCACCATTTTAAAATCCTTATAAGGTGGTAATCCATCCTATAAATAAACCCATGAGCAGAGCATCACTACGTATAACAAGACTCCATAAACACCCAATGGAATAATGACTCCCCAATACTAGATAAAGCTCTCTAAGGAAACAAAAAATCAAAAGGAAGGCCACACAAACTTTCATGAAACATCATAAATAAAGAACGATTTTATGCAAGGTAGGATATAGAAGATAACATAGATCTAGACTACGGTCAAAATTGAAAGGATAAGAGGCGCCTGACCTCTCTCTTCTAACACTAGCTCATAGAGAATCTAACTAGGTAAACATAATAGCACCCACCCCAGTCACCCAAACCCAAACCCAATACTTCCCATGCCCAACCCCTTAAATGAAATTCCTCATCACAATGGTAAAATAAAATTTAACCCAAAAAGGGGAAACCAAATAGTCAAACACGAGGAACAAAAATAAATCCCCATTACTCAATGAACTACTAAGGGAGCACTCAAAAAGACACATCAACCAGAATTACTTCAAATTTTTGATTACTTGATACAAAAATATCATGAATTTAAATGAAACCAAATTTAGAACAATAGAATATCTAAAAACATGTAGAATATAACATCCTAAAATACATGTAAAAATATCGGGTGATAAGGATGAAATTGGAGATAAGATGGGTAAATCCACTACTTTACTCAGACCACTGATGTAATAAACAAGTAGAAAGATGACACCCATGTATTAAGATATATGCATATTATGAAACTACATAGTACTCACTCACAATAACCCATCAAGAACATTTTGGGAGGCATAATTTAAATTATTGTAGAAGCATAATACCCCTTAAAAATATCCAAAACTAAAATAACATATCATCAAATTCAATTCCCAAATCAAATAAAAAATCAAAAATAACGAATCAAAAGCACAAAACCATTAAAAATTACCCGTTTTGAATCATTTTAAATAAAAAAACTAATTACAAATCATGAATCTTCATTTTAAAATCATTTTAAAATACCAACATTTATTAATAAAATACTTGAATGTTTTCAAAACATTATATCCCTTCCAAATTTACATCAAAAGTCATTTATTAACTCAAAACCCCCACTTTCACAACTAATGTGTAAATTCACAAATCATTTATCAAAACAATTACATAAATCTAAAAAACTATAAAAATTATGACATTAAATCACTCAAATTCATTCTAATTGTTTTTCTAAAATACTTTTAATAAAATCATCTAGTCATTATTATAAATATTCAAAAAAAAATTTCACCCCCAAAGAAACCATTATAAATTAATAAACACAAAAATTTTAAATTTATAAATATCAAAAAAATTTAATGAAACTGAATAATATTCATTATAAAACTCTTCATAAAATTTTTAAATAATTTATTGCAAATAATTTTATACACAATTTAAAACCATTTGAAATAAAAAATAATGTTCCTTTTAATTTTTTTTTTAAAATTTTCATAACCATTTAACTAGAGATCCAAGAACCTAGTTTATCCTTGAATAAATTTATTAAAACCAATTTATTGATTTAAAAATAATAGGATTACCATTTTCAAACCAATATTTTTATATTATGAATCAAATTTTATACAAAAAATAGACAGGAAATAAGAAAAAATAAATTAATAAAAACTAAGTCTAACATATAATTTAAAAATGGGAACTAAAGTATGTGTGCATCTTGGACACATGGATTTATGAACCATGTTCCAACATATCAACTGACACCAAGAGACTTTTCAAACCATGTACTCATGATCTATATTCCATGTCATTCTCTATGAGATCACTAGGTACCATCAATTCACTCTTGTTACCATACATAAACCACAAAATCTAAATAATACCAGAAATAAATAAATAAAACTCACAATTAATTACTCAAAAATTGACTTCCCCTTGAAACTCATGATTTATAATGAGAAAGGGGTCATGTAACTCTTCCAACTACAACATCTTAAGATCTGAATGTTCTATCTTTATCCACCAGACACATCCAAATAACAAAGAGAAGATCTTATACCACTTTTTCATGTAAAAACTTGACTCTTCCTTGTACCAGAGGCCCGGACTAACATGCAATATACCTGAGGTGTTTTCTTAATCAACCTTGGTTAGAAACTGGTTCCTAGGCATTAATGTGTAACTAATGGGAATTTTTTTTCCAATAAAAATATTTTAAACAAGATATATAATAATGGTTTTGACCACTTCATATATTAAAAGTCTATGTGTTAGTAAATAAAAATAAATAAAATAATAATATAAAAGTAAAAAAGTTTAACAAATAGTCCCTCCACTCACCCCACCCCTCGCCTATAAAAACAATCTCCACTAGTTTACTTGCTCTCCACATATAAAATGTAACCCAATAATAACCATTACAAAAAGAACAAAAATTCCATCTTTTATAATGAAATAAAGAAATATAAAAGAATCAAATCAACTGATATGCCTCCACGTGACATTAAAAGTCACCATATAATACTAGAATAACAATATTCTAAGAGCAGTAATAAAGGAATTTGAAAATGATGTTGAAATTATGTAGATTGGCATGAGATAATTGAATAGTAGGAAAGCCAATGGAAACCATACCCTAAGTAATGTCTTTAAATAACATATTATTTTCATGTTTGATTGAAATATAATATAATAAATAGGTTATTATTGCATAATAATATAAATTCTAGTATCATATTTCTATCCCTTTTAAAAAGCTTCATTTCTTTCATTAAATGAAAATAATCACATTGAATACAATTAATTAGTCAAAACCATGTTTTTTAAAACTCTAATTTGAAAGCTAATTATTTTTTAAAATAGTTGTTAAATAATGACATTAAATAAAATTTAGATTTTTTTTTCTTAAAATGGAGCTAATTTTTAAGAAAGACTAAAGAGGATATAAATTAGGGGCAATATTAAATAAGTTAAGATCAAGATAAATCCATATAATTAATAATCTAAAATAATTATCATGGGAAAAAAACAATGAGAACCAAGGTTAGGGGAACCTAGTATTTTTATGTCACTAATTAGGGTATCACTTAATTAGTGTATAAAAAACTAATATACTATCCTGATAGAATATACACATCAATAACTATTATAATATACAGAACACTATAACACCAATCATGATGAAACTATAACATGTGAGATGGACCATGTCTGATCTAAGTTAACCTACCTAAGAACCAAGGATTACTAAGTGGTTTTAATACTAATACTTTAACCAGTAAACATATTATTCTTAATAAACAATTCAAAATAAGTTCCTCTTCTTAGATAAAACATACAATATCCATTTCCCAATTATACAAAAATAATTTAAAGGTAATAATAATGAAAATCATAAAAATTATAAAACATATTCCATGAATTAATTTAAAAAATACCAAATGGGTCATTCACTTATACTTTAAAAATGATACCTTATTTTCCCTCCATAAACTAATTTTATAAAACCAATATAGAACATAAATCATAAAATTAAAAATTTTCATTATTATTTATACTCTATATAAACTTACACATGCACACACATGTGTGTGATTCTTACTACACAAACTCACATATTTAAATTTGAATTCATCCACCTAGATAAGTGTGTGTGTACAACCATTTATATTTCTATAACCACCAAATATATACAAAATACATTTGAAAAGCTCAAACCTTTTTTAGGCTTGATTTTGAAATAATTAATTAATCCTTAGCATTTAAAATTATTACGTGAAATGATACGTAAGATATAATAGGGGCCTAATGAGAATAAATTTGGAAAATTTAAATTTACATTTTAAAAACTCAAAAAATGCGAGTAAAATATATATAGGATATTATTGAGTATTCCGTATGCAAGGTAGTGGATAAATGATTTAAAACTAATAATTTTAAGAGAAAAGTATGTTACACTTAATGAAAACCATGTGAAACAAAGTTTCACCTTTAAATAGGACTATAATAATATAAAAAAATTTCTTTTGAAATTAAAAATGTGAATTTTATGTATAGTAAATAATGTTATATAATTTAAAGACAAAAAATGGGAAAACTACCTTTAATCAAGAAAACTTAGTCCAAATCTTTGATTATGGTTTCAACAAGACTTGAGAAGGACATCACACATCTTATGAAACCAAATCCATAAGAAATAAAACTCATAATCTCCCAAAGGTTCAGCCTAGGGATATCCATATAAATTAGATGTGAGGAAACCAAGAATAAATATGTTGGAGGAGGAGGAGGAGAAAAAGAAGACCCATCCTAAGTATATCACCCCTAAAATCAAAGGAACAAACACTGAAATTGGAGGGGAGAATGGTGGAAAGGCACAATAAACCATTCCTAGGATATGAACGATCTATAAGGGGAGAAAGGGTAGGTTAGAGTCATGGAACAACCAATTTCTTCCCTCCATTAGATGCATAAGATACCACGCGACATCCCTAAGGTGCATTTTTGATATCTTTGGGGGTGGTGATAAGCACTAGAGCAACAAAGTAGATCTATGGGTAATGATTTATCCCAAAAAAATTGTTTAATAAATAGTTAAAAAATAGTCATGAACCATTCATATATCATATTTACATACTAAAAAAACAAATTTTAATTATAATAATTAAAGTAGTAAAGATAAATAGTATATATAAAATTTATACACTATTCACTCACCTCACCCTTGGTCTCCCACCACTTCAATAGAAAGACCCAAAAAATCCACCAATAGATGTATTTTATTTAGCCACCAGCAGATATAGATACCCCCTATACATTGAAAACAATAAAATAAATACATGGATGATATAATAGAGAAAAATAAAATAAATAAAACAAATAATATACCTCCACATGACTATAAAAGTCACCATCAACCACTAATCAATTCTCATGGAGTGGTTAGGGACAAAACTAAAACCTCAAAACTAAAATGGTAATGATAGGTGTGAGAATAAAGACTCGTAGGCATGCCAAATGTTAACTGCGCCCCATTTATAATGTTAAATAAAATATCCCTTTAATTATTTTTTGAAATAAAATATATATTTTTTTTTCATTTAGTCAAATCTAAACATTGGAAATTAATAATTTATAATAATTTCCTTTACTTTTAATTAGATTTAGAAAATAACAAAGAAAACAGTTTTTTTCCAACACCAATTTTTATTTTAATAATCAATTGAAAAATATGTTTTAAAATATTCTTTAAAAACATAGTTTTTCATAATTTTTTTGTAATGAATTTTTTAAGATGGAAAACATTGTATGAAAACAAATCTAAGTCAAATGAAAACAAACATAGTCAAATATAAAATATAAAGATTCATTATCAGAAATAAAGGTGCTCAATGAAGAAACTTCAACACCACTAAAAAATTACAAAATAAGATTGGATCCAAATTATAATAATCCTACCCTAACACACAGTGTCACCCTAACTAGTCTAGCCAAGTGGCATATCCTACAAGCAGGATATAGTCTATCTTAGGTCCAAAATACAAAGCATAATAATAAACGATTAGAACATGTGTACCGAGAACTCCCACTTAACTACCCAAGTTAACCCATGATATATAAACTCAGGTGAGAATTTTAAATATAATAAGTGTTGGACTCCTCATGTATTAATCATGTTTTAATGATCACAAATCTCATCAATGATTACAAATCTCAATCAACCTTGTTAACTCCTAAATTATATCCAATCATGTGTATTTATGTTTCAAGGTCACTCATGCTTTATAATGGTTAAGATCAATCCATTTCATGCATATTATTGTTTAAGTCTGAATACTGTTATTTTCCTAAGTACGAGACACTGTAAGGTGAGACAACATGAAGACAAGACACCATAAGCGAGACACCATAAAGAGAGACACTGTGAAAACAAGACACCGTGAGAAAGACACCGTAAGAGAGACACTGTAAAGAGAGACACCGTGAAGACAAGACATCATGAGCATGACACTGTGATCCAAACATCATAAATAAGACACTGTGACACTCAGACCGTGACACCCAGACACTGTGTGAAGGAGACACCATTTTCATAACATACCGTGACACCGTTTCTTAAACTATTTTTCTGTCTTTCAATTTATTGTTTAACGGTCATATTTGATACCTTTACTGCACTAAGATAATTAATGTTTCTTTTTGGACATAGTACGAGGTACGAAACACATGGAACCTATAGGATAAAACACATGCATTTGAAGATAAAGAGTGGAGAGTTCCCAACAACCATAGCGTACGATACTGAATGAAAAAACAAGACTATGAGCACGACCACGAAGAACACATCACATGATTTTCAAAGAAATAATTGTCTCATACATGCGATCTGACACTACTGAAGAACATACAATTTACACTAGAATCTAGAGAACATCTTCACATTATCAACAATCGTGAATAACAGAAGATGAATTACGACACTCTGTTTGTCAAGACAAAAACCAGAGAATGAATCAAAAGAACATTTGTTTAATAAAAGGAGTCTAGAGTTGCACTTCAAATCATTAGAGCATTCTAAAACTCATATATAATCTCTCTCAGTGATTCTTTTACTTAATTTTGAGCAGTGTGTGTAATCTTTATATTCCATACACACACTGACTCCTGTGCTAAACTGGAGGATTTCTAAATCCTTACACTAATATCTTTATACTTTTGTCTACCCAAGAAAACTGTAGAAGAGGTCCCTATGTGGCCTGGTTATTATTTTTGTTTATTCATGAAAACTGTGGAAGAGGTCCCTGTGTGACCTGGATAGTCTGTGTACTGTTTCAACCCTGATCCAGGGTGTGGATCAAAGTTTATTTATATAAACTGCTTGGTGGAAGGGGATCACCAAGTGGAGTGGATTAGGTATTGGCTTGAGACTGAACTACTTTTTTCATATCCACTGTGCTACTTAAATTTAGTCTTCACTGATTTACTACTTTATTGAATAATCTATAAAACTCTAATTTCACTTTGATATTTAGTCTTGGAAAGAAGTTATAACTAATTTGTCTTAGTAGGATAACTTCAAAATAAATATTAAGAATACATATTAAGATTACAGAGAATTGATCAATATTCAAAGACGTTCTTTAAACAGTCAAACTCTTATAACAGTATAACCTTGATTAACTGGTATGTATCTATTTTTTTTTGGGAAAACCATTTCTCTTAAAATAATATTTTTGTAACAGAAATTTTTATAGTTACTCAATTAACCCCTCCCCTCTTGAGTAAACTACTCCGACCAACATTTGGTATTAGAGGAAGGTTTATTAGGACTTTGGGTAATCTTACTCAACTGTGATTGTATTTGTAATTTAGAGATCTATAAATTTATGTTAATTATAAATTTCTATCTCTTATAAAGTAATTTATTAGTATGGATAATATATTGGAAGGTGATGCAACCAACAGACCACCATTCTTTAATAGAACCAATTATGCTCAATGGAAAATTAAAATGAAAATGCATAGAGATAGTATGAGCTTTACAAACTCCTTGTGACTGATATAATTACATGGGATGAACCTACAAAACTTGCATACAATAACAATTTTAAAGCCATGAATTCATTATACTGTTACTTTGGAGATGAAGAATTTAATAGGATTTCTGCTTGTAAAACTGCCCATGAAATTTGGGATACCTTGTCTGTCTCACATGAAGGCACATATAGTGTAAAGGAAATGAGCCTTAATACCTATACTATAAAATATGATAATTTTAAAATGAAACCTGATGAGCTTATTTCTGACATGTATCTCAGGTTCAATGATATTGTCAACACAATGGTTTCTCATGGAAGAGAAGTCACTGCCAAAGAACATATCATGAGAATGCTTAGATGTCTACCTGACAGATGGAGGGGAACCTCTATCTCAATTAGAGAATCATGCGACATCACCAAGCTACCTGTAAAATAACTCATTGGGAAATTGATGATGTATGAGGAAGAGCTAAAAGTTAATAAAGAAGACGAAGATGAACCAAAGAATAAATCTATAGCATTTAAGACCACCTTCTCGAAGCACAAAGACAAAGGGAAACTGGATGATTTTATAGAAAATTCCACCACTGAACAATCATCACCTGACATTGATGAAGAGATGGCTCAACTGGCTATAAGATTCAAACAATTCTAAAAAATAAGAACTTTTTCATAAAGCCTAACTTAAAGGGAAGGCATGATCTAAAAGAAACCTGAAAAAAGGACTGGAAAAGAAGTGACAAAGCTGATGAAATTGTATTCTATGAATGTAAGCACAAAGGACATATAAAGGATGACTGTCTAAAGATAAAGTATAAGAAAAAATATGAGGACAAGGATAAGAAGTACAAAAATGAAATGAAGGTAACTTGGAGTGCCTCTGAGGATAGTTCAAGCCAGTCAGAGACATCACATGATGAACAGGCTAACAAAGCCAATATATGTTTTATGACAAACACATCTGAGGTAACACTGAACTCTTCTATACATAATTCATACTATTCTAAAGAGGAACGTGACTCTGAAAATATTACTAATGAAGAAATGTTTGAATACTATAACATGCTTGAAGAGAAATGCAATGAATTAAAAGATAAATTTAAATCATTGAAGAAACAACATGCTCTCACTGTAAATGTCAAATCTGAACATACTACTGAAAAGGAGAAAAATGCTCAACTGCTTAAAGAAAACAATGAATTAAAAATTTATAATGAGAAATTAAAAAGCGACTTAGAAAAGTTTACTAGTGGGAAAAATACTGTTACCCAAATTCTAGGAAAACAAATTGCCCCCAAATATAATAATGGGATTGGTTATCAACCTGGTAAAAGAAACCTTGGTAGAATGAATTTTGTTTCAAAATATAGGACATATAATTTTGTTCCCAATTGTGGAAACAGTTCATCTAGTTTAAGTCATGATACATACTCTACTGTTTTAAGTTTTTGTGGACCAAATATAGTTTATTTTTTCAAACACTTTACATAATGCTTATATGAAACCTATGAGACAAATATGGGTTCCTAAATCACTTATTACTAATGTTACTGGACAAAAACAAGTGTGGGTACCCAAATCTATCTTTTCTTGGTTATGTTATAGGAAATCTTCTTAAAGAGATCCTACAAAAATCTATGGTAATTGGATAGTGGATGTTCAAGGAACATGATAGGAGACTAATCATGCTTCAATAACCTGATAAAATCAGATGGATGACATGTCACATTTGGTGACAAGGCCAAAGGGAAGATCATTGTCTTAGGCTATATTGGTAACTCTGATTTTATTTAAATTTTAAATTATTGTTTGTTAATGGCTTAAAATATAATCTGCTTAGTATCTCACAATTATGTGATGATGGATATCATGTTAAATTTAAAAATGATGCATGTAATGTCTTTAATTATAAAGACGAATTAGTATTTTCTACATCAAGGAATGAGAACGTTTATTCTATTAATTTCGTTTCCTTAGCTTCTCAAAATGTTTCATGATTCTGTGTATTTCATAAAGAATCGTGGCTCTGGCATAGGAGACTAGGACACTGTAATGCTCACTCCCTTAGAAAGCTAACTAGAAAAGGATTAGTTAAAGACTTACCCAAACATGAGTTTTTAAATGACAAAGTGTGTAATCCTTGTCAAAAGGGAAAACAACACAAAATCTATTTCAAATCAAAGAAATAAATTTATACTTCTCAACCTATTGAATTGGTTCACATGGATTTGTTTGGACTATCTAGAGTTTCTAGTTTAAATGGAAAGCACTATGTTTATGTTCTGGTAGATGATTTTTCTAGATTTACCTGGACCTTCTTCATGTCTCACAAAAGTGAAGCCTGCTCTTATTTTAATAAGTATGCCAAGTCTGTAGAAAATCTTAGTGGCCTTAAAATTAAATCTTTATGTAGTGATCATGGCCGTGAATTTGATAATCAAGAGTTTGAATCCTTTTGCTCATAAAATGGTTATAGTCACAATTTCTCTGCCCCTAGAACACCTTAGCAGAATGGTGTTGTAGAAAGAAGAAATAGAAGCCTGCAAGAAATTTCTAGAACAATGCTTAGTGAATATGACATACCTATTTAATTTTGGGCTGAAGATTTTAATACAACATGCTACATAATCAATAGAGTCTTGATTAGAACAATTATCAAAAATACCCCGTATGAACTCTGAAATAATAAGAAGCCTAAGGTTAATTAATTTAGAGTTTTTGGTTGCAAAGTCTTTATTCTCAACACTAAGGATAATCTTGACAAATTTTCATCCAAAAGTGATGAAGGAATTTTCCTAGGTTACTCAATATTAAGTAAATCTTATAGAGTATTCAATAAGAGAACTAAATGTTTGGAAGAATCTGTTCATATCAAGTTTGTTGAAACAGATCCACATGAGCCTAGAATCATCCTAAAAAATCTGGAGGATGATGTATCAAATATGAACATCAAATAAAAATCCTCAAATTCCTCTGTGAAAGAATCTGTGAAAACTTCCAATTCTGGAAATTCTCTACAATCGATTCATAATGAACCCGAATCTGTTGATGAACCTGAAATCACAAGTCCCACTTTATCTAGAAAGGTTATAACCCTTAAAAACCATCCCTTAGATGATGTTGTAGGAGACTTAGAGAAAGGAACAAAAACTATAGCTTCTATTAGAAATCATGTTGAGCAACAAGCCTTCCTATCACAACTTGAACCTAAAAACATTGATGATTCCATCAACGATGAATTTTGGGAAATGGCTATGCAAGAAGAACTTAATAAGTTTGAAAGAAACAATGTTTGGAAACTTGTTGAAAGACCCAAGGACACTTTCATCATAGGCACTAAATGGGTGTTTAGAAATAAGGTAGATGAAGATGGAAATATAGTTAGGAATAAGGCTAGCTTAGTTACACAAGGTTATTGTCAAGAAGAAGGAATTGACTATGATGAGACCTTTTCTCCAGTAGCCATACTTGAAGCCATCAGGATCCTACTTGCTTATCCTACACAACTGAATTTCAAACTATATCAAATGGAGGTTAAGAGTGCATTCTTAAACAGGTATATAGCTGAGGATGGCTTTGTTGAACAACCCCCTGGATTTATAAATCCTAATTTTCCCAATCATATTTTCAAACTATCAAAAGATTTATATGGTTTAAAACAAGATCCAAGAGCTTGGTATGATAGATTGAGTAATTTTCTTATTTCCAAAGGTTTTACAAAAGGAGTAGCGGATCCTACCCTCTTTATAAAACAAATTTCTAATGATGTTTTAGTTGTTCAAATCTATGTAGATGATATTATTTTTTGATCTTAAAAAAATTCATTATGTATTGATTTTTCTAAAATGATGCAAAAAAAAATTGAAATGAGTTTAATGGGTGAACTAAAAATCTTTCTTGGATTTAAAATCTTTAAATATAATTATGGAATTCTTTTAAATGAAATTAAATACACTAGAGATCTTCTAAAACGTTTTGGATTGGATAACACTAAAAGTAGAGATACTGCCATGAGTACCACCTGTAAGTTGGATATTAATGAAGATGGAAAATCTATTGATCAAACCAATTATAGAGGAATGATTGGAAGTTTACTCTACTTAACTGCTATCCATCCGGACATTATGTTTAGTGTGTGTATGTGTACTCGTTTTCAAGAAAATCCTAAAGAATCTCATTTAAATTCTGTAAAGAGAATTTTCAAATACCTCAAGCATATACCCAATCTAGGACTATTCTGTCCTAAATGAAAATCATTTTAACTAGTTAGTTATTCTGATACTGACTTCAGTGGCTGTAAGTTAGATAGAAAGATCACCTCTAGAACATGTCACTTTTTAGGCAAGTCACTAGTATCATGGTGTATTAAGAAAAAAAATTATATTGCATTATCTACTTCAGAAGCTGAATACATAGCTGCTAGCAGTTGTTGTGCCCAAATTTTGTGGATGAAACAAACATTACTAGATTATGGATATCAATTCAGACATGTACCAATAAATTGTGACAACAAAATTTCTATTAACATCTCAAAAAATCTTGTTTCAAATTCTAAGACAAAATATATTGATGTAAGACATCACTTTTTGAGAGATCATTATCAAAAAGGTGATATAACCTTGGAATTCATTGGTACTGAATATCAACTTGCTGATATATTCCCTAAACCATTAAATTCCGAGATAATAGACTACATCATACATGATCTTGGCATGATAAATCTCAAATATATATCTTACTTGTCTTACTGTTAAACATTTTACTATGTTTTACTTTACTGTTTAATGATTAGGGTTTCTCTATTACTGTCTCTCAGGTTTACAGTCTCACCATTAGCACTTTTTACATACGGTCTAACATTTACTGTCTCACCATGACGTTCACTCACTATCTCACCATAACGTTCCCTCACTGTCTCACCATAATGACCACTCATTGTCTCACTGTAATGACCACTCACTATCTCATCGTAACAACCATTCAGGGTTTCACCGTGAAAATTATTTTTGATTTTCTTTAAACCTACATCGTAGTAATTTTTATTTCACCTCTTTTACTTTCCTGTGTTTTTATTTTTGTAACGTTTGAAATTCCTAAATGAAAAAACAAAAAGTTTCACTAGATTATTCAGTCGGACTCTCTATCATTTTGAACCCCTTCAACCTTGCAACCCCTTCTCTCTTTCTCTCTCTCTCTAAAACCTTCAGTGGATGCCAAGAATGAAATGTTTTTCATCATCGACACCTGATAAGCGCCGCCCGAAGAAGAAGAAGATAACAAGTAAGCTGACGCCTGAAGGACCATTGAATCTGAACCTGGTAAATCTAAGTGTTGTTCCTGAGAAATAAATCTGCCCTGAATGGATTTTATCTAGAAAATATCTAGTCATGAAAGTGTTAAAAGAACAAGGCTAGTTAAAGTGGTTCTTAAGGGAGAACAGACCTATCTATCCCAGGTTAGTAGCTCAGTTCTAACAATATGCATAGTTCTCTTTTGACTCTGGTGAATGTTTTGTTGTGAGGAGCTAGATTAAGGGCCAAATATGTTCCTTCTCATCGAGGTTATGGGCCTCATGCCTTAGGATACCTCACGAAGGAATTTGTGATGATTATCAGAGAGAACCTCCACCTAAAACTTATTTCTTTGACCATGAAGATGCTCTAAAAACCCTAATCGGAAATATCACTAAGAGAAGGTCCATAGCTGCTGAACTTGATGGGGGAAACAAGGCTACTGTTTAAATTTGTTCAAAATTTGGTTAGTCCAAGAAAAAGTGACTTTTCTATATTAAAGTATCAAGATTTGTTTTTAATTCATCTTATGAAGAATGGATACAAGATTAACCTATGCAAGGACATCATTCACCATATGTGTGAGTTGATCAAGGCTACATCCAAGTCCACTTCTATATTATACTCTTGGTTGATATCATCTATGCTTGTTGAAAAAGGCGTAGTTGATCCAAATGAAGAAGTGGTTATGGACTGTGAGTACTGTATATCTAAAGACACCATCAGAAGAATGAAGATAAACTAGAATTCTTGAAAAAAAGAATGGGTGGAAGACAATGTTAAGGTTTATGAGAAGTTTAATCCTATGGATTATCCATCAAGGCCGAAAGACATTTCTGATCCTAGTTTGGAACTAGATAAACTTTGTGTGTTTTCAAAATAAGAGGAAGAAGAAGCTAAATTACCTTATAGGGAAGAAGTTTTTGTTGAAGAAGAAAGGATTATTGTTCCTCCTGTTGTTCTTAAAAAAGGAGTTCCTATCCCTAGTGAAGATGTTAATCTAGAAATCCAACCCAAGGCTGAAAAAGAATCTGGTGTGATAGAATCTGAGCAGCAAGCCATGGAAGAGTCAACTCTAGAAGAACTCCCTGGTGTGCAAGAAGAAAATATAGAAGAACTCCCTGTTATGGAAATAGAAAATCTGGAAGAACTCCCTGAGGAACAACCTATTCCTGAAATAATACCCTCTGCTAAAGAGAGGATGGAGACAACCTTTCAGCTGGCTAGACAAGAGATGAATGAGGAACTTAGAGATGAAACTGTGGATTTAGACCAAGCTCCTGAGCCTCTCAATCCTGAAAAGGAAGCACCTTTTGAGGGAGAGGAAACCCAAAATCTTAAGTCTGATGAATCCTCAAATCCAACTAAGTTATGTCCTATGGAAACTCAGTACAAATTTCCTATTTTTTTTGATGTGAGTGAGTCTCAGCAGGTTACTACAACTGGGCTTGATCTCTCTTCCCTATTTCAGTTAAAGTCAGTTTCTAACTTTGCACCTGAGAAGGAACCAGAACCAGAACCTACCCCTATACTAATTCCTACACCCGAACCTTTACCTAAACAACTATCATTATTTAATAAATATGATCTAAAGGAATTTGGAGACACTATCTTATCTGGAGCTGAGAAGCTTATGAACTCCCAACCTCGTGCTCTGAAAAATATAAGTGAGAGAGATGCCTCACTACTTTTGGAAAAATTTATCTGTCAAATCCAAGAAAGGATACTCCATGAAATTCATGAAGTTTGAGTTGAAAATAAGTTTCTTAGTAATGAAGTCACAACCCTGAGAAGCATGGTGGAAGAAATGCATAAAGAGCTGCATTCAAGATCAGAGCCTGCGACTACTCTTTATGAACCCACTATTTATCAAATATCTTGAGATTTTGTGTCTCAGATTCACCCTTATTTGTTATCCTTAGATGAAAAGATTGCGGAAAGGCACAAATAGTTGTTGAATGAAATGAGATTTCTTGTGGTGAACCTGAATAAACTCACTGATGAGTACACTGGTTGTCTTCAAAAGGTACTAAATTATCTCAAATCTCTGACCACAACCGTCAAAACTTCTAATATCTCTGGTGAATCATCTTCACCTTCATTGGATAGTTCTTTGCTTAGATCTATAGTCAAAGACGAACTTAAAAATACTTTTAGCAACCTTAATGTTGCTTCTTTCTCTGAAATTGTCAAGAACAGTAATAGAGTTCTTGACCTTGTGCAAATTCATTCGAAGATTGCAAATGATGCCCAACAGGAGATTTCTAAGAAAGTGGATTTATATTTCAACTAAATTTTCTCCAAGACTTATATGACCAACCACTTAAAATACCTTGTAAAGAATCTTTGAATTCCTCTTGTAACTCAAGCCTTCAAAAACCAGGTCCAGAAGCTAACTGAATTTACCATATTGTTGGAAAAGTTCATGGAAAACAATGTTGAATTTGAAAAATCCATGCAGTATGGTGGAAAAATTATTGCAGACTTCTTCAAACTCCTAAGACCTTGTCTTCAGGTCCATATTACAAAATTTTTTTCTCTAGTAGCTGCACGTCTCAAACCTGGACTGCCTACATTCACCTCTGCCTTAGCCTCAACTACCATGTCTGTTGGCCAAGCTCTCAGTCAAACCATGCCTGTAATTCTTGATCAGCAACTACCTCGATCTTATACTACTCCTACCTTGTCTCCCTCAGTCTTTGATGGTCTCCCTTTACCCTCTCTATCTACCACCTCTCTGCCTTATTCTACATCAACCACTGCCCCTATGGCTTCCTCTTCTACTACTGATAAAGGCAAAGAGAAGTCCAATCCCCGAAGAAGACCAGTGATTACTCCTTTTTTGATGGGGATGTCATTATTTTTGTATCTATTTTTATTTTGTACTGAACTGTTTAATCTTAATGGAATGTACACCGTTTACCCTCTCTTATTTACACATTTTGATAATCCCAAAAGGGGGAGAAGTTTTGGCATAAAGTTTTTATATGTTATTTTCTCTATAGTTGCATCAATTTTACACTTTAACTGTGCATGATTTGTGATCATCAAAAAGGGGGATATTGTTGGACTCCTCATGTATTAATAATGTTTTAATGATCACAAATCTCATCAATGATCACAAATCTCATTCAACATAGTTAACATCTAAATTATATCCAATCATGTGTATTTATGTTTCAAGGTCACTCATGCTTTGTAATGGTTAAGCTCGATCCATTTCATGCATATTACTGTTTAAGTATGAATACTTTTATTTTCCTAAGTACGAGACACCATAAGGTGAGACACCGTGAAGACAAGAAACCATAAGCGAGACACCGTGAAGAAAAGACACCGTGAGCAAGACAACTTAAGCGAGACACCGAAAAGCGAGACACCGTGAAGATAAGACACCATGATAAAGACACCGTTATAAAGACAACATAAACAAGACACCATGACACTCAGACCGTGACACTCAGACACCCTATGAAGGAGACACCATTTTCATAACATACCGTGACACCGTTTCTTAAACTATTTTTTCGTCTTTCAATTTAATGTTTAACGATCATATTTGATGCCTTTAATGCACTGAAATAATTAATGTTTCTTTGTAGACATAGTACGAGGTACGAAACACATGGAACCTGTAGGCTAAAACACATGCATTCGAAGATAAAGAGTGGAGAGTTCCCAACAACAATAGCACACAATACTGAACGAAAAAAAAATCATTTGAGCACGACCATGAAGAAAAAATTGCAAGATTTTCAAAGAAATCATTGTCTCATACATGTGATCCGACACTACTGAAGAACATATGAAGTACACTGGAATCCAGAGAACATCTTCACATTATCAACACTAGTGAAGAATATAAGATAAATTATGACACTCTATTTTTCAAGAAAAAAACCAGAGAAGGACTCAGAAGCATCTCTGTTTAATCAAAGGATTCCAGAGCTGAACTTCAAATCACTAGAGCGTTTTAAACTAATATCTACTCTATCTCAGGGATTATTTTAATTACTTTTGAGCAGTGTGTGTACTCTGTATATTCCATACACACACTGACTCTTGTTCTAAACGGAAGGACTTCTAAATCCTTATACTAAACTCTTTATACTTTTTTCTACCCATGAAAATTGTGGAAGAGGTCCCTGTGTGGCCTGGTTATTATTTTTTTTACCCAAGAAAACTGTGGAAGAGGTCCCTGTGTGACCTAGACAGTCTGTGTACTGTTTCAACTCCGATCCAGGGTGTAGATCAAAGTTTATTTATATAAACTTCTTGGTGGCATGTGATCACCAAGTGGAGTGGATTAGGTCTCATCTTGAGACTGAACTACATGTTTCATATCCGCTTTGATATTTAAATTTAGTCTTCCATGTTTTACTTCTTTATTGCATAATCCAGAAAACTCTAATTTCACTTTGATAGTTAGTCTTGGAAATAAGTTATAACTGATTTGTCTTAGTAGGATAAATTCAAAAGTAATATTAATAATACATATTAAGATTATTGAGAATTAATCAATCTTCTATGAATTTGTTTAAAAAGTCAAACTCTTATAATAGTATAACCTTGATTAACTGGGATGTATCTATTTTTGTGGGGAAAACCATTTATCTTAAAACAATATTTCTGTAACAAATTTTTTTATAGTTACTCAATTCACCCCTCCTCTCTTGAGTAAACTACTTCGACCAACAATAATAATATGCAAGAATAATTTAGTTCATACCTAAATCAACATGTCATTTCATCACATCTGAAAACCCTTTAAAGAACATCACTATTATGTAATCCATACATTTAAAAAATACACAACAGCCTTCTAGGAATAATACACACTTCATATTTTAATAAGAATTCATTTTCCATAATTCAAGGGGCATTACTAAAAAGGGGTTTTCACACTCCAAATAAATGTTCGAGATGCTAAATGGGGATTTCAAATACATTTTATAAACCTTAATAAAATCTCCCTTTTTATTTTACTTTAAAAATTGAAATTAATTTCAAGTTTAAATTTGAATGTTTCTTTTTATCATTATACTCATATACTCCTACGCATGTATATATATGACTTGAATTCCAAAAAATACACTTAATCCATTGTGTATTTACACACACACACACAAATATATATGTATATAATTATACCCATCTATAAGAGGATAACCACCAGGTATATTAGAAACCATTTTAATAAACATGAATTTTTATTCAAAGACGAATCTTGAAATACTTCATTAATTCTAAGCATTTGAAGTTCTAATTGAAATGATAAGAAAAAAAATAAAATTTACAAATATGTAATTTTCATTTGAGAACTAAAACACCATTTAAAATACCACAATTCACTCATAAAAGACATTTAGGAATTTTATTAAACATTTAAATTGTATGGAAGCTTCTAATTTATATAAAATGAAGTATTTACATGAGAAACATCACTCAAACTTAATAGAAACCTAGTTAAAATTGGTTTACTTTTTTAAATAATTAGATAAATATATATAATAAATTTATTAGACATTATAAAATTTAACTAAAAACACAAATAGATAAGGTTATAGTATTTAAGGACCAAAATAATGGGCAACCTGCATGGAAATATTTTATATTGAAAATAGTGAAAACATTACACCTCAATAGGGACTGAAATGATCTTGAAAACAAATAATAATTTAAGAGTGACAAAATCACTAAATAAAATCTCACTAATGAGGAAGAATAGAAGAAAATATATCCAAATTTGATGGATAACTCATCATCATTGACTACCATGATTAGAAAGTGCCCTAAATGTGGGTCATTAACCCTAGTCAACAAGAACTGGAGAAAAAAACCCCCAAATTGGTTAGGGTTTATCCATGGGATGTGATAAGTGAGGATAGAAAAGAAAATAAAAACTAAATTATAATATTAAGACAGTGGAGTAAGAGGAATGCTAACAAGAGGAGATCACATCTGAAATCATAGGGAGAGACATTCAAATTCCATGAAAGAAAAGGAAGAGGAGGTGTGGTCGGGAGACCCCCCTTAGGTTGGTGAATCGTGTGACATATATTGGGATATGGTAGGGTATTTTATTGTATTAAAGGAGAAAATAGGGAGGGGAAAACGTGATTTCCATTTTTTTTGAAGTATGATCATCACCCATGGTTTGGAAGAACAAATTTCTGAACCATGCACTAACTGTATACCCCCCACTAGAGGGTATGTTGTATGTCTCATGGTTAGGGACCACAATTTTGGATGTAGTTGGTCAACTATACATTTGGATCCACCAAATGATAGATTCACCCACAATGTTTGTGCTCATTTTCTACTAACTAAGACAAGAAACTGAGTGCCTTTGCAATAACTATAAAAATTAAAAAATTTAAGCAAATCAACCTAAAAATAAATTTTAGGATTAAATACAATCAATTAAAAAAAATAAAGTGGAAATTAACCAATTAAAGGTGTGAAAATTCTCTAATCATAACACTTTCTTCCACCAGAAAGCCTCAATTGATTCAAAAGACTAAATTAATAGAAAAGATCATACCTGTTCAAATATACCTTGAGTCTCCAAAACCAAGGATTACCATGACCACACCACAAAAAAAACTATGAAACTAACCAAAAAAGAATAAAATATTACCCAAACAAAATTTTTATTCAAAAGAACCTATAAACTCAAGACCCAATATAAGACACCCCCTATGTAAACGATCATCTAAAATTGATTGTAAAATGAATCATTAAAGAAAAAATGGAGGGAAAAATAGTGGTTCCCCTACTATTTTAGAAATTTATCTAATCAATCACCCTTAATAGGCCCTAAGGATCTAAATCTAATCTGACAAAAAAATATATCCAAAACCATGAATTTTTAAAGAAATTGAACACACATAATACCCAAGCATAGTATCTATACCCCTTAAGGAAAAAATAAATTAGATTGATACTGATACACGGTTTGCCCACCATAATGACTCCACTAACATAAAGTTTCAAGAGAACCAAGGTACACTCTAGTGGAAAGCAATATAACCAGGACAGGTTCCAAAAAGGATCAATTAAGATGCTTAATCAAAAACACATCCATAATTTCCATGGAACCAAACATCTAAGTATCCAAAAAACTAAGTACTAACATCACCTCAAAAAAAGACAAAAAATTGAATCTCAAATGAAGAGGGAAAGGCATGGCCATAATTTCCTCAAACATAGCTTTTACATTCAATAGTATCCAATGTTATCCTTAGAATGATAGTAGAAGTGGAAGAGACTTAGGGCATCTTTCCCAGAACACCAAGACCCTAGTGAACTCATTCAAATAAATAAGATTCCATCTAGCATATGACTTATGTTGGGTATATAAACCATCCTCATTCCCATTAATGAACCCAAGTTGTTAATTTATCAACCCCTAAAAACAAGCTAAAAAACAATACTAGTATCTATATGAAAATAATTGGCACCACTAATCACCAAAGAGAAAATAATTTTAAGATATTCAACAAATTACTGAGAGAACTCAAGGAAAACTCAGAGAGAAAAACTAACAAAGGGTAATTAAGAATGGATCCAATCAAAAATATGGGATTCAAATTTATCACCCACTTGGATTCTAGGAAATTATTATAACCAAAAGATCGTACTCCTTAACTACAATTGATTCCACTTTGTAACTTTATATGAAATGAACTTCCCGAAACCACGGAAACATTCTAGGGGAAATCCAGTCACAATATAAATGTAATATTTAAATTAAAATGGATCAAAATTTAACTCTCCCCAAATGGATACACCATAGGAAAAAGGGAAAACCACAACAAACAAAACCCAAATACCCCTATTTGAAATAAAAATTTCAAACAAAAATCCATGCCCATATTAAAAAACTAAAAGAAATTTTAAAATTATTCTTTTCAAAATCATGGTAAACCCAGAAAGGTTACCCATTTTTAGAATTATTTTCTATATTTATAAAAAAATATTTTTTAATTTACTTTAAAACATTTCTTGAAAATTTTCATATTCCATGTTTTACTATAAAAATAAATTATAACATAAAACATTTTTTAATCCAAAATCATCACATTGAAAATTAAAATCCTTAAAAAATTAATAATTTTATTTTTAAATTATTTCACAAATCTATAAAAGAATCTTTAGAGTCACCTTGAGAATTTGAACCTTCAAAGTTTAAATTAAAAAATTTACATTTTAGAAATTTTAGATCATTAATTTAAAATCAAGCTTTCATTGGAAAACCCCTTTTTTAATTTTCCAAAAACTAATAATTTTACCTCTTTAAAACTGACACAAATCACGAGAAACCCCAATAAATAGAATTTCATAACATAAAAACTTATATGAGGGTCTAAGTTTTTGTGCATGACTGGGCCACATGGTTTGTAAGACCACGTGAGAAGCATGCAATTGCCACTAGAATTCACATCAAACCATTAACTAGGGCTCTAAATGAGTTTCTAGGCCATCTGAGATCACTGTGTGATGCTATATCACCCCCGTGATCACCTATCAAACACAAAAGTCTTAAAATCACCCTTAAATCATTAAAACAAGTCCAACTATCATTAATAAAAATCAAAATAAATCAAGAATAATAAAAAATTATCAAAATTAAAAACTCAAACCCATAATCTCATGGTAATTATAGTATTAGGATTAAGGTGTTAGCTATACGATATTTTATACCTACACCTCATGTCTCAAAATTTATCTATTCATCTACCTTTACTTCATATAATATCATTTTTATTGAACCAAAAAGTATAGTCCCTCCATAAAATGCCCAATATACCTCATGAAAACCTTGGGCATGTTTTTGACCACCCATGGGTGGAAAACAACACTAAGTAATTAATGTAAATCTAGTGGGAATAAAATTACCCAACAAATAAAGTTTAATAAACAATTAAAACATGGGAACAAACCATCCATATATCAGATGTCCATACTAAATCAAATAGGTAGAAGTATAATAAATATTGTGAAGAAAAATATCATATATAAATATCCACTATAATCCCACCACTCACCCCCGATCTCCCTACCTTGTAATGCATAGATTCACAAAAACTACCACCAAATTCCTTTTCTTCATCCACCACTATCTATAACTATCCTACATCCATAGAAAGATGTAACAGTCCTACATAGATGACGTGATAAGTTAAACTAAAATAAATAATATACCTACTTATGAATATAAAATCCACCATCCACCACTAATAAATACATAAATAGATGGTAGTAATTGAACCAAAACCAAAAAAAATGATAAATATAGGCATAAGCATAAATATTATTATACAGACCAAAATTAAACCACACCTCATTGTTTGTATTTAAATAAAAGATCCTTTTTGAGATAGTTTGGAACAAAATATTATAATTAGGTTTTCATTACTTTAAATACAAATAGATTTCATTAACCTTTTATAATATGGTACTTTTATTTTATTTAAATGAAAACAATCACTGAGAAAACGTTTCTAGGGTGACACTCCTTTTTATTAAAAAATCAATTGAAAAATACATTTTTAAACATTCTAAAAAAAATAGTTTACAATAATTTTTAAGGTAATCATTTGTTTTGAAGGAAAAATCGGTAAGAAAATGAATACATGATAAAATAAAATCACACACCATCTGTTATAAAAAATTAAAATTCATCATTGAAACAAAATGGTCTTAAGAGAAAAACTAGGCCATAAATAAAAAATTAAAACATAATACTCGTGTCGAATAAAAATCAAAATTCTCTAGAACTCAGATGAACCCTCATTGGTCCATTCAAGGGGAATATCCCTCAAGAAAAACATAGCATATCTCAGGGAAACTATCTAGAGAAAAATACAAAACTAGTACAATATATGTACCTAGAACTCCTACCTAACTACCCAAGGATTCCCATGACATATAAAGATAGGTGATCATTTTAAAAGTAATAAGAATATGAATGAATAATGAATTTTATAATAAAACCAATATCTAATTACCTCACCTATTAACACCCTTTAAAGAAAATACCCTTTAAGTAATATAGAGATATAAAAATTACAAAAACACTTATTTTCATATTCCATATGTCACATTTTAATGATAAATTTTCTTCCATAATTCATGGGCAATGCCTCAAAAGGGATTTTCACTCTCTAAAGAAATGTTTAAGGTACCAATAGAGACTTTCAAATACATTTTAGAAAGCACACTAAAATATATTTTACAGTTTACATTGAAAAACAAAACAATCATTATGATTAAATCAGAATTATTATTTTTATTTTTATACTCATATACACTTACACATGTATATATATATATATATGTGCGTATGTGCCTTGAATTTCACAAATTCACATAATCCTATGTGGATTTGCACACACACACACAAACATATATATAAGTACACCCATTAATATGTAGAAAAACACTAGATACATTAAAATCCATTTCAATAAAATTTCATTTTTATTCAAAGATAAATCATAAAATACTTTATCAATTTTTGGGATTTCATGTACAACATGAAATTCCTTGAAAAAAGTAATAGGGGTAAATTGGGAATTTTACTTTGATAATAAAAAAACCTTTTAAAATACCATAATTCACTTTTAAAATATATTCTATCTTTTTATTAAACATTTAACACGTAAGGTAGTTTTTGATTAATATAAAACCTAGTATTTACACGAGAAAATTCCCTCAGACTTAATGGAAACTATATAAAAATTGGTTTACTTTTAAAATTACTTTATAGTTAGACAAAATAAATTTATATATATCAAAAACATGAATTAAAAATATAATAAATAAATGTTTTAGTATTTAAATACCAAAACAAGGGGCAACCAACCTGGAACTTGCTTCCTCTAAAACGACAAAAAATTTCCACCTCAATGGGTTATGAGATGCTCTTGAAAATAAATAAGAATCCAAAAATCACAAAAAACCTTAAATAAATACAATAAAAAATAGGAATAATGGAATAAAATCTACCCAAATTTTAGAGAGAACTCATCATCTACAACAATCATGTCTAGAACGGGCCTTAATCAGTGCTTGTAAACCCTTGAAACCATTAACTGACCAAAAAAACCCCCAAATTGGGTTTTGGTTCATACCTAACATATGAGTAGTAATGAGAGAAAAAATAAATAAATAATATTTAATAAGATGATAGTGGATTTGGAGGAGTGCTAATTGGAGGAAATTGCATCCTAAATCACGAGGAGTGATAACTGGATTCCATATTGGAAGGGGAGGATATACAACAAATAGATCTCCATTGGGATGGTGCATTACATGAATTTGATAGGTATAGGGATGCGTTTGGATCATCTTAAATAAGAAAAGAGGGAGGAAAAAAGATTCTCCTTTATTTATAATTCAGGGCATCATGTATGCTTTTAAAGAATAGTTTTATAAAATGTGTACCAACCATCTTCCATATACTAGATGGTCTTGGTTATATCACACCATCAAGATGAATGGTTCGGGAAACCATGTGTTGGCCTAGAATTTTTCCCTATCAAATGAGAGACACACCTATATAGTTTTCACATAGTTTCCCCTAACTGTGCAACCAAGTCATGTGCCAATGTAAAAACTAAAAAAAATTAATAATTTAAAATGACTTAGCCCAAAAATTAATGATGTTATTATAAATAAATAATTAAATAAAATAAAAAATAAATTTTATAGGTTGGGGTGTAATAGTTAAGGATTATTTTAGGAATAAATCAATGATGATTATTTTGGAAAACTTCTAATAAATTTCCTTGGGAACTAAGAATGGTTTGGATGCATTGTTGATCAAAATGTTCAACAACTGCATGACTCACACTAGAGGTTATAGAACACATGACATGGGAAAGATACATTTTTAGACAAATATTTCACCAACCATTTATTTTTTCTTCGTTAAATTATAGATGCATTTGAACATTCTCAGTATAGATTCTACTAACCATGGGATAATCGTGTGACATGAAAAATCCTATATATTCGCTAAAATTGTAAATTAATGGTCTTAAAACACAAGAATAAATACAAAATCTAAAAAATAAATAAACTAATTTTGAAAATTCTGGTTGGAGTGAAATAAGAGTCATTAGGATAAGGATGAAGAAACAGAGTTGGAGTTGCATTTTGAATAATAGATTTGAGGGGGTGTTTCAAGGAATGGATGTGTGTGTTTCACTGTTATTGATAAATTAGAGTCAAACTATGGTTTGGTTTCTTAAACTGTGTCATTGAGGTCTTGAGGTGGATTTTTGGAAAAGTAACAACCTTAAATTTTTTTTGAAAAAACATTACATATTGTTTTAAAAATTTTATATACCCCTATGTTATTTTATACATGCGGTGTAGTAATAATGGTCAAAATATGGAGCCTTGAGGGGTCTTTTTCAGGATTATATAATTTTGGGTTTTATAATTCCATGGATCCTAGGCGCTTTATGGAGGTCCAGAGGTCAATTTTTTTGGCAAGACTATTTTGTGAGTCATTTCATCATGATTCCTCAACTTATCTATAAACCTTCCTCAAATATATTATATCAGGGGGTTTGATGGGTTTTAAATGGGGGAATATGGGAAAATTGTAGCATTATTTATAGAGAGTGCTTCTACTTCATCCCAATATGGTGTTCTCATTACCCATTGTGCCATGGGTTTGTAAATTTCCAACACCAGTAAAAATTTAGAAGTCCCTCTAAATTATTCTTATTTTCTTTACATTTCGCAAACCATAGATGACTAGACTTTAATTATTGGATAACTTTGACCATACATTGGTTATAATTATACCCTAGATTCAATATATTTATAGGTCATGATCTGAGGTGAAATTATCCAACCTTTATATTGATTCTTCGGAAATTCTATCCCTAGAGGGTTGTACCAGCTTTGTGAATTCAAATGTGTTAACCTAGGGAAGTGGATTGGATAGAGATCATTATGTTATAGGTTTTTTATGTTTTCATTATGTTATATCTATCTTGTGATCATATTTTTCAACTTTTTTCTTCTACTACTACTTGTGAAGATTTGGATGAGATAGAGGATTCATAACTTATTCTTCTATCTTCTAGAATAATATTCTTGATTGAATTGAAGTGATTTCTCCCCAAATATCATTGATAACCCGTTTGTTACTTTTTTTGTTAGTAAGGGTGTTATTAGGGGTAAAATTAATTGATAATTAAATTAAATAAATATTATTAACCGGGTAAGATGAATTTGAAATGGGGAAGTGGAAATGAATATACTTTATGGGATTCATGTTAATTTCAATGTATTGGTTTTATTGGTTGATATTTTTACTTGTGATTATCTTATTGGATATTATTTTCACCCTCATAATTATATAAATACATAAAAATTGTAATTTAAATAGGATATATGAAATATGGAATTATAATTTGTCATTATTTTTTACTATTATGTTTTGTGTTTACTACTATCTAATAATTTTATCGTAGGGGTGAATTTGATTGTACTAATTTTTTATGGTTGGAATGTGGGTATTTATGTTATTTTGTTTATTGTGTCTCCCATTGAATATTGGCAGATAGGTTCATGAATTAAATGGGATAATATAAATGGGTCATAAAAGTGGAAGTAATTTTTTGAAGTGGTATGTTGAAAACCAAATGAATATGTTATTAATATTTGGATTATTAGAGCTTAAATAAATATTATTTCAAGTAATTAAAGATATTAAAATACCTTTTCCAAGATCACTATGAATATAAATATGTAATACATGGAAAATTAGAAATGAAGTACACTATAAAATCTCTACATACCTTACATCAACAAGACACAAAAACATCTTCACCACCTTTCAAAACCATTGAATGAGATTGATGAGGATCACAAAAGTTGCAGTAGAAGGACTCATACCACTTGAGGTATCCATGGTATGACTAGATAACACATATTTGGGAGTCAATATAATTTATTATATTCCATCATATCATAGTGATAAGAAGGTAGGATAAAGAGATCTTTGAGTGATATGTAGTCTCATCCAATAATTTAGCTAACATCTATATACCTACTATCAAATGGTAGTGGAGTTTATAAATCCCCCTAAGGATTATCTTTAGTTGATTCATGAAATAACTCCTGTGTTATAACACATGGGTTAATGCATCATTATTAATATTCACTACATTCATGTATTAATAAACTCCATCATGTTATATCTCATATAATGAATCCTCCAATGATAGGAATTATAGAAGATCAATAATAAACGTTAACTAGTAATGCCCAGATACCAAATATATATCATATCCTTGTAAAATTAATTATAATTTATGAATCATAGAAAGGTCATGTCATATTACCATAATATAAATCCCATTTATTTGATTATCATACCACTCATTGCCTTGTGATTTAAATTATATCATAATATAAGGTATCATCCTTAAATGTTACATATTTTTGAGTTTTATGTCATGAAATAATTTTATTACATTTGAGGATCTTTATGATTTTGGGTTTTAGATACTTAAGTAATCAACCATACATAAATAGATATTACATAATGAATTATACACTTTTTGTAAGTATCCATATTTCCCACAATAAAAAATTTTATGATATAACAAGTTTTATTTACATAACACATCTTTACAATTTCTATCTTGATCTCATCCTTGTCCGTACACATCCATAAAACCTTGTGAAAAATAGTTTAAAACATTGGATTATCATAGAAATAATATTATGGGATATATAAAAAAATAAATAAATATTATAGTTTAAGAATATTTAAAAGAAATTGTGTTTGTAAAAACAATTTTTGGGCTCAAAATAAAGTTTTCTTACTTAAGAAATCCACTTATCTAACCAAATATTTTCATAAAAAAATTAATTATAAATATTTAAGGGAAAAAATAATAAATTTTCATTTTAAATAATGGAAAACTCATGAAAACGTTTTCTCAAATATATATATTTCAACATTAATAAGTAGTATATACTTTCCTTTAAATAAAATCTCATTATCTTACCTTGTAAATCATGTGATTTCTATAAAACCCATAATAATCATAAATAAATCATGTATGTGACTAGGGACATAATTTTACTTATATAATATTTCTTATAATAACATAAAAAATACCCAATTCATTTTATGTCTATATTACACCCACCTATCCTTGGTATATAATGCAACCACTGGTCCTTGGTTTATTATAGAACCACCCTTATTCATTTTCTCACAAAGCGTTACAATTCATTTTCCATCACCACCTTTAAAGGATGGATTTATTGATGGATTAAACACATTTATAAGATATTAATGATATTATTATACTTATTTAATTATAATATCACATATAACCTATTACTTTCTATAACATTTAAAATATGATAATGTCCCTCGTGTGTACAACAAAATACCACCTCACGAAGCGATGTGATTCATTTTTCACATACACTTTACATAAGAAGTAATAAGGAAAAAATTTATGAATATAAGTGATATATATGACATGATATAGATTCTATATGATTAATATATTTCCCAATTACTTATCATTTCACTCATTAATGGAATGATATCATCGCTTGTGCATGAGTGCGACCTACCGTCTACACGAAGCGATGTGATTCATTTTTCATGTCCGACCTTCAAGAATGATTATAGAAAAGGATATATTTAATCAATAAGATATTTATAACAATAATATAGTTTTTGAGATTATTTTAATATATAATATATAAATGAACCAAAACATTCATGAAAAAACATGTATAAGGAAGAAAGGTAATTAACACCCGAAATAATGAAAATAATGAAATATTATTAACAAATAGGTGGTAAAATGTTATAATGGGATAATATATGATATTTTAAATATGAATATGGTAATTTTATAAATTAATGACATTCTTAAAACTATTATTCATTATTTTATATAGTGTTCAACCAAAATGAATTGTGTGGTAAGAGACTTCATCTCAATTTCCCTTCATTAAAGAATATTGTAATGTTATGAACTTAATTTATTTTATATAGTATACATACTTACCTTTTGAAATGTTTTATCATGATTTATTAATAATTAATATTTTTTTAATTTTTAATTATTTCATCCAATGGTATTTTACTTGAAAATTAACAAGTGTTGAAATGTATTGTACAATATCACTTTCTTTTGAGTTTGTTAACTTTTTATTGAAACAATAACTATCTTGTGACCATTTTTCTTTAGAAATTAAATTTATCTAAAATATCCATATTATTTTATGATTTATATGATAATTTCCTAAATTAGATACCATTTTTAAATATAGTGCTTAATTTTAATGTTATTTTATTAACTTGGGAAATATTGATAAATTTGTATCATTTAATCAACACAGATATTTTATGATAAGAAATATTGATTCAAGAATTAAATAAATTAATATGTATATAAGAAAAATTATACATGAATATATAGTTGGGGACCAGTCATAGATAACCCCTTAACGCATCTATAGGTCTTATAAAAATTAGTTGGCCAAATCAGATGGGTTTTTACCCAATAATTCTAAACTTTCTTATGAAAGGAATTAACGGTAGAGGTATCATGATGCCTGGGATCATAAAATCAAATAATTAATAATTTATAACATTAATAATTCATTTTTTTATTATCAATTATATTTTCTCTATGTTAGTATCTTTAGATCCATTTCATTCTTAGTTTATTGATTAAATGGATTGTGTTTTCAATTATATAACTTCTATATTGATTATTACTTATCTAATTACGATATTTAAGTTACTGATTAAGTGGAATATGTGTTCAGTTGATAAAATTTCCATATTGATTATTATTTATTGATTCATGATATTTTTTTTTTCATGTAATCCTTACTAAGAATTTAATCACACCCTTATTTTTTTCCTTTCACCATGATATGAAGAAGAAGTCTTGGTATGAGTACACAGATGCAAATTTTTTTCCATTAATATGATTTATATTTTTCTTTTCCCATTATAAAATGGGTATCATGTATGTATCTGGTTTTCCAAGACTACTGAACTGATTATTCCTTTAGTATTTGACTCCTTATAGTAATGATAATGTAATAAAGTAGGCACCAGTTCTGGGTTACTGGAGTCAGGTTTGTTACAACTGGTATTAGAGGAAGTTTTTTAGAATACTTAGGAACTATATTTATGAAAAAATATTTCAGGGAACATAAAACTATGATAATCATTGAGGATAAATATAGATTAACATTCAAAAGTTTTGGTAAGGAATATATTATGTGGTTTTTTAGAGCAATACATCCTTGTATGGATGCTACTAGGGGATATGGTTCTAGAATATATATTCCAAATGATAATAACTCCAAAAGGGATCATTGGTCTTGACCATACCTTCAACTACTGCACATCAATGGGCCTTACTGTGCACCTAATTTGACACTCTCAAAGGTTAATATTTGGATCATCCACATTTTCTTTACCAACCATTATGATGGATTTGAAAAAAAAATTATCCATAAAGAAACCAAGTTTATGATTCTGGGATTAACAGTGTATGAATATTAATTTATTTAACTTTCACATCATATTGAGAATTATACATTATGATTTAAAATTCATAATTTTATGAGGTAATCTAGTATATTCCATTGATTAAAAATGTCTCTTAGAAGGAATAATTGTATCAATACTCCTATAAAATGTATATATTGACCTTTTTAGAATGCCAATATAACCAGTATTGAAATTTATAATATAATGTCCATAATAGATAAGCTTAATTAGGTTATGGAAAAAATCCTTTTCGAGATGGAAAAATATCTTTCATGGAATGATTATATAATGTTGGATCACTTCATGCTATAGAATCCCCCATAATTTTGTGGGAATACTAGTATAATGGTATCATAGTCATGTATTGAGTCTCTAGAGAATATATTTATAGTTATGGGATTTGATTAAAAGGAAAAGGTTACACTTGTAGAGTATTGTCTCAAAGGCAATTTTAATCAACAGTGGTAGTTGATCCAATATATTTTGGATGAAAAGGAAATAAAACTCATGGAATGTAATGAAATTAAGGATACACTATAAAAAATATATTTCCCTAATTGCCGATTAAATAAAATTAATAAAAAGTTCCTAAACATAATTTCAAAGGAAGAATAAAGTGTTCCTAATTATGGGTATTTCTTTACAAGGTTATCCATGAATGCTATGAATTACATTTGAAACACAGAGTGAAAGATTGACCATTTATTTGAAATTATTAATATAATTATTTAATTGATAATGGAATTTCAAATTTTTTCATCATACGATGAATTAGTTTTATGTGACATAAAAATAGAGAATAAATTCCCTAGATCTTATATGTTTAAGGGAAATCTAAAAAATAAGAGGTTAAATGAGCACCAAGAAAAAGGGAATAGACCAGAGAATAAGAAGAGAATGAAGAAATTTACACCTTATGGTAACTATGGAATGAGTTATATACAGAAATTATTTAAGGGCTCAGAAGTTTGTTATAAGTATAGAGATAACATTAATCATGCTAAAGACTGCAAGGGGAAGAAATAAAACACTATTATTTACTATTTCAACGGTAGGGATATGGGGAACTTTGAAAATTAATTCCCTAAGAATCAATGAAATCTACCATAGAAGAGTAAAAGGGGAGAAGCAAAATCTTATCCAATCACAATAGTTGATGTGGAAGTACCCAATTATGTGGTGATAGGTACTTTCATCATAACCCCAAATTTATATAATTATTTATTTGATTATGGATCCTCACACTCATTTATGTCTTCCATGTTTTCTAAGAAAACAAAATATTTCCCTAGAACTTTAAGAATGGATTTGTCATTGAAAACTGAAACACCCTGAGCTTCCACAGTATGTTTCTCTTTGAATAATACAGTAGCTTGCGTTGTACACAACTTTGAGTTCTAGCACACCACGACCAATCAAACTAGTCATTATGAATAGTAATTTACACTTTTTGAATCTTTATAAATTTAATTTTTTAAAATGGAATTCATTTTTGTATTTGGAATATCAAAATTAACTTAGGGTGATTTTTTGGTATTTTTTTGAAAACATTCAATTTTTGATGAATATTGAAAAACACTGCATTATTTTTTAAAAACTAATTTTTATTTAAATAATTATTTATTTTATTTAAATTTATTTTATTTCAAAATAGATACATAATACCTATATTAGTTCAATGTAATTAATTGGAGTCATTTTATAATAAGAATAGATGTATAAAATTTTATTGAACTTTTTAACGTCTTTTAACGACCTTCTAGGAACATTAGTAAATTTGCATAAAATGTAATTTTACTACTTCTGTGAATTGAATTTCAAAAATTCGAGAGTCAAAATTGAAATCTGTAAGTAAAATGTCATTCAAAAGGATGAAAATAATTTTTGGTTACTAGTAACTTTTGAATTTTATTTACCACTGTTAAAAGTAAATAGGTAATTAAAGGTAAAAAGGATATTATAATTACCCTTACTGTAACGCCCCGACCCTAGTTACCCAGAGTCAGTGCATTATTACATAACATTGTCATGATCACAAGAAAGATCAAATCTCAAAAGACCGATTGGTTTAATATCCTTGGAAACACTAGATATATTCATAAGTTTTACATTACATCATAAAATGAAAAACTACTACAACAACATAATGTCTCCACAGTCCACACTATTATCCCCTCATAATATCCCTGCAGGTCATTCATAACTTACATCTTCACATCCTGGGGAAAATAAAACATAGAAAAGGGGTGAGCTCAAATGCCCAGTAAGGATAACAATATAGCGGAACATTCAAAATAAGCATAAACATTTAAGGCAATTCATTACTAAAACAAAAGCCTTTTAAACTTGAACGACAACATAGTATGGAAAAAATAAAATGAAATAATGCCATTTACTTATTCACATGGATATTCTACTAATCGAATAATCACATGAAAAATCAATAACCACTTTCATAATGATGGAATGCATAATGCTAAACTTTAATTTCTTTGTCAAGGCCTCGTCCCAAGACCTTGGGGCTAACTGTAACCGGAACCCAACCCGGAGTGCCTCTAATAACCGGACACCAACCCGGAGTGCCTCTAATAACCGGACACCAACCCGGAGTGCCTCTAATAACTAGAGACCAAACCGGAGGGCTTACTTTTACCAGTCCCTAACCTGGAGGGCTTACTTTTACCAGTCCCCAACCTGGAGGGCTTACTTCAACTAGTCCCCAACCTGGAACATACTTGTCCAACACATTCATATGAATTAAAGGTTGAAATATAACATAAACATTATTATTGGAACTAGCATATGAAATGTCAATAATTTACTCATAAACCATGAATGACATATCTACAGTCAAACATATCACAAACATTCATTACAATATGGAAGTTTTATATCATAATAAATCAACTTCAAATAATCTTAAAATCCATCAATGGATGTTGACATAGATGAAAATGTTTTTTTAAAAATTATTGAGAGAAATATCCCTTTTTCATGAAAACATTTTAATGTTATACAATTTAGAAAGTAAGGCATTTAAATACATTTTTGGATCAAAGTGTCCCATACCACTTTGAAACTATTGAATGGAATTAACACTTTTAAAACATTTATTTTCATATAAATAAATCCTTACAAACCGTTTTGAAAACGTGGACATAAATGAGGATGATTTAGAAGAATAAATATTTAAAACATTTAAAATGATGTTTTAGAAAAAGTTCCCTTAGAAATAATCCCTTTGAAAACTCTTTTATGAAATATGGACATGGATAGTAAATATGTCCCTGTAGATACTTACGTAAAGACAATCTCGGTTATTAAAGATATTGTGAAGTAAACCCTTACAATTTGGTAACTTATGAAACATACAACCCATGAAAGAGGTATCATACAATGAAAATGTAAATACACATAAGGTAAAGTGTATTACACAAAGAATACAATTACGGGCAGTACATACACCACACAAAAGATAATAGTGGAAATACGGCATGAATCTCACGGAAATAAAGAGTGAGATGAAAACCCCTTACCATGTTAATCAACTAAGTCATATGGCCAAAAGTTAATAACCACCAAATTATTTACAGAATAACATGAATATAAAGATAATCATGGTAATATATATATCAAATGCCAGTACATAATACACCACTTTCAATAATTTAGTGGCGAATAATGGAAATCTCACGTAATTGAATGTGAGATAAGAAAATCCATTACCTTGTACTTTTACATGGTTGGGGTAGGTTAACCTCCTGTATAATATTGAAATAATTGTTATTAAATTATACAAGAATCATATATATTAATATGATATCATATATGATCTTTTAATATTGATTTGATAATAATATCTTAGTATTATCGTTGTTTCGGGTGTGAAATTACTTGTTTTCTTTTGTATGTTTTTTTATGTAAGATGTGTTTGTAAAGGATAGGTTGTATATTATTCATATCCATAATTATATCAAGTCTTTAAACATAATTTTTAAATCATCAAATGATAATTATACTTGAATGGATACGATGGAGAATGAATCTCATCGCATTCGTGGAGACGGTAGTCCGTATGTACGCACGAGCGACAATATCATTCTTTTGATATTAAAATAATATATAAATGGATGGTATATCATATATACAGAATCAATAACATGTTATATTTATTATTTACATGAGTTACACATCATTATTATACCCATCCAAATAATATTATATTGAATAACAATTACACCACGACGTGGAGACGGTAAGCCGTACGTACGCACGTATGGTGACATGTTATTAAAAGGGTGGATAGAATACTGAATATGGTTGTACCATATTTATAATAACATCACATTATATAAATGATACTGGAGTTATTATTTTAGAATGGTAACAACAAAGGAAGAAGAAGTGGAAGAAGAAATGAACTTGGAAAAGGGTGGTGAAATCATTACCTCTTCTTCGGGCTCTTCCTTTTGATTTGATCAAAAGGGCTCCTTAGGTTGGCTTTCTGATCAAACTAAGGCCTCTAGGTTGTAGTGAGGGAAGTTGGGAGAGTATTTGTGCAGAGTTTGGCCGAACCAAAAGGCTTTGAAGGGTGTGAGGAATGAGTAGAAGTGGTCTCCTTTTATAAGGGAGAGGAGGGGCTCTTTAGGAAAGAGTGAAAGTATTACTTTATAATATAATTATATTCGGTTTATAATGGTCCAAAAATCATTGAGGTCGAATATAAGATGACTCATATTCTAAATAACATCAAACAATAAGAATTGGACAGGTTTTAGATAATATTTTTATCATTATAATCTTATTTATTTAAATGATTTATTAATGAGGTAAACATTGCATCATTATTGTGTCATTAATAATTTAACTTATTTGATGTCTAAAAATTATAAATAAAATATCATTATGTAGGAAATATTTTTATCTTTCTAATGAATATTTATAATCTAAAATCCAACATGTATAACCCTATGTAAAAATTGTTCTTCTAAAAGATGTAAGCTTATGCCATTTTTATTTTTATTTTAACTTTATTAATATAATGTGTCCCTACCACATAAAAGTGGCTCTAAGGGGTCCCCAAATCGACCCAAGGATGCCCATGGTCGGGTATGTGTCCACCAATAAGGTTATGACACGTTTTAGGGTAATTTTGTATTATTATAATATTATTTTTTAACCCTTATTTACCGGATTTACCCTTTAACCATGGTAAATAAAATATTTACCGCAGTAATTATTCAAAATGTGTAAAAATAAAAGTTACCTATTTACATAATTTGGACATCCTGATTACAAATATGTAATCCATTTTTCAAAATTCAAAACACAGAAGTGGAAGAAATTAATTTAAAATTAATTCCAGTTGTTAAAATAAAAAGCGTATTTTTAAGAGATAATAACTATCAAAAGATTGACACTTGTTTATGTTCGGTTTAATTGTAAAATTATGCCCAATGACCAAAATTATATTAAATGGTAAAAATATATTCTAAATATACTTTAAAACCACTTAAATTCATAATTTATCACTATTAATTATTTTGATTAAAAAAGTTGTTTTTAATTAAAATTTAGTAATTTTCACTATTCATCAAAATATGAAAGTTATCCGAAATGTACCAAAATTTCACCTTAGGCTAAATTCGATATTCCGAATCCAAAAATGAAGTCCATTCTAAAATATAAAATATATATAATTTCAAAAATTAGGTATTACTATTCATAACGGCTAGTTTGATTGGTTGTGGTGTGTTAGAACTCGAAGTTGCGTACAACTCACGCTACTGTATTATTCAAAGGAAAGCGTACCGTGGAAGCTTGGGATGTTTCATTTTAATTTTTTTGATGTCCCCATTTAGTCAAAAAGTTTAAAATATTGTATTTAAAAAGGTTTCACTATTAAAAGTTGATAAAAGTGCAATACTGAAAATGAATCTGTTCTTGTATTATGTCTATGAAACTCATAATATGGATTCTAAAATTATAAGGATTATATAAAGTTTAAAATTTAGTTAATACTATTCATAACCTCTTTTGAACGGCTTGTTTGGTAATTCATGGTGTGCTTGAACTCGGTGTTGCGTGTAGTGCAAGTTATTGTATTATTTTAAAGAAATAACACACTATGAAATCTTGGGGTGTTACATTCTCCCCTCCTTCAATAAATTGCGTCCTCGCAATTTGAAATTGTTCTTCGAAAATAAAAGGTTGAAAATAAAAAATATCTTTGTGGGAAAACCCTCATCAGATATTGGGTTACTAAAATTTAGTCTTAATATGAGGAAATGAGAAATGAAAGGGTCACCACCAAATTATGATCTCGATTAGGAGAAAATTAGTTGAAATTAGAGACATATAATTGGAGGAAAAACGTAAATATTTATAGGTACTGATTAAGGTCATCAATCACAAACAAGTACAAAATTGAGGTCCTTAAACTCATCAATCTATGATGATTTGAAATACCATCGGTTCAACAAAATATAGGGTATTAGGATAACACATTTTTGACGTTTCAAAATATCTTAGTTGAAATACCACATCGAAAAATGAATTAATGAGGCCTTTATTTAAAATAAAGAGTGGAAAGTATGAAGATTACCGAAAATAACACATACTAGGTTTCCATGTAGGAAAATATGGATATGGAAGAGAAATCTAACCATCAATTATCTGATGGAGAGTGGTAGAGAACATGGCTATGAAAAGGCCAACAATCCCAAAGCCATAAATTAGTGATGATTTAAGGTACCATCTAGGACAACATTTTTGTTCTAAGTTCCTTTTCTTAATGTTGAGGAATTTATTTATGAGATTGGATAAGATCATAAGGAGATATACTTACTTTATAATTAGAGTTTTGTCCATTAATAAATTTATACCACAAACTCATCTTTCACTCGTAAAAAAATTCTATTTATACTATTCGTACAGGGTTCCAAAATAAACGAATTTATAATTTATCTACCAGATCTTTTAAAAAAACTACATTATTTAATCCAGGACATCTCTTGGGCCAGTGGTAGGTGATACACCCTTGTCACCCTTCGGTTGCGGGTTCAAGTCTCGCGGCCTTGCCGGACGCGACGGGTTGCCGCCCAACCTTCGGGTTGTCCTTTTATGGCAATCCAAAATTAATCTCAAACTAGAATTTATCCAAAATATTTATGACCAAACTCACAGTCCAACATTTATAAGGAAGTTAAACATAATGTAGATCCTTTTTACCACGTAATAGCATATGAATACCTTCATCATGTATTCTTTTAATACACTGAAACATCCTGAATTACCATATTCCTTATTGATTACATTCATGCTCCCTTATTCCATATAGAATGCTGGATATACCACATCAATCCAAAAATGTTTTAAACCCCAACAATAATGGAATATACAGATCATTAATCAGTTCCAAGGTAGTCAAGAATATCCAATATAATTTATCCAAAACAATCATGTATTATTCCAAAATCACTAAATTGGTATCAGAACTATATTATGGTTTATCATTCTCTCAACCATATATTTTCCAAAAATTTATCCTGCTGTTGAGTCACCTTTCTTTGTTCCACACAATCTCAAGTCCTTAATGAAATAGTACTGCAGTACAATACTTATATACTCCATAATTATTATAACAAGTACATTGTTGATACAACACTCAATTGACATAATCAACATAAGAACTCTAATCATTCCTCTTCATCTGTGGTAGTATCATAACTTGATTATTATCCAATAACATCATTTGCGGCATATTCTGATGACTGGGACATAGGTTCGCATAGTGTCCAAACTCCTTGCAAATGAAGCATTGTACATTTGAAACCATTTTCTTACCCTTGCAGTCACGTAATTTGTGCCCTTTTCCTCCACACTTATAACAAACTCTCATTCCTTTCAGGCAAGTTCCAGGGTGTTTCTTTCCACAGTTACCACATATGGGAAAATTCTTCTTTTCCCTCTTCCCTTTATCCATCTTTCCTTCTTCCATCCTTTTCTTCTCTTGCTTCCCTTCAAATCCATAGGACTCAGTAAACTCTTTACTTATCTTATCAACACATGATATTATTTCTTCATATGATGATAATACATGCGAGACTATTTCTCTTATAAATTCTGGCTTAAGACCATGAAATATATGGTCCTTCTTTCTCTTTGTATCATGTGCATTGCTGGATTTTTCATTCCTTCTACTAGGCACCATTTCTAAACAATGGAATACACTAGATTAGTTTATGAATCAAAATACATAATCCCATACTTATAAATCACTTAACATAAATTGAACTATTTATGGATATAATCCATAATCATAAAAAATATTTTCTTTGAGGAAGTATATACTCATAAACCCTTCATAATGATTTGTAAAGAAAATGAGAGTTATCCTAAGCATATCCCCCGGGAGTGTCGTAACCAAGAGTGCAGCAAGGCCCGTTGTCGTGCACCAGTTCCCGTTCGAGTCTAGCTCAAAGCGGTGTTTTCGGGTTTTACCCCTAGGTACATCTGTGCCAGAGCCGCCTCTACTTGCTCGTATCTAGACAGGGATGTATTGCTCGGAAAACTCATAAAATCTCTACAATACCAAAATTATAGGATGTTCTTCTATACTAATCCTCAAAGTTCATCTTAGGTCTACGTGCTCTAATCAGAGTTTATCTAAATCTAGCTTCCAAGGTTTGTACTAAGCTTCCTCTGATACCAACTGTAACGCCCCGACCCCAGTTACCCAGAGTCGGTGCATTAATTACATAACATTGGCATGATCACAAGAAAGATCAAATCTCGAAAGACCGATTGGTTTAATAGCCTTGGAAACACTAGATATATTCATAAGTTTTACATTACATCATAAAATGAAAAACTACTACAAAAACATAATGTCTCCGTAGTCCACACTATTATCCCCTCATAATATCCCTGCAGGTCATTCATAACTTACTTCTTCACATCCTGGGGAAAATAAAACATAGAAAAGGGGTGAGCTCAAATGCCCAGTAAGGATAACAATATATCGGAACATTCAAAATAAGCATAAACATTTAAGGCAATGCATTACTAAAACAAAAGCCTTTTAAACTTGAACTTCAACATAGTATGGCAAAAGTAAAATGAAATAATTCCATTTACTTATTCACATGGATATTCTAATAATCTAATAATCACATGAAAAATCAATAACCACTTTCATAATGATGGAATGCATAATGCTAAACTTTAATTTCTTTGTCAAGGCCTCGTCCTAAGACCTTGGGGATAACTGTAACCGAACCCAACCCGGAGTGCCTCTAATAACCGGACACTAACCCGGAGTGCCTCTAATAACCGGAAACCAACCCGGAGTGCCTCTAATAACCGGAGACCAAACCGGAGGGCTTACTTTTACCAGTCCCTAACCTGGAGGGCTTACTTTTACCAGTCCCCAACCTGGAGGGCTTACTTCAACTAGTCCCCAACCTGGAACATACTTGTCCAACACATTCATATGAAGTAAAGGTTGAAATATAACATAAACATTCTTATTGGAACTAGCATACTAAATATCAATACTTTACTCATAAACCATGAATGAAATATCTACAGTCAAACATATCACAAAAATTCATTACAATATGGAAGTTTTATATCATAATAAATGAACTTCAAATAATCTTAAAATCCATCAAAGGATGTTGACATAGATGAAAATGTTTTTTTAAAAATTATTGAGAGAAATATCCCTTTTTCACGAAAACATTTTAATGTTACACAATTTAGAAAGTAAGGCATTTAAATACATTTTTGGATCAAAGTGTCCCATACCACTTTTAAAATTTTGAATGGAATTAACACTTTTAAAACATTCATTTTCATATAAATAAATCCTTACAAAACCATTTTGAAAACGTGGACATAAATGAGGATGATTTAGAAGAATAAATATTTAAAACATTTAAAATGATGTTTTAGTAAAAGTTCCCTTATAAATAATCCCTTTTAAAACTCTTTTATGAAATATGGACATGGATAGTAAATATGTCCCTGTAGATACTTACGTAAAGACAACCTCGGATATTAAAGAGATTGTGAAGTAAACCCTTATCAATTTGGTAACTTATGAAACATACAACCCATGAAAGAGGTATCATACAATGAAAATGTAAATACACATAAGGTAAAGTGTATTACACAAAGAATACAATTATGGGCAGTACATACACCACACAAAAGATAATAGTGGAAATATGGCATGAATCTCACGAAAATAAAGAGTGAGATGAAAACCCCTTACCGTGTTAATCAACTGAGTCATATGGCCAAAAGTTAATAACCACCAAATTATTTATAGAATAACATGAATATAAAGATAATCATGATAATATATATATCAAATGCCAGTACATAATACACCACTTTCAATAATTTAGTGGCGAATAATGGAAATCTCACGGAATTGAATGTGAGATAAGAAAATCCCTTACCTTGTACTTTTACTTGGTTGAGGTAGGTTAACCTCCTTTATAATATTGAAATAATTGTTATTAAATTATACAAGAATCATATATATTAATATGGTATCATATATGATCTTTTAATATTGATTTGATAATAATATCTTAGTATTATCGTTGTTTCGCGTGTGAACTTACTTGTTTTCTTTTGTATGTTTTGTTATGTAAGACTTGTTTGTAAAGGATAAGTTTTATATTATTCATATCCATAATTATATCAAGTCTTTAAACATCATTTTTAAATCATCAAATGATAATTATACTTTAATGGATACAATGGAGAATGAATCTCATCGCATTCGTGGAGATGGTAGTCCGTACGTACGCACGAGCGACAATATCATTCTTTTGATATTAAAATAATATATAAATGGATGGCATATCATATATACAGAATCATTAACATGTTATATTTTTTATTTGCATGAGTTACACATCATTATTATACCCATCCAAATAATATTATATTGAATAACAATTACACCACGACGTGGAGACGGTAAGCCGTACGTACGCACGTATGGTGACATGTTATTAAAAGGGTGGATAGAATACTAAATATGGTTGTACCATATTTATTATAACATCACAATATATAAATGATACTGGGGTTATTATTTTAGAATGGTAACAACAAAGGAAGAAGAAGTGGAAGAAGAAATGAACTTGGAAAAGGGTGGTGAAATCATTACCTCTTCTTCGGGCTCTTCCTTTTGATTTGATCAATAGGGCTCCTTAGGTTGGCTTTAGGATCAAACTAAGGCCTCTAGGTTGTAGTGAGGAAAGTTGGGAGAGTATTTGGGCAGAGTTTGGCCGAACCAAAAGGCTTTGAAGGGTGTGAGGAATGAGTATAAGTGGTCTCCTTTTATAAGGGAGAGGAGGGGCTCTTTAGGAAAGAGTGAAAGTATTACTTTATAATATAATTATATTCGGTTTTTAATGGTCCAAAAATCATTGAGGTCGAAGTTAGGATGACACATATTCTAAATAACATCAACCAATAAGAATTGGATATGTTTTAGATAATATTTTAATCATTATAATCTTATTTATTTAAATGATTTATTAATGAGGTAAACATTGCATCATTATTGTGTCATTAATAATTTAAATTATTTGATGTCTAAAAATTATAAATAAAATATCATTATGTAGGAAATCGTTTTATCTTTCTAATGAATATTTATAATCGAAAATCCAACATGTATAACCCTATGTAAAAATTGTTCTTCTAAAAGATGTAAGCTTATGCCATTTTTATTTTTATTTTAACTTTATTAATATAATGTGTCCCTACCACATACAAGTGGCTCTAAGGGGTCCCCAAATCGACCCAAGGATTACCATGGTCGGGTATGTGTCCAAAAATAAGGTTAGGACACATTTTAGTGTAATTTTGTATTATTATAATATTATTTTTTAACCCTTATTTACCGGATTTACCCTTTAACCATGGTAAATAAAATATTTACCGCAGTAATTATTCAAAATGTGTAAAAATAAAAGTTACCTATTTACATAATTTGGAAATCCTGATTCCAAATATGTAATCCATTTTTCCAAATTCAAAACACAGAAGTGGCAGAAATTAATTTAAAATTAATTCCCGTTGTTAAAATAAAAAGCGTGTTTTTAAGAGATAATAACTATCAAAAGATTGACACTTGTTTATGTTCGGTTTAATTGTAAAATTATGTCCAATGACCAAACTTATATTAAATGGTAAAAATATATTATAAATATACTTTAAAACCACGTAAATTCATAATTTATCACTATTAATTATTTTGATTAAAAAAGTTGTTTTTAATTAAAATTTAGTAATTTTCACTATTCATCAAAATATGAAAGTTATCCGAAATGTACCAAAATTTCACCTTAGGCTAAATTCGATATTCCAAATCCAAAAATGAAGTCCATTCTAAAATATAAAATATATATAATTTCAAAAAGTAGGTATTACTATTCATAACGGCTAGTTTGATTGGTTGTGGTGTGTTAGAACTCGAAGTTGCGTACAACAAACGCTACTGTATTATTCAAAGGAAAGCATACCGTGGAAGCTTGGGATGTTTCATTTTAAATTTTTTTGATGTCCCCATTTAGTCAAAAAGTTTAAAATATTGTATTTAAAAAGGTTTCACTATTAAAATTTGATAAAAGTGCAATACTGAAAATGAATCTGTTCTTGTATTATGTCTAAGAAACTCATAATATGGATTCTAAAATTATAAGGATTATATAAAGTTTAAAATTTAGTTAATACTATTCATAACCTCTTTTGAATGGCTTGTTTGGTAATTCATGGTGTGCTTGAACTCAGTGTTGTGTGTAGTGCAAGTTATTGTATTATTTTAAAGAAATAACACACTATGAAATCTTGGGGTGTTACACTAACACATGTTCTAATTCTATTGGATATGTGTTTCTAGAAAAAAATAAACCATATGAATAAAATATAATCTTCTTTGACTCATTGGATTAGATTAGGATGTTTATTATTATTATATTTAAAAAAGAGTTAAAATTGTTAAATTCAAATTTTGATAAGTTAATTTTTTTTAATATAGATTTATACATAAGAAAAATTCGACTATAAATATTCATTAGAAATATAAAATTATATCTTAAATAATGTTATTTAATTTATAATTTTTTGTGCTTAAATAATTAAATTTATTTATGACACAATGATGACACAGTAATTACCTTATTAATGAAATATTAAAATAATTGATATTATAAATATCCAAATAATGGTAAATTTAGACTTTTGATTATTTCAACTAATTTTATAGGTTAATATTATATGTTAGGGTTGATTAAATAATTTTCTTTCTAAGTGATAAAGTTGTTATGACTTTAAAAAAACAAAATACCAAAGAGTGTCAAAATTGAAATAAATGTTTTTTTAAAACAAATACTATATTATTAAATATTATAATATTTCTAAAAATATAAGGTTCTGAAAAAGGACTTAGATAAGGTTATATGTGTCAATAATGAACCACTTGGGGTTCTCTTGGACTTTTATTGTAAGTTTATTAACCATTTATTATAATAATTCAAGAATACATGGTGAAAGTTAAACTATTTAACTAAGAGTTAAATCTAAAATATAAGGTTAATATGGTGACCTAAACCACTATAAAACCTATTGGTCAAGAGTTTTTTGACCCAAACCCACCTTAAAATCAAAATAAATCCTTTTGGAGCCATTATAAACCGAATACAATTGTATAATAAATTAATATTTTATGCTTTTTCCAAAGTTACCCACACCTCTCTTATAAATGGTTACTTCCCCTTCTCTCAAAATCACACCTCAAAATCCATTTGAATCAGACAACCCTTACTCTAATATATTCCAAACAACCCTCACATAAACCTAGAGGAATTAATTTTATCAGAAAGGAAACCTAATGATCCCTTTTGATCAAATCAAAAGGAAGCACCCAAAGAAGAGGTAATAATTTCATCACCTCATTCAAAGTTCTTTTATTCTTCCACTTATTCTTTCTTTATTGTTTCAATAAAAAAATAATAACTCCAGAACCTTCTACATAATATGATGTTATTATAAATATGGTACAACCATATTCATTATCTTATCCATCCTATGAATGAAAAAGTCAGCATACATGCGTACGTACAACATACCATCTCCACGTCACGCTGTAGTTTGTCATTCAACACTTCATTATTTGGATGAGTATAATAATGATTATAATTTTTGTAAATAATAAATATAACATTTTAATTATTCTGTGTATATGATAAAACATCCAATTAGATACGATTTCACCATTAATATAATGGTATTGTCGCTCGTGCATACGTTTGAATTACCGTCTCCACGAACGTGATGAGATTCATTCCCCATAATAACCATTCAAGAATAATTTTTATTTTATGATTAAAAATAATGTTTAAGAACTTAATATCATTTTTTATATGAATTAAATACATCCTATACATAAGAAACATGAATTAAGTAAAAAAACATATAACAAAAAATGAATTAGTTAACACCCAAAACAACGATACTACAAAAATATTATTAACAAAGAAATATTAAGATCATATATGATATTATATTTATGTATGTGGTTCTTGTATAACTTAGTAACAATTATTTAACTATTATATAGGAGGTTAGCATACCCTCGACCAAGGAAAAGTACAAGGTAAGGGTTATTTTTACAATCTCTTTATTATCGAAGGTTGTTTATACCTGAGTATCTACTGGGACATCTTTATCATTCACATCCGTGTGTGTTAAAAATTTATTTCAAAACATTTTTACTATTTCCTAGAATTTGGGTTATATTAATTTATACCCTTATTTTAATTTTTATAATTTTTTTTGAAAATAATCTTTCCGTCGTTTTCCAAATAAGGTACTTTATGACATTTTTGATGAATTAAGGTAAGAATGTATTTCTAAACTTATAAGATGGGTGTGACTATTTTCCACCATTATAACACCTTCAAAGCTTCCCTTACAAGCTTATAATAATATTTTCAAAATAAATTTTTTCTTTTATAATTATGTGACTTTTAAATTATTTCAAAATAGAAAGAGATATTTATCTCAAATAGTTTCGATTTGATATATGTCATCATTATTTGATGGATTTTATACTTGTTTGAAGTTGATTTATTATGATACAATCTTCTATATTGTATTGAAGGTTTGGAGATATGTTTGACGATGGACATTTTTATTTTTATATCATTCATGGTTTATGGTTAAAGTATTAACATTTTGTATTCTAGTTTTAATAGGAATGCTTATGTTATGTTTCACACTTTTCATATGAGGAATTCATTGGACTTAGTAAGTGATGGGTAGAGCCCACTATATCTCCTCGATGTTTCAATAGGTGTCATGAGACTAACTTGTGTGTTGGCACAAGGCCATGAAAAAATCTTATTTATAGTCTTGGCTTGAGGCCTTGACTATGTGGTTATGATATCCAAAATTATGCATTCCATCATTATGAAATTGGCTATTGATATTACATGTGATTATTTGACTAGTAGAATATCCATGTGAATAATTAAATTGGAATTATTTGATTTATCATTCCCATATTAAGCTGAAGTTTATGTTTAGAAGGCTTGTGTTTTAGTACTATACAGTGCTTTAAATGTTTTTGCTTATTTAAGAAAGTTTTTGTTATATTGTTATCCTTACTAAGCATCTCGGCTAACCCCTTTCTCTATTTTATTTTTTCCAGGATATGAAGACGTATATTATGATTCACCTGTAGGAATAGGATAAGGGATATGAGTGTGTTCCAAGGGGACACAATGTTGTTGTTTTTCCATTTCATAATGTAATATAAAACTTATGTATGTATCTAGTACTTCAAAGGCTACTAAACTAATCAGTATTGAAAATTGATCTCTAGTGATCATGCCAATGTTATGTATTAATGCACCGAGTCTCGGTAACTAGGGTTGGGGTGTTAAAATTGGTATCAAATAAAGATTAGTTCAAACCTTGGATGTTAGATTTAGAAAAAATTTGACTAGCGAACATTACTGTAAGATAAACTTTGTGGATTTTCATATAATAATTTCCTAGAGTTTGGGTAATATAGATTTATTTTCAAGGAAAAAAATCCTTGTATGGATACGAGAAGGTAGAGGTGGATCCGACAGAGATATATCTAGGAGTAAAAACTCCGACAAGGAGTTTTGGGCTTGACTCGGGGTATCCTGGTACAAGACAATGGTCTTTGTTGGACTCTTGATTACAAAACTCCCAGGGGATATGATTATGATAATTCACATTTTCATTACAAAACATTATGATGGATTTATGACTAAATTCATCCTAAAAGAAAACACTTTTATGATTATGGATTATATGCATAAACTGTTCAATTTATGTTAGGTATTTTCCTAGTTTGGAATTATGTATTGCAATTCATAAACACATCTAGTGTATGCCATTGTTTAGAAATGAAGCCTATTAGAAGGAATGAAATATATATCAACACATGAAATTCATGTAGGGATTTACCTCATACTCAAGATAATTATTGTAGATCTAGTGATGCAACCCATACTAAATAACTTATAACCATATTGGGACAACTCACTCATGTTATGAATAATAATATTACCCATATGGAGCACCCTGATCCACAACACAGAGGATCAATGTTAGACCGCTTCATGAGGCAACAACCACCAACTATCAATGGGACTAAAAATCTATTTTTATCAAATCAATTTATAAGTTCCTTAGAGAAAATATTTCATTTTTAGGGGTGTAGCAGAAGGGAAAAAATTTTCATGGATGTTTATTGACTCACAGGAGATGCAAACCAATGGGGGTCATTAATTCAAAACACAAAGGAGGATAAGAAGTATAAAATATTGAAGGGGGATTTAAAAGATATTTTCTCAGAAGGATACTTTCCTCGTGACCATTAAGTGGATATGGAAAGATAATTTTTGAGTATGATCCAAAATGAGGATGATAATGTCACAAAGTATGAGGATAACTATACAAGGTTAACAAGGCATGAAACCTATAATATACGTAACCCAAGGAGTAATATTGATCAATTATTTGATGGGTTAAAACCATTTCTCTGTAGATAATTATTATCACAATCCTTCTCATCATACAAAGATATTGTCTCATGTGCTATCAAGAGAGAAAAATAATTCTCTAAGTCTTACAACTTTAAAGAAAAGAAAGAGAAGAAGAGATCTACTAAACACTCTGGAAATGGAAATAAGGGGAAGAAGTGAAAATTTGAATTTTCATCCTGTAGTAAATGTGGGAAGAAACACCCCAGTACTTGCCTGAAGGGAATGGGAGTTTGTTATAAGTGTGGTGAAATGGCCACTAAGCTCGTGATTGCAAGGGAATGAAAGAGGATATCAATGTTGAATGATACAATTTTAGAGAAATGGGGAATTATGAAAATTAATTTCCAATGCTCCAAGGAAACTTACCTCAGAAAAGGACAAGGGAGTAAGGCCATGCTTATGCGATCACTACTGCTGAGGTTGAAGCTCTGAATGATGTGGTGGTAGGTAATTTAATGGTTTCCTCACATTTATTCAATGATTTATTTGATTCTAGATCATCGCATTGTTTCATATCCTCCTAGTTTTCTAACAAAATTAGATATTTCCAATTTTAATTAACAAAGGATTTGTCATTAAAAACTCCTAAGGGAAGTATCATTACAAGAAAATTTTATGAATCAGTTCCAATTAGGGAATATAAACATGATTTATCTGTTAATAGCATCATCATACCCATGATTTAATTGGATATAATCCTAAATATGGATAGGATTTAAGACTATGATGCGAAAATTTATTTTAATAATAAGGAGGATACAATTTTCTATGATATTAATGAGTACCATATCTTTAGAGAAGAAACATAACCATATGATTCTTATCTAGATACTCCCCCAGTAGCTCTACTAAATTCAATTATTGTTGAGGAAGTGAGTGAAATAACTATGGGTTAGGAAAGGAATGTTCAAATATAGGATGTACCTATTGTGCAAGAATATGTTTATGTGTTTCCAGAGGATTTACCTGAACATACTCTAGAATGAGAAATTGAGTTTTCCATTGATTTAATTCATGGTTCAAGACCCATATCGAAGAACCCATATAGAATGGACACTGTGGAATTAGTGGAACTAAAGAAAACAAATAGAGGAATTGAGTAATACATGATTTATTCTCCCTAGTGTTTCTCCATGGGGAGCCCCTGTTCTTTTTATTAAGAATAAAGATGGATCTATGAGGTTGTGCATTGACTACAGGGAGATCAATGATATAACAATAAAAAACAAGAATACCCTAACTCAAATTGAAGATTTATTAAATAAACTTCATGGAGCTCATTATTTTTCAAGGATAGACCTTTGATCTGGATATCATCAATTTTGTGTAAAGAAGGAATAAATTATTAAGACAACATTTTGTACCAGGTATGGGGATTACAATTTTACAGTAATGACTTTTTGGTTGACTAATGCACCCTCCATCTTTTTGGATCTAATGAATAGAGTATTCAAGGAATATCTTGATGAATTTTTAGTGTTATTTATTGATGATATCTTGTTTTACTCCAAAAGCTACAAATATCGTTAAAATCAATTGTGCACTATTCTAAATACTCTTAGAAGAAATTAATTATATGGGAAGTTTAGAAAGTGTGAATTCTGGATTCAGTAGATTTTTTTCCTGGCCATATTTTTTCTATGGATGAAATCTCTATTGATCATTATAATACAAGAGCAATAGAAGAATGAACAACACCGACAAGTATAACTAAGGTATGCAGTTTTATTGGTTTAGTCGGTTATTATCGGCGTTTAGTCCAGAATTTTTTCTGATTGTCTAACCAATTAACCAAGATTACACATAAAGGGGTTAAATTTGTTTGGAAAAAAGAGTGTGAAGAATGTTTTTAAGAACTGAAGAGAATATTAGTCAATTATTCTATGTTGACTCTACCATCAGGGAATAGTGGGTTTGTTATTTATAGTAATGCTTCAAAGAAAGGACTCAATTGTGTCCTTATGTAGAATGATAGAGTTATTGCCTATGCCTCATAACAACTAAAAATTCATGAACAAAATTATCCCAATCATGATATTGAGTTAGAATCTACAATCTTTTCTTTGAAGATATAGAGACAATATCTCTATGGTGAAAAATGTGAGATATATATCGATCACAAGAGTTGGAAGTATATTTTCTCAGAGAAAGAACTCAAAATGAGGCAAATACTATGGATTGAACTACTCCAGCATTATTATTTCTCTATACATGACCACCTCGAGAAGGAATGTAAGGTAGAAGATTTTTTGAGTAGAAAGGATCATGGAGTTTTGAAAAATATGAGAGTTGAAAGGGATCCTATGTTCATGGATCTAGTAAAGATAGATATGGGAATAATCATTCAAGGTGAAACATCAATATATTTTAAAATGGTTTCCAAACCATATTTACTAGAAAGGATAAAAAGTTCTCAGACTAATGATGATGAGTTTCAAAAGAAAATTAAATCTGTGAATGATGTGAGATTGACTAACTTTGTATATGAAGATGGAATTTTGAAATTTGGGAAGAGACGTTGTGATCCTGTTATACTTGATCTAAAAAGGGAATTATTGGATGATGCTCATATCTTTAATTTATCTATACACCATGGTATCACTAAGATGTATAGATATTTGAATGAAAAGTTTTGGTGCGACAACATAAAGAGGGATATTTTTTATTGTATGTCTAGATGTATGGTTTTTCAATAGGTGAAGGCTGGAAGACAACATCCTAGAGGTTTCATGCAACCTCTTCCCATAACTGCGTGTAAATGGGATGATATTATGATGGACTTTGTCATGGGGCTACCAAATAATCCATGAAGGAATGATGAAATAAGGGTCATTGTTGATTGTATTACCAATTCAGCACATTTTCATGCAATAAGAGAAGATTTACTACTTGAATGTTTAGAAAGACTATATATTAATGAATATGTAAGACTTCATGGTGTACCCCTATTGATTGTTTCTGATCGTGATCCCAATTTCATATCATGATTCTAGAAAAGTATTCAGAAATCCATAGATACCGAACTTCGTTTAAGAACTACCTACCACTATCAAACTGATGGACAATCACAATGGACTATTAAAATCTTAGAAGACATGTTGAGATCTTGCTCACATGACTTTCAAGGTATGTGGGATTAGTATTTACCTATGGTAGAATTTTACTATAACAATAGATTCTATTCAAGTATTCAAATTGCACCATATGAAGTGTTATATGGAAAGAGATACGATACACCAACTTTTTGGGATGATATTGGTGAAAGAAAACTCGTAGGCCCAAAACATGTTGATGAAACAATGGAATAGGTAACGATTATCCAAACCCACCTCAAAGAAGCTCAAAGTATGAAAAAGAGCTATGCCAATAACTAAAGGAATGAATTAGAATTTCAAGTAGGATATCATGTTTTCTTGAAGGTATCTCAATAGAAGGGTGTTATATGATTCGGTAAGAAGTGTAAATTATGTCCCAGGTATATCGGACCTTTTGAAATTCTAGAACGAATTGGAGTTGTATCTTATTGTTTGGAAATGCTTCCAAGTCTCTCCAAAGTTCATGATCTGTTCCATGTATCACTGTTGAGAAAATACATGCTTGACCCAATGCATGTACTCACCTATAATGAAATAGAACCAGAAACTGATTTTACTTATTATGAGGAGCCAATTAGGATTGTTGATACCAGAGAACAAGTATTGAGAAAACAGGCGACTCTTCGGGTGAAAGTTCAATGGAGAAACCATAAGATGGAAGAGGCCACGTGGGAACCTGAGGAACTTATGATGAATAACCAACTGAGTATTTTTATGTAGTAATATTCTATAAATTTTGAGGACAAAATTATTTTCAGGAGGGAATAATGTAACACCCCAAGCTTCCATGGTATGCATCTCTTTGAATAATACAATAGCTTGCATTGTATGCAACTTTGAGTTCTAGCACACCACAACTAATCAAACTAGACATTATGAATAGTAATACCTACTTTCTAAAATTTAATAGATTTTATTTTTCAAAATGGACTTAATTTTTGGATTCGGAATATCAAAATTAGATAGGTTTAATTTTTGGTATTTTTCTAAAAACTTTCAATTTTTGATGAATAGTGAAAAACCTGCATTATTATTTAAAACCAAATTTTTAGTTAAATAATTATTTATTTTATTTAAATTTATTTTAAGTAAAAATATATAAATAATAACTATATTAGTTCAATGTAATCCATTGGAGTCATTTGATAATAAGATTAGATGTATAAAATTTTATTGAACTTTTTAACGTGTTTTACCCACCTTCTAGGCATGTTAGCAAATTTGAATAAATTTTTTTTATAACTTTTGTGAATTGAATTTAAAAAATTAGAGAGACATGGTTGAAATAAGTAAGTAAAATGTGGTTCAATAGGATATAAATACTTTTTTATGAATCGTAATTTTCGAATTTTATTTACCACCGTTAAAAGTAAATAGGGAAATTAAAGGTAAAAATAATATTATGATTACCCTAACACATGTCCTAATTCTATTGGAGAAGTTTTTTTTGTCAAAAATCAACATTAGGAATAAAATATAATCATCTTTTATCCACTTGTTTTAGATTAGGACAATTATTATTATTTTATTTAAAAAAGATTTAAAAGAGTTATATTCAAATTTTAATAACTAAATCATTTTTAATATAGAGTTATACATAAGATAAATTTGTCAATAAATATTAATTATGAACATAAAAATATTTCCTACATAATGGTATTTAATTTATAATTTTTGGACATTAAATAATTAAATTAATTTATGACACAATGATGATGCAGTAATTAACTTATTAATAAAAGATTATAATAATTGATATTATAAATATCCAAATAAATTTAAATTGGGACTTTTGATGAATTAAAATAATTTTATAGGTATAATATGACATTTTAGGGTTGATTAAATAAATTTTTTTCTAAGTGATAAAGTTGTTATGACTTTCACAAAAACAAAATACCAGATAGAGTCAAAATTAACATAAATGAGTTTTTAAATCAAATACTATATTATTAAATGATATAATTTTTCTAAAAATTTAAAGTTCAGTAAAAGGACTTAGATAAGGTTAGATGTGTCAATAATTAACCACTTTGGGTTCTCTTGGATTTTTATTGTAAGTTTATTAACCATTTATTATAATAATACACGAATACATGGTAAAAGTTAAACTATTTAACTAAGAGTTAAATCTAAAAGATAAGGTTAATATGGTAACCTAAACCTATCTAAAACATATTGGTTGCAATGTTTTCGACCCATCCCCACCTTATCCTAAAAATAAATCCTTCTGGAGCCATTATAAACCCATTATTATTTTATAATCAATTAATATTTTTAGCTTTTACTAAAGTGACCCTCACCTCTCTTATAAAAGGGTACTTCCCATTATCTAAAAATCACACCTCCAAACCCATTTGTCTTAGCCAAAACATGATCAAATATACTCCCAACCACCCTTAATTCAACCTATAGTCCTTACATTGATCAAAAATCCAACCAAAGGAGCCATTTTGATCAAATCAAAAGGATGGACCCCAATAAAAGCTAATAATTTCATCACCTCTTTCAAAGTTCTTTTCTTCTTCCACTTCCTATTTCTTTATTGTTTCCATAAAAAAAAATAACTCCAGTACCTTATAAATATTGTGATGTTATTATAAATATGGTACAACCAAATTCATTATCTTATCCATCTTATGAATGAAAAAGTCACTATACGTACGTACGTACGACTTACCGTCTCCACATCATGGTGTAATTTTTCATTCAACACTTCATTATTTGGATGGGTATAAAAATGATTATATTTGATGTAAATAATAAATATAACATATTAATGATTCTGTATATATTATATACCATCCAATTACATACAATTCACCATCAATTTAATGGTATTGTCACTCGTGCATACGTACAGATTACCGTCTCCATGAACGTGATGAGATTCATTCCTCAACATAACCATTCAAGAATAATTTTAATTTTATGAATAAAAATAATGTTTAAGAAATTAATATAATTTTTATTATGAATCAAATAAATCCTATAAAAAACAAACACGACTTATGTAACAAAGCATATAAAGGAAAATGAATCAGTTAGCACCCGAAACAATGATACTACTAAAATATTATTAACAGAGCAATATTAAGATCCTATATGATATCATATTTATGTATGTGGTTCTTATATAATTTAATAACAATGATTTAACTATTATACATTAGGTTAAAAGGTAAGGGTTAATTTTACAATCTCTTTACTATCTGAGGTTGTTTATAGGTGGGTATTTACTAGGACCTCTTTATCATTAACATATGTGTTTCTTAAAAATGTATTTCAAACCATTTTCACTATTTCCTTCAATATAGGTTAAAGTCATTTATACCCTTGTTTGAAATTTTATAAAATATTTTTAAAGGAATCTTTCTATCATTTTCCAAACAAGGTACTTTATGACTTTTTTGATGAATTATGGTAAGAATTTTTTTTAACTTATATAGATGGTGTGGCTATTATTACGCCATTATAAAACCTTAAAATCCTCCCTTACAACGTTATAAAATTATTTTCAAAATAAAAGTTTTCTTTTATAATTTTGTTTTCTTTTTAATTATTTCAAAATAGTAAGATATGTTTCTCTCAAATAGTTTTTATTTCATCTATGTCAACTTCATTGGATAGATTTTACACTTGTTTGAAGTTGATTTGTTATGATACAATATTCCATATTGAATTGAAAGTTTGGTGATATGTTTGAATGTGGATGTATTATATTTATACCATTCATGGTTTATGGTTAAAGTATTAACATTTTTAAGCTAGTTTTAATATAAATGTTTACGCTATGTTTCAACCTTTTCATATAAGGAATGCGTTGGACTTAGTAAGTGACGGGTGGAGCCCACTATAGATCCTTGATGCATCGGTAGATATCATGAGAAAAAATAGTTTCTTGGAACAAGGCATTGAAAAAAAATCATATTTTTAGTCTTGGCATGAGGCCTTGACTATGTGGTTATGATGTCCGACACTATGAAGTACATCATTATGAAATTGTCTATTGATATTAAATGTGATTATTCGACTAGTAAAATATCTATGTGAATAATTAAATGGAATTATTTGATTTATATTTTCCATAATATGCTGATGTTTATGTTTAAAAGGCTTGTATTTTATTCTTAAACATTTCCTTAAATGTTTATGCTTATTTATGAAAGTTTCTGCTATATTTTTATCCTTAATTAGCATATGATAACACCCCTTTATATGTTTTATTTTTCCCAGGATGCGAAGAAGTATATTATGATTAACCTATAAGAATACGCTAAGGATTATGAGTGTGTTCAAAGGGGATATAATATTGTTGTTTTTCTATTTCATAATGTAATATAAAACTTATGTATGTATCTTTTACTTCCAAGGATACTAAATTAATCGGTCATTCGAGACTTGATCTCTTGTGATTATGAAAATGTTATGTAATAATGAACCGACTCTGGGTAACTAGGGTCGGGGCATTACAAAAACACCTAGTGTAAGTCTCACTACAACCACACATGAGCCTCACCCTGGTTGGAGAGGACACAAAAAGTGAATGCAAGAGACACGAGATAATATTCGGGTGGAGACATATTTCTAGGTTATTGTAGTAGGAAATGTAGAAGGTACTATTCAATACTGTAGATATAGAAATATTCATCCATCTGGGCCATTGGGCCATCAGTTTGGTCCTTGGGTCTTGTAAGGCTTTCGGGCCACCCAAGGCCTTCGGGACAGTTTTCTCTTAAGGGATTTGGGCACCTTAAAGGCCTTTAGGCCACCCAAAGTTCATTAGGCCACATGAATATTCAAATATACCAATAAGACTACAAGGGACAAGGGTCCAGATGAGGACTCATAGCAGCACATTCACCAAATCAAAGCTAACCAGAATTGGAAGAATGAGAGGATATAACATTGCCATTGGTACCAAGCCTATGTAGCTCGACACAGGATAGCTAGTCGACTAGACTTGTGATGGTGGGGTGCTGATATCATGACATGTACTGGGGTGGAGAAATTTAAAATTTTCTTGCCTGGGTGATTTACTATAAGAACTATGGGTTATTTAATTTTATCTAATACTTCATTCCTTGTAAGGGTTCCACCTCACCCATTGAAAGGTGGATTATCAAATATAATAAAATATAAAGGCCTTTAGGCCATTCAGTCAATAACTATCACTGCAACTAGAATGTGTAAATCAATACCCATTATTAAGTGACAACATCCTTTATTTGCAGACCCTATTATCATACCTATGGTTTACTTAAATATAATCCTTGGTATAGAATGGATTTCAAAATATGATGAAAAAATATTGCAAGAAGAATGAAATTATTATTTGGGATGAATATGTACAATTATACATCATCATCTAAAACATGTATAGATCCACCCCCAATAGATCTGCTGATTGATATTATTGGGGAAGAATAGAAGACTCAATATAGGTATGTAGAAGGTAATATTAAAATTGATTATGTAACTATTATATAGAAATACATTGTTGTATTTAATATGAAATTTCTTTGACATCACCTAGAGTGAAAAGTTGAGATTTATATTGATTTAATCAGTAATGCAAGACCAAAAACAAATACTCCCTATATAATTTCCACTACGGAATAAGTGGAGATTAGGAAACAACTAGATTGTTTATGTGATAATGGATTTATTCACCCTAGTGTTTCTCTACGGGGAGACCATTTTCTATTAATTAAGAAGGATGATGGTTATACATTGTTATTCATTGATTATAAGGAAATAAATTCTATTAAAATTAATAAAAAGTATCATCTACCTCCCATTGATGACTTATTATGTCAACTTCATGGAACCTATTATTTTCAATGATTAAATATCATTCTAGGTATCATTAATTATGAGTAATGAAAGAAGACATTCCAAAGGAAAGTATCTTAATGAGGTATGGGTATTAAAAATTTAATGTAATTCCATTTGGTTTGACTAATTCCGCATCTATTTTTATGGATAAAATAAATAGATTATTAAAGGTATATCATGGTGTTTTTTTGGTATTAGTTGATGATATCTTGGTGTATTATAAAATATATGAATATAATGATAATAGATTTTTCTTTATTCATGATACTTTTATAAATAAAGGGTTATATATTAAATTTACTAAGTGTGATTTTTGGATTGAAGAAGTTTATTTTCTTGGATATATTGTCTCTAGGGATGGAATCTTTGTTGGCCTTGTAAAGAAAAATGAAACTCAATAATAGCGTATACGAATGAAAATAACTGTGGTATATAGTTTAATTTCTTTAGCAAGTTAAAATTAATGACTCATTCATAATTTTTCCAAATTGGATAACCTATTAACCATGTGTACACATAAAGGGGTTAGGTTTTTTTGGATAAAGTAATGTGAAAAATTATTTTTTGAACTGAAGAGGAGATTTTTCAATGATCCGATTTCGACTCTACCATCTAGAAATGATTGGTTTGTGATATATAATGATGCATTGATGAAGGTAATTAATTGTTTTCTAATAAATAATGATGAATTTATTACACATTCATCAAGGTGATTTTATACTCATGAACATAACTATCCATCCCATGATCTTGAGTTGGTAGGGTGTCATTTTTTCATTGAAAATATGGAGGCATTATCTCTATAGTGAAAGATGTGAGACACATACAGATCAACAAATACTAAAATTTATCTTTTTATAGAAAGAAGGAAATATTAGAAAAAGAAAATGTCTTTAGATACTCAAATATTAGGATTTATCAATACACTACCTCACAAGGAAATAAAATAAGGTAGCATATGCATTGAGTTGGAAAGCTAAAATAGTTTTGACCCAAATGAGAATTGAGATAGGTTCTATGTTTATGGATCTAATAAAAATAGATAGAGGAATTATTAAGGAGATAAACCACTACATTTACAAATGATTTTGAAAGTATATTTATTAGAAAAGATAAAATGTTATCAAAGTTATGATGTGAAATTTCTAAATAAAATTAAATTTTTGAATGTTGGAAAGTTAGGAGAAAAAATCTGTGAATATGGTGTTCTAAATTTTTTTAAAAGATAATGTGTTCCATATATAATTGATCTAAAAATGGATTTATAAAGGATTATCATTGCTTTAACATCACTATACACCCAGGTAGCACAATGGTTTATAGGTATTTGAAGGAACATTTTTGGTAGGATAACACTAAGTGGGAAATTTATGATTATGTGTCCATAAGTTTGTTTTTTCAACAAGTGAAATTTATGAGAGAACATCCTAGGTTATTAACGAAACCTCTTTTTATTCCTTTATGGAAATTATATGACATTACCATTTAAGTTTTCATTGGACTACCATTGAATCCTAGAAATAATAATGAAATTTGGGTTATTATTGATCACTTAACCTAATCTGTACATTTCCTTTCTATAGATAAGATTTTCTTCCTAGGTACCTCATAAGGATCTATACTAATTAAGTAGTAAGACATCATGGAACACCTGGTATAATCATTCCTAATCACGATCCCCATTTTTCATTACAATATTGGAAGAGTTTCCAGAAGGCTCTTGATACTGAGCTTCATTTGAGCACTAACTACCATCAACAAACTAATGAACAATAAAAAAGGACTATTAAAAAAATGGAATAAATTTTTAGTTCATGATAACTAGACTTTCAAGGCATGTGGAATTAGTATTTTCCTTTGGTATAGTTTTATGATAAAAATAGATTCCATTCAATTATTCAAATGGCATCATATGAAGCATTATATGGCAAGATATGTCATACTCAAACTTTTTGGGATGAAACAAGTAAAAGGAAACTTATAGGCCCAATTGATTTTGAAAATATAATAACAAAGTAAGAGACTATTTAGGATCACATTAAAGAATCTCAAATTAGTAAAAAGAGTTATCCTAATAATCGAAGGAATTATTTGTAATTCCAAGTGGGTGATCTTGTTTTATTGAAAATTTCTCCATGGAAGGGTGTTATAATGTTTGGTAAGAAAGGAAAGTGGAGCCCATGGTACATTGGAATCTTAGATATCCTTGTACGAATAGGATCTATCGTATACAATTTGTAAATTTCACTAAGTTACTCAAAAGTACATGATGTGTTTCATATATCATTGTTATGGATGTACATACCAAACCTAATTCATGTTATCACCTTTGATGAAAATGAATTGGAACCTTATATATCTTACTATGAAGAACCCATCCATATTCTTGATACTAGAGAGAAAGTATTGAGGAATCATATAACAAGTTTGGTTAAAGAACTTTGTAGAAATCACAAAATGGAGGAAGAAACGTGGGAAATGTAGGATGTTATAAAGAATAAATACACTCATATATTTTGAAGGTAATATCCAAAAAAATTCAAGGAAGAATTTTTTTTAAGAGGGAATAATGTAAAACCCCATGTTTTTATGATTTATTTCTCTTTAATTAAATCCAACATCTTCGGTAGCTTGTGATGGAAACAACATTAGGTTTAAACCAAAATACTTTATTAAAATATAATTTAAACCTAACCATTATAATGTGAGAATTAAGTTGGTGAGTATGAATAGTAACAAATAAATTATAAAAATTATATGTATTTTAAATGAATAAATTAAATTTAATGGATATATATTTATTATAAATAAAATAATAATCATTTTAATCAAAAGAAGAAATGTTTTCTAAATTACCATTTTTCCAAGAAAATAGTTTTGTCTCATTATACACACTTATAATAAAATTAACTTTTAAAAATTTTAGAATATTTACTTGATAAAATTAAATTAATTTTTTAAATCATAATATCAAAATTACTTTAGTTTTAATTTTGGTTATTTTTTTGGAAAAGTTTCATTTTGTGATGAATAGTCAAAAATACTTCTTTTTATTGAAAACTTCCTTTTTGTTTGAATTATTTAAAAATTTAAATTATAATTTAAATTTGTTTTAAAATAAAATAGTAAAATTATATTATAATATATAAAATTTTATAAAATATAATAAATTCCATGTTGAATTTTGATGTTAAAATCTTCTATAATATGAGAATTTTCCCTTTTGAAACCGACATTTTTGTCACATTTGGGGTATAATTTTAAATTATATTCCTCCATATATGAGTATTTAATTTATATAAATGAATTAAATATTTGGAATCATAATAATTTATATTATATAATAATTTCAACTTAATTTTTTATTAGTATGAATAGAAAAAATAGTAAAACTTAATTACCACAGTTGAGGTAAAAATTGATTAACTAGTGGTTAAACTAAGAATATATGAGTTATAAATGACCTACCAACATTTCCTACACGAATTTTATGGACCTATGTATACCATATAAGCTATAAGGATATATAATGATCTATTTTTAGGCTTTTACCTGATAAAAACATGGGTATACTTGATTTTTTTCAAAGAAATTCCATGTGTGTCCTCTCCCCCGCTTATAAAATGACACCACCTCTCCTTACATATTCACACTTAGAAATCCATTTGTATCATAAAATAAATACCAAAATTTCTTAACTAACCCCTAAACAAAATTCTATAACCCTTTTTTTGATCAGAACCCCATACTAGGAAGGATTTCGGTGCAAATCTAAAGAGGTCATCCAAAGAAGTGTTCTTTTTCTTAAACGAGCATTTTAATTTTGTTTCCTATTCCACATAATTAAAATATTTATAAATATTGATATTATAATAACATCATTATATCCCATATACTGAGATTTTATCATGTTAATGGTGTAATGTATATTCATTTCCACTTCCATCAAAAGGAAAATGAAATCATCGATTTGGTGTATAGTGGACTACCGCCTCAGAAACCAATATAATTAATTTTTTATCACCAACATTAATGGATGGATATAATGATGGATTTAACACTTGTATATTATATTTATGTTATTATTATACTTATTTAATTATTTTATCACATATACCTTCTTACATTCCATTCCATTTAAAATACAATAACATTGCCCGTGTGTACAGCGAACTACAACCTCATGAAGTGTTGTGATTCATTTTTCATATACAATTTACATGGATGGAATTAAGAATATATTTAATTAATATATGTGATATATATGAAATTTTATCAATTATATAATATTAATATATCATCCACTTCCTTATTCTTTCACTCATTAAGGGGATGATATCGTCGCTCGTGTGTACACATGACTTACCATCTATACAAAGTGATGTAATTAATTTTCCATGTAGAACATTAAATAATGGTTATAAAAATTTATATAATGATTAAATATGATATTTATAATTTTAATTTAATTTTTGGTATTATTTTACTATATAATATTTTCATGAATCTGAACTTTAAAGAAAAAACATGTATGTTAAAACAAGGTGACTATCAGCCAAAACATCGAAAATAATGAAATATTATGAACAAAAGGATCATAAAATGTTTTAAGGGGATCATATATGATATTATAAATATGAAAATGGTTCTAAAATAAATTAATAACATGAATAAAAATATTTAGCAGAGGTTAAATCACACTCAACCAAATGGAACTGAGAGGTAAGGGACTTCGTCTCAATTTCCCATCACAGATGAATATTGTATTGTTATGCACCTAATTTATTTTATGTGGTGTATATTTTTACCTTTATAAAAGTAATATCATGATATATTAATAAATCATAGTATTTTAAGTTTCAATTTTAAATATTTTATCCTAGGGTATTTTACATGAAAACACAGAGTGGTAAAATTTATTGTACAATCTCACTTTATATTGTGATTTTTAACTTTATCTTGAAATAATCACTTTCTCTTAATCATTTATTATTTGAAATTACATTTATATTAAATATACATATTCTTGTATGATGAATATGATTATTTCATAAACTATATACCATTTTTACATATGGTGTTTACTTTGAAACTTATTTGATTAATTGGGAAAATATTATTAAATTCACATCCTTTAATCTATATTGATATTTTATGATAAGTAACATTGATTCATGAATTAAATAGATTATCAGTTGAATGTGTAATTTTTTGGAAATGGAAATACAGATGGTTCCTGATTATAGATATCCCCTCGATTCATCGTTAGGTCTCATGATAAAAATTAGTTGGCCAAATTAAATGGGTTTTTACCTAGAAGTTTTAAACTTCTACGTGAAAGGAATTGACTATAGAAGTATCATGATTCCTAATATAATGAGGTAAAATAATTAAAAATTTGCTTCATTTATAATAAAGTTATTATTCAATCTGAATATATTTTATTTGTACTTTTAATAAACCCACTTTGAGGTTTAATGGGAACCACTTAAAAATCACAAAAGGAGACAAAATCAACCAGTGTAGTCAGAATTTAGAAACTACCAACCATTAGGATTCAAAATTCAAAATTCAAAATCACCTTCAGAACCAAAAGCACCCCATTTTTTGTAAAATTATACATTTCCAATTTTAAATTCAAAATCAATATGACCCACCAAGCCAAATACACTGAACATTTACAATACACAACGACTGGGAAACCCGAAACTCCATCACGATCATCAATACCTACAACGTCAGTGAGAACAACCAACTGAAAAATCATCCTTGAGTAGAGAAAAATAAAAAAGACATTTCCATTTACTAAAATGGATCTAAGATCTATCTCACCAAATCATCAAACTAAATAAATCCCCATGCACAACATCTTCATAACCCCTGAAGAAGAAGAGAATCCAACTCAGGTTGCACCTCCTGGACCATGGATGACTATAAAAGTTTCACATCCCAAATCCTCTAAGAGAAACAATAAACTAGACTAACTTGGGGAGTAGTGTTGAAATATAAAAATAGAGTATATTTTTAGAATAAAGTGCCTTAATATCGAGCCAAAATCTTATTGAGGATCCTCAAATTCATTTGGAAAACCCCATCAACCAAACTTCCTCAAAGAATCAAAGACCAAAATACCATCAAAACCTACTTTGAAAAAATATGATTCATAATACTAGAAAGAGATAAATCATTGAAATAATCAAGTAATAGGACTATCAATAATCTATACTAGTTCCCATTAAAAAAACCACTATTGAACATTTCACTAAAACTTCATCACCTAAAAAAAACAATGCCAAAAAAAAGGAAACCCAAGAAAGACACAAAGATGAGGAAGAAGAAGGAAATAAGGGAGGGGAACCTAGAAAACTAAGGTTAAAGATTAATCTACAATTATGGGACCTAGGGTGACCTGGAAATAGAAATTATACCTTTAGTTGGGATCTGTACGTGGTTGATTATAAAAGAAGAACCAAAATTGAGAGCTAAAATCCAAATCTAAGGAGTAAATGATGCGAGGTAAGGAAAATCAAGAACAGAAAATAGAGATGAATTGGATCCCCATAAAATAAAAAGGATCAAAAACATGAAATAAAACCCAAAATATGAATGGGGATGAAGCCCTAAAAATACATTTAGAAGAAACCATTAGCAATGCATTAAGATAAAGGTGTCTCAAGACAGATGTATCAAAAGATGAAGATAAATACATCTAAAAATCCTCACGATGGGAGGGGAAATGTTCAATGACTACTATGGATGGTTGTTCAAGCCATAGAGAACATGGAACCATGATATAGAACCTAGATAATGAGGATCCATCCAATTATTATTATTATCCATGATAATTTCTCTATGATATTATCTCTAGATTATTTTTCATTCTCAGTTTGTTAATTAAATGGATTATGTTTTAATTTATTTACCTTTTCATATTGATCATTCCCTATCCAATTATGATATTTAAGTTATTGATTAAATTAAATGTCTGTTAATTTATTTTACTTTCTATTTTGAATATTCTTTATTGATTTATGATATATTTCATTGTATGTAGGCCTTAATAAGAATTTGTGCTCACCCATATTTTATTTCCTTTACCTAAGATATAATGAATAATTATTAGATTGAGTTCAAGGATTGCAATTTTTTCCATTAATATGTTTTTTATTTTACCATCCTAATGTAAAATAAGTATCATCTATTCATCTGGTTTTCCAAAACTACTAAAATGATTGATCTTTCGTGATTTGACCCCTAGTATTGATGTTTATGTAATAAAGTCGACACCATCAATGAGTTATTGGAGTCAAGGTCATTAAAAAATATTAAAATAAATATTGAAATTAAATATAATTATCACGATGGATGTAAAATACACTTATTTTATATAATTTATTTTAAAAAATCATCCCATACATTTGAAGATAAAGTTACAGTGTACTTTGTTTGGAAAATGAAACAAAATTCCTTTCAAACCATTTAGTGAAAAATAAAACATGGGTAAAAATATATATTGATATATATATATATATATATCTGTGTGTGTGTGTGTGTAAGAAATTCAATTTTTTTATAAAAAATATTCTTATGGAAGAAAAAAATATCATATCAAAAGGGAAATAAGATTGGATGTTCTTTTAAACATTTTTTTCTTGATTCATGCTCTAAAGAAATGGAATGTTGGAAACAAATGGAGACTCTTTTAGAGTGTAAGCATGGAATAAACTTTGATAATTATTAATAAATATATAATAATTTTAATCACCTAAAATGGGAAGTACATACACCATGTATGAATAAACATATGCATAATATAAATATGTCTCAACTGAGCAGAAATTGAGATGAAATCCCTTTCCTCTAGTCTGAATTTTCATGAATGTGATCTAAAATCCTATATAGTAAATTTAAATTAATTATAATTACATAAAATATCTATATTAAGATATTTTATATCATTTATTATCCATTAATAACATTTTATAACCATTTTATTAATAATATTTTGTTATTATCATTGTTTCGGGTGTAACCTACTTTGTTTTTCACGTATGTTTTTCTTCAATAATTCCAGAATATGTGTATTTATTATGTATAAATAATAAAAATAGTTTTATTAATTTTATAAATATCAAATATATTCAATATATATATATTTAGTTTCATTCATAAATGATATAGATAGAAAAATGAATTACACCATTCTTGGAGACGGTATGTCGTACATACGATTAAATGTTGTTTTGACTTTTCAATAAATGGAACGGAAGAAAGGTGAATCATCATTAGAATTAAAAAATTAATTATTATATCATATATAACACATATTTTAATTCAATATACCCTTATTACCATAATTTTATAAAATAAATGAAAAAACTGATCATATCGCTTCATGAAGGTGGTGGTCTACATGTACCTATGATCAATGTTATTGTTTTCCAATGGATTGGAATTTATAAAGGTACATATGATATTATAATTATAGTATAATATTTATGTAATACATATCATATATAACCAATATTTATATATTTATAAACATCTAAGTAAAATGGTGATGAAAAATGAATTACACTGATATATGGAGACGGTAAGCCATACACACGCATGAGCGATGTTTTCACTTTTCATAGGATAGAAAAGTGATAGAATATGGTTTTACCATAATTATAATAAAAAATAATTATATTTATGATAATTTATTTATTAAACTAGGATGGTTACAACACTTTAATATGAAGTAGAATAATTAATAGACTTAAAGGACTCGGTAAAGATGATTACCTCTTCCTTGGTATACTTTCATTAGATATCTTCCTAATGGACTTAGGGTAGGTATATTAGAAATAAAAGATACTATATAAATTTTATAATTATATTTATAAGATAAATGGTCTGGTTTTGGTCGATATAGATGGTTCATAGTGGTTTAAATAATTATGGGAGGTGGTTCCCTTTTATAATTGAGGTGAGTGCACTTTTGGAATTTATTAAAAAAATTAAATTATAATAAAGTTACTATGAAGACCAAATGCATCCAAATGGCCATTTATTTGAGTATATAGTATTATATGGTTTACCTATTATCCAAAAATAAAATTTTTATAGGTTTTTGTGAAATTTTAAACCTTATCATCTGGATTAACACCGTAATTAACCTATTTTGATAGTAACCATGCAAATGTATTTTTCAATCTTAAAGGGATATAATTTTACATATAAGATAAATATTAACTCAGAAATGGATAAGGAATGAAATAAATGTCTATATATTAATTTGATTATCCTCATTCAATATTTTAATGTTTTTTAAATAATTTAATAAAATATTATTTTGTTAAATTGTCATTAACGTCAATTTTGACACTATTCATTTAAGTTTACTTAAAATACATAAATAAAAAATTAGATCAAGAATATAATTCAGTTACCCATCACTAGTATTTAATATTAATCTAAAAAATTGTGGAACACTATAGATCAATCATATTATATCACTTTTAATATTTTTTTGATCATCTATTTTATTTTTCTATCAATTGAATCAATACAGTATTAGTGTTAGACAAGCATTTAAGGAAATTATATAATCCTTAGAAATTATGAAGAAATTACAATATTTAAAAAATTTCATTATTATCAAAATTTAAATTTATATTCATTCATAAATTTATTTTAACTACGTGGACACATAATATATTTTTAAAACAAAGAGGGTAAAATTTTGTAACTTTCTTTTATTTAAATATTATATTGCTCATTTTCATGAACAAGTGTCTCTTAAACATAAAATTCTTTAGAATAAGGTGATATGAGATGAATTAAATTCATAAAATATGAATTAATATTAAATATTATGACGTTATTAATTATTTTTAACCCACATTAACCTGATTTACCATTTGATGAGACGATAAATTTCATCATAGTTACTATTCATATTGACAAAAAATAATGACCTATTACCGAATATGAACTTCCTAATTATAAATACATAATAAATTTTTGAATATTGAGTTTCAATAAATTATAGAATTTAATTTTAAAATAAGTGTGAAAAAGAAACAATAATCAATTTTCAAAAAAATATAGTTTTTAAGCATAAAACTAAATTTATTCAAATATTATGCCTAGTAAAAACTCTAGATGAATATTAAAACATTTTATTTCAAATATAATATTTAAATCTATTTAAACTCATTCACCAATAGTGATCTATTTAGTTTATTAAAATTAAAACTCATTGTACACACATAATAATAGTTTTTTTGAAAAACATTTCTTTTACATCAAAATGATACTTTTAATTTTTTTAGATAAAAATGAAGTTATTTTATCAAGTTATAATCCATATTCTTTTAATAATTTAGTTAGTCCTATTTATTCCCACCAATTTTAATATCTAGGTTATAATGGTCACGTAATAATATTTTAATAACAGATTGTGGTTGCATGAAACATAAGCTATCAAAGAGATTAAATTTATTTATAATGAGACATACCATAAAATATTGGTATGTTAGACTCTTCCCCACTTAAAAAAATTAATCCTTTAAATTTAAAAAATGTCACCTCATGAAATGATTTAGGATTTTTTTCATCATAATTTCCTTAGGTTCCCATGTCGACTCTTCTATCTTATGATTTCTCCAAATTGCCTTCATCAGTCAAGTAATCTGATTTCCTAAACCTTGTTCTCTAGTGTCTAGAATCTGGATAGTCTCTTATAATTAAGATAAATAATTTTCCAAATCTATTTCCTCATAAGTGATAACATGCATTGGGTCTAGAATATACATACTCAATAGATGAGATATGGAACACATCATTTAATTTATAGAGTCTTGGTGATATTTCCAATAAATAATGCACCAATCCATTTGATTATAGAATTCCAAAAGGTCCAATGCACATGTGTCTCAATTTTCCCTTCTTACTAAATCTTATAACACCCTTCTACGAAGGTAATTTCAAGAAAACATGATCTCCCACTTGAAACATAGAATATTTCTATCGGTTATCAGAATAAATCTTTTACATACTTTGAGAAATTTTAATATGAGTTTTAATATCCATTTATTTTATTTTTGTATCCTTAGAATGGCCTGGTCCCACATGTTTTGTTTAATAAAATTCTTCCCAAAAAGTGGGAATAAAACATCTCTGGAAATATAATGCTTCCTATGACACAATTTGAATACTTTATTAAAACCTATTATTATAAGATAATTATACTAAATGTAAATACTGATCCCACTTACCTTGAAGGTTAAGTGATCATTACCACAATATATCTTACAATGTTTGAATAGTCCCTTAGGACTTCCTATTAGTTTGAGGGTGATAAGAGGTTCTCAAATAAATTTTATTATAAATATAATTCTGAAAACATTTATTGAATTTCAATGTAAATCATGGATCATGATCAAACACAATTCAAATTGGTGCCAATGATGTCTTACAACATGGTTAATATAGTGTCTTGAAAGGCTCTCTAAAGTAAAATATTCTCCCATAGAAAGTAAATGGGTAGATTTTGTATCTTTACCCATATCACATCATTCCATCTTGGAGTATTTGTTAATATAGTGATGAAGGCCATTATAATGTATTTATATTTCCATATTGGAATTAGAAGTAGTTTCATAACTCCAATAAGATGTTGTCTCTCATCCTTCACTTCTTGGATATCCAAACATCTTAACACATAATCATAAGTTTCCAAATTTATATTATCCCACCAATAATATTACTTCAAATATCTATATATCTTAGTGTCACAAGGGCGTATAAAGAAATTTGAGGTATGAGCACTGTCTAATAGTTCCATTTTAGATCATGTATTACTAGAACACATATCCTCATTCCAAATTTTATAATTCAATCTTCATATCTAAAATTAGAAAATTTAAAATCATTCATAGCCTTATTTTCCTTTGAATATATGCATCATTAGGATGTAAAATGTTTATCTTTTCCAATAAATATGGATTAGAAATAATTTCAAAAAGAGTGATGTTTCCCATTCCTTAATATTTCCCAGATCCATATTTAAAAAATCCAAGAACATAGGATCACTATGAATCCTCATTTGGGTCATAAATCTATGATATTTCAAGCTCAGTTCATCCACTACCTAATTTTACTTTATTGTAAGGTAGATTATTGATAAATAATAATCCTTAAGTAGCATGCGCCATCATCTTTTTCTCATGTTGAGTTATTTCTATGAGTATATGTATTTCCAACTCTTGTAATCAGTATATATCTCACATAATTCACTATAGAGATATTTCCTCCATATCTTTAGAGAAAATATTGTGACTTATAATTCAAGATCATGGGTTGGATAGTTTTTCTCACGATCCATTAACTATCTTGATACATAGGTAATATATTTATTATTATGCACAAGTAAACAACCAAGTCCCTTCCTCAATGTATTAATATATATCACAAATACATCATTTCCTGGTATTAGAATCAAAATTAGAGAATTCACTAATATCCTCGTGAATTCTTCAAAATATTCTCCATATTACTTTTTCAATACAATCTTAACGCCTTTACAAGTATTCTTTTTTAATGGGTTAGACAATTGGATTTTTTTTGACACAATCACTCATAGTAACCTAAAAATAAAATGGAACTATATACCTTAGTTATGTTCAATGGTTTAGGACATTCTTTGAATACCTTTTTCTTTATAGGATCAACTGAGATTCCATCCATAGAGACCATATTTCCAAGAATAGAAACTTTCTAAAGTTATAATTCAAAATTTTTAAATTTCCCATATAACTATTTACTTATAAGAGACCCAAGAATAATCTAAAAGTGACACTAATGGTCCTCATAGATTTTGGAGTACACTAATATATCATCAATAAAAAACACAAAAAATTATGAAGATATTCCTTGATTGATTTATTAATTAGATGCATGAAAATGGTGGGTTAATTAGTCAATCCAAATGGAAATACTGTGAACATGTAATTTCCATATGGGATATCTTCATTCTTTACTCAAAATTGGTGATAACAAGAACATATTCCAGTCATTAAAAAACAATCATATCCATAAATCTAATCAAATAATTCATCAATTTGAGGCATAAGATAATTTTTCATTATCATAATATCATTTATTTTCCGTAATCAATGCACAGTCCAATAGATCCGTCATTATTTTTAAAAAAAGGACATTTAATCCCTATTGAGAAAAAATAGGATGTATAAATGACTTACTAGAAAACTCCTCTATTTGTTTTCTTAACTCCACTAATTATTTAGTGTCCATGCTATAGGGACCTTTTTATATAGCTAATGCATCAAGGATTAAATCAATGAAAAAAATAAACATCATGCTCTAGTGGATGTCCATGTAATTACTTAGGAAATAAATCAATGAATTACCATATTATAGGTATATCCAATATTGAAAGATTTATTTTCCCATCCATAGGTTGTGTCTTCTCTTTTTTCCAAATAATATCATTAAAAAGAGCTATTGGGCTGGATCAAGAAATGTTTAAGGCAATGAAGTCTCCCCTAAAAACGTAAGTAAGTTCATATCTCCATCGCGGATCTTAACAACATTCACTTCACAATATATATTTGTATCATAATTTTAAATCTAATATATACCAATGGTTATATCAAAATCAACGATATGTATAATAATCATGTTTTTAAATAGGGTCCATTTTTGGGTCATAATGGGAATTTACTTACACATCCTTGTTGCAGTGATATTTTCACTAAATGTTTTGGAAAAAATTCCCTTTTTAATGTTATAGGGATATATCTAATTTTCTTAGAAAAAATAGATTACATAAAATAGTGAAAATATCCAAAAACAGATAATTCATTGGCTAAATTTGAGGCTATTGGTAAAGTACATTACACCATATCATTGGGAACTTCAACCTCAACTGTATTGATCACACACACTTGGAATTCTCACATTGACCTCTTCTATGGTATATAACTTTAATAATTGAGGAATGTTTTTGAATAATTACCCATATATCTATAGTTAAAGAACTAGAAATCATTGATCTGATCATTTCCCTTTAATTCATTGTCTAGATGACCCTTATCTCTATTCGTGTAACAAACTCTTATTCCCTTCAAGAATTTCTAGCACATTTCTTCCCAAAAATTTTAAATTATAGGAATTGATTTCCCCCCTATTTTTCTTTGATTCTTTACCTTTTTAATTGTTCTTAGTAGACCTATTCTTTTCTTCATTTCCCTTAATGATATAGGATATACAAAATTCTATCTCTATTATTATTGAACATAATAAAATTTCATCATATAATGAAATGGTTGGAGAAAATAGTCCCCTATAGATGATTGGATTAAGGAATTTAATTAATAGATCAATATTTGTCTCTGGATTACATATATAGTCTCTTTCATACAAGGAAAGTCCAATAAAGCCAACTTCATACTTCGAAACACTCTATTTATAAGATCCCAGTCTTTGTAGAGGTATGTATTTGCTTAAATTTTGATCTAAATCCTTTAATGGTGATTAAAAGAGTGTAAATAAGTTGTATGTAGAAGCTCTTGGGGTGTCCTAGGGATTAGGGATTAAAATAGGTATACCAAGCCAAATTGTGTAAGGTTCAATGTTGGTATAGGGTCAGGTAAACCGTGTGGCCTTCATAGGAAATCCATGCAACCTTGGATAGTGGCATACCACTTGGTTGGTGGATAGTTTGTCGAACCTTGAAGAGATCCCCAGGTAATTGTGTGACCTAAACTCCATTATATATTGGGTTGTGTGTGGTTTTCACATGGTTTAGAAAACCGTGTGGGCAAACCATGCGACCCTTTAAAAGTCAGAAAATTTTCAATTTTTCCATACCATGATTTTTAAGAATCCACCAGATTTTTCTCACCTTTCTCCTACCTCCAGCCCTAGGGATGCCCCAAAAACTTCAATATCTCTAAATTATAAACATTCCACATCTCTATCCCATTTGTAGCATCATTGGTTGAGTATAAAAGCTACAAGTATAATATCCCACTTGCATCACTTTTCTAGGTTAGGAATTCTAGCTTTGGTTATCTCCTTCTAAAGATCTAAACCACTATTTTTCAATGTTCTATATGTTAAGGATTAAATGGGTGTTTTAATTTGAATATAAGGCCAAATTTAAGAGTGTATTCATCAACATATTAGAGGTAAGTGGTCTACAAGTTATATCCCATAGTTTTTAATGAGATTTGGGCATATGATATTGTGTTGTTGTCTCCCCTTGTTTTGTTTTTTGTTTTTTTGTGATATTTTGTAAAATGGGTGTTTAAATGTATAATTTAACCCCTCATTATTCCCATTGGATGCATTGAGGATGATTTGAAAGATTTTTGGCCACCGATGGGTTTCACTGACATTCCTAAACCTAGAAATTGGTATGGTTAAGTGTGGAATTGATGTGTAATAATGAAAAGCCTGTGATGAACATGTTAATGTAATTTATTGGTTTGAAAATGGAATATTGATAGTTTTTATTAGGTTTGATAATGTCCTATGGGGTTGTTTGAGAGTTACCTCAAAATGGGATTAATTTCGTTAAATGAGAATATATCAACTGGCTTATGAAATACGATGAGATTCCTAAGAGGGTTAGTTCACATGAAGTAATAAATATAATGAATTTTTAATGTCTTGTGAATTGAAGAATATTATAAATAGTATTTATTAAGGAAATTTATTAATATGTTTAATGGGTTAAAATATGGAAATTATTTAAAATGATTAATGGTATGGGGCATGAGAATGGGAAATGGTATAAATGGGCCATGTAATATAAACGGTAAATGTGTTAATAGGTTATGGAATAGTATTAATTCCCATATTTATTTTTATGGATTGTGATTATTGTGTATATTTTTTTGAGTATGGTTGTGAAATTGAATGTGTGTGGAAATGGATATAAGCATATGCACATGTCATGGCAGTGGGATAAAGGATTGGGGCTCCTCCCATAGATCAAGTTAGACTGATGCTTTAACCCCACTAAGGAATGAACAAATGGGGAGTCAGACTAATTCTGTATTCTCCTAAAGGTTTTATTATATGATATTACCTTGCCCAAGGATCCAAGGTATGTGTGGTGTATTAATATGAAATTTTATCCCTAGTGAGATGGTGAACTTGACCTATAACCTTATACATCATATTTTAATCCATTGTGTTAATTATGTAAATTCCTATCCCACAGAAAACATATTTAAAATGGATTATATAATAGGGATGTCATAAATGATGGGTATGGTAAATTATAGAAAAGTTTAAAGTTAATGATGTTATCTAACAGAAATCAATTTGGTCTTTGTTCACTTTTCATTTATTTATTACTTTCATGAACTATCTATTAATACTGGTTATTTTGTAGACACCATTGGTGGTGACCTACTAAGTTATACTCACACCAAGTTCAGGTTGTTGTTGGGTACCAAATAAGACATCATTGCTGCAGGTTCGAAAAAGGGAAAGTGCCAGAGGCTAGGATGTTGAGTTGGGATTGGGATGTGTAGGGAGGAGGATCCAAACTTAGAGTAGAGATACATTTATAGATTTACCTATTTCTATTTATTTTGGTCTTATTCAATTTGTAACTGTTATCTTGACATGGCATGGTTATTTTTGGATTGTGGTTTGTACCCATTTTTGGGAGATGTCTGGTTATGGCTGTTTATTGGATATTATATATTGTTTTAGATATTTAAAATTTTTTATCTATGAATTACTCTATTAAATATGGTATATTCTACCCACGCGACTCAATAGACCCTCTCCTCCTGTTGGAAACCCTGGGTGTATAGGGAGGCATGCTTGTGGTCATGTGGAGACCTAGATCAGAGCACCAGTTTAATGGATTTCGGGTCATAGATGTTACAAAGTGGTATCAAAGGAGGAATATTCTATGGAATTACTATTTGGGCTAGTAGACCAGGGATTAGTCAGTGTTAGGGATTTCTAATGAGCTCATTAATGAGATTAGTTAACCCATAAACAATGTAAAAACCATGGTCCCAAGGCGGTAATTGTTGTTCTGGATGTGTGTTTTTATAGTTGAATGTTATTTCACCATTGGTTGATGCACATGTTGTGTTATGTGATGGTTTAGTGATATTTGTCTCATGTATGGAATGATTTGAGTTTGTGCATCCATGAATCAGATTAGGCACATAGGGATGTAGATGGCATGAATCATGGTAGGTGAACATAGGGTAGGTGTGTAGGGAATAAAGAGTATAATGAATTTCACTTCCTTGAAAATTGGATCAAAATGGTGTCTAATAAAAGATTATGCAAATTGTTAAATAAATAAAATGGTTAATGAATTGTGTTTAATGAAACATGTAATTGAGTTAACAGGGAGGTTGTAACAATTTGTGAAGTGGGAATTCACCTAAGAGTAAATGAATTAAAGAGGTGTCTAATGGAATATTTGGTATTAAATAACCTAGTTCACCTATGTTGACCATGAACCATAGTAGGGATGGATGAGGTTAGTGTTCTATGTGTAATTCTATCCATTGGGATAGTGTACGTAAGATGAGATACATATGGCTAGGGGAAATATTTATTTATCATAAATTGTAAAAGCCTTCTATTATGTGTTTTGATATGTGTGATTGACATGGTTGGAAAATGCCACCACAACAATGTGTGCCAGTTGAGCGATAAGAGGATGTATATAAGAATGATCCCCCATAAGTGGAATAAGAAAACCTAGTGTATTATGGTAATAGAGTAGAAGATCAGTTATTTGAGAACTTTTCTCCTTGCATGCAGATGATGGAAAGGGACCTAGTGTGGGTGGTGTCGATGATGTTTGAGTTAACCAGGGAATTTTAGCTGCAACACCCTCTAATGTTTGTTGGAGAACATTGACCTGAGGCTATAAATTTATGGATATTATGTATTTAGAAAATTCTTGATCACTTGGATACTACTATATGGAATATATTCAAGTTGTAATCTTATATGCTGTGGGAATAGGAAAATCTGTGGTGGGAAGTTTTGGTTCACACCTAGTAGACTGATAGTAAGGTTTTGAAGGATTTTCAGGATAATTTTCTAGAACATTTTTATCCAGAAACCAGAAAAAGGTTGTGGAGTTTAGGGGGTTTTCCTATAGGTCTATGATGGTGATGGAATATACTATTTGTTTATTTAATTTTAAACGTTTTTTCTAGCATTGGTGGGTGATGTGGCAGCTACGGTGAAACGTTTTCAAAATGGAATCAGGTTTGAGATCAAGTCGCAGGTAAATATATTTCACTTGAAGAGGGTTGTTGAAGTAGTGGATCAAGACATTATAGTAATAGGAATACTCATGAAGGATTTTAGAAGCATACATAAAGTTCCATTTGGGTGAAATAGGGGTGAATCATCCGATATAAGAAAGCACCACTTCAAGAGTTTTCACCAGGGCAGTGGTGGACAGGGTAGTCAGAAGAATGAACAAATATCTAAGGTTAGTGATAGAGTTTTCTACTATTAGTGTGGCAGGGAAGGGAATGTGTATAGTTAGTGTTCCTAACCCCCAATTGAGTGTCGATCATGTGGCATATTGGGGCATGTTCATAGGTTCTACATGAACCCATGATAGTTAGGAAATTATGGAGGGATAAGGCTAGTGCAAAGTACAGGTCGGTGGTATGTTACCCCATACATGGTGGGTAGTTGGAGTTCGACTGGCTATACTAGAAGAGGTGGTGGACATGGCACTCTGGGGTGAGAGCATCCATTCCAGAAGGGTAGTTCTAAATTAGGGACTCATGCTGAATCTCAGGGTAGAGGTGCAGGCCAACAACATGAAGTTCAAACTATACTTAGAGGTGGTGAGTCCAGACCATGGACTGTTTCAGGTATGATCCGTGTAGCTTCCATGCTTTCCAGTAATTTATTTGACACATGTTCCGCACATTATTTTATCTCTACATAGTTTTTTTTGTTTTTTGGGCCTAGTAGTGGAATGAGTGTGTGGGGGTTATGTCGATTGATATTCTATTGGGGGTTCAAGATGAGTATATTAGACAATGTCAGGGTTATGCTTTGGAGTTGGGTGTGTACCGCTTTCTGTGGGACTTGGTTGTCCTTGATATGGCTGGTTTGGCCTGATTTTGGGTATGGATTGGCTGGTTCTGTACTAGTCCCATATCAAATTTTACCATATTTGGGTAACATTCATGTGTCCTAAGGGAGACACTTATGCCCATCATGGTGAATGGGTTGTTCGAGCGGACCATGTAGGGACAATGTTTCAGTAGTTGTGTGAAACCATAACCTAAATAGATTGTCTTTTTCTGGATAAAAGAGGTGTAGAGTGGCATGTATTTCATTATGTGGTGGATCGGTTCCATGTTTTGATTCCAAAAAATATTCTTAGGGATTCCAACGAAGATAGATGTTGAGTTCACAATAGCATTTCTTCCAGGAGAAGAACCCGTTTCCATTCCTCCGTATTGAATGGAATCAACAAAACTCTAGGAACTTAAGGCTCAGTTGGAGGAGTTAGATATGAAAGGTATTATTCATGGTACTACATGACCTTAGGGATCTCTAGTGCTGTTTTCCAATAATTTTGATGGTTCTTTGCGGTTATGTGTCGATTATAGGAAGGTAAATTATATTATGGTTAAGAAGTGATACCCTCTTCTATGTATTGATGTTCTCTTTGACTAGATAAGAGTGAGACCTTATGATGCACCAAAGACTGATTTTAGAAGAATATATGAGTTATATGAGTTTTACGTTATTTCATTCAGTACCACCAATGTGTTGGTAGTGTTTATGGCTCTAATGAACAAATCTTCCACCTGTACCAATATCAGTTTGTAGTTGTTTTTTAGGACATCTTAGTGTAATCAAAGACTTATGAGAATAATTCCAAACATCTTGATATCGTATTGAGTTTACTAAGATTGAATATGATCTATTCTAAGAAATAAAAAAGTCAATTATGTATTGATAAGGTGAATTTATGTGGTCAAATTATCTCTAAGGAAGGTTTCTTAGTAGATCTAGAGAAAGTACAGGTTTTGGTGTCTTAAGAAAAACCCAAGAATGTTTTTGATGTCTGATTTTTTTGGGATTGTCCAGTTATTACCAGAGGATCATCCAGGATTTCCCCCATTTAGAAACATAATTTCCTAGTTTAACCAAGAAGGGTATCAGGTTTGAGTGGTTTGTGTCATGTGATAATTCTTTTCAAGAGATGAAAAATAAGTTGAAAACTACTCTGATACTAATTTTACCTGAGCCAGGTTAGGGATATACCTTGTTTTGTGAAGTATATGGTGTTTGTCTTGGGGAAATATTGATACCTTATGATCGGGTTGTTTAATTTGGTTCACCATGGTTGGAGTATCATGAATGAAATTATCCTACAAATGGTCTTGAATTTGGCTTAGTGGTTCACAACTTAAAATTTTGGCAACATTACTTGTTTTGAGAATGGTTTATGATGTATAAAGACTTTAAATATATTAAGTACTTTTTTTATCAACATGAAATGAATCATCAAAAATGAAGATGGGTTGAGTACATAAAATACTTTGATTTTGACTTAGTTTATACAACATGAAAAGGAAATAGCAATTCATATGCTATAAGTTAGAAAAATCATGGTCAGGCGGTTCAGGAATCCAGCTCTGAGTGGAAGATAAGGGCATTTTTTTCTTAAATTCATTTAGAAGTACATGATGGGTAGGGGAAGATGAACCTTGAATCACTAGAAGATGAATACATGATTTTGAGATAGATCAGGGAGAGTCATCTTGAGGATCTAGAGTGTTTGGGTATGAGGGAAACTGTTAAAGTTGAGGATTCAGCTTCTGGATTGGCAGTTGGAGATGATGAGATCATTTTTGTTTGTGTTCGTATTATTGTGCCATTGGGAATGTGAGAATAGTTGATGTGTGAGTCTGATGAATAAAGGTGGGGTGTGAATTCTAGTTTGGATAAGATTTTTCATGATCTTTATAGGTCATATTGGTGGTTGGGAAAGGAGAAATATGTTGTCGGTTTTTTAACGCGATGTCTTACCATACAACAGGTGAAGGACGAGCATCAGTTCCCATGTGGTTTTCTATAGTTGATTCCCATTCTAGAATGGAAGTGGGATGATGTGATTATGGAATTAGTGATGGGACTTCTATGGACCCATTAGAAGAATGATTTGATTTGGGTTGTGGTGTATCATTTGAGAAAGGAAGCTCATTTCTTTCAAATCTAAGAGACCTTAACTATGGACCAGTTGGGAGAATTATATGTTTGAGAAATTGTGAAGTTTCACAGAGTACAACAGACTATAGTTTTAGATTGTGGCCTATATTTCTCATCACATTTCTGGTAGGGACTATAAAAGTAAGTTTTTACTCGGGTGTTTTTGAGTACGGACTTCCACCCACAAACAAACTGGCTATCAGAGCATACAATTCAGGTGCTAGAGGACATGTTGAGAGATTGTGTCCTTGATTTTTTGTGGATTGTGGGAAAATCATCTGGAACTTGTTGGTTTTTCACAAAATAATATTTTCTAGGCCACACTTCAGATGTAACTGTTTGTGGAATGTTATAGGGGACCATGTAAATATATATTGTGTGGGTTAGAAGTGGGAGAATCTGAGTTGTTTATACCGATTCTCATGCAGGATACATCGAAAAAGTTTTAGTTAATTCATAAAATCATAAAAATGGATCAGAGTATGAAAAATGCATGCACATATAGGTGTTATAGACCTCTTGAGTTTGTGGTGGGTGATCATGTCTTTCTTTGGGTGTCACCATGGTTGGGTCACCATTGGATATACAAGTAGGGAAAGTTGGTTCCTAGGTATGTGGGGCCATATGATATTGTGTAGAGGATTTGACTAGTGTCTTACCAGTTGGATATTTCATAGTGGTATAATAGTATGATTTATGTTTTTCATGTGTTTTAGCTCCATAAGTATCACCCAGACCCATCCCATGTGATTGATGTTGAGGATGTAGATCTTGAGGAATAAGTTCTCTTTTTGGTGTATCCAGTTTGTATTGTGAATCATAGTGAGAATGTATTGAGGGGAAATAATGTTTCATTTGTTTGAGTTTTATGTAATCATTTTAATGTTGAGGAATAATCTTTGAAAAATGATTTATATGTACTTAATTAGTGTCCTGATCTTTTTACCATGGAAGCCCAATGATGCTTTCGAAGAGGGGCTCAAGGATGAACCATTATAAGGTGGGGAGGTTGTAAGATCCCAGTCTTTGTAGAGGTATTATTTTTCATAAATTCTGATATAAATCCTTTAATTTTTATTTATAGAGTGTCTAATAGATGTATGAGGAATCTTGGGGGTGTTACAGGTGTATGTGGCATGAAAAGAGGGAAACCGGGCCAAACATTGCAAGGCACACAGTCAAGTAAACAATACAGCCTTCCATGAAAAACTATGAAACCTTGTATAGTTTCATACCACATGGATGAAACATGGTTAGCTGAACCATGTTGGGATCCCCATTTAACTTTAATACCTAACCTTCCATAGATAGTGGCTTGCGTACAGTTTGTGAATGGTTTGGAAAATTGTGTGGCAAACCCGTGCGACCCTTTAAAAGTCAGGAAATTTGCAATTTTTTCATCTTAGGATTTTTAAGCCTCTACCCAATTTTTATCCAATTTATACTAAATACAACCCAATTTATTCCCATAAATACCTCCAATGCTCCCAATGATCAATACCTTTCATCTCTAGTCCATTTGGAGCACCATCGGTTGTGGATCGAGCTCCAGGTATGTATAATCTTCCTGTTGCACAACTTTTTGGGATTAAGGCTCGTTGATTTTTCTATCTCCTCCCACATCGATAAAACAAACTTTTATAGTGGACTCTAGTTTTATTATTTAATGCGTGTTTAGATATGGATTTAATTCCATTTTTAAGAGAGTGTTCATAAATATATTTGAGGTAGGCAGTCTAGAAGTTATATCCCATAGTTTTTAAGTAGATTTGTTCATATGAGATTGTATAATTTTCTCCCCTTTATTGTGATTTTGGTTACATTAGTGAGATTTGGTGAAATGGGTATCAAAATGAAAAATCAAACCCCTCACGATTCCATTTTTATGAATTGTGGATGATTTTCACGATTTAGGGCCACCCATGTGGTGCGCCGACATTCCCAAACATAGAAATTGTTATCATTAAGTGTGAAATTGATGTGTAATAACATAGTGCCCTTGATAAACATGTTAATGTGGTTTTTTGGGTAGAAAATGGAATATTTATAGTTGGGATTAGGGTTGATAATGGCATAAGGGATTTTTTTGGGCATGACATTAAAATGGATCTAATTGTGTTAATTGAGATTGTATTAATTAGATTATGAAATATGTTGAGATTTTTAAGAGGTTTAGTGCACAAAAAATTATGAATGTGATAAATTTGTAACAGATTTTAAATTTAGGAATATGATAAATGGGTTTTCTTAAGGGAATTTATGAATATGTCAAATGGGTTAAAATAATGGAATTATTGAATATGCCTAGTGGGATGGGACACGTGAATGAGAAATGGGATAAATGGTCCATGTAATGTAAAAGGTAAAATTTTTTAATAGGTTATGTCATAATATTAATTACCATGCTTATTTTTATGGATTTCGACTGTAATGTATATTTATTTGAGTGTGGTTGTGATTTTGTATGTTTGTGGAAATGGATATAAGGATGTGCACATGGTTTGGTGGTGGGATAAACGAATGAGGCTCCTCCCATGGATTGGGTTGGACTTATGCTCTAACCCCACTTAGAAATGCATAAGTTGGGGAGTCTGACTGATGATATATATCCTTTGTGGTTGTATTAGATGATATTACCTAGATCGAGGCTCCAAGGTATGTATGGTGTATTTCTATGAAATATTATCCCCAGTGAGAATGGGAACTTAACCAATACTCTTATGAAAAATATTTGATTAGATTAGGCCATTGTGATAACGATGTAAATGCCTAAACCATGGAAAACTTGATGAAAATGGATTATGTCATAAAGATTACATAAATTATGGGTGTGTTAATAAGGATATAAAAGTTTAAAGTAAAGAAGGTTAACTAATGAGATTTGAATTGTGCTTTGTTTACTTGTTATTTATTCATTACATTACTGCACATTCTATTTAGATTGGATATTTTGCATAAAAAATTTTTGGTGGCCAAATAAGTTATACTCACACCCTAATAACGAAGTCGTTGGGTACTTGACTAGAATTCATTGTTACAAGTTTAGAAAATGCAAAGGGCCCGGTGATGGGATGCTGATTTCGGCATAGGATGTGCATATATGAGTATTCAGACTTGGAGTCGAGACATTTTTTGGGGATTTAGCTATTTTTATTTATTTTGGGATGATTCACTTTGAAATTATTAGCATGACATGACATGGTTATTTATTTCATGTGGTTTGTACCTAGTTTTTGGATATGTCTCGTTATTCATGATTATTAGTGATTACATATTGTTCATGCTATGTAATTTTTTTTTGACGTGTATTACTCTAGTGAAGAGCGTATAATATCCCCACATAGACCCTCTCCACTAGACAGAAACCTCTAGCATACTAGGAGGCGTGCTTAATGTCATATAGAAACCCAGATCAAAGCACCGATTTGGTGGCTTCCAGGTCAGGGACGTTACATTCTTTCTCCACTAGTTTTAAGCTAAGGAACATTTTCTTCATTTTATTTAACTGCTCTTGAGGGAAATATTTATCAAAAAATATTTATTAAAAATATATCCACTCCATATGTTTTATTTTTTTACCCCCTTAGTATTATGGATCAACGTCCACCATTGATCAATGTCGCCTCTAAGAAAATACACTACCAGCATATCCAATTTCATTTCATTACATCCCAAGGTGAGAAATATATGTTCAAGGGATTTGATTCATTTAGTAGATACCATTGGATTATATTTCCATTAAAATATGGAGGCTTATATCATATAAATGATCCAATATTGGTGTATCATTCAATAGAACATCATGTTGACCAATATGTGCAAGTTTATTAGACATAACCTAGGTAACCTTACCAAACATAGTCATTATATTCTCAGATAAAAAAAAAACTATATTATCTTTCTCAGGGGGAAATCTGCATATTTACCATGGTTATTTATTCTATTTATTCCATTGGGTTCCATCACTAAAAAATGAAATACACCGAGTTAGATCGAAATCATCACGAATATTGAGCCATAAAATAAAATCAATTGAATGGAAAAAAAGTCCCAAGTACAATAAGAGATTATTATAATTCACTTTTGATATATTTTTATTTAAAATATAGTTCCCAAGGTTTCTACTAAACATATTTTGATACCAACTATAACAACCCCAACTACAGTAACACAGAGCCCATGTCTACTTTATTACATTGGCATAGATACAAGGAGTTTAATATTAAGGTATCAATAAGTTTAGTAGTCTTGGATAACCAAATAGACACATTATACCCATTACACATTGATAATAAAATATGAACCTAAAAAAATTAAATTATATTCATCCTTGAAACTCTTTCAAATATTTCTTCTTTGTATCCTAGGGAAAGGAAACAAAATAACGGTGAGATAGATTGATCATTAAGTCTTATACAATGGAATCTATCATGATTAAATAAGGAATAATCAATATGTAAAGATAAATATCAAAAAACACATGTCAATTAATCAAAAATATAGTAATAAAATGAATACATAGATATTATCAAGGTATTAATCTCATGGATAATAATAACTAAATTACTAAATAAGGAAATGAATACTATAGAAAATCATAATCATATACATCATGGTATCTATACTATTAATACATTGAACATAGATAGCTTAAAACTATGGTTAGAGATCGATTTAATTTTTAAAAACTATTTGTCTCTTGAGTCTCATCGATATATCGAGGGGAGATATAATTTCGGGCCCCACCCATAATTTCTTTTCTAATGCATTCCCCATATATCTAATGACAGATTTATTTGATGAAAAATATGAATTATCAAAAAATATCCATATTAATTAAATACCATAGATATTTCAATAATTCCCTAGTATATAACATACTATAAAATTATATAACTATAAGGAAAAATGGTATACAGTTTAGGTAATAAATATATCCATGATAGAAATAATATGGATATTTTATAGAAATGTAATATCAACTGTTCACAAGAAAGAGAATGTTTTACGGGATGGTATCATTAAAAAATATATCAAATGGCGAATAAGTAAAATAAAGTGTTTTTTCATTTATGAATATAAATTACATTAAGATATAATTAAACCATTCTTGAGAAAAATAAAATTTTAATTTTTTGAAATAACTTATTTTAAAAAAAATTGTGCAATTATAATGTTACAAATTATCTTTGAAAATAAACTTATAAGATTAACGAGAGATATTCAAAGAAAATACTATTCAAAATGATGGAACACTATACTCGTTTTTTAAATGTTAATTTTTTTTACACTATACTCTTTTTTGAAAAATCCTAGCGGACCTTGTTTGGAAAATGAAAAAAAGATTCCTTTAAAACCATTTTGTTAAAAGTCAAACCTGGGTGAAAATTTATTTTAATAAATCATTTTAGAAGTGTAAAAAATTGATATTTTTTTTTAAAAAAATTTAGATATGGAAATATATCTGATGAAAATATATATAATATTAATTTTTATTTTAAACATATCTTTAGTTGATTCAACTTCCAATGATAGGAAAAGTTAGACGAAAATATGGAAACTATTTAAGATTTTAAAATTGAAAAGAACTTAAATAATAATGAATAAATATATATTCATGTTAATTATAGAAAATGGGTATTATATAACCACATTATAATAAATAGGTGCATAATACTAAATATATCTCAATGGAGTGGAAATTGTGACAAAATCCCTTACCTGAGGTCCGACTTGTCACATAGGTTCTCTAAACTCCTGTATAATAAATTAAAACTTATTATAAATACATAATAAAACCAAATTCATATATATGGTATCATATATGATTCATTTATAACATTTTATCACCCATTTTTTAAAAATACTTTATTATTATCGTTGTTTCAGTTGTTAACTGCTTTGTTTTTCAAGTATGTTTTGATTATTTATTTTCAATTATTGTACATTTATTATAGTTAAATCATATAAATAATATTATTAATGGAATAAATATCATAAATATTCAATATATACATATATATAGATTCATCCATAAAATATATTGATATAAAAATGAATTACAACATTCATGGAAAGGGTAGGTCGTACATATGCATGAATGTTGTTTTCACTTTTCAAAGGATGGAATGAAAGAAAGTTTAATAATAATTAATATTTACATAATATTTATTATATCATATATATTCATTAATTATATCCTTATTACCATCCATATAAATCCTAAATCAAAAAATATCACAACGCTTCGTTGAGGTGGTAGTCCACACGCACGCATGGTTGATGTTATCATTTTCCAATAGATTGGAAGGTAAAATGGTATATATGATATTATAGTTATAGAATCATATTTATGTAATAAATATAATTTATACTCATTAGTTCAAACTTTATAACAATCCAATTAAAGTGGTGATGAAAAATAAATTACACCACTACGTGGAGACAATAAGCTGTACGTACGCAAGAGCGAAGTTTTCACATTTTTTGTGATAAAAAATATATTGAATATTTTTGTAACATAATTATAATATTATATAAGTATATTTATTAAACATTATTTATTATAATATCATATCTACAATACTTTAACATTATGTAGGATAATAAATAGACTTGAAGGACTCGGTAAAGATGATTGCCTCATCTTCGGTAGACAATCTTTAGATCACTTCTTAAGGGACTTAGGGTCGGTCTTTTGGAATGAAAAAAATCCCCTCTAAATTAGATAAGTATTTTTATAATATAAATGGAAAAGGTATGTTATATATATAAATATATATAAAAATGTGTAGTAATGAAGTGATGGAGGAGGTGCCCTTTTATAATTGAGGTGTGGGGTACTTTTGGAATTTCTTCAAAGATTAAATTATAAAAATGTTATTATCAAGAAAAAATGCATCAAAATGGATAGTTATTGGAACCTATAGTATTATATTGTTTAAATACCATTATACAACAAAATTAGGATAGGTTTTTCTAGTTTTTAATCCTTATGTTTTGGTTTAACCCCTTAGTTAATATATTTTCACATTAATTCTGGTAATATATTTTTCACTCCTAAAGGAATATAATTTTACATATGAGATAACAATTGAATAATAAATGGATAAAGGATGAAATTATAGTCTTTACATTACTACCATTTTCCTTATTCATGATTTTAGTGATTTGGAACAAATTTAATAATATGTTATTTTGATAAATTATCATTAATGCCAATGTTGACACTATTCATTTAATTTGATTTCAAATGCATCAATAAAAATCTAGAAACGAAATATATTGCAGTTATAAATTACTAATATTACATATTACTATAAAAAATCATGAAAAAACAAATCACTCCAAATAAATCACTTTTAATATCTATAATATAATTTATTTTATTCTTCTGTTAATTGAATTAATATTGTATTACCGTTACACAAGGATTTAAGGTAATTATATAGTCACTGTAATTTATAAATAAATTGTAATCATGAAAATAATTTAATTTGTCACCAAAAGGTTTATTTATATTCAATGATAACTTGTTTTTATCACTATGTGGACACATGATATATTTTTAAAACTAAAAGAGTGACATTTTGTAACTTTATGGATTTAAATATTATATTGGTCATTTTTAAAGAAATGTTTGCATCATACATATAAATTTCGAGCCAAATGTTCTAATTATCTAATTAAATTCATAAAATATGAATAAAAATGAAATATTATAACCATATCACTTTTTTAACCTAGATTAACATGATTTACCCTTTACCGAGTTGATAACTTTTACCATGGTTACTATTCATATTGACCCGAAACAAAAGGGACCTATTTACCATATTTGAACATCTAATTAATATTTTTGAATCCAATTTTAAATATTCAATTTCTAAAAATTTCATATATTTATTTTAAAATATGTATGAAAATGAAATGAAAATATCTTTTTTGACAAATAAATATTTTAAGTATAAAATTGGATTAATTCTAATCATATCCCTAGTAAAAATTATAAATGAATGTTAAATAATTTTATTGAATATATATTATGAAATTTAATTAAAATAATTCAAAAATATTTATCAATTTCATTTTTTAAGATAAAAAATCAATGAGTGGAGATAAAATAGTTTTTTAGAAAAACCTCTATTTTACATTCAAATTTTTTTATATTTTACTAATTACCAATGAATTTATTTTATTAATTTGTACACCATATAATTTTTATAATATAGTTACTATTATAAATACACTTAAAGTTTAGTATCTAACTTATTATGGTCACATAATAATATTTTAATAATATATCGATGTTTGTTTAAACTAGTTGTTGCATGAAAAAATGCTATCGAATAGATTAAATTTATTTCAAAAGATAAATATTGAAAAATATTGGCATCCTAAAAACATAATATAGTTATATAGAACAAAAGGTAAGAAAATACTCTACCAAATATCCTTCATAAATAAATCCTTTATGTCGATCTTAATTTTTCACATATGAATTCAAATAACTGAGGTATCAATGGAATAAAGAGTATAAGGAATAGTTAAGTATTTAATGAAGTGTCAAGAATGGTATAATTAAGATGAAAAAACATATTAATAAAGTATTTATCAATTTTATACAATCATAAATAATGTTCAGGACCTCATAATTTAGTTTCATCGATCAAATTCATAGTTAAATTCATTATGATAGTAAAAAATAACAGAGCAAAGATCATATCTATTGGAAAAAGTGCCAGTAAAAATATAGCATTAAGATTTTCAATATGAGTTGGTTATAAATTTTTCTCATATATTTGTTTTAGTAATTTGCATAATTAGAGTACAACCACGTTAACATTTTCAGGTAACAATGTCAGTAATGCTAATGGTAGAAAACACTGTAACAAAATTTGTGAATCGTGGATTTAAAATTGATATAACCTATTATTATTTAAGATGACACACCTTGATATGTTACTTGAATAACCATCATATACTTTCATATGTTTTCAAATTCTATGGAATATATCTTTATCCCAAATTTTTACTATAAAAAATTATTAGATTATACATTTCATTCTCATATAGCCATAGATCACACTATATTCATTTTTTTGTAAGTCCTTACAAGAACTAGGATGGCCCTATGATTTTGTATTCTCAATAATTAATGTGAAGATTAAATTTTTACAAACATTATTCTCAATATGCATAACATCAAGATTATGACACAACAAATTAATTCCCGAATACAAAATTTTGAATAATATACTTTTTTCTTCTATTATTACATTTTTATTTCAACTGATGATGTAATTCAATATCATTTCCCACTATTATTAAAAATATTTCCATTCTCAAATTATCCTTTTACATTGACTAGTTTTTTTAATATTTCAATACTCATCCACTACTTCAGGGGTGGTCTACGATCAGTGGGACTATTGAATTTTGACTTGTTCAACCAAAATATATTAGATTCATTATAAAAAATTTATTACAAAATAATTTCAATTTTTTACAATAATTTAGTTGATTTGGATCAGAATAAATATAACATACATGACAAGACAACCCCTTGTAAGTGTTATAACTATATAAGTTACTATGTATAGGGAAGTAACTATTGCTCTACATTAGAGAATCATGCATTTTGAACACTGTTCAAGAAGTTGATCAACACCATTTCTCCATAAATCCTACAATTCTTCAATTAAAGGTAGAATATATGTAAAAATATCATTTCAAAGCATTATTTCTCTAGGAATAATCAACAAAATGATAATGGGAATTTATTTCATACCCATCGATAGAGTTATACTGTGACATTTTATTCTCCATTCCAAATCCAACACACATATTTATAAAGGAATTAATTTACAATAAAGTATTTATAAATTTGATGTATTTAAATAATATAATAAATTTATATTCAGGACATGGGTATATTATTGTCCCATCAATAGATCAATTGACAATTTAAAAAATAAAAACACCTCCAAAATATAAGTATATTGAGGTGTGTTCTTAGGTAATTTTATTTAGCTTTTATCCATATATCACAATGTTCCTATACTTCATCAAATAAAATTTATAAAATAATAAATATTGTGTCATTTAACTAACAATGACTAATTTTGTGGGAAGTGAATGTTGATCAACTCATACACCATATCTTATGATTCCAAAATAATGAAAATATTATGGGAAGTTTCATCTAACATGTTCTCTTAATTAAGGTTTTCCAAAACATAAATTATCTTCATTTATAATTCAATATAATTCCATTAAATCAAAAAAATTTAATGATAATTTCAACTCATATTACAAAAACATCTAAACATTTATGCAGATTTCTTTATTGAAATGTTTTCTAAATTTCATCTAGGTCTTCATTACGAAAAAATAATAAATTAAAGTTCATGATTTTTTTTACATTTATATATTAATATAGAACATAACATTGTTTTTTTAATTGGGTAAATATGTGTTCCTTTGTGTAAACATATAGTCAAACACTAATTGAAAATGGATTATAGAATTTATCACATATGATGAGTTAATTATATATTTTTTACAACACACCGTAAGCTAAAAAATAAATTACTATAGTTTCACTAGAGAAAAAATAATATTATGGATTTAATTGATTTAATAAGTGACACTCTATATAAGAATAATAGTCACACTAGTTTTAAAATACATAAAACCTCTCATATTTGATGAATTAGTTAAGGATATTTTCAAAATGTAGCTCAAAATAAAAAAACCAATTATTCATGATTCTTTATTCCAAAAATTCCGTGAATAATTTTAATTGATTTGTTATTTCAAATGGGGAATAGAAGAACCTATCAATGTTAATGATATGGGACACTTAGCGATTATATGGGAAGTCGGGTGGAAAATCAACATAATAAAAGGAAGTGTAGGCTCTTTAGGGAGAAGGGGGAAGTGGTGCACTGATAGGGGAAATAGGGGATAACATAATTATAGAAGGAGTAAATGGTGATGATAGATTTGTGTGATGGTATGGTGTGAGTGATATGGAGGGATATCAAAGAGCTAGGGATACCGTAAGTTCTTTGGAATGGGTGAGAGGATCATAAAAAAGAGTAAGAGCGGTGATGGAAAGGGAAAGAATGGTGATAGTGAGAAAAAGAATGGTGTTGGAAAGGACAAGACCTACTGTGGTGAGGGTGAGAGTAATAGTGTTAGATTTTGTGTCCAAAATCAACTGATTGAACTTATATTACATTTATATTTTACTTATTTAATATTAATTAAACATATTATTTCATATTTTTCATTTTTATTCATGACATTAATGGAATAATGTACAAGTGTATTTTTTACTTGATAAGGGCATAGTAGTTCCCTACTGTGATGAAAAGTTTTAAGTGTTATAAAAATATTCATAATATAGTTCTATGGTTTGAAAAAACTACTATTATGGGAAAAATAGTTTATATATCATTAAGTGATATTAATCATAAGTGGATGTATCTTCCTCACAAGAATTTATCATTTAGTAATATTTAAAACATGAGATGATGATAATAGAACCACCAGAAGGAATTATGCACGTTCTGGTGTCGTTGGATATTTATATCTATGAGCTTGTGTAAAGATTCTTAGACATTAATATTATCATTAGTGATTTTCAGGACTCGTTCACTTTGATTTACTAACAATAATTATCACACTATATGTTGGTGGGAATTAGGGTATGTTGGATGCATCACAATTGAAATTTATTTAATGGATATGTAGAGGAAGGATTGGTCCCTTCTATGTTTATGGGAGTTGACATATCAACCCTTTGATTGGAATATAACTATCACCTAAATTACATGTTCATGGTGTAACTACATGTTTACTTTATATAATCAAAGAAGTACATATCAAGTATATAGGTTGATGACACCATCATATAACCTACTTTATGAGACATTGTGACAAATGTATTATATTAATTTTTTCCATTTGTATGTAGTTTTCTACATTATGAAATTATGTTCTTTCTCTTAGGTTCCTTTACTCTTTCTTAGAGAGTAATCTTATACTTTATAAAATATATCCCAATTAAAATGAGAATGGGACATTGAGGGTCACACACTAAGTGTTTCCATTGAACTTGATTAAATTCTATATGAATTTAATTAATGGAATAAATATTATTCTCAACCTCAAGGAATAATTTTATTTATGTTATATTGATGGCATAAATTAAATAAATATTTATTCTATGATATGTGAATAAAAATATATTTATTAATTTCACTGAATATTTAATAAATATTTATTCACCAGCATGTGAATGAAAAATATATTTATGAATAAAATATTTATTCAAGTATTCAATAAATACCAAATAATTTGAATGGGCCAAGACCACATTTATTGATAAATAATTATTTACCTGCTGGTAAATATTATTTATCATTTGTGTAAGATGACACATGCACCTGAATACTAATTATATAGTTATTTTGTGGAATGTGGTTTATTAAATGTTTTAATATTTTTAAGGGATGGAATGTAATTAAATAATATTCTAACCTAAACCCTAACTCTATAAATATCCCATTATGGATATTGTATAGAAAATTAAAAAAGGAGAGAAATGGTACACACTAAGAATTATTTTTAACTCCTATATCACTCTCCCTCTTAAGAATGAGAATACAACAGAAATTTATTCAAGACTGAAAAATGAGTGATCAAGAACTAACAATGTAGGAAATTCTATTTGCCATGCTAGTTCCTAGAGAATGAGTGGCTTTGCTTAGAGATCATTAGAATATGTGTGGATCAATGCTAGAGGTATTTTACCCTTAGATCCTCATAATCACAATGAAGGAAATTTTAAATCATCTTTTCAGACAATCAACAGTGACTACGGAGAAAGATACCCAATATGAGGAAATTTAATTATTCCAATATAAACTAAATAATTTTAAACTTAATGTTACAGATCCTATATTTGGGTTCTGGTAAACTAATATTTAATGAAATTTTAATTATCTGATCACCCATCACCCACTTCTAATAAGTTCATTACCATCATGTGTTATCGTGGGGGTCACTTTTAAATTTATAATTATTTATTTGATTATTGATCTATGCATGACTGTAGTTAGATTTTTCATTTCATGTTATTAATTATTTAATCTAATTTGAATTAAAATTCTTTGACATAAAATTCATGATTCATTAAATGTATCATTTTCTTAATGGTTTAAGAATAGATGAAGAACTACCAAAGATGTCATTGGTAATTTCTGTGTTTTTTAACCATAATAGAAGGTTACATGGTGTGTAATCAGAATTCCACACCACAGACCCATGTACATTGCATATTCTGAGTGATAAATGGAATGACACATAGTAAATTCCCATGGTGTATTTATTTAACACAATGTGTAGACCAGTCTAGGCTAGAACATGGGTTTTTGGATTTCTTGGCATGTTTCAATATACACGTCATGTAGTCTACACAGGTTAGTAGCATAAATTAGGAAATCTGTGTTGTTATGAAACATAGATGAAAATGCATGCTAGTAAAAATGTGGATAATTAATGATATAAAAAACGTGTATGTGGTGTAAAAAACATATAGTTCATCAATTCCTACATCCAAAACACATGTTACAGACCTAGAAATGCATCCTAGACAAATGGAAAGTGGCACACATGGCTTGTAGCTAGACTATAAATGACATATAGTATAAATAATATACATTCCACAGACCCAGACATATACCATGGACACACGAAAAATGAGATATGTTATGTTTAACTGGTTTTTACATGCCATGTAGTCTCGCATTCAGGGACAAGATTAATATAACATCAAATTGAAAAATTACAGTGTTAAAAACATATTTTATTGATTAGAACACTATTGTGTGTTTGAAAATTTAATAACGGTTTTAAATAATTTTAAATTCTTAATAGATTTATTGTAATAAATATTTTATTTTTGGTTATGCTATTTATTTTCCATGAATGGAAAAATTTATGGGTATCTCCAATTACATTCAGATGGTCATTAAGATGAAAATGAATTAATTAATTAATGAAAGCATGTTTATATTAATAATAATGAACGAATAAAGAAATGAATGTTAGTTACTTAATATTTATTTTTCAATTCATGAATTACTGATCATAATATTGACCATTACCTATATATGTGTTGGAATTTATTTTATTAAATGTATTTCATGGGTTTTCAATCATTTAATATTAAATTAAATGATGGTCTGTGGGCCATCCCTCCCTCCATTATTATGTAGGATATACACATCTAAGGATATTTAAGTAATCCCCTTTAACCAATGCATTAGTTCCCCTCACATACATGTGAGTAATAAATACTTTTAATTAATAGAGCATCCCAAGGAGTGTGGAGGGGGTTCAAGAAATGACTGTGATAATTCCAACTCGGTGATACATTGGTGTACAGGTGAAATGTTGCAATTCAAAAAAAGACCATAAAATAGAGTTATTCCCCTAGGTCAATGTTTTATTTAGTGTTCTCTCATTAATTAAACCATTACCTATGTTCATTATTAGGTAATTTAATTTATTTATCTATTTATTTCAATATATTATTCAATTTATGTATCGAAGATTATTTTCACATAAATAAATAAATTTATTAATACACAAATATATAATTTAAATAAATAGATTATGTATAAAGTTTTTATCAGAAATTATTAATTAATTAATAAAAATACACTTAATATTAAAAAACTTATAAATGATAGTGGAAGATAAAATCTATTCATAATAAATTAAAATCCCTGAATTAAATATTATATCAGACTTAGCCTTCCATAACATGATTAGGAATGGAACCAACAAAACTAAGTGTTTAAAAAACTCTTGTTGGGACACATTCTTTAATAAGTGGAGTTCTTATGAAGTGTTCGCTTTGAATTAACCATTTTACATTAGGAGTATTATCCCTTTCAAGAAATGGTGTAATTTGGAGGCATGTGTTGAGGAAATACAAGTTATGATTTTAGGATTGGGGATTCTTTTCATTTGATCAAGGAGATCCTATCCTATAGTTGTAGAAGATGTGCCTACCTAAATACCTTCAAATAACTTTACCAACCCTTATAGGGGTTATGTGAATGGAAATATATATAATTTCCATTATATTTTTTTAGTAACTATACATTCTGAGATTTATTAGTGAGGGATACCGAGACATGATAAATTAGTGGTATATTTAACAAAAAAAATAATTTATTATATCTCACTTATTTGTTACCAATAAAATTACTAAAAATATGATCATTTAAATTATAGAAAAAATGGAAATCTCATTTTCCACACTATCCCTTTGATCTATATTGGATAAATATCATATCTTAATTGGTAGTAACTTCATGGAATGGTGAAAATGACTTTGGGTTATTTTTCTCCATGAACAAAAATCATACATGCTAGAATCCTCACGTCCCGATCCACCTACAAAGGAGGAGTGTGATGGAGATTTCTTATACTATGAGAAACATAAAAATTATGTTATTTAAATTCAATGTTTGATGATTTCATCTATTTCTAGTGTGCTCTTGTGGCCTCACAAATATGTGGATGCATATCGCATTCTTTAGTGCATTTAGGGCTTATATTAAGAGAGGCATAGATAGGAGTGGTTTGAGATATTCAAGGCTCTTTTTCAAATAATTATTGGAGAAGGTTCCCCATCTGGGCCTCACGTTATCAATATTATTGGATACATTGTGTGACTAGATGTTCTAAGGTTAAAACTCCCTAAATAATCCAGAACTAATCTCATTTTTTCATACCTTCCTTAAATATTGTCTAGTTTTTTCATGAATTTTAATATTACCGATATATAAAAGTCTCTGCTTGATATTATCACTCTTCTAGGCCAACTAGATAAGGAGATGAATCATGAAAATCCTTTGATCCTTATAGTGAAAAACATGAATAGACAAGCGAAAATCCCCAAGACTAAGGATTATTCATAATTCCCTTCCAAGAATAGGATGATCAAGGGGAAAAAAGGGTACATGATGTTTTTTGTTTCCATGTGGAAATAAGGGCCATAGGAAGAAAACATAAATCAATCCAAAGAAGAAAGGGGAATCTTTTAGTGTATTTATTATTGAGTGTAATATATCTATTTTAACAAATTTGGTATTAGAAATAGATTGTGGTGGTCACTTGTATATTAAAATATAGGAATGAAGAAGATTCTAAAGAATTGAATGAGTTAAGGTATGTATATAAGAAACCAATAGATCAAAAATTGTTATTGAATCTATAGAGGACTACCACCTCACTTTAATAACATGAATGATCTCGGTTTGGAGATGTTTTTATTATGTTCTTTCCATTACAAAAAAATTATATCAGTATCAAGACTAGATACAGATGGGTTTATTTTCAAATTTGAAATAAAAGTTTCTTATTTTATAAAGATTGTGTTTTAAGGTAATGAAAATTTAAATAATGGTATTTATGTGTTGAACTAGACAACCCATGTAATGAGAATCAATAACGAAACAACCCCTCATGACTCATACCATACCGAACATTGGACTCAATAAATAGTTCATGTAAATGAAAATATCTTGACAAAATTACATCAAGAAGGATATTTAGATTCTTTTGAACTAAAAACATTAGGTACATGTCATGTGTGTTTATAAGGAAAAATGATCAAAGCCCTATTTTTTGGGAAATTTTAAAAGTATAAAGAGCTTATGGAATTAGTTCATACCAACATATGTGGGCCATTTCCTTTTGAAGTAAGGGGGGGGGGGGTACTCATACTTCATAACATTTACTAATCATTTTAGTATAGATGTATATGTATAATTGATGATGTATAATTAAGATTCCTTTTAATAATTTAATAAACCTGAGAATGAATTTGAGAACCAACTTTGTAGGAAGAATAACAAACTTTTATTAGACCATGGTGGAGAATATATCAGTCCATAATTCATTGATTTTTTATGGTAGTTTTTTATTTTATCTCAAATAACACCACCTTATAAACATAAATGGAGTGGTATAATTTTAATTAATAACTACACCTTGTTAGAAATGGTGATATCAATGATGAATCATGAAAGTCTTACATTATCCTTTAAGGGATATCCATTACAAACAGATACACATATAATAAACCAAGTACCAACTAAATCAATAAATAGTTCTCTATAAAATTTTTGGAGTGGAATAAAACCCATTTTATTGAGTTTATATGTATGGGGAATAAAATAATTTAGTAAGGCCTCCTCGTCTAAAAAACATGCATCCAAGGCACAAAGTGTACGTTTATAGGATAACCCAAAGAAACAATGGGATATTACCAAAATGAACCATCAAAACAAAAATTTTATGGTTGAAAGGAAAGACTTATTATTTAAGAGGGATAATGTCTCTAAAATAGATAGTGGGAGTGAGATAGACTTCAATGATGTTGGGGGTTAAGGTACAAAAGAGTTGGTACAAGAATTGATTCCACAAAGCCTCCTGGAAGATGAAACTATTGCAGAGAGAAAATTTATTCATAAAAGTATAATATTGGTTAGAGAATAAAAAAATTAAGGTTTTATAGGAACCGAGGATGAAAAATCATTATTAGTTTGAATTAATAACCCTCTAACACAAAATTAAGTATTAAGTGGAAAATATGTTTCCAGGTGGAAATAAGCCATGAATTCTAAAATAGATTTTATGTACTAAAACAACATATGGATTTTTGTATAAAATATAGTAGACATAAATCCCATTTTTTAAAAATGGGTATTCAAGAAGAAATTGGACATTAAAGGATAAGTCAGTATATATAGGTGAGACTGATTGTAAAAGGGTTGAAACAATGTCTTGGCATTTCCTATGATGAAATCTTTTCACTAGTTCCAATGCTAAAATCAATCCTAATTATACTTTCTATTGTGTCTTTACTTGGATATGAGGTTTGGAAAATGGATTTAAAAAGATCCTTACTTAATGGGAATCTTAAAAAATATGTCTATATGACACAACCCAAAGGGTTTGTGACTCCAAAGGATTCCAACAAGGTATGAAAGTTGTAAAAATCCATTTATGGATTAAAGAAAGAATCCATGTCATGAAGAATTCATATTGATAAGTCCATAACAAAAATTATTTTTTAAAATTAAATAATGTGATCTATGTTTCTATAAACAGTTTAGTGGGAGTGTATTTGTTTTATTAATAGTATTTTTTAATGAAATATTACTTATTTGAAGAAAATAACAGTCTTCAGTATGTTAAGATGTGGTTGAATTAACAATTCTTAATGAAGGACATAGAAGATGTAGCATAAATTATTGATATCAAGATCCATCATGATAGATCTAAGAGAATACTCAGTCTAAGTCAAGGTACATATATTGAAAATACACTGATGATATTTAGTACGGTAAAATCCAAGAGGGGATTATTTCCAAAGCCACATGGAAATCATCTGTCTAGAAAAATGTGTCCTAAAGAACATGGGGAAATTAACAGAATGGAAATGATTCCATACATGTCAGTGATTGGGTCAATAATGTATGTTATGATATGTACTAGGCTAGATGTTTCCTATAAATTGAGTGTGGTAGAAGTATATAAAGATGATCTAGGTGACCACCATTGGATAGAAAACAAGAATATTATTAAGTATCTAGGGAATACTATGGATATGATTGTGGTATATAGAGAAGATCAGTAATAAGTCTTTAGAGCATATGCCTATTCTAGATTCCAAATAGATCAAGATGAAATTAATTCAAAAATGGGATATATCTTCCCTCTTAATAGAGGTGATGTGAGATATAAGAGCTTAATGTAGGTTGTGGTCAGAGATTCAAAAATGTAATCGAAGTATATTATAGCTTTGGAGGTAGATAAGGAAGAAGTATGGATATGTAACTTTTTCTAAGATATTGACATGGTACCTATTAGTAATGATTCAATCACACTCTATTGTGATAATACTGCAGTAGTGGTTCTTGTAAATGTTACAAGGATACATCAAAGGATGACTCATATAATTCATATGTAACATCTCTTGAGGGATTTTTCTCAGAGGGTTGAGGTTGCAGTTAGCAGTATTTCCATAAAAGAAAATGTGACAGACCCATGGACTAAATATATGACTAAGTAAAATATGATGATCATGTAGGGTATAGTGGACTAAAAGTTGTTGGAAATTGGATCTAGTATCAGTTTTACTTTTTGGGAGTTAGTGTCCAATACTAACTGATCATACATTGATTACATGTATATTAAATGTATTAAATATTTTCCATATCTCTTCATGAATTTAATGTAAAAATGTCCTTGAGTATTTGTCGTATTGATAATGTCAAAGAAGTTCCACATTATGATGAGACTATTGTAGTGCTATGAAATAATTCTTAATATAGTTATATAGTTTGATAACATAATATGATGAAACACATAGTATATATACCATCAGGAGTGATTACTCATAAGTGGACGAGGCTTCTTCTCATGAAGTTCACACTTGGTAATATCCAAGATAAGATATTATAAGAATATACCTTCTAGTAGGAATTATTCACATTATGGTTTCATTAGATATTCCTATATGTAAGCATGTGTAATGGTACATAGAATTTAATATTATCATTAGTGCATGTCATGACTCACATAGTCATATTTACTAACAAAAACTATCACTCCAAATGTTGGCAGGATGTAGGGTACGCCAGGTGAATCATGATTGACAAGTCATTAATGGTTAATTCAAGGAATGATTTTTCCCTTACATCTTTTGGGGAGTTGATATCTGGACAAATTTATTAGAATATAACCATCACCTAAATTCTATATCCTTGGTGTATCGATGATTTTATTTAAGATATTCAAATAAAGTTTTATTGAGGACATAGTTTGATGACACCATCATAAAACCTACTTGATAAGATATTGTGATAAAAGGATTATATTGCACAATGAGAATTTGTATGTAGTTTCTGATGTTGCGAAATTAAGTTATTTTTCATGGGTTCTTTGAGCCATTACTTGATAATAATCTTAGACTTTACGAAATTCCACCTATTCCAACGAGAAATACACATAGAGGGTCACACAGTAAGTGTTTCCGTTGATCTTGATTAAATTGAATATGAATTTAACCAATAGAATAAATATTATTCTCAAGATTGATAAATAATTTTATTGAAGATATATTGATTTCATAAATAAAATAAATATTTATTCATTGACATGTGAACAAAAAAAATATATTTTTTATTAATTATTTAATTAATATTTATTCCCCAGTAAGTGAATGAAGTATTTATTTATAAATAAAATATGTATTCTGTTATTCAATAAATATTAAGGAGTACACATTATCCAATACCACATCTATTGATAAATAACTATTTACGAGGTGGTAAATATTATTTATCATTTTTGAATGATGGAACACGCCAAAAAATAATAATAATTTTATAATTTTGTGTCATGGGATTTATTAAAGGTTTAATTATTTGTTAAGGGATAGTATGTAATTAATCAATATTCTAAGCAAAAAACTACCACTATAAATATACTGTTATTAATATTGAGTATGAAATCTAAATATGAGATAAATGTTTCACACAATGAATTCATTTTTGACTCCACTATCTCTCTCCCTCTCAAGAAAAAGTATGTATGATAGATTTATTCACGACTAATGAATGAGAAATCAAGAATGAACAACACAATACATTTGATTCACATCAATAACACCCATAGTTCAATTAGAATTGTTCAGATATCATTGAATCATGTTTGGATCACTACTAGAGGGATTCTACCCTTGTATCCACACACATGTAATGAAAGAAATGCGAAAGGGTCTTTTTAATGATCAATATCAACTAAGAAAAAAGAAACCTAAGATGAGGTAATTACTTTCTACCAATCTAAATGAATTAATTATAAACATAACATGATATATCCTTTATTGGGGTTCTAGGAAATTCATATTAAAAGATATTTTAATTATCCCATCACCCATCGCATGCTTCTGCTATGCCCAAAACCATCATGGAGTAGCAAGCGGAAGGGTATGTGGTGGGGGAAAAGTGAGGATAGGGATAAAAGTGGGAAGAAGAATATTTATCCTCATTTTATTTAATCTTTAGTTATGGTTTCTAAAAAATAATTTCAAAAATATTGAAATTTCATTTAGATGTGGTTTGGAGAACCATCACTAAATAACTGTCATTAAACCCTGATTTTAGTGTAGTGTATTATCAATCATTCCACATATTATACTTGGATAGTTGAGTTCGTAAATATTTACCCAATCTAATAAATGGATAAATTTTACTGTATTATTCTATTATCATAATGTTTAAGGTTTCTATGCTATGTATAACCTAAATAAAGTTCCAAGAAAAAGTCACTTAATAGTTAGGGTCACCTCATTACTTTATTTCATTACACAACAGAATCCATGGTCACCCAATTTTAAGGTTCATCCACATTGAATGATTAATGTTTTGGAAAAAAATAATTTAAATGGAATCTTACACTTAGTATTTGAAGGAGTTTTAATATCCCTATATTATCTCATGTAATTCCCTTTATGCATGAATTATTCTAAAAAATTACTTTTGGAATCTTATTCCCCCCTAAAAATCAATATGTTCAAACCATTTATGTGTAACTATTTACACATCCCAAAATTCATGTCACCCAACCACAAATAAAATCCAAATATATTCATACATATCCAAATTCATATTAGGAATAAGGTATATATACTCTTCATATAATGTATTATAATTATATGAGTTTGATAATCTCCACACGAGTAAGCTTGGATCCACATATATCCAACCCCCACCTTTTTAGAACAAGGTATATGCCACCATGTTAGTGTGAAGTCTAACCCAAAGTCCCTCTTCGTAGGGATACTTAACTCAAGAGAGAATCCAATTTATTTTAACTCTCACACATAATATGTATAAAAAATATTCAATAACTAAATTAAATCTCATATATTCAAATATAAATTGATTTTAAGGTAGATAAAAGAAAATTTATTTACGTTTTCATACCTATCATGAAATTCATGGCTTGAATTTTTTTATAAAAATGTATTTAACCAATTTGAACTAAATAATACACTTATTCATAATATAAAAAATTTATTAAGATGAATAAATCAGGTAATAAATTTTAAATAAATGAAAACTTCACTTATTTTTACATGTTATAATAATTTATGAAAAATTAATAAAACGAGATTAATCATAAATATTTTATAAGTTTAGATATTTATTATGGAAGATCCCTAATATTGAATATAAAAACTTTATATTAATTTCATAATATTAACTTTTCATGTTATTCATTATATATAATTTTTCTTTAATAAATGATATTTCATGAAATATGGATTTTTTATATTTCAATTTATTATTATTTAATTTTTTTTATAATCTATATATCACATATTAATATTATTTAAACTATTGATCATATAAATTTTATGAAAAATATTTTTAAAAGGTTCAAATGATTTTCAAATAAATCTCTTTTAATTTAAACATTTCAAATTAGTCATTATAACCATTTCAAATTAATCATTATGACTGATTAGATAATTTTCTAAAATATAAACACTTTCTATTATGTCTTATTTTTTAATTTATAAAATATTCATAAATTAATATTATAATATTTCATATAAGCACATAATATTTAAATTATAAGGTCTGCCATATACATTTGGAAAAGATATTTTAATACTAACATTTAATATTAATGGAATATTTATAATATATATTTCAAAAAAAATTATTCAGAAAAAAATTATAATTAATTTATTTATATAAAACTTCAATAAATTTATTAAATATTCCAAAATATATTTTCTAATTACTTATAAATAATTAAAAATATTTAAATTAAATTCACAGTTGAAAATTAGGAAAATTAATTTTTATTCTAAAAAATATTTTAGGATGTAGACCAATAATATGGTATGATAAACAATTATACTATACAATTCAGAGGATTTGTAGGATATAACCAAAGGGCCATAGATTAAAATATTATTAGTCATATTTTATAACAGATAATTATGTTGATAACTATGATAAATCTAAAACATAGTGTTTTAATATCTTCCATACTATGGGATAGATATTCCAATCATAAAATATTATATACCTTATATGTAATGTTTTTATAAAATAATATTTTATTATATAATGAGTAATCATATTGGAGATAAAATACTATGTTTTTTCAAAATTATTGTGTGGCTATTAAGTTTTACAATATGGGGAAGTTAGGTACTTTTAATAGTATAATTCCAAAAATTTGAAACATCGCATGGATTAAAAATCCAATATCAAATTTCATGATAAAAAATCTAAAAAACAAATATTAAATTTTTTTTATGAATACTAGGTGACAACCAATATGGTTTTAATTTTCTTTATTTAAATCATGATTTCATGAATCTAATAACATACGATACTCTGGTACCACTACTAGGATTATTAGGGGTATAATAACTCTTATTTAAAGAAATATAATCAATAAAAATTCCTATATCAATATAATCATGAATATAAATATAAAAAACTTATAAAATTTTAAATGTTGAATATTTTAAAAACATTGTGTTCCTTGCATTAATGAGACACAACAGAATCTTCATCACCTTTTACACCTTATAATAGGCTTGATAATGATCACATAAGTTGAAACCTATGGAATACCACCTCTAGAGGTGTACTTAGGTTTACTAGGTCACATATCATAAGTGTGTGACTCTCCATACTCTACAATGTGTTATCATATCATTTTACCAAGTAAGTAGAATAAGGAGAGTTTTAGGTTTTGAGGAGTCTCATCCAAACATCAACCTAACATCCATACACCTATCATCATATGGTATTAGGGTTTATAAATTCCTCTAATGAAGATCCTTGATTGATTCACATGTTACATTCCTAAAAAATAACTCACACATTATATGGCATGGGTTAATGATTTAACCTGAACATGCATCATATTCATATGTTAATAAACTCCATTGCATTACATCTCATGTAATAGATCCTAAAATGATAATCATTTTATAGGATCAAACATAAACATTAACTCTTAACATTCAAAATATAAATATATATCCTATCCTTTATAAATGAATCATATAATATGATCCATGATAAGGTTGTCTTATAATATGATATTTTAAATCCCTATGACATGGTTATCATCTAATGTATAACTTTACAATTTAACTTCTATCATACCATATAATAGAAACATTTATCTTTCATGAAATTATAATTCATGAATTATGACACCTCAATTATGTGATTCAATTGTGAAATTTTTAGAATGGAAAACATGATATTTTTCCCATATGATATGGAACAATAAATAAATATGATTTCTCCCAAATAAATCTCAACAAAATGGTTCTTTAGTTAATATATCTCCTTCATTTAATAAAATGTTTAACGGACTGTAAAAATTAAAATAAAATTAAGGAAAGAGACAGTTTTTGTAGAGACCCGAAACCTGACGTACATACACATGACATTACTTTTTCAGAATACTGAAAACATAACAAAAACAAACACATAAGGACCGTAATATTTCAGTGTCTTTGGAAACTAAGGAATATAATCTTCTAATTGTGGTGAAAGATCTTCAACATCTCCCATAAAGATCTCCCCCTTTTGTTTTCTTACCTAAAACCTTTCTGTAAAACCTTGGGAAAATAAAACATATAAAGGGTGAGCTTAAATGCTCACTAAGGGTATGCATGGAGAAAATAAAACAAATCATATACATTTGAACTAAAAAAAACATGAACATATTGTTTAAACATCAAAATCTTGAGCAATGACATAAAACACAGAAGTACGTAAGGCATAGATCATAATGAAACATTAATCATGATAAAATAGCATGGGAATAAAACATGTAATTTTTGAAAACCATTAAGCACATGATATGATTTCTATAGTAGCCAAGGAATTGCTGCCAAGACCATCTTAGTGGACAAAGTCCTCTTCTGAATCGACTTCACTTTTTGTTATAGTCCTATATCACTGAACCAGATTAACTTACCATTTCAGACATGTCTATCTCATGAGATATAAATCTTTACCAAATGAATTGGAGGGAGATATAGGTCCCACCCATCTAAAAATGAAATCATTCTTACGTGTGCCACAATATAAACATAAATCATTCATCAAAACCCAACGAATAAAATGGGTTTCATAAACATCATCCCATCATAACATAATCCATATAAAACAAATGGATATCATTTCATCATAAGAAAATTGAAGGATAAATTATAATTGAAACATACAAAATTGAAATAATTTCATCTTAGATGGGAAATGGTTTTGATAAAACACTTGAAATTAATTCTTGAGAAAATATCCTTTCTTTTTCAAAATCTCGTTCTTTTCACAAAATGCCATGAAAATTTAAAAGAAAAGTATTTTGTTTAAAATAGTCATGAAATATTGTAGAGTATTCTTCATGAAAATAAGGTGTTATGAAATCATAAAAATCCACTCATTCCGTATAATTTAAAAAAACATTGTTCTCGTACTTTTGTCGGAAAAGTCAAAAAGTACCCTGTATGGTAAAAAAAATAAAGATTTCTTCCATACGATGTGGTAAAATTAATAAAAAGGGTAAAAATGACTTTAAACATACATGGAAGAAAAGTAAACATTTTATGAAAACATTTTTATAACATATGGACTTGGATAATAAACATAACTCCAGTAAATACTTACGAATAAACAATCTTAGATAAGAATGACATTGGAATAATTATCCCTTAACTTAGGTCCGATATGCTTCGTAAGTATCCAAAACTCCTGTATAATGATTTAAATAATGTCATTTACTTATTAAAGAATCATATTCATTGTTATTATATCATATATGGTTCACTTATGACTTTATATTACCCGTTCTTTTGTAAATTCTATATTAATGCAGCGTTTTGGGTAAAATCGTTTCATTTATCATATGTGTTTCGACATGTTGTTCTTGATATTATTACGTATATAATGATTTACATAATTCCAGAATGTAAAACATTATTTATATATAATATATATTCTATATATAAATATATATGATAGATCGATAAATGGAATGAAAAACACCATTCATGGAGACGGTAGGTCGTGCGTACGCATGAACGCTGTTTTCATTTCCTTATTGAATTAAATGGAATTATCTAAATGAAACATATATGTACATAAATACAGTATCATTATTATGTAATATCTTTCATGATTATTTATTATACATACTTTATAATCATACTTGAATGGTTAATCATGGAAAATGAATCTCATCGCGTTCGTGGAGACGGTAGTCCTTACGTACGCACGAGTGATGATATCATTCCAATGATCATGAAATTGTATTGAAGTGTATGTATAATATTTCAGAATAAATATCACTTTACAATCATAATATATAGTTATTTATTTACACCATTACACTCATCCAAGTAAGGTGGTGGTGGAAAACAGATTACACCACGACGTGGAGACGGTATTCCGTACGTACGCACGCGCAATGATTTCTTTTTCCGTAGGATGGATAGAAGATGAAATTAGGTTGTTTAATATTTATAATAACATATCCGTATATTATTTATACTGATGTTATTAATTTATGATGAAACAAATAAATAAGAATAAGTAGAATAAGAAATAAATTAGAAGGATCGGTAAAGGATATTACCTCTTCTTTGACGCGCCTCTTCATAACCTCCTCTTAAGGCACTAGGGTTGGTCTTTTGAGGAGACCAGAACCACTATAATTTTTCTAGATAAGATTATAAGGGAAATGGGCAGGGTTTGGCAGAGCTTCAAGGCTCAAAAGGGTGTGAAGAGAAGAGGGAATAGGTTCCCTTTTTATAAGGGAGCAGAGGGGCACCTTTACAAAAACCTAAAATATTATTTTATAATAAAGTCATATTCACTTTATAATATCTACAAATTGATTTATTTAGATTCTAAAGTGGGGATGGGTCAAAATAATCTCAACCAATAGGATTTATACATGTTTAGGTTACTATTTAAACCTTATCATTTAGATTTAACTCTAAGTTAAACAATTTAACTTTTACCGTGTCTTCTTGTTTTATTACACTATATGGTTAATAAACTTACAATAAAAAGACAAAAGAACCCCAAGTGGTTAATTATTAATATATATAACCTTATCTAAGTCATTTGGACAAACTTTATATTTTTATGAATAAAATAAAAATTAGTTATATAATATTTTTTTTAAAACTATTTTTTGTCAATTTTGACACTATTTGGTAATTGACTTTTGTGAAAATTATAAGAGCATTATTAGTTCTAAAAAGGTTAATTTAATCAATACTAACATGTCATATTAACCTATAAAATTAGTGTAATTCATAGAAATTCTCAAATTACATTTATTTGTGTATTTATAACATCAATTATGTTAATATTTCATTAATAAGGTCATTACTGCATCATCATTGTGTCATAAATAAATTTAATTATTTAATGTCTAAAAATTATAAATAAAATACCTTTATTTAGGAAATAATTTTATATTTATAATGAATATTTATAGTCGAATTTATCTTATCTATAACCCTATATTAAAAATGTTTTAGTTGTTAAACTTTGATTATAACTATTTTAACTATTCTTTACATAAAATAATAATAAGTGTCCTAATATAATCCAAGTGGACCTAAAGGGTAATATTGTATTAATAAGGTTATTTTAGGTCAAATTAAACTTATCCAGTAGAATTAGGACACGTTTTAGGCTAATAATAATATCATTTTTACCCTTAATTACCCTATTTACTTTTAACCGTGGTAAATAAAAGTAAAAAGTTATTATTCAAAAAAAAATATTTTTATCTTATTGAACCAAATTTTACTCCTTGATATTAACCGTGTCTTTTGGATTTTCAAAATTCCACCCACAGAAGTGGTAAAATTAAGTTTTATGTAAATTTTCAAATTCTCCTAAGAGGTGGGTAAAAGACAGTGAAAAGTTCAATAAAATTTTTATATATCTAAAATTATTAGAAAATGACTCCAATGAATTAAATTGAACTTATATAGGTATTATGTATCAATTTTGACCTAAAATAAATTTAAATAAAATAAATAATTATTTAAATAAAAATTCGGTATTTAAATAGTAACCTTGTGTTTTCACTATTCATCAAAAATTGTAAGTTTTCAGAAAAATACCAAAAATTCACCCTAGGATAATTTCGATATTCCGAATCCAAAAATGAAGTCCATTTCGAAAGGTAAAATTTATAAAATGTCAAAAAGTGGGCATTACTATTCATAACGGCTAGTTTATATAACATATCGTTGTTTAGTGAAACTCGGTATTGAGTACAACACACGCTATCGTGGAAGGTCGCGATTGCATGTAATGCAAGAAAAGTCAGGGATACGTTTAGTGAAAGCTCCTTTTGGTGTAGCATATACCACAAGACATCAATGAAATTAAAAAGAATATTTTTCATAAAATCTCGGGGTGTTATATTCTACCCGCCTTAAAATGAATTTCGCCCTCCAAATTCGTCGGGGTTATAAATGGTTTACTATTCGAAAGTTTCTTTAATTGAAACCCACATCGTAAAAAGGAATACCAAAACTTATCTTTAAAAACTAATGTATGAAACATAATGGTTACCCATAATATCTAATCACTGGGTTTCCACATAGGAGAACATAGGTGAAAATATGGATATGGAAGAGAAATCTAACCATCATGTTCTGATTGAGAGTAGTAGAGAACATGGCTATGAAAAAGCCAACAATCGCAAAGTTGTAAATTTTTGATGATCTAAGGTACAATATGATTCATCTGATATGAGAGTATTAGGACAAAATTTTTGGTTTCGAAGATCATTTCCCTTACATTGATGAAATTTTACATAAGGAGAAATACTTACTTGATTTTAGTGTAATATAATCGTTGGTCATTCCATGAAAAATTTCCACTTCATCTCTATTTAAAGAAATTAAACTTAATTTTTCATTCATGAAGTGTTATAAATTCATGCGATAGAATGATAAGTCATCCCATCTATTTCTATCACAAAAAGGTTAGCATAAGTTATTAAATATACATAAGTCCATATATGGTGAGATTAATTATATATGATTTCAAAAATGGACTTATAATTCATCTATCATACCGCTTAATAAAATAAAACTAGTTCCTTCTAACCAGGGACTTCCTGTAGGCCAGTGGTAGGTGATAAAGGCCTATCGCACTTCGGTTGTGGGTTGGATTCCCACAGCCTTTTCCGACGCGACGGGTTGTCACTCATCCTATGGGTTTTAATTCTTATAAAACTACATTATTATAACATCCCATCAATAATATAGAAAAAATTATATCCTTAAACAATACTAACTTATTTCCAACATAATCCATTCTAATATTTAGGCTTAGCCAAAATACTTTTGTCCAAGCTCATAGTATAAATAAAACAATTACTATAAAATTCATCTACCGAGCATGTGAATACCATCATTTATCCCCCATATATCATAAGATATATCTTGTTGGTAAAATTAAAAACATGTGAATACCTTAATCATGTATTCTCTTGAAAAATTAATACCCATTGAACCTTAATGAAAACATGAATGTTGTCAAAAGTTAACTCTTTCCACATACCAGAATCCCAAATATTCTATATACTCAAACCATAATATCACTTAGTCCTTATATCAGTCATGAGCTCATGAATACTATTAAACATTTCATTTTCTCCTTATCATATCATCTGCTTTCCAAAATATTTGAATTACTTTTCATGGTTACCATTACCATATAATTATTGAAAACCATAATAAACCAATACATAGATATTCCAATATTCCACAGTACTATAAATTAGATTCCACAACATTGTTTTAGAGGCCTATTACATAAACACATAATCATTCCACTACATCACTGTCATACTCAACATCACCAATAGTGCTCGCATGTGACTTCCCTTTGTCCTTCGCCTTAAGAGGTTTCTCACGTTGATCATCATTAACCCTTGGATTAGGGCATTGGTTAGCATAATTCCCCATTTCCTTGCACTTGAAGAATTTAAGTGTTGGTGGAGCATTCTCTGTAGTCTTTTCTCCATTCACATCATTAGAAACCTTTTTCCCATTAATTCGGCACTCAGCTACTTGATGACCTTATTTTCCACACTTGAAACATTTTCTAGTACCTTTTAGACAATCTCCACCATGATTCTTTCCACACATTGAGCATAAAGAAACATTCCCCTTCTTTTCACCATTGTTATGAGGTTTTTCCTTGAACTCCATCTTTCGTTTCATGTCAAAACCATGAGATGGATATGTTACACTAACTTCCAGTTCTACCTTGATAGCACAATACACAATTTCTTCAATGCTAATGAAGTCTCTTATAGATAATGCCCTTAGAAGACTTGGTTTTAAGACACTGAAAAATCGATCAACTTTACTTTCAGGTTGGATGATAAAACCAGAAGCATACCTTGCAAGTCTTGTAAAATTCGCTTCGTATATACCAACAGATACACCATCCTTCTGCTTAAGCTCAAGGAACTCCTTTTCCATCTTTGTTCTAAGAATACAGGGGAAGTACTTACTGGAAAACAAGTTCTTGAACTCATCCCATTCCATGGATTCAATTTCATTTTGGGGCCTTGTATTCTTAATTAGAGTCCACCACTAGCCTGCTTCACCTTCTAAATGGTAAACAACTAGAATGAATTTATCATGTTCCGAACAATGAAGTATGGAAAATATCTTTTCAATGGCACATATCCATTGTTCAGCAACAAGTGTATCAGAAGACCCATTGAAAGAAGGTGGTCGTTGCCTCATGAAGGACTCAATAGAATATTGTTCCCTTCTCTGATCATTTGGAAATCCAGAATGATTCATAGTTTGTGTAAGTATAGCAATAAGATTTTTCACTCCATCTCCCATAACATTTGGTTGTTCATGAGGAAAATCATTGCATTTTCCATTACATTGATCAACACGGTTCCTTTGGGTTCTATCCATCATCTAAAACCCAAAAAAAATATTGTGAGAGGAAAAAATCATGCTAGGGAAAACAACATAATAAAGGGGGAGTACCTTCAATATATAACATCTTAGGGTTAATTATATGATTGTTACCGTAATTCTAGGACTATAACCTATAATTATACTTAACCTTAGGGACATCCCTAGACATACCTTAGAAATATATATAGGGATCTCACTAAAGTTTTCACATCCTAGTTTCCAAAGTTTAACTAAACTTTTCCTCCAATGCCAACTATAGAGACCCCAAACCTGACGTACAAAGACATTACATTACTTTTTCGGAATAATTAATATATAACAAAAACAGACACACAAGGACCATAATAGTTTAGTGTCTTTGGAAACTCAGAATATTATCTTCTAATCATGGTGAAAGATCTTCAACATCTCCCATAAAGATCTTCCCCTTTTGTTTTCTTACCTACAACCGTTCTGTAAAACGTGGGGAAAAGAAAACATATAAAGGGTGAGGTAAAATTCTCAGTAAGGGTAATCATGGGGAAAATAAAACAAATCATATAAATTTGAACAAAAAAACATGAACATAGTGTTTAAACATCAAAATCTTGAGCAATGACATAAAAAACGACAGTACGTAAGGCATAGATCATAATGAAACATTAATCATGATAAAATAACATGGGAATAAAACATGTTATTATTTAAAACCATTAAGCACATGATAGTATTTCCATAGTATCCAAGGAATTGCTGCCAAGACCATCTTAGTGGAAAAAGTCCCTTTCATAATCGAGTTCACTCCTCGTTCGAGTCATATATCACTGAACCAGATTAACATACCGTTTCAGCCAAGTCTATCTCATGAGATATAAATATTTACCCAATTCATTGGAGGGAGATATAGGTCCCACCAATCTCATAATGAAATCATTCTTACGTGTGTAACAATATAAACATAAATCATTCATCAAAACCCAATGAATAAAATGGGTTTCATAAACGTCATCCCATCATAACATAATCCATATAAAACGAATGGATATAATTTAATCATAATAAAAGAGAAACCATGTAAATAATAGATACATTATTCTTGAAACATACACATATGAAATAATTTCATCTTAGATGGAAAATGGTTTTGATAAAACACTTGAAATGAATTCTTGTGGAAAATATACTTTCTTTTTCAAAATCATGTTCTTTTCACAAAATTCCAGGAAAATTTAAAAGAAAATGATTTTTTTTTGAAAATATTCCTAAAATATTGTAGAATAAGATTCATGAAAATAAGGTGTTATGAAATCATAAAAATCCATCCATTCTGTATAAGTTAAAAAAACATTCTTCTTATACTTTTGTAGGAAAAGTCAAAAAGTACCTTGTATGGTAACCAAAAGGAATATTTTTTCCATATGATGTGGTACAAGTAAAAAAAGGTAAAAATTAATTTAAACATACATGTAAGAAAAGTAAAAATTTTTATGAACAAATTTTGAGAACATATGGACATTGATAATAAACATAAACCCAGTAAATACTTACAAATAAATAATCTCGGATAAGAATGAGATTGGAATAATTATCGCTTAACTTAGGTCCTATATTCTTCGTACGTATCCGAACCTCCTGTATAATGATTTAAATAATGTCATTGACTTATTAAAAAATCATATTCATTGTTATGATATCATATATGGTTCACTTATGACTTTATATTACCTGTTCTTTTGTAAATTCCATGTTAAAGCAACATTTTGGGTAAAATCGTTTCATTTATCGTACGTGTTTCAACATGTTGTTCTTGATATTATTACTTATATCCTGATTTACATAATTCCAGAATTTAATAAATTATTTATATAGAATATATATTCAGTATATAAATATATATGATAGATCGATAAATGGAATGAAATACACCGTTCATGGAGATGGTAGGCCGTGCGTACGCATGAACGTTGTTTTCATTTCCTTATTGAAGTAAATGGAATTAAATAAATGAAACATATATGTAAATAAATCCAGTATCATTATTATGTAATATCATTCATGATTATTTATTATATATACTTTATAATCATACTTGAATGGTTAATCATGGAAAATGAATCTCATCGCGTTCGTGGAGACGGTAGTCCGTACGTATGCACGATCGATGATATCATTCCCATGATCCTGGAATTGTATTTAAATGTATGTATAATATTTAAGAATCAATATAAGTTTATAATAATCATATATAGTTATTTATTTACACCCTTATACACATCCAAGTAAGGTGGTGGTGGAAAACAGATTACACCACGGTGTGGAGACGGTATTCCGTATGTACGCACGCGCGATGATTTCGTTTTTCATAGGATGGATAAAAGATACAATCAAGTTGTTTAATATTTATAATAACATATTGGTATATTATTGATACTGATGTTATTATTTATGATGAAACAAATAAATAATAAGAAGTAGAAGAAGAAATAAATTGGAAAGAATCGGTAAAGGATATTACCTCTTCTTTGACGCACCTCTTCTTAACCTCCTCTTAAGGCACTAGGGTTAGTCTTTTGAGGAGACCAGAACCACTATACTGTTTCTAGGGAATATTAGAAGGAAAATGAGCAGGGGTTTGCCGAGCTTCAATGCTCAAAAGGGTGTGAAGAGAAGAGGGACGGGGCGCCCTTTTTATAAGGGAGTAGATGGACGCCTTTGGAAAAACTTAAAATATTATTTTATAATAAAGTCATATTTGGTTTATAATAGCTCAAAATTTATTTATTTCGAAGTTAAAGTTGGGATGGGTCGAAAAAATCTCAACCAATAGAATTTAGACAATTTTAGGTTACTATTTTAACCTTATCATTTAGATTTAACTCTTTGTTAAATAATTTGACTTTTACCCTGTCTTCTTGTTTTCTTACACTATATGGTTAATAAACTTACTATAACAAGGAAAAAGAACCAAAAGTGGTTCATTATTAATATATATATCATTATATAAGTTATTTGGCTAAACCATAGATTTTTATGAATAAAATAACAATTAATAATATAATATTTGTTTTAAAAACTATTTTTTGTCAATTTTGACACTATTCGGTAATTGATATTTGTGAAAATCATAACAACATTATTAGTTCGAAATAAGTTAATTTAATAAATACTAACATGTCATATTAACCTATAAAATTAGTGGAATTCATAAAAAGTCTCAAATTACATTTATTTGGGTATTTATAACATCAATTTTGTTAATATTTCATTAATAAGGTAATTACTGAAACATCATTGTCTCATAAATAAATTAACTTATTTAATATTTAAAAATTATAAATAAAATACCATTATGTAGGAAATATTTTTATATTTCTAATGAATATTTATATTAAAACTCCTCTTATGTATAACCCTATATTAAAAATGTTTTATTTATTAAACATTGATTTTAACTATTTTAACTCTTGTTTATATAAAATAATAATAAGTGTCCTAATCTAATCCAAGTGGACCTAAAGGGTATTATTTTATTCCTAATGTTGTTTTTTGTTGAATTACACATATCCAATAGAATTAGGACATGTGTTAGGGTAATAATAATATCATTTTTACCCTTAATTACCCTATTTATTTTTAACTATGGTAAATAAAAGTAAAAAGTTACTATTCACCAATAATTATTTTAATCTTATTGAACCACATTTTCTCCTTGATATTAACTTTGTCTCTTGGATTTTTTAAATTTAACTCATATAAGTGGTAAAATTAAGTTTTATGTAAATTTTCAAATTCTCCTAAGTGGTGGGTAAAAGACGGTGAAAAGTTCCATAAAATTTTTATATATCTAAAATTATTATAAAATAACTCCAATGAATTAAATTGAACTTATATAGGTATTAGTGTCAATTTTGACCTAAAATAACTTTAAATAGAATAAATATTTATTTAAATAAAAAGTCGGTTTTTAAATAGTAACCCAGTGTTTTCACTATTCATCAAAAATTGAATGTTTTCAGAAAAATACCAAAAATTCACCCTAGGCTAATTTCGATGATCCGATTCCAAAAATGAAGTCCATTTTGAAAGATAAAATTTATAAAATTTCAAAAAGTGGGTATTACTATTCATAACGGTTAGATTATATAACATATCGTTGTTTAGTGAAACTCAATATTGCGTACAACACATGCTATCGTGGAAGGAAACAATTGCGTGTAATGCAAGACAAGTCAGGGATGCGTGTAGTGCAAGATCCTTTTGGTGTAGCGTAAAACAGAATTCATCAATGAAATTAAAAAGAATATTTTTCATAAAATCACGGGGTGTTACAGTTTTTGTGAAATTAACATGGTTGGATAAAATGGAGTATGATTCTAACAACCTGATATTTTATGAAATATATTTTTCCAAATAAATTTATCTTCATCAATAGTTTTCATTACACATAACACTGAGTTTTAGTGAACAACAATAATATGTTAATATTATTATTTAAACATGCCCATTATAACCTAGTAGCTACACTTGAATATATGAATAATAAAAAAACATTATAAAAATAATTTATAATTTTTTTATATAAGGAAACCATATGGATAAAAAGTACTAAATTTTTAGTAAAGCCTTTGTATGCTTCGAAAATAGTTTTTCTGAAAAATATTTTCTATTTGATTTTTGTGAACAAATAATAAAATTAATTTTTAAAAATTTTATAAAATGTATCTAAAAAAATAATCTTTTTTACTGAAATCTACATTTAAAAATTATTTTATTGTGGATATTTTATAATTTTTTGAAAATATTAATTTTTCTGGATAGTGGAAAATATATATTTTTATTGATAACTAAAATTTCATTTAAAGAATTTAAAAAATTAATTTTTTTAAAAGAAAATAATTTAAAAGTAAAATTATTTAAATATTATTATTATTAATCCAATTTAAGGTTTTAGAACTATTTAAATGTTCAATTTTTATATAATAAATTTTTATACATATGAATACTTTTTCCTTGGAAAACCACATTTTCTCCTCGTCTGTATGTTTAATTTTTAAATAAATTCATCAAATTTTGGGAATTTAATTTTATGAAATAAATTAAATATTTAGAATAAGAATAATTAGTATTATTTAATAACATAAACTAAATTTTTGTTCAAATTTAATACTAAAAACATTTAATAATTTAATTATCACGATTAAGGTTAAAACTGGGTTTTTCCCGCTGCATAGGTCTATGATGAAATTAATTTTCCACATGTATAGGACATTTAATTGATGAATTTTTTTTATTTAGATGAATTAGGTATAAATTATATAATAATCTAAATTTATTTTTAGTCTTAAAGAATAAATAACCCATGTAAATAAATAAATAAAAACTTGTCATTATGGGGAAAACTAAATGGTAAAAGTAAGTAAACCTAGAGGAAAAGGGAAAACACGTTTAAAAATGTGTTTTTATGTATGTGGTGGATGTTTTTATCCGCCATATCTTACATTAACTCTATTATTATAAAAAATTAGGCAGTTGGGATTAGATTGAATTCCCATTATTGAATAGTTTTGGTTCTTTTCAAAAATGTCACACCTCAAAAATTATAAAAGGGCGCTTCCACCCATAACATATTAAAATATATTGATCCATATTTATTAAAAAAACATTCAAAAATATCTCCCCAAAATCCTTATAAATTTTCTAGAGCTTTTGGACCTCCAAAAAGACCATCCCTATGATGCTTGATAGAATATCCAAAAGGGGTTATTCGAACTGAAAGTTGTTATCCTCACTACGATCATTATTTTTTACTTATTCTCCACAAATTCACCGTTGAATTTATAATTACAATATAATAAAACTATTATATATATCATATATTGAGATTTTATTATGATTTTGGAATTAAACTTATTCATCTCCTCTTACATCAAATGAGAAATGAAACTGTTGATCGGGTGTATAGCGGACAACTACATCACGAACTAATGTAGTTCATTTTTCAATCACAACCTTTAATGTATGGATATAATGATGGATTTAAAATATTTATATGATATTTATGATATTATTATACTTCTAGAATTATAATATCACATCTACCTTCTTACCTTCCAATCCTTTGGAAAATGATAACATCACACGTGAAAATATGTGGACTACCACATCCACGAAGTAATTTGATATGTTTTTCAATTTATTTTTAATAGGATGGTAATAATGATATATTAAATGAGTATATATGATACATATGATTTAAAAATTATTTTGGAAATGGGAATTAATATTTACCTCTCTCTCTTTCCATCGGTCACGAAAATAGAAATTATGTTCATACATACATAAGGTGTACCATGTCCATAAATGATGTAGTTAATTTTCTATCTATAAATTTTATATATTACAATAAATAAATATATTATTAATATATATTATATTTATATCATGTTTAAAATTCATGATATTATGGGACTATAATCAAATTAAAATAACAAAAAATACCAAATCAAAACATTCATTAAAAATGAAGTCGTTATTAGACAAAACATGGTTTTAACAATAAATTGTTAAAAAATAGGTAATAAAAGCTTATAATTAAATAATATATTATATGATATATATGATTATGGTTATGAAATTAATTTAAAATAAACCTAAATTTATTATACATGAGGTCCAAATGTATGTTAATAATGTTGATACTTGGGGTAAGGGGTTTCTAGTCTCTGTATTATTTCGTGGATACATATGTCATATTCACTACTCATTTGTTTTGTGTGGGGGAATATACTTCCCCATTTACATTAAAAATCGCAAATATCTTTATTTTAATGATATTTAAAATTTTATTTTATGTTCTTTCTTTCATGGGGTTTATTATAATAATTGTTACTAAAGCAGAAAGAGTTCTATGTTAAAATCTCATTCTTTAAAATGATTGTTTATCATTATATTTATAATAATGAAATATTATGATATACCAATAAATAAAATAATTTATTTTCTTATAGTAATTTTATTTATAGATAATAATTTTTTCCTTTCATTTTCCTATCTTAATGTAATTAAGTGAACAAAAGAATGTTTTTAGGAAAAATAGACATTATTCCTCTCTTCGGTCAAAAATCAATTTTTTTCCATGTCCATATTTTCTAAAAGAATTTTAAATAATTTTTTTACCATTATAAAATGATTATTTAAAGAAAATTTTACCCATGTTTTAATTTTTATTAAATGGTTCAAAATGAATCTTCGGGTCATTTTTTTAATGAGGTAATTTTGACTTTTTATCTAAAATGTAAAAAGAATCTTTGTTTTACTGTATAGGTCATGAATGGAAATTTTATGACTTCATGAATAATCAAGGATTGAATATTTAATTTATATGTTTTCAATTTTATTTTCAAATAAAATGTTTTCTTGAATATTTGGGATTTTTTTATATTTTAAATAAGTAATTTCATAATTAAAAGGTCATTTTCCACAAAAATGTTTTAATGATCATTTTATGGAATTTAATTTCATCAAAAATAACAAAATTTTGTCTTTATTATGTCTAATTGAAGATATTATCCAATGGTACCGCCCTTTTTATTTATATGAACGATATATTATTATAATGATAAGTTTTTTATGAAACCCATTTATTTCCCCAAGGGTTATACTATTTTGAAATGTTTATGAAACATGTTTCTTTTACATAGGTTATGATATGATGGAATGATTATAAACCCAATTTCATTTTAATGGGTTTGGATATAATGAAAAATTCGTGATCTTCTAGAACAAGTATGTATGATTTTTAGTATGTGGTAGGTGGGACCTGTATCTCCCTTCAATTCATTAGGTAAATATTTGTATCTTGTGAAATTATTATGGGAAAAAATTTGATGTGCATGATCTAATATAAAAAATAGGTCAATTTAATTGATCCATTATGGGAAAAATTTCAATGTGATTTATCTACTATGGAAAATAGGTAATGATTCCAAAATATTCATGTTATGGTAAATAGGAAGGGATGTATGATACCCTCTGATCTGAGGGTGGTGATAGTTATCCTTCATATATGAAATGGTTTTTCTACTTATAATGGTGCCATACTTATCTAATATGAACTTATGGTTCAAGATATATTTATAATTATTTATCACTCTTATGATGCATATCGTTGAAATAATAATTCCTTATACCATGAATCATGTTTATGATATTTTAAAGATTGGGTATGAAAATTGTAAGTGATGTTCATGATGTCATACCCTTATGCATATATTATTCCTTATTCTTATCATCGATTGATATCTTCCTTGTTTACCCATACTTCACATTTGTGATCAACCTTTCTCGTGTTTCATTTCCCCTAGTCATAAATAAAGGTTTATGTAGCGTATGTCCATGAAGTGTACTAAATGGGATGATCTTTATGCGAGATATTTAAGATCATTTAGGAAATCAAAAGAATGTGTATCTAGTATTTAAAGAGACAAAATATTTATTGTCCTTGAACAATATTTGTGGAATGTATTGGATATTAACCTAAAGATATATAATATTTATGAATGAAAATCTTAGGTCATTATAGTTTGTATCAGAACAAAGGAAGAAATATAATCCTTGGGAAATACCACATGTGAACATTGAGTAAATAATGGATCTACACCAAAGAGCTTAATTTGGAAAGAGATTCCACTTTGTATGGTGGTAAGAGTCCCACCTAAGAGGTGTATCCACTCGTAGAGTGATTTGATATGTTTGAATCATTGAAAACTGGAAATAATTCTAAACCATTATAGTTAGTATCAGAGAAAGGTTTAATTAACCTTTGGAAACTGGGATGAAAAACATTAAGTGAGATCCCTAGGGATATGTCTAGGGATATGTCTAAGGATAATTATAATGATAACTCAATGTATTAGAAAATTTATTGGATTTTTTTGAAGGATAAAGTGAGTCGTTTCTTAGAAATTACATTCACATCTGCATACTATAAGTGGATGTGGCTCTGTCATATTTTTGCATTAGGGTAATAACTCTTAAAAGGGTGCATTGTCCTTTGACACAATTATTACTTGGTTCTTGAGAATGCACCTTGTTGCACACGTAGGTTTTCACTCCCAGGGGACATGACTTATAAATTCAAAAACTCCTTATGAGTCATCCCGAAGGATTAAAATAAATTATGACCATGAATAACCAAGGTTAACTAAATGTGTCATAGATTAAGGAATATTTTATATAATTTAGATATCCTATAAATGATTGATCATTCAGTTCAAATATTCATCACCATCATTCTTACCATTTTGGTTTTACTAATGGATTGAAGATAGAAAAATGATATTGTGGTGGTGATAGGTATGCTCAAATATTGAAATGTCATATTTGAGATAAGTTATATGGATTCTCTTATACCATGAAAAGTATTTATGAAAGTCGATTATTAACCCAAATGATTATATCTTTAATTAGTAGTGAATCCCTATAATATCATGATGATCTCATCAAAAATCAATGATTCTTATCCTGATGATGTTTGTGGAAATGTAATTCCTGAAGATCTTGTTATTCTCCCTCTAGTTTGTTTTGATGTTATCTTAGGTTTGGATTGTATTTCTCTATATAAACCCCAAATCAATTGGAGAGAAAGATAATTCATGTTTGATACACCAAAAAAACATATGATTATCTTTCAGTGCAATGATAGATATGAACTTCTGATGGATATCTCATCGATTTTCTGGTTCATTATTCATATTCAAATGTATTGTTCATCTCAGATGGTTAGATAAAAAATCAACATCAATGACATGCCTGTTATATAGGAATCTTTTGATATTATTCCAAAATAGTTTCATATTATTTCACAAAATTATGATGTTTAGTTTTATATAGAACTCATAGATATTGATACACCTATATCAAAGACTCCCTATAGAATGACACTAATTGAGTTACATGAATTTATGATAAATATCCCATAGAATATTGAAAAGTGGTTTCTGGTCAAGTGTTTCACCTTGGGGTGCACATGTTCTTTAAAAAAAAATATGGGATGATGTTACTCTTCATTAATTATTGAAAACTAAACAAGATCCCAATCAAGAATAAGTATCATATTCCCTATATTGATAATTTGTTAGACCAACTTCATGTAGCTAAATAGTTTTCCAAGATTTACATTCATCTAGGATATCATTAATTGAGGCTCAATAAAAAGGACATACCTAAGAAAACATTAATTATAAGGTATAGACACTATGAATATATTTTTATTTCATTTTGTCTTACTAATTCCCCCACTATATTCATAGATTTAATGAATAATGTCTTTATATATGATATTATTGTATAATAAAATATTAAGAAAGAGTATAAAGATCACTTGATAATTATTAAACAGATCCTATAGTAAGAGAGACTTTATGAAAAATTTATTAAGTGTAAATTGTTTCTATAAAAAATTATCCTTTTCAGTTATATAATCTCAAATGAGGGTCTATTAGTGAATCTATTGAATATGGAGACTATTGAATGTTTTCCTAGACCAAAAATAGTTACTAATATCTGTTGTTTTATTTCTTTAGCTAGATATTATCATCATTTTTCAGAAAATCACCCATGAATATCCAATCCACTCATTAAGATAACCCATAAAGGATCCATGTCCCTTTGGAAAAATGAATGTGAGGAAAATTTCCAGGGACAGAAGAAAATGTTTTTCAATTAACCAATGATTAAACTACTATATAGTGGATAAGGGTTAGTAATATATATTGATGTATTGATTAAGGTAATGGTATGTTCCCTCATGGTGAATGATATAGTTATAGCTTATACCTCGTGATAATTGACTGTTCGTGATGAAAATTACCCTACTCATGAGTTGTAGTTAGATGAGGTTATTATTGAAATGAAAATATAGAATCATTATATTTAAGGAGAAATATGTGGTATATATACTGATCATATGATTGTAATGTATATATACACATATTAATAGAAGAGTATGTTCTAATGTGAATTATTGGAACTGATTAAATATTATTACTTCTCAATAGATTACCATCCTAGAAAATAGAACAATGTGGTAGACAGTTTGAGTAGAGAGGATCATTCTAGATTATCTGTTATGAGGATCAAAATAGATAAAGTATTTATGGATTTTAAATGAATGGATATTGAAATATTTAAGGATTGGTATGAATATTATATTTCTCAAATGAGTGTTCAACAATCTATCCAAGCAATGATTAAATAGGAATAGAAGGAAGGCATATAGATACAAAATAAGGCCATAATTATTCTTGAGTTTTACCTTGATCATGATGGAATGATATAGTTCAGGAAAAAAATATGTGTTCTATCCATACTAGAATTGGATAATTACATGTTAGAGGAATCTCATAGATCTCAATTCTTTATTCATCCTTGAATTGTAAGGATATATTTAGATCTGAAAGAGTATTTATGGCGGGATGAAATGGAGGGAAATATTAAAGAGTTTGTATCATGATGCATTGTATTTCAACTGGATAAGGCTAAGAGAAAAAAGTAACAAGGGATGTTACAACCATTACCCATACCAGAATGTAAAAAAGGAAATCATCACCATGGATTTGGTCATCAGACGCCCCAAAACATCTAGAGGGAATAGTTCTATAATGTTTATAGTTGAACTCCTTATAATGTTTATACACTTAATTGATATTAAAGAATATTTATATCTATATCAAAATTTCAAGAAATAAATTAAGGATGTGGTAAGGATTCTTTAGTACCACCTTATATTATATATAATTGAGATATGAGGTTCACCTTGAAGTTATAGAAAACGTATTTTATAAGAGCTTGATACTGAGATGAGTTTTAGTATGATGAATCATACTCATAAATATGTTCATTCTAGGAGAACCATTCATACACTATAGGATATGATGAGATATTTTTAATGTATTTAAAATGTGGTTGGGATAAACACCTTTCTCTAGATTATATTTTCTTACAAAAATATCTTTCAATGAAGTATTCATAAGGCTTTTTAGGATGACATCAATGGAAAAAAGTGTATAAGTCCAACATTCTGGGATATAGTGAAAGAAAAAAATATATTAGGACTGTATTTGAATGAATCAGTTTCAGAGAATGTTAAAGTCATTAAAATACATAATGGTAGAAAAACGTTTACAAGAAAGTTATGCTCACAATAATTGATGTGATCTTGAATTTTATTTTTGTTAGAATATGTTTTTGAGAATTTCTCCATGGAAGAAGGTTACAAAATTTAAAAAGGAAAGTTTACCACTAGGTATATTTTCCTTTTTTAGGTTCTCAATCAAGTAGGGATAGTTTCTTATGACTTGGATCTTCAACCGAACACCTCTCAAGTCCTTGATGTGTTCCATTTATCTTTTATGAGGAAGTATGTACCTAATCCTTCACATGTATTAAAATCAGAGTTCATATCGGTAGACTATGATCTTTCTTATAACAAATTACCTAGGGAGATATTGGATCATATTGATAAAGTGATATGAAATAACACCACTCACCTGGTCAATGTTTTGTTGAAAACCCACCTACTTAAGGAAGCTATATGGGAACCCTAATATACGATGAGCCAAAAATATCGTTATTTGTTTGTATCAGAGTGATGAATTTTGAGGGAGAAAATAATTTTAAGGGGAGGGGGGGGGGGGTAGAATGTAAAATAATAATAATTTAGGAACTATTTGTTTCCCAAAAAAATGAATTTCTTCAATACCTTCTATTACACGCAACACCAAGAATTAGTAAACTGTAATATTCTATTGATATTATTGTTTAAAACTGACTGTTATAACCTCAACCTTAATTGTATGAATACGAATAACTAAAATTTTAAAAATAATTATAATTATTTATATAAATAAAATATATTGATAATAAAAACATAATTCTTATTAAATATTTTTAATGCTTTGAAAATTATTTTTCTCAAACAGTGTTTTTTATTTATTTTTCTGAAAAAAATAAATATTATTTTTTCAAATATTAGAAAAAATGTTTCTAAAATTAGTATTGATTTCTGAAATAAACTTTTCAAAATTATCTTATAGTTATTTTTTTATTTAATGAAGTGATTTATTTTTTGATTAATAGTGAAAAATACTGATTTTTATTGAAAATTTATGTTTTCTTTAAAGAATTTACCAAAGTACATTTTCATTTATTTTTTTTAAAAGTAAAATTAGTTAAATAATAATATTATTAATTATATTTATGTAATTTTATTGAATTATATTTTAACGTTTTATAAGAAACAATTTTATACTTATTAACGATTTTTTGTTGGAAAATCACTTATTCATCATGCCTGTATGTTTAATTTGACACTAAATTCACCCACTTTTGTGAATTGAATTTGGTGAAATGGATTACATATATGAAATTATAATAATTTAAATTATGTAGTAAATTTAAATTACTTTTTTGGTCAAAATAAATTTTAAAAACAATAAATAAACTAATTATGACACCTATGGTGTAAATTGGGGTTTGCACGTTAAATACACCTATATTGAAATTAATTTTCCATACACGTATATATTTTATTTGATAAATTTGACTTCATATTTAGAATTAGTAAGTAAATATTGTCTATTAATTCTCAATTATTTTTATTATTAAAAAATAAATCACCTATGTAAATAAATAAATAAAAACTAGTTACTGTGGTGAAAACTAAATTGTAAAATTAATTAAACTTACATGTTAAGGAATAACATGTTTAAAACATTTTGTTTGTTTGTTGGAGTTATTACTTGATGGGTTCCTCCATACAATCCATTATTAATAATTTTTTTAGAACTTGAGATGAGAGTGACTTCCCATTATTGATTAATTCGTTATTTACAAAATATCACTCCTCCTAAATTATAAAAGGGGGAATACCCCTCACTTATTCCCATATCTTATAATTTTTTTTACAAAATATCCTACAAAAATATCTCCAAAAAATACTTAGAAATTTTTGAAAAATTCTTTCCTTCTCAAAATACCAACCGTAGGGTCCATAATAAGATATCCAAAGGGGTTTGTTCAAAAGAAAAATAATTATCTCCACTAAGATCTCTCTTTTTTACTTCTCAATTACCAAAATCATTCGTTAATTAATAATTAAAACATAATAACACTAGTATCTAAAGTATAATGAAATTTAATTATTTTTACGGAATAAACTATATCCATCTCTTCTTATATGAAATAGGAAATTAATCTGTCGATCATGTTTACCACATACTACCACCTCACGAACCAATGTAGTTCAATTTCCATTACCCCCTCTCACGGATGGATATAATGATGAATTTAATTATATATATATATATATATATGATATTTGTGAAATAATTATAATTTTGGAATTATAATATCACATCTATCTTATTACCTTTCAATCCATTGTAAATTGATAACATTTCTCATGCATGCTTGTGGACTACTACCTCTATAATAAAGCAATGTGATATGTTTTTCATTTTATTTTGAATAAGATGGTAATAAGGATAGATTAAATGAATATATATGATATATATGATATAAAAAATATTTTGTAAAGTTTTATTAATATTTTCTTTTCATTCATTCCATCCATCATTAAAATGGAAATAGTGTTCATACCCACGTGTGGTCTACTATCTCTATGAATGGTGTTATTCATTTTTTATATAAAAATTTTATGGATTACAAAAAATAATAATATAAAAAATATATATGGAATTTATATCATTTTTAAATTTATGAATATTATATATTTAAAATAATATTAAAATAATTTAAAATAAAAAATAAAAAATACATGAATAATTGAGTATTTGTTACATGAAATGTGATTTTAACAAGGAATTGTTAATAATAGGTAATAAAATGTCTTAAATAAATCATATATGATATGATATATATGAGTATGGTTTGGAAATATATTTATAATAAACCTATATTTATTATACATGAGGTCCAAATTTTTATAAATAATGTCAATACTATAGGTAATGGATTTCTAGTATCTCTCTTGTTTTTGGGAGGAATACATCATATTCACCACTCCTTTGTTTTGTATGGTGTATATAATGACTCATTTACATATTATATCATGAATATGATAATTTTAATTATTTTTTCTTTTTTATTTTAAAATATTTACTTAATTTTTATTATGAATAAAAAGTTGCAAAAAATGGTAACCATTTTATGTTACAATATCATTTGTTATCAGGACTGTTTATTATTATATTTCTAATGATGGAATATTATCATATACCTATAAATATACTCTTTTATTTTATTATAATAATTATTATTCTTTAGAATACATGTTTTCCTTTAATTTTTCTTTCTTCAAGGATTAAAGATACTAAAATAATGTTTTTAAGAAAAATGAATTTATTTCATCATTGGTAAAAAATCCTTTTAATCACATGTCCATATTTCCTAAAAATGTTTTAAAGAATGTTTTTACTATTATCCAAGGGTTGATTAAATAAACTTTTTCCCATGGTTTATTTTATATAAAATGGTTTTAAAGGAATATTCTTATCATTTTATGAATGAGGTAGTTTTTAATTTATACAAAAAATGTGAAAAACAAATATTTGTTTTAACGTGTATGACATGAATAAAATTTTCCAATGCCATGAAAAATAAATGATTTAATGTTTCAGTTATATTTTCACGTTTATTTTCAAAGAAAATTATTTCTTTTACATTTTGTAAATTTTAAAATTTTTAAGAGGAAATTTCACAATTGAAATGATATTTTCCTCAAGAGTGTTTCAATGATATTTTTATGAAATTTTGGTTCATAAATGAAATTTTTTTTGGTGTTTCTAATGTTTTATTGGGTATATGAACTAATGGTACCATTCTTATTATTTTTATGTTTGGTTTATTGTTATTATGAAAATATTTTAATGAAACCCATTTCTTTTCCATAGTTTACACTATGATGAAATGTTTATAAAACCCTTTTCTTTTCCATAGGTTATTATATGATTAAATTAGTATGAAACTCATTCTATTTTCATTGTTTATTATATGATTAATTATTCTTTATTTTTTGGAACACATATTTATGATTTTCAATATGTGATGGGTGGGAACTATATGTCCCTCAAATGCGTTGGGTAAATATTTATATCACATAAGATAATTATGGGAAACCAGCTAACATGATTACTCTTTTATGGGGAAAAATTTGATGTGATTGATTAGATATGGGATATAAGTTAATTTTATTCATCCACTATAGGAAATAAGTGATGATTCCTAAAATTTGCTTTCATGGGAAACTTTTAGGGATGCATGATCCACTAGGAATTTAGGGTCTCAATAGTTATCCATAATATATAAAATCGTTTCAATATATATAATAGTTTCACATTGATATGACATGAACTTCTGGTTCATGATTCATATATGATTATTTTATCACTCTAATTATTGATATTTTTTAATGGAAAATTTTATTCCTTGACTCATGTTTATGATCTTTGATAGATTGGGTATGAACATTGTAAGTTATGTTCCTGACCTCATAGACTTATAGTTATCTTATGCCTTCTTATTATCATTGATTGATATCTACCAGGTTTACCCTTAATTATAATCTAAGAACAATCTTTCTTATGTCTTATTTCTCTAAGTTATGAAGAAATCATTAATTATGGTATCATTGTGAAATGTACTAAATAGAAAGATCTTTATGGGAGATGTTAAATATTTATCATGAAATAATATGATTTTTTTATCTAGTCTCTAAAGACACTAAACATTTAAAATCATCATACATTTATTTATAGAACTTATTCGATATTCATATAAAAATATATAATATTTATATATGAAAATCATAGTTCGTTATAGTTGGTATCAATACAAAGGAAGGAATCTGATCCATAGGAACTCTCACATGTGAACATTAGGTGGATAATATCACTCCACCCAATGGCTTAATGTGGAATGGGATTCCACGAGGGATAGTGGTAATATTCCCATCTAGGAGGTGTAGCCTCACATTGATTGTGTTTATAGGTACTAATTACATCTCAGTGGTAATAATTCAAGACCATTATAATTGATATCACATTAAATTTTAAGTAATATTTGCAAACTGGGTTGATAAAACATTAATGAAATCCCTAGGGATGTGTCTAGGGATTTGTACAAATATAAGTCAATGTATAGTAAAATGTATTTGAATTTTGGTAAAGGATAGAGTAAGTGGTTACCAAGAAATTACATTCTTATCTAGATACTATAAGTGGATGTGGATATAGAATAATTATTCCTTGGGGAAATAACTCTAAAATGGGTGCATTAAGATTTGACTTGGTCATCACCTGGTGTGTGATAATGGAATTTGTCACAATCCTAGTCTTACAATCCCAAGGGATATGTTTTGTAAATTCACAAAATCCTTACAAAAAATCACGAAGTATTTAAATGGATTATGATCATGAATGACCTAGTTTAAACCTAAGGTGTCATAGATTAAAAAATTATGTCATGATTTATATATCATAGGAATGATTGATCATGATATTAAAATATGTGTGATGGTCATGCTGACTATTTTAGTTTTACTAAGGGAATGAAGATAGAAAAATGATGATGGGGTGGGGACTGGTATGATCAAACATTGAATTATATTATTTGATATTAGTAATATAAATTCTCTTATATATTGAAATGTATTTAGGAATGTTAATTATTATCTCAAATTTTTAGATGTTGAATTATCCATGAAAACCCATAATGGCATGATGATCATATCTCACATCTACGATTCTACTTCGGTTTATGTTTGTGGTATTGTGCTTCTAGAAAATATTATTATTCTTACTCTAGTTTAATTTGATGTTATCTTAGTCATGGATTGACGTTATCTATATAAATCCAATATCAATTTCCTAGTAAAATAAATCATGTTTTATATTCCTAAACAACCTATGATATTCTACCAGTGCGATGATAGATATAAACTTTAGATGGAGATCACATCCATTATATGGGTCTTGATTCCTATTCATATAGAGTGTTAATATCATATGGTTAGGGAGAATCTAAAAACTGATAATATGCCTATTATGAAGGATTTTGTTGATATATTTTTTGGAAGAGTTTCCTATTATTCAACCAAATCATGAAGTTGAGTTTTTTTATAAAAATCATACCAGGTGTTGCACCTATAATAAATAATCCCAATATAATAGCCCCGATTAAGTTATAGGAATTGATGAAGAATATCCAGTATAATCTTGAAAAGGGATTAATTTGGATACGTGTGCCACATTTGGGTGTACAAATTATTTCTCTTAAGATGAATGATGGTTCAATGTGACTCTTTATTTATTATCGGTAAGTGAATAAGATCTAAATCAAGAACAAGAATCATCTACCCTTTATTAATGAATTTTTTGAAAAAATTTGTGGAGCTCAGTATTTTTCCAAGATTGATGTTTATTATAGATATCATTAATTGGGGGTTAAGAAGGAATATTTACCCATGATAACATTCCGTTCAAGGTATGGACACTATGAATATATTCTGATTCTATTAGGTTTTTCCAACACCCCCTTTATCTTCACGTACTTAATGAATAGTGTATTTACAGATTACGTTGATTGGTTTTGGTATTCTTTATAAGAGTTATTATTATCTATTCACAGATTAAGAATTATTATGAAGATCACTTGAGAATTGTACTGAAGACACTAAGGATGTAGGTACTGTATTAAAAATTTATTAAGAGTGAATTTTGGAAAATAATGTTTAATTTTTAAGTCATATAATCCCATGTGAGGGTATATTAGTGGATCCATCAAAGATGGAGACAATTGAATATTTACCTAGACCAATTATAGTGACTGTGATCCGTAGTTTTCTTGGTTTGGAAAGATACTATTTTTACTTTATAAAATATTTTCCATGGCTATCCAACCTACTCATCAATCTAACCAATAAAGAGGCTATGATCCTATGGAAAGATGAATATGAGGAAAATTTCATGGATTTGAAGATAAGTTTATTTTGTTTACCTATGATTACAATACCCTATAGTGGATAAGGGTTTTAAATATATAGTGATGTATATAAGAATTGACTAGGATTTTTCCTTCTGTAGAATGATATAGTTATAAATTATGACTTGTGAAATTTGAAGGTTCATGAGAAAAATTACCCAACTCCTGATTTGGAGTTAGATGTGGTAGTTGTTAAATTAAAAATATGGAGGCCTTATATTTAGGGAGAAATATATGGTATATATATATTGATCATAAGAATTTAAATTATATATTCACATAAAAGAGTTTAATATGTACCAGAGAATGTCGTTAGAACTTATTAATGATTATGACTTCTCAACACGTTACAACCCTCAGAAAGAAAACAAGGTGTTTGATGATTTGAGTTGAAAGGATCATGCTAGATTATTTATACTGAAGATAAAAAAAATATTTATGGATTTGAATAGGATGGATATGGACATCATTATGGAAGAGGGGAAATCTTATCTTTCTCAAATGAGTGTTCACCATCTATCCTTGTGATGATTAAAGAGGAGTAGAAGGAAGTCCTAGAGATATAGAAGAAGATCAAGAATGTTACTAAGTTCAACCTTGATCATGTTTAATAATATAGTCTTATAAATGTGTATGTGTTATGTCCATACCGGAATAGAATAATAATAAATTTGAGGAATCTCATAGTTATGTATTCTCTATTCATCTTATAAGTAAAAAGATGTATATATATCTAAATGACAATTTCTAGTGGGATAGAATGGAGAGAAATATTTTATAACTTGTATCTTGATTCTTGGTATGTTAGTTAGCTAAGGTTGAGAGAAAAATTTATAAGGTGATGTTACAACCATTCCCATTCCATAATGTAAATGGGAAACCATCATCATAGATTTCATTGGTGGACTCCACAAAACATCTAAAGGGAACAATGCTATATGAGATTTGTTTGATCTCCTTACAAAGTCTAAACAGTTCATTGCTATTAGAGAAGAGTTATCTCTAGAATATAATTCAATGATATATATTAAGGAAGCTATAAGGTTTCATGGAGCACCACATTGCATTGTATCTAATCAATAAATGAGTTTCACCACCATGTTCTTGTGAAGTCCAGTGCAAGCACTTGACACTAAGTTGAGTTTTAGTATGGCGTGTCATCCTTACACATATATTCAATATAAGAGAACAATTCAAACCTTAGAGGTTATGATGATATCTTTTTCTAGGGATTTGAAAGTTGATAGGGATCAAAAACTTCTTCTAATCAAGGTTTCTTACAATAATCGCTTTCACTCGAGTATTCATATGAATTATTATAAATTCCTCAATGGAAAGTAATTTAGAACTCCAACGTGCAATGATGATGTTTGAGAAATAAATATATTGGAACAAGATCTATATTAATTAATGGAAGAGAATGTTATATTCATTCATTAACACATAATGATATCACAAAGTCAATAAAAAAGTTATATTGATAGTAGTCAATGTGATTTGGAATTTGATGTTGGTGAGAAGGTGTTTCTGAGAATTTATCCATAGAAGAAGATTATTAGATTTTGAAAGAAAGGAAATATTATAACTAGGTATATTATCCATTTCAGTTTCTTTATTGAGTAAAGAAAGTTTCTTATTACTTGGAGTTTCCACTAAACCCCTATTAAGTCCCCGGTGTTTTCCATATATCTCTCCTGAGGAAGTACATACATCATGCTTCAAATGTATTTAAATATGTGGTATTATAGATAGATAATTTCATATACTATAAAAATTAACATATAGATATATTGGATCATAAACATAAATTTCTATGAAATAAGGCAACTCACCTAGTCAATGTTTTATGGAGAAACCACCAACTTGAGGAAGCTATATGGGAACATGAGGATATGATGAGGAAGAAGTATACTCATTTGTTTTTATTAGTGTGATGAATTTTGAGGGTGAAATTAATTTTTTGGGGGGTATAATGTAACCCCTATAGATTTTAGGTATTTTTTTCAAATAAATTTAAATTATTGAATAGATTTTATGACACCCAACACTGAGTTTTAGCGAACTATAATATATTATGGATATTATTATATACACCTGGTTGTTATAACCTAGACATTAAACATGGAGTTATGAATAAGAATAACTGTGTTTTTAAAATTAATAATAAGTGATTTATATAAATAAAAAAATGATAACAAAATACTTAATTTTTAGTAAATCTTTTGTGGTATTTAAAAATAAATTTTCTTAAAAAAATGTTATTTATTTAGTTTTCGTGAAAAAAATTAAAAAAATGTCTTCCACTTTTAAAAAATTTATTTGAAAAAATAAGATTCATTTAAGACATTAATGTGTAAAAATTTTATTGGAATGATTCTTTTTTAATATTATGAAAATATTTATTCCTTGATAAATTTTTAAAAATACAAATTTTTATTGAAAACTGGTTTTTTGTCTAAAGAAATTAAAAAATTGTATTCTATTGTAAATTTTTTTCGAAAGTAATATTTGTTAATTAATAATATTAACAATCCAATTTAGGTAATTTTAATAAATTATACGTCAAATATTTATAAAAAACATTTGTATACTTATAAAAGATTTTTATTTTGAAAAACACTATTTCGTCGCATCTACTAGTTTAATTTTCAATTAAATTATCGAATTTTGTGAAATTAATTTGGTAAAATAGTTTAAATAATTTTAATAATAATGATTAATATTATTTAATAAGTTCAATATATTTATTTTTCAAAATTAATAGTAATAAGATGAAAAAATTAATTATTGCAGTTAAAGTTAAAACTGGGTTTTTTATGTAAAATGCGCCTATATTGAAATTAATTTTACAGACATATAAAAATTAATTTTGATAAATTTGATTTAATATTTATAATAAATAGTAATAAAATATCTAATAATTATCATTTATTTTTAGGCTTAATGAATAAATCACCTAGGTAAATAAATAAATAAATAACTAGATACTATGGTGATTACTTAATGGTAAAATTTTGTAAATTTAGTGTTAAAGGAATAACATGTTTAAAAAATGTGTTATTTTATTTGAGATATAGGTATGGGTTGGTCATATATTCATTATAATCTATTATTAAACATTTTTTAGAAAATTGGGATGTTATTGACTTCCCATTATTGAATAGTTTGGTTATTTAAAAAATGTCACTCCTATAAAATTATAAAAGGATGCCCCTTACCTTACCTTATTAACACATATTAAGTCATTTCTCTGAAAAAAACATAAAAAATATCTCCCAAAATCCTTTTACACATTATAGTTCTATTGAACTTCTCAAAATACCACCCATATAGTCTTTAATAAGATATCCAAAGGGGGTTTTTCTAAGATAAGGTTATTTTATTCACTAAGGTATTTATTTTTACATATTCTATTAACAAATTTATTCATGAATTAATAATTAAAATATAATAATATTAGTATTTAAAATACACTATTATGTTTTTATGTAAATGGAATAACCTATATTCATCTCCTCTACCATAAAATGAGAAAAGAAATTATCGACTGTGATTAAGGCAGTGTACCACCTTACGAACTGATGTAGTTTGTTTGCCATTACTACCTCTCATGGAAGGATATAATGATGTAAGTAACATATGTGTATGATATTTATGAAATAATTATACATCTTGAATTATAATATCACGCATACCATCTTACCATACAATTTGTTGAGAAAATGATAACATCCCTCATCCGTATGTGTGGACTACCACCTCCACAAAGCGACGTGAAACGTTTTTCATTTTATTTTGAATATGACAGTAATAAGGATATATTAGATGAATATATATGATTTTTATGATATAAAAATTATTTTTTAAATTTTAATTTATATTTACCTTTATTTTATTCTATCTATTGACAAATTAGAAACATTTTGTATGCGTATATATGGTCTACCGTCTGTAAAGACTGTGAAATTCATTTTCTATATATATTGTTTACGGATTACACTAAATAAATATATAATAAATATTTATTATATTTATATCATTGTTAAAAATCTTGTGATTATGGAATATTAATAAAAATAAATCAACCAAAAAAACTAAACCAAATCATACATGAGAAACAAAGTATTTATTAGCGGAAACGACTTCGGTCTTTTGCCCATAACTTGAGCTACGGACCTCCGATTGACGAACCGTCAGCAGCGATGCGATCCTTGGATCGAGGCGGTCGATTCGGTATATCGCAATCAGAGTTTCGGAATACTTCGAGTCCAGCCGGGTTGGTTCGTTCACGAAACCAACCGGGCCTTCGGAGCGGAAACGCTCATATCTTGAGCTACAAACGTCCGATTGACTTGGCGTCAGCTTTGTTGTGTTTCTCTTAGTGAGACGGATCTTTTGGCATACTCCGCCCGAAGTTTGGACGCAGGTGGAGTACGGTCGGGTTGGTTTTGCCTTAAAAACCAACCGGGCCCCTGGGACGAAAAAGCCAATAACTCTCAGACCGGGCGTCCGATCGAACCGCCGTCTGTTGCGTTGTGTTCCTGTTGACGATACGGAACTTTTGGATACATAAACTCTGGACTTTGTGACAGTTGATGTATCAGCCTCTCGGCTCGTGGAGCGGACCCTCCTGAACGAGCTTGCTGTGTGCGGGAACCCTAGTGCTGGCTGTGACTGTGACTGCTACTGCTACTACTAATGCTTTTGTGACTGCAACGACAACAGTACAGAGATCCTTGGTGGATTCGACGACGACTACATCACTCAGCGATCCTACATGGATCAGTGCTACAGGTCCTGTGTGGGCCCGATCCTGTGTGGGTCCGATCCTGTGTGGGTCCTTGTGCTCAGCGGTCCTGTGTGAACCAGCGCCTACAGGTCCTGTGTGGGCCCGATCCTGTGTGGGTATTTGCGGGGGTTAGTTACCTATCGATCCTTCGTGGGTCTGACGACTTAGATGGATCAGAGATCATATTTATCGTCTTTCGAAGAAGTATACCTGTGTGAGCTGACTCCTGTTGCTTTCCTGTGTGGATTGTGTTGTGTTATCCTGTGTGGATTTCGTTTTGCTTTCCTGTGTGGAATACGTTTACTTTCCTGTGTGGATTTCCTTTTGCTTTCCTGTGTGGAATATGTATACTTTCCTGTGTCGACTGAGTTATACTTGGGCTTGGAGGTTGGAACGTATTTGAATTGATGACTTAGGTATATGTATGAGCATATACCTAAGCAGTGTCGGTTGTTACTTTGTGTTTGTATCTCACCTTTGTGGTTTATCCTTTGTGGATTTTGGGAGACCTTCAGGGGTCTCGGGGTCCCTACTGAGTAGCTTATACTCACCCCTGCACGGGCTATGCCCGCACTACGTTGTGTTGGTTGCAGACGATGGACAACGTTGATCTTGGCTGAGGCTTGCAGAGCAGGATAGTACCTGGAGGTGGACCACTGGGCGGGACGTACTCGGAGCGGACGGTGGGACCCGTGGAGCAGTGGAGCTATCTGTACCCACCCTTCTGGTGGGATTTCCAGTGGACATCTCGGTGTTGCGGCTTTTACTTTACAGTTACTATTTTCCCTTTCGAGTTGTACTTTACTTTCAGTTTGGGTTTGTATACTGGCCCATTTACTTTTCCGCACTTTCAGTTGTACTCTGTTTTTACTTAGTGTTTACTTTCCGCTTGCTTACTCTGTGGTGCTTGATTACTTTTCAAAGGCAATGCCTTCCATTTTTACCGGGAATTACGCCTTGGTGCTAGTCTCCAGCCCCTGGCCTATGGAAGGCGGGCTTGGGGTAGTCACGACACGGGACCCGAGGGCGGGTCGTGACATTAAAGGCTATAATTTTAGGGATATGGGATACTATGAAAATTATTTTCCTAATATTCAAGGAAAACTACCTCATAAAATGCGATGAGAGCAAGGACAAGATTACGAGATCACAACTGATGGGGTTGAAGCTCCTAATGATGTGGTGGAAGGTAATTTAATCATTTCCTCAAACATATCCAATGCTTTATTTTATTCTATATCATCAAATTATTTTATATAGTCCCAGTTTACCAAGAAAATTAGACGTTTGAATTCTGATTTAATAAAGGAGTTGTCAGCCAAAACTCTTAAGGGATGTATCACTGCAACATTGATGTCTTGGTTGGTCCCCTTTTTGACACATAAACATATTTTTTATGCTGACCTTATCATCATACCTATGATCGAGTTTGATATAATCATTGGTATGAACTGGCTTTATAACTTTAATGAAAAAAATAATTTAAAGAAGAAGGAAGTTACAATTTTTGAGAAAGTTATAGAACCCCTTATCCTTAGAGCATAAACCTCATCATCTAATACTTTTCTAAACCCACCATTAGTTTCTCTCCTTAATGATTTTTTTGGGGAGGAATAGAATACAACTAGAGGAATTTAGTGATAAGTGGTTTATCCACCGTAGTGTTTCTCCATAGAGATCCCCTATTCTATTTTAAAGAATAAATTTTTTATAAATGAAGTTGTACATTAACTATAGAGAAATAAATTCTATTAAAATAAAGAACAAGTATCATATACCTTGTATTGATGATTTATTTGATCAAATTCATAGAGATCAATATTTTTTTAAGACTAAACTTCAATCTGAATATCATCAATTGTGTGTGAGTAAGGAAGATATTCCAAATATAGTACTTCTAACTAGGAATTGACATTATGATTTTATATTAATTCCATTTGGACTATATAATACACCCTGTATTTCATGGATCCAATAACTAGTGTTTTCAAGGAATATCTTAAAATATTTTTTGTGTATTTATTGATGAAATATTGATATATTCCAAACTCTATGAGTACCATGAGAACCAGTTGTGGGTTTTTAGAAAAACTCTTAAAATAAAAGAGTTATATGGGAAGTTTAGTAAGTGTTATTTTAGGATTTAAAATGTTTTTTCTTTGCTATATTTTCTCTAAGGATGGAATCTCAGTTGATCCTATGAAGAAAAAGGCCTTCTAAGAATGGCCTATTCCAAAGAACATAACTGAGGTACCTAGTTTTATTGGAATAGTAGGTTACTATCTGCGTTTCATTCAAAATTTTTCCTAATTGGATAACCTGCTAACCAAGATCACATGCGGTGGGGTTATGTTTTTATGGAAAAAGAATTTAGATAATGGCTTGAAGAATTGATAAGAAGATTGGTTAATGATCTAATTTAGACTCCTCTATCTAAAATTGACGGGATTATGATATATAGTGATGCATCAACGAATAGATTGGGTTGTTTACTTATGCAAAAAATGATAATTTTGTTTCTAATTCATTAAGGAATTTGAAGATACATGAACATAATTATCCTACTCATGATCATGATTTTGCAACTATAATTTTTTCCCTGAAAAAATGGAGACACTATCTCTATGTTGAATGATGTGTGATGTATATGGATCATGGTAGTTTGAAATACATTTTTACATAGAAAAAAATAAACATGAGGAAAATGAGATAGATCAAGTTACTCAAATATTATGATTTTTTAATACACTACCACCTAGGAAAGGTACATAATGTAGTGGATAGATTAAACATTAAATATCATGGAATTCTGACCCAAATGAGGATTAAGAGAGATCCTATATTCATGGATCTACTAGTGATAGATATGGATATGGTTAAAGAATAGGAAAAATCAATACTTTTTAAATCATTTATAAACCAACATTACTTGAGAATAGAAAATCTAGTAATCTGATGATGAGAACCTTCCAAAGATAAATTAAATCCATTAAGGATGGAATATGGGAACAATTCTTGTTTGAGGACGGAGTTCTAAAATTTTGAAATAGTTTATATGTTCTATAAATAGCAAAGTTAAAAAATGGAACTATTAGATGATGGTAATATATCAAATTTCTCCACAAATTGTAGTAGTACCAAGATGTATATTGATCTGAAGGAAACTTTTTAGATGAATATCATGAAGTGGGAAATTGCTGAATATTTGTCATGGTGTCTAGTTTTTCAACAAATAAAGGACAAGAGAAAAAATTCTAGAGGATTTATGCAACCTCTACATATTACTATGTGGTAGTGGGATAAAATTACGATGGATTTTTTCACTATACTACCAAATATTCCATGAATGAATGATGCAGTATGGGTTATTGTTGATTGACTTACCAAATCTCCACATTTCATCGCAATAAGGGAAGATTCTCCACTGAATATCCATGGAAAAATCTATATCAATGATGTTTTAAGACTTCATGGTGTACCAATTTCAATTGTGTCTTATTGTGATCCACTAATTACATCAAAATTATGGAAGAGTATTTAGAAGGCTTTGGATAATAAGCGTTAAATGAGTACTACTTATCATCCTCAAAATGATGGGAAGTCTAAAAGTACTATTCAAACATTGGAAGAGATGTTGAGATCATGGTCACATGACATTCAATGTATGTGGGATTAGTACATACCTTTGGTGAAATTTTCATACAAAAAATAGATTCCATTCTTGTATTCAAATGACACTATGTGAAGCATTATATGACAAGAGATGTTAAACTCCAACTTTATGGGATAAAGTTGGTGAGAGGAAACTTATAGGCCCAAAACATATTGAAGAGACAAAAAAAATTTAAATATGATTCAAGATCATATTAAAATAGCTCAAAGTAGGTAAAAGAGTTATGTTGACAACTAGAGAAAATATTTGGAATTCCAAGTGGGAAATCATGTCTTCCTAAAATTATCTCTATGGAAGGGTGTGTTAAGTTTTGGTAAGAAAGGGAGCCTGAGCCCCAGGTACATCAGACCTCTTGAAATTTTTGATAGAGTTAAATTTATGGCTTACCATTTGGATATTCCACCTATCCTTTCTAAAGTACATAATGTATTTCACATCTCTTTGTTAAGGAAGTACATGCTAGACCCAACACATGTTCTCAACTTTGAAGGAATAGAATTGGAACCCGATTTATCTTACCATGAAGATCCAATAGAGATTATTAACACAAGAGAGAAATTATTGAGAAATCAGACGACTCAACTGGTAAAAGTTATTTTAAAAAACAATAAAATTGTGGAAGCAACTTGGGAACCTGTGGATGTTATGAAGAAGAATCTTCGTCATCTATTTAGAGAGAAATTTTCATAAAAATTTAGAGGATGAAATTTCTGTAGGAGGGAAGAATAAAAAAACCCCTGATTTAATGGTATGTATCATATCAAATAAATTAAATTCATTTGATAGTTTACATGGCCCATAAATTTATGTTGTATAGTATAAATCATATCAAATCACATAGAGAACACAAAAAACACTCGAAATAAAAAATGAATGAAATGAAGGGTATTATAAGAAGTTAAGGAACCTATACTGATGAAATCGAAACTTGACCATAGAAATTGTAATGTGACCCATATGAATAGTAAGTTGGCCAGTGGAATACCAATTTTAAAATCATGATTGATTTTTGCATATTATAAATAGTAATATGATATAGTTATATCACAGTTTAAGTAAATAAATGTTTTCAAAATTATTAATTAAGTATTGGTATTTTTATAAAACATAAATTTTTATTTATAATTTAATAATTAATATAATGATTCAAAATAAAATTTATTTTCATAAAAGTGAATCATTAATTAGTATTTTTTTCTATTATGATTGTAAGAAAATTTTTTGATACCCTAGTTGATTTTTCTAAGTGCTTTAAAATAAATCATCATTATAAAATTGGTATTTTTCTATGTTCTTTAAAATGGATTGGGTAATTTTATTTGTATTTTTCTAAAATAGTTGATTTTTTTGGTGAATAGTGAAATACCATAATTTATGATAAATGCCAAATACATGAATAATTGGGTCATAGATGATGTATGGTTGATGTAATCCTATAATATCAAACTCAAATTAATTATTTTAAAAATATTTTTTGATAATTGTCAAAATATTCATAGTTTTGAGCCAAAATAATAAACAAATGAATAAAATATTCAAAAAACCATCTCCATTACTAAAAAAGTCACCCCTACCAACCCTTTATCCTCACACCTTCCATGATTTGATAATTTTCCAAATTATGACCAATAATATTCCCAACCCCCTTCCCCAAGTCCAATACCTAATGGTATCACCAAAATACCAATAACAGGGGCGTTAAGGAGGTTCTCATGGAAGAGAAATCAATAGGTAAAACCCTCTTTCCTTTTTATTTAAGTTTTGGTCAAGTTATTTTACTTTATTATATTATTCTCACCTCTATATCCCAAAGTTAAATGATATCTCTAGTATATTATATATACAGAAAAGTTATATTTTTTAGATAATAATCCACCATCAAGTTTGTTTTCATTTTTTCTTTTATTTTTTAGAATAAAACATCGTCTCTAAGGTGTTGATTTACCACCTTTGAGGATGATGTGTCTTTATATTTAAATTTCACCTTCCAAAACTGGTCGTGAAACTATTTTAATGGTTGAAATAGATTATAATATATGTATTACATCATATATAATGTTCTGAAAACATTATATATATATATGATGTTATTTAATAAAATAAAACTAGTTTGTGATAATAATAAAACGCCAAATTAATTACCACTAACGTCTAATATAATGATTATTCCTCACCCAAAATAACCACAAGAATTATATAAACATTTAATTTTATGTATTTTAATTAATAACATATAATTCAAATTTTATAGAATTATTTTCATTTTACATGAACTCCATTACTTTTAAACAAATTAACTGATAATTAAAACTAAGAAAACAAATGATTCTGAATGATGAAATTAAAATCTATAAGTCCTAAAAAGGCCATAATTGAACTTAATAAAAATATAATGAATCAAATAAATGCATAAATGGTTACAAATTAATTAAATAATTTTATTAATTTTATTCTCCAAGACATTAAGATCAAGTACCGAACATATTTGGACATAAGGTAAGGGGCTTCATCTCAATCTCTATTTCATTGAGACTTACTTGTTATTGCGACTCTAATCGTTTTTTGAGGTTTCTCTGCTTCCCATTCGAGATGAATTTTCATTTTAAAATGTATTTCTATTAAATATCCATATTATCATAACATGGATATGAATATTATCTTAGTCGTATACAATTTTACAAACAATGTTTATTTTGAATTCTATCTTAACTGTGGAAATATTGATTAATTTATACCCTTTAATTAATACAGATATTTTGTTAGGGAATATTGTTTTTGAATTAAATCTATTTTTGAAAAATTATTTGGAATTGAAGTGACGGTCATGGCCTACTATAGCCACTCGATGCATCAATAGGTCGCATGAGACCAAATAGATGGTGACAAACCCTTCATGTTTTTTTTAAAAATAGAATCAGATAGGTTTCTACACATAGAATTAAATCATATTTATGTTATAATGATTCATTTTACATATACATGATGTCCAATAAGTAATAAGTTTCTTCATTTAGTATTCATTTAAAACTTTCAATGATATTTTCACTATGAAATAATCTATGAATGCATTTTCATTCCCATTTTATTTAAGGAATGTGTTTTATAGATCATTTAACATTCCATAATGTATATAACTTATTGAAAATAGTTTTCTTAATATTTTTTTATATAACCCTTACTGATAATTTGTTCTCACCATTATTATTTTTTCCTTCTCCCAAGTTATGAATAAGAAAACTTTGAATAAGCTTTCAAGGTTACCATTTATTTCATTTTATTATGTATCCTATTTTATTTTCATTTCCCAATGTAGTATGAGTATGATGAATGTAATCCGATCTTCTGAGAATTCTAAACTAATTTATCATTTAGGATTTGATTCTATGTAATCAGGATAATGTAATAAAATAATGCACTAGCTTCGGGATTCTAGGGTAGGGACCTTACAATTTAGACATCCTATGAATGATTGATCACTCTGTTCAAAGATACTTGATGGTAATGGAGACCATTTTATTTTTAATAATGGATTAAAGATAAAATAATGATGTCAGGGTGGTGATAGTTATGATTAATTATTAATGTTGTTTATTTGAGATTAGTTATTTAAATCCATTTATATCGAGAAAATTATTTTGTAATTTTAGTTATTGTCCCCAATGATTTGATGATGAATTAGTAGTGAAAACCCTTAATGATAAAATCTCACATCTATTATTCTTATATAGTGAATTTTTTTTATAACTTTGATTTATACAAATCATGTTATTCCCCCTCTATTATAAATTGATTTTATCTTAGGTATGAATTGTCTTTATCTATATAAATCTTATATCAATTTTTGATTAAGAGAAATAATGTTTGATATTTCAAACACAACTTTGATCATATATTAGCAAGATGATATTTTTGAACTTCTAATGGATATCACATAAAATATATGGGTCTTGATTCTAATTCAGAAGTACTTTTTATCTCAAATGGTTACAGAGAAACTCAAAATTGATGATATGGATATTGTGTGCGAGTTTCCTGATATCTTTCCATAAGTGTTTCCTTATCTTCCACTAAATCATGATGTTGGGTTTTATATAGGAATCATACCTAGTGATAAACGTATATCAAAGAATCCCTATAGAATGGACTTGATTGTGTTATAGGAATTTAAGAAGAAACTATAGGATAATATTAAAAAGGGATTAATTAGGACAAGTGTGTCACCTTGGGGTGAACATGTTTTTTTATTTTGAATAGTGATGGATTGATGGAACTATATATATATTATTGGGAATTGAAAATGATCACAATCAAGAAAAATTATCATCTGTCAGGTATTGATGACTTGTTTGATCAAATTTGTGGATCTCAATACTTTTCCAGTATTTAACATTGTTCTAGACATCATTAATTGATGTTCAAGAAATATAATGCATCTAATAAAATAATCCATACAATGTATAGACACTATGAATATATAGTTATATCATTTGGTTTTAATAATTCCCTTGTTATCATCATAGATGTAATGAATAAAGTCTTTATATATTACCTTGATCAGTTTGTGGTTTCCCATTTAGAATATATTCTTATATATGAATGGATTAAGGAAGAGTATTTAGATCACTTTAAAATTATACTGAGGACCCTAAAAAAGGAGATATTTTATCAAAAATTTATTAAGTATGAATAATGGCTAAAAAAGATTCATTTTTTTGGTTATATAATCTCAAGTGAGGTAATATTGGTGGATCCATAAATAATAGAGACTATAAAACATTGTCCCAAACCTACCGCGGTGATTGAGATCTATATTTTTCATGGTTAGTATGGATATTACTGATTAATTATTAAACATTTATTATGACTATAAAATATACCCCCTAATCTTACCAAAAGGGGATCCAAGATTCTTTGGATAGAATAATGTGTGAAAAAGTTCAAGGAACTGAACAGAATGCTAGTTAGCAACCTATTATTAAAATACCATCGAGTGGGGAAGAGTTTATAATATATAGTTATGTATCAAAGAAATGTATGGGATATTTACTCATGTCTAATGATATAGTTACATCTTATGACTTAGAATAATTGATGTTTCATGAGAAAAATTAACCAACACATGATTTGGAGTTAGCTGTGGAAATTTTTGCATTAAAAATATGGATACAATATATTTTTGTATAAGGATGTGGTATATATACTAATCATAATAGTTTAAAGTATATATTCACATAGAAATAGATGAATATATTATAGAGAATATGGTTGGTATTGATTAAATATTAGGACCACTCAATACACTAATACCCTAGGTATACGAACAAGTTAGCTAATTCTTTGAGTCGAAAGGATCTTGATAGTTTATCTATGATGAGGATCATAGAAGATTAAATAATTATGGATTTAAAAATGATGGATCTGAGCATCCTTAAGGAAGGGAATAAATCTTATCTTTATCAGATGAGTGTTCAAACATCTAACAAAGTGAAGATTAAATTGGAACATAAGGAATACCTAGAGATATATAAGAAGGTTTGGAATGTTCCTGAGTAAAACAATTATCATGATAGAATTATATATTCTGGGAAACATATATGTGTTACATCCATGAAAAAAATTGAAGAATGTTCTATTAGAGTAAGATCATAGTTTTTAATTCTCTATTCATCGTAGAATTATAAAGAAGTATATATATTTTAAATTGTATTTATAGTGGTATGGAATACAAATAAATATTTAAGAGTTTCAATCTTGATGACTAGTATATTTTCTGGTTAAAGATGAGATCCAAAAGTCTAATGGGATGTTACAATCATTACCCATAGTGGAATGTATATGGGAAAACATCACCATGGATTTTTTCATTGGACTCCTCAAAACATCTAATGAGAATAATACAATATGGGTTATAGTCGATCACCTTAATAATTCTACACACTTAATTTATATTATATAATATTTTTCTCTTGATCATATTTTTATGATATAAATTATGAAAGTGATAGTGTTTCATGGGGTATGATATTCCATTATGTCTGATTAAGATTTAAGGTTTACCATGATGTTCTAGTGAAGTCTTCATTAAGAACTTGATACAGAGTTGAGTTTTAATATAGTGTATCATCCTCATATAGATGTTAGTTCTAAGTGAAAAAATAAAACCATATTGGATATGTTGGGATATTTCTCAATGGATTTGAATGGTGTTTGGAATGAACACCATACTCCCGTATAGTAATCTTACAATAATATCTCTCACTCAATAATTCAAATGGCTCCTTATAAAGCGCTCAATGGGAATAATTTTAAAAATAAAATGTTCTTATATGTAGTTAGAGAAATAAATCTATTAGTACTAGAGATATATGAATAAATGGAAGATAAGGTTAGAGTCAATCAGAAACACATCACGGTATCACTAATTGGATAGAAAACTAATATTGATAATCATCAATATGATCTGGAATTTAAAGTTGGTGAGAAGGTGTTGTTGAGATTTTCTCCATGAATGATTTTTATGAGATTTAAAAATAAATAAATTCTAATCCTCAGGTATATTTGAAATTTTTTGATTCTTTATCAATTAGATATATTTTTTTATCTCTTGGTGTTTCCACCAAACCTCTCTCAAGTACATGATGTGTTCCATGTATCTCTCATTAGGAAGTATATACCTGATCTTTCACATGTATTGAAATTAGAGGTTTTAGCAATAGATCATGATATTTCCTATAGAAATAAACCTTTAGAGATTTTGGATCATATATATACTCTACTATGAAGCATGACTATTCACCTGGTCAATATTTTGTGGAGAAACTACCCACTTAAGAGAGATATATAGGAATAATAGGATATGATGAGGTAGAAATATCCACATTTGAATTTATAAAATTGATGAATTTTTAGGGAAAAATTCACTTTAAGGGGTGTGAAATGTTACACCTTAGGGTTTAATAATTTTTTACAAATAAATTTAATTTCTTTAATAACTTGAATTAAATACAACACCGAGTATATACAATCTTCAATATAATATTAATTTTTGTATTTAAAACTGCATATTATAACCTAGCCATCAAACCTTGAGGTATGAATTAGAATAAATACATTTTTAAAATTAATTACAATGTTTTAATATAAATTAATCATATTGATAACAAATACTTAATTCCTAGTAAATTCTATTTTGTTAAAAAATAACTTCTCTCAAAAAAATGTTTTTACTAATTTTTGTAAAAAAATAATAAAAGTATTTTTTTCCCAATTATATATTTTTTTTTTGAAAAAATAAACATAATTTATAAAATCATCATTTCAAAATTATCTTAGAGTGTTTTTTTTGGAATTTCATGAAAATATTATCATTTTGATGAATTGTGAGAATATTTATTTTTATTTAAAATTATCTTTTTTTTGGAAATCATTAAATTTTTTTCAATATTGTTTTAAAATTAAAATTAGTAAAATTTTATTACAATGAATGAAATTTATTTCATTTTAATCAAATTTATGTTCAATTTTTATATAAAAACATTTTATACTTGTGAATATATCTTCCTTAGAAAACTGCTCTTTCATCGTCATTGTAGGTTTAACTTAAACTTAAATTATAAATATTGTGTGAATTGAATTTAGTGAAATGGATTATAAATTTATAATAAGAATAATTAATATTAGGTAATAATTTAATTATAATTTGTGGTCAAAATTATGAGTAAAAATAATAAAAAAATTGATTACCATTGTTATGGTTAAAACAGAGTTTTATGTGTCACACACGCCTATGTTGAGATTAATTTTACACATAGATATGAATTTTATTTGATAAATTTGATTTAAAATATAGAATAATTATATATAAATTATCTAATAATTATCACTCATTTTTAGGCTTAAAGGATAAATTTCCTAGGTTAATAAATAAACAAAACTAGTTACTAGAGTTAAAACAAAATGGTAAATGTAAGTAAATTGAGAGGCTAAGGAATAACATGTTTTAAAAATGTGCTTTATTTATTTTTTCTATGTTGGAGGTTTATCCCAAGCATATCTTCTCTCCAATACATTAATTATAAATTTTTGAAACACTTGGGATGAGAGTAAATTATTATTATGGAATTATTTTGGTTATTTTCAAAAAATTCCCCTCCTCCTAAAATATAAATGAAAACCTCTTATGCTCTCTTATTTACATATATTAAGCCGTTTTGTTATTGAAAAAATATTCTCCTTGAAAAATACTTATATTTAGGTTATAGATATTGGCCTTCCCAAAAAACCAACCATGTGGACCTTAATAAGAGATCCAAAGGGAGTTTTTCCAATTGAAGATAATTATATTCACTATGATATTTTTTTTATTTTCATACCATATTAATTCATATCATAATAAATAAAATATAATAACAAAATTATTTAACATATACTAATATGTTATTATTTTTATGGTATAACCTATATTTATCTCCTCTGCCATCAGATGGGTGATGAAAACATTGATTGCGTGTATGGTGATCTAACACATCACCAACCAATATAGTTCATTTTTGATCACCACCCCTCACAGATGGATATAATGATATATTTAACATTTTTATATGATATTTATGACTTAATTATAGGTCAAGAATTACAATACCACATTTACTTTCTTAACATTTAATTTTTTGGAAAATGATAACATTTCTCATGCTTACGTGTTGACTACCTCCCCCACAAAGTGATTTGATACATTTTTATTTTTATTTTGACTTGAATGGTAATAAGTATAGATTTAATGATTATATTTGATATATATTATATTAAAATTATTTTGGAATGTTGAATTAATATTAACATTTATTTAATCACACCCATCGAGAAAATGGAAATAGTGTTTATGCGTACCTATGATCTACTGTCTCCATGAATAGTGTAATTCATTTTCTATCTCTAAATTTTAGGGACTAAAATAAATAAATTTATAATTAATATCATAGGTATTTATATACATGATAAAATTATTTATATTAAGAAACAGTGATCAAATTAAATGGACTGAAAATACTAAGCAAAAGTATACATGAAAAAAGAAGCAGTTATTACCTAAAACAAAATTTTAATAAGGAATTGTTAATAAAAATTTAATATAAGTCCATATGTAAATCATATATGGTAGGATATATGATATTATGGTTATGTAATAGATTTATAATAATCTTTTTTTAGTATACCGGAGTTATAAATGTATATGATGATATTTGAGACATGTGGTAAGGGTTTGTAGCCTCTCTTATTTATAGAAGACATATGCCATATTCACAACCAGTTTTTTATTTATGGTTAAAATAATTCAAAATTGACATGTTATATAATGAATATACATATTTACATGATTTTGAAGTTTAATTTTATGTTTTTTTATTTCATGGGGTGTACTTATCCAAAGTTACCAAAGTTGTAAAATTTTAATGCTATAATCTAAATGTTTATCAAGATTCTTTATTATTAAGTATACGATGATGAAATGTTATGATCTACCTATTAATAAAACTCTTTATTTTCTTATCCTATTTATATTTCTTGAGAATGCGGTTTTTCTTTTGATTTCTATCTCCTAGAGTATTGGACACCAAAATAATGTTTTTAGAAAAAATGGACTTTATTTTTATATTTGGTTGAAAATCATTTTTCTTCCATGTCCATGTTTTCCAAAAAATTAAAATAAATATTTTTTTATTCTACAATTATTTTTTATAGGAATTTATACCCATGTATTAATTTTTATAAAATTTCTTAAAAGGAATCTTCTTGTAATTTTTTTGAATGATATAGTTTTGAACTTTTACTGAAAATGAGAAAGTAATCCTTTTTATGTGTATAGCTTAAAATAAAATTTCCACAATCATGAACACTAAATGATTTAAAAATTACAATAAAAATTTTCAAGTATATTTTCAAATAAAATATTTCCCTTATGTTTTCTGAAATTTATATATTTTAAATAAGTGATTTAAAAATTAGAAGAATATTTTCCTCAAGAATGTTTTAATGATATTTTTATGGAATTTATATTCATCAATGACAAAAAAAAATTGGGTTTATTATTTTTTTACTAGGGATATGGTATCATTATGACAAGAAGTTTATGAAACTCATTTTTCCTATGGGTTATAATATGATGAAATGTTTATGAAACCCATTTATTTTTCCCGACTTATTATATGATAAAATTATTATGAAACTCATTTCATTTTCATGGTTTATGATATGACGAATGATTTATGATCTTGTGGAACATATATATAATATTCTATTTATGTGATGGGTGGGAACTATATCTCCTTCCAATTAATTTGGTAAAGATATATATCTCATGAGATAATTATAGGAATCAAGCTGATGTGATTGATAAGCTATGGGAAATAGGTCGATGTGATTGATCAAATATAGGATACAAGTTAATGTGATTGATCTACTAGGGTAATAAGTGATGATTTCTGATCCAATATATTATGGGAAATGGTTAGGGATTCTTGATCCACTATGATTTAATAACATCAATAGTTAAGGTTGAAATATGAAATGGTTGGTATACTTATGTTGGTTCCACAATTAAAATAAATGAAATTATGGTTTATGATGGATTTTGATGTTTTATTACGATTATTATGTATATATTTTAAAGGATAATTTTGTATTCCATGAATCATGTTTATGATAATTAATAGATTGGGTTTGATCCATGTACGTTATTTTCATAATATTTTACCCTCATTATTTTCTTATACATTCTTATTATTATCAATTTATGTCTCCCAATTTTACCCTTAATTTTCATCTAAGATCACCCTTTATTATATTTCCTTTCCCAATGTTATAAAAAAATTAAGTAGGGTATGTATATAAAGTGTAGTCAATGACATGGTCTTTATATAAGATGTTGAATATCTTTCATGAAATGAGAAGATTTTGTATCTAGTCACCAAATACACTAAAAGTTTAAGGTAAGTGGGGATGTATTTATGGAATTTATTGGATAATCATCTAAAAATATGTAATATATATATATATATTTAAATCCTGTGTTATTTTAAAGGTTATTAAAAATGATTATAATGAAGAGTAGTGGGTTATTAATAAAATATAAATAATTTAAATTAATGATTTAAATTAATAATCATGGATAAAATAAATGTGGAGATATATAAATGAATGTATTGAAATGTAATGTGGTTAAATTAATGGTTTAACATGGGTTAAATAATAGAATAATATATGTAATGAGGCTAGAAATTTTTAAATGGTGGGATTGTAACTGATGTGGAAAATGTGTTTGATTTTGTTACTTTCTTTCCTTATAAATTTTTATTATTCAATTGATAATGATATATTGTCATAGGGTGTATTTTGATGTGTGGTTTCTAGGTTTTTATCACAATATTGTGGACTTAGTTTAAAGGATATGATATGGTAATAGAGGATGATGTTTAGAACATCATGAGTTACAATGGATCAAGAAACGATTCATGTGTTATGGTGGATCAAAGTAGGTATAATAATACATGATATAAAAAAATAAATGTCAAATAATGTAATATATTAGTTGACTTAGTCATGTGGTGGCGATGATTAAACATGGTGGGGGTCGTGCATCATAGGGGGGCACAATATTTATGTACTAAATATTAATAATACCATACTATGATGAGGGTGTTATATGTGGTTTTGATGTGGATATTTTTTGTTTTGATAGGTGGAAAATATTTTATGTGGGATTTGTTGATGAGGATGATGTGGAAATATGGCAATGGGTGGGGGATGCACATGGAAGGAGAAGGGAAAATGCTTTACACCCTTCATGTTTACATTATCCTAACAATGTGCAATTTTTAAAAGTGAATATTTGATTTGGATAGATGGACAGTTTTTGAATGTGGATATGTGGTACAATGATTGGTTATAGGGAAGAGGGATGATTGATGATTTTGTTTTTCTATTTTATTATGATTTTATCGATCAGTTTTTAAGGGTTTTCCTAACTAAATTTTCATTAGTTTGAGACAAAAACACCCTAATCTGATAGGTGAGATAAGTGTAAAATTTTGGTCCCTTTTATTCATTAGTTAGGTTAATTATGTTTATAGGTTTGGTGGTAAATTATGATTGACTTATTTTTATATAGTTTTTATGTCCTTTATTAGACTATGAATTGGTTCATGATCTTTTTTGGTAAAATAGTAAATAATGTTGCTAGGGAGAGAGTAAATTTTGGTTTAAGTGGATGAAAATGAAGTTCAATGATTAATATTTATACTACTTATTCTATTTTTACTTTTTATTTTATATTTATTATATTATATTTCACTTTTTTATTCCTGAATATATTTTACACATAGATGTTGACTTTTTTTATAAGGATGATCCAATTGAGTACTCCCAATTGCTCACCCCTCCACAATTTGTTAAGTGTTTTCTAGGAAAGTTCCTGAGAGGTTAGAGCTGTTGTTTGGGTAACTCGAATGGAATCTAGTGGATGACAATGTTCTTTCGAGCTTGTTTTTCATATTATTTCATAATGACTGTATGTATTACATATATATGAATTTTATTATTGTGTAAAATTATTTTTTCAATAGAAATTCATTATATTTCATTATTGGGTTAGTTTATTTATTATTCCTGGGATTTTTTGAGGTTAATACCTCCCATCTACAATTTTTATACCCTCAGTTCTATTCAATAACCTATGGACCATTGAAGGTGGGATTTAGAAGGGTCAATCTCACTTTCAATTCTAGCATAGGATGATTTCTAATGGGAGTGGTTCATAATAATTAGATCATGACCAAATTGTATAGTGGTGATGAGATGTCACACTAAGTGAGAGAGTGAAGGAATGTCATAAGATATAATGCGTGGTGTGATACCTCACCCTAAGTGAGAGAGTATAGGTATGTGATAAGATGTGTGAATTGATATGAGACCCCACCCTATCTGAAATGGTGGTGGTATATGATGTGGTATACGGTGAGGTTTGAGACCCCATCTTGGGTGGTAGGTTGGTAGTATTAGATATGCTATGATACCTTACCCTGAGTGAATGGGTGATGGTATGGTATATGGTGTGTAACCTCACCTGAAGTAAAAAGGTGGTGCTATGATATTAGAGATATGTTTAAAAAACAACAAGACACCCTACCCTGAGTGAGACAGTACTGGTTTAAAATTTATTTTAGGTAACTACCCTAAGAAATGAGTCATGGGATTTGGATATATAACAAGATGATTTCTACTAAAATTCGAATAAGAAAGTGAGGCTAGGTATTACAGTGTCCAGGTTATCACCTTATAACTTGATAAGATTTATTATATGTTATATGTTGAAGTATTATTTACTTTTATATTCACGCATACACTATATATAATGATTTATTTAAGGGATGTGTGGTTGCAAACCTAACTATTTTTATACCCACACCTTACATGGGCTCCTTAGTGACAACACATACTCTATGTTACACTATCATGTGATAAGTTATATGGGAAATCAAGAAATGATAATTAGATATAGTTAGGATACTAGTTTAATGAGTTTCCAAAATATTAAATTTTATTCTTCCCTTATAATGTTTTGTTTATATTAGTAGTTGTTTTATTAAGTGACCCAATATAATTGAGAAACAAATCCCTCAATATAACATTGATTCATTTTTGGGATGATTATGTTTGTTGACAAATATTGTTTCCATGGTTATTTTCCGAGTTCCAAAGATATTTTGAACAAAATATATTGAAAAATAACCATGGAAAAAGGATGTATCCTCCAAAGGTGGAATAAAAATAATGTATATAAGGTGACATCGTTTCGTATGAGTAATTATTATCACCTTCAAACTGATGGGCAGTCTGAAATCACTATTCAAACATTGGAAGAGATATTGAGATCATGATCACATGACTTTTAAGGTATGTGTTACATACCTTTGGTGAAATTTTATTACAAAAATATCTTCCATTATTGTATTAAAATGGCACCATGTGAAGAATTATATGACAAAAGATGTTGAAATCCAACTTTTTGAGATGAAGTTGGTGATAGGAAACTTATAGGCCCATAAGTTATTGAAGAGAATACAAAAAAGGTAAATACAATGTTAGATCATATTAAAGCATCTCAATGTAGGAAAAAGAGTTATTCTGACAACTAGAGAAATTATTTGAAATTCCAAGTGGGAGATCATGTCTTTCTGAAAGTATCTCTAAGGAAGGGTGTCTTGAGGTTTGGTAAGAAATGGAAACAAAGCCCTAGGTACATTAGACCTCTTGAAATTTTTGAGAGAGTTAAAGTTATGGCTTACAATTTGGAGATTCCACCTAGCCTTTCTAAAGTACACAATGTGTTATACATCTCTTTTTTAAGGAAGTACATTCTAGACCCAACACATGTTCTCACCTATGAAGGAATAGAATTGGAACCAGATTTGTCTTACTGTGAAGAGCCTATACATATTATTGACACAAGAGAGAAATTATTGATAAATCAAATGACTTGATTGGTGAAATTTGTTTGGATAAACTTTAAGATGGTGAAATCAACTTGGGAACCTGATGATTTTATGAAGAAGAACCACCATCATATTTTTAAAAGGCAATTTTCATAAACATTTGGAGGATGAAATTTTTGTAGGAAGGAAGAATAAAAAAAATCATGATTTTATTACATATATCCTATTAAATAAATTCAATTCATTTTATAGTTTACATGGCATACAAATTTATTTTGTATAGTATAAATCATATTAAATCACATAGAGAACACAAAAAAACATTCTAAATAAATAATGAAAGAAATAAAGGCTATTCTTAGAAGTTAAGGAACCTATAAAGAAAAAATAGAAACTTGAACTTAGAAATAGAAATGTGACCCATATGAATACTAAGTTGGCCAGTGGAATAGTAAACTCATCTATGGTAGTATAAATAGAATTTATGTATATTATAAATAGTAATATGATATAATTATATCATAGTTTAAGTAAATAAGTGTTTTCAAACTTATTAATTAAGTGTTGGTATTTTTGTAAAACATAAATGTTTAGTTACAGTTTAATAATTAATATAATAATTTTAAAGAAAATTTATTTTCACAAAATTGAATTTTTAATTAATATTTTTCTGAATTAGGATTGTAAGATAATTTTTTGAGACCCAAGTCAATATTTCTAAGTGTTATAAAATCATTTATGATTTTAAAATTTGTATTTTTTGAGTAAATGATGATTTTAATTGAAAATTAAATTTATCCTATTTAAAAAATTATTATCAAAAAATGGAGTTCATTTTTGAATTCTACATGTCAAAAAATGGTTAGGGTAATGTTTTTTTATTTTTCTAAAATAGTTTATTTTTGTTTGTGAATAGTGAAATACGAAAATTTATGATAAATGGTATATACATGAATTATTGGGTAATAGATGATGTATGGATGATGTAATCCTCAAATATCAAAATTAAATTGATTATTTTAAAATATTTGGTGATAATTCTCAAACTATTCATAGTTTTGAGCCAAAATAATTAATAAATGAATACAATATTTAAAAAAAACCCCTCTCCTCTACTATAAATACCACCCCTCCCCACCTCTTATCATCACACCTTCCAAGATTTGATCCTTTTACATAATATTACCGATAATCTTCCCAACCCTATTCCCCAAGTAAAATAACAAATGGTCTCCCCAAAATACCAAAACCAAGGGCCTTAAGGAGGTTTTCAAGGAGGAGAAATGAAGATGTAAAAGCCTATTTTCTTTTCATTAAAATTTTGTTAAATTTATTTAATTTTATTATATTATTCTCACCTCTCTATGCCAAAGTAACATGATATCTCTTGTATATTATATATACTAAAATGTTATTTTTGGATAGAATAATCCACCATCAAGTCTATTTTCCTTTTTTATTTTATTTTTTAGAAGAAAACATTGTCTGTGAGGTGCTAATTTACCACCTTTGAGGATGCTGCGTCTTTATCTTTCAATTACACCTTCCAAACTGGTCATGAAAACATTTTTATGGTTGAAAAATAATATAATATATATATATATTACATCCTTTATAATATTATGGAATCATTATATATATATAGATATGAGGTTACTTAATAAAATAAAACTAGTTTGTGATAATCAAAAAACCGCTAAATTAATGATCACTAACATATTATATAATTATTCTTCCTCACCCCAAATAACCCCATGAATTATATAAAAATTTAATTTTATGGATTTCCATTAATAACATATTATTCTAATTCTATATAATTATATTCATTCTACATGAACTCCATTACTTATAAGCAAACAAGATGATCATGAAAACCAAGAAAACAAATGGTTCAGAATGATGAAATTAAACTCTATAACTCATCCAAATGGCCATACACGACCTTAATAAAAATATAATGAATAAAATAAATGTATAAAAGCTTCTGAATTAGTTAATTAATTAAATTAATTTTATTATGAAAGACATTAAGATCAAGTACCGAGCATATTTGGACATAAGGTTAGGGGCTTCATCTCAATCTCCATTTCATTGAGACTTACTCAGTATTGTGAAACTATATATTATTTTTGGTTTATCTAATTCTCATTAGAGATGATTTTTCATTTAAAATGTATTTTTATTAAATATCCATATTATTGTATCATGTATATGAATATTATCTTTGTCGTATACCATTTTTTATACGGTGATTATTTTGAATGCTATCTTAACTGGGGAAATATTAATGAATTTGTACCCTTTAATCAATATAGATATTTTGGTAGGAGATATTATTTTTGAGTTAAATATATATATGAAGAATTATTTGGAATTCAAGTGATGAGAATGGCCTACTATATCCCCTTGATGCATCAACATGTTTCATGAGACAAAATAGTTTGTGACAAACCCTATGTGTTTGTTTCCAAATATAATTAGACAGGTTTCTACCCATAGAGTTAAATAATCTTGATCGGATAATGATTCAATTTAAAGATACATTACATCCAATAAATAATAATTTTTTTCATTCTATATTTAGTTATAAAATTACATGAGATTTTCACTATGAAAAAATCTATGGATGCACTTTCATTCCTAGTTTATTTAAGGAATGTGTTATCTAGTTCATTTGCCTTACCCTAATGTCTATGTCTTATTGAAACTAATTTTATTATTATTGTTTCATACAACACTTACTAAAAGATTGATCTCAACCATATTATTTTTTCCTTTCCCCAGATTATGAATAAGAAAACTTTGAATAATATTTTTAATGTTACAGTTTATTTTATTTTATTATGTATCCTATTTTACTTTCTTTTCCCAATGTAGTATGGGTATCATGAATGTAATAAGGTCTACCAAGACATATAAACTGATTGTTCCTTCATTATTTTTTTCCATTTAATCATTCCAATGTAATAAAATAATGCACCAGCTCCGGGCTTCTAGGGTAGGAGCATTACAATTTATACATCCTACAAATGATTGATCACTCTGTTCAAAGATACATGACTGTCATGCAGACCATTTTATTTTTAATAATGTATTAAAGATAGAATAATAATTTTAGGGTGGTTATAGGTATGATTAATTATTAATGTTTATAATTTGAGATTAGTTATATAAATCCCCTTATATAATGAAAATTATTTGGGAATTTTAGTTATTGTCCCTGATGATTAGATGATGAATTATCAGTGAAAACCCATAATGATCAAATCTCACATTTATGATTCTTCTATGGTGAATGTTTTTAGAAATTTTATTCCTACAAATCATGTTATTCCCCCTCTATTTTAAATTTATTTTATCTTAGGTATGAATTTTGTTTATCTATATAAATCCTATATCAATTTTTAGGTAAGAGAATTCATGTTTGATATTACAAACCAACTTTTGATCATATATTTTTGGGATGATATTTTTAAACTTATAATGGATATCATATTCATTGTAGGGGCCTTGATTCATATTCAGAAGTAGTGTTTATCTTATATGGTTATGGAGAAACTATAAATTGAAGATATGGATATTGTATGGGAGTTTCCTGATATCTTTCCAGAAGAGTTTCTTTGTATTCCACAAAATCATGAAGTTGGGTTTTATATAGGACTCATACCCGGTGATACACTTATATAAAAGACTCCCTATATAAGAGACCTGATTGAGTTATATGAATTTAAGAAGAAACTATAGGATAATATTGAAATGGGATTAATTCGTCCAAGTGTGTCATTTTGGGGAGCACATTTTTTTTATTTTGAATAATTATGGATCAATGAAACTGTAAAAAGATTATTGGGAATTGAAAAGGATCACAAAAAATAAAAATTATCATCAATCCTGTATTAGTGACTTGTTTGATCAAATTTGTGGAGCTCAATACTTTTCCAATATTGAACTTTTTTCTATACATCATTAATTGATGTTCAAGAAGGATAATGCATCCAATACAACAATCCTTACAAGGTATATACACTATGAATATATATTTATATCATTTGGTCTTACTAATTCCCCTATTATATTTCTGAATATATTGATTAGAGTCTTTATATATTACCTTGATCAATTTGTTGTTTCCCATTTGTAATATATTCTTATATACGCAAATATTAAGGATGAGTATGTATATCACTTGAAAATTACACTGAAGAACCTAAAGAAGGATAAACAGTATGAAAAATATATTAAGTATGAATTTTGGATAAAAAAATATTCCTTATTTGGTTATATAATCTCTAGTGAGGGTATATTGGTGGATCTATAGATGAATGAGACTATTAAACACAAGCCCAGACCCACAATAGTGACTAAGATCCATAGTTTTTATTTTTAGGATGGATATTATTGATTCATTATTAAAAATTTATCATGACTATCAAAACTTCTTGTTAATATTACCTAGAAGGGATCCTAGTTCCTTTGGATAGAATAATGTGTTGAAAAGTTCAAGGAACTGAACAGAATGTTCGTTAGTTTAACTATTCATAAACTACCATATAGTGGGGAATGGTTTATAATATACAGTGATGTATCAAAGAACTATCTAGGATATTTTTTCATGTATAACGAAATTGTTACATCTTATGGATTTTAATAATTGTATGTTCATGAGAAAAATATCCCAACATATGATTTGGAGTTAGCTGTAGAAATTTTTGCATTGAAAATAAGGATCTATTATATTTATGGGAAAGGATGTGGTACATATACTAATCATAATAGTTTAAAGTATATATTAAAATAGAAATAGTTGAATATGTTATGGAGAATATAGTTGGTACTAATTATATATCAGAACTACTCAATATATTAAAACCCTAGGTATGTGAACAAGTTGGATGATGCTTTGAGTCGAAAGGATTTTTATAGTATATCTATGATGAGGATCATAGAAGATTAAATAATTATAGATTTATAAAGGATATATAAGAGAATATTTAAGGAAAGGAATAAATCTTATCTTTATCAAATGAGTGTTCAACCATATAACCATGTGAAGATTATATTGGAACATAAATAATACATAGAGATATAGAAGAAGGTTAGGAATGTTCATGAGTTAAAAATTAATCATGACAGAATGATACAATCTGGGAAAAATATATGTGTTCCAACCATGAAAAATTTGAAGAATGATCTATTAGAGGAAGCTCATAGTTCATAATTCTCTATTCATCCTAGATGTATAAATATGTATAGAGATTTGAAATTGTGTTTATAGTAGGACAAAATGAACATAAATTTTAAAGTGTTTTTATCATGATGAATAGTCTACTATCTTGTTAAAGTTGAGATCCTAAAGTCTAATGGGATGTTACAATCATTACCCATACTGGAATTTAAATAGGAAACTATCACCATGGAGTTTGTCGTTGGACTCCCCAAAACATCTAAAAAGAATAGTAGTATATAGTTTATAGTTGATCACCTTAATAATTCTACACAGTTCATTTATATTATATAATATTTCTATATTGATCATACTTTCCAAAAATATATTAAGAAAGTGGTAATGGTTCATGGGGTATGATATTCCAATGTGTCTGATCAGGATTTGAGGTTTACCTTGAAATTTTGGTGAAGTCTTCACTAGGAACATGATAGAGATTAGAGTTTCAATATAGTGTATCATCCTCTTATAGATGTCTATTATTAGAGAAAAAATAAAACCCTATTGGATTTGTTGGGATATTTTTATATGTATCTGAATGGTATTTTGGATCAACACCATACTCCAGTAGAGTTTTCTTACAATAATAGCTCTCACTCTATAATTCAAATGGCTCTTTATGAAGCCTTCAATGGAAATAATTTTATAAATAAAATGTTCTTATATGAAGTTAGATAAATAAATTTATTAGGACTAGAGCAGGATGAATAAATGGAAGTAAGGTTAGAGTCCCTCAGTAACACATCACGGTAGCACCAATTTTATAGAAAACTAATATTGATAATCATAAATATGATCTAGAATTTGAAGTTGGTGAGAAGGTGTTCATGTGATTTTCTCCATGGAAGATTTTTATGAGATTTATAAATAAAGGAATTCTAATTATTAGGTATATTGGAACTTTTTGGTTCTTTATCAAGTAGGTATATTTGTTTAACTATTGGTTCTTCCACCGAACCTCTCTCAAGTACATGATGTGTTCCATGTATCTCTCATGAAGAAGTACATACCTGATCCTTCACATGTATTGAAATTAGAGCTTTTATGAATAGATCATGATATTTACTATAAAAATAAACCTTTAGATATTTTGGGTCATATAGATACTCTATTATGAAACAATATTACTCACCTGGTTAATGTTTTGTGGAGAAACTACCCATTTAAATAAGATACATAGGAACAATAGGATATGGTGTGGTAGAAATATCCCCATTTGATTGTATCAAAATTATGAATTTTGAAGGAAATATTCATTTTAAGGGGTGTAGAATGTTACACATTAGGATTTAATATTTTTTTTCAAATAAATTTAATTTCATTGATAGCTTGTATTACAAGAAACACCATATATTAACAAACTGCAATATACTATTAATATTAGTATTCAAAACTAAATATTATAACCTAGCCATTAAACCTGGAGGTATGAATAGGAATAACAAAATTTTTAATATTAATTATAATGTTTTAATATAAATTAATCATATTGATAATAAATACTTAATTCCCAGTAAATCCTATTTTCTTAATAAATAATTTTTCTCAAAAATGTTTTTACTACTTTTTGCGAAAAAGAATAAAATTCATTTTTTCCTATTTTGGAATGTTTTTTGATAAAATAAACAAAATTTATAAAATAAACATTTCAAAATTATCTTAGAGTGTTTTTTATGAATTTCATGAAAAGAATAATATTTTGATGAATTGTGAAAATATTTATTTTCATTGAAAATTGCATTTTTTGTTGAAAGTATTTAATTTTTTTCAATATTGTCTTAAAAGTAATATTAGAAAATTTTTATTATTATTAGTCAAATTTAGTTCATTTTTATAAATTTTTTGTTCAGTTTTATATAAAAACTTTTTACACTTGTCAAAAGATCTTCCTTGAAAACTGCTCTTTCATCGTGTTTGTAGGTTTAATTTCATATTAAATTATACCAATTATGTGAATTGAATTTAGTGAAATGGGTTATATGTTTAGAATAAGAATAATTAATATTAGGTAATAATTTGAACTTAATGTTTGGTGAAAATTAATAGGAAAAATAATAAAAAATTAATTATCATTGTTAAGGTTAAAATCGAGTTTTATGCGTCATAAACGCCTATATTGAAATTAATTTTACACATTGATATGAATTTTAATTGATAAATTTTATTTCGTATTTAAAATAATTACGTATAAGTTATCTAATAATTATCATTTATTTTTTGGATTAATGGATAAATTACCACATAAATAAATAAACAAAACTAGTTACCACTGTAAAAATTGAATGGTAAAAGTAAGTAAACTGAGATTCTAAGGGAAAACATGTTTAAAAAAATGATTTATTTATTTATTCTATGTTGGAGGTTTTTCTAAAACATATATTCTCTCCAATACATTAATTATAAACTTCTGAGACACTTGGGATGAGTGTAACTTATTATTATGAAATAGTTTTGGTTATTTACAAAAAATTTCCTTCCTCCTAAAATATAAATGGGAACCTCCTATGCTTGATTATTCATAAATATTAAGACATTTGTATTTAAAAAACACAAGAAAAATTATCACCTAAAAATCCTTATATTTATATTAGAGATATTGTCCTTCCTAAAAAACCAACCCTAGGGACCATAATAAGAGATCCAAAGGGAGTTTTTCTAATCGAAAGTGATTATATTCACTATGATATTTTTCTTCTTCTTTTCCTACCACATTCATTCATATCATAATAAATAAAATATAATAAAATAATATCTACCATATACTATTATGTTATTATTTTTATGGTATAACCTATATCTATCTCCTCTTCCATCAAATGGGAAAAGAAAAAATTGATTGCGTGTATAAGGATCTACCACCTCACGAACCAATGGTGTTTTTTTCGATCACCACCACTTAAAGATGGATATAATGATATATTTTAAATTTTTATATGATATATATGACATAATTATTGTTCAAGAATTAAAATACCACATTTACCTTATTAACGTTTAATTTTTTGGAAAATTATAACATCGTTAATGCTTACGCGTAGACTACCACCTCCACAAAGCGATGAGATATATTTTTCTTTTATTTTAACATAGATGGTAATAAGGATATATTTAAGGAAAATATATGATATATATTATATTAAAATATTCTTGAAATTTGAACTAATATTAACCTTTATTTCATACAACCCATTGAGAAAATGGAAATAGCGTTCATGCTTACGTATGGTTTACTGTCTCCATGAATAGTGTAATTCATTTTAAATATCTAACTTCTAAAGATTAAAATAAATTAAAATATAATTAATATAAATAGTATTTATATACTTGGTAAAATTATTTATTTTATGGAACAATGGTCATATTAAATGGACCGAAAATACTAAACAAAAATATACATGATAAATGAAGCAATTATTACCTAAAACATGATTTTAACAAGGAATTGTTTATAAAAATGTAATAAAAGGAAATATATAAATCATATATGTTATTATATATTTTATTATGGTTAGGTAACTGATTTATAATAAACTTTTATTTATTATACAAGAGTTACGAATGTATATAATGATATTTGAGACTTGTGGTAAGGGGTTTCTAGCCTCTCTCTTATTTTGGGAGAAATATGTATTATTCACTACCTATTTTTTATTTATGGTGAAAATACTTAAACATTGACATTTCATATAATTAATATCCTTATTTACATGATCTTTAATGTTTATTTTTATGTTATGTATTTCAGGGGGCATACGTATCCAATGTTACCAAAGTGGTAAAAGTTTAATGTTATAATCTCATTGTTTATCAAGATTATTTATGATTAAGTATATGATGATGAAATATTATGATCTAACTATCAATAAAATATAATATTTTCTTATCCTATATCTATTTCTAGAGAATAATGTTTTTGTTTTGATGTCCATATCCTAGAGTATTAAAGACACAAAAAGATTTTTTTAAGAAAAATGGACTTTCTTCTTCTCTTTGGTTGAAAATAAATTTGGTTCCATGTCCATGTGTTTTAAAAAATTAAAAGAAATGATTTTATATTCTATAATTATTTTTTAGAGGAATTTTTTCCCATGATTTCCTTTTTATAAATTTTCTTAAGATAAATCTTCTTGTTATTTTTTGAATGAGATAGTTTTGACCATTTACCAAAAATGCGAAAGGAATCCTTTTTAATGTGTATAGCCTAAAAGATAATTTCTGTAATCATGAACTCTAAATGATTTAAATATTAAAATAAAAAATTTCAAGGATATTTTTAATTAAAATATTTTCCATATGTTTCTAAAATTTATATATTTTAAAGAAGTTATTTCCAAATTAAAAGAATATTTTCCTCAAGAATGTTTTAATGACATTTTTATGGAATTTATATTAATAGATGACAAAAAAAATTCTATTTCTTAATTTGTTTACTAGGGATATGGTCTAGTGGTACCATACTAATTATTTATTTTGATGGTTTATGATAATTATAACAAGATGTTTATGAAACTCATTTATTTCCCATGGGTTATACTATGATGAAATGTTTATGAAACCCATTTAATTTTAATGTTTTATTATATTATGAATGATTTATGATCTTGTGGAACACATTTATAATATTATAATTATATGATGTGTGGGAACTATATCTCCATCTAATTCATTGGGTATAGATTTATATCTCATGAGATAATTATGTGAATCAAGATTATGTGATTGATACACTATGTAAAATAGTTTGATATGATTGATAAACTATGGTATACAAGTCAATGTGATTGATCCAATTTGTTAAATTAGTGATGATTTCTAATCCATTATATCATGTGAAATAGGTAGGGATTCTTTGACTGGTATGATTTAGTGGCATCAATAGACAAGCTTGAAATATGAAATGGTTTACATACTTATGATGGTACCACACTTATAATAAATTAAATTATGGTTTATGATGGATTTTTTATGTTTTATTACTATTATTATGTATATATTTTAAAGGATAATGTTATATTCCATGACTCATGTTTTTGATAATTAACAAATTAGGTATGAACCATGTATATTATTTTTTATAAAATTATACCCTCATTATTATGTTATACATTTTTATGATTATAAATTTATGTCTCTCATTTTTACCCTTAATTTTCATTTAATATCACCCTTTCTTATATTTCCTTTACCAAAGTAATGAAAAAAAAATTTATGTATGGTATGCCTATGAAGTATAGTAAATGGGATGATCTTTATGGGATATTTTGAAAATATTTCATGAAATGATAAGATTGTGTATCGATTATCCAAAGACACTAAACCATTATGGTAATTATGGATGTATTTATGGAATGTATTGGATAATCATTTAAAAAGTTATAAAATATATATATTTAAATCCTGGGTTATTTTAAAGGTTGGTAAATATGATTATAATAAAGAGTAGTGGGTTATTAATACAATATAAATAATTTAAATTAATGATTTAAATTAATGATAATGGATAAAATAAACATAGACATAAATAAATGAATGGATTGAAATGGTATGTGGTTCAATGAATGGTTTAGAATGGGTGAAATAATAGAATAATGGATGTATTGAGGCTAGAAAATTGTAAATGGTGGGATTTTAACTGATGTGGAAAATGTGTTTGATTTTTTGAATTTCTTTCCTTATAAATTTTTATTATGATATTGATAATGATTTATTGTCATAGGTTGTATTTTGATGTGTGGTTTCTATATTTATATCTCAATTTTGTGGAAGTGGTTTAGAGGATGTGATATGGTAAGGTAGGATAATGTTCGGAACTTCATGAGTTGTAATGGGTCAAAGATTGATTCATGGGTTATGATGGATCAAAGGAGGTATAATCATACTGGCTATAAAAATATAATTTTCAAATAATGTAATATATTAGTTGATATAGTCATGCTCTGGTGATGATGATAAATGGTGGGGTTTCTGCATCATTGGGGGGGCACAATATTGATGTTCTAAATATTCATAATACCCTATTGTGATGAGGATATGATATGTGGTTTTTGGTGTGGTGATTTCTGGTTTTGGTATGTGAAAAGATGTGGTATGTGGAATTTTTTGATGATTATGATGTGGAAATATGGTTATGTGTGGGGTATTTACACAGAAGGAGGAGGAAAAGGTCTTTACACACTTCATGGTTACGTTACCCTAACAAAGTGTGAATTTTAAAAGTGGATATTTAAGTGTGATATTTGAGAAGTTATTGAATGTTGATATGTGGTATAATGGTTGGTTATATGGAAGAAATATGATTGATGATGTGGTGTTTCTATTTTATTCTGATTTTCTGGATCAGTTACTAAGGGTTTATCTAACTAAATTTTTCATTGGTTTGATATAAAAACACCTTGATCTGATAGTTGAGATAAGTGTAAAATTTTTGGGTCCTTCTATTCATTAGTTATGTTAATTATGTTTATATAGTTGATGGTAAATTATCATTTACTAATTTTAATGTAATTTTTAAGTACTTTATTAGATTATGAATTGGTTCATGATCTTGTTTGGTTAAATAGTAGATATTTTTATTAAGGAAAGAGTAAATTTTGGTTAAAGTGGTTGAACATGAAGTTCAATGATTCATATTTATACTACTTATTCTATCTTTACTTTGGATTTTATTTTTATTATTTTATATTTTACTTTTTTTATTCTTGAATATATATTAAATATAGATGTTGAATTTTTTATAAGGATGATCCTTTTGAGTACTCCCAAGTGCTTACCCCTCCCCATAATTTTAAGCGTTTTTATGATAGTTCATGAGATATTAGAGCTGTTTTTTGGCTATCTCGAATGGATTATGGTGGTTTATTGTGTTCTTTGGAGATTTATTTTTTATATTCTTTCCTAATGATTGTATGTATTAAATATATGTGACATTTTTTTTGTGGAAATTTGTTTTTGGAATGAAAAATATTTAGAGATCATTTTTGGTTTAGTTTATTTATAATTCATGGGATTTAATGATTGCAATTCCTCCCATCTATGAGTTTTATAACCTCAGTTCTATTTACAAACCTATGGCCCATTGGAGGTGGGATTCAGGGGGGTAAATATTTCTTTCAATGCTAGCCTATAATGAGTTCTAATGGGGGTGGTTCATGAGAATTATATTATGAACATTTTGTACAGTGGTGATGAGATGTCACACTAAGTGAGAGAGTGGAGGTATGACATGAGATATAATGTGTGGTGTGATACCTCACCCTATGTGAGAGAGTGTAGGTATGAGATAAGATACATGGATTTATATGAGACCCCATCCTAATTTAGATGGTGGTGGTACATGATGTGGTATATGGTGTGGTATGAGACCCCATCTTGGGTGGTAGGTTGGTAGTATAAGATGTGATATAATACCTTACCTTGAGTGAGTGGGTTATGGTATGATATATGGTGTAGAACCTCACCCGAAGTAAAATGGTGGTGGTATGATATGGTATATAAGTTTAAACCACAACATGACACCATACCCTGAGTGATATGGTACTGGTTTAAACTTGATTTTAGGTAACTGTCCTAAGAAATTAGTCATCAGATTTGGATATATTTCAAGATGAATTATACTAAAATTGGACAAATAATGTGAGGCTAGGTATTATGGTGGCCAGGTTATCACCTTATGACTTTAAATTATTTCTTACATGTTATAGATTGATGTATTCTTTTCTTTTCTACTCACAAATACACTATATATGATGATTTATTTAAGGGATGAGTTGTTGGAACCTAATTTGTTATATACCCAAACCCTAAATGGTCTCCTTAGTTCACATACATACTCTAGGTTTCACTTTTATGTGATAAGTTATAGGGGAAATCCAGAAATGATATTTAAATAGAGATGGGAGACTTGTAAAATGTGTTACCCATATATTACATTTGATTCTTCCCTTATAACTATTTTTTATATTACTTGTTGGCGAGTTAAGTGACCCATGATCGTTGAGAAAAAAATCGCTTAATATAACATTGATGCATTTTTTGGTTGATTGTGTTTGTTGACATAGAGGGTTTCCATGGTCAGTTGTGGAGTTCCAGAGATATTTTTGACCAAATATGTTGAAAAATAACCATGAAAAATGATGGATACTCTGGAGGATAAAAAAAAGATAATATACAAAGTGACGCTATTTCCTAGTGCTTTCCAATTTTTTTGGTCCAAAAATTGAAGAATAGATAAAAAATTTTTTGTAAAAGGAATTTGTTCAGAAGTGTTTACAAGGTTTGGAAAGTTATTATTAAGCCATTTTTAACGGGAATTTCAATAAAATATGGAAAAAGAAATAACTTCATGCAATTTATGGTTTTTCATTAATGTTGAGTTTGCATGAATGAGACTTGAGCGAATGAGACCTGCACACTTGGGGAAAGTTTTGCAAGTTGCATGTAGGGTCGGTGAAATTCCTATAATTATGCAGATACCCCCTCATTTGAGGATTCAAAATAGTTAGAGAAAATCTGAGCTCTGAATCATGAATTTTTTATGAAAGTAGCATGTAAGTAGCAAGTTCCATGCAAGTATGGAGTTGTGTGTAAGAAGGCAGTTGAGTGCATGTATTGAGTTACACAAAAGAAGGGAGTTTTGTGTAAGTGGTTAGTTGCACATAATAGTTACGCACATCTATAAAGTGGCATGTAAGTTGTTTTTAAGTGAAAAAGTTTAATGTTGTTTATAAAGCATTAAATCAGTGTGCAAGTCAACCAAGAGTTGCATGGAAGTTTGATGTTGCCCAGTAGTTTTGTGGTAAAGTGATATTCATCAATTGGATGGAAGTAGAACTTCAATAGAAAATATTTCTATAGATGAGGATGCGTGCATTCATGAAAATTGAGATACCTACATGTATATAAAGTGTGAGTGGATCCCTGCTAATAGTACTGAGAAAAAAAGTGGAAGATGATGATCCTTTCCACTAGTAGTGAGCCAGAGAAAGAGACATAGGTAGTGACCCTTGGTAATACTCTGAGAAGACCCTAAACATTGTAAAGGCATTGATCCTAGAAAAATAATTGATGTTTCTCAAACCTTTTAATTGTCAGTGAGCTTTATTGTATTTGGTACATTGGAACATTGTCGTTGTATGCTCCTTGGACATAGCCCAGTAAGAATTAACCAAGTAAAATTGTTGGGTCATGTGAAGGATTTTATTTATGTTCATAAATTGATATGGGATAAAGACAGAAGTTTGTTTTTTGTAACAATTAAACAAGATCCAAAGGTTATGTAGTTTTAAAATTTCATACCCAAATTCACCCTCCCCCTCCCTCAGAGTATTAGAACTAGTGGTCCTAACAATTATGTATGTATGTATGTTGAGAATTGGTATAATTTATGTTAGGGAATATTGATATTTTCTATTATTGATGGTTGGTTGTTAGATTTTATTCGTTTTAATAATATCCTTATTTATATAATGATTATATTTTTTTATTGTTAAATGTAATCATACAAAAATTATAGTTTACCCCCTTGGTTATATACACTCATCACTAGTTGTTAGCCCCTAGATTATGGGGATGTGGCCTAAGGTCTTGTGCTGCTTCAACTAGGGTGTTGTTATGTGATTTCAGTTGGGTTATTGAAAATGGTATTAGAAAATATTTTTTATCAAACTATTTGGGATTGGTATTTGGATTCATGACTTTATCAAATATTGGGATAGACCTTACAATAATATGTAACCAACCCCTATATAGGGAAATTCCAAGCTATAATGGAATGGGTTACTGGTTTTTACTTTTCACTTTTATTATTGTGGTTTTGATTCAAGAATGATACTCTATGTGATATTAATAGTTATTGTTTGTACTCTTATCTTGGGGTGTAAAGGGGGTGTGTGTTCATACATCATTCTTGGAATGTAGGTATCCTATACATTTCCATAAATTAATGTGGTCATGAAATGGTTTTCAAAAAAGAGGAAGCTAATTTTCAAGTCATGTAAAGAATAATTTTTTTGGAGTATTTTTTTGATAAAAGATACACCAATTAATTAAATAATTAATAATAACTTATTTTTCATTTTCTAAAATAATATATTGGTGGTTCACTGAATAATTTAGATCATTTTGGTCATTTCATGTTCTATTTTTGTATATTACAATCCAGGCAGTTATGATCATGGTAGATGAACACCCCATCGTGGTTAAGTATGTCTACAAGATTTCATGAGTCAGACTCAAGTAGGAGTACCCAGGTATGATTTTTCATTTTATATAGTTTTTTATTGATGAGATACTCTCATGTGGATCAATTTTATTTGTGATGTTTTTTTGAGTTGGTGAAATTTTTCTCTTGATAAGGTGAGTTTGGTGGTTACAACTATAGGGGTGATCAGTCATGGTTGGATAATATGGGTTATTTGATACAAATTTTCATGAGATATGAATAAAATTGTTTTGTTTATCATGTTAGTAACGTGGTTGGATGTTTCCTATGAAGATAGGATAGTGATTAAATTCATATATGTCATATAATGCTTGAGAACAATGTGGGATCAAAATTTGATTTTTTTTGTGTTTCCTTTGGTATATTGGGAATGAAGGCACTATGAGTTATTTATAAGGGGAATTTTGGACTCATTGAATTGATTAGATGGTGGATGATTTGTTATTTTGGGACCATAAACCTATTATTAATTCTTAATTGGATTATACCTATTATTATGGCTCATGTTTATGAAAATTCATGTGAGGCATGGTGGTATTGGGGAGTGAGGTGATTTTTCATTCACAGAGAATCATTTTTATAATTCTAATTGGTTTTGTAAATATAGTTTTGATAAATATTGGGATCATGGATGGTTTATGCATTTAAGAGTAATGGGTGGGTGATTTTTTTGATGTTGGCGAGCAGTGATGGTAGGAAGTTACTCCTCAAACATCATGTGTGGGTAGTGGAATGCCTATAATTGGTAGTGTCTTAGTTAAACTACCCTAATAGTGGATGTTATATGAGTCTGTATAACTATCAATGGGGGGGGGGGGGGGTTAAATAGAGCTATGGTGGTGTATTTCTCGTGTTCTTGAGGCATACCTACCATGTTCTTTGGGTATTACATGATGTCTATGATTGTTTTGGAAAATACATGATGGGGGGAATTGTTTTCGTAGAGAGGCGGTGGTCATGGACAAGATTAAAAAATGAGGATGTACGGATTTTGGGTAAAAAGTGTTTCTAGTTGTAAGGGATGATCATAAAGTCTCAGCTGAAGTGATCTGGGATGATAACAAGCCTTGTTAGACCCTATGTGGGAGTAATATGGTATATAAATTTTTCATGTCGTTGGTTAGCAGTATATGCCATGGGTCGACCAAATATAGTGAGGGTCATTTTAACATTAGTAGAACGAAGAGTTCATCTTCAGGATAAGGTTTTTGAAAATTTATATATATGGACTATAGATTAAACATTATATTATCATTAGTTTTAAGTCAAGATTTCAATCTATTTCATTTGAATATGTTTATATTTTATACTATTAGAGGTTTAATTCATCACACTTACATAAATAAATATTACATAAAAAACTGGAAACTTCCACCTTGTATCCATTTTCCCACAATAAAAAACCTTTATGATATAACAAGTTCGATTTTTATGAAACATTTTCATAATTTTCATCTTGACCTCATCCTTGTCCTGAATCATCCTTAAAACCATATGAAAAATAACTTAAATTATGTGATGACCACTAAAAATATCTATGAGGGACATAAACAGAAATATAGAAACATGTTTTTCCATGAATGCAATTAATTTTTTTTCTTTTTTCAAAATAATCTTTGAGCTCATAATACCCATTTTGTTACAAAAGAAATCAACTTAACCACCAAAATATTTTAATAAAACATTTTTTAATAAATATTAATGTTAAAAAATAAAACCCATAAATGTTTTATTTTAATATTTAAAAACTCATGATATATTTTTCAAAATGTTATACCATTCACACTAATACTTACCTTTAAACATGAAATCATTAGGTTACCTTTTTAAATCATAATATTTAATTAAAAACTAGAGAAATAATAAATAAATCATGTATTTCACTTGATTCATAATTTTCCCTATCACTCTTACAAATGGTATAAATAATATGTTTAGCTTCCATCATAATTATACGAAGAACCTAATGTATTGAATGGCTATAGGGGACCCACTATTCCATAGTTTATAATCCAACCACTCATCCTTGGTTTATAACAAAACCACTCATTATTGGATTATAATGGAACCACCCATCCTTGCTGAATAAAGGAGTCTTAGGTCATCATAAATAATTTAAAATAACAATAACATAATAATAAATCATAAAAGATTTCATACTTATAAAAATATTACATTCATCTATAAGAAAAACATTTAAAGATATTTGAATATGCATAATATTTAAAAAACCATTATGAAAATACCAAGAACATAGGGAAGAAGGGTTTTTATCTTGAATAAAACATGGTATAATATAAAGGAATAGAAATATAAAATAATGGTTATGGTGATAATAAATATTTTTCACATCATATATGATAAAATAAAACTTTATTTTTATCATTTATAAATAAAATCCAAATATTACATATAAAATACATAAAAAGATTGCATACAAAAACCTTCGAAATAAAGTAAAAAGGGGATATAAAATTACCAATATCATTATTTTACGTACATATAAATAAATATATATATAATAATAATTTCAATAATATGGAAATGAAATATAAATATTTATAAAATAAATATTTAAAAAAATTTAAATGAGGTTTTAAAGTAAATTTTCCCTTACCTTGATCCTAACGCATCACACAGGTTCCTTATTTTCCAAAATAATAAAATAATGCTAATTTTTTTTTACCTTATTGATAAAATTTTTAATGTTTGTTATATATTTTATTTTATTTATTACCATGTCATATTCAATTACTTGATTTAATTTCAAGTTGAACTTTTTGACAATATTCGGCTCATATGTCCAAAATGACTTTAGTAGGTAAATAATTGTCAAAAAGACCATTTATTCATCTTCTATAAAATAATAATCATGAAAAATTATCATTTTTATATATCAATTATAATTTTAAATCCATACAGGTTTTTAAAAATGAATCACATTACAATCATGGTGATTGTAGGTCGTACATATGCACGAGTAACAAATTAATTTTCCGACGATCAAGATAGAAATAAGGTAAATGTTATTTTATCTATATATAATTATAATTATATCATAAATATAATGTTAGTTCTTTATCCTCACTTATATATACCATCCATGTTATGTGGTTTTGAAAAATGGATGGCATCAGGGGGTGGTAATCTAGAAGTATGTGTGAACACTGTTATCATTTTTCAATTTATGGAAAGGTAAAAAGTACAAGATATATTATCTTTAAAGAATTATAAATATTTTATTAATATAAAAAATATACATTAAATCTATCATTATAGTAGGTTTTTATAAGATTTTATGGAAAACAAATTGAATCGGTTCATGAGGCGGTAGTCCGTCATACACGTAAATGATGGTTTCGTTTCTCATTTGATGGAAGTGGATATGGATATAGGTTCTGAAATTATTATAATAAAATAAAATTATATATAATATACTTATTTTTTATCTCTCTATGGGTGGATAATATTTTAAGGATGTATTAGAATAAATAAAAAGAAAATACTTGATTAATAACCACACCACTTCTTCAGACAATCTATTTAGGATTATAATTAAAGCCATCCAATATTTGTTTTATTATCAACTAAGGGCCTCTAAGATGTGGGTATGGATGAAAGGAACATATTTTCATATCTATTTTCTGTACCAAAAGTCTTGTGAAGTATTTTTAAAAGGTATGTTCCCTTTTTTATGAGAGGGGGCATTATTGGGATTTATTAAACTATTAAATTAATATAAATTACATTTCATTTAAAAATGATTACAAACTATTATAATTAAAATATAATATGTCTATGGGTTGAAATAATAACAATAAATTAAAATTTAGACAATTTTAGGTGATGTCTTCATCATTATCATTTGGTTCCCCCCTCGTGTTAACCCTTTTATCTATTACCATGATTTCAATGTTTTTTTACACTAATGGAGTCAAGAAAATTAATATAAAAGAAAAAAATGGATCATAAATGGACCATGGTAGTTATTTTCAAAAATATCACATTCATTTGGTTTAAGATAATATTTTTAGGAATATTAAATAATTTAATAAAACATTGTTTATTATAAAATATTATTAATGTTATTTTTGGAACTATTTATTTAATTTGACATTGGAAAAAATATTAAATCAAATAAATTAGAATATAATCCATTATAACTTCCCTAATAATTTGTTTTTATCTATAAAATTAACGTGATGACAAAATTCACTAAAAAAATATCACTTTAAGAGTGTTTTAATTTATTTTCTCGATTTTTCTAGTGCATTCACAAGCATTGTTCTGGTGTTGTGTAAGAATTTTAGGTAATTATTTCATCAATAAAAATTAAAAATAAATTAAAATGATAAAAAATCATTCCTATTTCAAATAATTATCTATAACTGAACATAAATTTCATTATACATACCTTAAAATATTATAGATATTAACAACAAGATAGTGTCATTTTTGACTTTATCCTTTACATAAACATTATAAAGGTAAAAATCAAATATAAATAGAAAAAATGGTATATTTTAGAATTTTGGAAATTTATGGAATAAATATACTAATAAAATAAAATTAATGAAAGTTTTTAATGAATGTTATTCTTTATCACATTAGTTGTGACCCTAACTAACCCATTTTACCTTTACCGTGGTAACAAAAATTAACTATTGTTACTATTCATAATGAAAAAAATGGTCCATATTTAAAAAATTTGGACCTTATGATTCCAAATATTTAATTCAATTTTCAAGATTCAATTCAATATTGTGGCATGATTTAATTTAAAATAAAACCTAAAAACACAGAGAAAAATATTATTTTAGAAAAAACTACTTTTAAGTATAATTTTTTTTATGAAACAATCATGTACCAAACTCATTTAAAATACCATAATTCGAATTTTCTAATCAAAATGAACTAATTACAATTTAAAATTGATCAAAAAATAAATTTAACTTTGTAAATATTGAAATTAAATTATATTTTCCAATAAAAATCAATATTTCTTCACTACTAAAAAATAAAACATTTTATAATGTTATCAAAAATTTATTTGAATCTAATTATAAAATTATTAATTAAAAACTAATTTATATATTTTTGAGAAAAATTATTAAATTTAAAAATAATATTCTGAATAAAACCAAAATTTAGTAGGAATAAAACTATATCCATTTTGTTTGGAAAATGATTTAATATTCATATAGTAAATATATCTCTATAAAATTCAATTAATTAATATTAACAAGATATGAAAATTATGTATTTTAAAAATTACCTGGATTGTTACATGCTTCACCCCTTTTTGGAAATTGCATCATCATAATTTTATTCGTTTCTTAAATAAGTGGGTATATCTTTTCTTCATATCATTTTTTGATTCCCAGTTTTTTTAAAATCATATTCTTTACCCACAAAACATTAACATAGTGAATCAACATATCTGGTAACACCTACTCTCTATGATCATGAATCTAAATATGTTGTTATATATAATAAAGGTTATCTTCTAACTGTAATACTTTAGGTCTCAAAATCTGAGATGTATCGGGATCTTTTGTCACCACAAATGTTCATAGGTTGAAATGGATTTTAGTTCGTATTTGTTGTCAATAAACATTGGTTTGATCGGTGAGTTTTCAAGGAAAGTGATTTTATAGTGTAGGAGACTTCAGTGTTGGAGGTGGCAAATTTTTCTAGTGTTCTCCAAATATTTGGGGCATAAATTAAAAAGTAAGGTGAGAGCTTCACAAAATAAGATTTTCCAGGATTAACTCATTATATATATGGTGAAGGCATGGGTTTCATGATGATTAAAGTTTCATGAATATATATAGATTCATAAAGGAATATCATTTCATGAATTTAAAAAGGTTTGTGAAAGAGGCTTCATGAAAATGGTTGAGTCACAATGGGATGCCAGTAATCTACACAACTATAAGAAGATTCATGAATGGGAAAATTTAATTAGAGTGTTGGAATAAAGAATCTTCTCAAATCTAATTAATGAGGTTCCTTAAAATTCCATTGAGAGCTTTGGATATTTATGAAGGGAAAGGTATACAAATAAGAGGCCACCCCTCATTTGAAATAGGGAGATAATTTTTGAAAATGGTGAATTACTCTAAATTCATGAAGGTTGGGAGATTTGTGAATCTAGAACTATTCATGAGAATAAGCACCATGAAATGTTTGGTAAAGACATAACCAATTTAATGGATCTTCAAAACTAGGAGTTTCAGAAAAACATAGAGTTCCATCATGGATGGGATCTTTATGATGGCTGGGAGATTCATGAAAGTGTGAGTGTTCAAAAATACTGATATATCTTTGAAATAAGAAGGGGGTTTCATGAATACATGTTGCTTCATGAATAGTAGTATTGAACATATCATCTTGGTTAACAGTTTTTTCAAAGTGTATGTTTTCAGGACTATGTTTCAATGAAATCCTCAAGATAATCAGGGAAAAAGGCTTTCATTCCCAATGTATTAAATAAAACTTCAAGTCGACAAACTGAGTAACAATTTACCCAAGGAAATAAGAAAGAGGGATTAAATGAAAGTGATCTGAGTGAGGAAGTGTTTTAACCTTAAATTTATTGAATGTAAGTGTTATTAGAATGGATTTCTATTTGCTGAAAAATTGTACTCCAAAATAACTTCTAACGCTTAGTGGATTAACGTATAACTGACACACTGTCATTATATGCTCCTTGGACTATACCTTAGTGGTGAACCAAGTAAAACTACTATTTTGTGACTTTTCATATGGATGTTTAATAACTACATGATTCAGTTATATAGGTTTTATAATTTCTTACTAATGTGGGAATAACATATTCCTCATTAAAAGGAAAACTTTGACACCTGGATTCACCCCTCCCTTCTCATGGCGTTCTAGGGTCCAACAAGTTGTATCAGAGGCTCAATTTCAATGTGTTTAATATTTTCCTTTTTTGTGTTTATGGATAATTCAATGAATGTTAAAGGATATCCCATCTCGATGGATAAAACTAATAGATTTATAAGAATAGAATGATATCTCATATATGGTCCATTGGAAAGGATGTTCTATTTTCCAAAGCTCAAGAAATTTAGGCCTCTGATAAGACTGTTATCTCTATGACTGAAGGAGGTAGTAAAATGATTGATGTAAATTCCAAAGATTAAAATGATCTTACAACTTCCCTATCTGATCAAATCTATTTTCAGGTTATGAGTTTCACTATAACCAACTCCAAATGGGATAAAGTATATAATTTATATGATGAAAATAAAAATGTGAAGGAGGAAGAACATCAAGTGTTTCACAATAAGTTTGACGATCTAACAATGCATCCAGATGGAAATGAAGAAAGTTTCTTTAATCACATTACATAAGTTGTTGGATCTATTTGAGGAATTGGGGAAGAAATTAATGACATTAAAATTTTGAAGAAAATACTATGAATTTTGTCATCAATGTACAATCCAAGAGTGTCCTCCCTTGAGAAAAGAGTTATGTCTAATCATTATCTAGATGTTCTACTAGGTATCCTGGCGGATAATGAATTGATAATAAATCAACAAGTTACAATAGTTTGATTAATTAGGGAAATTAAATTTAAATCAATTGAAAAACTTGGAATCCATAAGGATCTTGATGATTTAGATGATGAAATTCTTTCTATATTTTCTAAAAATTTCAACATAAGAAAATGGATATTTGAAGGAAATAATATAATGGATTCTTGTTCATTAGTTATAGTATTGTACATTGTGTCTTAGTGCCCAAGTAAATTTGATGATATATAATGTGAAGAGGAAATCATGTAGAAGCCTAAGAAAATTTTCCCTAAAAAGGGTTACTTCCAATCCAGAATGAAATTATAGATAAAGAGATTCATATAAAAAGAGTAAAAAGATGAAAATTAATTATTAAGAGATATAGAAGTAGAGTTTAAACCAAATAAAAAATCATCCTTTATAGCTATATTTAAAAAGTTAGATCCTAAAAAATATAATGATAATTATTTTATTGTTGTTGTTTATATCAAGGTGTAACTAGAGGGTTCTATTGATGGTATTGAAATACAAAATAAAAATAAAAATAGATTCATGAGAACCTTGTTGAAAGGTTTATCAGAGAATGTGGACAAGATTGATATACAAATTGATTGAATGGAAGGAGAATTTGAAGATAATAAATCAAATTTTAAAATCTTGAAAGAGGTTATGGAGTTTAATATCAAGATTGAAGAGTTAGAAAAAGTCCTTAATTACCTTACATTTAGACTGAATGAAACATATAATATATTTAAAGGATTTGAATAATAAGTTTCCACTTGAAGGATTAATATATAAATAGAATCAAAATCAAGAGAAATGAAGAAGATATTACTATTTGGAAGATTTTTAGATTTAAAGGTGTTGTGAAGAGATAATTGTTGTTCTGAAGTAGTATAGAATTCCTTGAATTACTAGAGATCTTAATTATGGGGAAAATTCAATGTGATATAGAAACATAATATTTTGGAAATGGTATCTTCCAAATTAAATGGAATAATAAATTCGAGCATATCATAAATGACCCTAATGTTGTAACAGAGACAACTTTGAACAAAATTTAATGGAGATAAAAAAATAATCCTCCAGTATCTAGAGAGGATAAAAGGTCAAATAACTTTACAAAATAAGTGGAAATGCGAAGGAATAGAATTTAGAAGATATTTCCCCTTATAAAAAAATCAATTTTGTGTCTTTCTGGTACATACTATGTTTTACTATGAAGAGGAAAGAAGTTATCTGAATGGGAAAGTTTCATGAAGTTAATAAAGGGAGATGAGACCATAACCTTCATCATATATAAAAAATAGTTTCTCTGGTTTGTATTTTAAATTTTCAAACAATGGCCATAAATATATTCATTACAGTTAGAGGAAATGTGGGAATAATAACTACACATATTCAAGACAAGTCAATACCCATCAGCGAAGGATTATTTCTCTATAAAATAGGAACACTCCTCTAGAATAAGAAGAATTTGAGAATAATGAACCCATACATATTGAAATAATATTGGATGAAAAATATTTTTACTCTTCTCAACATGGTATCTCATGAAAGGAAAATAAAAATATTGAGAAAGACAACACTGCACAAATTTCTTTTCATGCTACAAAAAATAATATCACTTTGATTATTGAGAGAATATGATCATCCCATATGATCAGAAATGTAGATTTGTTTAAAATGTTAACAAAGGGTTGATGGAATAGTAATATTTTGAAAAAACGGTTCCATAATGATTAAACATAGCGGAAATGAAGAATTGGTAAATAACGAGCTAATGAAAACTGAAGTTCTTTACATGGATGGTTTACATCACAATCTTCAAATTGTGAGTGAACTCTATGAAAGATTACTTATAGATAAATCTAATAATAAGGGGTACACTATAAAATTAAATATAATAAATTTTATCATCAAATGATGTAGGATAAATGGAAATTTATACCAGGTTAATAGGAAATAAAAAAATTGTTTCATAATAATTGAAGAAGAAAACAACTGGTACCACCAGAGGATGGGTCAAATTAATCAAAAAATCGTGGAATTTCTATCCATGATAATTATTGTTATAAAAATCCCCAATGTAAAGAATGATCAATAAAATACATGTTATTCTTTCATATGAGGAAAGATGGTTCAGAGTTTATATTGGCCAAATAAAAAAAGAGAATCAAATCTGCTTGATCTCATCCACACATACATGTTGGTCCAATAAATGTGGCTGGATCATATGGAGTGAGTTACTTCATTCATTTTATTGATGATTATATTATATTATCTTGTGTGATTTTTATACATAATAAACGGAAAGTGGTTGATTTCATGAATTATTGTCAAAGTTTTAAGAATGAAACTACCTGTACAATCATGATTTTTTGAACTGATAGTGGAATAGAATACACATATATTGACTTCAAAAATTACTTTAAAAACATTGGATAAAGTACGAGGTGTCTTTAGTGAGAACCCCTAAACACAATGGGGTCATTGAGTACAGAAATTTATAGGGGAATAATATGGATAAAACTATACTAATTGAGAGTTATGTTTTCTAATCATTATTGGAAAGAGGTAGTTCAATTAGAGGTGTAAACTCAATATAGAACATTTTTTATATGAGATAATATGAAACCATGTGATATATTTCATGGAAGGAAGCCCTCTCTAATGAATTTTCTTGTTTTTCTAAGTAAATGTTTCATCTGAAATAAATAAGGAAATCTAGCTATGTATGGTGATGCCTCATATAAGGGAAAATTTCATGGATATTCAATGAAGTGTAAAGCCTAAAATGTTACAATAATCATCATAGAAAGATTATAGAAAGAAATAATGTCAATATCATTGCATATAAACCCATAAATACTTCTAGGATCACATATGTTGATACGATTTAGGATGAAGAAGAATGTGTAAAAAGGGATGATTCAAATTCAAAAATGGTGTAAGACTTATAAAATATATGAGGCTCTCAATTTGATGATGAGTTAGTAGAATAATCTGAAGAGGAAACCATTTCAAAAGAAACTTTATGAGAACATCAAAGGGGAAATAGAATAAAATAAGTTCATCAATATAGCATCATTAAGGATTGGAATTCAACTATAGAGACAAGTAATATTATGAATGAATCACATTTTACTATCCTATAAATTATGGAACCAACCCTGGTGGAAGAAATAAAAATGGATGAGTCATGGGATAAGGCCTTTAATGATGAAATGAATCAAATTTACAAGAACCAAATGTGGGATCTTTTTAAGATACTATAAAATAAAAATGTGTTTGGAACAAACAAGATCATTAAAAATAGATTCTATGAGAATGGAAATGTGATCAGAAATAAGGCATGCTTAGTCTATGCACAGATTGAAGGCATTGATGATGTTGAAACATTTTCTCTAGTAGTTATACTAGGGTCAATTAGTATTTTCATTTCCATGGAAATTCAAAGTGGATAAAATGGTTATCTAATGGATTTAAAAACTATATCTTTAACTGGTGTAATTGAAGAGGAAATATTCCTTGAACAACTAGTGGGATTTATGATTGGAAATGATGAAATTAATGTTTTTAGATTAAATAATGATCTCTATTGTCTAAATTAGGAACCATGAGCATGTTATTCTCAAATAGAATATTATCGGAGTAATAAATATTTTAAAAGAGGATGTGTTGACTATAATATCTATGTAAATAATTTAAAGGAGGGTCAATCTACGGTTCATGTGTGTCTGTGGATGATATTGTATTTGGCGGAAGCAGGGTGGGTTCATTAGAATAATTTTTTAATCATATGAAATAATAAATTGAAATTTATATGATTGGTTAACTTGCATACTTTTTTGGGTTGTTAGTGATTAAAAATAATGTATAGACCTTCATTTCTATAGAAAAGTATTCATGTGATCTTATGAATAAATTAAACATGCATGAATGTAAACTAATGTTGACTTCGATTGAGGTTGGGAAAAAACTTATAAATAAGAAATATGAAAAATATCTGGATCCCACCTTGTATAGGAGAATCAATGGAAGCATTATATTTTACTAAAATGATTCCTAATATTGCCTTTGAAACATGTTTAGCATCTATCTTTCAATGTAATATAAATGAAGATAATTTGGAAGTAGTTAAAATAATATGGAGGTATGATCAAGGTACTCTCAAATTTGGTTTATACAGTATAGTATAAAGAAAAATAAATTTTCTATTTTCTTTATTACTAGGCTAGAGATGTGATCGATAGATATTCCAAAAGTGGTGGTGCATATTTTATTGGAAAAAAAGTGTGGTCTAGTTGGTAAAGAAAAAAGAAAGTAATTTTCTTAGTAGTTCTAAAGTATAGTATATCACTATAAAAAAGTCATGTAACTAACTATTTTGGATTATGAAATAACTTAATTATATTGGAGATGAAGTGAAATAGTGGATGGTGATACATTGTGACATTAAGAGTGTAATTTATCTTATAAAAAATATACTTCAAAACTATCATAACTAACATATTGATATCACATATCACTTAATCAAAGAAATAGTTGAACAATATGTGATTCAAATGGGATAATTTGTAACTAATGATCAAGTGGATAATATTATTACTAAGTCATTGGAACTACAAATATTTGAGAAACATCAATTGAACCTTGGGGTTCAACCACCTCCCATTGCATGAGGAGGTTTTGGTTGTTCCCCTCTCCTAATGTTTTTTCTATTTTAATCTATTTTTAGATGTGATACATGTCTCTAGGGGAGATAAAATCTAGTGGGAGTTTATTTTAATAACTAAAAGATAAAATACATGTCATTTGGGTTTATTTCCAACGGGTAGAAAAGTTAAATTAAATTTTATTTTTGATTTGGTCAGTGGTCTCTCAAGGAATAAAATTCACTTTTTCCACTCTTGTTTTATAAACTGATATTTTCTCATATATACATAGATTTATAGTTGAGTTATTTCACATCTATCATTTTTTTAGGATGGTGGTTTTTTTAATTTATCTATAGATTTCCAACTAACCCAAATGTGGGGATTATTAGGACCAATGTTTTCCATATATAGAAATGGAGTCTATTTTTTGTGTCTATTATCAATCCGCACTAGGTTGATTAGGGATTTTTCAGGGAATTTGATCTTATAATGAAATAAGATTTAGTGTTAAATGATTTGTCTTTTCCCAATGTTTTCAAAATCTTTGGGTCTTAAAATCACGAGGAAGGATAAATCTTCAGAAAATTATTTTTTCTAATATTGAATATTTATATATTTGGTGAAGGCATAGATTTTTCAAATATAATAGTTCCATGAAGATGTTGAGCTTCGTGAAGGAATCTAGAGTCATGATGGTTAGAAGTTTTAGGAAATAGGATTTATGAAAATGGAATTGTCATGATGGGATGATAGTAATCTAAGAGACAATGAGAAGCTTTGTGAATTGGAAAATTTCACTAGACTATTTCAAATAAACGATCTTCCAAAACCTAACTAAAGTTGTTTATGAAAATGAATTATGGAGTTTGGGATATCTGTAAAGTTATATGTCTATAAATAATTGGAATCCCATAAATTGAAAGATGGATATAATTTGAGAAAAGTCTGAATCATTCTTAATTTGCGAAGGATATGAGATTCTAAAATTAAGAACTCTTCCCCAATATAAGCATCTTGAAAAGTTATGTTGTGACTCAACTAATGTAAATATTTTTTAAAACTGGGAGTTTCATGAAGAAATATTGTTCCACAAAGGATAGAAGATTCATAATGTCTGGAATATTTGTGAATGTGTGTAGTTTTACAAACAATGATATATATTTTGAATAAGAATGAGGCTTCAGGAATAGTGAGAGCTAAACAAACAGTAGTATTAATCCTATGTTATTAGTGAATAGTGTTTTCAAAGTGCATATTTTTAAGAATATGGTGTAAGTAGAGTATTTTTCTAATTCAAGAAAAATACTTTTTTTGAACAAACTATTGAATCTACCTTTATGTTGATAAACTGAGTAAGTCTTCACCCAAGGAAATGAGCAGGGGGTAAACTGAAGTGATTTGAGGGAGGTAGTGTACTGACCCTAAAATTATTAATTTTTTGAGTATCAATATTACAAATACTTGGATTTAGTACCAATTTTTGGATTGAAATATATTTTTAGATGGTAAAATACAAGAGGTACGAATAGTAAGTTTAAAAACATTCTTTTTCACCATAAATGAATTTTTAGTAAAGATTTTAAACTAATTGAATTCAAAAAACATATTTTGTTTTTAAACTGTAATCGTACTAGCCCTTGGTTTTGATTATAGGGATATTGTAATCAGGTTGATTCTGATATTATTGTAAAGTCATAGGTCACCAAATATATGATTCAACCACATAACATATAGAATCATAATAATAGTATGTGATAATAATAATCACTAAAATTATATTCACTATCTAATACAAAAAGTATCGGTGTAACGCCCCAACCCCAGTTACCCAGAGTCGGTGCGTTATTACATAACATTGGTATGATCACAAAAGATCATGTTTCAAAAGATCAATTAGTTTAATAGCATTGGAATAACTAGATACATTCATAATGTTTACATTACATCATAAAGTGAAAACTAAATCAACATCTTCTATCCACACTCATATCCCCTTATACTATCCCTGAGGGTCATTCATAAAATAGTTCTTCACATCCTGGGAAAAATAAAACATAGAAAGGGGTGATCTCAAATTCCCAGTAAGGATAAAAATATAGTGGAAAAATTCATAAATAAGCATCAACGATTATGGCAATGTATAACTAAAACAAATGCCTTTTAAACTTGAACTTCAGAATAATATGGTAGAAATAAAATGAAATAATTCCATTTAATTATTCACATGGAAATTGTACTAGTCGAATAATCACATACAATATCAATAAACACTTTCATAATTATGAAATGCATAATTCTGGACTATCATAACCACGTAGCCAAGGCATCGTGCCAAGACTACAAATAAGATTTTGTCAAGGCCTCATGCCAAGACACTAGTTTGTCTCATGAGACCTACCGATGCATCAAGGAGCTATAGCAGGCTCCACCCATCTCTTATTAAGTCCAATTCATTCCTCATATGAATAGGTTTAAACATAACATAAACATTCGTATTAAAACTAGCATTTGAAATTTCAATACTTTCTCCATAAACCATGAATGGTATAAAAATAACACATCCACAGTCAAACATATCACAAAAACTTCAATACAATTTGGAAGTTTTGTATCATAACAAATCAACTTAAAATAATATTAAAATCTATCAAACGATGTTGACATAGATGAAATAAAAACTATTTGATAGAACTATCTCTTTTTTGAAATCATTTTAAAGTCACACATTTATTAAAGAAGTAATTTAAAATAGATTTTTGAATTAAAGTGTCCCATACCACTTTGAAACCATTGAAAATAAATATCATTTCAAAACATTAATTTCCACATAAATAAATCCTTATTATCATTTTTAAAAAATTGACATTAATTAAAAAGATTTAGAAATATAAATATTTAAAACATTTAAAATTATGATCTTGATAAACAGTACCTTTCACAAATTCTTAAAATATTCATTTTAAAATCATTTAAAAGTCACATAATTATAAAATAAAACATTTACATTCAGAATATATTTATAATCTTGTATGGGAATCTTCGATGAGTTTATAATGGTATAAAATAGCCGCACCTGCCATATAAGTTAAAAAAAATTCTTACCTTAAATTTGTCGAAAAGGTCAAAAGTACCTTGTTTGGAAAATGACAGAAAGATTCCTTTAAAAACACATAAGGGTATAAATGACTTTAACCCATTATCTAGTAAATAGTAAAAATGCTTTGAAATATATTTTTAAGAATCATACATGTGGATGATAAAGCGGCCCTAATAGATAATTACGTATAAACAACCTCGGATAATGAAGAGATTGTGAAATAAACCCTTACCTTGTACTTTTCCTTGGTTGAGGGTAGGTTAAACTCCTGTACAAGGGTTAAATAATTGTTATTAAATTATACAAGAATCATTTAAATTAATATGATATCAGATATGATCTTTTAACATTTCTTTGTTAATAATATCCTAGTATTACAGTTTTTTAGGGTGTTACTTACTTGACTTCTTTTATATGTTTTGTCACATACGCCATGTTTTTTATGGATAAGTTGTATCTTATTCATATACATAATGATATAAAGTCCTTAAACATTATTTTTAATCATTAAATTAGAATTATACTTGAATGGATACAATGGGGAATGAATCACATCGCGTTCGTCGAGATGGTAGTCCGTACGTACGCACGAACACTACTTCCATTTCATTTTTCAATTTAAAAGGAATAAAAACCAAATTATAAATATGTATATTATTATTCCAGTATAATATTATATCTTATATTTGTTACTTAATTTCATTAACACCATCCTTTATACGTTCCATGTATGGTATGAACGAGTCATATCACTTTGAGGGGGAGGTAGTCCGCGCTTCCTCAAATGAAATTATCATATATATATATACAACATGAAACAGATAATGGTATGATATAAAATGGAATTATAGAAGTATATATATAAAATAAATATCATAAATACAATATTTAATTATAGTTCCATCATAATGTCCACCATGAGAGGCGGTAGGAGATAATTGAACCATCATAATTTTGTGAGACGTTTGGTTGCAATCCACAGAAACATTATGTTCTTCACCCATTAGATAGAGGTGTGTGTAGGTGTAGTTCAAATACTTCTCATAAAATATCCTATTATATTTAGGATACTATTTTTGTTATAAAATAAAGTAATAAAAATATTTCAGGGGTTGGAGGAGTAAAATAAAAGAAAATAAGCTAAGAGAAATCGTTACCTTTAATTTGGGTAACTCCTTTTGGTTTGAACCAAAAAGGACTATTGAAGTGCTTTCTGCCTAATGTAAGGCTTCTAGGAGGAGGATAGGGATGTTGAGAGAATATTTTGGTGGGTTTTTCTGAACCAAAAGGCTTTGAAGGTATGCAGAATTGGATATATGTGGTGTTCTTTTATAAGGGGAAGGAGGGTCTCTTTAAGAAAACATAATGTATTAATTTATAATAAATTCATATTCAGTTTATAATGGCTCCAAAGTGGAATATGCAAAGTCTAAGGTGGGTATGGGTCTAAAACCACTCAACTAATAGATTTTAGACAGGTTTGAGTCACTATAGTAACCTTCTATTTTAGTTTTAACTCTTAGTTAAATAGTATGACATTTACCATGTCTCTTTGTATTTTTATATTATATTGTTAATAAACTTAGTATATACTTCCAAGAGACCCCCCAAGCGGTCCATTAATGATACACCTATCATCATATAATTCCTTTGGCCGAAACATATATTTTTAGGAATAAAATACCATTTAATAATATAATATTTGTTTTAAAAACCCATTTATGTCAATTTTGACACTATTTAATAATTGATTCTTGTTAAAGTCTTAACATATTTATTAATTCGAACCAAAATCATTTAAGAAATCCTAACATGTCGTATTAACCAAAGTGTCCCATACCACTTTGAAACTTTTGAAAATAAATATCATATCAAAAATTTCATTTCTATATAAATAAATCCATAAAATCACTTTGAAAACATGGACATTAATTAAAAAGATTTAGAAAGATAAATCTTTAAAACATTTAAAATTCTGATTTTGATAAAGAGTAACTTTCACAAATTCTTAAAATATTCATTTTGAAATCATTTAAAAGTCACATAATTATAAAATAAAACATTTACATTCAAAATATTCTTATAAGCTTATAAGGGAATATTCGACGAGTTTATAATGGTAGAAAATAGCCACACCTGCCGTATTAGTTAAAAAAAATTCTTACCATAAATTTGTCGAAAAGGTAAAAAGTACCTTGTTTGGAAAATGACGGAAAGATTCCTTTCAAAACACATAAGGGTATAAATTAATTTAACCCATTTTCTTGTAAATAGTAAAAATGTTTTGAAATATATTTTTAAGAAACATGGATGTGGATGATAAAGAGGTCCCAGTAGATAATTACGTGTAAACAATCTCAGATAATGAAGATATTGTGAAATAAACCCTTACCTTGTACTTTTCCTTGGTCGAGGGTAGTTTAAGATCATGTATGAGGGTGAAATAAGTTTTATTAAATTATAAAATAATCATTTAAATTAATATGATATCATATATTATCTTTTAACATTGCTTTGTTAAAAATATCCTAGTATTATCGTTGTTTCGGGTGTTAACTTACTTGTTTTCTTTTATATGTTTTGTTACATAAGCCGTGTTTGTTATAGATAGGTTTTATCTTATTCATTTACAGAATGATATCATGTCCTTAAAAATTATTCTTAATCATAATATGAGAATTATACTTTAATGGATACGATGGGGGAATGAATCACATTGCGTTCTTTAGGAAAAACATAAAGTATTAATTTATAATAAATTCATATTCGGTTTATAATGGCTCCAAATTGTATTATTCAAAGTTTAAGTTGGGTATGGGTCCAAATCCACTCAACCAATAGATTTTAGACAGGTTTGGGTCACTATAGTAACCTTATCTTTTATATTTAACTCTTAGTTAAATAGTTTGATATTTACCATGTCTCTTTGTATTTTTATATTATATAGTTACTAAACATACTATATAATTCTAGGAGACCCCCAAGTGGTCCATTAATCATACAAGTATCATCATATAAGTCATTTGGATGAACCTTATATTTTTAAAAATAGAATATCAATTAATAATATAATATTTGTTTTAAAAACTCATTTATGTCAATTTTGACACTATTTAATAAATGAATTTTGTTAAAGTCTTAACATATTTATTAATTCAAACCAAAATCATTTATGAAATCCTAAAATGTCATATTAACCAATAAAATTAGTGTATGTAATCAAAACTTTCAAATTATATTTATTTTAACATTTATGATACCAATTATTTGATTCTTTCATAAATAAGGAAAATACTGCATCATTATTCTGTCATAAATATATTTAATTATTCAATGTCTAAAAATTATAAATAAAATACCATTATTTATGAAATATTTTTATATTTATAATCAATATTTATAATCGAATTTATCTTATGTATAACCATATATTAAAAATGTTTTAGTTATTAAACTTTGATTTTAACTCTTTTAACTCTTCTTTGAATTAAATAATAATAAAAGTCCTAATCTGATCCATGTGGATAAAAGAGGATCATATTTTATTCCTAAGTTTGTTTTTGGTCGAATTATACTTATCCAATAGAATTAGGACATGTTTTAGGGAAATAATAATATCATTTTTACCCTTAATTTCCCTATTTACTTTTTACCGTGGTAAATAAAAGTAAAAAGTTACTATTCACCAAAAATTATTTTTATCTTATTGAACCACATTTTACTACTTGATATTAACCGTGTCTCTCGTATTTTCGAAATTCCACTCAGAGAAGCTGAAAAATTATGTTTTATGTGAATTTTCAAATTCTCCTAGGAGGTGGGTAAAAGACAATGAAAAGTTAAATAAACTTTTTATATATCTAATATTATTATAAACTGACACCAATGAATTAAATTGAACTTATATATGTATTATGTATCTATTTTGACATAAAATAAATTTAAATAAAATAAATAATTATTTAAATAAAAATTCGACTTTAAACTATAACTCATTGTTTTTCACTATTCATAAAAAATTAAAAGTTTTCAGAAAAATACCTAAAATTTACCCTAAGATAATTTTGATATTCCGAATTCAATAATGAAGTCTATGTTACCAAATTCAAAACATAGAAGTTGCATTGATTAAATTAAAATTAATTCCCGCTGTCAAAACCAAAAGGCGTATTTTTTAGAAATAATAACTACCAAAAGATTGACAATTATTTATGTCCAATTTCAAAGTAAAATTACTTACAATGACCATCATTGGATTTAATGGTAAAAATATAATCTATTTATACTTCCAAAACATTAAAATGTATAATTTAACAATATAAATTATTTTTATTAAAAATATTGTTTTCAGTTAAAATATAGTATTTTCCACTATTCACCCAAATATAAAAGTTATAAAAAAAACACCAAAACTTTATTGAAACAAAATTATTATCTCCAAATTCTAAAGAAGAAGTTTATTTTGTCAAATTAAATATATAAAAGTTTCAAATATTGGATTTAAAAAAGCTTCGCCAATAAATGGCTGTAAAATTGCATTTTTTTAAAAATACCTCTTTTATCTAAAAAAATGTATTTGTTCTTAAATTATGTATAAGAAACTCATAATATGGATTCTAAAATTATAAAGATTATATAAAGTTCAAAATTCCATTAATACTATTCATAAGTGCTTTTGAACGGCTTGTTTGGTAAGTCATGGTGCGCTAGAACTCGGTGTTGCATGTAGTGAAAGTTATTGAATTACTTTGAAGAAATAACATACTATGAAATCTTGTGGTGTTACATTCTTCCATCCTTCAATAAATTGAATCCTCGCAATTTTAAATTATTTTTTGAAAATAAAAGGTTGAAAATAAGAAATACCTTTGGGAAAACCCACATAAGAAATTAGGTTAATAAAATTTAGTCTTAATAAGAGGAAAAGGGAAATGAAAGGGTCACCACCAAATTATGATCTCGATTAGGAGAACATTGGTGGAAATTAAAGACATATAATTGGAGGAAAAACATAAATATTTATAGTTAGTGATCGAGGTCATCAATCACAAACAATTGTAAAATTAAGGGCCTTAAATTCACCAATCTATGATGATTTAAAATACCATCAGTTCAAAAAAACATATTGTATTAGGATAACACATTTTTTGTTTTAAGATCCCATCACTAATGTATAAGAATTAATTTCTTAATAGAATAAGAGAAGAAGAAAATTATATACTTGACAAGTAGAGTCCCATCCGTTAACTAATTTCTACCACAAACTCATCTTTCACTCTAAAAGATAATAGAACATAAAAATAATATTCTATTTATCCTATTCGTATAGGGTTCAAAACAAATGAATTTATAATTAATCTACCAGATTTTTTTTAAAAAAAAGACTACATTATTCAATCTAGGACATCATGTGGGCCTGTGGTAGGTGATACACCCTTGTCGCCCTTTGGTTGTGGGTTCAAGTCTCGTGGCCTTGTCGGACGTGACAGGTGGCCACCCAACCTCCGGGTTGTCCTTTTATAGCAATTCAAAAATAATCTCAAACAAGAATTATCCAAAATACTTCTATCCAAACTCACACTCCAAAATTTATAAGGAAGTTAAACACAATGAAGATCCTTTTTGTTGCGTAATAACATGTGAACACCTTCATCATGTATTATTTTAAAACACTGCAATATCCTGAATTACCATAAAAACTTATTAATTACATTGATGATCCCTTATTCCTTATAGAATATTGGATTTACTCCTTCTATCCAAAAATGTTTTAAACTCCAATAATGATGGAATATACAAATCATTAATCAGTTTTAGAGATAATCAAGAATATCCAATATAATTTATCCAAATCAATCATGTATTAATTCCAAAATCACTACCTCGGTATCAGAACCACATTATGGTTTATCTTTCTCTCAACCATATATTTTCTAAAAAGTTAACCTGATATTAAGTCACTTTTCTTGGTTCCACACAATCTCAAGTCCTTAATGAAATAGTACTACAATACAATCCTTATATACTATATAATTATTAAAACCATTACATTGTTGATACAACTCTCAAATGACATAATTATCTAATAACAACATAAGAACTCTAATCATTCCTCCCCATATGTGGTAGTATCATAACTTGATTATTATCCAATAGAATCATTTGGGGAATAATCTGATGATTTGGGAATTAGTTCACATAGTGTCCCAACTCCTTGTAGATGAAGCAATGTTCATTTGAAAACTTTTTCTTACCCCTGCAGTCACGTACTTGGTGTCCTTTTTCTCCACACTTATAACAAAGTCCCATTCTCTTTAGGCAAGTTCCAGGGTGTTTCTTCCCACAGTTATCACAGATGGGAAAATTATTCATTTCCCTCTTACCTTTATCCATCTATCTCTCTTCCATCCTTTTCTTCTATTGCTTCCCTTCAAAGCCATAGGACTCGGAGAATTATTTACTTATCTTAATAACACATGATAGTATTTCTTCATATGCTTAGAATACATGAGAGACTATTTCTCTTCTAAATGTTGGCATAATACCATGAATGATATGATCCTTCTTATTATTTGGATCATACGTATTGTTGGAGTTCACATTCCTTCTTCTGGGCACCATTTCTATACAATAGCATAAAATAGGTCAGTTTATGAATTGAAATGAATAATTCAAAACTTGTAAAATACCTAACACAAACTGAATGGTTTATGGATATAATCCACAATCATAAAGATGTTTTCATTGAGGAATTATATACTCATAAACCCTTCATAATGATTTTTAAAGAAGACAGGAATTATCCCAAGCATATCCCCCAGGAGTGTCGTAACCAAGAGTGCAGTAAGGCCCATTGTTGTGCACCAGTTCCCATTCGAGTCTAGCTCAAAGCAGTGTTTTCGGGATTTACCCCTAAGTACATCTGTGCCAGATCTATATCTACCTGCTCGTATCCAGACAGGGATGTATTGCTTAGAAAACTCACAAAATCTCTACAATACCAAAATTCTAGAAAGTTCTTCTATACTAACCATCAAAGTTCATCTTAGGTCTATGTGCTCTAATCAGATTTTATCTAAATCTAGCTTCTAAGGTTTGTACTAAACTTCCACTGATACCAACTGTAACGCCCTGACCCCAGTTACCCAGAGTTGGTGCATTATTACATAACATTGGAATGATCACAAAATATTAATTCTCGAATGACCAATTAGTTTAGTAGCCTTGGAATAACTAGATACATTCATAAAGTTTACATTACATCCAAATGTGAAAACTACAACAAGATCTTTTCTCCACACTCATATCCCCTTATACTATCCCAGCAGGTCATTCATAAAATACTTCTTCACATCCTGGGAAAAAGAAAACATATAAAGGGGTGAGCTCAAATGCCCAGTAAGGATAACAATATAGTGGAAAAAATAATAAATAAGCATAAACATTTAAGGCAAGGTATAACTAAAACAAAAGCCTTTTAAACTTGAACTTCAGCATTATATGGTAGAAATAAAATGAAATAATGCCATTTAATTATTCACATGGAAATTATACTAGTTGAATAATCACATGCAATATCAATAACCACTTTCATAAAGATGGAATGCATAATGCCAGACTATCATAACCACGTAGCCAAGGCCTCGTTCCAAGACTACAAATAAGATTTTGTCAAGGCCTCGTGCCAATATACTACATTGTCTCATGAGACCTACCAATGCATCGAGGATCTAGATCAGGCTCCACCCGTCACATATTAAGTCCAATTCATTCCTCATATGAACAGGTTTAAACATAACATAAACATTTTTATTAAAACTATCATACGAAATGTCAATACATTGTCCATAAACCATGAATAGTATAAAAATAACACATCCACAGTCAAACATATCACAAAACCTTCAATAAAATATGGACGTTTTGTATCATAACAAATCAACTTAAAATAAGCTTAAAATCCATCAAACGATGTTAAAATAGATGGAATAAAAACTATTTTATAGAACTATCTCTTTTTGAAATCATTTAAAAGTCACACATTTATTAAGGAAGTAATATCACTTTGAAACCTTTGAAAATAAATATCATTCCAAAACATTCATGCCCATATAAATAAATCCTTAAAATCAGTTTGAAAACATGGACATTAATTAAAAATATTTAGAAAGATAAATATTTAAAACATTTAAAATTATGAACTTGATAAAGAGTACCTCTCACAAATTCATAAAATATTCATTTTGAAATCATTTAAAAGTCACATAATTATAAAATAATAAATTTACATTCAAAATATATTTATAATCTTGTAAGGGAAGCTTCGATGCGTTTATAATGGTAGAAAATAGCTGCACCCACCATATAAGTTAAACAAACATTCTTACCTTAAATTTTTCAAAAAGGTCAAAAGTACCTTGTTTGGAAAATGGCGGAAATATTCCTTTAAAACACATAAGGTTATAAATTACTTTAACCCATTGTTTAGTAAATAGTAAAAATATTTTGAAATATATTTTTAAGAAACATAGATGTGGATGATAAATAGGTCCTAGTAGATAATTACGTATAAACAACCTCAGATAATGAAGAGATTGTGAAATAAACCCTTACCTTGTACTTTCCCATTGTTGAGGGTAGGTTAAAGTCCTGTACAAGGATTAAATAATTGTTATTAAATTATACATGAATCATTTAAATTAACATGATATCATATATGATCTTTTAACATTGCTTTGTTAAAAATATCCTAGTATTATCGTTGTTTCGGGTGTTAACTTACTTGTTTTCTTTTATATGTTTTGTTACATAAGACGTGTTTGTTATGGACAGGTTGTATCTTATTCATATACAAGAATGATATCAAGTACTTAAAAATTATTCTTAATCATAATATGAGAATTATACTTTAATGGATACGATGGGGAATGAATCACATCGCGTTTGTAGAGACAGTAGTCCGTACGTACGCACAAACACTACTTCCATTTCATTTTTCATTTTAAAAGGAATAATACCAAAATTATACATAGGTATATTATTATTCTAGTATAATATAATATCTTATATTTGTTACTTAATTTCATTAACACCATCTTTTATATGTTCCATGTATGGTATGAACAAGTCATATCACTTTGAGCGGGCGGTAGTCTGCGCTTCCTCAAATGAAATTATCGTATATATATACAACATGAAACGGATAATGGTATGCCATAAAATTGAATTAAAGAAGATTATATATAAAATAAATATCATAAATATCATATTTAATTATATTTCCATCACAATGGCCACCATGAGAGGCGGTAGGAGATAATTGAACAATCCTCATTTCGTGAGATGTTTGGGTGCCATCCACAGAAACATTATGTTATTCACCCATTATATGGATGTGTGTGTCAGTGTAGTTCAAATAATTCTCATAAAAATATCCTCTTATATTTAGGATACTGGTGTTGTTATAAAAGAAAGTAATAAAAAAAATTTAGGGGTTGGAGGAGTAAAATAAAAGAAAATAAGCTAAGATAAATCGTTACCATTAATTTGGGTATCCCCTTTTGGTTTGAGCCAAAAAGGACTCTTGAAGTGGCTTCTGCCTAAGGTAAGGCTTCTAATAGGAGTATAGGGATGTTAAGAGAATATTTGGGTAGGGTTGGCCGAACCAAAATGCTTTGAAGGTATGAAGAATTTGTTAGAAGTGGTGTCCTTTTATAAGGGGGAGGAGGGGCTCTTTAGAAAAAACATAAAGTATTAATTTATATTAAATTCATATTCAGTTTATAATGGATACATAGTGGATTATTCAAAATCTAAGGTGGGTATGGGTCGGAAACCACTCAACTAATATATTTTAGACAGGTTTGGGTCACTATAGTAACCTTATCTTTTAGATTTAACTCTTAGTTAAATAGTGTGACATTTACCATGTCTCTTTCTATTTTATATTATATAGTTAATAAACTTACTATATACTTCTAAGCGACCCCAAGTGGTCCATTAATGATACACCTATCATCATATAAGTATTTTGGCTGATCCTTAGATTTTTAGGAATATAATATCATTTAATAATATAATTTTTTTTTAAAACCCCATTTATGTCAATTTTGAAACTATTTAATAATTGATTCTTGATAAGGTCTTAACATCTTTATTAATTCGAACCAAAATCATTTAAGAAATCCTAACATGTCATATTAACCAAACTGTACCATACCACTTTGAAACATTTGAAAAGAAATATCATTTCAAAACATTAATGTCCATATAAATAAATCCTTAAAATCATTTTGAAAACATGGACATTAATTAAAAAGATTTATAAAGATAAATCTTTAAAACATATAAAATTATGATCTTGATAAAGAGTACCTTTCACAAATTCTTAAAATATTCATTTTGAAATCATTTAAAAGTCACATAATTATAAAATAAAACATTTACATTGAAAATATTATTATAAGCTTGTATGGTAAGCTTCGATGAGTTTATAATGGTAGAAAATAGTTGTACCTGCTGTATAAGTTAACAAAACATTATTACCTTTTATTTGTCGAAAAGTTCAAAAGTACCGTGTTTGGAAAACGACGGAAAGATTCCATTAAAAAAACATAAGGGTATAAATTACTTTAACCCATTTTCTAGTAAATATTAAATATGTTTTGAAATATATTTGTAAGAAACTTGGATGTGGATGATAAATAGGTCTCAGTAGATAATTACGTGTAAACAACCTCAGATAATGAAGAGATTGTGAAATAAACCCTTACATTGTAATTTTCCTCGGTCTAGGGTAGTTTAACCTCCTCTATAAGGGTGAAATAATTTTTATTAAATTATACAGGAATAATTTAAATTAATATGATATCATATATGATCTTTTAACATTGCTTTGTTAATAATATCATAGTATTATCGTTGTTTCTGGTGTTAACTTACTTGTTTTCTTTTATATGTTTTGTTACATAAGCCATGTTTGTTATGGATATGTTGTATCTTATTCATATCCAGAATTATATCAAGTCCTTAAACATTTTTTTAATCAATAAATGAGAATTATACTTGAACGGATACGACAGGGAATGAATCACATCGTGTTTGTGGAGACAATAGTCCGTACGTACACACGAACACTACTTCCATTTAATTTTTCATTTTAAAAGGAATAAAAACCAAATTTTACATAGGTATATTATTATTATAGTATAATATAATATCTTATATGTGTTACTTAAGTTCATTAATACCATCCTTTATACGTTCCATGTATGGTATGAATGAGTCATATCACTTGAGGGGGAGGTAGTCCGCGCTTCCTCAAATGAAATTATCATATATATATACAACATGAAATGAATAATGTTATGCTATAAAATGGAATTACAGAAGATTATATATAAAATTAATATTATTAATATCATATTTAATTATATTATCCTCATAATGGCCACCATGAGAGGCGGTAGGAGATAATTGAACAATCATTGTTTCATGAGGTGTTTGGTTACCATCCACAGAAACATTATGTTCTTCACACATTAGATGGAAGTGTGTGTAAGTGTAATTCAAATACTTCTCATAACAATATCCTAGTATATTGAGGATACTTTTTTTGTTATAAAATAAATGAATAAAAAGAGTTTAGGGGTTGGAGGAGTAAAATAAAAGAAAAGAAGCTAAGAGAAATTGTTACCTTTAATTTGGGTAACTCCATTTGGTTTGAACAAAAAAGGACTCTTGAAGTGCCTTCTTCCTACGGTAAGGCTTATAGGAGGAGGAGAGGGATGTTTAGAGAATATTTGGGTGGGGTTTGGCAGAACCAAAAGTCTTTGAAGGTATGAAGAATTGGTTAGAAGTGGCGTCCTTTTATAAGGGGGAGGAGGGGCTCTTTAGGAAAAACTTAAAGTATTAATTTATAATAAATTCATATTTGGTTTCTAATGGCTCAAAAGTGTATTATTCATAGTCTAATGTGGGTATGGGTCGAAAAACACTCAACCAATAGATTTTATACATGTTTGGGTTACTATAGTAACCTTATCTTTTAGATTTTACTCTTAGTTAAATAGATTGACATTTACCATGTCTCTTTGTATTTTTATATTATATAGTTACTAAACTTACTATAAAATTCCAAGAGACCCCCAAGTAGTCCATTAATGATACAAATATCATTATATAAGTCATTTGGATGAACCTTATATTTTTAGGAATATAATATCAATTAATAATATAATATGTTTGTTAAAAACCCATTTATGTCAATTTTGACACTATTTAATAATTGGTCATTGTTAAACTATTAACATCTTTATTAATTAGAAAAAAAATCATTTAAGAAATAAAAACATTTAATATTAACCAATAAGATTAGTTTATGTCATCAAAACTTTGAAATTATATTTATTTTGACATTTATGATACCAATTATATGATTCTTTCATAAATACAGAAAGTAATGCATCATTATTCTGTCATAAATATATTTAATTATTCAATGTCTAAAAATTATAAATAAAATAAAATTATGTATTAAATCATTTTAGATTTATAAATAATACTTATAATCGAATTTATCTTATGTATAACCCTATATTAAAAATGTTTTAGTTATTAAACTTTGATTTTAACTCATTTAACTCTTCTTTGAAATAAATAATAATAAATGTTCTAATCTAATCCAAGTGGACCAAAGAGTTTAATATTTTATTCCTAAGGTTGTTTTTGGCCGAATTATACTTATCCAATAGAATTAGGACATGTTTTAGGGAAATAATAATATCATTTTAGACTTAATTACCCTATTTACTTTTTACCGTGGTAAATAAAAGTAAAAAGTTACTATTCACCAAAAATAATTTTTATCTTATTGAACCACATTTTACTCATTGATATTAACTGTGTCTCTCAGATTTTCGAAATTCCACTCACAGAAGCTGTAAAATTAAGTTTTATGTGAATTTTCAAATTCTCCTAGGAGGTGGGTAAAAGACGATGAAACCTTAAATAAAATTTTTATATATCTGAAATTATTATAAACTGACTCCAATGAATTAAATTGAACTTATATTGGTATTATGTATCTATTTTGACATACAATATATTTAAATAAAATAAATAATTATTTAAATAAAAATTCGGTTTTAATCAATAACTTAGTGTTTTTCACTATTCATCAAAAATTAAAAGTATTCAGAAAAATACCAAAAATTTCACCTAATCTAATTTTGATATTATGAAATCAATAGGGAAGTCTGTTTTACCAAATTCAAAATATATAAGTTTCATTGATTAATTTAAAATTAATTCCCGCTATTAAAACTAAAAGGCGTATTTTTAAGAAATAATAACTACCAAAAGTTTGACAATTGTTCATGTCCAATTTCAAAGTCAAATTACTTAAAATGACCATCATTGGATTAAATGGTAAAAATATAATCTATTTATACTTCCAAACCCTTAAAAGTTATAATTTAACAATATAAATTATTTTTATTAAAAAAAAATTCAGTTAAAATATAGTATTTTCCACTATTCACCCAAATATAAAAGTTATCAAAAAAACACCAAAACTTTATTGAAACTAAATTCTTATCTCTTGATTTTAAAGAAGAAGTTTATTTTGTCAAATTTATTATATAAAAGTTTCAAATATTGTATTTAAAATGCATCGCCATTAAAAGGCGGTAAAATTGCATTTTTTAAAATACTACTTTTATCTGAAAAAATGTATTTGTTCTTAAATTATGTCTAAGAAACTCATAATATGGATTAGAAAATTATAATGATTATATAAAGTTCAAAATTCAGTTAATACTATTCATAACTGCTTTTGAATGGCTTGTTTGGTAAGTCATGGTGCGCTAGAACTTGGTGTTGCATGTAGTGAATGTTATTGAATTACTTTGAAGAAATAAAGTACTATGAAATCTTGGGGTGTTACATTCTTCCCTCCTTCAATAAATTGCGTCATCACAATTTGAAATTATTTTTTGAAAATAAAAGGTTGAAAATAAAAAATACCTTTGGGAAAACCCACATCAGAAATTAGGTTAATAAAATTTAGTCTTAATAAGAGGAAAATGAAAAGGAAAGGGTCATCACCAAATTATGATCTCGATTAGGAGAACAATGGTGGAAATTAAAGAAATATAATTGGAGGGAAAACTTAAATATTTATAGGTAGTGATTGAGGTCATCAATCACAAACAATTGTAAAATTGAGGCCCTTAAATTCATCAATTTATGATGATTTAAAATACCATTGGTTCAACAAAACATATGGTATTAGGATAACACATTTTTTGTTTTAATATCCCTTCACTAAAGTATAAGAATTAATTTATTCATAGAATAAGAGAAGAAGAAAAATATATACTTGAGAAGTAGAGTCCCATCCTTTACCTAATTTCTACCACAAACTCATCTTTCACTCTAAAAGATAATAGAACCTAAAAATAATATTCTATTTATCCTATTCGTATAGGGTTAAAAAAATGAATTTATAATTAATCTAGAATATTTTTTTTAAAAAAAGACTACATTATTCAATCCAGGACATCACGTGGGCCAGTGGTGGGTGATACACCCTTATCGCCCTTCGGTTGTGGGTTCAAGTCTCACGGCCTTGCCGGACCCGACGGGTTGCCACCCGACCTCCAGGTTGTCCTTTTATGGCAATCCAAAAATAATCTCCAACAAGAATTATCCAAAATACTTCTGTCCAAACTCACAGTCCAAAATTTATAAGGAAGGTAAACACAATGAAGATCCTTTTTGTTGCATAATAACAAGTGAACACCATCATCATGTATTCTTTTAAAACACTGCAAAATCCTGAATTACCATAAAAAGTTATTGATTACATTCATGATCCCTTATTCCTTATTGAATACTGGATATACTCCTTCTATCCAAAAATGTTGTAAACTCCAATAATTTTGAAATATACAAATCATTAATCAGTTTCAAGGTAATCATAAATATCCAATATAATTTATCCAAATCAATCATGTAATGTTACAAAATCACTACCTCAGTATCAGAACCACATCATGGTTTATCTTTCTCTCAACCATATATTTTCCAAAAATTTAACCTACTATTGAGTCACTTTTCTTGGTTCCACACAATCTCAAGTCCTTAATGAAATAGTACTGCAGTACAATCCTTATATACTCTATAATTATTATAACCAGTAAATTATTGATACAACTCTCAAATGAAATAATTCTATAATAAAAACATAATAACTCTAATCATTCCTCCCCATATTTGGTAGTATCATAACTTTATTATTATCCAATAGAATCATTTGGGGAATACTATGATGATTTGGGCATCAGTTCGTGTAGAGTCCCAACTCCTTGTATATGAAGCATTGTTCATTTGAAACCTTTTTCTTACCCTTACATTCACGTACTTGGTGTCCTTTTTCTCCACACAAATAACAAACTCCCATTCCCTTTAGGAAAGTTATAGGGTGTTTCTTCCCACAATTATCACATATGGGAAAATTATTCTTGTCCCTCTTCCCTTTATCCATCTATCTCTCTTATATCCTTTTCTTCTCTTGCTTCCATTCAATGCCATAGGACTCAAAGAATTATTCACTTATCTTTTAATCACATGATACTATTTCTTCATATGTTGAGAATACATGGGAGACTATTTCTCTTTTAAATGTTGTCTTAATAATATGAATGATATGATCCTTCTTATTATTTAGATCATACGTATTGTTGGAGTTCACATTCCTTCTACTAGGCGCTATTTCTATACAATAGCATAAACTATGTCAGTTTATGAATTGCAATGAATAATTACAAACTTGTAAAATACCTAACATATATTGAATGGTTTATGGATATAATCCACAATAATAAAGATATTTTCATTGAGTAATTGTATACTCATAAACCCTTCATAATTATTTTTAATGAAGATGATAATTATTCTATGCATATCCCCTGGGATTGTCGTAACCAAGAGTGCAGCAAGTCCCATTGTCGTGCACCAGTTCCCGTTCGAGTCTAGCTCAAAGCAGTGTTTTTAGGTTTTACCCCTAAGTACATCTGTTCCAGAGCTGTCTCTACCTGATCGTATCCAGACAGGGATGTATTTCTTGGAAAACTCACAAAATCTCTACAATACCAAAATTCTAGGAATTTCTTCTATACTAATCATCAAAGTCCATCTTAGGTCTATGTCCTCTAATCAGAGTTTAGCTAAATCTAGCTTTCAAGGTTTGTACTAAACTTACTCTGATACCAACTGTGATGCCCTGACCCCAGTTACCCAGAGTCGGTGCATTATTACATAACATTGGCATGATCACAAAAGTTCAAGTCTTGAAAGAATAATTAGATTAGTATCCTTGGAATTACTAGATACATTCATAAATTTTACATGATATCATAAAGTGAAAACTACAACAACATCTTTTCTCCACACTCATATCCCCTTATCCTATCTCGGAAGGCCATTCATAAAATACTTCTTCACATCCTGGGGAAAATAAAACATAGAAAGGGGTGAGCTCAAATGCCTATTAAGGATAACAATATAGTGGAAACTTTCATAAATAAGCATAAACATTTAAGGCAATGTATAAATAAAACAAAAGCCTTTTAAACATGAACTTCAGCATAATATGGTAGAAATAAAATTAAATAATTCCAGTTACTTATTCACATGGATATTCTACTCGTCTAATAATCACATGCAATATAAATATCCACTTTCATAATGTTGGAATGCATAATGCCAGACTATCATAACCACGTAGCCAAGGCCTCGTGCCAAGACTACACATATGATTTTGTCAAGGTCTCGTGCCAAGACACTAGTTTGTCTAATGAGACCCACCAATGCATCGAGGAGCTATAGCGGGCTCCACCCATCACTTATTAAGTCCAATGAATTACTCATATGAACAGGGTTAAACATAACCTAAACATTCGTGTTAAAACTAGCATACGAAATGTCAATACTTTCTCTATAAACCATGAATTGTGTAAAAATAACACATCCACAGTCAAACATACCACAAAAGCTTCAATACAATATGGATGTTTTGTATCATAATAAATCAACTTCAAATAAGCTCAAAATCCATCAAAGTATGTTGACATAGATGAAATCAAAACTATTTGAGAGAATTATCTCTTTTTTGAAATCATTTAAAAGTCACATATTTATTAAGGAAGTAATTTAAAATTGATTTTTGAATAAAAGTGTCCTATACCACGTTGAATGTTTTGAAAAGAAATATCATTTCAAAACATTCATGTCCATATAAATAAATCTTTAAAATCATTTTGAAAACATGGAAATTAATTAAAAATATTTATAAAGATAAATCTTTTAAACATTTAAAATTCTGATCTTGATAAAGAGTACCTCTCACAGATTCTTAAAATATTCATTTTAAAATCATTTAAAAGTAACATAATTATAAAATAAAACATTTACATTCAAAATATTCTTATAAGATTGTAAGGGAAGCTTCTACGAGTTTATAACGGTAGAAAATAGTCGCACCAGCCGTATAAGTTAAAAAAACATTCTTACCTTAAATTTGTCGAAAATGTAAAAAGTACCTAGTTTGGAAAACGACGGAAATATTCCTTTAAAAACACATAAGGGTATAAATGACATTAACCCATTTTCTAGTAAATAGTAAAAATGTTTTGAAATATATTTTTAAGAAACATCGATGTGGATGATAAAGAGGTCCCAGTACGTATAAACAACCTGAGATAATGAAGATATTGTGAAATAAACTCTTACCTTGTAATTTTCCTTGGTAAAGGGTAGGTTAACCTCCTATATAAGGGTTAAATAATTTTTATTAAATTATACAAGAATCATTTAAATTAATATGATATAATATATGATCCTTTAACATTGATTTCTTAATAATATCCTAGTATTATCATTGTTTCAGGTGTTAACTTGTTTTATTTTATATGTTTTGTTACCTAAGATGTGTTTGTTATGGATAGGTTGTATATCATTCATATACAGAATGATATTAAGTCCTTAAAAATTATTTTTAATCATTAAATGAGAATTATATTTGAATGGATATGATGGGGAATGAATCACATCGCATTTGTAGATACGGTAGTCCGTACGTACGCACGAATGATACATCCAATTCATTTTTCATTTTTAAAGAAATAAAAACCAAATTATACATAGGTATATTATTATTCCAGTATAATATAATATCTTTTATGTGTTACTTAATTTTATTAACTTCATCCTTTATACGTTCCATGTATGGTATGAACGAGTCATATCACTTTGATGGGGCGGTAGTCCGCGCTTCCCCAAATGAAATTATTGTATATATATACAACATGAAAAGAATAATGGTATGTTATAACATGGAATTAAAGAAGATTATATATAAAATAAATATCATCAATATTATATTTAATTATAGTTCCATAATAATGGCCACCATGAAAGGCGGTATGAGATAATTGAACAATCATCGTTTTGTGAGTCATTTGGTTTCCATCCACAGAAACATTATGTTCTTCACCCATTAGATGGAGGTGTGTATAAGTGTAGTTAAAATAATTCTCATAACAATAAACTCATATATTGAGGATAATTGTGTTTTTATAAAATAAAGTAATAAAAAGAGTTTAGGGGTTTGAGGAGTAAAATAAAACAAAAGAAGCTAAGAGAAATCGTTACCTTTACTTTGGGTAACTCCTTTTGGTTTGAACCAAAAATGTCTCTTGAAGTGCCTTCTTCCTAAGGTAAGGATTCTAAGAGGAGTATAGGGATGTTGAGAGAATATTTGGGCAGGTTTTGGAAGAACCAAAAGTCTTTGAAGGTATGAATAATTGGTTTTAAGTGGTGTCCTTTTATAAGGGGGAGGAGGGGCTCTTTAGGAAAAACATAAAGTATACATTTATAATAAATTCATATTCGGTTTATAATGGATCAAAAGTGGATTATTAAAATTATAAGGCCTGTATGGGTCAAAAATCACTAGACCAAAATATTTTAGATAGGTTTGGGTCACTATATTAACCTTATCTTTTATATTTAACTCTTAGTTAAATAGTTTGACATTTATCATGTCTCATTGTATTTTTATATTATATAGTTAATAAACATACTATATACTTCCAAGAGACCCCAATGTGGTTAATTAATGATACAACTATAATCATATAATTCCTTTGGCCGAACCTTATATTTTTAAGAATAGAATATCAATTAATAATATAATATTTGTTTTAAAAACTCATTTATGTCAATTTTGACACTATTTAATAATTGATTTTTTTTAAAGTCTTAACCTCTTTATTAATTCGAAACAAAGTCATTTAATAAATCCTAACATGTCATGTTAACTAATAAAATTCTTTTATGTCATGAAAACTTTCAAATTATATTTATTTTAACATCTATGATACCAATTATTTGATTCTTTCATTAATAAGGAAAATTCTGCATCATTATTGTGTCATAAATATATTTAATTATTCTATGTCTAAATTTTTTAAATAAAATACCATTATGTTGGAAATATTTTTAGCTTTATAATTAATATTTATAATCGAATTTATCTTATGTATTACCCTATATTAAAAATGTTTTAGCTATTAAACTTTGATTTTAACTCTTTTAACTCTTCTATGAATTAAATAATAATAAATGTCCTAATCTAATCCATGTGGACCAAAGAGGTTCATATTTTATTCCTAAGGTTGTTTTTGGTAGAATTATACTTAGCTAATAGAATTAGGACATTTTTTTTGGTAATAATAATATTATTTTTACCCTTAATTACCCTATTTACTTTTTACCGTGGTAAATAAAAGTAAAACGTTACTATTCACCAAAAATTATTTTTATCTTATTGGACAAAATTTTTCTCCTTGATATTAACCATGTCTCTTTGATTTTTGAAATTCCACTCACAGAAGTGGTAAAATTAAGTTTTATGTGAATTTTCAAATTCTCCTATGAGGTGGGTAAAAGACGGTGAAAAGTTCAATAAATTTTTTATATATCTAAAATTATTATAAACTGATTCAAATTAATTACATTGAACTTATATATATATTATGTATCTATTTTGACATAAAATAAATTTAAAAAAAATAAATAATTATTTAAATAAAAATTCGGTTTTAAACTATAACTCAGTGTTTTTCACTATTCATCAAAAATTAATAGTTTTCAGAAAAATACCAAAAATTCACCATAAGCTAATTTTTATATTTTGAATTCAATAATTAAGTCTATTTTACCAAATTCAAAACATAGAAGTTTCATTTATAAATTTTAAATTAATTCCCGCTGTCAAAACCAAAAGGCGTATTTTTTAGAAATAATAACTACCAAAAGATTGACACTTGTTTATGTCCAATTTCAAAGTGAAATTGATTACAATGACCATAATTGGATTAAATGGTAAAAATATAATCTATTTATACTTAAAAACCGTTAAAATGTATAATTTAACAATATAAATTATTTTGATTAAAAAAGTTGTTTTCAGTTAAAATATAATATTATTCACTATTCACCCAAATATGAAAGTTATCAGAAAAACACCAAAAAATTATTGAAACTAAATTCTGATGTCCCAATTATAAAGAAGAAGTTTTTTTATCAAATTGAATATATAAAAGTTTCAAATAATGGATTTAAAAAAGCTTCGCCATTAAAAGGTGGTAAAATTGCATTTTTTGAAAAATACTTCTTTTATTTAAAAGAAATGTATTTGTTCTTACATTATGTCTAAGAAACTCATAATATGGATTCTAAAATTATAAGGATTATATAAAGTTCAAAATTCCTTTAATACAATTCATAACCTCTTTTTAATGGCTTGTTTGGTAAGTCATGGTGCGCTAGAACTCGGTGTTGCGTGTAGTTCAATTTATTGAATTACTTTTAAGAAATAACCTACTATGAAATCACGTGGTGTTACAATCGTAATCAGTGTAATTATGATAAACTAAATAGAAAGAATAAATATAAAAAATAATTCACTCTCTATTAAATATTGTAGTAGAATATAAAATATTTGTATGTAACAAGTAACACAATTTTATTGAATTATTTTAACCCAAAGATAATGGTATCCAACAAACCTGGATAAATGTCTATTGATCTATACTTTCCATAAAATTTTTCTTACCCACACCAAGTTTATCCCATGATGCGATGATCAACTTTGTTTTTTCTACCTATCCTCTATATCCCTCAATCAATAAGATGATTGGATCCTCTGTTTTGCTATCCCCAGAAGCCCTGAATCATAATCACAAAGATCGACATCACATAAAGAAAAAAAAAATCTATAAGTTTACAAGTGTATGGAACAAGAAGTTCACAACTTATAAGCTTTATAGATTTCACACATAGAAAATTTAGAAGAGCTCTTTGGTAGTGTCGATCAACTCCCTATGTGTCCATCAAATAACCTAGTATTTATAAGTGTTCATCACAATGGTCATCTTGATCTCCAATGGTCGGATTTTCTATGAAATTCTCAGAGGTACCCGGATTCTTGGAAAATCAATGGTCATTTTGTAACTGAAAGAGATACATCATTTTGTTTCATACATATTGAAATGATTTCCATTACAATAAAACTATTTTCCATATTCCTAAGTAAAACAAAGGTCAATTAGATGGATTTCTTAATATAAAGGATTTAAATGTTATTAAAATTTTATTAAAGGGTGTGAATATGATGGTATCAATTCCAATTTCAAATATGATGAAAACTTATCTCAGTACAAACATAATACATTAAGGCTTTTAACATGATTTGATAAAGTGATTTTTATAATAATTAGATTCATTCTCATTACAATAATTATAATTTTAATTCTTTAAGGCATCAAAACTATATTAGGTATGGTAAAAGAATATGTTTTCTATAAAAACATATTAAAAATACTTTTTATAGAAAAATATTGGGATATTTTATTTTTAAGAATGAGTTTTTCGTTTCCCAAATAAAAGGAATGCAAAATTTAAAGGGTTACTTTTGACTCAACAAGATCTCCCTTTTGGAAATCATAAACCAAAAAGCATAAATGAATTTTGTTTTAAAAATTAATCTCAAATTATTTTTCATAGCTATCGTATTCTGAAGTAAACATTCACATGGATCCCCTTGAGTTTATAACTATTTTAAATGAAATATTGAATTCGAGTAACTCCTCCCTAGGGTAAAATATTCCCTTAGGATTGTATTATATTATTTTGTATGTGATTCTCCCTTACTATGAGATTTAATAAAAATTCTCCCACTATCTATACAATTCTCCCCTAATGAAATTATCCCTATTTAGCTAAAACATTCCCCCCCTTTTTTATTTTCAAAAAGTAATTGGAATATTCATTGAGGTACCAAAAAAGGGTTAGAGAAAATATATATAAAAAAATTTAAATTACGTAATCATCAAAAATTAATTGAAATAACATTACATCAATAAATATTTGAAGACATTCAATCAGAAATAAATATTGACCAAAAATTGTTTCAATGGAATTTTCAAAAATACTGATAATACAATAAGAGTTTTTAATAAAGTAAGTATTTCTTTAATGGAATCAAATATTTGACAATTGGTTTGAGTTTCGTGAAATCCTTTATATCTTCTTCTACTTTTTTCAAAAAGCATATCTTGAGACGTGTTTATATTTTCAAGCTCCTAGATCCTTTCCTCCAAAATCCAAAATCTTTCATTTTGTTCTTTCTTTTCTTCATCCTAAAACTGAATTTTTCTTCCATAAAATTAATCTGAGATTTTTTAGATTTGATTATTTTTTAGCAAATTTCATTGAAATTCAACAAGGTCGAGATTTCATCTTTTTATACATTGAGTCTAGAAATATTTTTTATTACTAAGTTTATATTTTTTTACAAGTTTTACTTATATTAATTCAACTTCTCAGATTCACTTTTGAAGGTATCAAGAAAATTTACCTTGTGGATAATATCTTTTTTGGACTATTGAAATAATTGTGGGTCTCTTCCATGGATTTCATGATTTTCCCAATATTAACATCATTGATCTTAATGTCTTTATCAAATCCCTGAGACCATTTGAGAATTATGTTACAACTATTTTTATGGGATTTAGCATTTTCTTTTAATTCTATGAAATCTTCTTCCTCTATTATAATCCTTTTTACAAAATATTTTACTGAATTCAAGCCTTTATATTGTTTTTCCACCACCAAGTAATTTTTTTTTCAAATCTAGGAAATAAGGGGAACATCTTCTCCATTCATGTTAAATTATGGAAAATATAACCAAATCCTCATGCAGTGATTTTATTTTAAGAATCAGATTATGATAGTAATCTTCTTCTGCTTCTTATGATCTCTTCTTTTACGATCTTTTTATTATTTTTCTTTGGATCTAATATTTACACATTCTGATCACTATTCTTTTCATCAAAGATTTAAAGTGATTCAGTATAATTATTCTTATTGCATTCAACATTTTGATTCTTATCATCCTTCTTGGAAGAAGAAAAAATTTCGTGAACTATAAAATATTTTTGTTTCTCCTAGCGTTTTGACTTCTTAATACGATTTTCGAAAGTAGATAGTATTTTTTATGAGGAAATAGAAGTTCCTATAAAAAAATTTTAGAACCATTCCCCTTTTTATTTTCTTTAGAGTTTGGGTTTTCTTGACTAATAATACATTATTCTTGTTCTTCTTCTTCATATTGTTCTATTTGTCTAAATATATTGTCTTCTTATTCAGTTCCTTTATTATTTCACGAATTTGAGGTTTTGATATCAATTTATCCTTTAGAACTATAATAGATTCTTGAGAAATAATGATTTCTTTACTTTAGCTTTGTTAGAGGGAATATTTTCACTAACTACATGTGTTTTCTTTAAAATAATACCACCATCAATATCAGGTAAATAAACTTTGGATGAATCTGATTATATACACTTTAATAAATTGTCACAAATATATTCTTCTGAGAGATTATTTATTTTTTTCTTCTTTTTTCTTATTTCTTCAAGACATATTCACCATGAACTCCTATACAAAACACTTCTATATGGGTAAGTCTAATATAATGGTCTCCATATTTTCATTCTTCCTTTCGTTTCCTCCATTCATATATGAATTACATTGAATGCTTCTTTTGTTTCTTTTCTTTATTAGTAGGAAGGGAGTTAGATTTTATTTTCTTCTTCTCATCATTATTAGAATTCTTGGCCGAGGAAGGTTATGATTATAATATGGATATGAGAGTATTCCTTACAAATAATTTTAAATTTGAATCATAAAAAAGTTTCATCATTTTTATAGTATCCTCCCTGATAAAACTTATATTTTGTCTTATCAGATTAGATTTAATTGCAATTTTGAAATTCATGGGACTATTTTTAATCATTTTTCTAATCATAACATGAAACATGATTATTTTAGCTCTGATTGAAATCTTCTTAATGTTCCTAATAGTTAGTAGAATAAAGACAATAATATTTATCTATCTAAAATTAAAAATATAATCTAAAGGAAAAACATCAGGGACATAATGATTATCTCTATCCCTTATCCTTGGGATAAGAAACCCTTTTATCCATGATGCGTGAAGTATATTATCATGGATTAGATGAGTGAGTTTCTTCAGTTTCTAATTTGTTTTGAACAATAAAATTTATTCTAGTTCTTTCACAAAGGATCCATTTGAATCTGGTAACTTTTTAGAAGGTGTGAATGCCCCAAAGGACATATTTTTTTATTTATTTTTGATAACCCCCCTTTCAAGTGATGAAGGGGAACCCTTAAAAGGCCTATAGGCTTAGATATTACATGACCCATAGGTACTAGGAAAATATACAGACTAACTACATGGAACTGCACCTCCCCAGCTTCTTCATCATGATGTTAGCTCTCCACATTCTCATGTCTTGTTTGACTAGGCTTCCCATGCATGCACAGGATGGCCTCGATAGCAATGACATAACCTATATTTCTAAAAAATATGCTTAGCTTCTACTATGGTGAATGTGCCTGCTCTGAATCCTCATCTAGAGTCTGCTCCTTGTAGAGTTTGTATGATCATTAAACATAATTGTAGGTGTCCCAAATTCCTTGAGGTGTCCCAAAGGCCATGATTTGTTTTTAAGGCCTTGAGGTGGCTTGAAATCCTTACTGTCCTGAAGGATTGGGTGGCCCAAAGGCCTTAAAGGACCCGAGGCACAAACCGGTTTACTAAAATCCCAAACAGATGAATAGTTCTTGCTGCTATATTACCAAACAATGCCCGCTATAACATTGATATAGTGCCTGTTATAGTCCTACTACAGTGACTACTACAATACTACTATAGTCTGAGAATTATGTCTCCGTCCAGTTTTGAACTCGGATCTCTTGGATGCACTTTTTGAGCCCTCAATAACTAGGTTTAGGCTCATGTGCGTATCTTATGAGAAGGGAAAAGTGCATCTTCTTCATATGATATACCAAGAAATATAGCAGTGGAGTTTTGAGTCATCTCATAAGACATATCATAAATCCAGAATAAAATCATTTCTTTTCTATTTTTCTATTATATCCTAATAGTTTCTTAAAAATCATGCACAATATCTAAGTAAACAAAATGAATTTTCATATCTGACTGTTCATCACAAAGTGATTCCCATCCTTGTAATTGTTTACTACACATTTATCATTAATAAAATTCACAAGGTAACCTTCATCACATAATTGAATTATGATTATAAGGTTGTGCTTCAGACCTTTAACAAATAAAATATTTGGAATTAAAACTTTCCTAAGAATAAATTTATTACAAATACCAACAATCTCTCATTCAGAAGTATCTTTATGGGAACCTCTTCCACCTTTCATTTTGATAATATTTTAAAAGATGTATTTTTTACCAATCATATGGTAGGAAAATCCACTGTCCATGAACCATATATTCTTATTGTTGGTACTTTCTTTGTTTTTCTAAAAACAAAACAATTACATTTTCATAACCCAAACATTCCTGGGTTCAAAAATATTAGTAAAAAATATTTTGGGATTCCATATTTTTTAGGAAAAATGGGATTTGTGGAACCACAAGACATGAAATTTATTTATGGAACAATTATTAATTCAATAACCTCCACTTTGACATTTTTTGCAATAGGGGGAATTTTCAGGAACAAAATAATTATTACTAAGAAACGATTTTGAATGAGTATATCCCATTCATGAACAATTAATTTGTGGATGGATTTTTTATACATTTTTTGAAATCCTTCCTTAATAGTGTAAATGTTTGAACACCTTTTCTTTAATGAAAAAAATTTAGACATTAGTTTTATAAAAAAATTATTATCTACATAAGTATTAGTTTTAGAAATGAGTATTGTTTCGAAAACATTTCTCTTAGAAATGACTCTATCAGAATCTTTAAAAATATTATAATTCTTAAAATTATCCATTTCAAGGTTTTTAAAAATAGAATCAATTTCGAAATCTTCTTTATCAAGATAATTAGAAATATCTAATACTATTTTGTCAATACATTTATTCTAGCATTTTCTTTCTCATGTTTCTTACTGACATTGTAATTTTCATTTTCAACCAATTTATCATATCTATAGGCTTCTTCATATGAAGGTAGAGAATTATCTTTTGATGAATAATTTTCTTAATCATAAGAAATATAACCTTTCTCATCATGATAGTTTTCATTTAAATAAATATTTGTTAAAAAATATGAATTTTATACCTTATCCATAAAACATTGATTTTCAAAAGGTATTCTGGCATAGAGTACAATATTCCACTATTAGAAATTTTAGTTGTCTGAAGAATCATTAGAAGAATATCCTACACTAACACTCCATCAGTCTTTATATTTCAAGACTTTCTTTCATTCTTCATTTTATTTTTTTTTATTTTTATCAAAATTTATTTCCTTTATAACTTTTCTTTTGAGCTTTGGAAAATCGGGTCATATGTGTCCAGCTCGTTTAAATTCATAATAGGTAACTTCAGAATCATTTTTATCATTAATTTCTTTGTTACTTTTCTTGTACCGATACCGAAAATCCTTTTTACCAACAATCTTATTCATTCTTCAAGCATGATTTTCTAACACTTTATTATAATGTTATGAATCACTTAAGTGTAATTGAGTAAGAAACTTTTTCTTTGTTTATTTAACAATCTTATCATGAGTCAATACTTTCATAATATTTGAAGTATAAATAAAATAAACTCTACCATTATTTTTTTAACTTTCTCAATATCTATTTTTATCCTATACTCATACTATAAGAGATTTCCAAATAAATCATCAAGAGTAATATTTTTAATCTTCCTAGATTCATAAACTATTGTTCAATTTGATTCGTATTCATTTGGAATAATACCAATGATCATTTCAATAATAATTTCATAATCTAATACTATTCAAAAATTTCTTGTAAACTATTAAAAATTGTCATAAACCTTTATTTCACATTAAAAATAGGTTGACCATAAAAAAATTCAAAGGCTTGGTAATTGGATTTTAACACATCTCTCATAGTCTCAACATCTTTAGAAGTTCTAAAATGAGTGATTTATAACTTTCTTCAAATACTATTATGTACTTCACAAGAATAAATCTATCTATATATGTTTCTAATAGTAGAACACAATAAATTATTCATTACCTTGTAATTTAACTTATACTTTAGCTTCTCATGATTTTAAATGATCTTATCACTTTTTCAGGAATTTTTTATTCACCGGTCATTATAAAAAAATCATCATTTCCTTTTTGGATCACAAAAGTCATCATTATATACCTCTATTATTCATAATCATTACCATCGAAAATTAGTGGTCTCATATGATTGAGATTTTTTGTGGAACCAACATTTAGTCCTACCAACCTTATAAAGAATGATAAAATCAACATATTTTCTACAATACACATTAGTGTAAAAAAATATTTACAAATAAAAAGTTTATAATAAGAAAAAAATAACTATCAAAAAAGAAGATGAAAAATTCAGTAAGTATATGAGTATTGGAAACCTACTCTCATACCAAATGTGTGTATAAATATTAAATAGACTTAGATCTAATACCAATTGTTAGATCTAAATGTATATTTAGATGGAAAAATATAATAGGGTGTGGATTTTATGTTTAAAACATTCATTTGCAACCTTAAAAGAATTCAGTTTAAATGAGTTTAAACTAATTGAATTCACTAAACCTATTATTATTTTTAAATATTTATTAGTGTGGCCCTTTGATCTGATTTTATGGATATCATAATCACGTTGATTCTGATATTATTGTAAAGTCATTGGTCACTAAATATTTTATTCTACCTTATAACATATAGAATTGTAATCGGAGTAAGTGATAATCATAAACACTAAAATTTTATTCATAGTGTAGTACAAAAAGTATATTAATTAGAGTAATTATGATGTAATTAATAGAAAACATTAATATAAAAAATAAGTCACCTTTTATTATGAATTAAAATAGAATATTAAATAATTTTATATAAAAATTAATATAATTGAATTGAATTCTTTTAACCCAAAGAGAAGGGTATCCAACAACCTTGGATAAAGGTATCTTGATTTATACTTTCAAGAAACTATATCTTACCCACACCAAGTAAATCCATTGGTAGGATGATTGGCTTCGGTCTATCTTCCTATCGTCAGCAGCCCTCGATCAGAAAGGTGATCAGATCTTTTTTCTTCCAGTCTTTAGAATCCCTCAATTGTAATCACAATGATTGGTGTCGCAAAAATAAAAAAAACTCTACACTGTTACTAGTGTATGGAACAAGCAGTTCACAAATTGTAGGATTTAGAGCTTTTACATATAGAAAATTTATAAAATCACTCACGTAGTTTCGATCAACTATCCTTGTGTTCATTAAATGATCTAGTATTTTTCGTTGTTTATCCCAATGGACAACTCGATCTCAAACGATCAGATTTTTTCTAAAATTATTGGGCGGGACCTGAACACCAAGAACATCAATGATCATCTTGTATATAAAAGCAAAAAAATTTTTTGTTTCATATATATTGAAATTTATTCCCATACAATAAAATATTTTTCTATATTTAGATGAAAAACAAATGTCAATCCGATAGATTTTTCAATACTATGGATTTGGCAATCTGATGGATTTTTCAATCCGATGGATTTTCTAATCCAATTGATATGTCAATCTGATGGATATTTTAATCTGATGGATTTTTAATCCAATGGATTTACATGTTATTAAAATTTTCACAATGAGTGTGAATATGATGGTATCAATTCTAATATCAAATCTGATTAAAATTTTTTATAGTAGAAACACAATAAATAATGACTTTTAGAATGATTTGATAAGGTGATTCGGATAATAATTTTATTCATTATCATTTCAATAATAGTAATATGAATTCACTGAAGCTTAAAAAATATCTTATGTACCATAAAAGAATATGTATTCTATATAAACATTTTAAAAATACTCAGGAAACAAAAATATTTTGATATTTTATTTTTATGATTGAGTTTTTGATTTCCAAAATAAATGGAATGGAAAAGTTAAAAGGATACATTTGACTGAAAATTTTGGAAGACAGTGTTCCTTTAATAGTGTGATCATGTCTAAAAAAATTTACTCCATAATAACAAGTAAATCTTAATGGATTTATGTATGACTCACACGTTGTTGGTGTATACTCCTTAAAATAAACTTTAGTGGTGAACCAAGTAAAACTATTATGTTGTGTCTCTATATATGGATGTTTAATAACTTCATGATTCTAGTAGTTTTTAAAGGTCACACCAATATAGGAGAATGATTTGTCTCGCTAAAAGAAAAAGTTGATACTGAGATTCACCCCTCCCCTCTCAGGGTGTTCTAGGGTCCAATAAGATCATATTTTATTAACAATGAAACATAGAATAAGTCATGTACCTAAGATAAACTTGGAGGAAATAATATTCAATAGGAAATTTATCCAACTTTCTATAGGATTTCATATGGTCTAATGAGACATATATTAAAATTTTATTTTACCAAAATTCCAAACACATTTCTATAGAGAAACATTATGAAAAACAAGACTTCATTCCTTGAAAGAAATATTTTTTCTCTGGTTATCTGTATAATTTTTCTTCCTTCTCTAATCTATCCTCATGTACTACTGAAACATTCACCATCTTTCCCATTTGTACTATTGGTTCTACTCCCAAAAGCCACCTTTCCAAAACATCATCCCAACAAGTTGTAGTCCAAAACCAATTTCTATATAATGCTTAAAAATCTTCCATCTGTGTACTATAATAATAATTGTTAATATAATTAAAACTCAACCAAAGATAAATTTTGATACGAACTTCCATGATAATCCATTAAACAATCATGAATAATATCCTCCAAAGTTTGAATCTTTCTCCCTTACTGTCCATAAAATTGAGGATGAAAAGTTATACTAAAATTTAATTCAGTACCTAATTACTTCTGAAGACTTTTAAAAAACTTAGAGGTAAACCTTGGATCATGGTCCAATACAGTTGATAGAGGGAATCCATGTAATATAATTATCTATTTAATAAAATTTAGAAAAATATTATCCAAATACATATTATCTAAAGTGCGTAGAAAATGATCAGATTTAGTTAATCAATTAGAAATTACAAAAATTTCATTATTAACTTGATATTTTGTTTCTAATACCTCAATAAAATACATGGATATATTTTCCCATTTCCATTTTGGAAATTAAAAAGGATTAATAATCCTTTTCAATAATTTTCGTTTGACTTTTATCAATTTATAATTGAAGAATTTCACAATAAAATTAGAAATATATTTTCTCATTATTTCTCACTAGAAATATTTCTAAAGGTATCTATGTATTTTTTTAATTTAAAGATGAATAAAAAATAGAGAACTATTATCCTCACTCAATAGTTCATTCTTTAATTTGGGGTTTCATAAAATACATAACCTTTTTTGAATCTAAAAACACATTCATTATCAAAATGAAATTCAGTAAACATTTCTTTCTTAACTAACTCTACCTTTTCATGTAACTCATGGTCTTCCTTTTGATATTTCTTTATTTTTTATTATAGAGAAAATTTCACTGACACCTAAAATAAAATATAGGGAGTTCCTGCATGCAAAATTTCTAAGTTAAAATTCATCAAATCATTAAAAAAGGATCATGTTCTAGATGGAGCATAATTATTTATGCACTATCTTTCTGAATCAATGCATCAACTACTATATTTTCATTACCTAGATAGTAATTAATTATGAATTCATTATCCTTTATTAATTCTACCTATCTATTTTATCTCATGTTTAAAACTTTTTGATTGAATATATAATTAAAAATTATATGATTAATATATATTTTTTACTTTACTCTAAATAAATGATTCCTTAAATCTTTCAATAAAACACTACATCCACCAGTTCAAGTTCATGTGTATGATAATCTTTCTCATGAGCATTTAATTTAAATTAAAAATAATTAATTACCTGATCATTCTATAATAAAACATATCCCAATGTTTTGAGGATCATGAGAATATTTTAAGATATGGAAATGAAAGTTACATTGATCATGTTGGTATTTTCCAATCACCAACCACTTTAGTTTTAGTGAGATCAACCATTATACCATAACTATTAACAATATGTAAAAGGAATGAAATCAGTGTTAACCAAATATAAAATTCACTAAATATTCCATATAACTTATTTTTTTTTTATTTTCAGAACAATAAGTAGATGTTTTTCATGATCCTCAAAACATTTATGACAATCCAAAAATATCATCAATAAATAAATTCAAAAAATTTCATAATATTCATGAAAAAATTATTCATAAGATCAATAAATACATATGGATAAATGTTTTAACCTAAATGGAATAAAAATAAACCTATAATTCCAATACCTAGTACCAAATAAAAATTTTAGAATGTCACCCTCTTTCATCTCTAACTGACAATACCTAGACATTATATTAACCTTTGAAATATACTGAGCTCCCAGGACCTGATCAAACAAGTCATTGATATGAAGAAATACAGACTTATTCTTAACATTATTTTTTTCAATGATCAATAATCAATGTAAAGAGACCTGAAACCGTCTTTCTTTTTTTTCAAAAAAAATAGAAACACCACACAGTGAAGTTCAGGGATGAATGAAACCTTTATCAATATATTCTTGCAAATATTTTTTCTATTCCATAAGTTTTTCATGATTCGTTTGATAATGGGGTTTTAAAATTGTTTTAGCATCAGGAACTTATTAAATAGTAAATTCAACTTATAAATCAGTTATTACACTAGGAAAATCACTATAAAAAACTTCAATGTATTATTTTACTAATATAACATCATTAATCTTAATAATTCCCTTGTTTTTAAAAACATGATCAAGGTAACTTTCATTTCCATATATTAAAAGTTTCTCATATTCATGATATGTTATCATATTTATGACTTCATTCTTATAAAAAAATGTAAAATCATTTTGGAAAATAACTTCTTTGGATATGAAATATTTCTTATCAGGATAAACTAAAAGTGAATCCATACAAAGAATAACATGAAATTATATAATGGGAAGGAAAACAATGTTTATAGTGAAAACCTATAAACATATGATAATAATAATTTATTTTTTAAATATTATTTATTTTATAATACCCCCATGTGTTTTTATCAAAAGTATATACTTCATTTATTGAGTAAATATTTTTTTAACAAATAAATTTCATAGAAACAAAAGAATATATACACCCTTAATCAAAAAATCGACATTATTATAATTTGAATGAATATATACCTATTAATACTCTGTTTTATGGCCTAAAAACTACTTAACTATTCATAAAGGATTTATCCACAACATTTAATTTGTGATCTTGATGATTTCCACCCTTTATTCTTACCTTTTAAGAAGTAATCAAATAATTACTAATCTCATTACAATTTAAGCATCTTATAATCCTATTTTCATTATTTTTATTAATTTATTTATAGTTTCAATCCATATACCCAAAATTAAAACATCTAAATCACTTCTCAATTTTTTTTAATAAATTCCCCAGGGTGATTTTTACCACACCAATCTTAAGCTGAAAAATTTATTTTCCTGCAATTATATTTCTTCGATGTATTTTTTCCAATTTATTTCCACCTATATCTCTTTTTATTCTTATTTTCATAGAACAACCAATCATAAAAAATCTCAATTTCCACCTTATCAACACATCAAAAAAATTCACAACGTTTAAATTATTTAGAATCCAATTCCCCATGATATTTTGGCTTCAAATGTGATTAAAAATGATTAATTTTACTATCAATATCCAGAATAAATTTTTGTGTTTACATTTACACTCAGGTGAACGTTTATTCATACAAGGCCACTGAATATTCCTTGTTCTACCAAAATTAAAACATATATTTTCCATCCCAAGTCTAATAACCATAGAAAAATATTTCTCAAGGAAAATATTTTTAAATTAATCCCATTCCAAGGCATAAATATCTTCCTCATATTTGTTTTTCATAACCATTGATCGAAACTAGTTAGATTCACCTTTAAAAAGGTAAATATAAAGAGTTAAATTTTAATGATCTAAACAAACCATGATATAGAATATCTCTTTTAGGGATTTAACAGATCCCTCATATTCTAATAGGTTATAAGATCCACTAAATTATAGAGAGTGTTCTCTCATAAAATGCCTCACTATTGGCATATTCCTCTATGGAAGATATAGATGCTCTCTAAGATGGATACCACCACCATTTATATCTTGTTTAAATAATGAAAAATATAAAAAAAAACTACTTACTTACAATTATAACCATTCCACATCACTAATTTGGAAAAATATTTTCCTTTTATTATCTTTATACTTCACCTTCCTTGTTTTCTCTATAGAAAACCATTCCTAATAGACATAATTTTGATAAAGCAACATGGTAATATTAAAATTATATATTAGGATAAAAATAAATTATAATCCTTTAAGGGTATTTAATTACATTATCATAGCCTCTAAAATCATTTAGTCATTGTTTATGATACCAAAAATAACGACATGGCCATAAACATTACATAATATTGAGTTTTAGTAAATGAATTCAGTATCTTAAATTTAAGTATCTTTTAGATTTATAGTTTTATAGAATTATGAAGTCAACCTTTTATAAATAAATATTAAATAAAAAATTCTACACTTCCACTTAATATGAAATTTTTCATCAAAATAATACCTTTATGATATAATAAGTTTCTTTTTTATGAAACATCTTCACAATTTCCATCTTAACCTCATCCTTTTCCCTAGTCATCCAAAAAATTATATGATTTTTTTAAAACATGGGATGAGAACAAAACTATAAATAAGGTACATAAATATAAATAAATAAACCTTTTAGTCCAAAACAACTTACAAAAATTTTCTTTTTAAAATATAGAGTTTTGGCTCACAATAAATATTTTCTTACCTAATAAATAAACTTTGTTACCCAATTCTTTTCATAAAAAATTCATAAAAAATATTAAAGGAAAAATAAAACCCAAAAAAGTATTACTTCAATCATGAAAATATAATGATATTTTTAAAAAAAAATTATAGCTTTCACCCTTAAGATCTAGAAATTACTCTCCTTTAAATATTATCTCATTATATTACATTGAGAAATCATAATATTTTCTTAAAAACATAACAAGAATAAAAAAACAAATAGGTAACTTGGGTTATAATTTTTTATATCAATATTACCAATGGTATTACCAATACAAACATCTTCTATCACAATTATCTATAGAATACAATGCATTGGATTGATATAATAGATACATCCATCATTCGTTATAACATAACCACATGTCATTGGTTTATAACGAAACTAACTATCATTGGTTTGTAATATAACCCGACATCCTTAGATTATAATGGAACCACATAATCATAAATAATTCCAAATAAATATAACATAATCACAAAAAATTAATGTTTAAGTACTTATAAAAATCATCAATTCATTCATAAGAAAAACATTTGATGAAAATGAAATTTGCATTACATTAAAGAATGCTTTATGGAAATACCTAGAATATGGGGAAGGAGGGTTTGATATGCATTAATCCTATAATATTATCAATGAATATAATATAAAATAATATTCATAGTGGTTGGAAAAAACATTGATTTTGTGTATATTAAAATAGAACAATATTTTTTATTTTATAAATAATTTCAAAACATTCCATAAGAAATACGTTAGAATATTCCTTTTTAAAACCATAGAATGAAATTAAAAATGGAAAAAATGTTTTCTTCTTGGTTCATTTAATTATATATATATTTATCTATAACTTTTTTTAATAATATAGACATGTAATATAAGGATTTATAAAATAAATCTTTAAATCATTAAAATTAGTTTTTTAAAATAAATTGACCCTTACCTTAAATATGACTCGTCCCAGATGTTCCTAATCTTCCTTAATAAAAAAATTATGTTAATTTTTTAATTTCATAATGAATGTTTCAAATATTATTATTCCTTTTACTTTTATTTATTACTATTTCATATTGAATTACTTGATCGATTAATTCTATATAGGATTTTTTGATAATATTTGGATCATATGTCCAATATGGCTTTAGCTGGCTGCATATGGTAAAAGAGGTCATTATTACATTATATAAAGAATAATAATGATGAAATAATTATCATATTTAATCATAAAATATAGTTTTAAAACCAACCATGAAATATAGTGATGAAAATTGACCTACTTTACATATGGTATGCCTTACATATGCATGAGTAATGTTTTCATTTTCCAATGACCAAGACGGAAAGAAGGATAATATTATTCTATATCTGAAGAATTATAATTAAATAATAAATATCAAAAATATCATATTATTTCATTAAATTCCCTTATGTATACCATCCTTGTGATTTAGTGATTAAAAATGAATCACATCACTTCATGGAGGTTGTAATCTACACATATTCATGAATGACGTTATCATTTTTCAATGGATGGAATAAAAAGAAATTAAAAGAATTATTATATTTCAAAATGATAAATATTTCAATAATAATATATCTATTTTTATATTTATATGTATATAAAATATATCATTATAAATATCCATGAGAGGTGTTGATGGAAAACGAATTACATCGGTTCACATGGCAGTAGTCCACTGTACACAAAAACGATTGTTTAATTTCCAGTTTAATGGATGTGAAGATAGATATAGGTGATTAAATTGATATAATAACATCCTAGTGTATTTAATATAATAAATTCATGATATAATCACGAGTGGAGAAGATTTTAATGAGGTAAAAGAAGAAATAAAATGAAAATTCTTGTTCAAGAACAATACGTCTTTTTCATATTACCTCTTCCTGATTATACCTAAACATTCCTAGATTGGCTTTATAATTAAAATAAATTCAATAGTACATTTGGATTTATGTAATTATGGTATTTGGGTTGGTATTTTTGGAATCAAAATGATTTTGAGGTTTATATAATGCAAGAGATAATGTGCCCTTTTATAAGATAAGGGAGGTGCTTTATTATGAATTATTAGGTTATTAAATTCATAAAAACGTAATTTTCTTGTAAAAATGCATATAAAACTATATAATTAGAATATAAGGATGGGTCTAAATTATATCAGATAATAAATTTTATACATGGTGAGGTGATGCTTTCACACTTATCTTTTGGTTTTAACACCCTCAAGTTAACCAACTTTCCTATTATCATGATATCAATGTTTTTTTACACTAAAGGAATCTAAAATGATACTATAAAAGACATTTTGGCCCTAAAATGGAACATGGTTGATATTTTCATCCAAATCACATTCAATTGGCTGATATAATATTTTTAGAAATTATAAATCATTTAATAAAATATTATTAAATTCTTTTTGGGAACTATTCATTAAATTTGACTTTCAATACAATATGATAGTGGAGTAATTTGAATGAAATACATTAAAACATTCCTAATAATTTATTTTTATCTATAAAATTAGTTGAAAAAATCACTCAATAAGTATTACTTTGAGAGTATTTAAAAAAAACATTATTTTTTAACTGCTATCATAGGATGTGTGTCGACATTGTGTAAGTATTAAAGGTAATTATTTCATCACTAAAAATTTAAAATATGATAATATTATAAAAAATATTAATTAATATTTAAATTAAAAAGTAATAAGTGAACATCATTTTTTTATCCCAGTCAAAACATAACATAGATATTAAAAGGAAGAGAGTGACATTATTTACTTTATCCTTTACTAAAATATTATAAAGGTAAAAAAATATAAATGAAAAAAATAATTATTTTAGAGGTTTAGATTCTAATTTATTTAATAAAATAATATAATAAAACCCATTCAAGTTTTTGAATTAATTTTTTGGAATTATTAGATTAGTTTTGACCATAATTAACCCATTTTACCTTTACTATGTCAAAAAAATAACTATGGTTAATGTCCAAAAAAAGTAAAATATTTAAGAAATTTGGACCTCCTTATTCCAAATATGTAATTCATTTTTAAAGATAAAATTTATAGAAGTGATATGATTAAATTTAAAATTAAACCCAAAAAAATGTGGTGAAAAACATCTTTTTTAGAAAAAAATTAGTTTTCAGCATAAAAAACATTTTTATCCCATATTAAAGAATAAAAATAATTCTAAAAACAAAAGTATTTTTTTTATAAATCTAAATGAACGGATTACATATTAAAACTAACTTGAAATATAATTTTACACTCTAAATACTTGAAGAAAAATTTTAGTTTCAAATAAAAATCAGTATTTTTCGCTGTTCGAAAAAAAAATTCAAAAAAATATCAAAAATTATTCTAAAAAAATTTTCCCATGATAATTTAAAAAATTAATTTTATTATTTAAAATTATAATTCTAAAATTTAAAATTCAAGCTTTTAAATAAAGCCAAATTTTAGTAAGAATAAAACTATTTACCTTTTGACTAAAAAATTACATAATATTATTATATAGAATATATCTCTATATAATATAATTAATTAATATTAATAAGACATTTAGATGAATTTTTTATAACATTAAGTAGGTTATTACATAATGGGAAATAATTTTTTGATGGAAATCTTGATTGGATGGTGATGTTTTGGTATAGTTCTATCATTGGGATGATGGTGTGGAAAACCCTATAGTGGGGAGTATCTTACTAATCCCTTGGTAGGAGAACATTATATTAGGTATATGATGATAAAAATTAAAATAAATGGGGATATTTATCATTAATGATTGTATGATGAGGTCAATGCCTCTATGGAGAGAAGGTAAGATTGATTATGTATGGTTTTGTGACTATACCAGATCAAGAAATTCTTCTGTGATGATGTTTACTGTTAACAAATTTTGTGGATGGTAGGGAATGTGTTTAACAAATAGGTTAGGAGGATCTTATGTGTGTTATAATTTCACCTAGAGAAGACATCATGTTGTGGACTAGGTGTCAGCACTATAGTGGGCTGGTGTCGGTTTTGAGGAACTCGATTTTTTAGAAGATAATCGGTGATTGTTTTGTAATTTTGTGAGAGAGAATATTTTTATTGTTTGATACATAATTTTTATAATTAATTATGGATGTGTGGTGTCATTTTGGGTGTTTTCAAATGAGAATCACATAGGGCTAGATTGCAAAATATTTTAGAGGATTCATGACTAGTAGAAATTGAGTGTGAGCAATAGTATTAGATTATTATGGTTTCATTAACTATCAAGGTATAATCACAAGGTATTCTTAGGGACAATAATACCAAGAGTGGGAAGTTTTTAATGGCCTGTGTCATTATGGGTTTGTGTTTTTCAGATCTAAATTCAATTTTTAACTCATGTATAGGGGACTTTTGAGAATTAATATTTGGATAAAAATAACAAGACTTAGAACATATATAGGATACGTTTTTGTATTTGTTGATGTGTTTAAGAGGTGTGTTTGGTACTTGAGTAATGGTTATACTAAGTGGTAAGATTCATCTTGTTATGCATTTACCACGAGGTACCCTTTGGTGCTGGAAGAGGGTCAGTAGCCCCAGGAGCATCATCTGGTGGTCAGTGGAACCCCACCAGGTGGATGGTAGGGTATCAAGTACCCAATAAAGATTTAATCGGTACCTAGTACTGTTCTTAGTGATTGTTTCATATGTGGGTATAAACATAATTTCATCCCCTACCCCTTCTTCACATGAGAAGAAACTCAAGAGAGGCCATTTTTTCAGTCACTCCAACTTTTCGTCCCTTTAAAACCCCATAGATTTTAGGTTGATGAGGGGTTATTTTTTCACACCATATCAAGATGGTCCTTTCCTCTCCTCTTATCAATTCATTTTCCTGAATCCTTATATTTTTTTGGGTGGTCCTATCTAGTATTTTGATGATGATTCCACTGATTTGTGGTTGAATCATCCTAGTTTGGTGGGGCTTCATTGTGATGAGGATTGAGGATACCTAAAAAGGGGGATGTATCATGTTTATTATTATTTCATTATAGGTAAATCACCTAGTTAATTTTTATAGATATTTTCTCAATTGGGATTGGAATTTTATATTTATTGAGCATCGTATGATTTTTATATTATTCATAAAATTCTCGAGAGCATGTCATGGGTCATTTGTGTGTCATTTCTCTAGGTTCCAACAATATAAGGACAATTGGTGATATTTAATGTATTATTTTTCTTTGACATAAATTTTAAAATTAATTATAATTGTCTATAATTAATTTATTATATCATGTGGCATGAGATAGGGGCATGGAAGTGTGGGGGTACTTGGTGTGGTCTTGAGAAAGGCTTGGAAAATTTTATTATGGATGGTAATTCTATTATGGTAGTAGGTGGTCACATTAATATTTAACTATATGTGTGACTATATGTAAATTGCATGCATGTTCTCAAATATTAGGTTTAAAATCAATATAAGGGGCTAGGTGAGATTGGTATTGTGAGACAGGATTATGAAAATCCTTTGAAAATTGACTATATTATTTCAAGCATGGGTTTGAGATTTAAGAGATTCTCAACTTCTAAACTACCAATGATCGTAATATATTGAATTTATTAATGGACCTAGAAGTGGTATTGGATAATGGGATAAATTTTGTATGGTCTAGAGTGATTTAAACTGAGTTGATTAAGGTATTAAAATTGGATATCCCTTGGATAACAGTTCTAATTGGTGTTGGGTCTTGGGAATTATAATAGAAAGGCTATAAAAATAGACTTGGGGCCTAAAAACACCTCGAGTGAGATGGGAGGAATGATGGAAACAAGTATAGTGATTTTGTTAGGCTGTTGGTATTGGGTTGACTATGTGATATGATCATGGAATAGGTCATTCACGCTTCATAGAGTGTTCCTAGTGGAACTTAGTGTACGAAAATGTAGGTATGTTCTATTTTGAGTTTGGGACTCCTGAGGGAGTATAATGGGAATATGAAATAGATAAAGAACACTAGAGGTAATCCATGATGGGATTGTCTAGGGTATGGAATGTGATATTTATGGGTAAACTCAAGTGTGGTTTTGGTTAGTCTCTATATGGGATTATAGATTAGAAACTTTTATGAAATGGAGTGGATATTAAGTGACACACCTATTTTTATGGATAGTTTTTATTGGAGTTCTAGAGGTTTGGATACTTCATGACTTAATAGAGGAATAGTTTTGATATAACCTAGGGTTGTTCTTGTGATTTTGTATGATCTAAAGGTCTAGGATCATCCGGATAGGTTATGTAGCCACAATTATCATTTGTGATGGTTGTGTGTGATGAGGTTGGTATGGGAAGGTGGTGCTAACTTATATGTTCTAACCTTTAGTAAATATCTAGGTGGGTATGAGTGTGTGTCTAGATGATGTCTAGGATATGGAAAATTTCTATCTTTATTATATTATTATAATGATTTGACCATGTTGCATAGTGGTGATGAGACCTCAATTGGAGTGATAGGGTGGGGGTAAGAGATGAGATATGTGACATGGTATGAAACCCCACCATGATTGAGAGGGTGGAATTATGAGATGACATATGAGATGTGGTATGATACCTCACCTTGAGTGGGAAGGTGGAGGTATATTATGAGATATGAAAAGTGAAATAAGACCACACCAAGATTGAGGGTGTTGTGGTAAGTGATGTGGTATGATGTGTAGTATTAGGCCTCTCCTAGAGTTAGAGGGAAGTCATATGATATTTTATATAAAATGTTTTATGATACCATACTGAGAGTGGGAGAGTGATGATATCATATGTGTTATGAGATGTGTTGTGGAACCTCACCCTGAGTGATAGGGTGGTTGTATGAGACATGATATGAGATTGGCACTTGGAAGGATACCCTTCCCTTAGTGAGAGGGGAGTGATGGAGACTTGGTTTTTGGTCCCTTCCCTAAGCGATAGATCATGGGGATATGTTTCATTATGATAACAATTTATTTACAAATATTTCTTGATGCTAGTTAGGTAAGGAATTATAGTGGCTCACTTAGCACATGATGACATTCCTTGATTTCATTCATGTTATATATTTCTTCCCCATTTACTTTTTATACATTTATATAGTTTATATGATGGAGATTATAGGGGAAACATTGGTGGAAATTTATAATTTTTTATAATCACACACTACAAAATCACCTTAGCATGCATTCAAACTTTAAGTTTCTATTTCAGGTGATAGGTTGTATTGGGAATCTTATGGAGTAGATATGTCAATAATCCATATTTTTATATGATATAATTATGAGTTAATTTTTATTGCATAAAAAAGGTTCATTATTTAACACATCTATATATAAAACCAAATGATAATGGTTATCATTTAACATATACTTTCATTAAATATATCAATAATGAACTATTTCATAAGATGAAATGATAGGGAGTAAATTCATACAATGCATTCATGAACCGGTAATTGTATTTATTAATGTGTATTAATTGGTGAAAAAATGAGGGGATAATAAAAGAGTGTCCTTGATTTTTATATTTAACTAATTGCTTGCGAAGGTAGAGTATGGAAATTCTCTTATTCTTGAAAACACTCCCATAAACCCAATTCTCTCTTACCATCTTCCTTTTTATATTGAGGTACTATCATTAATTATAGAAAATATGGATCACATCCAAATGTTAAATGATTCTGTGAAACCTATGGATACACTAATGAGAGAGGATGCCCTTCGTAATCCCTTAGTTATATTTATCAAACCCATGTGATTGTGTTTGAAGACATTACAAATTTCATATAGTGTTTGTTATGTATGTTTTTTATAGTTTTATTCAATTCATTTTTTCTAAAAATTTATATTATATTACATAGAGAACCTTAGAAAATGGTTTTATAAATTTTTTCTTAATCTGATAATTATTATTAGACTCTATCAAACCCAATATGTGGTGTCAAAGCTTATAAATTATTTAGATCTAAGAAATCTTATGTTGAAATAAAGATGAAACTAAGAACATATAATCGTTTTTTCGATTTTATAAAAATCTGGAATAATGGTCTGCCCTTATGAAGCTAGGTTGTGTAAAGGTAACTAAAGAATTACCCTTATAAAGAGTTTTCTATTTAAGTGTCATCAAAACTTACCCTTATGTAAAATAAGGGCTATATAAATGTATTTTAATTTTTAAATGGGTTACTTAGAGGTTACCCGCTGCTTACCCTTACGCGGTGAAGATTTTGAAAAGGTCATAAACTTACAAAATTGGCATTCATAAGGGTAACCTCCTTGTTAACTTTACAAAAATAGTTTTCATGAATGCAGTAACCTTACATAGTGGCACATGAAGACCTAACATTACATGATGAATTCATGCAAGGCTAATTTCCTCTACACCCTTATAATAAATAAGATGTGTATAGGTAAACATTATATTACCTTTACGCCATGAATTATATTTAAGTTTCAAAAAGGTAAGTAGTGACTTACCTTTACATAATGCCTTCTATAAGGCCTCCATTAGGGTATAGGGATTTACCCTTATGAAGGAATTCCCATATGTGTAAGGGTAAAAATAATTAATTTAAAATTATTAAAAATTTAACATTTAAAATGATTTAAATGGTTACTATTTTTTTTATAAATCATTATAAAAGGTATTTTGGGAATATTTAATTTATAAGGAAATTATAAATAAATAAATTAAATTTAAATTGTTTTTTATTGAACTAAATAAACTTTTATGGAACATTTATATTCCCTAGTATTAAATGATAATATTTAAAAAACCTTTTATCCCAATTATATAGAATATATTATGATCAAGAAATAAAATTTCTGTTTTAGAAATCATAATAAAAAATTTACAAATTGTTATAAATTATCAAATAAGGACAAAATATAATTAAATATTTAAATTTTGATTTTTTTAAGAAATCATTTATAAATTTTTCAATATAAAAGGGGGCCTTATTTGGATTTTATTAAACCCACATCAAATATTTTTTGATTATTTATATGATCATGGATTAAATAATGATTAAGTATATGATATTTCTATTTTGTAAAATGTTTACATAATTTAATTATAAATTCTCTAAAATTATTATAATATCATATATTTTAAATTTAAACACTATATAACGATAAATATTAAAGTTTTCATATTGTAATGAATATAAAATTTTTATATTCAAAATTATGGAATGTCCATCATGTAAAGGATCCAATTTAAAAATATTTTATAATTAAAATTTGTTTTTGAATTGTTCATATAGGTTTTTCTCATGTTTAAATATTTTAATTTGTCATTTATTTAAAATTTATTCACAAATTTATTCATAGTTATAAATATTTTATATGAAGATTATTGTATGCTTTAGTATAATTTTTAAACTGCTTCTAGATAGATCCATGCATTACATGCTAGGTATGATAATGAATATAGTTTTTCAACCACCGTAACTTCAAGTTATATAATAAGTTACACATTAATATGATTTGAAAATATTTATTTGGAGGATTGAAATGGATTCCAAACTAAGTCTCTAGAACCCTGAATATATAAAGGGAATAACATGAGATAAGATGGGGAAATTAAATCCCCTTCAAATACTAAATTCGGGATTCCTTCCAAAGTGGCACTTTTCAATACATCAATCATTAAATCTGGTAGGGAATGCTAAAGATAGGTTCCCTTAGATTATCCTGTGTATAGAAAGGAATGATAGGTAACATTGGAACATCCTTGGATAATTCATTACAAAGTTGGGTTCCCCTATATTGTTTTTTGGCCATGTTTTGGAATTTATTTTAAGTTACAATAGTCAAGATAACCTAATAGGATTAGGATACTAGATGAATAAATTTGATTTAATATATATGATGGATTAGAAAAAAGGTTGTCTACTAGAAAATCTAAGAATCATATATGATATGATGGGGAATATGCCTTACTTAAAAAACTATGTGGTCTATGAAACGCCTAAGAGAACTCATTTCTTAGTTTACTATGGATCTTATCATACTAATAGATATGATTCAAAAAAGGGTTCATAATTTTTGAAGAATCCGATTTATTAAAAGTCCTTATTAAATGGTTTGTAATAAATGATACTCATCTGATAAAATATTATATTTTAGAAAGAATCTTCAACATCATCTAGATAAATTTTTAATTAATCCTTATAAGGATAAGCTTAATTTAAGCTAATACTAATATTGGTAACTTATGAAAATTTCTTATGAAATATTGGTGATATAAGAAAATTTGTTAAGGAAAATTCTATGTGTCGAATAGTTCCTTCCATAGTCTCTAAATGTTGAAGATGTTCAAAAATTGGATCAAGATTTTTGTAGAATCATAAAGTGATTCATTTATGTTTTAAAAGGCATCAGATAAAAAATTTCCAAATTTATATTAGTCTCTACTCATGTACTCAATATGATTGTGTACATAAAATAATATTCAATATGATTGAATTTATTGATTAATCAATGAGAATAAATGTTTCCTTAAAAAAATTAATTGTTATAGATATAAATTATATTATTATAAAAGATATATGATATGAAAAGTATGTTTAAAAAATTATTGTAAATATAATGAAGGTCATATGATGAAAATAATTAAATGTTGAATTTTTTTCATGTAATAGGGAAAATAATTTGCTTTATTGATAACCTGGATACATAAATCATGGATCATATCATCATATGATGTGTATTTTATCTCATTTAGCTATTGAAAATGGCATGAATTTTTTTATAATAAATTTAGATAAGGCTTTTTTGATAAACATAGTTATTATTTATTTAGTTCTATAACATGCTTTAAAGGGAGACTAAAAATGGTTTGTTTGGAATAGGGAATTTCTCTTATTGTTATCAATGGAAATGTTCTGAAAATATCAATGAATTAAAAACAATTAACTAATTTTCTGAAACTATTGTGAATATATATAAACTACCCATATGATGTATAGGTTCTAAAATTTTTTATATACAATAAAAGTTTGTAAAAGTTGAAACTAGAATAATTTATTGAGATTATAGTTTATACTTATGAAATGATGTAAATAGTTATTTCATAATGGATTTAAATGTAAAAGATTATATCAATCCCAAATGTATCAAAGTAAAATATGTTCATATTCATATCATTTCCCTTATTTTACAATATATTTTGTTCAATAATAAAAGATTTGTTATGAACAAACCTGATATCATTAATTGAATACACTTGTTTTGGATTTATAAAATTTTATATCAAATTTTTAAGAGAATATTTTGATAAAATTGTTTATCCAGATGTTTGTTAAAATTTGTGAGAATTTTTTCCAACCACTCATCAATGGTATATTTTAATAAAGTATTATTTTCATATAAAATTTTTCTAAACACATAGAATACTATATATGATGTTGAAACAGTAGTTTATTTGTTAAATGTTCCTACTAAAATGGAAATAAATGTTTATTCTGAACAAAAAGGGGTTTATGTAGCAAACAAAATATTATTAAAATAATATAGTGTCTAAGAGGATAGTGGGAGTATATTTTTACTTAGATATGTTTATAATTAACAAATAAAAGACAAAACTGATCTTAAGTGAAATTATTTTCCACTTAATAGCCTAAATGTTTAGAATATATGATAGTAAATCTAAATTTAAAGTGTTATATTTAGTTAATATTTATAATAAAGAAATCATTATTTATTGAGGGATTAAACAAGTCTAAAATTAGTATGGTTTTTACTCAATTTACAAATATATTTTAGGATATGTGACAATAAATAAAAATAAAGAGTTGCATTTATTTTTTATGAAAAATGAAAGACATTATTTCTTTAATTATTATGCTAGTTAAAATGAATAAGTTAATTACAGTTGATGATATAAAGGTGTTTAGGGTATAGTGGTAATGATAAATGTAAGAGTTTAATTTAGTTACCATATTAAATTGAGTATCAATTTTTCATAAAATTGATAAAGAGGACTAGTAAAAATTAATGCCAGTAGTTATTTTATTTCAAGGAAAATCTTGATGGAATGTATTTTCAAGGATGATGATTATGAATATAGAAAGATTTGTAGGTACAAAATATATGTTTAAATTGAAATAAAAGATGTTGGGAAGTTAAGAAGTTTAAATATGTTCATTAAGTTAAACAATTTAGAATATGATACCTAAGCCACACCATTATTCAAATCATCTTACATTGTATATTTTTGTCCCTAAATATTTTAGTGGGATAGTTTTATGAGATGGTTACATAGGTATGTGACATGAATTACATATGATGTAATTATTTGACAAAACCCAGAAATTATAATAAGCATAAAGTTGATTTGGTAACTTTACATATATGATATGTCAAACTAGTACTTAAATTGGGTTTGTTAAGTATTATTAAAAGGGTTTAAGAGTGTGAAATGTATCATATAAAATTTAAATATCAATTTTTTTTAATATTTCATATTGGTAGAATAAATAGATATATATAAAACTATACATTTCATGATGTGTATTGAGAATTAACCTCTCAAAGTACGACTTTGATTTTATCCCTAACTGATGTTCATCATGGAGTATTATAAGTTATGATGAAATTTTATGGTTAGTGTTAGTAGTATTCTTGTATAGATATATAAGATATTCTCATGATTCAAAAAACCAAATAATATGTTTCTTTATGTGCATTGGGTAACCTACTAAGTATACCTCATGCAGTTTTATACAAATATCTTTGGTATACTATGGGATATTTGAGTCCCCACTACCTAATTTTTGTAAGCTAACTATCATTATAATATTCATACTTTTATACCTTACTTATTTAATTATACATATTGACTTAGCTAATAGAAGGGTGGTTGGGTATGTTGTCAACCATGTTGTTGGTTTGTGATTAACCAAGATGGATTTTTTCCTCTCATGTTAAAAGTATAACATCTATGCCCTCAATTGCGATAGACTTTGGGAGTGTGTGGTTACACCTTGATATTTTATATCTACTTGGAAAAGGAATATTTTATATAATTATCCATAATTATGAATTAAATATTTTGTATTCATCAATCAGATCAGTCAACACTATGCGAATCTAGAACAAATGAGTTGGATAGATGGAATTGACATGTCATGTTTCCCATGGCCACATGATATCTTATATTAAGGTAAAATATGACAATATATGTTTTAATACCACAAAACATGGTGTACATAGGTATATAGATACATGTGTTTGATGGAAATTGTGTCAGATCCCATTATAGCTTGAGTATCATTGATGTTTTTCAAGAATATTATCTTTTCTTACATATATGGATCCATAGATTTATATATTTTTTATCAATGATATAATGTCTTGTGGGGACAAAAATTTCAATTGAAGGAATAAATATTCGTTGTTACTTAGAGAGTGTCTCTAAAAGTTTTTAGAGTTAATCCAAAAGTGTTTTGGATGGGTTTTGACAAGGTATTATATGTAATGTGATATGAGGTGGACTTAATGATAGCTTTCCAAAAATGTTTTTGAATACAACCAAAATTATTTTTGGATATTGTTTCATGATTTATTGTATATGGTATAATGTAATTTGAAATGGCACATAATTATTAAGGCTTTAGTTCATGTGGGAGATTAAAGGAGATATTCCCTAAAGCCATATTTGTATATGATATAATTTTGAGCTAATTTTTATTACATGAAAATTATGATTTTCCTGAAAAACAGAATGCATGTTTTCATATAGTTGTATATGAAACTGAAAAATAATGGTTATCATTCAATATAGTCATCCTCATAAGATATCATCAATGGGTTGTTTCATGAGATGAAATGTTATCAAGTAAATATATATAATACATTCATGAACTAGTCGTGGTATATATTCAGGTGTTTCAATGGATGAATAAATGATAGGATAATCAAGGATCATCCTTGATTTTCTATTTAGCTACTACCATGTGGTTGAAATTTATTTTAATTACATTATTCTTGGAAAAATCTCTCCCAAAATAAATTCAATCTTATATTCCTTATTTTTATATTTAGGTACTTGTATACCATTTAGAGAAGATGCATCCCATCCAAACATTAGATGATTTTTTCAACCCATGGATGCACTATGGAGATGGGATTTCATTTGGTTTTCCTTGGTGATATTTATAAAACACATTCAATGGGTTTTAAAGATGCATCATATTCACTGCAGTGTACGGTGCACATGTTTTTATAGTTTTCATAAATTTAGTTTTTTTCATTGTTTCATATCATTTTTCCTATAGGCCCTTGTAAATTGGTTTTTAACCACATCTATTTGATATTTAAAATGATATTAGACTCTAGAAAACTCTTCATCTTTTAAGGGTATTCAAATGGACTTGACAGATATGTCTAAGGAGGGACCTAATTTTTTTTAGTGGAATCTGACCTTGTATTTGTTTTAACTTTATTATACTAGTTGGTCTGGTAGGAGACCCCTGATGTATGTATAAGTATTGTGATTAGGTATCATATAAGTTATGGCATGTCAATATTATCCTTTATTTATTGTTGGCCCAAATATATAATTCAGTTTTCATACTTTGATGCTTTATATTATGATACTATTGTTTATTGTTATTGTAAGTAATGGTACTAAAAGTATAGTATCCCAACATTTGTTATATATCATCCACACTTTTTAATAGTCTATATCATACTTGGAGGTGTGCTTGAGGTTTTTTGGCACTCTGTCTAGGGATTCCTATAATAGATTTTAGTTAGGGTGTTATAATAAACTATCAAGCGGATAAATAAAAGTAAGTTTGTAAAATATCATAAATTTCAAACCACCGATATCATTCCACTTTATATCATTTTTTTGAAATGTTTCCTTATTGTGGTGACATACATAATTATTTTGGAAACAAAATTTGGTTATAGAATAACATTTTTTTCAAGGATATGCTAAGGTAATTTAATTTAATTATAATAAGGACATAATAAAATTTCTCCATAAAAAGCATGATTAAATGTAAAATCCAAAAATAATATAGGAACACCCATCTAACTTCGATCAAGAACACTCATCTAAATTATATTTTTTTTATAAAATCAAAAGTAAAATAATTTAAAAAATATCAACAAAGTTCTATCAATTCACTTTATTTAAAAGGTAAGCATTAAAATGCATAATTTAAAAATAAAATAAGAAAAATATTACTAATTAAATTTCATTATTTATTCTATCTTCAAAAAAATTGGATAAAATTATATCTTTTTTACACGTATATTTTTTTTAAATTACGTATATAATTTTTAGTAAATTATTAAAAAATAATATATTTTATTTTATTTATTAATTCACAAAGCATTTCATAGCCAAATGATAAAAATAAAAATTACTAATAATTTTAAAATAATAAGTTGACATTAAATTAAATAAATTATTATTTTAAATATATATTATGATTTAAAATTTCAATCTTATTAAATAGTTGATATCTTATAAATAATTAAATATATTAAAAAAATAATTTAAAAATATTAATAAAATAGAATAAAATATGTGATTTTATATTATATATTTATAGAAAATGAATTTCAAGTATTGTTATACTTTCTAGAAAATTATACAAAAAAATTAAATTTATTTCAAAATGTTGAAAAAAGAATGAAATATATATTTTAAAAATATAGATGTATCTTTTATTTAAAATTAATAAAGTAACCATACATATAATAATTATTATTATTTTAATTTCAATAATATTATATCAGTAATTCTTCTAATACAACCAAAAATCATGTATGGGTAATAGTTGATTTCAATTCGGGCACCCTATATGAAAATTTCAAGCTACGGTGCTCCCAAAGATATATTTTTTTCAGTTTGAATTTAAATTTTTATAACATATGTTCTATTATTTTATTTACCATTTTTTTAAAAAAATTATGTTTTATTTATTTTTATTATAAATTTTACATAAAATCAATGATAAAATGTAAGTTGTGTGTTGTGTTTTAATTATTTTGTAATATAACATTTGTTATATCATTAAAACAAAGAAAAGACACACATTATATGTTATTTATTAATTTTTAAATATAATATGTATTCTATCATTATATTTTTTAATAATTTTTTTGTTTTTAGTGACATAACATATATTGTGTAGTTTCATTTCATTAATTTTTAATTTTTAAAATAAAACTTGTTTTCTATATTTTGAATATAATTTTTATATAAGATGAAGGAGATAGTATATATTGTATTCTTTTAATTTTTTTAATATATCACATGTCGTATTATTCAATTAAATGACAAAAAATAAATTTTTTATTTTTTATTTATTTTTCATTATAATATGTGTTGTATTATTAAGACTTTTATTTTACTCTTATCTTTTAATTACAAGATATAAATATATTTTTTAAGAGAACATGTTTTCGACAATTTTTTTAAAACATTTATATTAAATAAATTACTTAACATGTGTTTTTTAATCATTATTAGTTTATTTTGTGACTAATACATTCATTACATCACTAAAAAGAATAAATATTTATAGTGTGATATTTATTTCATTTTCTAATGGAATATATGTCAATTTAATTAATATTTAAATATAAAATATAATTTGAATAACAAAATATATGTTCTGTTATTATTTTATGTTAATTTTGTTTAGTGGATTGTGTATTTATCTTAATATATTATATGTATTTTCATATAAAATGAATATCAAGCCATATATTTTGCTTTATTATTGATTGTTTCTCAGACATGTATTTTATCATTAAAAATGATGATATATTCTATATGGTATTTAAAACATTTTTAATAAAAAAAATATATCATTCAAATTTTAAATCCTTTGTTTATTTCTAATGATATAATGTATCTAATTATATTATTTTGAATTTGTTTTTGTAATGTTACATGTTTTATATATTTTCAAAAAACAATTCCTATAAAATGGTTTACAAAGTATTGTTTGATGTTTTACAGTCTTTTAATACAACGTTCACTCTATGTTTTTTATACTAATGGCATTATATGTGATGACTCTTTGTCACAATTAAAGTGGTGGGCCATGATGGATGTTTAAATTTTTCCTATCTAAACATGATACAATTGTTGCATAAATAGTACTAGGATCAACTCACATAATTTATAATTACATATTTAAATTAATCAAATACAAGTATCATTTTTTTCGGATTTTATTCTATCTTATCATTGATGTCACTAACACAATCACCAATCCCTTATTAGGTTTTTATTTCTTTTAGAATCTAAGTGAGGATCCCTCTATATGTATCTTCACATTCCGCATGATTATTGAAATGGTGTTCTTAAACAATCAGGTTCTATCCCTCTATAGGTATCTTCACATTTTGCATGATTCTTCAAATGGTGTTCTTAAATAATCAAGTGCTACTGTGAGAAGAACTAGTTATTTATGTCATTTTACATCATTGTTAAAAAGACTATCTTATTTTCTCACTTAATGTTGAGAGATAGATGTAAGATTGTATATAATTCATTCTATGTACATTGAGAGGATAATTCACTTGATAATCCAATGTCATATCCATGAAACACATATTAGTATTAGTAAATTATATCAACATTAAAATAATATGAATAAATTATGTTTTTTTAATTTAATCCTCACAAATGATCTAATCAAATTTCTCTAGAATAATAAAATAATTATTATTTTGGTTAACATGAAATTTAAAACCTCATGTTATTTATCCATTAAATAATAATAATAAAACAACAACTAATATTAATTTAAATGAAATATAATATTTCAATATCATTTTTGAAATAAATAAATAAATATTTATAATCTATCAAAATATATTTCACATTTCATAAAATCTAATTAAAAGTATATTTTATTTTCAAAAAACCATAATGATCTAATATCATTTCTTAAATGAATAAATATTTATTTAAATAATATTAAAAATATAATTATCGGATCATTAAGTTGATCTCAATCCTCCTATAAAATTATTGAACCTTAAATAATAAAGTATTCATTTGATAAAATAAAAAGAATATTATTTTTACCTTAACACGTGTTTGTGCATATATATTCACACAACGTGGATGAAATATCAATTTATCAGTATTCATTAACCCTATGGATAATCAAATGTTATATTCATTTAACATGTAAACAAAAAATGGAGTGATTGAATTAAAATATCATATTTTAAACTCAAATATATCATGATCGAATTTTACAGTCAACATAAGTTGGATAAATATTATGGATAATGACACCTCCAAAAAAATAGTCCCTTAATTCTATTTTATTATTTCAGAATCTGAAAACCATTTGAGGACCTCTTAATATTTTTATAAATATATATTTTATACATTAAGTGACCAAAATACCCATATTTTCCCCAACCCACCCCACACCATACATCCCACTATTCAAAATCACATAAAAACATTCACATCCATTCCCCCACAAGAATAATTCCCCATATCCCTTAATTCATTCTGAATACCATGAAAAAACCTTCCCCATATAAGTCACACACCTCATCCTTTAGATCTCATGTAGACTCCCATAGTGTCCATCAAACTTGTTGGGACCAAGTAAGCCAGATGTTGTTTTTAAAAGTTGTAGGTAGTCTTTTATTGTCAAATAAGGTAAATGTAATGACTCATATTTTCTCCAGTTTTATTTTTATAAATTAATTAGAAAAATTATGAGACTATGTGATGAGATAGCCTGAGATTCCTAGGCCTAGTATGCCCAGAACAAGTCATAGAAAAATGTTATGTTTTTAATAAATTGAATGTGTAGATTTTCTTTAAAAGAGAAAGAACTTATAAATGGGTCCCTAGATCAGAAATCCAAGGGTACCATTGTATTCAGAAAAATAACTTCACCTTACACATGTCCTAACCTTTACTATCATGGGTTGAGGGTGAAAGTTATTTTTGGACGTAATCATTATTAAAATATTTAATAAAACAAATATTTTATTAAACGTTACATGTTGAAATAGTAGTGGTTTCTTTTTTTAATAAGACATCTCAAGGATATTCAGTGTTATTATCATAATCATGGAATTCCCCTAAGGAAAGGAAGAAGAATATATCGACAATGATGAATGTCGGTGGATCGAGGATCGACAACAATATAGAAATCCTTTCTTCATCAATGACTGATCCAACCTCGAGGTAGGATGTTGATCTCTTTGTGACTTCCTTTTCCCTTCTTAGAATCAAATGGTGAATGAAGACTAAACCACGAACAAGTTGATACAATGTTCGATCATTCTTGTGTGAGGGATATTTATTGCGGGTTTTCAAAGGGGATTAAATCTTGGTAATTTATCTATTGTTGATTCTTTGTGATCCCATTAACTTGAATGGATCAATGCAGACACGAAAAAGTCCAAGATCTTTTTTCTATGTGTCTATGTTTTTGACCTCTTCTCCCCCCAAATCTATCACGTTCTTCGTGCGTTATTCCCCCTTTCAAACCCTACGTGAACACTCGATCATTGCCCCCATGATCCATGGAGAAACGATCCAAGACTGAATGTTTTAACCCAGGACGACATTTCATAGGTGTGACGGGAGTGTAACTGCTAGGCGGCGGCTTATAGCGAGGGGCGTAATAAATAGAGGGATGTCGGTGGTGAGGGAAGCACACAACCCAACGAGGGTCTTGGATCTAGTGGGGAAGCTAAGAGGTGGGTATGCAGATGTGGTCCAGGCGTGACCGTGTTGATTGAAGGGTCTACAACGGTGGATGCTATGGGTGGTGATTAGAGGTCATGGTGGCTGTGACGAGACATGGATCAGAGCCACGTCAGGAGGATCCTATGGTAGTGGTGAGTCCACGAAACTAGGATGAGAATGCGGTAGAGTATAGTGTTGATCGGGGGATCCAACTAGCCTTATGGTCGAGTGAGCGCATGAATCAGAGGTATGTAGCCATGGTGGGCCACGTTTGGTGGAGTGAATCTGGCCAACATGATGCAAGCTTGGATGGATAACTAGGATGCTCCGATGGACCAGCATGTTGGGTTAGTCATACCTGGATCGAGTCATACCCTTTTTACTAAATTGGTCATATCTTTCAAATGAGAGGTCCATTTTACGATCCATATACACCATTGGGACAATTACGATGAGACATACGATTAGAGATACTCTATGTGAGTTTTTATGGATGTTGGCATGCGAACTATTGGATTGAGGAGTAGTTTCTCTCAGAACATGTCTTTAATGAGTGGAATCCTATAGCTAGTAGCGACTACATGATCTTAGTGAGTATGATACTTGGGGGTTGTATGACCCATTTATGCTTTGTGAACCATCGGCACTCTGTGCGCCCTCTAGACTCCATTTTTTAGGGCTTCAATGATGCCCTAACTACCCTAAATGCTTCGGACGCCACTGAAACTCTTTGCACCATTGAAACTGTATGCACTATTAATGATTTGTGCACCATTGATGCTCCATTCCCCATCAATTCTCCATACACCATCAAAAATTCTAGCGTCATGTATACTTGGAGATCTATGGAATAAAATTGGAAATCCTTATCATTGTGCTTTAGACTTATATCTGTGTCAGATGACTGTATTTGACTATACTTCATGTGTTTCCTTGGTGGTGTACATAGTGTGATTCCTTTGTGGTATAATTTGTGTATTTATTAGTGGTATTACCTTTTTGGTTTTGAGATGTCATACTGAGTATTCTTTTACTCAGCCATGTTTGAGATTTTCCCATACATTTCATGTATTATGCAGATGATCGATGCATTGATGGATTCGTAGGTGGACCAGGACCAGGTGGTGCTTAGAGTGATTAGATAACAAGGTGTTCTCCTACGAATTTAGACAGTTTTCCTGCACCTACCATTCATGTAGGGTTTTCTATGGATGAGTTTTAGGAACTTCTACATTCACATTGGTAGAATTTACATTTGGGGGTCTAGTATTCTGACCCTATTTACATTTGAGTTTTCCTACTGTCATACTCTTTTGTTGGTATCATAGTGGTATGCATGCTTGTTTTCTTAGTGACTGTACATTTCAGCATTTTTGGCAAGGAGATGTGTGTGAGTGTGCATGTACTTAGAAAAATTCCTCCCATTCATGGGACATGCCTACTTGTTGCTAGTTTCCATCCCCTAGCTATCATAGGCGGGCATGGGGTAGTCACAAAATGGGACCCTCTAGGGAAGGTCGTGAGAGAGTTGTATCCAAGTCAGGTAAGTTCTACCTAATGAACCTAGAGTATGTGATATTGGTTTGGGGAAATGGTGTTATGTGTTTCAAGTTTGAATTTTAGACCAGGGACTCTAGTGTTAGTGCGGAAACCAACACATCCATACAAGAAGACCCTAAATTCTACTTTTCGACTCGGTACATGAAAACACTCGTTTTTTGGAAAATAGATGGTACATGCATCATATAGGATTTTGAGTGTGTTCTCATATCCTCCTTGAGTCATATCACCCGAAATACTCTATTGACTATGGTAAATCATGAACTATTCCAGGATTCCTCCATGCAGAAATCCATATAGGTTTCTAATGGGTGATCATGAGGATGATACTCCTAGAGAATAAGCATCGGTTCGGGGACCAGTAATAGATATAGTACCACTGGGTGGTGTACTTGTGACACCACCACCCAGAGAGAAATAGTTACTATCAGCCCTACCAGTATATGATACGTGTTTGCTGAGTTCATTACATGAGTTATAGAGGGAGATAACTCCTAGGTTTAGGGGTACGAAGGGCCCTCAGGTATCTGAGGACTTACTGAATGTGATTACTCATGTCCTCCCCATTGTGAGTACGCCTTCCGACCAGATGGAATTACTTGTCACAAGCCTTATTTAGGGATCAGTGGGGCAATAGTGGAGCCTAGTGATCTTGATGCACAATTAGGAGACTCTCCCTTGGGTAGAATTTGAGCGCCTCTTTAGGGATGAGTTTTTTGCATCTATTTTAGGCTCAGTGCACATATAGAAGCTCCTGCATCTGCAGCACGACAATCAGACAGTAGCGGAGTACTCATTGATATTTATGGATCTTTCTCGCTACTCCACATATATGGTGTGAGACAAATTATTTTTGGGCCCATACCTTCAATAAGGGAATAATAAGGGATATTAGGGAATCCATGATATCCCATAGCATCCCTATATATGCTGGGGTACCAGAGTGAGCTCTACTCCTGGAGATCTTTCTGGCATTGAAGATTCAAGTGCTGGGAGAAACCAGCTAGAACAATGTAGCTGATTCAATAGTGGTAGGTAGCCGAAAGTAGACATAGGGACCCAATAGGGTCATGAACTTTAGGGGGTGACCCCATGATATGGGGTCATCATTAAGGGGCTCCCAGGGGAGATCAAGTCAGCTGAAGGATAAACTGTGTTACATGTGCTGCAGTCAGGGACACATGGATCGAGATTGCCTGACTCACCATACAGAAGACCAACATATGGTCAACGGACCACCATGGATGAGTATAAGGTGGGATCGGGTTGGTCCATAGGGTGGTAGACATGGAATATGAGTTGGTAGAGCAACAAGTGATGGGAAAAGGTTTGACGTACCACCACCACCACCCCATGTGGTCTACCACGGGCTCAGAAAGCTGATGGGTAGGGATAAGGCCATAATTAGGAATTGGAGGCTTATAAACCCAGTGCTTCATAGATGATTTGAGGTATGATCTCTATATATTTTACCCTATTTATAGTTTTGATAGGCATGGGGTCCAGTCACCCTTTTCTCACCACAACCCTTGTTTGAGACTCAGAGATTCCAGTAGAACCATTGAATTGATAACTATACTTAGATACATTTTTGGGGAGATATTCGATGATAAAATACTATTTCTAATAGTGTTACCTTACTCTAGGGGTGATAGTTTCGGTTGGGATATCATCGTGGCAATGTCGAGGCCTCACGACGTTATTCTCGGTACGGAATGGTTATTGGAAGTTCATGCCTAGATTGACTATTTTACGTGCATAGTGTGGTGTTTCTATGGAGATGGGACCATTTTTTAATTTTTTTTTGAAAAAGGAAACACATAAAATAGAGGAAAGACTCATAAGTAGGAGGGTGCATCCGATCATACATCTGTTGGCTAGCCTGACCCTTGGCACAATAGCTATGACGAGACCTTCGTTTTCTATAGTGGTGGCAGAGTATGAGGATGAACTTCTTGAAGATGTACCTAGATTACCTCATTGTAGGTAGGTAGACTTAGGCATTGATTTTTACCCTCGGATGGAACTGATATATACACCTACATATCAGATGGATCCCAGAGAGATTCATGAGTTAAGGGTTTTTCTGGAGGACTTAAAGATTAAGGGATTTGTGAGACCCGGTGTTTCTCCTTTGGCAGACCCAGTTTTGTATTCCAATAAGGCAGAAGGGATATTGAGATTATGTGGTGATTTACATCACCTGAACTAGGCTACTCTGAAGTATATGTATCCACTATAGGAGATTGAATATATCATTGATCATGTGAATGGGGAGAGGTGGTTACCTAAAATATACCTCAGATATATCCCTCACCAGCTTCATGAATGGTATTAGGAAATCCCAAAGAAAACATTCAGATGTCATAATGACCAGTATGAATACTTAGAGATGTCATTTTTTGTGAATAATTTCCTTGTAGTGTTCATGGGACCCATGAACATGAACTTCAAAACATACTTAAACAGGTTCATCATGGTCTTCATTGATGACATCCTAGTGTACTCGGTGTCTAAGGAGGAGTGCACAATACACTTGAGGATAGTCTTGGACACACTCCAAGAGAACCATCTTTATGGGAAGCTCTCAAAGTGTCAGTTCAATATTCGAGAGGTCCACTTTCTAGGACATGTAATTTTTGAGTCCAGAGTTGCAGTAGATCCAGTGAAGATTGAAGTGGTGCGTTATTGGGAGCCACCCAAGAGTGTTACTAAGGGGCGGAGTTTCTTGGGCTTGGTTGGGTACTATTAGAGGCTTGTACCCAACCTTTTCATAGTATAAGCACACTTTATGACCTTGAAATGGAAGGGGAATCCTTTTATGTAGAAAGAGAAGTGTAAGTAGTGTTTCTAAAAGCTAAGGAAGAGATTGATGAGGACCCCCATCATGATATTATCGAAGGAATGTATTGAATATGTGGTGTTTGTGATGCATTAGGGACTGAGATTGGTTTTTTATTGATGTAGGGGAAATTGGTTATTGCCTATGTTTCATGCCAGTTGAGGTAGAATAAGTAGAACTATGTGACCCATGATCTTAAGCTTCCAACAATAGTATTTCCATTAAATATGTGGTGACACTAACTGATGGGTGAGATATTTACCGACTACTCTAACTGAAAGAGTCTCAAGTATATCTTCTCTAAGAAGGATCTTCACTTGAGACAGAGATGATGTGTAGAGTTCCTCTAGGACTATGAATTTTATATTTTCTATACTCATAAAAAGGGGAATGTGGTGGAAGACACTGTCAATAGGAGATCCAACTTACAGTTGTTGAATGAGGCATTAGAGAAGTTGGATGCATTATAGATATCCTTTGTGGGTGTAAATAGATCATATTACCTCCAGTTGATGTTTGTAACCCCTCTACTCTTATATTGATTTGAGGAGGCAGAGCTCATAAACACAGAATATGAGATATTACGTGCTCAGATGTCCATAAGAGATGACCTAGATGGATATTAAAAAGGTGGGGAGCACATAATTCTCTTTAGAGGGAGTATAGTTGTAATAGTGGTGTTGCATGAGGAGGTTCGAAGGGAGTTCCATACATCCCTGATGGTGGTACATCCGGGTGTCGTGAATATGTACTAGGACCTCTGATGTCTATCCTGTTGGTCTGGGATGAAGAAGGTAGTACTAGAGTATTTTTCTCCATGCCTCACTTGTCAACAAGTGAAGGTAGAGCACCAGGTTATAGTGGGTTTGAAACAACCCCATGAGGTTCTAGAGTGGAAGTGGGATGAGATATTGTTGGACTTTGTGATGACTTTACCACGAACTTCCAGCGGCACGATACCGTCTGGGTGATGATTGATCAACTCACCAAGTTGGCCGATTTCCTTTCTCTATAGGAGGATATGTAAGAAGAGATATTGGGACACATCTATGTGTAGGATATAGTTCGGCCTCATAGAGTTCCCTTGACGATAATCTCAGACCGTGGTGCTTGTTTCACATCCTAGTTTTGGAAGGTATTGTAAGAGGCATTTGGGACTCAGTTTCACTTGAGCATGGAATTTAATCCCCAGATGGATGGCATGACAGAGAGGACTATCTTGTTTCATGATGACATGTTACTTGATTGCGTCCTAGACTTTGGACACAGTTGGAAGGATCACCTACCACTAGAAGAGTTTGTGAAAAACAACAACTATCACTCCACCATTGTTATGGAACCAGATGAGGCCATGTACGGGTGACCATACAGGTCAACACTGTGCTAGAGAGACCCATTAGAGTCAGCACTCTTGGGTCCAGAGTTGGTATGGGCTACCATAAAAAAGGTGAATATCATCAAGGATAGGATGAGGGCTACACATAGCTGGAAGAAATCATATTCTGACTGGAGATGGATTCCACTATAGTTTGAGAAGGGAGACCTGTGTTCCATTAGGTCTCACCATGACAGTGATTGCAAATGTTTGGTTAAGATGATAATATATCCTCAAGATACATCATCCCATTTCAAATTTAGAGTACAGTTATAAAGGTGGTGTTCCACAGAGTTCTACACTCGCAATATCACCAGGTGCATGATGTCTTGCACATGTCACAATTGAGAAAGTATGTTCATCATTCATCACAATTCATTGATTAGGGTGAGTTGGACATTGATGATGGGGTGAATTTATAGAGTACTCAATGGAGATTGAGGATAAACATGAGTGAATCCTTCATGGGTGGTTGATTCCACTAGTGCATGTTCAGTGGCAGCACAAGAATCTCCAATAGAACACTTTGGTATGGGATGCTCTGATTCATGCTTCGTAACCTCACCATTTTGTTGAGTATCCCTTTTTTTTAATTTTAAGGACGTAAATCCCTAAGGTTGGGAGAATTTAATAACATTCATTTTCTATGATTTTTTATATAAATTATTTGGAAAAAACTTCGAGACAAGGTACTAAGATGATGTGATATTCTGAGGCCCGATATGCCATGAAATATTCATAAAAAATGATATGACTTTCATAAAATGAATGTGCAGTTTTTCTTTTAAATGTGAATAACTTTTAAATATATGACAAGATCAGAAATCAGACAGAACTTTTGTATTTTTAAAAATGAATTTAACATAGGCATGGTCTAACCTCGATCGGTGCAGGTCAAGGGTGATAATTGATTTTTGGATGTGATTGTTATTAAAATATTTAATAAAAAACATATTTTATTGAATGTTACGTGTTAAAGCAATGAAAGTTTTATTTTTCTAATAATCCATGTCAAGGAAGTTCAGTATTACCATCATAACCCTGGAATTCTCCTCAGGCAAGGATAAAGAAGATCTCTTGATGACGATTGTCAATGGATCGAGGATCGACGATGATAATGAACTTAGTTCTTTATCAATTACTGATCTAACTTCAAGGTAAGATATTGATTTCTTTGTTATTTCCTTTCCCCTTATTAGAATCAAATGACAAACATGGTCCAACCCATGAAAAGGTTGATCGAAAATTCGATCAGTATTGTGAGAGGGATGATTATTGCTGATTTATAAAGGTGATTAAATCTTAGTGATTTCTCTATTATTGTATCTTCATGATGGTGATAACATGAAGGGATCAAGGACAACATGAACAAGGCCTATATCAATTCTTTGGGTGTTTATTTTCTTAATATCTTCTCCCCCGAAATCTATCACGTTTTTCTTTTGTTTCCCCCCTTTAAAACCCTATGTGAATGCTCGATCATAATGACCATGATCCATGGCACAACTATCTAAGGATGAAAGTTTTTACCCATGATGTCATTGTAGAGGTGAGACGAGAGCACATACATTAGGTGGAGGCTTATGGTGGGCTATTGGTGGTGAGAGAAACATGCGGACCAACTAGAGGTCGGTTCTGTCAAGATGCTAGGCAGATGGGGAACCAGTGGGACCGTGTCGAGGGAGTGCCAACAACGATGGAGGCTGCGGGCGGTGACCAGATGTCGTGGAAGGAGGTTGTTGAATTAGTGGTGGGATTCTACTCGTAGTTGCATCAGTAGGATCCCACATCAGCGATGAGGCCATGGGACTAGGTAGAGAATGTGGGAGGGCTATGTGAAATGTAGTCTGATACCATGTTGATCGGGGAAGCTGGTTAGCCACATGGTCCGGTGACCACATTGATCAGAGGGATGTGGACTGGATGGGCCATGTCTGGTGGAGTGAAGTGGGCCCCAGGATACGAGCTAGTCTGGAGAATGAGGTCACTTCGACGGCCCAATAGGCCAGACCGGTTTGGGTCGACACAGACCAACCGGGTCAGATTGGGTTAACTAAACTGGGTCAGGTCGGGTCGAACCCGAACCAAACTAGACCCTTTATACTAAATCATCAATATCTTTCAAATGTGAGGTCTGTTTGATGAGACATCTATGGACTCGTGACCCTTGCAGTTATACGGTCTTTTTTAGATACTCTAAATGAGATTTTATAGAATTTGGCATGCGAACTAATGGATTAAGGTGTAGGTTCTCCCCGAACAAGAGCACAACAAGCGGAGTCTTGTGGCTAGCTGTGACTATGTGATCTTAGTGACTATGTGATGTGGGTGCTATATCACCCATTGATACTATATACTTGAAAAAATCTCTATACACCATCAATGCTTCATGCACCACAATGCTATGTGTGCCATTGATGCTATTTTCATCATCGATGCTCCATGCGCCATTAACACTCTGTGTACTATCGACGCTTCGTGCACCTCCAACACATCTAGTGTCATGGATACTGGGATATCTATGTACTACAACTTGAAATCCTTCACTTCATTCTTTAGACTTATACCTATGTGAGATGGACATCTTTCTATATACTTCATGTGTTTCCTTGGAGGTGTAATTTGTGCGTTTCCATGGGGGTGTACTTATTGTGTTTCCTTTTTGGTATAATTCGTGTATTTATTAGTGGTATTGCCTTTTTTGTTTTATGTTTTCCTACTGAGTATTGTTTTAGTCACTGTAGTACAGTCTTTACCCTCATATGTCATGTAATTTGAAGATGATATCTGCTTTGACGGGGTCCTAGGTGGACAAGAACCAGGTGGTTCTTAGAGTGATTAAACAGGAGTGGTGTGATCCTATGGCTTTAGACAACTATCCTACACCTACCATTCAGGTAATGTTTTCTAATAATGATTTTTAGAAACTCATGCATTAACTTTGGCCATCATTACTTTTGGTTGGATTGTATTGTGGCCCTGTTTACTTTTTAGTTTTCCTACTTTCATACTCTATTGATAGTAACTTAGTGTTATGCATTATTATTTACATATTGTTTTCATATTTCAACATTGTGGGATTGACGATGTGTTCATGTTTATTGGTACTTAGGAAAATGTCTCCCATTTATGGGATATGACTACTCTATACTAGCCACAATCACCTAGTCTATCGGAGGTCGGATTTGGGTAGTCACAACATGGTCCCCTCTGGGATGGGTTGTGACATTAAGGAAGAAAGGAAATCACCTGACTTTATATTTTTTTGTCATCAGACTGGCTATCATATTTAGTATTTTAGAATCGCAAGGCTTACAAAATTTCATCATATTGGGATGATATTTTCTAGAAGAAATGGGTCATCAAAATCACCTTAGTTTCCAAAAAAGGTTTTGATCATAATGAAGAAGTGATTTATAATCTTCATGAATCTAATATAAAACTAAATATTCTTTATATATCTTCGAGTTTTCATAAATCATAAGTATTCTATAAAACATGTGATGCAATCTTGGTAAAGGAATGGAGGAGAAAAATTGTTTCCAATCATATTGAGTTTGGTTGGAAAGAAGAAAGTTGATAAGGAATGGGATGTTACAAAACATTCCATTATAAGTCAGAAAATGATGAATTTGATCTTGAACATTTTCAAAGTCATGAAGAAGTAATGATACAAGTAGAATTTTGTGAAAATAGAAAATTTCTTGAAGCTAGTGTTTTATATTCTCAGGTTATCAGTTTGGGATCTCTAGATGTAGAAATATTTGTTTTCTAATAAGGTTGATTGGAATGTGAAGTTATGAAGTAGTTGGTTTTGAACTTAATCAATAAGTTTCAAGAAAAAAAAATATTCATATAAATAATTAGTGTGAATCTTAATCATATACGGAAGGAAGTTATTGAAGTCAAATATATTAGAACTAGTCTATAATATGTGGTGTGCCACCAACCCATGTTATTGTTTTCTAACACCAATTAATATTACCAGTATCTTTTGAATGTTAGATGAAGAGTTTTATCCAAGGAATAATTGTTTTGTGGGATTTTTCTGGGACCAATAAAAATAAAATAAATTGGGAGTTGTTGTGACCAATAAATATAGGGAAGAATATAAGTTGGTAATGACCAATATGAAGAAAATAACAGATAAATTAGCAATTAATTCAAGCATTTATCATCAAGATTAATTGTTTAATGGTTTCTATATAGGTAATTTGTTTCCCTTATCAAGTGAATCAAAAGAAAATAAAGGATCTGATTTATTTTTCAAGTGGTTCAAGAGAAATAAGAACTCTGATATATTTTCTTTTGGGGAATGAGAAAAATTATATTTTTTCTTTTAAACAATTGGGTCAAGATCCATCAAACTGAAAATAAAACTGAATAATCGGTTTGAAGTAGAGACATGTCCATCTAATGAAATATGATGCTGATGAATTCAGCAAACACAAGATCATTGGTCTAGGAAATGAACAAAAGGAGAATTCCATGAATCTTGTCAAATTGTTATGAAGGGGATCATAAAAGCGATTGAACAATTTTGTAGAATTATTTTCATATGTTTAATTTGGTTCATAGAAACATAATGAAGAATCATTTGTCTTCATTGTAATGATGAAATTAAATTGAGAAGTTGGTTTTGATGATTGTAATGAGAAGTAATTTGTTCATGTTATTTTTCAATTAGTGTGGAGTAATGTAATAAAGAATGAAGTATATTAATTATAATAATGAAATAAAAATTTAAAAATGGAAGCATACTAATGTTTGTAAATAAAGACTAAAGTGATATGATGTTGTGAGAAGGTTCGAGAAGTTTTGAGAATGGTTAGGAAGTGATGAAGAAGTCAATATGCACCCGAAATTCAAGGAAAATTTATGTCTTGGGAAATTTAGTTGAGTGGGAAATATTTTCATAATTCTGAAAAAATATTATTTAGATCAACTACAAATATAGGAGTTATATTGTTCTTTCTTGAAACATATAATATTCTTGATTGTGGAAGAGTTAAGGTGGAGCGCTGAAAAATTCTAGAGAGGAGGAGTTTCCAGATTTTATTTTCTTGAAAAAGTTTTTCAAAATAGAATGATAAGGGATAAGAGAGAAGATCATATTGAATAGATCATCGTATTGGGTTGAATAATCAGACATTGAATCAGAGTTTGACTTCTAAATTTTGAAGAAAAAAAATCAGTATTGTCTAATACATATTTAGACTAATTTATATTTCAATACTGAGCAATCTGACTAATGAATCAGAAGGAAAATTATACTGAGTTCCATTATGAATTCCAAAATAATTTCATTCCTACTATTTGGTAAGGTAGTGGATAATTGTATTTTAAGATATTATTTGTGAATTTAGATTAGCCAACATTGTAACATGCTTTTTACACCAATTGTATTACTTTATTTCATGCTACTTTAATAAGATTGACTTTTTTATTAAACACATGCTATACAAGTGTAAGGGAATATCTTATTCATTATATTCCACATAAAAATATTTTTTTCTAGTGTATTGTGTGGTTTCATATCATTTCTATACCTTGATAAGGTTGTAGCTACTCTTGTTGAGTAGTGAACCTTGTAAATTCTTATATTTTTATGGATGTGTGTGTGGTTCTGTTTTTAACAAGGTAACAACTCTTTTACAGGAGGTGAAGGTTGTTTTACAAGAAATAAAACTTAAAAGAAAAAGATATCAAAGATTCACCCCCCCCATTCATAAATTGATCCTACTGTGCATTCTCAATTGGTATCAGAGATGAAAGTTCCATTGGTTTACTCTTTGTTGAAGATTTGAAATTAATTTTCCATGAAGAATATGAATTATGTGAATAGTAAATGGATTCTGGTCATTGATGGTAAGAACTATCATATCTAGAAAAATATAATTTTTCTTTATCTTATGTCTATTGGGTATTAAGTTCTTGAAGCAGTAATAGATGGATTTCTTCCTATAAATGATAATTTTTCTATTACATGTTTTGACAAGGAGAATCTAGAGAATGACGGAAGGGCCAATAATTCTTTACTTTCATCACTTTATCAAATTGAGTTTTCCAGATTAAAATTTGTTCCATCTCCAAAGGTAAATGGGATAAGTTGAAAAAAATATACCAAGGTAGTACAAAATTTAAGAAGGAAAAATTAAAAATATGGAGGATGAAGTATAAAGATCTAAAAATTGGAGAGTATGCCAATTTTGGGGACTTCTTTACTAGGTTGAATGACATTTTCATCACTATCAGATTTCTTTGTGAAAAGTTATAAAATTATACTATTGTCAAAAAGAATATAATAATTATTCCAGATAAGTTTGATGCAAAAAAAAATCATCAGAAGATATAGATCTAGAAACATTATTTATGGATGAGTTTCATAGCACACTCACTACTTATGAGATGATAAGGAAAAAAGTTATGAAAAGAAATAAAAGTTTATAGAGAAATGTCATTCATGGATATCATTAAGAAAAAGTCAAATAAGATTATTGTTGAAGAAGAATCAGGTAAATCTAATTCTAAAAATGATGTATGTAAAAATATTGATGAATTTTTGTCCTTATTTTCGAAAAATGTGAAAATAGGTATAGGTAAATATAAAGTGATATATCCCTTGAAATGTTTTGAATGTGGAGTCATTGGTTACTTTACAACTCACTATCCTCAAATAAATAAAGAATATAATTTCAAGGAAGATGATAGAAGGTAGAGATTATCATAGAAGGAATTGGGTGACAAGGCTAAATATAATTCCAGATGAAAGGATAGAATATTCTCAAAATCTAGAAGGTTATGTTTCTTATTTAAAGATAACGAAGAATAATACATTGAAGAAAAATCCAAAAAATCTATTGATAAGGATGGTAATAATTTTATTTCAATAGTTAATAATGAAGAGTTCAGAAGAAACAGTTATAAAGAATAAAGAACTCAATTATAAGTTTATCTGAAAGAATAATTGAAAACAATAATAATTAACATATGGAAGTAAAGATGAAAGGAAAAGAAGGAGAGTTGGAACATTTCGAATAAAAACTTTTTAAATCTTAATAGAATGTTAACTGTTTCAATAATTCTATCTCTAAATTTGGTGACAGCTCTGGAAATATTAAACCTGAGAAGGAAAAAAATTACACTAAATGGTTGATAAGAAAGTTTAAATTGTTCTTGAGAAGAATAAAGTTGGGAAAGTTATGTATGTGACCAAGACCAACAAATGGGAGAATCTAGAAGTTTATAAAAATTAAGAATCCAAAAAAAATTATATTGCTTTTTGATATGATAAAATTGTAAAGAAAACTGAGCTAAAAAGGATTATCCTGGTTGATAATAGAAATTTTGGTGGTAAAAAAACTAATAAGAAAGATAAGAAGTTTACTTAAAAACATGTTCATAGTTCTCGATAGTATGGAAGTTTCATAGGAAAATATTCTTTATATATATACTATTTTTATTGTGGTAGATTCGTACATATTGAAAATATTTTTTTAACAAAAAACATTACCAATATTCCACAAAATATAGAAGGCAAAGATTTAGGGGGGTCAATCCCCTCAAAGAAAAATGTTTGATAAGGATGTTCAAAAGAAACCTGATAAGGTTGGTGTAAAAATTGATAATAGGTTCCAAACTCTAGAAATTATTTTTGAAATATGTGAACAACCTAGAAACCTTACAAAATTTTTTCTTATTTTATTACCAACACAAAAAAGTTTGTTTACAATTCTCAAAAGTCAGAAGTTAAGAAAAATAATGGGAAAAAAGATCATGTTATGAAAATCACTCTCAAAGCTAAAAAAGAAGAAAAAACATAGATTATAAATAGTGGGTGTTCTTGTCTTTTGACAAAGAAATAAATTTTTTATGAATATGAAATACTTCAATGAATGTTCACTGATATTTGGAAATGGTTAATCTCTCAAAATAAAAAGTATTGGATCTTCCTTCATTGGGGATGAAAAGTTGAAATCTAAAAAGTCTTTGTTTTTTGATGGGATGAAACAAAATTTTATAAGTGTTTCAAAACATTGCGATGAATTGAATAATTTTTTTTCATAAAATATGGGTTTTTTCAAAAATAGGAATATGGAAGGATAGTACTAAGATGCCAGTACACTAAAGGAAACTTGTTTCAGGTTGGTGAAATACAAAACCATTGTTACTTGGGAATTGTAGAAGGAAATTAGTTGTGGAAAAAATTTTTGGGGAACATGTTTTAGGGAAACATGAGAAAGTAATGAAAGTGAGAAAGTTTCTTTCTTATTCCTGATATGTCAAGAAGAATATATTGGTGTTTCACTATTTTCCTTTAAGGAAATATTACAAATTCAATGCATAAGAATGTAAAAATAAGTTCAAAATAACCCATGGAACTCATTTATTCCAATATCTATGGGCCAATGTGAAAACAATCAACTAATAGAGATATTTACTCCATCACATTCATTTATGTATTTACCCACATTAATTTTTCATGTATATGAAACATAATTGTTATGATCTAAAATGTGTAAAATATTCAATGTGTGTATATTCTGTGAGGAAGTTGAGAACTAATATTTGTGGTGATTATAAAAATGAATAATTTTAATGTTATATTTATAATAATAGAATTCGGAATGAGTTTAGTATGCCTTACCCTCCATAAAAAAATTGTGTTTTAGAAAGGTAAAATATAATTTTGGAAGAAATGGGTCAAACTTTGTTTCATGAACACAGTCTCTCTCATTACTTTTGGAGGTAAGACATGAGAACTAATGTTTACATTCAAAACTAATATTTCTATGAACTATGTTCCTATATAATTCCATATAAAATTTTTAATGGAACAAATTCATATGTTTAAAAAACATAATAATCTTTGGGAGTCCATGTATTATAAAGAATAAATATGGAAACCTAGGAAAATTTGAGATGATAGGTGAAGATGGAATTTTTCTTGGATGAACTATGGATGGAAGGGGATACATATGTTTCATGAAATAACTAAAATATTATTCAAATCTTTTGATATGGAAGTTATTGAAAACGATGAGGTTGATGTTAAAAAATATGGTGGTGATTAGGATGTTTAATGGGATGGAAGATTTTTTGTTTGTGATTCTGATATGGATACCTATAATGGTAGTCCTACTCAAGATGAAGAATCAAAATCTTCTATTTCAAGTGATGATGAAGAATCTCAAAAATATCTTCCTAGGATGAGGTAGAATGTGGAAGCTCAAACCATTATTAGTTATCAATATCATAAGGTTCAAGAAATAATAACATCAAGAGTTAATATACACAATTCTATATATTCAAAATTTTAGAAGAAATGTGTTAATAGAGATTTTCAACATCCAAAATGGATCTAGGAAATGAATGAACAACATGGTCAGATTGAAAATAATAATACATGAAAACTCTTACCTAAACCAAATGGAAAAAAATTAATGGTACAATGTGGTTTTTCTGTAACATGTTGAATGAATATGGTGATGTCATATAGAACAAATAAATATTACAGTGTAATGAATTCTCACAAATTGAAGGCATTTAATTTGATGAAACTTTTTCTCTGGTATTAAGGTTAGTAAAATAAGACTCTTTCTTTCAATTTATGCACAATGAAGTTACAATTTTTTTTGAGGGATGTGAAATCTGTATTTTTGAATGGTGATATTGATGAGGAAGTTTACATTGAACAACCATGTTCATTTATTATATGGAAGGATGAAAGTTATGTGTGTAGTTTAAAGAATACCATATGTAGGATAAAACAAGATTCAAGGTCATGGCATTTAAAGTTGGATAATGCTTAAGGATGATGATTTTTAAGAAAGGAATATTTGATTACAATTTGTATGTTATGGAAAGTCATAATTCTTCCTTCGTCATATTTGTTTATGCGGATGACATTATATTTTTTGGGAATGATGAACGAACCTCTAAAAGATTTTCTTAAGAGATGAAAAGTTGTTTTGGATTTCCATGTTAGGAGAAATAAAATAATTACTTGCATTATAAATCTTAAAAAATAAGAAAAAAATATCTTTCTTGAGAAATGAATGCTAAGGAACATCTTAAGAAGTTTTGTATGGATAATTTAAAACTTATTTCCACACCAATTTTAGTGTGAATCAAGTATCAGGAAAACGAATAAGGTAAATAAATTGATCAGAAAGAGCTTCAGAATATGATATGAAGTTGTTTATACTCTACATCCTCAATACCCAACATTGTTTATGTTTTCCCATTATATTCAATATTTCATAGTTCTCTAAAAGAATCACATTTATTGGATGGAAAAAATAATTATTATATATATAAAAGGCACATAAAATTTAAGAACCATGTATGATAGCTTAGAATTTATTGACTTGTTTGGGTATTCAGATGTTGATTGGGAAACAAATTTTGATGTTAGAAGATCCACATCTAGTGGAGTTTTCTTTCTATATAAATTTTTGTTAGTTGGAATACAATAAAACAAAATTTAGTAACTCTTAGTATGGTTGAAGTTGAGTATGTTTCTACCACTCAAGCTGCTACTAAACTTATTTGGATGAAAACTCATTTTGAATATTTACTTATTGATGTGAAATTACCCTTTCTCTTGGGTTTTGATAATCAAAGTACCATTAACCTTACCATAAATCCGGTACAACATTCTCTTTAAAAAAACTGTTATAAAATATCATTTCATCAAAAAACATGCAGAGAAGTATTAATTGAAGTTGAAGTATATTACTATATTAGAAAAAGTTACTAACATTTTCATAAAACCATTACCAAAGGATCCTTTTTATAATATTAGGTTGAACATAGGCATCCAAACTCTTTCTTGTTAAGTTTTAGGTTCTGTTTTTTCATCTTTCGTCTTATCTTTGGATAGTGTTTTAATGGGGTGAAATCATTTCATATATATATCTATGTATATTATGTGATAAAACCTTTTAAGGATTCATGTAAAATAGGGGAGTTATCAGTATGATTTTAATGTATCATTGTAAATATTTGAACTACTATAACTATTTTTTTGAGTAGTTATAAGAAATATTGTTTTTGGGGAAAGTTGAAGATTCGAAGTAAAGATGAAGATGTTTCAAATTAACTAATTTTAGATAGAATGATTTTATTGTCAATAATTCTTATTTCTTAAAATGAGTTAGCTCATGTAGTCTTAGAAAGGAGATAAGTAATCCACAACATGAGATTACAAAGTTTAGTTATTTATCAATCCTTGTTGGAAGAAAAATCCAAAGGGGGGAGGTTTTTTTTGGGCCAAGTTGGATGGATGTTTATTTGGAAGCTAAAAGTTTAATTTTTTTTAATGAATATAAATATGAAAAGAAATCACATCATATTATATTTTTTGGTGATCATACTGACCATATTATTCAGGATTTCAGACTCACAAAACTTATGAATGTCTATTATATTGGGATGATGTTTTATGGAAGAAAAGGCTCATAGAAATCACTTTAAGTACAAAATGAGGTTATGATCATAATAAGTGAAAGAATCAGATTCTATATGGATTTGTTATAAAACTAATGATGCTTTACTAATATTGGATTTATCATAAATCATACGTATTTTATAAACACATGTTATGCAATCTTGATAAATGAAATGAGGATAAAAGATGATAACAATTGTACTAAGGTTGGTTGGAAAGAATAATGTTAATGAGGAATGGGAAGTTACAAAAAATTCCATTATAATTCAGAAGATTCTTAAGATGATATTAAACATATTCAATGTTCTGATGAAGTCATGATACTTGTAGAAGTTTGTGAAAGAAAAAATGTTCCTAAAGCCAATTTTTTCTATCTCATTTCATCAGTGTGAGATCATATGATATAGAAATGTTTGTTGGATAAGAAGTATGATCAGAATAAAATGTTATGAAGATGTTTGTTCTTAGTCAAACCAATAAGCTATGGGAAACAAATATTTAGGGAAAGAAGTATTGTGAATCATAATCAAAGAAGAAAATAATTTTCTAAAGTTGAAGCTACTAGAACCTTTCCATCAGAAGTTGTGTGACATCGATCCATCATAATGGATTCTGAAATTGATTCATAATATCAGTATCTTTTGTAAGTATGATGTATTGGTTTACTAGAAGAATAATTTTCTTGTGGGAATTTTTTGGGACAAAGAAAATTTTTTGGATTTGTTGGGACCAATAAATACAAAGAAAAATATAAGTTGGCAATGACCAGTATGAATAAAATCATAGATTAGAAAAACAAAATTCAACCATTTATCATCAAGGTGAACTATTGACTGGTTTTCAGATGATAACATGTTATTCTTTATCATGTGGGTTAATAGAATATAAATTCCTTCAATTTTTTTTACAAGTGGGTCAAAATAAGAAGAAAAATAATATCTTTTCCTTTGGGTCTTGAGATAAACTATATTTTGGCTTATAAAATATAGGGTTAAGATCTATCGAATTGGAAATGACATAGAACTATCAAAGTGAAGAAGTCAATGATCCATCTAATGCAAGATAACACTGATGGATTCATCATACACAATATCATCTATCTAGGAAAAGAATAAAAGGATAATTGCTTGAAGATTGTCAAAGTGTTTTTAAGGGGATCATAGAAGAGTTTGAAGAAGTTAAAAGAATTATTTTCATACGTTTCATTTGGTGAAAAGAAACATGAGGAAGAATATACTATCTTTATCATAATGAAGAAATCTGATTGAGTTGTTGGTTCTGAGGATTGTAATGATAAGACATTTGTTTTCCTGTTTATTTTTCAATTGGGGTAGAGAAACATAATTAAGACTGAACCTTATTCATCATAATAAAGAGGTTAGAATGGTAAATCAAAATTAGAATTATGTTTATAATTAAATTGTAAAGGGAGGTGAATTTTTGATAATATTCTGGATGTTTTTTAGAAGAGTTGAGAATCTTTGAAGAAGTCAAGACACAACCAAAATTCCAAAAGAATTTATGTTTCATGAAATTTGGTTGAGTGGAAATGATTTTTAAAATCCCACGCAAACCATATTTTGATAACCTATAAATAGAGGAGGTACATTGAAATTTCCTGACACATATACTATTCATGAGTGTTTAAGAGAGAATGTGGAGAACTAAATAATTCTATAGAGAAGTATTTTTCAGATTATGTTTTCTCAAAGAAGTTTACTAGAAAGATGAAGAAATAAGATGAGAGAATATAATAATTAGTTTGTCATTATATAGGGATAAATCATCTTACTGGGACTCAGATATTGATTTCTAGATTCAGATAGATGAGTCTCAGTTTTATATCAATCATATTCTCACTGATTTATATTTATGTTTTGGGAAATTGGACTGATCAATCACGCTATGAAATCCGACAAAGTGTCATTACGATGTACAAAAGAAGTTCTTTCCTTCTACTGGTAAAGGAAGAATTGTTTTTTAGTATTTTTTTAAAGTTGATCAAGAAACACCATAACATTTTTTTACACAAATTGTAATACATCATTTTTTGATACTTGAAGAACATGCATTGTTTCACTGAACATAGTGCTACATGAGTGTAAGGGAATATCCTACTTGTTTTATTCCACAAAAAAGATTGTTTTATAGTGTATTTTGTGTTATTATATTTTTTCTATACCATACCAAGTATGTAGAAACTCTTTTTGAGTAGTGAATCTTGTAAATTATTGTGTTCATATGGATGCGTATTTTTTTATTTTCAGTGAGGTAGAAACTACATAATATGTGGATAGTTTTGTTTCAAAATAAAGGAAAATTAAAAGAAAAATATATCACTAATTCACCACCACCCTCTTAGTGATATGTTGTGCTAGATGGGAATTCTCTAAAATCACTTTCACATATATCTCAGTGAGAAGATTATTCACTGACTCTAGAAGTAATGGATCTTATGATGATGAATATAAGTAAGAAATCACTCTTTCATTTACCTTAGTCCTTCTATTTCCCCCTTCTAGGTTCATTCTTCTTCCACACTTGTTCAATCACCCATATTTTTATATTCTCATTTTCTTTATTATGGTTAATAATATCTAAAAATATTAGGAATGTTCACTTCCAGAATTTTATTTATAATGTCAAAAAAAATTTATAGAAACCTGTATTGTTAATATATAAATATAAACTCAAAATCTGTTTTAAATTCTTATATTTAACAATTTTTAAGTCTGTTCGATATGATTTTATGGTAGATTATTTTCAAAATAAAATTGACTACTATTTTAATTTTGACAGAGTTTCTTTCAATGATTCACAATGAAAAAATAATTATGAAGGTGGAAGATCACTAGGTAGTGGGATTTTATTTTGTAAAATATTTATATTTGAATCATCATTTATGAAGTGCGGTACATAACTATTAGATTTTAGACACATATTAATGTATTGAAATGGTATATTTTTAAAATTTATTGTCAATGGTGGAGTCGATAAACAATTCCCTTTCAATGAAATTTTTTCTGATGTCTATACAATTTACAAGTTTTATGAATGGTTTCATGCGATAGTTGATGTTGATCCAAGGTAATAATATGTAATATTATTTGTATTAATATATTTTGAACAAGTTCTTGATGAATTGTAATTTTATATTTTAATTCCAGGTTTAAATTATTTGGTGTAAATTTAAAAAAACATATCATCTAAGGGTGATGTTTAAATGTTACATTGTATAATTATTAGTGTTCCTTGTTCAATGCCTTATTTAAATGCTAATAATTTGAATTAAATTTAGTGTATTTTGGACAATTTTTCTATTTAACCAAATCATTAATGGAGAATATCTTAATGTATATCATTGTAAACCTGTTTGACTATGAATTTGAAAGAAATATACAAATATATTATTTTGAAATGAAAATTTGATAGGTTCACAAGGATGTTAAGAGTGTATGAGTTAGTAAATTCAAATACATTAATTTATGTGAAAAAAATTCTAAGTATTGACCTAAACTCAGATTAAGATAGACAAATATTTTCCCACAATATATAAGAATCATTAATGTCATCTATCATCTGTGATGGGGTGAAGTTGGATGTTAAAAAACTACCAATGAGAATAAGGTTCACTTATAAAGAGACTATGGAATATCTCTAAATTACCATTAAGAACTAAGTTCTATGGAAAAAATAGTTAGAAAAATATATGGGGTTCTGTAGAATTCATATTTTTTAATACCATGGATATGAAATAGAATACTGGAAATTAGTCCCTGAATAACCAAGTGGGTTGCTTCAGAAAATTGAAAATTTGAAATATTGTTTTTTATATATGGTTACTTCTTAAATGATTTGTTATTTGGTGCTCGACCCATAATATTTGTGGATGGGTGTCACCTTAGTGGTCCTTATAATGATACATTGTTTGTAACATCAAAATTGGATGCAAATAACAAGCCCCTTATGTAGCTATGTTAAATTTTTAGGGATGAAACATTTAATTATTAGAAATGGTGTTTAAGAATGATTAAAGAAACTATTAGTTTTGTTAAACTGGTTATTTAATATAACTAATATAGTGAAACAATTGATGATGTTATAAAAAAATTTGGGTAGATATACATACATATTTTTAACATCATGTGAAAGACATTTTATCTCCAAAACTGAAAATTTATGTAGATAAATCAAAATAAGAACCAGGTAAGAGACATTGAAATTATTATAATTCATTTATTAATCTTAGTTAGACTATGATTTAACTTTTTCTATTAATTATTTGAGAATATTTTGTCTATAATTACCATGAGGGGTTGAAAATGATGATGATATTTAAAGGCGGGGAATGTCTTGATTTCCACACCATCAATGAGAGTATATCATAATCAATTTATCTAAATCATTCTATACATGTATTATTAATGAGAGGGAAAAAATATTGGTATATTAATTAATGAACATCATAAGAAATTGAGAAATAAAATGTTTTCACTAAGAAAGACAGAAAATGTTTGATAAATAGATTTGGCCCCAATTTTGAGGCAAAATTGATGGTGTATGTGTCAAGGGATTAAAATATGGTATTAGAACAATATGGACATAATATTGTCTTATTTTGGACATATAATGTGTATTTTAGTGTAAAACTATGTACATGGTAATACACTTATCAATAATAGTAAATGATTGGGATCCCTTGTGCTTATGTATGTGAAACAACAAGAAAAGTAAATGGTAACTTGTATAATTTTGTAGAGAATTTTCATTTTCTAAATACCCTAAAGAACATAAATGAAAATTTTAAGTTAACGTTTTATTTGTTTCAATATGTTTATGTGAAGGATATCCAATGTGATATGAATATGGGGTAATATGAAGTTTAATCCAATGAAGTTTCCCATTATAGATGAAAAGTATCATGAGAAGGTAGATTGATTTATGAAGTTTCTACCATTATAAAACTCTTATAAATCTTACATCAGTTTGAATACAAGTTTTAAGATGAAGAGATTCTACTTTTTAGAACGAAATTCATACATCTAATGATTTTTGATCTAGTCATAATGTGATATATAGGTGTTGAGGATTGTGTGAAGCACACAATCTACAATATGATACATGTGAAGTTGATTAGATGGATAAAGGTAAAATTGAAGAACTAATTATTAAAGTAGTTAATAGATGTAGTTTTATGAAATGATCTATCAATGATTGTGTTCAACATATTCTTTATTAAATCAGTGCTGAAATACACTCTGATGAAGTTTTGGAGCAGATAATATTAATTATTTAGTAATAGGTTAACTGAAGCTTCTTGAAATACTCAATGTTGAGCTTGTAATTATTGTTAGACATTGTGAATGGGTTTATATAACTTTTGAAATGTTTTGATATTTTACAAAATCTTTTATAATCATTTGAGTTATTTGGAAGTGATTGGAATAACTATAATAATATTTTAAAAGCTTTTCAGTTGAGTTTATAATACTTTAACAATGGAATAATAGAGGATAGTATTTTAAAAAAGTAATATTAGATGGTATATTCACTGAAAAATTTCCAATTATAATGTAAAAATCACCTACATGGGTTTCCATCAAAGACAACAAGTCTACTCAAATGTGGCACCATCAGAGAGTGGATATAGAGGTTAAGAAAGATAATGTGGGTCGACAAAGGGATAAAGAGAAAAGGGCAGTTCTAGGGTGTTTCCATTGATCTTTATCAAAGAATAATATGATTTGGGAATTTCTAAATGTGAATACTATTTGAATTATAAAATTTGGGAACTAGTGGGTGATAGGAAACCATATCTATCATCTTCTCCACTACATATATTTTTCATATCATGCTCACTGGTTTCAAACCTAGCATGTTTCAGTTTCATTGTGAGATACTACTAAAATCTATGTGAAATTACATGGGAGAATATAAGAAGCTTTATATTACTCATTGTAATTAAGAGTTGAACTTTAAATATGGTTCCTAGAATATAACGTATCTATACATGATGCATTCCTTATAAGTTCATGAAAACTGAATCTATGGAGTTCAAAAAAATGATACAATTTTGGTTAACACAATAAAATAATATAAAAATATATATATTCCAATAGTTAAAGCAAAGTGAGGTTATTATCTTAATAAGATAAATGTAATGCAACTATATATACATTTTTGGATGGTTGAAAACATGATTTTCTGTTTTGTATAGGATTCTATGGTCGATCATACATTTTGATAGCTCTAAATAGTTGATTGTTTTGGTTTATCCCATTTATAAATTCCTACAGAGTATCATTTTCAGAGTATTGTAAAACATGAAGAGGAATTTAAGATAATTATACGTATTTGTGAAATTATTACTTGATTAGTATTGCTTATATGTTATTCATTTCAGTTACCATCTATGATGTGGAGGATCATATACAACACTTAGTTGAGATAATTTATTGCAATGATACATCTTCATGTGTATAATATAATTCTATTTAATTAGCATGAAATTCATGCAAAAATATTGAATTTCCATGTACTATATGTTTTATGATGATAAATTATTACTATATATATATATATATATGAATATGGTATAGTGAAATTATTGAATAACAGACATTGAGTTACACTTCCATGAAGATAATTCTATAAAATAAATTTTTTGTGAAAAATATTTGAGTTTACTAGAAGAAGTGATAGTGTATAATTTTTCTATAAGTTTCACCATGTTTTTCATGAAACACTTTCGTGGAGAAGAATTTAATTTATCAGAAGATAAAACACTGATAGTGTGGCCTCATATTTAAAGGTTACAAAAGATATAAATTGAGAAGTACATAATTTAAAAACCCATAAGTTAAATAGTTAATTGAATTGGGAGCTTTAACTTATGATTATTTTTAAATTTGAGGAACAATACATCTTCAAGAGATACATAAAATTGTATGTTGATCATTCTGATTATACAGATGAGAACATGGTTGAACTACATGCATTTGAATTATTAATTTAGAGGTAGTCAAAGACATGCTATTAAGGAACAAGATCATTCAATTGATATAGATACATCCAAGATGAAAAATGAGATCTTGTTTATAATTTCTTGATAAGGATAACTATTGAAAATTTTGACCTACAAGTATAATCCAAGCCCACTCATTGTGAACTACCAAGAGATAGTATATTGAACTCCTGATATGGGATACATGTTCATATATTTAATATGATTAATACTCACCTGTGTAATATGGTGAATACATGGTTTCAGGAAGACACCCGATGGTTCTAATTTTAATTGATTGCAAGATTATTTTTGTATAATATATTTCTTATACTAGAATTAAACACAACAACGATGCAGTCACCCACTTTAGCGGTGAACCTTAGAAAAGAATCATTTTTAGGCTTCATTTAATCTATATCATTCACATGGTGTATATTTGGATATTAATTTACAAGATCCATTCATTCTATTAGGTGAAATTTTTTGATACAAAATTGGTAAAATTTTAAAGTGAAAGAAATCGTTAAAATTATTTCACATTGATTCACCCCTGCCCCTCTTAGTGTGACTCTACCCATTCATGGAAAACATTAATTTGTATTAAAGACAACTAGGTATCCTCTAATGGGATCTACTTTTCTATCTCAGTTGATTCTTATCCAAATATATGAACTATATATTTGAAGAGATATTATAAGATAGTTTTTAACTAATATAGATTGAAAATTTTGTTAATATTATTGTGGGAACAAATGTGTTTGTATCATACAAGACCCTAAAAATAGAAATAAATGAGAGAAAAGTAATATTAATCAGAACTCCAAAGTGAAATATAATCACCACTACCTAAAGGTGATCAAAGTGGTAACTATTTAGTCAAATATATTTATTATGATTTTTTGATGAATCAATTATAATACATAAAGAATATATATAGTATAATCATGATGGATGAATAATTATTTTTTATTTTGAAGTCAAATATTATATAAAAATGGACCCTTTGATGTCGTTACATATATAATTCCACACATAAAGGGGATACATGAGGAAAAATAATATTTAGAGGCATTGGCTATTGAAATTAAAGATAAATTGATTAGGAGGATGAAAATGTCAATCACTCTCACCAAAATTATTAATTCCAAATTAAAATTCATACCACTATTCAATGAAGTATTATCCTTAATTTAATAACAATCTAAATGGGATATCTACGAGAAATCTATTTTCCAAAAAATATTTTGAAGAAGTTATCCATGCATTGGAAAATATTAAAAAATTATATATGGATATTAAAGATTCCCTGTTGGTAGTTAAAAAATTAGGGTGAATGATATTGACAGTTTAGTAAAAGCAAATACATAGATTTATAAAGATTATAATTAAAGTTTGGTGAATAAATGTGATGATTTTTTGAAATCACTTTAATTCTAAAAGAACTATCTAAAACTAAAATGTTTTAAGTTGTAGGTAAAACTAAGAAATGAATAAGCCAACCAATACAATCATTAAAAAATTATGAAATATTAATTTAGTTAATAATATTTTTGAATAGTTTTATTAATAAAAAAATATTCATTCTAATGGAAATAAGATATCGAGATCATATAATGATCAATACACATCATGTTCATGGAATAATGTAACCCATTTACTTGATAAATATGTTTTTACTAATATTGTCTCATTTTATAGTAAAGGATAAAATAAAAAACTTGAAAAACATGGGTGTATATAAATGTTTAGAAATCCACCAAATCTTCAAAGTTGGATGAGAAGAGAATTATAAAACTTTTATCTCCATAAAAATAACCAATAGAGAGTTGTGCTTTCTAAAAATGGTTGGGTGTAAGTGTTTTTCAAAAAAATTTAGAAAAGAATAAATCAATGTTTTTGGGCTATTGATTTAGGTTGTGGAATGTTTTGGAACAAGACCACTAATAGTTTTCATAATGGGATAATGCATAAAAATTATAGAAGGCTTGTATTTGAGGGGATTATATATGATGTTAAAATATTATTTTTTTGATAAGAATTATATTTAATAAAAAAGATTCATTTTTCATTCAATAAAAGGTTTGAATGTTTGAAATGTTTTTGGGATTAATACAAGGGGAGTGGTCATAATTATTATCAGTGTTGGTATATAAAAATCAAGAAAAAATAAAATAATGATAAGAATAAAATACCACAAAAATTTAAGAAAGAAGTGAGAAAATATTATAACTATTTCTTTAGATATAAATATAATAATTTTTTTCAACCAAGTTCACCCAAGAATAATTCTAAAGTGGATATTACAACAATGAAATTTTTTTCTATTGCGATACAAAATTTCACATCCTGGATCATTACAAATTGGCCATGAATGAAGAGATAAAAATGGAGAAAGGTTAAATTAAAGAAAGAATCAATATAGGATATAAATAATATGATTAACATAGTGGAAGAAATCTACATTGAAAAACATGAATTTTTAGGAGGTTTTCAAGGAAGGATTACCCTAAAGCTATTGGGAATTTATGTTGAAGTTGTAAATTTTCATGGCATACAACTGATAAATGTATGACATGGTTTTCTAAAACAGATTAATTATTATATAAAAAGGGGAAAACACCATATACTTATTGTGAAAAAAAAATTGAATAATGAGTCTACACAAAAGAAAAATATCGATCATATACAAAGATAATTCTAGAACGAATGACCAAAATAGTTAGAATTGGCTAATAAATTGGAGTAAGCACAGAATAATAGAAGTGATTTACTTTCTAGAGTGAAGAAGTGTATTCTACCCATGAAGTTATATGAAGTGATCAAGAATTCCATTCTACCCAATGAGATTGGTATTTTTAAAATCAAAGGTGAAAAAATGAATAAATATGGAGAATAAAAGAAAATATTTTATGGGTTGAGAAGAAAATCTCATCCATATTTCTCTAACTAAGAAGTGAAGTTGAAACAAATTTATTATCATGTGTATATTGTGTTTTTTGTTTTATGTATGTAATTTTAGGCAATTCATGTATTAATGGTGAGACCTAAATAAGTGAATTATGTGTCAGTAATACAACATCCAAAAAGATATTCAACATAGAGTATTTCATTTCATCTGGTATCACATGTTTCCTTCTTCTAATACTTCTATTTGAATATGAATATTCTTAATGATTATTTCATAAATAAAAAAATCATGATGTAAATAATTTATGATTAACCCCTTGAGGGGTAGGTCATAAGTTCATGATTCTATGGTTTTCTTTTTTCATGATAAATTTTGAAATATAGGCAACACTTTATGTTAAGGAAGTTCGAGGTATGACATTCATATTTCTCATCCTCTGTGTAACACAATGATGAAATTATTTTTTTATTTATTAAATTTCCTTGGGTAACTTTATGTTTTTTATACTTTTAAAATATTTTATAGGTGTTTTGGAACATTATGATGGGTTTTGGAGAAGAGTAATCTCCCCATGTTGTGGTTTACATACACCATAGGTGTGGTGCTGATCTAGATAGCTAAGAGAGGGAAAAGACCCTCTAAAATGGGAGTGTAAATAGATATTTAAATCTATGAATTTACCAATGGTAAATGTTGAGATAAAAAATTGTCAATTTAGGTTCTATGTTGGTTGTTTTTACCAAGGACTTTCTTAGTGGGAAACAGTGAGGCTACCACCCTATATTGGTTATATGATTCTTGTTTTAAGGGACCATTAGGAGTACCACATTGTGGTGCATAACGTGGTGTGGGGAAAAAGTACCTATCCAAAATATTGAGTGAATTAAATCCCTATCCAAATATGTAGGTGTGTTGGGGCCTCTAGGATGACTGTAGGAGGTGCACCATAACGTGGTTCATGATGACCACACATTTAGGATACTTCTGTCAATTTTTTCCTTTATAAAATTTGAAATTACAGATTTTTTCTATCAATGTTTTATACCTTGATCCCTTATCCTCTCCCATTTATCATTTATTTTTTCTACAGAGCTCATTTAATATCACAATATCCACCCACATTCATTTTTTCTCAACCAATTCTAATTTTATGTGGTTTCCAAGGTGATTTATTGTCTTCCTCTCATTTATTTTCTCTTCTATTATTTGCTTAATTTTCCCTTAGGGTTACCATTCTCCCTATAGTGTTAATTTATATTGTATTTACATTATACGTATTTGATTATCATATCATGTGGTTTTGGTTATTTAGGGCTTATAGAGGCCGGTTTTTCTAATATCTTGGCATTCACTATCATATGTGATTCATTTTACACTTGGTTAGAGGTAGGATTTCCTATGTTATTCCATTATTTTTAAAATAATTAAGCCCTTGAGTATTATAAATTCTTTTTTTATATAATTACATCCATGTATATTATTTACTATGGATTTGTAAACAAGTTTAATAAATATGAATCCTGACATAAAATGTTTAAATTTTTCGCATGCCAAGAATTTTAATAAATGTATATGAGGTTCATTGAAATGGTTTGGATGTAAATTATAAGGTTTAGGCACCATTTTTGATTTTAAATAAATTAATTCATGTGTTAAATAATTTTTTTAAAAATGGGGTGTGTTTCTAAATTGTATATAAAAGGAATTTCTTAATAAAACCAATATGAAGGGGAAAACATATAATTATGAGTCATGTTTTCTTAAAATAATATTTGTAAATTTATAAAATGAGAAACAAGATGTTTAGGTGACCCTCATTAGTGTAATTGATCTTATTCCTTTCATAAGATCTTTTCATTATGGTATTTTAATCATTTTTTATGATTATTTTAATTGAAAATTTGTTTCTTTCATGTAATGGTGTTAGAGAAGATAGATGTTTTTTGTTTATTATTTATTAATGTATATGTTTCTCATGGATCTATCATTTTATCACCTACACATTAGTTTGGTTATGGAAAACTAGTTATCTATGTTAGAGACCTTGATTTATGCTACACTAGTTTAGTGCACACATGGGATAATGTATTTTCTAGTATGAGATAGGGATAGGTGGGTAGTTGGTAGCCCTACGGGCATCATTAATTTTCTATGGGTTACAGAATTTAGAATCTTTTAACATGAATCAATAAAAGCACTAAATTACAGGGTAATATAGGATAAAAAAGACCATGGTCGAGCCCACATAGATAGGGTTGGAGAAAGTATTAATTGAATAAAAAAACCTAATATAATTTTATTTGATAATAATAAATCTAAAATACTATGCATAGGACTTTTGAAGATTAGGGTAGAGGAAAATATAAAATTGGTGTTGGGCAGTAATGATTTCAAGTTAATGAGATGATAATGTATGAAATAATCAATTAAAGATTATCCTGTTGTAGGAATCGGGTCTTGGCGAGTTCAATGGTCATGATAAACCCTCTCCATCATAAGTTCTCATTTTGTCATGGTCATTTACTTCTGGTTACAAATGGATGGTAACCTAAAACCTTGTTTAAATATAAGGAAATAAGAAAATCTAATTTTCATGGTGGAAGTCTAGTCCCTAAATCACATATTAAACAAATGTATTCAATCTAGGAAATGGTCATGCCAAAAGAAAGAAATTAAACCCAATCTTAAACCCCATTCAAAATGGTCATGCAAGAAGAATGAGGAAGTGGATTGAATTGTAGAGAAAATATGAACTACCAAAAATAATTTAATTAATTATAAAATAACATAAATTTAGTTCCCCTTCATCAGTGATGTTTTAGAACAAAGAAATCACCCGCTCATGCTAACCATGACAATGTTTGTAAAAATAAATAAATAAACATCCTACAGATGTGGTGAAGCAAGTGGTGAGCATTCTCCACAGGTTTCTGGCGAAGTTGCTCCATCTAGAAGATGATGTAAAAGAGTTTAACTAGGGGCTCAATTTATAGGCATTGGAAGAGACCTTCCCGACCTCTTTCATGACATGTACAGAGGGTACACATCATGTACTCACGATCCATATTGCCTTCGTGTCTACATGAGTCTTCTTCATAATGCGTTCTTTAATTTGATTTTTGACTGATGTCACGTAATGTACTAGGGACTCATGATGTGTACTTTATCAGTCTACAGTCATCATAGATCTTGCCAAAATATTCTTTGAAAATGTGTCTGAAAGATGTATCATCGTGTACTAAGGTTACACTACATGTACTTTTCATTCACATAAAGAATTCATGTCACGACTTGTTTTGGAAGTGGACTACTATCCATTGAAGTCACCATATGTTAGATAGGTACACATCATGTAGTGGTGTTTCTCTATAATCTCAATCTTCATTCTTCCTAAAAAATTTGGTGTCGCGCCATTGGAAAATCTCATGGTGTGATGTGTCTTTAAGATAAATTATCCTCCTCCTTTTTTTCTTTTTTTCAAATATTCATTGAATCCTACAATAAAACATAAAACAACTGAAATCACACCAAAATTGGAATGAATTTTCATTTAAGTACAAAACTTACTTTATTAAAACACATTAAAATATATACATGAAATACCCTTATCAAATATCCCAACACATGAATTTATCCTTTTCCTCAAGTAAGGAATCTCAACATACTACCAAGGATGTTCACTTTACCACACTTAAAATTCCATTTCAACAAAAGAATTTGATAAAACGGAAAATTAAACGTTTGAGAATCACATATAGAATAAAATTCAATTCCTCACTTTTCAATGAAACAAATAAATCATGTATTTTAATTTTCCCCTCTTGAAATAGCCATGTTTATTCATTAATCCATTTTTAAATTTCAATTCATTATCTGTATGAATCCCACTTACAATTTATCTGACATGAATTTTCCACTCATTATCAGGTTATAAAGGAAAATTTAATTAATCACATACCAAAAAACATTTAATTTACCATAGTCTTCCAAGACATCTAACTTCTCCACCAGGTAAAGACATAGATCACAATTAATCATGAGGGCTTCACCATTAAGGATTATATGACTCTGAGTCTTTAGGGTAGTTAGGTAAATGATATAAAAATTAAAGATAAAAAAGGAGGTATGAATCTAATGTACATTGTATGATAACAAAAGATAATCCCAATAATTGTCTCCCTTTATAAATTTCATCTCTTTCCCCCCCAAATCTCAATGTGGGATCATGATACTTGAATTTGAAATGATAAAATTAACCTCTACAATTTTTTTCTTATATATATATATATTCGTATATTTTTTTTCTTTTTCAAAATCTATTCTTAGAAAAAAGCTCGCATCCATCACCTAACCACATATGATAAAAAACATCGGTCTAGAAAATGGTGATTTTTGATCCTCCTAAAACACAACCCATTTTTTTCATTTTCTTTTCTAAAATATTTTCTTAATGTTTTCTTATCAAGAAAGGTGATAAATAAAATACAATGAATGATACATGGACTCCCCCAATATCATAATGACCCCCCTAGAAAAATATCCACAATAAAGTATATCCTGGTACACCCAAACGTTCCTCCCCCACACTTATTCATTTAAATATCATGAAAAACATTTATAGAAAGGTATGAATGGATAAAATAGTCCGGTAACATGACTCAATTTCTACCAAGACAATTCATGGCTTCTATGGTCTTAAAAAGGATTAATTCATGGTGGGTCTTACGATAAGGGATAATAAAAAAAATCTTCAATCATATTAAAAATAACTCTGTAGAGACATAGATTTGATAATATGTAGTGAATGTTCTAGAAGAAGACATTCCCTAGTTTCTGAAGAAATATACTATAGATAGAATGGAATATATGGGCTCATTGTATGTAATAGGAATGAGACTAATTGTTGGGAAAATTACTCATGAAATTGTATATGAATAATTAAATCAAATAATGAAAACATAAGAAATTAAAAACCTAGCCAAATATCAAAAAAAATGTCATTTATATTGATTAACATACATCCTTAAATCATGATTTATCAATCCCAAATCCACATGCCTATCTGTAATAATTCTTTCCCCATTTTTCACATTCAAATTCATTAATAAAGAAATTTAAAATTCATAGCATGATAATATTCCAAGGTAGTTTCATGTTGCCTAGATGAGTTGATTAAAGAATGAATCATGTATGGGGCATGAAATTGGTATTTAAAGAATTAAAAAATTAAAAAATATGGGGAATGAAAAAATATTAATTGAAATGTTTATTCCCCATTCAATTAATTCTTAAAACATGGGATTATTACTTCTGACTATTTCTTCTTCTTGTGACTTTGGAGAAACTAAAAATTAAATAGACAAGTAAAAGCACATTTACTTGAAATAATGATAAAATGATAAGGGGAATTTAATCTAAATACTAATATAAAATTAAATTTTATGAAATCAATAAATCTAAATTCTTAGAAAGTATTAAAAATAAAGATTCCTCTAAAAAGATACTCTTTTTTATTGGTCGTTTAGATCGATCATACATGGGTTAGTAGATTGGACTGTGGTAAATTTATAACCCTCTCATCTTTATTCAATCCTGACTTTAATGTATATCCATTTTATCATGAAAATTACTCTTTTGAATTGGTATGGACCTCAGAGGTGGTACCCAGAGTCTGAATAGTAAGAGTATTAGTAACAGAATATCAGCATCGGTCCAGAATCGGTAAAATTATTCTTCTTCAATGGCTGCCTGCATGAGTTGGTTTTATTCAATGATTGTTTTAGGTTCTACAACCAGCTCTTAAACTTCTTCTGTAGCTGCTTCTTCGTCTTTTTCCTCTATGTAATCAGTATAGGGTGCAAGTTCTTCTTCATTTCTTATTTATTTGGGGCACTTAAACTTTATAAAACATTTTTCATAAATTCAGAAACTTCCATCTCTACTTACTCATATTATTCTTCTTATTCGTCTCCTTATCCATATTCTTCATTTTGTTTCCTTCTCTAGTGTGATTCACACCATTCATGTTTTTCAAAAAGGTCAGCCTCTTCATTAACTTCAGAACCTGAAAAATCAAGAACATCGTGACTTGGATAAATATAACCATCAAAAGTGGTACGTTCCACAACTTAATTTTCAATTATTTTATCATGATATGCCTCATAGGTTTTTTTCTCTAGTCTATGGGGTGTGGTGGATTCAATGCATGGGTAAAATTGTGGGCACTCTTATGCTTGACTTCTCATTACTTTAACATCATCTAGTAGTTGTGCCATATCATCCAACAGGAAGGTGAATCTCTCATTTGTAGTTATTTTCCACTGTAGTCCTACCATTACAACTAATAATACCTAGTGTGGTAAAAGGTAATGAAAATAATATTAAAACTCCTATGCTAAAATAAGAAAATAGAAAATATGGGAAAAGACATTGTCTAAATTATCTAACTAATAAATTCTTCATTAATATCCCCAAAAACAGCACCAAAAATTTGGTAGCAGTACGAGCATCGTTAATTTCCACCAGATTACCTAATTTAGAAAAGTATAACATTAATTAAAAAAAATTACTAAACTACAAGGTAGTATTGTATATGAATATTTGAGTTTGAGCCCATAAATATTGGGTTGGAGAGTGTATTAATTAAATAAAGTAAACCTAAGATAATTTTTATTTGATGAAAATAAATCTAAACAACCAATAATAGGATTGTTGAAGATTGGGTGAGCAGAAAATATAAAATGGGTGTTAGGTAGAAATGATTCTAAGTTCATGGGATAACAAGGTATGAAATAATAAATTAACAACCATGCAGTTGTTTAAATTGGTCATAGCGTGTTGAATAGTCCTGATAAACTTTCTCCATCATAAGTTCTCTTTTTTCATAGTTAGGTACTTCAGATTTCAAATGATCGGTAACCCAAAACCCTATTTAAACATATTAAAAATAAAAATTCAATGGTCATGGAGGAATTATAGTCCCTGGATTGTATATTAAACAAATGTATTCAATCTAGGCAATAGTAAAGTGGAATGAAAAAAAATAAACCAAATCCCAAGTCATGCATGTATAATTAGGAAAGCTGATAGAATTGAAAGGAAAATATGAACTCCCAACATGAATTTCATTAATTATACAAAAACATTACATTCAATTCCCCTTCATCACACATGCACCATTACCATGAAATCACTCGCTAATACTAACCATGAACAAGTGTATGAAAATAAATAAATAAATATTATACATAAGTGGTGAAGTTGGTGGTGGCGATCCATCCATAAGATGATGCAAAATGGTGTAGCCAGGGGCTATATTTATAGGAACTGAAAGATATATGTCTGAACTTCATCATGACATGTATTGAGGATACACGTTGTGTACTCCTGATCCTCATTGCCTCTGTATCTGCATGAGAATTACATGTATCATGTTACTTAATTTAATGTTTGACTGATTTCACATTGTGTATTTTGGACTCATGAAGTGTCCTTTCATATTCTATAGTCATCATAGATCTCGACGAAATATTCTTTAAAAACATGTCTGAAAGATGTCACATCATTTACTAAAGATACACAATGTGTACTTTTCATTCATAACGTGTTTTCATGTGACAAATTTCTTTAGTGGTGGACTTCTATCAATGGAGTCATGACATGTATTCTAGCTACATGTTGTGAAGTGGTGTTTCTCTAGAATCTCCATCTTCATTCTTCCTAAAAAAATTGATGTCAAGCCATGAGAAAATCTCACGATGTGATGTTTCTTTATGATCAATTTTCCTCTTCATTTCATTTCCTTTTCAAATATTCATTGAATCTGACCATAAAACCTAAAAAAACTCAAATAACACACAAATTGGAAAGATTTATCATTTACTTACAGAAATTCCATTATTAAAACATTGTAACATATTTTCATGAAATACACTTATCAAATACCCCAATAATATAATTCAGCATTTTCCTCAAGGATGGAATCTCGACATACTACAAGGGACAATCACCTTACCATGCTTCATATTCAATTTCAACAAAATAAATTGATCAAATTGAAAATTAAATGTTTGATCATCATATATATAACTTTTTTCAATTCCTCAATTTTCAAATAAACAAATCAATCGTGTATTTTAATTTTCCCCTTTTGAAGTATCCATGATTCCTCATTCATTCATTTTCATTTTTAAATTCATTATCTGTATGCATGCCACTTGAAATTTAGCTCACACGATTTTCTCACTCATTATCTAGTTATAAATGAAATTTGAATTCAACAAATACTGAAAAAACATGTTACTTAGCAAGTCCTACAAGGCATCTAACATCTCTACCGTGTAAAGACTGAGATCACAATTAGTCATGAGCACTTCACCATTAAGGATAAAATGACTCGGAGGCTTCAAGGTAGGTAGTTAAATTAAAAAAAAATTAAATATCAAAAGGAGGTTTGACTCTAAATTACTTTTCATGATAACCAAAGATAAGATCAATAATTGTCTCCCTTTACAAATTTCATCTCCCCCCCAAATCTCAATGTGGGTAGATGATACGTGTATGTGCAATGATAAAATCAACATATATTTCTTTTTCTCTTTATACATACACACATATATATACACACATATATTATTTCTTACATTTTTTTCTTTTTCAAAAACTATTCTTGGGAAAAATATCAAATCCATCACATCACCACATATGATCAAAAATCATCAGTCTAGAAAATGATGATTTTTATGCTCAAAAAACACAACTTATTTTTTCATTTTCTTTTTTCAAATGTTTTTTTAAATGTTTTTTTAGCAAGAGAGGTGAACAATAAAATATAATTAATGATACCCGACCTCTGCCCATATAATTATGATGAACCCCTAGAAAAATATCCACAATAAAGTACATCTAGATACACTTAAATCTTCTTCCACCACACATATTGTTTTAAATATCATGAAAAACATTTAGTGGAAGGTAGAATGGGTAAAATTGGCTTATAACACAGCTCAATTTCTAACACGGCAATTCATGGATTCTACAGGCATAAAAAGGATTAATTCATTGTGGGTCTCAGGATAAGGGCTAAAAAAATTTGACTTAATCATATTAAGTAACTCTATATAGTCATATATTTGATAAGATTCAGTGCACGTTCTAGAAGAAGACATGATCGAGTTTCTCAAGAAATATACAATATATACAATGGAAAATATGGTCCCAGTTGATGTCTAGGGAATGAGACGAATGGTTGGGATAATTACTCATAGAAATGCATATGAATAGTTTAATAAATTAATGAAAACATCAAAAATTCAAAACATGGCCAAATATTATAAAAATTTCACTTACAGTGATTAAACTTCCTAATTTAATAATCATTTTTCAATTCCTGAACCACATTCTTATCTCTACTAATTCTTTTCTCTATTTTTGTAATTAAAATTCATTAACAAATAAATTTAAAATTCATGGAATGATAATAATCCAGGGTAGTTTCTTGTCTCCTAGATCATTTTTTTCAAGAATGAATCAATTATGGGGAATTAAATTGGAAATTATATCTCTACAACATTTAAAAAAATGTGTTCAATAAAAAAAATAAGAATTTCAATGCTTATTCAACTTTCAATTGCTGCCTCAATCATGGGATGATTCCTTATTCATGGTGCTTCTATTTGTTCCTTTTATGGACCTGAAAAATAAATAGACAAGTGAAAGTACATTCCCTTAAAATAACTACAAAAACGATGAGGGGAATTAAATATAAATACTAATATAAAAATAAATTATATGAAATCCATAAATCTGAAGTCCAATAAAGTAGTAAAAAATGGGTTTCCTCCTTGAAGATTTTCTTTTTTAATGGTTGTTTAGATCAAACATACCTAGGTTAGCTAATTGGATTGTGGTAAAGTTATAACCATCTCATATTTACCTAATCTTGACATTGAATTCCATCTATTTCAGCTTGAAGCTTCCTCTTTTGAATTTTCATGGACCTCAGAGGTGGTGACTAGTGTCTGAATAACAAGAGTATTACTAATATAATTTTATCATCAGTCAAGACATGATAAAATTAATCTTCTTCAATGGTTGGTTGTATATTTTGTGATTCTTAAATGATCTCTTCAAGTTATGAAACAAGTGTTTCAACTTCATCTGTTGATGCTTTTTCTTCTTGTTCCTCTGCATAGTCAATACATGGTTCACCTTTTTTCTTCTTCTTCTTCATTCGGTGCACATAAACTTTCTAAATTTTTTTTCTTATATTCAGAAATTGTCATCTCCACTTCCTCACCTTCTTCATCTTCTTATTTTCCTCCTTCATCTTCTCCTTGACACTTCCTTATTTATTTTTATTCAGACCATTCAAGTCTGGCAGTAAGGTCACCCTCTTCATCATATTTAGAAACTAAAAAAATCTTGGGCATCATGATTAGGATAAATATAAGCATCAGAAGTGCTACATTCCCTAGCTTTATTTTCAATTATTTTCTCATGATATGCCTCAAATTATTTTTTCTCTAAGATAATGGGTGCAGTGGAATCAAAGCATGGGTATAGTTTTGGTCACTCGTGTGGTATACTTCTCATTGTTTTAACTTCATTGAATATTTGTTCCATATCATCCAATAGGAAGAAGAAGTTATCTTTTTTAGAAATTTTACTATGTAGTCCTATAATCACAACTAAAGATACCCAGTGTAGTAAAATATAATAAAAATTATATTAAAAATCCTATACTAAAATATGAAAACAGAAAATTTGGGAAAAGACATTGTCTAAATTATCCAACTAATAAATTCTATGTTCCTATCCCTGGCAATGGAACCAAAATTTTGTAGCCTTACGTGCACTGTTAATTCCCATCAGGTTACCAAATTTATAAATTTTTATCATGAAACAAAAAATCACTAAACTAAAGGGTAGTATAGGATATGAAAGTCTGATGTCGATCCCACAGAGACAGGTTTAGGGAAAGTAGTAGTTAAATAAAATAAACCTAAGATAATTTTGATTTGATGAAAATAAATCTAAACTATTGAGAATAGGATTGTTGAAGATTGGGGGAGAGGAAAATATAAAATGAGTGTTAGGAAGTAATGAGTCCAGGTTCATGAGATAAAAGGTATGAAATAATACATTAAAAATCATGAAATTATTGGAATGGGATCTTACCAGGTTCAATGGTCATGATAAACACTCTCCATCATATGTTTTCATTTTCTCATGGTTAGGTACTTCATATTACAAATGATGGGTATCTTGAAACCTTATTTAAAAATAGGAAAAAGATAAACCTAATGGTGATAGTGTAAGTCTGGTCCCTAGATCGCATATTAAACAAATGTATTCAATTTAGGAAATGGTCATCCAGAAAGAATGAAAATAAAATCAATACCGAACCCCACTCATAATGGTCAAGAAAGAAGAATTAAAAAAGTGGATATAATTGACATGAAAAAATGAAATCCCAACATTAATTGCATTAAATAAAAAATACCTTACATTAAATTCCCCTTCATCACACATGAATTGGCACAAAGAAATCACCCTCTCATGTTAACTACAAGTGGGTGTATAAAAATAAATAAATAAAAATCCTACAAAAGTGGAGAAGCAGGTGGTGTGCCTTCTCCTTAAGATTCTGGTGGTAGAGCTTCATACTGAAGATGATGCCAAAGGGTGTAGTCTGCGGATTTATTTATAGGCGTTGGAAGAGATATTCCTAATCTCCAGCACAACATGTACTGAGGGTACATGTTATGTACTACTTATTTTCATTGCCTCTGTGTCTATGTGAGTTTTTGGTGTATCGCGTTCGATAATCTGAAGTTTGACTGATGTCATGTCGTGTACTAGGGACTCACAACATGTACTTTCTTAGTCTACATTCATCATAGATCTTGCCAAAATATCCTCAAAAAATTTGACTGAAAGATGACACATCGTGTACTGAGGTTACGCGACATGTTCTTATCATTCACAGCATGTCTTCATGTATCGACTTGCTCTAGTGGTGGCCCTCTATCCGATGAAATCACAATGTATTGGCTTGGTATAGGTTATGCAGTGGTGTTTCTACAAAATCTCCATATTCATTCTTCCTCAAAAATTCAGTGTCGTGGCGCAAGCAGAGCTCACGTCGTGATGTGTCTTTAATCTTAATTTTCCTCTTCTTTTCATTCCATTTTCATATATTCATTGAATCATACCATAAGGCATAAAACAACTCAAATCAAACAAAAATTTGAAAGATTTATCATTTAAGTAACAAAATTCTTTTATTAAAGCAACGTAAAATGTATGCATGAAATACACATATCAAATACCCCAACACTTGAATTTATCCTTGTCCTCAAGGATAGAATATCATCATACTATAAAGGACGTTCACATTACCATGACTCAAATTAAATTTCAAAAACACAAATCGATCAAATGGAAAATTAAATTTTTGAGTATCACATATAGAAAATGTTTCAACTCCTCACTTTTCAAAGAAAAAAAATCAACCATGTATTTTACATTTACCCTTTTGAAATATCCAAGTTTCTTCATTCACCCATTTTCATTTTTCAATTCATTATCTGTATGCATAACACTTTCAATTTATCTCACATGAATTTTTCTGCTCATTATCAGGTTATAAACAAAAATTTAATTCTTCACAAACCTCAAAAATATTTAACTTTCCATAGGATTTAAAGGCATCTAACATCTCCATCTCGTAAATATAGAGATCACAATTAATCATGTGGGGATCACCATTAAGGATTAAATGACTTAGAGGCTTCAGGGTAGGTAGGTAAATGATATAAAAAGTAAAGCTCAAAAGTAGGTTTGGTTATAAAGTATTTTCCATGATAAAAAAAGATAAGCTCAATAATTGTCTCCTATTTCCAATTTCATCTCTTTCCCCCCAACAAATCACAAAGTGGGATCATGATACATGTATGTGTAATTATAGAATCAACCTCTCTTGATTTTTTTACTTATATGTATATATATATATATTTTATTTTTTAAAAGCTATGATTAGGAAAAATCTCACATCCATCACCTAACCATATACAATAAAAAATCGTCGGTCTAGAATATAGTGATTTTTTATCCTCCCAAAACACAACCCATTTTTTCATTTTCTTTTTTCAAATATTTTTTATTGTTTTTTTAGAAAGAGAGGTGAACAATAGAATACAATGAATGATACATGGCATCCACCATTTCATAATGAAAACAACAAATGTAATATCCATAATAAAGTATATCATGATACACCAAAATGTTTCTCCCCTACACTAATTCTTCTACATATCATAAAAAACATTTATAGTAAAGTAGGAATGGATAAAATAAGCTTATAACACAAATAAATTTCTATCAAGGAAATTCATAACTTATATGGGCTTAAAAAGTATTAGTACATGGTGGGTCTTCAGATAAGGTCTAACAAAATATTTTCCTCAATCATATTAAAAGTAACTATATACAGTCCATGCTATGATAATATGTAGTAAATTTTCTAGAAGAAAACATGTCGATGTTTCTCAAGTAATTTATAATCGATATAACAGGGAAATATTGGCTCCGTGGATGTCTTGGGAATAAGACGAATGGTTGGGACAATTACACATTGAAATGCATACGAATAATTGATTCAATTAAGGAAAACAACAAAAATTCAAAACATAGCCAAATATCATAAAAATTTCACTTAAAATGATTAGAACGCTTCCAAAAATCAGGATTTTTCATTCCCTAATCCATGTTCTTATCACTACTAATTCTTTTCTCCATTTTTCTCATTCAAATTCATTGACGAGGAAAGTTAAAATTCACGACATGATAATTATCCCAGGTAGTTTCATGTCTCCTAGAAAAGGTGATTGAAGAATAAATCAATTATGTGGAATGAAATTGGAAATTAAAGATCTAAAACATTTAAAAAATGTTGGGAATACAAAAATTCTAATTTTAAATGCTTATTCCCCTTTCAATTGATGCTCCAAACATGGGTTGATTCCTTCTATCTGCTGCTTCTTTCTATGCCTTTGATGGACCTAAAAAATAAATAGAAATGTAAAATTACAAGCCCTTGAAATAAAGATAAAAAATAAAATTGGAATTGAATATAAATCCAAATATATAATTAAACTCTTTGAAATCAATAAATCTAAAATCCTAGAAAGAATTAAAAATAGCATTTCCTCCCAGAAGATGCACTTTTTTGACAGTCGTTTAGCTCAACCATACCTAGGTTAGCTGATTGGACTATGGTAAAGTGGTAACCCTATCGTATTTACCCAATCTAGACTTTAAATTCCATCCAACTCAGCTTAAATCTTCCTCTTTCAAATTGGTGTGGACCTTGTAGGTGGTGAAAATTGTCTAAACAATAAGAGTATTGCTAACAGAATTTCAAAATCATTCCGAACACGGTAAAATTATTCTTCTTAAATGGCTAGATTCATGTGTTGGGTTTCTTAAATGATCACTTCAGGTTCTAAAACCAGCTCTTCAAAATATGCTGATTTTCTTCTTCTTCTTGTTCCACTTCGTAGTCAGTTAAGGGTAGAGCTTTTTCTTCTTCTTCTTCTTCATTCGGTACACTTAAACTTTATAAAACATATGTCATAAATTTTTCAACTGTCATCTCTAATTCCTCTTCTTCTTTATCTTCTTATTCTCCTTATTCATATTATCCTTACTACTTCCTTCTCTACTGTGATTCATACCATTCAATTCCTACAGCACTATCACTATCTTTATCATCTTCAGAACCTGAAAAATCAAGGACATCATGATTAGGATAAATATCAGCATAGGAAATGGTATGATACTCAACATAATTTTCCATGTTTTACTCATGATATGCCTCATATAACATTTTCTCTAGGCTATGGGGTGTGGTGGTATCAATGCATGGGTACAGTTGTGGGAACTCATATGGTAAACTTCTCATTTCATTAACATCATTGATTAGTTGCACCATATTATCCGATATGAAGGCAAACCTCTCCTTTTTAGTCATTTTACACGGTAGTCCTATCATCTCAACTAAAAATACCCAGTATGATAAAAGGTAATAAAAATTATATTAAAAACCCTATACTAAAATCAGAAAAAATAAAATATGGGAAAATAAATTGTCTAAATTATCCAACTAATAAATTCTCCATTCCTATCCCTGAAAATGACACCAAAAATTTGGTAGTCCTATGGGCATAATTCATTCACACTGGGTTAATAAATTTATAATTTTATAACATGAAACAAAAAAACCACTAAACTACAAGGTAGTATAATATATGCAAGTCTGAGGTCGATCCCACATATATAGGATTAGAGGAAGTATTAATTAAATAAAACAAGTCTAAGTTAATTTTGATTTAATGAAAATAAATCTAAACTACTAAGCATTGGATTGTTGATGATTGGGGGAGAGGAAAATGTAGAATGGGTTCCAGGATGTAATGATTCTAGGTTCATGAGATGACAAGGTCTGAAAGAATCTATTAATAATCATGTAGTTTTTGGAATCAAGTCATAGAGAGATCAATGGCCATGATAAATTCTATTTATCATATGTTTTTCTTTTTTCAGTGTTAGGTACTTTGGATTATGAATGATGGATAACCAAAAACCTTATTTAATTATAGGGAAATGGAAAAAACCAATGGTCATCATGGAATTATAGTCCCTAGATCACTTATTTAACAAATATATTCAATCTAGGCAATGGTTGGATACAAAGAAAAAAAATAAACCCAATCCCAAACCCTGCTCAAAATTTAAATGCAAGAATAATTTAGAAAGTGGATATAATTGAATAAAAAATATGGAATCCCAACATTAATTTCATTAACTATAAAATTCCTTACATTAAATTAACATTCATCATGAATCCACCAACATAAAGAAATAACCCACTAATTCTAACCACAAGTGGGTTTATAAAAATAAATATATAAAAATCCTACAGAAGTGGTGAAGAAGGTGGTGTTACATCTCTGTATGCATTCAGTTGTGGTGCTCTGTCCAAAATATGATGCAAAAGGTCATATCTAGGGGCTCTATTTATAGGTGTTAGAATAGATCTTCTCAACTAATGTCACGATGATTATTGAGGGTACACATCGTGCACTCCTGATATGTGTTGCCTCTGTGTCTGCGTGAGTCTTCTGCATATCATGTTCTTTAATTTGATGTTTGACTGATGTCACGTCGTGTTCTGGGGATTCACTATTTGTAATTTCTCTATCTATAATCATCAAAGATCTCACCGAAATATTCTCCAAAAAATTGTTCGAAATATGTCACATCGTGTATTGAGGTTACATGACATTTACTTGTCATTCACAACATGTCTTCATGTCACGACATTATCTGTGAGGTGGCCTACTATCCAATAAATTCACAACATATAGGCTACATACATGACATGTTTTCATGGGGTACTTGGAATAAAAAATGGGACCTTTGGATCTATATAAAGACTCATCATCCTTATCTAGATGTGGAGATTGAGATTCATATCCCTTATTATTGGGATTTTAGTATGACCATATCTAATTTTGGGTTATATTTCCCAATTTAACTTATGGGTTGAGATTACATTTATTTATTATTTCATCTATCTTGGTTTTTGGTTTATCCTACTGAGTGTGTTTATACTAAACCTTACATAGTATTTTCACTCATGTGTTGTGTCTTATATAGATGACAGGAAAATTAGGGGTGACCTTGTTGGACTTTGTGTCGGTAGAGCATAGCAATACATGGGGTCACTGCTCGTGTTAGGTGGTTAGTCATGAATATTGTGAGTTAGGAACTCTTTCGTATTTCCCTTTTTAGTTGTTTTTAGGATGGGATAACTTTTAACTCTAGTTGGGTGTATATATTCTCCTCATTATTTTTTTTACCATACTACACTTTGTTGTTTTTCTAAGAGTTTGTCTCATTCCTTGTTTACTCTCTAGAGGTTTCATATTTATTATATCTCAATATTGTTACATGGAACCAGTGTGTGTGTTTATAGTTACATTAGTCTAAGGCCTCCCATTTAAACTATATGAATACTCGACACTTTTATTCAGATCCTAGATTATTGGATGTAGGATTGGGGTGTTACTCTCAGCTTACTGTTTGCCCAAGAAGGAACCATATTGGTTGAGTCAGGATATATTGTTATCAAATGAGGTTTTCTCTAGGGATGTTTTTTTGAGATGGTTATGTCATGAATTTTTCTTGAAGAACTTATATAAATGATGTTAATGTATCCCGAGTTCGACTCTAAGACCTGGGGACCTAGTGGTGGTGTGAAAACTGTTGTATCCACACACCGAGGCATTTAATACCCTTTAGAATACTGATAATGATAAAGAACATGTTGTAGGGAAAAAATGGTACACTAATTGTATAGTATTGGTTCTTTTCACTTAAATTTCCTTATTGATTTATCTCCCCAAATAAGATCATCTAACCATGGTACATATTGTTAATTTGTAGGATGCCTCCCTAATGACAACCATCTTGGATACTGAGATAGGTTTATGATGCTGAAAATTTGAGTAATGAGGCCCTAGTACAAGGCTCTATTCGTAATGTGTTACCTCTATGAGAGCATAGAGCAGTTATCCCACATGTTGGCTATCACATATACCCACCTCTAGTGGTTATAAAGGATGATCATCTTCTTATTGAGCAACAGATATCCCCAATGGTTCAAGATGATAATGTGTGAAGTCTTAATATGTTTCACTTGTTCTGTCAGTAGATACTATTTAAGTTACATAGAGAGACTAACCCTTAGGAACTAGAGGATTTTTTTGAGTTAGATGTATGAGTTTTCCATATTTTTTATACTGCAAATGATAATATGGTTATGCTAACAACTATCCTTCTTCATGGAGTAGTAAGTTTCTAGTGAGGATTGATCACATAGACACAAGATGAGTGGATTCTATCATGGATATACATTTAGTTATTTTTATGTGATGATTATTGTCCTTCAATATAAAATTATATGCGAATATTTAAATTTATTAAGAAAAACTGGGTGATATTTCAGTTGATGAGTATACATTGGTGTTTAAAAACCTCACATTCTACTCTCTATTGATAGGTTGTGATATGGATACTTCAAGGAATATATGTTTTAGTATGGACTCTACAGGGACATATTGGATAGTGTCATATTTTTATGATTTCCTAATTATGATGGAGTATTGGACTGGGCCTTGGTGATATATAGATTTATAGTAGAGAGGCATCAGACAGCTAGTGCAAGTAGTGGATATCATGGGGCTGAGTTGTCTACAATATCTAGTAGGTATCAATGATCAGGGTCTAAAAACAAGAGGCGTAATCATGATTAGACTCATACATGAGGATCTATAAAGAAATTATTTCACAAGCGGTCTAGTTATCATAAAGATGGGGTATGTTATTATTGGGATGGGTGAGGTCACATAGCTTGTGATTTCCCAATCCAACAAGATATAGATGGTTTAGAGATAGTGGATAGACCTACACGGTAGTGATAGTGTTATTATCATGGATCTCTCAACCATGGTCAGGGTGTCTCCAATGTCACTTTTGGTTTTTATATGTTTTATTTGTGGGGAAAGTCTTCTATAATTATAATTTAGTGGTGGATTCATAAAATATTAATGTATTACTCACATTGGAGACACCCAAGAGTATATTATAGGTGTGGAGTTTCTATAACTTAATAGGGTAATATTGAAGTTATGTGGTGGAATTTTGTTTTATTTCATCCCCATTGACTACCTTAATCCAGAAAGGGTATCAATTTCCTTGTATTGTAGTTCATAGTCTTAAAGGATATGGGGAAGAGGTTGGATAGTGATCTTGTATTGAGATTTCTAGGGGTGAGTCAAGTATATAGTGTTTTTGATGCCTCTAAAGATGGCCTTAAATTCATGTTGATGTAGAGGCATGTAGTTATTTTTTATGGGTCTAGGAATTTGATACCCCATGAGAATAACTACATAACCCATGACTTGGTATTAGAAGTGGTAGTATTTCCTTTGATTATGTGGAGACATTATATTTTGGGTGAGTATTTTTATATTTATTCTGACCACCAGAATCTTAGTTACATATTTGACCAATGAAACCTCAACCTAAGACATAGGCATTGGTCGGTGTTTCATAAAAACTTTGACTTTGAGATATTCTATATTTCAAGGATGAGAAATATGGTGGCATATACCCAAAATAATAAATTCCATTCTCGCTTGGTGGAGGACGCGTTGGAGTAATTAGCCTTACTGTATTTGAACATGGTATAGGAAAGAGGGGAATATTATCTTTAGATGATGGTACTGACTCCAACACTTATAAAATGTTTTTGAGAGAGGCTCAGTTTAGTGACATCAACTATAAATTTCTTCATGACCAAAAATCCTCAGTAGGTGCACCAAATGGATTTTCTAAAGGAGGGTAACAAGTCATCCTTTCTATAGAAAATATGGTAGTTATGGCCGCATTGAATGAGGTGGTTCTATGGGATTTTCATACATCCACCTTAGTGGTAAAATAAAGAGGGAAAAATATTTACTAATATCTTTGGTGTTAGTTATGGTTGGCTGGAATTAGGTGAAGTATTGCTGAGTATGTTTCTTAATACCTCACCTGTCATTGAGTGAAGGCTGAACACAAGGTTCTAGAAGGTATGACTCAACCAATTGAGATCTTATAATGGAAATGGGATGAAAGATTGGTGTAAATTGTGATGGGTATTTTAAAAATATCTGGAGGCCCAAATTATATCTAGGTAATTATTGATTGACATATTATGTTGGCACACATACTTATAATCCATGATTAGATTTTAGTTGACAGTTTTAGGAATTTTTACATATAGGAAATCATCCCTATTCATGGGGTACATGTAATAATTGTCTCTTAACATGATGGTCAGTTAATTTCCTAGTGGTGGAGAGGTTTGAAGTAGGATCTCAAGACCCAGTTACATATGAGCATGATGTTTCACACCCAAGAGGATGGTTTGGTAGAGTTAACAATCTTGGTTTTTTAAGAAATGTTGAGATCCTTCATGTTGTATTTCACCTAGAGATGGGAGGATCACTTGGAATTAGTGGAGATAACCTTTAATAATTTCTATCACTCCATTATCAGCATGACACCATTCAAGGAACTGTACGAGGGAATTTAAGGTCACCCTTCTACTGGTATAAGATAATAAATTCATCTATTGATGGGATAGAACAAGTTCAGGTGATGATAAAAATGGTTTTGGTGACCAATTAGTATATAAGGATAGTTCATATTCATCATAAATATGACATGATTGACATTTTATACATTTGGAGTTTTGGAAGGGAGATTATGTATTCCTAAGATTCTCCCCATGATGAGTGTTTTATAGATTTCTTCAGGGAATCAAACTATCCCCAAGGGTCATTAGACCATTCCAGATTCAATGTAGTGTTGGGAAAGTTGCATATCACTTGACCTTACCCCCATAGTCGGAACAAGTATATAATTTCATCTATATGTATCAAATAAGGTGATATGCGAATTACCCATCACATGTTATTGACTAGGGTCAGCTAGAAATCGGGGATGGATCCACCTTTTCAAAGTACCTGGTGGTTATGAGGGATCGACAAGAGATGTCGCAGTGTGGTTGGACCATACCATTATTTTGATAATTTTAGAAGTATGGGAACCATAACGAGATCTCCTTGGAGCATGATAGCTTGGTTTTGTCTCATGACCCTCACCTTTTTGTGTAGCTTTTCCATCATGGGGTGAACATCCTTAAATATGAGGAGGATGTAACAAATATGGTTTTCATAGTTTAATCCTTAAAATATTTATTTATGTATTAATATATTATCTTTTCTCAAATTTGGTGTGGTGTTTATGGTGTCATAGGACCCCTAAATTAATTTATGAAAAATATCAATATTTTTAAATTGTACGTGAACATATTTTGTGAATTAATGGAATTCCCATTGATCAAAAATTCATATGGAACACCCAAGACCCTAGTTGATTTATGGACATGGGGTTCAACCTAGACATGATGTAAATTTGTTCATCATTGGATGATAAATTGAAGTTTATTTGATATAAGGTGTGTTAAAAAAATTAAATTATTATTTATTTAATTTATTAAATGATTAAACTATCTTTCTCCTCCATAAAGTTTTAGTTATGGAAAATCCCCTGGGTTAGCCACATAACCTTGGTAGATTAGAGAGGAGGAGAGAACCACTATTGTAATTGAAGAATTCAAGATCATAGATCTATGATAACCGATCGAGGAGATTTCTGGACCAAGTAATGAACATAATGTAATATTCAAGGACATCATGAGGGAATGAGTTCATCACTAATGATCGATATTTTCTCATGGTAGGGCTTTATTTATGTGATTCTTTCTAATTAATTGATTTCTAGTATGGATTTGATATATCTTATATTATTTTTTCAATTTTCTCACCTAGAACAATAAATCTCTTGGGCTTCTCTTGATTGTTAAATTCCTATTTAATTATTTATGGTTTCTTTGATTATGATCATTGGTCAATTTTGCAATTAACAATAATAATATTACATTATTATTATTCCTATCCCATCTTTTTTGTCTTTTTTCTTCATTATTTTCCCATGGGGATAGTGATTTAACATTTCCAGGCCAATTTGAGTGCAATCAAACCTCTATATTTTCAATAGTTAGTTGAATGACCATGGGGTCAATGGATAATAGATGAATAATGTTTGAATGACTTGTCATGGATGATATTTTCAAGTATGAGAACATCATTTTAGTGATGGGAGGCAGGAAAGAACTCACTCAGGTGAGGAAAAGCCCAATTTCCATCCAACAGAGTCCAGAAATAGATGACCAAAGACATTTCCATTGATTTTGGAAAATTAGAGAAGGATTTAGGTGGGATTTTTGGTTGTATTAGAGGAAGAGGGGAGCCATCCGGAATAAATTAACAATTCTATAGAAATATATACTACATGTTGTATATTCTAGAGGAACACATGTCATGTTTCTCAATTTCATATGATAGCTAGTGTTTTGGTGTGAGTTAAATATTACACATCATATTGATAGGACCACTTGCTATGTGATACTACCTAGATGCTTGAGAAATGTGTATACTATTGAAACCTAAGTGGTTATATATTCCATACCCCAATAGACACACATTGTGTGGAGGAACATGTCTAGTTGATCTGTGTCTAGGGAATAATATGTCTAGGCCTTTGGGTAGTTCTACAAACCATGTGTATTAATGAACACATCATGTAATTTCCCAAGAATCTCCTACCTTGAATATCATTATATTTATAATTTTGATTTATTCTAGTGAGTTTTCCATTCTAAGTATAATCCCATGTAGGACATGATGGTATCATTTATTCATGCATTAGAGATATGATGTGAGGTGATATAAGTGGGATGATTTGTACAGGTGATGTTTAGCCAATTGAAGTGATTTCTTTTCATAACCAAGATGATAGAGGGATCAATACTCCCCTGACTCACCGGGGTTAAATTCCCCCTTATCCTATATATAGGTATATTGGGTACTCCCAAAGACTATATAGGGCATGGGTCCTCTATCTGTGTAGTGGTACTCCTCCTTTATCAAGATCATATATAGCGAGGGTATTTTACTTGAGTTATTGCTCCATTGATAATGGTACTCAGTAGTGAGGAGTGAGACATATATTTTCATTATTTTGAGCTTTATTATGGGTGATTGGAATCAAATATAAGACATTTGTAGAGGTATGAAAACTCATGTTCTTTAGATACTTATGGATATTTATATTACTCTACATTTTTACTATATTTTTAGAATGATTATATTAGATGTTGGGTTTCATTTCCCAAATTGACTTATAGTTTCAGCTTACTCATATTTTCTATTCTTTTCCTATTATTTTTCATGGTGTCCTACTAATTATACCTATACTCACCCCTCTTTGGTATTTTCCTACATAAGTCATGTCTAATGTTGATTACAAGTATATTGGAAAAAACTTTTATGGTCTAGGTATTAGTGGAGAACATTATTATTTGGAGGTTTTGATCTTGTTTATTGGTCAGTCATGGATTTTGTAAGATGGGATATCTTTTTTTATTTCCCTTTTACAATTTTTGTTAAGTTGGGACCTCTTTTATCTCTAGTTGGACATGTATTTATCACCTTATACTTCTATTATACTTTTCTAAACATTGATATTTTTCTTGTAGGTCAACACATGCATTATTTATTCTCTAGAGGTTTTATGTTTAATATATATCTTCACTATTACATGGATCTTGGTTTGAGCATATGTACTAGTATATTAGAATAATTCCTCCCACTTCAATGATACTCATACTCAGTGCTTGTCACCAGCCCTTGGAATATTCGAGGTGGGCTTCGGGTGTCACTCCTAGATTATTTTTGGCCCAGGAATGGGAGCAGTGTGTCAGGTTGTGATATGAGGAGTGTGGGATGACACTAGGGAGAATAATCCATGTGGGGAAGAATGGTAGAGAGTTATAATGTGACATGGAAATACCATGGGCATCATTAAGTATAGTTCCATGAGATCTAATGGAAATACAATCATGGTCCCAAAGAAAAGTTTGACATGGGACTCACTGAATGCACATACTGTTTGAATTATAAAATATGGTCAAAATTGGGTGATATGGTGTCGCATCTATTGTCTTCTCCACCATTTAGAGTTTCCTTATCATGATAATAGGTTTCATACCATGGGTATTCCTATTTCACTAAAATATTCTATTAGAAGTCGAGGTAACTTCCTTGTGAGATTATAAGAAGATTAATTTCACTCAAAATAGTAATTTGTTGAAATCAAGTGGTAGTTAAATAAATATAGAGTATCTATACATGATTAATTCCTTAAAATATCATGATTGTATAATGTATGGTGTTAATAAAAAGGATATAGTCTAGGTAAGTTCATCATATGAATATAGAAGCTCTATATTCTGATAGTTTGAGAAAAGTGATGTCAATAGATTAAGTAGATTAAAGTAAGAAAAATACATATACATTTGTGAAATATTAACACCATGTTTTTAAGTATAGTAAAGGATTATATGGGGGAGGATATTTTTTGAAAGATGATAGGATTTTATTGTTTTGGTTCATCTCATATATAAATACATGGATTTAATTATATTAGAGTATCAAAAAATAGTGTTAAATAGATGGAATGAAGTCTCTATATTCATGAAAGTACTACATGATAAAGATTCCTTCCATGATATTTATTTAAGTGATCGTCTATTTCATGGAGGATCTGATGAAATACTTAATTGAGTGGAGTTAATGTAGGGATGCATCTATTTAAAGATAATATCATTCATTTTAATTTTCATGAGATTCATGCGGTAAGAAGGAATTATCACAAAAAATATGTTACTTAAAGATCATGTATCACTCTAAGTATACCTGAATGTAGTATTGCGAACTAAGTGGAGACCAAGTAGTGAGTTACACTTTATTGAATATAATTTCAAAAACTAAATGTTTTATGAATAATATTTTATATTACTAGAATAAGTAATAGTGTGTGATCTTACTAAAGGATGAACCAAGTGTTGTGTGAAACACTTGTGTAGAGTAGAATATAATTTAATAGATGATAAAAAGTTGACAGTGTGTTTTTAAAGTTTAAGGTTATGAAAGAATAATATTGAGCAGTACAAAATTTAAAAAACAAGAATCTAAATACTGTATTGAATTAAAAGTTACATCTACTAATTATTTAGTAATCCGAGGAAGAAGATTACTTGAAGATATTTGATGAGTTTTGAGTTGATCAATTTTATTATATATAAGAGAATATGGATGAATTAAATGAATTTGAATTATACAATCAAATAAATTTGAATACCTTCAACCAAGTAATATGAACTTTTAGTTGATCCACATACATCCTATGGCATAAAAGAGATCATATTCAATAGTTCTTCAAAATGAGAACTTGTGGAGACTCGAGGTTTCTAGTATAATCCATGCCCACTCATGGAAAACTAATGGGGGCCAATATATAGAACCATAGGGATGTGTTACATGTTTATCTTTGTAATATGATGAATAATAACCAATGTAAAATGATAAATACATGATTTTATGATCATACATGGCCAACCAATTTGTAATTGATAACATGATTATTAGTGGGGAATCTATGTCTCATACTACAATCGAACACAACATGGGAATAATACCACACCATAGGGGGAGAATATTATAAAAATACCATGTGTCAGGGTTAATTTACTTTTTTATCATGTGGTGTCAATGTGTTTGTGAACATGTGAGATCTATTCATTCTAATAAGTGACAGAGACTCGATACCAAAAGGCGTAAAACTTTAAAAAGGAAGAAATTGGTAAAAATGGTCCACACTAATTTTTCACCCCCCTGTGAGACACTAAAATTTCTTAAGGAACATCACACCCAAAAATACTTATATTAGAGTTATGAATACAATTGAAATCAATAATATTACATAGTTTAATAGATTGATATAAATTGATTATATGAATGAAATGTTTTCACAGCCATTGAATACTTATCATCCTCTTGGTGGACCATATCAAATTGTTTTGAGTTATAATTTATGAATAATAATATATATCATTTTTAAAATGATAAATAGTTTTGGAACACATGAAAAGGGTCTAGAATACCCAATACAAGTTGATGTAGTGGATATGAGCGGGTGTTTTCTTTTGTTTTTTGTGACTAAAATGTGGGATATTTTTGTTGAAATCGTTTTAATTTTAGTTTATAGTAGATTTTCATTAATTACATTGATGATCAGGTGTGAGTGATTTTTTTCCATTAAAAGAATTATTTAGTTGTCTCTTTAATAAGGGATATTCTATTTATTTTATAAATCATATTTCTAATGAAGGCTGTGTTAAATAAGGATTTTTTTTTTTAGAAAATTTAATTTTTTTTCTATGGGAGAATAATTTTTTTTTCTAGTGAATTAAATATAGAATTTTAATATATAAATCCTACTATTTTTTATAGTTTTCAATTAATTAAAATTTTGATGAGTTGTGATTCATCACTAGTATTTATAAATTCATTTACGCAATTAAAAATATGCATTCCATTCCAACATTTAACCCTAGTAATTAATTTTAGATGAATTAATTTATATATTTTAACAATTTTCTTCTATATTTTAACTCAAACCATCTATATTTAATCATACATATACTATATTTTATTTTTTGGTTTTTTTGAAAATTCTATTAATCTTGTATACTTATTTTAGAATTCTGTATTCTATAAACTTATATTATAGACCTATGATCTTAAATTGATTACATGATTTTATTTATAGAATTGACACATGTGTTTTCATGTCTTTGTCCATGGGTTATTAATTGAAATTATTATTGGGTTCATATTTATGTTGGGTTATCTTGAATCATTTTAGTAAACACTTTTTATAGTTGTTTTAATAAAGGATTGATTATGAAATTTGTATTAAGTAAATATTTTTATTTATAAAAACTTCCTTTTTGAAAAAACATTCATAGATTATTTAGTTATTCTATAATATGTTTGTAATTTTTTTTAAAAAAATTCACTATTCCATTTGAAACTCTAGTCTTAAAAATATTTATTATATTCATTTTTAAAAGTTTTAAATATGGAAATGATTTTTAGAACTAAATTTTGAATATTAATAAAACTATTTTTAAATTTTCTTGATAATGTGTTGAGTACCAATTTCATATTTAAACCAACCCTTAACTTGTTTAAATTATGATTTACATATTTTACTAATGTACTAGAAATAAAGAGGGTTATTAATCAATTTGAATAAAATTGATGGTAAATATCCTTCCATGTAACTTACTAGATGATTTTTTATTCTTTTAAGAAAATAATGCTATAATAAATAATATGTACAATATAAAATTTTCTTTTTAACATCCTTTCACTATACCAATATTTTAAATACTTTTGTTAAAGATAATTTAAAAAATATGGAGAAATTTGAAATAATAATTCTTAACACCTTGTTTATAAATTTTAACACTAAACTTATTTATATTACAAATAAGTTGCAATACTTTACCACTAAATTACTAAATTTTTACTATGTATAGGATAATTGTTAAATAGTGTAGAAAGTGCTAAATGTTTAGTAATTAGGGTTAAATAATGGGAAATGGTTTTGAAAATATTTATGTTTCACACAACGCTTATCCTATTACCAATTTGAATGAATGGTGTTAAAAATTCAGCTACCTCTACAATTTTATTTCCCTATGGATTGATTAAAATAAATGGATACAAAAAATATTCCAACTACACTTGAGTCATTTTATTATATATAACCAAACACCCATGATATAATTTTTTTTGGATGAATGGTGTTAAAAAAAATTTAATTTAAATTTGGTTTTCTTGTAAAAAATTATAAACAAATTGATCCATAATATCATTCCCTATAGCATGTGAAATGATGTACATGTTTTATTAAGAAAATAAAAATTAAATCATTAATATATAACATTGAATTTTCAATCCATGTTTCTATTTAGATCTTTGAATAGGTTTTTTAATATAACCATGTGACAAACAAACCAACTACCTAGAACGTGTTAGATTTTCAATAGTAAATGTTAAACTGTGGAAGCCTACTATTAAATTCTTATTAATTTCATATTTTAACAAATTTGACATAATTATATAAATTAGGTTATCTTGTATAACCATGTTCTCAACAAGAAAATCAAAATCAAGTTCCCACCAAATCTTCCATAATTTTTATACCTGATATGTAGTTTTAATACAACTATAACACTAGTCACAATTTTCATATATAGTACATAGTTTCTTCAAATAACGTATTCAACTAGATAGTTCCATAATAAATTATAAACTCATGAATTGTTGTGATGGTTCAGCCTCCACCATTATAAGTCACCCCTTTTCCTTTGAATGTTATTCTAGAAATAGATCACCAAAAAATCTAAATAATAGGCAGGCCACCAAATATATATAAAGAATATTAAAATATAAACATCTGTGTAATCATTCATATCCTTCATGTTATCCCACTCCTATAGGTATCTGATTAAAATAATTACATAATAATTATTAAAAAATAATAAAAATTCGGACTATTAGATGACATTAATAGATTTAGAATATATTATAGTAAATAAATTATTCTACAAATAATATTATAGTTGAGAAAATTCATACAAAAAGTTAAATTTTGATAGAGAAGATCATCTCTGAAATGGAAAATGACACAAAATAATAATAAGGAAAGAAATTCAATAGATATGATATCTTATACTATCTAAAACATTAATAAAATATTATCCAAAAATCAAATAAAGAGTATGGTCTGTTGAAGGGAAGTAAAGGAATACAATTTTAAACTTTAACTATTAGTTAATTTTGAACCTATAGGGTTCAGAATATGTAATTTATTTATAGATAATTCCAAGTAGTAGCAATACAAGAGACCATTTGGTAACCTAGGAAAAAATGAGATGGGGCTCTATTATGTTATACCAAAAAAAGAATTCTATATAGAAAAACATCAGTCACTTTTCGATCCTCTTTGTAGGATATGATTTTATCCTACCATAATAAGTGCTGAAAATATATGAGAAATAATATAGAATACTTTTAAATAGTAATATATGTCTGAAATTATTTCTACGAACATTGGATCAAATATGTGTGTATCCAATATTACAGCTTGCTCCACGTAATTTAAATGCGTTCTTTAAGATCATGGTCACCATATATGATTCCAATATTGTGATTCATATATTACTGATACGTTTTATGAAAAAATAATTCATTAAAAAGGACACATATACAAACCTTTTTATAGATCCATTTTCTAGGGCCCTAGCAATGACACTCTACCTTAGTCAAATGGTAATTAAACATTTCAAGTATAACTCTGCATAAAAAATGAATTCCCTAACTATACTAAATAGATTCAGGTAAATAATCATTTTATAAAATGTGAAAATGATTAGAGACTAATGGTCATTGGTGTCATGATGCCTTCCTAAGGTTCACTAGTCATACATTTTTTAAGGTTTCTTCAGCCTTTTAGAATTTATTGAATGTATGATAACTTTTCTCATTTTTCCTTCATTATAAGATCCTTTGAATAATTCCTTAAAATGGGTCTCTAATCCTATTTGGAATTCAAATTTATCCACTTCCCCCAAATCTTCCCTATTCACTTCCACCACATCCCACTCTGTCTTATCTACTTCCTCACTCACCTCCACTACTTCTTTTTCATCTTCATCTTCCTCCATAGCATTCTCTACCTCCTCAAATTCATCTAACCCCTAGAATTCCTATTTAATCTAATCTAAATCCTCCTCAAAGTATCCATATTACTCTTATTATTCTTATTCCTCTCTTCCTCATCATTTACTAAACCTACTTCAACATTAGAGGTTTCCTAAAATAAGTTAACATGAACACTAAGGACTTAATATTGGTTCTCATTGAAACCTTTCATATATACATTAAAATGTACCTTGATATCTTATAATATAAAATAGTAAGAAATATTATAATAATATGATACTATATTTTAACAACCATATTCTATAATTTTATGAAATAATTCAAGAATTTTAACACAGGTCATTCATCCTTTAACACCAATCTTCTAGAAGATAGCAGTTCTGAAAATTTGGAAACTATATCTAGAAAAACACAAATAATAAAATGCTAAGTTTCAAATAAGTTAACAAAAAAATACTTCCAAATTCTAACAGAAATTTGTTGCACTAAGAATCGTAGTTTTTAGATTTTAACAAGAATAATTCAAAAAAAATTAACATTAAGCTTCTATATTTTAACACTAACATTCTATACTTTAACAGTAGCCCTAAATATTTTAAGAGGTGTATTAGAAAATAATTAAATAAATGAAATTTAAATAAAATAATAATTCATTAATGACAATGAAAAAAATTTAGAATAACATAAAGTCAACAAGGTTACAAATTTAGTTATTTATAGTTAATAATTTTAACACCTAGCTTTCAAAATTTTAACTACATGATTCTGAAATGTAACAATAAACTTATAGGTTTCAAAATAGAAAATACAATAAATTTTTTGGGAGGATACACAAATGGAAACAAAATGACTAAAAAATTAGTGATTTCCAGTACTCGTTTTATCACCCAGATTCCAAAATATAACACCAAATATGAAATATAGATTAAAAAGAAAAAATTGAAAATAATATTAATAAATGTAATAAAAATAAATCATTGAAAAATAGGATAAAGTGGGAAATAATGGTATTGTTTTTATATTTATATGTCTCTATTTTATCGAATAACATCCAAAATTTAACAATTAGCTTCTATATTTTAATAATTAACTTCAGAAATTTAAAATTTTTTATGAAAAAATAAACACCAAAATTGAAAATTAAGTATTATGATGAATATTAGTGACTAAAAAAAATAAATTAGTTACCAAGTTTAACACTTAATTACTATATTTTAATACATAACCTCCATATTTTAATAGCATCCTTTTATATTTTTACTCTAACCTTCCAGATTTTAATAGATATTTGTAAAAAATAAAGATATGCATTAAAAAATCACTCATTAATATCGATGTAAATATATTCAAAAGAAATCATTAAAACAAAGAATCAAGGGAATATAAAGATGAACAGAAGAATGATTTTCACTACCTAAAATTTTGTTTTTAATAATAGGATATTTACGACGAACGTGTTGTGGGTCACAATTAGTGTTTGGGAAAACAATTTGTGACAGTATAGAATTTACATCACAAATAGATTTTTCTATGATGAGAATTTGTGAAAGAATCCAAGTATACTACAAAAAACGTTCATGCCACTACACACATAGGCTGCTGGGTAATTTTTATTTGTAAAGGACTTATTTTTCTATCATAAATAAATTTTCAGTTGTCTAATTCAGGGAGGACAGTTTCAATTGTAATTTTTTTTTCAGATAGGGGGTTTTAGTAATGGGAATATGTTGTGATGAATATTTAATCTGTTGAAAATAATTAATTGCTTTATAAATAGTTCAAATAATTAATTATTTATGAAAAATCATTCATTATAAATAACCAATCAAAAAACTCACTATAAATAAAACCCCCTCTATTCTCAAACATTTCCATCTATCAACTCTTTACTCTCTGAAACTCTCTATTTTTTAAGGAATTTTCTTTCCATTTGAGAATATAGGTTTTGCGATCAAAACGTCAGTTATAATGTATTTTTTAAAACTTTTTTAAAATAGTTTTTAATTTGATTTATTATTTTTATTTAATATAATTTTTTTTTGCTAACTTCATTTATTAGTATTTATTTATACATGCATTCCATATTATTAATTTTAATCCAATGCTCTTCTCGAGTTAATTTTTTTATTTGAATTTTAATACCAAAAAATATAGCACATTTTAAAATTATTCTTAAAATTTAATGTTCAATTAACTGTTCATTTATTTAAATATAATAATATAATTTTAAATTATAATTTAAAAATTTATCATATTAATAAAAATAATAAAATTTAGTTAATCAAAATTTAATTAATATTTATTTATAAAATAGTAATAATTAAAAATTGGTAAAAATAATAAAAATTAGTAAAAATTGAGAGAACAATATAAAATAATGAATAATAATTATAATAAAATTAATAATAATTTTTAATAAATTACTAATAATTTTTTCAAAATTAATATAATTCAGTATGAAATTGGTAATAATTATTAATAATAATAACAATAATTTGAAAAAATATTTATAATTAGTAAAAATAATTATAATTAGTATAAATAGTTATAATCAGTGAAAATTGTAATAATATATAGAAATTAGTAAATAATAGTATAAATTAGTAATAAATATTAATAATTAGTAGAAATTACTAATTATTAGGGATAATTAGTAGAAATTAGTAATAATAAGTTGAATATAGAAAAAAATATAAAAAATTAGTAAAAATTTGTAAAAAATTAGAAATAATTATTAATAACTAAAAAAAATTATTAATAATTAATAATATTTAGTTTAAATTAGTAGAAATTACTCATAATTAGTAGAAATTTGAAGTAACTGTGGATCATCCCTATATAATTTTTACTTTTTAACAAATTAATAATAAGTAATATGTTAATAAAATGTTCATAATTTATTCCTCAAGAATTCCCATCTATCATATTAATCATTAAAAAATATTTCTTACAAATTAATCATATTTTTTATAATATTAAATTTTATATATGTTTTTTGTAATCTCTAATCCTCTATAATTATTCATTTTTATTAGATTAATCATAATCAATATTTCTTTGGAATTGTTCATATTTTATTCCTTAATTATTTAACATTAGTTATAATTTGTAAATATTAATAATAATTAGTAAATATTAGTAATAATTAGTAGAAGCTAGCAATAATTAGTAAAGACTAGTAATATTTAGTTGAAATTGGTAATAATTAGTAATAAGTAAACAATTATTAGTAAGAAATTAGTAATAATAAAAAAATAAAAAAATAATAATTAGTATAAATTAATAGAAATTAGTGATAATTAGTAATAATTAGCAATAATTATTAGAAACCGGTAATAATTGTAGATCATACCTATGTAATAATTCATTTTCTATCAAATTAATCATTACCAATATTTCTTATGAATTGTTATTATTTTATTCCTCAATCGTTTACTTCTATCATATTAATCGTAAGTAATATTTATTATAAATTATTTATATTTTATTTTAATATATTAAATATTATATGTGTTTTTATAGTCTCTAATTTTGTAATATCTCTGAGATTATACTACTATAATTATTCCTTTTTATCAAATTAATCATAATTAATATTTATTATTAAATGGTAATAAATAGTATTAGTTAGTGCTAATTAAAATTAATTAGTATTAATTAGTTTTACAAATTTTTTATATTATTCTAATTATTATTATTTTTGAAATATCTAAACCAAAGAAACGGACAATAGTTTTTATTACGATATCATGATTAGATAAATAATCATAGAAATATAAATGGTTATAGTATAATTCAAATCCATATTAAGGTTTTGGAAATGTTTATATAACTTTCATGAACAAATTTATAATTTATTTTAGAAGGGATAATTAAGTGTCTATCTAAGAAATGTGATCTCTAGTGATTTGAAATGTTCCATACTATTAGAGTCCATCTGTTACTTTTTGGTTTTTAGAAATATTATTTTTATTGTATCAATATTGTGAATGAAAATAAAAATAAGATACAAACTTTTTAGTTCCAAATCCATCACATTTTCAAACATCAGTACATTAGGTTATTGGCTTGTATTTTTAGCAAATAGAAACTCAAAATGATAATTCAAATCCTGAATTTAAACTATCTCAATTTAATAGTTTTTATAAATATATCAAGGAGGCCTTATATCATAGATGAAAGATAACAAAACATTAACTTGTTACAAAATTTATGTATACTAAATTAGATAATATAATGTCAAATATCTGTTTTGATCTAATATTTTCTTTATATAAATCATTGTTACCTGATGAAATTACACTACATGAATATTGATAATAAATTAATAAGTTTCTTTGTAATTTGGATATTATTTATTAGAAGATCCATGAAAGTTCAAATGAATCAATCTTATATTTTGGTTAACTTGTGTCATTGGCTAATTACCCTACATGTGGAAAATGACATACAAAGATGTATAATAAGCAAAGTCCATATTTGTTTATATTAATTTTTTTCTATTTTCTGCTTACACCTATATTATAGAATTTACTTATGTTTAATAGTAAAACTACATTGATTACATGTCATATATACAATATTTATATCAGTAAAATATGAAATCAACTTTGTGATGAAGATTAATGGAAATACTTTGATCACGTTTATCTGTATTTCCTTTTGAAACCTCGTAATATGTAGTTTGGTCCTTCTACTAATGGTTTCACTCTATTTGGTGCATACGATAGTCAATATTATTATTTTCATGTCTTCATAACTCATTTAAATTTACCTACAAGTATGTGATGAATGAACCATATATCTATTTTTAATTAATAATTCTAGGACTTCCAAATAATAATATTGATGTTTATTTAAAGAAACTGATTAATGAGTAAAATTTATTGTTGAGTGATAGTGTAAAAATATATGTTGTAGTTGTAAAAAAATTACAATAAAATATTCATTAATTTGGAAAGTAATTGAATTTATAGCATATAGAATTTTATCATAATGGAGTATACGTGGTCCAAAATCATTATCATAAAACAGGGTATATATCAAATAATTTATTATTTTCAATGGAATAAAACCAGGTTTTTCAACTCTTATAGAATATTTCTTCTTGTAGGTCATCCTTTTTTAGGGAATAAAAACAATTTTACAATAGTTAAAATTAAAATATAAAGATCTATAGTAGTTATCTTAAGTATTTATGTAAAATGATTGGTCTCCTCATTACCTCTTGTTACCTTTATACCAACTATAAACTAATAAAAAATAGGATTCATTGGGAGAGATCACAATTGGATAAATCAGAGTATATTTTAGGAATTTTCATATTGGTCTTATTTTTTGGTCTATCATAAGTTAAATTACATACATATTAAGAATAATTATTTATATAACTTATTTTATATCTTTTTGGACACAACTAGTAAGATATAATATAATTTAATAACATTGTAATATCTTAACCAAATTTACCAGCATCCCAAACATGTGTTATTTGAAATTGATAGATTATATAATTTAATGAATAAAAAATCATATCATGCTCTTTATAAAGAAATTTGATTATTATTATTTTAGTATATTATAGAATTGAGGTTATCATAGGGATATACCTCTAATTTGTCTTGTTGTATTAGAAATAGTCATATTATCAGAAAACAATGTCATGATTTCTATGAAATTTTGGAAAAATTATTGTTGATTGGCCTATGATGGTTATTGAATCATTTGATTTGGGATGTTTTGATAAAATATAATATTTTTTCAAAGATATTTATATGGAGATAGAAGACTACGATCCAAAAAGTATATTGTAAAAATATATTGTTCTAATTTTAAATAATTAGAGAAAACTTATATTAGCTTTCATTGACTCAATGGATGTAACACACCACCCCTTCCTCATTGGCTTGAGAAGGTGGATGAAGAGTTACATGGCCTTAAGAAATGTTCCCATGGTGCCAAAGGATGGAAATAGATGTCAAGGGCTTCAATAATAAATTGGGGAACGATTTTCCCTTGAGATAAACCAACCAACCAAAAAAACCATTACCAAAAAAACTATATGATGCATGTTAATATAGCAACCCAAACCATATAGTACCAAAGGAAAACCAAACTAATCCATAAAAATTCCAAAAAACCAATACAACCACACCAAATATCAGAGTACCAATAAGAAGACTGCACAACAAGACCCCAAAGAACAAGGACACCATCCATAGCTCCACACTAAGCTCCATGTTCCAAGCACCACAACATCACCAAAGCATCATGTCAAACCTCCAGAAAAATTAGATGCTTTACTCCTACCTATGCCCTGGAAAACGAAATCTAAAAAAGAACCAAAGTGCCAAAGCATGGGGTGAGTAAAAATACTTCGTAAGTTTTCCCCCAATTAATTCCCTACACACTCCACTAGGAAAGTACTAGTAGAATATTAATATAAACAGTTTTTATCAAACATTAAATAGTTCAGCAATTACTGATAAGCCAAACACACCCTTACCATGCCATATCAAACAAGATAAATCCAGAAATATGCCATGATCCATAGAACCATCACACATTTTCCTAAAAAAATCCATCCTGCAAAACAATACACAATAAGGCAACCAAAATAGTGGAACTTTTGTCCAACTTGTTCACTACATTTCCAACTAGTGGTGATTCCCGACCACTATCCATAATAGTGGCCCTTCCATCCACTATCCATCACTTTTTATAGTGAGAATTCCCTCCCACTTCCACACAATCAACAAAATCTGTAGAACATAATCAACCGACGAGCACAAAGCACCAAGGCCCTCAATAATAACACACCCATTTCCAACACATTCCAATCCACTTCCATAAATCAACCATTTATTGAAGAAATCATTCAACCAATTTCCATGCCAAACCACATTTCAATGAAACAGTATTTTTATTCAAAACCATTTTCTCAAACCATCTTCATAATCCAAACCAAGAAAAAATTCTTAAAATCTACATTTTAAAATCACACAACCAAACCACTCTTTCTACAATATCTCGTTTCACCCCAAAATCCCAAAATCTTCACCCAATGGGTTTCTAACAAGATTCTAACATCATATTCACAACTAATTTCAAGAAAAACTAATTAATTTCAACCAAATTCACTATTCCTAACCTAGTGGACTTGAGGGAGAATCCAACCACATTGATGGTTCTGGTAAAATCGACCCACAGGAAACCACACCACAAATCTGGTGAACGCACCACCCAAACTGCTCTAGATCCTCTCCCCTATCATCAAAATTCCCTAAAATCGTCACATTAGGATACAAAACCCCTATATATATATGAAACTAACTATATCTAGAAAACTAAGAGAGGGATATGAGTAGATCTAGAGAGAAATAAAGAAGAAGCTAAGAGGGGAGACTTACCCGAGAGAAACCACCTTCAAACCACATTAAAACCCCTTCAAATCCCTTCCAAAATGAGTGGGAGAGCACTGATAGCCCTTGAGAGGAAGAAATACCACATAGGGTTTGTGTGGGAGAATAAATGGATGATTTAATGTGAATCTCGACTAACCTCGTATGAAAAAAAACCATTTTTAATGGGTTGTATGGTTAGCTTGCATGGTTAAGAAAATAGTGCACTAACCATGAAGATTATATTGCCTCCAAATAATCATGAACGACCTCCTCTAATGGTTATACAACCCATGAATAAACCATGTGTAACCCCAATACCTTGAGTTTCATGGTTTCCTGGGAATTCTACCTAGTTTCCCCTAGCCGTGCTCAAACCGTGAATCCATAAAAAGGCCTCCAAAAATTTCCAAAACAACTTTGAAATCTCCTAAAATTCACCTAACCACTTCATATTCATAAAATGGTATAAAAAAGGGTCACATAACTCAAAATGTGGGTTCTAAATTCTCCCCACCATTATAATTTACATCCTCATAAAGTAGAGAAACACATATCTACCAAAAGATATCAGATCATTGCTTGGCCATATCTTTATCATGTTCCAAAGTCTCCTCCTAAATATGACTGTGCTACCACAAAACCCAAACTAAACAGATGGTTTTACCATGCAAGACATTCTCTTTCCAATCCAAAATATGCACTCACAAGGACACCAAAGAAACATCCAATTCTTGCCCAACATGATCCCAATGAATCACATGGCCCTGATCTGGCAGATACTTTCTCAACTGTGACACGTGAAACACATTGTTCACAAAATAAAACATGGTGGAAAAACCGACCAATAACCCACCTCCCCATGACATTGAAGTATCTCAAAAGTCCCAATATACCTCTGAGATGACTTACCCTTCATTCAAAATTTATGATGTCCCAAGGGAGGATAGATTCTAAAAAACACATGATCACCCACCCCGAACACCAATAGTCATCGATGATGGTTTTCATATGATTTCAGATGACATTGAGCCATCTCCATCCTGTTACTGATCAACTTGATCTTTTCTATAGTATCATGGACAAACCTCGGTCCAATCATCAATGTCTCACATGTTTCCACATAATATAGTGAAGAACGATAGAGACGCTCATACAATGCCTCAAACGGAGCCAGATGTATTAAATCCTGATAACTATTATTATAGGATAACTCCACCAATGGTAAGTTCTCCTCCCATGAACCACCAAAATCCATCACAAAAGCCCATAGAATATTCTCCAATGTTTGTATCTTCCTCTCGAATTTTCTATCCATCTAATAATGATAAACCGTGATGATCGTCAACTATGTATCAAGGGATTCCTGTAAGGATTCAAAAAAACAAGATGTGAACCATGGACCTCTATCTAATACAATCAAAACTGAACACCATGCCTCTTTAACACTTCCTGGATATAGATTTTGGATAGATCCTCCTCCTTATAAGATTCACAAATTTGGATGAAATGGGATGAATTTGTGATCCAATCCACAATCACCCATATGGAATCTTGTTTCCTGACCATTATAGGGAGGCCTATCACAGAATCCATTGCTATTTGTTCCTATTTACAAATTGGAATAGGAAAATATTACAACATTTCTTCTAGATGGCGATTCTATGATTTGCCTTGCTGACAAGTTAAGCATCTCAAGAAAAACACCACCACATTCCTTTTCATACCGTCCCACCAGAACTATGCTTTTAACACCTTATACATCTTCTAGGTTATAGGATGGAAAACCCACTTGGAATATTGATAATCCATAAGAAGTTTCTCTTGAAACGCCCTTGGTACCACCATCATTTTCTGAAAACACAAAACTAAATTCTTATTCAGTTTCCAGCCCTCAATGGTCCCCCAACCATTGAGTTTCGACCTCATCGCCATACACCCAGATTCATATGCATGTGCCTATTTAACCAAACCAACCAGGTCATGAACCAATGAAACCGGAAATAAGACCACTCTGTCACCCCTTTCCTCACATTTCAACCGCTTGTCAGCTATGACCGACATCAACTGCCACTGATATGTTGCATGTTTTACCCCCTAAGCATATGATTTTGTACTTAATGCATCCACCACATAATTTCCATTACTCGGTCTGTAAATTAAGTCAAAATAAAACATCTAGAGATATTCCATCTATGTCCTTTTCCTCAAGTTCAAACCATTTTTTGAAAAATATGTCTTAAACTCTTGTGATCAGTAGACACTGTGAATTTCTCATGAAGATATAATGACTCCACATTTTTAATGTATGAACCACTACTGTGAATTCTAAATCTTGTGTTCGATAGTTATTCTCATGAAACCTCAACTGTCATGATCTATATGAAACAACATGATCCCCGTGCATGAGAACACACCCCAACCCTGATCTATATGCTTCACAATACACCACATACCCTTTCCTAGGTTCGGGAAAAACCAAGATTGGTGCTAATGTAAGGATAAGCATTATATCTTCAAAGAATTTCTAAAACTATTCATCCCATTGAAATGGGATATTCTTCCTTTTGAAAATTGTCATCAGTGAGTCTAATCAGGAGAAGTCACTAAAAAAATCCGATAATAGCCAGGTAGACCAAGGAAGTTCTATATCATGAAAATGTTATTTGGTGATTTCTAGGAGATATCAACCTCTATCATTTCTAGGTCAACTAAATCACCCTTCTTAGAAATTACATGGCCAAGAAAATGAACCTCTTATATATAAAAGTCACCCTTTGACAATTTGGTATACAACCGATGATCCTTCAAGGCCCCTAGAACTATCGCTAAGTACTGTTCATGGTCCGACATTGTTCTCAAATACACCAGTATATCATCAAAAAATACCTCCATAAAAAAATTGAGATACCTTTGAAATATCTGATTCATCATTTCCCTGAACATTGTTGGTGCATTCATTTGAACAAATGAAATAACCATGTACTCATATTGGTCTTATCTACTTCAGAAAGATGTTTTGGGAATGTCATATTTCCTTACCCTAAATTTATGATACCCAGACCTCCTGTTAATACTCAAGAACCACTGATCTCCACTCAACTAGTCAAAGAAATCATCAATTCATGGAAGTGGATATCGGTTCTTTATCGTAGCCTGATTAAGTCTATGATAATCAACACAGAGTTGCAGAGTTCCATTCTCTTTTTTAACAAACAAAATTGGCACTACCCATGGATACATGTTGGGACAGATGAACCATTTGTTTTCTATCTCCTCCAATTACTCCTTTAATTATCAAAATTTTGTTGGTTCCATCTAGTAATATGGAAGTGAGATAGGAATTGTCCCTAGAAGGAGATCAATCATAAACTCCACTTCTCCCACAGGTGGAAAACCCAATAATTATTCAGGAAATACATCCATAAACTAATCCACAATTTTTGGAAGAACACTTTTCTCAACACCTTTCATTGATTTTAACCACAAAACCACTAAATAATATTAGATCATTCCAACAGATGGTGACAAAAAATTTGTTTCACCCAATGTTTCACTCTTTTCCCCTCTAAAGAGGATTTCAACACCATCCTCCATCATAAAAATTACCATTCGCACATAAAAATTTATGTGGGCCTTAAACATCACTAACCAATCCATTCCCAAGATTAAATCATAAGCAACCATCTCAATCACTGAGAAATTAAACATCAATTGAATGTCATCAACAACATAGAAACATGCTCTATATAGGAAAGCTCGACACTATATTTGACGTAAAGGAGTTTGAAGTGTCAAAAACAAAGGGATCAATTCCACAATCAATCCTAATAAACTAACAACACAATAATCTAGAAATTGATGTGAAACACCCATATCAAATAAATCTTTCATTAACGAATAATTCAAAAGAACTATACCTCGCACCATGGATGGTCCCAAATAATAATCCATCACAACCTATTCAGCTCCAAACAACTTTTTCCTTGCCACAATCTACTCTTTATTACCCTGCTGAGGTGTCATGGTATTTATAGAATCACCATGACTAACTCATCTTTGCTGATGAGGTGTATGTTGTTGCACTTTTCCCATCGAGGCATAGGATGCATGTGACCCCTGAGGAGTGTCACAAACACCGAACCATGATGAATTATTTCAACACCACTAATGATGCCTTATATACTTAAATTTATGACATTCTTGAGGTTCTGTTGTACAATCCCACTTGATGTGTCCCGTAGAGCCACACTAAAAACATCCCAGCTTACTGTGAGGCTTTAGAGGAAAATTGACTGATCCTGTAATCGGATTATAAGTCATACTCCTACCCTAGAAACAAGTACCTCCCTTCCTTATGAACCCAGCGTTCGAATTCCCATTATATCCCATGGGTACCAACATGCTTCCCATGCCTGTATAACCCAAAATATCCCACTCGTCCACCGTAGCTCTATTCAACATTTTCGTGTAATCATTTATACACATCACCGCTATCTTGGAAATAATTTACTCCCTCTACCCAGATTTAGGAATTCATGCCTTAAATGATGTACTACCCACCTCCTCGGGTTTAAACCAGACTATGTTCTTAAACATAGATTCATACTCTGTTACCGAAAGGTTATCATACTTTAAACAGAAGAAATATATTGTACGCTAAATTCTGAATGTGTGAGGGTAGAATTTCTTTTTAAACAATTCCTCAAAACCCTCCCATGTCACACCTTTGTCTTTCCAATATTGGACTGCCAACTCCCACCAATTAAGGGAAAGATATTTCAACATGTTTGTGGATATCTTCACTTTCAACTCTTCCAGTGTTCCCAAGAATTAAAATATCCTATTTATTCGATTCATCTATGCTTATGCCCTTTCTGGATCCAAATCACCCCTAAATATGGGTGGATTCTACTTTTGAAACTGAACACCATGATTTAGATGCTTTGTTTCATCATCTTTATTCTCACTTTCCACAGCCTGGAAAGCTTGCACTATACTCTACACTAGCTTCTGGTTCACCTGAGGATCAGGTGAACCCACATTTTCAAAAGCTTCCTCTGGTTGGTCTCTACAATGCCCATCTAGTTCCAATTATATCAACACAAAAACAACCATAAGTCACACACCTATTGAAATAAAATTCTTATGATTAAAATTCAATTACATAAAAACTTTCACAAGAAGGCTTTCCACAGGTTAACATTTCCAAAATACCCCAAGTTCCCATATTTCAAATCCTTCAGTTTTGAACCCCAATTAAGTTTTTTCAAAATCCACACATTCATATCACACCATAATTCATTATACCCCAAATAAATAGGCATTCTAGTGGGAATTCATTTATTCCATGCATTTCATACTCATCTATTTGGCTACACCCACAACAATCAGATTTCCATTTCCTGTAATTGTTTCAAAAACACTTATGTACCCAACTCCTTGATAACTTGGTGTTTATAATAAATGGGTTACCTATGTCCTTTTATTCTATAAATTACATGTTTTGATAATCCTATGCCTTTCTGCCATTTTGACTCAATGAATAGTCCAAAAATGAATGTCCATAATAAGACCAAAAATCAATGCCAAAGGACTGAACAACTATTCTCACTTGAAATCCAAGGACCAAATACACTGATACCACATGTAACACCCCGACCCTTCCTCATTGGCTTGAGAATCTATATGAGGAGTTACTATGACTTAATAAACGTTCCCAAGGTGCCAATGGCTGGAAATAAATGGCGAGGTTGTTAATAATAAATTAGGGAATGATTTTCCCTTGAGATAAACCAACCAACCAAATAAGACATTACCAAAAAACTACATGATTCATGTTAACATAGAGTATTGAACCATAAAGTACCAAAGAACAACCAAACTAATCCAAAAAAATTCCTAAAAACCAATACAACCAAACCAAATATCAGAGTACCAAGCATATGAATACACAACAAGACCCCAAAGAACTAGGATACCATCCGTATATCCACATCAATCTCCATGCTCCAAGAACCACAATATCACCAAAGCATCATGTTGAACTGATGGAAAAATGGGATGCTTTAGTCTTACCTATGTCCTTGAAAATGACTTATGCAAAAGCACCAAAGTGCCAAAGCATGGGGTGAGTACAAATACTTAGTAGGTTTTCCCCAAATAACTTCCCTACATCCTCCACTATAAAAGTACTATTAACACATTAATATAAATAGTTTATATAAAACATTAAATAGTTCAAAAATTACTGATAATCCAAACACAACCTTACCAATCCATATCAAACAAGGGAAAACCAAAACTATACCAAAATCCATAAAAACATCACACATTAGCCCAATAAATTCCATATTGAAAAACAAAACGGTATAAGGCAACAAAAATGGTGGAACCTCTATCCAACCCATTCACGAAATTTCTAACTTGTAGTGCTTCCCAACCACAATCCATAATAGTGGCTCTTCCATCCACAATCCACCACATTTTATAGTGAGTCTTCCTACCCACTTCCAAACAATCACCACAAGCCATAAAAACTAATAAAAAACGAGAATAATGAACTAAGTCCATAAAAAAGCACATAACCATTTCCAACACATTCCAATTCACTTCCACACATCACTCATTTATTGAAGACACCCTTCAACAATTTCCCATGCCAAACCGCATTTCAATAAAAATGAATTTTTATTAAAACCCATTTTAATTATCCAAACCATGCAACAAATTTTAAAATATACATTTTAAAATTTCACAACAAAACCCCTCTTTCAACAATATCCCATTTCACCCAAAAATCCTGAAATCTCGACCCAATGGGTTTACAGTAAGATTCTCACATAATATTCATAATTAATTTAAAATAAAATTAATTAATTTTGAACAAAGACACTAGTTATAACCAAGTGGAGTTTAGAGAGAAGCAACTTACCTTTAGGGTTCTGGTGAAATGAACTCACAAGAAACGACACTCACAATTCAGTGAACGCACTACCCAAATTGATCTAGATCCTCTTACCTATCATCAAAAATCCCTAAAATCATCAATTTAGGCAACACAAACCATATATCTGCATTAAATGCATGTAGATATAGAAAACCAAGAGAGGGGGAAGAGTTGATCTAGAGAGAACCCAAGAATAATCCAAGTGGAGAGACATACTAAAGAGAAACCACCTTCAAAAAACCTCAAAAACCCTTCAAATACCTTACAAAATGAGTGGGAGATCACCCATATACCTTGAGAAGAATAAATACCATGTAGAGTTTGTATGGGAGAAGAAATGGGTGATTTAAGATGAATCCTGACTAACCCCATATTTAAAAAAACCATTTTTAACGGGCTCCCTAATTAGGTCACATGGTTAGGCAAACCGTGCACTAATCGTGCAGATGCTACTACCTCGAAGGAATCTCGCATGGGCTCCTCGCACGGTTAGAAAAACCATGTGGAAATGGTTTCGAACCCCACTTCCTCAAGTTGCACAGTTTCCTAGGAATTTTACATGGTTTCCCCTAGCCATACTCAAACCATACATCCCTAAAAGGCCTCCAAAACTTTCCAAAACCACTCCAAACTCTCCCAAACATCACCCAACCAGTTTATATGAATAAAAAGGTATAAAAAATGGTCACATACCTCAAACTGGGGGTTATAAAATGGAACATTTAAAATTATATTTAAAATATGAATCAAAATTTAGAGGGTTGGAAGTGTTCTGATGAATACACCCATATAAAATATTCATGAAAAAAATAAAATATATGGTATGTAAAAAATAATGTGTTTAAGGTTTAATTACATAAGAAAATTTACAAGGGGAATTTTTTAATATCTATGATTATTATTTTAAATACGAATATCCTTCAAACATAATCGAATGGGACAAAATAATTCAAATGTAACAATGTCACAGACAATCAATTATCATTATTTAATCATACTATGCTTGATTTTGTTTTGTTTGTGAAAGATATATTTTAGATAGAAAACAATACTGATCATCTATATATGTTCTTCTCAACTATGAAAAAATGAAAATATATTAACAGTAAGTTCTAATTTTAACTATATTTTTAAATATTTTATATAATTAAATTTATATTATTTCTTTTGTAGATTTTATAATTGAGATAACCCTAAACCCACACACCCAAATCTGGTGCAAAAAACATACTCTTCAGAAAATAGCTTTTATACCAACCAAAAATACCTAATTTTAACCATCTATAATTATAATATTAATAGATTTCACTGATTCACTTACAAACCCATGACATTTTAGGTTTATAGTTTTAAGATAATCAGGTAAAACCACTTTTTTGAAAAAATACAATGTATTTATGCTCAAATGGTTGTTTTTCAATTATAAATATATTTTCTTATTTCATAAGAAGACTTCAAAATATCCCACAAAATTATCTATGTATGATTGCTTTATAGTAAAATCTTGTATAATATAATTCTTCATAACATTGTGAAAATAGAAACATTAGAAAGGCTGATCTCAGATGATCAATAAGGGTAAAAATCATAGATATAAATCAATTATCACATAAAATAATAATATTATAATAAGTTTATGATATCATGATCATGAATTATATATTTCATACTCAATCTATCCTAGATTATAAAACAAGATTCATGGAAAAAATATTTATAATTTCAAAATATGTGATATATAAAAGTAAGGGATCATTATTAATGAATAATGAGACATGAGAGTATATCATAGGAATAATAATATTTCATAATAATTTTATGGCTCAATAATAATCATAAAAAATCATAATCATATCTTGGGATCGTACACTCATCATGGAATTACCGAAACAGGATAATTCGAAATTTCTCCTAGGAGAAATTTATATCTTGTTAATTTATTATCTATTAAAAGTTTATCGACACCATCATTTCTTAATATTTTTTTAATATGCCTTATCTTAATAGTTTCTTAACTTTATCATAATTTCTCAATGCATTGGATGGAGATATAATTCTGGTCCCACATCTTACCTAATGAAAATCGTACATATATTTTCCACAATATAAAAAAACTCATCATAGCATCATATAATAACCCATGGAAAAAAATGAGTTTCATAAACATATCATCATCATATAATTATAATACATCTTGGTAAAATAATTATATAGTATCGTAATATCATTTATTATATTGAGATAACATAATTAACCCATGAGAATGAAACATTTTTTTATAAACTCATCTTAAGATCGTCACCATCATAATTTATCCCAAAATATTGGATAGAATCATAATAAAAGATCCCCATTAAATCATAAAAATACTTAAATTATGTTTACAATATGAAAAATACCTTTAGAAGAGTATTTGAATAATTCTTTGAATATAGGGAAAATACCATTTTTTCACTATTTAAGAAACTGAAAAATACCAAAATACATAGAAAAATATTTTCATTAAAAATAAACATATAATCATGTAAAAAAATCTTCTAATATATGAATATTAATGGTTATGAAAAAATTTATTTTTGTGGTAAACATCCAGACCAAGATTCCTTTCACACTTCTTATAAAAATTAATAACTATCTATTTTTGAAAACATTGAAAAAATATATTCTAATAAATTTGAAAATAAATTAATTTATGGTTTATAATAAATTTAAACAATCATTATATCATAGAAATAAAATTATTGAAAACATTTTAAAGAGAATGGGAATAGATGAAAAATTTATTGCACCAAAGAGAAAAAAATGTCGGTTTTTCTTTAAAAACAATTATATCTTTTAAAGTTCCAAAGAGAGTTAAATGGTAATAATAAATAAATATTTTATGAATTTATAGTATAGAATAAAATAGATGTGGTTTAAAGGGTAAAATCTATATAATTTACCTCAATTTAAATTTAGTATAGGTAATACTAAAAATAAATGAGATTGTAACATAAACCCTTACTTCTTTGGTAAAATTTGAATCATAAGCCACTTTAGAGAAAAACAATCAAATGAAACTCTAAATATGGTGACACATTCCTTTTAAAAAATTTAATACATTATTATTAAACATGAAAATCCATTAATAAAACATAAGTATTCTTAATGACTACTGTTTTTGGAGGATTAGGTTCTTTATACATGAACCATGACATCCTTATTTTATATTCCATAGTGATATCCTAAAATACCTTTGATATTCTAAATATTAATGGTATGTCCTAGGGGATACATAAAGAAAGGGGTGATACAAAAATCTCTGTAAGTGAATAAACATGATAAGGAAACATAAAATGTGATTCAAAGTTATAATTTGATATAATAAAAGATAAGTCAAATGAGTAAACACATAAAATCATAACGTAAAGAACATGGTATCATAAGATCATGTTATCAAATGAAATGTAGCTAAATCACAAAACATGACATAAACATGTGACGAATTTAATAACCTAGACAATATCACATGGTGTAAAAGTCTCATAAACTATTAGGTTTAATCCCTAATTCTACACATAATGCCTCATGATAATAAATATTTACTTGGTGCATTAGAATAAAATCTGGATACACCCATCATAACATGTTTATGATCTATGTAAGCCACATAGAGGAAATATATCATAAGGAATAACATAAGAATTACCCATGGAAATAAAATGGGTTGCATGATCATGATTAATATCATATTCAAAGGAAATTGCATCATAAAAGAAGTTGATAAATGATCATGAGGCATGTATTACACCATCAAAGGAAGGGATAATAAACTAGTATATATGTAATTTATAATAAATACATATCATTAATGGTTTTTATCATTGATTAAGATAATTTTAAAAAATATTCTTTATGAAAATAACTATTTCACTTTGTGCAACATCAGAGGATGTCATCATTGACAGAAAATTATTTTGAAAGATCACTTTTAACAATTGTTGAGGAAAAGATCCTATAATTTTTAAGAACACTTATTTAAATTCTAAACCACCCCCAAAAATTACAGAATTTTTTGAAAATTATCTTTGAAAATTTAAAAGTATCCTTTAAAATATTGATGTTTCTTGATGGAATAATATCCCCACTCTAGCTGAATATGTCTAAAAAATAAATATTATTTTCCCATTTTTGTAAGAAATGTAAAAAAGTATTTTTTTTTGAAAAATCGTATGAATATTAATTTTAATTTTTTTATTGAAAAAAATCCAATTAAAGTTAAAATTGACTCAAAATAATCTTAATAAAAAATTTCGTAAAGAATTTTTAGAATGTAATTATTCTCAAGAAGAAGCATTTTCGATTGAAGAGTGAAATAAAGTAGAATTTTCTTTAAAACATTTTATCAATAATTATAAGTACTAAATAGATGAACATATTACTATAACATGGAAACTTAATTAATAACTATTGGAGAATAAAATTAAATGAGTTTATTATAAAATGATCAAATTGTTTCTTTCAATGAAAATTCAAGCATAATTAATCCCGAATAAAATGTGATTGAAACATAAACCTTTACCAATTTTATAACTTTTGAATCAAATCATCCCATAAATGATGTAGATTAATTATGACTCAAAATATCACGATATAGTAATGATTCATGATATAGTATTTAATGGGGAAATATATACATCATTCAAAATAAATAATCTGCATAAAATAACATGTGTCTCAAAGAATGAAGTTTGAGAAAAACCCCTTACAAAGTTCATATAATTGAGGTGAGAGTTAATAAACTGGTTTATTATGTGTAAAAAATATATATCTCCACAAAAATAAAAGTGTACAAACAACATAAATCAATCAGAATTCATTTCTCACATAGAATTGGATAATATAATCAATGAAGTAGTCGTATAAGTGAATGAATGGAAATTGAGTTAAGAAACCCTTTACCTCATTTTTCCCATTAGTTGAGCACTCATTAACATCCTAATGAGTTGTTTTAAATATTTTATTAACCTATAAAAAAATAATACTATTTTTTATAATATCATATATGATTATTTTATAATATCTTATTACTTGTTCATTAATAATCATTCATTATCACTATTATTTCATGTGTTAATTGCCTTATTTTATCATGCATGTTTCATCATGAAAGTTTTTGGTCATGAGCATAGGTTATAGTTCCCGAATATCTAGAATGATATTAATGTTATAAATATAATTTTCCTAATTGATGCATCTTTATAATCATTATTTAATTTTGAACAGGGATAATGAATCACATCACTTCATGGAGATAGTAGTTCATACATACACACGAGCGATGTTATCATTTCCTTGAAGGGTGAAAAGAAAAATAAGTGGACAATGTATTAATTTTAAAAAATCAATATCAATTCATATATATCACATATATTCATTAAATTTATCCTTTTTTACCTTCCCTGTAAAGATTTTGTGAAAACTGAATCACATATCTTCATGAATATTAAACCTTTTCAAATGAATATTCAACAACCAGGGTAAAAATAAATTACACAAACATATGCCTTATGACCATAATAGAAAAATTTATATTTCATAAATACTATATATAATCATCAAATTAGTCTTTATTAACTTTCATGTAAATCATAAGTGAAATGAATCACATCACTTCGCGAGGTGATAATCTACTGTATATAGGAACAAAGTTCTCATATTCTCTTAAGAAAGGAATGTAGGAAGGTATATGATGACTCAAAATCCTAATACATTAATATTAAACCTTATCAAATGAATATTCAATAAATTACACAAAAATATTCCTTATGACCATAATATTTTAGTTTCTTTGGAGACTTGGTACACAATCTTCGAATTTGGGGAAGTATCTTCAACATCTTATATAATGATCTTACCATTTTATACACTTCACAAACATAACCTACTTATAAATTTTCTTCATTAACAGGGGAAAATATATGAAATTATGATTTAATATTTATAATGACTGTAAAAAATGTACATAAGTAATTATAACATTAACATAATGGTATGAGAACATGAGAATAAAATTTGAAAATCATACTCCATATATCAGAGATCATGATCTTATTTCCTAACCAAAATTATGGCATTTCATAAGAAATAAATCATAAGTGAATTAAATAACATGATCCATGAGAGAATAAATTTTTCTTAAGACAAATATTTATGGAATATGCATAATTATTTTCAAGTCTACCCACCGAGACATTCAAAACATATGAGGATTGGGATGACCACCTATGTACCAGCATCAGGCTTGGGATACCTCATATGTACCCACTTTCAGGATTGGTATAACCTCTAGTGTACCATCTATTGACCTTGGTATAACCTCATATATACACTTTCATATCATATAACATTATTCATTTCCAAATTTATTGGAGGGAGATATAGGTCACACCCATAATATGATGAAAACCAAACATATGTGTTCCATAAGATCATAAAACATTCATTATATTAAAACCCATGAAAATAAATGATTTCATAACCATTTAATACTTTTATCATAACATAACCCATTATTATATAACATGATAAAGGGTTTGTATACGCACCTCATAAAATAAGATAGTTTCATAACATTACTTATGTCCCAATGAAGAAAAATTTAGACAAAAATATCTTATCACTTTGGTAACTTTTAAACCATAAACCCCACATCAGATTGATACAAAAATATATATGTAAATAAAAATTATTTTCAGGATAATACTAATAATATAAATTTTTGGTAATTATATACACTACATAAAATAAATTGGTGGTGAATATGGCATGTGTCCCACATAATTAAAAAAGTTATATGAAATTACTTTACCGCATTAGTAATCTTTTGAATTATAAGCCCCAAGAAATAATAATAGAAAGTGAAAAATTAAATATCATTAAAATAATGTTATTAATGGTATAACATGTCAAAGGGGTAGTATATATACCACAAAAAATAAACAAGTGGCGAGTTTATATATGTATTGTGGTAATAAAAGAGAGACTATAAATCACTTACAGTAAGTCTCAATTTACACTGTATACATTTGAACCTACTATATAATAAATATTATTTTATTATAAATATATTAAATAAAAATAATTATATATATAATACCATATATTATTTACTTATGACCATTCATTACCTGTTTTTTATAATTCAATGTTAATTTTATGCTTCGAGCAATAACTGTTTTGTTGTTCTTAGATGTTTTGATTTAGTATTTTTTGTAATATTAATTGGATTATGGTTACATAATCTCCATAATGTTATCCATGATATAAATATGATATATATATATATATATTCAGTATATATGTATTTATAGTGATCAATAAAATTTATTGATAGAAAATTAAATACATCTTTCATAGAGATGGTAGGTCGTATATATGCATGAACATTATTTCTATTTTCTCGATGGGAATAAAGAAGTAAAGGTAAAAAATATATTACCATTATATAATAATTTTTATGTCATATGTGTGACATATTTTAATTAAAAATATCCTCATTATCTTCAATGTAAACCGTAAATGAATCACATCGCTTCGTGAGACGGTAGTCCGCCGTACACACGAGTGACATGACTGTATTCCAAAAGAATGGAATGTAAGAAGTAATGTGTGATATAATAATTCCCAAAGTATAAAAATATTGTAATTATAATAATAATATATCATAATATACATCTGTTATAGGTTGTAATAAAAAATGAATGACCTCGATTTGTAAGGAGGTAGTCAACCGTACTCATGAATGATGATTTCATAAACCATTTGATAGACATGGAGATGGTTATAGGTCACTCCCATAATATAAAAACACATATATATATATATATACGGAATATAATACCGTTATTATATAATCATGGTTTAATAAGAAAACTATAAGGGGGATGAATAAATAAAATAAAAGTATTTGTTGAAGAGAATTACCTCTTCTTCAGGCAACCTCCTCAGGTTTTCACCAAAGTCCTTTATAGTTTTTATTTCTTCAAAAAAATAAGGATTCTAGTATTTCATGAGGGAATTAATGAATTTATTTTGTTAGGTATTTTATAAACCAATTTTTTTGATATTTTTAATAGGACAGGAGAGTGTTGTCCTTTTAAAAGTGAGGTGAGTGGCACACTTTTAGTTTTTGAAAAGAAAAAGGTGTACCATATTTTTACATTCTAAAAGGATAAAAAATGGTTAATTACATATAATATGAGATATAAGGTCCAAATATTTCCATATAATGCGTTTTATAAATTTTTTGACCCATTTAAAACCCTTATCATTTTAGTTTTACCCCCTATAAACCCATTTTTACCTTAACTACAATAAATAATTTTTTCCATTTTTAATATTAATTGTGGTAAAAAATTAATTTGACCTTATTAGATAATATAAATTGTGATGATTCTAAATTTTGAATCCATTTTTTCAAATTATTTTTAATTGTTTAGAAAATATTAATTTAAAATTAATCCCATATACATGATGAGAAAGAGGGTTTTCAAAGAGAAAATGTTCAAAATTTTAAAAGGTTTTATATCAAAATTCAACAAAAAATGATTAAAATGGCCTAAATTGGATTAATATATATATAATTGAAAAACATTTACCTTTAAAATCATATTAAAACAATTTTTCTTCTTTTAAATTCTTTAAAATAAATAAAACTTCTTAATAAAAACCAGTATTTTCACTATTCATTTAAAAAATTAAATTCTCTGAAAATTATCAAACAAATCACCCTAAAATAATTTTAAAATAATGATTTAAAAAATAAACTTTGTTTTTCAAATATGGTTTCTAAAATTCTTCAATTTTATTTTAAAAATTAATGTGTAAAATGATAAAAAAAAATTCAAAAATATATAGTTTTCTATATAAAATTGGATTTATTTTTAACCCTTGTTAGAAAAAAACATAAGATTAATCATAAAAATTTATTGATTATATAATATATAAGTTTCATTATAATAATTAGATAAATTATTTATTTATTTATTAAGTTAAAACATGTATGAGTATATAAAAATATTTTTTAAGTAAAATATTTCCTTTATTTTCTAATAGTTTTTAATTTTATTGCAAATTAATTGGTCAAAAAAGAATTCATTATATATAAATTTTTAAACCACATATTTTCATAATTTTTTTAATCCAATTCATACCTACCATTCTAATTACTTGGTGGTAAATATCATATTAAATAATATTTTTTTCATAATACGTCAGGCTTCATTTAAACACGGTATTTCATGTATCACAAGTTGCACTAATTATTGCATTTAATAAAAAATATTGAAAGAAAAAAATAATTTGAAACAAATATTTGCAAAAATATTAGGGTGTCACACTCTACCCCCTTAAGATGAATTTATCCCTCAAGATTATTCACTTTGGTACTAACAACTTAGGATAATTTTTCCTCATCACATCCTCAGGTTCCCATGTACCTTAAAAAATCTAGTGGTTTCACTAGAAAATATTAACTATATTAGTGGGCTTGTTTCATAGAAAATTATATATATTATCTATAATCAAGACTAATTATTCCTTCTAAAAAATATCATGCTCCATCAGTATGAACTCTAACTTAAGTACATGTGAATGATTAGGTATGTACTTCCTTAGGAGAGATACTTGGAACGCATCGTGAACTTGAGAGAGGTTTGGTGGAAGCACCAATCGAAAAGATACCACCATGTTATCATAAATAATTTAAAAGGGTCCAATATACATAGGGATTATCTTTCCTTTGTATCATAAGAATAATTTCATCCTCTGGTTGGGCTTTGATCAATTTCCACTTCATCTCTTACTCAAATAAATAAAGATACATTTTTTTATATTGAAATCACTAATAGATCACAAGATCCATAATGGAATGATACGTTATTTATTATATCTATTGTTATAACAAAATGGTTAGAAATGGTTATCAAATATGGTTAAATATTTATATGGTTATGTAATACATTAATCTATAAAACCTAATCAAAAATTAATCTTAAACCATTCCATAAATTATTAATCTCATAACTCTTCCAAAATTAAATTTTTTTAAATAAGGTCTCTAAATTTTCCAAAATAAACTTAACATTAATCCCCTAAATATCCTAATGTATCTTTTTATTGTCACGTACTAAATATATTAATACATTATACATATATTTTCTTGAATCGTGGTAATAAGTATAATTTCCATAAAACCATAATGAAAAAGTATATACATCCTCAATCCTTGAATGAAACCATAGATTGTTGAATATATTTTATATATACAATAAATGTTGAAAACTCCATAAATGATAACATAAACCACTTTTCACTAAATCATTGATTGGTTATAAGGTCTTCAATACTATGTAACTTTATTTATTTATGTCAATTATTATTTTATCCAAACTAAACACGATTTTCTAAATAATAGGAACATATTAATGGTTATATTCCTTGAAAAAATATCACGTTTCTATAAAAAAAATTCTAGGTAATTATAAAAATTCAAAATATTTTTTAAAATCATTAATGAAAATACATAAACTAAAAAATACTTATATATTTCAGTATTTACACAACATATTTCTTGAATTACAAAACATAAGAACTTCAATAATCAGTCTTTCTTCTCAAACCATTAACTCAGATTCATCATCTAATTCATTAATACATTTTTTCTATAATATGAAATATGAATCATTTATTAATATTCATCAACCTAAATTTAATCATGCTTCTCACATTTAATATAAAAAATACTGTTAAAACATCCCATTCCTCTTATATTTCATTTTTTATGTCCCCATAATCAATAGAATAACTATTACATATACAACCTTACTTATTTTATTCATTATATTTACCATTAAGACATCGATTTTCATAATTCTCATACTTTCCAAATTTGAAACATTAAACATTAGACTATATCCAAGGAGACCACTATTCAAATCCATTTAATTAGTCATAATTTCCATTTTCCCTCTATAATTACTTGCTTGGTGTACTTCTTTTCCCCACTCAAAACATCTTCTCATTCCTCTATGACATCCATGTGGGTGCTTCTTCCCTTAAAATCCACATATATGAAACTAAATCTTATTTCCTCTATGATATCAACCACTAAAACTCTCAATAAACTCTATCATTATCTACTTTGGTGAGTCCAAGAGTTGGCTAAGGTGAAAGTTATTAAACTTATATCATGATAACTGATTAAGAACAATCACAATGTCCTTTACTCTAGTTTTTATCCCAATTGGTTTCTCATTAACGCATTTTCTATCACATTCATTGTTGATCCACTTAATTTTGGTTCCAATCATTGAATAAAACCCAAAATAATAGTGTTAGAAGTAATAATAACAGTGGGAAACCACATAGTCATGAAAAAACACTTATAGTATGTTTGAATCATAACACCATATTTTTAATCTAGAATACCTTAGGTTTATCATATATCATTAATAGTTATCATCAATTTAAATCCATTATGATGGGTCATAAAGAGTTTATGAATTTCCAAAGTATATCTTCAAATAATGTCAAACTAGGTGGATAGTAAGGTCATATTTTTTGAACCAGGTGATAATTGAGTCTAGATCAATGTGCCCTTTTCAGAGTTATTACACCTAGGTACCTCTGTATCAGAGCCACATACACTTTTATTAAACATACAGGGATGTAAATTCTTTTCAAACCACTCGCTCTATAATTTATGGAATTTTCAGGAATTTTTCATATTATTTTACACGTACTTAGAAATATCCTTAGACATATCCCTAGAAAAAATCTTACAAATATATCAAGGGATATAACTAATTTTTTCTCATCATAGTTTCCAATGGTTAACATTAACTTTCCTATGATACCAAATGTAATGAACTATACTTCTCATTTATAAATATTACATATTTTTATTTGAATATTCAGTATATTTCACAAACACATGCCTGAAGACTGTAATAGTTTAGTGTCATTGGAGGATAGGTAAAAAAACTCTACTTTGGTGAAATAACTTTAATATATACCATAAATATCTTCCATTTTAGTAATCTTCAAAAATATATCCTGCATAAAACTTTTATTCATAACCTAGGGAAATGAAACATAAGAAATAGTGAGCTCAAATTCTCAGTAAGGGTAAATAAGGGTGATAATCAAGGATAATAGGAACATAAGGGTATAAGAACAATATCATAACATTTTAAAATTATACCCTTCATATCAAAGATCATAATCTTGAGTCATGACATAATGATTGGTAGGTCATTAGACATGAATCTTAAGGGAATTGAAGAACATGATCTATGAGAGCATAAAATTAACATAAGAAATATATTTTCGGCATATACATAATCATTGAAAATATTATGTCAAGGCTACCCACAAAGATATTCATATAATTTTAGTCTTGTGATAACCACCCATATACTTATTTTGGGAAGTTTATGTCCTCCTATATACCCTCTTTCAAGCTTGTGATAACCTCCTATATACACTATTTATATTTTGGGATAACCTCATATATACCCTTTGATCATATATAACATTAATCATTAACCAATTCATTGGATAGAGATATAGGTCCCACCCATCATATGATTAAAATCAAACATATGTGTTCCAAAAATCATAAAACATTAATCATATTAGAACCCATGAAAATGAATGGGTTTTATAATAATTTCATTATTTCATCATAACATAATTCAAGTAAAAAATAAGTAGGTTTCATAAGAATTATATTAGGGTATAACCTAGAGATGAGAAATGGGTTTCATAAAAATATATTCATCATAAATATAAACTACTCATAGAATAAGTAAGAATTATTTCTTTCAAACATATCCCTAAAAAGGTATAAGTTACATCAAAGGATGTCATCTAAGATGGAAAATTATTTTTGAAATATCATTTTAAAAATTTATTGAGAAAGGTAAATTTTCTTTGAAAATAACATTTAAAACCAAATATTCATAAAAATATTTTGAAAATACATATATTTGAAAATAAATTTGAAAACTAATAAAGGATTCTTTAGAAATCATTTAAAACTTTTCATAATGAAAATATCCTTTATTCTAGGAAAAACACATTTAAAAAAATAAAATATTTAATAAATAACTCTCTTTTAAAATTATGTTGAAATTTTATAATTATAGATTCAAAATAAAATAATGGTTATAATAGTGGGAAATTCCATTCATCTTAATCATGTGAATATAAATATTTCTTTCACATTTTTGGTAAAATAAAAATGGGAATTGTTTGGAAAATCACATTAATACTACATTAAAAAAATTATAAAAAGTATTTTATGCGTAAAAATTTATTTAATAAATCAATTGAAGAATTTTAAAAACATTTATATTATTTTTAGAAAAAAAATTTTAAGAAAAATGTTTTTCGACCGTAGAGGGAGGTAAAGAAGTTTTTTCTTAAAAATATTATTTTGAATTTCTGAGTACATAAAGAGAGGAAAATGATGGGAAGAATTTATTATAATGACATATCTTGAGGATAAGAAAATTCATGATTTTATTGAGATATGGATTATAATATTTCATCATAGAAAATATAATCTTAAACAATCAGGACAAACAATTATATTATATCATAAAACATTTACTACTTTGGTAAGATTGAACTGTAAACCCCTTGAAATAATTACATTAAATGAAACCTAAAATATCATGATATTATTAAATTCATTATATAAAATTAAAAATAGTCTTTATATGAACCTCATAAAATATAATAGTTTAATAACATAATGTATCTCCTAAAGAAGATAAATTGATAAAAAACCTCTTACCATTTTGGTAACTTTTGAACCGTAAACCCCATGAAAGATATATAGTAAAATGGATATTTAAATATATATAATTTTTAGGAGATTTATAATAAAATAAATTCATATGAAGTATATACATCATATAAAATAAATTTTTGGCGAATATGGAATGTGTCCTATAGAAGTAAAAAAGTAAGATGAAAAGTTTTCGTTGTATTAGTAATATTTTGAATCCTAATCACTAATAAATAATAAAAACAAATGAAACTTTAAATATCATGAATATAATTATATTAATGATATAACATTTCAAATGGGTATTATATACACCATAGAAAATAAATGGGGGAATAATTTGTATATGTCACTTAGAAATAAAAGAGAGACTAGAAATCCCTTATTGTACATATCAACTTCCTTCATACACATTCAAAGATACTATATAATAAATATAATTTTTTATAATTATATTATAAAAATATACTTATATATATCATACCATATATGATTTTTATGACATTTTATTACTATTTTATTATCTATTCTATGTTAAGGTCATGTTTTGGGTAATAACTACTTTATTTTTCGTGTGTGTTTTGATTTCAGATTTTTTTTCTTCTTACTATGATAATGGTTTCATAATATAAATAATTTTATCCATGATATAAATATAATATATATTCAGTATACATGTATTTATAGTTATCCCTAAACATTAAATACAAAAAATGAAATACAACATTCATGGAGACGGTAGGTCGTACTCATAAACGTTGTTTCCATTTCCACAGGAAAAATAAAGAAAGAAAATTAAAGACAGAAAATTAAATTATAAATTACAATTAAAACTTTATTTTTATGAAATATAAATCACATATTCTTATTAAATAAATATTCTTTACCTTTCATGTAAAGCATGAATTTATCACATCACTTCGTGAGGTGGTACTCCACCGTACACCCGAGCATCGTGATTATATTTCCACATAATGGAAATTAAGAAGGTATATGTTAAAAAATAATTAAATAAGAATAATAATATCATAAATATAATATATAAACATTTAATCCATAATAATATCTATCTGCGAGAGGTGGTAATGGAAAACGTATGACATCATTTCATGAGGTAGCAGTCCTGCGTACCCACGAATGATGATTTTTTGATTCATTTCAGGAATTGAAGATGGATGTAAGTCAAAAACATAACATAAAAAAATATTTTTATATATAATATATTTATTTTATTATATAATAATGTTTTAATAATGATTTAATGTGGTAGAGGAAGAAATAAAATAAAAAATCTCATTGAAGAATGTTACCTCTTCTTCCGGTAACCTCCTTAGGTTTGCACAAAAAGTCTTAATAGGTTATATTTCTAACAAAAATATGGATTTTATTAATGTATTAGGTAATTAAATAAGTTTTAAGGGTATTTAATGGTATACTCAATGGGTTTTTAATGAGTTAATAGGATAAGGGAGAGGGTGGCCTTATATAAGTGAGGTGAGTGGCACACTTGTAATTATTAAAAATAAAAAGGTGTACCCGCATTTTTCACATAAAAAATGATCCAAAATTCTCAATTATTAAATATATAATATATATAGTATAAATATATCAACATATTGACTGTTATAAAATTTTTGGAGCATTATTAACCCTTATATCTTTAATTTAACCCATGGTAAACCCATTTTTACCATAGTCGGGGTAATTAATTCTTACTGTTTTTACAATTAATTATCTTCATAAATAAAGTTTAATTTATTATATAATATAAATTATGATTTTTCAAAATATAAATAAAATTTTCCCAATCAAAGTCACATAATTGAAAATTTTTAATTTAAATTTTATCCTGTGGACACAATGAGAAAGGGGGTTTTCAATGGGAAAATATTCAAAAGTTCAAAAGCTTTTTCTATTAAAATTCAATAAAAAATTACTAAAATGATATAAATTATATTAATATATATATAATTGCACTAAAATAACCTTTAAATTAATATTAATCCCATTTTTATGTTTTTAAATGCTCTCTAATAAATGAAAATTCTTAATAAAAAAAGTATTTTTCACTCCTCATCAAAAGCACATGAGCCACAGCCCAATTTGTGAGCTATCCTTAAGTGCATCCACAAGAACAAGGTTCAAATCTAGATAAAGGAATATTTCTAGGTACTATAGTAGTACTATAGTAGAACTACACACTATGTGGTACTATAGCAGAACTGTAAACTATGCGGGTACTGTAGTTGCCTTCAGGTCAGTAAGTATTTCGGGCCACCTTTAAGGCCATTGGGCTACCTCAAGGCCTTTGGGCCACATGTAGTTTCCCCAAACACACTACCAATAAAGAGCATCCCCAAAAGAGGATTCAGAGCAGGTTCACTCACTAGAGCAGAGCCAAATAGATTTTTCAGAATGAGAGGGTATGTCTATGCCATCAGGACTAGCCTATGCTTGCATGGGAAGCCTATCCAGACGACCATGCGAAGGTGGAGAGATATTATCATGATGCAGATGCTAGGGAGGGGCTGTTCATTGTAGATAGTTTGGTTAAATTCCCTAAGACCTTCAAGTCATGTAATCTCCTAAGCCTACTGTCCAAGTAATCTATGAGTCTATGGGCCTTGTAAGGGTTCTGCCTCATCCCTTGAAAGGGGGGTTATCAAAAATCAATAAAAATGAAGGCCTTCGGGCCATTCGGGCATTACTCATCAAAATAATTATCTTCTCAGAAAATTCTCAAAAATTCACCCAAAGATAATTTTTTAATGATTATTTAAAAAATTAAATTTATTTCTTCTAATTATTTTTAAAAAAAGTTTCAAAAATAATTTTAAAATAAACACGTATAAAGTGACAAAAATACTTTTAGAATAAAATAGTTTCTAATTAGATAATTGGATTTATTTTTATCTCTTGTCTAAAAAACACATAATATGAATGTTAAACATTGAATTAATATATAATATATGCATTTGATTAAATAATTCACCAAAAGTATTTTTTATTATATTTATGTAAAACATATTTCTCAATATAAAAATAGTTTTCATACAAATATTTCATTTATTTTTTAGTAGTTTTTAGTCACAAAATAATTCATTATATATATATATATATATTTTTAAACCATATATTTTCATAATTTAGTTAATATTATTCATAAATATAATTCTAACCACTAGTTTATAATTATATTATTAAATAATAATATTTTAAAAATATTTCATGTTTCGTTTGAACTTTTTTTATCAAAAGTTACACTCAATGTTGTGTGTAACACAAAATATATAAAATAATAAAATTTTTTGAATTTTTTTAACAAAATCTCATGATGTTATAAGAAATATATGATATTATAGTTATATAAGTATAATTATATAATTATTATAATATATAAATATTATATAAATCATTGTATCCAGTAGTGAGAATCCGTTATGGAAAACGAATTATGATAGTTTGTGAGGTAGTAATTCTCCGTAGAGATGATCACTAGTTTCATTTCCCATTTATGGGAGGAGGAGATAGTTTTAGTCCATTAAAAAATCATAAAAACATATTATTATATGTAATAAATTGATGTTATTTTATTATCTTGGTTTAATAATATTTTAAGGAGGTGTAAGAATAAATAAAATAGAATGGTCGATTAAGGATGTTACCTCTTCTTTGGACAACTTCTTTGGGTTTTCACCAAAAGCCTTCCTAGTTTATCTTTTTGAAAAAACAAGGATTATATAATTTAGTGAGAGAAATAAGGAATTTATTTGGTCATTTCTTGGATAAATCAATGTGTTTGGTACGTCTAGAAAGGATAGGATAGGAATGGCCTTTATTAAGTGGGGAGAGGACACACATGGAATTTTTTAAAAGAAATAATTCCACCCACATTTTTCTCATCCCACAAGGATCTCAAATGTATAATATTATAACCTTATAATATATAAGTTCTAAATATGTCCATTAAATTACAATTACATATTTTTTTCATTTTTAATTTATATCATTTTACTTTAACACCCGATAAACCTGTTTTTACCATAACTATGGTAAATAATTTTTATAATTTTTACTATTAATTAAGGTGAAAATTTTATTTTACCTTATTATATAATATAAAATTATTTTTTACCCAAATATAGAATAAATATTTACAAATTTAACTCATATAATTGTATAATTCAATTTATAATTAATCCTACAAACGTGTAAAAAACGGTTTTTCAATAAATGATTTTTATAGAAAAGATGATATAATATTTACTATATGACAATTAATAATAATTATATGAATCTAAATTAATATTTATATATATATAATATATAAATTTCATTTAAATAGTCCCATACTAGGGGTTATTTTAATTATTTAAAATGGATAAACATTATACACTTTAAACTAATTTTCAAAAAAAAAGTGTTCGAACGCCTAAAAAAATTATTCTAAAATATAGTATAAAAATGATTTAAATTTCATTAATTTTATTTAATATTATTAATTTGAAATAAAATTAAATTAATAATGTGACTTAATTTATTAAAAAATTGACCATTTTATAAAAAAACTATATTTTTCTCTATTAACTAAAAAATAGATTTTCTCTAAAAACCCAAGAAATTCAGTATAACATAATATCTATATGCAGATTTCAAAAAAATCAAATAAATTTTCTTAAATTGGATAAAATAATATTAAATTATGTTCTCAAAGCATGACTATAATAACTTTTAGAATAAAAATCATTTTTTATAAAACATTTCCTTTTTCCTTGAGATAGTTCTTATTTAATTTATAATCAATTGATAAGGTTAGAATTTATTTTATGCATGTGTAAACCATATATTTTTTGTAATTTATTTAGTCATATTCACACTATCTAACTTAATAACTAGTTTATAAGGGTAATTGTAGAGACCCCAAACCTGACGTACATAGACATTACATTAATTTTTCGGAATACTTAATACATAACAAAAATAGACACATAAGGACTGTAATAGTTTAGTGTCTTTGGAAACTCGGAATATAATCTTCTAATCATGGTGAAAGAACTTCAACATCTCCTATAAAGATCTTCCCCTTTTGTTTTCTTACCTAAAACCTTTCTGTAAAACCTGGGGAAAAGAAAACATATAAAGGGTGAGCTCAAATGCTCAGTAAGGGTAAGAATGGAGAAAATAAAACAAATCATATACATTTGAACTAAAAAAACATGACCATATTGTTTAAACATAAAAATCTTGAGCAATGACATAAAACACGACAGTACATAAGGCATAGATCATAATGGAACATTAATCCTGATAAAATATCATGGGAATAAAACATTTAATTGTTTCAAACCATTAGGAACATGATATTATTTCAATAGTATCCAAGGCATTGCTTCCAAGACAATCTTAGTGGACAAAGTACCTTTCTGAATCGAGTTCACTCCTCGTTCCAGTCCTGTATCACTGAACTGGATTAACATACCGTTTCATCCATGTCTATATCATGAGATATAAATCTTTACCCAATGCATTGGAGGGAGATATAGGTCCCACCCATCTCATAATGAAATCATTCTTACGTGTTCCACAATATAAACATAAATCATTCATCAAAACCCAAAGAATAAAATGGGTTTCATAAACATCATCCCATCATAACATAATCCATATAAAACAAATGGATATCATTTAACCACAAGAAAAGTGAAACCATGTAAATCATAGATACATTATACTTGAAACATACACATATGAAATAATGTCATCTTAGATGGAAAATGGTTTTGATAAAACACTTGAAATGAATTCTTGAAGAAAATATCCTTTCTTTTTCAAAATAACGTTCTTTTCACAAAATGCCATGCAAATTTAAAAGAAAGGGATTTTTTTTAAAATAGTCATGAACTCTTGTAGAGTAAGATTCATGAAAATAAGTTGTTATAAAATCATAAAAATGCATTCATTCCTTAGAAGTTAAAAAAACATTCTTCTCATACTTTTGTCGGAAAAGTCAAAAAGTACCTTGTATGGTAAAAAAAGAAAGATTCCTTCCATAAGATGTGGTATCAGTAAAAAAAGGGTAAAAATGACTTTAAACATACATGGAAGACAATTGAACATTTTATGAAAACATTTTGAGAACATATGGACATGGATAACAAACATAACCCCAGTAAATACTTACGAATAATCAATCTCAGATAAGAATGAGATTAGAATAATTATCCCTTACCTTAGGTCTGATATGCTTTGTACATATCTGAACCTCCTGTATAATTATTTAAATAATTTCATTGACTCATTACAAAATCATATTCATTGTTATGATATCATATATGGTTCACTTATGACTTTATATTACCTGTTCTTTTGTAAATTCCATGTTAAAGCAGCGTTTTGGGTAAAATCGTTTCATTTATCGTACGTGTTTCGACATATTGTTTTTTATATTATTACTTATATCATGATTTATTTAATTCCAGAATTTAAAACATGATTTATATATAGTATATATTCAGTATATAAATATATATGATAGATCGATAAATGGAATGAAATACACTGTTCATTGAGATGGTAGGTCGTGCGTACGCATGAACGCTGTTTTCATTTCCTTATTGAATTAAATGGAATTAAGTAAATGAAACATAGATGTACATAAATCCAGTATCATTATTATGTAATATATTTAATGATTATTTATTATATATACTTTATAATCATACATGAATGGTTAATCATGGAAAATGAATCTCATCGCGTTCGTGGAGACGGTAGTCCGTACGTACGCACAAGCGATGATATCATTCCCATGATCATGGAATTGTATTAAAGTGTATGTATAATATTTCAGAATCAATATCACTTTAAAATAATCATATATAATTATTTATTTACACCATTATACCCATCCAAGTAAGGTGGTGGTGGAAAACGGATTACACCACGGCGTGGAGATGGTATTCTGTACGTACACACGCACGGTGATTTCGTTTTCTGTAGGATGGATAGAAGATGAAATTTCGTAGTTTAATATTTATAATAATATATCAGTACTTGTGTGATAGTGATGTTATTAATTTATGATGAAACAAATAAATAAGAAGAAGTAGAAGAAGAAATAAATTGGAAAGAATCGGTAAAGGATATTACCTCTTCTTTGAAGCGCCTCTTCTTAACCTCCGCTTGAGGCACTTGGGTTGGTCTTTGGAGGAGACCAGAACCACTATACTTTTTCTAGGCAATATGAGAAGGGAAATTTGCAGGGGTTGGCTGAGCTTCAAGGCTCAAAAGGGTGTGAAGAGAAGAGGGAAGGGGTTCCCTTTTTGTAAGGGAGGAGAGGGGCACCTTTGGAAAAACATAAAATATTATTTTATAATAAAGTCATATTTGGTTTATAATAGCTCCAAATTGAATTATTTCGAAGCTAAAGTGGGGATGGGTCGAAATCCTCTCAACCAAAAGGATTTATACAAGTTTACGTTTATATTTTAACCTTATCATTTAGATTTAACTCTAAGTTAAATAATTTAACTTTTACCGTGTCTTCTTGTTTTCTTACACTATATGGTTAATAAACTTACTATAACAAGCCAAAAGAACCCCAAGTGGTTTATTATTAATATATATAACCTTATCTAAGACATTTGGCCAAATATTTATATATTTATGAATAAAATAACAATTAATAATATTATATTTGTTTTAAAAACTATTTTTTGTCAATTTTGACACTATTTGGTAATTGATTTTTGTGAAAATCATAACAGCATGATTAGTTCAAAAAAGGTTAATGTAATCAATAATAACATGTCATATTAGCCTATTCAATTAGTTTAATTAATAAAAAGTCTCAAATTACATTTATCTGGGTATTTATAACATCAATTATGTTAATATTTCATTAATATGTTAATTACTGCATCATCATTGTGTCATAAATAAATTAAATTATTTAATGTCTAAAAATTATAAATAAAATACCATTATGTAGGAAATATTTTTATCATTCTAATTAATATTTATAGTCGAATTTATATTATGTATAACCTTATATTAAAAATGTTTTAGTTCTTAAACATTGATTTTAACTATTTTAACTCTTCTTTATATAAAATAATAATAAGTGTCCTAATCTAATAAAAGTGGACCAAAAGGGTAATATTTTATTACTAAGGTTGTTTTGGGTCTAATTACACTTATCCAATAGAATTAGGACATGTTTTAGGGTAATAATAAAATCATTTTTACCCTTAATTACCTTATTTACCTTTAACCGTGGTAAATAAAAGTAAAAAGTTACTATTCACAAAAAAAACTATTTTTATCTTATTGAACCACATTTTACTCTTTGATATTAACTGTGTCTCTTGGATTTTCTAATTTCCACTCACAGATGTGTTAAAATTAAGTTTTATGTATATTTTCAAATTCTCTTAGGAGGTCGGTAAAAGACGGTGAAAAGTTCAATAAAATTTTTATATATCTAAAATTATTATAAAATGACTCCAATCAATTACATTTAACTTCTATAGGTATTATGTATCAATTTTGACCTAAAATAAATTTAAATAAAATAAATAATTATTTAAATAAAAAGTCAGTTTTTAAATTGTAACCTAGTGTTTTCACTATTCATCAAAAATTGAAAGTGTTCAGAAAAATACCAAAAATTCACCCTAGGATAATTTTGATATTCCGAATCCAAAAATGAAGTCCATTTCGAAAGATAAAATTTATAAAATTTCAAAAAGTGGGTATTACTATTCATAACGGCTAATTTATATAACATATCGTTGTTTAGTGAAACTCGGTATTGCGTACAACACATGCTATCATGGAAGGTCGTGATTGCGTGTAACGCAAGACAAGTCAGGGATGCGTTTAGTGCAAGCTCCTTTTGGTGTATCATACAACACAAGACATCAATGAAATTAAATTGAATATTTTTCATAAAATCATGGGGTGTTACATTCTACCCCGTTTAAAATGAATTTTTCCCTCGAAATTCGTCGGGGTTATAAATGGTTTACCACTCGAAAGTTTATTTAATAGAAACCCACATAGTAAAAAGGAATACCAAAACTTATCATTAAAAATAAAGTATGAAACGTAATGGTTACCCAAATTAACTAATCACTGAGTTTCCACATAGGAGAACATAGGTGAAAATATGGATATAGAAGAGAAATTTAACCATCATGTTTTGATGGAGAGTGGTAGAGAACATGGCTATGAAAAATCTAACAATCACAAAGCCGTAAATTTGGGATGATCTAAGGTACCATCTGATTCATCAGATATGCGAGTTATAGGACAACATTTTTGGTTTCAAAGATCATTTCCCTTACATTGATAAACTTTTACATAAGGAGAAATACTAACTTGATTTCAGTGTAATATCATCGTTGGTAATTCCATGAACAATTTCCACTTCATCTCTATTTAAAGAAATGAAGCTGAATTTTTCATTCATGAAGTGTTAGCGGATCATGCGATAGAATGATAAGTCATCCAATCTGTTTCTATCACAAAAAGGTTAACATAAGTTATTAAATATACATAAGTCCATCTATGGCGAGATTAATCATATATGATTCGAAAAATGGACTTATACTTCATCTATCATAACGCTTAATAAAATAAAACTAGTTCCTACTAACCATGGACTTCCTGCAGGACATTGGTAGGCGATAAAGGCATGTCGCACTTTAGTTGTGGGTTTGATTCCCACAGCCTTGTCCAACGCGATGGGTTGTCGCTCGTCCTATGGGTTTTCCTTTTTCTAAAACTAAATTATTATAACATCCCATAAATAATATTGAAAAAAAATTATATCCTTAAACAATACTAACTTATGTCCAATATAATCCATTCTAATCATTAGGCTTATCCAAATTACTTCTATCTAAGCTCATAGTATAAAGAAAACAATTACTAGAAATTTCATCTGTCGAGCATGTGAATACCATCATATATCCCCCATATATCATACAATATATCTTGTTGGTCAAATTAAAAACATGTGAATACCTGAATCTTGTATTTTCTTGAAAAATGAATACCCATTGAACCTTAGTGAAAACATGAATGTTGTCAAAAGTTAACTCTTTCCACATACCAAAATCCCAAAAATTCTGTATACTCAAACCATAATATCACTTAGTCCTTATATCATTCATGAGCTTATGAATAATATTAAACATTTCATTTTCTCCTTATCATATAATCTTCTTTCCAAAATATTTGAATTACTTTTCATGGTTACCATTACCATATAATTATTGAAAACCGTAATAAACCAATACATAGATATTCAAATATTCCACAGTACTATAAATTAGATTCCACAACATTATTTTTGAATCCCATTACATAAACACAAAATCATTCCACTACATCGTTGTCATACTCAACATCACCAATAGTGATCTCATGTGACTTCCCAGTCTCCTTTGCCTTAGGAGGTTTCTCACGTCGATCATCATTTACCCTTGGATTTGGGAATTGGTTAGCATAATGCCCCATTTCATTGCACTTGAAGCATTGAAGTGTTGGTGGAGCGTTCTCTAGAGTCTTTTCTCTATTCACATCATTAGAAAACTTTTTCCCATTACTTTAGAACTCATCTACTTGATGACATTCTTTTCCACACCTGAAACATTTTCTAGTACCTTTTTGACAATCTCCACCATGCTTCTTTCCACAGTTTGAGCATAAAGAAACATTTACCTTCTTTCCACCATTGTTCTGAGGTTTTTCCTTGAACTCCATCTTTTGTTTCTTGTCAAAAACATGAGATGGATATGTTACACCAACTTCCAGTTCTACCTTGATAGCACAATGCACAATTTCTTCATAGCTATTGAAGTCTCTTATTGCTAATGCCCTTCGAAGACTTGGTTTTAAGCCACTAAAAATCGATCAACTTTACTTTCTTGTTGAATGATAAAACCATATGCATACCTTTCAAGTCTTGTAAAATTTTCTTCGTATATACCAACATATTGATCATACTTCTGATTAATCTCAAGGAACTCCTTTTCCATCTTTGTTCAAAGAATATTAGGGATGTACTTACTGAAAAACAAGTTCTTGAACTCATCCCATTCCATGGATTCAATTTCATCTTGGGGCCTTGTATTCTTAATTAGAGTCCACCACTGGTCTGCTTCACCTTCTAAATGGTAAACAACTAGAATGAATTTATCATGTTCTGAACAAAGAAGTATGGAAAATATCTTTTCAATGGTACTAATCCATTATTCAGCAACAAGTGGGTCAGAAGACCCATCTAAAGAAGGTGGACGTTGCCTCATGAAGGACTCAATAGAATATTGTTCCCTTATCTGATCATTTGGAAATCCAGAATCATTCAAAGATTTTTTAAGTATAGTAATAATATTTTTCACTCCATCTCACATCACATTCGGTTTTTCAGGAGGACAATCATTTCATTGTCCATTACATTGATCAACACGGTTCCTTCAGGTTCCAAACATCGTCTAAAACCCAAAAATAATAGTGTGAGTGGTAAAAATCATGCTAGGGAAAACAACATAATAAAGGGGGAGTACCTTCAATATATAGCATATTTGGGTATATTCTAAGAGTGTTACCGTAATTATAGGACTATAACCTATACTTATACTTAACCTTAGGGACATCCCTAGACATAACTTAGAAATATCTCTACGTATCTCACTAAAGTTTTTACATCCTTGTTTCTATTGGTTAACTAAACTTTTCCTCTAATACCAACTGTAGATACCCCAAACCTGACATACATAGACATTAAATTAATTTTTCAGAATACTTAATACATAACAAAAACAGACACACAAGGACTGTAATAGTTTAGTGTCATTGGAAACTCAGAATATAATCATCTAATCGTGGTGAAAGATCTACAACATCTCCCATAAACATCTAGCCCTTTGTTTTCTTACCTAAAACCTTTCTGTAAAACCTGGGGAAAAGAAAACATATAAAGGGTGAGCTCAAATGCTCAGTAAGGGTAAGAATGGAGAAAATAAAACAAATCATATACATTTAAACTAAAAAAACATGAACATGGTGTTTAAACATCAAAATCTTAAGCAATGACCTAAAACACAGCAGTACGTAAGGCATAGATCATAATGAAACATTAATCATGATAAAGTAGCATGGGAATAAATCATTTAATTATTGAAAACCATTAAGAACATGATATGATTTCCATAGTAGCTTAGGCATTGCTTCCAAGACCATCTTAGTGGACAAAGTCCCTTTCTGAATCGAGTTCACTCCTCGTTCTAGTCCTGTATCACTGAACCAGATTAACCTACCATTTCTGCCATGTTTATATCATGAGATATAAATCATTACCCAATGCATTGTAGGGAGATATAGTTCCCACCCATCTCATAATGAAATCATTCTTACGTGTGACACAATATAAACATAAATCATTCATCAAAACCCAAATAATAAAATGGGTTTCATAAACATCATCAGATCACAACATAATCCATATAAAAAAATGGATATAATTTCATCATAAGAAAAGTGAAACCATGTAAATCATAGATACATTATACTTGAAACATAGAAATATGAAATAATGTCATCTTAGATAGAAAATGGTTTTGATAAAACACATGAAATGAATTCTTGAGGAAAATATCCTTTCTTTTTCAAAATCAAGTTCTTTTCACAAAATTCCATTGAAATTTAAATGAAAATGATTTTGTTGAAAATAGTCATGAAATATTGTAGATTAAGATTCATGAAAATAAGGTTTTATGAAATCTTAAAAATCCATTCATTCCGTATAAGTTAAAAAACATTCTTCTCATATTTTTGTCGAAAAAGTCAAAGAGTGCCTTATATGGTAAGAAAAAGAAAGATTCCTTCCATATGATGTGGTAAAAGGAAAAAAGGGATAAAATTGACTTTAAACATAAATGGAATAAAAGTAAACATTTTATAAAAACATTTTGAGAACATAAGGACATGGATAATAAAAATAACCCCAGTAAATACTTACGAATAAACAATCTTGGATAAGAATGATATTGGAATAATTATCCCTTACCTTAGGTCTAATATGCTTCGTAAACATCAAAACCTCTTGTAAAATGATTTAAATAATGTCATTGACTTATTACAGAATCATATTCATTGTTATGATATCATATATGGTTCACTTATGACTTTATATTACCCGTTCTTTTGTAAATTCCATGTTAAAACAACGTTTTGGGTAAAATCGTTTCATTTATCATACGTGTTTCGACATGTTGTTCTAGATATTATTACTTATATCCTGATTTACTTAATTATATAATGTAATACATGATTTATATATAATAAATATTCAGTATATAAATATATATGATAGATCGATAAATGGAATGAAATACACTGTTCATGGTGACTGTAGGTTGTGCGTACGCATGAACGCTATTTTCGTTTCCTTATTGAATTAAATGGAATTAAGTAAATGAAACATATATGTACATAAATCCAGTATCATTATTATGTAATATCATTCATTATTATTTATTATATATAATTTATAATCATACTTGAATGGTTAATCATGGAAAATGAATGTCATCGCGTTCGTGGAGACGGTAGTCCGTACTTACGCACGAGCAATGATATCATTCCCATGATCATGGAATTGTATTTAATTGTATTTATAATATTTCAAAATCAATATCACTTTAGAATAATCATATATATTTATTTATTTACATCATTATACCCATCCAAGTAAGGTGGTGGTGGAAAACAGATTACACAACGGCATGGAGACGGTATTCCATATGTACGCACGAGAGGTGATTTTATTTTCCATAGGATGGATAGAAGATGAAATTGGGTTGTTTGATATTTATAATAAAATATCAGTGTATGAGTGATACTGATTTTATTAACTTATGATGAAACAAATAAATAAGAATAATTAGAAGAAGAAATAAATTGGAAAGAATCGGTAAAGGTTATTACCTCTTCTTTGACGCGCCTCTTCTTAACCTCATCTTAAGGCACTAGGGTTGGTCTTTTTAGGAGACCAGAACCACTATACCGTTTCTAGAGAAGATTATAAGGGAAATTTTCAGGTTTTTGTTGAGCTTCAAGGCTCAAAAGGGTGTGAAGAGAAGAGGGAAGGGGTTCCCTTTTTATAAGGGAGGAGAGAGGCACCTTTGGAAAAACGTAAAATATTATTTTATAATAAAGTCATATTCGGTTTATAATAGCTCCAAATTGATTTATTTTGAAGATAAAGTGGGGATGGGTCGAAATCCTCTTAACCAATAGGATTTAGAAAAGTTTAGGTTACTATTTTAACCTTATCATTTTGATTTAACTCTAAGTTACATAATTTAACTTTTACCATTTATTCTTGTTTTCTTACATTATATGGTTAATAAACTTACTATAACAAGAAAAACGAACCCCGAGTGGATCATTATTAATATATATAACCTTATCTAAGTCATTTGGACGATCCATGTATTTTTATGAATAAAATAACAATTAAAAATATAATATTTGTTTTAAAAACTATTTTTTTCAATTTTGAAACTATTTGGTAATTGATTTTTTCAAAAATCATAACAGAATGATTAGTTCTAAAAAAGTTACTTTAATAAATACTAACATGTTATATTAACCTATAAAATTATTTTAATTCATAAAAAGTCTCAAATTACATTTATTTGGTCATTTAAAACATCAATTATGTTAATATTTCATTAATAAGGTAATTACTACATCATCATTGTGTCATAAATAAATTAAATTATTTAATGTCTAAAATTATAAATAAAATAAAATTATGTAGGAAATATTTTTATATTTCTAATGAATATTTATAGTCGAATTTATCTTATGTATAACCCTATATTAATATTGTTTTAGTTAATAAACTTTGATTTTAACTATTTTAACTCTTGTTTATATAAAATAATAATAAGTGTCCTAATCTAATCCAAGTTGACCTAAAGTGTAATATTTTCTTCCTAAAGTTGTTTTTGGTCGAATTAATATTATCCAATAGAATTAGGACATGTGTTAGGGTAATAATAATATCATTTTTACCCTTAATTACCCTATTTACTTTTAACCGTGGTAAATAAAAGTAAAAAGTTACTGTTCACCAAAAATTATTTTTATCTTATTAAAACATATTTTAATCCTTGATATTAACTGTGTCTCTTAGATTTTTGAAATTTCACTCACAGATGTGGTAAAATAATGTTTTATGTAAATTTTCAAATTCTCCTTGGAGGTGGGTAAAAGACGGGGAAAAGTTCAATCAAAGTTTTATATATCTAATATTATTATAAAATGACTCCAATAAATTACATTGAACTTATATAGGTATTATGTATCAATTTTGACCTAAAATAAATTTAAATAAAATAAATAATTATTTTAAAAAAAGTCGGTTTTTAAATAGTAACCCAGTGTTTTCACTATTCATCAAAAATTGAATGTTTTCAGAAAAATACCAAAAATTCACCCTAGGATAATTTCGATTTTCCAAATCCAAAAATGAAGTCCATTTAGAATGATAAAATTTTTAATATTTCAAAAAGTGGGTATTAATATTCATAACGGCTAGTTTATATATCATATCGTTGTTTAGTGAAACTTGGTATTGCGTACAACCCACGCTATCGCGGAAGGTCGCGATTGCGTGCAATGCAAGAAAATTCAGGGATGCGTGTAGTGCATACTCCTTCTGGTGTAGCATACAACACAAGACATCAATGAAATTAAAAAATAATATTTTTCATAAAATCTTGGGGTGTTACTGTAATGTTTAAGTAATAATATTTTAATAAAGTACTGTGTTTCATTTAAACCCAATGTTTCATGCATCGCAAGCTATCGAAGATATTGAATTTATTTGAAAATAAATATATAAGAAATTATCAGGGGTAACATTTTCATATAGTAATTATGTTTAATATAATATAAGATATTGAAAATAATTTTATTCTTTAAAACCTTTAGGGAATTACATTCAACCCCCCCTAAAAATATTATGCCCTTGATATTTAATCTTGATCTCAGTAATCAAGGGATTGACAGTTTAAAATACCTTTGTTGTAATCTTGTATCATTAAATGGTTTAATAAAACCTCCTCTTGATAATAGAGAAATAAAAGTACAAATTCCATCTTTAATATCATGTATTAGGTTTCCAAATAAGATAACATTGGTGGTTAGAAAAGATATAGGAAATGAATAAAAGTGTAAATAATTATAGCGAGTGATTGAAATAATTGATAATAATAAAGTGAATGATCAACAAAAATTTAAGGACCTAAAAACCATATATTTGTGATGAGTTAAATGACCATTTATTACTTAGAAATCATGGTAATAATATAATATAACTATTTCAAGATCTTTTTTATAGATTTGAGGAATTCTTTTACCATATATACTAAGAACATAAGAAAATATACTTACTAGACAAGTTAAAATTATTCCTTTAATAAATTTCTACAACAATATCATATTTTTATCCAAATGATGAGTATTCCATATGATTTTTTTACCAGAAGAAATAAAATTAACTTTTAATGGAACATATAATCCCCAAAGTAATAAAAAGTTATTTCTCACGTCTCTACTAAAAACAAATTGGTTACAAAAATTCATCTAATATAATAAATTAATTTGTAATACCTCAATAGTAACTGGAAAATTTCTACTTAATCCATTAAATTAATGTATATACATAAAAATATTCATCTTAAATCTTCCAAAACATAATATCATTCATCCAAAATAATCCTTTACATTATACTAAAAGGTTATATATAATTCAAACCAATAAAAATTCTCCAAAAATATCATTAGTCACCATGAAATCAAATTACTTAAAACCTCAGGAGTAGATGAAAAGAATTTAAACTTATGATTAACCTATAAAACCATGATTGTGTCCATAACTCTTAATTTAATCTAACATGATTACATATATGTCTCCAAAATTGACACAATCCTTAGAAGTTACAAGGCTATTATAACCAAAATACCATTGTTTAAAATAATTCTTCAATGTAATTCTTTAATCCCAATACAAATATACTTCAACCCTTTTACTTAAATTATTTGGTATAACATGGTTACTTCCTTGGTCTAGGGGCTAAAAATTAGTTAAAGTAATTGAATCTAATAATTCCCAAGTTCCCCACTTATAAGACATTGAATTACTTGTCAATTTGTTTCTCTATAACCTCCATTTCCACAAAGAAAATATCTTCCCCTCCAATTGATATATTATTATAAGTTCTTATACCCACCTTATTAACATGTAGGAAGCATAATATTCATTATTATATGTTCATTACCATAAAAAATTTCATAAAATCATATCCTCCTCTTATTTTAATTTTTAGGGATCTCATTTAATTTCAAGTTGTTATTCATATATCATGATATATGATTTGGCATACTCACAATATCTTTCTCTCTAGTCGTCATCCAATTTATTTGATCATAATCACTTAAGTTTATATCACATTTATTGTTAATTATTGAGTCATCTTTTTTTTGATTTATTACACATGTGGACATCAATTCTAGAGCCACATCCACATGTAGTATCATGATAGGAATGTACTTTCATGGAAACCACTCATTCTATAATTCACTAAGATTACATAATATTTTTCAATACTCAGTATTAACCTTAGACTAATCCCTAGGGTAATAACTAAAATTCTCTCTTCCTAGTTCCAACTGTTAACTAAACCATTCCTCTAATAAAAACTATTATATCTCATGACTTTTAGACATTTTATTACGTTATTATTAAACATAAATATCCATTAATACAACACAAGGATATTTCCAAGTATATTTATAATACATGGTTTTTAATATATAAAACATCGAATCCATATTTTATTTTCCATAGTGAGATTCTAAAATCCATCTGATCCCTTAAATTTATCTGATCCACTAAATATAAATGATTAACCTAGGGAATACATAAAATTGGGGTGAGCTAAAAAACAAAATAAGTGAATAAACATGATAAGGAAACATATCATGTAAGTCAAAGGTATAACATGATATCATAAATTGAAGGCAAATTAGTAATAAAATATAATCATAACATAAATTACATGGTATGATAAGCTCATGGTAACATATTAAATGTGTTTGCAACAAAAAATATGAAATAAAAATTAGTCAAGGATAACTTTAAACAAATATCAAATGGTGGAAAAATTACCAAAATAGATAATGTATATTCAATAATCCCATCCATGAAACCTAATGAGTCTGAAGCATTAACCAAGTAAATGGAGTGTTATCTAAGTTCACCTACCATAACATGTTTATGATATTTTTGTTCCACATAAATTAAATCTATCATAACAAATAATATATGAATTAATAATTAAAATAAAATCATTTTTCTAATTTTTCATTATATCATATTCAATGGAAACTACATAATGAAAGTATTTGAGAAATGATAAAAAGGAATGTATTACCCCATAAATGGATGATTTTGTTGATGAAAATAATTTTAAAAAACATTATTTAGTATATTAACCTTTTTTACTTTGAGTAAGATCAATTAATGTCATCATAGATGGAAAATGATTTTGAAAGATCACTTTGAACATTTTCTGAGGAAAATATCATTTCCATTTTGAAAACCTTTATTTAAAATATAAAACATTCAAAAAAATTAAAGATTTTTTTTGAAAATAACCTTTGGAACATAGAAAAAGAATTTTTAAAATATTTAATGGTTATGGTGGTGGAAGAGTTACAGTCATGCCGAATACATTAAAAACAAAGATTCATTATACATTTGTTATAAGAAAGTCAAAAAGTGCCTTATTTTTAAAATTAAGGGAATATTTATTCTAAACATTTTTGTAAAATTTTAATTAATATTAAAAATGAATTTATAACATAATAGTAAAAATTTTGAAAAATATTTTTAGAAAACATGGATTTGGAAGAGAAGGATTTTTTAGAGAAGAAAGAGATGAAGATGGATTTTCATAAATACATTTTATCTATCATTTTAAATCCCAAAGAGAGGAAAATAGTACTATTACATGAAAATATCATGAATAACTATAGGATAAGAAAATTAAATGGGTTTATTACATTTTTATTAAATAATTTCCTTCAATATAAAATCATGTATAATAAATTATGATTAAAACAAGATTGAAACATAAACTCATACTGCTTTTGTAAATTTTAAATCATAACATATCATGAATTAATTAGGTAAATTATTACTTAAAATAGTATTATGTAGTAATTATTAATGATATATTATGTAATGGTTTTGTATTTACATAATTAAAAAGAAATTAGTTTCATAAAAGAACATATGTCTCCAAGGAGGAAGTTTAATATAAAACCCTTAAAATTTTCATATCATTGAGGTGAGAGTTAACCAATTGGGTGATTATGTTTAAAAATGTAAATAAAAACAAATATATTTTTAAATAAAAAATAAATCAATAGAAATTAATTTTATACATAATTTTTGCATAACAAGATTAATAAAGTAGTCACATAACCCAATGAATTGAATTTGAGTTAAGAAACCCCTTACATCATACTTACCGTTAGATGAAATATCATTAAAATTATAGATAGAGATTATAAAAATTTTATTAACTTATAATGGAATCATATTATTGTTTATAATTTCATATATTATCCTTTAATAACATATTATTGCTTGTTTGTTAATAATCTTTCGCTATCACTCTTGTTTTGGGTGTTAATTGCCTTTTTTTCTACTGCATCTTTCCTCATGAAAGTTACAGATCTTGAATATATGTTATAGTAAAATAACCTCTATAATTATATTAATTTTATAGATATTTTTTTCATTAGATAAATCTTTATAATCATTATTTATTTTTTATCAAGGATGGTGATTTTCACCGCTTTGTGGAGACGGTAGGTTGTACGTATACACAAGTGACATTATCATTTCCATAATGGGTGAAATGGTAAGGAAATTTATTGTGTATTAATTTTATATATTATTTATAATGTCATATATATCACATATATTCATTAAATTTATCATTTTTTATCTTCCACATATATCGTTAATGAAAAATGAATCACATCGCTTTGTGAGGCAGTAGTCCACCATACACACGAAGGACGTTATCATTTATTAAATGGATGTTAAGGTAAAAAATTATATATATTTTTATTTTAAATAATTATTAATATTTAATTAATATAATATATAAATTTAAAATTAATATTTATTACCTTCCATGTAAACTATAAGTGAAAACTAAATCACATCACTTTGTTAGGCGGTAGTCTGTCGTAGACACTAACGACATTATCCCATTCTATACAGAATGGAAATTAAAAATTTATGTATTATAATATAATTAAAAAGTATAATTATATAATAAATAACATATATATACATTATATACATTGTTATATCCATCCATGAGAAGCGGTGATGGAAAATGAATTGTGTTGGTTCACGATGCGGTAGTCCACCATACACATGATCAATAATCGTGTCTCCCATTTGAGGGGAGAGGAGATGGTTATGGGTCACTACCATAACATAAATAATAATAATTATATGGAATATTTTTTTATTATATAATCATGTATTAATAACATCATAATGAGGTGGAAGAATAAATAAAATAAAACACCCGACTGAGGATGTAACCTCATCTTCAAACAACTTTGTTTAGTTTGCTAGAAAATTATTCCAATGTATAATTTTTGATGAAAAAAGGATTTTATTATTAAGGTATTGAAGTAATAAAGTTATATTATTATGGATTTTATGAACAAATTGGTTTCAGAACTGTGGAAAGGAGAAGATGGGGGCGGCCTTTTATATGTGAGGGAGATGATACAATTGTAATTTTTCAAAAGAAGGAATTCCTACAATGTTTTTCTATTTAAAAAAATATCAAAATGGACCATTTTATAACCGTATAAGATTTTAGGTCGAATTATTACCATAAAATAGGAATTATAAATAAAATTAGTAATTTTGAGCCCTTATATTTTTAGTTTAACACCCTATAAACTCATTTTTACCTTAATTGCAATAAATATTATTTAATATTTTCACAATTTATTATGGTAAAAAATTATTTTAAACTTATTATATTATATAAATTTTTATTATTCCAAATATGGAATCCATTTTTCACATTTGAATTAAAAAATTTTCATAATTCAATTTAAAATTTAATTTTCAAACATGTTGAAAAAACAATTCTACAAGAAATGTATTTTTTAAGGAAATGATGATCTAATATTAACTACATGAAAAGTAATCATAATTAGATGAATTTAAATTAATATTTATAGATATAGTCAATAAATTTAATTTAAATAATTCTGGATTAGTAGTTTTTTTAAATAATTAAAATGTAAAAACATTATTTACCTTTAAATAACTTTCATAAAAAATGTGTTTTAATGCCTAAAAATAAACTTATACTAAAATATAGAATAAAAAAAATTTAAATGTAATTTATTGGATTTAATATTACTAAATTATAATTATGTTAACTTTAAATAAATCTAAAATAATAATAGGACTTAATATATTAAAATAAATAAAAATTATATAAAAACGGTATTTTTCACTATTCAATGAAAATTTAAGATTTTTTAAAAAAATAAAAAAATTCACCAAAAGTTAATATTAATAAGATTATTTTATAAATTATTTTGTTTTTGAATAATTTTTTAATAAATTGAAAAAATAATTTTAAATTATGTGCACAAAGCGCCACTAAACAACCTTTTAGAGAAAAAATGCATTTTTAACCCTTTAATATATTTTATATATTTTTAAACCATATAATTTTTAGAATTTTGTCTTTCATATTCACATTTTCCAACTAAATGTATAGGTTGTAATACTCATGTATAAATAATAATATTTTAATAAAGTATCATGTTTCATTTAAGCAAGATGTTATGTACATAGTAAGATATCAAAGATATTAAATTTCTTTAAAAATAAATATATTATAAAGAGATGAGGTATTACATTCTCTTATAATCTTGGTGTTGTTTGTTATATACAGTATCAAACATAATGTTATTCTTTAAAATTCATTGGGTATTACCATAAAATTGTAAATATAAAGGGATGTGTAATATAACATGTCAAATGGGAAGTATATACACCATATAAGCCCAAATAGGTGCGAAACATGAAACATATCTCAAAGAAAAAATATTGATTTAAAGAAACCTTACCATTTTTCTAATTTTTGAATCAAAACTCCCTGAAATATATGACCTAGAATGTATTTTTAAATACCCAAAATTTTCATGAAGAGATGCATAAAATTAATTCATGGGAAATATATTCATCATATAAAAGAAACAAGAACTGAAATGTCTCAAACAAGTAAAAGTCAGATGAGAACCCCTTATAAAGAACATAACATTTAAAGTGAAAATAAATCAATGACCTAACTATGTAAAACAAATATAAATCCACATAAAAAAGTTTAACTATATCATTAAATAATAAAATATGATTACACAAATAAAATTTTTACAACATAGTCAAAAAAATAAGTGATATAACACAATGAAAAGAAAATATGTTAAGAAACCCCTTACCTCAAGTCCTATCATACTTTATATTCAATAAAACCTCATGTATAATAAATATTAATTTATTATACATAAATTATTTAACCATATTAATATTTATATTACTGTATATCATTCCCTTATCATTTTCAATTATACTTTTATTAAAAATTATCCATTAAAATGAAAAGTTTGGGGAAAATTGATCTGTTTCCCATGCATGTTTTGGTTCTATGGTTTCGATACATTAACCTTGGTCATAGTTTCATCAAATCTAGAATAATTATCATGTTATAATAATAATATTTATTTATTATATACACTTTTACAATCATCCATATTAGTTGGTGATGAAAAAATGAATTACATTACTTCATAGAAATAGTAGTGTGTACACACACACCAGTGATGTTATCAATTTTCAATGGATAGAAAGAAAGAATGGAAAATAATAATTTACCTTTAAAAAATCATTATTATATCATATATATTCAATAAATATTTCCCTATTTCTATATAGGTAAAAGATAAATGAAAAATAGGTCACATCGCTTTGTCTAGGTGGTCTTACACATGTATGAAAAATCGATAATGTCATTTTCAAACCGGTGATGAGTCTGGCTACTATGATGTGTAAGTTTCACTTGTTTGTGTCTGTGGTTGTATGTTGGGTATCGTAAACCCATAAATCAGCTTTTAAAATGAAGAAAAATGATTTTCAGTCATAAAAATAATAACATCTCATTATATTTATTATTATAGAGTCATCGTGTTAAGATAGATACAATATATTTATAGGATTTAAAAGAAGAGATAACCTTTAAAAGAGTTGGGTAAGACAATTACCTTTTCTTTGAGAGACCACCTTTAGATTATGTATTAAGCCCTCTTAGGATGGTATGGGGAGAAGAAAAGGAGGTAAATAATTAAGACAAAGAATCTAGTAAGTGATTTGGATAGGTATTTTTTATACTAAATGGGTCAATATGTGTGAATATGATAGGGGAGATGGTTCCCTATTATAGAAGAGTGGAGTGCCAATGTTGTAATTATTCAATGTTTCAAATTAATATAAGGTATTATTCATGGAAATTTGGCACAAAAGGACCCAAAATTTATATATAAGATTTTCTAGGTTCAAAATAAACTCAATAAAATTTATAAAAAAATTTGATACATTTTAATCATTGTCTCCTAATTAAACGGTCTTTATATCCAGTTTTACCTTAACCTTGATAACTTAACTTACCATGATAACTTAATTACAAGAGAAAAAATAAAAGGGGTGTAAAAAATTTTTACATGATTATTCTAAATTTTAAATACATTTATTAATATTAAAAATATACAAGTGAAATAAATTTCATTTAATATAAGTACACAAAATTCATAAAAATATTTTTTAGGAAAAAGCCTTTTAAAGCCCCAAAACACTACTAGAAATATAAGTATTTTCGACGGGGCATTTGCGATGGGATCCCGTCACAAATGGACTTTTGCGACGGGGCCTCGTCTCAAATGACCTGTTGCGGAAAACGGCGTCGCAAATAGATTTCTGGTTTTTTTAGAAAACAAATTGCGAAGGGCCCGTCGCAACAAAGTATTTGCGACGGGCCCTTTTCCCGTCGCAAATAGTCTCTTCGAAGAGTTTTTTGCGATGAGACCCGTCATAAATAATTATAATAAAATTAAAAAAAATTAAAAAAATTAAAAAATTATATATTAATATTTAAATATATTAATCAATTTATATTGATATAAATATAATATTTATTTTATAAATATATTTTTGAAAGGATCCATGGAAATATAATATTAATTTATAAGATATTTAATAAAAGAGGATTATAAAATAAATTAGAAAATATTTTTAGTTAGTAATTATGTAATTTTTATCAATTAATAGTCATTTAATAACTTTTTGAATATAAAAAAAATAAAAAAATTAATGAAAGATCAAAAATAAGTTGAAAATGAAACCCAAACATCAAACGTCCATAACTTTTGATCCGGGACTCCGTTTGAGCTCAACAGCATATCAAATCAAAGCCTGCGACGAGCTCTACAGCCTTATGGACTGGTCAAACCCGTCCAAGGTTTTTTCGAGGCCAAAAAAGGCCCAAAAGTCCTCTAAAACTGAGTTTTTAGTCGGGGTACCCTGGTTTTTTACAATTCAAACAGCTATAACTTCTGATCCTGATATCCGATAAACCTATACCATATATCATATCAAATATCATTTCATATTCTTCGATTTGACTAATTGTAAAGCTGAAACGGACTCCTGGATTAGAAGTTATGGTCGTTTTAACATTCAAATGGCTATAACTTTCGATCCAGATGTCCGTTTGTCCTGTACCACATATCATATCAAATATCATTTCATGTTCTTCGATTTGACTGGTTGTGGAGTTGAAATGGACTTACGGATTAGAAGTTATAGCCGTTTTAACATTCTCGATGGATTTTTACCCCCTCATTTCTATGTATTCATTCACAACTATACAAATATATATATATATATATATATACAGATGTGTGTGTGTGTGTGTGTTGTATATATGTATGTATGTATTTATTTATTTATTTATAAATACACATAAAAAACATATTTTATAAATTTATTTAAAACTATGTTTATAAATATATATTAATATACAAATAAATATACGAATAAAAATTTATAAATACATATATATATACATAATAATATATATTAATATACGAATAAATACATATATTAATATATGAATAAATATATATATATATATATTTATTCATATAACCAAATATATTTATATTAATATAAATCTATATTAATATACGAATAAATATAACTATATATATATATAGATCATTAAATGTATAAAAAAATGATATGGATTAGTTGTAAAGGTTAATGTGCACATGGGGGAGGTTTATTAATAATTATTAGTAATTATTAGTAATTATTAGTAATTATTTGAATCTTTTCTTATTTTTCATAATTGTTCCTAATTATTTCCTAATTATTCTTAATTATTCTAAATTATTACTAATTATTACTAATTATTACTATTTATTCCTAATTATTAGTATTTATTACTAATTATTAGTATTTATTCTTAATTATGACTAATTATTAATAATTATTCCTAATTACCATTAACTATGAACAATGAATACTAATAATTTAAATTTATTAAGTAACAAAACAATCTAAAAATAATTAAATTACAACTAATTAAGAATAATTAAAGCTAATAAAAAATTTAAAATAAATATTAAATTAAAATGAACATAATTACCTTTAAAATTGATCTGAGGTTGATCTCTGATCGTTGTTGAAGACTTCAATATCAACTCCGGAAATAAAAATTAAACTTAAGAAACTCTGAACTCTAAAAATAAAGTTTTGAGAGAAGGAGAAGATAGAGTTTGAGAATGAATGAAAAAAACGGATGGGGTTATTTATAGGTTAGCTTATTGGTGACGGGTATCCCGTCACAAATAGTAGTATTTGCGACGGTACCGACGCAAATAGTAGTATTCGCGACGGTACCCGTCGCCAATACTTTAGCCCGCATTTATCACGGTCAACGGTTAAATACTTATTTGCGACGGGACCCGTCGCAAATAATAACCTGCCGACATTCTATTTGTGACAGGGGTATATTCCCGTCGCAAATTTTTTTTACCGACGCCGGTTATTTGCGACGGGGGGTAACCCCCCATTGCAAATAACTTTCCCATAAATAACCTTTTACGACGGGTGAGATTTCTCCGTCGCAAATATTTTTTACCACCGCCAGTTATTTGCGACGGGGGGTAACCCCCCATCGCAAATAGCTTTCCCAGGATTTGGCGCGCATTGCGCGCCAGAACTTTTGCAACGGGTTAGGTTTCCCCGTCGCAAATACCCCTTTTCCCGTAGTGAAATGAACTTATACCAAAATCATGTATAATATTGACTCCTATGTAATTAATTATAATATTTATAATTAAATGATACTTATGTTACTTTAATGTAAAATTAAAAAAATTCACTCTTTAATTAATTTATTTAATTAAAAGAAATGATAGTTTTTCAAAAATCATTATTTTTCATTATTCACTTGAAAATTAAAATTTTCAGAAAAGTAAAAAATAATATACCCAAATATAATATAGAAATTATGTTTTGAAAAAATAAATTCATATCATAATATATAATTTCTAAATAAGGGTGGGAATTGATTATAATGTTTATGCATAAAATGAAGTAAACCCCCTTTTTTTAATAGAACATATTTTTAAAGCATAAAATGACTTTATCCTCATTCCATTCTTCATAACTATAATTAAATTAATGATAATTAATTAAATAAAATATATAATCTAATTATTTCATTTTAATCATTTATAAATAGTTATTAATTTAGTCTTTTTAGATAAAAATACGTATCACACATAAAAATAATTTTATTAAAAATATCTCTTTTACCTTCATAAGATGTTATCTACATTTCTAATCAATTGAATTTAAATATTTATAAAGGCTATATTACTAATGTATATATATATATAAGCAATGGATATGTGTTCAATGACTAAATATAGAACATTTGTATTACATTTCTATGTAATCTTTACATGTTCCACTAAAATTTATTCATTTACTTCTCTCTCATCATGTCGATTGTATTCCTAATTTTTTTCCTTGTTTACATAGCTTTTGTTGGGTTAATAATCTTCATGGAAAATTATGAGTATAGAGAGTTTTTTGTGGTATTTATATATATTTTTTCATTTAATCCATTTGTAATTTTCTTCATGTTGTATCATATTGCAACCTCATGGTGTATTAGTGCTTATCTTTCATTATAGTATTTTATTTTTATAAAAGTATCAAGGTTAATTTATGTTTTATGTTTCATGTATCACAAGATATCTAACATAAAATTAATTTATAGTAGAAATACATATTTAAATATTGGGGTGTTACAAAAATGAATATATAATAAAAAATAATTCACAAAAATTACACCGGATGCTCTTACATAACATCCAAAAAATAATTTTTATTACTATTTTCAAAGACTGATAATTTATTTTTTTATGTACAAAAAAATGGAATAATTTTCTTCTTATATATATATAAATAAATCTTTTATTTTTCCATGTAAATAACATGAAAATAAAATTATAGACTCTTATATGCATTGGGTAACCCACCATCTTAATTGGTTAAATCATATAATGAGAACATGGTTATTGGATTTTAATTTCGTATATGTATATATGGTGAATTAAAAAAAATGAATGATGTTGTTTCTGTGAAAGTACCGTATTATAATGAAACTAAAGTCGAATTTTATGCCATGGTGGATAAAAAATTGAGTTATGTTATCTATGAGAAAATTAAGTAAAAATGATTAAATGTCATTAGTTTGATACAAATTTAGGGTTGTTCATTCATCCAAGACATGGAATCATCGTAATTAAATATTAAATTATTCTTATATAAACTAAACCATTAATGTTGACACATCAAGAACATGATGTTTATTATGAAAATTATTGTGATTCTCTAAGATATTTGATGATCTAGAAGGTGTAATAAAAATGAAATCTCATGAAAATCTGTTTATAGAAAATAAAATTGATTCTATTGAAGCACAAGATGTTGAATTTTTTCAAGATACATCACAAAATAAATATTTTACATGAGGATATATAGATATGGATGATGAATACCTACTATTAATGATTGATGGTGTTGATGATGTAACTAATGAATTTGAAATAATAAGGGACTATGAAATTAAAGATAATGTGGAAATTGATGATTCTATAGAGGAAGATGAATATATTGACACAAAATATGATGATTAATAATGATGAAATTAAATTTTTCTAATAGTCATTCAATAAATATTTTTTTTATTTGAAATATATATTAAAAATTAATTATAGCTAACATTATTTTTTTATTTTAGATGGATAGAGATGATATCAATGAGTTGTTTTATTTTATCTAGGATGATGGGATTCCTAATAATCAGTGTGATGATGCATCATTCAACCTATAGTGTGTCACCACTACAACATCGATTAGGAGGGTTCAGAGCTTATAAGGATTAATGGTCCAAACCATATTCCCAAGAAATGTCCATATCTTGATTTTGATCCATGATTGTGTAGGTATGTTTAAATATATATTTATTAGTTTTTATTAATTTATTTACATATTAATTGTTTTATTATTTGTTATTTTCCTAGTTTTTCAAATATAGTTGTTAGGAAGTTGGGTGAAATTATATGGAAATATATTTCTTTGTCATGGGTTTCATGGGATCAAGTTCCCATATACGTTCAATATCACATGTTAGAACACTAGATGGTACATAACTGAATTATATTCATTTTAAAATTTATTTATTTATTAAATTGGTATTATTAATTATTTATAAGTCTTATGGTCACCATTCAATGAATGTTTGAGTATCTATATTTGGGAGGCATGGTAGATTTTTATCCATGAGAATTTTCACTATTTTTTACACAATCATAGAAAGAGAGTCATAGAGAGATATAATAATAAAATGTTTTACCATAATTTATTATATTATTGACTTAATTACATATAATCCTAGGATTGAGATGGATTATACTCATACTAGATAGTATAATCTTTTCAAAGGATGTTATCATCTGGTTGAAAAAACCAAGGGGAGGTCGGAGGTTACACACATTGTTGGGATTCATACATTTATTATTCATTGACAACATATGATGAGTAATTTTTTTTATCAACTCATGAAAAATTTTAAAATAAAATGTTTATATTATATTTATTCTTTTAATTAATCATCATTATGTTATGTATTATGATGTTTTCAAGATGATTCACACTGATCCTATTATAGGCCATATTGTTGGTGATTGTCAGCATCAGAATATGGTAAACATTTTTTTTGTTCTTTGAAATTAACTTAAATTAAATTTCATTAAAATTTTAGTTCTTAATTGCATTTGAAGGGGAAATATGAGGTCATTACTTGTCACACATGATAGAGTTAATTAGAGATTAATGGTGAGGCATCCTCTATGTTTGGATACAATGATGCATCCTAGATATGGGTGGCCATGCTCGGTATTGAGAAAGGCCAAGTGGTTGGTATTAGTACATGATTGTTGTCTCCCTATTATTATGGAGTTATTTTAATTTCATTGTCTAGCTCAAAGAGAGGTCATGCAGAGTCAGCACTGGCTACATGGTATGAGAAGTTGTTGTGATCTTAGGATGAGATTATATAGAGATTACGTAGAGAGTAGGAAGAACATCATCAACAACAAGAGTAGTTGTGTAAGAGGAAGTGTAATAGAAGGATTAGATGATGGGGTACATGTGAAAACTACCCCATGGTTTATAGATAAAGTTCATCTAGAATTACCCTTCATATGATCCCCTCCCACATAATAGATTTATGATATTTTTTTTAAATGATATAATTTTTCAAATGATTATGTTTTGAATAAAATGTTTTATATATTTGTTTTTAGTTAATTTATTTGTATATTTTTTTGATGATCATACCTCTATTTCATAAAAGAGTATTAATTCATGAATTACATATCCATCATAAATTCTCCTTTTTCATGGATGATTGTTTTCTTCAAAAACACTTTTTTTTTGTGATAGTAAGAAAATATTTATCATTAATAGTATTTATCAAATACTATTTTTGACAGACATTGAAATACATAGAAAATTGTAGTATCTAAATATTTTTTACAAAGACCCATCGTAAATAATACTTATTCCAACAATATTTTCCACAATAGTTCATTCGTGATGGATTCTTATAACAATTACCATTTTGTGATAGGATTTTGTGAAAAGTGACTCATAAAAAATACTATTTATTTTATTATGTTCCTATAAATCATTTTTACACCTAATTTGAATATTTTTACATTTTTCTTTTATATTTAAACACAGATATTCTATATTTTAATAGAAAATTCCCTATTTTAACACTTGAATTCTATAAATTTTTAAGGGAAGACAGAATAAATGGAATACAAGGAATAACAAATAAGTGAATTTTGTTTTATCATTTATACACCCAGATTAGATAATTTGACCCCCAGCATGAAATATGAATTAAAAAACCAAATTATAAAATAATAGTATAAAATTTAACAAAAATAAATCATTAAGAAATAATATTATGTTATCATAATGATTTTACAGGTTCATGATTTTTATTTTTATATTTAACACATAACTTTTATAATTTAACTTTCAAATTCCATCTTTCAACATTTATCTTCCACAATATATCATTTTATGGATAAAAAAAATAGTTTATTGAGTATAGGGAACATGAGAACTAACAAATAAATAATTTCTATTTACTTATTTTAACACCTAATTTATAAATTCTAACAAATTAATTTTATATTGTAATAGAAACCCTATTTATTTTGACACCTTCCAAATTTTATCACTAACCATCAATATTTTAACAAATTATTTGTTAATAACACTAATAATATATCAAAAAAAATTAGAACAAAGAAAATATTTGATAGAGTATAAGTGACACATGAAATAACAAATCATAGATTTATAGTTATGAATTTTATCAAATATTTTCCAAATTTTAACACATATCATCCTTACTTTTACTTAGAACTTATTTAATTTAATAAATTTATGGAAAAAATAACATGAAATGGGAATTATAAAGGAATAATTGGATGATATAAATTAGTAAAGCATTAAAAAAACAATGGTAAATAATATGTAATTATCATTATAATTGCAACATTATGGGAACATGAAAAAATAAAAAAAAGGAATTAAAAATATAAGACTAGTAACTAACTAAAAAACTATTAAAATTATAAAATTAGAATGAATCAAAATATATTTTAAACATTATCACAATATTGAATTTGTGAATAATGGTAGATTGGGTAATTTGATCCCTACTGAATTCATATTTTATGAGTCCTTTCTATCTTAACTCATATTTTCACATTTACTTTATCCAAAAATTAAAAATTAGCTTGGTCAACATAATTACGGAGCTTCCCAATCATAAATTGGAGGAAGAAAAATATCTATAATGAAATATCAATATATTAATCTTAATAACATAAATTTATTAACTGATAAAAAAATCTAATATATTTTGATATTTTTTAAACATACTAATTTTATCATCAAACATTCGTCCATATGATTCTTCCTTTATAATTTTTTCATTAAATTTTTAGAAAAATACACTTTTCAAACTAGATCCATTAAACTAAATTTTGACCAATCCAACTCTCTAAATTCATCTTGAAACCCACACACCATCCCATTTTTTTGTTCAATGAAAAATATACTTGAAATAGGATTCAAAAATATTCCAAAGATAAACATGATATATTTCTTAACAAATCATACCCTATGAGCCTAAAAAATCATCTACCTTAGAGAGGTCAAATTATTTCCCATGTAAATGTTTTTTTCTATATACTATTGATTATCACTTTCCAAAATTATAGTTTTACCTCCAAAAGTAATTCCAAATATTTAATTTTCATTTTCCAAAATAAAATTAATTTATTTCCCTATGATAGATATACTACACCTTAGAGTGTTAAAGGAATCTATAATCTTTCAAAAAGCTCTCCCAACAGGTGTTAGAATTTAAAATCTAGTCATTCAATAAATTCCTTTTGTATAAAAAATTATTTTAACCTTTAATTACTAAAAATATGATAAAAAATTCTTTAAATAAATTTAGTGAACATATAGAATATAAAATAGATTTTGGTGTTGCCCTTTTGACTGTTACAATAACTATATATATGTTTCCAATGCATTATATTTCTTCTTTTAGGTTTATGATGTTTTTACAATGAATCTAGTATAATAGTATTATCATTCTCAGTATTTTTCTATCCACCTTTATTTTCAAAGAAAAATATTTTCTGGCACATTATAGAGAAAAATAAAATTCACTCACAAACTAAATATATCTTGATTCTATGAAAAAAATAAAAACATATCATATATTGGTCATCCTAAAGGAACCCTTAACCTCCATTTGAGCCTCATATACCATACAACAGAACTAAAAAATATATTTTTTTTAAATATCAACTAAAAAATAAAAAAATAATATATTTGGAATTTAATTTTTAAAAATGGACTCTGATAGAACTAGGGAATTCTAAACATTGATTTCAGTAAATTCCACTTCATAGTCTTAGAATCCACCTATGTTTTCAAAAAAAGAGGTTATGAAATAATTTAATGTGATTTATTTCTTTTATTGAGTCAACACGGGTCACTGATCCAACTTTATTGAGAGGAAACCAAGGAATGTGCTAAGAAATGTTCTTTAATACATATGATCATAGTGTTATTTATATAAAGGGATTCAAATAGTTATGATCTTGATTAGGAGTAAAATTATGGATATATATGATTCATATTGTTCATTAAGGACACCAACTAGGGTTTTGATTGGGGGTAGGTGATGGAAGTTAAATAATATGAACTTGTGACTTTTTCGGGTGGAAGAAAAGGAAACACATCTGATAAACAAAATTAAAAGCCCCTATATCTAAAGTTGATTTGGAGTCATTTTTCTACATCAAATCATGGTGATCCCAATCCTACCTCATCTCACTTTCTCTTTCGGATTCCTTCTTTGATTTTGGGTGGTTCTGTCTAGGATTTTGATGATGATTCCATTGATTCATGGTTAAGTCATCCTGATATGGTGGGTTTTCATAGTGTGTTGATTTAAGGATGCCTAAAGAGGGGGTATGTCGCCCATTTTTTTGGTTTCATTATATGTATTTCTACTTTTGAGTCTTATAATGGATTTCTACAAGTTTATGTGGAATTAGAGGCTGATTGAGTGATATATGATAGGGATTTCATTTGTAGATGTGTAAGGAGTATGTTGTGAGTCATTGTGTTGTTATTTATCAAGCTTTTAGCTGTGGAATTCCACTCAATGAGACTTTTTGGATCATTCATCATTAATAATAAATTTTGAAATTAATTATAAATGTTTATAATTATTTTTTTACATCATATGGTATGAGAAAGGTTCTCAGATGTGTGGTGAATCTTGGATTGGGCATGGTAAAGTCTTTTTTGAGCGTTTTTCGTGGATGGTAACTTTGTTATAAAGTTTGGATGTCTCTTTAATACTTAACCATATGTATTCCTTCATGTTAATTGCATATGTGTGACTTAGTCATGGGTTTATAAATATACGTATTGGGTATGGTGAGTCTAGGATTGTGGGATTAGCTTAATTACACACTTATAAGAGTAATTATAGTGTTTCATGTATGTGTTAGTGATTCAAGATATGACTAGTAGATATACCTCTAGGGGGAATGATGTTTAGAATTTATTAGAGGACTCAAATGTGATCTTGTCTCATACAATAAATGGTGTATCACCTAGAGTGAGCTCCAATGAGTTTCCTAAGGGATTAAAAGATGAAGGACCTTAGATTCTATGTTAAATTGGTATTCGGACTTAGAAATTATAAGGTAGTGTCTATGTAAATAGAATCTATACTCTATATATCCTTAATTGAGAGGCTGGGATGATGGAAGTGAGTATATTGGTCATACAATTTCAATATTATTGAGTTAATAGTGTGGTGGTATCATGAAATAGGGTGGTCACACTTCTTAGTGTGTTCCTAATGGAATATTATGGATGTAAAGTAGAGATATGGGATCTTTGGAGTGAGGGACTCATGAGAGATTAGAACATGAATATGAGACAAGTACGGACCCTTAGTGGAAATACTTGAGGGTATTGGATAGTGTAGGGAATGTGAAATTAATGAGTAAACCTGAGTGGGATTTTGGTTAGTCTATGAGTGGGATTATAACATAATATTTGTTTGTAAAGGGACTGAATTTCCATCAAGAAATTATAGTAATAGATGGGTTCTTGTGGCATGTTAGAGGTTGGTATTGCACTTTTCCTGAGAAAGGCATAGTGTCGGTATGGGATAGGGTTATTTATATGAGTTGGGTATGTAATAAGGGCCTGATATCATATTGAGAGGTTATGTAGTGATAGTTTGAATTAGTGATATATTTGTGTTATTAGGTTGGTTAATATGGGTAATTTTGAGTTGTATATGTTACCCTATTTTTGAGATCTAGTCTGGGATGGGTGTATGGAATGTTGAGGGGTAGGATTAGGGAAATTTCTATCATATTTATATTATTGTTACACTCTTAACATATTGTACAGTAGTGATGAAAACTCACCCTAAGTGAGAGGGTGGATGTATGAGATGTGATATGATATGTGGTATAATACCTAACCCTAAGTGATTGGATATAGGTATTTCAATAAATATTTGAGTAAACCGAATGAGGGGGTGAATTTCCCTTAATAAATTATAATGAAAAAAATCCATGTTTCAAAAATTATTTTAAAAATATCAAAGAAGTAAATGATTTTAAAGATGAAAGATTTAATTTTGAAAGTGAAATTATATAATTATAAAAGTGATAGAATAAAAATAAAGATCAGTCTGAAAATTGTATAAGATATTACATTTTAATAAATAGATTAAAAAAATTTAAAAAATAAATGAAAGAAAGTGATAAATAATTGAAATTGAAAATAATTAAAGAGACAAGATATTTAGTAAGGAAGTTCAAAAATATATCTAAAATGGACCCTATTTATACCACCCCAATCTCTTTAGGATTTAATGATTTAGTCTCTTATCTCTACTGGTATCAATGATATAAAAACAATCCCTTTTGTTTTTAGGTTATAGTAAGAAACTATAAATAAAATATACACTATTTATTCAAATACAAAGTTGAAAACCTTAAGGCGAATGGTCCCAATATTTATTAATAGAACTAAAATAGAATAAAGGTACACTACTTTAATGGTGTTAGTCACCAAATATAGAATAAAGTGGACGAAGATGGATATTTCTTAAGAAAAATCAAATTTTATCATTTCCCATATTCTGACATATAATATAATTAATCCCGAGAAGTGAATGAGAAAACAATGATCATGAAAGAATATTAAAATTTGGAACAAACTATTGTAGGAAAAATAATATTTTAGAAAGAGACGTCTTTAAGATCAATTGAGGATTATAAAGTGTTGGTATTAGAGATTGGAGGGTAAAGTGAGTTACTAAGTCCACTAAGGTCACTATTTATTGGATATAAAACCGTTAGTAACCTTTGGGAATCATTTTTAGGTTATTAATTCTAAAAAAACCTAGTTTAATGAATTTTAACCACAATAAGTACTAGGTTAAGAGTAGCTAGCCTGATGCCACCAGGTACTCAGTAGCCTCAATCGAGTAGCCATTGGGGTTTCCAAAACATAGTCCCCCCTATCTGTTACCACCATATGGTCAGTTCACCTCCAACAACTATTTTATGGTCCCTTGGATAGTACTCTAGATTTCTTCATTATCATCATCTAGTCTTTCCTCCTATATTGGGTATCTAGATAATTCATGTTGGTTAATAAAGATCATATGTATTCCATTGCCTATTTAGTTCTACCTGTAACCTTTGACTTCATTAATTGGCTTCTCCACTTCATTCAATAAGTATCTTTGATTATTTTAACCTTATTCTAAGGCTTAATAACATCAATTTAAACATTTCCCAGGATCCTTAATAGGAATATAAAAAGATGTCATCAAGGCTATCTTAGCATCATATAAATGAAAACTTTAAAAAAATTTAAGAGTGTTTATGATCATAAAATCAAAGAATTATGAGAAGTAAAAAATATCCCTTTTTGTGATAATTAATTATTAAATAAAAACTGAATTAAAACATGAATATATTAAGATAAAGTGAAAATTTTATTATGATTCCATGATGTTATTCCCCTTTGAAAAAAAATGAAAACTTCTCCCCTATTTTTGAAGACATAATATTTTTATAAAACATAAAACTTCTCCCAAAAGAATAAAATTATCTTCTCCAATGATAAAAATGAACCCCCTTGATATTATCACAAATGAGCTAAAAATAGGGTTAATAAACTAAGAGATAATATTTAAAAATTATGTTTATCATAATTAATGTTATTTTAAGATATACAAATGATAAAGTTTTAAAAATAGTTTGAAAATTTTTAGAATAATATAAATAGAGGGTTTTAATAATTATTAAAAGCTTTTTTTCAAAAAATAGAGTTCGAGAGGGAAAAAATTAGAAAATGGTTTTAAAAAAAAAATTGAATCAAAATAATTTTCTATGGAAATTAATTATGAAAAATAAAATGTCTCTTCTAACATCGTTTCAGTGTTAAAAGGATTATCTCCCCCTAAAATAATTCATAGGTTGATATAAAGGGATAATATACTTTAAAGAATTACTAAAATAAAGAAATAAATCACTTAAAAAATAAATATTTTGAAACATTATTCTATAATTTAGGATTATAAGATATTTAATTAATAAACCATATAAAATTCCCTCATAGTGTCAGACAAGGTGTACAATAAATTGCCACTCACCATTCTCAGAATAGATAAAGGGTTAAAATCCCAATCAACTATTTTTTGAATATATCCCAAAGATAAATTTTTCCAAAACCACATACACTTGATTGTATCCATATAGGAATGTTTTTCTTGAAGTATCATAATAACTTTACTTATCTAAATTTATGGAAGGTTTTGAAAACATTTTATTATATCCAATATATTTTGGAGAACTATTTTTTGAAAAATACTCAATATTTATACTCTATTAAGATATTAGAATCACAATATAATCATACCCAACTTGATTTTAATGAAGTTAAAGTAATCAAGAGGAAGGATTTTTTTGAAGATATAGAAAAGTTAAAGTCTAGTACAAACAAATTCAAGAATTAAATCCCCTTTTTGAAAGTTTTATAATATAAAATGGTTTCTCACACTAATTTGATTAGTACTAGAGTGGTGGATATGATTTTTAGAGACACTAAACACATTAGTGTTATCAAACTTTATAGGTATGAGAGACTATGTTAGACTAAACTCTAAGAGAGTATGGTTCATCAGTATAATTAAGGTGAAATAACTCCCAGTAGCTGTGTATTCTACTTTTTCTATAGAAATATAAACACAGTTTCACTTCTTACAACGTAAAGAGGCAAGGTATTTTCATATTAGATTAAAATTTTCAGTAGTTCTTTTCCTCTATAGTTATCATCCTCTAAAATTGGCATTATAAAAATATGAAATTTCAAAAATATGATTCCTTATGATAAAATTTCTAAATATTTTTAGTGCCTTTTAAATAAAGGAAAAATTTTTTTAGGGATTTTATGTGTGATTTTTTTTTTATTAGAGTAAAAATTATCAAAAAGTTAAACACTAAACATGATGTTTTTCTGGGTAAAAGTAAGGTAAATTAGACTTACAATCATTCTTATATAAATATTAATATTTACTAATTGAATAGCTTCATCTTAGTTTCACTATAATTTATACTCATGGGTGATCTAATTTCTATAGCATGATCCATCCCAAACTTCTTTAGAAGTTCATTTTTGTATAAAATTTGGTTTAAAAAGGCTTAATCAGAAGTGGGGGAAATTTAAAAACCAAGGAAGAATTTTAGTTCAATTATAAAAATCATTTGAAACTATTTAATCATTAAATAAAAAACTTAATTACAAATAGTTTCTTTATTTGATCCAAAAATAACCTCAAATACATAAATTTTAATGATTAATGAATCATTTGAATTTTTGTTGAGAAAAATGGTGGAATCAAATTTTCCCATTTTGAAATATTTTAATAAAGTAAATTTATTTAACCTCTTATTCCAAGCCCTATGAGATTATTTTAAACCATATAATGCTTTAGTTGACATGAATATGGAATCTAGAAGTTTTGGATCTTTAAAACCAGGATGTTTATCAACATATACATTTTTAGAAGTAAAACCATATATAAAATCACATTTAACATCGATTTAAATAATTCTAAAATTAAGGTGAGGGGAAATTCCAATAATATTATAATAGATTTGATTCATTATATGGGTGAAAATTTTACACCATAATTAGTATCATCTTCTTTATTAAATCCTTTATAAACAATTGGATGATTTTTATTGATAACATTTTCCTTTTTGTATTTTTTTTTCAAAAAACCAGTTTATTCCAATAATAAGATGATTATGAGGATGTTCCACAAGTGTCCAAATGTTTTTCCATTGAAATTGGTTCAACTCCTATTTCCTAGAAACTATCCAATTTTCATCATTATTATCATCATCAAGGGAATAAAGTTCGAGGTGAGAGAGAAAATCTTGATGCTCAACCTCATTTAATAATAATCTTTTAGTATGAGTTTCATATTGTAATTCACCGATCAAATTCCCAAGAGGATGTTCTTCGAATTGAATCCAAGGCATTATTAAATAAGAAGATGGGTTTTAAAGAGAATATTCACTTCCATGAGAGGATTTTGGTTCAGGAACGTTCTAGCTGGGTTGGTCAACATCATCATCACTTTTTTTATGTGATTTATGAATATTTTCATCATGTTTTATGTGAATTGGATATTCTAAGGTTTTGGTACTCTTATGGAAGACACAAAAGGCTTTACATATGTGAAATTACCCACGAAAAATCCATTCATCTAATTTAGGGTCAAATGTTCTTACATTATCCTTGGTATTAAGGATAGAGCATTTACAATTGAAGGCTTTAAAGAAACCAACATTTGAAATTTTACTTTTCTAAAGATCATAAGGGGTTTTTCCTAAGATGTATATTATGTGGTCATAGTTAAGGATAAATAATGTGGTATTGAACACATTAGATCAACATAATTGAGGGAGGGAAAACACATTTAGGAGATTAGTATACATTTATTGGGGGAAATACTTTGTCTTTCGATAAACACATTTTATTGAGGTTTTCTATGAGTGGAAAAATATTTATGATAAAATTGATATGTACAAAATTCATAAAAGTATATTTTATCAAATTCTATTCTATGGTAAATTCTATGGGAAAATATTTTGTAGACTTTTCTATTTTCATATTTCCTTGAAATATTGATAAAGAACTTATAATCCGCATTCTTACGTGATAAGAGGAGAACCCATGTAAATATATTGTAGTCATTAATAATTAAAAAGGTTTAATTTTTACATCTATTACTAGAAATTTGAGTTTGTATAAAAAGTTCAAGGTGTATAAGAACTAAGTATTTAGAAGAGGAAATATTATTTTTATATCAGAAAGAGTATTTGTGTTTCTTTCCAAGTTAGAAAGGTGTACAAACTAAAATATATTTAAAATAAAATTTTAATAAATCTCATACTATTCTAATATATTTGATATTGAAAATATATTGAATATTGTGATGTCCTAGACATCTATTATAAATCCTAGAATAATTATCTTTTGTAACTGGACACTTAATGTTTTGGATTTCAAGAGATTTTAAATCAATAATATAAAAATTTTGAAATGGTGATTCTGTAAATAATAATTTTCCTTTATAATTTAAAACATTAAAATAATAATTTTTAAAATTAATTTTGAAATCATTATCACATAATTTACTAATACATAGGAAATTATTCTTCAATCCTTTAAAAAATAAGACATATTTAATTAAAGAAGTGTTAGAGAAACCAATTGTACTTTTACCTATAATTTTACCTTTTAAATCAGCTAAAATTATTACTTGTCCTCCATAAAAATACTCAAGATGATTGAATTCAAGATGATCACTACACATATTCCTAGAAAACCCATTATCCATATAATAAGTAGCATATTGATTTTTTTATCGACAAATGTTCCATACAAAGGATTTAATATTATAAAGTTTTGGGTACTCATATCTTGGGTCCAATTAATTTAGCTAAGAGATATTTTTTAATAAAAAATTAACAACTAGGAAATAATCATAATTACACGATTAAAAACCATATAAATGGGCCCAAAATCCATGATTCTGACTTAAGGCTATGATTTACATAGACTATAGACACTACCGTCATGGAAATAGGGTCCCAGAAAAAACTATGATTTCAAACCCTATACTTAGATGGCCAATAGCCATGGTCCATGTGGACTATGTAAATATGATACACACCATATTCTAATGGAACCTCTTTCCTTATATTACTAAACTATGGATGTAGCCTTTGAAAATTTGAAAAAAACCATCAACCTTTAATCATGTGACCACTTTTAGAATCATCCCAATACTTTAACACTATGGTATACTCTACTATATGTATTTATTTATATATATAATAAAATATAATTATAATTTTTTTATTTTAAAAGAATAAAAATTTGTTTTTTAATGGATGGTTTTTCCATTGTTTTTAGAAACTATGGTTGTATGTGATTCTAGGGCGGCTTATCACTGAGGTTTTTTAAAACCGTGGTCATAAGTAATTTGAGGGAGGCCAATTTCTAATTTGTTTTAAAACTATGGTCATAGATGATTTGAATAAGAACTATTTATATGGTATTTTAAAAATTATTATATATGCATTTTTTAATCTCTACCGCCATGGTTTTGGAAAATAGTGGAAATTGGGTTTTCCGACCACTTTTTGGAATAATTTTGGTGGTTCTAGTGTCCACTTTCAACCATGGTTTCGCATAAATATGGATTTTGGATTTCCTATAGACATGGTGTTTATAAACCATTGATATAGGCTAACCCAAAGAGACCTTAGGACGGGGTTGAACATGAACTAGGGAAGTAAGCTACATTATGGAAGTTGTTCTGAAAACTGTGGTAATAAAATCGTAGTCGTAGACCCATTTTAAAGTTTGTTTTTGGAATAAGTCAATCCATTAGAAAATTGAGAATGTAGATGAATGCTTTTTGGTTTAACATATCTACCATTTATACAATTTCTTTCATAAAAAAATATTACCATACTTATTGCAATGATTACAAAATTTATTTTTAAGAAATTTCTTTTATAAAAGTATTCTTTTCAAAATAGTTGGGAAATCATTATTGTTTTGAAAAAAAAATTCCATTATATTTTTAATAATATTTTAAGATCACAAAATTTTATTTAATTTTTCTTTTCATTGAGTAAAATTATTAGGATAATTTTTTAGTTCCTTAATTTTAAATCCCAAATTCTCAACATTTAGTTCTTCTTTTAATTTTAAAAAAATAATAATTTTTCCTTTAAAAATTTTATCTTTTAAAACAACATGATTCAAATTCCATTTAAAGTATTTTAATTTTTAAATATGCTCAAAAAATATTAAATTAGATCGATATAAAAAATAGTAATATCTTTCTACCTTAAATAAGTGGTATAAGAAAAAGAACTAGAACTTTTGGAATTTACTTCATCACATACCATTACATTGTCCATTAATCACATATAAATTTAATCGTCTGATTCATATGGTGAAATTTAATCTTTTCTCACACTATAAGTTGAGACCTTTAGATATTTCTTAACTTGATACTTATTTTTAGATATTTTTTTTCAAGAGACAATATAGCTTGATGTGGCCCTTATTTTTGAAAAAAATAAAGTGACTTACATGTCATGATTTTACTTTTTGAATCATTGGGTATCTCTTTTCTTATTCATGTACTTTATTACCATTTTTTGAAATTTGAGAAATTTCAGACTCACTTCTAAAAGATTTGTTTTGAAAACATCAAATTTGATGTCTTTTTTAGTTTCTTTAGCCTCTTTAGATTACCTTTTGGATTTACTTCTCCAAAAAATCTCATATGTCATTAGAAAACAAATGTGTTTCTCAACTTCCATGACTTCCATGTCATTAACTTATTATATCATAGTGAATTTATGATCCCAATTACTTGGTAAAACCCAAATAATTTTATTGGATAACGCTTCTAGTGAAATATAATCACTAAAATCATTACACCCATTACAAATAATAGTAAATAAAGAAAACATTTTAGTGATAAATTCACAAGGATGATTGAATAAACATTCAAAATATTCTCTAATCAATATAAATGGGTATATTTGATTTTTCTAGTTATTTATAGAGTTACTTATACAATTTTGCATATTTCATGAGACTTTTTTCTTATAGAAACTTTATTAAATTCATTTTGATCAAAGACACAATTCATGGAATTCATATATTTTCTATCAAATTAAAAAGAATAAATTTCATCTAGGATCAATTTATCTTCTTTTCAAATTATATGATTATAAGTATGTATTAAAACCTTATAAACAGGATAGTTAATATATCTAACAAACCTAAACATTTTATTTTTCAAAAAAACATAATTATTTCCATCAAAAAATAGATTAAGAATGAAGAATTTTCCTTCTAGACAATAATGACTGTTTGAAAATTCCATTTAAAAAATATTATATTTAATTGAAAAAATAGTTAAAGCTTTTTAAAAGTAAAAAAAATCATATAATCTAAAAAAAAGAAATTCCAAAATCCTTTTATACCTAATGTTGGTTGGAGTTGAATAAAATTGAAATAGGGGTCTATTTCCCTTCAAAATTTAAAAGAAAAAAATCCATTCTTAGAAACATATTTTTAAAATATTGAATAAAATAAAATATTTTCTAAGATAAAGAAATCAATTTTTAATGCATAAAGATATAATTAAAAAAGTGGAAGAATAAAAACAATGAGTGATTCATAAAATAAATAAGTTGTTAAGTATTCATTTTTGAATTAAACAATTTGAAAAAATGAATGAAAGAAAGTGATTAATAATAAAAAATTTCTAAGTTAGAAGGGATAAGACATTTGTTAAGGATGTTCAAAAATATCTCTGAATGATCCCCTACTTAAACCACCCCAATCACTTGATCATTTAATATATTAGCCCTTTGGATTTTACAATAGCCAATACACCTATAATTTCCTTTAATTTTTAGGTTTTAGTGGGAAATTAAAATTACAATAGACACTTTATCTTTAATGTGAAAGCTAAAAACCTCAATAATAATGGTCATTAGCCTTATTATTGTATTGGTAAGAAAAACAAGGTCACTAAATTCAATGGTAATGAGAACCAAAAATAGAAGAAAGTGGAGTAAGAGGTAGATTTCTTATGATAAATCACTTTATCCTTAGTATCTATTCTCTCAAAAAATATTAAAAAACACTATGATAGAATGACAAAATATTGAGAGTGAAAGAATACTTCCATTTGGAACACACTCTTGAAGAAGATATAATATTTTAGAAAGAGATATCTTTTAGAGTAATAAGGGATTGTAGAGAACTTGTGTTAGATATTGGGTGAGAAAGTGAGTTTTCAAGGACACAAAGGTCTATATATATATATTCTAAAACCTTTAGTAACTATTTGGAACCCTTTGAGGTTCTTTATATTGAATAAATAAAAGTTCAATAAATTTTGACCACCATAAATTCTAGGATCAAAGTTATCAGTCTGATGGATCTATGTACCTATTAGCCTCCATTGGGTAGTTGATGGGACTTCTAGAACTTGGTCCTCTTTCTCTATTACCATTGGCTGGCCAGTGCACCTCCACAAGTTATTTGGTGGTCTCTTAGAGAGTACAATATTTCATTAAATTAGCATCAACTAGACGATGTTCCTCAAACAGGTAGTAAGTGGCCTCTAGCTGGTTGAGAAATAACCTAGGCATTCCAATGGTTGGTTGGTGATTTATGCATCCTTTGGCTTCATAAAGTGGATTTGTCACTACCTTCAATGACCCTCCATGTTTCTTCTAAAATTAATCTAATTCTTTATAACATCCATTAAAACATATTCAAGAATACTTCAAATGATTCTAACAATATTTCATCAAGATTATCTGTACATAATTTAAATGAAAATGTTAAACATTTTTTTGAGTGTTTAAGGTCATTAAAATAGAATAAAATTGAGAAGAACAATAGGTATGAAATGTGATATAATACATGGAACGATACCCCACTATAAGTTATATTATGGATGTATGGAGTGGGATATGAGGTGTAATATAATACCTCATTCTGAGTGAGTGTATGGTGATATGTGATGTGGTATAAGGTGTGGTATGAGATGCCACCATTAGTGAGAGGGTGGTTGTATACGACGTGTTATGATATGGGTTATAAGAATATACCCTAATTGAGAGGATGATAGTATAATATTTGGTGTGGAACCTCACCCTATGTGACAGGGTGGTGGTATGAGAGTATTGATGAGATCAGGACTCGACACAAGACCCAACACTTAGTGAGAGGGTAGTGGTCACACTCAATTGTGGGTCCCTACTCTAAGTGATGTAGCCTAGGGATGGTTTGTATTATGAGATGAATTTTATAATGGTATTGGTTGAAGTAGTTGAGTTCAGGTATCATAGTGGACTTATTAAAACATAATGACCTGAACTATTTTCTTTTATACTATACATTTCTATTGGATTTATTTTTGTGTATATTAATACACTAGATATGATGGCATATATAATGGACATTGTGGTGTGACCCTAAAAAATTATATGATCACATTCTACATGGTCACCTTATGGTGCATGTAGGATCTTTTTTTCTATTTCCGAAGATAGGTCATATGATGAATTTAGTACGGTGGCCTAATGGAGTTGGGATATTGGTTAGAGAAGGGAAACAAATATTATAGTTTAGTTTCCACATATATGTTTTTCATTTTATTGTACCGATGAGCCTCATAGGTGTCCCTTTATGTATGTATGTATGTATGCATGTTTGTATATATTATGAGCATGGGTATCATTTATGTCATGTAATGTTGATATTTTCTATTATTTTTTGTTGTCCATTAGTTGTAATTATTTATGATTAATCTGATAATTTATATGATGATTCTTTAATTGATTATTATTTCATGTGATGGTACATAGGGTATAGCTCCCCACATTCATTATAGACTCTCACAACTCGTCAGAAGCGTCTAGCGTATATAGAGGCACAATTGGGGCCTTTTGGTGCTCCAAATAGGGATTTGTTCGGGCTATTTTAGTAGAGGTGTTATAGTACACTAGCAAGTTGAAAAATTAAGGTAAAATGGTCAAATTTCATATCTTTCAAACAACCGTTATTGTTTCTCTTCCTTTTTTTTGAAATGTTTCCCCTTATGGTTATGTTTTTAATTAGTTTGGTAACCAAATATAGTGATATAGTAACACAATTTTTGATGAGGTAACTAAGGTATTGTGATGAAATTATAATTAAGGCATCAAAAAAGTCTCCCTTCAGAGAATTATTAAAATAAATAAAAAAATAAATCAATTTTATCCTAAAACTAATTTGAATTATGATTAAGAACACACATCCAACTTCAATTTATTATAAAATCAAAAGAACAATATTGTGAACAAGATCATCACACTTCAATAAATTGACATTATTAAAAAGGTAAACATCAGAATACATACTTTAAAAAGAAAATATAAAATATATTTTTAATAAAATTTCAAAAATAAAATTTAACTTTAAAAATATTGGATAAAAAATTTACATTTATAATAACAACAATTCTAAAAAAAATACGCATATGATTTTTAATATATATTTAAAAAATTTAAATTTTATTTATTTATTAAATTACAAATAATGTCATAACCAAATGATAAAAACAATTACTATTTATTTATAAAAAATAACTAGAAATGAAAGTGGATAACTTATTTTTCTTATTATATATTATAAATTAAATTTCCAATATTATTAAATAATTGATATATTATAACTATTTACTTATTTTTGACAATATTATTTAAAAAATTTAAAAAAATAAAACATTTCAATTCATAGTCTATTTTAATAAAAAAATAAATTATTATTATTATTATTATTTTTATATAATTATACAAAAAATATATTTTAACATTTTAAAGAAAAAATTGAAATATATGTTATAAAAATATAATTTTTATATTGATTTTGTATTAATAATATATTGATACAAATAATAATAATAAAAATTATTTCTATAATATTATATCAATAATTTATCAAATACAAGTTACTTAATTTATATTTTAATTATTCATGTTAAATATCATTAAATATGAAAAAACAATAATTAACCATTTAAACCAATAATTTAATTCTTAAATAATGATTTATTTCCAAAACCACATCATTTTCATTTTTATATTTATGGTTATAAATCAATATTTTCATGGTTCTCTAAACTATGACAATACAATTCTAGTAGAATACTAAAATTATAATAGTAAAATTCCATGGGTTAAATAGTTTCAATATCAAATCTCTGATAACATAGGAAAACCTAACATCCGATTTTGATATTGTTTTAATTTGTTTGATAATTTTATCTTCAATTAAATAGTAATTATTATGTTATAAGTGGCATATGTCATTATAGTCATTTTTTATATAGGTGAAAAATATTTATATTTGTAATTTATATAAAAATAAGTGTGAATATAACAATTATATTTTAAATTTTCCTCATAATAGATTTTATATAAACTATTTTCAACTCAATAAATTTTCTAAATAAGGTGGAAAACCTCCATATAGGTGTGTGGTGTTAAACTATTTATCAAATTTAAATTTCATTAATTTAACAATAAATTTATAATCACTTTGTCTCATGTAGTGCATAAAATTGTTAATTATTTATATTAATTAATTCAAAAAGTGTGATGTTGATAGATATACACTATAGAAAAATACTTCCATTTAAAAGATATTATTTGCGAGTTATCAGATATTATAACCTCGAATAATATGTTACAGGTGGTTATGGAAAACCACTACTAAATGGTACCTAAATGGTTTTAACTATAGTTATCAGTAAGTGATGGTATATTAGAAATTTTAGTGGATATCTTAATGACTCAGAAAAATTCCTTTGATTTTAAAAAAATCATTTTTTGAAACGAGCCACCACTAATTTTTTTAACTATAAATGGTTATAAAATCCGGGCAAATGTTTTATAGAATAATCAAAAATAAATTTCTATATCACTCACCCTCCTAGCCCTTCATTTTATTTCCTGACCACCCTCCCTACACAACCCCTTATTATAATGTGAAACTCTAAATTAATTTATTGATCTTGATTTGATAAATTAATTTTGGATTACCTTACATGTAATAATTCCATTTCAATAATTTCAAAACAAATGGTAGTTAGAAGACTTGGTTTGTTAACAATCTCATTTCATTGGTTATCATTTTTGACATGAAAAATCAGAAATCAATATTTTACCAATATTATTCATAATAAAAAAAATAAAAAAATTATTCTATTAGATTTTATCCGGTTAATACTGATTTATCTTGATCTAGAATTGATTGTGAACTCGTATAAGGGAAAGTAAAACAAATACTGGGAAACCAAAAAACATGTATTATTTCGAAATTTTCATGAATTATCTATATATTTTGTGTCTGTGTTAGAAATATTTTTTTCATTATTTTTTATATCAAAATACTTTTATACTTTTACTTTTGTGTTAATTTGTTAATGATATATGTTTCCTGTTTTTTATTCATACAAATCATATGTTTTGTTACAACTTTTGAATATATTTTTATTAATTTTATAATTTATATAGATTATATATTTAATTAATTATTATTAATGAAACGATATTTGTTTTTCAGGTTTTTTAATTTTTTTAATTTTTATAACATACACATCACTCTATATTTTCTGATTTTAATTTTAAAAAGAAGAAGAATATGTATTTTTTCCTTATATTTGATATTTTTAAATAGGAACATGAAACACATTTTTTATTAAAAATCAACATTTTATTTATTTTTAGGGATCTAGTATATGTTATGAATATTTTCATAACACTTTATTTTTTATTAAATTTTAAATATTAAATGGTTAAAAAATATTTTTTACATTTTTATCGGATTATCTTAATAAAATATGTGTTTTATCATTTCTTTAAATATTTTGTTTATTTTTAATGAAATAACCTATGTTATACTATTATTTAGTATCTTTTGAAACTAAATCATACTTTATTTATTTATTTTATTTTAATTATTATATAAAATCAATGATAAAACATATGTGTTGTGTTATCTTTTTTACTAGGCTCAAGCCATGTGAGTATCATTTTTTTCATATAAAGTAACTGGGGCCCCAATAATGTGTAAATATTGAGTTCTAATTTCTAGTTAAAGGAAGGTGGTGATGGAGGCTATAATAGCTATCATTAAATTCCCCATAACTGAATCTAGTTTTCAAGAAAAATAGTATAGTGGATTATAACCCAAGAATATCATCCATCGAATGACACATCTGAGTATATCTTGAGTAATATTTGAAATATAATAACATTATAAGATCTGGTTAATGTGGTGGTATCCTTTAAGAAAATATAGGATCATCCATGAAGATAGGATTTCGTGGATTGTTTCTTATGAGGACAAGATAATGGTGGAAATCGAAAGCCTTATTTAGGCACCACTATAAATGTAGGGTGAAATCATATTGTGATGTAATGATTTTCATTATAATCATGTTTAATTCTCTTGAATAAATGTTAAGAAAGATTCCCTCATAGATTAAGTTATACATTTTAACAATTTAATCTCTTATTGTTGTTATATCTCACTTAATTTTCAATCTTTGTAGTTGATAATTCATATTTGTCTTTTGGAGAGTTTACGTTTCAGCAAGGTAACTTTGGTATAGTGAACTACATATTATTATCATTATAGTTTGGGGTTCACTCTGGAGATTTCGTTTTTACATGGAATTTTTTGGTGGCGTGGATTCTACTAGTTGATTTAAATGGGTTTGTGCACCCAACAAGTGGTATTATACCTCAAGGTTAGAGTGATTCTAGATAACCAAGCCCTGGTAAAGGTGTTTCAAAGATCAATTAAGTAACATCATTCTACCATTTTCCTTATATTAAAATACTAATAAGTAGTTCCTAATCTATTTCTCTACATTGTTATTAAGTAGTTGGAGATCAAAATTTATGTTGGAAATTCACTGGAGGATAGTAAGGTATGGGTGGAGAATATTTAAGGAGATAATTTTGGGTTCTGGAATATGAAAATGGAGGATTTCATTCTATATAAAGGTGTTGAACTTCCATTTATTAGGGATAAGCTGGAATTGATAAATGTGGAAAAATTGGAGAGGCTGAATATGAAATCACTCAGGTTGATGTGAATGTCACTTACCTATAACAGAGAATACAACATCTAGGAAGTGAAGACAACATCAACACTCATGAAGACACACTTTGATATGGATGATAATACCATGGTGATAAAAAAAGGTGTTATTATTGATGATACTATTCTATATAATTATGTCATAATTTAGGTCAACTACCGATCATATAAATTAATTTAATGTAATTCGAAGTTATTTACACTCAGTGAAGGTAGGCTTTAGAGACTATTTTTGGGTGTTTTTGTTACTCTCCACTCTTGTAATCTTAGGAAATTATGGTGACCACTATGAGTAACTCTTGTAGAAATGTATACTTACAGTTCATAAAAATTAGACACCTACTCCTAAATGAGGATATTCATTAGAAGGAGCTTTCAGAATCATCTAAAAATTCATAGAATGTGGAAGATAGAGGATGTATCACTAGATGGAAACGTCATTTGAAGGTAAAAGAAATAAATAGGCATAAAAGGACTATCTTGTTGGATGGTTCTTCTCTCTTCATAAACTTTGGGAGAAAATTCCACCTAAAGAAATATTACATTGAAAGGAATGAGGACTCCAAAAGGTATGTTTTTGTAAGTGGGTTTTTGAACCCCGTATTATAATATTGAAGCAGTTTTCTCCTAAGTGACGCTATTTTTTAGGGCCTTGGTTTATAGACTCTAGATATTCATTTAATTTTATATATGAGAGAGGAATTATGAGGAATAATCCTCCTAGAAGGAACATAAAGGTGCATCTTACAGATAATACAGATCTCAATATAGTGGGTAAAGGTTATTTTTTAGTCGGTATTAGGAACAAAACGATGTTAGAGTGGAAGTATGTGTGACACATACTAGGGTTAAGAAATAACCTAATTTCCATTGAAATACTTGATGATTTAGTTTTATATACTACATTCATAGAAGGTGTTTGTAAAATATCACATAAATCTAGGGTCATCAAAATAAGAGTGAATGATTAGATTCTCTGTTGCAAAGGTTTAATGGAAGGAGTGATGCATACTAGAGTGTCATATTCCGTGATATTATGGTATGATTGTCTAAGTCGCCTTAGTGACAAGAGGATGAATATCCATTCTACCAAAGGACTCTAGATTTATATAATCATGAAGTATGAAATGTGAAATTATTTCATCTTCCAAATGAAGTGGAAGGTGACCTTTCCAATGGAAAAAACTCTAAAGCACCAAAATATACATTTGTTTCATATAAATATTTGGGGCGGAAACTCTGGGGATTTATCATAGGGTATCACTCTTCTATATTTCATTAATTTAAGTTTTCATATTAAAATTATGGTTGTACTTTCAAAGGAACATATTTTTGGTGTCTCTAAATTTTATCTAGTGGAGGGAAATGGTGGATAATGAGAACGGATAAAACTTTATAGTCTTAAAGTAAAAAAATTATACATAATATGGAAGAATGTAGTTTCATAGATTATATTAATGGAAGGGGAATTTATTTGATAAAACCATTCCATGAATGTCAAAACAAAACAGAGATCCAAATGAAGATTAATAAGACTCTGGTTTGAGTTATTTATCCTTTTTTATAGCTTATTTAAATTTAAGGAATTTTTATGGTGAGGATTCGGAAGCTTCTAGAATGTTTTGTAATCCTCTTTAGTGGTACACTATTTGAGCATAGTTTCTCAAATCTCTAGTAAACTATGACATGTGGTTAGGGGTCACTATGTAGGCTCATGGTTGTCTCAGGGATTTGAAAAACCATATCTCTAACTGTGTGACTTGAAATTCTTTATGACATACCCAATTTACGTGGTTATCACAATTTTTTAGAACATTGTAAACTAACCACTTGATAGGAAACAAATTAAACATAAATTGGATTTTATCCTAAAATAATCCTAAAAACCCTTATATATTTTCCCCTGTCTTAGGCTCTCAAACCCTAGAAATCCTCTAGGTGATTATTTATTATATCCATCCTCTTACCTATATATTTTTATGGTTTATAGAAAACAAATTACCACCAGTGAGGAAAAAAACAATGAGAAGGAGTATCCTAGAACAAGGTTTCATCCAAACCACATGTGAACTAGAATTTCATTTTGATTATTTTAAAATCTTTTCTGGTTATTTTCTATGGGACTTAGTAGGAGGAACCATATCAGGTGGATAAATTTTTATTATTCCTAAAAACCCACAAATATTTCAAGGTGATTTTGGACCTAAGAAAGAAATTTTATGGCTAATAAAATGACCATAATCTTCAACTTCTTTGGGACTCTAGACAAAATCAGGGTTACAAAAGCAATGTATATCCTTCAATTGCTGACTCTAGTATTGTGGGACTTAATGTTTTAAGATAAAATGGATCTATATCCCACTTAGAAAGGCTTTTTGGAACTGTTTAATAACAAATCATTTCCAGAAAACTTTCAAATAGAGAATAAGACTTACTTCTACTAGCTGGAATATAGAAGTATCTCATTGACTAAATATGCTTCTAAATCCACTCACCTTCATTTATATTCCATAAAATTATCTTCTAGTGAGTGTCTAAATGATCATATATTTGAGGTAGGTCTCTAACCAATGGTTTATTCAAAAGTGGTAATGTTTTGTATTACTAACTATACGTAAATGGTAAGTAAAGGGGTGGTTGGGAAAGAGATCTATTATGAAATCCAAATGGAGGGGAACATTTTTTCATCTAAGTAATGGTGGGACCTTTATCACAGAGAATAAACACAAGATAGAGGGATTCTCCTAGGATAAAAATGTATCAAAAAAATAAATCACATAGATCAGTCTATCATCCACCACATTTTAATAATGAACCAAGATATTTTTAGTGTGTCTTTCTTATGCACAAAATGAATAAATTTAATGTACCACTGATGAATTTCCATCATTTTGAAAAGAAATGGAATATCAAGAAGTTTTTTTATAAACTTTTTAAATCTCTAAGGTGAGTTTTCTCGACTCATCCTTAGGCTTAGTATGCTCAGACAGAATAATCCCATCAAAATATTTCTCATCCAAATAACCAAGTGAACCAGGATACCTGTAGTAACACTTCATTTGTTTGGTCAACACCTTAGTAGGGAAGAAAAAGATATCTGATGGAATTTGATCGATAGATATACAGATAAGAGTAGGATATAATAATCAACAAAATGGTTCCCTCTATAGTGTGTGGCTCAATCCTACGAAACTTGAATCTTATGCAGGTATTGTTTGAAACTAGTGACTCTTATTCTTTTATTTCTTCTTTCATGGTTAAAAAATTGGTATTACACTTGTAAATGATGACTCATGCCCAGAATATCAAGACACCCCTTATAAATTGGGAGTGAATAGGATTCTAATTTCCATTATGCTACATTACAATTGATCTAGTAAATTTTCTCTGGGAGTTTAAGATCATAGAGACAGATATAATTGATATGACCATTAGAATTGACTAGTTCTTGTAATTTAAAGATCATATCAAATTTTGTGCTCAGCAAGTGACACCCACATCCCTGGATGTAAATATTCATATATTCAAGGTGTATTTGGACATAAATTAAAGTAGAGTGAGACCTTTAGTCATAGTAGAGTAAACTATCTTTATTCAATTAGAAGAAATAACCCGAGTCACTAAATATGAGACTATAAATAGGATTCTTCCTTCAATAGTGGACTGATTCATAGATTACTTTTTGAATTATTTATATAGGATAACACCAGAGAAATAAATTGAATTTTTTATTAATCTACTCCTAGAAAAAATTCATATTTCACTCTCATTATATAGAATGGTAGGGAAGATTTGAATTAATTAAAATTCCATCTATAATAATTTTATAGTAAGGGATTCATCAAACTTAGCATGTCGCCCTAGTATTCACTAGTTTTATTCATAAATAAGGCAGATGGTTCTCTATAATTATGTGTTGATTATCATAAATGGATTCATCTTATGATCAATTATCGATAGCCTATTCCTTGAATCAATTATCTATTCAATTGGTTAAAATGATCTTAGTGGTTATCTAAGATTGATCGATGATTATGAGATCATCATATGAGGGTAAAAAGAGAGGATATTTTGAATGAAACATTTTGGATTCATTATTTCCATTACAAATATGTCTTTATGTCCTTTGACATGATGAATTCACCTATAGTCTTCGTGACCTTAAAGAATTATATCTTCCATGGGTACCTCAATTCTTTTATATGGTATTTATTGATAATATTTTTGTTTATTATCAATGAATGAGTTATCATGGGGAGAGTTTATAAAGTTCATTGAGAACATTACGTTATCACTGATTATACTGAAATTTCTTAAGTGTGACTTCAATATACAAGAAGTTAAATTACTTAGGAACATCATTTTTGTAGATAGAATATCAGTTGAACCCAGTAATATTGAAGTAGTCATCTCTTGGAATCCATCAATGAATTTCTTTTAAATATAAGGATTTCTAGGATTTGAAGGCTATTCTCATTATTTTTTTCAAGATTTATCAAATATTTATTATCCTATGACTACTTTGGTGGAATTTTTGTTCCATCCACATATTTTGATGACTGACATAAATGATCTCTAGAAGATATATCTCAACAAAACGTATCCCATTTCCTAATATTTCTAGAACCATGGTAGGGTTATGTGGTAAATCTTGATGCATCTAGATCCTTTTGGGGTTGTGTTCTCATATAGGGAGATCATGTTGTGGCCTATGGTTCTAGGTAGATACAAACTCGTGAGAAGACCTATCTGATGTGTGACATGGAATTAGATATAGTAGTCCATGCCTTAAATTCTTGGTGTCACTATATCTTTAGAGAAAATTTCAAAGTCATTACTGATCATAAGAGTTTGAAATATATCTTCTCATGGTAAGATGTTAACTTAAGGAAATGATTATTGATTAAGTATCTCAAAAATTGTTACTATGAATTAGTTTACATACCTGGGAAAGTAAATTTTTGGGTTTATGATTTGAGTCAGAAGTCATATAAGGAAGTTGTATGGGATTCTTATGACCAATGGAATCTAATGATTGGTGTTGTTTACATGTATATAGACTATTTAAAAACAAAGTAAGATATAATTTTATTACCAAATAATATTTTTCCTAACTTGATAGACTCTTTCAAAGAGGCTCAAAAGTCAGATCTTGATTTCATCACCATTATGTAAAATTTAAATGGTCGGGAGGCTTGTGATGATAAAATAGTGGATGTAAACTCATTGTTATGCTTTCAGAAATATATTATGGTCTCTCAATCAATCTAGGGATTGCATATTCCATTGTATAATCATTAAATATGGTCTATTTCTAGTTATTTAGAAGATGTAAATGGTTAAAACATCATTTCATTAAGTTAGATATTAAATAAAATATTTAAATTTATTTTATGAAATATTTATCATGTTAGTTGGTAAAGTTTGAACATCAACGATCATATTTTATGATATAATATATACATATACATATAAAGAAGTTGGAATAGATCCCCATGGGATTTTTCACCAGTCTATCAAGGATTCTTTAGAAGAACGATGCAATTTGGGTTATTTTGGACTGGATCACCAATTCAATACACATCCTCCTAAATAGAGTTTCAAACAAGGTAAAGGAATTTTCAAAGATATATATTTTAGAATTGGTCAAGTTATATTTTTTTATTTTGGATAATCTTTGATAGAGATACTTGATTCACTTCTTGATTATAGTGATCATTGCAATTGGCTCTCAGAACTAAATTGACCATCAGCATGGAATATCATCCTCATACGAATAAGAAATCAGAATGTATAATTTATGCATTAAAATATTTTATTACAGATTGTTTCATGGAATTTGGTGGATCATGGGGATATCATATGACATTGGAATAATTATCCTAATATAATAGTTGTTGGTAAACAATACATATGGCCCCATTTAATGCATTATATGTTTTTCCTTTTTTTCCCTACTTTATTGGGTGGAAAGAAGATAAACCTTGCTGATTGGACCTAGTATTTTCCTTGAGGCTATAGAGAATATCCTGATTAACTAAAATTTGAATTCCATGACACAGATCTAATAAAAATAGTATCTAGATCATAATCATTGATCTTATTATTTAAATGCAAGTGACCACATATTCTGGGAATCTTCACAAATAATTTTCCATCAATACTTGGGAAAGTAAGGGAAGTTATCCCCATGGTATATTGAATAATTTGAGATTATAGAATGGATTGGAAATATTTCATATCAGTTATCCTTACTATTGATATTTACTATTTTCCATAATATCTTCCACATCTCTCAAATGAAGAATTTTCACCCTGATATCAATCATGTAAAGAATTGGGACCATGTTACTCTTGAACCAGATGTGGTGTTTATCCATGTACCACATCAGATTTTTTATATAAGAGATATGATCCTATGGGGTAAAGTATAAATTTATTACATATTCGTTGGAAACATGGTAATATCAAGAGGAAATATGGGAAGAAGATAAGTTCATGAAGGAGTAGTGGCCAAACCTATTCCATATTTCCAAGGAATAAAATACCAATGTTATGGAAAATTCAGCACCCTTATTTTAAGGTATTTCACCTTTTATGGATTATTTAAAGTTATGGAATATTTTTTTTAAGAATTGGTAATTTTTTTCAGGGTTATTGAATCATTTTAGAGGCTCATGGTTTGAAAGTTATTAGTAAAAAAAATTCTTAAGTCACTAGGAAATTGTGTGAGGTGTTTTGGGGTCACTGGGAAAGCACATAGTTGGCACATAGTTAAGAGGTGGTAGCAGGTATAGTTCAGGTCACTAGTACGGGGAGATATTTTTCAACTAAAAAAGTATAGAAGTTAACATCATTAGAAGATCATCCATTGGTTGATACATCAGGGTGCATCAGGAGAGATCATTGAAAGATGGGAATAGTGAACTGAATGTGCTTTTTAATTTGGTAGAATCCATTAATATAATAGAGGATCATCCATGAAGATATGCTTATGTGTATTTTTGACTTTGAAGATCAGATGAGGTGGTAACTAGGAGAACTAGTTGGGAGATACTAAAAATGTAGGGTGTGATCATATTATGATGTACATATTTTCATAGTAGTCATATTTCCTTTTCTTGAATAAAATTAATGAAACACTCCTCAGTGTGATAATATGGATAACTGAACTACGTAATATCTTATTTTTCTTATAAATTACTTATTATTTATTCATTTAAATCAATATTTATTATTTTTTCAGGTGGATTTAGGTTTCTGTGAGGTAACTTGGGTGCAATGACTTCTATGTTTTGAGTATAGTAGTGTGGGGTTAATTTTGGATCTTTCGTTTCCATGTGTAATGTTTTGGTGGTGTGTCATCTAGTGGTTGTTCATAAGGTGGTTGTAGACCCAAAAATTGGTATCAGGCCTCAAGGGTAGAGTGTTTCTAGATGACCAAGCCCTGGTGAAGGTGTTTCGAAGATCATTTTAATAACATTATTATACCATTTTCTTTGTAGGATAAAATTTATAAGTAAGTCCTAATATATTTCTATATGGTGTCTGGAAGTAGATAGTGTTCCCAATTTATGGTGGTAGTTAACTACAAGAGAGTATGTTCTGGGTGGAGAAGTTTCACAGAAATAATTTTGGGTTCTAGAATATGAAAATGGAGGATTTCTTTCTATAGATGTACCTTGGAATTCCATTTATTAGATCCAATCCATAAGTGATGAAAGATAAAATATGGGAGAACCTGGATTATAAATCACATATATTGATGTGAATTTCAATTACCTAGAACATAGCGTATAACATTTAGGATGTTAAGACAATATTAAAACCCAGGAAGACCCACTCTAATATTTATGAGAACCTCGTGGTGTTGAAAAATATGTTCTTACCAAGGAGACTATTATTCATAAGGATGTCCTAATTTAAGTTATACAATGATTATATAAATGAATTTAATGTAATTAAAAGTTATTTAGACTAGCTAAAGGTAATATTCAAAGACTCGGTTTGGGTGTTGATGTAACTCTCGACTCTAAGAATCTTGAAACAATATGGTGACCACGGTGATTGAAACTAATGGAAAGTTAAACATAATGTTCATAAACATTATAAACATTATCTTAAATGTGGAAATTAATTTGAAGGATATTTTGGAATCTTCCAGAAATACATAAAATTTGGAATGAAGAGAATGTGCATCTAGATAGAAAGGACGCTATAAGAGAAATGAAATAAAGAGGGACAATAGGAGTAGCATGGTGTATGGTTCTTATTTGTGGTTTAATTGTGGGAGAAAATTAAAACTAAATAAATATTATTGTAATTAGGGGGAGAAATCTGAAAGGTATGTTATTAGTAGCGGGTTTTTGAATCCTATATCAAATGATAGGAGAATCTTTCTCCTAAGTTCCCCTAGTTTTTTAGTGTATTGGGTGACAGACACTAAAGCTTCATTTAGTTCTCTCTGTGAGAGAGGTAGTATGAGGAACTATCCTTATGAAAGTTATGTCAAGTTGTATCTTACAGATGATAAGACCCTAAATACAGTGGGTACATTTGGTGTTTTAGTCCATGAAAGGAACAACCCGATTCTATATTGGAAGGGTTTGAAACATATATCGAGGTTAAGGAATAACATAATTTCCATTAGGCAACTTCATGATGTTAGTTTGTATACTATGTTCATATATTGTGCGTATAAAATCTGACATGACTCCATGGTCATAAAAAGGGGAGTGGATGAGAGGATTCTCTATCACACGGGTTCACTAGAGGGAGTGATTCATTCCAGATAGTCAACTTCTATGAAGTTATGTCATGACCATCTAGGTCACCTCAATAATAATGGATAGAGATCCTTGATACTAAAGGATTATTAAAGTTTGGAAGAATGAAGTTCAAAATGTGAAAGGATTTTATCTTGTCTGAGTAGTATAAGGGGTCCTTTCAAATGGAAAATAAAAATACAAAGCACCAAAATTTGGTGTTGGTTCATAAGAATGTTTGGGGGCTTGATCTGTTGCATTCTCATTTGGGACCACTCTTATATGATTCTTTCAATAATGATTCCATGTGAAAAGTGTGGGTGTACATTCGAAGTCACAAAAATTAGGTGTTTATAACCTTAATACAATGGAGTGAAATGGTGGAGAAAGAGACCTAACTAAAATTAAAGTTCTTATGGTAATACAATTATAGATAATATGGAAGTAGATTATTTCAAAGGATCTATTGAAATAATAGGATTATATTGGAGAATATAGTTCTAATAAATCCATAACAAAATAGAGAATCATATAGGACTAATAAGAATAATATTTTAGGTATTTTCTTTTTATGGATTATTCAAATTTAGGGAGTGTTCGGGGTAATACATGGGAAGATCCCGGAAGGTTTTGGAAAATTTTGTAAGCTATTTTGGAGGTTCATGGTTTGATCATGGTTAGTATAACAATTATCAAATCTCAATGAAATTATGAATGGTGTTTTGGGGTCACTAAGTAGGAATAAAGTTGGAACATAGTTTGTAAAAACCATATATATGGAAAAGAAACTTAGAATGCTTTAGGTCAGAGCTAATTAACACATTTACTGCATGTTTTGAAAAAATATGCGGGCTAACCATGAAATGGTAAATAAATTGTACATAAATTGGTTTTTTATCCTAAAAATTTAAAACAAACCCCTCATATCTAATCCATTGTCTTAGAGTCTCAAACCCCAATGACCCTTTACCGGATTTTTGACAATATTTAACATATGGGCTATATTTACATCAATTATTCAACCATTATACCTTACTAATCAAAGTTAAGAACTTTATTCTTCCTTTCTATTCAATATATAACTATTTTAACATAAATTATGCATTATATTAGGGATTTCATGCCTATATCTATGAGATTATACAAGCTTTAATGGGATATTCTTTTGATTTTTCAGAGTAATGGAATAACGAACCTAGATTTGCATATTTTTTGGAATATTTATTACACCAATCATATTTGAGGTTGGTGGTTTTCTCCTATTTAAAATTTTATTGTAATTAAAAGTCTCTCACAGTTCTTTAAAGAATGATCTTATACTTTCAAATGATTTTACCCAACTAAAACTATTCAAGATTTTCTCTAACTATTTGGATCTTGAAATATGGTTTGTGGACATCACCCACAACATTATTTACAAATTGATTGATTTTATTTTTTAATGAAAGATAGTTTTTTACTTATACTCTATGCATATTTGGGTTTCTTGTGTTCTTGTTCTTATGGGATGGATTAGGGTTAATAGTACCACCATCAAATTAGGTCACCAAGTGACAACTTAGTGAAATTATGACTCACCAATCATGAATATAGGGAGGTTTAGGCCATGCATGTATAGGTGTGTGTGAGTGTGAAAACATGGGTGGGTTATTGAAAATTGAAATTAATGAATTCATTATTCTCTTGAAATGAAAAATTATCTTGGTTTTATACTATTTTTTGGAAATTTTATTCATCTTATTTATTTAATATTTATCAAACTACATTATCTACTTTTCATGGATGTAGGGTTCTCGGGCACATTCCATTTATATTAGAGAGGATGGGAGCGGGAGCTAGGGCACTGCCTGGTGCGGGCGATGGTGAAGCTAACCCTAGGGGAGGGTTCCGCGATGCAAGATCCTTTGCAGAAGTTGTCGTGGGTGCCGATTCATCCACTGACTTGAGGAAGGAAGGGCTTTTCGCTCCAAAAACTTACAGACACCGAGGATTAAGCGCCATATCATTCTCGAAGGAGGAGGTAAACAATCTTGCCTCAGATTTACATTTTGCCTTGATAGGTAAATTCTCAAAACAGCGCCCTTCGCTCCTGTTCCTAAAAAATACCCTTGAAAAGATTGGTTTCTCTGATTTCAAAATCGGTTTCTTAAACTCTTGGAATGTGCTTTTTCGATTCTCATCAGATTCGGATTATTATAGATTTTGGGTACGTGGTTCTTGGAACTTTGGGAGATCCAACATGAAAGTGCTTAAATGGTCACCCGATTATCTTGCTGGTTTTGAATCCCCCATCGCTCCAATTTGGATTGCTTTCCCTGATTTGCCGATCCATTTATTTAAAAAGAAAGCTCTATTTGCTATTGCTAATCTCTTTGGAACCCCAATCAAGCTAGACCATGCTACGGAAAATCTAACAAGACCCTCGGTTGCAAGGGTATGCACCGAGATTGATCTGTCCAAGGTCCTTCCGAGCTGCTTCTGGATTCAAAATGGTGATAAGGGATTTGTGCAGAACGTGGTTTTTGAAAACCTACCAGAATTCTGTAATTTATGCTTCAAAACTGGACATGTTTCCAGCAAATGTGGAAAACAGGAAGCTCCCCCAACAAAACAGATATGGGTGGAAAAAACTTCAAAGGAAACTGTTAATTCTCAGAACCTTCAAACTGTTGATGGCAAGATCTCACCCCCTTCTAGAATTCTTAACTCATCTAGTATTCCAAGCTCTTCTAAAGACCCCATTCAGGTGGTGGAACAGATTAGTGTACCTAGTCTGGAGGTTAGGATTTCTACTGTTGATTCTCAAAATTCTGAGAATCAAATTGGAGATTTTGTCAAGGCTGTTCTCGATGCTACAGAACAAGCTCATGTGGAAAATCGGGTCACACAACATGAACCTGTTAATGACAAGGTTTCTGTTCAACATTCCATGGAAGATCATAACTTGCATCTTGATGTTAACCCAGCAAATTATGCAAGTAAGGATTTTCCTACTCTATCTGTTAATGCAAATCAAGTAGAAGGAGAAAGGGACCAAAAAAATGACCCTGACTTTTGTGGATCATCGGTTGGAAAGGATGATATCCCTGGGCAACTAGAAGATGCTCCCTCTGGTCTAAGGGATAAACCAGACCTGATTGCTGAAACATTCATAAAGGAAATGGCAAAAAAAGGTAAGAAACCCCTTGTGGATGAGGATGGGTTCATTACCCCACAATCAAGAAAATCTAGAAGACGAAAGGATTTCTCGAACACTGAGCGCACAATTGTGACCAGATCAATGAATGCTTCCAAGTCTGAACCAGTTGAGGCTCCTAAGGAAGACCATCTGTTAGAGCCCACCAATCCTTTGCATGCAGAGAAAACTCAAGATAACACTTTGGTTGCTGCTTCTAGTACTCAATTGTATTACTTTTCTCAGAATTTTGATGAGCAGGATTTACAAGTTTGGATTCAGTATATGGACAGGCAACAAGAAATTGCCCAGCAAGAATTTCAAGAAAAAAAGATATCCCAGGCTGAATTCATTAGTATAAAAAGATCCATTGCCGAGGAAAAAGAAAAGATGAGTTCTAAATCATCCTAATTCTGGATGGTTTCCTTTCAGTCTCCGGATGTGCTGCTTTAGCCTGTTTTTGGTTGGGGACTCCTTCTCCTCTGGTTGCTGATCCAATCCTGCTATGCTTGCATGCAACTCCTTGTCTGTTGAAACCTGGAAGCTGCTGGATGTTTTTATACTGGTTCTTTGATGCTGTTCTTTTGTTTTTTGTTTTTGTTTGAATGCATTCTTGTTTTCAGATGGCTACATGTATGGCGTGGTCTGCCCCTTCCTCTCATGAAGGCTGTAAGTGTCCTGCCACCTTTGTTGACCCCGGCTAGTGGAACATCATCTTGGGTACCTGGGGCTTTCCCAGTTGCTGCCTACTTGGAGTAGAACTGAAAGTCCATTGCCCTGCAGCAAGGCTGCTCTTTCTTGGAGCTTGTTTAATGCTATATTTTGATTTGTTGGTCTGCAATTATGAAAAATTCAGTCTGGAAGCGCTTGGATGCTGAAATGGAGACTTAAATGGAAGAATCTTTGCTGTGGTCTCTTACTGCAGACCTGAAATTTTTTCTCTGGACACAAAACTCCGGTTCCTGCCAAGAAGGAGAGTCTCACTTCTCCTCAGTAGTCTGATGTCCAGAAGGTGGTGCACACTGGATGATTATTTGGATGACAGCGATGATGAAGATGATCTGAAGTTGGGTGATGCTGATGTTAGTTCTGAAGATGTTTATGAGGCCGACTCTGCGGAGGAAGACTCTGATGCCAACGAAGATGCTCTGAAGAAGGTGGAAGTAGGAAAGTGGGTCCTTGGGGAGTCTGTTTTTCTTTTTTATTTTCTTGTATCCCCTTTAATTTCCCTGCTGGTGTAAATTCTTTACACCTCGAGTCTGTACTGCATACTTTTTGTCTTTAATAAATTCCTTTGGGTGGCATGAACTAGGAAACCAGTTCATGTCATCAATTTTCTCAAAAAAAAAAACATTATCTACTTTTCATATTCTTCCGATCAATTTTATAATCCCATGATCTAACTTGTTTATAATATTAGTTTCATATGGTAAAATTATTTTGGGGTTTTCTATTGGTTATGATTACTCAACCCATTTATATATACTTTTGTGTGTATGTAGATTTTGTTTTCCATGATACAATAAAAGGAAATATTTTTATTAATCTAGTGGAACTACTTTATGTTTCCATTTTAGTTGGTGTAGATGAATATTTGAAGTGTTTCACATCATGTTATAGAGTTGTACCACCTTGGTGATGGATTATTCTAATGCATTGGGGTCTTGGTATTTATTTTCTTTAAATTTTCCACTATTACATTAAAGTTGGACATTGTTTCACCATTGATCATTATTTGGTTTCTTCACATGCATAATTTATATATATTTACATGGTTTTATTTATTTTTGATTTATTATGTAAAGGTTTTGTAACGCCCCGAACCCAGTTACCCATAGTCAGTGCATTATTACATAACATTGGCATGATCAAAAAAGATCAAGTCTCTAAATAATGATTAGTTTAGTAGCCTTGGAATAACTAGATACATTTGTCAAGTTTACATTACATCATAAAGTGAAAACTACAATGACATCTTGTCTCCACACTCATATCCCCTTATACTATCCCTGCAGGTCATTCATAAAATACTTCTTCACATCCTGGGAAAAATAAAACATAGAAAGGGGTGAGCTCAAATGCCCAGTAAAGATAATAATATAGCAGAAACATTCATTAATAATCATAAACATTTAAGGAAATGTATAAATAAAACAAAATCATTTTAAACATGAACTTCAGTATAATATAGAAAAAATAAAATGAAATAATTTCATTTAATTATTCACATGGATATTCTACTAGTCAACTAATCACATGAAATATCAATAACCACTTTCATAATGATGGAATGCATAATTCCAGACTATCATAACCACGTATCCAAGGCCTCGTGCCAGGACTACAAATAAGATTTTGTCAAGGCCTCATGCCAAGGCACTAGTTTGTCTCATGAGACCTAACGATGCATCGAGGAGCTATAGCAGGCTCCACCCGTCACTTAATAAGTCCAATGAATTCCTCATATGAAAATTTTGAAACATAAAATAAACATTCGTATTAAAACTAGTATACGAAATGTCAATACTTTAACCACAAACCATGAATGGTATAAAAATAGCACATCCATAGTCAAACATAACTCATTCGATACAATATGGATGATTGTATTGTGTCATATTAACCCCAAACGAGAATAATTAAGGATATTGACATCGATTAAAATAACCATCAAACTATTGAAAGAAATATCCCCCATTTTCTTGAAAACATTTAAAAGTCACACTATTTGTTAAGAATCCATTTAAAATAGATTTTTGAATCAAAGTGTCCCATACCACTTTGAAACTTTTAAAATTAATTTTTATTTGAAAACATTAATGTCCATATAAATAAATCCTTAAAACTATTTTTAAAACATGGACATCAATGAGAAATATTTAGAATAAAAAATCTTTAAAACATTTTAAAATGATATTTTAGTTAGAGTTCCTAATAAAAAGAGAGACACTTGAATACAAAAAATTGGGATAATAAAAAACGTTGTAATATCATGAGAATAACGGGATTCATAATATAATATGTCAAAGTACATTATATACACCAAATAAAAGTGATTTGGTGTATAAAAACAAAGGAGTCTCAATGGAATGTAAATTGAGATGAAATCTCTCATAATGGCTGTATCATTAGGTTACAGATAAATCAACTACATAATTATGTGTGAAAAATATAAATACACTCAATATGATTGGATATTCAGTGTAAAACAATCAAAGGACATTCAGACATATTCTTGTAAAAATAACACCAATGGATTGGATGTTTAACTCAACAAATCAAGATTGAGTAAAAATTACTCTTATCAAGTTCATACCGATGACTTGAGAATTTATCAGTGGAGTGATTATGTGTATCAAAATTATATCCACAGAAAGGGGAGTGGAAATTATGACATAATAAAATGAATAGTTATTCCACACATAATCTTGGAGTAAAATAATCAATGAAGTATGTGTAACGCTGAATGAGTGGAAATTGAAATTTAAAATTCCCTTATGGATTTGGTAACATACGAAACATACACCCTAGAAATAAGGATCATACAATTATGATGTAAATATCCATAAATTAAATTATATTATACAGTGAATACAATCATGGTCAGTACACACACCACATGCAATAAATAAGTTGTGAACAATGGAAATCTCACGGAATTAAAAGTGAGATAAGAAACTCCTTTACTTTGTACTTTTCCATTGGTCGAGGGTAGGTTAACCTCCTATATAATGGTGAAATAATTGTTATTTAATTATAGAATTATCATATACATTAATATCATATATTATCTTTTAACATTTCTTTGTTAATAATATCTTAGTATTATCATCGTTTCGGGTGTTAACTTACTGGTTTTCTTTTATATGTTTTGTAACATAAGTCATGTTTTTTGTGGGTAGGTTGTATATTATTCATATAAATAATTATATCAAGTCCTTAAACATTATTTTTAATCATAAAATGAGAATTATACTTGAATGGATATGATGGGGAATGAATCTGGTCACGTTCGTGGAGACGGTAGTCCGTACGTACGCACGAGTGATAATATCATTCTTTTGATATTAAAATAATATATAATTGAATGCTATATCATATATAAAGAATCATTATAATGTTGTATTTATTATTTAAATTAATTAAACATCATTATTATACTCATCTAAATAATAATGTATTGAATAACAATTACACTACGATGTGGAGACAATAGGCCGTATGTACGCACGTATGGTGACATGTCATTAAAAGGATGGATAGAATACTGAATATGGTTGTCCCATATTTATAATAACATCACAGTATATATAATATACTATAGTTATTATTTTAGAATGGAAATAACAAAGAAAGAAGAAGTTGAAGAAGAAAGGAACTTGAAAGAGGGTGGTGAAAACATTACCTCTTCTTCGGGTTCTTCTTTTTGACTTGATCAAAAGGGCTCATTAGGTTGGATTTCTGATCAAAATAAGGCCTCTAAGTTTAATAGAGGGAATTTTATAGAGTATTTTGGAAGGGTTTTGCCGATCCAAAAGGCTTTTAATGTGTTAATTATTGAGAAGGGGGAGTTCCCTTTTATAAGAGGGGTGAGGGGCACCTTTGGAAAAGGTAGAAATATTATTTTATAATAAATTCATATTCAGTTTATAATGGCTCAAAAGTGGATTATTAAACGTATAAGGTGGTGATGGGTCGAAATAATTTTAACCAATATAATTTAGATAGTTTTGGGTTATTATATTAACCATATCTTTTAGTTTTAACTCTTAGTTAATTAGTTGGACATTTACCATGTCACTTTGTATTTTTATATTATATAGTTAATAAAGATACTATATACATCCAAGACACCCCTAAGTGGTCCATTAATTAAACACCTATCATGATATAAGGCCTTTTTCCAAACCTTTGATTTTTAGGAATATAATATAAATTAATAATATAATATATTTTTTAAAACTCATTTATGTCAATTTTGAAACTATTCAATAATTGATTTTTTTTAAAGTATTAAAAACTTTATTAATTCAAAAAAAATTCATTTAAGAAATCCTATAATGTCATATTAGCCAATAAAATTCTTTTATTTCATAAAAACGTTCAAATTATATTTATTTTAACATTTATAATACCAATTATTTGATTCTTTCATTGATAAGGAAAATAAGTCATCATTATTGTGTCATAAATAATATTAACTATTAAATGTATAAATATTATAAATAAAATACTATTATGTCAGAAATTGTTTTATCTTTCTAATGAATTTTCATAGTCTAAAATCCAACATATATAACCCTATGTAAAAATTGTTTTTCTAAAAGATATATGCTTATGTCATTTTTGTATTTATTTTAACTTAATTTATATAATGTGTCCTTATCACTTACAAGTGGATCCATGGGGTCCCAAAATCGACCCAAAGATGACCATGGTCGGACATGTTTCAACCAATAAGGTTATCATATGTTTTAGGGTAATTTGTTATTATTATAGTATTATTTTTTACCATTATTTACCGGATTTACCCTTTAGCCATGGTAATTAAAATATTTACCGAATTATTCAAAATGTCTAAAAATAAAAGTTACCTTTTTACACAGTTTGGACCTATTGATTCCAAATATGGAATCCATTTTTCCAAATTCAGAACACATAAGTGGCAGAAATTAATTTAAAATTAATTCCCGTTGTTAAAACAAAAAGCGTGTTTTTAAGAGATAATAACTATCAAAATATTGACACTTGTTTATGTCCAGTTTAATTGTGAAATTATGTCCAATGACCAACATTGTATTAAATGGTAAAAATAAATTCTAAATATACTTTAAAACCACTCAAATTAATAATTTATCACTGTTAATAATTTTGATTAAAAAAGTTGTTTTTAATTAAAATTTAGTAATTTTCACTATTCATCAAAATATAAAAATTATCCAAAAAGTACAAAAATTTCACCCTAGGCTAATTTTGATATTCTGAATCCAAAAATTAATTCCATTTTGAGAGATAAAATTTATAAAATTTCAAAAAGTGGGTATTACTATTCATAATGACTACTTTGATTGATCGCAGTGTGTTAGAATCTCAAAGTTGCGTACAAAACACGGTACAATATTATTCAAAGAGAATCGTATCGCGGATTCTTGGGGTGTTACATTCTCCCCTCCTTCAATAAATTTCATCCTCAAAATTTTTAAAATTGGGATTGGGAATATAATGTAAAATCCCACATCAGAAAAAGAGCCAATAAAACTATCACTTTAAAAGAAAGAAAAGTAAAAAAGGTCTCTCAAGATAACCTATACTAGGATTATATGTAGAAAAACATGGATATGTATTATAAAATAAGTGTCATGTTCTGATGTAGATGGATAGAAAACATGATCAAGGGAAATTTAACAACAAGAAAAACACAAACTTGTGATGGGACCAACAGTCATTAGTTTCTCAGTAGGATAAGTAAACGGAAAACATTTTTTTTAATTCAAGTTACATTACGTAAAGATGAGGAATTAATTTCTGAGATTGACTAAGAAAATTAAGAGATATACTTACTTTTTATGTAGAGTTTCATTCTTTAATAAATTTCAACAACTAACTCATTTTTTTAAACGATGGGTATTGAAGAAGACTTGGTCACACTGGAAGAGCTAGAAAAAACATCTATAGAATCACATGATCCACGAAGGATAAACTATATATTTACCTTGTCTTTACAGATTATACAAAACCAAAATGGTTAGTACAATATTTGATGGTCCCACAAAATGATATTCCTTTAGAGAAAGAAACAGTAATTTTAATTTCTAAAATCGATACCCCAAAGTTAAATAAATTCCATTAAATAAACAATTGTCCTTGAAATTCATCAATATAATCCAAACTAATATTGAAACCCAGAACATAGAAGAATTTGGTTATGTGGTCTTCCATTTTAAATTGTATCTCTAAATGACATCAACTACTCTTAAAGTCACATACTTAAAAGTAATTAACCTAATCACATATTCTCTATTATAGGTTAATCATTTTCATAAATAACCCAAATCACTATAAATCCACAATAAAAACATAGATAAAAAATCCACCATTACTCCTCAAATGAAATACCATAGTATTCTATTTTCCTTGTCCATATAGTGTTTCCAACAAAGGGAACATCTTCCAAAATAACATTTATTACTTAATCACCAAATTATTTTCCGATACTAAGGGTATTCATTTGATAAGAATTAAGAACCCAAATCAATATATTATTTATCAATAAAACCATTTAACTAAAAATAATTAGTCACACTAACCAGGGACTTCATGTAGTCCAGTTGTAGGTGATATATCCCAATCACACTTTGGTTGTGGGTTCGATTCCCACAGCTTTTTCCGACGCGACGGGTTGTCACACAGTCTGTGTGTTGTCCTTTTTCAAAAACTATATTTTATAACATTACCAAAATGAGATAAATTCTTCAAAATAACTATAACATAATTTTAACCAGAAATCTTATCTCATACCTTGCTTTTTCATCCCAAAATAACTTGTAATTGGCTCAAACCCAATGATCATATAATACCAAATAGTTATTTATAACTACAACCACAAGGGAAAATATATGACTTCCTCAAATATCATTCTCACATGGAAAACTACAGGGTTAAAAATACAAGAGAAAATTATTCCAATGTAATCTCATCAATAAGGATCACTAATATTTTTAAACATGTCTCCAACCATTTATTTCCACATAGCTTCTTCTTTGACTGAGAAAATATCCTACATAATAGGGAATTCACTAGGGTAATGGCCAGGTCCCCTACATTTATGGAAAATAACTATAAATGGATTCTTGGGACCATTTTTGTTTTCTTCCATAGTACTCTTCATTTTTCCTCGGCAATTCTTCACATTATGTCCTTTTTTCCCGCACGAAAATCATTTCTTTGTTCCATTGAGACACTTTCCTGGGTGTCTCCTTCCACATTTCCTGCATGATGGAAATTTTGGATTCTTTTCCCCACATTCTCCACTGCTGGAGCTTTTATCATTCATCATCTTTCTATACTTTTTTGAGTCTGGTAGTTGGTTAATATAAATTTTGTTGATCGTATTTTTTGAAACTTTATTTGGCATGAACATGATATCTTTTATGCCTATCAACATTCCATTTTGTTGCTCATTTCCACCACCGTTCCCACCTTGTACATCATTCTCAAAGTCACTATGACTTCCTTGGAATCCATCCATTGACTAAAACCAAAAAATTATTATGTGAGTAACAATACTCATAACATCATTTAGAGAATATCATGACACCATATTATCAATTTGAAACACCTTAGGATTAACCAAGGTCATTTATTCTCATCTTATATTAAAATACTTCAAATTTGTTTGTAAAGAAAATGTAAATTATCCTTAGCATATCCCTCGGTAGTGTCGTAACCAAGAGTGCAGCAAGGCCCGTTGTCGTGCACCAGTTCTCATTCAAGTCTAGCTCAAAGTGGTGTTTTTTTGTTTTACCCTTAGGTACATCTATGCCAGATCCACCTCTACCTGATCGTATCCAAACAGGGATGTATTTCTTATAAAACTCACAAAATCTATTCAGTACCAAAAGTCTAGGAAGTTATTCTATACTAATCCTCAAAGTCTATCTTATGGATATGTGATCTAATCAGAGTTTATCTAAATCTAGTTTCCAAGGTTTGTACTAAACTTCATTTGATTCCAACTGTAACTCCCCGACCCCATTTACCCAAAGTCGGTGCATTATTACATAACATTGGCATGATCACAAAAGATCAAGTCTCTAAAGACCAATTAGTTTAGTAGCCTTGGAATAAATAGATAAATTTTTTAAGTTTATATTACATCATAAAGTGAAAACCACAACAAAATCTTTTGTCCACACTCATATCCCCTTATACTATCCCTGAAGTTCATTCATAAAATACTTCTTCACATCCTGGGAAAACTAAAACATAGAAAGGGGTGAGGTCAAATGCCCAGTAAGTATAACAATATAGCGGAAACTTTTATAAATAAGCATAAACATTTAAGGAATGTATAACTAAAACAAAATCCTTTTAAACATGAACTTCAGCATAATATAGAAAAAATAAAATGAAATAATGTCGTTTACTTATTCACATGGATATTCTATTAGTCTAATAATCACATGAAATATCAATAACCTCTTTCATAAGTTGGAATGTGTAATGCTAGACTATCATAACCATGTAGCCAAGGCCTCGTGCCAAGGTACTAGTTTGTCTCGTGAGACCTACTGATGCATCGAGGAGCTATAGCGGGTTCCACCCGTCACTTACTAAGTCCAATTCATTCCTCATATAAAAATTTTGAAACATAACATAAACATTCGTATTAAAACTAGCATATGAAATGTCAACACTTTAACCACAAACCATGAATGGTATAAAAATAGCACATCCACAGTCAATCATAACTCATTCGATACAATATGGATTATTTTATTGTGTCATATTAACCCCAATCGAGAATAATGAAGGATATTGACATCGATTAAAATAATCATCAAACTATTGAGAGAAATATCCCCCATTTTCTTGAAAACATTTAAAAGTCACATTATTTGTCAAGAAGCCATTTAAAATAGATTTATGAATCAAAGTTTCCCATACCACATTGAAACTTTTAAAATGAATTTTTATTTGAAAACATTAATGTCCATATAAATAAAACCTTAAAACCATTTTTAAAACATGGCCATTAATGAAAAATATTTAGAATAACAAATCATTAAAACATTTTAAAATGATATTTTAGTTAGAGTTCCTAAAAAAAGAGATACACTTGAATAAAAATAATTGGGATAATAAAAAACCTTTTAATATCATGAGAATAAAGGTATTAATGATATACTATGTCAAAGTACATTATATACACCATATAAAAGTGATTTGGTGTATAACAACGAAGGAGTCTCAATGGAATGTAAATTGAGATGAAATCTCTCATAAAGGTCGTATCGTTAGGTTAAGGATAAATCAACGACATAATTATGTGTGACAAATATAAATACACTCAATATGATTGTATATTCAGTGTAAAACAATCAAAGGACATTCACACATATTCTTGTAAAAACAACACCAAAGGATTGGATGTTCAACTCAACAAATCCAGATTGAGTAAAAATTACCCTTATCAAGTTCATACCGATGACTTGAGAATTTATCAATAGAGTGATTATGTGTATCAAAATTATATCCATAGAAAGGGGAGTGGAAATTATGACATAATAAAATGAATAGTGATTCTACACATAATCTTGGAGTAAAATAATCAATGAAGTATGCGTAAAGTCGAATGAGTGGAAATTGAAAATTCAAATTCCATTATCGATTTGGTAACATACGAAACATACACCCTTGAAAGAAGGATCATACAATTATGATTTAAATATCCATAAATTAAAGTATATTACACAATGAATACAATCATGGTCAGCACACACACCACATGCAATAAATAAGTGGTGAACAATGGAAATATCACGGAATTAAAAGTGAGATAAGAAACCCCTTACTTTGTACTTTTTCCTTGGTCGATGGTAGGTTAGCCTCATGTATAATGTTGAAATAATTGTTATTGAATTATACAAGGATAATATACATTAATAGAATATATTATCTTTTAACATTTCTTTATTAATAATATCTTAGTATTATCGTCGTTTCAGGTGTTAACTTACTCGTTTTATTTTATATGTTTTGTTACATAAGTAATTTTTTTATGGGTAGGTTGTATATTATTAATATACATAATGATATAAAGTCATTAAACATTATTTTTAATCATCAAATAATAATTATACTTGAATGGATACGATGGTGAATGAATCTCATCGCGTTCGTGGAGACGGTAATTCGTACGTACGCACGAGCGATAATATCATTCTTTTGATATTAAAATAATATATAATTGGATGGTATATCATATATACAGAATCATTATAATTTTATATTTATTATTTACATGAATTAAACATCATTATTATACCCATCCAAATAATAATTTATTAAATAACAATCACACCACGACGTGGAGACGGTAGGCCATACGTACGCACGTATGGTGACATGTCATTGAAAGGATGGATAGAATACTGAATATGGTTGTACCATATTTATAATAACATCATAGTATATAGAAGATACTGGATTTATTATTTTAGAATGTAAGTAACAAATAAACAAGAAGTTGAAGAATAAAATAACTTGAAAGAGGGTGGTGAAAACATTACATCTTCTTCAGGTTCATCCTTTTGACTTGATCAGAAGGGCTCCTTAGGTTGGATTTATGATCAAAATAAGGCCCCTAGGTTTAATTTAAGGAAGTTTAGTGAGTATTTGTTCAGGTTTTTTCCAATTAAAAAGGCTTTTAATGTGTGAATTAGTGATAAGGGGGAGTTCCCTTTTATAAGAGGGGTGACGGGCACCTTTGGAAAAGGTAGAAATATTATTTTATAATAAATTAATATTCGGGTTATAATGGCTCCAAAGTGGATTGTTAAAAGTCTAAGGTGGGGATGGGTCGACATAATTTCAACCAATATAATTTATACAGGTTTGTGTCATTATATTAAACATATCATTTAGTTTTAACTCTTAGTTAATTAGTTTGACATTTACCATGTCACTTGGTATTTTTATATTATATAGTTAATAAATGTACTATATACATCCAATAGACCCCCCAAGTTGTCCATTAATGACAGAAATAACATGATACAAGTCCTTTTTCCAAACCATAGATTTTTAGGAATAGAATATCAATTAATAATATAATATTTATTTTAAAAACTCATTTATGTCAATTTTGACACTATTCAATAATTGATTTTTGTTAAAGTCTTAAAAACTTTATCAATCCGAACCAAATTCATTTAAGAAATCTTATAATGTCATATTAACCACTAAATTTCATGGATGTCATCAAAACATTAAAATTATATTTATTTTAACATTTATAATACCAATTATTTGATTCTTTCATTGATAAAGAAAATATTGCATCATTATTGTGTCATAAATAATATTAACTATTAAATGTCTAAAAATTATAAATAAAATACCATTATGTATTAAATCGTTTTATCTTTCTAATTAATGTTTATAGTCAAAAATATAACATATATAACCATATGTAAAAATTGTTTTTCTAAAAGATATATGCTTATGTCATTTTTGTATTTATTTTAAATTAATTAATATAAAGTGTCCTTATCACTTACAAGTGGATCCATGGGGTCCCAAAATCAACCCAAAGATGAAAATGGTCGGCCATGTATCAACCAATAAGTTTAGGATATGTTTTAGGGTAATTTATTATTATTATAGTATTATTTGTTTACCTTTATTTATCGGATTTACCCTTTAACTATGGTAATTAAAATATTTACCGAAGTAAGTATTCAAAATGTATAAAAATAAAAGTTACCTATTTAAAAAAATTTGACATCATGATTCCAAATATAGAATCCATTTTTCCAAATTCAAAACACAGAAGTGGCAGAAATTAATTTAAAATTAATTCCCGTTGTTAAAACAAAAAGCGTGTTTTTAAGAGATAATAACTATCAAAAGATTGACACTTGTTTATGTCTGGTTAAATTGTGAAATTATGTCAAATGACCAAAATTGTATTAAATAGTAAAAAAAAATCTAAATATACTATAAAACCACTCAAATTCATAATTTATCACAATTATTTATTTTGATTAAAAAAGTTGTTTTTAATTAACATTTAGTAATTTTCACTATTCATCAAAATATAAAAGTTGTCTGAAGAGTACCAAAATTTCACCCTAGGATAATTTCAATATTCCGAATCCAAAAATTAAGTCCATTTTTAGAGAAAAAATTTAGAAAATTTAAAAAAGTGGGTATTACTATCCATAACGGCTACTTTGATTGATCACAGTGTGTTAGAATCTTGAAGTTGCGTACAACACACGCTACTGTATCATTCAAAGAGAATCGTATCGTGGAAGCTTGAGATGTTACAGGTTGTGTGTGTGGATAAACAGGATAAATCATTCCCCCATGTATCATTGTAGTTTATAATCGTGGCATTTATTTCCATCTTTTGGGGTTTAGGGAATGTTACCACAGGTTAACGGCTCCTCCAACCCAACTCAAGCCAATATATTTGGGTGGGATGTTATAAATGGTATAAGATTGGTTGGTCCATCAATTGGGATAGTAGCAAGGAAATATATAAGATTCTGTATTTTCCTTCAGGTAAGGATCCTTTTAATTTTTAGTTGAACCCTTTATTGTGTTCCTCATATGGATTAAACCCAAAAATTGTGCCTTAGGGTGGGTCATTGTGTCCTTGGAGGGAATGGCATAGGGAGCTGGAGCTTGGATTCAAGACAGCTATAATGTGTGTATTAAAATACATGTATTGTATAAAATCGATGATATTTATTGGTCTGGGGTAACATATTCATGATGTGTCATGTATTGTTTCTAAAAGGGAAATATTGAGAATTATACAACATGTAAAGAATTTAGAAACCATTTAAATGTTGTAAAATGTTTTAAAATGGTGTACCCATTTTCTTTTTCCTCACCCTTCATTTAATTATTTCATTCCCACACATAGTAGGACCTCCCATGTTATCGCTCCTGGAATATTAAGCTAGTTTCATGGATTAATCATCTGTCTGATGCCCGTTTTAACTTCCAATCATCTCATAGGATACACATCATTGAGTAGTCTATTCAACTTTCACCTTTCATCATTTGTATTTATATCAAGGAATATATTTTTGTGTTGCATCATATGCCCAATTTTTTAGGTGCTCTTTTATTTTGATGTTTTCTCCCAATCTAGACCAAAACAAATACTAATACTAGATAGGTTCTCATCCAAAGTCATAAGAAAGGTGGTATAGTACTTATCCCATAAAATCATGATTTTTTATAATATGTTTCATTTTTTGGCACATCGGTTTCTCCATGTGTTTCCCCTAAATTGAATATTCCTTCAAATAGATACCTTAATTCAGAACCTTATGACCTTTTTAGGTCACTTTCAATTTTTTCAACAACTTGATGTGGGTCGATAAATTTTCTATTGTTTTTATAAATGTTTGAATGGAAATTAAATTGTCTATATTGTTTTAGCATGACTTATGATTGTGTTATCATAAACTAAATGGATAATTTTTTGGTGTAAATTTCCTATCACACTTATAAATCCATAATGAATTGAATGGAATTGAGTGGTATGACCACATCACTTTCTTAAATTTAACAATGGTCGCACCCTTGTAAATTGGTTATCTTAATGAATTATGAACTATCAATTCCTTCGTATTAAATCCAATGGTTATTTATCAGTATTATGATGATGGTCATGGAGACCCCTAGGATTTACAATATACATGTATGGAGTCCCTCTTTTAATTGTTATATATAGGAATGGAGACCAATAGGATTTTTTATATATGGGCATGGAATCCCTCTTTCAATTTTTATATGCGGGCATGGAGACCCTTACTATTATAAATGGTCATTATGACCTTTATTGATATGACACTAGGTATGGTGACCCTACTATTATTATTTCGTCATGGTGAACCTACTACTGTGATATTGGGCATGAAATCCCTTATTCCTATGATACTGGGAATTATTTCCCTTAATACTTGTGAGAGTCATGATATAACTTATGGATTCTTGAGTTAGGCCTCAGGTCCAGGCTAGTAGCAGTATCCATATATATGGTTGTATAAATAACTGTGTATATAGTCAATATATGTGCATACACCTAGTTACTTATTCAAATACTATTCGGCTTGTGTCGAAGTATTTATAGTCATTCTGATGTCCTTATGGCACCAGAGCTGGCCCATTATCTCTTTTTTTACTGTTTATCATTTACTACCTACAAACCTCAATATTAAATGTACTGACTGTATATTTATAAACATTGTTAGCAGTGACCTGCTAAGTTTATCTCACATACTATTCAGGCTGTTGATGGTACCTAAGTAGATTATGTGCAGGTTGGTAGAAATAGGGATATGTTACCAGTTGTTGATAATTTTTTTGGTTATAGCATGGGATTGAGGAATCATAAGACCAAGCTATGGCTTATGATAGTACTGGAGATTGAATTTTTGAACTTTTTGTATTCTTGATAAATTTATTGTATAACATTATTTCATGTTCCTTTTTTATCAACATATGAAATTACATCATTCTATAAATGATGTTGGATATTTTTGATGTCATCTATTTACTAGTGTTGGATGCTTTACTTTCTTTTTCAATTGATATTATACTTCCCCTATATATCTATCTATATCACTATGGTGAAACTCTGACCATGAAGTTATATTCTCCACATTGTACCACCTTGGACAATCACTACTATTTGGTATCCTCTAGAATATAGGGAGGTTCACTTTAGGCCATGTGGCCCACGGACTCAGGGCACAGTTCAGTGGAATTCAGGTTGGGATGTCACAAATGGTATCATAGAATTCTTTTTCTGCCTTACTATTTAGGGATGATCGAAAGGAGACTAAAATGAGTTAGAATTTGGTCATGATAATGTGATTGGGAGTAGCTAGACCATGTTTAGTGAAAATCTAAATTGCCTGGGATGCGATATCATGTTTTGGTTTATGCCTATTATAGTTGATTTGATTCCAATGATAGGTTATGAACATGTTGTGTGATAGTTATTATTATGATTGAGAATCTTATTTTAACCTTGGACCAATATGGAAAGGAATCATTTATCATGCATCGTTCTAGTCACCATAAAGGATTTATATTTCATACATTATACCATGCCAAATTTACTTATTGTGTCCATTTCCTGTAACATGTTTTGGAGATGTATTACTGTGTCTATGAATTGTGCTAAAACTTCATGTAGGGACTTGTTGTGTGAGTATTTGGGCTTAAATGTATTACACACTTCAGTCTATGAGGTGTACGGTCCCATATAAATTCAAAGTGGTTCTTCATATAGTTAAACATTTAAAATAAAATTTCTATAAAAGTGATAATATACTGAAATGAAATTGAATTCAAAAATGAAATTGTAATCATTAAATATGGATGACAATTTCAATTTAAAGGGTGTTTTCCTTTATAAATTGAAATTGAAACTATGTATACTGATACCATGGACTTATAACATAGATCTTGACCCAAACCCAACCATAGTGGAGGAAAGTAAGTAGCATCTCTGTGTTCAATATAATTGATCCTACCACCCAGACCTATATTTTTAGATAGTTAGAGAGGTGTGACTATTACATAGGTAGACTTGTACCTATCTTATTCATGTATCTGTGATATTTATCAATATTGAACCTATCTAAGGTATGTGCCTTGAAGTTTTAGAGCTATTCCACCATGATTTCATCTAGTCATTCTCTCAGAGGGTAGTGATGACCATGCTCTCAAGTTGGTGGGCCTAGATCCACCAATGACACCTACATTATTGAATCCTATGGAACCACATATTATTATAAATGTAGGCAGTGATGATCGGTTTTTAAAGGAATTTCTATGCATTATAAAGACTATATAGGGTGATCCAGTTCCTTACCCTTCTATGGGAGATCTTACATGGGAGTTTCTGTATCCGCATCCACATACTTTTTCAGGGGATGGTGGTGAGTGGTTCGTAGTGTTGTGGATTGAGATGATCATGTGTATCTTTGATCACCTCGAGAAAAATCCTAGGAGGATATTTAAGTGCACTAATTATATGATTCATGGATCCACCAAACAATGTTGCGATATTCTAAACTACATAGGTCAGTATTATGAAGTGATTTAGAGTGATTTACAATTGAATTATATAATTATTACTTCCTCGATACCTTGAGGATGATCATGCTAGGGATTTAATGAACCTCTAGCATGGTTATATGTTTGTTACGAACTACTCCTATAATTTTATAGAGATTCACCACTTTGAACCTATATATAATGCTGATGAGTAGGTAAAAGTGAGATGATTCAAGGATGGGCTTAGGCATCCTATTCATTCTCAAGTGAATGTCTTCTGGTTGTATACCATATCTGATATAGTGAACTAAGATCTTATCACCAAGAGGAACGTAAGGGAAAAAATGGTTTCGGCCATAGTGGTTCATCACTGAGATAATTTATTGGTTCGACATATTTTTGGAAGCAATGCTTTAATATTGTGCATGTGAGCAACACAAACTAGGCGACACCCACTGACAGTTAAGTTCTATGTAACCAGTGTGGGAATCCTAGGCATAAGAATCCCTGGTGTCACTAAGACCCCATTGAGTATTGAGGATATTTAATATTGGAGCATATTCAGCACTTTTGTAGGACCTTCCCATCTACGTTGAGTGGGAAAGGATCCATATTAGATCCACTTTTAGGATCATAATTAGTAACACCTAACCAAGAAGGTATCTTGACTACTACTATCTGTATAGGAAGAGGATGAGGTCATGATTGAGGTATCTAGGCTTTAGATATACAACACTAGTAGATCGGACCAACCTTAGGTATTCATGTTGTGTCATTGGACCGTGGATCCTGCCATCTTTATTCAGTGTAGTCTATACTATAGGAGAAGCATTTGGGACATCTATTGTTTGAGCTAATACTCTAGTATCCATTTTTGTTGTGTATAATTTATTTGATATAGGTGAATCAAACTCCTCAATCTCATTATCGATTTTTTAAATCCTTTGTATTGATATTCTATAATCATGTGTCATTATGAAACTTGAATCCCATTTGGGTATATTATTAGAGAGACTACATCGGTGCGAGGAATTCCCCCTTGAGGTAGGTTGTCAATGTTTCTTATGGGACCTCTTCATATTTGAGATGACTGTATTTTATTTCATTTTAGGGATGGATTGGTTGGTCCCCTATCATTCCTATATGGATTGTTATCACTGGAGGGTGTCGTTCACATCACTAGAGGGTGATACTTATACTGAAAATGGTGAGTGGGTTGTCTATGCACGTAGAGATATACCAAAACATCTAGGTCTAGGTGGAGTGACCACCCATATTTTTTTCCTTTATATGGAGGATTAGGGAATACATCAAATTGAATTACCTCATGTTATCGATCAATTTATGGTTGTTTTATCTCACAATTTTTATTAGAAACCTCTTAAGAGTGAGGTATATTTTACTAAAATCTATTTTTGAGAGATGCACTAGTATACATTCCTCCTTAAAAGATGGCTACTACTGAGTTATAGGAGATCAAGAGGAAGTAAGGGGATTTTGAAGCGAAGGGTTTTATACGACCCAGTAATTCTATATGGGGTTCATTAGACCTTTTCACCAAGATAAGGGAAGGAAACCTCATGCTATGTATGTATTACTCGTATTTGAATCAGTTTATTATGAAGGACTGATATAGTTTACCTAGTATAGATGATCTATTTGACCTGCTCAGAGAATATGGGGTTTTCGCAAATATTTATTTGAGGTTAGGAAATCATCAGGTGCATGTTTGATTAAGATATACCACGTATGGATTTTCATAGTCAGTACAGTTTATATGAGTACCTGGTTATGTTTTTCTGTCTTAAGAATGAGCTAGTGCTCTTTATGTACTTGATGAGTATGGTTTTTCATTTGTATCTAGATTCATTTATGGTGGTCTTCGTAGATGACATTTTAGTGTATTCTTATACTCGAAGCGACTATACCACTCATATTGATATCATTTTTAATGCATTGAGAGAGAACCAATTGTATGATAAGATCAATAAATATCACTTATGGATCAATAAGGTTACCTTCATGTGTCTTATAATCTTAGAGGCCAGAGTATCAATTAACCTAGAGAATGTGAGATCTATGGTTATCTAGAAGATTCCCAATAATGTATTAGACATATGGAGTCTCTTGGGGATTTCTAGCTAATAATTTAAATTAATAAATGACTTATCACTCTTAGAAGAACCTCTTTTAGGCTTGAATAATAAGGGTGTAAAATTTATATGGTCATAAAACTATGAGGCAGCCTTTCAGGAGCAAAAAGGGAGACCAACATCAATGTCTGTCTTGATTCTTCTAGATTTTGGTAGAATATATATAGTGTATTTTCATTCATCTTTTGTCGGTCTAGGATCATTTCTAATGTAATAATATCTAATAATTACATATGGGTCACTAAAACTGAGGCCTCATGAATGGAATTAGCCAATTTACAATCTATAGTTGAAAGCTATTGTTCATGCATTGTGTTTTTGGAGTAATTACCAACTATGAAATCATTTTGTACTGTTTATGGACCATAAATGTCATAGTTATATCTTTACACAGTTTGAATTGAATCTCATGTAGTGAATATGGGTTTAATACCTATAGTCCTTTGACTTTGAGCCACCCAATACACCTAGGAAGGGTTATACTTTTGTCGATGCTCTGCATAGGGGAGCTTAGACATGGGCAGTTTAGGAGGCCAGTGGTGAGTGACATCTTATGGCCCTATTTTTTGAGATGTTCATAGTGTTTCTGGACCATCATATATAATATTTATTTAAATTTCTATCAGTGACCTATTCACTTCCTAAGAGACTGAATATAATGTAGTTTTCAGATCCCAAATACTTGGTCTTATGAGAGAGAATTTCTAGTGTGGACCCACATGTAGAATAGTTTTTTTGATGGTGATGATATCCAACATATATATGGAAGTATATGGGTACCTACATACATGAGGGAGGAGATGATGTTATAGTCACATACTGCTAACTGGGAAGTTCACATAAGTATCTCTAATATGTATCATGGTATGCACTGATAATATTGGTGTCCACATCTACAATGTCATATAAAATGTTTTAAAAATATGTGTTCCACCAATCAGTAGGTTAAGATAGAACACCATCATCCCACTAGCTAGCTACAGTCATTACCAATCCTGTAATGTAAATGGGAGGATATTGTAATGTATTTTATTGTTTTCTTATCGTGGTCTCCTTGATGTAGAGACATGGTTTGGGTAGTCTTGGACTAATTAATGAAAGTATCTAATTTTCTTTTTATTTGGGATACATTTTTAGTTAGTGATCTGGGAAGACTGTACGTCTGTAAGATTATATGTCTACAAAGGTACCCTCGTAATATCATTTTAGATATGGATTCTAATTTTACATTGAGTTTTTGGTAGGGGTTATAGAGTGATATGGGGACACAAGTGATATTATGAAACATCATTTCACCCCCAGACCGATGGTCATTTATAATAGAATATACAGGTACTATTGGATACACTTTGAGCATGTATCCTTGATTTCAGTTGTTCTTGGGAGAAGCATGTCCCTCTAATTAAGTTCACCTACAACATTAGATATCATGTGATGATTCATGTGGCTCTATATAAGGATTTATATGGAAGCCCAATCCACTTACCCCTATGTTGTTTAGAGGTAAGAGAGGATATGCTACTAAGTCCTCATCTCATATAGGAAACTTTGAATCAGGTACAGTTGATCTAGAATTGGATGTATACTACTTAGTCTAAATAATAATTATATGTCGATCACCACTAAATTACTTTTGATTTAGAGTTTGAGGATTTTTTCTTATAGTTATCATCCAAACATGGGCATAGATGGATACATAGGAAGGGGAAGCTATCACCTCACTTTTTTGGACCTTTTGATATCTTGGATAGAGTTTGGCTGGTAGCCTGTCAATTTTTACTACCTTAGAGGTAGTATTCCATGCATGAATTATTCCACATTTCACAACTTCACTATTATCATACTTACTCATATCATACTTTTTATACAAAGAATATTTATAAATATTTTGATGCTTATTCACATTAGTATCCCATATATATAATTTATTGAATAAAGAAGGATCTTTGAGGCTAGTTTGTCTCTCCAGTGTGGGTGTTATGTTAGCATTGTCATGTACAGGATGAGACAGGGAGTGGGAGGCAGACATACATGCTCAGTGGTGGATTTTTTCTCTGAAATCATCGTACCCCCTTATAAGTGAAACTCAGGGATAAGTTCCTTTAAGGGGGAATATTGTAATATCCTTGTTTTCCATTAGGTATGGATCATTTTTATTTTTGGTTGAACCCTTTTTTTATTCTTCTTATGGATTAAACCAAGAAATTGTGCCTTAGGGTAGGTCATTTTTACTGTGGAGAAAAATAATCCAGGGGACGAAGCCTGTATATAGGAAAACTATACTGTGTGTATTTAAATACACATTTTTTATTAAATAAATGATGTGTATTTGTCTAGGAAGGTATATTCATGGTGTGTAATGGACTTTTCACATAAGGTAAAGCCTGAAGATTACACTACATGTAAAGCATTTACACACCATGTAAATTTCATGATATTTTTTAAATATATGGACCCCTTTTCTATTTCCTCACCCCTCATTTCTTTATTTCTCTCCCATGCATAGGTGGAACTCCTATTTGATCTCTTCCTGGTACATTATCTAGGTTCATGGATTAATCATCTATCTGATGTCTTATTTGACTTATGATCATATCATTGGATGTGCATTGGTAAGTAAACTATTCATATTTCACCTTTCTCCATTTGTCTTCCTCTCAATGAGGTTATTTAGGTGTAGTCTCATATTCCCAATTTTCATGGTGTTTATCAGTTCTTTCGATTTATCCCAGTCTAGACTAAACCAAAGGTCGATACTATTCTTTTTCTCCTCTACAAGCATAAGGTAGGTGGTCTAGTACTTATCACTTAACATTGTGATATTTTATAATATGTGTCATTGTTCCACACACTAGTTTCTCATTTTGTTTCCCCTGAATTGAATCTTCCGTCAAATGATTGGCTTAATTAAGAACCTCAATAAATTTTTAGGTCTCCTTAAATTGTATCTACCCCTTAAGGTGTGTTGATAAATTTTCCATTATTGATATAATTATTTAAATGGAAAATCCATTTTCTAGATGGGTTTTTTGTGACTTCTAATTGTGTTATCCTACATTAAATGGATAATTTTTATGTTTTTGCATTCCTAACATACTTATCAATCCATAATCAATTGAATTTAAGTGAGTGGTATAACCATGTCACTTTATTAAATTGAATAATGGCCACTCTCTTGTTAATTAAATACATTAATGAATTATGAACTATCAATTGGCTCATATTAAATCCAATGTCTATTTATCACTTTAACAATTATGGGCATGGGGACCCCTAGGACTTAATATATACATGCACAATATCCCTCTTTGAATTATTATATGCAGGAATGAAGACCGTAGGATTTATTATATATGGGCTTAGAGTCCCTCTTTTATATTTTATAAGATGTTATAGAGGCTACATATACTGTTGTTATACTGGCTAGTCTCCCTTTTGATAATGTGATATACAAGCATGGAGAATCACCATAATTATGATGCATGGTCATGGATTCCCTACATCTATGATATAGGCATGGGGAACTTATAAATATGATATGGTCATAAATACCTTTTAGATATGATATACGGGGATAATGACACTTACTGTTATGATATAGGCATGGATACCTTATAATTATAATATGAGAATGGCAACCATTACTATTATAAATAGTCATGAAGACCCTTATTGATATGATATTGGACATGGTGGCCCTACTATTATTATTCAAGCATAGAGAACCAATAACTATGATATTGGGCATAGAATAAACTAATCTTGTGATACCAAGCATTGTATCCCATGGTACTTGTGAGACTTATGCTATATCATATGGATTTATGAGTTACTCTTAGAGTTAAAGATAATACAAGTAGTGATATATATATGGTTGTATTTTTCACTACATATACAATCTATATATGTTTATACACATGGTAACTTATTCAGAGATTATCCAACTTAGTCTGAAGTAGGTATAGTCATCCTGGTGCCCTTCTAAAACAAGGTTTGACCCATTACATCTTTAATTACTATTTATCATTTATTACCTTAAAACTTAAATATTATATACACTAACTGGATTTTTATAGAGGCCATTTTTGGTGTCCTATTGAGTTTATCTAAAACCTTATCTGGTCCTTCTTTGGCACCCAAGAATATTATATGTACACAGTTAGGGACATGGGACTGTTCCTTGTTGTTGATGCTTGATTTTTTTATTTCATAGGAGGGGGGAAGAAAATGACTGAGCTATGGCTCGTGATGCTACTAGAGATAGAATTTTTGGTATTTTTATTTTTTTTATAATTTTATTGTATATCATTCTTATTTGTTCCTTTTTTATGCATATGACATTTAGTCATTCTATATATGATGTTAGGTATTGTTGATGTTTGTTATTTATTATTATTGGAAGATTTAACTTCTTCTTCTAGTTGATATTATGCTTCTACTATTTGTCTATTTATTTTACCACTTTGAAACTGTGATCATGAGGATATAGTCTCCCCACTATACCACATTAGACCATTACTATTATTTGGTCTCCTTTCAAATACTGGGCGACACACTTGAGGCTATGTGGCATGCTGGTTTGAAGTACCATTCAATGGAATTTGGGTTTGGACTTCACATGATAAGTCATGTTGGGACATGAAATAAATAGCATAAAAATATGTATCTAACCTTTTTATACTGGACTTCCTGTTACCATGGTAGTCTGGGTATAAAATGTGTTATTAACAACTTCTAGGTTCATTTTCAACTTATTATCATGGTTTTAGCTAGTGAGTGTTATGTACCATGCATTAGTATAGAGACTTCTCACTGGGATTAATTTATCCACATTACTATTTTATTTTTGTTCTGTGATATTGTGATTTTTTTAACGATATATAAAATATAGCCATGAATTCCAGAATCGTAAAGGAATTATTTGTTATATTTTAGAATGGTTTATAGAATTAGAATTCCACCAGTAACGAGAATGGGAAACCTGTGAGTAGGAGAATCCATGAATGAGGTTAGACCCAAACCATAGGGGAACCATAATTTTCCATATATTTTTGTGAAAAAAATTTATGTTGTTTACAAGGGGTCTAGTATGGAGGAACTTCATTGGGTGTATCACTCAGTAGGATTCCTAAAGATAAACCAAGTAATGCTTTGAGGTGATTCTAGACCTAATAAAGTAGAGTTATGGTTTAGCTGGATGGATATAATATTCAACTACTTGGGGATTATATATTAAATATGGGTCAATCTAGCAATGTATATGATTAAGTACCTGGTTCTCATAGGTTGAGACTTAATTGTTTAAGCTAAGTGGGATTGGGATTTCACATGGAATGGATTTATGGAATTTTCCAATAAAAAATTCTTACCATAAACCTTCTAAATAGTAAAGAAGACTGACTTCTTTCAACTAGAATAATGATGTACGCCAGTGATTGAGGATACTTCTAAATTCACTTGCCTTGTTATTATTTCCTTTAAATTTTCTTTTAGCATAAGGTAGAAGGCTCAAATTTTTTAGGTGGGTACCCAAACTAATTTTAAATCAAATTTGGTAATTATTTTTATTATAATGTATATAAAATGGTAAATAAGAAAATGGTAGGTGAAAGATATCTTACAATAAATTCAAGTGGAGGGAAAATTTCTTATCTGAGTTTTGGTGGGAAATTCACCATGGGGAATAAATAAAAGACGGAAGATTACTCTTATGATAATGAGGTATTAAAAATAAATCCAATAGATCACTCTCTTATCCTCCATTTCTCATAAATGAACCAGGATGATTCAAGTTCAACTTACATACACATAAAAATAAGGAATATACCTCACCATTGAGGAATTTACACCCCTATAGTAAGAAAGTGAATCTCAAAAAGTATTTTCAAACTAATATGAAATCAGTAGGTGGAGCTATCTTGAATTAGCCTTGGGTTTTGAATGCTCAAATAAGATAATCCCATAAAAATAGTTCTCATCCACAAAACTAGGTAAGCTAGGATACCTTTAGAAGCACTTTGGTTTTTCATTAGACACCTCACTAGGGGAATAAGAGCGATACTATGTAAGTTTATTGAATTTTATATGGACTAGAGTATGATATCATGATTGAGAAATTGGATCCCTCTATAGTGTGAGTTATCATACTTTTAAACTTGAATCTTACAGAAGTCTTGTTTGATACTAGTTCATCACATTCTTTTCTTTCTTCTTATGTTGATAAAATATTGGTATTAAACTTTGAAATGATTCCTCGCACCATGAGTATTAAGAAACCCCTTATACAACAAGAGTACATAGGATTCAAGTACCTAAAATATTCTATTTCCATTAATGTGGTATAATTTCTCTAAGATTTTATGGTTCTAGAGATGAATATTTTTCATCTGATCTTTGGAATATACTAGTCTGTGTAATTTAAAGCCCTTATTGACTGAAACTCGTAGAATTTTTATTCATATCCCATGATGGAACTCTTCATATATTCAAGGGGTAGAACATAAATTCAAGCAGATGAAGATATTTAGTCTTAGTAGACAGAATATTCTCTAGTTAATTAGTAGAAATAACCATAGGCACTATAGATGAGACTAGAAATATGATTCTTAATACCATAGTTGATCAATACCTAGATGTATTTCTAAATGATTTTCCAGGGTTACCATCTGAGTATAAAATTAAATATTCTATTGATCTACAATCTAGAATAAAACCTTTTTCACTCTCATTATATATAATTGATTTGATAGAGTTTTTCGAATTAAAATTCTAGCTAGAAAAATTATAGAGTAAAGGATTTATTAGGCTTACCAAATAACCTTGGGATACACTTGTTTTATTTGTAAAGTAAGTGGACAATTCTCTTTGATTATGTGTTGACTATCTTAAATTGAATCATATTATGATAAAAAAATCAGTACCACATTCCTTGAATATATGATCTATTCAATCAACTAAAGTAATATAAGTGGTTCTCCAAGATTTATCAATGACTAGGATATCATCATATCAATGTAAGAAAAGAGGATACTTTGAATAAAAAAGATTAGAGTTGTTATGGCCATTATGAATATATCCTTATTCCCATTATCCTAATGAATTCATCATCAATATTGATTTTATTGATGAATCATATCATCCATACATACCTTGATTATTTTAGTGTTAAATTTTTTGAAGATATTTTGGGTTGTTCTTCAATTATAAATAACCATGAGGAGCACTTAGAAATTATAATGATCACATTAAATGAGAACTGTTTATATACCAAATTTTCTAGGTGTGAATTCTTGATACAATAATTAAATTTCATTAGGAAAATCATTTTTGAAGAGGGAATATCATTTGACCCTAGTAAAATTGGAACATTCAAATATTGTAATCGAGTAAAGAATTTCTTTGATATTTGAATCTTTCTAGGATTAGTATACTATTATCATTTCTTTCTTCATGATTTATCAAAAAATTCTTCTCTTATGACAGATCTAACAATAAAGGCTATTTCATTCACATATAATGATAACTGTTAGAAATAATTTATATATATTAAATATAATATCACCTCAGCACACATACTAACCATTCTAGAACTAGATTATGTTTATGTGGTATTTTTTATGCTGCATTTTGAGAGGTGGTTAGTGTTTCGGGAGGTGCGACCTTGACGATGGTATTCATGTTGGTCCTAGTTTTTTGAATCTAGTTTTCACACATGAAATTGTAGTAGGTTCCTGTTTTCATGGTTAATGCCTCCTGTTGGTGATTATTGATGGATGGGGTGCTTTAATATTGTGTTTTTTTCTCATGATAGTGATGGTGGTTTTTGGTGGATGTGTTTTAGTGTTTTTTTGGTTCTGTAAAGTGATTTCATTGATCTTTTTTTAGGTCCTCCCCAATGATGGGGTATGGATTATGATGATCGTGACTGGTATGTAGGGTGTGCAGCTCGAGGTGGCTCATAGTTCATGGTAATGGTGATGTGTGCTGATTTTGATTTTTTTCTGAATTTTAAGGTGATGGTTGTGTTTTGGTTATGTTGGATGATTTTTAATTTTGGTATGGTGTAAGTTATTTTGGTATTTTTGATGTTGCAAGGTTACCACTCAATCATTGTAACGTTCCGGACCAGCTTACCATCAAAACGGTGGCTGGACCGGTGGGTCACATTGCCTCAAGCGCGTCTCCCTTTACACCAGAGGCTACCGACTAGCAGTGAGGGTCTCGGGACGTGATAGTGGGGAGACTATACCCTCATATTAGAGTAACACAACGGTATTATCAGAGTAAACAATATTCAATAGTATAAGCAGTAAACAATTGAAAGGCAGAATCAAAAGATAGGTAATAACCATTTAATAAAAGGTGGCAACCTCCAGTTTAAAATGCATGCATGTACAGATGATGATACAGTTATGAAAGCAGGAATCAATACAACATGCTTTACAAACAATACAAAAATAAAGGACATCAAAGCCCGATGGAGATCCCCTGAGCATCTTACGCTCTCGTTTGGTCCTTTGTTCCTAACTCCTCAAGTACAAACAGCACATCACATAACCTAGGTCCTGCATGCAAGAAGGTCTACTCGAGTACCCCAGTGCAATGGCGGCCCGAGTAGGGTGTGAGATATAAATCTCAGTAGGCCGACACCACCGGTGTCTATCCCAATCTAGACAGTGTATAATAATTTAAAAAGTGATCAGGTATGGAGAAATAAGTAAGTAGAATTACATAAGTAAATAACACCCGTCCAGGTTCCCAATGGACACCTGATGGTTATACCTACTTTGGCTCATTGCTGGTAAAGTAACATGATCATGTCACCATATGTATAAATATATAAATGAATTTAAAACATGGATGGCATGGGGTAAGAATTCCTCCCACCCATTAATCGAGATTAACGGGGAAGAGGTAAGAATGATTCCCGTCCCTATAGGTCAACTGGAAAGGGGTAAGAATACCTCCCTTCCATCACATTCATTCAACCAGTAAGGGGTATAACTGCTTCTCATATGTCACCTTCATACTACTGGAATGGGGTATAACCGCCTCCCATCCAGGAATGTAATCATCAACAGAAGTCAACTGGCAAGGGGTAAGAATGCCTCCCATCCGGACATGAAATCATCAACAGAAGTCAACTGGAAAGGGGTAAGAATTCCTCCCCTCCAGAAATGTTATCATCATCCAAATTCAACTGGAAAGGGGTAATAATGCCTCCCTTATGGACATGTTTTTTCACACTAGAATGGGGTATAACTTCCTCCCATCCAACCACGTATCTATAACTAGGTGGCCTCAGCATACACTTACCTTTATTATCATTCATTAAGTGGCATAAGAATGTGTGTACTCACAATACAATCTTGTCGATAGTATACTACTTTTGGAATTACCTCATAAACATAAAAAGGATCATACCACATACACATAAGATAACACATTCACATTAATACTTAAGGCAACCCATATTAAGTACCTAAATCAAGATATTCACATATTCATTTTACTAACATAAGTCGTGCTCATTACATTATCCCAAGGTGTGGTTGTACCACCCTAGTCTGTTCCTTCCTAGTCTCACCTTTTCATCTTAAAGGATATGTTTATCATTCTTTAACACTTTTATACCCTCTAATGGAAACATTTCATATAGTCTCAATTCATCCCACTAAGGTTACCATCTTACTCAATTTTCCTAAAAAGGATAATTGACCCAAACACAAGTATCACAACCATTTCATTACCTTTGTCTCAAAAAAGAAAGTTCACATACAAAGCATCAAAGAGGCACCACAAAAATCCAGCAGGAAAGCATAAAAATTATATCACTACTTTTTATCTTGAAGATAGCGCACCTCTAATTGAGGTGTTTTATTATTAAATCGTGAGTTTAGTTAGCAGGAAACCATTTTTATATTATTCCTACAACTCACACTATTTTCACAAAAGCATTTATTATTGACTAACTTTCATTATTCAAATACTAAGTCCATGTAGAAATAAATCTTTACTAATTTACATTAAATAAAAGGCCAAGGAGAGGGACCCTACCTCCATGAGGATCCATCTGTTCACTCCCACTCTTGGCGCTTTATAACTAATAGTCGCAGGTGAGTCTCCTAGTCTTTGGAAAATCGAAACCACACCAAAACCTCAAACACCGTATAAACAACATGATAGGAATTTATAAACATCAAAATCCCCAAATTTGACAAGTGAGAAACAAGGAAAGAGGTGAAAACCCTACCCCGAAATGAACCTTACAATACGAAACCACCTGAACTGCTTTGCCTTCAGTGGCGGTTACCGAAACGCGCACCAAGGAGTCCCAACGGACCTTCCGCATAACCTAGAACCAAAATAAAACTGAAATTTGGATCACCCCACAACCCTAAGGTTTGTTCGCACCTCATCGGGTGCCGATTAGGTCGAAACATGGTTGGAATAAAGGAGGAGAAGCGAGAGGGAAGCTTACCATGGATATTCGATGAAGAAACGGCCAAAAATCGGAGGAGGAACCTTGAACGAGAGGAGGCCAGAAGGGGGGTGTTGCATGTGGCTCAAGGGTAGCCCCTCCTTGTGTGTCGTGCGAGTTGAGTGAGGGTGAGGGAGAGTTAGTTTAGGTTTTATTTTTTCCTTATTTTATTTTAATTTTAAATAAAAACAAAAACTCACCCAAATACACGGTTTGACCTGAACGGTTTGGAAAACCATGCGCAAACCATGCGGAGTTCCCTACCTCCAAGACACCCGCTGCACGAGCTAGGCACACAGTTTGGGAAACCGTGCACATCCCAGGCGTAAGCCACTACCCACCTGATTTAGGCCTCACGGTTTGGGATGCACAGTTTGGTCAACCCGTGCGCCAACTGTGCGCCCTCTGCAGCTCTTTAAGAACATGGGTCCGGCACTTCCGAGACCTCTCAGGCCACTCGAGAAACTTAACAGGCCTTCGCATAAGCCCAAAACCAAAACACAAAGAGTTCTGACTCTCAGAATTCTATTCCGAAGCTCGGTCTTAAAAACAACTCGTTCCGTAATCGAAAAATTTCAAATTCCTTTTGGTTTTAGTCCGGTTCAAAATGTGGGTCATTACAACCTTCCCACCTTAGAACTTCTCGTCCCCGAGAAGCCTTCAGGAACAACGTACACATCACCCAACCTACAAGAGTCATGAAGCTTCGTTCAAATGATCACGTGTGTTCGCAAACGTCCAACACACCCATAAGAATCCATTAAACCCTACGGTGCTTAAGCCAACAAAACTCAAGCCAACGCTCATTTCCTAAATGAAACACCAAGACAGCTCTTCCAGATCCCATCTACCCAGATACACGAACCCGTCGTCATCTCGCCAAGCATTCATCCATAAGTACTTCCCACCTTATATTTTTAACGTTATCCAACTAACTCCAAACTACTGTTCGGACCACCATTCGAATTAACTTTCAAAGCACGCCCCAAGTGTCCCCACGACGCTCCTAGCATGATTTGAAACAGATCAAATGGTCGATTCCCCATCAACCTCAAGGCCCAAGTCGAGTTGGTTGTTCATATAAGGCACCGACCGATACAAACCGCACTCATATTTACCTGACGACGTGCCTTAAAATGATTCTCCACCAACCACATTCATTTAAACCAAATAGGAAAAGAGTCAAGCCTCAACAACCGACCATTATAAAGACGCTCGTCTTAGATGACCGGCGTATTTCGAGAAAAACCGCAATGCCTTTCTGCAAGGCACCTTGGGTTTAGCAAAAGAACATTCACTGAAGCGTACAACCGACTTCCGATGATGTTTCCATGATCAAACCACACAAGAAACCACGCATCCCACGTGAAATGCCGAAAGAGAACCATCCGATCAAGCCCAGTGACTTCAAAGAATTAGCACAGATAATGCTGATGCTTTCCTAGTGCATCTAAGATGAGGGCAAGATAGGGGTCATGCTCGATGCTAAACAGAATACACCAAGAGGATTGAAAAGGATTCCAGCTAATCTTACCAAACTACTGGATGTATGAACAGTCAAACCTCAATTGGTCGACTTCAAGGAAGGAACTCGGCTTCACCTGCCGACGCATCCACGTGATTTAAAACTCGCATGCCTCAAGGAATTCAAACATGACAAAACATTTCCATAATGAATTACAGGTACTTTATCTTCTACTTGGAAGGACACAAGTACCAAATTCGACGCAACGTGCTCCCAACCTTAGGACTGTCCTAGTCATTGAAGGTATGGGAGTTAAAACTATCTGAGCACAAACACGCTAGTACACAAACACCGCAAACGATCCGTGACACTCCTCTGCCACAATCACATTACCAAACAAACGAATAAGATCCAAAATAAGAAAACCAGTATGTCAAAACACACGAGTCGTTCGAAATCCATCCTGAACATTGGGATGAAACAATTCTTTAACGTCGGGCCACTATACTGAGGAGATGACCCAAAGCCGCAACAAAAGTCAAAACCCAACGACCACCCATCCGAACAAGGCTGTCATTAGAAATACAAGAGTCCAACAAAGGAAAAATTCACCCGAACAACACCTCACGTCAAAAAACCCACTGTACAAGAAAGTCATTAAAACCCTAACGGTGATACCAACCACAGGCTAGCCCCTTACGAAGATCAAACGTCGACCCTAATGATGGGTCATGCCAAATAAGTGGATATGCTCAAAATCCAATCATCAAAACACTGCTAAGGAAACAACGCCCACGAGAAACACCTACGGTCCTGTTCCAAGGAAACTCGAAGAGAAACTCAAAACTACCCCTTACACTAGGGTTTCAACACACCACCACAGTTTCCATTACCAAGCCCTTAACATTTTACCCCATTCAAACTCTAACCACTTAAAAACATCAACCACGCATCATGAAAATAGGAATGTTTCCCAAAAACTTCCTTTTAAGAACATCAAACATTCATGTACATCCCGTCTTTAACAATCAAAAGAGAAAAACAAAACCATCTAAACAAAAGGGAGACCTAATAGGGTCACATTTTATCCATCCTGAGTTCCTCAAAAAACAACCCCAAAGTAGTTACTCAATTCCTTTTCAAATTCAAACACCCCAACCGGGTTATCTCATACAACACTTTCCAATTGTACTACTAGGTCCTAGTTTCACATTTAATAGTTAGCCAAATCTTTTCAATTTTGATAGCACACAACATTTTCTATTTAATCATTTCATAATACCGCAAGCCTTTACATTAAATACGGGTTTCCATTTCCCAATTCATGAAGCGCCTATACAGTTCATGGATTGAAAATTGACTCCCCTTTTTATCAAAACCAGAAATTAACATGCACACATACAATGGAACGATGATATGGGTGGCCACTTACCAACCTATAAATCGCCCATACACATTATAAATTGGCATTTGGTTCCCCTTTTTGATCAAAATCAACTTACTTTAGCATTTTGAACTTAGAATCCTTTTACAGTAGTTCGAATACACGGGTTACCTTTTCCCAGTTATAAGGAACACATACACCTTACAACTTAAAACTAGTTCTCGTCATATTCACAACCAACAAATTCAACTCATGCTATCAATTACATGTATAAAAAAAGCAGGTTACTACGAGAAGCTAACACCGAGGCATGTTATAACAAAGAATAATGACACATAAGCAATATAGGCAGCATGGCATATTATCACTGAAACATACTATCTAAATAGGCTTGCTAATAAATACAAGCCATGGCATGCAATCAAGGAACACAATTCGAATCAACAAGAAACCTAAAATGCAACTACATGGCATGGCACTATGCATGGCATGTTAACCCCTATATGCCTATAATGATTCGTGAAATGAAGTTTCCTTGCTATATCAAGACAAGGGTAAATTTCAATAAAATTCATAAATCAAAGTAGTATAAAATACAACAGTCACTCAAGGTGAAATCATATCAACTATAATAGCAACCAACATGAACAAAAATTCCCAGCCCTGGCCACTTGGTCATTTCCCATACGTGGGGAGATCAATCCAAAGAACGACTATTATCCAAAAGCTGAAACTTTCCTAATCTCATTTCTACCAACCCAATACAATAAGGAAAAAAGAAAAGAAACACCTCGGATACCACTTTGTAACGTCCCAAACCGGCTTACCATCGAACCAGCGGCCGGACCGGTAGGTCACATGGCCTCAAGCACGTCTCCACATATGCCAGAGGCTACCGACTAGCAGCAAGGGTCTTGGGAGGTGATAGTTGGGAGACTATACCCTCATATCAGAGTAACACAACAGTATTATCACAGTAAACAATACTCAATAGCAGAAGCAGTAAAAAATTGAAAGCCAGAAGCAAAAGACAGGTAATAACCATTTTATAAAAGGTGCCAACCGCCAGTTTACAATGCATGCATGTACATATGATGATACAGTTATGAAAGTAGGAATCAATACAGCATGCTTTACAAACAATACAAAAATAAAGGACAGCAAAGCCCTACGGCGATCCCCTGAGCATCCCAAGCTCCCACTTGATACTTTACTCCTAACTCCTTAGGTACAAACATCACAACACACAACCTAGGTCCTGCACGCAAGAAGGTATACTCGGGTACCCCAGTGCAATGGCGGACCAAGTAGGGTGTGAGATATAAATCTCAGTAGACCGGCACCACCGGTGTTCAACCCAATCCAGACAATGTATAGTAATTTAAACAGCGAGCAGGTATAGAGAAATAAGTAAGAAGAATTACATAAGTAAATAACACCCGTCAAGGTTCCCAAGGGACACCTAATGGTTATACCTACTTCGGCTTGTTGCCGGTAAAGTAACTTGATAATATCACCATATGTATACATATATAAATGCATTTAAAACATAGATGGAGTGCGGTAAGAATACATCCCACCCATTAATCGAGATTAACGGGGATGATGTAAGAATGCTTCCTATCCCTATATGTCAACTGGTAAGGGGTATGAATGCCTCCCTTCCATCACATTCATTCAACCAGGAAGGGGTATAACTACTTCCCATATTTCACTTTCATACTACTGTCATGGGGTATAACTGCCTCCCATATAGACATGTAATCATCAACAGAATTCATATGTCAAGGGGTAAGAATGTCTCCCTTCCAAACATGTAATCATCTTCAGAAGTCAACTAGCAAGGGGTAAGAATTCCTCCCTTCCAGACATGTAATCATCATCAAAAGTAAACTGGAAAGGGGTAAGAATTCCTCCCTTCCAAACATGTATTGTTACACTATCATGGGGTATAACTGCCTCCCATCCAACCACGTATCTGTCACTAGGTGGCCTCTGCATACACTTACCTTTATTATCAATCATTATGTGGCATCAGCATGTGCGCACTCACAATACAATCATGTCTATAGTATACTGCTTATGGCATTACCTCATAAGAATTCAAAGAATCATACCACATACACATAATAGAACACATTCACATTCATACTTAAGGTAACCCATCTTATGTATCTAAATCAAGATATTCACATATTCATTTTACTAACATAAGTCGTGTTATTTACGTTATCCCAAGGCGTGGTCATACCACCCTAGTCTGTTCCTTCCTAGTCTCACTATTTCATCTTAAAGGATACGTTTATCATTATTTTACCCTTTGATACCCTCTAAAGAAAAAATGTCATATAGTCTTTAGTCATCCCACTAAGGTTACCATCTTACTCAATTTTCATAACATGGAAAATTGACCCAAACACAAGTATCACATCCATTTCATTCCATTTGTCTCAACAAAGCAATTTCACATACAAAGAATCAAAGCGTCACCACAACAATCCAGCAGGCAAGCATAAAAAGTCTATCACTACTTTTTATCTTGAAGACAGCACACCTCTGATTGAGGGGTTTTATTATTAAATTGTGAGTTTAGTTAGTAGGAAACCATTTTTATCTTATTCCTGCAACTCACACTATTTTCAAAAATGCATTTATTCACGACTAAATTGAAAAATTAAAATACTATGACTGTGCAGAAATAACTCTTTACTACTTTAATTTAAATAAATTTCAAGGAGAGGGATCCTACCTCCAGTTGGATCCATCCGTCCACTCCGGCTCTTGGCGCTTTCTAATTAAGAGTCACAGTCTAGTCGCCTAGCCTTTGGAGACTCGAAACCATGCCAAAACCTTGAATGCACTATAAATAACATGTTAGGAACTCATAAACATCAAAACCCCAAAATTGACCAGTGTGAAACAAATCAAGAGGTGAAAACCCTACCCCGAAACCATCCTGGCAATTCGAAAACACCCGAACTGCTTTTCCATCGGTGGCGATTGCCAGAACGCGCACCAAGGAGTCCCAATGGACCTTCCGCATAACCTAGAACCAAAAGAAAACAGAAATTCGGATCACCCCAAAGCCCTAGGGTTCGACCGCACCACATCGGGCACCGATTAGGTCAAAACATGGCTGGAAGAAAAGAGGAGAAGCGAGATGGAATCTTACCATGGAGGTTCAATGAAGAAACGGCCAGAAATCGAAGGAGGAACCTTGACAGAGAGGAGGTCGGAAGGGGGGTATCATGCGTTTCTCAAGGGGATCCCCTCCCTGTGTGCCGTGCGGGTTGAGTGAGGGTGAGGGAGAGTTAGTTTAGGTTTTATTTTTTCCTTATTTTATTTTAATTTTAAACAAAAACCAAAACTCAACCAAACACATGGTTTGACCCGCACGTTTTGGACAACTGATTGTAAACTATACGGAGTCCCCTACCTCCAAGACACCCGCTGCACGGGCTAGGAGCACGGTTTGGGAAACCGTGTGCAGCCAGTGTACAAGCCACTGCCCACCTAATTTAGGCCGCATGGTTTGGTCCGCACTGTTTGGTCAACCCATACGCCAACCATGCACCCTTTGCAGCTCTTTAAGAACATGGGTCTGGCGCTTCTGAAACCTCACGGGCCACCCAAGAAACTTAACGGGCCTTCTCCTTAGCTCGAAACAAAAGCAACAAATCATTCCAAATCTCGGAATTCCATTCTGAATCTCGGTCTTAAAAAACCCCATTTAGTAATCAAAAAAGTTAAATTCCTTCGGGTTTTAGTCTAGTTCGAAACACGGGTCATTACAACCATAAAATTGTTTTTTTTGAAAATAGAAAAAATGGATTTAGAGGACTTGAACTTTATGAAATGAATATATATGAAGTATCTCTATATGCTTAACTAAGACTTGTTAAACACACTTAGGAAAAGAAATTTTGTGGTAGATTATTTTAGTTGGAAGTATTATAACAATTTTTATGTTAGTATCATGACCAACGACAAATGATGAGTGTTATTGCTAACATAGATCAGGAATGTGTTGAAAAAAATGAGTGTATAGTTTTTTCCAATAAAATCTTGTTCCTAACGTGATAGAAATTTTCAAAGAGGATCAAATTCTAGATTCTAATTTCATCACAATTTGGTCAAAATATTTAGGGAGACTTCTTATGGATAGAAAGAGGATGAAAACTCATTATTACACTTCCAAAATTGAATTATAGTCCTCCAATCATTCTTGGAACAACTTCATCTAGCATATAACTATTCTATAAATGGAAATTCATCCATGTATTTTGAATTTTTACAAGGTGATGAAATCTCAATTTTGGTGGTCATTTATAAAAGACAATATTGAATATTATGTTATGAAATATCTAGATTGTCAGTAGTTAAAGGATAAGAATAAATTACTGGATGGTCTGTTGTAATATATGCTTGTAACTATATGGAAGTGGGAGTATATCACCATAGAATTAGTCACGAGCCTACTGAGGATGCTTTAAAAGCATGATGTAATTTTGGTGATTGTGGATTTAATCGCCCTGTTGGGACACTTCCTACCAATTATAGATTCCATTAAAATAGAGGATTTGTAAAAGTCATATATTTAATAAGTTTTCATGTTACATGGAGTTTCAGTTTGGATCATCTTTGTCCAAGATCCTTGATTGACTTCTTGATTTTGGCGATCATTGCAACAGACTATTGGAACTCAATTAACCATGAGTATGATATATCATCCTCATATAGATGGTAAATCAGAATGCCTAATTCATATGTTGGAATATATGATCAAATATTGTGTCATGGACTTCGGTTTCTCATGGGAAGATCATATGACCTTGGTATAATTATCTATAATAACAGATATTAGACAGAGATAAATATGGACCTATTCAAGGAATTAAATGTTTTCCTTGTAATTATCCTCTATGTTGGTTGGAAATAAGAGAAATGCGCTGATTATGCCTAGTATTTTCCATGATACTATGGATAAGATCCTAATGAATCAAAATTAGATGTCCATGACTTATTAATAACAAAAATGTTATGCAGATCATCGTCATTGACATTTACCTTTCAATGTGAAGGACCATATATTCTTGAAAGTATCATTGAGATGTAGCCATTGATTCTTGGGAAAGAAATGGAAGTTTGATCCATGGTATGATGAATATTTTAAAATTGTATAACATATTAACAATTTTACATATTAGTTATCATTATTATCAAGATTCAGTGACATCTATAATGTATTCCACATCTCTTAATTGAAGAAGTATCACCCAAATCCCAATCATGGGATTTGTTGGAACTATGTTACTCTTGAACCATATGAGAACATTATCCATATACCTATTTTGGTTTTATATAGAAAAGATAAGTTCATATGGGGGAAAAGTATACCTTTTTATGGTACTATGTAATCATGGTAATATCAAGAGGAAACAAGTGAATGAAGTAAGTTTATATAGAATAAGTGGATGAGTCTTTTCTTGATATTTTATGAATAAGAAACAAATAATGGGGAGAAGGTAACACCCTCGGTTTTATTTATTTTAGTTTTATGTATTATTTAATGTTATGGAATGTTTGAAGTAATACTTGGGAATTTTTAGGAATGTTTTTAAAGGTTTTAGGAGACTTTTTAGAGGTGTACGATTATTAGAAATCATGTTCAAGTATATAAGAAAACATTCAAGGTTTTTATGGGTAATTGTGTAGGCACATGGTTGGTTCAGGGTTTGAATAAAATTTTAGGATAACCATGATACTTGTAATTCTATGAGATAGGTCTGATTCATATAGTTAGCACATGATTTTTCAAACCATGAGTACTAACCATGTGGTGGGAAATAAACTGTATGAAAATTGGATTTTTAACCCTAACATTATCAAAAAACCCTCATATCTATTACTTTATCTTGGGTTCTCAAAACATAGTGTCCCTTTAGTTGATTTTCATAAATATTTAACCTATGAAATCTATTTTCATTAATTATTTGAGTTGTGGGACCTCGGAATCAGAGATAAAAACTAAATTCTTACCATTTATGCTAGATCTGTTTATTTTCTCTTAAACGAAACCCTGGATAGGGGTTTATATGCCAGGATCTATGGTATTGGACAAGATTTAAGGGGATATAATTATGATTCTTCTATGTAATGGAATAATGAGCCTATTTTTCTAGATTCAAAGGTGATTTATGACACCAAACTTATTCGAGGTAGGTGAATTTTTTATCTTTATACTTTTATTATAATGTGAAGGCTCTTAGGTTTATATAAAGAACTCTTTTTTACTTTTAAATTATTTTACACACCTAAAAAACATTTGCATTTTCTCTTACAAGTTGTGTCTTGAAATTTAGGTACTGGGCATCACCCACAACATGTTTGAAAATTTCATTAAATTGGGTTTCCAAAGAAATATTGTTTTTGACCAAATTTATTTCTATAGGTGGGTTGTGTTTTCTCATTATTATATAGGATGGATCATGGTTGAAAGTTTCGTCATCAAATAGGGAAACATGGGATGGATCATGTTTGAAGTATCAATATGAAATCGGGCCACCAATAAATGGCTTGGTGAAGGAAGACTCACCATTCGTGATTATAAGAAGTTTTAGGTCATTCATGTACATGTGTGTGTGAGTGTGAAAACAAAAGTGGTTAGTATCGAATTGAAATAAATTAATTTATTATTCTCTTTAAAAGAAAATGTATATTTAATTATACTATTTTTTGGAAAATCTATTCATCCACTTTATTGAATAATATTGAAACTAATTTATCTTCTTTTGATATTCTTCCTATCAAATTTATAATCCTATAAACAAAAATATTTCTAGTCTTACTATCATGTAGGAAAATTCTCTTGGTAATTTCATACTGGTTAAGAATAATCACCCCTATATATTCAATTTGGTGCATATATAGATGTTGTTTTATGTTATATTAGAAAGGGTAAGCTTATTACTTCTATAGAGGAACTCATTGATGTCATTTTCATAGCCGGTGGAGATGGATATTTGGAACATCTCATTTCTTTGTCTAGAGTGGTTCTAGATCCCTTTACTACTTTAGAGTATTAGTATTTTTTTTTATTTACATTGTTCCATTATTAATTTTATATTGGTCGTTTTTATACCATTGATCATTGTTGGGTTTTTTATTCATCATTTATATAAATTCAATTGGATTTATTTATTATAGATTTAATATGTAAAGGTTTTTTGTGGGAATAAATAAGGTAAATCATTTCACCTTGAATCTATCATGCTTAATACAATGGAATTTATTGTCAGTCGTTTCTGTCTATGGAGTGTAACCTAAGGTTAGTAGTATCTCTGACCCAACCTTATCCAATGTTTTTGGTAGGGATGTTACAAGTATCTAATAAAATGGATAATAAATCTCCAAACTAACAAAATTTAGAGTTAGTTCACATGTACGTTTGGGAACCAATTCTTGGTGCATTCTCATGGGGGTAACTCATCTATGTTATATTTGTTGATGATTCCACATGAAAAGTGTGGGTGTACATTCTGAGGAAAAAATTCAAAGTATTTTGACCATTTATCTATTGTATGAAAATACTAGATAAAGAGACCGAACAAAAACTCAAGGGAATACGGTTGGGAAATTATGGATTATATAAAAGCAAATAGTCTTATAGGTACTGCCGGTGGAAGGGGATTCTATTTGATAAAACTTTCCGAGTAACTCTACCCAAAAAATGAGTTTAGAAGAGAATTAATATGAATCTTGTGAAAAAAATAAATTATTTTATGAGTTTTCACAAGTTTTCCCATGGTTTCTTAGGTGGAAAATGCAAATTGGGTAGCATACCTAATCAATCATAGTTCATCATTTCAAATTAGAAAACAACTTCTAGGGATTTTTTGGTCTGTAAGGAAGTTAGATTTCAACCACCTCAATGTCTTAATTCTTCCCAAGAATTTACATTTTTTCAATGAGTGACACAAGAAGGTGGCTAAGTCTATAACATGTTACTTTGTTAGATATCATGATGAACAGTTTTGTTTTTGACTCTAGGAAAATGAATCTCAGAATTTCATCAAAAGTAAAAATTTGATCTTAAATGAATCAATCATATTGAAGGATTAAAAACTATTTGAAAGTTATAGTGAAAGAAAATTATCATCATATGATAAGGTCTAACTGGATAGACATATGGATATTATGTATTTTTTGAATGATCTAGTGATCAAGTTAGTAATAGAAACACCAGACCATACAGTGGAGTTATTCGAAGAGGGAATCCAAATTATAATGGTTTATCCCATACCAGATATACTAGAAAGTTAAGGAATACAGAATATCAAACACCATAAGTTATAACTATAAAAGTTTTAGTGTTAGATGTAAATCAACTGCAAGGATAACTATTGAGATCTTCCAGGGGATAAGTCCAGTGATAATTTATAGTGTTAGTTTCAATATATTTATTTTAATGGATTATGGAGATCTAGAGATCCTGGAAGAGGTAAGGATTTTGGAAGAATAATAATGGTGTGATTTATCCTTAAGGGGTTAACTTTATTTCCTTTATGTGTATGGTTCATGGGAGCTGATAGGGACACTCACTGGGAAGAAATTATTTAAAAAAAAATGGGTTTATTGACTAAAGGAAAATGCATATGGTTGAAGGATGTATAATTATAAGCTAGTAGTGAAAGTAATTTAGTAAATAGAAGGTTTGTTTTTCTAAAATATATTGTCACTGATAGTTAATGACATGACTATACAAAAAATGTTGAGTATGATTTTATCAGAAGGACTTCATCTTGAGTGGTTGGGAATGAAGACATCATTCATTCATGGAACATAGATGACGAGATGTATGTGTGTTTCTGTGTTTGTATATATATATATGTGTGTGTGTGTGTATGTGTTTGTGTGTGTGTGTGTCCCAAATTGGGTTCCAGTCAATGGTTTCCCATGCTAGTGGGCCACATGACTTCAAGCACGCCTCCATGTATGTCAGAGGCTGCCGATTAGCTGTACAGGCCCAGGGTGTGTCTGTGGGGAGACTATTCCCTTATGTTAGATTAGGGTACAATAGATAAATATATGAAACATATGGATAGAAATAGTTGAATCAAAATAAAGAATAAATAAATAATACTGGAACTGAAAGATAAAAAGAAATATCAATCAATAATAATAACCTCAAAAGCTAAATAATATCATATGAAAAAATTATGATGTAATGTAATTTATATAAAAATTAAGAAATCATGGATACAAAGAAGCAGTATAATAGTATAATACATGCTATACCAAAAGTAAAAAAGACCAAAAACTATCCAAGCATCCCGAGCACTAGCTTGGTCATCATCTACAAAACTCCATCTTATGAAATCAAATAATTCAGGAGTCCAAGGTGGGACTCTTCCATTTTTCCATACCTATGATCATATAATATGATCAAATACATATGGAAGCCCAAATACGGCATGGTACATATCTCAATAATCCACCACTAATTTTTTTTATACAATCTATTCTATGAACATAAATTGACCATTGTGCATATATTTATAAAGTAAAGCAGTACTAATAAATAACTCATATTTTCATTAACCTTAACTGGTGGCTGATCATGTAACCTTTTAATTAATTATAATTAATTTTATATAAATAAGACATGTTAAAGTGTAAAACCACTGAAATATATGATAATAATAATGAATGAGGGTCCAAGTTGAAAACAAGGCATCCTTGACCTCATGGTTTAGCCAAATCATAGTAACAACTCATGTAATCTAGAAATAATGGGCCTAAGTGGAATCCAAGAGGCTCACCCAAGGAATTACATTATAAAAGAGTCTAACTAATTCCATGGACCTAATCCATAGTAATATATGTCTATGAATTACTAGGCCCAATAGGGTGATTCCATGGCGCTACAAGGATGAAGACATCAATCTCGATCCAAGTAGTATATCCAAGACATCCTAATATCTAAATATATAGTTAAGGGATCCTATAGAATTATACTAGGCATCCACTAGTCAACAAGGACTGTGTTATATGGTGGTTATCTCCCTTGGAAATTGGATCCTTGAATCGAAATGGTGTCCTATGAGTTCTCAAGTCATTCACTAAGGAATCCAAGGATGGATCAAGTCTGACCACTCCAATCAAGATAAAAAGGTCCATGTGAAATAAGAACCATATAAATATATCATTATTTATTTTAGGATATGTTTTACTCATTCAATTAAATAATTCATTTGGTTTATCCTATTATCTGTCATCAACAAGGAAAGGTTAATCAATGACATGCAACCATTTATCACTTTAATTACTTAATCACTATTTAGGTTTATTATTTTACGATTAATTATACCTAAAAATGTGTGATAAGGATGTGAAAACACTATCAAATTCTATTATATAGTCATTTATTAGGTTCATACCATTTATTTTCATTTAGCATGACAATGTGATTTAGGACATGAAATCAATATAAATTTAACTATAATTGACTAGTCCAAGTGATATTTATAAATAAATTTCCATTAATAGTTTAAAGATTAATTTTTTTATGTTTAAACAATAACCTTATAAGGTCATGTGATAATCACACATGAACGATATAAAAAAGGGAAACAAGGCATAATTAAGGAATCACACTCATATTGGTGGATAGCATTGCGGTCACAACCTCTAATTCCATGGTTATCGTGTGAGAATATGGCACTATAATATAAAACAAAGGATTATAACAGTGGCATATGAGTTTTAAGAAGCACCGCCTCATGAAACCGAGGTGCATGCATTGATGGTAATTTATAAATGATGATAATTTTAGATAAAAGGAATAGACCATCTATCTTGTTCTTATATAACTCTCCTTATCTGATATCATCCCTTAGTTTTGCCTACAATGGAATAAAATGGATGAATAGGTCAACACCCAGAAAATAGGCCATATGATCCTATATCAAAATAGAATTATTGAGGGAATGAAAAATGACAAATTGGGTCTAAGGATTAAATAGCTTACCTTGAGGAATCCAATGAGATGAATTGTTATCAAATATAATATCAGATAATGAAATGAGATCAAAACCTATGAATAGGGGATTAGGAGAATAAAATAGGGAATAATTAAGGCATATGACTTCTAGAAATGAAAAAGGAAGATGTGGGTGACTTAATTTATTTTTAATAGAAAAATAAAAATTTCAACCAAATATTTTTGGGCCACATAGTTTGGCTGCACATTTTTTCAAACTGTACACCAATTATACACACCTCACAGCCTTAAGAGGGAACCCACATGGTTTGAGGAAATTTGTCTCAACAATGATATTTAGATCTGATAAAAATTATAGACCACTAACATGGATGTAGTCCTGGGCACATAATTTGGGAAAATTATGCACAATAATTTTCACTTTGAAACACCCCACATGGTTAGTGGAAACTATATGGGATAAGCTGCATGGTTTCTACTAACTCCATGACCCATTTCTTTTAACCAATGGTCAAGGTTCTGAGCTCTAAACAAGCCTCAAAAAACCATTGAAACTTCTATGACCTCATTAGGACTCCATAAAAGGTCCAAGATAAAGAATTATACAAAACCTTAAAGGATCTATACATCCTATAAAAACAAAGTTCTTATAGTTTCCCCCATTAAAGGAACTCATACATGAGTTACCCTTCCAAGGGAGGTGAAAGGCTATCTGACAACAACTCCAACCACTAAGAATGTACATTGCCCTCCTACTCCCAGGTCTCTCCCTATACACAATCATGCTACCATTACACCTCTACTAAAGGGATAGAACAGCCTCAAAGATCCTTCATACACTGTTCAATGATGTGAATTCGATACTCCTCAAATGTATCATCATTATCTAACGCAACATCCTTAGGATAAAAATTAGGAGATGGTTCACCGTGAAATTAGTGAAGCTGTCAAACATGGACGATATTGTGCATGGCATGGTACCTATGAGGTAGAAGAAATTGATAGGCTACTATAATTACTCTATCCAAGATCTAAAAAAGTCCAAAAAATCATTTTGATAGCTTCCCTTGCATTTTTATCTATCTATTCCCATGTATGGGTGATACCTGTAAGAAAACATGAACCCTGGCCCTAAATTATAGAGTTCATTGATGGAAACCAACATAAGATTTATGTCTAGACTGATAAGTATACATACACCTTCTCATCAACTAAACCTTCTCTAAAGTATCCAACATGAGATGAGGACCTTGTAGAACTAACTATCCTACCTCTAAATTAAATATTGGTGAACAATATGGAATACCTTATAAGGCCTCATATGGATCCATCTGAATCGTCACCTGATAGTTCTTATTATAAGTGAACATGATGATAGGGATACAATTTTCCCAAGAACTAACAAAATAAATGTTTCTTTCTCAAATAATATCCTCTAACACAAATGTCATCTATTCTTATTGTCCTTCAGTCTATGGGGGAAAAGGTATTCTTAGGATCACATGTGTACATGTAGCCTTATCTAACCCTTATGAGAACCTCAATGTGAAATAAGAATCCCTATATAAAACAATAGTACAAGGGACCCTGTGTAGCCATATGATCTCAGGGAAATAAATTATTCTCCTATTTTCAATTGAGAAGTTCTCCTGGATAGGAAGGAAGTGGGATACTTTTGTCAGTTAATCCATGAATACCCAAAACACATCGCTTCCTCAAGGTGACCTCAGTAATCCAACTATAAAATCCATTACAGCATCTTCCCATTTCCATTTCGGGATTAGAAATGTATGTAACAATCCAGTAGACCAATGGTACTCCACCTTCACCTCCCCATAGGTGGAACACCTAGTGATAAACCCTATTATCTGACATTTCATTATCATCCACTAATACTAGAATCACATATCATGATACATCTTGGAGATTCCTAAACTAAATTTCCATTGAGAAGAATGGGATTGTCACATCAGTTCATCTCTCATATAAGTAGGAACTTTGACACATCCATGTATATATAGGATGTTATCTCAATTAATAGAACAATACTAAGGTGGGTCCTCACCTAAGATGCTCTCTCAAATAACCAAGCCCTTAGAATATGAAAATATCCTTCTCTTCAGCCTACCCATATGTGATTAGGTAATATCTAAGACCGTAAGAAAATGAATCTAGTAACTCTCTATAAAATCTAGATATATCTTTGAAAATGGGGCCATAAATTTTCACTCATCACTAGATTAATGTATGGCATGCGCCAGATTCTTCCATATCAGTGTATTAGCTACTACATTGCCCTTTACAAGCATATTGGAAAGCTCAAATTCAAAATATTGATGGTATTTGACCCATATTCATTGTCAGAGATTCAATTTGGGCTACATAAAGTTATATTTGAGGATCTTGTGGTTTGTATACACCACAAAGTGTTATCCCATCTGATAGTGTCTCTAGTAGTGTAATTCATGGACAACTGCTTCTAGATTGAGTTCATGGGTTAAGGAATCACACTCATAAGGTCTCAACTAGTGAGACCCATATACCAAAAACTATCCTCTTATATTAGCACTATACCTAAACTGATTCCATATGTATCACAAAAAAATGTTTTAACCTTTTCCAGGATCTGAAAAATCAGAATCGGTGTAAAGGTATGCCTTCCTTTTATATCTTGAAAATATTTCTCACATGATTTAGTCCATAGGAACTTGACACCCTTCTTTGTAATATCAGTAAGAGGTGCATAAAGGTGTGATAAGTCCTATTTGATATGCATGTAATATCCCACTATACCCAAGAAACTCTATATATCAAACCTATTCTTGGGCTGCTCCCAGTAAAACACAATAGTCACCTTCTCTTGGTCAATGTATACTTCTGATTATGATATAATATAACCCTATAAGTGAAATTTTTTAACCCAAAATTTTTACTTTGTAATAATAGAAAAAATGTGACTCTCTCTCAGTGTATTCCAAATGATCTCAATGTTTTTAGAATGGTTCTTTTGAGTATGTCAATGCACCAAGATGCCTTCCAAAAAAGCCATGAAAAAAATAATCCAAATAAGGATGAAAAACATATTCCTCAAAGCCATGAAAATGGAGGGTTATTTAATAAGAATAAAAAGAATAAAAACATATTCATATAGACCATGAGAACTTTGAAAAGTTGTATATGGTATATCTAAAGACCTGGATCACACCTAATGATAGTCCATTTTTGGGTTGATCTTCTATAATACCCTATCTCCTCATATCATGTCAATGAGATCATATATTCAAGATAGTGGATACTAGTTCTTAATTGTAAGCTGGTTCGACCGCTGGTAACCCCACCATAGCCTAAGGTCCCTATCCACCTTCTTGTTGAAAATCAGGGGAGGACCCTATGAAGAAGTATTGGGTAGTATAAAACCCTTTGATTCAAAATCCTCAAATTGTCTCTTGAGATCATGGAGCTCAGTAGGTTCCATACTATATAGAATAAAATAAACTACAGATACTCCTAGAACAATCTCAATTGTAAATTATACTTATCTCGTAAGAGGTAACCTATAAAATATTCAATAAATATTTCCCTGAAATGATCTGACATAGAAGGAAAAACTATCATATGTCTTCCTTAATCCTATAGATAATGACTAAAAAATTTGGAGGTCTCTCCACCTAGTCTACAAAGCTCTGGTCCAACTCTAATAGCCTGGAAGTTCCACTCACCCTTATTAAGATAACTCTCTCCCTATAGTGATGTAAATGATACATTATGGTGATATCTGTCTTTATAGGCATGATAGGGAACTGACCAATCCGTCCTGAGAATTAAATATAGTCTCGTCATCATGATGATGAAGAGGACCCATAAGAATTTATAACTTCCTACCTTGAGGGGATAGTTCATTTATTTCCATATACCCTCTAACTGTACTCCCAATGGTGTATCCAAGTTCATCACACCATAGTAGTACTGAATTTCCAACCCAAGACTTTCCAAGGTCCATAAAGAGATAAATGTGTGATATTCAACTGTATCGAACAAATTACACGCAATAGTAGGGGTACTAGAATAATACCTCATATAGTAGATGTTCTTGCACTATGATCCTCAGGTATCAGCTATAAATCATGAAACAATCCAAATCAATTACCATATCATATAGATGTAATACCTTGAGTAGGTTTTAATTGATATCACTAATAATCAGAAGCCTAGATAACATGGCCATGAACTCCTCTTTGGCTTCTTATACCAGTGTTACTCCAACTCCTTACCTAACATGGCATAACTGATCCCGCTCCTGAAGATTGAGCTGGGGTAGATCCTCTTCCACTCAAAGTGGGTGGAAGGTTCTACAAAAATATTTTGAGATGACCCATGCAACCATAATCATGGAACTCAAGAGGGTCTCTAACATAATGAGGATTCAAATTCCCCTTCCAACCACATTTATGGAATACCAAAAATCCACTAGTGCAGATACTTTACCCTCCACTACTCTTGGAAGAAACCTCAGTGCTACACTACCTGCTTCGGGAAGAGCTATTACCCTTCGTTATAACATAACCCTTTTTTCCAGTACTATTAGCTTATATTAGGTTGTGCTTAGTGATAAAAGATAGATTAATGATCTTAGGAAAGGTACATAAGTAAAATATATTCACCTATGAGTGGATGGAATACTTGGGCCCATCCTAGAAACGTTACACTCACAATATCTCATCACTAGATGGGAATGGTGGAAATAATTTCCACTCAAAAAACATGTTAAATAGTACATGATGAATATATCACCCTATTCCATGTGTACAAACTCTCATTATCGACCACCTCTCATCATTTGAGGTAAAAGTAATCATAAACGGTAGTCTAGAAGTCTGCCCAGCCAATAACATGATGGTTACCAGCTTGAGTAATCACATCCCACCATTTCATGGAGGAATCTCATATCATGTAGGTAGGAATCCTGACCCTCATATATGGAAGCATCTCCATATGATTATAGAAAGAAATAATAGACTTTATTCAAAACACAGCAACCTGTGGACTTCCATCCCTTGAAAAGATGTGAGGATGATGCTATTGTAACTCATGAGTCAGATCAATTATAGTAGGTTCAAGTCATGTAGCACCCTATATAGACTACATTATATGTAAGAAACTCTCATGGATTTGAGTGTCAATTCCATGTTTGGTAATAACATGAGGTTCCTCTGTTGACACTACCAGAGGGATCACTAGTGTCTTAGGGTCCACCACATCTAAAGAATGATCTTCTCCACCCTCTTGGAACTTGACTAGAATAAGTTGTGATGGAATATATATATAAATTCCAATCACATGACTCAAAAATGACTAAAGAAGATAAAGGCACTAGAGGAAGAATATCATAAAAAAATGGATCACTACCCAAGGAAAACTAATGCAACTACCCACTGAGAAGGTTAGGTATTGGTAAATGTTTAATTGATAGGTTTTCTAGTTTCTAAAGGTCCAACTGCACATTTCCTCTTCATTTTCATGAAACCATTTTATTTTATAAGTCAATAATTACATTTAATGTTTGTATTAACTTATATACATATATCAAGGGTTAATTAAAATGGATCATCATTCCTAGATAATAAAGGAACATGCACTTTATAATGGAAAGTGATATCCATTTAATTTCTAATTAGTTATCTTACATTCGATCTCAAAATGTAATGTGAAATATATGATGGTTCGACTCGGTTAATTAACCATTTTAATTAACATGGGCCCATACAACTCTTGAATTGAAATTATTAGTAACTAAATCACAACCAAATCTCAGCTCATGTAACTAGGGGTACATAACATAAATGGGTAGAAACCAGCTACTTAATATACCACCATCAATATAAGGCCCCGACCTTAAACCTTACTTAATATTGAATTAAATGAATAATTCACATTGAGGATCTTTTCAGGTTTATAATTTTAGAGAATTAGAACATAACTATTACATCTCAAAAGATTACAAAGTAGACACTTCTACTAAGTTTCCATAGAATACAAAAAACTCTTAAAAATAAACATGTCTAGTTCCATGTTTTATATAGCATGACATTCCCTTGATCCCATCCTTGACCCTATTCCACATTAATTCCTATGAAAAACATTTCAAAGAAACTTGGGGTGAGCATAAAAAGCTCAGTAAGGGATACACAAAGAATAAAAACTGTTAGTTTATCAAAACAAAAAGTAAACCATGTATACTTTATCAAAGTAATACTTTTCACCTTTATGAAGTAGTAAAAACTCTTCAATTAATAAAAGATCATTACTTACCCTTTTGTAACCAAAAGATTACCATAAAATCCATATAAAGAACACATAACATATAAAGGTAACTTGGGACATAAACATACTTAAGTGGAATAACCATACGGTCGACTTCCACACATATCACTTAATGGAATTGCCATACGACCAAATTCCATACATACTTAATGGAATAGCCATACGGCCGACTTCCATACCCAATGCATTGGAGGTTATAACGTAACCACCCGTCCTGGTATTCACGGCACCACCCGTCATATGGTTTATCACGTAACCACCCGTAAAATGTCCAAGTACCAATATAAAATCATAAAACATAAAACCAATATAAAGGAATGATAACATTTCCACATTTCAATCACAATATATCATTTAAATATATTGACATAATAGAATACTTTATCAAAACCATTTTCAATACCAAAATACATAAAAGAGTATATGGTCTTTATTTTATTTTAAAAACATTACGGCTTGTTGAGGAATCCAAAGACCAAATAATACTCGCGGCGGCGGAAAAGGTCGTTGTCACCGCGTACGTTAAAAGAAACATTCCTTTCTGTCGTTTTATAAAACGCTTCATAGAAAAAGATTCCTTTTGTATAAAAGTAAAATTCAAAGGGTTTTATACACCGTACAAAATAAAGTTGTGTATAAAACGAAATATGCCTCAATGAAAGGAGATTGAGATGAAGTCCCTTACCTCGGGTCCGACTTGACTCGATCGTTCTTTAACGTCCTGAATAATAAACTTGAGTTAATTTCTATTTTCTTAAGAACCTTTTTCAAGTTCATTATTCCTTTTATATCACTTATTTCCATGTTATAAACATTATGTAACCATTTAAGTTAATAATGTTTGTTTTGTCGATATTTGGTTCTTAAGTCGAAAGTGGACTTCTTACAATTACATGTTGTTCGTGTGGTCAAAGGTTCTTTATATCCAGAATGAACTTCCTGATTTCGATATCATATATATCATATATATCCAGCATATACATTTATTTATAATATTACATAATCATTTAGAGGTAAGAAATTAAATTCACCGTTCATGGAGACGGTAAGCCGTACGTACGCATGAACGCTACTTTCATTTCTATGTCATATTAATGGAATTAAAACTAAATGGGAGGTATGTATATTTTAATTCCAGAATTATATTCATCATTTAGATGTATCACTCATCATATATATCAATTATATACATGTACTTATAATAGTACATTACATTTGGGGACAAGAAATGAAATGCACCGTTCATGGAGACGGTAAGCCGTACGTACGCATGAACGCTACTTTCATTTCTATATCATACTTTAATGGAAATAAATCATAATTATGTAGAGGTATATTATAATTCCAGTATAAAATCATATATAATAACTTTAAATACATCCTTTATACATCCCACATATGGCATTAACGAATCAAATCACTTTGAGGGGGCGGTAGTCCGCACTTCCTTAAATGAAGATATCGCATTTACCCATAATGGAAACCATAAAGGTATGCCCAAAATGAAAAATACAGAATCTTAAGGAAAACATAAACATATTATATATCATATATAAATATAGTGACATCTTAATTTCCACCTTTGAAGGTGTTAGAACAATATCGAACAATCATCGTTTCGTGAGACAGAAATTCGCCATCCACGGAAATAGTATGTTCATTAACCATTAGACGTAGGTGTGTGTAAGTGTAGCTAGAATACTTCTTATAAAAACATCCTAGTATATGGAAGATACTGGAGTTGTTACAAAATAAATTAATAAAAAGAGTTTAGGGGGTTGGAGAAGCAAAATAAAACAAAACGACTCAAGTGAAGACATTACCTTAAAATCGGGTAACTCACTTTAGATTGAGCTCAAAGGCTTCCTTGGGAAGACTTCTGCCCAAAGTGAGGCTTCAAAGAGTAATAGAGGGATGTGGAGAGACAAAATGAGTATGGTTTTGTCGAGACAATGGCTTTGGAAGTGTGGGTAATGAGGTAGAGGTGGGGGTCCTTTTATAAGAGGAGAGAAGGGGCACTCTTGGAAAGTAAAGAAATGTTCCATTATTTTAAAATGAGTTTCGGATTTAAAAGGTCCCACATGGATATAATTAGAGTATAAGGTGATAAGGGTTCGAAATATACCCATCCAATAGGTTTTGGACATGTGTAGGTCATGGATCTTGCATTATCTTTCCATTTTATTTAAATCGTTAAATAATGAGGTCATCGCTGCATCATCATGATGTCATAAAGAATTTAATTTATTTAATGTCTAAAAATTATAAAAAAATATCATGATGTAAGAAATCTGTTTATCTTTCTAATGAATATTTATAGTAAGATATATGACTTGTATAACCCCATGTAAAAATTGTTTTAGTAAACCATTTCATGATTGTGTAATTTTTACTTTAACATTAAATAAAAAGCATAAATGTCATTATCATACCCAAGTGGCTCTATGGGGTACCAAAAACCTACCCATGGGTTTTCTTGGTCGGCCATAACTCATAAAATAGGTTTAGGACAAGTGTCAAGATATTTTCATTTTATTATAATATCATTTTTACCTTAAATTACAATAATTACCTTTAATCGTGATTAATAAAACATAAAAGTTACTATTCAACAAAATTTATTTTAATCCCATTGAACAAAATTTTACTTAATAATTAAAATCATTTAAATTGGATTTTTGAGATTCGAAACACAGAAGTGGTAAAGTCCCATTTAAACGAAAAATCAAATTTTGTAACCACCACTTTGTGGTTTCACTATTCATCAAAAATTGAAGTTTTTCAGAAAAAAACCAAAACATCACCCTAAGCTATATTTGATATTCAGAATTTAAAAAAGAAGTCCATTTTAAAAAATTCAAAACATATAAGTTGCATTATTTAATTTAATAATTAATTCCCTCTGTCAAAACAAATAGCGTGTTTTTATGAAACAATAAGTATCAAAAGATTGACACCAGTTTAAGTCCAATTTCAAAGTGAAATTGATTCCAATGACCACCATTGGATTAAAGGGTAAAAATATATTCTAATTTCACTTTAAAACCAATTCAAAATATAATCTAATCATCTTAATAAATTATATTAAAAAGATATTTTGAATTAAAATACAACATTTTACACTATTCATTAAAAAATGAACTTTATCGGAAAAATACCAAAAAATTACACAAAGTAATATTTGATGTCCCGATTCTAAATAAGAGTTTTATTTGGTCCAATAGAATGTATAAGAGTGACCAAAACTATATTTAATGACGTTTCGCCATCAAATGTTGATAAGTGGACCTTTCGTGAAAATTAGAGTATATAAGCCTAAAATTGAATTATTTTCGTATTTTAAGCCTTTATCCTTTATTAGATAAATGTAAAAACATTTAACAAGCATATATAATCATATTTTAGTTATTTCTATCCATTCCCGCCAGTACAACGGCTACGTGTTAACTAACATTTAAAATATTATTATTTTATTACTAGTGTGCAACGTACGATTTCAAAGAAACTCTTTGTTGCGTATCGGGTACGCTATCGAACATAGTAACCCCTTTAAAGAAAAATTAATATTTAATTCGAAAATATTAATAAATATGAAAATGTATTATTCTTTATTTACCTGTGATGTTACATCCTTCCCCCCTTTTGGGAATTGCGTCCTCGCAATTTTATTCACTTATCAAAATAAGTGGGGGTATTTATCCCTCATAGCATTTTCATATTCCCATGTTGCCTCTTCAATCATATGGTTTTTACACAAAACATTTACCTGATGAATCACCTTATTCCGTAACACCTGCTCCCTGTGGTCAAGAATCTGGACCGGTTGTTCCTCATAAGATAGGTTTTCTTCTAGCTGAACTATCTCTGGACTCAAAACATGAGATGGATCTGGCATATACTTTCTCAGCATCGAAACATGAAAAACATTGTGTACCTGAGATAAACTCAGAGGTAATGCCACTCTGTATTCAACTGATCCAACTCTCTCTAGAATTTCATATGGTCCAATGAACCTTGGACTCAGCTTTCCTTTCTTACCAAATCTCATCACACTTTTCCTTGGAGAATCCTTGGGAAAAACATGATCACCTACCTTGAAAGATAGATCCTTCCTCCGGTTATCTGCATAACTTTTCTGTCTGCTCTGAGCTGTTTTCATGTGTTTCTGAATCAACTGATCTTTTTCTGCCATCTCTTCTACCAATTCTGGTCCCATCAGCTTCCTTTCACCCACTTCATCCCAAAATGTTGTAGTTCGACACCGCTTCCCATATAATGCTTCAAATGGTGCCATCTGTATACTGGAATGAAAACTGTTATTATATGAAAATCTAACCAAAGAAAGATGTTGGTCCCAACTTCCCTGATAATCCATCGAACAAGCTCGTAGCATATCCTCCAAGGTCTGAATTGTTCGTTATGACTGTCCATCTGATTGAGGATGAAAAGCTGTACTAAAATTTAATTCAGTACCCAACGACTTCTGAAGGCCTTTCCAAAAGTTAGAAGTAAACCTGGGATCACGGTCAGATACAATGGAGAGAGGAACTCCATGTAACCTGACTATCTCTTTAAGATACAAATAGGAAAGTTGATCTAGGGAAAAAGTATCTTGTATAGCAAGGAAATGAGCAGATTTAGTCAAGCGATCAATAATAACCCAGATTACATTATTACCTCGAGATGTCCTCGGTAATCCCACAATGAAGTCCATGGATATATTCTCTCATTTCCACTCTGGCACTGGTAAAGGCTGAAGCATCCCTTTCGGTAACTGTCGCTCTGCTTTAACCTACTGACAAGTCAAACACTTCATAGTAAAATCAGCAATATCTATTTTCATTCCATCCCACCAGTAATACTCCCACAGATCTTTGTACATCTTAGTACTGCCAGGATGAACTGAAAGCGGGGAACTATGATCCTCACATAACAAATCATTCTTCAACTGTGAATCACAAGGCACACATAATCTCTTCTCAAATCTCATAACACAATCATTATCAATGTTGAATTCAGGAAACTTACCCTTTTGAACCAGCTCTACCTTTTTCTTCAACTCACTGTCTTCCCTATGTGCTTGTTTAATTCTGTATGATAGGGATGATCTCACTAATACCTGAAACAAAACAGAATAACTTCCTGCACCAACAAATTCTATTCCAAAGTTCATCAAATCAAAAACCAAAGGATCTCGTTCCAAATATAGAATGGTTAATGAAGCATTACTTTTTCGACTCAAAGCATCAGCCACTTTATTTTCTTTTCCCAGATGGTAGTGAATTGTACAATCATAATCCTTGATTAATTCCAGCCATCTCCTCTGTCTCATGTTCAATTCTTTCTGAGTGAATATATACTTTAAACTTTTGTGATCAGTATATATTTCACACTTTACTCCATACAAATGATTCCTCCAAATTTTTAAAGCAAAAACAACAGCAGCTAATTCCAAATCATGTGTATGGTAATTTACCTCATGAGTTTTCAACTGACGTGAAGCATAAGAAATTACCTGATCATTCTGCATAAGGACACAGCGAAGTCCTTTCAACGAAGAATCATTGTATATAACAAAATCACCATTCCTGGAAGGATGTGCCAAAACCGGAGCATTCACCAATCTTCTTTTCAACTCCTGAAAACAATCATCACATTCTTTTGTCCAGATAAACTTAACACCCTTCCGAGTTAGCTTAGTCATTGGACTAGATAACCGTGAAAAAATTTGAACAAACCTTCGGTAGTAACCTGCCAAACCAAGAAAACTACAGATATCGGTTACATTTGTGGGTCTTGGCTATTCTTCAACAAGTTTTGTTTTAGCAGGATCAACAGTTATGCCATCTTTTGAAACAATGTGACCCATGAAAGAAATTTTTTGTAACCAAAACTCACACTTTCTGAATTTTCCATATAGTTTCTTTTCTTTTTAAGGTTTGCAAGATAACCCTTAAATGACTTTCATTCTCCTCTTTACTTTTAGAAAACACCAAAATATCATCAATGAAAACAACCAAAAACTTATCCAATAACTCATGGAAAATTCTATTCATAAGGTCCATGAATACAGCAGGTGCATTGGTTAACCCAAAAGGCATAACTACAAATTCATAATGGCCATATCTAGTACGGAATGCAGTCTTCAGAACGTCTGCCTCTTTTACTTTCAACTGATGGTACCCCGACCTCAAGTCAATCTTCGAAAGATACTGAGCTCCCTAGAGCTGATCAAACAAATCATCGATATGAGGCAAAGGATACTTGTTCTTAACAGTAATATTATTCAAGGCTCTATAATCAATTCAAAGTCTCATTGAGCCATCTTTCTTTTTAACAAACAAGACAGGAGCACCCCATGGTGATGTGATAGGTCAAATGAAACCTTTATCTAATAACTCTTGCAATTGCTTCTTTAACTCTAAAAGTTCAACTTGAGCCATTCTATAAGGGGGTTTTGAAATTGTCTTAGAATCAAGAACTAAGTCAATAGTAAATTCAACTTCCCGATCATGAATAATACCAGGCAACTCATCAGGAAAAACATCAAGATACTCATTTACCACTGGCACATCATTAATCTGAACAGTTCCTTTATTTTCAACAATATGTGCAAGGTAACATTATTTTCCTTCATTTACTAGTTTCTCAACTTATTGATATGTTATCAAAATAAAGGGTTCATTCTTGTACACAAACTGAAAATCTTTCTGAAAAGAAACCATTTTAGCTCTGCAGTCAATCTTAGCATGATAAACAGAAAGCCAATCCATTCCCAAAATAACATCAAACTCTACTAGAGTAAAAACAATAAGGTTTGCTGGTAGATTCTTTCCACACACAAGGATAGGAAGGTTCTTATAATTCCTTTTTGTCTCAACATTCCCTCCGGGTGTTTTTACCATAAGTTCAGGGTTCATATCTTGAGATGGAATTTCAAATTTACTAGAAAACTTCTCAGAAATGAAAGAGTGTGTAGACCCTGAATCAAACAACACATTGGCATAATCTGAACAAACAAACAGTGTACCTGATACCACTTTATTCGATGGCCCAACATCTGCTGAAGTTGTTGCAAAGGATTTCACCACCCCTTTCTTCTTGTAGTCTGGATTCTTTCCCCCAGTCGAGTTCTTCGTTAGACACTCATTTTCATAATGACCCATTTCACTACACTTAAAACATCTTACTGTTGTCTTTTCATTGCCTGCTTGATCATCTTCCTTACAGTTACAAGCAATATGACCAGACTTACCACACCGAAAGCACTTACCAGACTTGGATAAACATTCTCCAGGATGCATTTTACCACACTTCTCACAGGATGGATATTTTGTTTTCTTACCTCCTTGCTTCTTTGATGAATTCTTCCCCTTTTCCTGCCAACTAGACCTCTTTTTCCTCTATTTGTCATAGAAAACTTGATCATCGACAAACTCCATTTCCACCTTCTCCGCACATCGAACAAGTTTTTCATAACTTTTGAACTCACGAGAAGCTAAAGCCCTTCGATACTTTGACTTTAACCCAGAGTAAAAACGGTTTATTTTACTATCAATATCTCGTATGAAGTTTGGAGCATACCTTGCCAATCGAGTGAACTTTTCTTCATAGGCAGCCACTGAGTCTTCCTCTTGCCTCAATTCCAAGAATTGCTTTTCCATCTTAAGTCGAATAGCCTTAGGAAAATACTTCTCAAGAAACATACCTTTGAATTCGTCCCAGTGAAGATCCTCAATCTCATCACTATCCTTGATATTTTTTACCATCGACCACCACTGATCAACTTCACCTTCAAAACGGTAAACAGCAAGACTAACCTTTTGATGTTCTGAACACCCCATGACATCAAAAATCATCTTCAGTGCATTAATCCACCCTTTATCTTGTACGGGGTCAGATGATCCTCTGAATGATGGGGGATGTTGCCTCATGAAATGTTCCACCACTGACATGTTCCTCTGCGGTTGATCTGGATGATCTCGTTCATGGATACCACCACCATTTATTCCCTGAGTCAACTGTGCCATCACTGCAACAAACTGTTCAGTTCCAATTCCGACCATCTCAGGTTGCTGATTTCGAAGGTTGTCTTCCTCCTGATGTCATCCCAACATAACTACTTTATTTCCTCTATGGAAAACCATTCTGAACACAGAAATATTTTAGGCGAAGCAATATGGTAATCTTTAAATTCCATATTATAATTTAACACTTTTCTAACTCCTAAAGTTGTATAAACCGACCTCTGATACCAACTGTAAGGCCCCGGCCTTAAACCTTACTTAATATTGAATTAAATGAATAATTCACATTGAGGATCTTTTTAGGTTTAGAGTTTTATAGAATTAGAACATAACTATTACATCTCAAAAGATTACAAAGTAGACACTTCTACTAAGTTTCCATAGAATAAAAAACTCTTAAAAATAATCATGTCTAGTTACATGTTTTATATAGAATGACATTCCCTTGATCCCATCCTTGACCCTATTCCTCATTAAGTCCTGTGAAAAACATTTAAAAGAAACTTTGGGTGAGCATAAAAGGCTCAGTAAGGGATACACAAAGAATAAAAACTGTAAGTTTATCAAAACAAAAAGTAAACCATGTATACTTTATCAAAGTAATACTTTTCACATTTATGGAGTAGTAAAAACTCTTCAATGAATAAAAGATCATTACTTACCCTTTTGTAGCCAAAAGTTTACCATAAAACCCATATAAAGAACACATAACATATAAAGGTAACTTGGGACATAAACATACTTAAGTGGAATAACCATACGGTCGACTTCCACACATATCACTTAACGGAATAGCCATACGGCCAACTTCCATACATACTTAATGGAATAGCCATACGACCGACTTCCATACCCAATGCATTGGAGGTTATAACGTAACCACCCATCCTGGTATTCACGGCACCACCCGTTATATGGTTTATCACGTAACCACCCGTAAACTGTCCAAGTACCAATATAAAATCATAAAACATAAAACCAATATAAAGGAATGATAACATTTCCACATTTCAATCACAATATATCATTTAAATATATTGACATAATAGAATAATTTATCAAAACCATTTTAAATACCAAAATACATAAAAGATTATATGGTATTTATTTTATTTTAAAAACATTACGGCTTGTTGAGGAAGCCAAAGACCAAATAATACTCAAGGCGGCGGAAAAGGTCGTTGTCACCGCCTACGTTAAAAGAAACATTCCTTTCTGTCGTTTTGTAAAACGCTTCATAGAAAAGGATTCCTTTTGTATAAAAGTAAAATTCAAAGGGTTTTATACACCATACAAAAGAAAGTTGTGTATAAAACGAAATATGCCTCAATGAAAGGAGATTGAGACGAAGTCCCTTACCTCGGGTCCGACTTCACTCGATCGTTCTTTAACGTCCTGAATAATAAACTTGAGTTAATTTATATTTGCTTAAGAACCTTTTTCAAGTTCATTATTCCTTTTATATCACTTATTTCCATGTTATAAACATTTTGTAACCATTTAAGTTAATAATGTTTGTTTTGTCGATATTTGGTTCTTAAGTCGAAAGTGGACTTCTTACAATTACATGTTGTTTGTGTGGTCAAAGGTTCTTTATATCCAGAATGAAATTCCTGATTTAGATATCATATATATCATATATATCCAGCATATAAATGTATTTATAATATTACATAATCATTTAGAGGTAAGAAATGAAATGCACCGTTCATGGAGACGGTAAGCCGTACGTACGCATGAACGCTACTTTCATTTCTATGTTATATTAATGGAATTAAAACTAAATGGGAGGTATGTATATTTTAATTACAGAATTATATTAATCATTTAGATGTTTCATTCATCATATATATTGATTATATACATTTACTTATAATAGTACATTACATTTGGGGATAATAAATGAAATGCACCGTTCATGGAGACGGTAAGCCGTACGTACGCATGAATGCTACTTTCATTTCTATATCATACTTTAATGGAAATAAATCATAATGATATAGAGGTATATTATAATTCCAGTATAACATCATATATAATAACTTTAAATAAATCCTTTATACATCCGACATATGGCATTAACGAATCAAATCACTTTGAGGGGGAGGTAGTCCGCACTTCCTTAAATTAAGATATCGCATTTACCCATAATGGAAACCATAAAGGTATGCCCAAAATGAAAAATACAGATGATTAAGGAAAACATAAAAATATTATATATCATATATAAATATAGTGTCATCTTAATGGCCACCTTTTAAGGTGTTAGAAGAATATCGAACAATCATCGTTTCGTGAGGCAGAAATTTTCCGTCCACGGAAACAGTATGTTCTTTAACCATTAGACGTAGGTGTGTGTAAGTGTAGCTCGAATACTTCATATAAAAACATCCTAGTATATGGAAGATACTATAGTTGTTACAAAATAAATTAATAAAAATAGTTTAGGGGTTGGAGAAGAAAAATAAAACAAAACGACTCAAGTGAAGACATTACCTTAAAATCGGGTAACTCCCTTTGGATTGAGCTCAAAGGCTTCCATGGGAAGACTTCTGTCCAAAGTTAGGCTTCAAGGAGTAATAGAGGGATGTGGAGAGACAAAATGAGCAGGGTTTGGTCGAGACAAAGGCTTTTTAAGTGTGGGTAATTAGGTAGAGGTGGGGGCCTTTTATAAGAGGAGAGGAGGGGCACTCTTGGAAAGTAAAGAAATGTTCCATTATTTTAAAATGAGTTTGGGATTTAAAAGGTCCCACATGGATATAATTCGAGGATAAGGTGATAAGGGTTCGATATATACCCATACAATCGGTTTTGGACATGTGTAGGTCATGTATTTTTCATTCTCTTTCCATTTTATTTAAATCGTTAAATAATGTGGTCATCGCTGCATCATCATGATGTCATAAAGAATTTAATTTATTTAATGTTTAAAAATTATAAAAAAAATATCATGATGTAGGAAATCTTTTTAGATTTCTAATTAATATTTATAGTAATAAATATGACTTGTATTAACCCAAGTAAAAATTGTTTTAGTAAAACATTTCATGTTTGTGTCATTTTTACTTTAACATTAAATAAAAAAGCATAAATGTCATTATCATACCCAGGTGGCTCTATGGGGTACCAAAAATCGACCCATGGGTTGTCTTGGTCGGCCATAACTCATCGAATAGGGTTAGGACAGGTGTCAAGATATTTTCATTTTATTATAATATCATTTTTACCTTAAATTACACTAATTACCTTTAATCGTGATTCATAAAACATAAAAGTTACTATTCACCAAAAATTATTTTAATACCATTGAACCACATTTTACTTAATAATGAAAATAATTTAAATTGGATTTTTTAGATTCAAAACACAGAAGTGGTAAAGTCCCATTTAAACAAAAAATCAAATTTTGTAACCACCACTTTGCGGTTTCACTATTTATCAAAAATTGAAGTTTTTCAGAAAAAAATCAAAACATCACCCTAAGCTATATTTGATATTCCGAATTCAAAAATGAAGTCCATTTTAAAAAATTCAAAACATATAAGTTTCATTAATTAATTTAATAATTAATTCCCGTTTACAAAACAAATAGCGTGTTTTTATGAAACAATAAGTATCAAAAGATTGACACCTATTTAAGTCCAATTTCAAAGTGAAATTGATTCCAATGACCACCATTGGGTTAAATGGTAAAAATATATTCTAATTTCACTTTAAAACCAATTCAAAAGATAATCTAATCATCTTAATAAATTAGATTAAAAAGAGGTTTTGAATTAAAATACAACATTTTACACTATTCATTAAAAATGAACTTTATCAGAAAAATACGAAAAATTTACACAAAGTAATATTTGATGTCCTGATTCTAAAGAAGAGTTTTATTTGGTCCAATAGAATGTATAAGAGTGACCAAAACTATATTTAATGACGGTTCGCCGTCAAATGTTGATAAGTGGACCTTTCGTGAAAATTAGAGTATATAAGCCTAAAATTGAATTCTTTTCGTATTTTAAGCCTTTATCATTTATTAGATAAATGTAAAAACATTTAACAAACATATATAATCATATTTTAGTTATTTATATCCATTCCTGCCAGTACAACAACTACGTGTTAACTAACATTTAAAATAATATTATTTTATTACTAGTGTGCAACGTACGATTTCAAAGAAACTCTTTGTTGCGTATCGGGTATGCTATGGAACATAGCAACCCATTTAAAGTAAAATTAATATTTAATTCAAAAATATTAATAAATATGAAAATGTATTATTCTTTATTTACATGGGATGTTACAATCAACCTATATAGAAAAAAACTATTTATATTGATGTTGAAAGTTTAGATAACCAATTCCATTACCCTATTGAAGATGTTTATAGATAATTAATAATTATAATAATCATGTATCCATAAATAATCACAGGAAACACATGTAATGGAAGAATTGAAATGCACCTATTTAGAAGGGAATAAGCATGGAATATGAATTCAAGGTTTCTATAATGATGCATGAAACAATGCTCCTTATTGTACCAGGATATGGTAAAATATCCATAAAGCATATGAAATAACACAATTCTTGTGCTTCACCAAATGTTTAAAGGATATCAACTATAATAAATGAAATATAGAATTGCAATTTCTCATTCCCAGGAAACTTGGTACTTACCCTGAATGTGGGATAACTACACCTATCCATGGCTCATAATCAAGTTCTGACATGTTACTAATCTCCTATCTATATTCCTAAACAATAATTCGAAATAAAATTAAAATTATTTTGATAACACTTTGTGACATCCCAACCTCAATTCGACTCAAAGGTGCCCCATGCTGGTGGGCCACATGGCCTCAAGCATGCCACCTCATATGTTAGAGGATGCTAACAAGTAGAGTGGGCCTATGGTGTGTGTGTAGAGATATTTTTCCCTCATGTCATAGTGGAGAACAATGGATATATAAATATATATAACATGTAGATATAAATATTAGAATCATAATAATGAATAAAAAAATAATACCAGTAGTGGAAGATAAGAATAGGCATTCGTTAATAATAACCAACTCAAATTCTAAAAAATATAATTTTAATAATTAAAATGTAATTTCATGTCTCTAAAAGGTAATAAGACATGGTTATAAATCATTTTACTATCCATGAAGTACATATTATACCTAAATAAAAGAGATCAAAAACTATCCATGCATCCCAAGAACTAGCCCCATCATCTACTACCATGATCCATCCTTGGAAAGAAATCCAGTCCGGAGTCCAAGGAAGGATGGTTCCCCTTTTCCATACGTACGATCATATAGTATTCTCAGGTACCAATGGTGTCCCAGATTGGGTGGGATATAAATCTTAATAGGTCACCACAAACAGTGTCTACACAATCTATTTTGTGAATATAAACTGAGTAGTGTTTAGATATATAAAAAGTAAATCAGTAAAAAATAAATAACTCATACCATCTTTAGCCTCAGATGGTGTCTAAAAATGTGACCATTTATTTTTTTATGATTCAGTCAATACAGATATGTCATGTGAAATTGTAAAAAACACTAAAATAAATCATAATAATAAGTAAAAATGATCCAAGGTGAAACTAAGGCAACCTTGACCTGAGGGATCAACCAAATCATTGTAATAAATCATATAGTTTTGGAATAAAGTTTCCTTGTGTAATCCAAGAGGCCCACCCAATTCATTCCACTATAAAAGAGTCTAACTGATTCCATGGAGCTTATCCAATGTAATCTCATGCTAAGAAAGACGAAGCCTAATGGGGTGAATCTATGGCACTACGTGTCAAAGACAACATGTTGGATACAAGGAGTGTGTCTTATCCATCCTAATATCTAGATAGATAGTTAAGGGACCCTATATCATCATGCCAAGAATATGTTAGTAGATAAGGACCATGTTTCACGGTGGGTATATCCCTTGGAAACTAGCTCATTGAGTCAAAATTGCATCATCTGAGTGATCATGGAATTCCCTTTGGAATCTAAGGTTGGATTAAGATTGACCACTCATATAATGATAAAAAGGTCTATATGCAATAGGAAACTTATACATATATCATTATTTAATTTAGTCCATGTAATACACATGACATTAAATAAGTCATTTGGTTCATTTTATTACCTTTCATCAATGTGGAAATGTTAATCAATGACATGAAACCATTTATCACTTTAATTACATAATCACATCTTAGGTTCATTACATTACCATTAATTATACATGAAAATGTGTGCTAATGATATGAAACCACTATCAAATTCTGTTACCTTGTAATTTATTAGGTCCATACCATTACCTTTCATTTAGCATGACAATGTGATTTAAGACATGGAACAAATAAAAATTTTGTTATAATTAACTAGTGTAAGTGTTATTTATAAATATAAATTCCATTAAAAATTTAAAGATTATTTATTTAAGTTTAAATACTTACCATAGAGGGTCATGTGATAATCACACTTGAACAATGTCAAAAATGGAAACAAGGCATATTTAATGAAGCATCATACTTGGGGTGCACGACATTGAAGTAACAACCTATAATGGAATAGAGATCATGTATGAATAGGTATCTATAACATGAGAAAAAAAATTATAATAAAGGAATATGAATTTTAAGAATCACCGCTTGGGTGAAACCAGTATGTGCACATCAATAAAAAAAATTAAATGATGATTCTTTTAAGGAAAAGTCTTATACCACCTACCTTATGCCTATAAAATTCTCCTGATCTAGTATTGACCCTTAGTTTATCCTAGATTGGAAAAAAATGGATGAAAATATTAACGCTCTGAAAATAGGTCTTATGAGCCTATATCAAAATATCATCATCAATGAAAAAAAATACAAACTAAACCTAATGATTAAAGATAATACTCAGAGGTATCTAGAAAAAAAACAGAGATCGAATCCAATATCATAATTTTAAATAGGTTCAAAACCAAGGAATAGGGGTTTGGGAGCTCAAAATGGAGAAAAAAGAAGGCCTCTATCTTCTGGAAATGAAAAAAGGAATATTTGGGGTGAATTAGTATGTTTTTAAGGGAAAATAGTAATTTCACCCAAAATTTTAGGAGTTGCATGGTTTGGATGCACGGTTGGCTAAATCGTGTTCCAAATGTGAACACCTCGCTACCTTAAGATGGAACCCACATAGTTGGTCACATAATTTGAGAAACTATGAACTAACCATGATATTTGGACCTACTAACAATTTCGGTCCACTAGAATGATTTTGATGCCCTGGGAATATGGTTATGGAAAACTATGAACCCTAATTTTAGTTAGGAAATTCCCCACATGGTTAGGGGAAATCATGCTAGTTGGGCTTCATGATTTCTAGTATTAATTTGACCCAGTTCATTCCTTCACTAGCCTTGGTTATGAGCTCTAAACAAGCCCCAGATTCCCCTCTACACTTTTTTGACCTCATTAAGAATTCATAAAAGTTACAATATAAATCATTAGACCAAAACATTAAGTATCCATATACGGACCTTACCTTAAACATTACATAATCTAGTTATTTAAATTATATTTCACTTCTTTACATTCCCAAAGATCTTTTTGGTTTATAGTTTTATAAATTTAAGACATAACTCATACATATCAACCGACAATCATACAAAGTGGGTACCATTAAAATAGTATCTATTTCTTCTAAAACATAAAATTTTTAACACAAAAAAAACAACTCTATTTCTTTGACAAATATTCATTAAATTTCACTTGATTTACTTATTTATATTACACATCCTTATAACCTATGAAAAAAATTTAAAAACATGGTATGAGAATAAAAATCTCAGTAAGATATATAAAAATAATGAAATAAACCAATAGTCCATGAATACTTATAAACAAATGAAATCATTTTCAAAAAGACATACATCTCACCCATATATACTTACTTTCTAAAACATGATATTTACATAAAATTTTAAAGAATATATATAATATAATAAGTTTATCTTGGGGAACTACTTAATTATATTTAAACCCTCATAGCTACCTTATGAATTTTAAGCATCACAGCTACCCTATAATGTAACCATCACGACTACATTATGGTGTAACAATTGCAGTTATACTTGGAGTAACTATACGGATGAACTCCAACTTACACATACCCAATGAATTGTAGGAAGATATAGGTCACATCCTTCATCATATTAAAATCACTATAAAAAGAACATAATCATAAAATATGAATAATTTCATAAAAATATTGCTTCTGAATTTCATAAAATAGAATTTAAAAAGAGGATTTTTTATGGAAAGTTCCTTACAAAATTCATATAATTTAAGTGATAATTAATATAAAGAAATTATTATGTGTATAAAATATAAATATACATAATAAATTAGAATATAAAAGAAATTAATAAAAAAAATAATCTCATTAGCACATAATTAATGAAGTAGAAGGTTAACCAAAAGAAAAGAAATTGGGTTAAGAATTCCCTTACCTCAGGTTCGTCTGACTTAAAACTTGTTTAAACCTTCTATATAATGGTTAAAATGGTGTTATTAATATTTTAAAGAATAATAATCATGTTTATAAGTCCTTATATGGTAATTTTATAACATCATATGACCCATTTGTTAATAATATTTTTTTATTTCCATTATTTCGGGTGCGTGCTTTACATGATTTACATAGTCGGTTTGTAAAGGATTTTATTATCTAATGGGAGAGAAACTATATAAGTTGAATAAAATTGTGTTAATATGTTTTAAAAATATTAAATTATTCCATAAATAATTTTTATTATATGGTATGCAGATGAGTCATTAGATAAATCAATTGTGATATCCGTTTTGATCATTCAAGCAGTTCTTCGATAATCACAAACTTGTTTCATCATATACCTTTAATATTATCCATATAATTTAATTCCAAAACATAATAAAGGTCATATAAAAAAAATTAAAATCTTTATCAACCATTGAAATGGTTTTACATACATCTTTTAAGGAAGTAAAGTAAATTGAAGACACATCAACCATGATGTTGTTAAATCGACACATCACTGGCAGCATTTTAACATTTAGAATAAGAGGAAGAAGAGAGGAATAATGATGATGATTTTTTCATAAACATGATTATAATACATAATATATAATAATATAGCTTTCATTCCTCTTAGATAAGTCGAGGTGAATAGATTATAATAAAAGAAAATAATTGAAAAGGAAACACAAGAAAATGAAAGAGGGTTTTTACATCTTGATCTCTTCCCCTTGAGATCCTCCTTAAGGCTTGTGGTTTTGGTCTTTTGGTGAGAATAGAAGGCATTGGTTGTGGGGAAGAGCCTTGAGAAGTTTATTAGCAAGAATCTAGACCATTCTCAAATCTTTAGAGGTGTGAGAGGAAGAGGGGTGAGGGTGGTATTTATAGTAGAGGGGATGGGTTTCCATTATTTTAATGATTACTTTAATATTTTTACTCACGATTATGAATATTATTGATTCATATGACCCAAAATAGTAAATAGTGAATTTTATTCCAAACCAAAGGTTCTTAAATCATCCATGATGCTATAAAAAGTGTATGTAACATATAATGTATATATACGGTAAATGACGCTATATCACAATTCATAAAATATTTGAGTATTTCAAAAAAAAACAAAAATATTCACCAAAACCATTTTCTAATGAGTAGAATTAAAAAATAAACTCTATTTTATAAAAATAATTTTTAAATAAATTAAAATTAATTTTTATATTAAATCATAATTTTTTCCAAAAATAACAATTTTAAAAATATAACTGATTTTATAACACCTTGAAAAAATAATCAAAGTAACCAAAAATTTTAGAAATATATTTATTTGTGAGGTTACTATTAATTTGGTCATATTATTAATCATAAGGGTAACATTGATATTCATAAGGGTAGGTTATTATTCACCAAAAAATATGTTTGTTCTATTAGACTCCAAAATACTTACTGATCACAACCATGTATGTTCGTTTTTCAAAATTCAAATCATAGAAATGGAAAAATTATATTTTCCATCTAGTTTAAAACTATCTCCTTAAAAAAAGATTTATTATATAAGGACTCAGTGTTCATGTGTTTCAATTTAATTTTAAAACCTTGGGGTGTTGCATTCTCCCCACCTTCTGGAAATTGTGTTCTTGCAAATTTATTTACTTATTAAACAAGTGAGGGTACCTTTCCCTCAAAGCATTTTTAGATTCCCATGTTCCTTCTTCAATGACTTTGTTTATACATAAAACCTTTACCTTGTGTATTACCTTATTCCACAATACTTTTTCTGTTCAATCAAGAATCCGAATAGGCTTCTCTTCATAAGAAAGGTTATATTCCAGCTAAACTGCTTATGGGATCAAAACATGCGATGAATCTAGCACATACCTTCTCAACATTGAAACTCAAAAAAAATTGTGTACTTGAGATAAACTTGTAGGAAATGTAATGCTCCATCCCTAGTTATCTAGAGTAGGTACAATATTACATAACATTGTCATGATCACAATGGATCAAATCCCGAAAGGCCGATCAGTTAAGTAGACTTGGAAGTACTAGATACATACATAAGTTTTACATTACATTATAAAATGAAAAACAACAAAATTTTGTCTCCCTTGAACACATTAATCTCCCATATACTATCCCTATAGGTTAGTCATAATATAATTTTTCACATCCTGAAAAAATAAAACATAGAAAGGGGTGAGCTCAAATGCCCAGTAAGGATAACAATATTGTGGAAACATTCATAAATAAGCACAAACATTTAAGGAAATGTATAAGACTAAAAAATAATTCTTTTAATCTTAAAATTCACCATAATATGGAAAATATAAATAAATTAATTCTATTTACTTATTCACATGGATATTCTACTAGTAAAATAATCACCTGAAATATCAATAGGCAATTTCATATTGATGGAATGCATAATTCCAGATTTCATAACCACATAGTCAAGGCCTTGTGCCAAGACTACAAATAAGATTTTTTCAAGGCCTTGTTCCATTAAACTAGTTTTCCTTATAAGACCTACTGATGAATTGGGGGTAAATATAGGGCTTCACCCATCACTTACTAAGTCCAATGCATTCCTCATATGAAAATGTTGAAACATAACATAAGAATTTGTATTAAAACTAACATAAGAAATGTTAATAATTTAACCATAAACCATGAATGGTATAAAAATATCACATCCATAGTAAAACAATATCCAAAAAACTTCAATAAAATATGGAAGATTGTATAATAATAAATAAACATCAAACAAGCCTAACATCCAATAAAGGATGTTGACATAGATGAAATCAAAACTATTTGAGAGAAATATCCCTTTCTATTTTAAAAACTTTTAAAATTAATATAATTTTAAAAGAAATAATTTATTTTGAAAATATTATTATAAGCATTTAAGGGAATCTTAAAAGGTGTTACAACGGTGGAAATTAGCCTCACCCATCGTATAAGTCAAAAAAACATGCATTCCTTAATTTTTTCGAAAAGGTCGTAAAGGACCTTGTTTAGAAAATTAAAGAAAGATTCCATTAATAACATCTCATAAAAAGTAAAAAAAGGGTATAAATGACTTTAACCCATATTATAAGAAATAGTTAAAATATTTTTGAAAACCCTTTTTAAGAAACACAGATGTTGATGATAAGGAGGTCCCAGTAGATACTCACGTATAAATAACCTCAGATAATAAAGAGATTGTAGAATTAACCCTTAACTTGTACTTTTCATTGATCAAGGGTACATTATCCTTTTTTATAATAGTTAAATTGTTGTTTTTAAAATATACATTAACCACATACATAAATATAATATCATATATGATCTTCTAATATTGCTTTGTTAATAATATTTTAGTAGTATGATCGTTTTAGGTGTTAAATGATTCGTTTCCCTTTATATTCTTGGTTATGTGAGCCATTTTTGTTATGGATATGAAGTATTTGACTCATATAGAGAATTATATTAAGTTATTAGGCATTATTTTTAATCATAAAATGAAAATTATTCTTGAATTGTTATGATGAGGAATGAATTTTATCGCGTTCGTGGAGACGGTAATCCGTACATATGCACGAGTGACCATATCATTCTATTGATGGTTAAATAGTATGTAATTTGATGTTATATCATATATAAAGAATACCTAACATTTTATATTTATTATTTACATCATTTATACTCATTATTATACCCATCCAAATAATGATGTGTTTGGATAATAAACTACACCACGACGTGGAGATGGTAAGCCGTACGTACGCACGTATGGTGACTTGTCATTAATAGGATGGATAAAATAATGAATTTTGTTGTACCATATTTATAATAACATAAAAATATGTATAAGGTATTTGAGTTATTATTTTTTTATGGAAAAAATCAATAAAGAGGAAGTGGAAGAAGAAAATAACTATGAAAGAGGTGGTGAAATTATTATCTCTTCTTCGGGTGTTTCCTTTTGAGTTGATCAAAAGGGATCCTTAGGTTGGTTTCGGATCAAAGTAAGGCCTCTAGGTCTAATTTAGGGTAGTTTGGAGGATATTTAAGAAGTTTTTTTCTGAGCCAAATGGCTTTGGAGGTATGATTTTGAGAGAAGGAGAAGTACCCTTTTATAAGAGAGGTGAGGGCCGCTTTAAGAAAAGCTTGAAATATTATTTTACTATAAAATCATATTCAGCTTATAATGGCTCCAAAAAGATTTATTTAGAGTCTAAGGTGGTTATGGGTTGAAAAACACTCAACAAATAGGTTTTATACAGGTTTAGGTCACCATATTAACCTTATCCTTTAGATTTAACTCTTAGTTAAATAGTTTTACTTTTACCATGCATTCTTGTATTTTTATAATAAATGGTTAATAAACATACTATTAAAAATCAAGAAAACCTAAGTGGTTAATTATTGATATATATAACCTTATTTATGTCCTTTGGATGAACCTTGTATTTTTATGAATATTTTCTCAATTAATAATATAGTATTGGTTTTAAATATTCATTTATGTCAATTTTGACACTATTTGGTATTTTGTTTTTTTAAAAGTCATAAAAACTTTATCAGTTCGAAAAAAAGTTTATTTAATCAACCCTAACATGTCATATTAACCTAGAAACTTATTTTAATTCGTCAAAAGTTTCGATTTACAATTATATTAATATTTATAATATCAATTGATTAATATTTCAATAATACGGTAATTAATGCATCATCATTGGTTCAAAAATTAATTTAATTATTTAATGTATAAAAATTATAAATAAAATAACATTATGTAGGAAATAATTTTAGATTTATAATTAATATTTATAGTCTAATTTATCTTATGTATAACCATATATTAAAAATGGTTTAGTTATTAAACTTTGAATCAAACACTTTTAAATCTTCTTTAAATAAAATAATAATAAATGTCTTAATATAATCCATGTGAATAAAAAGGATCATATTTTATTCCTAAGTCTGATTTTGGTCTAAATAAACTTATCCAATAGAATTTGTAAATGTTTTAGGGTAATTATAATATCGTTTTTACCTTCAATTACACTATTTACTTTTAACCGTGGTAAATAAAAGTCAAAAGTTACTATTCACCAAAAATTATTTCCATCCTATTGAACCAAATTTTACTTAATTATGTCAATCATGTCTCTCAGATTTTTGAAAGTCAATTCACAGAAGTGGTAAAATTATGTTTTATGCAAATTTGTAGATATGGGTTGAAGGTGGGTAAAAGATGGTAAAAAGTTCAATAAAATTTTATACATCTAATATTATTATAAAATGACTCCAACGAATTATGTTGAACTTATATAGGTAATATGTATCAATTGTGATGAAAAATAAAAATAAATTAAATAAATAATTAGTTAAATAAAAAGTTATTATTAAACAATAACATAGTGTTTTTTCACTATTCGTTAAAAATTGAAAGTTTTTATAAAAATACCAAAAATTCAACCTAAGATAATTTTGATATTTCGAACCCAAAACTGAAGTCCATTTTAAAAAATAAACTTTATAAAATTTCAAAAAGTGGGTATTATTATTCATAATGGCCAGTTTGATTTGTCGTGGTGTGTTAAAACTCCATGTTGTGTATAGTTCAAGTTATTGCATTATTCAAAGGGAAATTCACCGTGGAAGCTTGGGGTGTTATAGTAAAAGATACTCCGTAGGCAACCGATCCAATTTTTTCTAGGATTTCATAAGGTCCAATGAACTGTGTACTTAGCTTCCCTTTCTTACCAAAATGAATAATATTTTTCCATGGTGAGATTCTAAGAAAAACATGATCACCCACCTCAAGGGAAAAGTTTTTCCTTCTGTTATGTTTATAACATTTCTGTTTGCTTTGAGATTTTCTCTTGTGTTTCTGGATCATCTTCACTTTCCTAACCACTTCCTCTACAAATTATGGTCCCATCAACTTCCTTTCCCTTACTTCATCCCAAAAAGATGGAGTTTGATATGGCTTCCCATATAATTCCTCAAATATGACATGTGTATACTAGAATAAAAACTATTATTATAATAAAATTAAACTAAAAAAATATGTTGATCCCAACTTCCCAGGTAATCTATTGAACAAGCTCAAATAATATCCTCCAATGTCTGAATTGTTCATTCTGATTTCACATCTGATTGCGGATGGAAGGATGTACTGAAATTTTATTTTGTTCGCAACAGCTTTTAAAGGCCTTTACAAAAGTTACAAGTTAACCTGGGATCATGGTCAGATACAATAGAAAGGGTAACTCCATGTAACCTGAAAATCACTTTGAGGTATGGTTGAGAAATATGATCCAAAGACATAGTATCTTGAATATCATGGAAATGAGCATATTTAGTCAGTCGATCAACAAAATTCCAAATTTCATTGTTACCTAGAGATGTATTTGGTAGTACCATAATGAAGTCTATGGATATATTTTCCCATTTCCACTCTATAACGGGTAAAGGATTAAGCATCCTCTTCAGTAACTACCACTCTCCATTAACCTATTGACATGTCAAACATTTCATGGTAAAATATTCAATATCTATTTTCATTCCATCCAACCAGTAATACTCTCAAAGGTCTCTGTACATATTTTTGTTTCCAGGATGAACAGAAAATAGAGAACTATGAGCTTCACACAAAAATTATTTCTTTAGTAGAGAATCACAAGGAACACATAATCTAATTATTAATCGTAGAACAAAATATTTATCAATTTTGAATTCTATAAACATACCCATTTTAACCAATTATGCTTTTTTCTATAACTCCATGTCTTCCTTCTATACTTCCTTAATTATATCTAACAAATATTACTGAACTGAAACAAAAAACAAAATAGATAAACTTCCTACACCAACAACTTCCAAGCCAAAATTCATTAAGTAGATAATAAAAGGGTCGTGTTCTATCCGTAACATAGTTGATGATGCATGATATTATCGACTCATGGAATATTCCTTTTTTTCTTTTCCAGGATAGTAAGTGATTGTTCAATCATAATATTTTATCAATTCAAACCATCTTATCGACCATATGTTTAATTCATTTTGAGTGAATATATACTTCATACTTTTTTGGTCATTATATATTTCACATTTGGATCTATATAAATGATGGCTCCAAAATTTTGATGTGAAACCATAGCTACTAATTCAGATCATTTGTGGGAGAATTTAACTCATGAGTTTTTAGTTGTCTTGAAGCATAAGAAATTACCTGATCATTTGACATCAGAATGCAACAAATTCCCTTTAATGAAGCATCATTATAGTTGAAAGACTCACCATTTCTAGAATGTAGGTTCAAAACTGGAGCATTCCTCAATCATCTTTTTAATTCATGAAAAAAAGCATCACATTATTTTGTCTTGGTGAATTTAACTCCTTTTCACGTTTACATGGTCAATGAACTAGATATCCACACAAAGTTTTCAACAAACATCCGATAATATCATTCCAAACTAAGAAAAATATGAATCATAGTTATATTTTTGGGTCTTTCCTATTCTACAATGACTTTCATTTTAGCATGATCAATAGTTATGACATCTTTAGAAAGAATGTGACCAAGGAAAGAAATTTTTTTCACCAAAATTCACACTTTTTGAATTTTCCATACAGTTTCTTTTCATTCATGGGTTTCAAAAAAATCCTTATATGTTTTTTATGATCCTCTTTAGTTCTAGAATATACCATAATGTCATAAATAAAAACAACCACAAATTTATCCATGAACTCATTAAATATTCTATTCATAAGATCCATGAATATAGTAGGTGAATTAGTTAACCCAACTAGTATAACAACAAATTCATAATGACCGTATCTAGTTTGAAAATATATTTTTATAATTTCACACTCCTTCACCATTATCGGATGATACCCTAATCTCAATTTGATCCTGAAAAAATACTGATATCCTTGGAGGTGATCAATCAAGTCATAGATGTGAGGAAAATTATACCTATTCTTAACAGTAATGTTATTCAAAGATCTATAATAAATGAAAAGTTTCGTGGAACCATATTTATTTTTAACAAGAAAAATAGCATATCCCCATTGTGAAGTTCTAGGATGAATGAATCCTTTATCAAGAAACTATTGTAACTGATTTTTCGATTCAAGAATTTCGATTGGATTCATTTGATAAGGGGGATTTGAAATTGGATTAGCTTCAGGAACTAAGTAAATTGTGAATTCAAAATCCTAATCAGGTATAATATTGGGTATCTCATCAATAAAAACATCAAGGTATTCATTTACCACTAGCACATCATTAATATCAATAGTTATATTATTTTCAACAATATGAGAAAGATAAGTTTCATTTCCATCTTTTAATAGTTTATTAGTTTCTGGATAAGTTATCAACCATGAGGGTTCTTTCTTGTATACAAACTAAAACTCTTTCCTAAAAAAACTTCATTAGCTCTACAATTAACCTTATCATGATAAACATAAATCCAATCCATATCCAAAATGACATCAAACTCTACTAATGGAAAAACAACAAGGTTTTTAGGTAATTTTTTTCCACATATAACAATAGAATGATTCTTAAAATACCATTTTCTATAACATTTCCCCCAGGTGTTTTAACAATAAGTTCTTGTCTCAAATTTTGATACGATATTTCCAATTTCCTATAAAAAAATTTAGAAATAAATGAATTTGTAGACACCGTATCAAAAAATACTTTAGAAAATCTGGGTAAATAAAAAAACGTAATACCACTTCATTGGATGGTCTGAAATTTGATAACATGGTCCCAAAGGTTCTCACTACAACTTTCTGCTTATAGTATGGTTGTTTTCATTCACTTGAATCTTTCTTTGGGTTGGCATTTTCATAATCAATCATCTCACCATATTTAAAACACTTTACAGTTTTCTTATCAGAATTGATCATAAGATCATTCAAATTAAAATCTCATTTCATATGTCCAAACAAAACACATCGAAAACACTTCCCGGTTTTGGTAAGACATTCCCTGGGGTTATTTTTACCTCACTTTTCATAAATTGGATGTTGGACTTTATTACCATCACATTTGTTTGATTTATTATTACCCATCACTTCCCATATAGACCTATTCTTATGTTTTTTTCAAAGAACATGTGATCATCATCAAACTCCATTTCAATCATCTCAGCACATCAGACAAGTTTTTCATGAATTTTTAATTATCAGGAAGCCAAATCCCTTTGGTATATTGGGTTTAATATTGAGTAAAAGCAATTTATTTTTCATTAAAAATCCCAAATAAGATTTGGAGCATACCTTTCTAGTCGGGTAAATTTTTCTTTATACACAGCTAATGAATCTTTCTAATTTTTCCTCAATTCAAGGAATTTATTCTCTATTCTAAGTAAAAACACCTTAGGAAAATATATTTCAAGGAAAATAATTTTAAATTAATCCCGCTCTAAGGATTTAATATCTTCCCAATCCCTGATATTCTTGATCATTTACCACAACCGATCAGATTCACTTTCAAAAAGATAAATGGAAAGACTAACCTTTTTATAATCTGAACATTACAAAACATAAAATATATTATCAAGGGATTTAATCCATTCTTCAGCCACTATTGGGTTTAAAGATCCACTGAAAGTATGAGGGTGTTTCCTCATAAAATGTTTTACTATCATCATCTTCTTTTATTGTAGTTATGGTTGTTCTGCTATATGGATTACACTCCCATTTATTTCCTATGTCATCTAAATGATTACTATCACAAACTGATCTGTTACAATTCCCATCATTGGTGATTGTGGATTCGAAAAGATATCAGCCTCTCGATTCCATCAAACTTCAGATTCCATGTTTCTTATGGGTAAAACAATTTTGAACAGACATATCTCATATGAAGACACATGGTAATCATTAAACTCTATACCATTTCAACATAAACATAAGTTAAAAATCATTTATGGTATTCTATTAACATCATACAAACTCCTAAAGTTATTTAAACCATGATATGATACCAACTATAAGAACTCAGCCTTAAAATTTACATAATCTAGATATTTAAAATAGATTTCACTTCTATAAATTCCTAAATTTATTTTTTGGTTAATAGTTTTATAGATTTTGGACATAACTCATACATATCAACCCATAATAAAACAGAGTGGATAACATTATAACAGTATCCATTTATTCCAAAATATAATATTTTTAACACAAAACAACAACATGATTACTTTGAAAAATATTCAAAACATTTAACTTGACTTCCTTATTTATCTTACACATCCTTATAACCTATGAAAAAACATTTTAAAGCATGGGATGAGTATAAAAATATTAGTAATTTATATGAAAGGAACGAAATAAACCATTAGTATATAAATAATTATAAACATAGGAAATCATTTTCACCAAGACATACTTCTCACCCATAAATACTTACTTTGTGAAACATGATATTTCCATAAAACATTAAAGAAAATTTATAAAATCATAAGGGTATATTTTGGAATTAATTAATTATATTTTAACCCCTATGTCTACCTTATGAATTGTAAGCCGCACGACTACATTACAATATAACCCTCAGGACAACCTTATAGTGTAACCATCGCAGTTACACTTGGTGCCACCATATAGAAGACCTCCAACATACAAAAAACCAATGAATTGGCGGTAGATATAGGTCCCAAACTTCATCATAAAAAATTCCCATGAACTATAACATAATCATAAAAAATGAATAATTTCATAAAAACATTGCTTTTGAATTTCATAAAATAGAATTTGAGAACAGGATTTTTAAAGGAACGTCCCTTACAAAAATCATATAATTGAAGTGAGAATTTATATAATGAAAGTATTGTGTGTATAAAAAGTAAATACACATAATAAATGATAATATAAACGAAATTAATACCAAAAATAATTTTAGTATAACATAATTAATGAATTATATGGTTAACCCAAAGAATGGAAATTGGGTTAAGAATTCCCTTATCTCATGTTTGTATTAATCAAAACTTGTTGAAACCTCATATATAATAGTTAAAAGGGTGTTTTTAATATTTTAAATAATCATAATAATGTTTATAACACCTTATATAAACATTTTATAACATCATTCAACCCATTTATTAATAATATTTTTTATTTCAATTGTTTGGGGTGCAGGCTTTACATTATTTACTTGGTCATTTCGTAAAGGATTTTCTTGTCGAATGGAATAAAAAATCTGGAAGTGGTATAAAATGGTGTTAATATGTTTCTAGAATATTAAATTGTTCTATAAATCATTTTGGTTATATTATATGATGATGAATCATTAGATAAATTAATATTGATAATTTTTTTGATCATTTCGGTGGTTCTGTGATAATCACAAAATTGTTTAATCATATACCTTTAATATTATGAATATAATTTAATTCAAGAACATAATAGAGGTAATATAATACAATTTATGATATTTTTCAACAATTAAAATGGTTTTAAAACCATCTTTTAATGAAATAAATGAAATTGAAGACACGTTGTCCATAATGTTAGTAAATGAACACATTGTGGATAATGTTTTTACTCTTATTATAAGAGGAATAAACGAAGAAGAATGATGATGAATTTCTCTATAAACATGATAAAAATAATATATATATATATATATAACTAGATCTTTCAACCCTCTTGGATAAGGGGAGGTGAATAGAGTATAAGAAAAGAAAATAATTTAAAATAAAACGCAAGAAAATGAAAGAGGCATTTTACCACTTGATCTCTTCTCCTTGAGTTCATCATTAAGGCCTTTAGTTTTAGCCTTTTGGTGAGACTAGAAGTTCTTGGATGTGGGGAAGTTCCTTGGTAAGGGTATTAGGTAGAACATAGTAAATTATAATAGCTTGAGATGTGCGATAGGAAGAGGGGAGTGAGGGTGGTATTTACAGTGGTGGAGAGGAAGGGTTTTCCATTATTTTAATCATTAGTTTAATATTTTTTCTCAAGACTATGAATAGTATTGATTCATGTAACCCAAAATAGTAAAGAGTGAATTTGATTTCAGACCATGGGTGATTACATTATCCATGGTTCTAGGAATAATTAATTTAACATATAATGTATATATACAGTAAATGATTGTATTTCACTAGTCATACAGAATTTGAGTATTTCAAAAAAATATAAAATATTCACCCTAACAATTTTTTGATGTGTAGAATTAAAAAATAATTTTTTTATCAAAATAATATTATAAATATGAAAAATTTAATTTTTAAATAAAATCGTAATTTTATCCAAAAATAAAAATTTTAAAACTATAACTAATTTTATAACACCTTGAAAAATTAATCAAGGTATCATAAATTATTCGAAATACACTCATTTGTGAGGTTACTATTAATTTTCTCATATTAATATTCATAAGGTTAAGATTAATATTTATATTTCTAGGTTAATATTCACTAAAATTTATGTTTTTCATATCAGACTCCAAAAAACATACTGATCGCTAGCGTGTATGGCTGTTTTTCATAATTCAAATCATAAAAGCAAAAAAATTATATTTAAAAACTATTTTACAACTATATCCTTAAAATAAAGTTTAAATATGTAAGGACCTACTATTTCATGCATTTCAATTTTTTTCAGAACCTTGGGGTGTTAGAATCCATGTATTGTATACAAAAATAGGTTCTTACATATACAAAGAATTTGGTTCGTCTTGAAGTTCACCAAAACTAGGGACTTTTATACCATCTCAAATATAGTATTTATGGTTTTAAGAAAGTACTGTGGAATTGGAATAGGAAGTTAAATGACATCATGGCAAATTGGGTGTTCATCTAAAGAAATGTTGATCATTTTTTTATTATAATGATTTTGGTGATGGGAGTTTTATTATCCAACTTCTCTATGTTAATGAAATGATATTTGTAGGTTAGATAAAGGAAATAATTGATCAAATGATAGATAAATTTATATAGAAGAATCAAGATAAAGGAATTTGGTCTGGAAAATTATATTTTAGGGGAAATTATTATAAGGAACCTATGTTTTGGTATATTTTACTTGACTTGGGAATATTACATCCAAAAGATTATAAATCACTTTGGTATGTTAGTAGTAAAACTGGTGTATCCATCCCTAGATAAAAACATCAAGATTAGAAATTATTAATCACCATGAATGAAAGTTGAGGCCGAGTATATAGTGATGGTTTCATATGAATCACTTGTTAAAATTTTGATGCATTATATGCTATGTACTTGTCTATACATTGAACAAACTATGGTTTGTTTCATCATATTTAAGTATAACTCTACAAGAGAGAAATGGGAGGCTATAAAATAGATTACCTCATAAATAAAGGGTTTCAGGAACATAGAACATTGCTTCAAAATATATGATCATTTTCAAGGTTTTATAAAATCATATTTTGGTGGAGATTTAGATACAAGGAAGAGAAATTTCAGTTATGTGTTTAATTACAGCAGAATTGAAGTGATTTAGATGTCAAAGCTTTATCTAGTTGTTTCTCTCTTGATAATAGAAATGGAGTGCATCACCTTGATAGGATCTAGGATGGGGTTAGTTTGGTTGGAAATATTATTAGAGGATCATGGAGGAAGACTAGAAGTTTGAATATAGTTTTTTGACTCATATAATACAATTCACTTGGATGAAAATATATAGTTTCATTCTCAGATGAGTACATTCATATAAAGTACCACTTCATTCATAATTTTTTTGACGGTGAGTTTTTATACCTATAAAATATTAATGAATTTTTAAATCCAAAATATATCCTAATGAAGGTGGTTACCATGGAAGTACAAAGACATTTTTTTGCTTTAGTAGGATGTGGAAAATTGGGAATTATTATTGGGGAATCATAAAGCCATTTAAATAAAGTGGATGGAAAGAAATATATGGAAACTAAGACAGAACTTAAATATAAACCTGAGTAAAATAATATTCAGTGGGATATCATTGGGCTCAATCAATGTGAGTATCAATTTTTTGGTCAAGTAAAACTGACACCTCTATAAAGAAAAATTTTTGTAGGTTTAATTTATGGATAATAGAAGGGGGGATGTTGGAGGAGTCAAAAAATATAGTTCGAGACACATTAATCTAAAAGTAGTTTTCATCCAAAATAGTGTAAAAAATTACATCATTGTAAGATCATCTATTGGATAATATACTCCTGTATATTAGGAGAAATCTTTGGAAGGAAAGAACAGTGTACCAAAGGATCTAGTTAAGGCTATGTAAGCCTTTTACTAAATAGAGGATCTTCCATGAAGATATTCTTCTGTGTATTACAGCCCATAATGATTAGATAATGATGGATTCCAAAAGCACTGGATGGGAACTACTATAAATGTAGGGCATAATCACATTATTATGTACTCGTTTTCATTGTAATAATATTTCCTTCTTGTGAATAAAAGTAAAGTTAAGTTCCCCCATATAATAGGACATAAGTCCAAATCACAAAATATTTTTTTATCGTTGTGCCTTTATTTTTTTAGATCTTTAAAATTGATAGTTCATTCCTATATCTTACAAAGGTTTTATATTATAGTAGGGTGACTTGTGTACAGTGAATTCCATGTTATGATTGTTGTATCACAGTGTTCATTCTGAAACATTCATTTTCTCATGGAACGTTTTGGTGGTGTGTATTGTGGTTTAGTAAAACATAGTTATGGACCCAACATTTTTAACCTTTTAACAAAATATATTTACATAATTAAAATAAATAAAAAACACAAGTAATATTTTATTTATTTATTTTTAACAGAGAATGTACTTTTTCATTAATTTTTTTAATGTTTTAATTGATTCTAATGACATAACATTATTTCCTTTTTATTATATTTTATTTTTTGAAAAATAATTATATATTTTCAATATAATTCTCATATAAGATCAAGTATAGAGTATATGTTTTATTTTTTAATGGTTTATTAAAATAGCATGTGTTATATTATTTAAATAAAAGACATAATATATGTTATATTTTATTTATCGATTTTTTAGTATAACATGTGGTTTATTGTTAAACATTTTAATTTTTTTATTACTTTTTAATGATGAGATATTTTTTATGAGAGAGCATTTTTTCTAAATTTTTATTAATATATTTATTTAAAATGAATTATATAACATGTGTTTTGTATTATTTATTAATTTTTTTAATAATACATGTATTTTTTCACTGAGGAAATTGAAAAATTATTTTTAATGTGTTATTTATTTAATTTTTTAATAGAACATATGTTATATTAAAATTTTATATATTTAATATAGTTTTAATAACAAAATACATGTCATATTATTATTAAATGTTAATTTTTTGTTATGGATTGTGTATTTTTTATTTATTATATGATTTTTCATATAAAATGAATGTCAAGCCAAGTGTGTTGTATCATTGTTGCTATTTATTAAAAAATATGTATTATATCGTTTAAATGATGATATATTCTAGATGTTATTTAATAATTTTTAATAAAAATGTGTTATATCATTGATATTTAAAACCCTTTTTTTATTTTAAAATTTAGAATGTGTGTAATTATATTATTTTGATTTTTTATTACAAAATAACTTGTTTTTTTCATTTTTCAATTTAAGTTTTTATAAAAAAGGTTAAAAAGATATATGTTTGATGTTTTTTATTGGTTTTTAATATAATTTTCATTATACCTTTGTTATTAATGAAATAACATTTGCTGTTTTTTGGTCACAACGGAAGAGGAAGGACAGATTCTTGTTTAATATTTTAGTCTAAACATTTAAAAATGGTGCCATAACCATTAAAAAGAACATCACATATAATTTATAATTAATTATTTAAATAAAATAAATACCTAGATAATTATATTCTCAATTATATTCTCACTCAACATTGACATCACTAACTTGGTCACCAATCGTGTTTGACGGTATCATTTTTTTAGAATATCGGCAAGGATCCCTCTTGACGTATCCACATGTAATCTATGAAGCTTTGAATTATTTTTTTAAACACCTAGATTCCATCTAAAAAATATCAAGGATTTATATATTTCATCTTGATCATTATAAGGGATCACTTATTTTCTCCCTCTATAACTTGATAGGATAATTCACTTGAGAACATCATATCATATCCATAACACACGTATTGGATTTTATAAATTAATTTAATAGTAAAAGAATATTAATACATTATATTATTTTAATTTGATTCTAATAAATGATATAATAAAATTTATCTTAAATAATAAAATATTTATTATTTTATGTGACTGGAAATATAAAATCCCTTGTCATATGTCACTTAAATAAAATTTATAAAATTTATATTATTATTTAAAAGACATTTAACATTATAATATCATTTATTAAATAAAAATTATTTAAATCATATTAAAATACATGACACATGTCCCCACACTTAAATAATAATATTTATTATTTTCAGTGACTCGTAATAATCTAATTTCATTTCTTAAACAAATAAACATTTTTTAAATTATATTAAAATTATAACTTTTGGATATTTAACTCAATTTGTATCCACCCTTAAAATTATTGAATCTTGAATAACAAAATATTCAACCAAAAGCATAATATAAATATTATATTCACTTAACTTTCAAATATATATATATATATATATATATTCACTTACCATAAATAAAATATTTATTTAAAAACATTAACTAAATTTTTCAATGAATAAATATTTTATTCATTAACATGGGAATAAAAAATATGATATTAAATCCAAGTCACTTATTTTAAACATAAACATCTCATAATTTAATTTTATGATCAATATAACTTGAAGAAATATTATTCCACTAGCCTAAAATAAATTTATTTTTAAATATAAATTCAATATAATTTAATGAGATTTTTTGTACTCTTTCTCAGTGGAAATAAAAATAACTTAACTAAATTCCAATATTATAATCTAGAAACATTTGGAGGAACTCATAGAGAAATAATATAGTTTAACAACTACAACAATCTTCCTAAAAATGAAATTATTTATTATAATCCTTTTCCCATCAATATCTCATCAAGTAGGATGCATACACTTATCATTATTAGTAACACCCTAAGTATTTATGAATTATTATTTTTTGAAATAAATTAAATTTCATTAATATCTTGGGTTACAAGAAACAACAATTTAATGTTGTACAGTGCGAAAAAAATGGGTTATCTTTCCTTATATATGACACTGAATTTTAACAAAAACCATGATATATTATTAATATTGTTATTTAAATGTGACTTTTATAACCTAAACATTAAAATTATCTACAATAATAGTGATAAATAATATTTTAAATATTATTTAATATGGATTTATTTAAATAAGTCATATTGATAAAAAAGCATATAATTTTTTATAAAGTATTTATATGTTTTGAAAATACTATTTTCTTTAAAGTTGTTTTTTAATTATTTTTATTAAAAATAATAAAATTATTTTTTGAAATTTTTTGAAAATTAATTTGGTAAACTGAAATTAATTTTTTAAATCATCATTTAAAATATATATAAGGGTTAATTTTTTGTATTTTCTATTTTTTTATAAATAGTGAAAATACTGAATTTTAATTGAAAAAAACTTTTAATTTAATTTTTTTATAAAGTTAATTTATATTTTAAATTGGTTTCAACCTAAAATTAGTTCAATTATACATCTAATAATATAAATTTATTCATTTTAATCAATTTCATAAGGAATTTTGATATAATAACTTTCTAGACTTTTGAACATTTTTTCATTAAAAACATTCTTTCTCATAGAATATGTAGGGTTAATTTTTAAATTACAATTTTACAATTATATGAATGGAATTTGAAGAAATGGATTCTATTTTTTTAATCACAAAATTTTATATTATGTAATAATATTATATTATATTTTTATGAAACCTAATAGAAAATTAGTAAAAATTATTTACTGTGCTTAAGGTAAAAATGGGTCTACTTGTGATTTAAACTTAAAAAAATAAGAGTTAATAATAACTAAAAACATTTACAACACTCATTAGACAAATTATTTAGACGATATCTCTTCTAGGATCTATAATTTTTTATTTTGGAACCTTTTTTCATGATGAAAATGTGGGTATACCTTTTTCTTTTAAAAAAATATTGGTGCCACACTCACAAAACTTATAAAAGGCCACCCCGACTCCACATCTCTTCACACCTTCAAACCCTTTAATTTCATAAAATAACTACACAAATCACATCAAAACGTCCCTCCTCTCATCCTATAATACTTATTTTGTAAATAAATACAGCCAAGTATTTTGGTGCAAATCTAAGGAGGATACCCAAAGAAGAGGCAATGCTCATCAACGGGTATTTTTGTATTATTTATTCCTCCACCTGCTTAAATTATTATTATATCTTGATAATGTAATAACCATAGTATATTAAATATACATATAATCTATTATGTTAATTTAATTACCTACAACCATATTAGCTTCCATCAAATGGGTTATGAAATCATTATTCGTGTGTACGGAGGACAACTGCCTTACAAAGCGTTGTCATTCATATTTGCATTACCACCTCTCAAAGATATAAATAATGATGGATTTAATTTTTATATAAGATATTTATTACATTATTATTCTTATTTAATTATTGTTTCACACATACCTATATACTTTACATTGTATGGGAAAATGATAATGTCACTCATGTGTACGATGGACTACCGCCTCACGAAGTGGTGTGATTCATTCACGCTCTACATTGAAGGAAATATGGATGTGTTTAATGAAAAATTGTGATATATATTACATAAAAATAATTTTTTAATTATAATATATCATTTACCTTTATTTCTTTCGATCTTAAAATAAAATGGAAATAATGTTCAAGCTTATGTGAGGCCTACCATCCCCATGAATGGTGTATTTCATTTTCTATCACTAAATTTTATGGATTACTAAAAATACATATATAATGAATATATATGATATTTATATCATTTTTTACATTATATATATTTTGAAACCATGATCAATGAAAGTGGACCAAAAATAAAAAAACAAAACCTACTTGAATAAGGCATTTCTTTCCCAAAATGAGACTTTAACACTGAATTATTAATAAATAGGTAATAAAAGGTAATAATTAAATATTATATGGTATAATAAATAGGTATTTATGGTTATATAATGTATTTATAATAAACTTATATTTATTATACGTGATTTTTGAATGTGTATGAAAAAATTGAATACTTAAGGTAAGGTATTTCTAGTCTCTTTTATTTTTGGGACACATGCAAATTCCCCACTCATTTCATTTATGTCATGTATATAAGTCCCATTTAATATTTTATATAATGAATCCCAATATTATAATTATATTTAAATTTTCATTTTAAATTATTATTTATTTGGGATTACAATTAAAAATATTACCAAAGCGGTAAGGGATTTTTGTCTCAGTTTTCCTTCTTTTGATATACGCACAAATACTCCCTCACGAGGTGTCTATACAACCCCATTAAAATTTAATATCATGAATTAATTTATCCTAAATATATTTTAATTTTAATTTAATGTTATTAATTAATTGGGTTTAAATTTCAAAGTTAACAAAGTGGTAATAATTTTATGTTACAATCTCATCCTTTATTCGTATTTTTTATGATTATTCTTTCAATGATAAAATATTATGAACCATATCTAAAGAAACTGATGAATTTTATTATCCTATGTGTATTCATGATATTAATAGTACCATTTTTTCACTCTTTGGTACATAAAATATTTGATCAAATGTTTTTATGAATATGTGACTTCTTCTCTCTCTTCGGATGGAAATATGTTTTCTTCCAAAACCATGTTTTCAAAAAATGATTTCAAAAATGTTTCTAAGATTATAATATTATTTTTAAATGAAATTTTCACCCATTTTTTACTTTTTTAAAAATTATTTTGAAACAAATCCACATGTCATTTTCCAAAAAATGATCGTTTGGATTCTATGAAAAATGTGAAAGGAATCATTATTTTAGCATGTACGACCTAAAAAAATTCACATCGTCTTGAATATTACTTGATTTGAATATTATTTTATAATTTTTCAAGTATATTTGAAAATAAAATGATTTTACAAATGATTTATGTTTTAAAAAGTTTTTTTCAAACTTAAAATGATACTTTCCTTAAGAAATATTTTAAATTATTTTTAAATATTCCTTTATAATATTTCAAGGTTATTTTCAAATTAGTTGATTTTGAAATGGTTTTATGTTTTAAAAAATTGATTTTAAAATAAAAGTTATTTTCTTAAGAAAAATTTTAAATTATATTTGAAAATAATTTTCCATCTAAAATAATATTCATTTATGCTACCTATTCTTTACTGGGGATTTGAACCAAGGTTGCCATTCTTATTATTTCTATGAATGGTTTATTATGACAAGATGTTTATGAAACCCATTTATCTTTTTTGGGTTATACCATGATAGAATTCTTATTAAACATGCTTCATTTTAATGGGTTATTCAATGATGAAATGATGAAATTATTATGAAAACTATCTTTTTTTACATGTTACAATATTAAGAAATGATTATGGAAACTATTTAATTTCATGGGTTATGATATGAAGAATGTTTTATGATCTTTTGGAACACATATGTATGATTTTCATTATGATATGGGTGGTAACTAGATCTCTATCCAATGCATTAGGTAATGATTAATGTTATATGAGCTCAAAGGATATATGAGAGGATATTCCAAGCCAAAAAAAGGGTATATGGGAGGTTATCCTAAGCCCGAAGTATGTACATAGGTGGTTATCGCATCCTAACATGTTATGAATTTATTGGTATAAAGCCTTTACATAAGAGTTTTTATGCTTATGTGTATGACACCAATCTATGTCTTATGCTTATGTTATAATCTCATCTCTCAGGTTCATTGATTTCCTTATGATCCATGTCTTATGAACTTTCAATATTTTTCCATGACTCAAGATTATGTTATTAGATGTGAAACATATTGTTTTCAAATGTTATGATCTTGTTATCATGCCATTATGTTCATGTTATGATTTTGTATCTCTATTTTTTACCCTTAATGAGCATCTGAGCTCACTCTTTCTTATGTTTCCTTTCCCCATGATATGAAGAAATGTATTACGTATGATATGTCTAAGAAGGTTGCTAGTTCTTAAGATCATAGTGGGAGATGATATAGTTTACATATGGACTTTTTGTTTGTTTTTAAAATTTCCCAATGATAGTAAACTATTACAATCCTCAAGCATGTGTTTGTGTAAGGTAATGAATATTCATAAAAAATTATGAAATATCTATGTATGTTAATCCATGGTTGCTATAATTGGTATCATAGGATAGGTTTAGTTAGCCTTTGGAAAATAGGATGAGAAAACCATGCTAATATCCTTAAGTACGTGTCTATATATAAGTGTAAGGATGATTCAAAGTATATGAAATTTCCCAAGAATTTTGTTAAATGGAAGAGCGAGTGGTTTCCATGAAATTACATCCCTGTATGGATACTACAAGTATATGTTCCTATAGATTAGATTGAAATAACCCTATATTTTATCAATTTAAATTCACTTATTATAATTATTTAATATATTATTATCACATAAAAAACATTAAAAACAAAATAAAAACATTATAAATGAATAATGAATGAAATAAGAGGTATTCCTAGAAATTAAGGAACCTAAACCAATGGAATATGAACCCGACCATTGGAATATTAATATGACCCTTATGAATATTAAATCATCCAATAGAATATTGACATAACCTATGAAAGTATAAAATAAATTTGGGTATCCTATAAATGAATGTATTGTATAATTATATCATAGTATAAGTAAAAAAATGTTTGGAAAATTATTAATTCGGTGTTGGTATATTTGTAAGTTATAAATATTTAATTATAATTTTGTAATTAATATAGTTATTGGATAAAAAGTTTATTCTCCTAAAATTTATTAATAAATTTATATTTTGTTGTCTTATAATGTTTAGATAATTGTATGAGACCATATTTAATTTTTCCAAGTGTTATAACACAAGTTACAAAATTAAAATATGTATTTTTGAGTAAATGATGATTTTAGTTAAAAAATAAATTTCTCATGTATAAAATAATATTTTCATAAAATGGATTATATTTATTAATTATACACATAGAAAAATTGTTAGGGTGAATTTCTAGTATTTTTCTAAAATATGTGAATTTTTGTGAATAGTAAAATACGATAATTTTCGATAAATGCTAAATACATGAATTTTTTAGTCATTGTTGATGTAAGGCTGAGGTAAAAACCATTATTTATAATTCAAAATCACTGTTTACTATATTTACATATAATATTCAACACTATTTATTTTCTTTATCCAAATAATAAACTAATGATTAAAATAATGAGAAAATACCCCACTCCCCCACTATAAATTCCACCCCTCTCCACCTCTTCACCTCACACCTTACCAGATTTCATCCTTGTAAAAATTCTGACCAATACACTTTCCAAGACCATCCCCCACTTCTATGATCTCATGGTCACATCAAATTACGAAAACAATTTCTCTATGGAGTTTTTCAAGGGGGAGAAATTCAAGAGGTAAGTTCCTCTTTCTTTTTCTTTTAATTTCATTTCAAGTTATTTTCTTACTCTCTACACACATACCCTCATCAAAAAGGCATTATAACTCCATTACCTAAAATATACTATAATTTTATTCTTCTTATTGTATAATCCATCATTAAACCTTCTCCAATCTCTTTTATTCTAAAAATAAAAATGCTATTTGTGAGGGGTTAATTTATCGCCTTCAAGGATGAAAATTTTCCATTTTCCATTAACACTTTCAAGGATGGATATAAAACATTTTTTATGATTTAAAAAAATTATAATATATTTATTACATATTATTTAATGTTTTTAATCATTATATACACATGATGTTAAATAATTAAACAAAAAAAATTCATTGTGAGCAAAAAGAGCCTAAAATAATCAAAATGATTATCACTAACAACTTATCTAATGATTCATCCTCACTAAAAATAACCAAATGAATTATATAACCATTTAACCTAAGGTATGTTAATTAATAACTTATAAATTCAATTATTTATTTCTATTTCCATTTTACATAAACTTACTTACTCTTATACAAGCGAACAGATCATGAAAACTAAGAAAATGAGCACTCTTGAACGATGAACTTGAACAATTTAACTCATAAAAAAGGAAATAAATGAATATAATAAAATTATAATAAATCAATTAAATGTATAAAAGTTATTAATTAATTAATTTATTTAATTTTATTATATATGAAATTAAGATCAAGTGTAGAACCATTACAGAAATAAGGTAAGGGATTTACATGAACATCGATTTTTTATTTCTATTTACTCTTTCTCTCTCTTTACCCCAATTTAATGATTATTTATTTTGATATAATTCTTATAAATTTTTTTATGTGTTCCAAAACCATTTATCCTGATCATATTACCCCTCTTTAATGGGATAATGTGTGTTTTATAATGGTTCATGTTACAATTCTTCTCGACAAGCAAGCCAAATTCAAGGAAACTTCTCGATTTCTTACCCACTTGGAAGTGAAATCCTTAATCTATTTTAAGAAACCATTATTTTTCTAAATTCAATCAATTTATCCTGAAAAAATATCTTGGTTCATTTATGGTTTTATGAAAACAAATATTCCATTTCCGTATTAAAATATCATTAATATTTTCCTTAAACCACACTAAAATGTTTCATTTCTAATGTTTCCTAAAAACTACTTTTACATGTTTCCACTTCAATTGGACATAAATTATCATGATCCAAGCCTATTTTCCATTATTAATTTCCATGTATGTTTTTAAACCATTCTTTTATGGAAATATTTACGAAATTATCATTTTTTATACCTTCTAACATGATTATAATACCTCTTTATTTCCATGGGTAACCCTTACATTTATTCTTATTATGGAACACATATTCATTAACATGCTATGATGGGAGAACCCATATAACTCTCGAATTAATTGGGTAATTTTTATCCTCATGAGACTTCATGTTAGGAAAAATAGTGAACCTAATTCCTTTATGGGACTTTATCCACCATGTTATATAGTCTTGGAAATTATCCAAGACTCATGTTTATGTCATTTTATATGTTGTTTCTACATTCCTATGATTCCATGATTTTATGTTCGCATGTTATACATGTTATTATACCTTATTTTTATTCATGTTTCATTCCTTTTATTTAATCATGGTATTCCTTCTAACCTATTTAATATATTTTATTCCTATTCTTACTCCCTTACTAGGATCTTCCACTCATAAATTTGTTCATATATTCCCTAGGTTATCCAATGAATATGTAAGAGATCAATTAAAGTTATGATATTATTATGGAGATTAAATAATATATGTTTTTATTTTGGCTTTTATGATGTTTAATTACGTACCTAATCTTCCAAAGACACTAAAAATTATGATACTTGGATTGTAATTCTGGGTTATTTATGTAATAATATGTGAAAAAGTCTTGGTTCTATCTAGTTGGTATTAGAGGAAAAGATTAGTTATTTTTTAGATTTTGTCTAGAAAACTCTAGATAAAGCCTCAGGGATAATACTAATCATGAGAAAAAATCCTTAAATTTTGGTTAGTATATATTATGTTGTTTATCAATAAAATATTTCCTTGTCCGGATAGTAGAGGTGGGAGTATTTCTAGAATAGATGTACTTAGGATTTACAGCTCAGAAAAGGTGTTCTGGGCCTTAATCGGGGTAACTAGGTAAACTAAAGTGGGTCGTACTATGCACCTGGTTTGACACTCCCATTAAATATTCTTCAGTAAATTCATAAGCTCGTTATGAACCATTATTAAGGAAACAAATAATTCCCATAATAATATATGATAGAAAATAAATCCTTGATAAACTTGATTGAAACCTAGGGAATAACAAGTTTATTATTTTATATTCAAGGTTTCCTTTTATGCTTATTAGTTAAGTATTCAAGACCCCTAATTTTAATTTTTACATAGTTAATGGTTTGAAATATAAAAATTCTTCCCAACATCAATGTGATAGTCAATGTGATGATTTCCCTAATGATATTCTAAATATGATGGGAACGGGTGATCAAAACTTTATGAAAGTACTTTCTCAACTAGATAAAGTTATGAATGATACCTTGAATCATGTGGAACACCCTAATTCTCCTATTAAAGAGAAATTTTCCATCAAATAGTTCATGCATAAAAGGCCTCCCATTTTAGTGGATCTTCTGAGCCCCTCCTCACAGAACAATGGATTAACTCCATTTAGAATATGTTCTTAGTCCTATAGGGCTAAGAAGAAGATAAATTTGTACTATTAGTTTATAGTATTGATGGGGAAGCCGATCAATGGTGGATACTGATCAATAACATAAATTCTTAGGTGGAAATTCCTTCCACATAATAGGGGTATTTCAAGAAAATATTTTTCAATAAATATTTTCTTCAGACCCTCCATCTTAAAATGGAAAGGGACTTCCTCAAACTGAAGAAAAAGGAATATGATTCTATCAAGGCATATGAACCAAATATAAAAAGGCTTGAAAGATACACCTCCATATTATTCATGAACACTAAAAGAAAGGTGGATCACTTCTTTAGTGTATTAAAGATGAGTCCATGAAAAGAGTTGGAAATTCAAAAGTTTAACAATTATAAGGATATTGTCTATTGTTCCCTTAAGGTTTAAATGTAGATCGGAGACTATCATTGGTCTCATGGGCTAGGGGAAAAGTGGAAAATGAAGTTTAATATCGGTGGATCGTCAGATAAATCCCATGATGGAAATAATACCCAATATCCCACAAATTAATAATGTGTGAAGAATCATCCTAGAAACTATTTAAATGTAACCAAGAGATGGTACAAGTGTGTAAGAGAATATAATATGGATAATAACTATTTAATTTATATGAATAATCCCATTGATGAGGAAGAATAAAGGTAGTTTTAGATAAAAAATTGCCCTATAGTGTAGTGTTTCAATTGCATAGAACATGGTAATTATGCAATCCATTTCTTTAATACAAAGGTTTTTAAGGAAATCAACAATAAAAACCTCTAGGGCAATAAGGAAGGGTATATTCTAACACTACTACTAAGGTGGATCGCAATAATTATGTGGTGACTGGTACGTTGTTTATTCATTCAAGAATAGATAATGCACTATTTTATTTTGGTTTTATGCATTCCTTTGTATCTTGAAAATTTAGTAGAACTATTCAATTACCACCTCTAAATATAGAGGTTGAGTTATCTTTGATAATAGAAAATTGGGAAATTATTTCATCCAAAGTATATAAGTCCTTCCTAGTTATTGTTTGTGGAATGAACCTCCCAAAAAATCTTTTTGTACTCCCTTTGGTAGATTTTGATGCTATTTTTCACATAAATTAGATATCTTTATATAAATCCAATATCAACTATCTTGAAAGGGATATCACTCTTCACATCCTAAAGAATTCTCTAATTATGTATAAGTCAATGAGGAGGATGAATATTCTTCATAATCATCATCTCAAGTGTGGATACTTTTTCCTAATGAGAAAGCATATCTAGCTCAAATTATTGAGACAAAGGAGAGATTAATGCTCGAAGAAATTCTCATTATGAGGGACTACACTTATGAGTTCCATAAAGAGTTTCCTAGTCATTATCCTAATCGAGAGGTTGAGTTCATAATTGAACTTATTCTAGTATCTCTATCTATATCAAAGAAACCTTATAGAATCTCCACTATTGATCTAGAAGAACTAAATAAGAAATTACCGGAGAATATAGATAGGGGTTTATATGCTCGAGTGATTCACCATGGGGTGAACCTGTCTTCTTTGTTAAGAAAAGGGATGGATCAATGTATCTATTCATTGATTATTTTGAGCTCATTAAAATCAGGATAAAGAACAATTATCTCATTCCATAGATAAATGACTTGTTCGATCATATTCGTGGGGCCAGTTATTTCTCTAAGGTGGAGCTTTGGTTGGGATATCACCAATTAAAGGTGAGAAAGAAATATATTCCAAAGAATAATTTTTGAACAAGGTTTAGACACTATCAGTTCACAGTGATTACCTTCAGACTCACTAATTCTCCAGCAATTTTCATGGATTTAACGAATATATTCTTTAGAGATTACCTCGACAAATTTTTGGTTGCATTTATCATTAATATTTTGATATACTCTATGAGAAAGGAGGAACATTATGGGAATTTGAATACACTATTAAAGAATTTGTAAAGGGATAAAATTTATTCAAAGTATTGTAAATGTGAGTTTTAGATGAAGAAAGTATCATTCTTGGGACATTTTATCACCAGTAACGGAATATTGGGGGACCCTTATAAGATAAAGGCAATTGAAGAGTGTCCCTGGCCAATATATGTAATGGAGTTCCATAGCTTCCTTGTTCTAGCTTGGTATTACCTAATATTTGTAAATAACTTATCATGATTGTCAAACCCACTCACCAATTTGACTTAGAAAGGGGTAATTTTTTATGGACCAGTGAATGTGAAGGTTGCTTCAAATAGTTTAAGAAGAGTCTTATCACTGCACCAGTACTCACACATCGAAAAACTATGGATCAATTTATGGTGTATAAAGATGCTTCATCAAAGTTATTTCTATATGTATTAATATAAAATGATAAATTGATAGTGTATGCCTTATTTCAGTTGAAAATTCATGACCAACATTATCCCACACATGATCTATAGTTGGCAGCTATGATCATTGCACTGAAAATGTGGTTTCATTATCTCTATGGGGAGAAGTGTGAGATATAAAATTATCACAAGATTCTCAAATATATATTGAAACATAAAGAAATTAATATACACCAATAGATATGGTGAGAGCTCATCAAGGATTATGAATGATCAATCCACTACCATACTAGTAAGTAAAATATGATAGTAGATTCTCTAGGTATAAAGGATACTAAATCTTTATCAATGATGATAATTGATAAGGATCCCACATTCTTAGACCTACAAAGTATGGACATGGAAATCATTAAGCATAGAACATCATGAATCTTTCCTCAAATGATTACTCAACCATCCCTTATGGAGAAAATAAAGGATTCTCAAAGGATTGATGTGGAAATTCAGAAAAGGGTGGAAGATATTAGAAATGGGAAATCCTCAGAGTTCAAGATCGATGAGAATGGAGTCATATGATTTGGGTCATGACTATGTGTATCATCCAATCCATATATAAAGAATGATCTTAAAAATTATGCACATAGGTTAACCTTATCTATTCACCTAGGGAGAACAATGATTTATAGAGATCTATGATAGAACTATTGGTGGGAAAATATGAAAAAGGATATCACAGAATATACATCAAAGTAATTGGTATGTCAACATGTGAAAGTTGAAAGAAAAAATTATATGGGGATGATGTAACCACTTCCCATACCAACATGGAAGTGGGAGAAAATTAATGTGGGATTTTTCACTGGACATCCAAGGATATCTCGAGGAAACAATGTTATATGGGTAATTATGGATCGTCTTACAAAGATAGCTCACTTTATCACAATTCAAGATGACTTCTTACTTTATAAACTTACACGAATATACATCAAATAAGTATTAATTTTTCATGGAGTACCATTATCAATTATATCTGATCAAGATCGAAGATTCAATTACAAGTTCTATAAAAGTCTCCAACATGTTCTAACCACTAAACTAAACTTCATTGTGTCCTATCATCCTCAAACTGAATTAAAGTATGAGTGGAATATTCAAACACTTGAAAACATGTTGAGAACATGTTATATGGACTTTAGAGGAGTACATGACCAACATATTACTCTATTTGATTTCTCATACAATAATAGTTTCCAACAAATCATCCAAATGGATCCACATGAATCCCTCTATGGGAAAAGATGTAGACCACTAGCGTGCTAGGATGAAATCAGTGAAAGTAAGCTGCTAGGACTAGAAATGTCAAAGAAATGGTGGAAAGGGTGAAAACTGTTCATAAGAACATCAATGAATCCCAAAGTTGAAAAAAGTTATATGTAGAAAATCATCGATGGGACCTTGAGTTTAAAGCTGGAGACATGGTATTCCTCCATATATCTCCATGGAATAGTATCGTGAGATTTTAGAAGAAAGGGAAGATAATTCCAAGGTACATCGACCCCTTTGATATCCTTGATTGTGTTGAAGTTGTTGCCTATAGACTAGCACTAAAACATACCATGTCTCAAGTACATGATTTTTTACACATATCCCTCTTGAGTAAGTACATATTGGATTCTTCACATGTACTGAATTCAGAGGTGGTATAATTGTACAATGATCTCTCTTATGAGGAGTAGCTAATGATGAACTTGGACCATAGAGATAAAGTTATACACAATAAGGAAACTCATATAGTCAAATTACTATGGCAGAACCATAAGTATGAAGAGGAAACATGGGAACTAGAGGAATCGATGAAGGATAAGTACCCTCACAAGTTTTCCCATTTGTTTTTAAAATATAAAATTTAGAGGGTGAAATTTCATAAGGGGGGAAGAATGTAATAAACCTAAATTTTTTCATTGGAAATTCTATTCTTATAATTATTTCATATAGTATAATCACAAAAAACACATTAAAAAACAACAAAAACATTATAAATTAATAAGGAATAAAATAATATGTATTCATAGAAATTATGAAACCTAAACCAATAAAATAGTAATATGACCTTTGGAATAGTAATATGAAACTTATGACTAGTAAACTGACCAATAGAATGGTAACCTTGTAGAGGTCTAGAATTAATTCTAGTGGAATATAATTGATACCTATCAGGGAACTCCATGGGTGGCTACACCCCCTAGGAGGGACACACCACCATCCCCAGTGACAGCCATTTCCTCATGAATCCCTTGGGCAGAGAGCCATGCTTCGTCCAATGCTCACATGTGAGAGTTCCCAAGGATCGGATTCATTCCTACCTCCTTTACCTCTGATACCAACTGTAGAGACCCAAATCCTGACGTACATATACATTACATTACTTTTGCGGAATATCTAATACATAACAAAAACAAACACCAAAGGACCGTAATAGTTTAGTTTCTTTGGAACCATGGAATATAATCTTCTAATCTTGGTGAAAGATCTTCAACATCTCCCATAAAGATCTTCTTTTTTTCTTACCTAAAACCTTTATTTTATATCCTGGGGAAAAGAAAACATATAAATGGTGAGCTCAAATGATTATTAAGGGTAAGCATAGAGAACATAAATCAATCCATAAACATTTGAATGAAAAAACTTGAACAAAAAATCTAAACATCAAAATCTTGAACGAAGACATAAATATTGGAAGTACGTAAGGAATATATCATAAAGTAACATCAATAATGATAAAATAGAATGGTAATAAAACATGTAATTGTGGAAAACCATTAGGCACTTGATATGATTTCTATAGTGGCCAAGGCATTGCTGCTAAGACCATCTTAGTGGACAAAGTCCCTTTCTGAATCAAGTTCACTCCTCATTCCAGTCTTGTATCACTGAACCGGATTAACTTATCGTTCCAGCCATGTCTATATCATGAGATAAAAATCTTTACCCAATGCATTGGAGGGAGATATAGGTTCGACCCATCTCATAATGAAATCATTCTTACGTGTGCCACAACATGAACATAAATCATTCATCATTACCCAAAGAATAAAATGGGTTTCATAAACATCATTCCATAATAACATAATCCATATAAAAAAATGGATATCATTTCATCAGAAGAAAAGTTAAACCATGTAAATCATAGAGACATTATACTTGAAACATACACATATGAAATAATGCCATATTATATGGAAAATGGTTTTGATAAAACACTTGAAATGAATTCTTGAAGAAAATATCCTTTCTTATTCAAAATCATTTTCATTTTACAAAATTCCATGCAATTTTAAAATAAAAGGATTTTTTTGAAAATATTCATGAAATAATGTAGATTAAGCTTCATAAAAATAAGGCGTTATGAAACAGTTAAAATCTGTTCATGCCTTATAAGTAAAAAAGCATTCTTCTCGTACTTTTGCCGGAAAAGTCAAAATGTACCTCGTATGGTGAAAAAAAGAAAGATTCCGTACACACCATGTAGTAAGAGTCAAAATGGGTTAAAATGACTTTAAACATAAATGAAATAATTTTTAGAAAACAGGGACATGGATGATAAATATAACCCCAGTAAATACTTACGAATAAACAATCTCGGATAAAAACGAGATTGGAAAAGTTATCCTGTTACCTTAGGTCTGATATGCTTCGTACGTATCTGAAACTCCTGTATAATGATTTAAATAATGTCATTGACTTATTAAAAATACATATTCATTGTTATGATATCATATATGGTTCACTTATGACTTTATATTACCTGTTCTTTGGTAAATTCCATGTTAAAGCAGCGTTTTGGGTAAAATCGTTTTATTTATCGTATGTGTTTGGACTTGTTGCTATTGATATTATTGTTACTTGTATAATGATTTCATTAATTCCAGAATGTAAATAATGATTTAAATATCATATATATTCAGTATATATATATAATAGATATATAAATGAAATGAAATACACCGTTCATAGAGACGGTAGGTTGTATGTACGCATGAACGTTGTTTTCCATTCCTTATTGACTTGAATAGAATTATGTAGATGACATATATATATATATATATTCAGTAGCTTTATCATGTCATATATTTCATTATTATTCATTATATATACTTTACAATCATTCTTGAGTGGTTAACATGGAGAATGAATCTCATCGGGTCGTGGAGACGGTAATCCGTACGTACGCACGAGCGATGATATCGTTCCCATAATTATTTAATTGAATTGGAGTGGATGATATAATATCTAATAATAAATATGATGTTATAATTACTATATATAGTTATTCTTTACGCTGTTATATCCATCCAAGTAAGGTGGTGGTGGAAAAAACAGATTATACCACGGCGTGGAGACGGTATTCCATACGTACGCACGTGCGGTGATTTTGTTCTCCATAGGATGAATAGAAGGTGAAATGGGGTTTTTTCATATTTATAATAACATATAATTATATAATTAATACTTATGTTATTAATTTATAATGAAAAAACTAAAGAAGAGTAAGTAGAGGAAGAAAGAAACTTGAAAGAGTCGGTAGAAGAGACTACCTCTTCCTCGACGCACCTCTTTTAAACTTTTTTTAGGGCACTAGAGTTGGTCTTTTGAGAAGAACATAACCTCTATGATATAACTAAAGATTTTGAGAAGAGGAATTGTCAGGGTTTGGCCTAGATTCAAGGCTCAAAAGGGTGTGAAGAGAAGAGAAAAGGGGTGCGCTTTTTATAAGGGAGGAGAGGGGAACCTTTCGAAATACTTAAAATATTATTTTATAATAAAGTCATATTCGGTTTATAATAGCTCCAAATTGATTTATTTAGAAGATAAATTGGGGATGGGTCTAAATCCTCTCAACCAATAGGTTTTATAAAAGTTTAAGTTACTATTTTAACCTTATCATTTAGATTTAACTCTAGTTTAAATAATTTAACTTTTACAGTGTCTTCTTGTTTTCTTAAACTATATGGTTAATAAAAATACTATAACAAGCCAAAAGAACCCCAAGTGGTTCATTATTAATATATATAACCATATCTAAGTCATTTTTCTGAAACATAGATTTTTTTAGGAATATAATAACAATTAATAATATAATATTTGTTTTAAAAACTATTTTATGTCAATTTCGACACTATTTGGTAATTGATTTTTTTGAAAATAATAACAACTTGATTAGTTAGAAAAAAGTTAATTTAATCAATAATAACATGTCATATTAACCTATAAAATAATATTAATTCATAAAAAGTCTCAAATTACATTTATTTGGGTATTTATAACATCAATTATGTTAATATTTCATTAATAAGGTAATTAATATATCATCATTGTGTCATAAATAAATTAAATAATTTAATGTCTAAAAATTATAAATAAAATACTATTATGTAGGAAATCTTTTTATCTTTATAATTAATATTTATAGTCGAATTTATCTTATGTATAACTATATATTAAAAATGTTTTAGTTATTAATCATTGATTTTAACTATTTTAACCCTTCTTTAAATAAAATAATAATAAGTGTCATAATCTAATAAAAGTGGACCTAAGGGTAATATTTTATTCCTAAGGTTGTTTGTTTTTTGAATTACTCTTATCCAATAAAATTAGGACATGTGTTAGGGTAATAATAATATCATTTCTACCCTTAATTACCCTATTTACTTTTTACAGTGGTAAATAAAAGTAAAACGTTACTATTCACTAAAAATTATTTTTATCTTCTTGAACCGCATTTTACTCCTTGATATTAACTGTGTCTCTCGGATTTTTGAAATTCCACTCACAGAAGCGGTAAAATTAAGTTTTATGTAAATTTTCAAATTCTCCTAGGAGGTGGGTAAAAGACGGTGAAAAGTTCAATAAAATTTTTAGATACCTAAAATTATTATAAAATGACTCAAATGAATTAAATTAAACATATATAGGTATTATGTATCAATTTTGAAAAAAAAAATAAATAATTTTTTAAATAGAAAGTCGGTTTTTAAATAGTAACCTAGTGTTTTCACTATTCATCAAAAATTTAATGTTTTCAGAAAAATACCAAAAATTCACCCTATGCTAATTTCGATATTATGAATCCAAAAATGAAGTCCATTTTAAAACATAAAATTTATAAATTTTCAAAAATTTTGTATTACCATTAATAACGGCTAGTTCATAATAATATTATAATAATATCTTGTTTAGTGAAACTTGGTATTTCGTACTACACACGCTATCGAAGAAGGTCTCGATTTCCTGTAATGCAAGACTAGTCAAGGCTGCGTGTATTGAAAGCTCCATTTGGTGTTGCGTATAACATAATCAAAACTTATTTCATTTAAACATTAAACAGAATCTATACATAAAGTTGTGTAGAATAATTTCCACAAAATGAACTTGAAATTGTGTGTAACACGAGCCAAGAATAGTGTTGCATATACTGAAAGCTAATACGGTGTTGTGTATAGTACAAGCTAATCTTGGTGTAGTGTATAATAGAAGACATAAAAGAAATTAAAAATAATATATCTCATAAAAGCTCAGGGTGTTACATTCTACCCCCCTTAAAATGAATTTCACCATCATAATTCGTCGGGGTTATAAATGGTTTTCTACTTGAAATTTTATTTCATAGAAACCCACGTCGTAAAAAGGAATACCAAAATTGAACTTTAAAAACTAAATTATGAAATGTAATGGTTACCCAAATTAAATAATCACTGGGTTTCCACATAAGATAACATAGGTGAAAATATGGATATGGAAGAGAAATCTAACCATCAAGTTCTAATGGAGAGTGGTAGAGAACATGGCTATGAAAAACCCAACAATCACAAAGCCATAAATTTGTGATGATCTAAGGTACCATCTTATTCATCAGATATAAGATCATTAGGACAACATTTTTGGTTTTCAATATCATTTCCCTAATGTTGAATAATTGTTGAATTAAAATAAATACTTACTTGATTTTGGTAAAATCTCATCGTTGTTCATGCCTTGAACAATTTCCACTTCATCTCTTAAAGAAATGAAGTTGAATTTGTCATTCGTGAAGTGTTAGCAGATCATGTGATAGAATGATAGGTAATTCCATCTGTTTCTATCGCAAAAATATTAGCACAATTTATTAAATATACATAAGTCCATTTATGCTGAGATTAATCGTATATAGTTGCTAAAATGGATGTATACTTCATCTATCATAGCACTTAATAAAATAAAACTTGTTTCTACTAACCAGGGACTTCCTGTAGGCCAGTGATAGACAATAAAGGTCTGTCGCACTTCGGTTGTGGGTTCGATTCCCGCATCTTTGTCCGACGCGATGGGATGTCACCCGTCCTATGGGTTGTCCTTTTTCTAAAACTATACTATTATAACATTCCAAAAATAATATCGAAAAAAAGTTATATCCTTAAATAATACTATCTGATTTCCAACATAATCCATTAAAATATTTAGGCTTATCCAAAAAACATATGTTCAATCTCATAGTATAAAGAAAAAGATTACTTGAAAGGTCACATAACAAGCACATGAATACCATCATTTATCCCCCATATATCATACGATATATCTTCTTGGTCACATTCCAAACATGTGAATACATTAATCATGTATTCTTTTGAAACATGAATTACCATAGACCCTTAGTGAAAACATGAGTGCAATAACAAGTTATCTCTTTCCACTTTCCAAAATCCCAAAATTTCTATATACTCAAACAATGATATCACTTTGTCCTTATATCAGTCATGAGCTCATTAATACTATCAAACATCTCATTATCTCCTTATCCTTTCATTATGAACATATCATCTACCTTCCAAAAATATTTGAATAACCTTTCATAGTTACTGGTACCATTCATCATATACTTTAAAAAACTCATGGAAAGACAACAGTGTAACAATCCTTATATTTTTATTTATTTCGTAGTACCATACAATCATTCCACTACCTTCTTAATCCACTGACTAAGCATCGTCATTTCATTCATCTCATATATCATTTGTAGTCTCTTCATCATTATCAACATAAATACTACCCATACAACCATGCTGATTCTCTTCATGAAATTTTCCCTTAGAGCATTGGTTTTCATAATGCCCATACATTCCACATTTAAAACATTTAACCACTATTGATGTCTTAGCAATACCATTATCCTTGTCCATGGTGTTAACGGAACCTTTTCCTATAAAATTACTATCTTTGTGTCCTTCTTTTCCACACCCAAATCATCTTCCAGTGCCTTTGAAACATTCTCTCTGATGCCTCTAACCACATGATTTACATGATGGAAATTGAACTTTCCTTCCCCTATGATCATCATGAAACTCCATCTTTCTCTTATTAGATGAGTTAGAAAACATACCAAAGTTGAGATTATTGATCATATTATGAGATTGATAATTAAGAATAATAATGATATGTGGACTACCAGATCCAATTTCATTTGGTTTCTTATGAAGAATATCATTCCATTGTCCATCATATCCACCATTATCGTGAATCTTCTAGTTTCCAGCCATTTTCTAAAACCCAAAAAGAATAGTGTAAGAGGAAAAAATCATAATCAAGGGGGAGTAACTTCAATATCTAACATCTTAGGTTTAATTATAATATCGTTACCATAATTATAGGACTATAACATATACTTATACTTAACCTTATGGACATCCCTAGACATACTGAAGTGCCCAGATCAGTGTGAATCACTGAGAGGGGGAGGGGGTGAATTAGTGATCCTTTAAAAACTTTTTACTAATTGATTCTTAATCAATTAAACCTCTATGGCTTGTTAAGGCCTCGATCCACTCTTCTTTTATCTCTCAGCCTTTCCTCGAGTGATGTAGTAAATGTAAAGGCACAGGACACAAGGATTTACAAGGTTCGGCACCAAAGGCCTACGTCCTTGCCATGTTGGTTATACGGCCCAACTTGGATTCTTCCATTATAATCTGTTAGTATTACAATGGTCGATACAGAGTCCCACTGTATCTCTCGTGAGTCCCACAAGAGGGTCTTTATACTGCGTCCCACAGTGTTACCAGAGTCCCACTGGCCTGCTCCAGAATCCCACTGAAGACTTCTTCCGCCCTGAGTCTCACAGGGGGCTTCTCCTGGCTTCTTGAGTCACACGAGCAGCACTTCTTCACTTCAAGTTCTTCAAGTATCTTCAGCAGCCTGGGATAAAGCTACTGGCCTTGCTCTGTACCTCTGCTCACTTGTGATGAACAGGTCTTCTCGTCTTGCTCAGGATTTATCTCCTTTCTCTTAGGATGACCTGACCTCTCTCTTCAAGAATCTTCAACAGCCTCTGAAAAGGTATGTTGGTCTTGCTCAGCACTTCTGATCACTTCTGTTGATCAGGCTCTTCTCAATTACTGAAAACTCAGACAACTGATATCTCTAACTTCAGTCTGGCTTTAGTCTGACTTCACATCAACTTCATGCACTGAGTGCATGGCATCTCTGCATCCTCATGCACTGATTGCATGGCTTCTCAAAACTCTTCAAGAACTCCTGGTCTTGGAAAACTCAAATTTCACACAAGCAGATTCAACTTGTTCACGTTTTCACGTACATGCATTCATGCATGCACTCCTCTTCTTTCTTCTCTTGGTGCAATAAACCCTCAAAGGGTGTAAACACTTTCAGCACACACCTTCTTACTTCCTTCACATGCTTTGTTCTTTTTGTTCACACACTTAAAAGTGTGTTATACTTTAGTGTGGGGGTCTCCTCTTCTTCTATGTGTATACACTTCACTTAGTACACACACTAAGGTTCGGCCTTCATGTATCTTTGCACACACTTGTTTCACTTTTGCACACACATGATCTTGGCGTCTTCTTTGTTTGTTAAGCACACACACAACTTAAGTGTGGTCTTCCTCTCCTCCTTGCACACACATGGTTTAAGTGTGTTCTTTCACTTCCACACACAACCAAGCCTCGGGTCTTCTTCCCCACTTTAGCATACACACACAAGGTATGCAACCCACTTCCGCGTAGGGTCTTTGTGTCGCAAGCACGCAAGGTGTGAGGTGCAAGGGTCTCCTCCTCTTCTCAATTGTCGCGCAAGTGTGCAAGGTGCAACACCGCGGGCTCCTTCCTCCTACCACACAAGTGTGCGGGCAGAGAGGGTGTCAAGAGACTCGAGCGCGCAAGTATGTGGCTCGGCTCCTTCCTGTCGCGCAAGGGGTGTGCGCAGGGGACTTCCCTTCACCTCTTTCGCGCAAGGGATGCGCAAAATGGACTTCACGAAGCCAAAAATGGCTCTGGGCTTCTCAGCCGCGCAGGGGACATGCAGATCAATTCTTCGCGAGGCAAGGCACTCGCGGGACTCCACAAAGTTTCAGCAAAGCTTCACCGAGGTCTCGACCTCTCTTTTTATAGGCAAGGGAGAGGCGGTTCATCCGCGTGAGATATTTTTAATCTCCCGAAGATTTCGGGAATTCAAGATTTCCTTAAATCTTGTTTTCTTCTCTCTGTTCACACGGGTTCTCTTTTTTATTTTCCTCCTTCACGTGCATGCAACTTAGAACGCATGTACGGCCTTCCTCCGGTCCAAACCATGCAAAATATAAACCTCATGGCCTCGCACCTCCGGTTTCTTCGTCCAACCTCGAATTCTCCCATACGTTGCATGCATGCCCATTTTTATGCATGGATATGTTCAGTATGGCCAGACGAACCGAATCGAGCCTTCGGTTTGATCGGAGGTGACTGGGAACTCAAAAACATCGCTCGGAGGCGCCACTGGTTCAGCGAGGACGTCGGGTGGCCTTCGGCCGAGCTCGAGGAAGGAGACGTACGGGGAGTCTTCGGATCAGGCGATCAAATAATCTTCAACGGCCTGGATCTGAATGGGAGCGGCACGATGAGATGTGCGGCGCAGATCGTCCACGAGATCAGATGGATGTCCATGATTTGCTCCGCGGCAAAAATGCACGTCCCACATCGAATCGGCGGCCGGTTTCCACACGGTTTATCAAACACTGCCTCCCTTCCAACTCTCAGTTGCACTTCTCCCCTCTTGGTGCCGCCCCGCACTGAGTTCTCTTAGCGGGCGCACTCTTGTGCCCACCCCTGCCACTCGGGCACGCCACTAGCGCCCACTATGCACACACGGGCGCACTATGCGCCCACCATGCACTTTTCCGGGCGTGCCCCTGGCGCCTACGCTGCGTCCTGTGGGTGCGCCCCTGCCTCAGGGCTGCTGCCTTGGCCTTGAGGGTTCTCCAAGGGTTTGGTGACCTTGAGTCCCACAAGATCCTTGGGTGATGACCCTCGGCTGGCCGCCTTGGTGGCTCTCTTTTTCCTTAAGTATAGAACAAGTACTTTGTTTAAAAACAAAGTAACAAGGTTCAAATGCCAAATGCCACTCCCTTAACTTCTTCACCATTTCTTCTTCAAATGGATTCCTCCTCTTCTTAATCATGTATTCAATATTTAAGAATGGACGTCCCAAAGGTTCTTCTTCATCAACCAAGCTCCTTAATCAAATAACTTCTTCAATGTTCTTCATTGATCTAATCAGAGATCAAGTTGGATCTTCTTTAGATTCACATGCACTAGGAGATAGTGCATGGACATCTTTAATCCACTTCATCCACTCAGTAGTTGTGTATGGATCATCTTTATCTCCTCATGCATTGTCAATACAATGCATAGTCTTCTAATATTGTTGTGACATTATATCTAGTTGATACAAGTTCTTTGAACTTAAAGATCAGCTCATCAATAATCTGATGTAATGATGATGCTCCATCATCATCCATTATTCAAGTGGTGTAACTTAGTATCATCTTGATACAAGTATTGAAACATTAAGATCAGTTCTACAATCGTCTGATATTCATAGAGAATGTTTCAACCACAATATCCTATGTCACTTAGTGAATCTCATAAGTGACATGCATCTTAGTACCATGGCCATTCTCCTTTCCTCACCAACACCATCACATCCTTTGTCATTCACTTCTTGACATTCCTTGACATCCATTCGTCTTATGACAACATCATGCCTCATTGACAACAAATGCAACACAGTGCACTTCACATACCTTAGAAATATCTTTAGGGATCTCACTAAAGTTCTCGCATCCTAGTTTCCAAAGGTTGACTAAACCATTCCTCCGATACCAACTGTAGCGGTATGGAATTACTTCTATTGTACTATAATTGATACCTATCAGGGAACTCCATCGGGGGATACACCCCCTAGGAGGGACACACCACCATCCCCAGTGGCAGCCATTTCCTCATGAAGCCCTTGGGCTGAGATCCATGCTTCATCCAACACTTACATGTAAGAGTTCCCAAGGATTGCATTCATTCCTACCTCTTTTGCCTGTGATACCAAATGTAGAGACCCAAATCTTGATGTACATAGACATTAAATTACTTTTTCGTAATATCTAATACATTACAAAAACAGACACCAAAGGACTGTAATAGTTTAGTGTCTTTGGAAACTCGGAATATAGTCTTCTAATCTTGGTGAAAGATCATCAATATCTCCCATAAAGATCTTATTTTTTCATACCTAAAACCTTTATTTATATCATGGGGAAATGAAAACATATAAAGGGTGAGCTAAAATTCTCAGTAAGGGTAACCATATAGAACATAAAACAATCCATAAACATTTGAATGCAAAAACTTGATCATAAAATCTGAACATCAAAATCTTGATCAAAGACATAAATATTGGAAGTACGTAAGTCATATATCATAAAGGAACATCAATCATGATAAAATAGGATGGGAATAAAACATTTAATTGTGGAAAACCATTAAGCACTTGATATGATTTCCATAGTAGCCAAGGCACTGCTTCCAAGACCACCTTAGTGGACAAAGTCCCTTTCTGAATCGAGTTCACTCCCCGTTCCAGTCCTGTATCACTGAACCAGATTAACTTACCATTCCAGCCATGTTTATCTCATGAGGTATAAATATTTAACCAATGAATTGGAGGGAGATATAGGTCCCACCCATCTCATAATGAAATCATTCTTATGTTTTCCACAACATGAACATAAATCATTCATCATTACCCAAAGAATAAAATGAGTTTCATAAACATTATTCCATCATAAAAAATCCATATAAAAATGGATATCATTTCATCATAAGAAAAGTTAAACCATGTAAATATTAAGTAAATTATAATTGAAACATACACATATGAAATAATTCCATCTTAAATGGAAATTAGTTTTGATAAAACACTTGAAATGAATTCTTGAAGAAAATATCCTTTCTTCTTCAAAATAATTTTCATTTTTCAAAATGCCTTGAAATTTTAAAAGAAAGGGATTTTGTTGAAAATAGTCATGAAATCATGTAGAGTAAGATTCATGAAAATAAGGTGTTATGAAACTGTAAAAATCTATTAATTCCTTATAAGTAAAAAAACATTCTTCTCGTACTTTTTCCAGAAAAGTCAAAACATACATCGTATGGTAAAAAAAAGAAAGATTCCTCACACACCATGTAGTAAGAGTAAAAATGGGTAAAAATTACTTTAAACATAAATGAAACAATTTATAGAAAACAGGTACATGGATGATAAATATAACCCTAGTAAATACTTATGAATAAACAATCTTGGATAATAACGAGATTGGAAAAGTTATCCCTTACCATAGGTCTGATATGCTTCGTACGTATCTGAACCTCATGTATAATAATTTAAATAATGTCATTGACTTATTAAATAATCATATTCATTGTTATGATATCATATATGGTTCACTTATGACTTTATATTACCCGTTCTTTTGTAAATTCCATGTTAAAGCAGCGTTTTGGTTAAAATCTTTTTATTTATCGTATGTGTTTGGACTTGTTTTTCTTGATATTATTATTACTTGTATGATGATTTAATTACTTAAAAAATGTAAATAATGATTTATATATCATATATATTCAGCATATATATATATAATTGATATATAAATGAAATGAAATACACCATTCATGGAGACGGTAGGCCGTACGTACGCATGAACGCTGTTTTCCTTTCCTTATTAACTTGAATGGAAGTAATTAGGTGACATATATATATATAAAGTAGCATTATCATGTAATATATTTCATTATTATTCATTATATATACTTTATAACCATTCTTGAGTGGTTAACATGGAGAATGAATCTCATCGCGTCGTGGAGATGGTAATCCGTACGTATGCACGAGCGATGATATCGTTCCAATAATTATTTAATTGAATTGGAGTGGATGATATAATATCTAATAATCAGTATGATGTTATAATTACTATATATAGTTATTATTTACACCATTATACCCATCCAAGTAAGGTGGTTGTGGAAAAATAGATTACACCACGGTGTGGAGACGGTATTCCGTACGTACGCACGCGCAGTGATTTCGTTTTCCATAGGATGGATTGAAGGTAAGATGGGGTTGTTTAATATTTATAATAACATATAAGTATATAATTAATACTTATGTTATTAATTTATAATGAAACAACTAAAGAAGAGGAAGTAGAAGAAGAAAGAAACTTGAAAGAGTCGGTAGAAGAGATTACCTCTTCCTCGACACACCTCCTTTAAACTTCTTCTTATGGCACTAGAGTTGGTATTTTTAGAAGACCAGAAATTCTATGATATAACTAGAGAGGATGAGAAAAGTAATTTTCAGGGTTTTTCTGAGCTTCAAGGCTCAAAAGGGTGTCAAGAGAAGAGGGAAGGGGTTCCCTTTTTTAAGGGAGGAGAGGGGAACCATTGGAAATACTTAAAATATTATTTTATAATAAAGTCATATTCGGTTTATAATAGCTTCAAATTTATTTATTTAGAATCTAAAGTGGGGATGGGTCTAAATACTCTCAACCAATAGGTTTTAGACATGTTTAGGTTATTATTTTAACCTTATCATTTAGATTTAACACTGGGTTAAATAATTTATCTTTTACCGTGTCTTCTTGCTTTCTTACACTATATGGTTAATAAACTTACTATAACAAGACAAAAAAACCTCAAGTGGTTAATTATTAATATATATAACTATATCTAAGTCATTTTTCCAAACCTTATATTTTTTTAGGAATATAATAACAATTAATAATATAATATATTTTTTTAAATGAATTTTTGTCAATTTTGACACTATTTGGTAATTGATTTTTTTAAAAATCACAACAACATTATTAGTTCGAAAAAAGTTAATTGAATAAATAATAACAGGTCATATTAACCTATTAAATTAGTTTAATTCATAAAAAGTCTCAAATTACATTTATTTGGGTATTTATAAATCAATTATGTTAATATTTCAGTAATAAGGTAATTACTGCATCAACATTGTGTCATAAATAAATTAAATTATTTAATGTCTAAAAATTATAAATAAAATACCATTATGTAGGAAATATATTTATATTTACAATTATTCTTTATAGTCGAATTTATCTTATGTATAACCCTATATTAAAAAAAATTAGTTATTAAACTTTGATTTTAACTATTTTAACTCTTCTTTAAATAAAATAATAATAAGTGTCATAATCTAATCAAAGTGGACCAAAAGGGTAATAATATATTCCTAAGGTTGTTTATGGTCGAATTACACTTATCCATTAGAATTAGGACATGTGTTAGGGTAATAATAATCTCATTTTTACCCTTAATTACCCTATTTAATTTTTACTGTGGTAAATAAAAGTAAAACGTTACTATTCACCAAAAATTATTTTTATCTTATTGAACCACATTTTACTCCTTGATATTAACCGTGTCTCTCAAATTTTTAAAATTCCACTCACAGAAGAGGTAAAATTACGTTTTATGTAAATTTTCAAATTCTCCTAGGAGGTGGGTAAAAGACGGTGAAAAGTTCAATAAAATTTTTATATGTCTAAAATTATTATAAAATGAATCAAATGAATTACATTGAACTTATATAGGAATTATGTATCAATTTTTACAAAAAATAAAATAAATAATTATTTAAATAAAAAGTCGGTTTTTAAATAGTAACCTAGTGTTTTCACTATTCATCAAAAATTGAAAGTTTTTAGAAAAATACCAAAAATTCACCCAATGCTAATTTCAATATTCTGAATCCAAAATTGAAGTCCATTTTGAAAGATAAAATTGAGAAAATTTCAAAAAGTGTGTATTACTATTCATAATGGCTAGTTCATAATAATATTATAATAATATCTCGTTTAGTGAAACTTGGCACTGCGTACTACACACGCTATCGAAGAAGGTCTTGATTGCATGTAATGTAAGCCAAGTCAAGGCTGTGTGTAGTGAAAGCTCTGTTTGGTGTTGTGTATAAATAATTAAAACTTATTTCATTTAAACATTAAACAAAAACAATACATAATGTTGTGTAGAATAATTTCCAAAAAATGAACTTGAAATTGTGTGCAACACGAGCCAAGAATAGTGTTGCATATACTGCAAGCTAATATGGTGTTGTGTATAATACAAGCTAATCTTGGTTTAATGTATAATAGAAGACATCAAAGAAATCAAAAATAATATATCTCATAAAATCTCGGGGTGTTACAAAACCCACCTATGAAATTATAAATAAAATTTGGGTATCCTATAAACGAGATTATGAAATAATTATATCATAAAACTAGTAAATAAATGTTTTCAAAATTATTAATTAATTATTGGTGTTTTTATAAGTTATAAATAGTTAATTAAAATTTTGTAATTAATATAATGATTTAAAAGATAATTTATTTTCATAGAGTTTATTAATAAATTAATATTTTATTTTCATATTATTTTAAGATAACTTTTTGAGACCATATTAAATATTTTCAAGTGTTACAAAAACAAGTTATAATTTTAAAACTCTGAATTTTTTGAGTAAATGATGATTTTGATTAAAAATTAAATCAATCCTATTTTGAAAATTATTTTTATAAAATGCAGTTCTGTTTTCAATTCTACACATTGAAAAATTATTAGGGTTAATTTTAGGTATTTTTCTAAAATACTTGAATTTTTTGTGGATAGTAAAATATGATAATTTTCAATAAATGCTAAATACATGAATTTTTTAGTAATTGTTGATGTAAGTCTTATGTAAGCACCATTATTATGAACTCACATGAACTATTTATTTTATTTAGTCATAATAATCTATGATTTTTCTTTTCTTAAGAAAAAATAATAAACTAATGTTTAAAATAATGAGAAAATACCCCTCGCCTCCCCTATAAATACCACCCCTCACCACATATTCACCTCATAACTTAAAAGCATTGGTCCTTGTACAAATTATACCAAATACTCTTATCAATACCATATCCCACTTCTCAGAGCTCTTGGTCTCCCAAAAAGACAAAAACCTTTTCCCTAATGAGGTTTTCAAGGAGGCAAAATTCAAGAGGTAAATTTTTCATTCCTTTTCTTTTAATTTATTTTCAAGTTCTATTCTTATTCTATCCTAACCTACCGTCATAAAAATGGTATGATAACTCCATTTCCTTACATAAAATAAAATTTTATTATGATAATAGAATAATCCATCATTAAATCCCTCTACTCTCCCTTTTATTCTAAAAATGAAAACGTTGTTCGTGAGGTGTTAATTTATCAACTTCAAGGAAGACAAATTTTCATTTTCCATTACTGCCTTCAAGGATAGTCTTAAAATAATTTTTATGGTTGAAAAAATTTAATATATTTATTGAATCATATTTTATTTTATGTAATCATTATATACACATGATGTTAAATAATAAAACAAGACAACGTCGTTGTGAGTGAAAACCACCCAAAATAATCCAAACAATTATCACTACCATCTTATCAAATGATTCATCCTCACCCAAAATAAGAAAATGAATTATAGAAAAATTTGAACTTATTTATTTTAAATAATAAATTATAAATTCAATTCTGTATTTCTATTTCCATTTTACATAAACATTCATAATATTATACAAGAGAACAAATCATGAAAACTAAGAAAACGGGAACTCCCGAATGATGAAATTGACCACTATAACTCAGAAAAAATGTCACAAATGAACTTAATAAATTTATAATAAAACAATTAAATGTATTAAAATTTAGGAATTATTTAATTAATGGATTTAATTTTATTATCTAGGACATTAAGATCAAATGCAGAACCATTTTAGATATAAGGTAAGGGATTCTACCTAAATATCCATTTTTCCCTTCAGGATACTCTTTCCCTCTCTTTACCCAAAATGTAATTATTATTTATTTTTATATATATCTTTTAAATTATACTTATATGTTCCAAACTCATGTATCCATGTCATATCATCCTACATTGATGAGGTAATATGTTTTTTAGAAAGGTTCATTTTTTCAATTCTTCCAGATAAGAAACCCCGATTTAAGAGAACTTCTCAATTTCTTACCCACTTGCAAGTGTACTCAATAATCTTTTTTAAGCCACCATTATTTTTCTAAAATCACTATTTTATCATGAAAAACTAACTTGGTTAATTTTCTATTTTATGAAAATAAATATTCCTTTGTCACTTTAAATTCTCTTTAATATTTTCCTTAAACCATACAAGAATGTTTCATATCTAAAGTTTCTCAAACAAACCTTTTATATATTTACACTTAAATTGGACATAAATTATCCTGATCCATTTCAATTTTCCCTTATTAAAGTTCATGTATGTTTTTAATCCATTCTTTCAAGGAAACATTTATGATATGATCATTTTTTATGCACTATGACATGATTATGATTCCTATTTATTTCTAGGGGTAACCCATACATTTATTCTTCTTATAGAACACATATTCATGAAAATGTTATGATGTGTGTTCCTAGATATAACTCTAATTCATTGGTTAATATTTATTCTCATGAGACGTCATGTTAGGACAAGGAGTGAACCTGATTCTTTTATGGGTCTTTATCCACGATGTTATATAGTCTTGGAAGTTAGACTTGACTCATTTTTATATCATGTTATATACTATTTATAGATTACAATTATGCCATTATTATGTTTTCCCATGTTATACATGATATTAATCCTTATGTTTATTTACATTTCATTCCTTTTATGTTATCATTTTATGCCTCTTAACCCACGTTCTATGTTTTATTCCTATGCTTACCCCCTTAATGGGATATTTATCTCATCCCTTTATTCATGTATTCCCTAGGTTATCCTATAAAGATTTAAGAGATAAATGAAAGTTAAGAGCTCGTTATGGAGATTAAATAAAATATATCTTTTATTTTTAGTTTTGGGATGTTTAATTATATACCTAATCTTCCAAATTCACTAGACTTTAAAATACTTGGATTAAAATTCGTGGTTAATTATGTAATAATATTTTAAAAAGGGTAGTTTCTTGATAAATAGGTACCTAGGTGCAATAAACCCTAAAATAAAACATTGATCTTGACTTGATCATCCCCTGGTGAACAATAATGGGTCTTTTTTCACACTTGGTTTGACACTCCTATGGGATATACTTTAGAAATTCACAAACTATTTTGGAACCACCATAAAAGATTTAAATATATTTTAAATATGAATAACCTAGGATAAACCTATGGTGTATTAAATTAAGAATAATGTGTCATAATTTAGATATCATATAAGTTATTATTCATTAATATGTTGTTACAACCTATGATTATTATTTTTTACACTAGGAATTTAATTTCAGTCAATGGATGGGACATGAATGAACCATATTAATGATGAGTGAGACCAAAAATGTAATGATTTTCCTCTAAAGTATCCAAAACTTATGAGATATGGAATGAAAAGTTTCATTTCTATTCTCAAGCATCTTTCCCAAGCCATGAATCATGCTAGAATTTCAAATTAACAAACAATGTAACAAATTTTTATTATCTCCTTGATGAGGAAACATCCACCTTCTTTCAATGGGTATTTTTATATACTAGTTACTAAATAATGGATCAATACTAATTAAAATATATTTTCCATTCTATAGTCTTTAAAACATAAAAAATTCATTTTTGTTGTCTACCATTTGGAAGTTGAAGTGGATAAATGGTGGACTCTTATCAAGAATATAAGGCAACGTGATGAAACTAACTCCATGGATTGAGATAACTTCAAGAAATTATTTTTCAGTAATTAATTTCATGGAATTATTTATAAAGAGATATATAATGGGTTCCTTGAGCTAAAGTAAAAGGATGATGAATATTATGATGCCTTTGATGAAAATTTCACAATATTTGTGAGGTACACTTATGGTATTATTATCCATCCTGAAATTAAGGTTAATCATTTCTATAATAGATTAAAACCAAGAATATAAAATGATTTATCCATACGAGACTTCAGTATCTATAAATATATTTTCAACATGCTATCAATGTGGAAATGTTATAACCAAAATAATGATGAATGTGATTGTTTTTAGAGGTATTATTTTGTTGTTAAGAAAGTTTTCTAAGAAATTAAAATCATCTCACTTTGTTTTTTGTGAAATTTGTTTTGACCATAATATTCAAAATAATAATAATCCTTTTCTTGAAAAGGTCTATCGTATTCAAGAATATTTGGCTGGAAGAAAAGTCTCATCGGATTCACAATGAATTTGGAATGAAAAATTTGATCATTTTGAGGAATAATCTTGCACTATGTAAATGGTTGTTGGATTCAATATCAATCTAGTATGGAAGATGTGATCGTATTGAAGGAGAATAAAATGTAACATTACTTTGTTAAATTAGACGTGACAATGATTTTTTTGATCTTTGAGTTCTCATAAATCATGAGTTTTGGGTAAAACTTATGATTCAATATTTATAAAATAATGGGGGAGTGAAATAGATGCTAATAAATTGTATTTATATTGTTTATATCTAGATTTAAAAGATAAATGAGTGATAGAGATCATATTTGTCCAAATAGTATTCTAGAAAACTGTATTTAGGCTGGTTGGGGTAATGGATGGGAAGTTACAATAATTTCTATTGGAAGTCAGATGATTCTAAAACAAATCTTCAATGTTTTCAAAGTCAGGAAGGAATTCATGGTATAAGCTGATGTTTGTGAAAGAATAAAGTTGGATAAGTCAACACATTTCATTCTTAATTTCATCATTATGGTTTTATCATATTCATAAAATTTGATCGGACTCAATGTGTTATTGTAATCATAATTTTTTTGAATTAATGGTAGCAAATAAAATAATATAATGGAGTGAACAATACAAAGAGGAATTTCAGATTTTGATAAAAAAATGTAGTCAACCATTTAAAATGGGTTGAATTACTTTATTTTTCATATAAGTGAATCAAAATAAGAGAAGAAGAAAATAAAAAGATGTATTATCGGGGGGGAGCTTAAAATTCAAAGAAAAGTTCTTTTAAATTGGTACAGAGCATCATATTAAAGAAATCAGAAAGAGAATCAGATCTGTACTGGCATTTGTAAAGAAATTATGGAGAAGAGATGGTGTTTTAAGAAGATTCGAGAAGATTTGAGAATCATTGAAGAAGTCAGAGATGCACTCTAAATTAAATGAATCCGGAATATTTTGGGGAATTTGATGGAGTGGGAGAAGTTTTGGGGATTAATTGCAAAACCATCCTTGGGTCGCCTATAAAAAGGAGTGGTACTTTTTACTTCCTAGGTGGTCTGACACAGAGGTACTATTTAATGGAAGAGATTTAATCTCTAATATTCTAGGAATAGAAATAATTTTTCCATATTGAGCTATGATATAGATGTTTTGATAGATTAGAGTGAAAGGAGAAGAGGAAATATCGCAATGGTATTCAACTGATCATCATATTCAGTGATGACTGTATTCAAATTAATATCTTATTCTTCTTGTAACCATATTCAGTTGGTCATCATATCAGGATGGATATTCAGATTTGGATTGCCATCTAATGATTTCAATATCAAGGAATGAAGTGTTCTAGATTTTCTTGATCATTTTCTTGATGAGTCATATCTATTATATTGGGAAATCATATTTGAAGATTCAGACTGAGAGAATCAGATATGGATAATCAATCTTGGAAATTGGATTTTAATTCTATATCAAATTCCTTGATGTTCTTCCCATCTTCTTTGTAATAAATTTAATAATGGTTTTCCAAAAAAAACATTTTTTGAAGTTGAAAAGAAAAAGAGGCAACGTGATTAGTTACAAAAATATTGTTTCACCCTATTTGTGCTAAAAGGGTTCGCATTCACTGGTTTATTGTCTTTATAGTGATTCAAGAGTGAAAGGAATATCATAACAGTTGTATTCCACCAAAAGTATTGATTTCTAGTTGATTTTGTGTCATTGGATTATGTCCAAACCATACCCAGGACATAACTATTCTTATTGAATAGTGAACCTTGTAAATGCTTATATTACTATGAATGTATGTTTGAATTGTTTTTAGTAGGGAATGACCTCTTTAACATGAGTTTAATGTTATTTTATTTGCAAGGAATCATAAATAAAAAGTTATCACTAATTCACCACATCCCCCTCTTAGTGATACAATTATCCTAATTGTTAACTTTCAACTAGTATCAGAGCATAGGTTCCCTTCACTTTTTCTTTACTGATAGATAATTTTAATTGGGTGAATAGTAAAGGAATTCTATTTTTGTATGGAATTAATTATCAAATATGAAAATATATAAGGTTTCCTTATCTTATGTCTATTAGATATTTTTTTCTTGAAGCAACAACAGATGGGTTTCCTCCTTTTGATTATAAATCCCCACTTACATTTGTTGATAAGAAGAATCATGAGAATGATGGAAGGGAAAAGAATTATTTATTATCATCACTTTATGAAATTGAATTACTAAGGTTGAAAGGTGTTTTCACATCCAATTTTATATGGGAAAAATTGAAAAACATATATGAAGATAATACAATAGTGAAGAAGGAAAAATTAAAAATCTCGAGATTCAAGTATGAAGATTTGAAGATGGTTTAATATGAATATGTTAGGGGCTTATTTACCATGATTAATGACATTGTTAGCACTATCATATATTTTAGTGAAAAGTTAGATGATTCTATAGTTTTTGAAATGATTTTTAGAATCTTACTCGATACGTTTTATGCAAATATTTATTCACTAGAAAACAGAGATCCAAAAACATTATATCTAGATGATTTTTATAACATTCTCATTATTTAGGAAATTAGAAGGTAGAAAGATGTGAGAAGAAAGACAAGAGTTGATTAATAAATATATTTCATGGCTACTAAGAAAGAAAATTAAAAGATGTTTCTTATTGAAGATGAAGCTGGAAAATCTGGGTCTAAAAATGAGGGGTGTAATTTTTTTTGAAATTTTATCTTTGTTTTTGAAAAATATGAAAAGATATATAGGGAAATACAAATGGATGATTCCCTTGAAAGGTTTTGAATATGGATTCATTGGGAATTTTGTGCCTAATTTCCCTCCAAGAAATAAATAAGAGGATGGTAATGAAGAAGAAATAATCCCAGGAAGATCATGGAAGCAACAAAGAGATAAAGGAAAATCGTATTCCATAGGGAAAGATAGAAAATTATTCAAATCCAAAATAAAAAGTTTTTAATCTAAAGATAAAAAGAAGAAGGTTGTGATGCCGAATCTAAGAAATCTGTTGAGTATGGTATTGATAATACTTTTACTACAATAGGGAATAATGAATAATTGAGAAGAATATATTCCAAATAAGAATAAAATCAATTTGAATTTCATTTGAAATAAGAGTTAAAAGGATGTATGAGAAGGATTAGAAGGCTTGAAAAGATAAAAAAAGTTGCAAGATGAATCATCCTCAACAAGTAATCAAGAATGTTTTTCTAATGAGAATGTGAAACAAGTAAAATAATTTGATTATTTTAATAAATATCATGAGGAAGAAAATAATTATAATGAACAACAGGAAGTGATGCTAAAAGAAAAATAATAATATTTAGAACTTTTCCATTAAAAAACCAAAGTTGTATAGGAAGGTAAAATTTTTAAAAACTATATCTCTGAGGTTATTTAATGTTTTCATATTGGGAAACCTAATAAGTATCCATAAAAGTTAAGTTCAAATTTTGAGAATAAATATGTAATTATTTCTAAAAATAATAATGCTGGGAATGTTTGGTTTGTGTCCAAGACCAAAAAATTTAATAATTTAGAAGTTTCAAAATACCCTAAGTCTAAAAATGTTTTATCTGGATCCATAAAGGTTTCAAATAGTTATTATTCTGTTAATGAAGAAAGGAAAAAAGAATACTCTAATTGATAATGTAATGGATGGTAGCCCTGAAAAGAAAGATAAGAAGGTTATTGAGAAACATATTTACAATTTCGGTCAGTATGTATGTTTTAAAGGAAAATACTCATTCTATGGATACTACTGGTATTGTGGTGGATTCCAACACACAACTAATATGTTTTGGTTTAACCAAAAAAATTACTATTCATATATAGGTTATGAAAGTAAATATTTTAGGGGGATTCAATCTCTTCAATGAAAGAAGTCTAAAAAGGTTGTTTTAAAGAAACATGAGAAGGTTGGTGTGAAGGTAAAAAATAGGTTCCAAACATTGGAAACTACTTTTTAAATATGTGAAAAATCAGTACAACTTTCAACAATATATCATTTATTTTCACCTACACATAAAAATATTCTTAACAATTATCATTATACAAAAGTGTAGAAAGAAAATAAATAATAAGAACTCTTATTATAGAAACCACATTGATGTCTCAAAAAGGAGAATGGACTTGGATTCTTGATAGTGGGTATTCTTATCATATGGAAGTATATTTTATGTTGTTGAAGAATTTGAAAGACTTTAAAGAATTAATAATTAAATTTAGAAATGATAAATCCTTGAAAATCAAAGGTGTTATATCATCCATCATTAGGACGGAAAAGATAAAATCCACGAAAATTTTTATTTTGATATGCTGAAACACAATTTTCTAAGTGTTTTACAATTTTATTATGAGGGTAAAAATTTTATCTTCATGAAATATGGATTTTTTGTAAAAAGTGAAGAATATGGAAAAATAGTTAAAAGAAGCCAACATACAGAAGGTAATTTGCATCAATTTGGTGAAATACCAAACCCATATTACTTAAGTATGGTGGAATAGAATCAATTGTGTCATAAAATTCTAGAAACAATGTGTCAAAGAAACATGAAATTTTTTTCAAAGTGAGATAGTGTCCAATAAATTCCTAATTTTCCATGAAGAAGAGATTGGTGTTGCACTATTTTCTAGAAAGGAAAGAATACAAAATTAGTGCATAAGAAAGTTGAGATTTGTTCAAAACAAACTATGGAGGTGATTCATTCTATTATATATTGGCCAATGAGTAAAGAATCAACAATATATATAATTAATTCATCAATTTCATTGATAATTTTACTCACATTACTTTTTTTATGTATATAAAACATAAATCAGACACATTGAAATTTTTTAAAAGTTTTAGAAGAAAAGTTGAGAAGGAATATGTTTATTTAGTTAAGTAGATGATAACTGATAATGGTGGTTAATACATAAGTGAAGATTTTGAAATTTATCTTCAGAATAATGGAATTTATTATGAGCATAGTTCCCAATATACTCCCCAAAAATAAGGGGTTTCTGAAAGAAAGAATAGAATTTTGGTGTAAATAGGGAGAACTATGTTACTTGAACTTGGTCTTTCTCATTACTATTAGAGGAAAACCACGAGTAGTTTTATTAATATTTAAAATTTATATTTATATAGACTAATATCTAATGTAAATATATATGAATTTTTTTATTAAAAACACTAAATTTAAAACAATTATTAATTCTTGGGTGTCCATTTATTATAAATAAGAAATTGGAAATTTAGAGAGTTTGAGAATAAAGGTGAAGATAGAATTTTTCTTATATATTCCCTGGAATGAATAGGTTATTGATGTTTCAACAAATAAATGTGAAGAATTTTTTATTCTATTGATGTGAAAGTAATTTAAAGATCTATGGAACACAAGTGTATTCAGGCAGACAAGGATGCTGAACAAGATAAGGAAAGTTTTGAAAATAATTCTAATAACGATAAAGATAATTATAATCCTCCTTTAGAAGAATAATTAGACTCATATTTTTCTATTGATTATGAAAATATTCAAAATTATTGTCCTAGTATGAGGAAGTAAGTGGAAGCCCAGAATATAATTGGGGATCAATATCAGAAGGCTTAAACAGGAAGAACAACAAATGAAATCACACATACTTCTTTGTATTCAAAAGTGGAGCCAAATGATGTGAAATAAGATTTTGATTGTCTGGAATGGGTTCATACCATGAATGAAAAGCTATATCATATTGAAAATAATTATACATGGGAAATTTTACCCAATCCAAAAAATTGAGAAAAAATGGTTCTTTATTAACAAGCTGAATAAAGAAGGTTAAGTGATAAGAATAAAAAAAGATTAGTGTGTAAAGGGTATTCAAAATATGTAGATATTGATTTTTATGAATCCTTTTCTCTAGTTTTAAGAATATAAACAATCAAAATTTTACTTTCTATTACTATAAAATTAGGATACAAGATCTTTCAATTGGATGTTAAATTCACATTCTTGATTGTTGATCTTGATTAGGACATTTACATTCAACAAAATTGTAGATTTGTTATTGGGAATGATGAAAGTTATGTATTCATATTAAAGAATGATTTTTATGGGATAAAAAAATATCTGAGAGCATGGTATTCCAAATTGAATACCTGCTTAAGGAAGATAAGTTTTAGTAAAGGAATAGTTGATAGAAATATCATAGAAAGTAAAGAGTATTCTCTCATAGTAATTTTTTATTTTGATGACATTATATTTACTATGAATGGTGATAGAAGTTTTGAAAGATTTTTTAGTAGATAAAAATGGTTTTTGAAATGTCCATGTTGGGGGAAATGAAATACTTTCATGGGATACAAATTTTATAAAAAAAATAACATATCTTTCTTTCCTAAAAAAGTCTGCTAAGGAACCTCTGAAGAGGTTCAGCATAGAAAACTCAAAACCTATCTCTACACCAATGTTAGTTGGAACAAAGTTGAAAAAATTTTGAGAAGGAAAAGAAGTTGATCAGAAAGTGTTCTAGGAGATTATTAGAAGTTTATTATACTTGATTTCCTCACAACCCAACATTTTTTAGGTTGTTACCTTATGTGAAAAATTTCAGAGTGATCCAAAGGAACCACATTTACATACTAGAAAAATAATTCTTTAATATATAAATGAAAAAAATTAGGAAATAAGTATGGAATAGTATTGATTTAATTGGGTATTCAAATGCTGATTGGGAATGAAATGTTGATGATAGAATCTTCTCATATATTTGATAATTCTTTCTAGGAAAGAATTGTGTTAGTTTGCATTCATGAAATATAATTCAGTAAATGTCAATTCAATTAAATATTAGTATGTTTCTTCTACTTAGGAAACTACTCAACTTATGTGGATGAGAACTAAATTAGAAAACATACTTATTGAAGTAAAGTTACCCTTTCTCTTGGGTTGTGATAATAAAAGTATAATAAAACTCACTAGAAATCTGATTCAAAATTATCATTCCAAACATATTGATATCAAATATCATTTCATCAAAGATCATGTGGAGAATAATGAATTGAAACATTAATATGTTCCTACATTAAAAGATGTTGAAATTTTCACAAAAATTTTACCAAAGGAATCATTTTCTAAATTAAGGTTAACCAAGGGCATCCAACCTATCTTTCATCATGTTTTAGGTATGTTTTTATGTCACATCTCTCATCTTACCTTTAGATAGTGCTTTCAAGGGGGGGAATTTAATTGTTTCATAAATTTATCCTTAAAAGGAATGTAAAAAAGAGGATTTGTGGATAAGATATGAATTAAAATTTTTATTGTCGATGAACTATTCTAACTATTTATGAGACTGGTTTTAGGAAACAAATATTTGTTTTCTAGGAAAGTTGAAGAATGAAATACAAGATAAGGAAGAAAAGTTAGAATGGATTTCATAATCACTACTCTTGGATAGCATGGTTTTCTTTCCAATGATTCTTATTCCTTACAACGAGTTAAGATAACATAGGCTTAGAATTATTGATAATTAATACGTTACTTTGGGATACAAAATCCATTTATTTATGAATCTTTGTTGACAACAAAATCCAATAGGGGATAATGTTAGGACCAAGCTGATGAAGAAGTTGATTGTTTAATGCTGTTGTCTTTTATTGTTAGGAATTTTTTTGAAGGAAAATCATCTCACATTTTGGTAAAAAATATTTTTACCATAGTATTTTAAATTATTTTAATCACATTGCTTGAAATGTTCCCTTGTATTTAAAAGAATTTGGTTAGAATGAAATTCTCAATGGAATCACATACAGTTTTGAATAAATAAGTGAATTGTTTTGAGGAGGAATCTTACTAGAAGTAAAGGGTTATTATATTCACAATGTATATGGTATAGAATATGTGATCATATTTAAGTAGAATCAGAGCCAACATGGATGTGATAAATTAGATGTTATGATGATTTTATAAACATGGAGTTCTCCAAAATCATGAGTTTTTTGTAAAACTTGTGATGTTGGATTGATAAAAGAAATGGGCAGTGAAAGAGATGTTGATCAATCATATTCATATTGATCAGAACTATATGGAAAATACAAAGGGGTCCTAGAGATCATATTCTTCCAGATAGTATTTTAGACAATCATATTCTGCCTGACTTGGAAAATAAATATGGTTGGTGGAAAGGATGGGAAGTTATAATACATTCCATTGGAAGTCAGGCGATGATAAAACTGGTCTTCAATGCTTTCAAAGTCATTAAGGAAGTCATGATTCAAGAAGAGTTTTGTGAAATAATAATGTTATAGAATTAAATGCATTCTAGTCTTAATTTTATCATAATTTTTTCATTAGATTTATAAAAGCTAATTAGACTTGATATGTTATCGTAATCAGAATTATTTAGAACTAATGGTTGAAAAAAAAATGGAGTGACTAAAACAAAGAAGAATTTTGTAGTTCAATCCAAAATGTAGTTAACCATTTAAAAGGTCTATAATTACTTTATTTATCATTTAAGAGGTTCAAGATAAGAGATAAAGAAAATAGATGGACATGTTGTCAAGAAGAAGCATGAAATTTAACGAATTTTTCTTTTCAATTGGTAGAGAGTATTTTATTGAAGAAATTAGAATGAGAATCAAATATAGAATAGAATTTGAAAATAAATTATAGATAAGATATGGAGTTTTAAGAAATAATGATGGATTCATTATTTATATATTATTTTTAAGATATTATTATGTTTTGGGAATTCTTATATCATGCATACCTTTATGATTTCAATTTCTGTGGAAATATGATAGTGTTTATCGTGTGTATAGAAGACTACCTATTCAAAAGCGATGTCATTAATTCCTAATTTACATGAATTATTATATCACACATACCTTCATTTGAGATTATTCATTGTTGGGGATTACTATTCAAAATATTACCAATGCGGTAAAATAATTTTGTGTCAATTTTCTTTCTTTGAGATGTACGCATCTATATTCTTTCACTATATGTGTATACATCCTCTTTGAAATGTAATATCATGAATTTATTTATCCTCATGATAATTTGACTTTCATTTAATTTTATTCCTTAATGGATATTATGATTCAATGTTACTAATGTGGTAATGATTTCATATTACAATCTCAACGTTTATCGATATTATTTATGATTTTGTTTTATATGTTAAAATATTATGATACATATCTCCAGAAAATCATGAATTCTCTTCTCCTATGATTATTCATGATATTAATAGTACCATTTTTTCACACTTTGGTACATAAAATAATTGATTAAATGGTTTTATGAAAATCTGAATTTATCTATTTCTTCAGTTAGAAATCTATTTTATTTCGAAAATATGGTTTCCCAAGAAAAATCATTTTTTAATATTCTTATATGATTTTAAGAAGATATATTTACCCATTTTTGACTTTTTACAAAAAAATTAAAGGAATATCCATTTCATTTTATTAAATCCTTTTTTTCTTTTAATGAAAATGTGAAATGAATATTTGTTTTAACATGTATGACATGAATGAAACTTCCAATAAATACGAATATTATTTCTTTTGAATCTTAGTTTATAATTTTTGAAGTTTCTTTTAAATAAAAGGATTTTCAAAATATTTTATGTTTTAAAAATTTCTTTTTAAATCGAAAAGGAACATTTCCTTAAGAAATGTTTTGAATGATTTTTTAATCTTTTTTTATAAGATTTCAAGCTTATTTTCAAGAAAATGGATTTTCCAAAGTTTTTATGTTTAAAAATGATATTAAATGAAAATTTATTTTACCCAAATAATTTCTTCAATGAAAATTCAAAAACATTTTCCATCTAAGATGACATATGTTGATGTGAACTATGCTTTACTGGGGATATGAACCAAGGATACCAATCTTATTATTTATCTAAATGGTTTATTATTTCAAGATTTTTATGAACCCCGTTTTTATTCCATGGGTTTACCATGGTATAATTCTTATAAATATGATTCTTTCTCATGGGTTATTATATGATGAAATGGTGAAATGGTGAAATTATTATGAAATATGTCTCTTTTCCATTGGTTATGATATGATAAAATGTTTATGAATCCCATTTCATTTCATGAGTGACAATATGATGAATGTTTTATAATCTCGTGGAACAAAAATGCATGATTATTACTATGACATGGGTGGGACCTATATCTCCCTCCAATGCATTGGCTAGGGATTAATATTATGTGAGCTCAAAGGGTACATGAGAGATTATCTCAAGCCCGAAAAAGGGTAAATGAGAGGTCATCCCAAACCTAAAGTAGGTACACAGTTGGGTATCCCAAGCCTAACATATTATGGATGTATTTTTGGGTATCCTTGACATAATTTTTTTATTCTTATGTATATGGAACAAATCTATATATTATTCCAATGGTATGCTCTCATGGATCATGTTATTTGATTTCCTTATGATCTATGTATTAAAAACATCTAATCATTATTCCCGGACTCAGGATTATAATCTTTGATATGTAGGGTATGGTTTTCAAATGCTATAATCATGTTCACATACCATTATGTTCATTTTATGATTATATGTCTCTCTTTCTAACCCTTACTAAGAAGTTGAGATTTCCCTTTCTTATTTTTCCTTCCCTAATGATATTTATAAATTTATTACCTATAATAATTCTATAAAGGTTTATAGTTATAAATATCTTAGTGGAAGATTATGTATTTTAACTGTAGAACAGTTGTTTTTTGTTTCCATGTTTCTGAATAAAACAACTATTATGGTCCTCAGGTGTTTTTTTGGACAATATAATGAATATTCATCTAAAATATTTTAATATATATGTATTATAATAATAGGACACTATATTATCCCTATTTGTTGATATATATTCCTATGACTTCATACAGGGAAATTTTCTATTTACTACCATGGTAATGGATCTATACCATACACTTCAATTTCAATCAGAGCTCTAGGGATACCTTCTATGTTAATTTTAAAGGGAAAATCCAATCTTGATTATTCAATTAATGTCAAACTAATCATGACATAACTAATACAATATATGGTAATAAAACTTTAAAAAAATACATGATTTGGTAATTCAAGTTAAAAAAAAGACAATTGGTTATAGAGAACCAACTCCAAAAGTATCCCACTTACATTATTGCTAACTGCTAAGAAATATTGACATTCTACCTATCATATGATATTAATTCTTTAACTAAGGTTTTATTTTAGTTGAGGGATCTAACATATTTTCCTCTGTGGATACTTTTATACCTTGGATTTAACCTCATTGAATAAAATATGAAAACAAATTATATCCCTATATATATAACTTTTTCCCTCTATCATATACTTTATATCTTGTTTAGTATCATAGTTATAATATTATTTTTATTTTTATTTCAATAATACTTTTTCATTCTATAATTCTAAGAACTAGAAAAAATCACTATGTACTTATACTAATTTTTGAACTAAATTAGAAGCAATAAAATGCTCATCATTTGTATATATGGATACTAACAATATTAATGAACCTCTATCTCTCATTTACATAGCCAAATTTTGATAACAAGTCAAATTAGGAAGACTAGTTTTGTTAAACCTTAATAATTAGTGTTCCTTTTTCTACAAGTACCAATAACTTATACCTTATACTTTATCAAGTATTATTAAATTTTTCTAAATGATACATTTGGGATTTTTCTATATTTATTTAATGCTTTCCCTTGATTCCTTATCCTTGGTAAATATCAAACATCATATATATCATTGAATACAGGAAAAATCCCATTGTTGAAGCATATGTATTTTTACTCTTCATCATTAATCTCTTCTTGTATCTTAAAACATATACTAAGATGTATTTATGTCATGTGACATAGGAAACAATTCAATATTTAATTTTTTATCGTTTATTTTTTATACCTTGTAAATACATGTACTTTTACTTAGTCTAAGAAACCCCATAGATCAATCTGAGTAAATATTGTTCAATAAAACATAGTTTACTACACTAAGACATTCATTGGTGAAATAATTTTTCAAATTAGTCTTAAATAATTTTAATAATAATATATTATTAGCATTAATAACATTTCATTGAAATATATTACTAGGTGAAATTTAGAACTCCCATTAACCTTCTATAGAAATCCACATTTATTATCTTCATTTAGGATAGGTGTTAGTTTTCTAAAAACATTTCATTATACATGGTGATAAGAAAACTATATGTATTTGGTTTTATAACTTCTTTTATTATATTATGTAGAAACATGTGCCTCTTAATCAACTTCTCCCACTATTTATTATGCATGTTTTTTCTTTTAAAACTCATGTGCATCTTGATCCTTGACTTGTTAAATGTCTAACTTACTCCCAATATCTCAAATAGATACCTGAACAACAGTTATAGATTTATAGTCATTTACATGACTAATATTTTTCTATCTCAATTATTGTAATATCCTTAGTAACTTAGGATAATTAACTATAATTCACCTTATTTTTTTATTGAAGTAAGTTTGTTTCTAAAATAATCCTTAAGGGTTTTCATTGAACACATGAATTTATCTTATAATGGAATTATTTTACATTAAGTAAAATTTCACAACCACTTGTCATTATAGTTAGGATATTTTGAACTATTTATGTTTTTATTTTGAAAAAATGTATTAGAAGGAGTAAGGGAAGACTTATAAGACTTCTCCTTGTCCATTTTACATTTACTAACACCATGACTTTGATGTGTATAATGAAATGTGAGTTTAGGAATAACTCCACTCTATATCTTTATGATAGATGAATTCTTGGTTAAGATATTCTTCAACTCACCCACCCACCCAAATAATATCTTATCTTTTAACAATAATATCTCCAAATTCACTTTTTTGTTCCCTATGTATCTTATAGGAATCCATGAGGTAAATGAATTTATGTATAACTTCTATGTGAAATTGTTCACACATCATTCTAAACTAACTCTAAAATATTTATGGAACCTTTAATATTACAAGGTTACTTGTTCATTGAATCATTTAATACATCATGTGAAATACCTACAAGATTTATCCCATAATAGTATAAACACCATACTTGGTTACACTTTGACATTTGATTATATTTTTTCTTGACCAAATTTTAATTTTTCATTACTAGGTATTATTAGAGACTTTTTTTTATATTCATAATTAATTTCTATCAAATGAAATATGTGATTCAAGTAAAATTAAACTAATATTCAAGTATGTTATAATATAAAAATATTTATTATATACTTGAAAAAAAATCCTATTATGTCAAAACATGACACTGAGATTATGTTTTTGTAACATCCAATATATAATAATAGTTTTCAAATAATGGGATATTTTCACTTAGAAATATCAAATTCATGATCTTGTTTAGAAAATTTACGAATCGTGATCTATCATAAACTTGAATATATACTTTAATATTCTAATCTTTATAAAGTTATTTGGTTTAGGTATTTGTATAAAAATGTGTGAGTCACAAATTTTATCTATTACCCTGGAAGTAAAATAAAACTATTACATGTACTGATAAATATAGATGAAGTATAATATTTTGTCTAATTATTTTCTAATTCATTGCATTTACTCATCCAAATAAATTTCTTACCACATACAAATCAAATATCCTCTTTTTTTATTCTAACCATATCTATATTTGTTTTCATAGAAAGAAGTCATGAAGCTGTCTTTGGAATTATACTTTACATTATCATTTTTCCATTTCATTATTATTTTTTATTATAATAACTAAAGATTTATCATTTTTTAAGTTCTTATAATCTTGGAGAACCTTATACAAAATATATTGAATCGTTTTATCCATATTTTTTATTTTATAATATTCAATAAAACTGGATTCATTGTGTGAAAATGATAAGATAATGTCATATATTGAAATATGTTTATTTAACATGAATACTAACTTTATCTATTGATCAATTTATTTTATCATCTTTGATCACATGAGTACCAGTTTAGATTCCATATTATAACTTACATGTTTTTAGAGTAATGATATTCTCATTTATTTCTTTCTTCACTTTCTCCTTAAAAACATTGAAATGTTGAGACAGCATGGTGAAAACATCTATGTACTCATGTTACTTTTGTATCTCACTAAATATGGATGAGGAAATTATGATGTATACATAAAATACATTATCCATGTGTCTCCTATAATAATACTTTCCACCAAAAATTTATTCTTGAGAAGGATCATTAGGTAATGGGGTCTCTAACATATGCAATCTCCTTTCATATCATAGTACTATGTGAAATAACAAAAACAACTATTATAAATTTGTTTTGGTGAAGACATTATCTTATTTTAAAGTTGATCAAGATTACTATGTGATATTACATGAAATTTTTTCTACATTAAAAATAGATTTATTATTTTAACGTGATTAAAATTTATGGCATAATTAATGATTTAATTATATCTCCCACTATTTTTTCAAATCTCAATATCCCTCACTATTGGATTTCTAATATCCAGTCAATAGGATATTTTAGGGGAAAGGCTCCATATTTTACTTCTCATAACCCAGACTATGGACTTTGAAAATTATTCAAAGGTATTTTGGTAGGGTTTACTCTTTACAACTACATTAACTCATTGTTCTTTGATCCATGGAATGGACTCCACAATCCTGAAACCCTATACCCATATTTCCTCAATAATTGCCTCCAAATTTTATTATGTAGACAATAGACTTTACCATTAATATTGATTTTTTTAATTTAACCCTTACCTTTATTAAGTCTCTCCAATAATTATATGTTCCTTTGACCATAGCTAGACCGACACATTGAACTATGGATTCAACCTAACTCAAATAATGCAAAGAAATAAATTATGATAAATTTGGTTAACTTGTCAGTTAATATTTCAATTTTATTATTCATATTTGTCACGACCCGTCCTCGGGGCCCATGCCGTGACTACCCCAAGCCCGCCCTCCATAGTCCAGGGGCCGACAACTATCACCAAAGGCGTAAATCCTGATAAAAATGGAAGTAATTTCCTTTATAAAAGAAAAAAATGCCACAGAGTACGCAAACTGAAGTAAACACTAAGTAAATAGAAAACAGAAGTAAGTGTTGAAAAGTAAATGGGACAGAATACAAACCCAACTAAAGATGCAGTACAACTGGAAGTAAAGTACAACTCAAGGACAACAGGTGAAAGGTGACAAGTCGATCCTGGATCGTCCTCCAGCTTCCTACCTGAAGGGTAGGTACAGATCTCCTCCTCAACACTCCACGTCCGTCCGTCTCCTCCGGGTACCGAATCGTCGTGAAATCCACCTACGGGCACCGACTTGACGTGATATCCACCTCCGGGCACCGACTCGTCGTGAGATCCTCCTCCGGGTACCGTCTAGCTCTACAAGCCTCAACCACGATCAGTAACATCTGTCATCTGCAACCAACACAACGTAGTGTGGGCGAAACCAGTGTAGGGGTGAGTATACGATACATAGCAGGGACCCCGAGACCCCTGAAGGTCTCCCTGAATCCAAAAATAATAAACCACAAAGAAAAGATACAATCACGAAGTATCATCCAACACTACTTAGGTATATGTTCATACATATACCTAAGTCGTGAAATCCAGTTCAACTCCAACTCATGAGCTCTAGTACAATCCAGTCCACTCAGGAAAGTAAAACTTAATCCACATAGGAAAGTATAACCCAATCTACACAGGAAAGAATAATCCAATCCACACAGGATATCAAGTCAATCACAATGAAGATAATGATTGAAATTCAAGAATCATCTCACACAGGTATACTACTCATGAAGAGGGGTGGAGATGATTAGATGTAGCCTCTAAATCATCTCCTCTGCCGAACCCACATACAATCCAAGTTTAGTAGTCGTCGCTGCCGAACCCATGGAGGATCCATGTATAGTAGTCATCGTCACCAAACCCACGAACGATCCTAGCACGGTAGTCGAACCCACGGAGTATCCCAGTACAATAGTCTTCCTCGTTGAACCCATGGAGGATCCCAGTCTGGTAGTCGTCCTCGTCGAACCCACAGAGGATCCCAGTGCGGTAGTCATCCTCGTCAAACCCACATAGGATCCCAGTCGGTTAGTCATCCTCGTCTAACCCACAGAGGATCCCAGTCCGGTAGTCGTCCTCGTCGAACCCATAGAGGATCCCAGTACAGTCTTCATCATCGTCGCAGTCGCGGCCAGCTCTAGGGTTCCTGCACACAGCACGCTCGTTCCGGGATGGTCCACTCCACGAGCCAAGGGGGTTCGATACATCAACTGACACGAAGTCTGGAGTTGATGTATCCCAAAGTTCGGTCTCCCCAATAGTAACTCAACGCGACAAACGACGCGTCAATCCGACGCCCGGTCTGAGAGTTATTGTTTTTTTTGTCCCAGGGGCCCGGTTGGTTTTTAAGTCATAACCAACCCGACTGTACTCCAACTGCATCCAAACCTTAAGCGGAGTAATCCAAAAGAACTTTCTCAGTAAGAGGAATCCAACAAAGTCGACGACACGTTATTCGGATGTCCGGAGCTCGAGTTATAAGCGTTTCCACTCGGAGGGCCCTGTTGGTTTTCTGTTCGAACCAACCCGGATATACCCAAAGTTCTCTGAAACCTTGAATATAATATACCTCAACGATCGTCCCGATCCAAGTATCTCATCGCAACTGATGGTGCGTCGATCGGAGTTCCGTAGCCCAAGTTACAGATGTTTGAACGAATTTTTCTGTTTTTAGGGGGTTTTGGGCCCGGACCGACTCGGCCCAAGACCCCCTAGGTTGGCCTGAACTGGGGCGACCCGACCGAGGTCCGGGTCCGGCCCGTTAGGGTGCGTCTTGGCCCGGCCAGCGCGGCCCGGACCGACACGGGGGTCCGCACCGACGCGGGCGGCCCAGCCCGGCGCGGGTGACCGCGGATCGGCACGTGGCCGAGCGGGCACAAGGGGGAAGTGCTGCCCCCATTTTTTGGAATGGCAGACCCAGTGGGGTCCTCCCTAATTGAACCCGGGGGTTATGCCCCCCTGTTTTCTCGGAAAAAAGCCAGCCGTTTGGCCAGTCTTGTGAACCGCTGCGGGACCCATGAGGGGTCCCGCCTCCTGGAGCTCTGGCGGTCGGCCATGCCCGGCCGCCGCCTACCGGTGACTGCCGTCGTGGGACCCTGCGGTCCCACCCTTCCAAAGTGCCGGTGGCCGGTTTATCCGGCAGCCTCCAGGTTTCCGCCGTGGCCAAAGGGTCGTGGAAATTGATGCTCTGGCGGTCGGGGAGTCTGGCCGCCCCCTGCTGGTGACCGCGGCGGCCTTAGGTCGCGGCCCTTCTTCTACCGGCGCGGCGCGTTGGCGTTGCGCCCCTCCATCGCGGCCCGCTTCGGCTGTGTCATTCCCTCGAGTTCTTCAGCACGGCGCGACGATGCTGCTCACCACCTCTGCATCTCTTTTCGTTCCAGCGCGGTGCATCAGCACCGTGCCACCTTTGTTCGAGCCACAACGAGTACAATAAAAAGGGGGAGGTGGGCCGGACGTGTTCGTGTGGTCCGGCCCCCACCTGTTAAATCGATAAAAAGTGGCTAAAGTTTTAATGATGGATTCCAAAAATATTCACGAACATTAAATCAAACCCCAACCTCGAGGAGTTATCGAACGATGATCGTCGCGGGAAAACGGCATCGCGGAAGATGGCTTCACGGAACGAGGCTCTGTATAGGTCGTCGGTGCACGCCCGATGAAGGATGCAGCATCCCCCTTTCTTTGATACGGAAAGAAGATCGAAAGGCGTGTCGGTGTTTTTCGCGTTCTTCTATGAGGAAGAATATTTTCTTCAAGACTTTAGTTATTCTCTCCCCATATTTCACACAACGAATCAACCAAAAATAAAATAAGACTTTGTCTTATTTTATTCACACATGCCAACATTTTTTAAAAAAATTCAAAATGAATTCACCAAATTAATAAACTTGTTTTGTCAAATTAATTAGGTATTTAATTGGAATGCATTAATGTGGATGAGTTACAAAATTAATTTCTATAGGGGGGTTTAATGGGCTGTTAGTGAAATTGAAGGAGGTGGGGGCTCGTGTGGGCCCCACCCCAACTTCTTCACAACTTCCTTTCCCTTAACACTTAAACCACTAAAGGTATAATAAAAATATAATTGTAAAGAAACTATATTTTTATTCTTCACAATTTTTTAACAATTCCTCCCGAGCAAACGCACCTTCGTGAAAGGTGTTCCTAAGAAATTACTGGTGTTTTGGTTTCATCGGTGCCCTCAGATTTCAATTCCGATCACCATATCAAATGTTAGAATAACCTGCTCGTTCGTTCACTGAACGTACCCGAGCTAAACTTCAGAAAATTATTCTGGGCACACCGGGCCTCAGAATCAGGCGCCGTCAGAAACTGCGTACTCGTATAATTCCAAAGAAAATTAAGAAAAAAAAGTCCCTTGAAATTTAAGAGTCTTTACATTACTTCCACCATGGGGTTTTACATCCCCGTAAAGATAAATCTCAAACTAGGGAAACAAATGACGGTACTGAGCATGCATCTGAGCCTCCCACTCCCAAGTGCTCTCCTGGAGGTTCCCGTGCTGCCACCTGATGCACATTAGAGGAATCGACCGTCCACGTAGGACCCTCTCCTATCGATCCTCGATCTCCACTGGGACCTCCGGAAAAGTCACCTCATCATCAATGTCCAGCTCCCCATGGTCGATGATATGCGTCGGGTCATGCACGTATCACCTCATCTGAGATACGTGGAAGTCGTCATGATCCTGGTGCCACTGAGGTGGATGGTTCAAGCGGTAAACCACCTCGCCTACCCTGTTGAGGACCTAGAAGGGTCCGATGAAGCGCGGAGATAACTTCCCGCCTCGGGAAAATCTTTGTAATCCACGTCGAGGTGAGACCCGTAAGAAAACGTGGTCACCATCCACAAACTCTAGTGGTCTCCGCCTCTTGTCGGCATAAGAATTATTTCGGCACTGAGCCATCCTCATCCGCTCCTGGATTACCTGAACCTTCTCTGGTCCTACAAGAGCTGCAAGATTTCTTCTTTGCCGATAAGAGAAATATGGTCTCATCCCCTAGATGAACCACATTCTTTTCCTAATACAGTAAATCCTGACATGAATGATACTAATCCATGCCATGGATGACGTCGTAAGGCCTCGACGCTACTACCAAGAGATCGAACTGTTACTCTCACCTCCAAGGGTCGAGTCACACTGTCGGTAGCAGTGTGTGGTCACTAGGTCTCCTCTAGTAGGAGTCTCTAAAGTGAGGGTCAAGTCAACAGTTTTAAACCGGAACCTCTTAGTATCAACTACATAAAAAGGACAGGGAAGAAAACGTCACAAGAACAAGTGTCTTTTATTACTGCAGCTCAAGGTACAAAGACACAAAACACCCAAAAACAAAACATCAAAAAGGCCAGAAGCAACATGAAAAAAAGTCTCCATGACTGGATCTAGTCACCCTCCTGTCCATTAGCTCCCGGAGATCTATGGTCGTAAGCCTCAGATTCTTGAAGCTGATCTCTCCCCTATCCACCTGTTCCCTGCGGTCGGGGTGATCTTCCTGGTGGTGGTGGTTGTAGGGACTTAATGCATCGCCAACCACCCGCTGCTCGGCCAGCTCCTCTGCCTCATACACCAGCTCCTTACGGACCGCCATGGTCAAACCTCTGCCTGGGAGGTCCCTCTACTGCATGATGCTCATCTGCAGGACGAGTCGGGCAGTCTTGATCCATGTGACCCTACCCGCCGCATGCATAGCACTGCCTGATCCTTGTGTGGCTGGATCTCCTTCGTGTACCCCGCACAACCGAATTTTCATCCTAATATTGCTCATCTAATGTCCTGGCCCACTTGGACCTCTGCGTCATCTGTCTACTGCCAGCTTCAGAATACTCTGCTACGGGTCGTCCTGTGGAGGGTCCCGCCGCTGGTGACTGCTCGGCGAGAAAACTCTCCACTAGAAGGTTTCTCTACAACACCCATGCCTGTTTCGGAATGTTGATGGAGATCATCAAAGCGCTGATATCATGCCTCAGTCCCTGCTCGAAGGTTCAGGCCCTGAAGAACAGGTCTTGTACCATATCTGTGGAGTATCGCGAGAGATCAGTAAACCTCACCGAGTACTGGGCCACGGTCATGCTGCCCTTCCGTAGTTGTAGTAACTTCTGAATGCGCACTGCACAGAGGGTGGATGGGATGAACTTTGAGCGGAAGAGGCTCTCAAAGTCCGTCCAAAGAAGTGATGCCTCATCATCCACCTGGAGCATCAGGCTCCACCATCAGCCTGCTACCGAGTGTAGGAGAATCGATGTAAGGATCACCATGAGGTCAGCTGGATTCCCCACTAACCTAAAAACTCGAACTACAGCCTCTAGCCAATCCTCGACTGCCTGAGGGTCCATCTCCCCACAGAACCTGGGTGATCTCTGACGCTAAAACTCATACAGTGCACTAAGGCGACATGCACTCTCAGTGGCTGGGGCTTGTGGCATCGGTGGCTCGGTGGGTAGAGGTACCGCCGATGCCCCCACTGTAATAGGGCCCTACACCGAGGCCTCATCGCTCGGTGGGCTGTCGTCTCACACAAAGCTCGGAACCATAGATGGATGTCGTTGTGGGGCCATCCTGAAAAACAAACAGGTGCACCACGGTCAAAACAGTATACCTGGTGAGCTAACACAAACTAATCACAAGAAAACTTTTGAATCACACATGTAATCAATGTTTTCGTGCACTGAGTCGGAAATCAGAAGTCAGGGTCCTGATGTGTTGATACGTCGTCCGCCGCACCAACACTGGAATCCCTGGACTAATAACCACACTCAATACCCTTAACACTATTGATTCACATAGAAGAAAGATCAGAGTCATGAGTTCTATGTTAGGACCGAACTCCTCTAATACCAATTTGTCACAACCCATCCTCAGGGCCCATGATGTGACTACCCCAAGCCCGCCTTCCATAGGCCAGGGGCTGGCGACAGGCACCAAAGGCATAAATCCCGATAAAAAGGGAAGGAATTGCCTTTATAAAAGAAAACAAACACCACAGAGTACGCAAATTGAAGTAAACTCTAAGTAAACTGAAAATATAAGTAAGTGCTGAAAAGTAAATGGGCCAAAATACAAACCCAACTAAAGATGTAGTACAACTGAGATTAAAGTACAACTCAAGGACAATAGATGAAAGGTTACAAGCCGCTCCTGGATTGTCCTCCAGCTTCTTACCTGAAGGTTAGGTATAGATCCCCTCCTCAGCACTCCACGTCCGTCTGTCTCCTCCGGGTACTGACTCGTCGTGAAATCCACCTCCGGGCACCGACTCGACGTGATATCCACCTCCGGGAACCAACTCATCGTGAGATCCTCCTCTGAGTACCGTCCATCTCTATAGGCCTCAACCACGATCAGTGACGTCTGTCGTCTGCAACGAACACAGCGTAGTGTGGGAAAAGCCCATGCAGGGGTGAGTATACAATACTTAGTAGGGATCCCGAGACCCCCGAAGGTCTCCCAGAATCCACAAAGGATAAACCACAAATAAAAGAAACAATCACGAAGTATCATCCAACACTACTTAGGTATATTCCCATACATATACCTAAGTAGTCAAATCCAGTTCATCTCCAACTCATGAGCTCTAGTACAATCCAGTCCACTCAGGAAAGTAAAACATAATCCACACAGGAAAGTACGACCCAATCCACACAGGAAAGCATAATCCAATCCACATAGGATATGAAGTCAATCACAATGAAGATAATGATTGAAAGTCAAGACTCATCTCACACAGGTATACTACTCACGAAGAGGGGTGGAGATGATTAGATGTAGCCTCTAAATCATCTCCTTTGCCGAACCCACGTAGGATCCAAGTTTAGTAGTCGTCACTACCGAACTCACGAAGGATCCAAGTATAGTAGTCATCATCATCGAACCCATGGAGGATCCCATCACGGTAGCCGAACCCACAGAGGATCCCAGTACAATAGTCTTCCTCATCAAACCCACGGAGGATCCCAGTCCGGTAGTCGTCCTCGTCGAACCCAAAGAGGATCCCAGTACGGTAGTCATCCTCATCGAACCCACAGAGGATCCCAGTCTAGTAGTCTTCCTCGTTGAACCCACGGAGGATCCCAGTCCGGTATTAGTCCTCGTTGAACCCACAGAGGATCCCAGTATAGTCGTCATCGTCGTCGCAGTCGCAGCCAGCTCTAGGGTTCCCGCACACAGCACACTCATTCCGGGAGGGTCCTCTCCACGAGACAAGGGGGGTCGATACATCAACTGACATGAAGTCTGGAGTTGATGTATCCCAAAGTTCTATCTCTCCAATAGTAACTCAACGCGATAGACGGCACGTCAATCGGATGCCTGGTCTGAGAGTTATTGTTTTTTTCATCCTTGGCGCTAGGTTGGTTTTTAAGTCATAACCAACCCAAACGTACTCCAACTGCATCCAAACCTCTATCGGAGTAATCCAAAAGAACCGTCATAGTAATAGGAATCCAACAAAGTCAACGGCACATCATTCGGACGTCCAGAGCTCTAGTTATAAGCGTTTCCGCTCCGAGGGGCTGGTTGGTTTCGTGTTCGAACCAACCCGGTTATACCCAAGGTTCTCCGAAACCTTGAGTATAATATACCTAAACGACCGCCTCGATCCAAGGATCACATCTCAACAGACAGTGTGTATATCGGAGGTCCTTAGCCCATGTTATGGACGTTTGAAAGAATCTGTCCGTTTTAGGGGGTTTTGGGCCCGGACCGACACGGCCCAAGACCCCCTGGGTCGGCCCGAACTGTGTCGATCTGACCCAGGTCCTGGTCCGGCCCGTTAGGGCGCGGCCCGGCCCGGAGTAGCCGGTCCGGCCCGGCACGGGTGACCGCGGCTCGGCACGCGGCAGAGCGGGCGTAACGGGGAAGCACTGCCCGCTTTTTGCGAAACGGAGGACCCAGTGGGGTCCGCCCTAATTGAACCCGGGGGTTGCGCCCCTGGTTTACTCAGAAAACTATCGGCTGTTTGGCCGGTCTTGTGAATCGTCACGGGACCAATGAGGGGTCCCGCCTCCTAGAGCTCTGGCGGCCGGTCGTGCCCGGCCGCCGCCTGCTTGTGACCGCCACCGTGGGACCCTGCGGTCCCACCCTACCGAAGCGCCGGCGGCTGGTTTATCCGGACACCTCCAGGTTTTCCGTTGCGGCCAAAGGCCCGCGGCTCTTGATGCTCTGGCGGCAGGGGAGTCCGGCCTCCCCCTACTGGTGACCGTTGCGGCCTTAGGCCGCGACCCTTCTTCGACCGACGTGGCGCGTCGGTGCCGCGCCCCTCCATTGCGGCCCGCTTCAGCCGCGGCATTCCCTCGAGTTCTTCAGCGCAGCGTGATGACGCCGCGCACCACCTCCACAGCTCTTTTTGTTCCCACATGGTTCATCGGCACCACTCCACCTTCGTTCAAGCCACAACGAGTACAACAAAAAGGGGGAGGTGGGTCGGTCGTGTTCGTGCGGTCCGACCCCCTCCTGTTAAATCGATAACAAGCGGCTAAAGGTTTAACGATGGATGCCAAAAATATTCACGAACATTAAATCAAACCCCTACCTCGAGGAGTTGTCGAACGATGATCATCGTGGGAAAACGGCGTCGCGGAAGACGGCATCGCGAAACGAGGCTCCGTATACGTCGTCGATGCATGCCCGATGAAGGATGCAGTGTCCCCCTTCTTTGACACAGAATGAAGATCGAAAGTCGTGTCGGTGTTCTTCACGTTCTTCTACGAGGAAGAATATGTTCTTTGAGACTTTGCTTATTCTCTCCTCAGATTTCACACAATGAATCAACCAAAAATAAAATAAGACTTTGTCTTATTTTATTCACACATGCTAGCATTTTTTTAAAAATTTCAAAATGAATTCACAAAATTAATTAACTTGTGTTGTCAAATTAATTAGGTGTTTAATTGACGTGCATTAATGTGGAAGAGTGGATGAGTTACAAAATTAATTGCTAGAGGGGGGTTTAATGGGGTGTTAGGGAAATTGAAGGAGGTGGGGGCTCGTGTGGGCCCCCCCCCCAACTTCCTCAAAACTTCCTTTCCCTTAACACTTAAACCACTAGCGGTATAATTAAAATATAATTATAAAGCAACTATATTTTTATTCTTCACATTTTTTAACAATTCCTCCCGACCAAACGCACCTTCAAGAAAGGTGTTTCTAAGAAATTACCGGTGTTGTGGTTTCCTTAGTGCCCTCAGATTTCAATTCTGAGCACTGGATCAAAAGATAGAAATAACCGCTCATTCGTTCATTGAACGTACCCGAGCTAAACTTTGGAAAATTATTCTAGGCACACCGGGCCTCGGAATCAGGCTCCGTCAGAAACTGCGTACTTGTAGAATTCCAAAGAAAATTAAGAAAAATAGTTCCCTTGAAATTTACGGGTCTTTACAACATTCTTGTTAATAAATTATTTTAAACTTATATAAGTAATTAACCATTTCTAATAAAATAGATTATCTATTTTTAAATAAAATATACTTATATAAGATAACCTTATTTTATCCTTTATATACTTATGAATTATCTTATGTGAAAATTTATATATATAGTCATCTATATTAGATAAAATAAAAAAATATATGCTTTATTTTAATTTATTTATCATGATTTTTATTTTTTTTATAATATTTGATGGGGTTAAACTAATAAAATAAATAACTCATGAGTCACATAAATGAATAAATAATCATGCACAGATAATACAAAATAAAGACATGAAATGATCATTATATTAATTTACTAGTAGTTTTAATGAGTGCTTATAAACCAACCTATATCCAAGCGTAAATAAATCCTTTAAACATAACTTGGATCAAGTTACAATATTCACCATTTTATCTTTATCACTTCCTATTTGGATTTGGCTTTGATTCATAAATTGAACCACCAAGTGAGGTAGTCTTTTTCTTGAAAATTGTGTACTCACACACAGGTGAGGAGAACATGGGTTTTTGTAATTACATTTTATAATTAAATTTTCACATTTTTACCCTTATATAATTTTAAGAATGAGGGACGATGCACTGATCATCAAATAAAATTTAATAATAAGAATTAAGAATTTAAAATAATGCAATAATTAAATAAAATTAAATAAATAAATCCAAACATACAATAATTTTTCAAGATCATGATCATTCACCAAGAGATAAATATTTTTAATGTATAATACTATTAAATACATTTTGATGGCCATTTAAATAATATTAAAATAATTTAAACTAATAGATTAATTTTAATTTTTTTTATTATTTCTATTTATTCCATAAATGGTCCTTCAACCCCCTTAAAATCCTAAATTTTATTTTTTTATTTTAGGAATTTTTGTTATATATATATATATAATTTGGAAAATATGTAGGAGGTTTTCATTATATGCCTCCCCAAATGAATTTTAAGGGGCTACATACCCCCTCCATGGTTTGATTTTTTTAAAAAAAAATATAAGTTAAACATAAAATATTTATATATAACATATATAATTTATATTGGATTATATAAAATAAATTAATTAAGCTTTGTCCAAAAATAAAACCCTATAAAATCCAATCAAAAACCCCATAAAATTATTTTACCTATATATTTAAACTTAATAAAATAAATAAATAAATAAAAATTTCATACAAATTGGAACCATGTTTTTTATCTATTCTTGATCATTTGAACTTTGATTCACATGTGATCTTGTCTATTATAACCAAAACTAGACTCTTTATATTATTTTTAATAAATAAAATCGTAGTAATAATAATAAATTAATGTGATATTTTTGATATCATTAAATTGTTTTGGGGTGAAATTCTTGCGATGAGAAGCAATTTTCATTTTAAAATTTTGTTTAAGATTGATAAAATGGTCCTAAAACCATTAATATAGTAATCACATATAATTATTAATTAATTAAACAAATTAAATAAATACCTTTATTATTTTATTTATGATTTGATTCATGCTCATCATTGATTCCACCAACCCTATTGCCAATCTTATTTTATATTGTCGTCGCTTTTATAATCCAAGAGAGGATCCATTTAGGCATATAGAATCGTGCTCCATAAAACTTTGATTGATGTTCTTGAAATCCTAATTTCTATCAAGGGAAGAACAAGTAATTTATGAATTTCATCATGATTTTTATAAGGGATATTTTATTTTCTCTCTCTAAAACCTGAGAGATAGAGGGATGATTCTCTCCAATTCTCTCTCAATAATTTGAGGGGAGAATCATTTTGGGAATCTCATGTCATATATATGACACACGTATTTGTTTTTATAAATTAGATAAACATTAAATTAATAGGAGTAAATTATATTCTTCTAATTTAATCCTAATAAATGTTCCATGCCAACTTTCTCTTAAATAATAAAATAATAATTACTTTAATTGAAATAAAATATAAAACCATATGTCACTTATCCTTTAAATAACAACAATAAAACAACTATTATTATTTTAGGTGGAATATAAAATTTCAATCTCATTTCTTAAAAAAATAAATAATTATATAAATAACATTAAAATGAATTATTCATTTTAGCACACTTAAATAATAATATTTTTTATTTTAGCTAGTCTGTATTGATATAATATCATTTCTTATATAAATAAATATTTATTTAAATAATAAAAAAATTATCGAATCATTACGATGCACCATCGATTTTGGGCCCCTCTGGTGTAGTTGTTAGCACCCCTTTGGCCTTTTGGGTCCTTTTATAAATTTATTTTTCCCTCTAGATTATTGATATTTTGGGGATAATTAGTATTTTTAAATTTTTTTACAAATTTATCCTATTTTCAATTGTCATTTATAAGTATATTTTACCATATTATTAAAATTATTGAGTGTGTTCTCACTATTTTCAGTGTTATCTCTGTGTTTCTTGTACAATGACTAATTTCTCCCTGTTTCTCTACATCAATTGGTATCAAAGAGAAGTCATTCCTAATTTTTCCCCATATCCAACCCTATAATTACTTAGTTTTTATAATTTTACAAACCATCATTTCTCATCTATCGTCCCTATGGCTTTGTCCTTTCTAGAATCCAGTGAATTATTCTTACTTACGCCTACGATACAATCTAATTATCCATGATAGAATAAATATTTTCAATTATTTTCATTTTATTTTCATTTTTTAATCCACTAAATTGTAATTTTAAGAGAAATTAATGCATTTTATAATTTTAAAGGTATTTTTAGCTTAATTGAAAAAATAACCTATTTGGGATTTTAACTGTTTTATTTTATTCACGCATTTAATCCATAACTTTTTTTGCACACATTTAAATTGTGAAATTAGTTTTTCTTATAGGATTAAATATATATATTTGGATTCATTTCATTATTCTATACCCAAATCTAAATCCATCATTTTAAGACCCAAAACAAACTTATAAGTCAAGACTCAAATTTTGTGCACAAATCTGGATATTTAAATGATGGGACCATATATCATAAATGGCTGATCCAAATGAGAATAAATTATATATGGACCCAGATATCATTTTAAAGAAAAATATTTATTACTTTCCCATGTTTTATTACTTTCCCATGTTTTATTAATTCTTTTTAATTTACTTAAATTCATGGGAAACCATATATGTGGAATACAAAGAGTCTACCAAGAAAGAATAAATTTTTGAAGTAAATTGGTTATAACTCCTTCATATGGTGTAAAATTAAGATTAAATATGGATGTATAAATTTAAATACATGTATTAATATATTTTTTAAGACAAAATTTCCCAATTATATCATTTAATGGTTATATCATGTGATAAATTTTAGATGAAAATGTTGGATCTTAATTTTTCACCCCCTCTCTCTGTAAAAATGTACTCCATCTTCATTCCCAATGGTAGGAAACTATAGGGTCACATTTTTTAGAAATTTTTAATAGCTTTGTATTATTTAAATTAATATTATATTAGTTTTATTTTAATATATTAGATCATTTATTCATATCTCCATTCTTCCATTTGTACTTTTATGTGTTTCTCCCACTATATTCTCTTATAACTCTATGAGAATAGGGAATTAACCTCATCATTTGTTCAAGGAAGATAATGGTGGTTGATTGAGTTTCATTGCACTTTAATTACAGACTCTTTATTTAATTATTAGACTTTTGTGGTGGTTAAATTAATTATAGTGTGAAATTGTCACATTTTCTCTGCCTTTATGTTCTTTTCATTCGTCATTCATCTTTCCCTTCACTATCTAAGTCATGCATATGATGGAGTATGTCTTAGGTAGATATTTCTAGAAAAGAGATCTCATAGATGTATTTAGGAAGAGTATTGACCTGCCTTTAGAGATCTTGGTATTGGGATGATAGAAATTTGAAAGATAGGGTGTAGTGTGATATATCTTGATCACTACATTGAATTGAGTATTGAGAATATTTTAATGAAGGGCGATATCAATAATTATGATATCCTAAGAAAAAATGTATTATTTATTTATTTATAACTTTATTTTTTCACTTTTAATTTATATATATAGATATATATTAATATTTCCATAATTATTCAAACTCATACTCTTTATATTATTTAGTTTTATATTATTTTGAAAGTAAATAGTGATAATATAATTTGGTTTCATGTAAGTTTCCTCCTTGAGACTGATTGGATGTGAAATATATTACATGATTAGGTAAATAATATATTTTCTATGGATATGAGACAAATACCTATGCCTCTACTTAGTTTCTTTTTGAGGGATGCACGACACTTTTGCACACTATTTTTCATAAAAAACAAAAGAAAATAATAAATTTTAAAAACTAAAAAAAATTATTTTTTCATAATGTATTCAAATTTTGATTATTATGAATGGAATGACTAATATGAGGTGTAACAAGAACAATAAATTTAAAAGTTAAGTTTCATGGGATTTAATAAAAAATACAAAACTTGGAAAGAAAAAATGTAATGGCTAATTGAATATGTCTGCACATCCTATGAGAAACAGGTGGAGTGTGAACCGGAACCAGAATGAGTGGTGGAAAGGATTTCACTAATAATTTTTTCTATTAAATAACTGGAGGTGGATAAGAAGGTGCTAATAAAGGAATTAAAAACATCATCCCACACTCAACCATTACTCTAAGAGGTATTTGAAGAAAACATGTCAGCTGATATACTTAGTGGATATCAATATTTTTTGGAAGAATCCTATAATAACTTTGTTGAAGATAACCTAAAGAATGATATTCCTATAATTTAATATTAAAAATAAGCACCTCTATATGTATCTTTTGATTTATAAGATAACAATGAAGATGCACCTGTTGAGATTGAGTTTCTAAAGGTCCATCCAGAAAAGATAAATATTCAAGTTGGCTAACTAGAAATGGGATATTCTTTATTGATTATCCATCTTTTAACCTTATTAATGCTAAATTGTTTTTAAACATCACTTTTTATAAAATTTATAATACATCACAAATGGGCTAGGCCTTTTATGTTATAGAATAATCCATATAAGACTTGTCTAAATATAAAGAGATATAGAATCATTTGGTGGTGTAACTACCTCCTCTATATAAATTTACATACCACATGGAGGATGACACCATGAAAGCCAATAAGGATAACCCTTATCTTCTTTTCCCTCCTACTATATAACTCAACTTCTATTTTTCTTCTTTATTGGGGGTTGGTAATTTTCATATATTCTTTGGGATTCTCTAATATCTATGTCTACGCAAGGAAATTTGTAAAAGTCATATGTGGTGGTTCATCTTAGAGAAATGACATCCCCCTTATGATTCGGGATAATCCACTATAACTACATAACTAAGGGCCGTAAAAACCTAATACCCACTTGGGGGTATAGACCAATAATTATACCTTTTCTTTCCCCTTTATTTTTCTTTAGATTTATTTTTCTTATGTTTTTTTTCTTTCTTTCTTATATTTTTAGAGTGGTAGATACTAGGATCATAACCCATGGCTACCACTATAAAATAAATTAGGTTTTGTCATTCGTTTTCATTATTATATTTATTACACAATTTAAATTCTACAGGTAAAATTTTATTTATATCATTTTTACTAAAAAGGGTAGTAAATTGAATAAATGTCGGGGAGGGATTTTTATCTATTTTTATTAATTTTTTGTGTGCTTCTATTTTATTTTTTGTATATTTTTCTGGATTTTTCATTTTTTCCTTTTTCATTTTTTGTGTGTTTTTATGATTTTTGAGTTGAATTTAATACTTTGGAAAATTCAAACCTTCTTAGTATTTTTGTAAAATTTCTTGATTTTAATATTTGATTATTTAAGTGATTTATAAATGAATTATTTTTCGTAATTTTTGATATTTTCATTTGATTAATTTTGATTGATTGTGAATCTCATGTCCACTAGTGTTGTCCAAATTAAAGTACATGCCCAACCCAAGATGTTTCTAAACCTTTTTGAAATATCATTCACTTTTTTCTTATTATTTGGAGTCTTGAGAAATGTTTTTTGATCCATAAAATTCTATTTTTCTATTTTTAAAGATTTTAGAGTTTATGGAATGTGTCAAGTTTGATTGAGGCACTACATTGAAATCCCTTTTTACACTAAAATCTAATTTTTACCTTCCTTTTCATATGAAATTTATTAGGCCACTATTAGATATGAAATAACTTATTAATAAGCCATATTGAAATCCATTTATCCCTTTAAAACCTGATATATAAGTTAAATTTATTATTATTTTTCAACTCATGTATAGGGGAGGGAGAAGATGAGCTATATTTTACTTTTCGGAAGAATAATCTTGAGATGAGACACAAAGTTTTGTAATATTTATCACTAATTTTTTGTAATAAATTTAATGTTTCATTGGTTTATATCTGGCCAAAATATCATAAAAATATGGGTTGGGTGTTCCCCAATATTTTATGATCAAAATATGTCTCTATATTGCTTAAAAACATTATTCTTAAGAGAAATCAGGATCTACATTCAAGCTGAAGCAATGATGCATTTGGGGAAAAGAGGAAAGAAATTTTTCATTGATGTTGAAAATTAAATTTTTTTACTTTAAAAATCAAGAAATAGGTTTTTGGAGGTGATTCATTTTCTATCTGATTGAGGATCACACTATTCTTGAGAAAAACAATGTTCATGAATTTAATTCACTTTAGAGATTAACCCTCCTCATTATACATTAGATGTTTTAACATTTAAAACCTTCCAACCATCACCCCTATAATAACCCATTAAAAATATCTCAAGATTGACACATTTTTTTAATCTTTAATGTGGAGATAATAAGAGGATAGTAAGCCTATGGAGATCACACATGTTCTTGATATTGATAAAAACTCTACATTAAAAAATCTATGAGTGAAGAGAGAAATATTTTTCTAGGAATGTAGGTATGACATGTAAAAAAATATTAACATGAGATTTAATGGATTTTTATGATTTTTAAAGAGTTATGGAATTTTTATCCATGTAAGAGGCATGATATTTTCCTTGATATGATAATTAAGCTCTCTAATCATTTATTCTTTGGGAATTTTGTTTACCATGATATTAGATGATTTCTCAAGAGTGAAATGTTTAAGTGTAGTTAATTGATAGAGACAATATTTTAAATTATTTTACATTTATTTTCAATTTTTTTAATCCCAAAAAAGTATTAATTTATGGTAAATTTTCACATTTTATGACTTTAGATGTATTTTGAGATTATTTTTAAAAATTTCCTATTTTTTATTTTAACTATTTTAATTAATTTAATTAATTAGACCATAGATTATTTAAAATGATTAAAATTGAAAAATTGTTTTTTATAGGCTTAAATAAATCTAGGTCTTAATTTCATTCTTTCGGACCTAAATAAAATCCATCATTTGAAGGCCCAAAACTATCTCAAGAGTACATCCTTGAAATCTATGCACATATCTAGATATTTTTGAAGATAGGGCCATATATCATAAATGGATAATCCAAATGAACTAAAATTCAACATGTAAAAATATAAAATATGTCAAAATAGCTTTTATTACTATTTCCATTCATGATTCCTTTTTTTTAAAGGCCATAAATTCATGGGAAATCAGAGATGTGGAATAGAATATTTTTCAATGGAAGAATAAATTTACTATGTAAATTGGATATAACTTCTTTATATGATGACCAATTAAACTAAAATTTTGATGTTGAACTTCAATGATGGTGTGGAAAAAAATTATTAATAAAAAATTTCCCAATTTCATTATTCAATGGGTCTATAACTCACAAACATTTTAATGAAAATTATAGATCTGAATTTTTCACCCCCTCTCCCTATAAAAATATACTTCATCTTCATTCCAAAGGGTTATAAACTTGGGGGTAACCTTTGATATAAATTAATAGTATGTTTTTAGTTTTTTAATAATAATAATATTAATTTAATTTTAATATATTATATATCTTATTCAAATCTTCATTCTTCTATTTTTACTTTTATGTGTTTTTTCACTGTGTTCTCTTCTAACTCTATGAGAATGGGGAAATAACCTTAGAATTTGTTCGAGGTAGAGAATGGTGTTTGATTCAGTTTCATTGCACTTAAATTTCAAAATATTTATTTAATTATAATAATCTATGTGGTGGTAAAATTGATTATGGTGTGTGATATATCTATTTTCTATTCCACCAAGTTCTTCTTATCATTCATCATTCACTACTGGAAATTCGGAATATAACCACGGTTCTAAACCGTGGCTATAGGTCCTAAAACCGTGGCTATAGGTAATAGCCACGCTTCCTCAAACCATGGCTAAGTTTGGCGTGGCTATAGGCCTAGACCTATACCCACGGTTCCAAACCGTGGCTATACTAAAGGCCGGACATACTTAATTTCCACGGTTTTAAACTGTGGCATTATGTCTATAGCCACAGTTAATAACCATGGCAATAAACCAATAGCCACGGTTTAAACCGTGGCTATAGGGTGTCCAAATCCATAAAAAAATACCACCCAACCCCCTCGACACCCCCCTGGACACCCCCTGGACATCCCCTGGACACCCCCCCTGGACACCCCCCTGCCACCCCCCTACCAGTCCCCCCCTTCCACCCCCTTCCAGTCCCCCCTACCACCCCCTGCTAGTCCCCCCTTCCCCCTGATAGTCCCCCCTACCAGTCCCCCCCTGCCCCCTGTGAGTCCCCCCTGCCACCCCCCTGCTTGTCCCCCTGCCAGCCCCCCTGCCCCCTACGAGTCCCCCCCCCCCGCCAGCCCCCCCCCCCCCCCCTGCCCCCTGCCAGTCCCCCCCCTTCCAGCCCCCCCTGCCCAAGGATGTGTTCATGATGATACTGGTAAAGCACAATTCTGCTGGATATATTCTATAAGCATATCCTCAACTCGTACTCCCAACTTGAGCACCTTATCAAAGAGGGTTCTCTACCGCAACTAGAATTTAGATGAAACATCCTATCAACATGGGGTACCAACAACCAACATACATGAATCAAGAAATAGAAAATAGAGAGTTCCCAACATTTTTTACACAACCAGAACATGTCTAGGAGCATCATTACAGACCTCACCCTATATGTTACACATGACATATACTTATAGGGCTACCACATTTTAATCTACCTGCTGTTACACCTATTCATGCTCGTTCTCAGCTAGACATTCCTCAAGGACAGACCCTCCCCCTCTACTGGACAGCCCATCCCTCTACCTGGACACCCCTCCCCCCTACTGGACACCCCTCCCCCTACTGGACAGCCCTCCCCCCTTCTGGACACCCCTCCCCCTTGCATGACAGCCCCTCCCCCTGCTGGATAGCCCCTCCCCCTGCCTGGACACCCCTCCCCCCTGCTGGACACCCCTCCCCCTGCCTGGACACCCCTCCCCCCTGCTGGACACCCCTCCCCCCTACTGGACAGCCCTCCCCCCTGCTGGACAGCCCTCCCCCCAGTACTAGAAAACCCCTTCCCCCCTGCTGGACAGCCCCTCCCCCTGCCTGGACACCCCTCCCCCCTACTGGACAACCCCTTCCCCTTCCTGGACACCCATCCCCCCTGCCTGGACACCCCTCCCCCCTGCCACCCCTCTACTTGTCCCCCTGCCTTTCCCCCCTGCCACATGCTAGTCCCCCCTGCCACCCCCTGCCATCCCCCCCTTCCCCCTGCCCCTTGCTAGTTCCCCCCCCCTGCCACCCCCTGCTTGCCCCCTGCCAGCCAGCCCCCCTGCCCCCTGCCAGTCCCCCCTGCCAGTCCCCCCCTGCCACCCCCTGCCAGTCCCCCCTGCTAGTCCCCCTGCCAGCCCCCCTGCCCCCTACCAGCCCCCCTGTCAGCCCCCCTACCCCCTGCTAGTCCCTATGCCCCTGCTAGGCCCCCGGCTAGGCCCCCTGCCCCCTACTAGGCCCCCTACTAGGCCCCCTACTAGGACCCATGCATATTTACCCCTGCTGGACACTGGACCCCTTCTAGACACTAGACCCATACTCCCCCCACCCCTACCAGCCCCCTTGTACCCCTGTTGGACACAGGACTTCCCCCTGAAAACTAGTTCTTGGGATGCCCAAATCATATTTACCCCTATTGGACACTAGACTCACCCCTGGACACTGGACTCCCCTACATATTTACCCCTTCTGGACACTATCCCCATACTATAGGTTCTTAGTAGGACCACCCCATACTATAGGTTCTTAGTATGACTTGGGAAATAGTTGAAACAAAATTCAGAAGTAGCTATATATGAGTAATCTAGGAAAACATACATATAATCAGTCTGGAAAATAAAATAGAATAAACTGTAAAAATTTTATGGAAATAAAATAAAACATATTTGCAATTGGAAAACATTACCAGAAAAACTGTTTATCGACTAAACAAACTGCTTGGTGAAATCATGGTCACACATGCTCATCCTCAGATAAAATATGCTTACATTTCATGTAGTACTACATTAAACAAAACATTGGAATTATGATTTGAAATAGAGTTACCAGATTTTATAGCACCGTGCTCACTATCTATAGGTGGTGAAATAGTTATACCTGGTGCCTGTAAAGTATCTGTGGGATGTTTTATGATATTTTCCAGATCTGGACAACACTACATTTTCTCTATAGAGACTTTCATAACTTGCTTGGGATTAGGTTCCTGGACAGCCCTCTTGTACCCCCTTGAAACCCCCTGGACAGCCCCCTTGAACACCCCCTGCACCCCCTGCACCCCCATTGGTCCCCCATACCCCCCCTTCACCCCACTGGACAGCCCCCATGCCCCAACTGGACAGCCCCACTAGACAGCCCCACTAGACACCCCCTGCACCCCCTGGACAGCCCTCCCCCCCTACCGGACACCCCTCCCCCCCTTCTTGGACATCCCCTCCCCCTGCTGGACACCCCTCCCCCTGCTGGACACCCCTGCCCCCTGCCCCCTGACTCTGGACACCCCAAGACAGACCCCCCCCCCCCAGAACCTGGACATCCCCCCAGACCATGGACACCCCCCAGAACCTACCCCCCCCCCCCCCCAAAAAAACAGACCCCCCAGGACAGACCCCCCCCCCCCCCCCCCCCCGCCCAGACCCTAGACACCCCAGGACAGCCCCCCCCCCCCCCACTGGACCCCCTAGACACCCCATGGACAGATCCCCCAGGACTGGCAGGGGGCAGGGGGCTGGTGGGGGGGACTAGCAGGGGGCAGGGGGGCTGGCAGGGGGACAAGCAGGGGGCAGGGGGGGCTGGCAGGGGGACAAGCAGGGGGGTGGCAAGGGGGACTCGCAGGGGGCAGGGGGGACTGGCAGGGGGGATTAGTAGGGGGCATGGGGGACTAGCAGGGGTGGCAGGGGGTAGGGGGGACTGGCAGGGGTGGCAGGGGGGGACTGGCAGGGGGTGGCAGGGGGGTGTCCAGGGGGGTGTCCAGGGGATGTCGAGGGGGTGTCCAGGGGGGTGTCGAGGGGGTTGGGGGTATTTTTTTATGGATTTGGACACCCTATAGCCACGGTTTAAACCGTGGCTATTGGTTTATTTCCACGGTTATTAACCGTGGCTATAGACATAATGCCATGGTTTAAAACCGTGGAAATTAAGTCTGTCTGGCCTTTAGTATAGCCACATTTTGAACCGTGGCACTAGGTAAACAGCCACGGTTTGAACCGTGGATATATACCTATAGCCACAGTTGAAACTGTGGCTCTAGGGTTAAAGCCACAGTTTGGAATCGTGGCTATAGGTCTAGGCCTATAGCCACGCCAAACTTAGACACGATTTGACGAACTGTGGCTATTACCTATAGCCACGGTTTTAGGGCCTATAGCCACGTTTTAGAACCGTGTCTATAGCCCGAATTTCCAGTAGTGTGAGTCGGGGAGGGTTCTGTAGGAGGAGCCCGAGATATTGTCCAAATCAAACATATAGCCATGGATGAATTTTCATCTGTTGGTATAACCATTCTATAGCCATGGACTTATAAAACCGTGGCTATAGGTCTGTGGCTATAGCTTCATTTTGTAGTAGTGATTCAATATCCCCTTCACTCTCTAATTCATACATATGATGGAGTATGGTTGGGTAGTGATGGCCATAAAAGATAACTCCTAGCTATCTTTAGTAATATTATTTCCCCTCATGAATAGATCTTAGTGTTGGGGTAATAATAACTCAAATGAGAGGGTGTAGTGTAAAATATCTTGATCACTATATTGAATAGAGTATCGATAATATTTTAATGAATAGTGATATCAATCATTATGATCTCCTAATAATAAATGTCTTTTTTTTTTATTTATAACATCATTTTGTTCACATTTAATATGTATACATATATATATTAAAATTTCATAAATTATTCAAACTCATAATCTTTATATTTTTTTGTATCATATTAGTTTGAAAATAAATAGTCAGAGTAGGATTTTGATGTCATGTAAGTTGGATCCTCAAGACTGACCCTAGGTGCGCACTATATTTAATTATTAGTTAAATAATATATTGACTTGGGATCATAAAAAAATACTCACATATCACTCATATTTTACCACACCTTCTTAGGCACATCTTTCAGTCACACCATCAACCACATCTTTTCTAGTCGTGCCCACTACCTCTTCAATGCACTACCACACTACCATCCCAGTCAGTTAGCTAGAGTCTAAAGAACCACATGAAGATCAAAAAAGGAAGAATAATAAATATAGAGAGATAAATTTGACCCTTTATATGCTCCATAATACATGTTCTAGTATTTTCACTTGACCAAATTGGTATCTCCCATGACTTCTATGAATCTTATCATGAATTTATGGATGAGATAAGTGCATTATAATCCTCTAGTAATCATCCAAAATAGTCATATTCCTCCACCAGAAGCATGATATCCCACAAAATATTAGGATTCACACACACTTCACGAGCTCAAATACAGTGCCCATGGGCTCCCTACATCTTTATCACTATTAGAAATGTGTTTCCCATGGCAAGGTGACCTCTGGTGAGTTCCCATCTCCCATGTGTCCACCTTCACTCTAGCCATCAAATATCCTCCTTGGGATGCCCAGAACCAATGTGTGCCTAGATCATGCTCATTTTACATACCCAAATCCAACACACCTAGAACTAGTTTACACCATAGTCCTTCATTCACTACCCCTTTGCATGAATCCTCCTGCATGATTCTTCTCCACATGTGAACTTCAACTCATGCTTCCCTTGAAATCCAAGAACCCTTCATGTGGGTTATATATAGAAAATTAACAATTCCTAAAGAATATGGAAAAGGGGGGAAAGAAAGAGATTAAAATAAGTGTAAAAGAGATTAAAAGAGAAAATAAAAGAAAAATAAACACCCAATGAGGAAAATAATATATAATCTATAGGGTCTCCCCTAAGCTCAAGATATGGGTAGCCATCCCCATATATGATAACATGCATCCCCATACACACTATTATCTACTGCAGTTATCATGTATATAAATGATGAAATTGTAGGATCTCAATAGTTATTGAATAATACTATAAAAAAGATATAGGAAAACCTAAACCAATATAATATTTAATCCTGATACTAAAATAAAGAATTTCTAGAGGCACTGCAACACCTTCACATTGTATTTATGTTTCATCCTTGAGTTTTTTATTCTCATACAAACTTCCATTTCATTTTCAACCATGTTTTCAATGAATTCGTTGACCGAACTTCCTTAATATAGGCAAAGAATGATTCATACCATGACATGAATGTTAATGAAGGCATGAACCTAAAGGTACACCAAACTGAGCTATTTTTGATGTCTCCCCTCCCAAAGCCTCTTCTCATGCACCAATGGTTAGATGCCTTTTTCTATTTCCACCAGTATAAGGTTTTTATAAATTAACCTTATTAAAAGTTATTGGTTATATTCTGTTGATGCCCTAGAACTTTTAATGACTACCATAAAAGGTCAAGTGTTCTATTTTATATATTTCACCCTCATAGATTAAGGTAGGATCACAACTAAATTCAAAAAGTGATAATAACTCAAATGAGGAAGCGTGGAACCAATTAAACTTGATTATTATGAAATGAATAATTTTTTAGTAATTGATATTCAGTGAAAATGGGATCTCCCACCAGAGTGTATGTTCTAACAATAAATATGGAATAGGGGTTAAGAGATTTTCACCAATGTTCCTGATGATCTTTCTTTACGGTTTTCACCACTTCAAATCTTGGATCCACACATATTTTCATTCTACCATATGATACTATTCATATAGTAGGACTCAATGGAAAGTCATTTCCAAGTGTGGGATTCTGATTTAACATCAATTTGGGGGCTCTCGATCATAGTTGGTAGTAGCCTTATAACATATTGTGTCCTTTTATTATTTTATGTAATTTTATTTTTTCCTGTGTCTTATGAATATTTTAAGGTGGAATAAATATATTTAAATTAATTTATGTTTTTACCCTATAAATAGTCTACCAATTTTCATTTATAATTTCAATTTTCCATATTATTAAAATAAATTAGATCATTCTTTAATTTTGGGTGTCATCCTTATGTTCCCACTATGTTTCTTGGTAAAGGAATTGTTTCTACCCACTAATTTTCATCGCATTAACTCAATACAAATCCTCTCATAGAATTATTTAACCTTGAATAATAAAATATCCATTAAATAAATTAAAAACAATATTATATTAACATAACTTATGAATAAATAATTATTTACATGTACATTCAAACAACTTGAATAAAATATTTATTTAAAAATATTCACTAAAAATATAAATAAATAATTATTATATTTATTATCTCGTGGATAAAGAAATAAGAGATTAAATTCAACTCATGTATTATAAACATGAATATCGCATGATTGAATTTTATGATCAATATAACTTGAATAAATATTATTAAAATTTACTAGAATAAATTTATTCTTAAATATAAATTAAAATAAATTAAATTATATTTTGAATACCCATATTGTGTGACCCTCTGTTTTGCCAAGGCCTTGTGCCAAGACACTAGTTTGTATCATTAGACCTACCGATGCATCGAGGAGCTATAAAGGGATCCACCCGTCACTTACTAATTCCAATGTATTCCTCATATGAATGGGTGAAACATAATCTAAACATTCATATTAAAACTAGCATATGAAATGTAAATACTTTAACCATAAACCATGAATGGTATAAAAATAGCACATCCACAATCAACCATAACTCATTAAATACATTATGGAAGATTTTATTATAAAAAATTAACCTCAATTGAGAATAATGACTGATATTTTCATAGATTAAAATAATCATCAAAACTATTATAGATAAATATCCCCTTTTCTTGAAAACATTTAAATGTATCACTATTTATCAAGAAGTTATTATAAATAGATTATTGAATCAAAGTGTCCCATACCACATTGAATCTTTTAAAGGGAATTTTAATTTTAAAACATTAATGACCATATATATAAATCCTTAAAACCATGTTTAAAACATCGACATTAATGAGAAAGAATTAGAAGAATAAATTTTTAAAACATTTAAAATGATATTTTAGTTAGAGTTCCTAACCAAATGAGAGATGCTTGAATAAAAATAATTGAGGTAATAAAAACTTAATAGTATCATGATAATAAATTTATTCATGATGTATTATGTCAAAGTACATTATATACACCAAATAAAAGTGAATTGGTGCATAACAACAAAGAATTCTCAATGAAATGTAAGTTGAGATGAAATCACTTATAAAGACTATATCCTTAGGATAAGGATAAATCAATGAAATAATTATGTGGTAAAACTATAAATACACTAAGTATGATTTGATATTCAGTGTAAAACTGTCATAGTACATTCACACATATTCTTGTAACAAAAACACCAATGACTTGGATGATTAACTCAATGAATGAAAAATGAGTTAGGATTACTCTTATCAAGTTTATATCGATGAATTGAGAATTTATCAATGGAGTGATTATCTGTATCAAAACAATAACCACACAAAAGGGAGTTTAAATTACTAAATAAATAAATAAATAGTTATTTCACACATAATCATTGAGTAAAATAATCAATGATGTTTGCGTAAAACCCTATGAGTGGAAATTAAAATTTGAAATTCCCTTACCGATTTAGTGACTTACGAAACATACACCCCATGAAATAAGGATCATACAATGAAGATTTAAATATAAATAAATTAATTTATATTACATAATTAATATAGTAATGGGTATTACATACACCACACAAATGGAAATAGTGGCAATATAGCATAAATCTCACAGAAATAAGAAGTGAGACGAAAACCCCTTACCATGTTGTAATCAATCGAGTCGTATGACCAAAACTCAATAAACAATAAATGAATCACAGAATAAAATGAATATAAAGATAATCATGACAATATATATCAAATGTCATTACACAATACACTACATGTAATAAATAAGTGGTGAATAATGGAAATCTCACTGGATTAAAAGTGAGATAAGAAACCCCTTACCTTGCAATTTCCTTTGGTCGAGGGTACATTTAACATACTATATAATGACTATAGTATATTTTTGAATTATAACATAACCATATTCATATTTATTATATCATACAAGATTCATTTATGACTTTATACAACCCATTTAATAATGATTTCTATGTTAAATTAACATTTTGGGTAATAATCAATTTCTTTATTGTACGTGTTTTAACTTGTTATTCTTGATCGTATCATTTAGATAATGATTTAAATACTTCAATAATATAATTATTGATTTATATATAATATATATTTAGAATATAAATATTTATAATAGATAGATATATGAAATGGAAGGCACCGTTTATGGAGATGGTAGGCCATACGTATGCATAAACGTTGTTTCTGTTTTCATATCATATTGAACGGAAGTAAGTGAATAAGATATACATAAGTACATATATATATATATATCCATTGTCATTATTATGTCAAATATTACATACTTATTAATAATATATATTTTTATAATCATCGTTGAATGGTGAACATGGGAGTGAATCTCATCGCGTCGTGGAGACGATAATCCGTACGTATGCACGAGAAAAAATATCATTATATTGATGGTGGGATCGTATGTAATTGGATGATATATCATATATAAATAATCATTAACATTTTATATTTATTATTTACATTAGTTATACTCATTATTATACCCATCCAAATAATGAAGTGTTTGAATAACAAACTACACAATGACGTGGAGATGGTAAGTCGTGCGTATGCACGTATGGTGACTTTGTCATTTATAGGATGGATAGAATATCAGATATAGTTGAAACATATTTATAATAGAGTACTAGTATATATTAGGTACTGGAGTTATTATTTTTGTATGGAAATAGCAAAGAAAGAGGAAGTGGAAGAAGAAAAGAACTTGAAAGAGGGTGGTGAAATTATTACCTCTTCTTCAGGTGTTTCCTTTTGAGTTGATCAAAATGGATCATTAGGCTGGATTTATGATCACATTAAGGAATATTGGATGATTTTAGGGAAGTTTGGATGATATTTTTGTAGGTTTTTTCCCATACAAATGGCTTTGGAGGTGCTATTTTGAGAGAAGGCCAAGTTCCCTTTTATAAGAGGGGTGAGGGTCACTTTAGAAAAACCTTGAAAAATTAGTTTATAATAAAATAATTTTAGGTTTATAATGGCTCCAAAATGATTTATTTAGAAGATAATGTGGGGATGGTTATAAATATTCTCAACCAATAGGTTTTAGACAAGTTTAGGTTACCATTTTAACCTTATCTTTTATATTTAACTCTTAGTTAAATAGTTTAATTTTTACTGTGTCTTCTTGTGTTATTACACTATATGGTTAATAAACTTACTATGAACTTAAAAAAGAACCTAAAGTGGTTAATTAATGACATATATGATATTATTTAATCTCTTTGGCTGAACCTTATATTTTTAGGAATATTATATCAACCAATAATATAGTATTTTTTTTAAAACTCATTTATGTCAATTTTGACATTATTTAGTATTTGGTTTCTGTGAAAATCATAATAGCATGATTACTTGAATAAAAAATTATTTAATCAACCCTAAAATTTATTATTAACCTATAAAATTAATTTAATTCATCAAAAGTCTCAAATTACATTTTTTGTATATTTATAATATCGATTATTTTAATTTGTCATTAATAAGGTAATTAATCCATCATCATTGTGTCATAAATAAATTTAATTATTTATTGTCTAAATATTATAAATAAAATACAATTATTTAGGAAATATTTTTATCTTTCTAATTAATATTTATAGTAGAATTTATCTTATGTATAACCCTATATTAAAAATGTTTTAGTTTTTAAACTTTGAATTTAACTCTTTTAACTCTTCTTTAAATAAAATAATAAATAACGTCCTAATCTATTCCAAATGGACCAAATATAATAATATTTTATTACTAATGTTTTTTGGTCTAATTACACTTATCCAATAGAATTAGGACATGTTTTAGTGTAATTATAATATCATTTTTACCATTAATTTCCCTATTTACTTTTAACCGTGGTAAATAAAAGTCAAAAGTTACTATTCACCTAAAATTATTTTCAATTTACTGAGTCACATTTTACTTTTTGATGTCAACTGTGTCTATTTAATTATTTAAATTCAACTCATAGAAGTGGTAAAATTATGTTTTATGCAAATTTGCAAATGCTCCTTGAAGGTGGGTAAAAGACGGTAAAAAGTTCAATAAAATTTTATACATCTAATTTCTTTATAAAATTACTCCAATGAATTAAATTGAACTTATATAGGTATTATATATCTATTTTTACTTAAAATAAATTTAAATAAAATAAATAATTATTTAAATAAAATGTCGGTTTAAAACTATAACGCGGTGTTTTTCACTATTCATCAAAAATTGAATGTTTTCAGAAAAATTCCAAAAATTAACCCTAAGATAATTTTCATATTCTGAATTCAAAAATGAATTCTATTTTAAAAAATTCAAATCATAGAAGTTTTATTAATTAAATTAAAATAAATTCCCCTTGTCGAAATCAAAAAGCGGGTTTTTAAAAAGTAAAAACTATCCAAAGATTGTCATGTGTTTATGTCAAATTTAAATGTAAAATTACTTATAATGACCTATATTGTATTAAATGATAAATATATTATTTAATTATACTTCCAAACCATTAAAATTTATAATTTAACCCTATAAATTATTTTGTTTAAACAAGTTGTTTTCAATTAAAATATTGTATTTTTCAGTATTCATCAAAATATGAAAATTATCAGAAAAGTACCAAAAATTTATTCAAAATAAATTTTTATGTCCCAATTCTAAATAAGAATTTAATTTCATTAAATTTAATATATAAAAGTGTCAAATATTGGTTTTAAGAAGTGTTTTCTATTTAAAGGTGGTAAAATTTCATTTTTTTTGAAAAATACGTCTTTTATCTGAAAAAAATGAATTTGTTCTTATATTATATTTAAGAAACAGATAATATGGGTTCCAAAATTATATGGAGTATATAAAATTAAAAATTCTGTTTATACTATTCATAACTTCTTTTGAACAACTAGTTTCGTAAGTTGTGGTGCACTCAAACTCAATGCTGCGTGTAGCACAAGCTATTGAATTACTTTAATGAAAATAACTTACTATGAAATCTTGGGGTGTTACATTCTTCCACACTTTTTGAAATTGAATCCTTGAAATTTTAAAATTGGGCTTGGTAACTTCATTGAAATTCCCACATCGGAAAAAAAATCAATAAAACTATCATTTTAAAAATAAATAAAGAGAAGTACAAAGGTCACCCAAGATAACCCATACTAGGATTACATGTAGGATAACATGGATATGGAAGGTAAACTAAGTTTCAAGTTCTGATGGAGAGTGATAGAAAACATGATCCGGAAAAAGTTAACAACAAGAAAACCAGAAACTTGTGATGAGATAAAAGGTCATTACTTTCTCGGTAGGAAAAGTAAACGATCCATGTTTTTTTTACGTTCCATTTCATAAAGGTGAGGAATTTATTTATGAGATTAACTAATAACATAAAGAGATATACTTACTTTTTTAGTAGAGTTTCATCCTTTAAAAAATTTATACCAGTAACACGTCTTTTTTTCAAACGATGAGTTTTCAAGATGACTTGGTCACACCTAAAGCACTAGAATAAACTTATAGAGATTAACATGATCCACGAAGGATAAAATATATATTTAATTTTACTTTAGAGATTAACCAAAACCTAAATGGTTAGTACAAGATCAGATGATCCCCAAAAATGGTAATTCTTCTGAGAAAGAAATACTAATATTAATTTCATAAATTAAACCAACAATACCCAAAGTTCAATAAATACCATTAAATAAACAATTATCCTTAAAATCCTTAAATATGATCCCAACTAATATTGAAACCCAAAACTTATAATAATTTGATTATGTATTCTTCCACGTTAAATTGTATCTCCAAATAACATTGAATAATCTAAAAGTCACATACTTAATGTAATTAACCTAATCACATATTCTCTATGATAGGAAAATCATTTTCATAAATAACCCAAATCTCTCTAAATCCAAAATAAAAAATATATATAAAAATACACCATTACTCCTCAAATGAAATCTCATAGTATTCTATTTTTTTAGGCATATGGTGTTCCAAACAGAGCAAACTTCTCCTAAAATAACATTTATCACTTAATCACCAAATAATTTTCCTATACTAAGGATATACATTTCATAAGACATAGGATCCCAAATCAACTTATTATTGATTAATAAAATCATTTAACTAAAAATAATTAGTCACACTAACCAGGGACTTCACATTGTCCAGTGGTAGGCAATAAATCCCAATCGCACTCTGGTTGTGGGTTCAATTCCTACATCCTTGTCTGACATGATGGGTTGTCACACGGTCTGCGTGTTATCCTTTTTCAAAAACTATATTTTATAACATTCCTAAAATGAGAAAAATTCTTCAAAATAACCATAACAATACATTCACCACAAATGTTATCTCATAATTCTCATTTTCATCCCAAAGTTTAATAGCATGTAATTTCCTCAAATTCAAGAATCATATAAACCCAAATGGTTATTTATAACTAAAATAGAAAAGATAATTCTTCCAAAAATAGAATTTTCACATAACAAACTATAGGGTTACACATAAAAGTGAAAAGTAGTTCAAAGTAATCCCATAAACAAAGAGCACTAATACTTTTAAACATTTCTCCATCCATTTATTTCAACATAGGTTCTTCCTTGAAAAATAGGTTATCCTAAACAATAGGGAATTCACTCGGGTAATTCCCAGGTCCCCAAAATATACAAAACATTACTGTAAATGGATTCATGGGATCATTTTTATTTTATTCCATAGTAATCTTCATTTTTTCCCAAAAATTGTCTACTTTATGTCCTCATTTCCCACACATAAAGAATTTGTTTGTTCCATTGAGACACATTACAAGGTGTCTCCTTCCACATTTCCTATATGATGGAAATTGAGCTTTCTTTTCTCCTTGGTCTCCACTGCTGGAGCTCTTATCATTCACCACCTTTCTCTTCTTTGTTGAGTCTGGTAGTTGGTTAATATATATGTTATTGATCATTTTTTTTGGAAAATTGATTCGACATGAACACAATATCTTTTACACCTATCAACAATCTATTTCATTTCTCATTTCCTCCATTATGCCCACCTTGTACATCATGTTCAATGTTACTATGAATTCCTTGGAATCCAGCCATTGACTAACACCAAAAAGCATAATATGAGTCATAAAATCATTTATATAATATAATGACACCTTATTTTGAATCTAAAACACCATAGTATTAACCAAGTTTATTTATTCTCATATTATATTAAAATCCTTAAAATCAGTTTGTAAAGAAAATGTGAATTATACTAAGCATATCCCCCAAGAGTGTCGTAACCAAGAGTGCAGCAAGGCTCGTTGTCGCGTACCAGGATACCCCAGGTCAATCCCAAAACTCCTTGTTGGAGTTTTCACTACTAGGTATATATGTTCCAGAGCCGCCTCTACCTGCTCGTATCCATACAGGGATGTATTTCTTGGAAAACCGACATTATTTTTACATTACCAAAATTTTGGGATGTTCTTCTATACTAATCATTAATGTCTATCATAGGGTAGTGTTTTCTTAATCAGACTTGTTTTTCAAAATCTAGCTTCTAAGGATTGTACTAAACTTCCTCTGATGCCAAATTTAACACCCCAACACTAGTTACCTAGAATAAGTGCATTATTACAAAACATTGGCATGATACAAGAAATCATGTCCCGAAAAAATATACTTATTTGTATCCTAGGAAAAGTAAAACATAAGAAAGGGGTAATCTTAGATGCCTAGTAAGCATAAAAATATATCAGAAACTATCATAAATAAGAACAAACATTTATGGCAATGTATAAGACTAGAACACGAGCCTTTTAAGATTAAACCTCACCATAATATGGAAAAGATCAATCAAATAATTCCACTTACTTATTCACATGGATATTTTACTAGTATAATAATCACATGTAATATCAATATCCAGTTTCATAATGATGGAATGCATAATGCAAAACATCATAACCACATAGTCAATACCTTGTGGCAAGACTACAAATAATATTTTCTCACGGCCTTGTGCCAAGACACTAGTTTGTATCATGATAACTACTGATCCATCAATGAGCTATAGAGGGATCCACCCATCACTTACTAAGTCTAATGCATTCCTCATATGAAAGGTTGAAACATAATCTAAACATTCATATTAAAACCACCATAAGAAATCTAAATACATTAACCATAAACCATGAATGGTATAAAAAATCACATCCACATTCAAACATAACTCATTCAATACAGTATGGAAGATTTTTTTATAACAAATTAACCTCAAACGAGAATAATGAAGGATATTGACATAGATGAAAATAATAATCAAAAATATTTGAGATAAATATCTCTCTTTTTCTTGAAAACATTTAAAAGTATCACAATTTATCAAGAAGTTGTTTAAAATAGATTTCTGAATCAAAGTGTCCCATACCACATTGAAACTTTTAAAATGAATTTTAATTTTAAAACATTAATGTACATATATATAAATCCCTAAAACAATTTTTAAAACATGGACATTAATGAGAAATATTTATAAGAATAAATTTTTAAAACATTTAAAATAATTTTTTAGTTAGAGTTCCTAACCTAGAGAGAGACGCTTGAATACAAATAATTGTGGTAATAAAAACTTAATAATATCATGAGAATAAAAGGATTCATGATATATTATTTCAAAGTACAGTATATACACAAAATAAAAGTGAATTGGTGCAAAACAACAAAGAAGTCTCAATGGAATGTAAGTTGAGATGAAATACCATATAAAGACTGTATCCTTAGGTTTAGGATAAATCAATGACATAATAATGTGTGAAAAATATAAATACAATATGTATTATTGGATATTAACTTTAAAAATCATAAGACATTCACACATATTCTTGTAACAACAACACTAATGACTTGGATGTTTAACTCAATGAATGAAAATTGAGTTAAGATTGCTCTTATCAATTTTATATCTATGACTTGAGAATTTATCATTGGAGTGATTATATGTATCAGAAGAATAACTACACAAAGGAGCGTGTAAATTACTACATAAATAAATAAATAGTGATTTCACACATAATCTTGGACTAAAATAATCAATGAAGTTTGTGTAAAACCCAATGAGTGGAAATCAAAATTAGAAATTCCCTTACCAATTTGGGGACTTACGAAACATACACCCCATGAAAGAAGGATAATACAATGAATATTTAAATAACCATAAATTAGATTATATTACATATGTAATCCAGTCATGAGAAGTACATACACCACACAAAAGGAAATAGTGGCAATATAGCATGAATCTCACGGAAATAAGAAGTGAGATGAAAACCCCTTACCATGTTGTAATCAATCGAGTCGTATGACCAAAAGTTAATTACCAAAAAATTAATCACATAATACCATGAATATAAATATAATCATGATAATATATATCAAATGTAAGTACACAATACACCACATGCAATAAATAAGTGGTGAACAATGGAAATCTCACGGAATTAAAAGTGAGATAAGAAACCCCTTACCTTGCACTTTCCTTTGGTTGAGGGTATGTTTAACCTCATGTATAATGACTATAGTATTTTATTAAATTATAAAATAAACATATTAATATTTATTATATCATGAATTATTAATTTATGACTTTATACTACCCATTTAATAATGATTTCCATGTTAAATTAACATTTGGGGTAATAATCGCTTTCTTTATCGTACATGGTTTAACTTGTTATTCTTGATCGTATCATTTATATCATGATTTAAATACTTACATAATATAAATATTTATTTATATCTCATATATATTTATAATATAAATATTTATAATAGATAGATATATGAAATTGGTGGCACCGTTTATGGAGACGGTAGGTCGTACATACGCATAAACGTTGTTTCCGTTTCCATATAGTATTGAACAGAAGTACGTGAATAAGATATATTTAAGTAAATACATATATAAATATATATCTCCATAAGAATTATTATGTCATATATTACATAGTTATTAATAATTTATATTTTTATAATCATTGTTGAATGGTGAACATGGGAATGAATCTCAGCGCGTCGTGTAGACGGTAATCCGTACGTATGAACGAGCGAAAATATAATTATATTGATGGTGGAATCATATGTAATTGGATGTAATATAATATATAAATAATAATTAACATGTTATATTTATTATTTACATCAGTTATACTAATTATTATTCCCATACAAATAATGAAGTGTTTGAATAACAAACTACACCACGACATGGAGACGGTAAGCCGTACATACACACATATGGTGACTTTATCATTTATAGGATGGATATAATAAAGAATATGGTTGAACCATATTTATAATAACATAAAATTATGTATTAGGTACTAGATTTATTATTTTGGTATGTAAAGAACAAAGAAATAGCAAGTGGAAGAAGAAAAGAACTTGATAAAGGGTGGTGAAATTATTACCTCCTCTTCGGGTGTTTTCTTTTGATTTGATCAAAATGGATCCTTAGGATGGCTTTCTAATCAAAGTAAGGACTCTGGGTTGATTTTAGGGAAGTTGGGAGGATATTTGGGCAGGTTTTGTCCAAGAAAAATGGCTTTAGATGTGTTATTTTGAGAGAAGGGGAAGTTCCCTTTTATAAGAGGGGTGAGGGTCACTATAGGAAAACCTTGAAATATTATTTTATAATAAAATTATTTTCAGTTTATAATGGATCCAAAATTATTTATTTAGAATATAAGGTGGGTATTGTTCTAAATTATCTCAACCAATAGTTTTTAAACGAGTTTAGGTTACCATTTTAACCTTATCTTTTATATTCAACTCTTAGTTAAATAGTTTAACTTTTATTGTGTCTTCTAGTAGTCTTACACTATATGGTTAATAAACTCACTCTAAACTTCAAATATAACCTCAAGCGGTTCATTAATGACATATATAATATTATTTAATCCCCTTTTCCAATCATTAGATTTTTAGTAATATTATATCTACCAATAATATAGTATTTGTTTTAAAAACTTATTTATGTAAATTTTGATATTATTTAGTATGTGGTTTCTTTGAATGTCATAACAATATGATTACTTATAAAAATTATTTAATCAACCCTAAAATGACATATTAACCTATAAAATTAGTTTAATTCATCAAAAGTATCAAATTATATTTATTTTTATATTTATAATATCAATTATTTTAATCTGTCATTAATAAGGTAATTACTACATCATCATTGTGTCATAAATAAATTTAAATATTTTGTGTATAAAATTTAAAAATAAAATACCATTATTTAGGAAATCTTTCTATATTTCTAATGAATATTTATAGTTGAATTTATCTTATTTATAACCCTATATTAAAAATGGTTTAGTTATTAAACTTTGAATTTAACTCTTTTAAGTCTTCTTTAAATAAAATAATAATAAATGTCCTAATCTAATCCAAGTGGACCAAAGACAATCATATTTTATTCCAAATGTTTTTTGGTCGATTTAAGCTTATCAAATAGAATTAGGACATGTGTTAGTGTAATTATAATATCATTTTTACCTTTAATTACTCTATTTACTTTTAATCGTGGTAAATAAAAGTCAAAAGTCATTGTTCACCAAAAATTATTTTCAACTTATTGAACCACATTTTACTTAATGATGTGAATTATTTCTCTCGGATTTTTTTAATTCAACTCACAGAAGTGGTAAAATTATGTTTTATGCAAATTTGCAAATTCTCCTAGAAGGTGGGTAAAAGACGGTAAAAAGTTCAATAAAATTTTATACATCTAATTTTATTATAAAATGACTCCAATGAATTACATTGAAATTATATCAGTGTTATATAAATATTTTTAATTAAAATAAGTTTACATAAAATAAATAATTAATTAAATAAATCGTCTGTTTTAAACTATAACGTGGGGTTTTCACTATTCATCAAAAATTGAATGTTTTCAGAAAAATACCAAAAATTAACCAAAAGATAATTTTGATATTAAGAATTCAAAAATTAATTATATATTACCAAATTCAAAAAATATAAGTGGTATTAATTAATTTAAAATAAATTCCCATTGTTGAAACTGAAAAGCGGGTTTTTAAAAAGTAAAAACTATCAAAATATTGACATATGTTTACGTCAAATTTGAATTTGAAATTACTTATAATGGCCTAAATTGTATTAAATGATAAAAATATAATCTAATTATACTTCCAAAACATTCAAATTCAAAATTTAACACTATAAATTATTTCGATTGAAAAAGTTGTTTTCAGTTAAAATTTAGTATTTTCAGTATTCATCAAAATATTAAAGTTATCAGAAAAGTACCAAAAATTTATTCAAAATAAATTTTTATGTAATGATTCTAAATAAGAATTTAATTTCATTAAATTGAATATATAAAAGTGTCAAATATTGTTTTTAAAAAGGTTTTTCCATTAGAATGTGGTGAAAATGATTTTTTTGAAAATACTTCTTTTATCTGAAAAAATGAGTTTATTCTTTTATTATGTATAATAAACACATAATATGGATTCTAAAATTATATGGAGTATATAAAACTCAAAATTCCATTAATACTATTCATAACCGCTTTTGAACGACTAGTTTGGTAAGTCATGGTGCCCTCAAATTCAGTATTGTATGTCGTGCAAGCTATTGAATTAATTTAAAGAAAATAACTTATTATGAAATCTTGGGGTGTTACATTTATACCTTACACTAATATTTCAATCAAAGGGAAAAATAGATTTTTCCTAAATTTGGAAGGGATAAAACCTATCTTGACCATTCAATTAATTTCATTCCAATCATTATGCAATTGACAAAGACTACTTTTCCATATGTAAATACACTTTGGTTTTGATCATGCATCAAGTTATGTGATTCATGATGCACATTAATAATGATATCAATTCCATATACCAACACACACCCTTTAAGATAAGAATTATAAATGACACATATGATATGTTGTGTTCATATTGGTGGGTACATCCTCATGGCCTCCTTTCTTGGAGATCACTATGTGATAACTTCATGAGAAGAAGTATCAATTATTATAATCCTCCAACACCTGATAATAAAACATCAAATGTTCCTTATTAGGATGATATATCTAGACCATAGGTCATACTTTTAAGAATAACATCATGGAATCTCTAGGTTCTCATTATGGTGGAGAACTATTATAACCTATTAATGAAACAACTACCCTACGGACATTATCGCATAGAGTTATGTGGAAGTAAAATCCAATATTTAATTAAAAATGTATAAAATATATACATGATCTGGTAATCAAGATTAAATAGGATAATTGGTTCTTGGGAATCAAATCTAAAAATATATATCAATTTCTTTTTTACTTTTTTTACTTCCATATATTTTTTTGGTTATTTTTATTAGATTTTCATTTAAGACATATATCAGATCATTATTTTTAGGTTCCTTATTTAAATTATTTTATATTATAGAAGAGCATGTAATATACTAATTTTTTCGTTTTTTGTTACAGATATAAGAACACATGTCCTTTTGTTATTTTTATAATAAATCATGTTTTATAAACTATATATTATTAATTTAAAACATGTCAATAAACTTATGTCATGCCATGTTAATTTACTTTTGTTTGTAATATAACATGTATATTTTAGTTTTTTCTATTATTAATGATAATACATTCTTTTTGATACATTTTTTATGATTTTTTATAACACAAACACATTTAATTTATAATTTTTTCATTTTTTTTAAATTATAACATAACACATGATATCTATTTTTTTATAATATAATATGTTTTTTGCATGTTTTTATTTTTCTATTTTCTTTTTTGTAAAAAATGTTATACATTTCTTTTCATGTTTTTTAATGATATTATTTTTTCATTCATAATTTTTGTATAAATATTTTTTATTTCTAATCCTGATAGTATTTAAATAAAAATTTTAAAAAACAATAATTTTAATTTTAATTTTAATTTTAATTAAAACTGGCTATATTATAAATTTTCAGATTGAAAATTATTTAAAAAATTTACTATAATATTATTCATTTTTAATTTTGTTTTAGAGATTCAATGAGACACCTTTTATGAAGTCAAGAGTAATGAATTGATTAAAACCCACAAAGTATTTAAAAATCTTACTGTTAATTGAAGATAGAATCTATGGATAATGAAAACATATGTATAATCACAATGTAAAGATAAAAATATTTATAAATAAGAAAATAATGAGAATGAAATAGAGGAAAATAGTTTTTATTCTAGTGTCATGTTATCATATATACATGCCATATGTAGATATTATCAATGGTCCAGATTAATCTTTATTTCCATGTTAAATAGAGTGGTAAAAATTTAATCCTCATTGATGAAGGATATGAAGAGTTTAGAATATGAAGAATTGTTCATACAAATATTTTATGTTGTGAATTAATACCATATTAATTCTCATATATAGGGAATAATGACATATACATAAAATACAAAAAAAACTATTGGATTTCATCAATTTCATGGAATCTTATATATGATTCACTTAAAACCTCTATAGTAAAAAATAAATGAAACAATAATAATTTAATTTCAAGATAATTTTATACATCCTTATTAAAAAAAATCAAGAAAACTCAATGATAAGAAACTGGTGAAAGGACAAATTATGCGACATTTCTAATTCACTTTTATAAAATCTCCATATACTTTATAGTCTTTATGCCCCTAATTTATAAATCAATTTTACCCATGGTATATTTGTTAATTACATTGTGAATAATATCATAACATTGTCATGTGGAATAATTTTTTGGATATATATCTCACCAAACTTTTGAATCTCAAGGGTAGAAAATAATTTTGATGCGCTGTGTTTTTTTATATCAACTTTATATATCCTATTTTTTACTTATGTTATAAAAATATTATCCTTTCATAAAGTTGTTGTGATATAATTATTTATAGTAGTTCCATAATTATTCATAATATGATAAATAATTTATCTCAACCATACACATTCTCAACTTTTCATATGAATGGTAATCAACTAAACATGATTATAGAAAGTCATCTAAATGATTTGTTTTATAAAACTTCCTCATATATATATTCCACTATATATGAAAAAATATATAATTTGATATCTATATTTATATGGATTAGAAAAATATCCATCATCAACATAACCAACCAATATTGTTTTTAAATTTTGGAATAATTAATCATTTATACGCTTTAACTAACCAATATTGTTTATTAAGGCCTTATATTATCTATAATGTATACATGCACATGTATGTGTATATTCCTTAGGGATAAGTAAAATTTGAATTCCTATTTATTCCTTAGATGATAAATAGGTTCTTTTTCATCCCATCTTGTATGAAATATATCACTCTTAAAGGTAAGATATTTAATTATTCACTAAGGAAATTTCAATGAATAGGTAAAATCTTTCCAAAATTTAAGATCTCATATTTTTTATGTTTAATTTTAAAATACAAGGACATTACTTGTAATATTATAATAAAATATTCTATTACTCTTACAAACTCTTTAGGATTTTTGATGTTATTCAAAACATCTCGATAAATATAATGAATAGTAGAAATTAATCTGTTTATGCAATCAATGAGATGATAAAATTAATTTTATATTATTTCTCCTATGAATAGTTATGTCATATATGTCTTATTCAGTTCAACTTATATAGTAATTTCTATTATTGGTTGGAACATTAAAAATTTTGAACATGATTTAGGCTTTTTGAACCCTTTAGGGATCTATATATTATTGTTTTAATCAATATCACCACACATATTAACAAAGTTAAAATAAATTGGACATAATATATATATATATATATACTAATAATTAATGAAATTTATATAATTATATAATTTGTATTCATTAGTATTTATAGTTTGATTAAATAATCAAAACCTGTATAGGTTGAACATATCATATATTTCTTGAATTTTTTGTTGGATAATTACTTTGATGTAGATATCATTTAAAATAAATTGATATCAATTAGTTTTAAAAGTATTAAAAATTTGAAATATATCCCAAACAATAATTAATGAGATCTCTTAATTTATCTGTTACCCATGTCACTTGTGGTACAATTTTTAAAAAAATATTTTTTTAAAATATAAAGTTTTCTCTTTGGGGGGGATTTATTTATTATTTTCCACTCATTATAGGAATTGGTTTTATATAATCAATCCAACCCCAATTCAGGTGTATATAATAAATATATCATATTACTGAGTTGCATGACTTTATAACTAAATTATTCATATATTATTGCAAGAATCCTGTAAATAATTATGTTAGATCATTTTATATAAGATATTTGATGTTCAGAATTAATTTTAATCAACATAGAAAACATGTGATGTTTTTTCATTCATAAATAATAATACATGTGACCATTTAATATATATGTTACATAAAACATTAATAAACTTCTCATGGTAGGTATAGTGACCCAGATTTTCCTTAAATTACCATTACAATATTTTAATGATAAACAACATAATCTCATTACATGACCATGATCCAATGGTTTGGTGTATTGGGAAAATTAGGACCATATATAACATTTAAAAATTAAAACATAAACATTAATTTAATTCCTTATTCTCTAACATCTTAGAGGTCTTTGCATTCCCCTTTGTACAAGTAATCACCTAAGGATAAACATCAAAAGGGGGTGAGATAAAAGCCCAGTAAGAGGATAGATTAGAACATTAAAATATATAACAAGGGGTGAGAATAATCATTACATTCTAACATATGCATAGGATCATAATCTTGAGAGTAATCATTCAGAGAAGGCTTGGAATGTGGCAATGCATAAAAATGAAACATCATATCTTAGTGGTCAACTACCACATATAGTTGTGAAAAAATCCAGTATCATGTTCACACATATTTCACTTTTCTCATGAGATTAATTAATTACCCAATTCATTGGAGTTCTATATAATTATGTATGCACCTGTCATATCAAAACATTTACATTGTGCTATATAATTATGGGTGCACCTGTAATATCATAACATTTACATTATCATGCATGACACATAGAACATATATCAATCATAAAATAACCCATAGGAAGAAATGGGTTTCAATTCATAATCATAAATTCATAAAATTTGGTTTCCCAAATGAAATAGGGAATAACATACTTGAATCATCAACCTTGAGTGAAGAAGAAACAATCTTGAGAAGTTAAAGGTGTTTTTTTGCAGAATAGTTCTTTTGGAAAAAAATGTGTTTTTCATAAACTCAAGTTGAAAACATGAATATCCCATAATATTTAATATAATTATAGATAAACAATTATTATTTAATATCCATACTGAAAATGGGTTGAAAGAGGTGAAACCCAAATAAAGAGAGTTGGGTTTGAGATATCCCCTTACCTTATGTCTGAACGATTTCTTCAATTTAATATACTATATAATCACATTATATTAAATAATTAAGTATTAAAGAACCTTTTATACATGAATATGGTTCATTATATTTTTATTATGTTATTTTTTGGGCATTTTTATGAGTTATATATTTTAATTTTGATCATTCAAGAGCATTCAATTTCAGGGTTTTCATGATCTGTTCACTTGTATTCATGAATGGAAGATCCCATTAAATAAATATAAATATCCAAAAAATTTATTATATGTTATTAATGATAATACAGAATTTTGAATGATCTTATAAAGAATTTTGTTATATGATATGAGGATGAATCATTAGATAAAAGTTAATGATGATCTTTTTAGGTTAATTTTGCTGGTTATTCAATCACAACAAATATGTTTTGTTTTATCATTTAGTATTATGTGTATATGATAGTTCCAAAACATAAAGAGGGTTTTAACATACACTTTATAAAATATTTAAACCATTATAATGTTTTTATTAATATCCTTTAAGTCATAAAAGGAAAATGAAATTGTATCGCCCACAATGTCAGTAAATTGACACATCACATGTGACTATTTCATTTTTATAATAAAAGAGGGATGTGGATGAGTTTAATGATGGATCTTCCATTAACATGATAGAATTAAATTATATAAAATTACTATATTTATCATTCCTTTTTGAAAAGATATTTTGGGGATAAGAGAAGAAAATAAATGAAATTGAAAGGAAATTAAAAGAAAGAGAAAGGGGGTTTACCTCTTGAATTTATCTTCCTTAAGAACCTCCATAGAGAAAGATGTTGGTATTTTTGTGAGACCAAGATATCTTGTAAATGGGGGATGGAATAGGTAAGAGTATTTTAATGAATATATTCAAGGTTCAAATATTTATAAGTGTGAGGAGAAGAGGGTGTGATGGGTGGAATTTAAAGTGGAAGAGAGGGGTGTTTTCTCAAGATTATATTCATTAATTTATTATTTTTTATCAATACTATGAATAGTTTGGGTATTGTCACTAAATATATTAAAATAATGAAATATATTTATATATTTTGATCTTACATAATCTTTATATCATCTCTGAATCTGTAATTCATGTATTGAGCATTTATAAAAAATTATCGTATTTTACTTTTCATCATAAATTCAAACATTTCAAAAAAATCCCAAATACTCACTCTAACCATTTTTCAATTTGTAGAATTAAAAAATGAACTTAATTTTATGAAAATATTATTCTAAATATTATTAATTTAATTTTTAATTAAAATCATCATTTACATGGAAAATACAGATTTTATAATTATAACTGATTTTATAACACTTTGAAAAATTACATAAGTTCTCATAAAATTATCATACAATAATAAGAAATAAATATATTAATTTAGGAATAAATTTTATTAAAATAAATTTTCTTATAAATTATTAAATTAATTATAAAATTATAATTAAATATTTATTACATACAAAAACCCAAACACTTAATTAATAATTTTTAAAACATTTCATTACTTAGTCTGTGATTTAATTATACCATAATTTAATTTATAAGATGATTAAATTTAATTTATTCTTTCATTGGTGGGGTTACTATTTTTTCGGTTAGTTTACTATTCATAAGGATCATATTACTATTCTTAAGGACAAGTAACTATTTCATTGGTGTAGGTTCCTTAACTTCTAGTAATACTTATTACTTCATTAATTCTTTATTTTGAAATTTTTCTTAGGTCCTCTAAGTGATTTTATGTGATTTATACTATATGAAATTACTATAAGAAGGGATAAATTATATTGATAAAAGTTTGGGTCATTATATTCTTCCCCCATTTTGAAATTCCTCCATCGAAATTTTATATTACATTAATATGTAAGGTTACTTCTCCTTCATCACCTCCTTTGGTTCCTAAGTTCATTATTCATACTTATGGTTCCTCCAAAACACTTTGATAAGGTGGTTTGTCTTATTGTGTATAACCTTATCTCTCTGGTCCAGAGTCTTTACTGGATACTCCTCATAAGAGCGATCATCTTACAGCTGTACCATCTCTAAGTTCAATATATGTGAATGATGTAGTATATACTTCCTCAAGAGTGATACATGGAACACATCATGAACCTGAGCTATATTCAATGGAATTGAAAGCCGATAGGCAATTAATCATATGCAATCAAGGATCTCAAAGGGGGAAATGCACCATGGGATTACTTACCTTTCTTGCCAAACCACATAAATTTCTTCCATGGTGATATTGAAAAGAAGACTTTATCTCCATCATCGAACTCTAAGTCTCATCAATGGTTTTCAACATAGATCTTTTTCTGACTGTGAGTAACTTTGATATGTTGTTGAATGGATTAGACCTTCTCTATCATATCATGCACAAGATCAGGTGAAAGTAGCTTTCTTTCACCAACTTTATCCCAACATGTTGGAGTTCTACATCACTTTCCATACAGAGCTTCCTATGGAATCATGTGAATACTCGAGTGGAAGATATTGTCATACAATAACTCAAACAATGGGAGATGATGATCCCATCCAAATTTTAATTCTAATGCCCATGATTTTAGCATATCTTCGAGCATCTAAATAGTCATTTCAAATTGGCCATCAGTTTGGGGGTGATAGGTCGTTCTAAAATTTAATTTAGTACTCAAATCATGTTGAAGACTCTTCCAGAATTTAGATGTGAACTTGGTATCATGATTAGAGACAATTGAGAATGGAACTCCATGCAGTCTCACCACATCCTTCACATATATATCTACAATTTTTTCAAGCAAGAGATCTTCTCGAATAGAGATAAAGTGGGTAGTTTTTGGTGAGTCAGTCCACCAAAACCCATATCCCATTGTTTCCTTTGGATGTCTTCAAGAGACGAGTGAAAAATTCCATAGTGACATTATCCCATTTTCACATGGGTATAGGCAATGGTTGCATCATCCCTTGGGAATTATATCACATGGCTTTAACTTGCTGACATATCAATCGCCTTAAGATATACTCAGAAATATCTTTCTTCATGTTTTCCCACTAGAATTATTCTTGAAGATCATGGTACGTCTTGGTACTCACATGATAGATAGGGAAATTTGATCTATGTGAATTATACAATATTTAATTCTTTATCCTAGGTGATTAAGGCACACAATTCCTTATTCCAAACAAAATCACACCTTCATCATCGATATGGAACTCTTTTATCTTCCCTTCCTTTACTTCATTCACCTTCTCTAGTAACTCTGGATCATCCCTTTGTGCCTCCTTAATCTTCTCTTGGATACATGGTTGGGCAATCATTTGGGTAAGGTAGGACGTTTTCCCTGATGTTAGGATTTCCATATCCACCCTTTTCATATCCATGAAGATAAGTTCTTTCTCAATCTGCAACCTGGGTAGAGTAGTAGGTTCTTTTCTACTAAGATCATCAAATACCTTATTTTCTTTTCTGGGATGATAGTGAATAGAGAAAACATAGAATTTGATTATCTCTAACCATATCCTTTGACACATGTTGAGATCCTTTTGTGTGAATATATACTTTATACTCTTGTGATTGGTATATATGTCACACTTCTCACCATAGAGGTAGTACCACCATATATTCAAGGACAAAATCACAGCCACTCACTCCAGATCATGTGTTGGGTAGTTTTTCTCATGGATGGTCAATTTTACTAAGGCACAGGCTATCACATTATCATTTTACATGAGTTTACGACCTAGTACTTTCTTTTAAGCATCAATATATATCACAAAATTTTCTCCACTTTTCGATAATGTGAGTATAGGTGTAGTGATAAGACTTCTCTTTAGTTCTTGAATCTTTCCCCACATTCTTCCTTCCATACATACTTTACCCCTTTACCTATTAACATAGTTAAGAGGCTTGAAAATCATGAGAAATTTCTCAAAAAACATCGGTAGTACCCTACTAAGCCAAGAAAATTGGGTATTTATATAACTCTAAAGGGTATATCACATTCCTCAATTGCCTTTGTTTTTTAAGGGTCTACAGAAATTCCTTCACTTGTGATCCCATATCCCAAGAATTCAATTTTCTGCATCCAAAAATCACACTTGTTGAACTTGGCATAAAAATTATCCTTCCTTAATTTCACCCACACAAGCCTTATATATTCATCATGTTCCTCCATACTCTTAGAGTAGATGATAATATCATTGATAAACACTGACACAATTTTTTTCAAGTAATGTCTAAACACTTTATTTTTCAAATCCATGAAGATTGAATGGGAATTAGTAAGTCTGAAGGGGATCACCAAAACTCATAGTTCCCATACCCTATACGGAAGGAAGTCTTCAAAATGTCTTCCTTCTTGACCTTTATTTGATGATATCCAAAATATAAATCCACCTTTGAGAAGTATTTATCTCCTCACAACTGATTGAACAAGTCATCAATCCTTGGAAGATGATACTTATTCTTTATGGTGATCTTTTTGAGTTCTGGATAATTGATACATAGCCGAATTGATCCATCCTTCTTCTTAACAAATAGCACTAGCATACCCCATGGTGATTAACTAGAGCATATGAACCCTTTGTCTAAATTATCTTGTAGCTTCTTCTTTAACTCCTCCAGTTCGATAGGATCCACCATATATGGACACTTTGAGATAGGAGTAACTCTGGGTATGAGTTATATTAATAACTCTACCTCATGATCTATGGGGAGTCTGGGTAACTCTTTAACAAATACATCAATATATTCCCTCATAATTGGAATTTAACCTAAGTTGATATTGTCCTTTGACTCAACCATTTGAGAGAGGTATACTTATTTATAGGGAATCGATACCCACAACATTGTAGTATTTTTCAATAGAGATTCATGATCTTCCTTTAATTTTTAGAGGAGCACGGGATGGTTTAGAATATGAAAAGATATTTCAATTCTCGATAGTTGATATGTGCTCTATATAAGGAGATCCAATCCATTCCCATTATAGCATCAAATTCCAACAAGGGAAGTATTACGACATTTTTTTGAATAATCTTTCCATATTCGCAAATAGTAAAAGATCCCAACACTTGGGTTACAATGATTTCACCACTAGGTTTTTTACAGATATCTCTACTTTAAGGTTTTCACGGCTTCGATTAGATAGTTCTAGAAAACTTGTAAGATATAAAGTAATTTGTAGAACTAGAATCAAATAAAACTTTTTTCATTCTTGATTGAATAGGAAGTGTATATTTTACTACTTCTTTTTATTTCTCTACTTCAACAGTAGTGATTGTGTAAGCCTTGCCTTGACACTTTTTCTTGGGTGGATAATGACACTAATTACCCTCAAGAACTCTAGGTTTAGTGCACTGGATTGCACAGTGCCCTTGCTCCTTACAGTTGTAGCATTAGACCATGTGTGATGCTCTCCTTTCCTCCACCACATTGTCATTATTCCTCATTTATTTTTGATATACATCATCTTTGTGGTATTCTCTCCCACAAATAAAGAATTTCCCCATCCATTTGATTCAATTCCCATGATACTTCTTCCCGTATTTTTTTCATGTGGTTGGTTGATTTTTATTTCCACCTCTATCATTAGATCCTATGGCTTTAAACTCCATCTTCCATTTCTGGTCACCATAGCCATGGCACCATTCCCTAAACTCTATCTCCAATTTGAGAGAACATTGAACAACTTCTTCATAACTCCCAAAGTCTAAAATTGTAAGGACATTTAGAAGTTTTGGTTTTAAACCACTAATGAATCTATCAATTTTTCTATCATTGTTGATAACAAAACCCAAAGAATACCTTGAAAGCCTCATAAAATCTTATTCGTAGGCCTTGATAAGTTCTCCTTCCTTTTGCATCAGATCAATGAATTCTCTCTTCATATTTGTGTGAAGAGTTTGAGGGAAATACTTGTTAAGAAACATTATCTTAAATTTTACCCACTCTATATCTTCAGTTTCATCCCACGACATGGTGTTTTTAATAAAATCCCACCATTGAACGACCTCTCCATATTGACAATAAATAGTAAGAGTCCCCTTCACCATCTCAAAATAGTGAAGTATAGAAAATATCTTCTCTATTTAGTTAAACCATTACTCTGCAACTAATGGATCATAATATCCACTAAATGTTGGGGGTCATTGCTGCATAAAACACTCGATAGCAAGTTTATCCCTATTAGGTGAAGGATAATGTTCCACATTATTCAGGGTATTTTTCATAACCTAAGATAGATAGGTAATCATATCCATGAAATTCTGAACTCCACCTCCCAAAGAATTGGGGTTGTCATTTGGGAAACTGCTGCATTGTCCCTCAGACAGGTTGTTGGCATTGCTTCATTTGGTTCTGACAATTTTCTAAAATAATTTTTTTTATAAAAAACATTATTCAATATTTCATGAATAAATAATTTATTTCTTTGTAAAATTAATTAAAAAGGCGTTTCTTGTGGGATCCATATGTTTAGATTTTTCTAAAACAAAGCTTCCTAGGTGATTACTTATACTTATTCTCATACTAAGGGTTTTTAATTAGGTTCTCTAATATTAATTCCCAAATTAACTAAACTATTCTCTGATACCAACTATAGTGACCCTATTTTTCTTAAATTACTATTACCACATTTTAATGATAAATGACATAAAAGAATTATATGTCCAAGATCAGAAGTTTTAGTTGCTTTGGAAAATTAGGACCATACGTAGCATTTACAAATTAAAACATAAACATTTATTTAATTCCTTCTTCTCTAACTTATTAGAGGTATTTGAATTCTTCTTAGTATAAGTAATCACATGAGGATATACATAAAAAGGGGGTGAGATAATAGCCCGGTGAGAGGATAGATAAGAACATGAAACAATATAACATGGAGTGAGAATAATCATAACATCATGACAAAGGCATAGGATCATAATCAAGAGATTAAGTATTAATATAAGGCTTGGAATGTGGGTAATGCATAAAAATAAGACATCATGTCTTAGTGGTCAACTACCACACATACTTATGAAAAAAGCTAGCATAATGTTCATAGGTATTTTAATTTTATCAGTAGATTCATCACATTACCCAATTCATTTGAGATATATATAATTCTAGGTGCACCCTTCACATCATAACATTTACATTGCGTTATATTATTCTGGGAACACCTATCACATCATAACATTTACATTATCATGCATGCCACATTGAAGATATGTCAATCATAAAATAACCCGTGGGAAGGAATTTTTTTCATTTCATAATAATAAATTCATAAAATTTGGGTTCCCAATTTAAATAGGTAATAACATACTTGAATCGCCAACTTGGAGTGAAGAAGAAAAATCTCAAGAAGTAAAAGGTGTGTTTTTTGAAAGAAGAGTTATTTTGGAAAATATTGTGTTTGTCATAAACTCAAGTATAATAAATGAATAACCTATAAAAGGTAATATAATAATGAAGAAATGATATTTAAGGAATAGATATACTGAAAATGGGGTAAAATACGGGGAACCGAAAGAAAGAGATTCGGGTTCGAGAAATCCCCTTACCCTGTGTCTGAACACTTTCTTCACTTTAATGTCCTGTATAATCACATTAGATTAATTAATTAAAAATTATATGACCTTTTATACATTAATATAGTTCATTATGGTTTTATTATGTTTTTTATAGTCCTTTGGATGAGTTATATAATTTAATTTCATCATTCAGGAGCATTCATTTTTATGGTTTTCATGATCGGTTCAATTGTATTCATGAATGGAAGTTTATATAAAATGAGGGTAATTATCCAGATTTTCTATTTTATGTTCTTAATGATATTATTTAATTTTAAATTATCTTATAAAAAAAATTATATGATATGAGGATGAATCATTAGTTAAAATTTAATGATGATCATTTTAGGTTAATTTTGGCATTTTTTCGATCATAATGAACTTGTTTTGTTTTATCATTAAATATTATGTGTATAATTTAGTTACAGAACATAAAGTGGTTTTTAAAATAAACTTTATAACCTATTTAAACCATTTTAAATGTTTTATTAGCATTCTTTAACGCATAAAAGGAAAAAAGAGAGTGCATCTCACATGATGTTGGTAAATTAAAACATCACATGTGATGATTTTATTTTTAGAATAAAAGGGGGAGAGAGGGAGTTTACTTATGGATATTACATTAACATGATATAATTATAATATATAAATATAATAGAGTTATCATGAATTTTGTGCAAGATAATTTTAGGATAAGAGAATAAAATAAATGAAATTGAAAGGAAATTAAAAGATGGAGAGGGAGGATTTACCTCTAGAATTTATCCTCCTTAAGAACCTCTTTAGGGAATGGTTTTAGTCTTTTGATGATACCAAGATCTCTTAAACGTATATTAGGGACTAGGTAAAAGTATTGGATAAAATATAAGTGATTACCAAAGCTTTATAAGTATGAGTATAAGAGGGTGTGAGGGTGGTATTTATATAGGGGAGGGGTGTTTTCTCAATATTATATATATTAATGTATTATTTTGACTCATGACTATGAATAGTTTGAGAATTATCACTAAATATATTAAAATAATGAATTATAGTTTCATATTTTGTGCTTAAATCTTCCTTACATCATCTATGACTCCATAATTCATGTATCTAGCATTTATAAAAAATTATCATATTTTACCATTCATAAAAAATACATGTACTTCAGAAAAATCCCAAAAATTCACCCTAAACATTTTTTTATGTGTAGAATTCATAAATGAACTCCATTTTAGGAAAATAATTTTCTAAATATAATTATTTTAATTTTTAATTAAAATCATCATTTACTTGGAAAATTCAGATTTTAAAATTAAAACTGATTTTATAACACTTTGAAAAATTACTTACGGTCTCATAAAATTATCTTAAAATCATATGACATAAAAATATTAATTTATGAATAAATTTTATGAAAATATTTTTTCCTTTTAAATTATTAAATTATTTATTAAATTTTAATTAAATAATTATGACTTTGAAAAATTCCAAAAATTAATTAACAATTTTTAAAACATTTAATTACATGTTCTATGATATAATTATACCATAATTTCATTTATAATATTATTAAATTTTATTTATAATTTCCTCAGTGGGGATACTATTTATTTTTCAATTTTACTATTCATATGGGTTATATTACAATTCCTAAGTTCAAGTTATTATTTAATCAGCATAAGGTCCTTAAATTTTAGAAATACTTCTTATTTCATTAATTCTTTATTTATAAAGTTTTTAGTATGGACTCTAAGTGATTTTATGTGATTTATACTATATGTAATTACTAGAAGAAGGGATGAATTTCATTGATAAAATTTTGGATCATTATAGTAGGTTGGTGCCATGACCCCCCCCCCCCCCCCCCCGCCATTGGAACCCCTCCTAGGCTGGTAGTGAAGAGGAGTGACCCCCCCCCCCCCCCAATTCCCACAATCAGTTGGCCCTAGGTTGGAAAGTGTCATTGAGGATATAAACAAATATACTGAGAGACATTACACTATAATATCCTAGGATCATAACATAAAACCACCAACCAATACATCATAATATAAAAATAAATAAACCAAAATCCCATACAAGACATATCCCACAATTCAGGAATATTAAAACCAATACAAACATCTCTATGAGATGAAAATACAAAAAGAAAATCTAGTGGCAACAACCACAACAACCCAAGAACTGAGCTAGTATTATCCATCTTGATCACTAAATCCTTCCTAAAAACCGAAAAAAGAGTGTGTGTGTGTGTGTGTATATATATATATAGGTTGAGCATAACATGTATACTCGGTAGGATCATACCCAAGGTCTCTCATGACAAAGTTGAATGATAATACTAATGCCACAATAAACAAACAACAGAACTAACCAACACATATAAAGGTCAACTTCTTCCCCCCAATCTCACTAAGGATCTCTCACCAAATAACACTTCCATTAGTTGTGAAGTTATATCAAAGTAATGTAGATAAAGGTATACCAAAACCACTTCCCCCTGATGTTATACTCTCACCCAAATGAGAATACATCTTTTACCCATATCCCTTCAAAATACACTAATAATAACACCAACCAAATATCATGTCTCATGAAACCAAATGAATATCATGTATCATGGAACCAACTTCATATCCTATATCATGGAACCTGTGTATTATGGTATCATGAACATATAGTACATCAATCTTGTTTTTGCTTCCTACCACACATAACCCCCACAACATATCTCATTATCCATTACCACTATCACCATATGCTACTGCTGAAGGGAGAGCAAGGGTGAGGGGGGAGTCACCCATTTGTATCCACCCCATCCTAGATGTTAGGGAAAACATACCCTATGGTCTCTAGATTTCATTCAGGTTATTTGACTTGGGTGGGGTGTGTATAAAAGTAATTAATAATACAAGTATACAGTAGTCTCACACAATCCAACACATAGGGGTTCACACAAGAAACACCGCCACAACCACCATTGAGACACTACTAATATCACACCAGTAAGTGTTACCTTTAATTCCAAATAACCAACCCAAAAATCATCATATAAGGGACACAACTGAGTTTTTAATTTCTATTTTTAATTCAAAAATAATCCCCCAATATTTATTCAATTAGCTATTAGTTTAAATTCTCACCAATGAATTATTTATCCATTACTAAATTAATGTATGTTAATATTATTATTCTATTTACACAAAAATTCTATAAAGAAACCACCTTATCAAACCATTTTATCAAAACTAAGGCCACCAAATTGTATACTACCAAGGACACCAAGTCCAGTCCACCAAGCCGCACACAACCAAGGCTACCAAGCAAAACACATCAAATAAAACATAAAATATGCATTTTTAACTTAGTCTTATCATTTAAAGACTTTAATTAGTTAACCATTTAAAGTGTATTATCAAGAAATTCATTAATACAATGCATAATTCCATAATAATTATATATCATAAAACAACAACAATAAAAATAACCAATTACATAGCACACTATTTAGTAAATATCAAGAGGAAACATAAAATTCATTTGATCACAAAATACCAAACAATAATTTAACTTCCAATAGAAAATATTAACATCATTAACATATGATAATCCTTATTTCAATTCTCTATTATCTAGTATTATAAAAAACTTCTCATCAATATTATTTAATAATTCTAACATCAAGTAATGATATCATTTGGATCTTACCAAATAATAAATAAACAATGATATGAAATTATTGATTTCTCTCTCTTGGATAATTTGTAGAATAATTATCATTATTATTTATAATGTTATAATTATTATCAAATATAATCTCACAACATATGATAATTGGTTTTTCTCTCTCTTAGAGAATTTTCATCATTAAAAGTATCGACAAAAATATCAAGGAAAACTCGTAACCACATATGTATCGCACTATTCCATTTAAATTTCAATTTTCTAGTTTATTATATTTATTATTCAAATTCATATCACTCACTCAAAAGAAAGTAAAATCATGATAATACCACAAATTCACAATGATAGAGAGAGAATTAAAATCCCCTACCTCTTAGAAGATTCACATGCTACCATACCAAAATAGAGGAGAGAGAGAGGGTGTGTCCAGTTTTGGAAACATGAGAAGGGATCCAGACCATTTGAATAAGACTCTATTGATTTAAATGGAAATCATGGATCTTCCACTCTTAAAATAGAACTCAATAAACTCAAATGGGGGTGAATCCACGATTTTTTAACCATAACGGAATCACATATCTATGTATTTATAAGAGAAATCATCAAGGTTTCCAATTTAATTATCATTTAATCCAGTTTGATTTTAATTATTATAAAAAACAAATTTAAATATTCTAAAATTTAAGAAATATTTACTAAATTCATAAGATATATTAAATTCATTATTTTTAGTCTTAAAACCCTTTAAAATCATGAAAATGGGTTAGATAAGAATTACTTGAAGAAAAATGGGATTTTTATATTGAAAACACTATGTACATGCAGTAGATACATACTTTGTAATGATAATTTGGTTTACCCTTACACACAATATGTTTAAGAAAACATTCATGTATAAAAGAGGTTTTTCTAAGCGTAATACAATTTACCCTATCATAGCCTTTGAAATTTGAAACATACCTTTTCGAAATACAATTCCATGATGTGGGATTTCAAATCACACAGTTACCCTTATGTGAGGAAAAACATACCTTTACACAAGATTTGAGAAAACAATTTAACCCTTATGAAAATAAGGAAAATTTTATCTTACCCTAACATGAGTATTGGGATTTTCAAATAACTGATACATAGGATTAAGGAAATCTATATGAACTCTACACATGACTTGACAACTAATTCATACCCTCATGTATACTTTAGAAAAAACATCTTTACCTTTACATAACACATAGAAATAGTTAGTATCACTTACAAAACCCATAAAAACCTTTGTCTACCTTTATGTATACACCCATTTTAGCCCTTGAATAAAGGTAAGTAGATTTACCTTTACACAATCATGGATTTATAAATAATGGAAAGTAATGTTTTTAAAATGTTATATTTTCAATTAGACAGACTCATAAATATAAAATTGAAGGATTTATTATAAATTCATAAAATTCCAATATACCTCTAAAATTTATTAAATTACTTTCAAAGAACCCAGATTAATTTCCAAATAACATTTTTAAACATTTAAATTACCTGTATAATATGAAAACCATTTTTAAAAAAAAACATATTAAAATATTAAAAAAATTGAAATTCTAGACACTGTGAAATAAAAAAGGATGGCTTGCATGTATTCCAAACCTTTACATTGCATACCTCTCAATAAATTCACATCCTTGATAATTAAAACAAAACTGGGAAAGAGACTGTATTGGGTGTCTGAAAAAACCTTCTCAAGAGATACCATTTAAGGAATACATCACCTCCCGAAGATCAACGTATAAAAATTTCAACATCAATACACAAGGTCACTCTTCCTAGGAAGATTCCTCTCTAATATGAGTGAACTACTATCATGACGTAAGACATAAAATTAGTCCAACAACTCAAATAGTTCACCCAAATCCCAAAAAAATCCAATTAAAACACATGAATCACTTTAAAGACATATGGGTATCCATAACAAACCCATCCAACATTTCATACTAGTTAATCACATTTTTATCATTTACTTCTCATGAATTAATTCTGTCTAATGAGATATCATCACCTAATTCTATATTTATAAACAAATGTTCCCATTAACAACATTAAATGACTAGAATTTTTATCATAGTAACAATAAATAATCACAATGATAGTAAATATTATAGGAAACAATAATTTCACACAAATTATAAACAAAATGGTGGTGCAATCTATGGTAATGATTTTTTTAGAGAAAATATGTTATGCTAGTGTGTCTTTATTATGATTATTTATGGTTTACAAAACATGTTCCAATAAAACATTGCAACACTTCAAGGAAATCATTAACCAAAATAATATATCATGGACCATTATTAATTTCACTATTTTTATTTAAAATAAATTTTCAGATCTGATACTTCATCAATTTTACTTTTTCATGCTTCCAAATAATAATATGCACATGATTTATCATCATGAATCATTATTGTATTGATTAAATTAAATATTATTTAATCATTATAACACATAGGCATCATGATTTCATTTTTAAAAAATAAAACTATATAGGAATTACTATCATTCTTCATATTAGTCATGAACAACTAAGATTCTGTAATCATTTTACCATCAATGAAAACACTATTTCATGTCATATAAGGGATGGCATGATTTTACTTTAATATTTTTGTACAACATACTCAAGGTCTATAACATAAATTCTAGCATGATTAAATAATATCTTATGAAATAATTCCTTATCTTTAGACATGATCTCATTGCAATGAAATTTATATTTACTCTTTATGTCACATAAAAATTCATAAAATAAACAACCTACTCTTAAGCACATATATCGACCTTTTAAACAAATAAAAACAGAATGGTAATTAAGTCATGTAATTTATCATATCAATATTTTTTCATCATAAATTTTATCCATGCTAATAAAGAGGAAACAGGTTCATTCATGTGAAATTTCCCAAATTTTAATGGTTTATATCTAATCATTTTGGCCATATCCCATAAATTTCTCAAGTAGATATAAAAGTTTAAGCCTTAAAATAAGTTGCTAACACATTAATATAACATATCATGGAATGAAAAATCATAAAAATTAGAAGTGTTAAGGATAAAAACCATTTCATTTTAGTTTATAAACATGGAATCTATTAAAGGAAAAATGTTTTAAAATGTCTTGAACCAGAAATTACACAAATTGGGACACCTTAAAAATATTTTAGCATCATATTATCATCTCATAAGGTTATTCATTTTAGTAACCATGAAGGAATTAAATTTATAGGGAAAAATATTTATAGAAATAATAGTATTATATTATACACAACATTACAACCACATCTCATGGGAGGTGCTCCTGGCATGTTTCATGCCCAGTGATTTTAATTTATAACATGCTTAAAATGTTTAAAACATGATATCTTCTTCATATTACAATATTTATTAATTTATTATCACTAAATTTCTATATGTTTCCCTTTCATGTATTATACTTAACCAAAAAGTCATAATAAGTAATGTAGTAATTTAATCCATAACACCTAGAGTTTATCATGCTTAACTTGGCATGAACGATATTTATCTTAAGTTTCCATAATTGTATAAAAAAAATTATATAGAATCCATCAATAGAATACAATACATAATTTCGAAATTTATGTCATGCATAATTAATTAAGTTTTAAATATAACATGAATATTGTCTATTAATTAAGTCATATAAGTTAATTAATAAGTATTCATAACTCATATCTTACTCTTGAAATTTATGAATCTCACTAAGAATCCATAGTAAATTCCAGTAAATTTAGTATCAACACATGGAGTGATATTTCATATTTAATAATGTGAAACTATTAGGTATGTTTCTCAAATATTTCATTTAAAACTCAAATTTTTAACCATAAAAAGGAATATTTAATTAATAAAATCCTTTATAAATGTTTTTTAAATAAATTATTATCTTTTAAGCATCCTTCATCATTAATTAAAACATGTTAACATACTACTCATATTAGTTTTCAATATTATTTTCAATAAAAAAATTCTTTAAATTTTCCTATATTAAAACTAATATGGTATTTGAGTAAAGAAAACTAAGAATGGATTCATTTCATGATTTTTAGTAAAGCACATTTAAACTAGTATGAATAAATTTTAAAATGTATGTATCACAATTTAGAGACTACATAATTTCAATACACTTACTATAGATAAAAACTATAATTATATTCACAATTAAAATAATTAATGAAACTGTAAGAATGATTAAAACACCCTTGAAGGAAGAATCAATGTACCCACATAATTTTAATCACTTAGCATGCCTAGGAAAATTCTTCTTTGAAACTTATATATCAAAAAAAATATAAGAACGAAAAATCATTTTTGATTGGTAAACTATCAATCATAATTCAATAAAATCTTAAATAAACCCTATTACAAGACCACTCTTAAAATAATTACTAACATTATTAAAGAAAACTTGTTGCCTATTAGAATAAAAGGTACATAGTGATTTAAATCAAGTCAAGCAATCATTATTATATATTTTAACCAACCACATCAAAAAATTAAATTGTTTATTTTTTTTCAAGTTAATATCAATGTGCATAACTTCATAACTAGAGAATCCAAATCAATACACAATAGGATTTATATAATATAGGGTTAAAAAAATTTACATTACCTAGGTTAGAGATTATCTAAGTTATTAACATACACAAAATTTCCAAAAACACATTAAAAATAAAACACTCGATATTGAATGGTTTCATTTACCATTTACTATAGTTGAGTACCATTGATCCTCAGAGTGCTAAGTCATCACCACATTACATTCACCCAAAAAATAGAAGCACATATATCTGTGTAAAAGAGATTCTTTAAATATATGACTCAAGGGAATATATCCACCATACAATGATATTTCCCACTTTAGTCGACATTTCTCACTAGTATAGCTTTAAATCACATAATGAAATAATGTGTCATGGTAGGATAAGTATCCCCACTATCCATATACTTGAACTCGCCAAATAAATTACCATCAAAAAAGAAACCCATAAGCTCGATAACATGAAATTAATTTTAATTTATTTATTTAATCTCATTTATTTCTTCTTGGAAACACCCCATTCAAAAGAGAAAATAAGAAATTACAATTGTATGTACCTCTACTAGGACTCAACCATGTAAGTAGTGTCACATTACCTAGTATATTAATAGAGCATAATATCTTTATGTCAGGTCCTAGAGGGTCCTAAAATCTCATTACATTTTCATTCTCCCCTACTATCATCACATACTATGTTTGGATAATGCTGATCTCATAGAAACTCATGCATTCATAACTAGTTCCTAACTCAAAACTCCACCCTATATCTTAACTAACACCTATGGTACCACACTTACATGACCCCCCCCCCAACTAGTGTGCCTACTAGGTTGTAAGTGGATAGAAGTATTGACCCATGAGTCCACCTTTAAAGTCCCTAGTTTGGAAACTACAATCAAGGGTATAAACACACTTAATGGGAGGTAGTCGCCTTTAATATCCTTGAATCATAACATAAAACCACCAACCAATCCACTATAATATAAAAAAATAAACCAACATCCAATATAATAAATATCCCAAAATACATGAATATTGAAACTAATATAATAATCTCTAAGATAAAGCAATACCAAAATAAAATTTGGTGGTGGAAAATATTGAAAACAAAGCTATGAGCTAGTATTGTCCAGCACTATCACTAAATCCCTCCTGGAAACCTGAAAATGGTTTGTGTGTATTTGTGTTTATAGGTTTATCATAACATATATACTCAATATGATCAAACTATATTTCTATCAATCTGAATTGGAAAGTGGATAATACTTCCCTAGTGAAAAAAAATATTAATAACTAGCAATTAAACAAGTTAACTAGTTTCCCCCCAGCCTCACCAAGGCTCACTCACAAAATAACACATCAAATATTAGTAAATTAATATCATAATAATGTATATAAAGTCACCCCACTACCACTTACCCAATTATTTTTCACTCTCTCCCAATGATATTACATCATATGCTCGCATCCCTTCCATATTCACTAATACATCACCAACTATATATCATTTCTTATGACACCAACTTCATATCATGTCTTTTAGAATAAATTGTATATCTAATTTCATATAATCTTTGAAGTAGGGTATAATAAACATATAGGACCTCAACCATGAGTATTCCTCCCACCACGCATGACCACAACCATATATATCATCATCCATCATCAGTATCATCATATTCTACTACTGAAAGGAGAGTGGGGAAGAGGGGTTAGTTATTCATTTGTATCCTCATCATCATGGATGTCAAAGAAAAAACCCCTTTGGAATTATATGTGTCTTTCAAGTAATCTAAATGTGGTTTGGTGCATAGAATACTCATAAATAATAGAAGTGTATAGTAGTCTCACACAATCCCATGATTATGGGCTTTCACAAGCAACACGCCATAACCACCATTGGAAAATTATTGATATTACACCACCAATCATTACCTATAATTTAGAACGACCAACCCAAAACAATCATGTAAGGTCCAAAAACTAGGTTTTAATTTAAATTTTTAATTCAACGATCAACTACTAATATTTATTCATTTAGTTATTAGTTTAAATTCACACCAATAAATTCTTTATCCATATCCAAATTTATATATGCCAATATTATTATTACATTTTCACTAAACAACTATAAAAAACCACCACATCACAACTTATTCCACCAAGCCACACACCACCAAGGCCACTAAGTCACACACATCAAGTCCACTGTGTCACACACAATCAAGGTCACCAAGACACACACATCAATTCAAACATAACACAAGTGTAACATACATCCCCTCTCCCATTGGCTTGGGAATAGGAAGTGGTGATGCTATCATTAGGTGAGATCCCCAATACACTAAAGGCTGGTAATAAATGTCAATTTAATTGTAAAACCTTGGGGGATGATTATCCCTCATTAAAAAAAACCTTTCAAGACAATGTATGAGTATACAAACCAATTATATGATGTATGTATATAAATAATAAAACTCTAATTAAAACTAATAAAATAGAAATATCATAGTAACAACAAAAAAAGGAATAAATATGACATAATAAACCAATGAACATCCCAATACAATAACACTGATGTGGAATCACTCTTATGAATCTAAAATAAACCCCCAAGATCCAAACAACAATACGAGGAAGTTAAATTATGACATTATATTAGATAAATATGAGACCCTTCCATTACCTATGTCATGAAGAATAATTTTTTATATATAACTATGTTAATAAACATGGGGTGAGTAATCATACCCAATATTATTTCTCCAAGAGACTTCCCAACTCATGCCACTAGGAAAATCAAACGTTAACTTGCAGATTTTATAAATAATTTATAACAAAGAGAGGAACATAAAAAAGTTTACCCTAACGAAACAGTTCAAAAAAAATTAAACTAAATCAATTTTTACATTATTTCTTTCCACATGTAAATCCCATCCATATATCCCCCACCCACACATGTATACCAAATGAAAATTCCAATACTCATGAGTGGTGATCCATCCTTTACCAAATCATCGCAATGTGATAATCCCTTATTACTCAAGGAATGGGAACTAATTATATATCAACAATGACTCTTATAAAATATTAACACACTCCAACCATGTATCCTAAGTTCTCATATCAAACCATTCAACATAAAACATTTCTTCCCTTTAAAATATTTTTTCGTAAATCTTTCTTTAATTCATCCAAGACAATAATTTTCAAAAAAAAAGTATAAATTATAAATCAATGGGATTTCTAAAATCTTTTTCAATTTCCATGTTCCAAAAACCATAATTTTTAAACTATAATTTATAATTATAAACCTAATGGGTATCCAAAAAAATTTAAAATCCTATCTTCCCAAATCATAAACAAAAAGTTTCTCTTTTAATAAATTACTCAATATTTCTTTTGAAAATACAAGATAAACATTTAATAAGGTTTGGCCTTCATGTTCTATAATTAGTGGAGAATATAGAGAAACTAAATTCCTATCAATGGATGATGAAAACAACTAATGACACATGAAACCTCTAGATCTATCCTTGAAAGTTCTTCCCTTCAATATATCCATTAAGAACTCATAAAAATTAACATCATAAAACATAGATATTTCCATAAAAGATTAGATTTATAGCTATATGGGAGAGAATATGAGAATGAGAAATAAAAATGAATTACTATTTATTATAAGTATCTAAAACACTAATCTAAAAAAGACTTTGTTATGGATCAAATGGAATCACCAAAAGATGCTAGGGAAGGTGAGAAGGTTAAGAGCTTAATATAAGATAAAAGAAATGAAGTTTTAAAGCTTAATCAGAGTTATACTCTAATTTTTAGATAAATTAACAAATGTCCCATGGTTATCCAACACATTTTAACAAATCATGTTCACGGAACTAGACATCACCAAGGGAGTTTTATACTTTTGCTACATAGTTAGAAAAATATGTGCCAACCATGCACTACTACAATCCAAATCCTCGCACCTCACATGGCTGGTTCACATGGATTGAAAAACCATGCACCATCCATACTTCACCCAATATACCTACCAAAAAAATATCTCTTGGCATGCACATAGATTGGATAAACCATTCATACACCTACCAAGAACCTCTTATAGGGTTTCCTAGAGAAGTTGTATAGTTCCCCCTAACTATTATCAAACTATAACCCTCTAGAAACACTTCAAAAACACTCAAACCCCACCAGAAACTCTCAAAACTCATCCCAATTATTATATAACCCCAAAATAAGAAACAAAAGGGAAAATTATATAAAACGGATGGTGTTACATTATCCTCTCCATTTGTCTTTACATCAATTTTTTTTGATATTTTTAGTTCTTTGGGAGATTTTGGTCCATTGTTTCAATATTTACATCCAATTTCTATTCATGAATATGACCATTATTCCATAAGACATATACCAAAATGATACTCTTTCCACACAATAGATTCTCTTGTCTATCGACAATTTGAATCAGCATATGAATCAGTATAGAATAAGGCTCAAAATCCACATGTCTCAATGAATAACATGGTCAAGATTTGGTAGGTACTTCTTAATTTCATATATATGGAATAAATTGTGCCCAAATATGATTCTTGTATGTAAATCCAACTATTAATCCATGCCTCCAATTAATTATATTATCTCAAAAGGTATAATTTATCAAGGAGATAGTTTAATTTCTTAACAAAACAAAAAATCCCAAGACTCGGAGAGACTCTCAAGAAAACATGATCACCCACATCATATAATAATGTATGATGATTATTATATACATATTATTTATAATAGATATAATTCGTTACCATACTCTTTTTAACTATCTGAATCTTTTTCATTTTCTCCTGCAAAATGTTAGATCTGATAACTTAATTCTCACCCATTTCCACCCCAAAAAGTGGATAATGACATGTGTCACACCCTGACCACAGATACTCACTTATTTTATTATTTTCTCAATGTTGTATCTTTTGGTTGAGGTTTGGGTTGAGTGCTCAACAGAAGTACTTGTGTATTTGTGGTTTTGGATTTCTTTTTATACCTATGATTAGTAATTCTTATTGGTATTGAGATAAAGTTTCATGTTGGAGAGTTTGTGATGTTGTCAGTGTCCTTATATTGTGTTTAAAACATTCAAGGATCAATGGGTGGACTTCTCTAGTGTTTGGGATGTAATTTGGGGGGTTTTGGCCAATTTTTCGGGGTTTCACGATTTGATAATGGCCTAGAAAAACCGTTCAAGCTAACCATGCGAAGTTACAGGAGTTTCCAGCAGCCCCTACACAGTTTGTGCATCGTTTGAAAAACCATGCATCCAAACCTTTCAGCCACTTGTGGGCTTTATAACTTTTGATGTGGGGATCATAATGGGATTATTCCACCTCCAAAATGAATCCCTATAAGTTTTTCATCTACCAGAGGAACCTCCCCCTCCTTCTTACTTCGATTTGGGGCAATTTTGGGGTGATTTATCATGAACGTTTGGTGGTTCTTCATGTTTCCTTCATCAAATCTTATCTCCTTCTCTTTACCTATTTGTTCTTAGGTTTCCTTTGGTGATTTTCTTCCATGACCAAACCCTAATGTCTAGGTTTTATGGTTGGTTCATTTTTCTTTGGATCTAGGGTGTGCGAATGGTCAGTGGGGCTTAGATATATCCTCCCTTGAAGTTTAGTTCCATTCGCACAAGGTTGAGGTAGGTGTTTCCAACTTTTTCCTTTTCTAAACACTCCACATGAACTTGTGTGTTTTCATTTAATTTTTAAATGACTTTATAACCTCTAATATATCTATGGATTGATGTGAATGATGTCTTCGTATTGGTAAAATTTACTAAAAATAGGTTTTCAAAGGGATTGGTGTGAAATACCTAGGTTTATTGCACCTAGGTTTATTATTTAAAAAATCATTGTTCTTTAAAGTTAAATTAGGGGTTTTTATGAAATGTTTAGCCTTGATTATGGTGGGATGGTTGTTTAATATTTGTTATCTTGATTTGGTGTGTATGTTTTGGTAATGGTTTATCCTTTTAAAAGTGTTCAAATGTTGTTAAAAAGGGGGTTATGGTTACAATGGGATTGTTTTATGTTCTTTGAATAATGTGGACAGTTGGATGTGGTTTTAAAGAAAATGATTGGTTTTTTGGAAGTGGTATTTGGGTGTTCCTTAAAATATTAGTTTCCTAAATGTTGTTTAAAATTGAATCCCATGGGGGATATGCCCATTTCTCTTTTGGCGTATGTGTTTTGGAAAATGTTTAGCTTGAGGGGTTGTTTTGCATTTAACACTTAAATATGTTTTTGGAAAATATTTGGAAATGTTTTGGTAAAATCATTTGGGTGTGTAAACATAAAGGCCTGTTTGGAATTGTACCTTTAAAGGTGATGTTTTGTATTGATTTTAGAAAATAATGTGATTTGGAAAATGTGAATTCCCAGTTGGAAACATAAGGTGTTTTAAAAGATGGTTTGAATTCTTAAGTAATGTGATGGCCTGTTTGGCATGTTTTTAGTGTTTCATGTTTTTTCTAAAATGTGTAAAGGCGTGTTTATCAAATTTTTTAAGAGGTGGTGTTCCTCATGGTTTTTGAAGTGATTTGTAAATGTTTCGGTTTGTTTAATTTCTCAAAAGTGGGTTTGTGATGTGAAAGTGGTAGCTTATGAAATGATATGCTCGGTGTGGTTGATAAATGGTGTATGTTGTAACATGTGATGTGTGAAATTTTATTGAGCACAAAATGGAAAGCCTGAGTATCTTGGTGGGTGGACTTGTACTAGTATGCTAGTGATCCTGTGGGGTTTGTCCCCTGTTTCATGTAGCATGTTTAACGATGAAAACACTAACTAAACTATGATGATGATTTTGGGGACCACTAGGTTATGGTTCTGTTCCCTGCTAGTGGCTCGTGCATGAGAAAGGATATTGTTGTGGTTAATTTTCACCAAGATGCATGGTACATGGGGATCATAGCTATCTAGTTCCTAGGGGTGTTCTCGTGACTAGTGCTCAATGATTATATTGCACCTCCCGTCGGCATACGGTAGTTTGGGTTGGTAATTTTAAAATGAAATGCTTTGTATTTAATGTGGATTTCTTTGAAAATTTTTTCATTTAAATTTGTTCCATTTAAAATTTTTACCAGTATTTCTTTGATTGGTTTTTTGTTATAAAATTATAGTTTTATTGAAAAAGAGATGGTGGCGTGTGTTGGCCTTTGAAATGGTAAAGTTATGGTTGTTTAATAAAATGTGAAAAAAAACTATTTTTTAATAATTGTATTTAAAACTAGTGTTAATGGAATGTTTTGGAAAATTAAACACTTGGAATCTATTATGATTACCTACTGAGCTATTAGCTCACACCCTACCAATACCACTCAGTGTCGGTAGACCCGAGCTGTTTTGCAAGTTCAGGTTTTGATCTGTTTTTTCTGGTTCGAGTTATCTCCTAGAGCAGGGTGGTCTTGTGGTTGGAGGTGACCAGGAGGTCACATGGAGATCGTTTTAGTAGTTGGTTGTTTTATTTTATTGTAGCTCCTGGTTCGTTCAGTGTTAGTTTTATTTAGTTGTATTCGTATTGGACCAGATTGTTATTTTATTGAGATTCAGTTGTGGTTAGCTCTGCTGCATTTTAAATATTGTATTTTTTTTATCCTATTATTTTTGGGATAAATCATTCCCTCTTATTTTATTTTGATGTCGGACACTTGTTTCCCACCCATGGGGATCAGAAACGCCCTTCGGGTCATGTCGTAGATCGATTTGGGTGCCAGTTCAGATGGCATCCTGGCTTGGTTCATGACAAAAAGGTATCAGAGGAGGTTCTTGTTATTTGGGGTGTCTGGTAGATGGAGACTAGGGTTTTCGGGAAATAGGAGGTAGGGGCAGGAATGGAATAATTAACCCTTGCTCATTCTAAATCTCTAGTCACTAGGGGTAGTCCGAGGTTGAGTATTGTGTCTTATGTTGTTTTGGAATTGAAGGATGACAATGGAGGTGAGTTGGGTTATGTTGTGGCCTTACGTGGGGTGGTGACCCATGTGAAGTCCAAGTGCCCGATTCAAGGCCCTCCTAGTTTTATGCCTTACATGGGCATGGTTCACCACCATGTTTTCGGGCTATGCATAGTCATTATTCCCTCATTCTGGTGGTCCATTTTTGGTTGGGTTTCCTTTTGGTTTCATTTGGTGTAAGTGTATGTGGAAAATTAAAGTGTATTTTGAAACAAAAAAAGGATTTAAAAATGGAAGTGTTTTCCATGAAATGGGTTTAAATTGGTCAAGTGGGTTTTTAAACATTGTGGGTGATTTGGGTTTGATAATGTTAATGTAATGTGTCCCTTGGTATTACTTATGGATGTTGACATGTGTGTGGGTATGTGAGAGAAGTGCATGTTGTAACGTGAGGATGGGAATGGCTGGACGCACATGTAACAGTTCATGGGATACCGTGGGTTGGGTTTTGGAATTAAAGTCTTAGCATGGTTTTCCTAAAGTGGATTTAAATGATAAAATGATTTCAGGAAATTGTTTATTTCGTGAAAAATTGGCTATTGGTATTTGGGAATTAGCCTTGGAAGAAGTCTATTTTGAATTTTCAAAGGAAAATGATGGTTTTTGAAAAAATATATTATGGTGGTGTTTGTTTTTACTTGGATTTTGAGAAAGTTGGTTTTGGTTTGAGGTGTTCCTCTTTCTTTGTGCCTCAGTTTGATGTTGTATTTGGTCTATGCTTTTCATGTTGTTCAGAAAATGCCGCCCAGGAAGGTCCCCAAAGTTCCTATTGAGTCATGCCCAGTTCCTTTTCCTTCATAATTTTTTCCTTTTTTCTATGGTGATCATGGTTCGCTTGAGGCTACGGAATAGCTTGAGGAAGTTGAGCGTGTCTTTATGTCACTGGAAACTCCTGATACTATTAGAGTCTTTGAAATTCAAAGGTTGTTTGAGGGTCCAACCTTGGACTAGTGGGGGTTGGTTTCCCTATCATTGATGGAAGGTGAGATGTCATGGGAGGTTTTTATGGACACTTTCACCCAACGGTTCATACTAGAGGTGCGGAAGTAGAGGAAGGTGGCAGAGCTTTAGTATGTTTGGCAGGGCCAGCGATCAATAAAGTCTTATGTTGAAAATTTCAGAGATCTGGTTCCATTCTCTTTGGAATTAGCATCAGAGGATCCAAAAAAGGCCCCTCTCTTTTTCTGGGGTCTTCATCCTGAAATTACAAAGAAAGTGATCTCATCTGGTGAAACCTATTTCGAGAGGATGTTGGATGAGGAATTCATGGATGAGCTGATTTTTGGGGTGAAACCAGTGGTTATTGGTTCTCGTGAAGATTCCTCATTTGGCGAGTAGGGTTTTCCAGGGGAACCGGTTTCTGAAAAACATCATTTTTTGGCTCCATCTTTCAGTTCTTTGGACCATTTTCTTGTATGTTTCTAGTGAAGACTATTTGGTCACTCAAATCCATCTTGTTGTATTCCTCTGAAGACTTGTCACTTTTGTGGCCATTGGGGTCATTTGAATAAGTTTTGTAGGGGTTGTTGTTTGAAAAGGAAGTCTTGATCGGAGGATGTTGTGCCTGACTGTGAGGCAGAATATGCTTCATCCATCAGATCCCCAAGAACAGGTCTTGGGGTGAAGCTCGCACACAGTCAGGAGTGACAAGGGGGTGTGAAACCCAACATAGATTTGTTTTCTGTGTTGGGATAGAAATGATTAACATATCCCTATTATTTTTGCCTTGATTTTGTAAATTGACCTTTTGTGGTAATGGTGATATGAAATAGATCTCTTGTAACCCAAAAAGTTGAGTCTATCTAAATGTGGTCTTTGAAATTTTTCATTCTTCTTTGAGTGTGTCTTGCCTTCATGTAGGTTGGTCGCAGTTTTAACTTTTGTCATTACTCATTTGGAGAGGCTTGAGTTTTGTATAATTTGTTTATTATGTGTTCGGATTGTTTGGTAGGGTCCCTATTTTCATGGTGGTAGTGTCCATCTTGTGTATGGAAGTTTAGGTTTTACCCCGGTCATGGTTTCTGGGTTTTTGGAGTTTTGAAGAGATTATTCCATGTGAAGCACGGTTACTGCATGGCTAGTCGAAACCATGAAGCCCCCGCCAAGTTGATAGAACCAACTGTACGTCCAGTGCATGAACATGTGGTAGGTCTCACAACTATGAAGGTTGGTGTCATTTTTGGGCAGAGTCATTGGAACGGTTGACACACAATTTTGAAACTGTGTGGCAAAGTCATGTGGGGTGCCCCTTCCTTCCAGTATTTCATGCACGGTTTGGTAAACCATGCGGCCAAACCATGTGTTCTGTATAAAAATTTTAAATGTTGAAATCCCTTATTCCTAGTTTCATAGAGGTTGTTGTTTGGGGTTTAAATGTTTTTCATATTAGTTGAGTTCTTGTGGTGGGGAGAACCCTCTCATGTTCCCCCCCACATCCTCATCCATGTGTTGTGGTTTCTTCTTGATCGGTCAGGTGTGACTTGTGGAGTGAATATTAATCCTAGATTTCATGGTTTCCCCTTGGTTTTTTTCAGGTATGGACTTGAGCTTTGGTTGACTTTTGTCTAGGTGGCTTTCTGGGGGCAGAAAGTGTCTGTGGTGGGGAGAATTGTCACACCCCGACAATAGATACTCCCTTATTTTATTCTTTTATCGATGTTGTATCTTTTCATTGAGGTTTGGGTTGAGTGCCCAACAGAAGTCCCTACGTATTTTTGGTTTTGGATTTCATTTTATACCTATTATTATTTATTCATGTTCGGATTGAGATAAAGTTTCATGTTGGAGAGTTTGTGATGTCGTCGGTGTCCTTATATTGTATTTAAAACGTTCAAGGATCAGTGGGTGGACTTCCCTAGTGTTTGGGATGATATTTGTGGGTTTTTGGAAAAATTTTGGGGTTTCACAGTTTCATCACGGCTGGGAAAAACCATGCAACCAAACCATGAGAAGTTGTAGGAGTTTCCAGCAGCCCCCGCACGGTTTGCGCACGGTCTGACAAACAGTGCATCCACTTGAGGGATTTATAACTTTTTACATGGAGCTCATATTGGGATGATTCCACCTCCAAAATTAATCCCTATCTATTTTACATCGACCATAGGAGCCTCCCCCTCCTTCCTACTTCTATTTGGGTCGATTTGGGGGAAATTTATCAAGAACTGTTTGTGGTTATTCGTGTTTCCTTCATCAAATCTTCTCTCCTTCTATTTCCCTCTTTGTTATTAGGTTTCCTTTGGTGGTTTTCTTCCATGTCCAAACCCTAATGTCTAGGTTTTATGTTTGGTTCGATTTTCTTTGGATCTAGGGTGTGTGAGTGGTCAATGGTGCTTAGATCTCTCCTCCCTTGATGTTTCGTTCCATTCGCACAAGGTTGAGGTAGGTGTTTCCAACTTTTTCCTTTTCAGAACACTCCACATTCCCTTTTGTGTTTTCATTTAATTTTTAAATGACTTTCACACCTCTAATATATCTATGTATTAATGCGAATTATGTCTTAGTATTGGTAGAATTTACTAAAAATAGGTTTTCAAATGGATTTGTGTGAAATACCTAGGTTTATTTCACCTAGGGTTATTGTTTAAAACCTCATTATTCAATAAAGTTAAATTGGGGGTTTTTATGAAATGTTTATCCTTGATTATGTTGGGATGTTTGTTTATTATTTGTGATCTTTATTTGGTGTGTATGGTTTGGTAATGGTTTATCCTTTTAAAAGTGTTAAAATGTTGTAAAAAAGGGTTTTATAGTTACAATGGGATTGTTTTATGTTCTTTGAATAATGTGGATGGTTGGATGTGGTTTCAAAGAAAATGATTGGTTTTTTGGAAGTGGTATTTGGGTGTTCCTTGAAATATTAGTTTCCTAAATTTTGTTTAAAATGGAATCCCATGGGGGATATGCCCGTTTGGGTTTTGGCGTGTGTGTTTTGGAAAATGTTTGGCTTGAGGGGTTGTCTGGCATTTCACACATAAAGATGGTTTTGTAAAAGAATTGGAAATGTTTTGGTAAATGCATTTGGGTGTGTAAACATAAATGCCCATTTGGAATTGTACCTTTAATGGTGATGTTTTGTGTTGATTTTAGAAAAGAATGTGATTCGGAAAATGTGAATGCCCGGTTGGAAAGTTCAGGTGTTTTAAAAGATGGTTTTAAGGCTTAAGTGATGTGATGGCATGTTTGGCATGTTTTTAGTGTTTCATATTTTTTCTAAAATGTGTAAAGGCTTGTTTATCAAAAAATTTAAGAGGTGGTGTTCCTCATAGTTTTTGAAGTGATTGGTAAATGTTTCGGTTTGCTTACTTTCTCAAGAGTGGGTTTGTGATGTGAAAGTGGTACCTTATGAAATGATATGCTCAGTGTGGTTGATAAATGGTGTATGTTTTAACATGTGATGTGTGAAGTTTTATTGAGCACAAAATGGGAAGCCTGAGTATCTAGGTGGGAAGACTTGTACTAGTATGCTAGTGATCTTGTGGGGTTTGGCCCCTGTTTCACGTAGCAAGTTTGACGATGAAAACACTAACTAAACTATGATGATGATGTTGGGGACCACTAGATTATGGTTATGTTCCCAACTAGTGGCTCGTGCACGATAAATGATATTTTTACGGTTACATTTCACCAATATGCAAGGTACATGGGGCTCATGGCTAGCTAGTGCCTAGGGGAGTTCCCGTGACTAGTGCTCAATGATTATATTGCACCTCCCATCGGAATATGGTAGTTTGGGTTGGTAATTTTAAAATTCAATGCTTTTTCTTTAATGTGGGGTTCTTTTAATTTTATTTCCATTTAAATTTATTCCATTGAAAATTTTTACTAGTATTTTTTGGATTGGGTTTTTGTTATAAAATGATAGTTTTCTTGAAAAGGGGATGGTGGCGTGTGCTGGCCTTTGAAATGGTAAAGTTGTGGTTGTTTAATAAATTTTGAAAAAAAAAATACTATTTTTTTATAATTGTATTTCAAACTATTGTTAATGGACTGTTTTGGGAAAGGAAACACTTGGAATCTGTGGTGATTGCCTACTGAGCTGTTAGCTCACACCCTACCTTTACCACTCGGTGTCGGTAGACCAGAACTTTTTTACAGGTTCAGGTTTTGATCAGGATTTTCTGGTTCGAGTTATCTCCTGGAGTAGTGTGGTCTTGTGGTTGGAGGTGACTAGGAGGTCACATGGAGATTGTTTTAGTAGTTGGTTATTTTATTTTATTATAGCTTCTAGTTCTTTCAGTGTTAGTTTTATTTAGTTGTATTCGTATTGGACAAGATTGTTATTTTATTGAGATTCAATTGTCGTTTTCTCTCTTACATTTTCAATATTGTATTTTTTTATCCTATTATTTTTGGGCTAAATCGTTACCTATTGTTTTATTTTGATTTCGGGCACTTGTTTCCAGCCCATGGGGATCGAGAACGCTCTTCAGTTCATGTCACAGATCGAGTCGGGTGTCGGGTCAGATGGCATCCTTGCTTGGTTCGTGACAACATGAGTGACCATATAAATCATTGAAAGGAGTCATATGTATCAATTCCTAATAGATATTATTGTATGATAACTATAACAATGATATGTTATCCTCCCATGAGCCTTAAAAATCAATAACATAATCCTTAATCATGTCTGCCAACATTTGGATTGTCCACTCAGATTGTGCATCCATTTGAGTTTGATAAGATATACTCATGGTCAACTTGGTTCTGAGGGCTTTCTATAAATATTTCCAAAATAATGATTTAATCATGGGGTCCTGATCAGACACAGTTAAAACTAGAACACCATGCATCTTTATGACTACCCAAATATATATTTTTGATAAATATTTCATCATATTGGATTTACTAATAGGGATGAAGTGATCTAAATTTTTTGAGTTGATCCACAATCATCCATATTGAATCGTGTTTTTGAACTGTACTCTATGGACCTGTAAAAAAATAAATATCTATATTCTCCATTTTTCATAAGATAATAGTAAAATATTGCAACATATTATCTAATCATCAATTATCTTCCTTGACTTGCTGGCAGGTGAGGCATCCTGAGACTCTTCCACCCAACATTTTATACAAACCCACCAAAACTATGGTCTCATCACCTTATACATATTATAAATTCCATGATGAACATACCGTCATGAATAGTGGAAGGATGAAAGGAGTTGTTCTTGATAAGTTAGAGGAAGCATAATTTTATCACTGAACCATAACATAGATCTCCCATATAGCATCTATCTCGCAATGGTCTCCCCGTCATTGAGTTTTTGAGATCATGGTTTAACATTCAAGATTGTATATCTAAGAATAATAAACCAACTCAATAAAATTTAGAATAAGATAAATAGGAAATAAAACCACAACATCACCTTTCTCAACACCATCCATATGTATATCAGTTATGATCATTATTAGCTGCAACTAATCTGAAGCTTCTTTAGTGAATAGACTATATGAATTTCTACTCAATTCATCATCCACGAAGTAAACTTTTCCTAATGTATAAATCAAGTCATGTTCAAACATATGAAGGTATTATATCCATCTTTGTTTACCAAGATTCAAATATCATGATGAGAATATATGATTTAATATTTTATGATATGTGAACACTGTGAACTTATGACCAAGGAGATAATAATTCCATGTTTTCAAGGAATACACTATATTAGATAACTCCAAATAATAAATTAGGTAATCATTCTCATGCACCTATAACCACCATGGGCCGTAATCCATTACATGATCTCCCTTCATGAGAACACATCCCAAACCAGATCAGTTTGCATCATGATATACCACATAGCATCATCCTAACTCTATAAATGTAAGGATATGTGATGATTTAAGCTAAATTTAATCTCTCAAAAATATTTCTAGATTCATCAATCTATTTTTAAGGAACACATTTTCCCATGAAATCTATCAATGGATAGGAATGTCCTGAAAAGTTACAAATAAAGAATTGGTGATACCCTACTATGTTGAGGAAACTATGTGTCTCAAAAATGTTCTTTAGTGGTTTCTAAGAGATAACAACTTCGATCTTTTCAGGACCTACAAAAACCCCTCTTTTAGAAATTATGTGGCTAAGTAAATGTACCTATTTAATTTAGAAATATAACTTTGAAAATATAGCATAAAGGTGATGTTCTCATAAGATACCCGACACTATTTCCAATTTTTTTATGGTTGGTTTTAGTCCTTGAATACACCATAATTTCATTAAAAATACCACCTCAACAGAGTTAAGGTATATCTAAAATATCCAATTCGTCAGTTTCATAAATCACTGATGGTGAATTTATAAGACAAAAGGGAATAAAAAAATATTTATCATGACCTTAACAACTCCATAGAGATTTATTTGGAATATCCACCTTTCAAACATGAAGTTGGAGATACCCAAATCATAAATCAATCTTAGATAACCATTGGATCACCCCAATTGATAAAAAATTATTCAATTCATGGAATGATATATTGATTATTTATCATAATATGGTTTAGATTATGATAATATAAACAATGTTTAAGAGTTTTATCTACTTTATTTATGAAAAGAACTGGTATTTCCTATAGAGACTCACTGGGTTAAATAAATACTTTTCATTACAAGTCTTCCAATTGAACCCTAAATTCCCATAATCCTATTAATTATATCCTATATTTTGGAATTTAAATAGGAGTGGTCCCTGGTAATAGATCAATCATATATTCTACTTCTATTTTCAGTGGAAACCTAGATAAATTATCAGGGGATACAACATGAAATTGATCCACAATGATAGGAAAATCTATATGTTTGATTACATCAATAGTTTCCAAAGTAACTATAGATAACTAGTAATAGATTTTCCAGACCACTGGTACCAAAGGTTCAAATATTCTTTCATTCACATCTCGATCTCATTTAAATATATTCTCAACACTATCTAAATATGTAAAAATAACCAAATGGTCATAATAGTATATATAGACCTTAAAGGATTTCAACCAATCCATTCCCAAAATTAGTTCAAAATTTCTATCTCATGAATATATAAATACCCAAAAAACAGTCTCAATAGTAGCTATAAAAAACACTACACAAATAATGGATTTACATTCTCAATGTAAAATATGAGACATTGTAACACCCCGACCCCAGTTACCTGGAATCGGTGCATTATTACATAACATTGACATGATATAAGGAATCATGTCCTGAAAGACCGGTCATTTTAGTATCCTTGGAAGTACTATATACATATGTAAGTTTTATATTACATCCTGAAATATAAAAAAAATTATGTCCCCTTTGAACACTCTTATATCCCTTAGCCTATTCCTACAGTTTAATCGTAATATACTTCTTTTCATCCTGGTAAAACTATAACATAAGAAAGGGGTGAGCTCAGATGCTCAGTAAGGATAACAATATTATCGAAACTGTCATAAATAAGAATAAACATTTAAGGAAATGTATAATACTAGAACACAAGACTTTTAAACTTAAACTTCATCATAATTTTGTAAAGATAATTCAAATAATTCTATTTACTTATTCACATGGATATTCTTATCATAGAATAATCACATTTCATATCAATATCCAATTTCATAATGATGGAATGCATAATTCTAGACTTCATAACCACATAGTAAAGGCTTTGTGCCAAGACTTCAAATAAGATTTTTTCAAGGTCTTGTGCCAAGAAACTAGATTGTCTCATGAGACCTGCCGATGCATCGAGGAGCTATAGCAGGCTCCACCCATCACTTACTAAGTCCAATTCATTCCTCATATGAAATATTTTACACATAACATAAAAATTCATATTAAAACTATCATAAGAAATGTCAATACTTTATCCATAAACCATGAATGGTATAAAAATAACACATCCATAGTCAAAAATATAACAAAACCATCAATACAGTATGAAAGATTTGTATCGTAATAAATTAACCATGATGTATGTTGACATAGTTGAAAATGATCATAAAAAAACTTTGAGATAAATATCCCTTATTCCTGAAAACATTTAAAAGTATCACTATTTATCCAGAAGATGTTTAAAATAGATTTTTGAATAAAAGTGTCTCATACCAATTTGAAACTTTTAAAAGTAATTTAAATTTTAAAACATTAATTTCCATATAAATAAAACCTTAAAACCATTTTTAAATCATGGACATTACTGAGAAAGATTTAGAAGAATAAATTTTTAAAACAGTTAAAATGATATTTTAGTAAGATTTAATAACCAAATAATAGATTCTTGAATAAAAATAATTGAGGTAATAAAAACTTTATAATATCATGGTAATAAATATATTCATGATATACTATGTCAAAGTACAGTATATACATCAAATAAAAGTGAATTGGTGCATAACAACAAAGAAGTCTCAATGGAATGTTAGTTGAGATGAATTACTTTATAAAGACTGTATCCTTAGGTTAAGGATAAATCAATGAAATAATTAGGTGTGGAAAATATAAACACCATCAATATAGTTGTATATTCAGTTTAAATAAATCAGGTTACATTCACACATATTCTTGTAAAAACAAAACCAATGACTTGGATGTTTAACTCAATGAATTGAAATTGAGCTAAGATTACACTTAAAAAGATCGTATCAATGGAATATGAATTTATCAATGGAGTGATTATGTGTATAAAATATATATCCAAAGAAAAGGGAGTGTAAATTACTACATAAATAATAATTATTGATACCACACATAATCTTGGAGTAAAATGATCAATGAAGTATGTGTAAAGCCCAATGAGTGGAAATTGAAATTTAAAATTCCCTTACCGATTTGGTAACTTACAAAACATACACCCCCTGAAATAAGTATCATAAAATGAATATGTAAATACCCAAAAATTAAATTATATTACACAAATAATACAATCATGGGCATTACATACACCACCCAAAAGGAAATAGTGGCAATATAGCATGAATCTCGCGAGAGTAAGAAGTGAGATGAAAACCCCTTACCTTATACTCTTCCATAGTATAGGGTAAGTTAAAATTCTGTATAATGGTGAAATAATTGTTATTAAATTATTCAATAACCAAATACATAAATATTACATCATATATGATCTTCTAATATTACTTTGTTAATGATATTTCAATAGTATCATTGTTTGGGTAAACCAATTCATTTTTCTTTATATGTTTTGTTACGTAAGTCATGTTTGTTATGTATATGATGTATTTTATTAATATAAATAATTACATTAAGTTAATAAACATTATTTTTAATCATAAAATGAAAATTATTCTTGAATTATTATGATGGGGAATGAATCTCATCACGTTCATGGAGACGGTAAGCCATACGTACGCACAAGTGAAAATATCATTATATTGAATGTGAAATCGTATGTAATTGGATGTTATATAATATATAAAAAATAATTAACATGTTATATTTATTATTTACATCAGTTATACTCATTATTATACCCATCCAAATAATCAATTCTTTGAATTAAAAACTACACCACAACATGGAGACGGTAAGTCGTACGTACGCATGTATGGTGACTTTGTCATTTATAGGTTATATAAAATAATTAATATGGTTGTTCCATATTTATAATAACATAACAGTTTTTATAAGGTATTTTATTTATTATTTTGGTATGGAAACTAAAAATAAAGAGGAATTGGAATAAGAAAAGAACTTGAAAGAGGGTGGTGAAATTATTACCTCTTCTTTGGGTGTTTCCTTTTTGAGTTGATCAAAAGGGATCTTTGGTTGGCTTTATGATCAAACTAAGGACTCTATGTTGATTTTAGGGAATTTGGGAGGATATTTGGGTAGGTATTGAATGATCCCAATGGCTTTTGAGGTGTTATTTTGAGAGAAGGGGAAGTACCCTTTTATAAGAGGGGTGAGGGGTTCTTTAGGAAAATCTTGAAATATTATTTTATAATAAAAACATGTTCGGTTTATAATGACTAAAAATGATTTATTTAGAGGATAAGGTGGGTATGGGTCCAAAACATCTTAACCAATAGGTTTTAGACAGATTTAGGTCACCATATTAACTTTATCTTTTAGATTTAACTCTTAGTTAAATAGTTTGACTTTAACATGTCTCTTTGAATTTTTTTATTATATGGTTAATAAAGTTAATATAAAAAGACAAGAGAACCCCAAATGGTTAATTATTAATATATATAACCTTATATAAGTCCTTTGGACGAACCTTATAATTTTAGGAATATTATATCAATTAATAATATAGTATTTGTTTTAAAAACTCAATTGTGTCAATTTCGACACTATTTAGTATTTTGTTTTTGTGAAAATCATAACAGCATGATTAATTTGAAAAAAAATTATTTAATCAACCCTAAAATGTCATATTAACCTAAAAAATTATTTCAATTAATCAAAAGTCTCAAATTACATTTATTTGGATATTTATAACATCAATTATTTTAATCTTTCATTAATAAGGTAATTACTGCATCATCATTGTGTCATAAATAAATTTAATTATTTAATGTATAAAAATTATAAATAAAATACCATTATGTAGGAAATAATTTTAGTCTTCTAATTAATATTTATAATCTAATTTATCTTATGTGTAACCCTATATTAAAAATGGCTTGGTTATTAAACTTTGATTTTAACACTTTTAACTCTTCTTTAAATAAAATAATAATAAATGTACTAATCTAATCCATGTGGACCAAAGAGGATCATATTTTTTTCCTAAGGTTTTTTTGTTCGAATTAAACTTATCCAATAGAATTAGTATATGTGTTAGGGTAATTATAATATCATTTTTAACCATAATTACCCTATTTAATTTTAACCATGGTAAATAAAAGTCAAAAGTTACTATTCATCAAAAATTATTTTTATCTTATTGAACCACATTTTACTTACTAATGTTAACTTTGTCTCTTGTATTTTTGAAATTCAACTCACAGAAGTGGTAAATTAGGTTACATTCACACATATTCTTTTAAAAACAAAACCAATGACTTGGATGTTTAACTCAATGAATGAAAATTGAGTTAAGATTACCCTGAAAAAGTTCATATCAATGGAATGTGAATTTATCAATGGAGTGATTATGTGTATCAAAGGTATATCCACAGAAAGGGGATTTAAAATTACTACATAAATAATAAATATAGGTTCCACACATAATCTTGGAGTAAAATAATCAATGAAGTATGTGTAAAGCCCAATGACTGGAAATTGAAATTTGAAATTCTCTTACCGATTTGGTAACTTACGAAACATACACCCCAAGAATGAAGTATCATACAATGAAGATTTAAATACCCATAAATTAAATAATATTACACAAAGAATATAATCATGGGAAGTAAATACACAACACAAAAGGAAATAGTGGCAATATAGCATGAATCGTAGGAGAATAAGAAGTGAGATGAAAACCCCTTAACTTGTTCTTTTCCTTAGTATAGGGTAGGTTAACCTCCTTTATAATGGTTAAATCATTGTTATTAAATTATTAAAGAACCAAATACAGAAATATGATATCATATATGATCTTATAATATTTCTTTGTTAATGATATTTTCATAAGTATCATTAATATGGTTGTTAACTGATTTATTTTCCTTTATATGTTTTGTTACGTAAGTCATGTTTGTTATGTATAGGATGTATTTGGTTCATATCCAGAATGATATTAAGTTCTTAAAAATTGTTTTTAATCATAAAATTAAAATTATTCTTGAATGATTATGATGGTGAATTAATCTCAACGCGTTCATGGAGACGATAAGTCATACGTACGCACGAGCGACAATATCATTATATTGATGGTGAAATAGTATTTCATTGTATGGTATATCATATATACAGAATCATTAAAATGTTATATTTATTATTTAAATCAGTTATACTCATTTTTATTCCCATCCAAATAATTAAGTGTTTGAATAACAAACTACACCACGACGTGGAGACGGTAAGTCATACGTATGCACGTATAGTGACTTTTTCATTTATATGATGGATAGAATAACTCATATGGTTGTACCATATTTATAATTAAATCATATTATCTAGAAGTTAATGGATTTATTATTATTATTTTTGTAAACAAAAAATAAATATGAAGTGTAAGAAGAAAAGAACTTGAAAGAGGGTGGTGAAATTATTACCTCTTCTTTGGGTGTATCCTTTTTGAGTAGATCAAAAGTGCTCCATAGGTTGGCTTTATGATCAAAGTAAGGACTCTATATTGATTTGAGGGAAGTTGGGAGGATATTTGGGCAGGGTATGGCCAAGAAAAATGGCTATGTAGGTGTGATATTGAGAGATTGGGAAGTTCCCTTTTATAAGAGGGGTGAGGGTCTCTTTAGGAAAATCTTGAAATATTATTTTATAATAAACTCATTTTTGGTTTATAATGACTCCAAAATGATTTATTTCTAGGATAAGGTTGTTATTTTTCCAAAACCTCTTAACCAATAGGTTTTATACAGATTTAGGTCGCCATATTAACCTTATCTTTTAGATTTAACTCTAAGTTAAATAGTTTGACATTTAACATGACTCTTTGTATTTTTATATTATATGGTTAATAAACATACTATAACAAGCCAAGAGAACCCCAAGTGGTTAATTATTAATATATATAACCTTATATAGGTCCTTTTTATGAACCTTATAATTTTAGGAATATTATATCAATTAATAATATAGTATTTGTTTTAAATACTCAATTATGTCAATTTTGACACTATTTAGTATTTGGTTTTTGTGAAAATCATAACGACATGATTACTTTGAAAAAAATTATTTAATCAACCATAACATGTCATATTAATCTAAACAATTAGTGGAAGTCATCAAAAGTCTCAAATTACATTTTTTTGGATATTTATAATATCAATTATTTTAATCTTTCATTAATAAGGTAATTACTAAATCATCATTGTGTCGAAAATAAATTTAATTATTTAATATCTAAAAATTATAAATAAAATACCATTATGTATTAAATCCTTTTAGGTTTCTAATGAATATTTATAGTCGAACTTATCTTATGTTTAACCATACATTAAAAATGGTTTAGTTATTAAACTTTGAATTTAACACTTTTAACTCTTCTTTTAGTAAAATAATAATAAATGTCCTAATCTAATTCATGTGGACCAAAGAGAATCATATTTTTTTCCTAAGGTTGTTTTTGGTAGATTTACACTTATCCAATAGAATTAGGACATGTGTTTGGGTAATTATAATATCATTTTTACCCTTAATTACCCTATTTACTTTTAACCATGGTAAATAAAAGTCAAAAGTTACTATTTAGAAAAAATTATTTTCATCTTATTCAACCAAATTTTACTTATGTTAACCATGTTTCTCGGATTTTTGAAATTAAACTCACAAAAGTGGTAAAATTATGTTTTATGCAAATTTTAAAATGCTCCTAGAAGGTGGGTAAAAGACAGTAAGAAGTTCAATAAAATTTTATATATCTAAACTTATTATAAAAAGACTCCAATGAATTACATTGAACATATAAAGGTATTATGTATCTATTTTTACTTAAAATAATTTTAAATAAGATAAATAATTACTTAAATAAAATTTCGTTTTTAAACAATAACGTAGTGTTCTTCACTATTCATCAAAAATTGAATGTGTTCAGAAAAATACCAAAACTTCACCTTAAGCTAATTTCGATATTCCGATTTCAAAAATTAATTATTTTTTAGAAAACTAAAAAAATATAAGTTTCATTAATTAATTTAAAATTAATTCCCGTTGTCAAAACCAAAAAGCGGGTTTTAAAAAGTAAAAACTATCAAAAGATTAACATGTGTTTATGTCAAATTTAAACGTGAAATTACATATAATGACCTAAATTGTATTAAATGATAAAAATATAATATAATTATACTCCAAACCATTAAAATTCAAAATTTAACACTATAAATTATTTCGATTAAAAAAGATGTTTTCAATTAAAATTTACTTTTTTTCTGTATTCATCAAAATATGAAAGTTATTAGAAAAGTAAAAAAAACATTTATCTAAAATAAATTTTTATGTCCTAATCCTAAAATAGAATTTAATTTCATTAAATTGAATTTATAAAATTTTTAAATATTGGTTTTAAAAAGGTTTTTCCATTAAAAGGTGGTAAAATTGAATTTCTTTGAAAAAAACTTCTTTTATCTGAAAAAAATGAATTTATTCTTATATTATTTCTAAGAAACACATAATATGGATTTTAAAATTATATGGAGTATATAAAATTAAAAATTCAGTTAATATTATTCATAACTTATTTTTGAATGGATAGTTTGGTAAGTCGTGGTGTGCTCAAACTCGGTGTTGCGTGTAGCGCAAGCTATTGAATTAGTTTAAAGCAAATAACTTACTATGAAGTCTTGGGGTGTTAAATTCTTCCCCTATTTTGGAAATTACGTCCTCACAATTTTAAAATTGATCTTAGGAAATTATTGAAAGTCCCTCATCAGAAAAAGAGCCAACAAAACTATCACTTTAAAATAAAGAAAGTGAAGTACAAAGGTCATCCAAGATAACCCATACTAGGATTCCATGTAGAAAAATGTGGATATGGAAGATAAACTAAGTGTCTAGTTCTGATGGAGAGTGGTAGAAAACATGATTAGGAGAATGTTAACAACAAGAAAACTAAAAACTTTTTATGGGATAAATGGTCATTAGTTTCCCAGTATGAAAAGTAAACAGACAACTTTTTTTGTTTTAAGTTCCATTTCATAAAGTTGAGGAATTTATTTATGATATTGACTGAGAACATAATGAGATATACTTACTTTTTAATTAGAGTTTCATCCTTTAATAAATTTCTACCACTAACTCATATTGTTTTTTCAAATGATGAGTATTCATGATGACTTGGTCACACATGAAGTGCTAGAATCAACTTCTATAGAATCACATAATCCATAAAGGACAAAGTATATATTTACCTTTTTTAAGGGGGGGTAGTGTTCTAGTCAAGGACCAAAACACCAAATATTATTGAAAATTGAACGAGTTACACAAGTATAAAAGAAGAAATTTTGTTAACATCCCTAACATAGAGCGGGAGTAACACAGGAGGTAGATCATCCCTCCCAAGAAATGAATGAGAAACACCCAAATTAGCAAGCCCATCAGCAATCCGGTAAGCTTCCTAGTAGGTATGTGTGGTGATGATGTTGATCTCAGAAAGCAATTTCAAACAATCAATCTAGAGAGTAGTGAGTGGTCAGGCAAGATGTTTGGTGCTGCTTCAAATGCCCTGAATGAAAGTAGTGGAGTCACTCTCAATCCAGATGTTGTTCTAATTTTGACACTTGACAAAGGAGATTTCATGGATAACACTCATCGTCTCAGCTTCCAGTGAGGAAGCAAAGCCACATGAACCATAAAAGCATCCAAGGGTCTGATCTAAATGATTCTTGAAGATAGCACCAGAACCCACTGGACCAGGGTTTCCTTTTGAGGCACCATCTACGTTTACTTTAATTTATCCGGTGGGAGGTGGCCACCAAAAAACGTCAAAAGTATATTTAGGAAGAGGATACTTTACTTCCACTCTAATGCAATGAAGGATCCCAAAATCACAAACCTAGTTGCTGCACTGAACCTTTTTAATCGAAGCCGCTTCATGGATGGCCATGAGAATTCAAATTTTACCTGCATTAAGCCTGAATCAGTTGTTGTAAAAAATAAAATCATTTCTACCATACCAGATTAGATGGAGAAGCTCTGTGACCATATAAAGAAGAAGATTTTTAATCTATTGGGAGTCTGAAGTATCCAAGCACTGTTTTATCTTCTAAGTAAGGGAACTATCTAGAAACCATCTGCATTAAAAGATGTCAGAAATATAATTCTAGAGAGTAGCTTTCGTATCACAAGAAAAGAAAAGATAATTAATATCCTCACGATGTTGACTACACATGAGGAATTTGGAAAAAAGGGTGAACGCAAAGGTTAGTCTTTAGAGAATAACCCAAACCAAAATGGTTTGTACAAGATTAGATGATCCCCAAAAAGGATAATCCTTTATAGAATGAAATACTAATCTTAATTTCTAAAATTAAACCAACAATATCCAAAGTTCAATAAATACCATTCAATAAAAAATTATCCTTAAAATCCTACAATACAATCTAAACTAATATTGAAACACAAAACTTAGAAGAATTTGTTTATGCGGTCTTCCACATTAATTTGCATATCCAAATAACATCGACTACTCTTAAAGTCACATACTTAAAAGTAGTTAACCTAATCACATATTCTCTATGATAGGTTAATCATTTCCATAAATAATCCAAATCGCTATAAATCCACAATAAAAACATAGATAAAAATCCACCATTACTCCTCATATTAAATCCCATAGTATTCTATTTTCCTTAGGCATATAGTGTTCCCAACAGAGCGAACATCTTCCAAAATAACATTTATCACTTAATCACAAAATATTTTTCCAATACTAAGTATATCCATTTAATAAGACATAAGATCCCAAATAAACTTATTATTTATCAATAAAATCATTTAACTAAAAAGAATTAGTCACACCAACCAGGGACTTCACATAGTATAGTGGTAGGCGATAAATCCCAATCCCACTATGGCTGTGGGTTTGATTCCCGTAGCTTTTTTCAACACGACGGGTTGTCACCCTGTCTGCATGTTGTCCTTTTTCAAAACTATATTTTATAACATCCAAAAAATGAGATAAATTCGTCAAAATAACCATAACATAATTTCATCACAAATGTTATCTCATACCTCTCATTTTCATCCCAAAATTTAATAACTTGTAATTACCTCAAATTCAAGTATCATATAAACCCAAATGGTTATTTATAACTATATGAACAATAAAAAAGATAATTCTTCCTAAAATAGAATTTTCACATAATAAACTACAGGGTTACACATACAATAGAAAAGTCTTCCAAAGTAATCCCATCAATAAAGAGCACTAATACTTTTAAACATTTCTCCATCCATTTATTTCCACATAGGTTCTTCCTTGACTAAGAGGTTATCCTATAAAATATGGAATTCACTTGGGTAATTCCCAGGTCCCATACATTTATGAAAAATGACTGTAAATAGATATTTGCGATCATTTTTATTTTCTTCCGTAGTACTCTTCATTTTTTCTCAGCCATTCTTAACTTTATGTCCTTCTTTCGCACACATAAAGAATTTCTTTGTTCTATTGAGACAATTTCCTAGGTGTCTCCTTCCGCATTTCCTGCATGATGGAAATTGTGTTTTATTTTCCCCACGGTCTCCACTACTAGATCTATTATCATTCACCGCCTTTCTCTTCTTTGTTGAGTCCGAGAGTTGGTTAATATATATGTGGTTGATCATATTTTTGGAAAACTGATTCGGCATGAACACAATATCTTTTACACATATCAACATTCCATTTAATTTCTAATTTTCACTACCATTCCCACCATGTACATCATGTTCAATGTTACTATGACTTCCTTGGAATCCATCCATTTACTAACACAAGAAAACATAGTGTGAGTCCTAAAATCATTTAGAGAATATCATAACACCATATTTTCAATCTAAAACACCTTAGTATTAACCAAGGTTATTTATTCTCATCTTATATTAAATCTTTCAAATAGGTTTATAATGAAAATGTGAATTATCCTAATCATATCCCCTGGGAGTTCCGTAACCAAGAGTGCAGTAAGGCCAGTTGTCATGTACCAGGATACCTCGGGTCAAGCCCGAAACTCCTTGTCGGAGTTTTCACTCCTAGGTACATATATATTAGACTCGCCTCTACCTGCTCATATCCAGACAGGGATGTATTTCTTGGAAAAAATCACATAATATCTACATTACCAATAATTTGGATGTTCTTCAATACTAATCATCAATGTCTATCTTAGGGCAGTGTTTCCTAATCAGAGTTTTTTTCTAAATCTAGCTTCCAATGTTTGTACTAAACTTCCTCTGATACCAACTATAACGCCCCGACCCTAGTTTCACAGAATTAGTGCATTGTTATATAACATTGGCATGATATAAGTAATATCTTCCTAAAAGACTGATCAATTTTGTAGCCTTGGAAGTAAGAGATACATATGTAAGTTTTACATTACATCATGAAATAAAAAAACAATATTATGTCCCATTTTAACACTCTTATATACCTTGACATATTCCTACAGGTTAATCTTAATATACTTCTTTGCATCCTAGAAAAAATAAAAGATAAGAAAGGGGTGTGCTTAGATTTTTAGTAAGGATTACAATATAGCTGAAACTGTCATAAATAAGAATAAACATTTAAGGCAATTTATAAGACTAGAGAAAAAGCCTTTTAAACTTAAACTTTAGCATAATATGGAAAAGATAAATCAAATAATTCCATTTATATATTCCCATGGATATTCTACTAGTTGAATAATCACTTGTAATATCAATATCCAATTTCATAATGATGTAATGCATAATGCCAGACTTCATAACCAAATAGTCAAGGCCTTGTGTCAAGACTACAAATAAGATTTTTTCAAGGCCTTATTCCAAACAACTAGTTTGTCTCATGAGACCTACTGATTCATCAAGGAACTATATAAGGATCTACATGTCACTTAATAAGTCTAATGAATTCCTCATATGAAAAGTTTTAAACATAACATAAACATTAATATTAAAACTAGTATATGAAATGTTAATACTTTATCCATAAACCATGAATGGTATAAAGATATCACATCCATAGTCAAACATATCACAAAAGCATCAATAAAGTATGAAATATTTGTATCATAATAAATAAACCTCAATCAAGAATAATATCCCATAAAGGATGTTGACATACTTGAAAATGATTAGTAAAAAGCTTTGAGAGAAATATCCCTTTTTCCTGAAAACATTTAAAAGTCTCAATATTTATCAAGAAGTTGATTGAAATATATTTTTGAATCAAAGTGTCTCATACCACTTTGAAACATTTAAAAGGAATTTAAATTTTAAAACATTAATTTCCATATAAATAAAACCTTAAAACCATTATTAAAAAATTGACATTAATGAGAAAGATTTAGAAGAATAAAATTTTAAAACATTTAAAATGATATTTTAGTTAGAGTTCCTAACCAAATGAGAGACGCTTGAATAAAAATAATTGAGATCATTAAAACTTTATAATATCATGAGAATAAATGGATTCATGATATACTATTTCAAAGTATAGTATATACACCAAATAAAAGTGAATTGGCGCGTAACAACAAAGAAGTCTCAATGGAATGTAAGTTGAGATGAATTCCATTATAAAGACCGTATCCTTAGGTTAAGGATAAATAAATGACATAATTATGTGTGAAGAATATAAAAACACTCTATATAATTGTATATTTACTGTAAATAAATCAGGTTACATTCACACATATTTTTTTAAAAACAAAACCAATGACTTGGATGTTTAACTCAATGAATGGAAATTGAGTTAAGATTACCCTTAAAAAGTTCATATCAATGGAATGTGAATTTTTCAATGGAGTGATTATGTGTAACAAAGGTATCTCCACAGAAAGGGGATTAGAAATTACTACATAAATAATAAATAGTGATTCCACACATAATCTTGGAGTAAAACAATCAATGAAGTATGCATAAATCCCAATGAGTGGAAATTGAAATTTGAAATTCCCTTATCGATTTGGTAACTTATGAAACAGACAACCCAAGAAAGAGGTATCATACAATGAATATGTAAATACCCACAAATTAAAGTATATTACACAAATAATATAATCATGGGTAGTACATACACTACACAAAAGTAAATAGTGGCAATATAGCATGAATCTCAGGAGAATAAGAAGTGAGATTAAAACCACTTACCTTGTTCTTTTCCTTAGTATAGAGTAGGTTAACATAATTTATAATGGTGAAATAGTTGTTATTAAATTATTAACGATCCAAATACAGAAATATGATATCATATATGATCTTATAATATTGCTTTGTTAATGATATTTCATAAGTATCATTATTATGGTTGTTAACTGATTCGTTTTCCTTTATATGTTTTTTTACGTAAGTCATGTTTGTTATGTATATGATGTATTAGGATCATATACAGAATGATATTATGTTCTTAAACATTATTGTTAATCATAAAATTAAAATTATTCTTGAATAATTACGATGGGGAATTAATCTCATCGCGTTCATGGAGATGATAAGCTGTACGTACGCACGAGCGACAATATCATTATATTGACGGTGAAATCATATGTAATTGGATGGTATATAATATATACAAAATAATTAAAATGTTTTATTTATTATATAAAGCAGTTATATTCATTATTATTCCCATCCAAATAATGAAGTGTTTGAATAACAAACTACACCACGACGTGGAGACGGTAAGTCGTATGTACGCACGTATGGTGACTTTGTCATTTATAGGATGGATAGAATAACTGATATGGTTGTACCATATTTATAATAACATCATAGTATATAGAAGTTAATGGATTTAACATTTTGTTTTGTAAACAAAAAAGAAAGAGGAAGTGGAAGAAGAAAAGAACTTTAAAGATGGTGGTGAAATTATTACCTCTTCTTTGGGTGCTTCCTTTTTGAGTAGATCAAAATGGCTCCATAGTTTGGATTTATAATCAAAGTAAGGACTCTAGGTTGATGTGAGGAAAGTTTTGAGGATATTTGGGCAGGGTTTGGCTGATCCAAAAGGATTTGGAGGTGTGATATTGAGAGATGGGGAAGTTCCCTTTTATAAGAGGGGTGAGGGGCACTTTTGCAAAAACATGAAATGTTATTTTATAATAAAATCATTTTCAGTTTCTAATGGATCCAAAATGATTTATTTCTAGGATAAGGTATGTATGGGTCGAAAAACTCTCAACCAATAGGTTTTAGATTGGTTTAGGTAACCATATTAACCTTATCTTTTTAGATTTAACTCTTAGTTAAATAGTTTGACATTTACCATGTCTCTTTGTATTTTTATATTATATGGCTAATAAACTTCTTATAACAATCCAAGAAAACCCCAAGTGGTTCATTATTAATATATATAACCTTATCTAAGTCTTTTGGATGAACCTTAAATTTTTAGGAATTTTATATCAATTAATAAAATAGTATTTGTTTTAAAAACTCAATTATGTCCATTTTGACACTATTTAGTATTTGGTTTTTGTGAAAATCATAACAGCATGATTAATTCGAAAAAAATTATTTAATAAAACCTAACATGTCATATTAACCCATAAAATTAGTTTAATTCATCAAAATACTCAAATTAAATTTATTTGGATATTTATAATATCAATTATTTTAATCTTTCATTAATAGATAATTACTACATCATCATTGAGTCATAAATAAATTTAATTATATAATGTCTAAAATATATAAATAAAATTCCATTATGTACGAAATATTTTTATCTTTAAAATGAATATGTATAGTCCAATTTATCGTATGTTTAATCCTATATTAAAAATGGTTTAGTTATTAAACATTGAATTTAACACTTTTAACTCTTCTTTAAATAAAATAATAATAAATGTAATAATCTAATCCATGTGGACCAAAGAGGATCATATTTTATTCTAATGTTTTTTTGGTCTAATTACACTTATCCAATAGAATTATGACATGTGTTAGGATAATTATAATATCATTTTTACCCTTGATTATCCTATTTACTTTTAATCGTGGTAAATAAAAGTCAAAAGTTACTATTCCCCAAAAATTATTTTCATCTTACTAAACCACATTTTACTTATTAATGTTAACTTTTTTACCTCGGATTTTTGAAATTCAACTCACAGAATTGGTAAAATTAAGTTTTATACAAATTTTCAAATTCTCCTAGAAGGTGGGTAAAAGACGGTAAAAAGTTCAATAAAATTGTATATATCTAAACTTATTATAAAATGACTGTAATGAATTAAATTGAACATATATAGGTATTAAGTATCTATTTTGAATAAAAATAAATTTTAATAAAATAAATAATTATTTTAATAAAAAGTCGGTTTTAAACAGTAACGTAGTGTTTTTCACTATTCATCAAAAATTGAATGTTTTCAGAAAAATACCAAAAATTAACCCTAAGATAACTTTGATATTCAAAATTAAAAAATGAATTATATTTTACCAAATTAAAAACATATAAGTTTCATTAATTAATTTAAAATTAATTCCCATTGTCAAAACTAAAAAGCGGGTTTTAAAAAGTAAAAGCTATCAAAATATTGACATGTGTTTATGTCAAATTTAAACGTGAAATTACTTATAATGTCCTAAATTTTATTAAATGATAAAAATATAATCTAATTATATTACCAAACCATTCAAATTAATAATTTAACACAATAAATTTTTTGGTTAAAAAAGCTTTTTTCAATTAAAATTTTGTATTTTTCAGTATTCATCAAATTGTGAAAGTTATCAGAAAAGTAACAAAAATTTATCAAAAATAAATTTTTATGTCCAGATTCTAAATAATAATTTAATTTCATTAAATTTAATTTATAAAAGTGTCAAATATTGGTTTTAAAAAGGTTTTTCCATTAAAAGGTGGTAAAATTGATTTTTTTTGAAAAATACTTCTTTTATCTGAAAAATGAATTTGTTCTTATATTATGTCTAAGAAACACATAATATGGATTCTAAAATTATATAGAGTATATAAAATTCAAATTTGAGTTAATACTATTCATAAACGCTTTTTGAATGACTAGTTTGGTTAGTCGTGGTGCGCTCGAACTCGGTGTTGTGTGTAGCGCAAGCTATTGAATTACTTTAGAGAAAATAACTTACTATGAAATATTGGGGTGTTACAGACAACATTTCAACATGAAATCGCATATTATACACAATATAAGAAATGATAAAATAATTATATGTTCCAATATCAAAAAAATACATCATAGTATAGTATAAGATAATAGAGCCTCACACCATCTAATGATCGGATTGGCCATTTGTGATCATCTACTAGTCACTATACAATTGATTACTCACTCCCCTTTTCTCATTGATTCCTTACATTGGTTAAGGATTCTTGGTGTTCCTCTAATAACCTTGTATCACTCAATTCTAATGATTATAATTGTTCAGAAAAGATCAAACCATCAAGGCATACAAATTCTGAGACACGTGTGAGGTATTTATTGAAACTAACATTGGAGCACTACAACAATAACATCGGATATTTCCTATCTTATTACAGTTGTGACATGATCTATATGGTTTCATACAATCTCAATTCATATTATCAAATGAATCACATTTGAAACAACCAATCACAATATTATGTTATGGAGGAAATTTAACTAATCTCATTTTCTTATTCAGAGATGCTTTACTACCTTAGAAATAGGTTTCCCTCTTATACTAACCCCTGTATTATAATTCTCACCCATTTATGATGTGAAAAATAAACTTCCTCCCACATAATTCCTAACAATATCCATTTCCACCATTGTTTATCTATGCACCATCTCTATATAATTAGTAATACATAATATAGTTATCTTAGAATAAATGTTTGGTCACAATAAAGATTCAAATATGTGTGCCTTCAAGGAAGCATGAGCATTTACATATAGTAAAAAAACAAACTATGTTTTTAAAATTTATTTCATACTCCATCACTAAAAGATTATCTTTATTTAAGTTGAACTATTTTGTTGTTCTGGAATATCCTGAATATGTGAGGATTAAATTGTTTGTTAAAAAATTATTGAAATTCCTCTCATGTAAGGACATGGTAGACTTTATATTGGATAGATAAATCCATGAATTGATGTGAAATATCCTCTAACATATATACTGTCAACATGACTTTTAGCTATACCAGGGTACAAAGGAAATAAAAAATATGATTCATTCTATTTATCCACACTTCCTCTTTTTCAGGTTTCAAATTCCCCCTAAAAGATTTGTGGATTCTATTTCTAAAACTGCAACGAATGATCTAGATATCAAGGTTTATAAATTTGATTTTCCTTTTCAATAGCACGGAAGTGTTGTGTAATGCTCTAAATAAGAAGTTGGTTCACTTATGTCTTAGGTGAAATCATTTTTTCCACAACCATTTCTTATGGTTTTCTACATTATCTACCCAGTTTAGTTTTTTATATATTGAACAATATACTAATTAGTCATCACATACTAAAAAATGAAGGCTTAGAATATTTCAAGTCATAAAAATAAAAAATTAACATAATAAAAAGGTTGTTATTCAAGAAATAATTCAATATTTCCTTTTAAAATCAAATAAAAACATTTAATAAGACTAAAAATTCTAGAATTAGTAGAGAAGAGAGATAAGTTTACAACCTCCCAAATGATGAATACAACAATTAACAACACACAAAACCTCTATATCTAGCCTTGAAACATTTTACCTGTAATATATCCAACACGTTCTCATCAAAATACACATCCTTGAGCATAGATCTATCCTTAAAAAAATAGATCTATGGGTTTTTTACTGAAATAATGAGTGGATATTAGGATAATGTACAAGAATTATGGATTATCTTTGATTTTAATTATTTAACACACTTTGACTTGAAAAAAATATATATTCCAAATTAAAAGGAATCACTAAGAGCACTTAATGGAGGAGAGGAGTTTGAGATCCTAAGAGAGGAGAAGAAAAATGAGAGTTTTGGGTCCTTATTCTATGTTAAACTATAATTTTCAATGAAATTAATAAACATCTCATTGTTAGGAAATATGGTTTAACAAACTGTGTGCCAACTATGCATATGCTACTAGACATCACTCAGGGAGAAACATGGTAGTGTCATGTGGTATGGAAAACTATGTGACAACTGTGAACTACTACTATCCAAATCCTCTCATCATGTAATGTTGGTTCACATTATTTGACAAACCATGTGCCGACCATTCTTCTCCCATTTTCTCCACATTCATGGTTTCCCCTATAATGTTCATGGTTTTTAAAAATAGTGATATAAATATGAACCTACCCATATCCACTTGCACTATTTCTTGGTGATTTTTCGGGGTTTCCCCTAACCATTCTCAAACCATAAACCTCTAAAAACACTTCCAAAACACTCCAAAACCAACCAAAAACTCTTGAAACTCAATCCAAGTATTATCTAACACCAAAATACTTAATAAAAGGGTTAAATAATAAAAATGGGGGTACTATAATTGGCATATTCAACTTAGTATTTTCATTTATCAACTTTGAGTATTTAACCATTTAAAAGGTATTACAGAATAAATCTTTTAATAAAAGGCATAATTCCATAATAAGAATATATAACGAAACAAAAAATATAAAAACAAAAATAAAAATAGACAATTATATTGTATAATATCTAGTAAATATCAAGATGAAACATAAACCAAATTCAATCAAAAATTCCAAACCAACAATTAAATTCCCAATATAAAATATTAATCATTTTTACATGTGATAATACCCATTTTAATTATTTAATATCTATGTTTATAAAATAATTATCATCAATATTATTTAATAATATTTAAAAATTGACATTATACTATTTTTATTTTATCAAAAAATAATTAGATAATGATATGAAAATTATCAGTTTATATCTATTGGATAATTTCTGGAATAATTATCATTATTCTTCATCATGTGGTAATTAAAATAAATAAAATCTCACAAAATGTGAGAATTTTTTTCTCTCTCCTATATAATTTACATCATTAATAGTACCAATAATAATATTAAAGAAAACTGGAAACCACATATGTATCACACTATTCAATTTCAATTTCAATAGTTTAGTTTATTATAATAATTATAACAATTAGTACCACTCACCCAATGGAAATAAAAAGTCTGATAAACCCAAAAATGTATATAAAATGGTAGATAACTTGAATCCCCTTCCCCTTGGAATATCCATACACTACAACACAAATATATAAAAAGGGGGAGAACTCGAACCCCATGCCTCTTGGGAGATTCACACACTGCAACAGAAAATATAAGAGAGAGTGAGTGTATGTTTATTTTTAAAAAATTGGAAAGGAATCCAGATGATTTATATAAGAATGTCTAGATTGATATTGGGAATCTTAGATCACCCAAAAATTGAAGGAAAACTCAAGAAAAAAAAATGAGTGTGGCACTCTAATTTTTTAACAATAACCAAAACATGTCTTCAAATATTTCTTAAAAAACTCATCAATGTTTCTAATTTACTAATCATTTAATCCAGTTTTATTTTAATTCCCATAAAATATCTATTTATATATTCTAAAATTTATATAATATTTACTCATCTGAAACAATATATTAAATTTCTAATTTTCAATTATAAATCCCTTTAAATCATTAAAATGAGTTGTAGGAAAAAAAACTAAATGTAAAATGAGATTTATATAATTAAAAACATACCTAAACATAGTACATACACACTATGTCAGGGTAAATTACATTCCCTTATACACCATAGGTTCAAGATATCCTTCACATAAAAAATAAGTCTCCATAAGGGTAAAACATTTTACCATTACATGGCCTTAAAAATAAAGAACATAACATTATGCGAGAAACACATTACCCTGATACATGTTTAGAATCATGTAGTTACCCTTATGTGAGAAACAATCTACCTTTACTTAGGCTTTTAGAAATCCAATTGACTATGATATAAATAATAAAAATACCAACTTACCCTTATACCAACATTGTGATTTTTAATTGGCCCATACGCATGCTTAAGGAAAGCTATATGTTATTTACGTAGGATTTGAAAACTAAATCCTACCATTGTGAATCCTTTATAAAAACCACCATATCTTCATGTAACACATATAAATAGTAAGTTACATTTTCACAACCCATAAAAACCTATGTCTACCTTTATACAAGATCCCATTTTAGCAACTCTATAAAATTAAGTGGATTTACCTTTATATAAGGTTGGTTTCATGCGTAAGGGTAAGTGATATTTTGAAAATATTATGTTTTTTATTAAACAAACTAATAAATATCAAATCAAATAATTTATTATAAATTCCAAAAATTACAAATACACATCCAAAATTAATTAATTCACTTTCAAAACCCCCAAAGTAATTTCCAAGTAAACATTTTAAAACATTTAAATATATTAATAATTTTCAAACCACTTATTAAAATATGAAAACCTTTTTTAAACTACCCAACACCCTAAAATAGAAAATAAAGTCTCAAAAATATTTTAGACCTTTATAGTGCATGAATTTGTATAAATACCATAATTAATACATTATAAAACCATTATAAATACTTTTAGTGTAGTTGGTCATGATATAAATAATTTACATTATTAATAGGTAACTCATGTTAAATAATTATACATAAAGAATTCGTACTATCATAAAGAGAATGATAAAATTCACTTATAAATGATAATTTGACAGTCATAAATCCATTAATTAAATTTGTGATTCTCCCTAGATGGATGCCTACTATTTTATTAATAATTTGATTCTCATTAACACATTTATCAATCATAATTGATCTTGGATTACTCAAATGATTATATTATAAAATGAATTTATCAATATTGGTAAATTTATGATTTATTATATTTCACTCAATTTTCACTAGTACAAAAATTATTTATAATGTAAATGTTTTAATGCCTGTTTTCAATAACTAACATTAAAACTATCACATTTCTATTTTCTACTTTGGTTTTTTAAATAACTAATGTCAAAAATACCCTAGAAAATATATTTTACATCGGTTATTTCAATAATATATGTTAAAAATTAAACCCGGATACAAATATTTACTTTTTTCACATTGTGAAAATATAATTTAAGCTTCCTAGATATAAATTCAACCTACCACACATAGATGTTTCAATTTTTCACAAGATGCTAAAAATTTTATTCTAGCCTAAAAATATATCACTCTAGATAATCTTTCTTCCACTTCATTCTCTAACATCCGTTTCTTCCCCCAAATTGTTTCCCCCTATCAAACATTTATTTCCCCTAAATTATTCATTCTTATATTTTAAATTAAGATTTAATAGCCATTTTAGGAGTTGGATATCACAGTATTAGTGAGAGAAACAGTGAAGAAATTATTTTAATATTGAAAATTATAAAGGAACATTACATATAGGTAAAATAACTATAATTATTTTATTTATTCTCATTTAATATTTTTATGATATTTTAATAAATATTTTTTTATTATTATCATTATATTGCTGAATGATATTTATATTTTTCAATTCTATAATTATAGAACACTTATTTAATCATGATAAATTTCATTTTTTTCATGTTGATTCTTCAAATAACTTTTTATAAGGTTTTACAGTCTCAAATAATTTTTTTAAACACATGTTTTATGTTAGTTTTTTAAAACTAATATGAAACATGATCTTTTGGATCGGTTTTCTGAAAACTGATGTAAAAAATAGGTGTTCACATTGGCATTTTTTAAAAATGATGTCAAAGATAATTTTTCATATTAGTGTTTAAGTAACCAATGTGAAAAATCCTAAAAATGCATTTTTTAACATTAGTTTTAATAATCTACATTAAAAATATATTTACTACATCACTTTTAAAGATGTCACCTCAAAACATTGATGTTAAAATATAAAAAATGATTTAAAACTTGTTTTGGTACTAGTGTGTGCATATATTCCTATAATTATTGAAAAAAAAATTATTAAATATTTTTTTGATAATAAATGTCATAATTTCCTCACATTGTGTTAAATATGTTCATTTATAGAATATTTTGGAATAGATCATTCATGTGAAAATTTGATGAAAATTATAATTTTGACCCTTTAAATTACACTATAGTATTTTGACCATAAATATTTTTTCTGTGGCTTAGTTGAAATACAAATTTCATAATAGAATAATTTAATCAAGGGTATATATATTTAATTTAAACCATCTAAGATGGATCTTTAATTTAATTAGATTGAATGGTACATGAATTCAAAGTTGGTCTGGAATCATCAAATTAGACACCACTTTACCATTTGGGCCATATCTTCTATATCCATGTTTGGATTTGGAAAAACATTTTATAGTAGATAGAGGAACCAATTTTTAGAAAATAATCCTTCTATAAGGATAGTTGGTTCATGTGTTTAATAGGTCAATAAGTATGTAAAATTTGGATTAAAATATTTAGAAAATATTTCCCATTCAAACTTGAAAACTCTTATATCCCTAACCTCCAACACCCTATATAAATGTGTATTTTTATCATTTTGATGGGGGTTTTCATGAATTAGGTGGTTTATGGTATAGGAGAAGTAGTTTCACTCCATTTATCCAAGCATGTAAATATATTTATCTCTTTAATTAGTGATCCCTTCATCAAATTATTATTATTCTTCATGTTGTAATGTTTGTGTTTTTGTAGTAAACTATCCAACTCTCCTATATTTCTTATGTGTTATTTAATTTTACTCTAATTTAAATAAATTATTTTGTTTGTAGATAAATATTATAAATTTTATTAGGTTATATATTTTCTATACCATTGAGATTGCAAATCATTTCAAATATGACAATGTAGCCCAGGAAAGAGTAGTTCTTCTTAGTAATCTATATAACTATAACCTTATTAATTTATTTGTTTTTAATAATTGAGATTAATATAATTAATTTAATATGATCCATGAATTGAGTTTTAAATTTAAAATATTCACTCAATAAACTAAAAAATTAACACAAAACACATGAGGTTGAGTAATGTGTGAATTGTGAGAGTGTGATATTAATCGGTAAAACAAAATAACATAGGATCAATTTTTTGAGTAAAAATGAAATTCCAAAACTCAATTAATCCTCATTTATAGAATGTATATTTTATATATTTTACTACTAACCATAAATTATAATGATAAACCCAATCAAAGAAGGGTGTTATGATTGCATTTTTGGAAGCTATATTAGGGTTTAATTCATTCCATCAATGTGGTTTAGTTAACTCTCATAGGGTTCAATGGTTAAAAAAATTGGGTATCAAAATTAAGTGTATTTTAATTTGAATGATAATGATATGTAAGTAAGTGAATAGGTAGAGTTATATCTATTAATCTTTCTAAATAATATTTTTTTGAAAATATTCTCAGAGTTTTTTATCTATAATATTTCAAAAAGAAAAAAACCAAAAATACAATCTACTTTCAATATAAATTTTCTTATATTATAACCCTTGAACAAACCCCCAAAAAAATTTATTTTTTTTCTTTTATTTTTTTCAAAATACCCTTAATATGTTGTTTTAAGTACTTCCTATTTAGATAATGGTCTTAGTCAGCCACTATACTACACCTAAGAACTAAATATTACATATCATTTTATAGCACCCCTGAAAATTCCTTTCAAATAGACAATATTTCCAGGGATTCAATAACTTTATTCATCCAATTATAGGTATTTTTTCATTTAATTCTATTATTCTCTTCTATTTCCTTAATCCCATTTCTGAAAAAAAAAAATTGTTTAATTTTTTTGTTATCCTTTCATAATCCTTATCATAATATTATGGTCCAATTATATCCTTTTTCCACTTTTCTCTGATTTATGAAAAAATATCATCTAAAGCATCTCTTTAATATAGTATCTAATATTTAACATATCCTTAGGAATTGAATTATATAATCTCATTCTATGATAAGTCTTTCCATTTACCCAAATCGGAAATTCCACCATTCTAAGAATTTTAAAATAGAAATAAAATCTGAAAAAATATAAAATTGAATAAATTGGTTGTCAATAACAATAATAGACTTTAGAGAACCATTCAAGAGTTATTTGAACCTGATATTAATTATAAAACAATATGAATTTCATATCCAACTCTCAAATCAAACTTCAAACTAAAATCTGGGTTAATTCACCTTCTCCCAAAATTTCATGTCTTAGTGATGAGGACCCAAGTGATCACCTTAAATAATTTTATATGGTATTCTCAATAATGAAACCAATAAATGTCTTTAGAGATCAAATCAAACTAATAGTATTCCCATTCATACTCAAAAGATCTACAAATTATTGGATATATTATTTACAACCTAATGGTGTTTCATGTGGGAATGATTTGAACAATATTTTCTTGCAGATATTTTTTCTAGCATCAGGTAACACTTACATTATAAAATTGATATTGAGTACCAAGAAAAAACATGGTGAGTCAATGTATGAGTACCGGAAGCGATTCAAGAAGTTGTTATTATTCTACCTACATCACCAAATCATTGAAAAAAACCTCATCCATACTTCTATGAAGGCCCCACACCAATAGAGAAAACCATAGTGGATATTTCATCAAGATGAGCATCAATATGAAAAACACCAGTAATTTCATGATTGTTGATGATAATATGGAATAAAACTCTAAAACATTTAGTGTTTGAGGTACACCACCTGTTAAAGGAGTACATAAGGTAATTTTTTCACATTAAAATCATTTAATCAATAATATATTCTATGAATTGACCACTATAGTGAGACATATTTATTTGGATCAAAATAAATACCAACCCAATCCCATGAGGAATTGTGTAATTTTCCTTAAACCAGACCAACCTACTGATTATTTACCCTAATTATAGGAGAAATAGGATTGTTTAGTTGTATTACCTGAGAGACCATATCAGTATTAACAACAACCACATCCCAAAAATAAGAATCATTCCTTTATAAAAACTTACAACCAAGGTTGTAAAGATCACTCAGACATGATGTATAGATTTGGTCAATAATAAAGTTCCCCTTTTCAAAAAATACATCCAATAGCCTTTGCCTTACCAGTAGGGTTTTAAACAACCCCTAATGTGATTTTAATTCCATAAATAAAAAATTCAAAAATATAAAGGATAATACAAAAAAAAATTATATTCTATTGATAATTGTATTCTAAAACAAATTTTTATTAATAAAGAGAATGAGATAAAGAGTTAGGGTACAAAGTTGAGGGAGATGAAGATGAAAATGAGCCAGATTTCCCCTGACCTCTATGAACTGGTAAGCAATATCTCTTGAAATATTCATTCCCAACCAACCCCAAATACCAAGGGTAATGTTAGTTCCATCACACTAAGAAGTGGGAAGAAAATAGTTAAGACATCTACATCTATTTTCCACTATGATTCACCTCAACTCTAGAGAATCCACATTCAAGACCAACTGATGAGAAGACAAATAAGATAGATAAAGGGAAGATAAAATATTGAATATGATCCACAAAGACCCATTCCATTTATGAATAGAGTTGTACAAAACAAGAAGATGGTTGAAGAGGCGATGCAAAAAAAAGAGTTCTTGGATACATTCAAGTTTATTAAGATCAAAAACCTTCTACTTGAAGCAATAAGTTAATTCTAAGGTTTATCTTGTTTTTGAATGAATTTTTGTAAAAATGAAAGATAGATAAATTGAAATTATATGATAAACATTTGGATTAATTTATCTATTCACATCATAGAAAACATTGTGATACTGATAAAATGTAAGGATCCTATAATATTCATCATTCCATTCACTAAGGGAGTTTCACTTTTCTGATGCTTTATGTGATTTGGGAGCTTCAATAAATGTAATTTATCACTCTGTAATCTCTTCTTTATATTTTGGTGAGTTTAATTCAACAATAGTATTAGTGTTGTTGGAAAATAAATATACGACATAACCAGTGGGAGACCTTGAAGATATACTTGTTTGGGTAAGGGGGGTAATCTTTCTTATGGATTTTTCATGCTGAATATGGAGTTTGATCAAATAAGTTATCATACTCCCATAATTCCTAGAAAAATATTCCTCAAAACTGACAATATAATCCTAAATATCCCTGAGGGTCTACTTTCTATGGATTTCAGAGATGAGATTTTAATATTTAACTTTTTAGATCAAGAAGTTCCCCTTGGAAGATTATTATGCACTCTTCATCTCTCATTTTGACCTAACATGTGATGATTATCCAAATATTTATTTTCAATATTTATTAAGTGGGGATAATTCCATGCTTAAGTTTATTTTTATTATTGGGCCTGAGTTAATGTATAAGGATATTTCCACACCAATTATTCCCGATACTTCCTCTATTGGTACTAACATTAATGTGTTTTCTGATCTTAGGCATGTAATTTCATATTATAACATGAATTTTTATTTTATAGATGGATTTGATTCATTTTTTATTGATTTACATGATGTATATTCATACCTTAACATGCATTGTAAACATGTATCACTTCAAATGTCATTTCTATCAATCCATCACCCACAAAAACTGGATCTCAAACCATTGTCCTGAAATTTGAAATATTAATACCTATTGAATATTGAAAATTTTCCTGTAATGATTTCTACTAATCTCCATCTAGAAAAAGAAACACCACATTTATGTTTTTTAAGGGAGAATATTAAAACAATTTGGTGGACCTTAGCAGACATTCTCGGTACAATACTCTCCATTTTCATGTATAAGAATTATTTAGAGGATGGGTATAAGTTGGTTAAACAACCAAAAAGAATATTTAACCCAACATTTATATAATTTATAAATAAAGAGGTGGAAAATTTTATGATGTGGGTATCATTTACACCATCTCTGACTATCAGTGGGTCATACCTATCCTAGTTATACCATGGAATACTAGGTTCATTGTTATAAAAAATTAAAATGATGAGTAATTTCCTATGATAGTAAAAACTAATTTGTGAGTGTGAATATATTATATGAAACTAAATAAAACCACTCATAAGGACCATTTCCCCTTCTATTAAGTGATTATATTCTTTATATAATTATAATAAGGATACATTATTGCTTCTTGGATGGTTTATATGGCTATTTTTAGGTTCCCATTACAGTAGTGGGACAATAGAATATGACATTAACCATCCCATTTAGTATATTTACTTAGATAAGGATTCCATTTTGATTTTGCAATTCCCTAGGTACCTTCCAGATATTCATGGTGAGTATCTTTACAAATTTTTGTGACACATTAATGGAGGTATTTATGGATGACTTTACTATGTATAGTTCCTCATTGTATGAGTTTTTCAAGAGTTTGGGTAATGTGTTGCATCATTTTACTGTGAAAAATATGGTTTTAAATTTTGAAAAATATCATTTCATAGTATATAAGGTATTTATGTAGGTTATTTAGTCTCAAAACATGTAATATAGGTTTATAGATCTATGGATGAAGTTATTTATACATTTCCATATCCTACATGTGTGTGTGTGATGTTAGATCTATCTTAATACATGTAGGATTATATTTATGATTAATCCGTTATTTTAGTAATATATCTCTTTCTTTGTTGATATTTATTCAAAAGTATTTTTATTTTTTGTTTTATGAGTCTTATATGGCTTCCTTTGATTATCTCAACAAAATTATCACCACACTACTAATCATTATCCTCTATAGTGGGAGATTCCATTCAATATTATATATGTTTTTTCAAAATTCACACTTAGATTTGTCTTATCATATATTTTGTAAGGTAATTAAAATGTGACCACCTATGCTTCAAGGACATTATATTCTTCCCAAAAAATTACAAAATAATGGAAAAGTAGTTTCTTATTTTCATATTTTCTTTAGATAAATTTCATTTTAATTTATTGGGCTCTAAAATAGTAATTTTTTAAAACTATATAGCTTTGTGGTACCTATTGAATAATAAAAATGAAAATATTAGACTTATCAATTGGATGATCATTATTTATGATGTCAATATTGAGATAAAATACAATAATAGTTCAGATAACTTAGTGGCGGAACACATGAGTAGGATTAATCACACACTCTAGGATGACACCTTGGAACATGTACCACTTCGAGACACATTTCCTAATGAGGATCTTTATAAACTCTCAAGTACACATATTTTTTATGTTCATTTAGTTAACTACCATTTTTCCTCTAAAATTTATATAAATTTAATGAAATATCAAGTCTAAAAAATGAAGTGTGAGTCTTTGTTTTTCATGTGGGATGATCACTAACTCTATCACATGTGTAGTAACCTTGTTATTAGGAGGTGCATTCCTAATCATGATTTTGATTCTTTTCAACATTTATATCATACAATTTATTGTGGAGTAAACTTTTTCCACCATTAAATAGCTAAAAATGTTTTATAATAAAGTTTATATTGTCCTAGTTTTTTCAATAATTCCCATGTGTTTTATAAGTCATGCTAATGTTACAACATACTGGTGACATTTATAGGAGACATGAAAGGCCACAACATCCCATATTAATATGTGAGATTTTTATGTATGGGGAATTAATTTTATGGGCCCATTTTATAGCTCATTTGGTTTCTTGTATATCCTTGTTCCTATTGATTATGATAGCAAATGGGTGTAAGAAAAGGCAACCAGTACAGATGATTCTCATGTTGTAATCCATTTTTTTGGGTATAGATTTTTTGTAGGCTTGTAATACTAAAGGATATCATCAGTGACCAAGGGTCACAATTTTTCAATCATAATTTTTCTTCCCTCTTTTATACGTATGGGTGCACACAAAAAATCTACTTCACACCACCTAAAAACAAATGTCCAAACCAATGTTTTGGATCAGGATTTGAAGCAGATATTAGATAATGTCATGCAGCTTAATAGAATATATTAGAGAACATTTTGGGATGATTCACTTTAGTCATAAAGGATAGTGTACAAGAATCCAATTTTTATGCCCCAATCACATTTTTTTTGGAAACCTATTATCTCCACATTGAAGTCAAGCATCAAGAATTTTGGGTGATAAATAATTGCAACATGGATTTATAATAAGTAGGAGAACAAATTAAGAAACATATTAAAGAGATATATGAGATCCAATTATCATCATATGATAACTCAAGGTTATATAAATATCAATAAAATTTAACCCATGAAAATATGATCCAAAATAGGGAGTTTTATGATGGTGAAAAAGTTCATCTTGATAGTTCATAATTGATGTTGATGCCTAGTAAGTTGTGTTCCAGATAGTTATATCCTTATTTTGTATTTAATTTTTATCTTATGGTGCGTTGGATATAACAAAAGATGAGATAGGAAGGTTCTTTATATTCAATGTTTATAAATTGAAGAAATATATTGTGAGACTTCCCGCATATGCAATTGATTTCATCACACTACGTAACCCCATATTCACTTGAGAACATCATTTTGTCCCTAACCCTTTCGCTTTTATATTAATGTTTCAATTTATAAAAAATTATTTCATATGAATATATGATATCATAGGTTCACATTTAGGAAAATTTAATATTTTAAGTGTGGTGGATGGGAAAAAATTATTTGGTATATTATTTAGGATTCTCATTTGTGTGTTCTGTATTATTTTTCAAAAAATAACAACAACAAAACAAAAAAAAACATCATTTAAAATTCTCATTTACATGTGGAAAATATGGAAAATTCATGTTTAAATATTCAAAATTCATTGGTATAGTGATAATAATGTGAAATATTTTATCATTAACTGTTGGTTTTTATAAAAATGGATGTCATTGGTGACATGATTGGTTATTTTATTATAAAATCTTTTAGATTTTGACACCATTATTTATGATATTTATTCATGGTAAATTATGTTATTTATTTATCCATCGGATTCACACCCAAATATGAATTAATAAAAATTTTCCCCCTTAATTGAAGTTATATTCAAGTTAGGTAATTTTTTTCAACTTACATCAATGGTTGATCCATACGTTCATTTCTTTTCTGATAAATTTCATTACTATATAGAATTGACCTATGTGTGTCCAACTATTGTACATTCTAAAACATAAAAAATAAACAAAAAATATATATTATCTTAAAAAATATGGAGTTATGAAATGTAAAACATGTGGGGATATCTAGGTCAGGAGATTAAGGTTTTACTTTTAGGAATTCTTAAGTGAGTGGATGTAGAAATTTAATTGCAAAGGAATGTAGAATATGTTTAGTGGAATTAAAATAGGTAAGAATAAATGTTATAATTTACCTAAATATGTTAAATAAAATTTGGAGATATGATAATGAAATGGTTGTCACATAGACATCATGGTAATTAATGGAATGGTAGACCCATAACTTGTTTCATTGTGATTAATATCATTAATCTCAATTGATTTTGTATTCATAAAATTTATGAGGAAAAAACTTTAGAATTTATTGATTTTTCCTTGGAGTTACAAAGGGTAAGTGTGGGGGAGTTTATAAAACACATTTTTGTTGAATATTTTTTTGATAATAAATGTAATTATTCCTTGCATTATGTTAAATTATTTTATTTATGGAATATTTTGGATTAGATCATTCATTTTCAAATTTGATGAAAATTACATTTTTTGACCCTTTAAAGTGAAATATAGTATTTTGGCCATAAATATTTTGTCTATGGATTATTTGAACTAAACATTTCTTAATAGAAGTATTCACCCAATGGGATATAACTTTCATTGACATGATCTGATCTAGATCTTTCATTTTATTAGAGTAAATAGGACAGGATTTCAATGTTTGACTCGAATCATCAAATTGGATACCACTTTCGCATTTTTTCTATATCATATAAAGATAAGATTATATTTGTATGAAATTTGGAAATGATATAGTGTAACCAATTACACACAAATAATCATTATGTGTGGATAACTAGTTGGTAACATCCTGTTAATCACCCATTGGCTTGGAAAGGGGTGGTGGTGTTACAGGGCCTTTGGTGACATCCTTATGACAACAAAATATGGTAATGATTTCCAATGCCTTCAAGGAAATTGTGGATATTATTTTCCATTTTAAATATAAAACATTTAAAACACAAAAATAATAACCAAACCAAACTCTATATGATGCATGAGTACAAAATACATCTCAAAAAAAATGAAACCAACAACTATATTGTAGTATAAGTGGAAACCGAAATACTTACTCAAGAGGGAAAAAGAGGACACAAAACTCAAAACTCAAAATTAAAAATAACTAAAAACACCCCCACCCACTCCAATATTCAACTCCACATGCCAATCCATGGTATCATTAAGCATTACTGAAGAAATGATATATATTTCCTTTACCTATGTCTCAATAAATGACATCTAAAAACACACAATAGTGATTAAGAAGGTGGTGAGTCTAAACTCATTATATTTTCACTAATAACTTCTAAACTCGTGAAACAAGGAAAAAACTTGTTATAAAGTTTTATAAAATAGTTTAGAGTGATGAAAAAATTCATATCAAATCTATAAGAACGTTTTTCAAGGGAAGTTTCAATAAATCATTTAAACCATTTCTCATTTGATTTGGAATATCATTTTCCATGTCCACAGACACAAGCACACACAAACACACACACACACACAAGATTTATGGCACCATTGATGGTGTAACTGCATGTCCACACTCTATCCCTTTGATGGTGGTACTTCACAACTATTATACATCCCATTCTACTCACTCCTAACCATTTATGCCAAAATAATGCCCAAGTCATTTACAAAAAATAATTTCGAGTCCAACCATTTTACATAAAATCATTTCCACATGTTAAATCATTAAAAAAACACTTTACATATGTAAAAACCAACCATAATTTTAAAACATGATTTAAAAATTTAAAACAAGGTGTTTTCCAAAAACCAATAAACCTTCCATAATTTTGAAGACAATACCAAAATAATATTTTTATCAAGAATAACACCAATATTTTACCACTACATAAAGAAAATAATTTAATTAAAAACCGATACATTAATTCTGAAATCATGTGGAGTCAAGAGATAATCCACCTACCTCAGAGATGTTTGCAAAACTAAAGAACAGTACATCAAAACTTCAATATCTAATCACAACTCATGTTCCCTTCACTAGATCCAACATGATTCCATAATAAATCATTTATAACACATAGATCTATAAATAATAGAATAGTTATGAGGTTCTAAGAGAAATAAGAACCTTGTATCTAAGAATAATTAGTAATAATGGGCACTTAATAAATAATTCAGGCCTCCAATGCACTTTAAGTCACCTAACGATCACTCCCAGATCGATGGGGGTCATCTCTCAAACCATGGGAGAAAAGGGAATTCAAGCTATGGGAATATTAGAGAAAAACAGAGTTCTTAAGGAGATAATTAATATTATATACTCTTTTTTAAGGAGGGACACCTATATATTGTAGTTTTAGGTCATACGTCTTGGAAAACCACGCACTAACCATGCAATGTTATGATCTTAAGACCATACCTATCATGGTTGTCTCACGCCATTAATAAAACAATGTTCCATCCATGAATTTACCGCTGTTTCAAGTTTAATGGTTTCTCCTAGGAATTTTCATGGTTTGGAAAAACCATGTTCCAACTGTTCACCTTCCCAATGCCCACTGTTTTACCTATCATGGTTTCCTAGAGATTCATCATGGTTTTTACAAACCATTCATAAATGATGCACCTCTAGAAACACCTCCAAAACACTCCAAAACCCATTGTAACCTCCCAGAAACATAACTCTAACATTATATAGACTCAAAATACATGAATAAAGGGTAATTTATAAAAATTAGGGGATACTAAATTCTCCACATCATTGGGCTTTCCATCCTTAGAAATTTGAAAACCCTTGATTTACTAAAAGATTTGGGGTCATTGCTCCACCATTTCCTTCTCATGGTCCCACATTTCTACATGGATATAGACATGTTTCCATAAAACCCACACAATATTGATTCTATTCCCCTGAAAGATCTTATCTTTCCTATCCAAAATCAATACAAACACATGAATCTATTTAGAATCTGACTCTAAGTCAATGTGATCTCATAAAATCACATGGTCAGGATTTGGTTGGTACTTCTTCAACTAAGATACCTGAAATGCATTGTGCACTAAACTAAACCTTAGTGGAAAATCCAACCGATATTCCACCTCACCAACTTTTTCAAGTATCTCAAAAGAGCTTATTTATTAATGAGATAAAATTCTCTACTTAATACAATGATGATACCCAAGCCATGGATATATTATTAAGAAAACATTGTCACTCACCTTAAACGACATCATTTGTTGTTGATGATATATGTATGACTTATGAAGACTCTGATCCATCTACATTCCCTTTCTGATCAACTAAATCTTCTCTACTATCTCTTTTATAAATATGGGGTCCAATTAATGAATTATCGCATGTTTCCACCCAAACAAGTGGATAATGATAAGGACACCCATACAATGCTTCAAAAGGATCCATAGGTAGAAAGACCGGGTAACAATTATTATACAAGAACTCCAAAAATAGTAAATTCTCTTCCCTTAATCCACCAAAATCCATCACACAAGCCCCAATAATATCCTATAATGTTTGTATTTTCTATTAAGACTATCCATCCATTTGGGGATGATAATCCATACTCATAGTCAACTGTGTTCCAAGGTCTTACTAGAAGGATTTCACAAAAATTAACGTAAACCTAGGGTTTTTATCTGATTAATAAAGACTAGAATTCCATGAAATATTAAAATTTTCTAAATGTAGATTTTGGACAAGTCTTCCACTAAATTAGTTTCAAAAATAGAGATGAAGTGGGCAGGATTTTTGAGGTGATCCACTATCACCCATATGGAATCATGTTTCCTAAATATCCTTGGTAGAACTGTTACAAAATTCATGGCCATATTCTTATATTTCCACATGGGAATATATAAAGACTACACCATACCTTCTAGTCATTGGTGCTCCTCATTTACCTGCTAATAGGTTAGGTATTTTGATACATACTCCACCACATATCTTTTCATGTTGACCCAACGAAACTATGATTTCAACATTTAATACACTTCCTGAATCTGAGGATGATCATACCATCTCAAATTGTGGTAAGCACTAAGAAGTTGTTCCCAACAAGACAAAGGTATGAATATTTGATCTCTAAACTGAAACAATGAATTTCCATCTATATTTTATTCCCTAATGGTCTCTCTACCATTGATTTTTTACCACATAGAAACACATTTAGGATTGGATGTCTGAGACTTTCAAACATACTCAACCAAATTGGGAACAAACAAAACTAGAAATCAAACTGCAACACCACCTTTGTCTAAGCATTATAGATGCATATCCACTAGGACTAAGATTAGTTTCCCCTGGTCTAAAGCCTCTTTTTCCAACAATTCATATGAATTCTTACTCAATGAATCCACCACAGAGTTACCTTTACATAGTGTATAAATAAATTTGAATTTAAACATCTACAAATACTGCATCTATATATTTTTCTTTAAATTAAAATCTATTTTTGATAAAAAAAAATCAAAATCTTATGATCCTAAAACACTATGAATTTATCACCAAAGGGATATTTATTCCATGTATTCAAAGTATAAACCAAAAAATATAATTTGAAGTTTTATGTTGGGTAGTTATTCTTATGCAACTGTAACTATCATGAACCATAAGAAACAACATGATCTCCCTTCATGAGAAAACAACCCAACCCAGATCTTGATGCATCATGATAGACTATGTAGCCTTATCTAGACTCTAGAAACATGAGTAAAGGTACTGATGTAAGTCTACCCATACATTCTTGAAAGGAATTAAAACCTTTATTATTCCATTAGAGAGGAAAATATTCCTTATCAAAGATATCATTGGTGATTCGGAGAATGAGAATTCATGTACAAAGCATCTTTAGTATCCTGATAATCCAAGGAAACATTGTTTCTCAAAGGCATTATTCTGTAGTTTCTAAGATATAACTGCATATATATTTTCTAGATCTATGTAAATGTATTTTTATAAATGATATGGCCAAGGAAAAATACCTCTTGTATCCTAAAATCAAACCTTGATAACTTGGTATACAAATGATCCTCTCACAAGATACACAATATTATAGACATGTGTTTCTCATGATCCTCCTTTTTCATAGAATACACTAGTGTATCATCAAAAACCACCACCAAAAAATGAATCTAGACATATCTGAAAGATTTTCTTCATCAATGACATAAATAAAGATATAGCTTTTGTAAGACCCAAATTCATAACAAAAAATTCGTAACATCCATATTTACTTCTGAAAGCTTTATTCAGAATATCCTCCTTCCAAACTCACTATTGGCGATATCCTAAATGTAAGTCAATTTATTAAAACCATTGGGATCCCCTAAATTGATCAAATAGATCATCAATTGGTGTAATAGGATACCATTGTTTTATATTAACTTGGTTGAACTTAAAATTATACTCACGAATCTTATAGTTACATCCACTTTCTTCACAAACAGAACCGGTGCTCCCCATAGATATGTACTCAGTTGAATGAACCATTTTATTTCAAACCCTTCCAAATGAACATTCAATTAACTTAATTCTATTGGTTCCAATAAATAATACATAAGTGGGATAGGAAAATTCCCTATTAGAAGATCAATTGTAAGAACCACTTTTATTTTTGGGTGGAAACCCTGAGAAATTATCAGAAAAATGTTAATAAATTGATCAAAAATGGTTGAAAAATATCCATTTACAATATCATCCATATTTTCTAAGGTAGGATCTAACAAATGATATAAGATGGTTCTAAACACTAGTGCCAAAATTTCTTCTTTAGTTTCCTTTTAACCCCCAATATCCTCTAAATAGATGCTCTACACCATCTAGATATGTGAAACTATCCTTTTGGGCATAGTAGTCAATGTGGTCCTTGAACAATGCCAACCAATATTTACCCAAAATCAAGTCATAGAAATCCATATCAAGCATAGAGAAATGCCAAAGAAATTAATCTGCATAGATAGTCATGGAACCAGTTTTACACATAAATACTCAACACCATCATTGTTCAATATGATTTTTTAGTTTTAAAATAGAAGAAATCATCGCAACCTAAAAACCATTTTATCAAAAACATCAAAATAAATAAAAGAGTGGGACATGAATATATCAAAAAAAGATTTCATAAGGGTATAATTGAAAATAAGTACACCTTTCATTGTTGAAGAACCATATTAATCATCCAAAAAAAATTTATCAACTCTATATAATTGCTTACACATGGAACCTTTATCTTTGTTACCTTGTTGGGATTTCACTAGATGAGGAGTTATAGTGTTCCTAGAATCACCTTGTATCGCTCTATTAAAATGATGAGATTTATTTTTCTATACTCATCACATCAAAGAAAATGATTCCTGGGAATCATTATATGTGTCTCTAGTACCTGATCATGGAGAAATATGACAACAGAGTTGAAGATAAATCATATTGTTGCAGTTAAGATAGGATTTAGGTGGTGTCTTATAATATCTCTTAATATGATCTAGTTAGCCACACAAAAATATACTAACTTGATTTTGGGATGAGGAGGAAGATTTACTGATCTCATGGTATGATTCTAAGGTGTCCCACCACTACTCTGGAAGTTGTCCCTCTTCTGCTCATTCCCAGCATTATAGTTCCCACCTATTCTAATAGGAATAAATATACTCCCTCCAGATGTATTTTTTTATATATCCCTTTCTGCTATATTTTATCTATTGACCGTCTTTGTATAATCCAATATAAAAATCACAATAATCATTAAGTGAATTTTTGGCCTCAAACCCTATTCAAAAATGTATGATATCAAGGATTAACTTGCTGTAACTTCTATGAAAAATAGAACTAAATTCATAAATTTATCCACATACTCTATCACTGAGAGATTGTATTTCATTAAACAAAATAATTCTATTGTTCTATAAATTTTAAATGTCTAGGGGTAGAATTTCTTGTTAAAAAATTATACAAATTCTTCCCATATCATGCCTTAGTAAAATTTATCCTAAACTTCTAATTCCCACCATGAGTGTTTCAAATAATCCAGAATATACATTGCCAACTTCACTTTCAACTCTATTGGTTTCCAAAGTAAATCAAATATTTGATTCATCCTATTCAACCAGACTTATTCTTTCTCCCGAACATAATCCACCCCGATAGATGGGTGGATTACGATTTTAGAACCAAACCTAATAGTCCAATTTTATTGGTTCATCATTCCAATTACCCTAATCCATGGCTTGGAAATTTTTGAAAATAATTTGGACCAACTATTGGTTCACCTGTTGCTCACATGCAACCACATTCTCAGCAGACTCTTTTGGTTGGTTTCTATGATGCATACCCATTTCCATTCACTATAACCATAATAAAACATTATTTAATCTCACTTATTATCAACTAAAGTCTTAGAAATTTCAATTTACCACATTTACACATATTAAAACAAAGATTTACTCAATTTAACCATTTTCATGATTTAAACCATTTTTGAAAACATTACAACTATTTTTTCCAAAAGAGTCATTTTCTCATTTTCAAATATAAAACTTTTTTTCCATTTCATAAACTATTTTAATCAAAATGAAAAATGAAGTCCCTTTGGGAGTTATTACTATCAATTCATGTCTTTCAACTCGCATCAGGGAAACCCATGATGATGAGGTGAAAACTCATCTAGAAGTGTCTTGAAACACTCGTGTACCCAAACACCCTAGTAAGTTGCAGTTCAACATAAATATGTTAGCTATGCATTTTTATGCTCTATATTTCAAGTGTCAGCAATAATACCCCTTACTATCATCCCAGGAGAAGACTGATATTATTTCCAACTCTAGGATCAAAAAAAACTAACACCATTGCCTATGTTAAGGACCAAATAATGGTGATACTATTTGTCCCAAAAAGATATTTATACCGACCAAGATTGATATCATTTGTTCTTTCTAGGATTGAAAAAATGGATACCATTTGTGACATTAGACCTACCCCCATTAGCTTGAGAAGACTTAGTGGTGTTACTAGGACTTAGGTCACATCCCCAAGACACCAAATTCTATAATTAAATTCCAAGGTATTCAAGGATATTTTGGGGATGATTTTCCGTTTGAAAGATAAAACATCTAAACCCAAAAAACAATAACCAAACTAACCTCTAAATTATGCATGAGTATAAAATAGAACTCAAAACATAACCAAACCAATAACCATATCAGAGTACAAGAGGAAACCAAAATAAATACTCATGAGCACCAAAGAGACCAAAAAAACCCAAAAATCCAAAGTAAAAACAAATAGAAACACCCCACCCAATCTAAGATCCAACTCCATATACCAAGACACGGTATCGTGAAGCATTACTAAAGAACTAAGATACCTTGATTTTACCTATATCATGACAGATGACATCTATAAATTCACAACAGTTCCCAAATAGGGGTTAAGTCTAAACTCAGTTGGTTTTACCCCAATGAATTTCTAACTCATTCCACTTGGATGAATCTTTTAGAAAATTTTATAAAATAGTTTAAAGTAGTTTGAAAATTTCATATCAAATTCATAAACCCATTTACCAAGGAAATCATCAAAAAAATATTTAAACCATTTCTCATTATATTTTCCATATTCTATTCCATTTCCACACACACAACCACAAACACACACTAAATCTCATTTTTACCCTTGATGGTGGAACTTCACATTCGTACTCCATCCCGTTTATAGTGATACTTCACAACCATTATCTACCTCATTCAACTCGCACCCAACCATTTACGCTATCATAATTCTAATCAATTTACCCAAAAAAATTCCATTCCAAAAATTTCACATAAAACCATGTCCTTATTTTAAAATTTTTTTATAACCACTATACATGCATCCAATCTAAACCACAATTTTAAAATATCATTTTCAAATTATAAACAATGGGTTTTTCAAAAGGCAATAAACCTTCCACAATTTACAAGGCAATACCAAAATAAATTTTTCGTCAATAATCACACCAAGATTTCACCACCACTTCAATAAAATGATTAAATAAAAAAACTAATGCATTAAGTTATAAATGGACCAGAGACTATATAGAATCCACCAACCTCACAAACGTTAGAGAAAAAAATAATGGAATAAAAAACATCAATATTTGATCACAACTCATGTTCCATTCACTATATCCAACAATATTTCATAATAAACCATTAATGACAAATAGATATATCAATAACGAACAAGATTTTTCATTTTAGGAGAGAGAATAAGAATATTTTATCTAATAATTATAAGGAAGAATATATATCTACCGATGAATTCCAGCCTCCAATTCACTTTAATTTGCTTAAGGATTGCTCTCAGATTGAAGGGGATCATCTCTCAAACCTTGGGAGAAAAATGACTTTGAGTTATGGGAGGATTTGGGGAAACCCAAGTTATTAAGGATATAATTTTTATTAGATCCACTTTTTATGTAGGTCCACTTATATAGTTCCTGGTTAAGTTGCATGTTTTGGAAAAAAATGAACCAATCATGAGGTGAAAATATCTTAAGGCCATAACTCACACGATTGGATCACATTCTTAGAAAAATCATGTTAAAACCATTCATTTACCTCTATTTCAAGTTACATCACTTCTCTGAGGCATTCACATGATTTTTCCAAATCATGCACTAACAGTGTTCCTTCGGAATACCCACTACTTTGAGATTACCCAATGGAGATTCAAGTATCACTGAGTGGGGGAGGGTTGAATCAGATATATATTTTTGTTTTAGGATTACATACATTAGAAACAACCTTCTCCTTATATTAAATAATTATTTCTATGCTAAAAACAAATCAAACAAAAACACACATGAAAACAAGAGTTTACAAGGTTTACTAATCAACAAGAGTAGCTAGTGATTGGTATGGCTAAAAAATATCCCAATACAACACAATCCACTAGAAACCAATACTTTTATATGGAATATAATAAGTATGATATACCCTTACACTACTGTAGCACTATGTTCAATACAATAGTGCATGTTCTTCATGTAGCATGAAATGATGAAATACAATTTTTGTAACAAAAATGTTACGATGCCTCTTGATCAACTTACACAAATATGATCTTTCAAAAACATTATTCACATTATTACACTAAAGCTGTTAAGAACTTCATAGAGTTAGTAATGATACATAGTCTGATACCCTAGACTAATTTCTATGTCTAATTTCTTGTAACATAAATTCCACATTTTTGTGTACTGCTTGTTCACAGAAAGTGATTTTCAAAACTATTTTATTCACTTTGTAAACATACTTATACCCATAGTGAACATTAATGTATCCTATTCAAACTACCTATAATCCTCCACAAATTTCCACGCACTACGTGGTGTGAGTTATTCGTAGACAACCTTTTCTTCATAGACAACCCTTACTTCCCAAACAACTGATACCCTGTGAACTACCAATGCTTTGCGGACTACCTTATCTTTACGATCCCTTTTAGTTTGTAATCTACTGAGCTCCAAAAACTAATTCTAAATAAATCTTCCTCCTTCATGGAATAATTACTCTATGAACTACTTCCATTCATGGAATTGTCTCTCACGAACTCTTATCCTTCAGAGAAATATCCCTCGTGAACTAATTCAAACTTACCAGAATTCTTACATCAATGATGATCTCATCTAATGAAATTCACCCTTTTTAGTAATCTTATTAGTGGTATTTTTATAGTAAAATTGATTAAAAGAATTTGTAATCTTATTTACTCAAAACATTGTTGCAGTACAGTCTTTACCATGAACTATTATGTGGTCCTCACAACACCTTTCTCCTTTACAGTGGTCGATGTCATATACAAACAAAAACCCTTATAGAGAGCCTAAATCACTACCTAATTCTGAAAATGATGCACATATTTTGAAATAAAAACCTACCACAAATGGTGATCCTTCTACGAACCTTTTTCCCTTATATGGTCTACGTAGCATGCTTTGTAGTCCACATAGCACTACTATGAGGAAATATTCCCTTACTGATTTTCCTTCACCATTTTTTGTACCTCCTATGAATTCCACAAACTATAATTCATGGTCCATGAACAAAGGTCCATGAAATTATTTGCATAAAACCCATTCTTTTCCATAAAACAAGCTCCCAATTTTGAGGCCCAAAAATTTGGCAAATGCTAGGAAACTGTGCCACCTTAAAATCCGTTCTGACAACACCAACCATACTGATTCACGATCATCTTCCTTTGTCAACAAAAAAAATCGATAAATAATTAATGCTTCAACCATATTATACCAAAATCCACTTCTTGTGATTCAAATAGTGATCAAATATTTACTCAACACAAACTTTAATCCCATATGATCCATTCTTAGCATGAGAAATAAGCATAGCATGAATAGTTCATCAATAAGTCACTTCATTCAAAAATCACTCAACTGAATTCATCATGATCTTTAATATTGGATTGATCATATTTATCATCATCATATTTACCATGGAATGTATTGTAGATTCCTTGCCTTCCAGCAATATATTTCTTTCCTAATCAAATGGACTTTCTTAAGAATTGTGAGCCTGATTCCTGAATATGATGGTCAGTATAATCATCCACTTTTACAAAGTGAGGTGATTTATTTTCTTCTCAAACTTATTTAATAAAAAAATAAAATACCTGAATATGATAATCTTCCTTATCATCGTTTCCCTAACAATATCCTCATTTGGATTTTTTTGTCAACCAAGATTCATAAATTACTAAACTTTGTATGCTCAAGAAATGAATAACTCCTTAATAAATTCTAAGCCTACATGAGCTCACTATTTATAGGGAAAAAGAATTTTTTATAGAAAAACCACATTGTCCAAAATAAGTGACTTATGAAAAACATCATCATCTTTCTTCCTCATATTTCTTCCTCTGCTTTCCCCATTTCTTTAAATATCCCAGAACAACCACTCCAACAAGTAGTTAGAATATTTTACACACTTATATGTTGGATTCATAGCTTACCCATAAATCCCCTTCTATTCATACTTATATAAGGATATATTTATGAAACGATCATCCCCCTTGAAAACACTATCCAAAGGTAAGATGAGAAAGGGGATAGATACACAAACCTCAACCTTGATGAGAATGTTGTTAGACACCCATGTTCAACCTCAATTTCTAAAATGGTTCCTGTGGTGAAGGTTTTTTAAATATGACATCAACTTGTTATGATATCGAAATATACTCTAGATTCAATTAATTATTCTATTCATGCTCTTTGATGAAATGATATTTGATATCAGTATGTTTTGAATGAGAATGTTGTCTTGGATTCCCTGTAAGGTTGATTTCACTTTGATTATCACATCCTAAGAGTAAGGGTAACTTTACTTCAAAAAGTATGACATACAACTGAGTTTTCAACCACATAAGTTGGGTATAATATTGAGTGGAAGAAACATACTCAACTTCAGTTGTGCTAAGAGTTACAGAATTTTGTTTCTTTGTAAGCTAACTAACATAAAATTTCGCAAAAAATAAAAAACCACTTGATGTAGATCTTCTATCATTAATATTTCATATCCAATCAGCATCTAAATACCCAAACAAGTCAATATTTATGATCTTTCATACTTTATTCCAAAAAATTTATGCTTTTAATATATCATAGAATTTTTTTCAGTAATTAAATGTGATTATTTAGGATCACTCCAAAATTTTGTACATAAGGTAATAGTATAAAAAATGTCAGGTATTGAGGTAGCCAAATATAAAAAATTTACAATTGTCTTATAAAACTCATTTTGATAAAATTATTTTCCTTATACATATTTAGACAACTTATTTCCTACTAAAATCAATGTGGAAAAAAGTTTCAAATTTTCTATGCCGAACTTCTTAAGAAATTCCTTAGCATACTTTTCATGAGAAATAAAATTGTGTCTCTTCATTTTTAAGATTTTTAACCCAAGATATTATTTTATTTCCCCCAGCATGGATATCTAAAATAACATTTTCATATCTTCATAAAATCTTTCACAAGTTCGTTCATCATTCATAGTAAATATAATATCGTCACAATAAAAATTTATAATGATGGAAACTCCTGACTTTCCTTTATGTAAAAATTTATATCAAATATTCCTTCATTAAAATTCATCTTTTTCAAAAAAGTATCAAATTTGGAATAACATGCTCTTATATCTTGCTTTATCCCACATAATGATTTCTTCAAGTTACACACATAACTTTATATTTCCCAACAATAATTCCACATGGTTATTCAATGTAAACTTCCTTATCAAGATCAACATTTAAAAATGGGGATTTCACATCCATTTGAAAAATTTTGTAACTTAAATGATAAGAAATAGTAAGAAAGATTCTGATTATTTATAACCATTGAACATGAGAAAAATTCTCATCAAAATCAACACCTTCAATTTGTGTGTAACCTTTTCACACTAATATTTCTTTATTCCTTATCACTTTTCCTTATTCATTTAGCTTGTTCCAATAAACTCAATTTGTAACAATAATATTTTTGTTATTTGGATTTGGTAAAAGTTCTTAATTATCATTATTTTTTATCTAATAAAGTTCTTTATTCATAGCATGAACCCATTCTGGATGCTCAAAATCTTCATTCACATAATTTGGCTCGACTTTTGAATATAAATAAGTGTGTGTAACAACTTTTTATATTCTTCTTGTTTGAACCTTCTAATATTAATCACCAATAATTTTCTCATCCTCCACTTTATTCCTTATCCTTGGATGAGTTATTTGAGTTTTATCCTCATCACATGAAATAGATGAGTCTGATTCTTCTTCTTGAGTAGGATTACCACTGTTGGTATCCTTATTAGAATTGTTAAAAAAAATTCTTTATCTTGCTCAACTTCCTTATCAGCATAAGTCTATTTTTCTTCCCAAACATTTTCAAAAACATTCACATCAGTAGAGTAAAAAATTATTCATATTTATTTGTTGAAATATATCTATCATATTTCTTCTAGATCATAACCAATAAAAATTTCATCTTCACTACTCTACTCAAACTTTACAATGTCTCTACCTTTCTTATTTATAACGTATGGACTCCCAAAAAAACTTAAGTTTTTAAAACATGGAGTTTTATCATAAAATACTTCATATAGAGTCATATATTAACTTTTCATATAGAAAAATTGGTTTTGGATATACACATCAGTACTTATGGCATGCCTCGAATAGTAATTAGAAAGACCATGTTTAAGTAATACAGTTCTCCCCATTTCCACCAAAATTCAATTCCTTCCTTCAAAACCCCATTTTGTTGAGGTGTGTTTGGTGAATTGAAATAATTCCAAATTCCATGCTTCTAAATATAACATTAAAATTATTCATTCATGTACACAACACCATTGTCATTTCTCAAATTATTCACTATATAATCACATTCCTTCTCATCTTTCCTCCTGAAAGTTTTAAAAAATTATGAGAATATGACTTACATTTCATAAACATAACATAAGTAATGTGAGTAAATTCATCAATGAAAGTGATAAAGTACTTATCTCCAGTGGTTGATTTTTTTCCCATTGGCTCATATATATCAGAATGATTATGTTCCCAAGGTAATTTTGAACAAATATTAACAGTCTTATGCATTGAGTTTGTAATTTTTCCTTTCTAAAAAATAGTGCAATACCAATATATTCTTATAAAAATATTATGAATTCCAAGTAAACTATACTTCTTTGATAACTTTCCCATTTTTATTTTATGCATGTGTCCTAGAATTTTATTCTAAAACTAATTTTCTTCCACCATACCAAAGTTACAATAGTTATATATTTGACCAACTTGGAATAGGTTCCCTTTTTTTGTTTCACTCTTGTAACTATCTCTCCATCTTCCTCACTTTTCATGAAAAACCCATATTTTCAAAAGATAAATTTTTTACCCTCATTAAAAAGTTTTGAAACACTCATCAAGTTGTGTTTTATACCATCAATATTTAAATCGTTCTTGGATTTTATTTTTTTCTTCCCAATGTTGGTTGATCCAAAACATTTTATTCTCAAGGATTAATCATTTCCAAATGTCATTGTGCCTTCTTTTAAGTATTTCAAATTATCCAAAAACTTTATTTCTTATTTAAAATTACAAGAACACCCACTATCAATAATCCAAGGCCCTACTCCTTTTATTTCTTTTAAAGTGGTTTTAACAAAAAGAGTGTTTTCGTATTCCTTTTCTTTCTTCACCTCTGGATTTTAAGAATTCTTAATAAACTTTTGTCATGATATTATAAAAATAAGACAACCCTAAGCAAGATACCTAGGTTTTCACATATTTCAAAAATATTTCTAGTGGTTAGAACTTATTCTCAACTTTTACAACAACCTTCTCTGGTTTCTTCCAAACATCCTTCTTAGACTTATTCTATTAAAAGTATTGACTCCCCATAAAAAACTGGCTTCTATAACCTATGTAATTGTAGTAATGTTGTTGTTTGAACCAAACCATATTTTTTATATTTCCAAATCCACCAAAATTCTAGAAATATCCATAGAAAGATTATTTTTCTCTGAATATTTTAGATTGACTAATGTTGTGATTATGTTTCTCAGAAACCTTCTTAATAGAACTTTGTTAACCACCAAACTTTTTATTTTCAACCAAAATATTCTTTTTTAGCTCAATTTTATTTCCAAGCTTATCAGAAACAAAATTAATAGAAACTTTTCCAAACATTGAAAGTTTAAAAATTTAAGACTAATAGTTTATAAAAACTTATGAATTCTCTAATTTATTAATCTTGGTCATGTTCATAACTTTCATAGATTTCTTCTTCTTAGGAATAATTCTAGATTGCTTCTCAAACATTGAAGGTAATGTTTTTTGACCCTTCTCAATTTTATCCTTACCAAAACTTTCACCAACTTCTGAGATAGTGTTTTTGAAACTTGTATCACTCTTTTCATCTTTATAATGTTTTTGCTGGAAAACTTCCATCTCTTATTATTTTTACTTCATCTTTACTTATATATGTTCATTAAAATTATTTTCTTCCTTAAGATATTTTTTTCAAATCATAAATCTCTTTTATTATATTTATTTTCTCATTAGTAAAACCTTATTGATTATTCTTTGAATAGTTTTAATTCTTCGGTTTTCTGATTTCTTTCACTTACCTTCCAATCTTTCTCAAGCACTCTTTCAATTTTTCTTTAAGGTGAAATTAGAATTGATTTACTTCTTCTTCAGAACTACTGCTTCTAAAATCATCATTATTCATAGTTGAAATAAAATTATTCTCTCAAACCTTTTCAAACTATTTTTTTGGATTCAACTTCACTTTCTTCTTCTTGTTTTTCTTTAGATGAGAAACTTATTCTTTTGGATTTGAAGATTTTTTTATCTTTCCCTCCATAAAAATATTTATCCTTATCACCCTTTTTCTTCCCTAACATTTTTTGTCTTCATTCTTTTTCATAACTATTCTCTTATTTATTTATTTAAGGATAATTTTCCACAAAGTTCTCGATGGATCCACATTCAAATAATTTTAAGGGATGTTTCAATTTATATTTACATATACCTCTTCTCACATTTTTATAAAATAAAGATATATTATCAACAATATTTTTACATATATCATTTTCAAAGTCACATTTAGCAACATCATATTCTTAAAGAACATTATTAGAACTTTATTTCTTGGCCTCATTGAAATACATTTCTATATAATATTTTTTTCCTCTTTATAATATTCTCCCATATCATTTCATTTGTGATGAGATTGCTATAAAAATCATCCAAATATAATATTTTAGGGTATATATCTTCCAATAAAGAAACATCATCATCCAACTTTTCAAGAATAATTATTAAGATATTTTCAACAATTATATAATCCTCCAAATTTTAACTAATAAATCTAATATTGTTTCAAATTTCATTTACCCAGGTAAATAAGTCCCCAAAAAATTCATACTCACCTATTTTCAAATATTCATACTTCAGCCTCCATATTTGTAGTTTTTCCTTCTTCACTTTTGTATTTCCTTCACATATATTGTTTTTCTTATCCTAGATACCTTTAGTTTTTGAAACACCTTTTAATCTTAAAAACTCACTTTCATAATGTGATGAGAGTAAATAATTTTTAGAACTTCGATCATTCTCAAGATTCTTATTAGTGTCAGTTGTAAGAGGATCCTTTTCATCAATAGGTGTAAATCCATCTATTTTAGCTTCAAGAACATCATACCCAAGTCACATAAGATAATTAATCATTCATTATTTCTAGATATGGTAGTTATTTCTATAAAATATTGGAATCCCTTTACTTTTCATGTAATTCATTTTCTCCATCACAACTTCTCTTCAAAATTTAAGTAAATAATAAACAAAGGGAACCTTCATCTCTAATAACAATTGAGATTACCCAACCTGGATTCAAGTATCTCTAAGAGGGGGAGGGGTGAATCAGTTATATATTTTTATTTTGAGTTTCCTTTCATAAGAAAAAACCATCACCTCCTATTAAATATTCTATTCTCTACTGAAAACATAGCCAACACACAACTACATGAACACAAAAATTTACAAGGTTCCCAACTCAAAAAGAGTATTTGGTCCTTGGAATGGTTCGAATATAATCCAATACCACACAATACACTGGAAAACAATCTTTTTATGTGGAATAAAATGAGAAAGATATTCCTTTACACTCGTGTAGCACTATGTTCAATACAGTAGTTCATTTTCTTTAAGTAACATTAAATGATGTAATACAATTTTTTTAACAAACATGTTATAGTGCATTTTGATCAACATTCACAAATATGATTTTTCAAAAAAATTATTCACTTTATTACCTATAATATGGTAAGAATTTATTATAATTCATAATTACACTCATTTTGATACCCTATACTGATTTCCAAGTCCGATTTCTCACAACTTAAATCCCACTTTTCCGCATACTAGTAGTTTGTTTAAATTTATTTTTTAAATCGTTTTAGTCCCTTCATGAAATTCCTTGTACCCACTGTAAATTTTCTTATATACTCCATGAAATAGCTTTTATCCTCTTCAAAATTCCTTTTGTTTTGTGCTGTGAGTTCTTTATAGAAAACCTTCCCTTCTTGGACAGTCATTATTTCGTAGACATCTTATGCCCTAGGAACTGCCAATGCTTCATGGACTACCCTAGATTTTTGGTCCCTATTCCTTTTAAATATAAAGATCTCAAAAAACTCCTTCAATGGAAAACTTACTCCTTCCTAAAATCTTTTCATTTTGAATGACTTCCCTTCATGGAATTCTCTCTCATGAACTCTTATCCTTCACAGAATTCTCCCTCGTGAACTACTTCTGACTTTCCCAAATTTTTCCAGCAGTGATGATATCCTATAATGAAATTAAATACTTTTAATAATATTATTATGGGTATTTATATAAGAAAATAGATCCAAAAAATATCTAATATAATTTAACTAAAACTTTAATGCAATACAACCTTTACCATGAACTGTTATGCAGTTTGCATAGCACCTGTCTCATTTGCGACAGCCGATGTCATCCACAAATGAAAAATATTTGTAGAAGCCTAAATCACAACCTCATTCAAAAAACAAAACACTTCCTATGAACTATGAACCTCCCACAAACTGCGAGCCTCTAGTGAATTGTTTCTTCCAACTTGGTCTATGTAGTGCGATTCACAGTCCGCAAAGCGCTACTATGAGGAAATATTCCTTTGTTGATTTTCCTTTGTAGTTTTTTGTACCTCCTATGCAGTCTGAGAACAGTGCTTCTCATTCCATGAACTTCTTTACATGAACTTATTTTCCTAAAACCATTCATTTTCAATAAAACAAAATCCTAATTTGGAGGCCCAAAAATTTGGCAAACACTAGTAAACTACACCACCATAAAATCTACTTCAACAACACCAACCAAACTGATTTTTGGTCATATGGAATTTTAAACAAACACACTTTGATACATCATTAAATCATCAACCATATTCAACAAAAATTAACTTCTTTAGGTTAAAATAGTGATCAAATATTTACTCAAAAAATACTCTAAACTCACATGATCTATGATCGATGAATCACTTCATTCCAAAATCACTAAAATTAATCGATTATGAAATCCATATGTCATGATATTTAATATTTGATTGATCATATTTATCATCATTAGATTTACCAAGTAAATAATTGAAACTTCCCTATCTTCCAGCAATATCTTTCTTTCCTAATCAAATAGACTTTCTTAAGAGTTGTGAGTCTGATTTCTTGAATACGATGGTCAGTTAGAACATATACTTTTACAAAGTGATTTGATTTATTTTATTATCAAACATAATTGAAAACAAAAGAAAAATCATGAATATGATAATCTTCCTTATCATCTTGGTCCTAACATATTTTACATTTCATGGTTTCTTTTAGATGTCACACAGTTTCTGTTAACCATGCACAAATCTTGCACCTATATAAATTCCTCCAAAATTTTACAAAACCCATAATAACCTCCCTAAAATTTACTAAAAAATGATATGGACTCAAAATAATTGAATAAAATGTCATTTACCTAAATTCTTCAGTGCTGAATGGATCATTCCTTTTATAGTTAAATAGATTGGTAAAATTTTGGATTAAAGTATTTGGCTAAATTTTTCCATTCACACTTATAACCTCCTATAACCATATTCTCCATTACCCTCTAAAAATGTGTATTTTTCACCTTATTGGGGGTTTTCCATGAATTATGAGATTTTTGGAAGAGGGGAAGTGGTTTAACTCCATTTATCTAAAGAGAGAGATCTCATGAATCAAGGATCCCTTCATCAAAGCCTTCTTATTCATGTTGTGTGTTTTTTATTTTTGTAATAAACTCTCCATTTCTATTATATTTATTATATTCTATTAAATTTTATTATTTATTAATTCACTTATTTAGATTTTAAATCAATATTAGCAATGTTATTGGGTTATAACCTTTCTATACCTTTGCGAATGCAACCTACTTCTATGATTACTATACCACTCATGGGAGAGTAGTTTTTTTAGTAATCGATCTAGCTCTAACCTTATTCATTTATTTTTTTAAATAAATGAAATTAATATAATTAATTTAATATAATATATGAATTGAGTTTTTAATTTAAAATATTCACTAAAGTAATTGAACAATTAACAAAAAACACATGAGGCTAAGTAATGTGTGAATTGTGTGAGCGTGATCTTATTCAGTAAAACAAAAAAATATTGGATAGATTTATAGAGTTAAAATGAAATACCAAAACTAAATTCATACCCATTTATAGAATAGAGATGTTCCCTAATTTACCACAAACTATAATCTATCATTAGAACATAAATCTAATCAAGGTGATTCAATTTAACATTCTAAATCAATCCTAGAATTTAATTCATTTCATCTTTGTGGTTAAGTTAATTACCATAGGGTTTGAGAATTAAAAAATTAGGGGATCATAATTAATTGCATTTTAAATTCAATTATAATTATTAATAAGTAATTGAATATGTATAGATCGATCAATTACTCATTCTAAAAAATATTCTCTAAAAAATATTCTAGTTAATCTTTATAAATAAAATTTCAAAAAGGAAAAAAAAGAAAAAAATAAAATATTATTACAACATAAATCTTCATATTTTATAAACCTTGAACAGACCCCCACCCATATTTTTTAGTTTTTATTTTACTCTATTTTATTTTCAAAATAAATTTAATTTTTTAAGTACCTCCACCTTAGATAACGACCTTGGTCAGCAACTCTTCCACACTTAAGCCCTAAAATTTACACATCATTTGAGATATCTCAAGACAATACCTTTCAACTATATAAATAAAATGAAACATTAAAAGATTTTGTTGAATAAATTTTTCATTTTATAAATTATTCTAATATATAGAGTTATTCATTACATCCATCATCCATTGTCTCCCTATTATATCTTTTTTTAGGAATATTTTCAATATTTAATATATTTGATTTATAATTATGAGAAAAAAGGAATTATTTATTAAAATTTATGTAGGTTGAAATATATTTTTTCTTCTTTAGACTTTAGTGAATTTAGCACCAATAGTTATGGAACATATAGAAACATATACTCACTGCATGAAAATGGGGTTATTGATCTAGGGAAAACCATTGTTCCACCATCTCAATCCTCTAGTACCACCATCACACCTAACCCAATTTGAGTCTATCATGGTGGTTCAGAAAATAAAGTGAATAGAATGAATTAAAGGAGACATACCATTCCAAAAAATTATAATGTCACTATGAGACTTCACCTTCAATCTGCAGCCACAATCCTAAATCCATTGCACTGACCAATATAGTTATGATTGAGATGGGTTAAGTTGACATGGTAGGGAGAATTCCAAAAAATACCCTAATAGCACCAAAAATCAAAACCACAAAGGACGCATCAGGAGAGACCACTAACACCAAGACAATTTTGGTGCAGAGGGGGAATAGATAAGATACTAGGAATGTATCATGAAGAAAAAGAAATATAGTAGAAGAAATAAAATATGAAAAGGGATGAAAGTTGAAAAAAAACAATGTGTGTGATTAATGAAAACACTAATGAATAGGATTTTGGGGAGAAAACCTAGAAACTATGAGCATCGAGAAAGAGAGATATATAAGAAGAGTAGGATAATATAAGGATATGACTTTTTGTATATTAGATATACTCATAATAAATCATATTTTTATCAAAACCCTACCTATAATCACTACCACCTACCTAAACATCCGCATATCCCATAGAAACACAAACACCATCATCCCCACCACCATCCCCAATACTTACACCACTATCATCATCATGATCATCACCATCATCATTCACACCTTAGTTGGGGAAAATGAATCATCAAAAACTGAACACATCATATAGTGACCCATACTTATCATACAATGATATTAAATCATTTTTCTATGAATATTCATTATATTCCACAAACACATGCCTAAGGACCATAATATTTTAGTGTCTTTAGAAACCTAGAAATACAAAAAAAAACTTTTCTGTATGTGAACTACTCCATCTACCACTATGATCTTTATAACTAAACCCTTTATAGACATATCAAATGTAATACATTTATTCAAACCTGGGAAAAGTAAACAAAATAAAGGGTGATCTCAGATGCTCAGTAAGTGTAAACAAGGGAGACACGTAAACATAAAATGAACAAAGGGTATGAAAACTTGAGTATAACATTTGAAAATCTTACCCTACATATCAAATCTCATAATCATGAGTCATGGAATACATATTGGTAGTTCAAAATACATGAATCCTAAGGGAATCAAAGAACATGAACCATGAGATAATAAAATTGTTATAATACATATAGTTGTGGTATATACATAAGCGTAGAAAATCATTTCCATAGTAGTCAAGGATACCTTCCAATTGTATAATAGTGGAATGGTTGAAATTCCCAAACCATCATACTAATCAAGGTTCACTCCCAATACCATCGTAGTGGACAAAGTCTCTTATTGAACTAGGTTCACTCTCCATTCGTGTCTTTTCTATCTTAGGAGATATAAATATTTAACCAATACATTAGAGTGAGATATATATATCTCGCCCATTTTATAATGAAAACCATATTTATGAGTTCCAAAATATCATAAAAAATTCATCATATCATAACCCATGAAATGAAATGGATTTCATAAACATTTCATCATATCATAGTTTGTGTAAAAGATATTGTTTTCATAATCATTTCATCATTTCATCATAGAATAAACTTTGGAAATTGAAGTGGGTTTCATAATAATTTTATCATGGTATAACTCGTAGAAGAGAAATGGTTTTCATAAAAATCATGTCATCATAAACATAAACTATTCATAGAAATAATAATAATGGTATCATTGGATTATATCCTCATTAATTCATAGGTAATATTAACTGATGTCATCTTAGATGGAAAATTATTTTGATCGATCATTTAAATTATTTCTTGATGAAAATATCCTTTACACTTTGAAAACACTTTTTATGATTTCTAGTATTCATGTAATAAATATTAAAAGTTTATAATACATGAATTATAATGAAATAAAGAACATAATCCATGAAATCATAATGTAGGAATAATACGTGGAATTTTTTCCAGACACATAAACATATTAAATGATTTACATAGTAGTAAATGAATCATTGACAAGGAAATATTAGTAGTATGGGTTCACTCTCTATAAAATCTTGGTATTCATGGTTTACTCCCATGTCCATATTAGTAATCAAGGTTCACTCTCAAGACCATGGTAGAAGACAAAGTCCTTTACTGAACCAAGTTCACTCCATATTCCATCCGTGTCTATCTCATGAGATATAAATCATTACCAAATGAATTAGAGGTATATATATGTCTCACCCAAAACATAATGAAAATTAAAAATATGTGTACCAATAGAATATAAATAATTCATTATAACAGAACTTGTGGAATTAAATCAGTTTCGTAAACTTCATTCAATTATAACATAACCCATTGAAAAGAAATGGTTTCCATAAATATCATTCCATCACAAACATAAAACATTATTAAAAAGAATAAAAACGGTATCATTGAATAATATACCCATTAAAACATAAGTAACATCAAATAAATTTATCTTATATGGATAATAATTTTAAGAGATCACTTGAAAATAATTCTTGAAGAAAATATCCTTTTAGTATTTAAATCATTTTCTTTAATTAAAATTCCACACAATCTTAAAAGAAAAAATTTTCTTTAAAAATAAACTTGTAATATTGTAATGGAATATTCACAGAATTAATGTGTCATGATGGTGGAAAATTTCATTCATGTCATATAAGTTAAGTAAAAAATTCCTTCCTTTCTTTTTCTGGAAAATTCACAAAGTTCCTCATTTAGAAAATGACCAGGATATTATTTTAAAACCATGTATTAAAAAGTAAAAAATAGGTAAAAATGAATTTAAAAATACATTGAATAATATTAAAACCTCTTTATAAATAATTTTTAGAAAACATGGACATTGATGATAAATATTACCCAATGGATACTTAAAATGAAACAATACTAAATATTTAACAGATTGTGAAATAAATACTCATCACTTTATAAATAGTAGAATGGTGTGTTCCATGAAAGAAATAAAATTATAATGATATTAAAATATCATAATATTCTTGATATAACTCATAAAATACATTCATGGGCAGTATATACACTATGTTCAAGAAACAAGTAGTGTATAAGGCATGTGTCTCACAAAAATAAAGGTGAGACAAAAATATCTTACCTTAAGTATTGAATTCTTTCGCACACGCTAACACCTCATGGATAATAAATATAATTTTATTATTCGTCTAACAAAGAATAATAGTCATATATATTTATATATATTAAATATATGATTTACTTATGACTTAATATTCCCCATTTATTAATAATTCCTTGTTAATGTTATGCCTAAGGTGATATCTTCTTTTTTTTCATTCATGTTTTGTATTTTAATCTTTTTTCCTCATAAATAGATCATGATTTCATCACCTAATGATTGATAATTATTATATAAATAGTATAAATGTATTCATATTGATTCATAAAAGTTATAAATTGAAAACCAAATATAATGTTCCGAGAGACGGTAGGTCGTATGTACACATGAACGATGTTTTAATTTTCTTGTCAGGTTAAACAAAAGGAAATTATATGATATATTATCTTTAAAAAATAATTTTTATTTAATATATAACATATATACTCCAAAAATTCATCCTTATTACCATCCATGTGAAATATTGGTGAATAGTGAATCACCTTGCATCATGGAGATGGTAAGACGTACGTACACACAAGCGACGTTATCATTTTCCCAAAATATTTTAAGGATCATAAAAAGGTAGAAATGATATTATCATTAAAAAAGTATAAATAAATCAAAAATATCATATAAAAATATTAAACCCATCATAATTCCCACTCATAAAATATGGTGGTGGAAAATGAATTGTACCACTATGTAGAGATGGTAAGTCATACGTATGCACGAGTGATGATTTCATTTTTTTATGGGAAAGGGGTTGTATAATGGTGTGTTCATAATAATAAAAAAACTCATCATATTCAATATGATTAATTTATTATTTTATAACATGAATCATATATTTATAGGAGGTATATAACAGTATAAAAATATAATGATCTATTAGAGTGATTACCTCTTCTTTGGAATTTCTCCATTAGATCTCCACTAAATGACTCTAAAACCGGTCCTTTGGGAAGACCAAAACCTCTAGAATGTAGATATTGAAATTTATAATGGAAATGGGTAGTGTTTTTTCGATATATAAGGCTCAATGTGAAGAAAATATATTAGGGAGGAGGTGTCCTTTTATAATGAAGGTGAGGGTCACTTTTAGAATCTCTAAAAATATTAATTTATAAAAAAATTAAAACTCAATCCAAATACCTAAAAAATGTAATTTATTATAATATAAGATGATATAGGTTTATAATATCATCAAACAATAACTTTTATGTATTTTTTGAGGTAATTTTAAACCCCATATTTTTTATTAACCCTTACTTGACCTATTTTAATTTTAACTATGATAATAAAGTTTTCAATGTTAAGAGAATGTAATTTTTACATATAAAGTGTAAATTAGACCATAAATGAAACAGTTTTTATATTTTAGAACATATATCATCCCCTTATACTTAATTAATATTTTTTATTATTTTTAAATAATTTAATAAAATTTTACTTTCAAAAAATATTATTAGTGTCAATTTTGACACTATCCATTCTTTATCTTTTTACAAATATCATAACAACATGATATCTTAAAAAAATATTAAATCTTCCCCAATATGTCAAATTTATATATATAATTAATTTATTACATTAATTATATCAAATTATATTTATTTTAATATTTTGAATATCATTTATTTGGTATTTTCATTAATAAAACAATTATTGCCTCATCATTGTAGAAGCCTTAAAGGTATTTATTTATTTACTAAAAATTACAAATAAATTACCATGATAAATAAAAACATTTTAGATTTAAAATTACTTTCTATATTCTAATTTATATTATATATAACCCTATATTAAAAATGATATAGTTATTGAAAATATGAGTACGATATCTTTTAACGTTTCTTTAAATAAATTATAATAAATATCTTAATCTCATACTAGTGTCATAAAAATGTTATAATTTCATAAAAAGGATGGTTTTTGTCACGAACTGTCCTCGGGCCCGTGCCGTGACTACCCCAAGCCCGCCTTCTATAGGCCAGGGGATGGAGACTAGCACCAAAGGTGTAAATTCCAATAAAAAGGGAATAAATTTCCTTTATGAAATGAAAACACACACAAACAGAGTACAAGAAGAAGCTACACTAAGTAAAGTAGTAAAACAAACGTGCTGAAAGTACAAGGGGCTGGAAATAAAAGCCCAAAAGAAAGGTACAACTACAACTGAAAGTAAAGTACAACTCAAAGGACAACAACTGAAAGGTGACAAGCAGCTCCTGGATCGTCCTCCAACATCCTACTAGAAGGGTAGGTACAGATGTCCTCCTCATCACTCCACATCTGTCCATCTCCTCTGGGTACCGACTCATCGTGAGATCCACCTACGGGTACCAACTAGTCGTGAGATCCACCTCCGGGTACCTTCCAGCTCTATAAGACTTGACCACGATCAGTGATGTCCGTCGTCTGCATCAAACACAATAAGGTGCGGGCATAGCCCGTGCAGGGGTGAGTATAAAGATACTCAGTAGGGACCCAGAGACCCTCAATGTCTCTCTAAATCCAACAAGAATAACCACAAAGAAGGATCTCAAAAGATAACCCTTACTTAGGTATAAGACCATACTTATATATAAGTTATCAAGTAACCCATCTCAATTATGAGGTAAACACAAAGGTCGTTGACTCAGCTCAAACCAGGATTTTATTCATGATTTCAAAACCACAGCTGCTGGATAACTCCTCCTCTTTCGAGTACAGTGGGCCTGCCACTACAACCAAGCGCTTCCCACTGACCTTGGACTGCTGAAATACTCCACCTGTCGAGTACTGTGGGCCTGCTGCTACAACCAAGCGCTTCCCACCATGGGTCTGCCGCTACAACCAAGCACACCCTCTCATAGCCTACAGAGGTACTCCTTCTGTCGAGTATCACGGTTTTGACACTACAACCAAGCACTCCTCTGCTGTGGGTCTTCCGCTACAACCAAGCGCTCCCCACTAGGCTATTCGAATCACTTCGAGTCGATCAATCAGTAGTCGTCAAGTCTCAGCTAGCTACTAGGTCTCAGCACTCCACTTGCTCGGCACTGGGAGGGTCCGCTCCACATGCTACTAGTCGATACTCCAAGTATCACAATGTCTCACAAAGAAGTATCCCAAGGGTCTTCCACGTCATAGGAATCTCAACACAACAGATGGCACATCAATCGGATGTCTGGTCTGTGAGTTATTAGCCTTTTCGTCCCGAGGGCCCGGTCAGTTTTGTGTACAAATAACCCAACTGTGTCTTAATTGTACCCCAAACTATCATAGGGTATACTCATACGGACTGTTTCTCAACATGATTACCAACGCCGCTGACGGTTCTCCAAACGGTCGTCCAGTCTGAAAGTTATCAGATTTTCCGTTCCCGGGTCCCGGTTGGATTTCGGGTACAATCCAACCCGGACATACACCATATGCATCCAAAACTCAGGTTAAGTATACCATAAGAACCATCTCATCGATATGAATCCAACAAAGTCGACGAAACATCAATCGGACATCCAGAACTCAAGTTATAAGTGTTTCTGCTCCGAGGGCCCGGTTGGTTTTGGGTTCTAACCAACCCGGCCAAACCCGAAGTTCTCTGAAACCCTGAGTGTAATATACTGAAACGAACATCTCGATCTAAGCATATCAACACAACAGATGGTGTGTCAATGATAGGTTTGTAACCCAAGTTATGGGCGTTTGAACAAATCTATCCTAAAGTAGGGGGTTTGGGCCCGGTCCGACCCGACCCAATACCCCCTGGGTCGGCCCGAACCGGGTCGACCGGACCCGGGTCTGGGTCCGGCCTGGCGCGGGCGGTCCGGCCCGGCGCGGGCGGTCCGGCCCGGCACGGGCGGTCCGACCCATATGGCCGGCGGCTCGGCCTTCGGCCGAGCGGGATGTGGGATGCGGGGGGAGATACCCCCCCCCCCCCTTGATTGAGAAACGGCGGCCCCTCTTGGGGGCCCGCCCTTCCCACCTACCAGGGGTTACGACCCCCGGACTTCCGAAAATGAAATGGTCGGCCGTAATGGCCAGCCGGAGAGCCTCCGCAGGACCTGCTGGTCCAGCCTCCTGGAGCGCCGGCGGCTAGCGGAGTCTGGTCGCCTCCTCTACACCGCTGCGGCCTTAGGCCACAGCCCCTGTCCGACCGGCGCGGTGCGACAGCGCCGCGCCCCTCCATCGCGGCTCTCTCTTGGACGCGGCTTCCTTCGGCTTCACCGGCGCCGCGCGATGGCACTTCGCACCTTCGACGCGGCCCGCTCTGCCCACGGTTCTCCAGTTCCTGCGTGGTTCCATTGCACCACGTCTCCTCCATTCCAAAACACAACGGTAATCAACAAAAAAATAGGGGAGGAGGTTCGGTCGTGTTCGTGCGGTCTGACCTCCACCCGTTATGTTGATAACAGGCGGCCAAAAATTAATGAAGAATCTCAAAATAACTCGAATGTAAAATCAACCCCTACCTTGACTCACGAAGGTTTATCACTTGATGAAGAAAGTTGAATCTTCGTTGTTCCATAGACGTTGCCGTGAGATGACGGTGTCGCTTCGTCAAGCGTCGAGAAAAAGGAAACTAAAGTTGGCACCAGCGTTCTTCGCGTTCTCTAACGAAGAAGATGACTTCTATCTCTTCCAAAAACTAGAACTCTCCCTAAAACGTAACACCACAAGCTAAACCCAAATAAAATAAGACACCTCTTATTTTATTACTCAATCCATGCATTTCAAAAATCCAAAATTCAAAACCAAACACACTAAATTAATTAATCTTAAGTTGTCATATTAATTAGATGTTTAGTTGACATGAATTAAAGTGGGAGGTGAGGAGGGGAGGAGTCAATTAATTAAGAAGGGGTTTAGAGGAGTTAGGGAAATTAAAAAGGTGAGGGCTCGTGTGGGCACCACCTCACCTTTAATCCTCTCATGGGAAGTTATCAACCAGTGGGTCCCACTCGAACTCCCACACCTTGGATCTAACACTTAGAAAAGAGAAATAAAATTTGTAACACAATTTTATTTCACTTAGACCACATTTTTAAACAACACTTCCCGAGAAAACGCAAATTCAGAAAAAGTCGTCTTAAAAAATTATCGGTGTTGCGGTTTCATCGGTGCCCTCGGATTTTGATTCCGAGCACCGGTTCAAAAGTTAGAAAAACCCACTCGTTCGTTCACTAAACGTACCCGAGCTAATCTTCGGAAATTGATTCCGGGCACACTGGGCCTCGGAATCAAGTGCCGTCAGAAACTGCGGACTCGTAAAATTCCAAACAAATTAAGAAAAAAAATTCCTTGAAATTTCCGGGTCCTTAAATTACTCCCACCTCAGGGCTTTACATCCCCGTAAAGCTTCAACACACACTAAGGAAAACAAAGTGGTACTGAGCACGCATCTGAGCCTTCCGCTCGCATGTGCTCTCCTGGAGGTTCTCAAGATACCAGTGAAAGTGTAGCTGAGGAATCGACTGTCTACATAGGACCCGCTCCTGTCGATCCTCAATCTCCAGTAGAACCTCCACAAAAGTTGCCCCGTAATCGATGTCTAGCTCCCCGTGATCGATTGTATGGGTCGGGTCATGTACGTATATCCTCAGCTGAGATACGTGGAAGTTTTCATGAACCTGGTGCAACTGAGGTGGATGGGTCAAGCGGTAAACCACCTCACCTACCCTGTTGAGGACCTAGAAGGGTCCGATGAATCTCGGAGATAACTTGCAACCCGGGGCAAATCTCTGTAAACCACGTCGAGGTGAGACCCGTAAGAAAACGTGGTCGCCATCCTCAAACTCTAGTGGTCTCTATCCCCTATCAGCTTAGAACGTCTATCTGTACTATGCAGTCTTCATCCACTCCTGAACAAACTGCGCTTTCTCCATCGTAGTATAAACCATCTCTGGTCCTACAAGAGCTGCTAAGATTTATTCTTTTCCGATAAGAGAAATCTGGTCTCATCTCCTAGATGAACCACGTTCTTTGCCTAATACAGTCAATCCTGACATGAATGATACTAATCCATGTCATGGATGACGTCGTAAGGCCTCGACGCTACTACCAAAAGATCCAACTGTTACTCTCGCCTCCAAGGGTTGAGTCACACTGTCGGCATTAGTGTGTGGTCACTGGGTCTCCTCTAGTAGTAATCTCAAAAGTGAGGGTCAAGTCAACTGTTTAGACCAGAACCTCTTAGTACAAAAAAAGAAAGGAAGCAAACATCACAAGGAAAAGTGTATTTTGTTACTGCAGGTCGAGTACAAAGACACACAACAACCACAAACAACAACAATGACAACAAGGAAACTAGAAGCACCAAGATCAAAGGTCCCATGCCTGGAACTAGTCATGCTCTTGTCCGCCAGCTTTCGAAGCTCCATAGTCATATGCTTCTACTGCCTAAAGCTGATCTCTCCCATGTCCACCTGTTCCCTACGGTCGGGGTGGACCTCCTGGTGGTGGTGGTGGAAACACCTCGAAGCCTCATCCACCTCCAGCTGCACGGCCAGCTCCCCTGCCTCGATCTCCTGCTCCTTGCAGTCCGCCTCGATCAAACCTATGCCTCTGCCTGGGAGGCCCTTCGTTTATCTGTTGGTCATCTGTATGGAGGGTCGGACAGTCACGTGCCATGTGACCAACCCCACCGCAGGAGTAACACTGTTCACTCTTGGTAATTCATTCTCCACCCCGGGTGCCTCGTACACATGATCCTGTGTCATGTGGTCGACCACCTGTAGGTCTGGTCCTCTTAGACCTTTGTGTCATCTGTCTAATACCCGCTGCAAAAAACTCTGTTGTATGCCAGCTAGTTGTGGGTCCTGCTGCTAGAGACTGCTCAGCAAGGAAACTCTCCACTAAGATGGCTCGCTCCAACACCCCTATCTGCGGTAGAACCGAACTCCTCTGATACCAATTTGTCACGACCCGTCCTCGAGCTCGTGTCGTGACTACCCCAAGCCCGCCATCTATAGGCCAGGGGTTGGCGACTAGCACCAAAGGCATAAATCCCTATAAAAAGGGAAGTCATTGCCTTTATGAAACGAAAACACACACAAACAGAGTACAAGAAGAAGCCACACTAAGTAAAGCAGTAAAACAAACGTGCTGAAAGTAAAAGGGGCCAGAAATAAAATCCCAAAAGAAAGGTTCAGCTACAACTGAAAGTAAAGTACAACTCAAAGAACAATAGCTGAAAGGTGACAAGAAGCTCCTGGTTCGTCTTCCGGCTTCCTACCTGAAGGGTAGGTACAGATATCCTCCTCAGCACTCCACGTCTGTCCTTCTCCTCTGAGTACCGACTCGTCGTGAGATCCACCTCCGTGTATCGTCCAGCTCTACAAGCCTTGACCATGATCAGTGATGTCCGTCGTCTGCATCCAACACAATGAGGTACGGGCATAGCCCATCCAGGGGTGAGTTTAACGATACTCATTTGGGACCCCAAGACCCTCAAGGTCTCTCTAAATCCAACAAGAGTAACCACAAAGAAGGATCTCAACAGATAACCCTTACTTAGGTATAAACCCATTCTTATACCTAAGTTATCAAGTAACCCATCTCAATCACGAGGTAAATACAATGTTCGTTGACTCAGCTCAAACCAGGATTTTATTCATGATGTTGAAACCACAGCTGCTGGAGAACTCCTCCTCTGTCAAGTACAGTGGGCATGCCACTACAACCAAGCACCTCCCACTAACCTTGGACTGTTGAAGTACTCCACCTGTCGAGTACTGTGGGCCTGCTGCTACAACCAAGCGCTTCCCACCATGGGTCTACCGCTACAAACAAGTGCACCCCCTCATAGCCTACAAAGGTACTCCTTCTGTCGAGTATCGCGGGTCTTCTGCTACAACCAAGAGATCCTTCATTGTGGGTCTTCCGCTACAACCAAGCACTCCCCACTAGGCTATCTGAATCACTCCGAGTCGATCAATCAGCAGTCGTCAAGTCTCAGCCAGCTACTAGGTCTCTGCACTCCACCTGCTCGTCACCGGGAGGGTCCGCTCCACGAGCTACTGGTCAATACTCCAAGTATCAAAAAGCCCCATGAAGAAGTATCCCAATGGTCTGTCATGTCATAGGAATCTCAACACAATAGACGGCGCGTCAATCGGACGCCCGGTCTGCGTGTTATTAGCCTTTTCGTCCCGGGGGCCTGGTCGGTTTCGTGTACGACCAACCCGACCGTGTCTCAACTGTACCCCGAACTCTCATAGGGTATACTCATACGGACCATTTCTCAACATGATTACCAACGCAGCTGACAGTTCCCCAAACGGTCATCCGGTCTGAAAGTTATCAGCTTTTCCATTCGAGGGGCCCGGTCGGATTTCAGGTACAATCCAACCCGGTCATACTCCATCTGCGTCCAAACCTCATGTAAAGTATACCAAAAGAACAGTCTCATCAAGAGGAATCCAAAAAAGTCGACGGCACATCAATCGGACATCCGGAACTCAAGTTATAAGCTTTTCTGCTCCGAGGGCCCGGTTGGTTTCGAGTTCAAACCAACCAGGTTGTACCCAAAGTTCTCTGAAACCATGAGTGTAATATACCGAAACGACCGTCTCGGTCCAAGGATCCCAACGCAATAGACGGTGTATCAATCGGAGTTCTGTAGCCCAAGTTATGGGTGTTTTAACAGATCTGTTCGAAAGTAGGGGGTTTGGACCCGGTCCGACCCGGCCCAATACCCACTGGGTCGGCCCGAACTGGGCGACCCGACCCGGGGCCGGGCCAGTTGGGCGCGGCCTGGCCCGGCCCGGCACGGGCGGTCCGGCCCGGCCCGCGTGGCAGCGGATTTCCCTTCGGCCGAGCGGGATGCGGGATTTGATTGAGAAATGGCGTCCCCTCTTGGGGGGCCCGCCCTTGCCACCTGCCTGGGGTTACGACCCCCAGACTTCCGAAAAAGAAACAGCCCGCCATAATGGCCGGCTGGAGAGCTGCCGTGGGACCTTCTGGTCCCACATCCTAGAGATCCGGCGGTCGGCGGAGTCCGTCCGCCCTCCTCTACACCGCCGCGGCCCCTGTCCGACAGGTGCGGCGGGACGGCGTCGCGCCCCTCCGCCACGGCCCGCCCCGGCCGCGACCCTCCATAGTGCTCCGACACGGCGCGATGGCGCTGCGCCCCTGCATCGTGGCCCACTCCGGTCGCGGTTCTCCCGTTCCTGCGCAGTTCCGTTGCACCGCATCGCCTCCGTTCCAAACCAAAATAGTGATCAACAACAAAAAAAATAGGGGAGGAGGTTCGGCCGTGTTCGTGCAGTCCGACCTCCTCCCGTTAAGTTGATAACAGGCGGCCAAAAATTAACGAAGAACATCAAAATAACTCGAATGTAAAATCAACCCCTACCTCGTGTCACAAAGGTTGATCACTTGACGAAGAAAGGGGAAGCTTCGTTGTTCCGTAGACGTTGCTGTGGGATGACGGCGTCGCTTCGTCAAGCGTCGAGAAAATAGAAACCGAGGCTGGAACCGACATTCTTTGCATTCTCCAACGAAGAATATGAGTTCTATCTCTTCCAAAAACTAGAACTCTCCCTAAAACATAACACCACAAGCTAACCCCAAATGAAATAAGACACCTCTTATTTTATTACTCAAGCCATGCATTTCAAAAATCCAAAATTCAAAACCAAACACACTTAATTAATTAATCTTAAGTTGTCATATTAATTAGATGTTTAGTTGACATGAATTAAAGTGGGAGGTGAGGAGGGGAGGAGTCGCTTAATTAATAAGGGGTTTAGAGGAGTTAGGGAAATTGAAAAGGTGGGGGCTCGTGTGGGCCCCACCTCACCTTTAATCCTCTCATGGGAAGTTATCAACCAGTGGGTCCCACTCGAACACCCACACCTAGGATCTAACACTTAGAAAATAGAAATAAAATTTGCAACACAATTTTATTTCACTTAAACCACATTTTTAAACAACACTTCCCGAGCAAACGCAACTTCAGAAAAGGTCCTCTTAAGTAATTACCGGTGTTGTGGTTTCATCAGTGCCCTCAGATTTCGATTCCGAGCACCAGTTCAAAAGTTAGAAAAACCCGCTTGTTCGTTCACTAAACGTACCCGATCTAATATTAGGAAATTGATTCCAGGCACACTGGGCCTCAGAATCATGTTCCATCAGAAACTGCGGACTCATAAAATTCCAAAGAAATTAAGAAAAAAAAAATTCCTTGAAATTTCTGGGTCTTTACAGTTTTTCTATAAACTCACTTATCCAATTAATTTAGGACAAGAGTTGGGATAATTTTAAATTATTCATAATATTATTTTTTACCATTAATTACTTGATTTACCTTTTACCGTGTCAACACAAAATTATTAAAGTTACTATTCATGATACCTGAAAATAAGATAAACCTATTTACATAATTTATAACCTATATTTACAAATATGGAATCCATTTTTAAAAATTCAAAACATATAATTTTTAGTAATTGATTTAAAATTAATCCCGCGGAAAGGGTGAGAAAACGGGTTATTAAAGTTAAAACGTGAAAAATATTGAAACAATTTTATATCTAAATTCAATATAAAATTAATTCTAATAAACTAAATTATATTAGATGATAAAAATTGGATCCAATTATACTTTAAAACCAATCAAAAATATAACTTAATGCTATAAATTATTTCAATGAAAAAAGTTGTTTTCAATTAAAATTTAATATTTTTTACTACTCATCAAAACATGAAACTTACCAAAAAATAAAAAAAAATTAAAACAAAGTAAATTTTTATATTCTAATTTAAAATAAGAATTTTATTTTGTCAAATATAATTTATAAAATTCTCAAAAATTTGATTTAAAATGGGTTCTTCATTAAAAGCTGATAAAATTTCCCTTTTGAAAAATATAAGTTTTTTACATAAGATTAGGTTGGTTCTTATCTGATTCCTATATATATTTCATTAATATCATTAAATAATTTTAATTAATTTAATTTACCAAGTCAAAATGACTTCGGTATCTTAAAAATAAAAAATATTTCTATTATTAGAAATTGGTATATATTTTCATTTCTAATTAATTGGTAACCAATTAATTCATATTATAAACCATATATATTCATATGTTAGTTAATAATATTCATAAATAATAATTTAATGGATATTTTATTTATCTTTGTATTAAATAATAATAATTTAATAATTTATTGTTTTTCAATAAAACATGGAATTGCGTGTAATGAAAGCTATCAAAAGAACTCAGTGTTGTGTGTAACATAAGAAAATCATAGTGTTGTTTATACCACAAGAAAATATAAGTTTTTCATGTATAGTAATATTGTCTTAGTGTTTCATATTATGAAAAGAAAAAAATATTTATATTTGTATAATGAATGATATATTCATTATTGTGTGAAATGAAAAATATCTGAAAGATAAAATTAATTTGAAAAAAATATTTCACAAATTCTCAGGGTGTTAAATTCAACCCCCTTAAAATTAATTTCACTTTTAAAATTATTCTAGATTATAAAAGGTTTAATACTTTAAAGTTCATTTCATAGAAACCCATATCATAAAAATGAATTCTTAAACTTCCTTTTAAAAAGGAAATGTTGGAAAATAGCGGTTACCCAAAGTAAATCATAATTAGTTTTTTATATTGTAGAACATAGGTGATGATTTTGGAATAAAGAAAAAGTGTAAATAATAATACATATTGATAAATATCACTGATCATAAGAAAAGTGGGTAATCCCTAGAAATTTAACAATAACAAAACCATAAATTAAAAAAGTGTGAAATAGGTCATTGATATCATTAATAGCGATGAAAATATGGAAATGTTTAATTTAATGATCATTTTCCTCAAGTTGAAGAATTGTTAAAATGGGATATACTTACTTGATTTTAGGAAAACTTAACCCTTTTATGCCTTGAAAAATTTCCAATTCATCTCTTATTACAATAAATGAAGTTGAGTTTCTCATTCCTAAAGTGTTAGCAGAACATGAGATCCATAAATAGAAAGATTGGTCATTCCATCTATCTTTATCACAACAAAAGGTTATCACAGGTTATCCAACATGCATAAATCCTTATATGATGACATAATAATTCAATCTCTAAAACCTCATATGAATTTTAACTTAAACCATTCCAAAAATGGTTAACCATATAACCCTTTCGAAATATGAAAGTCCAAAACATTAGAATAAAGTTCACTAAACCATGTTAACATTTATTCCCCATATATCATAAGTTATATTTTGGTTTTCACATTCCAAATATATGAACATATTCATCAATTATTCTTGAAACATTGTAATGAAATTAATTACTATATATCCTTATTGAAAATATGCATGTATCCTTATTCCAAATTTTATTGTATATATTCCTTAAGTCTAAAAAGTTGTGAACTTCATCCATGATAGCATAAAATAATTTTCAACAAATCCTTAATCATTTCCACGGAAATTTGTAACATTCTATTTACTTATTCATATATAATGTATCATTATCAAAATATCATTATCTTAAAATCATACACATATTAAGGGTTATCCTTCCCTTAATCATGTTTTTTATAAAAATATCACCTTATTACCTTAATCACTTTTCAGGGTTACCAGTACCATTCAGAATATTCTCTTAAGTCCTTATGGAGAAACTACAGTGGACCAATACATATATGTTTCATTATTCCATAATACCATAAAAGTACTTCTAGAACATTATTCTTGAATTCCATTACATAAATACTCAATCATAACACAACATTGTTTTCATACTCCACATCAAAAATAGTAACCATATGTGATTTCCCTTTTTTTTTGTCTTTAAGAGGTTGTTGATGGAGATCATTATCATTAATCCTTGTATTTGGGAATTTATTATCATAATTCCCATTTCCTTACACTTGAATAATAGAAGTGTGCGAGGTACATTTTGTATAGATTTCTCTTCATTATCATTGTTAGCTAACTTCTTCTCATTAATTCATCAATAAAATATTCGATGAACTTCCTTTATGCACATAAAATATTTATTATACCCCTTTAGACAATTTCTTCCATGCTTCTTACCACACTTAGAGCATAAAGAAAATCTCATCTTATTTTCTCTGTGGTTTTTAGAATTTTATTTTAACACCATCTTCCTCTTCTTTTCAAAACCATGATATTGATACGTAACTAAAACCTCCATTTAAACCTTGATTGTAGAAAGAAAAATCTATTTATAGCTACTAAAGTCTCTTATGGATAACTCCATTTTCAGACTTGACATTAATCCATAGAAGAATCTGTCATCCTTACTTTCAGGTTGGATGATAATGCTAGAAGCATACCTCACTAGTCTTGTAAAATTTTCCTTGTAGGTACTAATATATTCATCGCCCTTTTTCTTAAGCTCAGGTAATTCTTTATCCATCTTTGTTTTTAAAATATGATGGAATTAGTTACTGAAAAATGTACCCTTAAACTCTTCTAATTCCATATATTCAATTTTTTCTTAATCACCCATGTTCTTAATAAGAGTCTACCACATATTGGTTTCAATTTCCAAAAGATAAACATCAAAAATGACTTTTTCGTGTTTCAAACACTAAAGGATGGAAAATAACTTTTTAGTTGTATCAATCCATTTTATAGAAACAAGTGGATTAGAAAACCCACTTAAATAAGGTGGATGTTTCCTCTTAAAGGACTTAATAGAAATTTGTTCCATCCTCTGTTCATTTGGAAGTCTAGCATGATTTATATCTTGTGTGAGTATAGTGATATGATTTTACATTGAAACTACCATAAAATTTGGTTTCTTGTAAGGTCAATAATTACATTTCCCATTTAATTCATCATTAAAATGGATCCTTCGGGTTCCATCTATTGACTAAAACTAAAAATAATAGTGTGAGAAACACCAGTCATACTGGGAAAAACTCATATTGAAGGGAAATTACAAATAAAATTTCAATCTATAACACCTTAGGTTAATACTAGGTTAATCATATACAAATTATATTTAAATCCTTCCTGAGTTTCATGAATATTTTTTGAATTCCCAAAGCATATCCCCCAATAGTTTCAAACCAAATGCCTAGTAAGGACCATTGTTATATATTATGTTACGCTCCAGCCAATCCTAATACTCCTTTTCAAAGTTATTACCCCTATGTACGTCTTTTATAGAGCCAAATCCACTTTTAGTATCCAGAAATGTGTGTATTTCTATGAAACCCCTCACCCTATTATTTACCAAAATTCTAGGACATTTTCCTAGTCCTTATACTTATCCTTAGACATGTAATTAGGGTTATCACTAAGTTTTTATCATCCTAGTTTCAAAGGGATAACTATTCCTTTTGTCTGATACAATATATAACAACCCAAGATTTATGTAAATTAATATTACATCACTTTTATGGAATACTTAATACATTACACAAATGAATGCCCAAAGACCGTACGAGTCTAGTGCCTTTGGAAACATGGAAACATAAACACTAGTATATAAGTGATCTATATTATCTTCAACTAGGTTATTCTTGACTTTATTCCTTTCTAAAAACATCAAACATAAAACATATCTTCATAACCTTGGGTAAAGGAAACATAAAAATGGGTGATTTCATATGATCAATAAGGGTAAACAAGAAAAACATGTAAACATATTCATGAGAATAAGTGTATAAAAACATGATCATGAAAATAGAATATTACACACTATGTATCAATGATCATAAAAAGGATTCATGGAATAAATATTTATAGTTAATAAGACAATAATCATAATGAAAAAAAAGAACATAATCCCATAAATCAAAACATAGGAATAAGATCTGGAATTTGTGGCAGACACTTAAACATATAATATGATTTCCATAGTAGTTAAATTATCCCTACCAAGGCCATCTTATTAGAATGGGTTCACTCCACATACCATATTTGTAGTCATGTTTTACTATAATGATCGTTTTAGTAGTCAGGGTTCACTCCCAATGTCATCTTGGTGGGAAAAATCCTTTATTTAACCAAATTCACTCCCCATTCCAGTCATGTCTATCTCATGAGATATAAATCACTACCCAATTAATTATATGAAGATATAAATCTCACCCATCACATAATGAGAACCATAAAAATTTGTGCCACAAGAACATAAATAATTCATCATATCATAAATAATGGAATGAAATGGGTTTCAAAAACATCATTCAACCATAACATAACCCATAGAAAAAATGTGTTTCATAAATATCATTTCAGAATAAACATAAACTATTCCTAAAAAGAATAAAAATGGTAGAATTGAATCACATACCCAGTAAAACATAAGTGACATAAAATAAAATTATCTTATATGGGAAATAATTTTTATAGATCACTTTAAAATAATTATTTTGGAAAATATCCATTTTACTTTGAAAACATTTTCTTTTCTTAAAATTTTGAACAATTTTAAAAGAAGAAATTTTATTTGAATATAAACTTGTAATATTTTAATGTAATCATAAAATCATTAAGGTTTCATGATGGTGTAAAATCATTTTCATGTTATATAACTTAAATAAAAAATTCCTTTTATACTTTTGCTATAGAATTCACAAAGTTTATCATTTGGAAAATGACAGAAAGATTAATTTCAAACAATGTAGTAAAAAGAAAAAAAATTGTAAAAATGAATTTAAAAATACATTAGATAATTGTAAAAACTATCTCGATTTTTTTTATAAAACATGGATATAATTGATAAATATTCCTCAATATAGATTTAAATTGAAACAATCCCAAAAATTGAAGAGATTGTGAAATAAATACTCATCACATTATAATTAGTAGAATATTATGCCCCATGAAAGAAATAAAATTATAAGGATATAAAAATACCATAATAATTTGGATAATTATCATCAAATACATTCATAGGTAGTATATACCCCATGTTGAAGAAACAAGCAGTGTATAAGGCACATGTCTCATAGAAATAAAGGTGAGATAAAAATCCCTTACCTCAAGTCTTGAATTATTTCGCACATGATAAAACATATTATATAATAAATATAAGTTTATTGTACATATAACAAATAATAATATCTGTATATATATTTACATTCCACATATGACTTACTTATGACTTAATATTACCCATTTATTAATAATTACCTGTTAATGTTACGCTTTGGGTAATATCTGCTTTTTTTTCATTCATGTTATGAGCTGTTATCCTTGGTCCTATTATATATATCATGTTTTAATCACCTAAATAATCAAAATAATTATATAAATATTACATATTTATTCATATTTATTCATAAAATTTAGTGATATAAAATAAAATACACTGTGTTTGGAGACGATAGGTTGTACGTACGCATAAATGTTTTTTTCATTTAATTATTGGGTAAAAAGAAAAGAAATTATATGATATATTATCATTAAAGAATCTTTTATATTTCATAAATAACATATATATTCATAAAATTCATCCTTATTACCATCCATGTGAAAGAAAGGTGAATAACAAATCAAATTGCATCATGGAGATTGTTAATTATGCGTATGCACGGGCGACTTTATCATTTTCCCAAAATATTATATAGATGGTAAAAATATAGAAATGATATTATCATTCCAAAAGTATAATTTTATCATAAATATCATATATATATATATATATATTAAATTCATAATAATTCCCACTCATAAAATATTTACATGGAAAATGAAATTTATCGCTATGTGGAAGTGGTAAGTCATACATACGAACGAGCGATACATTAATTTTTTTTATGGGAAAGGGATTTAATAATGGTGTGTTCATAATAATAATAAAATTTAAGAATATTTAGGATGTGAGGTTATTATTTTATGTTATATATCATAGATTTAGAGGAGTTATAGAACAATAGATAAAGAGAATGATCGGTTAGAGAAATTACATCTTTGTTAGAATGGATCCTTTAGATCTCCTCTAAAAAACTCTAGAGTTCATCTTTTGGGAAGAATATAACCTCTATAATATGGATATAGAAATTAATAATGTAAATGGGAAGGGTTTGGTCAATCTAGAAAGCTCAGTGTGATAAAATGAGATGAGGGATCTTGTGTCATTTTATAATGAAGTTGAGGGGCACTTTTGGAATCACAAAAATATTAATTTATAAAAAAAATAAAAATCAATAAAAATACCCCCAAAATGAAATTTATTAAAATATACGATGATATAGAGTAGTAATATCATATATAATAAATTTTATATAGGTTTTTATGTCATTTTAAACCTTATCTTTTTTATTAACCCTTAGTTAACCTATTTTAATTTTAACTATGCTAACAATGTTTTTAATGTTAAGAGAGTTTTATTTTTACATATAAAGTGTAGATTTGACCATAAATGGTCAATTAATGATATTTTCGACCATATATAATTCCATTTTTCTTATTTAATATTTTTATGATTTGTAAATAATTTAATAAAATATTAATTTCAGAAAATATCATTAGTGTCAATTTGACACTATTAATTATTTGTCTTTTTTAAAATATCATAAAAAATGATATCTTCGAACCAACTATATTAACTCATCCTTAAAATTTAAAATTTATCCACAAAATCTATGGGTGACATTAATTATATCAAATTATATTTATTTTTATATTTTTAATATCATTTATTTGGTATTTCAGTTAATCAAAAAATTACTGCATCATTATTATAGAAGCCTTTAGGGTGTTAATTTATTTCTTAAAATTTTAAAAAAATTACAATGAAAAATAAAAAAAAATCAAATGACTAATTATAGTTTAATTTATCTTCTACATAACTCTATATTAAAAATTATATTGTTATTGAAAATATGAGTATGATATCTTTATCTTTTCTTTAAATAAAATATAATAAATCCCTTACTCTCACCCAATTTGCTTAAAAAGTTTATAATTTCCGCCCAAGGATTCTTTTGGGTGAAACCCGCAAATCCTTTATAATTAGGAAAAGTGTTAGGGTAATTTTAAATTATTTATTATATTATTTTTTACCCTTAATTATCTTATTTACCTTTTACCATGTTAAAAAAATTTCAAAAGTTACAATTCATAATTCCCAAAAATAAAAGAAACGTATTTAAATAATTTTTCCCCTATGATTACAAATATAGAATCCATTTTTCAAAATTCAAAACACAGAGTTTTTGGTAATTAATTTAAAATTAATTTGGTTGATGGGGTGTGAAAACTGATTATTAATGTTAAAACATGCAAAATCTTAAAATGTTTTTATATCTAAATTCAAGGTAAAATTGATGCCAATGACCTAAATTGTATTAACTAATAAAAATGATATAATTATACTTTAAAGACAATCAAAAATATAATTTATCCCTATTAAATATTTTGATGAGAAAAAATTGTTTTCAATTAAAATTAATATTTTTTTACTATTCATTAAAACATGAAATTGATCATAAAATAAAAAAAATTACCAAAGTAAATTTTCATATTATAATTTAAAATATTAATTTTATTTTTCAAATATAATATATAAAATTGTCAAAAATTGGAATTAAAATTGTTTGTATATTAAAATTTGATAACAATACCCTTTTGAAAAATATATGTTTTTATGCATAATATTGGGTTGGTTCTTATCTTATGCCAATAAAATCTATTGGATGAATATCAAAAATATTTTAATGAATCGGTAACATATATATTTCATTAAAATAATTCACTAATTTTAATTAATTTAATTTATCAAGAAAAATGACTTTGGGGGTATAAAAATAAAAAAATTCCATTATAATCAATTAGTATATATTTTCCTTTATAATTAATTAGTAACCAATTAATTCATCTTATAAACCATATATTTTAATAATCTAGTTACTATTATTTATAACTGATAATTTAACTGTTAGGTTATATCTCATTATATTAAATTATAATTTTTTAAGAATTTACTGTTGTTCGGTAAAACTCAGTATTGTGTGTAATAAAGGTGTTTAAAAATCTAGATGTTGTGTGTAACACAAGCCAAACATAGTTTTTTTATATTTCAAGCTAATCTAAGTGTTTTGTGTATAGTAATCTCTAATTTTTTGTGTATTATTTAATCCCAAAAAATAGTTTTTTGTATAACCAAATATATATTCAGTATTGAATGAAATTCAAAATTTCTAAAATATTAAATTAATTCAAAAAATATATTTTACAAAATCTCATGGTGTTAAATAAAACTCAGATCCTGATCAGTCATAATGGAATGTGGTAATCTATAAAATCTTACCACTCCCTTAATGTATATTATGTCAAGCTGATCTAGAGAGAAGTCTTCTTTGGTAGTGATGAAGTGTAATGACTATGTAAGGTGATCAACTACAACACATATAGCATTATTCCCTTTAGAAGTGTTGGGGAGTCCAATGAAAAAATACATGGTGATTTTTTTTCATTTCCATTCTGGAATGGGTAATGGATGTAACATCTCCAAATACTTTTATATTTCATCCTTAACTTTCTGACATACCAAGCATCGAGATACAAACTCTATGATATATCTCTTTATGACATCCCACCAAAAGTACTCTTTCAAATCTCAATACATATTCATACTTCCATAATGAATATTGAATGAATAACTATAATATTTCTCTAAAAAATCCTTCTTTAAAAATGATATAGATAGAATTCTTACACAGTTCTTAAACCTTATCATTGTATTATGATCAATGTTAATCTCAAATACATTTCTATCATTCTTTTACATATCTACATCTTCCTTCTACACCACTTTAATCTTCACTTGGATATATGGCTGAATAATCAATTGAGAAATATAATATTTCCCCCCATCCTTCATGATTTCTAGATCCATCATTTGAAAATCCAAAAATATTATATCTTTTGTAATCGTCATCATGGATAACCTAACATGATCATTTTGACTCAAATCATCAGCCACCTTGTTCACTTTCCCAAGGTGTTAATGAATTGAGAATTCATAATATTTAATCAAATATAACCATTTCTTTGTCACATATTCACCTCCTTGAATATGAATATATACTTTAAACTTTTATGATCAGTATATATATCAGACTTTTCTCCTTAAATATAATTCATTTATATCTTTAATTAAACAATTACTGCATCTAACTCCAAATCATGAGTTGGGTAATTTTTCTCATGAATCTACAATTTTCACATGACATAAGCTATAATCATGTCATTCTATATAGTAACACATCACAATCCCTTCTTGGATGCCTCTCTATAGATTATAAACCCTTCTCTACTATAGGTTAATGTAAGAATAGGTTTGCTAACTAATATTCTATTGAGTTCCTTGAAATTTTCCTTACATTTATCTTTATAGAGGAAATTGGCTCCCTTTAAAGTTAACTTAGTCAAAGGATTAGATATTCATGAGAAATTATACAAAAATTTTCAATAATATCCATCTAAACCAAGAAAACTATGGATCTTGGTCATAGTGGTTGGTCTGAGTCGACATTCAATAGCCTCTATCATTGATGGATCTACGGATATACCCTCTCTTGAGATTATATGACCCAAAAAATGAAACCTCTTGTAGTTAAAATTCACACTTTGTAAACTTTTCTTATATTTTATCCTTACTTAGGGTCTTTAGTATGATTTTCAAGTGATCTTCATGCTCTTACTTTCTCTTTTATTGGATAAGAACATTCTTTATAAAGACTAACACAAACTGATTAAGGTAATCTCCAAACACTCTATTCATTAAATTCAGGGAGATGGGAGGGTAATTATTAATACTAAGTGAAATAACTATATATTCATTAAAATTATACCCGGTATGTAATGTTTTATTGTATATATCTTCCTTCTTGACCCTCAATTGATGATATCTAGAAGGAAGGTCAATCTTGGAAAATTATTAAACTCCATGAAGTTGATCAAACAAGTTATCAATAAAGGAAAGAGGATACTTGTTCTTAATTTTGATCTTGTTTAGATCCTGATAATCAATATATAGTTGCATTGATCGAACTTTTTTTTAACAAAAAGAACAGGTGCACCCCAATGTAACACACTTAAATGAATGAATCCATTGTCAAGGTTTTCCAGAATTTTCTTCTTCAACTCCTATAACTCAATTAGATTCATTCTATATTTTTTTTTGAAATTGGTTTGTCCCCAGGTAAGAGTTCTATTGAGAACTCAACATCACATTTTGTTGGAAGTCTAAGGAACTATTCCTGAAATACATCGAAAAATTTCATCACAATAGGCATATCATCTATGCCATATTTCTCCCTAACAATTTGATATAAACACCCCATCTGAATGTAAATTAAGACCCATAAAATAGATATAATCTCCATCATAAGTTTGTAATTATCATCACATTGATAGAAAATCGTATTGTGGTTGTTAATATCAACCATGACTTACTATACTTGACAATTGATGTGGGATATATTTATATAAATCCAATCTGTGCCTAAGATGACATGAAATTCAATGAGAGGATGAATGAAAAGATTTTCAAGATGAAAATTCTCACCAATTTCAACTGAAGAGGAATCAGAGACTTGATATGTGACCATCATACCATTAATAGTTTTCACTGCTAATTATACCTCTAATCATTTGTGTGGTATCTGATAACCTTATAAAATTATTTAGATGTGGAATATTGAGTAGATATTGATTCAAATAATACATTAGCAGTTCTAGAGTGGATGGTAAGTGTACCTTTCACCACAAAATTATCTCACCCCTCGTCAAAAATAGTGATCGTATAATATTTTCCTTTGTCTCTTGTATTAATAGGTTTCTAATGTTGATTATCATCATTAACCTTATGTTTGGATAATTTGTTAGAAAAATTCCCATACTCCTTGCATTTGAAACATTGGAGTGTGGGTGGTTCATTATATGATACTTTATCTCTATTAGAATTGTTATAAAACTTATTCCCATCACTCTAGAAATCAATTTCCCAATGACCTTCCCTTCTGCACATAAAAAATTTAGTAGTCCTATTAAGATAGTTTTCTTGATTATTCTTCTCACACTTTGAGAATAAAAGAATGATAATATTCTTCTCTCTGTGGTTCTAATATTTCCTTTGAATTCCATTTTTCTCTTCTTATCAAAACAATGATATTGATATGTAAATACAACATCCATTTCCTCCTTGATAGCACATCAAACAATCTCTTCATAGCTGCTAAAATATATTATAGATAACACCCTTCAGAGACTTGGTTTTAAGCCACTAAAGAATCAATTAACCTTACTTTCAGGTTGGATGATAATAATAGAAGCATGCCCTATAAGTATTATAAAATTTTCCCTCTAGTAAAAATGGATTCATCATCCTTTTTATTTATCACATGGAACTCCTCCATATTCATACGAAGAATATATGGAATGTAATTATTGAAAAATAAGTTCTCAAATTCAACCCAATCTAGGGATTCAATTTCATCTTGTTGCCTCATATTCTGGATAAGAGTCCACTATTGATATGATTCACCTTCAAAATGGTAGACAACCAAATGAATTTTTCATGTTTTGAACACTAGATAATGTGAAATATATATTCAATGGTGTATATCCATTATTAAAAAAACTATTGGATTGGAAGAACCACTAAGAAAATGTGTACATTTACTCATGAAGGACTCAATAGAATGTTGTTCCCTCAGTTCATTTGAAAGTACAACATGATTCATATCTTGAAAAAGTTTTCTGATCGTAGAAACAATTTTTTATTTTATATCCAATTACATTTGGATGCTCCAAAGGAAAATAATTTCATTATATATCACACTTATCATTAACACAGTTCCTTTATGTTCCTTCCATTTTATAAAACCAAAAATAATAGTGCAAGAAACAATAATTGTGATGGGTAACTACATAATCATGATAAATCACTTATAAGATGTCTAAATCATGACACTTTATTTAATATATGAAACATTAGGTTCGTCCTAGGTCATTCATAGTCACCATATATATAAATCCATCATGTATTTTTTAAAGAGTTTATGGGTATACAAATCATATTTTCGGAGTGTCAAACCAGGTGTACATCAAGACTTGTTTTCATATACCAGATGATGATCGAATCTAGCTTAATGCACCCTTTTTAGAGTTATTAACCCAAAATACCTTTGTTCCAGGGCCATTTCTACTTGTATTATCCAGATGGGGATGTAATTACTTGGAAACCACTTTCTCTATCCTTTACCATAATTCTAACAAATTTTCCTATACTTTGACTCATCCTAAGACTTATCCTTGGACATATCCTTTGGGATCTCACTAAGGTTTTCTCATCTTATTTTCCAAATTTAAACTAAACATATCCTATGATAAAAACTATAGAAAACCAGGATTATTATACATAGATATCACATAATTTTTATGGATATTAATTAAATTACACAAACACATGCATGAGGGCCATAATAGTTTAGTGTATTTGGAAACTTAGAAACACAAACAACTGGTCTATATTTAAACTACTTTATCTACCACTCTGATATTCATTACTACCAAACTTATTATACATATCACATGTAATAAATTTCTTCATAAATTTGGGAAAAGAAACATAAAAAGAGTGAGTTAAGATACTCAGTAAGGTTAAACAAGGGAGATACATAAGCATAACAAGAATATAAGGGTATGAAAACATGAGAATAATATTTGAAAATCATACTCTGCATACCAAAGATAATAATATTGAGTCATGGAATAATGATTGGTCATTCATATCATATGAACCATAAGGGAATAAAAGAACATGATTCATGAGATAATAACATTGGTATAAGACATAAATTTTTGGCATACACATAGTCATAGAAAATAATTTCTATAGTAGTCAAGGATCATGACCAAGGATATCATAGTGGAATGGGTTCACTCCCAAAACCATGATAGTAGTAAAATTTCACTCCCAATACCATCATAGTGGAAAAAGTCACATACTAAACTAGGTTTACTTCCCATTCCAATCCTAACTATCACAAGATATATAAATATTTTCCCAATGCATTGGAGGGAGATATAGGTCCCACCCATCTTATAATGAAAACCATATTCATGTTTTATATAATATCATAAAACATTCATCATATCATAAAACATGAAATTTAATGGGTTTCATAAAGATTTTATTATATTATAACCTATGTAAAATATATTGGTTTCATAATCATTTCATCATTTCAACATAGAATAACCTGTGGGAAAACAATCGGGTTTTATAAGAATTTTATCATGGTATAACCAATAGAAGAGAAATGGGTTTCATAAACATCATGTCATTATAAGTATAAACCATTCAGGAAAATAATAAGAATTTTACCCTTGGATAATATCCCCAGTAAGGCATATATAACATCAATGGATGTTATCATATATAGAAAATTATTTTGATTGCTCATTTAAAATATTTCTGTAGGAAAATATCCTTTTTTATTTGAAAAAAAAATCAAACATAAAAAATTCTGAAAATATATATCATTGAAACTAATCTTGAAAACATATATAGGAATATTAAAATAAAATAATGTTCATAATTATTAAAAGTTTCATTCATATTGTACATGTTGATACAAATAATACTTTTTTATTTTTGGTAAAAGCCAAATGAGCATTGTTTAGAAAACAATATGAATATTTCTGTCAAAGAAATTGTAAAAAATTAAAACCTAGGTAAAAAATTATTTTAAAAATCGTGGTATAATAATAAACCATTTTTAAAAACATTTTTATAAACTTGTGTTTTTGGAAGAAAATTGGGTTTTTGGACGAAGAGAGTCATAAAGATGATTTTTCTTATAAGCATTTTTTTAATTATTTTTAGTACCAAAGAGTGGGAAAATGGTTCCATTACTTGAAAATATCATTAATAACCATAGGATAAAAAAATTAATGTGTTTATTTAGAGATGGATCATAATATTTTATCATTAGAAACTTAATCATAAACAATCCTGATAAACACTGAGATTGTAACAAAAAATAATTACCACTTTAGTAACTTTGAATCATAATACCCAAGAAGGAATAACATAAAATAGAACTTAAAATATCATGGGGATTAAAAAATTATGATATTAAATTTCAAAGTGTTTTTTTATATACCTTATGAAATAATATAGGTGCACAACATAACATACGTCTCAAAGAAATAAGATTGGGAAAAAATACCTTACCTTAAGTCTAGACTTAAGTCATACATGTTCAAACATCCTGTATAATAAATATAAGTTTATTATAAATCTATTTAAAATATAAATATATATAATACCATATTTTTTTTTCTTATGACCTTTTATTACCTTTTTATTGACAATTTCATGTTAAAGTTTCATTTCGGGTAATAATCGCTTTGTTTTTAATAAATTCTTTGATTTATTATTTTTGGTGCTCTTAATTTGATCATGATGTTATAATATAAAAAATATTAACCATGATATAAATATAATATATATTCATTATATATTTATTTATAGTAATCCATAAAATTTAGTTATAGAAAATGAAATACACCATCCATGGAGGTGGTACGTTGTACGTATGCATGAACATTGTTTCCATTTTCTTGCGGGATTGAAAGAAGTAAAGTTAAATGATTGTTTCCAATGCTTTCATCGGGGCACATTCATCCTTCTGTGGAGGGTGCAAGATTTTTTCCTCGCATTCCCGCATTCCCAAGGTGGGTGTCATCCATCGCTTGTTCAAGGACATATGCTCCTTGATCGAAATGGGATGATGGGATGTCAGTTCCTCCTTCTGTGGATTCCTTCTTAGAACTATTTACCTTGTCCAGGTCTCCCTTAAAGATTAAGTCATGGTTCGTGAATCTCATTCTCAGTGCCATATCTTTGTGGACACTGGTTAATTACACTACTTATTTCAGGACATTCCATGGGGTCCTTCCATGTTAGCAACCTTCGGTCAGAGTAGATGACAACATCTAGCATATCGAGGCATCTCTGGATGCATGGACATTGGGGATCTAGTATTCATTCTCATAAGAGAGAATCTCAAGGGTGAAAAACTTGAAGCATCCCACATCAGTCATGGGGTATCTTATGCCAGAGGCATTCCTCTGATGTTTTCTTCAGTTTCCCATGTTTAAAATAGGGTATGCTACAAGTTTAACGTCTTTTGGAGACAGTTACACCAAAGGCATGTCTTTTGAGGTTTTCCTTAGGCATGTCATGTTTAACACGAGGTAGGTCGTGAGTTTAACATCTTGCAGAGATGGAATGAGGGTGATCAGAACATCCCATAGAGATGGATCAGATTGGTACATCCCTGAGAGGGAACACCTATAAGGTTTACCGGGTGGATGGATCAGAACACTCAATAAGAGCAGACCCAAAATGGTGTGTCCCATAAAGAGAAAATGTCACACCATGAAGTCTCATATGGACACCACTGAGGGTGGATCAGGGAGTGTGCACCCCAGAGTGGGGGAACACCAAGGTTTACCATTGGCTGGGATTTAACCTTGTGTAGGTTTCCTATGTACCTTATGTATATGACAGGGATCAAAACCCATATAGTTCAAAGGGGTGATGAATCAGGGTGTACACAAAGGACAACAACCCGGATACATTCTGGGGATTACGCATGGATAGTATCCCATCTCAAGAGGTATACTCTTGAGTGTACGGTTATGGATTGAGTGGGGATTATGCATGGTTAGCTGTCCAGGTGCCATAAGGAGCAGCACAGGGATGAATGTCATGATCTCACCAGGATGTGGTGGCCCGGGTGAAAATCTGGATGCATGATGGAGAGTATAATTAATTGCATGGGTAATGAGTTGGAACTGTCGTGAAGGTGACGATAGTGTTGGGATTGAGCCTTGAAGAGACTTCTTACGTATCCTTGTGGTAGGGAATCAAATTCTATGTAGTTCAGTGAGTCGATAGGACACCAGAGGAGGCGACCCATGAAAATGGATGCATGGATAGGATCTGGAGGAAATAGAACCTTCAGGATGGGTCATGACCTTCCCAAAACACATAGGCTTGAGGGAGAGATCGGGATGAGACATGAGTGATGGGATTGAACCTTAGGGAGGCTTCCTACATATCCCTATGGTAGGTATTCAGAGTCCACGTAGTTCATATGAAAATGGATTACCATCTATTGGGGACTTCAACAGATTATCGTTGATTGGGGGACTTTAATGGATTACCGCTGATTGGGGGACTTCAACAACTTACTGTTGAATGTGGTTGACAATGGCTTACCACTGACTGGGGTTGACAACGACTTACCGCTAAATGGGGTTGAAAATGTATTATTGCTGATTGGGGTGACATTTTATTGTCATGTGGGACAAAAGGTGGAGTACAGTTTAACATCATGCAGGACAGGGGTGGACTGATGTGGAGTGGTTGGGACCGATGGGAGTTTGACTTGAACCTCAAGAAGGCTTCTTACGTACCTTGCCTTAACAAGGATCAAATTATGCGTAGTTCGGGAGGTGGGAACCGACGTGAAGATTTTTGGGACCAATGGATGGTGGGATTGAACCTCAGAGGTAGTTCAGGATGGTGTTGGTGAACTGACGTGAAGGGGGTCGGAACTAATGGATGTTGGTATTGAACCTTAGGAAGGCTTCCTACGTACCTTGTCTTGGAAAGGATCAAAGACCATGTAGTTCAGAATGGTGTTTGGGCCTAACACTCTAGGATGCCCAGAGAGGATGTCATAGTCGATGCTTACTACTCTAAGCCAGCGTGAGTCGTGCTCAGTGTGAGAAACAAGAGGAATCAAGGACCTAACGATCATAGCGCAAAGGTGCATCCATGAAGAGGGGTGAGTGGGGATTACGCAATGAAGCTTCCCAGGTGCTGCTATGGAGAGGAAATGGATGGGTCTTATGCAAGGAAGCTTCCCGGGTGCCACTATGGAGTGGAAATAGTGCATGTCTATTATGCAAGGAAGCTACCCGGGTGCCACTATGGAGTGGAAATGGTTCATGGGGCTTATGCAAGGAAGCTACCCGGTTTCCGTTATGAAGCAGCAATGGTGGATGGGGCTTACTCAAGGAAGCTTCCCATATGCCGCTATGGAGTTGAAATGGATAGGTCTTACACAAGGAAGTTGTCTGGGTGCCGCTGTGGAGAAGAAATGTTGCATGGGGCTTACGTAAGGAAGCTGCCCAGGTGCCGCTATGGAGTCGCAATGGTGGATGGGGCTTATGCAAGGAAGCTACATGTGTGCCACTATAGAGTGGAAATAGATGGGGATTATACAAGGAAAATGTTGGGGTGCCACAATGGAGCAGCAATGGATGGGGATTATGCATCGAAGTTGCCTGTGTGTCGCTATAGAGCAGTAATAGTGGATAGGGATTATGCAAGGAAGCTGCCTGTGTACCTCTATGGTGCAGAAATGGATGGGGATTATATAAGGAAGCTACCCGGGTTCTGTTATGGAGAGAAAATGGTGGATGGTTCTTACGCAAGGAAGATTACCGTGTGCCGCTATGGAGCAGCAATGGATGGGGCTTATGAAAAGAAGCTGCCCAGGTGTTGTTATGGAGTAGTAATAGTTCATGGGGATTACGCAAGGAAGTTGTCTGGGTACCTCTATGGAGCGGAAATGTTGAATGAGTCTTATGCAAGGAAGTTTCTCGGGTGCCGCTATGGAGCGACAACGGTGGATGGGGCTTACGCAAGGAAGCTGCCCGGGTGCCGCTATGGAGTAGAAATGGATGGGGCTTATGCAAGAAAGATGCCTGAGTGTCGCTATGGTGTGGTAATGGATGGGTTTTATGAAAGGAAGTTTCATGGGTACTTCTATGGAGTGGAAATGGATGGTCTTAGGCAAGGAAGATGTTTGGGTGCCGTTATGGAGCAGCAATGGTGGATGGGGATTATACAATGAAGCTGCCTGGGTGCCGCTATGGAGTGGAAATAGTGGATGGGGCTTACACAAGGATTCTGTTTGTAATGTCTTCCTCATGTCTGGCCATGATGGCATCCCAACCCACTAGTGGGTTGAGGCCTTCACTTATACGCTAGTGCACAAGAGGGTTAATGTCAAGGGTGTTGGAGTCAGTCCAAATAAAAGGGAGATAAAAAGTGCGAATCACATGCCCGACATTCAGAACGCTTTGAGGGTGGCATGGAGATGAAGGATAACTATTGAATGTGTTCAAAACACAGTATCCATACTAAGTTATTATTAAATGGGGACAAACAAATGAGGGTCGACTGTTGACTGTGTTCGAAACACAGGACCTAACTCAAAGTGTTGTCCAATGTCTTTGGGGAATTGGCCCCGGACGGTAGGTGAGTCAATGCAGCATGGGACCAGGCCGTTAAGAGGTCCCTTCAGACATGGAAGTGTATGAAGATCTAAATGAAGTATTCAAAAATCATAAGTTGGAGTGATGGAATGTTTGAACAGATTCCAACACTCTAGAAATTACACTACTGTAATCATGGAATTAGGCATCTTATGCTTGGAGGATAAGGAATATCTTATTTGGAGCAAGAGGTATCCTATGATTGTTCTATAGGGTGTATTGTAGTTTATAGTCATTTATATAGGACTATGGGAATCTCATGCTTATAGTATAAGGCATATCTTGTTTGGAGCAAGAGGTATCCTATGTTTGGAACATAGGGCATACTATAGTTTAGAGTCATGTAGAAAGGGATGTTAGAATCTCATGCTTGAAGCATAAGGAATGTATTGTTTGGAGCAAGAGGCATCCTATGTTTGGAACATAGGGTGCACTATAGTTTATAGTCATGTAGATAGGACTGTTAGGCTGAAGGTGCCTTGCAATGGCTGGTGTTGGGACTTACGCAAGAGTGACCCATTCTGGTTCAACCTGGTATATAAGCCAAGTGATAGGGTTTGGATGAGTTACTTGAGGAATGGTTCGACTCAAGGTACTCGGGTAATTGATGATGAGAATCTCAACTCACACCATGGGAAATGAACCAAGAGGAATATGTCAACTCAAGGTGATTTTGGGTGTGGGGAGAAGTATCTCGAATCATGGTATTCCATAGGTGGAAGGTGGGTGTGCATAAGGGCATAATGGAAAATGTTGACGTCCCAGCCTGAAAAGTTTGCAGTGCGACTCTCCATTTTTCATGGGTGTCAGTGACAGAAGTGAAGGGACTAGCCCGGAGGGCTGGGACCACATCTCAGCACTAACCCCGAGTGGGGGTGCGGGGGCGCAACCCCCACGGTATGGAGTAGTGGGTGCGAAGGTAGGATCTTCGTAAAGGATATGTCTTCGCGAAGTAGATTTACGGAGGAAAGGTGGTCTTGGAGCATGGGGTCTCACAAAGCAGCTTCATGGAGGAAAGATGCCTGCGGAGTATGGACTTGCGGAGCATCTTTGCAAAGGAAAGTTTCTCGTGAAGTAGCTTTTTGATGGAAAGCTACTCGCGTAGCATGGACTCGTGAAACAGCTTTATGAAGGAAAGTTTCTTGCAGAGCATGGGATCTCTCGGAGAAAATCCAATCACAGAGCAAAGCATCTTGTGGGGAGAAGCGTCTCATGAAGTGAAGCCTCTCCCAGAGCGAAGAGTCTCGCAGATCGAAGCGTCTCGCAGATCGAAGCATCTCGCAGATCGAAGAGCGAAGCGTCTCGCAGATCGAAGCATCTCGCGGATCGAAGTGCCTCATGGAGCGACGCGCCTTGACGAGTGACGCGCCTCGCCGAGCGACGTGCCTCACCGAGCGACGCGTCTACCAACGTGCCTCGCCGACCAACGCGCCTCGCAGAGCGAAGCGCCTGGGGGAGCGAACCGGCTCATGGAGTGAATCGGCTCATGGAGCAAAGCCTCTCGGAGCGAAGCACCTCACAGAGCAAAGCCTCTCATGGAGAAAATCGTCTAGAAAAGAAAATCGTATCGCAGAGAAAATCCTCTTATGGAGCAAAGCCTCTCGCAGAGAAAAGCCTCTCGTGGAGCCCTTTGTGAAGGGCATCACTTGACGGAGCATTGGAGATCTGTGAAATGGGAGATCTGCCGCCCAAGGGGTGGTGTGACCGTGCTTATGAAGGTGGGTGAGTCTGGTATTTATAGGCGATGGAGGTTGGCGGAGCACGCCAGAAAGCACAAATATGCGCCGCGAAGCACAAATGAGCACCGCGAAGCAAATCACACTCCAAAACTTGAGGTAGTTCCCTCAATTTTCTCGTGATCGTGGAGCCTACCATCATCGAGCTTTGTGGTGATCATGGAGTCTCCGGTCAACTTCCCTCAAGTTCATCGTAGCTGTGGATTCGACCATCATGGAACTTCACAGCGCTCATGGAGGCTCCATTCAAGTTCCTCTGCTCTGAGATTGTGGAGGGAGGTTTACAAATGGGCTCTGCGAACCAGTTTTCCAACCCACCTTCAAACATCTATAACTCCTAATCCTTAACTCCGTTTGGGCACTACAACCTGTTGAATCGAAGCTTTCGATACGGGCTACGACCTTTAATCATGTATGTAAGCATTTGTAAAATTTTGGGGATGTGTTTTCCTATTACAAAAATGATATATTACCATTAAAGAATAAATTTTATTTCATATATATCACATATTTTCATTAAATCCATCATTAATACCATCTGTGTAAAGCTTTAATGAATCACATCACTTTGTGAGGCAGTAGTCTGTCGCACACACTTGTGATATTATCATATTCCAAAAAAATAGAAAGTATGAAGTTGTGTGTTATATTATGATTACAGAATTATAATAATATCATAAATATAATATATAAACATTTAAACCATCATAATAACCAACTATGAGTGGTGCTAATGGAAATATGAATGACATCAGTTTTTGAGGCAGAAGTCCACTGTACACTCGAATAATGATTTTGTAGACCATTTGATAGAAGTGTAGATAGTTTTAGATAATTACCATAACATAATAAAATCTCATAATATGTAACATATCTTCTTTATTTAATAATAATTTGATTATTTGTATGAATAAATAAAACAAAAATGTTCATTGATGAATGTTACATCTTCTTTGGGTATCCTCATTAGGTTTTCACCAAAATCCATCCTAGGTTTGATTTATGTACAAACTAATTCATTTAGGATGAGATAAGAGAATAAGGGAAGTTATTTGGGAATTTATTTACTGAACCAAATGGTTTTGAATGAATTAAGAAGATATGATAAGGAGTGGCACTTTATAAGTGACGTGAGTGGCATGCTTATAATTTTTTTAAATAAATAATTCCTCATGCGTTTTTCTCATGTCACAAGGCTCCAATAATGGGCCATTATTGATAACAGAAGAGGTAAGGTCAAAATATTTCTATAAAATGGTTTTTGAAAAAATTTGGGGTTATTTTTAACCCGTATCTTTTTAGTTTAACCCCCCAGTGAACCCATTTTAACCTTAACCCTAGTAAATAATTTTTAATATTTTTACTATTAATTTTGGTCAAAAAATATGTTTACCTAATTAGATGATATAAATTATGATTATTATAAATATGGAATCCATTTTTTAAAATTACATTCACATAATTGTAAAATTTTAATCTAAAATTAATCCCACATACAGGATGAGAAAGCGGGTTTTAAAAGAAAAAATGTTCAAAAGTTTATAAACTTTTTATATCAAAATTCAATATAAATTTGATTAAAATGAAATAAATTGGATTAATTGATGTATAATTGAAATAATTTTACATTAAAACAAGTTTAAACTAAATTAAAAATTTATAAATAAATTAAACAAAAATACAGTTTTCAATTAAAATTCATTATTTTTCGTTATTCATACAAAAATGAAACTTTTCAGAAAAATCCCAAAAAATCAATGTATGATAATTTATACATGATGATTTTAAAAAAAGGTTGTTTATTTTTTCAAATTAATTTTATAAAATTTTCAAAAATTAATTTTATTAATGTTCACAAAAAGAGATAAAAATATTTTTTTTGAGAAAATAGTGTTTTCGAAACATTTCAAGACTTTACCAAAAATTAAGTACTTTTTTATCAATATTTTTATTTTATATAAAAATATTATAATTAATATTTAAAAAATATTTATTACTATTCATATCTTTATTATTAATAGTTATGATATAATGGTTGCGTTTAAATAACTATATAAATAATACATCATGGTTTTGTTAAAACTCAATGTCATGTGTAACATAAGCTAACCCAGTGTCACGTGTAATAAAAGATAAACATGGTAGTGTTTGTGATGAAATATATCAAAGAAATTTAATTTATTTGAAAAAAAATCTTAAAAAATTGGGGTGTTACACATCATCATAAAACAAGCATCAATCACTACATCACTCTCTTGTGGAAATGTGGAAGAAATAACATACATAGCTTTCATGATATATACATTTATCATCTTTTTAATTGTTGATATTGTTATTACACCCTTCTCATTTTTTCAATATAATTATTTATTTTATTCTTTTTAATTATAATGGAAGTGGTGGTTAAAGAATCATTATATGAATCATAATATCTTGATGGTGCAATTTTCTTCCTAGGATGATAATACGCCCTACCCCAATAATCGTCTCCTACCACCTTATATAGATAATAATTTGGACCCAAATTGTCTAATTCATTTTATAAAAAATATTTAAAATAATTCTGTTGTACAGTATATTTCATCAATTAAAATGGTAAAAATGATGTAAATAATGAAATTCAATGAAAAAAATTAAATATAAGTAAAATTGTTTCAGGGGTCTCACAATTTACTATACTTCCATATTTTTTCTTAATGGTTAAAAAAATAAGGTAGGGTGTGGAGCATAATAATCAATAATTAATTAATTTTTCTATGAAAAAAAATAAATAAACAAGTATAAAATAATTTAATTTAATAAATTAAAAAAACTAGGTTGAAAGTATAAATTTTACATTTAATGTTATAAATATATGTTATTTAGCTAAAACACCAAATTAGAACAAGATAATAGATAAATAAAATAAACAATAATATTATAAAATAAATCAATTATGAATAAATATGAAACTCAAAAATAATCATAATATCATTTAAACTTAAACAATTTATTCAAATAAAAAATCAACCTATAAAAATTTAAAAAAAATTATAAACCACCTTTATACATAATTACTTGTGTATACAAATTTATTACAACTATATAAAGTACATACATATAGTTTTCCTTTAAACACTAAATACTAATTTAAGAGATAAAATAATCAAATGAACAATTAGCATTCTTAGTTTATAACTAAACTAACCTTGTCACAAACAACTTAAGCATGATTTACAATTTATAAATTGAATTAAATCTTCAATTACATATATTTATCTTCTTTTTCCAACACATTAAATTCATGTGTAATCAAACAACACATTACTTTTTATAGTATATCATATGTTAGGAAACTATTTATACCCAATTGTAAAATAATTAATTTCACACTATTAAACACAAAAAAAAATAAAAATATGTGAATAGTTTATCTAAGAAATCTAATACACAAAACTAATCATGATAAAAAACCATTAATTGCATGTTATATATATAAAACCATATAATAATGCTTTAATATTTATCAAATTAATAAAATTTATAAAATATAATATACCTTACTTCTCTATATAACACATGGAATTTAATATAATTATATAATTATAAAACAGAACCACATAAACCTTTACTATTATGTTAGATACTAACATTAATAACTTAAACTAACCAGGCCTTGTGACTAGAAAATTCAATTCATGTTTGGAAAAAAATTCAAGAAAAATAACCACTATAAATGCTTCATATGAATACAATTTGAGTATAATCATTTAAAATAGTGTACCAAATATAAGATGTGATTCGAAAATAAACCACAAAAAAATTAGTTAATAATATATAAATATTTCAAATTTAAGATTTAAAACTTCATAAATAAAAAATATAAACACATTTTAAAAAATTCAAATAATTTCTCATACTATATTCCACAACATAATTTAACATATTTAAACAACATTGAACTCAAATCAGCTTTATAAAATAATAGAAAATAACTTATTATATATTTAAACCATTCCTAAAACCACTTTAATTTAATAACCATGTATTAATCAAAAAATATAATAAAATATAATAAATTATAATGTTTGATATTTTTTAGAAAAAAAATACTAAAACACCCTCTATTTCTTCAATGAAATAAAATAGCTCAAATTATAACCATGTGAAATTCATAAAAATTATATTATCATGGGAAAATATCTCAATAAACTTAAATAAATTACATTTAAAATCTTACTTCATTTCCTATTAAATCAAGTTTAATCAATGCTAAAATGGTTGGAAATTATCCTTAAAATATATATAAAAAAAGTGCACAAAATGCATCTTTCTTTAAAACATAGAAGGTTTCTTAAGTAAAATATTTTTCTAAGAGATTTAAAAACAATAAATACTTTAGAATTTTTGTTTCCAAAAAAATAAAGTAAAATTATACATGATAAATCCCTAAAAATTACTTTTTTCAAGTTAAACCACATAAATATATTTATGAAATATAGGAAAAAAGAAAAATTAAATTATATTCACCTTCTTATGATTTAGAAGAGACATATACCCAAGAGTATAAAAATATTTCATGAAACTTTTATTTACCTTATTTATTTCATATTTATCTTATAAAAAATAGATATATAATAAAAAATTATCTATAATATTAGTAACATATGTAAGTCACACTTTAGAAACAATTTTCAAATAAACAGACTATTATATTTAAAATTAATTAATACCTTAAAATGATGATTGAACTAATACCAGATCACATACTTATACTAAGAAAGTGGTAGATTACTAAGAATTAGTATACCCTCATTGTTTATACTAATACTAATTTCTGACCAATATAAAAATCATATGTACATTCTCTTTACATTTTCCCCAACTCCATCAACCTTGATTTTTTTTCATGATTTCCATTAGGGAAGTTGTATTGAAGAAACATTTGAAAAAATATTTTTTAATAGGATATTACAAATTAATATATTTAATTCTGATTAATATTACTTACCCATATCTCTTCTCTAGCATTGTTGATTTTTTATTTTCCAATATCTATCCAATATATGGATTGAATGGGATCAATGTTGCTATGTTAGTAAAGAATCCATATATTACTCTTATATTCATTATCATTATTACTAGTAATAGCCATGTCCTCATTGTAATAAACAGTAGTCTAGGTGTAACTACTCTAAATATCTCACATCTTGGTGAAAACTCATTATTTTTTAGAAGAACTAGCTACTCATGAAAATAAACACAATTAATAATGAAAAATCACATTTATAAATTTATCAAAGATTATACACATACTAAAAGTGGGGTGATTTGAGGTTCCATGAACTATTATGTCTAAAGAAAAAGTAGTGGAAGTATTTCATACCATATGTGGTGAGATATTAATATAATAACTACTCTATATATTTTATGAAGGATACTAAACTGATAGAGGCATTGAAATTATAGGAAATCTTGGTATAGAAGATAGTGGGTGTGGATATAATGGTGGCATGTATAGAGGAGTAGTTCTCTATAAAATATACGGTGGGTATGAATAATAGGGAGATATGGGAGGATGAGGACTACCATCCTCCATGTATGTGGATGGAAAGTGATAAAGAAAATTACTAATCATTATCATATACTAAAATAAGGTGATGAAATCATTAGTGGATAACATCTTGGTTACTAAAGCGGTATAGTAGGAGGATGAACTATAGAACCTAGAGTACTTCTAGGTATATAATGAGTTTAAAGTTTCATCCCATACTATGGAGTTCCCTATGTATCCACATAACAATCAATTTATCTCCATAATAATTATTCCAAACATCATATGGGTGATAAAATAAATTTTATATTTTAAAAAAATGAATAAATCACTTATTTCAATCACTATTTATACTTAGAAATTGTGACATTTTTATTCCCATGAAGGTGATCACTAGATAATAATTTCATTATTCATATCAATGATCAATGGTTTCGTCCCTAAGTATCTTAAATATTTCTCATTACTCTGTATTTTTTTCTATGTACTTATTTATACACAAACATGTTAACTTGAAAATTCTATGTAGTAATGTGAGATAATTTAAAATATTTAAAATATTAAATAAAAAAATTATATGAAATAAAAGACAAATTAATAGTTATAAAATAATTTTAATTAAAGGGTTAATTAACTTATAAGAAATATATATATATATATATAATTTAATATTTGGATAATAATTTGATGACACATCGCACTGTTTTTTTAATTTATTAGTAAAACTTGAATGGCCTGAAGGCCATATTTTTTTATTGATTTTTTATAACCCACCTTTCAAGGGATGAGGGGGAACCCTTAAAAGGTTTGTAGGCAAGATATTACATAACCCATAGGTCTTAGTAAATATACATACTATAACTACATGGAACTTCTCCTCCCTAGATTATTCATCATGATGTCAGCTCTCCACCTTCACATGGCTTGTTCGGCTAGGCTTCCTATGTATGCACAGGATGGTCTCGATGGAAATGTTATACCCTCTCTTTTTGAAAAATCCTCTTAACTTCTGCTCTGGTGAATGCACATGGTCTGAATCCTTATCTATATTCTTCTCTTTGTATAGTTTGTCTAGTCATTTAAGCACAGTTTCAGGTGGCTCAAAGGCCTTGAGGTGGCCCGAAAGCCTTTCTAGCCCAAAGGTATTGGGTGTCTCGAAGGCCTTGAAGGACATGAGGCCCAAAATAGTGCCTTGAAATCCCAAACAGATAAATAGTCCCCATTGTTACAGTATTGAATAGTGCCTACTACAGTCCCTGCTACTATAATTATATATTAACCTGAAAATTATGTCTCCACCCAGTTTTGAAATTAGGTATCTTGGATGCACTTATCAAGTCCTCACTAACTAGGCTAAGTCTCTTGTGCAATTTATTAGAAAATATGATTCGATTAAATTGATAAGTATCTATAGTAAACCTAAAAAAATTAATTATGCACCATCTTTAAATATCTACAAACAAGCATTCACCATGTGATAATTATATATATTAAATATTTCCAAATGTGTTGATGTTTTTCATTATCTATTATAATATCATGTTCATGTTCTATTATAAAAATTGAATCATTTTTTCCATCGTGTGAAACATTTGAGTGAATATTAATTGTTTTGTTCAAAACATGATTATCATTCATACCTTCATCATAAATATGTCTTCAAATAACATCAAAAATAACAAAGAATTATTGTTTTAAATGATTAATTAAATAAAACACTTATCTATCTTATAGGGAAATAATAAAAGGCTCATCAATATAAATTTTATACTTTATATCAATCACTCTAAATCAAAAAATATTTGTACGCATTCTTTTTCATGTCAAAAAATCAAACCAGTTGCATTTCATCATTATGGAAATACCATATGTGTAGTAATATAATATTATTATTCTCTCAATAACCCCATAATAAGATATATTTTCTAATCAAGGTTTCATGTCAGATTCACAAGTGCAAAAATTCATTATTTCACTTATCATGACATGGTAATGTTGTATTATCATGTATGTACACAGTAATTTAAAATTAATTTAAAAACATTGATAAACATTTATTTACACTCATATTTCACATTTTTAGACTGAATTTAATTTAATTGATCTCATAAAATAAATAATCTATTGGTAAGTGTTGAACTAGAAATATATCAATATCTAATATTAAGAAAGTGCCTACAATTATGTCATGTATAAAATTAAGTAAGTTTCCTTTGATTTTAACCACTAAGTAAATTTTTTTTCTCACCATTAATATATTTTAAAGATCAAAAACTTTTTTAAAGAATTTTATTTTATTTTATTTTATTTTATTTAATTATTTTATTTTTTATTTTTATTATTCTTATTATTCTATATAGTTATTTCTAATTTTTTTGTGAAGTTTTTCTTTTTCCTTTATATATCATTTATAAAGATATATTTACCATTATGTGAGATTTAAAAGTATTACTTTACTCTTATGTATCTTTCTTTTTACCCTTACGCATGTATTGAAATTCTTTTTCCACCCTTACATAACATTTTGTGTACCCTTAAATAAGTATTTTAACATTTTATACCTTTTCATAGATTTGATATACCCTTAAACATGATTTATTAATTTTTTTATAACCTTACAAGATTTTAAATTACCTATATGAAATTTCAACTTACCTTTATGAAATACAAAATTTTTCTATTTTACACATATTCAGAATTTTCTTACCTTTATGCAAGCCAACTTACATTAATACAATTACCCTGATGTGAGCCTCTATACCCTTACATGAGCCTTATTACCATTATGCAATTATCTTTTTATTCTATTATGTTTATGAAACCCTTTTATTTTATAGGTTAACTTTATGCAAGTTATGTATTTTAATATTTACCTATACGCAACATGAAAGATGACCCTTACATAAATCCGGTTATCCAGTTTTCTCTATTTTCAAGATTTTCATGGAATATTGAATTGTATCATATATATAAAAATTGATTGAATTGTTTTAATAGTTTTATAAATTCATATTAATGTTATAGAATCTATGTGAAGTAATTTTATATTGTTTTATAAACTCATATTTGTAGATTAAATATGTTATTTATTCTTATATATTTTTATTGTGTTAAACTCAAATAATTAAATTTTATTATTTTGAGTTGTTTTTTATAATTTTATTATTTATAAAATCATATTTAGATAAAATAAGATATTAAAACTTGTTTTTTATCTTTTAATATGTTACATTTAAATAATTATATTATCTCATGTTTCAAAAATGTAAGGTTTATATTTTTAGATGTGAGATTCCTATTATTTATTTGACCTATATTTATTGAATTGTTTTAAACTTCCCATCAAGTTTTTTTAAATTATTTTTAATTATTTTGAATTTTTATAAATTTAAATGATAATATTTTGGATAATTTTCCTCACTCTTTGATAATTATAGAATTATACTATTTTTTATTATTCTAATTGCCTCACGATAACCTTTGTCTTATAATGTTAATTTTATATTAAATGGATTGGAAGTATTTATCAAATGATGGTCAAGATACAAAAAAACTATAAATATACAATTTTGAGACAACTGATGGATTCTATAAGCTTTCTAAATGAATTTAGAGCCTATAAATAAGGACCTTGGGAGGCTTGGACATCTAAAACAATTCTTCCTTGACATAGTTTCTTGTCAAATTTCTAACATTCTAACATTATCTCAAAGAACTTTTCATCTTTATCTATCTACTTAAAATGTGTGTATTGAATTTTTAATATCTTTATCACTTACTAAATATTCACATTCCCCTCTTTTATTTTTATTTTTATTTGGGATAATTGTGAATAATCCAAAAAATATATTCTCTTCCTTTTTTCTTTTTTTTGGAACACATTGCCTTTAAATTGAGAGACTAAGGTTTAATTTTCATTTTTACTTTCAAAATAAAATAGACCAATCTATTTTAGTTTTCTAGATTTTCTATTAAACTAATTGTATATTTGAATCAAGTTTCTTACTATAACCTAAAAATTAAGGGATAGTTTTGGTAACATAGATATCATTAAATACAAAGTAATAATTCATTAAATCCTCAAGAAATTGAGGTTTTAGATGTAGGGGTACTTTTTTGGTACCATTTTCGATCTTCATTACCAAATATCATGTCATATTTAATTTCTATAATTTAATTTTTTTTATTGATTTCATTCATTCATTTCATAATTTGTTTAATCCATCAAACGTACTTAATTTATTTTTTCTCAAATCTCTATCTATTTATTTCTTCTTATTTTAATTTTATTATTTTTATTTAAATTATTTGATTATTTTATTTTATTTAAAATTTATAATTTCTTTAATCTTTTTAAATATTTTTTTTAAACTAGGATTTTTTCCTATAAAATTTTTAAATGAAAATTCACCCGCCCTCCCTCTTTCCATTTTATCCTCTATATTCAATCTACATTTAGTATCAAGGGGGTTTTTAATTTCTTTAATTTATTTATTTTCAAATTCTATGAAAGTTTTTACTTTCAAAATATTTAATCTATTTTTAAAAGAAAGCTCTCTTTTTTAAATGGATTTTTCAAACACTCATAGTAGACCTGAATAAAAATCATTGGGTTGGGCTCCATTTTCTTGTGGTACTGATTATTATTATTGAAAATAAATAATTTATATATTTATTATATCAATTTGATATCCTTTTTAAATATTTTTTTTCATGATTATACTCTTTCAAATAATAATGAAGATAAATAGACCTCTAATGATATTTATGGTTTTTAATTAGATAGTAAACCTATGAATACATTAAATTTTTGTTTATATATTAATGAGTTTAATAGAGTTTATTCATGTATAAAAGAACATGAAATATATAATTTATTTGAAGTTATGCATAATAGTATAAATAAAGTTAAGGATACTAGGATTGACATTTATAATAAATATTTTGAGAGTTTCTCTATGAATCATAAAAAATCTATAACTAATATATTTACAAGATTTATTGAAATTTTTAAGGGCCAAAAATATCTTAGTGAAACGCATTCTACATAAAATTTTGTTAAGAAAATCCTTTGGGTTTTACAAATCATTTGGGATCCAAAATTCACCACAATTCAAGTGGCTAAATATGTCAAGAACATTCTTATCAAGGAACTCGCAGGTTCTCTCATAACGTATGAGATAACCATGAAGAGATAAGCAAAAAATAAGGCTAATGAGTTTAAGGATGCTAAAAGATCGATTTATTTCAAAGAAAATAATGATGACTCATTTTGAAGTGACTCAAAAAATTCTAACTTTATCAAGGTGATGAATAAGTACCATAAAAATAAGTGAACCTTTCAAAAAAATAAAAATGTAAAATAAAGAATTCAACATAACTTGTTTTTGTTGCAAAAATAAGGGTCACATAAAACCATATTGTCTATTACAAAAGAAGAATGAAAAATAAAATAATGAAGGTAAGAATATTTAATGGTCTCAACATGGATCACTAACAATGACACATTTCATCATATTAATGAAGTGATGAAAGACCCAAGTATCTCATTACACATGTAAAGTTTGGAATTTAGGTTAGTTCCAAAAATTTTCATTCTTATTATCATTCATATTCCAACTCTTATACCTCTTCTACCACTAATTTAACTTATTAATATCTTCTCAATGCTAAAATTGAACTCCAAATTATTTTTATCTTATTACAAAATTCAAAGATATTAAAAAGAAACAAAATATTTTTGTTTTTTCAAAAGATCAAATTTTAAGAGAAAAAGAGTATTTTAAAAAAATTAAAAGACTTATCAATTGTTGAAAATTTTGAATTAAAAATTAGAAATCTTAAAATGATATTTCTTGTTTTAACTAAGAGGAAAAAATTTAAATAAAATGTTGGGTTCTTATAGATGCATTAAAAATAATTAGGGTTTTGTTTTTTCAAAAAAAATCAAGTTTTTTCAATCATTCTAAAAATATTAATTTTATAAAATTAATTTCTTAAAATAAATGTTATAATTATTGCAATAAATTTGGTCATTTATTCTATGAATGAAACTATAAAAATTCTAGATATGGTAGACACAAATTTATTCATCATTATTATCATGTTTAAAAAGAAAAAACTTGTTCCAAACAAGTTTATATTCCAAAATCTTTTTTAAATAACTTAAGTGGACCCAAGATATGGGTAAAAAAATGATAGTTTATTAAATTTTTATAGAAAAAGATAAAAACTCAAGAATATACATGTTATATGGATAGTGGGTGATCAAGAAATATGTGTTGTGATCCTTCGGAATTCAATAATATTAGAGATTTTGATGAAGGACATGTCACCTTTGGAGATAATTCAAAATTAAAAATTACTAGTATATGTACAATTGGTTTCTCCAAGTCTAATATTATTAAATATGATTTATTTTTCAAAGTATTGAATCATAATTTACAAATAATTAGTAAATTATTTGATAAAAGTTTTAAAATTACTTTTAAAAATCGTTTTTATAATGTTTTTTTCTAAAAAAAATTTTATTTACCACATTCAATTTTCAAAATGTTTATATTATAGATTTAATATCTATAAAAAGTCAAAATTTTAACGTGTTTAAGTTAAAAAGATAACGATTCTTGTCATTGGAACTGGCACCAAGGTCATTCTAATATTAATTCTCTTCTCACACTCAACTATAATCTACTAGTATGAGATATACCGAAATTATATTTTAAAGATAACTTAGTTTGTGAACCTTTCTAACTTGGCAAGAAACACATGTAGTCTTTAAAAACTAAATGCCTTCTAACCTCTTTTAAATCCATATAACTAGTCCAACTTGACCTTTTTAGACAAACTCAAGTTTATATTATTAGAGTTAAAAGTAACACCTTCATAGTTATTTACTACTTTACTAGATTTACATGGGTTTTATTCTTAACTGATAAGAATGAGGATTTTAATATCTTTATCAACAATTCAAGGAAATAAAAAAATAAAAAAAGTATATAAACTATTTTCCCTTATAATTTTCCATGGTATATAATTTTATAATTAATTATTTGATGAGTTTTATACTTATCAAGTTTATCATCATTCCTTTTCCTCTCCAAGAGTACCTCAACAAAATTGGGCTATTGAAAGGATAAATAAGTCCCTATGAGAAATTTTTAGGACTCTCCTTAAAATATTTTTACTTTACTCAATATTTCTATGACAAGGTGGTCAATTCCACTTGCTTTATACATAACTTTATCCTCGTAAGACTCATATTAGGAAAAAAAACCCTTATGGACTTTTCAATGTAAAAATTACAAATGTTGTATTCTTTAGAGTATTTGGTTTTAAATGAATTATCCTTAATACTGATGATAATTTAAGAGAGTTTGACCCTAAATCTTATAAAATAATCTTCCTTGGGTACTCAAACTAAATTAAATAATTATGAGCCTTATATAAGAGGAAAACCCCCATTGAATATTCAATTCACATAAAATTTGTTGAGAATCTTCATAAATCACATCGAAAAAGTGATTATGATGTTGATTAACTTAGTTTGACCCTTCCAAAACCTCAATAATCTAAAGTAATTGAGGAAGCTCTATAAACCCCATCCTCTCCATTACATAAATCTTGTACTAAATCCAAATACCATCCTCTTGATAAATTTATCAAAGAATTACAATCTAGAACTCATACTAGAATGTTAGTATTAAAAGATATTTAAAAACAAGATTTTATCTATCTTATTGAACCTTATTCCATTTATAAAACTATTAATTATGAGAATTAGATACTTTCTATACAAGAGGAGTTGAACCTATTTCAAATAAATAACATTTGGAATCATATGGAACATCTTGATAATCATCCTATTATTGTAACCAAGTGGGTTTTCAAAAAACATGATAAATATGTAAATGTTATTCATAAAAAGGATTGAATTGTTGCTTAAAGTATATAATAAATAAGAAGGTATTTATTATGGTGAAACCATTTCTCTTATTAATCAACTTGAACATATTATAATTTTATTGGTAGTCACCTCTCAGTTTAATTTCAAACATTTCCAAATGGATGTAAAAAAGTGGTTTTCTAATTGGTTTTATTTATGAAAATATTTTTGTAGATTATCCACCTAGTTTTGAAAATGCTAAATTTCAAAATTCTAATTCCAAGTTTACAAAATATCAATATGGTGTAAAAAAAGACCCTTGGGCATCATATGAGCGGTAAACTAAATATATTTTATCAAATGATTTCAAAATGAGAAAATTGGTTTCCAAACTTTTTATCAAACCCATTTCAAATGACTTATTAGTTATTCAAATTTATATTGATGATGTTATTTATGTATCAATTAAAGAAACTCTTTTCAATGAATTTTCTAATTTAATGAATAAAGAGCATAAAATTAGTTTTATGGGAAAACTTAACTTCTTACTTGGTTTTTAAATTTCTCAAAATTTTGATGGAACTTTTTTAAACAAATTAAATACACTAATGAACCTCTAAATATGTTTGTCGCGGATCATGAACTAACAGTTATAATTCCCATGAGTATAACTTGTAACACCCCAATCTTTCACGGTACGATTCTCTTGGAATAATACAGTAGCGTGTGTTGTATGCAACTTCGAGATTCTAGCACACTGCGATCAATCAAAGTAGCCATTATGAATAGTAATACCCACTTTTTGAAATTTTATAAATTTTATCTCTCAAAATGGACTTCATTTTTGGATTTGTAATATCTAAATTAGCCTTGGGTGAAATTTTGGTACTTTTCGGGTAACTTTTATATTTTGATGAATAGTGAAAATTACTATAATTTAATTAAAAACAACTTTTTTAATCGAAATAATTAATAGTGATAAATTATGAATTTGAGTTGTTTTAAAGTATATTTAGAATTTATTTTTACCATTTAATACAATTTTTTTCATTGGACAAAATTTCACTATTAAACCGGACATAAACAAGTGTCAATCTTTTGATAGTTATTATCTCTTAAAAACACGCTTTTTGTTTTAACAACGGGAATTAATGTTAAATTAATTTCTGCCACTTATGTGTTTTGAATTTTGAAAAATGGATTCCATATTTAGAATCAGGATGTCCAAATTTTTTAAATAGGTAACCTTTTTTTAGACATTTTGAATAATTACTTCGGTAAATATTTTAATTACCATGGTTAAAGGGTAAATCCGGTAAATAAGGGTAAGAAAATAATATTATAATAATAATGAATTACCCTAAAACGTGTCTTAACCTTATGTTTTGATACATTTCCGACCATGGTCATCTTTGGGTTGATTTTATGACCCCATGGATCCACTTGTAAGTGATAATGACACTTTATATTAATTAAGTTAAAGTAAAGACAAAAATGACATAAGCATATAACTTTTAGAAAAACAATTTTTACATAGGGTTATATATGTTGGATTTTCAACTATAAATATTCATTAGAAAGATAAAAAATATTTCCTACATAATGGTATTTTATTTATAATTTTTATACATTTAACAATTAATATTATTTATGACACAATAATGATGCAGTATTTTCCTTATTAATGAAATAATCAAATAATTGGTATTATAAATGTTAAAATAAATATATATTGAAAGTTTTGATGACATACATGAATTTTATTTGTTAATATGACATTATATGATTTCTTAAATGATTTTTTTTTAATTAATAAAGTTTTTAAGACTTTAACAAAAATCAATTATTGAATAGTGTCAAAATTGACATAAATGAGTTTTTAAAACAAATATTATATTATTAATTGATATTATATTCCTAAAAATATAATGTTAGGCCAAAATACTTATATCATGATATTTGTATCATTACTTTACCACTTGGGAGTCTCTTATATGTATATAGTAAGTTTATTAACTATATAATATAAAATACAAAGTGACATGGTAAATGTCAAACTAATTAACTAAGAGTTAAAACTAAAAGATAAGGTTAATATAATGACCCAAACCTGTCTAAATTATATTGGTTGAAATTATTTCGACCCATACCCACCTTATACTTTTAATAATCCACTTTGTAGCCATTATAAACCGTATATGAATTTATTATAAAATAATATTTCTAAGTTTTCCAAAGGTGCCCCTCACCCCTCTTATAAAAGGGAACTCCCCTTCTCACTAATTAACACATTAAAATCCTTTTGGATCAGACAAAACCTGCCCAAATACTCTCTCAACTTCCCTAACTTGAAACTAGAGGCCTTAGTTTTATCATAAATCCAACCTAAGGATCCCTTTTGATCAAGTCAAAAGGAAGAACCCAAAGAAGAAGTAATGTTTTCACCACCCTCTTTCAAGTTCATTTCTTCTTCAACTTCTTCTTTATTTGTTATTTCAATTATAAAATAATAACTCCAGTATATTATATATTCTATGATTTTATTAAAAATATGGTACAACCATATTCAGTATTCTATCCATCCTTTTAATGACATGTCACCATACGTGCGTACATACGGCCTACCATCTCCACGTCGTGGTGTAATTGTTATTCAATACATTATTATTTGTATGGGTATAATAATGATGTTTAATTAATATAAATAATAAATATAACATGATAATTATTCTTTATATATGATATACCATCCAATTATATGTTATTTTAATATCAAAACAATGATATTGTTGCTCGTGCGTACGTACGGACTACCGTCCCCATGAACGCGATGAGATTCATTCCCCATCGTATCCATTCAAGACTAATTCTCATTTGATGATTAAAATTAATGTTTAAGAACTTTATATCATTCTTTATATGAATAAGATATAACCTAAACTTAACAAACACGACTTATGTAACACAACATATAAAAGAAAACGATTAAGTTAACACCGAAAAAAACGATAATACTAAGATATTATTAACAAAGAAATGTTAAAAGATCATATATGATATCATATTAATGTATATGATTCTTGTATAATTAAATAACAATTATTTAACCATTATACAAGAGGCTAACCTACCCTCTACCAAGGAAAAAGTACAAAGTAAGGGGTTTCTTATCTCACTTTTAATTCCGTGAGATTTCCATTGTTCACCACTTATTTATTGCATGTGGTGTGTGTACTGCCCATGATTGTATTCATTGTGTAATATAATTTAATTTATGTATATTTAAATCATCATTGTATGATCCTTCTTTCGAGGGTGTATGTTTCGTATGTTACCAAATCGATAAGGGAATTTGAAATTTCAATTTCCACTCATTCGGATTTACGCATACTTCATTGATTATTTTACTCCACGATTATGTGTGGAATCACTATTCATTTTATTATGTCATAATTTCCACTCCCCTTTATGTGGATATAATATTGATACACATAATCACTCCATTTATAAATTCTCAAGTCATTGTTATGAACTTGATAAGAGTAATTTTTACTCAATCTGGATTTGTTGAGTTAAACATCCAATCCATTGGTGTTGTTTTTACAAGAATATGTGTGAATGTACTTTGATTGTTTTACACTTAATATCAAATCATATTGAGTTTATTTATATTCGTCACACATAATTATGTCGTTCATTTATCCTTAACCTAAGGATACGGCCTTTATGAGAGATTTCATCTCGATTTACATTCCATTGAGACTCCTTTGTTGTTATACACAAAATCACTTTTATATGGTGTATATAATGTACTTTGACATAGTATATCATGAATCCCTTTATTATCATGATATTACAAGGTTTTTTATTATCTTAATTATTTTTATTCAAGTTTCTCCCTTTTGTTTAAGAACTCTAACTAAAATATCATTTTAAAATGTTTTAAAGATTTATTATTCTAAATCTTTCTCATTAATGCCGATGTTTTAAAAATGGTTTTAAGGATTTATTTATATGGAAATTAATGTTTTCAAATAAAAATACCTTTTAAAAATTTCAAAGTGTTATGGGACACATTGATTCAAAAATATATTTTAAATGGCTTCTTGAAAAATAGTGTGACTTTTAAATGTTTTCAAGAAAATGGGGGATATTTCTCTCAATAGTTTGATGAGTATTTTAATCGATGTCAATATCCTTCATTATTCTCGATTGGGCTTAATCTGACACAATACAATCTTCCATGTTGTATCGAATGAGTTATGTTTGACTGTGGATATACTATTTTTATACCATTCATGGTTTGTGGTTAATGTATTGACATTTCATATGCTAGTTTTAATACGAATGTTTATGTTATGTTTCAAACTTTTCATATGAGGAAGGCATTGGACTTATTAAGTGACGAGTGGAGCCCTCTATAGCTCCTCGATGAATTGTTAGGTCTCATGAGACAAACTAGTGTCTTGGCACGAGGCCTTGACATAATATTATTTTTATTCTTGGCACGAGGCCCTGGCTACGTGGTTATGATAGTCTGGAATTATGCATTCCATCATTATGAAAGTGGTTATTAATATTGCATGTAATTATTCGACTAGTAGAATATCCATGTGAATAAGTATATGACATTATTTCATTTTATTTTTTCCATATTATGCTGAAGTTCAAGTTTAAAAGGCTTTTTTTAGTTATACATTTCCTTAAATGTTTATTCTTATTTATGAAAGTTTCTGCTATATTGTTATCCTTACTGGGCATTTGAGCTCACACCTTTCTATGTTTTATTTTTTCCAGGATGTGAAGAAGTATTTTATGAATGACCTGTAGGGATATTATAAGGGGATATGAGTGTGGATAGAAGATGTCGTTGTAGTTTTCACTTTATGATGTAATGTAAACTTGACAAATGTATCTAGTTACTCCAAGGCTACTAAACTAATCGGTCTTTCGAGACTTGATCTTTTGTGATCATGCCAATGTTATGTAATAATGCACCGACTCTAGGTAACTGGGGTAGGGGCATTACATAATTAGTAATCTAAAATTGTATAAAGTCCATAAATTGTTATATAATATGCCTTATAAAAGTGTGATCATAATTCTACTTTACTATGAACCATCTATACATCATGTTCATTGTATTCCTTTGTTCATGTTTTCAATCCAATCCAAATGAATCTCATTTAAAGTCCCCCTAAATAATTTTCTATTATTTTAATGGAATAAAGACCCTTGTATTATTTTCTCCTAAGGAAACCTATTTTGAATTTTTTTAAAATACTGATTTTGGAGGATACAAACTATAAAAGAAAATTACTAGTGGAACTTTTCATCTACTAGGAAAATCCCTCTTCTCTTGGAGTTGTAAGAAGAAATACTCTATTTCTCTTTTTATAGTCAAAGCAGAATACATAGCCACTTGGAGTTGTTACACCAAAGTTATATGAATGAAACATACTCTCTTGGTATTTGGGCTAATATATTATTCTATTATTATCAAGTGTGGCAACACTAGTTCAATCTATATTTCTAAAAAAACCTATTCAACACTATCGCACTATGTGCATTCACTTGAGACACCATTTTCTATGAGAACACTTTAAAAAAGGTGATATTGATTTTTAATTTGTTTTCATAAACTTTAAACCTTCCAATATATTTATTAAATCCCTTCCTCTTGATCACTTTGAATTAATCAAAGGCAAGTTGGGGTGATTATCTTATGATTATTATCTATTAATATCTTAGAAATCTTGGGATGTTTTTCATTTTTAAAATTATTTTCTCAAAATTGTTTTCCAAAATAGATTTCAAATTATCTTATTAAAAAATTCCAAGATTTTTCTTACTTTTTAAAAAGTGAAGTGAGTATAATAATTTAATAAAAAAAACTTAATTTCGGGATACAAACAAGTGGATGTGGTTTTAGTGCAGATATTGCTAGGGATTTACCCCAAAAATAGTTGATTATGTTTGTTAACCTTTTATCCTTCCTCGACATGGTGAATGGGCCTTTAATACACACCTAGTTTGACACTCTTGGGGAATTTGTTATGGTTTATTAATAAAATATTTACAATTCCTTAATAATGAATATTATTTTTCAAAATAATTATTTTCTAAGTATTTTATTTCGTTATTTTGGTTATGTTTAATGTCTATAATCTCTTTAAACTCCCTTGATGCATTAATTGAGGGGTATTTAAACTTTTTAATGCGGAAATGATCATTGAATATATATTTTATTTTTCAAAATTATATTTTAAAATTTTAAATTTTTGTTTAGTTTTTCAAATAAATGTATTTAAAATTTTTTAAAATATATTTTTATTCAAAGTTTTATTTTAACTTTTAAATTATATTTTATTTTATTGAATATTTTAAAGTTTTAAAAAAAATTCAATACATTATTTTTATCTCACTTGAAATGTCATTAATGATGATAACATATATTTAATTCTTATCTCTTTTTTCTCTAGCTTTAGGTTTAACTCATTTTTGATAATTTAAAAGGGGGAGAAATGTCTAGTTTTGGGAGAAATATCTAGTTTTATGATTAATATTTTTTTTCTGTATTTGATTCTCTTATTTGATTTAATTATTACTCAAGTGTATATAATCATCAAAAAGGGGGATATTTTTGTGATTCTCACCATTCATGGATTTTAATTATCATAAATATTATTGAAGTGTTTTATTTTATTTCATTTTATTTTATATTACTTTATTTTATTTTATTTTATTTTATTTTTTTATTGTTTTTTTAATTATTTCATATTTTATTTTTATTATTATTATTATTATTATATATAGTTATTTTTAAATTTTTTTTGTGAAAAAATAATTTTATAAAAAAAATTACCTTTATAAATCCTTTATAAAAAAATATTTACCCTTATGTGAGATTTCAAAGTCTACTTTTATCCTTATAAAGATTTCATTTTACCCTTACGCATGTATTAGAATTTTGTTTCTACCCTTATGTAACTATACATGTACACTTATTTAAGTAGTTTAACTTTGTTTTTACCTTTACATAGATTTCATTATGCATGATTTGTTAATTATGTTCTACCCTTACAAAAGTTTACTTTACCATTATATAATTTCACCCTAACTTTATATAGCACATGGATATTAGATTATACCCTTACGTAGTATGTTCTTACCTTTACATGAGCCAACTTACCTTTGCACATCTATCATTATGCGATCATACTTACCTTTACACAATTCTTATTTTATTCTCTTAAATTTTTTAAACCTATATATTTTGTAATTTAACTTTACACAAGCTGTGTATTTTATGATTTACCATTATAAAACATGAAAAATTACCCTTACGTAAACCTAGTTGTCCAGTTTTCTCTCTATTTAGAATTTTCAAGGAATATTGAGTTTCTGCATACATATAACTATAGTTTAAATTATTCTAATGTTTTTATAAACTTATATTAATCTTATAAAACCTATATTATGTTTTCTTACATTATTTTAAACACTTTTATTTTCAATATTAAATATCTTCTTCATTATCATATATTTTTACAGTATAAAACTCAAATAATTTGATTTTATTATTTTTAGTTGTTTTCTTTAATTTTATTATTTCTAAAATAATGTTTAAACTAAAATAAGATATTCAAAAAATATATTTTTTTAATGCAGTATATTTAAATATTGATATTATCACATGTTTTAAAAATGGAAAGTTTATTTTTTTAGATGTGAGATTCCAGTTATTTCTTTGACATGTCCTTATGGAATACTTTTAAACTTCCTATCAAGTTTTTTTAAATTGGTTTTAATTGTTTGAATATTTTTAAATTAAAATTATTATATTTTCTCAATCTACCTCCCACTTTGATAATTCTAGAATATTATTTTTGTTTCTGTTATTATTGTTGTCTTTGTTTTAATTTCCTAATAATAACCTAGTTCTTGTTGAGTTAGTTTTATATTAGAGGGATTATTAAGCTTGATAAAATGATTATAAAGTTAAATATAACACAGAAATATTCAATTTTAATACTATCGATAGATTATAGAATCTTTTTTAAGGAATTTAGATCCTATAAATAGAGACCTTGGGAGGCTTTTCAATCTACAAAAATTATTCATCAACATACTTTCTCTCAAATTTATACCATTCTCACCTTATCTCAAAGTTATTTTTTATTCATCCCTATCCTTCATAGAGTGTGTAATAAATTTGTAATATCTTTCTCAATCTCTCTATATTCTTATTTTCCCCTTATCTTCACATTTTTCTTTGGGAGAAATTAGACAAAGACAAAAATATATTCTCTTCCTCTTTTCTTCTAATTTGGTGCTCACTTCCTTTAATGTGAGTGACTAAGGATAACTTTTATTTTTTTCCTTTAAAAATAAAAGAGACCAAACGTTTTGAGGTTTCAAGCTTTTCCATTAAATAGATAGGGTATTTTATCTAGTTTATTACTATAACATAAAAAATATATATTTTTGGTAACTTGGCTACCATTTAATTCAAAATATGGATACACTAAATCCTAAATAAATTGAGGTGGTAGATATAGGGATACCTTTTTTTACTATTGTTGAACTACCTTAACAAATATTGTGAATTATTTACTTTTCTCAATTTAATTTATTTACCACTTTAATATGTCAATTTCATAATTTTTTTATACATCAAACTTACTTAATCGATTTATTATCAAATTTCTTTTTTTGTTCCTTCCACTTTTAGTTTTATTATTTCACTTTCAATAATTTTATTATTTTATTTTATTTAAAAGGTTTTAATTTATTTAATCTTTTTAAATGAATTTTTTTAACATGGATTTTCTTTCTTTAAATTTTTTAAATGGAAATTCACTCCACTCCCCCTATTTCCATCTTATCCTCTATATTAGACCTACAAGAAACTCTTTAATATGAAATTTATCTTTCCTAATAATAGATAAATAGTGATGGGTTATTTTTATAATTTCAATATTTTCTCTTCAAATATGGAAATATTAATATTCCATAAGCTATGAGAAATATTACATTCAAGAAAATCCATATTTTTAAATTTACTTGATGTAATCATCAACCCTACAATAGTTGAACAATACCAAATGATATGTTATTTCCCACTATTACCTACTCAAATTATATAATTAATGTGATCTATATATACCCTATATTTGGGGAAATGATGAAACTATTTCCTCAATGGGATTATATTTCTAATTTTTAATTCTCATTTTCTGATTACATCTCATAGTGACATTACCCATGTAAATTGAATAAAAATCCATGCATTCTTATGAAAAATAATCTTTAATAATGGAGACGTCATAATTATTATTCTTTATTATATAAAATTTCATCAAGACATAATTATTTATATGGGATACATCCAATGACATGAAATATAACCACTAAAAATATCCTCCATGGGATGATGCATCATTATATATATTGTACATGTGAAAAATTATGGAGGGGGAAATTTTCAAGTCAGAAAGAATTACCAGCATATATTTTTTGTAATTTTCTAACAACTCTCTTATTCATGTTTTCAGCATAATGGTATCAATAGAAGTGACATAACTAAATGATAGTGGCCCCAAATTATTTTATGATAAAATTTAAATGACAATGGGAATCAATTCATGTAATAAGACATGGTATTCATGGGTTTTAATATATTTTAGTTTCGTATTTCATGAATTAATCCATTTTTAAATTCTTCTTGAAAAACAATTTGGAATATTTAGAGTTTTCAACACTTGAATGAATTTCTTTTCTCTGTATTTTTCCTCAAAAAACAAGAATAAGGAACATTAGAATTATTTTGTCTAATTAAATTAGGATGAAGGATTGGTTTTATATCCCAATCTATTAAATCTTGGCATGGACATAAATCAAATTTTTGTTTTCCCCTTTGCATTAGAAAGAGATACAGGTAAAATTTCACATGAATTTTTCTTAATATAAATTGTATCCAAGTAAATATTTAATAAATTCAATAACTCATATGGTAAATTAATGAATCTATCTATATTTATATAATTACTATTGGAATTCAAAGGAACATTGCTTCTCTTTCTAGAATTTTATTTTCCCTTACCAGGAACAAAATTCAAACCATTAAGTTCTTTAAGGACATCATACCATAGCATTCATTGTTGTAGTTTTTCTTTCTATATATAAATATAAAAGTATCTATGATTTTCCTATTATTGATAATCCATTGGTAGAAATAATTGATACCATATAATAATGAAATTTCTATAAAAATGTAATATCAAAGAAATTTTATTTTTCATATAAATAATTCAAGATAATTTCTCATTTTCTCTCTAACCACAAATCATCCCATAAGTAAAAAATAATTTATAGTATATAAAATTGTTTTAAGGATTATAAAATAATCCTTTCTAGAAGAATCATATGGTTTCACACTAAAAGTACACAACTCCTTCAACTTATATATTAATGGTAGGAAGTATATGTCAATACCATTTTTAGGATCAGAAGTCCTATATATAAATATACTCATGATAGTGAATTAATTATTCATATACATCCATAGTGAAAAGTTAAAATGTGAATGAAAATGGGTAACATACTATGTGGAGTATGAATATGGAGAAATTTTTTGAATCCATCACATGATAATCCCAATATAACATTTTATGGGCCAGCTACAAAATATGGATGTTTCCTATCAAATTTATACCATGTTAATCCATCTATTCGATGAACTACTTCATTATTATCCTTATTTATTTTATCTTCATGCCATGTCATATCCCTTTTCATTTGTTCATATATAATGTTTTTAATGTCTTGGAGTCAAAGTAAAGTGACACATCATATTTTATCATTCATGTAATTAGATTCCATATTTATTATCCTTCTATATTGATTTATTATATTGTTTTCACTCATTAAAAATTTCATTTTCCTTCTAAAACAAACAATGATCTATAGGGAATGCATGAAACTTAATAAATGAAGATCCAAATTTATCAATCAGCTTTGATTTTATTCAATAATTTTCAGTAATACTTGAATCTTTAATAAGTAATTCCTTAAAAAGGAAAGGAGTTAATCAATAATAGTATTAATAAATCCATACATGGATTTAACATTATGTAATTACATTAAAAACTAAAGTCTTGTTATTTAATGATGAGTTTGGTATACTAGGGTACTTGTATCTTCTATCAGCCTTCTAAAACTCTCAATATATTTATTTAGATCAATATATGAAAACTCTATACTTATATTAATATCTTCTTGTACTAGTATACATGAGTGTCAACATATGAAACAAATGTAAAATGATCATAAATAAAATTCTCTACACTAATTCTTTCAGTTGACTTAACACCATTATCTACTTGAACTTTTTATCTATTGTGATACCACAAATGATAGTTAGTATGAAAATAATTTTGAGTAATATGGTAACTAGCTTATTTATGAGTTAATCAAGGTCTACTAACATAATCATAACATGGGTATCCAATCAATCCCTGTAAAAATTGTTATCAAAAGAAAAATATATAAAAACTACAACCCATTATAAAACTCATCGATAATTAAATCATCAATGTACATCTAACATATATCCATTTTAATATTAAAAATAAATTTTTTATTGATTTGACTTATGAAAATATCAAAGAAAATTATAAAACTTGAAAAAATTATTACACAATGATAATTCTTTTATGTACACATTGGTTTTTCATAAAATCAATCAAAGATCTATAGAAATTACTTGACCAATAAATATAACTGGAAAATATTAAATCTTCTATATATTATAATAGATATTAATTAATAATATTATTTTTTAAAGATATAAATATATATTTTAAAGTAATTAATGAAAATTTTGTACCATCTTTATTACTCAAGTAAGTTTTCCATGTATATGAACATTATATTATAAAAATTTTCTATTTGAGAGTGTTAAGATAATTTTGTGGTTCTATTTTAATATCCCACCAATTATTTATTTTTATTTTTAAAAATCACTTCTGTATTTTACAAATATTTTAGTTTTAAAAGTTATATGACAAGTAAATTTTTAGTTTAAATAAAAATATTTTAAAAAATATTAAAGGTGGATTTTTAATTATGTTAAGATACATTAAAAAAATTTATCATTGTAATCTGAAATAAAGCTTGATAAAGTTCTAAATCTATTACTAATTATGCAATATATGAAAATTTATTTAATTTTCTCATAAATCTAAGTATATGGGTTATTATTTTTTTGATGTAATTAATAATTTATATCATGCATGTCTAGAGTTGTTTTGTGCAGTATAAAATATTCTCATATCATGTTTCTAGTTATCTCATACAATCCATTTTTTCAATGCAACTTGTAAAGGACCAACCAAGATCAATGTATGTCATGTACGTGATTTTAAATTGATGTAGTCTTTGGTTTATTTTTTAATCTCTTGGTTATTTACCTTTCATGGGATGTTTTGAGAAAAATTGAATTTTTGGACTTGAAAACAGGTGGCGCAAGGTTAGTAGAAATCGTGTACTAGCCCAAGAGAGACAATGTTCCCTAGAGAGTAGCATTGTCTAGGCTGCATGTCCTACCACATGGGCATGTGGCTCCTCATGCACCTAGAACAATGGTTCATTCAAGGGTGTATGGTTGGTTTCATGGGCATTCACTTTCCCCCAGAAACCTTGTGGCCTTATTACTCCTTGGATAGAGTGGTAAACATAGTTTCCACATGGTTTGAAAAACTATTTAGTCTATTTAGGTCATTAAAATATTAATTTTCACATTTCATCCTTCCCTAATTTTAACCCTAATTCACCCCTAATTCGACCCACATAAGATTTATATCCCTATGCACCTCCTCACCTTCCTCTTGGCTCCCTTGGACTCCCATATTTGGGTGGATTTTTCATTATATCTCCAAATAATAATCAGGTAATCCCTTCCTCTCTTGATTTCTTCCCTATTCTTGGTTCTTCCTTCCTTCCTCTTTGGGTTATTCTTTCTCCAGTGGATTGGTTTCCATAATGTGGTGTAAACCATGGTTCTCTATGTTTAACCATGGTGTTCATGGTATGATATTTCTTTTGTAGGGTCCATTATTGTGTTTTTTTGGTTTTCCATTGGATTCCAGAAGTTTTCATGCTTGTGGTAGGTAATTCCATGATTTATCATTATTAGATGATTTTAGTATGCTTGATGTGCTCCTTGAATGTGATATATGCATTTTTTTTGTAACTTCTCTCTATTTATCATTGTCTTGAGGGGGTAGTGCGACATTTATAGGCCTTAAGTGACACCCCCAAGACTCCAAAGGCTGTAAATAAATGCTAAAGAGCTTCAATACATGTGGGGAATGATTTTTCATTTAAGAATAAAACAACAAACCAAAAAATACATAACCAAAAAATGACTATATGATGCATGATAAAAATGAAATAAATCTCCACATTTCATTTATCAAAACATATTAAATTCATGTACCACAGTAGAAGACTACAATATCAAAGTAAATAGTGGAAGGAAAACTAATAAAACTCCAAGAAAACCACATGACTCCAAGCTTCATAAGATCCATGCTCCAACTTCATCAAACAACTTAAGTATTATGAAGTAGTTCTAAAGACGTGTGATACTTCACCTTTTCCCATATATTGATATATGAAATATAAAAAAGAACCAAAGTTCCAAATCAGGGGAGAGTAATAAAACTAAATAGGTTTTCCCAAATGACTTCCCTACTCACAAAACTAGGATAGAACATGTTAGGAACATTTATATAAAAAAATTATATAAAAAAATTTCTAAAATAGTTTATAACTAAATATAAACAAAATATATAGTAAATAGTTTTCCAAATAAAACGCATAAAAATTTATCTAAATCATTTAACATTACTTTTTGGGGGTAACCATTCCACTCCACATATCCACAAAACTGATCTTGCATGAAACATGGAAGAGGGGAAATCTCTAACCATTATCCATCGTAGTAATGATAGGGGAGACTTATTATCCTTATCTTAACCAAATGCACATAAATGTTTGACAGGGGATACCCATAACCTTTATCCATCCTAGTAATGATGGTTCAAAATCCTGACCCTTATCTATCCAAAATTCACATGAGCACACATAACCAGGTATGCACAAAAACCATTCCAATACAACCATTCCAACCATTTCAATAAAATTGTTCTTTTATTGAAAACCTTTAAAACAACCCAATTAAATACATCTCAATAAAATCATCCTTTTATTTATTTTTCTATAAAATAATTTACCACAATTTCCAAAAATCCACATTTTAAGATTAACATTTTAAAATCAAGAACCTAATAAATTTCCACAAAACACCTAACTCCCTTAATTTTCTAAACTGTTACCAAAGATGGTTTTCCAACAAGAAATTTAAAACATTTTCGAAATAAATTTAAATTAATGCAATCAATTTGAAACTAATTCTTCATGTTATAAATAAATTAGTCTTGATTGAATCCACCTACCTCGAGATTTTGGGTGAAAATGATTAAAAAACATGAAAAACATCAAAAAAAATGGTTGAGTCTCCACAAATCCACCTTAGATATCTTCCCCTATCAACAAAAAGGTGAAATATAACCATATTTGGCATCCAAAACCTTATATCTACAGACAACGAGCATAAAAATAAAAAACTAAGATATAGGGTGAAGTAGATTTAAGAAAAACATCAAGAACCATGAAGAATGATCACATGTCGCTAGGAATCAGCTTATAATCACCAAGGGAAGCCTTCGGATCACCTTTGGACTGATGGGAGAAAATACCTTGACCTTTGGGAAAGTAAAATCCTGATATAGGGCCACATATGTGTAAAAATGAGTGGGCTAGTGGTGAAAAAAAGTGAGATACACTTTTTGAGGAAGTGGTTTCTTGGCATGCATGGTTTAACCACACAATTAGGAAACCATGTGCGTATTGTGCACTAGCCACTACCTTAAGTAAATCCTAGAACTGTCATCTTGCATGGTCTCTAAACTGTGAACCAACCATACCAAATTCACTAACTTAAAAGGCTAGAAACCATTTTAAAGTTCATGGTTTCTACTTAGTGGATGTATGGTTTAGGAAAACTGTGTGCCACCCATGTGCCTCCCATTTGACCATGTATCACTATGCATGGTTTCCTGGAGATGGTGTACGGTTTTCCTAAATTGTTCATTTACCATACACTAGAAGAAAATCCCCAAAACACTCCAAAATTTCTCCAAAATCTCCCAAACTTCACACATATACTTTATATACTTAAAAGTCATAACTAAAGTATATGGTTTTGTCATGAGGAGTTCCACCTATTAGTAGGTGAAGGTGGGAACACCAGCGACCATCCAGACTTTTACAGAAACTACCCATTCCTGAGTGTAAATTTAATGATGTTGTGATGAATTTCATGATTAGTTTACCGAGGTCTCCACAAGATAATGATTTTGTAATGGGTATGTTTTTAACCAACTAAAGAAGGAAGGACACTTCATTCCTTTTTCAGGAGACTTTCTCAGTTAATAAGTTAGGAAGACTATATGTATGTGAGATCATAAAACTATACAGAGACCCTAATACTATCATTTAAGATAGGAAGCTTGTTTCACATCACAGTTCTAGAAGGAGCATGAAGACTCTATGAGTTCATTTTGTCGCTCTGGTACAGGTTCTATGGAAGAACGGCTATGTACAAGATGATACTTGGGAGTGGGGGAAAAATATGTTCCTAATGCATAGTGTTGTTTTCAAATACTATTTCACCACCCTTAGAATGTGAACTCAAGTATGGTTTCTTCTAAGGGGGGGGAAACTATAAGAACCTGGTTTTTCACTCCAGTATGGATTTATAAAATTTTGCTCTATTATTTATTTTGGACCTAATATGGATGCCTAATGAGTTGGAGAAGGTCCTGAGGGTTTCTAATACTTGTTCGGATCCAAAAATCTATATTTTGGAGAAAATATGGGCATGTCCCATGGTTAGTGGAAACCATGTGGGTAGGTCGCATGATTAGATCTAACCGTGCTGATGGTTTTCATCTTCAGGTGGAGCCATCTCGCATGGTTGGTGCACAGGTTTCCCTAACAGTGTGGAATACCCATGTGAGTTCCCCTCTTCTCCATGTACCCATGCATGGTCTTTGAATGGTTTGGAAAACCACGTGGCCAAATCATGCAAAGGCAAAATTTTGGGTAATTTTACATTTTTTACCTTAATGATCTAATTAATCCATCCTTCCTTATTCAAATTTCTAATAGGATTAGCCTCATATTTCTATCAATTGGTATCTCTTGAAGGCCTAACCTATTGATCAAGAGATATACTTCATTCGGTATCTGTTCAAGATTTCATTCATCACATTGGATGTGCAACGGTAAGTACTTTGAGGCCTTTTTAGCCGCTCTTCATCTCTCCAACTTCTCGACCTAGTTATCAAGGTGTGATAATTTTTACATTTTTCTCATATATAGTCTACTACAAGATGAATTAGAGGCTAATAATGGATGAGGAGAGTCATACAAGCCTAATTTGGTTGGTCTATAACTCATCCCTCAAGTTCGTTGATTTTAGAATTGTCATGTAGGGTCCACCAAATTAATTGGGTGTAGTTTATTCAATTTATATTCCATTATTATAATCATTAGAACCATATGGTTATGATATTTTGAAATATGTGGTCAATTGTTATTTTTTACACCCACATCTCCATCCATCCCATGTAGGATTTTTTTTCATAGTTGTCATTTTAATGTTTTGACACGTTTGAGCCACTGTTTGGGTATGCCTTGCCTTCACCTTTCTAAGGGTAATATTTCCTATATTAAAAAGATTGATTTAAATTGTGAATTTCATAATGGAAAGTACCATTTATTCTCACCACTTGAACTTCCTAAGGTAAGTACTTCAATTTCATAATTAAATGTAAAATGGAAATTGGAAAGTATGCTAATTATGTGACTTGAACTTTTTAAATGTAATTGAATAATAGGTTACATGTCTGGAGCACCCCTTACCATGCTAATGGAAGGTATCGGAGTGAACCATGACTCTTGAAAATGACTTAAATAAATTAAATTAATGGTTTCATGCTACTTGGCCTTGTCACACCAATGAAAGGTAAGGCTTGAACTAAAAGGACTTATTGGTTAATTAAGACATGATTAAATGGTTGCATGATCAATTAGACTTGTGACACTAATAAAAGGTAATGGTTTGAACCTTATGAAATATTATATGACATCATCATCAAATAAGAGTATCCTGACTCATTCTCGCCTTGGATTCTATAGTGAATGCCTTAAGCACTCAAGAACCCCATTCCAATTCAACTATGCGACTTACTTTGGTTGAGACCCACCTGAAACCTGATCCTTCAATAACTTTGGATGCCTTGTACACCAGTGTAGGATCCCTTAAATAATATTATAGGATGCCTTGAATACAGTCCTTGGATCCAGTATTGATAAGTAGGTTCCATGGTTAAAGCCCATCGGGCCCAGTCATTGATTATTTCCATTTTACCTTGGATGAACTCTTTGGACTCAGTAGGAATCTCGTTGGGGAATTCCTTGGACTAATGTCCTTGTATTACACTCTTACCCTTAGCCAAGATATAATAATCACTGAGTTGTAGACCCTTGAGGTCTACATTTCCATGGTTATTACCTTCTAATTTCACTATTAAATATCATTACCAATTGCCTACTTACATCTTTAAATCTTCACTATTGCTAACATGTGACTTATTTATAAACTAGAAATGATCAAATAATGAACTGGTTATATGTTCAAATTCTAGCTAAGGGGTGAAGTAGGTACTTGGGTATTTAGTTACATCATACTTCTTTACTTTAAATATGCATGCTTGCAAACTGTTACAGTTCCATTACACAGGTCGGATATTATAGACACCATTGGTTTTGGACTACTTAAATTTATCTCACATGATATTTGGGCATCATTTTTTGCTTGGGGTAGATTACATGAATGAAGGTGTTGATAAATGGAATCATACGACTTCAAACACTTGATTACTTTCTGTTTAGGATTGATCTTGGTAGAAGACGATCGAGCTGTAGCTTGGGATGCTTCAGATAGTTTATGTATTTATTTTTTCTACATTTGGTTTTGCATGTAATATTTCTACTTTGTATCTATTTTTTCATATTACTAGATGCATGAAATATTATCATCAGTTGTTCTATGTTATTCCATTTGATTGAGTTATTGTTATTATTGTCTCTATTTCCATTGTGCCTTATGTTTACTTATATTTCTTCCTCTATTTACCTTTATTTATATTAACCAATAATGTTCTTTCAATTTTAAAACAAATAGGTTTGGAATTTAGGAAATAATATTTAAATAAATCATGCTTTACAATTTTAAATATTGGAAATACATTATCAATTCATGCTTCACATTTCAAATGATGGAAATCATTTAAAAATATGGAATTTACCTTTAATCAAAGGATAATTTACATCAATTGAACTTTTCAAAAAATGAATTAAATATATAATTTTATATAAAATAGTTTATATAAATTCTCAATGCATGTAAAACAATTTATAATAGTGGAATATTCATTCAAAATACAAACAGGTGAGAAACATGGTCATGTTCCAAGTAGGTATGATAGTTCCAGGCTATAGGGACCCATCACTATGAATATGGAAAAGTATGTACATATGATCCCTTGAGCCAAGTCCAAGATAATTCATCACAATCACTTAAGGAATGGTATGTGCTGATATGATGTTTTAGAACATTGTGAGTCATTAAGTGTTGTACAATATAACACACTAACTAACTAAGGATTGTGCATTATCTAGTACAAAACAATGATGGGAAATTTATTTCAAGACTACTTAAAACACAATTAAATCTCAGACTTTGTTCCAATATTTCTAGTTTCCCATTAGAAACCATAATGGGTTTTTAATCAAAAACATGCCTTTCTAAAAAAGATGAAACTATTGGGTTTCCATCAAATCCATTTTAATCCATTTTTCATAAACAGGGATTTGAAACCAATTCATAAAATTTAATAATACATTATACAATTAAATTTGAAAATTTTAATTTTCAAACAATTCCATCAGTTTTATCACAAACCCCAAATTCACTGGAATTGGTGTTTTTAACAAATTGTTTCCATAAAAACATTTTCTTAAATTAAATTCTATAATTCAGTTGATTCAATTTCCTTACAAAATATAATTTAAATATAAAAATTTAAATTACCATAATCTCAATAAACACATCCCAATTCAATGGAATTTGGGGTTTTCAAATTTCAAGCTGAAACCCCATTTTTCTTTAAAAGACAAATTCACTTGAATTGGGTTTTTCCAAAAAAAACGATTGAAATCCATTTTGATCCAAAATAAAACAATTTCACTTCATTAAAATAATTGAAATTTAAAAAATAAAATAGGGTTAATAAAAATTGGGCATCATAATGGAACCACCTTCCTTAAGATCAACAGAACTCGGATAAACAAACCCTAGTTGAGATTCGTTACAGAAGGATGAAAATAATAGGATCTAGGAGAAACAATGTTTAAATCTAGGTTTAGATCCATAAAAGGAGTTATTATATCCTACAACAACATACTAAGATATATAAAACCCTAGGGATAAAGAGAGAGGTTGTGGGAGATCATGAATTAGAGGAAGTAACTAACCAGAGAAGGATCAACTGACATTATCCTAGCTTCAGATCACATCATGTATGGGTCTGAGGGGCCAAGACTCCTTCATGGGAGCTCCAGTGTTTATAGAAACTAGTTTGGGTTGAAGGAGGTTCATTCGGGACTGGAAAATGGGTTTAGAGTATTTTTAATAAAAAATAAGATTAATTAAAATCTCATCTGCATGGTTTCCTGGGAAATGGCATACAGTTTGGACAAACCATATGTAGTCTATTCACCCATTATAAATGGGACGCATAGTTTCTCCTAAGGGGATGCATGGCTTGACTAGTCGTGGAAAAGCTGTGTAGACCTATCTATCTTAAACTTTCCATTATCCTGTAATAGGGTGCACGGTTTGGAAACCCATGCACCTTCCATACACAAACCGTTTGCTATCTTGAAAGCTGTTAAAGTCTGCCTATAATGATAATTTTTATAATTTTTTTGTTGAGACAAAATGGCTTTTCACTACTACATTGGTGTTGACTCTTCCTAAGGTCGGGAAATTCTATGTATTCTTCTATGTTGCTTCAGGTTCAAGCTTTGGTTGTGCTCCTATGCAAGGTAACCATGTTGTTACCTATAGATCTCATTATCTTAGGCCACATGAGAAGATTTATCTGACCCATGACCTTGAGAATTCATCTTCGATGCAAGAACATAAAGTTTAGCAGCACTACCTTTACAGATAAAGGATTTCCATGTATTGTAACTACAAGATCTTGAGTTATATCTTCTCTCAAAAATATTTGAATCTCCAATATAGGTTTTGGTTGGAATACATGTAGTCTTTTGATTTTGACATCACATTTACCCCAAGGAAATGGGACATCATTGTAGATGATTTGAGTAGGAAGCTTCCAACCCATGCAATAAAATAATCATCATAAGAGTGCAACTTGATGGATCTCCTTTCACAGTTACATATTGGAGTTTAGGAGAAAGGGTTTAAGGTTTACTTGGATAGAGTTCAGTTGATATCCACCCTTCTCAAATTGATTCTATAGGAAAAATATCTTGATGGTGAGTTCTATATAATTAGAGACTCTCTTCATGGTGGGGAAGTAGTTACCATGTATATTTTCTACAAATAAGTCAATTTGATATTATTAGAATCATTTTGTGGTACCTTATTTGGTAAAGAAAGAGGTAATGGGGGATTTCTATAGTTACCAGTGGGCAGTGTACCTAGGAACCACAAAAATGTTCTATCACATGTGGCAGCAGTTCTGGTGGCCAGGTATGAGATGGGGAATTACTGAGTTTGTTTCTCATTGTTATGCATGATTGGAGGTTAATGTTGAGCACTAAAAACCCAGTGGGATTGCTTCATCCACATCCAGTCCCTACATGGAAGTGGGATGAGATCTATATGGACTTTGTGGTCAGGTTTCTTCATACCCAGAGAAAGAAGAATTTAATATCGGTTGTAATTGATAGTATCATCAAATCACCTCACTTCTTACCCATTTGTGATACATCCAAATTTTAGGAGTTGAAAAATCTCTATGTGAAAGATATTATTCATTTTCAAAGAGTTCCATATACTATAGTGTCTAATATGGATCCTCAATTCACTTCTTGCTTTTGGGGGGGCCTTCAAGATGTATTGTGATCTCATGTCTGTTTGAGTACGACGTACCATCCATAGTCGAACGGTCAAACAGAAAGAGCTATATAGATTCTCGAGGACATGATTTTCACTTGTGATCTTGACTTTGGTGGATAATGGGATAATAATTTGGGGTTGGTTGAGTTTTATTATAATAATAGTTACTATTCCATGATCAAGATGGCTCCTTTTGATGCCTTGTATGGTCAGCCTTATAAATCTCCATTATATTGGTCGAAGATAGGTGAGAGCTCTATGGTTGGACTAATCTTCATCCAAGAGATGATAGAAAATATTCAGTTGATTCATCAGAGAATACTGACAGTAAAAATATGATAAAAATCTTGTGTAGGTTGTCACCATAGACCTTTGGAGTTCATAATTGGTCACCAGGTGTTATTGAAGGTTTCACCTTGGTTGGGTCATCGACGTCTTAGGAGGTAAGGGAATCCTGCTCCTCATTTTTTTAAAACTTTTGAGGTTGTTGAAAAAGTGGGGAAAGTTTCTTATAATTGGTATCTATCACCATAGTTTACATTGGTACATAATGTGTTTCATGTATCTCAGTTTCAAAAGTATTTATTTGATCCACCATTTGTTCTGAGTTTGCATGATCTTGAAGATGAACCTAATTTATCTATGACTGAATAACCAGTCAAAATTGTTGATTCCGAAACCAAGATAAATATTTGGAGTAAGATACCATTGGATTGTATGCTAAGGTAGCATGGTTCTAATTCTAATGACATGTGGGAGAGGGAGGCACTGATGAGAGAGGAGTGGCCACGTCTTTTTTATGTGGAGTCTTTTTCATAGGCTTTCTGGGGACAGAAAGTTACTATGGTGGGGTGTTTGTAACATCCTATTACTATTTTCAAGTATTCATAAAACCTTATTTTTATTAATCTTCTGTTTGGTTTCATTTGTGTTTGCTCCGGGTTGAAAGAAACTCAAGAATCTAGAAATTTTGGGCTAGTGCACAGTTTGTACACAGCTAGCACATGGTTTTCCAAACCGTGCACCCTGCTACAAGAAAATGAAAGGTTCTAGACATAGATATATTTATGGATTTCACATGGTTATTCAAGATGTAAATTTAGAAACTATGTGGCCCATTGATAATGGGCACATATCCTATGCATTATTTTTCCAAACCGTGTTCTGTTTCCCAGGAAATCGTGTGAACAGGATTTTAATTAATCTGAATTTTTGTTAAAAATTTTAGAACCACGTTTTTAGGTCCCATACAAACCTCCATCGACCCAAATTGGTTTCTCTTGACCTTAAAGCTCCCAAGAAGTATTATTGTCCCCTCATACCCCCTATATTCAATTTGAATCTAGGCGAATACCGGTCGATCCTTATCTGGTTAGTTTCCTCCTCATGTTATTAATCTCCCATGATCTCTCTCTTTCTCCTGAGGTTTATATAGATCTTGGTATGTTTTTTAAGGATATAATACCCACTATTATGGATCGAAACCAATATTTGAGCCTTTTGAATCATGAATCCCATTGTTTTCGTCCTTATTTAATGAATCACAGCTAGGGTTTGGTGATCGGAGATCCATTGATCATGAGGTAGGTGGTTCCACTACGATGCCAAATTTTTATTAACTTTAATTTATTTGTTTAATTTAAATTTTTTTTAATTAGATTAAATTGTTTTATTTTGGATCAAAATGGATTGCAATCATTTTATTGTAAAAGCCCAATTCCCTTGAATTTGGGGTTTTTTAAAAATGGGTTTTCTATATGAAATTTAAAAACCCTCAATTCCATTGAATTAGGGTTTGTTTATGGAAATTAGGGTAATTAAAATTGTTATATTTAAATTATAGTTTGTATGGAAATTAAATAAATTGAATTATGTAATTTATTTGAATAAAATGTTTTGATAGAAAGATTTATGAAAAAACCCAATTCCAGCGAATTGGTGGTTTGTGATGAAATTGATGGAATTATTTAAAAATTAAATTTGAGGAATTTAATTATGTAATGTATTGTGAAATTTCATGAATTAGTTTCAAATCCTTATTTAGGAAAAATTTATTAAAAATGTATTTGATGGAAACCTTGTGGTTTCACTTTTGAGAAAGGCATTTTATTTATTAAAAATGTTATGGTTTTTAAAGGGAAAATTTGTATATTAAAATGGGGAATGGGATTTAATTATGTTTTAAGAAGTCATAGAATAAATTATCCATCATTGTTTTTTACTATAGAATATACAAGCCTTATATAGTTAGTGTTTTATATTGGATAACACTTTATGAATTACAATGTTCTAAAACATCATATTAACACATCCCATTCCTTAGGTGATGGTGATGAATTATCTTAAACTTGGTTCAAGGGGGCATATATACATGATTTCTCATATTCACAGTGTTGGGTCCTTATATAATAGAACTGTCATACTGACTTGGAGGGTGAACTCAAGGATGAGTTCTTTTAAGGGGGGGGAAGATTGTAAGAACCTGGTTTTTCACTCAGTTGTGGGTCCATTAAATTTTGGTTTAATTCATTATTCTAGACCTAATACGGATGCATAATGAGTTATAAAAGGTCTTGGGGATGTCTAGGGATTTTATTGATCCATAAAATCTTATTTTTGGGAGAATTATTCTTGGTTCATGGTTTGTAGTAAACTGTACAGGGCGGCTACACAGTTATAGAAAAACCATGCGGGTGGAATAATTTTTTGGAAAGAGATTTAGAACACAGTTCGTGCATGGTTTCCCTAACCATGTGACCTAACTATTTGGTACTCCCCTTTCTCTAGGTACCCATGCAGGGTTTGCGCATGATTTGGAAAACTGTGCAGACAAACCATGAACAGGCTAAACTTTGGGTATTTTTACATTTTTACCTTTAACGATCTGATTAAGACTTCTATATTTCCTAATATGATTTCCAATGTATATAACCTCTATTTTTTCCAATTTTGGATTTTTTGAAGGCCTAAATTAGGGATCAAGAGATCTCCTTCATCCAGGATCCCTTTCAGCTTACATTCATCATGGTGGATGCACAATGGTAAGTACTAGAGTCTGTTTGATTCGTTATTCATCTCTCTTTCTCTCAACCTAGTTATCAAGGTGGGAGTGTTTATAAATTTTTCTCAGATCTACTTAATTCCAAGAACAAATATATGAAAATACTAGATGATGAGAGTCATACAAGCCTAATATGGGTGGTCTATAACTCATCCCTCAATTTTGTTGATTTTGGAATTATCGTGTGGGGCTCGTTGATTTCATCGGGTGTCATTTACTGAATTTATATTCCATGATTATAATAATTAGAACCATATGGTTATGGTATTTCCGAATATGTGATCATTTGTTAGTTTTTATTCCCACAACTCCATCCATATCATGTATGATGTTTTTTCATAATTGTTGTTTTAGTGTTTTGACATGTTTTAGCCACTGTTCGGGTGTGCCTTGGATTGACCTTTATAAGGGTAAGCTTTACTATATTAAATGGCTTGATTTAAATTGTGAATTGAAAAATGGAAAGTACCATCAATACTCACCACTTTACATACTTAATGTAAGTACCTTAATTTTATAATTAAATGTTAAATTGAAATTATAATGTATATTATGTATATGACTTGAGCTTTTTAAATGTAACCGAATAATAGGTTACATGATTGTAACACCCCTTTCCAGGTTAATGGAAGGCAGAGGAGTGAACCTTGACTCTTGAAAATTCCTTAAATGGATTAAATGAATGGTTTCATGTCACTTGGATTTGTCACACTAATGAAAGGAAATGCTTGAAACCAGGTAAATGCAAGATGTTACTTGGTGTTGATGGTGGATATAATTGCTAGTGTTCCTCTCTTGTAGTTGTTGGTGGAGGTGGCCAAAGGGTGATGGCCCTATCATTTCATGGAGATTTTTTATCATGGTATAGTTGGTTTCCCATCTTTTTTGGTACTTTGGGTTTTTGTTTAAAAATGTAAACTTGTTTAACTTGGGATAGTTTGATCTCTTTGAATATGGTTATGGTTCATTAAGTGGTGCTTGATTCTTCTGAATTTTTATGGTTGTTGATCTTGGGTGAAATCATTCCCAAAAGTGAAATGTCGATACCCAGGAACTAGTTTCTAGCCCATGGGGATCGAGAGTTTCCTTCGGGCCATGTCATGATCTTGGTCGAGTGTCAGGTTGGATGTCACCCCTGGTCTGATTCATGATAAAATGGTATTAGATAATGTTTCACCCATTCTTTGGGTCATGTTATTTGGTATATTATAGATAAAAATGATCTAGGACTTTCGGGGCTTGAGGTTCCCATTTCAAGTTGGGTTTCTATCCAACATACCTCATGACAGACCTTGAGTCACTATGGGATGTTTTGAATTTGGTTGACTTCTCCTCCAGGTGATAAATGCAGGCTACAGACTATGTATGGACACCAAGTAGGGGTGAAGTAGTTTGACTTGTTATTGAGTTTTTATGGTTTTTTTATATATGGAAGTGTTTATAATTTTTTAATGAAGTTGAAAAATTTTATAATGTTGTATTGATGATGGTATTGATGGTTTCATTGTGTTTATCAATTATTGTAGAATCATGCCTCCTCGGAGACTTACTGTGAAACTATAGGAAGAGGTAAAAGATAGTTCTCCCTCACCATTGATCAGAGACTAGTGGAAGCAGATGTTCATTTTGTCCAAGCCTTGGGATAGGCAGTGGTCTATAATCCTTATCAGGTCAGGGAATATGAACTGAGTCCAGGAAAAGACATGGATTAGGAGTTCCTCAAGAACAAACCTCCAACATTCTACAGAAACACATATACCCAGGAGGTAGATGAGTGGATTGAGAAGATTTAAATGATGTTTGGGTTCATTGACACTCTTGACGCATCAAAGGTGAAGTGTGCTTTGTTCTTGTTAGAAGGTGACAGTCATAGGTGGTGGAACTCAATGGTTCAAGCTAGGAAGCATGTGAAAATGGGTTGGAAGGACTTCATGTCCATCTTCAATAAGAAATATTGTCTTGAGACCATGGAATTTGATAATACTTGAGAGTTCGTGGATCTCCACTAGGGGGATTGTACCATGATTGAGTATTCCAACCAATTTTAAGAGTTGGTTTGGATCACACCAAAGGTAGTTTCTAGTGAGAAACTGAAGGCTTAGCAGTTTAAAATGGTTTTCAGGCTACATATCTGATCCTTGGTCTTCTTGTTCAAGATAAATACATATGCTAAGTTGGTTGGTCATTCCTTAATAGTGGATTTAGACCATACTGGAAAGTATAAGTTTTTAGGGGTATTTTAAATAGTGTTCTTAGTAGTGGTAGTTCATCTAAAAAGAAGAGGAAGTGAGATGAGAACGAAAAGAGGAAAGGTGGTAACTTAGGCCATCCTTCCTAACCTATTTCATCTATGGATTTAGATGCTAGAATGGTTCTGTTACATCAATTTAGAAAGGTATGGAATGTGTGTTCAATGTGTTCAGATCCACCTATGCCTTTCCATCAGTGAAAAATTATGGGTCATTTGTCGTTTTTTTGTAGATATACCTATTTATATAAGGGTGGTTCAGGTTTTGTAGCCTCCAGTGGGATATCATCCCAGTCAGAACTATCCAACATAGAGGGTTATCAGTTTGGAGGTCATGGTTGTAGTTCTAGATCTTATTCATGTAAAATTCAACATAAGGTAGAGCCATGGGCCAGTGGTTGTGGTCAGGCTCAATCAAAGATGCGGCATCTTCATTCTATGTACCAAGCACTAGTAGAATCTGATGTAGGACATGCAACGGTTCAAAGTACAATTATTATTGCATCATCCATAGATATTGTTCTATTTTATACAGGTTTCTCTATTTATTTTATCTCTATACGTTTTGAGGATAAGTTGAAATTTCCTAATGATCTATTTCCATATGCAATGGTGTTAGTCATGCTAGTTGGAAAGAAGTGGGAGTAGGGTTTTAGGTGTCCATATTGTTCACTCACCATGTTAGGGGTTAAGATGGAATAGGATTTCCTGATTTTGGAGATGGACCAATTTGACATGATCCTTGGTATGGATTGGATAGTGAGTTTTTAGGCACACATCAATTTTTTTCATCATAGAGTGAGTTTTGTGGCACCTCATGGTAGTAACCAAGTTTTTCAAGGTCAATGGGATCCTCGGTCGGGAAATGTTGGACCTCTACTTCTAAAGTTGGGTAGTCTTGTTTTATAGATCTCATCATTCATATTAGAAGATTATTTTTGTGGTTTTGAGATTTTATTACCTCTTATGATGTATGAGTTCCCAAATTTATTGATTCACGTTCAAATTTACCCAAGAGAACAAGGTAGAATGGTCTTTGTAGTTTATCTTGGGTTGTCGAATCCTCAGATACCTAAGAAGCAACTTATGGATACGTACATTATATGGACTATTTTTGTCTATTGAGTGGCCAACTTTGGGTTGATTTTACATGGGTTTAAGCTAACACTAAAAGTCTTAAGTGAATTCAAATTATGAGAAGGGTTGATCCTAGGTTATTACAAGGGGTGGATTGGATGCATTCTTTTTCTTATAAAAATATTTCAATTTCTTATATTTGAGATGGGTTCATTTAATGAGATCAAATAAAATCATCACTTACTGGATTAATGACTACACACCCTAATACTAATCATCTATACACTTTAAGGATCAAAGTTTTGAGCACTCCAAGGTAAAGGTTCTTATTAGCACTTGAAATGCGTGACCTTAAATTCAATAAGGATGAAGAAGTTTTAAAGTCATCAAATAAAAATCTCATTTAAAAGTGATTATACATTAATAGAGTGAGAAATAACATCCAATATAGACCCTTTTTACTCCCTTGAATCAACCCATAAGTGGGTTAGCCCTCCATTGATCCCATGGTGTCAATAGAACCGGAAAGTAGGCTCATGAGGGAGGAATTGGAGAAGTGAAAAAACAATGAGAAAAAACAATTACTCCACCATTGTGTGATATGAAAAAGTTCACACCTTGAGGAAATGGTATCAAAGTGATAATAATAAGAATATAAAAAGTTAATATGAAGAACGTTTATAGATAAACTAAGGTAATTCAAGGAACTTACAATTTAAGGAATGTGATTAATACATCTAATTGGAAACATAACATTAAAACGAAAAAAAGCTCAAATATCCTCAACTCCTCCACCACCACTACCTTAAATAGGCATTTTTGAAGCCTTGGGTCGAGCCTTCAATAGTCCAAGTCTCCTAAATTAATTTTGGTAGTCCATAGGTGGGTGGAAAGTTGAGGGAGAGTTGATTTTTCCTCCCTTGACCCGAGGTGGAATCTAGATTTCATCCACTGAACAGACGCGCTTGGAAGATCTTCTAGATGGATGAATTAGAGTGTTCCATAGCATAAGAAAATTTATTCCCGGATGTCTCCTAACCACCTGTAAAATTTGGACCCATTTGGAGTTTTGGATTCAGAGATATTATTATGGGCCATAGAATCGGTCCCAGAGTTTTATCTCTAACTTGGGCCGCCTAAATATCCACAATGGAGGCCTAATTATCACTATCTCTTGAAGAATGATTTTTTCCTCTATATTTCTTCTAGAATCACACTAAATTTGGGCTTCATTGGGTTTGTAATGTGGGTCCCACATTCTCATCAGTGGGATGGTGTCCAATCTGGCTTCTCTAGAATTGCTTCCATTCATCTCCAAATATATTCATAATCCCTTATGAATCCTCCATTGATCCCTGAATGAAACATGTTCATATTTAAGTGTAGATAAATTTCAAAAAATATAAAATTAAAATATGGATAATTACATTCCTTAAAATCCTATGAATAATTGGGTACTTTAAATGATGTTCAAAAATGTACTACATAATAGTGCATTTTAAGAAGGAATTACAATCATAATGTGAAATGATGTTCAAAGTGTAAAATGTACTAAAATTTTGTTTATGAATAATAAAGCACATTAATATTATATATATTAAAAATGAATATTATCCTCATTTAGTGGCTAATCAATTATTTCCAGATGACTTTTTAGGTTTACCTCCAGAGAAGGATGTGGAGTTCACCATCAATTTGGTGTTTGGGACATAGATGATATCTCTTCCCTCATTACATATGGCCCCCACCAAGTTTAGGTAATTAAAGATATATCAAGATGATTTTTAATCTAAAGGATTCATTCACCCAAGAATATCACCTTAGGTTTCCCCAGTTTTTTTCTAGTAATTCCATTGGATATCTCCAGTTATGTATTGATTATCAGAAGTTGAATAAGGTGATGATCAAAAACGAATATCTCTTACCCCAAATCAACAAAATTTTTGACCAGATTAAGGGTAAAGGTGGTTATCTAAGATCAATTTGTGTTTCTAGTATCGCCAGGTCAAATTCAAAGAGGTGGATGTCTTAAAAACATCCTTTTAAAGTATGTATGACCACTTCGAGTATTTTTTCATGCCCTTCGGGTTAAAAAACACTCCAACAATTTTCATGGAACTTGTGAAAAGGGTGTTCCCCCAGTATCTCAACTCTTTATTGATTGTATATGTGGATGAAATCCCATTCTTCTTCATAACTGGGTAGGAGCATGCGGATCATTTGAGGATCATGTTGGGAACTCTTCAACATCATCACCTCTATACTATGTTCTCCATGTTCACTTTATAAATTAGGGAGGTAAGGTTTTAGGGTCATGTGATATCAGAATGAGTGGTTTTAGTGGACCCTAAGAATATTAGTATAGTGATTTCATGGGATAAATCAAGGAATGTTTTGAAATAAAGAGATTTTTAGGCCTAGAAGGGTATTATAGGTAATTGTTTCTGGATTTCTCGTGGATTTCTTCACCCATGACGGTGCTTACCCAAAAAGGGGTGAAGTTAAAGTGGATACAAGAATGTCTAGATTCCTTTGAGGAACTTAATATATGGTTGACCAAATCCCCTATTTTGATCTTTCCCAGATCTAAGAAGGGATATGTGGTCTACTATGATGCCTCAAGTATGGGTCTTGGGTGTGTGCTAATGCAGGATAAGCATGTTGTGGTGTATGGATCTCACCAACTCTAACCGCATGAAATGAATTCCCCAACCCATGACCTGGGATTAGAGATATTGATGCATGACCAGAAGACATGGTGTCATTATCACTTTGGGGAGGAGTTTTTGGTATACTTATATCATAAGATCTTGGCCGATATTTTCTCCAAAAAGGATTTGAATTTGAGGCAGTGTTTTTGGGTTGAGTACCTTTAGGATTTTATTTTGATATTGTTTATACCCTCAGTAAAGGTAATGTGGTATCATATTCCTTGAGCAGAAAGATGTCGGTGAAATATTTTAAGGAGTCCAGTTTTAAGTGTAACATAATGGGGATTCTTTCCCATATGCATCTAGAACCAACGAGCACAGTGGAGGTGTGTTCTTGGCCAGTGTTCAGCTAATGCCTCACCTCCTATAGTTAATTCAAAAGTATTATCCTATAAATGATTTATTCCAGTAGTATATATAGTTCTTAAATGGTGGTGAGGTTACCAGTAAATGGAATTTGTCTTCATATGGGGTTATTTGCTTCAAGGGTCATGTGGTGGTGTCATTGTCACTATAGAAGGTGGAAATGCAGGATATCCACCAGTCTCAGTGGATTGTCCATCTTAGGACCACAAAGATGTTTTAGGATTTATGTCATCAGTTATGGTAGCCTATAATGACATGGGATATAGCTGAATTTATATCCAGGTGTTATGTTTGTTAGCATATTAAAGTAGAACACCAAAGTCCCTCTGATTTTCTTTATCCCATACTATTCCTACCTAGAAGTGGGATGAGGTCTCCATGGATTTCTTTATTGGCATACCTCATACACCTCAGGGAAGGAATTACAAATGGGTAGTGATCATCCATCTTACCAAATAATCAAATTTCAATATGATCAGAGATTCATCCAAAATGGATGATTTGGGTCAGTTTTATATTAACAATATAGTGGGGATTCATGGTGTTCCATTGGTTATTGTTTCAAATAGGTACCACCATTTCACCAAATGGTTCTAGGAAGGCCTTTATAAGGTAATGGGGTTGTAAATGAAGTGATCATGGCATACCATCTTCCAACAGATGGTCAGATAGAGTGGGAAAACAGGATTCTGGAATACATGCTCTGTGAATTTCTGTTTTATTTTGGAGTCTTGTGGGATAAACATTTGGGGTTGGTTGAGTTTTTGTATAATAATAGTTATTAATCCTCAATTCGAATGGATCCTTTTGAGGTTCTTTAAGGTCAGTTGTGTCAGTCGCCACTACGTTGGACTGAGGTTGGTAAGACTGCATTGTTGGGACTGACCCTTGTGAAGGAAACTTCTAATAAAGTCAAGTTGATCAAGAATAATTTTTTGATAGCAAAAATATACCATAGGTATTATGCTGATAAAAGGTTATGATCCTTGGAATTATCTATTGGTGATCAGTTGTTTTTTAAAGTGGCCCCTCATTTAGGTCACTGTCATCCTGGTAAGTAAAGAAAGATAACACTAAGGTATGTTGGACCTTTTGAGGATACTAATATAGTTGGTAAGGTGAAATACCTATTGTCTTTGTTGTCTTCGTTGACATAAATTCATGATGTGTTCCATGTCTCTCACCTGAAAATTTTTTATTCAGACCCATCTCATGTGTTGAATTGGAAACAATTGGAGATAGAATTAGATTTTTCTATGTTTGAACAACCGGTGCAGATTGTGGATTCCCAAGAGAAAATGATTTGAGGAAATTACATAACATTGGTTTGATTTATTTGGAAGCATGGGAATGATGATCATGAGACATGGGAGTGAAATCTCTGGTTGAGGAGTAGTACCCATTTTTGTTCTCTGATCCGACATCAAGATGAATTTATGAGGGTGGAAATTTTAATGGTGGGGATAATTTTTACATATATTATTTTAATTTGAGTTATTATTTTGTTTATTTTTTATCTTATCTTGGTTACTTAGATTTATCAATAGTTTTTGAAAAAAAATGGAGTATTTGGACTCGGCAGTAGGTGGTGCACAGTTGGTGCATGGTTAGTAGAAACTATGCACCAACCAGGAGAGATCAGGTGCCCAAACTAGTTGTTCAGTCTGGGGAGAACGATCAAATACATGGGCATGTTCCTTTCCCAAAAAAACATGCACCCACATTCCTCCTTGGATATAGATGGACACACAGTTACTGCACAATTTGGAAAACCGTGTGTCCAAACTATGAATCATGTCTATGTCATTAAAATTTTGATTTTCTTTTTCAACCATTCCCCAATTTTAACTCCAATACACCCCTAATTTGACCCACTTGGGATTTACATCCCTAGGAACCTCCTCCCCTCCCTCTTAGATCCCTTGGACTCTAATATTTGGGTGTATTTGGACTTAGATATTCAAATAATCATCAATTGATCCCTTCCTCTCTTGATTTCTTCCGTCTTCTTGGTTATTCCTTCCTATTTAGGTTCTTCTTTCTCTAGTGAATTGGTTTCCCTAATGTGGGTTGAAACATGGTTATTTGAGTTTAATATTGGTGTTTATGGTATGATATTTTGTTTATATGTTCCCTTGTTGTGTTTTTGTGGTTTTCTGGTATATTTTGGAAGTTTCCAAGATTGAGTTAGGTGATTCCATACTTTATCATTATTAGATGATTTTAGTATGATTGATGTGCTTCTTGAATGTGATATATGGATTTTTTGAATGGTGTGAAATGTGTTTTCAAAAGGTTTAAAGGTGATTATGGGTTCAAATATGATTTTATAAATGAAATTGGTTTCATGTGTTCTTTCTTTGAGGTGTTTTTAAATGTGTTCTAATATTTGTGTAAGTGGTGTGAAGTATGTTTTCAAATGGCCTCAGTGTGTATATAGACTTGAAGGAGGTTTTGATTATGTAAAATGGTGGTTATTCATGTGTGTTCATGGTGGTTGGTGTGTGTGTGTGTGTGAAAGTGGTAGTTTATATGATATGTGATGATGAAATTGATCACAAAGGAATCCTAGGTGACTAAGTGGGTGGACTAGGACTAGTATGCTTTTCAGATCAGTAGGTTCGAGGCTTGGTTCCTTCTACCAGGATTGAAATTATAACACTAAATAAACTGTGATGATAATTAGAGACCACTAGAACTTTGGATTTATTCCTCTATTGTGGATTGTGCACAAAGATTTTGTGGATTATGATTGTTATACGATGTTTCACTGAGGTATGAGGTTCCTAGGGTCCCACTGACACTAGTGCTTAGGGATTACCCAAGGTGCTCATGTGATGATATTCCTACATCTAGTATCTTGGTTGTATGTACTTATCTTTATTTTTCTAAATCATGTTTTTATTTAAAATTAATTCTCTCATTCTTTTATTTAATTTTTTTTATTTTGTTTCCTTTGAAAACTTGGATGATGATTTGTCTTATAATGCTTTTGCATGGAATCCTTCTCCTTGGTTGGTATCCTATTGGGTATTATCTCACACCCTACATACACCCTCAGGTGTATGTAGACCATATTATGTTTGACCTGGACAAAGGAAATATGTTTTGTGGTGATGATGGTAGATCTAGTTTCTGGTGTTCCTTTTTTAAAGATGTTGGTGGAGGTGGACTGAGGGTGATAGCCCTCTCATTACGGGGAGGTTTTTGGTTGCGATCTATTTGGTTTTCTTTATATTTTGGTACCTTGGGTTTTTTTTTAAATGTAAATTTGTTTAACTTGGGATAGTTATATCTATTTGAATATGTTTATGGTTCGTTATGTGATTTTTGATTCTTGTGAATTGTTTATGGTTATTGATCTTGGGAGAAATCTTTCCCAAAAGTGAAATGTTGATACCCAGACACTAGTTTCCAGCCTATGGGGATTGGGAATTCCTTTTGGGCCATGTCACAAGACCATTCAGGTGTTAGGTTGGATGGAACCCCTAGTTCAGTTCATGGTAATGTATCACTAAGAGGAGGGGGGTGAATCAATGATGTATTTTTCTTTTATTTTATCAATATTTTATAAAAATCTTCACCTCCTTTTAAAGATTTATCACTTTTATAAAAACAAAACATTCACACATCCATAATAAAAAAGTATAAGTTTTTCTACTCAATAATATTAGTTATGTCCTTGACTTGGTTTGGAAATAATCAAATACCACACAATATACTATAAAACAATCCTTTTGTGAGGATACAACAAGTATGATATACCCCTATACTTTTGTATCACTTTGATCAATACAAAAATTATTGTTCTTCTTCTATAAAAATGATATATACCAAGTTTACTTAAAAAATTAATAAATATTCATTAGTTAGTTCAAAAAATGTTACTATGTTTCCTTATCAACTTCCACTTATATAATTATTCAAGATTCACATCATAACATTCCTACCAAGAAGTAGGTAGAAACAACCTTTCTGGAATTCATACAAAAACTCAGTTTGATTCCTCTATCTGATACCTCAGTCTAGAAAATGAATAAGAAAAGTATACCTAGGAAATAATTCTAAAAAAATTTAAACTTCCCCAATAAAACTATGTCTAATGGCTTAGTACAATTTGGTAAATCTTTCGTCTTCCTCTTTTTTCTGAAAAACTTCCTCAGGAGAACATATTCCAAAAACTTCTTCTCTCCAAACCTCTAGTGATTTTGTTCTCTTTCTTCACACATGAGCAGTACTACTTTATAAAGTAAAATTTACTTCTTGATATTTATAGGAGATACAAAATAGGTATGGGTGGGAATATGAAATGTTTTCCTACTCAAACCAATTTTCCTGAAACTAAAATTTCACTTTCATTTAAAATTCATCTTTGACTATTTTAATGCATCTTAATTATTTTTTATTCTTTTCAAAACATCTTGAGCCTTACCAAAACATCATCCATATTTATAATTACTGAAAATTCTTCAGTCTGATACAAATGGTCATTCTAATTTTTATCATTATGATGAAAACATATGAACACTATGATTATCTTGAACCACTTTAAAAATGTATAATAACTAAAGACCTCTTGTTATGATTATCCATATCAAATTGAAAACATAAAACTATGAATCCATTTGAAAAATTAATGACTTATCAAATTGATGCTTCATACCAACTTAGAATATAGAAATTTTTCTTCCATAAAAATCATTGAAACTTTTATAGCCTTCAATAACCCCTTGATAACACTTCTTCAAAACTCTTAAAAAATATTATTTTCATTAATTGTTCAACAATTCCTCAGACCACATATGATAAATCCTAGCATCCAATGACTTATTAGTGTCAGCCTATATCTGATGGATCAGTCTCTGATTTCTTATTATGGATCAGTGTCAAGATTTTTCTGATGAATATTAACCAACTTGGAAAACAACATCCCTTATTTGGTTCTTGGCCTACTAATAAAACACATTATAGTTATTTTTCTCTTGACCCAATTTAATACAACCAATATAGATATTTTTTTATGAAAATGGTAGAATAAATTGTTGATATTCATCTAATTGATCGGTCTATAATCTTAGTCATTTTAAAAATCCCAAAAATTCCAAAAAACAAATTTGCCTCTAATTCTATATAGATATCATCAAATGAATTTGATAGATCGGTGTAAAAAAAATACTCTAAAGGAATGACATCAGTAGTGATTCAATTTTAATTTAACAACATCAAACTTCTCATCCTTTAATAAATTTCTACATCTGGTACCACTCATATTGGTGAAATAATACCAGAAGACATTTTCATCAAACATTCTTCTTCCAAAAAATTTTGCTAGTATCATAAATTATTCATGACTTTGAGAACATTAGGATTAGCATATAATCGTATAAACTAAATTGAAAAGTTCTATGACTTCCCATCCTTTTAGTATCTTTTGTATTTCCATCTAAAATAGGATCTGATTGTCACCACATGGAATGACTTGGAAACCTTTTATCCCTTTCTTTAACAATACTTGGATCACAAGTTTCTAACCAAACTTATGATATTTTAGACATAAAAATCAGAAAGGAATCATTAAACTTAGTATCTAATGTCATTAAGTACATTAGGACCCTGATACATCTTCTCATACCAATTAAAGCTTTCATTCTGAACCCAAGCTATGTCCGAAAACCACTTCTACTAGAATAATTCTCCAAAACATAAATACTGAGAGTAATGGATTTTATTATGAATTTTTTGTATGATAAAATAATTCTAGTACCCCTTAATCTAATCATAAAAACTTAAAAAGTAAAATTATTTATTCATAATGACAAGAAAATACAAAAATTTCTGTATAAACTTCTTCCAACAACCAAAAATAACTTTTAGCCAACTTGGTCCCAAAAATCTCTCCCTTTTTATTTTTTTGTCAACCAAGGTTCATAAATCACTGAACATTGTAACCTAAATCAATGGATTACTTAACAAAAATTATAATACTAAATGAGTAAACTCATTATAGGAAACAATAATCATTAATAGAAAAATCATGTTATCCAAAAGTAATAAATTATGAAACTTCTTACATATTGTGTTCATATCTTACCCATAAATCCCCCTACATACATGATTGATTAAAATGATGAGCACATATCAAGGGATATATTTATGAAACATATTTTTTTAGCCCTTTTACAACACTATACAAATACAAGATGAGATAGGGGATAGAAACACATACCTCAACCTTGGAGAGAAAGAGGCTGGATGCTCATGTTCAGTCGCAGTTTGAAAAATGTCTCTTTTGGTAGAGTTTTTGTGAATATGTCAGCAACTTGTTCTGACATAGGAATATACACTATATTGAGTTCTTTATTCTCTGAATTCTCTTTGATGAAGTGATATTTGATATCAATGTGTTTTGAATGATAATGTTTTACTAGGTTTCTTTTAAAATTAATATCACTTTGATTATCACAACCCCATATCTGTGGTAACTTCACTTTGGAAAGTCTTCTAAGTGATACTTAATCTAAATAAGTTGTGTTAAATCTTTAGTGGTAGTAACATACTCAAATTCATATATGATAAGTGTTACTAATTTTTTTTCTTAGTATTCCAACTTACACAACATTCCCTTTGAAAGAAAACTCCACCAGATGTGGATCTTTGATCATCAACACTTCCTTCTCAATTAATATCTATATACCCAAAAAATCAATACTTTTTGGGCTATCATAACTGATTTTGAAACATTTTATGCCTTTAATATATCTGAGAATTATTTTTTCAACCAATAGATGTGATTATTTTGGATCAGTTTGGAATCTTGTATATAAGGTAACAGTATATACAATGTCTATTCTTGAGGCAGTCAAATATAAAAAACTTCCAATATGATTCTGAAACACTTTAGATTAAACTTCCTTAACTTCTCCATATTTAGTCAACTCAATTCCCATTGAAATTAGTGTAGAAAAAGGTTTCAACTTTTTCATGCCAATATTTTTAAGAATTTCCTTAGCATACTATTATTGAGAAATAAATATGTGTTTCTTCTATTCTGAGATTTGTAACCCAAGAAATTATTTCATTTCACCCAGCAAGGACATTTCAAAAAAACTCTCTCATTTCATCAGCAAATACCCCACAAGTTATTTCATTATTCACAAAAAATAAAATTTCATCAACAAATATAATAACAATGAGCTAAATCTCCTGTATTTATTTTATGTATAGATTATTAACAACCCTTACTTTCTTTAAATTCAACTTTCTTAAGCAGGTATCCAATTTGGAGTACTACGCCCTTGGATATTGCTTTATCCCATTCAAGTATTTATTCAAATTGCACACATAAATTTCATCCTTCCCAATAAAAAAACCACATGGTTGTTTAATATAAACTTATTCATCAAGTTATCCATTTATAAAGGCTGACTTCACATCCATATAAAAAGTTTTATAATACTGTTTTGCAAAAAAATCAAGAAAGATTTTAATTTTTCCTACCATTCCATGGGAGAAAAAGTCTCAAACAAATATTTCTTTGGTTCTTATCACTTAACCATTTTCATTAAACTTTTTCAGGAACACCCACTTTTTACCAATAACATTTTTTCATTTGGATTATGTATGAGTTCCAAAGTATCGTTATTCTTAATTTTATCAAAATCTTCATTCAAAGCCTGAATCCATTCCTGATGCTCAAAATACTCATTCAAATATTTTGGATCACATTTTTAATACAAATAATAATGTTTAATAACTTTTTATGTTCTTATTATTTTAACCTTTTGATGTTGATCACTAATTATGTTTTGAGCTTCCACTTTCTTCCTCAAACTAGGATAAGATGTTCAAAAATTTTCTTCATCACCAGAAATAGATGAGTCTGATTCTTCCATATATGTTTCATAACAATTATTAGCATAATTTTTATTTTATTTAACAAAAATTATTTCTTCCTCCTAATATTCCTCATCTATATATGTTTTTATCCTACCTTTCTCAGCTTTCTCAAGAACTTTTACATCAACTAAATCAACTAATATTCTTATCTCTTCATTGAAACTTCTATATCATCTTCCATCTAGATCATATCCAAGAAAAATTTCATCTTCACTATAACACCCCAATATTCTATGGTATTTCTATTTTATTTAAATTTAATCTCTTTGATAGAAAATGTTTCCCACAACATCGATCTTAAATGAACCACAATATATTATTAAATATTATTATTTAAACACGATCATTATAAACTAGTAATTAAATTGATGGGAGTGAATAGGATTAAATATATTATACACATTTTTATAAAATTAATTCATTAGTTACCAATTAATTATACATTAAAATAGAAACCAATTGTATATAAAGGATATGTAAGAATAAAAGGCTATATTTCTCTAAAAGAAAATTTTTCCTCCTTTTAATGGTGCACCTATTTTAAAACTAAATTTTGATACTTTTATAAATTTTATTTTAAGAAATAAAATTAAAATTTAAAATTTGGATATCAAAATTTTGTTTGGGTGGATTTTTGTAATTTTTATGATAAGTTTTTTTTATGAAAAGTGAAAAATATTGTATATTAATTGAAAACTGACTTTTCATATAAATAATTTATAAAATTATATTATATTTTAATTTTTTTTATAAAGTATAATTAGTTCTATTATACATAAATACATCCAATTTAGGTCATTGGAATAAATTTCACATTAAAATTGGATATAAAAACATTTCAAAATGTTGAACATTTTCACTTTAAAAACTCATTTTCCCGTTGGGTCTGTGGGGTTAATTTTAAAAATAATTTTTCCAATTATGTGAATTTAATTTTGGTAAAATGGATTTAATATTTGGAATCAAAATATACAATTTATTTCGTAAGGTAATTTTTATTTTTAGACATAAAAAATTTACCATGGTAAAAAAATAATTTACCACAGTATTGGTAAAATAATTAAAAGGGTTAAAGTTAAAAGGAAAAGGATTAAAATATATAAAAATACAAAATTTAATGGTTTTTTGAGGTATCTATAGACCATAAAAATCCTTTAAAACATTAATTATCAATAAAATTTTTGTAAATTAATGCATCCTTTATGTGATTGGCTTTAAATATAAAATAATCATTATTAATCACTCAAACCCACCTCTCCTCAAGTATAAATACCACCCCATTTTAACAAAAAAAGTCTTTATGATACTAAAATATCTACCAAAACTGATCCTCCTCACTATAACTATGTAAAATTTCTTATATTCTTACCAAAACACCAAATCCATGGTTCTTAAGTGGTCCTTCCAGAAGGTGATATTCAAGAGGTAATTTTCTTAAAACACCTCTCTTAATTTATTTCCTTTTTCAACTTTATCCTCACCTCATTCATACATAAAGGAATGATAAATATAGAATCATTTATATAATGGATTTTTATTTTTCTAATGGAATGTATTATATCCATTCCTTCATTTACCTCATGTTATTCAAATAAACTAAACCATTGTCCATGTTAAGGCGATTAACTGTCTCCATGAATAATGATTTTGTTTGTTTTCCATTACCTCCTTCATGGATTCTTATAAAACTATTTTTCTAGTTAAATAAGATTTTAATAGTTATATTATAACATATTTCATGTTATGGAACTAATATATACTCATAATAGTAAATAAAATGAAACTTTTCTATGGTGTTCGGAAAAAATCTCCAAAATTAAATAAGTAATTATCATTAACTTTTTATCAAATGAATCATCCTCATACAAAAGATAAAAATGATATATGGGACAATTTAAACTTATAAAATTGAATTAATACTATTTTATTCCACTTATATAGTTGTAATCCCATTTTACAAGAATGTCTATTATGTTACACAAATGAACCGATCATTAAATCATGAAACAAACACACCCAAACCCATAAAAATAATGAAACATTATTAATGAATGGATCATAAGATGTTATAAAATCATCACATAAGATATTATAAATATGAATATATTTATTTAATTAGTTAATAACATTATTTAAACCATTATATAGTAAGTTGAAGTATGCACCACTAATGGGAAGCATGAGGTAAGGGTTTTCTCATCTCACTTTGACTTCTGTGAGATTTATGCCTTATTCACTAATTATTTATTATGTGTGGTGTATATAATTATGTTTGATATATCATATCATAAATATAATTATGCTCATGGTATTAAATTTTTCATTTTATAATTATTACTTTTATGGGGCATACAATTTGACTGATTACAAGTGGTAAGGAATTTCCTAACTCAATTTTCATTCATTGGGTTAAACTTCTATTTCATTTATTATTTCATACTAAGGTTATGTTTGAAATTAATTTTGATTCTATCATGTTTTATTTCCACTTTTTTATGTGTATTTATAGTGAATACACATAATCAACTCATTTTATTAATAATGTGATCTTTTTAAGGGTTTTATCTCAATTTCAGTTCATTGAGGAATATTTTAATATTATGAACATAATTTCTATTTTATTGTGTATATACTACCCCTTGGTTTTATTTATCATCATAATTCATTGAAAATTTCATTTCTATTAAATATACATATTGCATGTATCATGGAGATGATTATTTCCTAATCCATATACCACTATTATATAAGGTGTTTACTCTGAAAGTTATTTGATAAACTAGAAATGATGTTAAATCTATATTTTATACTCAATATAGATATTTTTTAATAATTCATATTGATTCAATAAAATATTATATATATAATTAATTCTTTGGACATGAAATAATGGGTGGGGACTATATATAGAAAATCCACTTGATGCATCGGTAGTCTCATGAGATGAATAATGTGTCTAAATTAAATGGGGCTTTACCCATAAAGATTAAATCATCTTATAATAGGTCATGAAGGTAGTGGTTCCTGTTCTGGATACATGATATCCAATAATTAAGCATTTCCTTCTTTCAGTATTCATTTTTTATTATTCAGAGGATTTTAACTATAAAAAAATCTATAGATGCATTTCACTCTCAGTTTATTGATTAAATGGCATGTGTGCTCGGTTATTTAACTTTATATGTTAACTATACTCATTGATTCATAATATATTCTCTTTTACATAACCCTTACTGATCATTTTATCTCACCCATTTTTTATGTTTTATTTTCCCTAGGATTCCATGAAGTTTATTATGATTTATATAAAGGGTTATGATAAAGGGGATAATGGAGTTCTCAAAAAATTACTTTTTTCTAATTTTATGTCTAAAACATAATTTAAATTTAAAATATTTATCTATTTTACCAAAACTAATAAAGTATTAAGACCTTAGAGATGTTATTCCTTATAATTATGTCAATGTAATAATGTAAGGCACTGGCTCTGGGTAATTGGGGTCGGGGTTGTTACAGTTGGTATCAAAGGAAGTTTAGTAGAAACATTTGGAACTAGATTTATAAAATCATATATTAGGGAGAATAACTATAAGATAGAATTTGTGAATAATTATAGAATAACATCCCAAATAAACCATGTTTATGATTATGATATTAGATACACATAAATTTATTTATTTATGTTAAGTACTTCACTAGTTTTTGGATTATAAATTATGTTTCATAATGTTATGATCTAATATAGTGTATGACATCATTTGGAAATGAAATTTAGTAGAAGAAATTGGAACTAGATAAATTCATGTGATCCAAAGACTACGAATGATTGTTTTTGAGATGGGATTAAGCCAATTTTGGAAGGGAACTAGTATCCCGAACTTTCTCATCATATGAGGACATAATATCATGTGGTAACTAAATAGATAAAGATTTATCTAAGTATTATAGCTACAAAGGGAAGAATAAGAGGGATAGGATACCTAGTAAAAAGATGAATAAATGATATAAGTTAAAGAAGGATTTTCCCACATGTGATAATTAAGGAAAGAAACACCTTGGTACTTACTTAAAGGGAATGAGAGTTTTCTACAAGTGTGGAAAGTATGGAAACCATGTTGGTGAATAAAAGGGTAATAAAAATGTTTCCAATATACAATACTTCCACTGTAAGGAAATGGGCCTCTATGAAAATCAATGTTCTAAGCATCAAAGGAATATGCCTTAAAAGAAGCTACTAGATCATAGTTAATATTATGACCGTACCACAAATGAAGAGGAATGATTAATGTGATTATTATTAGATTAAAGAATTTTGTCATTTGAGTATTTTATCAATGATGAAATCGTCATATAATAAATAATGATTGTGTTGCAGTACTTATTCTTTATAGATTTGAGAGCGCATGCTGAATAGTACTGATAACCAGGAATAGTGATTTAGTAGAAATTTGATCTTTTGGAAAACAAATTATTTTGGAAATATAACCTTAATATATTCTTGATGTTTAGATAATAATTATAAAAATATATTTATGGGATACTATTGGTCACCATGTATATGGTAATTGATTTGATAGTCCATGTTATCTTTATTGGGTTTACTAAATATTTGGATTTAAGGAATATATTTAATAAACTCGGATCATATTTCTTGAATAATTCTTGTTTTAATTAATGTTTAAAGGTGATCAATGTGTTTATATATTTGGTATATTAAAATAAGTTCTACATTATGCTAAAAATCAAATGATTTTTGGAAATTTAGTGACCTTCATTCTAAATATTTTTTCTTTGACTTTAGATAGACTTATTTTGATTGAGACTTAAGATTAATGGGTTATGGTATAGATTAAGTTAAACATTGGATATTATTTTTTGAGGAAAAAGTATGATTTATCATATTGGAAAACATTTACTAACCAATTTTATTTTGGTAAATAGTTAAAGTCTAAAGAATGGTATTATGGATATATTGATAAAAGTGATACAATCATAAAAACCCATCTTGAATATCTATTACCTATCATAAGAGATGAATTTGAAATAGATCAAATCACATCCAAAGGATAATAATATGCTTATGAAGTGGAAATGAATTAGGTAAGTTTATTTTCTCAAGTTCTTTATCTGGATTGAAAAAAAAATCCGTCAACTCTAGGAAAAGGATTTTGGAATTAAAATACTATTTGTTTCAAAATGATAAATCAATATCCTCTTTAAACCATCACATATTTACAGTTTTGTGATGGTATTCTTGATAATAACCATGTTTTCTATCACTATTCATCATAACTTGATTGTTAGATTTCTCTTCCATGTTCTGTTTTCACTTCCCACTATTGTTATCCTATTCAAAATCCTAATTTATTTGTGACATTCACATTTACATTTCTCTCTTATTAAGTGGATGTTTTATTAACCCCATTTATGATGTGGGTTTCCCACAAATGAATTTTTAAATACCAAAATTTCATTTTAGAAGTGAAATTTTAAATTGTGAGGAATAAAGTTATTAAATGAGGGGATAATGTAACACCCCAATATTTAATGGTATTTATCTTTTATTTAAGTTTAATATCTTCAATAGAAAACATTTCACACAACACTGACCTTAAATGAACTACGATATAATATTAAATGTTATTATTTATACATAACCATTATTATCTAGTTATTAAATTAGAATGTGTGGATAGGATTAACTATATTATGAAAATATATAGTACACATGTTTATAAAATGAATTCATTAGTTATCAGTTAATTATAAATGAAAATATAAACCAATTGAACATAAATGATGTGTTTTATAAAAAAATATTTTTATGCCCACAATGGAATTTTATCTTAATAAATTAAATTAATCACTATTATTGAAATATATTAGTGAAATTTATATGTTATATATTTTATAAATTTTTTTAAATACATCCAATAAGTTTTATAGGATTAATATAAGAATAAATCTAATTTTAAGTATAAAAAACAATATTTTTCTAAAAGACAATTTTACCACCTTTTAATGGAGCACCTATTTTAAAAATATATTTTGAATGTTTTAAAAAATTTATTTTAAAAAATAAAATTCATTTTTAAAATCATGATATCAAATTATCTTAGGGTGAATTTTTGGTATTTTTCTAATAATTTTTATTTTTTGAAGAAAACTTAAAAATACTGCATTTTAATTGAAAACAGACTTTCGTATAAATAATTAATAATATTAAGTTATTTTTTAAATTTTTTTAATGTATAATTATTTAAATTATATATCTATAAATAAAATTTATGTCCTTGGAATTAATTTCACATTGTAATTTTATACAAAAACATTTCAAACTTTTGAACTATTTCACTTTAAAAATCTGTTTTCTCGTCGCGTCTTTGGGATTAATTTTAAATATAGTTTTTCCAATTATTTTAATTGAATTTTCTAAAATTGATTAAATATTTTAAATAAGAAGTTAACATTTTATTTTTTAAGGTCATTTTCATTTTTATTCACAAAAAAGTAACCCTAGTAAAAAAATTATTTACTGCAGTGTAGGTAAAATAATGAAAAGGTTCAAAGTTAAAAGGTAAAGGCTTAAAATACCTAAAAATTTAAAAAAACTTAATTGGGTTTTCAAGTATTTATATATCCTAAAAATACTTTAAAACATTAATTATTATAAAAATTAATGTAAATTAATTCCACCTCAATGCGGTTGGATTTAAATAGAAAATAATCATTATTTAATCTTTTAAACCCACCTCTCCTCAAGTATAAATACCACCCCTCACCACCCCATTTAAACCCACAAGCCTTTAATATCCTAAATATTCTTCAAAAAATATCTCCTCCTCACTCTACCCATTACAATTGCTTCTATTTTCACCAAAAGACCAAATACAAAGTCCTCAAGGGGTTCTCCATGGAGGTGATATTCAATGTGTAATTTTCTCAAAAGAACCCTCTTAATTTCTTTCCTTTTTATACTTTATCCTCACCTAATTCATACATAAAGTCAAGATAACTCCATAATCATGTATATACTATATTTTTTATTTTTATAATGGAATATCTTATATCCATCCCATTTATTACATCCTCTTATTCAAAGAAACTAAACCAATTTCCAGGTTATGGTGATTAATTGTCTCCATGAATACTAATTTTGTTTGTTTTCCATTACCTCCATCATGGATGGTCAAAAAAATATTTTTATGGTTAAATAAGATTATAATAGTTATATTATAACCAATTTAATGTTATTTAACTAATATATACTCATAATAGTAAATAAAATTGTAAAGACCCGTAAAATTCAAGGGAAATGTTTTCTTAATTTTCTTTGGAATTTTACAAGAGCGCGGTTTCTGACGGCACCTGATTCCGAGGCCCGGAGTGCCCGGAATCAATTTTCGAAGTTTGGCTTGGGTATGTTCAGTGAACGAACGAGCGGGAGTTTCTAACTTTTGATCTGGTGCTCGGAATTGAAATCTGAGGACACCGATGAACTCGCAGCACCGATATTCTCTTAAGGAGACCTTTTCCAAAGTTGCATTTATTGCGGGACGAAAGTTAGTTTTTGGGAGATTTATAAGAAAGTTAAATAAAAATGTGGAACACTTTTTATTTTTCTTACTTGTTCGTTAACTTCTCCCAAAAGGAGTTAAAAGTGGGACCCACATCCACTTAACCTCCCTTGGGAGGATTAAGTGTGGTGGGGCCCACACGAAACCCAACTTTTCATCCCCTCTCAAAACTCCTTTAACCCCTCTTTAATTGACATGTCAACTTGTTATTTAATTTTGGAGTTATTTTATTTGAATTTCAAACCTTTGAAATTCAATTTGATTAAGTGTGTGAATAAAATAAGTCTCTAACTTATTTTATTTGGTTAGATTTCTCTAGCCTTCTTGGGAGCATTTTGGGTTCTTCTCCTTCTTCTTCAAACTTTGACGAAGAACGCTCAAGCTTTGATGAAGAATGCTCAAGCTCCGACGAAGAACGCCGCTCCTCTCTTCTTCGTAGCCGATTGTATCCGAAGATCGACGATGCCTTCCGTGTCAACGAAAAGGGAACACCGCTTCCTCCTCAGACTTCCTCCGTCGGCTTACGAAGTTTCGCCAACGACGTACCTCTTCGGACGTACCTCTTCGTCATCGGGTTTGACGAACGATTACCGCGACGCCCGACCTCCGTGACGTTGTCTTCCACTGGTCGTTGACGATCTTCGAACTTGAAACCAAGGTAGGGGTTGTTGTTGATTATTTATTTATTTATTTATTCTCGTTCTTGTTTCTAGAATGATAATCTTGTGATTAAATATTTAAGAGTTATCATCTAACGAGAGGGAAGTCGGACCGCACAAACACGACCGAATTCCCCCTCTTTTGTTCGTGATGATTATTATTTTTCTTGTGGATGACGAGATGGCGTGGTGTCGTCGCACCACGCGGGAATTCGCTCGGTTGATTTGCGCAGCGCCGTCGCGCCGCGCCGTGGAAGGATCATCATGAACGCGACGCCGTCGCGCCGCGTCGAGGGGAATCGAAGGCACCGCGGCCGGAGCGGGGCCGCGGCGGAGGGGCGCGGTGCCGTCGCACCGCGTCGGACGACGAACACCACGGTCGGTTCCGGGCCGCGGTGAGACAGGAAGACCGGCGGCTTGCCGGGCCGCCGGTGTCGGAAGACGGAAGGGGACCGGCTTTGCCGGTCCCGTTGGAGAAGAACCGGCCGGCCAGGTGGCCGGCCTGAAGGTCAAAGACCGGGGGAATTTAATTCCCCCGGTCAACTCTCAAAAGCCCCCCCCCCCCCATTTATTGAGGGGGGTGGTTTCATTGAGGGGGGCAGGCGGCCCCCCGGTTCTCCTCAAGCAGGCCCCCACAAGGGGGGCCGGTTCTCCAAAAGGCGCGGCTAAAAGCCGCGCCGTTTTTTTTGAAGCAGCGGGGGCTTAGCCCCTCGCGCGTGACCCCAGCGGCGCCAGGCCGCGCCGCCGCCGGCCGGGCTGGGTCGGACCCGGGTCATGTCGACCCGGTTCGGGCCGACCCAGGGGGGGTCGGGCCGGGTCGGCCCGGACCCGGACCCCCCGTTTTCGAGACGACTTCGGTCTTTTGCTCATAACTTGAGCTACGGAACTCCGATTGACGAACCGTCTGCGGCAACACGATCCTTGGATAGAGACGGTCGTTTCGGTATATCGCACTCAAAGTTTCAGAATACTTTGAGTTCAGCCAGGTTGGTTCGTTCACGAAACCAATCGGGCCTTCGGAGCGGAAACGCTCATATCTTGATATACGGACGTCCGATTGACGTGCCGTCAGCTTTGTTGTGTTCCTCTTAGTGAGACAAATCTTTTGGCATACTCCGCCCGAGGTTTGGATGCAGGTGGAGTACGGTCGGGTTGGTTTTGCCTTAGAAACCAACCGGGGCCCTGGGACGAAAAAGCCAATAACTCTCAGACCGGGCGTCCGATCGACGCGCCGTCTGTTACGTTGAGTTCCTGTTGATGATACGGAACTTTTGGATACATCAACTCTGGACTTTGTGACAGTTGATGTATCAGCCTCTCGGCTCGTGGAGCGGACCCTCCGAACGAGCTTGCTGTGTGCGGGAACCCTAGTGCTTGCTGCGACTGTTACTGTGACTGCTACTACTGCTACTGCTACTGTGACTGCAATGACGACAGTACTGAGATCCTGTGTGAATTCGACGACGACTACAGCACTCAGCGATCCTATGTGGATCAGTGCTACAGGTCCTGTGTGGGCCCGATCCTGTGTGGGTACGATCCTGTGTGGGTCCTTGCGCTCAGCGGTCCTGTGTGAACCAGCGCCTACAGGTACTGTGTGGGCCCGATCCTGTGTCGGTCTTTGCGGGGTTAGTTACCTATCGATCCTTCGTGGGTCCGACGACTTAGATGGATCAGAGATCATCTTTATCGTCCTTTGAAGAAGTATACCTATGTGAGCTGAATCCTGTTGCTTTCCTGTGTGGATTGTGTTGTGCTATCCTGTATGGATTACGTTTTGCTTTCCTGTGTGGAATACGTTTACTTTCCTGTGTGGACTGAGTTGTACTTGGGCTCGGAGGTTGGAGCATATTTGAAATTGATGACTTAGGTATATGTATGGGCATATACCTAAGCAGTGTCAGTTGTTACTTTTTGTTTGTATCTTCCTTTGTGGATTATCCTTTGTGGATTTTGTGAGACCTTCGGGGGTCTCGGGGTCCCTACTGAGTAGCTTATACTCACCCCTGCATGGGCTATGCCCACACTACGTTGTGTTGGTTGCAGACGACGGACAGCGTTGATCTTGGCTGAGGCTTGCAGAGCAGGATGGTACCTGGAGGTGGACCACTGGGCGGGACGTGTTCGGAGCGGACGACGGGACCCGTGGAGCAGTGGAGCTATCTGTACCCACCCTTCAGGTGGGATCTCCAGTGGACAGCTCGGTGTAGCGGCTTTTACTTACAGTTGATGTTTTCCCTTTCGAGTTGTACTTTACTTTCAGTTTGGGTTTGTATACTGGCCCATTTACTTTTCCACACTTTCAGTTGTACTCTGTTTTTACTTAGTGTTTACTTTCCGCTTTCTTACTCTGTGGTGTTTGTTTACTTTACAAAGGCAATGCCTTCCCTTTCTACCGGGATTTACGCCTTGGTGCTAGTCGCCAGCCTCTGGCCTATGGAAGGCGGGCTTGGGGTAGTCACGGCACGGACCCCGAGGGCGGGTCGTGACAAAAACGAAACTAGTTTGTGGTGTTTGGATAAAACTCCAAAATAAACTAAACAATTATCATTAACATTTTATAAAATGAATCATCCTCATACAAGAGAGAAAAATGATATATGGGACCATGTAAAATTATGAAATTGAATTAGTACTATTTCATATGAATTATGGATTTTTAATCCCATTTTACAAGAACATACATAATTTTACACAAATGACTGATCATGAAACCACGAAATGAACACACTCGAAACCATGAAAATAATAAGATATTATTAATGAATATATCATAAGATGTTATAAAATCATCACATAAAGTATTATAAATATTAATATAATTTTTTAATGGGTTAATAACATTCTTTAAACCATTATATAAGAGTTCAAAGTATTCACCACTAAAGGGAAGCATGAGGTAAGGGTTTTCTCATCTCACTTTTACTTCTGTGAGATTTTTGTCTTATTCACCACTAATTTATTGTGTGTTCAATATATACTTCCATTTTATGTATCATATCATGAAAATAATTATCTTAAATATATTAAATGTTTAATCAAATAATTATTACTTTTATGGGGAATACGATTCAACTGATTACAAGTGGCTGGGGATTTCTTTAATCATTTTTCATTCATTGGGTTAAAATTCTATCTTATTCATTATGTCATGCTATGGTTATGTGTGAAATTAATTTTTATCATTTCATGTTTTATTTACACTTTTTTATCTGGATTTACAATGAATACACATAATCGATTCATTTTATTAATGATATGATCTTTGTAAAGGGCTTCATCTCAATTTCACTTTATTGAGGAATATTTAAATATTATAAATTTAATTTATTTTGTATGGTGTATATGTTTCCCCTTGGTTTTATTTATCATAATCATTCATTGAACTTTTAATTTATCTTAAATATCCACATTTCTTGTATCATGGATATGATTATTTCTTAATCTATAAACCATTATTATATACAGTTTTACTTCAAAAATTATTTTATTAACTAATAAATAATGATAAATTCGAATTTTCTACTCAATATGGATATTTTTTGATAATTCTTATTGATTAAATTTATTATTATATATATAATTAATGGTTTGGATATGAAAAAATGGGTGGGGACTGTATATAGAAAATACCCATGATGCATCAGTAGTCTCATGAGATAAATAATGTGGACAAATTAAATGGGTTTTACTCATAAAGATTAAAACATCTTGTGAATGTTATTGACGGTAGTGGTTCATGTGTTAGATACATGACATCCAATAATTAAGCATTTCCTTCTCTCAGTATTCAGTTATTATTATCTATGAGATTTTTACTATAAAAATCTATGGATGCATTTCATTCTCAATTTATTAATTAAATGGCATGTGTTCTTGATTATTTACCTTGTCTTGTAAACTATGCTCATTGATTAATTATTTCTTCAACTATACTTAACTCTTACTGAGAATTTAATCTCACCACTTATGTTTTATTTTCCATATGTTTCTATGAAGTTTATTATGACTGATATGTAAGGTTAAACTAAGGTTAATAAGGGTGTTCTCAATGAAAATACTTTTTTCTAATTTTATGTTTAAAATGTAATTTGAATTTTAAATTTGTATCTATTTTACAAAAACTACTAAACTATTCATCCCTTCAGGATGTTATTCCTTGTAATCATTAAAATTTAATAATGTAAGGTACTGGATCTGGGCTATATGGTTTGGGGTCATTACATTCACCTCTCTTCTCAGACTTTACAGGGTTTCCAATTTTATTCTTTATGATGCAGGGACTCCCAAAAACTCTTAAGTGTTTTAAACATTAATTTTTATAATAAAACATTTCATAAGGATTCATATTAGAACATTTCATATTGAAAATTTTATTTTGAATATAAATATTTTTGTCATATCTTTCCTCCAGAAGTAGTGAGAAAGACCATGTTCAAGTAACATTGTATGCCCCATCTCAACTAAATTTTTATTCTTACTCTTACCAGTGACATTTTGTTGAGGTGTGTAAGGTGTACTAAACTAATATGGAATTAAATGTTTTTTAAGATAAATTTTTAACTCTTCATTATTGTATTCACCACCATTATTAGTTCTCAACTTTTTCATATAATACCCACATTCCTTCTCAGCTCTTCTCCTGAAACATTTAAACAATTTCAGAGCATCTAACTTGTGTTTCAAATAACAAACACAAGTAATGTGAGTAAAATAATCAATGAAAGAAATTAAGTATTTATATAAAAAAAGTGGATTGTTTTATCATTGTCCCATATATATTGAGATGAATAATTTATAGGGTTTAGTAGAATTAATATCAACTTTCTTATGCACAGAGTTTGTAATTTTCCCTTTCTGGAAAATTTTGAAACACCAATCACTTCTTATTGACATGTCAGGAATAGCATAGACATTGTCTCGATTTGATAAATTTCTCATGTTTCTACAAAACATATATCCCAAACATTTATGCCACAACTAATTCACTTCCATCATGTTTAAGTGACAAGAATTCTAAACTTTTCCAACCTGAAAAAAATTCCCTTTTGTACTTTGGCATCTAGTAACAACTTTTCCATCTTCCTCACTTTTCAAAAAAACTCATATTTTATAAAAATAAATTTATTGTATTCATCAAAAATTTGGTAAAAACTTATCATATTGTGTTTCAACCCATCAACAAATAAAGATTTTTGGATTTCAAATTTTCTTTCCCAAAAATAGTGTATTCAAATCCTTTGATTCTGAGGGATTAATCATTCCCAAACATCATTGTTCCTTATTTTAATTCATTCACATTCTTAAAAAAATTTCAAGTCCACTATCATATGAGAAGAACACCCTCTATCCAAAATCCATGTTCATTATCCTTTTGTATCATTTAGAATGGTTTCTACAACAAGATCATCTTCTTTCCCATTGTCTTTCTTCATGTTTTGATTCTAGGAATTATTATAAACTTTTTTTTTACTAGTAAAAAAATAAGACATCCTTTTTCAAGATGTATAGGTTGTTTACATCTTTAACAAATAGTTTCCAAAGGTTAGAACCTATTTTCAACTTTCAAAACATCTTTATTAGAATTGTTCCTTTGATAATATTGACTCCCCCTTGATATTTTCCATCTATAACTCATGAGATTGGTGTAATATTATTGATTAAACAAACATGTATTTTTTGTATACCCAAATCCACCATAGTACGAGTATTACCCAAAGAAATAATACTTTCCTATGAAACTTCCATACTGTTCAGAATTGTGAACATGTTTCTCAAAAACATTATTTCCATTCACGTTATAACTTTGTTGAGCCCCGAGCTTTCTATCATTAGCTGAAATCTCCTTCTTAAGTTTTGGTTTCTCCCCAATCTTATTAGAACAAGAAGTAGTAGAAACTTTTTATTAGACTCATAATTTTTAGAAACTTCTGAATTCTAAATTTTTTTGGTTTTGGCTAAATACACTACTTTCTTAGCTTTTGAATTATTAAGAATAATTTAAAATTTTTTATAACCTTTGAAGGTAGCTTTTGTAGATCCTTCTTAGGTATAACCTTTCTATAATATTCACCAAATTCAGAGATAGAGATCCTGAAACTTGTAACTCCTTACTTAGTTTTAGAAAGTTTTTGTTGAACAAGTTCCAACTCTTCTTCTTTTCCTTAAACTTTACTTCAAGATGTTCATTATGATTCTTTTCATTCTCAAGACACTTCTTCATAAAATCAACCTTTTATAAAAAAAATTATGTTTATATTCAGGTATAAATTCTAGATTGTTTCTTTTAGGATTTTCTTTCTTCAAATTCATGAATTATTTTTCAAGTCTTACTGTCTTTTTGAGAAATTCTATCAATTCTTTCATCAGGTGAAACTCTAACTCAATCTAATATTCTTTAGAACTACTACTCTCAAACAATTCATAGTTAACTATTGAAATGAAAGTATTTTCTATAGTAATATTAGTGAATTTTTTTTCTTCATATTCAATTTATTATTCTTCATCATCTTTAGATAAGAAAATTTTCCTTTTAGATTTGGAGAACTTTCTATATTTTCCCTTGGAATAGGATTTTAACTTATCGCTTTTTTCTTCCAAGTCTTCTTGAAATTTTATCGTCTTCATCACTATTAAATTCATTCTTTCTTCTTCATAAACTCATAGAAAAGTTCCCAAAAAATCCACATTAAAAAAAATCAGGGGTATCTTCCCCTTATACTTTCATATACCTCTTTTTACATTTTTATAAAAAAGGATCATAATTCAATAATATTATTACATACCTCATTTTCATATTCAAAATCAACAACTTATTCTTCTTCAATAATATTCTTAGACTTTCCTTAATTAGAATCTTTGAGGGACATTTCTCAATAAACATTTTTTTACTTTAATAACTTTCTCCCTTCTCATTTTATAAGTAATGAGAGTACTATGAATCTCATCTAAATATATAGTTATAGGATCTCTATCTTACGAAGATGAAACTTTGGCATCAAACTTATTAGGAAGAATTCGTAATATTTTTTTAATAACATTTGAGTCTTATATCTTATCATCAAGACATATTATAGTGATAACAATATAATTCACCCTTGTAAAGAAGTCACTAAAAGATTCATAATCACTCATTTTAATATCTTCAAACTTTAGCCTCCAAATTTGTAATTTTCCTTCTTCACATTTGTATTTACTTCATAAATGTTCTTCAAATTTTCCTAGATACATTTGGTTGTTTAAACTCCCTTCACTCATAGAAACTCACTTTCATAAAATGATTATATTAAATCATTCTTAGCTCTTCCATCGTTCTCTAGATTCTTCTTGTTTGCATATATTAATGTGATTTTTTCATCGAGAAGAGGAAATCAGTCTGTAGATGCTTCCAAAACATCATACCCAAGAGACATAATATAAGGAAATAGTCTATATTTCTAGATATTATAGTTCTTTCCAGTGAAGACTAGGATCCCCTTACTTCTCACACAATTCATATTCTTGGTAACAACTTCCCTTCAAAAAACGTAAGAAAAGAGTAAATGAAAGGAAACTTTAATCTGATACCAACTATAAATAAACAACTAGGATCAATGTATCGTTGAGATGGGGAGGGGTGAATTAGTCATGTATTTTTATTTTATGTTATAAATATTTTATAATAACATTTTCCTCCTATTAAAGATCTATCACTTTTTTGAAAACAAAACATTCACACATCCACATGAACATAAGTATTTACAAGGTTCATTACTCAATAAAAGTAGTTACATATTTTTTATAGTTTATAAATAATCAAATAATACATGATACACTAGAAAACAATCCTTTTGTGTGGATAGAATAGGTAGGATATTCCCTTACACTTTTGTAGCACTATGATCAATACAAAAGAGAATGTGATTATTCTAGAACAAATTATATATAACAAGTTTGCGTAACAAGTTAATAAAAATTCACTAGTTTGTTCAAAACATGTTACTATGATACCTTATCAACTTATACTTATATAATTCTTCAAGACACACATATTTACTTTCCTACGCAATAATAGGTAGAAACAACCTTTCTAGACTTCATACAAAAACTCAGTCTGATGGATCATTCCAATTTCTGTATCGGATACCTTAGTATTGAAAAGAGATAAGAAAATAATACCTTAGAATCAATTTTGAACCACTTTAAATTTTACCTAGAAAATTATGTTTGATGGCTTGGTCTGATCCAATAACACTTTCTTCTACTTCTTTTATCCAAAAAACTACCTCAAGAAAACTTATTCTGGAAACTTATTCTCTTTAATGCTCTATAACGTTTTCTATATTTCTTAACATATGAACAGTACTACATCATTATAAAGTAAAATTCGCTTCCTATTATTTATAGGAGATCCAAAATTGGTACGAGGGGGAATCTGAAATGTTTTCCTACTCAAAAAAATTCCCCGGAACTCAAATTTTGCTTTCATTTTGAATTTATATTTAACTCTTTCATCACTTCTCAACTCTTTCTAATTCTTCTTTAAAATTATTTAAATTTCTCACAAATTCATATAGAGTTATACTTCCTAAAAATTATTCAGTTTGATACCAATGGTCATTCTGATTTTCTTCATTATGATGAAAACATATGAACACTCTAATTACCATGACCCACTTGAAAAACATATAAGAACTAAAGACTTCCCATTAAAATGATCTATCTCAAATTGAAAACATAAAACTTTGAATCCATTTGAAAAATGAATGAATTATCATATTGATGCTCTATACCAACTTTGGATATTGAAATTTTTCTTCCATAAACATAATTGAAACTCTTGTAGCCTTCAACAACCCCTTGAAAACACTTTGTCAAAACTCTTAAAAAAAATATTCTTTTCTTTGACTGTTCAACAATTCCTTAGACCACATATGAAAAAGTCCCTTATCCGATGACTTATCGGTTTCAACCTATATCTGATGCATTGGTCTCTGATTCATTCTGATGGATTAGTGTCGATATTTTTCTGATGATTCTTGAGCAAATTGGAAAATAATAGTCCTTTCATTCTTGGCCTACTGATAAAACACATTATAGACATTTTTCTCTTTAACCAATTGATGAAAACCAACATATATCTTTTTTAAAAATGGTTGACTACATTTTTTACCTTCATTTTATTGATATGTCTTTGATCTTAGTCGGTTCAACGATCCCAATAATTACAAAAACAAAAAATTACTTATGATTCCATATAGATACCATCAATCGAATTTGATAGATCAATGTCTGAATTCATCCCATAGAATGGTGGCACACCACATCCGATGGACTAGTGTCATCAGTGCTTCACTTCGACATCAGAAACTTCAAACATCCCAACCTTTAAATAATTTCTGCATCTGGTACCACTCATACCAGTGAACTGAGACCAGAATAAATTGTCTTTAAACTTTATTCTTCTACAAACTTTTGTTAGTATCATGAATTATTCATGACTTCTAGAACATAAGGATTGACGTAGAATCATATGACTTAAGTTGGAAAGTTCTATTACTTCCCATACTTCCATAATCTTATTTCTTTCCATCCAAAACCCAATCTAATTGTCACCACATGGAATGACTCAGCCACCTTTTATCCCTTTCTTTCACAATTCTTGGATTACAAGTTTATAAAAAAACTTATGATATTAAAGACTTAAAAATTATCAAATAATTGTCATATTTAGTATTAAATTTATTAAAGGACATCTTGACTCTGATACAGCTTCTCATATCAATCAAAATATAAATTTCAAACCCAAGGTAAGTCTGAAAACCACTTCTACTAGAAACAATATCTAAAACCAAAGAAAACAAAACCAAGGTATTTTCTTATTAATTTTTCATCTGATCAACTATGTTCAGTACCCCTTTATCAGATCATAAAAACTTAAAAAGTGAATTTATTTTTTCATAATAACAAAAAAATAAAAAACTTTCATCAAAAACTTCTTCCAGTATCTGAAATCAACTTTCAGCAAACTTAGTCCCAACAGTCTCCCCCTTTGGATTTATTTATCAACCAAGGCTCAGAATCACTAAAATTTGTAAACTAAAACAATGGATTACTTATCAATAATTCTAATCTTGTGTGAGAAAATTTATTATAGGAAATAATAATCATTGATAGTAAAACAATGTTTTCCAAAATTAGTGACTTACAAAACTGATCACATCCTGAGTTCACAGCTTACCCAAAACTCCCCCTATATACAAGCTTCCTTAAAATGTTTATCACGTATCAATGGATAGATTAATGAAACATAATTTTTCTCTCACCTTGAAAACACTATCCAAATAAAATATGAGAGATGGGATGGAAACACATACATCAACCTTGGAGAGAAAGGGGTTGGACATCCATATTCAACCTTAGCTTGAAAAAATTTTCCTCTATTAAAGGTTTTGTGAATTTGTCATCAACTTTTTCTAATGTAGGAACATACTCCAGTTTGAGTTATTTATTATACAAATTCTCTTTAATGAAATAATATTTTATATCAATGTTTTTTTAATGATAATTTTGTAATGGGATTATTGTAATATTAATAGAAATTTGAATATCACAACCTAAGAGAAAGGTACATTCAGATCAATAGGTAAGTCCTCCAATTGAGTCTTCATCCACATAAGTTTTGTTATAGCTTCAGTGGGTACAACATAATCATCTTCATCTATATAAAGAGTTACTGAATTTTATTTCTTAGTATTCCAACTTACAAAACTTTCCCATAGAAAGAAAACTCCTCCACATGTGGATCTTATATCATCAACACTTCTTTCCCAATCAGCATTTGTATATCCAAACAAATCAATACTTTCTAAGATATCATACTTGATTCCAAAATCTATTTTTTTCTTTTAATATATCGGAGAATTATTTTTCCATAAAATAGATTTGATTATTTTGGTGCACTTTGGAATCTTACATATAAGGTAACATCATAGAAAATTTCAGGTATTGAGGAATTCAAATATAATAAACTTCCAATCACCTTTTAAGACTCTTTATATTCAAATTTATTACCTTCTACATCTTTAGACAACTTGGTTCCCACTGAATTGATTCTTGAAATAAGTTTCTAATTTTCAATTCCAATCTTCTTAATAAGTTCCATAAAATAATTTTCATGATAAATAAATATATATTTATTATTTTTTGATATTTTTAACCCAAGAAAGTGTTTAATTTCACCGAGTATGAAAATTTAAAACAACTCTTTCATTTCTTCAGCAAATCTTCCACAATTTATTTAATCATTTGTTTTTTAAAGGAAGTGGTCAAATTCCTAATCCCCATTTTTTAAATAAAAGGAAATGGATACATGTGGGGATGAGTTCATACATGACTTCTTTCAATGACCATAAAATAGAAAAAATAGTAATCATAACCTCATTGTGTAGAAATTTCAAGAAAGAATCTAATTATTTCCAACATTACTATTGGAGAAAAAGTCTCATAAAAATAAATACCTTTAATTTTTTTAGTAACATTTTCACACCAATATTTCTTTGTTTCTTATAACTTCATCATCTTCATTCAACTTGTTCTAAAACACTGACTTTGTACTTATATTTTTTCAATTGGATTAGGTAAAAGTTCCCAAGTATCATTCATCTCAATTTGATCCAAATATTCATTCACATCCTGAATCCATTTTGGATTCTCAAAATCATCATTCACATCATTGAGGTCAACTTTTGAATAGAAATAAGTATGTATAATAACTTATGATTTTCCTCTTGTTTGAAACTTTTGATGTTTATTGTCGATTATGTTTTGATCTTCCACATGCATACTCAGCCTATGATGAGATGTTCAAAAATACTCTTTATCACTAGAAATAGCTGAGTTAAATTCTACCATTTGTGTGCTATCACAATTTTTTACATCATTTCAATGTTTTTTAACAAAAATTCTTTTATCCTCCTCATATTCCTCATCTTTATATGTTTTTGTAGTATCTTCCTCAACTTTCTCAAGAAATTTTACATCAACTGAATCAACTAATCTTCATGTCTCTCCATTGGAACATATATATCCTCTTCCATCTAGATCATAACTTGGAAAAAGTTCATCTTCACCTCTCTGAACAAACTTTCCAAGGATTCCACCTTTTTTCTTTATGATGTGGGTAATCCCAAAAACTCTTAAGCATTTAAAACTTGGAGTTTTATAAAAAAACATTTCATATGGACTCATATTGGAGCTTAGCTTATAAAAACATCATTTTTGAATATACATATTTATGCTCAAATATTCCCTCCATAATTAGTGAGAAAGACCATGTTAAAGTAAAAATTTTCTCCCATATCAACTAAACTTATTTTTTTATCTCAACAACACCATTTTATTGAGGTGTTTATGCTATACTGAACTCATGCCTAATTCTATTTTTTCAAGATAACTTATGAAATATTCATTCTTATAATTTCCACCATTATCAATTATCTACTTCTTCATAGAATACCCACATTCCTTCTCATATCTTCTCCTAAAAGTTTTGAACATATTAAAATACATAAAAAATTTAATGCAAGTAAAATCATTAATAAAATAAAATGAGTATTTATCTCTAAAATTTGATTGTTTTCTCATTGTCCCAAATATAATGGAATGAATAAGTTCGATGGGTTGAGTTGAATGAATATAAACTTTCTTATTCATATAGTTTGTAACATTCCCTTTCTGAATAATTGTACAAAACTAATCTATTATTCTTGAAAAATCAAGAATACCATGGACAATATATCACTTTGATAACTTTCACATGATTCTCTGAAAAATATGCACTAACCTTTTATGCCACAATTTATTCTATTCCATAATTTTAAGTGAAATGAATTCTAAGCTTCATCAACCAGAAAAAAATTATCTTTTGTCTGTTGTCCTCTGGTAACAAATTTTCCATCGTCCTCTCTTTTCCCAAAAAACCCATATTTTATAAAAAAAACTTTATTTCCTTCATAAAAAGGTTGGGAAACACTTATCAGATTATGTTTCAACCAATAAATAAACAAGGATTTCTTGGATTTCAGCTTTTCTTCCCCAATAATAGTGGATCTAAATCCTTTGATTCTGAGGGATTCATCATTCTCAAAAATCATTATTCCATATTTTAATTATTTCACACTCTTAAACAATTTTAAGACTCCTATAATATGATAATAACACCCATAATCCAAAATCCAAGGTCATTCTCCTTTTGTAGCTTTGAGAGGAGTTATTACAACAAGATATTCTTCTTTCCATTTTTCTTTCTTTATGTCTGGCTTCTGGGAATTTTTATAAACATTATTTTATGTCAGAAACAAAATAATACATCCTTTTTTAATATTTCTAAATTTTTTCACATCTTTCACAAATAGTTTCCCAAGGTTGGAACCTATTTTCAACTTTTAAAAATTCTTTCTCATATTATTTCTTTGAGAGGATTGACTCCCCAATGTCCTTTGACTTATATAACTTTTGGGATAGGTGTAATGTTGTTGATTAAACCAACACATATTTTTTGTATGCCAAAATCCACCACAATACCCATAGTACCCATAGAAAGAATACTTTCCTCTAAAACTTCTATACTCTCTAGAATTGTGAACATCTATCTTAGAAATGTTATTTTATTTCATATCAGAAATTTTTTAATCCCCAAAATTTCTATAATAATCCAAAATATTCTTCTTAAATTTAGTTTTCTTCCAAACCATATCATTACTATAAGTAGTACCAACTTCTTTTAGAATTAGAAATTTTAGAAACATCTAAATTGTCAATTTTATTGGTTTTGGCCACCTACATGACTTTAAAAATTTTATTCTTATTAGTAATAATTTCAAGTTTCTATTTAACCTTATAAGGTAAATTTTTTAGATCTTTATCATTTTTACACATTCCAGAACTTTCACCATCTTTTGATGCATAATTCTTGAAACTTGTAACTCCCTACTCAACTTTGGAAAGTTTTTTTTAAACAAGTTCAAAATTATTTTCCTATGACTTCAACTTTACTTCAAGATGTTCATTATGATACTTTTCCTTCTCAAGAGAATTCTTAAAAAAACAATCTATTCCAGAAACTTAGGTTTCTCTTCAATAATACATTCTTTATTGTTTATTGTAGGACTTTCTTTCATTGTCTTATTGATTTCCTTTTTAGGTCTTACAATATTTCTGAGACATTCTTTTAATTATCACTTCAAGTGAAACTCTAACTTAGTCTCTTATTATTCATAAATACTACTCCCAAACACTTCATCACTAACTATTGCAATGAAAGTATTTTCTCTTGAAATCTCAATGAATTCTTTAGATTCAACTTCACAATCTTCGTTTTCATCATCTATAGATAAAAAATTCTCCTTTTTTATTTGGAGAACTTTATATCTTTTCTCATGGAATAATTTTTTTCACTTATCAATGTATTTATTAAAAGATATTCTTGGCCTTCTATCATCTTCATCACTATTATCATCATTATTTCTTTGTAGGAAATTTATAGGAAAGTTCCCAACACCGCCATATTCAAAAAAAATTAGGTTTATCGTTCCCTTGTACATTTCTATACCTTTTTTAAATTTTTAGAAAACAAGGATGATAATTAATCAAGATTTTTACATACCATATTTTTATATTAAAAATTAGAAACTTATTATTCTTTAAGATTCTCCTTATACTTTCTCTTCTTAGTGGATTTGAAGGACATTTCTTGATCAAATTTGGTTTTTCCTTATATGAATTTCTCCCTTCTCATTTCATAAGTAATGACAGTACTGTGAAGGTTGTCCAAAGATATAGTTTTAGGATAGCTATCTTCCAAAGATGAAACTTTAGCATCAAACTTATATGGAATAATTATCAAGATCTTATCAACAATAGTAGAGTCTTTTAACTTCTCACCAAGACATCTTATGGTGCTAAAAATATTATTCATCCTTGTAAATAAGTCACCAGAAAATCATACTAACCCATTTTATGATCTTAATTATTTAGCCTCCATATTTGTAACTTTTCCTTATTAAACTTCATATTGCCTTCATAAATGTTCTTCAACTTTTCCCAGATACCTTTAGTAGTTTAAACTCCATTAACTCATAAAAACATACTATCATAAAATGATGATATTAATTCATTATTATCTCTTCTATCATTACCCAGATTTTTATTTTCCATGGATGTTAAAAAATCAACAAGAGGAGGAAATCCATATGTAGATGCTTCCAAAAAATCATACTCAAGATACATAAGATAAGGAAACATTATGTATTTTTAGATATGATAGATATTTCCATCAAAGACTAAAATCCCCTTACTATTAACACAATTTAGATTCTACATAACAACTTATCTTCAAAAAAAATTTGCAAAGAGTAATCAAAGGGAACCTTCACTCTAATAGCACTTGTAAAGGCCCAACCAGAATCAGTGTATCACTGAGAGGGGGAGGGATGATTTAGTGATGCCTTTTTCTTTTATGTTATAAATATTTTATAACAACTTCTACCTCCAATTAAAGATCTATCACTTTTCTAAAAATAAATCGTTTACACATTCATAGGAATATAACTATTTACAAGGTTCACAACTCAATAAGAGTAACTATGTCTTTGTCATGGTTTGGAAATAATCAAATACCACACAATACACTAGAAAAAAAAAATCCTTTTTTGTGTATAAAAAAAGAAGGATATACCCTTAAACATGTTTAACACTATGATTAATACAATAGTTAATGTTCTTCTTCTAGCACAAATAACATATAAAAAGTATGTGTAACAAGTTTAGAAACCTTCACCAGTTGGTTCAAAACATGTAAATGTGATTCCTTGTCAATTTCAACTTATATAATTAATTAAGAAACACATATTCAATTTCCTAACCAGTAGCTAGTAAAAACAACCTTTATATACTCTCTAAAAAAACTCAGTTTTATGGTTTAGTCTGATTCTTCTTTCTAATACCTTAGTCTGAAAAATAGATAAGAAAAGAATACCCTGAAAAGAAAATTGAACCACTTAAATCTTTCCCTGGGAAATTGTGTCTGATGGCTTGATCTAATATGGTAACTCTTTTTTCTTCTTATTCTATCTGGATAACTTCATCAAGAAAAATTATTTTGGAAACATCTTCTCTCTAAACATCTGGTGCTTTATCTCTCTTTCTTGAAACATGAATACTTATTCATCATCAGAAAGTACAATGTACTTCATACTATTTATAATAGATCTAGAAAGAGGTATAAGTGGGAATTTGAAATGTTTTCACACTTAACCAAATTTCCCAAATCTAAAATTTAACTTTCATTTTGAATTCATCTTTAACTCTTTCAACACTTATTAAATCTTCTTGAATCTTCTCAAACCTTCTTGAACATTCTCACAACTTTAACCAACTTCAGAATTCCTGAAAATTCTTCAGTCTGATACCAATGGTCATTCTGATTTTCATCATTATGATGAAAACATATAAATACTTTGATTGTATTGAACCACTTGAAAACATATAAGAACTGAATAATTCGCATTACAATGATTTTTGTTAAGATGAAAACAAATAACTTTGAAACCATTTGAAAATATGACTTCTCATACTGATTATTCATGCCAAATTGGAATATTGAAATTTTTATACCATAAACATCATTGAGAATTCTATATCCTTCAACAACCCATTGAAGAAACTTCACGAAAACTCTTAAAATAATTTTTCTTGTCTTTGATTGTTCAAAAATTCCTCAAACCATGTCTGATAAGTTCTAGTAGTCGATGAATTATTGGTTTCATCCTGTGTCTAATGGATCAGTCTCTAATTCATTATGATGGATCAGTGTCAAGATTTTTCTATTTAATCTTGACCCACTTAGAAAAAATCCCTTCTTTCATTATTGACCTACAAAGAAAACATGTGAAAGTTCTTTTTTTCTTGACCCAATTTAAGAAAACCAACATATATATTTGGTTTGTAAAATTTGTGGACTAAATTATTGATCTTCATATAATTGATTAGTATCCAATCTAATTTAGTTCAAAGGTCCCAACAATTCCAACAAAATTATTCTTCCTCTGATTCTATATAGATACCATCAATTGAATTTGATAGATCAATGTTGGAATTCCTCTAATAGAATGTTGGCACATTGTGTCTAATGGACCGTTGTCATTATTGCTTCACTTTTACTTCAGCAACATCTAACTTCCTATACATTAAAAAAAATTGCATCTATTATCACTCATACCAGTGAACTGAGACCAGAAGACATTGTCTTCAAACTTTCTTCTTATACAAACTTCTACTAGTATCATTACTTTTTTATGACTTTGAGAACACAAAGATCACCATAGAATCATTTTACTTACATTAGAAAGTTCTATGACTTCCTATCCTTCCAACATCTTCCATCTTTCCATCCAAAACATGATCTGATTATTACCACTTGGAATGAATCATCCACATTTTATCCCTTTCTTTTACAATTCTTGGATCACAATTTTCTTACCAAACATATGATATTCAAGAATTATAAATCATAAAATCATTTTCATATTTAGTATCGAATTTCTTAAAGTATATTTAAACGTTGATAGAGCATCTCATACCGATCAAGACTTTCATTCTGAACCAAAGGTGTGTCTGAAAACCACTTCTGCCAAAAAGCTTCTTTATAATAGAAAAACTGAAATTGATAGATTTTATTATGAATTTTTCATCTGATCAACTGAGTATTTTACCCCTTTGTCTGATCAAAAAAATGAAAAAAGTTAATTAATTATTTGATAATGACAAAAAAGTTCAAAAATTTCAACAGAAACTTCTTCCATCATCTAAAAACCACTTTCATCCAACTTAGTTTCAACACAAAATAGTTGATTTGTTAATTGAAAAAATTATCTTTATCTCATATAGAAGAAAAAATGTGGCAGGACATAATGTTATAATAAATAAAATTTACTTCATTTTCTTTCTTTTTTATTCTATTTAATGATGAATATGTTATAATTCAAGGAAATTCTATTCAATGAACATGACTTGATATTATCAACTAAAATTATTTAAAAATAATAATTTATATTAGTGATAAAAATTATTTTAAAATGATTTTTTATCTATTTTTTTGTTTTTATTTTTGATGAGTTATTTTCAATCTACTGATGAGAATCATAGATGATCCACATAGGTATATGTTTCATATACCATATGTCAACTCACATATTACATTAAAAAATTTATAAAAATAATAGTGATTAATGCATAGAAATAGTTTTAGGTTACTTGAATCTCTCTAAAATCATAGTGGATTTATTGAGGTGGGGAAAATCATTGACTGTAGTTTATGAACACATCTGAAAAATCACCTAGGGATAATTGGTGGCAGGGAAGAATTATGTTGGGATGATTGGATTGATGTATGAAGACTTGCAAACAATACATTGAGGATTTATCCAATGGAAGAAATGTTAGTATAAGTGAGATGATAGGGATTCATCTGACTATTTAGGAGGTCTAACTTGTCAAAATTAGGTGACTCTATCACTATGTCCTATTAAACCCACGGAAAAAAGGTGATATAGCCATGGGAAACTTGGCATGTGGCTATATGTTATCACTGTATGGACCGATAGTCATGGATGTGGCTATATGAGAGATATATAACCATGGTAATTTGTGGAATCTGGTTATATTTTGTCATTTCATGGACTTATATCCATGATCCTAGATTCTTCGGGCTTTAAGAATCCACCAAAGGCTTTATAGCCACAGACATTTTATCCCATAGCTATAGGTTCATAGTTGTATAGGCAATTTCTAGTAGTGACTAATTCTTCAATAGATTTGGTAAATAATAAACATATTCAAGATCTTTTAAAGTATTTTTATTAAACTAATGTTTAAAAAATTGGTTCTTCAAGATAAACCTATATAAGATATATATAATATTACATTGTGTATATTAAACAAATTTTTAAAAAATGAAATATTCATGAATCTATATTTATTTAAGGTGCATAAAGAAAAGAGAAAATACACACCCACATGAGGACCAGATGGGTTAGATCACACGTCCCCCTTATATGTTAATCTATAAAGTATCTATCATAATATAAAGATATCCCTTAAGACCCATATTTTTATAGTGTCATTTGAAATGTCCATATTTTTTGACTTCATAATTCCCACCACCCCGACATAGGTTGGAGCCATTATTTTTTATTTTTTTTCTACCACGAATAAGGCCCACCACATTCCATATGTTTTCCATATCTCCACCCACATGACTAGATCACATGTTCATCCTATGTGGTTTTATGTAGCAATGCCCATGTCAATGAGAATTTCAGTGCACCAAGAGGTGCTGACAGGAACGTTTATACTGGTTAGAGCAGATGGAATGATGGTTTAGATTTATCTTTTAAAAATTAAGTAAAAAAAGTAAATTTCAAAATAAATGATTTTCAAATGATAAAGTGATATGGTAATAAATTTTAAAATTTTGATAAAGCGATGAATTGATAAATTTTATCTAAATTATAAAAGTTAATTTCAATGATGATAAAGAGAGAATGTAAAATGGAAAATGGTCAAATAAAATTGATGAAATTATGCGTATCAAATTAGATTTTTGTAATTCATAAATTAAGAGAGAGATTAAACATTTTTTGATAAAGTATTTCGAAAATAACTCACTGTGATCCCCTACATCTCCTCCCATTGGGTTGCTAGGTTTATGTTTTTACTACCTTGATCTTAGCAGTGATCAAGAACCCCATCCATCATGATTATAGTTTTGATCACTCTCTTGATATTTTATAGTATATATGGAATATGAACCTCACTTTTACATTAGTAAGAAACTATTGAAGAAGGTGACAAGAAGAAAGAGGTTTTATTGGAACAAACCCATTACAACTCCACTCTTTGATCTCTTGAATATATGAGTACAATTTTAAAAGAGAGATTGATAAAATATTTAATAGGATATACTTTTGTATTTGTAGATAAATGAGATTGTATTTGTATCATTGAAGTAAGGATTTTAGAATACATGATATTTTTCAAGATGAAATCCTTGATTTTGATCGCAAGAATTGTTCAAATCCACTGTGAGTCTTCACACACACAAGGACCTCCTTTTATAGCCTCAAAAAATTTTGGGAATATTTTGTAATTATATAAGGGAATTTAATATGAAGAATAACATAATTATATTATTTTTAATAATAATAAATTCACTCTTAAACATGTTATCTCGACACCACTAGATACCCAGTGCACCTCACGGACTGGCTGATGGGTCACCTATATGCTTCTAGTTTTGGAAAATCACCCACCGAATAACCACTACTATCCAAAGTATTGACAATAGTATTTTAGAATATTTCAGTACTTATATAATTCTCAATGACTGGTCAACGCACCTCCATCGGCTAGTTGGTGGTTTTCTACTGCATAAGGAACCATTGTCCATTTAGCATTGACTGGTTGGGTCCCTAAATAGGTTAGTTAGTGATTCCTATGTTCTTTAGACCAACTTCATGGTCCTTCAACTTTATTATAGAGAATATTATTACTTAAATAACTTACTTTCTTAAATTCAAATCATGATAAAATTCTCTTTAAGACTTCAAACATGATCCAACACAATTATTTAAAGATCTTCATGATGACTTTAGATTAAATTAAATAACTTCCTTTATACGATCAATAACATCAACATTAATTTTCAAAAATATAACATAAATACACTCAATTATATTATTAGAAGCATAAATGAGTTTTTGTGATCTTGAAAACACTATAAGATAGGGAGAGGTACAATAATCACCCCCTTTTTTATGATCACAAACACTTAACATAAAAAGATATATCAAGTTAAAATCAATAGTCTAAGATATATTCAAAGTAATTAAACATATTAATATAATATATTTAATATTATCACTGAGTTAATGACCTTTAATATTATAAAGGAGTTAATTATCTTATATTTTTTCAAGGAGTAAACAAAATCATGCCATAAACTTGAGTAAAACATTTGCATTTAACTCAAATTTCAATAACCTCCCCATTGTTAAACAATTAAGAAAAAACACATAACTATTCATTTTAATAAATTCCCCCCATTTTATGTTTAAATAAAATAAAATTCTCCCCCTTTTGAAAAATCAATTCCAATGAAAACTATTACCCTTTGTGATTATCCAAAAGAAAAACAAGGTTGGGAGGGAGAAACTTCAAAAGGAAAGAATTGATTAAAAAATCAAGAAAAATTTTAAAAAACCCAAAATATAGATTTTAAAATAACGTTTATGAAAGAAATATATTTTGAAAAAGAGATGTAAAATGATAAAAAAAAGGTTTTGAAAAAACCTCTTAACTTTCAAACTCCCCTTTTAATAACAGAATTAGAGAGATATAGGACAGTGAAAATTATTTTAAAAAAATATTTATAAAATAATAATAATATAAAATAAAATGAGAAAAAAAAAATAAATAAAGTGAAGGAAAATAAAAGTATATAATAAATAGAAAATGATAGAGAAACAGAGAAAAAAATAAAATAAAATAGGTTCATACCTTTTCCAATACATTCATTCCCTACTTTAAAAAGTGTTTCTTCCACTGATGAAATATTACTTCATTGAAAGAGTTTTAAGAAGTTCCATTTAATTAGAAAACATGATACAAAAGAAAATTTTTATTTGAATTTGTTAAAGAAAACTCAAAAAATTATTAGAGATACAAGTACATGTGGAATTTTTACTCATAATTAATCTTCATTTAAGAGAGATGAAATAAACATTCAAAAATATGAGAGAATATATATAATTTCTCAAATAAGTTTTTTCAAAATAAAAATTAAAACAGATTGAAGATAAAAATATTGTATTCAAATTTTGAAAACAAATTTAGTTTTTAAATAGTAAAATTATAATAAAGAATACTTATTTTAGAAAATCTGATATAATAGAAAACATTTTTCAATTTTGAAAATTAATTTTTTTTAAATATTTATCTTAAAGAAAACCTTAGAATTAAATATATAATTCTCCCACTAAAATGATGGAATAAGTGAGATAAATAGATCATATCTAAGAGAGAATAAAGAAACAAGAATAAAAAAATATCAAGAATTTGAAAAAAAAATCCAAGATTTGAAATATATTTCAAAATATTTACACATGTTAGAAATAGTAAAATAAAGGTAATCAAAAGAGAACTGTTACCAATTATCCTTTAAGGGAATCAAAATAGTCAATATCAATAGGTTTAGTGAAAATATCATCAATTTGATATTATGTTATAACTATTCCAATAATATATCACTCTTTTGTAGTGGCCTCTTAAGAAGTCGTGCCTAAGGTAAATTTGTTTAGTGTGATATTGTTGGATAAGATTTTTGGAAATATTAATAGAACTAGTGTTATAAAACTTAATATGGATATGGTCATATGAAATACCAAAGTGTAAGAGAGTATATTTCATCCATATTGTTGTGGTGAAATAACTCCCAATGGTTACGTATTCCACTTCATCTATAGAAAGAGAAAATTGGTTTTGTTTATAACTACTCCATGAGATGAGGGATATTTCAAGTAGGTGGTGATTCCCAATTTTAATTTTCCTATCTAGTTTTAATAATATAAAATCATCATCATAAAAACTACGTAATTAAAAATAAGTTCCTTTGGGATAAAACAAACCAAATTTTCAGTTCCTTTTAAATATTTAAATATAATTTTGATAGATTTAAGATGATATTCCTTTGGATTTTATTAAAAATGAGAACAAAGCAAACCATTTAACATGATATCAGGAAGTTTTTTGGTAAGACTAAGTATACTACCAATTATACTTCTATAAAGTGTGTTATCGACTGGCTTACCAGCTTCATCCAATGTTATCTTACATGTTAAATTAATTGGAATAATAATTTACTTAGTGTGATCCATATTAAACCATTTTAAGAGTTCCTTAGTGTATGTTCCTTGGTTTAAAAAAATTCCATCATTTCTTTCATAAATTTGAAAAACAAGATACAACTTTAGTTCACCAATAAATCTCATTTCAAATTATTTTTCATTAAATTATATAATTCAAAACAAATAGATTTATTAGATAATCTAAAAATCACATCATCAAAATAAATTTAAATGAGTAATAAATAATTTTAGATTTGTTTTATAAAAATATTTGAATTTTATTTTTCCTATTTTAAACACATTTGATAAAAGAAAATGTGATAAACGTTTATACCAAGCCTAAGAGGATTATTTTAAACCATAAATAACTTTAGTCAATTTTAAAACATGATTTGGAAAAACAATATTTTCAAAACTATTTGGTTGTTCCAAAAAACATTTTCATTAATAAAACCATTTAAAATGTATATTTTAACATCCATTTGAATGAAAATTAATATGAGAGGAAAATTCCAACAAGATTCTGATGGATTCTAGTTGAGTAATAGGTGAAAATGTTTCACTATATTCAATTAATTAGTTTTGGTTATAACATTTAGATACTAGATAGGATTTATTTCTAATGATATTAACAAGCTCATATAAATTCTTCCTAAAAACCATTTAGATCCTATGATATAATTTTCATTAGGACTATCCAAAAGATTCCATAAATCATTTTGAGTGAAATGATTTTGTTCCTAATTCATGGAAAGAACCTGATTTTCATCATTAAGGGAATTATTAAGATTTTATGGTTCTAAGTGAGGAACAAAATCAATATGTCCAACCTCATCTAGGGATGATCATATATTATGAGTTCCCACATGAAAATATCTAATGAAATTTTCTATTGTATGGTCACTAGATTTTTTAAAATATTTGGGTAAATAATTTGAAGTATATTATTGTTATTCTTCAACTTCGTCAGATTGAAAAGGTTCATTTAAAATGTCATTTTCAAAAACATTTTATAAGGCCCTAAAACCTAGGATAACTTTCTTGGTGATTTTCATGTGTTTGAGGTGTCTATAAGAGGATCATGGAAGAGATAGAGGATTAGAATGGTGTCATTGCAATTTTTTTTCATTGTTGTGGCATGGAGCCTTAGGATGCATAATAAGGAATAATTTTTGTGGTGTGGGGTGTCTGGATATGGTATAAGGTCCCAAGAGTACTGATTTCATAGTCAATAACATTTTTAGCATGGTGATTCCATGGAGAGTCTAGATTTATTATAGGTCCTTGATTTCTTCAATGTGAAGATTCCTACAATGGTGTAGGGATTCGAGGGGTGTTCTACCAATTTTGGGGTACTTGTTCAATGGGGGTAGGTTTAGGTGTATTCTCTTTCTTGGAAAATGGGTTATGTGGTTGGGTGGTATTATCTCCATTTTAGTCCCTCTCCCCTTATATGGGATCTGTTTCATGGTTCTCTTATGTGGTTTTGACCAAGCAGGTTGTGTCATAGCCCCCCATGTTGAATTGTAGTCCTTCCTATTTTATTTAGTTCTACAGTGTACTCAAGGGGCTACATTGTGGTGTTAAGTTTTGTATAATCCCTATAAATACTTGAATCCCCTATAAACCCACCTTTCTTCCATATTTCTATATCAAACCATAGGTTCCCAGGAGATCTCTTCAAAGGCTTTGAATCCACTTTTGATCAGATTCAATCCCCTACCTTCTAGGAATCAATCTGTGGTGATCTGAGGTGAGTTCTTCCGCTATTCCTTTTTTCTTCTTTGTTCGATCTCATTTCCTCCCACAATTCCTTTTTTTATCTCAAATATGTTAAATAACCTAGTAGTGGGTGAATCAGGGTATAAAAGATTAAAACATCTATCATTTTTTATCTTACTTCATCATTAAACAAAACTCTATTCTCCCTTCTCCTCATATCACAGAATAAATGAAAATTAGAACACACATAAAACAAAGTAATTTACTTGGTTATCCCTCATTGGGTTACATCCAAGTAGAATACAATAAAAATGTGTTGATGTACTGAATACGCTAAAGGGAACTACTATTACAAGGTTCAGAGTAGACTCATTGTCCCTCCTAGTCAATAACCGATCACAATTGGATATCCAGATACTCTTTTAACTAAAGTTTGATCACTTATTCTTTAGAATAATCTTATATTTATCACTTGAATCAATATAGTTTACACCTTGTTTGGTGCATCATAAAGATTAAAATTCATCCAATTTATGAATACCACATTACAAAAGAATTTTTGGACAATTCCTTTGGGTTCACATGATATTAACTTTTCAAAAACCATTTTTAAACTTTAAAAAAACTTTCCAACCTTTCATGAAACTTTTTGATTTCAAAAAATCCACAACCTTTCATGAAACTCACACCCTTTTTCAAAACCCAAAACTTTTGTGAAGCTCTATAAACATTCAATAATATACCTTGGTTAGGTTGATGAACATGTTGTCAGGATATGTAAAATTTATTATGATTTAAAGATTATTTTATAGTATATGTAATACCCTAGGTTGTCTATCGAGGAGCATTGATAGATTTATAGTGTGATTTTTAATAAAAAGTACTAAAAAGAGAGGTGGTTTAGAAAACAGTTTTAAGAAAATAACATAATTTAAAGATTTTAATATTTGACAAATAAATGTTGTGTTTTGAGAATTAAGAAAGAAGTATGTCATTTCAGGTTCACTAAAAATCTTGGATAGTTCATTGTTTTGAAAATTTTATATGGTTTAATTTAATTCTTTGGTTGAGGGTTGTCGAGATATTGATTACCCTCTTAACTATTAAAATGATGCACAAAGAAGAAAACCTTGACACAACAATCATGATTTTAAGGTTTATAACTCAAGAATAGAATAAGTTTTACCAAGGAATACTGAAATCTCATGATTATGTGTGAGAAAAAAGTATTCTTCTATTTTCCAATCGGAACAACCCAAGATCCCCGTTTGCAATCTCAACCCAATCGGTGTTGAGATAAAAATCATTTCACATAATTATAAAAAAAATAAGTGTATTTAGAGGAGAAGTGAATCAAGATTAAACATAAGTGAAATATTGAACACACAAATTATAAAAAAACAATGGAATAAAAAATTCTATAACTCCCTCCCAAGTATGTTTAGATCCCTTGAAATGATCTTCCACTGTTTTACTCGCCATCAAGAGGAGGAGGAGGCTCATGTGGAACTTTTCCTTCATCCTTGATACCCCTATGAAGATAGTGGACTCTAAAACTTCTTATATGAGGAGAGGAATCCTTTGGGTCTCCAAAATATCAGATATTTTCTTCCTGAATGAAGTTTCAAATGAGGATCCCAAGGTATCATTGTATAATAAATTTGGAAGGTGGTTTTGAGCCCCCGGATTTAGAGAAACCATTCTCCTATGGTTTTTTACCTCCATAAAGTCTTATCTTGATTTGAAGAAAATTAAAAATTTGTATCCCCACCTTCTGACTATTTCCAAATAAAATTTGGCACCATTTGGATAGCTACAGCTCAAGATATTGATAGAACACATCACACCACTTTCGACTGCATGTAGATTAGGTGTCTTGGACAGATCAATATGTATGGGAAAATAAATGGAATAATTGGGACTGTATTCCTTAATGAAATTTGTATCCCATTGAATTTTAGGCCATCCCGCAAAATATTATCTCATTTGGATGCATTTTTTAGTAGCAGTGTGTGGTTGAGTCCACTAATGTGCTTGGATCCTACAAAGTTTGGCTTATTTTTCTTGAACTTCATCATGGGCCCTCCAAATCACCTCCACCTACAATTCAATTGTAAAAAAAAGTAACATTTGCTTTTTTAATAGTGATAAACAAAGAATAATTCAAATAAACATGAAGTTAATTTCTTTATTATTCTTATAATTTTCAATACAAAACTAGTTTAGCACAGTTTTGTATGGGTCAAAATGAAACAGTGAATCACGGTGTGATCACACCCCCATACCAAAATATTTTCACTCCTTGGAAAAGTCACATTTCCAAAAATTATGCATGGAGATATTCTCAACTTCATGAAAATTTAATATTGAATTAAAATTTAATTCCTGATATAAATGTGATTAAAGAAAAAATCACATTGTTGAGTTATTCTCAGTGATCATGGAAAAAGACATCTCAAAAATTGTTCCAAAATGAAATTCAAAGAAATTCACGATTCCAATCAAAGAAAATAAATCAAAAGTTAATCATGTCACTAATTCTCCACATGTGTGTGTGACAACCACTTCATGATATTCTTTCCACTTTTTATCAATTAAATATTTGTTATTTTAAAAAAAATTCTGCGTACATTATCCTTTCCACGAAACCTACCCTACATCCTTTACAACCAAATTTCATGACCCGCTCACTTAAGCATTCCCAGAAGTCAAACCATAAACTCCATACCTAGATATCACCATATTTTTTACATTTCATCACTCCCAAAAATGTTTTTTTTTCAGCATTTTTTTATGTGGGCGTACAATAATCAGATAACAAGTACACACACATAGGTTAATCCGGTATAGTAATGAAATATATCAAATAAGAAATGAATGAATGGAAAATAACTTTCAAAAGTATTGAAAAATTAACCTAACTTATATTTACCTTTTATTAAGTAATAAATTTTCACACTTCATGGTTGGGTTCAAAGATGTGTGGAGAAATTAAGTGACACAATTTTCACTTAAACTACTCACACAAGGGGTACAATTCTTCTTAATGGTTTCAAAATGATACAACCATTTATATCATCGAAAAAAAAAATTCAAGAGAAATTCACACCAAAATATTGAATTCATGTTGAAATGCACAATTCATCAAAAACATTAATGTTAAAATAACATGAAATATAGAAATTCCACATAAATGTTCAGTAACTTACATGATTAAATAGGTATATTTTTTCATGATAAAGTGGGAATAAAAAATTAAAATTTCAGAGCAAGTTTGAGGGGGGAAACAAGGGGAAAAGTGACAATACTACACAGAAATAAAAAAAATAATAAATAAAGAAAGGTGATGAAAATTCCTAACTAACCCAAGAATGTACCCATCCCCCCACACCTAAAGCATGCAGTGTACTTCCTGTAATAAAAGAGAATGTGGGAAGGAAGGATAAAACCATGTAGGTTTAATTCATAGATTGCTTCTTGAACATGGATTTACTTCATCGGGGACTTTATAATAGATTCATTAAAGTACTTCATCCACTACCAATTAATAGTGAAGGTTTGCTACATTTCGTTATTTTGAACCTAAACAAAATAAAATGGATAAACATTAGTAACAGTGTATGGTCCAAACTAGTGGGAATGAAGCTTACCTGGATGTAACATCATCCTTTTATTGTAAAGGAGGGCCTTTTCCCAATGTGGAATTGATGATTAAGGATTAGATGGTCTTTGACAGCCATGGTTCACTCCTTATAAATCTGAGAGTTCTCATATGAATCTCTTCTCATTTCCTCCAGCTCCTAAATCTACAACTTCCTTTGATCACCTACACCTGAAAGATAATAATTTTATTGTTTTATAGCCTAGTAGGCTTGGTTCTCTGTCTAAATAGGGAGGTGATAACTCTTTCCAAACAATAGCTAATATGGTGACAAGAAAATGAGAGTTTTGTAAGTATTATGATAATCCCATAATGAATCATTGATCCTGAGACTCTAATATTTCCTATTGGGTTGAATTTTTTTTTCAAGAATCTAGTTTACCTCTCTATTAAACACCTTGTGTAACACCCCAAGCTTCCACGGTACGTTTCCCTTCGAATAATGCGATAGCGTGTGTTGTACGCAACCTCGAGTTCTAACACACACCACAACTAATTAAACTAGCTGTTGTGAATAGTAATACCTACTTTTTGAAATCATATATATTTTATATTTCAAAATGGACTTCATTTTTGGATTCGGAATATTGAAATTAGCCTAGGGTGAAATTTTGGTACTTTTCGGATAACTTTTATATTTTGATGAATAGTGAAAATTACTAAATTTTAATTAAAATCAACTTTTTTAATCAAAATAATTAATATTGATAAATTATGAATTTGAGTGGTTTTAAAGTATATTTAGAATATATTTTTACCATTTAATTTAATTTTTGTCATTGGACATAATTTCACAATTAAACCAGACATAAACAAGTGTCAATCTTTTGATAGTTATTATCTCTTAAAAACACGCTTTTTTATTTTAACAACGGGAATTAATTTTAAATTAATTTCTGAAACTTCTGTGTTTTGAATTTGGAAAAATGGATTACATATTTGGAATCAGGATGTCCAAATTATGTAAATAGGTAACTTTTATTTTTACACATTTTGAAAAATTACTGCGGTAAATATTTTATTTACCATGGTTAAAGGGTAAATCCGGTAAATAAGGGTTAAAAAATAATATTATAATAATACAAAATTACCCTAAAACGTGTCCTAACCTTATTGGTGGACACGTACCCGACCATGGGCATCCTTGGGTCGATTTGGGGACCCCTTAGAGCCACTTGTATGTGGTAGGGACACATTATATTAATAAAGTTAAAATAAAAATAAAAATGGCATAAGCTTACATATTTTAGAAGAACAATTTTTACATAGGGTTATACATGTTGGATTTTCGATTATAAATATTAATTAGAAAGCTAAAAGGATTTCCTACATAATAATATTTTATTTATAATTTTTAGACATCAAATAATTTAAATTATTAATGACACAATAATGATGCAATGTTTACCTCATTAATAAATAATTTAAATAAATAAGATTATAATGATTAAAATATTATCTAAAACCTGTCCAATTCTTATTGGTTGATGTTATTTAGAAAATTAGTCATCTTATCTTCGACCTCAATGATTTTTGGACCATTATAAACCGAATATAATTATATTATAAAGTAATACTTTCACTCTTTCCTAAAGAGCCCCTCCTCTCCCTTATAAAAGGAGACCACTTCTACTCATTCCTCACACCTCTCAAGCCACTTGGCTCGTCCAAACCCTGCCCAAATACTCTCCCAACTTCCCTAACTACAACCTAGAGGCCTTAGTTTGATTAGAAAGCCAACCTACGGAGCCCTTTTAATCAAATCAAAAGGAAGAGCCCGAAGAAGAGGTAATGTTTTCACCACCCCTTTTCAAGTTCCTTTCTTCTTCCACTTCTTCTTTCTTTGTTCTTACCATTCTAAAATAATAACTCCAGTATCTCACATATACTGTGATGTTATTATAAATATGTTACAACCATATTCATTATTCTATCCACCCTTTGAATAACATGTCACCATACGTGCGTACGTACGGCTTACCGTCTCCACGTCGTGGTGTAATTGTTATTCAATATATTATTATTTGGATCGGTATAATAATGATGTGCAACTCATGTAAATAATAAATATAACATGTTAATTATTCTGTATATATGATATAACATCCATTTATATATTATTTTAATATCAAAAGAATGATATTGTCGCTCGTGCGTACGTACGGACTACCGTCTCCACGAACGCGATGAGATTCATTCTCCATCGTATCCATTCAAGTATAATTATCATTTGATGATTTAAAAATTATGTTTAAGGAATTGATATCATTCTGGATATAAATAATATACAACCTATCCATTACAAACATGGCTTACATAACAAAACATATAAAATAAAACAAGTAAGTTAACACCTGAAACAACGATAATACTAAGATATTATTATCAAATCAATATTAAAAGATCATATATGATATCATATTAATGTATATGATTCTTTTATAATTTAATAACAATTATTTCACCATTATACAGGAGGTTAACCTACCCCAACCAAGGAAAAGTACAAGGTAAGGGTTATTTCACAATCTCATCATTATCCGAGGTTGTTTATACGTAATAATCTACTGAGATCTCGTTATCATCCACATCCATGTTTCTTCAAAATGTATTTCAAAACATTTTTAATATTTAAAAGAATATGGGTTAAAGTCATTTATACCCTTGTTTGACTTTTTATAAGAGGTTTATAAGGTAATCTTTCCGTTGTTTTCCTAACAAGGTGCTTTTTAACCTTTTCGACAGAATTAATATAAGAATGTTTTTTTTAACTTATACGGCGGGGGCGGTTATTTTCCGCCGTTATAAAATCGTCAAAGCTTCCCTTACAAGCTTATAAGAATATTTTCAAAGAAAATGTTTTATTTTATAAATATATGTCTCTTAAATGATTTCAAAATAGAAAGATATATTTCTTTAAAAAGAGTTTTGATTTCATCTATGTCAACATACTTTAATGGATTTTACGCTTATTTGAGGATGATATATTATGATACAAAACTTTTATATTGTATTGAAGGTTTTGTGATATGTTTGACTGTGGATGTGCTATTTTTTTATATACCATTCATGGTTTATGGTGAAAGTATTGACATTTCGTATGCTAGTTTTAATACGAATGTTTATGTTATGTTTAAACCTTTTCATATGGGAATGCATTGGACTTAATATGTGACGGGTGGAGCCCGCTATAGCTCCTCGATGCATCGGTAGGTCTCTTGAGACAAACTAGTGTCTTGGCACAAGGCCTTGGCAAAATCTTATTTGTAGTCTTGGCATGAGGCCTTGGCTATGTGGTTATGATAGTCTGGCATTATGCATTCCATCATTATGAAAGTGGTTATTGATATTGCATGTGATTATTCGATTAGTTGAATATCCATGTGAATAAGTAAATGGAATTATTTAATTTTATTTATGCCATACTATGTTGAAGTTAAAGTTTAAAAGGCTTTTGTTTTAGTTATACATTGCCTTAAATGTTTATTCTTATTTATGAAAGTTTCCGCTATATTGTTATCCTTACTGGGCATTTGAGCTCACCCCTTTTCTATGTTTTATTTTCCCAGGATGTGAAGAAGTAAGTTATGAATGACCTGCAGGGATATTATGTGGGGATATGAGTGTGGATTATGGAGAAAATATGTTGTTGTAGTAGTTTTTCGTTTTATGATGTAATGTAAAACTTATGAATATATCTAGTGTTTCCAAGGCTACTAAACCAATCAGTCTTTCGAGATTTGATCTTTCTTGTGATCATGCCAATGTTATGTAATTAATGCAGCGACTCTGGGTAACTGGGGTCGGGGCATTACAGTTGGTATCAGAGGAAGTTTAGTACAAACCTTGGAAGCTAGATTTAGATAAACTCTGATTAGAGAATGTAGACCTAAGATGAACTTTTAGGATTAGTATAGAAGAACTTCCTAGAATTTTGGTATTGTAGAGATTTTGTGAGTTTTCCGAGCAATACATCCCTGTCTGGATACGAGCAGGTAGAGGCGGCTCTGGCACAAACACCGCTTTGAGCTAGACTCGAACGGGAACTGGTGCACGACAACGGGCCTTGCTGCACTCTTGGTTACGACACTCCCGGGGGATATGCTTAGGATAACTCTCATTTTCTTTACAAATCATTTTGAAGGGATTATGAGTATATACTTCCTCAAAGAAAACATTCTTATGATTATGGATTATATCCATAAATAGTTCAATTTATGTTAAGTGTTTTATAAGTATGGGATTATGTATTTTGATTCATAAACTGATCTAGTTTATGCCATTGTTTAGAAATGGCACCTAGTGGAAGAAATGGAAACCGTATCAATGCACGCACTCCATGTAGGGATTTCCCTCCTGCTCAAGATAATTATAGTGGAGCTGGTGATGCAACTGGTGCCGATCAGCTAATCACCATACTGGGAAAACTTACTCAGGTTATGAATAATAACCTTACCCGTATGGAGCACCCTGATCCACAGCGTGGAGGATCAATGTTAGATCGATTCATGAGGCAACAACCACCAACGTTCAATGGGAGTACAAATCCCATAGTAGCTGAGCAATGGATAAATTCCCTAGAGAAAATATTTCAGGCTTTGGGGAGGAAGAGAATGAAATAACTGTCGGTGAGGAAAGGAATGTTCAAATAGAGGATGTACCTGTTGTGAAAAAATTTGTAGATGTATTTCCGGAAGATTTACCTGGACATCCTCCAGAATGAGAAGTTGAGTTTTCCATTGATTTAATTCCTGGATCAAGGCCTATATCGAAGACCCCTTACAGAATGGCTATTGTAGAGTTAGTCTAACTAAAGAAACAACTAGAGGAATTTAGTAATAAAGGATTTATTCGCCCTAGTGTTTCTCCATGGGGATCCCCTGTTCTTTTTGTTAAAAAGAAAGATGGATCTATGAGGTTATGTATCGACTACAGGGAGATCAATGCTATAACGATAAAGAACAAGTATCCCCTACCTCGTATTGATGATTTATTTGACCAACTGCATGGAGCTCAATACTTTTCAAGGATTGACCTTCGATCTGGATACCATCAGTTGTGTGTGAAGAAGGAAGACGTTCCGAAGACAGCATTTCGAACCAGGTACGGGCATTACGAGTTTACCGTAATGCCGTTTGGATTGACTAATGCACCCTCTGTATTCATGGATCTGATGAATAGAGTTTTCAAGGAGTATCTCGATGAATTTGCGGTGGTATTTATTGATGATATCTTGGTATACTCCAAAACCTACGAAGATCATGAAAATCACTTGCGCATTATCTTGAAGACTCTGAGGAGGCATGAATTATATGGAAAGTTTAGCAAGTGTGAATTCTGGCTTCAGGATATTTCTTTTCTTGGCCATATTGTCTCTAAAGATGGAATCCCTGTTGATCCTTCTAAGACCAAGGCAATCCAAGAATGTCCAGCACCTACGAGTATAACTGAGGTACGCAGTTTTATTGGTTTGGCAGGTTATTATCGACGTTTCATCCAGAATTTTGCCCAATTGGCTAACCCATTAACGAAGCTCACACGTAAAGGGGTTAAATTTGTTTGGACAAAAGAGTGTGAAGAATGTTTTGAAGAACTTAAGAAAAGATTAGCCAATGCTCCTATATTGACTCTACCATCGGGGAATGATGGGTTTGTTATTTATAGTGATGCATCAAAGAAAGGACTTGGTTGTGTCCTTATGCAGAATGATAGAGTTATTGCCTATGCATCACGACAGTTGAAAATTCATGAACAAAACTATCCTACTCATGATCTTGAGTGAGCAGCTGTGATCTTTTCTTTGAAGATATGGAGACACTACCTCTATGGTGAAAAATGTGAGATTTATACTGATCACAAGAGTTTGAAGTATATTTTCTCACAAAAATAACTCAACATGAGGCAAAGGAGATGGATTGAATTACTCAAGGATTATGATTGCACGATACACTACCACCCGGGGAAGGCAAACAAGGTGGCAGATGCTTTGAGCAGAAAAGACCATGGAGTTTTGAACATGATGAGAATTGAAAGGGATCCAATTTTCATGGATCTAGTGAAGATGGACATGGGAATAACCAGGGAAGGTGAAACATCAATGCTTTTTCAAATGGTTGTCAAACCATATTTACTAGAAAGGATTAAGAGTTCTCAGACCAATGATGAAGAATTTTAGAAGAAGATTAAAGCTGTGAATGATGGGAGATTGAGATACTTTGTGTATGAAGATGGAATTTTGAAATTCGGGAAGAGACTTTGTGTTCCCGATTTACCTGATCTGAAAAGGGAATTGCTGGATGATGCTCATAGTTCCAATTTCTCTATACACCCTGGGAGCACCAAAATGTATAGATATTTGAAGGAACATTTTTGGTGGGACAACATGAAGGGGAGATTGCTGATTTTGTGTCAAGATGTATGGTTTGTCAACAAGTGAAAGCTGGAAGGCAACAGCCTGGAGGAGTCATGCAACCTCTTCCCATACCGGAGTGGAAATGGGACAATATTACGATGGACTTTGTCATGGGGCTACCAAAGACTCCTAGAAGGAACGATGCAATATGGGTTATTGTTGATCGTCTTACCAAGTCAGCACATTTTCTTGCTATAAGAGAAGATCTACCCCTAGAACATCTAGCAAGACTATACATTAATGAACTTGTGAGACTTCATGGAGTACCCCTATCGATTGTTTCTGATCGTGATCCCCGTTTTACTTCAAGATTTTGGAAAAGTCGTCAGAAATCTCTGGATACTGAACTTCATTTGAGCACTGCTTACCACCCTCAGACAGATGGACAATCAGAACGGACTATTCAAACCCTAGAAGACATGTTGAGATCTTGTTCACTTGACTTTCAGGGTATGTGGGATCAATATTTACCTCTGGTAGAATTTTCCTATAACAATAGCTTCCATTCGAGTATTCAGATGGCACCATATGAAGCGTTATATGGAAAGAGATGTCGTACACCAACCTGTTGGGATGAGGTTAGTGAAAGAAAACTTGTAGGCCCAGAACTGGTGGGGGAAACGTTGGAAAAGGTGAAAGTAATCCAAAATCACATCAAAGCAGCTCAAAGTAGGCAGAAGAGCTATGTCGATAATCGAAGGAAGGATTTGGAATTTCAAGTCGGTGATCATGTTTTCCTGAAGGTATCTCTGTGGAAGGGAGTCATATGTTTTGGTAAGAAAGGTAAATTGAGTCCCAGGTACATCGGACCTTTCGAAATTCTAGAACGAATTGGGGTTGTAGCTTACTGATTGGAAATGCCGCCAAGTCTCTCTAAAGTTCACGATGTGTTCCACGTATCTATGTTGAGGAAATACATGCCTGACCCAACGCATGTACTCACTTACGAGGAATTAGAACTGGAACCCGATCTGTCTTATTGCGAAGAGCCCATCAGGATTCTTGATACGAGAGAACAAGTGCTGAGAAACCGGACGACAAGTCTGGTAAAAGTTTTTTGGAGAAACCATAAGATGGAAGAGGCAATGTGGGAACCCGAGGAACTTATGATGAAGAACCACCCGAGTCTTTTTATGCAGTAATACCCTAGAAATTGCGAGGACGCAATTATTTGAATGAGGGGAGAATGTAACACCCCAAGCTTCCACGGTACGTTTCCCTTCGAATAATGTGATAGCGTGTGTTGTACGCAACCTCGAGTTCTAACACACACCACAACTAATTAAACTAGCCGTTGTGAATAGTAATACCTAATTTTTGAAATCATATATATTTTATATTTCAAAATGGACTTCATTTTTGGATTCGGAATATTGAAATTATCCTAGGGTGAAAGTTTGGTACTTTTCGGATAACTTTTATATTTTGATGAATAGTGAAAATTACTAAATTTTAATTAAAATCAACTTTTTTAATCAAAATAATTAATATTGATAAATTATGAATTTGAGTGGTTTTAAAGTATATTTAGAATATATTTTTACCATTTAATTTAATGTTTGTCATTGGACATAATTTCACAATTAAACTAGACATAAACAAGTGTCAATCTTTTGATAGTTATTATCTCTTAAAAACACGCTTTTTATTTTAACAACGGGAATTAATTTTAAATTAATTTCTGCCACTTCTGTGTTTTGAATTTGGAAAAATGGATTAGATATTTGGAATCAGGATGTCCAAATTATGTAAATAGGTAACTTTTATTTTTACACATTTTGAATAATTACTGCGGTAAATATTTTATTTACCATGGTTAAAGGGTAAATCCGGTAAATAAGGGTTAAAAAATAATATTATAATAATAAAAATTACCCTAAAACGTGTCCTAACCTTATTGGTGGACACATACCCGACCATGGGCATCCTTGGGTCGATTTGGGGACCCCTTAGAGCCACTTTTATGTGGTAGGGACACATTATATTAATAAAGTTAAAATAAAAATAAAAATGGCATAAGCTTTCATCTTTTAGAAGAACAATTTTTACATAGGGTTATACATGTTGGATTTTCGATTATAAATATTCATTAGAAATCTAGAAAGATTTCCTACATAATGACATTTTATTTATAATTTTTAGACATCAAATAATTTAAATTATTAATGACACAATAATGATTCAATGTTTACCTCATTAATAAATCATTTAAATAAATAAGATTATAATGATTAAAATATTATCTAAAACCTGTCCAATTCTTATTGGTTTATGTTATTTAGAAAATGAGTCATCTTATCTTCGACCTCAATGATTTTTGGACCATTATAAACCGAATATAATTATATTATAAAGTAATACTTTCACTCTTTCCTAAAGAGCCCCTCCTCTCCCTTATAAAAGGAGACCACTTCTACTCATTCCTCACACCTCTCAAGCCCCTTGGATCGTCCAAACCCTGCCCAAATACTCTTCCAACTTCCCTCACTACAACCTAGAGGCCTTAGTTTGATCAGAAAGCCAACCTAAGGAGCCCTTTTAATCAAATCAAAAGGAAGAGCCCGAAGAAGAGGTAATGTTTTCACCACCCCTTTTCAAGTTCCTTTCTTCTTCCACTTCTTCTTTATTTGTTCTTACCATTCTAAAATAATAAATCCAGTATCTCACATATACTGTGATGTTATTATAAATATGGTACAACCATATTCAGTATTCTATCCACCCTTTGAATAACATGTCACCATACGTGCGTATGTACGACTTACCGTCTCCACGTTGTGGTGTAATTGTTATTCAATATATTATTATTTGGATGGGTATAATAATGATGTGAAACTCATGTAAATAATAAATATAACATGTTAATTATTCTGTATATATGATATAACATCCATTTATATATTATTTTAATATCAAAAGAATGATATTTTCGCTCGTGCGTACGTACGGACTACCGTCTCCACGAACGCGATGAGATTCATTCTCCATCGTATCCATTCAAGTATAATTATCATTTGATGATTTAAAAATGATGTTTAAGGACTTGATATCATTCTGGATATAAATAATATACAATCTATCCATTACAAACATGGCTTACATAACAAAACATATAAAATAAAACAAGTAAGTTAACACCCGAAACAACGATAATACTAAGATATTATTATCAAATCAATATTAAAAGATCATATATGATATCATATTAATGTATATGATTCTTTTATAATTTAATAACAATTATTTCACCATTATACAGGAGGTTAACCTACCCCAACCAAGTAAAAGTACAAGGTAAGGGTTATTTCACAATCTCTTCATTATCCGAGGTTGTTTATACGTAATAATCTACTGGGATCTCATTATCATCCACATCCATGTTTCTTCAAAATGTATTTCAAAAAAAATTTAATATTTAAAAGAATATGGGTTAAATTCATTTATAACCTTGTTTGACTTTTTATAAGAGGTTTATAAGGTAATCTTTCCGTCGTTTTCCAAACAAGGTGCTTTTTAACCTTTTCGACAGAATTAAGATAAGAATGTTTTTTTAACTTATACGGCGGGTGCGGTTATTTTCCGCCGTTATAAAATCATCAAAGCTTCCCTTACAAGCTTATAAGAATATTTTCAAAGAAAATGTTTTATTTTATAAATATATTTCTCTTAAATGATTTCAAAATAGAAAGAGATATTTCTTTAAAAAGAGTTTTGATTTCATCTATGTCAACATCCTTTAATGGATTTTACGCTTATTTGAGGATGATATATTATGATACAAAACTTTTATATTGTATTGAAGGTTTTGTGATATGTTTGACTATGGATGTGCTATTTTTTTATATACCATTCATGGTTTATGGTGAAAGTATTGACATTTCGTATGCTAGTTTTAATACGAATGTTTATGTTATGTTTAAACCTTTTCATATGGGAATGCATTGGACTTAATATGTGACGGGTGGAGCCCGCTATAGCTCCTCGATGCATCGGTAGGTCTCATGAGACAAACTAGTGTCTTGGCACAAGGCCTTGGAAAAATCTTATTTGTAGTCTTGGCACGAGGCCTTGGCTATGTGGTTATGATAGTCTGGCATTATGCATTCCATCATTATGAAAGTGGTTATTGATATTTCATGTGATTATTCGATTAGTAGAATATCCATGTGAATAAGTAAATGGAATTATTTCATTTTATTTATGCCATACTATGTTGAAGTTAAAGTTTAAAAGGCTTTTGTTTTAGTTTTACATTGCCTTAAATGTTTATTCTTATTTATGAAAGTTTCCGCTATATTGTTATCCTTACTGGGCATTTGAGCTCACCCCTTTTCTATGTTTTATTTTCCCAGGATGTGAAGAAGTAAGTTATGAATGACCTGCAGGGATATTATATGGGGATATGAGTGTGGATTATGGAGACAATATGTTGTTGTAGTAGTTTTTAGTTTTATGATGTAATGTAAAACTTATGAATATATCTAGTGTTTCCAAGGCTACTAAACCAATCGGTCTTTCGAGATTTGATCTTCCTTGTGATCATGCCAATGTTATGTAATTAATGCACCGACTCTGGGTAACTGGGGTCGGGGCGTTACACCTTGGCTTGACCATTATACTATGGGTGATAAGAAGTATACACTCGATGCCCGACCCCATACTGATGGAATTTTTTTTTTCATTATGTAGCTGTAGAAATGATAATGCTTATCACTAATGATAAACTTAGGTAATCCAAACCTACAAAAAAATGGGTTCTCAAAAATTCCAAAATAGCCTTGCAATCATCATTTCTTATAGTGTGTGATTCTAAAAATTTTGACACGTAATCTACTTCCAGAAGAATGTACAAGTTTCCAAAGGAATTGGGAAATGGAACCATAAAGTCAATTCCACAAACATCAAAAATGTCATGAAAGAGAAATGTTGTTGTAGAGTTTCATTTCTTTTAGATACATTCCCCATTATTTGAAAATGTGGATAAGATTTATAGAAATTGTGGGTATCCCAAAATAGTGTTGGCTAAAAGAGACTAGAATCGAGGACCTTGCGAGTAGTCCGTTGAGGACCAAAGTGGCTTCCACAAGCAAGAGTGTGGAAAAACCTTAAGATAGAATAAAACTCATTATAGGGAACACAATGCCTAAGTACTTGATCACTACATGTGAACCAATGATAGTGAACATCCCAAATTTACCAATAGGACTAATTTTTTAGATGGTAATATTGTTCTTTATTGTAATCAACCTAAATAAAATACTCCACAAAATAATTTACAATTTCGGCATACCAAGGAATGACTGATCGTACCACGATTCACTGTGTCATTTTCACCGTTACACCATTGTATTAAACTGAATTTTTATTATAAATTCCAAATAAAATAACACAATTAAATTCATGTTTTATTCAATTATTTTGTGTTAAAAAGGGAAATTTTACTTTTTTTGATAATTTTATTGAAGGTAAAGAGGATTTGGATGCCCATAGATTATCCAAAAGAAAAATGGGCCAAACTGCATGGAATCCCATGGACATTTGTCCACTGTTTTAAATATTAAGAAAAATAAATGAATACTAATGGGCTGAAATGTTTTTAACTGGTCCAAAATTTAATAGGCTACATTTGATATCCAGGAACCCAATCCTGATTAGGCTTCTAAGGGGGTCATCCGAACTGATCTGTCCAAGCTGCCAAATATGCACAAAGTCAAAAGTGGCATTCTATATTTTATCGATATATCGAGCTGTATATGTCCAAATGGTGCCAAAATTTCTGTGGTGATAGATAATATGTGGGGATACAACTTTCCGATTTTTTCAAAAGGGATATTCGAATTTATAATATCCTAAGACCTTTCTCCAAGTGGTTTATCAAAATCTGGGTGCCCAAAACCACTTCCCATTTTGGCTATAAAAAGGCACCTTGGGAACCCCATTTGAAAGTTTGGCCAGGAGGCAAGGTGCTGCCATTTTGGAGTCCCCAATGAGACTTCTCTACATCCCTAGAAGTTCTATAGGCTATGGGAAGTTCTACCCCAACATCTTTCTCTTCCTCCTCTCCCATGGGTTTCTAAACCCATTGTGATCACCCGGGGAGGAACGTGATGTAATTCCGAGCATCATATTTTTATTATATTGAATGATCTTTTTAATTCCAGGTTTTATGTTTTTTTCTTCATCATATATTTTAATTTTATTGAGTTATGTACTGGTATGTCATTCTCAACTCATACGATCATGTTTGGGGGTACCCATTCATGTGATGTTTCACACACCGTTCATCACTTCCTTTTCCCCCTTTCAATTGCGGTGTTTGTGTGGTTCATATTGGTCAATTGACCTCACATTGGCACTGTCAAGTCCATTTACATTTATGTCATGGTATCAAAAAGAAATAACATACAAACCTGGACAATGCATCGAGTTCTTCATGTGTTTCCGTGGTGAGTTTTGGTTATGAAGTCAAACACAAATCACTCAATCATCGGCAATGTCTGGTGAATCATTGTGTGTTTTTGACTGAACCCTAGGAGGTATACTAGTATAAAATCAGTAACATTATAGTTCTAGGTGTTATAAACCAGGTATTAGAACATCATAACCCTATATCAAGAAGCTATGAAGGATAAACATCATGAGAGTACCCCGGGTTGATCACGCTTAATTAATTCTGTTAATCTCTACATTGTTTTATCACTTTCATTTTCTATTTTCATCTTTAATCATCAAACCCCCAAGTTATTGAAAACCTCATTCACCTTCTACTTTCATAATCAAAACCCTCTTTTTAAATTAATGATCTATGGCTCCAGCAAGAGACAACCTAGGGCTGCTGCTATACTGCAGAAATTCTAGTCAAAATTAAACAACTAATTTGACGCACTTGACAACGCGATCAAATTTTGGTGTCGTTGCCGGGGAGCCAAGATAATTTTTTTATTTATTTACTTTTATTTATTTATTTTACTTCTTAATTAGTATTATTTTAAATACCCCACCCCCATTTGATTGTTTTTGTTTTAGTTTTTTTCTTTATTTTTTGTTGTTTTTGGTGTGTTATTTCTCTCTATCTCTCTATTCTCCATGTCCCTCTCTTTAATTCTGTATCATAACATTATATTCTCTTTTCACCCTTCTTAAGTGATTTTATCCATATTCAAAAAAAAACTCCACAAATTATTTTCATGACCCGATCTGGTAAAGAAACGGTACTTAAATTTTACCCTGAAATTGAAAAGTCACTTCACACACAAATCAAGGCATCTAGAGAAGGTCAATCAAGTAACATTGAGGAATCTCTTTTGGAACCTCAAGTGGTTCTAAAACAATCCAAAATTGAACCCAATCAAACCCAAGAAAACATGGCTGCAAATAATCAAACTTTAAAAGAACTGACCACCCCTGATGTGGAGTACCAACCTGTGTGCATCCAATATCTTGAGGAAGCAGCCAACTTTGAGCTAATATCAGGTCTCATCCACCTTCTTCCTAAATTCCATGGTCTTCATGGTGAGAACCCTCACAAATATCTCAAAGAGTTTCATATAGTCTGCTCTACCATGAAACCCCAAAATGTGTCTGAGGACCTAATTAAGTTTAGGGCCTTCCCTTTCTCCCTTGATGGTGTAGCAAAATATTGGCTATACTATTTTCCTACCACAATTGGGGTTGTAATGACCTAAAAAGACTTTTTCTAGAGAATTTCTTCCCTGCCTCCCGAACTGCTTCAATTTGGAAAGAAATATGTGGAATCAGGCAACCACAAGGAGAGACCCTTCATGAATATTGGGAGAGATTCAAAAGACTTTTCTCAAGATACCCCCACCACCAGATTAGTGAACAACTATTAATCCAATACTTCTATGAGGGACTTATACCCATGGATCGTGGAATGATTGATGTTGTAGCTGGTGGTGACCTAGTTGATAAAACTCCTTCCGCCGCTCGTGACTTAATAGCCAACATTGCTCAAAATTCACAAAAATTTGGTACATGAGAAATTACACCAACCCTAGGAGTTCATGAGGTAAGTAATTAAGCCCTATAAAAAAAATTAGATACAAAACTTGATGATATGCATACCCTTCTAAGTAAATTATCTCAAGCACAAGGTAACTCGCACTCTACTTCTATTCCATTACATTGTGGTATTTGTTCTGATAACACTCATTTCTCTAACCAGTTCCTACAACTTCAAGATTCATCGGAGTCTTGTGCAGCTGTGTTCCCAGGGTTTCCATTCCAACAAGAACCTCCCTTCAAGAATGAACAATTCAGGCCAAATCCAAACCCTAGGTGGCAAGCACAACCCCAGTACCGACAAGGTGGAAACTCAAGCTACCCCAAGAAGAATTGGTATCAACAAGGCCAAGGTATGCAACCATATAATCCATCAAAATATCAAAACAATCATACTCCTCCCAAATATGAACCAAGCCTCGAGGATATGGTAAAGAAAATGGAAACCCAGAACCTCCATTTCCAACAGACCACCCAATCGGAAATTCAAGACCTACGAACTCAAGTGGGACAATTGGAGAACACCATTGGTGAGATTAAGATGAAAGGGTCTGGACAACTACCATCCCAACCCATTGAAAATCATAAGGAAAAAGGTAATTTATGTGAAATTACACTTCGTAGGGGTAGAGAAGATTCTCCTTCTACTCATTCTATGAAATAGGTATGTCCCCCTCTTGAAAACACTCTTTCCCAACCCTCAAAAATTTCTTGTAATGAAAAAAAAATAAAAAGGGAGATCAAATTATCGTTGATGATTCAAATCAACAATCCATTCCTCTTCCTTTCCCACAAAGACTCTCTAAATCTAAGAACAATTATGATATTGATATTGATAATGAGTTAACGGATACATTTAAAAAAGTTCAAGTTAATATTCCTTTATTGGATGCAGTCAAGTAAATTCCACGTTATGCCAAATTTCTTAAAGAACTTTGTACCCATAGATGAAGGCTGAAGGGGAATAAGAGAGTCAACTTGGGTGGGAATGTCTCGGCCTTGATTCAACCAACAATTACAACCAAATTAAAGGATCTAGGAACAATCATGATACCGTGTACCATAGAGGAGACCTTCTTTTATGATGCTATGCTAGATTTAGGTTCTTCTATTAATGTAATGCCTCACTCTGTGTATACTTCTATACAAGTTAGAGAGCTTCAACCAACAGGCATTGTTGTGCAACTTTCCAACCAGAGTACAATGCATCCAAAAGGAGTCATTGAGGATGTCCTTGTCAGAGTGAAGAATATCATATTCCTTTCTGATTTTTACATTCTTGAGATGGAAGATACCAGAACCTAAGGACACACTCCTTTTATACTTGGGAGGTCATTCCTCAAAACAGTAAAGATTATCATCAACGTTCAAAATGGTATGTTTTCCATGGAATTTGGAGGAGAAAAGGTAAGATTTAACATCCTTGAGGCTAAGAAACACCCCGTTGAAGAGAACTCCACTCTTCCTGTCTATTTGATGGAAGTTCTCTCAAACAATGCACACACACACAATTCTCTCCTCAACCCAAACTCTGTTTCATTTTTGTTTTCTTCACCCTTGGATGATTTGAGTTTTGATTCATGTTTTCAGTGTTGTGTGGGTTCTGAATAGTGTAAATTTTGTGCTTTAATTGATGAGTGTGTTCATTCTGAGGTACCCATGACCGTCGATGATTCTGAAAATCTCATTTCTATAGATTATCTATTTTTATAGAATAAACATGAGAAAATAGACAGTTTAATGGACCTCACTCCCCCTAAATCCCCTCCCTCAATCCAAAAACCACCGGTTTTGAAACTTAAACAACTTACTTATAATTTAAAATATGCATATCTTGTGGGTATTGACCAATTTCTCGTCATTATTTCTAATAACCTTTCTCCACAATAGGAATCAAAATTGCTCAAACTTTTGAGAGAGTGTAAAAATGCAATAGGATGGACATTGGATGATATTCCCGGTATTAGCCCATCTATTTTTATGCACCATATACTTTTGGATGATGATGCTAAACCCATAAGAAAATCTTAACGCCTGTTGAATCCCACTCTCCTTAAAGTGGTAAAATTGGAAGTTAGTAAATTACTTGCTGCGGGGATCATTTATCCTATATCTAATAGTAAATTGGTTAGCCCAGTGAAAATTGTGACTAAAAAAATAGGAATAACAGTTGTGTCAAATGAAAGGAATGAATTGGTTCCAACACGTGTGAAAAATAGTTTGTGAGTCTGTATTGAATACCGTCAACTGAATCAAGCCACGCGGAAGGACCACTTTCCATTACCTTTCATTGACCAAATGTTAGAATGATTGGCTGGTAATTCCCATTATTGTTTCCTTGATGGCTATTCAGGTTATTTCCAAATCCATATATCCCCTGAGGACCAAGAAAAGACAACATTTACCTATCCATTCGGCACATTTTCATACAAAATGATGTCATTCAGCCTATATAATGCTCCTGGTACTTTTTAGCGATGTATGTTGGGTATTTTTTATGATTACCTTGAGAGTTGTATGGAAGTATTTGTGGATGATTTAACGGTATTTGGATCTTATTTTGATGATTGTTTGGAACACCTAGGTTATGTCCTCCACCTCTACATTGAAAAAGATCTTGTTTTAAATTATGAGAAATGCCATTTTATGGTTGAGTGGGGGATAGTTCTTAGGCATGTCATTTCAAATAAGGTAATTCAAGTTGATAAATCTAAAATTGAATTAATTTCAACCCTTCCATATCCAAAATTTGTTTGTGAGGTGCGATCTTTCTTGGTTCATGCTGGTTTTTACCGCCGATTCATTAAATACTTTAGTAAGATTTCACTTCCATTGTCCCAGTTATTGCAAAAAGATTCTGAGTTTGTGTTTGATAAAAATTGTGAGGATGCATTCAATTCACTAAAAAAGAGTCTCACATCACCTCCCATCATCCAACCACCAAGGTGGGATCTCCCCTTCGAGCTTATGTGTGATGTCTCTAACTTTGTAGTTGGGGAAGTTTTATCACAAAGGGTTGAGAAGGCTCCTCATGTCATTGTGTATGCCTCACGTACCCTTGACCCTTCCCAGGTAAACTACACAACCACTAAAAAAGAACTTATTTATATAGTTTTTTCCTTGTAAAAATTCCGTTCATATCTTCTCGGGTCAAAAATCGTCGTCTTCTCTAATCATGCTTCCCTTTGTTTCTTCCTAAAGAAAACTGAAGCCAAGCCCCGCCTCATTCAGTGGATGCTCCTCCTCCAAGAGTTTGACCTTGAGATTAGAGATAAAAGAGGAGTGGAGAATGTGGTAGCTGACCAAATTAGTAGGATTTCCCCACCATTGGACCATCATGTTGACTCACCCCTACCCATTGGAGAATTCTTCCCTCATGAGAACCTTTGTGATGTTGTGGACCTTACTCCCAGGTATGCGGACATTGTGAATTTTATAGTAACATATAGGGTCCCCACAGATTTCAACATTACACAATCCCAGAGACTTAAGCTTGAGTATCGTTGGTACATTTGGGATGACCCATACTAGTGGAGAATTTGTAGTGACCAAGTAGTTCATCGGTGTGTCCCTGACCATGAGTTCAACTCTATTTTGACCTTCTGCCACACTTTGGCCTATGGGGGACACTTTGGCTCTCAACATACAGCTCGAAAGGTCCTTGACTTGGGAATTTTTTGGCCAGCTTTATATAGGGATTCCCATATATTTTTCAAGTCATGTAGTCATTGTCAATTCACAGGGAATATCTCCAAGAGGAATGAAATGACCCAATAGCACATGTTATTTTGTGGGATCTTCGATGCATGGGGAATTGACTTCATGGGGCATTTTCCAAATTCATTTTTCTTTGTGTACATATTATTGGTTGTTGACTATGTATCTAAATGGGTGGAAGAAAAGGCCACTAGGACTGATGACTCTCGAGTGGTTGTTGATTTTGTGATGTTCCAAATTTTCAGTAGGTTTGGTTTACCAAGATTCATCATTAGTGATCAGGGTTCACATTTTTGAAATCGAAACATAAAAATTTTGCTTCATAAGTATGGGGTTGATAATAAAGTCTCCACTGCATATCACCCCAAAAATAATGGACAAGAAGAAATATCAAATCGGGAAGTTAAACGAATCTTGGAAAAAATGGTACAACCCAATAGGAAAGATTGGGGTTTGCTCTTGGATGATTCACTTTGGGCGTACCGTATAACATTTAAAACCCCAATCAGAATGTCACCATACATAATTGTGTTTGTAAAGGATTTCCACCTCCCAGTGGAGGTAGAACACCGTGCATATTGGGCTATTAATCAATGTAATATGAACCTTTCAGATACAGGTGAGAAAAGAAAGCTGTAGATTCAAGAGTTGGAAGAAATTCGACGTGATGAATATGAGAACTCCCGGATCTATAAAGAGAAGACAAACTCTATTCATGATAGGATGATTCATCAGTGGAAGTTCCATGTTGGTGAGAAGGTCCTCATGTACAATTCTGGGCTAAAGCTCTACCCAGGTAAGCTTCGTTCCCAATGGCTCAGTCCTTATACTGTTACTAATGTTACCCTTTTGGTGCAATACATATTTTTCATGATCAGAGTAGACGAATTATTACTGTTAATGGGAAGCGACTTAAACAATTATATGAGGATTTTCCGAAGAATCTGGTGGAGGAAATCCACCTTCTCGATGCATCATACCAATAAAACACACCAGGTTTTATCCTTCCTTCTCACATTCTCAATTATTTCAGTGAGGACATTGCACATTATAGGTGTGGTTGGGTGGATACATTCCTGGGTTAGTTAGTAATTTTCATCGTTTTCTCCTTTCTTCTCTTTTTAGCCTTCTTTATGGTATTTTCATTTTTCCCCATCAACAGTTTCAAAGTTCGATGATTTGGTGACCATAAAGGGTGGAAAGTAAAAATACCATAATGAAGGATAAAAAGAATATTTGTATGAATTTAACATCAAGGAGTGATTTTTTTAGTGAATTGGTTTTCTGTCGATGATATAAATGGTCGTATCTATGTGACACCTTTGTGATGATTGATTCCCCTTGTGTGAGTAGTTTTTGGGAAAACTGTGTCACTAATATCTCCACAAATTTTTGCACCAAACCACAAATTGTGAATATTTATTACTCAATATAAGGTAAATATATGATAGGTTAAAATTTTTCATCTTTAAATGATATTTCCATATGTTCGTTACTTATCTGATCTGTTTCATTACTGTACCAGATTGACATGTGCGTGTGTACCTAATGTTTGACTGTTGTAAGCCCTCAAAAAAAATTGGTTGTGTCTTGGGAAGGTCAAAAACCACTCCTCCTCAACCTTTGATCTTATTATAGCTATTTCAATTAGTGTTTTGAGGAGATAAAACAAGGGTTGAGAAATGATTGTGAGATTTGTTCCAAATGCAACTTCAAAAAAATATAATAAATGAGGGGAGTGATGAAATGTGCAACATATGGGGATATCTAGGTCGGGATCTTATGGTTTGGCTTCTAGTAATGCTTAAGTGAGTGGGTCTTGAAATATGATTTCATAGGATGCAGGACAAGTTCAGTGAAAAATCATTTAAAGCTGAATAATGTTAAAATAACCTATATTTTTTTGATAGAAAGTGGAAAGAATAGAATGGAATAGTTTTCACACACACACACATGGGGAGTTAGTGGAATGGTTTACTTTTGAATTCCTTGCTCATGTTGGTGTCATGAATCTCTTTGAATTTTATAATGATATGATTTATGAGACATCTTTTCCCATTTTCACTGGAAAGAACACCTTGGTGCAGTTCGTGAATTGATCACATTACTTTGGTGAATTAAAATTTCCTCAAATGTTAAATCTTTATGATGTTGGGAATAAATATATATGAATCATTTTATTTGTATATTTGACTTTTCCCAGGAGTGAAAATGTTTAGGTGTGGGGGTGTGATCGTACCACGATTCACTATGTCATTTTCACCCTTACACCATTGTATTAAACTGAATTTGTATTCTAAATTCCAAATATAATAACACAATTCACTTCTTGTTTTATTCAATTATTTTGTTTTAAAAAGGGTAATGTTACTTGTTTTGATAATTTTATTGAAGGTAAAGATGATTTGGAGGCCCGGATATTATCCAGAAGAAAAATGGGCCAAACTGCATGGCAACCCATGGACATCTGTCCATTGTTTTGAATAGTATAAAAAATACGTGCATCCTAAAGGGATGAAATTTTGTGGGACGGTCCAAAATGTAATAGGATACAATTGATATCAAGGAACCCAATCCTGATTTGGATTCTATAGGGCCAATCCGAACTGATATGTCCAAGACGCAGAATATGCACAAACTCAAAAGTGGTGTTCTGTATTTTATCAATATCTCGAGGTGTAGTTGTCCAAATGGTGCCAAACTATCAGTGGTGATAGATAAGACATGGGGATACAACTTTAAAGTTTTTTCAAAATGGATATTAGAATTTCTATTATCCAAAATCCTTTCTCCAAGTGGTTTATCAAAATATGGGTGCCCAAAACCACTTCCCATTTTGGCTATAAAAAGGCACCTTGGGAACCCCATTTGCAATTTCGGCCAGGAGGAAAGGTGCTACCATTTTGGAGTCCCCAAGGAGTCTTCTCAAAATACCTAGAAGTTCTGGAGGCTATGGGAAGTTCTACCCCAACATCTTTCTCTTCCTCCTCTCCCATGGGTTTCTAAACCCATTGTGATCACCCGGGGAGGAACGTGATGTAATCTCGAGCTTCATATTTGTATTATATTGAATGATATTTTTAATTCCAGGTTGTATGTTTTTTTTCATCATCATCTATTCTAATTTTATTGAGTTATGTTCTGGTATGTCATGCTCAACTCATATGATCATGTTTTGGGGTACTCATTCATGTGATGTTTCACACACCGTTCACCACTTCCTTTTCCCCCTTTCAATTGCGGTGTTTGTGTGGTTCATATTGGTCAATTGAAATCACATAGGCATTGTAAAGGCCATGTACATTTATGTATTGGTATCACAAATAAATAACATACAGACCTGGACAGCCCATCTAGTTCTTCATGTGTTGCCTTGGTGAGTTTCGATTATGAAGTTAAACACAAATCGCCCAGTCATCGGCGGTGTCCGGTGAATCATTGTGTGTTTTGGACTGAACCCTAGGAGGTATCCTAGTATAAACTTAGTAAAATTATGGTTCTAGGTGTTATAAAATAGGGATTAGAAGATCATAACCCTATATCAAGAATCTATGAAGGACAAACATCATGAAATTACCCCAGGTTGATTACGCTTAATAAATTCTCTTAATCTCTACATTGTTTTATCGCTTTCATTTTCTATTTTCATCTTTAATCATCAAACCCCCATGTTTTAAAAAACCTCATTCACATTATACTTTCATAATAAAAACCCTCTTTTTAAATTAATGATCTAAGGCTCCATCAAGAGACAACCTACGGTTGATGCTATACTGTAGAAATTCCAGTCAAAATTAAACAACTAATTTGACGCGCTCAACAACGCGATCAATAACATCTTGAACTCGGTACAATTTATCATCAAGTAACATGTCATTTATATTAATATAAGGGGATGTGTCAATGTATGATTATGGTAGGATCCTATTGATATTTTCATCCACCATGTTCTCTACTTATTTTTTATCTCTAGTTTCTAGATTGAATTACATAAGGAGGAGCATCTTGCTAATGAGACATGGTTTGGCTTTTAGATTAAGAAGATACTGAAGGGTTTCATGGTCTGAGAACAAAACGAATTTGGACCCTAAAAAGAATGACTAGAATTTATCCAAGTTGAACACAATTTCAAGGAATTCTTTTTCAGTTGTGGTGTAGTTTTATTAGGAAGGGTCCAAATTATGTGAGGCGTAGGAAATAAAATGTGGACCTCGAGCATCCTATTGTGATAAGATAGAAACAACTACATAGTTAGAGGTGTCACACGTGAGATCAAATGGTAAATACCACCAAGGTGGTTGGATTACCAGGGGTAATGTAAGACTCCATTTCAATTTATTAAAATATTCCTCACATTGTTTTTCAAAAACAAATTCCTTTTCTTTTTTGAGCAATTGGGAGAGAGGGAGTGAAATATTACTAAAGTCATGAATGAAATGATGGTAAAATCAAACATGACCTAATAAAGACCAAACATCCTACATAGTTTTAGGGAATGGTAGGGAAGAAATGACATCTAATTTTGATTTATCAACTTGGATATCATCCCCAGAAATGACATTCCCCAGTACTATACCTTATCACACCATGAAATGGAATTTCTTGTAAGTTAATACAAGACACTTTTCAATATAGGGATATAGGATAGAACCTAAACTACACAAACATTCATCAAAGGATTATCCATACACATTTAAATCATCCATGAATACTTCCATGAAATTCTCCAAGTAATAAAAAAAATACTAACCATGCATTGCTGGAAAATACCTAGAGCATTGCACAGACCTAAAGGAATCCTTATATATAAAAATCTGCCAAAGGGGCAAGGAAATGTTGTATCTTCCTGATCCATAGGGGAAATATGAATCTTAAAGTATCTATAATACCCATCAAGAAAATAGTAATGATACTTCCCATCTAGCCTCTAAATCATTTGGTCAATGAACGTTAATGGGAAATGGTCTTTCCTAGTATGTTTGTTTATTCAGTGATAGTATATATAGACACACCAACTATTCTGCATACGAGTTGGAACTAATTCAATATTTTCATTTTTAATTACAGTTAGACCTATTTTTTTAGGAAATACTTGAGCTGGACTAACCCATTGGCTATCATAGATAGGGTAAATTATTCCAACAACCAATAATTTTGTTACCTCCTTTTTAACAACATCTTGGAGGATTGGGTTCAGTAGAAGTTGTGACTGCCTCACTAGTTTATCCTCATCACTTAACAATATATTATGGGTGAAAATTGATGGGCTAATACCCGGAATGTATAAAAGTGTCCATCCCAAATCATGTTTATACTCCCTCAAAAGTTCAAGCAGTCTTAATTCATTCTTAGGATGGAGTGAACTAGCAATGATGATAGGAAACTTGTTTCCATTCTCAAGATAGGAATATTTTAAATCTTGAGTCAATTTTTTAATTTTCAATTTTGGTGGATTTTGGATTTATGGGAGTGAGTGTGAAATTGAAAGGTCACTAATCTCATCTAACTACTCAATGGTAACATTCTCAAATGAGGAATGATCTTTTACAAGCTTAGTAGTGTCATCGATGGTCATGGGATCCTTAGTGTTCAAGAAATCATCAATTAACAAACATGCATGACATTTTTCTAGACTAGTACAACATTATATGCATGTTTAATTTCCTATAATTTTAATCAATGATGAAAACTCAGAAAAGGGATCGAGGGAGTGAAAAGAAGTTTCTTTAGGGGAGGGCAGTACATCTATAGAGTTAATAGAGAGAGAGAGAGGAATGTTCTTCTAAGTGGTGATTCATTAAATCAAGTATGTTGAAGTGGACAATTTCACCACCAAAATACATATATAGTGTACCATAGTGGATATCAATTATGGTTTGGGCTGTTTTTAGAAAATTTCTCCCCAATTAATCAAGGCCTTTCCATTCATCCTGTCATCTTCCATTTTAGGCACATAAAAATCAGTAGGAAAAATTAAAATTTTCACCATCACAAGAACATTATATATCACACCAGAAGGGTGTACTATACTCTGATTTCCTAATTGAAAAATAATTCCATTGGGATTCATTTCCCTGACCTGTATTGAAGAGTAAATATAGTAAGGCATCATATTTATAGAAGCACCTAAATCAAGCATAGCATTGGAAAAGGAATACTCCCCTATGGTTTATAGAATTTATAATGTTCCTATATCATTGCATTTGGTGGGAAGTGTTAGCTCTATCAATTCTGAGATGTTCCTACCTAAGCTCACCTTCTCATCACCTAAAAGTCTCCTTTAGTGTGTACACATCTCTTTCAAAAACTTGGTGTATCTTGGCATTTGCTTCACGACATCGGTTAAGGGGATGTTAACCTTAACTTTTTTGAACATTTCTAAGATTTCATTATCAAGATCAGTTTATTTTTTTATATTTTGGTTATCCCTTTGGGGAAATAGAAGAGGAATGGTTAGGCTAGGTGACTCATCAATATATAGGCTCGTTTCTTTGGAAGGGCTTCTCTCAAGATAAGGTTTTTCAACATTAGGACTAATGTTAATGGTTGGGATGGTGTTTTCCTCATGAGGGGATGAATCTAAAGGAGGTTTAATTTTTCTTTTAAGTTGAGTTCCACTCCTAAGGGTTATGGAACTAACATTTCCATTATCCCTAGGGTTGATTAGTGGTTGAGAGGGTAGTTTGTCCAACCCATGACTTTGTTTTCCCCCACTGATTTTTCTAGTTGGACTAATTGGGTTTTTAGGTCTTGAATGGAAACTAGAGTGGTTTATTAGAATTTTATATTGTTTTAAATCATTTTTTTTCATCATGTATTCTAGGCTAGTCTTGGGTTTTGGATGGGGTTGTTAGAAAGGACTTTGTTGTGGTTGATGATTTCTGGGTGGTGGTGGATGACTACTCAGTCCTATTTGGGTCCATGATTTTTAAGGTTGGTTTGAATACCCCCTTACATATAATCTTGGTTTTCCTTCCACCCGAGTTTGGATGGATAGTAAGGTTCTTTACTAAAGGGTTGGTTATAGGGGAAACCTGGAAAGATTGTCTCAAAACTCTCATAAGTTTCTCTCTATTGGGGAATTGGTCAGAATAGTGGGTGTCAAAATAATATATACTATAATGGATGGGAGGTAGAGATTGGGATTTCCCTTGGGAAAGAAAACGTTTTCAAATAAGGGTACTTACATCTTAAAACATCATTTCTACCTTCTTTTTTAACTCGGTGCTTTGCACGTCATGGACACCTTGAATGGGTACACTATACCTTAAACCAAATTATTGATTATTTTGTGTCATCTTATCAATCAGGGTCCTTGTAGAAATTGGGTTTTTATCAACTAGTGCACCGCCTATAGAATCATCAATCATATTTCGATCAATATTAATTAAACCTTCATAAAAATAATAAATTAAAAGTTTATCACTTATTTGGTGGTGTGGAAAACTTGAACATAACCTCTTAAATATTTCCCAATATTCATGAAATTTTTTCCCCTATTATTTTATTATACCACAAATTTATTTCCTTATTATTTTGGTTTGAGAGGCTGGGAGATATTTTTCAAGAAAAAGTCATTTCATGTATGCCCAACCTTTGATTGGTGAATTAACATAATACAACCAATATTTCACAGTGTCTTCTAATAAAAATGGTAATGCTATAAGATTTAATTATTCTTAATCCAAATTAGTAGGTTTTAATGTAGAAAACATAGTATGATATTATATAAAGTGATTAGGTGGATCTTCTCCAGAAATTCCATGGAATCTTGGTAATAAATGAATTAACCATATTTATGTTCAAAATTGGGTTCCTATCCTTGTAACTGAATATAGGTGGGTTGGATATCAACATCAAGTGAGGTTAGTTATTTTAATTTTCAGTTTTTTTCATCCATATTATGAAAGTTTAATTTAGTTTTGAGTTTTTTCAGAAGAATAAGAAGGATCAAGAAGAGGTTCAATATGTGATGTGTCCTCTTTCAAAGGGTTGCCTTGTGTGTCATGGTGTCACTAACGTAGGATCCAATCCAGTTCAGGTTCAAAAGGTAGTAAATCTACTAGATTATAACACGTCATGCATAGAACCTACACAAGAGGAAGATTTTAGAAATCAAATAAAAAATTATAGGAGGAATTAAGTAAATAAATAGCTATAAAATTAACAATATTTTTATAAAAAACGTACACTAAAATCAAAAGTTATCCCTAGAAACGGTGCCAAAATTTGAACATTTTGTCATGAAGCATAAAATTTAATTTGATTTAAATATGATTTTATATTATAGGGAAGACCCTATGACATCTCTCGAGGAGCATTTTTAGGTTTAGAGTATGCATTTTTAATTAAAAGTACTAAAAATAGGGTGGTTTAAAAAATAGTTTTAAGAAAATAACTTAATTTAAAGAGTTTAATAGTTGATAAATAAAGGTATTGATTTAAGAATTAGTATAGGAGGATGTTAGTTAAAGTTCAATACACATATTTTATATTTCATTGTTTTTAGAATTCTATATGGTTTAATGTAATTCTTTGGTTTAGGGTTGTCCAGATCTTTATTCCCCTCTTTCCTCTTAAAACGATGCACAAAGAAGCAACCCTTGAAACAATAATCATGATGTCAAGGTTTGGACCTCAAGAATAGAATAATGGATACAAAATAATACTTAAATGTCATGATTTTTTTTGAGAAAAAACGATTATTTTGTTGTCCAATCAAAACAACCCAACATCCCCACTTGAAATCTCAACCCAATCGGTGTTGAGATAAAAAGTGTTTCACTTAATTATAAAAACATAAATGTATTCAAAGGAAAATTTAATCAATATTTAACATAATTGAAATATTTAACACACAAATTACACAAAAAAATATAATAACAAGTGATTGAACTCCCTCCTAAGTATGTGTAGCTCCCTTGAAATGATTGTCCCTCATTTAGCTTATCATCGAGAGGAGGATGAGGCTCAGGTGGAACTTCACCTTCATCCTTGATCCCACTATGAATATATGGGCCTCTATAACTTCTTGGATGAGGAGATAAATCATTTCATTATCCAAAATATCAGATATTTTCCTCTTATCCTAACTTACAAATGGGGTCCCAAGGTATCGTTTTATAGGAATATTGGAAGGTGGTTTTGAGCCCCCAGATTTAGAGAAACCACTTTTCCCATGGTTTTAGACCTCCATATAGTCTTATCTCACTTTGAATAAAATTAAAAAGTTGTAGACCCACCTCCTCAATATCTCCACTAAAAATTTGGAACCATTAGGACTAATTTAGCTCAGGATATTGATAGAACGCAACACACCACTTTTGTCTTCATGTATATTCAGTGGCTTTGATAGAAAGGCCTGTATGGGCAACTAGATAGTCAAATTGGCCTTGGGTTCCTTCATGAAATTTGTATCCCATTGAAATCTAGACCATCCCATAAAGTAGAATCCCATTTAGATGTATGGTTTAGTTGAAGTGTGTAGTTGAGTCCACTGGTGTGATTGGATCCTATGTAGTTTGTCCCATTTTTCTTGAACTTCATCATGGGCCCTTTAAATCACCTCCACCTAAAGTGAAATTATCAAAAAAAGTATCATTTCCCATTTAAAAATTGATAAAAACAAAATAATTTAAACAAAAATGAAGTTAAATTTGTTATTATTTTTATAATTTTCAATACAAAACTTTTTTAGCACAGTGGTGTAAGGGTGAAAATGAAACAGTGAATCATGGTGCGATCAGTTGACATATATTGTTTATTCATGGAACTAATGTTCTTATTAAACCTTCACATAAGAAAATAATTTGTGAAAGTATTTGGTAAATTAAAATCCATTGAGTATTATTTAATTCTTACTTCAAATGACGGGGTAGCTACATATTTATATACAATTTCTCCCTTTCACAAAAAAATCATGTCCATCACCTTTTAATGAAATTATTTTATCTGTTCGCAAAACTTACCACCTTCGGGAAACTTTACAAAGAATTTAAAAAGTTGAAAAACCTACAATCTTTCATAAAACATTATTTCATGAACACCAATATTTTATAAATCACCAATATTTTTTGAAACACGAAATTTTCACAAATTTCATGCCTTTTCCATATTTTTATGAGGAAGTCCTAAAAATATATCTTTTTTGAAACTTTTCCATCCCTCTAAATTTTAGACCTTAAAATTTTAGAAAACGCTGGGAAAAAACATCATCTTGTACACAAAATTTTATGCATCACTTCTAGAGCTTATGTAACTCTATATTGAACCATTTTCAACATAATTAGTGAATAATTATGCTTGAACTCCACAACTGACCTTGTCAACCTTCTTTTTTAACAAACACAATCAACTTAAAAACACTGCAAATTTACCTTGAAGAATTTTTTCCCAGTAATATCTACCTTTGGGTTTTTTGACAACTATGAACTCTTTAATACCACTTTAAACCTTTTGCTTCCAACTTTTTTATAACACATTTCACTCTTTCATCTTCTATAACAATACACATCTTGAGATTCTAGATAGTGATCAAAGATTTACTCGACACACACTCTAAGACCTCATGATCCATAATCATCATGAGAAACAAGAGTAGCATGAAAAGTTCATCCACAGGTCACGTATTCAACTCCACTAGAAAAATGATTTCATCACCAACCCCATTGGTAATGATATATAAACTTTGAAAGAATATATTCAGCATTTTCAGATTTAAAAACTCATCCTTTATCACTGGTCCCCCTATCAGCTTATCCTTTTTTGTCAATGAACTAAGAGGTCACTTCTTTAAGGTCTGCAACATGGTAAAGAACACATATTAGTAAAAAAATACCTTTGGGAGAGGGATTCCCACATCCATACTTTTTCATGTGTAGGGAGTCAACTAAACTTCAAGATCTAGTTGATTTTGTTAAAATGCTTCTTTAGGTGATCAGTTCATCAGAATGTATGTAGTTTGTAGTTCTATAGGCATATACTCCAACTTTACAAGCCCATTATCCACCTTCTCCTTGATAAAATGATACTTTATTTCAATTTTCTCTATCTAGTAATGATAGAGAGTATTTTTTTTATATTATTTATATAACTTAAATTATCATAATGGATTCTGATTGAAAACTTTACTTCAATTACCTTATCTCCAAGTTGTTGCTTCATCCACAATAACTATATGAAAGCTTGAGTAGCCATAATATATTTCACTTATATGGTGCTCAATGATATGTAATCATGTTTCTTTCTTGTCCAAGAAATATAAAATATTCTAAGATAGAATGCACCACCTAATGTTGATTTTCTATTATCTTCTAAATAATCCAAATTTAGATCTGTATAACCCAATAACTCTTGTTGATATTTGACATTGTATACAAAACCAAAATCCACCATTCAATTAATACAGCAAAGTATTATTATAACTAAAATTGAGTGGATTTATTTGGGATTGCTCTAATACAACATTTTTTTTCATGTGGAAAAACAATATTGGTTCATGTCGTTGTTAAGTACAACCGACTACCAATGATCTTCCTGTATTTTGTAACATTAACCACTTTTCCTTCATCATCTCATGGAAGTTTCATCTAGGTACCCACAATAGTCTTAATATACTTGGAATTATTCATTCCAAATCTTCTCAGAACCTCCTTGGAATATTTTTATTGAGAAATAAACATGTGATTTATTCCTTATGTTACTTGTAAATCAAGGAAAAATATTAGTTCACAAATCATTGACATTTCAAACTCAATTTTCATGAATTATATGAATTGTTTGAACTTAAACTTATCTGATACACCAAATATTATGACATTGATATACACCAACATCATCATCCTTTGATCACTCTCACTATTAAAATAGATATTGTAATCAACTCCACCATGCTAAAAATCAAGCTTCTTCAAAAACAGGTCAATTATTGAATATAATACTCTTGATTCTTTATTTAACCCATATATAACATTCCTCAATCAAAAAAATTTATTCTCATCTTCATGTATAAGAAAACCACATGTTTTTTCAATGTACACCACTTCTTCTAGAACACTATTCATAAATGTTGACTTGACATCCATCGAAAAAACATTAAACTTTCATTGCACTACTATGGCTAGGAATAGGAAAATAGTTTCCAACCTTGAAATAGGTTAAAATGCCTCATCAACATCAATTCCCTTGATCTAGTAATATACCTTTCCCACTAGTCATTCTTTGTTTTTAATTAATAATTCATCTTCATTTAGTTTGTTCTGGAAGACCCATTTGTTCTCGATGACATTCTTATCTTTCAGCCTCAAAACAATCTCATGTGTTTGGTTCTTTTAGATTTAGTCAAGATCTTCATTCATATACTAAACCCAATTTTCATCTCTAATAACTTATTCAAAACACTTTGTCTCTACCTGTGATAGAAAAGATTCTTGATGTAGTGCCTTCATCCTCCATGTTTTCACTGGTTTTATTTGATCATTGATTATGTTATGACTATCAATTTTAGCTCGAATCTTCAGTTTTTTGTGTATATACAAGTCTAGGTTCATCTGTTTCATCATCTGAGTCTTATTCTGAATCTACCCCATGTACTTTAACTCCCCATGATCTTCTCATCTCTTCGTCACTATCATCCTAATATTTTTCATGGATTTTCTAAATATTTTCTTCATTTCCACAACAACAAAATCATTTATCTCTATTACATTTCTTATACTCTTATTAAAGCATTTATATGATTTTATTTTTCATAAGTATCCAATAAATATCCCTTTATCTCTATGGGATTTAAACTTCTTTTTTTTCTCCTTATTGATAATGAAACACTTACTTCTAAAGACTCTAAAGTACTTCAATATCATTTTATTTCCATACCATAACTATTATGGAGTCTTTTCTTCCTTTGGACACAATAAGGATATATTATAAATATAAACTGATTTCAACACTACTTATTTCTATAATTTATCTAGAATAACTTTCTCAATGAATATTATGTTATCCATGTTGTTGACAATCTAGTTTCTTCTCTCAACCACTCCATTTTGCTGAGGAGTTATTACTATTGAATATTGTTGACTTATCCTATGTTTCATGAGATAATCCTCCACATGGATATTTGTAAACTCCGTTCCATTATTAGTTTGTAACTTTTGGATTTTTTGACCCAACATCTTTTAAAATTCCCTCTGATAATGTGTTATGCAACTGAACACCTTAAACTTGTGGATGATAATTCAAACCCAAGTCATCCTACTAAAATCACCAATTAATAGGGCATTGTATCATTTCCCATAAATATATTTTGGTGAAATATATCTACACACATCAATATGCACTAGTTTAGTAACTCTTATTTTCCTTTTCTCTTTTCCCTTATATGTATTTTGAGTGATATTCCCTCATTGTAAAGCATCTCATGTATGAGTACGATAACATGATAACCTAGGGAGACCTCGAGTAACATAAAATTTCACTAGATATTCCAAGGATTATTGGCCTATATTAACAAGAAGTTTATACCACAAACTTTTTTCTTCTTCCTTTGATAGAAATCACATATCTTCTTCTCCACTCAAAAGGTAGAGATTCCCCTTCGTGAGCTTTCCCTACAAATATTTTCCCTTGATGATACATAAATTATTTGTAAATATTATATAATTATTTAAGTCATATAGTTTAATGAAACTTAGTAAGTTGTGATTGTGACCTTAAATAACCAATAAGTCATCAAGTCTCATATCTTTTCCCTCAAACTTGTCTTTTCCTAAACCAATAATCTATATACCTTTATTATTTAAAAATATAACAACTCCTTTCATGTCATACTTAATTCATGTCACTAGATCCTTATTTATTATCATATGGGAGGTTCATCCACTATTAATGATCTATATTATAGTATTATATGATTAATTGAAGGTAATATTTGCAACCACTTCCTAATCAACTATTTTAATTTCGATCCACACCTTTGTCTTCATACTTGAAGTTGAATGAAATTTTTGATCTTCCTCGGAGCCTGATAGGCCAACTTCATTTTCCATAACTGAAAATCGATTTTTCATTTCAAAAACATTTTATGATTCCTTGATTTTTTGTATACTTCCACTTTGGTTAAAATTTGGTACATTCCACTGCATTATTAATAAGAAATATCAGTCCATGTGTCTGAATCCTCCACACCAAAAACAATGACTATCAAAGGCATTCTAATAATACTAAACTCTGTTTGGTCGCCTCTATTTTTCTTGTACTTGTCAATACCTCATGTCTATGGAACAAAAATTTTGAGTTCCCCATATTTACATACTAGTAACATATGATATAATGTGCATTCATGTGTATCATTCTACATTATTGGTTGTCCTTTGAGTTATATGAATCTTTTTATTCTAATTCATACTCAAATCAATCTTCAAACTCACACTAGGTGCATGTAGTCTAACATAAATCATTTTTACTTTCTATATGTAGTAAAATTTCATATCAGATGTGTCATTATGAGGTGTCATTTTCTTCTCATAACATTCCTTTGGTTATTCTTATAAACATTCATACTCTAATTTTCATTTTACTATCTTATGTGAGACCTACATTCCTGTTATCATATTGGGATTCAATAGTTTCTCCTAATCTTTTACCCTTCCTCATATGATGAAAATCCATCCTCAAGTTCTTCAATGAATTTGACTTGATATTTTACTATGCTATTAAAGCTACAGATAACCCTGGTCTATTCTTCATCCTTGATATTTCACTCGACAACTTTCTCAAAGTTTTCTGGCTTTTCATATCTAAGATTTTCAATTTCAGCCTTTATATTAGACTTTTATTCTTCCTACTACTTCATATAGATTTTGGAATCATGAACCACTCTATTGGATTTCTTTTTCTTTAGCTCTCCAAACATCTATCTCCTCATAAGAAGATTTTAATTAAACCTATAGGTTAACTCTTCCTTTAATTTCTCCTTCATCGTTATCTCTTTCTTCCCTTGTTTGGGAATTACCCATAACTACCACCATATCATTTCCTCCATGATCCTTGTAATATTCCATATCTTTTCCCTCTAATTCTAATGAATAATAATTTTCTTTTGAAATCAAATTCTTCTTGATGAATAAATTTCACTTAGTGTTTTTCCTTCCTCTCACACTAGTTAAATAATTATTCTTATGAGTTTCAACATCATCCTCATCATCATCTTGAAGCTTCATTGGACACTTTTATACTATATTTCCAACCTTTTCTCATCTAAATCTTGAAAGTGGAAGTTTCCATTTGAACTCTCCTTCTATGCTTTGTACATTTTATGTAAGATCTTAACATTTCTGTATATGCATTTTACTTGTTTTTAGGTATTATTTTACCCTTTTTTATCATACTTTGGTTAGGTATTTCTTTAGGGTTTGTTTTTGGTGATTTTGGAGAAATTTGGAAACCCATGGGGTTGTTCATAGTTGTCACATGGTTAGGGAGAATCATGTAAATTTCTAAAGAAAATTGTGCACCCCATTTGAAGCCATATAAAGGGGGTGCGTGGTTTGACCAAACTATGTGGCCACCCTCCTCAAATAGTGAACCCTCAAAAAGAGGGGATTTTCACAGTTTGAAAAAGGTTTTGAAAACTATGTGCCCAACTAGGAGTAACTATGAACCACATGTAGAAGGGTAGCACGATTAGGGATCATGGTTTAGAAAACCATGTGCCTCATCCAAGAAACCATGCATGTGGGATTTAAAAACGCCAAAATTTTATTTAAAATTTCTTGAATCCTCATTTTATATCCCTAATAACTCTATTTCATCCTAAGATAATTTCTAATGATTTTGGTGGCTCTGAATAGGGTTCCAAGGATCCTTAAACCTTTTCCTTTGCGAATAAAAGATCTTGTGGAAAACTATTGTCTCTCTAATAAGAGATTATCATTCTTGTTAAAGGTTTGTCTCTCTCCCATATTTCTTCCCCTATAGAAAGGGATTTTCTCCCCCCATTTTGATAGTTTAGATATAGGTTTTTATAGACATCATTTTCATTGTATCTTGATCCTAGGTTTTGATTCTATTTCTCATTTTTCATTGTGATATCAACCATTCTACATCAAATTGAGGAAAACAGTTTGGAAATCATTCATAAATGATCTTGAGGTAGGTGGTCTAACTATTAATTCCTATAGTCTTGATTATGATTATGTGTATGTAATTTTACCATTGTATTTCTATGTTCTGTAATTTAATTTAAATTGAAAAGGTGAATTTAATTCTATGAAATTGGGAAACCCTTCACAAATCCCATTGGACCCGTTGGAGATTGTGAGACCAAACTTGATGAAAACCCATGGGGTGTTCCAATCTCTCTAAAATGATGATTTATGATATGTGAAAAGGGTAATAATGGGTTATTGGAATTGAATTAAATCTTTATTCATGATTATAGTGGTAATTAAAGGGTTGGTTGTCATAACCTTAAAGTGTTAATGGATTTTGTGATTAAATGTTGATAATTAGAATAATGGTGAATTGTTTGTGTTATTCCATGTGATTAAAGTAAATAACCATGGTTGTGATTGATAACTTAAATGGTGCACCATGATGAGAATGATTTAATATAAGGTTATTGATGTTTAACCTTGATATGAATGTAGTATATATGATATTTTTTATTGATTAATCAATGAGGTGTGGGTCAGGGATTGATTATCCAAATACCCATGGGGTGTCAGAATGATGTTCTAGGCCCCTGATGCATGTATGTGAACAATGAGGTGTGGGTCAGGGACTGATTCTCCAAATAACCATTGGGTGAAATAATGATGCTCTAGGCACCGATATATATTTATATGTGAATATGAAAAATGAGTTGTGGTATAGGTATTGATGATCTAAATACCCATCAGGTGCTAGATTGATGTTCTAGGCCCCCGATAGATGATTTTAAATTAGTGCTTGGATAGATTCTATAAGATATCATAAATGAAATTGTAATTAAATAAACAATGAAATCCTATTAAATAAATAAATGTGATATCCCTAGAGTTTATGGATCAGACTCTAGCATGGGCCGAATTAGGTATGATTGTATCGGGGGGTCACCTAAAACCCAAAGACTAATGTAGCCTACTGAGTTATACTCATACCCTAATCAGTCTACCTGATTGGTATCTGATTAGACATCATGTTTGTAGGACAGGATAAGTGAAAGATCCTTAAGTTAGATGGATGAGTTGGGATTCAAGATGGATCATGGATGAGGGAACCGGACATGGTGTCGAGACGCAATTGGTATTTTTTGGTGTGTATTTATTTTGGGATTTCATTTGAAACTTGAAACTATATGGAATGACATATCCACTGCTTTGGTTTATGGTCATTATTTTCCTTGTTTTGGATTTATTCATGAGATGTTTGTCCTTTCATTTATTATGGTATTAATTTATTAATTTTGTATATTGATTTATGTTTTTGTACTTATTTTATAAATAGGTTATAGTATCTATACATTACATATTAGAACCCCACTGCTAATCAAAATCCACTGGCATATGAGGAGGTGTGATTGAGGTTATATAACGAACCAGCTCGGGGAACCGACATGTGGTTCCCAGTTCGGGACATTACAAAGTGGTATTAGAGGGGGGTTCTTTTTTAGTTTTCTCTTTATTTAGGAGTGGTAGATAGGAGACTAGTGTTATTTGGGACTTGTACATGAGCTCATACATGGAAGTAACTAACCCATGTGGGGGAGGGAACCTAAGTACCTTGGGAGGGATTTTTGTTCATGATGTTTTATGTTATAGTTGAATGTTAATTCACCTCAGGTGATAAAATTTTCGTGTGATGTTATTGCTTTCTGATAATTTTTTCATGGCTTGGTATGGAACATGAGTTTAGTAAATATGCATAATCATTGGAACTCAGGAATTTTTTTTGCAAGAAACATTTTAGGAGTGCATGGAAAATCAGGTTTTGGGTTATTGGTTGAAATGAAAGTTATTTTCTTTACTTGTGTAATTTGAGAGAAATAGTTCTTAATGATGAATTTAAATGGTCAAAATGATGATAAATTTGGGCAATTGAAACAGAAAAAATGGTATTCTAATTAGAAACTTAAATTATGAATGTTTTTACCCTATGTTAGCCATGACCCAGGTGAGGTATGGTTTAGCGTAGAGATAGTGCCTCAGTTTTGACTGTGTGGAAGAGTACGGGGGATGAATTGTTATATCCTTATGTGAACCTATATTATAAAAATGTGTTAATGATTTATTATGTGTCCTAATATGTGTGTTTTTAATTTTATAGACATTCCTCCATGAGAACATTTGTTGATAGGATGATAGGAGGACATTGCTATAAATGTGCCTCCAGCATTGGGACAAGAGGCCCAGATAGTTCTAGGTTAAGTAGTTGGAGATAAGTTCCATGAGAAATTTCTCTATTTATGTGGTTTATGGAGAGAGAAATAGTGTGGGATGTACAGAGTATGTCTAGTTTGATATAAGAGTTTTAGTTGCAGCACCCTTCGACCTTCACCGGGGAGAGTGCACCTGATGTAGCTAAGTTATGGATTGAATGAATCTAGAAAATTCTTGATTATTTAGAGACTCCTACAAAGAAAAGAGTTGATTTGGATGATTATATGTTAATTGGTCAGGAAAATAATTAGTTTGATATTCAAGATCTGGTTGAGTAGCTGGAGAACATGGTATGGAAATAATTTTAGGATAAGTTCCTAGAACACTTTTACCTACAGACACTCATGTAGGAGAAATGATCATAGTTTATGTGGTTAAATGAGGGGAGTATGTCCATGATGGACTATGATGTCCACTTTACCAACTTGAAAAGATTTTTTATAGTGTTTTTAGGTGATGAATAAACTATAGAGAAACTTTTTCAAGATATACTTAAATGTGATATTAAGTCTCAGGTTAATGTCTTATGTTTGAAGAAGTTTGTTGAGGTAGTAAATCAGGCTCTCATTTCTGAGGGGAACCTAAAGGAGGAATATATTGGAGGATAGGTGTTTTCTATTTGATAATAAGAAGGTACGTATTCTAAGGGTAGGGATCATTACAATTATAATGTTAACCAAGAAAGTGGAAATTAGAGTTGCTAGGGGGAGGATCAGTTACTCAAGGTAATACTTGAGTGCTTTTACATTAGTGTAATAGGTCAAGTCACTATTGTAACCAGTGTCCCCAATCATCGGTAGAGGCTGAGCTTGTGGAAATATGGGAAATCTACAATAGTTCTTCACTAACCCATGATAGATGGGTAGTGATAGAGTAGCTAGACATAACCAAAGTACAAAAAGGGGGTCTTCTACACCATACTAGTTTGGAAATTGGAGTAATACTAGCCATGTTGGTTGAGGCGGTGGAAACTTGAAGGAAAGAGTTCCTATATTAATAGAGTAGTGTGACATAGGTGACTCAGACTATAGTACAAGGCATAGAAAAAATACATTTTCATATAGTTCAGCATGTACTTGTGGATAGAAAAGATGGACCATTGACAGTAAGATGTACTATTCTTGTTTCTTCTATTCTTTCTAGAACTTTATTTGATACATGAGCCTCATATTATTTTATATCTACTCAAATTTTGAATGGTTTGATTTTGATGGTGGATTTTATGAGTGGGGTTATGAAGATCGACACATCGTTGGGTGTACAATCAAATGAAATCAATATATGCCAGGGTTATTCTCTCAAGGTTGGTGGGTATCATTTTCTATGGGATCTTTACATACTTGACATGTTAGGTTTTGAATTGATTTTGGGTATGGATTGTTCAGTATCATATCGATCCCACATCATTTTTTACCATAGGATAGTAAGCTCCATGTATCCTGAGGGTAATAGTTATACTCATCGTGGAGAGTGGGATATCCAAGTAAGCCATATAGGGGAAGTTCATCAGCAATTGGGGGAGCTCACCACCCAGGTTGAAAGTCTTTTATTGGACGATGGTAGTGTGAAGCATAGTATCTTTCCACCCATGGTGGACAGGTTTCAGGACATGATTCCTAATGAATTATTAGGTTTTCCACCTGATAGAGATGTTTATTTTATAATTGATCTCATGTCAAGAGATGAGAGATTTTTTATTCCATATTATAGAATGGCACTAGTAATGCTTCAAGATAGTAAGACTCGGCTGGTAGAGTTGATGGATAATGGGTTTATCCATCTGAGTACATCACTTAGGGGTTCACTAGTTTTTTTCTAAGAATACTGATGGGATGTTGTGTTTATGTGTTGATTATCGAAAGTTGAACAAGATGGCAGTTAAGAACCAGTATCCTCTTCTGTATATTGATGACCACTTTGACCAGTTGAGAGGATCATATTTATTCTCCAATATTGACTTGAGATCAGGGTATCATCAGTTGAGAGTTATACCTTATGATATACCACAAACTTCTTTCATAATTAGGTATAGACTATACAAGTTATTCATGATTTTATTCAGGATGACAGACGCTCAGGTTGTGTCCATGACCTTTATGAACTAGATATTTCACTTGTACCTAGATCATATTGTGGTTTTTTGTGGATGACATATTGGTGTACTACAAGACTCGTGACAATCATTACCAACATCTTGACATCATCCTAAGTACACTAATATAGAATTAGATATACACCAATCTATCTAAGTTTCAATTATAGATCGATAGGGTACATTTCTTAGGTCACATCATCTTTCAGTAAGGTGTGTTAGTAGACCCATAGAAAGTTCAAGAAGTTATTTCTTGGAAATAGCTCAAGATTTTTTTTTGATATACAAAGCTCTCTGGGTTTCGTGGGTTATTATTGGAGATTCATCCAATACTTTTTCTTTTTATAAGAACCTCTTTTGGACTTTACCAAGAAGGGTGTCAAGTTTTAATTATCAGGATCATGTGAGAATTACTTTAGGGTGTTGAAGAATCATTTTACTACCACACTAATTTCGATCCTACCCAAGCTAGGTGAGGAGTATATAGTGTTTCTTAATGCATCCAGAGTTATACTTGGAGTAGTGTTGATATAGAGGATTGAGTTGTGTAATATGGGTCACTATAGTTGAGGAAACGTGAATGGAATTACCCAATTCATGATCTCAAGTTAGTTGTGGTGGTTTATGCCTTAATTTTTTTGTTTGATTACCTATTGGGAGAAACTTTTACAGTGTATATAAATCAAAAAAAATATTAAAGTTCATATTATCAAAGTGATATTTTAATCTCAAACAATGGATATGGTTTGAGTATATTCAATCATTTGATTTTGATCTAGCTTATACATCAAGAAAGGTAAATAGTGATGCTGAAACTTTGATCCAGAAGACATGGGATCAGGCATTCTAGGAGTCCAATTTTGAGTGGAAGATGATGACCTTATTGGTTGAGATGTAAATTAATGTTATGAAGGTCCAAGATCATTTGACCCTTATATCCTTATTAGTGGAGTCAACACTACTGATTCTGATCATAGAGATGTTTTATGAGTATCTAGAGTGTTTCTACTTGAGGGAAATCCTTGAAAGTGGGGAGTCACATTCATATTGGATTATAGATGAGGATGAGATCATCTATACCAAGAACCATGTTTTTGTGCCTAATTGTATGTGTGAGGAGATTATGTGTGAGTTTCATGCCTCTAAGTGGGTGTTGAACATTGTTTTAACCAAAATATACCATGGAATAGGTTGAAAGTATTGGTGTTCGTGCATGAAAAGGGAGATTTCAGGTTTCTTGACATAATGTTACACCTTTTTGCAAGTGAAGGCTAATAATAAATGACCTTTTGGTTTATTAAAACCATTTACCATTCCAAAATGGTAGTGTTACAATGTTACCATGGACTTTGTGGTGGGCCTTCTGAGTAGAACTTGGAATAATGAAATGATATGGGTGATTGTGGACCGATTGGAAAAAGTATCCCATTTATTTCCAATCATGGAGACTTTCATGCTTGACTAATTGTTAGATATGTATGTTTGGGAGATATTCCATTTGAATGTAGTTACATGGAGTATAGTTTTAGATCATGACCCATTTTTTACTTCACAATTTTAGAATGTCATACAGAAGGCATTGGGTACCCAGGTGTTTCTGAGTATGGATTTCCACCCACAGATAGATGTCCAATTACAGCATGAAATCCAACTTCTAGACGACATGCTAAGAGCATGAATCCTTCATTTTGGTGGAACTTGGGAAAATAACATATCATTGGTTGAGTTATCCTATAACAATAGTTATCAAGTTAATATTCATATAGCACCATATAAGTCTCTTTATAGTAGGTTGTTCATATCACCTATATATTGTATAGAGGTAGATGTGTCATAGTTGTTGGGTCTGAGTCTCATTCAGAAGACATCAGAGTAGGTTTAGTTTATTTAGAAATTTATGGATATAGTGCAGAGTCGATAAAAGTATTAAGTTGATCGATGTCTTAAAACTATTGAGTTTATATTAGGAGATCGTTAATTTTTTCATTTCTTGCTAAGATTGGGTAACTGTAGGATTTTAAGGCTAAGAAATTTTGTTCCCATGTTTTTCAGACCATTTGAAATTATGGAGGATTATACCAGAGGCATATCGATTGGCTCTTCCACAAAGGTATATTTCTATGGAATATATTTTTCATGTGTTATGGATTTGGAAGTATCACCATAACCCTTATCATGTGATCTAAATTCATGATTTTGAGCTTGATTTTGATGTGTCCTTTGAGGAGAATCCAATTCATGTTTTGGATCATGGTGAGAAAGTGTTATGGGGAAAATCCATGTCATTGGTCCAAGTGTTGTGGAAGCATGGCCATGTTTAGGAGGAAACATGGGAGAGGGAAGAATATGTGTGGGCCCAGTAGATTGACCTTTTTACCTCAGAAGATTATTTATGTTTGGGAGTATAGCATGAGGATGATTTGCTATAAGGAGGGGATATTTTAAGATCCTAAACTTTCTAGAGATGACTCATACTCATTTTCAGGTATTATCTTACCCTTGTTTTCATAATACTTTAGTTGGGTCTTTATTTGGGGTTATTTTGGGTGAATTTGGAGAAATTCAGAGGCCCATGGGGTTCTACATATTTGGCGCACAATTAGGAAAAATAATAAAATTTTCCCTAGGCCATGCTCCCCATTTGAAGCCACGAGAAGGGGGCACATGATTTGACCAAATCATGCAGACACCCTCCAAATATCATGTACCCTCAAATAGAGGGTATTTTCATGGTTGGAACATGATTTGGAAAATTGTGTACCCACCTAGGAGTAAGCATGTACCACAGACAGTAGGGGTTCATGATTTGGAAAACCGTATCGTATGCCCAGGAAACCATGTTCATGAGATTTTAAACCCCTAAAAATTTATTTAAAATTTATTAAACCATGAATTTATATCCCTAATCACCCTATTTTGGTATAACATGATTTATAACAATTTTGGATTTTCTAAATACGGTTTCAAGTATCCTTGAAACTTTTAATTTGTGAATCAAAGTTTCGGTGGAAGAATATTGGATCTCCTATAAGATATTCTCTTCCTTGTTTAAGGTTCCTCTATCTCTCATCTTTCTTCACCCTTGTAGAGGGTTGTTTTCCCCTATTTTTGATGGTTTAGATGTAGGTTTTGATATATTTCATTTTTATTGGATCTTCATCCTAGGTTTTGATTCAAGATCTCCTCCTCCATTGTAATTTCAACCATTCAACATAAAATTGAGGATTATGGTTTTGTGAGAGTTAATAAATGATAGTGAGGTACTTTTTCTAATTTATAATTATTATAGTCAATGTAACATCTCGATTTTTTGTAGTGGGTCAAATTCCTTGTCTGTTTTGAAATTTTAGAGTTTGTTAGGTAGACCAACTCTTTCCTTGATCAACAGAACTTAATTCTGATATTTACTATGAACCAAGACCTTTTTTTAGTCATGGATTAAGGATTGAAAAGTGAAACAGGGGTTTGGTTGGGTTTTTTGTTCATTAGAGGCTGAAAACCCAAGTTTTTAGGGTGTTCAAGCTGAGGCACACGATTTGAAAAAAATACTGTGTGGCCTCTAAGGATAAAATGTGTGCCCTTCAAATGCACTGATCCCAATTTGATAAACCGTTCAAGAGGGAGATCACGACCATGTATGAACCTCTATAATTTTTAATAGATAGATATTCACACCTTGAACATGGTTTGAGGAAACCGTGCATAATCTATAAGATTAGTGCCACTTAACCAGTGGCTACACATGGGATCAGCACGGTTTGGACAAACCATGTGAGTCTGGATCTTAAGAATAAGTAGTCGCACGGTTGGCACACAATTATCCAAACTTCGTAATCTAACCATGTGGCCAATTAAAAGTTGGAAATTACTATTATTCTCCTCCCTCTATTTCTTTCATTCCTTTCTTCTTCTCTCATGTGGCCTTTTTACTCCATGCATCATTGGAGATCCTTCCTCCTCTAGGGTGTGAGCTAGATTCTTCATCTAGGATTCATTTCTCAATCCATATGTAGTCTTGGATCTATATCAGTAAGCCCTTGATCCTATTATCTTTACTCTTCCTTGCCCTCTACATATGGTACACTAAATCTGTGTGAGTGGTTTTACCCTATTTTTTGGGTGTTCATCTAAAATGATGATTTCCCCCAAATCAGCTTGATTTTGAGGTGAATATAGGATCTACAGGTGTATACCAACATGATATAGGTGGTGCTCATATTTCTTTGTGATTTAATGAGTGTTTTGGGGGTGTGTCTTTGAGCATGTTGTTGTGTTGGATGATTGAAACCTTGTTAAATTAATGGTTGTATTTAAATTAATTAAATTGACCATATGGGATGTCGATGGCCATGATAGAATAAGAATAAAAATGATTTAGGCCTAGTGAGAGGCTCAGACCTTGGGTAGATTAGGTTGGGGTATTGTTTTAAGTTAAATTGAATTATTTAATGTGATTATATTCAATTGATGAGTTCCAATGGAATATGATAGTATTATCCCAAGGATTGAGATGGTTTTGTTCATATGGATTGATATGATATGATCATCATGGTAGGAATGGCCTAAGATATATATATTCGGTTGGTGTTGATCACAGGTTGGGTGAATTGGTCATCTAATGAGGCGATAAGCTCATATGGTTATGGGCATGTCTACTATGATTTTCAATGGTTTTGACCATCAAATGAGCGTCATGGTCTCAGGGGAATGGGGTGTTATATTGGTGTGGATTAAGGAATATTTGTCATCTTTACTCACCTGTGTTGGCCAATGCACTGTTTGGAGTTGTTTGCACATAGTGGGACTCAGATGTTGAGGTGATATTGATCAATAATGTGGATAGAGGCCTCTGTTAGATGCAGATTTGGTAAATAGTTAGAGGTTCTTTTCATAGAAATCCATAGGGATGGTGACGGGCCATCGGTTGACAGTGTTGAGACTATCGGTTGGGTGCTGAGGCTTTCCATACTTGATTCCATTAGGCAAGGACTTATTTGGTAGGATGGACATCGTCATTCCTCAAGACATCATCTATTGAGCCGATGGTGATATTATTTATAGGAAATATATCATTGTACCTTAGATGTTGTGCTATGAGATGACATAGTTTATTATGATATGAGGTCCTTGGGATAGGGTACTTGATTTGGGTGTTCCTTTAGGATGTTGGTTACATGATCCAGACATGAGGTGTCAGTTTGAATGTGTTTCTAGGTGACTTCACTAGAGGTATAACTTGAGGGTTAACTTGGACCATTTTACATCACAGGATGCCTTGGGCTTAGTTTAATGATCATCTCCTCTATAGTTTTTTAGTATTGGCTGAAGTAGTTAAAATTATACTTAGGGATGTTGAGAACAAGGCAATCATGATTATTTATGTGAAATGCATGTAATTTTTTATTTACCTTTTTAGTATACACCTTCTTAAACACAACTGTAAGATAGGAACACATTGGTGGTGGCCTACTAAGATTCTTTCTCACACCCTACATGGGACACTCAAGACATGTGTATATTTTATTGCTTTTCATTCAGGTAAAGTTTTGGTCTCAGGAATTGGATCTTAGTGGTTGAGTTAGCATGGGGTGGAAGGAAAGGGGGTATGGTTTCTTGCCTCAACTGGAGTTTCTTTTCTATTTTCTTTCTATATTAGCATGCTATTATATGTACATAATATGTTCGGCCACTGTCAAGACATATGTTTATTGATATGTATGACCAATTTTTATATGCATTCTTAGCTACATATGGAATGTTTTTCTTGTTTATTTATTATACTATTGTTTTTGGTTATTTATTTCACTTTTTATTACTTTTTTTGTGCGTCCTACATGGGCGGGTTACTGGTCTAGTGTCTTATGGTCTTTCTTATCTGTGGTTTTACATATGTTACACCATTATTATATCATCACTAGAGGATATATTCTCCCCACTATCACCTCTTTACAACCTATCTTCTAGTTGAAAGCCTTTGGAATACAAGGAGGCACACCTAAGGCCCAGTGGCACTGAGACCATAGCACTGTTCAGGGGGATAAATAGGTCTAGGCACTAAAATATTGATTATGATCACGTGTATATAATTTTACTATTTCATTTCCACATTATGAAATTTTATTTAAATTGAAAATGTAAATTTAATTCTATGAAATTGGGAAACCCTTCACAGATCTCATTGGACCCATTGGATATTATAAGACCGAAATTGATGGAAATCCATGGGGTGTGCCAATATCTATAAAATGATGATTTATGTATTATGAAAATGGGAATAATGGGTTATTTTAATTGAATTAAATCCTTGTTCATGTTGATAATGGGAATTAAATGGTTTCTTATCTCAACCTTGAAGGGTTAATGAATTGTGTGATTAAATTTTGATAATTAGATTAATGGTGAATTTTTCATGTTATTACACTTTATTTAAGTAAATAACCATGGTTTTGTTTGATAGTTGACCTAGTGATTCATGGTGATAATGATTTAATAGAAGGTTATTTATGTTGAACCTTTATATGAATGTGATAAATGTGATATTTTTGATTGATTGATAAATGATGTTTGGGTCAAGGACTGATGCTTAAAATACCCATGGGGTTCCTGACTAATTCTCTAGGCCCCTGATGCATGTATAAGAGAAATGAGGTGTGGGTTAGGGAATGATTCTTTAAATACCCATGGGTACTAGACTGATGCTCCATGACCTGATACATATTTATATATGAATATGAACAATGTTTTATGGGATATGGACTGATGATCAAAATATACATGGGGTTCTACACTGATGATCTAGGCCCCCAATGAATGATTGTGAATTGTTACTTGGATAGATGATCCAAGATACCAGAAATAAGATTAGAATTAAATGAATAATGAATTACCAAGAAAGAATAAAATGGGATAACCCTATAGTGTATGGCTTAGAGTCTAGCATGGGTTGAAGAAGGTGTGATTGATATGGGTGTCACCTTGAACACAAGGGACAATGTATTTGATTAAAGAATAATAAATGTGAAACTTGTTTACTTTTTTATTATTATTTCTTTATACAACTATATACACTAGTATAGACATCGTTGGTGGTGGCCTACTAAGTTGTACTCACACCCTACTCAGGCTGCCTAATTGCTACCCAAATATACTTCATGTTTGTGGGATAGGATAAGTGAAAGATCACTATGTTAGATGGATGATTTGGGATTCAATATGGAGCATGGATTAGGGAACTGGACACGGTTTCAGGACCCACTTACAGTTTTTTAGTGAGTCTTTATTTTAGTATTTCATTTGACACTTGACACTATATGGAATGACATATCTACTGCTTTAGTTTATGGTCATTATTTTCCCTATTTTGGATTTATTCATGAGATGTTTCTCCTTTGATTGATTATGGTATTATCATGGTTGTGTTGTATATTGTTTTCCACTAGTGTTCTACTTTGATAAAGAGGGTATAGTATCCCCGTGTTAAATATTAGACCCTTGATGTTAGTCGGAAGCCTCTAGTATATAGGGAGGCATGCTTAAGGTCGTGTAACGAACCGACTTGGGGTATCGGCATGTGGAACCCATATCAGGATGTTACATTTGAGGAAAGGAATGAAATTACTTCATCCACATCTTCTTCTTCTTGAACATCATCAATAGTCCATAGACTCATTATCATCATTTCTTATCTCATATGTGGTAAGATTACTATATAAGCTATCCAATGTTAGCTCATTTGGATATTTATCTTCAAGTAAAGATATTTTTGGAATGAAGCAAGGTGGAATTCCTCTTAATATGTTCTTAACAATATTTAAATCTTTGATAACTTCTCTGAGACCATGCAATTATTATGAAAAAACATTCACTCAATCAAATAATTCATCTAGAAACTCATTGGGGTACATTATGAAGTCCTTATATGTATTCCAAGAAACCTATAATTTATTTTCTCTGACTTTTGAATCACATTCATAAATATTTATCATCTTTTATCACATGTCATGATATTTCTTACATGGAATCACTTTCATGTAGATTGTGTTAGATAAAGGCCCCCCTAAGGCATTGATTCTTTTGGAATTATCACCCAATTATCTTAGTTTTGATTCTAATAAAACTCTACTATCCACACTAGTAGAAATACCATGTATCACATCTATAAAGAAATTCATTATTAATAATCATAAGTAGTGTTTCATATGATTCTTCCATAGATAAAAACTGATTCCATTGAAGATCATAATTCTTTTGTGTTTAACAATTTCTATTGCATCTGCTAAGAGATAACCTCTATCTTTAACCTTTTCTTCTAATGACAATTGTTATACCAAATAAGTTTAATAATATGAGAGGGGTGAATTAGGTTATGATAGATTAAAACATTTTTACCTTCCAGATCTTGTTTTATTTTTAAATAAACCTCTCTTATATCTCCTCCCCGTAGAAAAAAATAAATGAAAATTAAAACATTCATAGGACACCGCAATTTTACTTAGTTATCCATCATTGGGATACATCCAAGGATCATAAAAATGAAATGTGTTGATGTACCAAATCCACTAAAGTTAACTTTTGTTATAATATTCACAATGGATTCACTACCCCTCCTAGTTAACAACCAATAACAATTTGAAATCTCACATCTACTTCAACTAAAGTGTTATAACTACTCCTTCAGAATATTCTTTTATTGATCACTTGAATTAATATAATTTACATCTCATATGGTGCATCATGAAGCTTAAAATTCATCCAATTTTTTAATAATACTTTATCATGGAATTTATATGCAATTCCTTTTAGTTCACATAATATTTTCTTTCACAAATATCTTTTCTAAAATTTTGAAAAACTTTCCAATAATTCATGAAACTTTACACATTCAAAAAACCCATAACCTTTCATAAAACTCACACCCTTTCATAAAACCTAAATTTTTTTTGAAGCTCTATAAAATTTCATAAAATATACTTAGTTAGGTTTATAAAAGTTATTTTCTCATAGAACTAATTTTCTTATGAAACCTTCAGGAAAGAAAATCAATCATGAAACTCTTTCATGAACTCAGAGCCTTTAAATATTCATAAAGGATTTATTACTTTAAAGGAGGGGTTTATCCACCTATTTATATATGTTTACTCTATTTCATAAAAAATTATTTCTTGCCTAAACCTTTTCACAAAACAATTCAATCTATTTGTGAAACTCACCACCTTCATGAAACTTTCTAGATAATTATTTTAGTCACAAAACATACCATCCTTCATGAAAATTTATTCCATGAACACTAATCTTTTACGAATCACTAATATTTAAAAAAAACAAAATATCTTGTATTTTATTACTTTTACATATTTTCATGAGGCAATCCTAAAAATATAAATTTCATGAAACTTATCCCTCCCTCCAAATTTTGGACACCAAAAATTTGGAAAACACTGGGAAATTATGACATCTTATACACAGAATTTTTTGTACCACTTCTAGGGATTCTATACCTCCATCTTGAATATTTTTTTAATAGACCTAGTAAATAATCATGATATAACTCCACAAATGAACTTGTAAACTTACTTTATCAACACAATCAACCCAAAAAAACTACAATGTTACCTTGAGATATTTTCTTCCAAAAAAAATCATATTATGGTGATTAATCTCCTTAATTTTAATGTATTTTTTTATTATTATGATTGTGGTATGACATTGTAAGGTTGTTGCTTCCTTGAGGTAGATGTATTAATTTCTTCTAATTTTAAATTACTTTAAATCATAAAGTTATCAAGATTTAGATTTTTGAGTAGTAATGGAATTAATCCTATATTGGATAAATTGGATAATGAAAGGAAATGGTTTATGGTTAGTGATCACATGTTCTTACACCATGATATGGGTTTTACTTTTAATTTTCTAGATAGTGTGATATCTATTCTATTATTTGTTTATATTTTTTGTTATTATTTGGTTTAGAATGTTTAATTTTATGAATATGGTTAAAGAATTTAAAGCCAGTAAATTGTTGGTTGGATAAATAATTAAAGAGTCATATTTAAATAATCTGTTGATTCTTATAATTTTATGGAAATAAAATAATTTTTAATGAATTTTTAATTGAAATTTTACTTACATGTGTTAATGTAATTAGATAAATAACTTGAATATAAAATTATTTTCATTGAAAATGAAAAAGATTAATCTTAATGGAATTGTTTTTCCTTAATTTTTTTTGAAACTGGGAGTTATTCTTAGAAATATGTTAAAATAATTGATAGTTTTTATAGCTGATGCAATATATTATATATGGTTTTAACCTATGATAAATTAATTATTTAATTTAATATTATAGTAAAAACATTTTTTTGATAAAGATAAATCCTTGTGGATGAGTGTGATTTTTTGAATGTGAAGGTAGCATGCCTTGTTTTTAGGGCCTAGATGCTCTGTTGACTCTGTTTGTCAGTTTTTCCTTATGTTTTTTCTCTAGATATGATCCTTGAAATAAAATGTGCTTTGAGCCTATGGTGTCTATTATTTTGGTGATATATGGGTGGGGAGGTCCATGTTTTTTTCAATAGTTGACACCTGTGATGGTCGGATGCATGGTGATATGCATGGTGGTATTGAGGATGGAACTGGGTTTGATAGAATGGGAAGAATCTGGGATTACCCATTATTGTTATTAAAGTTTTACAGTTTCTTGACAAATCTATTTAAAGTTCAGATGACTAAGTTTCTTATTATTTCATTCCTTCCCCCTACATGAGGTAGCTGGTTGTGTTTGGTTACTCATATCTTTATGGTATCTTAGGATGATTCCTAGATTACCTGGAATAATGGAATAATTATAATGATTAATAAATGGATTAAACCATGGGGTTGGTTCTTTTTTAAATTTAAAATATATTAATCTTGAGACACCATGGACTAGGTTGGATTATGCCTAGAGGTCATGGACTTTACTCTAGTGGTTAATTAAATGAAATTTAGAGTAATGTTAACTAATGTATAATGAATTAATTAATTCAAGGTTAAATATTAAAAAGGAAGAGGTAATTTAATGAAGATGTTTGAATACTTGTGTTCTTATAGGATATCTAGTTCTTTTCGGTGGTGGTCGGGTGTCCAAGAGATGATATCTATAGTCGAGATTAACACTTGGTTAATGAACATAGTGTGATTGTGAGATAAATTATATATTTTATGTTTTAGGATTTCATATGCTACCCCACCCAAGTTGCTAGGGTGACTGACACCCAGTGGACTCTGAGAGGGTGTTTTCCCTAACATCCAGGTTGGCGAGGGATGAATGCTCGACTACCCCCTCTAGTCTCGATCTCTTGTCTTGTTAGTATTATGTGCTAGTATACATGGTGGTTATATTTCCCATATATGTGTATACAGTTATGTAATGGATTTTGGTTATTTCACACACATGTGTCTCTATATATAGTATCCTATGGATTATTATAGGTATGTTATGTATAGGATTTGATGGCTTGAGGTACATTATTTAGAATATGGGGTTTGATGGCTTGCGGTATAATACTTGATGTATGATATGTGACATGCAATATATAGTGGATCCTAAAAACTACTCAGCTACTATAAGGAGATATGGTTGGGATGATGAGATGATGTGATGCATGAGATGTATGTTATGATACTTTATCCCATGTGTTTTTGGGTCATATTCTTTTATAGAGACATGTTACAGGACATATGATGTTGGGAAAGAGTGAAAAAATAGTGGGGAAGTGGTATTGGGGTACAATTTTTGTTACTAAATTATATGATCTCTTATATGCGCTACTTGGTGATATATTATCCATGGTGAGTCTATGATCTTAGTATACATGCTTAGGTTATGTGTTAGATTCACTTATTGTTCACTAGGATTTAGTATGATTTATTTATCTTTTAAATGAGAGGGTCTGGGGATGATCCAACTAAGTATACCTATTATTATCACTCTATGTATATATAAAATATTTTTCAGGTTAGTAAGAGAAGGTTATATATTGGGTATGATATTACTAGCTCCTGGTTGTTCGTGAGTTGTTTTGGCTTCCGAGTCCATGCCTTGTTTTTATTTTGATACTCATGGTTTTCCTTCCCAGTTTTTATAGTTTTGAATGACATTACATATATGTACTTGGGTTTTATTTTCCTTTATCTAAGTAGGAGTTTATTGGATTACTTATCTTATCTCTAATTCCTCATATTTAATTAGAGGGTAATGCCTCCCATTTTCATGTATGATATACCCTTGATGCTTTTCACCAACCCATGGTTTATTAGAGGAAGGATTTGAGCATTCACTATCTCCCTTATCTCATTATCATCCAAGATGGGTAAATTTAGGGGGAGGGTTCATGATATAGTGGTATAAAAGTTTTAGGTTGAGGGATAGGATAGACTTTGGAGTTAGTCACAAGTGAGTCTATATGGATTTGTAGAGAAATAGTTTTGGATGAGTTTAGTAAGAAATGTAAAAAAAGGGATAACAACTTGGAAATAGGTATTTAGGGTCCCCTATGATCTAATTCATGGTCCTTTAAGTTTACTAATCCTACTAAGTGAATTGATATTATTTATGGGGTAGAGACCTAGGAAAGGATCTTGTATCATTCTTCTTTGTGATTATGTTTGAAATGGGTAGACCATGGAATATGGTTAAACCTTAAATAAAGAACCAATTAATTAATCTCAAATATTTTATATTATAGGTTTAGGGGCTCGTAATTTTTTTTGTAGTTATGGATCCAAGTTGGCATCCTCATCAAGTTCACATTGACTATGTTTTGTAAGATGTGCTAGAATATCACCACATAGTAGAGGTTGACAGCAATGAAACTTGGAAGAGGAAACTATAAGAGTTTCATTTCCAGAGTTTCTAGAGGTACAATGGCTACATTTTAGAATTAGTACTATAATAATAGTTATAGTAAGTGGAGACATATTTCAGATCAATATTTTCTTTGAAGGAGAATTAGGTTTCATTGGCGGTGATGATGTTGTGTGGAGCAGAGAGGCAGTTGTTCGTCTTGTTCCTTGTGGATCGCAAGGAGTTAGAGGACTCATGGGAGAAGTTCAAGGAATGATTTAAAACAGAGTATCTTTATTTGACTATGAAGATATTAATTCACTAGGATCTACTTACCCTTTGATGGGGAAATTTCGGTTTGTGGGTTTGAGATCTATTTTCAAACCCTTCTCTATTATGCATCGGACCTATTTCTAGATGATAAGTTCAAGGTGAGGTATTTTGAGAAGTCTTTTCATCCAGAGATCTAGTTCCAGGTCACCCTATTTATGTTGTCATTGTATCTTGACTTTTTGGAGAGAAAAGGTGTTATTGAGAGGATACTACGCATAACCAGTTCGTTATGAGAGGGGAGTCATAGGGATTACTCTTAAAGTATAGCTATGGTATGGGGTTCCCTTTTTTCTAGATAGAAGAGATTTTGGCTAGTCAGGGGTTGGTCTCAGCACTCATCACCTCATTTTTTTGGGGGTGGAGACTCTCAATACTTTTCCAAGTTATTAGACACCATTTTTTATGGAGGTCAAAGTCATCAGCAGTAACAGCGCTTAACCTTTCTAAGTTGATAGTGTGCACCATGTGTCCTACTTCAAGTTCTTCATTAAGGTAGTTTTATCTGAGGAATTATCAACATGACACTCTAGCTTGGGATTATTAGAGAGGATATAGGGCAGACAAAGGATGACCATGAGATTCTCCTTGTCCTCATAGAGTAGAGCATAGACAAGTAGGTGGTTTTCATCAGGGTCAAAGAGGTTGTGGAGTAAGTCTTGTCTAGATTCATGCTCTAGTTTTGTCATTTTTGGGTGAGCCAGGTGTTACTTGAGATACTCGTTACTTGTTTTCTACTTGGGTACATTCCTTGTTTTATTTAGAATCTAGAAACCCCTTCATATCACCTTCCCTAGTCTATGTTGTGGGACTTGAGGTGAAGATACTTTCAATTCCCTTGGTGTTGACTACATCAGTTGAAGGTAAATCTTATATTTATGAAGTATAAAGAGGTTGTGATCTAGTGCTGGGGAAGCACCGCTCTTGAGGATACTACCTATTTTTACAAATATAGTCATTTGACATCATCCTTGGTATGGAATGGCTATATTCAATGCAGGATATTGTGTTTTTCTTCAGGAGATAGATTGAATTCTATGATACTAATGGAGAGTCTTTCATGTTCATTAGTGAGAAATAACCTTGAATGGGTCATAGTTGTGTTATATCCCTGTCTTACTTAATGTCCAAGTAGATTTGTATTTCTTTGAAGGATCATTGGATGGTATTTCTCAGGGTTTTAGAAGAGTGGCCTAATGTTTTTTCTAAGGAGGCTGTAGTGTTACCCCATTGATGAGAGTTTGATTTTGGCATAGATCTATAACCAGGTGTTTTTCCAATATCAATTTCTCCATATAGGATGGTTCCTTTTTAGTTTAATGATCTATGAGTAAAAATCGATGATCAGTTGCAGTGGGGTTTTTTGGTCAAGTGTGTGATCTTGGGTGCACTAGTTTTTTTCATAAAGAAGTTTAATGGAATTTTGAAACTTTTTATCAATTATCATTTCTTGAATTAGGTTATATCAATTATCTAAAATCAACTTCCATGGATTGATGATGTATTCAATTGGATAAAGGGAGAAAATTGGTTCTTGAAGATCGATCTACATTCTAGATATCATCAGATGTGGGTGAAATATGGAGATATTCCAAATTCCACTTTCTGATATTGTTAATGGAATTATGAGTTTATAGTGATATTTATAGGTGTGAAAAACACTCCAACCATGTTAATGGGGTTGATTAACATAGTATTCATGGATTTTTTTGATTGGTTCATGGTATTTTTCATGAATGACATCCTTGTGTACTTCGCGTCTAAGGAGGATTATATAGAGAATATGTATTCCATTTTTGGAATTTCTTCATAATCAATAGATTTTCATAAATTTATCTAAGTGTGAGTTCTATGATCTTAAAGTTTGTTTCTTAGGTCAGGTCATGTCCTATAGGGGAGTATCATTAGATCCTTCTTTGATCAAGGAAGATGTTTCTTAGGCTTCCCCCAAGATATTTGTAGAGGTGTGGAGTTTACTTAGTCTTGTAGACTACTATATGATGTTTATAGTTGATTTATCTCGAGTTTTATCTCCTCTAACAGCTTTTAACAGAAATTATTTGGATTTTTATGGACATATTAGTGTCATAAATCTTTTTAGTACCTGAAGGAGAAGTTGTTCGGTGCTCTAGTTCTTCATTTTCTAGAATAGGGAGTTTAGTTCAAGGTTTTTTATGATTCTTAACATCTTGGTTTGGGAAACATTATAATGAAAAAGTGATTAGTTATTTCTTATGTTTATTAGTAGTTTGTTCCCTGTGAATGTAAATTTTTCAACCATGATCTCAAGTTGGTAGCAGTTGTGTTTTCCTTGAAGTTATGTTGACATTAACTCATCAACGATCATTTTGTGGTATTTACTGATCATAACAGGCTGAGGTATGTATTCTACCAACATAACCTAAATTGGTGGTAGTGATTGTGGATGGAATTATTGAAATATTATTCCTTAAAGATTACATATAAACCAGGTAAGGGTAATTTAGTAAAGGGTGTGTTGAGTAGGAAGTCACGTAGTGATGCTGTGTGTGAATCTAGAGATTCCTAAAGAGTGATGGAAGATCTGTAATGCCCCGACCCCAGTTACCCAGAGTCGGTGCATTATTACATAACATTTTCATGATCACAAGAAAGATCAAGTCTCGAAAGACCGATTAGTTTAGTAGTCTTGGAAACACTAGATATATTCATAAGTCTTACATTACATCATAAACTCAAAAAAACTACAACAACATCTTTTCTTCATATCCCATCATATTGTCCCTCCAGGTCATTCATAAATTACTTCTTCACATCCTGGGAAAAATAAAACATTGAAAGGGGTGAACTCGGATGCTCAGTAAGGATAATAATATAGCGGAAACTTTCATAAATAAGCATAAACATTTAAAGCAATGTATAACTAAAACAAAAGCCTTTTAAACTTCAAATTAAGCATAATATGGCAAATATAAAATGAAATAATTCCATTTACTTATTCACATGGATATTCTACTAGTTGAATAATCACATGCAATATCAATAACCACTTTCATAATGATGGAATGCATAATATCATACTATCATAACCACATAGTCAAGGCCTCATGCTAAGACTACAAATAAGATTTTTTTCAAGGCCTTGTGCCAAGACACTAGTTTGTCTCATGAGACCTACCGATGAATCGAGAAGCTATAGCGGGCTCCACACGTCACTTATTAAGTCCAATGCATTCCTCATATGAACAGGTTTAAACATCACATAAACATTAGTATTAAAACTAGTATAAGAAATGTCAATACTTTCTCCATAAACCATGAATGGTATAAAAATAACACATCCACAGTCAAACATATCACAAAACCTTCAATACAATATGGAAGATTCGTATCATAATAAATAAATTTCAAATAAGCTTAAAATCCATCAAAGGATGTTCACATAGATGATATCAAAACTATTTGAGAGAAATATCTCTTTTTTTGAAATCATTTAAAAGTCACATAATTATAAAATAAAACTTTTAATTTGAAAATATTATTATAATCTTTTAATGGAAGCTTCAATGATTTTATAACGGCGGAAAATAGTCGTACCCGTCGTATAAGTTAAAAAAACATTCTTACCTTAATTCTGCCGAAAAGGTTAAAAAGGACCTTGTTTGGAAAACGATAGAAAGATTCCTTAATAAACTTCTTATAAAAGTCAAAAAGGGTATAAATGAATTTATACCATAGTCTTTAAAATAGTAATAATGATTCGTAATACATTTTTAAGAAACATGGATGTGGATGATAAAGAGATCCCATTAGATAATTACGTATAAATAACCTCGGATAATGAAGAGATTGTGAAATAAACCCTTACCTTGTACTTTTCATTGGTTGAGGGTAGGTTAACCTCCTATATAATGGTGAAATAATTGTTATTAAATTATAAAATAATCATATACATTAATATTATATCATATATTATATTTTAACATTGATTTTTAATAATATCTTAGTATTATCATTGTTTCGGGTGTTAACTTACTCGTTTTCTTTTATATGTTTTGTTACGTAAGCCATGTTTGTCATGGATATGTTGTATCTTATTCATATCCATAATGATATCAAGTCCTTAATCATTATTTTTAAATCATAAAATGATAATTATACTTGAATGGATACGATGGAGAATGAATCTCATCACTTTCGTGGAGACGGTAGTCCGTACGTATGCATGAGCGACAATATCATTATTTTGATATTAAAATAATATATAATTGGATGGTATATCATATATACAGAATCATTATCATATTATATTTATTATTTACATGAATTAAACATCATTATTATACCCATCGAAATAATAATTTATTGAATAACAATTACACCACGACGTGGAGACGGTAAGCCGTACGTACGCACGTATGGGGACATGTCATTCAAAGGATGGATAGAATACTGAATATGGTTGTACCATATTTCTAATAACATCACAGTATATATAATATACTGGAGTTATTATTTTAGAATGGGAATAACAAAGAAAGAAGAATTTGAAAAAGAAAGGAACTTGAAAAAGGGTGGTGAAAACATTACCTCTTCTTCGGGTTCTTCCTTTTGATTTGATCAAAAGGGCTCCTTAGGTTGGCTTTATGATAAAAATAAGGCCTCTAGGTTGAATTGGGGGAAGTTGAGAGAGTATTTGGGCAGGGTTTGGCTGATCCAAAAGGCTTTGAATGTGTGAATTAGTGAGAAGGGGGAGTGCCCTTTTATAAGAGGGGTGAGGGGAACCTTTGGAAAAGTTATAAATATTATTTTATAATAAATTCATATTCGGTTTCTAATGGCTTAAAAGTGGATTATTTAAAGGTTAATGTGGGGATGGGTCAAAAACCACTCAACCAATAGAATTTAGACAGGTTTGGGTCATTATATAAACCTTATCTTTTAGTTTTAACTCTTAGTTAATTAGTTTGACACTTACCATGTCACCTTGTATTTTTATATTATATAGTTAATAAACATATTATATACCTCCAAGTGACCCCCAAGTGGTCCATTAATGATACACATATCATTATATAAGTCCCTTGACCGAACCTTATATTTTTAAGAATTGAATGTAAATTAATAATATAATATTTATTTTTAAAAACTCTTTTATGTCAATTTTGACACTATTGGGTATTTTGTTTTTGATAAATTCATAACAGCATTATTACTTCAAAAAAAATTATATAATCAATCCTAATATGTCATATTAGCTTATAAAATTACTGTAATTCATAAAAAGTCTCAATTTACATTTATTTTGATATTTATAATATCAATTATTTTAATATTTCATTAATTAGGTAATTACTGCATCACCAATGTGTCATAAATAAATTAAATTATTTAATGTCTAAAAATTATAAATAAAATACCATTATGCAGGAAATCAATTTATATTTCTAATTAGTATTTAAAATCTAATTTATCTTATGTATAACCCTATATTAAAAATGTTTTAGTAAATAAACTTTGATTTTAACTCTTTTAACTCTTCTTTGAATTAAATAATAATAAATGCCCTAATCTAATCCAAGTGGACCTAAATGATAATATTGTATTCCTAAGGTTTTTTTTTGGTCGAGATACACTTGTCCAATAGAATTAGGACATGTGTTAGGGTAATATTAATATCATTTTTACCCTTAATTTCCCTATTTACTTTTAACCGTGGTAAATAAAGGTAAAAAGTTACTATTCACCAAAAATTATTTTCATCTCAATGAACCACATTTTACTCTTTGATATTAACCGTGTCTCTCGGATTTTCGAAATTTCACTCACAGAAGCGGTAAAATTAAGTTTTATGTGATTTTCCAAATTCTCCTAGGAGGTGGGTAAAAGACGGTGAAAAGTTCAATAAAATTTTTATATATCTAAAATTATTCTAAACTAACTCTAATGAATTACATTGAACTTATATAGATATTATATATCTATTTTGACCTTACTTAAATTTAAATAAAATAAATAATTATTTAAATAAAAATTCAGTTTTAAACTATAACTCAGTGTATTTTCACTATTCATCAAAAATTGAAAGTTTTCAGAAAAATACCAAAATTTTACCATAGGCTAATTTCGATATTCTGAATCGAAAAATGAAGTACATTTTGAAAGATAAAGTTTATAAAATTTCAAAAATTGGGTATTACTATTCATAACGGCTAGTTTGATTGGTTGTGGTGTGTGTGTTAGAACTCGAAGTTGCGTACAACACATGCTACTGTATTATTCAAAGGAAAGTGTATCGTGGAAGCTTGGGGTGTTACATTCTCCCCTACTTCAAATAATTTCATCCTCGAAATTTCTATAATACTACCACATGAAAATACTCGAGTGGCTCTTCATCATAAGTTCCTCAGGTTCCCACGTTCCCTCTTCCATCTTATGGTTTCTCCACAAAACTTTTACCAGACGAGTCATCCGGTTTCTCAGTACTTGTTCTCTCGTATCAAGAATCCTGACGGTCTCTTTGCAATAAGACATATCGGGTTCCAGTTCTAATTCTTCATAGGTGAGTACATGCATTGGGTCAGGCATGTATTTACTCAACAGTGATACGTGGAACACATCGTGAACTTTTGAGAGACTTGGCGGCATTGCCAATCGGTAAGATACAGCCCCAATTCGTTCTAGAATTTTGAAAGGTCTGATGTACCTAGGACTCAATTTACCCTTCTTACTGAAACGTATAACTCCCTTCCATGGATATACCTTCAAGAAAAAATGATCTCCTACCTAAAATTACAAATCCTTTCTTCAATTATCGGCATAGATCTTCTGCCTACTTTGAGCTGCTTTGATGTGGTTTTGGATTACCTTTACCTTTTTTCATTGTTTCCTCCACCAGTTCTAGTCCTACACGTTTTTCCCCAACGTCATCCCAATAGGTTGGTGTGTGACATCTATTTCCGTATAACGCTTCATATGGTGTCATCTGAATACTCGAATGGAAGCTATTGTTATAGAAAAATTCTACCAGAGGTAAATATTGATCCCACATACCCTGAAAGTCAAGCGAGCAGGATCTCAACATATCTTCTAAGGTTTGAATAGTCTGTTCTGATTGTCCATCTTTTTGAGGGTGGTAGGCAGTGCTCAATTGAAGTTCAGTATCCTGGGATTTATGAAGACTCTTCCAAAATCTTGAAGTAAAACGGGGAACACGATCAAAAAAAATTGATAGGGGTACTCCATAAAGTCTCACCACTTCATTAATATATAGTCTTGCTAGACATTCCAGTGGTAGATCTTCTCTAATAGCAAGAAAATGTGCTAACTTGGTAAGACAATCAACAATAACCCATATTGCATCGTTCCTTCTAGGAGTCTTTGTTAGTCCCATGACAAATTCCATCGTAATATTGTCCCATTTCCACTTCGATATGGGAAGAGGTTGCATGACTCCTCCAGGTTGTTGCCTTCCAGCTTTCACTTGTTGACAAACCATACCTCTTGACACAAAATCAGAAATCTCCCTCTTCATGTTGTCCCACCAAAAATGTTCCTTCAAATCTCTATACATTTTGGTGCTCCCATGGTGTATAGAGAAATTGGAACTATGAGAATCATCTAGAAATTCCCTTCTTAGATCAAGTATATCGGGAACACAAAGTCTCTTCCCAAATTTCAAAATTCCATCTTCGTACACAAAGTCTCTCAATATCCCATCATTCACAGCTTTAATCTTCTTTTGAAATTATTCATCGTCAGTCTGAGAACTCTTAATCATTTCTAGTAAAGATGGTTTGGAAACCATTTGAAAAAGCATTTATGTTTCAACTTCCATGGTTATTTCCATGTCCATCTTCACTAGATCCATGAAAATTGGATCCCTTTCAATTCTCATATTGTTCAAACCTCCATGATCTTTTCTGCTCAAAGAATATGCCACCTTATTTTCCTTCCCCGGGTGGTAGTGTATCGTACAATCATAATCCTTGAGTAATTCAAGACATCTCCTTTACCTCATGTTGAGTTCTTTTTGTGATAAAATATACTTCAAACTCTTGTGATCAGTATAAATCTCACATTTTTCACCATAGAGGTAGTGCCTCCATATCTTCAAAGAAAATATCACAGCTGCTAACTTGAGATCATGAGTAGGATAGTTTTTCTCATGAATTTCCAACTTTCATGATGCATAGGCAATAAACCTATCATTCTACATAAGGACACAACCAAGTCCTTTCTTCGATGCATCACTATAAATAAGTAACCCATCATTCCCCGATGGTAGAGTCAATATAGGATCATTGAATAATATTCTCTTCAGTTATTAAAAAAAATCTTCACACTCTTTTGTCCAAACAAATTTAACCCCTTTACGTGTGAGCTTTGTTAATGGGTTAGCCAACCGGGCAAAATTCTGGACGAAACGTCGATAATAACCTGCTAAACCAATAAAACTGCGTACCTCAGTTATACTCGTAGGTGCTGACCATTCTTGGATTTTCTTGGTCTTAGAAGTATCAATAGAGATTCCATATTTAGAGACAATATGGCCAAGAAAAGAAATCTCCTAAAGCCAGAATTCACACTTTCTAAACTTCACATATAATTCATGTCTTCTCAGAGTCTTTAGGATAATGCGCAAGTGATTTTCATGATCTTTGTAGCTTTTTGAGTATACCAAGATATCATCAATAAATACCACCAAAAAATCATCGAGATATTACTTGAAAAATCTATTCATTAGATCCATGAATACAGAGGGTGAATTAGTCAGCCCAAAAGGCATTACTGTAAACTCGTAATGTTTGTACCTTGTTCGAAATGCTGTCTTCGGAATGTCTTCATTCTTCACACAAAACTGATGGTATCCAGATCGAAGGTCAATCTTTGAAAAGTATTGATCTCCATGAATTTGTTCAAATAAATCATCAATGTGAGGTAGGGGATACTTGTTCTTTATTGTTATAGCATTGATCTCCCTGTAGTCGATACATAACCTCATATATCCATCTTTCTTTTTAACAAAAATAATAGGGGCTCCCCATGGAGAAACACTTGGGAGAATAAATCCCTCATTACTCAATTCCTCTAGTTGTTTCTTTAGTTCAACTAATTCCACAGTGGCCATACTATAAGGGGTCTTCGATATAGGGCTTGATCCAGGAATTAAATCAATGGAAAAATCAACGTCTCGTTCTGGAGGATTTCCAGGTAAATATTCCAGAAACACGTCTACATATTCTTTCACAATAGGTACATACTCTATTTGAGCATTCCTTTCCTCACCCATAGTCATTTCATTCTCTTCCTCCCCAATAATTGAATTTAGTTGAGCTACTGGGGGTGGATCTAGATAAGAATTAGGTGGCGACGATTCTGCTCTAAAGATAAGGTGTTCCTTATCATCATCATCAAAAATCGTAACCTCCTTCTTCTTACAATAAATCTTTACATCATGGTCCGAAATCCAATCCATACTGAGGATTATATCAAACTCAATCATAGGTATGATGATTAGATCAGCAGATAAAGAACATTTATGTGCTCTAATGGGGACCGATTCAGAAAACTTTGTTGCAATGATACTTCCCTTATGATTTTTAACTGACAACTCCCTTGTTAAATCAAATTTTAAATATCTAATTTTCTTAGCAAATTGGTAAGATATGAAACAATGTGATGATACAGAATCAAATAATGCATTTTCTAAACTTGAGGAAAACATTAAATTACCTGCCACCACATCTTTCGGAGCTTCTACCTCAGTAGTGATAGCATAAGCTTGGCCTTGATACCTTATCCTTTTCTGAGGTAAGTTCCCCTAACACTTAGGAAATTCATTTGAATAATGTCCCATATCCCTATAATTGTAGCATTGGACATCGGTAGCTTCCTTCTTCCCTTTGCAATCACGAGCTTGGTGGCCTTTTTCACCACACTTGTAACAGACTCTCATTCCTTTTAAGTAAGTACCAGGGTGATTCTTCCCACATTTACTACAGGATGGATATTCAACCTTTCCCTTCTTCCCCTTATTTCCATTCCTAGATTGATTATCAGATCTCTTCTTCTCTTTCTTTGCTTTAAAGTCATAAGACTTAGAGAATTCCTTTTCTGTCTTGATATCACATGATACAATGTCTTCGTACGACGAGAAGGATTGTGAGACTAATGCTCGATGGAGAAATAGTTTTAACCCATCAAAAAATTTATCAATCTTACTTCTTGGGTTACTTATATAATCTCGAGCATACCTTTCTAACCTCGTAAAGTTGGCCTCATACTTTGCAACATTCTCATCCTCCTTTTGTCTCAGACTCATAAATTTTCTTTCCATATCTACTCGATGGTCATGAGGAAAGTATTTTTCTAAAAACAGATATTTGAACTCTCTCCATTTCATATTTGATACTTCATCATCTTCCTTCATGTTTTGAATCAACGACCACCATTGATCGGTATCTCCAGTGGGGTGATAAACTTCCATGACAACTTTTTCCCTTTCACTACTCCCCAAAGCCTAAAATATTTTCTATAGGGAACTTATCCATTGCTTAGATACTAATGGATTTGTACTCCCATTTAATTTTGGTGGTTTCTGCCTCATGAAGTGATCTAACATTGATCCTCCATGATGTGGATCGGGGTGCTCCATACGGGTAAGGTTATTATTCATAACCTGAGTGAGTTGTCCCAGTATGGTGATTAGTTGATCAGCACCAGTTACATCACCAGCTCCACTATAATTATCTTGAGCATGAGGGAAATCCCTACATGGAGTGTGTGCATTGATACGGTTTCCATTTCTTTCACTAGGCGCCATTTTTAAACAATGGCATAAACTAGATCAGTTTATGAATCAAAATACATAATTCCATACTTATAAAACACTTAACATAAATTGAACTATTTATGGATATAATCCATAATCATAAAAATCTTTTCTTTGAGGACTTATATACTCATAAACCCTTCATCATTATTTTTAATGAAAATGAGATTTATCCTAAGCATATCCCCCGGGAGTATCGTAACCAAGAGTGCAGCAAGGCCTGTTGTCGTGTACCAGTTCCCGTTCGAGTCTAGCTCAAAGCAGTGTTTTTGGGTTTTACCCCTAGGTAAATCTGTGCCAGAGCCGCCTCTACTTGCTCGTATCCATACAGGGATGTATTTCTCGGAAAACTCACAAAATCTCTACAATACCAAAATTCTAGGAAGTTCTTCTATACTAATCCTCAAAGTCTATCTTAAATCTATGTGCTCTAATCAGAGTTTATCTAAATCTAGCTTCCAAGGTTTGTACTAAACTTCCTATGATACCAACTGTAACGCCTTGACCCCAGTTACCCAGATTTGGTGCATTATTACATAACATTGGCATGATCACAAGAAAGATCAAGTCTCGAAAGACCGATTAGTTTAGTAGTCTTGGAAACACTAGATATATTTATAAGTCTTACATTACATCATAAACTCAAAAAAACTACAACAAAATCTTTTCTTCATATCCCATCATACTGTCCCTATAGGTCATTCATAAATTACTTTTTCACATCCTGGAAAAAATAAAACATTGAAAGGGGTGAGCTCGGATTCTCAGTAAGGATAACAATATAGAGGAAAATTTCATAAATAAGCATAAACATTTAAAGCAATGTATAACTAAAAAAATCCTTTTAAACTTAAACATAAGCATAATATGGAAAATATAAAATGAAATAATTCCATTTACTTATTCACATGGATATTCTTCTAGTCGAATAATCACATGTAATGTCAATAACCACTTTCATAATGATGGAATGCATAATGCCAGACTATCATAACCACATAGTCAAGGCCTCGTGCCAAGACTACAAAGAAGATTTTTTTCAAGGCCTTGTGCGAAGACACTAGTTTTTCTCATGATACCTACCGATACATTAAGGAGCTATATCGTGCTCCACCTATCACTTATTAAGTCCAATGCATTCCTCATATGAACATGTTTAAACATAACATAAACATTCGTATTAAAAATAGCATACGAAATGTCAATACCTTCTCTATATACCATGAATGGTATAAAAATAACACATCTATAGTCAAACATATCACAAAACCTTCAATACAATATAGAAGATTTTTATCATAATAAATAAACTTCAAATAAGCTTAAATTCCATCAAAGGTTGTTGACATAGATGAAATCAAAACTATTTGAGAGAAATATCTCTTTTTTTGAAATCATTTAAAAGTAACATAATTATAAAATAAAAATTTTACTTTGAAAATATTATTAGAAGATTTTAAGGGAATCTTCGATGATTTTATAATGGTGGAAAATAGCCGCACCCTCAGTATAAGTTAAAAAAACATTCTTACCTTAATTCTACTGAAAAGGTTAAAAAGGACCTTGTTTGGAAAACGACAGAAAGATTCCTTAATAAACTTCTTATAAAATTAAACAAGGTTATAAATGACTTTATACCATAGTATTTCAAATAGTAATAATGATATGTAATACATTTTTAAGAAACATGGATGTGGATGATAAAGAGGTCCCAGTAGATAATTACGTATAAACAACCTCGGATAATGAAGAGATTGTGAAATAAACCCTTAACTTGTACTTTTCCTTGGTTGAGAGTAGGTTAACCTCATTTATAATGGTGAAATAATTGTTATTAAATTATAAAATAATAATATACATTAATATGATATCATATATGATCTTTTAACATTGATTTGTTAATAATATCTTAGTATTATCATTGTTTCGGGTGTTAACTTACTCGTTTTCTTTTATATGTTTTATTATGTAAGTCATGTTTGTCATGGATAGGTTGTCTCTTATTCATATCTATAATGATATAAAGTCCTTAATCATTATTTTTAAATCATAAAATGATAATTATACTTGAATGGATACGATGGAGAATGAATCTCATCGCGTTCGTGGAGACGGTAGTCCGTACGTACGCACGAGCTACAATATCATTATTTTGATATTAAAATAATATATAATTGGATGTTATATCATATATAAAGAATAATTATCATGTTATATTTATTATTTACATGAATTACACATCATTATTATACCCATCCAAATAATAATTTATTGAATAACAATGACACCACGACGTGGAGACGGTAAGCCGTATGTATGCACGTATGGGGACATGTCATTCAAAGGATGGATAGAATAATGAATATGGTTATACCATATTTATAATAACATCATAGTATATATAATATACTGGAGTTATTATTTTAGAATGGGAATAACAAATAAATAAGAAGTTGAAGAAGAAAGGAACTTGAAAAAGGGTGGTGAAAACATTACCTCTTCTTCGGGTTCTTCCTTTTGATTTGATCCAAAGGGATCATTAGGTTTTATTTCTGATCAAAATAATCCATCTAGGTTGAAGTGAGGGAAGTTGAGAGATTATTTGGGCAGGTTTTGGTCGATCCAAAATGCTTTTAATGTGTGAATTAGTGATAAGGGGGAGTGCCCTTTTATAAGAGGGGTGAGGGGCACCTTTGGAAAAGCTAGAAATATTATTTTATAATAAATTCATATTAGGTTTCTAATGACTCCAAAGTGGATTATTTAACGTTTAAGGTGGGTATGGGTCGAAAACAACTCAACCAATAGAATTTAGACAGGTTTGGGTCATTATATTAACCTTATCTTTTAGTTTTAACTCTTAGTTAATTAGTTTGACACTTACCATGTCACTTTTTATTTTTATATTATATAGTTAATAAACTTACTATATACCTCTAAGAGACCACCAAGTGACCCATTAATGATACACCTATCATGATATAAGTATCTTGGATGAACCATAGATTTTTAGGAATTGAATGTAAATTAATAAAATACTATTTGTTTTAAAAACTCTTTTATGTCAATTTTGAAACTATTGGGTATTTTGTTTTTGATAAATTCCTAACAGAATTATTACATCAAAAAAAATTATATAATAAATCCTAATATGTCATATTAACCTATAAAATTAGTTTAATTCATAAAAAGTCTCAATTTACATTTATTTTGATATTTATAATATCAATTATTTTAATGTTTCATTAATTAGGTAATTACTATATCACCATTCTGTCATAAATAAATTAAATTATTTAATTTCTAAAAATTATAAATAAAATAAAATTATGTAGGACATTTTTTTATCTTTCTAATGAATATTTACAATCGAATTTATCTTATGTATAACCCTATATTAAAAATGTTTTAGTAAATAAACTTTGATTTTAACTCTTTTAACTCTTCTTTGAATTAAATAATAATAAATGTCCTAATCTAATCCAAGTGGACCTAAATGATAATATTTTATTCCTAAGGTTGTTTTTGGTCGAGATAAACTTGTCCAATAGAATTAGGACATGTGTTAGGGTAATATTAATATCATTTTTACCCTTAATTTCCCTATTTACTTTTAACTGTGGTAAATAAAGGAAAAAAGTTACTATTCACCAAAAATTATTTTCATCTCAATGAACCAAATTTTACTCCTTGATATTAACCGTGTCTCTCTGATTTTTGAAATTCCACTCACAGAAGCGGTAAAATTATGTTTTATGTGAATCTCCAAATTCTCCTAGGAGGTGGTTAAAAGACGGTGAAAAGTTCAATAAAATTTTTATATATCTAAAATTATTCTAAACTAACTCCAATGAATTACATTGAACTTATATAGGTATTATGTATCTATTTTTACCTTAATTAAATTTAAATAAAATAAATAATTATTTAAATAAAAATTTGGTTTTAAACTATAACTCAGTGTTTTTTCTCTATTCATCAAAAATTTAAAGTTTTCAGAAAAATACCAAAATTTCACCCAAGGATAATTTCGATATTCCGAATCCAAAAATGAAGTCCATTTTGAAAGATAAAATTTATAAAATTTTAAAAAGTGGGTATTACTATTCATAACGGCTAGTTTGATTGGTTATGGTGTGTGTGTTAGAACTCGAAGTTGCGTACAACACACGCTACTGTATTATTCAAAGGAAAGCATACCATGGAAGCTTGGGGTGTTATAAGATCTCTCAGTGATGCATCTTGATATAAGATAGGTTGTGGAAGATGATATATTTTTTTTGATGACAGTGCAATCATCCTTAGTGCAGCATGTGGAGGAGTCCCAGGTGGGGGATTCTGAGTCAGAAGTCTAGAGAGACCAAGTTGTATTTGGAGATTCCCCTGATGGTTGGTCTAAGGATAAAAAATATCGGGTGTTGTTACAAGAGAGGATTTTCATCTATTTGGTGATGTGTGAGGTTTTTATTTTTTATTTTTATATCTCACCCTTAGTAGTACATCCTGGCATGTTGAAGATGTTCCATGCTCTGAGAGGACAATTTTAGTAGTATGGTTTGAAGCATGAAATTTTATAGTTTATGTTACAATGTTTGGTCTACCAGAAGGTAAATATTGATATAGAGACCATATCTTTTCATACATATACATTTCATAACTTTTGATTAATTCTTAATACATTAAAAAAATACACACCCAAGGTCGTATTAGTTTAGTTCTTTTGGAAACTTGGAACACGTTCTTATAATATGGTGAAAGATATTAAATATCTTCTATAAAGATCTTCTCCATTAGTACCCCTAAGGAAAACCTTTATTTATAACTTGGGGAGATGAAAACATAAGAAAAAGGGTGATCTCATATACTCAGTAAGGGTAAAAAATGGAGACATGTAAACATAATCATGAGTATATGGTTATAAGAACATGATCATGAAAATAGAAGATCATAATCTTCACATCAAAGATCATAAACATGGATCATGGAATAAAGATTAGAATCTCATAAAACATGAATAATAAGGAAATAAATAACATGATCCATAGAAGTATTAAATAGTAATAAAGCATAGAATTTTGAAAAACACATAAGCATATAATAATGATTTCCATAGTAGCCAAGTCATTGATACCAAGTCCATCTTGGTAGTATGGGTTCACTTCCCATACCATCTTTGTATTTACGGTTCACTCACATAACCATCCTTATAGTCATGGTTCACTCCCATAACCATATTTGGTAGTTAAGTTTCACTCCCCATACCATCTTAGTGGACAAGATCATTTATTTCTATCTCATGAGATATAAATATTTACCCAATGCATTGGAGGGAGATATAAGTCCCACCCAACTCATAATGAAATCATATATACATGTTCCACAAGATCATAAACAATCATATCATAACAAATACAATGGAAGGGTGTCATAAACATGTAATCATATCATAACTTGTGGAATCATTTCATAAAAATCATAACCTATGAAAAGAAGAGAGTTTGTTAAACATAATTCCATCAAAACATAAACCATTCAGAGAAAGAATATGAATGGTATTCTTGAACTATAACAAATTATTCCATCATAGGTGGGTAAGGATTTTTAAATATCACATAGAACATAAATTTTCCTTAAAAATCACCTTTTAAAACATAAAACATTTTTAAAACATTTTTCTTTGAAACCAATTTGAAAACATATCATGAAAAAACATTTAAAACAGTTCTTAAGAAAAATATCCTTTCTTAATTGAAATCATTTTAATTTCTTAAAATAAAATTAAATTTTAAAAGATTTTTTTTTGAAAATATCCTTGTAAGCTTGGAAGGGAAGCTTCAAGGTCATAAGGTGTCATTGAAGTCCAAAAATATGTTCATGCCATATAAGTTAAAAAAAATTATTCTCTTACTTTTTTCAAAAAATTCAAAAAAACTCATAGGTAAAACAACAAAATATTCCCTTCTAAATATTTAATAAAAACTCATAAATTGGTAAAAATAACTTTAAATAATTTTATAGGAATAGTAAAAATATTCTTGAAAATAATTTTAAGAAATATGGTCGATAAATACACTCTAGTAAATACTTACATATAAACAATCTCATAAATTAATGAGATAGTGAAATTATCCCTTTTTATTTGAAAATAAATTTGAAAATTTATAAATTGTGATTTAAAAAAACACATCAAAACATAAAACATTTCTTTTTAATCCTTTTCCTTGAAAATGGTCTTAAGATATCTTTTGAAAACATTTTTTAGGTGAATAATCTTCAAACATTTCAAGGTGTCCCATACCACTTTGAAACATTTGAATCATAATCCACATGAAATAATAATATTAAAATAAGCTTAAAATATCATTAAAAGAAATATATTACTGATATAACATGTCAAATGGCAGTATATACACCTCATAAAAGAATATAGGTGTATAGAAAAACATGTGCCTTAAATAAGATAAATTGAGAAAAAACTACTTTACTCATTTGGTAACTTTTGAACTGTAAAAACCCATGAAATAGAGATAATAAAATGGATATGTAAATACCCATAAATTAATGTATAAAATTCATATAATACATTTATGGTCAGTATTTACAACACACAATAGAAATGAGTTGTGAATAAAGCATGTATCTCACATAAATAAAAAGTGAGATGAAATTCTCTTACCTTAGGTATGATTCCCTCTATACACTACTAGAAATCCAGCCTATACCAACTCATTGTTCCCAACAGTTTAGAAAACTCATTGGGAAAAAGAACCTATACTAATGGTTCTAGTAAACCATTGGCATAGGTTGTTTTATGTTGTGTTTTCCCAATGGTTTAAGAAAACTGTTGGGAAATAAAACTATTAACCATGATTTTTATTAACCATTGGGAACAAATATAACCAATTTAGGGCTCCCTCATGACATTTCATCCCTGCGCACTCCTCCTCTCCCCAACCTCGACCTCCTCCCAGCCTTCGCCTCCGCCTCTCGGCCTCCACCTCCGCCTCCCGGCCCCCCTCCCTCTCCTCCGGCGACATTCCCATTCCCCTCTCGGATCCTTCTCTGACAAAGAAATCCCCCTCCCCTATCAGCTCCCGACGATGTTGTAAAGACCTGAAAATTTCAAGGAATTTTTTTTTCTTAATTTCATTGGAATTTTACGAGTCCGCAGTTTCTGACAATGCCTGATTCCGAGGCCTAGTGTGCCCAGAATCAATTTCTGAAGTTTTGTTCAGGTATGTTCAGTAAATGTACATGTGGGATTTTCTATCTTTTGAACCGGTGCTTGGAATTGAAATCTTAGGGCACCGATGAACTTGCAGTGATGGTAATTGCTTAATGGGACCTTTACCGCAGTTGCGTTTTATGCGGGTTTGAAGTTATATTTTGGAGCTAAATGTTAAATTAAATAAAAATTATGTTGCACACAATTTTATTTTGAGTTGGTTATATCCTACAAGGGGGAGGTTGTTGGTGGGGTCCACACCCACATAACCTCCCATGAGAGGATATTTGTGAGGTGGGGCCCACACGAACCCCCAACCTTTTAACACCCTCAACTCCCTTTTAACTCCCTTGCATTTAATTCTTTGACAACTCTCCTCATTTAATATGAGGAGCCTCTCCACCTCCCTCTCATTAAGTTTGCCAACTCAATTAATTAATATCCCTATTAATTAATTGCCACAACTATTCTTTTTTAATTAGTTTGAATTGGTTGGAAATTATTTAAAATTGAAGAAGTCTATTAAAATATTTGCATAGCAAATATGTTTGGTGGGGGAACCTCTGAAAAATTTGTGGAGCTTCGTTCTTCCTCATAGAACATTGTTCTCCATTAGTGAAGAACACTCCACGGCATGAAGGACAACACCCTCTTTGACGAAGAATGCCATTTCCATGAAGAACGATGACGTTCCTTACTCTCTTTTCTCCACTACAAGAGAGGAGACACCACTTCTTCTTCAGATGCACCCCGACATCCACGAAATCGACGTCTGTTCTCCGCAACACCGTTCTTCGTGACGCCATCTATAGCGATGCTCATCTTCCGCGGCTCGATGACATGCGACGTCAATTATCGAGGAAGGAGAATTTTGTATATTTTTATATATGTGATTTATACCCTCGATCTTGGGCGTTTAATTGGTTGGTTGATTATTTGGACCCCTAACGCGGTGGGTACGGACTAACGAACAATTCTGAACGCATCTTCATATCGTTGTTGATGCACGGAATGTTTGGAAAAGACGAAACAGGACCGCAATGGCGATTTTGAGCTTTCTAAGTGGAGTTCGGGTCCAGAGATGACCGTCGGTGCAGACGGAAGCTAAAACGGACCACCGGAATGACTTCGGTGGCCAGTGGAATTTTGCGGAGGCACGGGTCACTGGCACCGCTGATCCGGCGACCGGAGGCGGCGGCTGGCACCAGCCGGCCGCCTGGAGGCGGCGGCGTCCAAGCGCGTCGCTGGTGGAAGTCTGTCGCGGCAACGACCGTGGCGGAGGTAGAGCGGATCTCGTGGCCTCGCGGGATCTGGGAAGGCGGGGCAGCGCCAGCTGGCGCCGCCGGTTTCAATTAGCAGGGGGCCACACCCCCCCCCCTTCCGTTTGGGCCAGGGCGGGCCACACGGGTTGGGCCAGGCCGGACTCGGACCCGGGTCGGGTTAACCCGGGTCGGAGCGGGCCCGGACCCCCCACTTCGGACCATTTTTTGCCATTCGCCTATAACTTGAGCTATGGACCTCCGATCTAGGCACCGTCAGTTGCGTAGGAATCCTTGGATCGAGACGGTTGTTTCAGTATATTACAATCAAGGTTTCAGAAAATTTTGTGTAGGGCCAGGTTGGTTCGAACTCAAAACCAACCGAGCCCACAGAGCGGAAACGCTTATAACTTTAAGGACCGAACGTCCGATTGACATGCCGCCAACTACGTTGGATTCCTTTTTATGGGAAAGTTCTTTTGGAATACTCCACTTGAGGTTTGGATGCATTTGGAGTATGGATGGGTTGGTTTTAGCTTAAAAACCACCTGGGCCCCTATAACAGAAAAGCCAATAAATCTCAGACTGGGCATCTGTTTGACGAACCGTCAGCGGGGCTGGTAATCTCTTTGAGAAACGTTTCCTTGAGAATACCCCATGGGATTTTAGGGTACAGTTGAGATACGGTTGGGTTGGTTCGTACATGAAACCAACTAGGCCCCTGGGATAAAAAGGCTAATAACTCACAGACCGGGAGTCCGATTGACGCGTCGTCTGTTGCGTTGAGACCCATATGAAGAGGCGGTCCTTTGTGATACTTCTACATGAGACTTTATGAGACTTTTAGTATCAACTAGTAGATCATGGATTGGATCCTCCCAGAGACTAGCATACGGAGTACGGAGTACGGAGACCTAGTAGCTGTAGATCTGACGACTGCTTGGCCGATTCGACTCTGAGTGATTCGATTAGCCCAGTGGATGGAGCACCTAGTTTGGTGGTAGACCCATGGTGGATAGAGCACCCGGTTTGGTAGCAGACCCATGGTACTCGACAGGAAGAGTACCTATGACGGCTATTAGGGGGAGCACCCGGTTTGGCGGCAGACCCACAGCAGAAGAGTGCCCGGTTTGGCAGCAAACTCGCGGTACTTGATAGGAGGAGTACCTCAGAAGTCTATGGTTAGTGAGTAGTGCCTCGGAGTCGCGACATGGCCACTGTACTCAACAAAGTAGGAGTTCTCCAGTAGTTGTGGTTTCGATAATGAAAATCTTGGTTTGAGGTGAGTTAATGACCTTTGTGTTTTCCTCATGATTGAGATGGGTTACTTGATAATTTAGGTATATGTATGGGAATATACCTAAGTAAAGGTTGTCTATTGAGATCTTTCTTTGTGGTTTATCCTTGTTGGATTTAGTGAGACCTTGAGGGTCTCGGGGTCCCTACTGAGTATCGTTATACTCACCCTTGTACGGGCTATGCCCGCACCTCGTTGTGTTGGATGCATACAATGGACAGTGCTGACCGACGCAGAGTGTACGAGGACTTGACGGTACCCAGAGGTGGACACTCAGAATGACGGCACACGGAGCTGACCGATAGACACAGAGTGTTGAGGAGGACATATGTACCTACCCTTCAGGTAGGAACCCATAGGATGATCCAGGAGCTGCTTCACCATTCAGCTGATTGTCTTTCAGTTGTACTTTCTTTCAGTTGTAGTTGTACCTTTCTGTTGGGCTTGTATTTCTAGCCCCTTTGTACTTTCAGCACACTTGTTAATGCTTTACTTAGTGTTTTCTTCCACTTGTACTCTGGTTGTGTGTTTTTACGCTTAATAAAGGCAATGCCTTACCTGTTTTATGGAGTTACACCTTTGGTGCTAGTCACCAGCCTCTGGCCTATGGAAGTCGGGCTTGGGGTAGTCATGATGCGGGCCTCGGGGGACGGGTCATGAAAAATTGGTATCATAGGTCGTCGGTTCTACCACAGATCTTAGGACTTTGATATTTTCTTTCTGTGAAGAAATATTGTTAACGGTACTAAGTGTGGTTTTCAGTTCAGGGAGTCCAGTGTTGGTGCGGGCAGCTGACGTATCCATACAATAGGACCCTAACTTCTGATTCCCAACTCAGTGCAATAAAAAACTGATTGCATGTGTGTTTTAAAAAGTTTTCCTTTAAGTCAACTCAAATCAGGTCAGCTCACCAGGTATAATCTTTGGATCATGGAACACCGGTTTCTTTTTCAGGATGTCTTCGCTCGGTCAGTCAATGTGGGTTTTGAGTGGGGATCGTTATGGTATCCCACCGAGCAGCGAGGCCATGGTGCAGGGCCCCATCACAGCAGAGGCACCAGCGGTACCACTAACCGCTGAGCTACTGTTACCAACATCCCTAGCAGTAGAGGTTGTGCACCGCTTAAGCGCGTTGCACGATTTCCAGTGACAGAGGCCTCTGAGGTTTCAAGGTGAGACAGATTTTCAGATGGCTAGGTACTGGCTGGAGGGTGTAGCATGAGTTTTCCACACAGTTGGGACACCCGTTGACTTGATGTTGTACCTAGTTGTTAGTCTCTTTCAGGGAGTATCTGAGAGGTGGTGGAGCCGCATTCTCCAGTTTTACGATTAGGCGACCCTCACCTAGGGAGATTTTGAGGGTCTTTTTAGGGCGGAGTTTGTATCAACAACTCTACGCTCTATGCGGGCTCAGGAGTTATTGTTCTCTCCGCAAGGCTTTCCGACCGTAGCAGAGTCTTCTGCAACCGGCCGTAGACAGATGACACAGAAGTTCGAGTGGACTAGGCCAATAGGTGTTTGACCTCGGGATACAGGTTTGGTTGTGCGAGGCACTAGAAACAGAGCCAGCTATACGAGGGGCAGGAAGTGCTATGCATGCGGCGGGCAGGGTCACTTGGCTCGAGACTTCCCGACCTGTCTAGCAGATGAGCAGCAGGCAGAAGGGTAACCTACCAGACCGAGGTAGAGGAGCTTTCCGTACAGCCGATGGTGTACGACGCTTCGAGGTGTTGCCACCACCACCACCAGGAGGTCCACCCTGATTATAGGTAACGGGTGTATATTAGAGATCACAGCTTCAGGAAGTTGTAGCATACGACTATGGAGCTCTGGAAGCAGGTGGACAGGAGCGGCACTAGTTCTAGGCATGGATGCCTTTGTTCTTGGTTCTTCTAGTTTCCATGTTGTTGTTTTTTGTAGTTGTTATGTGGCTTTGTACTTTGAGAAGCAGTAATAAAAGACACTTATCTTTGTGATGTTTACTTTCCTATCCATTTTGTATGGTTGATACTGAGAGGTTCTGGTTAAAACTATTGACTTTACCCTCACTTTTGAGATTCCTATTGGAGGAGACCCAGTGACCACACACTGATGCCGAAAGTGTGACTCAACCCTTGGAGGTGAGAGTAATGGTTGTATCTCTTGGTATTAGAATCGAGTCCTTATGATGTCATCCAAGACATGAATTGTACCATTCATGTCAGGATTGACTGTATTAGGCAAAGAACGTTGTTCATCTAGAGGATGAGACCAGATTTCTCTTTTCAGCAAAGGAGAAATATTAGCATCTCTTGTAGGACCAGAGATGGTTCAGGCTACGATGGAGAAGGTGCAGATTATCCTGGGGCGGATGAAGACTGCACAGAACAGACATAAGTCCTATTTTGATAGGAGACGGAGACCATTGGAGTTCGAGGATGGCGACCACGTCTTCTTATGGGTCTCATCTTGATGAGGTCTATGGAGAATTTGGCCAGGGCAGTAAGTTATTTTTGCATTTCATCAGACCTTTCCAGGTCCTCAGTAGAGTAAGCGAGGTGTCTTACCGCCTAGCCCTTCCACCTCAGTTGCATCAGGTGCGTGACGTCTTTCACGTATCACAACTGAGGAGATGTGTGCATGACCGATCTCACGTAATCAACCATGGGGATTTGGACATCGATGATGGGGAAACTTTCATGGAGGTTCTAGTGGAGATTGAGGATCGATTGGAGCGGGTCCTATGGAGACGGTCGATTCCTCTGTGTGCATTCACTAGCAGCACATGAACCTCCAGGGGAGCACATGGGAGCAAGAGGCTCAGATGCGTGCTCAGTACCTTTTTTTCCCCTAGAATGTGTTGTAGCTTTACGGAGACGTAAATACCTAAGGTTAAAGTAATGTAAAGAATCGGAAATTTCAAGGAAATTTTTTTTCTTAATTTTTTGGAATTTTACGAGCCCGTAGTTTCTGATGGCGCCTGATTCCGAGGCCCGGTGTGCCCAGAATCAATTTCATAAGTTTTGTTCAGGTGCGTTCAGTAAATGTACGTGCTGAATTTTCTATCTTTTGAACCGGTGCTCAAAATTGAAATATGAGGGCACCGATGAACTCACAGCGCTGGTAATTGCTTAAGGGGACCTTCACCGTAGTTGCGTTTTATGCGGGTTTGAAGTTATATTTTGGAGTTTAATCTTAAATTAAATAAAAATTGTGTTTTACACAATTTTATTTTGAGTTGGTTATATCCTACAAGGGGGAGGTTGTTGGAGGGTCCCACACCCACATAACCTCCCATGAGAGGATATTTGTGAGGTGGGGCCCACACGAACCCCCAACCTTTCAACACCCTCAACTCCCTTTTAACTCCCTTACATTTAATTATTTGACAACTCTCCTCATTTAATACGAGGAGCCTCTCCACCTCCCTCTCATTAAGTTTTCCAACTCAATTAATTATTATCCCTATTAATTAATTGGCACAACTCTTCTTTTTGAATTAGTTTGAATTGGTTGGCAATTTTTTAAAATTGAAGAAGGATATTAAAATATTTTCATAGAAAATATGGTTGGTGGGGGAGCCTTTGGACAATTTGTGGAGATTTTTTCTTCCTCATAGAACATCATTTTCTCTCAGCGAAGAACACTCCACCGCACGAAGGATGACGCCCTCTTCAATGAATAATGCCGCTTCCACGAAGAACGATGGCATGCCTTCTTTTCTTTTCTCCACGATAAGAGAGGAGACGCCACTTCCTCTTCGGATGCACCCCGACGTCCATGGAATCGACGTCCGTTCTCTACAGCGCCATTCTTCACGACACCATCTACCACGACGCACGTCTTCCGCGGCTCAACAACGTGCGATTTCAATTATCGAGGTAGGGGGATTTTTTATATTTTTATATATGTTATTTATACCCTCGAGCTTGGGCGTTTAATTGGTTGTTTGATTATTTGAACCACTAATGCGGTGGGTATGGACTAACGAACAAGTCTGGAACCATCGTCGTATCGTTCTTGATGCGCGGAATGTTTGGCGATGACAAAACAGGACCGCAGCGGCGATTTTGAGCTTTCTTAGTGGAGTTCGGGTCCTAAGATGACCGTCGGTGCTGACGGAAGCAAAAACGGACCACCGGAATGACTCCGATGGCCCGTAAAATTTTGCGGAGAAGTGGGTCGCCGGCGCGGTGGCACCGGCGACCGGAGGCGGCGGCGTCCTAGTGCACCGCCGATGGAACTCCACCACAGCCGAGGTGGAGCGGATCCCGCGGTCGCGCGGGATCCGGGAATATGGGGTGGCGCCAAATGGCGCCGCCGGTTGCAATTAGCGGGGGGTCACGCCCCCCTGCTCCGCGCAACGCACTCGGCCAGCTGGCCGAACCCCCCCCCCGGACAAGTCGGGTTGTGCCCTACCGGGCCAGACCCAGACCCGGGTCGGGTCGACCTGGTTTGGGTTGACCCAGGGTGGGTTGGGCCGGGTCGGACCGGGCCCAGACCCCCCCACTTCGGACCATTTTCGGTCATTTGCCCATAACTTGAGGTACATATCTCATATCGATGCACTGTCAGTTGCATAGGAATCCTTGGATCGAGAGGGTAATTTTGGTATATTACACTCAAGGTTTCGGCAAAGTTTGTGTATGTCCAGGTTGGTTCGAACCCGAAACCAACTGGGCCCAATGAGCGAAAACTCTTATAACTTAAGGACCGGATTTCCGGTTGACGTTCCGTCAACTACATTGGATTCTTTTTTATGAGACAGTTCTTTTGGAATAATCCACTTGAGGTTTGGATGCAGTTGGAGTATGGTCGGGTTGGTTTTAGCTTAAAACCCATCTGGGCCCCTAGAACAGAAAATCCAATAACTCTCAGACTGGGCGTCTGTTTGACGAACCGTCAGCAGCGATGGTAATCTCTTTGAGAAATGGTTCCTTGAGAATACCCCATGGGATTTCGGGGTATAGTTGAGATACGGTCGAGTTGTTTCGTACACAAAACCAACCGGGCCCCTAGGACAAAAAGTTTAATAACTCACAGACCAGGCGTCTGATTGACGCGTCGTCTGTTGCGTTGAGACCCCTATGATGAGGCGGTCCTTTCTGATACTTCTACATGAGACTTCGTGACACTTGGAGTATTGACCAGTAGCTCATGGAGTAGATCCTCCTGGAGATGAGCATACAGAGTACAGAGTACGAAGACCTAGTAGCTGTACACCTGACGACTGCTAGACCGATTCGACTTGGAGTGATTCGATTGGCCCAGTAGACAGAGCACCCAGTTTGGCGGAAGACCCACGGTGGACAGAGCGCCTGGTTTGGCAGCAGACCCGCGGTACTCGACAAGAGGAGTACCTCTGACGGCTATTAGGGGGAGCACCCGGTTTGGCGGCAAACCCACAGTGGAGGAGCTCCATGTTTGGCAGTAGACTCGTGGTACTCGACTGGAGGAGTACCTCAGCAGTCTATGGTTAGTGAGTAGCTCCTTAGAGTTGTGATAGGGCAACTTTACTCGATAGAGGATGAGTTCTCTAGTAGTTTTGGTTTCGATAATTATAATCCTGGTTTGAGCTGAGTCAATGACCTTTGTGTTTTCCTCATGATTGAGATGGGTTACTTGATAACTTAGGTATATGTATGGGCATATACCTAATTAAAGGTTATCTGTTGAGATATTTCTTTGTGGTTTATCATTGTTGGATTTAGTGAGACCTTGAGGGTCTCGGGGTCCCTACTGAGAATCGTTATACTCACCCCTACACGGGTTATGCCCGCACCTCATTGTGTTGGATGCAGACGACGGACAGCGCTAACCGAGGCAGAGTGTACGAGGACTGGATGGTACTCGGAGGTGGACACTCGGCATGACAGCACACGAAGCGGACCAATAGACGCGGATTTTTGAGGAGGACATATGTACCTACCCTTCAGGTAGGAACTCGGAGGATAATCCAGGAGCTGCTTCACCATTCAGTTGTTTGTCTTTCAGTTGTACTTTCTTTCAGTTGTAGTTGTACCTTTCTGTTGGGCTTGTATTTCTGGCCCATTTTTACTTTCAGCACACTTTTTACTGATTTACTTAGTGTTTTCTTCTGCTTGTACTCTGTTTGTGTGTGTTTACGCTTAATAAAGGCAATGCCTTCCCCGTTTTTAAGGAGTTACGCCTTTAGTGCTAGTCACCAGCCCCTGGCCTATGGAAGGCAGGTTTGGGGAAGTCACGATGCAGGCCCCAGGGGACGGGTCATGACAGACGTTCCCCCATCCCCTCTCGTCTCCCTCTCTTGGTGACATCCCCCTCCCCTCTTGGCTCAATATCCTCTGATGACATCCTCTGGTCCCCTCTCCAGTCGCACATGAGACCCCCCATGGCCGAACACCCCGCAGGACGTCCCCCTCTCTCAGCTCCCTCTCCTCCTGCCAGATTTCTTGATGGGTACTTCTAGGTAATAATTAGTCTTATTTTTTTAAAAATGATGCAACAAGTAATGCATTGTTAGGTTCATAATTAGGATAACCATTCATATTAATCGTGAATTTTCTAGAGTTTTGGGTAGTAACTAACTCATGGTGTGGTGAATTATTGGGTAAATTGTAATTTTTTTCAAAATAGAGTCTTCTAGAAATGTAGGGTTAGATTCATAGGTTGTATTCCATTCAGTCGAACAGTTAATTCAATATAAAGTTCATGATTTTTTAAAAACCTCATATTTTCCTCTATAGACTCCTATTAGACCTTATACTGTGTTGGTTTTTTTAATCATGATATATATGTGATGAGGTTGTATTGTCATTAAGATGTTAAATGATGTGGGTTAATTTGAGGTGAGTGATGCTATATGAGATTTTATGGGTTATTTTGAGGAGTTTCTTTCCCTTTAATTTATTGGTTCATAAAACATAATTTGGTGATGCATATATTATGTAATTGGAATTGGTAAAGTAAAATGTTGGTCTCGGATTTCTAAGTTGGTTATTTTGATGGTGTTCTCTATCAAAAGTGGGTATGTCTCTATTGAATATGGGTGTATTTTCCAATTGACTAATGTATTTATTAAACTAACCATGAAATACACATTTCCCATAGTACGGAAGCACCACATAAATCATAGATAGACACTACACACCACAAGACACCCATGGGAGACACCCCTTGACATCTACGAATAGTTAAGGGGCCATTAACTTAGTAACTGAAGTCGATTGGCACTCAAGCCTTGAGAAATTCCCATTGTTGGTAAAAAAGATACCAACACCTTTATTCTTATTATAGTATAATGAAATGGTTTACACCCTCATGACCAAGTAGACCATCTGTTTCATGGACTGGTGCCCAACCAGGTTCAAGAGTAGGATCAACTACTAAACATTGATTGTGGTCCCTCTGAGGTTCTTTCCATAGTGAAGAGGGTTATGTGCACAATCATCAACTCAACTAATGTAGCATAGGTGCATATTCAATTGCTAAGTATACTAGTATGGTATTTCCAATAATGTGCTATATAAAGAACATAATGAAAAATAAAGAGATTATTAATTGGAACTATTTCCCCCTTGCTTGCAGGAACATGATTTGACCCATGGGGTGGTGTGGTTCTTATATATTGGGTGGTGACATGTATAGTCACAGGATACAGGTATGTTTTTGTTTATTTTTTATTTTATTTTCTTTATCTCATTGGCCACTTAGGTATTTTACTTCTTTCTATGTACAGAGGGTAGTCATGATATCCTGACTAGTTGACGTAGATCACTTGTATACTGTAATACCATGAGGTGTGAGTGTGAGGAAACATTGTAAGATAGAGGAGCTTTGGGGTCTTCCATGAGATTGAATTTTTTTTTTCTAAAACATTATGTGGGAACATTTCTGGAGTATGTTGGATTCATCAAATAACCCCAAGTGTCTCCATGAGATGGCATAAATAACCCCAAATGTATCCAAGTATCTCCATACATCGTATCATCCTCACATGGGTTGGCCACTCACCCAATCCTATAAAACCTATCCTAGTCTATCCTCTCAGTCACATAGTCTAGACTCATCTCTCGAGGATTATCCCATGCCTCGTTGCAAATCTCATCATCCAACTAGACGGAGAGGATTATTCACCTTATGATTGTCCTAGTCACAAAAGCACACCATGTCGAACCCATCTATATTATATTCTCAATAATATGGTCATGAACCTCATCATAATCATGTATTATAACCCAACCCCACTAACCAGGTTCCATCCTAAGCTAAATCACACCAATACTCTTTCCATTATAATGCCAATCTGTCCGAAAATACCCAATACCCACACTAGAATCTCATCCTTCATCTCTTTAGTTGAACTCTTGAATCATTAAATGGAGTAAAACCTTTCATAATACATTTTATATACTCATAGGGACCATCCCAATCTAAGAAACTACCAATATTCCAATCCATCCTAATAAGTATTTCCTCATGAAATGCTAGATGTACAATTTCCACACCTATCACTATAATGCCCAATCCTCTTACGAATATTTTACTTGATATAAATCCTCATCATTAGTGAAATCAATCACATTAAAGCGCATAAATTTCAACTGAAACCTACATTACAAGAATTATTCATGTGGAAAAGCCCCATGGTAACAGGCTAAGAACTAAAACCATAAATAATAATGCCAAATACATGCATCATTTTTAAATAAATATCTCAAGTGTAAACAAAAAAACCAAGAATAATAAGGCATCATCCCTTGTATTGAACAAAACCAAACTAAGTTGAAACTCAGGAAAAATTGATTATGTACCATTAATAGGAAGAGTAATTGTTAATTAATAGGAATGTACTATTTGATAGTATCATTTTGAAACATTGATATGTTTCCCCTTTGCTTCTAGGAACATGATTTGACCTATGGGGCGATGTGGTACTTATATGTTGGGTGGTGACAGGTATAGTCACAGGAGACAAGTATGTTTTAGTTTAGTTTTTATTTTATTTTCTTTATCGCATTTGCCATTTAGATATTTGACTACTTTCTATGGATAGATGGTAGTTATATTCTACGAAGGGGGCCAGAAGGAGTTAAGATTGATTTAGTCCACCATCTTTGATCCGAGGTAGGATTCTATGGTTACTACTTGTCTCACACCTCATGTATTTGGGTATTTAGTGGTTTTGACTCCATATTATGTTTTCAGTAGGGTGTTGGATCGTTTTGTGTTGGTTCAGGTGTATTTGGTTCTCCACTTCCAATCTAGGTAAGGATTTAATGCCATCGGTTGGTTTCTCATTGGTTATGTAGCGTCCTTCATTTGTTTTAAGGTTCTTAATATCCTTTGTGTAGTGTGTTGATCCATGCTCGTTGGTTTCGAGTCGCCAAGTCAAGGGTGACTCACCTACGTGTGCATAGGTAAGTAAGTATATGTATGTGGGTTCCCCTTTTATGTGTATAGTCACCCATTGAAGTGATTATTCACATATGGGGCTAGTTGTGCCCATGTATATATATATAAATGCATACACAGGTGAGTGGAGACTGATATATGCATATAAGAATATGTGCAAGGATCCCCTTGCACATTCTCCTGGCTATGCGGGTGTGTGCATAGGGGCTAGGTGTCCTTGAATGTGTGTGAATGTGCGTATACCCATTGGAGGAGCAGCATATTTTAGTTAGAAAGCTCCAAGATCCTAAGTGGATGGCTTGGTTCCACCTTGAGGTAGAGTCCCTCTCATAGCCTCTTTAATTTAAGAATGCTTAAAATTGAATTTAGCTTCTTTCTTAATTATTCTTAATTATATTTAATTGCATATCTTGAATAAGTGTTATTTAATATAATTGTTTCATTTGATAAATAAAGTCATGTTTTTATAATGAAACCCCTCCAAAGGAGGTGCGCTGTCTGCGAAAACTCACAGTGATAGTTTAGGGTGTATGATTCTTTTCCGTCGTTTCGTTTCCCTTTAGATGTTGCATCGTTCTGTCTCTCACTAAAACCTTCTAAAGATACCTTGTTATAACATATTAAATAGTTGATTTGTTCCATCATGTCCATTGTGACCTTATCTTATGGATAAACCCGTTTCAGTTGTTTTCCTGGCCTCTTGGCCACCCCTTTGGGTGTTTACCTGATCCTACATATCTAAAAACACTGATGGTGTCATTGTTTAACACTTGTCAGGATTATGGTGCTCCCCACCATAACCTTCATCTTAACACTATTTGGGGTGTTTTCCTGGACTCGATGCACATATAATTTTTTACATATATGAATTCTCCCATAAGATTTGTGTTGCATCTTGAGATGTTAAAACATACTCAAATTCTATTGTTCTCAAGGTGACTAAAGTTTTATTATTAGAGTTCCCAGAAATTCATATACCATTGATAAGTAATACACCTGCATAATTTGACTCTCAATAAGTAGTTTCAACTACCTAGTAGCACTTTTAAAAACAACAAATATAAAATATATATCTTTATCATACCAAAATCCCAAATCAAGAGTCTGTTTTTTATAACATAAGATCGGTTTTTATAATGTGAAGGAAAACTACATAGGATTTATTTGGAATCCTGGCTGGAAGATGTTGCCCTGCAGATGTCGCTGGATAGGGACAACATTCCGCAGTCACACCGCAGTCATGTCATAGTCATGCCGCAGCCACTCCGCGGTCACGCCGTGATCACGCTGCGGTCACCCCGCAGTCACGCCGCGGTCACTCTGCGGTCACGCCGCGGTCACACCGTTGTAATGTCGTGATTTGGCCCTGCTACAGAATGACACCCCACGATAATTCGTAGTCCTGTCAGAATTCGATGTATGATACCTAGATAGATTTTTAGATACATTACCCACCCATAGTTAATGGGGATGGAGGCAACGGTCAGAATGTTGCCCCACTTCCTCCTACTCCCTTCACTCCTGGCCAGAAGATGTTTCCTCGCGGATATCGTTGGACGATTTCAACATGTCGCGGTCATGTCTTGGTCTCTCCATAGTCATGTTGTGGTCATGCCACGGTCATGTCGCGGTCAAGCTGCGGTAATGCCATGATTTGGCCCTGCTCCAGAATGACACCCCGCGGCGGTTTGCAGTCCTGTCAGAATTCAATGTATGATATTTAGATAGAGTTTTAGAAACTTTACCCACCCATAGTTTATTGAGAGGGAGGCGATGGTCGGAATGTTTCCCCACTTCCTCCCACTCCCTTCGCTCCTGGACGGAAGATGATGCCCCGTGGATGTCGCTGGACCAGGCCAACATGTCGCGGTCACGCCGCGGTCACGCCACGGTCACGCTGCTATCATGTCGCGGTAATGTCGTGATTTGGCCCTGCTCTAGGATGACACCCCTCAACAGTTCGCAGTTCTGTCAGAATTTGATGTATGATACCTATATAGAGTTTTAGATACATTACCCACCCATAGTTAATGGGGAGGGAGGTGACGGCCGGAATGTTTCCCCACCTCCTCCCGCTCCCTTCGCTCTTGAAATCCAATACTACATGGATAAATGGAAGAACCCATGTTCTAATGACATGCCTTACCTAGTTTCTAACTCACCTCACCTAAAAATAAACTAGAACACTGGTTAAATGTAATAAAACATCCTAAACATGCACTATAACATTGGTTAAATGGAATAACCTATCCTCGTTACTGAACTCATACACATATGGACAAAAAACCATCATTCATGAACATCTCTATAATGCATAGTCTTTTCAAAAAACACATATCCCTTAAATGTCATGAAATTCCAGTAGGCACTAATATAAAGTTGTCATGTTTATAGGTGGAAGCTTCGTAGCTTTGGATAATATATTCTCATAACTATATAGTGGAACCCCATTCGGTGTTTTGAGGTCAACTCAACTCCACAAATGAAAAAGAAGATCATTATCCATCAATAAAACCAATGTAAATATATAAATGGTGATTTATATCAGTATCATTAATATATTTCCTTAGGAATTCTTAATCCATTAGGGTGTTCTCCCGATACCTCCCTTGTTGGATTTCAAATTCAATTATCCTTATTTAACACCAATTTGAGGCATCTCTTCATTTACAATTATGTGTTGGTTATACGATATTCTGAAATATTTATCTTCTATATGAGTTTGAGATATTTAATTATAAATTTCAAAACCCTCCATAAAAATCATACTTCTAACACTTTAATTTTCTTTTCTAAACCCGCCTATTTAATTTTAGAACACTCCAAAGAGTCTTATTACATAGGAAAACTTGATTGTATTCATCCTTTAAGGTTGTGAACAACATCAGAATTGCAAAAAATATGTCATAGTTTTTAGCATTTGGAGTAAAGGAATAATATTTTCATTTGTTTGAAGAAAAAAAATCATATTTAAGGTATTTTTAATATCAATTTCATGTATTCAAGGTGGGGAGGGGGAGTGTGCGGGTGGGGTGGGGGATGGGGTGGGGGATGGAGTGGGGTGGGGGGCTATCCAGGTGGGGGGGTTGGGCTATCCAGGTGGGTTCATGGTTTTCCAAGTGTCATAACCATTATTTAATTATGAGTTAATTTTTATGTTTTTTTGGTATTTTATTTTTCCCTTGTATTTACTTCAGTGTTTTTAGAGAAAATATAGTATTTTTACCCAATAATATGTGGTTCATGGTTGGAACATAGTTCAGTGAAACTATGCCACATCCCAAGGGAAACTGGGTACCTAGGACAACATTTTTTATGTGTACGAGTCAACCCTACCTCAATCCGATGCACAGTGTGGCCGGTATCACTTAAAGTGTCTCACTTTTATTTTAAATGGACAATATTTTTAAGTGAAAACAAATGACATATGGAAAACAAATAAAACACATTTGAATTGTGTTGATAATTTAGTACAATGATCCATGGGTCATTTTTAATGTGTAAGAGTCAACCCCGCCTCAATCCGATACACGGTGTGGCCGGTACCACTCAAAGTGTCTCACTTTTATTTGAAATGGACAGGATTTTAAGTGAAAACAAGATTTGGAATATGGAAAACCAACCAAACGCATTCGGATTGTGTTGATAATTGATCACAATAATCCATGGATCATTTTTGATAGGTATGAGTCAACCCCGCCTCAATTAGAGGCATGTTGTGACCGGTATCACTCAAAGTGTCTCACTTTTGTTTGAAATGGACAACATTTTAAGTGAAAATAACAACTGGCATGCGAAAAACCGACCAAATGCATTCAGAATGTGTTGATACTTTATCAAAATGATCTATGGGTCATTTGTGACACGTACTAGTCAACCCCGCCTTAATCTGAGGCATAGTGTCATCGGTATCACTCAAAGTGTCTCTCTTTTTTTTGAAATGGAGAACATTTTAAGTGAAAACAACTGGCATACGGAAAACCGATCAAACGCATTTGGATTGTATTTATAATTTAGAAAAACGATCCATGGGACACTTTTGATGTGTACGAGTCAACCCCGCCTTAATCTGATGCACGGTGTGGCTGGTACCACTAAAAGTGTCTCACTTTTATTTGAAATCGGTAGGATTTTAAGTGAAAACAAGAATTGGCATATGGAAAACTAACCAAATGCATTTTTATTGTATTGATACTTTATAACAACAATCCATGGATCATTTGTGATAGGTGCGAGTTAACCCTTCCTAAATTAGAGTCACGGTGTGACCAGTATCACTCAAAGTGTCTCACTTTTGTTTGAAATGGATAGCATTTTAAGTGAAAACAACAAATGGCATACGGAAAACCAACCAACCACATTCAAAATGTGTTGATACATTATCACAATGACCCATGGGTCATTTGTGACATGTATGAGTCAACCTTGCATCAATCAGAGGCATGGTGTGACTTGTATCACTCAAAGTGTCTCTCTTTTATTTGAAATGGATATGATTTTAAGTGAAAACAACAACTTCCATACATAAAACCGACCAAACAATTTCAGATTGTATTTATACTTTAGGAAAACGATACATGTGTCATTTGTGATGTGTACGAGTCAAACTCACCTCCATCTGAGGCACGGTGTGGCTGGTATCACTCTAAGTGTCTCACTTTTTTTGAAATGAACAATAGTTTAAGTGAAAACAACAACTAACTTACGGAAAACTGACCAAACGTATTTGGATTGTGTTGATACTTTAGGAAAACAATTCATTGGTCATTTGTTACGTGTACAAGTCAACCCCACCCCAATCTGAGGCATGATATGGTGGAATCCTACTCTGATCAATAGATCTCACCATACTTGTACCATTTAGTGTTCATAGCCTTAATAACATTATTATTATTCTCACTAAGGTCAATAAACTTACAGTTCCATTCTTCTAGACCATCACAAGTTGAACTTCTGATCATTTCAGTTCTGCCTAAATTTTAAATCAAGTAAAGATTTCCATAATTTACTCCTTTTTTAACGACCATGGAACCATAGGTTAGTTTCCATATCCCATTTTCAAATTTAGTTTCATATCATGCGTCATCAAACTTTCTCTTTAGATTTAGGATGAAGAAACCACTCCCAGGTAAAATCCATTTTCAAACGTTTTTAATTTTCTATAAATGTTGCTTCTGTTTGAGGCTAGATCATATTTGGGTGTCCTTTCATTGTCAAAAGATCTTATTATGATCCTCAAAAACCTAGAAATTTAAAAAATTGAGGGGTTTTATTTCACAACATCAAGAAAGTGTAGCGAGGGAATATGTTGCCACTTGTCAAAGTCCTATGGTAGGATGGTTGGGTTAAAGAGGGTATTTGGGGAATGATTCAGTTGGATCCAATTTTTTGAGGATATTATGTTTCATCACTTTTATTCTCACTATTAATCATGAGAGGGTCTCATCAATTATTTTTATCATGGAATAAATAAGTTTCACCCTTACATTAACCAGTAGTGCACCATGTATGACTATAACCCATCCTGGAAGGGGACTGTTTTTTGTTAACTTCATATGCATCATGACACAATCTGTATCAGACACATGTTCAACATCCACTTATTCAACCAATTTGGACATGATCACTATGCGTATAAAAACCAATACTCAATTATATTATGTTATTACCACTATATAGTCTACCAACAATGCCATTACCATTCACCCAGTATCTGACATTAACACCCTTACCTCCTTCATCTTTCTTATTAGTGAATCAACAATGACATTTCCTTTACAAAGAACATATTCCATTTCAAATTTGAACATCTACATGTATTTTATTGAACACATCTGAAAACGATTTAGTTCACATTAGAATAAATTATATTACTATGACATTCAGTTTGTATATATAACATGTCTCTAATCAAATAGGTGGTGTCTCTGAAATTTACACTCATCAACGACAGTCGCAAACTCTTTTTCATGAGTTGGGTAGTTTCACTCATGGGGTCATAAGTGATGAGACTCCTAAGAAAATACATTTTCACCATATATTATAAAAATTACAAGTTCAGTGAAAAATGCATCACAAATCATTACATACCCAAATCATGGATCAGAAGAAAAAAATTGGGATTTGAGCCAATTTCAAACTCTTATTCAACTCTAATAAGTATTTCTCTGACTATTCTGTCTATTTGAATTTGATGGGGAGTTGGGGGGTTGTGTTGGTTGGGGGGGTTGTGCAGGGGTGAGGTGAATTATTGTTGGAAGATTGGTTGTCATATGAATATTGAAATGGATGTAAATAATGTTTGAGTTATTGAAATTGTTATTCAACTCTACTGGAAGATTGTTTTCATATGAATATTGAAATAGGGAATTGTAGTACATGACATGGTTGGAAGAGTTTGATGGTTTTTTGTGTTTTTTATGCTATTGAAGGTATTTTTTATACTGTTTTAAGTCTGTTTGTATGTGTTTTTTGTGCTATTTTTTATGCAGGTGTATACTGGAGGGGATGTTGTGCAATAGTTCTGAAAATACACAATACCAATGGTTTTAAACATTTGGTATACTTTGAGCAAAAATTTGACCCTCGGTTTCAATAAATTGTTGGTAAAAATCTATCCCAATGGTTTTAAACCATTGGTATAGTGTTTAGTCTTCAATATATACCAAAGTTTCATTGAAACCATTGGTAAAAATGTTATACAAACGGTTGTAAACCATTGGTTTAGATGAAATGCATGGTCTTCCCAACAGTTGGGGTAAACATATACCAATGGTTTGCCTAAACCGTTGGTAAATCAATAAATATAGTGGAATATACCAACAGTTTAGATCAAACCGTTGGTATAGGGCTTTCCTCATGGCTTACTGCCCTACGGTTTGGAAAATCGTTGGTATAGGCTATACCAATGGTTTTCCAGCCTATACCAACGGTTTAGAACTGTTGGTATAACATTCATTTCCAGTATTGATACATGTCTGAAACTCCGGTATAGTGGTCTTGAACATATTATAAACTTATACCATAATCATAATAATATTTATGATTTCATATATGATTCATTTATGTCTTTAAATTGCCCTTTTATTAATAATTCTAAGTTAACGCAAAATTTTGGGTGATAATCGCCTTGTTAATCATATGTGGTTTGACTTGGTATTAATGGTTATTATACTTAGATAATGATTTAATTATTTATAGAATATAAAAAATGATTTAAAATCTTATATATTTAGTATATAAGTATTTATAATAATCTTTAATGATAAACAAAATACATCGTTTATGGAGACGGTAGGTCGTACATACGCATGAACGTTGTTTTCATTTTCATGTCAGTTTAAAAGAAAAGAAAGTATATGATGTATTATTATTATAGAATAATTTTAATGTCAGATATAACATATATATTCATAAAATTTATTCTTATTGCTATCCATTTTAAATATATATGAATAATGAGTCACATCACATCGTAGAGATGGTAAGACATACGTACGCACAAGCGACATTGTCATTTTACCAAAATATTATATGATAAAAAGGTAGACATGGTATTATTATTAAATAGGTATAATTATATTATAACTATAATATATAATCATTAAACTCATCATAATTATCAGTCATAAAATATTGTGATGAAAAACATATTACACCATGGCGTGGAGACGGTAAGTCGTACATATGCACGCATGGTGATATTATTTTTCATAGGATGGATAAAAGATGGATATGGTTATACCATAATAATAATAACATCTCCGTATATATATTATACTATATTTATTACATTTTTGTGGAAAAAACATAATACTAGGAAGTAAAAGAAGAAAAGAAATTGAATTGGATTGGTAAAACAATTACATCTTCTTCGGTAGACATGCATTGGATCTCCTCTTAGGGACACTACGGATAGACTTTTTGGAATACCAGGACCTCTATAACCTAACTAAGAATTTTTATTTGATAATTTTATAGGGTTTTGTTGAGATATAAGTCTCAAGGTTGTGTGAGTAAGTGAGGTAGTAGGTTCCCTTTTATAAGAGAGGGGAGATGCACTCTAGGAAACTCTTAAAATATTAAATTAATATAAATTGATTTTCGATTTCAAATAGTTAAAAAGTGAGTTATTTAGAATATAATATGATTATGCATATAAATACTCTCAACCAAGGATTTTTATATAGGTTTAGGTTACATTATTAACCTTATTTGGTTTTAACCATTAGTTAAACCCTTTAACTCTTACCATGAAAACTTATCGTTTTTACACTTTAGGGTTAATATAATTACTATAAAATTTTAAAAGAACCCATAGTGGATAATTGATGAAATATTTAACCTTAATATAGTTATTTGTTCTAATTATATATTTTTATGAATTTTATAACATTTAATAAAGTATTATTTTTTAAAGTATCATTTATATCAATTTTGATACTATTTATAATTTTTCGTTTAAATAATATCTAAAGAACATGATAACTTAGAACTAGAATATATAATATATCTATAACATGTATAATATATCTTTAAAATTAGTGTTTGTCATTAATTATGTCAAATTATATTCATTTTAATATTTTTAATATCATTTACTTGATATTTCCACTAATTAAATAATTACTGCATCATTATTATATATGCCTTTAATTAAATTATTTCTTGCCTAAAAATTAAAAATAAAATATCGTGATGAATATAAATTTATTATATTTTTAATTAATATTTATTTTCAAATTTATCTTAATTATAATCCTATATTAAAAATGATTTACTTATTAAAATTATGAGTAAGACATTTTTAACTTATCTTTAAATAAAATATAATAAATATATTATTATTACCCGAGTGGCTTAAAAAGATCATAATTTAGAACTAGGATTTATTTTGTTTGAAATGCACTCATCCAATGAAATTATGACAAGTTTTAGGGTAACTTTATAATATTATAATATTATTTTTACCTTTAATTACCTGATTTATCCTTAACCACGGTAAATAAAAATATTTTTTTACTAAAGTTACTATTAAACAAAAAATTAATTTGATCCCATTAGACTCTAAATATCATATTTATTTCAACCATGTGTGTTTGTTTTTTAGAATTAAATTCAAATAAGTGACTAAATTAAGATTAACACTAATCTCGTATATGTGGCGAGAAGGCAGGTAAAAAAGACGTTCAAAATTTAAATAATTTCATATATCTAATTCAAATATAAAAATGATTCCCATGAACTAAATTTTATTAATATATGTATAATTTTTTCTATTTTGACTTCAAAATCAATTTATAATAAAATAATTATTTAAATGAAAATGGAAATTTTTAACTACAGTGTTGTATTTTCATTATTCATCAACAAAATGAAACTTCTCATAAAAATACTAAAAATTCACCCTAAGTTAATTTTGACATTAAAAATTCAAAAATTAATGTTATTATATAATATTAAATTTCTACAAGTGCCTAAAATTAATTTTATTTTTATTCATAGAGGGACATGAAAAGAAGTCCCTTTAAAAAAATAGTATTTTTAAACATATAATGATTTTACCAAAAATTATACATTTAATTATAAATATGTTTTCTTTATGTGAAAAATTTTAAAAAATAGTTATTATTATTCATATTACTAAGTTTAATTTCTAGTTTATAACTTTATCAATTAAATAATTATAATAGTAAAGTGTTGTTTCGCATAAACTCAATGTTACGTATAATGAAAGCCAAGTCAGTGTTGCGTGTAGTGAAAGATTTCATTGGTGTTGCATATAACATAATAAAAACATAGTTCTTTTATATAATAAAAAATCTATATTCAATTTTTTGTGAAGTGAAAATATTAAAATATTAAAATAATATGAAAAAAATCACAAAATCTATGGTTGTTACATTTTACCCCCTTTAATATGAATTTCACCCTCAAAATTAATCTTGGTTATCAAAGGTTTAATACTTGAATGATCCTTTCATAGAACCCCACATCATAAAAAAATACGAATACTTCCTTTTAAAAAGGAAAGTTATAAACATAATAGTTACCCAAAGTAACTCATAACTGGGTTCCCACATAGGAGAACATAGATGTCAAGTGAAAAAATTGACATTGAAGAGAAAATAACTATCAATTTCCGATAAAGAGTGATATAGAACATGTTCAGGAGAAAGTTAAAAATCAAAAAGGCATAAATCCATGATGATCTAATGGACCATTTGATTCATTATAAATAAAGGTACTAGGATAAATAAAATTCAAGAACCTTTTTCCTAAATTTGAAGAATTTTGAAAAGATATACTTAATTGATTTTAGAATTATCTCAAATTTTTTCATGCCTTAAGTAATTTACACTTCATTTCTTATTCTAGGAAATTAAATTGAATTTATCACTCCTAAAGAATTATAATATCATGAGATCCATAAATATAATAATAGGTCATTCCATCCATATTTATAAAAACAAAAAGGTTATAAAAAGTTATCAAATATGCATAAGTCCACCAATAATGAGATAATAATTTAATCTAACAAAATTCATATGAAATTTAACTTATAATTTCCATAAATGGGTGGCATTATAATCTTTTCAAAAGATTAAATCCAAAACTTTAGAAATAAGTTTACAAAATCAGCTTATCATACATAATATGGTAGCTCTTGGTTGTCACATTCCAAACATGTGAATACCTTTATCAAGATCGCTTGGATAGAGAACACACCCCACACACCACCCCTTTTTTGAATTTTTTCAACTGTTTCCTCCTCTTCCATTGGGCCCACACTGGCTCCGGCTTCATCGGTGGTCCCTACCATCAGTCCGTCCAGTGGTGCCCTCCCAGTTTTGTGGCCTCTGGCTCTCCCGTATTCTTCTAGCATCTCCCTGGGTCGTGGTCCCTCCTTCAAGGAGGCTCTATGTGCCTCGTTTCATAGCTCGGCCTAGCCATGCTTCCCGAAGGTGTCGCCCTTCTCCCCAGTGCTTTTTAGAGAGGGTTCACATCTCTTGGTGGAGTTTTCGGCGCCAGCCTTCAATGAAGCTTCTGCCTGCCTCAAATGGTCCCTTGTGGCTTGTTTCAGTGCGGCCAAAACCCCATGGAGGCTTTTCAACACTTCGTTGGATCGTGGGGGATGCTCTTCCGAGTGAGGATCTCACCTATCCACAGCAACTCCTTCTGTATAATGCTAGGCTCGGAGGAAAATTTTCTCCAGGCTTGGTGCTGAGCTCCTCACTCCTTTGGAAGATGGCGCTTCAACCTAGTCCACTGGTCAACAGAGGTCCATAGAGGGAAGGAAACCCCCCTGGAAGTGGTTTGGATTAGCTTACCAGGTCTTCCTCTACCTTTTCAAAATGTTGGCTTCCTCAAGGCCATTGGCGACACTTTTGGAGGTTTCTTGTGCTCAGATTCTCGCACCTGGAGCTGCTTAGACATCTCAGAATCTTGTATTTGTGTGGAAATATAAATCTCGTGCCCCCCGAAAAGCATCTCCTTAAAGGTGAAAGATTCTTTTGCTGGTCACAGCCCATAATGTATCCAGATTTCCCTACTTCTATTCCTCTTGATGCCTATAGGGTCATTCCTTCCAGGTCTGTAGGAAGTGGCGTGGTGCTGGCTGGTGATGGCCTTCTGAGGTTCGGGTTCGTGTCTTTGTTGTGCCACCTCCCTTTACAGGTGGGCCCCCTTATTTGCCTCCAGGTGCAGGGGTGGATCATTCAGAGGAATTTTCCTCTCCTGCTATGTTATCACAAGGGTCTATTTACTTCTCCTCCTTGTGGTCTGCTGGTGTGCTCCCCAAGCCTGCCTCCTTAGCTATCTCTTCCTTACTGCTTGTGCAGTTTAAGAGATCCCTTGAGTCTAGTTTTCTGCCTTCTTTTCTCCAGCCTCTCTGCCCTCCTCCCATATTCCCCTCTCCTCCTCCCCCACCCCCGCCCCCTTCCTACCTTGATCCTCCCTTTGTCTTGTGTTCCCCGCCTCTAAAGGTCCCTGTACCTATGACCCTTTCTGTCCCCCTTTCATATCCTCCCTCCACTCCCCCCTCCTCTCCTCATACTTATTATGTCTCTCCTTCGGCCGTCGAGTCCCCTACTCGTGGGGCAGGTCCACCTATTCTTTCCCCTCAGCCTTCTCTATGAGCCCCCCCCCCACCAGGCGACTTACCCTTTTCCTCCTCTCCTCGCCTCACCCAATAGTGCAGGTAGGTGCAAGAGGGCCCAAGATAAGTTGTTTCAGTAGTCCTCTCCTTCGTGCTCGCCCAAGTCAAAGAGTTCCAGAGCCAATGCTGGAACACGCCCTGTTCAATGAATCCTTTCATCATCTGGAATGCCCGCGGCCTTGGTGCTATGGTGAAGACGGAATTCATCGCCTCTAAGGCCCGTAAACACAAGGCTTGTCTTATTGTTGTTCTTGAGCATAAAAAAATCCTCCAGTATAACGGACTTCTCTATATGTCTAATGATGTAGGAGAACATGCATGCAGAGCCTTTTAATTCTCACATCTGTCTTTCTGGCATTGAAGTATCTCGGTTCTTTTTGTCCAAGCAGGCGACCAGTTCATCACCACCAAGATCTCACATGATAAAGGAGTTTTCTTTGCGTCCTTCATCTATGGCAGTTTTGACACTCAGCAGCGTGAATCTCTTTGGGAGGAGCTCTCAAAGTTCGACCTTGGTGGAAGTCCCTAGTTCATAGGAGGGGATTTCAATGCAGTCACGGGACCAGAGGAAAGGAAGGGTAGGGGCCCTTTTCCTAGAAAATCAATTTCAGACTTTGTTTGTTTCAAGGCAGATAATGGGCTCCTTGATCTTGGCTTCAGTGGAGATCAGTTCACATGGCGCAACAATCAATGAGGTCCCTGGCGCTCCTGGAGTTGCCTCGACTGCTGCTTGTCCAACATGTATGCCATCTCGTCCTATCCTATCATCTCTGTCAGTCACTTGATGCACAGATTTTCTGATCACTCTCCAATCCTTGTCTCCATTGCGACAAGGTAGTCAATCACTGACTCGTTTAGATACTACCACCACTGGGCTATCCTTCCTGGTTATCAAAAAACGGTTGTTGACTCATGATAGGTGTCGTCCCAAGTCAGGATGTGGACAGGTTTTCACAAAAAAATCTGAAGGCTCAGAAGCAGGCTCCAAGCCTGGGCGGACTCTTTCCCCCCAAGTGATAGAGACATGGAAGCTGCCATGCATGGGATTTCTAGTCTTGAAGCCAGTCTCGAGGGTTCCTGGGATGACCGGGTATTTGAAGTCCTTTCCATGAAAAAGGAAACCTATTCAGATATGGTGATTCTCCAAGAATGCACAGTGAGGGAGAAGGCGAGGATCAGGTGGATTGACAAAGTGGATAGAAATACCTCTTTCTTCCATGCGTGTATTAAGGAGCACAATCGAAGGGTCCAACCCAATATTTTGATGGATGATGGGACTTTATCGAACGATAGGAATGCAGTGGGAAATATTGCTAACTCTTTTTTCAAAGGCCTCCTGGAAGAACCAAACCCCAGAATGCTAGATGGCTACCCGGGGGGAAGCGGAGTTCCTCGCTTCCATTGCCAACCAAGTAACGGCCCAAGATAATGCGCTCATGGAGTCCATTTCGACAAAAGGTGAGATCCACACAGAAATCCCCTATCTCAAATCTGATAGCGCCATTGGCCCCAACGACTTCTTGGGTTCCTTTTACAGAAGCGCCCGGGGTGTGATCAAAGACAACCTCTCTACCACCATCCATGATTTTTTTAGAGGTGGCAGTCTTCCAAGAGTTTCTTATGCCACGGCTCTGGTTCTTCTTCCCAAAATCTTAAACCCCTCTTCCATCCACCACTATCTCCCGGCCAGCTTGTGTAATTTCTCCTATAAAATCCTTGCAAGAATCCTCAATTACAGACTCTCAGTCCATCTTCCTCGATGGATCTATTTAGAGCAACATGGGTTCGTGAAGGGACATTCAATCTAGGGAGAAATCGTGTTAGCGCAAGAAGTGATCTGAGACATCAACACCAGGTCCCATGGCTCAAACCTTGTGATCAAACTTGACATGAATAAAGCGTATAACTACATTGAATGGGGATTTATCAACAAGGCCCTATCAGATATGGGTTTCTCTCCCCGGATATCTGAACTTCACTTTCAATGTTTCATCTCCCCTTGGATGGTTGTCCATTTCATGGGGAATTATCATAGTTTTTCAAAGCTTCTAGGGGCCTGAGATAGGGATACCCCTTATCCCCAACACTTTTCATCCTCTCCCAAGAGATTCTCAGCTACCTCATCCACCAAGGCATGATCAACGAATCCATTATTCCCTTCAGAAGAAGGTGGAACACCCCCTCTGTCTCCCATATGATGTTTTCAGACGACACCCTGGTTTTATTGAATGTTTCAAGGCGCTCTTTATGCGGCCTCATCACAGTTCTTAATGAATACTACCATTGGAGTGTAAAATTTATCAACAAAAGTAGAAGTATCCTTTTCTTATCGAGTAATTGTACATGCAACCGAGAACTTTCTATTTGCAACCTACTCGAAATCCAAATTGTTTTCTGGACAATGAACTATATGGGTGCTTCTATCTCTTCAAGATGCCTTTGTATCATAGATTTTGACCAAATTGTTAGCCGCATCTCAGATCACATCCTCAACTGAAAGAACAAGTTTCTTTTGTTTGGGGGGCGGATCGCCCTGGTCAACAGTGTCCTCCTTGCTTCCCCGGTGCATGCACTTTCTTGTGTCAAAGCCCCCAAAGGAGTGATCTCCCTAATTGACAAAATCATTGATCGCTTCATATGGGATGCCCGAGATGAAGTAAAGAGGTCTTGGGTCTTCTGGGAAAGCATGGAGAGGCTCATCCAAGAATGTGGGATCAATGTTCATAGTTTGGAGGACACAATCCTCTACATTCATGAAAAATTGTCTTGGGACCTAATTGATCACCAGACTCTATGGGGAATCATGATGGGAGGCTCATTGATAGGTGGTGTTGTGATGGATGCAGCGCACAAGTCCCCTCTTATGTTTTCCCTGATCCCTCTGTACTCGGTACTTCTACCCTACGCTCGATGGATCATTGGAAAAGGGAAGGTGTATTTCTAGCATACCAACTGGGTGGGATACACTCTTGGTTTTCCAGGGTGTCCATCCTATAACATCTCGTTTGAGGAGGCCAGAAGTTTCCCACCCTTCATCAATATAGTGTTGTCCAAGGAACAACAAGAGACCTTCCAACTTATTGAATTAAATGAGGAACCTGACAGGTGTGTCTTTTCCCTTTATATCATGGTCTCTTTCTCCTCTAAGGAGTGTCACAGGCTGCTGGTGACCCCCACGGAGAGGGACACCTAGAATGAAACCCTCTAGATCAAGTGTATCCCCACAAAATAAAAATTCCTAACTTGGAGAATCAGACATAACACAGTCACCACCAACGAGAATGTCAAGAGATACGGTGTTCTTATAGCTTCATGTTTCACTTGTTGTAAGGTTATCAATGAGGAAATCCTAGAGTACCTCTTTTTTGAAGGAGAGTGGGTGCGAGTCATCTGGTCAGCCTTTGGCATTTTTTCTGCAGTTTGCTTCCCTTATAAGGAGGACTCCCAATTTCTAGTTCGATGTTTTGACAACTTGGGAAGCAGGGGAGTAGAACTTATGGATTGATCCTTACTCATGCATGATGGTGTATGGTGCCTTTTGTAGGAGAGGAACAAAGTGGGATTTGAGGGATGTGTTTCCTCTGGTAAAGCTATCCTAGTTCGCACTCACAGCTTTCTCTTGGATATGACCAGACACATTCCCAACTGACGGGATGCTCCCTCCCTCCACTTCCTGATCTCCACCCCCCAGGGTAGCCCTAATTCTTTCCCTCGCGGCCACTGGGTTTGTTGGAATCCTACATACTTGGGTTTGAAACTCAACACGGATGGATCTTGCTCTTCGGGTATCATGAAAGGCGGTGGGGTCCTCCGCGACTCCAGGGGATCATTATTTTTTACTTTCTTGGTCCATTTTGGCAGGGGATCTTCTCTTCTTGCAGAGGCACTTACCATGCTTTTTGGGATCACCATTTGCGGGAAAGTAGGCATGCATATTGAGGAAGTTGAAACCGATTCTCTAATTATTTTCAACTCACTGAAAGGTTCTGATCAGGTCCCTTGGTTTATCGCCTACCCCATTTGGAAGTTCTGGGATTTCGTCTCCATTAACACCTGACTGAGTCACATCTGGAGAGAGGGCAATAAGATGGTGGACCACATGGATTATCAAGCTCATCAAGCTAATGGAACCACCTGCTATTACAATCTAACCCATTTGAAACCTGAGGGGTTTAATATTGTTAGAGGGGATGCCCTCAGGCTGCATTATTTCCATCCTCCCTAGGCCCCCTAGTCATGTACTTGTTCTCCCCCTATTTCTTCCTGATTTCTCGTTTAAATAAAAAAATATGATGATGATGAATACCTTTATCAAGTATTATTGAAACATGGTAATAGCCTAAATTACCATAAATACTTATTTAAAACATAATGTTTCCTTATTCTAATGTTTATTAGATATATTCTGTAAGTCCAAAAAGTTGTAAACTTCATCCATGAAAGTATAAACCACTTTTCAACAAATCCGTAATCAGTTCCAAGGAAATCAGTACTATCCAATTTACTTATTAATATAAAAAATATCATTATCTAAACAACATTATCTTAACATAAGGTACATATTAATGGTTATATTTCCTTAGTCAAAATGTCACTTTTCTAGTAAATCACTTTTCCTGTCCATCATAACCATTCAATATATTCATGAAAATCTTCAATAAAAAATACATAAACTAAATAATACTTATATATTTCATAATTCTTGAATCTAAATACATAAACACATCAATATTTTCTCTTAAATGATTAGCATGGAATAGTTCCTTGCTTTTTTTAGAATTAAATTTTTAGGTCAGGGAATTGAGTTGGGTAATTCCCATGTTCTCGATAGATAAGACATTGAACTCCATAATTTCTCACCACTCTATAAAACTTTTTTCCACATAGAAAACATATTCCCCTCCATTTGAGTTATTCCTTAAGGTTCTTCTTCCCTTCCTTTTTACATATAGAAATATAAATTTTATTTCCTCTATATTCCTTACCATGTGAACATGCATAAAAGTCCATCATCCTCTTATTAGATGTATTTTTAATTACATTAAATATCACCTTGTTAATCATATATCATGATAGCTGGTTTGAAATAATCATAATATCTTTATCTCCAGTCATTACCTAATTACATTGCTCATAGTCACCAATTTTTCCATCAGATTCAATGTTAACCTAATTTCTTCTAGTTCCCTCCATTGACTAAACCCATAAAGCATAGTGTAAGAAACATTTATCATAATGGAAACCACATAATCATGAAAAATCACTTATAGGATGTCTAAATCATGACGCGTGATTATTTAATCTATGAAACCTTAGGTTTATCCTAGGTTATTCAAAATCTTGTTCTATTTAAATCCTTCATGATAGTTATAAATATTTTGCGAGTTTCCAAATCATATCCCTTGAGAGTGTCAAACTAGGTGTACAGAAAGACCCATTGTCGTTTACCAAGTTAAGTTGAGTTAGGCCTGATGCACCTTGTTGGAGTTGTTACTACTAGGTACATATGTTCTATAGCCACATCCACTTGTAGTATCCAGATAGAAATGTAATACATGGAAACCAATCACTAAGTCCTTTACCAAAAATCCATGACATTTTCCTATACTTTTCCTCATCCTTAGACTTATCCTTAGAGACCTCCCTAGATATATCATTAGAAATATCCTTAAGGATCACGCTAAGGTTTTCTCATCCTAGTATCCAAAGGTTAACTAAACTTTCTCTATGATACCAACTATAACAACCATCTATTTTCATACATAGATATTACATCACTTTTGAGGAATAGTTAATTCATTACACAAAATACACACCCAAAGACCATATTAGTTTAGTGATTTTGGAAACTTGGAACAGGTTCTTCTAATTTAGTGAAATATCTTCAATATATCTCATAAATATCTTCCCTTTTAGTACCCCTAACTAAAACCTTTATTTTTAGCTTGATGAGAAGAAAACATAATAAAAAGGGTGAGCTTGGATGCTCAGTAAGGGTAAAAAATGGAGACATGTAGAAATAATCATGAGCGTAATGGTATGAGAACATGATCATGAAAATATAAGATCATACCCTATATATCAAAGATCATAAACATTAATCATGGCATAAATATTTTCAGTTCATAAAACATGAATCATAAGGAAATAAAGAACATGAGAAATGGAAGAATAACATATGAATAAAACATGGAATTTTGGTAGACACATAAGAATATAAAAATTATTTCCATAGTAGTCAAGGCATTGCTACCAATGCCATCTTGATAGTATGTGTTCACTTAACATACCATATTGGTAGTCATGGTTCACTCCCAAAACCATCCTATTAGTTTTTGTTCACTTCCACAACCATCTTTGGTAGTCAAGGTTCACTCCCAAGACCATCTTAGTGGGAAAGGTCCTTCATTTCTATCTCATAAGATATTAATATTTACCCAATGCATTGGAGGGGGATACAGGTCTCACCCATCTCATAATGAAATCATACAATACATGTTCCACAATATTATAAACAACCATATCATAACCAATATAATATAAAGGATGTCTTAAACATTTAATCATATCATAACTTATGGAAAATATACAAGTTTCATAATCATTTCATTAAAAGAATAACTGATGAAAAGAAGTGGGTTTCTTAAACATCATTCCATCAAAACATAAACCATTTGGAGAAAGAACATGAATAATATTCTTAAACTATAATAAAGTATTTCATCATAGGTGGGGAATGATTTTTAAAGATCACTTTGAACATTAATTTCCCTTAAAACCCACCTTTTAAAACATAAAACATTTTCAAAACCCTTTTCATTGAAACCACTTTGAAAAAATATCATGAAAAATCATTTAAAACAATTATTGAGTAAAATATCCTCTCTTCATTGAAATATTTTTATTTTCTTAAAATTTCACACAATTTTAAAAGAAAATATTTTGAAAATAACCTTATAAGCATGAAAGGGAAGATTCAAGGTAATAAGAGTTCATGAAATCATAAAAATATTTTCATGTTGTATAAGTTAAAAAACATTATTCTTGTGATTTTACCAGAAAAGTAAAAAAGTAACTCGTAGGTAAAATGAAAAAATATTACCTTAAAATTTTTTAATTAAAACTCATACATTGGTAAAAATTAATTTAAACAATTATAGAAGAATATTAAAAATATTATTGAAAATAATTTTAAGAAACATGGATAATAAATATACCCTAGTAAATACTTACGTATAAATAATCTTAGAAAGTAATGAGATTTTAAAATAAACCCTTTTTATTTGAAAATATATTTGAAAATTTATAAAATAATAATTGAAAAAAACACTTTAAAACATAAAACATTTCTTTGTAATCCTTTTCTTGGAAAATTAGTTTAATAGATCTTTTGAAAACATTTTCTCGGGGATGATAATCTTAAAACATTTCAAGGTGTCTCGTACCACTTTGAAACATTTGAATCATAAACCCCATGAAATAATAACATTAAAATAAGATTCATATACCATTAAAATAGGGATATTCCTAATATAACATGTCAAATGGTAGTACATACACCTTGTAAAAAAACATTGGTACATAACAAAACATGTGTCTTAAAGAAGGAAAATTGAGACAAAACTACCTTACTCATTTGGTAACTTTTGAACCGTAAAACCCCATGAAATAGATATCATGAAATGGATATTTCAATAAATATAAATTAATGTTTAAAATTCATATAATATATTCGTGGGAAGTATGTACACCACACAATATAAATGAGTGGTGAATAAGGCATGTATCTCACAAAAATAAAAAGTGAGATGAAATTACTTTACCTTAGGTCGAATTCCATCCATATGTGTCTGAAACTCTTATATAGTGGTTTTAAAAATATTATTAACTAATAAAATAATAATAATATTTATGATATCATATATTATTCATTTATGACTTTAAATTACTTGTTTATTAACAATTTCAAGTTAAAGCAATGTGTTGGGTGAAAATCGCCTTATTAATTGTATGTGAATTAACATAGTATTATTAATTATCATACTTAGATCATGATTTAATTATTTAAAGAATATAAAACATGATATAAATATCTTATATATTATTTATATAATTATTTATAATAATCTTTAATGATAAATGAAATACACCATTCATGGAGACGGTTGGTCGTATGTACGCATGAATGTTGTTTTCATTTTCTTATCGAGTTAAAAGAAAAGAAATTATATAATGTATTATTATTAAATAATAATTTTAATTTCATATATATATCATATATATTCATAAAATTCATCCTTATTACCATCCATGTGAAATATAGGTTAATAACGAGTCACATCGCATCGTGGAGATGGTAAGTCATACGTACGCACAAGTGACGTTATCATTTTCCCAAAATAGTATATGGTAAAAAGGTAGACATGATATTATTATTATAGAGGTATAATTATATTATAAATATCATATAAAATCATTAAACTCATCATAATTTTCAATCATAAAATATTGTGATGAAAAACAGATTACACCATGGTATGGAGATGGTAAACCATACGTATGCACGCATAGTGATATTATTTTTCATAGGATGGATAAAAGGAGAGATATGTTTGTATCATAATCATAATAACATCTAAGTATATATATGATACTGGATTTATTACATTAGTATAGAAACAACAAAATAATTGGAAGTAAAAGAAGAAAAGGAATTGAATTGGATTGGTAAAACAATTACCTCTTCTTCGGTGGACTTAATTTGGATCTCCTCTTAGGGATGCTAAGGATGGTATTTTCAGAAGACAAGGACCTATATAAATTAAATAATAATGTTTATAGGAAATTTTAGTAGGTTTTGGTCAAGCTAGAAGGCTCAATGTGGCATGAGGAAATGAGTAAAGAGGTTCCCTCTTATAAGAGAGGGGAGGGGCACTCTACAAAACTCTTAAAATATTAAATTAATATAAATTAATTTTAGATTAAAAATATCTATAATGTGATTTATCTAGAATATAATATTATTATAGATATGAAACCTCTCAAATAATGATTTTTAGATAGGTTTAGGTAACATTATTAACCTTATCTTTTGGTTTTAACCCTTAATTAAACTCTTTAACTCTTACCACGACAACTTATATTTTTACACATTAGGGTTAATATAATTACAATAAAATTCCAAAATAACCCCAAGTCGATAATTGATCACATATTTAACCTTATTATAGTTATCTAGATGAATTATATATTTTTATGAATTTTAAATCATTTAGTAAAATATTATTTATTTTAAAGTATCATTTGTGTTAATTTTGATACTATTTATAATTTTTATTTTAAAAAATATCTTAACAACATGATAACTCCAAAATAAGACATATAATATATCTATAGAATGTATAATTTATCTATAAAATTATTTTTTGTCATTAATTATGTCAAAGTATATTTATTTTAATATTTTTAATATCATTTACTTGATATTTCTATTAATTAAACAATTGCAGCATCATTTTTTTAAGAAATATGGAGGCTAATCCCCTTTTATTAAAAGCAAGTAAAAGATAAGAACTGAAAAGATTATGGGAAAAAAGGAAACACCCAAAGTGAAATCTACTTCTTTATCTTTTTCAGCAGTCTTTCACTTATCCTCCTTTCTTCTTCTCAAACTGCGTCCCAGTGGGCCCTTCCATGACCTCACCCCCAACCTCTCAATATTTCACTAGGGAGAGATTGAATCCTTTAATAAAGAGTATCAGCATCAGTGCATTCAAAATCAGATATATCCTCTTTTTGTTCTTTACCTTTGATGAGAGAATCACCTCTTGCTGACGCCATCATTCCCTCAACCTCCATTGCTTTAGTCGGATCTAAAGTATCACTGTAAATAGTCTGCTCATTCCCTGTAATCAATTTCACTGCCACCACTGGAGTGACAACTGGGGACTTTGATTTCTTGTAAGAGACAAGTCGAAATCCCTCATTCTCCATAACAAACTTTTAAGAAACTTGGATATTTTTAGAAATGATTGGAGATTCAGGTTTTAAAATTTTCTTACCCTTGCGGTCACCTGAAGTGGTTATCCTTTCCTGTGAGAGCTGAGAATCCTATTCAATAACTTGTTCAACTATAAAGACTTCAGCACAGATTTTAGGGGTGGGAAATGATTGAGGTTATTGCAGAACAACACCTTTATCCTTGTTAGAGGAATCAGAATTATGATGATTCGCCTCCCCAGAAAAGATTTTCGCCCAAGACTTCTTACTCCGAGAGGTAAGGTGATGATCAACATTCTCGTCAACTTTTATCGCAACACCATGCACCTCATTCTTCTAATTAATCTTACCAGAAGAAATTTCCAGCCCATCAACACACTTTCATATATTTTTACTATCATCGTACTGATTCGATTGAGGAACATTAGCTTTCCAAGAATAAATTTTGTTCTTTTTGAGATAGTTGCCCACTTCATGCCCACGCAAAACACAGAAGCTGCAAACTATTAATAGTCAACAAGAAGAAGGATCATGACCAATAACATTACATAATTTAGTAATTTTTTCATAAGTGATCTTTAGATCAATAATTTCATCATCAGTTTCAAGAATTACCTTTTCAACAAGAGTCGCTCCCATTTCAACCTCAACCAAGAACCTGGAAAAGTGCCCAAAATGAACCACTTACATTTCCTTGTAAATTTTGATCAGGATGTCAATGGAAAAAGAAATATCATACAATATTTTGGGGTTCCAGAATATCCAATTCAATACATAAACCCTTACCCAAATTTGAGTATTGGTATTACCAAACTCAAAGGGGTTAAATTTCTTATCCCATTCTCGCAAGTGAATGATCCCAGGTTTGAGCACAATGGATCCAAAGACCTATGCTCGTACTTTCAATTATTATGTGGGAAATAGCATATGGAAGTATCCTCTTCCTAGTGAGACATACTTCCATGATGAAAACCCCCAAATCAATGAAATTCTCTTCTTGAATTCCTCAATTTTCAGAGGCTGAGAGCCTTTAGGCAGAAATAATCGAGCAATGATGGAAAACTCACCTATTTTGAAGCACTCTGAAACCACAACAAGATCAGCCTTAATGTTTCCAATACTACCTTTTCTTATAATGGAAGAATCATCATTCCTTAGAATCAAAAAAAATAATGATCAACTGAAGATCTCTCATCAGCAGCATCGTGACTCGTCTAGATCCTGATCCCAGGAGTAGGATCATGAGTGGCACCCGACACTGCCTCCAAAGTTGACTAAGGCACAAGAAATAGCTGAAAAGGCTGATATTCTTTCACTGTATTACCCTCTCCACCCTTCCCGGCCATCTTGTCTTCATATCTGAGTATCCCATCCGGAATACCACTCCATGCGACTGAAAAAAGCACAGAAGAAAATGCCTCCTCTGCCCCAAAACTCATCTTTGGTGAAACCACCAATTGTGGAGGCTGAGAAACCTTCACCGAAGTACCCTCACTACTCATCTCGAGCAGCCTTTCACTAAATATGGTCATCCTGACCTTGGAATGAGGAGAAATATACCTTGCGGCCAACGCAAGTTCGGGTGAAACCGCTTCTGTAGTCGCTGGATTAAAAATATCATAATTTAGATCTAAGGTTTATTTTTAGTTTAAACCCACTCATCTAATGAAATTGGGACAAGAGTTAGGGTAACTTTATTATATTATAATTTTATTTTTACCTTTAATTACCCGATTTACCCTTAATCGCGGTAAATAAAAATTAAAAAATTTACTAAAGTTATTGTTCATAAAAAATTTAATTTGATCCCATCAGACTATAAATATCATACTTAATTCTACCATTTATTTCTGTTTTTGTAAATTCAAATCATAAAAGTGACTAAATTAATTTTAACACTAATCTCGTGGATGTGACGAGAAGGCGGGTAAAAGTGACGTTCAAAAGTTCAATAATTTTTTATATCTAATTTCAATATAAAAATTATACCAATGAACTAAATTGGATTAATATATGTATAATTGATCTGTTTTGACTTTAAAATCAATTTATAATATAACCATAATTTAAATGAAAATGGAATTTTTTAACTACAATGTAGTATTTTCACTATTCATCAAAAAAATGAAACCTCTCAAAAAAAACTAAAAATTCACCCTAAGATAATTTTGAAATTATAAATTCAAAAATTAATTTCATTTTATCAAATTCAATTTTTAAAAGTTTATAAAACAAATTTCGTTGTTATTCATGGAAGGACATGAAAAGCAGTTCCTTTAAGAAAATAGTATTTTTAAATATATAATGATTTTACCAAAAATTATACATTTCATTGTAAATTTTATTTATTTATGTGAAAAAGATTTAAAAATATTTATTATTATTCATATTACTATGTTTAATGTCTAGTTTATAACTATCTCATTTAAATAATTATAATAGTAAAGTGTTGTTTTGTAGAAACTCAGTGTTGCATGTAACACAAGCCAAGCCAGTGTTGTGTGTAGTGCAAGCTTTCCTGGTGTTACATATAATATAATAAAATCTTAGTGATTTTATAAAATAAAAAAATCTATATTCAGTGTTTTGTGAAGTGAAATATCAAAATATTAAATTAATTTGAAAAAAATAAATTCACAAAATCTAGGGGTGATGTAGTTGAGCACTGTATTCCTAGTGGTTTTCTCTAGCCACTAGATATTCCTTAGTGTAAGTAGGAGGACGTCTTGATGGAATTTTTTACTGGTTTACCTTGATATCAAGGATACTATGATGTTATATGGGTGATATTGGATTGTTTGATGAAATTAGCCTACTGTATAGAGATTAGGGAGTTAATCTTAGTGTAAGTTTTGTTGAGGTGGTTCATAGAGGAAGTGGTGAGACTCTATAGAGACCTGAGGATTATCATCTATAATAATGATACTCATTTTACCTATAGGGTGTGGATAGGTCTTCAGTATTCTTTTGGATCTCAATTATCCCTTAGAACTACTTTTCATTCACATATGTATGGTCAAACAAAGAAAACTATCCAGAATCTTGATAACATGTTGCGTTATTATGTCCTAGATTTTTCAGGTTCATAGATGAGGCACCTTACCTAGTCAAGTTTTATTGAAACAATAGTTTTCACTCCACCATTTTCATGGAATTGTTTTAAAATTTTTATTTATAACCTTTAAATTCTTTGTTATTCTAGAATGGGGTAGGAGAGTCAGAAATTCTTGGGAAAAAAATAGTATAGAACACAATAGAAATGGTTTAGGTAATTTTCAAGATGATTAAAGTAGCATATGGTCACCAAAATTCATATACTGGTCATAGTATGAGACCTACGGAGGTTTATTTTGGATATCATGTGTTCCTAAAGGTGACACCTTGTCATGAGTAGTGAAGGATTAGTCATGAGAGTAATCTTTCTCCCCAGTTTTTTAGGCCTTTTAAGGTGTTTTCTTGCATCAGAGTCATGGAATATGGGATAGAACTTCCCCAATAAATTAGTGAGATACAAAATGTATTACATGTGTCAAATATCTATCTTTATCTTCCTGATTACTCCCAAATCATTTATTGGGGTGCGATCAATGTTAAAAATGATGGGACCTTCAAGGAGTTTCTTGTAGAGATCCAAGACCACCAAGATAAGGTGATACATGGGCACGTTATTCCGATGGTTTATATCCTTTGGAATCACTATGGTGTGGAGGATAGAACCTATGAATTTTATTCAAAGTTACACACTTCATACCCTGAGTTGTTTTTTGTTTAGATCTTATCTTGTATTGATTCTCATTCTTGGTTGTTTACCTTTGTCTGGTTTATGATATGGTTTCCTCTTCTTTGATGTTTTGTTAGTGACATTGCTCTTATTTGATATGAATCTTCCCATGGAGAGTGTTTGGGATCTTTTTGTTGATTTTTCACGGTATTTAACTTAGTTACTTTAAGATAGTTGGTTGGAGATTATTAAGAGGTATCTCAGGGGGTGGTTGTTCATAAAAATAATTTTCCTTCTTTCTATCTAGTTTTGGTTTTAAATTTTCAAGGATGAGAGTAGTTTTAGAGGTATATGATTTAAGGTATCGATTCCTAGCATCCCATCCTTCGGGAGTTTTGGGTATTATAGGTTCCCGTAGGAGAATCAAGGAGGATATGTGGCTTAGAATGGTTCCAATACCATTTTTGGCATGGTAGCAACATGGATCTTTGGGATGCAATGTAATGAATCTTTTCTATAGTGTGGGTTGTCCAACTATGGAATAGGGTCATGAGAGGAAGTATTTTGGAGATATTATCATTTTTAGCATAGTTGCACCATGGAGAAGTTGGTTGTGGCATAGGATCTTGAAATTGTGATGGGGAGAGGCTATTAATGGAATAGGGCTTTGAGGGGTGTTCTACTAATTTTGGGCTAGCTGTGTTGTGGGGTGTAGGTTTCAACATAGTCCCCTTCATGGAAAATAGATTCTATGTAATGGTGGTCTTAGATTCACCATAATCCCTCTCACCATTTTATAGGATCTTTCCTATGGTTCTTGGATATAGGTTTGACTAGGTAGGATATGGTATGGTCTCTTATGATGTTTCATAATCCTTACTAATTAAACTAGTAATATTACATGGTTAAGGGGGTTGTGTCATGGTGTTGTGTTTTGAAGAATTCCTATAAATACTTTAAGCTCCTATAAACCCACATTTCTTCCATATTTCTGTCTTAAACCCTAGGAACACAATAGGTATCTTCTAAGTTTTTTAAGCCCCTTTTAGTCATATTCAAACCCAACCTTATATGGATCGATCCATGGTGATCTGAGGTGATTTATTTCACTTTCCTTATAGTTTATTCCATGTTCAGTCTCATTTCCTTTCATTCTTCCTTTACATGTTATAGCAGTTGATCTCATTAATTATAATGGAGTTATTGTTTGTTTTTTATTATGGTTGTGGCATGGAATTCTTAGATGGTTGTAGCTTCCTTGTAGGAGAGGTGATCAAAGATCCACATTGTTGTTTTGTTCTCATTTTAATAACATTGAAAGCCTTAAGGTAAGTTATTCATTTCTTGTCCTTTTATATTATGTGAAATAATAAATTTATCATGTTTTTTTCAGAATTATAATTAACCCTAATAAATGATAAACTAAATAATTAAAATAAATGGTTTGTGGTTAAGGATTTAATGTTCTTCTATTGTGATAATAGTTTACCATTTTATTTTCTAGATAGTATGTTATATATGATATGGTTTAGCATGTTTAATTTGATAAAAATGGTAAAAGAAAGTGAATCTATTAAATTTTTGGTTGGTCAAATAATTAAATGAATCCAATGATTCTTATAATTTGTTGTAAATAAAATGATGTTTAATGTTTGTTTAATTGAAATTTTTATTCAATGGTTAATGTAATTAGATAAAGAACTTGAAGCTAAAATTATTTTTGTTGATAATGATAAAGAGGAATGTTAATGTAATTGTTCTTCATTAAAGTTTATTGAATTTGGGAGTTATTCATGGAATCATTTTTAAATAATTGATAGTTTTTATAGTTTATTCCTTAGGTTTCCTATGGCTATAACTTGTGAAAAATGAATTCTTTAGTTCAATATGGTAATAAAATCATTTTTTTGATAAGGATAAATCCTTGGGGGTGAATGATCTTGTTTGTATGTGAAGGTTTGATGCCTCATTTTTAAGTCTCGGATGCCCTGTTGACTTAATTTATTGTTTACATCCTTCTAGGTTTTCTCTAGATATGATCCTCTCTATGTGATGTGATGGGAGCCTAGGATAGTTTTTTGGTTCGGTTAGATAAGTGTGGGGAGGCATGGGTTTGTGGCAGCAGTTGATGCCTATGATGGTGAGATGCATGGTGATATTCATTGTGGTGTCAAGGATTTCATCGGGCGTGATGTAATGGTTTGAATTTTGGATTACCTATTGTTGTTCTTAAAGTTGGAGTTCTACTTGATAAATCTTTTTAAAGGCTATATGGTGGAGATTCTTGTTCTTGCATTCCGTTTCCCACTTCTTGTGGTAGATGGTTGTGCTTGGTTATCTATATCTTTATGGTATCTTAGGTTGTTTCCTAGAGTACATGGAATAATGTAATAATGGTAATGTTTAATAAATGACTTATCCAATGGAGTTATAAATTATTGTAATGAAAATGTTGTTAATCTTGAGAAATCGTGGAATCGGTTGGATTAGGCCCGGTGGGCATGGACTTCACTCTAATGGTTAATGAAATATAATTTGGAGTAATGTTAACTAATGGATAATGAATTAAATAACACAATTTTAAATGTTAAAAAAGTAAAATGGTAAGTTAATGAATCTCTTTTAATACTTTTTTTCTTATAGGATATCTATTTATGAGCGGTGTAAGTCAGGTTTCCAAGAGACGATAGCTGTAATAAAGCCTAAAAATAGGTTAATGATCATATTTTGGTTATGATATTCATTATATCATGTATGTTTTTTGATTTCATAGGCTACTCCACCCATGTTGGTAGGTAAACTAACACCCAATGGACTTTAAGAGGGTGTTTTCTATAACATCTAGGTTTTAAAAGGATAGATGGATGACTATCCTTTCTGCCCCCACTCTCTTCTTATCATAGTATTATGTGTCGGTAAGTGAGGTGGTTATCTTTCCCATATATGTTTGTAAAGGGTTTTAATGGCTTGTTGTTATTCCACACACATGTATCTCTAAATATAGTATCCTAAGTATTATTATAGGTATGACATGTATGGGTTGTAATGTCTTAAGGTACATTACTCAGTGTATGGGTTATGATGCCTTGAGATACAATACCCAATTTATGATACAAAAAAAATGAGATGTGGTGGTTCCTGAAAACTAATTTTTTACTATATGAAGATATAGTTTGGATGATGAGATAATGTGATGCATGAGATACATGTAATGATACTTTATCCTAGGTGTTTTCGAGTTGTCTTCTTTTGGAGAGAGATGGCTCTAGACATACGATTTTAGGGAAGAGCATAAAACTAGTTGGGAAGCAGTAGTGGGGTACCCTTTTTGTTACTAAATTATATGATCTCTTGTATATCCTACTTGGTTAGATATTATCCATGGTGAGGCTGAGAACATAGTATACTTGTTTAGGTGATGTGTTAGCTTCACTTGTTGTTCACCGGGCTTTAGTAAACTTTATTTATCTTTATCATAAGAGGCTCTGGGGAGGGTCCTACTAAGTATACATTTTATTCTTACCCTAATATATATAAACTATTTGTTTAGGTTATAATGAAAAATTTGTATACTTGGTTGGATATTACTAGATCGTGGTTGTTTGTGAGTTTTTTGGGATTCGTGGTCACTGTCGATTTTATCATTTAGTACTTGTAGTTATTATTCCATGTTGTTTTAGTTTTTGATGACATTAAATATATGTACTTGGGTTTATTTACATATATTTGAGTAGGATTTTAATGGTTTACTTTCCTTATCTCTCATTACTCATATTCTTTTAGAGGGCAATTCCTCCCATTTTCATGTATAATATACCCTTGGTGCTTGTTACCAACCTTTGACCTGTTGGAGGTGGGCTTCAAGTGGTCACTATATCTCTTCTCTTATTACTAGCCTAGGAGGGGTTCCTTTAGGGGTAATGATTCCTGATACATTTTGATAAATATATTTTGGAAAAATTTATCCAAAACAACATGTATTTATTCTTCTAATGTTTATCCTTTTTTTTAAAGACTAAGTATGCCTTTATTGATTTGGAGTACCCAATAATGATAACTTCATCATATTTTGAATCAAATTTTCCAATATTGTCTTTGGTGTTAAGAATAAAAAAATCAACTAAAAAATTTAAAAAAATCTACTTTTTGTTTTTTATTTTTCCAAATTTCATAAGGGTGATTTTTGAGAAAATTAATTATGAGAACACAATTAATGATAAAGCATGTATTATTCCTAGCCTCAGTCAAAAAATATCAAGGTAAATTAAATTCATTTAAAATATTTTGAGTGATTTCATGGATAATTTTATTTCACCTATATACTACCCCATTATTTTTAGGGGTTTTAGGAGTATAAAAATAATTATTATATACTTGAGAAGAGAAAAAATCATCAAATTATTTTTTATCTAATTTTCTTCCATGATCAATTAGAATTCAAATAATTGTTAAACCTTTTTCATTTTAAACTATTTTAGAAAAAAATGATGAATACTTTACAAGATTAAATTTTAAGAGAAAATAATTAAGATCAAGTAAATATTATAAAGTCATCAACATTAAAAAAAGTATAGTATTTTCCTCCTATAATTTTAATTTGATAAGGTCATAATAAATCAAGATGAATTAATTCATGATATTTTAAAGAAGAAATTATTTTTTATATTTAAAAGAACATTTTTTTTGTTTACCATATTAGAATGATTCAAAAACTATGTCGTATTTGAATTATATTTTGGGTAGATCTCATACTATTTGATAATAATTATGTCAGACAAGTGAGTGTGTGCTATAATGACCAATGAATCAATTCCAAATCCATGAATCGCTAACATATGCACTTAAACGTTTGAAGATTTTTCTTTAAAGAGATATTAAATTGATTTTATAAGAATTTTGAAATCAAAGTGGCAAACAAAATATTTCATTTTCATTCAAAAACTTTACAAAAGTCATTTATGAAAGAAATTTTAAAACAGTTATTCCACAATTGACTAATTTTTAAAAAATTATGTTTCAATCCTTTAACAAAAAAATCAATATGTGTTGGGTTATAAAAACCTATGGTATCTTCATCAATTATCTTACCCTTAGAGTTATCACTGAAGGTGATGTGACCTACTACTTTATTGATTCGATTAAATTCAGAGAGTTAACCACACATGTGTCATGATAAACAACTATGAAGGTACTATAGTGCATCTTGGGTTTTTCTCAGAAGATACCTTTCCTACAAAATCAAATGAATATAGGTTTTGGTACCCAAACAAACTTTGTTCAGCTAATTTTAGCTAATAAAGATTTAGGTATCAAAATTATTTTATCATGGTATTTTCTTTTGAAAAATTACATGAAAGATGAATTGATTTTGGTCACCCATATCATGCATTATTGAAATAGCATTCATAAATTAAATGACCAATTATTTAAAAATAATTTCAAAACTTATCTTATGATCATAATTTAACAAAAAAAAAATCAATGTATTTTTTGAGGTGCCGACATGATTCGAGAAACCAAGACCAACCTATTTCTTTCCATATCTTTGATAAATCTAAATTGTTTTAGAGTATCTTAACATTGGTTGAACTTGGAGAGAGAAATTTTTAGATATTTTATGGTGGATTCAATCTTATTGAAATCTTACTGATTCTTAATTTTCATGTGTAAATATTTCTTTCCTTGAAAATTAGTTCCTTATCTTTTTGAAGTTGTTTTTTATTAAGAAATTGATTGTATTTTTTATAAATTTTATTATTATAAATAATTAGGTTCATGAAATCTATTTTAAATTTTATCATAATAGTTCTTAATAATTAAGGTTACTTGAAGAGAAAGATGAAGAAGAAAAAGGGAGAAATTAGAAGAGGAGGAGGAGGATGAGGAAATGAGAAAAGGGTTATTATCCTCAATTTCTTCATCAACATGTGCTTTAAGGCACCTAGGACTTGATTCAATTGAAGTGTTTGAGGTAGTTGAGTCTGTGGAGTCCTCACTAAAATTCCACATTGTAACTTTTAGAGCCTTATTAAAAAATTTCTTTTCTTTAACCTTATTTTTATAAATGGGGTACTCTGGCTTAATTTGACCTTTTTTATTATGTTCATATCATGTCACTTTTGGTTCCAATTTTTTATTTTCCTTTTTGGTTTGGTTATTTTTCTTAAATAATTTTTTCATGTTCTTGGTGATTTGAGAAAAATCTTGAACTTCACCACTGGGAAAATCATTATTGGTAGCTTTGAAGGTGATAGTTTTCTTTACACCTTTGGCTCTATTGGACTCTTCACAACTTTTCACTTAATTGTAATTTCATAAATCATAAGGTATATTATTAGTTCTTTAACCACTATTTTCTTTACATCCATCACTTCTTATATGGATATGACTTTGGGTACCTTATTTCTCTTATAGGACCCAAATTATCTTATTCACTAGGGTTTCTATATACAAATAATCACCAGGATACTTTTAACTAGTTAAAATGTTAGTAAACCACATAAACATAATAGTGATAGATTCACTAGTATGAATATAAAATATTTTGAAATATTTCCTATACATGTCTAATCTAGTATGTTTAACTTTTTTTGGTTCCTTCATGAGTAACTTCTAGAAATTTAAATATTTAATGATCTATTTTACATGTGGAAACATGATTAATTTCATTTCCATCAAGACCACAATGTAAAGAATTTTTAGATTTGTTATTAAGTTAAAATTTCTTAAAATCATCAGGAGTACACTTATATTCATGTCCTTTAGTTAGAATATATTATTGCATAATCATTTTCCAAACTAGGTAACTAATTCTACCAAGAAAGGTTGACATATGATTTTTCTAATAGAAATAATATGGGTCATAAAAAATAGGAGCATGAGGATAATAATTAGATTCCATCATAAAAATATCAAACTTTAAACTCAATTAATATTAAAAAAAAATTAAAATAAATACAATTTTAAAAACAAAACATTTTTTAACAAGGTAATTTAAAAAATAAATTATTTTGAAATGATAAAGTGATAAAGAAATAAATTTTATAATTTTGATAAAGTGATGAATTGATAAATTTGTTCTGAATTGTAAAGTTAATTTCAAAAATGATAAATATAGTATGCACAGTGTAAAATGGTCAAATAAAATTTATGAAATTATGTATATTATAGTTGAATGATACAATGCATAAATTAAAGTACAGAATAAAAATAGTTTGATAATGGAATTTGGTGATAGATCGGTGTGAGCCCCTACATATCCTCCCATCATGTTTATAGGTCTATATTATTACTACCTTAATATTTTCAGTGATTAAGAAACATATCCCTCAAGATTATGGTTATGATAACCCTCTTGATCTTCACTAGTATCCAAGGAACTCTTCCTGCACTTTTATAGTAGTGAGAACCCATTGAAAAAAGGTTATGATAAGAGAGAGGTTCTCTTAGTGAAAACATAATACAATATGATTCCATAATATCTTCAAAGGATGAGTATAATTTTAAAATAGGGATTGAAAGAAGATGTAGGAGAAGATACTTGGTGGTTGATAGAGAAATGAGATTATATTTGGCTCTTTGAAGGGAGTATTTGAGAATTCTAGAGATTTGGCATGATGGAATCATTGATTTTTATTAAAAAAATTGTTCAAATCCCCCATGAGTATTTAATAATCCAAGTACCTCCTTTTATAGAATAAAAAATTTCTAGTAATATTCTATAATTCATCAGGGTAATTAAAACCAAAGAAGGTTCAAATTATTTCATTTTGACCAATAATAAATTCACTCTTGGAACTGTTGTCTCAACATATCGGCTACTCAGTACACCTGAACAGAATGTTGGTGGGTCACATGTAGCCTTCTAGTTCTATAAAATCACATACAAGAAATTTGCTACTAGCCAGCGGCTGGCTGGTGATCTTCTAGCAGATTACATCACATTTAGAATACTCAATAGTTAGTCAGTTCCCTGCACCAGCGAGTCAGTGTTTCCTACACCCTTGACTCTAAATCCTTGGTCCTTTAACTTATTTCTAGAGACTGTTAAGTCTTAAATAAATTACTTCCATGAATTCAATGTATGATAAAATTCACTTCAATACTTCATTCATTATCCGATATGATTCTTCAAATACCTTCAAGATGTATTTGAATTGACTTTATTAACTTCATTTGGTCCATAAATAACATCACTTGGACTTTAAAAAATATAACTAAAAACACTCAGTGAAATTTTTAAAAACATAAATGAGGGTTTGTGGTCTTCAAAAACACTATAAGAGAGAGGTACAGTAGTATAATCCCCAACCAAACAACAACATTCGACCTCCATGCTTATCGTACAGAGTTATTCATCGGAGCACACCACTCCTAGCCTCCTATCAAAAATGTTGTCAACATTAATTTCTAGAAACATTTCCAACCATATATTACACACTATAAATAAATTCCCACCTTAGAATTTATACTTTAAATTACAAATTTTGGTGGTTTTTCATAAATTAATTAATGTGTTCATGATATAATAACTATGGGTTAGGTCCATCTTCCAATTGCTATTTTCTTCTTTATAACTTCTATACTTAATGATTTTAAAAGAAATTATTATGGAGAGGAGAAACCATTTATTTTATATAAGGTGTATGTGGCTATGATAAGTGATGTGGTATAATTACAACCATAATTATAAATCATAAAATGATTTTTTATAACAACTTTAACTTTAAATAATGAAAAAAAAATTATAATTTCTAAAATATTCATGGTGGGAAACACAAATTATTATTTTTTTTAAAAAAATTTAATTCACTTTAAGTAGTGGATTAAGATCATTAAAATTACATTCACTTTATAAAATTAATTTAAGAAATCATTCATTGAATTTCATGATTCCTTAATGATAATTCTTTATTTATCAGGAATGATCATATTATACCAAAACACTAATTTTATTTATAATGATGGTAATTATTTATACGATTTCACTATCTTAGTGATAAATTATATGAAAAAACATCCACTTTATAGAATTATATTGTGTTAATTATATAACATATTATTTATAATCCATAATGAAAAATAAAAAATAATTTTCAATATTTCTACTGCTAGAGAAAACATTAATTAATAAAAATATTATTCAAAAATTTTTCAAAAATAATTATTTTCATACCATCCTTTAGAGACACAATATTTCATGAATATCAATAAGTTGTATTTTATTGTATAAAATAATGTTACTTTATTGATATTTTTTAAAAATTTATTGTTCTATTTTAAAATTGATTTCCATTAAAATATTTTTGGTGTCATATTATTATTATTTATTATCCTATATAAATATATAATTTATAATGGTCATAATAAGTTATCATAATCACTTTGACCTTGATTTTAAAAAATCAATCATATTTACATTCACTTTAGGTAATTAAATAAAAATTTTAATAAATATTAACATTTTTTTAGGGAATAGAATAAAAAAAATTAATCAAGTTTTATGGTATTTTCAAAACCATTAGTGTGAATATGTAATTCAAAATTTTGATACAATTCATGAGATGATATTATACATGATATGTCCCAATCATGGAGAGAATTCACTAAGATAGGGATGAATCAGTGAGCTAAATTTCTATTCTCCTTTTATGATTTCTTTTAAATCTGTTAGCTATGCCTAATAATTCCATGTTTTAATAATAAAAAAGTAATATTTATTTTATTTATAATAAATTATATGTTTTATGGAAGTTAAATATGGAAGTTAAATATTTTTCTAGGAATTTTTTAATTTTTCCTAGGTATGAAAACAACTGTAAAGCCAAACTGGCCAGACAATAGATCGTGAATCCATACCAGTTAATGTGTGTAAAAGAGTGAAAAATCGTCTTAGTTCCTCTCAAGTGACCAAAATGTAACTAATAAAATTCAAGAAGGTTTTTATCATCCACATGAAGCCATTTGGGACATTTCTGAATTTTTTCAAAGGTCGTAAGTGGCCGCACAACAAATGGATCGACCACATGCCTATCAGATCGACTATGCTAGATTTCTTGAAAATTACTCAACCAATCACATGAGTAACCAAGTGAACTCAAGACCAATCGGAAATACCTCACATTATATCTTAGCAATGATCTATCAGTTTTCCCACTATGTTATGGAGATACATCATGACTAAACTAAGAGGTCGCACATTGAAGTGAAATGATCATATGATAGAGTTTGATTTTTGAAAAGTACTAAAGAGACTTTACGGACTTTGAGTGACCATATGTTCACTTGAAGATATTTTATGCTAGATGGATCAACTAAACATCTTATAATTTTTTCTAAGTATTGAAGTGACCATAGAGAATATGGCATGTAACTCTTTAATAAACAATGAGTAAAGTGGGATTATATTTTAATATAACATATTAAAACCACCTTCTACACAAAATAAAATGATTGGTCTAAATGATTTCATGCATTCGAATTTCGCTCCAAGTACAAGGATTAGTAATGATGCTTTCCCAACAAATATTTTTATAGGATTTTTTTTAAATAAGATCAGGGTTATATAAATATAGGGAGTTTTTTGAAAAAATGAAAAACGAAAACTAGTACTCTATTTTCAACAACTATACACTATATTTTTTATGTTAACTTTTTCATAAGATATAATAACTTATCCAGTCATTGCATCTCATTTTTAAGAACTAAAGGAAAACATCAACATGAGAAGCGACATTTGCAGAACAATCAAGCTTCGATATTTTTCTACATGGAACTTTCATATTTGTATCTATCTATTATTTTCACATTTTAGTTGTTCTTAATATTTTCTATAAATTTTTTAATTAAAATACTCTTGTAAAGAATAGAAGAGTATTCAAATACTCTTTCTTTACTTCCTTTAAATTTTCACTCTCATAAAAACTGTAGAAGAAGATTAATGATAAAATGGATTTCCATGTGTACTGTTGTATTTGTTTACCTAATCTAGGTTGTAGATCTATTTATTTTTTAATAAATGTTCTTGGTAGTAGGTGAATATAAATTGGAGAGTACTATGTCTTAGCTTGAGACTAAACCTCTTTTATTTTTTTTTGTGTTTTAATATTTTTCTTACTCTATTTTTCAACTGCTTTAAAATCATTTTTACAAAACTATACTTTTATAGATAGATTTTACATGTGATATATTTACTATTTAATGTGATTATAATAATATCAAAAGAATAGTAAAACCAAAAGTTATTTTAACTGAGTTTTGATCAAGATTATAAGAGGTTATTTAAAAAATTAAATTAAATATAACTACAGTATTAGTAAACTAGGAAATTTCAAAATTGGAGGATTTTGGTTTTTAAACATAAATTTTTTTTAGATGCTAAATTAAAACCCATCTTGATTATTCTACTCTAAACAAAATTTGGTAATAGAGGTTTTTATTTATTTCTTATTTTTATTTATCTAGTTTTAACTGTGATCAAGTTTTTAACCAAAATATTTAAATTTCTATTAATTTTAAATTTTTATCTTTATGGATAATAATATACTTTAGGTTAGTATTATAATAAAACCTCCATATAATAATTTTAAAAATTGTGATCAATTTAATATCAACATGAAACAATATCTTGAAAGTATGGGTATTGATATTTGGACTATAATTGAAGATCAATATGAAAAAACCTAAATATAAAAGAGTTGAATAGAGTGATACCACTATGGTTTTATATGAATATAATCATAAATAAATTAATAAATTATCTTTTACACTAGGAAAATTTGAATTTAATAAAATATCTTAATGTTCTATAGCTTTTAAAATTTGGTATTCCATATTTTTGTATCATGAAGAAACATCTAATGTAAAAGAAATGCATTTAAATACCAGTACTATTAAGTATGATACATTTAAGTTGAATGTTGATGTGTCTAGTTCTCAAATGTATCTCATTTTTAATGATATTAAGACATGATACATGCAATGGGAAAATAATTTGATGAAAACTCTCAAGTACTGAGTATTTTATGATGCTTACCAGATAGATAGAGAGGCACTGCCATATCTATTTAAGAATCATGTGTTGTAAGAAGGATACAAATAAAGGAGATGATGGGAAAACTAATTATGTACAAGGAAGAAGTTAAAGTGAATTATGAGTTTGTTAAAAAAATAAATAAATTTAATTCAAAGCATATCATTCAAAATCCAATGAAGTGATCAAAGAAGTAAGCACTGGTTTGAAGTGTGACACCCCCTGTGTCACAGTGTTGTTATTTTTGTGTTTTGAGGTTAAGTGGAGGTCCAGTTTGAGTTTCTATGGAGTTATGGCTTGGAATTTGAGTATTTTTATAGGTTTTAATTTTTTCATGGTTAGAGTGCACAGTTAGAGGGAAACCGTGTGGCCTCCCTTCATGAGGATCCTTTTTAGTTTATTTTGAATTACGAGTGGTCTGTCAACAGGAACTACGCATGGTTAAGTCTAAACCATGAAAAGCCCTAGGAGGAACCGTGTGGGATCCTTGGGAATAAGTGTTATTGTTAATGACTTTATCATGTTTTATTAAAACATACAGAAAGCATGAAATGGAATCTATCATTTTGACAGAGTCATTTAGCATGGATTCCATATGATTTATCAAACTGTGTAGAGCTCCTTATATGATATGTAGAGCTTGGGTTGTGATAGGGGTGAGGTACATGGTTTTTTAAAACCATGTGTCACCAAAGGTGTATTCATTAGATTTGTGTTTGACCTATATAGTTTCCATTTCATAGTTTATCGAATTGTGCACCCTGTCTAGGTGTTTAAAATTTTAAGAAATTACTAGAATACCCACTTTCAAATTTAAGGGGTTTCACCCCCTATTCTTCCCCTTCACTTAGGGTGACCCCTTGGGAGCTCTTGGAAGATTTACACCCTCATACCTAATTAAATAATGGTTTTTTTGGTAATTCCAAAAGTTTTTAGGGGAGTTCTTCATCACTTTTCCCCCTTATTCCTTCTATATCCCTTTTTTCTTGGTTTTTTCTTTCCCCATGAACCCTAAGTCTCTCTTGGATGATTTCAGGGTTTTGGGTGGAAGTAATGATGGTTTTTTGTGGTTTCTAGGAGTGTATACCATGTTCTATCCCTATGGGTGTTCTTTTTATTGAAGGAAACAAGTTTTATCTTGATTATTATCTCTTTTAGGTGGTAATTACATTGAAATTGCTTCATTTTTTAATTCAAAATATTCTTGTTATTTCTAAATTCAATTTTATTCAAAGTATGAATATATGTGATAAACTTGTGATATTTAGAAACCATTTATTAGTGTTTTAATCTTCATATAATTGGATGTTCATGTGGATTCCATGTTTTTGTGTTTGAAATGAAATTTTTAAAGGTGATAAGATTTTGTAAAATTCCTATATGGATTTTTGAAACGGTTTTCATGTGGTGAAATGGGGTTTGAACCATTTTTGGTTTTTTATGAGTGAAAATAATATTTTAAAGGGAAATTGGTTTTGAAATGTGGGGTTAGCCTCTAAGTGATTTATTAAATGGTTTCTTGGGTGAATTTAAAATGGTGGTTTTAAATCTATATATGATTTACCCCTGATGGAAAATGCATTATTGGATTTTGTAAATGGTTGGATGGGAAATAAATGGACTTTGGGACTGTTTTTGGATTTTAAAGAAGATAGCCCATGTGAAAGGGTGACTATGAAATTTTTTTATTGGTGGGTGATTTATTTTACTGTCAAAATGGTGTTTAGAAAGGTGTTTTATAAAATTTGATATCATTTAGAATCTCGAGACATGTTTTATTGTTAAAGGCTTTATTGGTACTTTGTTTGTTAAATGGTGGATGTGATACACCCCTTGATTTTCCCTTATTTTTATACCCCATGTGTGGTTTCATTATCACTATGTAATACTTGTTTTCTACCCTTTCATGGTAATGTTATTATTATTTCACGAGTGTATTTTATATATATATATAGGTTTTTTCATCATTGGTTTTTGGGGGTGAGGGTAATTTTGGTTATGCCTTATGTGTTAGACTTGGCTCGTTTGTTCGTATAACTCACTTTCCTGTTATTGGTCATGGGAAACCATGTACTAAGTGGAATGTATAGATTATTCATCTAGTGGGTTCACATGTTTATATTTTCCCACCAGCCATGTTAGGTGTAACGTATCGAACCTAGATGCCATAAAAAGGTTCCCTAATCCTGGTTGAACACATGGCATAAAGTTCATTTACCCAAACTCCAGAGTATTTTGACTAGTATAAAGGGAATAGGGTGTGTCCATGGGGAGAATGTGCCCCCATAATATAGTATAACACATCATAATATCATTAAAAATCAATAGTGGAAGCAGTGTGACAATCATACATAAGATAAATGAACAAGATATGAATATATAACAATTCCAAAAGTAATCGCATATAAAGATGATGATGATACAAGTCATGTATATATAGGACATCCAAAATAAGAATACATGGAATAAGTCTGATACATGTAAAAAAATAAAAAAATGCCAAAAATTATCCTATTTATCATCATGAGCCTCAGCATAATCTTGTTCTCCCCTACTCCTAAGAAGAAATCATAAACCTATAGGAGGGTGTTTTCCCTTATCCATACCTAAAAAAATATAGTCTATTCATGTACCCATTAGTGGGCCAAATAGGGTTTGAGATATAATACTAGTAGGTAAACACTCAAAGGTCTAATGTCATCCAGTTAGTGAATATATAATAATAACATTGTTTCATCAGTAATAGACTATATAAAGGAAGAACTAAAAGTAAAAAACATGTAAAGGTCTCGGTTCCCATGGAAACCTATCCTATGCTCCCTTCTTCAGCCTCACTCAGTAAATCTCTAAATAAACATTCAGTCCTATGTCAATTTAAAATCAAATTCATTTAATCATTCAATCTCACTTAATAAATAATCCATGATGCCTGTCATGTAGCCCAGTTTCCACCATACAGATATGCGATTAGAAGATTATTAAAATAACCATAAATAAGGTATAAGTCTTTGACCAAATCCAATCTTATTCTTTGGATTGGAAGATTTTTCATATAAATAATTTCATTAATTATTAAAATAATTACATGATCTTTTTCTTGGAATTATTAATTTGGAATCTAAGTATCACTTCAGGTGTATCATAAACCAAGAACCTTACAATCACATCCTAGTAATTACTCATTAGAATCCTGGTATCACTCTAGATGTGGTATAAAATCACTTATCACTAAGGCCATCCTAGGTGGTCTTCTATTGGAGCCCAAGTTTCACCCATGGCATATATGATCAAATGATCCTTGAGTCCAAGTATCTCTTGGGTGTATAATAGTAATCCCCCATGAGTCCATATTTGGTAATCCCCTAGGGATTCCAAGTATCACTCAGGTGTAAGCAAGGTAGAATCCAAATGATTCTATCCATGGAATTCATATAATAACCCATGTGTCACCCAAGGCATATAAAAACATGCATTCAATCAGTATGTTTTAACTATGTCAAGCTCAACACAAAGAACATCACATTTCAATTTCACGTAAAAAGGTGGCTCAAGGAACGAGATAAGCTTAGAAGGATTAGCCTCTTATTTATCTCACATAGGCATTTCATTATAAGGATAACTCATGATTAATAAGAAATTATATGGCAAGATACAAGGTCCATGGTATTTCCATTCCCTTTATTTTATCAATTCAATTTACACTTCACATTATAATTCAATTCAATTACAATTGACAATTCCATGTTAACATCCCATAGAAAATGGTCAACGAAACACCAAAAAGGTATCCAAAATCAAAATCCACCCATGGCGGTCCATTTAATTACACAACACACCCAAGGGTTGGTTCTGATTCAAGTTCCCCAACTTGTAATCATTTATCAATGATCTCATTAATTACATAGGTCACACCTATTCAATTTAATCAATGATTAGATTTTATTTCAAGGGTGTCACTCTAATAATTGGGTGTGCAACATAACGACATATATATAAACACTTCAAATTTAAGGAAAAATCATGATACAACCTATTTTAGTTCCATAGTAGATCGCTCGTCTAGTATCAGGTCCTGATTCGACTCAGATTAGGATAAAATCGAAAGGGCATATTAGCTTGCACCTAAATAGCACAACCAATACTAAGAAGAATGAGGAACAACATAAAAGGAATAAATATCTTAACAATGTAGATCCAATGATACTGACGACACTCAAATCCAAGATCATATAAAGTAATGGGATCCAAAACTCCCATTCCACCTTCAAAGGAGCCCACAAGATCTAAGGGCTTCCAACAGATAAAGAATAGGAAATAGTGTTTAAATAATAGATTAATTAATGGAAAATGGTAAATTCACTAAAATCCTTGGGTCACATTGTTTGGCCACATGGTTGGAGAAACCATTCACCAACTATGTTCCCGTTACTATATGAAGGGGTACTTCACATGGTTTTCTTACAAGATTTGACTAACCATGTACAAACTATGTCTCAGCCCACTATAAAAAACTAAATACATGCCTACATGGTCGTGTGACTCAAATTGCATGGTTTTTCTAACTAATCAGCCTGTAGGACTCCACTGTCTATCCTCACATGGTTATAATTAACCATGAAACCTACCACCATGATTTCTACTAACCATGCGCTAGGCTTATTTCACCCTAAAAGCTGGGTTCGGGGCTTTGAACTAGCCCTGAACACCCCCCATTACCTCCATGAACTCAAAGGGCATTCATATTAGGCCACTTTTAAAAATTTAAACAAAACATTTATGGAAATTAAAAGACTTTATACCTTAAGAAATAATTGGGTTCTTACAAACTTCCCCCCTTAGATTAATTCATCCCCAAATTTCCCTTAAAAGGGTGGTAAAGGATCATATATGAACAAATCTGGCCACTATGTCTGTATATCGATCTCCCTCTCTCATGTCTGATCTTATACACGGTCATGTTGTTGTAGCACCCATACTAAAGGAACTAAACAGCCTCAGAGAACCTTCATGATATGATCCACAATATAAATAGGATGCTCCTCAAAGGATGTATCTTCTTGTAACTCAAACTCATTGGTCTAAAATAAATGAGACAATTATAAATGGTAGTGGCATATCTAATATATGTAGATGACATTGTACATGGACCTATGACTATGAGGTAACTGAAGCATATAGGCTACCATCCCGACTCTCTCCAGAATCTCAAAAGTCCTAATGTAATGCGGTGAAATATTTACTTATCTCCTGATCCTCCTATGTCTCATCTTCAGTAAAAATATAAAAGGACTTGATTCCTCACCTCAAACTCTAGAGGTTGTTTGAGGTGATCAGCATGTGATTTATGTCTTGACAGCACAGTGTCCATATTTTTTTGAATCAAATGAACTTGTTTTGTGGTCTCCTTAACAAGAATAGGTCCAATCATAGCTTCCTCTTCTTCCTCTAACCAACATAGGGGTGATCAGCATGGCCTACCATACAAAGATTCATAAGTTTCCATTTGTATAGTATCCTGAAAGCTATTATTGTAGGATAATTAAACTAGGGTTATGTGCCTCTCTAAAGAGCACCTAAAATCTAGGATGTATTCTTGAATCATGTTCTCACTGACATGTATCATGCACTCTAACTATCCATCTATCTGAGGGTGGTATGTTGTACTCAGAAGCACCTATTTATCCAACACCCACTATATCTCTTTCTAGAACTATGAAGTAAATCAGGTGTCCCTATCTAAAACTATAGTATAGGGGACCCTGTAGAGTCATACTATCTCACAGATATACAACCTCTCAAGTTAATCTACTAAAAATTTATCCTTTATAGGTAGGAAATGAGAAAACTTTTTGATCCTGTCAACAATAGCCCATATGGAATTATTACCTTGAGGCAACCTTGGTAAAATTGTCACAAATTATATCACAACATTGATCCATTTCCACTCTATAAAGGGTAGCTACTATAAAATTCTAGTTGGTCACTAGTGTTCCTCCTTCACCTATTAATAGGTGGAACATTTCATGACAAAACCATCAACATCCATTTTTATACTCAGCCACCAGTATTGGTGATGTAAATCTTGATACATTTTGGTGATGTAGGGGTGAACTTCCTAAGTTGAAGAATGAGATTTTCACATCATATCCTTATGAATGTATGATGAAACCCATAAAAATCATGAATATGAAGAATTTATCCCCACCTATGGTCTAACTAGGATGTGGGTACTCACCTGCCACACTCTCTTATAGGACTAGGCCCTCATAATCTGATAGCAACCTCATCCCCACTCTATCCATAAGTATAGAGGTAATAGATAAGGATGAAATAAAGGATTTCCCCTAAGTGTCATGTACCTAAAATTGAATCTCTAAGAATATTAATATAAGCTGCTACTCATTACTAGCTTTCTGAACTGCCTATATTTGAGTCCACCTACTTAGTACAACAACCACTACATTTCCTTTACCGGGTATATAGGAAATCTTGAATTAAAAAGACTATAGGTATTCGACCCACTTTTACTGCCTCATATTCAGATCATGCTGTATAAATATGCACTTGAATATTTTTTGATTTGTGAACACCACAAAACTATCTCCAAGTAAGAAATGTCTCCAACAGTGAAAAGCATAAACAACTACAACTGACTCAAGATCATGCATTGGGTAGTTCCTCTTGTGTGGCCTCAATTACTGAGACTCATATGTTATGAATCTACCCCCCTTCATAATAACTTATCCTAGACTGATACATGATGTGTCATATTAAACATTGTAACTCCTACCTAGCTCTATAAAAATCAATATCAAAGATGAATTAAATCTCCATTTCAACTCCTGAAAGGCTATCTCATTGGTATCCAACCACAAAAAACTTCACACCCTCCTTAGTCAAGACCATGAGTGGAACTACTAATCATTATAAGTCTTGTATGAAACACCTATATTATCAAGATAACCCCAAGAAACTCTATATCTCCAATACATTCTTGGTATGCTCATAAGAAACTACAATTTTCACCTTATCTAGGTCAACGGATACTCTTATCTTCAAAATAATGTGACCCATAAATTGAATCTTATACATCCATAAGTGGAACTTTGTGAGACTGAATGGAATAACCAAAGACTCATATAGACCATACCTACTATGAAATTCTATGTGAGGTATGTTCAATGGTATAACACGTGCCTGATGATAACCTCATCTCAAATCAATCTTTCAGAATACCCAAGCTCCTTGGAGCTGGTAAAATATATCATCTATTCATAGTTGAGGATACTAGTTCTTAACCTTTGTTGGTAAAATTTCTATTAATTCATATATATATTAAGGGTACCATCCACCTATTTCATAAAATGGATCTATTAACCCCATAGAGAAGTATTGGGTCGGATAAACCCCTTTAACTCTAAATACTCTAGATGCCTCTTGAGATCTTGTATCTCATTAGTAACCATCTTGTAAGGAGTAATAGATACTGATATGGATCTTGGAACTAACTGGATATAGAACTCTACCTCTCACACTAGAGGTAATCCTGAAATTTAATCTTGGAAAACATCCCTAAAATGATCAACCACTGGAGGGAAATCTACCTGATGTATTCCCTGATCATCCAGATATAAACTCTCAATCTGGGATATCATCCCACCTAGCCCATGATGCTTAGGTTTATCTCACCTTTCATAGACATATCATTCACCATTAAAAATAAACTCTCTTCCCTCTGGTGATGTTAAGGTCACCCTTTAGTGATAACAATCAACAAAAGAATGAAAAGGAACCAACCATTCCATCCTGAGAATGATATCAAAACCTTTCATATCGAGGAAAAATAGGTACTATATGAAGTGAAACACACCAATCACAAATGGGAACTCCCTAAACTGGCATAAATATTCTTTTTTAATACCCAAAGAAGTATCAGGAATCATAATTCCATCAAAACACTAAAATTTGATCTCAAAGATCACCACAATGGGCATAGATATAAATCTACGAGAAGAATCTATATCAAAAAGAGTAGATGCTAAAGTATAGCCTACTAGAATAGTACCTCTTACAGTAGAGGGACCGGGATCCTTCTCCTCATATGTCAGTTGCACTACGTATATCTAGCTTGATCGGCAGCCCTATGATATAGCTTGGATTCCCTGAGCATATCCACTCTATTGTCACTCCAATTCTATGTTATGACTACCATGACCATGGACACCACCTTGGCTTGATTGGCCAACTATACTCTAGATCCCTTCCTGATGAGAAGCTTTTGACCTTGCTCCAGTACATGGAATCAATGCAGACCCTCTCTATCATAACTCGTCCCCCAGGGCCCATACCTTGATTACCATAAGCTCACCTACCATAGGCCAGGGGATGGAAACTAGAGCTGAGTAGGCATATCCCACAAAGAGGATGCATTTTTCTAAGTACCTGCACACACTCACCTGTCTCCAATAAAAACAAATGAAACTAAAAATACTGAGTAAACAGGTATGCATCCCACTAATACAACCACTGAGAGTAATAGTACAAAACTAAAAAGTAAATGGGGCTAAAATAAGCCCAACCAAAAATGAAAAGGTGAAAGCTCCTGAAGTCCATCAGCAGAAAATCCTACCTGAAGGGTAGGTATAGTAAGTTGTCTGAATGTTGCTGAAGCATACCACATCAGTTGGGTCACCCTGAAGCACCACCTATCTCCATCCCACCATGGAATCCATCAAAACTTTCGAGCATATGCACAAGACATGACACGTGCGGGTGAAGCCCGTGCAGGGGTGAGTAAAACAATAATCAGTAGGAACCTCGAAACCACAAAGGAAAAACCATAAAGAAATATATAGTCGATAGAGTCACTAGAGTCATATCACACTAATTTCATGTCTATATAATGAATATATTGAAGGATTTACATGCATATTCAAATATGATGATACATATAGTCTCTAAAGGAGACTCACTCTGCATCTTCTCAAGACACCTAATATGTATCTTCACAGGATACCTACTCTTCATCTTTACAGGAGACCTACTCTGTGTCTTCACAGTATTCCTACTATGAATCTTCATAGGAGACTTACTCCATGTCTTCTCTAGAGACTTACTCCGCATATGTCACAGTTTGTAGGAGAATTACTCCACATAGGTCTCAGCCATAGGATTCCACTCTTAGCATGCTCATTCCGGGAGAACCCACTCCTCTAGCCAATAGTTCTTATTTCAACCTCCACGAAAACTCATTTAGAGTATCTCAAAAGGACCACCTCATTATAAGGGTCCCAACACTACAAACTTCTCATCAAACATATGCACAGTTTGAGAGTTATGGGTATTTTAGTAAAAAGGGGTCGGTTGGGTCTGGGTTCGACCCGACCCGGCCCAACCTAGTTCGGCCGACCCAAACTGGCCAAAAGTCCAGGCCCATTGGGACGTTGGGTCATGTGGTCAAGACCAGTGGCCTGATTTTTTTCCAGCTCAGCCCGCCTATGTGGGTCGGTCCGTGCAGCTGAGCATGGCATGTGGGCCGCACCGCTCACACCTAGAAGATGTAGTTGGGCGACCGCATCGCATGGTTAATGCGATCGGCAGCACGGCCAGCTGCTCCTCCTGTACGTAGTCTGTGGGACCACATGCCATCTAGCTGACGTGGTGCCCCACCATGTCACTGGTCCACACTACTACAGCCCTCCCTAGTTATTCCTCCCGATCACCGCCAGCAGTTGTGCTGTTGCGGCCCCCTCAATTGTTGGTGGTCGCCTGCTGTCGAGTGGTCGCACCGATGGATCCTATTCTGTGGATCGCCACCATCTCTATGGTGGTATGTTTATATAACTGATAATTCATTTGTGATCCTTTGGTTTCAACCATCACTATCATGGGATCCAATTCTTCTTATCATCTCTCCAAGGATCCAGACACGTTTTGAACCTCCCGATAAATTCTGACATGACCACAGGGGGTCAGTCAGTGAAAAATGAAGAACGGGGATAAAATAATAGACACAATAACACCCTTAGATTGAACATCATACTTGTTCACTTCATCCTTCATTCATCCCGTTAGAGAATGGGGATGAAACAATAAAAATAAATCATTAAGCTTTAATCCCCTAAATCCCAAAAATTAACTATCCCACAAGAACGAACGAACCATGGATCAACATGTTCTTGGGTTGGTCCACATTCATTATTGGATTCAATAATGGGGAAAGAAATTCAAGAAGAAATAAACCCCCTACCTAGAGTTTGGATCGATCATTAACGAAGAGTGAAATTGTTTCATCGTTCGTTGATCTGTTTATCTTTGATCCAGATTTCTCTCTCCAATCCATCGTCGTTGATTCTCGATTCACCATCATTTTTTGGAGAGAGTTCCTTCACCACTCACTATAGGAATTATAGGGTTGTTCTCTTAACCCTGTATTCCTGTTTAATTAAGGAGGGAATGAAAGGGCATTTCCCTGTCGCTACGTTGCAACGTTGTAGTGTCACCATGTTGCTTCATTTAAGAGAGAACATGGGTTGCCCCGTCATGGTGATGTAGTGTCACTATGTCACTATGAAAAGATTAAAATAAATAAAATAAAATTTTGAAGTTTATTTTTATTCTTCTTTAAAATGTTGGAAAAATATTTTCCACAGTATACCTATTCCAATTGATGTTAGGACCCACCTAGTTAAAACCTACTATTTTGAACACAATGGTGCCCTCGAATTTCTAATTTGGGCACCTGTTTATAAGTTATCTCACTTTTCCAGAAAACCTCACATGCGTGCTATTTTAATTACTTAGAATAGTTTAAACATTTATTCCAGGCACCCCAGGCCTTGGAATCATGTGTTTTCTTAGCACCTAGTCTCTAAATAATCCCATATAATTTTTAAAAGTTTTATATAGAAAATATGGGACATTACATTCTCTCCAACTTAGGGTTTTACATCCTTAAAAGACAAAACAAAGGATAAACAAACAAATGGGGATACTGAGCATGAATCTGAGCTTCCCGCTCCCATGTGCTCTCTTAGAGATTCCCATGATACCACTGAACATTCACTAGAGGAATCAACCACCCACAAAGGGTCCTCTTCTATTGATCCTTGATCTCCACCAAGTACTCTAAGAAAGTTACCCCGTCATCGATGTCCAGCTCACCCCAATCGATGATGTGTGATGGGTTGTTCATGTATCTCCTCAATTGGGATATGTGGAAGAATTAATGAAACCATTCTAACTACAATGGTAGAGCTAAGTGGTATGCTGCCTTTCCAACTCTATGATGTATCAGAGAAGGTCCAATGAACATCAGATATAACTTATGACCCCGTCCAAAACTCTGTATCCCACGTCGAGGAGAGACTCAAAGGAACACATGTTCTCCCTCCTTGAACTCAAAGGGACTCCATAACTTATCGTCATAGGACTTCTGACATCTCTGTGTAGTCTTCATCTTCTCCTGGATGACTGGAACCTTCTCTATAGTAGCCTGCACAAACTCTGGGCCCAAGAGTACTGACTCCCTGGGGTCCATCCAGCAAAGAGGTGACCTGAATGGTCGCCCGTACAAGGCCTCAAATGGTTCCATACCAATGGTGGAGTGGTAGCTATTGTTGTATGAAAACTCCATCAGAGGTAGGTGATCCTCCCAACTACAGCCAAAATCGAGGATGCAAGAATGTAGCAATTCCTTTAGAACCTGAATGGTCTGCTCTATCTAGTTGTTTTTCTGTGGTTGGAAAGCTATTCTCAAGCACAGTTGAGTCCCAAACACCTCCTGCAATCCATTCCACAATCGGGATGTGAAAATATCATCACAATATGATACTATCATTGATGGGACTCCAAGGAGTCGAACTATATTATATACGTAGAGGAATCCCAAGCTCTTTACTGAACTATGTTCCCAAATTTCTAGGAAGTGGTCTGACTTGGTGATTCAGTCAAAGATCACCCAGATGGTATCATGCCCCTTGTATGAATGTGTTAAACCCATCATTAAGTCCATCGATATTCCATCCCACTTTCACTCTCTCACCTCGATGGGTTGAGTCAAACCCATTGGAACATAATGCTCGTCCTTTATTTGCTGATAAGTGAGGCATCTAGAGACAAACTCTATCACTGTCTTCTTCATCCTTGTCCACCAAAACTGACATTAGAGGTCTTGGTACATATTTTAATCACCTAGATATACCATAAAAGGGGGGTGTATGGAACTCACTTAAAACCTCCTCCCATAACGTTGCTGGTACAAATTTGAATCCTCTAAAAATAATGACATGCTCCACACCTTTCAAATATCCATCAGGGAAATGCCCTGTGGACATATAATCATGTGTAGTATCACAGCTGGTATCTCCAAGATGTGCATCCCTGGCTTGTTGTAAGTGTGGAGGGGTAACTACCATTGACTGGAGATAAGTTTCTCCATCTACATCCATAATGGTTATCTATAATGAGGCCAACTTCTCTTATGCCCAATTCAGTAGCAGTGAACTCGATCTCCTACTGAGAGCATTTTCCACCACGTTCCCCTTCCCAGGAGTATAGACTATCTCAAAGTCATATCCCTGGAGGAACTCTATCTAAAGCCTCTTTATCAAGTTAAGATCCTTTTGAGATAATATATACTTGATACTTTTGTGTTCTAAGTAGATGATAAACCACTCACCTATAAGGTAGTGTTTCCACATCTTCAATGCAAAGACTATCACTGCCAACTCCAGGTCGTGGGTTGCTTAGATCTACTCATGTGGTATCAACTTCCATGAACCTTAAGCAATCACCAATTTCCCCTATATCAGGACACATACAAGCCTAGTTCTTGATGTGTCACAAAACACCACGTACTCGACACCCTCCTCTAGAAATTTCAGGATGGGAGTGCTCGTCAATATCTTCCTCAGCTATTGAACTCTCTCCTAGAACATACCTGTACACAAGAAAGGTTTCCCCTTTCATGTTAAATCTATAAAGGATACTGATACTTTGGAAAATTTGGTCATGAACCTTTGATAGTGCCCATCCAACCCAAGGAAACTTTTCACCTTGGTAACACTCTTGGGTGGCTCCCAAGAAAGCACTGCCTCTATCTTTGCTAGATCTACTGCAACTCCAGCTTCAGAAATGATGTGTCCCAAAAATTATAACTCTTGTATCTATAACTAATACTTCGAGAGCTTCCCGTAAAGATGGTGCCCTCAGAGTAATTTTAGGACCATCCTCAAGTGTATCTCATGTTCCTATTGGGATGTTGTGTACACTAGGATGTCATCTATAAAGACCACTACAAACCAGTCTAGGTAAGGATGGAAGATCACATTCATGAGTCCCATTAACACTACTCGGATGTTCATCATTCAAAACTTCATCACTAAGTACTCATAGTTGTCATAGAGACATCTAAAATCTATCTTCAAAATATCCTCATCCCATACATGAAGCTGGTGATAGCCTGATCTCAGGTATATCTTCGAGAACCATCTCACTCCCTTTAGCTGATTGAAGAGCTCATCAATCCTATGTAGTGGATACTTGTTCTTCATGGTCACCTGGTTCAAGCATCAAAAGTCCACACATAGCATCAATATCATGTATACTTTATTGGAAAACAAAACTCGAGCTTCCAATAGTGAAACACTAGGTCTCATGAAGCCCTTCCTCTATAAGTCTTCCAACTATATGCTCAACTCACGAAGCTCTGCAGGATCCATCTGATATGATAGTTTAGATATCGGTTTTGTCTCGGGGTACAGGTCAATACATAATTCTACCTCCATGTAAGGATTTAATCCTAGAACATATTCTGGAAAGATTCCTCATACTTGTCCACAATTGGATGAAATTAAGGACGTGTCTCATCCACTATACTGAGGGTCATGATAGAAAACTGATGTGTGATCAGCTACACCCTCCTACGTGCAATTCCATCCTGTGCTGCTTGTGTTTCCCTTTCTCTAATAAAGTAAAACCTGGTCCCATATCCGTGGACACACTACACTGTTCACCTAAAATAGTCAATCTAAGCATGAAGTATGGATAACCAGTACATACCCAGTATGATGTTGTAAGGACTCAATGCTACCACCAAGAGATCCCAACTGAAACTCTCACCCCCAAGAGTAAGGGAACACTGTCGGCACCAATGTGTGATCGTTAAATCTATTCCTGTAGGAGTTTCTAATCGTAGGTATTGAGTCAATGGTTCCACTGGAATCTTTGTGTCTTGAACAAGGGTTGTGGCGAGAAAAGAGTGACTAACACACGTGTATGTCAAAATGCAGCTAGGGTGGAAAAGAAATAGACCGTACCTCTGATCATCTTGGGATTCTCGGGATCTTAAGCCTCTATCGCCTAGATCTATCCTCACTTTCTTCCACCAGCTCTCTAAACACGAGGTGGACCACACGGGGTGGTGGTGGTGGTGCCTCAAACCTCTTTCCACCTCATGTCGCTCATTTTGCTCTTATGCCACATATGTCACCTAGTGGACCACCATGTTCCTTCCTCTTTGACTACCACAGCAGTCCCTCGACCATATCCTGGTCGGTCGTACGGTTGTTCACATAATCTCTAGCCGTATGTCCCCAACTGTCGCACGTGTAGCACAGCCCTTCCTTCGGCTGATCTGCTCTGCCTTGGAAGCCCCACACTACTGATCACATGTCTTGGGGTCATCCCCTGGACTATATCATCCTCTTAAACCCTTGTGTTAGTTGCTGGATACCCGCTATTGAATATTCAACTACCTGACACCTGGTGGTAGCTCCCACCACTGGTTCCTTCTCAACAAGAAATCTATCTAACAGTAAATCTCGCTTCAGCACCCCAGCATGCGTAGGAATGATAAGGGATATCATTGACACCCTAATATCCTAGAATAGTCCCTACTCGAAGGTCTAGGCTATAAATAATGGGTACATAACCATGTCTATAGAGTAGTGAGAAATATTTGTGAACCTCACTGAGTACTCTCCTACCTTCAGGCTGCCATTTTATAGGTTTATTAGCTCCCATATACACACGGAGTGTAATGTCACTGGAAAGAACTCCTCCTTGAATAAGTGCTCAAAGTATGCCCAAGTGAGGGCCACCTCTTCATGTGTTTGGATCGTTATGCTCCACTATCTCCCCACTGAGCCTTGTAGGAGACTCGTGATTAGGACAGCCATCTACTCAGGAGGCATCCTCACTAGGTTGAAAACTCACATAAACACCTCCATCTGATCCTCAACTACCTAAGGATCTATCTCACCTTAGAACCTAGGAGGTCACTATCTCTAAAATCCATGCAATGCACTGAGCCTACATGCATCCTCTACCAGTAAAATTGATAGGAATTGCTTCTCTCCATGTAGTGGTATCTCCAGTACACCACCAGGAGGTGCTATCTCTGGAAAACGGTCCCTACATCGATGCCTCATCACTCGGCGGACCATCCTTGTGTTCACACCCCAGAATCCTGGATGGATGCTTGTGTGGAAGCATCCGGAAATGGACCAATATGTACCACGGTCAATATAGTATACCTGGTGAGCTAACTCTAACTCAAGAAGTACATGACAACATGCTCAATTTCTTTATGATGCATATAACCATTGTTTCCATGTACCAAGTCAAAAACCAAAATTCAAGGTCATGTTGTATGGATACGTCGGCTACTGCACCAACACTGGACTCCCTAGTCTGAAATCTGAACTTGAAGCACTTAACATTATTACCCAAAAAAATAAAACCGATCGCCCTTTGGTACCACTCTGTCATGACCCGCCCCCAGGGCCTGTTTCATGACTACCTCAAGCCCTCCTCCCATAGGCTAGGGGCTAGTGACTAGTGACTAGTGATGAGTAGGCATATCCCACAAAGGGGAGGCATTTTTCTAAGTACCTTTACACATGCACTCGTCTCCAAGAAAAATTACTGAAACTAAAGATGTTGTGTAAACAAGTATGCATCCCACTAAGACAACCACTAAGAGTAATAGTAAAAAACTAAAAAGTAAATGGGGCCAAAACAAGCCCAACCAAAACTAAAAAGGTACAAGCTCCTAAAGTCCATTAGTAGAAAATACTACCTGAAGGGTAGGTATAGTAAGATGTCTAAATGTTGCTGAAGAGTACCACATCTATCAGGTCACCCTGAAGCACCACCTATCTCCGGACCACCAAGGACTATGTCAAAGTTGTTGATTATATGCACAGGACACGACACGTGTAGTTGAAGCTCGTGTAGGGGTGAGTAAAACAATACTCCGTAGGGACCCTAAAACCACAAAGAAAGATACAATCGATAGAGTCACTAGATTCAGATCACACTAGGTACATGTCTATATCATGAATATACTTAAGGAAGTCTAATAATATTCAAATCTGATGAAACATATAATCTTTATAGGAGAATCACTATGCATCTTCGCAGGAGACCTACTCCACATCTTCACAGGAGAACTAATTTGCATCTTCATAGGAGACCTACTCTGTATCTTATTAGGATACCTACCCTATGTATTCAATAGAGGCTTACTCTTTGTATGTCACAGTTCGCAGGAGACTTACTCCACATAGGTCTCAGCCACAAGATTCTGCTATTAGTACGCTCATTCCAGGAGAACATATCCCTCGAGCCAATAGGTCATATTCTAACCTATAAAAAAACTCATATAGAGTATCTCAAAATTACCTTTTCATCGTGAAGGTCCCAATTCCAAAAACAGATCATCAAAAAATGCACGGTTTGAGAGTTATGGGCATTTTAGTAAAAACGGGTCGGTTGGGTCTGAGTCCAACCCAACCCGGTTCGGCCGACCCGACCTGAACTGGTCGAGTCTGGGCCGGCCTGAACCGGCCAAGGCCACATGGTCCAACTCGGTAGCCTGGTTATCCTCCAGTCCAGCCCACCTATATGGGTCGATTCATCTAGCTGGACATGGCACACAGGTCGCCCCCTCCCACTTGGAAGATGTGGTCGGGTGACCGCGTCACCTGGTCAATGTGGTCGGCCGCTCCTCCTACACGCGGTCTGTGGGGCCATGTGATAGTCAGCCGATGCACCACCCCACCACATCTCTAGTCTGCACATACGTGGCCCACTTTGGCCATGAATCCCGATCACCACCTAGGGTCGCACCGCTATGGGCCCCTCTACCGCCAACTGTCGAGTTAGTGGATCCTCTTCTGTAGGCCACCACCATAGTCGTGTTGGTCCTTTTTTCTAACCGAGAATGCCTTTGTGATCATTGGGTCTCCAACATCACTTTTGTGGGATCCAATTCATCTTTTAGTCATTCCAGGGTCTATCCATGTTCGGAACATCCAGGAAAATCCTGACACAACCACAGGGGTCCGTCAATGAATAACAAAGAACAGGGATAAAAGAATAGGCACAAGAACACCTATATAGATAGAATTAGCCTTGTTCCTTTTTTCCTTCATTCATCCCATTAGAAGAGGGGGGAGAAACAAAAAGGAAAAATCACTAAGCTTTAATCCCTTAAATCCCACAAATTAACTATCCCATAAGAATGACCGAACCGCGGATCAACCTGTTCATGGGTTGGTCTACATTAATCGTTGTATTAAAGAATGGGGAAAGAAATTCATGAAGAATAAACCACATACCTAGAGTTTGGATTGGTCATTGACAAAGGGTAAATTTGTGTCATCGTTTGTTGATCCATCGATCTTTGATCTAGATTCTTCTCTTTAATTTGTCATCATCGATTCTCGATTCATTTATGTTCATTGGAGAGAGTTCCTTTGTCGCTCGCTAGAGGAATCCCAGGGTTATTCTCTTAACCCTAGATTCCTATTTAATTAAAGAGGGAAGTAAATTTAATTTCCCCATTATTGTGTTGTAGCATTACAGTGTCGCTAGACTGTTTCATTTAAGATAGAAAACAAGATTCCCCATCGTAGCGACGCAGTGTCATTTTGTTGTTGTGAAACACTTAAAAGAAATAAAATAAACTTTTAAGTTTATTTTTATTATTCTTTAAAATGTATCAAAAATATTTTCCACAATCTACCCATTCCAGTCAATGTTAGGACGCACTTAGTTAAAACCCGTTGTTCTGAACACAACGGTGCCCTCAGATTTCTTATATGGGTACCTATTTATAAGTTATCTGACTTTTTTGAAAAAAACATGCATGTGTGATGTAACACCCCAAGATTTTATGAGATATATTATTTTTTATTTCTTTGATGTCTTTTATTATACAGTACACCAATATTATCTTGTACTATACACAACACCGTATTATCTTGCAGTATACGCAACACTATTCTAGGCTCGTGTTACACACAATTTCAAGTTCGTTTTGTGGAAATTATTCTACGCAACATTAAGTATAGATTTTGTTTAATGTATAAATGAAATAAGTTTTGATTATGTTATACGCAACACCAAATGGAGCTTTCACTACACACAGCCCTGACTTGGCTTGCATTACATGCAATCAAGACCTTCTTCGATAGCGTGTGTAGTACGCAATACTGAGTTTCACTAAAGGAAATATTATTATATTATTATTATGAACTAGCCGTTATAAATAGTAATACCAACTTTTTGAAATTTGATAATTTTTATCTTTCAAAATGGACTTCATTTTTGGATTCAGAATATTGAAATTAGCCTAGGGTGATTTTTTGGTATTTTTCTGAAAACTTTCAATTTTTGATGAATAGTGAAAACACTTGGTTCCTATTTAAAAACCGACTTTTTATTTAAATAATTATTTATTTTATTTAAATTTATTTTTGGTCAAAATTGATACATAATACCTATATAAGTTCAATGTAATTCATTGGAGTCATTTTATAATAATTTTAGATACATACAAATTTTATTGAACTTTTCACCGTCTTTTACCCACCTCCTAGGAGAATTTGAAAATTTACATAAAACTTAATTTTACTACTTCTATGAGTGGAATTTTGAAAATTTGAGAGACATGGTTAATATTAAGGAGTAAAATGTGGTTAAATAAGATAAAAATAATTTTTGTTTAATAGTAACTTTTTACTTTTATTTACCACGGTTAAAAGTAAATAGGGTAATTAAGGGTAAAAATGATATTATTATTACCCTAACACATATCCTAATTCTATTGGATAAGTTTAATTCTACCAAAAAAAACCTTAGTAATAAAATATTAAACTTTAGGTCCACATGGATTGGATTAGGACACTTATTATTATTTTATTTAAAGAAGAGTTAAAAGAGTTAAAATCAAAGTTTAATAACTAAAACATTTTTAATATAGGGTTATACATAAGATTAATTAGACTATAAATATTAATTAGAAAAATAAATATATTTCATATATAATGGTATTTTATTTATAATTTTTAGACATTAAATAATTTAATTTATTTATGACACAATGATGATGCAGTAATTACCTTATTAGTGAAATATTAACATAATTGATATTATAAATAACCAAATAAATATAATTTGAGCCTTTTTATGAATTAAAAGAATTTAATAGGTTAATATGACAAGTTATTATTGATTTAATTAATTTTTTTAGAACTAATCATGCTGTTATGATTTTCACAAAAATAAATTACCAAATAGTGTCAAAATTGACATAAAATAGTTTTTAAAAAAAATATTATATTATTAATTGTTATTATATTTCTAAAAATCTAAGGTTCGGCCAAATGACATAGATAAGGTTATATATATTAATAATGAACCACTTGGGGTTCTTTTGTCTTGTTATAGTAAGTTTATTAACCATATAGTGTAAGAAAACAAGAAGACATGGTAAAAGTTAAATTATTTAACTTAGATTTAAATCTCAATGATAAGGTTACAATAGTAACCTAATCTTGTCTAAAACCTATTGGTTGAGAGTATTTAGACCCATACCCACTGTATCTTCTAAATAAATCAATTTGGAGCTATTATAAACCGAATATGACTTTATTATAAAATAATATTTTAAGTTTTTCCTAAGGTGCCCCTCTCCTCCCTTATAAAAGGGAACCTCCTCCCTCTCCTCTTTAAACAATTTTGAGCCTTAAAGCTCAGAAAAACCCTACCAATTTCCCTTATAAAATTCCCTAGAAACATTATATAGGTTTTGGTCTCCTCAAAATACCAACTCTAGTGCCTTAAGAGGAAGCATAAAAGAGGTGCGTCGAAGAAGAGGTAATCTCTTCTACTGATTCTTTCATGTTTTTTTTTCTTCTTCAACTTCTTCTTCTTTAGTTGTTTCATTTTAAAGTAATAACATAGGTATCACTAATATACTTATATGTTATTATAAATATTAAACAACCCCATTTAACCTTCTATCCATCCTACGGAAAACGAAATCACAGCGCGTGCGTACGTACGGAATATCATCTTCACGCCGTGGTGTAATCTGTTTTTCCACCACCACTTTACTTAGATGGGTATAATGGTGTAAAGAATAACTATATATAGTTATTATAAAATCTTATTGATTCTGAGATATTATATCATCCACTCCAATTAAATTCAATAATTATGGGAATTATATCATCGCTCGTGCGTACGTACGAATTGTCGTCTCCACGACGCGATGAGATTCATTCTCCATGTTAACCATTCAAGAATGATTATAAAGTATATATAATGAATAATAATGAAATATATGGCATGATAAAGCTACTTTATTTATATATATATATATATGTGTGTGTGTGTGTGTGTGTGTTTCATATACTTACTTCCATTCAAGTCAATAAGGAAAGGAAAACAGTGTTCATTCGTACGTACGACCTACCATCTCCATGAACGGTGTATTTAATTTAATTTATCTATCTATTATATATATATATACTGAATATATATTATATAAAAATATTTATTTACATTCTGTAAGTAAGTATATCATGATATAAGTAATAATAATATCAAGAACAACAAGTCCAAACACGTATGATAAATAAAACGATTTTATCCAAAACAATGCTTTAACATGGAATTTACAGAAGAATGGGTAATATAAAGTCATAAGTAAACCATATATGATATAATAACAATGAATAAGATTCTGTAATAATTCAATGACATTATTTAAATCATTATACAGGAGGTTCGGATACGCACGAATCATATCGGACCTAAGGTAAGGGATAACTTTTCCAATATCGTTTTTATCCGAGATTGTTTATTAGTAAGTATTTACTGGGGTTATATTTATCATCCATGTCCCTATTTTATAAAAATGGTTTCATGTATGTTTGAAGTCCTTTTTACCCATTTTTTACTTTTACAACATGGTATGTAAGGAATCTTTCTTCTATTTACTATATGAGGTACTTTTTGAATTTTCTGACAAAAGTAAGAGAAGAATGTTTTTTTTACTTATACGGCATGAATGGATTTTTACGGTTTCATAATGCATTATTTTCTTGAAGCTTCCTGTACAAGATTTCATGAATGTTCTCAGAAAAATCCTTTTCATTTAAAATTTCATGTCATTTTGTGAAAAGAAAATGATTTTGAAGAAGAAATGATATTTTACTCAAGAATTCATTTCAAGTGTTTTATCAAAACCATTTTCCATATAAGATGAAATTATTTCATATGTGTATGTTTTAATTATAATGTCTTTGTGATTTACATGGTTTCACTTTTCTTATGATGAAATGATATCTATTTGTTTTATATGGATTATGTTATGATGGGATGATGTTTATGAAACCCATTTTATTCTTAAGGTTATGATGAATGATTTATGTTTATGTTGAGGAAAACGTAAGAATGATTTCATTATGAGATGGTTGGGAAATATATCTCCCTCCAATGCATTGGGTAAAGATTTATATCTCATGAGATAGACATTTCTGGAATGGTAAGTTAATCTGGTTCAGTGATACGGGACTGGAACGAGGAGTGAACTCGATTCAGAAAGGGACTTTGTCCACTAAGATGGTCTTGGAAGCAATGCCTTGGCTACTATGGAAATAATATCATGTTCTTAATGGTTTTACACAATTACATGTTTTGTTCCAATGATATTTTATCATGATTTATTTTCATTTATGATATATGCCTCATGTACTTCCAAGATTTATGTCTTTGCTCAAGATTTTGATGTTTAGATTTTATGTTCAAGTTTTTTCATTCAAATGTTTATGGACTGTTTTATGTTCTATATGTTTACCCTTACTAAGCATTTGATCTCACCCTTTTTATGTTTTCTTTTCCCCAGGATATAAAGAAAGGTTTTAGGTAAGAAAACAAAAGGGGAATATCTTTATGGGAGATGTTGAAGATCTTTCACCATGATTAGAATATTATTTTTCTATGTTTCCAAAGACACTAAAATATTACAGTCCTTGTGTGTTTGTTTTTATTGTGTATTAAGTATTCTGAAAAATTAATGTAATGTCCATGTACGTCAATCTTGGGTCTCTACAGTTGGTATCATAGGAAAGGTTTAGTTAACCTTTGGAAACTAGGATGCGAAAACTTTAGTGAAGTCCCTAGAGATATTTCAAAGGTATGTCTAGGGATGTCCCTAGGGATAAGTATATGTATAGGTTATAGTACTAGAATTATGTAAACGATATTAGAATTAAACCAAAGATGTTAGATATTGAAGGTACTTCCACTTGATTATGATTTTTTCCTCTCACACTATTCTTTTTGGATTTTAGAAAATGGCTAGAAACAGGAAGATTCACGATGATGGAGGATATGATGGACAATGGAATGATATTCTTCATGAGAAACCAATTGAAATTGGATCTGGAAGTCCACATATCGTTATTATTCCTAATCAGAAATCTCATAATATGATCAATAATCTCTACTTTAGTAAGTATCCCAACTCAGCTAATAAGAGAAATATGGAGTTTCAGGATGATCATAGAGGAAAGAAAGTTCAATTCCCCTCATGTAAATCATGTGGGAAGAGGAATCATAGAGAATGTTTCAAAGGAATTGGAAGATGCTTTGGGTGTGGAAAATAAAGACACAATGCCAGTAATTGTAAAGGAAAAGGTTCAGTTAACACAATGGACAAGGATAATGGTATTTCTAAGACATCAACAATGGTTAAATATTTTAAATGTGGAATGTATGGTCATTATGCAAACCAATTCCCTAAGGAAAAATCTCATGAAGAGAATCAGCATGGTCATATGGGCAATATTTATGTGGATGATAATTAAGAGACTACAAATGATGTATGAGATGAAAGAATTTTTGAAGCTAGGTCAATGGTTTATGATGGTAGTGTAATGATTGCATGTTTATCAAGAATAATGTATGGTACTATGGAATAATGAAACATCTAAGGATTGTTACACTATTGTTTTTTCTAAAGTATTTGAAAGTATATATTGAATGGTACCAGAAACCATGAAAGGTTATTTAGATAGTTTTGGAAAGAAGATGATATGTGCATAATGAAGGGATAAAGAGATAATGAAATGTTCGATAGTATTAATGAGCTCATGACTGATATAAGGACAAAGTGATATCATGGTTTGAGTATATAGAAATTTTGGGATTTTGTTATGTGGAAAGAGTTATCTTTTGACAGCATTCATGTTATCACTAATGGGTATTCATTTTTCAAGAGAAAACATGATTAAGGTATTCACATATTTGGAATGTGACCAATAAGATATATCTTATGATATATAGGAGATAAATGATGGTATTCACATGCTTGGTAGATGACCTTTCTAGTAATCATTTTCTTTATACTATGAGCTTGGACCAAAGTATTTTGGATAACCCTAAAGATTGGAATGAATTAAGTTATACATAAGATAGTATTGTTTAAGGATAGAACTGTTTTCGATATTATTGCAGGAATGTTATAATAATGTAGTTTTAGAAAAAGGGACAACCTGCAGGACGTGTGACAACCCATCGCGTCGGACAAGGCTGTGGGAATAGAACCCCCAACCGAAGTGTGACAGGCCTTTATCACCTACCACTGGCCTAAACGAAGTCTATGGTTAGTAGAAACTAGTTTTATTTTATTAATCGGTATGATAGATGAAGTATAAGTCCATTTTTGTAATCACATACGATTAACCTTACCATAGATAGACTTATGTATATTTGATAACTTTTGCTAACCTTTTGTTTGAGACAGATGGAATGGCCCATCATTCTATCACAAGATCTGCTAACACTTCAAGAATGAAAAATTCAACTTCATTTCTTAAAGAGATGAAGTGCAAATTGTTCAAGGCATGAACAACGGTGAGATTGTACCGAAATAAAGTAAGTATTTCTTCTCATTCAAATTCATCAACTTTAGGGAAATGATCTTGAAAACCAAAAAATTTGTCCTAGTGCCCTTATATCTGATGAATCATATGGTACCTTAGATCATCAGAAATTTATGGCTTTGTGATTTATGGCTTTTTCATAGCCATGTTCTCTACCCCTCTCCATCAGAACTTGATGGTTAGATTTCTCTTCCATATCCATATTTTCACCTATGTTATCCTATGTGGAAACCCAGTGTTGATTTACTTTGGGTGACCATTTTGATTCTAACTTTCCTTTTTAAAATGAATTTTTAGTATTCCTTTTTACAATGTGGGGTCCATGAAAGAAACTTTCAAGTAGTAAACCATTTATAACCCCAACGAATTTCGAGGGAGAAATTCATTTTAAGGGGGGTAGAATGTAACACCCTGAGATTTTATGAGATATTATTTTTAATTTCTTTGATGTCTTCTATTATACACTACACCAAGATTATCTTGTACTATACGCAACACTGTATTAGCTTGCAGTATACGCAACACTATTCTAGCCTCGTGTTACACACAATTTGAAGTTCGTTTTGTGGAAATTATTCTACGCAACATTAAGTATAGACTTTGTTTAATTTATAAATGAAATAAGTTTTGATTATGTTATATGAAACACCAAACGGAGATTTCACTACAGAAAGCCCTAACTTGGCTTGAATTGCACTCAATCAAGACCTTCTTCAATAGCATGTGTAGTACGCAATACTGAGTTTCACTAAATGAGATATTATTATAATATTATTATGAACTAGCCGTAATGAATATTAATACCCACTTTTTGAAATTTTATAAATTTTATATTTCAAAATGGACTTCATTTCTGGATTCATAATATCGAAATTATCTTAGGGTGAATTTTTGGTATTTTTCTGAAAACTTTCAATTTTTGATGAATAGTGAAAACACTTGGTTACTATTTAAAAACCGACTTTTTATTTAAATAATTATTTATTTTATTTAAATTTATTTTAGTTCAAAATTGACACACAATACCTATATAATTTCAATTTAATTCATTTGAGTCATTTTATAATAATTTTAGATATATAAAAATTTTATTGAACGTTTCACCGTCTTTTACCCACCTCCTAGGAGAATTTGAAAATTTACATAAAACTTAATTTTACTGCTTATGTGAGTGGAATTTCGAAAATCCAAGAGGAACGGTTAATATCAAGGATTAAAATATGGGTCAATAAGATAAAAATATTTTTTGGTGAATAGAAACTTTTTTACTTTTATTTACCATAGTTAAAAGTAAATACGGTAATTAAGGGTAAAAATGATATTATTTGTAACGCCCCGACCCCAGTTGCCCAGAGTCGGTGCATTAATTACATAACATTGGCATGATCACAAGAAAGATCAAATCTCGAAAGACCGATTGGTTTAGTAGCCTTGGAAACACTAGATATAATCATAAAGTTTTACATTACATTTCAAAGTGAAAAACTACTACAACAACAAAGTCTTCATATCCACACTATTAACCCCTCATAATATCCCTGCAAGTCATTCATAAATTACTTCTTCACTACCTGGGAAAAAATAAAACATAGAAAAGGGGTGAGCTCAAATGCCCAGTAAGGATAACAATATAGCGGAACATTCAAAATAAGCATAAACATTTAAGGCAATGAATTACTAAAACAAAAGCCTTTTAAAATTGAACTTCAACATAGTATGGCAAAAGTAAAATGAAATAATGCCATTTACTTGTTCACATGGATATTCTACTAATCGAATAATCACATGCAATATCAATAACCACTTTCATAATGTTGGAATGCATAATGCCAGACTATCATAACCACATAGCCAAGGCCTCGTGCCAAGACTACAAATAAGATTTTGTCAAGGCCTTGTGACAAGACACTAGTTTGTCTCATGAGACCTACCGATGCATCGAGGAGCTATAGCGGGCTCCACCCGTCACTTATTAAGTCCAATGCATTCCCATATGAAAAGGTTTAAACATAACATAAACATTCGTATTAAAACTAGCATACGAAATGTCAATACTTTCACCATAAACTATGAATGGTATAAAAATAGTACATCCACAGTCAAACATATCACAAAACCTTCAATACAATATAGAAGTTTTGTATCATAATAAATCAACTTCAAATAATCTTAAAATCCATCAAAGGATGTTGACATAGATGAAATCAAAATTCTTTTAAAAGAAATATATCCTTTTATTTTGAAATCATTTAAGATCCATATAAAATAAAACATTTCCTTTGAAAATATTCTTATAAGCTTGTAAGGGAAGCTTTGAAGATTTTATAACGGCGTAAAATAACCGCACCCGCCGTATAAGTTAAAAAAACATTCTTACCTCAATTCTGTCGAAAAGGTTAAAAAGGACCTTGTTTTGAAAACGACGGAAAGATTCCTTTATAAACCTCTTATAAAAAGTCAAACAAGGGTATAAATGACTTTAACCCATATTCTTGTAAATAGTAAAAATGTTTTGAAATACATTTTTAAGAAACATGGATGTGGATGATAAAGATATCCCAGTAGATTATTACGTATAAACAACCTCGGATAATGAAGAGATTGTGAAATAATCCTTACCTTGTACTTTTCCTTGGTTGGGGTAGGTTAACCTCCTGTATAATAGTGAAATAATTGTTACTAAATTATACAAGAATCATATACATTAATATGATATCATATATGATCTTTTAATATTGATTTGATAATAATATCTTAGTATTATCGCCGTTTCGGGTGTTAACTTACTCATTTTCTTTATATTTTTTGTTACATAAGTCATGTTTGTTGTATCTTATTCATATCCAGAATGATATCAAGTCCTTAAACATCATTTTTAAATAATTAAATGATAATTATACTTGAATGGATACGATGGAGAATGAATCTCATCGCGTTCGTGGAGACGGTAGTCCGTACGTACGCACGAACGCTACTTCCATTTAATTTTTATTTTAAAAGAATCGAATACAAATGATACATAGGTATAATATAATATTTTATATATGTTACTTAAGTTCATTAACACCATCCTTTATACGTTCCATGTGTGGTATGAACGAGTCATATCATTTTAAGGGGGCGGTAGCCCGCACTTCCTCAAATGAAATTATCGTATGTATATACAACATGAAACGAATAATGGTATAAAATAAAATGGAATTACAGAAGCTTATATATAAAATATATATCATTAATATCATATTTAATTACAGTGCCATCATAATGGCCACCATGAGAGGCGGTAAGATGTATTTGAACAATCATCGTTTCGTGAGGCGTTAGTTTGCCATCCACAGAAACATTATGTTCATCATCCATTAGATGGAGTTGTGTGTATGTGGAGTTTGAATCCTTCTTATAACAACATCCTAGTATATTGAGGATACTGGTTTTGTTACAAAAGAAAGGAAATAAAAAGAGTTTGGGGGTTGGAGAAGCAAAATAAATGAAAATAATTTAAGAGAAATCGTTACCTTTAATTTAGGTAACTCACTTTGGTTAGAACCAAAGGACTTGTTGAAATGCTTTCTGCCTAAGGGGAAGCTTCAAGGAGGAGGAGAGGGATGTGGGGAGCTTATTTGGGCAGAGTTTGGACGAGCCAAGTGGCTTGAGAGGTGTGAGGAATGAGTATAAGTGGTCTCCTTTTATAAGGGGGAGGAGGGGCTCTTTAGGAAAGAGTGAAAGTATTACTTTATAATATAATTATATTCGGTTTATAATGGTCCAAAAATCATTGAGGTCGAAGATAAGATGACTCATATTCTAAATAACATCAACCAATAAGAATTGGACAGGTTTTAGATAATATTTTAATCATTATAATCTTATTTATTTAAATGATTTATTAATGAGGTAAACATTGCATCGTTATTGTATCATTAATAATTTAAATTATTTGATGTCTAAAAATTATAAATAAAATATAATTATGTAGGAAATATTTTTAGCTTTCTAATGAATATTTATAATCGAAAATCCAACATGTATAACCCTATGTAAAAATTGTTCTTCTAAAAGATGTAAGCTTATGCCATTTTTATTTTTATTTTAACTTTATTAATATAAAGTGTCATTATCACTTACAAGTGGATCAATGGGGTCCCAAAATTGACCCAAAGATGCCCATGGTCGACCATGTATCAACCAATAGGGTTAAGACACGTTTTAGGGTAATTTTGTATTATTATAATATTATTTGTTAACCCTTATTTACCGGATTTACCCTTAACCATGGTAAATAAAATATTTACCGCAGTAATTATTCAAAATGTCTAAAAATAAAAGTTACCTATTTACACAATTTGAACATCCTGATTCCAAATATGGAATCCATTTTCCTAAATTAAAAACACAGAAGTGGCAGAAATTAATTTAAAATTAATTCCCGCTGTCAAAACAAAAAGCGTATTTTTAAGAGATAATAACTATCAAAAGATTGACACTTGTTTATGTTCGGTTTAATTGTAAAATTATGTCCAATGACCAAAATTATATTAAATGGTAAAAATATATTCTAAATATAATTTAAAACCACTAAAGTTCACAATTTATCACTATTAATTATTTTTATTAAAAAAGTTGCTTTTAGTTAAAATTTAGTAATTTTCACTATTCATCAAAATATGAAAGTTATCCGAAAAGTACCAAAATTTCACCCTAGGCTAATTTCAATATTCCGAATCCAAAAATGAAGTCCATTTTCAAATATAAAATATATATAATTTCAAAAAGTAGGTATTACTATTCATAACGGCTAGTTTGATTAGTTATGGTGTGTTAGAACTCGGTGTTGCGTACAATACACGCTATCACATTATTCAAAGAGAAGCGTACCGTAGAAGCTTGGGGTGTTACATTCTCCCCTCCTTCAAATAATTGCGTCCTCGCAATTTCTAGGGTATTACTGCATAAAAAGACTCGGGTGGTTCTTCATCATAAGTTCCTCGGGTTCCCACGTTGCATCTTCCATCTTATGATTTCTCCACAAAACTTTTACCAGACGCGTCGTTCGGTTTCTCAGTACTTGTTCTCTCGTATCAAGAATCTTGACGGGCTCTTCGCAATAAGACAGATCGGGTTCCAGTTCTAATTCCTCATAGGTGAGTACATGCGTCGGATCAGGCATGTATTTCCTCAACAGAGATACATGGAACACATCGTGAACTTTGGAGAGACTTGGCGGCATTGCCAATCGGTAAGCTACAGCCCCAATTCGTTCTAGAATTTCGAAAGGTCCGATGTACCTGGGACTCAATTTACCTTTCTTTCCAAAACGTATGACTCCCTTCCATGGAGATACCTTTAGGAAAACATGATTACCGACTTGAAATTCCAAATCCTTCCTTCGATTATCGGCATAGCTCTTCTGCCTACTTTGAGCTGCTTTGATGTGATTTTGGATTACTTTCACCTTTTCCACCGTTTCCTCCACCAGCTCTGGGCCTACAAGTTTTCTTTCACCAACGTCATCCTAACAGGTTGGTGTACGACATCTCTTTCCGTATAACGCTTCATATGGTGCCATCTGTATACTCGAATGGAAGCTATTGTTATAGGAAAATTCTACCAGTGGTAAATATTGATCCCACATACCCTGAAAGTCAAGTGAGCAAGATCTCAACATGTCTTCTAAGGTTTGAATAGTCCGTTCTGATTGTCCATCTGTCTGAGGGTGGTAAGCAGTGCTCAAATGAAGTTCAGTATCCAGGGATTTCTGAATACTTTTCCAAAATCTTGAAGTAAAACGGGGATCACGATCAGAAACAATCGATAGGGGAACTCCATGAAGTCTTACAACTTCATTAATGTATAGTCTTGCTAGACGTTCCAGGGGTAGATCTTCTCTTATAGCAAGAAAATGTGCTGACTTGGTAAGACGATCAACAATAACCCATATTGCATCGTTCCTTCTAGGAGTCTTCGGTAGCCCCATGACAAAGTCCATCGTAACATTGTCCCATTTCCACTCCGGTATGGGAAGAGGTTGCATGACTCCTCCAGGCAGTTGCCTTCCAGCTTTCACTTGTTGAAAAACCATACATCTTGACACAAAATCAGCAATCTCCCTCTTCATATTGTCCCACCAAAAATGTTCTTTCAAATCTCTATACATTTTGGTGCTCCCAGGGTGTATAGAGAAATTGGAACTATGAGAATCATCCAGCAATTCCCTTTTTAGATCAGGTATATTGGGAACACAAAGTCTCTTCCCGAATTTCAAAATTCCATCTTCATACACAAAGTCTCTCAATCTCCCATCATTCACAGCTTTAATCTTCTTCTGAAATTCTTCATCATCGGTCTGAGAACTCTTAATCCTTTCTAGTAAAGATGGTTTGGAAACCATTTGAAAAAGCATTGATGTTTCACCTTCCCTGGTTATTCCCATGTCCATCTTCACTAGATCCATGAAAATTGGATCCCTTTCAATTCTCATCATGTTCAGAACTCCATGGTCTTTTCTGCTCAAAGCATCTGCTACTTTGTTTGCTTTCCCCGGGTGGTAGTGTATCGTGCAATCATAATCCTTGAGTAATTCAAGCCATCTCCTTTGCCTCATGTTGAGTTCTTTTTGTGAGAAAATATACTTCAAACTCTTGTGATCAGTATAAATCTCACATTTTTCACCATAGAGGTAGTGCCTCCATATCTTCAAAGCAAATATTACAGCTGCTAACTCGAGATCATGAGTAGGATAGTTTTATTCATGAATTTTCAACTGTTGTGATGCATAGGCAATAACTCTATCATTCTGCATAAGGACACAACCAAGTCCTTTCTTCGATGCATCACTATAAATAACGAACTCATCATTCCCCGATGGTAGAGTCAATATAGGAGCATTGACTAATCTTTTCTTCAGTTCTTCGAAACATTCTTCACACTCTTTTGTCCAAACAAATTTAACCCCTTTACGTGTGAGCTTCGTTAATGGGTTAGCCAATCGGGCAAAATTCTGGACGAAACGTCGATAATAACCTGCCAAACCAATAAAACTACGTACCTCAGTTATACTCGTAGGTGCTGGCCATTCTTGGATTGCTTTGGTCTTAGAAGGATCAACAGAGATTCCATCTTTAGAGACAATATGGCCAAGAAAAGAAATCTCCTGAAGCCAGAATTCACACTTGCTAAACTTCCCATATAATTCATGCCTCCTCAGAGTCTTCAAGATAATGCGCAAGTGATTTTCATGATCTTCGTAGGTTTTGGAGTATACCAAGATATCATCAATAAATACTACCACAAATTCATCGAGATACTCCTTGAAAACTCTATTCATCAGATCCATGAATACAGATGGTGCATTAGTCAATCCAAACGGCATTACAGTAAACTCGTAATGCCCGTACCTGGTTCGAAATGCTGTCTTCGGAATGTCTTCCTTCTTTACACACAACTGATGGTATCCAGATCGAAGGTCAATCTTTGAAAAGTATTGAGCTCCATGCAGTTGGTCAAATAAATCATCAATACGAGGTAGGGGATACTTGTTCTTTATCGTTATAGCATTGATCTCCCTATAGTCGATACATAACCTCATAGATCCATCTTTCTTTTTAACAAAAAGAACAGGGGCTCCCCATGGAGAAACACTAGGGCGAATAAATCCCTTATTACTCAGTTCCTCTAGTTGTTTCTTTAGTTCGACTAACTCTACAGTGGCCATTCTATAAGGGGTCTTCGATATAGGCCTTGATCCAGGAATCAAATCAATAGAAAACTCAACTTCTCGTTCTGGAGGATGTCCAGGTAAATCTTCCGGAAATACATCCACAAATTCTTTCACAACAGGTACATCCTCTATTTGAACATTCCTTTCCTCACCGATAGTTACTTCATTCTCTTCCTCCCCAATAATTGAATTTAGTTGAGCTACTGGGGGTGGATCTAAATAAGAATTTGGTGGTGACGATTCTGCTCTAAAAATAAGGTGCTCCTTATCATTATCATCAAGAATCGTAACCTCTTTCTTCTTACAATAAATCTTCGCATCATAGTCCGAAAGCCAGTCCATACCGAGGATTATATCAAACTCAATCATAGGTATGACGATGAGATCAGCAGATAAAGAAAATTTATGTGCTCTAATGGGGACTGATTCACAAAACTTTGTTGCAATGATACTTCCCTTAGGAGTTTTAACTGACAACTCCCTTATTAAATCAAATTGGAAATATCTAATTTTCTTAGCAAACTGGGAAGATATGAAACAATGCGATGATCCAGAATCAAATAATGCATTTGCTAAACTTGAGGAAACCATTAAATTACCTGCCACCACGTCTTTTGGAGCTTCTACCTCTGCAGTAGTGATAGCATAAGCCTGGCCTTGATCCCTTGGCCTTTTCTGAGGTAAGTTCTCCTGATGCTTAGGGCATGCATTTGCATAATGCCCCATCTCCCTGCAATTGTAGCACTGAACGTTGGTAGCTTCCTTCTTCCCCTTGCAATCATGAGCTTGGTGGCCTTTTTCACCACACTTGTAACAGACTCCCATTCTCTTCAGGCAAGCACCGGGGTGTTTCTTCCCGCACTTACCACAAGATGGATATTCAACCTTTCCCTTCTTCCCCTTATTTCCATTCCCAGATTGATCAGCAAGTCTCTTCTTCTCTTGCTTTGCTTTAAAGTCATAAGACTTAGAGAATTCCTTTTCGGTCTTGATAGCACATGAGACAATGTCTTCGTACGATGAAAAGGATTGTGATACTAATGCTCGACGGAGAAATGGTTTTAACCCATCAAAGAAACGATCAATCTTACTTCTTGGGTTGCGAATATAATCACCAGCGTACCTCGCTAACCTTGTAAAGTTAGCCTCATACTTTGTGACATTCTCATCCTCCTTTTGTCTCAGACTTAGAAATTGTCTTTCCATATCTGCTCGATGGTCGCGAGGAAAGTATTTTTCTAAAAATAAATCTTTGAACTCCCTCCATTCCATATTTGATACTTCATCATCTTCTTTTGTATTTTGAATCAATGACCACCATTGATCGGCATCTCCAGTGAGGCGGTAAACTGCCATGATAACTTTTTCCCTTTCACTGCTCCCCAAAGCCTGAAATATTTTCTCTAGGGAAAATATCCATTGCTCAGCTACTAAGGGATTTGTATTCCCATTGAACGTTGGTGGTTGTTGCCTCATGAATCGATCTAACATTGATCCTCCACGCTGCGGATCAGGGTGCTCCATACGGGTAAGGTTATTATTCATAACCTGAGTAAGTTGTCCCAGTATGGTGATTAGCTGATCAGCACCAGTTGCATCACCAACCCCACTATAATTATCTTGAGCAGGAGGGCAATCCCTACATGGAGTGCGTGCATTGATACGGTTTCCATTTCTTCCACTAGGCGCCATTTCTAAACAATGGCATAAACTAGATCAGTTTATGAATCAAAATACATAATCCCATACTTATAAAACACTTAGCATAAATTGAACTATTTATGGATATAATCCATAATCATAAAAATGTTTTCTTTGAGGAAGTATATACTCATAAACCCTTCATAATGATTTGTAAAGATAGTGAGAGTTATCCTAAGCATATCCCCCAGGAGTGTCGTAACCAAGAGTGCAGCAAGGCCCGTTGTCGTGCACCAGTTCCCGTTCGAGTCTAGCTCAAAGCGGTGTTTTCGGGTTTTACCCCTAGGTACATCTGTGCCAGAGCCGCCTCTACCTGCTCGTATCCAGACAGGGATGTATTGCTCGAAAAACTCACAAAATCTCTACAATACCAAAATTCTAGGAAGTTCTTCTATACTAATCCTCAAAGTTCATCTTAGGTCTACGTGCTCTAATCAGAGTTTATCTAAATCTAGCTTCCAAGGTTTGTACTAAACTTCCTCTGATACCAACTGTAACGCCCCGACCCCAGTTGCCCAGAGTCGGTGCATTAATTACATAACATTGGCATGATCACAAGAAAGATCAAATCTCGAAAGACCGATTGGTTTAGTAGCCTTGGAAACACTAGATATAATCATAAAGTTTTACATTACATTTCAAAGTGAAAAACTACTACAACAACAAAGTCTTCATATCCACACTATTAACCCCTCATAATATCCCTGCAAGTCATTCATAAATTACTTCTTCACTACCTGGGAAAAAATAAAACATAGAAAAGGGGTGAGCTCAAATGCCCAGTAAGGATAACAATATAGTGGAACATTCAAAATAAGCATAAACATTTAAGGAAATGAATTACTAAAACAAAAGCCTTTTAAAATTGAACTTCAACATAGTATGGCAAAAGTAAAATGAAATAATGCCATTTACTTGTTCACATGGATATTCTACTAATCGAATAATCACATGCAATATCAATAACCACTTTCATAATGTTGGAATGCATAATGCCAGACTATCATAACCACATAGCCAAGGCCTCGTGCCAAGACTACAAATAAGATTTTGTCAAGGCCTTGTGCCAAGACACTAGTTTGTCTCATGAGACCTACCGATGCATCGAGGAGCTATAGCGGGCTCCACCCGTCACTTATTAAGTCCAATGCATTCCCATATGAAAAGGTTTAAACATAACATAAACATTCGTATTAAAACTAGCATACGAAACGTCAAAACTTTCACCATAAACTATGAATGGTATAAAAATAGTACATCCACAGTCAAACATATCACAAAACCTTCAATACAATATAGAAGTTTTGTATCATAATAAATCAACTTCAAATAATCTTAAAATCCATCAAAGGATGTTGACATAGATGAAATCAAAATTCTTTTAAAAGAAATATCTCCTTTTATTTTGAAATCATTTAAGATCCATATAAAATAAAACATTTCCTTTGAAAATATTCTTATAAGCTTGTAAGGGAAGCTTTGAAGATTTTATAACGGCGTAAAATAACCGCACCCGCCGTATAAGTTAAAAAAACATTCTTACCTCAATTCTGTCGAAAAGGTTAAAAAGGACCTTGTTTTGAAAACGACGGAAAGATTCCTTTATAAACCTCTTATAAAAAGTCAAACAAGGGTATAAATGACTTTAACCCATATTCTTGTAAATAGTAAAAATGTTTTGAAATACATTTTTAAGAAACATGGATGTGGATGATAAAGATATCCCAGTAGATTATTACGTATAAACAACCTCGGATAATGAAGAGATTGTGAAATAATCCTTACCTTGTACTTTTCCTTGGTTGGAGTAGGTTAACCTCCTGTATAATAGTGAAATAATTGTTACTAAATTATACAAGAATCATATACATTAATATGATATCATATATGATCTTTTAATATTGATTTGATAATAATATCTTAGTATTATCGCCGTTTCGGGTGTTAACTTACTCATTTTCTTTATATGTTTTGTTACATAAGTCATGTTTGTTGTATCTTATTCATATCCAGAATGATATCAAGTCCTTAAACATCATTTTTAAATAATTAAATGATAATTATACTTGAATGGATACGATGGAGAATGAATCTCATCGCGTTCGTGGAGACGGTAGTCCGTACGTACGCACGAACGCTACTTCCATTTAATTTTTATTTTAAAAGAATCGAATACAAATGATACATAGGTATAATATAATATTTTATATATGTTACTTAAGTTCATTAACACCATCCTTTATACGTTCCATGTGTGGTATGAACGAGTCATATCATTTTAAGGGGGCGGTAGTCCGCACTTCCTCAAATGAAATTATCGTATGTATATACAACATGAAACGAATAATGGTATAAAATAAAATGGAATTACAGAAGCTTATATATAAAATATATATCATTAATATCATATTTAATTACAGTTCCATCATAATGGCCACCATGAGAGGCGGTAAGATGTATTTGAACAATCATCGTTTCGTGAGGCGTTAGTTTGCCATCCACAGAAACATTATGTTCATCATCCATTAGATGGAGTTGTGTGTATGTGTAGTTTGAATCCTTCTTATAACAACATCCTAGTATATTGAGGATACTGGTGTTGTTACAAAAGAAAGGAAATAAAAAGAGTTTGGGGGTTGGAGAAGCAAAATAAATGAAAATAATTTAAGAGAAATCGTTACCTTTAATTTAGGTAACTCACTTTGGTTAGAACCAAAGGACTTGTTGAAATGCTTTCTGCCTAAGGGGAAGCTTCAAGGAGGAGGAGAGGGATGTGGGGAGCTTATTTGGGCAGAGTTTGGACGAGCCAAGTGGCTTGAGAGGTGTCAGGAATGAGTAGAAGTGGTCTCCTTTTATAAGGGGGAGGAGGGGCTCTTTAGGAAAGAGTGAAAGTATTACTTTATAATATAATTATATTCGGTTTATAATGGTCCAAAAATCATTGAGGTCGAAGATAAGATGACTCATATTCTAAATAACATCAACCAATAAGAATTGGACAGGTTTTAGATAATATTTTAATCATTATAATCTTATTTATTTAAATGATTTATTAATGAGGTAAACATTGCATCGTTATTGTATCATTAATAATTTAAATTATTTGATGTCTAAAAATTATAAATAAAATATCATTATGTAGGAAATCTTTTTAGCTTTCTAATGAATATTTATAATCGAAAATCCAACATGTATAACCCTATGTAAAAATTGTTCTTCTAAAAGATGTAAGCTTATGCCATTTTTATTTTTATTTTAACTTTATTAATATAAAGTGTCATTATCACTTACAAGTGGATCAATGGGGTCCCAAAATTGACCCAAAGATGCCCATGGTCGACCATGTATCAACCAATAGGGTTAAGACACGTTTTAGGGTAATTTTGTATTATTATAATATTATTTGTTAACCCTTATTTACCGGATTTACCCTTAACCATGGTAAATAAAATATTTACCGCAGTAATTATTCAAAATGTCTAAAAATAAAAGTTACCTATTTACACAATTTGAACATCCTGATTCCAAATATGGAATCCATTTTCCTAAATTCAAAACACAGAAGTGGCAGAAATTAATTTAAAATTAATTCCCGCTGTCAAAACAAAAAGCGTGTTTTTAAGAGATAATAACTATCAAAAGATTGACACTTGTTTATGTTCGGTTTAATTGTAAAATTATGTCCAATGACCAACATTATATTAAATGGTAAAAATATATTCTAAATATAATTTAAAACCACTAAAATTCACAATTTATCACTATTAATTATTTTGATTAAAAAAGTTGCTTTTAGTTAAAATTTAGTAATTTTCACTATTCATCAAAATATGAAAGTTATCCGAAAAGTACCAAAATTTCACCCTAGGCTAATTTCAATATTCCGAATCCAAAAATGAAGTCCATTTTCAAATATAAAATATATATAATTTCAAAAAGTATGTATTACTATTCATAACGGCTAGTTTGATTAGTTATGGTGTGTTAGAACTCGGTGTTGCGTACAACACACGCTATCACATTATTCAAAGAGAAGCGTACCGTAGAAGCTTGGGGTGTTACATTATTATTTCCTAAAACATGTCCTAATTCTATTGGATAAGTGTAATTAGACCAAAAACAACCTTAGGAATAAAATATTACCCTTTATTTCCACTTGGATTAGATTAGGTCACTTATTATTATTTTATTTAAAGAAGAGTTAAAAGAGTTAAAATCAAAGTTTAATAACTAAAAAAAATTTAATATAGGGTTATACATAAGATAAATTCGACTATAAATATTAATTATAAATATAAAAATAATTAATACATAATGGTATTTTATTTATAATTTTTATACATTAAATAATTTAATTTATTTATGACACAATGATGATGCAGTAATTACCTTATTAATGAAATATTAACATAATTGATATTATAAATACCCAAATAAATGTAATTTGAGACTTTTTATGAATTATACTGATTTTATAGGTTAATATGACAAGTTATTATTGATTTAATTAATTTTTTTATAACTAATCATGCTGTTATGATTTTCACAAAAATCAATTACCAAATAGTGTCAAAATTGACATAAAATAGTTTTTAAGAAAAATGTTATATTATTAATTGTTATTATATTCCTAAAAATATAAGGTTCGGAAAAATGACATAGATAAGGTTATATATATTAATAATGAACCACTTGGGGTTCGTTTGACTTTTTATATTAAGTTTATTAACCATATAGTGTAAGAAAACAAGAAGATACGGTAAAAGTTAAATTATTTAACTTAGAGTTAAATCTGAATGATAAGGTTAAAATAGTAACCTAAACTTGTCTAAAACCTATTGGTTGAGATTATTTCAACCCATACCCACTTTAGATTCAAAATAAATCAATTTTGAGCTATTATATACTAAATATGACTTTATTATAAAATAATATTTTAAGTTTTTCCTAAGGTTCCCCTCTCCTCCCTTATAAAAGGGCACCTCCTCCCTCTCCTCTTTACACAATTTTGAGCCTTCAAGCTCGGAAAAACCCTGACCATTTCCCTTCTCAACTTCCCTAGAAACATTATATAGGTTCTGGTCTCCTCAAAAGACCAACTCTAGTGCCTTAAGGGGAAGCTTAAAAGAGGTGCGTCGAAGAAGAGGTAATCTCTTCTACCGATTCTTTCACGTTTTCTTTCTTCTTCAACTTCTTCTTCTTTAGTTGTTTAATTATAAAGTAATAACATAAGTATCACTAATATACTGAGATTTTATTATAAATATGAAACAACCCCATTTCACCTTCTATCCATCCTATGGAAAACAAAATCACCACGCGTGCATACGTACGGAATACAGTCTACACGCCGTGGTGTAATATGTTTTTCCACCACCAATTTACTTGTATGGGTATAATGGTGTAAAGAATTAATATATGTAGTTATTATAACATCATAATAATTCTGAGATATTATATCATCCACTCCAATTCAATTCAATAATTATGGGAATGATATCATCGCTCGTGCGTACGTACGGATTACCGTCTCCACAACGCGATGAGATTCATTCTCCATGTTAACCATTCAAGAATGATTATAAAGTATATATAATGAATAATAATGAAATATATGACATGATAAAGCTACTGGATTTATGTATATATATGTGTGTGTTTGTGTTTGTTTCATATACTTACTTCCATTCAAGTCAATAAGGAAAGGAAAACAGTGTCCATGCGTACGTATGGTCTACCGTCTCCATGAACGGTGTATTTCATTTATATATATATATATACTGGATATATATGATATAAAAATCTTTATTTACATTCTGGAAGTAAGTATATCATGATATAAGTAATAATAATATCAATAAAAACAAGTCCAAACACGTACGATAAATAAAACGATTTTACCCAAAACGCTGATTTAACAAGGAATTTACAAAAGAAAGGGTAATATAAAGTCATAAGTAAACCATATATGATATCATAACAATGAATATGATTCTTTAATAATTCAATGAAATTATTTAAATCATTATACATGGGGTTCGGATATGTACGAAGCATATCGGACCTAAGGTAAGGGATCACTTTTCCAATATTGTTTTTATCCGAGATTGTTTATTCGTAAGTATTTACTGGGGTTATATTTATCATACATGTCCCTGTTTTCTAAAAAATGGTTTCATGTATGTTTTAAGTCCTTTTTAACCATTTTTTACTTTTACAACATGGTATGTAAGGAATCTTTCTTTTGTTTACTATACGAGGTACTTTTTGACTTTTCTGACAAAAGTACGAGAAGAATGTTTTTTTACTTATATGGAATGAATGGATTTTTATAGTTTCATAACGCCTTATTTTCATGAATCTTATTGTACAAGATTTCATGACTATTCTCAAAAAATCATTTTCTTTTAAAATTTCATGTCATTTTTGTGAAAAGAAAATTATTTTGAAGAAGAAAGGATATTTTACTCAAGAATTCATTTCAAGTGTTTTATCAAAACCATTTTTCATCTAAGATGAAATTATTTCATATGTGTATGTTTCAAGTATAATGTCTCTATGATTCACATGGTTTCACTTTTCTTATTATGAAATGATATCCATTTGTTTTATATGGATTATGTTATGATGGTATGATGTTTATGAAACCCGTTTTATTCTTTGGGTTATGATGAATGATCTATGTTTATGTTGTGGCACACGTAAGAATGATTTCATTATGAGATTGTTGGGACCTATATCTCCCTACAATTCATTGGGTAAAGATTTATATCTCATGATATATACATGGCTGGAATGGTAAGTTAATCCAATTCAGTGATATAGGACTGGAACGAAGAGTGAACTCAATTCAGAAAGGGACTTTGTCCACTAAGATGGTCTTGGCAGCAATGTCTTGGCTACTATGGAAATCATATCATGTGCTTAATTGTTTTCCACAATTACATGTTTTGTTCCCATGCTATTTTATCATGATTGATGTTCTTTTATGATATATGCCTAACGTACTTCCAAGATTTATGTCTTTGCTCAAGATTTTGATGTTTATATTTTATGTTCAAGTTTTTGCATTCAAATGTTTATGGATTGTTTTATCTTCTCTATGTTTACCCTTACTAATCATTTAAGCTCACCCTTTTTATGTTTTCTTTTCCCCAAGATATAAAGAAAGTTTTTAGGTAATAAAACAAAAGGGGAAGATCTTTATGGGAGATTTTGAAGATATTTCACCATGATTAGAAAATTATTTTTCCGAGTTCCCAAAGACAATAAACTATTACGGTCCTTGTGTGTTTGTTTTTGTTGTATATTAAGTATTCCGCAAAATTAATGTAATGTCCATGTACATAAAGATTAGTTCTCTACATGTGATATTTTAATTACTTAAAATAGTTCAAACATTTATTTCAGGTTCCCCAGGCCTCGGAATCACATGTCGTATTAGCTCCTAGTCTCGAAATAATCCCATATAATTTTCAAAAAAAATATGTGGAAAATCCAGGACATTGTACTCTCTCACTAATTTTTGTAGGAAAAGTTATGAAAAGGTATTTTAGATGGCCCATATTACCACAGTATCGACACTCAACTGGGCCCCTCATGCACAAAGGTCTTGTATGTCCCAATCTACCACACTGGTGGCATCTCACCTGGATACCTGATTATGTTCTCTATCTACTAATATCACCATGTGGAATCTCCAAATTATGATTCCTACTACCAGTTGATGTAGTAAAATATCTTGGTGTTGAACCACCCTGACTTACACCCCCAACCTCTCTCAGGTTATGCTATGTGTTAGGAACCTAATTCACTATTCTATAAATGGTATTCATCCTAAATACATTCACATGTGATCATATATTTTACCTGATACCATCCTCAAATTTCTTGGCTTTAGATAAATCATCACCCATTAGAGTAGGTGTGAAGTGATGGATCTCTATAAAATGGTCTGAATAATCCATAAGTAATAATGATCCCTACTCCAAGTGCATTAACTCTTGGGCTCTATCAGCCTTCAACATATTAGGATAAAAATAATCATAGAAGGTTGTATGAAAATCACTTTAATACAACTCTCCATGATGATTCATCTGATTAATAATATCTCACCATATCTTGGAAGAATCACATAGCATATTTATAGTGAACTTTACCCTCCTATTGGGAGGTATCTATAGATTCTTGAAGATAGATAGCATGGACTCTAGACATGACCCTATATCCTGTGGTCCACCATCCCCGGAAAACATGGGTGGATGTTTCTGCTAGAACTCATGCATCAACTCTTCTATAGTTGGGGCAGTTCATGGTGCTCCATAAATGGTCTGCATAAATCACATAAATCCTTCACAAAACTATTCTTCGGCACCTATGTCTAGTAAAAATATTGGTTTCATAGTTTCCACTAAAGGATGACCCACCTGTAGCCTATGTCCTACATTCTTTAGAGTGTTTTCATCTCCACCCTCCTGGAATACAACTGGAAGTCGTCATGGTGGCATGTATCTATAATGACAAACACACACCTCAAAAAATGCCATTATCAAAGTTCACTGCTCAAAGTGCATATATTTAAATAGGATATGTATAATCCTTCCTATATAATAGGAACATCCCTCTACTTACTCATTTATTCAAGTCTAAGAAACATACAGTTCACATATAAAATCAATATATATTGCCTACGGCCCGCTACTAAGGTTGGGTCTAGGTCAAGTTCTCTATTATGAACAATTTCAGTTTTTACTTAATTCACCTTTATTTCCATTTCAATTTCAGTGTATTGAAACTCATTTTAAATGGTTAAACCAAATGGTTCATAAAATGTCAATCCATAAGGGGACCATACTCCTCATGAACTAAAATTTGGTGTCCACCTAATTCACACCATATTACGTTCTAGTCCATGCAACTCATGTTCCATGACTCAACATGCCATAATTGGATGCTTAGGGTGTCTACCATAGCCTAATAAAGAAAACACTACATAGGTTGAGAAAGGAACTCTAAGTACCAAATATTTCTTCTCAATTCCCTGCACACAATATCTATCACACAGAAAGCATATCAACTACAACACTTATCACAACATCATGAAGTTTAGGTACTGCATCATTTATGTCATGAAATAATACATGTTATGTGATTTCTAAAAAGTTCCTAAAATGATTCATGATATGATACAACCTCATCTCATTAGGTTGAAATAAAAATATAACCCACAATCATATCAATAATAACATCACAATTAAATTTAATCACCCGATGGTGGAATCCAATCAACTCTAATAGCTAAAATCTAGAAAACACAATTCCACTCAAGACAATTTGGTTTTTTCATGTACGTGGGTTAGCTACACCCAGGTATAGCTCATTACCAAATTCTTATTCCCTTATTATTTTCTAAAAATAGTTAATCAAACTACTAAAGAAAATTCCCCTCTAATACCACTTTGTAATGTCCCAGACTCTGATGCCACAAAAACATTCCCCAATCCCAGTTAGCCACATGACCTCAACACATTTCCACAAATTTCAGAGGCTACCAACTAGAAGTGAGGGACTAGGGTGTGTGTGTGGGGAGACTATTCCATTATATCATAGTGTAACTTATAGGAATATCAATAACAATCAATAGTGTAATTAGTTTGATAATCATATGGATGATAAATAAACAAAATAAGAATATATAAGAATGAAAAAAGTAATCTCATATACATATAATGATGATACAATTTATGTCTCTACAAAATATCCAAAACAGGTATACATGGAAGATGTACAATAGATGCAACAGAATACCAAAAATACCAAAAAGTATCCCATATAGCATCACGGGTCTAATCTTAGTCCTACTCTCCCCTGCTCCTAAGAAGTAATCAGAAATCTATAATTGGGTGTTTTCCCTTATCCAAACCTGCATTCATATAGTTTGTTCGGTTACACATCGGTGGTCCGAACATGGTGTGAGATAAAATATTAGTAGTAAACCACCCAAAGGTCTAATTCCATCCAGTCAATGAATATATAATAATACAAATTTGTAGGTAGTAATAGATCATGTAAAGGAAGCATTGAAAGTAAACAACCTGTAAAGGTCTGGGTTCCCATAGACACTCATCCCGCTACCTGCTTTGGCCTCAGCCGGTAAGTCTCTGAATAAAAATTCATACTTGTGTCAATTTATAATAAAATTCATTTAATTATTTAATATGATTTAATAAATAATAATTTATACCTAGAATGTATCCCAATATCTCCCATACAGATGTGTGATCAGAATATGCCTAAACTAGCCATCAATAAGGTATAATTCTCTAACTGGATCCAAGCTTGTGCTTTGGCTTGGAAGAAGCATCATATAAATTATTTCATTCATTATTCAATTATGTACCTGATCTCACCCTTATCATACCTAATTTGGAATCTAGGTATCACTCTAGGTGTATCATGAACCAAGAAACTTACCATCCCATCCTAGGAAAACTTCAATAGAATCCTAGTAACGTTCTTGGTGTTTTATAACATCACTTCTCATGGAGTTCATCCTTGGTGGTCCACTAATGGAGACCAAGTGTCACCCATGGTGTATATGATCAACTTCTCCTTGATTTTATCCTTGTAAATCCATAAGTATTTCAAGTATCACTCAGGAATATAATAGTAATCCCCCATGAGTCGGTCCTTTCTAGTCCACTAGGGAGTCCAATTATCACTTGGGTGTATGAAAGGTATAAGCCAAATGAGTTCATCCATGTAATTCATATAAGAACCCATGTGTCACCCAAGGAATATAAAAACATGAATTAAATCAATATCATTTAACTATGTTAAGGTCAACACCAATAACATTTCATTTTAATCTCACCTCAAAAGGTGTCTCAAGGAACAAGCTAAGTTTAGAAGGATTATCCTATCATTTATCTCATATGGAAATTTCATTATAAGGATAACTCAGTCTTAAAAAGAAATTATATGAAAATAACCAAGGTTCATGGTGTTTCCCTTCCCTTTATTTGATCAATTCAATTTACACTTCACATTACAATTAAATTCAATTAAAATTGAAAATTCAATATTAACATCCCATGTAAAGGGGTAAACGGAAAACCTAAAAGGTGTCTAAAATCAAAATCCACCCATGGTGGTCCATTTAATTACACAACACACCAAAGGGTTGGTTTTGATTCAAGTTCCACATTAAATAATCATTTATCAATGGTCTCATTAATTACATAGGTTACACCTATTCAATTTAATCAAGTACTAGATTTCATTTCAAGGGTGCAGAACCAATAATTAGGTGTGTATGACAATGAAATATATATAAACACTTATAATTTAAGGAAAAATCATGAGACCACCTACTGTACGTCTATAGTATATTTCTTGTCCAGTATCAGCTCTTGATTCAACTCGGATTGGGAGAAAATTGAAGAAGGGATGAAGAACCTAGAAATTGTTCATATTAGCTTTCACCTAAATAGTATAGTTGATTCCAAGAAGTAAAAGGAATGGAATAAAAGGAATTAAGATCTTATCAATGCATATTCAATGATACCAATGGTTCTCGAATCTAAGATTAAATGAAGGAACATGATCAAAAACTCCAATTCCACCATCAAAGGATATCTCAAGATCCAAGGGCTACCAACGGATGAATAATAGGAAAATAAGGTTGAAATAATATATTAATTAAGGGTAAATGATAAATTTCCCAAAATATCTGGGTCTCATAATTTGGTCACACGGTTTCCCAAACTGTGTACCAACCGTGCACCCATTACTGTAGGAAGGGGAACTCAACATGGTTTTCTCATATGATTTGACTAACCATGGGAAAACCATGTCTCAACCCACTATAAAAAACTGGAGACATTCCCACATGGTTTTATGCCTCAAATCGCATGTTTTTATAACTATGTGGCCTATAGGAATCTACTTTACAACCTCAAATGGTTATAATTAACAATGAAACATGCCCCACACAGTTTCTACTAACCGTTCTCCAGGTCTATTCCATGTCAAAAGTTGGGTTCTGGGCTCTGAACCATCCTAGGACACCCCCGTTACCTCTATGACCTCAAATGGAATTCATATTAGGCCACTTTTAGACATTTAAACTGAGAATTGAAAAAAATTAAAATATTACATACCTCAAGAAATAATCGGTTTATTACACTAGGCATAGGGCTTTGGTGGGGGTTTGGCATCACAATGATGCTTGTGTGGGATAATTAGATGATGGTTTGGACTTCAGTGCATGCCGATAGCTATTTCTAGTAGTTATACCCATGTACAGTTAGATGTTTGTATCATTAGTGACTTTGGGTAGGACCATGACACATTCAATTGCTTGGTGAGTTATTGATTAAATGGAGTTTGATCTAGTGCATGTTTGTATCATTTCCCCTACTTTAATTTTTATGGAACCTTCTTGGTTCACATTTTTTATATTCTCTATGATTCTGGGTTCCTTCTTGATTTCACCTAACCCATGTGTGTGTGTTGGGTCATTGATTAGTCACTTAAAGTGGCTAATATTCATTGTTAAGTTTTTAATATTAATGTGTTTTAAAGTTCATAAACATCAATTTTAGTCCAATTCAGAAATTGAACTTCATTTCCCATCATTGTGCAATTCATGCTTAAAATGTCAATTTGGGCCCACTCAATAATTTGCTTGTGTAAATTACAATATTCATAATTTTAATTTGAAATTTTGGGATATTATTTATCACTTTGTTTGGAACATTTTATCTTTTAGGTCCGATGGATGAATCCCAAAGGAAGATGGAGAATTTTGCGCCTGAAGGCAGAAACATGCTGGAAAAAGCATAATGGGCCTAAGGCCCATCAAACAAATGTGGGGCCCAGAAACCAAGCCCAATGAAGCTCAAATTTATACAGTAGAAAGATAAAAATATGAGGATCATTTTATTCAACTGTGGCCGGAGCTAATTCTGATGTTATCATGATGATAAAGGGATCTGAAGTTTAGATTTAAATGGTGGACTCGTCATTAATGCGCAGAAATCCGTTCCACCATTTCGACCATAACTTCCAAACTGCTGAGCTAAATTTCCTGAAATTGTTACAGATCATAGAGGACACATGGACGAAGATATTTTATATTTATGACACCTCCGGAATCGGCCTTCTTCAATTTCTAATTCATATGTCAAAATGGAGGACGAATCTGGACAGTTTTCCGGGTCAAATTCAAAACATCAATTTCCTTTTGATTATTCACCCTCCATTTGACTCTATTAATTGTTGGGGGGTGAATTAATTGTTGGGAGATGTACCTTAGGCTTCTAATATGCCTATATAAGGAGCTATTGGTGAATGGAATGGGGGTGGAATTTTTTCTTATCATCTTGGATGCTTTGTTTCATTGTAATGTTTTGCTTCCAAATTTCATTTGTAATGTTTTCCATTTCCATGTAAGTTTTTCTTTTTGTTCTTAATCAACTTCTTCTCTTATATATTTTCCATTTCATTTATTAAAACTTTATAATCACAAAGCACAGTGATATCTCTGTGTTGTTGTGAATTAGTTCACACATAGGTGTGAATTTCATTCACACACACGGAGGAGTGCTCGTTATTTCCGCGGTTTTAATTTCTTCAATCCAATTCTTGTTAGTCATCTTCCGCCCACCATTGAGAGTATACCATCAATGGAGGGCTAAACCCTTAATGGGTTGATCTTAGGAGGATGCAAAGGCTGGGTTGAATGTTATTTTATGAACGAATTGTTGTTAAATGGATAATTAATTTAAGATATCCATTCTTCAGTTATTTCTACTCTTCATCTTTACTGTGTTTGAGCAAAATAAATTCAATTACTAAATGACCATATACCTCGGAGAGATCATGAATTTGGTTCTCTAAGTGTATAGGGGATTAGTAATTGTGTTTAGTAAGCACCAAACCAGAAAATGATGAAGGTAGTGTTATTTTTGAAGAATGGATTCATCAAGAATTAATAAAACCAAAATTGTTTAAAGAAATAAAATTCATTCAATCCACCCCAAGCATAATCCTAGATCAACCCATTTTCATTAAATTGAATTCACGTAGGTGTCTTAGTGTTATTTAAAACATCTAAATCAAAACCAAAGTTGGCTACTTCATAGCCCATCCTTCACCAAATCATAGCGTCTCAAGGTTACTTCTTCGGTCCCTGTGGACTCGACCCCTACATGTACTACATCGATCGCTTTTACCCGTAGGGTAAATTTGGGCGCAACCAGTCATTTCCTTTGAAAATGATTTTTTCAAATATATTTTTAAAAAACTTTTTTGAAATTTAAAGGCTCTTGGTGAATTCTTTAGTGTTTATTTAAAAATATATTTGGTTTTAAATATGGCTTAGACATTTGAATGCTTTTAAGTGACCATTTTCATTTAAATAAAATAAATGTGTTGTTTTTTTATAAATGGAAAGGTGTGTGTGTGGTTTTATTTTGGATTTTTCTGGTGGTTTTATTTCCAAATTGTGTTTGATCGGTTTTGAACAAGAATGGGAGAGGTTTCAGAATATGTTTATGGAATTTTTTTGTATTTCCATACCATATATGTGAAAAACTTAATTTTTAGTTTTTTTAAATAGCATTGATGAATTTCTTTATGAAAAATATTTCATAGTTTCTATGTGTTTTGGTGACCTACCTTTATTTTGAGATTATGACTAAAAAAATTTAGGTTCTAGGTTCTCTATTAGATCCATGATTGTTCATCATGGCTGGCATGGGGTGAGTTAGGTCAAGTGATAAATTGGAGGTTTCATGGAGATGGTTTGGGTTTGACTCAAGATGGTTGGTATTTATTTTATTTTTAGCTAGTTTTTTATTTATTTCTTATTCTTTCCACCTATTTGTGGATATTTTTTATGTATATACAAATGGTTTTGATAATTTCATTAGTTATGACCTATTTGGAATTTTCATTCACTCAGGCATCCACCTTATATTTTATTCTATTATTTATCTTAGTTTTGGGAGAAATCATTCCCAAATATATTCTTGAGATTATTAGGCACTAGTTTACATCCCATGGGGATTAGGAACACCCTTTGGAACTTTTGACAAGCTGGGTCGAGTGCTAGGTCAAATGGAACTCTGGTCCGGTTCGTTACAAAATGGTATCAGAACTTTATTTTTTCCTCTAGAAGGGGCCTAAGCTTCTTGTGTGGCACATTTTATTTGGGTATATCATGGTAGAAGGACATTAAGGTTGTTTGTTCTTGAGGGGTAAGTGTGGAAAGAGTTTAGTTTATATCTTACTCATCATAAGCTTCAAGTTTCCATGGTATTTTGGGTTTCAAAAGTGTATTTTAGTTTTTTTAGTGGTTTTTGATGGATTTAATTATGATTAATGTTTTTATCCACGTGATTGTGTATGTGATATTGGGGATTGTTCCTCACTTTCAGTGTGTAGAGGGAGGATATATCAAGTTATGTTAATTACTCACATATATTTTTAACCCATGGGGTATCCATGAGGTTGAATTTTCCTCCCCTATAGGGTATATTTATCAGTTGGATCCTAGTTTCTCAACTCGGTAGCCAAAGAAGACATAACACTATTTCTTCCTCGGTCATCCTGTTTTCACTCCTCTTGATTCTGGATTCTCCCAAGGTGATTTTCACTAGTGGGAGGTAGAATTAAGAGTATGTTTATTCCCTTTTGGTATGTGATTCGTGTAAATGCTTTTTATACTTGTGTGGTGTATTTTGGTTCTTGGTTTTTAAAACCCTATTTTGGAAGATGAAATAGATTTTTGTGAAATATTCATTTCAAAAACTGGTTTTTGTGAAATTTTTTATAAAATTATTGTTTCCATTATGGTATTTTGAAAATGGGATGTTTAAAAAATGGGGTCTTTGTTTTTTAAATGCGTTGGAAAGTGATTTTAAAATGAAAACAAGTTTTGATAAGATTTTTTTTTTTGAAATTCTTGTCCTTTAAATCGAAATGGAATTTTAAAGGTTCTTTTATGAAATTCATTTATTGGTTAGTGTGTGATCCACAAATGGTTATTTGTTTTTGGAATGGGGTGGATTGGTTTTAAGAAAGTTCCTTTGTGGAGTGTGATTTCAAAATTCTTCTATAAAAATGGTGTTTTTGAAAGAAATGTGCTTATTTTCTTGTGTGTTGGTTGTGTTCTATGCTTGGAGGATTTTTGTTTTGGTTTAATTTCCAGTGGATTGGAATCAATTGGTTTATGTTTTAAGGAATTAATTGTTTATTTTCATGTCTTATGTTGTTTTCGGTGTCCCTTAGAGTGGTCAAATAATTTTCCTCTATTCCAGTGTCTACCCAAACTCCAAGTGAAGTGGTGACCATGGAATATTATTTGCGTTTTATGTAAAGGATATTTCTCATCGAAATATAAGATCACTTGTATGCTTATAGTGTGGGAATATAGGGTATTATAATCCATATTCTAAGGCCTCTTAGAGTTTTGTATACATTGTGACCATTTAGGGTCATTCTCAAGATCTTAGTAGGTGGAGTTTGGGGAAGAATCCCTAGGTTGAATCCTTTTAGGGATAGGGTGTTGTTGGGATCACTATGATTGTTCCATTTTGGGATATTTTTATGGATAATTTAAATTTTGGTTAATAGTATGCATTGTTATTGTATAGATGTTTCCCTATGGGGATGATTTTTGGGGAATAGTTTTTTATTTCATTCATGGAATTCCTTATTTCTTTGTGATTCTCTTTCTCCCCTCTCTTCTTGTATGGGTGTTTTTTGTGTTTATCTATGATCACCATTTTTTATCCTTATTTTTTTGGGAAAAACATTCTTGAGGATTATAGGTTGTTCTCATCTTTCGATTGATCTATTAATGTGACTGTTTTTTTGGAATTGAATTGGGATTTTGGTGCATGAATAGATAGCTAGGGTGTTCTTTACCAGTTGATTTTGGTATATTAGTTGGGGTTTATCTTGGTCCATTTTGGATACACCTTATGTGGGTGATCCAGGTTTTGAACCTAAGTTATCCATGTGTATCATGACATGAGGTGAGAGCTCAAGTATTTTCTTTGAGGCTATTCGCGGTTGTTCTTACTTTAGGTTTGGAAGTCTTTGTGTTTTGAGGGTGACTTTATCTCATGGTTTTTCATCATTCATAGATGCACTAATTACTATATTTTCTTAGTTACACCGTGTTAGAGAACCTCTAAATGGGGGGCCATGTTAGGTCGCATGCACTTCATAAAACTTCTCATTTGAGGTTCTCATTTGGGTTTCCATTTTGTTTGTTCTTGGAGACTTTTGGTAGTTTATTGTTGATCAATTTGATAATTTTGAGTATCTCAATTGATCCTTTCAAGTTTTGTGTTTTGTTCTTGATTAGAGGTATTTAAGAACCTTAAGGTTGGTTCTATCTATTGTCTTGTCTTAAATATATTTGGATGTTGGCCTTAAGGTTTAGTTGTGTTGTGTGGATATTTTGGTTTGGTCCTTCTTAGATCCTTCATTCTTTCTAGACTTTCTTTTGACTATGGGATTTCTGGGTGAGGAAAGTGGCATGGTGGGTAGTTTATGACACCCCATGTGTCACGATGTTGTTATTTTATTTTTTGTGGTGAATTGGAGATCTGATTTGAGTTTTCATGGAGTTATAAATTGGAATTTTGGAATTTTTAGAGGTTTTACTTATATGGATGGTTAGGTTTCATGGTTAGAGGGAAACCATCCAACCTCCCTTCATGAGGATCCCTTTCAGTTCATTTTGAATTGTGCATGGTTTTTCAGCATGGTTTGTACACTATTAAGTCTAAACCATGTAAATACATATAAGAAACTATACGGGGTCCTTGGGCATCAATGGTGTGGTGTACTAATTGCACATGGTTTATTAAACCATGTACCAAGTGTGTGTTGGGGCCTATCATTTTGATAGATCTGTTCCGCACAACTTTTTCATGGGTTTTCACATCGTGAAGAGCACCCTAGAATTCATACAGAGCTTGGGGTATTCTAGGGGTGAGGTGTGAGGTTTTTCCAAACTGTATAGAACCCAAGGAGTAACCATGCGAGGGGGCTTTATCCTAGGTAGTGGACAATGAAAAATTGGTTCATGGTTTTGAAACCCTATTCCATTTCCAAGTATTTAAAATTTTAAGAAAATAAAAAAAAATAAACCCTTTATAATTTGAGGGGTTTCACCCCCTATTCTTCCCCTTCACATCAGCCTACCCCTTAGGTTATCTTGGAGGAGTTCCACCCTCATACCTCCTTGAATCTTGGTTCTTATTTAGTGATTTCCAAAAGGTTTTAGGTGAGTTATTCCTCATTTTTCTTCTTTCCTCCTTCTCTCTCCCTTTTCTCCTGGATTTGGATTTTCCTATGAACCTTAAGTCTCTCTTGGTTGATTTTATGGTTTTTGGTGGATTTAATAATGGGGTTTGGGGGTGTATAGTGTTTTGGACACTATTTCTATCCCTTTGGGTGTGCTCTTCATTGAAGGTGACAAGTTTTGTCTTGATTCTCATCTCATTGAGGTAGGTGTTACTATGAAATTGTTTCATTTTGAAATTAAAAGTATGATTGTGCTTTCTAAATTCTATTTTAATAAAATTTTGAATATATTTGATAGAATTGTGATATTTTGAAACCATTTATTGATGTTTAAGCTTGGAATATTTGGATGTTCTTGTGAATTCTATGTTTTTGGGTTTTAAATGGAATTTCTAAATCTTCTAATATTTCTTGAAATGTATGTATGGCTTATGGAAATGTTTTTCAAGTGCTAAAATGAGGTTTGACCTTGTTTTGTTTTTCAATGAGTGAAAATAATTTTTTGAAGGGAATTTGGTTTTGAAATGAGGGGTTTACCTCTAAGTGATTTATGAAATTGGTTCTTGGGTGAATTTCAAATGATACTTTGAAATGTGTATGTGATTTATCCCTCATGAAAAATTTACTATTGGTTTTTTGGAAATAATTTTATGGAAAATGAATGGACTTTAGGCCTTGATTTGGATTTTAAATAAGAGATCCCATGTGAAAGGGTGACTTTGAAATGTTTTTGAATGGTTGTGATTTATATTATTTTCTAAATGGTGTTTAGAAATTTGTTTTATGAAATGTGAATGGCCTTGGAATCTTGGTATATGTTTTAGTATTAAAGGCATGGTTGGAACTTTGGTTTTTAAATGGTGGATGTGATATACCCCTTGATTTCCCATTGTTTGTATATCCATTGTGTGGGTTCATTATCACTATGTGATGCTTGTTTTCTTCCCTTGCATGGGAATGCGCTTGTTATTCCATGGGTGAATTTAATATGTATGGGGTTTTTCATCATTGGGTATTAGGGGTGAGATTGGTTATGGTTATTCCTTATCTCTTATAATTAACTCGTTTGTTCCTATGCCACACTTCCCTTTTATTAGTCACGGTAAATTGGGTACTAAGTGGAAGATCTATTTTACTCCTCTAGTTAGTTTACATATCGCTAATTAGGCACTAGTAATGATAGGAACAAGGGGTAGGTGGATTTTTTTCCATATAATGATGTTTTTTGGGATAATTGGATGACGTTCTAGACTTCAGCACTGTAATATCTCAAGATTTTAAAAGGAAACACTATATTCGATAGTTTATAAGATACACAGCACTAAGCTTAAACGAACAATGAGATATTATTATATGACTATTATAACCTAGCCTTTAAATTAGAGGGTATAAGGAGGAATAAATAATTCCTACTCAATAATAATTTATTAGTAAATTATTAAAAAATAATCACATAATTTTTAATAAAGTAAATTTATTCTTCAAAAATATGTTTTCTTCAAAAATGGGTTTTTTTTATTTCTATGAGTAAATATTATAATTAATTTCTTGAAGTTATAGAAAATTTATTTGAATTTTTTTTGAATTTATCATGTCAAAATTATATTAGGATGGATTTTTGATAATTTTCTACAAATTTTTATATTTTAATGAATAGTAAAATATTTATTTTCATTGAAGACTATATTTTATTTTAAATAATTTACAAAATAAAATTCTATTTTGGATTACTTATAAAATTTCATTAGTTAATTTTTATTATACATAATATAATTTTAGTCTTTAAAATAAATTTTATACAAGAATTTAGTATAAAAATTTATACTTAAAAGGGAATTTTTTCTAAAAAAATATTTTTCATCGCATTTTTTATATTTAACATTTAATTAAATTCTAAAAATTTTGTGTTATTAATTTTGAAAATTGGATTCTATATTTTGAATTATGAGGCTTATATTTTTCAAATATACCCCTTTTATTTTCATTCAATATGAATACTAACCTTAGTATTTTTTGTTACCATGGTAAAAGGTAAATTGAGTCATTAAGGATAAAAATAATAAGATAAGGACAATAAAATGTCCCTAATACTTGTCCCGATCTTATTGGATGATTAAATTTCTTCCATAATCATTCAATTTTATAATATATGGCATTTTTTTCATTCACAAGTGATTATGATATTTATAATATATTATTTAAATAAAATTCAAAGATACCACACTCATGTTTTTAATAACTATAACAATTTTGATATGGATTTATCCATAAGATATGTTCAACTATAAATATTATTATAGAATATAAAATATTTATATTTTTCATGATAATTTATTTTTAATTTTTATTGAAGAAATAATTACCTTAAATGCTTACACAATGTTGATGCGGTAATTATTCAATTATTAGAAAAATCAAATAAATGATATTAAAAAATATTAAAATAAATATAATTTGAGATAAATAATGATATATTAAAATTTTATAGATTATATTGACATGTTAGAGATATAATAAAATATTTTTTTCTAATTCTAAGTGTTATTATCATATTGTTAAATTCAAAGTAATGAATAGTTCTAAATATTGACATTATGAGAATTTTATAGTAAATAATATTTTATTAAATGATTAAAAAATAATGAAAACATTAAATTCATATAAATAAATATTATATTGTTAAATACATCTACCATAGTCCATTTATGGGTATTTTAATTTTATTGTAACATTATTGACCCATATAGAGTAGAAAATTTTAATAGTGTGTTAATTGTCAAAATAGTTAATGGGAGGTGAAAACAAAAATATAAGGGTATAACCATGACCTAAACTTGTCCAAAAATTATTGGATGAATATTATTATAAACTTATAACATTAGTTTTAAATTTGAGTTGTTTAATGGAATCTTTTATATGAAAATTACTTAAATATTATTTAAATCAAAAATAGTTAGAAAATGTCACTCTCTTTGTATTTAATATATTTTATGTGTCCAATTAAGGAAAAATACAAGATAAAAATGAAAATAAAAGCCTATTTTTAACTTAGTGAAAATAAAATTATTGATTTTAAATTTATTGATTTTGATATAATTTGAATTTTTTTAATGTGTGAAATGAATTTTATAGATCTATGTGACATACTAGAGAGTTTTTAAATCATTGTATACATATTTTCTTGATGTATTTGAAGTAAAATTAAATTAATAGTTTCAAAATTGACATTAATGATAATTTATCAAAATAATATATTATTAAATTATTTAAAATTCATAAAAATACTATCTTAATACATTATAATGGAATATATATTAACACATCATACATGTTTAATTTATGAGTCATTTGTCCATTTATAGTAACATTATTAACCCTTTATGATTAAAATAGTGGTTACTATGGTTAATGTCAAAAATAACTAACCAAGGGGTTAATCAAAATTATAAGGTTTAAAATGAAACAAAAACTTTTATAAATTATAATGTTTTAGGGTATTACAACCCTATACTATCTTATATTCATTTCCCTTTCCATTTGAAGGCTTTTTGGCATGATAAATTAATTTATTATAATTTAATCTTTTGAGAAATCCCAAAGTGATCATCACCTCAATTAGAAAAGGTCTCCTCCTCTCTCACTTATTCATGCCACATTGAGATGTATATATTGAAAAATCCCAAACCATTTATCTTCCTGAAATCCTTATACAAGTTTTTGAGGTCATGTTCTTCCAAAAATACCAACCATTAATCCCTTAAGAAGATATCTAAAGGAATTCCACTGAAGAAGTGGTAATCATCTTTACTAACTATTTCAAGATTATTTCTTCTTATAATTAATATTCATTTTTTTCATCATAAAATAATAACTTAATTATCTTAAAAATGATTAAATGTTATTATGATTCTTAAAAAACCATTATACACCCTCTTTCCCATCAAATAAGAACTAAAAGTATCTAATGTGTCTATGTATGGCTTACCATCTCCACATAGAGATACAATTCATTTTTCATCAAAATATTTTATGAATGGGAATTATGATAGGTTTAATTTTTATATATGATATTTATGGAATAATTATACTCTTATATGATAACATCATGTCTAAAATTTTATCATCTAATCTTTATGGTAATGATTAAGTCGCTCATGTGTATGTATGGACTACCTTCTCCACAATGTGATGTGATTCATTTTTCATTTATATCTTACATGGATGGTAAGAAGATGAATTTATGAATATATATGTGGTATATATGATATAATTATTATTATTATTTAAGGTTTAATTATCATTTACCTTTATTTTCTTCTTTCCGTTGAAAAATGAAAATAACGTTCATGCATACATACGGTCTACCATCTCCATGAATGGTGTAATTCATTTTTCTATATATACTTTTTATAAATGATAATAAATGTGTGTGTGTGTGTGTGTGATTGTGTGTGTGTGTGTGTATGATTTTTATACCATGATTAACATTATATAAATTATGTTACCTTGATCAAATTATAAGGACCGGGACTCCCAAACCGAAACATGCTTGGAAAACAAAGCAGTTATCACCCAGAAGAGTGATTTTAATAAAAAATTATTAATAAATGGGTGATAAGATGTCATAGATAAATAATACATGGTATTATATATATATTTTTATGTAATACATGTATAATAATTACATATTTATTATATAGTATTTTTTAACGTGAACAAGGAAAGGCGATACTTTAGGTAAGGGATTTTCATCTCACTTATATTTTCATGGGACACATTCCATATTCACCACTTGTTTATTTTTTTCATGTACATAATACCTATAAAATGTATTTTATTATGATTCTTATGAATTTTATAAGGATTTAAATATCCATATAAGGATATTTCTTTCTTGGGGCTTATGATTCAAATGATACCAAAGCGGTAATGGTTTATTTCACAATCTCATCATTATTTAGGATTGTTTATGTTTATGTCTCCACTGGGGAATATTTATCTTCCATGTCCATGTTTTTTAAAAATGTTTTCAAAAAGTTTTTTTCACTATTTTTTAAAATCATTTTTATCCATGTTTTCTTTTTTACAAAACATCTTGAATGGGATCTTTTTTTTCATTCTCTAAATAGGGTTCTTTGTGCCTTTCTGGAAAAAAAATATGGAAGGAATGTTTTTTTAGATTATACGGGATGAGAAGATTTTCCAACCATAATGATGCCTTAATATTTTTTAATATTACTTAATAATATTACAAGTTTCTTTTTAAATAAAATTTTTTCCTTTATAATTGTGTGGCTTTTTAAAAAATGATTTTAAAATGGAAAGGATACTTTCCTGGAGAATTATTTCAAGTGATCTTTCAAAATAATTTTCCATATAATGTAATATTATTTGATTTTACTTATGTTTTACTAAGAATATTATCTAAGGATATAATCCTTACTCTTTATATGGTTTTTTTATGATTATGATGGAATTATATTTATGAAACATGTTCCTTTTCCACAGGTTATGCTATGATGAAATGTTTACGAACCCAAATTATTTTCATGGTTTCTATTATGATGAATGATTTATTTTATTACATCACACATATTTATTATTTTCATTCTTTGATTTGTGAGACCTATATCTCCCTCCAATTTATTTTTTAATGATTTATATCTCATAAGATAGACAGGACTAGAATAGGGAGTGAACCTGATTTAGTAAGGTACTTTTTCCATATGATTGTCTTGGGAGTGAACCTTGACTACTATGATAATTTGGGGAGTAAACTCATTCTACTATGATATACTTTTTAGTGAACCTTTACTGTTAAGGAAATTATTTTATATTCTTATGTGTATGTCACAATTCCATTTTATGCTCTCATGGCTTATATTCTTTGATTCTTTTATGATTCATGTTTTATGAACTTCCAAGATTTATTTCATGACTCAAGATTATGGTATTTTATAGAGAGGTTATATTTTTAAAATGTTATTTTCATGTTCTTATGCCCTTATTATCATGTTATACTTATTTAATCATTGATATCTCCTCTATTTACCATTATTGGGCTTTTAAGCTCACCCTTTTCTTATGTTTACTTTCCCCATGATATGAAGAACATTTTTAGTAATTATTCCAATAAAGAGTGATTTTGTGGAAGATATTTATGGGAGATATTGATGAACTTTCATAAAATAAGAAGATTGTATATCTAATGTGAAATAATAAAATCTGAGTATAGTGTGAGATAATGTTGATCTTTACGAGCCAGTTGTTTATCCAAGTTGTTAAGTTTTTATATTAATTTTATAAAATTATAAAACTAAAAATACACTGGGGTATGTAAGGTATCCAATTTTTCATTTTTATGTTGTAAGTTTTTTCTAAAAAAATATTGGGTGACATTTGTAAGTATTAAATCCAGAAATGTAGTGTTTATGTTTTTAGCACTGAATTCAGAAGTGCAGATTCAGGGATTCTATAGTTGGTATCATAGTAGGGTTTAGATAACTTTGGATATTAGAATTTTTTTTCTTTTGATTTTATCATAAGATTTATAGATAACATCATAGGTTAAAATTTTATGGTTGATCATAATTTCAAAGTCTTAAACACCCCCTTTTGAGGTTTTAAGTGATGGAATTTTAAGGTGACTAATGATATTTTGGGAGATATTTTTATTGAGTTTGAGGTATATGTAACCCTTAAGTTTATCATGTCAAAAATATATATGAGTAATAATTATATTTTCCTTTTTTGGAAATAATTTTAAAGGTATGTATAACCATTAGGGTTTATATGATCTTTGATTTTGAGGTAATTATGAGTTGTTACATTTTTGGGATGCAGAATGAAAGGTATGAGTTAACCTTTAAGGTTAAAACATTTCTTTCATGTTGAAAATATTAAGGTTATTTTAAAGATTTATTTTATATTTCTTGAAATGTTATAAATATTATAGTTTTTTTAAGTACAACCCATAGGTCATTCAACAACCCGTCACATATGTTAAGGTCATGAGACTTAAACTCAAAATCAGAGGGTGATAGGGTTGTAGCACCTACCAATGTCCTATGTGATGTAGGTGTTAGTATGACATTATTTTTTCTAATTATTTTGATTTTGGGAACCTTATTTTATTAAGTTAATATAATCTTATGGTATTTTATTTAAGTAATAAAGGATTAATTATCTTTTAGAAGCATATATGATTTTAGTGTGGTTTTATAGTGATTATGTTCATTTATGGAAATGATAATCCTATCTTGGAGATTATATGGTTAGAGAATATATAGTTTTGTTATGGGACTTTAAGAGTGATTGATGTTATTTTGAGATAAATAATAGATTTTTCTTGGAAGACTATGTGATCAAATCCTTCTAATTTTTGGGTTTCAATATTAGTTGGGAATATTTAGATGAATTTTTAGGATAGTTATTTATCTAATGATCTAATTTGAAGATTGGGTACTACTGCTAAATTTTATAGATTAATGTATTTTGAAAATTATATTAACCTATGATAACCATTTTTTATTTTGGTTAATTCTTAAAGACATAAGGAATATATTTTTATTCATTTTTTGTATTATGTGATTTTTTAAAAGTAAATTTTAGTGCTTTAGGAATGAGAAAATAATCTTGAATAAATCATCATTTAGAGAAAAAAATGAAACTATGATGGAAATTTATTAAAGGATAAAAATTTACTTTTCAGGTAAGTATATTTTCTTATGTTCATAATCTAGATAGTAAAATAACTCCTCCACTTTAGGAAACATATTTTGAAACAAAAAGTTCATCTTATTTTTTGATGAGTTAATGGTCTCTTCACCCATCACAGATTTATGATTTTGTTGTCCTTGAATTTTTAATAACCATGTTCTATATCACTCTATAACAGTACCTTTGAGTTATTTTTCTCCTCCATATCCATGTTTTCACTTCCCAATAATATTTTTCTACTTATCAACCTAGTAAGTGTTACTCCAGATAACCTTTGTACTTCCATTTATTTCTTTTTAAATGGAAGTTTTATTAACCCTTTTTATGATATGGGGTTTCAATAAATATAATTGAAAATTAAAACCCTTTTTTATTGATATAGAGTCTATATTGAGATTATGAAATTTATTAAAATGGAGGATAATGTAATATCCCAATATTTTAAAAGGAAAAACTATGTTCGATAGTGTACAAGATATGCAATACTAAGCTAAAAAAACAATGAAATATTATTATTTTATCATTATAACATAGATTTCAAATTGGAAGGTATGTATAGAAATAAAATTTTCCTTCTAAATATAATTTTTTTATTAAATTATTAGAAAATAATCACATAATTTTTAGTAAATCCAATTTATTCTTCAAAAATAAGTTTTCTTCAAAAATAGGTTTTCTTACTTTTTATGAGTAAATATTATAATTAATTTTTGGAATTTTTAGAAAATGTATTTACAAAAATAATTTCATTTTTTAATACAACATGTAAAAATTATCTTAGGATGAAGTTTTGAGAATTTTATGAAAGGTTTGAATTTTTAATGAATAGTGAAAAATACTGATTTTCATTGAAAACTGAATTTTATTTTAAATCATTTATAAAGTAAAATTCTATTTTGGATTAGTTTTAAAATTTAATTATTTATTTTTTTTATTATAAATAAACTAATTTTAGTATTTTAAATTAATTTTATACATGAATTTAGTATAAAAACATTTTATGCTTAAAGAGGTATTTTTTCTAAAAATTTGTTTTCTGTTGTGCTTTTCCAATTTAACTTTAAATTAAATTATTAAAATTTTGTGCTTTTAATTTTTAAAAATGGATTACCTATTTTTAATTATGATTCTAAATTTTAGTAAATATATTTCTTTTATTTTTTATCAATACGAATAGTAACTTTGGTAATTTTTGTTGTCGCGGTAAAACGTAAATCATGTAATTAAGGATAAAAATTATATGATAAGGACTATAAAATGACCATAATACTTATAAAAATATTATTTTATGATTAATTTTAGTTCATAGTCATTGAAGGTTTGAATATATGGAATTTTTTCATTTTTAAGTGATTATAATATTTATAATATTTTATTTAAATAAAAGTCAAAGATGTTACACTCATGTTTTTAATAACTATAACATTTTAAATATAGGATTATCTAGAGGATATGTTCAACTATAAATATTATTATAGAATATAAAATATTTATATTCATCATGGTAATTTATTTTGAATTTTTAGTAAAGAAATAATTACATTAAATGCTTACACAATAGTGATGCAATAATTATTCAATTATTGGAAAAATAAAATAAATAATATTAAAAGTATTAAAATAAATATATTTTTATATAATTAATTAGATACATGAATTTTATATAAAACATAGACATGTTTTGAATAAAATGAAATGTTTATTTCTAATTATAAGTGTTATATTGATATTGTTAAAGTCAAAGTAATGAATAGATCTAAAAATTAACATTATGATTATTTTATGGTAAATAATATTTTATTAAATGATTAAAAAATCCTAAAAATATTAAATTCATGAAAGTTAATGTTATATGGTTAATTAAATATAACATATTCCATTTATGTGTATTTTTTTATTTTATAGTAACATTATTGACCCTTATATAGTAGAAAATTTTAATAGTACGGTAATTGTCAAAAGAGTTAAGAGGAGGTGAAAACAAAAATAAAATGGTATAACCAAGACCTAAACTTTTCAAAAAATTAATAGATTAATATTATTCTATCATTATCACCTTAGCTTAAAATTTTAGTTGTTTAATGGAAACTTTCCCGTGAAAAAGACTTATATATTATTTAAATTAAAAATAGTTATAGAATTTTTCTCTCTTTGTATGTAATATCTTTTATGTGACCGCATAGAGAAAAAAGAAAGATCAAAATGAAAATAAATGAATATTTTTATCTTAAGGGAATTTTATTCATTATATAAATTTATTTTTAATTTTTAGAAATTATATAATTACCTAAAATGATTGTGAAATACTAATACAATATTTATTTAATTAACAGAAAAATAAAATAAATGATTTTAAAAATATTAATTTTGATATAATTTGAATGATTTAATGTCTAAAATTAATTTTATATATTTATATGACATATTAGAGAGGTTTTAAATAATTATATTCTAAATCCCCCTTTTTTGATGTATTTTAAGTCATATTAAATGAATAGTCTAAAAATTGGCATTAATGATAATTTATCAAAATAATATTTATTAAATTATTTGAAATACATAAAAATATTATATTAACCCATTTTAATGTAATATAGATTAAAAATAAAAAAATTTCCATTTATGAGTCTTTTTTTCATTTATAGTAATATTATTAACCTTTTATGATTAAAATAGCGGTTACTATAGTTAAAGTCAAAAATCACTAACCAAGTGGTTGATCAAAATTATAAGGTTTAAAATGACACCAAAACTTGTCTAAGTTCTATTTTTTTATGGGATTAAAAACATATAAAATATTATCTTTGAATCTATTATAATTCTGAGGCATTTTAAATGATATATTAATGTATTATAATTTAATCTTTTGAAGAATTACAAAAGTTCCCCTCACCTTAATTATAAAAGGGTACCTCCTCCTTCACTTCTTCACACCACATTGATCCATATATCTTTACCAATATCTACCCATTTCTCTTTCCAATATCTTTATATAGGTTTTTGAGGTCATGTTCTTCCAAAAATACCAACCCTAGATCCCTTAAGAAGATATATAAAGGAAGTCCTCCAAATAAGAGGTAATCATCTTTACCGAATCTTTAAATTTTATTTCTTCTTATACTTACTTTTAATTTGTTGTTTTCCTCATAAAATAATAAATTCAGTATCCAAAATATATTTAAATTTTATTATGATTATGAAAAAACCATTATACACCCTCTTTCTCATCAAATAAGAACTAAAAGTATCACACATGTGTACTTATGGATTACCATATCCACATAGTGAAATAATTAATTTTTCATAACCATATTTTATGGATGGTAATTATGATGGTTTTAATGTTTATACATGATATTTACGAAATAATTATACTTATTTAACTATAATATCATGTCTAATTTCTTACCATCTAATATTTTGGGAAATGATAACGTTACTCGTGCATACGTATGGACTACCATCTCCACAATGCGATGTGATTCGTTTTTAATTTATATTTTACATGGATGGTAAAAGGATGAATTTTATTAATAAATATTATATATATGATATAATAATGATTATTTAATGGTGAATTATCATTTAACTTTCTTTCGTTCTATCCATCTAAAAATGAAGACAACTTTCATGCGTGCATACGACCTACCATCTCCATGAACGATGTAATTAATTTTTCTATCTATGATTTTTATTAATGATTATAAATATGTATATAATTAATATATATTATTTTTATACCATTATTAACATTATTTAAATGATGGGACTGTGATCAAATTATAAGGATTGAGACTGCCAAACCAACACATGCTTGGAAAATGAAGCAGTTATCACCCATAATAATGATTTTAATAATAAATTATTAATAAATGGGTGATAAGATATTATAAATAAATAATAAATATTATTATAGATATATGGTTATGGAATTAATGTATAATAAATCCATATTTATTATACAGGATTTTTGAATGTGAACAAGGAATGGTGATACTTAAGGTAAAGGATTTTCATCTCACTTATATTTCTGTGAGACACATATCATATTCACCACTTGTTTCTTTTGTGTGGTATATATACTACCCATGAATTTTATTTTATGATTATTCTTATGAATTTTATGGGTATTTAAATATCCATATAATTAAATTTATTTCATGGGTCTTCTGATTCAAATGATACCAAAGTGGTAAGGGTTTATATCACAATCTCATCGTTATTCAGTATTGTTTATATTTAAGTCTCCACTAGGGAATATTTATCTTCAATGTCCATGTTTTCTAAAAAAAAATCATAAAGTTTTTTTACTATAGTTTTAAATCATTTTTATCTATGTTTTAATTTTTTCAAATTTTTTTGAAAGGAATATTTTTGTTGTTTTCTAAATGGGGTTCTTTGTGTCTTTCTGACAAAAATATAGAAGGAATGTTTTTTAACTTATATGTCGTGAGATAATTTCCCCACCTTAATTATGCCTTAATGTTTTTAATATTCCTTTACAATCTTACAAGGTTCTTTTCAAAGAAAAATTTTTCCATTATAATTGCATGTCTTTTAAAAAAGTATTTCAAAATGGAAAACATGTTCTCCTCAAGAATTATTTAAAGTGATCTTTAAAAATTAGTTTCCATCTAATATAAAATTATTTTATGTTACTTAATATTTATTGGGAATATTATCCAATTATATAATACTTACTCTTTCTCTTGTTGGATTATGTTTATGATAGTATGATATTTATGAAACATGTTCATTTTCCATGGGTTATGCTATGGTGAAATGTTTATGAAACCTACTTATTTTAATGGGTTATAATATGATGAATAATTTATTTTCTTATAGAAAACATATGTATGGTTTTCATTATGTTATGGGTGGTACATATATCTCCCTCTAATTTATTAGGTAATGATTGATATCTCATGAGATAAATTGGACTAGAATGGGAAGTGAACCCAATTCAGTAAGGGACTTTGTCCCATATGATAGTCTTGGGAGTGAACCTTAACTATTATGATGGTCTGGGGAGTGAACTCATTACACTATGATAGCCTTGTAAATAATACTTTACTACTAAGGAAATTATTTTCTATGCTTATGTGTATGACATAATTCCATGTTATGCTATCATATCTTATATTCTTTGATTATTTTATGATTCATGTCTTATAAACTTCTAATATTTATTCCATGACTCAATATTATGATCTTTGATATAATGGGTATAATTTTAAAATGTTATTTTCATGTTATTATACCCTTATGCTCATTTATTCTTATGTAATTATAGATATATCCCTTTTTTACCCTTATTGAGTATTTAAGCTCCCTATTTTCTTATGTTTCCTTTCCCTAAGATTTAAAGAATGTTTTTAGTAGGTATTCTTATAAATAGTTCTTTATGAAAATATATTTATGGGATATTATGAAGAACTTTAATAAAATAAGAAGATTGTATATATAATATGAAATAAGAAAATATGGGAATATTGAGAGATGATGTTGATCTTTATGAGCCAGTTTTTTATCCAAGTTGTTGAGTTTTTATCCTAATTATTTAAAATTATAAACCTAAAAAATTCCTAGGGTATTTAAAGGATCCAATTTTTCCTTTTCATGTTGTGAGTTTTGGTTGGAAAAAAATTGGGTCTCATTTATCAGTATCAAAGCCAAAAAATGTAGATTTTATGTTTTTAGCATCGGATTTAGGAGTCTGGATCTGGGACTGTTACAAGCGCATGTTGGTATCTGGTTTGATTGGTTATACCCATATATGGTAATATTCTTGGAACATTAGTGACTTTGGTTAGAACCATGATGCATTCAATTTCTTGGTGAGTTATTAATTAAGGGGAGTTTGATATAGTTCTTATTTGTATCATTTCCCCTACTTTCATTATTATGGAACCTTTTTTTATTTTTTTATTCCCTATTATTCTTGATTCCTATTTTATTATGCCTTAGCCACGTGTGTGTGTTGGATCATTTCCTCTGAAAAGAAATTTTTTAAATATGTTTTTGAAAACCTATTTAGAGCTTTAAAGGATCTTATATGAGTGCTTTGGTGTGGATTTTAAAATGTGTTTGGGTTTAAAGATTCCTTTTCCAATTAAATGATTTTAAGATAACTTTTTCATTTAATTAAAATAAATGTATTTTTTTAGAAATAGAAATGTGTATATGTGGTTTTATTTTGGATTTTGAAGTGCATTTTTTTAAAAAAAATTGTGATCAGTTTTGGAAGATAAAGGGAAAGGTTTTGGAATATGTTTATGGAATTGTTTTGTATTTCCATATCATATATGAGAAACTATTACATTATAGTTTATTTTCAAACTAGCAATGATTAATTGTCATATAAAACATATTAAATAATTTCAATAGTTTTTTGTGACCTTTGGTATTTTTATGTCATGCCAACAAAATTCCAAGTTCCAGGTTCTCTGTTGGATCTGTGCTTGTTCGTAGTGGTCAATGTGAGGTTACTTGGGTTGGGTGAGAAAATTAAGGTTTTATGGAGATCGTTAAAGCTCAGATCGAGTTGGTTGGTAGCTGTTTTCTTTTTAATTAGTGTTGTATCTACTATTTTTCCCTCCTATTTTTGGATATTATTTATGTATATGCAAATGGGTTAGATCATTGCATTAGTTATGACCTATTTGGCATGTTCATTTACTCTTTCATATGCCTTATCTTTTCCACTATCATTTATCTTTAATTTGGGTAAACTTATTCCCAAATAGATTCATGAGATTTCAAAGAACTATTTTCCATCCTATGGGGATTGGTAACCCCCTTTGGCCCTTATTATGGGTTCAGTCAAGTGATAAGTCAGTTGGAAACCCAGGCTGGTTTTTTATAGGAAGTGATAGTGACTTTGACTCGGATGAAGAAATGGAAAATTTTTACAGAAGATTCAAGAAATTATATAAAAATAAGAAGTTATTTAGGAAATTAAACTTCAAAGGAAAGTATTATAAGAAATTATATTGGAATAAGGATGGTACTTTTAGAGAATTTACCTACTATGAGTGTAAAATAAAAGGACGCATAAAATCTAATTTTCCAAATTTGAAATTCAAAAAAAAAGTATGAGGATAAAGGAATAAAATATAAGAAAGAAATAAAGCCCCTTGGAGTGATTATGAGGATAAATCTAGTGACTCAAATACTATATAATAGGATACAAATGAAAAAGAAAATTTATTCTTTATGGATACTTATCTATAGGTACAATCTATTTATTATTCTCATATTTTTTATCTCTCTGAACATTTAAATCATGATAAAAATGAAATTTCCATTGAATATCTCTTTGAATATTGTAACATGATGGAAAATACCTTTGATGAGCATAAATATAAATATAAGATTTTAAAGAAATAGTATGCTTTATCTAATTATATTAAGTTTAATCTTGCTATTGAAATGTAGAAGAATCAAATGATTCTCAAGGAAAATAATGACTTAAAATTAGTAAATGATAAACTAAAGAAATATATAATCGGTTTTATAGTAAGAACTAAAACTATTAATAAAATTATGGGTAGTCATGTTGTACCTAAACCAATATTTGGTTTTGGTTATCAGCTAGTATAGAAAAACAAACTATATAAAAACTATTTTATTCCTTGTTCAGATACTATAAATAAATCTATAGTAAATAATACATTTGGAACTTCTAAATATGGAATACTCTAGTTTGGACCAAAAATTGGTTATTTTCCAAATTCTTTAAAATATATTTATAAATCTGGGAATAAATCTATCAAACATATGTAGATTACCAAGGTTTTAATTGCTAAACCTGCTGGATCCAAATAGATCTCATTACCAAAATCAGTGTGTATTTGATTGATTGTAAGAAAAATTATTAAAAAGATCTTATAAGAATCTATCATATCTGGATAGTGGATGTTATAAAAATATGATAGGGGACTTCTCAATCTTTTAAAGCCTGACTAGATTGGATGGTGGACATGTCACCTTTGGTGATAATGAAAATGTAAAAAATATTGGCCTTGATCAAGTTGGTATTTATAAAACCTATTTAATTTCTAAAGTTTTATTTGTTGATGGCTTAAAATATAATTTTATATGCATATCTCAATTATATGATGATGTTTCCCATGTAAAGTTTGTGAATAGTTCTTGTAATATTTATGAATCTAAGTTTAATTTATTATTTATTGCTTTAAGGAATGGAAATGTTTATGCAATTGATTTAAATTATTTATTTTCTCAAATTTTTTCTTATTTGAATTCCTTTCACCAGGAATCTTGGTTGCAACATAGAATATTAGGCCACTATAATATTTTTTGATGTGCACTAAAATATAAATTCATGTGATGCATGTACACATGCATATGATGCATGAGATAAATATATATATATATATATTGTGTACATTTAATATTTTCATATGATGCATGAAATATATATATATATATATATATATGTAATTATTTTTAATGGATAGTTTTATCAGTTTTTATGGATTAATTTATTTTCATTAATTCATTAAAACCATTCAAAAAATTATACCCAATGGGTAGTAAAGTGTGGGATTCATTATGTATTTAATAGGATGAGATATTATTCTATTGGGAGTGGTTAATATTGCATACTCTCACTTCCTCTCATAGTGTTATTTATTATTTCACAAATGAAGGTGATAGAACCCCTTCAGCATCTATGTATCCTCACAAAGCATTCATAGATTCTTTGTCTAGTGTTTCCCCCTTGGAGGTAGGGTAATTTTACTCACCACTTCCCATGATCTTCCTCAAATATTCTCTAAGAAGGAAGATGGAAGTTATTGTAATCTTCAAATACTAGGTACTCTATTTATAGTATTATTTATGCATTATTATTTCTTAAAGATAAATATTCCCGTATCTAGGTTTTCTTCTGCTTTTATTGATCATAATATTATCATATTAAACCAATTAATGGTATCAAAATGAGTTTCCTCAAGTTTATAATGTTTTTTATTCACTAGTTTTCAAATAAAAATGGAATACATCATTTTCATAAAACCAGAAATACATTACAGACCCTAATGTGACTTGCATAAAGGTAAATATGATTTAATATTATGTGGGTTGGTTATGTAAATTTATTCTAGCATTTTACCCTTATGAAAGTCATTACATACAGTTAGTTTGACATTGTACCCTTATTCATGTTATTGTGTAAAGGTAGTTCAGCCTTTTCCCTTACATGATTCCCTTACTTAGAAGGTTAGTGTAAGGGTAACCATAAATATTACCTTTATGCAAGCGTGTTGCATAAAGGTAGTACCCTTACGTAAAGGGGTTTATGTAAGGGTCATGGGAATTTTACCCTTATGCATAAAGGTAAATACGTGGTACCTTTACGTGATAACCTTATGCAATGTATGAAAATTTTCGGTTACCCTTACGCAAAGGTGTTATATAAATCTAATACCTTTACGTGAGGTACCTGTGTAAAGGTCATCTATTTATTACCTTTACAAAACAATTTTCAAACCAATATACCAATACATAATGCATTTTCAAAGGTTAAAAGTTTGATACCCTTATGCAGGGTAAGGGTATTGCACAAGGGTAAACTGAAAACTGTTGAAAATTTGTTTTTAACTGATTTAATGATGTTTATAGTTTATAAATTTTTTATAAATCATGTTAAAAGGTATTTTTGAAGAATTTAATTTATGTGGATTTTATAAATTAATTAATAAATTATAAATTATTTATAATTAATTAACTAAAATTTTATGAAACATTTTTCCCAAATATTAAGGTTTAATATTTTAAATTACCTTTTAAAAAATTATATGGAAATTATTATGATATAAAAATAAAAGGTTTTATTTAGAAATCATAATAAATAATCTATAAAGGGTTATAAATTATGAAATAAGCCTAAAATATAAAAAAATTATATTTAAATTATAAATTGTTAATAATTAATTAATTGTTTAAATTAAAGGCCCTTATTGAGAAAATTATTTAAGCCTAATCAAAAGTTTTTTTGATGAATGATATGATCAAGGTTTAAATAATAAATAAGTATATTATATTTAGATTTTTTAAAATGTTTACATAATATAAATTGGATTATAAATTGTTTATAATTCATAAAAATATCATATATTTAAAATGAAAATTTCATATAATGATAAATATGAAAGAGTTAATATTTAAATTAATATAAAATGTTTCTTTTCTTACTAAATTATTAAATGTCTATAAATAGTATTTATTTATGAATTGTTCATAAAAGTTTCGTGTTTTTTAAAATAAATAAATTGTGTGTTTATTTGTTAAATTTAATTAATATTAACGTTTAGTAAATTTATTATGAAATATGAATATTGTGTATTCCCTTTGATATGATAAATTACTAGTAAGATAGAGTCTTGAATATCATTCTAGGTTTGATATCATAAAATTTAGTTTCCATATACCTTGACCTCAGTTTGTAATTTTAATTATGTGCTTGAGAATAATTATTGGACATAGTTTGTACATATTATGTGTTATAGTTTTCATGAATTCAATTATCTCTTGAGTAAAGTATCTCTTTGTAGAGGGACTTTGGGTTGAACCACCAACTTTCCCTGGTTAGTAAAGTGAATTGGGATGGCTATCTATCACTTTGGGATTACTCATGTGGAGTTTTTCAATCTCATATAACTCTATACCTTTATATAAAGTGTTTATATACCTTATGCATATGATGTATTTGGATATGTATGAATATACATAACTTCTATTTTTTGGTTATTAACACAGACTTATGGGTTGTGCAAATAGTTACACATTAATGTGGTGTGAACACGTTAATTTGGTGGTTGGGAAAGGGATTCCAAAACTAAATAGTTAGAAGCATGTATACACTAAAGTAAGTAAAACATGAAAATATAATGATTACATATAATGTAATAGTTATGAATTTAATATTAAAATGATGTATATTAAATTTATGAGACAAAAACCCCTTAAATACTAATTTTGATATTCCTTCCAATGAAACACTTATTGATACCTCGAAAATCCAATTAGGTAGTTTTGTGCCTACACCAGGTGCCCCTGGATTATCTTGTATGTGGAAAGAAAGTAAGAAGTGGATCTGGATTTTCTTGTTGGGTAGTTTTATTCCTACATTGGGTGCCTCTAAATTTTCCTTGGTTATCTTGGCTTACTAAATAAATATAATTCCTAGGGTCAATAATTTTAGTGGGAGCACTCTCACTTAAATCCCTTAATGAAAAGATATATTACATGATACTCACCTACTGATATATCTTTGTTGTATACTATAGAATAATTCACACTAATCATATTAAGATCATTAATAGGTATGACCTATGAAACAGTTAAAGATTAGTATCTAGGATTGATAAGTGTTCTAAAGGATAAATGTTTAGAGTTCCCAAATTTGAATATTATATAAATCAATTTCTCTAACTTTGACTTGTGGGTTTTAGATAATGGGTGTACATTACATGTTTGTGCTAACAAACATGGACTCAAATATAGGAGGGAATTGATTAAGGGTGGAGTAGGTATTCATGTCAGAAATAGATCAAAAGTTTTAGCATTATAGTTCATCACTTATGATATAATTTTACCAAGTTTATTGATACTTGAATTGAAAAATAGTTATTATGTTCTTTTAATAAATAGGAATTTCATTTATATATCTTTTTTGGACAAGACAATATTTTTATTCATTATTAAGAATAGTATTTATTCTATATATAAGAATGAAATGTTTTATGGAATTAGGAATATAATGATTTTTTTTTTATATTCTGGATATGGATAATCTTATTGATAACATTCAGAATAAGAAGGTCATGAATGATTCTGTCACACCTGAGTTTTTATGTTCATTCTTAGATTCAGTTATTTTGTGGGTCTCTGATTTTCTCTTAAGAACCGGGTGTGATAGGTATAAAATTTTGAGTTAATGTTCTATTTATTATTGGTATAGCTTTTTCCCCAGGGGTTTCTTTGGGTTTTGGAGAAAAATGAGAAATTTGGGTCATACGACATGAGGTGCACGGTTTGTGCATGGTTAGTACAAAGCGTGCACCCCAGACCAGGAAACTGTGTGGTAGGTTAGAGTTTCTATACAGAACCTAATGAATGGATTCCACATGACTAGTCAGGTCATGTGGGATAACCATACAATAGGTGTCTCTAAGATAGAGAGGGGTGAATGGTCACCGCATGGTTTGACAAACCATGTAGGCTAACCATATGTGATGTCCAGGTCATTAAAATTTGGTCTTTTAACATTGTTTCCTCTTCAATTTTCACCCCAAATCCACCCCTCTCCACCCCATTCTAGATTCCTAACCATAGGTGCCTATCCAAATCCCATTTTCTCCCTTGTATCTCCTCTCCCTTGGCGTCTTTGGTGCAATTTCTTAAATATTTGTCAAGTAAGTCCCCTACCTACTTGGTTTCTCCCTCTCTTCTAGTGTTTTCTCCCTCTTCCTTTGGGGTTCTATATATCCAATAGTTTGGGTGGTATCTTTAGGGTTGAATCTTGTTCTTTAGGGTTTGATCTTGATTTTTACTTTTCAATCTTTCCTTTCTAGGGTTTTTGGGCAGTTCGGTTGAGGTTTTGCATCATTTTCCAGAATGATCCAATTAAAAGGTAAGTTGTTCTATGATTTATCATTTTTATATGATTTTAGATTTCTTTCGTGTGTTTATAAATGTAGAGACCCGAAGCCTGACGTACATGGACATTACATTACATTTGCGGAATACTTAGTACATAACAAAAAACACACACACAAGGATCGTAATAGTTTAGTGTCTTTGGAAACTCAGAATATAATCTTCTAATCGTGGTGAAAGATCTTCAAAATCTCCCATAAAGATCTTCCTTTTTTTTACCTAAAACCTTTCTTTATATCCTGGGGAAAAGAAAACATAAAAGGGTGAGCTCAAATGCTCAGTAAGGGTAAACAAAAGAAATATCAATCACATCATATACATAAGCACATAACTTTTGGAAATCTTAACCTGCAAAAGAGATCATAATTTCATAACATGGGGTAAATCATGGCAGTGAAATGTAATCACAATAATCATAACTTAAAACATGAAACTTTGTGGCATTCACACATAATCATAGATAATCATTTCTTATTAGTCAAGACTCATTTCCAAGACTATCTTAGTGGACAAAGTCCCTTTCTGAATCGAGTAACCCTCGTTTCAGTCCTGTTTCACTGAACCGGTATAACCTACCGTTCCAGCCCTGTCTATCTCATGAGATATAAAATCTTTACCCAATTCATTGGAGGGAGATATAGGTCCCACCCATCTTATAATGAATCCTTTCTTATGTGTTCCACTTAATCATAAATCATACATCATCGCATAACACATGTAACAAAAATGGGATTCTTGAAACATCATGACATCATAAAACAATTCATATAAGATAAAGGAATTCATAAAAATATTTCCATCACAACATAATCAAATCCATGTAATAATAGGGATAAAAACAGAACCCTTTTCTTATCTTAGATGGAAAATAATTTTGATAAAATACTTGAACTTCATTCTTGATGAAAATATCCTTTCTACTTCAAAAACACTTTTCCTTTCTTAAAATGTCATAAAATTCTAAACTAAAAGAAGTTGATTAAAAATAAACTTGAAAACTTGTAAAGGAAGCTTCTTGGAAATAATGTTTTAAAAATCCATTCATGTCTTATAATTTAAAAAAAAACATTCTTCGTACTTTTTTCGGAAAAGTCAAAAAGTACCTCGTACGAAAAATGACAAAAGATTCCTTTCATCTCTTTTACTAAAAACTCACCGAAGGGTAAAAAATGCATTTAAACAATTGTAGGTGGATGGAAATAATATTACATATTTATGAAACATGGATGTGGATGATAAAATACACCCCAGTAAATACTTACGAATAAACAATCTCGGATAAAAATGAGATTGTGATATTTCCCTTACCTTAGGTCCGATTTGCTTCGTATGTGTCCGAACCTCCTCTTCTTTGAAGCGCCTCTTTGAGACCTCCTCTTAGGGTGCTAAAATTGGTCTTTGAGGAAGACCATAACCTCTAGGATGTTGATAGGGAAGTGGAGAAGAGATTTTTGCAGGTTTTGGCCGAGCTTGAGTGCTCAAATTGGTGTGAGGAGGAGGGGGAGGAGGTGTCCTTTTATAAGGGAGGAGAGGGGCACCTTAGGAATACCTCAAAATATTATTTTATATTAATGTAAAAATCAGTTTATAATGGTTCCAAAGGGTCTTATTTCGAATCTAAAGTGGGGATGGGTAGAAATCCTATCATCCAATAGGATTTAGACAAGCTTAGGGTATTATTTTAACCTTATCAATTAGATTTAACTCTAAGTTAAATAATTTAACTTTTACCGTGTCTTTTTGTTTTCTTACACTATATGGTTAATACACTTACTATAACATGCCAAACGAACCCCAAATTGTTTATTATTAATATATATATCCTTATCTAAGTCATTTGGCCGAACCTTAGATTTTTAGGAATAAAATAACAATTAATAATATAATATTTGATTTAAAAACTATTTTGTGTCAATTTTGACACTATTTGATATATGATTTTTTGTGAAAGTCATAACAGAATTATATGTTCGAACCAAGTTGATTAAATAAACACCAATATATCATAGTAACCTATAAAATTATTGGAATTCATAAAAAGTCTTAAATTACATTTATTTTGGTATTTATAATATCAATTATGTCAATATTTCATTAATAAGATAATTACTGCATCATCTTTCTGTCATAATAAATGATAATTATTTAATCCCTAAAAATTCTAAATAAATTCCTATGATGTAGATAATTGTATTATCTTTCTGGAGACTATTCATGTTCGAAGTTTCATGAAGTTTATCACTAGATTAAAATTATTATACTTATAAGATTTAAGAAAGTGACATGTTGTCACATTCTTTGGTTTTAATAATAATTAAATTATTTTCATTGAAAAAATTTAATTAAATTAATCTAATCCAACCCTTAGGTGATATGGGTCGTTTTTTAGTCATCCAATAGATTTTTGACATTTGTTAGGGTAATTATATTTACCCTTAATTACCCGATTTACCTTTAACTATGGTAAATAAAATTTACCGTAGTTACTATTCATAATTCCCAAAAATAAAAAGTATAATATTAACATAATTTGGACCCACTGATTCCAAATATGGAATCCATTTTCTAAAATTCAAAACACAGAAGATTCAGAAATTAAATTAAAATTAATCCCGTTGTCGAATAAAAACCGGTTTTTGTTTAAAACATTGCAAAAGATTGAATTGATTTAACTTACGAATTCAAGGTAAAATCAATGCTAATGACATAAATTATATTAAATGGTAAAAATAAATTCTATTTATACTTTAAAACCATTCAATATTATAATTTAATCACATAAGATATTACGATGAAAAAAGTTGTTTTTAATTAAAATATAGCGTGTTTTTACTATTCATTAAAATGTGAAAGTTACCAGAATAATATGAAAATTTTATCCAAAGTAAATTTTTATTTCTTGATTCCAAATAAGAATTTTATTTTGTCAAATTTAACTTATAAACATGTCAAAAACCATATTTAAAGTGGGTGCGCCATCCAAAGGCGGCAAAACTGCATTTTTTGAAAAATACTTATTTTACCCGAAAAATTTATTTTGTTCTTATACCATGTTCTAGAAATGTGTAAGATGAATAATAATGTTATAAAATTCAAAATTTAGTTAATACTATTCATAATGGCTAGTTCATGACAATATTATAATAATATAACATTGTTTATTAAAACCCGGTATTGCGTACAACACACGCTATCGAGGAAGGTCGCGATTGCATGTAATGCAAGCCAAGTCAGGGTTGCGTGTTGTGAAAGAATCCTTCATTGTTTCGTATAACAGAATCCAACCATATTTCATTTATACATTTAATATATATATATATATATATATACTCAATGTTGCGTAGAATAACTATTATCAAAATTGTGTGTAACACGGTCCAAGAATAGTGTTGCGTATACTGCAAGCTAATACGGTGTTGCGTATAGCGCAAGGTAATCTTGGTGTAGAATACAACAAAAAACATTAATGAAATTAAAATAATATTTTTCATAAAATCTCGGGGTGTTACATTCTACCCCCCTTAAAATGAATTTCTCCCTCGAAATTCGTCGGGGTTATAAATGGTTTACTATTTGAAAGTTTCTTTGATAGAAACCCACATCGTAAAAAGGAATACAAAAACTTATCTTTAAAAACAAAAGTATGAAACGTAACGGTTACCCAAATAAACTAATCACTGGGTTTCCACATAGGTGAAAATATGGATATGGAAGAGAAATCTAACCATCATGTTCTGATGGAGAGTGGTAGAGAACATGGCTATGGAAAAGCTAGCAATCACAAAGCCATAAATTTGTGATGATCTAGGGTACCATCTGATTCATCGGATATAAGGGCACTAGGACAACATTTTTGGTTTTCAAGATCATTTCCCTAAAGTTGAAATTTTGAATTAGAATAAATACTTACTTCATTTTGGTACAGTCTCACTATTGTTCGTGCCTTGAACAATTTCCACTTCATCTCTTAAATAAATGAAGTTGAATTTGTTATTCGTGAAGTGTTAGCAGATCATGTGATAGAATGACGGGTCATTCCATCTGTCTCAAACAAAAGGTTAGCAAAAATTATATACATAAGTCGATCTATAGTGAGATTAGTCATATATTGTTCCTAAAATGGACTTATACTTCATATATCATACTGCTTAATATAATAAAACTAGTTTCTACTAAACAGGGACTTCCTGTAGGCCAGTGGTAGGCGATAAAGGCCAGTCGCACTTCGGTTGTGGGTTCGATTCCTACATCCTTGTCTGACACGATGGGCTATCGCCCGTCCTGCAGGTTGTCCTTTTTCTAAAACTACATTACTATAACATCCCATCAATAATATCGAAAAAAAAACTTCTATCCTTAAACAATACTCACTTATGTCCAACATAATCCATTTCAATCTTTAGGCTTATCCATAATACTGCAGTCCACTCTCATAACATAGTGAAAACGATTACCAGAGATTTAATACCATCGTTGATCCCCATATATCATAAGATATGTTTTGTTGGTCACATTCCAAACATTCAAAGTCCTTAATCATGTATTCTCTTGAATACCTTAGTGAAAACATGAATGCAGTTTAAAGTTAACACTTTCCACATACCAAAATCCTCAAAATTCTATATACTCAAACCATGATATCACTTAGTCCTTATATCAATCATGAGCTCATGAATACTGTTAAACATTTCGTTTTCTCGTTTTCCCTTCATTATGCGCATATCATCTTATTTCCAAAAATATCTCAATCACTTTGAATACCACATTAGACCAATACATAAATATTCCAATACTTTATGATACAACATTATTTTGGAATCCCATTACATAAACACTTAATCATTCCACCACATCGTTGTCATATTCAACATCTCCAATAGTGATCACATGTGACTTCCCTTTGTCCTTTGCCTTAAGCGTTTTCTCATGTCGATCATCACTAACCCTTGGATTAGGGCATTTATTAGCATAATGCCCTATTTCCTTGCACTTGAAGCATTGAAGTGTTGGTGGTGCGTTCTCTGCAGTGTTTGCTTTATTCACATCATTAGAAAACCTTTTTCCATTACTTCGACACTCAGCTGCTCGATGACCTTCTTTTCCACACTTAAAACATTTTCTAGTCCCTTTAAGACAATCTCCACCATGCTTCTTTCCACACTTTGTGCATAAGGAAACATTCATCTTCTTTTCACCATTATTCTGAGATTTCTCCTTGAACTCCATCTTTCGTTTCTTGTCAAAACCATGAGATGGATATGTAACACCAACTTCCATTTCTACCTTGATAGCACAACGCACAATTTCTTCATAGCTACTGAAGTCTCTTATAGCTAATGCCCTTCGAAGACTTGGTTTTAAGCCACTGAAAAATCGATCAACTTTACTTTCAGGTTGGATGATAATGCCAGATGCATACCTTGCAAGTCTTGTAAAATTCGCTTCGTATATACCAACAGATTCATCATCCTTTTGCTTTAGTTCAAGAAACTCCTTCTACATCTTTGTTCGAAGAATATGAGGGAAGTACTTATTGAAAAATAAGTTCTTGAACTCGTCCCATTCCATGGACTCAATTTCATCCCTTTGCCTCGTATTCTTAATAAGATTCCACCATTGATCAGCATCACCTTCCAAACGATACACTGCTAAGATGACTTTATCATGTTCAGAACATTGAAGAACTGAAAATATCTTTTCAGTGGTACTGATCCATTGTTCAGCAACAAGTGGATCAGAAGACCCAATGAAAGAAGGTGGACGTTGCCTCATGAAGGACTCAATAGAATATTGTTCCCTTCTCTACTCATTTGGAAGTCCAGAATGATTCATAGCTTGTGTAAGTATAGCAATATGATTTTGCACTCCATCTCCCATAACATTTGTTTGTTCAGGAGGACAATCATTGCATTGTCCATTGCATTGATCAACACGGTTCCTTCGGGTTCCAGCCATCGTCTAAAACCCAAAAAGAATAGTGTGAGAGGCAAAAATCATGCTAGGGAAAACAACATAATAAAGGGGGAGTACCTTCAATATCTAACATCTTAGGTTTAATTCTATGATCGTTAGCGTAATTCTAGTAATATAACCTATACGTATACTTAACCTTAGGGACATCCCTAGACATACCTTAGAAATATCTCTAGGGATCTCACTAAAGTTCTCGCATCCTAGTTTCCAAAGGTTGACTAAACCTTTCCTCTGATACCAACTGTAGAGACCCGAAGCCCGACGTTCATGGACATTACATTACATTTGCGGAATACTTAGTACATAACAAAAAACACACACACAAGGATCGTAATAGTTTAGTGTCTTTGGAAACTCGGAATATAATCTTCTAATCATGGTGAAAGATCTTCAAAATCTCCCATAAAGATCTTCCCTTTTTTTTACCTAAAACCTTTCTTTATATCCTGGGGAAAAGAAAACATAAAAGGGTGAGCTGAAATGCTCAGTAAGGGTAAACAAAAGAAATATCAATCACATCATATACATAAGCACATAACTTTTGGAAATCTTAACCTGCAAAAGAGATCATAATTTCATAACATGGGGTAAATCATGGCAGTGAAATGTAATCACAATAATCATAACTTAAAACATGAAACTTTGTGGCATTCACACATAATCATAGAGAATCATTTCTTGTTAGTCAAGACTCATTGCCAAGACTATCTTAGTGGACAAAGTCCCTTTCTGAATCGAGTAACCCTCGTTTCAGTCCTGTTTCACTGAACCGGTATAACCTACCGTTCCAGCCCTCTCTATCTCATGAGATATAAAATCTTTACCCAATGCATTGGAGGGAGATATAGGTCCCACCCATATTATAATAAATCCTTTCTTATGTGTTCCACATAATCATAAATCATACATCATCGCATAACACATGTAACAAAAATGGGATTCTTGAAACATCATGACATCATAAAACAATTCATATAAGATAAAGGAATTCATAAAAATATTTCCATCACAACATAATCAAATCCATGTAATAATAGGGATAAAAACAGAACCCTTTTCTTATCTTAGATGGAAAATAATTTTGATAAAATACTTGAACTTCATTCTTGAGGAAAATATCCTTTCTACTTCAAAAACACTTTTCCTTTCTTAAAATGTCATAAAATTCTAAACTAAAAGAAGTTGATTAAAAATAAACTTGAAAACTTGTAAAGTAAGCTTCTTGGAAATAATGTTTTAAAAATACATTCATGTCTTATAAGTTAAAAAAAACATTCTTCGTACTTTTGTCGGAAAAGTCAAAAAGTACCTCGTACGAAAAATGACAAAAGATTCCTTTCATCTCTTTTACTAAAAACTCACCGAAGGGTAAAAAATGGATTTAAACAATTGTAGGTGGATGGAAATAATATTACATATTTATGAAACATGGATGTGGATGATAAAATACACCCCAGTAAATACTTACGAATAAAAAATCTCGGATAAAAATGAGATTGTGATATTTCCCTTACCTTAGGTCCGATTTGCTTCGTATGTGTCCGAACCTCCTCTTCTTTGAAGCGCCTCTTTGAGCCCTCCTCTTAGGGTACTAAAATTGGTCTTTAAGGAATACCAGAACCTCTAGGATGTTTCTAGGGAAGTGGAGAAGATATTTTGGCAGGGTTTGGCCGAGCTTGAGTGCTCAAATTGGTGTGAGGAGGAGGGGGAGGAGGTGTCCTTTTATAAGGGAGGAGAGGGGCACCTTAGGAATACCTCAAAATATTATTTTATATTAATGTAAAAATCGGTTTATAATGGTTCCAAAGGGTCTAATTTAGAATCTAAAGTGGGGATGGGTCGAAATCCTATCATACAATAGGATTTAGACAAGTTTAGGGTATTATTTTAACCTTATCAATTAGATTTAACTCTAAGTTAAATAATTTAACTTTTACCGTGTCTTTTTGTTTTCTTACACTATATGGTTAATACACTTACTATAACATGCCAAACGAACCCCAAATTGTTTATTATTAATATATATATCCTTATCTAAGTCATTTGGCCGAACCTTAGATTTTTAGGAATAAAATAACAATTAATAATATAATATTTGATTTAAAAACTATTTTGTGTCAATTTTGACACTATTTGATATATGATTTTTTGTGAAAGTCATAACAGAATTATATGTTCGAAACAAGTTGATTAAATAAACACTAATATATCATAGTAACCTATAAAATTATTGTAATTCATAAAAAGTCTTAAATTACATTTATTTTGGTATTTATAATATCAATTATGTCAATATTTCATTAATAAGATAATTACTGCATCATCTTTCTGTCATAATAAATGATAATTATTTAATCCCTAAAAATTCTAAATAAATTCCTATGATGTAGATAATTGTATTATCTTTCTGGAGACTATTCATGTTCGATGTTTCATGAAGTTTATCACTGGATTAAAATTATTATACTTATAAGATTTAAGAAAGTGACATGTTGTCACATTCTTTGGTTTTAATAATAATTAAATTATTTTCATTGACAAAATTTAATTAAATTAATCTAATCCGACCCTTAGGTGATATGGGTCGTTTTTTAGTCATCCAATAGATTTTTGACATTTGTTAGGGTAATTATATTTACCCTTAATTACCCGATTTACCTTTAACTATGGTAAATAAAATTTACCGTAGTTACTATTCATAATTCCAAAAAATAAAAAGTATACTATTAACATAATTTGGACCCACTGATTCCAAATATGGAATCCATTTTTTAAAATTCAAAACACAGAAGATTTAGAAATTAAATTAAAATTAATCCCGTTGTCGAATAAAAACGGGTTTTTGTTTAAAACATTGCAAAAGATTGAATTGATTTAACTTACGAATTCAAGGTAAAATAAATGATAATGACATAAATTATATTAAATGGTAAAAATATATTCTATTTATACTTTAAAACCATTCAATATTATAATTTAACCACATAATATATTACGATGAAAAAAGTTGTTTTTAATTAAAATATAGCGTGTTTTTACTATTCATTAAAATGTGAAAGTTACCAGAATAATATGAAAATTTTATCCAAAGTAAATTTTTATTTCTTGATTCCAAAGAAGAATTTTATTTTGTCAAATTGAACTTATAAACATGTCAAAAACCGGATTTAAAGTGGGTGCGCCATCCAAAGGCGGCAAAACTGCATTTTTTGAAAAATACTTATTTTACCCGAAAAAATTATTTTGTTCTTATACCATGTTCTAGAAATGTGTAAGATGAATAATAATGTTATAAAATTCAAAATTTAGTTAATACTATTCATAACGGCTAGTTCATGACAATATTATAATAATATAACATTGTTTATTAAAACCCGGTATTGCGTACAACACACGCTATCGAGGAAGGTTGCGATTGCGTGTAATGCAAGCCAAGTCAGGGTTGCGTGTTGTGAAAGAATCCTTCATTGTTTCGTATAACAGAATCCAACCATATTTCATTTATACATTTAACATATATATATATATATACTCAATGTTACGTAGAATAACTATTATCAAAATTGTGTGTAACACGGTCCAAGAATAGTGTTGCGTATACTGCAAGCTAATACGGTGTTGCGTATAGCGCAAGGTAATCTTGGTGTCGAATACAACAAAAAACATTAATGAAATTAAAATAATATTTTTCATAAAATCTCGGGGTGTTACATTCTACCCCCCTTAAAATGAATTTCACCCTCGAAATTCGTCGGGGTTATAAATGGTTTACTATTTGAAAGTTTCTTTGATAGAAACCCACATCGTAAAAAGGAATACCAAAACTTATCTTTAAAAACAAAAGTATGAAACGTAACGGTTACCCAAATAAACTAATCACTGGGTTTCCACATAGGTGAAAATATGGATATGGAAGAGAAATCTAACCATCATGTTCTGATGGAGAGTGGTAGATAACATGGCTATGGAAAACCTAGCAATCACAAAGCCATAAATTTGTGATGATCTAGGGTACCATCTGATTCATCGGATATAAGGGCACTAGGACAACATTTTTGGTTTTCAAGATCATTTCCCTAAAGTTGAAAATTTGAATTAGAATAAATACTTACTTCATTTTGGTACAGTCTCACTGTTGTTCGTTCCTTGAACAATTTCCACTTCATCTCTTAAATAAATGAAGTTGAATTTGTTATTCGTGAAGTGTTAGCAGATCATGTGATAGAATGACGGGTCATTCCATCTGTCTCAAACAAAAGGTTAGAAAAAGTTATATACATAAGTCGATCAATAGTGATATTAGTCATATATTGTTCCTAAAATGGACTTATACTTCATATATCATACTGCTTAATATAATAAAACTAGTTTCTACTAAACAGGGACTTCCTGTAGGCCAGTGGTAGGCGATAAAGGCCAGTCGCACTTCGGTTGTGGGTTCGATTCCTACAGCCTTGTCCGACACGATGGGCTATCGCCCGTCCTGCAGGTTGTCCTTTTTCTAAAACTACATTACTATAACATCCCATCAATGATATCGAAAAAAAACTTCTATCCTTAAACAATACTCACTTATGTCCAACATAATCCATTTCAATCTTTAGGCTTATCCATAATACTGCAGTCCACTCTCATAACATAGTGAAAACGATTACCAGAGATTTAATACCATCGTTGATCCCCATATATCATAATATATGTTTTGTTGGTCACATTCCAAACATTCAAAGTCCTTAATCATGTATTCTCTTGAATACCTTAGTGAAAACATGAATGCAGTTTAAAGTTAACACTTTCCACATACCAAAATCCTCAAAATTCTATATACTCAAACCATGATATCACTTAGTCCTTATATCAATCATGAGCTCATGAATACTGTTAAACATTTCGTTTTCTCGTTTTCCCTTCATTATGCGCATATCATCTTACTTCCAAAAATATCTCAATCACTTTGAATACCACATTAGACCAATACATAAATATTCCAATACTTTATGATAAAACATTATTTTTGAATCCCATTACATAAACACTTAATCATTCCACTACATCGTTGTCATATTCAACATCGCCAATAGTGATCGCATGTGACTTCCCTTTGTCATTTGCCTTAAGCATTTGCTCATGTCGATCATCACTAACCCTTGGATTAGGGCATTTATTAGCATAATGCCCTATTTCCTTGCACTTTAAGCATTGAAGTGTTGGTGGTGCGTTCTCTGTAGTGTTTGCTTTATTCACATCATTAGAAAACCTTTTTCCATTACTTCGACACTCAACTGCTCGATGACCTTCTTTTCCACACTTAAAACATTTTCTAGTCCCTTTAAGACAATCTCCACCATGCTTCTTTCCACACTTTGTGCATAAGGAAACATTCATCTTCTTTTCACCATTATTCTGAGATTTCTCCTTGAACTCCATCTTTCGTTTCTTGTCAAAACCATGAGATGGATATGTAACACCAACTTCCATTTCTACCTTGATAGCACAACGCACAATTTCTTCATAGCTACTGAAGTCTCTTATAGCTAATGCCCTTCGAAGACTTGGTTTTAAGCCACTGAAAAATCGATCAACTTTACTTTCAGGTTGGATGATAATGCCAGATGCATACCTTGCAAGTCTTGTAAAATTCGCTTCGTATATACCAACAGATTCATCATCCTTTTGCTTTAGTTCAAGAAACTCCTTCTTCATCTTTGTTCGAAGAATACGAGGGAAGTACTTATTGAAAAATAAGTTCTTGAACTCGTCCCATTCCATGGACTCAATTTCATCCCTTTGCCTCGTATTCTTAATAAGATTCCACCATTGATCAGCATCACCTTCCAAACGATACACTGCTAAGATGACTTTATCATGTTCAGAACATTGAAGAACTGAAAATATCTTTTCAGTGGTACTGATCCATTGTTCAGCAACAAGTGGATCAGAAGACCCACTGAAAGAAGGTGGATGTTGCCTCATGAAGGACTCAATAGAATATTGTTCCCTTCTCTACTCATTTGGAAGTCCAGAATGATTCATAGCTTGTGTAAGTATAGCAATATGATTTTGCACTCCATCTCCCATAACATTTGTTTGTTCAGGAGGACAATCATTGCATTGTCCATTGCATTGATCAACACGGTTCCTTCGGGTTCCAGCCATCGTCTAAAACCCAAAAAGAATAGTGTGAGAGGCAAAAATCATGCTAGGGAAAACAACATAATAAAGGGGGAGTACCTTCAATATCTAACATCTTAGGTTTAATTCTATGATCGTTAGCGTAATTCTAGTAATATAACCTATACGTATACTTAACCTTAGGGACATCCCTAGACATACCTTAGAAATATCTCTAGGGATCTCACTAAAGTTCTCGCATCCTAGTTTCCAAAGGTTGACTAAACCTTTCCTCTGATACCAACTGTAGAGACCCGAATCCTGACGTACATGGACATTACATTACATGTGCGGAATACTTAGTACATAACAAAAAACACACACACAAGGATCGTAATAGTTTAGTGTCTTTGGAAACTCGGAATATAATCTTCTAATCGTGGTGAAAGATCTTCAAAATATCCCATAAAGATCTTCCTTTTTTTTACCTAAAACCTTTCTTTATATCCTGGGGAAAAGAAAACATAAAAGGGTGAGCTCAAATGCTCAGTAAGGGTAAACAAAAGAAATATCAATCACATCATATACATAAGCACATAACTTTTGGAAATCTTAACCTGCAAAAGAGATCATAATTTCATAACATGGGGTAAATCATGGCAGTGAAATGTAATCAAAATAATCATAACATAAAACATGAAACTTTGGGGCATTCACACATAATCATAGAGAATCATTTCTTGTTAGTCAAGACTCATTGCCAAGACTATCTTAGTGGACAAAGTCCCTTTCTGAATCGAGTAACCCTCGTTTCAGTCCTGTTTCACTGAACCGGTATAACCTACCGTTCCAGCCCTGTCTATCTCATGAGATATAAAATCTTTACCCAATGCATTGGAGGGAGATATAGGTCCCCCCCCATCTTATAATGAATCCTTTCTTATGTGTTCCACATAATCATAAATCATACATCATCGCATAACACATGTAACAAAAATGGGATTCTTGAAACATCATGACATCATAAAACAATTCATATAAGATAAAGGAATTCATAAAAATATTTCCATCACAACATAATCAAATCCATGTAATAATAGGGATAAAAACAGAACCCTTTTATTATCTTAGATGGAAAATAATTTTGATAAAATACTTGAACTTCATTCTTGAGGAAAATATCCTTTCTTCTTCAAAAACACTTTTCCTTTCTTAAAATGTCATAAAATTCTAAACTAAAAGAAGTTGATTAAAAATAAACTTGAAAACTTGTAAAGGAAGCTTCTTGGAAATAATGTTTTAAAAATCCATTCATGTCTTATAATTTAAAAAAAACATTCATCGTACTTTTGTCGGAAAAGTCAAAAAGTACCTCGTACGAAAAATGACAAAAGATTCATTTCATCTCTTTTACTAAAAACTCACCGAAGGGTAAAAAATGGATTTAAACAATTGTAGGTGGATGGAAATAATATTACATATTTATGAAACATGGATGTGGATGATAAAATACACCCCAGTAAATACTTACGAATAAACAATCTCGGATAAAAATGAGATTGTGATATTTCCCTTACCTTAGGTCCGATTTGTTTCGTATGTGTCCGAACCTCCTCTTCTTTGAAACGCCTCTTTGAGACCTCCTCTTAGGGTACTAAAATTGGTCTTTGAGGAATACCAGAACCTCTAGGATGTTTCTAGGGAAGTGGAGAATATATTTTGGCAGGGTTTGGCCGAGCTTGAGTGCTCAAATTGGTGTGAGGAGGAGGGGGAGGAGGTGTCCTTTTATAAGGGAGGAGAGGGGCACCTTAGGAATACCTCAAAATATTATTTTATATTAATGTAAAAATCGGTTTATAATGGTTCCAAAGGGTCTTATTTCGAATCTAAAGTGGGGATGGGTCGAAATCCTATCATACAATAGGATTTAGACAAGTTTAGGGTATTATTTTAACCTTATCAATTAGATTTAACTCTAAGTTAAATAATTTAACTTTTACCGTGTCTTTTTGTTTTCTTACACTATATGGTTAATACACTTAATATAACATGTCAAACGAACCCCAAATTGTTTATTATTAATATATATATCCTTATCTAAGTCATTTGGCCGAACCTTAGATTTTTAGGAATAAAATAACAATTAATAATATAATATTTGATTTAAAAACAATTTTGTGTCAATTTTGTCACTATTTGATATATGATTTTTTGTGAAAGTCATAACAGAATTATATGTTCGAACCAAGTTGATTAAATAAACACTAATATATCATAGTAACCTTGAAAATTATTGGAATTCATAAAAAGTCTTAAATTACATTTATTTTGGTATTTATAATATCAATTATGTCAATATTTCATTAATAAGATAATTACTGCATCATCTTTCTGTCATAATAAATGATAATTATTTAATCCCTAAAAATTATAAATAAATTCCTATGATGTAGATAATTGTATTATCTTTCTGGAGACTATTCATGTTCGATGTTTCATGAAGTTTATCACTAGATTAAAATTATTATACTTATAATATTTAAGAAAGTGACATGTTGTCACATTCTTTGGTTTTAATAATAATTAAATTATTTTCATTGACAAAATTTAATTAAATTAATCTAATCCGACCCTTAGGTGATATGGGTCATTTTTTAGTCATCCAATAGATTATTGACATTTGTTAGGGTAATTATATTTACCCTTAATTACCCGATTTACCTTTAACTATGGTAAATAAAATTTACCGTAGTTACTATTCATAATTCCCAAAAATAAAAAGTATACTATTAAAATAATTTGGACCCACTGATTCCAAATATGGAATCCATTTTTTAAAATTCAAAACACAGAAGATTCAGAAATTAAATTAAAATTAATCCTGTTGTCGAATAAAAACGGGTTTTTGTTTAAAACATTGCAAAAGATTGAATTGATTTAACTTACGAATTCAAGGTAAAATCAATGCTAATGAAATAAATTATATTAAATGGTAAAAATATATTCTATTTATACTTTAAAACCATTCAATATTATAATTTAACCACATAAGATATTACGATGAAAAAAGTTGTTTTTAATTAAAATATAGCGTGTTTTTACTATTCATTAAAATGTGAAAGTTACCAGAATAATATGAAAATTTTATCCAAAGTAAATTTTTATTTCTTGCTTCCAAAGAAGAATTTTATTTTGTCAAATTGAACTTATAAACATGTCAAAAACCGGATTTAAAGTGGGTGCGCCATCCAAAGGCGGCAAAACTACATTTTTTGAAAAATACTTATTTTACCCAAAAAATTTATTTTGTTCTTATACCATGTTCTAGAAATGTTTAAGATGAATAATAATGTTATAAAATTCAAAATTTAGTTAATAATATTCATAACGGCTAGTTCATGACAATATTATAATAATATAACATTGTTTATTAAAACCCGGTATTGCGTACAACACACGCTATCGAGGAAGGTCGCGATTGCGTGTAATGCAAGCCAAGTCAGGGTTGCGTGTTGTGAAAGAATCCTTCGTTATTTCGTATAACAGAATCCAACCATATTTCATTTATACATTTAATATATATATATATATATACTCAATGTTGCGTAGATTAACTATTATCAAAATTGTGTGTAACACGGTCCAAGAATAGTGTTGCGTATATTGCAAGCTAATACGGTGTTGCGTATAGCGCAAGGTAATCTTGGTGTAGAATACAACAAAAAACATTAATGAAATTAAAATAATATTTTTCATAAAATCTCGGGGTGTTACAATAAATGTGTTCTATAGTTTAATTTTGTGATTTGAAATATATTTTTGGAATTTTTTTGAATGCGTATATGATGAAAGTAGATTTTCAAATGGAAATGGTTATGTTTTCATGTGTGCCTTTTTGTGATGTTTCTTGGGAATTTTTTATGAATTTTTTGAGGAATTTGAAATTTCTTTTCAATAGCACTTGGGGTGCTAATGTATTTGAAATTTATTTCTTCAAAGGAAATGGATTTTTATGATAAGATGGCTACCTTATTATGTATATTAAATTTGACTTGTGAATTATTTAAATGTTGGGAAGCATGTTTAAAGTGGAATTTCATTATATGTGGGTTTGAAAGGGGATAAACCCATGAAAATGGTTAAGTTAATTAGGTGTTTTTCTTTTTCATTTCCAAATGGGGATTTATGAATGGTGAAAGTAGTGTGAAAAGTGTTTCTAAATGGTTTTGGTGTGTGAAAAATGGATATTGGCTTTGTTTGTGTAAAATGATGATTTCCTCATTTTATTTATAATGCTTGGCATGTTTTTGTGGAAAAAAAATTGTTTTTTGTAGCATGTGAAATGAGGGATTGAGCATAATGGAATCTCGGTTATATAGCTGGGATAACTAGATATAGTATGTTAGTGATTCATAAGTAGAAAATCCTAGTTTCACTTAGCATTATTTACACTTACAACACTAAATAAACTATTATTATGATTGGAGACCACTATAATTTTGGATAGACTCATCTCTAGTGGCCCGTACATGAGGATGATGATCAGTGTAGTTTCTATACCACATTTTACACTGAGGTATGAGGTTCTAGTGTCTCACTTGAGCTAGATTACCCTTAAGGATTTACCCATGGTGCTCTCTTGAGACTTATATGATGTGGTTCCATCCGTCGATATACGTTGGGACATGAGTGAATTTCATTTTTAAATTAATTTTATTTTAGTAAAAGTTTTCTTTTGAGATGTTACCATTAATAGTGTAGTGCTAAAATTGTTTTATGTAAAATGTCTTCTTTAAAATGTTTCAAAGGATTTGTAAAAAGGTGAATGTTAATTTTTATACTAATATTATAGCATGGAGTATTTTTCATTAGTTGGAATCCTATTGGGCTTTGGACCACACCCTACTTACACCTTTGGGTGTAAGTAAACTTGGTTATGTTTGACACTAGTAAGGTAAAGGTATTTGGAGATTGTGGTTCAAGTTGTTATAGTTTCCCTCATTCATGTTTTGGTGGTGGTGGCTTGAGTGTGACATTACTCTCATCATATAGAGGTATTTGGGTTTTTTTTGTTTTCCTTTCAATTTTTATATCTTGGGTTTTGTTAAAATTTGTAAACCTTGATTCTAAAAATTATTGATCCATGTTTGGTTTTGGTTATTTAGTTATGTCATGTTTACTTTGTGTGTATTATTATTAGTTATTAAATCAAGGGAAATCATTCATAGTGTATTTTATTGATCCCTAGGTACTAGTTTCCAGACCATAGAGATTAGGAATGTCCTTCAGTCCATGTCGCAGATCGTCTCGGGTGATCAGTTTGAGGTCAACCCGAGTTGGTTCTTGACAAAATGGTATCAAATGAGGTCACTCTATTTTTGGGTCACACTATTTGGGGAAGATTATAGATAGACCATATCTAGGATTTTCAAGACTTGAATTTCTAGTTGCGAGTAGGGTGCATGGCCAGCACACCTCATGGAAGAACTTGAGTTGCGATAGGAAGTATAGTTTTATTTGGTTCCTTGTGTTTTTTTGGATTGTTTTGTGTTTGGGGAAATAAAAATAGAGTAGGGTAAATGGTCTCATTGAGCTTGTAGGGATTGGAAATCCATGTGGACTCAGGGACATGGTCCAAGAATACTCTCTATGACAGTGATACAATTAGTGTATGACCACCAACCATATGGTCGAGTCACCCATCGACACTATTTTCCCCCTGTGGATTGTTTTGGGTCTTCCTTAATTTTTGAAAAATTGTTTTTACGAACCCTTGTTTTTAAGATTTTAAGAATTAAATTTTAAATTGAAAAATGGTTTGGTTTTAGAAATATGGAAAATGAGTTTTCATAATCACTTTGAAGAAATATTTGGAAAATGTATTTTTGTAAAATTATTTTCAAGCAAAGTAGGAATGAGTGTATTGGAAATTAAGTTTTTGTAACCAAAACTTGTGTTTTATTGAAATATTTTTTTTGGAAAAACAAAAATTATTTTCAAGAGGGTTTTGGGAATCCATTACCAATGAGAAAAAATAAGTTTAAATCAAATTCTTTTTTAAGGAATGGGAATTTTTTTGCTAAAAATGTTTTGAATGGGACAAATTTGTATTTGAAAACGGTTTTGAATGGGATGATATTTATTGAATTGATGTGTGGAGTTTAAAAAGGGTTTTGATTTAGTGGTTGGTGATCTTTTAAAAAGATTTATTAATTTCTAAAAAAATATATTGGATTGAGAAGTTTAAAGTGTGGGTTTAATGTTTTGTTTTGGAAAATGGAAAAGTTTTATTTTAACCTTTGGTATTTCCATGAGTGATCGCATGCATGGGTAAATGGAAATGTGGATGGATAATGGAATGAGTTGGTGAGTTCCCATATTGGTATGAATGGATGGGTTCTTGGTATGGCATGATAATATGCATGTTTTTTATTCTATGGAAGACCATTGATGAGTGTGTAACCCACCCATCTTATTTTCTTTTCAAAAGTGATTAAGAGAAAATGTGATGTTTTGATAATTGGTGGTTTTATTGTATGTATCCTATGAGTTGAGAGTGTTTATTATGAAGTGTTTTGAGTTTTAAAACTCCCTTAGTTTGAATAATGTTTCAACTTTTCATTTTCTCAATAAATTGGTTTTGAGATGATGGTTAGTGGGCTCCTTTGAGAAGTGTTTCGGAAGCCTTTAAGTTGGTTCCCTTTGTCTATTTGGGGTTTGTTTGTGGTGAGTTTTGGTCGATGGACTAGTTTGAGTGGGTCCTAAGTTTCCCTTATTTCCAAGTGCATACCCCGAAAAAAATTTGATGGATATTGTGGTGTAGATATGGGTGTTTTACCATTAGAAAACCATCCATTTGATCAACCTATGGAATTTCCTCTCGAGTTTCAGAAGTTTAACCCTCCTATATTTTATAATCATGTGAATCCTCCCAAAGTGGAAGGGTGGGTGTGGAAAGTTGAAAGAAAATTTAGTTTCCCAGATTTTTTTAGTTATTAAAGGTGAATTTTTTCACCTCCATGTTCGAAGGTCCTTTCTGGAAGTTGTGAAGGGAATTCCAGCGAGGAGAGTGAAAAGAAGCCTAAGACTATTGGTGTTAGTTGTAGTCTTAAAAAGGGACTTTGGATATTTTGTCAGCTTCCTTTAATCGTGGGATTAAGATGTTTCATCTGTGTGGAAAGTCTTTTCATAATAATTAATTGTGTCCATTTATTGAAATAATGTGTTATTTGGGGCTTGGTTTAGAGTCCCTCTCTTTGTAGTGATTCTTTGTTAGTAATGGTCATGTTTAGGGGTGTTTTGTGGTGTCGTGTTTTCTTTCAAATGAAAAGGTGGATGTGGTGGATCCTTTTAAGAAATTCTAATTTAATGGAAGTAGTTTTTTCTTTCAGAAATTATAAATTTCTCTATTCTATATGGAAGTGTCTTCTTTTTGTTCTTGTTTCCATTGTTTCTCATATGAGGTGAAAAAGGGAGGATTTGTGTGCATGTTCTAAGCCCCCCCCCCCCCCCCGTCCTGGTGGAAGAACCATGTTGAGACGATGTAATTTCTATAGCATGTTGTTATCCTTTGGTTCTACTGAGAGTGTTGCATGATGTAACACCCCAAGATTCCATGGTACGTTTCTCATTGAATAATTCAATAGCTTGTGTTGTATTCAACTTCGAGTTCTAGCACACCACAACCAATCAAACTAGCCATTATGAATACTAATACCCACTTTTTGTAATTTTATAAATTTTATTTTTCAAAATGGACTTCATTTTTGGATCATAATATCAAAATTAGCCTAGGGTGAATTTTTTGTATTTTTCTAAAAACTTTCAATTTTTGATGAATAGTGAAAAACACTCTATTATAGTTTAAAACCTAATTTTTATTTAAATAATTATTTATTTTATTTAAATTTATTTTAAGTAAAAATAGATACATAATACCTATATTAGTTCAATGTAATTCATTGTAGTCATTTTTTAATAATATTATATGTACAAAATTTTATTGAACTTTTTAACGTCTTTTACCCACCTTCTAGGAACGTTAGCAAATTTTCAAAAAAACATAATTTTACCACTTCTATAATTTTAATTTTAAAACTCTAAGATACATGTTTGACATTATTAAGTAAAATTTGGTTCAATAGGATGAAAATAATTTTTGGTGAATAGTAACTTTTGAATTTTATTTACCACAGTTAAAAGTAAATAGGGTAATTAAAGGTAAAAATGATATTATAATTACCCTGAAACATATCTTAATTCAATTGGATAAGTGTTTTTCGACCAAAAAAAACCTTATGAATAAAATATAATCTTCTTTGATCCACATGTATTAGATTAGGACATTTATTATTATTTTATTTAAAGAAGAGTTAAAAGTGTTAAATTCAAATTTTAATAACTAAAACATTTTTAATATAGGGTTATACATAAGATAAATTCAACTATAAATATTAATTAGAAAGATAAAAATATTTCCTACACAATTTTATTTAATTTATAATTTTTGGACATTAAATAATTAAAATTATTTTTGACAAAATGATGATGCAATAATTACATTATTAATTAAAGATTAAAATAATTGATATTATAAATATCCAAATAAATTTAAATTGAGAAATTTATGAATTAAACTAATTTTATAGGTTATTATGACATGTTAGGGTTGATTAAATAATTTTTTTTTGAAGTGATAAAGTTCTTATGACTTTCACAAAAACAAAATACCAAATAGTGTCAAAATTGAAATAAATGAGTTTTTAAAACAAATACTATATTATCAAATGATATAATATTACTAAAAATCTAAAGTTTGTCCAAAGGACTTATATAAGATTATATGTGTCAATAATTAACCACTTGGGGTTCTCTTTGATTTTTATTATAATTTTATTAACCATTTATTATAATAATATAAGAATACATGGTAAAAGTCAAACTATTTAACTAAGAGTGTAATATGAAAGATAAGGTCAATATGATGACATAAATCTGTCTAAAACCTATTCATTGATATTTTTTCGACCCATCCCCACCTTATACTCAAAATAAATCCTTTTGGAGTCATTATAAACCTAATATTATTGTATAATAAATTAATAATTTAAGATTTTCTTAAAGTGACCCTCACCTATCTTATAAAAGGGTACTTCCCCTTCTCTTAAAATAACACCTCCAATGCCATTTGGCTCATCCAAAACCTACTAAAATATCTTCACAAATACCCTCACTTAAACCTAGAGTCCTTACTTTGATCATAAAGCCAACCTAAGGATCCATTTTGATCAAATTAAAAGGAAGCACCTGAAGAAGAGGTAATAATTTCATCACCTCTTTCAAAGTTATTTTCTTCTTCTACTTCCTCTTTATTTTTTGTTTCCAAAACAAAATAATAAATTCAGTACCATCAACACACTATTATGTTATTATAAATATGGTACAACCATATTCATCATCTTATCTATCCTATGAATGAAAAAGTCACCATACGTGTGTACGTACGGCTTATCGTCTCCACATCGTGGTGTAGTTCCTCATTCAACACTTCATTAATTGGATGGGTATAATAATGATTATAATTGATTTAAATAATAAATATAAAATTTTTATTATTATTTATATATGATATACCATCCAATTACATACTATTTAACCATTAATATAATGGTATTGTCGCTCGTGCGTACGTACGGATTACCGTCTCCACGAACACGATGAGATTCATTCCCCATCATAACCATTCAAGAATAGTTTTTATTTTATGATTAAAAATAATGTTTAAGAACTTAATATCATTATTTATATGAATAAAATACATCCTATTAATAAAAAACATGACTTACATAACAAATCATATAATGGAAAACGAATCAGTTAACACCCAAAACGATGATACTACTGAAATATTATTAACAAATAAATATTAGAATATCATATATGATATCATATTTACGTATATGGTTATTTTATAATTTAATAAAAATTATTTAACTATTATACATGAGGTTGAAAAACCCTCTACCAAGGAAAATTACAAGGTAAGGGTTAATTTTACAATCTCTTTATTATCCGAGGTAGTCTATACGTGAGTATCTACTAGGACCTCTTTATTATCCACATCTGTGTTTCTTAAAAATATATTTCAAAACATTTTTTCTATTTCTTATAATATGGTTCAAATTCATTTATACCCCTTTCTGACTTTTTATAAAAAAAATTAATGTAATATTTCCACCGTTTTCCAAACAAGGTACTTTATGACCTTTTTGGAAAATTAAAAAAAGAATGTTTGTTAACTTATATGGTGGGTGAGGATATTTTCCTCCATTATAACATCTTCAAATCTTCCCTTAAAATATTATAAGAATATTTTCAAAATAAATTTTTTCTTTTATAATTATGTGACTTTTATATTATTTCAAAATAGAAAGAGATATTTCTCTCAAATAGTTTTGATTTCATCTACGTCAATATACTTTGATGGATTTCACACTTGTTTGAAGTTTATTTATTATGATACAATATTAAATATGGTATTGAAGGTTTTGTGATATTTTTGAATTTGGATGTGTTATTTTTATACCATTCATGGTTTATGGTTAAATTATTAACATTTTGTATGTTAGTTTTAATACGAATGTTTATGTTTCAACCTTTTCATATGAGGATTGCATTGGACTTAGTAAGTGACGAGTGGAGCCCGCTATAGCTCCTCGATACATCGGTAGGTCTCATGATACAAACTAGTGTCTTGGCACAAGTCCTTGACAAAATCTTATTTGTAGTCTTGTCACGATTCCTTGACTATGTGGTTATGATGTTCAGAATTTTGCATTCCATCATTATTAAATTGGCTATTGATATTACATGTGATTATTTTTCTAGTAGAATATCCATGTGAATAAGTAAATAGAATTATTTGAATTATCTTTTCCATATTATACTAAAGATTAATTTTAAAAGGCTTTTGTTTTAATCTTATACATTTCCTTAAATGTTTATTTTTATTTATAATATTTTCTGCTATATTGTTATACTTACTAAGCATCTGAGCTCACCCCTTTCTATGTTTTATTTTCCCTAGGATGCGAAGAAGTATATTATGACTGACCTGTAGGGATAGTCTAAGGGATATGAATGTGTTAAAATGATACACAATGTTGTTGTTTTTTATTTCATAATGTAATGTAAAACTTATATTTGTATCTAGCACTTCCAAGGCTACTAAACTGATTGGTCTTTTGAGATTTGATCCTTGTGATCATACCAATGTTATGTAATAATTCACTAACTTTGGGTAACTAGGGTTGTGGAATTACAATTGGTATCAGAAGAAGTTTAGTAAAAACCTTGGAAACTAGATTTAGAAAAAATCTGAGAGAACATCACCCTAAGATAAACTTTGAGGATTAATATAGAAGAACTTCCTAAATTTTGGTAATGTAGAGATTTTGTGTATTTTACAAGAAATACATCCCTCTCTATATACAATAAGTTAGAGGAGGCTCTGGCACAGATGTACCTAGGAGTGAAAACTCTGGTGATGAGTTTCAAGATTGACCTGGGGTATCCTGGTACATGATAACAGGCATTGTTTCACTCTTTGTTATGACACTCCTAGGGGATATTCTTAGGATAATTAAAAAAAATTTACAAACCATTATGAAGGAGTTATGAGTAAATACTACCTCAAAGAAAAAAAATTTTATGATTATAGATTATATAAATAAATTGTTCAATTTCTGTTAGGTGTTTTACTAGTTTCGAATTATGTATTACGATTCATAAACAAATCTAGTGTATGCCTTTGTTTAGAAATGGCACCTAGTGGAAGGAATTGAAACTGTATCAATGAATATAATCCATATACATATTTCCCTCCTACTCAAGATAATTATAGTAGAGCTAGTGATGCAATCGGGGCTGAAAAACTTATAACCATACTGGGATAACTCACTCAGGTTATGAATAGTAACCTTACCAGTATAGAGCACCTTGATCCACAATGCGGAGGATCAATGTTATAATGCTTCATGAGGTAACAACCAAAAACATTCAATAGGACTAAAAATATATTTGTAGCTGAGAAATGGATAAGTTCTTTAGAGAAAATATTTCATGATTTGGGGAGTAACGAAAGGGAAAAAAGTTGTCATTGTAGTTTATCACCTCACGGGAGATGAAGATCAATGGTGGTCATTAATTAAAAACACAAAGGATGAAGAAGAAGTATCAAATATGGAATAGAGTGTGTTTAAATAAATTTTCTTAGAAAAATTCTTTCCTCATGACCATCGAGCAGATATGGAAAGACAATTTCTGAGTCTGAGGCAAAAGGAGGATGAGAATGTCACAAAGTATGAGGCTAACTTTACAAGGTTATTAAGGCATGCATAAAATTATATGCATAACCTAAGGAATAATATTGATCGATTTTTTGATGGTTTAAACTCATTTCTCTATAAAGTATTAGTCTCACAATCCTTCTCATCATACAAAAATATTGTCTCATGTGCTATCCAGACAAAAAAAGAATTCTCTAATTCTTATGATTTTAAAGAAAAGAAAGAGAAGAAGAGATCTGTTGAACACTCTGGAAATGGAAATAAGGGGAAGAAGGGAAAAGATGAATTTCCATCCTATAGTAAATGTGGGAAGAAACACTCTGGTACTTGCCTGAAGGGAATGGGAGTTTGTTATAAGTGTGGTGAAAAAGGCCACCAAGCTTATGATTGCAAGGGAAATAAAGAGTTTGTCAATGTTGAATGCTACAATTGTAGAGAAATAGAGCATTATGAAAATTAATGTCCTAATCTCCAAGTAAAATTAACTCAGAAAAGGCCAAGGGATCAAGGACAATCTTATGAGATCACTACTGCTAAGGTTGAAGCTCCAAATGATGTGGTGGTCGGTAATTCAATGGTTTCCTCAAATTTATCCAATGATTTATTTGATTCTAGATCATCACATTGTTTCATATCTTCTCAATTTTATAAAAAAATTAGATATTTCCAATTTGATTTAACAATGGAGTTGTCAGTAAAAACTCATAAGGTAAGTATCATTGCAAAAAAAATTGTGAATCAGTTCTCAATAGGGCATATAAATGTGATTTATCTGCTGATCTCATCGTCATACCTATGATTGAATTTGATATAATCCTCGGTATGAATTTTATTTTGGACCGTGATGCAAAAATTTATTGTAAAAAGAAGGAGGTTACAATTTTTTGATGATGATAAGGAATACCTTATATTTAGAGAAGAAACGTCACCATCTGATTCTCATCTAGATCCACCCCAATAGCTCTACTAAATTAAATTATTGGGGAGGAAGAGAGTAAAATAACTATGGGTGAGGAAAGGAATGTTCAAATAGAGTATGTAACTATTGTGCAAGAATATGTTGATGTGTTTCCAGAGGATTTACCTAGACATCCTCTAGAATGAGAAATTGAGTTTTCTATTGATTTAATTCCTATTTCAAGGCCCATATTGATACCCCTTATATAATGGACACTGTGGAATTAGTGGAACTAAAGAAACAACTAAAGTAATTGAGTAATAAAGGATTTATTTACCCTAGTGTTTATCCATGGGGATCTCTTGTTCTTTTTGTTAAGAAGAAAGATGGATTTATGAGGTTGTGCATTGACTACAGGGAGATCAATGCTATAATAATAAAGAACAAGTATCCCCTACCTCACATTAATGATTTATTTGATCAACTTTATAGAGCTCAATATTTTTCAAAGATTGACCCTTAATATGGATATCATCAGTTGTGTGTGAAGAAGGAAGACATTCTGAAAACAGAATTTCAAACCAAGTACGGGCATTATGAGTTTACAGTAATGCTATTTGGACTGACTAATGCACCCTTGTTTTTCATGGATTTAATGAATAGAATTTTCAAAGAATATCTTGATGACTGTTTAGTGGTATTTATTGATGATATATTGGTATACTAAAAAAGTTAAAAAGATCACAAAAATCACTTGCGCACTATTCTAAAAACCCTCAGAAGAAAGGAATTATATGGGAAGTTTATAAAGTGTGAATTCTGGCTTCAGGAAATTTCTTTTCTTTACCATATTTTCTCTAAGGATGAAATCTCTATCAATTCTTATAAGGCCAAGGCAATCCAAGAATGGCAAGCACCGACAAGTATAACTGAGGTATGTAGTTTTATTGATTTAGCAGGTTATTATTGTCATTTAATCCAGAATTTTTCCCAATTCGATAACCCATTAACCAAGATCACACATAAAGGGGTTAAATTTGTTTGGGAAAAAGAGTGTGAAGAATGTTTTGAAGAACTGAATAGAAGATTATTCAATGCTACAAACTTGACTCTACCATCGGGGAATGATGGTTTTGTTATTTATAGTGAAGATTCAAAGAAAGGACTTGGTTGTGTCCTTATTCAGAATGATAGAGTTATTGACTATGCATCACGGTAGCTAAAAAGTCAGGAACAAAACTATCCCACTCATTATCTTGAGTTAGCAGTTATAATCTTTTCTTTGAAGATATAGAGACACTATCTCTATGGTGAGAAATGTGAGATATATATCAATAACAAGATTTTGAAGTATATTTTCTTACAAAACTAACTCAACATGAGGTAAAGATGATGGATTGAACTTCTCAAGGATTATGATTTCACTATAAACTACCACCTTGGGAAGGAAAATAAGGTGGAAGATGCTTTGAGCAGAAAGGATCATGGAGTTTTATATAAGATGAGATTTGAAACTGATCATATGTTCATGGATCTAGTAAAGATGGATATGGGAATAATCATGAAGGTGAAACATTAATAATTTTTCAAATGGTTACCAAACCATCTTTACTAGAAAGGATAAAAATTTCTCAGACTTGTCATGAGGATTTTCAAAAGAAAATTAAAGCTGGGAATGGTGGAAGATTGATTGAATTCGTATATGAAGATGGAATTTTGAAATTTGGGAAGAGACTTTGTGTTCCTAATATACCTGATATAAAATGGTAATTTTTGGATGATGCTCATAGCTCCAATTTCTCTATACACCCTGGTATCACTAATATGTATATAGATTTTAAAGAACATTTTTGGTGGGAAAAAATGAAGAGGGAGATTGTTTATTATGTGTCAAGATGTAAGGTTTGTCTATAGGTGAAGGTTGGAAGACAACATCCTAGAGGATTCATGAAACCTCTTCCCATACCTAAGTGTGAATGGGATGATATTATGATGTACATTGTTATGGGGATACCAAAGACTCCTATAAGGAATGATGCAACATGGGTCATTATTGATCATATTACCAAGTCAGCACATTTTATTACTATAAGAGAAGATTTACCACTTGAACATTTAGTAATAATATATATTAATGAATTTTTAAGACTTCATGGAGTACCCCTATCGATTGTTTCTGATCATGATCCCCATTTTATACAAGATTCTAGAAAAGTCTTCAGAAGGCCCTAGATACTGAACTTTGTTTGCGCACTTCCTACCACCCTCAAACTAATGGACTATCAGAACGGACTATCCAAACCTTATAAGACATGTTGAGATCTTTCTCACTTGACTTTCAAGGAATGTGGGATCAATATTTACCTTTGGTTGAATTTTTCTATAACAATAGCTTCCATTAAAGTATTCAGATGTCACTATATAAAGCGTTATATGGAAAGAGATGTCACACACCAACTTTTTGGGATGATTTTGGTGAAAGAAAACTCGTAGGCCCATAACTTATTGAGTAAATGATGGAAAAGGTGAATATTATCCAAACCTACATCAAAGAAACTCAAAGTAGGCAAAGATTTATACCGATAACCGAAGGAAGGATTTGAAATTTCAAGTAGGAGATCATGTTTTCTTGAAGGTATATCCACGGAAGGGTGTTATACGATTTGGTAAGAAGGGTAAATTAAGTCCTAGGTACATTATACCTTTCGAAATTCTAGAACTAATTTGAGTTGTATCTTACCATTTGGGAATGCCTCCAAGTCTCTCCAAAGTTCATGATGTGTTCCACGCATCACTGTTGAGAAAATACATGCCTATCCCAACGCATGTACTCACCTATGAAGAAATAGAACTGGAACTCAATCTTCCATATTTTGAATAGCCTATCAGGATTATTGATACCTGAGAACGTGTGTTGGGAAACCATACAACTTGTCTGGTAAAATTTCTATGAAAAAACCATAAGATGGAAGAGGCAACATGGGAACCTGAGGAACTTATGATGAATAACCACCCAAATCTTTTCATGCAGTAATATTCTAGAAATTTCGAGGATTAAATTATTTAAAGGAGGGAAAAATGTAACACCCCAAGCTTCCACAACACGTTTCTCTGTGAATAATGCAATAGCTTGCGTTGTACGCAACTTCAAGTTCTAGCACACCACGACCATTCAAACTAGTTGTTATGAATAGTAATACCCACTTTTTAGTAATTTTATAAATTTTATTTTTTTAAAATGGACTTCATTTTTGGATTTGTAATATCAAAATTAGCTTAGGGTGTATTTTTTGTGTTTTTCTGAAAACATTCAATTTTTTATGAATAGTGAAAAGCAATGCATTATTGTTTAAAACCTACTTTTTATTTAAATAATTATTTATTTTATTTAAATTTATTTTAGGTCAAAATAGATACATAATACCTATATTAGTTCAATATAATTCATTGGATTCATTTTATAATAATATTAGATGTATAAAATTTTATTGAACTTTTTAACGTCTTTTACCCACCTTCTAGGCACGATAGCAAATTTGTATAAAATGTAATTTTATCACTTCTCTGAATTGAATTTTAAAATCTGAGAGACACAATTGATATCATTAAGTAAAATTTGGTTCAATAGGGTGAAAATAATTTTTGTGAATAGTAACTTTTGAATTTTATTTACCATAGTTAAAAGTAAATAGGGTAATTAAAGGTAAAAATGATATTATAATTACCCTAACACATATCCTAATTCTATTGGATAAGTGTTTTTTGACCAAAATCAACCTTAGGAATAAAATATAATCTTCTTTGATCCACTTGGATTGATTGGGACATTTATTATTATTTTATTTAAAGAAGAGTTAAAAATGTTAAATTCAAATTTTAATAACTGAAACATTTTTAATATCGGGTTATATATAAGATAAATTCAACTATAAATATTCATTAGAAATATAAAAATATTTCCTACATAATTTTATTTAATTTATAATTTTTGGGCATTAAATAATTAAATTTATTTTTGACACAATGATGATGCAGTAATTACCTTATTAATGAAATATTAAAATAATTGATATTATAAATATCAAAATTAATGTAAATTGAGACTTTTGATGAATTAAACTAATTTTATAGCTTAATATGACATGTTAGGGTTGATTAAATAATTTTTTTGAAGTGATAAAGTTTTTATGACTTTCAAAAAACAAAATAACAAATAGTGTCAAAATTGACATAAATGAGTTTTTAAAAAATACTATATTATTAAATGATATAATATTTATGAAAATATAAGGTTCATCCAAAGTTCTTAGATAAGGTTATATTTTTCAATAATTAACTACTTGTTGTTATTTTGGATTCTTATTGTAAGTTTATTAACCATTTATTATAATAATACAAGAATACATGGTAAAAGTTAAACTATTTAACTAAGAGTTAAATCTAAAATATAAGGTTAATGTGGGGACATAAACCTATATAAAACCTATTTTTTGAGAGTTTTTATACCCATCCCCACCTTATACTAGAAATAAATCCTTTTGGAGCCATTAAAAACCGAATATGATAGTATAATAAATTAATATTTTAAAATTATCCTAAAGTGACCCTCACCTCCCTTATAAAAGGGTGCTTCCCCTTCTCTCAAAATCACACCTACAAAGCCATTTGGATTGGCCAAAACCTACTAAAATATCCTCCCAAATACCCTCACTTCAACCTAGAGGCCTTATTTTGATCATAAATCCAACCTAAGGATCCCTTTTGATCAAATCAAAAGGAAGCACCCGAAGAAGAGGTAATAATTTCATCACCTCTTTCAATGTTCTTTTCTTCTTCCACTTCCTTTTTCTTTGTTTTTTCCATACCAAAATAATAAATTCAGTACCCTATATATACTGTGATGTTATTATAAATATGGTAAAACCATATTCGTTATCTTTTCCATCCTATGAATGACAAAGCCACCATACGTGTGTGCGTACGGCTTACCGTCTCCACGTTATGGTGTAGTTTTTCATTCAACACTTCATTATTTGGATGGATATAATAATGATTATAATTGATGTAAATAATAAATATAACATGTTAATTATTATTTATATATGATATACTATCCAATTACATATGATTTCACCATCAATAGAATGGTATTTTCGCTCGTGCGTACGTATGGATTACCGTCTCCAGGAACACGATGAGATTCATTCCCCATTTTAACCATTAAAGAATAATTTTCATTTTATAATTAAAAATAATTTTTAAGAACTTAATATAATTATGAATATAAATCAAATACATCCTACCAATAACAAATATGACTTACGTAACAAAACATATAAAGGAAAACGATTCAGTTAACACCCAAAATGATGATACTACTGAAATATTATTAACAAAGCAATATTAGAATATCATATATTATATCATATTTATGTATATAGTTATTGTATAATTTAATAAAAATTATTTAACTATTATAAAGTAGGTTAACATACCCTCTACCAAGTAAAAGTTCAAGGTTGGGGTTAGTTTTATAATCTCTTTATTATCTAAGGTTGTTTATACGTGAGTATCTACTAGGGCCTCCTTATCATCCACATCCGTGTTTATTAAAAATGTAATTTCATAGAATATGGTTTAAAGTCATTTATACCCTTGTTTGACTTTTTATTAATTTCTTTGAAATGAACATTTCCTTCGTTTTCCAAATAAGGTACTTTATGACCTTTTTGACAAATTAAGGTAAGAATGTTTTTTAAACTTATACGGCGGGTGCGGCTATTTTCCATTATTATAACATCTTCGAAGCTTCCCTTGCAATATTATAAGAATATTTTCAAAATAAATGTTTTCTTTTATAATTATGTGACTTTTAAATGATTTCAAAATAGAAAGAGATATTTATGTCAAATAGTTTTAATTTCATCTATGTCAACATCCTTTGATGGATTTCACACTTATTTGAAGTTGATTTATTGTGATACAATCTTCCAAATTGTATTGAAGGTTTTGTGATATGATTGACTTTGTATGTGTTACTTTTATACCATTCATGGTTTATAGTTAAATTATTAACATTTCGTATGTTATTTTTAATATGAATTTTTATGTTATGTTTCAACCTTTTCATATGAGGAACGCATTGGACTTAATAAGTGATGGGTGGAGACTGCTATAGCTCCTCGATGCATCGGTAGCCCTCATGAGACAAACTAGTGTCTTAGCACAAGGACTTGACAAAATCTTATTTGTAGTCTAGGCACGAGGCCTTGACTATGTGGTTAAGATGTCTGACATTATGCATTCCATCATTATGAAATTGGATATTGATATTACATGTGATTATTTGACTAGTATAATATCCATGTGAATAAGTAAATGGAATTATTTGACTTATCTTTGCCATATTATTCTGAAGTTTAAGTTTAAAAGGCTTGTGTTTTCCTCTTATACATTGCCTTAAATATTTATTCTTATTTATGATAGTTTTCGCTATATTGTTATCCTTACTGAGTATCTAAGCTCACCCCTTTCTATGTTTTATTTTTCCTATTATGAGAAGAAATATATTATGTCTGACCTATAGGTATAGTCTAAGGGAGATGAATTTTTTCAAAGGAAACACAATGTTGTTTTTTTCATTTCATAATGTAATGTAAAACTTATATTTGTATTTAGAACTTCCAAGGATACTAAATTGGTTGGTCTTTCAGGATTTGATCCATTGTGATCATACCAATATTATGTAATAATGCACAGACTCTGGGTAACTAGGTTCAGGGTGTTACAGTTGGTATCAGAGAAAGTTTAGTACAAACCTTGGAAACTAGATTTAGAAAAAATCTAATTATAGAACATTACCCTAAGATAAACATTGAGAATTAGTATAGAATAACTTCCTAGAATTTTGGTAATGTAGAGATTTTGTTTATTTTCCAAGTAATACATCCCTTTCTAGATACGAGCAGGTAGAGGTGGATCTAGAATAGATGTACCTAGGAGTAAAAACTCCAATAAGGAGTTTCAGGATTGACCCGGGGTATCCTGGTACATGACAATGGGCCTTAATGCACTCTTTGTTATGAAACTCCTGGGAGATATGATTAGGATAATTCAAATTTTATTTACAAACCATTATGAAGGATTTATGAGTAAATACTTCTTCAAAGAAATTTTTTTTTATGATTATGGATTATATGAATAAATTGTTCAATTTATATTAGATATTTTACTAGTTTGGAATTATTTATTGTGATTCATAAACTAATCTATTGTATTACATTATTTAGAAATGGTGGCTAGTGGAAGGAATGGAAACCTTATCAATGCACATAATCCATGTAGGTATTTCCCTCCAACTCAATATAATTATAGTGGATCCGGTGATGCAACCGGTGCTGAACAACTTATAACCATACTGGGACAACTCACTCAGGTTATGAATAATAACCTTACCTCTATGGAGCACCCTGATCCACAACACGGATGATAAATGTTAGACCACTTCATGAGGAAACAACCACCAACATTCAGTGGGACTAAAAATCCATTTGTATCAAAACAATGGATAAGTTTCTTTGAGAAAATATTTCATTCTTTAGGGAGTAGTGAAAGAGAAAATGTTTTCATGGCAGTTTATCGCCTCACAGGAGATGCAGACCATTGGTGGTCATTAATTAAAAACACAAAGGAGGATTAATAAGTATAAAATATGGAATAAAGAGAGTTTATATAACGTTTCTTAGAAAAATTCTTTCCTCATGACCATCGAGCAGATATGGATAGACAATTTCTGAGTCTGAGTAAAAAGGAGGATGAGAATGTCGCAAAGTATGAGGCTAACTTTACAAGGTTAGCAAGGCATGCAGTAAATTATATACGTAACCCAAGGAGTAGTATTGATCGATTCTTTGATGGGTTAAAACCATTTCTCTATCAATAATTAGTCTCTAAATCCTTCTCATTGTACGAAGATATTGTCTCATGTGCTATCAATATAGAAAATTAATTCTATAAGTCTTATGACTTTAAAGAAAAATAAGAAAAGAAGAGATCTTCTTAACACTCTGGAAATGGAAATAAGGGGAAGAAGGGAAAAGTTTAATTTCCATCCTGCAGTAAATGTGGGAAGAAACACCCCGATATTTTTCTAAAAGGAATGGGAGTTTGTTACAATTGTAGTGAAAAATGTTACCAACCTCGTGATTACAAGGGAAAGAAAGAGGTTGTCAATGTTGAATGCTAAAATTGTAGAGAAATGGTGCATTATATAAATAAATTTCCTAAGCGTCAAGTAAACTTACCTCAAAAAGGCCAAGGGATCCGTGCCAAACTTTCGTGATCACTACTGCTGAGGCTGAAGCTCTGAATGACGTGGTGGCAGGTAATTTAATGGTTTCCTCAAATTTAGCCAATGATTTATTTTATTATGGATCATCACATTGTTTCATATCTTCACATTTTTCTAAGAAAACTAGATAATTCCAATTTGATTTAACAAGGGAGTTGTTAGTCAAAACTCCTAAGGGAAGTATCATTGCAACAATGTTTTGTGAATCAGTTCCCATTAGGGTATATAAACGTGCTTTATCTACTGATCTAATCATCATACCCATGATTTAATTTGATATAATCCTCAGTATGGATTGGATTTCGGAACATGATGCGAAAATTTATTGTAAGAAGAAGGAGGTTACAATTTTTTATGATGATAAGGAATACCTTATCTTTAGAGTAGAAAAATCACCATCTGATTCTCATCTAGATCCACCCCTAGTAGCTCTAATAAATTCAATTATTAGGGAGGTAGAGAGTGAAATAACTATGGGTGAGTAAAATAATGTTCAAATAGTGTATGTACCTATTGTTCAAGAATATGTTGATGTGTTTCTAGAGGATTTACCTGGACATCCTCTAGAACGAGAAATTGAGTTTTCCATTAATTTAATTCCTGGTTCAAGGACTATATCGAATACCCCTTATAGAATGGCCACTTTGGAATTATTGGAACTAAATAAACAACTAGAGGAATTGAGAAATAAAGGATTTATTCACCCTAGTTTTTCTCCATGTGTAGCCCCTATTATTTTTGTTAAGAAGAAAGATGGATATATGAGGTTGTGCATTGACTACACGGAGATAAATGCTATAACAATAAAGAACAAGTATCCCCTACCTATCATGGATGATTTATTTGATCAACTTCATGGAGCTCAATATTTTTCAAATATTGACCTTCAATCTGGATATCATCAGTTGTGTGTGAAGAAGGAATACATTCTAAAAACAGCATTTCAAACCAGGTACAAGCATTATGAGTTTACAGTAATGCCTTTTGGAATGACTAATTTACCCTCTATTTTCATGGATATAATGAATATAATATTCAAGGAATATCTTAATGACTTTGTATCGGTATTTATTGATGATATCTTGTTATACTAAAAAAGATACGAAGATCATGAAAATCACTTGTGCACTATTCTAAAAATCCTCAGAAGAAATGAATTATATGGGAAGTTTAGCAAGTGTGAATTCTAGATTCAGGAAATTTATTTTCTTGGTCATATTGTCTCTAAGGATGGAATCTATGTCAACCCTTCAAAGACCAGGGTAATCCAATAATGGACCACACTGAAAAGTATAACTGAGGTACGTAGTTTTATTGGTTAAGTAGGTTTTTATCGGTGTTTCATCTAGAATTTTACCCGATTGGCTAACCTATTAACTAAGATCACATGTAAAGGGGTTAAAAAAATTTGGACAAAAGAGTGTGAATAATGTTTTGAAGAACTGAATAGAAGATTAGTAAATGATCTTATATTGACTCTATCATCGTGGAATGATGGGTTTGTTATTTATAGTGATTCTTCAAAGAAAGGACTTGGTTGTTTCCTTATGCAGAATGATAGAGTTATTGCCTATGCATCATAGCAGCTAAAAATTCATGAACAAAAATATCCCACTCGTGATCTTGATTTAGCAGTTGTAATATTTGATTTGAAGATATAGAGACACTATCTCTATGGTGAAAAATGTGAGATATATATCGATCACAAGAGTTTGAAGTATATTTTCTCACAGAAAGAACTCAACATGAGGCAAAGATGATGGCTTGAACTACTCAAGGATTTTTATTTCACTATAAACTACCAGTTGTGGAAGGAAAATAAGGTGGAATATGCTTTGAGCAGAAAGGATCATGCAGTTTTGAACAAGATGAGAGTTGAAAGGGATCCTATGTTCATGGATCTAGTAAAGTTGGATATGGGAATAATCATGGAAGGTGAAACATCAACACTTTTTCAAATGGTTGTCGAACCACCTTTATTAGAAAGGATAAAAAGTTCTCAGACTGATGATGAGGAGATTCAAAAGAAAATTAAAGCTGTGAATGATGGAAGATTGATAAACTTCATATATGAAGATGGAATTTTGAAATTTGAGAAGAGACTTTGAGTTCTTGATATACCTGATCTAAAAATGGAATTGTTTGATGATGCTCATAGCTACAATTTCTCAATACAACCTGGTAGCACTAAGATGTATATAGATTTGAAGGAACATTTTTTGTGGTACAACATGAAGAGGGATATTTCTAATTATGTGCCAAGATGTATGGTTTTTTAATAGGTGAAGGATGTAAGACAACATCCTAGAGGATTTATACAACCTATTTTCATACCTGAGTGGAAATGGGATGATATTAAAAAGGAATTTTTCATGGGGATACCGAATACTTCTAGAAGGAATGATGAAATATGGGTTATTATTGATCATATTACCAAGTCAGCACATTTTCTTACTATTAGGGAAGATTTACCACTTGAATGTTTTTCAAGACTATATATTAATGAAGTTGTAAGACTTCGTGGAGTACCCCTATCGATTGTTTCTGATCATGATCCCCATTTTGCATCAAGATTCTGGAAAATCCTTTAGAAGGCCCTAGATACTGAAATTTGATTGAGCACTACCTACCACCCTCAAATTGATGGACAATTAAAACAGACTATCCAAACCTTAGAAGACATGTTGAGATCTTGCTCGCTTGACTTTCAAGGTATGTGAGATCAATATTTACCTCTGGTAGAATTTTCATATAAAAATATCTTTCATTCAAGTATGTAGATGTCACTATATGAAGTGTTATATGGAAAGATATGTCGCACACCAACTTTTTGGGGTGATATTGGTGAAAGAAAACTCATAGTCCCAGAACTTGTTGAGGAAAAAATGGAAAAGTTGAAGATTATCCAAACCCACATCAAAGCAAATCAGAGTAGGAAAAAGAGCTATGACGATAATATAAGGGAGGATTTGGAAGTAGGAGATCATTTTTTCTTGAAGTTATCTCCATAGAAGGGTGTTATACAATTCAATAAGAAGGGTAAATTAAGTCTCAGGTACATCATACCTTTTGAAATTCTAGAACTAATTGGAGTTATAGCTTACCATTTGGAAATGCCTCCAAGTATCTCCAAAGTTCATGATGTGTTCCACGTATCACTGTTGAGAAAATACATACATGACCCAATGCATGTACTCACTTATGAACAAATAGAACTGGAACCCAATCTATCTAATTGTGAAGAGCCTATCAGGATTCTTGATACCAGAGAACAAGTGATGAGAAACCAGACAACTTGTCTGGTAAAAGTTTTATGGATAAACCATAAGATGGAAGAGGTAACATAGGAACCCAAGGAACTTATAATGAAGAACCACCCAAATATTTTTATGTAGTAATATTCTAGAAATTTCAAGGATGAAATTATTTGAAGGAGGGAATAATGTAACACCCCAAGCTTTCATAGTACATTTCTCTTTGAATAATTCAATAGATTGTGTTATACGCAACTTCGAGTTCTAGAAAGCCACGACCAATCAAACTAGCTATTATGAATAGTAATACCCACATTTTTGTAATTTTATAAATTTTATTTTTCAAAATGGACTTCATTTTAAGATTTGGAATATCAAAATTAGCCTAGGGTGAATTTTTTATATTTTTCTGAAAACTTTCAATTTTTGATGAATAGTGAAAAACAATGCATTATTGTTTAAAACCTACTTTTTATTTAAATAATTATTTATTTTATTTAAATTTATTTTAAGTAAAAATATATACATAATACCTATATTAGTTCAATGTAATTCATTGGATTAATTTTATAATAATATTAGATGTATAAAATTTTATTGAACTTTTTAACGTCTTTTACCCACCTTCTAGGTACGTTGGAAAATTTGCATAAAACGTAATTTTACCACTTCTTTGAATTAAATTTAAAAAATCTGAGAGATGCGGTTGACATAATTAAGTAAAATTTGGTTCAATAGGATGAAAATATTGTTTTTGTGAATAGTAACTTTTGAATTTTATTTACCATGGTTAAAAGTAAATAGGTTAATTAAAGTTAAAAATGATATTATAATTACCCTAACACATATTCTAATTCTATTGGATAAGTGTTTTTTGACCAAAATAAACCTTAGGAATAAAATATAATCTTCTTTTATCTACTTGGATTAGATTATGACATTTATTATTATTTTATTTAAAGAAGAGTTAAAAGTGTTAAATTCAAATTTAAATAACTAAAACATTTTTAATATAGGGTTATATATAAGATAAACTCGACTATAAATATTTATTAGAAATATAAAAATATTTCAAATATAATTTTATTTAATTTATAATTTTTGAACATTAAATAATTAAATTTATTTATGAAACAATGATGATGCAGTAATTACCTTATTAATGAAAGATTAAAATAATTGATATTATAAATATCCAAATAAATATAAATTGAGACTTTTAATGAATTACAATAATTTTATAGGTTAATATGACATGTTATGGTTTATTAAATAAAATTTTTTCAAAGTTATAAAGTTGTTATGACTTTCACAGAAACAAAATACCAAATAGTGTCAAAATTGACATAAATGAGTTTTTAAAAAATACTATATTATTAAATGATATAATATTCCTAAAAATATAAGGTTTGGACAAAGGAAATAGATAAGTTTATATGTGTAAATAATGAACCACTTTGTGTTTTCTTGGATTTGTATTGTAATTTTATTAGCCATTTATTATAATAATACAAGAATACATGGTAAAAGTTAAACAATTTAACTAAGAGTTAAATCTAAAATATAAGGATAATATGGTGACCTAAACCTATCTAAAACCTGTTGTTAAAGATTTTTTCGACCCAGCCCCACCTTATTCTCTAAATAAATCATTTTGGAGCCATTATAAACCGAATATTATTGTATAATAAATTAATAGTTTAAGTTTTTCCTAAAGTGACCCTCACCTCTCTTATAAAAGGGTACTTCCCCTTCTCTCAAAATCACACCTCCAAAGCCTTTTATCTCAGCAAAACCCTGCTCAAATATCCTCTCAACTACCCTCAATTCAACCTAGAGGCCTTAATTTGATCATAAATCCAACCTAAGGAACCCTTTTGATCAAATCAAAAGCAAGCACCCGAAGAAGAGGTAATAATTTCATCACCTCTTTCAAAGTTATTTTCTTCTTCCACTTCCTCTCTATTTGTTGTTTCTATACCAAAATAATATCTCTAGTACCTTATACATATTGTGATTTTTTTATAAATATTTTACAATAATATTCATTATCTTTTCCATCCTATGAATGACAAAGTCACCATACCTATGTACGTACGACTTACCGTCTCCTCGTCGTGGTGTAATTTTTCATTCAACACTTCATTATTTGGATGGGTATAATAATGATTATAATTGATGTAAATAATAAATATAACATTTTAATGATTCTTTATATATGTTATACCATCCAATTACATACTATTTCACCATCAATAGAATGGTATTGTTGCTCGTGCGTATGTAGGGATTACCATCTCCACGAACGCGATGAGATTCATTTCCCATTGTAACCATTCAAGAATAATTTTTATTTTATGATTAAAAATAATTTTTAAGAACTTAATATCATTATTTATATGAATCAAATACATCCTATCAATAACAAACATGACTTATGTAACAAAATATATAAAGGAAAACAAATCAGTTAACACCTGAAATGATGATACTACTAAAATATTATTAACAAATCAATATTAGAATATCATATATGATATAATATTTGTGTATATGGTTCTTATATAATTTAATAAAAATGATTTAAATATTATATAAGAGGTTAACATACCCTTGACCAAGGAAAAGTACAAGTTAAGGGTTAATTTTAAAATCTCTTTATTATCTGAGGTTGTTTATACGTGAGTATCTACTGGGACCTCTTTATCATCCACATCTGTGTTTCTTAAAAATGTATTTCAAAACATTTTTACTATTTCTTAGAATATGGGTTAAATTCATTTATACCCTTTTTTACTTTTTATAAAAAAAAATTGAAAGGAAATTTTCCGTCGTTTTCCAAACAAGGTACTTTATGACCTTTTCGAAAAATTAAGGTAAGAATGTTTTTTTAACTTATACAGCGGGTGCGGCTATTTTCCTCTATTATAAAATATTCAAATATTCCCTTAAAATATTATAATGATATTTTCCAAATAAATGTTTTCTTTTATAATTATGTGACTTTTAAATTATTTCAAAATAGAAAGATATATTTCTCTCAAATAGTTTTTATTTCATCTATGTCAACATCCCTTAATGGATTTCACACTTGTTTGAAGTTGATTTATTTTGATACAATATTCCATATTTTATTGAAGGTTTTTTGATATGTTTGATTGTGGATGTTTTATTTTTATACCATTCATATTTTATGGTTAAATTATTGACATTTCATATGTTACTTTTAATACGAATGTTTATGTTATGTTTCAACCTTTTCATATGAGGAATGAATTGGACTTAGTAAGTGACGGGTGGATCCCGCTATAGCTTCTCAATGAATTGGTAGGTCTCATGAGAGAAAATAGAATCTTGGAAAAAGGCCTTGACAAAATATTATTTTTAGTCTTGGCACGAGGTCTTTACTATGTGGTTATGATGTCGGGCATTATGCATTCCATCATTACGAAATTGGATGTTGATATTACATGTGATTATTAGACTAGTAGAATATCCATGTGAATAATTAAATGTAATTATTTGACTTATCTTTTCCATATTATGCTGAAGTTTAAGTTTAAAAGGCTTGTGTTTTAATCTTATACATTTCCTTAAATGTTTATGCTTATTTATGATAGTTTCTGCTATATTTTTATCCTTAATGAGCATCTAATCTCACCCCTTTCTATGTTTTATTTTTCCCAGGATGCGAAGAAGTATATTATGACTGACCTATAGGGATATTATAAGGGAGATGAATGTGTTAAAAGGAGACACAATGTTGTTGTTTTTCATTTCATAATGTAATGTAAAACTTATATTTGTATCTAGCACTTCCAAGGCTACTAAACTAATCGGTCTTTTCGGATTAGATCCCTTGTGATCATACCAATGTTATATAATAATGCATTGAATCTAGGTAAATATGGTTGGGGATTTATACATGGTCACTCATTAAAACAAAGATAGTGTTTAGACTGGATATCTTCAAAGCCTGACTATGAGGAAGGAGATGCTTCAAAGATCAGGGCTCCAACCATAGGCCCCAGAGTGAAGTCGCCATGTAGTTAGGAGTTGTATGGGATATAAGGGACCTTTATACAACTTATTCTCTAATGTTGGATGGGGATAGTTCAAAATTCTCTATTGTAACTCCTTTATTTTGGAAAGGTCTCATTTTGTGGACAATGGCATGGAGGCCTCATTCTTCATTGTGACCAGTGTGGGTAAGAGTTCCTCCTTGGTTATAAGGAGTAATGGTTATCTTATTTCCTCAAATATTCATGTGGTTTTCCTTGTGTGTTCATCCTTGTAAATCAATCCTAGTTTTGTTATATTCTAGTTAGTTAAGTTGTTGGTTCTTATGGTGGGGAGACCCACCATGGGTCTCACTTATATTTCTTCCTGAGTAAAGAAGTTATAGTTTGTTCTTCATGGTGGGTAGTCCAATCAGGGTTCCCCATACTAATAATACTATTCAGTTTATAATTTTATCTTAGTGGTGTGTAGTCTCCTTTGGATCTATCTAATTCTGAGTTCCTCCCTTGAGTGAACGCTGGCGTTAGAGTTCACCCAGTGGTTTGGTTGAAGCAAGTTTGTGGAAATATATCTTCAATAAGTGGTTTGGGTTAATTTTTTCATTTCATATAAGGGGTATGAATTTTACTTGGGAATGTTAGAAATGTTCTTGGATTGATAGTTTGGATTATTTTTTTGTGATAATTCCTCTTCTTTAATCGATCAACTGGAGGTGTTGTGGATTTCTTAGGGCATAAGTTGTATGGTGGGGATTCCATTCTAGCCTCCTGAGTTCAAACGTGTGAACTTATCTTTCTATCCAGGCTGTTTATGATTTCTTCTCATTGGATTTTGTTGGTAATCCCCTTGATCTACAGAGGCGTATCAATTTTTTCTTTCATATAATCATTTTTGTGGATTTTCAGGGGTGGAAAGCATTATGGTGGTGAGAATTATCACACTCGGATTTTTATTTTCATTCTTAGATCTAGTTATTTTGTGGGTCTTGGTTTTTATCTTTGGAATTGGGTGTGATAGGTCTGAAGTTTTGAGTTAATATTCTATTTATTCTTGGTTTAGCTTTTCCCCAAGGGTTTTCTTTAAGTTTTTAGAGAAAAATGAGAAATTTTGTTCATACAGCATGTGTCACACGGTTGGAACACGGTTACTAAAAACCGTGCACCCTGTATTAGGTAAATATGTGTTAGGTTGGAGTTTTTGGATAGAATATACCAGAAAACTTGTGCACGACTAGTAAGGATTTGAAAGATAACCATGTGGTAGGTGTCTCTTAGATAGATAGGGGCGCACGGTCACCTCACGATTTGAAAAAACGTGTGGGATAATCGTGTTGGATGTATAGGTAATTAAAATTTGGTCTTTTTCCATTTTTTCCTCTTTTATTTTCACCCCAAATCCACCCCCTCTCCTCCCCATTCGAGATTCCTAAACCTAGGTACCTCTCCCCATCCCCTTGGATCCCTTGTATCTCCTCTCCCATGGTGGATTTGGTGAAATTTCTTCAATATTTTTAAGTAAGTCCCCTTATTTATTGGTTTTTAACTCTATTTTAGGGTTTTCTCCCTCTTCCTTTGGGGTTCCATATCTCCAATGGGTTGGGTGGTATCTTTAGGGTTGAATCATATTATTTAGGGTTCGATCTTTATGTTTAGTTTTCAATATTTCCTTTCTTGGGTTTTATGGTGGTGTGGTTGAGTTTTTGCATCATTTTCTGAAAATATCCTAGTAAAAGGTGGGTGGTTCCATGATTTATCATTTTTAGATGATTTTATCTTGCTTTCTTATGTTTATAAATACTTTCAATAGTTTAATTTCATGGTGAAAATTATATTTTTGGATTGTTTTAGCATGCGTATATGATGAAAGTAGATTTTCTAAGGGAAATGGTTACATTTTCATGTGTTCCTTGTTGGTACGTTTCTTGATAATGTTTTATGAATTTTTTAAGGGATGGATCTGATCTGGTAAGGTGGGGACACTCTCGAGAGCTCTTCTCTCAGGAGTGCCCTAAGTTTTTGGGGCCGATTCGGCACGGCATCAGGGAATGGCGAGGTTGGTAGGTTTTTGGCATAATCCATTAGGGCGACGGATCTCGGCAGGCGTTCAGTGAGGGTGAGTCATCGTTTTCAAATGTGGGGCTTCATTAGCTTCACTACGGCTTGTCAGTTTTGTATGTGACTCATCTGCGTTGTGATGCGGGTTGCAAGGCTTCTTCGGCGATGACAATGTGGTGGTTGTGAGGCTCTGTCGACTTCCAATGTGGCTTTTCTGACTTCAGATGTGGATTCTACAGATTTAGATGTGGATCATCAACAATATGGCAGAGCTTCATCGGTGGCTTGTGAGGATCCTTCATCTTCAGTTACGATTTGGCTCATGTGTGGCGTCGTCGTCCGGTTCCAGTGGGTAGTGCTCGGTGTCGCCTTCGTCTTCAGTGGTGGAATGGGTTCCCTAACCCTTCTCCATGATAGTTTATCCTCCCCTAGTTTTGTGCTTCCCCACTATATTTTATCAATTATTTTATTCTTTTGGTGGCTCTTTTGGTGGTTTTCCAGATGCGGTTTCCATTGTTCGGTGGTTCTAATCGCCTATCCTTTCCCTAGCCTCTCGATTCAGCAGCATTTTTCCAAGTCGGATCTGCTATAGTGGTTTCATTGGGGCTTTGGGAGGTGTGGACAGTCAGTCATTGGTATCCTGGTGCGTCCTGAGTCAGACAGCTCTGGTTCGAAGGATTTCAAAGTTTTTTCACTATTTCATCTATGATGGTGGATTTTTTCTGTGAAGGGTTGAGTGTTATGATTCTAGTTAGAGGAGATGCATCTAGTTATTTTTTTTGGGTTGATTTTGGTGGTGACCATTGGCATTGGGGGTCTGTGATGTCCCGCTTCATTGAGGACATTGGCTGCTTGCTTCTCTACTCTTGCTCCAAGATTCTTCTACTCTTTCCGAGGCAGATCCAATTGGTGTTCTTCATGGTGCTTTGGGATGTGAGGGTGAGCAATCTCTAGATCCTTGTGGTGGTTTCATCTCTGTCGTTTCCTATAGGTTGACAACATCACGAATGTTCTACTATGGCTTTGATGGTTTCTGATGTTTGAATGTTTTTTTGCACATCTTTGTGACTACATGTTGGTTTTTTGTGTTTGGAATGTGAAAGCACCTGATACTCTACAAGGAACTGCTCCATATGAGGATTCAGAGTAGGAAGTTTTCACCAGTGCTTGGCCATCCGGATTTGGAATATCAAGAGGGTATGTAATTTTCCATCAGTTCCAAGCTCGTGCAATCCTACATGAGATTGTTAGTCGAGCGGTCTTGTGAAGGTGGAGACTTGACATAACGATATAGCTATTGGGGAGGGGCAGTTCTTGTAGCTACTTGGGATGACTTTCCTTTTTATGTTTTTTAATTGGTTAAATTTGTTTTTGGTTCACACTTACCCTTTAAAATTGTCATTTGAAAATACAAAAAAAAATTAATTCTGGAGTTTAAGGGATGAAAAGTGTGTTTTAAAAGGCACATGAGGAGTGAATGTTTTTTAAAGTGAGTTCTTAAAAGGAAATGGAATTTTACGACAAGATGGATACCTTGTTGTGTACTTTTAATTTGACTTGTGAATTATTTAAATGTTGGGAAGCATGTTTAAAGTGGAATTTAATTATGTGTGGGCTTGAAAGGGTCTTGGACCATGAAAATGGTTAAGTTAATTGGGTGTTTTTATGGTGTTTTTTCAAATGATGATTTATGAATAGCGTAAGTAGTGTGAAAAGTGTTTCTAAATGGTTTTGGTGTGTGCGAAATAGAAATTGGTTTTGTGTGTGTAAAATAATTATTTCCCTCAGTGTATTTATAATTCTTCACATGTATATATAAAAAAAAGTTGTTTTGTGTAACATGTAAAATGATGTACTGAGCACAAGGGAATCATGGGCATCTAGGTGAGATGACTAGATTTAGTGCACTAGTGATTCGGAAGTGTAAAATCCTGGTTTCACTTAGCATGATTGATGCTTACAACACTAAATAAACTATGATGATGATTGAAGACCACTAGAATTTTGGATAGACTCATCTATAGTGTATTGTGCATAAGGATGATGATCAGTGTGGTTTTTATACAACGTTTCACCAAGGTATGAGGTTTTAGTGTCTCACTTGAGCTAGATTTCCCTTAAATATTTACCCATGGTTCTCTCTTGAGACTTATTTGATGTGGTTTCATCCATCGGAAAATGGTGGACCTTGAGAGAATTTCATTTTTAAAGAAATTTTATTTTATTAAAATTTTCATTTTGAGATGCTACATTTAAAATTGTTGTGCTAAAAATGATTTTCTTTAAAATGTTTCCAAGGCTTTGTAAAAAGGTGAATGTTAATTTGTCTACTAATGTTATATCATGGAATATTTTTCTTCAGGTGGAATCCTATTGGGATTTGGCTCACACCCTACTTACACTTTGGGTGTAAGTAGAATTGGTTACGTTTGGCACAGGTAAGGGTAAGGTGTTTGGAGATGGTGGTTCAAGTTGCTAGAGTTTTCCTCATGTAGGTTTTGTTGGTGGTGGATTGAGGGTGACATTCCTCTCATCATATGGTGGTATTTGGGGAATTTTATCATTTTCCTTTATTTTTTTTTATCTTGTGTTTTTTTTAAAGTTCTAAACCTTGATTCTAAAAATTGTTGATCCATGTTTGGTTTTTGTAATTCAGTTATGTCTTGTTTATTTTTCATGGATTATTCTTGGTTATGAAATTGGGTGAAATCATTCCCAATGTATTTTTTTTTATACCAAATCACTATTTTCTAGCCCATGGGTATAAGGAATACCCTTCGGGACATATCGCGGATAGGTTTAGGTGACCAGTTTAGGGTTGACCTGGGTTGGTTCTTAACATATTATAATCCCACCTACCTTTGACATTATCACCTTAGATATATAAATGATAAATGTTTTTAAAGACTTCATAGAGATGGATTATTAGACTCATTCAATTATGAATCATTTGATACATGAGAATCTTATTTATTGGTAAAATTTTAAAAAAAAACTTTTAGGAGAAAAGGTGATTGGTCTAGTAGATTATTGGATCTTATATATAGTGATGAATGTAGACCTATGAGTAAGCAAGTTAATAGTGGTTTTAGGTACTTTGTTAATTTTACTAATAATTTTAGTTAGTATGGGTATGTGTTTCTGATGAAATGCAAGTATGAAACTTTTTTAAAAGTTTAATGAGTTCCCAAAAAAAGTACATAATCAACTAGGAGAAAGTATTAAATTCCTATTTTCAAATCTAGGTGGTGGATACTTGAGCCAAGAATTAATATCTCACTTTGATAGATTGTGGAACTTTTTCACAACTCACTCCTCCTAGAACACCAAAATGGGATGGTGTTTTTGAAAGGAGTAATTGTACCTTTTTATACATGGTTTAATTGATGATGAGTTTATGTGACCTTCTTATCTCATTTTGGGGTTATGTTCTGGAAACTTCTGCATACATACCTAATCATGTTCCATATAAAGCATTAATAAAGGTACTATATGAGATATAGAATGGAAAGTGTCTCATAGTGTGTTTTATGAGGGTTTGGGGTTTTGAAGCACTCATATGATGACTGGATTTAGAAAAATATGATCCTAAGTCTGAAAAAATCTTATTTATTGGTTATCCTAAGGAAACTATGGGATATTGCATTTAAAACCCTAATAAACACAAAGTGTTTGTTGCCTGACATGATATTTTATTTGAGGATAAATATATAATTTTAGGAGTCAATGAGAGTAATTTTGAACTTGGATAAGTTCAAGACCAAAAAGGGGAATTTTTCTTAAGAAGTAGGTTGAGTTACTTCTACAAACAGTAGTGGAATAAGAATATACTAAAGTTACACAAGAACCCCATAGGTATGGTAGTATTTATCATGATCCCATGAGATATGGATTTCTTATGGTTGTTGATGATGAAGTAACATTTATAGAAGATGATAGCACATCATACTGGGAATCTATTAAGTATTAGGATTATGAGAAATGGTTAAAATCCATTGAATATGAGATGGGATCCATGTACACAAAACAAGTTTGGAACTTGGTGGATGCACCTAAAGGGATTAGACCCATAGGTTTCAAGTGGTTTTTCCATAAGAAAACTGACACAGATAGTATAGTGTTTATATATAAATCATGCCTAGTGTCAAAGGTTGATAAAAAAGTTCATGGTATTGACTATAATGATACCTTTTAACCTATTGTAATGATAAAGTCCATTTAGATTTTTCTATCCATAAAATCTCATTATGATTATGACATATATCAAATGGATATCAAAACCACATCCATGGATGTTTATATGATACACTTAAGGTTTTTGAATTTACAAATGAGAATGATAAAGTTTTCAAGTTGAAACGGTCCATTTATGGAATAAAGTAAGATTCTTGGAGTTAGAATATCTAGTTTGATGATGAAATCAAAGAGTTTGGTTCCACTAAAAACATAGATGATTCATGTGTATACAAGAGGCTTAGTGGGAGTAACAAATCTAATACTATATATAGATGAAATATTTATTAATGTAAATGGCATCCTAACACTTCACTATATGAATATGTGGTTGCATAAATGTTTCTTAATGAAATACATAGGTAAAACGGCTTACATACTCGGTATGATAATCTATAGAGATATAACTAATAGGTTTCTTAGACTAACTTAAAACACATATATTAGTAAAGTGCTAAAGTTATTTAGAATAGAGAACTCCAATAAGGGATATTTACCAGTGCTTCATGTTATGAATCTTAAAAAGATTCGAGATCCTTATAAAGTATTAGAAAAGATGGATAGGATTCCTTATGTTCCTACCAAAGGATCAATCATATATGTTATATTGTATAATTGACCTGATTTATCATATTCTTTAAGTATAATAGGTAGATACCAATATAGACCTGGGGAGAGTCACTAGATTTCTATAAAGAACATCCTTATGTACTTGGGGACTAAAGATATGTTCTTGGTCTTTTTATGAGAGGATGGTCTTTGTATAAAGGGTTACACTGATGTTAGTTTCCAATATGACAAAGATAATATGAAATCTCAATCTAAATTTGTGTTTTGCCTAAATAGTGGATTAATTAGTTATAAGAGTTCCAAAAAAACCACCATATCAGACTTGGAAACAAAGACATAATATATCACTGCATCAGATTCTATGAAGGAAGCATTCTAGATCAAGAAGTTCATATCTGAACTTAGAGTGGTTCCTAGCATAAAGGGAGAAATAAAGAAATATTGTGACAATAATAGTGTTGTTTCTTGGGAAAAGGAAACCTGATCTCATCAAAGTACTAAACACATCCTTAAAAAATACCATCTCATATGGTATATTATTGAGAAGGGTTATGTAAAGATCATTTGGGTGCTTACATAAGAGAATGTAGTAGATCCATTGATGAAACCATTGTCATAGAAACAACATGAGGGTCATGTAGAATCTCTAGGTGTTAGACACATGAGATATTTTTTGTAATGGTTAAAATGTGTCATGTTATTATAATGAAGAAAATCTCTAATTATCATTCATTCATGTGGGTAGCAAATTTATTTTATATTAATATTTGAATGATAGTATCTACTCAAAGTATAACATTGATTTATCCCTAACTAATGATCATTACAGAGTGTTATGGGTTGTAATGATATGATAAGGTTATCATGAATAAAATATTATATTTTTTATAATATTTTATATGAGATATGATGTAACACCCCAATATTTCATAGTAAGTTATATCTTTAAAGTAATTCAATAGCTTATACTAGACACAACACTGATTTGGCTTGCGTTATATGCAAAATTGACTTTCTGTGAAACAAAAAATTAGTATTATAATTATTTAAACGATATATTTATTTATCAATTAAATATTTTGATATGAATAATAAAAAATAAATTTTTATTTTTATTTAAAATTTTTTCACAAAAATAAAACATTTTTATAATGAAATGTATATTTTTTGATAAAATAGTTATATATTTAGAAAAACTATTTTTTTAAAAGAACTACTTTTTATGTACTTTTGTAAACAATAATAAAATTAATATTAGACACACCTAAAAAATTGAATTTGGTAAAATATACTTTATTTTTGGATTCAGAATATTAAAATTAGCTTAGGGTGAATTTTTGGTTTTTTCCTGAAAACTTTCAATTTTTGATGAATAGTGAAAAATATTGCATAGTACATAAAAACTGACTTTTTATTTAAATAATAATTAATTTTATTTAAATTTATTTTAAAGTAAAAAATAGATACATAATACCTATATTAATCCAATATAATTCATTGGAATAATTTTATAATAAGATTAGATATATAAAATTTTATTAAACTTGTTAACGTCTTTTACCCACCTTCTAGGCACATTTTCAAATTTGCATGAAACATAATTTTACCACTTATTTGAATTTAATTTCAAACATTTGAGAGACACGGTTGACATCTGTTGGTCGGAGTGGACACTCAAGAGGGGGGTTAATTGAGTTCCAATTAAAATTTCTGCTAAAAACAATTTGTATTAAAATCCCCCAATTTCAAAAACAGATTAAACTGTAGTGAATTTATACAGATTATAAAGGTTCAATTAGTTTCTCAAAGATTGATTAGTTCTCAGTTAACTTAATCTAATGATTAATTTAACTTTTGAAACTAACTTACTGGTTTACAATAAATATAAACACTTGCAAGTTTAACTATCAAAGTAGCTTTGAAGATAAATTATATTTCAAAGTAATAGCAGCGGAATATGAAATAAAAGTATTGTATGGATATAAACTTTAACTAAAAACACAGAGGAGTTAACCAAGAGGTTCAGTCTCAAGCCGAGACTTAGTCCTCTCAAAAGTTTTATATAAGTATGATCCACACCCTGGATCAGGGTTCAACAGTTTACAACTGTCCAGGTCCAATACCTCTACCACTGTTAGTCGTGGGAAACAAAACAACAGCAACCAGCTGTCCAGGTCACACAAGACCTCTACCACTATCCACAGTGGGAAAAGGAATGAAAATATAATGAGTGATGATTTACAAATCCTCCAGTTAAGTTTTAGGAGACAGTGTGTGTGTAAAATACAACAGATAACACACACTGCTCGTAATGTAAAAAGTAAATCACAGAGATAAAGATTTAGAGATTAGAAATGGCTCTAGTGATCTTCGTGCAGCTCTTGACTTCTTTTTTTGATTAGAATTCCTTCTGAGTCTTCTTATGGTTTTTGTCTGGAAAACAGAGTACCATCTGCTTCCTTGACTTCGAGGTTCAGCTTGCTTATCAGCTCAAAGAATGATGAGTTTTGTGAGGTTCTTCCTTAGCATAGATTGCTCGATGTATGCTCTATGTTCTGAAGGCTGGTAGTAGTAGTCTCGTGAGTACGAGTTCTCCAGTTGATCTTGGCACGTTTTGAGCTTGATTGCCAATATGTTCTGTGTGCTTGATCCCTTTTTTGTTTTTTACTTCACCCTTTTTTTTGACACGTACATAATGTCCTCTTTATATCCTTTTTGTTTTTCTGACAAGAAGGAGTGATTATGCTTTTTGATCGTACTTGGTACGGTTTCCTGAAATGGAAACATAAATCATTTAATAACATTAAATGCATCAAGAGTAACAAATGTAACCGTTAGTATAATAAACAAATAGTGTCGAGGATATAGGATTTGACTCCACAGTTCATTATAGGTAGTCGTTTGTTTGTAGACGTGTACAGTTGACTCGGTGTAGGAATCTTCCATCGGTAGCTCTTCAAATCGGTAGCTCCGTGTGCATCGGTAGCTCTGTGTGCATCGGTAGCTCTGCGTGCATCGGTAGCTCTGGCTATCGGTAGCTCTGGCTATCGGTAGCTCTGGCTATCGGTAGCTCTGTGTGCATCGGTAGCTCTGCGTGCATCGGTAGCTCTGGCTATCGGTAGCTCTGGCTATCGGTAGCTCTGGCTATCGGTAGCTCTTATGCGAACCAAATCTGATTGACTTAGAATTGTTTCAAAGCTAAACAGGGATAATCGAGATCAATATAAATCAGAGATTATTTAAACATTATTATGAACTTGATCAACGATTTGAAAGAATTAAAATGTAGATCACCAGTAATTGAGAGTAGCATAATATATGAACACATAATTGGGATTATCAAAACATATAAATGCACTATTGGGATTATCAAACCAGGTGAGGTCAACAATCTCCCCCTTTTTGATAATCACAACTTATGATATGACATAAAGCAAAAAGAGAATATAGTATAAGAGAATATAGCATTTATATTCGAATTTATCAAAGAAAACAGTATCAGAGAAAATAGAGGAAATAGTAATAGATCAAATATTATCATAGTTAGTATGAAATACAATAGTATCAGAGATGAGCTTTGAAAGAATTGGTACCAAGGAAACATAATAAATAGTATCAAAAGCTCAAATATCTCCCCCTCTTTATATGTTCTCCCCCTTTATATGTAATTTCCCCCTTGATATGTAATTTCCCCCTTGATATGTAATTTCTCCCCCTTTGTGATAATCAAAAAGTGGGAAAGCAGACATAGAAAACTGAGAATCAGAGATAGTGTAAAGAAAAGTAGTTGTATTAGATCAGACAAAAATTACATGAATAGAATGACAGAAAAGAATGATTCCTATCAAACAGCCTGGCCACTTCAGCAATCCAGATCTGCAACATGATATTTGCCCTTTGGATCAGAAGAGGAGGTAGGTGGCGAGGAAGTGAGGGAGGGCTTTGGAATTCCAGAAATGATTACAGGAGGATGAGCTACTGACACAGTGCCTGGCCTGTATTGGGAGGGTTGTTGAGTGATCAAAGGTGTGAGGCTATGGATGGCCTGAGCAGGAGTCATCTGGAGTGGAGACTCAGTAGAGGCAGAGGCAGGCAAGGCAGGAGGGACAATAACAAGTTTGGCATCAACATGCAAGAAGGGCAGCAACAGATTTCTGAAATCCATAATGATTCCTCCTCCTCTTTCCATAGCAGATATAAAATCATCTTTGTTCTCCATAAATTTTTCTAAGGCAGGAGTCAGCTCCCTTAGCTTGCTCACTTGTTCTCGGAAGGCTTGAGTTACAGGGGGTAATTTCATGTTTTCCAACATCAGCTTGAAATGATGTGTGAGTTGTTGCTTGGTAAAAATCCTTTGGAAATAATAATCCACCTTGGTCTTGATTTCCTCCTGAGAAGTAGAGGCCTCTTTCATAGTGTCGGAGACAATTTTCATTATTTCCCTTACTGAATCTCGTGTAGAGAGCACTACCCGGCTTAGATCTGATGAGTCCACAGAGCCACTGGTTGAAATAGAACCAAGCTCCTCCTTCATCATAGCTCGTATTTGATTCAAATCAAATGCAGGTTTTGAAGCTAGAGGACCAACCGAGAAGGATACAGTTTCTTTGAAACTTTTGGTCAAGCCACTAATTAGAGTTTGCAGTTGAGAGTCCTGATTTTTAACATGATCCTTTATAGAAGATTTGAAATCTTCAAATACTAAGACCATTTGGCTTACAACACTTTCACATAGGCTAAATCCTTATCAGCTTGAGGCTTTGAGCTCATGTAAGAATATAAAGTAGTAACAGACTTCTGTAAGGCTTCAAGATCTGCTTCTATTCTAGAAGATTGGGTCTGGTACTCTTTAATTGCTTCCATCAGCTCACCCATAAAAGTTGACAGATTGAAACCAAGAGAAAGCTCAAAAGATTGTTCCAACAACTTCATTTCTTCATGAAAACAGTGCTTCATCTCAGTAACTGAGGTAGTGAAGGATTCTTTCAGCTCATGCTTCAGGGATTCAAGATCATACTTTGTAACAAAATCAGTAGGTGCAACTGTAGTAGATACTCGTGCAGAAGCTAAGCTGACTACTGAATCATTCATGACTGATTGAATCGAGGAAACTAAAAAAGATTCCATTGTCTTTACTTCTTCTACAAAACTGACTTTGAGATTTTCTTTCAGCACATCTAAATCATGTACTCGGACCACATCATCAGGAAATAACTCAGAATTGATGTCATAGCTGATCTTTGGTCTATTCAAGGATACTTCATTATCCGAATCAGGATAATCCAAACCACAGACTATAAAACCTGGGTCTTCTACCCAGTCTTCAATCTCAACAGCCACTGTAACATTTCCAAGATTGGAATGATGCTCCCCCTCAATGGGTGCATTCCTATGTACAACAACTACATTTTATGCTGGTCTTTCTTCATCAGAGTCTTCCACAACAGCTTCTATCTTAGCAGCAGTAAGGAGATTTTTTGAAACAGGTACAGCTTCTTCTCTTCCTTTTTCTACTTCATCAGTAGGCACAAATGAGTTTTCAATCAATGGACTCAGACTCAACCTAGCAGAATCAGATGATTCAGATACGTTCTCTTTTCCTCCTTCTTGCTGAGGAACTGGCTGGTCTTCCTCATGAGTAGATAACACTTCCTCTACCTTTCCTTTTCTTGAGTATACAAACTCAGTAACAGGACTTGGAGGCAAGTCTGGATCTCCTCCAATATCCATAGGAGTTTCTTCCTCTTCTTCTTCTTCTTCTTCTTCTTCTCCTTCTGACTCATCATTGTACTCGGGTTCCTCTTCATCAGATCCTAAACTTGGATCTCTTTTATCCTTTGGCCTTGAAGGATAATCCACAGGATTAAACTTATCATACACCCTTTGGTCATCACTGACCCATTCTCCTTTCCATGGGTTCCAATTGATTTTCATGTACTTACAAACTGTAGTAGTGATACAGAAGTTATTCTTAACTACCACTGTCTCATCCTGAGACTCAGCTATCCCTTTCACTTTTATCATCACAGAGATCATTTTGGCAAATAATAAAGCATTAGTCTTTGATTTTGGCCTAATCATATCTTCCATTTGATTCAACAGCAGTCTGCACAGATTAACTTTCACACCATGTCTTAACAGATGTAGAAGATAAATATCTTGATATCTTAGATTAGAAAAGTCTCCTCTCCTCGGTATCAAAACATGTTGAACAAATTTGAAAAGCAGTCTGTTCTCTCCATCCAATTCAGTAGCAACCACTTGCCTTTGACTTCCATTACCCGTTAGCTCTTTTAAAGCTGTCTCATAGTCAAAGATGTTACTGGTAGGTGGAATTGCTCTTGCGACATACCCGGATACACCTTCATGTGGGACTTTGAGACATTATGCCCACTCTACTGAGGAAAATTACATTTCATTTCCATTTACAAAAGAACTTACCCAATTCTCATTTTCAGACTTCTCAAAGCTTACGAATTCGTAGAACTGTTTCACTAACTTCGGGTAGTAGGGACCATTGTTATTTGAAAAACAATCTACCCATCTCTGATCTTCCAAAATTGCAAGCACCAGCGACTTGCTTGGTAGCAACCAGTCTACGCATAGTTCCTTTTCAATCACAATATCTCTATTCTGAAAATGAGGGTTTACTGGTCGCTTTCCCGACCTAGTTCTGACATTACTTCCATGAGCTTCTTGCTGCACTTTCTGCTTCTTTGTTTTAGGCTCTACACTGTCATCTCTGCTGGCAGGAATCTTGGTTTTTACCATCGCGGATTTAGGGTTCTCAGTCGATTAGGGAGCTAGGATTCAAAGCTGAAAGGTTTTGGGTCCGGTGGAGTGAGAAGCGGTTTAGGCTTAGTTTTATCATGTAGGAATCATAAATAAACAAATAAAGTAAAATAGCAAACAAAAAACAAAAACAAAAAAACGATTCATATTCTTGGCGGAAGACAGAAGTTTTAAAATATAGCATCGGTGAGAATTTCACATCGGTGAGAATTTTACATCGGTGATAATTTTACATCGGTGAGAATTTTACATCGGTGAGAATTTCAACATCGGTGAGAATTTCAACATCGGTGAGAATTTTACATCGGTGAGAATTTCAACATCGGTGAGAATTTTACATCGGTGAGAATTTCAACATCGGTGAGAATTGATCATCGGTGAGAATGTCAACATCGGTGAGAATTTTACATCGGTGATAATTTCAACATCGGTGAGAATTGATCATCCCCAGCTCGTGCCTAATGTAACTTAACCTATCAGAACTTAAAGGTTTAGTGAAAATATCGGCCAATTGATGTTCAGTGCCAATAAATTCAAGAGTAATATCACCTTTTTGATAATGATCTCTCAGAAAATGATGTCTTACATCTATGTGTTTGGTTCTAGAGTGAGATACAGGGTTCTTAGATATGTTTATTGCACTAGTGTTGTCACAGTTGATTGAAACATGTTTAAACTCAAATCCATAGTCCAATAAAGTGTGTTTCATCCACAGAATTTGTGCACAGCAACTACCAGTAGCTATATACTCTGCTTCGGCAGTAGACAATGCAACTGAGTTCTGTTTCTTACTACACCATGACACTAGGGATTTACCAAGTAAATGACATGTTCTAGATGTGCTCTTCCTTTCTAACTTACATCCAGCAAAGTCAGCATCTGAATAGCTAGTTAGGTCAAATTATTGTCCTTTTGGATAAAATAAACCTAAGTTTACAGTATGCTTAAGATATTTAAAAATCCTTTTAACAGCCAGTAAGTGTGATTCTTTAGGATTAGCTTGAAATCTAGCACACATACATACACTGAACATAATGTCTGGTCGACTAGCAGTAAGATAAAGTAAACTACCAATCATACCTCTGTAATTGGTTTGATCCACTGGTTTCCCAGTTTCATCTGTATCCAATTTACAGATTGTACTCATAGGAGTTTCACTTTCCTTAATACTGTCCAAGCCAAAACGTTTTAAAAGATCTTTGGTATATTTACTTTGATTTAAAATAATTCCATCTTTAGTTTGAAAAATTTGAAAACCAAGAAAATACTTAAGCTCTCCCATTAAGCTCATTTCAAATTCATTTTTCATACTTTTTGAAAAATCAGTACATAGAGAGTGTTTAGAAGATCCAAATATAATATCATCAACATAGATTTGTACAACTAAAACATCTTTAGAAATTCTTTTAATAAAAAGAGTTGGATCAGCGATCCCTTTAGTAAAACCTTTTGAAATAAGAAAATTGCTGAGTCTATCATACCAAGCTCTTGGAGCTTTTTTTAAACCATATAAAGCTTTAGAAAGTTTAAAAACTTGATTTGGAAAATGAGGGTTTGTAAATCCAGGTGGTTGTTCCACAAAAACATCTTCAATTATAAAACCATTTAGAAATGCACTTTTGACATCCATTTGATATAACTTGAAATTCAAATGTGATGCATATGCAAGTAAGATCCTAATATCTTCTAGTCGAGCTACAGGTGCAAAAGTTTCTCCATAGTCTATACCCTCTTCTTGACTATATCCCTGTGCAACTAGTCTAGCTTTGTTTCTAACTATGTTTCCTGATTCATCAACTTTATTTCTAAAAACCCATTTTGTGCCTATTGTCAAGGTGTCCTTGGGTCTGTCAACTAATTCCCAGACTTTGTTTCTTTCAAATTGATTCAACTCTTCTTGCATGGCTATTACCCAGAATTCATCATTGATAGCATCATTGATATTTTTGGGTTCTAGCTGTGACAGAAAAGCTTGATGTTCAACCTGGTTCCTTAGAGAAGCTCTAGTTTGTGTTCCTCTATCAAAATTACTAACAACAGCATCTAAAGGATGATTCTTTAGAATTTTAGTCGATTTGGTAAAGGTTGGACTAGAAACTTCAGGTTCATCTATAGGTTCGGGTTCAACAGAAGCAGATTCTGGAGAAAGTCCAGAACTGGATGTTTTTATAACAGGTTCTTTAGATTTATCATTAAGGTCCAGAATAGACAGATCTTCTTCAAGATTCTTAAGAGAGGTTTTAGGCTCATGTGGATCAGTTTCATCGAATTTGATGTGAACAGATTCTTCCACACATTTGGTTCTCTTATTGAAAACTCTATAAGCTTTACTTGAAATAGAATAGCCCAGAAAAATTTCTTCATCGCTTTTGGGAGCAAACTTATCCAGATTATCTTTAGTATTAAGTACAAAGACTTTGCAACCAAAAACTCTGAAGTAATTAACATTAGGCTTTCTATTGTTCCATAATTCATATGGGGTTTTCTTAAGAACAGGTCTGATCAAGACTCTATTAATAACATAGCAAGCTGTATTAACAGCTTCAGCCCAAAAGTAAATAGGCAGTTCATATTCATTGAGCATAGTTCTAGCTATTTCTTGAAGGGTTCAGTTTCTCCTTTCTACTACACCATTTTGTTGGGGTGTCCTAGGGGCAGAGAAATTGTGACTATAACCATTGTGTGAGCAATAATATTCAAACTCATGATTTTCAAACTCACGACCATGATCACTTCTCAGGGTCTTAATCTTAAGTCCACTAAGGTTCTCTACAGACTTGGAATATTTAATAAAGTAAGAACAAGCTTCACTTTTGTGAGCTAGAAAGTATACCCAAGTATATCTAGAAAAGTAATCTACAAGAACATAGACATAATGCTTCCCATTTAAACTAGAAACTCTTGATGGTCCAAACAAATCCATGTGAACCAACTCAAGTGGTTGAGAATTTGAGACTTCTTTCTTTGATTTAAAAGAAACTTTGTGTTGTTTTCCCTTTTGACAGGGATTACACACTTTGTCATTCAGGAATTCTAACTTTGGTAAGTCTCTAACTAAGTTATTCTTAGAAAGTTTTCTAAGTGAGTGAATGTTGTAGTGTCCTAATCTTCTATGCCATAGACAAGACTCTTTATGAAAATCATTTAAACAAGAAATATTTTGTTTAGCTAAAGAGTTTAAATCAACAGCATAAACATTTTCATTCCTTAGAGCAGAGAATACTAAAGAATTTTTAGAGTTAAAAACATCACACGAGTTATTTTCAAACTTGACATTGAAACCATCTTCACATAATTGAGATATACTAAGCAAGTTATATTTAAGTCCATCAACCAATAAAACTTTAGAAATCAATACTGAGTCAGTGTTACCAATCTGGCCTAGGCCGATGATTTTTCCTTTAGAGTTGTCACCAAAGGTGACATGACCTCCATCAACCTTTATTAAGCTCTTGAAGCAAGAATAATCTCCATTCATTTGTCTTGAGCACCCACTGTCTAAATACCATATCTTCTTGTGACAGCTCTTCAAGCAGGTCTCCTATAAAACAGATTTAAACAGGAAATGACTTTGGTACCCAGATTTTCTTGGGTCCAGATAGGTTAGCAATCAGGGCCTTAGGTACCCAAATTTGTTTTATGGGTCCCATACAATTAACAGAAGCAACATATTTTGAAAGATAAACTTTATTTGGTCTATAACCATGTGAACAACCTGTTGAGGCATATGAATTTCCAAAACTGGAACTAGCAGAATTTTTTCCAGACTTAGGAGTAAATCGGGTTCTAGTGAACTGTCTCTGTCCAGGTTGGTATCCCAAACCAGTAGCATATCTAGGTGCAACTTGCTTTCCTAGAATTTGAGTTAACGCATCCTTTCCATTTGTGAATTTTTCTAAGTCCTTTCTAAGTTGGTCATTTGACAGTTTCAGTTCTGTATTTTCCTTTAGTAGTTGAGCATTCTTTTCCTTTTCTATATCAAGATCAGATTTATGCTTAACACTTAAAGCATCTTGTTTCTTTAAACCTTTGTATTTGTCTTTAAGCTCATTACAGGTTTCTTCCAACATATCACAGTACTCAAATAGTTCAAATTTTGACATGTTTTCTGAATCAGAATCATCTCCAGAATAATATGAATTTAAAACAGGAGTGTCAGATGTTACCTCAGAAGTATTTGTCATGAAACACATGTTGGCTCGATTTCTTTCAGAGTCCGAAGATTCTTCTTCACTAGTGCTGTCTTCTGAAGCACTCCAGGTAGCCTTCATGGCTTTCTTGTACTTCTTATCTTTGTAATCATATTTCTTTTTGAACTTTAACTTTGGACAGTCTGATTTGATATGTCCTTTTCGCTTGCATTCATAGCAGACAACTTCATCAGTCCTGTCAGCCTTCTTCCAATCCTTTTTCCATTTGCCTTGTTGATCATACTTTCCCTTGTAATTTGGTTTCCTAAAGAATTTCTTTTTCCTATAAAACTTTTTGAATCTCCTGGCTATTTGAGCCATCTCGGCATCACTGTCAGATTCTGAATTTTCACTCATTGAGCTCTCAGTCACCATTTGTAGTTTATCCTTGTCTTTACTCTTAAAGGCATTAGTTTTAAACGCTACAGATTTTCTTTTGGGTTCCTCATCTTCTTCTTTATTTACTTTAAGCTCTTCTTCATACATCATCAGCTTACCAATTAACTCCTTGACTGGCAGTGTTCCAATGTCACAGGATTCTCTAATTGAAATGGATGTACCTCTCCATCTATCTGGTAAACATCTCAGTATTCTCATAATTTGTTCTTTTGCAGGAACAATCTTTCCGAGTGAGCTCATTGTGTTCACTATCTCATTGAACCTGAGATACATGTTAGAAATAGGTTCATCAGCCTTCATTTTGAAATTATCATATTTAATAGTATAAGTGTTTAATCTCATTTCTTTAACATTGGTTGTTCCTTCGTGAGAAATAGCCAAGGTATCCCAAATTTCAAAAGCAGTTTTACATGCAGAAATTCTATTAAATTCTTCATCTCCTAGAGCACAGTATAGAGCATTCATAGCTTTACAATTATTATTGTAAGAAATCTTTGTAGGTTCATCCCGAGTAGATCTATCAGTAGTGGGAACTTTATATTCAGATTCAATAGCAGTCCAGATATCAAAACTCATGCTTTCTAGATGAATTTTCATTTTAAGTTTCCACTGAGCATAGTTATTTCCATTAAAGAAAGGTGGCCGGTTAGTAGCAGCACCCTCAAGTCTATTATCCATTGTAAACAAAATTTAAAGAGATAGAAATTTAGAAATAACAGAAATTTTAAGAACTTTAAAATACAACTAAAATCACAGTTGAAAATAGAGTAATTTAGAAGATATTAATAAACCCTCTGATACCAAATGTTGGTCGGAGTGGACACTCAAGAGGGGGGTGAATTGAGTTCCAATTAAAATTTCTGCTAAAAACAATTTGTATTAAAATCCCCCAATTTCAAAAACAGATTAAACTGTAATGAATTTATACAGATTATAAAGGTTCAATTAGTTTCTCAAAGATTGATTAGTTCTCAGTTAACTTAATCTAATGATTAATTTAACTTTTGAAACTAACTTACTGGTTTACAATAAATATAAACACTTGCGAGTTTAACTATCAAAGTAGCTTTGAAGATAAATTATATTTCAAAGTAATAGCAACGGAATATGAAATAAAAGTATTGTATGGATATAAACTTTAACTAAAAACACAGAGGAGTTAACCAAGAGGTTCAGTCTCAATCCGAGACTTAGTCCTCTCAAAAGTTTTATATAAGTATGATCCACACCCTGGATCAGGGTTCAACAGTTTACAACTGTCCAGGTCCAAGACCTCTACCACTGTTAGTCGTGGGAAACAAAACAACAGCAACCAGCTGTCCAGGTCACACATGACCTATACCACTATCCACAGTGGGAAAAGGAATGAAAAGATAATGAGTGAGGATTTACAAATCCTCCAGTTAAGGTTCAGGAGACAGTGTGTGTGTAAAATAAAACAGATAACACACACTGCTCGTAATGTAAAAAGTAAATCACAGAGATAAAGATTTAGAGATTAGAAATGTCTCTAGTGATCTTCGTGCAGCTCTTGACTTCTTTTGTTTATTAGAATTCCTTCTGAGTCTTCTTCTGGTTTTTTTCTGGAAAATAGAGTACCATCTGCTTCCTTGACTTCGAGGTTCAGCTTGCTTATCGGCTCAAAGAATGATGAGTTTTGTGAGGTTCTTCCTTAGCATAGATTGCTCGATGTATGCTCTATGTTCTAAAGGCTGGTAGTAGTAGTCTCGTGAGTACGAGTTCTCCAGTTGATCTTGGCACGTTTTGAGCTTGATCGCCAATATGTTCTGTGTGCTTGATCCCTTTTTTGTTTTTTACTTCACCCTTTTTTTTGACACGTACATAATGTCATCTTTATATCCTTTTTGTTTTTCTGACAAGAAGGAGTGATTATGCTTTTTGATCGTACTTGGTACGGTTTCCTGAAATGGCAACATAAATCATTTAATAACATTAAATGCATCAAAAGTAACAAATGTAACCGTTAGTATAATAAACAAATAGTGTCGAGGAAATAGGATTTGACTCCACAGTTCATTATAGGTAGTCGTTTGTTTGTAGACGTGTACAGTTGACTCGGTGTAGGAATCTTCCATCGGTAGCTCTTCAAATCGGTAGCTCCGTGTGCATCGGTAGCTCTGTGTGCATCGGTAGCTCTGCGTGCATCGGTAGCTCTGGCTATCGGTAGCTCTAGCTATCGGTAGCTCTGGCTATCGGTAGCTCTGGCTATCGGTAGCTCTGGCTATCGGTAGCTCTTATGCGAACCAAATCTGATTGACTTAGAATTGTTTCAAAGCTAAACAGGGATAATCGAGATCAATATAAATCAGAGATTATTTAAACATTATTATGAACTTGATCAACGATTTGAAAGAATTAAAATGTAGATCACCAGTAATTGAGAGTAGCATAATATATGAACACATAATTGGGATTATCAAAACATATAAATGCACTATTGGGATTATAAAACCAGGTGAGGTCAACAACATCAGTAAGTAAAATTTTGTTCAATAGTATGAAAATAAATTTTGGTGAATAGAAACTTTTGAATTTTATTTACCACGGTTAAAAGTAAATAGGGTAATTAAAGGTAAAAATAACATTATAATTACCCTAAAATGTGTCCTAATTCTATTTGATAAGTGTATTTAGACCAAAATAAACCTTAGGATTAAAATATAATCCTTTTTATCCACTTGGATTAGGTTAGGATATTTATTATTATTATTTTTTAAGAAGAGTTAAAAGAGTTAAATTCAAAGTTTAATAACTAAACCATTTTTAATATAGGGTTATACATAAGATAAATTAAACTATAAATATTAATTATAAATCTAAAAAAATTTCCTACATCATGGTATTTTATTTATAATTTTTAGACATTAAATAATTAAATTTATTTATGATATAATGATGATGAAGTAATTACCTTATTAATGAAAGATTAAAATAATTGATGTTATAAATATCAAAATAAATGTATATTGAGACATTTGATGCATTAAATAAATTTTCAAGGTTAATATGAAATTTTAGGTTTGATTTAATATATTTTTTTCTAAGTAATAATGTTTTTTTGACTTTCACAAAAACCAAATAATAAATATTATCAAAATTGACATAAATGAGTATTTAAAAAAAATACTATATTATTAAATGATATAATATTCCTACAAATATAAATTTTGGTCAAAAGAATTATATAATGATAGATATGTCATTAATGAACCACTTGAGTTTATTTTTTCATTTTATAGTAAGTTTATTAACCATGTAATATAAAAATACAAGAAGACGTGGTAAAAGTTAAACTATTTAACTAAGAATTAAATCTAAAAGATAAGGTTAATATGGTGACCTAAACTTGTCTAAAACCTATTGGTTGAGAGTATTTAGACCCATACCCAACTTATCCTATAAATAAATCCATTTTGATCCATTATAAACAGAAAATTATTTTATAATAAAATAATATTTCAAGCTTTTCCTAAAGTGACCCTCACCTCTCTTATAAAAGGGAACTTCCCATTCTCTCAAAATCACACCTCCAAATCCATTTTTCTCAGCCAAACCCTGATCAAATATCCTCCCAAATACCCACACTTGAACCTAGAGGCCTTAATTTGATAAAAAAAAGTTCAACCTAAGGAGCCCTTTTGATCAAATCAAAAGGAAGCACCCGAAGAAGAGGTAATAATTTCATCACCTCTTTCAAAGTTCTTTTCTTCTTCCACTTCCTCTTTCATTGCTGTTTCCATACAAAAATAATAACTCAAGTACCTTATACATAATTATATGTAATTATAAATATGGTATAACCATATTCATTATTCTATCCATCCTATGAATGAAAAAGTCATCATACGTGCGTACGTGCGGCTTACCATCTCCACGTCATGGTGTAGTTTGTTATTCAACACTTCATTATTTGGATAGGTATAATAATGAGTATAACTAATGTAAATAATAAATATAAAATTTTAATTATTATTTATATATAATATACCATCCAATTACATATAATTTTACCACTAATAGAATGATATTTTTGCTCGTTCGTATGTATGGATTACCGTCTCCACGACACAATGAGATTTTGTTCCCCATCATAACCATTCAAGAATAATTTTCATTTTATGATTAAAAAATGTTTAAGAACTTAATATAATTATATATATGAATCAAATACATCATATCCATAACAAACATGACTTATGTAACAAAACATATAAAGGAAAATGAATCAGTTAACACCCAAAACAATGATACTACTGAAATATCATTAACAAAGAAATATTAGAAGATCATATATGATATCATATTTATGTATGTGGTTATTTTATAATTTAATAAAAATTATTTCACCATTATACAGGAGGTTAACCTACCCTCTAATAAGGAAAATTACAAGGTAAGGGTTTTTCATCTCACTTCTTATTCCCGTGAGATTCATGCTATATTGCCACTATTTCCTTTTGTGTGGTGTATGTACTTCCCATGTTTGTATTTATTGTGTAATATACTTTAATTTATGGGTATTTACATCTTTATTGTATGATACTTCTTTCATGGGGTGTATTTTTCATAAGTTACCAAATTGGTAAGGGAGTTTCTAATTTCAATTTCCACTCATTGGGTTTTACGCAAACTTCATTGATTATTTTACTCCAAGATTATGTCTGAAATCACTATTTATTTATATATGTAGTAATTTCTACTCCCCTTTGTGTGGATATACTTTTTATACACATAATAACTCCATTTATAAATTCTCAAGTCATCTATTTGAACTTGATAAGAGTAATCTTAACTCAATTTCCATTCATTGAGTTAAACATCCAAGTCATTGGTGTTATTTTTACAAGAATATATGTGAATGTCCTCTGATTGATTTACACTGAATATCCAATCATATTGAGTTTATTTATATTTTTCACACATAATTATGTCATTTATTTATCCTTAACCAAAGGATACAATCTTTATAAGGGATTTCATCTCAATTTACATTCCATTGAGACTTATTTTTTGTTATGCACCAATTCACTTTTATATGGTGTACATACTATACTTTGACATAGTATATCATGAATCCCTTTATTCTCATGATATTATAATGTTTTTATTACCTCAATTATCTATATTCAAGCATCTCTCATTTATTTAGGAACTCTAACTAAAATATCATTTTAAATGTTTTAAAGATTTATTCTTCTAAATATTTCTCATTAATGTCCATGTTTTAAAAATGGTGTTAAGGATTTATTTATATGGACATGAATTTTTTAAAATTAAAATTTATTTTAAAAGTTTCAAAGTGGTATGGGACACTTTGATTCAAAAAAATCTATTTTTAACAGCTTCTTGATAAACAGTGATACTTTTAAATGTTTTCATGAAAAAAGGGATTTTTCTCTCAAATAGTTTTACTAGTTATTTTCATCTATGTCAATATCCTTCATTATTCTTGAATGAGTCTGATTTATTATAATACAATATTCCATATTGTATTGAATTATTTATGTTTTAATGTGGATGTGATATTTTTATACCATTCATTATTTGTGGTTAAAATATTGACATTTCATATGCTAGTTTTAATACGAATGTTTAGATTATGTTTCAACCTTTTCATATGAGGAATGCATTGGAATTATTAAGTGACAAGTGAAGTCCGCTATAACTCCTCAATGAATCAGTAGGTCTCTTGAGACAAACTAGTGTCTTGGCACAAGTCCTTTACAAAATCTTTATTTTTAGTCTTGACACGAGGCCTTGACTATGTGGTTATGATATCCGACATTATGCATTCCATCATTATGAAATTAGCTATTGATATTACATGAGATTATTTGAATAGTAGAATATCCATGTGAATAAGTAAATATAATTATTTGATTTATATTTTTCATATTATATTAAATTTTAAGTTTAAAAGGATTGTGTTTTAGTCTTATATATTCCCTTAAATGTTTATGCTTATTTATGAAAGTTTCCACTATATTGTTATCCTTACTAAGCATCTGAGCTCACCCCTTTCTATGTTTTATTTTTTCCAGGATCTGAAGAATTATATTATGACTAACTTACAGGGATAAGATAATGGATATGATTGTGTTCAAAGGAGACACAATGTTGTTGTTTTTTATTTCATAATGTAATGTAAAACTTATGTATGTATCTAGTACTTCCAAGGCTGTCAAACTGATCAGTCTTTTGGGATTTGATCACTTGTTATCATGCCAATGTTATTTAATAATGCACCGAATCTAGGTAACTAGGTTTAGGGCATTACAGTTGGTATCAAAAAAAGTTTATTACAAACCTTGGAAACTAGATTTAGAAAAACTATGATTATAGAACATTACCCTAAGATAAACTTTGAGGATTAATATAGAATAATTTTCTATAATTTTGGTAATATAGATATTTTGTGAGTTTTCCAACCAATACATCCCAATTTGGATATGATCAGGTAGAGGCGGCTCTGGAACAGATGTACCTAGGAGTAAAAACTCTGACGAGGAGTTTCAGGCTTGACCTGGGGTATCCTGGTGTACGAAAACAGGCCTTGTTTCACTCTTCGTTATGACACTCCTGAGGGATATGCTTAGGATAATTCACATTTTCTTTACAAACCATTATGAAGGATTTATGAGTAAATACTTCCTCAAAGAAAAAAAAAATTGATTATGGATTATATGCATAAACTTTTCAATTTACGTTAGGTATTTTACAAGTTTTAAATTATTCATTATGATTCATAAACTAACTTAGTGTGTTCCATTGTTTATAAATAGTTCCCAGTAGAAGGAATGAGAACTCCAGTAATACGCATGATCCAAAGAGTAAAAAGGATCATATATTTCAAGGTCTTAATCCAACATTTAGAAGGGAAATAGTCTCCCACATATTGTCATCATATGAATAAATAGTATCATGTATTAATAATATAAGTAAAGAATTCTCTGAGTCCTATGGATTTGAATGGAATCTAGAGAAGAAAAGGATGGTAGAGAGAAAGATGGATAAAGGGAAGAAGGGAAAGAAGAATTTTCCTATATGTGATAACTGTGGAAAGAATCACCTTGGTAAATGCTTGAAGGGAATTGGAGTTTTTTGTAAGTGCGGAGAAAAAGGACACCAAGTACGTGATTTTAAGGGTGAGAAATAGTTTTCAAATGTACAATGCTTCATCTAAAATGAGTTGGGACACTACATGAATCAATGTCCCAATCATCAGAGTATACCCAAAATAATATTATTGGATAATAATCATGTCATGATACTATAGAAGATAAAGAGGAATAATTAGTGTTATTATATTTTATGTTAATGAATTGTGTCATTTTAGTGTTGTATCAATGATGTAATAGTTATATTCATTATGGAAATAAATAAGGATTGTACTGTAGTACTATTTAATTAAGGATTTGAGATTATATGGTACTAATAAAAGTGACTCAACAACAAGTTAAATTTTTTTTTAAATACATGGTTGAAGGTAAGATAAACCTTGATATGGTCCTGATACTGAGGTTGTGATTCTGGAATAATATATGGTTGATTTGGATAAATTATATTAAATATTCTTGACTACCTTGGAACTGATTAATGGTTTGTTTATTCCATCATTGTTGGAGTATTCAAAAATTTTGGATATAAGGAATATATCTAGTATTCTATAAGGAATAATGGAGCATGAATGTAATCAATAAGGTTTTATGATAATTCAGGGTGTTACCTTGTTTTAAGAGAATACATGATGAAGGTACTCACATGTTATTATGTGGAAAAAATATATCTTCATTATGTTATGTTGACCTTCCTTATAAATTTTTGGACTATGAGTTTGTATACAAGTATTTTGGATAAGTCTAAAGGTTGGAATAGATTAAGTTGTACATTGGATACTATGGTTTATGGTTAAAACATTTCTTAAGATTTTTTTTGTATTTTTTTTATAAAAAGGACAACCTGAATGTCAGGAGACAACCTATCATGTCTGACAAGGCCACGAGACTTGAGCCCACAACCGAAGGGCGACAAGGGTGCATCACCTACCACTAGCCTACATGATGTCCTGGTTTGTATAATTTGGTTTTTTAAATGATTTGATAGATGAATTATAAATTAATTTATTGAAACCCTATATGATTAGGATAAATAGAATATTTTTGAGTTCTATTATCTTTTAAAGTTTGTGGTAAAAGTTAGTTAAATAATGGAACTCTACTTGTCAAGTATTTTTTTCTGTTATTATTTGAAGAAATTAATTATTATACTTTAGGGAAGGGGTCTTAAAACCAAAAATGTGTTATCCTAATATCTTATTTTTTGTTGAACTGATGATATTTAAATAATCATAGATTTATGGCTTTGAGGCCCTAAATTTTCTATTTATTGTTCACTTGTTTGTGATTAATGACCTCAATCACTCCCTATAAACATTTAAGTTTTTCCTCCAATTATGTGTCTCGAATTTCCACTAATGTTCTCCTATTCTAAATCCTAATTTTTTTGTGACTTTTTCACTTCCCTTTCCCTCTTATTAATACTAAATTTTATTAACCCTATTTTCGATGTGAGTTTTCCACAAAGGTGTTTTCTATTTTTAAACTTTAATTTTCGAAGAACAATTTCAAATTGCAAGGATGTAATTTATAGAAGGAGGGGAGAATGTAACACCCCAAGATTTCATATTAATTTATATCTTTAAAGTAATTTAATAGCTTATATTACACACAACACCGACTTGGCTTGTGTTATACGCAAGATTGAGTTTCTGTGAAACAACACATTAGTATTATAATTATTTAAATGATATATTTATTTATCAATTAAATATTGTGATACGAATAGTAGAAAATAAATTTTTATTGTTATTTATAATTTTTTCACAAAAATAAAAAATATTTATAATGAAATGTATATATTCTGTTAAAATAGTTATATATTTAGAAAAACTATTTTCTTAAAATAGCTACTTTTTATGTCATTTTGTGAATAATAATAAAATTAATATAAGAAATTCCTAAAAAATGAATTTAGTAAAATAGACTTCATTTTTGGATTCGTAATATCAAAATTAGCTTAGGGTGAATTTTTGGTATTTTTTTGAAAACTTTCAATTTTTGATGAATAGTGAAAAATACTGGATAGTACATAAAAACTGACTTTTTATTTAAATAATAATTATTTGTATATAAATTTATTTTAAATTCAAAATAGATACATAATACCTATATTAATCCAATTTAATTCCTTAGATTCATTTTATAATAATATTAGATATATAAAATTTTATTGAACTTTTTAACGTTTTTTACCCACCTTCTAGGCACATTTGCAAATTTGCATAAAATGTAATTTTACCGCTTCTATGAATTTAATTTCAAAAAATTGATAAATATTATTGACATCAGTAAGTAAAATTTGGTTCAATAGGATGAAAATAATTTTTGGTGAATAGTAACTTTTGAATTTTATTTACCATGGTTAAAAGTAAATAGAGAAATTAAAGGTAAAAATAATATTATAATCACCCTAAAACATGTCATAATTCTATTTTATAAGTGTATTTTGACCAAAATAAACCTTAGGAATAAAATATGATCCTTTTGATACACTTGGATTAGATTAGGACATTTATTATTATTTTATTTAAAGAAGAGTTAAAAGTGTTAAATTCAAAGTTTAATAACTAAACCATTTTTAATATACGGTTATAAATAAGATAAATTTGAATATAAATAATCATTAGAAATATATAAATATTTCCTACATCATGGTATTTTATTTATAATTTTTAGACATTAAATAATTAAATTTATTTATGATACAATGATGATGCAGTAATTACCCAATTAATAAAAGATTAAAATAATTGATATTATAAATATCATAATAAATGTACATTGAGACTTTTTATATATTCTAAGAATTTTCTTGGTTAATATGACATTTTAGGGTTTATTTAAATTATTTTTTTCTAATTAATCAGGTTTTGTTGACTTCCACAAAAACCAAATACTAAATGGTGTTAAAATTGACATAAATGAGTATTTAAAACAAATATTGTATTATTAAGTGATATAATATTCCTAAAAATATAAGGTTCTACCAAAAAACTTATATAATGATATATATGTCATTAATTAACCACTTAATGTTTTCTTGGCATTTTATAGTAATTTTATGAACCATGTAATATAAAAATACAAGAAGACCTGGTAAAAGTTAAACTATTTAACTAATAATTAAATCTAAAATATAAGGTTAATATGGTGACCTAAACTTGTCTAAAACCTATTTTTTTAGAGTATTTAGACCCATTCCCACCTTATCCTATAAATAAATCCATTTGGAGGCATTATAAACCGAAAATAATTTTATAATAAAATAATATTTCAATCTTTTCCTAAAGTGACCATCACCTCTCTTATAAAAGGATATTTCCCTTTATCTCAAAATCACACCTCCAAAGCCATTTGTCTCGACCAAACCCTAATAAAATATCCTCCCAATTACCCTTACTTGAACCTAGAGGCCATACTTTGATAATAAATCCAACCTAAGGATTTGTTTTGATCAAATAAAAAGGAAGCACCTGAAGAAGAGGTAATAATTTCATCACCTCTTTCAAAGTTCTTTTCTTCTTCCACTTCCTCTTTCATTATTGTTTCCATACCAAAAAAATAACTCCATTACCTTATACATACTTTGATATTATTATAAATATGGTACAACCATATTCATTATTTTATCCATCCTATGAATGACAAAGTCACCATACGTGTGTGCGTACGGCTTACTGTCTCCACGTCGTGGTGTAGTTTGTTATTCAGCACTTAATTATTTTGATGGGTATAATAATGAGTATAAATGATCTAAATAATAAATATAAAATTTTAATTATTTTTTATATATAATATAGCATCCAATTACATACAATTTCACCACTAATAGAATGATATTTTCGCTTCTGCGTACGTACGGCTTATCGTCTCCACGACGCAATGAGATTTCATTCCCCATTGTAACCATTCAAGAATAATTTTCATTTGGTGATTTAAAATAATTTTTAATAACTTAATATCATTCTGGATATGAATAAAATACATCCTATCCATAATAAACATGACTTACTTAACAAAACATATAAAGTAAAATGAATCAGTTAACACCCAAAACAATGATACTAATAAAATATCATTAACAAATCAATATTAGAAGATCATATATGATATCATATTTATGTATGTGGTTCTTGTATAATTTAATAACAATTATTTCACCATTATACAGGTGTTTAACCTACCCTCTACTAAGTAAAAGTACATGGTAAGGGGTTTTCATCTCACATCTTATTCCTATGAGATTTATGCTATATTGCCACTATTTGCTTCTGTGTGGTGTATGTACTGCTCATGATTGTATTCTTTGTGTAATATAATTTAATTTATGGGTATTTACATCCTCATTTTATGATCCTTCTTTCATGGGGTGTATTTTTCGTAAGTTACCAAATCAGCAAGGGAATTTCTAATTTCAATTTCCACCGGTTGGGTTTTACGCAAACTTCATTGATTATTTTACTCCAAGATTATGTGTGAAATAACTATTTATTTATATATGTAGTAATTTCCACTCCCCTTTTTTGGATATAATTTTTATAGACATAATTACTCCATTTATAAATTCTCAATTCATCGATATGAACTTGATAAGAGTAATCTTAACTCAATTTCCATTCATGGAGTTAAACATCCAAGTCATTGGTGTTATTTTTACAAGAATATGTATGAATGTCCTCTAATTGATTTACACTGAATATCCAATAATATTTAGTGTGTTTATATTTTTCACACATAATTACATCGTTATTTATCCTTAACCTAAGGATGTGGTCTTTATAAGGTATTTCATCTCAATTTACATTCCAATGAGACTTCTTTGTTGTTATGCGCCAATTCACTTTTATATGGTGTACATGATGTAATTTGACATAGTATATCATGATTCCCTTTATTCTCATGATATTATAATGGTTTTATTACCTCAATTAATGTATTCAAGCATCTCTCATTTGGTTAGTAACTCTAACTAAAATATTGTTTTAAATGTTTTTAAGATTTATTATTCTAAATCTTTCTCATTAATGTCTATGTTTTAAAAATGGTGTTAAATATTTATTTATATGGACATAAATATTTTAAAATTAAAATTTATTTAAAAAATTTCAAAGTGGTATGGGACACTTTTATTCAAAAAAATCTATTTTTAACAGCTTCTTGATAAATAGTGATACTTTTAAATGTTTTCATGAAAAAAGGGATATTTCTCTCAAATAGTTTTACTGATTATTTTCATTTATGTAAATATCCTTCATTATTCTTTATTGAGGTTGATTTATTATAATACAATATTCCATATTGTATTTAATGAGTTATTTTTTACTATGGATGTGCTATTTTTATACCATTCATGGTTTGTGGTTAAAATATTGAAATTTCGTATGCTAGTTTTAATACAAATGTTTAGATTATGTTTCAAGATTTTCATATGAGGAATGAATTGGACTTATTAAGTGATGGGTGGATCCCAATATAGCTCCTCTATGCATCAGTAGGTCTCATGAGACAAACTAGTTTCTTGGCACAAGGCCTTGACAAAATATTTATTTGTGGTCTTGGCACAAGTCCTTGACTATGTGGTTATGATGTACGACATTATTCATTCTATCATTATGAAATTAGTTATTGATATTACATGTGATTATTCGGCTAGTATAATATCCATGTGAATAAGTAAATGGTATTATTTGATTTATATTTTTTATATTATACTAAATTTTAAGTTTAAAATTCTTGTGTTTTAGTCGTATACATTGCCTTAAATGTTTATGCTTATTTATGAAAGTTTCCGCTATATTGTTATCCTTACTGAGAATCTGAGCTCACCCCTTTCTATGTTTTATTTTTTTCCAGGATGTGAAGAATTATATTATGACTGAATTATAGGGATAATCTAAGGTATATGAGTGTGTTCAATGGAGACACAATGTTGTTGTTTTTCATTTCATAATGTAATCTAAAACATATGTTTGTATCTATTACTTACAAGGATACTAAATTGATTAGTATTTTGGGATTTGATCCCTTTTGATCATGCCAATGTTATGTAATAATGCACTGACTCTAGGTAACTAGGGTCAGAGCATTACATATGAATAGTATATTCATGAGGTAATTAGATGAGACTTATTACTTGGATTAATCTGCTAAAGTATATCTCATGGAATGTCATATAATCATAGATATACTTAGGGTGTATGGATATTATAAATCCTTATTAAATAAGGTTTTTGAGATACCTAGCATGATAAGCTTCATATTTTGATACCCTAATTACACAAGTCAAAATATGAACTTAACTAATTAGAGAGTGGTTGGGTATGTTGTGGATCATGTCGTTGGTTAGAGTGAAACCAAGAAATGATTTTTACACTTGTATGACAAGAAAATACATATGTCCCTTCATTTAATTACATTGAGGAAATGCATAGTCATGCTTAGTTATTTCACGTATGATGTGTACAAATATGTGGATAAGTAACATGCAATGTGCTTATCTGATAGATGAATGACATGTGATGTATTCATCCACTTGGTCATCCTTTTTTGGAGAATCTTGAAATGATAAGAGATCAATAATAGATTGAAATGTTCCAGGTATACTGGTTGATCAATTTCAATAACAAAGGGATTATATAGTATGCATAAAACATATGAGAAACATATTTTGGTGGACATGTTCATATAGATATATGACTATGTTTGATGGATTTCACACCATAACCCTTAGTAGCTTGAGTAGCACTGATGATCTTCTAGAGGTCGCTCTTTGCATACATATATAAAATTGGTTTTTCATAGTTTTCATAAAAACTAATAATTCTTATAGGGTTACACCATTTTTACCTTGGATAAGGATAATTTTTTGGATAATTTTTTTTCAAAATTAATAGAGTTTGACGAAAATCATATCCAAAAAAGTTTAGATGGATTCACAAAGAGCTATAGATTTTTTCATAACATCCTTATGGGATTTTTGTGAAAGTGGGAGATTTTTGGATATGTAAAAAAATATACTTGCATGTACTGCATTTACACATGTATATGATCCATGATATAAATAAATATATATAATATATGATATTATATATATATATAGTGTAAATTTAATATATGCATATGATACATGTATTATTTAATGTAAGTGATGCATGAAATATAAATATATATATGTGTGTGTGATATATATTTATTATGAATGTAATACATAAGAATATATATATATGATATATATATATATATATATATATTCTTATTTCTCCGAAATTGTTTTATCAATTACATGGATTAATGGATTTTCATTAATCCATTGAAATCAGTTAATGAATTATACCCAATAGGTAGTAACATATGGGTTGCATTATGTATTTAAGAGGATGATATCCTCTTCTTCTGGGTGTGGTGAATATTTAAATCTCCTGCTTCCTCCCATATTGATGTTTATCATTTCACAAACATAGGCACTAAAACCCCTTCAGCATGAATATATCGTCACAAAGTATTCTTGGATCCTTTGGTAGTGTTTCCCCCTTGGAGACAGGGTTATTTTTTTCATTTCTCCCTATGATCTTCCTCAAATATTCTCCATGAAGGAATTTGGAAGCTACTAAAATCTCTTAATACCATATACTCTATTTATGGTGTTTTTTATGTATTATTATTTATTAAAGATGCATCTTTTTGTGTTTGGATTTTCTTATTCTTCTAACGATCATAAAAATCCCATAAAATATATACTCACTTAGAAATATTTCCAAAAGGATTTATTCAAGGATTTACCTAAACTAAATTTCTCAAAATAAACAGTGTGTAATACCTATTAAAATAGAAAGAAACATAAAGTTTCTTTCAAACAAAATAAAAAAAATATACCTCATAACCACTAGATTTGGTTTACATGGACTTATTTGGACCATATATAGTTTCAATTTTATCTGGAAAACATTATTCTTATGTAAATATTAATGATTATCCAAGTTTTAAATGGGTGTATTTCCTGACTCATAAATGTAGTGCTTGTAGATTATTGGAAAAGAATGAAAAATCTATAGAGAAACTTAATAAACTTACCATTAAGAGTGTGAGAATTGATCATGGTCATGAGTTTGAAAATAACAATTTTGAATCCTTATGCTCACGACATGTCTATAATCAAAATTTCTATACTCCTTTAACACCTTAATATAATGGGGTGGTTAAAAGAAAAAATATGACCCTTCAAGAAATATCATTGACCATGCTTAGTGGATATGATCTACCAGTCTATTTTTAGGTTGAAGCTATAATACAACTTGTCATGTAATTAATTGATTATTTATATGGACTCTTTTAAATAATACTCTATATAAAGTGTGGAATATTATAAAGCCTAACGTAAATTACTTCAATGTTTTTGGTTGTAAAGTTTATATTCTCAATACAAAAAAATCTGGATAAGTTTTCATCCAAGAGTGATGAGTGAATTTCACTCGATTATTCTACATCTATAAAATCCTATAGAGAATTTAATAAAATAAAAAATATTGTGGAATAATTTTTTCATGTCACATTGTATGAGATAGATCCACATGAACCTAAGTTTCGATATAAAACATTAAGGATAAAATCTCCAATTTAAATATCAATAACACCCCTAAGAGTAATGACCTTTCTACTGATTTACTTCAAAAATCTCTAAAAAATGATCATTTAGAGGGACCAAGCCCAGAGGAAAACCTTTAATAAACTATTACTTCCCTAACTAAAACCATTATAACCCATAGAGACCACCATTTAGATGTTTTTGTTTGAGACTAAATAGAGTAACTCAAACTCAAGCATCACTTAGAAACTAGGTTGAACATCAAGCCTTTTTGTCCCAACTTAAACCCAATAACATTAATGAGGAAATTAGTAATGAACATTGGGTGATGTCTATGTAATTGGAATTGAATTAGTTTGAAAGGAATAGAGTATGGGAACTAGTTAAAATATCTAAGTACTATTTGACCATTGGTTACATATTAGTATATAGAAACAAGGTTGGTGAATCTGTAAATATTATTAAAAATAAATCTAGATTTTTAGAACAAGGTCATAGTCAAGAAAAAGGTAATGAATATGGGGAAACTTTAGATCATGTATCTAGACATGAATTTGTTAGGATAATGCTTGATTATGAATCACATATAAATTTAAAATTATATCAAATGAATGTTAAGAGTTATTTTTTAAATGGTTATATTATTAAGGATGCTTTTGTTGAAAAACCCCATGGATTTTAAAATCCTTGTTTTCAAAATAATGTTTCTAAATTTACTAAAACACTTTATTTTTTAAAACAATCTCCTATAGCTTGGTATGATAGGCTCAGTATATTTCTTATTTCAAATGTTTTTACAAAATATTTTTTTGATCCTAACTTATTTATCAAAATAACATCAAAATATTTTTTGATTTTATATACTATCTTTGGTTCTTTAATAAATTCTTTATGTACCAACTTTTCAAAACTAATGTAAAATGAATTTGAAATTATTTTAATAGGTGAACTTAAATTCTTTATTAGGTTTAAAATATTTCAAAATAAATAATGAATTATCTTAAACCAGATTAAGTACACTAAAAGTAATTAAAAACGTTTTATCATGGATAGATCAAAAAGAAGTGACACTTTAATAAGCACCACCTATAAATTGGATCTTCATGAAATTGGAAAACTAGTTGACTAAACCATTTATAAATGTATGGGTTGAATTTTACTTTATTTAACAACTATTTGGTCTAAAATTAGGTTTTTTGTGTTTATATGTGCACATTTTTAAGAAAATTCTAGAGAATCTCATTTGAATGTTGTGGAAATAATTTTTAAATACATAAAAAGTATAATAAATTTAGGATTGTTATACTCTATAGGGAATTATTTTGATCTAATTAGTTATTATGATGTTGAATTCAGTTTTTTTAAGATAGATAAATAGAGTACCTCTAGAACTTGTCACTTTTTGGGAAATTCTCTAGTATCATAGTGTAGTAAAAAGTATAATTACATTTTATTATCTACTAATGAATTTGAATACATAGTTTCAAGCAGTTTTTGTGAAAAAAAAATTGTGGATAGAACACACATTACTATAGATATCAATTAATAAATTCCCTTGAAAATTATGACAACACAATTGATATTAAAATTTATAAAAAAACATGTATCTCATTCAAGTACAACTCACTTCAATATAAGACATCAATTTTTGAGAGATAATTTTCAAAAATGGGATATCACTATTGAATTCATTAGCACTAAACATCATCATGCAGACATTTTTACAAAGCCTATGAATTGTGATAGATTGAATTATATCATTCATAAGTTGGGAATGATTATTTATGTCTAAAATATTTTATACTTAATTGGTTATATCTTATTTTAAATTTATTTAAGATATTATTTTATGAAACTTTTGATAATTTATATATGTGATGATAAATATTATTATATTGAATATAAATTCAATTTTTTTAAAGCTATCGTATGTTTTTTATGTGTTATAGATATATTTTATTTGTTTCTCGTTCTTTATTGTACCAAAATACATAAATGATTTTAGTACCCCAAAATATATTCTGAATTGAACAAAATTTCTCAAACCTTAAGCCCGGATCTCTTTGGACCCTTCCTTTATCAAAACTCTATCTTTCAAACCCATGAATCTTAGTTATGAGTAGTCTAGATGAACCAATATTTCAAGGAAGATGCTCTGGAAGTTTCAATCACCTCAAAAAGGTACTAATGGAACTATAAAGCTACTAAATCTATATATTTTATTATGAGAAGTAGTTTTAGATAAGAAAGTGGACTCAAAGTGGTTTAATTAATTAATTCTCTTTTTTATAGATTTTTTCTAAATTAGGTATGTAAAAAGTGGTTTATGGATAATGAGAGACCCTTCTACTCATGTTTGCTAAAAGAGTTTTATCTGAATATGTGCTTTGAAACTGGAGAAATATATGACCATATTCTGATGATTATTGATGGTAATTAGGGAATATTTTCTCTAATTTTATGGTATTTGAATCTTTAGGTGCCTCACATTGGTGAGTTTGAATATTTTAAATATATATATATATATGTGTACTATAAACAATACTAACTTTGAATTTGAACAATCCTTGGAAGAGTTGATAGGAAATAGGACTCCTAGTAGGTAGAATTCAATAGAGTTTAGTGGATAATTTTTTTTGTTTCTAAAGCTCATCAGACATATTATTTGTCATATAAAAGGTTAGTTTTTTATTTCTAGGAATCAAGATTTGTATTTTATTGATTTAATGGTGAAGGGAGTGCAAATAAGTCTACCCAGATTTATCATGAGACGCATGGATGATCTTAGTAATATATCTTCTCATTTTTAATTATTTACCCTATATTAAGTTTATTTTAGCCTTTATAGATCTTAAAGTTTTAGTTTCTCAAGAGTAAAAAATGTCTAATACCTCAATTAGTGTTTTCCCAAACCAAAACACATGGAAAAGGATGAAAGTAGGGTGGAACCCCTTGTGGAAAATGTGGGTTACTAATGAAGAGAAATTATATGAGAACTATAATCCTAAAAAGAACCAAATCAGACCTAAAGATGAAATTAATTTAGGTTTAGAACCTGGTCAAGTATTTTAGGCTGGTTAATCTTCATAAGAGAGTGGTTAAGATGTTTAAGTGGACCTAATTAAGGAATCCTTTAAGGGTTATGAAAGTGTGTTGGCTCAATCTCCTGTGGTTGAAAGGATTGAAGGACCCATGGAAGGAGTGGAAACTCATGAGGGGGATAAAAATCTAGGATCTCTATTATTTGGACCAAATCTTACTGACTCAATGAATGATGAGGATGAGCCTCCTGTTGAAAACATTCCTCCCATGTTTGAAATAGGGGGAGTAGTATTTTTTATTATACACCTCAAAGATAGGATGCATCTCCTAAGGACCCTATTATTAAATTGGATCCTCCTGCTCTTAGTGATGATGATAATTATTATTAGAAGGATGAAAATGATGATTAAATTACACCCAAGATAGATGTAAAATACATATTTGTTGTTTACAATATTCCAAAACATGTTATAAAACAACCCACTTCACCTGTTATTGAAGAACAAGGAAGTATTGATCCTTCTTTTGATGATATCCTACAAATTCTATTTTTCTCAACTCCTAAAAAGCCTACCAAACCTTCCAATCATAGACATTTCTTAGAAAATATTTTTCAATGTGATCATATCTATTATTCCTCTCCACAAATAGATTATGGGGTTGTTGAAGATTTAGATAGTTCAATTCAAGAAATAGAGAAGTCAAAGTATAAATCTTCAGATAATGAAGGATTTGTGTTAAGACCTTTTGAGTCAGATTTTAGTGACTTAAATCTTAACCCTAGCCTTGATTCATCTCCTCAAGCTATATCAACTCAATGTAAACTAGATAAAACTACTTATATTCCAACCTTCTTCGTTACTTTATCTGATTTTTTTCAATTTAAGAAGGATCTATTGGAAATTCTAAAGGTAGTTTTCTCAATATAAAAATTTATATTGAATATGATAGGTAGGAAGATGTTTTTTTTACCATTAAGAGTATTGTTTCTCATATAAAATCTAAGATATTTCTGAAATTAGATCATATTTATCATGATCTTGGAAGTTTTAGAACATATATGGATGGTTTCTAGGGATGGATAATATCTCTTTAGGAAGTCTAGATAGAAATTTTTGCTAAGACATATAAGAGGTATCACTCTATTATCACCAGTTCTTCCAAGCCTTATACTTATGGTTCAACTCATACAACTACATTTGTTTCAATAGATGAGGATCTTATCAAAAGAGTTATTCACGAGGAAATCCAAATTCTGTTGAAAAATTTAAAGGATGTTAGGAATCAATTATAGATGGGTGTTATTTCTTATGAGGAAAAGCTTTATGAAATGGTTAAAGAAAAAACAGTGAATATTTTTAAGGAAAAATATATCATTAAGGGTGATATAAAGTATTATCTTCATAGTATTTTCACCAAGGTAGATTTGATGACTCAATTTCGATCTTTTCCCAAATACCTGAAGTTTCCTCCCTTAACTGCATCCTTCAAAACTATTGTGGAGAAGTTGTTGATCATGAAACCTCTTATAGGTTAGTTTGTTTCAAAGAATGATGAGTTTTTACAATGTATAAAGCATGAGTATAGATTTTTTTTTAGTCATTACTAGGATCTTAGATCCTTATATGTATTTATCCAATGCTCTTGTTATAGAACCATCAGCTCTTCATGTACCCAGCATATCCCCTTCTCCTGCAATAGCTTCTAATGCTACCACTACAGTAGCTACGGACCATCCAATGACTAATTCACCTAAAATACCTCCTATAGAACCTATTGGTATCATCCTACCTCAATTTATTCATAATATTAGGCCTATTTCCAAAACCATTTTGATTCCTAGAGCTATTTATTCTCCTCACCTTGCACCTCCTCCTACTCTAGTTATTGGAAAAGGAAAAGACCATGTTGATCCTTTCACCATTTGGAAATATGATGACTCTTATTCTGATTAGGGACTCTGATAGGGCCTTTTTTAAATCATTATTTTTTAGAATCAATGAAATACTTTTTATTTATATCTTTTATCTTTATATTCCTCGGTTTATTTCTTTACTATCTATGTTTAATTTCTCTCCCTTTATACAATCCTTTTGATAATCTCAAAAGGGGGATTAAATGTAGTAAGTGTTGTATGGCATGTTATAATATATTGTAATTTTTTATTTAAATAGTTATTTAGTACATTATTTTTATTTATATATGCCATGATTATTTATTATCAAAAAGGGGAATATTGTTGGGTTAATCCATCAATTCTGTGTTTTAATAACCACAAATCATGTTTATTTTATTTCTAATCAATTCTGTGTTTTATGGAAGTTAAATATTTTTCTATAAATTTTAGAAATTTTCCTAAGTATATAAGTTTCCATAAAGCCAGAACATCTAGAAAAATAACCATGAAGTCAGACCAGTTATCGTGTGTTAGAAAGTAAATAATTGTCTAAGTTATCAATCGACCGTAAGTATAACTGATCAACTGAAATAAGGTTTTGATCAACTGCATTATGCCATTTGGGACTTTTCTAGATTTTCACAAATGTTTGAAGTTATTAAATGATAAATGGATTGAATTCATGACTATCTAATCAACCATTATATATTTCTTCTAAACTTCTCAACTGATCGAAATAGAAACCAAGTGACCATAAGAATAATCATAGTGATTTCACATTATATCTCAATGATTCTTTATTGGTTTCTCACTAATTATTGGATCTACCACATGACCAAACTAAGAAGATACACATTGAAGTGAAGTGACCATATGAAAGAGTAATATTTTGGTAAAGTACTGAAGTAGTCATAAAGACTTTGAGTGACTTCGTTTTAACTTGAAGCAACCATACACTATATGGATCGAGCACACATCTCATTATTTTTTCTAAGTGTTGAAGTGACCATGGATAATTTCATGTAGAACTCTTTAAGTGACCATAAGTAAAGTGGGATTATATTTTAATATAATATTTTCTAACCATATTCTATGAAGAATTAAATGATTGGTCATAGGTACTTAATTCATATCGATTTCATGTAGATTATTAGGATTAGTAATAATTTTTTCCCAGTGGATCTTTTAGAGGATGGCTAATTTTAAAAGAATATTGAAGTCATAGAAATATAGGGAGATTTTTTTACTAGAGTGAAAAACTCAAACTAGTACTTTTTTTTCAATAACTCAGAACTCTTTTTTCATGTAAACTTCATCACAATATCTGATAACTTCTCTAGTCTCTATATCTCATTTTTCAAAACTAGATAAATACATCAACAAGAGAATATACAACTGTAGAACAACAAAACATTGATTTTTTACTACATCAAACTTTCATATCTCTATCTAATTTTATTAAATTTGAGTTTTGATTAATCATTTCTATAAATATATTAATTAACATACTCCTATGTAATATAGAATAGTGCTCATATACTCTTTCATTAATTGCTTCATATTTGTAATTCCATGGAAACTGTGGAAGAGGATTGGTGATAATCATGGATAGCCTTCAGTGTTGTTTTCTTTGTATAACCAAATCAGGTTTTGGATATTTTTATTGTTTGAAAAAAATTATTAGGTTACTATCAAGTGTATAATACTAGTTCTCATCTTAAGACCGAGTCTCTTGTTTTTTTTGTGATTTAAATTTTTTCTTACCCTATTTTTCAACTACTTTAAAATCTCTTTTAAAAATTTGTACTTTGATAGAATGATTTTACGTTGATATATTTATTATTTAATGTGAGTATAATAATATCAAAATATTATGATAACTGAAAGTTATTTTAACTGAGTTTTGATCAATCATCAAATAGGTTATTTCAAAACATTAAATTAAATATACCTAAAGAATTATTTAACTTGGAAATTTCAAAATTAGGGGATTTTGGTTTTAAAGTATAATTTTTTATTGTATACTTGATTCACCCCCCCCCCCCCCACACACACACACACACACACACTTGATTACTCTACTCCAAACAACAAAAGAAACCTTTTTCACTTTTTAGAGTGATTGATCACCTTATAGTAATTCTCTACACACCGAATGGAAGAAATCAACAAAAGTACACCCGATATATAAGGATTTCCATTTAAAACGAATGAATATATCCTTAACAAGATTTAAAAATCCAATCCCATATTATCTATTATAATAATCATGTTAGATACATAAACTCATGCTACAAGAATAAAAAATGTTGTCTTGAGACACAAAATGATATGAATTCAAACTTCAATTTATCTTATTGCAATGGTGTCTTATTTTTTTAATGAGGTATGAATTTATATTTCATACTTGTTGTTATTATCTCTCGATAATAATGTTTCTATTATAATCCAAATCACACATAATTCAGAGGAAAAATTAGAAATTCAAAAACCAGCATCAATTATTCAAAATAAAATGGGAGTCGCAGGAACATCACATCAATAATGATCCCCGCAAATCCCATGAGCTGCCATAGGAACCCCACATCGATGTAAGTCACTTGTTTCCACACATTGTAACCATAATCACATCATCTTTAACATAATCTAGTCACTAACATCCACTTCACCAACGTACACCACCACAAAATATAACAAACATCACCAAAAACCATCCATCATCATGGTATCATCATCATCGTCCGCTTTTCCAATATCCACCACCAGAAACCGAAATGAATGTAACCAAAACCATGATAATAAATCCTACTAACATTGTTTTCATTGAAATCATCATTTTTATATCTAATATAACCTCTCACCAAAACCCAAGCCCTTCTTTGTACAAACACAACAGTCTTCACTGAAAAAAACAATCGACCCAATAGAACATAGAAACACAAAGAGATCACCGATAACAGAATAAAAAACATTGTTATAAAAGAAGAGGAACACCACATATGGATAATGAAAACCAATGCAGTTCATGACTCTTGGACCAACCTCATACACTTGATCAACACATCCCAATAATCTATGAGAGCCTCCACAATGAACTAATATGGAGTCCAAAAACAAATGATCAAGAAGCAAGAGCAGAGAGGAAGAAATATGAGGCCTTAAAAATGATCCACAACGGTAGGGACAAGACCAGTGAAACCATAACTAAAAATATCAAGCACTGAGAATTTGGAGAAGAAACCATAGATCAATAAGGTTCTATAGGGGGAGTAAAAAATCTAGCAATAAATCCATGAATGGCTCATAGAATTTGCAAAGCACACATGTAGGAAGCACTAACAATCATAACACCTACACAATCCCAATACACCAAGAGACCCACCATACCAGATCAAAATGGGATCTAACATGACATATCATGAAGCAAGGGTAGAGGAGGAGAGAAGGTAGTCCAAGTCTATGGTGATGAATAAAGAAGAAAAACCCACTGAACATAAAAGTGACAAGCGAGAACAACTAATACCTGTAAAAATTCTCCACCTTCACCATCTCAATCCACCATAATAACCATATCACTAGACCGATATGGTGTCAAGCATGATGGGGAAGAAGAAAATGGAAAAGGATGAGGGATTATAAAGCTTCAACCATTGAATACCATGTAAAGAAATACAAATCAAAAGTGATAACCTTGGAGACCGTAAAAAGAGAAGGAAAAAACTTTAATCTTCAATCATTATTAACTACCACTCAAATTTGATTCATTAGATCACTCATGTGACATCCTAACTAGTGTACACAAATATTAATTGATCTACGATTATCATGTGACATAAAGTGTGCCTCTCTGTATGCTAAAGGTCAGGGACTAGGAGCTAGGTTCAGTTAAACCCCATGGGATGACTATGTCCTCTAGTATCATCACAAAAAAAAAATAATAGAATCAATATCCATTACGATATAAAAATATCATAGCACATAAAATGTATTTATTGTAGAAATTATACCATGTAAATAAATGAATCAATAGACACATAAATAAGGGGAAATAATTTGGATATTAAATCCCATGAAATAAGATTATTATGAAAAAATTGTATCCATGGGTAGGGAATAAACCATAAAAAAGATTCATTGTGTACAAAATGTATTTTGTCTCAAAGAATCATAATTGAGGTAAGGAAAACCATTTCAGCTTTAGAAACTTTCAAATAAAAATACCTTGAAAGAGAGTGAATAAAATTGAACTTAAAATAACATGATAAAAAAGATAATTCATGATATTATATCTCAAATAGCTAGTAGATACACCACATAAATGAAATTAGGTGCAAAAATACAATACTTGTCTCAATGAAGGGGAAATTGAGACGAATACCCTTACCTCTTATTCCTAAATTCCATAGAAGGACTTAAACCTACTGTATAATAAACATATTTATATTAATAGCTTAATTAATAACATTACTCATATCCATTTTCATTCATACTCTTCATAAATAGTTATTCTCTACATGAATTCTTCTAATTTTCCACATCGGGTGTTTATAGTTTTGATCGTTTATACTAGTTTCATAATAGTTGTGTCAATATTATTTATTATTATAAATTTCATCATCAATATTTCATTAATTTTACTTCTATTTATGTATTATAATCATTTAATATGTTCCAAAATCCTTTCATGAGTGTTTTATTCTTTATCCTTGAAGATGAAATCAATAAAAAGCATGTTTCGGTGATTCTAGATGATCGAAGTGTATTTTCATAATTAATGGATTAAATATTGATATAACATCACCATAACCAAAAAAATAATTATTTACACATTTATATAATATTTCAATAGTGATTATTTTCCCAAGGTCATTCATGATATAAATTCATAGTATTGTTCAATTAGATGGTTAGACCAACCCAATCATGAACATACCATGATTTAATGAATGATTATGAGGTGGTTTTGTTGTAAAATAATTATAATAGGAGCATAATGATATTATTTAGTATTTATTAGTGTAATAAATCATAATTATAAGAATTTAGAGAAATATTTATATGAAATACTTACATGATTTTAATAAAATATTATCTTCTTAGCATGCTTATTTTAAAAAATTAAACTAACGATGATTGTTTGTTGATCGTATAATTAATAGGTTCTATAATTTATAATACCATAAACTTAATGATATAATAAACATTATATTTATCCTTTAATACAATCCTTATATCTAACCTTTTAATACAATTAAAAAAATTTACGTCGTGGAGGTGGTAGTCCACACAGCGCACGAACAACAGTTTTTTTCTTAATAGATGGGGTATATGAAAAAATAATGATAATACCCTTAATATAGTAGAATTAAAGTATATAAATGATACTAATATCATTATATTAGTGTGTCTAGGATAAATTTTGAAAACATAATTAAGAATAAAACTAAGTAGTTGATAATATTCACGTCGAGGACTTGGATTTTCCTTGGAAGTCTCCTTGAATTTAAAGGGATTAAGATAACTATGAGTAATCAGGGGATTATTTTCATTAGATAAGGTTATATGGAGAGTAAAATGGCAGATATTAAATGAGAAATTAAAATGGGAGGCGATTCTTAAAGTGGTGAATATGATATCCTTTTATAAGTGAAGGAAAGGGTAGTTTTGGGAGTAACCCTTATATTTTTAATAATGTAAGGATATTATTTAAGTTTAAAAGGTCTAAAATTGGACTAAAGAGGAGAGTAAAATGATTTTGGGTTAAAAATCATCTCAAACACTCATTGAGACAAACTTTATTGATTTATGGCTTTTTGTTTAAACTTTATCCCTTTTACCCAAACTTAATTTTACCTTAATAATTAATTTATAACGTTAGTAATTAATTTTAATGAAAAATATTAAGATTGAAATAGTTTTTAGACAATAATTTTTTAAGACTTAAAAATATATATAAGACAAAATTATCTCGGATAATGATTTTAATGAAATATATTGATTTATTATAAAAAATTAAAGGATATGTGGCTTCTAATGGAATCCAATACTGAATATCCCATGAAAAATACTTGATTCCAAGAAAAGACCAAAAAAATGTTTTCATATTAATGTAATATATTAATTAGTTATAAAAATTTTAGAATCGGTTTTATATGTACAAATAATATTTAAAAATGTATAATGTTATTCCTTAACTTCATATCTAATTACTTTAATGATTTTTAAATCATATAGGTTATGCTTACATAGTTATAAAATCATGGAAATTATAAATTTTTAAGTCCTTAATTTTTAAAATAAAAATAAACCTTTTTAGAAAATGATCCAAAATTCATTATAAGTAAATTTTGATATAAGAAATTAAAAAATTAATTTTATTTTATTAATTTGAAATTCCAAAATTTATAAAGTTAGTTTTTGAATAAAATCATAAAATATAATGAAAAACTTTTTTTATTGGATAATTAAATTTGAGAATATTAATTTTTGTTATTATTATTAGAAAATAAATTACTTCTAAGAAATTATTAATATTGAACATAATTTATAATTATTAATCATGTGTTTCGCGAAATAAAAGTGCATATCACATCAAAGTTAATTTTTATAAAAATATTTTTCTAAGCAATAAATGATCATATTAGTCATTTTATATCAACTAATTTAATTTAATTCATATTAAAAGTAGTACTTATTTTCTTTATAAATATATTTCATAAATTGTTTATCCTTATTAATTTCTTATAATTTAATGGATAGGTTTTAATGGTCATACTTAAACATTTATATCGCGGTTCCATTTAAGTTTAGTGTTGTGTACGGAGCTTGTTATCCAACAAATTGACTTATTTAAAGATAATTATATATTATAATTTTCAAGTTGTTACATTTTATCCACTTAAATAAATTACATCCTTGAAATTTGTCACATAATATCATAGTAACTTCTATAGGGAATTCATAATTAACCATACACTTCTAGATGATCATGGTTTTAGATGTGGAATGAGACTTATCTATATGAAAAATCTTTATAAGAACTTTATAAATAGAGTTATCCCATTCCAAATTTCACATAGAATTATAATAAGGGATGTAGATCTAGATCCCTACTTAATAACTTCAAAAAAACCTTAAAAATGATTTATATGATATTCATACCACTATGGTTTTTTATTTATAACTCAATATATAGTAGTTAGTGAAAACTTACATGATATATGAAACTAAAAAATCTATAGTGAAAACACACTATCTCATTCATTAGTATTAGTTTCATAGGATTTTCTTTGATCACATAGTAGTTGGTGACTATCTCCCTTATTAACCATTAGATTGGTACATTGAGTTCCACAATTCCCAACTCTCTTGCAATTGAAGAAATAGATTTTTATAGATTCTATTTATGTTATAAACTTGTAATTTTAATGACCTTAAACTCCATACTTATATAATTTTCACATACCTTTAAGTAAAATTCCACCATGTTTCTTCCCACACCTTTGACATATAATAAATTGAATATTTTTTTCCTACATCATATTCATCACTTGGCCTTTCATGAGACTCCATTTTTCTCTTCCTTATTGTGTTTGGGAATAAAAAAATGTTCACATTGTTAATAATATTTTTTGATATCTAATTTATAATAATCATAAGATTTCTCACTCCAAATATTATTCCATTGGGTTATTCATTGAGTTAATCTCTGCATTTTCCCTCACACCCATGGTTCTTTCTAGTTTTAGAAATTAGTAAAACCAAAAAGTGTTAATATGAGTGACGGTCATTATAAATAAATTGGCATAAATAACCAGAGGAAAATTTAACCTTAATATGTCTATCATGTTAGACAATAGTTCTTACTACTCAACTTGTATCAAAATCAGTTCAACCTATATCACTCTCAAATTCATATATCATTATTGGTTCAACCTAGGTTAATTTAAGTAGGTTTCTCTTATACTTATTAATCTAATACTAAAAATAGATAACACAAATTACCATGAACTTCCTTAATATATTCTAAACCCAATAATCATTAAAATATATTCTCTCAAAATCTAACTTATCCTTCCTCAAACAATATTATTGATTCCTATAATCATATACCCAAGTACATATATATCCTAATCATATACTCTCAATAACATACCTTTCCCAGAACCTATTTTAATATCCAAAACATTAAACCATAAAGAGATTATAAATATTCCTCCAAAAATCAACTCTATCTTTAACCCTTAAATGGTATTAACCACGAGTTCATAAGGTCACACAGTAGTCATTGTATATCATAATCCCAAAAATAAGATGAATTTATCCAAAAATATCATGAATAAATTATCAATCCCAAGGTTACCAATTACTATCTGACTTACTTCTTAAAAATCAAAAAACCCTTTATTATCTCAACATCATATGGATATTAAATTTAAGATTCATACATGCCTCAATCATGCGTTCTCTAATATTTATCCCCAAAAATATAATCTTGTCATAATATCATTGTTCAAGATTATTAAAACTATTTAATATATGTTTTAATACCTTTAAAGTAAAACTATGGAAAAAAAATCTAATATCTTTCACATAATAGTAATAAATTCTAAATATACCAAAATTTCATCGACAAATATCAATCACTAATGATAATATCTAATACTTTCAAGATTATTAAAATATCAACCTCACTACCTTAGTTAAGACTAGAAAATTCACTTTTTTCATCATAAATGTCAAATTTTATGGTTCTCAACCATTTAAGTATGTTCCATTATTTGATTATAATACATAGTGGTTTCTAGAAATATACCTTTCTCAGATTCATTTTCATGATCCAATTTCAACCAAATATTGAAACCAAAATGGTTATGGTAATATCCATAATATGAATATGAAAACAAAAATCTAAATATATCTCTCCTTATAAAACGTTTTTTTAATATATGATACTTTCATATCAACCTATGATTCTCCTTGTTCAATCCTTGGTTATCCATGGGAATTTTCCTATTAGTTTCTATAACCTAATTAGTTAAAATCATTCTTAAATCCTTCATAATTTTTTGTAAATATAATTTTTTTAACCAAAGAATATTCCCCATGAGTTCCTCTCCAGGTCTACAATCTTTGGACCACTCATCATGAATCAAAGTAATGATTAAGTCAATGCTCAACCAACCCTTTTGGGATGATTACCCCTAGGTGAATCTGTGACTCAAATCCATCCAATTTTTAGTATCTAGATAGGGATTCATTGCTAGGAAAAATCACATAATATCTACTTTACCAAAACATCAGGTTGTTATCCAATACTTAGAATTATTCCTAGGGTTTTCACTAAAGATTTATTATCCTAATACTCAAATAAAATGTAAATAAATTTCCTTAACATTAAATCAAATACTTATCCTAAAAGGTTATTTATACCTTTGAAATTATTATCAATCCTAAATTATAATCCATTAAATTATCCTCAAAAAAATACTAATCTCTAAAGGTATTTAAACCTTTACTTTGATACCAATTGTGATGCCTCAGATCCTCACTCCCAGATATGATGCTTATAAATAAATAATATACATTACTTTATATGATACCAGCTATAAAATCCTAAATATAACTAACCTTAATTAAAAAATAAAATATATTATTTCATATCTTACATCTGAAGGATGTTTTTAGGTTTATATTTTTAGGTAAATATAAAAAAACATAAACTATTAAATCCCATGTATTTTTATCAAAATGGAAATTTTCCCATTATAAATGAAACTACTTAATCCATAATTAATCTTTCGTATCTCTCATAAATTCTTTCACACGAGCTATCCATATAAACATGTCATGTGTACTAATTTTCTTCATAGTATGAGAAAATCGAAACATAATAAGGGGTGACCTCAAACACCCAGTAAGGGAAACATATAACTAAAGTAATCATGGAATAAACATAGAATCAACATAATGGAAGGAAAAGGTAAAAAACATGAATCCATAATCAACTTGAGACTGAAAGATTTCTATAGCCATAAAAATAAATAAAAAAATGTACATCAATAATACGAATCTTACATTGATGGAATGAATAATTTTAAACATCGAAACTTATTATCAAGGCCTTATGTCAATACACTTTACTTTTCATCGAGACAGTAGTCAATACATCATGTTTTCAAGGATTTGTTCCAAGAAATTTTCCTGTTATGGGAACAGGTATACACCAAAACTTGACCTGTTTTGTCTCATGAGATCTATATATTATTAGAGGGGATATAAAATTACTATCCCCACCCATCACCTGATTAAGTCTAATGCATTCACCATAAGAGTCATCAATACCTTTCAAAATATTCGTTAGGAACAACTTACTAAATAAAACTTGGTTATCTATATAATGATAAATATAAAAATAAAATACATAATCAACCTACTTTAGTAGATAATAATCATTAAGAATAAAAATACTTTTCTCCTTGTCAATAAAATGGATTACATGATTATAAATAATCTAGATAAAGGAGTTTTATGGTCAAACATTACATAGTCAACTTACCAATAATCATCCATACTGAAATAACAATATATGGTATGTCACTACTTTTCCCCATGACAAAATAATATCATACTTTCAAGGTTAAAATCATCCAATATGAGTTATGTAAAATTTTATGTTCACACTGTATAGATAAATGAGAATATGGATAAGTCAATATTGGATTAACATGATCATAATCCATTTGGAGAAAAAAAGTGGATGGTTTCAAAATATAATATCCCAAGAATTGAGGAATATTTGATAAAGGGATTATGTGGTGGGAATGTATGTACCCTAAAAATGATATAATATCACATAATACAATAAAATGGTAAAATTTACCCAACTCATATGAAATAATATCAAAGAATAATCACAACTCATGAATGGAAATTGAGTTACTAAAAATCCTCACTATTGGGGAAACAACTGAATTAATATCCACATAAATAATGGAACATTATTTGGATAGTAAATTCCTTGAAATAAAGTTAGTATGATAAAAATTTATCTATTCTCATTGAATACACCATACAAAGGAAACATAGTTCACAAAATGTATTATGTCTCAAAGAATCAGAATTGAGACCAAGAAATCCATTATGGTTTTAGAAACTTTCAAATAAAATCCCCTTGAAAGAGAGGTCTTGAAATTGAAATTAAATAAAATTATTAAAATATAATTCAGTATATGATATCTCAAATAGTCAGTATATAAAACACATAAATGAAATTAGGTTCATAAATACAATACTTGTCTCAATAAAGGGTAAATTGAGATGAAAACCCATACCTCCTATTCCCAGCTTCTATATAATTACTTCAAACTCATGTATAATAAATATATCTATATTAATCACTTAATTAATAAAATTTCTCATATCCATTTTCATTTATAATCTTCATAAATATTTATTATCTATATGAATTCTCTCGATTTTCCACATCGGGTGTTTATAATTTTGATCGTTTGTATTAGTTTCATAATAGTGGTGTTCATGTTATTTTTTATTAAAAATTCTATCATTACTAGTTAAATAAGGTTACTAATATGTATTTTTTATAATCATTTAAGATGCACCAAAATCCTTTCATGGTTGTTTTAGTTTTTATCCTTGAATATGAAATCAATAATAAGCATGTTTCTGTGATTATTGATGATCGAAGTGTGTTTTATTAATTAATGAATTAAATACTGATATAAAATCTCAAAAACCAAAAAAAATTACATATTTATATAATATTTTATTGTTGATTATGTTCCCATATTCATTCATGATATAGATTAATAGTATTATTCAATTATGTGGTTAAACCAAACCAAACATGAATATACCCTGATTTAATGAATGATTATGAAGTGGTTTTGTTGTAATATCATTATACCTTAATCATAATGATCTTATTTAGTGTTTATTAGTGTGATAAATTAAAATTATAATTATTTATAGGTATAATTAATGGATACTAAATTCTTTCATGATTTGAATAAAATATTATCTTCTTAGCATGCTTATTTTAATTGATTAAACTAACGATGAACATTTTTTGATCATATATTTAATAGGTTCTCTATTTTTTATAACATAACCTTAATGATATCATAAATATCATATTTATCCTTTAATACCATCCTTATATCCAACCTTGTAAGGTGATGAAGGAAAATAAAATATGTTTTTGTGTGGAGGAGGTAGTTCACACAACGCATGAAAAAATGGTTTTTTTTATTAATGGATAGGGTATATGAATAAATAATGATAATATTGGATTTGGTTTCATAGAACCAAATTATATGTAATTTATGATAACCTATATTCATTTTTTCTGAATATTAATAGACTATTTATCACATCATGATTGTTCTTCTACATGACATAATTTATGGTAATGCCCTAAGAGTAATTGTCATACTGAAAGGTTGTAGAAGTTCCCCGCTATGATAAGAACCCATAAGTTCCATGAAAATATTCTTAAATATATTTTTTATAGCTATATGAAATATTTTGGGGGATAAAATGATGTAGGCTATCATGGTTGGATACTCATTGGTCTTTGAGGCACATTCTCATGGTGTATGCCCTTGGTAATTTCTAGTGTAGAAAATTATAAGAATGAGACCTACTAATAGAAAATCTATATTTATATGTGTCATTGGATGTTTCTATTTTTGGATGAGTGTATTTATTATTATACTTTAATATTATTATTAATGGGTGTTATGAGTCGCATACTTTGATGTATTGATGAAAACCATGATGACATATGTCTGTGGATAAGTACGATACGTTGGGTGTGTCGTGAGTAATATTTCATTAAGAAATAATGTGAGAAAGGATTTGTATCTTCTGTTCTTTAATGTAAGTTGATATCTTAGGCCCTTTTATGGAAATTATATTTCCTAAATAAATCCATATCCATGGTGTTCTTTAGGCAAGTTAAATTTTTAGAAATTCAAATAAAGTGACATCGAGCATATAGGTTGATGGCACCAGCATGTAACCAGCCTGATTAAAGATATCAAGATAAAGAAATTTTATTAAATAGTAAGCATTTTTATATAGTTTTATGTAATTCTAAAAATAAATTCTTTCTCTATGAGTGTCTTGACATGTTGCTAGAAACTAACCTTAGACTTTGCGTTACTTCACCTAATGCCACTGAGAAATGGGCTTAGTGGGTCACATGCTAAGTGTATCAAAAACCTTAGTTAAATAATGATATTATTTATTATTTACCAAGTTGAATAAATATTATTCCCATATGTGGTTTAATAATTATTGATCTCATATATTTTATCACTAGTTATTCGAGAGTATATTTTATAAAAAAAATATTTAATAAATAATTATTTTTTAGTGAATATAATATTTATTTATTTATTAGAGAATAATGTGGTAATTTATTTATTAAATAAATATTCATTATTTAAGGTCTGATAAATACTATGGATGAATAGAAAACTGAGATTAATGGTCCAATGAGAAATGATATATATTTAATAATATTTTAATAAATAATATTTAATTTAATTCACAAGTTAAGTGCATATCAATAAATAATAATATTATTACTATTATTAGTATGGGGTTCCATAGGAATTAAGAAAAATAATTAGGCCACATGCGCAATTATTATTTTCTAACTCTAGTGATATATAAACCCAATTATATTATTTTCTTTAGAGGTTTACAATTTCATTTTTGTTGTGCACAAAATGAATCCCTAGAGAGATCCCTCTCCAAGAACCTTCTTAAAAATGGAGAGTGATCCTCCTCCACCACCACTCTTTATTCTAGGGTGATAAAAGAGAATCCTTCTTCAATATATTCTTAGGGTGATCAAAGGAAAACAATGCAAGCATCAGGATCTACTGCACTGGCACCCGAAGATTTCTATGACAATGTTCTAATGTTCGTGGAACACATGTGGATCACCATTAGAGGGAATGTACTCTCGATTCCTATAACACAATAATAGTATTTTGTAGAGATGTTTTCAAATCTATCAATGAAGAAAGAATTAACTACAAGGTAATTATTTAATTGTTTAAATTAATTAAAAATAATATGTGATAATCCTGCATCTTGGTTATAGTATTTAATAATCAAATATTATTTGATTCATTTTCATTGATCATAACATTTATCATCATGTAAATCTCATATTAAACATCAATTATGACAAAAAGTCGAGTTTGGCATGCCCCATCCAATGCTTCCATTAGGACCGGAATATTCAAGTGGTATCAAAGGGTTCATATAATTATTTATAATTATTTAAATATCATTGATTTATTTTCATATTTATCATTAGTTTTCATTTCCGATTTAATCATACTTTTATATAAAAATCATGATATATGCTCTTTTTATTTTTATTTATCAAAAATATAATCTAATTGATTGATTTTATAAATGAAATACATTAAAAGAAATCATCAGGAGGTGTTGAGGATTTAGACGGATAGCAAAAGAGTATACACTGTATAGCTTGTTGGTACACGCCATGTACCCTTGTTCAATGCACCAAGAATTAATTCAGAATTAATTCAATCCATGTACATTTATTACATGAAGTGTGTATTTAAATAAACCATGTGTTTAATGGGCCATCCTGGAACATGTTTAGGTAGACTATACACCGTGTAACATCCTTAAATGACGTGTAGTCTATTAGTCAAAGATGGGTCATGTATTTCCGTACACAACCTACATGACTGGTGACCATGTAACTTGGAGACCACTTGTCATGTAGCCCATGTACACACCATGTACTCCATTATTTCCCATGGAACAGTTACACACCAAGTCCCTAGGTGTGTTCCACAAATAGACAGTGAGAAAAATATGTTCCATGTAGTTGGATTGCACACATCATGTATATTACCAAATTATAAAGAATTAAAATTAATTTCTTATACTACTTAAGCCTTATCAACATGTGTTTCTTATGGATATTAAGTAGATATAACATTCCAGGTAATGGTATTTATATAAATATTAAATTTCTAATTAATTTCTGTATATTGTTCAAAACATTGTATCATGTATAAGTTGTAATATAGTCATTACTCTACGCACATTGAAACATAACACGCAACATAAATGCCATGTGTTTTGGGTGTTCATTAAATTGATATTATATGCCATGAAATTACATGTTATGATGTGTATTCCACATGTCGCATGAGTAAATAGTATATGAATATAATAAACATTGGGCAGTTTAGACGAGTACTCACTGTGTTGCCACCAATGTACATTTTTGTACATGGTTAATTTTGAATAGATTTATTTAATTTATTTAAAATTATGATGGATGAGAATATAGAGAAAAATTCATATGATAATTAATATAAAATAATTGATTAATTAAAGAAGATAATTAATTGATTCAAGCGATATTTATCTTAAATAAGAACGATTAGAATTAAATGCTATTTTTTATTAAATGTGTAATTTGTTGCATGTATGTGGATGGTCATGAGTACAGACCATACTTTTGTATTGATTGGTTTCATTTTAATTTATTATTAAATTTAATTGATGGACTGCATTTCATCCATCCTCTCATTATATAAGGGCATGTGATCCCATGGTATTATAAGAAAACAGTGTTTTAGTGGCGGTTTTTTTGCGGTAGTTTTTAAAACCGCCGTTAAATGTTTTTCGATCAAAAATTTAGTGGCGGTTTTTAAAACCGCCACAATTTTTTTTATTTTTTTTTTATTTTTTTTAAATATCTTGTAAATAAAAAAATCAATTTTTTAGCGGTGTTTTTTTTTAAAAACCGCCACAAAATAGTGGCGGTTTTTTCAAAATCGCCACAATAATTTAAAAATATTAAAAAAAATATTTATTTATTATTTATTATTTATTATTTATTATTTATTATTTATTATTTATTATTTATTATTTATTATTTATTATTTATTATTTATTATTTACAATCAAATATAGTTTATTATTTATAATTTTAAATATTTTTAATGTGTCAATTAATTAATATTTATAATTATTAGTTAATAATATTTTTAAACAGAAAACAAATCTTCAATATGTAGAAGAACAGACTTCGACATCAAATGGCCATAACTTCTGATCCAAGAGTCCATTTCAGCTTCACAACCATTCAAATCAAAGTTTATCAAATGAGAAAAAACCAAGTGAGATTCAAATCATGTGATAATCAAAGGAAAAAAATATATTCAAAAGTCAAAAATCGAACTCGAACTTCAAACAATAATAACTTTTAATCCGGGAGTTCGTTTGGGCTCTACCACATATCAAATCGAAGCCTACGATGAGCTCTATGCCGCTTATGTTTAGTACCAACTCATTGAGTATTGTACACCTTTTTATTTCACCAGAAATGCCCAGAAGGCCTCTGAAATAGAGGTTTTAGTTGCAAACACTGATTTATTAAAATTCAAACCGTTATAACTTTCGATACAGCTGTCCATTCGGCCAGTACCACATATCATAACAAAGCTCATTTCATGATCTTCGATTTGACTAGTTATGGAACTGAAAATGGAGTCTCTGATCATATTTTATGGTCATTTTAGTGTTTTTAGGGTTTTTAGAAGTTCTTAACGTATTATGATTTTTTTTATTTTTTTATTTTTTTATTTATTTATTTATTTACTTATTTATTTATTTACTTATTTATTTAATTATTTAATATTAATTTATTTATTTTTTATTTATTAATTATTAATTAATTAATTATTAATTTCTATCTATTATTTATTATTTATTTAATATTTAATATTTAATATTTATTTATTTATTTATTTATTATTTAGTTATTATGTACACATTAATTATTAATTTATTTTTAATTTATTAATTAATTAATTAATTAGTTTATTATTCATTTATTATTTATTTATTTATTTATTTATTCAGTATTCATTATTTATTTATTTATTATTAATTATTAATTAATTATTATTATTTATTTATTATTTGTTTATTAAATATTGAATGTTAAAAACTAGATATTAATTACTAATTATTAATTATTAAGTATTAATTATTAATTATTAATTATTAATTATTAATTATTAATTATTAATTATTAATTATTAATTATTAATAATCAATTACTAATCATTAGTTATTAGTTATTATTAATTATTTATTTTTTATTTTTTATTTATCTATTTATATTTTTATGTATTTATTTATTTATGATTCATTATTTATTCTCTATTCTTTATTATTTATTCTTTATTCTTTATTCTTTATTCTTTATTATTTATTATTTATTCTTTATTATTTATTCTTTATTAATTTATTTTTAATTTACTAAATATTAATTTATTAGTAGTTTATTATTCATTTATTGTTTATTTATTTATTATTTATTTATTATTTATTTATTATTTATTGATTATTTATTAATTAAATATTAATTATTTATTAAATATTAAATATTGACTATTGAATATTAATAATTAGTTATTATTAATTATTAGTTATTAATTAATTATTTCTTTATTTATTTACTTATTTATTTATTTATTTATTTATTATTTAGTCTTTATTATTTATTATTTATTATTTATTATTTATTAATTTATTTTTAATTTACTAAATATTAATTTATTATTTTTTTATTATTCATTTATTATTTATTTAATATTTATTTATTTATTCAATATTTTGTATTTATTAATTTTTAATCAATTATTTATTAATTAATTATTAATAATTAATGAATGATTTATTAATTATTTATAAATTTTTAAATATTAATTCTTAATTCTTAATGATCATTTATTAATTATTAATTATTATTTATTTTTAATTATTTACTATTAATTATTTATTATTTATTATATATTATTTACTTTTTATTATTTATTATTTATTATTTATTATTTATTATTTATTATTTATTATTTATTATTCATTATTTACTATTTATTATTTATTATTTATTATTTATTATTTATTATTTATTATTTATTATTTATTATTTATTATTTATTATTTATTATTTATCATTTATTATTTATCATTTATTTATTATTTCATTATTAATTTATTATTTATTAGTTATTTATTTATCATATATTTAATTACTTTTTAATTAATTTATTATTTGTACATTACTTATATATTATATGTTATATATTATATATTATATATTATATATTATATATTATATATTATATATTATATATTATATGTTATATGTTATATGTTATATGTTATAAAGTATCGATTATATATTATATATTATGCAATATACAATATACAATATATATTATATATTCTATATTATTTATTATTTATTATTTATTATTTATTATTTATTATTTATTATTTATTATTTATTATTTATTATTTATTATTTATTATTTATTATTTATTATTTATTATTTATTATTTATTATTTATTATGTATTATGTATTATGTATTATGTATTATGTATTATGTATTATGTATTATGTATTATCTATTATGTTTTATATGTTATGTCGTATATATTATATGTTATATATTATATATTATATATTATATATTATATATTATATATTATATATTATATATTATATATTATATATTATATATTATATATTATTAATTATTAATTATTAATTATTGATTATTGATTAATCATTATTGAGCACATGAGCCTCAGCCCGGTTGGTGAGGAATCTTAAGTGCATCCAGGCGACCCGGGATCAAATCCAGCCGGAGGCACAATTTCAGGTACTATAGCAAGTACTGTAGCAGGTACGGTACTATAGTGGGAATTGTAGCGGACTGTAGCAGGCACTGTTTGGCACTGTAGCAACCGGGAATTTACCCCTGTTTGGGCCTTCGGGCCACCGATTTGGTCCCTGAGTCCTTTAAGGCCTTCGGGCCGCCCAAGCCTTCGGGCCAGTAAGGCCTTCGGGCCACCTCAAGGCCTTCAAGCCACCTTTAGTGCAGATGCAAACCAGACAAGCTACAAGAAACAAGCTCTATTGGAGGATGAGCAAGGAGCTTTCACCACAGCCGAAGCTACACGAATTTCAAGAATGAGAGGGTATGACACCTGCCATCGGGACAAGCATGTGCATGCATGGGATAGCCTAACCGAACAGCCATGTGAAGGTGGAGAGCTAATTTCATGATGAAGATGTTGGGAGGAGCAGTTCCAAGTAGTTAGTCTGGGTTGTATATAATGTTTGAAGCCTACGGGAAATAAATTCCTCTAAGGCCTACAGGGCCATGTAATACTTACGCCTACGAGCATTGTAAGGGTTCCACCTCACCCCTCGAAAGGTGGATTATCAAAAATCAAAATTATTGATTAATAATTATTTAGTGTGTATCTATTTGTTATGTATTACTTGTTTTTTCAATTAATATATATGTGTATAAGTATATTAAATTCGATTTATTGACCACATGAAGAGCCTACTGGAGTCGTAAAGTCTTTGGAGAATAAGCGTGAGGTAAGGGGTTTAAATCTCACCCAACACAGAATTTCTATATATTGCATGGGCAAGTGCATGGACATGGACTTATGCATGGAGATGGGTATGTGTGTGGTAATAATAAATTAGTATATAAATAAATAAATAATAAATAAATAAATAAATAAATAATGAAAATTAAAAAATTAAAAAATTAAAAAATTAAAAAAAATTAAAAAAAATTAAAAAAAAATTAAAAAAATTTAAAAATGATTTAGCGACGGTTTAAACCGCTGCTAAATCATTCTTTGATGGTTTTAAAAAATCACCACTTATTATTTCCCAACACACGATTTAGCGGTGGTTTTCCAAAACAATCGTAGAAAGATTTAGCGGCGGTTTAAACAGTCGTGAAATACAAATTTTGGCATAGTGTGGTTTCTTTTATGTATACCCCTTAACCAATCATTTGGTTCCCCTCACCTTCATGTGAGTAAAATAATATGTAGCAGATGGAGCTCCCAAGCTAGTGGAGGTGGTCCAAATTTAGAGCTGAGGCGAAACCAATCCAAGAGGTACATGGGTGGATAGTTGGAAAGCTACAACACAAACCATAAAATGGTTCAAAGTATTTTTTTCCCTGGATTGAGGGTTAGTTTATCATCCACTGGATAAACTAACCATTAGTAAAATCTCATGATCATACCACTTTATTATTTTATTTTTTTCAATTTTCAGGGTTATTTCATTATGGATGTTTTGTCACAATCATGTGAATTAATGAATTAACGAGCATGCAATATAGAACTAAAATAAATTATCTTATGTGTAAATTTTATCTAAGACATGGTTAATCACTTAATTAAACCCACTTAATATTAAAAAGAATGTAATAAAGATAAAAATGGGTAATTAACACATAAATATAAAATCCCTCAATTATATATATTAAGTCAGTATTCCCTTCCACTACTTAAGTTAAAATCAAACTATAATTCAAAGTGCTTGACTGACCAAAGTCGGGGTGCTTTCAATTATCATGGAATTATTACATGAATTTTTGGGTTGAATTAACTTAGTTTACATCAAGGGTTTACTACCAAAATAGGCCTTGGTGTAATTAAGAGGAAAAGGTTGAGGAAATGCAATTTAAGGATTTTAGGATTAGGGAGTCAACTTAACATATTAAGGAATTGTGAGTTAATGCAATTAGAATTTGGAATGTCTACCTAAAACCCTTCAAATTGCTTGATCAGCCAAAGTTGAGGTGATGAGAAGGGTAATATGGATCCTTTCCACTAAAATGTCCAAGAAAAGAATATTCTAAATCCAATGGTGAGAGATATTGGGTTTCAATAAAATATTGGGAGATTAATAAATATAATATTTATTTATCTGTCTAATTTTATTAGATAAAGTGCTAAAATTATATTTTTCTTATCTATATAATTGTAAATAAATATAAATTCAAACATATCACTATGATTCATACTTGATAAGGATAACCTTATCACATGGAAAGATTTATAAGAGTGGCAAAGGCACTTATTCATTATCTTACACCATGAAAGGAAATTGTATGTGCTTGGAGAACTTATTCCAGAAACACCTGGTAAAGAGGCTAGTGAGGAACTGTTATCTCTCTATGAGAAATATTTGAACAATTACACATATTTTTAGTGTTTCATGCTATCATCCATGACCAATGATCTTTTGAAGCAATGTGAGGACATAGATGTGTATAGCATGATATCTCACCTTTAGAATCTATATCAAGACAAGGTGAGAAAAGAGAGATATGAGATATTCAATGCTCTGTTAACAACTAAGATTGGAGAGTTAGTGTCGGTCGGGCCTCATATAGTCAAGATTATTAGATACATTTAATTATTATAAATCTTAGTTACTAAATTTCCAGATTATTTTCACAAAGATCACATAATTTCCTCACTATCCAAGACTCTCTCTAATTTTATTGTCAATTATAATGTGATAAATAATGAGAAGATTATTTTAGAAGTTATTACTCTAATTTTCCAAGTTTAAAAGGACATGGGGTGTGAAAAACCCATAGTCCTTATGGTAAATAAGAAAAGGAGGAACAAGAGGGTCCCATGACTCATAACAAGTCTAAATCTCCTAAAAACTATCCTTTTATGATGAGAAATACCCAAAGGAAATGTAAAGAAAAGGAAGCAATATGTTCATGTAGAAATAAAGGCCACTTGAAGAAGAATTGAACCCAAGAATAAGAGGAATATAAAGGTTCATTCGTTATTGAGTGTAATATTTAAATATCTACACATTGGATAATAGATACAGCTTGTGCTGATCACATCTATATCCAAATGTAGGAACCAAATAGATTCCAAAATATTTCTAGAGAAGAGATGGATTTTTGAGAAGCCAATGGTGTAAGGATGGCTACTCTAGCCTTTGTATATTACCACCTTTAATTTCCAATGAGAATGATACTAGTTTTAAGATATTGTTATTATGTATTGATTATTAACAATAAAATTATTTTTATATCCTATCTAGATACAGATGGTTTTATTTTCAAATTTGGAAATGAAAATTATTTCTTTTATAAAGACAAAATATGTTATGGTATAATACATTTAAATAATAGTCTTTATGTATTAAATAATGAAAACCAAGTATTGAAAATTGATAAAAAAAATCATGTTCACAAAACTTATATAACACCTAGTTGTGGCATCACCATATTGATCATGTAAACGATAAGCATTTGATAAAGCTCTATCAAGATGGTTATTTTGACTCTTTTGAGTTATAACCACTTGAAAGTTTTCATGCTTGTTTATAAGGAAAAATTAACAAACCACTATTCAGTGGATATGGTGAAAGGGCCACAGAGCTTCTAGGATTGGTACACACTAATGTGTGTGGACCATTTTTAGTAGAAGCTATAGGTGGGTTGTAACGACCCGAAATTTTGAATAAATCTTGTTTCCTAATTTTGTGTGTTATTTTATTTCATACTCAACAAAACTTTTTCATTTAATAAAATGAGTATAATTAAAATGAGACTGTTGGGTTTTGACTATTATATGACCTTTATTCAGTATGATCATTGGAAACTAAATTTTTCTACTATTGTCTCTAAATACAATTGATCTTGGTTAATTAATATAGAAAGAAGATTTGATGGCCTCATCCAGTATTCTCGGGCCAATTGAAGCCCATCTAATAGAACTTGGGAAAAAGGTAGCACCATTGGGCTTTTCTCTGGACCAAACTCAAGACGAACTTCATCGTGTGAAGCTAGAACAGAATCGCCTTCGCAAGAAGTTCAAACTGATAGAAATTACTACCCGTGCGATGTTGGTCGAGCCGCCCTCATATTTTATCACCTTAGCACACCTTACACTTAGGTCCTATTCTGGGGTTATAACGGTCTATGTAAGGAGACCATAACTGCCTTGTGTAATCCTTTGATTTAAATAAAAATTGGTATTTATTCTTATGATAAAGTTTGTGAATTTTCAAATGTCCGGATAAATATAGTATGAATATTTTTGATGAATTCTAGAAAAAGGATATTTGAAAATATTTATGTAAACCTTAAATAATTAATTATGTGTAATGAATTTCAAAAAATGGTCTTCTAAAATTATGTTTAGTAAGAAATTTAGAGTCTAATAAGATCAAATTAATTTTTGATGAATAGTAAATTATGAATAGTGATTTTACGCTTAGGATTAGTAATGTGACCAAATGGATTAGTAATCTCACTTAAATAAAGTATTAATATAATCTAGGCACCTTGATTAAGTAATGTGATTCAATAAAATAGGTAAATAACTGTTTCAGAAATTATTAGTCAAGTATTAGTTTTTTCAGGTGAATAGTGTTTTTTAATGAAAAATTAAATTAAAAATATTTAGAAAATTATTTTTATAAATGGAGTTCATTTTTGAACTCATAGCATTGATATTATGTTAAGATAAGTTTTGGGGATTTTTCTGGAAAAAAATGAATTTTCGGGGAATAGTTCATTTATTTAAAAATTAAATTAAAAATATTTAGAAAATTATTTTTATAAAATGGAGTTCATTTTTTAAATCAGAGCATCGATATTTGGTTGAGGTGAAATTTTGGGATTTTTTTGAGAAAGTTGAATTTTTGGTGAATAGTGAATTTTTAGTTTAGAGTTTCGGGTGTTTAATGACATCATTAAGGTTGTAATAATTATGTAATAATTATAGTTGACTTATGAATAGTAAGATAAGGTATGAGGTGTCCCAAGTGGCCAATACCATGGGAAAATACCATGGGCAAGCCCATGGTATTTCCAATACCACCAATGAGGTGTCCCTTGGCCATTAATGCCTTGTCCCCTCACTTACCCTATAAATACCAAGTCATTATATCATCCTTTACATTCCAAAATCTACCTCAACGAGGTTCTGGTCTCCTTACCTCCCAAGGAGTCCTCCCAAGGTGCCCTCAATCCTCTCAAGGTCCCAAACTTCAAGATTTTGAAGTTACTCTTCAAGGTAAGGGATCCTACCTCTCTCTATCTTTCCAAGTACACTCTTTTATGTCATTTCTTTTATGCTCCATGTTCTTATGTTGGAGGATGTTTTTTTATATTCTTCCTACTGTCCTTTTTATTTTAATATAATGATAGACCCCCTCTTGCTCTCATCAATTCATTTTAAGAATGTTTAAGTGGCGTTGTTAGGTTGCGGATATGTCAACTCTTTCAAGTTCCTTTTTATTATGTTGGGGTATGATCTCTATATATATCATACTGATCTTTTATGTTCATATGATGAGAGACCCTATTTTATCATGTCAATTCTCTCTTTGAAGTTTTAAGTGACGCTGTTAGGCTGTCGAATTTTCATAAGAGAAATCTTATTTTTGTCTTCCTTCCATGTTTTTCATTTCATATGGTATGACTTTCAAATTTCATTACCATGTTCTTATATCATTTATATCTTGTCCCTCTACTGTTTTATGAATCATTTATGAGTGGGTGACCCATGTCCCCTCTCTTTTCAATATTTTATAAAACCCCATAACATAGTCATTATGCTGCAGAATTTTCATCTCAAAATGTCTCTCTCTTTTTCTCAAATTCTTTTATTTTATTAAGTGAATACTCAAAGCTCTTTCTTTTACAGGGGTATTCACATATATTTTAAAATTTTCTATTTTAAATTTTGGTATTTACATACATGAAACCCGCTTTCCTTTTTCGTGGGTTTAAAGTGACATAAAGATCATGTCTTTAAAACAGTTTTTAAAACGTTATGATTATGAAATGAAACCCATTTATTTTATGCTATATGGGTTATTTATGAAATGTTTGATGATGATATATGTGGCTCACATGATAATAAAGTAAAATTTAAGGGTGATCCCTGATATCGCTCTAATGTATTGGGTAAAGACTTAATCTCTAGAGATGACAATTTTAACGATATCTTGGTGAATAACCCTGGTAATTTTTAATGACACCTTCGGGATGGACCTTGGTGAAACATAAATGATTTTCTATGTTAAATGTTGTATCCAAATCTTTAATTTAGGAAATACGTTATTTTTATTATGATATGCCTCATTATTCCTTTCTCATGCCTTAAAGTTCTTTTTTTTCATAACTTTATTGATGTATCTCAAGTTCACATGTTAAATATTTCCCCTTGTTTCCCTTACTAGGCCTTCTGCTCACCCTTTCTTTTGATTTATGTCCCTAGGTTATGAGATGAAGTAATGAACCTAAGATTAACATAAGTAGAAGCCTTTCAAGTGTTTAAGAAGAACGTTTTATGTTTTCATGTTTTAAGTTCCTGGATTCCAAGACACTAAACCTTAAAGATCCTCAGTTTGGTAAAATGTAATGAAAAGTTATGTTATAAAAAGGCGGGATGCTATAGTTGGTATCAAAGTATGGTTTAGTTATTTTTTGAAATTAGTAAATGAAAACTCTAGGAAGAACCCTATAGAAAGGTTTAAATATTGGAAATCTTCTGGGTATTTTGGTGAGTATTGAGTAAGTGGTTTATCAAGAAAATACTTCTCTGTCTGGATACGAGCAGGTAGAGGTGTCTTTGGCACAGATGTACATAGGGGTAAAACCTGAAAACACTGCTTGAGCTAGACTCGAATGGGAACTGGTACACGACAACGGGGCTTGCTGCACTCTTGGTTACGACACTCCTGGGGGATATGCTTTGGTAAATTCATAAGCTTAGTATAAACCATTATTAGAGGAACAAAGATAAAATAAAATAAAGATTCACATAAGAATATATGATCATGGATAACCTAGATTGGAACCTAGGGGATCACAAGTTAGGATATACTTTTCTTCTACAAGTTTATCCTTCTATGCTTAAAGTTTCCTTTTCATGATTATTGGCTAAGTATTTAAGCCACTAATTATACTTTCTTTTCTTAGTTAATGGTGGGAAATAGAAGAACATGTCCCAACAATAAATGTGATAGGAAATGTGACAATTACTCTATTAATGTGACAGAGATGACGAGAGATCAAGTTGAACATATTGTGATTATGCCAAACCAGCTATCAAAAATCACAATTAATAATTGGTAACTAGTTCAATGCCCAAATTCATCAAGGAAGAAGAAGACGAAGTCTCAAGGATTTTCATCCGATAAAGTTGATAATGGAAAGAAGACCCAATTTCCTTTGTGTAAAAACTGTGGAAAGGGACACCAAGGATAATGTCACAAAGGAATCGGGAGATGTTTTAAGTGTGAGGTGATATGGCATAAAGTATCATATTGCTTCAAAAAATGGATAATGTGATGAATAGAGATAAGGTTTGATCTAATGTACCTTATACTTTTCAATGTCGTAAATGTGGAGAAGTTGGACATTATCCAAGGCAATGCTCTCTTGGAAGGTATGAGAAGCATGATGAGAATCAACAATCTTCAAGGACAAGGGAATAATGCAAGTCCTATGGTGAGACGGATCATGATGACTAAAGTACATGAAACTTCTTCGCAATAATTGTCTATGTCATGTTGTATTTTAGTTTGTGCTCTATGATCATATCCTTAATGTTTTCTAAGAACATCGAGTCACTACCTAATATGGTTTTATATCATTAAGAAAAATATCTATTGTTATGTATCACATGTTGATGTTGTGAAGCTTTTCTTCTTGAAAAAAAATGATTAGGGGATTAAAATATGATTAGTATTTTGGAAGACGTTCACTATTTTGGGAACCCTATATGATCGAGGTAAATAGATTACTACGGTATTTTCTTTGAGGAGTAAAGTTTGACTTATATTTTGAATAATCGACGAATTTAAAGTGAACTTATAGTAATTTAGGTTACTTATGTAAATGATTAACCAATCTTGGGGAAAATATGTTTAGGTTAGTTACTTTTGTTATAAGATGTTAGGAGTGGTTGATGTTGTTTGGAGATGAATGATAAAGTTTATCTTGGAAGACTATGTTATCAAATCCTTCTTAATTTTGGGTTTCAATCTTAGTTTGGTTTATTTTGAGGAATTTTAAGGACAGTTATTTATGGAATGGTCTATGATGAACTTTGTGTAGTATCGTGGAACTTTAAAGATTTAAAGTAGTTTCCCTTCCTATGGGGTTCTTTATTATTGAAGAGTTGTTTTATCTTACCCTTTCTATTTTTTAGATATATGTTTAAAGATACATAGTTATTCTTTTTGTGGATTACGTGATTCTCTAGAAGATTATTATTGTGCTTTGATGAGACCAAATAGTTTTGAATGCTCTTTGTTTGGAGAAAAGATTAGTCTTGGAGGAAACTTATTAAGGTATGAAACTCTACTTGAAGGTAAATATATTTCCATGTGCTTTTATTCTATGTAGTAAATGAATTCCTCAAAATTATTAAAAGGAACGTAAAAGAAAAATGTTTTTGGTTTAAGTTTCCTACTGAGTAATCAAAGACAGTTTAACCCATCACAAGTTTGTGATTTTCTGGTGGTTAACTTCCTCTTAGACATTTTTCTATCACTCTCCCTCAGAACTTGACCCTTTGTTTTCTCCTCCATATCCATGTTTTCCTACATGGAATCCTAGTATGGGTTAACTCGGGTGACCTTTGTACTTCCTTTTCTTTCTTTTAAAGTAATAGTGTTACTGACACTTCTTCCGATGTGGGCCTTTCAATGAAATTTCCAAGCCCAATTTTAAAAATTGCGAGGACGCGATTTCTTAAGGGGGGAAGATTGTAACGACCTGAAATTTTGAATAAATCTTGTTTCCTAATTTTTTGTGTTATTTTATTTCATACTCAACAAAAAAATTTCATTTAATAAAATGAGTATAATTAAAATGAGACTGTTGGGTTTTGACTATTATATGACCGTTAGTCAGTATGACCATTGGAAACTAAATGTTGCGATTATTTTCTCTAAATACAAGTGATCTTGGTTAATTAATATAGAAAGAAGATTTGATGGCCTCATCCAGTAGTCTCGGTCCAATCGAAGCCCATCTAACAGAAATTGGGAAGAAGGTAGCACCACTGGGATTTGCTATAGACCAAACCCAAGCCGAACTTCATCGTGTGAAGCTATAATGGAATCGCCTTCGCGAGAAGTTCAAACTGATATAAATTACTACTCATGTGATGTTGGCTGAGCCGCCCTTAGATTCTCTCAACTTAGCACACCTTACACTTAGGTCATATGCTCGGGTTATAAGGGGCTATGTAAGGACACCGTAACTGCCTTGTGTAATCCTTTGATTATATAAAAATTGTGATTTATTCTTATGATGAAGTTTTTGAATTTTCAAATGTCCAGATAAATATAGTATGCATATTTTTTATGAATTCTAGAAAAAGGATATTTGAAAATATTTATGTAAACCTTAAATAATTAATTACGTGTAATGAATTTCAAAAAATGGTCTTCTACAATTATGTTCAGTAAGAAATTTAGAGTCTAATAAGATCAACTTAATTTTTGATGAATAGTAAATTATGAATAGTGATTTTATGCTTAGGATTAGTAATGTGACCAAATTGATTAGTAATATCACTTAAAGAAAGTATTAATATAATCTAGGCACCTTGATTAAGTAATGTGATTAAAAAAAATAGGTAAATAACTGTTTCAGAAATTATTAGTCAAGTATTAGTTTTTTCTGGTGAATAGTTTTTTTAATTAAAAATTAAATTAAAAATATTTAGAAAATTATTTTTATAAAATGGAGTTCATTTTTGAACTCAGAGCATCGTTATTATGTTAAGGTAATTTTTGGGGATTTTTCAGAAAAAATGAATTTTCGATGAATAGTGTATTTATTTAAATATTAAATTAAAAATATTTAGAACATTATTTTTATAAAATGGAGTTCATTTTTGAAATCAGAGCATCGATATTTGGTTAAGGTGGAATTTTGGGATTTTTTTGAGAAAGTTGAATTTTCAGTGAATAGTGAATTTTTAGTTTAGAGTTTCGGGTGTTTAATGACATCATTAAGGATGTAATAATTATGTAATAATTATGGTTGACTTATGAATAGTAAGATGAGGTATGAGGTGTCCTAAGTGGCCAATACCATGGGAAAATACCAAGGGCAATATGACAACCCTGCTTTCTATTACAACTTAAACATGCTTTATTACATATAACTTCACTTGATACAACAAAGAAGATCGGGAGGTTTAGTGTCTTTGGGGCTTAGTATCATTACATAAAAACTTTAAACTTGAAATAAAACATCTTTATTGAAAACTACATTTACATGACCACTACATTCCTTCGTACTTAGCATTGCATGGGATAACCTGAGGACATGCATAAGAAAAGGGTGAGCTATAAAGCCCAGTAAGGGAGTACACAATGAATAACATGAGGAGTTCAATACATGTTAGGCAATAAGAATATCAATATAGCATAATAGTAACATGAATATAAAGGCATGATAAAGCATGATAATCATAACATGGAAATGTGGCAACAACACTTAACATTGAATTAGCATGAGCTAAGGCTCATTGCACATGGAGCATGAGTAAACCCTCATTGCACTTGAAGCACGAGTAAACCCTCGTTTCACTTGAATTAGCATGAGTCAAAACTCATTGCACATGATGTATCATGATACTATACTTTACCCAATGCATTGGAGCGCTATAAGGGCGCACCCTTCTTAAACATTTCATTTCATGCATAAGTATGCCACATGGATCATAAAACATGGATTCATAAAACATAATAATTTATTCCACGATAAAGGAATGTGGAATTCATACATGAAAATTTATAATCAATAAGTAAATGTGCATAAAGTTGAATACCCTTGATGGAGAAATGGGCATGGTATTCACTACACAATGATATTGGCTTAGAAAATCGGTGTGATTTCGGCAGCGTAACGGCGTGACATAAGAATTCATAAAAATGGTTGATGAGAGAGAAAGGGGTTTCTCATCATATTTACATGTAATGGAAATTAAGGAGGTCATATAGATACATTTCCCAACAATTGAAAAGGAATTTAGATTCATGATACAAAAGTATTGCTTGAATATAAAAGAGGAGAAAAAAGTTCCTTTCGGAATTTCGGCATAGTAACAGGTGTACATGGGAGGCATTTAATGAGAGAGAAAGGGGTATCCCATCATTCAAACAATAAGAGGGCAGTATGGGGGAGGTGCGAAACCATACCCCAACATTCATAATTGAAATTAAAAGTGCAATACAACTTATAGAAAATTGACAAAAATGAGAAAGGAAGAAAAAACCCTTACTTGGATGTGTGCTTCCAAAGGCTAGAGAGAGGCTTGTGAGAGGCTTCTTGGGAGCTTGGGGCACCTTGAGAGGATTCTAGAGAGAGTAGGGCAGAGGTTGGACGAACTCCAAGGGCTTTGAGTGAGGAGGAAGTGGGAGCTTGGGTGGGTTTATATAGGAAAGGTGAGGGAATTCTTTATTATTTAGGTTTGGGACCCCATATATTAAAATAATCCAAACCACAAACCATCCCATGGTATTTGCCCATGGTTTCTGGAAAAGTAAAGAGGAAAATAATATTTTAAAAGGCCAAGGTCCGAACTTATTAAAAAATTAGGGTTGCTTATGTGGAGGTGAGTCACACTCCCATGCAAATTAATTTAAAAAGGCAAAGTGTTGAATAAGTCTTGAGGGCTCCATTAATGCTTTGAAAAGTAAGTCAAACAAACCCAAAACCTCATTATTTTAATTATAAAACACATATTGGCCGAACATAAGGATTATGGTATTTTATTACATCACCATTGGGTCATTATGATGTCATAAAACACATTATATATTTAAATGGTATTTAATTTTTACCCAAAAATTTGACTATCTCAGAAAATTATGAAAAATTCACCGTTGGATAATTTAGACGTCCTGATTGCAAAAATAATATTTATTTTATCTAAATAATTTTCTAAATATGTGAATTTTCACTTTTAAAATAAAAACCGACATTTATAAAAAATTCACGGGTTTTGACAGAAATGGCTTTCAAACCTTAATAAAAATTTTAATTACATTCATAAAATTATAAGATCATTTATATTTAATAAAAATTAATTTAATATTAATAATAATATTTTATTAAAATATTATTTAATTCAAAAATACTTTAATTTAATAAAATATAATTCTTAATTAAATAATAACTAAAAACACCATTTGTACTTTAAAAACTAATTACAATGTATCAAAAATGGCTAGAAATTATATTCATTATTATATACAAAAATAATGTACATGAACATGGTGCAACTTATTTGTTACATAACCCCTTAAAATAGCCACATAAGACCTAAGGGTAAGGTGTGCGATGGTGACAGACTCTTGGGGCAGCTCGGATAACATCGCTCGAGTGGTAATCTCTATCAACTTCCACTTTTCCTGTAGACGGTCCCGTTCAAGCTTGACATAATGAAGCTCAGCTTGGGCTTGGTCAAGGGAGAATCCCAAAGACGCCACCTCTTTTCCGAGCTCTGACAAATGGGCTTCGTAAGGGGCAATTCTACTGGATGACGCCATTGCTTCCTTTTTCTGAGTAGAAATGGGTTCGTTAAAGCCTTATATTTATACTACTCAGATGATCACTGTTCAACGGCTATAAAAGTAACGGTCACAAATCTTAACGTAAAACTAAAGAAGTTAATATCTTATAAAAACATTTTTTATAAAGAAACATTTAACTGGATCAAGAGGGATTTTCCATTAATGAAACTTTGGGTCGTTACAATATTCCCCCCTTAAGAAATTTCGCCCTCAAAATTTTCCTTTTCCCACACTAAAACAAATGTGGGTAACTCAGCTTCATAATATCCTCCGACTCCCAAGTTGCTTCTTCAAACTTGTGGTTTCTCCACAACACCTTGACGATGGGCATTGTCTTATTTCGTAGAAATTTTTCTCTACGATCTAAGATCTTCACTGGTTGCTCCTCATAAGAAATATCATATTCTAATTGTACCACCTCGAAAGAGAGTACATGTGAAGGGTCTGGTATGTACTTCCTTAATAGGGATACATGAAAGACATCATGCACCTTGGCCATAGTATGTGGAAGTGCTAGTCGATAGGCCACAGCCCCAACACAATCAAGAATCTCGAAGGGGCTGATGTACCTTGGACTTAACTTCCCTTTCTTTCCAAACCTCATGACCTTATTCCACGGAGATATGCGTAAAAACACCATGTCTCTGACTTTAAACTCAAGGTCTCGTCGACGATTATCTGCATAAATCTTCTGTCGACTTTGGGCTGCCTTTATATGCTGCTGAATGGTTTTCACCTTCTCCACCATTTCTTCGACCATTTCTGGTCCAAGCAGCTTACGTTCACCGACCTCATCCCAACATGCCGGTGTTCTACACCTTTTCCCATATAGGGCTTCATATGGTGTCATTTGGATGCTCGAGTGAAAACTATTATTATAAGAGAACTCAACCAGAGGAATATGTTGATCCCACCTCCTTTAAAGTCCATTGAGCACGCTCTCAACATATCCTCAAGTGTTTGGATAGTCCGCTCGGATTGGCCATCAGTTTGAGGATGATAGGCCGTACTGAAGTTCAGTTCAGTATTCAGAGCTTGTTGAAGACTCTTCCAAAACTTAGAGGTGAATCTTGGATCTCGGTCAAAAACAATAGATAGTGGTACTCCATGCAACCGTACCACATCCCTGATATATATCTGTGTCAGTTGATCCAAAGAGAAATCCTATCGAATAGCAATGAAGTGTGCAGTCTTTGTAATATGATCCACAACAACCCAGATTGCATTATTGCCTTTGGATGTCCTTGGAAGTCCAGTGACAAAGTCCATAGTGATGTTCTCCCATTTCCATTCTGGTATGGGCAATGGTTGCATCATCCCCTTAGACTTCTGCCTCTCTGCCTTCACTTGCTGACACACCAGGCACTTTGATGTATATTCAGAGATCTCCTTCTTCATATTATCCCACCAAAAGTTTTCTCGGAGATCTCGATACATCTTTGTGCTCCCTGGGTGAATAGAGAAATTTGAACTATGTGCATCATCCAAAAGTTACTTCTTCAGCTCCGAACTTGATGGAACACATAGTCTTTTCCCAAACTGCACAATTCCTTCTTCATTAACATTAAACTCTGAGGATTTTCCCTTTTTGATAGCTTCCACTTTTTCTTGGATTCTCGCATCATCCTTTTGAGCATCCTTTAACCTTTCCAAAAGAGATGGTTGAGCAATAATTTGTGAAAGGATTGATGATGTTCCCTTCTTTATGATTCCCACATCCATCTTCATCAATTCTAAGAATATTGGATCCTTCTCAATTCTCATCATTGATAGAATCGCTGGATCCTTTCTACTTAGGGAATCTGCCACCTTGTTCTCTTTCCCAGGGTGGTAATGTATTGAACAGTCATAATCCTTGATGAGCTCTATCCATATTCTCTAGCGCATATTAAGCTCTTTTTGTGTGAATATATATTTAAGACTCTTGTGGTTAGTATATATCTCACATTTCTCTCCATAGACATAATGACGCCAGATTTTCAAGGCAAAGATCACAGCCGCCAACTCCAGATCATGCGTTGGATAGTTTCGCTCATGGATTTTCAACTGCCTTGAGGCATAGGATATCACTTTATCATTCTGCATCAGCACACATCCTAAACCCTTCTTCGAAGCATCACTGAATACCACAAAAATCTCCCCACTTGTGGGTAAAGTGAGCACGGGTGCAGTGATAAGCCTCCTTTTCAACTCCTTGAAACTTTCTTCACATTCATCACTCCAAGAAAACTTTACTCCCTTTCGAGTTAGCTTGGTAAGAGGGTTGGACAATCGTGAGAAATTTCTCACAAATCGTCGATAATATCCAGCTAACCCCAAGAAGCTGCGGATATCTGTTACCGATGTTGGCCTCGGCCATCCCTCAATTGCATCTGTTTTAGAGGGGTCCACAGATATCACATTTCTTGTGATGATATGGCCCAAGAATGAGACCTCCTTCAACCAGAACTCACACTTGCTGTACTTGGCATAGAGCTTGTCCTTGCGCAAAGTCTCCAGTATAGTTTTTAAATGCTCCTCATGGTCCTCCTTGGTTTTGGAGTATATTAGAATATCATCTATAAAGACTACCACAAATTTGTCTAGGTAATCTCTAAAGACTCTATTCATCAAGTCCATGAATATTTTTGGAGCATTGGTGAGTCCGAAAGGAATTACTATGAATTCATAGTGCCCGTACCTTGTACAAAAAGCAGTCTTGGAGATATCTTCCTTCTTCACCCTTACTTGATAATATCCTAACCGCAAGTCCACCTTGGAGAAGTATCGTGCTCCACGCAGATGATCAAACAAGTCATCGATTCTTGGGAGAGGATACTTGTTCTTTGTCGTGATTTTGTTAAGTTCACGATAATCGATGCAAAGCCGCATTGACCCATCCTTCTTCTTGACGAAGAGGACTGGTGCACCCCATAGTGATGCACTTGGGCGTATAAACCCTTTATCCAAATTCTCCTGTAGTTGTTTCTTTGGCTCTTCAAGCTCAACAACAGCCATTCTATATGGAGTCTTGGATATTGGTAGCGCACCAGGTATAAGTTCAATTGATAACTCAACATCTCTTCTTGGAGGAAGACCAGGAAGTTCCTCGAGAAATACTTCAGCGAATTCCCTCACAATAGGCATTTCTTCAAGGGTGGTTTCTTCCTTGGACTCAATCATCTGAGCCAGATATGCATGCTCATAAGGCAGTAATATCCATGCTTGAGATGATGGAGCTAAAGGAGATTCATCTTCCTCCTGACACTTGTAAATAATCGGGGGTCGATTCTCCATATGGAGTGTGATTTCCCTCTCCCGACAATTTATGTTGGCTCTATATAAGGAAAGACAATCCATGCCAATAATTACATCAAATTCCACCAAAGGGAGTATGATGAGGTTCTCCGAGAAATTCAATCCACAGATTATAACAGGGGAGGACTTATACTCATGGGATGCAATGATTGACCCATTTTCCGTACTCACCGACATCTTTACTTCCATGAATTGTGGTGGTGTAGGGATTGTTCTACTAAACTTTTGAGATATAAAAGAATGCGTAGAACCTGAATCAAAAAGTAAGTTCTCTATTCTTGAATGAATAACTAGCGTACCTGTCACCACTTCATTGTCGGGGTTCACTTCGGAAGAAGTGATGGAAAAAGTTCTTCCTTGCTGTCTTGGAGGTTGCTGGTTGCCTCCGATAACCCTTGGATTAGGTCATTGATTTGAAAAATGACCCGGTTCTTTGCATTTGTATCATTGAACAACGCTTTGAGGTTCGAACGGAGTGTTCCTCTCCTCTATCGCAGATGTGGGTCCTTCTTGCTGACAGTTAATAGCTAGGTGCCCTTCTCTTCCACACCTGAAGCATTTTCTTGTCCCCCTAAGGCAATTTCCAGGGTGCTTCTTTCCACACTTTTGGCAAGTGGGGTGCTGGAACTTCTTAGCGCCGTTGGATTTATCAATCGGACCACCAGCATTGAAGTCCACCTTACGCTTCTTGTCCCCATGATACCCCTGTGATTCTTCGATCTCCATTTCAACCTTTAGGGCACATTGGACAATTTCCTCATAGTTGTCGAAGTCACGGATCGCTAATGCTTTCCGCAATCTAGGCTTTAGCCCACCAAAGAAGCGGTCAACCTTGCATTCGGGGGTAACGACAAAGCCGGAAGCATATCGTGAAAGTCTTGTGAAGTTTTCCTCGTACGCTCCCATGGATTCTTCATCTTTCTTCTTGAGGGAAAGGAAGTCCCTTTCCATCTTAAGACGGAGGGTGCGCGGAAAATATTTATCGAAAAACATCTTCTGGAATTCCTTCCATTCCAAAGCCTCAATCTCCTCCTCAGGCTTCGTATTTTTTATCAACGTCCACCATTGATCAGCTTCACCCTCCATACGATAATCCTCCAGGAGAAACTTCTCTTGTTCATAACATTGAAGGATATAGAAGATCTTTTCAATGGAGTTGATCCATTTCTCAGCAATCGTGGGATCGGATGATCCACTAAAAGTAGGAGGACTTTGTCTCATGAAGCTCTCGATAGCGACTTGTTCTTTATTAGGGGGGGGGGGGGGTTGAACGTTCCTCTTGACCCGTGTTTCTATTCAAAACTTGAGTTAGCTGAGAGAGAAGCATGATAAAGTTCTTGATTCCTGCTCCCATTGGATTGGGCATCTCATTAGTACAATCATCACACTGATCTTCACAACGGTTGTTAGCCCGAGTTCTCCTATTACCGGCCATTGGCTGGAATAAAAGGAAAGTTAGGGGTAACACATAAAGGGTAATCCAAAGAAAAAAGTTGATGACTTATAAATAAACTTTAATTTCTTTAACTCATGAGTCTATAGGATTCAATCTAGGCTTTTCATGATCTACTTTCTAACATATATTCTTAGGGGAATTTTTCCCTTAATAAGGGTTCATACTAAGATTGTAAATTTATCAAAACATATCCCCCGGGAGGGTCGTAACCAAGAGTGCAGCAAGTCCCGTTGTCGTGCACCAGTTCCCGTTCGAGTCTAGCTCAAAGCGGTGTTTTCGGGTTTCACCCCTAGGATACATTTGTGCCAGAGCCGCCTCTACCTGCTCGTATCTAGACAGGGATGTATTTGTTTGATAAACCACTTACTTAGTATTTACCAAAACTTAGGGATGCTTTTATTATACGTAGTCTTGTATCTAAGTCTTTACTAAGGTTTTCCTAATCCCAAAAATAACTAAACTCATCCTCTGATACCAACTATGACAACCCTGCTTTCTATTACAACTTAAACATGCTTTATTACATATAACTTCACTTGATACAACAAAGAAGATTGAGAGGTTTAGTGTCTTTGTGGATTAGGATCATTACATAAAAACATTAAACTTGAAATACAACATCTTTATTGAAAACTTCATTTACATGACCACTACATTCCTTCGTACTTAGCATTGCATGGGATAACCTGAGGACATGCATAAGAAAAGGGTGAGCTATAAAGCCCATTAAGGGAGTACACAATGAATAACATGAGGAGTTCAATGAATGTTAGGCAATAGGAATATCAATAGATCATAAGAGTAACATGAACATAAAGGCATGATAAAGCATGATAATCATAACATGGAAATGTGGCAACAACACTTAACATTAAATTAGCATGAGCCAAGGCTCATTGCACATGGAGCATGAGTAAACCCTCATTGCACTTGAAGCACGAGTAAAACCTCGTTGCACTTGAATTAGCATGAGTCAACACTCATTGCACATGACGTATCATGATACTATACTTTACCCAATGCATTGGAGCGCTATAAGGGCGCACCCTTCTTAAACATTTCATTTCATGCATAAGTGTGCCACAAGGATCATAAAACATGGATTCATAAAACATAATCATTTATTCCACGATAAAGGAATGTGGAATTCATACATGAAACTTTATAATCAATATGTAAATGTGCATAAAGGTGAATACCCTTGATGGAGAAATGGGCATGGTATTCACTACACAATGATATTTCCTTAGAAAATCGGTGTGATTTCGGCAGCGTAACGGTGTGACATAAGAATTCATAAAAATGGTTGATGAGAGAGAAAGAGGTTCCTCATCATATTTACATGTAATGGACAGTAAGGAGGTCATATAGATACATGTCCCAACAATTTAAAAGGAATTTAGATTCATGATACAAAAGTATTGCTTGAATATAAAAGAGGAGAAAAAAGTTCCTTTCAGAATTTCGGCATAGTAACGGGTGTACATGGGAGGCATTTAATGAGAGAGAAAGGGGTATCCCATCATTAAAACAATAATAGGGAAGTATGGGGGAGGTGTGAAACTATACCCCAACATTCATAATTGAAATTAAAAAGGAAATACAACTTAAATAAAATTGACAAAAATGAGAAAGGAAGAAAAAACCCTTACTTGGAAGTGTGCTTCCAAAGGCTAGAGAGAGGCTTGTGAGAGGCTTCTTGGGAGCTTGGGGCACCTTGAGAGGATTCTAGAGAGAGTAGGGCAGATGTTGGACGAACTCCAAGGGCTTTGAGTGAGGAGGAAGTGGGAGTTTGGGTGGGTTTATATAGGAAAGGTGAGGGAATTCTTTATTATTTAGGTTTGGGACCCCTTATATTAAAATAATCCAAACCACAAACCATCCCATGGTATTTGCCCATGGTTTATGGAAAAGGAAAGAGGAAAACAATATTTTACAAGGCCAAGGTCCGAACTTATTAAAAAATTAGGTTTACTTATGTGGAGATGAGTCACACTCCCATGGAAATTAATTTAAAAAGGCAAAGTGTTGAATAAGTCTTGAGGGCTCCATTAATGCTTTGAAAAGTAAGTAAAACATACCCAAAACCTCATTATTTTAATGATAAAACACATATTGTCCGAACATAAGGATTATGGTATTTTATTACATCACAATTGGGTCATTATGATGTCATAAAACACATTATATATTTAAATGGTATTTAATTTTTACCCAAAAATTTGACTGTCCCATAAAATTATGAAAAATTCACCGTTGGATAATTTCGATGTCCTGATTCCAAAAATAATATTTATTTTATCTAAATAATTTTCTAAATATGTGAATTTTCACTTTTAAAATAAAAACCGACATTTATAAAAAATTCACGGGTTTTGACAGAAATGACTTTCAAACCTTAATAAAAATTTTAATTGCATTCATAAAATTATAAGATCATTTATATTTAATAAAAATTAATTTAATATTAATAATAATATTTTATTAAAATATTATTTAATTCAAAAATACTTTAATTTAATAAAATATAATTCTTAATTAAATAATAACTAAAAACACCATTTGTACTTTAAAAACTAATTACAATGTATCAAAAATGGCTAGAAATTATATTCATTATTATATACAAAAATAATGTACATGAACATGGTGCTACTTATTTGTTACATAACCCCTTAAAATAGCCGCATAAGACCTAAGGGTAAGGTGTGCGATGGTGACAGACTCTTGGGGCGGCTCGGATAACATCGCTCGAGTGGTAATCTCTATCAACTTCCACTTTTCCCGTAGACGGTCCCATTCAAGCTTGACATAATGAAGCTCAGCTTGGGCTTGGTCAAGGACGAAGCCCAAAGATGCCACCTCTTTTCCGAGCTCCGACAAATGGGCTTCGTAAGGGAAAATTCTACTGGATGAGGCTATCACTTCCTTTTTCTGAGTATAAATGGGTTCGTTAAAGCCTTATATTTATACTACTCAGATGATCACTGTTCAACGGCTATAAAAGTAACGGTCACAAATCTTAACGTAAAACTAAAGAAGTTGACATCTTATAAAAACATTTTTCATAAAGAAACATTTAACTGGATCAATAGGGATTTTCCATTAATGAAACTTTGGGTCGTTACAGGCAAGCTCATGGTTTTTCCAATACCACCAATGAGGTGTCCCTTGGCCATTAATGTTTTGTCCCCTCACTTACCATATAAATACCAAGACATTCTATCATCCTTTCCATTCCAAAATCATCCTCAACGAAGTTATGGTCTCCTTACCTCCCAAGGAGTCCTCCCAAGGTGTCTTAAATCCTCCCAAGGTCCCAAACTTCAAGATTTTGAAGTTACTCTTCAAGGTAAGGGATCCTACCTCTCTCTATCTTTCCAAGTACTCTCTTTTATTTCATTTCTTTTATGCTCCATGTTCTTATGTTGGAGGATGTTATTTTATATTATTCCTACTGTCCTTTTCATTTTAATATAATGAGATACCCCCTCTTTTTCCAATCAATTCATTTTAAGAATGTTTAAGTGGCACCGTTAGGCTGCTGAATTTTTAAGGGATTCTTTCACCCTTCTCATTTTCAAGTTCTATTTTCATGTCAAGTATTTCAAGTTTCTTTTTATTATTTTGGGGTATGATATCTATATCTATCATAATGATATTTTATTTTCATATGATGAGAGACCATATTTTATCTCTTCAATTCTCTCTTTGAAGTTTTAAGTGACGTCGTTAGGCTGCCGAATTTTCATAAGAGAAATCTTACTTTTTTCTTCCTTCCATGTCTTTCATTTCATATGGTATGAATTTCAAATTTCATTACCATATTCTTATATAATTTATATCTTTTCCATATACAGTTTTATGGATCATTTATGAGTGGTTGACCCATGTCCCCTCTCTTTTCAATATTTTCTAAAACCCCATAACATAGTCGTTATGCTGCAGAATTTTCATCTCAAAATGTCTCTCTCTTTTTCTCAAATTATTTTATTTTATTAAGTGAATACTAAAAGATATTTATTCTATAGGGGTATTCACATATATATCAAAAAAATTTATTTTAAATTATAGTATTTACATACATGAAACCCTCTTTCCTTTTCCGTGGGTTTAAAGTGACATAAAGATCATGTCTTTAAAGCAGTTTTTAAAACATTATGATTATGAAATGAAACTCATTTCTTTTATTCTATATGGGTTATTTATGAAATATTTTATGATGATATATGTGGATCACATTATAATAAATTAAATTTTAAGGGTGTGACCTGATAGCGCTCCAATGCATTGGGTAAAGACTTAATCTCTAGAGATGGAAATTTTAACGATATCTTGGTGAATAACCTTGGTAATTTTTAATGACACCTTGGGGATAGACCTTGGTGAAATGGAAATTATTGTCTATGTTAAATGTTTTAGCCACATCTATAAGTTATGAAATACTTTATTTTTATTATGATATGCCTTGTGATTTCTTTCTCAGTCCTTAAAGTTATTTTTTTCATAACTTTGTTTATGTATCTCAAGTTCACATGTTAAATGTTTCCCCTTGTTTCCCTTACTGGGCCTTCTTCTCACCCTTTCTTTTCATGTATGTCCCCAGGTTATGAGATTCAGTAATTAACCTAGGATGAACATTAGGAGAAGCCTTTAAAGTTTTTAAGAAGAATGTTTTATGTTTTCATGTTTTAAGTTCCTGGTTTCCAAGACACTAAACCTTAAAGATCATCGGTTTGGTAAAATGTAATGAAAAGTTATGTTATAAAAATTCGGGATGCTATAGTTTGTATCAAAGGATGGTTTAGTTATTTGTGAAAATTAGTATATGAAAACTTTAGGAATAACCCTATAGAAAAGTTTAAATATTGGAAATATTCCTGGTATTTTGGTGAGTATTGAGTAAGTGGTTTATCAAGCAAATACATCTCTGTCTGGATATGAGCAGGTAGAGGTGGCTCTGGCATATATGTACATAGGGGTAAAACCCGAAAACACCGCTTGAGCTAGACTCGAACGGGAACTGGTACATGACAATGGAACTTGATGCACTCTTGGTTACGACACTCTCGGGGGATATGCTTTGGTAAATTCATAACCTTAGTATGAACTATTATTAGAGGAACAAAGATAAAATAAAATAAAGATTCACAAAAGAATATATGATCATGGATAACCTAGATTGGAACCTAGGGGATCACAAGTTAGGATATACTTTTCTTCTACAAGTTTATCCTTCTATTCTTAAAGTTTCCTTTTCATGATTATTGGCTAATTTTTTAAGCCCCTAATTATACTTTATTTTCTTAGTTAATGGCGGAAATAGAAGAACATGTCCCAATAATCAATGTGATAGGAAATGTGAAGATTGCTCTATTAATGTGACAGAGATGATGATATATCAAGTTGAACATATTGTGATTATGCCAAACCAGGTATCGAAAATCACAATTAATAATTGGTACCTAGATGAATGCCCAAATTCATCAAGGAAGAAGAAGATGAAGTCTCAAGGATGTTCATATGATAAAGTTGATAAGGGAAAGAAGACCCAATTTACTTTGTGAAAAAAGTGTGGAAAGTGGCGCCAAGGAGAATGTCACAAAGGAACCAGGAGATGTTTTAAGTGTGGGGTTATAGGTCATAAAGTATCCTATTGCTTCAAAAAAATGGATAATGTGATGAATAGAGATAAGGTTAGATCTAATGTACCTTATACTTTTCAATGTCGTAAATGTGGAGAAGTTGGACATTATCCAAGAAAATTCTCTCTTGGAAGGTATGAGAAGCATGATGAGCATCAAAAATATTCAAGGACAAGGGAACAATGCAAGTCCTATGCTGAGACGGATCATTATGACTAAAGTACAAGCAACTTCTTTGCAATAATTGTCTATGTCATGTTGTATTTTAGTTTGTGCTCTATGAGCATATCCTTAATGTTTTCTAAGAACATCGAGTCACTGCCTAAGATGGTTTTATATCATTAAGGAAAACATATATTGTTATGTATCACATGTTTATGTTGTGAAGTTGTTCTTCTTGAAAAAAAATGATTAGGGGATTAAAAGATGATTATTATTTTGGAAGACGTTCACTATTTTGGGAACCCTATATAATCGAGGCAAATAGATTACTATGGTATTTTCTTTGAGGAGTAAAGTTTGACTTATATTTTGAATAATCAATGAATTTAAGGTGAACTTATAGTAATTTAGGTTACTTATGGAAATGATTAACTTATCTTGGGGAAAATATGTTTAGGTTAGTTACTTTTGTTATAAGATTTTAGGAGTGGTTGATGTTGTTTGGAGATGAACGATAAAGATTATTTTGGAAGACTATGTTATCAAATCATTCTAATATTTGGTTTCAATCTTAATTTGGTTTATTTTGAGGAATTTTAAGGACAGTTATTTATGGAATGGTCTATGATGAACTTTGGGTAGTACCGTGGAACTTTAAAGATTTAAAGTAGTTTCCCTTCCTATGGGGTTCTTTGTTTTTGAAGAGTTGTTTTATCTTACCCATTCTATTTTTGGGATAAATGTTTAAAGATAGATAGTTATTCTTTTGTGGATTATGTAATTCTGTAGAAGATGATTATTGTGCTTTGATGAGACCAAGTAGTTTTGAATGCACTTTGTTTGGAGAAAAGATTAGTCTTGGTGGAAACTTATTAAGGGACGAAACTCTACTTGAAGGTAAATATATTTCCTTGTGTTTTTATTCTATGTAGTAAATGAATTCCTCAAAATTATTAAAAGGAACGTAAAACAAAAACGTTGTTGGTTTAAGTTTTCTACTGGGTAATCAAAAACCGTTTAACCCATCACAAGTTTGTGATTTTCTGGTGGTTAACTTCCTCTTAGACATGTTTTCTATCACCCTCCCTCAGAACTTGACCCTTTTTTTCTCCTCCATATCCATGTTTCCTACATGGAATCCTAGTATGGGTTAACTCGGGTGACCTTTGTACTTCCTTTTATTTCTTTTAAAGTAATAGTGTTACTGACTCTTTTTCCAATGTGGGACTTTCAATGAAATTTCCAAGCCCAATTTTAAAAATTACGAGGACGCAATTTCTTAAGGGGGGAAAGATTGTAATGACCCAAAATTTTGAATAAATCTTGCTTCCTAATTTTGTGTGTTATTTTATTTCATACTCAACAAAACTTTTTCATTTAATAAAATGAGTATAATTAAAATGAGACTGTTGGGTTTTGGCTAGTATATGACTGTTAGTCAATATGAACATTGGAAACTAAATGTTGCGACTATTATCTCTAAATACAAGTGATCTTGGTTAATTAATATAGAAAGAAGATTCGATGGCCTCATCCAGTAGTCTCGGGTCAATCGAAGCTCATCTAACAAAACTTGGGAAGGAGGTAGCACCACTGGGCTTTTCTCTGGACCAAACCCAAGTTGAACTTCATCGTGTGAAGCCAGAACGGAATCGCCTTCGCGAGAAGTTCAAACTGATAGAAATTACTACTCGTGCAATGTTGGCTGAGCCGCCCTCAGATTCTCTCACCTTAGCACACCTTACACTTAGGTCCTATGATGGGGTTATAAGGGGCTATATAAGAAGACCATAAATCCCTTGGGTAATCCTTAAATTTAAAAAAAAAAATTGATTTATTCTTATAATGAAGTTTATGAATTCTCAAATATCCGGATAAATATAGTATGCATATTTTTGATGAATTCTAGAAAAAGGATATTTGAAAATATTTATGTAAACCTTAAATAATTAATTGTGTGTAATTAATTTCAAAAAATGGTCTTCTAAAATTATGTTCAGTAAGAAATTTAGAGTCTAATAAGATCAACTTAATTTTTTATGAATAGTAAATTATGAATAGTGATTTTATTCTTAGGATTAGTAATTTGACCAAATGGATTAGTAATCTCACTTAAAGAAAGTATTAATATAATCTAGGGACCTTGATTAAGTAATGTGATTCAATAAAATAGGTAAATAACTGTTTCAGAAATTATTAGTCAAGTATTAGTTTTTTCAGGTGAATAGTGTTTTTTAATTAAAAATTAAATTAAAAATATTTAGAAAATCATTTTTATAAAATAGAGTTCATTTTTGAACTCATAGCATCGATATTATGTTAAGGTAATTTTTGGGTATTTTTCTGAAAAAAAAATTAATTTTCAGTGAATAGTGAATTTTTTTAAAATTTAAATTAAAAATATTTAGAAAAATATTTTTATAAAATGGAGTTCATTTTTAAAATCAGATCATCGATATTTAGTAAAGGTTAAATTTTGGGATTTTTCTGAGAAAGTTGAATTCTCGGTGAATAATGAATTTTCAGTTTAGAGTTTAGGGTGTTTAATGACATCATTAAGGATGTAATAATTATGTAATCATTATTTTCAACTTATGAATAGTAAAATAAGGTATTAGGTTTCCCAAGTGTCCAATACCATGGGAAAATACCATGGGCAAGCCCATGGTTTTGCGAATACCATCAATGAGGTGTCCCTTGGCCATTAATGCCTTGTCCCCTCACTTACCCTATAAATACCAAGCCATTCTCTCATACTTTCCATTCCAAAATCCTCCTCAACGAAGTTATGATATCCTTAACTCCCAAGGAGTCCTCCCAAGGTTCCATCAAGCCTCCCAAGGTCCTAAACTTCAATATTTTGAAGTTACTCTTCAAGGTAAGGGATCCTACCTCTCTCTTTCTTTCCAAGTACTCTCTTTTATGTCATTTCTTTTATGCTCCATGTTATTATGTTAGAGTATGTTCTTTTATATTCTTACTACTGTACTTTTCATTTTAATATAATGAGAGACCCCCTATTTCTCTCATCAATTCATTTTAAGAATGTTTAAGTGGCGCCGTTAGGCTGTCGAATTTTTAAGGGATTCTTTCACCCTTCTCATTTTCAAGTTCTATTTTCATGTCAAGTCTTTCAAGTTCCTTTTTATTATGTTGTGGTATTATATATATATATATAATACTTATATTTTATGTTCATATGATGAGATACCCTATTTGATCTCCTCAATTCTCTCTTTGAAGTTTTAAGTGACGCTGTTAGGCTGCCGAATTTTCATAAGAGAAATCTTATTTTTGTCTTCCTTCCATGTTTTTCATTTCATATGGTATGACTTTAAAATTTCATTACCATGTTCTTATATCATTTATATACTGTAACTATACTGTTTTATGGATCATTTATTAGTGGTTGAACCATGTCCCCTCTCTTTTCAATATTTTCTAAAACCCCATAACATAGTCGTTATGTTGCAGAATTTTCATCTCAAAATGTCTCTCTCTTTTTCTCAAATTCCTTTATTTTATTAAGTGAATACTCAAAGATATTTCTTATATATGGGTATTCACATATATATCAAAATTTTCTATTTTAAATTCTGGTATTTACATACATGAAACCCGCTTTCCTTTTCCGTGGGTTTAAAGTGACAAAAAGATCATGTCTTTAAAGCAGTTTTTAAAATGTTATGATTATGAAATGAAACCCATTTCTTTTATTCTATATGGTTTATTTATGAAATGTTTGATGATGATATATGTGGATAAAATTATAATAAATGAAAATTTAAGGGTGCGCCCTGATAGAGCTCCAATTCATTGGGTAATGACTTAATCTCTCGAGATGACCATTTTAACAATATCTTGGAGAATAACCTTGGTAATTTTTAATGACACCTTGGGGATGGACCTTGGTGAAACGGAAATGATTGTCTATGTTAAATTTTTTAGCCACATATTTAAGTTATAAAATACGTTATTTTTATTATGATATGCCACCTAATTTCTTTCTCATGCCTTAAAGTTCTTTTTTCATGACTTTGTTGATGTATCTCAATTTCACATGTTAAATGTTTCCCCTTGTTTCCCTTACTGGATCTTCTTCTCACCCTTTCTTTTGATGTATGTCCCCAGGTTATGAGATGCAGTAATGAACCTAGGATTAACATAAGGATAATCCTTTCAAGTGTTTATGAATAATGTTTTATGTTTTCATGTTTTAATTTCCTGGTTTCCAAGACACTAAACCTTAAAGATCCTCAGTTTGGTAAAATGTAATGAAAAGTTATGTTATAAAAAGTCGAAATACTATATGGGTATTCTTACTTCATAAATTTTACTGATGACTTGAGTAGATATGGATATTTATACTTGATGATTTATAAGTATGGGTCCTTTGATAAATTCAAAGAATTCAAGAATGAAGTAGAGAATCAACTTGGAAAGAAGATAAATAAACTTTAATCAAATTGAGGTGGTGAATATCTTAACCAAGAGGTTAATGAATTTCTGTGAGAGTTTGGGATTCTATATCAAATCACTCCACATTACACATTATAGTGGATTGGTGATATTAAAAGTAGGAACCATACCTTTCTAGACATGGTAACTTCGGTGATGATTCATACCGATCTTCCATTATCCTTTTGGTGATATGAATTAAAAAATGCGGTATAAACACTAAAATGAGTACCAAATAAAGTGTAAAATATGAGTGGAAATAAAATATTTCTATTACATACACATTTATGGGGTTGTGATGCGTTTCTTAAGGCCTTCTTAGGCAACAAACTAGAACCCCAAGTCACAAAGTGTATCTTTATAGGGTATCCTAAGTAAATAAAGGGATACTACCTATACAAACCCTCATACAAGAAAGTTATTATCATTATACAATCCTTATTTCTTGAGAGGGAGAACATACTCAAGAAGGATAGTGGGAGAAAGATTGATTTTAATTAATTTGATGCTCAAGATACAAAAGAGTTGGTACAAGAACATATTCCATAGGTCCCCATGTAAGAAGTTGTTCCTGAAATACATGTACTACATAGAAGCACTAGAGAGGTAAGAGAACTAGAGAGATATGGTTTTCGTGTCACCATAGATGGTGACACATTATTGGTTGATAATAATAAACCTCTATCCTATGAAGAGGTAAAATAGAGATCATAAGATGCAATATGGAAAGATTTCATGAATTCTGAAAAGTATTCCATGTATCAAAACCAAGTTTGGGTTTTGTTTGATCTTCTAGTTGATGAAAATCCATCTGGGTGAAAATGGGTATTCAAGATAAAACTAGTCATGGAAGTTAGAGTAAGTACATATAAAGAAATTCTAGTGGATAAAGTGTTTAAAAACATCAAGGCATTAACAATGAAAAACCCTTTTCACCGGTTTCCAAGTCTAAATCCATTAGAATTCTAATTGATATAGCAACTTACCTTGACTATAAAACTTGGAAGATGGATGTCAAAACATATTTCCTTAATGGGAACCTTTAGGAAGATGTCTGGATGATGAAACCAAAAGGGATTGTGACTCCAGATGATACCAAAAAGATATTAAAGTTGTATAGATCCATTTATGGGCTGAATCAAGCATCCAGATCATTGAACATTTGATTCAATGAAGTTATAAAAGATTTTAGTTTCATTAAGAATGAATATAATCCATGTGTTTATAATTGTTTTAGTGGTAATTCAGTTGTTATCTTAGTATTATATGTTGATGACACATTACTTATTAGAAATGGCATACCAGTCTTACAGTTTATTAAAGACTGGTTAAACTAGTGTTTCTCCATAAAGGACTTAGGTGAAGTAGCCTATATTCTAGGGATCAAGATTATTCATGATAGATCCAAGAGGTTTCTTGGACTAATTCAAGGTACATACATTGAATATATACTAAATATATTTAGTATGGAACAATTTAAGAAGGGATTAGTTCTAGTGTTACATGGTATACATCTTTATAAGAAAATGTATCCTCAGACACAATAAGAGAAAGATAGAATGAGTAAGATCTCATAATCTTCGGCAATATGATCAATCATATATTCAATGTTATGTATTAGAATTTATGTTTCCTATGAATTAATCATAGTAGGCATAGTTTATCCATGAGAACAACATTGGTCTGCTATTAAATTTATCCTTCAATATCTAAGAAGAACTAAGGATATATTCCTAGTGTATGGAGGAGATGAGGAGCTAGTCATAATGGGTTATTATAATTCTAGTTTTAAAATAGATTGGAATGACCGGAAGTTGCAGTCATGATATTTTTTCTATCTCAATGGTGGAGTTGTGAGCTAAAAGATTTCAAAGAATCTAGTTGTTACTAATTCTACAGAAAAGTCTGAATATATAGAAACTTTTAATGTATCTAAAGAATCCATTTGTCTATGAAACTTTATCCAAGATCTTGACAAGGTACCTAATAGTAAATACCCTATCACATTGTATGATAATAATATTATAGTGTTGGATCTTGAAAAATATCCAAGATTGCATCAATAGATAAAGCATATACTTCGTAAGTATCACATCTTGAGTGATTTTTCTCATAGGGGTGAAGTTTCAGAAATAATTTTTTCATAAAATAAAACATTTTAGGTCCATTGAATAAAGTTCTATAATAATATAAGCAAGAGTATCATATGAAATCTAGTGGATTTAATGTTTTTATAAGTTGTATCTAGTGCAAGTGAGAGTATATTGAAGTTAGTGCCCTGGAACCAACTTTTTTGTACTTTATGATAATATGTATTGATTGTTTTGAATATTAATAAACTTATTATCGCATCATGATAATTCATATACATGAAAGAGTATGTGATAATGTCCTAAGAGTATTTTTCCCACTGAAATGTCATAACAGTTCCCCTCTATGACCTTTCAGTGTGACAGCTACTCTTAGAACATTATCATATACTATGTCATGTAGAAGAACAATCATGATGTGATAAAGAGTTTATTAATATTCAAAATAATGAATAAATATTACTGAATTATTATCTAATAAATAAATAATAATTGTTCAAGGTTTAATAAATATTGTGGATGAATAAAGGATTGAGATTAATGGTTTGGTGAGAAATAATATATATTGAATATTATTTGAATAAATAATATTTAATTTAATTTATGAGTTAAGATCATGTCAAGAAATAATAATATTATTATTATTATTATTTACATGGGGTTCCATAGGAATTAAGAAAAATTGTAAGGGTGCATGAAAAATTATTATTTTTTAACTCTAGTGGTATATAAACCCAATTATATTATTTTTTTAGAGGTTGCTAATTTTATTTTTGTTATGAAAAAGACATTTGGTGATAATTATCTCAAATTCATAGAGAGATCCCTCTCTAAGAACTTTCTCAATAATGAAAAGTGATAATCCTTTATCTCCACTCTCAATTATAGAGAGAGATAAAAGATAATCCTTCTTCATGTGATTCTCAAGGTAATCAAAGGAGAATGATGCAAGTGTCGGGATCTACTATACTAAAACCTGGATATTCCTATGGTTTTGTTCAGATATTCTTAGTAAATGTGTGGATTACCACTAGAGAGAATCTAATCTTGATTACTAAAATGCAAGGATGGTATGACTTAGAGACATTGTTAGATCCATTAATGAAGAAAGAATTAATTACAAGGTAATTCTCTAATTATTTAAATTAATTATAAATAATATGGGATGATCCTGCATCCTGGTTTCGCTGTTCAATCGTCAATTATTCTTTGAGTCATTTTCGTTGATCATGGCATTTATCATCATGTAAATTTTGAATTAATCATTGATTATAATAAAAATTTGAGTTGGGTATACCCCATCTAGTTCTTCTTTTATGCCCAGAACCTTTAGAAAATACCCTTAATATATTAACATTAATGTATATAAATGATAATAATATAATTATAATATTGTGTCAATGATAAAATTGTAAGAAGATAATTAAGAAGAAAGTCAATTAGTTGATGATACTCATGGAAGGGACTTGGATTTTCCTTGGAAGTCTCCTTGAATTTTAAGGGGTTATGCTAACTATGAGTGACTTGGGGATTATGTTCATGGGAGAGGGTTTTGGGGATGGAGAAATGGTAGGTTTTAATGTGCAATTTGAATGGAAGGTGAGTCCTAAATTGGTGAAGATGTTACCCTTTTATAGGTGAAGTAAATGGTAGTTTTGGGAGTAACCCTTACATTTTAAATAATGTAAGTTTATTATCCAAGTTTTAAATGACACAAGATGGAAAAAATAGGATAGGAAAAGGATTTTTTAGTTGAAACTCACCTTAAACACTCCTTAGAAAATTTTGAGTGATTATGGTTTTTTAAACTATTTTCCTTTTACCCAAACTTACTCTTACCCTTAATAATTAATTTTAATTAATTTCATAAATATCACATTTTTCGACTAAAAATAAACCTTTTTAGAAAATGCTCAAAAATTCATACTAAGTATATTTTGATATGAGGAATTAAAAATAACTTTTTTTATTAATTTAAAATTCCAAAATTTAATAAATCAAATTTTTAATAAAATCATAAAATACAATGAAAACCCATTTTATTGGAAAATGAAATTTTTAAATATTAATTGTTATTATTCTTATTACCAACTAAATTGGTGTTAATCAATTATTAATATCAAACATAATTTATCATTATTAATAATGTGTTTCTTGACATAAAATTGTATATATCATAAAAGTAAATTCATATAAAAATATTTTTCTAAACAATAAATGATCTTAATAGTCATTTTAAGTAAACTCATTTAATTTCAGTCATATTAAGAGTAGTATTTATTTTTATTTATACATATATTTCATAAATCAGTTTTTCCTATTCATTCCTATTAATTCAATGGCTGGGTTTGAATGGTCATACTTAAACATTTATATCATGGTTCCTTTTAAGTTTGGTGTAGCATGTAGAGTATGTTATCGAACAAATTGAATTATTTAAATGTAATCATATATTATAATTTCATGGTATTACATGTGGGAGAATAGTGATACATTAGAATAGGATTACCCAATTGGTCAATCATATATGGTACATGAAAAGAATTGAATAAAATAAAATGACACCCAATCATGAATTCCTAAATCACCTTGGACCCATATTCACATCCCCACTAAGATTCTAAAGATTATCCACTTGTACTAGGTTCATCGCCTAAACCTACATGTCAACCATAATATTTTCATGCACACCAAGGTTCCCATGTAGGGCATGAGCATAAAACATGGAAGGGAACCACCAATGATGCCGATAATAAAAAAACCAGTATATATTTACATGCATGTTATGGATGAAAGGAAGTCATAATATCACATGCATATAGTTTTCAAACCATTCGATGCTAAAGAAGTCACCATGATGGTCAGATCATGCATGTTTCATGCAGTTCCATAATAAGAAGTTTCTCCCATGATCTGAACACAACATTAGTGTGAATGATCTATCACCACTCATTCAAATAGTATATGTGAATGAGCTAACACCAAATATTATTTTAATGTAAATAAGGAATTACCACTATATCACATAAAGAAATGTATATATCACCACATCATAACCCCAAGTGATTAAGATATCATTAAAACATAACCCCAAGTTGAATGATATATCACTGAAAATTTTCCCTGTGATGAATGATTCATTATAGAAACACAATTCACAAGGATAATGATCTATAACTCAAACAATCCTCAAGGTGAAAGATGATTCATAGAAAAAAATCCCTAAGGTTAACAATATATCACTGAAACAAAACCCTCAAAGTGAATGATGCATCACCAAAACACAATCCTTAAGGAGAATGGTTTATTTCTGAAACACAATTCCCAAGGTGATTGATCTATCAAAAAACACAATCTCCAAGGTTAATGATGTATCATCGAAGAATAATCCCTAAGTTGAATAATATATCATTGAAATAAAATCCTCAAGGTTAATGATCTATCACTGAAACACAGTTCCTAGGGTGAATGATGTATCCTTAAAACACAATCCCTAAGGTGAAAAGTTCATCACCATAAGCATAACATATTCATAGACGAATGATTAATTTTCATAAACATAACATATTCAAGAGTGAATGTATTATCACCATAACTTAAAAAATCCAGGGTTGCATATTTTATCACTATAAATATAAACATGTTCATAAAATAATAATCATCATGGTGAATGGTTCATAACCCAAGGAATTGGTTCAATTTAACCCTAGATTATTCACTAGGCTACCCATTCCCATGATGTTATACAGTTTATTACACAATATCTAAGCTTGGCCTTCCTTGGCATGGATTAAGGTTCCATATAATTACCCATATTAGAAGGGCCATAATATAGTGGAAACTCACTATATTGAAGTCCCATTATAAGGGATAACTTATTTTTATCCTAACCAACACATGAGTTCTCACCCTCATGGGACACTCAATAACACCATACAAGGATCACAACTTAGGTTAGGGATAAGTACACCCCCTCATGGTTCCATTACCCAAGAATTCCACCAATTTATTAAGGAAACATGGCCATCAGTAACCACATGGCTAACACTTAAGGTTTAGAGGACCTATAATGATCTAAATAGTATATATCCATTACTCAAAAATCAATGAAACTGCATTAGGTTTAATCCCATATCATCCCCACATACCTGTCTATGCTCACATCACATGCATCCAATTTCAAGAAAAAAACCATTAGATCACCCCTATCCATCTCTCTAAGCAAGAATCACATATCAAAAAAATAGAACTATATCACTTGTGAAATTTTTCAATGATGGTCACCCTCATTGGGCTATAATCTCGCTTTAATTGAGCCTTCCCTGTAGGAAACATATCCATTAATGTCTATGTAATAAAATCATAACATCTTAGGGTTGACAAGGTTCCTAACAAAACTCCATGGACCTCATACAAAAGAACTCACTTGTGGTTCCATCACGGGTAGCTCGCACCCACTTACCCATGCTTACAATCCATAAAATATAAGCACAATCATATAAATAGGAAATATTGGGGACCTTTTACATCAATAATGGAGTTAACCCCTCAAGTCACATTCACTTTATCCCCGACTAAGCCATCATCAGTCACAATCATCATCTATGATCCCCCAGATCAATCTAAGGACTTTATCATCAATTAAAAACAATATATGTAAAAATTACTTAACTATTTTCTCATTTTCCATTTTGTAATATTCTAGGTAAAACTCATTAGGTAGTGTATCCTCACTAAAACCTCGAGCAATAGGATGAGACCTGCCCCTGAAAAACCATTATGTACACTTCCAATAAAATTTATATAAACCAACTTCAATTTATCAAATAATTTCATTCCAATTTGATAAAAATAACTAATAATCGATGTAGAGGATTAACATAAATGAAACAATGAATAACCTCACGTGGTCAGCCTCCCTTGGGCTCCCATATCCATCCTAAGAAAAATCCCATTCATTATGGACTTATTCCATGATTTAGTGGAATAGATAAAAAAATACCTAAATTCAAGTCATTGAAATTATGAGAGTGTAAGAGAAGGAAAAATTATGAGAGAAATGGGGAAGATCTCAATTTTATTAGTGAATCACAACCTCAAAACCTCTATGTATCAAATAAGTTAGAGAAGGGGAAAAGATAGAGCAAAGGGGAGGCCTCTTCTATCTTGACAGCTATATGAACCATAAAATCCTAAGGGGTTATCATGTTTATAACATCTTTATAAAAAAATGGATCATTATCTTATTACAGCATGAACCTATGATTCATGATGAAACTCCCCTACCCTGTGAATTTAAAAAACTACATAAGGGAATGTTGTGGTGTGACTTTGAGTGTCATGGTGCAATGAATCAATCCAAAGTATCTTGACATGATCATATATAACCATTGCAGTATGAACATGAATCTCATGACACAATTATTCATTCTAGAGTAATTCTAAATAATTATGGCCCATATGTTGTAACATTAACTGAGGATTCATAGTACAATGTCCTTTGATTATGGAATGAAAACTCCCCATGATCTTGAAATTTATTCTTACAAAGGGAATTATAGTGTGATCATATGAATTGTGGAACAACACCCCCAAATAATTTATTTATATGTATAAATCAAGACTCCCCATCACAATGCAATTCACCCCATTGTAGTGTGATTTTTTATAGCTTCAAAAATGAACCATTAATTCATCAAACAACTGAAACTGTCAAAATATACATGGTTTAGGAAAAAAATTAAAAAATATATATACCTCAGGATATGAGAGGTGTTACTAACTACCCACCATAAAAATTATTTTCCCTGATAAGTCTCACATTTCTTCTCACATGATCCACATTGGTCATTGGTAATTGATGCATATTCTAATTCTTGATCTCCAACTATTCATATTCATACCCTTAAAGCACCTAGACTAATGGAATAACCAAAAAACTAAATACCCAATGATTTGAATCATCACACATGGTGATTATTCCCTAAACAACACAGTAAAACTCATATCTAATTAATTATACTAGATCACACACGACATGAACTAATTGGTACCACATTTCACTGACCACCTCCAAAGACCCAATATCCTAAGCACTAAAGTTCCAACTCAATTCACCAAATCCAAAAGTAATTTGCATTCCTATAAAATTTATTAAATCTATCATTGATAACATCACACTCCTATGGTAGAATTTTTTTAGTCTATACCAAACAGTCACATGCTTGGTACTGAACTTGGGAATCTCTAAAATGCTTGAGCCTTGAATTCATGGTCTCATGATCAAGACTCAATATAGATCATGAAACATCACTCTATTATATAGGTCAATGTACTATTTTCAAGTACTAGAATTCCATGAACCCTATCACCCTATTGGTATATTCCCCAAAACTCAAACTCAATCATCCACCAGACCACAATCCAAAACTCACAATTATCAGTTACTGGATGTATTGAATCAATATAACCATCATGGATTGATACTCATATTTGGTTATGTCCATTTTATAAAACATAATTTGATCTCTTTTTTTCAAACATTGATGTAAAACCACAACCACCTCCTGGTTGAGTCCACCAATCATATCACCCCTAGAATTTTCTAAAATTATATTAAAATGAGTTTCACACACTTAGACCATCTATGGTGTGCTGACTACCATTGGATTTACCATATCATAAAATGGTAAGCACCAACCTACATGCATCCCCCTATAAGTTGAATAATGATACTCGTGAGCCTTGAATTATCTCAAAAGACTCATCCCATGAGCCTCGATCTAGAGCTTATGACATAATTGTGATTTATGCTACCATTTTCTAGTTTATAAATCATTTATATTCCTAAAACTTGTTTCATACTCTAACATCTCATGGTTAGAGACCCACTCACTAGCATGTGACTCTCATGTTTCAACCCGCTACAGACCCTACACTACCGTTAGCAATTTCATCTTACCATCAACACCCAATTCAACACAATTGAGTCACTCTACAAACTCCTCAATCATTATATCAAGTTACTCATCTCATCGGCATACCATATCATCCAACATCCACCCCACCACAATTCCCAACATGAGAAGGTATAACTCATCACCCCTGAGATCAGACCAATTCAACCTTACAAAAATTCCCATGACCCATAGACCATTATATCATGTCCCTATGGAGATCTCATATCCTACAACAGTCATATCTAAATCCACCAATTCTCTATGTTCAATCCATACATGACCATCTTTGGGGTAACTCTTTCTCCAAGTAACATACATTAAGGCATCACAATGCTAACTTCCTTAGCCATTTTTCAATCATATACAGGTTTCTCACACCTTTCCCAAGGATCATCTCACATCCTAAGTGTGATTAAAAAAAATTACATTGAAATTCCATAATCCATATCTAAGAAATCAAAGAAAGTAAGGAGTCCTGGATTTCATTATAATATACAAGTGCCTCTCAAGTTCCTACACCCCATAAAGTTCTCAAAATAATGAAAACGCATCCTAGATATCCCTAGTGTATATAAGAAAGATCACATTTCACCAAAATGCATCCAAAATCATCATCATGACCTACCCCATAGAGTATCATGAATCTTAATCCCCAATATTCATTTCTTATAGATTTTAAAAAACCAATCTCATCAGTATGCCCCATATGCCATACTACTATTCATGCCTACCCAAACACAAATATAATCATTTCAAGGTTAGGATTAGGATGTTCTAAGAAACATACCGCATATATTGATAAAAACTCACTTACTCATTAAAAGGTAAGTGAGTATCTAATGAACCACCTATAATGGTGTATAATTATCCCCATTGTAAAAATAATACATATCCAAGCAGGCATACACCCAAACGCTAACCTATCTAATAACCCAACTCATATCATTAAGATTAATATTTGAAATATCCTAGGAAATCCATCATAATAAATATTTTACCATGCCTCACTTGTATGTCAAACACATCCTGCACTTGAAGCACTATTTGGGTCGTCATTTCTAGCACCACCCTAAGTCATCTCTCACATGTGTATACCATATACTCAATCACGCATCAACCATATGTCATATCTAGTACACAAATAATCTACCTATGATTTTCATTTCTATGGAAAAAGTGTGTATGGGATAACCCCTTCCCACTAGGTTTTCCCTCAAATATAATAACCCTTCTTGAGTAATAATTAGGGTACCCTGTTATAATGTTAACATACTCAACTCACCAAAATCCTATGTCATGTATCATCATCACTAGGCTCTTTGATAGGGTTTATTGGTAAAATTTCACATAGGTAACATCCCATGAAGAAAATCCTATGATTATGTCTTGAATATCTTAAGGAAACTCATGTACCACCTTCTAATCCCTAGGATCTCATACATGTCGGGTACCCCCACACCCAGGCCAACTACCCACTCTAGGGTCATCATTTGAATCACATTTTTAAGAACATAATAGATGGTACCCCCTAATAAATGCATCTATTAATGTCATTATAAATAATAATAGGTAGTAAAATGTAATGTGTCTCACTGCTCTATACACGCCCTATGACATAGGGGTCTCATTCACTTAGGCGTGACTCAATCCTAGCCTACCAACTCTTAGATTCAGCTATCAAAATGCATATATTTGCATCACCATCCATCACATAAAAAACAAAATAACCAATAACCATGGTCTATTCAAGAATAATTCCATCAAAAATTATATAACAAAAAAATATACTACTTATTATTAACACATTAAATAATTGAGGCCTTCCTCATAATCATATCATCAATCAAAAACAAGCCTATAAATTTCATGAAAATCCTATGTGCCAAAATTATGCATGAACTCATTCCTCTTACCACCTAGAGCTAAGAGAAAAACCATAAATCAATAAACAAAAACATAATCCTTTGAAAAAATCAACTCAACTATAATAATGAAAAGAAATAAAATCAATCCCAACTCCCTTGCAACTTGGACTTCGATTTAAATAGGTGTTGTCAAGGTATAAACATAGATTCCATCCCCAATTATAACTATTCATATCTACTTATATCATATCTCAAATAGTAATGCAAAAAAACAAAGTTCTAATACTATCATGAACCACCCCCACTGGAACCCCTCCTAGGATGGAAGTGAAGACAAGTGTGACCCCTAAAGCCCACCTCCAATAGACTATGGGTTGGTGACTAACATCGAGGGTATAAAATATACAAATATGGGAGGCATTACCCTCATAATTCCCAAGAATATAAAAGAACCACCAACCAACTCCATAATATAATAATATAAAGCACCCCAAAAATACTTTTAATATTGTACATAATTAAAAATATAATATATAAATACCATATACAAATTTATATAGAAGAAACTCCTCATTCACCAACTAACTCTAAAAACCTCCATGAGCTAGTAAAGTTCATGTCATTCACTAATCCCATCTCACAAACCTGAAATATATTTATAAGGGTGAGCATACAAGTATACTCAATAGGATCCTCCCTAAGACCTATCATGAAAATATAGAAGAAGTGTTACCTAAACCAGATCAACTAATTTTCCTTGCTCTCCAAGTTATGCTCACCAAATATCACATAGAAGTATAAGTAACTTAGCATCAAAATTATATATAATAAGAAGGTACCTTGCTTCTACTTTCCCACTGAAGCATTCACCCTAAACCCCAAGGTCACACATCTCAGAGCTTCCATCCCGTCTATAAACCATATTACTACATACCATGTCATATCCATATTTTCATAACCACAACCACATCCACATAACTAAATCCATATCACCATCACACCCAGATTATCGTAAAACATGAATTAGAGCCATTTGAACCTGCATATACATACACTAAACCTTACACCATTATAGTTTGTTTATATATACACATATCAAAATTGTATGCCATTATATCCTATATATATACATGTATCATAAACTTAAGCCATTATAGCCCCCATATATGCATGTGTCATAACTGTAATCCATTACAGCTTATACGTATACACATACTATAAACTTAATTCGTCACATCCCATACACATATATATATTATACTATGTCTAGAAGAAAGAGAAAGGTCAGAGGAGTAGTTAAGCATTTTTAGCCTTTATAGCCTGGATGTTGGGAAAAATACTTACAACCCAAAACCATATATGGTAATTAGTCATGGTACCCAACATGGGTGGGGACAATATGAAATCACAAAATTATATTTAATATATATATCACACATACCCATTTATGTTCAACTATATAGTACAAAAATATGAACCAAAGAATAATTCTGCCACATATTTCAACTGCCAACTCTTGGAACAAGATGAAGAAACATTCTAAGCATAACAAGCACCACTAGACAATTCCTACCATGTAATGATTTATATCAATTTCTAATAACCTTATATCTCAAAATTAAATTATTGATTCTTTAATCATTACATTAATATCATTTTACAAATTACATTTTGTTTTAATTAACTACTCAACTCATCAATTAATTCATTAATTCATTTATTACTCAGTATTAATCCATCAAAACCCATTACCATTAATTAATTATTAAATTCATTATTATTCCATAATTTTGGGATACTAAGACATTTCTATGTCTACTTTAAAAAAGAACCAAAAAAATAATAAACCAACCATCGAAAAATCACCACCACTAACATGTTCCAATCACCATAACATTATCCACATCACTACTCAACATCATTGACACCATCCTCCCATAAACCACATCAAATCACCACCATCACAACACCATAAACAACCCAACCCTCTCTACAATAATCCAACTAAACCTAGTTTCATATAATCACAGCAAGGGTATTATTATAATTATAACTATAGTAGCAATAATTATCTAGGAATAAAAACCAAAATAGAAAAAAATATTAACCAACACCAAAAATATTAAAACAAGTGAATCCCAAGCATAAAAAACACTAAATATAAATCCCAGATTTTAGAACACCTCTTTTATTTTATCATCTTTAAATTATTGGTCAATTATGAATATGTTAAACAATCCTAAGAAATATTATCACAAAAACCATAATCTATAACAATAACTACAAATAACATCAATGTACTATTCTTAAACCATGATTTAACCATTTTGAATAATTATAGGAATAATTATCAATAATTATCAATTTTAAGTTCAATATTATCTTTTTTACCATATTTAAGTTCTTTAAGAATTTATAACATAATAATAAAATAATGATGATTATAAAAATACAGAATTAGACCACCATACAATATAAGAAATATTATATAATCAAAATCATGAAAAATAGTATAAACAAATTTAATCCACAACCTTCCCCTTCCAATTTCTTTAATTCTAATCTATTATCTTATTAAGATAATTTCAACTCTTTACCCAAAAAATATAAAGCATGATAATTCCATACTCACACATTATGATAAAAGAGAAGTTTTAAATCCCCTAACTTGAAACGAAGCTTCAAAAGTTTTAATATAATAGCGAAAGGAGGAATAATGGAAACCATCACCATGGATCACCAAGACGGTCCCACAACAACCTATAAATATCATCCTATCATCAAAACCTAACCAAAAACTTTTAGTACTGATAAAACTAACCTATCATGGAATGGTGGGAAGAGAAAAATAGAAGAATAATAAGAAGAAATAATAAGAATAATAAAGAAATAAATGAGGAAAATAAATACCTTGGATCGAAAGGAATCCATTATATAAAGAAAAATCCTAAGGATCAATCATGGGAGACAAGGATAAAGTGACCTGAGTATAAAATGCATACATATTATGTCATTTTATATAAATATTCATTATATATAATGATAAATAACACCCTAAAACCTATAGGTTTAGTGTTTTAGATATTAGATACATAACCAACCTATTATACAAACACTTTCAACATTTCTCCCAAATATTATTTTCACATGATACCCTTTTAGAAACATCAAATATAATACTCTTATTCATAACTTGGGAAATGAAAACATGTGAAATGTGTGAGATCAGATTATTATTAAGGGTAAATATAAGAGATAAAAATAAAATATTATAAGTGAATATAAGATGAGCATGTGGGTAAGAGAATATTGGCATGAAATAAGAGAATCGTACTCAATCAAATATAGATCATAAAATCATGATTCATGGAACAAAATATTTTGGAATAACATAAAAAATTAGATATATACATTTGTAAATATGATATAATATTTATTATATATGGATTATAACATAGTCATGAAGCATAATATAGGTAATTGGTATAAAACCAATCATAAAATTGTGAACAAACCCAATTATTACCATGAATTTCATTATGAGAAAACACAATGATTCTCATACATTATGCTGTGATAAAAACAATCATTCCCATGAATTAAGTTGTCAAAAAACCCAATCATAACCATTCATTAAGTTGTGAGAAAACCTAATCATGACCACATGTTAAGTTGTGATAAAAATAATAATTCCCATGAATTAAGTTGGGAGAAAACCTAATAATATCCATAGATTATTATTGGTTAGATTGGATTAATCAAGGGGGGTGAATTGAGTAAAGAAAAAAATTTAAAACTTATTTATAAAACAAAATACCCTGATTTTAGAAAACAAACAGTAAAATAATACACTACATATTTCTAATTTAATGTTTTAAAATAAACTCTCAAGAGATTGATCAAAACTTAGTTAGAATAAATTTATATTATCTTAATATTTTGATATCACTCTACTCTCATTAAATAGTAGATCTATCACAGATAAATATTATCTATCAAAGTACATTTTTGAAAAGGTTATTTGAAAAAAAAGTTTTAAAAACATAGGAAACAAAAAATATAACACACAATATAAATAAAAAAACAAAAGGTTAAGTCTCAAGATGAGACCTATTCCTCTATAATTAATAGTATCCCATTTTTAATCATGTTTATTAGAATAAATAGGATGATCTCCAACCTAAATCAGGTATATCTTATAATGGCATGTGGGGTTTTCTAGGATATCACACAACCTCTTCCATAGTTTTCATGGGTTGTGTGATATCCTAGACAACCCCACATGCCATTATAATAGGATAGAGTGAAGGTTCAATAGGAGTTTTACCTTTGTCCTTGGGTGGAGTAGGCGAATGTGCTAGGATAGGGTGAGGATAATATAAAACGCTTGGAATTATAATTCACTTAGAAATATTTCTGATGTGATGAATGGATTAAGGAAGACTAAGACCAATGGGAGTTGCAGGAAGTGTAGTGGCTGGAGTGGTAGAAGTTGTAGCATTGGTTATTGTAAGATCAAGAGGAGTGAGAATGGAAATGTTGACTATGTAAAGGTAAGGTTCTAACAGTCAATTTATGAGTGATACATATCTTTATCCATGATTTATGAACTATATAAACTCATCTTTATCAATCACAAACCGATCCAGTAAAGGATCCATGATTGAAAACTTTTCCACATTGGATTTAAAGGCTTGGGTTGGGGGAGTAATTTTAATATATTGATCCAAACACCAAAACTAAGTATTTAAATATAATTTAGTGAAAATATGATGAATATAATATTTAATGTAACCCTTAATTGAATCCTTATCCTTGGTGGTCTTAACTATCTCAGCTTTAATCATGTCAAAAATCTTCTCACCATGAGCTGCAACATCCATTTGTATCAAATTCTTATAATCCTTGAAAATATATAAAATAATTTGGATTTACTTATGAATAATTATTCTAATATGATCTTAAACTATTGAAATAGGTGTAGAAGGAGAATAAATAGAATGAGTATGAAGGATAAAAGAGTTGGTAACAGTAGTGAGATACCTATGGTCAATTTTAACCATCATATCTATTAAATATACCTGAAGAACTCCCACTTTTTCCATAAAACCTTCAATATAATGATCCATATGATCTACATTGAGAAATAAATTTGGTTTAATATGAGCTAAAATGCTAGAAATGGAAAAATATATATCCTCTTTTCTACCATATTCACCAGCACTACCTAAAACTAGAAAGATCTCTTTCAAAACTTCTAAAAGATCATTATTAAATTATATGAAGTCAATTGAGGTAATTAATAAAATAGAAGTAGTATCATCTGGTTGAGATGAAGTAGGTATTGGATTTTAGTCGCTAGAAACTAAATTAGAGGGCCACAACATTAATCTTTCATTATCTGAGGAGTCATGGTTAGGATTCTTGATTTATGGAATCAAACTATTTGAATATTTAACAATAACATTCTATGTTTGAGTATATGAGTCATTTATAGGATTTCCATGAATAGATATGTCTGAAACATGTCCTAGAGAAGAATTATTAACAAGTTTTGTAAGAGTTGAGCTAAATATATTATTTAGGACATCATAAACTAAAAGATCAACCCTACCTTATTCTTCAATAATAGGAGAATAGGGGAACTATATAACTTATTGTGGATCTTTTTGAACAATAGGTATTTTATTTCCACTATGATTGGGTTTAATTTCATTATTATGGCCATCCCCATCATCACTATCAGGTGCAGGTGGATCTAATTTTATGAGAGAGGTCTTAGGAGATTTTTCCTCTCAAAGAGGTGTAGAGTCAAAAATTGGTGCTCCCATATCTCAAATTTAGGTAGACTATTTTTATTTGGAGGCCCATTATCACTTCAAAAGTTAGTAATATTTAGTCCAAAGAGTAAAGATCCTATAATCTTCTCCCTCTTGGGAGTTTCTAATCCTTTTATGGGTCCTTTAATTCTTTCAACCACTAGAGACTAATCCAATCCTCCTTCATATGACCTCAAGTTTTCCTCATTAAGTTCCACTTATGTATACTTATTACTATATTCTAAATATTATTTTAGTATCAACTACTTGATCAGGTTTCAAACTTGAATCAATTACATCTCTTGGTATATTTGGATTCTTTAGAGTATTGAAGTTCTTATACAGCTTATCATCATCAAAAAACAACATCTTTTTCCAAGGGTTCCAACCAACATAAATCTTTTTATATCCAAATACTTTAAAGTAATTAACTTTAGGTTTTATACTATTCAATAATTCATAGGGAGTCTTATTTAAAATACATATTAAAATAACCCTATTGATAATATAACATATTGTATTGATAGTTTCATCCCAAAAGTAGATAGATAAGTCAAACTCATTAAGCACAGTCTTGGAAATTTCTTGAAGTGTTATGTTTCTTCTTTCAACCACTCCATTTTGATGAGGATTACTAGGAGTAGAGAAGTTGTGATTATATCCATGTTGTGAGAATAAAGTTTCAAAGTCTTGATTTTAAAACACATAGCAATGATCACTCCTTAAGTTCTCAATGGTAATTACACTAAGGTTTCATAAATACTTATCATATTTTGAAAAACATTAATAAGATTCACTTTTGTGATATAGAAAATATACCCATGTGAATCTTAAATAATCATTAACAATCACATAGGAATAGTTATTTCATGCTAAACTGGAAACTTGAGATGGTCCAAACAAATCCATGTGAACCAATTCTAGGGGTTAATAGGTTGAAACCTATTTATTTTTCTTAAAAGAAATGTTATGATACTTCCCTATTTGATAAGGATTGTAGAATTTATTTTTTGAGAAATTATATCTTTATAAGATCCCTAACTAAATCTTTCTTATTAATATTTATAAGAGAGTGCATATTGTAGTGTTATATTATCCTATTCTATAACCAATATTCTCTATGAAAGTCACTTAAGCAAGAAACATTTTTAGAAATCAAAGAAACTAAATTAACATCATATACATTATCATTTATTAAAGTAATAAATACTAAAGCATACTTGTAATCATAAATTTTACAATAATTATTCTCAAACATAACATTAAAACCATCATCACATAATTAAGAAGTATTAAGTAAATTATACTTTAAACCATCAACATACAAAACTTTTTAAATTAAAACATAGTTAGAGTTATTGATTTATCCAAGGTCTACCATTTTTTCTTTCGCATTGTCACAAAAATTGTAATTCCCTCCATAAAATTTTATATGATTATTAAAACTTAATAAATCCCTAGTCATATGTTTGGAACATCCACTATATATACACCATGAGTTCTTACTGGTAATCTTAAATCATTTTTGTAACACAAAATTAATTGAGCAATGATTTTGGTACCCATATTATCTTAGGTCCAAAAATATTAGCACATAAATATTTGGTAATAAAAAGTTGTTTAATGGTACTAAAAATAGAATATTTGAGATAATAAACCTTCTTAGGTCCATAAATATATGAATTTTTCAAATAATTGGAAGAACTTAAACTATTAACAAATTTATTCTTATAAATTTTCCTTTAACAAAGTTGATACCCATTCCTAGTTGTATATTTTGGTGTGGTATTCTTACCAAGAATCATGGTCAAGGTTTCTCTTCCTTAAGTGAACTTTTCAAGGACCATTTTTAGTTTTTTATTAGAAAATTTAAGTACATTGTTTTCTCTTAATAGTACAAAATTCTTTTATTTTTCAATACAGAGATCATACTTCAAATTAGCATAAAAATTATGTTGCTTCTTCAGGATTTATGATTATCATTTAACTCATTAAATATTTCCTCAAACATAATAAAATACTCAAATAAATATTCTATATACATGTTAGATTCATCAAGTGTTTTATTTTAAAATTTAATAGGAATAATATTTGTTACCTCATGTGTTATTACCATAAATCATAGATTTTCTTTCTCATGAAGACCATCTCTGGATGAGCCTAAGTCACTTGAGCTATCCTCAAAAGCAATCCAAGTTTATTTCATGTATTTATTATATTTCTTTCCTCAATACTCATACTTCTTTTTATATTTAAACTTTGGAAAATCATCTTTGATGTTTCCTTTTCCCTTTCACTTATAACAAGTAACTTCTCCAAAGTTATCATCCTTCTTCCAATATCCTCTCTTATCATATTTTCCTTTAAAATTTGATTTTCTAAAGAACTTATTATTTATATAAAACTTTCGAAACCTTCTAGCTAGATTATCCATTTCCTCACCACTATATAAATCATCTTCACTCCCACTAGTATTACCATCTTTAGAAACATCCTTTGATTTAGATTGAGATACTTTGAATGAAATTTACTTATTAGGTTCAATATCTTCATTGTCCACCTAAGATATTCTAAATTCATTGTTAATTTTCCAATTAGTTACTTGACTAGTAATTTTTCAATGTCACAGGATTCTCTAATGGAGATAGCATTTACTCTCCAACAATCAGGTTGACATCTCAAGATTATCAATACTTGAGCTTTATCATCCACTTTTTTTCCAATAGAAAACATGGTGTTACTAATTTTATTGAACCTAATATACATATTAGAAATAGATTCATCATGTTACATTTTTAATATATCATATTTAATCATATAAGTATTTAATCTCATTTCATTAACATTTTAAGTTCCTTCATGAGACACAAAAAGGGTATAACATATTTAAAAAGTAGTATCACAAGAAGATATTCTGTTAAATTCATCCTCCCATAAATAAAAATACAAATAATTCATTAGATTCATAGGTGGCCTTAGTGGATTTACTCCAATAATATCTTATGGATTTTTATTTTTCATATTTATCTTCTATTATAATCCAAATATCAAAACCCATACTATTAAGATGAATTTTCATTTTAATCTTCCACTAAGCATAATTTCTTCCATTAAAATAAGGTGGTCTATTTATATCATAAAATTCATATCTAGAGTTATCCATAAGTATAGAGTTATAATAATAAAATAAAATGTTGATCTTGTCTAGATAACTTGAATAGGGTTTGATATAAAAAGCATAAAGGACACTAAGTAAAACAACCTTTGATACAAAATGTTGGTTGAAGTGGAGTACTTAATAGGGGGTTCAAATGAGTGTCCAACAAAATTTTATATTAAAATGTATTTATTAAATAAAATCCACTAGTTTTAAAAAAACACTGTTAATTAATATAATAAGTATTTATAATTTAATTTTTTGATATAACCTCTTAAGATCTTGATAAAAAATCAGTTAGAATAACTTGGTATTATTCTAATTTTTTTTATATAGATTTAATAACATTAAAAAATAGATATATCATAGATAAAAGTTAACTATCAAATTATAGTTTTTTAGAATTGATTTTAAAAATAGTTTTCAAAATAGAGGAATCAAAACTTACAAAACACAATGGAACTAAAAAATCAAGTGGTTTAGTATCAATATGATACCTAGTACTCTCTAATTGACAGTAGCTCATTACCAAGCATGTTTATTAGAATAAATAGTATTATCCACAAACTAGATTGGGTATAGGTTATAACAGTACGTGGGGATTCCCATGATATCACAGAGACACTTCTATAGTTTCCATGAGAGTAAAAATATGAAGAAAATAAGGGGAAGAGTATCTAAGTACTCTTTTATGATCTACATGAGTATTTTATTAACATATATACAATGAAATTAAATCACAACTCAAAAGTAAAATAAAACAAAGAAAGGGAGAGACATATAAATAAAGGTTCGATGTAGTATTAGATCAAAGTTCAATTGTTCTGTAGTATCCTCTTATTTTCTCAATGCCTTCCTTTAGTTATCATATGAGATGTGAAGACTATAAAGTGTTCAAAAATTATATGGTGAAGTATATATGAAAATAAAGTGTCAAATTTTTTTAAAACAGAGCACTTGTTTACATTTTTCTACATGTGTTGTGTCCTCTAACTCTAGTATTCTTTAAAAAGAAATATTCTTACAAAAAAGACCCATTGGAGAATGATCATTACGAATCATTATACTCAACATGAAATCTGGGAGAATTAAAAGCTTCTGAACTCATGTTTAATTATACATAGAAGTTGTTTATAATATATATTGTTAAAATAGAATTCCAATTTAGACACAGTTGGTTAAAGTGTGTCACATCATATTTTCTAAAACAGTTTCAACACTTAGCCAAAAACTTTGGTTGAATCCCTTGATAGGTCATGTGGTTGATCCATAGAATGTATAGTATCTCATATAAACATGTGATCACTTAAATTCTATATAGTTACTTTATAACTTTTCCATAATTCCAAATCTTCCATATGGTCACTTGTCTTCGTCATGTGATCGATCAAAAACAATGTATGGTCACTCTGAAACATAGTGATTTTGCTAACATAATGGATACATCATACGGTCACTTTAATTGGTAATATGGTCACTTTAGTAATAGATTTTTTAATATTATTACTCATGGTTTCTTTTCTAGATTTTCTATATTTATGGTTAGTTTGAAAATTTGGAAAATTTCCATAAATATGCAGAAAATAAATATTTCAAACCTAAAACACAAAATTCATTAATAATAAAATAAACATTATTTGAGATCATTAAAACAAGGAATTTATAAACTAATACAAAAATTATCTTATAAAAAACAAAATCATACCCATGAATTATCTTATGATAAAATACAATCATTACCATATATTATCTTGTGAACAAACAAATTCATTTTCACACGTTATCATGTGATCAAACATAATCATTCTTATACATTAGCTTGTGATAAAACACAATCATTCTCACGCATTGCTCGGGAGATATAAAACTTTACCCAATTGATTATAGGGATATAACAAAACCACTCATCTCATAATGATAAACCATACATATGTGTTCCACTTGAACATAGAAACCTTCATAATTCCATCATAGCCTTATTAACCCCTAAGAAATAATCGAGTTTCATAAAAAAATTCATAAGATATTATCATAATCTATTCAGATAAATAAGGTGTATGGTATAATTAGATCATATCCCCAATGATTCATAAGAAACATTAAATTATTTTGACATATATTAAATATAATTAGAAAACTTATTTGAAAAATTAGAATAAATATCATTTTACTTTTAAAGACATTTATTTAAAAGAAAATATTTTATAAAACAAGGAGGATAAGAATTACTTTTCAAAAACAATTAAAACTCAGAAAGTTATCTTCATTAATAAAAATAGACATAAAGGGAAAAAATTAATTCATGAAAAAAACATTAAAAAAGAATATTTTTTTCACGCTTTATGTAAAGAGAGTCAAAGTTGACATAAAATGATCATATTGAAAACTTTAAAAAAATATTCAGTTTGTAAAAAAATTAAATTATATTGAAAAATACCTTAAGTAATAATAGAAGGAGATATAAGTACATCCATGAAATAATATAAATAATATATACATGGAGGGAAAATATTCTTGACCGGTAATAAAAGATAAGGTCAGCTCCACTTACAAACATCCTTTCAGTCAAATTGTGAACCAAAGGGAGATGATATGGAAAAAAGACATATAAAACCTAGAAATAACCATAGGAGAAAAAAATATAATGTATTTTAGAGATAAATAATATAAAATTTATCGCAATGAAATTTTAACATAAAAAATATCAATTTCAAAGCGATATTGGAAAATAAAACCTTAACTTTACTCATGTGTTCTATGAAATCAATTTAACTTCCTTGATGAATTTGATCCTCCCTAACACAATCTCCTTTGGAATGAAGTATTTAGTATTCCTCCTTATTACCAGAGACTACTAAATGTATAAAAAGGATTTAGGAGAGGAAAATGGGTGTGGTTTCAAGAGAGTTTCAATGGAAAAAGGTGGTTTGGAAGAGGTAGAGGAGGGGTTCTTTAATAGGTGAGTTTTTGAGTGGCATTGCTACAAATACTCATTCATTAAGGTGTAAGGATGTCATTTTATCATAGAAAGTGGATAAAAAGTGTAAAATAACAAATATGGGTCATACATCCCCTCATTCAAACAATTTATAGATAAGGTTTCATGATATCTTTAGTCTTTACCACTTAGTTTTCCCCCTTTTACCTCATTTTACTTTTACCATCGTAACTCAATTTTTACCTTGGTGACTTATTTTCATGCCTAAAAATGAAACTGGTCTAATTAACTAATTTCAATGAACTGATTAAAATTTAGACTCCATTTAATCTAATTCAATTTCTAAATATGAGAAATTTAACTTTTAAATGAAAACAAAAAATATATAAACAAATGTTTTTATAGAAAAATGACTTTTTAAACATTAAGTGTTCTTAATATTGTTTCAAATTAATTACTATTTAAATTAGTCTTAATCTATTTTTTATACATTAAAACATTAAATTAGATTTATCATTTAAAAGTGACCAATTTAATTTATGAATATAAAAATACAACACTTAAATAACATTTCTTTGAAAAATATCAATTTTTAAAATTAATTGATTTTAACCATATCCTATTAAAATTAAATATCTATGATCTTTCCATATAATTTTATCAATCATTAATATTATAATATTTATTTGAAACTTATAAATTAATCAAATCATTCTCTAATAATAATAATAATAAGTAACACATAAATATATATATATAATAAAATATTTTAATTAATTGTTATCTTTTTTTCATTATTTATTATTTTTGGATTATATTATTTTAAATTTGTTACTAAAAATTACACAAATTTAATATAACTAATGTATACATGCATACCTAATGACTATATTTCCAATGACCATATTTTTTATGACCATATTTCCCATGACCATATATATAATAATCAGATTTCATACCTATATATAGGATTACATACATAACTAAAATCACTCATCCTATTTACTTATCTCTTGACATTTTTATTATATTTTTAATTCTTTAATTCAACTCCATGGTTGTAATTAGGATTATAATCTTCATGGAAAACCATGAGCATAAATATTTTATTCTTGTGGTGTTTTTATTTACTTGCAAATTTATTTCACTTATACTTTTCTTAATAATGTTTCATATTATATTCTCATAATATATTAATATTTGTCTTTTATTTTAATATTTTATCTCAATAAAATGTGTCGTAGTTTGATTTAGTTTGGTGTTTCATGAGAAACACGGCATTTAACACAATATTTATTCAAAATAAAAATTAATAGTAAATCATTGGGTGTTACATTCTACCCCATTTAAAATAATTTTTCCCTCAAAATTTTGTTACTCTAATAAAAAAATGAGTTTACTTCTTCCTCATTGCATCTTTAGGTTCCCACATTACTTCCTAAAACTTATGATTCCTCTAGAGAACCTTAACCGGGTGAGTAGTCTTGTTTCGTAATACTTTATCTCAAAGATCCTAGATTTATACCAGTTGTTGCTCATAAGATAGATCATGCTCTAGTTGTAAAACTCTTATTTTAGTACATAGGATAGATCAAGTATATACTTTATCAAATGTGATACATGGAACAGATCATGCACTTGGGATAGGTTTGGTGTAAGTTCATGATGATAAGCTATTTTCCCAACATGTTCAAGGATCTTAAAAGGCCAATGTATCTAGGATTCAATATTCCCCTCTTCCCAAATCTCATAACCCTCTTATATGGTGATATTAGAAGGAATAATCTATCTCAAACTTCAAACTCCAAATCTTATCTATGATTATCATTATAATGAAAAGGCCCATGTAGTGTCAATGTAATCACTGAGAGGGGAGGGTTGAATCAGTGATATCTTTTTCCTTTTATTTTAACCTTCTTAACAACCTTCATCTCCTATTAAAGAGATACAAATTTGATGAAAACAAACATTCAAAAACATCCACAGGAATATAAGTATTTATAAGGTTCCTTACTAAATGAGAGTATTTATTTCCTTGGCATGTCTTGAAAATAATACAATATCACAAAATTCACTATAAAATAATCCTTTTGTGTGGATACAAAAAGTAAGAAATACCCTTACAAGCTACGCTAAAATTTGTATTTAGCAGTAGTTTTTTTTCATTTTGCGGTAGTTTAAATCGCTACTAAATCATTTTATGGCAGTTTTGGAAAACTGTCGCTAAATCGTGTGTTGGGAAATAATTAAAGATGGTTTAAACCATTGCTAAATCATTTTTATTTTTTTATTTTTTTATTTTCATAATTTATTTATTTATTTATTTATTTACATAATTTATTTATTATTTATTATTTATTATTACCATGCTCATGTCCATCTACATGCACAAGTCTATGTCCATGAACATGTCCATGCCATATATAGAAATTCTGTGTTGGGTGAGATTTGAACCCCACAAGTCCATGTCCATGCATATTCTCCTGCCATATATAGTCTGAATGGCCTAAAGGCCTTATTTTTTATTTTATTATGGATGATCCCCCTTTTAAGGGTTGAAGGGGAACCTATACATGACCCGTAGGCCTAAGGAACAAAGCCCGACTGACCCGCAATACATGACCTGAAGGCCCAGAGGCATACCATGCCCAATACATAACTCGTAGGCCCAGCCCACTTGAACTGCCCCTCCCCAGCTTTTGCATCATTGATCACCTAGCTCCCAACCTTGCATTGCTGATCGGCTAACATTGCCTCATACAAAGTTGCACGGTGCCTGGTCCCGATGGCGGCTGACATACCCTCTCATTCTTCCAATCCGGTTAGCTATGCTTCTGGTGGCTGCTACTCTTATTGCTCTGATCCTCTTCTAGGGCATGTTCTGTGTGAACTGGGTTACTTCATGTTCAACATGGCTCGAAGGCCTTGTGGCCCGAAGGCCTTTGATGACATGAAGGCCCTTGAGACCCGTAGGCCCAAACCGGTGGCCCGAAGGCCCAAATCAGGTGAATAGTTCTGGCTGCTACAGTACCGAACAATAACTGCTACAGCGACTGCTACAGTACCTGGAAATTCGCCTCCACTCGGTTTTGAACCTGGGTCTCTTGGATGCCAAGCAGGAGCATGTACCACTTGGGTACGGGCTCGTTGGCCCATGCCATATATAGAAATTCTGTATTGGGTGAGATTTGAACTCCTTACCTCTTGTTTATTCTCCAAAGACTTTAGCACTCCAGTAGGCTCTTCATGTGGTCAATAAATCAAATTTAATATACTTATATATATATATATATATATATATATATATATATATATATTAATTGGAAAAACAAATAATACATAACAAATAGAAACACACTAAATAATTATTAATCAATAATGATTAATCAATAATCAATAATTATTTATTAATTATTAATTATTAATAAGTAATTATTAATTATTAATAAGTAATTATTAATATTTAATAATTACTAATTAATAAATTAATAAATTAATAAATAGAATATAAATGAATAATAAATAAAGAAATATATAAAATGGAAATAAATGGTAAATAAAAAATATTAAATACTAAATATTAAATAGTAAATAATAAATAGTAAATAGTAAATAGTAAATAGTAAATAATAACTTGTAAATAATAAATATTAAATACTAAATACTAAATAATATATAATATATAATATATAACAAAAAATATATAATACATAATATATAATATATAATATATAATATATAATATATAATATATAATATGTAATATGTAATATGTAATATGTAATATGTAATATGTAATATATAATTTATAATATGTAATTTATAATATAAAATATCTGATACATAATATATAATATGTAATATATAATACATAATATATATTATGTAATATATAATACATAATAGATAATATATAATATATAATGCATACTAGATAATATATAATATATCATACATGATAGATAATATATAATATATAATACATAATATATAATATATAATATATAATACATAATATATAACATATAATATATAACATATAACATATAATATATAAGTAATGTATAAATAATAAATTAATTAAAAAATAATTTCATATATGATAAATAAATAATAAATTAATAATAAATTAATAAATAATATATAAATAAATAATAAATAAATAATGAATAATGAATAATGAATAATGAATAATAAGTAAAAAATAATAAGTAATAAATAATAAATAATAAATAATCATTAATCATTAATCATTAATCATTAATAATTAATTGATTAATAATTAATAATAACTAATAATTAATAATTGATCATTAAGAATTAATAATTCATAATTAATATTTAATATTTATAAATTTATAAATTATTAAGAAATTATTAAGAAATTTTTAATAAGTAAATAATTAATAATTAATAAATATTGAATATTGAATAAATAAATAATAAATGAATAATAAACTAATAATAAATTAATATTTAGTAAATTAAAAATAAATTAATAAATAATACATAATAAATAACAAATAACAAATAACAATTAATAAATAATAAATAATAAATAATAAATAATTAATTAATTAATTAATTAATTAATTAATTAATAGTTAATAATTAATAATTAATAATTAATAATAACTAATATTTAATATTTAATATTTAATATTTAATATTAAATATTAAATATTTAATATTTAATATTTAATTAATTATTAATTATTAATTAATTAATAAATAATGAATTAAGAATAAATAAATCGTAAATAAATAAATAATAAACTAATAATAAAATTAATAATTAATAATTAATTAATAAATTAAAAATAAATTTATAATTAATGTGTACATAATAACTAAATAATAAATAAATACATAAATAAATTTATCAATAAATAAATTGATAAATAAATAATAAATAATAAATGGTAAATAATAGATAAATGAATAATTAATTAATTAATTAATATTAGATAGATAAATAAATAAAAAAAAAATAAATAAATAAATCATAAAACATTAAGAACCTCTAGAAACCCTAAAAATGCTAAAATAACCATAAGATCTGATCTGAGACTCCTTTTTCAATGCCACAACTAGTCAAATTGAAGATCATGAAATGAGCTTTGATATGATATGTGGTACTGGCTGAACGGACACATGGATCGAAAGTTAATAACCATTTGAATTTTAAGAAATTGGGGATATAACTAAAACCTATATTTCAGAAGCCTTTTGGGTCTTTCTATTGGAATAAAAAGGAGTACAATACTCAAAGAGTTAGTACCAAACTTAAACGGCATAGATCTTGTCGCAAGCTTTGATTTAATATGTGGTAATGCCAAAATAGACCCTCAGATTAAAATCTATAGTCATTTGAAGTTCGAGTTTGATTTTCAACTTTTGAAATTTGAATATATTTTTTATCTTTGATTATCACATGATTTAAATCTCACTTGGTTTTAGCTCATTTGATAATCTTTGATTTGACTGGTTGTAGAGCTGAAATGGACTCTCGGATCAGAAGTTATGGTCATTTGATGTCGAAGTCTATTCTTTAACTTATTGAAAATTTGTTTTTAGTTTAAAAATATTATTAACTAATAATTATAAATATTTATTAATTGAAAAATTATAAATAATTAAAATTATAAATAATAAACTATATTTGATTGTAAATAATAAATAATTAATAAATATATTTTTTAAGAAAAATTCCTCAATTTCGTGGCAGTTTTGAAAAACCCACCGCAAAAAAATTGTAAATTTTTTTTTGGAAGAAATTTTAAAAAATTCATAAAAAAAAGTTTAAAAATATTTCGTGGTGCTTTTTTCACGACATTTTTCAAAACCTCTATTAAATTTTTTTGATCAAAAAATTAGTGGAGGTTTTGAAAACCGCTGCTAAAACACTATTTTCTTATAGTGACACTTATGTGGCACTATGATCAATACAAGAGTTCATGTGCTTCTTCTAGAAATAAATATGTAAATGAGATGTTGTAACTGTTTATCATGTTTAGAAACCTTCACCAATTGGTTCCGAACATTTTCATTATGTTGATTCAACAAATTTCACTTTTTAGTACTTTAAAAACAATTCTTCACATTATTACCCTACAATAGGTGGGAACAACTTCTCTGGACTTCATGCAAGACTCAGTCCAATCACTCACTCTGATTCCTTTATCTAGTTCTTTATTCTAGAAAAAATTCAAATTTTTTAGTCCAAAAAAAGACAGATTTGTTAGTTTGATCCAGTAAATCCTAACCACCACTCCTCTAATCACAACTTCTCTGACCACAGCTTCTTTGACCAAATCTTCTCTAATAAAAAATTATCAGATCACACCTTCTATCCAGAAACTTGTTTGGGACCAGAATTCTAGAGATCCACTTTTTGTGCATGTGAATAGTGTCAGAGTACGTTGACTTGGACCCCCTTTATATAGGTGTGTTGAAAATAGAAAAGGTGGGAACTAGAAATAAATTTCCTGCTCAACAAAATTCATAGAACTAACATTTATGTTCATTTGAACTTTATTTTACCACTTATCAGATCTTATCAACTCTTCTAGTACCTTCTTGAGTCTTCCTAAATTTACCAAAACATCTTACTTACCAACCTCTTTTGAATGAGAACTTTAAAATTGTTCAGTTTAGAAACTAAAAAACACAAGACTTCTCACTCCAATGTTCAAACCCAACTGAACTTCTTTTTATAAAACATTATTGCAACTTATAAATACTTCATAAACATATTCATTAACTTTATTCATTTTTTTAACTACTAATCAGACTAATGAAACTGTTCATCTGATGATACTCAGTATCCAATGGATTATCGGTGTCAAGAAGATCATCCGATGAATCATATCAACTTCTTTCTATATGGATCAGTATATAAAATTCATCTGATAGATCGACATTAATTAATTGTATGTTTAATTGGTGTCAAAAACTTATCTGATGAATCAGTGTCAACAACTCTTCTCATTCACAATAAACAACTCTACTTTATCCTATACAATTTGGGTAGTCAGATGTTCTGCCTCCAATGGAACTCTACAACTGATGTCTTATCAATGCCAAACACTTGTCTGATGGATCAGTTTTAACAGTGACCTCTTTCTTTCTATAACTCAACAACTGATAATTCATTTGAGAATTTTTTTGATCAATGTATTGACCCATCCAATGGATTGGTTGATCAGTAATTCTTTAAATCCTCTAACTTCAATAAATTTAAACTCCCAGTCTTCAAAAAACTTCTATATCCAGTGATTCCTGATTTCATGATTTGCAACGAGAAAACTTCAACACAAGAAATTTTCATTTTTATTTTCTTCCTCAAAATCCTTCTTGTATCATGAATTATTAATGATATTTAGTACATTTATATCATCATATCATCATCATAATTATGTTGTAAAGTTCTATTACATCCCATATTTTCAACAACTTCAATATTTCCATCAAAAACTCAATTTGATCGCCATCATTTCAAAACACTTCCTTTAACCAAAATTATCAAAAAAATATATTTTTCAACATCAGAAATTCTCATAGAAAACTTTGCATTCTTAAATAAGTTTTCTCCTCTTCTTACAAAATTCATTGATCATGAGTTTTTAGATAACTCATGATGTTGAAAACTTTTATCGTAACAAATCACTGTCATATTTTGGATGTCAAACATCTCTTATCATACACAAACTCCTTACATTTGAATTATGGAAGTATAGGTGGTGCATTGGTTGGTGCCTTCTTCTCTTAAATTATGTTAATTAGCCTTTTCACATTTATTTGGAAGTTTTATGCTTGGTGGAACACTTTACTACATATAAAACATTTTCTAGATCCTTTGAGGAAATTTCACTGGCACTTCCTCCCATATTTTTAGAATGTATACAAATGAATTTTATTTCCTCCATTAGATTTGTCATTTGAATTTCTATGAAATCCTATTTTATTTTTCTTTTATCCAAATCCAAGTGAATAATGAGGGTCTCTGATTTCCATTTATACCTTAAGTGCACATCGAGAAAAATTCCCATACCTTCCAAAGTCTCTTTTTATTAATGCCTTTTAGAGACTAGGTTTTAAGCCACTAAAGAAACAATTGATCTTGATTTTGGGGTCAAAAGTAAAAAATAAATCATACCTTGTGAGTCACATGGAGTTTTATTCATAGGTACCAATGGATTCATCCTCCTTTTATTTGATCCCTAGTAATTATCTCTTCATTTTAGTGCAAAGAGTTTGTGGAAAATATTTATTGACATATACTTTCTTAAACTCCTCTCATTATATGGAGTTTATTTCTTCCTATTGATTTTTATTATTTATTAGGTTTCACTATTGATATTCCAAACTTTCAAAATGATAAATATCTAAAATATTATTTTCATGTTATGACTACAAGATAACAAAACGTATATTTTCTATTGTTTTGATCCACTACTCGGTAATTAAGTGATCAAAATACCCACTAAAGGAAGGTGGAAATTGATACATGAAGGATTAAATGGTGAGTTATTCCTTCCTAATTGAATTTGGTAGTTCAATGTGAGTTGTGTTAATATTCATATCTTGAGAGAGTTGGGTGTGCATAGCTATAAAAAATTTCACTCCATTTCCCATCCCATTTGGTTTCTCAATGGGATAGTCATTGAATTATCCATCACATTCATTGGTAACTTGATTCCTTTAAGATTTAGACATTGATTAAAAACCAAAAACATTAGTATGAGTATAAATTATTAATAATCAAAGTAATTAATTGTGTTTTAAGGAAAATAATTCCTAAGATATCCTAAATTATAACACCTTTATTTCAACCAATGACATTTTAGGTTATTTCTACATCACTTTTGGTTCAACGTGGATTGTTTTCAGTTTTACCCTATTATTTTTCATAAACTAATCCCTAAAAATAACTAAACTTTTCTTAGATACCAACTAAGGTGACTCAAGTATAACATTCATGCATATTACATCATTTTATATGAATGTTCTTTACATCTCATGATAAATCACACCCCAGAACCCATAGGCTTAGTGTCATTAAAGATTATAAATACAAATAATTTATTTTATAAACACTTTTAGCATATCTCAAATATAATATTTCAACATGATTCCCTTTAAGACACATTATACATAATAATATTCTTTATAACCCAGTAAATGGAAAAATAAGAAATGGGTGAGCTCATATGCTCAGTAAGGGTAAACATAAGATAAAACAATCGAAGGTTATAAGTGAGAATAAATTGAGCATGTGAGAATGTGAATATGAACATAACATAAGAGAATAATTCCTAATAAAATATAGATCATAAAATCACGAGTCATGGTAGGATGATTTTGGAATAACATAAGAAATGAGACATGTAAATGTGAAAAAATAAGCCAATAATTTGATCCATGAATCATAACATAATCATGAGGCATAATATAGAGATATGGTATAATCATAAGCATTATAAATCATAACATTGTGAGTAAACCCATGTTAATTCAAAAGTCTTCTTTTGACTTCTATATCATGTTTTGGAAATCACAAATGTATTCTATCATATGTTTGTAAATTACAAATTGTCTTTTATCGTGTTTATCGTATCGTACAATGTCAATCGTACCATACTGACTTTGTCAATCATATCGTACTGACTCTGTCAATCATACCATACTGACTCTGTCAATCATACCGTACTGACTCTGTCAATCGTACCATACTGACTCTGTCAATCGTATCGTACTGACTCTGTCAATCGTATCGTACTGACTCTGTCAATCGTATCGTACTAACTCTGCTATTCAGATGTTCATTATTTGTTTTGGTACTTAGTCAAAAACACTCACTACATATGAATCGTACTCATGTTTTTCATTTCTATATATCTCATGTCCTAACAAAACGATGTCGTTGAGTTAGTTACAAACTAATCAAAACGATGTCGTGCTTTCTGTTTCAATATGACCGTTGGAGGCAATATGACCGTTGGAACCCGAGGCCTATAAATAGGAGGTCATTTGAAGCTGAGAGAACAACGATGAAAGAAGAGAACGAATGAAGAGACTTTGTGAACTACCAAGATTCTAGAGAGAGACACTGTGACTTCTCTCATCTACCCTGTGCGTCTGATCATCGTATCAAGGGATTTCAAGTAATTGAAAGACAGAGGTTCCGATTACCTACAAAATCGAGGGCTGCCAGGGATAGGCAGACAGACGTGCCGATCATCGTATCGAGGGTTGCCGGGGATAGGCAGACAGACGTGCCGATCATCGTATCGAGGGCTCACCAAGGTGTTGGTGAGACAGACCTTTTATCCTAGGTGAAAGGATAACCCTTCTCTTTGGGTTAAAAGAATTGTAATACTTTTACATTTCCGCTGTTACTTGTATTAGAAAGGGATTTGTATTGTTTCCTTTCTTCTTTACATATTCAATTGTAATTGTTTCAATTACAATCATTCTATTACATTTTGTATTGATTGATTCTATACGCTTTAAGGTAGAATCATTCATCTTTATATTACTCTGATCATTGTGTTCACCTTGAATACAATTGTTTTACATTACATTAGTATTACAATACATCATACCTTTTATATACAATACAATTGTGGGTGTTTGTATTTGTATTAGTTTAAGATCATTTAAACTAATCTCTTTGTTGCTAAAACTCAAAGGTTTTTAAACCTACAATTCACCCCCCCTCTTGTATTGTTCCATCTAATAGACATACATATCTACTTATTCGATCCAACAATTGGTATCAGAGGTGGTTTTCCACTGATTTGTATTACTAGCTTTATTTCTTATTACTATCTTGAATACTTACTACACTAACGTGTGGAGTGGAAAAGTTGTTTTTGTTGTATTAGATGGCAGGAATGAATATCGGGTCAATAGATAATCTGAATCCTTCTAGACCACCAATCTTTGATGGGAATGATTATGAGTATTGGAGAGATCGTATGAAGACTTTCTTCATCAATACTGGTGTAGAAAATTTTATTATGCTTACTGGGGGTTACAAAATTCCTGACAAAGAAGTTAGTACTTTCACCAACCAAGAGAAGAAAGAATATCAACTGAATTACAAGGTATGCAATACATTATTATGCTCTATGACCAGGAATATATATAGTCAGATATCTTCATGTGAAGCAGCCAACTGTATTTGGAAGAAATTAGAAGTTACTCATTTTGGTACATCCAAGGTTATAGAAACAAGGAGAGCAATGCTTCGAGCAGAGTATCATGGATTTGTTTTTCCTTATGGAGATCCAGTATGTAAAGTTCAAAAAAGTTTTATGACGATTGTAAACAGCTTACAATCTATGGGAGAAAAAGGTCTTGATGATGAAGCTCTTGTTGATAAGATTATAGATATTATGCCAAATGAATGGGAGTCAAAAAGGACAGCTATTGATGAAAATAGAAAAGTCTCCCAGATTACTCTTGATGAACTCTTTGGAACTCTTCTACAGCATGAGACAAGAATGAAGAGAGATGCTGATTTCAATAAGAAGAAGAATGGGAATGGAAGTGTAGCTTTTGCATCTAAAGCTAAAACACCAGAAAGGCTTACAAGGTCTAAATCCAAGAAAGTTGTTATATCTGATTCAAGTGACTGTAATCTTCCGGATAATGAGTTAGCCAATCTTGCTCGAAGGATGAACAAGATTGTGGGAAAGAAATATTTTCAATATATATTCAAAAAGAAAGATAGGAAATATTCAGAGGTAACTTGTTATGAATGCAAGAAAGCAGGACATATAAGGCCTGATTGTCCTTTACTGAAGAAGAAAGATAGAAAAGAGAAACACTCATAAAGAAACAAGAAAAGGTTTTTTAAGACAAAGAAAGTCTTGAAAGCAAATGATACGTGGAGTGCAAGTGGTAGTGATTCCTCAGATGATTCTTCAGAATATGAGACATCAGGACAAAGAAATATTGGACTTCTAGCCAAACTACCAATTGAAGATCATTGTCTCATGGCTAAGGTACATAATGCTGAAGCTATTACAAATGTCTCTTTAAATGCAAATTATATTGATAATAGATATTATGAATCTTCAAATGATGAATCCTCATCATCAGAGGATGATACATTACCTTCTTTTGAAGAGGTCTCTAGATTTGCTAAGTTACTTGAAAATGAAAATTCTAAACTCAAAAAGAGATTTGAAAAAGAAAATTCTAGAATTTCTATTTTGACTAAAGAAGTATCAGATCTTTCTAAAGATCTTGATGTGAAAACTTCTGATTTTGAAAGTATTTTAAAAACCCTTGAGAAAGTTAAATCTGATAAGGATAAACTTTCTAAGGATCTTGAAACTGTAATTTCAAAGAAAAATATTTTAGAGTCTAACTCTAGTTCAAATTCAAATGTTTTGGAAAATAAGAATTTGGTTTTAAAACTAAAGTCAGAAATTTTATCTTTGAAAAAGTGTTTGTCAAACTTTACTCATGGAAAAGAAAACTTTGATAGGATGTATTCTCAAATTAGACCTTTGAGAAATCTTTCTGGTCTTGGTTATACTAATTCCAAACCTGTTTTTAGCAATAACTATTTTGTTCCTCAAAAAACCATTTTCTGTTCTAAGTGTCAATGTGGTGGACACTGGAGAAGAGATTGTTCTCTTAACAAAACTCAATCTTTAGGATTTCATAAAGCTCATTTTGCAAAACAAATGTGGATTCCTAAAATTCTTTTATCTAACCCTTCTGGATCCAAACAAGTTTGGATTCCGAAAATCTAATTGTTTATTTTTCAGGAAAATGAAAAATGTACCAATAAGAATATTTGGTACATGGATAGTGGTTGTTCTCGACACATGACTGGAAACAAAGATCTCTTTGAAAAGGTTATCAAAACAAAAGGTGGAAAAGTTACCTTCGGAGATAATGCTCAAGGAAAGATTGTTGGTATAGGTAATATTGTTTTTCTTGGAAAAGTTATTATTTCAAATGTTTTTTTTGTTAAAGGTCTTAGGCACAATCTCATCAGCATAAGTCGATTATGTGATGAAGGTTACCTTGTGAATTTTAGAAATGATAAGTGTCTAGTTCACAATTCCAATGATGAGTTTATTCTATCTGCCCATAGGCAAGAGAATGTTTACACTATTAACTTAGAAGACCTTAGGAACCAAAACTTACCTTGTTTAAGTGTAATAGAAGACCAATCGTGGCTATGGAATAGGAGAATAGGACACTGTAATATGAGAAACCTAAGAAAACTCTCAAAGAAAGGACTTGTAAAAGGGCTACCGGACCTTAGATATGATTCTCCAAAAGTCTGTGATCCTTGTCAATTTGGCAAGCAACATAAAACTAGCTTTAAACCAATTAATGAAGTTTCAACTTCTAATGCATTACAGCTTGTGCATATGGATCTGTTTGGTCCTTCACAATCTGGAAGCATTGGAGGCAAATACTATGTATTTGTTTTAGTTGATGACTTTACTAGATTTACATGGGTCTATTTTCTCACAAAGAAATCTGAAGCCTTTTCCTATTTCAAAACTTTTAGAGCCCAAGTTAAAAATGAGAAAAACCTACCATTGATAACTATTCATAGTGATCATGGTTGTGAATTTCAAAACTCATATTTTGAAACTTTTTGTAGTAAGAAAGGTATTACTCACAATTTCTCAGCTCCAAGAACTCCTCAGCAAAATGGTGTTGTTGAAAGAAGAAATCGTATTCTTCAGGAAATGACTCGAACCATGTTGAGTGAATACTCAATTGCTAAGCACTTTTGGGCTGAAGCTGTTAGTACTGCCTGTTATACTATAAATCGTGTTTTAACTAGACCATTTCTTAATAAAACCCCTTATGAGTTATGGACTGGCCGAAAACCTAAAGTTTCATACTTCAAAGTTTTTGGATGCAAAGTATTCATTCTGAATACAAAAGATAATCTACACAAATTTGCACCAAAATCTGATGAAGGAATCTTTCTAGGCTATTCTACAACCTCTAAGGCTTATAGAGTTTTCAATAAAAACACTTGTACTGTTGAGGAAACAGTACATGTAAAATTCGATGAAACTGATCCTTTTGTTTTCAACCAACCCAATCCTACATCCTCGGATGTGTTTTCTAAAAATGTTTATCAACCTTTATTAGAAGAGCATTCTGATAAGGAAAATTTTCAAGAAAGTATTCCTGAAACATTTACCACAGAAGATTTTCTACCATATGTTGATGAACAGGTTTTACAAAACCCAAATCAATTGTTTCTTAGGAATCATCCCACTGATAACATCATTGGTGATATAAATCAACCTGTAAGAACCAGAAATTCCTTAAGAAATGAAATAGAACATCTTGCTTTTCTTTCCCAATTTGAACCTAAAAGTCCAAGTGAGGCCTTAGGTGATGATGATTGGATCAAAGCAATGCAAGATGAACTAAATGAATTTTAAAGGAATCAAGTCTGGACTTTAGTTGAAAGACCTAAAGAAACAACTGTGATTGGTGTAAAATGGGTTTTCAGAAACAAGTGTGATGAAAATGGAATCATTGTAAGAAATAAAGCAAGACTTGTTGCTAAAGGCTATAATCAACAAGAGGGAATAGACTATGAAGAAACATATGCTCCTGTAGCTATACTTGAATCTATTCGTATTCTATTAGCCTTCGCAGCATATTTCAATTTCAAACTATTTCAAATGGATGTCAAATGTGCTTTTCTAAATGGTTTTGTTCAAGAAGAAGTTTTTGTAGAACAACCTCCTGGTTTTCAAGACCCAAAACATCCTGATCATGTTTTTAAACTTACCAAGGCTCTATATGGTCTTAAACAAGCCCCTAGAGCATGGTATGATAGACTTACAGGATTTCTTTTACAAAACAATTATACAAAAGGTACAGCAGATCCAACTCTTTTTATCAAAATGGAAAACAAAAATGTTTTGATTTTCCAAATCTATGTTGATGACATCATATTTGGATCAACTCAGAAATCTTTAGCAGATTCTTTTGAAAAATTAATGAAATATGAGTTTGAAATGAGTATGATGGGTGAGTTAACATTCTTTCTAGGTTTTCAAATTTCTCAAAAACCAGAAGGAACTTATATATCTCAACATAAGTATATTAAATACTTACTCAAAAAGTATGGATTTGAAAAAACTAAAAGTATTAGCACCCCAATTGGTACCTCAAATACTCTTGATCTTGATGAAACTGGGAAACCAGTAGATCAAACAAATTTTAGAGGTATGATAGGGAGTTTTCTATACTTGACAGCTAGTCGACCTGACTTGATGTTTTCTGTATGCTTATGTGCAAGATATCAATCTAATCCAAAAGAGTCTCACTTAAAAGCCGTAAAGAGAATCTTTCGGTATTTAAAAGACACTATGGATTTAGGTCTTTTCTACTCTTCTGGAAATGATTTTGTTTTAAAAAGTTTTTCAGATGCTGACTTTGGTGGTTGTAGAATGGATAGAAAAAGTACATCTGGAACATGTCATTTCTTAGGAGATTCTTTGGTTTCTTGGTCCTGCAAGAAACAACACTCAGTATCACTCTCCACTGCTGAAGCTGAATATGTAGCAGCTGGAAGTTGTTGTGCTCAAGTATTGTGGATGCAGTACACACTCACTGACTATGGTTTGAGTTTCTCCAAAACTCAAATTCTTTGTGATAATACAAGTGCCATAGCTCTTAGTAAAAACCCAGCACATCACTCACGTGCAAAACACACAGATGTTAGGCATCACTTTCTTAGGGATCACACACAAAAAGGAGATATTATTTTACAATTCATCGGAACGCAAGAACAACTTGCTGACATTTTTACAAAACCTTTACCTTCCGATAGATTTGAATATATAAAACAGAAGCTAGGAATGATTACGTTAAAATAATCATTCATATCTACTTCCTGTTTTACATCTCTCCTAATAGTAAGAAACTCCTCATAAAAAGGGGGAGGACATTTCTTTCTATGTCTTTATGTTTCTTCTTATCTTATGTTCTTTAACTATTTACTCTTTGGATTGTGTATTTTTTTTCTTGTTTATCATATTGACAGTTTTTATCGTATCATTTTTCATTTTTCTCTGTTTATCGTATTGACAGTTTTTATCATATCATTTTTTCATGTTTCCCTGCTGTTTATCGTATTGACAGTTTTATCGTTTCGTTCATTTTTCCTGTTTATCGTATTGACAGTTTTATAGTATCATTTACTATCGACTGATGATGGTAATCAAGTTCTTTTCCATCGTATTGACCGATGATGGTAATCAAATTCTTTTCCATCATATCGACCGATGATGGTATTGAAATTCTTTTCCATCGTATCAATAAATCTTGGTATTGAATCGACCGATGATGGTATTGAATTTCTTTTCCATCGTACCAATCAATCAATAGTATTGAATCGACCGATGATGGTATTGAATTTCTTTTCCATCGTACCAATCATATCAATAGTATTGTATCGACCGATGATGGTATTGAATTTCTTTTCCATCGTATCAATAGTATTGTATCGACCGATGATGGTATTGAGATTGTTTTCCATCGTACTGTTAGTTCATGGTAACAAGATTGTTTTCTATCGTACTGTCAGTTCATGGTAACGAGATTGTTTTCCATCGTATTTTCAGTTCATGGTAACAAGATTGTTTTCTATCATACGGTCAGTTCATAGTAATGACTTTGTTTTCCATCGGCATGATGTTTTTTTTTGTTTCCTTACGATTGTATTTTCTTTTGATTTCTATCAAAACCAACAATTACCTTACGTTCTCCGACAGGTTTTTTTTCTTTTTTTTTCTTTGTTTTAATCCTAACCATTGATTTGGTTTTCTCTAATCTTGACCGTAGAAGATCAATGGTCACCCTTTTTCGACTGTAGAAGATCAACGGTCACCTCTTTATCGCCTATAAATAGCCCCCCTCCCCTCCCCAAACCCACATTGTTTTTTTTCAGGATTTCAGGCGAAGCTCTGCTCCACCAGCTAAATCATCGTACGATCTTCTCATCGGCAGAACCTTTATGTCTCAATCCTCTACTAATACTCCCGCCGAAATGTCTTCAAAGACTTTTACAGAGAAAGACTTTAACAGAGAACGGTTAGTATCTCGAGATTTTTTCGATACGTACGATTCTACAATCAGGAGGATCATTTTGTTTCAAGGATGGGAACATATGTGTGTTGAAAAGCCTGATTCTCAAGATCCGGTTCTTTTTGATGAAGTTTGTCAGTTTTTCAAAACCGTTTCTTTCGACAAAGACATGACTATAAACTTTGCTGTGTACGATAGAAAACTGTCTATGTCTATGAAACAAGCGGCACATTTTCTGAATGTTTCTGTAGAAGGGGATTCTTTCTGTCCATCGCACAAACTACCAGAGGAAGTTGGTACGTTTAATAGAGAAAGTGCTGAAAAGACTTTGTTTGTTATTAATGAAGAAAATAGAAAAGTGTCTCATCTTTCTCCGGACAATCGTTTTGTAACTTTATGGATGCAAGGTTTTATTATCCCAAGGAAAGGGGATAGAGAAACTCTGAAAGTTTCTGATATCTTTATGCTTGACTATCTTGTGAATATGAGAAAAGTAAATCTCATGGGATATGTTTTTGAAACCATTAAGAATGGCAAGATAGGAGGGATTAAGTCCCAGATGATTATGTATCCAGCTATCCTTACAAAGTTCATTCTTGAGAGTATGAAGTTTTGTAACATTCCTTTGAAAGGAAAACCCATGGATTTGAGGCCATCATGGATTAGTAAGAGTACGATGAAAAAGCTGAATGTTTCTTTTGATCCGAATTCAAAACTTTTTGTCATAGATGTAGAAGCTGAATTGGCTCAGAATCAATCGGCACCTATGCCTGCCAAAGACATTCAATCTACTGGTGTTACTCAAAAGTCTGATCCGCAAACCAGTTCAAAGCCGAAGAAGAAACCAAGGTACAGTAAGGAGGTTGTAGCAAAATGGAGAAAGGATAAGGAACAGAGAAAGGAAGGTGATCCGAAGTTTGGTCTTGACCCTACTGAGGATTTTGCAGAAAGAGTAAGGGTAGAAGAAACCCTTCAGGCTGAAAAGAAGAAGAAGGTTATTTTAAAAAGAAAGGCTCAGGACTTTGATATCTCTAAAGTCTTGAAAGCGGTTGAGGATGATAGTGCCCAACTAACAGAAGAAGTGCATCAAGAGCCCATCGTACAGAGTCTCCCTGAGAAAGAAAAACAAAAACAAGTGATGGAAGAGATAGAAGAAGTGGAAGAAGAAGAAGGAGTCTTTCTTTTAGAATTTCTTCAAAGTTCAAAGAAGAGTAGAGAGGAATCAGTTCAAAAGCTGAGTGAAGGTGTTCAACAAACTCCTCATGCCGATCAGGCACGATATCCGGACAGAATGTCATCTCAAGAAAATCAAGGTACTCAATCCTCTCACTCTGATAAAGTTGTTTTCATTAGTGACAAAGTGGAAGAAGAAAGAAAGCAGAAAGAAAAAGCAAAAGGAAAACAGCCAGTTGTTGACTCAAGAAGATCGTATGAACTAGCATCGTACGATGAAGATACTGATTCAGAGCATATAATCTCTCTCAAGAAAAGTGATTACATTGTTCATGTTTTGAGAAGGGTTGAGAAGACTATTCCCTATTTCCCGACGCTGGAAGGGAAAATTGATTTTATTACTAACACTCAAAAGAAGAAGTTTGGCTCTGTGAAAGAATTAAGGAAGAAAGTTTTGTCAGTAGAAGCTGATTTGAAAGTTCTATCAGAAAGTTCGGTTGCTCATAAGAAGGCATGCAATAAGATGACCAAGTGGTCGTACAAAACAGAGAGCTCAATCAATGATCATGAAATAGCTATTGAAGATATAAGAAGGTTATCAAATGAGCTTGCAATTGCTTTCAACAAGCTTGATAGAGAAACGGTTGAAAGGTTGAATCTTTTGTCTTCTCAAAGAGCCGATGTTCCTTCAGTGAAAGATTTGCAAGAGAGAATGAATGTTTTTCAATCAGAATTCTCGAAGGTTTCATCTTTCAAAGATGAAATGGTTTTGCTGAAGAATCAAAATTCTGTGTTATCCAAAGATAACAAGAATTTTCAAAACAGAATTGATACCCTTGAAGAAGTAATCAGAGTCCAGGAGGAGACTATCAGAAATCAAGATCAGATTTTTGCAGACCAACAAGAGATTCTCAAAACTCAGGGAGAATCAATTTCTGAAGACAAGAAGGAGATCAAGAAGATGAAATTTGTTCTTCATGAGCTTATAAATAAGGAGAAGACAATTCAAGATTACTCCTTTCTTTTTGTAAATCACAAAGGGGGAGAATGTTTACAAAGGGGAGAATGTTTTACAAAGTGGGAGAATGCTTTACAATTCTCTTAAGGAAAATCTACGAATACAATCCTTAGGAAAGTCCATACCTAAGGGGGAGTTAGTTGTATTCAATTTCTTATTCAGAAGAGTTTTCAATAACTCAGGGGGAGATAAGTATTTCTTGTTACATTTACTTTGTGTGTTGTGCTTTCCAAAAAGGGGGAGATTGTTAAGTCAAAAGTCTTCTTTTGACTTCTATATCATGTTTTGGAAATCACAAATGTATTCTATCATATGTTTGTAAATTACAAATTGTCTTTTATCGTGTTTATCGTATCGTACAATGTCAATCGTACCATACTGACTCTGTCAATCGTATCGTACTGACTCTGTCAATCGTACCATACTGACTCTGTCAATCGTATCGTACTGACTCTGTCAATCGTACCATACTGACTCTGTCAATCGTATCGTACTGACTCTGTCAATCATATCGTACTGACTCTATCAATCGTATCATACTAACTCTGCTATTCAGATGTTCATTATTTGTTTTGGTACTTAGTCAAAAACACTCACTACATATGAATCGTACTCATGTTTTTCATTTCTATATATCTCTTGTCCTAATAAAACGATGTCGTTGAGTTAGTTACAAACTAATCAAAAAGATGTCGTGCTTTCTGTTTCAATATGACCGTTGGAGGCAATATGACCGTTGGAACCCGAGACCTATAAATAGGAGGTCATTTGAAGCTGAGAGAACAACGATGAACGAAGAGAACGAATGAAGAGACTTTGTGAACTACCAAGATTCTAGAGAGAGACACTGTGACTTCTCTCATCTGCCTTGTGCGTCCGATCATCATATCGAGGGCTTTCAAGTAATTGAAAGACAGAGGTTCTGATTACCTACAAAATCGAGGGCTGCCAGGGATAGGCAGACAGACGTGCCGATCATCATATCGAGGGCTGTCAGGGATAGGCAGACAGACGTGCCGATCATCGTATCGAGGGCTGCCGGGGATAGGCAGACAGACGTGTCGATCATCGTATCGAGGGCTCACCAAGGTGTTTGTGAGACAGACCTTTTATCCTAGGTGAAAGGATAACCCTTATCTTTGGGTTAAAAGAATTGTAATACTTTTACATTTCCGCTTTTACTTATATTAGAAAGGGATTTGTATTGTTTCCTTTCTTCTTTACATATTCAATTGTAATTTTTTCAATTACAATCATTCTATTACATTTTGTATTGATTGATTCTATACGATTTAAGGTAGAATCATTCATCTTTATATTACTATGATCATTTTTTTCACCTTGAATACAATTGTTTTACATTACATTAGTATTACAATACATCATACCTTTTATATACAATACAATTGTGGGTGTTTGTATTTGTATTAGTTTAAGATCATTTAAACTAATCTCTTTGTTGCTAAAACTCAAAGGTTTTTAAACCTACAATTCACCCCCCCCCCTCTTGTATTGTTCCATCTAATATACATACATATCTACTTATTCGATCCAACAACCCAATCGTGGCCATGAAATTAGTTGTGAGAAAACCTAATTATTCTTAGGCATTATGTTGTGATCAAACACAATCATGCCCACACATTAAGCTATGAGAAAATTCAATCATGCACATGGATTAAGTTTTGATTAATACCAATCATTACCACACATTAAGTTATGATAAAACTCATTCATGCCCACAAGTTAAGTTATGATAAGACCAAATCATTAACATGCATTATCATTTGATAAAACACAATCATTCCCACTCATTATCTTTTGAGAAAACGCGATCATTCCCACACATTATCTTGTGTGTAAACAAAATCATTCTCACGCACTATATTGTGAGAAATAACAATCATTCCTATGAATTATATTGTGAGAAAACACAATCATGCCTAGGAATTATCTTATAATCAAAATCAATCATTCCCATCCATTTTCTTGTGAGAAAAAAAAATCATACCCATGCATTATCTTATGAGAAAAAATAGTAATTCCCACGCATTATCTCATGATATATAAAACATTACCCAATACATTGGAGGGATAAAATATACACTAATATAATAATGATAAACCATACATATGTGTTCCACTTAAACATAAAAACCTTCATAATTCCATCATAACATGATTAACCCTTGAGAAATACATAGGTTTCATAAAAAATTTCATAATATTTTATCATAATTCATTCATATAAATAATATATATGGTATAATTAGATAATATACTTAGTGAATCGTAAGAAAAATTGAATAATGTTGATATAAATGGAAAAAAAATACGATATCATTAGAAAATTACATTGAAAAATAAGAACAATTGTCCTTTTATTTTGAAAAGAAATGAAAATAAAATATTTTATAAGATAAGGGGGATAAGAATTAATTTTTTAAAACCATTAAATCATGGAAAGGAATATTTATTAAAAAAATAAATATAAAGTATTTCAAGAGAAAAATATTAAAAAGGAATATTTTTCACTCTTTTTATAAACAGAGTCAAGGTTGGAAGAAAATGATCATACCAAAAACTTTAAAAGAATATTAATTTTTGTAAAGAAATTCAAGTCCATTGAGAAAAACCTTAAGAAATCATATAAATAGAGATATGGAAATCTATAAAATGATATAAATAATATATATATTTAGGAGTAAGATTTATGACCATCAAGAAGCAATAAAGTTAGCTCTACTTACAAACATCCTTTTGATCAAATTGTGAACTAAAGAAAGATTAGATGGTAAGAAGGCATGTAAACCCAGAAATAACCAGAGGAGACAAAAATAGATGGTTCTTTAGAGAGAAATAACATAAAATTTCTCCCAATGAAATTTTAAACATATATAATATCAATTTCAATGTGATATTGGAAAATAAACCATTACCATTACTCTCATGTTCCATGAAAGTGATTTAACTTCTTTGATGAATCTGCTCCTCCCTAACATAGGTTCCTTCAGAATAAAGGATTTAGGATTATTTATTTAAACAAGAGGATACCAAATGTCTAATAATGGTTTTAAAGGGGAAAAATGGGTAGAGATTCAAGATAGTTTCAAATGAAAAGATTATTTTGGATGGGGTGGATGAGGGGTCCTTTTATAGGTGTGTTTTGAGTGGTATTATCACAAATACTCATTATATAAGGTGTAAGGTTGTCAATTTATCATGGAAAGTGAATAAAAAGTGAATAGTAATGTATATGGGTCATTAATACCCTCATCCACACAATTTAGAGATAATTTTCATGATATTTTAAGTCTTTACCACTTATTTTATCTCTTTTTACCTCATTTTACTTTTACTATGGTAACTCAATTTTTAACTGGGTAACTTATTTTTATGCCTAAATATAAAATTGACCAACTTACCTAGTTTTGAAGCAATTATTAAAAATGTATACTCTATTTAATCAAGTTAAATTTATATATATGATAAATTTAACTTGTAAATTAAAACATAAAATATTTATAAAAACCCATTTTTATAGAAAAATGGCTTTTAAAACTTTAAGTTTTCTTAATATTATTGCATATAAATTACTAATTAAATGATTGTTAATATATTTGTTTATACATTGAAACATTACATTAGATTAATCATTTAAAAATGATCAGCTTAAATTATTAAGATAAAAATACAACACTTAAAATAGTTCTTTGAAAAATGTCCCTTTTAAACATTAAATTATTTTAATCATATCCTATTAAAATTAATTATTTATCTTTTTACCATCTAATTTTATTAATCATTGATATTAAAATATCTCTTTTAATTTTATAAATACATCAAATCATTCTTTAATAATAATAATAATAACACATAAATATATATAATAAAATATTTTAATTATTTATTATCTTTCTGTTTCATTATTTATTATTTATGGATTATATTATTTTCAATTTTCACTAAAAATGCACCACTTCAATATGATTATTTATACATTCATACCTAATGACCATATTTACAATGACCATATATAATAGTCAGATTTCATTCTTATATATAGCCTTACTACATTACTAAAATCATTCATCACATTTACTACTCTCTCAACATTTCTATTATGTTTATAATTATTTTTCTTAATTTCATAGTTGGAATTGGGATGGTGATATTTATGTAAAACCATGAGGATAAATATTTTATGTCTATGGTATATTTATGTGCTTGTGTATTTATTCCACTTTTACTTTTCTTAATTATGTTTAATACTATATTCTCATGATTTATTGATGTTTATATTTCATTGTAATATTATATTTTAATAAAATATATCACAATTCATTTTAGTTTGGTGTTGCATGTGAAATAAGTTATTTAACACAATATTTATTTAAAAGAACAATACATAGTAAAATCATGGGGTGTTACATATGATCACCAATAAAGAATTCCTTCTTTGCCTAAGGTTCTAGGATGGAAGAAAGAATTAATGGGGTCTATAATTTATAACCAAGATCTGGAAACATTATGTTACTATGTGATGCAGAGTATCATGGCACAACCATGGATAGGTTTAGGTATGTCATGAAACAATCAAATAATTCATGATGCAATGCAACCCAAATCTTATAATCATGGTACAACCCCCCCCCCCCCCATGATTTTTAACCCTTTATTGTGGTCAATTTACATTTCAATTGATGATACAAAATGGAATCATGATACAAAATGGGGTGTCACACCATAATACTTGAACCCTCTGGAATCGCAATGTAATTCCAAACTTTCTCCTTCAAAACTATTCAACCCCATACCAAGCTCATGGCACAACCTATGCATCATGGTATAATGATCCCTATAAAGTAAAAAACCTAATTAATTATAAAACCAAAGGGATCCATGGTGTAGCACCTAATAGCATGGTATAATGGTCATTGCATAAGATTAAACTAAAACCTCTCTGAGATCAATCATGAAACAATTATTAATACCATATTTTAGTTTATCCCTTATCCTTACCCTAAGAAACATCAAAACCACAAGACCAAATCTACACATTTAAATCACACTCCCATGACATAACACACCAAACCAAACCTATATCTCAGTCCATTGGCCAATGGACCATGATGAAAACCATCATGGTCATAGCATGATCAGTGATAGAATTTTCAACTACCACCAAAAACTCATTCCCTCTACCACTAATATACCTCTAAAGAATCCATGACATATTAAAAACCCCAAAAAAGGATTTGGAAAATCTAAGTGTTTGTATTAGATACCTCTCAAACAATTTTCTTACTCAAGAATCAAAACCAAACTTAGGAAAAGAACAACATCCACTAAACTAAACATAATGGGAAAAATCTCTTAAACATGAACCTCACCACTATAAGATCACACTAGGTGTATCATAATATAAGAGGAAAATAACTCAAATCATAAAAACAAAATAATCACCACGTATCATAAATCAATATAACTCATACATATCATCTCAAAGGGAATCAATCATTAAACAACTCAGGATATTGAGCATGCATCTATGACTCTTTTTCCCAAGTACACTCTTACAAACTATAGAGTCTCCATAAAACATGATCCCGAGGAATAAAAAACCCATGAAATACCTTCACTGGATAGTACTAAATTTTAACCAGTCGTTCTATGAATGTAACATCATCCTCAATATCCAAAATGACCCAATAAAATACATGGGTTTCATTATGAAGATATAGATAGAGATGTGAAATGTGAAAAACATCATAGTTTTTTTCTATATATGAAGGAATTTTAGACCAATATTTATCCTCACCAACATGATCCAACACCTCAAAATGCCTAATAAATAGAGGGGAGATCTAACTACTTTGACCAGACCTCAACTGCCCATGGTGAGGAGAAAAATTCAAGAACATATGATCCTCCACACTGAACTCTAAAGGTTTCATACTATAATAAACATAATAATTATGATGGTATTTTGTATCGTTCATCTACGCATGAATCACATACACCTTCTCTATAATTATATGCACCAATTCTGGTCCAAGAATCATTAACTCTAAAACCTTGGTCCAACATAACAGAGATCTAAAAAATAACCCATACAAGTCTTCAAATAGATTCATACCAATAGATGAGTGATATTTGTTATTATAGTAAGAATCAACCAAATGTGGGTGCTTCACTGGCGAACCTCCAAAATTTTGAATGCATACATGCAATATGTCCTCTAAAGTTTAGATAATTTATTTTTTTAGACTATCCATTTTTGGATGAAAAACTATGTCAAGGCATAATTGAGAACCAAAAACATACTAAAAACACCTCCATAACTATAAGGTAAAATAAGGATTATGATTATAGACGATCATCCTTGGAACCCCATGGATTTGTAAAATCTCCTCAAAATACTGCATCTAAATAACATCAATTGTGCTTGACTCCTTGATTTCTAAGAAGTGAGAGGACTTAATCAACTGATCCATAATCATATAGGTGTCTTTATGTCCACCCTAAGTTTGGGGTAAGATATTAATGAAATACATATATATTTATTCCACTTTCACTAAGGAAAAATTAATGGCTAAAGAAACCCATTAGGAACATGATGACTAGTATTCACCTTCTATTAGACTAAACACTGAGACACAACCTCCATGACTAACCTATTCATCATTTTCCACCAAAACTGACTCCTCAAACTATGATACATCTTGGTAACACTAGGATTAACTAACAAAGGTTATATATGAGACTCATATAGAACCACTTCTACCACTACTGACAGAATGATAAACTTCCCCTTAAACAACACTTATTGTTGATCATCATTTGACCATACCTTAAGGGAATCTTCAAAAATTACATAATCCTACCAAATATTTACAACATAATCTCTCAACTAAGGCTCTTATACCTATTTCACTAGATATTATTGCACTACAATTTGATAAATATATAATTTACCTTTAACTTCTTTTATATCAAGATACATCACTAAAATCACTCCCAATACTCTCTATGCATCTTCAGACTCATGAGAAAAAACTCCAAGAGACTTCCAACTTAAAACATTAGTTGCTACAAATGTATAATGATCAAGATCATGGGTATAATAGTTATGTTCATATGGTCACAACTATTAAGACCTATAGAATATAAGAACCCTCTACTGCATTAGAACACAACCCAAGCCAAGATATATAGCATCATAGAAAACATCAAACATAACTCCTTCCTTTGGAAGATGAAGAACAAGATTACTCACTAACATATCCTTAAGATACTCAAAATAAGTATAACATTTCTCTTACTATAAAAAAAATCTTTATCCTTTCTATTAAAGGTTGTCAAAGGAGTCATAATCCAATAAATATCAATCAAAATCCCCCTATAATAGCTATAAATACCAATGAAACTTCAAACATCTATAACATTCTTGGGATATAACCAAAAAAACTACCTCAATATTTAAATGATCCATATATAATCCTCACTAAAATAAAACATTCCCCAATAAATACACCTCTCATTCCAAAAACTTACACTTAGACAACTTTCCATAAATTTTATGACATCAAAGAACCTCCAAAACCACTCTTAAATTCTTAATATTATCCTATTTAGACTTAAATTACATGAGTATTTCATCAATGAGTACAACTAAAAACTAATCTAGGAACTCATGAAATATAGATTTCTTTGGTCCCATGAATATGGATTGTGCATTCATGATTCCAAAAGGCATAACCACAAACTCAAAGTTCCTATAAAAACATCAAAAATCTATCTATGATATATCTTCCTTCACCCTCATTAGATGATACCCAAACCACAAATTGATCTCCAAGAACTATTTATCTCCCTTAAATGGATCAAATAAATATTTAATCTTTGAGAGATGGTATAGGTTCTTCATTGTCTTCTAATCCAAACAACGGTAATTGATTCACAATAGTATAGTGTTATCCTCCTTCTTTATGAACAAAATTAGAGAAATCCTAAGAGTACACTATGTCAGATGAAACCCTTATAAAAAATATCATTGATATTAATTAACATATCTCTCACCTCAAAAGGATTAATCATATATGGAGACATTAAAATCAAAGTGAAGTCGGGATATAACTCTATCCCAAACTCAAATTACATTGAGGGGTTAATGTCACAACCTCTCCAGGAAAGAAATATGAAAACTATTCAAGACCCTTAGAAACAACACCTCCTAAATCTCAATCAGACTCAACATCAATGATTCTATCAAATAAGATAGAGGTTATGTATAATTAAACCCCATTTTTCATTACCAATCACTAATAAACACAACATTCTCACCTTCTTTACCATAGAAAACCACTCTCTTATAAATATAATAAACAATATCCAACATAAAATATAACCAATCCATTCCAAATATAACATCATATGGTTTTATTTACAAACAGAGAGGACCTCTCAATGACTGATGTTACCCCAAAACTAGCTCGCAATCTATACTTACATCATAAAAGTTAAACTAACCTATCATTAGTATAGTAAAAACCAAGGGAACTGGATGACTCTCCATCTTAATTACTATAGTTTATACTAATGTAATTATGATTAAGGAGTTCATATCTCTTAAATTTAATAAATCATATTCCATAGTAGAAGATAATCATATAGTACCTCACAAAATTTCAATTGTTCCTGGCATTATAAATTTTATCATATGAATCTAGAAATATACTTCCCCTATGATCCACTAGACTTACTATTATGAACCACCTAAAAAAATAAGATTTTTGTCTTATAGGATGAGGGTAATTATAAGATTGTCCTTTTCATACTATTCCTACTCTCTAGTGACCAAAATCCTAAGAACCCTGTTAATACTAATGTTTCCTTAAAGGAAACTGTAGTAAGGATTACACCATTAGCGGACCACTAAATCCATACAGATTAGTAAGAAAGGTTAGACACTAAAGCTTATGATGACCATAACCTCCATAGGAAAAATAACTCATATTTGGGTTCTTGATAAAGGCCTAAGAATTTCTAGCTTGGTGAGATGAGATAAACGAATTTAAGGAAAAATTCTTGTCAGTTGAACCTTAAAATGACCAAAAAATGAGATACTTTGTCCACAACTCTTCTTCTAAGAAAGTCCCAAAGTATTCCTTATCCTGACAATCCATTCTGATCCTGCATCTTCTCAATAACCTCTACCTTTTCCAATAACTTTAGAAATGTTGAAAATGTGAATGGGGTGACCTAGAATTAGATCTCTGAATGAAATGCCTCCAAAAAATTCCATGATTTAGTATCCACATTTGGAAAAAGGTCTATAGTATGAAGGTGATACTTAAATCAAATCCTAAACTCTACTTACTAGAGCTCCCCTACTGAAGAGAAAGAAACTCTCACTATTGTACCACCTTTATAATTGAATAAAGTAACTCAGCCTAAAACTTGTCACAAAAATTCTACCATAAAACTTTTGACTCCTTGATATCACCAAGAAATAATATCCACCATTGATAAGCATCTCCATGAAACAAGATGATATCCAAAGGAATCTAGTGATCTTTCCTAGCATAGGTCAAACCAAAATAAATATTTAGATCCTCTAACCACTTATCAGTATCCTAATTAGAAATGGAGTCCTCATACTTTAAAAGTATCTAGAACTAAAAAACAGGAAACATATTCTTCTAAATATCACCCCCATAAATCTTAACCCTCTAATGATCTATTGGATCATCATATTCTACATAATTAGCTTTAACCTCATAGGGATTTTTTCTATAATCCATATCTATAAGACAAAATAGTGTTAGGTACTCTTAACCTAAAAATATGGAATTCTTAAAATAATTTAGTTAATTTCATATTAATATATCCATCATCTACTGAATTAAATAGTTGGTGTAAACATGTATGATTCATGTATCTTACCTAGGTCACTACCCTGTAAATAGTATCGATTTACTTAATAAGTTTAGTAAACTTAAGGTTTATGAATCAGATCATTGAATCTCCCAATTGCATGTGTCCTAGATAGTCTCCCTTACCTACATCATGTACCAAGTTTAATTGATAATGTTTCCCTAACAAACTCATTAAATCCTCACTAGTGCCTTGCTCCAAACTTCATCCAAAATCTAAACCAAAATCTCTGATACTATGTTGTCATGACCATGCCCCATGGGAACCCCTCTTGGGTTGGTATTAAAGAAAATTATGACTCATGAATCCTGCTTCTAATAGGCTATGGGTTGGTGACAAGTACCGATGGTATAAAACACACAAATATGGGAGACATTACCCACATAATTATCATTAATATAAAAAAACATCAATTAACTAAATAATATAATAAACTAAACCATCCCAACATGCATGAAATTTCATATATAATTGAAACACCAATAGATAAATGCCCAATATATACTCCTATGAGAATAACTCCTCAATCAAAAACTAAATCTAAAAATCTAGATGAACTAGTAAGTCTATCCCATTCACAATCTCATCCTATGAACCTAAAAAACTAATAATTATGTGGGTAATTTCTCATATTTTTGTTTTATGTGCCCTCAGTGATAGTCATCATCCCATGACCTATTGGAGGTGGGAATCAGGGATCACACTTGTCTTTACTACTATCCCATGAGGGGTTCCAGTGGGTGTGTTTCATTATAGATACCAATTCATACTATCTCTAACCAATCTATCTAAATAGTAACTAAATTAAGAGCACTATGTGACCTCAGGCACACCTCCCTATATGCTAGAAGTTATTGATTTTTAGTGATGTTATGATAAACCCCATGGAAATACTATACCCTCAAGTATCATCACAACAATAACATCAATATTCATAACTATATAAACATCAGAGCACATCAAATGGATTTATAATTTAAATCCTGCTATGTAAATAAATAACATCCACCGTGCTATAAAAAAATGTAACATGTGTAGTAAGAAGTTCATAAATAAAAATAGGTTTTCCTAATGGGTATAAGGAAAAAATATGAATAAGATAAAATGATACCCAACTATAATCCTTAGTATCACCCTATACCCATCTTCATATCCCAACTAATCACATCAAACTCATTCACCTATACTAGGGTCTCCACTTGAAATTGCATGTCCACCATAATATATGCACATGCACCAAGGTTCTCATACAGGGTGTGAGCATAAAACTTAGTATGGAGCCTCCAAAATTGTACCTAATAAAAACTAGTTTATATATTTATTCATTTACTAAGTGAAAATAAGTTGTAACATCACATGAAAACATCTTTTGAACCATTATATGATCAAGAAGCCACTTCAATAGTCAAATCGTACCTGATTTGGCTAGTATTATAATGGGATGATTCTCCCCTAGTCCAAACACAACATGAGGGTGAACGATCTATCACCACTCATTCCAATAGGCACTAAATGTTCTTTTAAGGTTAATGATTCATCATCATTACATCACATAAGGTGAATGTTATATTTCCATGTCATAACCCCAAATGATTGAGGTATCACCAAAACATAACCCCAATGTGAACGATATATCACTGAAACATTTCCCCGTGGTGAATAATGAATCACTAGAATAAAATTCCAAATGTGAATGATTTATCATAAAAATAAACCCTAATGTGAATTATTTATTGTTAAAATACAATCCCTAAGATAAATAATCCATCGTCGAATCACAACCCCCAAGGTGAACGATGTATCACTGAAATACAATCTTAAAGGTAAACAATATATCACTAAAACATAGTCCCCAAGGTGAATTATCTAACAATATAACAAAATACCTAAGGTGAATGATGTATTACTGAAACACAATCCCCAAGGTGAATGATTTATAACCAAAAAAATCTCTAGGGTGAATGATATATCACTGAAATGCAATCCACAAGGTGAAAATGTATCATTGAAAAATAATCCCCAAGGTGAATGATTCATAACCAAACACATAAAATATTCAATGGTGAATAATTTATTACCATAAACATAAAAAATTCAAGGGTGAAATATTTATCATCATAATATAAACAAATTCAAGGGTGAATGATTTCTCACCATAAAAATAGACAAATTCATTGCATAAACATAATAATGGAGAATGAGTCATCGCCATAAGGTGTTTATGGGATTCATGGGGATATAATAACACTTATTAGAAGAATTAAAATTGATAAAATTTTAAAATGAAATATTATCATTCTTAGAAAAATGAAAACATGAAAACTAGAAATAAAGAATCATAAAAATAGTGTATACCTTACACCATCATTTCCACTGCAACATCTTAAAACATCTTTGAATAGTATTGAAAAATATCAAAAGGGTGGAAATCATAAGATTCCCACCTCTAAAGGTATCCATGGGTTGTTCCTAAATCATACATCATTTTTTGTGGCATCCTTCTGACCATTATGGAATACTAGTGCATTGAGTGTAAATAAGGTAAAATAAGTGATTTATGGGATGTGGGGACTTTTGACAGAGCATCATGAAATCACGCACACCAATTTAATCACATGATAGTGATATTTATATAGACCTAAGTATTATCATAAAAAATTCATGCATTAAATCATTTGTTATAACATATGAGTTAATGCCTTGTTCAGTTCATGCATCGTATGCATGCATGCAACAAACTCCCTCATGTTACATCTCATGTAAAAGATCTTTAATGATAGCCAACATGGGAAGATATCTTAGTGTTTTGTCGTATATTTTTCATTGGTTGCATGTTTAAATCATACCCTATGATTATACACATAATACCCTTTATGATATCATTCAATAATATTATCTGATTGAGCAGGTGATGAAAGGAAATTTTATGAAAATGCATTTCACACCCTTACAACATATCTTGATCATATGATATGACATAGTCATGAATTACATCTAGGTGATGATTTATAAGGTATTACAGTTTCCTCTAATAAAAAATTATGATTGATTATTTTGCCTCATATGAAAAAGAATATTTAGGGATCATATCTCCTTTAATATCCCACTTGCACTAAATCCTAAAAGACTTTGTGTCATTTTACCATATAATGTATCGTATGAAATAACTTATGAAATCATATCCAAAAATCTTTTGGATGTATTATAAACCAATTTTTTAATGTTATCATAAACTTTATTTCGTGTCACATCATATGAAATACCTTATGAATACCCATCAAAAACTCTTTTAGGTTAACTCTAAAACACTTCTAGAGTAGATATCTAAGTTAAAATCAATCTTCATTCAGTAAACCATAGTGTAACCCCAAGGGAATTTGTAGAATTAACAAAAAAATATGAATTTTTTGATCCATAAATATAAGAAAACAGTGTCCTATAGAAAATAATCAGTGCTACTCAAGCTACAATGGGATCTAGCATGATATCCATCAAACCACATATCTTTATACCTAAGTCCACCAGCTACATCACATGTTAGCATTCATTATCATATGTTTCATTTGTCTAAGACATTGAGTGACCATGGGACATAATGTATTTCAATCCCATATAGCCAAATTAAATGTTCTCAACTCTCTTAGTATAAACTAACCAGATCGACAAATACATCACATGTTATTCAACTTTATGGATAAGTGCATTGCACTCCCCTTATCCAAATAGATAATCACATCATATGCACTATCTTATTGTAGTAACACACTCCTTAGTCTATCTCAATTGAGTTCCTAGATGTTATACTCATCATATTAGAGGAAAATTTTCATATTTTTTGATCTCTAATTAATGACATGATCAACAACATACCCAACCACCCCTAATTATCCATGCCTCAAGGATTATGTAAGAAAAAAGTATCAAAGTATAAAGGTTATCATGATAATTATCTCTCTAAACTAAGATTAATGGAACTCCTACATGATCCACACACCCCTAGTATACCAAATACATAGTGTATGACACTCCATATAGTATACTTAGAGGGTCACCCAGTATACAAAAATACTTTTTGTGCCTCTTAAGCATATTAAATATCTCATAAAAGAATTATACTCATGTTAACATTAACATTTCTTTATAAACTAATACTCCACAATAAATATTAATTAAATTCATACTTTGAGAGGTAAATTATCATTACATTTCATGAAATGTATATTAAATGTATACATATATTCATCCAATGTAAATTATTGATAAAGTGAAGATTTATATTTGTATGAAACATTTTATATTATTAAAAATATTTTAATAATACTTAACAAAACCCTTCATAAGTTCATAAAAACTATATCATATATGATATACTTCCAGGTCAGCCTTATTTGTTGCAAATTTTAGGGTTTTGTTAAATCATTACATCTATATTTAATTCCTACCACATATCTTTGTGATAATCTGATAAAACTTTCCCACTAAACTCTTTAGTGAGTAACATATATGAAGAAAGAAAGTTTGAATAATGGTGAGATTTAGGAATCATGTTCCTAATGTTCAATTCCATGAACATATTCAAACTTATTAACTCCACGACATATAATGTTACGATATTAACTTGTATTTTCTACTTAGAATTTTTGTATGTTTAACATCATCATCCTTGTAACTATTTCTATAAAACTTTTTTACTTGAGATATTGTGGTAATAAATTCAACTATTCTCATTATTACTTATCAATGCATCCTAAACTTCTTTAGGATAAAATGAAATTAACTAATGTTTAGGTAAATAAAAATAACTCTTTACACTTTTATTTATCACCATACCCCCAAAAACTTTTAGGATATTAAGTTAAATTCACTTTGATTTTTTACTGGTATAATCCTTTAAAAAATAGTGATATTCATTTTTCATGGTAATTAAATAAAAAAAATTCATTTCTTCTTTAGCAGCATATATCCTAAACTCTTTAGGATATTAGGTGGATATCACTTTAATTTTAGATTGGTATAATCTTTTATTTATTAGATTTTAACTTCTTAAGTCCAAACATACTCCCACTAGTCTCTTAGAAACTATATTATTTTTAGAATATCATGATAAGACACATAAACTCTTTTATTTTTAGGAAATAACTCTTATTTCCTTTAAAAATGAATATTTAATAAATAAAATATTTTTTCCATATCATATATGTAATTTTATGTGTTTAGATAATTTTCTCTTAAAAATAATCCATTATTCATTAAATGATTCTATTGTTGGGTGGTGGGAATATATTCCCTCATATTTTAACAAATATCTATATAAACACTTTATCATGGAAAAAAATCTCTTAGTCCCATTTTTCAAAACATGTTCTATAATCCTATGAATCATGAACCATGTGTTTATAATTAATCATCTCATTTTGTTCAAAACATATCTTTATTAACAAAAAAATTATCTTATCGAATAAAATAAATGAGATGAAGATACATATCTTTTTATTAGATATATATGATCTTCATAAATTCATTTACATTAATATTTTTTATGTGGAAACTCTTTGATTCATTACTTGAATGAAAACTAAATGTTTTGTCAATTATTTCTTGATTTTTAAATCCTGTATATTTACAAAAAATTTAAAGTATACATTTGGTATCATATAACCTTTAAAATAAAAGAATATATTTATGTAACATTGATACATAATGTAACATCTTGTGACCTTATTTCAGGTATTTCTCAAATCTTATTTTGATTTAAAGTTCATGGATTTATGTTTGTTTTAGTTAATGGAGTCTGGGTATAAATTTTTCAAAGGTTTTAGAGAGTTTTCTTTGGGTTTGGAAGGCTTCGAAGTTGGTTTGGGGATTTTCTACAGAATTTGGAAGGCAGAGTACCTACTGGACACATTCACATCATGAACTAGTTACATAATGTAAACCCATTGTAGGGCAGATAACATGAGTCTGGTTCAGAGCATGAAAAGTTACAAGACATTAAACCTTTTCACAATGTGAAATAGTCAGGATGAAGATTTTTAATTCGAGTAAATTCCTTTTTCAACATATACGAAACCTAGTGGAATTCACATCATGAAATGGATTCATGACATGAATTTTTCGAGTCCATAGGTTTTTATCACACTGTACACCTGACTTTTTTTCATTCAACATGCAAGAATTCATTTCAAACACTAGAGAAAATTTCAGTGATTTTTTGTGATCTCTCTCCTTCCAAATCACTCCATTTGAAATTCTATCCTCATGGTAGTTAAGCCACTTCTCCCTAGTATATAGTCTTTCTACTTCTTCATAGCCATTGGTCATGGTGGCAACGTTGGCTATATTTTTGGAATGTATTTTGACTGTTTTGTGTTTTTTATTGATCCTTTGTAGTTTTCCCTCATACCTTGTCTTTCAAAGGTTGGTCTTCTTGTTTTCAATATCCATTGATGAAGGTGACTAGGTTTACGCCATTATTGAGGTTGGTGTTTCTATATAAGGGGTTAATTATTCAATTTATATATGTTCTTATCAATTCCTTTAGGTTATTCCATTAAAATGCATGATTTTAAATTGGAATGGTTTGTGTAGGATTATATTTAGGATTTTAAAGGGGTTTTATTTAAAAAAAAATTTGCACACCAAGTGTTTGATTAAATTATTTAAATGGTGGTTTTGGTTTTAAAATTGGTCTTTAATCCTATAAGTGGAAAGTATTTGATTTTAAAATGTTTTATTAAATGTGAGAATGGTTTTTAAATGGATTTTAACAAACTTAGCACATTGGGTAGCCTTAGGTGTGTTGGGAATATACTTGTCACTCTTTGTGTGTGTAATTCCATGATAAGTTTTATGTCACTTTAGTGTGTGTAATTACACTAGAGTTTATATTTTTGGATCCACCTAGGTCTTGGATTGGGGATTTTTTTCATGTCTAGTATGTATACCCATATGTTATTTCCCAAATGGTGTGATTTTTCATTTATGATTATTTTGACATGTGATGGTATATTTCATTGTTATTTGATCACATGATTATATTATAGTGTATCCATGGTTTCTTACCTATTTTCTTTTATACTTGACATATTACTAGATTTTGTGAATATGGTATGTTTTATTAAAACTAAAGGAATGTTTTACAAAATGGTTTTTACTTTATGAAAATTATTTTTAAACTGGATTTGTTTTAAAGCTAGAGTTAATTTATTCTTAATATTAGATCTTGTATAGATTCTTTGGCAGTACCCTACTGGGCTTTGTGCTCACACCCTAATTTTTCCCTTTGTGTGGTTGTAGATATTTTTTTTCCAGACTCATGTAAATGGAAGGGAATTATGTATCATGTCAGATTTTATTTTTGTCATCATCTTCGTAACAGTATAGTTTAGTGGTGATAGTTGTTCATGCAGATACCTATTTAGAATTTTCATGTTTTATCTTTCTAGTTTATCCTATTTGTCTTGACTTTGTAATTCTCATGGTTATTTTATCTTTATTCCACTATATACCCTATTGTTTTTCCTTGTTTGGGTTTATCATGAGATACATTTCTTCTTCTTTGTTGTACTACACTATGTGATAGACCTTCTTGGATTACTTGTCTAGCTAACCCAAGTTGGTTTATTACAATTTGGTATTGGAGCCATTACCTAGCATGAATTGTTATGAAAATACCTAGGTTTGGTTCAGTGTCTTGGTAGAATGGAGTTAGAACTATAGAAATTCAGATAATAAGTGTGGAAAAGGGTCCTGGAGAGCTCACTTATGTGAATAAAGATGAGTTACCATGGGTGGTCAGGTATTTTTTTTCCAAGATTTAGATTTAGTGTATGATTCCATTTTAATGAACCAGATATGAGGTTTATTTAAATAGACCTATTTGTTTCTTTTTTTTAGTATTTTTTTCATAAAATCCATAATTACTTTAAATTTTTTTCTTTTAAAAGAATTGATATGGATACCTAAATTTGGTCCTATGATTTGGTAATATGCTCATAACTGATGGGGTTTTTGTCTTATGTTTTTTAGATAATGTTTCCTAGAAGAGATATTCTGAATCCAAGTGAGGAATCTATGAGAAAAAAACCATAGTAAAATCCTCTAGTGGACCCTTCTTTGGTAGAAGCTATAATTATCACTATTCAGACTAAGGGTCAAGTAGTTTTTGGGAACTCAGGATGAGTGGTGGGTCATTTCTCAAAATTTTATAAGTAGAATATACACATATCCCATGATGACAAAGGAACCTAGGAATATAAGGAGTGGATTCAGCATATCAAGAGGATATTCAACTTTATGAAGACTTCTAAGGACTATAAGGTGGGTTTTTTCACATATATTCTTGAGGGACCGGGAAGGAGATGGTAGGAATTTATTTTGAAAGTTAAGTTACATGAGGATATTACCTGGGATTATTTCAAGAAAATATTTAACTATAAATTTTATCTAGATATGTTACATGTGGAAAAGACCCTGGATTTTTTGACCTTAGAGTAAGGGGATCATACCGTTTTGGAGTATTCTACCCATTTTTTTGAGTTGGTGCATTTGGCACTGGAGCTAGTCATCAATAATTACCTAAAGGCATGGAGGTTTGAGTTGGGATTGAGGGGTGATATTCATTTGATACTTATTTTCATGTACATTTTAAACTTTGTGGTTGTATTCAATAAGGTGGCTTTAGAAGAGGTAGATATAGCTAGGAAAATAGGTTTGGGCAGAGCTTCAGCTGTTGTTGTTGTTAATCAGGGTGTGTCTTCTATCTTAAAAAAAGAAGTGCAAGGGTATCCAGTTTTCTTAAGGACTAGTTTCAGGGGATTATTCAAGATAGTAGTATTTTTTCTATTATTACTATGGAAGGAATATTCATACTAAGCCCAATTTTATAGAGGTTCCCATGTCTTATCATTGTTATGGATAATCTATCCATATGAGGTGTTTTTGTGAAAGGGTGTCTTAAGGTAGTAAGACTGGATCCACTCTCAACCAAGGGTACATAGATTTTTACTAATGCTTCCAAGGGTGGTGGATCTTATCCTTAAGCTAAGGGGTGTTCATGTGGCTAAGAAATGTTAGGGAGAAGACGAAACAAAACATATTTATATAGTGTAGTATGCACTAGATGAATCTGAAGCAAGGATGACTATTGTTAGAGGTGTGATATTTATTTCATATTATATGGTTCTAGATTTTTTTGATATAGGTATTACTCATTATTTTATATCTTCAAAGTTAGATGAGATGTTGGGATTATGTTCAAATATTATGCCATTATTGTTAGATATTTCTATGCCTTTGGGAAAGAGGTTCGAACAAGGTTTCAAGTGTCTCACATGATAGGTGATGATAACTGACTATGAAGTGGTTTGGAAATTCTTGTTCATTGATCTTGATATATTCAATCAGATTATTGGTATGTATTTGATGATTAACATTAAGGCCCAGATTTACTGTTATTGTTTTTGAGTTTTGTTTTTATCTCCATATGGAGTCACTCGTGTCTTTTAGGGTGATGGGATTCTAGGTTTGGGAGGGTGGGGATTGTTGTTGTGTATGTTGGGGTGATCTCTTGTTAGTTATCAGAGATGTTACTAGATGTTGTTGATCCTATTGTAGGAAGAACACTTCTTATGATTGTGTTTTCATACCTTGAGGTCTTTCTATATGATTTTTCTGGTTTACCACTATAGAGATAGGTCGAGTTTACCATTGAACTAATACCTAGTACGATGCCCATTTCTATTCCATATTATCTCATGGAACCTATTGAGTAATATGAACTTAAGGTATAGGTTTTGGAACTTGAGGATAAGGGATTTATTCATCCTATCATGTCACCATAGGCTTTGTCTGTCCACTTTGCTTAGAAGGCAGACGAGACCCTCTGAATTTGCATGGATTATTGAAAGTTAAATCAAGTGACTGTTGAGAACAAATACCCTTTTCCCAGGATTGATGATCTCTTTAATTAACTTAGGGGAATTGGTTTTCAAAGATTTACCTTTGATGAAGGTAGCATCAGTTGAGAATTTGAGAAGAGGATATACCTAACACAAGATTTAGGAGTCGATATAAGCATTTTTGAGTTTCTGTTTATGCCATTCAGTCACACTAATTATATAGTAGTATTTATGGATTTGATGAACCATATATTTCATCAGTTCTTGGAGTATTTTTTTAATTTTGTTCGTGGATGATATTTTGGTATACTCTAAGTCAGGGGAGGGGCACAGAGACCATTTGGATATCATTATTACAACTTTTAGGGAACATTGTTTATATGGTGATCTTTCCAAGTGTGAATTATGGATCCAAGAATTAAAGTTTCTCAGGCATATTATATCTGATAGAGGATTCATAGTGGACCCTAAAAAGATATAGGTAGACATGTCCTGGGAGTATCCCAAAATTTGTTTGAGATCAAGAGTTTCTTAGGGTTGCATTATTATTATAGGTGGTTTATTCATGATTTCTATAAGATTGAATATCTGATAACAGTTTTAACCCATAAGGGTGTAAATTTTGAGTGGAATGAAAAATATCAGAGATATTTTGAGAAACTAAAGGTGATTAATACTTCATGTCTAGTTTTGATTTTTATAGAACTAGGTTTAGGTTATAATGTTTTTTATAATGCTTCTGGTATGGATTTGGGGTGTGTCTTAATGCAGTATAAATAGGTGGTGCCCTTTGGCTCTTACCAGTTATTCCCTCATGATAAGAACTACCCTACCCACAATTGTGATTTGTAAGTGGTTATGCATGCACTCAAAATGTAGTGTCACTATCTCCTTGGGGAGTGGTTTATGGTATATTCTGATCATAAAATCCTTTAGTATATTTTTAATCAAAGGGATCTGAACTTGTGATAGAGATTCTGGATTAAGTATCATCAGAATTTTTATTTTGATATTTATTATAACATTGGGAAAGGGAATGTGTCCGCTAATGTGTTGAGTAGGAAATTACCGACATAAGCCTTGAAGGAATTATTGGATGAGTGTTCACTGATGAGTTTGTTTTTTGAGATGATCTTGGGAGTAGAAGAAGCTGGTGGGAAGGTGTTTTTGGCTATGATAAAGGATAACTCATCATTTAATGATAGGGTTTATCTCAATAAAATACCTAACACTGAGTTCCAATTCTTTAGTGAAATCCTAAATAGTGGGCAGACCTAAAGTGAGTGGTCTTAGTCTCCCAGTGGTGCTTTGTGTTTCTGAAGAATATTGGTTATTCCTTTTTCTATGAGGCGTGAGTTGATGGGAAGTGGACACCATTCTTGTTGTTCCATGAACCCTGGGAATACTAAGATGTATCATGACTTGAGATGTTGGTATTTTTGGTCGGGGATGAGATAGTCGATTGCAGATTTTGTATCACGGTATCCTAAATGTTAGATAATTAAGGTAGAGCATTAGACACTTATTGATTTATTGTAGCCCATACCCATTTTGATATAGAAGTGGGATGAAACTTCCATATACTTCATTATTATTTTACCTCAAACTCATATTGGGAAGGATGTTATTTGGGTGATCATTGATCGAATCATGAAATCAATGCATTTCCTCCCTATCATAGAGATGATGAAAGTCGGGTAGATAGGGAACTTATATGTACAAGATATTGTGATACTTCATGGGGTTCCCTATATGATTATTTCTATTAGGGACCCGTGATTTACATCTAGATTTTTTAAAGGTTTTCAATTGGTGATGGGTTACTATTTGAAATTGAGCATGAAATATCATTTGTAGATATATGGACATACATAGATAATTATCCATATTTTGAAGGATATTCTTTGGGCATGTGTGCTTGATTTCGGTGGTTCTTGGGAAAATAATTTACCTTTGGTTGATTTTTTCTATAAAAATAGTTATCAAGCCTTGATTAGGATGGCACCTTTTGAGTCATTGTATGGGAGACTATGTAGATATCCCTTTCAATGGGATAAGTTGGGATGGGATGATCCTTTTTTAGGAAATGATGAAAAAGGTTTAGTAGATATATAAGAGATTTATCTTGGCACAAAGTCATCAGAAATCATATATAGACCATTTTAGGAGGCCTCTAGAGTTTGAGGTTGGTTATTGGATTTTTTTTCAGAGTTTCACCTCACTTGGGACACCATTAGTTGGTTAGACAGGGTAAGTCGACACCAAGGTTTGTTGGCCCCTTTGAGAATGTGGGGCATCTTGGAAATTTGGAATGTTGGTTGGACTTACTGTCTCATTTTAATTCCATCTTGTCACAATCAGGTTTTTGTTTTAACCCTGTGTTTTGGTTTATTTTTGAATCTTGGTTTTCCTCTCGAGTTTCAGGTGTAGTGGGGTTTAAATTTTGAGGGTTTCTTTTGTTTAATTTTGACCCCATATTGATTCCTTGAGTTTTCCTGATAGTTTTTTGTGAAAAATGGGAGTCTTTGGATTAATAATTCATGGATCATGATTGGTGCACAGTTTGGAAAATTGTGCACCCTTAACCAGGAAACTGTGTGGCCAAGTGACATTTTTGGATAGTGGCAAACCGTGTGATTTTTAAACTGTGCAGGATAACCATGTGTCTTGCTCCTCTTGGATGGTGAGGGGTGAATAGTTTTAGAATGGTTTGGAAAATCATGTGGGAAAACAATGCATCTTGTCCAAGTCATTAAAACTTGGAAAATTCCATTTGTTTTCTCTTGGGAATTAACCCTAAACCACCCTCATTCCACCCCATACGTGATTTTTAGCCATTAGATATCCCTTCAAGATTCCTTAGACCTATTGGGCACCATTTCTTGGGTGATTTTGGTGTTTAAACTTCATGGGATCTTCAAGTATATGATTTCTCCCTTGGTTTCTCCCTCTTTTTAGGTTTTCTCTCCCTCCCTTCTTGATTTCCTAATTTCCAGTGGGTCGTATGACCTAAAGAGGTTTTTTTGTATTATTGAATGAAATATTGATGATTTGTGTTCAATATTTCCTTTATAGGGTCTTGTGGTGGTGCGGTTGTGGTTTCACACTAATTTCCATAAGTTTCCAGGTGTGAGGTAGGTGGTTCCATGATTTTACATTATTAGATAATTTTTACTTGCTTACTTACTTTCATGAAAGTGTTCTATGGTATAATTGTGTGCTGAAAAATATATTTTGGAAGTGTTTTTGAATGAATATATGATGAAAGTGTATTTTCTAAAGGAAAATGGTTGTGTTTTGTGTATGCTTTATTGTGGTGTTTCTTGAAAGTTATTCACACCTCATGTGTAAGGTGTGTAATTGGTTTTCAAAGGGGTTTAAAGGTGAAAATGTGTTGAAAGTGAGCTTCTAAAAGAAATGGGAATTGTTGGATGTTGAATTCATTTTTTCGAACCTTTAATATGAATTTTAAATTTTGTAAATGATGGGAAACATGTTTTAAAAATGATTTGGGTTCATTAGTTTATTTAAGGGGGATTTTCCCATGGAGATTGTTTGTTTCAAATGTTATATTCTTATCATGTTTTCAAATGAGTTTCATAAATTGGTTGAGTGGTCCAAAACACATTTTAAAATGGATTTGGTGTACATTTGGATTCAAAAAGGTTTTGGGTTATGAAAATGGCGGTTTACCATGCATGTTATATTGATTGTCTTATGCATGTGTGAAAGTGATGTTTTATGCGATATGTGGAAGGAAAATTGAGAACTAAGGTAATATTAGATGATTAGGTGGGAAGACTAGGACTAGTATGCTATTTGGATCAACGGGGTCGAGGCTCGGTTCTTTCTAGTGGTATTGATGATACAACACTAAGTAAACTATGAAGGATAGATATGAGTAGAATTTTGGATAGATTCATCTATAGTGGCTCATGCATGAGGAATATGATTAATGTGGTTACTATACCACTTTTCACCAAGATATGAGGTACCTAGTGTTTCACTATAGGTAGTGCCTATAGGTATTTCCCATGACATAGTTCTCTCTTGTGATATTGTAATTACCATCAGCATATGGTGCACTTGGTGTTTCATTGTATAAGCAAAGCATATTCTTCCTTTAAAAGGGTTCTTCATTTGAAATATTTTCCTTTAAAATGATTACTATAAAAAGGTTTATATCCCTTTATAAAACTCTCATGTTAATTTGTCTTCTAATATTGTATCATGTAATCCTTTCTTTTGGGTGTAATCCTACTGTGATTTGGCTCACACCATGCATATACCTTTGGGTATATGTATAATTTGTTATGTATAACCCAAGTAAAGTAAATATGTGTCATGGTGAGGATGATGGATCTGGTTCCTAATGGTATTCTCTTGCAGGTGTTGGTGGTGGTGTCTTGAGGGTGATGACCCTTATGTTTCATAGAGGTTTTTGGGTCATGTTTGGTTGGCATTCCTCCCCATTTTGGTTATTTTGGTTTTATTTAAAGTTGTAAACCTTGAATCTAAAAATTATTATACCTTGTTTGGTTATGGATATTGGTTGTTGTGATATTTATTATTGTAGGTTATTTATGATTATTTAAATGGGTTAAATCATTCTCAGATATTATTTTTGATACCCAGGCACTAGTTGCTAGCCTGTGGGGATCAAGAATGCCCTTTGGGCCATGCCATTGATCGGGTCGGGTGTCGAGTTGGATGGCACCCTAGCTTGGTTCATGAAAAAATGGTATCATAGGGAATCAAACTCTTTATAGGACCGTGCTTCTAGAGTACCCTATATTATTTGGGATTTCAAGGTATATGGATTAGTACTATCAGATCTTGGGGTGTAGGTCTGGACGAGTTTCTAGCCAACACTTCCTAGAACGAACCTTGAGTTTCCATGGGAATTCAGGTTTCTTTTGATCTCTTTGGTTCTTGTGGGTTTTTTTGTGTTTGGGAAATGAAAAGAGAGTTAGTTTAATGGTATCAATAAGCTCACAAGGCCTAGAAAACCATATAAAGATGGGTACATGGTCCTAGAATACTCTTTGTGATGATGGTGAGATTGGCATATGGCTACCAACCATATGTCCAAGTCACCCATAGACACTAGTTTCCCCTTGTGAATTTTTTTGTGTCTTCTTGGGTACCAAATATTTTTTTGAAAACCCATGTTTTGGAATTGTAAAAATTGGATTTTTTGAAGTGCTACTAGCTTGGTTTTGGGAATGTGGAAAATGTATTTTCATAATCATTTTGAAGAAATCTTTAAAAAAGTGTATTTTTATAAAAAAATATTTTTGAATAAATGGGGATGAGTTTATCAAGATTGGTTTTTCATAATAAAAAATTGTGGTTTATTGAAATTTATTGTTTGGAAAAAATGAATTATTTCAAGGCAGGTTTTGGAAATCTATTTTAAATGGGATTTTTTTAGCTATCAAAAATATTTTAATGGGATAAATTTTATTTTTTTCGATGTAGCCCATGGGATTTTATTTTGAGACAAATGAATCAGATTTATGTGTGCAGTTTGAAAATGGTTTTTGATTTTGTGGTTAGTGAGGTTTTGAAAAGTTTTATGAATTTTTGAAATTTAAAGTGGATTGAGAAGTTGAAAGTGTGGTTTGAATGTTTTGTATTGAAAAGAGGGAAAGTTTTTTTTTTGACCTTTGGCATTTCCAAGAGTGACCACACACATGGATATGTGTGTAAAAATTGATGAGTTCCTGATTTGGCATGAGAATATACATGTGTGAGGCTCCATGAAATTCCATTGGTAAGTGTACAACCCACCAAGTTTTTTTTCTTTCAAAAATGTTTTTAAGAGAAGGAATGATGTTTTGATAACCAATAGATTGTGTGGTGTGTCTCCTTGTGATTTGGGAATGTTGGTTGTGAGGTGTTTTGAGTTTGATAACTCATCATGTTTGAATGGTGTTTCAAGTTTGAGTTCTTGTTGATGAATTGGTTTTTAGATAATGGTTTGTGGTTTCTTTTGAAAAAAAAAATGGGAAGCCTTTTAGTTGGTTCCCTTTTGAGTGTTCGGAGTTTGTTTGCGGTATGTTTTGGTTAATGGATTAGTTTGATTGGGTTATTGTTTTCCTTGTTGGCTGGTGTACGCCACTATAAGTTTCTATGGATATTCATGGTGTGGCCACGGGTAGTTCACCATTATAAATCCCTCCAGTTGATTAGCCTAAGTATTTCCTCCTTGAGTTTTAGAAGTTGAATCCACCTCTCTTTTATGGTCAAGTGGATACTCTCAAAGTAGAAGAGTAGATGTGGAAAATCGAAAGGATATCCAATCTCTTTGAGCTATCTGAGTTGTTAAAGGTTAATTTTTCTACCTTTATGCTTGAAAGTCTGACCTAGAAGTGGTGGAAGTCGGTTAAATGAAGAAAACCTCTGGAAGATCTTATATGGGTGTTCTTCAAGGCTTTGTTCATTCGTAAGTATTTATCTTAGGTAGTAAAGGTGTGAAATAAAATGGAAATATGTTGTCTGTAGTAAGTTGATGGAACAATGCTGAAGTATTTATGTTATTTCATGGGCCTAGTTCCTTATCTTCTAGAGTCGGTTGTAGACGATTTCTTGAAGGATTGACGGTTTGATTTTGGGATTCATCCTCATCTGTAGTCAAAGGTGTTAAAATTCAGTCTAACCTCCTTTGTTAATGTGAAGAGGAAAGTTGTTCATGTTGAGTTTGTTCTAGTGGGAGTGATTGATTCATCCAATATTCCTTTGATCTCTAAAATTAATAAGGGTAATTCCAGTAAGGATATGGGGAAGTTTCCTAGAGCTGTTAGTGGGGGTCATAGAATTAAAAGATCTCCTGACATTTCTTCAACTTCTTCTAAGAGTGGGATCATAGTGAATCATCAATGTGGTAAGCCAGATCATAAGAAGTCATCATGCATGAATGATCTAATGCTTGTTATACTTGTGGATACTTAGGTCACTTGAAATGGTTCTATCGAGGTATTTCCAAGAGGCGGTGTGGATCCAATTCGCTAGAGAAGTGTTATTTTTGGGCTCGGTTTAGAGTCCCTTTATATGTATGTCTCTTCAGATGTAATGGTTGTTTCTAGTGGTATTTTTCTATGTTGTTTTCTCCTTAATTTGTAAAATTAGGTGTTGTGGATCTCTTGTGATCTTCTAAGTGTGTTTTTCTTTGAAAAATTCCAAATCGTTCCATTTTAAACGGGGGAGTTCTTGTTGAGTGTCTCTTCTCTACCATTTCCCATTCAAAGTGAAAGGGGGTGATGAGTGTGTATCTTTAAAAATCCCTATTTCAGTGGAAAGAAGGATTTTCGATCAGGAATTTTCAGCACTTGACTACGAGGCAGTAGATGCTTCAAACATCAGGGCTCCAACCATAGGCCCTGAAGTGAAGTTTGTGCATAGTCAGGAATTCCATGGTGTGAGGGACCCTAGTCTAGAACTAAAAAAATGACCTAATTAAAAGGGTTATTTTTTAGTTTACAGGGGGTTATAACCCCCTCTAAACACATTAACGGTGGTTATGAGGAAGTGTTGTTAATGTGCCCATCTACCGTTATTAGAGGCGGTTTTGAACAACTGCTGGTAAAGTGTTGTCTTATTTAGTAGTGATTATATTAGAGGTGGGTTTAACCCCCTATAATGTCACCATGGAACCACATATTATAGGGGGTTTAAACCCCCTCTAATCATGTGAATAGTTTAGCGATGGTTGGAAACCACCACTAATTGAGTTATAAGCCATGTAATACAAGTGGTTCTGAAACTGGGTCTATTTATGGCTCGAGTATAGGGGGTTAAAACCCCCTACTAAATTAAGATAATACCACATATTAGATATAGTTTCAGAACCATCATTAACCATTTTTTTTAAATACCACGCTCAAAGTGACCCTCTGATTCGCGCCTTGAGCCAATCCCTCCCCTCAAGTTCGTCGTGAATCTACCGCCTCTGTTTTTTTTGTGTGACTCCCTTCCCCACTTCCAATTCACCATATTTTGGTGTGATTCACTTCCCCACCTCCAGTTCTCCGTGAAGGCCCTACCTCTGTCTGCCTCCATTTAGGCATTCGTGCGCACGCCCTCTCTCCTAATATTCCTGCTAGTCTATTGACATCCCCCGCCTTGTAAAATATTCATTCAGTGGTTTTCAAACCATTGATCTCCTGGATACATCGCTAGCACCTACACCACTATTTCTATTGAATTTTTATAATATAATTACACATTATTATATTTAAATATATTATGATGCTGATTAAAATAAATATTATTTGAATACATATAAATATATAACCTATATATCTATTTATATAAATTAATAAATTCATTTTTATATTATGTATCTATGTATTTATATTCTAATATATTTATATTATATTAAATTTATAAATTTATATAAACTATATATTTTATATGTGTATTTACATACATTTGAGTAAATATATTTTATAATTCTATTTATGTTATGCATATACACATATATTTATATATTTATAAATATATTTATGTAAATTATTTATATACTTAAATACATATTTATATGTACATGATAATTTATAATATATATACATAAGTATTTATATAATGTATTTAAAAGGACATTTATATAATGTCTTTAAAAATATATTTATATAATTTATTTCGAAAATTATATTTATTATTATGTGCATTAATATATATTTATTTGTATAAATTGTATAATATTATATATAATTAATATTATATGAAATACATATATATGAAATACAATTTATACAAATATTTATGTTATATATAATTAGTATTATATGAAATACAATTTATATAAATATTATATATGAAATAAAAATTATACAAATATTTATATAATGTTATATAAAATATAATTTTATATTATATATATTTAATATGTATATTATATATATTTAATATTATATTAAATACAATTTATACAAATATATAATTAATATTATATGAAATACAATTTATACAAATATTTATATAATGAATTTCAATACATATATTTATTATTATGCACATTAATATATATATATATTTCAATAAATATAATTCTTTAATATTATATACATTAATATATATGTATTTCAATAAATATAATTGTATAATATTGTGTACATTAATATATATTTATTTATATATTTGTATATATATATGTGTGTGTAACAATAATATTATTAATTATCATTATTATTATTGCACATATTTTTTAAACTATAAAAAATATATGTTGGTTTTATAAATATTATAGATTTATAGATTTTATGATTTATATTACATATATTATATTAAATACATTTATATTATATATTTATGTATGTGATTATATACATTTATATTATATCATATATATATACACACACAAAATTAAATACATTCATATAATTTGAAATATATAATATAATTAAATGATATATATATATATATATATATATATTTACTAAATTAATTTATAATTAATATGTAATATATATAAAATAATTATATAATATATATAAATTTATATATAATTAAATATTTATAATATAATATATATAATATAATTATATAATATATATATTTATATTTATATTTATATTTAATTTTTTCTATATTATATATATTTGCATAAATTATATAATATAAATGTATTTATACATAAATATATAATAAAAATGTATTTAATATAATATATGTATAATATAAACCATAATATAAGTGTATAGTATTTATAAAACCATGTATAAATTTTATATATTTGAATGAATATATTTATAATTACATTTATATTATGTATATCGATATTTATATATGTATACATTTTTTTATATGTATAATTATTTATTTAAAGCATTTATAATGTCCTTATATGTGTGTGTGTTTATATTGTGTTTAAATACATTTATATAATGTGTTTATGTAATATATATATATACAGACACATGTGCACACACACATATATATTATAAAATTTTAATTTATATGAGATTTGTTTTAAAAAATAAATAAAAATTTAGAGAGGGTTAAAAACAACCTCTAATAAAAGGGATGAGCAGCGGTTCATGAACCCTGTTAAATTTCTTGAATTAGATGGGGTTCAAAACCCCCTCTAATGTCATAAATTAGAGGGGGTTCACAACCCCCTCCGATGTCATCAATTAGAGGGGGTTCACAACCCCCTCCAATGTCATAAATTAGAGGGGGTTCACAACCCCCTCCAATGTCATCAATTAGAGGGGGTTCACAACCCCCTCCAATGTCATAAATTAGAGGGGGGTCAAAACCCTATCTAATCTAAGGGATTAGTTGTGGTTCATGAACCCCCTCTAATTTAAGAGATTAGAGGGGGTTTTGACCCCCACTATTTCCTTTTAAAAAAATTATATATATATATATATATATATCCTCTAATAACCAAATTATTATTATATATATATTTATAGCACCTCTAAAATCCAACTGAACATATAGCATCACTAATTATTAAATTAGTAGTAGTTTTGACATACCCACCTCTAAAATCCAAATAAATCTTAAAAAAGTAATGTTAAAAAAATTTGAGGGGGTTTTGAACCCCCTATAAATTTGATGATTAGAGGGGGTTGTGCATAACCCCCTATAAAATGAATTTAGAGGGGGTTATTCATAACCCCCTCTAAAAAACCGCTGCTAATATGCTATTTTTTTGTAATGTAGTTTCTGTCTTCAGTGTGGGAATAAGGATAGTTTTAGTTTTTCTGTGGTAGATTCCTTGTCTTGAAAGGTACCATTTTATGGAAAGAGGTGTACATACCTCATTTCCTTGTTTTGACCCTTCTGGATTGAAGATTCCCTCCTTGGATATAAGGAGGTGTGGCAGTTTCGTTTTCTTGTAATTCTAGTGGTGTGCATTTTTGGATGTGGGATTTCGATTGGTTTCCCTTGTGTGGTTAGCCTTCGTGATTCAGTTTTGGTTTTAGCCCATTGCTTAGGTTGGTGTTTCCCTCATTAAGTTCTTTCCCCTTGTGGTGGGGGTTTACTAACCTCTGTGGAGATTTCCTAGTTGACCCATGTCAGGTTTCCTATATTGATCTAAGATAGTTGGGTTCTTATGGTGGAGAGACCCACTATGGGTCTCATTATGGATTCTTCTAGTTTTTATTGAAGATTGTTAGTTTATAATTGTGTAAAATCTATTCCATCCCCCCGTGTTGATAATTTGTTTTGGTTTTTGGTGTTGGTTTGGTGGGAGGTGGTTTCTTTTTAAAGTTTTTAAATTTTGAGTTTCTCTTCATTTGAGGGAATATTGGGATTTTTTAAAGATGTTATTCAATCCTTCCATTATTTCATGGAAGTATTCTGGCTTTGTGGGTTTGTTTCATTTGGTTTTGAATGTTTTGTTCTTGGTTTTAGAGGTTGGATCATGCGGGTGTAGAAATCCTTTGACTTTGATCGATCAACTGGAAAATGTGTTAGCTTTCTAGGGGTGGAAATCATTATGGTGGGGAGAATTGTCACACCCAAGTTTTTTTAACCCTGTGTTCTGGTTTATTTTTTGATCATGATTTTCCTCTCGAGTTATGAGTGTGACGGGGTTTAAATTTTTAGGGTTTATTTTGTTTAACTTTGATCCTGTGTTGATTCCTTGAGTTTTCCCAGGAGTTTTTTGTGAAAAATGTGAGTTTTTTGGTTGATAGTAGGTGGATCATAGTTAGTGCATGGTTTGGAAAACCGTATGCCCTTACCCAGGAAACTGTGTTGCCAAGTGACATTTCTAGACAGTGGAAAACTGCATGATTTTTGCGTATTTTTTAAACCATGCGGGATAACCATGTGTCTTACTCCTCTTGGATAGTGGGGGGTAAACGATTACAGCAAGGTTTGTAAAACCATGTGTCTTATCCAGGTCATTAAAAATTGGAAAATTCCATTTGTGTCCTCTCGAGATTTAACCCTAAACCACCCACATTCTATCCCATATGCGGTTTTTAGCCATTGAATATCCCTATAAGATTCCTTGGACCTCTTGGTCACCATTCCTTGGGTGATTTGGGTGTGTAAACTTCAAGGTATCTTCAAGTAAGTTATTTATCCCTTGGTTTCTTCCTATTTTTAGGGTTTCTCTCCATCCCTTCTAGAGTTCCTAATTTCTAGCAGGTCGTATGACCTAAGGAGGGTTTTTTATTGTATTTTTGAGTAAAATATTGATGATTGATGTTCAATATTGACCCTATAGGGTCTTATGGTGGTGTGGTTGTGGTTTCACACTAATTTCTAGAATTTTCTAAGTGTGGGGTAGGTGGTTCCATTCTTTTACATTATTATATGATTTTTACTTACTTGTTTGCTTTCATGAAAGTGTTTTATGGTATAATTGTGTGGTGTGAAATATATTTTGGAAGTGTTTTGGCATGAATATATGATGAAAGTGGATTTTATAAAGGAAAATGGTTGTGTTTTGTGCATGATTTATTATGTTGTATCTTGAAATTGGTTTACACCTCATATGGAAGGTGAAGAATGGGTTTTCAAAGGGGTTTAAAGGTGAAAATGTTTTGAAAGTGAGTTTCTAAAAGAAATGGGAATTGTCGGATGTTTTCTTCCTTATTATGTACCTTTAATATGAATTTTGAATTGTGTAAATGATGGGAAACATGTTTTAAAAATGAGTTGGGTTTATCTGTGGATTGAAGGGGACTTTGCCCATGGAAATGGTTTATTTCAAATGTGCTCTTTTTTTCATGTTTTCAAATGAGTTTTATAAACTTGTAGAATGGTGAAAACACGTTTTAAAATGGATTTGGTGTGTGTTTAAATTCAAAATAGGTTTTGGGTTATGTAAATGGTATTTTATCATGTGTGTTATATTAATTGTCTTATGCATGAGTGAAAGTGATGTTTTATGTAATATATGGAATAGAAATTTAGCACCAAGGGAATCCTAGGTGACTAGGTGGGTGGATTGGGACTAGTATGCTAGTTGGATCAATGGGTTTGAGGCCTAGTTATTTGTAGAGGGATTGATGATACAACACTAACTAAACTATGATGGATGGATACCACTATAATTTTGGATAGATTCCACTCTAGTGGCTCATGCATAAGGGTGATGATTAATGTTGTTACTATACCACTTTTCATCAAGATACAGGGTACCTAGTGTTCCACTATAGCTAGTGCCTATAGGTATTTCCCCTAACATAATTCTCTCTTGTGATTTTTTACTTACCATTAGCATACAGTGCACTTTGTGTTTCATTTTAGAATCAAATCATATTATTCCTTTAAAAAGGTTCATCCTTTGAATTTTTTTCCTTTAAAATTTTTACTATAAAAATGTTTTTGTCCCTTTATAAAACTTGCATGTTAATTTTTCTTCTAAGGTTATACCATGGAATCCTTTCTTTTGGGTGCAATCCTACTAGGCCTTGGCTCACATCATGTGTACACCTTTGCGTGTATGTAGACTTTGTTATGTATGGCCTAGGTAAAGGAAAGATGTGTCATGGTGAGTATTATGGATTCAGTTCCTAGTGGTATTCCCTTATAGGTGTTAGTGTTAGTGGCTTAAGGGTGATGACCATCACATTGCATGGAGGTTTTTGGGTCACTTTTAGTTGACATTCCTCCCTATTTGTGTTATTTTGGTTTTGTTTAAAGTTGTAAACCTTGAATCTAAAAATTGTTGTACCTTGTTTGGTTATGGATATTTGTTATTGTGATATTTATTATTTTTGGTTATTTATGATTATTTAAATGGGTGAAATCATTTCCAAATATTATTATTGGTACCCAAGCACTAGTTTTCAATCCTTGGGGATTGGGAACACCCTTCAAGCCATGCCATGAACCAGGCTGGGTGTCGGGTTAGATGGAACAACATCTTGGTTCATGACACATCCATGATGTGTTTCATGTTTTTCTATATGAGGATGTATCAACCAGATCCTTCCCATGTGATTGACTAGGAGGATGTTGATCTTAATATCAACACCATTGTGGTTGAGAAACCAGTTTATATTATGGATCGCCAAGAGAAGGTACTACATGGTAAAATGATTCCCTTGGTATGTGTACTATGTAAGTGTAGACGAGATAGCCATGATACATGGGAGTAGTGATTTTTGATTAATTAGTAGCATCCTTCACTTTTTATGAGTCTAGGATCTTGAAGACATTCATGTGAAAAAAAAGGATATATGGTGGGAAGAATTGTAACATCCCATTACCTTCTTTTAAGTATTTCTTGACCCTTTTTTTATATAATTTTGGGTATGTATATTTGTTTGAATTAATAGATTTTGATTATAAATGTGTCAAAGATTTTAGAGATTTCAATTTAGTTTTATAAGACTTAAAATTTGGTTTGGGTATTTTCTGTAGAATCTAGATGGCAGAGTACTTGTTAGACACATTCATATTGTGAACTAGTTACACAATGTGAATCTGTTGCAGGGAAGATACCATGAGTCTAGATCAGAGCATGAAAAGTTATAATCCATGAAACCTTTTCACAATGTGAAATGTTTAGTATTAGTATTTTTACTCTAAGGTGATACCTTTTTTAGCGTATATGAAACCTAGTGTAATTCACACTATAAAATGGATTCATGATGTGAATTGTTCGAGTTCAACGGTCTTTATCACATTGAATACCTAACTTTTTTTCATTTGATGCATAGGACTTCCTCTAAAACCTTAGGGAGATTTTGGGTGATTTTTGGTTGATCTATCTCCTTCTATATCATTCCGTTCGACATTCGATCCCCATGGTGGTTGTGCTACTTCTCCCTAGTAAGTGGTCTTTCTTCTTCTTCATTACCATTGGTCATAGTTACTAAATTAGCTACGTTTATGGAATAGATTGAATTTTGTTTTTGTTTTCTATCAATCCTTTGCAATTTTCCCTCGTATATTATCTCTATTTTATCTTCTTCTAATAAAAAAATTCAATTATCAGTCAGTCCAATCTTCATTGTTGAAGGCGACTAGGTTTCCTCCATTATTGAGGTAGGTGTTTCTATACAAAGGATTAATTCTTGAATTGATATATGTTATTGTAAACTCATTTGTTTTATTCCATTAAAATACATTATTTTACATTGGAATGGTTTATATTGGATGAGATTTATGGCTTTGAAGGGGTTTTATTTAAAAAAGGATTTGCACACACCAAGTGTTTGATTAAATGCTTTAAATGGTGGTTTTGGTTTTGAAAAGGGTATTTAATCCCAAAAGAGGAAAGGAATTGATGTGATTTTTTTTAAATGTGAGCATGGTTTTTAAATGGATGTTTAAAAAATTAGCATATTGGGTAGCCTTGGGTGCTTCGGGGATAGACTTGTCAATCTTTGCGTGGGTAATGACATAAGAGGTTTTATGTAACTTTAGTGTGTGTAATTACTCTATGGATTATGTTATTGGATCCACCTAGGGTCTGTATTAGGTCTTTTATTTCATTTCTAGTATGTATACCCATAGGTCAAAGGTAAAATGGTGTGATTTTTCATTTATGATTGTTTATCACATGATAGTATATTTTATTGTTATTTTCTCACATGCTTATCTTATGGTGTATCTATGGTTTCATACCTATATTCTTTCATACCTGACATATTCCTGTATTTGGTGAATATGGTATGTTTTTTGAAAACCAAAGGAACATTTTACAAAATAGATTTTACTTTATGAAAATTATTTGTAAACTATATTTGTTTTAAAGATAGAGAAAATTAATTCTTGATATTAGATCTTGTACAGATTATTTGGTGGTACCCTACTAGGATTTGTGCTTACACCCTACTTTTCTCTTCGGGTGATTGTAAATGATTTTTTATAAGAATTAGGTAAAGGTAAGGTAATTATGTAGAATTTTGGATTCTCTTGTTGTTGGCATCATTGTAGTGGGATGGTTTGGTGGTTACGGTTAGTCATGTGGGGAATTTTTTAGACTTTTCATGTTTTGTCTTTACGGTTTAGCTTGTCTGGTTTGACTTTGTATGTATCAAAGTTATGTTCTCTTGATTCTTCTATGTACCCTTTTGGTTTTCCTTGCTCAAGTTTATCATGAGACATGTTTCTTCCACTTTGTTGCAATTTACTATTCGGTGGACCTTCTTAGGTGACTTGTATAGCTAACATGAGTTGGTTCATTACACCTGACATGAACATTCCATGAAGAATCTAAAACCCCTTAAAGTATCTTAATCAATCCCATCATATGGAATCATTACTCCTTCCTAGTTTTACCATTAGATTTCAATGACCTTAACTAGATACCCAAAGAAACATTATTGGACTCTCCAACTAGATTTTCTTCTTTTGATTTGAAATTTTAACCACTTTTATAGTATACACAACACCAAAAATTAAACATCACATGCCTAGTTCATCTATTCAAAACTCTTGAGAATATTGAGTAAACTTTTCATGAACTCTTTCACATTGTCAAAACATTTCCATCAATGATAATAGTGTGAATTACTTAACTAAAAACAATCCTTATGAGAAATTTTTGTCTCTCAAAGTCATTAGTATACTCAATCATATTTAGTATCATTGACATACCTAATCATATTGAGTATATGTAACATAAAATTCCTTAGGACATTTTTCATACAATGCCTTTGAAACTTCAAATGAATCATTACATGATTCTTATAAGCATCTAGATTCACCTGTTGAACAACTACAACACTTGATTACTCTAGAATGTGTTGTTATAACATAAAAAAATCTTAAGAACATTTCTTAAGTTACTAATCTTAGTAGTTTATTACATTAATCTTGTCTAACCTAAGTATTAATCTCAAAGCTAATTTTGATAATGATGATGAAATTATATGTAATAGAAGCTTTTATAATATGTGTATAATATTTTATTACCATTTAATATGGAATTTTATTAAATGGAATCCCACTAAAATGATGACCCTTTTTAAACTCATCATATATATTAGTGGGCCAAGATCCATATTTCACTAAGTAATGAGTCTTCTTTAGCATTTCTCTTTCTTCTTAGTTATTTAGGAAGCTCTCCATACTAATCATATCATATATTACTCATAGATATTTTATTGGAAAAGTATTTTTTCAATACATCTTATGGATAGACCCAACTCCATTCCTATGGTATCCAAACTATTAGGGTTTCCTAACTAAGTGTAACCCAAAGAAAATGATGAGAACAGACTTTCACAAGGTAATCTAAGGGCACCCAGATTTAGAAAAAACATGCCCAATTGGATAATACAAGGTCTTCCATTACTTTATTATCTTACAAAAGATAATCTAGGGGCATCTAGATTTAGCATGAACCTAGCCAGTTAGATGATTGAGATTTTGAAAAGTTCCACTTAAGAACAAATCTAACACTTAGTATTTTCAAGGGGATTTAATCTCACCATCTTATCACATGTAATTACCTTTATGTATTCATTATTATAATGATTTATTTTGGAATAATATTTCATCCACCAAATTAATATGTTCAACCCACATTAATGTTTAACTCTTTATACAACTCACAGTTTGTGCTACTCACCCAAAAATAGAATCCAAACATATTTACACATATCTAAATGAATTTCATACATAAAGTACATTAACTCTACATATAAATGTTTAGAATTATTAGAGATTAAAAATAATTACAAGAGTGATCCTAAAACCACAAATAAATATAGTAAAATCATATATTGGTGATGGTTTATTGGTATTGGTTATATAAAACCACTTTTAATTAGATAAAACCAAATTTTTGTCCATTTATTGGAAGTATTATAAATAAAATTACTAGAAATTAATTATTAGGGGTGGTTTTTTTAAAATTTCGATGGATTAACTATTTAAAATATTTTTTTCAAAATCACCTTCAATAAATATCCAATTTAATTCATGTTCCCTCCTTGCTTCCTCCTCTCTCAGTTCAAGACCTAATCCTACATCATCCCCTTCTGACCTCCCTTACAGAAACCCTATGGCTACATCCTACCCTCCATGACATCCTCACATCATAATAATACTTTGACGACATCCTCCCCTCCCAAAGACCCTCCAACAACATTCTACCCTCTCAAGGAACCTTTGAGAGTGTTCTCTCCTCCATAATATCCTCTAAAACACAATTTTTTCCCCTCCATAACCCTCTAACAACACCCCCCCCCCTCCACGATGTCCTCCCCTTCAAGTGAGTACCCATTTTATAATTTCATCCACTCATATGAGTAATTATATGTTCACAATTGGTTACATCTGGTCTGGAAAACTGTATTCATCACTGAATAATAATAAAATAAAACTTAAAAAAATAAAATAGGGTACAAGTAATAGGAAAAAAAACTTAGAATAAACATGTTTTGTTTATATGCATAACATATACATTTATATATGTCTTGTTCATAGATAAGGAATATACATGTATGTAATCAATATATATATATAACATATATATGTTTTGTTTATATATAGACATATTCATAAAATTTATAGATATACAATATATAGAACATATATATATATAGAAATTATATATTTTGTGTTTTTTTATTTAGTGTTTTTTCATTCGGTTCTTTTTTATTAATTATGTGATTACTGAATAACACTTATATTTTTTTTGATGATTTAGTATTCATTTAATCCCATAGTATTTTCATTTCAGTGTTTTTAGTTATCACGCATTATATAATTGTGGTTTATTTTTAATATTCAATCATCATGTATATAACCAATATTTAAATTTAAATAGTTTCAAAACACGCAATTAAAGTAAAAAGGGTAAAAATTAAAATAGATGTGCATTTATGATTCACCTAAAAAATAAGATATGATTTTAACAAAATATATGCAATTTTCATTTATGTAATGTGTTATTTTTTTGAATATGTTATATGATATATTTATATCATAAAATATGAAATAATAATATCAATTTATAATAATTATATTATTTTTTATTATTTTTTCAGTCAAATTTTACAAATGCTAATATTTTTTCTAATATTGTTGTTTTATTATTCCATAAATCTTATGTTTTATTTTTGCATGATTTTATTTAATTAATGTGTGATATGTTTTTTATACAAATATTTATCAATGGGATAAAAATGGATAAATGTTTGATTAATTTACCCTTAAATACACCTCAATGTTTTAAGGGGTTGAAGGTGTTTTTAGATTTTCCAATTGCAAAATGATTCATAGATAGAAGAATAAAATGTCAATGTACTGATTATATTTTTAGATAATGGTTGAAAAGGCATGAAGTTTATGAGAACTTGATATTGGAATAATTTATTATTGGATATATGAGATGACTTTGGAATGAGGAATTGGACATTGCTTAAATTCTGACATGTGACCATCATCAGAATGAACAACCTATTATCCCAATAATGGAGAATTAAATTCAGAACCCAATTAAAAATGTTTTCTTCACTAAAATACAACATGATAAATATTGTAGCATTTAAATGGATTCTCATTCTGATTTTCCAAATATTAATATAAGAGATGAGGTAACTAGGAAATTAAATGAGTTTTATGAATTAGTGGAAGGTAGGAATCAAGATTTGTATGAAGGATATATCATATAAAAAAATTAACATTCTATTGATTTTGTATCATATCAAGTGATTATATGGAATTACTAACAAATAAATATTAATGATATCATAGTTGTTTCATGATGAATTTGTTCAAGATACTACCCCTAAATCATATTATGAGATGGAGAAAGCTGTTAAAAAAACTCGGTCCCAATTATACAAAGGTACATGCATGTCCCAATGATTTCATGCTGTATCAGGGAGAATATTAAAATGGATAATAGTGTAAAATATTTCAGGATTCTATATAGAAATCGATGAATTGTGATGAAAGTTGGAATTAATGTACTACAAAGAATAAGATAAATAAAACTGTTGTGAATAATTTATGTTACTTTCCATTAAAATTAAGACTACAAATATTATTCATCTCTTCTAAAATAATAGATAAAATGAAGTTTGATGCTATGTAAAACAACAACTAAGGGTTTATATGACATCTAAGAGATTTAAAATAATGGAAATAATTTGATTCTTTATGTAAAAAAATCTCTTCAAATCCTATGAATGTGCATTTTGGATTGGTTACTGATAGATTTAATCTATTTGGGACTCTAAGTACAACTTATAAAATATGGAAAATTATTTTGATCCCTTATAACCTAACTTTATGGATGTGTATGCAAAAAAATCTTTCATTATTTTTATGATCATTCCAATAAAGAAAATGACTATAAATGACATCAATGTATACCTTTAACCTCTTATAGAATAATTTCAAGAGTTATGGGATAATGGCGTAGATAAATATAATTCATCGACAGTCAAAAATATTCAAAATGAGTGTTTCTATAATGTAGATGATTAGTTATTTTCATGGATTAGTAAAAATGTATAATTGGAACACTCACACTGATCAGGCATGTTCAGTTTGTAATTTTGACTTCGAGACAAGAAGGCTACCATAAAGTAGAAAGTGTTGTTTCATGTGTCATCATCAATTCTTAGATGCATCTCATAAATATTAGTTTAACAAGTCACAATTCAATGGAAAAAATTAGTTGAGGCCACCACTAAAATTATTATTAGGTTTAATAAACCATGTAATAATTATCAACTTTTGATGCATAATTTGGGAAAGAGTATCAATTGAAGGTTTCTAGGAAAGGAGTTAAAGCTCATCAGATATAGTTAATAACCAACTGTGGAAGAAACGAAGTAATTTTTCAAACTACCTTATTGATAATTTCAATTTTTACATCATAATATTGACGTTATGCACATTGAAAAGAATTTATGTGAAAATTTATTTTTTACAATATTAAATTAGTAGGGATAATCAAGGGATAATCTTATTGGTCATAAGGACTTGGAATAAACGAATATAAAGTGTATTTGTGGGAAAATGATAATGGAAAGTATCTTGAAACAATTTTTTCATTGAAAAATCAAGAAAAATGTAGTTTCCTTTTATGATTAAAAAATGTGAAAGTACTAAATGGATATTCAAGTAATGTTTCATGACCTATGGTCTTGAAACATCATAATTTACATGAACTTAAAATCCATGACTCATATATTTTGATGGAATAATTTCTACCTTTGACAATTATTAAATTGTTACCTAATAAAATTAAAATAGTTGTAATTGAGTTTTACACATTATTTAGACAACTTTTTGAGAAATCCTTAAACCCCATTAAGTTTTAAAAACATCATGAAATAATTGTAATGACACTTTGTCATTTAGAGATGATATTTCTCCTTTCGTTTTTCACTATGATAATTTATTTAACTATGAATTTGATCATGGAAGTTAAAGTTAGAGGGTTCATACATTATCAATGGATGTATCTCATAGAGAGGTATTATCATCTTACCTTTTATGATTACTATATTAAAATTTTCAAACTCAATACATATGTGGTTTATTCTTCTATATTACTTTTTTCTATTAGGTATCTAGGTAATTTTATTTCTTTTATAAGAAATAAAGTTCAAAAATAAGGCTCTATTTCTGAAGGTTATGTGGTGAAAGAATATCTCAAATTTATTTCAAGGTATTTAGATAATATTGATACATGATTCTATCAAGTTATATGTGTTGATGATAATACAAATCAATTTCATTCCCATAGAAAATCATCAAACATTACAAATTTAGGTTATCAAGTTAGGAAAATATCATCAGTTTCATTGACATGAATAGACTTCATACAAGAACATAGATATGTTCTACTCAATAGTGATATTTTAGATCCTTTCATTGAAGAATTTAATATTTAAACAGAGAGACAGCTTCAGAGTCAAACATAAAATGAGAAAGAGATAAGAAAATCTATTAAAAAGAAATTATTGTTTAGTTTTTATGTAATTTAAGATCATAATCAATTTTGTATTCATAATATGTTGATATAATTATCTTGTGTAACTAATAATATTTTATATTTATATATATATATCATAAATGTTGATAATTGAGCTAAAGTGCTAGATGATTTGACATATTTGTCTTGATGACCTTTGAATAAGTCTAGGAGATTCGATGCTTATAATATTAATGGCTTTAAATTTCATACATTTTTATATGAAGAAGGTTTGAAAACACAAAATAGTGGCATATTCACCAAATTTGTAGACTTGAGATACTATGTAAAGTTGATTAATGGATGATTTTAAATTTTTTATTAAAATGAAAGTGAGTCGATATTTATAGGGGCATAAGGGATGATTTTTTACAATTTACTTATGTAAAATTATCTTGGCTGATAGATACTGGTGAGTATATAGAACACAATCCATATATTTTTGATTCATAGGCTAAAATGGTATATTGTTTGGATTATGGATTCGGTGAAGGGTGCAGAATTGTAGTCCATTTCAAAACAAGAGACATGTATGATATGGGTGATAAAGTTGAAGAATTTTTTTCTGACATCGAACCCCGTCAACAACAAGATATTGATCTATGTGTCCATTATGATATTGAAATGGTTGTTCATACAAGGGAGGGTGAATATGATGAAATTGTGTTAATGGTGGAGGATGGAAAAAATATGGTCAATGATAAATTGATTGATTATATTTTCAGTCTTCATTTAACTTATATTTTATTTATTTATTTATAATACATTAATTCAACTAATCTATACACAAAATTTTCAAAAAATTTGCTTGTTTTATATAATATATCATGTTATAACTTGTTTTATATTATTTTTTGATATAAGGATGATGAAAAAAAATATTTAAAGATACCACACTACTAGGAAATTAACGTATATCCACAGGAAAAAATCATGGTTATAGATGTATAAATCGTGGCTATAGGTAATAGCCATGGTTTAGCTGGTTGTGACTCCTATTATCATGGAAATAGGGCCAAAACTATTTTCATAGGATAAAACCATGTCTATAGACCTATAGCCACAATTCTGACTGTGGAAATAGACCTATAGCCATGGTTGTACCTGTGGCAATAAGTCTATTTCCATAGGCCTTTCCCATGGATACTTATTGTGGACATGACCACTTGGTTAATGTATAAAGACAAAATTAAAACCGAAGTAATTGACTTATTTACAAGGTCCATGACTGTGGCAATAGGTCTATTTCTATAGTCACAACCCATGGTAATAGGTCAATATTTTAGTAAAAAAAATTGTATCTTCTCAGCCACTCCTACAAAAACAAGACACATGCTTCAATAAATCAAACACAAAATCACTAAAACATCCTAATAAATCACCAGAAATGATCCTCAATATCACAATAATATGTTTTACATAAAAACAATAAAAAAAATATAATATCACTATCACCATAATAAAATGAAATTACATAATAAAATTCAACCTATAAACCAAGAATATAGTTCACATCAGAAATTACCCTCAATATTAGTATCACTAAAACCATCCCAACCCTCATCAACATATCCTATAGAAACACCAGCATCACCACCTCCTCCCACACCACCAGCATCATCATCGTCATCAATGGAATCAACATCATCATCTAAATATACACCTAAATCAATAGAAGGAGCATAAGAATTATTATAAATAGAATGCATTTTCATTAGACAAGCATCAATCACTACAGCACTCTCTCGTGGAAGTACAAAAGAAAGATCATATATAACTTCCATAATCTATTCACTTATCATCTTTTGAAATTGAGTATCTTCTTTTACTTTTTGAGTTGTTTGTTTTATTAAAAAATTCATTTGTTCCTCTATGACCATAGAAAAATCATCACTCAAATAAACTCTGTCAAAAGACTAATATCTAGATGGTATAATCTTCTTCCCAAGTCGGCAGTGCACCCTGCCACAATGTTCATCTTTAATACCTGATGTAGATGATCCTTTAGACCCAAATTGTCTAGTTCTTTTTCTATCAATGCCTCCAAAGAAATTTGTTGAGTGATATGTAACATAAATTAAAATGATAAAGTAATTTAAATAATTAAATTCAATCAAAATAAAATAAATTGAAATATACTTATAATCATTTATTGGGTGTTTCTATTTACCACAATATCATCTCTATTTTTACTACTTGTACAAAAAAAGGTAGAGTGAGGAATGCGAACCTTGATATTTAATGAATTTTTCTAAGAAAACAAAGAAATAAAGAAACATTAGAGTCAATTGTAGCTATTAGGTTACATGGTTCACCCTGGTAGGATTATTATTATGTTGGGATAAACACATGAAGGATTTATCCTAATTCAAAGAAGATCAATCATACTTTTGATACATGGATAGCTTACTTCATTCATGATAGCATGATCAACCAAATTAGTAGGTTGGTATATTGATCTATCACTAAAAATAAGAAATAAAGGGTTAGGTTTTCTAAATATAGGAAAAATCAATGTATCCTCATAAAAGAAATTCACATGAATTATTTTTGAGATCTGTAAGAATACCAACCATTGTAATCTAGAAGATTCAATGTCACGGGAGATTACTCAAGTAAGATTTCATGTGTCTATTCATGTCCAATGTGGTTTCCTCATTTATTTTCAATGTAATATAATATGATCCACCACTTTTGAGGGTTTTTCAATAACATAATTGATGTGGATTCAGTTATGAGTGTTATAGATATTTTATGTTAATTTGGTTGGGTGTCCCCAGTTTCATGACTGTTGGTTTCTTGGCACCCATTTATGGTGGCTCAGAGATTGTTCATGTTACCCTATATAAATTTTCAAGGATTTTTCAATTCAAGATGGTGGATGTATGTATTTTTATACATCCTAATTTTATAATAATTTCTTGATTTGAATAAAAGGTGATCATTAGTTTATTCGCAGGTGGATCGATAAAGGTTCATTATTACTACCACAAGAAACTATTTGATAAAATGTGTAGTTCATCTATAGATCTTCAATCCTTACATTATAACACAATCTCAGTTTGAATCACCCCAAGATAACTAACACCAACCTAAATGTAAATCCCATTATTTATCATCCAAAAAAACAAGGTCACAACCCACTATCTTTACCACCATATCCCACTTCTACCTTTCCCTATACACACACTATTTTCAGGATGATATGAGAATAACCTAATTTAAAATAGAGTTGAACCGAGTTACATGAAGTACACATGTTACACAAAATATATTGTAATATTAAAATAATTTATTAAGTATGGATAGATAAGTCTCCCTAAGACTACCACATAGACCTGAATCTATTAAGTGAGTTCTCTAAAATAATTTTCATTATCTATAAATTATGGATTGGATCATCTCTAAAATTCCCTTTTCACTCTATGGTGTGTCTGGGGAATACACTAATCATTATGTTATTACCACCTAATAATAATTTTCTACTCGTTATTTTTTACTATATTGATAATAATTTATGTTTCTATTGGTATTTTCATCATCTATTTCTTCATTCAATGCTACTTTTCATATTTCTCGCTATTTTTATGATGTTTTAATTATGTTTTGTGTTTATGTTGTGATATATATTCTATTTTATTATTTTATTCTTCCTCCTCCATATTTTGATCTCATATATCCAAATGTGAATAGTTAATTATCTTTTCTATTCTGAGGGAGTGAAGTTGAACCGATGTTTCTGATTTCCAAAAATTACTACACTGCTTCTCGTTCAGTGAGGAGTGAGGTAACAACCTATGAATCTCTAGATAATGTTTTCTTCAACTTCACTCAAATTTTTTTCCTTCCTTCATAAGTAATTAGGATTATTTAATTATATTAAAAAATAAAGAGTGTATTAGTTCCTTCATGGACTTGTTAATTTGTTACAACTATACTTTGAGAAAGAGATTACTTCTTGATGAAAAATATTCCAATGATAAGTTATCATTGTTCTATAGGTAGTGTTTTATTGAAGTAATTTTATTATCTACACATGTTTCATGAAAATAATTAAGTTATATAGACATCATTGATGTGGTTAACAAGAACTCATGTTTCTTATATTGAGTTCTAACTCAGTGTGATTAAAGATTTTTTGAAGGGTCATTTTTTTAGAATAAGGAACCTGTAATATGAAAGTGTCTTAAAATTTGATGTTTCAATGAGGATAGATGAGATAAATATATAGATTTCAATTATCATCAACATGTTGATTGAAATAAAGTTTTGAAGTGGTTGATAGAGTATAGTATTATATACATTTAAGGGTTCAAAGGATGTGTTAATTTTTTCACAATATATATCAAATTGGTAATAAAAATTAAAGTATGAGTAGCATGGACATGTTTTCAAGTGAATAAAGAATTTAATAGTTACCATATAAGGGGAATTATCCTTCAAATAATTTGAATAATGCATCCTTGCCACAAAGGGTAGAAGATTATATTAATAGATGTTCTAGTGTCCCATAGATTAGTAGTTTGGATGCTAGAGTTTATGGAAAAAGTTAATATGTATGTTTGAAAATGTATTCTAGTTTTGTAAGAAGATCGGATTATTAATTTGGTGGAGTTCCAGTTGTTGATCTATGGGATGACTAGTTGGGTATATAAGATTGTATTAAAAATTGGCCAGCTCCTTTTTAGCCAATCAGGTAAGACTTGTACTAGGTGAAAGGAGTTATTTATAGCATTTATAGAACTAACCTTGTCATATATCAACCCAACTAACTCCATGACATAGCAGTAAAGAAAATCCCCCAACCCTTTTACTTTATGCATTATCTCTCACAACTCCTTACCCTTACACCATAACTCCCCCAAGACCCTTACGTAGTAGCAGCTCCCCAGGATCCCAAGAACCATGCGTAACAAGTAGTATCCAGCACCCTTATATAGGGATCCAAAAATACCCTTACATAAAAACCCTATTACAAGACCCTTACACAGCAAGTCAGGACCCCTACCCTTACCCAACTCCACACACATATGGCAGCTAAAGTCAGGACCCTTACGTCGGGATCTAGCAAGACCCTTACACAACAACCCTATTAGAAAGACCCTTATGTATCAAGCCAGGACCCTTATCCTTACGTAGCCCCACACACAGATGGAGGATTATATGGATTGATTCATTGACCTAAATCATGCCATGGTGAAATATTTCACTCCTCATAAACCGAAATATAAATGAAATAAAGGAAACATTCCTTTTTGAATGTAAAGATTTAGGAGTAATAAATAGATATGTTATTAGAATTACAGAGGAATGTTTGAATGCACTAAAATTTTGAGGGGGGGCTGGAATGATCATTGATCATAGAAGAACAAGGTGTGATTTACAATATTGATGAAAATTCATGGAGTAATACATATTTAAAAATATTTATTATAGCAGTTCTGGTGGAGAAGATTTAGAATTGAAATATGAGATTCAAAATATGAGATAGAATGGAGAGGAGGTGGAGGTGGAAGATATTAAAATATCTGAGATTTAGAAAATAAGAAATAAAATGTCAGAGAGAAGAACTTATTGACATGTCTGGTTTAGTGAATGTGAAGAATCATAAGCAAAAGGGGAATTAGTGTCATCAATACAACTATATTTAGAAGGAGTACACAAAAGGATATTTCTATTTTTTTAATTATAATCTTCGAAAGAGGAAGTACTAATGTGATTTAAAGGATACAGCATAAAAATGCTGTCTAATAATTTCTAACTACTTGTGTGGAGAACTTTTTAAAGGCTATGTTATGATTTTAATTGGATAAATAACAAATATTCACTACAAAAAATGACCTGGTTATAAGGGGTTATTTTTTAGTTTAGAGGGGGTTATAACCCCCTCTAAACACATTAGGGAAGGTTATGAGGAATCGCCACTAATGTGCTTTCCTACCATTATTAGAGATGATTTTGACAAACCACTAGTAAAGTGTTGTATTATTTAGTGGCGGTTAGATTAGAGGAAATTTTAACCCCCTATAATGTCACCATGGAACCATGGATTAGAGAGGGGTTTAACCCCCTCTAATCTCATGAACAGTTTAGTGGTTGTTGGAAACCGTTGCTAATTGAGTTATAAGCCACATGATATGGGCGGTTCTAAAACTGCCTCTATTTATAGATCAAGTAGGGGGTTAAAACTCCCTCTAAATTGAGCCAATACCACATATTAGAATCGTTTTCAGAACCACCTCTAACCATTTATTGTTATTATTATTTAAATACCACTCTCAAAGTTCCCCTTCGGTTCGCGCCTTGAGCCAATCCCTCCCCTCAAGTTCACCACGAAGCCCCCACCTTTGTTTGGTTCAGTGTGACACCCTTCCCCACCTCTGGTTCGCCTCAATTCGATTTGATACCCTTCCACACCTCTAGTTCATCATGAATCACGTGCCTTCATCAGCCTCCAATTAGGCGTTCGTGCGCACTCCCTCTCTCCCAATATTCTCACTAACCTGTTGACATCCCCCGCCTTGTAAAATATTCATTCGGTGGTTTTTGAACCACTAATATTCTGGATATAACACTAGCACCTCCACCATTATGGTTGTTGAATTTTTATAATATAATTACACATCATTATATTTAAATATATTATGATGCTAATTAAAATAAATATTATTTGAATACATATTTAAATACATATAAATATATAACATATATATCCATTTATATAAATTAATAAATACGTTTTTATATTATATATTTATGTACTTATATTCTAATATATTTATATTATATTCAATTTATAAATTTATATAAACTATATATTTTATATGTGTTTTTACATACATTTGAGTAAATATATTTTGTAATTCTATTTATGTTATGCATACACACACATATTTATATATTTATAAATATATTTATGTAAATTATTTATATACTTAAATACATATTTATATGTACATGCTTATTTATAATATATATATATAAGTATTTATATAATGTATTTAAAAGAATATTTATATAATGACTTTAAAAATATATTTATATAATTTATTTCAAAACATATATTTATTATTATGTGCATTAATATATATTTATTCGTATAAATTGTATAATATTATATATAATTAATATTATATGAAATACATATATATAAAATACAATTTATACAAATATTTATGTTGTATATAATTAATATTATATGAAATACAATTTATACAAATATTATATATGAAATAAAATTTATAAAAATATTTATATAATGTTATATGAAATACAATTTTAGATTATATATAATTAATATGTATATTATATATATTTAATATTATATTAAATACAATTTATACAAATATATAATTAATATTATATGAAATAAAATTTATATAAATATTTATATAATGGATTTCAATACATATATTTATTATTATGCGCATTAATATATATGTAATTCAATAAATATAATTCTTTAATATTATATACATTAATATATATTTGTATTTCAATTATTATAATTGTATAATATGGTGTACATTAATATATATTTATTTGTATATTTGTATATATGTATGTGTGTGTGTAATAATAATATTATTAATTATTATTATTATACATATTTTTTAAACTATAAAAATTATATGTTGGTTTTATAAATATTATAAATTTATATATTTTATTATTTATATTATACATATATTATATTAAATACATTTATATTAAATATTTATGTATGTGATTATATACATTTATATTATATTATATATATACACACAAAACTAAATACATTCATATAATTGTAAATACATAATATAATTAAATGATATATATATATATATTTACTAAATTAATTTATAATTAATATGACATATATATAAAACAATTATATAATATATATAAATTTATATATAATTAAATATTTATAATATAATATATATAATATATGTGTGTGTGTGTGTATTTAATTTTAATTTTGTCTATATTATATATATTTTCATACATAATATAATATAAATGTATTTATACATAAATATATAATAAAAATGTATTTAATATAATACATGTATAATATAAATGTATAGTATTTATAAAACCATCTATAAATTTTATATATTTGAATAAATATATTGTAACTACATTTATATTATGTATACCGATATTTATATATGTATATATTTTTGTTTATATGTGTAAGTATTTATTTAAAATATTTATAATTTCTTTATATCTCCAATGGCCTGAAGGCCTTCATTTTTTATTGATTTTTGATAATCCACCTTTCAAGGGGTGAGGTGGAACCCTTACAAGGCCCATAGGAGTAAGTATTACATGGCCCGTAGGCCTTAGAGGAATTCATTGCCCGTAGGCCTTAGAGGAATTCATTGCCCGTAGGCTTCAAACATTACATACAACCCAGACTAACTACTTGGAAGTTCTCCTCCCCAACATCTTCATCGTGAAATCATCTCTCCACCTTTGCATGGATGTTCGGCTAGGCTTTCTTGTGCATGCACAGGCTTGTCCCGATGGCAGGTGTCATACCCTCTCATTCTTGCAATCTGTTTAGCTTCTGTTATGGTGAAAGCTCCTTACTCCTCCTCTAAAGCTTGTTCTTTGTAGGTTGTCTGATTTTCATCTGCACTTAAGGTGGCCCAAAGGCCTTGAGGTGGCCCGAAGGCCTTACTGACCTGAAGGCCTAGGTGGCCCGAAATCCTTAAAGGACTCGAGGACCAAATCGGTGGCCCGAAGGCCCAAACAGGGGAATATTCTTGGCTACTACAGTGTCAAACAGTGCCTGCTATAGTTCTCGCTAAAGTACCTGCTACAGTTCTACACATTTCCTACTACAGTACCCCAGAAATTAGCCTCCACCTGGATTTGATCCCGGGTCTCTTGGATGCACTTAAGGAGTCCTCACCAACTGGGCTAAGAATCATGTGCATGTCCTTATATATTTGTGTGTTTATAATGTATTTAAATACATTTATATAATGTGTTTATGTAATATATATATACAAAAACATGTGTGCATTCACATATATATTATAAAATGTTAATTTATATGAGATTTATTTTAAAAAATAAATAAATATTTATAGGGGTTAAAAACAACCTCTAATCAAAGGGTTGAGTGGTGTTTCATGAACCCCATCAAATTTCTTGAATTAGATAGGGTTAACAACCCCCTATAATGTCATCAATTAGAGGGGGTTCACAAGCCCCTCCAATGTCATAAATTAGTGAGGGTTCACAACCCCCTCCAATTTCATAAATTCGAGGGGGTTCAAAACCCCCTCTAACTTAAGGGTTTAGCGGCAGTTCATGAACCCCCACTAATATCTTAAATTATAGGGGGTTGTGAACTCCCACTATTTCCTTTTAAAAAAAATATTCAATTATATATATATATCCTCTAATATCCAAAAGAATATTATATATATATAGCACTTCTAAAATCCAACCAAACATATAGCACCACTAATTATTAAATTAAAAGTATTTTTGATATAACCACCTCTAAAATCCAACTAAATCATAAAAAAGTAATGTTAATTTTTTTTGAAGGGGTTGTGAACACCCTCGAAATTTGATGATTAGAGGGGGTTATGTATAACCCCCTCTAAAAACCCATTGCTAATCTATTATTTTTTTGTAGTGATTGGTGTGGAAATAAGCATGATAATTAAGTTATATGAGAAGAACAATGGTTGTGTCCAAAAACATAAAAATATAAAAAATAAACCAATTTGACACACCAACAAAACCTTAAAGGTGATAAATCTATATTTCAAGAAAATGAATTTGAATATTTTAAATGTTAAATTACTTGTGCTTACTCATGGTGTGTGAGAGAAGTGTTTCCAAGAGTGTAAATATATTTCATTATAATTTTATTTCTTTTCTTTCTGTTGCATTTCTCCTAAAAAATATAATTGTATTAATATCAATAAATAAGTAATTTATAATTTAAAATAATTTTCAAATAAATAAATGATTATATATAAATTTAACTAATACCTTACACTCTAGAATCATCCAAAAATTATTGATATTTCTTTAAGATCGGTATTGGATCTCTCTTTCCAACCAATATACAAGTCATACTTGTATTCTTGCCACATTTTACCCAATTCCATTAACCTTACATCCTTGGCATTTTGTCCATCGGGAAAATTATATCAAATCTACATTGGAAAAAATATTTTTAGAGGAGTATTATAAATTAATATATATATATATATATATATATTAACATTACTTACCCAAATATCTACTCACGCATTGTCCTTTATTCGGTCTCTAAGTTCCCTCCAAGTTATTACTTAAACTAGAATGATATTTCTATGTTTAGTAAGTGTACCCATAAAACTTTTACATTTCTTACCATTTTTTCTCAATGATAACGTTGTCCTTATTATATTGAACTGTGATCTATATGTGTCAATTCCAAAACTCTCACAATTTTGTGCGACCTCATTTCCTGGTAGAGGGTGTGGATAATCATGAAAAATAGTTAGTAAAGAAAAATAATATATATGAATTTACCATTAATCACTATCAGTAATGTTTAAACATATACCAGTAGATGGGGTATTTTTTCCCCTGGTATACTACATATGGAGGAGGGGGTATCCTTTTTGGGAGGTGGGATGTCTACAATAGGAGTACTCAATATGGTCAATGGTGATAAATGTACTGATGGAGGGAAAAACCCTTATGGATATCCCTGTATAGATAAATTTGGATATGTATATGGTGGTGGGATGTATAAAAGATCGGTACCCTATACATTGGATGTTGGGAATGGGTAATAAGGAGGGATGGGAGCCTGAGCACTACCATCCTATGTGGGTGTGGGTGGAAAGGGATATGGAAAAGGTGGGTATGGAAAATAAGAAGATGTCATAATTAGAGGATGACCTCCTGGTGACTGAAATAGCATTAAGGGGGGATAAACTAGATGACCACCTGATGAATAAAGCAACATGGTGGTAGGATGGACAATAGAATTGATCGTAGTGGTATCCCCCACCATACTATCAGTCTCTGTAGAATAATCAAATTATCTCCTCAATTAAGTATCCTAAAACAACATGGATGGTAAAATAAAATGAATGATAAAAAGATAAATAATATGAAAGAACATAATATCCAAACATAAAATGTACTTGCAATGGTGGTCCTGGGAGACATGCCTAAATATCCAATCTGCTTCTCATTTCTTTTCATTGTTCTCATTTTAACTTCTTTACAATCAGGAATATTTACCTGGAGGTTTAAAATAGAATTCTAAGATAAATATAAATAATGTGAATGTTGAATAATACAATCGATTGAATTCAAAAACAAACAAAAAGACATAAAATTATATTTAATGCAAGTATTTATCAACTTTAAAATAATAACTTTGTTACATTTTCATATTTAGTTACCATAATGATAACTCATTTGAAATTTTTGAAATGTAATTAACAAATTTAATTTGATATCATGTATAAAAGTTAAAAAAACATATACAATATTTAATAATATCAATTAAATACTTACAAATGTATCAATACTATGTGTGCTCTGTTACATTTTTTGGTCCATAATCTATTATAATAATTTAATCATATATGTCATCAAATGAAACATTAGAATAAATACCAAAAGTTTCATCCAAAAAATTACTATCATCCATGCCTTCATCAAAAATATATCTTGGAATGACATCAATAATAACACAAAATTTCTATTTTAATAGGTCACTTACATAAAACACTTTTCTAGATTGTGATGCAAGAATATATAGTTCGTCGCTATGAAGCTCACATTACATGTCAATCACTCTAAATACATATTTATCTATATGAATCCCTTGCCATTTCATTGAATCAAACCACTTGCATTTCATCATTGCAACACGACCATGTGTGTAGTAATCTAATAAAATGATTCTTTTGACAAACTCATAATATGATATATTTTATGATTGAGGTTATTAGTTGGATGAAATCATATAATAATTTGTTGTGGTGCTTATTATGACATTGTCATTCTATGTTCCCGTTTTTGTTGCATGACTATTTATAATGAATTTAAATCCATTAAAAACCATTACCTTACAATTTGTACCAAATTGTTTAGACCAAATGAAAATGATCTTATTTCATTCGATAAAATATTAATTGGTAAACTTAGAACCTAAAATATTCCAACATTTAATATAATTGTGATTAAGTTATTTAAAAAAAATCTATTACCTTTGAATTTAACCAAGCATTAAATTATTTATTGTACAATTGTTCCTTCATCTTAAAGATAAATAATGATGTATCCTTTTTTATAATTTCTAAATATTCTCTACAAATATGAAAACTTTAAAATTTCAGAAGATATGAAAAAATCAAAAAATAAAAAAAACATATTTATTAGTTTACTTACTTGATATAATCATCAATCACACTACAGTTGAATAATATTGTACGATAATCCATTTATCACACATCCCTATTCAAAGGACACAACAAGTTTGATCCAGATATTACCTCTATTTGGGTAAGTGAAGAAAATGTAGGCTTAGTGGGATCATATTTCTCATCTTCGGTTCACATTATTCAATTAGACCCCGTAGTGATGTTATCCAAGTACGATGAATAGAAATATATGCATTAGTGTACTAAATAGCCTTTCATAATAGAACCTTTAGGATGATATTTATTTATAACATAATATTTCAATGTTTAAATCATTATTTATATCAAATACATCCATTGACTCAAAACAAGACCACCAAAAATAACTTTTATGGGAAGATACACAGTCATATACAATATACATGTGAAAAATAATGGTGTAAAAATTGTCTCTAAGTCACAACAAATAATCAGTGCATCCCTCTACAATTTCTAAACAATACTTATGATCAATATTTTAGTACAAATGTTTTTCTAAAAATGATATAATCTAATCATAAAAACACAAATATTATGTGAAAGTAAATGTCAAATGGAAATGGGAATCAAATCGTGTAACATAACATGGTAGTCATGGGTTTTAAGATATTTTAGTTTCACATATTATATATTTTCATTTTTTAAAATTTTACTTGAAAACCCATTTAGAACCTTTAAACTTTTCAAGAGTTTAAAGAATTTTTTCTCTGCATTTTTTATCAAAAAACATGCAAAATGTACTTTACACTTATTTTGAACAATTAACTCAGGATGAAGTCCTGGTCTTATACCCCAGTCTATCAAATCATGAAAAGACTGTAAATATTCTTTTGTTCTTCCATTGACATTTAAAAGAGTGGTGGGTAAAATTTCACAAGCATTTTTCACAATATTCATTACATCTAAGAAATAACATAATAAATTTGATGACTAATATGGAAACTCAAATAATATACTTTTCTTTCTCTAATTATTATTGGAATTCAAATTAAAATTTCTTCAATTTCTGGAATTTGATTGACTCTTTCCAATAACATAATTAAAACCATAAAGTTATTTAAAAAAATCATTCCCCGAAATTCATTGAGGTGTTCCATCTATCTCTACAACATTATCAAATTGTCCATGATTTTTCCTATATGGATAATCCATTAGTAGAAATCATTAATTCCATATAAATCTAAAAGTCCATAGAAACATTAATCTCTGAGAACATGTATTTTTCATACAAATAGGGAAATTTAATATCCCTTTTTTACTCCAATCATCCATTATTTCATAAGTAGGGAAATCATTTATCATATATAATAAATTTTCACAAAACATAAAGTGATTCTTCCTGAATTCATAATACGCTTTCACATAAAAAATCCAAATCTATTTTAACCCATATATTAATGGTTGAAAATATATTTCAATATCATTTCTAGGATAATTGGGTCTAGATATCAATAACTCGTGATAGTAAATGGCTTCTTCAAACGCATCCATGATAGAAAGTTATAAATGTGAATGAAAACAGGTCAATTGCTATGTGTGGTATGCATCGGGTGAAATGGGTTGAAACCATCACATGATAATATCAATCTAAATTTTCATGGGACAACAGAAAAATTAGGATGTAACCTATCAGATTTTTTCCAAAATAACCCATCTTCATGATACATTATTTCATCATTTGTAACATCCTTCCCCATCTCATTGGCTTGAGAGGGTGGAAGAATCCTACTTGGCCTTAAGCGATGTTCCCAGGGTGTCAAAGTTTGGAAATAAATTCCAAAGGATTCAAGAATCATTGGGGAACAATTTCCCCTTAAGATAAAATCAACCAACCAAAAATTCAATTACCAACAAAGCTACATGATGCATGTCAACAAAACAACCCAACCCATACATTACCAAGAGTCAAACAACTATTCCATAAAAATTCCCAAAATCCAAAACAACCAAACCAAATATCATAGTATCAAGTGGAAGAATACACAATAATACCCCAAAGGAATAGGACACCAACCATAACTCCACACCAAGCTCCATGCTCCAAGAACCACAACATCACCAAAGCATCATGTCAAACTGCTAGTAAAATGAGATGATTTACCCTTACCTGTGTCTCGTAAAATGACATCTGCAAAAGCACTAAAGTTCCAAAGCAGGGGGTGAGTAAAAATACTTAGTAGGTTTTCCCCAAATGACTTACCTACACATTCCACTAGGATAAAACTGTTATCACATTTATATAAAACAATTTATATGAAACATTAAATAGTGCAACAACTTACAACAAGGCAAACACTCCATTACCAAGCCACTTTCACCTAAATTCCTGAAATACATAGGAAATACAAACAACCATGACACAAACCATTTACCATTTCACATTAGCACACCCAATTTCATCTTGAATAACATTACACAAACAATCATACAATGGTGACTCACACACCCAAATTGGTAAACAACCACGGTGGCACTTCTATCCAAGCCGGTTATCCTTTCCCCATCTAGTGGTACTTCCCGACCACTTATCCTTTGATGGTGGCCCTTTCATCCATTATCCATACTCTTTTTATAGTAGTACTCCCCATCCACTTCACACAAACAATTCTCAACACTTATCCAATAATAAGTATATCACATCAAGGTCACCACGTTATGCCAACAATTTATCTACCACCAAAAAAACCTTAAGTGCATCCATAATTCCAACACAAGCCATTTCACTTCAATAAATCACCCATTTATGGAAAACACCCTTTAACTATTTCCCTTTCCCAACCACATTTAAATAAACAACATCTTTATTGAAAACCATCTTTCACAAAAAAAAATTCATAATCAAACCACTAATGATTTTAAAATCAATATTTTAAAATCACACAACAAAGCCCCTTTTTTCAACAATAACCCATTTTCCCCAAAATCCCCAAATCATCACCAAATGGGTTTACAACAAGATTTGAACATCAATATCACAATTAATTTCAAGAAAAACCAATTAATTTCAACCAAAGTCATTGGTTCTAACCAAGTGGAGTTGAGAGAGAAGTCATCTACCTTTAGGGTTCCGGCGAAATTAACCCACAAGCAACCACACCACAAATCCGAAAAACGCTCCACCAAAACCACTCTAAATTCTCTTCCTTAACATCAAAAATGACCTAATATAATAATTTAAGGCAATAAAAACCCTATATCTACACACAATGAATGTAGACCTCGAAAACTGAGATAGAGGGAAGAGTAGATCTAGAGAAAACCAAAGATAAACCAATAGAGAAGACATACCCAAGAGAAACCACCTTCAAACCACCTTGAAACCCCTTCGAATCGCTTCCAAAATGAGAGGGATAGCCCCTCAAACCCTTGAGAACCGAAAATACTGAGTGATACTCGAGTGGGAGGAATTTTGGAGTGAAATAGGTCAAGACTGAGTGAACCCAAATTTAAAAATCCCATTTTTAAGTGGTTGTACGGTTAGCCCGCACAATTTGGAAAACCGTACGCTAACCGTGTGTATGACACTACCTCAAGAGAATGGGTCTTTCATGGTTGTATCGCACAGTTTGGAAAACCATGTGCAGACCATGCGAATCCCATTATCTCCCCCTACACAATTACCTGGAGAACCTGTACGGTTTTCCCTAACTGTGCTCAAATAGTGCACCCTTAGAAAAGCCTCCAAACTTATTCAAAATCATTCCAAACTCTCACAAACCCTTCTAAACTCATCTAAAGCACTTTAAACACATGAAAATTCATAAATAAAGGCTATATACCTCAAAATAAGGGTGCTACATTCTCCCCACCATTGTAATTTCCATCCTTAGAAAGTAGAGGACCATCTCTTTGTCGAAAGAGCTCAGGCCATTGCTCGATCATCTCTTTCTCCCGCTCCCAAGTCTCCTCCTGAATCTGACCATGCTTCCATATAACATGAACTAAACCAATTTTTTTACCACAAAATACTTTCTCTTTCCTATCCATAATCCTCACTGGCATGTGCACCAAAGAAGCATCTAGTTCTAGCTCAACATGATCCCAATGAATCACATGGTCGCGATCTGACTGATAATTTTTCAACTGCGACACATGAAACACATTGTGCACCGCACTAAACCTTTGTGGAAAAACCAAATGATAAGCCACCTCTCCAATCCACTCAAGTATCTCAAAAGGCCTAATATAACTCGGAGATAACTTACTCTGTTTTCCAAACTAACAATGTCCCAACCTAGGAGAGATCTTCAAAAACACATGATTACCCACCTTGAATGACAACGGTCATCAATGATGGTCAGAATATGATTTTTGGAGACTTTGATCCATCTCTATCCTCTTTCTGATCAACTTGATCTTATTTTTACTCTCTTGGACAAGGCTCAGTTTGATCATCAAAGTCTCACCCATTTCCACCCAACATGGTGGAGAACGACACAGATGCCCATACAATGCCTCAAATGGATCCATATGTATTGAATCCTAATAATTGTTATTATAGGATAACTCCACCAATGTTAATTGATCCTCCCATGAACCACCAAAATCTATCACAAATGATCTTAGCATATCCTATAAAGTTTGTATCATTCTCTCAGATTTTCCATTCGTCTGAGGATGATACACTGTGCTAATCGTCAACTGTGTCCCAAGGGATTGCTACAAGGATTTACAAAAATGAGATGTAAACCTCAGATATCTATCTGATACAATAGAAACTGGAATGCCATGCCCCTTTACTTCCCAGATATATATTTTGGACAAATCCTCCACCGTATGGGATTCAAGAATCAAAATTAAATGGGTTAACTTTGTGAGTCGATCCACAATCACCCATATGGAATCGTGTTTCCTGACCTTTCTCAGAAGACCTATCACAAAATACATCACTATCTTCTCCCACTTCCACACTAGAATAGGCAAATATTTCAACATTCCTACTGGATGTTGATGCTCTGCCTTGACTTTCTGACAAGTCAAGCATCTAGAGACAAACTTGGCCACATACCTTTTCATAACAGACCACCAAAACTAAGCTTTCAATGAATTATACATATTCTGAATTCTAGGATAGACAACCCACCTAGAATTATGGTAATCTCTGAGAAGTTACTCCTAAAAATCCACTGGTACCACCATCCGATTTTGAAAACACAAGACTAAATTCTCATTCAGTTCCCAGCTCTCAATGGTCTCCTCACTATTGAGTTTTGACCTCATTGCCATAAATTCGTAATAATATGCTCGTGCCTATTTAACCAAACCATCCAAGTTAGGAAGCAACGAAATCGGAAAGAAGACCACTCTGTCACCCCATTCCTCACATTCCAACCGCATGTCGTCTATGACCGACATCAACTACCACCAATCTGATGCATGTTTCACCACTTAATCATATGATTTTATACTTAATACATCTGCCACCAAATTTCCCTTACCAAGTGTGTACATTAAGTCAAAATCAAACATCTATAGATATTCCATCCATCTTCTTTACCTCAAGTTAAAATCTCTTTGTGGGAAAATATGTTTTAAACTCTTATGATTAGTAAACACTGTGAATTTCTCACCGAAGAGATAATGACGCCACATCTTTAAAGCATGAACCACTACCGCCAAATCCAAATCATGTGTTGGGTAGTTCTTCTCATTAAACCTCAACTATCGTGATCTATATGTAGCCACATGATTCCCTTATATGAGAACATAACCCAACCCTGATCTCGATGTGTCACAATACACCACGTACCCTTTCTCTGGTTCAAGAAAAACCAAGATTGGTGCTGATGTAAGGTAACCCTTTAGCTCTTCAAAACATTTTTGACACTTATCATCCTATTGAAATGGGATATTCTTCCTTGTAAAATTTTTCATTGGTGAGGCCAATCATGAGAAATCATGAAAAAAATGTCGATAATAACTAGCTAGACCAAGGAAGCTTCGTATCTTGAAAATGTTCTTTGGTGGTTACCATGAGATAACAACTTATATCTTTTCTAGTTCAACTAAAACACTCTTCTCGGAGATCACATGGCCAAGGAAATGAACCTCCTGTATCCAAAAGTCACACTTTGACCATTTTTCATACAACTAATGGTCCCTCAAGACTCCCAACACTATCTTCAAGTGTTGCTCATGATCCACCCTTGTCCATGAATACACCAATATATCATCAAAAAATACCACCAAAAAAGAATCTAGATATCTCTAAAATATCTGATTCATAAATTCCATGAACACTGTTGGTGAATTCGTTAGACCAAAGGGCATAACCACGTACTATTAATGGCCATATCTACTTTTGAAAGTTTTTTTGGTGATATCCTCCTTCCTCACATGCAATTAATGATATCCTAACCTCAATTAAATCTTGGAGAACCACTGATATTCTTTTAACTAGTTAAATAAATAATAAATGCATGGAAGTGGATATTGGTTCTTTATCATAACCTGATTTCATCTACAGTAATCAATATAGAGTTGTAGTGTTCCATCCTCATTTTTAACAAACAACATTGGTGTTTCCCATGGAGACATGATAGGCCGGATTAACCCTTTGTTTTCTTGCTCCTCCAAATACACCTTTAATTCTCATAATTCTGTTGGTGAAATTCGGTAAGATTGAAGTGAGATAGGACTGGTCCCTGAAAGGAGGTCAATCGTAAACTCCACTTCTCTCATGGGTGGAAATCCTGAGAATTTTTTATGAAAGACATCCATAAACTGATCCACAACTACCAAAATAACACCCTGTTCAATACCTTCCACTGATACCAATGATAAAACCACTAACTAATATGATATTGTGCCAACAACTGGTGTGAACAAATCTGTTGCACCCATTTTTTCATTCTTCTCCTCTCTAAAGAGATGTTCAACACCATCCTCCATCGTAAAACTAACCGTTCACACATAACAATCAATGTAGGCCTTAAAGATTTCCAAACAATCCATTCCCAGGATTATATCTTAATCATCCATCTCAAGCACTGAGAAATACCACATCAATTCAATGTCATCCACAACTAAGCAACACACTCTACAGAGGAAATATTGACACTCTCTTTGACCCAGAGGAGTTTTTAGTTTTAAAATAGAAGGTATCATTTCCATATGTAAACCTAGAAAACTAATGGCATGGGAAGCAATAAAAGAATTCAAAGCACTTGTATCAAAAAAATATTATATTAACATGGAATTTAAAAGAACTGTACCTCACACCATGGATGGTCTTGACTAATCATTCATCACAACCTTTTCATCTACAAACAATTGCTTTCTTTCCATGCTATGCTCTTTATTACCATGCTGAGGTGTCATGGTATTTCCAGAATCACCATGACTAACTCGACTCTGCTGACGAAGAGTATGCTGCTACCCCCATCCTATCAAGACATAGGATGCCTGTAACCCCTAAGGAGTGTCACGAGCACCTGACCTCAAAGAATTATAGTAATATTTTTAAAGATTACACATCTGCTTACAGTTATGACATGCTTGAGGTTGTGTCGTATAATCCTGCTTGATGTGTACCATAGAGCCACACTGAAAACATATCGGCTTACTCTAAGACTTTGGAGGAAGATTCACCGATCTTTTTATCATATTGTGAGTCGTACTCCCACCCTAGAAATAAGTGTCCCTCTTTCGATTGAACCCAGCGTTCAAGTTCCCACTATGCCCTGTGGGTACCAACATACTTCCCCCTTTTCTATCCCCCAAAATATCCCACTCATCCACCGTAGCTCTATTCACCATTTTCATGTAATAATTTATACACAGCACCACTATCTTGGAACGAATTTCCTGGTTCAACCTAGCTTCAAAAATTTGTGCCTTCAATGATGTACTACCCACCACCTTGGGTGAAAACAGAACTAAGTTCATAAACTTAGCTGCATATTCTGTTACCAACATGTTCCCTTTCTTCAGATAGAATAAATCTATTGTACGTTGAATTATGAATATATAAGGGTAGAATTGTTTATTAAACAATTCCTCAAAACCCTCCCATGTCACACCGTGGTCCATCACATCTTGGACCACCAACTCCCACCACTGAAGGTAAATATATTCCAACATGTATGTGGCTAACTTCACTTTCAACTCTACCGGTGTTCCCAAGAATTCAAATATACTATTCATTTTGTTCAGCCATGATTCATCCCTTTCCAGCTCTGAATCACCCCTAAAAATGGGTGGATTATGCCTTTGAAATTGAACCACATGATCCAAATTCTTTAGTTCATCTGCTTTATTCCCACTTTCCACAGCCTGTAAATCTTACACTATACTCTGAACTGGCTTCTGGTTCACCTGAGGCTCAGGTGCAACCACATTTTCAGCAGCTTCCTCCGGTTGGTCTCAACAACGCCTACCTAGTTCCATTTCTATCAATTCAAAAACAACCATAATTCCCTATCCCTTAATAAGAAAAGTCATAAAATTTTCAAATTCAATACATAATATTTATCACAACTAGGCTTTCCACAAGTTCACATTTCCCATGTTTCACTATTCTGAAAAATCCACCATGTTTTGAAAATTGACCCATTTTCAAAATACCATAAGTTTCCATGTTTCAAATCCTTTCATTTTGAAACCCAATTCAGATTTTTCAAAATACACACATTAATATCACACCATAAATAATTATACCCCAATGAAATATGAATCCTAGTGGGATTTCATTTCTACTATGCATGTCATGCTCATCTTATTGGCTACACCCATGACAATGAGATTTACAATGCCTATAAGTGTCTCCAAACCCTTATGTACCCAACTCCTTGGTAACTTTAAGTTCATCATAAAAGGTTTAGCTACATCCTTTTATGATATATATTTCAAGTTCTGACAATCTTACACCTTTCTACCATCCCGACTCAAGGAATAGGCCAAGAACAAATGTCAACACCAAGACCAATGATCATTTCCAAAAGACCGAACAACTACTCTCACTTGAAATCCAAGGACCAAACAAACTAATACCACTTGTAACATCTCACCCCATACCATTTTCTTGAGAGGGTGGAGGAATTATACTTGGCCTTAAGCGATGTTCTCAGGGTGCCAAAGGCTGGAAATAAATTCCAAGGGCTTCAAGAATCATTGGGGAATGATTTGACCTTAAGATAAAATCAACCAACTAAAAATGTCATTACCAACAAATCTACATGATGCATGTCAATAAAAAAACCCAACCCATAAATTACCAAGAGTCAACCAACTATTCCATAAAAAATCCCAAAATCCAAAACAACTAAACCAAATATCATAGTACCAAGCGGAAGACTGCACAACAAGACCTCAAAGGACTAAGACACCATCCATATCTCCATACTAAGCTTCGTGCTCCAAGCACCAAAACATCACCAAAGAATCATGTCGAACTGCTGGTAAAATGAGATTCTTTATCCTTACCTGTGTCCCAGAAAATGACATCTTCAAAAGCACCAAAGTGCCAAAGCAAGGGGTGAGTAAAAATACTCAGTAGGTTTCCCCCAAATGACTTCCCTACACATGCCACTAGTATAAAACTATTAAAACATTTATATAAAATAGTTTATATAAAACATTAAATCGTGAAATAACTTACAACAAGACAAACACTCCTTTACCAAGCCATTTTCACCCAAATGCCTGCAAAACAAAGGAAATACAAACAACCATGCCACAAACCATTTACCGTTTCACATTAGCACACCCATTTCCATCTTTCATAACATTACAAAAAAAATCATATAATGGTGACTCACACACCCAAACTAGTAAACAACTACAGTGGCACTTCTATCTAATCCCGTTATCCTTTCCACATCTAGTGGTACTTTATGCCCACTTATCCTTTGATGGTGGCCCTTTCGTCCACTATCCATCCTCTTTTTATAGTGGTACTCCACACCCACTTCACACACACGATTCAAAATACTTATCCAACAACAATTATATCACATCAAGGTCACCACATTATGCCAACAATTTATCTACCACCAAACAAAACCTTAAGTACATTCACAATTCCAACACAAGCTATTTCACTTCAATAAATCACCCATTTATTGAAAATACCCTTTAATCATTTCCCTTGCCCGACCACATTTCAATAAACAAAATATTTATTGAAAACCATATTTAAAAAAACATTTTCATAATCAAACCACTAATTATTTTAAAATCAACATTTTAAAATCACATAACAAAGCCCCTTTTTGCAACAATAACCCATTTTCTTCAAAATCCCTAAATCATCACAAAATGGGTTTCCAACAATATTTTCACATTATTATCATAATTAATTTCAATAAAAACCAATAAATTTCAACCAAAGTCTCTAGTTCTAACCAAGTGGAGTCGATATAGAAGACACCTACCTTTAGGGTTCTGATGAAATCGACCCACGGGCAACCGCACCACAAATCCGGAAAATGCTCCACCAAAACCACTATAGATTCTCTTCCCTAACATCAACAAGCCCTAATCTAGTCATTTAAGTAAAAAACCCTATATCTACACAAAATGGATGTAGACCTCAAAAACTGAAAGAGATGGAAGATTAGATCTAAAGAAAACCAAATAGAAACCAAGAGAGAAGACTTATCCGAGAGAAAACACCTTCAAACCACCTTGAAACCCATCTAAATTGCTTCCAAAATGAGTGGGAGAGCCACTAAAACCCTTGAGAACCAAAAATCCTGAATGAGGATCGATTGGGAGGAAGTTTGGAGTGAAATAGGTCAATCTTGAGTGAACCCAAATTTAAAAATTCCCTTTTTTAAGTTGTCGCACAGTTAGTCTGCATGGTTTGGAAAACTGTGCGCTAGCCATGTGAATGCCACTACCTCAAGAGAAGGGGTCTCACAAAGTTGTCTTACATGGTTTGTAAAACCATGTGTAGACCATTTGAAGCACACTGTCTCCCCCTACACGGTTACCTAGAAAACCTGCACATTTTTTCCTAACAGTGCTCAAACTGTGCACCCTTAGAAAAGCCTCCAAACTTATTCAAAACCATTCCAAACTCTCCCAAACCCTTCCCAACTCATCCCAAGAACTTTAAACACATAAAAAGGCATAAAAAGGATACATAACTCTAAATAGGGGTTCTATATAATTTTTATTATTTCTTTTATCTTTATACCATCTCATATCTCTTACCATTTTTTATATCATAAAAAGTTTTTAAAGCCTAGGAATTAAAATAAAGTGTCGCATCACTTTATCTGGTATGCAGTATTAAGTTATATCTTTATTAGTATTACACCTTAATATACCACACCACTTTAACTTACTCAACTCTTCATTTTACTTCCATAATGGAAAACAGTCTTTGGGGAGAGCATGGATCTTAGTAGAAAAAAATCAAAAAAAATCAACCAATTTTATTCCATGTAATCATTTCTAGAATACATGAATCATCATGTAGTAAAAACTTAATATATGTAAGTATATTTTCAACTAAAGTATTAATAAATCCATATATTACTTTACCATGATATAATCACATTAAAAACTTAATTTTTCCCATTTTTTCACATGCTCGATATACTGGGGTATTCACATCTTCCATCAGTTTTCCAACATTCTCAACATCATCATTCTGATCAACTGAAAAAAATTGTGTTCTAATATTCATTTCCTCTTTCACTGGTCTACATGAGGAGTTTTATTTAGAAACAAATGGAAACCAATCAAAAATCAAATTTTTCATACTAATCCTTTCAATTAAATCAATTTCATTCTCTACTTGATCATTTTCTCCTTTATGATACCACATATGGTATTTTTTTGGAAACCATTTTTAGTGATATGGTGACTCACTTACTCATGAGTTAACCATGGTATTCTATCATAGTCAAAACACACTACAACAAAACCGATGTTTAGCGGCGGTTGTTTAGCGGCGATTCTAGGAACCGCTGCTAAACCTTTTATAAAAAATGTTTCGCGGCGGTTTATAATAAATCGCCGCGAAACGTTGTTTTTTTTAACACATGACCCTCCTTCCCTCGTGACCTCGGCCCCCCGCTTCCCCCACGACCCCGGCCCCCCACTTCCCCTGGCGACCCCGTGAACCCAACCCCGACAACCCCGCACGACCCCGAAGACCCCAGCAACCCCGTGACCCCGCGACCCCCGGCCCCCCGCGGCCCCGGAAGATGAACCTTCTTCCCCTATAGGTAGGTTTTTCTTTCTCATTTAGGTTTTTTTTGGTTTTCCACTAGTTATAAGAATCAAATATATTTTATCAGCTATTAGTTCTTTGAATCATGAAGCTCGTCTATAGTGGATTCTCTTTTAGGGTGATCATGAAGAGTTTATGGTGTATTGTGGAAAATTTTAAAGTTAATATTGAGATAATTTATTATCATTGACGTTGAAGGAAATGTAGTTCCAGGAGTTTATCAACCTTCAATATGAGAGTTTGAGTGTGAATGAGATTAGAGTTAGGTTCATGAAACTTCTCTTATCTGCTTGCAATATTCTTTATGATGTTACCCCATTATACTATTTATGTAAATTAATGTGCTAGAAAATATTGAGGTGATAGATAATAAGTTATTAAAGTCTCATTCATCTTAATAAATAAGTCACTATAACTTATTGAAGAGTGGATCTATGAATGCATATATTTTTTTAGCTAGATAGTTGGTGTTTTGAATAATAGTTTTTTTGTATCAATATTTCTTTTTTTATTTCTCTAAGGATGACAATTCTTATGATTAATCTAGGATCCCTTGTGTACTTTTTTTGTGTGTGTTAGCCATGGAAATTGAAAGCTTTAGCACTCAACCATCCCTGGTGGTCAGTATGGAGGTCATGTCAACTTTTAAATACATCCTCAATAACAGTTTCCTCTAAACATTTCTTATTAATAACATAATCCTTAGGATTTTATTCTATAGAGGGGTGATAGAGTTGGTGAAGAAAACCTTGAGATATTCCTGGTTCAAAATGACTAAGGACTAAGCATGGTAGATGTGAAAGATGTCATTAGGGATAGTAAGGAAAAGGAGCAGGTGTGATCAGTTTCATGCTATTTATTTTCTAGTGTCGGGTGGACCAAACATCATTTGTGTCATGACCCACCAAAACATCATTTGTGTCATGACCAAACATCAAAGATACTTATGCTGCCCCGCAAATGTCGCTGGACCGGGACAACACGCTGCGGTCACGCCGCGGTCACGCCGCGGTAATGCCGTGATTTGGCCCTGTGGATGTCGCTGGACCAGGCCAACACGATGCGGTCACGCCGCGGTCACGCCGTGGTCAAGCCGTGGTCAGCCCCTCCCCTCCCCTCCCCTCCATCCTGCCCAAACCCTCCCCTCCCCTCCCCTCCATCCTGCCCCTCCCCTCCCCTCCCCCCTGCCCAACATTTTCCCCCAGCCCAGCAGCCCCCCCTGCCCCTCCTCTCCCCTCCCCTCCCCTCCCCTCCATCCTGCCCATCCCAGCCCCTCACCTCCCCTCCCCCCTGCCCAAAATTTTCCCCCAGCAGCCCCCCTGCCATCACCCTCCCCTCCCCTCCCCTCCCCTCCAACCTGCCCCTCCCCTCCCCTCCCCCTGCCCAACAATTTCCCCAGCAGCCCCCTCCCCCCTGCCCCTCCTCTCCCCTCCCCTCCCCTCCATCCTGCCAGCCCCTCCCCTACAACACGTTGCGGTCATGTCGCGGTCATGTCGCGGTCACGCCGCAGTCATGCCACGGTCACGCCACTGTCATCTTCTCCCCTCCATCCTACCCAGCCCCTCCCCTCCCCTCCCCTCCATCCTGCTCCTCCCCTTCTCTCCCCTCCCCCCTGCCCAATATTTTCCCCCAGCCCAGCATCCCCCCTGCCCCTCCTCTCCCCTCCCCTCCCCTCCCCTCCCCTCCCCTCCATCCTTCCCAGCCCCAGCCCCTCACCTCCCCTCCCCCCTACCCAACATTTTCCCCCAGCAGCCCCCCTGCCATCACCCTCCCCTCCCCTCCCCTCCCCTCCAACCTGCCCCTCCCCTCCCCTCCCCATGCCCAACAATTTCCCCAGCAGCCCCTCCCCCCTGCCACTCCTCTCCCCTCCCCTCCCCGCCATCCTGCCCATCCCCTCCCCTCCAACACGTTGCGGTCACGCCGCGGTCACGTCGTGGTCACGCCGCAGTCAGCCCCTCCCCTCCCCTCCCCTCCATCCTGCCCAGCCCCTCCCCTCCCCTCCATCCATCCTACCCCTCACCTCCCCTCCCCCCTGCCCAACATTTTCCCCCAGCCCAGAAGCCCCCCCTACCCCTCCTCTCCCTCCCTCCCCTCCCCCTCCATCCTGCCCAGCCCCAGCCCCTCACCTCCCCTCCCCCCTGCCCAACATTTTCCCCCAGCAGCCCCCCTGCCATCACCCTCACCTCCCCTCCCCTCCCATCCCCTCCCCCTGCCCAACAATTTCCCCCAATAGCCCCCTCCCCCTACCCCTCCTCTCCCCTCCCCTCCCCTCCATCCTGCCTAGCCCCTCCCCTCCAACACACGGCGGTCACGCCGCGGTCACGCCGCGGTCACGCCGCGGTCACGCCGTGGTCATGCCACGGTCATCCCCTTCCCTCCCCTCCCCTCCATCCTGCCCAACCCCTCCCCTCCCCTCCATCCTGCCCCTCCCCTCCCCTCCCCTCCCCCCTGTCCAAAATTTTCCCCCACCCCAGTAGCCCCCCTTACCCTCCTCTCCCCTCCCCTCCCCTCCCCTCCATCCTGCCCAGCCCCAGCCCCTCACCTCCCCCCCCCCTGCCCAACATTTTCCCCCAGCAGCCCCCCCTGCCATCACCCTCCCCTCCCCTCCCCTCCCCTCCAACCTGCCCCTCCCCTCCCATCCCCATGCCCAACAATTTCCCCCAGCAGCCCCCTCCCCCCTGCCCCTCCTCTCCCCTCCCCTCCCCTCCATCCTGCCCAGCCCCTCCCTCCCCTCCCCTCCCCTCCAACATGCCCAGGCCCTGCCCCTCCCTCCCCCCTGCCCAACAATTTCCCCCAGCAGCCCCCCACCTTGGACAACCTTTTCCCCCTACACCCCCTCCCCCCTTCCAGAATCCTCCCCTCCATCCTGCCTAGCCCCTCCCCTCCAACACGCTGCGGTCACGCCGTGGTCACGCCGCGGTCACGCCGCGGTCACGCCGCGGTCACACCACGGTCAGCCCCTCCCCTCCCCTCCCCTTCATCCTGCCCAGCCCCTCCCCTCCCCTCCCCTCCATCCGGCCCCTCCCCTCCCCTCCCCTCCCCCCTACCCAACATTTTCCCCCAGCAGCCCCCTCCCCCCTGCCCATCCTCTCCCCTCTCCTCCCCTCCCCCTCCATCCTGCCCAGCCCCTCTCCTCCCCTCCCCTCAAACATGCCCAGCCTCTGCCCCTCCCCTCCCCTCCCCCCTGCCAACAATTTCCCCTAGCATCCCCCTCAGTGAAATGTCATGCTAAATAAAGATGTTATTGTTGTCCACTGTAATTTTCAAAAAGGATTATTTAGTTCTTATTCCGACCTAGAATACGTGTTGATTTTTTGATGTTAAATAATTTTCAATCTCGGACACCATTATAGGATTCCTGAATCACTATCTTCCTTCATTAAGTGTTTTTCAGTAATGGAAGATAGTTCCACCTAAACCACATAATCAATCAATGTACTGATTGAGAAAATATCCAACCTACTACCATTAGATTCTATTGAAAGAGAATGGTATTAGTGTTCCACTATTTGTAATGGTCATTCTTCACCAGTTGGTCTCTATTTCTTATTGACTCAGGCATTCATAATGTATGTTTTAAACCTTCCAAAATAATTCTATTCAATGTGATTGTTGTACCCTAAAGTTTAAACATTTGAGAATCATTTTAACAATTAAATAAATTATGAAATTATATTCTTCTGAACCTTCCAATTTGGGTATGAATCTCTTTTGGATACCCCAAATACATAACATTAGATTCTCCTTTTGTAATGTCTTATCAAAACCATGGTCCTTTTCATAGGATAATTAAACTTTGTGACAAAATGGTCTAAACATCATGACCATAAAATTAATGTCCCCCTCCAAGGTATTATATGATATTAATAATCCTTAATTCACATCAGGTTGTGTTTTGGAATATCTATGAAGACTAACCAATCATTGGTTCTATGTTTTTATATATAAAAATGTTAGCATCTACAGGTCTGAGAACCGTGACCATAAAATATTTGAGTCATCCCCTAAGGATATATGCATATGTGTGTCAAGATCTACATCCATATCATATTTTTATTCCTCTCTTATATCGCTATATATATCACATAATTTTTTTCAAGGATACATTCCCTTAAACTCTATACATAGATTGGTCTATGAACAATGAAATAAACATAGTGTGAATATCCATGATAAATAAGTCATGGTTTTGTAATAAAACCCCCCCAACGGAGGTGCGCTATCTTCAAAAACTCACAGTGGTATACCTTGCTTAACATTATTGCATTGATGTTTTCCTTATACTTGATGTCGTTGTTAGTCATAAAGCACACATCGTACTTGACCCTTTTTATATCCCTATAGAGGGTTTCTATATTTTTATTAAAATGATTCTTTTAACCAAGACACTCTTTAAGTGCTGCCCCGCAGATGACGCTGGACCGGGCCAACATGCTGCGGTCACGCCGCGGTCACGCCGCGGTCACGCCGCGGTCACGCCGCGGTCACGCCGCGGTCACGCCGCGGTCACACCATGGTAATTCCGTGATTTGGCCCTGCTCCTGCCACATCCAGCTCACACCATCCCCCTTCCACCTTCATTTCAGCCTGCTGCCACCAGCATTCTAGCCCGCAACAGCCCCCTCCCCCCTGCCCATCATCCCGCACCATCCCCCCAGCACCTGTAACCAGCCCCCTTCCACTAGCATTCGAGCCCTCACCGAATTAGGTATGTTAATTATGTCCCCTACCCATGAATCCATGGTATGTTAATAATGTCCCCTATCATACATAGGATATATTTATACATGATATATTTCACCAGAGGCTTATTCTTCAATGTACTTATATTATGGAAATTTTGTTCATCGTTATTTGTTTTTGATGATGGGGTTATAGAAGATGTATCATGTTTGATTCCTTGTTTTTTGTGTAGGCACATTGTGATATACATGGATAAAAGCTGGATCACATTACCGAGGAACACACCTCAGTATGTTAAGGGTTTGAATGAGTTTTTAGATTTTGAAATTTCTAATCGATCCGTTGAAGGGAGAATAAAATGTCAATGTCCTAAATGTAAATTTAGAACATGGTTGAAGAGAGATGAGGTTTATGAACATTTAATACTGAAGCAATTCCCTGCTCAATATTTGTGTTGGATTTGGCATGGAGAATCGAACGTTACAGAAAGATTGAGCACTGATGTTAATCCGCATAATGAGGTCCCAAGTTCATCGACAATGGAAAATGAAATGCAAAACCTAATAAATGATGCATTCGGCACTGCAAGACACCACTATCAGCATCAAAACATATCAGAACAACTAGAAGAGGGTGATACAAATTGCAATGTGACAAGTGATGTTTTTGAGACTGTAACACAGGCAGATCAAGATTGTCACATATCATTGGATCCTCCTCTTGATTCTGTGGAGCCAAATGTAATAGAAAACTTCACTAAGGAAAATTTGTTTCATGATTTAGTTGATGGTGGAAATCAAGAGTTGTATAGTGGGTGTTTGAAATATTCAAAGCTTTCATTTTTGTTGAAGTTGTACCATATAAAATGTCTAGAAGGGGGATCAGATATCTTCATTACAGAAAGAGTTGACTGAACTACGTCAGCAGATGAGCAGATATGCCCCCGGTGGGAGTGCATCGATTGGTGGTATGCAGGTAAATCACATAAAATAAGAATCATTTAGTTTTCTAACTTTCATTTGTTTTAAGTTTTAATATAAATATGTAACCGTATTTAATTTTCAATATAATGTTCTTACAGGTGACAGCACAAAGTGGAAATGAAGGTGGAGAGGGTGACGATGCATCATCGGACCCTGAGTAGTTGTATTGTTGATGTGTTGAACAAAAATGAAAATAGTTGGTTTGTATATGTAACATTTGTGGCACATAGTTGCCACCACACATTTTCATGTCCTAAGATTTCCTTGATTTCTCACGTTTATTTTTATGCATTTTATTGATTTCTGATGTTTGTTTTTATGTCTTCATTTCTCGAGTGTGATATACATCATTCCATTTAGTTCTTTGTTTGAATTGGTAGTCGAGATTTTGTATGACTAGGAGTTGAACCCATTGTTGATGTGTTGAACAAATTGGGTCATTTCATAGTGATCAAGGGGATAGTGTTGTGGACACTTTGGTGAGGCCCAATGTTGAAAATGTCTGATTTAAGTGTCAAAAGTATCTAAACATGCTCTAGATCTTCTAAAATGTCATGAGAATGTTCTAAATCAAGGGTGGTTCACTAAGATATAGGTGTGACTAAGGGGTGATAAATTAGCATAATTCCATGAATATAGGCAAGAATACTTTATAAATTAAAATATAATCTCGAAGATGGATGTAGACTTGATGCACAATTGGTATGTCTTATAAAAATATGAATTTTAAGAAAATAACTTCTACCAAATACTTCAGTATTAGGATGGTTACAATGGACCATTTCCAACCATAACTGTTTTGATCACTGAACTGTTACTGCATCACTTGAACTGCATTCCCAACACAATTTCCACTTAATCATGGTTTGTCTGGTAATTATTACCTATCATTATATCCCTGAATTATTTATATTATGATTCTTAATTCCATTTTTTGATTCATTACAATCTATCCGGTCATGAAACTTTAATTATTGGAATTCTAGAACTTTCTTCTTTACCATTCATGACTATTCTTTCTACAACCACTCTCCCAAAGGTTACATTTTCCATGACCTGTGTGATTCTCCCCACCATAGGATTTTAATATTCATCATTTTAATAAAAATAGGAATCTAATTCCCATGAAAAACACTCTATCAACCACTAAACATGGTTTCTGGATGTGAGTCAACATAATTATACCATGTTCCATCACGACAATCCATCCTTGGCATACGCTGAAGCCTCATCTGGAACTAATATTCCATCATTGAACAACCTGTGGTTCACTTCCTACCACATAGATTTACATCATCAACTTAATAATGAATAGAAATGGTATATTCATAATCACATGTATTATGCAATCATCATTCCATGCGCACACATTCAATCAACATCAATAACTACATCTTGAACTTTAACCCAGATTGATGATGTTATAAAACTCGATCCTCTTACATAGTCATCCATATAACTAGGATAACTTAGCTTTTCTACTAAAAACTCTGGTCTACATCACTCACCACAACGTAGTTAATACCTAACCTATATTCCAACATAAAAAAATGTCAACTAAGACTCACTGGAAATATCCACATTCCTATAAAAGCTATATCCCAATGTAACTCTAAAACTATTCCCACAATAGGATTTTTTATAACAATATATTTCTAATGTGTTATTTAAGCTATTTCATCAGTTCAAATTTATTATAAGTATTAAGGATGGTTTCTAGGCCACAAAACCAAAAAAAAATCATTATATAAATGGGCTGGTACTAATATAACTACTAATTCATCAATTATCAATTTTTATAAGTAGAGTGGAATCGCTATGGATGATCTATCCTAAGAAAGTAAAGTTATAAGATTTAGTGGAATCCAGTTTGGGATGTTACAATGTTGTATAAATGGAGTTTTATCTTCCTAGTATTTACTATTTAGGATATTGTATACATGATTATGAGGAATGTGTTGGAACCTTTGATTTTTTTTTTCTGGTTTTATTTGTTTTTCAGGGCAGTGGTGCAGCAGAATCCAAGAATTATTTTTTTTATTCTGGATAGCTTTTAGCGGCGGTTTTAACCACCATGAAATGTATACTGGCGGTGGTTTAAACCGCCGCTAAACGTAAAAAAAAAATTACTTCTAGTGGCAGTTATAACTGCTGCTAAATAGAAGCTTCATGGCTGCCTCATTCCGCGGAGGTTTACCTGAATTTAGCGGCGGTTTTACCACCACTGGAAATTGAGTTTATTCGTGGAGGTTATAACCACCGCGAATAAAGCGATATCCAGGGCTCTTAAAAACGCTGCTAAATTCAGGAAAACCGCTGCGAAATGAGGCACCTACGATGCTTTCCTGAAACCGCCGCTAAACGTTAAAAACTACCGCTAATAGATTGTCGATGCCCTATTAGGCGGCGGTTTCTGTAAACCGCCGCCAAATAGTATAGCGGCGGTTTAAACCACCGCTAAACGCAAAAAAAAAACCACCACTAAATGGTGATTCTGTTGTAGTGACATGGGCATCAAATCAATCCACTATTTGAATCATTATTGAATGAAAAGTCCAAAAAATATTGCAACTCCTTCTAAAACTCATCAATGATCCAATCAATTTTGTAAAACTAACTTATATCCATTCTGATGAAAATAAACATACATTAAATAAATAATATTTAAAATTAATTAATGTGTAAATATTATAAAAAAATAGTATTAAACTCATCAATGGTAGGTATTTTTTCATGAGATAAAAACTAATAGTCAATAACATGTTTATAAAAAAATCAGAATAAATATATTAAATGAAAAGTAAAATTATATATTATATGTTGTTAAATTTTAATTTATAGTCAAATTTATATTCATACTCTATAGTATTTATTAATTCATTATTTTTAAGTGTGTTATAGTACTTCTTCATTAGTAATAATTTTGTGAAACTATTTTATAAATACATATTATCATGTTAATGTATTCACTCTAAGTACATATTGTTGGAATATCCAATTAGGTTATTATACTCAACCCTATATGTACACACTCCTAAAAGATATCATATGTTGTTGAGTTCAATCTTTTTTCATATTAATTACATAATTTATATGTTTATTTCTCTAATGAAATAGTTATGGTTATTGAATTATGGGATCCTTACGGGGGATATTTTCATTGTCATTAGAATCTTTTGGTGATTATTCTATGTATATATGACTTAACCAAATTTTTAGTTTGTATTCATCGTTTAGGTAATTTATATGTTTGTAGAAAAATAATCTCCAAAATGGTGTGTAAACCCATGGTTTTAGTCACCGGTCATTAACATTCCATGGAACATGCCTGAGTTCAGTGGTATCCATATATGGAGATTGATCATTATCTTATATAGTTTATTAAAACATCATTATCAAAATTTAATGATTTAGATACTAAAAACATTAAACCCACCACAACATTAGTTTAGTTGGTCAACCCATCAATTACATAATTCATTAGATTATTAATGATTGATTAATATAAATTAGTAAACTCATACTTCTTCATGGTTTTATTATCCTTAATTTAAAATGTGGTAAAAATATTATAATAATATTTTAATTTGTACTCTGAGACCCATCAGATGTGAATATTATATTTATGTAAGGTATGATTATTTCATGTTTAGGTTATACTATGGAAAATATTAATGTTTTTAGGTAAATAAATATACTCATTTCATTATTTATTGTTTAAATTTTCATCTCTATTATGAATTCAATATTACTTAAAATGCTTCAACTTAAAATGGAATGGTTTATCATTATGTATTCCATTATTTATCCCAATATTAGGAAATTTTGTCAAATGATAATATAGATATATAAAAAATCATATTACATGGTTAAGGATTTAAATTTTAGTCTTAAATCATCAACATGAAAGTAATTTTTTTAGCAATATGAATTAGAATAAATATATCCAATGGTGTATTACAAGACTATGATATAGTAGGTGGGAGGGAGAAAATATTTCCATAAATGGTTGATCTTCCACTATGAGTTTGTCTTTGTATTCATGGCACAAATCATGTCATGTGATATGTTGTATTGTTCATACTTATCAAGACTATATGCACATCTAAATCATCCAAAATATGGAAAATAAATATAGTGACATGATAATTTTACATAGTTCACTACAAAGGGATACATCAAAGGGGAATACACATAGTGATATGATGGTGTACCAAAAATCAATTCTCATTGTATACAATTAAAATATTTCAGTAAGGATTTATATCAAACCAAGGACCACTAGCTCTATCTTATTATCCCCACACTATTTAAAATAATATATTCAAGAATCGATGATGCATATTTCATTCATAATGAATATCAAATTAATCAATACACCATCCAAATTTGGTGTTTTCTATTTAACTACAAACTTTTTGATCAATTTTGGATTTTTAATCATGATTAAAATCTCTTTATAGAATCAATAAAAGTACTATAGATATGTAAAAATAGTCTCTAATATTCTATAAAATTCTATATTTCTCTTCAATAACTATTATCATCCAATTTTTAAGATCTTTAATTTCATATTATAAAAATTTCCCTCTTCAAATAAAACATACCATGTGTTCATTAACCCTTAAATCGATCCATTATGTTATAATTAATCCCACAAAAATGAAACTAATATTTCCATATTAGAATAGTATTCAAACATTCCAAATATTTTTCAATACATAGAATTATAATGTGACACATCAAATTATGGTGTAATATACTTAAATCAAATATTCAATAAAAATGATGTCCTAATTTGAATATGAGATCCTTGAAATCATAGAGTTTATAACTATAGATATTTATAACCATAATAAATTATGGTGCAACATGTAATTTACTAGCATATTATGGATTCAAACCATTGTGTAATGTTTGAGCCAAAAGCTACATCCTGAAACACTTATTTTATGGCCTCCTATTATGGCATTATTATTATGTAATAATGTAAAAATTCACTAAGGATTATACAAAAATATAAATAAAATATGAACCAATCAAAATAAATAGAACTTACGATTAATTAAAGGAGCCTTCAACAAAAATGAGGATGCTACAAAACACACATGTGGGTGAAGGAATAAGACTGATTGTGAGGATTGTGAGGATTAGGTTTTACAAAAAAGATTAGGGATCGGCTCATGTGGGTTCCAATCATGGAAGGTTTTGGTTGCAACACTTATATGTGGTCCACTAATAGAAGGAAAAGGGTTCAGTTGATGCATTGAATGGAGGGAGGAATGTGCGATGAAGGGGGTGGAGGGGAGAAAGTTGTGATGAAGGGGATGGGAGGGATCATGTGAGGGGTGGAGGAACTGAATGGAGAATTTGAGGAGGATCATCCAAAGGATAAGGGATTGTTCAGGTGAGGATCGGTCTAAGGAGAATGGATTGGGGAAAAGGGATCAGGCATGTGTGGGTAAGAGAGGAAAGTCACGGGGGTTTAATTTTTTTGAGAACCCAATAGTCATGGGAAGTTTTTCCCATGGATATAGAATATATATATATATATATATATATATATATCCATGGGATTCAAATTCATAGTACTATACCTCAATATATATCCATATACCTATTAGACTATGGTTATAAATCCATATTTATAAGTTATTTTTATAGCAATGCGGGCTGATATTCCAAATCTCCTACATTGTCGGATGACCCATATGATATATTCTCACATTTATCAGGTTTTATCCTTACTTTTTTTATGCCCCCTTTCCATCATTTGATTCCATATTATATTCTTTCATATTAATTAGGTACACTCCCAACTTCTAGTGCATCACCTTCTACTCAAGGGATGTCATAGGGATCAAATAGAGTAGCTGAGGAGCGGTCATCGACTGAGAATATGGTGTCACAATTACCATCATTAGGGTACTATCGGGTGACCATTATTGGTATGTGTTTTTTAATGTGAAAAAATAATTTATTATATATATATAATAATTTTTTAGTATATTTATTAAACAAATTCATATAACAACAAGACAAAAATGAATATGAACACATCAGATATTTTAAAGTAGAGAAATTTTAAAGTATTTGGGTCATTTAACATGTTTTTGGTGCCTAGAGATGATGTTAAAGGCTTATATGGGTATATCTTGACCTCATTATCCTGTGAAATCATGTCCCTTCCTATCACGTATCATGATTAGTGGTATATTCTCATCGATTGGAAGAATGAAATTTTTGATAAAAAATGAAACTAAGTCAAAATAAATATTTATGGTTTTTTTAACTGATATTACTATTTAATGTAAGTATAATTAAAACTAATATATATTCTAAATCATATTTAATGCAGGAACCATATACACTAGAAGCAAGTAGTTGGTAGGAAAATAAGGAGCATGAATCATCTGGGGGAAGCCATCCTAACTTAAGAGAGTAGAGTTGAGGTTGGATTCTCCTTTTCATGTGTTGTATTTGTAACAAAAACTTATATATGATACTTTTTCATTATATGAATTAAACAAATATGTTGTATGTTTAAAAAAATTATGATATAATATATATATATATTATGTTTTTTATGTTTTTTTTTTGTTTGGGTAGTGAAATTATTAAATCATGTACACCATGGATATTTTTGTATTTTATATTATAGGTAGTATCATATTCAAAAGACAACAATTTTTATTGGTTATTTTTTGTAATTAGTGGTGGTCCAAACCACCTCTAATTTAAATATCATCATTATATAAATAGTGGTAGTTTTAACCTATGTTACTCATTGAGAAACTACCCTAGTTCAGGTAAAAAAAATGAAATAACCACTACATTCACTTTAGAAAAAAATTCAAAGCCATTTCCAATTATGGATTCAAAATGGTTTTATAGGATTCTTGCTAATTAATAAGTGACTCAAAAAATGATCTAGTTTATATAACTGTTGTGAATCAATGGGATTCATCTAGAACCAATACATATTTGAAAAAAAATCGCTAATACATGTTTTCCTTATAGTGGATATCCAACCTCCACCATTATAAAATAGCCAAAAGTTCCAAGAGACGGGCAGAAACCTGCTCCCAACAAATTATTATAAAAAAAGATAAACAGTACAAAACAACTCAGAAAAGGGGAGCCTTATAAATCCATGTGTAAAGAACACCATCACAATCATTCCTAACCAAACTATCACAGTATTTTGGTAGAACAAAATCGATTTTGGTTGGTTGTTTGGGTACAAAAATAACAATTGGTTTTTAAGCTTCTTTTAACAAATTAATTATTAAAATGAAATTAAAGATGGGAAAATTAGTTTTGATGCAAATAAAGATAGAAATGTGTTGGGGTTATGGATTTGTGATAAGTTGATTATTAAATCAATTTTCTTATGAGGTTGTGTTGTTTATGATAACCCAACTCTATGGGTTTAATTTGTAATAAAGTTTCCTTGATCCAGTAAACTTTATATTTAGAACTGAAGAGACTAACTCCTTGGACTGGTAGTTAGTATTTAACAGATCTTTATTTGTCTTAGTCCATTTTGAGCCTACGGTTACTTCCAATGGTCATGGAGTTGTTCATAATTATTCTTATTTTGAATCCCTAAAAATTCTACCCTTGGTCTGGTACAGAATTTCTAGTGATATTATGAAGTGGTTTAAGAAGAATAAGAAGAGATTATTAAAACAAACACTTTCAGAGAAACTTATTTCAAATTACAACTCATCAGCCTCCACAAACCCAACACACTAGGTGTTTAGTTACACATATTGAAAATTATAAACACAAAACAATTTATACCTGATTAAATCATGCTTGGAACTTTGAAAATGGAATGATTCTTCGGTAAATGGAAGAACGGTGGTACGACGGAAGATCATCTTTCCTTCAGAGCCTCAAACCTTTCTCCACAAAATACTCACACACCCCACACTTAGTCCGGAGTCCAAGGCCTCTTTTTATAGAAAAAATAAGTACACGGTGTGTATTAAAATTACACGTCGTGTACTTTAGTCAATGAGTTTTTTGCTTCATTTTCTCCGTTGGTAGGCGGTCTAACACGCCGTCTTTGACTTGGAACACAGCGTCGCCTGGTAGGTGAATATACATGGCGTGTAGCGCCGCCATACATGGCATGTAGTCTCAAAATTTGGTTACCAACTGCTTCTAGAAATGCATACACGGCATGTAGATATGCACACGGCGTGTCCCCTTCAGTCGGCCACATGGGCGTGTAGACTCTTCTCGACCACCAACTGCTTCTAGAATGTCTTACACAGTGTGTAGATATGTGAACACGATGTGTACCACCTTCTGGTTACTTGGTAATGTATTTGTCCTGGTCAACCCGTGTCTGAACTGGAATGTACACGACGTGTATATAAGTACACATCGTGTAGTTGTAAATTTTTTCTATGTTCTTCTCCGTTTTGTGTACTTGGCCATAAACCTCCTGGAAATGAACAAGATCACCAAAATAAAATTATTTGTTCTCTAAGTAGGAGGTAATTGCTGAAAACTTGTTCTTATTTTTCAATAAAGTACATGAAAATGTAGACACAAATTGGGTGTATCAAACTCCCCCATACTTAGTCATTTTCTTACCCTCAAGCGAATCTCAACATCTAATTAAAAAGAATCTATATTGTAAAAGGAAGAACTTTAGTTAATCATAAATGTAAATAATAAGTGACAGGAGAAAATATCAAAAATAATACAAAGCAATTTTAATCCAGGAGATATTCTAATCATGCCTCATATATAATTCAATTAACTACTTTCATCCTCTTTTAACACATGTTTCAACCTTTCAAATATAAGCAATCCACTTGATGATTTACCTTACCTAAAATATTCTCAACACTCAAGATGTTTTTAAAAAAAAATTATGCTCAATCAAAGATATATACACTCTATCCATAGGTTTTCAAGAAATCTAGTTCTCCACTCTAGAAATTTTAATTTACAAAAATCATGAGGGATTTTCAATAAGGATCAGATGTTTTGTGGCTAAAGGTTGATAGGTAAAGATGTAAAAAATAACTCTGAGTCTTGAAAAAGGAGGATAAATTCTTAAATAATAATTCATGATATTCAAAATTAAACTCAATGTAAACATTTCCTCAACAAGCTTAATCAAATGATCTCATCGCCACCATCTCCTTTAGTTGAGTAGGAGTCACAAACCAACAAATGTGTATAAGGCCCCTTTGTTTGCACCATTTTTTTAAACAAAGGGAACCTTTCTGAATTTCCAAAAAAGAGGTTTGGAACTCTTTTCGTTTCTCCCCAAATGATCATGATGTTCTCCCCCATACTTAATTTCTTGACAATTCACGAATTTATACCATGTGTTGCCAATCCCTTCTTTTTAGCTCAAATAAATAATCATGAAAAATCATAAAATAATTAGGGTAGTAAGGGAAATAGTCTTTTAATATGGCATCCTATAAAGGCTATTCATGGTCTCTAGGGGCTTCATGAAGATAAGATGTAGGGTAGGCTCAAGATAAAGGGGTTTAAAACAATATTATGCCTCAATAATTTTAATGTAATTCAAAAATTCCTCATGTTTAGAAAAGAAAACTTTCAAATTATGGTAGTTATGTATATTCTAAGGATCTCTCAAGAAAGTGGGTATTAGAAAGAATATGACAAAGGGGTTTAGAATACCTCTCGGGAATGGGAAAAATAAATAAAGACAATCAGGTCATGACTTGAAAATAATTGATTAGTCTAATCAATGTATTTATCCAAGGATTACAAGTTTTAATTTAAATTATATCAGCAATCATTTTAAAATACAAAAGAATCAAAATAATCATGTAACAGTTAAGATTTTCCAATTTCATCTTTATTATTTTAAAAAATATGGTCAACCAAAATGTCTTTACATTTTAAAATATATCTTCTAATAATGATTTCTCCTAGAATCTGAAAAGGGAAAAGACTAAAGAGGTCGAGAGACCCCCCCCCCCCCCATACGTAATATCGCATGTGGTCCACCATGTGCCCAAAAAGAGGAACAAGGGAAGGTGGGGATACAATAGTGGACCAGACTGAGGGGAAGTAAGGAATAAAGGAAACCAAGAAAGGAAAGTAAACAATGGAAAGAGAATAATTCCCTCATGTATAGGTGTAGGAAAATGGTATGTGATGTAAAGTGCAGCCCAAAACGTGCCATAGTACCTATGAGAGGGGAAGAAAGAGAACACTTCAAGCATGCATAACAAGCACAGACACAAGATATCACAAAAATATATATACAAATAAAATCATGTGTCCCAAAACCAGTCATGGGGTCGCCTCATAAGAGGCATCATCCAGTACAGAACCAGCCGGAAGAGATGGCACATGATCCATGGAAGCGGGAGGTGCGGACTCGGCATCTGGAAGGGAATCTGGAGAAGTAGGAGTTGCAGGTACTGGACTTGGTAAAGAAGATCATCATCCCCCCTGGACCCACAATAGTGGTGGTGGAAGCAGTAGCAGCAGCAGTTGGGCCCATAGTAGAGAGCAGAATGAAATATGTGGCCAGCGCAGTGAAGGGTAGTGGAGCAGCAGTAGAAGGGCCAGGAACGGAGGCTGAGGTAGGTGGCGAAGGCAATGGAATACCCAAATGCTGAACAATAAGCTCCAACAGATGCTCCAATCAATCCTGGCAGTTGTCGATACGTACCAAATGTTGCTCCATCATGGCCAGGTGGAGGGAAAGGGATAGATTGACCGAGGGTGCGGGGGTAGGTGGGGCTGGTGGTGGTATAGAAGAAGGAAGTCCAGAAGAAAGGGGGTCAGTAGGAAGGGGTTGGGGTGGGGAAACTGGAGGGGGTGGGGAAGGAGGAGCAGGTGCATCAGCTGGGGCAGGAGGGTCAGTAGGTGGGTGGGGGAGAGCCTGGGCATGGATGTAGGAACCCCCTACTTCCGGACCAATCCCATACGAATGAGCATGAGATAGTCTATCCACTGGGGAGAACCTAATAGGTCATGGGGTAAGGAAGGCTCTAAAACCCCAAGGTAGTGGGCGAGGCGATTGGCGTAAAACTCTCCATTCAGGTTGCCATAATGTCAGGTAAACATGGCATGGAAATATGAGGTGTCTAGGTAAGGGAGGTCTAGGTAGTCCTACCAGATGACACAGGTAAGGAGATCCATGTCACGACCGGTCACGACCCCCATATCCTCATGGCGGGGGAAAAGAATGGTGCTGAAGCACTGGTTGGTAAAACAGAAGATGCAGTCAATGATAAGGGTGCTCTTCTACAAGGTAGGGGCATAGCAGTGGTCAGGCCCAGCAATCTCCCACCACATAGCCATGATCTCAGAGCACTCGGGTCTGGTCAGGGTAGAAATAGGGGGTGGGGTGATAGGATGGGGGTAGAAACTGCACCCTCAGCCAAACTCAGTCATGGTGAAGGAAAATCATCGGTCGCCCAGCCGGAACCGAACCACGGGCACTGCATCACCAGGTGTCTCCTGGTACTCAACTCCATCGAACTCAAACGAGGCCTTGAACTCCAAAAATAAATCTCAGAAAATAGGAGTGTTGACCTGGAAAATAGCGAGCAGTGGAGTGTGTCCAAGGAGATCCTCTAACTCTCCCCAGAGGCCTAGCTACTGAGGAATGGTGCTATCGAGGTAGAGGCTGCTCAATGGAATTGGTCAGCGAGAGAAGCGACGAACCCTGTCATGTGTCAGATCGGTGACCATAAATACCATGCAGGGATAGGGAACACCCGCAGGTCCCGGCCCAGGTGGAGGTGCAGCAGCAGGAGCTGGCTCTGGGGGTGGATCGGCTGCAGTAGGTGAAGGGTTTTTGGATGGGGTGGTCGATGTGGGGATAGCTACTAGAGAGGGATTAGGAAGTGTGGAAGTCAGTGGAGAAGTATCGATAGTGATCGGAGGCTCCGGATGGGGTGGTGAAGGACCGACTATACTAGGCCTAGCCTCCACTGAGGCAGTGGGTGGTGGAAGAATGGCCAAAGGAGGGAGCTCATAGACCGGAGTGTCTGGGTCTGGCTATGTCAGAGGTCGGAGTCGAATCTGCCGAAAAATGGGCCTCTCTCCCTCAATGGTGGAGGTCGGCCGCTTCTCCCACGAATGATCGCGATCTTCCATAACCTGAGAAAGAAAAAAAACAAAAGAAAAAGGAAAGAAAAGAAAACAAAGAAAAAGTGAGAAATCTAAAAAATAAAAGTACACGGTGTGTACATCTAGATTACATGGCATATAGTACAAGCTGAGAAGCATCTTGTTTTCTCTAGATATACACTCCAAGGGTGAAAAAGATAGACCATTTAAAGGTACATGGCGTGTACCGAACATACACGTCGTGTTCATGAAAAGTGCACATGGTCGTGTATCAGAAACAACACAGCCATGATTTTAACAGTTTTAAGAATAAATGACACACCGTGTATGGGATAGACACGGCGTGTTCTTTATTTGAGGAACATGGCCGTGTGGATACTAGACACAAGTCCGGCCGAAAGAAAATAGGCTACATGGCGTGTACCGAACACACACGTCGTGTACTGGAACATGGGGTGAGAGGCCATGTCAAGTGCTACACACGGAGGGGCCAAAAGAAATGTTATACATGGCATGTACCAAACACACACGTCGTGTACGAGAAAATGGTGTGTGAGGCTTGAAATGCAAGGCTTGAATATTTATAATAAATAGTTTAACAGCTTAAACTATATCATGAAATTATTCCAAATATATAAACAATTTATAACTATGAATAATGTAGGGAATAATCTTTAAATAAATGAATATTTCAAATATTTAAACATGTGATAGTCATTTATGAACAATTAATAAAAATATCCAACTATAAACACTTTGTAATTTTAGCTTAATTATTACCAGCATTCTATAATTTTTAATATTTTTATATTATTCATTATATGTCATTTCTTTTTAAATATATGATACTTCATGAGATATAAACATTTTATATTTATATTTATATTATGTAAACATTTTTCATAATTTAAATATCATATACTTAATTACTATTTAAACCTTGATCAATCAACCGCAAAAACTCTTTTGGTGTGGTTTAAATAATATTCCAAATAAATCACTTAATTTAAACAATTAAAATTAATTTATTATAAATAATTAATAATTAAAATATAATCACTATATTTTTTCATATATTGTAATTTATAAACTCTTTATAAATAACCCTTATTAATACTGAATAAAAACTTTATTTAATTCACAAGGCATACTATATAATTTTTTAAAAGTTATTTTTTAATATTAATATTTAATATTAAGAAATATTTGTTAATGAATGTTCCATAAAAATTTAATTAATTAATTGTAAATTATTTATAATTAATTAACTTATAACTATGTATAAATTAATAAATATCTTCAAAATGCATTTTATTATTGTTTATAAACAATTTATAAATAATAAATTCAATTCCTAATTGAATATAAAAAAATAAAATTTTCTCTTCATATCATATTTTATGATTCATTAGAAGTTGTAAGTTATGACTGATAGAGCGCAGTTCTATATGCTACCAATCATACTTTACGACTAATAGTCACATCATAAAATAGAATATATCTTATACATAAGGTTTTCTATATATTTTACTCTATGAAAAACATTTCTATTGTTAAATATGATATACCTTATATATAAGGTTTAACCTAAATTGTATTTTATGATATAAAAAGTTATCATATTATTGATACGATACTCTGTTTTTCATACACACTACATGGAAATAGTATTTTATGATAGGTGGTATTTGTATGATACATCTAGTGTAAATCCATAGAATTAAACTATGTCATAGCTTATGATATCCTATATCATGTGTCGTGATATAGAACCCATAGAAAAAAATTGTTTATCATATTTTACTAATGACAAGCGATATGTAATACAATTGTGATAAACATTATTTACTACATGATTTGATGAATCTAAAAACATGGGATGATCTGATGCTACTGTTGGGATTCATAGTGGTTTAATAAAACTTATAAAAAAGTATAAATTATCAAAATCACAAACCCAAGATCACCATTATTAGAAAAATGAAAACATACAAACTAGAAATGAAGAATCATAAAAACAATTCATACCTTGCACCATCATTGTCACCGCAACATCTTTGAACATCTTTGAACGAACTTGATAAAGATCACAAGAGTGAAAATCATAAGATTCCCACTTCTGAAGGTATCCATGGGTTATACCTGAATCATGTGTCATGCATGTGGGATCCTTCCAACCTCCATAATATTATAGTGCACTAGACAAAAATGAGTTACAAGAAGAGATATATGGGATGTGGTAAGGATATTTTGAGCATAATGCATGAAAAAACACCACCATCATCACATGGAAGTGGTATTTATATGGTCCTAAGGATACTCCTCGTTGTAACACATGTGTTAATTCCTTGGCTAGTTCATGCATCACATGCATGAATGAAACTAACTACCTCTTGTTACATCTCATGTAATAGTTCTTTAATAATAGATAACATGGGTAGATATATCTATATCCAGCTGCCTCAATATCATTGGGTGCATGTGCATATTGTACCCTATGATTAAACACATAATACCCCTTATGATACCATTCAATCATACTATACAATTGAAGGGGTAGTGGAAGACAGTAACATGAAAACACATTTTATGACCTTATGAAATATCCTATCTTTAATCTACAACATAACCATGCATCATATATAGGTATTTATTTATATAGTATTATGATTTCCTTCAATCATAAATTATGATTAAAGATTTTGCATCATATAAAAAAATCTCTAGGGTATATATCTCCTTTAGTATTGGTTCAACCAAACCTCAAATTACCCACTAGGATAACCACACCCATGAAATTATACACCTTATAACACATATTCCAATCCCATCCTTACTTGGAATGAATTAAGGTTCCATAAATTTACCCATCTCACAAGGGTCATAGTGTAGTGGGCATTCATCATACTAAAATCCCATCATGAGGGATAGTATACCACTATCCTAACCAACATGTGACTTAAAACCATAAAGGGATACTCAAGAACACCATACAAGTCTCACGCCTCAGGTTGGGGATAAGGAAACCCCCTCATAGTTACATTCCTTAAGCATTTCACTGCTTTCCAAAGGCAACATGGTTGGTAACTGTATTCCCAACACATATGGTTCAGAGGACCTATCATGATCTAGATAGTTTATATCCATTTCTAAAACTTAAGGAAGATACATTGGGTTCCATTTCGAACCATCCCTGAGAAACTGTGATTTTAGACAATTGGAAATTGTAAAGTAAATTTAATTTTAATTTAGTGGACAATCCAAATCTTAAACTGAGCTACAAAATGGAATTCAAAGAGTTTTAACTCTTTAAAATGTTATTTTTAGATGGGGTTTGAGGCCTGAGAGGTGTCTTAAAAGTCTAGATGAGTTTTGAGAGTGTTGGAATTCAAAATCATAGTTTTGGGAGAGACCATACCTGGGTGAACAGTTAGTAAAGAAGTACAATGTAATAGTGTGAAAGCATGCATATATAAATTAAAGCAGTGCAATATAACTAAATACCCAAGTACTTGCTTTAGCCCTTGGTTGGTATTTGAAAATGTGACCATTTCATTAATTAATTGATTATCAATTTATATAAACAAGCCACGTGATGCATAAAAATCACTGACATCACCTCGTGATAGTGTAAATAGTGAAGATTCCAAGATGTAATAAGGAAACCATAATTGATAATTAATATGAAGTGGTTCCATGGTATTCACCAAGGAAACCTAGACCTAAGGGGCTATTAAATCAGTAGTAACTAAGTCTAGATAAGGGGAAAGAGTGTAATTCAAGGAGAAACATCTAAGGAATTCTCACAATAATGTTTTTAATTGAGTCAAAGGAATACATCCAAGGTAAAATGTGACACTACTACAAAAACGGGAAAGGGATGCATCCCCTTATATCAGCGCTAAGCAAAACTACTGATAGAGGTTACCATGTATCAGTGCTAAAATTTTAGCGCTGATAAAGAACCCATGTATCAGCACTAAATAAGCGCTGATAAAACGACCATTTATCAGTGCTAGAAAAGTGCTGATAAAGACTCTCTGTATCAGTGCTAAAATTTGAGTGATGATACAGGAATGATTTATCAGCGCTTTTTTAACACTTATAAAGGTAGTCTTTATCAGCGCTTTGTTAGCACTGATAAAACCTTAGTCCATTTTTTTATAAAGTCAGTCGCACAGTGCCCTCGTTTTATCACGACCTAAAGCTCTCGCGGTACTGTAACCCTGTGACTCCCCTCTGCCACCCGTTGAGTTATCGTTGTCATACCTCTGCCGCCCTCGCTTCTCTTTGTCGGACCTCTACCGCCCTCGATTCTCATTTCCGGACCTCCGCCTCCCTCACTTCTCATTGTTGGACCTCCGCCGCCCGCAACTTCCTCTTCAGTTTTCCGGACCTTCGCCACCCGCAACGCCCGGCTTCTCGTTGTTGGACCTCCGCCACCCGCAACGCCCTCTTCGGTTTGCCGGACCTCCCTTTAAGGCATGTTTTCCAAATATTTTTTTAATATTGTTCTTGTTTTTGGTTGAATCATTGATGGATATTGATTGTGTTATTTCATTTGGATTCATTGGTATGTTTTGGGTGTACCTTTCCTTAGGTTTCGAATTATTCTCTTAGTGGTTCTTCATGGTTAGTGGTTGTAGTCTCTTATTTGGGTGAAGGGATGTGTTCTTAGTATATTTCAATCTTATGTCCTACCATTTTAGTGAAAATTTAAATGGTTGGGTGACCTATGATAGGTCTCTGGACATTATTGGGATTTTATCTCTTCTTAGTGATGTAGACATGTCATTTGTAGATGTATGATGTTCTTGGAGGATATACATTAAGGGTTCTTGGGAATATTGGTTATCTGTTCATTTTAATTTTTTCGTAGTGGTCCTCTATTTGGTGAATCTTCCCATTTGACTCTCTATCCCAAGGTGAAACTCCCTCCCTCTCTCTCTTCCCTTGGGATCCATTTTTAGGGTGATTTGGCCTTTTATCTACAAGGAATATCTAAGTAATAATCTCATATTATCTTTTATTCTCCTTTCTTTGTCACTAGTTTTTTCTCTCTTGGGTTATTTTTCTATAGAAAGGGTTTTGACCTAGGTTGGATTTAATCTCATTTATTTGGGTTAAATCTTTATGGTTATGGTGTTTAATTGCATCCTTAGGTCTTTTCCTTAGTTCAGTTGGTGGTTTCATTCTGGTTTTGTGAAGATATCAAGAAATAGGTAGGTTGTTCCATTATTTGACATTGTTTTAGGTGTTTAATATGATTTATTTGGTTCTAAAATGGTTTTATAAATTTTCTGGGTTGTGGGAAACATTTTTTCCAATTTTTTTGTTGTGTGTAAGGGTTTGATAATGATTTGACTATTGTAAATGGTTGTTTGTCATGTGTGTTTCTATTATTGGAAGTGTGATTGTATAAAATAGATATAATTTTATATAGTGGGTGGAATTTAGCACAATGGAATCCTAGTTATCTAGGTGGGTAGACTAGGTCTAGTATATTAGGTGAATTAGTCAGGCCGATGATTGGTCTCCTTAATAAGGATATACATAACAACACTAACTAAACATTCATGTGCTATGGATTGGAGGCTCAAATAGGACCTTCATGTCTAAGAGATGTGATCGCCAAGAGTACAAGGATCCTAGGACCCTAGTAACCCTAATACCTTAGATATTTTCTATAGTGCTCATATTATTCTTACCGTTATCTTGTCACATTTACTATCTCTTTTATTTCAAAGAATGTTTTATTTAAATTGTATCTTCCTTTTTCTTAAAAAATAACATGTTAATGTTTATCATAATGTCATTACATGGAATCTATTTTTGTTGTGTCCTACTAGGTATGTTGGCTCACACCTTATATACACCCTCAGGTTTATTTAGACCTTATTATGTTTTACCCAGTTAAAGGCAAGGTTCCCTTGGTGGTGATGGTGGATATATGTGCTAGTAGTTCCCCTTTTGGTGGCTGTTATTGGTTGTGGAATGGGGATGTTGACCCTCATGTTTCATGGAGGCTTGGTTGTATTGTTGGTTCCCTTAACTTTTTTTTTATTTTGGTTTTGGTTGAAATTGTTAAATGCTTATCCCCTATTGCAGTGTTATCTTTTGGTCTATTATATTGTGAAATTTGGTTATGATATTCTGTTTGATTATTATGTAATATTTATGGTTTTTTACATGAAAAAACCATTCCCAAAGGTGTTACTAAATGCCTAGGCACTAGTTACAACCCATGGGGATTGGTAATTCCCTTTGGACATTCCCACGAGTTGGGTCAGGTGTCAAGTGGGATGGAAACCTGGCCTAGTTCATGACAAGAAGTCTACACCATAGTATGGTTATCTAAATCCTTTATGTACTGTGTCCATGGGAGGTTGCAACGTGGTATCTTTTTTTATAGTCTTAAATTCCATGAGCCCCATTTTATATTCTTTTTTCTCCTACACAACTCTCATTTGAAATCTTGATTCTTTAAGGCTTACAAGAGTCATTTTAACTCCTCCAAACTCCCTTCTTCTCAGATAGAAGCTCCAGTGGTTGCGTTTGGTTTCTCTCTGATAAGGGGATATCTCATAGATTGGAAATCCTTTATCTCCTCTTATATCCTCCTTATAGAGTGATATATCATCATCTTTTTAGTGAATCTAATATTATTTTTTATGAATCTTGATTATAGGTTAGACTACTTGATCTCCTTATAAGGAAGTGGTTCTCTTCTACTGTATTTGGAAGTCTTGTTTTGTGCACTTGAACCATAAATACTAATATTTGAGATTCAAATAGGATGAATATGAATAAAGATTGGATGGATGCTAATCGTTTAACAATAGAGTATGAGAACGGAGTGAAAGAGTTCATCAAGTTTGCAAAGGATCCTTCTCAAATCCTTTGTCCGTGTTTACGTTGTTGTTATTCTAGACTACTTACTCCATAGGAGTTGGAAGAATATTTGATATGTCACGGAATAGATCGAAGTTATAAATGTTGGAATAAACACAGAGAAAAAGTGAATATAGCTACTGGCTGGGATAAAACTGCGTTTTATGGATCGTCAGATATGAATACAAATATGGATAATGAAGAATACCGTATGGAGGATGTGATTATAGATGTCAATGATGATGAAGATCGTATTGAGGAAATGACAAAGACAATTCAATATGAACTCCGTGATTTCCCAAAATTGTTTGAGAATTTAAAGAGTTGTGCAAAGATGCCATTGTATGCTACTTGCACTAAGTATACAACATTGTTAGCTGTACTGAAGTTATATAAATTGAAAGCATAAAACGGATGGAGTGATGTCAGTTTTACGGAACTACTTGCTCTCTTGAATGACATGCTCCCGAAAGATAATGAGCTCCCAAGCCGGACATATGAAGCTAGATGAATGCTACGCTCGATGGGAATGATTTCTGAAAGAATACATGCCTACCCGAAAGATTGTATATTGTTTCACAAGGAGAAAAAATCACTTACAGAATGCCCAAAGTGTGGTTCTTATCGATACAAGAAAGATAAATCCAATCCTACGAAAGTTGTATGGTACTTTCCAATCATTCCAAGGTTTAGGCGTCTATATGGAAGTGAAGAAACTGCAAGACAATTGTCATGGCATGCAGATAAAGGAAATAAAGATGGGTTATTACGTCATCCAGATGACTCTCCTCAATGGAAGAAAATTGATCATGAGTATCCTGAATTTGGAAAAGAGCCGAGAAACCTTCGTTTTGCATTATCTACAGATGGAGTGAATCCTTTTGGTTTTCAAACCAGCACTCATAGTACATGGCCTGTTATGTTGGTAAATTATAACTTGCCACCCTGGTTATGCATGAAGTGGAAATTCATCATGTTATATATGCTTATATCAGGACCAAAACAACCAGGTAACGATATTCATGTTTATCTGGCTCCTTTGATTGAGGATTTGAAGTTATTGTGGGACTCAGGTGTAATGTTGTATGATGCTTATAAAAGTGAATACTTCACGTTGAGAGCGATGTTGTATGGGACAATAAATTATTTCCCTGCTTATGGAAATTTTTCAGGCTATAGCATTAAAGTAACTCAAGGGTGTCTCATGTGGGAAGAAGATATAGAATCAATTAGGTTGAAACATTAATTGAAATCTGTGTTTATAGGACATCGTAGATTTCTACCTCGTCGGCATAAGTACCGATCTTGGATGATACCATTCAATGGAAGTTTAGAAAAATGCACAACACCATCTCCACTAACAGGTGATCAACTGTTTGAGAAAGTAAAATATCTGAACACTGTTTTTGGTAAATCACTTTTGAAAAACCTTACGAAAATCGGTTGGAAAAAGAGATCGATTTTTTTGAATTACCATACTGGAATTGTTTATACGTCAGACATTTTCTTGATGTGATGCATGTGGAAAAAATGTATGTGATAGTGTTATCGAAACGTTGCTAAATGACCATGAAAAAACAAAAGATGGAATTAAGGCAAGTTTGGACATAGTTGACATGGGAATACGAGAAGAGTTGGCTCCCGTGAAGGGTGAAAATCGAATGTTTCTTCCTCCTGCTGCTTATACTCTTTCTAGGGTGGAGAGATATCATTTTTTCAACTTCTTCAATGATGTAAAGGTTCCAGAGGGGTACTCATAAAATATCAAGAACATTGTTTCAATGAATGATTTGAAGTTAAAAGGTTTGAAATCACATGATTTCCATGTTTTGATGCAAGATCTAATTCCTATAGCTTTACGTTGCATTTTTTCCAAGAATGTTCGTCATACGTTAACCAAACTTTGTTTATTTTTCAAAGCTATATGTAGCAAAGTTTTAAACCTGGGGAAATTTCCATCTATGGAAAAAGAAATTGTCATCATATTATGTGAATTAGAAATGTTCTTCCCACCAACATTATTTGATATGATGGTTCATTTGATGATTCACTTGGTGAGAGAGATTCGACTTTGTGGTCTTGTGCACTATAGATGGATATATCCTGTTGAACGGTATATGAAGATTTTGAAAGGGTATGTCAAAAATCGAAGTCATCCAGAGGGTTGTATAGTGGAGTGATATATTATTGAGGAAGCCATTGAATTTTGTACTGAATATCTATATGATGTGGAAATCATTGGTCTCCCGAAATCTCGTCACATTGGACTCATTGAGGGTGAGGGAATTTCTGGAAGAGAAGTTGTGAAAATCAGTATTACAGATCAGGAGATGGATCATCTTTATGTTTTTCATAAGAGTTGGGAGGTTGCTCCATATATTGAAACTCACAAAGAAATTCTTAGGCAATTGAATCCATCGATGGCTGAAAAATGGTTATCAGATACACATAATCACCAGTTTATAGGATGGTTTCAGGACGATATTTTTAAGCAGTTGGATGAAAATCTGAATTCAATTTCAGAACGACTTTGATGGCTAGCTGTTGGACCAAGTGTGTATGTATTATCTTACAGTGGTTATGTAATTAATGGTTATACATTCTATACAGATGAACATGATGAAGATAGTACCATGCAAAATAGTGGAGTTACACTAGTGGCCGAAACGATGCGTGTTTCTGGTAGTAAGGAAAGAAATCCAATTTATGCAAATATGTCATACTTTGGCATTATCAAACTAATATGGGATTTGGATTATACGACATTCCAATTGCCGCTTTTTCAATGAAAATGGATTGATAACAAAAGTGGTGTTAAAATAGATGAATGGGGATTTGTGAAAGTTGATTTTAGTAAAGAAGGGTACAAAGATGAACAATTTATAATGGCATCACAAGTGGTACAATTTTTTTACGTTCCAGATCCCGCAAACCGAAAGTGGTCGATTGTTCTTTTATCGTCAAAAACTACTGAAGGTTCCGATGAAAATTCAGTTGAGGATGATCCTTTTAGTGGTACGTCGTAATCATTTTGGAGCGGTTCCAATGCAGATGATGTTTTGTATGTTAGAGGATACCACAATGAAGGGATTTGGATAGTCGATAGAGGTGTCAAATCCCTTCAACCTTTGAAAAAAAGAGAGTTCAGTAAACATGTTATATTTTGTTTGTAATATATATCTTGTTATCTCATGTTATTATCTTATCATTACTGAATTTATGTAATCTGAATTAACTGTTCAACCACTTTTGCAGATAATGACTTCTGCACATTCTGGTTCTCCTAACCTTGAGGCTGAACAAGTCTCTCAAGCTGCTGTTGTTGCGGCTGCTGCTGCTCCTGCTGCTCCTGCAGCTCATGCTACTGCTATTGTTGCTCCTGTTGCAGCTCTTGTTGCTCTTGTTGCTCCTCCTGCTATGGCTCCTGTTTCTCTTGCTGCTCCTGTTGTGGCTCCTGTTGCTCTTGCTGCTCCTCCTGCTGCGGCTCCTGCTGCTCTTGCTGCTCCTGCTGCGGCTGTTGCTGCTCCTGCTGTTGTGGCTCCTACTGCTCTTAGTGTTGAGGTTCAACAACCATCAGCACATGTCATTGATACCATTCCAGATGAACATATAAATGATGTTGATATCGATGAAATGGTCGGTAATGAAGGACCAACGTCATAGAAAACACAGGTGCGTCATAGTTTGACAGTGTTAGCCAAAATTCTTAAGGCAAAAAGCAAAGGCATAATATTTGAAGTCGGATGAAATGCACAAGGCCAACATGTGAATCCCAACAAGGCTATGTTTAGCAGCTACATTGGAGTTGTCACTCGGAAACGCGTGCCGATTGACATAGATTCATGGAACCATGTTGTATCTGGGCTGAAGGATGTGATCTGGGAAGAAATTACGGTAACATTATGAATTTATTTCTTCAATTTACTAGCAAATAAAATAATGAAACAATGTCTTACTCTTCTCAATCTCTTGCAGAGTACATTTATAGTAGAAGATTCACATAAGGATTATGTACTAAGGCTTTTAGGAAAGATTCATCGAGTTTTTCTCACTATTTTAACAAGATGTCACCTGAAATATTCTAAAGGTAAAATAAACTTGCACCCACCCATTGTCTATGCTCACCTAATATCCCAAGAAGCATGGGATGTATTTATTAGCCGTCGTGGGGATGAGAAGTTTCAGGTACATTGTGGGTGATAATACGTTGTTTGAGGATACCTGTATTCATCACTTTGATTGTCAATATTTCATTTATGAAACAGAAACTCTGTACTGAAAATAAGGAACGTGCATCAAAACCAACATACCCCTATCGTAAAGCAAGGATGGGGTATGCTTCATTAGAAAAGAAAATGGTACGTATTTTAAATTTAAAGTAATATTGTTAGGTTCCAATAAACAACATCATAATTATATTTCTATGTTTATATGTAGATTGATGAGTCTAAAACCAAATTCACTTCCATCCCACGTCATGTGCTATGGAAGGAGGCACGTGTGAACAAAGAAGGGAAGTTAGTGGATGATAACACATAGAAAGAGTGGGAAATATGTGTAAGTATGACATGACGATAAAAATATTTGTTTAAAATTTCTATTACTTAAAAATAATTAGTTATTTTCCTATATCCGACAATCACAGGAATAAGCTACTCTTGTAGCTGATACAGACCTTTTATCGACGGCTTTGAAGCAGCCAGAAAAATACGGTCGTGTTAGAGGTGCAGGGTTTGGGATGACACCCCGAGTATATTTTGAGAAGAAGAAAAAAATGGATGATACAGATGAAAAATTGGAACAAATGAGCGAAAAAATAGCAACCCTTGAAGAACGATTGCAATGGAAGGGAGAGTTGCTAGCAACTTTTATGGGTGGGAAGCAAAGGGAAGACACAAATCAGGAATAACCAGCGCGTGAACATCCCGCCCCACCCCCCACTAGCTTTGAGGTGAGCCATTCGCCTCAAAGAACTGTCTTATCCATGGTAATCAATATTCTAATAATTGTTCCCATGAAATGTGAATCAGACAAACACTGATAAGTTTTCTGTACTGATATTCTACAGGGTGATAATGATTGTGATTTATATCTATCAACACCCACCTATCACCTTGTAGTGAGGGCTACAGTGTTCAATATCCCAGATGCCACACTGCATAATAGACCACTTCTGAAAGATCATCTGAAAGTGATGATTACTATAGCTCATGAGCCAAATGCAGAGCTACCTATTCCACTTGATGACGATGATATTCATATGGTTGGAAAGGCTGTTGGGACATTAATTGCATGGCTTTCACAACTTGTAAGAGTACATGCAGACAAAGAGGTATTTATTTCCTTTTTTCAATCTAAACCCTTAACAATTAATGAAAAAAGCATTTGAACCAATGATTGTTGTTATAGATGGACAAAGGGAAGGGGGTGACAAACGTCGGCTCAAAACCATCTAAAGGATCGACCAACCGATCCCAAGGAGCTACTGAAAGAAAAATAACACCACCTGTTCTCTATCCACATTTACTAGCATTGAAGACTCATGTGGATACGAAGCTAAAAGATGGTAATAGTCATATAGTGGTTTTCGAATAGAATATATACGGAGAGGAAAGTCAAGATTTCGTTGCTGCTGAAAATGTAAATTAAATCCTTGAAAACGGTTGGCTAGGCGTCACAGTTGTAAATGTATATATGAGGTATGTTTCCATGAATTTATTTTCTAAAAGCTGGTCTAATGTGCAAATTATGACTAAATGCATTTTATATTTTTGACAGACGCATTTACGAAAAACAGTTAAAGGAATTTTTCCATGAGCCAAGATTTGGACTCGTTAGTCCTCATATCACATCAAAACACCTAACAAAAATAGAGACATCAAAAAGGGATGCAATAGTGAATGGATTGCTAAAAAAATTTGAAAGCAAGATTACAGATGACAGACTTTTCCTAATACCAACCATGTAGGGTCAATACTCTACGATTAAAGCATATCAATTATATTTTCACTTCTTTTATTACTTATTCCTTTTTGTGTTTTTAGGAAACATTGGTTGCTAATTGCGGTGAACTTGGATACTCTGAATATTTATTTTCTGGATTCAAAGAAAGGATATCCATCAAACCGACCACACATGATGGAGTTTGTGAATCTGTAAGACACTACATATTACGTTTTAGGTCTAAACATCAAGTAATATAATTTATATTCTCTTTTACTAAGGATTATGTTATGATAGGGAGGTGTATCATTATCGTCTAAAAAAAGGAATGAGGACAGGGGCTAAGCATAGGGAGGTGAGAAAGTACTACATCTGGACAAATATCAGGGTATATATAATAAAATTTCACTATCCAAACACATCTCAACACAAGTTACTTATTCTCCTAATGATCAATTTTTTTGCAGTGTCCAAAACAAACAAACGATAATGATTGCGGTTATTGTGTTTGTAAATTTATTAAAGAGATTGTTTTTCATCAGCAAACTAGCATCCCTAAAGAGGTATTTTTGAAAACAACTACTAGTTCGTTTAAGTTATTTATTAATTCTTTATTTTTATATTTTGCAGTACTACTCTGACTGCTGAAAAGAATCATACTCAAAAGACAATATAGATGTGTTCAGAAACGATTGGGACACATACCTGATGGCATATTTTTCATAAATACAATGAAGATCTGACTTGGGGACATGTACAATTGGTGGTCATTTTTGAGAGGGGTTAAGGGGATCAAAAGATGAAACATTGTTGTATGTAAATGTTCGTAGGAAAATTGTAATTGTTATTAAATAAAACATCCTTTATCCAATGATTCATTTTCTCATTTTAACATATGATATGTACCATCAACATGCAAGAATGATGAACCACTCAAAGGGTCTCTCTTTTGTTTAAAATGGACACCATTTTAATTGAAAACAACAACTGACCTACAGAAATCTGACCAAACGCATTCGTATTGTGTTGATCCTTTATGAGAACGATCCACTAGTCCTTTGTGACGTGTAAGATTCAACCCCGCCTCAATCTAAGGCACAGTGTGGCCGGTACCACTCAAAGGGTCTCTCTTTTGTTTAAAATGGACACGATTTTAAGTGAACACAACAATTGACCTACAGAAATCCAACCAAACGCATTCGGATTATATTGATCCTTTAGGATAACGATACATGAGTCCTTTTTGATGTGTAAGAGTCAACCATGCCTCAATCCGAGGCACGGTGTGACCGCTATCACTCAAAGGGTCTCTCTTTTGTTTAAAATAGACACAATTTTAATTGAAAACAACAACTGACCTACGAAAATCAAACCAAACATATTAATATTGCCTTGATATTTTATAATAACGATACAAGGGTCCTTAGTGAAGTGTAAGAGTCAACCCCGCATCAATCAGAGACATGGTGTGTCCAGTACCACTCAAAGGGTCTCTATTTTGTTTAAAATTGACACGATTTTAAGTGTAAACAAAAACTGACCTACGGAAATTCGACCAAACGCATTAGGATTGACATGATCTTTTATAAGAATGATATAAGGGTCCTTGGTGACGTGTAAGAGTCATACCTTCCTCAATCCGAGGCATGGTGTGACCGGTACCACTCAAAGGGTCTCTCTTTTGTTTAAAATGGACACAATTTTAAGTGAAAACAACAACTGACCTATGAAAATCCAACCAAAATCATTCATATTTCCTTGATATTTTATAATAACGATCCACGGGTCCTTGGTGAAGTGTAAAAGTTAACACCGCCTCAATCCGAGGCACGGTGTGGCCGGAACCACTCAAAAGGTCTCTCTTTTATTTAAAATGGACACGGTTTTAAGTGAAAACAACAACTGACCTACGGAAATCTGACCAAACACATTCAGATTGTGTTGATACTTTAGTATAATTATCCACGGTTTATTTGTGATGTGTATGAGTCATCATCGCCTCAATCCGAGGCACGGTGTGACCGCCAGCACTCAAAGGGTCTCTCTTTTGTTTAAAATGGACACAATTTTAATTGAAAACAACAATTGACCTATGAAATTCCAACCAAATGCATTATGATTTCCTTGATCTTTAATAAGAATGATCCAATGGTCCTTTGTGATGTGTAAGAGTCAACCCCACCTCAATCCGAGTCACGGTGTGGCCGGTACCACTCAAAGGGTCTCTCTTTTGTTTAAAATGGACATGATTTTAAGTGAAAACAACAACTGACCTATGGAAATTGGACCAAACGCATTTGGATTGTGTTGATTATTTATGATAATGATACACTGGTCCTTGTTAATGTGTAAGATTAAATCCCGCCTCAATCCGAGACATGGTGTGGCCGGTACCACTCAAAGGGTCTCTCTTTTGTTTAAAATGGACACGATTTTAAGTGAAAACAACAACTGACCTACGGAAATTAGACCAAACGCATTTGTATTTCCTTGATCTTTTCTAAGAACTATCCAAGGGTCCTTGGTGACGTGTAAGAGTCATCCCTGCCTCAATAATAAGCACGGTGTGGCCGGTAGCACCCAAAGGGTCTCTCTTTTGTTTAAAATGGACACGATTTTAAGTAAAAATAACAACTGACCTACGGAAATCTAACCAAACGCATTCGGATTGTGTTGATCCTTTAGGAGAACGATCCACAGGTCCTTTGTGACATGTAAATTTCATCCTCGCCTCAATCTGAGGCATGGTATGACCGCTATCACTCAAAGGGTCTCTCTTTTGTTTAAAATGGACACAATTTTAATTGAAAACAACAACTGGCCTAATAAAATACAACCAAACGCATTCAGATTGCCTTGATCATTTATAAGAACGATTAATGGTTCCTTGGTGACGTGTACGAGTCAACCCCACCTCAATCTGAGGCATGGTGTGGCCGGTACCACTCAAAGGGTCTCTCTTTTGTTTAAAATGGACACGATTTTAAGTGAAAACAACAACTGACCTATGAAAATATGACCAAACACATTCGGATTGCCTTTATATTTTATAATAAAAATCCAAGGGTCCTTGGAGACGTGTAAGAGTCAACCCCTCCTCAATATTAGGCATGGTGTGGCCGGTACCACTCAAAGGGTCTCTTTTTTTTAAATGGACACGATTTTAAGTGAAAACAACAACTGACCTACAGAAATCCGACCAAACGCATTAGTATTGTGTTAATACTTTAGGAGAATGATCCAAGAGTCCTTTTTTACATGTAAGAGTTATCCCCACCTCAATACGAGGCACGGTGTGACCTCCAGCACTCAAAGGGTCTCTCTTTTGTTTAAAATGGACACAATTTTAATTGAAAACAACAACTGACCTATGAAATTCCGACCAAACGCATTATGATTGCCTTGATCTTTTATAAGAACGATCCACTGGTACTTTGTGATGTGTACGAGTCAACTCCGCCTCAATCCGAGGCACGGTGTGGCCGGTACCACTCAAAGGGTCTCTCTTCTGTTTAAAATGGACACGATTTTAAGTGAAAAAAACAACTGACCTACGGAAATCCAACCAAACGTATTAGGATTGTGTTTATACTTTAGTAGAACGATCCACTAGTCCTTGGTGACGTGTAAGAGTCAACCTCGCTTCAATCTGAGGCACGGTGTGGATGGTACCACTCAAAGGGTCTCTCTTTTGTTTAAAATGGACACGATTTTAAGTGAAAACAACAACTGACCTACGGAAATTCGACCAAACGCATTCGGATTGCCTTGATCTTTTATAAGAATGATACAAGGGTCCTTGGTGACGTGTAAGAGTCATACCCACCTCAATCTGAGGCACGTTGAGGCCGGTACCACTCAAAGGGTCTCTCTTTTATTTAAAATGGACACGATTTTAAGTGAAAACAACAACTGGCCTACAGAAATCCGACCAAACGCATTCGGATTGTGTTGATCCTTTAGTAGAATTATCCACGGGTACTTTGTTACATTTACGAGTCATCCCTGCCTCAATCTGAGGCATGATGTGACCGCTATCACTCAAAGGGTCTCTCTTTTGTTTAAAATGGACACAATTTTAATTGAAAACAACAACTGACCTATGAAAATCCAACTAAACGCATTCGGATTGCCATGATATTTTATAAGGACAATACAAGGATCCTTGGTGACATGTAAGAGTCAACTCCGCCTCAATCCGAGGCACGGTGTGGCCAGTACCACTCAAAGGGTCTCTATTTTGTTTAAAATGGACACGATTTTAAGTGAAAACAACAACTGACCTATGAAAATCCAACCAAATGCATTTGTATTTCCTTGATATTTTATAAGAACGATCCATGGGTCCTTGGAGACGTTTACGAGTCAACCCCTCCTCAATCCGAGGCACGGTGTGGCCGGTACCACTCAAAGGGTCTCTCTTTTGTTTAAAATGGACACGATTTTAAGTGAAAACAACAACTAACCTACGGAAATCTGACCAAACGCATTCGGATTGTGTTTATCCTTTAGGATAACGATCCATGGGTCCTTTTTGACGTGTATGAGTTATCCCCACCTCAATCTGAGGCATGTTGTGACCGCTATCACTCAAAGGGTCTCTCTTTTATTTAAAATGGACACAATTTTAATTGAAAACAACAACTAACCAATAAAATTCCACCCAAACACATTCGGATTGCCTTTATCTTTTATAAGAACGATCCAATGGTACTTTTTTACGTGTATGAGTCAACCTTGCCTAAATCCGAGGCACGGTGTGGCCGGTACCACTCAAAGGGTCTCTCTTTTGTTTAAAATGGACACGATTTTAAGTGAAAACAACAACTGACCTATGGAAATTCAACCAAACGCATTAGGATTATATTGATACTTTATAAGAACTATAAAAGGGTCATTGGTGACGTGTAAGAGTCAACCTATCCTCAATACGAGGCACGTTGTGGCTGGTACCACTCAAAGGGTCTCTATTTTGTTTAAAATGGACACGATTTTAAGTGAAAACAACAACTGACCTACATAAATCCAACCAAACGCATTCAGATTGTGATGATTCTTTATGAGAAAGATCCACGGGTCCTTGGTGATGTGTATGAGTTAAACCCTCCTCAATTCAAGTCACGGTGCGTCTGGTACCACTCAAAGTGTCTCTCTTTTGTTTAAAATGGACACGATTTTAAGTGAAAACAACAACTGACCTACGGAAATTAGACCAAATACATTCAGATTGCCTTTATATTTTATAATAACGATCCACAAGTCCTTTGTGACGTGTAAGAGTCAACCCCTCCTCAATCCTAGGCATGGTGTGACCGCTGTCACTCAAAGAGTCTCTCTTTTGTTTAAAATAGACACAATTTTAATTGAAAACAACAACTAACCTACGAAAATCCAACCAAACGCATTTGTATTGCCTTGATATTTTATATGAACGATCCAAAGTTCCTTGGTGATGTGTACGAGTCAACCCCGCCTCAATCCGAGGCACGGTGTGGCCGGTACCACTCAAAGGGTCTCTCTTTTGTTTAAAATGGACACAATTTTAAGTAAAAACAACAACTGACCTACGGAAATTTGACCAAACGCATTTGGATTGCCTTGATCTTTTATAAGAATTATACAAGGGTCCTTGGTGACATGTACGAGTCATCCTCGCCTCAATCCGAGGCATGGTGTGGCCGGTACCACTCAAAGGGTATCTATTTTGTTTAAAATGGACACGATTTTAAGTGAAAAAAACAACTGACCTACGGAAATACAACCAAACGCATTCGGATTATGTTTATCCTTTAGGAGAACAATCCAATGGTCCTTTGTGACATGTAAGAGTCAAACCTACCTCAATCCAAGGTACGGTGTGGCTGGTACCACTCAATGGGTCTCTATTTTGTTTAAAATGGACAAGATTTTAAGTGAAAACAACAACTGACCTACGGAAATTCGACCAAACGCATTCGAATTATGTTAATACTTTAGTAGAATGATCCACTGGTCCTTTGTGACATGTACGAGTCATCCCTGCCTCAATACAAGGCACGATGTGGCTGCTATCACTCAAATGGTCTCTTTTTTTTTAAAATGGACACAATTTTAATTGAAAACAACAACTGACCTATGAAAATCCGACCAAACGCATTAGGATTGCCTTGATCTTTTATAAGAACGATCCACGGGTCCTTGGTGACATGTATGAGTCAACACCTCCTCAATCCAAGGCATGATGTGGCTAGTACCACTCAAAGGGTCTCTCTTTTGTTTAAAATGGACACGATTTTAAGTGAAAACAACAAATGACCTATAGAAATCTGACCAAATGCATTCAGATTGTGTTGATCCTTTAAGAGAAAGATCCACAGGTCCTTTGTGACATGTACGAGTCATCCGTGCCTCAATCTGAGGCATGGTGTGACCGCTATCTCTCAAAGGGTCTCTCTTTTGTTTAAAATGGACACAATTTTAATTGAAAGCAACAACTGACCTATGAAAATCCGACCAAATGGATTCGGATTTCCTTGATCTTTTATAAGAACGATCCAAAGGTCCTTGGTGACGTTTACAAGTCAACACCGCCTCAATACGAGGCACGGTGTGGGCGTTACCACTCAAAGGGTCTCTCTTTTGTTTAAAATGGACACGATTTTAACTGAAAACAACAACTGACCACCCCCTGGACCCCCCTGGAAAGCCCCCCCTCAAACACCAATCCACCCCCTAGACCGCATCCCACCCCCATAGACACCAATCCACCCCCTGGACACCCCCCACCCCTTTGGACACCAGTCCACCCCCTGGAAATCCCCCCCCCCCAGACACCAATCCACCCCCTGGACCGCCCCCACCCCCCGTGGACACCAATTTACCCCCTGGACACCCCCCACTCCTTTGGACACCCCCCACCCCCTGTAAAGCCCCCCCCCCCCCCCCCGACACCTTGGACACCAGCCCACCCCCTTGGAAAGCCCCCCCCCCCCCCCGGACACCAATCCACCCCTTGGACCCCCCCCCCCCAGACACCAATCCACCCCCTGGACACCCTCCACCTCTCTGGACACCCCCCCCCCACCCCCACCCCCTGTAAAGCCCCCCTGACACCTTGGACACCAGCCCACCCCCTGGAAAGCCCCCCGGGACACCAATCCACCCCTGGACCTCCCCCACCCCCTGGACACCAATCCACCCCCTGGACACCCCCACCCCTCTAGACACCCCCCCACCCCCCTTTAAAGCCCCCCTGACACCTTGGACACCAGCCCACCCCCTGTAAAGCCTCCCAGACACCCCCTACCCCCCCTTGGACAGCCACCCCAAACCCTTGAACAGCCCCCAACCCCCTAAATTCTGAATTGAATTCTTTATGTACTTAATTAACTTATGAATTATGTGTTAATTGTGTACGGGTATACTTGTTGTATGGGTATACTTGGTCTAATTATCTTATGATTTATGAGTTAATTTTGTATGGGTAGACTTGCTTTAATTAGCTTATTGAGATGCTAATTTTTTTTTGCAGGTGTTCGGGTGTGCTGCTGCAGATATTTCCGTAGCAGCAGAGAGGGCATTTATCAGTGCTTTTTTAGCGCTGCTAAATCGTGCTTTTATCAGCGCTAAAACAGTGCTGATAAACTACACCTTTATCAGTTCTAAAGAAGCACTGATAAAGGATACATTTATCAGCGCTCTTTTAGTGCTGATAAAGGGTTGTTTAATCAGTGCTCTTTTAGTGCTGGTAAAGTGTACCTTTATCAGCGCGTGTTTAGTGCTAATAAAGTGTGTTTTATCAGTGCTTTTTTAGCGCTGTTAAAGCCCGTTTTTAGTACTGTTAATGCCCGTATTTGTAGTAGTGTGAGATAATCATTGGTTGGGCCCAAGGATGTAACCAAGGCACCTCTAGTCACATTGTATCCAAGGATTGTATATGAGTCATCCTATAATAATAATAAATGGATCATATAGTGTCATAATGGGAATCCAAATCTAGACAAGGATCAAGTTCCCAGGTTGGTCTCACCCAAGGCAACTGACATCCTTGAATTGGAATGACGTCCTCGAGTACCCAAGGAATTCCCTCAGAAATTAAAGAGAAAACATGAGTCAAGACTTCCTATAAATATTTTAAGGTCCATGTGCATAAAGAGTCACATTACATTTAATTCGTTATAATTAATTTGGTCATATGATAATTATGCCATTGAAAAATTCACTTGGTTCAAGACTTGCCTTTCATTAGTTTGACAAGGCCAAGTAACATGCAACCTTTTGATTAAAACCATGTAAGTCAAGTTCAATTAATAAGGTTCACTCTACTGCATTCCATAAACATGGCAAGGTGTGCTACAAATGTGCAACCAAAAATTCATTTACATTTAATAAGGCCACATCATATACTTAAGTATGATTTTCATAATATCATTTGAATCAATTAATTACATTTAAGAACTCACCTTAGATGGGTAAAGTGGAAGTGAAATGGTACAATCCATTCACAATTTCATGATTCAATAGTCATTTAATATAAGGAGGCTTACCATTAGTGTAGTGAAGCTCGGGCACACCCGAATGATGGCTCAAAAGTGTTAAAATGCTAAAACTCAATTACGACATGTCACCCTGCATGGGGTGTTAGGAGTTGTGGATGTAACCACCAAAAACCAATCATATTTATGGAAATAGCATAACCATGTGGTTCTAATGACTATAATAAAGGTATATAAATTTAATAAACGGCACCCGATGAAATCGGTGGGCCCCACACATCAATTCCAAAATCAATGAACTTGAGGGATGAGTTATAAACCACCCACCTAGTATTCGTATGACTCTCCTCCTCCAGTATTATCCTCTAATTCGACTCAAATCAGAGTAGATCTCAAAGATGAGCATAAAATCCTAAACCTCGATAACTGGGTCGAGATCAAGAGAAACAAAGAACAAATTAGGAATAATTGAGTACTTATCATTGTGCATCCAACATGAAAAATGGAAGCTTGATCGGATATCAGGTGAAAGATATATTTCAATCCCAACTTAGACCTTAAAAGAGCTCCAAAATGGGAGAAATAGAGGTTCATCCTGCTAGAAATCAGATTAGGGAAGAAGGAGAGGGGTAATTAGATCATTAAGGGTAAAATAGTAAAATTACCCAAAAAAAATTTTGTGCATGATTTGGTTGAATGGTTTTCCAAACTATGTGCCAACCATGCATGAGTACCTAGAGAAAAGGGGGCACTCGCACAGTTAGGTTGCACGGTTTGAGAAACCATGCACCAACCGTGCGATATGGATCTACCCAAAAATGTAAACCATCCATGTGGTTTGGACTAACCATGAATCATACCTTCACGGTTTACTCTAATCATGGTACAATACCATTTTTTCCAAAAACTTGGGTTCTAGGCTCCGAACGAACCTCAGATACCCCTGAGACCTTCATGGACTCATTAGGCATACACTTTAGGTCTATAAAAGTGAATTAGAACAAAATTTTGAGGATCTGTACCTAATTCAAAAACTAGTTTCTCACAATATTATCACTATAAAGAACTCATCCTTGATTTCACCTTCCAAGGGTCGTGAAACACTGTCTGAGAATAACTCTGGCCACTGAGCACATGCATCGGCCTCCAACTCCCAAGTCTCGTCTTGTACATGGTCGTGTTTCCATAGCACCCGTGCTAGAGGGATAGACCAGCCTCAAAGAGACTTTGTGATCATATAGATGATGCGTATATGATACTCCTCAAAAGAAGCATTAACCTCAAGTTCAAATTCCTTAGGATCAAAAGTATGAGACGGGTCAACATTATAATGGTGAAGTTGTGAATGTGGAAGACGTTGTGCATAGACAGTACCTCTAAGGTAGTAACAACCGATAGGCTATCAATTTGACTCTTTCCAAGATCTCAAATAAAGATAAATAATGAGTAGAAAACTTCCCTTACTTTATTAAACATATATTCCCTATCCTCGGTGATATCCATATGGAAAACATAATCCCTGACCTCAAACTCTAGAGGTCATTGATGATGATCAGCATAAGATTTATGTCTAGACTAAGCAGTAGTCATACAATTATTGTTCATATGAACCTACTCCGAAGTCTCCTGCACGAGACGGGGACCTAGTAGGTATGCCTCACCTACCTCTATCTAGCATAGGGGTGAATGATACGGCCTACCATATAAGGCCTCAAAAGGATCCATCTGAATTGTTGCTTGAATGTTTTTATTATAAGAGAACTCGACGACAAGGATATGATTTTCCCAAGAACCACTGAAATCAAGGACACATTCTTGGAGAATTTACTCTAGAACATGTATCATCTGTTTTGACTATCCATCAGTCTAAGGGTTGTGCTGATAAGAACCTTTGTACCAATAGATTTCTACAAACCCTACTAGAACTGTGACGTGTAACAAGCATCCCTATCTGAAACAATAGTACAAGGGACCCAATTGTAGTTGTATGATCTCACAAGCATACAATATTCCTATATCACCAACTAATAAAGTCTCCCAAATAGGAATGAATTGGTCTTCTTTCATTAGTTGATCAATAACTATCCATGCAACATCATTACCCCTCAGTGACCTAGGTAAGATGACTATGAAATCCATAACAATATCTTCCCATTTCTATTCTGGGATTTGAAAAAAACTATAATAATCCTGTAGGTCTCTGGTGCTCTGCCTTCATCTATTGAAAAGTGTAACACCTAGTGATAAAGCCTACTATCTGACATTTCATCCCAGGCCACCAATACTGGAATCGCATATCTTGATACATTTTTGAGATGCCTGGATAAACTGCCTACTGATAAGTATGGGACTCTTTCATCTCATATCATTATGAACTCAAAAACTCCCATGAATACATAGGATTTTTTCACTATATATAGACCAATCTAGAGGTGGTTCAGCTCTTGATATACTCTCATAGAGAACCAAGCCCTTGGGATCTTAAAATTGTCTAGCCTTCACATTCTCAAGGAGGGAAGAGACGACTGTCAAGGATGAGAGGTAATAATGATATTTAATATCATGAAATCATATATATTGCTCATAAAAGAGGTCCATTAACTTCCATTTATCATTGTATTCCCATATGGATTATTCCTGATTTTTTCAACTCAGCGCATCAATGACTACATTACCCTTTCTAGGAGTATAAGAAATCTCAAAATTGAAGGATTGAAGATATTTAACCATCTTTGTTGACTGAGGTTTAAGTCACACTATGAAAATATATATTTGAGGCTATTGTGGTCTATTTACACCACAAAGTTCTCACCTAATAGATAGTGTCTCCAGCAACATAAGGCATGGACAATTGTTGTTAGCTCAAGGTCGTGCGTTGGGTAATTTCTCTCATGAGGCATCAACTACTGAGATCTGTATGTAATGAATTTTTCCTTCTGTATCATCACTACTCCTAATTTTATGCCTAATGAATCATATAATATTATATAACCTCTTATTGGATATGGTAGAGTTTGAATAGATGTCGAGACAAGCCTCCCTTTCAGCTCCTAAAAGGCTTTCTTACATGCTTCTAACCACAGCAACTTAACACCTTTAATGTCCCAGATTTTTTTTGTATTATTTTTAAATATTATATGGATTAATTTTGTGACCAAGAGCTAATAAATCATGTGATTTTGAGTCTTGATGTTCCTGAAACACTTGTTTGAAAAATATTATTATATTAAATATCATGTGCATGCAGTTTTCCTAAAAAAGTGAAATAACTTCTAAATGGGTTCATGGAATAAATATTCGAGTATACTATTGTGTTTAGAATAGTGGTTTTACCCTAGGTGTCACCTAACATTGGTTAGTGTGAGTCGGTTGTAGAAAGTCATCAAGGGAATTTTAAATGAATAAAATAAATTGATAAAAATTTATTTTATTTTAATTTCATTGACACAATGATGTAGTGATAGGTTTATTTTAAATAAACCCTTTGGTAGACATTCAGGGTTAGGCTCATAACCCTAGAATCCTCTAGAGGGCCTGAAGAGAGAGAGATATGGAGAATCATCTTGGCAGGAGATGATAGAACTTTGGATCAGAGATCGATGAACATCATTCTTAGTATATCTCACCAACGACAATGACGCGGTGACCAAACCTCGTCAGAGAGTGGTCCAAAATTCAGGTAGGATGCATTATTTTTATTCTTCTTTCCTATTTTTGAAATCTTATGATGAATGTGGACTAATATACAAATATATTAGCATGTGGATCATTCATACTTATGGGATGGGATGATTTTGCAGGATTTATTAGGATTTTGATTCTATAGATTTATTATTGATTCGTTTATCATTATTATAGGAATGGATCGAGGCTGGGATAAACAAAGGATGAGTTTTTTCCCTCAGGTTTGTTCCTTGTGCATTTGTCTCCCCTGATTTCTTGTGTTATTCATGCGTATTCTTTGTTCTTACCCCAACTTTGAACAATCAATCATTGCACATTTTATTCTTGGTGAAATGATCCAAAACTAGAGATCCAACATTGGGAAAACTCAATGGAGATGCAATGGTGGGTGCGACGAAGGATCGAATGATGGTGGGTGTCGAATCCGCGTTCTTCGGCAACGATGAAGAATGCCTATGATCACATTTTTTGAGCTGTGTGAAGGCCTGAATCTCATAAATTCTGGGTTAGAGGGATAAAAAACCTTTGATATAGTGTTTCTAGGTGAAACGAGCACCGAAGTGAGATCGAGAGATCAATCGGTGTGAGCAGAGGAAGAACTCTGATTTTTGGAAAAATCTGATACACACAGCATATAGTCTTGACTACATGACACGTGTTCATCACTGGGTGACTCAGTGTGTACATGGTAAGTACACATACATGGGGTAGAGTACATGGGTTGCCTACATGGTGTGTACTCCCCCACATGGCATGGCCTAGACCAAGTACATGGGTTACCCCGTGTACTGGTGCACGGGCATGCATACAGAGGATGACACTGTGTACTAGAATGTGGCCATAGCACACGGGCAGACCCTAGATGAATGGACACGGTGTGTGACTCCCTCTACATGTCATGTACCCATATTCTACACAACATGTTCTAAATACATGGGTTGTTGTAAACAAGCAGTACCCGAGGTCAAGGGATATAGAGTTTCACCCTACTACATGTTGGGTAACCCTTCCTATATGGATTGATTATATTTTTCTATGTATCTTGTAAAAGTTTTGTTAGGGTTATTTCCCCTTATCCATTACCTAAATCTAGGTATAGTATTGTTTCCTACTCCTAGGACTGTTATCCCTTTGGAAAAACTTCCTGGATATAGTTGTTGAAATCCCCCGAGAGGCCTAGAGTAGAATCTTTTATTCATTCTTTATGCCCTAGGTGGAGTTATCAATATTAACATGAACAACACTATGCAGGTGATAATCCTCTACTTGGTAGGTTAATCCTGATTGAGTTATTGGTATCACCCCGTGGCCCTGGTTGTGATCCTCATCTGTTTTATATCATATCTCTCGTCAGATCTATCACGGTATCTCTCTCATGGAGAGACCTGACAAGCAGTACCTCTCAGATGGATGTCATCAATGATATTATACTTAGGATTGTGTTCTCTCATATGAGTGCTTCATGGAATCTTTGAGCTGAATTTCTAGGGATGGTATGCAGTGGTTGTGACTTACCTCTAGATTGTGTGTATTGGTTGAGTATATCTATATATTCTAGTTATATTTTCTGTAGACATATACTTATGTAGAGATGACTATAATTTCCTTTTTTGTATTTCTTTTTGGTTTCAAGGTGTCCTACTAAGTATTGTTATAATTACCCCTACATGGTTGTTGCCCGTACGTGTCGTGTCTTGTGCAGATGATAAACCTTTTGACAAAGTCCTAGGCGGACCAGGACCAGATGGTGTTTTGTGATATCAGGTGGGTCGAGGTGTTCTTATAGCTACAGAAAGTTGTCATAGTACCTTTTCTTATAGGTTGGACTTGTGGTTATATACTATTTTTAGTGGTCTTGTATTCTGGCCCTATTTACTTTACATTACTTTTCATCTTACTCTGGTTGTGGGATATAGTGGTATGCATGCATTGTTTACTTAGTGGTTTTTATATTTCATTATTTTGTGGGCTTGGAGATGTGTTTATGCATACAGGTACATAGGAAATGTCTCTCATGTTAGTGATATGCCTACTCGGTGCTAGTTACCAGCCCCTGGCCTATTGGAGGTGGGCTTGGGGAGTCATGACACGAGACCCATTGAGACTGGTCATGAAAACACCCTTCTTTATAAGGCTAGTAATAGGTGAAGCAAGGTGTGAGAAGTCATGTATGAAACATCTGTAATATCCATCGATCCCCAAGAAACTTCATATATCAAACACATTCTTGGGTTGCTCCTAGGAAACCACCACACTCACCTTCTCTGGATCAATAGAGACTCCTGATTCTGAGATAATATGACCTAAGAAGTGAATTTTTTTTATCCATAAGTGGCACTTAGCCAGCTTGGCATAAAGTTGATGCTCTCTCAGTGTAATTAGAAAAGTCTCAAGGTGTTTGGCATGGTCTCTATGAGTGTGAGAATACACCAAGTTGTCATCAACAAAGACTATGAAAAAAGAATACAAATAGGGGTGGAACGCCCTATTCATCAGAGCCATGAAAATAGTGAGAACGTTTGTAAGACCAAATGTTATAACTAGGTACTCATACAGACCATACCTACTACAAAAAGTTGTATGAGGTATGTATGATGTCCTGACTTGCACCTGATGATAGAATGATCTCAGGTAAATCTTATAAAAGACCCTAGCTCTGTAGATCTAGTAAAATAGATCATCTATTTGAGGCAGTAGATACTAGTTCTTGACCATAATATGGTTCAACCATCTATAATCCACACACAGATGAAGGGTCTCATCCACCTTCTTGGTGAAAAGCACGGGCGAACCCCAAGAGGAAGTGATGGTCCTTATGAAACCTTTGGCCTCCAAGTCCTCTAACTATTGCTTGATCTCTAGATATTAGTAGGTTTCATCCTATATGGAGGAATGGACACTGGATATACTCCTGAAATAAGCTCAACCGTAAAATCTACTTCTATCTCAGGAGTTAATCCAAAAAAATCATCGGGAAAGACATCCTAGAAATGATCTACTACTGGAGGGAATTTAGTCTGTCCTAAACCTTGATCCTCCATGAAGAGATTTGAAATACGGGAGATTACCCCACCTAACCCATGATGCTCTAGTCTGGATCTATTATCATGAACATCTCACTCACCCTTATGTAGATAACTACTGCCCTTTAGTGATGTAAATGATACCCTTTTATGATAATAGTCTACAAAGGTGTGATATAGAACCAAACAATTCATCCCAAGAATGACATCAAATCCCATCATCTTGAGAACAAAGAGGTCCCACAAGAAGGGGTAACTGCCTACCTCAAGGGAATAGTACCTACATTGGCATATTCCCTCTGATCATACACCTAATGGTGTATCTAGGGTCATTAAACCATACTAACATGGTATTTCCATCCCAAGGATTTCCATGATAGATAAAGATACTAAAGAGTGTGATGTGCTTGTATCCAATAAAGCAAATACTATAGTGGAGGCTACTAGAATAATACCTCATATTATAGATGGTCTCACAGCCTGGTCCTTGGGTATCAGTTGTAAAGCATGCATCTGGTCTGATCCATGGCACTGAGCAACAGTTGGACTACCACGATCAAAACTGCTTTGTTGGCGCTGCTAGTGATCAGGGGTCTAGCTACCACTGCCATGACCTCCTCCTCTACCAGTCCTTCTGATGTTACTCAAAATCCCTATCTGACGTGGCATAAAAGAATATTCCCCTAAAGGTGGAATTATAGCATATCCTCTTCCACTAGAAGCTGATGGAAAGTTCCAATAGAAATGTTGAAGATGCCTCATACAGCCGCAAGCCCATCACTCCAGTGGGTCTCTATCACACTAAGGCTTTAGATTCCCCATACATCCTCACTGGTGACACACTAAAGAACTAACTACACAGGTACCATAGCTGCCACTGCCCTGATGAGAAACATCGAGGGAACACTTTCTTCCATCAGAATAACTACTAGCATAATGTAGAACTAGTCCTCTATGATCGATACTGTCACCATCCCTCAAGTTGTGCTCAGTGATAAGAGCCTAGTTTACTATTTAATATAAATTAGGTAGGTGAAAATAATTCACCTAAGTATATATGGGATATTGGATCTCATCCTCGAATCATCTAGCATGTGAAAGCTCATCACTAGTTAGAAGTGGTGAAAAGTGCTTCAACTCAATGAAACTTGATGAATACTCAATAAATGACATATAACCCTGCTCGAGATGCATGAACTCTTTGGCTCTATCATCTCTTAGTGTCTAGGAAAGAACTGATCATAGAAGGCAGTCTGGAAATAAGCCCATAACATTCCCTGATGGTGACCAGCCTGGGTAATCACATCCCACCAACGCTTGGTCGAATCATACAACATGTAAGTATCAAGTTTTACTCTCCTCTCTAGATTCATATCTATATGTTCAAAGATAGACAGGGCAAACTCTATCCAAGACTCAATAGCCTATGGAATTCCATCCCCTAAAAAGGTGGGAGGATACTACAGCTAGAACTCATGAGTCAGATCAGTCATCGTAGGTGCGACTCATGAATCACTATGAATGGACTATATAAAATGTATAAAACTATCATGGAATTGGGCATAAATTCTTTGATCAAGTACAAAAGTCAGTTCCTCAAGTGGAACTCCTGGAGGTAAGACTAGTGGTTCAGGGCCCACCATGTCTGGAGCATGGTCATCACCACCTTCTTAGCATAAGACACGAGGAAATTGTGGCAGTATTGGTCTACAAATTCCAAGCACGCGCCTCATAAAAAACTTAGAAGCATAAAGATAGCATCACTGGATAAAGATGAATGCAAGAAAACTCACTACCCAAGGCATACTACCCCAACTACCCACTTAGATGACTAGGTATCGGTAAGTGCTCATATATTAGTTTTAGGGGTTCCAGTAGATGAAGGGTCAATGGTACCTTGCCTCATCATTTACTGAAAACAGTTTCATTTCGTTTAACATTTAATTAATAGGTTCACTCCTTTACATTTCATAAACATGACAAAGCGGAATAAGGATGTGAAACCATTCCACTTTTATGTTTTCATTTACTTAGAAATTGTATCAAAGTTCTTTTAAAATGATTTGTCCATCCTAGTGAATCAAGGCCCATACTCATTATGACTAAGATTAACACCCACTTTGATTTCTAATAAAAGGCTTGATTTAGTAAATTACTCATTCCATCCCACGAGGGCCCATAACACCTCATGAATTGAAATAGAAAATCACTCAATCATAGCTCAAAAGCAGCACAAGAATATATACAAGCAAGGCTCACTCAACTTTCGCAGGCATATCAATCAATACAATGAAGTGAAATGCACCTATATGGCATGGAAATATGCATGACATACAAATTATAGGTGCCTATATGATGCATGTAACAATGCTCCTTTCCATCATATCATTAGGCCAAGGATGAAATGAAATTCTCAATCATAATAATAATCAACAAATCCACACAGTATGCATGTCACCCAACGGTGAATGATATCAACTATAATAGGAAAAATCAAAATAACAATTATAATTTAGGAAACTTGACCTTTACACCTAACATGGGTTCATGATGCCCAAGCCCAACTTATGACCAAGTCCCAAGCATTCCTAATCTTTATACTATTTTCACCAAATAGTAAAGTAAGAAAGAAAGCCCTTTAATACCACTTTGTGACATCCCTCACTCGGATTCCACTTAGGAGGTGCCCCGAGCCCAGTGGACCACATGGCCTCAAGTGCATCTCCTTGAATACTAGAGGATACCGACTAATAGTGAGGGCCTAGGATGTTTCCATGGGGATACTATGCCCTTATTTCTAGAGTGTAGCACAACGAATGATTATAAACATAGGTAAATGGTGTAATCAATAAGTAAACAGAATGCACAACAAAAAGAGACAAGGATAAAAATAACTTAAATAATTTGAATAACATAAAATAGATGATAATGATATATTTCATTTCACTAGAAATTTGGAAAACATAGATATAAATTAGTAGGCATACATGCAAAACCCAATGTAGAAAAAAAGGAAATACATAAACTATCTCAATAATCTTGAGCTACATCTTGGTCATCTGCTACCAGCTCCATCCTAACACAATAAGTAATCAAGTTTCTGAAGCATTACACTTACCTTTATCAACACATGCATACATGTAATCTTCCCCAGGTACCAAACAATGCTCGAAGAGGGTGTGAGATAAATCTTAGTATGCCACCACCAATGGTGTTTATAACATCCGGCCCGTGTAATGGAAATGTAACAATGTGCAAGCATGTATATATAAAGTAAAGTAGTACAATGTAACTAGATACCCAAGTACTTGCTTCATCCCATGGCTAGTGTCTAAACATGTAACAAGTTCATTAATTAACTGACTACCATTTTATATAAACAAGTTGTGTGAGGCATAACCATCACTGACATCACCTCATGATAGTGTAAATAGTGAAGGTTCTAAGATGTAACAAGGAAACCATAATTGATAATTAATATGAAGTTGTTCCCAAGGAAACCTATACCTAAGGGGCTATTAACTCAATAGTATCTGGGTCTAGATAATGGGTAAGAGTGTAATTTAAGTAGAATCATCCAATTCATTCCCAAAATAATGTTTCTAACCGAGTTAAAGGAATACATCCAAGGTAAAATGGGAGATAAGAAGTGGTCGGGCCTAAGGATGTAACCAAGGAACCTCTGGCCATGCTATATCCAAGAAGTGTATATGAGGCATCCTGTAATAATAATGAATGGATCCTACAGTTTCATACTAAGAATCCAAAGGTATACAAGGATCGGGTTCTCAGGTAGGTCTCACCCAAGGCAATTGACATCCTTGAATTGGAATGACGTCCTTGAGTACCCAAGACATTCCCTCAGGAATCCAAGAGCTAACACAAGTCCATACTTCCTATAAATATGTCAAGGTCCATGTGTATAAAATTCACATTAAATTTAATTCATTACAATTAATTTGTTCATATGATAACTATGTCATTAACAAATTCACTTGGTTCAAGACTTTCCTTTCATTGGTTTGACAAGGCCAAGTAGCATGCAACCTTTTGATTAAAACCATGTAAGTCAAGTTCAATTAATAAGGTTTACTCTGATACCTTCCATAAACATGGAAAGGTGTGCTATGGACATGAAACCAAACATCCATTTACATTTAATAAGGTCAAGTCATATACTTAAGTATGCTCACCATAATATCATTTGAATCGATTACTTATATTTAAGCACTCACCTTAGGCGAGTCAAGTGGAAGTGACACAGTAAAATCCATTCAAAATTTTATTATTTAATAGGCATTTAATATAATGAGGCTTATCATTAGTGTGGTTAATCTCGAGCACACCCAAACGATGGATCAAAAGTGTTAAAACACTAAAAACTCAATTATGGCATGTCACCCTACATGGGGTGTTAGGATTTGTGTAAGTAACCACCAAAAAAATCACATTTATGGAAAGAAAATAACCATATGGTTTTTATGACTATAAGAAAGGCATATAACTTCAATAAACGACGCCTAGTGAAACCGGTGGGGCCCATACATCAATTCCAAAATCAACGAACTTGAGGGATGAGTTATATACCACCCACCTAGTACTCATATGACTCTCCTCCTCTAGTATCAACCTCTAATTAGGCTTGGATTTGAGTAGATCTAAAAAACGAGCATAAAATCCTAAGGCTTGATAACTATGTCAAGAGAAAGAGAAACAAATGATGACTTAAGATGACTCGAGTACTTACCATTGTACATCCAATGTCATAGATGGAAGCTCGATCAGATCCTAGATGAAGGATATCTTTCAATCCCTATCTCAAACCTTCAAAGAACTCCAAAATGGGAGAAATAGAGGTTCATCCAGCTAGAAATCAGATTAGGGAAGAATGAGGGGGATAATTAGATTATTAAGGGTAAAATAGTAAAATTACCCAAAAAATTTACTATTCATGATTTGTCTGTACAATTTTCCAAACCATGCATGGGTACCTAGAAAAAAGGGGGCACTCGCACGGTTAGGCCACACGGTTTGAGAAACCATGTGCCAACCATGTGATATGGCTCTGCCTGAAAATATAGACCATCTGCATGGTTTGGACTAATTGTGCATCCTCCCTACACTATTTACTCTAACCATGCGACATGACCGTTTTTTCAAAAAAGTTGGGTTTCGGGCTTCGAACGAGCCTCAGACACCCCTAAGACCTTCATAAACTCATTAGGCATCCACTTTAGGTACATAAAATTGAATTAGGCCAAGATTTTGAGGATTAATACCTAGTTAAAAATCAGGTTCTTACAATGATAAATGACCCCTTTTATCAACCCTTTTTTAGAAGAGCTGGTAAAGACCCTCCTTTATCAGCGCTAGTAAAAAAGCACTGATAAAGGGGGTCTTTATCAGTCCTTGTAAAAAAGTGCTGATAAAAGAGGGTCATCATCAACGCTTTTTTAGAAGTTCTAATAGAGGTTATATTTCAAAAAAATTATATTTCATTAAAAATAATATATTAATACATAAATATGTTCATATTGACATAAATATAATATATATTTTTTAAATATATTTTAGATAATGGTAAACAAGCATTTACACTTAATATATAATATATTTAGTGAAACTTCTTATAAAATAATTAAAAATTTATTTATAATTAATAATTTGATAATTATTATCGAGTAATAGTAATTTAATAACAATTTGAAAGTAAAAAAATAAAAAAAATTAACAAAAGATCTCAAATAAGTTGAAAATCTAACTCAAACTTCAAACAGTCATAACTTTTGATCCGGGTGTCTGTTTGGGTTCTAACACATATCAAATTTAAGCATGTGATGAGCTATATGCTATGTTGACCATGGGGACCTCATCCATTGTTTTTTAATGTTAAAATAGGCCCATAAGGCCTATGAAACTCGGTTTTTAGTTGGGGTACCTGAATTTTTTAACATTTGATAGATTTTCAGCCTCATTTAAGGGGGTATTATTAGATGTTTTTGATGGGGAATGGATTTATTCTCAGGTCTTACATTCATATTGATATTATGGATTTAAAATTTTATCATTTTTGACAATTTTTTATTACCCCGAGTGGCCCGAAGGCCTTCATTTTTATTAATTTTTGATAACCCCCCTTTCAAAGGATGAGGGGGAACCCTTACAAGGCTCATAGGCTCAGATATTACATGGCCCATAGGCTTGGAAGATTAAATGACCCGAAGGTATTAGGGAATTCAACTAGACTATATACAAGGAACTGCCCCTCCCCAGCATCTGCATCATGATAGTAGCTCTCCACCTTCACACAGCTATCTGGTTGGGCTTCCCGTGCAAGCACAGGATTCTCCTGATGGTATAGTCATACCCTCTCATTCTGAAAAATCCATTTGGCTTTGATCTGGTGAGTGCACCTATTCTAAATCCTCTTCTAGGGCTGCTCCTTTTTTTGTAGAGTCTGTCTGGGGAAACTGCATGTTGCCCGAAGTCCTTGAGGTGACCCGAAGGCCTTAAAGGTGGCCCGAAGGCCTTAAAGGTGGCCTGAAAGCCCTACTGACTCGAAGGCCTAGGTGGCCCGAAATCCTTAAGGAATCCAAGCCCAAACTGGTGGCCTAAGGTGGATAGTTCCAACTTTTATAGTACCAAACAACACCTGCTACAGTAACTGCTACAATGCCTGTTACAGTACCCGCACAGTGTACTGTTCTGCTACAATACCTGTACAGTGTACAGTCCTGTTACAATACCGTATAGTGTACAGTCTCTGGTACAGTACCGCTACAGTACCCCCGAAATATGCCTCTACCTGGTTTTGAACCTGGGTCTTGTGGATGCACTTAAGGATACCTCACCAACTGGGATGAGGCTCATGTGCACAATTTTTTATTTATAATTAAATATATTCATATTTTTATATATTTACTTATAATAAATTACTTATATAAATATATGTATTCACATATTTACATAAAAATGTATTTTTAAATATAAGAAATAAATATTTATTATTCATTTTATTTAAAGTAAAAAATTATCCATTTTATTTACCTTATAAAAATGCAATAATATGTAGATATAATTTTTATATATACATATGTGTTTGTATTAATAAACACACACACACACATATATATTTATATATTTATATTCTTATATATATATATATATATATATTTATATTCTTATATATATATATATATATATATTCTAATATATATAAATGAATATTAATATATAATATATTTACATAAATATAATTGAATATATATATATATCACACATTTCAAAATATATACAAATAAATAGAAGGGTCGTTAAATGTAGAACAAAACGTGAATGATATAGTGGTAAAGACCATTCAATAGCATAAAGGAGGTCTTGGCATCAAATCCAGACACACGTGGGTATTTAGGCAACCTTCAAGTGCTGAGAAAGGTGGTGGGGTGTGTGATGGTGGATGAGTGGTTGAAAGTACTGAGAAAAGGGGGGATGCAAGTGCTGATAAAGGGGTGTTGAGGTGCGTGAAAAATTAATTAATTTCTTCCATATTTTTAATAGCATTTTTTTAGCACTCTTAAAATCCAACCTTTAACAGCGCTAAAAATCACTGTTATAGACCCCCTAACATTGGTTGTAATATCAGTGCTTTTTAAGCGCTGATAAAACCCTCTAACTAGCGTTGTTAAAGCTCTTTTTTGTAGTAGTGTTATGAATTTTAAAAAGTGTTTTTCATAGTGAAAAGGTTATTTTATTTAGTAAATGTTTTAAATGATTTTTAAATCTTCCTTTATAAGTTTTAAAGTTTATTTTCAAATAAAAAGATTTCCAAAATACTTTATGAATTTTTAAATTTTTCAAAGTAAAAGATTATTTTCCTCAAGAAATGTTTTAAATGGTTTTTAAATCTTCCTTTATATGTTTCCAAGTTTATTTTTAAAGAAAATGATTTTGAAAATGTTTTATGTTTTAAAATGTGTTTTTCAATGTTGGGAGTCTATATTCCTCAAGAAATGTTCCAAGTGATCTTTCAAAATCATTTTCCATATAAGATGGAATCCTTTTATGTTACTTATGTTTTATTGGGGATATAATCCAATGATATCATCCTTATTTTTTCTCTGGATGATTTATATTTATGATGACAAGATGTTTATGAAACCTGCTTCTCTTCCACAAATTATACCATGATAAAATGTGTATGAAACCCACTTCTTTTTTCCATGGGTTATGCTTTTATGAAATGATGAAATTATTATGAAACCTATTTCTTTTCCACAGGTTATGTTATGATGAAATGTTTATAAAACTCATTTATTTTCATGGGTTCTAAGGTGATGAATGTTTTATGATCTTATGTCACACATATATATATTATTTTCATTATATGATAGTGGTTACCTTATAACCAAGATGGGTGGGACCTGTATCTCTATCTAATGCATTGGTTAAAGATTGATATCTCATGAGATAAATAGGAATGGAATGGGGAGTGAACCCAATTCAGTAAGGTAATTTTTCCACTATGATAGTCTTGGGAGTAAACCTTGACTACAATGATAGTTTAGGGAGTGAACTCATTCCACTATGATAGCCTTGACAATGAGCCATGACTATTAAGGAAATGATTTTCTTATGCTTATGTGTATGCCAAAATTCCATGACTCGTGCCAATTTTATGCTCTTATGTCTCATTTTCTTTGATTCCTTTATGATTTATGTCTTATGAACATCCATGATTTATGCCATGACTTGATTTTTTTTAATTTATAATATGTAGGGTATGGTTTTTAAAATGTTATTCTCATGTTATCATACCCTTATGCTCATGTTATGTTGATGTCTCCCTTGTTTACCCTTAATGGGCATATAACTTCACCATTTCTTATGTTTTATTTCCCTAGGATATAAAGAAATTTATTACGTATGATATGTCTAAGAAGGGTGTTAATTATAAAGAACTTAGTGGGATATGGAACAACTCACTTATGGACCAGTTTTTTATGTGTCAAAGTTTCCAAAGGAACCAGTCCTAAATGATTCTGTTGTGGTTTGTTATGATATGTAATTAATATTCATCTATTAAAATTTAATACTTATGTATGATAATTTTGGGTATTTAAATTTGGTATCAAATTAAGGTTTATTTAAAACTTTGGAAGATAGGATGAGGAAAGTTTAGTGAGAACCATAAGGATAGTTCTAAGTATAATAAAATATCATAGAATAATGGTAAAGGATGTGGTTTCCAAAAAATACATCCTTGTCTGGATACTACAAGTGTATGTGGTTTTGGAACAGATGTACCTAGGGGTAATAACTCTAAAAAAGTAATGTTAGACTAGACTTGAGTGTAACCCAGTACATGACAATAAGCCTTACTACACACCTGGTTTAACACTTTTGGGGGATATGATTTGGAAATTTACAAATTCTTTATAAACCATCATGGGGGATTTGAATAATGACCATGAATGACCCAGGTTAAACCCAAGGTGTCATGGATTGAAATTAAGGTGTCATGATTTAGACAACCTATAAGTAAATTTTCATAATTTTGTGGTTCTCCACTATGAATGTTGTTTCTCACACTATGATTTTTTGTTTTAGTCAATAGTGGGAACTAAAAAGAACTAGGTCAACATTGAATATGATAGACAATGTGTTGATGAGAAACTAGATGGGGTGAAGATTAGAGTGAAGGATATTGTTATTATAACTAATCAGTTATTATGATATATGATTAACAACTTTTACCTCAACCAAATCTTGGACGCACAAAATAAGATAAGTAAAGAGTTTGCTGAGAGCTCGGGTGGTGGATGGCATAGAGGAAATAAGATTAAGTTTCCTATGTGGTGATCGTGTGGGAAGAAGCATCCAAGTGGATGTCTTAGAGGAACAAGAAGATGTTTTGAGTGTGGAAAATAAGGATATAAAGTATGTAATTGTAGAGGAAAATGAAAATTTCAGTTAATTCAATGGATGATAATAATGGGATCCCTAAGATATCATCGATGGTTTAATGTTTCAAATGTGGAAATTGTGGGAATTATGTAAATTGATGTCCTAGGGGGAAATCTCATGAAGAAAACCAGCAAGGTTTTACGAGTAATGGTCATACTAATGATGATGGAGAGACTATATATAGCAACCTATAATTCTCATACATATATATTACATATTTTTAGATGAATATTAAATACATTACATAAACACATTCCTAAGGACCATAATAGTTTAGTGTCTTTGGAGACTAGGTACACAATATTCTAATTTTGTGAAAGATCTTCAACATCTCTCATAAATATCTTCCCCTTTAGTACTCTTCACAAATATAACCTTCTTAAAGCCTTTCTTCATAACCTGGGTAATGGAAATATAAGGGTGAGATCAAATTATCATTAAGAGTAAACAAGGGATATACATAATCATAACATGAACATAAGGGTATCAGAACATGAGCATAACATTTTAAAACAATTCTCTGCATATCAAAGATCATAATATTGATTCATGGAATAAATATTGGAAGTTCATAATACATGAATCATAAGGTAATCAAAGATCATGATTCATGAGAGTATAATATTTTCATAAGACATGGAATTTTGGAATACACATCATCTTTTAACATTGTGAACGTATATTAATAGATACATGTTCACTCATTAAGTTAAGGTCATGAAACCAGGCCCTCAAATAAACTTATGGACCTGAAACCATGTTTACAAATAACATTATGGACATGAAAGATATGTTTATGAATAATACTGTGAACAAGTAATTAGGTTCACACATAACATTATGAACATGAAATCAGGTTCACACATGACATTATGAACATGTAATTAGGTTCACATGTAAAATTATGAACATGTAATCAAGTTCATGCATAACATATTTACCCATGAGTTATTAATACTTACCTAATGTATTGGAGGGAGATATAGGTCTCATCTGTTACATAATGAAAATCATATGTATGTGTTCCATAAGATCATAAAACATTCATCACATCATAACCCGTGAAATGAAATGGGTTTCATAAAAATTTCATCATATCATAACCTGTGTAAAAGAAATAGGTTTCATAATCATTTCATTATTTCATCATATCATAACCCATGAAAAAAAGTGGTTTTTATAAGAATTTTATCATGGTATAACCCAGGGAAGAGAAACAGGTTTCATAAACATCTCGTCATGATAAACCATTAAGATAAATAATAAGAATGGTATACTTGGTTCATATCCCTAGTAAATAATAAGTTACATTAAAGGATATCATCTTAGATAGAGAATTATTTTGAAAGATCACTTGGAAAATTTATTGAGGAAAATAACTCTTCTTTGAAAATCACTTTTTAAAACTAAAAATTCAAAAAAAAAATGAAAATATTTTTCTTTGAAAATAACCTTGAAATTTATAAAGGAAGCTTCAAAGTAAATAATGGTCATGATGGTAGAAAATTTTATTTATGTCATACGCATTAAAATAAATATTCCATTCACATTTTTGATAAAATTCAAACAGATATTGTTTAGAAAAAGACATGAAGATTCCTTTCAAAAAAAATTATAAAAGGTAAAACATGGGTAAAAATTTATTTAATAAATTATTTAAATAATGTTAAAAATATTTTTGAAAATATTTTTAGAAAACATAGTTTTTAAATAAAAAGGGTTTTTTGACCGAGGAGAGAAATAAAGATGTGTTTTCTTAAAAACCTTCTTTTGAACTCTTGAGTACATAAAGGGAGAAAATGAAAGGAAAACATGTATTATCATGAAAAAATCAGAGGAGAATAAAATTTATGAGTTTATTTAGAGATATATCATAATATTCATCATCAAAAACATAATCATAAACAATCTCAATAAACGATGAGATGTATCCTAAAACCCTTACCACTTTGGTGACATTGAATAGTAAGCCCCATGAAGGAATAACATTAAATGAAATATATGATATCATGAGAATAAATAAATTCATTATATTACATTTAAAATGTGTTTTATATACACCTCATAAAAGAAGATAGGTTCATAACATAACATATGTATCTAAGAAGGCAAATTGAGACAAAATCCCTTACCATTTTGGTGACTTTTGTACTATAAACCCCATGAAAGATAGGTCCTAAAATGGATATATAAATCACAATAATTTTCTAGAGAATAATCATAAAATACATTCATGTTTATTATACACACCACACAAAATAAAAATGTGGTGAATATGGCATGTGTCTCACAGAAGTAAAAAGTGATATGGAAATCTCTTACCTTAAGTTTCAACTTCCTTCATACACGTTTGAACCTCCTGTATAATAAATATAAGTTTATTATAAATAAATTACAGAACCATAATTATATATATCATACATATATTATTTATTTATGACCATTCATTACCCAATTATTACCAATTCCTTGTTAAAATCACGTTTCGGGTAAAAACCGTTTTGTTTTTCATATATGTTTTGATTTTTTTATTTTCGGTCATATTAATTTGATCATGGTTCCATAATCTCCATAATAATAATTATGAAATAATTATCATATTTATACATAAATTATACTTTTAAGACCAATCATTAAATATGGTTTTGAGAAATTAAGTACATTGCGATCATGGAGACGGTAAGTCGTACGTATGCATGAGTAACACTTCCATTTATTAGTGATCATTATGAAAAGGATATAAGTGATATTTTATATTTAAAAATGATAATAATATTATAAATACCATATTATTTATTTAAATATGCTTATACATATCATCCATTAGGTGTGGTGATGAAAAGAGAGAGTCACATTGCTTTGTGAAGGCGGTAGTCCACACGTACATGAACGACGTTATCGTCTTTCAATGAGTGAAAAGGTAAAAAATAAAATGATATATTATCTTTTTATAATTATAAATATGTCATTAATATCATAATTATTTAATTTATATCACAAATATTCATTAAATGTATCCTTATTATCTTCTATGTAAAGTGTTGGTGAAAAATGAATCACATCACTTTGCAAAGTGGTAGTCCGTCGTGCACATGAGCAACGTTATTGTATCCCCTGAGGAATAGAAATTAAAAAAGGTATATATGATATAATAACTTCATATGTATAATTATGTTATAAATATCATATATATGCATTATATCAACCATCATATCCAATCGTGAGAGGTGGTAATGTAAAAATGAATGATATCAGTTCACGAGGCGGTAGTCGACCATATACACGAATGGTGATTTTATAACCCATTTGATAAGAGTGGGGATGGTTTTAGGTCATTAAATTAACATAAAAACATATAATTATATTTAATATATTATATTTATTATATCATCATGGTTTATTAATAATTGAAGGAGTTGGATGAAGAAATAAAATAAAAACGCTTGTTGAAGAACGTTGCCTCTTCTTCAGGCGACCTTCTTTGGTTGCACCAAAAGTATTTCTAGGTTGAATTTCTGCCCAAACTAAATATTATAGGATTATATGAGTGAATTTTAAAATTTATTTGTTATGATATTCTATGAACCAAAAGGTTTTGAAGGTGTGAAGAGGAGAGGATAAGGATGGCCTTTTATTAGTGAGGTGAGTGACACACTTGTAAATTTTTAGAAGAAAAAGGTGAACCCGCATTTTTCACATGAAAAAGGGGACCAAATGGATTATTAACGAGAATTATAAATTAAAGTGTTGAAATATATCCATAAAATATATTTTACACAAGTTTTTAGGTCATTTTAACCCTTATCTTTTTAGTTTAACCTCAGGTAAACATGTTTTTACTTTAATCATGGTAATTAATTTTTACTATTTTCACTATTAATTTTGGTCAAGAATTAAGTTGAAATTATTATATAATATAAATTATGATGATTACAAATATTTAATCTATTTTTTAAAATTTATTGTATATAATTTAAAATTTTTAATTTAAAATTAATCCAGCAGATGCAATGATAAAGCGGGTTTTCAAAGAGAAAATGTTCAAAAGTATACAAAGTTTTATATCAAAATTCAATATGAAAATGATTCTCATGACCTAAATTGGATTAATATATATATAATTGAAATAATTTTAATTTAAAATAAATTTAAAATATAATTTAACTTTATAAAAAAATGAAAATAAAATTTTCAATTAAAATTTAAAAAAAACATTATTCATCAAAAAAATTAATCTTTTTTGTAAAATAAATTTTCTAAAAGTGTCAAAAATTATCTTTAAATTTATAGTGCAAAAAGGTGAAAATTGTTTTTTAGAAAAATACATCTTTTAAGCGTAAAATTGGATTTATTCTTATCTCTTGTCTAGAAAACACATAAGATTAATGTTAAAAAAATTATTGAATATATTGAAGGTACCATGGCATGCAACGGAAGCCAATGGTATGGGGATTTAAAAATTTTCATCATCAAGGTGATGAGACTTATTGTCTCCGACGATTTGATCCCTGTTACAGTCCAAAGATATCGCGTAAACTAAACAGAGCACAAAATATAAACCGAAAACATACCTATTTAGATATGAAAGCACGCTCGACATTTGATTATTTCCAACTATTTTTTCTTGAAGGATCCAAATTAGAATCTCTCTATATCATCCACACACACTTCAAAAATCTGCAAGATCATCGATCATCAAATTCTGGTTGCTAGCACGGTGATCCAATGATGTCTTTGACATTCCAACAATCACCGCATCGACATACCTTTGATGCATGGAGAGGAACTCAATTTGATGGACTGGATCAAGATCTTATCTCTCTAGAAATTTGGAGAGGAGAGAGTAGCTCTGGAAATCTTGTAGTGAATAGTCATTGCGTGAGAGCCTCTCTCGCCTATTTATAATGGATGCTCAAATACCCAGAAAGGGTTCCCCGACCCCCGTATATTTAATATCCACTAAATAAATAATTATGATGAAATAAATTGTTTCATAAATATTATTTATATTTCATCACATACCAATAATATGTATTAAATATAATATGTGATAAATCGAGTCATTAACTCGACTCAAAATTCCCGCTAATATTAAATGAACCAAGAATATTAAAATAATATTTGTTCAAATAATATTTTCTCATATTCACTCAATACCTTGTGAATACTTTTAATAAATAAATTCAACTCAATTATTCTTTACTTGAATAATATGAATTTATTTATCCCTTTGGCGATCGTACATCCTTGGACAAATCTCGAACCCCGGTGGTGGGACCCACTACGTCTGATATACATATTCAACTGAATAGGGAAGATTATTGAATGTGTTATTATGTATGACCCTCTAGTCCCTTATCTAAATAGTATTTAATAGAATCCATGGACTAGAATCAGAGTCTAGCAACCCATAAAGACCCCTAAAGAGATAAGGAATAGTCATAGTAATGACAACTAACCTATGAATATGCACTGTGTAATATAATATTTGTGTCTTTAGATATCTTATAAAGCATGAAGCACACTTATGTCATCATCCTTCCTTAATTTATTGTTTGTTAATCTATCTGGATGGGTTTTCCATTGACTGTATTGGCTAAGGACTTATAAAGGAACTACCATCCTGATCAACCAGGCCCGAGATATAATTTCCTCAACCTAAAAGTGAAAAATCTTATCTTGACCATTCAACCAATTTCATATCATCAATGGTGCACCCAACACAAGCTACCTCACCATGATTTCATTATCATGGTTTTTACCTTGCATCAAAGTACGTGATCGAATGGCACACATTGGTAATGATCTCAAGTTAGAAGACAAATGCACATGTATGTAAATAAGAAAAACCAATGACACCTAAAACATGTGGTGTTTCTATTGGTGGGTTTATACTCATGATCCCACTACTAGAGATCACCAAGTGTGAACTTCATGAGAAGAAGTTTCAATGCTTATGAGCCTCCATCACCTGATAGTCATACATCAACTGTGTCTAGTCAGTATGATGTATCTAGACCATAAGACCTTTGTTTAAGATTAATGTCATGGTATCTTGAGGTTATCATTATATCCTGGGATCTTCTCAAACCTTTTGATGTGACAATTAATCTATGGAAATAGTCATTAAATAGTAGATGTAGAAATATCTACACTATAATGGAAAGTATACATCATGTATATCAAACTATACATATGATATGGTAATTAAAAGTACTGCCCAAGTTGGGTGTAGGGAACCCACTATTAAAACATTCCCACTTTCACTAGAGCTGACTTGATAACTATCCTTATTAGCTCTCACATGATTAAAATCATTTTTTTACTAAGTCATGACTTTATTTACTGGGTATGTCGCGTTTCTGCTGGATGGAAATTCTGTTATGTGAAACCTCATCTCCTTGAGTAAAACTTCTCAAGAGATGGTATCCCTGAGTATATCCATTTTATCCACTATTAGGATTTGAAATCTTTTCTAGTATTAGTAATAGAATTATTATAATGATAAAAATTTCCATACTGGGTGTGATTCCAAGAACTGGAACAAATCATTGCATTTAATAACTATTTCTTAGCTACCTTAGAAGTTGCAGCATACTCAATATTTGTAGGTATTGCTACCACTGGCTTATATGAGAATGTCTTGCTCATCACTTATAGTCTAACTGCGAAATAAGATCACATTGATCAAATTAATACTAGTTTTTTCCCCTTAAAACTAATATCCTTCCACTCCACATCCCAGGTACATATATTTTGTACTTTCCCCACACTGCTGAAAAATTTCCCTATACCCACGGTTTCAAACCATGGGTATAGCCCTTGAAACTATGGGTATAGGCTATACCCACAGTTTCAAGGAACTGTGGGAAACTGAGGTGTCAGTATATCCTCAAGTTATACCCGTGGTTTTGGAAACCGTGGGTATAGGTCCACTCGACCGTGTCATTAATCTATACCCACGGTTTGTAAAACTGTGGGTATAGCTTTGAAAAAATATACGATCGTGGGATTAGATCCCTGGACCACCCCTTTACTCTTCCAACGCCTAACCACTACCATATTTCTCTTATTATCATATAAATATATATTTACTTATATATATTTATATAAACTGTGGCTATGGGTAGAAAACCATGGGAATAGGTATTCCCGTGAAAAAAAAATTGTGTCCTGTGAATTTTTTTCCCTCCATAATGCGGGAAATATATACCCATGGTTTTATAAAACCACAGGTATAGGTCCTCAAAAAACAACCTTATACCCACGGTTTTACAAAAATCGTCGGTATAGGTCTCAAAAAACAACCCTATACCCACGGTTCTTCTAGAACTGTGGGTATATGGGGGCCTATACCCATGGTTTTCCAAAAATGTGGGTATATGATCCCATATTATACCTATACCCATGGTTTTGGAAAAATAGTGGGTATAGTGGTTCCTATACCCAGGGTTTTGGGAAAAATTGTGGGTATAGGTTCATTTTCCAGTAGTGTCAGTACAATCAGATAGTTCTGACTCCTTTACTTGCAGTTATCCTCAATATATCTGATATTTTCCTATCATAAAGTATATCTTGGCAATACCAATTCTTGTACATATCATGGCATACATGATTGATCAATCACTAAAGCGTGTGGTATTCAACTCACTACATTAATCTCCCCCATGCCCCGTACAATCATCTTGGATAAATTTATTCCATGTGACACCGATAACAATTCTTTCTCGAATTGTTCCAAATTGTATTTTTCAATACCATGTCAGTATATGTATGATTGACTAGGTCTAAGAAACCACTAGATCTACCTTAGTGTATCTTGTTCCCTATAATTGAGGTTGCTAATTTAAGTCAATATATGGAAAGTTACTTCCATTCAGGTCTTAACTAACTATAATACCAATAACTTTTTTCCATATATTATCAAAAATATTTCACCTGAAAAACAATGGTACTCCCACTGACCTTCATTATACACATGGAAAAAATTCATTACAAATGAATATTCTATGATCTTGTTGTTTACTTAATCTAAAATTGGATTTTAGTAACTTACAACCCTATTGGCATTCTATGATGTCACTATACTTTTTGGTTGCATCGAATAGACACCTTCCACAATTGGTGGTCATGACATCAAATGCACAATAAAATGATCATAGATATTAGCTATGACAAGTAAAATTCTAATGGATTTAGTCATAACGACTTAGTATAACCAGTTAAACCTTATTGGTACAACGCTTATACCACCCATGTATCATCTCACTTGAATACCCACCACATTATTCAATATAATAAGCCCCTTTACACTTTGATTCATGGAATCCATTATTGAATTTTAATTGATGTTTCAATCTTAGATTATTGTCATATACTGCTTACTTGTATGATTTATTATTGCTAATGAATAATATATCACCGACTGTGGTGAATATAAAACCATTACTATGGTTTTAACCTTCCTACACAGTATGTGTCTCTAGAACATTTCTCTTCCGCATACACTTGTGGAACTTGTTCTTATGTCAACTATTTTTGCATCTGTTAGTATTGACTAAATCCAAGTCAAACTTGTTCCCACTATCTTAAATAGAGATGTGCACCCTTATATAGAAATATAGTCTATAACTTGACTATATCTTTCTATCATGGGGATTTCTGTAATATCCTAAGAAAATTTTAGGATAATTACTTTAGATGCAAGTTTGTTTATATCCTTAACAAATGTTTTACATCAAAACACATGTTTTTATGAAAATAGATTTCCATCATACTTTAACTCATATGATATCCATTAGTCATTATAGTTGACTTGTGGTTATGGGATATCGCTATTATTTGAGAAGCACATATTGAAATCTAATGGAAGTTTCTACAATATATATATCAACATTAATGCTCCTTATACATATATCATGACTCTGATGTGTATTGAGGAAATGTGTATTTAAGAATTGCTCCACGCTGCATTTTTGTTAATCAATGTTAACCTGTTAGACTCGTCATTGATCCTCCTTATTAACATCATAGCCTTGATGTGGATAAGGTAATGTTCATTTAGGAATTACTCCATGCTACATTATATTGATTGATGAATGCTTGGTCAAGGTATTCTTCGACATGTTGGCATGAAGTATCTTATATCTTCTGACTATGAATATACTTCATTGTCACATTCCTTAATTACTTAAATGAATCTTATGAAGTATATTTATCACTAGATTGCCCTTTGAATAGTTTATATTATCTTGCTGAACTGATTCTGAAATATTTGTGGAATACCTTCATTTTTAAAGGTTTCTTTGTCCATACTAAATAAGTATATACATCGATAATACCTAAGGTGTTTAGCTCTAATGAGTCTAAATACCAAACTGGGTATATCCTTGATGTCGTCCACTTTTAGTTTTACTTAATAAAGAATTATCTTTCCACAACTGGGTAAATAAGTCTTACATTTTATATTCATCATGTATTGTCAATGATTCAAGTATCACTAAACTATTGGTTGAGTATGAGACACCACAAACAACATTCATTCCTGAACTTGGAATGATATATTCTTATGTAAAATGGACATATTAGATAAATGTTTTGGTTATAATCAATAATAGTTTGACTTAAATCATTAACTTGGCAATTAGAAGTTATGTGTTTCTCACTGCTAACTTAGGAATCACCCTTTTCCAACCGCTTGGAGAATACACCTTACTTCTTGTAATGTTTCTACTACTTACGTGGTTACTGTATTTTGATACACATATGTAACAAGCATGTTGTATTTAATACCCAAGTAGTGTGTCAGAAACATTAGTTGCAATTGATAAATATACATTAAAGAAGAAGTGATTACTTACTTCTTTAATTCAATTCATTACATTGAAACTTCCATAAATTTATTTCATGATATGCGAAGCAAATAACATCATGTTTATTACCACTCTCTTTAAAGGACATTATGAATGTTCCTTTGGCATCGCTCTTTCCAGAGGCCTTATCGCCTTGTCTTTCAACTTGTTCTCTATAAGAATTAAAGATTAATTTGTCTTTAATATTCTTATTGTTTGGTGAATTTTACCCAAAGGGTAATGAAGCATTTACTCCATCTTGTTCATTTTCTAATCTTAAACGAAACTAGAATAAATGGGTGAAAAGATGAAAGGATGGTATGTCTTGAAATATCTTGGTCCACCTTTAATACTTACATGAAACCAATGTAATACCATTCATTTATATCTCGCTTCACTTTCTCCTCATAAACTTCTTGGATATGAGACTACATGTGAAATCATTTATGTCCCGATGTTGTAACTATAACTAACATTGGACATTAATGACTGCATTATGTCATAACCATCATGTGAATCATACATGAGTCTCTTATAAGTATTTTTACACCCCCGCTTCCTAGGGTGGATTAACAAGTATAGGTACACTAACACCTTGAATTTACAGTATCGTAGTATTGTGCGCAAGTGTTTGTACCACACATGGAAATTCCTGCTAGTTTGGACATTTACTTTGTACAATATTTATCAGAGTGTATTTTTTGTATTACTTGTCATTTTCTACAAAAAAAAAATTGAGCATATTAGTACTTTAATATTGATTGTCGATTTAGACATTATTGATTAATTAATTAAATCATTAAATGTCTCCCACTATTTTATCGAATTCTAGGAACCCTCTGTATTAGAATTAGAATACTCTGTCTCTTGAGTATTCTAGCGGCAAAGATCCTTGAATCTCCCTTCATAGTCTACAATCTTTCACTACGCCACTACTTGGAGAGTTCAAGGTAGGCGTTTGACTGGTCGACCACATTAACTCGCGACTCCTTGATCTATTGAGTGAAGTCCCAACTTCTAAAATTATAAACTTGATTTACTTAATGCTTGTATCTGAAGTTGAAAAAAGATAGATTTGGATACTTCTTTTCTATCAAATTTAGTTAATTCAACTCACCACTCTCATAAGAACTCCCCAATAATAAGCGGCACCCTCAACTTTGGCTGACGAGCACCCCTAACACCCGATTTTGTTTAAATTAAAATGATGGAAGACATTTTGTGAATTAATATTTCTTTGAGGGTTTTATTATTTTTCTCGAAGAATGTAATCTATTTCTTTTAATCTAGTTCATTCTATGTTGTCATGCTCACAACTGAACATTAATAGAAAAAACATTCATCACTTCTTTATGTGTTTTACTGTTTATTATTTTATGTATTTTTTCACTGTTATAAAATGAATATAGTAATAAACAAATACATAAAGGAAATAAACTACTCGAATGTTCTTGAGCGTCTAAAACTGGATGATCCATTTGAACTCAATTGATCAACCACGACCTAGAGGTATCATACCTGAGTCGCAGCTTGACTCATGATGTAGCTTGTCCTCGTACAATATGTCCACATCACATTTGGAATACTGCATTGACTTGGTATGGTATGCGGCTTACAACATCCTTGTCAATTAATACATGTATACCCGCATGCAGGCGGGGGGTCTCAGTAATACAAAATAAAGACTTGGTAAATTGGACATGTCGACCCTATACATATTGACCAAAAAAATGACAATGTGCGAACCATCTTATTTAATTACAATCATCACATGCAATTAAATAATTAATTAAATTAACAACAGACATACACAGGTCAGTCAATGCTCAAGACAGGACAACGGGTAAAACAAAGCTCAATAAAAACTAAATTTCAATAAATTAAGTATAAGAGAATTTAATTAAATTAAATAAATTTAAATAATTTAATTATATTCGGTCGCTTAATTTAATTTTAATTCAAAAAATTAAATTAACTAATTAATTTAATTTAAGACCAAAATAAAATTAATTAGCATGATGTATTAAAATTGTTACATTTTTAACCAAAAATTAATATTTTAATTAGTTTAATTTAATACTGAATTTAATTAATTAATTAAATTAATTTTGGATTTATTTTTTTAGCTTTTTTGTTTGTCAAAATCCAACAACCACCCCCTTCAAAACTTTTTCCCTTCTTTGTTTGATTGTAAAACAAATCCACCGCCCAAAGATGTGTATTGATCACCAAATAATCAAAACAATTATAATTATTATAATAATTATATATTTATAATATTATAATTATTATAATATTTGCATTTACATTAACTGGTATTATTTTCGGTGGTCAGAAACCAGCCACATCCTGGCTAGATTTTTGGGGTTCATCGTAAACGCCGAAACAAAAACACGAACAGAAATTGTTTGCCCACAATTTTAATACCCGTAAAATGATCGATTTCGATCCATAATTTTTTTCAGATGGTCATAACTTAATCATCTGACCTCGGATCGAATCGTAGTCAGATCCATTAAAACTGATTTAATACCCTCTATTTAATTTTAATGCAATTTAATTTTTCTTTGGCTTGGATAATTTATGTGATCCATATAATACCAATTGAAGGTACTGAGGCACGCAGCAGAAGCCAATGGATTAGAGATTTAAAAAAAAATTATCGTCGGGACAACGAGACTTGTCGTCTCCGACAATTCGCGCCCCGATATGGTCCAAGGATTTCACATAAATTAAAAAGAGCATAAAATATAAACCGAAAACATACCTCTTTCGATCTGAAGTCATGCTCGACATTTTCTTGTTGTCGGTGATTATTGCTTGAAAGATCCAAAGTAGAATCCCTCTAGATCATCCACACACATTTAAAAAATCCACAGGAGCATCGATCATCTAATTTCAGGTGCTATTATGGTGATATGACGATGTCTTCGATGTCCTGACGATCACCACATCGATGTATCTTCGATGCATGGAGATGAACTCGATCTGATGGTCTGGATCATGAGATTCTCTCTCTGGAAAGTGGGAGATGAGAGAAAGGCTATGGAAATCTCGTAGTGAATAGTAATTGTGCAAGTGCCTCTCTCACATATTTATAGTGGATGCTCCAATACCTGGAAATGGTTCCTTGGCCTCCGTATATTTAACATCCATTAAATAAATAATTATGACGAACTGAACTATGTAATAAATATTATTTGTATTTTATCACATACCTATAATATATATTAAATATATTATGTAATAAAGTTGATTCATTAACTCGAATTGAAATTCCTGCTAATATTAAACAAACCTAAAATATTAAAATAATATTTGTTCGAATAATACTTTCTCATATTCACTAAATACCTTGTGAATACTTTTAATAAATAAATTCAACCCAATTATTCTTTACTAGAATAATATGAAATTATTTATTCCTTTTGTGATTGTATATACTTGGACAAATCTCAAACCCTAGTGGTGGGGTCCACCATGTCTGATATACCTATTCAAGTGAATAGAGAAGATTCTTGAATGTGCTATTATGTGTGACCCTCTAAGCCCTTATCACGATAGTAGTGAATAGAATTCACAGACCAAGAGCAGAGTCTAACAACCCATCAAGACCTCTGAAGATATAAGGAATAGTCATGGAAAAGACAATCAACCTACAAACATGCATTGTGTAATATAATATCTTTGTCTTTGGATATCTCATAAAGTATGACACACACTTGTGTCATATTCCTTCCTTTCTTTATTATTTGTTGATCTATCTGGATGGATTTACGCTTGACTGTATTAGTCAGAGACTTATGAAGACACTACCATCCTAATCAATCAGACCCAAGATATAACTTTCTCAACATAGAAGCAACAAATCCTATATTGAACATTCAAAAAATTTCATATCACTAATGACGCACCCAACACAAGTTATCTCGCAACAATTTCATTATTATGGTTTTTGCCTTGCATCAAAGTATGCGATCAAATGACACACACTGGTAATGATCTCATGTTAGAAGACCAATACACATGTCCATAAATAAGAACAATCAATGACACCTGAAACATATAGTGTTCCTGTTGGCATGTATGTTCTCATGATCCCATTATTACAGATCACTAAGTGCGAACTTCATGAGAAGGAGTCTCAATGCTTATGAAAACCTAACACCTGATAATCAAACATCAACCGTGTCCAATCAGTATGATGCATCTAGACAACAGGACATTTGTTTAAGATTAATGTCATAGCATCTCGAGGTTCTCATTATAGTATGAGATCAACTATAACCTTTTGATATGACAATTAATTTATGAAAATTACCATTAAATAGTAGACGCTGAAATATCTATACTATAATGGTAAGTATACATCATGTATATCTAATTGTACGTATGATATGATAATCAAATGTACTGTTCAATTTGGGTCTAGAGCACCCACTATTACAACATATATAATATATAAATTACATTAAAATCGTTCACCCGAAGTGATTTCTTTAATTTGTTGAGGTAAAATGTTTTTGTATGCATAAAATAGTTCTTTAAAAAAAATTCCTTTATTTTCAAATAGTTTTTATTTTCATTTATAATTAATTTTTCATCAAAGAATTCATTTTATATACATGTGTATACCATATATTTCATAATTTAGTTAATCATTTTCACACCTTCTATTCCAATGGATAGATGATAACTATCATATTAAATAGTAATATTTTAGTAGTATGTTACATTAGAAATGCTCGTTGATGTTGTCTCTTCTTTGGGTAACCTCATTAGGTTTGCACCAAAAGCCCTCCTAGGTTAGCTTTCTACCCAAAATAAGGCTTCTAGGATGAGAGTACGGAAGTTGAGAAGTGATTTGGGTAGGGATTTGCCGAATCAAAAGGGTTTAAAGGTGTAAAGATGAGGGGATATGGGTGATCTTTTATAAGTGAGGTGAGCGAAACACGTGTAATTTTTGAGAAGAAAAAGTTGTACCCATGTTTTTTACATGCCAAATGTAACGTCCCGGTTCCAGGTGCCACTCAATGGGTGCCCCGAACCCAGTTCGCCACGTGACCTCAAACACATTTCTCCAAACGCCAGAGGCTGCCGACTAGTAGCGAGGGTCCAGGTCTGATAGTAGGGAAACTATTCCCTCATTTGTCAAAGTGTAGCGCAACAGAATAAAATAAAAGCATACAACAACATCGGAAACAATAAACTATACACATTTAAAATAAACAAATACAGTAAAAGATAACCAATAGTTATATAAAAAATGATGCAACATGTCTCAAGTTCTAAGAAAACAGCCAGAACATGTTACACTACAATACAGTATAGTACAATACAGAGTACAACAAAACAAAACAAAACAAAACAGTCGGTAGCATCGCGAGCCAAGCTCGATCCCATTCTCCCCTACTTCCCAGGAATAATCAAGTACCTGTATAGGGACCCTTGCCCTTATCCACACCTATAGAAACGTAATCTGTTTGGGCCGAAGACATGACCCAAACAGGGTGTGAGAAATAAATCCCAGTAGGCACCCACCAAAGGCTCATGCCCAACTATGTGAAAAGATGCAATAACAGTGTGCATAGGTAAAAATGCAATAAACTAAGTAGTACAAAAAAGTAACTAACTTTACCAGTTATATTGTCATTTTATTATTCTTTTTAACATTCAATTTAAGATATCACCACAGTGAATATTCTAAGCAAAACAGCCAGAGTCCTCAGACACGTAAACCCTTACCCTCAGGTTAAGAGAATCCAAACACAGGAATCTGTCCACAGGCATATTGAATATTACCCACAGGCGTACGAGGTGTTGCCCACAGGCACAGAATCAACTGCCCACAGGCACGGAAGAAGTTGCCCACAGGATAAGTAGTACATTGCCCACAAGCTAATCACAACACTTCCCTTAGGCTAAACAAGTAACCGAGTCATTCCCAACATATAAACAAGCAATACACATGCAATTCCTCTCAAGGAAATTCTGTAATCATTATTATAAAGGCATACCCTCGGGTATCCTGGCCAAATGGCTAAACAGAGGAACGCACCCCCGAGGTGGTCCTGGATCCAAACAGTGATCCCAAACAATAATTTATTATCACATTTAAATTACCTATACAATTCTAGGTATTTAATTCAATAAGGCCTCAGCCATACGACACTTCATTCATGGGCGCATATCACAACGGTACACAAAACACGCATCAGTTGGAAAATTAAACACCAAGCCACCTACCTTAAACACCCAAGAACGGTATACCTTGTCACGACCCGCCCTCGGGGTCCGTGCCGTGACTACCCCAAGCCCGCCTTCCATAGGCCAGGGGCTGGCGACTAGCACCAAGGCGTAAATCCCGGTAAAAAAGGAAGGCATTGCCTTTGTAAAGTAAACAAACACCACAGAGTAGGCAAGCGGAAAGTAAACACTAAGCAAAAGCAGAGTACAACTGAAAGTGCGGAAAAGTAAAAGGGTCAGTATACAAACCCAAACTGAAAGTAAAGTACAACTCGAAAGGGAAAACAACAACTGAAAAGTAAAAGCTGCTACACTGAGTTGTCCACTGGAAATCCCACCTGAAGGGTGGGTACAGATAGCTCCACTGCTCCACGGGTCCCGCCGTCCGCTCCGAGCACGTCCCGCCCAGTGGTCCACCTCCAGGTATCGTCCTGCTCTGCAAGCCTCAGCTAAGATCAACGCTGTCTGTCGTCTGCAACCAACACAACGTAGTGCGGGAAAAGCCCGTGTAGGGGTGAGTATAAGCTACTCAGTAGGGACCCCGAGACCCCTGAAGGTCTCTCAAAATCCACAAAGGATAAACCACGAAGAAAGGTACAATCACGAAGTAACAACCGACACTGCTTAGGTATATGCCCATACATATACCTAAGTCATCAATTTCAAATACGCTCCAACCTCCGAGCCCAAGTACAACTCAGTCCACACAGGAAAGTAAACGTAATCCACACAGGAAAGCAAAACGTAATCCACACAGGATAACACAACACAATCCACACAGGAAAGCAACATGATTCAGCTCACACAGGTATACTTCTTCGAAAGACGATAAAGATGATCTCTGATCCATCTAAGTCGTCGGACCCACGAAGGATCGATAGGTAACTAACCCCCGCAAAAGACTCACACAGGATCGGGCCCACATAGGACCTGTAGGCGCTGGTTCACACAGGACCGCTGAGCGCAAAGACCCACACAGGATCGGACCCACACAGGATCGGGCCCACACAGGACCTGTAGCACTGATCCACATAGGATCGCTGAGTGTTGTAGTCGTCGTCGTCGAATCCACACAGGATCTCTGTACTGTCGTCGTCGCAGTCACAGTAGCAGTAGCAGTATTAGTAGCAGTCGCAGTCGCAGCCAGCACTAGGGTTCCCGCACACAGCAAGCTCGTACAGGAGGATCCGCTCCACGAGCCGAGAGGCTGATACATAAACTGTCACAAAGTCCATAGTTGATGTATCCAAAAGTTCTGTATCGTCAACAGGAACTCAACGCAACAGACGGTGCGTCGATCGGACGCCCGGTCTGAGAGTTATTGGCTTTTTCGTCCCAGGGGCCCGGTTGGTTTTTAAGGCAAAACCAACCCGACCGTACTCCACCTGCGTCCAAACCTCGGGCGGAGTATGCTAAAAGATCCGTCTCACTAAGTGGAACACAACAAAGCTGACGGCACGTCAATCGGACGTCCGTAGCTCAAGATACGAGCGTTTCCGCTCCGAAGGCCCGGTTGGTTTCATGAACGAACCAACCCGGCCGAACTTAAAGTGTTCCGAAACCTTGAGTGAGATATACCGAAACGACCGTCTCGATCCAAGGATCGCGTTGCCGCAGACGGTTCGTCGATCGGAGGTCCGTGGCTCAAGTTATGGCCAAAAGACCGAAACAGACTCGAAAACGGGGGGTCCGGGTCCGGGTCGACCCGGCCCGACCCCCCCTGGGTCGGCCCGAACCGGGTCGACCCTACCTGGATCCGACCCGAACCGAGTCGGAACGACCTGGTCCGCTGAACCCGGCCCGGCCGGTGGCGGCGCGGCGGCGCGGCCCGGCCAGCGGCGGCGCGGCCAGGGTGCCGCGCATGCGCCGCACGCGGGGGGTGAAACCCCCCCTTTTTCGGATCTCGGCCGGCTTTTGCCGGCCGTTTTTAATAACACACGGGACCCGCGGGTCCCGCCTTCTAACCGAACCGGCGGCCGGCGAGGCCGGCTGCTCCGCCGCGGCCGTAGGGCCGCGACCCTTCTTGATCTCCGGCGCCGGCGGCCCGGCTGCCGCCGGTTTTCCCGTCTCGCCGCGGCAAGGAACCGGCCGCGGTGTTCGTCGTCCGGCGCAGTGCGACGGCACCGCGCCCCTCTGTCGCGCCTTCGATTCCCCTTAACGCGGCGCGACGGCGTCGCGTTCTTGATGATTTTTTCCACGGCGTGGCGCGACGGCGCCGCGCAATAAAATCGAGCGAATAACCGCGTGGTGCGACGGCACCACGCCACCTTGTCTCATCCGCAAAAAATAAAACATCAAGAATGAAGGAGGGGGTTCGACCGTGTTCATGCGGTCCGGCCCCCTCACGTTAAACAATAACACAAATTTATAATCCTCACGTTAGTCATGCTAGAACCATGAACAAGGATAAATAAATAAACCATTAACAACAACCCCTACCTTGAAAAATGACGTCGCACGTCGGTTATCGCGGAGAAAGGCGTCGCGGCGTCGGACGTAGATTCCATGGACGTCGGGGTGCGTCCGAGGAGGAAACGACGTCTCTTCACTTGTCGCTAAGACGAAGATGATAGGTACGTTGTCGTTGGCGATGATCACCACGGTCGGCGACTTCTCCCTTGTCGAGGAGGAAGATGAAGACGGAATAATCCGGGACGCCGAGTCTCGAAGGTCGTGGGATCGATGTTCTTTGTCGGAGAAGAACCGTTCTTCACGTTCTTCGTCGAAGACGAAGAAGATCTTCAAGTCTCACAACGATTCTCCCAATCCTCTCAAGTAACAAAGGAACTAACCCAAAAATAAATTAAGCTTACACTTAATTTATTAACACAACCCAACCTTTGAAATTCAAGAGTTTGAATTTCAAAAACTCAAAATTAAACTCACTTATTAATTATACATGAGTTGTATAATTAATTAAAAGTTAAGTTGTCAATCCTTTAAGAGGGAGAGAGGGGAGTTAGGGAATTTGAAAAGGTGGGGCTCGGGTGGGCCCCTCCTCACCTTAATCCTCTCTTAGGTGGTTAAACCACCCAACTTCCAACAAAAGATTATAACCACTTTTAAGATATAAAATAAATATTGTATAACAAATTTATTTTACTCTTCATTTCATCCAGAAAATTAAACATCTCCTCCTAGGCAAACACAACTTCGGGAAAGGTCTCCTTAAGCGAATATCGGCGATGCGAGTTCATCGGTGCCCTCGGATTTCAATTCCGAGCACCGGATCAAAAGTTAGAAATTCCCGCTCGTTCGTTCACTGAACGTACCCGAGCCAAACTTCGGAAATTGATTCCGGGCACTCCGGGCCTCGGAATCAGGTGCCGTCTGAAACCGCGCTCTTGTAAAATTCCAAAGAAAATTAAGAAAAAATTTCCCTTGAATTTTACGGGTCTTTACATACCTGAACGCCACATTCTGAAACGTCCAAGAACGACATAGATCCGAGGTAAAATAATTCTCATTCAACCTAAAATAACTTCCATTAGAGGAAGAATTGGCAAGAACTACGCAAGGAGATGAGAGGGCTTACCCGTGTGGTTCCAACGTGATCGACGGAAGCGGAAACGGATTCCCGACGCTCGATCTGGAGATCCACAAAGGTTCGGTCTTCCTCTCCCAAGCTCTCGTCTGGTTCTAAGCCAATCCTATGAACAGGGTTGTCTACTGCCCATTTTAAGCGAAAAAAAAGTACATGACGTGTACTTTTGACTACACGACGTGTACTTCCCTCATTTAACTGTTCCTCTGGCGACACCGCCAAACTGTTCATCAGTCGACATGAGTACACAACGTGTATTCCCAACTACACGGCGTGTACTGATGCCCATCTGGCGGCTGCTCCCACCACCTTACTGTTTCGTCTTCCGACTGACTACACGGCGTGTAAAGGACCACTACACGGCGTGTATTCGGTTTTTACACCCTTAGTCACCAAGAAGGCTGCACACCCTGTGTACTCATCCCACACAACCAAAGTACACGGCGTGTGGAAAAGTACACGGCATGTAGTCCCAAAATTTAGGATTTCCCCCATTTTCCTTATTTTCTCAAAAACACTTAAGGAAAGGAGAAAAGAAGAAACTCGTACCTCAAGAATAAGAACTGGGTTCTTACAAACTTCCCCCCTTAAAGAAATTCATCCCCGAATTTCCCTTCCAAGGGTGGTGAAGATATAGCCGTGAAAAACTCTGGCCACTGCACATGTATGTCGGTCTCCCGCTCCCAGGTTTCATCCTGCACTCGACCATGCTGTCATATCACCCGTACGAGAGGAACTGACCGGCCTCAGAGAACCTTCATGCTCCTATCAACGATACAAATCAGATGCTCCTCAAAGGACGCATCTACCTCAAGCTCAACCACCTCGGGCTGAAATATGTGAGACAGGTCTGAATGATAGCGACGCAACTGAGATACATGGAAGACGTCGTGCATGGTTCGGTACCTATGTGGTAACTATAACCAATAGGCAACCAGACCGACTCTCTCCAGGATCTCAAATGACCCTACATACCTCGGTGAAAGTTTACCCTGTCTCCTGATCCGCTTGTGTCCCAACCTCGGTGAAACACGCAAGAAAACCTAATCCCCGACCACGAACTCCAAGGGTTATCTACGGCAATCAGCATAAGATTTCTGACGAGACTGTGCAGTAGCCATCAGCTTCTGAATCAACTGGACCTGCTCAGAAGTCTCCTATATGAGACGTGGTCCCAGTAAAGCTGCCTCACCTGCCTCTAACCAGCATAAGGGTGATCGACATGACCTACCATATAAAGCCTCGTAAGGTGTCATCTCAATAGTTGCTTGAAAAATATTATTATAGGCAAATTCGACTAGGGGTATTTACTTCTCCCAAGAGCCCCCAAAGTCTAGGACGCATGCACGCAGCATGTCCTCAAGCACCTGTATCGTACGCTCTAACCGACCATCGGTCTGAGGGTGGTAAGTTGTGCTCAAAAGCACTTATGTACCTAGTGCCCTCTAAAGACTCTGCCAGAAACGAGACATAAAACGGGCGTCCCTATCTGAAATGATAGAACGAGGGACCCCATGAAGACGTATGACCTCTCAGATATACAACTTCCCGAGATCGTCAACTCCGAAGGTCTCCTTGATCGGCAAAAAGTGAGATACCTTTGTGAGTCTGTCCACAACAACCCACATGACATCATTGCCTCGAGGTGACCTTGACAACCCAGTCACGAAGTCCATCGCGACATCATACCATTTCCACTCTAGGATTGATAACTGTTGTAATAGCCTAGCTGGCCTCTGATGCTCCGCCTTCACCAGCTGACAGGTGGAACACCTCATAACAAAACCAGCTACATCCCTTTTCATTCCCGACCACCAGTACTGACGTCTCAGGTCTCGGTACATCTTGGTAACCCCGGGATGAACTGCCCAAGCTGAAGCATGAAACTACCGCATCAGCTCCTCGCATATATCCCCTGGAACCCACACTCATCCATGGAAATGAAATACTTCATCATCACCTATCGTCCAACCAGGAGAAGAGTCCTCACTGGTCACCGACTCCCGTAGGACTAGGCCTTCTGAATCATATAGTTGTCTCATCCTCACTCTATCCAGGAGGATAGAAGTCATAGCTAAAGATGAAAGATAGATCTACCCCTGACTGTCGTGCACATCCAAATACATCTCAGAGAACAAAGCCATAAGCTGTCATTCACCACTGGCCTCCTGCACTGTCTATATCTGAGTCTTCCTGCTCAGTGCATCAGCTACTGCATTACCTTTAACAGGTGTATAGGCAAGCTCAAAATCGAAGGACTGAAGGTATTCAACCCACCTTCGTTGTCTCAGGTTCAAGTCACGCTGGGTAAAAATGTACTTGAGACTTTTGTGGTCCGTGAACACCACAAAATGTTCTCCCAAGAGATAATGTCTCTAATAGCGCAACGCATGAACAACTGCAGCCAACTCGAGATCATGCGTCAGGTAATTCCTCTAATGTGGCCTCAACTGCTGAGACCCATACGCAACTACTCGATCACCCTGCATCAACACAGCTCCTAGCCCAATACCTGATGCATCACAGTAAACTGTATAGCTCTTCCCCTGCTCTGGGAGTATCAGGATCGGTGTTGATGTCAACTTTCCCTTCAACTCCTGGAAGGCTGTCTCACAAGCTTCTGACCAAACGAACTTCACACCCTTCTTAGTCAAACCCGTCAACGGCGCTGCTAAGCGGGAGAAGTCCTATATGAAGTGCCTGTAGTAACCAGCCAGCCCCAAGAAACTCCGTATTTCAAAAACGTTCTTAGGATGATCCCAGGAAACTACTGCTCTCACATTCTTTAGGTCTACTATAACTCTTGCCTCTGAGATGATATGACCCAGGAAGTGTATTTGGTCCATCCAAAAGTGGCACTTTGAGAGATTAGCATATAGCTGATGCTCTCTCAGTGTACCCAATACGATCTCAAGATGGGTGGCATGGTCATTTCAAGTGTGAGAGTACACCAAGATATCGTCCACGAATACTACCACAAAAGAATTCATATAAGAATAGAACACACGATTCATCAAATCCATGAAAACTTCTTGTGCGTTCGTGAGTCCGAACGACATAACCGTATACTCGTATAGACCATACCTGCTCCTGAAAGCTGTGAGAGGTATATCAGATGGTCTAACGCGTAGCTGATGATATTTTGATCTCAAGTCAATCTTCGAGAACACTCGTGCTCCACAAAATTGGTCAAAAAGATCATCAATACTTGGCAAGGGATATCGGTTCTTAACCGTCAAATGGTTCAGCTTCTGATAATCCACATAGAGTCTGAGAGTACCGTCCGCCTTTTTCGCAAAAAGGATAGGTGAACCCCATGGAGAAGTACTGGGTCAGATGAAACCCTTTTCCTGTAACTCCTCTAACTATCTCTTGAGATCCTGTAACTCTGGTGTAGCCATCCTATAAGGAGGAATGAACACCGGTGCTGCTCCTGGCACAAGCTCAATAGAGAAATCCACCTCACGCTCCAGAGGTAGACCTGAAAAGTCGTTCGGGAAGACATCCCTGAAACGATCAACCACGGGAGGGAAATCCTTTTGACAAGTCCCCTGGTCATCCAGATATAAGCTCGCAATCTGGGCTGTGATACCACCTCGCCCATGATGCTCTGGTCCAGCTCGACTCGCCTGAACATTCCACTCGCCCTTGTATAGAAACTCTCCGCCCTCTGGTGACGTGAAACTCACCCTACGACGATAGCAATCCACAAAGGCCCGAAAGGGAACCAACCAGTCCATCCCGAGAATGACATCATAGCTCGTTATCTCTAAGACATAGAGGTCCCAAAGAAAGTGACACCCACCAACCTCAAGGGGGCACTCCTTGCACTAACGCACACTAGTAGTTCTAGTCCCCAACGGAGTGTCTAACATCATAACAGCAGAAGAAGAAGAAACACAGAGCCCAAGGCTCTCCACAACAGGTACAACTATGAAGCTATGTGTAGCGCCCGTATCAAAAAGCAATGAAGATAAAACAGAAGCTGCTAGAATAGTACCTTTGACAGTAGAAGGTTTGGGATCCTGCTCCTACTGGGTCTGTTGCACTGCATATGTCTGCCCAGTGCTGCGGCCTTACGACACAGCCTGGCTGCCCTGAGCTGTCCTACCTTGCTGTCTCTGGGATCCTGGTGTTTGGCTACCACGACCACGACCACCATCCCTGCCCACCCGCCCTGACGTATTCCAGTCCCGACTGGTAAGAAGCTGCTGGTCCTGCCCACGCACGTGGAGTCTACACAGAACCCCTCTCACTAGCCACTGGTGGAAACGCCCTGCAAAAGCGTTGTAGATGACCCATCCTGCCGCAAGCCCGACATTCCACTGGGTCTCGTGGACACTGAGGTCGCTTGTGCCCCTCCTTACCACACTGGTAGCACATGACCCGACCACCTGAAACAGTCTTCTGGCTGGTACTGCCACCCTGAGAGAAGTTCATATGTCTCTTCCTCTTACCAATAGAAATAGTACCAGAAACTGGTGTTGAACCTCCCTGGCCCACACCACTAGCTTCCCGCAAGTTCCTCTCTGTAATCAGTGCCTGGTTCACAATAGCATATACTGAAGGTAATCTGAAAACATTCACCAGTGCTCGGATGTCATAACGAAGTCCATCCTCAAAGCGTCTGGCTCTCAACGTCTCATCGCCCACCAGAACGGGTGCAAAACACTGAAGCTCGGTGAAACGAGCAGAATAATCCATCACTGACGTAGCGCCCTGCTCCAGATTCATGAACTCTCGAGCTCGATCTGCCCTCAGCGTCTCTGAGAAGAAGAAGTCATAGAAGGCTGTCTGGAAATCTTCCCACGCCATGTCTCTGTGATGTTTTGACTGGGTGGTAACATCCCACCACCTCTTGGCGGAATCACACAGCATATAAGTTGCGAGCTTGACCCTCCACCCTGGAGGCGTCTCTAGGTGCTCAAAAATAGTCTGCATAGACCCCAGCCAAGACTTCGCAGTCTGTGGTCCGCCATCCCCTGAAAACATAGGCGGATGCTGCTGCTGGAAGATACGAGTCAGCTCAGCCATAGATGTGACAGCCAGCAGTGCTCCCTGAAAGGTCTGCATGAACCGCATAAAGCCTTCACGGAACTATGCCTCCACACCTGTGTCCGGTATTACGGCTGGTGCCGCATTTGGCTCTGCTGGAGGATCAACTGGTAGCCCATGGCCCACCATATCTGGAGTATACTCGTTGTCGCTCTCCTGGCGAACAACGTGTGAACGTCTCAGCGGCATGACACTACAAGGTCAAAATCACACCTTAGATCAAGATTATCATAGTCTGAAAACGAAGGAACCAAAAGGGGAAAAGGAGGAAGAAGGCATTTAAGATTGCACAACAAGACTACACGGCGTGTATACTAACTACACGACGTGTACCTGACTTCTCTTCCCCTTCCCGGGTCCTTCTACACAGCCAAGCCACATGACTCCCGTTAAACTAAACTACACGACGTGTATATAATCTACATGACGTGTATGGTGTAATTTTCCAACTTCCCATGTCGTTTGTGATACGGCCGACTACTCAGCTTGATACTACACAGCGTGTTACACCCGCACACGGCGTGTACACCACTCCGTCTGGATAAGACCACACGGCTAAGTCCACATGGTCTGTCACTGGTCAAGACTACATGGCGTGTCCCACAGGCACACGGTGTGTACTAGAAGAGCTTCGCCGACCCGTGTTGTTAGTTACACGACCGGATACATGGCTCCAACTACACGGCATGTTCAATATAAACACGACGTGTACACGAAAGGATTACACCGACCCGTGTTGTTAGTTACACGGCCGGATCCTAGGTCAGACTACATGGCGTGTTCCACAGTGGACACGACGTGTATATATTAAGGTCTCCCCCGTCTGTGTTGTTAGTTACATGGGCGGACTCCGGGTCAATACTACATGACGTGTACTTCCGGTACACGGCGTGTTCGTCCCAAGCACTTCCCTTCCCCGTGTCCTCGCCCACACGGTCTATGACATGGAAAGAGACTACACGGCGTGTACTTAGACTACACGACGTGTACTCAAAAGGTTTTATTTTCTTCCTGAACAAAAGAACATACACGGCGTGTTTAAGGTACTACATGACGTGTATACTGGGTGTCTGGACAGTATGCCTCATAAACTTCTCCGGAACCCATAAAATACTGAAAAACAACACCTAAGTACCAAATTCCGATCCGTGAGGGCCCATACTCCCCGCGAATCAAAGTTTGGCATCTTATATGTGTTATAACTGGATAAACAGCCAATGATCCACCAAATTTCAGTAAATGAGGGCCCATGCTCCACAAAAACTAAAGTTTGGAGTCCATTCTATAAATAGGCTCACACAATAATACCCTATCAAACAACAGATATCTATCCAAGCAGCTATCACAATAGCATGATTTTACTAGTACAACATCTATCACAACAACATGCAATGTCTAATGCACCTACATGGCATGGAACTATGCATGACATGTGATTTCTATCATGTGTCTAATGATACATGAGATGACATACCCTCATCTCATCGGGTTGCAACTAAATAGAACCCATGAATAAAATATAAACAGCATAATACAAGTGCGTCACCCTTCGGTGAAAATCAATTCAACTGTCAAATTGTAAAATCAGGAAAAAAAATGCAACACGAGGTAAATTGGTTTTTCCCTATACACGGGTTAGCTACGCCCAGGCACAACTTATTACCAACTACCGTTCTCGTCCTATCCCTGACTAAGGCTCCAAATAGTAAGTCAAAGAAAAGAACCCCTCTGATACTACTTTGTAACGTCCCGGTTCCGGGTGCCACTCAACGGGTGCCCCGAACCCGGTTCGCCATGTGACCTCAAGCGCATTTTCCCAAACGCCAGAGGCTGACGACTAGCAGCGAGAGCTCAGGTCTGATAGTGGGGAAACTATGCCCTCATTTGTCAAAGTGTAGCGCATCAGAATAAAATAAAAGCATACAACAACAGTGGAAGCAATAAACCATACACATTTAAAATAAACAACTGCAGTAAAAGATAACCAACAATTATATAGAAAATGATGCAAATGTCTCAAGTTCTAAGAAAACAGCCAGAACATGTTACACTACAATACAGTACAGTACAATACAGAGTACAGCAAAACAAAACAAAATAGTCGGTAGCATCGCAAGCCAAGCTTGGTCACATGCTCCCCTACTTCCCAACAATAATCAAGTACCTGTATAGGGACTCTTGCCCTTATCCACACCTGTAGAAACGTAATCAGTTTGGGCCGAAGACATGACCCAAACAGGGTGTGAGAAATAAATACCAGTAGGCACCCACCAAAGACCCGTGCCCAACTATGTGAAAAGATGCAACAATAATGTGCAATATTAAAAATGCAATAAACTAACCAGTACTCAAAATTAACTAACTTTACCAGTTATATTTCCATTTTATTATTCTTTTTAACATTCAATTTAAGATATCACCACAGTGAATATTCTAAGCAAAACAGCCAGAGTTCTTAGACACGTAAACCCTTACCCTTAGGTAAAGAGAATCCAAACACAGGAACATGCCCACAAACATATCGAATATTGCCCACAGGCGTACGAGGTGTTGCTCATAGGCACAGAATCAACTGCTCACAGGCACAGAAGAAGTTGCCCACAGGCTAAGTAGTACATTGCCCACAGGCTAATCACAATACTGCCCTCAGGCTAAACAAGTAACCGGGCCATGCCCAACATATAAACAAGCAATACACATGCAATTCCTCTCAGGGAAATTCTGTAATCATTATTATAAAGGCATACCCTCGGGTATCCTGGCCAAACGGCTAAACAGAGGAACGCACCCCCGGGGTGGTCCTGGATCCAAGCAGCGATCCCAAACAACAATTTATTATCACGTTTTAATTACCTATACAATTATAGGTATTTAATTCAACAAGGTCTCATCCACACGACACCCCATTCATGGGTGTGTGTCACAACGGTACACAAAACACACATCAGTTAGAAAATTAAACACACATAGCTTAAACACCCAAGAACGGTATACCCGAACGACGCCTTCTGAAACATCCAAGAACGTCATAGATCTAAGGTAAAAGAATTATCATTCAACCTCAAATAACTTCCATTAGAGGAAGAATTGGCAAGAACTGCGCAAGGATATGGGAGGGCTTACCCGTGCGGTTCCAACGTGATCGACGGAAGCAGAAACGGATTCCCGACACTCGATTTGGAGATCCACGAAGGATCGAACATCCTCTCCCGAGCTCCCGTCCAGTTCTAAGCCAATCCTATGAACAGGGTTGTCTACTGCCCATTTTAAGCGAAAAAAACAAAGTACACGGCATGTACTTTTGACTACATGACGTGTACTTCCCTCATTTAACTGTTCCTCTGGCAGCACTGCCAAACTGTTCATCAGTCGACATGAGTACACAATGTGTATTTCCGACTACACGGCATGTACTGATGCCCAGCTGGCGGCTGCTCCCACCGCCTTACTGTTTCGTCTGCCAACTAACTACACGGTGTGTAAAGGACCACTACACGACGTGTAGTCGGTTTTTACACCCTTAGTCGCCAACAAGGCTACACACCCTATGTACTCATCCCACACGGCCAAAGTACACGGCGTGTGGAAAAGTACACAACGTGTAGTCCCAAAATTTAGGATTTTCCCCAATTTTCCTTATTTTCTCAAAAACACTTAAGGAAAGGAGAAAAGAAGAAACTCGTACCTCAAGAATAAGAATCAGGTTCTTACACAAAAAGGGTCCAAGATGAAGTATTCTTGAGCCTTAGACATTATAGGGTCAAAATATGGCTAACTAATATATTTTAAACAAGTTTTTATGTTATTTTAACCCTTATATTTTTAGTTTAACCCCTGGTAAACTCGTTTTTACCTTAATCGCGGTAATCAATTTTTACTGTTTTCACTATTCATTTTGGTCAAAAATCAAGTTGAACTTATTAGATAATATAAATTATTCTAATTCAAAATATGAAATCCATTTTTCCAAATTCAATTCATATAAGTGGTGAAGTTTAATTTAAAATTAATCCCACAGACGTGACGAAAAAACGAGTTTTCAAATAGAAAATGTTCAAAATTTTACAAGGTTTTTATATCAAAATTCAATATGAAAATGATTCTAATGACCTAAATTGGATTAATAGATATATAATTGAACTAATGTTAATTTAGAACTAATTTAAAATATAATTTAACTTTTAAATAATTTAAACAACTCCTTTTGATCCAATCTCTTCCTCTCAACTCCTAGGCTCCCTAGGGAGATTTTCGAAGGCCTTTAGACATTCTTTCCATTAGATTCAACCCCTACCTTTTAGGGATCGATATGTGTTGATCTGATCCTTCCAACCTCGGCGTTATGGGCTTAGAGTTTGAAGGTAAGCCTTATGGTTTCTCTCATTCTTCTCGTTCTTTGATTTCCTCTTGGAGAACCTTTGTTGACAGTTTCTCTTGTCATTAGTGAAGGGAAAGGAGGAGGAACCAGATGCCACCTTGGACATTGGGAGTTTTCTGTGTCATCTTTGTGTTGAGGTGGGTGGTATAGAACTTATCCCTAAGGGTCTGTTTCAACTATCCTTGTATGTGTAATATATGCGATCGTGCTGGCACGTCATGCGTGTGACCTAAACAATTGAATTATACTCTGTTGGATGAATTACACATGTATAGACCTTCCACTGGATCTTGCCGACTCCTTTGGTGTTGAGACCGAGACATGCGACTACCCGATAGGTGTGTTGGCCTTATAACTTGCTTGAGACTTGGTTAGATTGAACACTAAGCCCCATGACATGTTGGTTTTGGTTATCGTTGGCTTAATATTGTGAATTGACATGACTAGTGATATTGGTGTAATTAATTGATATGAGATTACATGAACTAAGAAATGGGTTCTAGTATGCTAACGACCTTGGGGGTTTAAACAATAAATGATAATTTGATAAATCGGCCGTAATGGCTTGTGATGACATGTGACATGCTGTAATGCTTATAGGTTTTGACACAAACATGTTGTAGTGCTTATAAAGCTTGACCTGAACATGTTGTGATGCTTGTAGGGTTTGGACCGGTTATGGTGTAATGTTTATAGGGCTTGGCCCAAATATGCTGCGATGCATGTAGGATTTGGTCCAGTTATGTTGTAATGCTTATGAGGCTTAACCCATATATGTTGTAATGCTTATAAGGCTCTACCCGGTTCTCTTGTAATGATTTATGGGCTATACCCTGTAAGGGTAATGACAATGGTTGGCATGGTTCTGCGATATGCTCGAAGATATTTGGCTTGGTGTCGAAGCAAGTTGGGGATAACCCCGGGTTCAGCCCAGAGTTTGAGGGTCAGTGGATTTATTTCATGACAGTATTGATTGTTTTAATTAATGCCCTGCCATCGCTTTATTGCATGCATTATATATCTCAGATTGGTTTTTTTTAGATACGGTGGTATCAACTTATTGAGTTGTAATCACATCCTGGACGACCAACCGTTTGGCACACTGACAGATTTTCATGAATGTAGGTCTGGACAAGGGCAAAAAACCTTGTTGTTGATTTTTGCTTATTGGATGAGTTGGAGTTTGGAGACGAGACCGACATGGGGATCGGGACCGGGGGCTTGGAGTAATTTATTTGAGCATGCTCAGTCTTTTATTTGTTTGATATTCAACACGTCATTTAGTTACATTTCAGTCTGCCATTACATGACCCTTTTATTATTTAGATGTTTGAGTTGATCTTTATTATGTTGTGGAAGCATGTTTGTTGATTATATTGTTTCTGCTATTCTCGCTACCATGTTATTATTTTCTATTGTATTCCTACTATGTTCCATAGGGTATAATCTCCTCAATATATTCCTTACACTCTCATTTCTAGTCGGTGGTCGATGACATACATGGAGGCGCGCTTGAGGTCACATAGCCAACCCAAGTTGGTCACTTGAGAAAACACTAGGTCGGGGACGTTACAATTTTCCTCAAGCTCAGCCCATCCACGTCTAACACATAATCAGTTATGGGGTTCCATCCTATAACCAATTGATGATATGAAGGGTAGTTCATCCAAGTCTACATGTCAACCACCACTCTTCACATAAATTGATGTGCGGTTGACTTTGCACTCAACAATCCTCCCCTCAAATCAAAGATCACACATTTGAGTCTTCTATTCAATGATAATCCACCTGATCCAATCATCTTGTATTGCCATTTCTCATCATCGAGGCACGTTGCCTGACCGTTGATATCAGAAAGACTTTCGACATAATACACCACCATGGATGCACATGCTTCAACCAAGCTACCATTGTAGGTCTAGAACCAGTTCCACATCACATTCAAACTACATCATGACTTTGATACCAATTGTCATGATCATTTCCCTCCGGCCAAGCTCTTTTAAGGCCAACACATAAGGCCTACCTAGTTTACTAAAACCTAATTGATTATTCGAGGGGTAGACCAACCCAGGCTATATGCTGCCCAGCACCTCGCGGAAACACGCGCGCGACAGGGAGGGCGAGGAAATAAGCGACCCTTGTCCCGCGTCAAAAGAGCGTCAATTGTGCGGGCACAAGAGAATCAGCTTGTAGAGAGGGAGGGTGAGTATACAAGGCAATGGCGGACCGTTTCTTCCCCAACCCCATGCCAGACTTCGTACAAGAAGGCGGGGTGGAAGAAGAAGTAACCAGCGAACACAGACACACGGACTCGCTCACGAAGCTCCTTTCTCTACCGCACAGCACAATCTCAGAAAGGTTCAGACGGGTCGCCTTAGACCTCAAAGAAACAGTAACCACAACCCCTTCTGCCTTTCCCTTCCCACTTCAATCCTCTCCCTGAATCTTTGGTTGCTCTGTCGATATTCTTCTGTACTTCGAGACGCGGGACCGAGTACTTTGTTGCTGTGCATTCAGGTTGTGAGGGAGACATGGAAACGTGGCGGGAAACGCGGACAGGACTTTACTCTTTATACCGGAGCTCTTGGGACGGCTTACTTGTGCTTTCAAGCCTACAGGGTTACTAAGAACAAGCATGATCTCCGTCTTTGTTCCGACATTGTTATGTCCTGTGATTCTGCTTCACGTGGTTCTGGGTACTCCCTCTCCCTCTCCCTCTGCTACTGTTAGTCTCGATTGATCTTTCGATTCTGGGAAGGGAATTCGCGATTGAAATTATTTAAGCTGGACCCTTGGGTCTTTGTTTAAATGATATGTAGAATTATCTAAATCCAATGTAAAGATAACCAATATGGAGGAAGGGAAGTTTTGACGGCTTTAATTAATAAACTCACTGCTTTGGTTATGATTCTACTATCTAGGTTATTTTTGTTAGATTTTTTTCTTTTTTCCCCAGCCCTCAACTAAAGGAGAGGGATTATTTCATATTCTTTGAACATTGTAAGGACGAATTTGTGAAAATTGCTATGTTTTTGTTACATATAAAAGTTGTTTTATTTTGTTTTTATTTGCTGATGCCATGTTTGCTTTGCTCCCTTTGCATGCTGCTGTTTGGTTCCCATGCAATCTTAATTTCCTTGAATTTTGTTTTATTATGCCTTTTGTGTGGTATTATTTTGTGCTGGCTGCCTTTTTTTTATGTGGCCCTGTTTTGCCTTGGGCCTCTGTTTTGATGGACATTGGGGCGGTGGCACTTGTTTGGCCAGCTTGCTGTGGCCTGATCCCGCGCTCCTCGAGGATTGTTTCTAGCTGTTGATTAAGCCGATTAGATGGCTAAGGATGGGGGGTTTTGTGCTTTTCAGCTGTGCTTGTATGTTGTCTGTGTTTTGCACGATCGACGTGCTCTGCTGACCACCCACTCAGCTGCTTCCGTGTGGTGTCGGGGTTGCCTGAGGTTGTTACGCCAGCTGTGCTTCGGTCTTGTTCCGCAACTGCTCCATCGTATGCATGTGTTGCGGTTTGCTTGAGGCCGACGAGCCGCCTGCTAAACCAATATGTCTGTGCCCCTTCATTCCCTTAGACGTGAGACTCCTTGGCTTTTGTGGCTTTCAGTTTCAAAGAGAAGATAGAGAGCTTGAGAGGAGAGGGCCCCGGTGCTTTGCTCGACGGATTCCTTCGCGCTTGTTCCTTCGGAGTTCCCCTACGGTGGAGAGCTCAACCCTTGCGAGCTCAACCCTTGCGAGCTCAGAGGTTGGACCGCAATGATGAAAAGAGGAGTTTCCATCCCTAACAGTGCCGATCATCCCTTCCAACGACTGTCTTCGGGTTCTTGGTGTAGGCCTGGATTTGTAAGCGTCCTTGTCTCTGTTCTTTGGTTCTGATCTGTTTTCCTTTGCTCATTTTTGTTTCGTTTGGGGTTGCGCGAGTGAGTTTGTCCAGTCTGGAGGAGTATGTTACCATCCTCAGACTCAGTTTAACCGTGAGTTCTTGGTGTGAGAAGGTCCTCATTCTCGGATATCTTTCACGGTCCTGCATGTTTTTCTTTCTACTTGCTTGTCTCTGTTGTATATGCTTGGTGCTATTGTATTTTTGCATAATAAAAGGATCTGTGGTGGCGTTCTTGTTGTGCACGTAGGACCAACGTGGTCCAGAGCATGTAAATTCCCGTGTTCTCTGCACTTTTCTTTATCTTTGCATGCTTATGTTTTCGTTGTTTGACTTCGGTTTTTTCAGTTTCCTTTTCTTCCCGAAGCAGATCACTAATCCTGATCCCTCGTACGCTTTTGTTGGGTGTGCACAACGTCTTCTTGGCCCTGCTCCACTCCAACAATTGGTATCAGAGTTAGTATATCGGGTTTAGTGACGTCTTCTGCTAATTTTGAGGTTGAGAAGTTCGATGGTGAGAACAATTTTAATTTTTGGAGAGTGAAGATGCATGTATTGCTTGTCCACAATTGACTTGAAGATGCTTTGCTTGACCCTAAGAAACTTGTAGTCACCGTGCCCACCGGTTGCCACCTATATAGATGTCGAACCTAGCGTTCTTGAAAAAGCCCACTGTATGTTGTTGACTTTAGGAGATAAGGTTCTGCATGAAGTCACCTATGAGACCACTGCTAAAGCCATTTGGATGAAGCTCAAACACCTATACTAAATCCCTTCTTGGTAGTCTGTATAAGAACATGCAACCTTACAATTTTAAAATGATTCCTCGCACCTCTGTACGGGTTCTTAAATGAATTCAATAAAATCTTGCTTGATTTAGCTAATTAGACGTTGTGATAAGTGGCGAGGACCCGACTATTATTTTGTTGACCTCCCTCGATGAGTCTTTTAATTTGTTGAAAGACTCCATGATGTACGATGGGGAGTCTATTACCTTAAAAGAAGTCAAGCCAGCTGCTCCGTCTAGGGATCGTCAGACCCATGGGGTGGAGGTGGAGGCTGGTGGGGTTAAGATCAGACTCTTGTTGAACGTAAGCTAGTCTAAGAATAGTAGCAAAGATAGAAAGGATAGGAGTTGATTTACGAATTTTCGGTGCTATGAATGTTGAAAGACCGACCACATTAAGAGATACTACCCTGAGAATAAACCTATGGATAGTATGATCCAGAACGATGTGGTATACCCCGGTTTTGATGGTGCCAATGTCCTCTAGGAGTCTGTTTAGCAGCCTTTAGTGTAAAGTTAGGAGTAGCTCTAGGTTGTCTTTCTTCCGTGTTCCTAGGATTGGTCCTGCATGCGATTTGCAGGGCCCCCGGTTGGAAGAAAGGGTGAGGACTGGGCTGGTTGTCTGGGTTGGTCTAGATCCAGGTGGAGAGTTTTCTCTCCCGTTGGCCTGTTGTGATTGCTTGCTGTGTGTTTTTCAACTGCGTTACTGCCTGCATTTTATTGAGCTTTGTTTTATAAGTTTCAAAATTATCATTTTGATTGTTGAGGAAGGTTGCTCTCTGTTTTTGTGATGAGTTGCTGGTGTTTGTGTGCCCTTAGTAGTTGCAGTGACTTTGACTCAAATGGAGACTCAGGTTTGGGTTCGGTAAGCTCTGTTTTATATGCTATTGCTTAGAATTGGTTTTTGTTTCTGTCCATGTTGTAGTGGTAGATGGTAGTAGATGGGTGGGTACGGGCAGACTTGTGACATGGTGGCACATGCTATGGGATAATCATATGAGGATGATTATGTTTAAGCTTAGAGTTTTCTGTATAGGCCTGCAAGAACATCGCCCGTGTAACTTATATTTTATTTGTAAGGTGGGGATTTGTGAAAATTGGCATGTTTTTGTTATAAATAAAATTTTGTTTTATTTGGTTTTTATTTGTTGATACCATGTTTGCTTTTTTCCCTTTGCATGCCGCCCTTTTGTTCCCATGCAATCTTACTTTCCTTTAATTTTGTGTTATTATGCCTTTTATGTGTTATTATTTTGTGTTGGATGGCTTTTATTTTTTCGTGTGGGCTTGTTTTGGCTCGGGCCTCTGTTTTTCTGGACTTTGGGGCACTGGCATTTGTTTGGCCATCTTACTGGGGTTTGATCCCGCGCTCCTCAGAGATTGTTTCTGGCCGTTGATTAAGCCGATCAAAGGGCTGTGGATGGGGTTTTTTGTGCCTTTTCGCTCTGTTTTCTGTTTGTGTTTTGCGTGATCTGCGTGCTTTGTCGGCCACCTACTCAGCTGCTTCCGCGTGGCCTCGAGGTTGCTCGGGTTGTTATGCGAGTTGAGTTATGTTTGCGCCCCTTCATTCCCTCGGATGTGAGACTCCTTGGCATTTGTGGTTTCCGATTTTAGAGAGAAGAGAGAGAGCTCAAAAGGAGAGGGACTTGGTGCTTTGCTTGATGGATCCCTTCGCGCCTGTTCCTCCAGAGTTTCCTTCTAGTGGAGAGCTTAACCCTTGCGAGCTCGGAGGTGGACCGCAACGATGAAAAGAGCAGTTTCCAGCCCTGACTGTGCTGATCGTCCCTTCACGGTCCCTGGGTTCTTGGTGCAGGCCCGAGTGTAACCATCATTGTGTCTGTTCTTCAGTTTTGTGCTGTTTTCCTTGGCTTGTTTTCAGTTCGAATGGGGTTGCATGTGTGAGTCCGTCCAGTCTGGAGGAGTATGTTACCTCAGACTTGGTTTAACTACTGGTTCCAGGAGTGACATGGTCCTCATTCTTGGATTGCTTTTGTGGTCCTGCGTGCTTTTCTTTCTTGCTCGTCTTTGTTGTATGCCTGTTGCTGTTCTGCTTTTGCATAATAAAAGGATTTTTGGTGGTGTTCTTGCCCTGCATGTAGGATCAACGTGACCCGAAACATGTAAATACCTACATTCTTTATCTTTCCGCACTTTTCTTTACTGTTGTATGCTTCTGTTACTGTTGTTCAACTTCTGTTTGTTCGGTTTCCTCTTCTTTCTGAAGCACATCGCTAAACCCGATCCCTCTTATGCCTCTGTTGGGTGCGCACAACGTCTTCATGGCCCTGCTCCTCCCCAACAGAATTGGTGTCTGGTCTCATTACTTAAGGCTGTTTGTTTCATTTTGAAGTCGTTGGTTTGGAGATTTTAATCACTTTGCATAGATTTTAATCCCTTATAATCACTTTGGGACGTTTGGTATGACTACTGTGATTGTAAATGAACTTTGCTACTTTATGTGCTTTTCTACTTCATGCATCTCCATGCTTTGTCATTTCTGAAGCAAAAGTCTCTTATACTTCTTCCATAGAGACTCTTCAACTTCCTCAAACCCATTACAAACACCATAAAAACATTAATGATCAAACAATGTACCTCTAAATGATGTTGGAAATCCTCTTTTTTTGATTTTCTTCCAAAAACATTATAGCACAGTGAATGTTCTGTCCTTGCAACTTGGGAAAATGTTTTGTGCTCAGGCTCATCCACTTCCATGTCTTTCGAGAGAACCAAGAATTGATATGACTGAATGGGGACTTGTGTAATTACTACCAATTTTGACAAACTGCAAAGTCTTCTCTCACTATGGGATCTTCAGACAGTATGACCATCTGTCCTGCATCCCTTGTAATACATGTGCAACTTCATAACTCATCAAACACTTATAATTCTTTGGAAGTTCAGGATCAACCCTGACTTGTCTGTCATGTCCAGTCCGTTCCTTTATGAAATCTTCTTATAATGCTCACTGTTTGGAGACATCTTCTTCACATGGAGTCTTCAACCTCCTTTCTTTGGGCTCTTCATCTATGAGAGTCTTCATCTCAAAAGCATTCACCAATCATTCCAAGTGTTAAAATCCCTAGCATCCATCCTTCCCTGGATGTACACTCAATAGATGCTCCTTCTCATTTGTGATGCCTGACCATTATGCTCATCATATGTAGCTCATCATCTCATGTCCCATGATAACAAGAGCTCTTTAATCTCCCACTATTATCTCATGCGTGATGCGTGCAGCATGCTGATAACAAATAAAACACCTTTCAATCCATGGATCAATAAAAGAATGATCCTGCAAACACTTCAATAAACACATCAAAACAATTCATGTGCAGGTCATAAACTCCCCCTTTTTCTCATCCTTTGATCAACCAACACCCCCCCTTGATAAATATATTGAATATATACATAGCAATGGAGTGTAGCTGTGATTTACACACCTCAATTCCAGATTTCATGGAGCTGTCCGGATTTTCAAGAATCTCTGCATGACCGCTTCTTCTCAAGCGTTGCCCCCCCTTAAGGGATGCACTCTTTTCTCTTCATCATGGAGTAGTATTCCATGTAAAACCTGTTCTTTTTGCTGTCCAGACATGACAACCTCAAACATCTCCTTTCCTTGCATATTAGCGCCAATAAACAAGAGCAATGAGGTATAAGAAGTGACCTTTTTTGTTCCTCAGGAGCAACACTCAAGTTGAGAGTTTTCTCTCAACCTTGTCTTCTTCTTCCTTCAAATCTCATCACATTTCTTTCTATCAACAGTCTCACCAGGTTGTTTACTCAAATTACTTCTCTGAAATTGCTTTCACATGTAGAGCAGTTTGCTCGACTTCAGATAACTTCTCATGTACCTTGACCTCATTTTCTTGAACCTTTTGCTTTTCTGTAGCCTCAACAATTTCCATCTTCTTGGCCATTTCCAGCTGATGTGGCCAGATTATCAAGCACTCTTTCTGGACATATTCAGTTTTGCACGACTTTTCTTTAACTTCATCTTTTGAAAATTCTTCCCTCTTGCTCCATAGAGGATCTCTCCTTGTATTCTAGTCATGCAAATCTCAGCTTGATGACCCTCCTATCTACATCTGCCACATGTCCCTTCTAGGCATTTAAATATGTTTTGAAAAGACATATTTTCTAAAGATCTGGTCACTGCTTGCTTTCCTTGAGATTTTATCCTCTGTTGCTTACTGTAGAAGAGGAAATCTCTTTACCTCAAGGTGAGACAAAGACTTTATTTTATAGATTGAGAAAAAGGAATACACGATAGAGTATTCTGATGCGAGGCTCGAAAATACCCAGAATAACAGGGTTTAACACTCCCCCTCAAGCTGGACATGCCCAGCTTGGACCACAAGTCCCACAAAAGAAAGATGACATCAGACAAGACCAGACACACTCCCCCTCAAGCTGGGTAGCAAATGCTGTGGATGCCCAGCTTTGGAACTAAGCGAGGCTAGACGAGTCCCTGAGAGGCCTTTGGTGAAGATGTCGACAAGCTGGTCCGCCGTTGAGATGTGACTAAAGCTGACATGATTGTGCTTCAGGTGGTGGCGAAAAAAGTAGCAGTCCACCTCGATATGCTTCGTGCGTTCATGGAATACGAGATTCAAAGTAATCTTGGTGGCTGCCTGATTGTCACACCTGCGGAGGAAAGCCAAGCTCCTGAAGGAGATGTCAAAAGATCTCTGTAGTGATAATGGCCATGACACGGTACTCAGATTCGCACTGGATCGGGAGACAATAGTCTGTTTCTTGCTGCGCCAAGAGATGAGGTTGCCTGCCAAAAACACGACAAACCCAAAAGTAGATTTCCGGGTAGCAAGGAAACCAACATAGTCAGCATCACAAAAGACCTCAATATTCAGATGAGCGTGGTGGGAGTAGCGAAGACCACAGACAGGGTCTCTCTCGATATATTTGGCGATGCAGAGGACGACATCCCACTGAGAGGTGGTCGAATGCTCCACGAATTGACTCACTTTGCCAACAACGTAGACAATGTCTTGACGAGTCATGGTGAGATAATTGAGTTTTCCCACTAGTCGACGGTACTGCTCTGGGCGTGAATACGGTTCCGTGGAGTCAGAGAGACCATTCCCCAGGCTCAAGAGGAGTGTCAACTGCAGTGGCCTGTGTCAGCCCAGCATCCTGCAGAATATCCAATGCATATTTCTGTTGGCAGAGGAAGATGGTGTCCGGAGTACGGGAGACCTCGATGCCAAGGAAGTATGTGAGAGGGCCGAGATCTTTGGTGTAGAAGTGACGGTGAAGATACTCCTTGAGGTGGGCGATTTCAGTGGAGTTGCTCCCAGTGATGATGATATTATCCACATACACTACCAAGAGGATGCAGCCGGTGGACGTCGTCCTGTAGAACATGGTGTGGTCCTTCATACTGCGAGAGCCCAAAGTCGGTGACGATGATGCTGAATCGCCTAAACCAAGCATGATGAGACTGCTTGAGACCATATAGAGAGTGGCGAAGTCGACAAACTTGGGAGTCGGCTCCGGAGGCACAAAATTCGGGAGGCTGCTGCAGATAAACCTCTTCCTCAAGAAATTTATGGAGAAAGACATTCTTGACATTCAGTTGATGAAGGGACCAAAGATGATGAACGACCAGAGAGATGGATAATCGAACGGAGACCATCTCGGCAACTGGAGAGAAGGTATCAAAATAGTCAATACCATATGTTTGAGCAAAGCCCTTTGCCACAAGGCGTGCTTTGAGACGATGGAGAGTGCCATCAACATTAAGCCGAACTGTAAAAATCTATTTGCTGCCAACTGCCTGTTTGCCTGCCGGAAGGGGGACTAGATCCCCAGTCTGGTTGTCTTCCAGAGCCTACAATTCATCCCGCATCGCTTGTAGCCACCCCGGGTGTGATTTGGCCTCGCCAACTGTGCGAGGAATGGATATCGTTTCTAGAGATGACAAACCTCTGTATGAAGATGTAAATAGAGTAGTCCGACAAGAACGGGTACCTTTCCGAAGTGCAATGGGCAAGTCATCTTGTGCCGGGACAAAAGCATCGGACGAAGCGAGGACGGTGGTGTCCTCAACCTGGACGAGGGGTACTGTCGATGAGCGATGAGAGTAGACCGTACCAAAATGGTGATCAGCAGGGGAAGACACCAATGGAGGGTGGATGATGAGAGGAATACAATCATCAATGTCAGTGTCTGGATGGGGGGAGAGGGAAGTGAAAACAGAGAGCTCTCAACAAACGAGACGTTAACAGAGATGATATACTACCGTAGGTCCGGAGAGAAGCATCGATATCCGCTCTGAGTGCGGGAATAACTGAGGAATATGTAGCGGAGGGATTTAAGAGAGTTTGGAGAGATCGGGACGAGTGTCACGAACATAACACAGACATCCAAACACACGTAGTGGAAGTGAGTGAGAAGGGAGAGAGGAGAACAAAATCCGAAAAGGAGTCTCCCCTTGAAGGATAGAAGAAGGGGGCAGTTAAGTAGGTAGGTAGCAGTCAGGATGACATCGCTCCAAAAATTAAGAGAACCTTCATGTGGAATAGGAGGGCACAGACAGTCTTCAGAATATGGTGATGTTTCCACTCGGCCACGTCATTCTGCTAAGGTGTATTGGGGTAGGATGTGTGATGAATAATGCCTTTATCCTTGAGAAACTGCTGAAAGGGGGTGGATAAATATTCCCGTCCATTGTCGGAGCGGAGACATTTCAGGGAGGTTGAGAATTGAGTATGAATCTCATTATATAAGGTCTGAAAGGCAGAAAACACTTCAAACCGATCATGAAGAAGGTAGAGCCCGATCATGTGGGAGTAGTAATCGATAAAGGATATATAATAATTGTACCCGGTTTGGCTAGGAAGCCTGCAAGGACCCTATACATCGGAATGAACAAGGTTGAAAAGATTCGCTGCATGCGGGTCCAATCGAGGAACATATGTCACCCAATGATGTTTTGCAAACTTGCAGGGTTCACAATGGAAGGAAAGGTTGAGACTAAATTGGGGGAAAAACTTTTGTAGGACGGAAGCCGGCGGATGACCAAGACGAGAATGAAGGTCAAGGGCATGGACTGAGGTGGATGAACAAGCAAGAGGTGGTGGGATATCGAGTATGTACACCCCGACCCTAAGATGACCTCGACCAAGTTCCCGATTTGTTGACTGCTCCTGAAAAACAACACCAGAGGACGTAAAAATAACATCACAATTTAAGTCTTTGGTGAGTTTGTTGATAGAGAGAAGATTAAATGGGCTGTGAGGAACGTGAGCGACTGAAGACAGATTAATAGACGGGGTCAAAAGGCATGTGCCAAATCCCGCAATGGTGATTGTTGATCCATTGACAACAATGATTGTAGAAGCACTGGTAGACGGATGGTAGGTGGTGAACATACCATAATCCCCCGTGAGATGTTCGGACGCACTGGAGTCGAGCAGCCAGGCTGGTGGTCGATGAGATAGACAGGCTTTAGAGCCATCAGTCTGAGCAATGGTGGCCGGAGAAGAGGACGGTTGCTTAGGCGGGGAAACCGCGGGAGGCGAGCCGAGAGACCGCATCAGAGGTAGTGGCCGGGAATCTTTCGGGAAGCCGACCGGATTGCGGGAAGTCGCAGCGAACGGGAAGCGTCGAGAGAGATAGGTCATTCGTCGAGCGGGAGAACCTGCGGGGGCTTGGAGATCGCGGCGAGAGGCCGCAGCGAGGCGGGGCCGGTTGAAGTCGGGAGGCCGCAAGGAGGACGGGTGGTGTCGGGATCTGGCGTAGGAACCGGGAGACGCAGGGAGAGGCGGCCAGTCGGTAGCTGGAGGGCGCTGCGTCTGGGTCGCTAGGCGGGCTCCTGGAGCGGGGGTCTGTCGGAGTGTTGGCGAGAAGCCGCTGGAGGGTGGGGGCGCAACTGCAGGAGGCGCTCGCAGGGAGCAGCGCAAGGAGGCGGGTGACGGGCCGATCACGCGTAGACGAGGAGGGCGCTAGGATGATCAGGGCGCCGACGACTGGAGTGGGAGGTCCGCCGGAGAGAGCCGAGCGACACGTCAAGAGGTGCGTCCGGAGGGCGCCTGGAGAGCGAGCAGGTGGGGAGAGGTGCGGGAGGCAGGCGCCGTTGGGGTGAAACGCGACATGAAGAGGTCCTGCGGTCAGGAGGAGCGCCGTCGGGGAGAACCGTCGCAGGAGGAGGATCCGTGGGCGGGAGGTGCGCCGGGCGACGACGGCGGGGGGAGGTGTGACGGTACTTGGCCCATGAGGCGTGACAAGAGGTGTGTGGCCGGGCGACGTTGGAGGTGCACCGGGCAGGAGGCGCCGCGACGGGAGGCGGGCTGGGAACCGCAACGGGAGGGTGGCCGACGGGATAGCGGCGGTCCGAGCGGCGCTCAGGACGCTAGGGAGGGATCCGCGGGAGAGATTCGTCGAGAGTCTGTCGCGGGAGTTGCCGTTGAGCGAGAGCCGCGCACAGGGAGCCGGGCAAGGAGGTGGGAGCCGCGCGAGGAGGGCGGGACCGTCGCGCGCAGCAGGGAGGGGACGCTGGGGAAGGAGGCGCTGGGATGCCGCGGGAGAGATGGAGGGAGGCGGGGCCGGGGAGGTCCGTCGCACAGGGGTGGAGGCCGACTGCTGGAGAGGGCGGGGCCGATCGCGCCGGGAAGGGTGGGAGTTGGGAGTCGCTGGAAGAGGCGGGGCCAGGATGTCGCCGGGAAGCCGTAGGGAGGCGGGGTCGGGCGTAGTCGGGATGCCGCGAGGAGAGGAACAACATGGGTGGTGCGACGCCTGGAGATGGCCAATGGGAGGCAGGGCTGGGCAGAAACCGGGAAACCGCAGGGAGGCGGAAAAAAAAAAATTCTGAACGGACCACGGATGAGGAAACAATATTAGTTTCCCTTTGATATCATGTAGAAGAGGAAATCTCCTTACCTCAAGGTGAGGCGGAGACTTTCTTTAATAGATTGAGAAAAAGGAATACACGATAGAGTATTCCGATGCGGGACTCGGAAATACCCAGAATAAGAAGGTTTAACACTTACCAAAGCCCCCCCTTGGTTCTTGCCTCTTTCCCGGTAATGACATGTTGAACTAACAAACAATTTGCTTTGTGTTCATACCTTTCACAACACCAGCAAAAACCTCCGAACTGAAATCTTCTAGGTTGATTCCAGTTCTGTCCAGATTGCTATTGATGTTGCTGTGCTGAAATATTTGCCTTCTTTTTGCCTAAGGGGCAATGGTTTTCTTGGTTTCACCTCTTCCTTTGATGTGGAAGAGTGTCTCTCAACAACTTTTTTGGTCCAACCTTGTACAAGTTTGTTTTTGAGACCTGTGCTGTCAGTTATATCAGATCTGTCTTGAGAATTAAAAGTACCAGATTTTACCTGATAGTTGAAACCCTTCATCTCGCTTGCTTGAGAAGATTCTCCATTAACTTCCACTGATTTATTGAAGTCTTCTTTGGTCTTGTTTAACTCAGTTTGTACTACAACACATATAGATTGTGTTTTGAACAACTCCTCTTCTGTAACAGCCAACTTCTCTACAAGATCACATATCATTTTTTCTTGTTCAGCAGTCTTCAACTTGTGTCTCTTGACCTCATCAATATAAGTTGCTTCTTGGAAAGCTTCTCCTTTTCTTTAGCAACCCTGTCATTCTTATTCAATACCTTCTTTTCTTTCTTGAGTTGAGTAATCTGTTCAAGACAAGATTCCAATTTGCCTTTCAATTCCCACTCAAGTTCTGTCCTCTCCTCTTCATTATCACTACCGCTTGATGAATCCAAGTCTTTCTTCACATGAGCAAAGAAACCGACTTCATCATCTGAAGAATTACTTGATAATAAATCTTGCTCATGCTTGCACATAAAATTCTTCTTATTGCAGCTGATGTGCTTCTTCTTCTTATCCTTTTTTTAGTTTTTGAGCCTTCTCATCTTTCTCATCTGTTTCAGATTCTTCAACCTGTTTCTTTAGGCAAAATTTTGCAATATGATCAATATCATTGCAAACCCCCAAGGTATTCTCTAAAGGAGCCCTTGGGGTTCTTTTATAATGAATAATTAAGACCATACCGGACCTCAAGTCCGATGTAGGATGCAGACTCCAACACTCCCCCTCAAGCTAGGTGAACCTAGCTTGGACACATAAAGAAAAAACAAACCAAACCAATGAAGACAAAGCAATCAACAGACTGCAAACACTCCCCCTCAAGCTGAACATACCCAACTTGGCGACAACACAAGACAAAACAATATAAAAGATAAAGATTCAAGGCTGCTGCTCCCCCTCACGATCGCAGCTACCCCTCAGGATGATGGATGAATGATGTCACGGACGCAGCAGAAGAACCACACAGACCGGACCGGTTGACGGAGCGCCAGGAAATCCGCACTAGTGGGGCCGGTTGACGATACGTCGGGAAAATGACACTAGCACTGAGAAAGCCGTACTTGCAGGGCCGACGACGGGAGGTGGGATTCCGCATAATCTTTGCGGGATCTGGCGGCGCCAAAGGGCTCGGTCCGAGGCGGTCGAAGTGATGCGCCACGGTGGAGGAAGCGCGAAGGCGTGCCGACGGACAGGGAGGTGGCTGCCGGGAGTCCTTGGGAGATGCCGACAACGGGAGGCGGAGATTCCGCAGGAGGGGTCGGAGATCCGGATCTGGAAGCAGGGCAGCCACTTGGAGGAGGCCGGCATGGAAGTGCCAGATGATGAGATTCACCGGAGTGGAGCAGATGAATCCGATCGGAGGGAGAGCTGCCTTGCAGGAGGAGGTTGGTTGGGGGGGGTCTAAGCAGAACCGGAGGCCGACTGCTGGAGGGGCCCACGGGGGTGGAGGCGGGGCTGGATGTCTGCACAGGAGGAAGTACCGGCAGGGGGGAGATCCGCCGCCTGGGATAGATAGCCGGCAAGTGGGGCGGCGGTAATACCTATGGCTTGCTGGCCAAGGAGGCCGCCGCCCCCCAACCGGGAGAAACCCAAGAGGCCGATGGGAAAAAAAAAGAAACAGATGGGAGGGGGGTCGGGATTAGGTTCCCTCTGATACCATGTAGAATGATAAAATAGGAGAAATTGAACCCCCAAGGTGTTCTCTAAAGGAGCCCTTGGAGTTATTTTATAATGAATAATTAAAACCACACCAGACCTCAAGTCCGATGTGGGATGCAGACTCCGACACTTTGTCTTTCCATTTGCCCTTCAGGAATCTCTTTGACAAGAGAGAAACAATCTGATTAAGATCATCATCCTCAATATTCGAATCATTGAACTCTTCATTCACTTTACCTTTTCCTTTTCTCATAGCTTCAAAAGCTATCTCATCTTCTTTTTTTTTCTTGAAAACCGGAGCTTTCCTCATTTCATAAGCTATGAGATTGTTGTGAAGCTTACAAATCTTCCCGATCTTCCAAAGTTGAAACTTTGGGGTCAAATCTGTCCGGAAAATTCCTCAAACTTTTTGACAATAGTGGAGTCCTCTAGCGTTTCTCCAAATCCCCAAATATTGCTCACTATCTCATTCACCATAGTGAAATAGTCATCTATATTATCATAATTTGCTATTTTAATATCTTCAAATCTGCTCCTCCATATTTATTTGTTGCTCGACTTCTTTCACTTTGACGTTTGGTTCAAAACTACTTCTCAATTTGTCTCATATCTCTTATGTTGTCGTAAGACCCATTACCTCGGTGTATACCTTTTCTGATAAAGACATCAAAATGATATCTTGTGCCTTTCCATCCATCTCCAAATTCTTTTTTGTGAGCATGTGTCTTATGAGCATTTTCGGAATGGGTTGAAATCCCACTGTAGCAACATCTTTCACTTCAAGACCAAGTGAAAGGAGGTAGGACAACATCCTATTCCTCCAACTGTGATTGTACCGTCAAAGGTAAGAACTCTTCGACTGTTCACAGAATTAAGATTCTTGATCTCCACAACAACTTCTTTTGGATCTTTAGAGACAACCACTCTCTGATACCAATTGAAGTTTCCAAGGACCTGTTTTGGTACCACTGGGGGGTGAATCAATGGTAAACTCTTTTTACGAATTTTCCTTCTTAATCCAACCTTTAGAACTTATTAAAGTTCACGATCCACTCAATAGTCTCACAACCTAACAGTGTGCTGAAATATGATGAAAGGTAAAACACACAGAAATTTACAAGGTTCGGCTTCAAAGCCTACTTCTTGCCTTGTTGGTTATCCCCCCAACATGGATTCTCCACTATCTCCACAATGAGAATTTTCGATCCATTAGCAACAGTAATTTCAAAGGCACCTGTATGCGGATGATAGATGGTGAACATACCGGAATCCCCTGTTAGATGTTCAGACGCACCGGAGTTGAGCATCCAAGCAGTCAGCTGAGGAGAGATACCCGGCAGAGCCACCAGTCTGAACAATGGTAGCTGGAGAAGAGGAAGGGGGCAAGGCAACACGATAAGATTGTATAAATGCAATCTCCTTCGGTGAGAGAGCCGGTTTGTATCGGGTACTCGAGATCGGGGACAGAGCATGGGAGAACTGCTCAGGCGGGCGCACAGACAGAGGGATGAAGTGTGGGGCTATCGTGCGAGAAGGCCGACAACTGAGGCGAGGGGGTGGCCTTGCAGGAGCGCCGATGACTGGAGGTGGTGTCGGAGTCTCGCGGGCAGAAGTGCCACCCATGACGGAGTCGGTGGGCGCCATGCGGGAAGCAAGCCGTTGGAAATGGGTTGTCGGATGAAGCCGAGAAGCTGCTGGAGGGCGGGCGACTGCGTTTAGGAAACATGTTTCTGGGTTAATAACTTTTACTTTACATTGTGGGTTAAGTGTTCCGCTTTCGGATTTACGAAATAAATTTTATTATCTCAGATTTAAATTTATTTTTTTTGAAAGCAAGAATATAATTATGAAATAAGTTCTATTATCTAAAATATTGAGTCTTGGATTTGGTTACACATATTTCGGGGGAGCTTTATGATTAACTACTTATGGATTGGATTAAGATGAACCATGTCAATTAGTAATGATGTTTTTGGAATTTATCTAACTGTATGTATTCAATAACTTGTGCTAATCATTATGATACTATAATTTCGTTATAGAATAATTTACTAAACTATCCTACATGTTTAGGTTGGGGTTTAGATTTGAGGGTTTAGGGTTAAATTTTTTAATATTAACATTTCGGAAACATGTTTCTGGGTTAATAACTTTTACTTTACATTGTGGGTTAATTGTTCCGCTTTCGGATTTATGAAATAAATTCTATTATCTCAGATTTAAAGTTATTTTTTTTTGAAAGCAATAATATTATTATGAAATGTTATCTCAGATGTTTGGGGTTTAGAAAACCGAGGAAAAAAAAGATATAACAACATTTAATTTACAGTATGAGAATGTCACAATGAAGACAATACATCATTATGGATGAGACTGTGAACTCGACCCAACAACGTTAGGACATCGTTTCCGGTGATGACCTTCTTTATGACATATCGTGCATCGCAAACTCTGTCCTTGTTCTTGAGGCCAGTCCATCTCATTATGCATTTGACTCGCCTTTGGTCTCCCTCGAGGACGTAATCGATTCATGTCAGGTATTACTATCGACTAACCTTTAGACATTGAGAAATAACGATACTCCCCAATAGGTGTCCATGGTGCAGCATAACAGTTAGCAATGGTATCCATCCGGTACACTGAATCAACATATGCTTCCCATGAGATGTTCACAGAGTCACATGCTGCAATGACGTGTGTACATGGATACCGTAAGGCCGGAAAGTTTCCACATTGACATTGCCTTATTTCCAGTAATACCGTTATTTTTTCACCGACGTGATTTGTGATGGGGTCTGAACGCTCTTGAACTTCAAATCGGGAGTCTTCTCTTTGAAAGAGACAGACGTGACAACCAGAAGCTTCTTCAATATTCTTTTCAATTTCTCGTTGAAAGTGTCTTCCGTATCTTAGCCTCTGTTGTATTCCATCTGATGCTAGTTTTTGTCTATCCACAAAGTACTTCACGCATCGATGTAATGTCTCCTGAACTAAGGCGGTTATAGGTAGCTTACGAAGCCCTTTGAAGATACCATTTATGCACTCCACAATATTTGTCGTCATGTGTCTTTACCTCTTCCCCCCGTCGTATGCCAATGCCCATTTCTTTTTTGGAATTCGCATCATATAATCATAAATTTCTTGATTAACCTAACGAATTTGTTCAAAACGTTCTTCAAACCGCCGTTTGTTCGACTTATATGCTACAAAGCATAGATGATATTTCACATAAATTGATTTTATCTTTATATTGAAATAGTAAAACAGAACGAATAGAATGCGTACCAAGCCTCGTGATTGCCTTCTTCATCGGTTCGTTGTGGAATTTTTTATGCACATTGCTAGCAATGTGTCTAATGCAGAACTGATGATGTGCATTTGAGTATCTCCATGTATCAGGATCTGCATTGATTGCCTCATTAATTGCTCGATGGCGATCAGATATCAAACAAACACCCCAAATGTTGGAGAAATGGTTGCTGATACATGCTAGAAACCAACTCCATGATTCATAATTTTCTTTCTCCACAATGGCAAAGACAAGCGGAAGAGGTGAACGGTTTCCATCTTGGGTTGCCGCAATCAACAATACGTCCTTGTATTTTCCATACAGAAATGTTTCATCAATCTGAATAAACTGTTTGCAGAAACGAAATGCGGAGATACAGGGAAGGAATGCCCAGAACAACCGATGAAATTGAACACGAGATGGATCAAGTCGGTTATCGTGAGACACATGTTCGTTTGTATCTAGATGGATGACAATTTGGTTATGATGCCTCAGTATGGCTAGCAATTGCGACAACACCCGATATGAGTCATCCCAATCACCATAGACCTTCACAATTGCCTTTTGTTTCGCCATCCATGCCTTATTATAGGAAATCTTATAACCGAATGTCTGTTGAATCCTCTCTTGCACAAGGGCTATTGGAACATCTTGACATGTCCGAATCATCTCAACAACAATAGATGACACAAATTCTGCATCCAATGAGGTATGATCTTGTGTGAGGCTTGGCTGAACGCAAGTATGAGCCGCCTCAATCCTCGAGATTCTCCAACCTCCAAATGTAATGTCCGGAATCGCCTTCAAGCGAAATCTACAATCATCCCCATACTTCTCACACCGTATAACATATTTACTACGACATGATTCGTGAAATACATAGTTGAAGTGTCTCTCAATATGAAATCTCTTTAGCGTGCTTTTTAGGGCATCTTTACTAGGAAAATTCCTTCCAATATATAAGGTTTTGTCCACCTCACTAAACCTATCTGGTACAACTCCAGGAAACTCAGTTGCCGGTGTGAGAACAGTATTGTCGAATGCAGGCACGCATGTCATTGCTTCTGACCAAGATGAAAAGAGTGGTGGATGATTTATTGTAGGTCGAGGTTTATGTACAACTAATGCATTTCTCAAAACCTCCTCCCTATCTTCCGTTGGTCCCTCCTCATCAGCATTGTTGTCACCATCTGATCCATCATTACAAAACTTCTCATCGGAAGTCGGATTGACATGTATATTCGAGAGATCATCTAGGTTGTCCTCTTCTGCTGCATCATTTGGAATAGGCTCAATTTCATGGGGTGGACTGTCTTCAACCACTCTTGTAATTCTACGTCTTCGTACAATTGGACGTTGTTGTTGTACAGTAACAACATCAACTTATAACTCCATCATGGTACCATCTGACCGTTGAGCAAATAAATTAATTTCTTGGACCCACTGCGCATCAGCAACCAATGGATAAGCCAGATGCCAAAGTGTTGTCGGAAATTGCAAATGTCTATAGCTCATAGACACGATCTCCTGATCGGGTCCGAGATTTAAGGAACCACGAATTCTCTCTTGAAGGTCACTTATGGTTACACAATCAGCTGTACTAACCACCGTAATTGGTTGAGTACTGTAAGAAGTTCATTGCTCAGTTTGAATAATCTCCCCATAGCAGTACACACAGGCAAACATGACTCTCTACGTCAAAAATGATTCTTTTATCAAAATTATGAGTGTATCAAATATTAACAACGATGTTTGACCATATGATGTTTATTAGAATGTAATTTTAGGGCGCCTTCCCATACCCTAAAATAAGCTACTGATGTTTGACCATATGATATTTTTTAGAATGTAATTTTAGGACACCTTTTTTTTAATGTGTTTGTTCTTTATTTCACTTTATATTTTCATCAGTATCATTAGCTAATCATTATATGGATCCATGCTTTAATCCTATGTTATTTATTAATTATTTTATAATTAATTATGTCTAATAGTACATATTATTTCTAAACTATATAATCTTTATATTTGAAAACATTTTCTTCTCCATTTCATTTTAAATAATTATAATTGTCATTTTAAACTGATTTTCTTAATACAGTTTTTAACTAATCAATCATTCTTCAATCACTATTTAATCATTATTAAGTTATTCTTTAATTATTTATTCTTTAATCGTTAATCATATTATATTCATTAGTTAATTGTAATTAACTAACTTTAATTCGTTAATGCTTATGTCCTTATTTGATTCTATAACATTATATTTATTATTTTATCATTGATAAACATACTGATTTGATTTTTCTTTTCTTAGAAATTTTAGTAGTTTATAAAGAAAATATGAATCATCTTAAGCATATTCTCCGGGGGTGTCAAACCAGGATGCAGCAAAGCCCGTTATCGTGCACCAGTTCCCGTTCGAGTCTAGCTCAAAGCGGTGTTTTCGGGTTTTATCCCTATGTACATCTGTGCCAGAGCCACATCCACTTTTTTGTATCCAGACATGAATTTAATTACTTAGATAACAACATAATCTTTAAGCTACCAAAATTTCAAAATACTTAATCCTAAGTTAATCTATACTTAATCTATACTACCTAACAATAATTATTTCAAACGATATATAACTAATTACAGAAACTAAATAACCAAATATTAAGAACTACCTAAACTACTTAAAAAATGAAATATTTAAAACTAAAAAGAATTAAATTAATTAAATAAAAACATTAAATTAAATAAATATACCTCTAAATGAAGCTTCGTAAAAACTCGCACAGCAAATGATTTTTTTAGAGAGAGATAGAGAGAATTTTGGAGAGAAGAAGGTAAGAATCAAGTGAGGAGAGGGGGGGCGCCCTTTTATAGGGAGTTCAGACAAATGCGACATTGTGGAAGCTGCTTTTGGCCTCTGCGTAAGGCCAAAGGCGGCATCGCAGAATCCGCCTTTCGCCTTACTCAGAGGCCAAAGGCGACCCCCCCCGACCGCCTTTTCCATGTCATCGATCAGGGTCAAAGACGGCGCGGGGGAGGAAAGGCGGCATCGCCGATGCCGCCTTTGCGCCCTAACACAAAGGCGGCATCTGCAATGCCGCCTTTGTAGCGTGTTTTAATTTTTTTTTTTAACCAAAGCGGTTTTTCAATTTTTATTTTTAAAAACGCATTTTAAAAAAAAATCCTTTGCTAACATATTTTTTAATATATTTACTAATTTCATTTTTTTAAATGTTCTATAAAATGCACCGCGTTACTTTAATGGGAAACATTTTTTAGAAAATGAAAATAGAAATTATCAACACTGTTTGGTTATGAAAAACCTTCTTTGTTTTCATTTTCCAATAATGTATTCGTTTATCTAAATAAAAAAGTTTTTTTATGAAATGAAAATGGTAGTGGGAGATTTTAAAAAATGGCAAAATGATATTTTCATGTTTTCTCGAAAATAGAAATGCAATAAATGATAAATATGCATTCTTATTTTACCTTACGATCCATAATATTTTTCAACACATTTTTAAAAAATGAAAAGAAAAAATGTTTACCATAACCAAACAGAGCCTTAAATATTTTGGAAAACATTTCATGCTTACTGGAAAATGAAAATGCTTAGTGATGCAATTCACATATTCTAATCTTTGAAACATTTTCTAATAAATTTGTTGAAACATTTTTGGAAAATAAAAACATAAAAGGTTTTCATGAACCAAACAGAAAGTAAATCTTCAAACAATTATGTTTTTCAGTGATACTCAAACACGAAATCCAATGGCTGGGAGCCTGCGAGGATCAAAACCCCGAATAATGATATGCTGCCTGTCAACACAGGAAAACCTGATATTACCCATTTAGGCTGCTCTTGGTTTCTCACCCCAAACAACGGTTTAAAGGATAACCCACAATCTTTCTGGAGATGGAAAAAGGCATAAGAAGGCTTCTGTTGTGTTGTCATATACGACGAGTTAGCCATGAATGGCCAAAACAATTGATTTCTCGAGACTCTGTTTGACAGATTGTTTATTGAGAAAGCGTTCTGCTGCATATTCAGGTAGTTTTCTTCTAAAATAGAAGTGATAAGTGGTTTTTTAGAAACATGACAAACATCACTTCTTCAAACTGCTTATTTTAAGTAATGGGTACTATGAACAGTTATCATTAAGTACTGTCAAACAGAGGTGTTCTGGTCATGAAATTTACTAGGTTTGTTTGTTCACCCAGGTTTTTGGTGGTGGTGAGTTGAGAGAGGCTGCAGTGGATGCAGGAGAGGTGGTATGGAGGCGTGGGCTGCTGAAGCGTGTGGGACTGTGCCACGGAATCAGTGGGAATGCCTATGTGTTTCTGGCGCTCTACCGGCTGACCGGCAACAGGGAGTTCCTGTACAAGGCCAGGGCGTTTGCCTGCTTCCTGGTGGACAGAGCTCAGAATCTGATGGCTGAGGGGGAAATGCACGGTGGGGATCACCCCTATTCTCTGTTTGAAGGCATCGGAGGTATGGCTTATCTCTTATTCGACATGGTTGACCCCTCAGAGGCCAAATTCCCCGGTTATGAACTCCCTAGGCGCCTCGATGGCCCATTGTGAATTTTGGAAGCCATGGAGGCTCCCCCAAAAGCCATCCTTCCTAGGGTTTTTGAGGAATGTAGCTTTGCAGGTAAAGCTTGAGAGTTTACCGCAAATGAGTGGTTAGGGTCTTATCTAGTACCAGAGTCAAGTATGGATTATTGTTGATTGTGTATATATCATAGCAATGTTTTGTGAGATTTGTTGTCTCTTGATGCGGTTTTCTTTATTTAGGCGACCTACTTGGCTTTAGACCAAGTCTTTCTTGCCGATGATGCATGTTTTCCTTTAATTTGAGATTTGTTCTCTCTTGATGCGGTTTTTACTCTTACCTTCCATTCAATGAACAATCTCAACCATTCAAATAATCATCTCTTAACGCTCCTCAATAGAGAGGGAGAAGAAATGAAACAATAAAAGAAGATCAATAAAGCACAACTGGGAAGCCACACTTGGCAAATCTCAAAATGAAAGTAAAACCGTAAAGCATGAATGAAAAGGACTTGAAATCATTACAATTACTCACCCTTCAGCTAGTTCACAGTCGAGAGGAGAGAACATTAATTTCAATTGAATATAATGTATGAAAGTGAAAACTACAATCCTTCATTCTCAGGTAAGAACTCGAGATGTTGGAACCCCTATAACAAATGTTTCAACCTTCATTAATAGACATGCCCCTCCCCTCTCCACCTTTGTTTGGGTGATTCATTTGTATGTGTAAGGTAAGTTTGAATGCTAATCATGCATTATGCTTATGTGGAAACTCCTCATTGAGCTTCATTTTTTATACATCCTTTAAAGAACCCTTGAACCTTAGAGTGAACCATGTAAAGCCCTAATGATTAACCCATTTTCTTGTCTTTTTGAATGGAGAATTAGAGTGAAAGAAAGTCTGTCATAACTTCTATGTATTAGTAGTGAGTACAACTTTGCCTACATTATCTTTTGAGAGAAGAGTGACTAATTTATTTTCAGTGAAGGTAGGTTGAAAAATGGGTATAGATGGAAAATAAGGTTAAGATGATTGTGATAGTAGGATATTGATTAGGAAATGGATTTCTTATATGTAGCATGATAAAATTTATTTTTGGAAATAATTAGAATCTCAAACTTTTAATCAGGATTAGGATATCAGATTTTTTTCGCAAATGTATTGAACTGCTTGAATTTTGTTGGGATATAAATTGAGTATTTTTGTGGGTCTATTTTTTTATTAATTTTGAAATTTTAAATCTATTTTGGGTTTGTTTTGCTAAAATTCAGACTAAAATATGGATTGTACAATCTGTTTTCTTAAAATTTGTACTAATTAAATTTGTTTGGATCATGGATACCAATTTAACTTGAAACATGAATTGTGTGGCATGAATATGAGTTAGATTCATATTTTTATCTAGGTGATTTACATGTTATGTTTGGCTCAAGAATTAAATGTTTAGGAAGTCTGAACTTGGTTTAGTGTTATAATTTTGAAAATATCCATATGGGTTGCTGACTTGATGTATTGTAATTCATTGATGATGATCTTCCCATGACAGAAAAAGGCAAGTGTAGGGGAAAATGAAAAATTGATGGTTTTATATATTGTATATATATTTTTCATGATAAATACCCCCATAATAAAATAAAATGTGGGAAATTGTCAGGTTTTTGAAATTCAGTGTAATTTGGAATCAAATTCTAAATTCAAGCAAATTTCTATGGTTTTAATAGAAAAATAATATTTCAGATTTTTTTTGTTCAACATTGAATTTTAATTTAAGAAATGAATGTTCCTCAATGTTTTATGGAGGATGAATGAAGTAGTGTGCATCGCAAGCCTAACCCATGCAATTGCTTAAGCTTTTCTGCCCAACTTCATAGTTTCAAGATACCTCAACAACGCATTGCTAGATCAGCAAGACTCACCTTCCATTCAAGTGTCTTAGTTCAATCTAGCCAACTTGTCAAACCCCAGATAGATCAAGTGGACACCTTTGCAACACCCTAGCTTTACCATACCATTGTCTGAGCCCTATCATTGCATGACTCTAGTAGATCCAAGCATCATGCACACCTGAGCACTGTGTCAGTTTGGGATTGAAACACATTTTTAGAAGCCTTTTGTATCTATTGAGACCAAATATGACAACCCAAGTAGTGTTAAAATAAATCATTTTCATGTCTTATTAGTATTCATCAATTTGATTTTATAGAGATATATTCATTTGAAGAATATTATGTAATTTTTATATCAAAAGGGAAAAACTTAAGTTTTCATGAATTATATGGTTTTAAAAAAAATACAATTTATAAATTTTAGATTTTTAATTTTACAAAATGGGTGTCATTTTTTAACAAAATGGGTGCCATTTTAGTTTGAGATGAATTTTTGAGAATTTTTCTGAAAAGATTGATTTTTTTGAATGAATAGTGAAAAGAATGATTTTTATTGAAAACTGTCTTTTCGTCGCAGACATTTACAAAGTTCCATTTTGTATTTAAAACGGTTTCAAAGTAACATTAGTTTATTTATAGTATCAGTAATCTGATTAAGTTTATTGAAATCAAATTTTATGCTTGATTTTGGTGTAAAAGAAGACATTTATTCTGGAAAATTGATTTTCGTCGCATTTTGTGGGTTTAATTTTAAATTAAATTCTATCATTTCTATGAATTGAATTTGATAAAATGGATTCTATATTTGGAATCAACATAATTAATATTTGGAAATAAGGTGAACTTAATTTTTGGTTATAATGAATAATAAAAACAGTAAAAAATTATTAGCACAGTTAAGGCTAAAACAAGTTTATCGGGGGTTAAACAAAAGTGATAAGGGTTAAAATGACCTAAACACTTGTCTAAATCCTAATATATGGCAATATTTAGACCATATTTAATCTTATATTTTGAAATAGTCCATTTTGGAGCCATTTGGCTTGAGCAAGACATTAATATATTTTAGACTTTTGAAAAATTCCCAGTGTGTCCTCTCCCACACTTATAAAAGGGCATCTTTCTCCTCTCCTCTCCACACTTCAAGAGCCATTTGGTTTGACTAATACTTTCCCAAATACGATCATAACACCCCTCCCCAAGTCTTATAGGTTTTAGTTTTGGTAGAGTAACAAGCCTAGAGGGCTTAAGGTGTAAAGTAATGAAGGTTGTGGGAAGAAGAGGTAAAATTTTTAACCAAATGTTTTAATTTTATTTCTTCTTTTACCTCTTTCAAAACTCTTATAACCATTGTGATATAATAACATTAGTGTATCCCATATAATAAGATGTTATTGTTAGGACGGATAGGAAAACAACATATGGTTTAGAGGGGGGTGTGAATAGACCAAATTAAAATTTCTTAAAATGAATCGATTAATGATTTAATTTATGTATAAAATTTAATTAATAGAGTTAATTAGTAGCGAAATAAAAGAAAGAACACAAGAATGTTTTTTATAATAGTTTGGTCCAAAGTGGATATAGTCTACTCTTATACCTCTCTACTTAGTGAGAGATACGCTGTACACTATACTGATTTTTGAAGGGGAAATATAACCCAAATGCAACCTACTTTTTCTAGTGGAACTATAACCAGAATGACACTTGACTTTTGTACGGGGAGTCACAACCCGATTACAACCCTGACTTTAGATATTGCGAGTCATAACCTGAACGATCATGACTTTAGAATCTGAGAGTTACAACCCGAAGATAGAAAATGATTTTGTATGTAAAAGTGTAACGTTAAAGTGAAAGCATGTGAGAGATGAGAATAAGTGTTGCAAACTCAAGCAACTAGAATGAAATAGATAGAAGAAGAATAAATACAGATACTGGTTCTTGAGTGTTTGATCAGCTTGATTGTCTCATCAAGACAATAGAAGAAGTTTTAGATGTTTGTGTTTAGCCCTTGAGAGATCGTCCCACGACAGTGAGAATGTTCAGCACAAGTTGAATGTACCACACTTTTCAGTGTCAACACCATCGCACTCTTCACAATGTATCACTTGTAAATATGAAAGCTCTTATAAAAAAGTATCATATGCGTAGTCTGTTACTTTCTCACCTCTCAGCATTAAGCTCGATCCCCTTTTTAAAACATATAAACTCAACAAAGTTGAGAGAGGTTAGAGAATTCCTAATTAAAAAATGATAAAACTAGATCACCGAAAAGAGAGAAAAGAAAGAAATCATCGTTGTATAAATATCGCTAACTCACAACCGAAATTTAAAATAATGAAGACCGATTCAAACAAATTTGAAATCATTCGAATGAATAATTTAAAGTAGATCTGTAATAATAGGTCAATGAAAGATCCCATGAAAATAACAAGTTTAAATTTGATATATGAAATTCAAAAACATTCCATTTAAAACAAGCAATAAACATGCAGAGAAATTAAAAACCAAATAACACTGAATTACAAATATTAAAAAAAGTTTGAATGAGTTTCATATCAACTAATATTAATTTAGAAATAATAAAATCGATGAAAACATCATAAAATAATAAAAATGATTTTTGAGTTTCGAGGTGTAAGTTTCATGCGTGAAATTAAAACACCATTTGATCTTCACAAAAACTAGTTTAAAACAATACAAAATAGTTCTTATAGGTTCTACATAATTAATATGAATTTATAATGTAATCAGAACAATTTAAATATATGAAACAAACATACAACAAATAGATATATGAAACAAAATGTAAAACATAGCATTTTTCTAAATTTTAGAAAAACCTGTAGAAATTCACTGAACTACATAGCCAAATTCACGTAGGGGTTTTCACGTAGGTGTTTTTATCTATGTAAGTGAATTGACCACGTAGGCAAATCGATGTAACCGAATAAGCGTAATCAATTCACCACGAAGGTGATTCACGTAAGCACATTCTTCATGTAGGTGATTCACGTATCTGAATTCCTGAAAACTAATTTCAAACAATATAGAGATCGGTTTAGAAGTTGATTTCTTCTAATGAAATGTACATAATCTTCTTAGCTTTCCAACAAAAAAAAGCACTCAATTTGGAGTTATGTAGCTCAAGATATGGTTGAAATACATAGGGTAAATGATTCTGGAAAATCAGCTACGTCGATCACAAATTGACTAAGTGATTCACAAATCAGCTAAGTGGTTAAGCATTTGGCTACTTGGTGAACAATAATTTTGCTTCATGGGAGGAGTGAAAATCAATTATAAATGATATTTTATAGTCCAAATGACTTATTTATCCTAAGAACTCAATGTAAAACTTGTAGAACATATTATAAACAATCAAAACATGAAATTTAAAGATATTTTATGCAATCAAATATTATGATATGATCAAAGTTAAACATACTTTAATCAATAAACAATTCAAAGTATTAAGCCATTTAAAAGAAATGAAACAAATAAATCTTTGTAATTATCAAAACATAGTCATTCAAGGAGCCACTCAAAATTCCCCTTTTTGATAATTACAGAACCAAGTATAATTTCAAAAACATCTCCTCCTTTTTGAAATTATCAAAAAGATAAGGCATCAATAGAACAAATGTTTCTTTAAAAAGAATATAAGTAGTGTATAGAATGTTCTTAGACATTTATGTGTCAAAACATATGTCAATGAGTCACTATAAATCCTTTTTTTAAACATGTATCAAGGAGACACAATAAAACCATCTATTGTTAAAACTTAGAATTAAATATAGTGAGCAGATTTTTTTTTAAAAGTTGTTTGAGAAAAAAAAGAGAAGACTTACATTTTTTATGCAAAATGATGGTTTAGATAGTAAGTTAACATCATCTAGGATGAATGGTAAGTTTTAAAATAGTTATATAATAAACAAATATGTACAAAAATTTAACAAAAGTAATCTAAAAAATAGATTCCATATTTTAAGAATTTCATGTAAATTTGAAAGATTTAGAATATAAACATATTCAAACTCCCCCTAAACACATGAAAATATATAACTATTAAGATTCTAACATGCCAAGCTCAAATTTAATATTTTCAAACTGAGTAAAGTCTAAAGGATTAGAAAAGATGTCTGCAAGATGATTTTGAGTATGGATAAACTCTAAAATAATATTTCCCTTTGTCACATGATCTCTAATAAAATGAAATCTAACATCAATGTGATTTGTTCTAGAATGTTGTAAAAGATTCTTAAAAAATAGAAATTGTAGATATATTATCACAATATATAGGCAATTTACCAAGATAAATTCCAAAATCACATGAAGTTTTCTCAATCCATAAACTTTGAGCACAACAACTAGCTGTAGAAATATACTCAAATTCTACAGTAGATAAAGCAACTGATAATTGCTTCATAGAAGACCAAGAAATTAAACTTTTTCCAAGAAAATGAAACATATATGATTTTTTTTCTATTAATTCTACAACCTCCAAAATTAGTGCCAAAATACGACATTAAATCAAAACAGTTATACTTAGAATAACATAAACCATTGCTAGCAGTTCCTTTAACATATCTAATTATTCCTTTCACAGCTTTAATATGACTTGCTTTAGGATCATCTTGAAATCTTACACATAAACAAATATTAAACATGATATCGGGTTTGTATATAGTTAAAAAAAGTAGGCTACCCATAATCCCTCTATAAACTTTAATATCAACAAATTTACCTGAAGCATCAACATCTAATTTAGAATTAGTACTCATAGGAGTTTTTATAGATTTATAAGAATCAAGACCAAATATTTTAACTAACACTTTAGCACGATTTATTAAGAAAGATCCCATCTTTTCTTTGAGAAATTTAAAGTCTAAGAAATAAATTTAATTCTCCCATTAAGCTCATGTCAAACACAAATGACATCAAAGTAGAAAAATAATTACAAAGCAATTCACTTGGGGAACCAAAAACTATATCATCAACATAAATTTTCACATTTAAAATAGCATTAGAAATTATTTTAATAAAAATAGTAGAATCAACATTACCTTTCCTGAAACTATTATTCAATAGAAACAAAGAAAGCCTCTCATACCAATCAAAAGGTGCTTTTTTGAGACCATATAGGGATTTTGATAATTTAAAAAGATGATTAACAAATTTTTTATTTTCAAAATAAGGGGATTGATTAACATAAAATTATTCTATTATAAAACCATTTAAGAAAGAACTTTTAACATCCATTTCATGCAACTTAAAACCTTGAAAACAAGAAAAATCTAACAAGATTCTAATAGCCTCTAACCTGATAGCAGGTGAAAATGAATCTTCAAAGTCTATACTTTTTTCTTGAGTATCCTTGGACAACAAGTCTGGATTTTTTTTGATAATCTATATAGATTCATCCATCTGAAGGACCCCGAAACACCCTGAGAGGGGAGGGGTGTACCAGGGTGTCAATTTTTTCTTATAAACTGATGGATTTTGTTCCCACATTGATAGGAACCTATTAAACCTTTCTAATGAGAAAGTGAAAAAAACAAACAATCACATGCAAAGCGAAGACACAACAATTTTACTTGGTTTACCACTAAGGGCTACGTCCAAGGAGCATACGCCGACAGGTTTTCGGTCATACTAAAGTCCACTAATCTTCACTTGTTTTGGAGTACAAAAGTTTAACACAATCACTCTATGCTAGACGCACCGCCTTTATAAGGTTTTAGGGATAGCACACTGCGTCCCTCAGATCACTTCCATTGACTCCCCCTTACTCACCACGCTGGGAAGAATATGAACTCAATTTATCAACTTAAAGGCCGATTCAGTGGGTTGGCATTAAATGATGAATTCTTAACTGTAGATAGATGCTCTGTTGAAGTCCTATTTTTCCATATAGATGTAATCTACTTTTCCGCATACTGTTCGCTCACGAACTTGTCCTATGTGAACTGGCCTTCTTCCTTCACGTAGTGCAGTACTCCGCGTACCACCTCTATGTACCACCTCTACGTACTGCCTCTGCAAATCGCAACCGCGTACAGCCTTCGCAAACTGTATTTGCGTACCACCTCCACTTCTGCTCTCGTGTACCGCTTCTTCACCACATACCAACTTCTCTGCAGACCTTCTTTCATGTACCACCTTCCTTTGCGTACCGACTTGCTCTGCGTACCGCCTCACTTTCTCCGCGTACTGCAATAGCACCACAAATCAAGTTCTTCCTCCGCATATAGATTCTGCTACGCAAACCTATCTTCCCTTTGCAGACTACAGAAAACCCTTCAGAAAAATTGATTACATGCGAACCTCTTTCGGACTTAGCCGAATTCCCAGAGCTATGAATTACTTTAATGAAATTCTCTCTACTCTCCTTAACAATGGGATTAGTGCTCCTTATATTGGCAAATAGATCCGCATAATTCGCCAATTTGAGATTTACTAAATCTTTGATATGGCACCGCCTTCACCGTGTACCGTGCATCTCCCACGAACTATTTCCCTACGCGGTCCACATACCACCACTCGTCTCTTCACGATGGCCGAACTCTTCCACGAACTAATCTCTACCTCATTTTCACCAACAATCCATCCCGAAAACCATCTCTTCCGTGAACCTCTCCGCCTCGTTTTCGTGAACGACACGCCATCCCACAAACTGTCACACCTTCTGCGTATTGCGAGCCTTCCCACAAAATGCAAGTCTTCACCGCGAACAATTTTTTGTTCCACAAACCATTCCCGCAACATGGTTCTTGGTTTTCCATTCCACATACCATATTTCGTGATCCGCGAACTGTTCCTACTATGTGGTTTGCGGTTTATTTCCTTTGCCAAAACTCTTCCTTTTCCAAAAAAAAAACTCATGATTTTGAGTCCCAAAAACTTAGAAAACACTAAGAAATAACGCCACCTTCAATACTGCTTTCAGCCTAAATCATAAGATCACATTCCTTGAAAACTCCTTGATCAACCCAATGAGGATTGAAAACAAACAGAAACCATACTCCATTTCCAGCAAAGAACAACCTTGGTTCCAACACCAACTTGTTTCTAACGATCCATTTAGTTCTGATTACCTGCTTATTCTTAGACAATTCAACTAAAAACCGAACATTATTTCTAAAAAATTTATTAAGCTCATATTTCATAGAAATAATTCAATTATCATCATTTAAAGTATCAACAACATCATTAGGAACATGTTTTGAAACAAAAGAAAAGTTTGCAAAGAAGTTTAAAGTAGTAATTCTGGTTTTCATACCAGAACCAACATTACCAATCACATTGTCAATGGGATGATCATTATGAATCCTCAAAGATCTAGGATCAGATTGAGAATCATTTTTCTCCCCCTAAACATATACTCTATCTAGAGATTTTTCTTCATAAAAATTAAAATCCCTGAAATCATCTTCAATATTTTCCAAAATAGATTTATGAACATCACAAGATTCATCAAACTTTCTACGTATAGATTCTTCGACAGTCCTAGTATGCTTATTAGAAACTCTATAAGATTTATTGTTAGAAGAGTAACCAAGAAATATATCTTCAACACCTTTATCATCGAGCTTATCTAAATTATATTTTGTATTTAAGATAAAAAATTTACAACCAAAAACACTAAAAATAACCAACAAATGGTTTTGTACCATTAAATAATCCATAAGGGGTTTTCTTCAACAATGATCTAATATAAAATCTATACAAAACATAACAAGCATTATTAACAGATTCATCCCAAAAATATTTTGGTAAACTATATTCATTAAGCATGGTTTGAGCCATTTCTTCAATAGTTCTATTTTTTTTATTCTACAACACCATTTTGTTGTGCTGTTCTAAGAGAATAAAAATTATGAGCATAACCATCTTCTTCACAATTTTTTTCAAAATTAAAATCAAAAAATTCACCTCCATTATCGCTTCTTATAGAAACAATTAAATTACCTTTCATATTTTGAACTAGCTTAAAAATGTAATAAATCTAGCTAAGGTTTCATGCTTATGATACATAAAATAAACCCATGTAAATCTACTAAAGTCATCAATAATAACATAAATATATTTCTTTCCACCTAAACTAGAAATTTTCATTGGACCAAATAAATCAAGATTTAATAATTCAAGAGGTATAGAAGTAGAAACATGATTAATAGATTTGAAATATTCCTTATACTTCTTAATTATTAGGAATGAATCACAAACAAAATCTTTTCTTACCTTTAACTTGGGTAAATCTATAACATGTCTATGCTTGGCTAAAATGTGTATCATTTGAAATGAGCATGACCAAACCTTCTATGCTAGAGAACATCATCTATTTCTATAGGATTAAGAAACTTAACATTTTGATTAGATATATCTGAGAAATTAATAAAATAAATATTATCTTTTCTATTGGCATAAAATAAAACAATGTTTTCTTTAAACACTAAACATTTTTCATCTTTGAACTTAACATGCATATTATTATCACAAAGTTGAGAGATGCTAATTAGATTATGTTTCAGCCCTTCAACATATAAAACCTTAGAAATTAAAACAAAATTTGAAATACCTACTTGACTAAAACCTTTAACCTTGCCTTTAAAGTTATCTCCAAAAGTGGCAGAGCCTCAATCACATTTGGTGTAAGATAATAAATTTGATAGGTCATTGGTCATGTGTCAAGAACAACAAATTTCCATGTACCATGTGTTTTTCTTGATACATCCAAGACATTTTTCCTATAAAAAAAAATGCTTACTTGACATTTTTGGTACCCATACTATTTTGGGTCTAACTGGGTTAGCAATAGAATTTTAAGGTACCCAAATAGATTTAAAACATTTATTATAAGGTACTCTAAAAGATAAATTCTCCAAAATAAATTTTCTAGTATAGCCAAGAGATTGAGGATATCAAAGAGAACATTTATTAGCATAATGTCCTTGCATACAACATTTACAACATGTAATAGAATAAATCATTCTAGAATAACTTATAATAAAAGTAGTCTTGTATAATTTAGGAATCTGTGGATTATAACCAAAACTAGTTTTATCTTTACTTAGTTTCATCATAGCTACAATTTTTTCATATTTTTTCATTTCCTTAAACAAAATTGGTTAACATTTCTTTTAAGCATACAAATTCCTTTCTAAGATTATCACTTTCCTTCTAAATAGAATCAAAATCATCATAGATCTTATCTTTGGAACATGAAGAAAAATTTCTTATTTCTTCCATTAGGGCATAATTTTCCTTATTAACTCTCTCATTATCTTTGATAAGACTCTTATTTTCTTCTTTTAATTAATTATACAACTCAGTAAATCTTAAAACATCCTTTTGATGTTTTTTATTTTCCTCATATAAATCATCAAAGTTGTAACCATCACTATCAGAATAATATCTAGAATCAGAATTATTACATACCTCATTTATATTTACTGCCATCAAGTAGTGGTTAATTGTCTCTTTTTCACTTTCATATTCATCACTTGATTCAAATACTATGTTTCAACTCCATCCATCATGATAAGCACATTTAAATTCCTTTTTTTTATTTCTTATCTCTACCTTCTTACTTCAGCTTATGGCAGTTTGATTTGATATGACCCTTCTTCTTTCATTTATAACAGGCCACATCTGGACCATATGTGATACCATTATTTTCCTTTCAATTATTATTTTGAACTTTAATTGGTCGCTTCTTGAATTTTTTTCTTTCCCTTCATCAAATTATAAATATTATTTCTTATATTGGAAATTTACCCTTTGCCACTTTCCTATGCCTCGGATTCTGAAGAGTTAGAAATAACATTTATACGTGACTTGAAATCAATACCTTTATTTTTTCAAGTCTCTTATTTCGTAGTATTATTCAACTCAAGTTCATATTTAAGAAGTGATCTAACGAGTTCATCTAGTGTGCACTCTTTGAAGTTCTTACTTTCATCAATCACAACCTTCTTTGCATGCCATTTCTTAGGTAGAGCGATTAAGACTTTTTCAACTAGTATTGGGTTTTCTAAATCTTTTCCAAGGGAGTTCATTCAATTAACAATACTTTTTAATCGGTGGGACATTTTATTGACACTTTCATCTTTTTCCCATATTGAAATCCTGGTACTTCACTCGAAGAATTTTGAGTTTGGTTTTAATCAGCTTGTCTGAGCCATGGTGAGTAACTTGTAAAGTATTCCATATTTCATGAGCTATCTTACATGAAGACACATGACTAAACACACTTTTGTTAATAACACAATATAAAATATTTACAAATTTGTAATTTAAAACATATCGAGCGTCATCCTTTCTAGTAAGAGTATCTGGGTCAGCTTTTGGTAGTGTGTATGATTTTCCATGATCGACTAGTGTTCTATGCTTAGTTGCTTGAGGTATGCCTCCATTCTGGATCACGAGTAACCATAGTCATTTCCATCAAAGTGTGGTGGATTATAAGGAATCCATCCATCATTTATGTTCATTACTTCCATCTTATAGATCTTATAATTAGGTTGTGAGGTCAAAGAAAACTTTAGCATAATAAAATACAAACAATAGACTCAATAGAAGGATTGGATAAATTATAAAAGGAACTACCTTTGATACCCATTTTTAGGATGAATAGGAATATAACATATAGACTGGGGGGGGGGGTGAATAGACCAAATTAAAATTTATTAAAATGAATCAATTACTGATTTAATTTAATTATAAAAGTTAATTAATAGAGTTATAAAAATAGAAGAAAGATCACAAAGGTGTTTTTTTTATAGTAGTTCATTCCAAAGTGGACTTAGTTTACTCTTATACCTCTCTACTTGATGAGAGATTCATTTTTAACTATACTATTTTTTTAAAGGGAAACATAACCCAATTACAACATACTTTTTCTAGTGGAAGTATAACCAGAAAGGCACCCAACTTTTGTATGGGGAGTCACAACCCAATTATAACCCTGAATTTAGAAATCGGGATTCACAACCTAAACAGTCCTGAATTTAGAATTTGGTAGTCACAACCTGAAGATAGAAAATTATTTTGTATGTAAAAGAATAACGAGAAAGTGAAAGCTTGTGAGAGATAGTAAGAAGCATTACAAACTCAAGTAATAAGAATAAAATAGATAAAAGAAGAATAAAACAAAGGTACTGGTTCTTGAGTGTTTGGTCAACTTGATTATCTCTTCAAGGTAGTAGAATAAGTTCTAGATGTTTGTGTTCATCCCTTGAGATATCATCTAATAGTAGTGATAGATGTTCAATATAGGATGAATGTACAACACTTCACTGTATCAACACCACCACACTCTTCACACTATATCACTTGCAAATATTAAAGCTCTTGTCAAAAAGTATCATATGAGTAGTTTGTTACTTTCCCATATCTCAATAGTAAAATCGATTCCCTTTTTAAAACAAACAATCTCATCATAATCGAGAGAGGTTAGAGAATTCAAAATTCAAAAATGATAAAACTGGATTATCAGAAAGAGGCAAAAGAGAGAAATTATCATTGGATAAATGTCGCTCAACTCATGACATAAATTTAAAAAAACAAAGAATGATTCAAACTAATTTGAAATAATTTGAATGAATAGATTAAAATGGATTTATAATAATAGGTTAATGAAATATCCCATGAAAATAACAAGTTTGAATTTGAAATATGAAATAAAAAAATCCTGTTTAAAACAAGCAATAAACATGTGGATAAATTCAAAACCTAATAACACCACATTAAAAATATTAAAACAAGTTTGAATGAGTTTAATATCAATTAATATTAATTTAAAAACAAAAAAATCAATGAAAACATCATAAAATAATAAAAATGATTTTTGAATTTCAAGCTGTAAGTTTCATGCGTGAAAATAAAACACCCTTTGATCTTCACAAAAACAAGTTTAAAACAATGAAAAAAAGTTCACATAGGTTCTACATAATTAATACGAATTTATAAATTCATTTGATCAATTTAAATATATAAAATAAACATGAAACAAATATATATATGAAACAAACCATATAACATATCATTTTTCCATATTTTAGAAAAACTTGTAGAAATTCACTGAACTACATAGCCAGATTCAGGTAGGGTTTTTTCATGTAGGATTTTTTATCTACATAAGAAAATTGACCATGTAGGAAAAATCAACACAACTGAATCAATGTAAGTGATTCACCACATAGGCGATTCACTTATAAGGGATTCATGTAAGTGAATTATTCACGTAGGTGATTCACGTATCTGAATTCCTGAAAACTAATTTCAGACAATATAGAGATCAATTTAGAAGTTGATTTATTTTAATGAAATGTATATAATCTTCTTAGCTTAAAAAAGAATCACTCAATTTGGAGTTTTGTAGCTCAAGATATGGTCAAAATATAGAGGGTAACCGATTTTGGAAAATTAGTTACATGGATCACAAAAGGGCTACATGGTTCACAAATCTGCTACGTGGTTAAGCATTTGGCTATGTGGTGAAGAGTAATTTTACTGAATGGGAATAGTTAAAATCAAGTATAAATGACATTTTAAGGTCCCAAATGACTTATTTAGCCTAGTAAATCAATATAAAACTTGTAGAACATGTTATAAACAATCAAAACATGAAATCTAAATATATTTCACACAAAGAAATATTATGATATGATCAAAGTTAAACATACTATAATCAATACAAAATTCAAAGTATTAAGACATGTAAAAGAAATAAAACAAATAAATCTTTATAATTATCAAAAAATAAAGTGGTTCAAGGAGGCACTCAATATTTATCATGTTCATGGATTAACATTAATCTATCTCCTTATTTATTTAATAGGAAATGAAACCATTGTTCGCGTGTATGGCGGACTATCGCCTCATGAACTGGTATAATTTTTTTTCCATCACCTTCTCTCACTACTGGTTATAATGAAGGATTTAAAGTATATATATGATATTCATGAAATACTTATAATCCTTTAAAGACATCATCTATTTTCTTACCATTCCATCCATTGGAAAATGATAATGTCATTCATGCATATGTGTGAATTACCACCTTCATGAAGTGATGTGATTCGTTTTTCATCACTGTCTCACATGGATTATATATATGTGTGTATTTAAATAGATAATATTATATTTATTATATAATAATCATTCTATAAAGATAAAATAAAACTTACCTTCTTTCCCTCATGTTTGTTGAAAAATGAAAACATTACTCATGAGTACGTACGACCTACCGTCTCCATGATTATAACGTAATTTATTTACCATAACCATATAAAATAGTTGGTTCTAAAAGTATAATTAATGTATAAAAATGATAATTATAACATCATTATGATTCTGTAAATGATATAATCATGATCAAATTGACCAAAGTCAACCTACCAAAGTCATTTTGGACTTATAAACCAAAGTTCCTCAAAACATTCAAAGTAAACTTAATCAATTAAGTAATTAATTACAACAAGGATATAAGTGAAATAAAAGGAATAATGAACTTGAAAAAGTTAATTAAATAAATAAATAAATAACAAAAGTCTATTATTTAGGAAGATAAATTATTTACTTTACAATTCAACTTGAGGTAAGGGACACTTTACCTTTATAACCTCATCTTATATTTTTTAAAGATTTATTTTATAAATCATTTTCTTCCATATCTATATTCTTAAAATTATTTTATGAATGTATTTATATGGGCATAAATCAATTATAAAGGAAATTTTATGTCTCTTTTGACTTTATTTCAAAGGTTTTCAAAAGGAATATTTTTTCTAATTTTATACGGAATGTTTTTGAAAAAAAGAAAAAAGGAATGCTCTATTTTAACAAATATGATGTCAACCGTTTTTCCTACCGCTATAAATACTATTTTCTATTTGGATTCCTTTACATGATTTTATATTTTCTTCTAAGAAAAACCTTTCTTTCTTTCTTTTTCTGATAATTTTTAAAAAGGGTTTTAAATGGAATGGATATTTCGATATCTGAAAATGTTTTTCTTTTGGGTGAAAAGAATATTTTTATTAGTTTGATGGTGGAAATGAAAGATTTCACGTGTTATGATTATGCTATTATTCTTGGGAATTGTTTATAATGATGGGTGAGCCTAATATAGCTCATGATGATGAGTGAGCCCAATATAGATCTTCAATGCATTGGGTAAAGATATGAAGTTACTCAGTTATAGGTTTCTCCTAAGAGATTATTGGAATTTACTAGGTAGGTTATTCCATTAGTGATAGTGATTGTATGAGTGATATGAAAATTATGTCCCAAGTTACCAACATGATTTTTCTATTCTTTCTGTGGTTTTTTCATGGAAATATTATGATTTCACAAGGTAAGGTAACAAGTTAAGTTTAAAGGGATGTTTATGCTGCTTCTTAAGGGTGAAATTTATAACTTCAAAAAGATTTCAAGAGTTTTCATGATTATAAATAAAAGTTTATGAGTTTTATTTTACCTTTATGATTTATTATAATTTTTTTATGAAAATATTTAGGTAGTGAAGTTAATTTCTTAGTTAAGGAATTTTTTATTTTGTGCACAAAGTTTATTATGAAAAATGAAAATTTTTATAATGTAAATTCATAAACTAACATGTTTCTTCATTTCTTTTTATACGTCCCTTAATAAGATTTTGTGCTCATCCCATGTTTCAAAATGTTTTTATAAGGTTTTAAGGATGAGTAGGGATAAATATGAGGTCAAGATGAAAATTTTGTAGATATGTCATGAAATGAAAACTTTTTATATCTTAAAAGTTTTGTATTATGGAAAAAATGGATATTGGGTGAAAGTGCCCACTTTGTGATGTAATATTTTATTATGTAAGGGTGATGACCTAATTCTCTAAAACTATAAACCTAAAAGGTATTTGGGAATGAAAGAAAATGAATTATTGTCTAAAGATTCAATTTATGAATTGTTTAAGGCCGATTCCTTATACCAACATTGTAATTTATCCATATTTTTATCTCTTAGATGTCATGAATGACCTTATAAGAAATCCACATTTCAATCATACCTTAATATTTAGTGTTTTTTCATGATCATATATTGAAACTAAGTTTAGGAAAGGTTTTCATGCTTTCTTTGGGATGTTATAATACATGTTTTGGGAAAGTGTAAGGTTGTGTATTTTTTGTGAGACAAGCATGGATCTCAAGTGCATTATATTCATTGAATTCTTCTCTCCATGTAAAAAAATCCATTGTTCGAGATCTTATCCATAAGATTGAAACCATGATCAACACCTCATTTGTATAAGTGATTAATAGAACTAATCCATCCCAATAGATTTGATCCAATCACCTAACTAAAGTACTAATTCAATCCGCTATGATGACCAATCCACCAAGCACTATAGTAAATAACATTCCAAATCAAAGTAGCCCAGCCAACCCAACAACAAATCATTTTCTATGCCCAATTTAGCAACCCATCTACTGATCTACACACATATCATGGATTTTAACCACATGAAGAAGTTCAAGATTATCCTTGGTATTGTGAAGAAAATTCATTTTTTTGACTCTTCTAATAGTCTTAATTTAAGATTGTATAGAATGGAATAAAATCAAGTGATCGTGGGGGAGAACTAACCACTTCTGTTTCAGCTAAGTGAGGACCTCGAAGCTTCCCCTTCTACATGATGCATGATGTCACAAATCATTAACTACTTAGTTGAAGGAAATGAATCTCATAAATGAAACATGATAAAATAATTTTTTTTATAAACAATTGATATTTTCTCTCCTTGGACTTGGTGGTTGATATTTGTTAAGATATAAATTTTTTATTAGGAGTATAAAATGTAAAGACCCGTAAATTTCAAGGACATTTTTTTCTTAATTTTCTTTGGAATTTTACAAGAACGCAGTTTCTGACGGCACCTGATTCTGAGGCCCGGTGTGCCCGGAATCATTTTCCGAAGTTTGGCTCGGGTACGTTCAGTGAACGAACGAGCGGGTTTTTTCTAACTTTTGAACCAGTGCTCGGAATCAAATTCTGAGGGCACCGATGGAATCACAACGCCGGTTTTTGCTTAGAAACGCTTCTTCCGGAGTTGCGTTTTCTCGGGAGTGGTTTTTAATTTTTGGGCTTTAAGTTAAGAAATAAAATAATGTGGTATGAAAAACTTTATTTTATTTCACTTAAAGCCGCTTAAAGCCACTTTAAGCTGATTAAGCTGAGTTGAAGCGGATAGGGTGGAACCCAAAATATCCTACCCTCTTGGTAGGATATTTGTGAGGTGGGGCCCGCACGAGCCCCACCGTTTCTTTTCCGCTAAGTAACGCACCCGTGAAAACCCTTTTTAATGAAGGACAACTGGGGCGTTTTCTTAAACAATTAAACGCTCCTATTAATTGGGCGGTTAATTCGTTGAAATTAATTCTATGAATTAATTTGTTCGTTTCTTAACCTGTTTTCAAACCGTTGGCATGTTAATAAAATAAGGCCAATGCACCTTTCTTGAGGATTGTTCGTTGAGAGAATTTGACAGAAACCTTAAGTCCTTCCTCCTCCTTCGTGAAGAACGTGAAGAATGCGAAGAACGCGAAGAACGCCGGCCTTCGACGAAAGGTGACGAAGAACGCCGAACCCTCGGAGATCGACGACGCGACGCCGTGTTCCGTGACGCCAACGATTCTCCTCCTGCGACGTTCTTCTGCGTCGTTCCTTCTTCCGCGAAAAATCTTCGAACATCCGTTTGAGGTAGGAGTTTCCAAATCTTTTAAATTCCTTTGTGGATTTTATACTTGACATGGATTTAATTCGGGTAAATTAAATCCATGTGTTTCTTTAACCCTCGGAGATCGTCGACGTGACGCCCATCCGTGACGACGCGATGCCCTTCCACGACGCGACGATCACCTCCTACCGCGACGGTGAATTCCGCGACGTACTCGCACCCGACGAAGACGTTGAGGTAGGGGTTGTTTTGAAAATGATAATACTCCATGTTTGTTTCCCTTCAAGGCATGAACGCGGACCAACTAATTAACAAGTTGGTCCGTGGATTATTATTACGGTTCAGGTTTATCAAATTGATGGGAAATATTATGGTGTTGTTTCAAACCGCTAACGCGGTGGGTGCGGACCAACGAACAAGTCCAAACCACCGCATTCTTTCTCGTTCTTAGTGTGAGGAACGGCGGACGACGACAAACGGGGCCGCAAGGGCGATTTGAGGGCCTTGCGGTGAAGATCGGGTCCTGGGAGGACCACTGGCGAAGACCGCACGTAAAACGGACCACCGGAGCGCGTCCGGTGGTCCGCGGAATTCCACGCCGGCGCGCCGCCGGCAAAACCCGCCGCGGCCGGCATGCCGCGTCCGGGTGCTGCGGAGCAGCCCCCGCGCGGGGGCCGCGGTTCCTTCGCTCGGCGGCTCGGCCGGGCCTAGCCGAGCCGAGCCGACCCGCCGGGCCGAGTCGCGCCCAGGCCGGGCTGGGCCGCCCTGGCCGGGCCGGGTCGCACCAAACCGGGTCGGACCCGGACCTGGGTCGGGTCGACCCGGTTCGGGCCGACCCAGGGGGGTCGGGCCGGGTCGGTCCGGGCCCAGACCCCCCATTTTCAGACTCTTTTGGTTTTTCGCCCATATCTTGGGCTACGGACCTCCGTTTGACGTACTGTCAGCGGAGATGCGATCCTTGGATCGAGACGGTCGTTTAGGTATATTACACTCAAGGTTTCGGAATACTTTGGGTTCGGCCGGGTTGGTTCGTCCACGAAACCAACCGGGCCCTCAGAGCAGAAATGCTCATATCCTGAGCTTCGGGCGTCCGATTGACGTGCCATCGACTTTTTTGAATTCCTCTAAGTGAGACGAATCTTTTGGCTTACTCCGCCCGAGGTTTGGACGTAGGTGGAGTACGGTCGGGTTGGTTTTGCCTTAAAAACCAACTGGGCCCCTGGGACGAAAAAGCCAATAACTCTCAGACCGGGCGTCCGATTGACGCGCCGTCTACGACGTTGAGTTCCTGTTGGCGATACGGAAGTTTTGGATACATCAACTCTGGACTATGTGTCAGTTGATGTATCAGCTTCTCGGCTCGTGGAGCGGACCCTCCCGAACGAGCTTGCTGTGTGCGGGAACCCTAGTGCTGGCTGCGTTTGCGACGATGAAGATTGCTGGTCTTGTATCCTATGTGGGTCCGAGCTTAGATGATTCAGTGCTGGTCTTGTATCCTATGTGGGTCCCAGCTTAGATGATTCAGTGCTGGTCTTGTATCCTATGTGGGTCCCAGCATAGATAAATCAATGAAGACTGCTGGTCTTGTATCCTATGTGGGTCCCAGCTTAGATGATTCAGTGCTGGTCTTGTATCCTATGTGGGTCCCAGAATAGATGAATCAATGAAGACTGCTGGTCTTGTATCCTATGTGGGTCCCAGCTTAGATGATTCAGTGCTGGTCTTGTATCCTATGTGGGTCCCAGCATAGATGAATCAATGAAGACTGCTGGTCTTGTATCCTATGTGGGTCCCAGTTTAGATGATTCAGTGTTGGTCTTGTATCCTATGTGGGTCCCAGCATAGATGAATCAATGAAGACTGCTGGTCTTGTATCCTATGTGGGTCCCAGCTTAGATGATTCAGTATCTATATCTGATCATCTCTTTCACCTTTTCGATGATGTATTCCCGTGTGAGATGAGTCTTGACTTTCAACCCTTATCATCAAGATGATTGAGTTGTGCTTTCCTGTGTGGACTGAGTTGTGCTTTCCTGTGTGGACTAAGTTGTGCTTTCCTTTGTGGACTGGGTATGTTATTCCTATGTGGACTGGGTTGCACTTGGGATCGGATGTTGGAGCTGATCTGGGATTGATAACTTAGGTATATGTATGGGCATATGCGTAAGTAGTGTTGGATGATACTTCGTGATTGTATCTTTCCTTTGTGGGTTATCCTTTGTGGATTCTGGGAGACCTTCGGGGGTCTCGGGGTCCCTACTGAGTAGCTTATACTCACTCCTGCACAGGCTATGCCCGCACTACGTTGTGTTGGTTGCAGACGACGGACATCGTTGATCGTGGTGGAGGTTTGCGGAGCAGGACGGTACCTGGAGGTGGACCACTGGGCGAGACGTACTCGGAGCGGACGGCTGGACCCGAGGAGTTGTAGAGGCTATCTGTACCCACCCTTCAGGTGGGATTTCCAGTGGACGACTCGACGCTGCGTCTTTTTCTTTCAGTTCCTGTTTTTCCCCTTTCAGTTGTACTTTACAGTTGGGCTTGTATTTCCTGCCCCCTTTACTTTCCACACTTACTGTTGTACCCAGTTTTCTACTAGTGTTTACTTCTTCTGCTTGCTTGCTCTGTGGTGTATGTTTACTTTACAAAGGCAATGCCTTCCCTGTTTACTGGGATTTACGCCTTGGTGCTAGTCGCCAGCCCCTGGCCTATGGAAGGCGGGCTTGGGGTAGTCACGGCACGGGCCCCGAGGACGGGTCGTGACATAAAAAGGTGGGGGAATTGATAAAGCTACATTTTCACATATTTTTATTGGTATTTCATTTTTGATAACCATTATAATTAGTCAATACTTGTGAATTAATCTCATTTTTACTATACTAGTGTATTTTGGAGTTAATTCTAAAAATCATCTTAAAATGAAAATTTAATGGATTTAAATACTTTTTTTAATTATAATGCATATAAAATCATTGATGATGATTTTCTCATGAGAGAAAAAGAAAGAGTGAATAAAATGAGAAATTGATAGTTTTATATATTGTATATATATATTTTTCATGAGAAATACCCCTATAAAAAAATAAAATGTGGGAAATTCTCAATTTTTTTAAATTCACTATAATTTGGAATCAAATTCTAAATTCAAATAAATTTCTTTGATTTTAATAGAAAAATAATATTTCTGATATTTTTTGTTCAAAATTGCATTTTAATTTAAGAAATGAATGTTCCTCAATGTTTTATATAGGAAGAATGAATTAGAGTGAATCCCAAGACTAACCAAAGCAATTGTTCAAGATTTTCTTCCCACCTTCATAGGTTCAAGACACCTCAACAACGTATTGCCAGATTAGTAAGACTCACCTTCCATTCAAATATTATAGTTTGATATATCCAACCTATCAAAACCCATATAAATTAAGTGCACACCTTTGAAAAACCCCATATTTACCACACCAATTTTTGATCCCTATCATTGAATGACTCTAGTAGATCCAAGCATCATGTGAACCTTAGCACCGTGTTAGTCTGGGATTGAAACACATTTGTAGAAGTCCTTTGTATCTATTGAGACCAGATGTGATAAACTAATGAATTTTTTAAAAAATAATTATCCCATATTATTAATATTCATCAATTAGATTTTATATAGATCTATTCATTACAAGAATATTATATAATTTTTCCATTAAAAGGAAAATGTTTTATTTCTAACCAAATTGGGTTTTCATGCATTATATGGTTTTATTTAAAAATGAAAATTATAAATTTTATAATTTTAATTTTGAAAAAAGGGTATCATTTTTAATTCATCATGTCAAAATTATCTTGGGACGAGTTTTTGATAATTTTTAGAAAAGTTTGATTTTTTGAATGAATAGTGAAAAATATTGATTTTTATTGAAAACTGTCTTTTCATCTCTGATATTTAAAAAGTTATATTTTGTTTTAAAATTATTTCAAAGAAAAATTAGTTTATTTATATTATTAATAATCATATTAAGGTCATTGTAATCAAATTTTATTCTTTATTTTGTTATAAAAACCTTTTATAATTAAGAAGACATTTATTCTAGAAAGCTATTTTTCATCACATTTTGAGGATTTAATTTTAAATTAAATTCAGTCACATATATGAAATGAATTTGATAAAATGGATTACATATTTTTAATTATAATAATTAATATTAGGAAATAAGGTGAACTTAATTTTTGGTCATAATTAATAGTAAAAAGAGTAAAAATCTATTAGCACGGTTAATGTTAAAATAGGTTTACCGAGGCTTAAAATAAAGTGATAAGGGTTAAAATAACCTAAAAACTTGTCTAAATACTAATGTATGGTCATATTTATACCATATATAATATTATATTTGAAAATGGTACATTTTGGAGCCATTTTGATTGATTAAGACATTAATATATTTTAGTCTTTTGAAAAATTCCAAGTGTGTCCTCTCCCTCACTTATAAAAGGGAACCCCAATACTCTCCTCTACACACTTTAAGATCCATTTGGTTTGGCCAATAACTTACAAAATATCATCCTAACATCCCTCCCCAAGTCTTAGAGGTCTTAGTTTAGGTATAATAATAACCTTAGATGGATTAAGGTGTAAAGAAAAGGAGGTTTTATGAAGAAGAGGTAAATTTTTTAACCAAATGTTTTAGTTTTATTTATTCTTCTACATCCTTCAAAACTCTTATAACCATTGTGATATAATAACATTAGTGTATCCCATATATTGAGATGTTATTTTTAGGATGTATAGGAAGATTATAGATGGGTTAGAGGGGATATGAATATACCAAATTAAAATTTATTAAAATAATCAATTAATGATTTAATTTAATTATAAATAGTAATTAATAGAGTTAATTAGTAGAAGAATAAAAGAAAGAATACACATATTTTTTTATAATACTTCAGTCCAAAGTGGACATTGTATACTCTTATACCTCTCTACTCAGCAAGAGATACGTTATGACCTATACTGATTTTTGAAGGGGAATTATAACCCATTTTCAACCTACTTTTTATAGTGGAACTATAACCGAAAAGTCACATGGATTTTGTATGAGGAGTCAGAATCAAATTACAACCTTGAAATTAGATACCAAGATTCACAACCTGAACAGTCTTGAATTTAGAATTCAGGAGTCACAACCTAAAGATGGAAAATGCTTTTTTATGTAGAATAATAACAAGAAAGTGAAAGAACATCAGAGATGGGAAAAAGTATTACAAACTCAAGAAACCAGAATGAAATAAATAGAAGAAGAATAAAACACAAATATTGTTTCTTGAGTGTTTGATTAGCTTGATTGTAATGTCAAGAAAATATAAGAAGTCATATACATTTGTGTTCATACCTTGAGGGGTCATCCAACAATAGTGAGAAATGTTTACCATAGGTAGAATGCATAACACTTCATAATATCAACACCACCACACTCTTCACACTTTATCACTTGTAAATATGAGATCTTTTATAAAAAAGTATCATATGAGTAGTTTGTTAGTTTCTCACCTCTCAGTAGTAAGATTGATGACATTTTTAAAATAAATAAACTCAATATAACCAATAGAGGTTATAGAATTTGTAATTCAAAAATGATAAAACTAGATTATCAGAAAGAGAGAGAAAAGAGAAAAATTATCATTGCATAAATATCACTCAATGCACAACTAAAATTTAAAACAATGAAGACTAATTCAAAAAAATTGAAATCATTCAACTGAATAATTTAAATTAAATCCATAGTAATAGGTCAATGAAACATCTCATGAAAATAATAATTTTGAATTTGAAATATGAAATTCAAAAACACTTTGTTTAAAACAAGCACTAAACATGTGAATAAATTCAAAACCTAACAACACCACATTAAAAATATTAAAAAAAGTTTGAATGAGTTTAATATAAACTAATATTAGTTTAGAAACAATAAAATTGAATAAAATATCATAAAATAATAAAAATTATTTTTGAGTTTCATGCATGAAAATAAAACACTATTTGATCTTCACAAAAACTGGTTTAAAATAATGAAAAATAGTTCACATGGGTTATACATAATTAATATGAATTTATAAAGTCATCATAACAATTTAAGTATATAAAAAAAAATACAACAAATAGATATATGATACAAAATGTAAAATAGATCATATATACAGATTTTTGAAAAACCTTTATAAATTCACTGAACTACAACACCAAATTCACATAAGGGTTCTTTCATATAGGTATTTTTATCTATGTAAGTGAATTTATCATATAAGAAAATATACATAACCGAATTGATGTAAGAGATTCACCACGTAGGTGATTCACATAAGCGTATTCTTTATGTAGGTGTTTCATGTATCTGAATTCCCTGAAACTAATTTCAAACAATATAGAGATTGATTCAGAAGTTAATTTATTCTTATGAAATGTAAATAATATTATTATATTTCAAAAAAAAAATCACTCAATTTGGAGTTCATTAGCTCAAGATATAGTTGAAATACAGAGGGTAACCGATTATGGAAATTTGGATATGTAGATCACAAAATTGGAAACATGGTACACAAATCGGCTATGTGTTTAACCATTTGGCTACATGGTGAACAATAATTTTGCTGTATGGGAGTAGTGAAAATCAAGTATAAATGAAATTTTAAGGTCCCAAATGACTTATTTATCCTAGTAACTCAATATAAAACTTGTATAACATCTTATAAATAATCAAAACATGAAATCTAAATATATTTTATACAATGAAATATTATGATATGATCAAAGTTAAACATGTTTTAATCAATAAAAATTCCAATTATTAAGACATTTAAAAGAAATAAAACAAATAAATATTTTTAATTATCAAAACATAAAGTGGTTCAAGGAGACATTCAATATTACCCCCTTTTTTATAATTATAAAACCAAGAATAATTTCACAAACATCTCCCCTGTTTTGAAATTATCAAAAAATAAGGTTTCAATAGAAAAATTATTTCTTTTAAAAGAATATAAATAGTGTATAGAATTTTCTTAAACATTAATATGTAAAAACATATTTCAAGGAGTCACTATAAATCCATTTTTTTGAACATGTATCAAATGTTGTTTGAGAAAAAAATGAGAAATCTTATACAATTTTTTTTACGTGAACTGAAGGTTTAAATAGTAAGTTAACATCATCTAGGATGAATGAGAAGTTCTAAAATAGTTATATAATAAAAAAAATTCAAAAACAAAAAAAATATAAAAAATAAATTCCAGATTTTTTAGGTTTCATGTAAATTTTAAAGATTCAGAATATAAACATATTCAACCCCCCCAATGCATGAAAACATAAAACTATTAAGATTTTAACATTACAAGATCAAATTTTATATTTTCAAACTGAGTAAAGTTTAAAGGCTTAGTAAATATGTATGCAAGCTAATTTTGAGTAGGGATAAACTCTAAAAAAATATCTACCATATTCACATGATCTCCAATAAAATTAAATCTATCATCAATATGATTTGTTATAGAATGTTGTAAATGATTCTTAGAAATAGAAATTATAGATGTATTATCACAATATATAGGCAATTTATTAAGATAAATACAAAAATCACATGAAGTTTTCTTAATCCATAATCTTTGAGAACAAAAACTTGTAGTAGAAATATACTTAGATTCTTTAGTAGATAGAGAAATAGATAATTTTTTTTAAAGACCAAGAAATTAAATTTTTTCCAAGAAAATGAAACATACCTAATGTGCTTTTTCTGTCAATTCTATTGCCTCCAAAATTAGATTCAGAATACAATATTAACTCAAAATAGTTATACTTAGAATAAAAAAAACCATAGTTAAAAATTCCTTTAAAATATCTAATTATTCATTTCACAACTTTAATATGACTCTCTTTAGGATCATCTTGAAAATTTACACATAAACAAAAACTAAACATGATATCAGGTCTAGATATAGTTAAATAAAGTAGGCTACCTATCATGTCATTATAAAATTTAATATCAACAGATTTACCTGAAGCATCAAAATTTAATTTACAACTAGTACTCATTGAAGTTTTCATAGATTTATAAGAATCCAGACCAAACCTTTTAAACAACACTTTAGCATACCTAGATTAATTGAGAATGATCCCATATTTTCTTTGAGTAATTTTAAGTCCAAGAAAAATTTTAATTCCACCATTAAGCTCATGTAAAACTCAGATGACATCAAAGTAGAAAAATCATTACAAAGCAATTCATTAGAGGAACCAAAAACTATATCATCAAAATTTTTTTTTGAAATTAAAATATCATTATAAATTATTTTAAAAGAAAAATTAGGATCAGCATTACCTTTAGCAAAACTATTATTCAATAGAAATAAATAAATCCTCTCATACCAAGCACGAGGTTCTTATTTGAGACCATACAGGGCTTTTGATAATTTAAAAATATGATCAGTAAAATTTTCATTTTCAAAACAAGGGTATTGATTAATATAAAATTTTTTAGTTATAAAATCATTTTAGAAATCAATTTTAACATTATTTGATACAACTTAAAATCTTGAAAATAAGAAAAAGTTAATAAGATTCTAGTAGCCTTTAACCCAACAACAATTGCAAATGAATCTTCAAAGTATATACCCATTTCTTGAGAGTATCCTTAGGAAAAAAGTATGATTTTTTTATAATCTATCTAGATTTATCCATCTTGTTTATAAAGATCCATTTAGTTATGATTACCTACTTATTCTTAGACCATTCAACTAAAGACCAAACATTATTTCTAACAAATTGATTAAGCTCATCTTTCATATAAATAGTCCAATTAGAATCATTTAAAGTTTCAAAAACATCATTAGGAACATGGTCAGAAACAAAAGTAGATATAGAAAATAAGTTTAAAGTAGAGCTTCTAGTTTTCATACCAGAACTAATATTACCAATAAAATTATCAATGGGATGATCTTTATGAACCCTCAAAGATCTAAGATCAAATTGATAATCATTTTTATCCCCCTCCACAGATTCGCTATCTAGATGTTTTTCTTCACCAAACTTGAAATCCCTAAAATCATCATCAATATTTTTTAAAATATATTTTTGAACATCACAATATTCATAAAAATTTCTATGTATAGATTCTTCGACAGTCCTGAAATTCTTATTATAAAATATATAAGCTTTAATGTTAGAAGCTTAATTAAGAATGAAACCATCAACACTTTTAGCATTAAACTCATCTAAATTATCTTTTGTATTGAATATAAACACTTTATAACTAAATATATAAAAATAACCAACCAATGGTTTTGTACCATTAAATAATTCATAAGGGGTTTTCTTCAGTAAAGATCTAATATAAACTCTACTCAAAACATAGTAATCAATATTAATAGATTCAACCCAAAAATATTTTGGTAAAATATATTCATTAAGAATTATTAGATCCATTTATTCAATAGTTCTATTTTTCTGTTCAATAACACCATTTTGTTGTGGTGTTCTAGGGGTAGAAAAATTATGAGCACAACTATTTTCTTTACAAAAAATTTCAAAATTAAAATTGAAAAATTCACCTATATTATCACTTATTATAGAAATAATTAAAAAACATTTCATATTTTCAACTATCTTATAAAAATAAATAAATCTAGCTAAGGGTTTATTCTTATGAGACATAAAATAAACCCATGTAAATTTATTAAAATAATCAACAATAAAAAACATATTTATTTCCACTTAAACTATCAATTTTAATTTGAAAAAATAAATCAAGATAGAATAATTCAAGAGGTCTAACAGTAGAAACCTGATTGGTATATTTGAAAGATTCCTTTCATTTCTTACCTTTTAGACAAGAATCATAAAAAAAAACTTTTCTTACCTATAACTTGGGTAAATCTAGAACATGTACTTGATTGGAATAAATATTTATCATTTGAAAATGAGAATGACCAAACCTTTTGTGCTAGAGAACATCATCCATTTCTATAGCATTAATACAATTAACATTTTTATTATATATATCATATAAATTATTAAAATAAATATTATATTTTCTATTAGCATAAAATAAAATAGAGTCATATTAAAACACTAAAAATTTATCATCTTCAAACTTAACATGCATATTATCATAAATAAATTGACAAATACTAATTAAATTATGTTTAAGACCTTCAAAATAAAAAAATTTAGAAATTAAAACAACATATGAAATACCCACTTCACCGAAACCTTTAACCTTTTCTTTAGAGTTGTCTCCAAAAGTGACAAGACTCCATCACATTTGGTGTAAGAGAGGAAATTTGATAGGTCACTAGTCATGTGCCAAGAATAGAAACTTTCCTTGTACCATGTTTTGTTCTTGAGAAATCCAAGGAATTTTTCCTACAAAAATAAATTACTTGATATTTTTGGTACCAATGCTATTTTTGGTCCAACTAGGTTAGAAATAGAATTATTAGGTACCCAGAAAAATTTAAAACATTTATTGTAATGTACTCTAGTAAATAAATTCTTCGAAATAAAATTTATAGTATAGACAAGAGATTGAGGACACATAAGAGAATGTTAATTTTCATAATGCCCTTGTATATAATATTTACAACATGTAATAAAATAAATCATTCTAGAAGAAATTTTAATAAAATTCATCTTGTATAATTTATGAATCTGTGGATTATAACCAAAACTAGTTTTATCTTTACTTGGTTTCATCATATCTAATATTTTATCATATTTTTACTTTCCTTGAACAAAAGTGGATATAATTTCTTTTAATATTACAAATTCCTTTATAAGATTATCATTTTCCTTATGAAAAGACTCAAAATCATCTTAGATCTTATCTTTGTAACATGAAGTAGGATTTATTATTTATTACTTAAGAGCACCATTCTACTTATTAACTCTCTTACTGCATTTTATAATCCTCTTATTTTATTCTTTTAATTCTATATACAAATCAGAAAATCTTAAAACACCCTTTTGATGTTTTTCATTTTCTTTATATAACTCATAAAAGTTGTAACCATCCATATTAGAATAATATCTAGAATTAGAATTATTGAATACCTCATTTGTATTTACTACCATTAAGAAGATGTTAACTATCTATTTTTCACTTTTAGATTCATCACTTGAGTCAAATAATTCAGTGAAACTCCATCCATCATGATAAGTATGTTTTTATTCCTTTTCAAATTTCTTATCTATACCTTTTAAATTCTACTCATGAAGTTCCGATTGACATGAACCTTCTTTTTTCATTCATAACAGGTCACATCTAGACCATACGTGGTACCCTTATTTTCCTTTCAATCGTTATTTTTATATTTAATTGGTCTCTTCTTGAACTTTTTTATTTCACTTAATCAAATTATAAATACCATTTCTTATATTTAAAATTTACCCTTTTTCACTTTCCAGTGCCTTAGATTCAAAAGAGTTAGAAATAAAATTTATATGTGATTAGAAAGAAATTCCATTCATCTTTGAAGTTTCTTATTAGGTAATATTCTTCAAATCAATTTTTTATTGAAGAAGTGATATGATGAGTTCATCCAGTGTGTAATATTTAAAGTTCTTACTTTCATCAATCACAACCTTCTTTATATGCCATTTCTTGGGTATAGAACTTAAGACTCTTTTAACTAGTACTAGGTTTTCTGAAGCTATTCTAAGAGAGTTCATTCCAATCAAAATGTTTGTGAATCATTGGAACATTTTATTGGTGAAACATCCCAGCCCAAATGACCATGAAACCGATAGATGGATTGGTGGGTCGCATGAACTAAAGCGTGCCTCCCTATATACCAAAGGCTACCAACTAATAGTGAAGGTCTAAGGAGGTGATAGTGGGGAGACTTTACCCTTATGATTAGATTAATACATAGGTTTATCAGATTAAAAATAATAGACAATAGGAGAAGTAGTAATAAATGAAAGACAGAGCAACAAAATAATAATATAAACTGAGTATAAAAGATAACCAATTCCAATGTAAACAACAATTCTTGTATGTACAGATGATGATACATAAACTAAAACAATATACATACAAAAATAAATATGATATAGTGTAGTGCATAAATAAATAAAAGAAAAAGAATCCATGAGGGTGAAATCCATGAGAATCCTGAGCTCCAGATCAGTCCTATGCTCCTATCTCCCTGGTACAAGCAAGATAACATAAGAAACCACCCATGGTTCTGTGAACATGAGATCTACTCAGGTACCCTAGTGCAATGGTGTCCTGAGAAGGGTGTGAGATATAAATCCTAGTAAGTTACAACCCATGGTGTCTGCAACTATAACCAGTCCGTGCATATAAAATAAATAGTGTGCATGTATATCAAAATAAATCATCAATACAGAATAAATAAATAAACAAGTTGGTTTAGGTTCCTCAAGGATACCTGGCCGACCATAGTTGCTTCGGCCTAAGCCATAAATGTTTAAACCATGAGCAACTTGTACCAAGAGGTAAGGGAAAATAATAGCAGAAGCGTCATACAACAGGTATAAAGAGATAGACTAAACCCAAGCATGTGATTTGTCTTGGCGGTCGCATTCCATGGATATCAATTATAAACCATTAGCATTATCTATAAAAGTAACTACCAATTTTAAATAAGCAGCATCCCAGTCCCTTCCAAGGTTAACCCTAACAAGGAACCCATGTATCACACTAGAAGTGTCGTAAGGATCACTATCATCAGAGTCTATCTAATGCGATCTATGAAATGCCTCACATGTATCACTCCCATTATAGTATGAACTGAAAACCTCTGAGCCCATACCTAACATTTCATGTAGGGGAAAAAGTCTCAATTATTTCCTGGTATAACCATCTCACTGATGATCCCGTCTAAGGTGTCTCCCCTAGGGAACTGATATCACTCATAATGAGGTAAGAATAATTCATAGTGAGCCTGTAATAGAATACCAGTATCACCCCCAGTGTATACATAACTTAAACAGTGAAACTGATCACAAGAATGATGAGACCATCCTTGTAATTCCTCATAAGGAAACCCAAGTATCACTCATGGTATTCATAAGGAATTTAATTAATTAAATTAACAATATAATGGGCCATGCTTGTAAGCATGCCTTAGCATGAATCAATCGCACATTAAAAAGGACCACATCCATTTTTTATTCCATTTCATAAGAACAAGGGGCCACATCACATCTCAAATAAATTAAATATTAAGTCCAATACGTCAAATGATGCCTAACAAACATATCATTTTTTTTTCAATTGAAGACAATGCACCTCATCAATGGGTTTTATTGGAAAACATGTCATTGTTTAACAACAATTTATTTAGCTCAAACAAACATAACATTCAATAGGCATAACTTAATTCACCCAAAAAATCATTTTATAAAGTTATCATACATGGAAATAAAAAATTCATTATTCAAAGAGGCACTTAAAAAGGGTTACCTTGTCAACGGGGAAACTACCTATAAGGGAAGAATCATTTACAGGTCAGTCCAGCCATTAAGAGGTGCCTTGGGTTCATTAAACATCTGTATAAAAGAGGAAAATACCATTTATGACCCAAGATGAACACTTGGGAGGTGTTCAGAGCAATTTATTATTCAATTATAAATGGGAAATCATGCTGGCACACCCAATGGGTGTCCATGATCAAGGTCAACATCCTCTAATTACTAAACATCGATCATCGAAAGCATATCAAGGTGTGTATATAAATTTAGGATAAAGGAAAACCATTTTAAGGTGATTAATGACAAGATATGGCATGAGGCACAACAACGATATTTTATAAAGCAATGAAACTTTGAGGGAAAAGATATAGAACACTTACCTCATGCTTAAGATGTTCTAATAACCCAATATCAAGGTTTGATTCATTCCAATTTAGAATAAATCTAAAAAACAAAAATTATCCCTAAAAATAGGACAAATGATCTCACACCATGAAAACTCAATTGAGAGAAAACTAAATAGAGAAATATTAAAAAGTAATGAATAGATTATCAAGAGGAATCCATAGGGAATGACGTGATAGAATCCGATGATGGATGGAGGAGTTAGCATGAATCCCAAAATAGGGAATAAGAGGAGCCAAAAGTGCCATAGAGGAGAGCTCATACAGCTGGAGGAGGATAAGAAAGAAATAAATGATGATTTAACATCATTAAGAGAATTTTGGTAATTTTACCCTTAAAAACTGGGTTGTATGATTTGGCTAAAATATGCACCAACTGTGCAGTTTCCACTACTTAGGGAAACCACCTCGCATGGTTATGCTGCACAGTTTGGCCTAACTATGTGCCAACCATATAATTAATAGTCAATAGGTACCAATTAAGTGGCACTAACAATATGTAAAAGGTTCATAGTTTTGGTAAACCATGTACAGATCATACGACAATTGATGCACCTTTGGTTTAGGCCACATAGTTTACTATTGGGGGCTGTATGGTTTTAGAAAAACCATGTTCCCTCTTCAGGCCACCCAAAATTGTGATTTTTGGGGCCCAATGCTCCCGAAACTCAACGAGACACCCAAGGGACCCCTTAGTCCTTTACCCAAGCCTAAAAACAACACTTTTAAGTGTTAAAACTCTCAGAATTACATTTTGAATCTTGGTTTAAAGAACGACTCATCCATAAAACACCAAAATTCAAATTCCCTTGGAATTATACCTCACCTTCAAAACACAGGTTGTTGCAACCTATCTTCCTTAGAAATTATCATATCTAAGAATCATTGGGGAATAACGAAAATATAACCTAACATACAAGGGTTGTAAAGTATCATTCAAATAATCGTGTTGCATTTCTAAACACCCAACACACCTCCAAGCAATTTTTGAGCAAACAACACTTGATCCATCAAAACTCAAGACAATGCTCATTTTCCAATTAAAACACTGAAACTGTGTTTACCCAAGCCCATTTATCTAGATACATGATCATGTATTCTTCTCATTAAGCATCTGGCTAATGATTCCCCCACCTTAGGCTTTAACATTTAACAGGAAATTCCGAACCACAACACCTCCAACATTGGAATCATCTTTAAAGCACACCTCTAAGAATTCTAGCAACACTTTAGGCATGATTTATTTAACTATAAAAAACTGATTACATATGAGGTCATATCAGGAACCTAATAATAAATAAATAGTCAAATCCCAATAGACCTAATTGAAACAGATCATGCAATATTTACTTGTAAGACACAACCGAACTTTACACCACATCCACCTTAACCTGGAAATGTGTTTAAACTAGTTCTTTAAGATTGTACACATCAATCAAGAATGATAACAGGTCGATCCACCTCTAGATGACCGTTTCCAAAAATGCTCATCTTATATGGTTGCATATTAAAAATAGAACCACAATGTATTCTTCCAAGTAATCTTGATTTTACTACCGAAGTCCATACTTGACTTTTGGTGACATTCCTTTATCAAAATACTACCTGAACATTTAATTTTTCATGCCCCAGCATGAATAAAGGTGTAACCCATATCCAAGCCACTGGAATAACCACCCTTTAAACATCACCTCAGAGCCCATAAAAAAGTTCGGGATAACCTCAGATATTAAATCGAAGTCCAAGGAACTAACCAAATTAGTCCATACTCCAATTTTACCAGTGAGACATTTACACTAGGTCACAACGTCCACATTAAATCATTGAATGATCCCAGAGTTGCATCCTCCTGGTGGTCAAGTTAAAGGAAAGGGCTGGTGTCTAAGATTCCATCCATGGAGTTTCTACATGGGAACCCAGGTATCACTTAGTACTAACCATGCCTCGATAAAAACCATGTGTCCTACACATAACTCTGATAAAGACTACTTACCAATCCCAACAGTCTTTAAATTTAGCACGACATATACCCAATGCTCTCTTAGTGCATCCAAGATGATGTAAATATAGGGGATATGTTCATAGATAATCCATAGCACACTAAGAGGATATCAAAGACTACTAAGATATTTTAGAAACCCCTATCATATGAAATAAGAACTTCTCAGTATGATTTTCAACCAACCATTTCTAGCTATCATAAAGAAAAGCATAGTTGAACCACTACCAGTTGACTTCTTGGAAAAAGATCAGCTTCACCTATCGATGAACCATCACCAAACCGACCATGATGTCTTTACCACCAAAGGAATCCTATGATATATCAATCTTTACCACTGAAGTCCATTCATGACCAATGGGGTTTCTCAAGGGTTGTTTACACTACCTACCATTTCATCATCATGTTTCCAAGAAATAATCAACACATAAAAAATAGAACTGAAATAATGATCCCCACCTTAATAGTGTCCTAGTCATCAAAGGAGAGGTAGAATAGCTACTACAAGTGATCTAGATCAGACTAACCTTAAATGAAAATGTTAAAGCATCTAGCATGAAAAACCAAAACCAACCTGAATGATGTGTTAAAACACCCGATCCTTTAGAATTCAACCTAAGCATTGGGATGATTTTATTCCTTTAATTCCCAATTAAATATAATTTGGATATGACTTGAGAATGTACTCAAGAACTCAAGATCAATAATTTCACCGAACTCAACTAGTTTGTTACATCATTTAAGAACAAAAATGGAGCCACATATATAAATTCACACTACCGTAAGATTTTATAAGAAATATGGAACACCCTCGATACTATCCATAGGATTTCCACCCCATGTATTCAAGTATCAGGTGGCCCACATAAAAAACCGGCTTAGAGGTGCATTATCTCACATGATTATAAAATAGACCGACGACCTCCAGAGTCACCCAAGGAAAGGGAAACAAGGTCACAATAGCTATTAAGCAGCCGACCATGCCCTAGGAATGTATAACCTACTAAAAACCAAGAATTACCTGATGATCACTCCCATAACAAGGGTAAAATATTCCACAACCACACATCCAATAAGGGTTTCATTTAGAAGATAAGAGTCCCACTAGTGACAACGACACTCAAACAGAACCACATGGAAAAAAGATCACAATATTTAGCACAACCATTAATCTCAAAGGGTGATATCTACCTTGGAAGAAGCTTAGCTTCACCTATCGATGAACCATCACAAACCAGACCATGATGTCTTTACCACCCAAGGAATATTGTGATCTCTCAAGATTTACCACTGAATTCCATTCATGAATAATGGTGTTTCTCAAGGGTTGTGTACACTGCCAACTATTTTATCATCATGTTTCCAAGAAATAATAAACACATAAAAAATAGAACTGGCATAATTCTCCCCACCTTAGGAGTGTTGCAATCATAAAAGTAGATGTAGAATAGCTACTCATAAGCGCTCTAGATCAGAGTCACCTTAAACAAAAATGGTAAATCATCTAGAATAAAAAACCAAAACCAACCTGACTGGTGTGTCAAAACACCCGATCCTTTATAATTCTACCTGAGCATTGGGAAGATTTTATTCCTTAAATTCCCAATTAACTCTACTCTAGAGATTACTTGATAATGTACTTAATAACTCAAGATCAACAATTTCACCAAACTCAACTAGTTCGTTACATAATTTAGGAACATAACTGGAACCACATATATAAATTCACACTACCATGAGATTTCATAAGAAATATGGAACACCCTTGATACTATCCATAGGCTTTCCACCCCATGTATTCAAGTATCAGGTGGCCCACACAAAAAACTAGCTCAAAGGTTCATCATCTCACATGACTATAAAATAGACTAATAACCTCCAAATTCACCCAAGGAAATGGAAACAGGGTCATGAGACTTACTAAGAAGCCGACAATTCCCTATGAATGTATAACCTAATGAAAACTGAGAATTACTTGATTCTCACTCCCATAAAAAGGGTAAAATATTCCACAACCATGCGTCCGATAAGGGGTTCATTTAGAAGATAAGAGTCCCACTAGTGACAACGACACTCGAACATAACCACATGGGAAAAAGATCACAATATTTATCAAGGACTTTAATCTATAAGGGTTCTACCTACCTTAGGCTAGCCCCTTACAAAATCATAAGCATTAACCCTATCAGGATGGATATGGATGAATTATCAATGGGTGGAATAAATTGGGATAGAACTGAGAACCGGTGTGAAGGTGACGATATTGGGTTTAAACCACATGGAGGTTCACTACGTATCCCAGTGGTAGGGAATAAAAGTCCACATAGTTCAGGAATGGGTCATAGAATCAGGGTGTACAAAAAGGACAACAACCCGAAGACATGCTGAGGATTACACATGGTTTTCATCCCATTACAAGAGGGAAACTTTTGGTTGGAGGATTATGGCTTGAGTGTTGGAATTACATATTGAGACAGCCCAAGAACTAGTCTGACACCACTAAGGGATGGACCAAGGATGTGGGTCCCAATAAAGGGGACACTAAAGTTTACCAGTGTTTGGGTTTGAACCTCAGGGAGGCTTCCTACATACCTTGTCTATGAGACGGGGATAAAAAACTAAAAAGTTAAAAATAATACAATTTAATGTCATGCAAGGTGAAAGGGGAATACACTTTAAAATCATACAGGATGAGGGTAAACCAACATTAAGTGGTTGGGACCATTGGGTGATGGGCCTGAACCTTAGGGAGGCTTCCTATATACCTTTCTTGGAAAGTAAAAGGATCAAAGTCCACATAGTTCAGTGAAGAGGGGGATGGGGATTACATGCTAAGGTGTCCCAAAGAGGATGTCATGTTTAATGCTTACTCTAAGACCACATGAGTCATGTTTGGTGTGAGAAACAAGAGGCATCAATAGACTTGACAATCGTGTCATGAAAATTGTGTCAATGAGGAGTAGAGTGGGGATTACACATGATTAGTGGACCAAAGAGGAAACAGGGGCTTACACGTGGTTGGTGTCCCAAGGAGAGGAAGATTGGGAAGCTCCTAGAGGGTGTTTGGATGTACGAGGAGGATATGTCCATTGTAGGGGGGGGTCACCCTACCAAGGTGTGTTGGGACTTACGCAAAGTCTACCCAAGGTGCACATGGAGACAAAGTGTAATAGAAGAGGAGGAGTGAGAGGGAACTGGTGATCATCCCCTTCATGGTCATCCTAGTATTTTCACTCATGTGGTGATCATAGTTTATCATCACGTGTTGAGGATGTGGGGTTGCTTAGTAGTTTAACGTCCTACAGCTCAGATGGTGAGGACTCGCTCCTCACCCTTAGGACTTACATAACTTGCACCAACCTACACTTGGGTAATGGAAGTCACAATAAAGGTCATTGGTTAATGAGGGTTGTGGAGTGATCCATTATGGGGTCTATGTTATTGTGGTTATGTGAATAAGAAATATCAGTTAGCGTGCCTATGCAAAGAAGCACAGGGCAGGGCAACTCAACATGAAGCACCACCCAGGGGACCCTGAAATCACTTTGCATAGGCCTGGAGGGCTATAAATGAGAGGGGTTTTCAAATTAGGATACCTTGAAAATAGGTTCTTTTGAGAATCTTTGGTGCTTCATGAAGATGACTACCTTTGTAAAGAAAAGGGTTTTCGTGAAGGACCAATGCTTCACGAAAGGAGGTTTTCAACATAGTAGAGATTCTCCTTAGAAAAGGAATCTTTATTTGTAGATTTCTTCATGAATGATTAATGATTCATGAATCCTCGAGCACCCTAAAGGGGATCCCTCATTTGTGAAGGGCATAGTCCTTCGCAAATGGCATCCCCACCATAGGCGGGGTCCATGAAGAACACAAGGAGGAACAAATATCAGAATACAAGTACCTTTGGCGATCTATTTTTCAACTTCATAAAGGTCTTTGCGAAATAGGAATTTGGAAGGTGAAAGTTTAGAGTAACAGTGGTTTGAAGGGCAGGTGAGATTTCTATCTAAAGGTAACAAAGGTAGGTAGGGTCGCGGAGCTGGCTACAGAGAAAATCTGGGTGCTGTGAAGAGTAGGTGACACCATGAAGCCAAAGGGGTAGTTTTATACTTGGTTTGACTTAGATAGGGTCTTTCAAAGTGACGATTGTAGAGCTAGACACGGAGAAAAATGATGCCGCAGAAAGATAGGGCTCCATTAAGTCACGTAGGGGATTGCTGAGGTGTCCATTGTGGAGTGGGACATGGCTAGAATATGATGCTGTGAAGGCGTCAGGATTCATTGGACTCATAGAGGGTCTATCATAGATGCTCGTGATCGTAGATGTGGTAACACTATGTGAAGGTATCCATGAACCATGCCATTAGGGATAGTTTTGATGGATTTTAAGGCCAGTTTGAGTCTAGATTTACTTTGAACCGGCCGTGACTTTGTTCGTGCCTTAATTGGAATGAATTTTGGCACGAATAGTGTTCCAATAAGGATTATTTCTCCAAAAGTGACTAAAAAAATAATAACTCTAATGGAATCTTCAAAATATTCTCTCACGATCATATAAAAAATGATTATTTCAAAATAGAAAAATGTAATTAATCATTTAACTATTGAATTTATGTATGTTATGTCCCATTTTATGGAATTATAATACCTATAAATGATATTATAAAGATTATTACACCTCATAAATTATACATGTAAAAATTCAATTCACACAACACTTTACCTTAAAATGATTGAATGTATAAATGAAAACCATTCATTAAAGTCAAAACATATGATCATCTCCCTAGATTTCCAAAAAAGGTAAAAATAATTTAAACCTTTTATTAAGTAAAAAACTTCTATAAATATCAATTCATACCATTCAAATTTATTACAATTGAAACTACTATAACATAAATTTTTTATTTCCAAATTAAATTTTAAAACATTAAGTATTGTATATAAAATTTATAATGAAGTGGAAATCAAATACTTTGTAACTATAACATTTTAAAAACACCATTTTAAACTCTCATTTTATTTTACATTATGTAAAACCATTAATTTTAAATTATTAGATAAACACCTTCATGTAAAATTTTAAACCTAAAATTTCAAAAATACCCATTTAAGAAAGAATTCATTGCAAACATGAATCTAAAAAAATCATTTTATAGACCAAGTAATAAATCAATTGCTATCCACACCATTGAACAAAAAAAGAGAATATATCAGAATATATCAAGAGAGGCTTCAATAAATTATATTATAACTGGTAAAAATTCAAGAAAACATAGATTTTTTATAAGAAGTATCCAATCAATGAAAAAAATTAATAAATAATAAAATTAAAAATAATATTTCCCTTTATGAAAAATAATGATCAAGGAAAACTAAACCCACTGAAGGGTTTACTGACACTACTCAATCCCATAATTCCCCAAAAACATGAGCTTCCATCATAAATAAGATCAAAATACCTTTTTAAAAGTTACTTATTATATCTTGAAATTCTTACCTCTACCCACCCTTGACTTAACTACCTCATCATGCTCTGACACTATTTTGTAACATACCATCCCAAATATCTATCTATGATACCCAAAATGGCATCTCACAAAACCCTACATGTTCCCAATAACTATAGTCTACCATAAGTACTAACAGTTTCAACATAATAAATGATAATGATTTACCATTTATCACAAATTATGATTAAATAAAACTAGATGTTAATAAACTAATAAAAAACAACACTTAATCATATAGGATACAACATGTAAATGAAAATATGTAGAAAATTTTATATATTCAATATATAATACTACACTTAAATAAAATGAAATACATTGATATCACTATATGACACACAAACACCTTAATATTCCACCACATCCATTGATCCTCAATTGAGATAATGGTCTAATCCTAATATAAAGGAAATAAACTATCCATATGAAAAAATCCATCAATAATGTAAATCTATAAGCACACTGATGTGCCCTTGAGCATCGTCACCTCCTAGGGAATTGGTTAATGTTTTGAAATTTATATGCATGAAACCCGAAATACTAAAACTAGAAAAATGAAGTATAAGAATTTTAATTCTTGAGGTTAAACCACATAAGTAAAGGTAGATCTTATGCTAGTAGAAACTTCTCAATTTTTATTTGAGTGAAAATTGTGTAAATAAGAATTGAAACCAATTTTGGTGAAGAAAAACATATTAATAATGATAGTGGATAAAATTAATTGATATAATTTATAAAAACCTTAATGATGAATAGAGATTATGGATCAATTTTAGAGGATATTTTTCATAAATTAATGGTTCATTTGTCTTATGAATTAGCATGATCAATTAATTAGGAAAATTATAGAGGTAATTAATTCCACATGGTTAGTAAAAATTTAAAATACCCAAGTCTATTTGATTTCTATGGTAAATTAAATCTAATAAAATCTAGGTTTATTTTGTTCCATATCAAAATAAAAAAATAATTAAGGACTACTCATGTATTCCCATCCTTATTTATCATATTGGGGCTCATCCCTTAATCACCATCACCCTCTCTAGGTGACTAAGGGAAAGTATTTGATTTATCCTCAATGTGATATTAATCATAACACATGAAATTTAAAAGTCAGATCAAACAATCATATTAAAATATCATCATCCTCTTACTCACGATCCACCATACCTTATGGAACTGCTAACTCATGAGAAAATGTTCAACCATCATTAAAGAATAATTATCCTCTAGGGATGGAAGAAACACACTCATAGCAGGGAAGAAAAAAGCATGCATCAAAGAAAATATAGAAAACTTAACCTCCACACACTTCAATATTCAATCCACAAGCATAGAATCAATACATCAATGTCCTCAAAGGAAATTTTAAGTCACCTCCAAAAAGGTATATCTCCAGCCATGTTTATTCTATAGTCTTCTCCCTAAAAAATATCCAAATTATAGACCCATTAAAAGTTCCAAATCATGTATAATATATAGTTTTATAAATCAACACGATAGAAAAATAAGGATTGTAGTATGGTGTATAATATTTCAAGATTCCTCACTAAGTTTTGACCCACTTCATGGTGAAAATGGGTGGTTATGGCATAGATTAAGGATTTCTACTTTCAAAATCTCAAGTATCCTAAATATCACAGTGTGATCCTATAATATTCTCATATTTGGTTTTATTATCTCCAAAGAACCTTTGAAAGATCCATGAAATAGTATTTCTTCTTTGATGTGTGGCTATTTTAACCAAAATCATATGATTCTACCAATTTGTGACTCTCTACATCATGGAGGGTGTGTTGGGGTGTGATATCTAATTTATCTCCTTCCATTTATCTTAACATAGATTTACCGCAATGTACAAATTCAGGTTCATGATAGAGGGCATTCAATATCCCATATTGGCCATTCTCACATGAGGTAGGTTATGGCATAAATAATTCTCCCATGGTGCATACAGTCACCCTTTACTTTTCACACAATTTCTGCATAGCTTTAAGAAACTTTAATTCAATATTATATTATATGCTTTGAAACACAATATATCTCTTCATAGTGTATCTTCTTATTATCTAAATGATGAATCTTATAGTGATCCGAGTGGTTATTACATAGTTTGAATTTTATCTTCCATGTGTGGTCTATCCATTCATAGTGCAACACTCCTTAAGTGATCCATATTCATTTTGACCTAGCTTAAATTTAATTTTATATACATGGAATTGTGGCATATTATCATACTTTGTGCCACACTTTCTTCACCAACTTAGCTCTTCCAAGTACATCTTATTTGATTCAAACTATTCTTTGGTGGGTTGTGATTAATTTTGTTATTTTCTTTCAAAAATATTCAAATCACCTCATATCCATCTTCGGTCTATAATTTGATACAAATCACTAGAAAATAAAAATATTATATAATATTTGATTGATAAAAACACTCATATTGCGGCCAAATTACTTGTATATTTTTGACTCATCAAACTCCCTCACACTTGAATGCTTACTTTTCCCTAAGAAAAAACTCAATATCAAATCAAAGAGGAATCAAGTTTTAATAAGGGAAATAATCAATCAATGATATTCATAAATAAAAAAATTCATAAGAGAAGTATTCCAAAATCACATAAGCCATCTTATAATGAATGTTCAAATCATGCACTATCCCTCACTCTGTTCTCCCCTTCTATTCAAAATTTTCAACATCTCACAATTACCCATTACATTTATGAGTTACTTTTCCTAAAATACAATTCACTCATCACTCAATATGTATTTTCTTAGGGCTATGATAAAACTTTATTAAATGAACTTGATACATAGGTTTTCAAGTTACCTCAATCTTCATATAGAAATAAAACCACATTAATTAAAAGGAAATTCCATTAATGTTAAAATGTTTATAAGGTTTAAAGTGAGTGGGTAATGATTTAAAAATCCAAAAATTAGGCTTGATAATAGAGGCTAGACTCTAAATTACAATGCATTATTTCAATTCAGTTTTATAAACAAACACTCCAATTTTTATTCACCATAAATTTTCTCCACCTTATTTCCCCTCTTCCATATTGGGGAACAATTTTAGTTTTCAAACAGTGATGAATTTCCCAATTTAAAAATTTTCATTCATCTCTTTTTTCAAAGGAAATTATGTAAGAATAATTCTCACACCCTATATGTCAAATCTGACCAACAACTCTATCCCCACTATCAATATCATAACAACACCATTATGATAGTAAAATAAGGGGGAAGGTGTAAAATCATGGAACAATCCAATGTATTCCATTTTCTTACTTTATATTTTTTAAGATATAGATGAATAAATTTAAATATATTAAAAAATCAGCATATTTCCCCTTTTCTTTCGAAAAATCAAGAGATCTAACCTATATTCCATTTAACATAAGAATTTCTAGTATCTTAGGGTATTACCACACCCTCCTCTAGATTTATTAAATATAATTAAATTATACTCAAGAGTTAGGATGTAAAGGGAAATTAGGCTTGTAATGAGGATTTCTATAAGTCAATCCATGGTGTCTATGAATTTCCAAAGGATCAAATGCAGGGGTAGGTCTCAAGATCATGTGGGCTCAAAATTTTCATTTGATGGCCTCAATATATTTAATTTATTTAAAATAATCATGTTTTGATAAGAGAAAAAATAAAATTCTAGTAGTGATAAAAATACCATTAATATATAAAGAAAATTGGGCATAAGGTAGAATATATAAAAATGGTTCAAATTAACTCTTATGAATGAGAATTAAAAACTATATCAGATAATCAATCATGTAAATAATAATAAAAATAAATCTACTATAATATAATTTCTATAAATAAAAGTAAAAAAATTAGTGTAAAATTAAAAATAATTTTCAAAACAACTCAAAATTATAAGACATGAAAATATCAATAAATATCACTTATGAATTTAGTATTTATGACTGTCATCCAGTAAGTTTTTCTATATGTTAAAAAATTTACCCTAATTACTAATGTCTCCTAACTCAGTTAATGGGAAAAATTTCAAATGTGATCCAAGGATCCTTCCCCCATGATTGAAACACAAATTTTCTTCAATGATTAAAACAAGGTGAAATAGACAAATGAAAAAAAAATGAAATTTCACTAAGGAATGGATCAAAATATAAGAAAGAAAATAATTATTCCCTGATTTTTATATCCCATACTCTTTGATTCTTGAATATAGATTATTTCATTTTAATTTGTGCATGATGGAGTGGGAATACCTATGGAACACTCCCAAAATTATATGATTGGTTTTAGGTTATATCTTAAATGATGTAGTGAAATAAATTTTGATGAAAATCCATACTCAAAATATGTGTCATGTATAATTAGCATTCTAATATAAAAAATATTTGAAAGGACCTATGATAAAGAAATAAAATACATGGAGTCATGAGAAAAAAGGAAAAGGATGATGAATAAAAGGCACAAACATGGGGAATAAGGATGTACTAAGATTCCTCACTATACTCCATGATCTCCCCATTGGTCTTCCCATACTCCCTTGGGAATAATGATATGTAATCCAACTATGGAATTGGAGGGTTATCAACCAGGGTATCAAAAATAAAGCTACCCTACCAGGAAACCTATTTTTTTATAACATTTGATGTGGTGGGATGAATATCAATGGGGTATAAATATGATGAAGTGGGGGAATCAAGGATTTTATTCCCTAAATATGATTAGTGCTGAAAATTGTAGCCAGGTTCTCATTAGGATGTGTGGATAGAGGTGTGGGAGAATCTATGATCGTTAAAGTATTCTTAGTCTCTATGGATATGGTAATCTCTCTAATTAAAAGGGATATCATCTGTAAAGCCTGAGGGGTCTATAAATGGGATCTCATAGAGATATAAATTTGATGAAGTGGGGAAGTATAACTATTTGTAGGATCAACTGAAGATTCTTGGAATTCCTAAGGTTGTTCCTGCTTAACGGTCTGTAGAAATATTTTCTCAAAGAATTTCAGTGGGGGACTTCTATGAGTAGTGAATGTAGATGATTAGGTATTATTTAAACTAATTATGGATATAAATTTATAAGATGTACCCTAGTGTGGTTGATATGGGTGAGTAATATATGATGATGACTATAGTGGTACATGTGGCGCCTCAAATGGGATTCCTATACCCCCCCAAATTTGGTGCTAAATGGTGAAAATAAAATAAATTCCTAAAAAATTTTATTATACACATTTTGTGGAATGGATCATGTCAGTGTATGAGTTGGTGCTGCAGCTAATCTCTCTAGTGGTTCTTTGGTTCTGGAGGTGGCTTTGGAGTAAATTTCTTCACTCTTATCCATAGATGAATCCAGGGAATAAACATCTACCCAAACATAATGATATTTATCTTTCCTTAATAATACTATGATTGATATAAAATTTAATTCAACCAACTCTATATTTCCAAGAGAAGAAAGTAGCTGAGATAAAATGTAAAAATACAAGTTCTTTTCCAAATAAGTGAAAAAGTTACATCCTATGATCATCCTTTTCTTATTTTTTCCATTTACCCTCAATTTAAAGGAAAAATTCGAGTTCTAGGCTTACTTTATACTTTTTATGAATATAATAGAGGATTAACCCATACAAATGGAATACAAATACACTTGTAAAGATCAATAAATTCTTTGGTGGGATCAAACCTCATCCATGGAAAGCCCTTGAAATTTGAGACTTCATTAGTTATGAAGAGATAGTGTGGTGTGATCTAAAAGTGAAAATAGAGTTTAAAGATATACAATTATCTCATGGAATAAATGATAAGAAATGGAGGATATATCCAAACTTCAAAATTAATTTTGTCCATGAAAGAGAAGGGAATAAACAATAATTAGCCATGTGAAACAAGTGTGGGAATAAACATTCAGGGAATTCTCTCCAAGGAAGTTGAAAGTGTTATAAATATAGAAGAGATTTCCATATAGATTAAAACTATCATGGATATTTAAATACTAAACATCTAAATTACAATGAAAAAGGGGATATTGTACAAGTATAACCTATGGTATAATGCTTCAAGAGTGGGGGGATGGACATTTTGATACTCAATTTCCAAATCAGAAGATAATAGAGGGAAACCACTATCAACCCCAATAGAGGAAAACAGAGAAGGTTCATGCTTTTTTAATCACGATAGTTGAATTTGATTCTTAAAATGATTTAGTGGTAGGTATAATCATTTTACACTCAAATATAGAAAGTACATTAATTGATTCTAATTATACAAATTATTTAATTTTATTCAATTATACAAAGAACATAAAATTAAATGCTGAACTGCTAGTGATAGGGTTTTCAGTTAAAAATCTTAGAGGAACTATTAAATCATGAAGGATATATAGGGATTCCCTAATTAAATTTGGTGATTAAAATCTCTCTGCAAATCTGGTAGTCATTCCAATAGTGTATTTTATATAATACTAAGTATGGATTGACTGTCCAAGTATAATTCCAAGATCAACCATACAAGTAAGGAAATTTTAGTTGTCTTAAAGGTGAAAACCTATAATTATATTTAAAAGAGAGATATTATAGTGTGAGTCATGGAAAGAACCACTTTATATTTTCTTCTTTATGGAAATTATTGGTGAGGATGGTGAAGAAAGTGAAAGTATAAATATAGGAGATATACCCATTGTTTGGGAATACATTGATGTATTTCCATAATAATTACCTAGACCTCTCCCAAAAAGATAGGTAGAGTTCTCAACTAAATTTATACTAAAATCCAAGACAATATTGAAGAACCCATATATAATGACATATGTTGAGTTAGGCGAATTAAAGAATCAAGTTCAAGATCTTTTGGAGAAGGGATTTATTTGAACACTTGTTCCTCATTGTGGAGTTCCAAGTATCTTTATGAATAATAAGGATGAATAAATGTAGTTATAAATTTATTATATAGAACTTAATGGTATTATAATGAATAATAAATACCCTCTTACAAGGATTGATGATTTGTTCAACTAGGTTCATGGGGCTCAATTATTCTCCAAGATTGACCTACGATCAGGGGATCATCAATAGAGGATGAAGAAAGAAGATATCCCAAAGATTAACTTCTAAAAAAGATATGTAAACTATGAGTTTGTTATTATTCCCTTTGTCTTGATCAATAATACCTTCATATTTATGGATTTTATGGATATGGTCTTTAGGGACTAACTTGGTAAATTTTTGGTGGTATTTATTGATGATGTTATGATATATTCCAAAATTCATGTGGATAATGAGGATCATCTAAGGTTTATACTAAAAAATCCAAGGAAATAGAATATTTATGGTAAATATAGTAAGTGTGAGTTATGGTTATAAAAATTCAAAATCTTGGGACACATTGTGAGCAATGAATGAATCTTAGTTGATCTAGTAAAGATAAAGGCTATAGAGGAGTGGCCTCAATCTAAAATAGTAACTAAGATACATAGTTTACTTTTTCTAGTGAGATACTATATAAGGTTTGTGAAAAAAAAATTCTTGACTTTATAATCCACTAACCAAGTTAACTCGACAATGAGTTAAGTTTATTTAGACAATGGAGTGTGAAGAAAGTTTCCAATAACTGAAAAATAGGTTGTTTAGTGCACCTGTGATAACATTTTCTTATAATGGGGAATAATTTTTCATTTATATTAATGAATCCTTGGAAGGACTTGGATGTTTAATAATGAAAAATAACAAGTTTATTGCCTATGTATCACAATAGTTAAAGCCTCATGAACAGAATTATCCTACCCATGATTTTGAGTTAGATGGAGTTATCTTTATATTAAAGATATTTAGACACTCTCTTTATGGGGATAAGTGTGATATATACATATAACACTAGAGTTTAAAGTATATATTCACATAAAATGAACTAAACATGAGACAAATGAGATAGTTAGAGCTTCTTAAGGGATATGATTGTTCAATACATTATCACCTTGGAAAAGAAAATAAGGTTGTTGATGCATTGAGTAGTAAATCATATGGAGTTATTTAAGTGATAAGGGTTTAAAGAGATCCATTTATCAAGGACTTGGTAAAGTTAGACATGTAATTCATAAGGAAAGGGATGTTATTAACCCTATCCAAAATTATTTCCAAGTTATCATTACTAGAGAAGATCAAGAAAAAAAATATACAATCCTATGTTACAAAATAAGATATAAGCTATGAAAAATGGGAAGTTTCTTGAGTTTAATGTTGATAAAAAGGGAATATTAAGGTTTTTTAATAAGTTTATGTATCTTATATATTAAAAATTTATAGAAATAATAGATGGATGATGCTCACAACTATACATTCTCTATACATTCTGGAAGCACTAAAATGTATATAGATCTACAAGATTATTATTGGAGGGATAACATGAAAAGGGATATTATTGATTATTCTATAATATTTTTGGTATGTTATCAAGTGAAGTTTGAGTGATAAATACCCAAAGGAGTGTGAAAATCTCTATCCATACTTGTATGGAAGTGGGATGACATCACTACGGATTTTATTACTGGACTTCCTAAGACATCCAAGTGAAAAAATTCCATATGGGTTATCATTGATACACTAGAAAATTATTCCCATTTTATCGTTATATGATAGGATTTATACCTTGAGATTCCTACCTATCTATATATTCAAGAAGTTGTGAGACTTCATGGGGTACTAATATCCATTATTTCAAACCGTGATTTGAGATTAACTTCTAAGTTTTGGATGAGGCTTCAAATGGCTAGGAATACTAAAGTAAACATTTGTAAAAACAATCATCCTCAAACTGATGGGAAGTCTAAGAGATCCATTTAAACATTGGAATACATTTTTAGGGTTAATTCACATGATTTTAAATAGATTTTTGATCAATATATTCCACCTATTTAATTATTCTATAACAATAGTTTTCACTTGAGTATTCAGATGACTATCTTAGGGAGAACCTCCTCTCTTCAAAAAAAATTATTGTGTGTGTGTGTATATTCAGATGAATCCTTATGAATCACTATATGTGAAGAGGTTTATAACTACAACATATTTTAATAAAGTTAGAAAAGTAAAAATATTGGGACCAAACATTTTGATTGACATCATGGGGATGATAAAAGTGATCAAAAAACATATCAAGTCTTCTCATAATTGATAAAAGTATTATGTTGATAACAGAAGAAAGGGATTAGAGTTTCATGTTTAGGATCATGTATTCCTCAAAGTATCACCATGGAAAGGGTTCACGGGGTTTGTAAATAAGGAAAAACTAATTCCACTATATATTGGACAATTTGAGATTCTATAATTTTTGGAGCATTTTCCTACCAATTAACACTATCTCCAAATATTTCCAATGTACATGATTTTTTCCACATGTCTGTGTCATAACCAACACATATACTAGACAAAAATGGTGTGGAATTAGAACCAAACCTTTCATATGATAAGAAATAATATAGATCCTTGATGAAAAGGAATAAGTGTTGAGGAACAAGACAATATGACTTGTGAAATTATTATAAATAAATCACAAGTTTAAAGAAGTAACCTGGGAGCCTAAAGAAGCAATGAAAGAGAAATACCCCTATTTATTTTTAGGACACAAATTTTGGGGGTGAAATTTATTAAGGTGGAGAATTTAATGACCCAAAAATTTCCTTTTTAATAATAAAAAAACTCATGTTTCACAATGACTATTTTATTATGTTTTACAATATAAGTATATAGAAGGGTTTTGAATTTCATTACACATAATGAAATAAAATTGACTACAACATCTAGAAATAATATAGGTTGATAAACAAAAAAGAAAAATGTGCACACTAATGTAAACTCTATAGGATTTCATTATCCAATGAAGATCTCTCAAATTATAAAAATATAAAAATAAATATAATATTTAGGAATATGATATACATTATCAAGGGAAGTGCATAACCTTTATAAAAAAAGTAGTGAATATTGAGTTATGATAATGGTGGAGTATATATAGGGTATAAAGGTCAAAGTGACTCTTAGGATCTAACTGTTACCCGATCATTGGTTAATATGACTGTTGGTCATTATGATCATTGGTAATAATATTACCATTAAAATTAGTGTATATAAAGGGTAATGATAATTGATAGTCATTGATTCAATATCAAATAGTGTGAATCATAAAATTTTACAAAATACCTAGAAATAGGGAATAAGGATAGTGATCTTTCTATATAGTGAAATAAATAGAGAAAGGTTGAGAATAGAAGGATATCCTTATAACTAGCTCTAGGGGGGTGGGGGTTGTCCAAGGGGGTGGGAGGGTTGTCCAGGGGGTTAGGTGGTGTCCAGGGGGGCTGTCCAAGGGGGTGGGGATGTCCGGGGGGGGGGGGTCGGGGGGGGGGGGGGGTGTTTGATGGGGGGTGGGGGTGGGGGTGAGGGTGTCCAGGGGGGATGTCTAGGGGGTGGGAGGGCTGTCCAGGGGGGTGGGGTGGTGCCCAGGGGGGGTTGTCTGGGGGTGGGGGCTATCCAGGGGGTGGGGGGCTGTCCAAAGGGGTGGGGGTGTTCAAGGGATGGGGGGTGTCCAAGGGGTGGGGTGGTGTACAATGGGGTTGTCCAAGGGGGTGGGAGTGGATAAATCCCCTCCCTCCCTGGACAGCCCACACCCCCTACTAAGTGAAATTTGTATAAGAAAATCATCATCAATTTTCTTATCCCATCTGACCATATACCATACCACCCAAGGAATACCCTATAACTCAGAAATATCCTAATGTTATACAAAATCCCATTGGAAATAATCAATATATGGCCAATCTCATCAGACACCCTCATCCACATCTTAGCATAACACTCCTCTAGGTTGTAACCATACCCCATAGGCCACAAGGAACTCACATAAAAATTTCCAACTTACCCAACTCAATCAATAATATAACCCCAAAGAGTCACTCAGACCATTATCCCTTTCAAACACATTTCATGTACTAAATGAATAAAAAAACTAAGGATGTCACCATATATCTTCATATGAAGAGGTGTCACTACAAAACGTCTACCAAAAAAAACCACACTAAGACAATATCTTACATTTATCAATAGAGACAACAAGATAAATAATACAAATCAATGAAACAGGTTATCACATTATACATGAAATTGATGAATCATATTTCTACTACACTATACATGAAATCCCCCATAAAACTAGATTCATTATACAACCAATACCTCTCATAATTGAGATAAAATAACCCAAAAAAATAGAACCACAATTATTCAACACCTCAAATGGGTTTTCACTATCCACATGGAACACTAGAATGACTTACTATACAAATGGAAAGGATTCCACTAGAAAGACATTCTACCCAAGGCCCCCATCACATTAAATAATATAAAACCTCACTCTCATGATCAACTCTTGCAGAAGGGTCTTGTGGTAAGGGAACATGATAGGAGAAATAGAAATATAGGAAGAAGCAGACCATGTGGATCTCGTTTAGGTGAAATCAAAATAGATAACAAAAAAAATAGATGCATGACATTCCACTTACAAATTAGAAGTGTAGAAGTAAAGAATTACCTGATTGCAGAGAGAGATTCGAGAGATACCTTGGGGTAAAGAGAGAGCGTTAGCAGCGATTAGTTTTATGGATGCAATCAGGTAGAGGGATTTTGGAAGTGATACTATTTGGGGGGAAAGATTGTATTTACCAATGGTTTTTAAAAACCGTTGGTATATATATATCTTTTTTAATCTTTTCCCAATGGTTTGAGTAAACTGTTGGGAAAAGCTAATTCTCATCCCATTATCCTAACAATTTGAAGAAATTGTTGGGAAAAATTAAGTATACCAACGGTTTATTTAAACTGTTGGTATAAAAGTATTGGGAAAACACAATTTTCCAGTAGTGTGTAGTGAGGTGAACTTTGATGAAATAATAAAGGAGTATTTAAATAGTATTAAATAAATTTTATGTTTATGTTTTTTAATGTAATTCATGTATTATTCACTTAGTTTCCAAGACACTAAACCTAAAAAGGTCCTTCTAAGTTATTAATGTAATATATTATTAAGAAGTTATATTAAAAAAATCATGTATTAAAAAGGTGGGCCACCATAGTTGGTATCAAATACAAATTTTAGTTATTTTTGGAAGATTGGACTAGAAAAAATTAGTAAGAACCCTAGGGATAAGTATAAATATTGGAAACCCCTTGAAATATTGGTAAAGTATAAAGAGATCAATTTACAAGAAATAAAATCCTTTTCTGGATACTACAAGTAGATGTGGCTCTAGCACAGATGTACCTAGGGGTAATAAACTTGAAAGAGATTATTGGGTATTAACTCAAATTATACTTAGTGAAAAACAAATAGGCCTTGCTATACAACTAGTTTGACACTCCCGAGGGATATTATTTGGTTAATCATTTGTAGTTTACAAATCATTATAAAGTATATATAGATAATGTATTTTTTAGGACTAAAGTATAATATCCCAGAAGTGTGTCATTATAAAATTTAAGGACTAAAATTTTCTTTATAATTATTATTATAAGATTTAAAATAGTAAAAAATTTATCCCTTAGGTTTTATCCTTTTATAAAAATGGTAGGAAATAGAAGGAGTCATGTAAATAATGGATACAATTGAAAATGTGATGATAGTATTCCTAATATGATGGAAGTTGGAGTTGAAAACTCTATGATGGTGATGAATTAGTTAACTTAGGTAATGAATAACAACCTAAACCATGTGGAGTGTTCAAATTCACTAAAGAAATAACAATTAATAGTTGAATACTTCACGTTTAAATGGCCACCTATTTTTAATGGGACCATTGATCCACTGATCATAGAGAAATAGATAAATACTGTAGAAAATATATTTTCTGTATTCTATTGTTTTGAGAAAGATAAAGTTATTTTTATGGTATACCACTTAGAGGGAGAATCTGACCAATGGAGGAAAATGATCAATAAAAAAAAATCCAAAGGATAAGGTGGAATCTATAGAGTATGAAGGCTTGAAAACAACCATTTCTAGTGAGTATTTTCCTTATACCCTTTGAACAATATTGGAATGGGAATTCATTGAACTGAAACAAATGTAAAATGAATTAGTGGGGAGTTATTAGATGAAATTTATATGGATTGTGTAATATTATTGGGAAGATCAATTGAATATTTGGTGGGATAAGACCTCATCTATAGAAAGACCTTACAATCTGAGACTTTGGGAGTTATGAAGAGATAGTGAGGTGTGATCTCAATGTTAAAATGGAATTTGGAGATTAATAGTGGTTGTATGTATTGAATGATAAGAATATGATGAAAAATATAAATTTTGGAAAGCATTTTGACTATAAAAGAGAAGGGAAGAAACAACATCTACTCATGCGAAACAAGTATGGGAATAATCATTTAGGGAATTGTCTGCAAGGAAGTGTAAAGTATCACAAGTGTGGAAGATATGACCATATATTTCATGACCCGACCCACCAAGGTACGACCTGTGACTACCCTAAGCTTGAATCCAATAGGCCAGGGGATAGTGACTAGCACTAAGTAGACATATCCCACAAATAAGAGGCATTATCCTAAAGTAAATATACACATGCACGTATATCCAAGCCCATACAATTATTAAATTTAAAACAACTAAAACCAATGCATTCATAAATCTACAATCCCACAACCAGAGTATAATAGTAAAGTAATGAAAGCAGAAAAAGGGTTCAAATACAAGACCAAATATAACTAATTGTAAAGAGTATGACCTTCTCCAAGGGTGAGGACTATGATCAAATGAAAGATATCATAAAAAAACTTGGTTTTTCTATCTCAATATATGATCCACCTGCTTTGCATCATCCTAGAACACTATCAAAAGGGTTGTTGTCTACATAAGACATGACATATGTGGGTAGATCCCATATAGGGGTGAGTATAAAATACCCATTAGGACACCCCAAAAACACTAAACATGAAGCAAAAAGTATATTCATCTCAATACAAGATATAATAATAAATTTATAATATAAAACACCGATATATACACAATAAGGACACCACGACACCTGGTGGTCACAACCAACTACCAACCCTAAGATTCTGTTTGAAGTACTACTCATTTTGATAGAATCAAATCCAAAAGCCATGTCATCACCAGAGACTCTCATAAAAGATTTCTAGGTCATTGGGCCCCACCCAAGAAGGCTCACTGTTCTTAGGAGTCTTTAATACTCAGATAGGGGGTCATTCCCAAAACCATTGGGGGATACCATAGACCCAATCTAGATCAACCCACTACATAGGGGATCATATACCAATGATACCACAAACCCTACTGATACAACCTATTATATATAGGATCAATGCCCTTATCAAGGAGGTCATGACAATTCCACAAACCCCACCTAGGGTATAAAGATGATAGAGGATCTTAATCCAGTCTCAAGGAGATATTCCATGAACTCTATCTGGGATTCATCCTTTAGAGGGTATTATAATCCAGATATGTGGATGGAATAACACATTGTACCCTTGAGGGAAAGGACCAAGGGAAAACCACTAAACCAATACTATTCTAAACTAAAGAGATTAATATCTCTAAGTTGTCTCTAAGGGAGTACACAACATGTAAGTAGAGTACACGATGTGACTTGCTCAACTTAGATCTACCCATGTGGTGATTCCCCACACGGCATGTAAACCTCAACATACATGACACTTGAGTGACACACACAATGTCTAGAGGTCACCTGACAACCTACCCATGTTTCATGGACATGTCTCTATATATCAGGCTATGACATGTACACCTAGCTCTGTTTATGTTCAAGTACATGGTGATTCCATGCCCATGTACTCCTGGATGTGTCTGTGTACCCTTTGAGGTACACACTGATCTATCACGGAGGGTTCACACAACATGTGACCATTTCACATGACGTGTGATATTTAACTCCCTCCAAAACCCTAGTGTTGAAGCTAGGGGGTCCCACATGGTGTGTAATCCTAAAATACATGTTGTGTTTATTGGGATTTTCTAGATTCATCAGGATCTCTTTCACGTTATCATGTGTGTCACTATAGCTATGAACCTCAGTATAACCTGTAGATCAGGGATCATCTAAGCCTCTTGTCATCAGATATTGCGATTCCGAGCTTCAAATATTCTCAAGAAATGTCTTCTCACACTATCTGCATCTTCCTCATCAAAACCTATTTTAATGGATACTAAAAATCCATTATAATCCACCTCTAATCATCCTCCATCATTGTTACACCACAAACGAACTATTGTTTATGAACCACACCCACTGTATCAATCTATTGCACTGAATAATGGTCATGCAATGATCAAATACCAGGTATTCATCGAACCATGGGATAAATAAACTATTCGAGATGAATATACTAAGAATAGGGGAATAAATTCATAGGCCATCAAATATTAGGAATGGTCCTCAGCCTTCTTCATTTAGACTCAATTTTGTTTCATAGAAAAAGATAATCAAAGAGGAATAAAACATAATGAACAAATATAATTCCACCAATTTAAATCTACCGATGATGTGTGTATCAATTTTGTTCATGTAATTGATCCAAATTCATCCAAGATTAAGGAATGGTTTGTAAAAAAAAATCAGTATCCTACCTATATTTTGGATCAATTATTGATGAAGAATGGTTTTTTGCTACCATCATTGATGAAATCCATGAACTCTATTGGTGCAATGATCCTCGATGCGATCCTGACATATCATTTTTCACCAACAATGATCTCCAAATTTCATCTAGATCTCCAAGGTTTGAGTGTCCAACCTTAAATAAAGTCTCATAATTATATATTTAAACAAGGACTGGTTGTTGTATTGAATAAAATAAATTAAATCAATTTAATTTATTTATTTTATAAATTATGTGCCTGTGATGATTTTTTCACAAACGCACCACTATAATAAGAATTATTTCATGCCTAAGGTAAAAGGAATGTTTTGAAATCAACAATGACCTTAGATTTATGATTCGGGGCCCTATTCTGGAGTTATTATGCTTTTTTATGAAAACTGCACTTATGTGTTATTTAATATATTTAATATATTTCAAACATTTATTCTAGGAAAAATGGGCCTCATAATCACACACTATCTTAGTGTCTGGTCTTGAAAATATTCCATATAATATCCAAAAATAATATATAGAAAATTTGGGTCATTAAATTCTCCCCACCTTAGGCCTTTTCATACTGAAAAGAGAAAAACCTTCTAAAAAAGATAAGGGTAATGGGCTTGCATATGAACCTCCCACTCCTAGGTGCTCTCCTAAAGATTCACATGATACCACTAGACATGCACTAGGGGAATTGATTTCCCATGAAGGACCCTATCCTACTAATCCTCCATGTCCATTGGGTACTCAGCAAAGGTAGCTACATCATCGATGTCTAGATTGCCCCAATCGATAACATGTGATAGGTCATTCATGCACCTCCTTAGTTGTGACATGTGGAAGACGTCATGTACCTGGTCAAACTATGGTGGTAGAGTTAAGTGATATGGAACCTTTCCAACTATACATATTATCTAGAAAGGGATAATGAATCTCAGAGATAACTTAGCGCCCCTGATAAATCTTTTCAATCCATGTTAAGGTGAGACCATCAGGAAAACATTGTCTCCATCATTGAACTATAGAGGTCTCCTTAGTTGGTCCTCATAAGACTTCTGATAGATCTGTGCAGTCCTAATCCACTCATGGATGATCTGAAGTCTCTCTATAGTATCTCACACCAACCCTAGGACCGTGAGTGCTGACTTTAGTTGATCAGTCCAACAAAGTGGAGACCTACAATTTCTCCTGTAAAAGGCCTTTAATGGCGCCATAACAATGGTGGAATGGTATATATTATTGTGTGCAAAGTATACTAAGGGTAGATGATGCTCCAAACTATGGCCAAAGTCTGACATGCATGCTTTCAGTATGTCCTCCAAGACCTGATTGGTCTTCTCTATCTAACTGTCAGTCTAGGGGTAAAACGCTATGCTCAAGCGTAACTGAGTATTGAAGGCCTCCTACAAAACTATCCATAATCATGACATTAATAGAGTTTAATTTTCTAAAATTATATTCAAGGTAACTTTATGGATTTTTACTATCTCCTGTATGAAGAGGCATCCCAAGATCTCTATTGAAATATGCTCTCGAATAGCTAGGAAGTGAGCTGACTTGGTGAGTCGATCTATGATCACCTAGATGGAATCATGTACCATGGATGTATGTGGTAATACTATCACAAATTCCATAGATATACCATCCCACTTCCACTTTGGAACCTCAAGGGGTTGATCTAAACCCGTTGGGACTTGGTACTTATCCTTCACTAGCTGACAAGTGAGGCATTGAGAGACAAACTCTATAACTCCCTTCTTCATGTATGGCCACCAAAACTGACATTGGGGGTCCTGGTACATATTTTACACACCTAGATGTACCAATAAGGGGATGTATGAAACTACCACATCACCTCCTCCCACAGAATCGAAGGTACCATCGTCTTTCCTCTAAAAATGATAGTATGCTCCCCACCTTTAGAATATCCATCAGGAGTATGTATAGTGGATATCTAAGTATGTAAGGTATCACAGTCAATATCTCCACACTGAGGATCCCTAAAATAATGTAAAAGTGGTGGGGTAACAACCATAAACTGAATACATGAAGTACCATCCTTCTCCATAAAGGAAAGCTACAATGAGGCTAACCACTTTGATTCCTTATCCAACAATTGAGAAAAAGATCTCCTACCGTGAGTGTATTCCACCGAGTTCCCCTTTCCAAGAGTATATACAATCTCAAATTCATAGTCTTGGAGGAACTATATCCATTGACTCTATCTCAAGTTATGATCCTTATGAGAGAAGATATACTTGAGACTCTTGTGGTCATAGTATATGATAAACTGCTTACCCATCAGGTAGTGTTGCCACATTTTCTGTGAAAATACTACTATTGCTAGATCAAGATCATGGGTCGTGAAGTTCTTCTCATGTGGTATCAACTAACATGAACCATATGTAATAATAACATGCCTCTATATCAAAACACAAACAATATTGGTCCCTGGCGCATCATATAACATTATGTACTCAACACCCTCCTTTGGGAAATCTCAATATGAGAGTGCTCGTCAACCTCTATCTCAACTTTTAAAAGCACTGATGTCACTTTTCAGTCCACATGAAAGGATGCTCCTTATATGCCAAAGCTGTCAAGGGTGATACCACTCTAGATAAATGTGTACAATCCTTCTATAGTACCATTCCAACTCAAGGAAACTTTTCACCTCAGTAACACTCTTGGGTGGCTCCCATGCAAGAACTGTCTCAACCTTCATTGGGTCCATTGCTACTCCTACCTTTGAGATGAAGTGTCCTAGGAAGTGGACCTCTTGAATAAAAAAAATGACACTTTGAGATATTACCATAAGTATGGTGCTCTCGTAGTGTGTCCAGGACTATCCTCAAGGGTCTCATGTGCTCCTCCTCAGATGACAAGTACACTAAGATTTCATTGATGAAGACCACCATGAGATGGTCTAAGAAAGGATGAAATATCCAGTTCATGAGTCTTATGAACACTATTAGGGAATTCATCACACTGAATGGAATCATCAAGTACTCATAGTGTCTGAAATGACATCTAAATGTCATCTTCGATATATCCTCATACCATACTTACAATTGGTGATATCCCGATCTAAGGTCAATCTTGGAGAACCATCACACCTCTCTCAATTAATCAAAGATGACGTCGATCCTTGGTACTGGATACTTATTCTTTATAGTCACCTGGTTTAATCATCTATATTCCACACATAATATCAAGCTCCTATCCACCTTCTTAGAAAACAACACTAGGGTTGTCCATGGGGAAACACTGGGTCTCACAAAGCCTTAATCCTAAAAGTCCTCCAACCGCACCCTAAAATCATGAATCTCTGTGGGATCCAGATGATATACTGGTGTAGATATCTGGGTCATCCTAGGGTGAAAGTCAATGCATAAGTCTATCTCTTGGTGGTGAGGTAAACCAAGTACGTCCTCAGGAAAGTCGTCCTCATACTCCACCACAACCATAGGGAAGTAGTATCCCTAGAATCCACTACTCCAAGATTCATCTATACAATTAGTGATTAATTAGATATACTCTCATATTTTTGAGCTCATACTTCTCCTCCAAGGTTTCCTTTTCACCCACAAAGGAAAATCTCATCCCATCACTGTGAACACACCAAATCCTCATCCTAAAACAATCAATCTGGGCATGAACTATGGATAGCTAGTCCATATATAAGATGGATTCATAAGTCCTCATCGCTACTAAAAATATATCCCATGTTAAAATATCACCTCCAAGTGTCATATCGCACCATCGGAATAGGTGCAAAATTTTCAAGCCGTCACCTATCAGAGTTTCCAATAGCAAGGGTCGAGCCAATGGCTCAACCGAGATATCCAAGTCTTGAACCAGAGAAGTGAAGGAAGAAGTGACTCACACTTATGTATATCAATACTATAGATAAATTAGAAAAGACACAGATCATACATTTTATCATCCCTAGAGACTTGGGGTTATAGGTATCCATAACCTACAGCTGGCCTCATCCTTGACCACCAGCTCCCTAAGCCTAGCATGGACCACCTGAGGGTGGTGGTGGTAATAGGTTGAACCTCTAACCACCTTTTTCTACTCTACTAGACCGTATTCCATGCATTCCACCCTGTAGACCACCTTACCTAGCCTATGCCTCTATATCAGTGGCCCCTCAACCATATCTCGATTATCTCTATGAAGGGTTAGAGAATAAAGAGATAGATGTACCTAACCATTACAGGAGAAACACATACTCTCCCTAGCCTAATTAAATTCATCCTGAGATCCATGAACCACTAAACTTGTGTCCTGGGATCACCTTCTAAAGCTTACGGCACAATTGGATCCCTGTGACTGTCGTCAACTACCTACTATCAAGGCCTTAGCTCCTGGGTGCCTGCTACAACACCCACTGTTAGTACCTACACTTTCAAGAATCTCTCCACCACCAAGTCCCACTAAAGGACCCTAGTATAGGTGGGAATACAAAGGGATACTAATGAATCATTGATGTCCCAATGTAATCCCACCTCAAAGGTCCATGCTTTGAAGAAAAAATCCCGAACCATATCCATGGAGTATCACGAGAGATTAGTAAACCTTGTTGATTACTACTTCATGATCAAACTACCCTATTGTAGATGTATAATATTTTGTATGAACACTGATCACAATGTGGCTAGATATAACTCCTCTCTGAAGAGATGCTCAAAGTCTGAACAAGAGATTTGTCTCTTCGTGTGAATATTTCACTAAGCTCCACTATATCCCAATAGAGCCCTGAAGAAGACTCATAGTGAGGAATGCTATTTGATATGTATCCATCCTCAAAAGGTGGAAAAGTTGAGTGACTTCCTATAGCTGATCCTCATCCACCTGGGGGCTAGTTCACCTAAAAACCTAGGAGGTCACTACCTATGAAACTCATACAGTGCACTCATCCTATGTGCATCCTCACTTGGAACTGCCAGTGCTAGCTGCTGATCAATGGGTGGTGGTATATCTGGAAAACAACCTGGTGGTACTATCTCTGGTATAGGCCCATATACTAATAACTCATAACTCGAAATATCATCATCATGATCACACAATGGAATATTGTATGGTTGTCTTCACAGAGTCATCCTAAAATAAAATATGATATACCATGGTCCAAGAGTATATCTAGGGATCTGACTCAAGAAGGAAATGTAAAACAAAATCTATTCTTATATGATTCATGCACCAAATTTATTCCTACAACCAATGTTTACATGTTCTGAGTCAAAAGGCAGGTGATCATATTCATGCTATATGGATATGTTGACCGCCACACCAACACTGGAGTCCCTGTCCTAAAATATGAACTCGAAGCACTAAACACTGCTACCCCAAACCAATCTCACAGACTCTGGTCCTAAGGTAGAACCAACTACTCTGATACCACTCTTTCATGACCTGACCCATTAGGACCCAACCTGTGACTATCCCAATCCCCCTCCAACAGGCTAGGGGTTGGAAGCTAGTTCCAAGTAATCATATCCCACAAATTAGAGGCATTATCCTAAAGTATCTACAAAACACACACACACACATATCCAAGCCTGTAAAATGATGAAATTTTAAAAAACTAAAACCAATTCATACATGCATTTATAATCCCACAACTAGAGTATGACAGTAAAGTATTATAAGTGAAAAAGGGGGAAACATACAAGCCCAACCAAAACTAATTGTAAAGAGTCCAACCTTCTCTAAGGGAGAGGACTATGATAAAATTAAATCTCTCAAAAAAAAAATCATCCTGTCTATCTCAATCTAGGCTCCACCTGCTCTACATCCTCTTGGGACACCATTAAAAGGGTCTTCATCTATATAAGACATAACAAGTGTGGGCAGATCCCATGTAGTGGTGAGTATACAATACCTGATAGGACACCCCAAAAACAATAAACATGAAAAACAAATTATAATCAACTTAATAGAAGATATAAAAATAAATTTATAATAGAAAAAACCTAGATATACTTAAAAAGGACACCACACCACTAGAATATCAGAACCAACTGTCTGCCATATGATTCTACTTGAATAACTACTTGTTCTGGGAGAATACACTACACAAGCCATGTCATCTCCATAGGATCTCATCGAAGAGGTCTAGATAATTGGGCCTCACCCAAGAAAGATCATTCATCTCAAAAGACCCTGATAATCAGATAGGGGGTCATTCCCAAAACCACTGGGGGACAACATAAATGTAATCTAGATCAACCTATTATGTAGAGGATAATACACCAATTATACCATGAAACCTACCAATATGTACTATTATATGAAGGATCAACACCCCACTCAAGGTGGTCATGCTGATTCCATAAACCCTACATAGGGTATAAATATGATAGAGGATATCACTCCAATATCACAAAGGGATTCCATGAACTCTATCTAGGATTCATCCTCTAGAGGGGATCACAATCTTGAGATGTGGATGTAATGTTGCGCTGCACCCTCAAGGGAAAGGACCAAGGGGAAAACTACTCAACTAAAACTGGTCTAAACTGAATAGATGAAGAGCTCTAAGTTGTCTCTAAGGGAGAACACACCATGCCTTTCTCAAATGGGATTTTCCCATGTGGTGATACCTCACAAGACATATAAACCTCAACATAGATGGTGTGTGAGTGATACACATGAAATGTAGAGGTCTCCCAACACCCTTCTTGTGTTACCTATATGTTCCCCTGTATAGCTGGTCATGCCATGTATAGTTGGTCATGTTCGTGCCTGAGTACAGGATGGGTCCACTCCTATATACTCCTATCCATGTCTGTGTACCCTATGAGGTACACATTGAGTCATCATGGAGGGGTCAAATAGTGTGTGATAATTTTACAAGCTGAGTGATATTTAATTCTAGCTGAAACCCTAGCACCATAGCCAAGGGTCCCACATGTTGTGTAATCCTGAAATACACTCAGTGTTTATTAGGATTTTCTAGATCTTTTTGGATCTATTTCATGCTGTACTACACATTTTCAAAGTCTTCACCCTCACTAGAAAATATTTATTAGGTTTTAACCAAGCCTTTAGTCACTAGAGATCGAGATTCTAGGCTTCAAATCCATTTGGAAAATTTCTTCTCACATTGTTCATAATCTCCTCATTGAAACTTGTTTAAATGGATACTACAAATACATTATGATCCACCTATGATCATCCTCTATCATTGTTGCACCAAAAATGAATTCCCATTCATAAACCACACCCATGGTATCGATCCATTGTGCCAAAGAACAGTCTCATAGTGATCAAATATTAGGTATTCATCAAACCACAGGCCAAATAAATTACCCACGATGAACGTGAAAAGAATAGGGGAAGAAATACATAAGCCATAAAATCTGAGGAATGAACCTTGGCCTTGTTCTTTCATCCTTGATTGTTTTTCATAGAAAAATATAATCGAAGAGGAATAAAATATAATGATAAAATATAACTCCACCAATTTAAATTTACTGATGACATAAGTATCAATTCTATTTGTGGAATTGATCCGCATTCATCTAGGACTAGGGAATGGTATGAAAAACACAAATAAAAATTCTATATGGATTTTGGATTGATCGTTGATGAAAAATGGTTCTATGCTACTATCATTGATGAGATGCACAAACTCTGTTGACACAAAAATCCTCAATCTAGTCATAATCCATCATCATTCACCAAGAATGATCTCCAATGGTCATTTAGATATCCATGGTTTGAGTGACCAACCCTGAGGAAAGTATCATAACTATATATTTAAATGAGGTTCAGTTTATGCGTTGAATAAAATAAATTAAATCAATTTAAATATTTTATTTTATAAATTATGTGCCCATGATGAGTTTTTCACAAACGTCCCACGCCAACAAGGATTATGTTGTGGCTAGGGTAAAACCCATATTTTGAACTTAGTGGTGCTATCATATTTATGATCTGGGACCCCATTTGAGAGTTATTCCACTTTTTCATGAAAAATTTGTGGACATGTTATTTAATACATTTAATACATTTCAAACATTTATTCTGGGCACACTGGGCCTCAAAATCACATGACATCTCAATGCCTGGTCTAAAAAATATTCCATATAATATCAAAAAATAATACATATAAAATCCAAGTCATTATAATATAACTTGAATTATTCATGGAGATATAAATCCTCAATATCTAAATTCAAATGATAAAGTAAATATGATAAAAGTACAACCTGTGATACAATGCTTGAAGTTTGGGGATCATGGACATTTCTCTAATCAATGTGTAAATTATAAGATAATGGGGGGAAACTACCATCAACCCTAATATATTAAAAGAGATAAATGTCATTATTTAGCAATCATAATGGCTAAAGTTGAGGTTATGGATGTTGTAGTGGAAGAAATACTCACCGTACACTCAAATCTAGCAAATATATTTTTTTGATTCTAGTTCTATGCATTCTTTTATTTCATTCAAGTTTACAAAGAACATAAAATTAAACCCTGGAATACTAGTGGTAGAATTTTCATTTAAAAATCATGGAGTAACTATTAAAATATCGAGGATATATATGGATTCCATTATTAACTTTGGGGAGTACAATCTCTCTGCAAACTTGGTGGTCATTCTAATGGTAGAATTTGACCCCATACTAAGGATGGATTGAATATCCAAGTATAATGAAATATAATATGTGAATCAAGGAAATATCAGTTGTCTTAGAGGGAAAAACCTATAATTATCTTTAAAGGATATATATCCTAGCCCATGTATTATCAAGAACCACCTCCCATTTCTTTCTTTATGTAAATGATTAGTGAATAAGGGAAAGAAAGTGAATGTATAAAGATAGTAGATGTATCCATTATTCAAGAATATATTGATGCATTTTCGGAAGAATGACCTAGATCTCCCCTAGAAAGAGAGGTAGAGTTATCAATTGAAATCATACCTATATCCAAGATAATATCAAAGACCCAATATAGAATGACATATGTGGACTTAGAGGAATTAAAGAAGAAACTTTAAGATCTTTTGGAGAAGGGTTTTTTCGACCAAGTGTGTCTCATTGAGGAGAACCTATTCTATTTGTGAAGAATAAGGATAGATCAATATAGTTATGCATTGATTATAGAGAACTTAATGGAATCATAATGAATAATAAATACCCTCTTCCAAGGATTGATGGTTTATTCAACCAGATTCATGAGGCTCTTTTATTCTCCAAGATTGACCTTAAATCTAGGTATCATTAGCTAGGGTAAAGAAAAAAGATATCCTAAAGAATAAATTTTGAATAATATTTGAACACTATGTGTTTTTTATTATGTCCTTTGGATTGACTGATTATCCCACCATATTTATGGATTTTATGAATATAATATATAGATACCACCTTGATAAATTTTTGGTTGCCTTTATTTATGATATTAAGATATATTACAAAATTCATGTGGAGCATGAGGATTATCTAAGGTTTATATTAAAAATTATAAGGAAATAGAATCTTTTATTAAATTTAGAAAGTGTGAGTTCTGGTTATAACAAGTTGCATTATTGGGAAACATTATGACCAGTGGATGAATCTTGGTTGATCCAGAAAAGATAAAAGTTGTAGACGAGTGGCCTCAAACTATAATAGTAATTGATAATAAAAGTTTCTTTCATCCAGTAGGATGATATATAAGGTTTGTGAATTTTTTTCATGAATTAATAATCTATTAACCAAGTTAAATTAGAATGGAATTAAATTTATCTTGACAAAGAAGGGTGAATAAAGTTTCCAAGAACTGAAGAAGAGGTTTTTTAGTGAACCTTTGCTAATTTTACCCTCTAATGGGGAAGGATTTTTTACTTATAGTGATGCATACTTGAAATTACTTAGATGTGTAATCATGAAAAATGAGAATTTGATGGTCTATTCATCTTTGTAGTTAAATATTCATGAAAAAAATCATCATACCTATGATTTGGAGTTAGATGGAGTTATCTTTTCATTAAATATATATAGAAACTATCTTTATAGGGAAAAATATGATGTATGCACCGACCCCCAAAGTATGAAGTATATATTCACACAAAAGGAACTGAAAATGAGACAAAGGGTATGATTTAATCTTCTTAAGTACTATAATTATTATATCCATTATCACCCTGTAATATCAAATAAGGTTGTTGATGCATTGAGTAGGAAATACCCCAGAGTTATTTCACTGATGAGGATTGAAGGAGATCCATTGATCAAGGACTTGGTAAATATGGAAATGGAAGTCTCAAGGTAGGGTAAATAATTAATCCTATCCCAAATGATTTCCCAACCATCATTACTAAATATGATAAATAAAACACAAAGAGATGATCCTAAGTTGAAAAAAAAACTATAAAAAATGGAAAGTTTCCTGATTTCATTGTTAATAAAATGGGAGTAATGATATTTGATAAAAGGATACATATCCCATATATTACAAAGTTAATGAAATAGTCAATGGATGAACCACAAAACTCTATTATTGTGTGTTTTTCATGGTCTTTAGTCAAAAAGAATTTATATTTTACTTATAATGCAGTGCAACAGTTGATGAGGGTTATCTCTCATGGAGTTGGGTGTGCAGAGTTTCACCATATTAATTAATTAAGTATATTTTTGGTTTATTTAATATGTTTTGAAAGAATATAGTATTAAAAATTGTTGTTTTTTATTTTATGAATTGGAAATGAAATGAAAATATCACAACATAAGTTAGTGAGAAATTTTGGTAGTCTTAGGGTGAATTCAAGTGGGTTGGATCATCATTCACATTTGTTTTAAATCAATTAAATCAATTCAAAAACTAAATATCATTCATCCATGCATCCTAAACTATTTTTCATTTTTGTTTAATATTAATATGATCAAGAATCCTATATCATACCAAAAATCCCATAATTATTCTTGGTGAATGGGAATCATACTCCTCAATCGAGTGAATGGACTTACTCACTTACCCAGTAGTGATCACATACCATTATTCCATTTTAATCACACAACTCTAATGGTATAAAGTGTTATTAGAATGGTGGTATACATTAAATTGAAACAAGTAGTGGAGTTTAATAGTGCTAATAGAATGTAGAGTGGAAATTTTCTTCTATACACACCATCTTCACTATCACGCTAGAATATGAGAAATAGAGTGAGAAAATGAAAAGCATAAATTCAAGATCCCTGCTATAATTACCATTGAACCACCCTTTAGGGGTCATATGTTCATTATAATGGAGTTTGGGATCACTAGGATACCATAAGGGCATGAAGCATGAAGAAATTTAGGGAGAATATAATGACATAATTGAAAAGATGAAGAACAAAATATGAATTAAAATGTAGAAAATTATAATAAATCCTAATCTAATCGAAGACAAGATGAATTTCAAGTCATGGATCATTTATAATAGGGTATGAGACATGTATTTATAGAAATTAAAGAAACATCATCTATATTATCATTTAAATCAACACTGAGTAATGAGTTCTTCCTTCATTGGATGGTTGTTGCATGTACAATAATGAGGGTCATGATCGATATCACTCGAATCTTCTAATTGAGAAATACATCTTCTATGATCAAGATCTACAAATCTTCAAGAATATTCCTAAGCTAATGTGATATGTTACTTCATGGACTAGTGAAATTTAATACCCTATTTAGTGTGATCATGTGAGGAAGCATTTGAATGATGCATGTGCTAGCTAGTATTGGAGCCTAGTTTTGGATAGCTTGGACCTAGGAAGATGGGCCTCAAAATTGGTCCAGTCATTATTCAATTTATTGGTTTTGATTTTGGTGGGAATCAATGATCTACTAGAGAGGAGCTTGGGATATTGGGATCGTATGTTGTATATAGAAGCTGGTGTGAAAATCGAGTTGCTAGAGTGATTCAAGCATTTTACAGGACATCTAGAACATGACTTAGAATATATTACAGATGAAGTGTTGGGGAAATGTGAGGCCCCTACCAAATTTGTCTTCATCCCTATATAGGTAACATAATGAAATTAAATATACACAATTATTGGGTTATCATCCTTTGATCTTTAGTTTGGGTTCAATCACACACCTCGGTTTTGGGATATCACGACATTGTTTCCTTTGACCCATGAACACAATTTCTCATATTTATTCTATGATCCTAATATTCCATCAAAACAAGTCAAAACTGGCATCGTCATCATTATCAATGAAATTTAAACATATTTTCACACCTCCAATTTGAATTGGTTCCTCTCTTTTTCAACTTGGAGGAGTGGCTTTGTCTCAACTTGTTTGAATTTTTGCCTTACTATAGGTTTTGGTCCAAAATCATTATAAAATTTCATGAAGCATGAGGCATGAATCATTTTATATTTTCATAATCATATCATTGGGGATGATCAAGTCCTTCCTCAATCTTCAATGTCAAGCCTTCACAGGGAACACACTAATAGAGAAGGAGCTCTATCTTAGATGAATTAGTGAGCTCAGGTTTCCATTACTTCCTTAGTAAAATTTATCCTTCTATCAAGCAATGAAGAGGTATTGATCCTTCTCTTGCTTCGGTCATACTCATCTAAAATCTATCTCATATACATAGGTTTCTACAAATTTTATGTCTTCAATTTTAAAAGGATTTTTAAGATATCTCATCTCCAATGGGTTATGCTCAGGCGGTATCAAGAAATTCATTTGGACTTGGTTTTGTTATCTTCCTCAGCAAGTGATGAACTCAGATGATGGTTGAAGTTCTGTGGAGAAAGGGGTAAAATCAGTCTGGTTTGGGAGAGTCAATACTCAATCGTTGAAGATATATGTGGATGGGGGCTCAAATGGTCTTCATGGAAGTATATATCCATGGAAGGAGGATGTTCCACAATAGCAGGTCGGCTTCTTGCATAATCTGTCACGAACCATCCTCGGGGCCCGTGCCGTGACTACCCCAAGCCCACCTTCCATAGGCCAGGGGCTGACGACTAGAACCAAAGGTATAAATCCTGTTAAAAGGTAAGGAATTGCCTTTATATAAGAAAACAAACACCACAGAGTACGTAAGCTGAAGTAAACACTAAGTAAACTGAGTACAAAAGTAAGTGTTGGAAAGTAAATGAGCCAGTATACAAAACCAACTGAAAGTACAGTACAATTGAGAAAAGTAAAGTACAAAGCTGAAAAGTAAACAACAACCACCAAGACGTCCTCCAGAATCCCCACCTAAAGGGTGGGTACAGATAGTCTCCTCAGATCCTCAAATCTATCCGTCCACTCCCTGTACGTCCCGCATGATAGTCCATTACTGGATACCGTCCCACTCCACAAGCCTCAACGACGATCAGCGTTGTCCGTCGTCTACAACCAACACAACGTAGTGCGAGCATAGCCCGTGAAGGGGTGAGTATACGATACTCAGTAGGGACAGCAAGACCCCCGAAGGTCTCCCAGAATCCACAAAGTATAAACCACAAAGGAAAGATACAAACACGAAGGGATATGCCCATACATATACCTAAGTCATCAATTCCAGTTTGACTCCAAATCAAGAGCCCAAGAACAACCCAGTACACACAGGAAAGCACAACCCAGTCCACACAAGAAATCAAGTCAACCATATCGATGATAATGATTTAAAGTCAATACTCAACTCACACAGGAATACTACTCACGAAGAGGGGTGGAGATGATTAGATGTAGCCTCTAAATCATCTCCTCTTCCGAACCCACGTAGGATCCAAGTATAGAAGTCATCGCCGCCGAACCCATGTAGGATCCAAGTACAGTAACCATCGCTACCGAACCCACGTAGGATCCAAGTACAGTCATCATCGCTGCCGAACCCACGGAGGATCCAAGTACATTCGTCCTTGATGCCGAACCCACGTAGGATCCAAGTACAGTCGCCATCGTTGTCGCAGTCGCAACCAGCTCTAGGGTTCCCGCACACAGCTCGATCGATTCCAAGAGGGTCCGCTCCATGATCTAGGAGGGTCGATACATCAACTGTCATGAAGTCCAGAGTTTATGTGTCACAAATTTCTGTCTCCTCGATAGGAATTCAATGCGACAGACGGCGCATCAATCGGACGCCCGGTCTGAGAGATATTGGATTTTCCGTCCCAGGGGCCTGGTTGGTTTTTAAGCTAAAACCAACCCCACCATAATCCATCTGCATCCAAACCTAAAGTGGATTAATCCAAAATAATCGTCTCACTAAGAGGAATTCAACGTATTTTACGACACGTCAATCGGACGTCTGGTCCTTAATTTATAAGCGTTTCCGCTCCAAGGGCTAGGTTGGTTTTGGGTTCGAACCAACCTATCCATACAAAAAATTAGCCTAAACCTAAAGTTTAATATAATGAAACTACCGTCTCGATCCAAGGATCCCTACGCAACTGACGGTGCGTTGATCGAAGATCCGTAGCCCAAGATATGAGCGTTTGAACGAACCTGGTTCGAAAATAGAGGGTCTGGGCCCGGTCCGACCCGACCCAAAACCCCCTAAGTCTGATCCGATTGGGCGCGGCTTGGCCCAGCTGGCGCGGCGCGGCCTGGCTCGGAAGCCGGCTGCGGCTTGGTGCTGGCCGAGCGGGGCGCGAGGGGCGCACCCATCATTTCTGGAAACAACGGACCCTGTGGGGTCCGCCCTAGATGCTGGTCGGGGGAGGGGGGAGGGTTACACCCCCTCGGTTTCCTAGTAACGGCCGGCCTTTATGGCCGGCCGGTTGAGCCGCCATGGGACCCTTCAGGGTCCTGCCTCCCGGAGACGCCGGTGGCCGGTTGTCCGGCCGCCCCTGCCTGGTCTGCCGCGGCCTAAGGCCGTGGCTTGTCTCACCGGTGCAGCGTGACGATGCTGCACCCCACCACCACGGCGTGATGGCGCCGCGCCCCACTGCCACGACCCAATCCTAGCCGCTACCTCCTTCAGCCTCACCGGCATGGCGCGACAGCACCACACACAACCGCCGCGGCCCGCTTCGGCCGTGGTCCACTTCGTCCTCGCGCGGTCCTCTTCGTCCCCGTGCGGTGCAACGACACCGCGCCGCCTTCGCCTCAACCATTAATGAATAACAACAAGAAGAAGGGGGAGGAGAATCAGCCATGTTTGTGCGGTCCGATCTCCTCCTGTTATGACGATAACATTCAGCCAATTCTTGAACAACAAAGTAAGATGATTAAACTTGAACAAAATAATTAACCCCTACCTCGACAATCGATGTCGTTCGCCGGGCATCGCGGAAGACGGAGTCACGGGGTGAGGTTTTGAAGACGGTGTTTGCGTGCATCCAAGGAGGAAACAGAGTCTCCACACTAGTTGCGGAGATAAGAGGGAAAGGCACTTCATCTCTCTTTGTGGTGATGGCGTTCTTCATCGAAGAGGAGACGTTCTTCGCGGGATGATGAAGTTCTTCAAAGAAAAACTAGAGTTCTCCCCAAATCCTCCTCACACAACAATTCTATCGAAAAATAAAATAAGCTAATCCTTATTTTATTTTGCTTTTCCATGCCTTTGAAAAACTTAAAATTCAAACACTTAGTTAAATTAATTTAAGAGGTTTAATCAATTAATTTATCATGTTTTGGCATGAATTAAAGTGAGAGAGGAGGAGTTACTTAATTAAGTTCAAGGGTTTGCCAACATTAAACACAAGGAGTTTAATGGGGGGGGGGGGGTTTAGGGAATATGAATGGTTGGGGATCGTGCGGGCGCCACCTCCCATTTATCCTCACATGGGTAGTTAGGATGCTAGTGGGTCCCACCCTAACTCCCCCATGTAGGATAAAACCACCTTAGTTAGAAATAAAATTTGTACCACAATTTTATTAACTTTTTATTTAAACCACTTTTTTTTAACAACTCTTCCCAAGAAAACACATCTTCGGTAAATGTACTCCTAAGTAATTACTGGCGCTGAGAACTCATCGGTGCCCTCATATTTCAATTCCAAGCACTGGTTCAAAAGATAGAAAAAACCACTCGTTCATTCAATGATCGTTCCGGGCACACCGGGCCTCAGAATCAAGTTCCGTTAGAAACTGCATACTCGTAAAATCCCAAATAATTTAAGAAAAAAATTTTATTTGAAATTTATGGGTCTTTACATAATCAAATTGGTCATAAAATCATCATGTGGTGCAAAATTATAGGGAAAATAAAGGTTTATTTGAAGGGGCGAGTACGATTAAACTCACATGGTAGCAGACACTTCACAATAGAACTCTTAGTCATGGTAGAAGGAGTATAATTGTAGTGTCATGATATCAGGATAGGGGTATTGTCATAGTCCTCATAGCTACAGGGTGGATACACAGTTGAAGGGGCATGACTATAAGGACCCGACCCCAGTTGCCCGGAGCCGGTGCCTTATTTGATTACGTTGGCATACATACAAGGAATACGAATCCCGAAGGACCGAGTAGTTTAGTATTATTGGAAACAAGATACATACAAAAGTTTATCATTACAACATGAAGGGAAACAAAAACACTATTTTAATCCACTAGAAACATCTCGTCTCCTAGATTATACTTGTAAGTCATTCACAAATTACTTCTTCATATCCTGAGAAAATGAAACATAAGAATGGGGTGAGCTCAAACACTTAGTAAGAGTAAGAAATATATCAGAAGATAATATAAACATTACACATGGTGAATAATTGAAAACACATGCCTTTAATAATAAACTTGAAACATATTTTGGCAGAAATATGAGCTAAACAAATAATCCCATAATTAAACATAATTATGGGTATTCTACTAGTATAATAACCACATGAAACATGAGAACATAAATATAATCATAGAGGTATCTTGGGGCATTACTTACATAATCTTGTAACCATCTTGGCAACCTTAAATTTTTTAACCCTCACGGCTACCTTACTTTGTGTAACCATCACAATTACACTTGGAGTAACCATATGGATGACCTCCAACTTACTCATACCCAATGCATTGGAGGGAAATATAGGTCCCACCCTTCATTATAAATAATTCCCAATAACCAAAACATAATCATACAACATAAATAATAGCATAAAAACATTGCTTTTGAATCTTGTAAAACAGAATTTTAAAAGAAGATTTTAGAAGAAAAGTCCCTTATAAACATCATATACTTGAAGTGGGACTTAATAGAGTGTATAGAATAGGTATATACTCTGTAAATACACATAATGAAACATAATATAAACAGATACCATCACAAAAATAATTTAAATAGCACATAAATAATAAAGTAGAAGGTTAACCCAAAGAATGGAAATCGGGTTAAGAATTCCCTTACAACAATGTGATCGGTCGAATAATATGAACAGAACATAATAAATATCAATTGAATCATTTAATAACATGAATATAAAGAGAATAATTTTATTATATATATAAAATGACAGTACACATATTCCACATACAAGAAATAAGTGGCGAATGACTAAAATCTCACAAAAATGAAAGTGAGATGAGGAACCCCTTACAACTTTGTAATCAATTGATTTGTATGACCCAAAATTAATTATTGTCAAATGATAAATTTAATATAATAAAAATAAATATATTCATGATATGAGACAATAATGGGCAGTATACATACCCCATACAAAGTAAAAATAGTGATTACGGATTATCTCACAAAAATGGAAGTGAGATGAAGAAACCCTTACCTTAGGCTTGTCTTACTTCAAACTTGTTAAACCCACCTGTATAATGGTTAAAAGAGTGTTATTAGTATTTTATAGAAACATTTTCATTTTTATAACATCTTATATGGTCATTTAATAACCTCATTTCACCCCTTATTTGTTAGTATTTTGTTCCTTGCATTATTTCGGGTGAGTTCTTTTGTGATTTTCACGATCGGTTCATGATGAATCGTTCTTGTTGATTGGAAGTGAAACTCCAGAATTGGAATGGAGTAGTATTTTAATATTTAAAGTACCATAATTTATACAATTTATCACTTTGATGCTTCATATGATAATGAATTATAAGTTAAAACATTAATTATATTCGTTTAGATCATTTAAGTGATTCTTTGATAATAACAACCACATTTAGTCTTATAAATTAGAACCATGATTACAAAAGAATTACAGAACCATATATGAGTCATAAAACATATATTAAAACCTGGTTCAACCATATAAATGGTTTCATGACCATACTTGAAAGAATTAATGGAAAGTGAAATTACATCTTCCACGATGTCGGTAATTCGACACATCACGGACAATGTTTTTATTCCTTAAATAAGTGAGAGAGGAGAGGAATAATGATTTTTAATTTTCCATAAACATGAAAAAATCCATAATATACATTATTCTGGAGATTTCATGCCTCTTGTATAAGAGGGGGTGAAGAAATAAGAGAAAGGAATCATGAAATAAAGAAAACGTGAGAAATTTCTTACGAAAATTCGGCAGCCTAACGACGTCTCTTAAAATTCCATAAAAACAAGATTGATGAGAGGAATGGAATATATCATCATTCATACAAAATTTGGACAGTAAGGGGAAATATTTAATGAAATATCCCAACAAAAGACAAAGGGAAAGGAAGAGAATAACAAAAAATGGAAGAAAAGAATGAAAATGAAAGAGGATGTTTACCTCTTGATCTCTTCTCCTTGAGATCCTTCTTAAGGGATTTGATTTTGGTCTTTTGGTGAGACCAGTAGCTCTAGGACGTGGGGAAGAAGATTGGGAAGGGAATTTGATAGAGTTTAGACAATGCTCAAGGCTGGAGAGGTGTGGGAGGAAGAGGGGAGTGAGGGTGGTATTTATAGTGGAGGGGAGGTTTTTTAGATTATTTTAATCATTATTATAATATTTTTATCAAGACTATGAATAATCTCAAAAAAGTGGCCCTAAATAGTGATAATATCATGTAATTTCTAAGAAAGTGGCCTTGCATCACTTATTATGTCATAAATAGTGCATATTTACTGATAAATTGATTATACGGTATTTTATCGTATTTCACTATTCACCAAAAATTCAAGAGTTTCAGAAAAATACCAAAAATTTACCCCTATCATTTTTCGAAGTGTAGAATTCAATAGTGAAATCCATTTTTCAAAAATAATTTTATAAATATTATTAATTTAATTTTTAAATAAGGTCACAGTTAATTCAAAAAATAACAATATTTAAGTGCAACTAGTTTTATGTGACATTGGAAAATTAATTAAGATCCCATTATCCTATTGCCTTGGAGAAATAAAATAATAATAATATTTACTATTCACGAGGTCATATTGCTATTCATATTACTATTCATATTACTATTCATAAGGGTATGCTACTATTCACCAAAAAAACAAGTTTGTTCTAACAGACTCTAAATGACTTACTGAGCACAACTCTAGATGAACATTTCTTGAAATTCAAAACATAGAAGAGAATAGATTATAAAATTGAATTCTATATTTATTCCAAAACCTTGGGGTGTTACATTATTCCCTCCTTCAAAGAATTGCGTCCTCACAATTCATTTCATAACCACCAAAGAAAGCTCTCAGATGTTCTTACCACATCTCCCGTCGTAGAGGATCCTCAGGTGCGTTCAGCAGAAAACCCAAATTGTTGCTCAAATCCTCTAGTTCTCTGACCCAGACACACCTCGGACAGAAGGGGTTGAACTCTTGCATCGAACTCTCGGGCTTCCAAATGGAGGCTCGAACAGTGCAATGTTTAGAAATGTCCGAATGGACCAACATACGAAGAACTCACCGAACTATGTCTCGACTGAGAACATCTAAGTCGTAGATATTGTTGTACAAGATAAAACTAAGGAGTTGGTACATATAAGCTGCACAAAGGTTTCCCTCTAAAGCATCCTCTTGAAAACATAACCTGGCCGTATAGTTTCTTCCTAAGGTGAAACATTGGAAAATCCCTTCGTGGTATTTCCCTCTTCGCCTGCACTCAACCAATTGTGCCATGGATAAGCGGTAGTAAATGGAAGCATTCCCTTGGAAGGTGCAGAGAATGTCCGGACTGTTTGTCACTTCATATAGTTGCTTACACGTTTTTCGAAAGTTTGCGAGAGGTAGGTACCCTTCTTCACAGGTTTTGATTGCAATGATTTCCAGGATCTCCACAGGAAGAGATAACATATGGGTTTTTCCTTCCATCTGAAAATTTATTATAAAAGTTTACTTAGTGATACTCATTTAAAAGTATAACCGATGAAAGGATAAAAAAAAGAAAATACAACATGCTATATTTGTATATAACCACTGGTTAAAAATGTAAAGCTGTGCATGGTTTCCCAAGTCCCCCAATACATGAATCCCCAAACTAGTTCAAAGATTTAAATCTCCCAAAACTATACGCAACACTAAAAACACGTTACTCCAGAAGTCCCTTTACCGGAGACACCACCGATGCTAGGGTTCTGACGACCTCAGGTGAATTCCTAAGGTAGTATTAAGCTGCTCGATTTCCTTAACCCAGACACACTCCAGACAGCTAGGGTCGAAATTGTGCTTAAAGCACTCAGGTTTCCATAGAGAGGCACAAGAAGTGTGGAGGTCAGAAATTTCAGTGTGGACTAAATCCCTATAATTCCCACGCACCACATCATTCTTGAAGATATTGATGTCATAAATTTCTCCGTACACACTAAAACTCAAGATCTGAAATAGGTAGGTCACTCAATGGTCACCATCCAAAGCAGATTCAAGAAATTTACCCACAGCTCGATAGTTATCAGCCAGAGTGAAACATAGAAAAAGAGCTTCATGATACTTCCCTCTTTTCCTATATGCAGCAAATTGTACATATGCAATACGGTAATAGACCGGATTTCTTCCTTGGTAAATATGGGGAATGTTTTGATGATTTGATACCCTATGGATTAGTTTACAAGTCAGACGTATGTTGGCATAGGGCTGGTCCTCTTCAGAGCATGTCTTGACAATTATATTCCCTAACAACTCAGTAGATAGTGATAAAATATTGGTTGGTTGACTCATCTTCTATCTGAAAATTTTTAGTAAATCAACATTCAGTATGGAAAATCCATTTTAAACCAAGTTATTGTTTTATATAAAAACATAACAAAAAAGAGAATACAACATCATTCACTTAGACATGATTTATAAAACTCAAGAAATTACAAAATCTCTTGATCCCTTTCACAAAACATTAGTATGGGATTCCTGACATCATTGGTGATGTCCCTCTACCTCCACCGCCTAAGGAGGAAGGTTTTATTCAACTCTAATCCCAGGGCAGAACAAAGCTCATGGGTCTCCTCTTCCCAAATACACTCTCAGTAAATTAGATCGTGGTTAAACCTAAGGTCTTGTTTGATACAGGTTGTTTTCCAGAGATAGGAACGAGTAACATCAAGTTCTGCGACATCCGCTAGGATTTGGTTCCTAAAGATCTTTCGAACCACATCATATTTGAAGGATTCGATGAAAGATTCAAAATCGCAGAGGTCCCCAAGCATGCTGAAACTCAGGATTTGGTATATAAAGACTGCGCAGAAGTCCAGCTCCTTTGCAGCTTCTCCAAAATCCGTGATGGCCAACCATTTCTTATCCAGGGTAAAACACAGGAAAAGTCCCTCATAGTACTTCCCTTTCTTTTTATAATTCTCGAATAGTGCATTGGCCATTTGGTTATACACAACTTCCGATCCCCGAAAGATTCGAAGGACATTTGAGTTGTTCAAAACATTGTAAAGAAACTTGCTGGATAGTCGGAGGTTTCCAAAGGGTTCAAATTCTTCTGTACATGACTTCACAATTATAGTTTCGAGGATTTCCGTTGGAAGGGACAAAAGACTTGTACCTTCATTTTCTATCTGAAAATAAAAAAAAACATCGATCTTAGTATTGTTTAAGCAAGTTAATAATTGTTCAGTTCTTGTTTCTAGAGTTATTCAAACCCAATACTATGAGGAAAATTTACATTAAATCCCTTATAATGGCTTTAAAAAAAATATGAATTATTCTAAGCATATCCCTCGGGAGTTTCGTAACCAAGAGTGCAGCAAGGCCCGTTGTCGTGTACCAATTCCCGTTCGAGTCTAGATCAAAGCGGTGTTTTCAGGTTTTACCCCTAGATACATCTGTGCCAGAGCCACCTCTACCTGCTCGTATCCAGACAGGGATGTATTTGCTAGAAGAATTAACATATTCTATTCCTTACCAAAATACCAGGATTCTTTTGTACATTTATCCTCAAATACCATCTTAGGGCTTTGTTCCCTAATCTACATTTTCTAGTTTCCAAGTTTTCTACTAAACTTTCCTCTGATACCAACTGTAAGGACCCGACCCCAGTTGCCCGGAGCCGGTGCCTTATTTGATTACGTTGGCATACATACAAGGAATACGAATCCCGAAGGACCAAATAGTTTAGTATTATTGGAAACAAGATACATACAAAAGTTTATCATTACAACATGAAGGGAAACAAAAACACTATTTTAATCCACTAGAAACATCTCGTCTCCTAGATTATACTTGTAAGTCATTCAAAAATTACTTCTTCATATCCTGAGAAAATGAAACATAAGAAAGGGGTGAGCTCAAATGCTCAGTAAGAGTAAGCAATACAACAGAAGATAATATAAACATTAGACATGGTGAATAATTGAAAACACATGCCTTTAATAATAAACTTGAAACATATTATGACAGAAATATGAGCTAAAAAAATAATGCCATAATTAATCATAATTATGGGTATTATACTAGTCGAATAACCGCATGAAACATGAGAACATAAATATAATCATAGAGGTATCTTGGGGCATTACTTACATAATCTTGTAACCATCTTGGCTACCTTAAAATTTGTAACCCTCACAGCTACCTTACTTTGTGTAACCATCACAGTTACACTTGGAGTAACCATACGGCCGACCTCCAACTTACTCATAACCAATGCATTTGAGGGAAATATAGGTCCCAAAATTCATCATAAACAATTCCAAATAACCAAAACATAATCATACAACATAAATAATAGCATAAAAACATTGCTTTTGAATCTTGTAAAACATAATTTTAAAAGAAGATTTTAGAAGAAAAGTCCCTTATAAACATCATATACTTGAAGTGGGACTTAATATAGTGTATGGAATAGGTATATACTCTGTAAATAAAAATAATGAAACATAATATAAATATAACCCATCACAAAATTAATTTAAATAGCACATAAATAATAAAGTAGAAGGTTAACCCAAAGAATGGAAATCGGGTTAAGAATTCCCTTACAACAATGTGATCGGTCAAATCATATGACCAGAACATAATAAATATCAATTGAATAATTGAATAACATGAATATAAATAGAATCATGTTATTATATATATCAAATGACAGTACACATATTCCACATACAAGAAATAAACGGCGAATGACTAAAATCTCACAAAAATGAAAGTGAGACGAGGAACCCCTTACAACTTTGTAATCAATTGATTTGTATGACACAAAATTAATGATTATCAAATGATAAATTGAATATCATAAAAATAAAGATATTCATGATATGAGACAATAATGGGCAGTATACATACACCATACAAAGTAAAAATAGTGATTACGGAATATCTCACAAAAATGGAAGTGAGATGAAGAAACCCTTACCTTAGGCTTGTCTTACTTCAAAATTGTTAAAAAATCCTGTATAATGGTTAAAAGAGTGTTATTGGTATTTTATAGAAACATTTTCATGTTTATAACATCTTATATGGTCATTTCATAACCTCATTTCACCCCTTATTTGTTAGTATTTTGTTCCTTGCATTATTTCGGGTGAGTTCTTTTGTGATTTTCACGATCGGTTCATGATGAATCGTTCTTGTTGATTGGAAGTGAAACTCCATAATTGGAATGGAGTAGTATTTTCATATTTAAAGTACCATAATTTATACCATTTATCCCTTTTATGCTTTATATGATAATGACTTATAAGTTAAAACATTAATTATATTCGTTTAGATCATTTAAGTGATTCTTTGATAATAACAACCTCATTTAGTCTTATAAATTAGAACCATGAGTAAAAAAGAATTACAGAACCATATATGAGTCATAAAACATATATTAAAACCTGGTTCAACCATATAAATGGTTTCATGACCAGACTTGAAAGAATTAATGGAATGTGAAATTACATCTTCCACGATGTCGGTAATTCGACACATCACGGACAATGTTTTTATTCCTTAAATAAGTGAGAGAGGAGAGGAATACTGATTTATAATTTTCCATAAACATGAAAACATCCATAATATACATGATTATAGAGATTTCATTCCTCTTGTATAAGAGGGGGTGAAGAAAGAAGAGAAAAAAATCATGAAATAAAGAAAACATGAGAAATTTCTTACGAAAATTCGGCAGCCTAACAACGTCTCTTAAAATTCCATAAAAACAAGATTGATGAGAGGAATGGAATATATCATCATTAATACAAAATTTGGACAGTAAGGGGAAATATTTAATGAAATATCCCAAAAAAAGACAAAGGGAAAGGAAGAGAATAAGAAAAAATGGAAGAAAAGAATGAAAATGAAATAAGATGTTTACCTCTTGATCTCTTCTCCGTGAGATCCTTCTTAAGGGATTTGATTTTGGTATTTTGGTGAGACCAGAAGCTCTAGGACGTGGGGAAGAATATTGGGGAGGGAATTTGGCAGAATTTAGACAATTCTCAAGGCTGGAGAGGTGTGGGAGGAAGATGGGAGTGAGGGTGGTATTTATAGTGGAGGAGGGGAGGTTTTTTAGATTATTTTAATCATTATTATAATATTTTTATCAAGACTATGAATAATCTCAAAAAAAGTGGCCCTAAATAGTGATAGTATCATGTGATTTTGAAGAAAGTGGCCTTGCATCACTTATGATGTCATAAATAGTGCATATTTATTGATAAATTGATTATATGGTATTTTATCGTATTTCACTATTCACCGAAAATTCAAGAGTTTCAGAAAAATACCAAAAATTTACCCCTACCATTTTTCGACGTGTAGAATTAAAAAGTGAAATCCATTTTTCAAAAATATTTTTCTAAATATTATTAATTTAATTTTTAAATAAGGTCACGGTTAATTCGAAAAATAACAATATTTAAGTGCAACTAGTTTTATGCGACATTGGAAAATTAATTAAGATCCCACTATCCTATTGCCTTGGAAAAATAAAATAATAATAATATTTACTATTCATGAGGTCATATTACTATTCGTATTACTATTCATATTACTATTCATAAGGGTATGTTACTATTCACCAAAAAAACAAGTTTGTTCTAACGGACTTCAAATGACTTACTGAGCACAACTCTAGATGAACATTTCTTGAAATTCAAAACATAGAAGAGGATAGATTATAAAATTGAATTCTATTTTTATTCCAAAACCTTGGGGTGTTACAATGACATAGTAGAATGGGCACAGTTTCATGTAGCCACAATAGTAGGGGAATGGTAATAGAACCCACAGAAGTAGGTTGGTTTCACATGGTAACATTGTTCATGATAGCATGGCCATGCATGGTCCCAAACCCCTCTCATGGTCACAACTTACATCTCGTAGTCTTAAGTTGGTTTTTCCATTTTCATCCTCCAATTAAAATTCACAAATAATTTTTTAAAGTATGGGATTTTTTAATTAATTTAAAAAGTTATAAAAAAAATTAAGGAATGTAAATTTTTTTCCATTGTACATTAAATTCAATTTTCAGATTAATTTTGGATTCCATTTAATTCAGCAATGAATAAATCCATTAAAATTGAAAATTAAATCCATTTGTAAATTTCATTCCAGATTACTTACAAAATTTAATTATTAAATGAAATTAAACAATGTTGTCCCAAAATTATTAATCATGTATGGGTTACTCATTTAAATCCAAGAAAAAATGAATAAAAAACTAAAATTCACATTTTAATCCATTAAAAAAATAATTTCCAAAATTCAAAAAAGAAAACAAAAATCATTAATTTATTCGGGATTTACTTAAATTAGGGGGTTAATTTCTATGAAAATGGGACAAATTTTTTAAAATTTTGAGCTAAAATCACTCCCCCACACTTAAAATATTGCACTCACATGCAATAAATTGAATTTTTTTTCAAAAGTGAACAAAAATATTTTTTATTTATAAACCTAAATATAAAAATTAGAGAAAAAGAAAATCATATATCCCTCTATTTTTTGAATTATCTTACCTCCTTTATGAATTTAAATCACTGTTTCACTTCAATAAAAACCCAAGTTCCAGTTCCGTGTTGTAAATGGAATGGATCATAGTGAAGTCAACATTTTAATGAGTGGGAACTCCCTAAGTCATTCTCCTCTAAGATTCATTTCCAAAATTCATTTATGCACTTCCTTGATACTTCCTAAATGAAATTAAGATATATCATCTTCCCCTTATTAATCTAAGATCAAAATTATCCAAACCTATCCACCCTATTTGTCAATTAGCACTTATTTTATTTTTCCCAACTATATTTATGCAAAGAACTTATCGAATGAGTGCAGTTAAACTCAAAACTAAACCATCCCAAGATAGCAGGTATCCCCTGAGAATAATTGTAATAGTAAAGGGATAGAAGAAACACTTGGTAAGCCATCTCTTAGGTCACTCAAACTCTTATTTGAAGTTTAACACACACACACACATGTGCTTATGTTTACTTAGGAAGATTTCCAGATCTGATACCATCTTCTTGTTTTACTCCAGTTCATATGATCTATCCAATTATCTTTTAGGGAGGCTCCCTGAGGTGATACTAAATCACTAAGGTCCATTTACTTAGGTTTTATTTCATTAGTCCAGTTCCTTCAATCTATGAATTTGGTTCCACTGCATTCTTTTCCATTTAAAAATCTTTTCCCAGTTCAAAAGTAGAAACTTCCATAAAATCAGTGGCTAGTTTACTTAGTAATCATCCAAATTACATAATTTTAGAATCTAATAACTTATTCAACACTTCCCCCACACTTATTCAAAACTTCCTTATTATATTCAAAAATAATTCAAAGTAATTATAGAGTGTGAAGAGTTGTGAAATGATAAAAACCACTTGGTTTTTATTCTTCTAACAAGCTTGAGTTAGGCTCTCCCATGGGTGAACTTATAGAAATATTGAACTAATATCATAGGTGATATCCACTTTGGTAAACCTATAGAAAATATAATAAACATAAGAAATTTTATTTTACAGTAAATAAAATGAAAAATAAAGAGAAGCGAAGAGATTTTTGGGTTTTTACCTCCTAAGAGGGACTATTTTAGACTGTTCATAGCTAGAAAAAATTGGGACTATCACCAGTTTGTTTGCAGATAGATATTTTGTAGTAAGAACCATTACATTATTCATTTCATATAGCCCTCCATCTTGACTTTATCTTGTAGGTCCCCTTGAACATAGTTCTTCAGGTCCAACCCCTTAGTAATATAGTATAACTCACCAAGTAGGGATGAAAGGATGATAAATGGGCCCTCATATTCTACCACAACCAAATTAGTGGCTTCTTCTTGTTTGAATGGCCCAAAGGACTTATTTTTTTATTAAGTTTTTGATAATCCCCCTTTTAAGTGTTTAAGGGGAACCCTTACATGGTTCATAGGCTTTGTGACATTACATGACCTGAAGGTCTTAGAGAAATTCATCCAGACTATAACTAATTGAAACCGCCACTCCCCAATTTCTACATCATGATGTAAGCTCTCCACCTTTACATGGCTATTCGACTAGGCTTCTCATGCATGCACATGCTGGTCCTGATGGAAAATGTTATACCCTCTCATTATTCCAAATCCGTTAGCCCTGCACTGGTGAATGTGTCTGCTCTGAATCCTCATCTGGAGCTCGTTCCTCTTAGAGTCTATCTGGTCCATTTAAGCCCAACTTTCATGTGGACCAAAGGCCTTGAGGTGTCTCGAAGGCCTTGAGGTGTCCTGAAGGCCTTGAATGACCCGAGGACTAAATTGATAGCCTGGAAGCCCAAAAAGATAAATAGTTCCAGCTGCTACAGTACCGAATAGAACCTACTACATTACTGCTATAGTAACTAGGAAATATGTCTCCACCCAGATTTGATCTCAGGTCTCTTAGATTCACTTGTTGAGTCCTCATAAACTGGTCTAAGGCTCTTGTGCTAGTGTCTTCTTCTTCAAAATATTCTTCTTCTATATCTTCTTCATTTTCAAGATGGGAAACCTTATCTTCAATTTCCATCTCCAGTTTTACTTCTAAGGTGGCTGACTAACTTAGTTTCATCTTTGTCCTCTTCCAATGCCTCTTTATATTCTATAACTAGGGTCTCTAGTTACATAGATGAATATGAAATATTAAGACACAAAATTCCATAAGAGAGTTAAGATTTCACAAGATTACAATAGAAAGAGTCAAAATCAAATTTATCTCCCTCAAAATAATACTCAAATAGTGTTGAATCTATATCATTAAAACAAGGGGGGTTGGATTTCAATTGAATTTGAGAAGAATTAAATGCAATAGAGTCAAGAGTTATATCATACCCATAATGTTTTTCATCTAGTATATCTTGTTGATTTATGAGTGCCTTCGGTAACATCTGAATAATGAATGGGATATGGGATATATTAGGAATTCCACCTATAAGATGTCCTCTTAATGTGTTGGAGGTTCATGTTTTGGCTTATCATATAATGACACCCCCTTTAGTTTTTAATATTTGACAATAAAATAATATTTTCTCAAATAGGTTTATCAATTAATTTGAGGTGAGTTCATTTTCAATATGTTCAAATATAACATTACTATTGAACATTTGTTTGGTCATGATAGTTAGTTCAATAATCCTTTATGATAGGGGCACCAATGTTTGTTTGTTTTTTTATTTAGAAAGAAGAAAATTATTTATAAGGTGAAAAAGAAATATGAATATCCTAACTAACTCCCTAGCAATGTTTCCAAGTTGATTGTGTTGTTGTCATGGGTCATGGTAAAAAATAATTTATATTTTACTGCTAATGAAACATAATGACTAACCAAGGTCAACTCTCAAGGATTCAGGTGTTGGGAGTTTCACTATTTTAATCACTTATTTATATTTTTGGTTTATTTTTTCTGTTTTGAAAGAATAAATAATTGAAGAGTTTTGTTTATTTGTTTTTTGGTTTATTAATTGGAAATTAAATGAAAATAGCATGAAATAAGTTCATGATAAATGTGTGTAGTCCTAGGGTGAATTCTAGTGGGTTGGATCATCATCCACATCTGTTCTAAATCTCCCAACTCAATGCACATACTTAATATCATTTTCCCATACACACTCCATTGTTTTCCTTTGGTATGGAATTGCTAATCTACTAAAAAAATCCTTAATCAGACAAAAAATCTCATAATTCTCCTTGGAAAATGTGCAAGCACACTCATCAATCAAGTTAATAGACTCCCTCACTCACTTGGTAGCGATCACATACCATTTTTCCATTCAAATCACACAACTGCACATGTATGAAGTGTGATCCGAATAGAGGGAGTAATTGAAGTGAAAAAATTAGAGGAATTCAATAATGTTAATGGAATCTAAAGTGATGACCACCTTCTCTACACACCATTTTCACTATCATTATAGAGTTAGAGAAATAGAGTGAGAAATTGAAACACATAAATTCAATCACACCACTGTTCCCCTCAGACCACCCACAAGGGGTTTTCCCTCCATGAACATTGAGTATGAGATCACTAGAACGTCATAGGGGAGAAAAACTTAAAGAAATTGAGGAAGAATAGAATGATAGAATTGAATAGATGGAGAATAGAACATGAATCCCAAGCTAATAGAAACCATGTTGAAGGCCAAGGTCCGGATCCTTCATAGTGGGGATGAGATATGTATTTATTATCATCAAAGTGACTTCCTCTTTATTTATCTCAAAATAAGCATAGAGTAGTGAGTTATTCCTTTAATGATTTCTATATGTACAACATTGAGGGTCATGATCGACATCGCTCGAATCTTCCAACTAAAAAATTACCTTTCAATGATTAAGCTCTACATTTCATCGAGAATATTCCTAGGTTGATGTGATATATCACTTCACAGAGTGGTGATAATTCATACTCTGTTTGGTGTGCTCATGTAAGGAAGTGTTTGAGTGATTCTCGTGCCATATGGAATTGGAACATGGTTTTGGATAGCTTGGACCTAGGAAGTTGGGCCTCAAAATTGGCACAATTTTTACTGAATTTCTTGGGTTTAAGCCTAGCAGGAATTTTAGAGCAGCTTGGGCAATTGGGATGGCTTGAGATGTCATTCATGGAATCTTGTTTGTAACTCAAATCATTGGAGTGATTCAGGCATTTTGTATAACACCTAGTATCCAACTTAGAACATCACTACGACCAAAGTGTTGGGGAGATGTGAGGCCCCTTCCAAATTCATCTTCATCCCTATACAATGAACACATTGAAATTCAGTGTACATAATTCTTGGGTTATATTACTTTGATATTCATCTTGGGTTCAGTCCCACGCCTCAGTTCATGTATGTCACGACATCATTTCCTTCAACCAACGAACAAAATTTCTTATATGTATTCTATGATCCTAAACTTCCATAAAACAAATTCAAAACAGGAATTTTCGTCATTATAAACTAAATTTGGACATATTTTCATGTCCTAGATCGAAATTGGTTCCTATGTTGAAAAACTGGAGGCACAACTTGGTCTTGACTTGTTTGAACCATGAACTTACTATAGGTTTTGGTTCAAAATCATTATTGCATTTCATAGAGCATGATGCATACATACTTTTTAACTTTCATTGCCATAGAAGTGGGAATGACCAAGGCCTTCTTCCATCTTCAACACCAAGCCTACATAGGTAACACACAAATAGGTAATTAGATTGATCTCAGATGAATAAAAAAACTCGGGTTTCCATTACTACCCTAGCCAATTTTCTCCTTCTCCCAAGCAGCGATGAGGTCTTGATCTGACCCTTTATTTTATCGTACTCATTTCAAGATCATATATATAGGTGTCTGCAAATCAGAGATCTTCATTTTCAATAGGCTATTTAGGAGATCACATATCCAACAGGTTGAGTTTAGGCGACATCAGGAAAGTCGTTCATCCTTGGTTTCATTGTCTTCCTCTACAAGCGACAAAATCGAGTGATGGTTGAAGTGCTATGGAGGAAGGGTGATTCACGCTCAAATTTACCCAAAAGAAGAAGGTAGGATGGTCCTTGTAGTCTAGCTTGGGTTGTTGAATCCTCAGAGACCTAATAAGTAACCTATAGACACGTACATTATATGGATTGTTTTTGGATATGAAGTGGCCAACTTGGGGTTGATTTTATATGGGTTTAAGTGAACTCTAATATGCTTAAGTGAATTCAATTTAAAAGAGTGATTTGATCCTAGGTTATCACTTGGGGTGGATTGGACATATTTCCTTTTCAATGATTTCAATTTCTTATATTTGAGATAGGTTTATTTAAGAAGATAAAACAACATCATCATCTACTGTTTTAATACCTACACCCTTTAATACTAATCACCTATACACTTGAAAGATCAAATTTTTGAGCACTTCAAGGTAAAGGTTCGTATTAGCACATGAAGTGTGTGGCCTTAAATTTAACAAGGATGATGGGGTTTAAAAATCATCAAATAAAAATCTCAATTAAAGAAGTGATTATACATTAATGAGGTGATAAATAACATCCAATCCAGCCCATTTCTACTCCCTTGGATCAACCCATAAGTGGGTTAACCCTCCATTGATGCTATGGTTTCAATGGAAGCGGGAAGTAGACTCATGAGGGAGGAATTGAAGAAGTAAATAAAAAAAAAAATAAAAGAAAATGATCACTCCACTGTTGTGTGAATAATTTCACAAGGTTTAGTGTGAATAAATTCACACCTTGAACCAAAGGTATCAAAGTGATATTAAGAACAATATAATAAGAGGAAAAGAAGAGATTTTATTAAGAAACTAAAGTGAATTGAACAACTTACATGTGAAAGACAAACTTGAGACAACAAAATCACAGAATAACATTACAATTGAACAAAGCTTCAAAGATGATCAAACTACTCCACCACCTGTAAAATTTGGTCCCATTTAGAATTGTATATTCTGAGATATGATTAGATTAGTGGGCTGTTTTTCTGGGCCGCAGAATCTGGCCTAGAATTTTATCTCTAACTTGGGCCTCCTAAATGACCACAATTGAGGCCGAATTAGCACTGGATCCTAAAGAATTATTTTTTACTATATATGTTTTCTATCCTCCAACCAAATTTTGGCTTCATTGGGTTTGTAATGTGGGTTCCACATTCTCATCAGTGGGATTGTGTCCAATCTAACTTTTTCAGAATTGTTTCCTTTCATCACAAAATATCCCCATCTTCTTCCATGAATTCTCCATTGATCCCTGAATAAAAAATGTTCATATTGAAGTGTAGATAAATTTACCAAAATATAAAATTAAAATATGTATAATTAGATTCCTTAAAATCATATGAATCATTGGGTACTTTAAATGATGTTAAAAAATGTACCACATAATAGTGCATTTTAAGTAAGAATTACAATCATAATGTGAAATGATGTTCAAAGTTTAAAATGCACTAAAATGGTGATTATGAATAATAAATAACATGAATATTATATATATTAACAATGAATATTAGCCTCATTTAGTGGCTAATCACACCCCCCAACTTGAGTTTTGCTAGTCCCGAGAAAAATATATCTCAACAATATGAAATTCGAATTCCCTTTTCCAAAAACATTTTAATACACAATGATCACCAAAAACCGTATACCAAACAATTATGAAACCCATCAAAATATTTTAATACAAGATTATTTCATAAGAAGATCCAAATCCCAAGCCCATTCCTTTGTTCAAATTCATTTCCATATTTCATCCAATATCAATTAAGTATGAGGATGTGTTGTGAATCAGAATAGACATGGGGGTTCATCTTTATTCAAGGGGGAAATTATGGAAGTGCTAGGTGGAATCACATTTCTATATTAATATGAGTAATAAATTTTTTTTGTATCATATTTTTTTGTTTTTTTTGCAATTTTTCCATGGTAATTGAAATTGAACTCAAAAAAGTCCACCCCTATAGCGAGACTTTGCCGATGACTCCCTAGCTCCAAGACCTTAGGGCACCAAGTGAAGACCACATACTCGGGCATCATCTCGAGTTAACTCAGTCAAAAACAAATTCAAATTACCAAAAAATAGAGATAAAATTACTAACTCTGGGCCAGAAAACTATGGAGTCACGATCCCCAAGTGTCTAAAGCCACGCATTAGGTCATTTCATTACTCTACGCACAAATTTATTATTATTTTTATTGAATACTTATATTAAAACTAAAATGATCACCAAACCTATGATATTTATTTGGGGGACCCCATGAACTCAAACTAATACCCCACTATCCAAAGGACGTGAATTGTGATCTTTTTTTATTTGGATGAAAATATAAACGATGAAATATCACATTGGACAACCACACTTTCCAAAATCTATGCTCATGAAATTATACAAGGATTAAAATCAGAATCAGGGAATACTAAATTATTTGATATTCAGTTTAAAAGTGTGCAATGTGTATTACCATGTTCAAAGTTAAAGGAATTTTTCCTTCCATTTACACATTTTTTTTAAATCATTCTTTTTTTTTGACACGAAATTATTTTTTATTTTATCTCCCCCCAACTTAAAATAAGACTATACCCAGTGTTTAAAGAAAATAAAATTTAGAAGGGGGGTAGAGGTAGAGAATGAAAGTTTAAAAAGGAAATTGAAAATGAGGATCATGGAAAGAAGTCACCTGGTGGTTGAAGTTGAAATTCTTGCTGCTCCCTTTTAATCCTTTGATATCCATGTCACTTGCAGAGTTCCCTAGTAGAAAAAGGAAAACAAGAAAAAAAAAACAAAACAGTATATATATATATAAGTAAAATATAAGTATATATATAAAATAAAATAAACTGATGACACATTGTCTTCTTTTTAAATTTCTGGGTAAGGTATTACTCAAGGATCACACCATGTGACACGGATAAATATGATGCTCCCCTTTCGTACCCATCCATACTCATAATATAAGAACATATCAAAAGTATATATATATATATTTTATTTTTTTTAAATATAAAAATGATTAATTAATCTTTTTTGAAAAATAAATATGATTCAGAAAGATTAGAAACATGAAAACCATGGGTTTCCTCTCGTGCAACTCTTTTATTTAACGTCGTTAGCCTGACATGGATCCTAAATCTATCAATTTTTTTTTAGTTTATAGGTTGGCTCAGTTAACTCAACCTCCATTTCCTGTTTATTGAACGATTCAATGAATTTTTTTAACCTATGACCATTGACCTTGAAAATGTGACCACTAGTGGGATCTTGAATCTCTACTGCCCCATGGGGGTACACATGATGCACTATGAAAGGACCTGACCATCTAGACCTTAACTTTCCCGGGAGTAAATGAAGTTTTCAACTATATAAGAGCATAAATTTTTCCAGTTCAAAATGTTTTACTTTGATATTCCTAGATTGGTAGGCTTGAACTCTAGATTTATTTATCCTTGAATTTTCATAAGCCTCCATCCTAAGTTCCTCATGTTCATTAAGATATAATTACCTCTTTTCTTCAGCTAAAGAAATGTCAAAATTCATTTTTTTGATTGCCCAAAATGACTTATGATCAATTTCAATAGGTAAATGGCATGCTTTTCCATAAACCAACCTATATGGGGACATTCCTAAAATGGTTTTATATACAGTTCGATAGGCCCAAAGAGCATCTAAAAGTTTCTCAGACCAATCTTTCCTAGAGGGGTTGACAGTTTTTTCAAGAATTTGCTTAATCTCTCTATTTTCTAACTCAGCTTGACCATTGGTTTGAGGATGGTATGCAATGGACACTTTATGAGAAATACCATACTTAGACATGAGTGAAGAGAATGGGCAATTGCAGAAATGGGTTCCTCGATCACTGATTATAGCCCTAGGAATTCCAAATAGAGAAAATATGTTCTCTTTCAGAAATCGAATCACAACTTGATGATCATTGGACTTAGTGGGAATGGCCTCAACCCATTTTGAGACATAATCAACAGCTAAGAGTATGTAGAGGTATCCCCTAGAGTTTGGGAAGGGACCCATGAAATCAATTCCCCAACAATCAAATATTTCAACCACTAAGATGGGAGTGAGTGGAATTTGATTCTTTTTTTGTGATGGACCCTACTTTTTTACACCTAGGACAACTTTGAAAAAATGTGTAAGAGTCCCTTGAGAGGGTGGGCCATAAGAGACCACACTGAAGAATCCTATCAGATGTTTTCTTAGAGGAAAAGTGACCTCTACATGCCTCACTATGACAGAATTTAAGGATGGACTCTTGTTTAGATTCTGGGACACACTTCCTAATAACTTGGTCAGGGCAGAACTTATAGAGGTATGTATCATCAAACACATAGCGTCTAACATTAGAAATAAATTTCCTTCGAGCTTGAGTCACTAAGAATTTTAGAATGAATCCTATAGCTAAGAAATTTGCTATATTGGCATACCAAGGGCAGTCACCCACAGACTATAGGTGTTCATCAGGAAATGAATTAGACACAGAAAGGTGATTTGAGTTGTCTTTGAATTCCATCCTAGAGAGGTGATCAACTACAACATTTTCAACGCCCTTTTTATCCTTGACTGTGAGGTCAAATTATTGTAAGAGAAGGACCCACCTAATCATTCTAGCCTTAGCATCTTGTTTTTAGAAGAGGTATTTTAGTGAAGAATGGTCAGTGAACACATTGATGGGGGATCCTAAGAGGTAGGACCTAAACTTCTCTAAATAAAACACAATATCAAGTAACTCCTTTTCAGTAGTGGTGTAGTTGATTTGGTCATCATTTAAGGATTTTCTTGCATAAGCAATGACATAATGAGTTTTATCACAACATTGTCCTAACACAACTCCTACAACAAAGTCACTAGAATCACACATAATTTTGAAAGGAAGGTTCCAATTTGGAGATTTCATAATGGGAGGAGAGGCAAGAGAGGATTTGAGGGTTGAGAATGAACCCTCATAGCTTTCTATCCAAAAAAATGGAGCATCCTTTACTAGGAGAGCACAAAGGGGATGAGAGATTAAACTAAAGTCCTTGATGAATCTTCTATAGAAACCAGCATGTCCTAAGAAATACCTAACTTCCTTGACAGTTTTGGGTGATGGAAGGTGACAGATGATGTCAACCTTGGCTTTATCAACTTGAATCCCCCTACCTGAGACCAAATGTCCTAGAACAAGTCCCTCTTTAACCATGAAATGGAATATTTCCCAATTTAGGACCATATTTATTTCTTCACATCTTGAAAAGACTCTCTCCACATTCTGCAGACATCCCTCAAATGTATCCCCAAACACAGATAAGTCATCCATGAAGACCTCTAGAAAATCCCCTACCATGTCTAAGAAGATTCCCATCATGCACCGTTGGAAGGTTCCAGGGGCATTGAATAACCCGAAAGGCATGTGTTTGAAGTCAAAGGTTCTGAATGGACATGTGAATGTAGTCTTACCTTGATCCTGTAGGGAGACCTCAATTTGATTATACCCTGAGTACCCATCTAAGAAACAGTAGAAGGAATGACCTGCCACTCTCTCAAAGACTTGGTCAATGAGTGGTAAGGGGAAATGGTCCTTCTTGGTGAATGAGTTTAGCTTCCTATAGTCAATGTAGACCCTCCATCCACTACTCACCCTTGTTGGAAGAATCTCTCCATCCTCATTGGTTATCAATGTGATTCCATCCTTTTTTGGAACCACTTGGATTGGGCTCACCCATTCACTCTCAGCTATGGGATATATGATACCAGATTTTAACAATTTCAGAAGTTCTTTTCTTACTACCTCTATGAGATTAGGATTGAGTCATCGTTGAGGTTTACTACATGTCTTTGAATCAGATTCCAGAACAATCCTATGAGTCCCAACAAGTGGGCTAATCCTGGGAATATCAGAGAGGGTCCAACCAATGGAATTATTATGTTTCCTAAGGACATCTAGAAGCATCCTCTCATGATTGGATTCAAGAGAAGAATAAATGACAATAGGATGTGTTTGATTGTCCCCTAAGAAGGCATACTTTAGTGCAGCTGGAAGTTCCTTCAATTCAAGATCAGGTTGGTTCATAATTTCAGCAGAATATTGGGAAATTGGATCAAGATCAATTTTATTTACTAAAGTTTTAGATAGGATTGATTCCCCCCATGTAGAAGTTTCAGTTACTAGATTGGCCTAATCAGGTTTAGGGAAGGAAGTTGGAGTGGTCTCCATGAAAGTGGTTTCTTGAAAGGTTTCACTGATTGTTGGACCTAAGGCTTCATCATAAGATAAATTTGAAAATGATTCGAGCCAGGGAGATAAACTTCCTTCATATGAACAAAGGAAATCAATCTCAGCATGACTTAAACATTCATCAAATATTTCTTGATGTTTTATGGATTCATTATCAATGCTTCCTATCATGTTTACTTCATGAATGTCCTCATCATACCCTATTTGTGAGCTTAAATTATAGATGTTCAATTCTAGAATCATGTTCCTAAAGGTGATGGTCATGTTCCCATTTCGGACTCGGATAACAGAGTTGATTGTTGCAAGGAAAGGTCGACCAAGGATGATTGGGGTTTGTTCCTTATTTCCTAAGTTTGGATGGTTGTCAAGGACAATGAAGTCAGCAGGGTAGATGAAGTTTTCAACCTTTACTAGAACGCCCTTTAAAATGCCCTTTGTAACCCTAATGCTTCGGTCAGCAAGTTGAAGTGTGACGGATGTGGGTTGGAGCTCTTCTAGGCCTAACTGGAAGTACACAACATGTGGGATGAGATTGACACTAGCACCTAGGTCACACAAGGCCTTGAAAACTTTTCTCTCTCCTAGTTCAACATTGATGTAAGGGAAACCTGAGTCTTTCAACTTAGGAGGAATGGTCCCTTGAATGGTGGTACTCACATTAGCATCCAAAAGGACTTGGTTTTTATGTGGAAATTTTCTTTTAAAAGTGCACAGGTCCTTAAGGTACTTTGAGTAGGTAGGTATGGTTTGGATTGCATCGAGAAGAGGAATGTTCAACTTGACTTGTGAGAAGATTTTCCTCAATGTTTCACTCAATTCAGGCTTAGTTTTCCCCCTCATGCGTTGAGGAAATGGTGCAGGTTGTGGGGTTGTTTGTTGAAGAGTTGTTTCTTTGAAAATGTTATCGTGTTTTTTAGTTTGATCTTGTGGTTCATTTGAATTTTTATCTGAGATTGAATCTTCGGATGGGTTCTCAATTAGTTGTTCAGGTTTCTCAATTGATTTCCCACTTCTTAAAATAGTCACAACCTTTAGTTGTTCATGAGTTGTTTGAGTAAAACTTGACTCTCCCCTTGAAGTTGAGGATGGCACTGCCTGAGTAGGCATGGGTGCCTTTCCAGTTTTGATGGTTTGAAGTTCTTGTTTAAGGGAAGAGACTTCCGAGTTCATCCTCTCCATTTGTTTTTATAGTTGTTCTAGTAGGATTTGTGGAAAAGTTTGGGTTGGTGCTTGAGAAGATTGGTTTATCTCAGGGGGATATTTTGGAGGTGGGATGGTTTGTTGAAAATGGACCGATGGCTGTTGGTATTTGATAGGTTGGGTTTGGAAATGGTTATGGTATTGGTAGTTTTGATGGGGGGTAAGGATTTTGTCCCTGTGGTTGGCTAGGTTGTTGGTTATCTTTCCAGTAGAAGCCTGGGTGGTCATTATACCTTGGGATGAAGTTGTTTTGGTATTGAGGATTTTGAAAGTTTAAAGCATTTACTTCCGCTGGGGGTCCTCCTAAAAGAACATCCTTGATGTATGGAATGGTTGGGAAGTTTTCTGTCTTATGGTCATGTTTTTCACAAATTGTGCAAACAGGGTCAACAGTTTGGATTTTATGGACTTTCCTAAGGTCTATCTCTTCAACCTTCCTAGAGAGTACTGTGAGTTTAGCCCTAAGTCTTTCCTCTTCTCTAAGTGTATGAATTCAAATAGTTCTTGGTGGATTTTTAGAATAAGGTGAAGTTCCCCATGTTTGGTTTTGTTCAGAAAGGCTTTCTAGATACTCGTAAGCATCATTTGGGGCTTTGTTTTTAAAGGTTCCATTACACATCATGTCAATGAATTTTTTGTTCCCTGGACCCAACCCTCCATAGAAAATTCTCACTGTTCAGGTATAGAAAAAACATGGTGTGGAACCACGTTTAGAGTGTCTTTGAACCTCTCCCATGTTTCATAGAATGACTCTCCCTCTTTTTCAAAAAATTTTTGGATACTCTTTTTAAGTGCAATTGTTTGTGGTGGGGAAAGTATTTTTTTGTAGAATTCTCTTTGTAATTGGTCCCATGAGTGGATTGATGCAGGTCTCAAGTTGTTTAGCCAATTTTTAGCTTGATCCTTCAATGAAAAAGGAAAGAGCCTCATTTTAGCCGATTCTAGTTTATGTGGGGGAGACATGGTTTCTACAATGTTATTGAACTCCTTAACATGAAGGTAGGGAATCTCAGACTCCATCCCATGAAAGGTTGGAAGGTGGTTTAGAACATGGGGTTTAAAGATGTAATTGGAATCTCCTAGGGAATTGTGTCTAATGCATGAGGGGGCATTAGTCCAAGATGGAGTGAGGTAGTCATTCATGGTTTGATTGACTACATTCCCTAGGTTTCGAGCTTCTTGGTTTTGGTTCCCCATTTGATTTCCCCCAGGATTTACAATTTTATTTCTTGGAATAACCTCCATTATAATTGGTTAAATTTTTGATTCTGGAGTATTATGAATATTAGGATCTAATGGATACAATCCCCTATGTTCACTTGACTCCCCTATCCTAGGACTTTCCACCCTAACTAGTCTATTTGAATTATCGCGGGTGTAGGCGGACATGCGCCAAAAAAAATGAGAAAGGGACAAGATATGATATCCTGGGTGAGAATAAAAGAATACAGGCGAGGAAAGAATGTTTTTGGTCTATGGTACTTACTTGGTCCCCGAAAATGGATCCAAAATTTGATTCACGCTCAAATTTACCCAAAAGAAGAAGGTAGGACGGTCCTTGTAGTCTAGCTTGGGTTGTCGAATCCTCAGAGACCTAAGAAGTAACCTCTAGACACGTACATTATATGGATTGTTTTTGGATATGAAGTGTAAAAATTGGGTTGATTTTATATGGGTTTAAGTGAACTCTAAGATACTTAAGTGAATTCAATTTAAAAGAGTGAGTTGATCCTAGGTTATCACTTGGGGTGGATTGGACGTATTTCCTTTTCAATGATTTCAATTTCTTATATTTGAGATGGGTTCATTTAAGAAGATAAAACAACATAATCACCTAATAGTTTAATACCTACACCATTTAATACTAATCACCTATACACTTAAAGGATGAAATTTTTGAGCACTTCAAGGTAAAGGTTCGTATTAGCACATGAAGTGTGTGGCCTTAAATTCAACAAGGACGATGAAGTTTAAAAATCATCAAATAAAAATCTCAATTAAAGAAGTGATTATACATTAATGATGTGATAAATAAAATCCAATACAACCCCTTGATACTCCCTTGGATCAACCCATAAGTGGGTTAGCCCTCCATTGATGCTATGGTTTCAATGGAAGCGGGAAGTAGACTCATGAGGGAGGAATTGAAGAAGTAAAGAAAAAAAATAAAAAAAAGATCACTCCACCGTTGTGTGAATAATTTCACAAGGTTTAGTGTGAATAAATTCACACCTTGAACCAACAGTATCAAAGTGATATTAAGAACAACATAATAAGAGGAAAAGAAGAGATTTTATTAAGAAACTAAAGTGAATTGAACAACTTACATGTGAAAGACAAACTTGAGACAACAAAATCGCAGCATAACATTACAATTGAAAAAAGCATCAAATATGATCAAACTACTCCACAAAAAACTGCCTTAAATAGGAATTTTCAAATCCTTGAGTCTATCCTCCAACAGTAAAAAGCATCCCACTTGATTATGGTAGGCTAGGCTGGTGGAAAGCTTGTGGAACTTGGACTTTTCCACATTTGACCTGAGGTGGCATCCAGATTTCATCCACCGAACAGACATGCTTGTAAGACCTTCTAGATTGCCTAATCATAGTGAGACGTAGAAGAAGAAAATTGAGCCCCAGATATCTCTTAACCTCATGTAAAATTTTGGACCATTTGGGGTTTTATATTCGGAGATATGATTATATTAGTGGTAAGTTTTTCTGGGCCAAAGAATCTTTCCCAGAATTTTATATCTAACTTGGGACTCCTAAATGACTACAATGAAGGAATAATCAGAACTGGATCATGAATAATTATTTGTTTATCTATATGTTTTCTATCTTACCACCAAATTTGGGTTTCATTGGGTTTGTAATGTGGGTCACACATTCTCATCAGTGGGATGGTGTCCAATATGACTTCTTCAGAATTGTTTGCTTTCATCACAAAATATCCCCATATTCTTCCATGAATTATCCATTAATCCCTGAATAAAAAATGTTCATATTTAAGTGTATATCAATTTACCAAAATATAAAATTAAAATATATATAATTATATTCCTTAAAATCAGATGAATCATTGGGTACTTTAAATGATGTTAAAAAATGTACCACATAATAGTGCATTTTAAGTAAGAATTACAATCATAATGTGAAATGATGTTCAAAGCGTAAAATGCACTAAAATGGTGATTATGAATAATAAATAACATGAGTATTATATATATTAACAATGAATATTAGCCTCATTTATTTTCTAATAAAAGGGGTATGATTGGGCTGGTTTGGGAGAGGAGTTGCTCAATCATTACAAATCTATGTGGATGGGAGCTCAAATGGTCTTCACAGAAGCAGATGTCCCTGAAAGGAGGATGGACCACAGAAGCAGGGGGCGTGGTCGCAGAACTCACAGTATTAGGGTGGATTTTCAGGATAGCACTATCCACAACAGCATTGAGAGGAACGATCGCAGTCCCCATGTATGGTTACAGTTTCCTCCTCAGAGTCATAAGCTTGATTTTCCATTTTTAGCCTCCACCTATAATTCATAAATTTTTTAAACTGTGGGATTTTTTTCTAATTAATTTCAAAAATAATAAAAAAAATTAAAAGAATATAAATTTTTTTCTGCAGTACATAAAATTCAATTTTCAAATTAATCTTGGATTCTGTTAAATTCAAAAATAAATAAAACCATTTAAATTCAAAATTAAATCCATATTACAATTTCATTCAAGATTACTTCCAAAATTGAATAATTTAATGGCTTTAAACAATGTTACCCTAGAATTCTAAATCAATCATGGATTCATCATTTAAATACAAGAAAAAATGAATTAATCGCTAAAATTCACATTTTAATCCATTAAACATATAAAATCTAGAATTCAAAAAATCCCCCAAGAGCACCAATTTACTCGAGATTTACTTGAATCGGGGATTAATTTATATGGAAACCAGACAATTTTTTTTTGAAAAATTGGGCTCACATAACTCTGAGTTATTTATATATCTCAGAACAACCAAAATGTAATAGATACATGAGATCATTATTGGTGGGATAACATGAAAAATAGTTTTCTGATTATACTGTAAGATGTTTAGTATGTCAATAAGTGAAGGTAGAGTGATAACTATCCAAAGGATTGTTGCAACCACTACCCATACCTGTATGAAAGTGGGAAAACATCACTATGGATTTTGTTACTAGACTTCCTAAGACATATAAGGGAAATGATTCTATATGAGTAATCATTGATAAATTAACAAATTATTCCCATTTTATTTCTATATGAGAGGTTTTATCCCTTGAGTGCCTTGCTCTCCTATATATTCAAGAAGTGGTGAGATTTCATTAGGCACCACTATCTATTGTTTTAGATTATTATTCATGATTTACTTATAAGTTTTGGAGGAGACATTAAACGGATATAAATACTAGATTAAACCTTAGAACAACCTGTCATTCTCAAATTGATGTTCAATATGAGAGGACTATTCAAACAATGGAAGTCAATTTAAGGGTTAGATCACTTGATTTTCAAGGGAGTTGAGATCCACATTGTCACATACATATCCTTCTTTTAAGTTACTTTTTATCTTCTATTCTTGGAATAACTTCTCCCCCTAGGTTTCCTCTAGCCCCCCCATGAATTTAGAAGAATTTTTACTTGTTTTAATTGGATAGAACTGGGCTCATAGTTTGTGTACATGATTTACCAAACCGTGTAGGAAAATCATGCACAGCTATCCAACTCATTAAAAATATTTTAAAATTCCAACTTTTACCTTATATAATTAAACACAATCCACCCATTTCTTCCCCCATTCAACCCTAGTAGCCATGTAAGTCTCCCAAGCTCCCTAAACCTCTCTTGTAACCCATTTTTGAAGGGTTTTTTGGTAGAAAAACATCAAGGATCATCAAGTAAGTGATTTCCTCTTTTGTTTTCTTTCTTTTCCTTAGGGTTTATTCCCTCCTCCTTGAAGTTCAAAATGTCCATCAACTAGGGTTTTGTACCTAGGGTTTGATTTTGGGTTTCTTGTTCCAATCTTGTGGATTTAAGTTCGTTTTCACTCCCTTGTGGTGCGGTAGTGGTGTGGTTGAAGTTTCACATAAGGATTTGAGATTTTTGACATATATGGTATGTGATTCCATGTGTAATAATTATTTGATGAGTTAGATTTTCTTGATTTACATTTTTATCATGTTCCTCTTCCACTTTTCTTGGTTTGAAAACCATTTTTGGTAGCATAGAGTATGCGGTTGATTTTAAAGTCTGTTTTTTGTGTAAAAATGAGTTTTTTAATGTGTAATCCATGTTGTATTATTTGGTTTTGTTTTATGGTTCATGTAATGGTTTTATTAAGTGGTAATAGGGATGCCAATTCTCATTTGGCGTGACATTGGTGTGCATTGTCTTTAAAAGGTGGGTTTTAAATGGATTTCATGTGCAAAGCTTTGTTAAACTTCTTGAAATTGTTTTATGAAAATTTTAAATAGTTTATTGAGTTACACAAAGGGTGAAAAACATGTTTAGCTACTGTTTGGAGTGTGTATGACCATAACTTGTATTTTTATGTGTAAATGGTATTTGATAGAATGTGGAACTTGTTTGAGAACAAAGAGGGAAACCAGAGTATCTAGGTGGGTAGACTAGGACTAGTATGCTAGTGATCTAGAGTGGTGTTGTCTCTATTTCACTTAGAAAGTTGACGATGAAAAAACTAACTAAACCTTAATGTTGTTGGGGAACAATAGGAAATTGGAGTTTCCCATACTAGTGTCTCTTGCATGAGAAGGTTATGGATAATAGTTGATTTTACACTGAGATACGAGGTACCTAGGGTCCACAACTAGCTAGTGCCTAGGGGTGTTCCCGTGATTAGTGATCATGGGAAATTTTGTACTTACCATTGGAATATGGTGTGTTTGGCTATAAAATTCAGTAGCGTGCATGTTTTATTTAAAAGTTTTCATTATTTAAAGCTTCCTCTTAAAAATTGTTTTCATTTAAAAGTTTCACCCCTTTAGAAATTGTTTCTACCATTTCTTGTTTATAAAAAATTACAAGATTTTTATCTTATAATGTTTGTCACATGGAATATTTTGGGTGGCATCCTATTGGGTTTAGGCTCACACCCTACTTACACCTTTGGGTGTAAGTAGACCTGGTTATGTTTGACATAGGTAAGGACAAGGTCTTTGGAGATGGCTGTTTAGGTTGTTAGCTTCTATCCTTGGTGCAGTGTTGTGGAGAAGGCTTGGGGATGATGGACCCTCACCGTGTGGTGGTTTTAGAGTTGTATTTCATACTAATTTTTGAGTTTTGAACCTCTCGGGTTTTTTCTAAAACCATGTATTTCAGTTCTGAATTTTATTAAAGGCTTGTTTGGACTAATTTTTTTAGATTCAATTTATTTATTATTTTTGGGTTTTTAATGCTTATAAACTCAGGTAAATCATTCCAAAACACTTATTCATGTTACCCAGGAACTTGTGCCAGCCCATGGGGATAGAGAATGCCCTTCGAGCCTTATCATGGACCGATTTGGGTACTGGTTTTGATGGAAACTAGATCTGGTTCATGACAAAATGACATCAAAGGATGGTTAAGCTCTTCAAGTTATGTTATTATTTTAGATGCGTCTGATTAGACAAGAGATAAGAATATGGGGATTAGAGTTCTAGTTATGAGTAGGGTTCTTGGATAGTACCTCTCTTGATAAACCTCAAGTCACCATGGGATGTCGGGATTGTTTGTTTGACTTCTCTTCCAAGTGGGACGTGTGGGCTGCAAACTACATGTGGACATTGGGTGGGAGTGAAGTAGTTGTTTATTTCATTATTATGATAAGTTTGATTTATTTATATTTTATTTTATTGTTGAAAATTTTCAGAACTATTGTACTAATGTTTTTCTCTCATGACTATTGCTTTTTGTAGCAATATGCCTCTCTAAAGACCTCCCTTGCACCCATGGGAGGAAGCCAAATAAATTTCTCCCTCACTGCTTGATTAGAGGCTGGTAGAAGCTATGGTTTGGGATATCCAAGATCTAGGATAGGGAGTAGACCCTACTCCTACTCTAGCTAGATAATATGAGTTTGGTCTTAGAAATGACAAAGCCTAGGAGTTCCTGAAGAACAAACCCCCTTCATTCTGAGGCAGCTCAGAACCTCAATAGGAAGAGGAATGACTCAAGAAGATAGAGCATATGTTTGAGTTCTTGGACACACCTAAGGATGTTAGGGTGAAATGTGCCTCATTTCAGCTAGATGGTCCTAGTCGTAGGTGGTGTGAATCAGTGCTTCAAACTGGGAAGAATGAGCAGATGAGCTGGAAAGATTTAAAATACATATTAAACAAGCAGTATTTCCCTGAGGTCCTAGAATATGCCAAATCCAGGGAGTTCATGGATATTTCCCATGGATATTAGTCAGTGATGGATTATGCTAACTATTTTGTTGATCTAGTGCAGTATGTACCTAAGATTGTTACTAATGAGTCCCTAAAATCTCAGAAGTTTGAGAATGGGATACGACTAGAAATATACTCTTAGGTATTCTTGTTCAAGATGAGAATTTATCCTGAGGTGGTTGATCCTACTTGCATGTTTTAGATTGATTAGAAAGGAAAGTCTGGGTTTTCTAGGGTGGTGTTTGCTACGAGCAGTGGTAGCTCATCTAATAATAAAAGGAAGCAAGAAGATCAGAGGAAGAAGGGAGGTGGTAGTCCATGCCATCCTTCCAGACAGTTATCATATATATATTCTGATGTGAGGTCCGTTGTGTGCCACTAGTGTGGGAGACTAGGTCACAACTGACCTGCATGTGCATCTCCTCTGAAGCCTTGTTATCAGTGTAGAGATATGGGACACTTGTAATGATTTCTCAAGGTAGCACGTCCACTCCAGAGTGGGGTAGGATTTGTGGCTTCTAGGGGAGTACTAGTTCATTCAGAGCCATCAAGGATTGGGGGATCTTATTTTAGTGGTTATGGAGGTAGGGTCAGATCGTCTTCTGGGTAGATCCAGTTTAGGGAAGAGCCACAGGAAAGTGTCCATTATCAAGAAAAGTTTAGGAATATTCATGCGGTGGATCAGGCACCAGTAGGGTCAGATGTAGGGCCTTCCACAGTTCGAGGTACCTTTTTTATTGAATATTCTATATCTATTATCCTATTTGATAGTGGTGCTTTTTTTCTTTAATCTCTACCCATATTATGAATATTCTGAATTTTCCAATCGAGTTTTTATCTTTTGTGATGGATTTTGTGACGCCGTTGGGTAAGAAGAAAGAGCAAGGTCTCAGGTGCCCATTGTGTGCGCTTACCATGTCAGGGGTTGAAATGGAGTGGGACCTCCTGGTTTTGGATATATATCTTTTTTAAGTAATCCTTGACATGGATTGGATAGTGCACTTTCAAGAGAATATTTATTTATATAGGCGGTAGGTGATTTTCATTTCACATTATGGGAGTTCATAGGTTTTCCTTAGGGAATGGGATCCTCGGTCAGATTATGCGGGACCTCCACTCCCATAATTGGGGAATCTTGTCTTCCAGTTATTATCGCTCATGTTAGAGGATGATGGTAATGCTCCTGAGGGTTGATTTCCTCATGCATTGGATGAGTTTTCAGAGGTATTTTCAGATGAATTTTCAGGATTTCTCCCATAGCGGGCTGTGGAGTTTTCGATTGGTTGGCACTGGGAAAACAACCGATATCTCTTCCCTCATATCATATAATCCCCATTTAGTTGAAGTAATTAAAGATATAGTTGGACTATTTGTAATCCAAAGGATTCATTCACCTGAGCATCTCTCCTTGGGCCACTCCTATTATTTTTTCAAAGAAGGCCGACGGGTCCCTCTAGTTGTGAATTGATTACTAGAAGCCGAATAATGTAACCATCAAGAACAAGTATAATTTTCCCTGAATAGAGTGACTTGTTTGATCAGTTTAAGGGGGAAAATTTGTTTTACAAGATAGACTTGCGTTCAGGTTACCACCAAGTCAAGGTGAGAGAGGCGGATATCTCAAAGACATCCTTCAGAAGCAGGTACAACCACTTTGGGTATTTGGTCATGCCTTTAAGATTTAACAACACTCTAATGGTTTTTATGGAAATCATGAATATGGTGTTTCACCATTATCTCGACTATTTTTTTATAGTATTCGTGGATAACATCCTAGTTTACTATGGATCTGAGGAAGATCATGGGCCTCATTTTCGTATTGTATAGGGCACTTTTCAGAATCATCATCTTTATGCAAAGTTGTCCAAGTGCACTTTTTGTATTAGGGAAATAAATTTTATGGGTCATGTGATCTCGGAGCATGGGGTTTTAGTGGATCCCAAGAAGATCAGTGCTGTTATTTCATGGGAGCAGCTGAGGAATGTGTTCCAGATCAGGAGTTTCCACATCTTGGTAGGTTACTACTGGAGGTTTGTTCTAGATTTCTCTCGGCTTGCTTCGTACATGATAGTGCTCAACTAGAAAGGGGGGAAGTTTTAATGGGGCCCATACTATTAAAAATTCTTCAAGGAATTTAAGTGGGGGTTGACTACTACCCCTGTGATGGTCTTGCTAGAATCTGGGAAGGTATATGTAGTGTATTGCAACACTTCAGGTATGGGTCTCAGTTGTGTGCTTATGTACGGTGATCACATGGTGGCGTATGAGTCTCACCAAATCCAACCATATGAAAATAATTACCCAAAAAATGACTTAGAGTTAGTAGTGGTGATGCATGTTTTCAAGACTTGGAGTCACTACCTCTTTGGGGAGAAGTTTGTGGTCTACTTTGATAATAAGAGTTTAATCTATATTTTCTCATAGAAGGATCTTAATCTGAGGTAGTGCCGTTGGATTGAATATCTACAGGGGTTTGACTTCAATATCATCTATACCATGGGCAAGGATAATGTGGTGGATGATTCCTTAATCATAAGAGTATCAGTGTAGGATTTGAGGAAGTCCAATGATGAGTGGAAACTGATGGGGATCTTTACTCAGATGCACAGAGAGACCAAGGATCATATTGGATGTGTGTTCTTGGAAAGTGTTCAATTGAATCCTTCTCTTTTAGAGTTTATTTAGAAGGAGTATCCCAGTGATGAGTTATTTCAGAAGTTGATGTAGTTTCTTCATGGTGGGGAGACAAATTCTGATTGGTCTTTGTCTCCCGAGGGCATCTTGTGCTTTAAGGGCCGTTTAGTGGTACCACTATCTCTGAGGAAAGTGGTGATGTAGGATATACACCAGTATTAGTGGTCAATTCATCATAGAGCTACCAAAATGTACTATGATGTTCGTCAACATCTTTGGTGACCAAGTATGAGGTGAGATATAGCTGATTTTGTGTCGAGATACTATACATGTCAACAGGTGAAAACAGATCATCAGAGGCCCTCAGGTTTTCTTTAGCCATTACCCATTCTTACCTAGAAGTGGGATGAGTTCACCATGGAATTTATTGTTGTCTTACCTCATACACCTCAGGATAAGAACTCTATTTGGGTAGTTGTTTATTGTATGATCAAATCATCCCACTTCATTCCGATCAGAGATACATCCAAAGTGGATGAGTTGTACCAATTGTATATTCAGTAGGTGGTAAGGCTTCATGGTGTTCCATCAGTAGTTGTGTGAAATAGAGACCCCCACTTCACCTCTTAGTTTTGGGAAGGCCTTTATAAGGCTTTAGGGTCAAAAATTAAGATGATCATGACATACCATCCTCAGAAGGATGGTTAGACAGAGCGGGCAAATCAGATTCTGGAAGACATGGTCTGTGCATGTGTCTTGGACTTCAGTGGTTCATGGGATAGCCATTTGGGATTGGTTGAGTTTTCTTATAATAAAATTTACCAATAATTTATTTGAATGGATTATTTTTAGATGATCTATGGTTGGTCTTGTCATTCCCCCATGTGTTGGGTTGAGGTGGGTGAGACCTCACTGTTGGGGTTGAGCCTTATGCAAAAGACATCAGAGAAAGTCAAGTTGATCATGCATCAGATACTAATAGATCATAGTTTCCACATATCTTATTATTACTATAGGTGTTTAGATCTATATTTTTTGGTGGGTGATTGGGTGTTCTTGAAGGTGGCCCCTCGTTTGGGTCATCGATGTTTGGGAAAGAAGGGAAAACTAACACTGAGGTATGTCGAACCTTTTGAAATCACCAAGTGCATTGGAAAGGTGGTATACATGTTATATTTTTCCTCTCATTTGAAATATATTCATGATTTTTTACATGTATCCTAGTTGAATAAGTACAATCTAGATCTATCTCACATGTTAAATTGGGAAGAGTTGGAGATAGAGCCTGATTTATTAGTGTTTGAGAGACCGGTGTAAATAGTGGATTCCCAAGAGAAGGTACTTCAGGGGAAGTCTATTACACTAGTTTGGGTCCTTTGGAAGCATGAGAATGATGTACATGAGAATTGGGAGAAGAAGTTGTGGGTTGATCAAGAGTACCCATTCTTGTTTTCCAATCAAGCTTCGGGTTGACTTTCCGAGGTGAAAAGTTTTCATGGTGGGGAGAATTATCACATCCATATACTTCTTTTAAGGTACTTATTTTTATATTCTATTATTGGAATAACTTTACCATTTAGGTTCCCCCTAGTCCTCCCCTTGAATTTTGAATAATTTGGACTTGTTTTGAGTGGACAGAGTTGGGAGCACAGTTTGTGTGCACGGTTTACCAAACTGTGTAGGAAAACCATGCACAGTTGTCTAGCTCATTAAAAATCTTTTGAAATTACAAATTTTCCCTTATGTAATTAAACATAATCCACCCACTTCTTCCACCATTTGACTCTATCATCCATGGAAGTCTCCCAATCTCAATTAACCTCTCTTGAAACCCATTTTTAAGGGATTTTTGGTGGACAAACTTCAAGGATCATCAAGTAAGTAATTTCCACTTTTGTTTTTTTCATTTTCCTTAAGGTATCTTCCATCTTCCTTGAAGTTAAAAAAGTCCAAAAACTAAGGCTTTATACCTATGGTTTTATTTTTGGTTTCTTGGTCCAATATTTTAGATTTATGTTCATATTCACTCCCTTGTGGTGTGGCGGTGATGTGGTTGAAGTTTCAGACAAGTATTTGAGGGTTTTAACATATATGGTAGGTGATTCCATGTTTAATCATTCTTTGATGAATTATATTTGCTTGATCTACATTTTTAGAATGTTACGTTTCCATTTTTATTTGTGTGAAAACCATTTTTGGTCGCATAGAGTATGCGGTTGATTTTAAATTAGCATTTTTGTGTAAAAAGAGTGTTTTTAATGTTCAGTCCATGTTTTATTATTTGGGGTTGTTTTAAAGTTCATGGAATGGTTTTATTAAGTGGTTTTAGGGATGAAAATTATGGTTTGGTGTGACATTGGTGTTCATTGGCTTTAAAATAGGGTTTTAAATGGATTTCATGTGCAATGATTTGTTAAACTTCTTGAAATTGTTTTATGAAAATTTTAAATGGTTTATTGAGTTACGCAAAGGGTGAAAAACATGTTTAGATACTATTTTGAGTTTGTATGACTAGAATTGGAATTTTTATGTGTAAATGGTATTTTATATCACATGGAACTTGTTTGAGCACAAATATGTAATCTCGAGTATCTAGGTGGGTGGACAAGGACTAGTATGCTAGTGATTCAGAGTGGTATCATCCTTGTTTCACTTAGAAAGTTAATGATGACAACAATAACTAAAATTTGATGATGTTGGGGACCACTAGGTCATTAGGGTTTCCCCTCCTAGTATCTTGTTCATGAGAAGGTTATGGATTATGGTTGCTTTTACACTGAGATATGAGGTACCTAGGGCCCATAGCTAGCTAGTACCTAGGGGTGTTCCCGTGACTTGTGCTCATGGAATATTTTGTACTTACCATTAGAATATGGTGTGTTTGGATGGAATATTCAGTAGTGAACATGTTTTATTTAAAAGTGTTCATTCTTTAAAACTGCCTCTTAAAAGATTTTTTCATTTAAGAGTTTCACCCCTCTAGAAATTGTTTCTACCATTTCTTGTTTATAATAACATGCAATATTTTTATCTTATAATATTTGTCACATAGAGTATTTTGGGTGGTATCATATTGGGATTAGGATCAGAACCTAATTACACCTTTGGGCATAATTATAATTGGTTATGTTGGCATAGGTAAGGATAAAGTATTTGGAGATGGCAGTTTGGGTTTTTAGCTTCCATCCTTGGTGCAGTGTTGTGGAGAAGGCTTGGGGATGATGGCCCCTCACTGTGTGGTGGTTCTAGAGTTGTATTTGCTACTACTATTGAGTTTTTTACCTCTTGGGTTTTGTCTAAAACCATGTATTTCAATTCTGAATTTTATTAAAGGCTTGTTTGGACTATTTTTTTAGATTTAGTTTATTTATTGTTTTTGGTTATTTAATGCTTCTAAAATCAGATTAATCATTCCTAAACACTTATAAATGATACCCAGGAACTTTTGACAGTCTGTGGGGATAGGAAACGACCTTAGGGACTTTTCATGGACTGGTTCGAGTGCTGATTTTGATGGCGACCAGATCTGGTTCGTGACAAACACATTCCACTTAATGAATTCTCATATAACAACAGTTTTTACTCGAGTATTAAATGGATCCTTATGAACCATGATATGAGAAGAGGTGTAAAACTCTAACATGATGGGATAATTTTGTATAAGGAAACATATTAAGACCATACATCATAAAAGACACTAAAAAGAAGTTAAAAGTGATCCAAAATCATATCAAGGCTTCCCAGAGTCCACAAAAGTGTTTTTCTGACGATAGAAGGAAGGACTTAGATTTTAATGTTAGGGATAATTTATTCATCAAAATATCACCATGGAAAGGGGTAAAAAGGTTTTTAAGGAAGGAGAAAGTGGTTCTAAGTTACATTAGACCATTTGAGATTCTAGAGCATATTGGAGAAGTTGCCCATCAGTTAGTATTACCTCAAAATTTCTCTAATGTCCATGAAATTTTCCATGTGTCCATATCAAGAAAGTTTATGTCAGAACCCACACATATACTAAACACAAATAGTGTGGAATTAGAAGCTGGACTATCATATGAAGAAGAACAGATCCAAATTCTTGATGAAAGGGAACCAATGTTGAGGAACAAGACAACCCAACTTGCAAAAGTCTTGTGGACAAATCACACGTTCGATGATGTAACCTAGGATCCTAAAGAAGCGATAAAATGGAAATACCCCCATTTATTTTATGGAAATAAATTTCATGGGTGAAACTTATTAAGGTGGTGGGGGGGATATAACAACCCAAAAATTTAATATTTATTAATAAAATAACTTATGTTTCATAAGGAATATTTTATTATTTTTTACAGTATAAGAAAATAAAAGGAATTTTATATTTCATTAAACATCATGAAATAACATTGACTATAATAGATAGAAATAATACAGGGAGATAAACAAAAAAGAACATTGGAAACACTAATGTAAACTCTATAAGATTTAATTCTACAATGAAGATATATACAAATATAAAAACAATAAAATTAAATAGAAGAGTTAGGAATATGATATACATTATCAATAGAAGTGTAGAACCTTTGTAAGCTAATTAGTGAATGTTGAGTTATGAAAATAGTGAAGTATATCTAGGGTATAAAGGGAAAACTGGCCATTAGGATCTAACAATTACATGACTGTTGGTCAATATGATCATTGGGTATTATGATTGTTGGTAATTATGTTATCATTATAATGAGTGTATATAAAGGGTAATGATAAAAGATAATTGATTCATAAGGTAGAAATGATGGATTCAACTAGTAGGAACATTCATTTTGAAGAACATTTATAATAACTTGGGAGGGAGGTCGAATCACTAGGGTTTTCCCTTGACCAAGCACAAGTAGAGATTCAACAAGTAAGACTCTAGTGAAATCAATTATGAGAGAAGTTTAAGTTAGTGGAGATCACTGCTAGATCAATATTAGCTGAGTTACCACTTGGATGTACCACCATAACAAACCTTACCCTTAGAGCCTATGATGATGTAATAAGTGTTTTTTATCTAGAACTTATATTTATAAAGGTGTAATTTTCTTTTTAGAAATGAAATATTGGTTACTTAAATCCCTTTTTACTTATTATTTTATTTTAAAAAATATACATAAATATAAGATTAATATGATTAATATATTTTTTAATATAAAAAAAATATATATTTTAGAAAATATATAATTTAAATTAATATATAAAATTAATATTATTTTTAATAAATTATTTATAAAGACTATTTATTTAAATATAAATGCTAATATAATTTTATAATGTCCTAGATAATTTTTATAAGTTTTAGAACGTTGATTATGTCATAAAAACTGTTATTTTTCAATAAATAAGGATTTTTATTTAAAAGTTAAATAATAATATTTAGATGATTATGTTGATAAAATAAACATTATATTTAAAATTATTATGTTAAATTTAGGTTAAGGTGAAATTTTGAGAATTTTCTTAAATAATTTATTTTTTAGTGAATAATAAAAATATAGTTTTGTATTTTCAATATGTTTTATGACTTCATAAATATGTAATAATGATTTAATAATTAAAATAAGAAACTCCATGACAAAAAAATATATTAATTTAATGTATTTTAATGATTTTAAATAATTTTTAAAACCTATAAATTACTTTCCAAAGTCTAAAATAGAAATTAACATTTTTAAAAAAATATTTTGTAAAAATATTACTTTATCATGCCCAAATTAATATTAAAAATTGGATTTTTGTTCGCTCATGTATAAAAGGAAAAAATGACTTAAATTTTCAAAACCTTGAGCTAAAACTATGGGTAAGCCGATGGTTCTTCATTTTCCACAACCTATAATTCTAAGGTCTATATTTTGAAATTAATGAAGAATTCTCCTTGTTTTGCTATGAATAGACACCTCTCCACCCCATTTAATTCACCCCCAATTCATTAATGACATATTTTCCCTCATTTTACCTCTATATATCCTTTATAAAGAGTTTCTATGGTTCTAATAAACTCTCATCAAGCCTTAAGAGTCCATCTCGCATAGTAAGGGATTCTATTCCTCTCCCTTTTTATCTAAGTTATACCTTTGTAGTTAGTCTTCTAATTTCAAATTTATTCTGTTATAATGAAATTATTACAATTCCATTACTATCAAAATTTTGTTCTATTAATGAGATACTACCATTATCTATCATTAAATTGTTTCCATAAATCACTTTGTATACCTATTATGCTGATTAAATCATTCTTGTATTTTCCATTCCACCCTTTTTATGTTATGAATACCCAAACCTAGTTTAATTCAAGGGTACTTATATAGATGTAATAATACTTAATTTATTGAGGATTTCCATGTATTAAACTGAATTTCCTTATCATGGGTTAAAAATTATGAAAAGTTCATGTCTTTAAACACTTATAAACTCAATGATTTTATATGAAACCCATTATTTATTATCCATAAGTTATTAATAAAATGATTTATTATGATCTATGTGGAACAAATAATTTAATACATATGAAGGGTGCAGCCTAATAGATCTCAAATTCACTGGGAAAAAATTAATCTCTATAGATGACATGTTTTATGATACCTTGGCGAATAACCTTGGTAACAAGTTTTATGAAAACTTAGTGTTGAACCTTAGTGATATACTTATGAATGTATCATTTTTATGTTTTAGACACATTTCCATGTTATTTATCACATAATTAAGATTATTCTCTCATACTATACCTAATTTTTATCCATAATAATCACACATATTCTATTTTCTTTGTTTATACCTTACTGGGCTTTATGATCACCATTTTTTATTAATATATTTCCTTAGGAGATCACTTTAAGTAAGGTGAACTATGATGAAATATTAATGGATTATTTAAAGATTATTAAATATAGTTTATGTTTTCCTCATAAAATTCATGTATTATGTAAATAGTTTCCAAGAGACTAAACCTAAAAAGGTCCTTTGAGGTTATTAATGTAATATTTTATTAAGGACTTATATTAAAAAAATTATGTATTAAAAGGAAGGTAGCTATACTATTCATCCCCCACTTGCATTCCCTGACTATCAGTCGTCACTTTTGTTACTTGCTTTCGATCACCCTCACTCCCTTGTCTGCCTTTTTCTCAATCATCTTAGTTGTCTATTATCCTCAATAATCCAATCTAGCCACCACATTCCATGATGAGCCTAACTCCAATTTCACCCAACCTCTGCACTAGCCAATCCCACAACATTCAATGAGTGAAATGTGATAGGTCGGAGAAAAATGGGAAGGATGGAAAGAGGGGGGGTGAATTGCCTTTTAAAAAATGATTAACAATTTAAAATCAAAGTGAAATCAAAGTATGTGCAGCGGAAAATAAAAGAGGCAATCACACAAGAAATTGATATCGGAGTTCGGCCAAAACCCGGCCTACGTCTCCGCTCCCAACTCAACCGTTGAGAGATTCCTACCGCTTGCTTTTCAATGGTTTTAGCAAGAAACCCACTAGGCTTTGAGGTAGCACTAGGACCTATTACAGCTTGCTTTTGATGGTTGAGCAAGAACCCACTTGCTTTTAATGGTTTAGCAAGAACCCACTATCCTTCTTACAGGTGAAGGATAGCTCACCTATGTCTCAAGCTTTTTAAAGGAAAAGCTTGTGAACCTCTTCACACCTTAGTGGTGATGTGAAACCCAAAAGAAAGAGGGGATGAGAAAAGGGTTTGGGGTTTGTAGGCACAAACCCAATTTTAAGCTCAAAAAATATAAAACAAGAAAAACCGTAATTGGGAGAAGCCTTGGGCGCCTTTGATTGATTGGAGATGTTGAAGGCCGCTTCCAAGCTTCTTGGGTGGAGATCCTTGGATGAGGAAGTTGTTGGAGCACTTGAGGTTCCTTTGAAGGAAGTCGCCGGAGGTTGGCCAAATGATACAAAATGTGTACGGTGGCTTTGTATATGTTCAGATTGGTGTCCGGGGCTTCCTTGGCCTTTATTTATAGGCATGGAACCCTTGGGGAGTCTTCGGAGCCGTTGGAAAAGGCCTCGGAGCTGTTGGAGGCCAAAAGAGGGTTGACTGGTCAAAGCCAACGGCTAGTTTGACTGGGCTACCGGCTGGCCGGTACAGCTCCACCGGCTGGCCGGTGCTTTGGCAGAGGGGAAGAGTTTTGGTCCAGGCTCCACCGGCTGACCGGTGGAGGAGCCACCGGCTGGCCGGTGGGGAGACAGTAGCTCACACTATTGACTGGATGCCACCGGCTGGCCGGTGGTCAAGCCACCGGCTGACCGGTGGAGCCTGGCAGTGGGCAATGCCTCTGCCAGGTCCACCAGCTGGCCGGTGCTATCACACCGGTTGGCCGGTGGACTGAGTTTCAGTCCACTTGATGTTCTTTCTTGGGCCAATCCTTTGGCAATATTTTGCCTATCATCCACAACACTTAAAAACAAGGTTATACAAATAATAAGGTGATTGTGATCATGAAAATCAAACAACGAGGGGAACGAGAGGTACAACAATCTCCCCCTATTTTGATGATCACAATCACCAAAACAATTAATGTAAAATACTGAAATTGAAAGGAAATGCTAAGCATGATGAAAAGGATTCTCCCCCAATCAATCAAGAAATTTCTCCCCCTTTGTGATTATCAAAATAGAATGGGGCATAAAACTTGATTGAGGGATAATTGAAAATCAAGATTTTTAAATCAATTGGAATTTTTGAAAATTGAATTGAAAAATTTGAATAACAGTTTGAATTGAAAGTTTTGAATCAAAAACCAATTGAATTTTGAAATTTGAAACCAAATGAAATTTTTGAAATTGAGAGTTTTGAATCAAAAATGAATAACAGTTTGAATTGAAAGTTTTGAATCAAAAACCAATTGAATAGAAAATTTTGAATTGAAAAATTTGACACCAAGTGTTGAAAAAGAAAGTTTGAAAAGAAATTTTTGAAATAAAACAAAAATGCTTAAACAAACCTAACTCCCCCTAAATAAAAACAATAAATCACTGGGGAGAGGGATTTTGAAAAGAGACAATTTTAGGCCCGGAGAGACTCGCTAGAAGGTATTTTTCAATCCATACTTGTCTCATGGCGGGTCTTCTCCTATAAAACTCATCGGAATAGAAAATAGACTTGGGTTGGCCGTACCGGGCATTTTTGCAATTTCACTCATAGATTAAGTGCCCGGGTTTTTTACAATAATTACAAAATTTAAATTCAGAGCTCCCCCTTACAAAAATAGTGGGTGCATGGGAGGAGGAAGCTTGGTTGGTATAGCCAAGCCCTTGGGTGGTTCTAGATATTCGTTGGGAACCTAGGAGATTGTTCAAATTTTGTTCCCCTTGGGTGAACTTAGCTAGGGTCTCCCTTAGGTCTTTGATGGTTGATTCCATGGAATCAATATTTGGAAAATTTTGGATTTTAAGGGTCAAATCTTCCTTCTCTTTGAGAAGTTGTTCTTTTTCGGAAGAGAGTTTTTTGAAATTCTTTTTCAAAGCAACGAATTTTGAAGAAAGCTCATGAAAACCATTTTCTAGTTGGTCTCTAGCGTGTGAGAGTTCTTCATAAGATAGATGATTTAAAGAATTGGAATTTGAAGAACAAGAGGAGGAGTCAGAAGATGTTACCTCATGGAATGCCATTAGGCATTTTGTACCTTGGTCGCTCGAGGAGGAGGAGGAGGAGGATGATGAGGAGGTGTCACTCCATGTCGCCTTGAGGACCTTTTTCTTTCCTTTTTCCTTAGCCCGTTTCTTGTTGAGTGGGCAATCGGGCTTGTAATGGCCCTTTTCGCCGCACCCGTATCATTTTACCTTGGGCTTGGATCTTGCGGTGGGTTCTTGCTTTCGCGCCTTGCGAGATTTCTTCTTCTTGTGCTTCTTCATAAACTTGTGCATTTGGCGGGCGAGATTCTCCATTTCCGAGTCGCCGCTTGATGATGAAGAAGATGAAGATGATGATGAGGAGGAGCTTACTTCTTTTTGTACCTTGAGGGCAATGTTCTTTGGTGTCTTGATTGGTGTGCCCTCATTTTGAGCTTTCCTCCTCATCGTGATCTCATAAGTCATGAGGGATCCGATGAGCTCTTCGACCGGCATATTCTTTACATCCTTAGCTTCTTGGATAGCCGTCACCTTAGGTGCCCATGAGCTCGGAAGGACCCATAGAATCTTCTTGAACATTGCTTCAGCTGAAACATCATCACCAAGAGATTTTCTACCATTGCAAACGTCAGTGAAGCGTGTAAACATTTCAGAAATGGACTCATTTGGATGCATTGAAAAAGATTCAAAGTCTTGTCTATACATGTCTAATCTAGTATCTTTGACTTTATTAGTGCCTTCATGGGTCACTTCTAAAAGCTTCCAAATTTCATGTGAAGATGTGAAAGTGGATACACGATTAAATTCATTTCTATCTAACCCGCAATGAAGAGCATTCATGGCTTTTCCATCAAGCTCAAAATTCTTAATATCGGCGGGGGTCCATTTGGATTCGTCGGGGGAAGACAAAGAATAACCTTGCATGACAATTTTGTAAATAGGATATCCTATGCTTCTAAGAAAGGTAGTCATGCGGGTTTTCCAATAATTATAGTCGGTCCCATCAAAAAATGGAGCCCGACCCAATGAGTATCCCTCGGGGGCGAAGGAGGAAGATGCCATCAAAAAGGATCTTTAATTTGAAACCGGTTAGGGAATTATTCAAATACTCCCTCTGATACCAATTGATAGGTCGGAGAAAAATGGGAAGGATGGCAAGTGGGGGGGGGTGAATTGCCTTTTAAAAAATGATTAACAATTTAAAATCAAAGTGAAATCAAAGTATGTGCAGCGGAAAATAAAAGAGGTAATCACACAAGAAATTGATATCGGAGTTCGGCCAAAACCCGGCCTACGTCTCCGCTCCCAACTCAACCGTTGAGAGATTCCTACCGCTTGCTTTTCAATGGTTTTAGCAAGAAACCCACTAGGCTTTGAGGTAGCACTAGGACCTATTACAGCTTGCTTTTGATGGTTGAGCAAGAACCCACTTGAATTTAATGGTTTAGCAAGAACCCACTATCCTTCTTACAGGTGAAGGATAGCTCACCTATGTCTCAAGCTTTTTAAAGGAAAAACTTGTGAATCTCTTCACACCTTAGTGGTGATGTGAAACCCAAAAGAAAGAGGGGATGAGAAAAGGGTTTGGGGTTTGTAGGCACAAACCCAATTTTAAGCTCAAAAAATATAAAACAAGAAAAACCGTAATTGGGAGAAGCCTTGGGCACCTTTGATTGATTGGAGATGTTGAAGGCCGCTTCCAAGCTTCTTGGGTGGAGCTCCTTGGATGAGGAAGTTGTTGGAGCACTTGAGGTTCCTTTGAAGGAAGTCGCCAGAGGTTGGCCAAATGATACAAAATGTGTACGGTGGCTTTGTATATGTTCAGATTGGTGTCCGGGGTTTCCTTGGCCTTTATTTATAGGCATGGAACCCTTGGGGAGTCTTCGGAGCCGTTGGAAAAGGCCTCGGAGCCGTTGGAGGCCAAAAGAGGGTTGACTGGTCAAAGCCAACGGCTAGTTTGACTGGGCTACCGGCTGGCCGGTACAGCTCCACCGGCTGGCCGGTGCTTTGGCAGAGGGGAAGAGTTTTGGTCCAGGCTCCATCGGCTGACCGGTGGAGGAGCCACCGGATGGCCGGTGGGGAGACAGTAGCTCACACTATTGACTGGATGCCACCGGCTGGCCAGTGGTCAAGCCACCGGCTGACCGGTGGAGCCTGGCAGTGGGCAATGCCTCTGCCAGGTCCACCGGCTGGCCGGTGCTATCACACCGGTTGGCCGGTGGACTGAGTTTCAGTCCACTTGATGTTCTTTCTTGGGCCAATCCTTTGGCAATATTTTGCCTATCATCCACAACACTTAAAAACAAGGTTAGACAAATAATAAGGTGATTGTGATCATGAAAATCAAACAACGAGGGGAACGAGAGGTACAACAAAATGATCAATCCCTATCCAACTTAATTTGAAATTAGATCTAATATAATTTTTTAAATTCCTTCATATTTCATTTTTGAAATTGTGGATTGATAATGGACTATATTTTGATGTGGGTTTAAATAAATTCTATATAATTTGAATTTAAATTTAACCAATTATAATTTTATTTATTATAATATCTATTGATGTTTAATTATTGAAAATAAAATAAATAAATAAAACTATAAAAATAATAAAATTTTAATTATATTATCAGTTATATATATTAATAAATTATTTATTAATATTTACTATGAAATAAAATTTATGTTATATATTAGGTGTTTTGATATTTAACTTCATTTTTGTTGATCATATGTTTAATTTAATTAAACAGATGGTTTTTTATTTTTCCTAGATAATGTTGTGATTATCATTTTACCAAAATAATTAAATGATTCTGCTAAATTAGGTTCATAATATATTAGTTATATGTGTCTTATATTATAGTATATTTTTAATTATACCTATATTTTTAACTCTTAATATTTAAAATATTTTTTATTTCATTATAATATAATATTATTTATAGAAAAAATTTAAATATATAATTTTTCATAAAATTTGAAACATGTGAAATAATAATTTTGTTATATAATGAATCATAATTGTGGGATTAATCTATAAATTCATGATTTTAATGATCCCAAATCATGTGAATCTTAATTCTAATCATTTTTTTTGTTTTGTGGTACCAAAATATATTTCTGGTAAATGTATGAAAATTTGAAAAGTCTTACATCCATGCTTTGTACTTTTATTATAAGAAGAAATGTGTGACTATGCACCCAACTAGAATTTCACTAAGTATTGTGACCGTTTGAAGTAAAGTGTGATAAAAAGACAAAATATACAACAATTCCTATAGATCCATAAAAAGGGAATATGAAACCATGAGAAGTCATATGAGTCTGTGTCCATGCATCCATTTAGAAAAGCTATAAATTTACAAAGACCTTCCACCATGTGAACAAGAATGCCTGTGATTATGCAAATAAAGTTTTATCATGAGAGGAAATTTGAGTTTTTGCAAGAAACTAAATGTTTGAAAAGAGTTGTGACTATGAATAGGATATACAATCGTAAGATGAAAAATTGTTCAACCTTGCAGTTAATAGACTATGCCTTAGATTGATTATTTGCGCCCATGAAGACTGCCTCCATGAGTGATCATCTAACATGCCTAATCCTAGTGGAACTATTTATATCTAAGAATTTAAAATTATTATATAAAAATGACTATATTTTGGGGAATTAAATGCAAGTCAAGGCATTTAAGTCTTTGAAATTTTATTTCTCAATATGATTATTTAATAATGATTATTCTTAAAAGACTATCTTGGATTAATACATTCTATAAATTAAGAGGTAGCCTAATACATAAAGGTGTGGAATTGAAGAATTAAGAATACTGAACATACAAGGATACATTATTACATTAATATCTATTTTTCTAAGATTCACATCCAAACTCAATAAAAATATCCAATGTTCATTTATTTTATTTTCAGGGTTAGATTTAAAGAAAATTGATTATCTAAATTTTATCATAGATTGAGTAATGTAAAACACATCAAACTTTCCATTTCTCTCCCATTTTTATTTACATTTTAATTTATGATTACATTTATTTTTTAAATAATTTAGCCCTCATTCTATATTGCAAAGTTAAGTACTAAATTATTTATTCTTTCCATTTTTAAATTTTCCCTCCCACGCATAACTATGGAAGTGGTTGTGTATAAGACTGGACAAATTATGTGATTTTATTTTTATAAAACCTGATCCAAGTTGTGGATCATGAGGTCTTCGGGCCATTTAAGCAGGTATTATGTATTAATAAATGTCTTTAGCATTATATTTTTTGTCAAGTGGAGAGGAATAGGTTCCACCTTGGGACTAAACCTCTGATTTTTAATTCTTCTATGTGCTTTTAAGTTTTTTATTACTCTATTTTAATATTGTGTTACATATTTAATCATATTTCTCAAACATATTTTCTATACATTTTATTAAGGATTTGAAAAACTAGTAATATGATATTTATATTTTTAAATTGACATATATATAGTGTTTGGTGTGAGTACATATATTTCAAAAGTTAAATTATTTTTAAATGGGTTTGATGGAGCCCTTGAGAAACTTTTCAAAAGTCCCAAATTATATATAACATCTTCATTAGTTAACTTGACTATTTTTAAAATTGTAAAATTCCATTTTAAAATAAGTTTAAGTGAAATTTTTATTAGATGATCAATTCACCCCCTCTTTAACTATTCACTGGGACCAATATTTGGTATCGTAACAAGTGTATATCCTTTTGTTTTGAATTACCTAACTTTGAGTTTGATAAAGTTTTGAATAAAGATCTAAATTTATGTTTATTGTAAATTTTTATCTTTATGGATAATACACATTTTATGGAACTTCTACTAACAAAACTCTATATTTAATGGAAATAATTATGATCAATGGAAGATTAAAATGAAAATACATCTTGAAAGTGTGGGCTTTGATATTTTTCCTACTATTGAGGATAAATATGAAAAACCAAAGCTCCTAAATATAATTAGAGTGATTCTAATAAGTCTTCTTATGAATATAATTTCAAACCAATAAATGATTTATAATATTCACTAGAAGAAGGTCAATTTAATAAAATATCTACATGCAATACAACCTATGAAATTTGGGATACCTTAGTTGTGTCTCATGAACGAACATATAATGTTAAAGAAATGAGATTAAATACCTATACTATAAAGTATGATACATTTAATATGAATCCTTTTGAGTCTATTTCAAATTTGTATATGGGGTTTAATGAGATTATAAGAGTGATGAATACATTAGGAAAGTCTATTGATGACAAGTTGCAAGTTTTGAGGATTTTAAGATGTTTAATTGATAGATAGAGAGGCACCACTATATCCATTAATGAATCATGTGATGTGAGAAATTTACTAATAAAAGAGTTTATTGGGAGACTAATAATGTATGAAGAAGAGATTAAAGTGAATGAAAAATATTTTGAACCCAAAAAATTAATCGCATTCAAAGCATCTTAGTCAAAAGAGAAAATGGTAATAAAAAAAGAGAGGACCGATGGAAGTGATGGTGACTCTGATAGTGATGATGAGATAAAACAATTGTCTATAAGACCCAATAAATTTTATATAAATAAGATATTTCTTAGGAAATTGAATTTGAAAAGTAAATATGATAAGAAAGGAATATTTAATATGGATGATAAACTCAGATAAGTTACCTATTATGAGTGAAAAATAAAAGGAAACATCAAATATGATTATCAAAAATTAAATTACAATAAGAAATATGAGGATCCAGGAAAGAAACAAAAAAAATCCATGAAGGAAACATAGATCACTTTAGAGGATAGTTCAAGTGATTCAGTCTCATCCAAGTATGATTATCTTGAGAAGGAAAATTTTTGCTATATGGGAATTACACCTGAGTTAAAAATATTATTTCCACTCCTTCTGAAAATGGAAATCATGATGAATATAATATGTTTGGTGAAGATTTATTTTAATACTACAATATGCCAGAAGAAACCTTTAATGAAATAAAGGATAAATATAATAATTTAAAGAAACAACATGACTTATATGTTAATATTAAATTTGATCTTACTGTTTAAAAAGAAAAGAATAAAGTACATCTATTCCTAAAATAGTTAAAACTTATATATAATATTTATCTCACTTTTTATAGGTTATATTTATTTTCAATAAGTTTTTAAATGAATAAGTACTATTCATTTATGTAAATATGTTGATGAATCTTGGTGAGTGAAGATAAAGTGGTGATGCTTCTAGAATTGTCATGGACTCATGATATGGAATTGGATGAAATGCTTATGAAATTATTCATGTTTAATTGTGATCATTGTTTGAATATTTCTTCATACTAAAGTCTTATGTAAATGACAGTGACACATTGTTTAAAACATATGGGTGAATAGGAATTTATAGACTATAAAAATATTAATTTTCATGAATAAATGTTTGGATAAGTGTAAGTAAAAAGGAATGAGACATATATTTATATTTTGTATAAATATATAGAGAAGATATTTAGTGGATTGGAAATTTGGTACTTAGTAATTTATAAGTAATAAGATAGAAAACATTTGGCTAACCATTGAATATCTAAGTACCACAAAAACCACTCTATCTATAGGGCCATCCCATGGTGGTAGGAGGATATTTCATAGTGATAACATCAGGCACATGGGAAAGATATTAGATGGTTTGGGAATATAGTGCTCATAGGGGGTGCACAAAGTTTTCACTAGGTTCCTAGGTAGACTGTATAGGCAAGGCATGATCTATGAGTGGCGTGTGTGTGGTATTACGGGTGTTGAACACCACTGATAGCTCTAGCATTTAGTGGGAGGAGTTGATTTATTAAGCGTTCCTTAACCTAAGATTACTCCAATATGGGACAAGTGTATGTGTGATATTGTATCTCCATGTTAAATAATACTTAAAGAACACCCACCATCTGATCGTGTAAATCTAAGACATCTGATCAAAACTAAGAAAAATCATCAACCTCTAAAAACCCTATTCAAAATAAGTTTTTCTAATATCCTATCTAACTATGCCATTGTAAGGATCACTTCATCGTAATTACATGGATGCTGAGTTTCCCACACTGCATCTTCACTATGAGTCATGGAGGGTTTGAAATCAACAGAGATGAGGATTTTGAGCTACAATAGGAAACACTATAATACATAATCTTATGACAGAAGATGAAGGTCAATTAATTTGGTGGTTCTAATATTTTGAGTGTGCTATGCCGTAGTAGATAACATTGCACCAAAAACATGAAACTGAGTTTGTTGTTAGGGAAATTTGGATGGTGTTGCAACATGGAAAGAATAGCTATGCCATTGTACCCATGATTGATGCTAAAGAGAAACTACTACACCATGGATATTTTATCTATTCCATAGTAAAGGTAAGTAATTTATACTACTCAATCCATTAGTTTTCACCATAAGATGATATTAAAATTTTTCAGTGGTTCTATTGAGGGTGATGTGTCGTGGAGATAGTGGCTATACCATCGTAGCCATAGTTGAATAAAATATGAAATGTCTACACCAAAGATGATAATTCTACAATTTAGTCATTGGAAAGTTGATTTTATTAGGGATTTTCTTACACCACATAGAAGTATATTATACCATGGAGGAATATACTCACATTCATGTGAGGCTGAGTATAGGAAGGAAGAATCTAGGAACTAACCTTGATTCTTAGTGATGCATGATATCAAAATAAAGTGGATACCCACGTTTAAATTTTGAGTTAAAATTTAGATATTCAGATCTTTGAATGAGTCAAGATGCAACATGAATTATGGATTTTCTGACTTAAAATGTGGATATAGGTTATATGCATAATTATTTAATTATATAAGAAATAACGTACCACTGGGTATTCAAATGGAAACTATAGATTTCATTAAAAATATAAAGAATTATGAGGATCTAAATATTGAGAATGATATTTACATACAATGAATATAAATGGGAGTATGATAATAACAAAAAAACATATTGATAGGTTGTTTGACACTATGTTTTATGAGAGAAAAAAATATCGTGTCAAGGGAGAGTTATAATATAGTATCAACTACATATTTTTATGTATCCAAGTTAGAGAAATTGATGAACCAGTGCTACACAACAAGAAGTTTTTTCCTGTTCACTAAAGAAGAAGAGAAAAAGATATAGAGTGTGGCACACAAAATTTGACCAAACATAGGCCAATGATCTAAGTATCCAACCTACAATATATTCCTATACTGTAGAAGTCTAAAAATCTTCAAGGTAGAACTTTATTACTTTATTTTTGAGACAACCATTTGATTTTTGTAAAGGAAAGGAAACTTATTAGGTAGGTTCATGTAGAGTAAGTGGATCATTAAAACTAAAGTATACTAAGAAATACTTGTACTACATGCATGATGATTTTAATAGGATCGTACCATTATCTTACATTACTTTTAAGGAAGAAGACAAATTACACAATATTTTAGACTCTTCAATTGTTCATTATGAGAAAATAGTGATTTTGATTATAATTTTCATATTCCACTTATTAAAGAGTACCAAGACGATGTTAATATAATCATATTGTTTATAATGTTGAAGTAAAAGACCTAAAGTTGAGGAAAAAATTTATCCAGTTAATGAAAATGCATCTAGTTCAGTATAGAGATCTTTTTTATAAGTTTATTTAAAATTTATTTAATAACTGGTTGTGCCAATATAAACAATTCCATTGAAGAATTTGTGGTACCAATATAAAGAAAACCAATCACTCAATTTTTTTTATTTCCTACCCAAATAGTGTGCATAAATTATAGGTGTTTGTAATCACTATAAAGTTATAGTGAAAATATAATCCATGAAATAACCACAAGTTGATTATGATAAGGAGTATATTCTCACATTGAGACTGAACCCTATAAAAATCCTTTTGTTCCTTTCAATGTTTTTATTTGTTTTCATATGGGAAATGAAAGACTTTGAAGAATGAGGGATAAAGGATTTTACTAGCCACATAAGGTAAATTAAAAATGAGAATTCATAAAAAGTAACCACTGATTCACCCCCCTCTCAGTGGTTCATTCAATAGAGGGATCTATAAGTGATATTATAGGGTAAGGTTCCCTCTGTTGGATTCTATACATTTAAAGTTGTTATTTTTTTTAAGATTTCAATTTATTTACTATAATTATAATAAAGTTTATTTTTGGATAAGTTATTTATATTGAAAATTAAAACCTAGTTTCTCTCTAGAATTTTTTTAAGATGAAAAAGAAAGATAAGAATAAGAAAAGCAGATATATCTCTTGTCAAGAGAGGAATAAGAAGTTTCCATCCCTCCAAGAAATGATGAAGTCATATATGAAATTGTTAGAGGTGAAAAAATGGTTGTTTCAAACACCAATGATATGGAAAACATTATTACCTTAGTGGGATAAATGGATTAAATTGATCATGAAGCATGTGATAATTTTTATTTAAACTATTCTAAAGATGATCCAAACACTAGTGGAAGTGATGACATGATAATTGATTTTTCAGTTAATGAATTAATGAATATGATGTATTATTTTCCTAAAGATATTTTTTATATTATCTATTGGATTTTTAAAAACATGAAAAATGAAATTACTATAATTGAGGTTGGGTATGAATAAATGGAGAAGTTATTGAATAACAATTTCAACACTTGTGAAAATATCAACATACAAGTTGGAGTAAAAAAAGTAGAGTATGAGGAGATTAAAGGATGATACTCTAAACTTGAAGAAGAGTGGATAAAAAAAATATGAGAGAAGGATGAATTAACTAAATAGTTTTAAAATAATATCCATGTAATGGAAAAAATCTCAAAAATAGCATGGATTTCTAGAATGATTAATTGGAAAACAGATCCAAAAGGATCAAAGAGGTGGAATCATTATAACAAGAAAATGTTACATTACTTGAAGTGGATGTTGAGAAGATTAGAAAGACTATGAAGATAGAATGAAATTTGTTGAGAATCAAAATAATACCCTCAATATGATATGTATTTTATTAGAAATAAAATTATCCAATGTTTAAAAGACTCATGTTGAGACATCACAATCAAAGAAGTATATTTCTGCTACCACATAAATTTATTTGGAAGATTATATTAAAAAATACCATTATTATATGGAAAGAAGATCATTATATCACCTAATTATATTTCTCAAGAAACTATTAATAAATAAATACCATCCATATCTCAATGTAATAATTTTGGTAAATCTTTTTCTACAAAATTTAAGGTTCTAAAAAAAATTATATACAAATACGGATGAGGAGAAATGAATAAGATCATTCTAAAATGTCTATGGTGGAAAGAATAAGTGAATAAGTTGGTTCCCCAAGAATATCATAAAAAGTGGTAAGGAAGACCCAAAATTAGTATGCTAATTATGCTGAAACTTCTAGACAACATACATAAGATAAAAGAAGATCAAGATTTTTGGGCAAATGTTAGTGTTGTAACAGATTCATGCATTATGCACTAGATTGTTGGTATAATCCCTTAAACTCTAAATCAAAAAATAATATCATGTCAAGGGGTATAAATAAGGTGAATATAAAACATTCAAAAAAAAAAGAATCTATCTACATCAAACATATTGGATTCACTTAAAGATTTCCCTAATGTTGGTATAGGAAGTTGTCACAAAAGTGATACATGTACATCTCAAAATTTATAAAAGATGAATGATAAGAGAAGACCAAAAAATACTAAAAATGAAACCTTGGGTATAAATATGAATAAATCTATAAAACATACTACACCCAAGAAGTTTTATACGAATTCATCCTTAAACATAATGAACAAGAAAGGGAAGGTTCAAAATAGGTCCGTGATGATTATCAAGAGGAGTGATACATCTCATATGAGGGATGTGAAGAAAGGAAATCATGGTAAGACATTTGGAAACTTCAATAAGGATACCAATAACTCCAATGATATATTAGTTATTTTGATAGTAGATTTTAATAGAGCGATAAAGTTGGAAAAATCACTAGGAAAGGCTTGTGAAAAAGGTAAAAAGTAGATTCTACATAAAGAATATAGATTTCATGAGAGGTTTTCAAAAAATAACAACTCTTATGTTAGTGAATTTTTGTGTGGAAAGTATAATATGGATGGACACACTCCTAAACATTTTTCTACAATAATTCCAATATAAAAGAGTTATAAAAAAGGATAAAAGTTGCACCATAGGATACAAGTTCATTCAAATATCTTATGATGAGAAAGTACACGCACAAATAAATTGTATAAGTGATGAGATCCATGATTCTTCAAGAAAAATAAGAACTTAAGATAATATTTTCAAGCATAAAAAATAGAGAAAGTGGGGAAAATTGGTTAAGAAAACCATCTCAATATTTCTATTCACATTGAGGAGCATAAAGAACCACCTTATTTCCTTAATCTTTGTTATTTTATTTATTCTTATAATATAGGGGTTGAAGGTGAAGAAATTTCTCAAGGATAGAACTTGTGAAGCTTTTAATAATATGCTGTCAAAACTGAACAACAAAAAGGATGATGATCCTATCCTAGATTAATCTTAGAAGTTGGTATTCTAAAAGCATCCATTAAATAAGAACATCCTTGATGATTATGTGGAAGTAATCAACACTAAAAAACCAAAAGTTAAAGATCCAATTGGTTTTATTATCTATATTAAAACATCGTGAAATTAATTCTTAAAGAGATTAAAAATTAAAAATATATTGAGGAGCGTTTCCCTTTAGGGGGTAGGAGAAAAATGAAAGTTTGAAGCTACCGGAATGATTTATCACATGCTAATCTAAACAATATGGAAGGTGATTTATTAAAAGTGTCATTAAAGAGGTATGTTGTATTTAAAAATCATTATTGATAAAAAAATATATTCTAAATAAAAGGGGGAGAAATTTATTTTTATAAATGACATGAAAAATAAAAGGATGAAGAAGAGCCAAGGCTGCTATAAAATCCTTCTATTTACACTTGAATATTTTTATCTATTTGTTAAATAGAGTGTATGAGTTTCAAGTTTATATTTTTTTATTTTAATTGGAATATACCATTAATCTCATCCTATAATACATTTGGATAGTCATTGAAGAATATTTTGAGTTCTCACTTCATTTGTAATCATTCAATTTTATAAGAGAAAACATTATTGTCTAGATCAAACCCTCTCATTTTCTATACTGAGCATCGTTCAAGTAGACATAGAGTGGAATTATTGATGAAACTTTTCTAAGTATGAATTGATATCACTATTCCTAAGTACTTTGTATTTATTTTCAATAAGGGGTATTGAAAGTGAAATTAAAGTTTGATGATAAAGGGGAAGAGAATTTTTTAGCACATATTGACATATCATTGTAAGATAATATTATTGTGGTTATTGAAAATAAATAAAAATGGGGAGATTATTGAGACTTTTTGTATAATTTTTATTTATTTTAAATGAATAAGTAGTATTTTTTGATGTAAATATGTTGAAGAATCTTGGTGAGTGAAGATGAAGGGGTGATGTTTGGAGAATTGTTATGGATTCATGATATGGAATTAGATTTCATACTTGATAAATTATACTTGTTTTATTATGATGATTGTTTGAACTATTATTTATATCAAAAATTTATTTTAATGGTGGTGACACATTGTTTACAATATATGGGTGGAGAGGAATTTATGAAGAACATGAAAATTTTAATTTTTATGAAGAAATGTTTGGAGAAGTGTAAATAAAAAGGCACACAACATATATTTATATCCGATATAAATAACTGAAGAAGTCATTTTGTGGCTTGGAAATTTGGTACTTAGTAATTACTAAGTACAAGGATAAATAATTAGGCCAACCATTGACTAATGAAGGACCAACTTAACCACTTTATCTATAGGGCCAGCCCATGGAAGTAAGAGAATGTTGCATAGTGCTAACATGGAGCACATGGTATAGAGATCAGATGGAATGGGTGAATATTCCCTGTTTGGTGCATTAAAAGTGCGTGTTGGGTGCCAAGGTGGACTGTACAAGTGTGGAACAACCCGTGAGTGGTGTTTGTGTGGCATTGTGGGTGCCAAACCCTACTATTGGCTCAAAAATTTTGCATGAGTGGTTGATTTATTAAGTTCACCTTAACTGAAGTGAAATATGATGTGGGAAAAGCACATGAAGTATAGTATATCTCCATGTTAAATGATACATAAAGAATACCCACCATATGATTGTATGGATCTGAGCCATTTTATTAGAATTATGATGATCTTTAACCTCTGGAAACCCTATTTGATGTTATGTTTTCTAAACTCTTCTCCAGCTACGCCATAACAAGGATCACATTTTCATAAATCCTTGGATGTTGAGGTTTCCACACCACAACTTATCTATACATTATGAAGGGTTAGAAATAAACATATATGAGTATTTTGAGCTACTTTAGTATGCACTATAATACATAAACTTACACCATAAGATGAAGTTCAATTATTTCAGTGGCTCTATAATTTTGACTTTGCTACACCATAGTAGGTAACGTTGCACCACAAGCATGGAACTGAGTTTTATGGTTTTTGAAATTTTGATGGTGCTACGTCATTGAGAGAATAACTATTGCACATTATCCATGCCTGAAGCCAAACATAAATGACTACACCATTGAGATTTCATCTACATCGTAGTGAAGAAAAGGAATTCATGCTATAATAGGCCACACTATAATCCATTAGTTTACACTATAAGAAGATATTATAGTTTTTTAGTGGTTCTATTGATGGTGCTTCATCATGGAGATAGTGGTTATGGCTTAGTATCCATACTTGAATAATTTTTGAAATGTCTGTACTGTAGAAGATAATGCCATGATGTAGTTAATGGAAAGTTGATTTTTGCGAGGGATTGTCTTAAAATGAAGATAAGTGCATTAAACCATGGATAAATACATTCAGATATATGTGAGGTTGACTACATAAAGGATGAATCTGGAAAGTATCCTTGATTATCGATGACTTGTGATATCAAAATAAGGAGGAGAACCACGTTCAAATTGTGATTTATAGTTGATATATTCAGATCTATAAATGAGTCAAGACACAACATGAATTACAGATTTGTTTCCTAAAAATGTGGATATAGGTTTTTCACACAATTCTTGAATTATATAAGAAACCATGCACCACTAGGTATTGAAATGGTATTTACAGACTGCATTAAAAATATAGAGAATTATGAGGATATGAATATTGAGAATTATATTCACATATAGTGAATATAAATAGGATTAGGATGATAATAAGAAACATATAGATTGGTTGATAAACACAATGTTTTATGAGAGAAAAAATTCTTGTGTTAAAGGGGAGATCTTCTACAACATCTGCTACATATTATGATGTATTGAAGTTAGAGAAATTGAAAAACTGGTGACACACATCAATAATTTTTTCTTTGTGTACTGAAGAAGAAGAGAAGAAGATACAGAGTGTGGCATACAACATTTGATCAAACACATACCAATGATATGATAATATAACCTATAATACATTCCAATACTATAAAACTCAAAAGATCATTTAGGCATCCCTTGATTACTGCATTTTTGAGGCAACCATTTGATTATTTTAAAGGAAAGACAACTTATTAGGCTGTTTCATGCTATGGAAGCAAATAAGAACAATTTATTTCTACTAAGAAAGACTTATACTACCTTGCTAATAACTTCAAGAGGAGTAGGCCAACATCCTACATTACTGATGAAGAAGAAGAAAACTTACACAACATTTCAGATTCTTGAGTTCATCATTATGAGAAAAAATGAGTTGGAGTGGAATTTTCATCTCCCACTTATTGGAGAGTACTTGGACAACTTTCATATAATCATATTTTTTATAAAGTAAAATTTAAATCCTAAAATTTATAAATATGTTTATTTATTTAATGAAAATATGTCCAATACAGTAGATATATCTTTTTTAAAAGTTTGTTTAAAATCTATTGAATAACTGGTGGAGCTAGTATAAACAACGCCATTAAAGAACTGGTGTTACCAATATAAAGAATACCAATCACTTAAGAAGATTTTATGTTTATTTACCAAACATTATACACCAATTATAGGTGTTTTTAATCACTAAAAATTTATAGTGATAAGAGAATCCATGAAACAATGACAAGTTTATCATGATAATGAGTAGGCTCTCACATCAAGACTGAACCTTGTAAAAAATCTGTTTGGACTTTTTAATGTTTTTATTTGTTTGCAAATAGGAAATGTGAGACTTCAAAGGGTGAGGGATCTAGGATTTAACCAACTAAAAAGGTTGAATTAAAAATGAGTGTTCATAAAAATTAACCACCGATTCACCCCACCATCTTAGTGGTTCATCTCCTCCAATGGCCCGAAGGCCTTTATTTTTTATTGATTTTTGATAATCTACCTTTCAAGGGGTGAGGTGGAACCCTTACAAGGCCTGTAGGCATAAAAATTACATGGACCATAGGCCTTAGAGGAATTCATTGCCCGTAGGCTGCAAACATTACATACAACCCAGACTAACTACTTGGAACTGCTCCTCCCCAACATCTTCATCGTGAAATCAGCTCTCCACCTTCGCATGGCTGTTCAGCTAGGCTTTTCCGTGCATGCATAGTATTGTCCTGATGGCAGGTTCCATACCCTCTCATTCTTGAAATCCATTTAGCTTCTGCTATGGTGAATTCTCCTTGCTCCTCCTCCTTCTGAAGCTTGTTCCTTGTAGGTTTTCTGGTTTGCATCTGCACTTTTTTAAGGTGGCCCGAAGACCTTGAGGTGGGTCGAAGGCCTTACTAACCCAAAGGCCTGGGTGGCTCGAAGGCCTTAAAGGACTTGGGGACCAAATCAGTGGCCCGAATGCCCAAATGGGGGCATATTACTAGCTGCTACAGTGCCAAACAGTGCCTGCTACAGTTCCCGCTACAGTACTTGCTACAGTTCTGCACAGTTCTTGCTACAGTACCTACTACAGTACTGTTACAATACCTACTACAGTACTTCTACAGTACCCCCTAGAAATTATCCCTCACCTGGATTTGATCTCGGGTCTCTTGGATGCACTTAAGGAGTCCTCACCAACTGGGTTGAGGCTCATGTGCATCTTAGTGGTTCATCTATCCTAGGGTTCTATAAATACCATTCTTTAGATGCTATTGTATAAGACATAGAAAAAGGGACTCAAAATTGAGATTCACTTAGAAACTAGGTTTAATATCAAGTATTATTATCACAAATTAACCCAAAAACATCAATGAAGCAATCAATGGTGAACATTGGGGAATGGATATTCAAGAAGAATTAAATTAGTTTGAAAGGAATATGGTATGGGAACTAGTTCAGAGACCCAGATACTACCTGATCATTGACACTAAATGGGAATATAGGAATAATATTTATGAATCTAGAAATATTATTATAAAAAAATATATATTGGTTGAACAAGGTTATAGTCAAGAATAAGGCATTTACTATAAGTAAAACTTTATACAAGTAGCTAGACTTTAATCCATTAGGGTTATTCTTGAATATAAAGAAAATATAAATTCCAAACTATATCAAATGAATATCAAGTGTTCCTTTATAAATTATTATATTATCAATGATGTTTTCATCGAAAAACTCCCTATTGTTTTAAAACCACATTTTCCAAATCATGTTTTTAAATTGAATAAATCACTTTATAGTTTAACATTAGAAAACAGAGTTTGGTATGATAGGTTAAACACTTTTATTTTTTCAAATGGTTTTACAAAAGTTACTCAAAATACCACCTAATTTATAAAAATAACATTAAAATATGTTTTGGTTGAACACATATATGCTGATGATATTATTTTAAGTTCTTTAAAACATTCTTTATGTACTAAATTTTCAAAATTAATTCAAAATAAACTTGAAATGAGTATAATGGGTCAATTAAAGTTCTTATCATTTAACTCATTCAAAATAAAGATGGAATTATTTTAAATTAAAGAAAATATAATAAGTATATTTTAAAATGTTTTGGTATGGATAAGATAAAAGGATGTTATACCCTAATGAGTACCAACTATAAATTGAATCTTGATGAGGTTCAAAAACCAGTGAACCAAACCATTTAAAAAGATATGATTGGAAGTTTAATTTAATTTTCTTCTAGTTATCCTGATATTATGTTTAGTGTATGTATATGTTCATGTTTTCAAGAAAATCCTATGAAATCTCATTTTATATTTTTAGAAGAATATTTAAATACCACAAAGATACAACCAAATTTGGACTCTTTTACTCTAGAGGACATGATTTTGATTTAATTTGTTTTTCAAATCTTTATTTTTGTGGGTGTAAGTTAGATAGAAAAATAAAATTTGTAACATTTCATTTTTTAGGAAAGTAACTAGTTTCTTGGTATAGTAAAAAACAGAATTCTATTGCTTTATCATCTGCAAAAGCTGAGTATATAGCTATAGACTATTATTGTGTAAAAATTATGTGGATCAAGAAATCCTTAGTAAACTGTCGATATAAATTCTAATATTTTCTTATAAACTATGGAAATATAAGTTCTATAAATATTTTTAAGAATCCTATTATCATTATAGAGAAAAAAACATTGATATAAGGAATCATTGTTTCAAGAAATTATTTTCAAAATGGTGATATCACTCTTGAATTTATAGGAACTGAACAATAATTACCTGATATCTTTACAAAGCCTTTGAATCTTGATATAATTAACTATACCAAACATGATCTTGGAATGATTAATTATTCTTGATTATTTGGTACTTCAATTTGTAGACTATTCTTATATTTCAATACTTTATTTATATTTAATTTGATTTATTTTTTTATGATTATTCCTTTTAAAAAATAATAATTGGTTTCTAGTTAAATTTGATGAAAAAAAGTTTCACAAGTTTTTGAAACTATGAACACATACTTGGTTCAGTGATATTCGATCTGTGGACTTTGAATCTATGAGTTGCCTTTTTTTCCATGAAGCATTTGGATTTGTAATTTCATTTTAAGACCATGGAATTTGGGTTTGTGCATGCTGAATCTGTGACCTATAGATCTACAAACTTGAATCCATGGAATTTACAATCATAAGATTACTAATTTAAATTCCAATTACATTTATATTTTCATATTCCATGTCATTTAATATGTTTTAATTGATTTATTCATTTATACTATTTATTTATTCACACAAAATTATTTTAAAAATTCCTAATTTGAATTTGAACTAGAATCCGAACCTTAAAATCCATAAATCCTCACACCTCTAATTTTAACCCTCTTTGATCACATTCCTGACCAAAACTATGCTTCAAAACCTTGAAAACTTTTTTTAAATGATTAGGATAAAGTAACCTATCATGTTTTAATCACCTGAATCATATCAACTATGAAAGGATCCCAAGTCAAAAAGAAGACCAAGTTCATCTACTGAAATCTCACCGTGCAAGCCTCATTTATTATTGGGTGAAATAGTCCCTTAAAAAGGAGATTGATGCTAGATGTTTGTTATCCAGTAGATATCTACTTCTAAAGGTGATTAATCATTAAGGATGGATAGAGTGGTTTAAGGGAAGCAAATTTAAATTCTATATATTCTTAGTTAATGATTTTTCATATATTTCAAGTTCAAGTTAGGTAAGAAGAATGATTGAATTAGTATAGTAGTGAATGGGAGGAAGCTGGTTGTATCCTCAAAAAAATGGGATAAGTTCTTAAAGACATCACATGAAGGAGAGTTCAAAGACTCCCAAAATTATTATCATCTTGATCATCATCATCTTAATATTTAAAGAGAATCGATTGAATTAATAGGGAATGAAACTTCAAAAAGACCAAATTCTATTAATCTCGATGGAAAAATATATTACCGTTGAAATGAATTCAACATATCATTTTTCCAAGAAAGAATATGTTAGAGTAATGAGGCATCATGATGTATTTTTTTACCTATTTAAAAATAGTGTAAATATAATATTGTTAATTTACATGATGCGCCATATATAGATCTATGTAACACTAATTTGAAATTTAATTATTTACCATACTATAAGTTTATCTCTACTTATTTAGAGTTTAAAGGTTTTATGCCTAATAACGAGGGTGTCCATATCTCTTATAGAGGAATGTTTTTAAGTCAACCTAATTGTTACTTTTAATTTTCATGGAAAAGAAATGGTTGTTACAAATTCTAGTGAAGAAGTGGGTTTTAAAATAAAATAAGGTTAAGTTTATCTTTAGTCTATTGAAACTAAAGTAATAGAAATTGATAGATCATATTTTTTTGAGAGAGGTTAACCTCACATATTTGAAATAATTCCTCCTTCTCCTCACTTATCCTACCAATCCTATATAGATTTGGATGTCTTTAAGGGTGATATGATGTCTGTTATAAGAGTTATGTAACCAAAACATATTCCCAAGGGTATGTATAGTGAATAACAAGACATCTCTTTGATTTCATCTCTTTTTTCCACACTTAAAACGTAATTTTTTTGAGGATTGGAAATTTAAAAGATTAAAATAAATGGATAATTAAAAACATTGGAGTGTTTCACACAGTATTAGAGGAAATTATGATATATTTAAATCAATGTAATCCCACTATATTTTGTAGCTAGTTTCTCTTAGATCTAGAGTTGCTACCTCATCTTCTTCAGATCAACCTAATCTTGTTTATTCCACTCCTTTTGATCCTCATCCATTCCATATTGATCTTGATTAGATTCTAAAAATAGTGATAGAGGAATTGAGAAATGTGATGGGTGAGACCTAAAGTTCTCATGTTGAAGATCTTAAGAATACAAAGGCTCATGGGTAATAGATATTAAATCTGGTTAGATCCCTTCTTAATGCGACAAATTATGATAAAGAAGTAATTATAAATACTATACACACCTATTTGTTTAAGATATTCACAACGACTAATCATTCATCCCAGTTCAAATATTTATATGAGAATTTTAAGGTACCTCCAGTGACAAGAGAATTAAAAGATTAATTGTCCCAATAATAAGTTATGGTTCCATTATTGATGAAATTTATAGAAGATATGAAAGAATTAATTCATATAATAGAACATAGAGGAAATATTATCAATAGGTTTATAGAATTTATGGATCCCTAGATATATAATACCCAAACCACCATTATTTCTCCTTTTACTACACACTTTCCCACCTCTTTAACCCCAAATGATATAGATTTAGTCTCAAATTATATAGTTTCAGCTCCAATATATACTATGTTTGGACTTACCCAAGTTTATTTAGTATAGAGGCTAGAATAGTGGATTCTAGGATCCTATTTCATCCTCTACCCCCGCTTATCTACTCCTACACCTTCTACCTATAAGGAAAAGGATTAGGTTGACCTTATACCCCTAGAGATGTTGGACGTTATGCAGATTATCTTTCTGATTATGGAAAACTATATTTCTGATATATTAACATTCTATATTTCTATATCGAATGAATTTTTTCTCTTATCTTTATTTTTTACTAATTTAGTTACTTCTGTACATTTTAAACACTTTTAATTCAATATCTTGATTCCATGTTTTGATAATCCTATAAGCAGGAGAATAATTAATTTTACCTTTATTGTATTATTGTTTTACATTTTGAGGGTTCTATGTTGGAGTTAATTATTGGTTTTCATACTTTGAAAATTACACATTTCTTTTTAATTATACTTTTAACCACGATTAGTGATCATAAAAAAAAAGATATTGGTTTAGTCTATAAATTCATTTTTTAATGATTCCAGATAATTTTTATCTTATTTTTAATAATTATTTTTTGTTATATATAATAAAAACATACTTTTGGTAAATGTATTAAAATTTAAAAATTCCTACATCTATGATTTATATAGTGACCCAAAGTAGAAATTTATGACCATGCATCAAACTAGAATTTCACTAATTATTATGACCACATGAAAGAAAGCGTGACCATAAGAAAAAAATCTTTGATAGTACCTATATATATATAATAAGGGAAGATGTGACCGTGAGATTTCATCTGAGTCCATGTCCATGCATCTAGCCAGACAAACTAAAAATTAACAATGTCTTGTTACCATGTGAACAAGTATTCCTATGATTGTGTGAAGAAAGTGAGACTATGAGAGGAAATATGAGTTTTTGTAAGAAAATAAAAAATTCTCAAAGTGTGTGACCATGTATAGTATTTTATAGCTAAAATATGAAAATTAGTTCGACTATGAGTTTGATAAATCATGCCTTGGATGGATCATATGTGCCCATGAAGACTACTTCTGTGAGAGATCTTCTATCACACCTAAGCCTAGTGGATCCATGTTTATTCAAGAATATAATATTATTATATTCCATTTGCTATATTTTGTGTAATTAAATTAACGTTAGAGAATTTAATTCATTGAGATCCAATTTATCAGTATGAGGATTTAAGAATGATTATTCTTAAATAATTATTTTAGAATATATCATTCTATAAATTAAGAGGGATCCTGACATCTGTAGGTGTGGAAATAAATAACTAAGAATACTAAACATATAAGGATACAATCTACCACATGACTATGTTTTTCTTATCTTCATCTCTTAACTCAAGAAAAATATTCACTATTCATTTCTAATATTTTCTTAGATAGATTCAAAGGCAATTGATTATCTGAAGTTGATCAAAGATTGAGTAGCATCAAAGAACATAAGCCTTAGCTTGGTTGGTGGGGAATCTTCAAGTACATCCATGAGTACCAGGATCAAATTTGGGCAAAGGAATATTTCTAGGATACTGTACCAACTACTATAGAAGGTACTATTCGGTACTATAATAACAGAAACTATTCAACTTTAGGCCAATGGTTTGGTCCTGGAGTCCTTCAGGCCTTCAGTCCACCTAGGCCTTTAGGTCAGTAAGGATTTTGGGCCACCTTAAGGCCTTAAGGCCACCACATGGACTTTGGTCCACAAGAAGGACTTCAGGACACATGATTTGCAGACACAAACTAGACAGATTCTATAAGGAATAACCTCTAGAGGAGGATTCAGCGAAAGTCACATTCACCAAATCATAGCTATCATATTTGGAAGAATGAGAGGGTATGACATTTTCCATTAGTAATAGGCTTGTGAATCTATGCATAGGACATATATCCAAACATCCATGTGAAGGTGGACATATGATCATGATGCAAATTCTGGGGAGGGGCGGTTTCAAGTAGTCATAGTTTGGGACAAATTCCTTTAAGACCTTTAGGTCCTGTAATGTCACGAAGCCTATGAGCCATATAAGGGTTCCCCTTAGACCCTTAAAAGGGGGATTATAAAAAATGAATAAAAATTTAAGGCCTTCGGGCCATTAAGGTTAGTAGCATCAAAATCCTAACACTCACCCTTACTCTCTCTATTTTAATTATATTTTGATTCATGATTACATTTATTGTTTAAATCATTTATCACTCCTCCCATAATATAAAGATAATTAATAAATACTTATTATTTCCCTTTTTATATTTCCCCTCCCAAGTATAACTATGAAAGATGTTTTGTATGATCCTAGATAGCTTGTGTATTGTTTTTGTAAAACTAATTCTAGGTTGTGGATCAGTTTATTAAGTATTAATAAACATGATTGATAGTGGATTTTAAATCAAGTAAATATATATTTTTAAAGGATATATATATATATATATATATATATATATATATATTTTTGTGTCAGTATATTTGTTTCAAAAGCTAAATTATTTTTAACTGGGTTTTTATCAATCCCTTGAGGAACTTTTAAAAATTTCCAAATTATATATACTTCATTAATTAAATGGGATATTTTTTAAATTAGGGAATTTCATTTTAAAATTGTTTTTAATTTTTTTTTATTAGATACACAATTCACCCCCCTCTTTATCTATCTATTAGGACCAATAATAATTATCATATTGATTCTTAATTCTTTAATTTTAAGTTATATATCACCCGATTTAGTGTTAAACCTCTATAATTTTTTGATATTATATTTTTTTATCATAATAATTTATTATGATGATCATTCTACAACTAAATACTATAAATAGTATAATATTATATTTTTATGTATGGTTAAGTGGGTGACCATCATAATATATTTTCAATTTTTTAGGATATAATTTTTGAAAAACTAATTTTTTTATTTTAATATATTTTTAATATTTGTTTATTTTATTATGATAATTTTGTACTAAACTTATTCTTATTCATTGTAGGATTTATTTTTTATATTTTTTTTAATTTTATTATTTATCAATCTTGGATTGAAAATACCTATTGAAATTAAACTCAAATATTAATTCCTTATGTATTATTTTGTTTTGTAACTTAATTTTTGTTGAATATTTTTTATAAAATCATTGTATGGTTTAGAAAATAGTTTAATTTATATTTATAATAGGTCATGAAAGGAATATTTATATTGAATTAATAAATTAATCAATTTTTAAATTGGTTTTATAAAAATATGATAACCTCCCAGGGCATCGTTACTTCCCTACGGTACTATGAAAAACAAATTTGTAAAACTCAAACTACCCTACTGGATTAATTGTGAATGTAGTAAAGAGGAAGTTTAAGGTTGATCCCATAGAGATAATGATTTAGTTTATAATAATTTCAAAAGATTAATTTTATTAAATGGAATGAAAAGGCGAGAAAAGAATTAATTGATTGGTTTGATGAAAGTAGAATAAGTAAGAAAATTAGATTGATTTGTTGGTTTGAAAACATATTTTTAAAGCATTCCAAGGTTTTGTAATTTACAGGTTCAGGTGAAATTGTATTTTAGAATATATGTTGATTAACTCATGATTGGTGTTAGAGTCAAGATGAGGATAATACAATGGTTATGGTATCTCCTCTTTAATGAAGCAATACTTTATTTCTCTTGGTCTAGAAATATAGGATTTCACCAAATTAAGTTTGTCCTGATACTATATTTAAAAATGATTTCCCTAAATTTGAAAATGGTCATACCAACTTTTGGGTAGTCAGTTGTTAAATTTAAATGTTCCTTTTTAATTAATTTATAAATGGTCATGATAACATAAAAATAAAGGGATTGAAAGTTGAATAATGAGATTATGAAAACCAAATACATGAATAATAAAAATAATTAAATCCAATGGCACCTTACCCCTTTGGTTATATCACCCTAACACATTGAAGGATCACCCCATTATCCTAGTGATGAGAGGTTTATAGGGGAGGATAAAATAAAAATAAAGCATAATTAAAAGAAAGAAAGAACTTGGGGAGGGCCTTGTGTAATGCATCTTCTCACTCCAAGTTTCCTCTGAATCCGAATGCCCCCAAAAGTAGTTAGATGGTCCAATATTTATAGGCTTCATATTAGCTTTGCCTGACCAAGTCATGACATGTAATTGAATTACATGTCGTTTAATGTAGCTCTACATTTTGCGACTCTGCGTGACTTGTACGTTGATCTTGGATGGGATGATGGAAATTTGACCCCATAAACAACGTGTACTAGGGTTAAACTTCATGTAATACTTATCCGTGTTACCACCAAATCCATGAGAATCTTGTGAAAATATCATTTAAAGACTTTGAACATTGAATCATGTCATGAAGTGTAATAAAAAATCACAATGTGTAATGGCTTCATGACTTGAAATTATTCACGACATGGCTTCACAGTTAGTGGAATGTCACGAACTGATGCTACATATTATGTACTGATGATTCATGGCATGTACTTACTTTTTCTCCTCTAAAATATCATTTTTACTTGGTTCTACACTTTTCCCTTAGAATTGCTCCATGATCATCCTCAAAATTTTGATGTCGTGTCGCTTCGCTTTGCTCATGATGCTTTTTTTCCTTATATTTACACCCCTGTTTGTTTATTTTCCAAAGATTCATCATTTCCTACCATAAAACTAAAATAAACTCAAATCAATAACAAATTGGAAATTATATTCAATTAAATCCACAAATTAATATACTAAAACACTCTAAAATGTATGCATTAAATAGACTTATCACAATCACATCGGTAGTACTTATAGAAAATTTGTGAATACAGAATATTTTATATGTGATATTGGGATGGAAAATTCTTTTCCAAATGGTTTTTAAAAAATTGTAAGATTTGAACTTGACATGGGGAAAATTATGATTCATGTCATTGAGAAGATACTATTTATATAATTGTAAATTCTAAAGTGAATGATCCCATGATCTTAATTTTAAATGATCTTATCCTAGAATTCTTAGTTGAAGACATTGATATATTTATTGATGTGGTTAATGGGACTAATCCCCGTTTAGCTACATATGAGTAAGAATTGATTTTTTTAAATACTTAGTGATTTTCGGTAAAAAATATAACCTAGTTATACAAATTTATGTAATTTTTAATTTATTGTGAAGTTATTAAAATTTAATAATGTAAATAATTTTAAAAACATGTTTTTTAAGTTTCTAGGGAATAATAGATGCCATTTGAGGGGTGGAGGGGGGGGGGGGTGAATCAGTGGGATTTTATTTTTTATAACCCTTTATGCATTAACCTCTATTACCTACTAGGGAGATAATTCTATAGGTCTTTATTTTTTATTAGGTTTTGTAATGAATATATAAAAACTACAAACACACAAAGAATATTTACAATATAAAAGTTTTTTCCTCAGAGAGAGTGAATATGTTCTTGTTATGAACCTCATGTCTTCCAGTTCACTAAAAATAAACTAATTTTATATAGGGATTAAAATTCATAGAGAGAGGTATTATCCTTAACTACTTAAAATGCCTCTTACACAAAGCAGGTATCCCACCTATTTAGAGTAATAACAATGAATTTATAATAAAGAATATTGAATTATATTTTTTATGTCACTACATCGATATGAACAATCTTTCTCAATTGTTTTTAGAGTCTTGATAAACCTTAAAGTGTGCTACAACATCTCATTTTAGTTTCTCTCTTCACTGAATCCTCACAGTACCTTTAGAATTGATCTTCTATTTTCAACAACACTTCTATCAAAATATTTAAACTATCATTTCATCCTTATTACTTTAAGTATTAATTCTCATAAATTTTTCATAAATTCAAGAAGTTTTATAAAATTTTTGTTTGATTAAATCAACCTCCCTCAATTTGTGAAAGTAATTGATCATAACTCAAGAAAAAACCAACCAGTAAATATGTTCATCTAGATGGTAATGAAACACATTATTCTCTATATCATATTATTCATTTTGGGATTTAATCACAAATTTAAAAAAAAATAATTTTCAAATTCCTTTTTAAGACAATGATATGTTTTGAGTAAAAATCTCAAATCTCTATATGTTATAAATTTAGCACAATTTGTGATTTGTTGTGTTGAGTTTCACTGAAGCAATATCAAGTAACTTCAAACTATTTAATTGAGTAACATTGTAGATGTTATGAGTAGTTTTAAAAATTATATCATACACATTTATTAAACTTAGTGTCTTTAAATGGTGTTGAGGGGTTGGTATGCGCGACAGATAGGGGATGGGGTAGCTACTATATAGGGAGTTATTGGGTGGTTGGTTAGAAGTAATAATAATTTTCTAGGTTATTCATGTAATTAGTGTTGTTAGCTACATTATTTAGGAAGTGGGTGAGGAATAATAAATAGGGAATACTGTGTTTTCTGGGGAAATTTCAAAGGTATTTATGTTTAGAGTAGTTTGGCTGTCTGAAGGGTTAGACTTCATCCATGGGAGTGGCACTTTACAAGGATTATTCTTATTTCCATTATCTATTTTTATTTATTATTTTTCATCCTAGTTTTATGTAATTATTATTTACTATTACTTTAAATTAATATTTTTTTACTCTCTCTCTCACCAATCAATTGGTGCTTTCATTGGGAGAGTTTCTAGAGAGAGAGATATTCTTTCTCCTAGAACTTAATACAATATGTAGCTATGGAAAGTGAATCATAATGGAAATAAGTGTTATAATTTTCTTGAAAATTGAAAAAAAATCACAATAGTGAGTGGAAAAAATTGGTTTACTGTAGAAGATAGGTTTACATAGTGATATTTGGATGCAACAATCTCTATCAGTACTCGATGAAGTTATTTGAGAAGCTTCTCTTTCTGTAATCCATTGAGATTCTTTCTACAATTGTCATATTGAGAGAAGAAAACAAAACATAAAAATTTTACTTTGAAAACTTATAATCCTTGATCATTATTGAGAAATGGATGAAATATTTGTAAAAATAATTTTGAAGTAGAATAAGAAGATGCAATGACTTTTAGTTTTTATAATATTGTAGTTTCTAGTTTTCACCTCCTAGGAATGAATAATAGAGTAACATTGTTAGAAAAATCTATATCCATGTTTTAAGTAGGGTATTAGTGTCAGTATATCTATTGTAACACCATAATATTTTAAAATAATAATTTTTTTGATATAATATGTGACACAAAACACTGAGCTTAAAAACTACTAAATATATTTCTTTAAATTTAATCTCTTCAATAGCATGCAGAACATACAACCCCGAGTGAAAATGAATCATAATATAGTATAAATTTATAATATAACCATTGAATTGGAAGGTATTAATAGTATTAAATAAATTATAAAAATTATGATTATTTATTTATTATAAATAATATAAGAATCATTTAAAATAAAAATAAATGTTTTTAGAAAAAACGTATTTTTCTACAAGATGGTTTAGTCACTCTTTGAGCACATAATTTAAAATTAAATTTAACCAATTTTAGAAAATTTATTTTGATAAAATTAAATTCATTTTTTAAATCAAAATATCAAAATTATCTTAGGGTGATTTATTTGATTTTTCTAAAATGTTATATTTTTCAAGGAAAAGTAAAAAATACCAAATTTTAATTAAAAACTGCATTTTCGTTTAAATTGTTTATAAAGTTAAATTATATTTTAATTTGGTTTTAAAATTAAAATTAGTTTAATTATATATAAATTAATAAAATTTGGTAATTTTAATCATTTTCATATTTAATTTTTATATAAAAACCTTGTAAACCTTTGAACATTGTCTCTTTGAAAACCAGATTTCTCGTCACGTTTGCAGGATTAATTTTAAATTATATTTGTACACTTCAATGAATGGAATTTAGAAAAATGGATTGAATATTTGGAATAAAAATAATTTATATTATATAATAATATGAAATTAATTTTTTACCATGATGAGTAGTTAAAATATTAAAAATTACTTACCCCGGTTAAGGTAAAAATGAGTTTACCTTGGTGGGGGGTAGAACTAAGAAGATAATGGTGAAAATGAACTAAAAAATTGTATAAGATTTATTTTATAGAAATATATCAACCTTATATTGTATAAATATTTATAATAATCAATTTTTACCCTTTTTACATGTGAAAAACATGGGTATACCTTTTTATTTTCAAAAATTATAAGTGAGCCACTTACCTTACTTATAAAATGTCACCCACTCTCCTCTACTCTTCATACCTTAAAACCCTTTTGGTTTAGCCAATAATTGAAAAAATAACTTAAAAAATTAAATACCCTAATCCTAGAAGCCTTGGTTTAGTCATTAAACCATTCTAAGAATACTTTAGGTATAATTCTAAAGAGGCGGTCTAAGAATAGCTAAAATTCCTAACTATGAGTTTTCCTTTTATTTCTTCCTCCACCTTATTAAATTACTATTAAACCATAATGATATAATAAAAAATGTTTATTTAATATAATTATATGTTATTATTATAATTTAATTACATATAAATATCCTCACTTCCATTAAATGGGTTATGAAATCATCATTCATGTGTACGATAAACTACTGGCTTACGAACCGATGTCATTCATTTTTCCATTACCACTTATCACAGTTGGGTATGGCGATGAATCCAATATATATATATATGATATTTATAATATAATTATAACTATTTATTCATTATATCATATATATATATATATATATATATATATATATCTTACTTTCCATTCTGTAGAGGTTATGATAACACCGCTTGTGTGTACGACATACCACCACCTCACGAAGCGATGCGATTTATTTTTCAATAACACTTTACATAGAAGGTAATAAGAATAAATTTAATGAATATATGAGATATAAATGAAATAATTATGATATTATAAACATATTTATCATTATTAAATGATAATATATAATTTTATTTATTACATTTTCACTCACTGAAAGATGATAACATCGTTCGTGTACATGTGGAATACCACCTACATGAAGCAATGTGACTTTATTTTAATCACCACACCACGTGGATGATATATATATGTATATTTAAGTAAATAATATGTAATTTATGATATTATGATAATTATGGAGAGATAAAATATTACCTACCACCATTCCATAATGATCGTTGAAACCTATCATCTCCATGATCACAACATACTTCATTTCTCAAAAACATATTTAATGATTTTTATTAAAAGTATAATTTATGTATAAATATTATAATTATGTCATGATTATTATTTTTTAGATTCTGGAACTATAAAATATATACAATGCCATAATTTTCATGATAATTCCCAAATGAGAAAACAAGGTAATTAACACTCGAAACAATGAAAATAATGAAATATTATTAATGAAAGGATGATAAGATGTTATAAAAGAACATTATATTATATTATAAATATTAATATGGTTATTTTATAAGTTAATAACTTGTTTAAAACAAATATAAAATAGTTTAATTCAGTTTTAACCAAAAGGAAGCATGAAGTATGTAACTTCATCTCAATTTCTCTTTAAAGAGGCACATTGTAATGTTATGCACCTAATTTATTTTATAGGGTGTATATACTATAACTTTGGCATGTAATATCAAAATTGATTAATATTTAATGATATTTTGAGTTTAAATTTTAATTATTACATCTAAGGGGATTAAATTAAAGAATAACTAAGTGGTGAAGAACTTCATAACTCAATTTATTTTCATTGGGTCATATTACTTGTTCATCATATTAGATATTCTAATATTATGTGTGAAATGATTTTTAATTATATTATATTGTATTTCCACATGTTTTATACGGATTTAAATTTGATACACATAATAAATCCATTGATTAATCCTCACTTCAATGAAATGATCATTGTAAGGGTTTATTTCACAGCCTCATTCTAATCGAGATTATTTATTCTTGAATTTTTGTTAATGGAAATAATTTGACCATTTCCTAATAAAAACATTTAATTTTTATTATAATATATTTAATAATGTTATTTTCAAGTAATAGTACCATTTTCCACCCTTTGGATCTTAAAATGATTGAGAAAATATTTTTAAGAAATACTGAATTCATTTCTCTTCAATTAGAAATTCATTTTCTTCCAAAAACCACGTTTTTTTAAATGTTTTAAAAATGACTTTAACCTTTTAAAAATGATTTATTAAAGAAATTTTTACTAATTTTTTAGTTTTAATTTTTTTTGAAAATAATATTCATGTTTTTTTTCAAAATATGGTCCTTTTGGTTTTTTTAGAAAATGTGAAAGGAATCTCTATTTTAATTTACTTGGTATGTATATAATTTTCTACCATCATGACCACTCAATGTTTTAAAGATTATATTATAAATTTAAAAGGTAATTTTCAAATAAAATTATTTTCAATTTTTTTGTGAACTTCTAGTTTTAAATGGTGGTTTTCGAAATGAAAATGATATTTTCCTAAAGAATGTTTTTAAAGACCTTTTTATGGTATTCCTATTCATAAATAACAAAAATCATTTATTTTTATGATAATTTGTTGGGAATATGTTTTATTTATACCATAATTATTCTTTTGGTGGATATATTATGATCATTTTTACCATGTAAAATATTTTTGTTCACTTTATTGATTCATTTTTTTATTCATTAACTTTCCTTTGAAACATTCACTTTGATGTGATCATTTTATAATTAATTTCTCTTAAATATCCATATTCTTTTTATCATGGATATAATTATTACCCAATCCATATAATATTTTATATATGGTGTTTAATTTGAAAATTATTTTATTAACTATAAAATATTAGTAAATATGTATTCTTTCCTCAATACAGATATTTGATGATAAGACACATTGTTAATGAATTAAATCGACTATTCAATATATGAAGAATGATTTGGAAATGTAGTGATGAGTGTGTCTTGGAATTATATATCCACTTGATGAATCATTAGTATCATGATGAAAATAAAAAATAAAGAATTAAAGGGGTTTCTACCTATGGTTATAAATTTTCTTTTGAATGGTATTGATGGTAGAGGTATCATGCTACTAATAATCATGACATACAATAATCAATAATTTCCTTCATTAAGAATTAAGTTATTACTATCCATGATATTTTCTCAATGATATTATCTCTAGATTTATTTCATTAATAGTTTATTAATTGAATGGAATGTGTGCTCATATATTTATCTTTTCATATTGATTATACCTTATCTCATTATCCCTGAGACTTTCATAATGATATTATATATGGATCCATTACATTATTAGTTTATTTATTAAATGGAATTTGTTTTTATTTATTTACCAGTCCATATTAATTATTACTTATCTAATTATGATAGCCAAGTTATTGATTAAATGACATGTGAATTTAGTTATTTACCTTTCCATATTGATTATTCTTTATTGATTCATGATATGTTCCACTGTACTTAACCCTTACTGAGAATTTGAGATCACCATTATTTCATTTTCATTCCCTAGTATTATGTGGAGTATACTATTATTGATATGTAAGGATATTCTAGAGGGAATAACGTTATCTTACAAAAATACTATTTTGTAATTTTTGTTTTCAAATGTAATATGGGAATCATGTATATATATAGTTTACTAAATCTAATAAACTATTTGGTCCTTCAGGATGCCATTCCTTGTATCTTATTATAATGTAAAAAAGCATACATAAAATTCAGGTTACTAGGGTTGGGGTCACTACATTTGGTATTAGAGTAATTTTAGTAGAAATTTTGGGAACTAGATTCAGGAAAACATACATTAGGGATCATAAACATATAATAAACTTTGAGGATAAGTATAGAAGAACATAATAATTTTTTTTAAGGAAGTGATTACGTGGGTTTTCCTTAAAATACATCCATATCTGGACACTATAAGTGGATGTGGTTCTGGTACAGTTTTAACTAGGGGAGTTACTCTAAAAAGGGTGAATTGGTCTTGAACCTATCGTCACCAAGTGCATGACAACAAACCTTTCTATGAACATAGTTGGACACTATTGAGGTATATGCTTATGAAAATTCTCATTTTATTTACAAAAAATTGTAAATGATTTTAATTGATGATGAAAATAAATAGCCTAGGTTAACCCTAAGGTGTATTAGATTTAAACGAAGGTGTCTCAATGGAATGGGAAAATGAATTATGTGTGAAAAGGAAGGACATAAAGAAAATAATTGTTAAGGAAAAATGAAGTGTATAATTAAAGGAATTAAATCACATCCTAAGGATACATTTATAATTCAATATATTAAATGCGGGGAACTTGAGAATTATTTGAGTCAATTACCTCTTCTAAATTTTAAACCCTAGACCAATCAAGGACCTATGTGGAAATAAAAAGGATGAAGTATTTATGTATTGGGATTAAAGAATAAAATTGTTGAAGTATTTTACTAATTGTATTTTGGTTATAAGAATCAAAAACCATCTAAGGATTGTGTTAAATTTTAAAAGAATATGTGTATTCATTAACTTAAGAGTTATGGATACCATCATGGGTTTATGAGTTTAAGATAAATTCATAAGATAAAAGTCTTAAACACCCCTTTTCAGGTTTTATGTGATGAGAGTCTACCAAGATTAAGGATATTTTGGGAGAAATTTGTGGCAATACAACCAATTGTTTTAGTATATGTTTTAATAAAAAAGTTATTTAAGGAATAATGCATTTAAATTTTATAGACATAATTATAAAGGTACTTATAACATTTATGGTTAATATTATCAATAATTAAATTTTAATAATTTTAAAATAAGATTTTTAAACTTTTTGAAAAAAATAAGTTGTATTGAAAAAATTAGTAAAAAGGTTATTTAATGATTAATTTTATTTTAAGTATGTCCATCATATTTTTTTGGAAACATTATAGGAATTATATTAATATAGTTTTAGAAAAAGGACAACTCAATTGCAGAGTGACAACCCATTACATCTAGTAATTCCATAGGTATTGAACCCACAATTAAAGGATAGTAAGAGTTTAACACCTACCATTATCCTACATGATATTATGGTTAATATTTCATTAGTTAAAAAAAATAAAAATAAATATTAATGATGAACTAGTGGTGTTATTATTGAGGTTTATAGATTAATGTATTATATTGGATAACTTGTGCTAACTATATTGGTTTTTAAAAATAGTTAGAGATATACAAAAATATTTGTCAATATTTTATGGATCATACGATCCATTAAAAGTGAATTTTAGTGATTCAGGTATAAAAAATTCATTTTTGGATATTCATTTCTTAGAGTAAGATATGAATTGTAAATTGATTGAATCACAACCAAGGGATGAAAATTTTCTTACGAAATATAAATGTATTAAGTAATTATATTACCTTATATTCTTAGATAGGAAAATAATTACTCAACTTTAGGAAAATGATTTAAAAAAAATATTATCCTATTAAATTAATATATAATGAATAAGATGGTCTTTTAAATCATATCAGATTTATGGTTTTGAGGTCCTTAAATTTCCATTGATCATTCAATTTCTTGTGATCAATGACTTATATCACTCTTTATAATTATTTAAGATTTTATTCCATTACCATATCTTCCCTTTCAACCAATTTTATCATTATTAGAAACCTATTTACGTGTTATTACATATGACCATTATACTTCCCTTTCTCTCTTATTAAGAGGATATTTTATTTACCCTTTTATGATGTGGGTTTTTCAACAATAGTATTTCCAAATTCCAAACCGTTGATTACTGAGATCAATTTTAAATTTAAAAGACACAATTTATTTAATATGGAAAGAATATAACAACCAAATATTTTAGAATAATAACATTGTTTTTTGATATCATATGTTACATTGAACTCTGAACTAAAAAAACCATGAAATATATTTCTTTAAATTTAATCTATTTGATAGCTTACGGAACACACAACCTCAAGTTGAAATGAATCATAATAAAATATAACATTATTTACTAATAATTAAATTATTGTGTATGAATATCACTAACCAAAATATTAAAATTATGTTTATATATTTATTATAGATAATATAAAAATAATTTAAAATAAAAAGAAATATTTTCTAAAAAACAGTATTTTTCTGAAAGATGATTTCGTTGCGCCTTGCACACAAAATATAAAATTAAATTTCAAAAAATTTGAAAAAATTATTTTATAAAATTAACTTAATTTTTGAAATCATAATATAAAAATTATCTTAGGGTTATTTTTTGGGATTTTTTTGAAATGTTTTATTTTTAATGAATAGTGAAAAATATTAAATTTTAATTAAAAAATGCCTTTTCATTTAAATTATTTATAAAGTAAAATTATATTTTAAATTTTTTTTAATGTAGAATTAGTAAAATTATATATAAATTAATCCAATTTAGGCCATTGGAATCATTTTAATAATTAATTTTTCTATAAAGACCTTGTAATCTTATGAGCATTTTCTCTTTAAAAACCTGTTTTCTTATTGCATTTATGGGATTAATTTTATTTTTTATTTTTACACTTATGTGAATGAAATTTGGAAAATTGGATTCCATATTTTTAATTATCAAAATTTATATTATCTAATATGTTTAAATTAATTTTTTACCATAATTAATTGTAAAAACAACAAAAATTATTTACCGCGGTTTAGGTGAAAATGTGTTTATTGGGGGGTTAAACTAAGCAAATAAGGGTTAAAATGACCCAAAACTTGACTAAAATTTATTTTATGACCATATTTAGGCCTTATAATGTCTAAGTATCTATAATAATCCATTTTACCCTTTTTTAATGTGAAAAATATGGATACACCTTTTTATTTTCAAAAATTACAAGTGTACCACTCACCTTACTTATAAAAGGCTACCCCCTCTCCTCTCCTCTTCACACCTTTGAAACATTTTGGTTTAGAAAATACCTACAAAAATAACTTCCCAAATTCAATACCTTAATAATAAAATACTTTTTTATTAGAAATCCATTATAGGAATACTTTAGGTATAACCCTAAAGAGGTAGTCTGAGAAGAGGTAGAATTCCTAACTAGGCATTTTTATTTTATTTTTTCCTCAACCTACTTTAATTATTATTAAAATATTATGATATAATAACATAAATATATTTTATATAAGAATATTTTCTTATAATAAGTGTATAAGTTACAACCATCCCCACTTTTATCAAATGGGTTACAAAAATTATCATTCCTATGTAAGATAGACTACCACCTAGCTAACCGATGTCATTCATTTTTCCATTACCACCTCTCACAATTAGATATGATGATAGATAATATATATATATATTATATTTATAACATAATTATAAATTTTTATTAATTATATCATATATAAAATTTTACAATCTATTCAATATGAGATATAATAACGTCACTCGTGTGTATGGAAGACTATCGCCTCGTGAAATGATGTGATTCATTTTTCACTAACACTTTGAAAAGAAGGTAATAAGGTTAAATTTAACGAATATATGTGTTATAAATGACATATTTATGATATTAATAATATATTTATCATTATTAAAATATAATATATCATTTAATTTCTTACCTTTTTCACTCACTGAAAGATGATAACATCGTCCGTCTATATGTGGACTACCGCCTTCACAAAGAGATGCAATTCTATTTTTATCACCACACAACATGGATGATATATATACATATATTTTAAAAAATAATATGGTATTTATGATATTATTATCATTATTTAAATATAAAATATCACTTACCACCTTTCTATAATGATCATTGAAAAATGGAAACGTTACTCATGTGTACATATGGATTACCATCTTCATGATCATAACATACATAATTTCTAAAAACCATATTTAATGATTAGTATTAAATTAAAATTTATATATAAATATGATAAATTTTCATGATTATAATTCTATATATGATGTAAATATATAATATACACAAGAACTAAAACTTTCATGACAAAGCATGAATGAGAAAACAAAACAATTAACACCCGAAACAAGGAAAATAATAAAGTATTATTAAAGAATGAGTGAAAAATATGTTATAAAAGTATAATATATGATATTATAACTATATGATATTATAAATATTAATATGGTTCTAGTATAAGTTAAAACATGTTTAAAACCACTATAAAGGAGGTTAAATCATCTTTAATCAAAAGTAAGTGTGAGGTAAGGGACTTTATATCAATTTCTCTTCATTGATGCATATTATAATGGAATGAACTTAATATCTTTTATATGGTGTATATACTGCTCATTTGACATTTTATATCACTATTAATTAATAATTCATGGTATTTTGAATTTCAATTTTAATAATTACATACATGGGGATTTGAATTGAGAGTTACCTAGTGGTAAATAATTTTATAACTCAATTTATTTTCATTGGGTTATATTACTTATTCATTGTCTTTAATATTCTAAGATTATGTGTGAAATGAATTTTTATTATCTTATGTTGTATTTATAATTATTTTATGCAGATTTATAGTTTATACACACAATCTATTTATTTATTAATCCACACTTCAATGTTTTGATCATTGTAAGGGTTTATTTCAAAATATCATTCTAACCAAGATTATTTATTCTTAAATTTCAATTGAAGGAAATTATTTGACCATTTCCTAATAAAAAAATTTAATTTTAATATAATGTGGTTATTAATTATATTTTGAAGTATTATTACCATTTTCCTACTTCTTAGTTCATAAAATGATTGAGAAAATGTTTGTAACAAAATCTGACTTTATTTCTCCTTTGATGGGAAATCCATTTTCTTCCAAAACCATGTTTTCTAAAAATGGTTTCAAAAATGTTTTTAAACTTTTAAAAATTATTTATCAAATAATATTTTTACACAATTTTTATTTTTAATTTTTTTTGAAAGTAATATTCATGTTTTTTTTCAAAATAAGTCCCATCTACTTTTTACTGAAAATGTGAAATGAATCTTTATTTTATCATAATCGATAGGTAAATTTTTTTCTACTATCATGAAAAATAAATATTTTAAAGCTTAATTTATAATTTTCAAAAATCATTTTCAAATAAAATTATTTTAAAAATGTTTTGTGGACTTCTAATATTAAAAGGTTATTTTTAAAATGAAAAGGATATTTTCCTCAAGAATGTTTTAAAGACATTTTTATGGTATTCCTATTAATCAATGAAATAACCCTTTAATTTTCTTATACTTAAATAGAGATATATCATATTGATACTATCCTTATTATTTTTATGGTTGGTTTATGATAATTTTGACTAAGGAAAATATTTAAATTCACTTTCTTGATTCATTTGTGTATTTATTAACTTTCCTTTGAAACATTTACTTACTTGGGATCACTGTAAAATTTATTTATCTTAAATATCCATATTATTTGTATCATGGATATTATTATTAAATAATATATATACCATTTTTACGTATGTTGTTTACTTTGAAAATTATTTTATTAACTTTGAAATATTGATAAATATGTATTCTTTCCTCAATATGGATATTTAATGATAGAGAACATTATTTATGAATTAAATATATTATTTGATATATGAGGAATGATTTTTACATGCAGTGATAGGTGGGGCCTATAATTATATATCCCCTTGATGCATCAGTAGTCTGAGGAGACGAATCAATAAGCTAGAATTAAATGAGTCTCTAACTATTTTTTTTAAACCATATTGTAAAAAGTTTGGATGGTAGAGGTATCATGATGTCTGAGATCATGACATACAGTAATCAAGAATTTACTTCATTAATAATTTATTTATTATTATCCATTAAATTTTCACATTGATATTTTCTTTGGATTCATTTGATTTTAAGCTTATTTATTAAATATCATGTGTGTTCAGATATTTACCATGACATATTTATTGTGACTTATCTTATTATACATGATATTTTTGTAACTATATTATCTCTGTATGTATTTAAGTCATAGTTTATTGATTAAATGACATGCGTTTTCAGTTATTTACCATACCATATTGATTATTACATATCTAATTACGATGGCCAAGTTATTGATTAAATATAATGCATGTTCAGTTATTTACTATAAAACCTAGAAATTAAAAAATAATAATATTTTATCTGATATATTTCATTAAAAACAACAATGATTTTATTTTGTGTTACATGCAATAATGAGTTTCTTTGATAGCTTTCATTACATGTAAGATCGAGTTTTACTAAACAATAATATACTATTAACATTATTATTTAATATATCGCTTAACTGTTGGAATAATGAGTATGAATAGGATTAACTAACTTGTAAAAATATATAGTTTTCACATGTTTATTAGTTATATATTTATTATAAATAAAATAATAATCATTTAAAATAAAACGAAACATTTTTTGAAAAACCAAATCTTTCTAAATGAAGGATTAATCACATTTTGAGCACATAATTTAAAATTAATTTTCACCACATTTTGAATATTTATTTGAAAAAATTAAATTCACTTTTAAATCAAAATATAAAAATTATATTAAGGTTATTTTTTTTATAAATGATTCATTTTTTAATGAATAATGAAAATACTAGATTTTAATTGAAAAATGAAATTTCATTTAAATAATTTATAAATTTAAATTGTATTTTTAATTAGTTTTAAAGTAAAATTAGTTAAATTGTATATAAGTTAATCCAATTTTGTTGATTGGATTAATTTTAAAATTTTTATATAAAAAACTTTGTAAAATTTTGAAAATTTTTTCTTTAAAAGTCAACTTTCTCATCACATTTGTGGGATTAATTTTAAATTATATATTGTCACCTTTTTAAATTGAATTTGAAAATATATATTACATATTTATAATCATAATAATTTATAATATATAATAATATTAACTTAAGTTTTTACCAAAATTACTAGTTGAAGTAGTAAAAACTATTTATCACGGTTAAGGTAAAAATGGATTTACCGAGTGGTTAAATTAAGAAGATAAGTATTAAAAATGAATTAACTTGTTAAAAACCCATTATATGGAAATATTTAGACCTATTATCTACTATTTTAGATAATTTACCATTTTGGAGGCTTGTTTCATGATTAAAATGTGGGTACGATTGAGGCTTTTCAAAAAATTACAAGTGTGCCGCTCACCTCACTTATAAAAGGCCACCCCACCTCTTATATTATTCACACCTTAACACCATTTTTTTGTAAAATAACTTCCCAAATAACTTCCCAAATTAACTCCTATCATATTAAAATTCTTATTTTTTGCAAAAATCCAATCTAGGAAGGCTTTTGGTTCAAACCTAAGTAGGATACCTGAAAAAGGGGTAAAGTTATTCAATAAACATCTTTATTTTATTTATTTCTACACTTAATTAAATTATTATTAAACTATTATGATATAGTAAAATTAGTATTTTACATATAATTATATGTTTTTAAAATAAGGTAATAACCTAAAAAAATCTCCACTTCTATTAAACAGGTTATGAAATCATCATTTGTGTGCATGACAGAATACCGCCTTACGAACCAATGTCATTCATTCTTACATTAACACATTTCATGGTTTTTTATGATCATAGATATAAATTATATTTATATATAAATGAAATATATAAAATAATTATTCATATTTAGTAATTATATAATATATATCTTTTTTTCTTTTGATTCTTTAGGGGATACGATAATGTTGCACATGTGTACGACAAACTACTGCCTCGCAAAGCGATGAAATTCTTATTTCACTAACACTTTACATGGAATGTAATATGGTTAAAGTTAATAAATATATGTTATATACATGAAATAATTATAATATTAATGAAATATTTATCATTCTTAAAAGATAATATTCTTTCTTACCTTTTCACCTACTTAAAGATGATAACAACATTTGTGTACATGTGGACTACCGCATTCATGAAGCATTGTGACTCTATTTTCAACACCATACCACATGGATGGTATATATAAGTAAATTTAAAGAAATAATATAGTATATATGATATTATTATAATTATTTAAAGATAAAATATTACTTACCTCCTTTCTATAATGATCATTGAAGAATGGGAACGTTACTCATGCGTGCGTACAACCTACAATCTCCATGATTGTAACATACTTCATTTTTTGCAACCATCTTCAATGATTGGTTTAAAAAGTAAAATTTGTGTAAAAATATGATAATTATGTCATGAATATTATTATTTTTATGATATAACTATATAATATGTGCAGTAACTATTTCTTTCATGATAAAACATGCATGAGAAAACAGGGAAATTAACACCCGAAACAATGAAATTAACAAAAGATTATTAATAAATAGGTGATAAGATAATATAAAAGAATAATATATGATATTATTAATATTAATATGGTTATTTTATAATTTAATAACCTTTTTAAAAATACTATACATGAGGTTAAAACATGTTCAACCAAAAGGAAGTGTGAGGTACGCGATTTCGTCTCAATTTCATTTCATTAAGGCATATTGTAATGTTATGCATCTAATTATTTTATATGGTGTATATACTACCAATTTTTCATGTAATATCATGATTAATTAATTATTTATGCAATTTCAATTTCAATTGGAATTATTTCATCTAAGTGTATTTGACTTAAAAATTACCAAGTGGTAAAGAATTTCATAACTCAATTTCTTTTTATTGGGTTATAATACTTATTTGTTGTATTTGATATTATAAGATTATGAGTGTAATTAGTTTTGATTATATTATTATGTATTTAATTTTTTTAGGTTTATTTATATTTCATACACATAATCTTTTCATTTATTAATTCTCACTTCAAAGTTATGATCTTTTTGAGGGTTTATTTCACAATCTCATTCTAATCATGATTCTTTATACTTATATTTCCATTGAAGGAAATTATTTAATAATTTTATAATAAACCCATTTAATTTTATCTTCCTTTATTTATTAATTATATTTTTAATTAATAGTATCATTTTCCACTCTTTGGTACTTAAAATTGCTGAGAAAATGATTTTAAGAAAATTAGTCTTTATTTTTCTCTTCGGCTAAAAATCTTTTTTATTCAAAAACCATATTTTATAAAAATGTTTTTGAAATTTTTTTTAACCTATTAAAAATGATTTATTAAATATATTTTTACCTATTTTTAATTTTTTAAAAATGTTTTGAAAGGAACCATATTTTTATTTTTTGAATGAGGAACTTTTCTATTGTTTTTATAGTATTAAAGGAATGTTATCTTTAACTAGTAAGGTATATACGAAATTACTCGCCATCATGAACATAATTTATTTAAATATTTTTAAAGGTTATTTTTAAAGAAATTTTTTTCTTAATATTCTATAAATTATTATTTTTTAGAAGTTATTTTCAAATAAATGGATTTTTAAAATGTTTTATGTTTTAAAAAATGATTTTCAAAATGAAAAAGGTATTTTCCTTAAGAATGTTTTTATAGATATTTTTATTCATAGAAAAAAACAACCCTTTATTTTACATATACTACAATAGGAATATTTTGTATTGATACCATCATTATTATTCCTATAGATGATTTATGATTATTTTTACCAAGGATAATATTGAAATTAACTTTCTTATTTTATATTTGTAGTCATTAAATTCCCATTGAATTATTCAATTTTCTATGATCATTTGAAATTAAATTTCCCATAAATATACATATTATTTATCATGGATATGTTTATTTATTAAACCATATATCATTTATACATATGGTTTTCTAAATTTAAATTCATTTGTTTATTTGGGGAAATGTTGATAAATCCGTATTCTTTACTCAATATAGATATTTGATGATAAGGAACACTATTTATGGATTAAATAAATTATTTGATATATGAATAATGATTTATAAATTAAATACATAGGTGGGTCCTGGTTAATTATATCCCCTTGATGCATCGATAGTCTTATAAGGTGAATCTGTAAGATAACATATAATGATTAGGCCAAAACCAATGGGTTTCTAACCATTAGTTTCAACTGTCTTATGAAAGGTCTTGAAATTAGAGGTATCATGATGCTTGAGATCTTGAAATCTAATAATTAAGATTTTTCTTGATTAAGAATTTAGTCATTATTATCCATGATATTTTCACAATGGTATTGTCTCTATATTCATTTCATTATCAGTTTATTGATTAAATGGAATGTGTTTTAAGTTATTTACCTTACCATATTGATTATACCTTATCCAGTTATGATAGTCTATATAATAATTAAATGGAATGTGTTTTTAGTTATTTACCTTGATATTGATTATTATAGTCAATTATTTAAATGACATGTGTGTTTAGATATTTAGCTTTCCATATTGTACATTCCTTATTGATTATGATTCATTTATTCATGATAACTTCTATTGTACTTTAACCTTACTGAGAATTTGATCTCACCATTATTTTATTCCATTTACTAGGAATCCATTAATTTTACAATAAAATATAATCAAGAATATTCTAGTTAAAACAATTATATTTTCAAAAAAATATTATTTTGTAATTTGTGTATTCAAATATAATGCATGACTCAAGTATGTATCTAGTTTACTAAGAATAATAAACTATTCAGTCCTTTAGTATGTGATTCATTATATATTATTCCAATATATTAAAGTAGGCACTAACTCCAGGATATTAGGGTTGGGGTCTCTACATTTGGCATCAGAGGAATTTTATTAGAAATCTTGGGAACTAGTTTAATGAAAACATAGATTAGGGAACATAACCCTATGATATACTTTGAGGATAAATATAGTAACATCATAAAGTTTTAGTAAGGAATAGATTATGTGGTTTTCCTATCAACACATCCCTGTATAGATAATACAAGTGGATTTGGTTTTAGAACCTAGGTACTTAGGGGTAATTAATTAAAAAATGGCACATTGGGCTTGACCCAATCATCACTTGGTACACGATAATGGGTCTTAATGTACACCTAATTTGACACTCTCAGGGGATATTCTTAGGATAATAGAAATTTTATTTACAAACTTTTATGAATTATTTGAATAGATGATGACAATTAATGACCTAGGTTAAACATAAGGTTTATTAGATTAAAAAAAGTATGTCAAAGGAATGATAAAATGTTTTATGTGTGAAAAATTAGGGCATAAAGAAAATAATTGCTGAGAAAAAATAAAGACTACATTGGAAGGAAATAAATCTCATCCTAGGGATCCATCTATAGCTCATTGTATTAAATGTGGAAAACTATGGAATTATCCAAGTTAATTACCTCATCTAAAGGTTAAATTCTATACCAATTAAGGACCTATGTTAAAATAAAATAGATGAATTATTTGTGTATTGTGATTTAAGAATTAAATTGTAAAATTATTTTTATCAATGGTATTTTGGTGATAAAAATCCTATAACATCTAATGATTGTGTAAAATTTTAGAAGCATATGTTTCTTTATTAACATATGAGTTATAGATACCTACATGGTTTATGATTTTAAGATTGATCATAAGTTAAAATTCTTAAACACCCCTTTTTCAAATTTGCGTGGTAGGAATATAACATGATTAAGGATATTTTTTGGAAAACATTTATGGTAATACAACTATTACTTTAGTATATGAGAGAGTTATTTGAGGAATAATGCTATTACATTTTATACACATAATCTTAAAGTTATTCATATCCTTTAGGGTTAATAAGATCATTAATGACATTGTAATAATAATCAAATAAGATTATTAGACTTTGTTGAAAAAAATAATAAATAAATACATTGTATTGAAAACTATATTAAAAAGGTCATTTGATGATTAACTTTATTTCAAGGATGTCCATAATTTTTTTGGGGAATGTTATAGGAATTATATTAAAATAGTTTTAGAGGAAGGACAAACTGCATGCTAGGTGATAACCTATCACATCCGATAGGTCCGTAGGGATTGAACCCATGACTGAATGATGATAAGGGTTTAACAATTACCACTAGTATACATGATGTCCTATTTAATATGTCATTGTTTTAAGTTAAAAAATTTGACAAATAAATATTAATGATAAACCAATAGTGTTACTATTGAGGTTTAGATATTAATGTATTATATTAGAAAACTTATTCAAATCATATTATATTTGAAAAATATTTATAGATAGACAAAATGACTTGTCACTCTTTTACAGATCTTACAACCTGTTAAAAGTGAATTTTAGTGATTTAGAAAACAAATTATTTTTAGATACTCATTTCTTGGATTAAGTGATGTATTGGAAATTTATCAAAGTAAAATGAAAGGATGAAATTATTATTATAAAATAGAAACACACTAAGTATGCGTGTTTCCTTATATTCTTAGATAATAAAATAATTCCTCAAATTTAGGAAAAGGATCTTGAAACAATAATATTATCTTATTACATTCACATCTAATGAATTGGATGTTCTTTTAAACATTACACATTTATGGTTTTGAGGCTCTTAACTTTCTAGTGATCATTCACTTACATGTGATCAATGACCTCAATCACTCTCTATAATTATTTATTATTTTATTCCATATCCATATCTTCAATTTATACCAATTTTATCGTACTTTGAAACATATTTATGTGTTAGTTTATATGATTCTTGTTCTTCTATTTCTCTCTTATTAAGTGTGATGACCCAAACCCGGTTCACTACTAAGTACCAAATTGGATTGTCCACAAGGCCTCAAGCATGCATCCCTATATAGTAGAGACTACCAACTAGTAGCAAGGGCTTAGGGTATATCTGTGGAGAGACTATACCCTTAGATCAGAGTGGAACACAACATTGGAATAGATTAATAAACAAAAGAAGTATAATAATATCGAATACGGTTGAAGAATCAAGAATAAAGATCAAAGTAATAAATAATCACCAAAATATATAAACTATATCATATACAAATGATGATGACATGTCTCTAAAAAAGGGGAAACATACATACATGGTAGTAGATAGACAATATAATATATGATATAAAAAATAATAAGAAAGGGAAAAACTATCCAAATATCCTGAGAACTATATCAGGCATCTACTACCAACCTCCCATATGAAATAAAGATGTTTGGTGTCCAAAACAAGATGCTTTCCTTTGTCCACACCTTTGATCATATAATTTCCCAGGTATCAACGGTGGACCAGATAGGGTGTGAGATAAACTCAGTAGGCCACCACCAATAATGTCTATACAAATCCAGTCTATGAATATAAACTGTAACTATGTACAGGTATATCAAAAGTAAGTTAGTGAAAATAAAAATGACTCATACCTACTTTAGCCTCAGATGGAGTCTCTAAACATGATTCATTTAATTAATTAAGATTTAGTTTATAATAATAAGAACATACAAAAGTGTTATTAATACTATATAAAATAAGGATAATAATAAAAGAGGATCCAAGGAGAAACCAAGGAATCCTTGACCCAATAATTTCAAGCCAACTTATGGTAAAAAACCAAGAATCCTAGCATATGGGACTAATTGTAATCTAATAGGTAACCCTAATGAATTCAATTAGAAGATTTTATAACTGATTCTATGGATAATGTCTATAGTAAATCCAAATATAATTATGACTATTTCCAAGGATAATGATCCAAGGCATCACATTTATATAGACATCAAGTTGAATCCAATGAGTGAATTTAAGGAATTTTAATTTCTAGAGAGAAAGTGAGGGGATCCTATGATGTCATGCTGGGAATACACTAATCCAAAAATACCATGTTCCAAGGTTGGTATCTCCCTTTTCAACTAGATTAATGAATTTGGATGACTTCCTCTGAGTGATTAAGGAATTCCCTTAGGAATACAAGGCTAGATCATGTCTGACCATTTCTATAAATATGAAAAAGGTATATATGAAATAAGAACCACATACTCCTTTAATTTTTATTCATAAGTAATCTATAGGACATGTAATAAACAAGCCAATTGATGTTTATTAGGTTCATTCCATTAAGTTTCATCCTAAGTGACAAGGTCATTAAGGACATGAAACCAACTATCAAATTAATTATAAAGGATAAGATCCAAGTGATATCTATACATATTCTTATACACTTTACATTTAAAAATTTAATTTTTATTAATTAAACTAAAGAACTTACCTTATTAAGGGACCACTGATCACACCCAAATGGTGTTTTGAATAATCATGAAAGGGTAAAAAAGGAATAACATGGTACACACCCTAAAAGGATGGTTGGTGTTGAGGTCTAAACCTCTAATGGGATACAAAGAAACATCATTATGGCCTTAGAATACACTTTAAAAAATTTAAATTAAAGGCATAAGAATTTTAGAAGCAATGCCTGGTGAAACTAGAATTCATGTAACAAATACAATTTATAAAAGGTGATACTTTGAGAGAAAAGTCATAGACCACCTAAATTATTTTTATAGTAGATTCCTTGTAAAGTTTTAGGCCTTTGTTTGGTCTGGATTAGAAGAAAATGAAAGAATAGATGAATTCCATGAAAATAGGGAACATGATCTCAAAAAAATAATAATGTCAAAGATGAAGAGATAAATGAGAGAGAGAAGGAAGTATATTGAAGCACTTACTAAGAGGAACCCAATGATATGAATGGTGGATCAATTGAATATTAGATGAAGAATATCCTTCAAATCCTAGGTTAGGTGTGGGAGAGATATCAAAGGGATAAGGAGAGGGTGCTGCCCACTGGAAATAAATAAATAAGGATGGTGGAGTGAGTTATAAAGAGAGGGGTAAAAAAATATTTTATCCCAAAATTTAAATAGATGCATGATTTAGATGAATGGTTGGACAAACTATATGATAAACATATTCCAATTACAATCCAAGGATAGTGGCATGCATGGTTGAGAAGCATGGTTTGTCTAACCATGCTCTACCCATGCACCCCCTCTACTAAGGGAATGTACCTCACATGGATTATAGCACATGGTTAGACAAACCATATGTAGCCCATACACTCTCCTCTATGGAGTACTAAAAAACCCCACATAGTTTTTCTAACCATACGAATTGGGATACATAGTTTATACTAACCATCTAACCCAATTGTTTCCTCTAAAATTCGGGACTCTGGGATCCAAAAAACCCTTAGACACCCTATTTTCCTCCATGTCCTCATTAGGGATCCATAAAAGAATAAAATCAAGGAAATAAACCAAAATTAAAAGGTTCCATACCTTTATGGAAAATCAGGTTCTTACAGTCTCCCCCCTTAAAGGAACTTGTCCTATAGTTTCACTTCCAAGGGTGGTAAAAATTATCCTTAGAAAAACTCTAACCATTGAGGAAATACATCAGCTTCCTACTCCCAAGTCTCATCCTATACATGGTCATGATACTATAGGACCCTCACTAAAGGTACATACCTACCCCATATATCCTTCATGCCCTAATCAATTATTTTAACGGGATACTCCTCAAAAGAATCATCAACATCCAATTCAATATCCTCAAGATCAAAAGTATGATATGGGTTGGAATAGTAATGGAAAATACATGAAACATGGAATATTTCATGCATGAAATGGTACCTGTGATGTAAAAAAAAACGACAGGCTACCTACCCGACTCTATTCAAGATAAAAATCCCAAACAATAAGGAGAAAACGTTCCTTTCCTCTATATCTACCTATACCCAAGCCTGGGTGATACTTATAAGAAGAAATGATCCCCTATCTCTAACTCTTGAGGTTGTTTATGGTGATTGACATATGATTTATGTATAGATTGAATAGTATCCATATACTTCCTGATCAACTACATGTAATCCAAAGTATCCTGTATGAGATGAGGACTTAGCATCACTTCCTCCTCTACCTCTATCCATCACAGAGGTGAATAGAATGACCTACCATATAAGGCCTCATATGGATCCATATGATTTTTTTCTTGAAAGCTGTTATTATTGGTAAAATTGATGAGGGGTATATGTTTCTCCCAAGAACATCTAAAATTAAGGATGCAGGCTTGAATCATGTACTCTTACAACCGTATAGTTTGTTCCAAGTGGACATCGATTTGAGGGTGGAAATATAAGCTTAGAAGCACCTATGTACCAAAATATTTCCGTAACCCTTGCCAAAACCTTGATTTGGAATAGGAATCCCTATATGAAATGATAGAATAAGGGACCCCGTGTAGGTGTATAATCTCATGGATGTATAATCGTCCAATTTAGTCCACTAAGAAGGTCTCCCTAATATTAAGGAAGTGGGATACCTTTTTCAAACTATCAACAATTACCCAGACCGCATCACTCCCTTGAGGTGACCTTGGTAAACTAGTTAAAAAAAACCATCGTGACTTCATCCCATTTCTATTCCGGGACTGGTAAGGGTTGTAACAAGGTAGCATTCCACTAGTGTTTTTCCTCCTCCTAATAATAAGTATAAAATCTAGTAATAAAACCTATAATATGATGCTTCATCTTAAGAAAAAAATAGTACTGGTGAATATCACGATACTTCTTGGATATCCATGGATGCACTGCCCATTGTGAAGTATGAGATTCTTGGATCTTCTCCTATTACATTTTTTAGGAACCTAGATACATCCATATACATGAAAGATATCATATCTGTCAATAGATTAGTCTGAAGTTAGGTCCTCACCTGAAATACTTTCTCACAGGACCAAACATTTAGGATCTAAAAACTGCCTTCTCTTCACTCTACCTAAAAGTGAAGAGGTAATTACCAAGGCTACAAGAAAAGGTCACTCATAAATATCCTAGAACTCCAGATGCATCTAATAAAAGAGGGAAATCAACTTCCATTCATCACTAGATTCTTGAATGGATTTTTCCTAAATTTTTCAACTTAGTTCATCAACTAACACATTTCAATTTCCTGGAATATAGTTAAGCTCTAAGTCAAAATACTAAAGGTATTCAAGCCATCTTCACTATCTGAGATTCAATTCATTCTATTTAAAGATATATTTTAGGATCTTGTGTTATCTAAACACCACAAGTTTCTATCCCAACAAACAGTATCTCTAGCAATGTAAAGCATGGAAAAATGTTTCTATCTTAAGTTCATGTGTCAGGTAGTTATGCTCATGAGGCTATAACTTTGGGGACCCATAAGTAATGAATCAATCCAATTGAATTAGAACTTCACCTGGTCTGATGACCAATACATCAAAAAACACCATGTAGCCCCTTCTAGGCTTAGGTAGTATCAGGATTAGTTCTGAAGTGAGTCTTCCGTTCAGCGCCTGAAAGGCCTTCTCATATGCTTTAGACCATAAGAACTTCACACTATTCTTAGTCAGACTAGTAAGAGTTTCAATAAGGAATGATAATTCCTATATAAAATGATGGTAATATATAGCTATCCCCAAGAAAATTTGTATATCAAAAAATTACAAGTGTGTGACTCACCTCACTTATAAAAGGCCACATTCTCATCTCTTTATTATTTTTTTATAAATAGTGAAAAATACTGAATTTTAATTGAAAAATACTTTTTCGTTTAAAAAATTTATAATGTTAAATTATATTTTTAATTAATTTTACAGTTAAATTAGTATAGTTTTATATCAATTAATTCAATTTAGTTCATTTCATTAATTTTCATATTGAATTTTTATATAAAAACTTTGTAAACTTTTAGACATTTTCTTTTAAAAAATACACTTTCTCATCGCATCTACATGATTAATTTTAAATTAACATTTTACACTTATGAGAATTATTATTTTTTAAAATGGATTCCATATTTATAATTAGAATAATTTATAATGTTTAATAAGTTCGACTTAATTTTTGAACAAAATGAATTGTGAAAATAGTAAAAATTATTTGTCATGGTTAAGGTAAAAATAGATTTACCAGGTGTTAAATAAAGAAGATAAGAGTAAAAAATGTCCTTAAAACTTATACAACACCCATTTTATATCCATATTTCGAACTCATATTTTCTAGGTTTGATAATGACCTATTTTGGAGGCTTGTGACATGATACAAATTTATGTATGATTGAATATTCTCAAAACATTACATGTGTGCCACTCACCTCACTTATAAAAGGATACCACCTATCATCTATTCTTTATACCTTCAAACCCTTTTTGTTCGGGAAATTCCTACCAAAATCACTTCCCAAATCCCCTTATATCATCTTAGAATCCTTATTTTGGGCATAAATCCAACCTAGGAAGACTTCCCGTGCAAACCTAAGGAGGATACCCAATGAAGAGGTAATGTTCCTCAATGAGAATATTTATTTTATTTATTTCCCCACCTCCTTAAATTATTATTAAAACCTGATGATATAATAATCTTAGTATATTAAATATACTTATATGTTGTTTGTCACGACCCATCCTCAGGGCCTGTGCCGTGACTACCCCAAGCCCGCCTTCCATAGGCCAGGGGCTGGCGACTAGCACCAAAGGCGTAAATCCTGATAACTGGGAAGGAATTGCCTTTAAAAAAGTAAACAAAACACCACAGAGTACAAGCGGAAGTAAAACACTAAGTACAAAGAGAAGTGCTGAAAGTAAATAGGCCAGAATACAAACCCAAAAGAAAGTACAACTACAACCGAACAAAGTACAACAGAAAAGACAATAGCTGGAAGGACGGAAGTAGCTCCTGGGTCGTCCTCCTCGGATCCTACCTGAAGGGTAGGTACAGATGGCGCAACTCCTGGATCGTCCACCACGGATCCTACCTGAAGGGTAGGTACAGATAGCCTCCACAACACTCTCGCCCGTCAACCTCCTCCGAGTGTTGTCTCGCCGTGAATTCCACCTCTGGATACTGACTCGTCGTGTTGTCCACCTCTGGGTACTGACTCGTCGTGTAGTCCACCTCCGGGTACCGTCCAGTCCTCGAACACTCGGCCTCCGTCAGCACTGCCCGTCGTCTGCAACCAACACAATGAGGTGCGGGCATAGACCGTGCAGGGGTGAGTATAACGATACTCAGTAGGGACCCCTAGACCCTCAAGGTCTCACTAAAAACAACATGGATAACCAAAAAGAAGATCTCAACAGATAACCTTTACTTAGGTATATGCCCAGGCATATACCTAAGTTATCAAGTAACCCATCTCAATCATGAGGAAAACACTAAGATCGTGAAATCAACGGAAAAACACTACCCAGTTATATGCCCATACATATACCTAAGTTATCAAGTGACCCATCCCAATCATGAGGTAAACAAAAGGGTAAAAAGACTCAGCTCAAACTAGGATTTTCATTATCGAAACCGTAACTGCTGAAGAGCCCCGTCTCTGGAATGTACAGTGGTCCTGTCACAACTCCGAGGTACTACTCACTAACCTAAGACTGCTGAGGTACTCCTCCTGTCATGTACCACGGGTCAGCCACCCAAACACAGTAGTGCTTCTCGCCGAGGTATGTCACCCAAACACAATAGTGCACACCCCCTAGTAGCCTGCTGAGGTACTCTCCGGACGAGTACCGCGAGTCTGCACTGTCACACAGGTAGTGCTCCGTCCTCCATGGGTCTGCACCCAAACAAAGTAGTGCTCCGTCCACTGGGCTAGTCGACTCACTCCAAGTCGAGTCAGTCAAGCAGTCGTTAGGTCTCAGTCGGCTACACGGTCTCCGTATTCCGCACGCTCGTCTCTGGGAGGGTCCGCTCCACGAGCTACAGGTCGATACTCCAAGTATCTCAAAGTCCCACTAATAAGTATCTCAAAGGACCACCTCGTCATAGGGGTCTCAACGCAACAGACGGCGCGTCAATCGGACGCCCGGTCTGTGAGTTATTAGCCTTTTCGTCCCAGGGGCCCGGTTGGTTTCGTGAGCGAACCAACCCGGACGTATCTCAACTGTACCCCGAACTCTCATAGGGTATACTCATAGGGACCATTTCTCAACGTGATCACCAACGCCGTTGACGGTTCGTCAACGGACGTCCAGTCTGAAAGATATTAGCTTTTCCGTTCCAAGGGCCCTGTTGGATTTCGGGTACAATCCAACCCGGCCACTATCCAACATCAACCAAAACTCAGGCGAAGTATGCCAAAAGTTCCGTCTCATCAAGAGGAATTCAATGAGACAGACGGTGCGTCAATCGGACGCCCGGTCTGTGAGTTATTGGCTTTTTCGTTCCAGGGGCCCGGTTGGTTTCGTGAGTGAACCAACCCGACCGCACTCTGACGGCATCTGATCCTTGAGAGGAGTAAGCTAAAAGAACCGTCTCACTTAGAGGAATTCCAGCAAAGTCAACAGCACGTCAATCGGATGTCCGGAGTTCAAGTTATGAGCGTTTCTGCTCCGAGGGCCCGGTTGGTTCCGTGCACGAACCAACCTGGCCGAATCCAAAGTATTCCGAAACCTTGAGTGCGATATGTCAAAACAATCGTCTCTGTACAAGGATCGCATTGCCGCTGACGGTGCATCGATCAGAGGTCTGTAGACCAAGTTATGGGTGTTCGATCAGAAACAAACCGAAATGGGGGATCTGGGCCCGGCCCGGCCCAATCCCCCCCTGGGTCGGCCCGAACCGGGTCGACCCGACCCGGGTCCGGGTCCAGCCCGACCGGCCAGCTGCGGCTCAGCCAACATGGCCGAGCGGAAGCCGCGGAGCGGGGGGGGGGGGGGGGTGCGCGATCCCCCTCGCCGTTGATTGAAGCCGGCGGCGGTCTGCGCCGCCGCCAATCCTCCGGGATCCCGCGCGGTCGCGGGATCCCCCGTGCCGAACCGCCGTGGCAAGCCGCGGTGGTTGATTCCTCCAGCAGCACGCTCGGGCGCCGCCGCCTCCTGGCGGCCGGACGACTCCGGCCGCTGCCCCCTGTCGCCGGCGGCGCCACGCCGGCGACCCGCGCCTCCTGGTTTTCCGCGGGCCACCGGAGTTGCTCCGGTGGTCCGTTTTCAAAACCGTCTATGCCGGCGTTCATCTCGGGTCTCGAACTTTACTGTGGAAGCTTCAAAATAACCTTGCGGCCTGTTTGTCGTCGCCCATCAATCCACACGTCAATCAACAAATCACGCCGTCCTCGTGGTTCTCCGGCACGACGTGATGGCGCCGTGCCCCTTCGCCGTGGCCCGACTCCGTCCGCGGATGTCTTCGGGTTTCTCCGACGCGGCACGAAGGTGTCGCATCCTTGTTCGTTTTCATGGTGCGGCACGATGACGCCGCACATTCCTTGCCGCATGATTCCGCGCGATGCGACGGCACCACACTATTCCCGTTTCAATCCACAAAAGAAACCAACATGGATAAGGAGGAGGGTCGGCCGTGTTTGTGCGGTCCGGCCCCCTCCCGTGAATTGATATCAATTGGTCATATTTCATGAAGAATGTCAAGGTAATAATCACGAACAAATTAAATAAATAAACCCCTACAGTTTTCCCACAAAAAAGAATTCCAAACCCGCAACATATTCTTCGCGGATCAACTTGATGTTTAGTTGATCCGCGTTCTTTGATTTAGAAGGAAGTAACATGGGGTTTATTAATATTCACAAAACAATTCCCTACCTCGACGTTTCTTGAATGGAGGTTCGTCGAACGAGGATTCGTCGTGGAAAGAGACGTCGCGAAAGAAGACGTCGTCGGCGTCGCGGTAATAGGCGTCGTGGAAGGAGACGTCACGGAAGGAGACGTCGACCTTTGAGGAATCCGACGTTCTTCGCGTTTATCACGTTCTTCGTGTTCTTCGACGAAGAAGATGAAGAAACTCAAGTCTCCCATAGATTTTATCCCAATTATCTCAAGCAACAATCCTCCAAACCCAAAATAAAATAGGTCCCTTACTTATTTTATTAACACAACTTAAGGTTTGAAATTCAAGAGTTTTAAATTCAAACACTCACGTTAAACACACTTCATTAATAACATAAGTTATCAAAACTTAAGGTATCAAATTAAAATGTGAGTTGAGGGAGTTAAGGAATGTGAAGGGTTGGGGTTCTTGTGGGCCCCACCACTCTCATAACCTTCCATGATAAGTTGGGTAGTTACCCAACTTCCACCCAAAGATTAATCCACTTAGAGAAAATAAAAATTGTAGTTAAATTTTTATTCTATCTTCCACAATTTTTATCAACCTCTCTCATGAAAACGCAACTCTAGAAAAGGTGTTTCTAATCAATTACTGGCGCTGCGGTTTTATCGGTTCCCTCAGAATTCGATTCTGAGTACCGGTTCAAAAGTTAGAAAAACCCGCTCATTCGTTCACTGAACGTACCTGAGCCAAACTTCGGAAAATGATTCCGGGCACACCGGGCCTCAGAATCAGGCGCCGTCAGAAACTGCGTTCTTGTAAAATTCTAAAGAAAATTAAGAAAAAATTTTCTTTGAAATTTCTGGGTCTTTACATTACTCCCACCTTAGGGCTTTACATCCCCGTAAAGCTTCAACACAAACTCGGGTCACAAAAGCGGTATTGAGAACGCATCTGAGCATTCCGCTCCCATGTGCTTACCTGGAGATTCCTGTACTGCCAAAGAAAGCGCACTCGAGGAATCGACCATCCTCGTAGGATCCGCTCCTGCCGATCCTCGATCCCCACTGGAACCTCCGTAGAAGTAACCCCATCACCATCGTCCTGCTCCTCATGGTCGATGATATGCGAAGGGTCGAGCACGTATCTCCTCAGTTGAGATACCTGGAAAACGTCGTGCACCTGGTGCAACTGAGGTGGATGGTTCAAGCGGTAAACCACCTCTCCTACCTAGCTGAGGACCTAAAAAGGTCCGTTGAACCTCGGAGATAACTTGCCGCCTTGGCTACATCTCCGTAAACCTCATCGAGGTGAGACCCGTATAAGGACATGATTGTCATCCTCGAACTCTAGAGGTCTCCAATTCCTATTAGAACTGAAACTCAAACGACTGCTGCCACGAGGGTAAGGTTGACTGACTCAAGGGTGATCGGTCGCACCCTCCTATGAAAGAGTTTATCCTGTGCGGCCTGGGGTTTCCTTTTCGCTGACCAAGGAAAACCCATCCCGACATTTGCCTAAAACTGTCAATTTGAGTATGAACAGTTATTGCCCATTCCATACTCAAACTAACGTCGTAAGGCCTCGACGTTGCCACCAAGAGATTCCAACCGAAACTCTCGCCTTGAGGGTCTGACCACACCGTTGGCGTAAGTGTGATTATCGAGTCTCCTCCCAAGGTATCTCCAGACGTGAGGGTCAAGTCCACGACTTACCGGAAACTCTAGGTCTGGAACAAGATTTGTGAAAGCAAGGAATGATTCATATCGACGTCTGTTACTACAGCAGCTAGTAGTGGACACAGACTGTCCCTTGAATCATTTTTAGAGCCATTGGGTCACTCTCCCTGACCGCATGCAGCTACTCTCTTCCTCCGCCCTCCAGCTCCCTGAGCCTAGCGGGGATAACTAAGGCGGGTGGTTGTAGCATGTTAAGATGTACACCACCTCATGCTACTCTCCTAGCTCTACCTCCACGTCTGCTGCTTTCCAGACTCATCTCTCCTTTAAGCTTCACTAGTGCAGAAATCGTTTTTTACGTCGGTTATATATAACCGACGTAACAATGCGGCGAGTAGATTTTTCACGTCGGTTATTTTAATAACCGACGTTACAAATCGCACCTGTTGGGTTTTTACGTCGGTTATCAAATAACCGACGTAAAAAACCCGATATCGACGCGTTTTTTACGTTGGTTATCAAATAACCGACGTAAAAAACCAAAGCGCGGTGTGTTTTACGTCGGTTATTTTATAACCGACGTAAAAAACGTGTAGATATCGGGTTTTTTTACGTCGGTTATTTGGAAACTGACGTAAAAAAACCCGATATCTACGCGTTTTTTACGTCGGTTATAAAATTACCGACGTAAAAACCAAAGCGCGGGAGCCTTTTTACGTCGGTTTTAAGATAACCGACGTAAAAAAGCTAAAAAATAGTTTATAACGTCGGTTATTATATAACCGAATTTATAAAGCATTTAAAAAAATTAAAGCCCGTGTTCTGTCATTTACGATTTTTTCGATTGACAGTCGCCGACTCGTCTCTCTCTCGCGCGGTAAACCCTAATCAGCTCGTCGATCGACTGCATTACACTCATTTTGGCTTCATTGTTTATCTTCTTCACTACTCTCAGATCTATCATCTCAACTCGCGACATTCAAGTAAACCTTCCACGAATTTATTTCGTTCGTTTTTGTTTCGATTCTTGATGTTCTTTTCGTTCGTTTTTGAATCTCGTGGAATTTTTTTTATTGCAAATGGTTATTATGTTCATTCAACTCGCAACATTCAACTCGCAAATGATTATTAAAACATTGTGGATTAGCTTCAGCAAAATCTGAAAAATAATGGGTGGTACTGTAACGTTCCATTCTTCCAGCAACATTATTATTTTCATTCCCTAAGTTATAAAAATAAGTATTACGTAGGATGATTCAAAAATTTAATCTGTGAGATGAGTTGATTTATTAGTGAAACCCAGGCCAAACACATATGTATTTTTTTATTGGTATTACATATATATAGTTCGACATATACTTTTTTTTACATTACCATGATATTAACCTTACTTTTTCTAAAGAAATATTAATGTCCTTAGATTATATATCGGATCAAAAGGATATAGTAATTCTAATATATAATCAGAATGATCAGATAATATGACAATATTATTAAACATAAAACAAATGGTCTATATTCATATTTTTAACATTACACTTACGATGTATAGCTATTTGGTGTTGGGTACTTATGAAAACTACTACTACTTTCAAGATTTTTTTTATATTTTAAATTGTTTTACATTCAAATTATGATTTTTTTCATATAAACATGTTTTGTCTTATCTTAAAAATATATATTTTTTGTTGATATTTGTTATAGGTAATAATGAGTCGAAGTTGGATTACGGCACATCGAATGAGAAATGAATTTGAGGAAGGTGTTGATGCCTTTTTGGAATTTGCAAAACGAAATGTTCCAAGTAGTGACATTTTTTTCTGTCCATGCCTGAAATGTTTGAATATAAAGAAGTTGAAAAGTAGAGAGATAAAAGATCATCTGATATGTCATGGTTTTAATCCAAGTTACAGCCCTTGGATTTGTCATGGTGAAACTGGACGGAATGTCACTGATGATGATGATTCGCAAGATGGTAACTCCGATGGAATTGAAGAAATGATTCGCGATATTGTAGCAGAACAAATTGAGATAGAACCGACAGTTTCACGTCTATATGGTGATGCTGAAAAACCATTATATCCCGGTTGTACAGATTTTACGGTTCTGTCGGCGGTGTTAAGATTGATTAACCTAAAGGAGAAGCATGGATGGAGTGACAGAAGTTTTACAGAGCTGCTACAATTGATGAAAGACATTATTCCAAAAGATAACGATCTTCCAGATTCGCATTACAAAGCCAAGAAAATATTATGCCCGATGGGATTGGGATACAAGAAAATACATGCCTCTCCGAATGACTGCATTATATATAGGAAGGAATATGAATTTCTGTCAGAGTGTCCAAAATGTGGGACATCATGGTATAAGGTGAAAGAAAAATCACAGGGTGATGTAGAGATTACAAAGCTCCCTTCAAAGGTATTTTGGTATCTTCCTATAATTAATCGTTTCAAACGTTTATTTTCTAATTCACATGATGCAAAAAGGTTAATATGGCATGCTGAAGAGCGGGTATGTGATGGAAAAATACGTCATCCAGCTGATTGTCCACAATGGAAGAAAATTGATGCGCAGTATTCTACATTTGGAAATGAAATAAGAAATCTCAGACTAGGGTTGTGCACAGATGGAATGAATCCATACCGAACACTCAGTAGCACACATAGTTCATGGCCTGTTTTATTGGTAATTTACAACCTCTCTCCTGAAGTTTGTATGAAGCGCAAATATGTCATGTTGAGTACAATGATCTCTGGTCCAAAGCAACCTGGTAATGATATTGATGTTTTCTTGTCACCGTTGATTGATGATTTGAAACTGTTATGGGCTGATGGTATTAGGGTGTATGATTCTTATAAAATGGAATATTTTCAACTGCATGCAGTGCTTCTGTTCACTATAAATGACTTCCCAGCGTATGGAAATTTGTCTGGATACAGTGTTAAAGGGAATAAAGCATGTCCAATTTGCGAACAACAGACGTCCTATTGTCAATTGTATCATGGGAGGAAAACAGTGTACATGGGTCATCGAAAGTTTTTGCCTATGGAACACCCTTATAGAAGACTAAAAAAGGCATTTAATGGCTCACAAGAATTTGATACTGCTCCAAAACCTTTATCCCATGATCTGTATTTTGAGAGGGTGAAAAACCTTGAAGTGAAATTGGGAAAGACACAGAAATCTGGTAATGATAGACATATTTGGAAGAAAAGGTCAATATTTTTTGAGCTACCATATTGGAGTTATCATGAAGTTAAACATAATATTGATGTCATGCACGTGGAGAAGAATATATGTGATTCTTTGATTGGAACATTGTTAGATATTAAAGGAAAGACTAAAGATGGGTTGAATGCAAGATTAGACTTACTATCAATGGGAATACGTTTGGAGTTAGCTCCCACTCCTAAAGGAAGACAAACATTTCTTCCCCCGGCTTGTCATACATTATCGAAGAGGGAGAAAATTAGCTTCTGTCAGTGTCTTCATGATACCAAAGTGCCTCAAGGTTATTCTTCTAATGTAAAAAATTTTGTCTCAATGAAGGACTTGAAGTTGATAGGTATGAAATCACATGATTGTCACGTCATGATGCAACAAATTCTACCAGTTGCATTGCGTGGAATATTGCCCATTCGTGTCAGAAAGACTATAATGAAGTTGTGTTATTTTTTCAATTCAATTTGTAACAAGGCGATTGATGTGAATTCTTTGAACATTTTGGAAAAGGATGTAATTTTAATACTTTGTCAATTGGAAATGTATTTTCCTCCAACTTTTTTTGATATAATGGTGCATTTAATGATTCATCTGGTTCGAGAAATAAAGCTTTGTGGACCTGTATATCTTCGTTGGATGTATCCTTTTGAAAGGTATATGAAAATATTAAAGGGGTATGTTAAAAATCTATATCGACCTGAAGCCTCCATTATTGAAAATTATATTTCTGAGGAGGTAGCATAGTTTTGTACGAGCTACTTGGCTGTGGCGCAACACATAGGTTTGCCTCCATCTCTCCATGAACGAGTTAATAATGAGGGAAAGGGGATTTGCGGCTTGAAAGTCAAATCATTGTCAGCTGAACAGATGAAGAAGTTAGAATCATACATCTTGAAGAACATAGCTAATGCTCAACCATATATCACATTGCACATTAATGAGTTGAAACAATGTCATCCAAAGAAGAAAGAAATGTGGATTTTGAATGAGAACAACAAAACTTTTTTGTCATGGATTAAAAAGACTTTTCTTGGTAGATCAGATGTATCAGAGACATTAAAATGGATAGTGGGTGGTCCATGTTTAAATGTGATAACATGGTCTGATTATGACATTAATGGTTATACATTTCATACAAAAGCTCAGGACAATAGAAGTGCAGTTCAGAATAGTGGTGTATTGGTGTTTGCAGAAGCAATGCATTTTTCGAGTGCTAAGGACAAAAACCCAATTTCTGCATCAAATGCATATTATGGAGTGATTAAAGACATATGGGAGGTTGATTACTTTAAAATTAAAGTTCCCTTTTTTAACTGTAAATGGTTTAACGGTAACAACAGTGTCAGACACAATGAATTTGGAATGACACTTGTTAATCTGAATAGATTGGAAGACACAGCTGATTCTTTTATAATGGCAACACATGCAAAACAAATTTTTTATGTAGTAGATCAATCAGATATGCAGTGGGATGTTGTTTTACAAGGGAAAAAACAATATGTTGGTGAGGATGAACTTGATGAATATGCTGATTTATGTGAGATCCCTACTTCAATGGAAATATTAACAGAACATAATGACGATCATGTTGAAGACATAGTTTGTGCCATAAGGAACGATCACGACGAAGGAATTTGGGAAAACAATCCATCTGTACATTCCTAAAATTACAGGTAACATATGTTTATTTCTTGTTTACATTTATTTTTTCCATAAATGTTAGATATTGTAAGTTTTTTATTTATTAAAACATGTTTTAAAATAAAATAAGTATATGTTATTGTTTGTTTTAAGTTTGTTTAGTTTACTTTATCATGTTTATTATTGTACCCCTCTCTCTTGGATTTTAATGATCACAATCACTCTCATCGTGTTCTAACTTGTTTTCAAGTGTTTTGATGCTAGGAAAAAGGTTGCCCAGGAGTTGGCCCAAGAAGGCTGATAGTGGACTCTCTAAGTCTACCGGCCAACTGGTGGATTCCCACCGGCCAGCCGGTGGTCTCTGGCAGAAGCATTGCTTTCTGCCAGAGCCACCGGTCAGCCGGTGTTAGTGCACCGGCCAGCCGGTATGGGCACCGGCCAACCGGTTCTTGCCCACTGGCCAGCTGGAGGACCCAGGCAGTAGGCTTTCCCACTGCCTGGTGACACCGGCCAACCGGTGGATGACCACCGGCCAGTCGGTGGTCTCTGGAAGAAGCATTGCTTTCTTCCAGAGCCACCGGTCAGCCGGTGTTAGCGCACCGACCAGCCAGTATGAGCACCGACCAACAGGTTCTTGCCCACCGGCCAGCCGGAGGACCTAGGTAGTAGGCTTGCCCACTGCCTGGTGACACCGGCCAACCAGTGGATGACCACCGGCCAGCCGGTGGACCCAGACAGAAAGAAATGCTCTACGACCCAATAGTTTATAACCATTACATGAATTTTAAAATGCTTATTTTTGTTCACTGATGATTACTTTACCATGTTTACAATGTTTACCAGGTTTACCATTTTTACCATTTTTACTATCTTGACCATCTTGACCATCTTTGCCATCTTTACCATTGTTTAACATGCTTACCATATTACCAATGTTTACTATTATGTAACTTAGTATACTTTTCTATTTTATGATTATAGTAGTATTAAAATATTTGAATTTGTATATTTGTTCACTGACAATTACTTTACCATGTTTACAATGTTTACCAGGTTTACCATTTTTTCCATTTTTTACCATCTTGACCATATTGACCATCTTGACCATCTTTGCCATCTTTACCATTGTTTAACATGCTTACCATATTACCAATGTTTACTATTATGTAACCTAGTAAACTTTTCTATTTTCTGATTACAGTAGTATTAAAATATTTGAATTTGTATATTTGTGAACTAACGTTTGTTTTTTTGATTTGAAGGATAATGACAGATCATTCATATGATCAACCACATGATTCTGGGGAGGAGAATATTGCTGGTCATACCTCTGGGGATGAACATTCACATGCTCCTATTACGACAAAGAGTTCAAAGGTTGGTAAACGTGGTTGCACACATTTACCAAAATTATCACTTGCCCGTATGCATGATCAGAGGATAGTAGTTGAGTTTGATGATGATGATATTCCTAGAGGTCCGAATGCCAAAGATTTTAAGAGTTTTGTTGCAACTCAGGATAAGACCAAAGTAAGCATTCTGTATGATTATTGGAGAGGTGTGGATAAAGCGATTATCTCTCAGTTTTGGGAGACGATTTTGGTAAGATCTTTTGTCATTGTTTGACCATTCTTTTAATGTTTCTGGTATATATAATATGTTTAACCTCTTCTTTATCAGATGACATTTGATATTCCTGACACTGGAGGAGTCAGGAAGAAATGCTTATCGTTGGCTGCCAGGAGATGGAGGGATTTCAAATCAACCCTCACATCTGATTTCATTTATGGTCATAGGAGTCATGACAATCCATTTCATATATATCCTTTTATAGATGAAGACACATGGAGACAGTTTTTTGAAAGTAGAAAAAAAGAGCCATTTCTGGTAAGGGCAATGTAAACTTTTATATACTTTCTTATAGAAATGATTTTATTAAGGTTTTGTTAATGATTTATTATTCTTAAATTACAGCAAACAAGGAAAGCTCATCAGGAGATCCAATCTAAAAATGTATACCCTCATAGTTTATCTCAGGGAGGGTATAAATTATTGGAAGAAAAAATGATAGCGGAAAAATTTCAACAACTAAGAGCTGAGTCTTCAAGCTCTGGAGAGGTGGCCCCTCCATCCCCTCCATCTAGACATGAAAAATGGAAGAGAGCTCGGAAGGGAAAAAGGGCAATATCTTTCGGAAGAATCGAGAATCGTAGCTGAGAGGATTGTAAGATATCTATTTAATTTATTTAAGTTAACTTTTTTCTTTATATAAGTTTCAATCATTACAGAAACGTTCAATTAATTAATATAGGACTCTCTTGAGGAGAAAAGTTCAGAGGGGACATTTATAGCTACTGGGAGGGAAGATATTTTATTTGCAGCATTGGGAAGGCCCGAACATCCTGGTCGTGTAAGAGGATATCCGACAGGTGTATCGGTAAGAAAAGTGTTTCCATGTTCTTCAACTTCTAACATTGAGGGGGTTTATAAAAAAAATAGAATCCTTGGAGGCTGAAGTTCAAAATATTAATGCGATGATGGAAGACAATATTAGAGATTCGGTGCAGTCTATGTTTGCAGAAATGCAAAGACAATTTCAGACTGCAGCTCCCACTCCTCCACCTCCCCCTGCAGACCCCATTATTTATCCTCCACCTCCGCCAGTAGCTCCCACCCCCCACCTCAGCCTGCGGACCCCATTTTTTATCCTACGCCTCCGCCGCAGCTTCCTACATATTGCGAGTTGTATGTTGATGATTCTCAACATCATATAGTAGCATACGGGTTGGTATATTGTATAGGAGATACAGTTCATCATCAACAATTAGAGGTAGAGAATCAGAGGGTCACTGTACAGGATATTATAGATAGATCATCTAGGGTACCAATACCTACAGATGAGGTGGCGACAGTTGGACAGAGTATCGACCATTTTTTAGTTTGGCCATCCAGACTTCTTCGACTCATTACCATAGAGGTATGAATGTTATATCTTTTATTTTATTTTTTTTATTAAAGTTGTGTTATCATTTGAAAACTACTATAATTCTCAATTTTTTTTTCACAGGAATACTTCAAAGGTAAATAAATACTGTATAGACAACAACAAAGACAACAGGCTATGACATCAGATACAGATTCCAGTGGTCTTGACAGATTGTCAAGATATTCACATTTGTTGTTGGGTTTTTATGAGTTTCCAATGGAATCTCATGTTTGTGGACATGAAATAACTGTGGGGATTAAAAAATCTGATATCATGGAGCTTGTTACTGGAGATAAGTTGGGCATCAACGTGGTGCAAATTTTTTCCATGTAAGTCTTAACACCTTTTCCCTGCGTTATATTTATTAAAAATGTATACTTATATATGTTTTGTATTAGGTATCTTTATAAAATTTGTGAGAGGAATGAACTGACAGAAGTATATGGATTCATGGACTCGCAATTGATTTCCCCTGAAGCATGTGCATTGACTGAGGAACAAAGAATGGTTTATATTGCTGAAAGATTTGAAATGAATATAATCCAACAATGTTGGATGATGACTTTTTGTGAGAGGTATGAAACAAATTTCTCTCAAATAGTTAATTATCTTTTAACATAAAAAACCACTAACATTAAATTTCCTTTTATCAGTAATCATTGGATGTTAGGGATTTTTTGCCCAAGGGAGAAAGCTCTTTATTGGATATGCTCTGTTCATGGTGATGTGCGGGCAAGTTTTAAGAATATATTGGAAAAGTAAGTTTCAATTTCTCAATAGTTTTATATATTATAATAAATTTTAAATTTACCCCATTCGTATTATTTTTCTAACAGTTCATGGGCCTACTTTCGAAAAAACACAAATAAAAGAAATGCAAAGATCAAATATGTAAAGGCGAAGGTAAATTTCCATTTATAATTTGTACTTTTTGATTTATTACATAAAAATAATATATTAAATTTACACTCATTCAAAACAGAATTTTCATGAACAACAAGGCCTCATCGAATGCAGATATTATATGTTAAGATTTATGTATGAAATAATAACAACTGGGACAGTTGTGAATTTTGACCTGGTACGATTTCCTCTTAAACTTTGCCATCATATTTCAATTTGATTTATTCATTATACACGTAAACTATCTTCTTTTTCATTTGTAGCTTTTTGATGACCCTCAACCCTATACTGCTGAAGACATCAAACACGTACAAGTGGAGTGGTCAAATTATTTTACAGGTTTGATTGAATTTTAGTTGTTTGTAATGTAAAATGTAATTTTGAATATTGTCGTTTTAATTGTCTATTTGGTAGTTGTTTAGGTTTGATTTAGTTTTTTTTGAAGTTGATAGTGTAAGTTTTGAATGTTATATAAGTGAATGTTTAATTTTGCTCTACTTCTTGTTTTGGTCTACTTTTGATGGTTCTTCTGGTATGGATTTGGGTCTGTGGGGGAGGGGTTCCCAGGGTGTGGGGGTGTGTTCAGTGGGGTTGGGGGTGTCCAGCGGTCTGGGAGGGCTGTTCGGTGGGGTGGGGGGACAGTCTTGGGGGGTGGAAGGGATGTCCAGGGGTGTGGGAAGCCGGTCCAGGGGTGTGGGAGTGCTGTCCAGGGGTGGGGGGGTTGTCCAGGGGTGTGGTGGGGGCTGTCAAGTGGGGTGAGGGGGTGAGGAGGTGCTGTTCAGGCGGGTGGGGGGTTGTCGAGGGGTGTTTGGGGGTGTCCGGGGGTCGGGGGGAAGTCCAGGAGTGTGGTGGGGGCTCCAATGGGGTGGGGGAGGGTTGTCCAAGGGGTATACATGAGGGTGGGAGCTCCAATGGGGTGGGGGAGGGCTGTCCAGGGGGTATACATGAGGGTGAGGGCTCCAACGGGATGGGGGAGGGCTGTCCAGGGGGTATACATGAGGGTGAGGGCTCCAACGGGGTGGGGGAGGGCTGTCTATGGGGTATAAATGAGGGTGGATGCTGTCTAGTGGGTAAGTTTTATATGTTATCTATTTACATGCTTATTTTTGATGTACTTCTGTTTTTGTGGTATGATTTCTTGATTTATTTTCTGGTTGATTCTGGTGGAGAGAAGATCACTGCATTCTGTTTAAAAAAAAATTGGGTTTATCACGTTGGTTATTGACTAACCGACGTGATAAACCCCCTCCCACCGGTTTATCACGTCGGTTAGTCAATAACCGACGTGATAAACCCCCCTCCCCCAGTTTTTCACGTCGGTTTTATATGAACCGACGTGATAAACCATGCTCATCCCGGTTTATCACGTCGGTTCTTATAGAATGGACATGATAAACTACCCTCACCCCAGTTTATCACGTCGGTTCTTCGATAACCGACGTGATAAAACATTCTCCAGGCCTTTTATCACGTTGGTTCTAAAATAACCAACATGATAAACCATTCTCCAGGCCCTTTATCACGTCGGTTCTAAAATAACCGACGTGATAAACATCGCGATTTTATGCTTTTTGACGTCGGTTTTTAAATAACCGACGTCAAAAACCTTATTTATAACGTCTCACGTATTAACATCAGCTAGAAACCGACGTAAAAAATTAAAAATAACCGACGTAAAAAACGTTTTCTACACTAGTGCTTCCTCTTATGGAAACATTTAACATGCCCAAGTCTCTAAGACTGGTGCCAGTTTCCTGTTTCTTACTGCACTGTGCAGTCTTCATCCGTTCCTAGATGATCTGCACCTTCTTTGCCTACGATCTGAAAGAGATGCTAAAATTTCTCCTTTTCCGAAAAGAGAAACTCGGTCTCATCCCCTAGATGATCCACGCCCATTGCCTAATACAGTCAATCCTGACATGAATGATGTATTCATGCCATGGATGATGTCGTAAGGCCTCGACGTAACTACCAAGAGATCTAACTGTCACTCTCGCCTCCAAGGGTCGAGTCACACTGTCGGCATCAGTGTAAAGTCACTGGGTCTCCTCCAGTATAAATCTCAAAAGTGAGGGTCAAGTCAACAGTTTTAACCGGGACCACTCAGTATCAACCAAACAAAAGGACAGGAAAGCAAACATCACAAGATAAATATCTTTTTATTATTGCATCTCATAGTACGAATACAAGAATACAACAACAACATGGAACTAGAAGTACAAGGGATGTATCCACTAGTTACGATCCTGTCCACCTGCTCCCAGAGCTCCACTGCCTTGTCCACTGCTCGGCTGTTGCTCAAGCACTCATCACTACTTCTACCTCGGTGGCTCCTCCAACGCCTGCGGATCGACAGTGCGGAGGGTCGGACAGTCACATGCTAGGTGACCCTTCCTGCCGCATTCATAACACTTCCTGCTCCTCGTACGACTGGCTTTGACCCCACCCCGGGTGCCCCGCACCACCGGTCCTAAAACCCGAGATCGCCCAACTGCTGGTCTGGTCCTCCTGGACCTCTGCATCATCTGTCTACTGCCCACAGATGACTCGGCTACTGATCGAAAAACACGCGGCAAAGGCAGCAACTCCTGAACACGCTCGGGGTGTAGAGCTACTGGCACAAACTCCACCCTGAATAAGGTCTCGAAGTCTTCCCATGTGAAGGTCATCCCGTCGCAAAACTGGAACAAGTGGCTCCACCACCTGCCTACTGCTGCCTGAAGGAGGCTGGCAGCAAAGATCACCATGAAGTCTGCCGGCGTCCCCAATAGCCTAAAGACTCTCACCATAGCCTCCAACCAATCCTCAGCCACCTGCGGGTCCATCTCTCCCCGGAACCTGGGTGGCCTCTGGCGCTGGAACTCGTGCAGCACGCTCAAGTGGCGTGCATCGCCTACTGCTGGGGTTGGTGGCATCGGTGGCCCAACGTATGGTAGTACCGTTGGTGCCTAAACTGCAAGAGGGCACTATACCGAAGCCTCGTCGCTCGGAAGGCTGTCAGTATGCACATCCCTCTGGGATCTAGCTGGTCGTCCGTAAAAAGGCATCCTGAAGAAAACACGTGACATGGTCAAATGATTATACCTGGTGAGATGACCTAGTTTGAGCTGAAATTTAAAAACTTCTGGAAACACACACACAATCAGTGTTTTCGTGCACAAAGTCGGAAATCAGTTGTCAAGGTCCTGGTGTATGGATACGTCGGCCGCCCACACCAACACTGGACTCCCTGAACTGAAAACCACACTTGGTACTCTTAACACTATTGCTTCACAGAAAGAAAAATATCAGAGTTATAAGTTCTTCGGTAGAACCGACTCCTTTGATACCAATTTTTCACGACCCATCCTCGGGGCCCGTGCCGTGACTACCCCAAGCCCGCCTTCCATAGGCCAGGGGTTGGTGACTAGCACCAAAGGTGTAAATCCCGATAACTGGGAAGGCATTTCCTTTAAAAAAGTAAACAAAACACCACAGAGTACAAGCGGAAGTAAAACACTAAGTACAAAGAGAAGTGCTGAAAGTAAATGGGCCAGAATACAAACCCCAAAGAAAGTACAACTACAACTGAACAAAGTACAACCGAAAAGACAACATCTGGAAGGATGGAAGCGGCTCCTGGGTCATCCTCCTCGGATCCTACCTAAAGGGTAGGTACAGATGGCGTAGCTCCTGGATCGTCCACCACGGATCCTACCTAAAGGGTAGGTACATATAGCCTCCACAACGCTCTCGCCCATCAACCTCCTCCGAGTGTTGTCTCACTGTGAAGTACACCTCCGGATGCTGACTCGTCCTGTAGTCCACCTCCGGGTACTGACTCGTCGTGTAGTCCACCTCCGGGTACCGTCCAGTCCTCGAACACTCGGCCTCCGTCAGCACTGCTCGTCGTCTGCAACCAACACAACGAGGTGCGGGCATAGCCCGTGCAGGGGTGAGTATAACGATACTCAGTAGGGACCCCGAGACCCTCAAGGTCTCACTAAAACCAACATGGATAACCACAAAGAAGATCTCAACGGATAACCTTTACTTAGTTATATGCCCATGCATATACCTAAGTTATCAAGTAACCCATCTCAATCATGAGGAAAACACCAAGATCATGAAATCAACGGATAACCACTACCCAGGTATATGCCCATACATATACCTAAGTTATCAAGTGACCCATCTCAATCATGAGGTAAACACAAGGGTCAAAAGACTCAGCTCAAACCAGGATTTTCATTATCGAAACCGTAACTGCTGAAGAGCCCCGTCTCTGGAGTGTACAGTGGTCCTGTCATGACTCCGAGGTACTACTCACTAACCTACGACTACTGAGGTACTCCTCCTGTCAAGTACCGCGGGTTAGCCACCCAAACACAGTAGTGCACACCCCCTAGTATCCTGCTGAGGTACTCTCCGGATGAGTACTGCGGGTCTGCACTGTTACACAGGTAGTGCTCCGTCCGCCATGGGTCTGCACCCAAACAAAGTAGTGGTCCATCCACTGGGCTATTCAACTCACTCCAAGTCGAGTCGGTCAAGCAGTCGTTAGGTCTCAGTCGGCTACACGGTCTCTGTACTCTACACGCTCGTCTCCGAGAGGGTCCAATCCACGAGCTACAGATCGATACTAGAAGTATCTCAAAGTCCCACTAAGAAGTATCTCAAAGGAACGCCTCGTCATAGGGGTCTCAATGCAACAGATGGCGCATCAATCGGACGCCCGGTCTGTGAGTTATTAGCATTTTCGTCCCAGGGCCCCGGTTGGTTTCGTGAGTGAACCAACCCGGCCATATCTCAACTGTACCCCGAACTCTCATAGGGTATACTCATAGGGACCGTTTCTCAACGTGATCACCAACGCCGCTGACGGTTCGTCAACGGACATCCAGTCTGAAAGATATCATCTTTTCCGTTCCAAGGTCCCGGTTGGATTTCGGGTACAATCCAACCCGGCCACTATCCAACAGCAACCGAAACTCAGGCGAAGTATTCCAAAAGTTCCGTCTCATCAAGAGGAATTGAACGAGATAGACGGTGCGTCAATCAAACGCCCGGTCTGTGAGTTATTGGCTTTTTCGTTCCAGGGGCCCAGTTGGTTTCGTGAGCGAACCAAACCAACCGCACTCCGATGACATCCAAACCTCGAGCGGAGTAAGCCAAAAGATCCTTCTCACTTAGATGAATTCCAGCAAAGTCGACGACACGTCAATCGGACGTCCGGAGTTCAAGTTATGAGCGTTTCTGCTCCGAGGGCCCGGTTGGTTCTGTGCACGAACCAACCCGGCCGAACCCAAAGTATTTCGAAACCTTAAGTATGATATGTGAAAACGATCGTCTCAGTCCAAGGATCACATCGCCGCTGATGGTGCATCGATCAGAGGTCGGTAGCCCAAGTTATGGGTGTTCGATCAGAAACAAACCGAAAAGGGGGATCTGGGCCCGGCCCGGCCCGACCCAATCCCCCCCTGGGGTGGCCCGAACCGGGTCGACCCGACCCGGGTCCGGGTCCGGCCCGACCGGCCCGCCGTGGCTCGAACAGCGTGGCCGAGCGGAAGCCGCGGAGTGGGGGGGGGGGGGGGGGGTGCGCGGCCCCCCTCGCCATTGATTGAAGCCGACGACGGTCTGCGCCGCCACCAATCCTCCGGGATCCCGCGCGGTCGCGGGATCACCCGTGCTGCACCACCGCAGCAAACTGCGGTGGTTGATTCCTCCGACGGCGCGCTCGGGCGCCGCCGCCTCCTGGTGGCCGGACGACTCCAGCCGCCACCCCCGGTCGCCGGCGGCGCCGCGCCGGTGACCCGCGCCTCCTGGTTTTCCGCGGGCCACCGGAGTTGCTCCGGTGGTCCGTTTTCAAAACCGTCTGTGTCGGCGTTCTTCTCGAGTCTCGAACTTTACAGCGAAAGCTTCAAAATAACCTTGCGGCCCCGTTTGTCGTCGCCCATCAATCCGCACATCAATCAACAAATCGCGCCATCCTCGTGGTTCTCCGGCGCGACGCGATGGCGCCACACCCCTTCGCTGTGGCCCGACTCCGTCCGCGGATTTCTTCGGGTTTCTCCAACGCGGCGCACCGACGTCGTGTCCTTGTTCGTTTTCATGGAGCGGCACGACGACGCCACGAATTCCTTGCCGCATGATTCCACGCGATGCGACGACACCACGCTATTCCCGTTTCAATCCACAAAAGAAACCAACATGGATAAGGAGGAGGGTCGACCGTGTTTGTGCGGTTCGGCCCCCTCTCGTTAATTGATAGAAATTGGTCATATTTCATGAAGAACGTCAAGGTAATAATCACGAAAAAATTAAATAAATAAACCCCTACAGTTTTCCCGCAAACAAGAATTCCAAACCCGCAACATATTCTTCGCGGATCAACTTGATGTTTAGTTGATCCGCGTTCTTTGATTTAGAAGGAAGTAACATGGGGTTTATTAATATTCACAAAATAATTCCCTACCTCTACGTTTCTTGAACGGAGGTTCTTAGAACGAGGATTCGTCGCGAAAAGAGACGTCGTGAAAGAAGACGTCGTCGGCGTCGCGGTAAGAGGCGTCGCGGAAGGAGATGTCGCGGAAGGAGACGTCGACCTCCGAGGAATCCGGCGTTCTTCGCGTTCTTCACGTTCTTTGTGTTCTTCGACGAAGAAGATGAAGAAACTCATGTCTCCCTTAGCTTTTCTCCCAATTCTATCAAGCAAAAAGCCTCCAACCCCAAAATAAAATAAGTCCCTTACTTATTTTATTAACACAACTTAAGGTTTGAAATTCAAGAGTTTGAAATTCAAACACTCACATTAAACACACTTCATTAATAACATAAGTTATCAAAACTTAAGTTATCAAATTAAAATGTGAGTTGAGGGAGTTAAGGAATGTGAAGGGTTGGGGTTCTTGTGGGCCCCACCACTCTCATAACCTTCCATGGGAAGTTGGGTAGTTAACCAACTTCCACCCAAAGCTTAATCCACTTAGAGAAAATAAAAATTGTAGTTAAATTTTTATTCTATCTTCCACAATTTTTATCAACCTCTCTCATGAAAACGCAACTCCGGAAAATGTGTTTATAAGAAATTACCAGTGCTACGGTTTCATCGGTGCCCTCAGAATTCGATTCCGAGCACCGGTTCAAAAGTTAGAAAAACCCGCTCCTTCGTTCATTGAACGTACCCGAGCCAAACTTCGGAAAATGATTCCGGGCACACCGGGCCTCGGAATCAGGCGCCGTCAGAAACATTGTTCTTGTAAAATTCCAAAGAAAATTAAGAAAAAATTTTCCTTGAAATTTACGGGTCTTTACATTGTTATAATATGGTCATGACCTAAAAAAATATCTAATTCCATCAAATGGGTGACAAAATCATCCTTTATGTGTACGGAGGACTATAACCTCACGAACCGATGTCACTCATTCTTACACTACCACCTTTCTAAGTTGGGTATGATGATGTATATAAATTATATATATGATATTTAAAACTTAATTATACCTATTAAGTCATTATATCATATTAATAGTTTTTACTTTCCATTCCATAGAGGATACAATAATGTCTCTTATGTGTACAACAGAGTACAACCACTCGAAGCGATATGATTCTTCTTTCACTAATGCTTTACATGGAATTTAATAAAGTAAAATTTAATCAATATATGTGATATAAATGAAATAATTATGATATTCATGACATATTTATCATCATGAAAATATAATATTATTTCTTACCTTTTCACTCACTTAAAAATGATAACATCGTTCATGTACGTGTGGACTACCGCCTTCACGAAGCTATGTGACTCTCTTTTCATCACCACACCACACAGATAATATATATAAGTATATTTAAATAAATAATAAGGTAAATATAAAAATATGATAATTATGGAAATATAAAATATTATTTACCTCCTTTTCATAATGATCATTGAAAAATGGAAACGTTACTCATGCGTATGTACGACCTACCATCTCCATGATCGTAACATACTTGTTTTTTAATAACCATCTTTCAAGATTGGTTTTAGAAGTAAAATTAGTGTAAAAATATGATCATTATGTCATTATTATTATTCTATAGATCATATAACTATATTATATGTGCAATAATAGGATCTTTCATGACAAAACACACATGAGAAAACAAGACAATTAAACCCGAAACAATGAAATTAACAAAAGATTATTAACGACAGGGTGATAAGATGTTATAAAAGGTTAATATATGATATTATAAATATTAATATAGTTATAGTATAAGTTAATAACATTTTTTAAACCACTATACACAAGGTTAAATCATGTTTAATGAAAAGTAAGCACAGGGTAATGGATTTCATCTCAATTTAATTTCATTGAGTCATATTGTAATGTTATGCACTAAATTTATTTTATATGGTATATATATTTCCCATTTTTCATGTAATTTCACGAATAATTAATTATTCATATTATTTTAAGTTTCAATTTGAATTATTTGATCTAAGTATATTTGACTTAAAAGTTACCAAGTGGTAAAGAATTTCATAACTCAATTTCTTTTAATTGGTTTATAATACTTCTTCATTATCTTTGATATTATAATATTATGTGTGTAATGAATTTTGAAAATATTATGTTTTATTTACACTTGTTTTATTTGGATTTATAATTGATAAAAATAATCATTTAATAGATTAATTCTGACTTCAAAGATAGGATCATTACGAGAGTTTATTTTACAATCTCATTATAATCAAGATTGTTTATACTTGTATTTCCATTGAAGGAAACTATTTGATAATTGTCTAATAAAACCATTTCTTTTTCTAATCCTCTAGTTATTCATTATATTTTAAAGTAATAGTACCATTTTCCCACTATTTGGCACATAAAATTGTTGAGAAAATGTTTTTAATAAAATATTACTTCATTTCTCTCTTCGGTCAAAAATACGTTTTCTTCCAAAACCATTTTTTCTAAAAAAAATTAAAAATTATTTTTAACCTATTATAAAATATTTATTAATTACATTTTTACCAATTATTACATTTTATAATTTTTTTTGAAAGGAATATTTTTTTTGTTTTCCGTAGAAGGCACTTTTATAACCTTTTTATAGTACAAAAGAATGTTCTTTTTAACTTGTATGAAATTTATAAAATTACCCATCATTATGAACATAATTTATTAGAATATTCATTTTAAATTTTACAAGGTTATTTTTAAATAGTTTTTTCCTAATATTATGGAAATTATTAGTTTTTAAAATTGATTTTCAAAGAAAAGGATTCTCAAAATGTTGTATGTTTTAAAAATTGATTCTCAAAATGAAAAGGATATTTTCCTCAAGAATGTTTTTAAAGATATTTTTATTAATCAATGGAAATAACCATTTTTTAAATATACTCCAGTTGGGATATGTTATATTGATACCATAATAATTCTTCAACTAGATGGTTTATGATTATTTTAACCAAAGATAGTATTGGCATTCACTTCCTTATGTCATTTTTGTATTCATTAAATTCCCTTTGAATTATTCATTTTCTTATGATCATTGGACATTATATTTCCCCTAAATATCCATATTATTTATCATAGATATGTTTATTGATCAAACTGTACATCATTTATACATATGATGTTATAAATTGAAATTAATTTGTTTATCTGGGGAAATATTTATAAATCTTTATTCTTTACTGAATATGGATATTTGATGACATGACACATTTTTTATAGATTAAATAGATTATTAAATATATAAGGAATAATTTGTACATGAAAGACATAGGTGGGGCCTAGTTAATGATATCCCCTTGATACATTGGTAGTCTCATGAGGCGAATCAGTAATCTAACATGTAATTAGTTATCCAAACCCATTGGTTTTGTACCTAATAGTCTAAATTGTATTATGGAAGGTATTGATAGTAAAAGTATCATGATTTCTAATATCATAGAATGTAATAATTAAGAATTTACTTTATTAATAATTCAATTTTTAGAATCTGTGAGATTTTTGTAATGATATTATATTTGGATGCATTTCATTCTCAGTTTGTTCATTAAATGGAATGTGTTTTCAATTATTTACCTTTTTATATTGATCATGCCTTATCCAGCTATGATTGATAGTTTAGTAATAAAATGGCATGTATTATCAATTATTTACCTTTCTATTGATTATTATACACAATTATTTAAATGGAATGTGTGTTCATATATTTACCTTTCCATATTGTTCATTCCTTATTGATGATGCTTCATTTATTCAAGATAACTTATACTATACCTACCCTTATTGAAAATTTGAGTTCAAACTTATTTTGTATCCTTTCCTAGGAATCCATGATGTGTAATGTGAATGATATTAAATAATATTTTAGTGGGGATAATGATATTCTTGAAAAAAATTATGTTATATTTTGTTTATTCAAATAAAATTAAAGACTCAAGTATGTATATAGTTTACCAAGACTACTAAACTATTTGGTACATTGGGATGTGATTCCTTATATCTTATTAAAATGTATTAAATAAGGCACCGACTTCAGTTTAATGGGGTTAGGGTCACTAAATTTACCTCTCTATATTTATTGTTCTTTTTTTAAAGGTTAGGGCCGAAGCCTCAATTTATTATTTAAAGAAAATATCTCTTTTGATCGAGTAAATGGAGACCCATTACATATCCCGAAGGACCAAGGCTATGTGGCCTGAATAAAAGTCCTAAAAACCCATTTTTTTGGCCTAAAGGGACCTTCGGTGAACAGTACTACTACATGATATGATTCCTTGTATCTTTTTTCAATATAATAAATCATAAATCATATATGTGGGTTCATGGTATCTATATATATTTTCTATGATAGTAAATAATATTTCAGTAGCTAGAGATTCAAATAAAAGAGTTTATGGAATTAGTGTCTCAAATCTTGTAGGAACAAGAGGTAGAACATACATGATTTGTAAAAGAAAAAGGGAAGTATGATATAGAAGAATAAGGAAGTTCAAAAATAATTACTATAAAATGATACAATAGGAGGATTACAATAGTTGATGACAGGGGAATGCATGACATGGAGTATCCTAACCCAATGAAGTTATTAAAGGCTGAATTAGTGAAAATACAAGATCTATATAAATTTTCCATTCAACATGAATTGTTGAAAAATATTGGGAAAGAGAAAGAAGTTATGAGGTTTGAAAAACTGAAATACAAATAGGTGTAGTTAGTGTCGACATAGGCATGGGTTCTTAATGAGTTTCTTGATTAGCTATAATGTGATATGATATATAACAGTTCCTTATTAGTACACTATATTTTTATGAGATAGTTTCTATGAACTAAGTATCATATGAAAAAGTGGTTTAAAAATTTTCATCCTAAGAAAAAAGATTATATTAATGTAAAAAAATATCTGGAGTTTTTGGTTAATCTTACATGGAAGGACACAAAAAAGTACTATTGTCCACAAAACAGAACAAAAAAGGAACCTAATGCTGTAGGATCAGTTTAAACTTCTAATAGTCTATTTGGTGTTAGTAAAAACTTTTGGGGGACATTCATAAATACTGGTTTTGGTAAGAGTTCATTGAAAATTTTATTTAGAAGTGTGTAGGAAGAATATTTAATAGGGATTTTCAAAAAAATGTTAGAAGAATCTACCAAAATTTGGAGTCAAGAACCTATACACTTTAAGAAGACTAACTGAGGGAGTACTGTTGGTACATGGTAAGATCCACCAAATCCACTACCTTAGATGATCATCCATATAATAATATTTAGGAAAATGTTTTATTCAAATTGGTGTAAGTGATAAGAACATGGGGGTGGGTTGTGAAAAAGGAAAGGGGTTGGGGTAGCTACTGTATAGGGTGTTATTAGGGGTTAGTTAGAAGTATTAATAATAATCGGGGGGTATTATTGTTATTAGTGTTGTTATCTAGATTAGTTAGGTTGGGGTGGGGTATTATTGTCTTTTTTGGGGGGACTTATGAATGTATTTGGTTTAGAAGTAGCTTTGATATCTGAAGGGTTAGGTCTTAACCATGGGAGAGGAGCATTCTAGGGATTCTTATTTTTTTCCCTTTTCTATTTTCATTTATTCTTATTCTTCCACATTTTCTATAATTATTTTCCAATATTACTGTAAAATATTACATTACTATTTTTTCTCAATCTCACCTATCAGGGCCCATGGAAGTGTTATGGTGTGGAATATTTTTAAAAACTCACTATGGAGACTTGGATGGAATGTTGAAATAGTATTATAGGACATGTTCAAAAAATAAATATGGAAGCAATAAAATCTAGATATGTGGACCAGGTTTCACACATGTGATGGAATGAAAGATCTATACTCAACAAAAGATAGGAATCAGAGTGTTGTAAAAGGGATGAGAACATAAGTTCTAGAGGAGTTAACACCATTCCCGAATGTGAGTTGGGAGGCATCAAGTATTTCTCTTGGCCAATTTATTAGAAATTATTATGCTTGGTTAAGAGGAGCCACATATGGGATATGAAATGAATTATTTTTGAAAGATATTTTAGTTTCATGGAGAGATAAGGTTGGAGTTAGGTTCCAAGGTATAGTGACACCTAGGCCTAAGGGATAGAGAGAGAGGAGAGAGAGAGAGAGATAGACTAGGGTTTTACTATGTATCTAAACATGTAGAATGAGTAGGTCGATAAAATGTCCCTCTTAAATGAGGATAAATCATTTTATTTATATACTAATATGAGATACAAGACTCCATGATAAATAAGAAATACAAAATCCAAACAAAGGAAAAATGGGATAATATTGACCTAGTCAATATAGTTTAAACATCTAAATACTCTAACAACCAAAAATAATTAATTTCATCACAATGTTTTATTCCATGGATACTATAGTGTAATAATCTGAGAAACCTACTATAAATAAATTATCCACTGAAACAATTTATATATGTTTTATATATTATTAGTGTCAGAAAACATTGATAATAAGGTGTATCCCACAATTTATTTCATTTTTTAACATTCTTGGTAATATGATTAACAAATCAGTCTACAGAGTTCAATACCATGGAGAATATCTTGTAGTCCTAATGCTCTCATTACCTAAATTTTTCATCATTGGAATCTAGTGGGGGATGAATAACAAGGAATAATAACCATCCACCTTACAATAAAAGATGATTTCTTTTATGTAATAAAATTATTGTAATTTAATTTTCCATCTACAATACATGTAAAAGTATTAATTTTTTGATAGTATTCACTAAAAATCCATGGAATTCCAGAGAAATAATATAAAAATTGTATAAGATAGACCAAACCCAAATAATTGATAAATATACTGAAATTACACAAAATAAAAACTGATATATTGCACATTAACATCAAAAAACATCATTATAATTTATTTATATAAAATATGTGATATATTATTAGAGTTTTATACCAAGAGAGGGGCATCTAGTTTGTTATTAGGGATGTAATGTGAGTGAAACTGCTGTTGGGGATAGGTATGTTGTGCATTTTTTGAACCTATGATGGACAATGTGGCAAGGGGGTGGTGTTACCACACATTGAAAAAGGCTATACGAGGTTCTTGGGAATTTCTTTGGGTGCATGTGACATGAGGGAGTATGGGGGGGGGGGATGGGGGTACTGGTGACATAGGTTAAGAAGATGATATAGGTTTGCTACTAGTACTGGGGTCACATGTAGCATGGGGGTACGATGGATGAATGGGGGGGAACTATGTGCATTTGTAGGTGACCCTTATTACACATGCATCTCAGGGGGTCTATATTTTCCTTATTGTCTATTGATGGAGATAATAGAGGGATAGATAGATAAATAACATTCCTTCTCTAATACTATGTTGAAGTTAGTCATCTAAATATGTGACACTTGAGTGAAGTCCAACTCATTATTTATAAATTTACAAACCAAAAGTACAGACAAGAAGTGCATGCTAGAAATTAAAATTTAAATAGAATGTGATAATATTAATCCTACACACATTGGATAGGATAAACCGAATCCTATGCATAATATATCAAGGAGTTATCAATTGTGAAATTAATGTAAAACATTAAAAAATGATCAAATAAGATCATATAGTCACCCAAACTTAGGAAAATGATGCTCAAGTAATTTGATATGTGTTGTATCTAATCATGTCTTATTATACGTTTATATGTGTTCAAAATTATTAAAAGTAAAATTTAAAAATTAATAATATTTTTTTAATTTTATAAATTAGGTATTAGAACCCATACTCCTCAAGTGTGTCCAGTGGATTTATTTATTGGGAAGTTAATACAAGAGATAAATTAGAGCTTCAAAATTCAAAAATCAAAATTCAAAAGATTTTAGAATGGGATACCCCTAACTCACACCCTTGGGCTTGGATAATCCTATTTCTAAACATAATATATCCAAAACCGCCTCAAGCTAAGACATATATATCTATCATAGTGATATTGGTATATAAAAACTTGACATGAGCTCCCAAAAGAACCATTGTAAAAATATTTTTAAGTTGATTAGAAATGAAAAAAACACCAATAATGATATAATTTTTCTCATAATTATCTTGTTTGAATTGTATTTAACATAAATATTCTTTATCTACTCATGGAAGACATTTTTTTGAAATATTGATTACAACATGATTGTCACACCAAATTTTCATAGTCTTATTAAGAGGATATTCAACATCTTATATCATCTATTATTATTAAATAATCTCTAAATTTATATTATCCATAGCATGATAATCAAATTTTATACTGGATTAGTAGATAATTTTCTATGTTTTTATTTATTAGGAAACTAGATTCATTCCTATTAATAAAATAAAACCATAAATAGATATCCTAAATGGATGACCACCCTGTATAGTTTCCATCACAAAAAACATCAATATCTATGAACCCATTACCAAAATGTAGTAATCTTATTCTGAGATTATTCTTTACATATCTAATAATGTGAAGTAAAACATCTCAATTTAGGTTTATCAATAATTCCATGAAATGACTCAACTTTCTTACTAAACATGCAAAGGTTTATTGAGTCATTGTTAGGTAGTTTATATTACCAACAAGTCTTCAGTAATTTTTCATCAAGAAGAAAGTATAATTGTTAGTGTGATGTGACTTCACATCAGCTTATATTGGTTTGGTCACAAAATATACCCATGTCACATTGGTCTCCCATAAAAAATAAATGGAATATTTTCTATAATAATTAAATATACATGAAGAACATTTGTAAACCTCAATCCCTATGATATATTATAGTAGATTCAAATACTATTTTTGAAAATTTTGATTCAGTATTTGAGTTAGTTAATCTTAGAACATAATTTCTTATAATTACTATATCATCAATATACACTACTGGAAGAATTATTCCTGCATTATAATGATGATAGAATATAGGGGAATCCTTTTTCTCTATAACATTCCAAAGTTACAGTCGTGTAGTATCATTTAAACCAATCCCTTAGAGACTACTTGAGTTCATATAACAAGTGGAAGAGAAACTATATCTTGGAGGTCTCCTCATGACACTACTGGAAATACACTATTTCCCAACGGTTCAGAACCGTTGGGAAAGCCCCTGAAACCGTTGGGAAAGGTTTTCCCAACGGTTCTTAGAACCGTTGGGAAGTAAGCCGTTGGGAAAAGTTTTCCCAACGGTTTACTGGCAACCGTTGTAATAGAGCCATAAAATTTACCCTACCCCAACGGTTACCCAAACCGTTGGGATAGTTTTTCCCAACGGTTCTCCCAAACCGTTGGGAAAACCAAATACCATGGAACATTTTCCCAACGGTTCCAACCGTTGGGAATTGGTGAAGTCTTTCCCAACGGTTTAAAACCGTTGGGAAAGACATGCTAAAAACTTATATGCCAACGGTTTGAAACCGTTGGCATACCTATGCTGCAAATTGCAGCACCCTGCAATTTGCACAGCCCCTGTCCCTGTCCATCACCACCAGTCATCAGGCCTCATTTTCACCTCATTTTCACCTCATTTTCACCTCATTTTCACCTCATTTTCACCTCATTTTCGATCCAACTATTGTACCAGTAATAAAATAAAACATACATATTCAATTACGAACAAATTCATACACATTTAACATATAATGGATCCTGAAACTATACAAATCCATAATTAAATTACAATTCATAAACATACATAATTCATATAGAATTCAATTTAAAATTTAGATGACAATTATACGTGGAATCTGAAATTCAATTCATAATATGATCGGTTTTTTCTATACCATATATTTTTACCTCAAATGATGTCCATTTTAAACAAAATACATACACCTGAAGTGATACCGGCCACACCGCACCTCAGATTGAGGCGGGGTTAACTCGTATACATCACATTTGACTCATGGATCGTTGTGCTAAAGTATCGACAGAATCCTAATGCGTTTGGTCGGTTTTCCGTATGCCAGTTGATGTTTTTCACTTAAAATGGCGTCCTTTTGAAACAAAAGACGGACACTATGAGTGGTGCCGACCACACCGCGTCTCCAATTGAGGCGGGGTTGATTCGTACACGTCACATATGAATCATGGATCGTTCTCCTAAAGTTTAAATGGAAACCGAATGCGTTTGGTCGGTTTTTCGTATGTACTTAAAATGTTGTCCATTTTAAACAAAAGAGTGACACTTAGACTCATCCCGACCACACCGCGACTCAGATTCATCCCGGGTTGGCTCGTACATGTCACATATGACCCATGGATCATTGTGATAAATTATCAAAAGATTCCGAATGCGTTTGGTCGGTTTTGCGTATGCCAGTTGTTCTTTTCATTTATAATCATGTCCATTTTAAACAAAAGAGACATAGTTAGAGCGGTGTCGGCCACACCACATCTCAGATTAAGACGGGGTTGACTTGTACACGTCACATATGACCCATGGATCGTTGTTCTAAAGTATCGATAGAATCCGAATGCGTTTGGTCGGTCTTCCGTATGTCAGTTGATGTTTTTCACTTAAAATGACGTCCTTTTGAAACAAAAGACGGACACTTTGAGTGGTGTCAGCCGCACCGCATGTAGGATTGAGGCGGGATGATTCGTACACGTCACATAGGACCCATGGATCGTTCTCCTAAAGTTACAATGGAAACCGAATGCGTTTGGTCGGTTTTCCGTATGTACTTAAAATGGTGTACATTTTAAACAAAAGAGAGCCATTTAGACTGATCCCGGTCACACCGCGACTCGGATTGACCCGGGTTGGATCGTACACGTCACATATGACCCATGGATCGTTGTGATAAATTATCAAAAGATTCTGAATGCGTTTGGTCGGTTTTGCGTATGCCAGTTGTTCTTTTCACTTATAATCCTGTCCATTTTAAACAAAACAGACACAGTTAGAGCGGTGTCGGCCACACCGCGGCTCGGATTGAGGCGGGGATGATTCGTACACGTCACATATGACTCATGGATCGTTCTCCTAAAGTTTAAATGGAAACCGAATGCGTTTGGTCGGTTTTCCGTATGTACTTAAAATGGTGTCCATTTTAAACAAAAGAGAGCCACTTAGACTGATCTCGACCACACCGCGACTCGGATTGAACCCGGGTTGCCTCGTACAGGTCACATATGACCCATGGATTGTTGTGATAAATGATCAAAATATTCGGAATGCGTTTGGTCGGTTTTGCGTATGCCAGTTGTTCTTTTTCACTTATAATCATGCCCATTTTAAATAGAAGAGACATAGTTAGAGCGGTGTCGGCCACACCGCGTCTCAGATTGAGACGGGGATGATTGGTACACGTCACATATGACCCATGGATCGTTCTCCTAAAGTTTCAATGGAAACCGAATGCGTTTGGTCGGTTTTGCGTATGCCAGTTCTTTTCACTTATAATCCTACCCATTTTAAACAAAACAGACACAGTTAGAGCAGTGTTGACCACACGCGCCTCGGATTGTGGCGAGGATGATTCGTACACCTCACATATGACCCATGAATCGTTCTCCTAAAGTTTCAATGGAAACCGAATGCGTTTGGTCGGTTTTCCGTATGTACTTAAAATGATGTCCATTTTAAACAAAAGAGAGCCACTTAGACTGATCCCGGGCACACCGCGACTCGGATTGAGCCCGAGTGGGCTCGTACATGTCACATATGACTGATGGATGTTGGGTCGGAGGTGATGGAAAGAGGGGGGGTGAATTGCCTTTTTAAAATTAATTAACAATTTAAAACAAATTTAAATGCAGCGGAAAGTAAAATGGCAAGACACAATTGATAACGGAGTTCGGCTTTAAACTCAAGCCTACGTCTCCGCTCCCAACTCAACCGTTAGGAGATTTATACGACCGCTTGCTTTTTAATGGTTATAGCAAGAAACCCACTAGCCGTTTTAAGGTAGGCTAGATCACCTTCTTACATCTTGCTTTTTTATTATGGTTGTAGCAAGAAACCCAAATTGAAAGAAGGAAGAAAAAGGGTGGTTTGTTTTAATACAAACCCAATTAAGAACTAAACAATTGAAGTAAATAATTTAGAACAAACTAGAGGAAGCCTTGAGCGCCAAGAGGTGAGTGTAGTTGATGTAGAGGCAGCCCAAGCTTCAAGGATGGCAATTGGATCTCAAGTAGCCTTTGAGAATTGTCGTAGGAGCCTCAAATGATTAAAATAGCTTTGGTATGCTTCGGTATATGATCGGTAGTGTTCCCGACATCCATGGACGTCTATTTATAGGAGAAATGCTCCCAAATACTTCAAAATAGCCGTTGGAGGGCTTTCGGAGCCGTTGGGGATCAAGTGGGCCAGCCTGGTCAGTTTGACTGAGAACACCGGCTGGCCGGTGCTGATCCACCGGCTGGCCGGTGCACCAGACAGAAGCAAGGGATTTCTGTCTGGCTCCACCGGCTGACCGGTGCTGAGCCACCGGCTGGCCGGTGGTCTGGACAGAAGCATGCTATTCTGTCTGGGTTCCACCGGCTGGCCGGTGGTCTGGACAGAAGGTATGCCATTCTGTCTGGGACCACCGGTTGGCCGGTGGCCAGACACCGGCTGACCGGTGGCACCTGGCAGAGGGCAAGGCCTTCTGTCGGGTCCACCGGCTGGCCGATGGGCTGGATCCGGCTGGCCGGTGACCTTACCGGCTGGCCGGTGGTCTCACACCGGCTGGCCGGTGGACTTAAACAGTCCATTTTGAATTCTTCTTGGGCCAGCTTCTAGGCACCCTATTTCCTATCATAAAAAACACTTGAAAACAAGTTAGAATACAATTAGAGTGATTGTGATCATTAAAATCCAAGAGAGAGGGGTGCAACAATGGATCGTTGTGATAAATTATCAACAGATTCAGAATGCGTTTGGTCGGTTTTGCGTTTGGTCGGTTTTGCGTATCCTGTCCATTTTAAACAAAAGATAGACAGTTAGAACGGTGTCGGTCACACCGCACCTCGGATTGAGGCAGGATTGACTCGTACACGTCACATACGACCCATGGATCCTTGTGCTAAAGTGTCGACACAGTCCGAATGCCTTTGGTCGGTTTTTCCTATGTCACTTGATGATTTTCACTTAAAATGACGTCTTTTTGAAACAAAAGACCGACACTTTTTGAGTGGTGTCGGCCACACCGCATCTCCGATTGTGGCGGGGTTGATTCGTACACGTCACATATGACCCATGGATCGTTCTCCTAAAGTTTCAACGGAAACCGAATCCGTTTGGTCGTTTTTCCGTATGTACTTAAAATGGTGTTCATTTTAAACAAAAGAGAGCCACTTAAACTTATCCCGGCCACACCGCGACTCGGATTCATCCCGGGTTGGCTCGTACACGTCACATATGACCCATGGATTGTTGGGATAAATTATCAACAGATTCGGAATGCGTTTGGTCGGTTTTCCGTAAGCCAATTGATGCTTTTCACTTAAAATGACGTCCTTTTGAAACAAAAGACGGACACTTTGAGTGGTGTCGGCCACACCGCGTCTCCGGATTGAGCTGAAACCACCGTGAAACATTCTAATTATTATTCGTGACGTGTACGCGCAGACGTCACGTCAATCGGACGTGCTGTTTGCGCGGTACGGCTCAATATTAGTGTTTTAAGTGATGCGCGCGCTTCGTAAACGCGCGTGAGGGGGGTCCAAACGGGTCGAACGATGTCGGAATGGCCTGAAATCAGACGACAAATACGGGTGAGTGATTTCTGAAGTGTTCGAGCAGACGGCACGTCAATCGGACTTGTCGTGTGCCCGCGGTGACCGACAACGCAGTTATGGTGTCATAAACGGCCAGAACAGGCGTCCAAGAATGAGGGGGGTTGTCCAGGGAGTTCTCAAACACACAACCACTAAAAGACAACAACATCCATAAAAACAGACAATATATAAAAATAATTCAACTCCAATACTATACTACGAGTCTAGATAAAACCAACAACTAGAATAGATTAAACATCAAATCTCAAGTCAAAAATGTAACGGATCAATATGTCCCACATCAGCATCACCATCTCCATCATCATCATCATCATCGCCCTCGTCATCGTCCTCCTCATCGTCATCACCCTCCACAACGCCTTCCTCCTCGCCTTCGCCCTCCTCCTCGCCCTTCTCATCTCCCTCCTCTTCCGCATCAGACTGCTCGCCATCATCATCTTCAAGCTCGACATCGGCCTGACCACCACTGGAACTGCCACCTGGTGCACCATATATAGAATGTATCGACGACATGTATTCATCAATCGCTGGGCTGGCCTCTGCTAGAAGTGTTGGACGTAGAACTTCAATAAATTTCATAAATGCACTGTTTGCCCTTGCAGACTGTTCTGCCGTCTCTGTGGCCCTTTTCTCAGCCTGTTCTGCCTGTGCCCTAACTTGCTGCAGCTCGGTGGCACTACAACTCGTACCTGAGGCAGGCCAATACCTCGTCGGGGCTATCCTAGGTCGGCAGCGTACTCTGCCAGAATGATCATCTCCCAACACCTGATGTAAGTGATCAGATGGCCCAAAATTGTCTGCTTCTTGGGCATCGAGGGCCTCTAAAGCATCCTGTTACAAATATAAATATATTTTTAAGTTACAAAATAGATATTAAAATATAAAATCAACAGATTAAAACTTACAATCTGCTGCTGAGTCGCTTCGTTGACAGCACGTCCATCCTTTTTTCGTCTACTCGAGCAAAACAGTTTTGCTCGAGGCACACGTCCTTCAATATTTTGTACTTGCCTCTACAATGACATTGAAAACAAAATTTATATAAAGACTTCAGCAAATAATTAAATAATTGAGGAAAAAAAAGAAAATGTAAGTCGTAAAGAAAACTTATAAACAATTGTCATACCTGCTGCCTCTCATGATCCGGCATCGTCGTGCGTCCTAGTGTATGGAGGTATTTTTTTGCATCAATGTTTTTTTTATTTTTTCCAGATGATTCCTAAATAAAATTCGATAATGCAAAGAATAATATTAATGCAAAACTTGAAAGTTATTATTTAAATACCTCAAATGTAATTCATACCTTAAACTGGGTACTCGTCCAATGAGTAATCATCTGACGATACTGCTCTATAGGACAATCATCCACGACTGGTACCGCCTCTAACTCAGTGCCAACTCTAGCACGCCAGCCAATATACAGCTCATGCTTGTAGGCTCTCCAAAGCTCGCCTAAATCCTTTAGACGTTCCATTCGTGCACCCTCACCATCAGGAAAATTAAATCGAAGCTGAAATGAAAATATTAATTTATATAAATACAAAAAAAAATCATGGAATTAAATACAACAGATTTTTTTACCCATATCTCTGCCCAAGCTCTATCTTTGACCTCATGTGGCAAATGTCTCCACGACAGCGGGCTGACGGGAATGATGTCGGAGTATTTGGCAAGCGTCGCCATAAAACTCCGACATTGCTTCCCTGTTTTCTCAACCATCTGATTGTCTTCATTATATTCCACCATAACCTGTGTGCGACGGTTCCACACCGAACGCATGCGTGTACGGCCCCGCCCCCGCCTCCTTTCAGTAGATGTATCTGTCATGAAAGAAAAACAAATATTTTATCAAAACATGTTATAATGAAAATAAATATTACTATAAAAATTTGATAGGGTTTTATAAATATACCTGTGCTAGTCTGATCAATGAGTGGCGCCGGATCCACAGAACCTGATGGAACACCCTCTGGTGGAACAGGAGTCGAAGACGATGGAATATAAAAGCTCGGAGAGACAGAAGTAGAAGGAAAAGAAGATGGAACAACTGTATGACCTGATGCTGACTGGGGAGTGGGAATCATCATGGGATGTGAAAATGATGGGGCAGAAGATGCAGAAGGTAGCGAAAACATGGGAGGTCTAAATATCCCGTGTGTCCCTAACGACACACCGGGATCAGAATGTGGGAAGGCTGAAATGTCAGTGGGAGGGGCAGGGTCTAGTCGGGCACGCGCAGCTCTATGTCCACCTCTGGTACGAACCCTCCTCGTACCACCGGACTGAGTACTCGGACCAGTACTAGGCTCCTCGTCGAATAACTGTCGACGTAATGGTGGATCCTACAAAAAAGTTTACAAAAAAAATTAATCACATGACATTATATATTCTGTAAATATATATATATATATTTGAAATAAAGTACCCACTGTAGGCACTAATGGTGGAATGCCCATCTCCTCCATCCGACGATTGTTCTCCGCCATTTTTTTTCTTCGTCTCTCTTCAATTGGCTTCATTTCCTGCATTGGAAAAAAAATATGTAATTAATTAGAAAAAGAAAATTAATGTGTAAACCAAAAAACTAAATATATGAGGGAATGAGGAGATTCATTGGTAATTTAGCTATCAATTGTTTTAGAAGATCTTGAATGAATTTAATAAAACATACAAGTTGTAATGTTCACCAAGTTAGAAATATTGTTTGATTTGGTTTGAATACAGTTCAATTCCAAATTAGAAAATGCAATTCAAATAAAACAGCAACCAATAAACATTGAAAATTCACATAACGGTCAAGTCAGCTAAAACATATTTGTGATCAATACTAAATAAATATGAATATTACCAACCTTAACAACCCAACTCGAGGTAAACCAAAAGAATTGAGAACATGGATGAATGATTCTATATATTTCCAACCACAACTTCAGGTTCACAATCAACTCTGACAATTGAGCTATTGGAGTCATCAAAAGAAATAAATGGATTGGTTCCAATGGCAATAGGGACAGTGTCAATTCCATCATCAGCATCATCAAAAATATGTCTTGGAATTACTTCAACTACGACACCAAATTCAGGTTGAAGTTGATCTTTGACATAAAAAACTTGTTTAGCCATTGATGCCAACACATATGGTTCTTCAGTTGCAAGAGTGCGGGTCATATTAATTACTCGAAATCCACAATCATCAATAAATGTGCCATGTCTCGTCATCGAATCAAACCAATGACATTTCATCATTGTGACTCGTCCATGAGAGTAATAATCCAATATTATTATTTTCTCAACGACTCCATAATAACCCACATTTTCAAGTCGCGGTCTACTATCTGATGCGCTGGCATAACAATCTTTTGTGGCAGTAACCATAATACCATCATGTTGTGTTCTCATGTTTTTGGCTCGTTCAGTGACAATAAATCTGTACCCATTGATAACAATTGATTTACAGTCACGAACCACGGTATTAGGACCAAAAGCCAAAGCTATTATTTCCTCAGAGACAGAGTCAGCAGACAAACTCAATACCTGCAATATAAATGACAGTTAAACTTAAGTAAATATTGAAATAATTAATTTAAACAGTAATATTTTTACCTTCAATTTTAACCAAGCAGAAAACTCTTTGCTATGCAAAGTCTCTCTCCTTCTCAAAGATAAAGAACGATGCTTCCTATTTATCATTGTTTTATGTTCCCTGTAGATAAAAAAATATGAATAGTTTAACAGATATATATGTAAGATATACATATTCAATTTTGTTACCTGATATAGTCATCGAACAAATCACAGTTGAACAAAACTGTGCGATGTGCCATCTCCCGCTCTTCATGGCTTAATGTCTTCAATGTATATGATCCAGGAATTCCTCCTGTTTGAGGAAGTGATGAAAAACTGGGTTCAATTTGCTCATATTGTTCTTCTTCATTTCTCATTGGTCTGTTCATTCTTGTAGTAAGATCAGACAAATACATTGAACAGAAATCCATACATTCTTGAGCTAAGTAACCGTTCACGATAGAACCTTCGGGATGATTCTTGTTTCGAACATAAGACTTTAATGTGAACATATTTCTTTCAGTTGGATACATCCAACGAAAAGAAACAGGTCCTCCGAGAAGTATTTCAGTTGGAATATGGACAGTCAGATGCAGCATGCATGTGAAAAATGATGGGGGAAATATTTTCTCCAACTCACACAAAATTAATGGGGCATCTGTCAACATTTTTTGCAAGAAAGACTTGGACAACTTCTTAGCACAAAGATCTCTAAACAAATGGCACAACCGAATAACACCCACCCTTACATTATTGGACAAAAGATGACGGATTGCTATTGGAAGCAAATCATGCAGTAGAACGTGATAATCATGAGTCTTCAAAGATTTTAGCTTCAACTCTCTTCTGTTGACCCGTTTAGATATGTTGCTTGAATAGCCATCAGGAACTATAATAGTCTCTAATACTTCCAAAAATTGTTTTTTTTCAGTAGGTGTCATCACATAAGAAGCACATGGAAGTTGCCATTTATTTTCAATGATACGCACAGGATGCAATTCTGGTCTGATGCCCCAATCCACCAAGTCACGTCGAGATCGTAAATCATATTTTGTCTTCCCCTTGACATTTAGAAGAACTGAAAGCAACATTTCACATATATTCTTTTCAATATGCATTACGTCTAAGCAATGACGTAGCAAATTGGTTGACCAATAAGGAAAATCAAAAAAGATACTCCTCTTCCTCCAATTGTAACAGGTTTCTGTGGAAACATTCTTTCTCTTTCCAGATTTCATTTGACCCTTCCCGAACGAAAAACTGAAATCTTTCAATTCATTAAGCACATCAGTTCCAGACATACGCTGAGGTGGATCATCGGTCTCTATAGTATTATCAAATCTTCGACGATTCATTCTATATGGATGATCCTTTGGCAAAAATCGTCGATGTCCCATAAAACTGAAACTACAACGATGTTTCAGTCTTCTGGATCGTGTATTCTTCATACAAACTGGACATGACAGTTTCCCCTTCGTGCTCCATCCAGACATCATTGCATAAGCCGGAAAATCATTGATTGTCCACATAAGCGCAGCGCGCATCTGAAATATGTCTTTCGAACATGCATCGTATGTGCGCACACCCACATCCCAAAGAAGCTTCAACTCTTTTATTAAAGGTTGCATGTATACATCAATATCAATGCCAGGATCAGAAGGACCAGATATGAGTATACTCATGAAAGTGAAAGGTTTTTTCATACACAACCATGGGGGAAGTTTATAAATGTGTATAAAACTGGCCATGTGCTGTGCGAAGTAAGCATCTGCCCAAACGGATTAAAACCGTCGCATGAAAGACCCAGCCTCACATTACGCACGTCAGCTGCAAAATCAGGATGTCGAGCATCAAATCTCTTCCATGCAAATCCATCTGCAGGATGAACCAACTCATCATCAGTCTTCTTTCTCTCGGTATCATGCCATCTCATTTTTATTGATATGTCATCAGACATAAAAAGATTCTGGAGTCTGGGGATCAATGGAAAGTGCCACATTACTTTCTGTGGAACGCGGGATGGTGTTCCATCAGATTTTGACTTCCAGCGGGATGTGCCACATTTTATACAATCATTTCGTTCAGCGGTTTCCTCCCAGAATAAACTGCAATCTTTCGGGCAAGCATGAATTTTGTTTCTTGAAAATCCAAGTTCCTCAACTAACTTCCATGCCATATAGTGGTTTGAGGGAATATCTGCATCATCTGGAAGTAAATCCTTCAAGAGGGTAAGAATGTAATCGATTGCTGTATTAGAAATCCCATACATAGTTTTCCCATGAAATAATCGGATTAAAAATTCCAGCTTTTTCATTTTATCGCATTGCCGATATACTGGAGTCGTGGCAGCATCATTCAATTTTTTCACCCTATCAATATCATCATTTTCACTAGATGCATCAGTTGTCCTCATATAGAAGTCTTCTTGAGTCGAAATCCTTTCTTTTTCATGATGACGAATAAACGGAAACCGATCATCTAACAAATTCTCCATTCCAGTCTTTTCATTTCGATCATCACCAATTTGAGATTTCGTTTTCTCCCCATTGTGATACCACAGAAAGTAGTTTGCTTGAAACCCATTTTTGGTTATGTGGTAGCTGACTTCTTCACGGCTCAACCAAGGTCTACCAACACAATTGGAACATGGGCAGTGTATGCGACCACTATCTGAAGCATTGTGAAATGCAAAATCTATAAAGCTCTCCAAATTGTTTTGAAAATCATCTAAGATCCGATCGGTTTCATACATCCAACTTCTGTCCATTCTGTAAAAAGAATTTATATAAGTCATTTTGTCATAAACAATTCAATAGGCATTAACTATAATAGAATATACATTTAAGTAAACACTAAAGGAAGAAAATAATCAAGGTATCAACTACACATGTCAAAAAAACATACAAATGTGTTATTGAAAAAATGTAAAACCAACAAGAACTTAATGTGTTATATCACATAACAGCATGACTCATCCCATAACCATATTAGTAGGGTATCATGAACATGAATAACATCAACCTTGTGCCATCCTCCTACCCTACATGACCCCAACCACATGCCACATCTTATTATAGCCTTATCACATCACACCTCACCGAAAAACACTAGGGAAATCATAGTACATCTCACCTGAAGACACATGGACAATCACATCGCATCTTGCCTAAAAACACATGGTAAATCACTTTTGAAGGAAGAGTAGGGAAGACATGGTAGCTATCCAAACATATAACCACCATCCTAGATATTAGAAAAAATACCCATAACTCAAAACCTCTGATCGTTGGTAAGTTTATCCAACTCTGGTTGGGAATGTGTAGAAATAACATAAAAATACATGATATATAGATAGCACAAAATACTCAACCTATGGGTTCACATTAACTACATAATCACACACTTCACTACTACCATAAAACACATAAACCACACCACCACCACACAAGACGCATATCATTGGAATATAATTCTACATTCAATAAGTCTATCTATGGAATTATCATAAGAATCCATGTATCAATTGGAATATAATTCTACATTCAATAAGTCTATCTATGGAATTATCATAAGAATCCATGTATCAATTGGAATATAATTCTACATTCAATAAGTCTATCTATGGAATCCCTCCCTTGGATCCATGTATCACCCATGGCTTAATCAATATTCAAAGAAATGAGTCTATCCGTGGAATTCCACTGTGAATCCATTTATCACATAAAGCGTATAATTTAATAGAAACAAGATTATATACCTGGCATCCTAATAGAATCCATGTATCACTATTTACTATTAATCATTTAATGAATTCCATTTCATTTAAACAATTCATTAAACATACCAAGGTCAAAAACTAAGGTATTTAATACAACTCACCTCAAAATGGCGACTCAATCAAATAATAACCTGAAAAGAATGAAGCTTCATTTACTCATGTTGTAATGACAAGATAATGAGATTCCCTTGCTTAATCAATCAATTTCATATCATGGTCTCAACATAACTCATAATGGCTAGCAATTCAATGAAAATTCAAGCACTCACATGGGAATTTTTAATAGAACACTCCTAACAAGACTATAAAGATATCACATGCATTAGTTATAATATATCTAACATGGTAACATAAAATATAAGATAAATTCAATCCAATTTCATAGATTCATAGCATAGTCTCTACTTTACTCACATTGGCAAGGCAATACAATTAAAACATGTGTTAAAAAATAATTGGCATTCATGTGTTAAAAGGGGAATGCAAACCATAAAATACCCTTAATTAATTTAATTTACAATTCAATTCAGAAATCGAACAATCAATTCCATTTATATAACCTTTCACAAATGACATCCCATGTTCAAGGGGTAAAATCCAAAAAGGAATTTTCAAGAAAACTCACCCTTAGGCTGGTCCGGCCGGCAGTAGCACCAAAATCACCTAAACTGATGGAAAAAATGAAAATAGGTTTAAATACTATCCAAACATTTGAATACATTTTCAGTTAAGAAGAATAATAACCTGAATAAGAGATGGAAAATTGAAGGCCGGCCGTACCTCCAAAATCGCCTAAATCCGCTGCTGCTCCCGTTTTAGGGTTGTGTATCGCGAATTGGGGAGAGAACATGCGGCTAGGAATTTGGGGAGGACCTTTGCCAACGGTTCTTAAAAACCGTTGGCATATGTCTATCTATCCCAACGGTTCTACAGAACCGTTGGGATAAACCTGCTAAAAAACCATCTATCCCAACGATTCTCATGAACCGTTGGGAAAAAGCTCCCTGGAAACCTCTATGCCAACGGTTCTAATGAACCGTTGGTAAAAACCTCCTTCCCCAACGGTTTCGAAGAACCGTTGGTATCTAACTGTGGGGAAAGGCCAGCATTCCAGTAGTGTGATTAACAAATCCTAGATTATTATCCATATATAACTAGTTGTGAAGGCCTTGTAGAACACATTTTTTAAATCTATTTGATGGTGAAGAACCCATGTAATTGTTAAATAAGTTTTGTATTTGTTTTTAACCATGCGTAAATACTATTTGAAGATATTGAGAATGTTTTTAAAATGTTAAACATGTATTCAGAGTGATTTGAGATGAATTTGAGTTATTGAGGATGTTTGGAGGTGAATTGAAAAGTTTGGATATAGCAACCCAAGAATTTAACACATATTATTACATGCTTTTTTAACAAAAAAATCAATTAATTACAACCCAAGGATCACGAGGCATATTTTCTTTAGAAGACTAGGTACATAAAAAATTAAAATAAAACAAAACATAACATCTTTATTTTTATTACCATTAGTGATATCCTAATTCTCCTTGAGCCCCTAAAACTTCATAGGATAACCTGGGGAATATAAAAAAGAAAGGGGTGAGATAAAAATCCTAGTAAGCAAATAAACATAAGTAAATATAACATGTGGGTCAAAGGTATCACATGATATCATAAAAGAGAAGGATAATGAGTAATAAAATGGAAGAATAATATAATGAACATGGTATTATAAGATCATAAAAATATAAGAAATATGGTATCAATATATAATATAACATAAACATGAGTCAGGTTTAATTTCCTAGACAATATCAAATGGTGGATAAAGTCCCATAATGGATTAATTTTATTCCCTAATCCCATACATAATATCTAATGAGACCATAAACATTACCCAATGCATTGAAGAAATATCTGAGAACACCCATAATAACACGTACATGCTTATGTATACCACAAAAGCGAATTAATCATAAGGTATAAACTTAATAATTACCCATGGAAAGAAATGGGTTTCATAATCTTGCCTAATGTATTAATAAAAGGATATTTCATAAATAAGGAATTTTATAAATGAAATTAAGCCATGTATTACCCCATCAAAGGAAGGGAGATTGGGATAGGAATATATATATATATATAAAATTTAGAATAAAATTTTAACATCAAAGGTTGTTGTTTTTGATGAAAATGTATTTAAAAGATCAAATTGAATATTTCTTGAGAAAAATACCATTTTCACTTTGAAATCACTTATTTGAAATCTAAAAATTTAAAAAAAATTATAATTTTTTTTTATTTTAAAATAAACATAGAAAATTTTAAAATAATCTTCAAATAATTTAATAATAATGATGGTAGGAAATTAAATTCATTCCATATAAGTTAAAATAAAACATTCCTTTCACACTTTTTTTAAAAAATAAAAAATACCTTATTCAGAAAATGATAGAAATATTCATTTTAAATAATTTTTTAAAAAATTAAAACTTAGGTGAAAATTTCTTTAATAAATCATTAGAGAATAGTAAAAAAAATTTAAAAAATTTAAAGGAAAATATAGACATGTTAGAGAAAGATTCCATATCTAAAATAAGATACAAGATCAGTATTACTTAGAAAAAATTTCTTAATGTTTCTTTATTAAATAATGGAATAAATGGAAACGAAACATGTAAAAAAATTAATAACTAGAGGAGAATAAAATAAAAATGGTTTAACAAAATTATTTTATATGATTTCCCTCAAAGGAACCTTGAACATAAACAATCTTGGAAAGAAAGGATATTGTAAAATAAAGCCTTTTCCACTTTGGTAACTTTAAAATAAAATACTATTGGATGAATTAAAATGAATTGTAACTTAAAATACCATTAAGTATATAGTATTAATGATTTAATAGGTAAATGGTGTAGCATATATACCATATAAAATAAATTAGGTGCATAATATTAAAATATGCTTCAATGAAGGTAAATTGAGATGAAATCCCTTAGATCGAGTTTGAATATTCACGTATGTACTTTATCTTTCTAAATAATAAAATTATGTTAATTATTTAAATTATTAATATAATTTTAAATTTTATTTATTATTATGTTATATTTATTTACTTAATCAATTAATTCCACGTTAAACTTTCTGACGATATTTGGTTTATATATCCAAAATTAATTCGGTAGGTTGAATATGATAAAAGAAGTCATTGTTCCATCATACACAGAATAATAATACTGATGTCACGACCCATCCCCGGGGGCTTATGCCGTGACTACCCTAATCCTACCTTCCATAGGCCAGGGGCCAACGATTAGCACCGAAAGACATATTCCCTAAAATTGGGAAGGCATTGACTTATATAACCTGTAAACACATACAAACAAGAACACAGAAAGATAAGAAAACTAGTAAACTGTATAGTAAATAGGGTGTGTACAGAAACAAAAAGGGGCCATAATACAAGCCCAACTGGAAAGTACAAGAAAAATAGGAAGTACAAGTAAACTGGAATAGATCCTGTGAACACCCACCAAGGATCCTATCTGAAGGGTAGGTAAAACTCTCAAAAGATCATCACTACGGTACGCCTCATCTAATGTCCACCTCCGAGCTACCTCTAGTCCTGGTACCCTCAGCCTCAATCAATGCTATCTGTCATCTGCACCAAACACAACAAGGTGTGGGCATAGACCGTGCAGGGGTGAGTATAATGATACTCAGTAGGGACCACAAGACCTTCAAAGGTCTCACAAAATCCAAAAAGGATAAACCACAAAGCATGAAAACAACTGAAAATCCGACTTAGGTATATGCCCATACATATACCTAATTTGTCAAGTAAAACCATCTCAATCATGAGGAAACACAAGGCCCAACTCAAAAGACCAAGCTCAACTGTCCCATAAAGAAAATAATACCACGAAGGTAAGTACCACAAAGGTAACACCACACAGAAGAATACCACAAAGGTATCACCACAAAGGTAAGTACCACAAAGGTAATGCCACACAAAAGTATTCCACAAAGTTATCACCTTAAAGGTATGCATAACAAAGGTATGCCATATAGAATTATACCAAAAAGGCATCACCATGAAGGTATGAATCACAAAGTAACACCACACAGATGATTAAGACACAGGTAAAGTCTAATCTCACATTAGGTATAACATAGGTATGGTAGTAAAGATGATTATATGTAACAACTGAATCATCTTACTCTGTTAAAAGGCAGACCCACGTAGGATCCTAAATCATCAAACCCACATGGGATCCTAGTATAGCAGACCCACGTAGGATCCTAGAGTAGTCCCACGTGGATTTCCTTGAGTAGTCCACGTGGGAATCTTAAACATAGACCCATGTAGGATCCCAAATCAGAAACCCACATAAGATCCCTTTATCATGTTATAACCAGCCACAAGGTTCCCACACTAAGCTCGCTTGATTCTGGGAGGGTACTCTCATAAAGACATATATCGATACTCCAAATTCCACGAATCCCCATGAAGAAGTATCCAAAGGACCGACACATAAAAGGGGTCTCAACGCAACAGACAGTGCATCAATCAGACGCCTGTTCTGTAAGTTATTGGCCTTTTAGTCCCGAGGGCCCTGTTGGATTCGTGTTCAATCCAAACATTCCATACCCCAACTTTATCCAAAACTCAAGCGGGGTATACCAAAAGGACCATATCGATCCAAGGTTTCCGGCGCCACTGATGGTTCGTCAAACGGATGCCCGTAGCTCAAGTTATGGTAGAAAGAGCAAAAAAGGTTGAAGTTGGTCTGGGTCTGGTTTGACCTGGTCATACTCGGCTCGGCTCGGGCCGACCCAAACCGGTTTGGGTCTACTTGGCCTGAACTGGGTCTAACCCTGGGTCCGGCCCGACCTACGGGGTCCGGCCTGGCCAACTGGGTCCGGCCTGGCCTGCCGATGCGGCCCGACCCACTGGGCGGCCCACGTTGGGCAGCCCGCAACTGGCCGGACAGCTATCCCTCCTCCATTGCGTGGTCTTGTGCTGAGCCACCACCAGTGGCTGGCAGCGATCCAACCACCCTTATTCGCCGTCGCAGCCTCATGCCGCAACTCCTGCACACTGGAAGCACGGATACGCACTGCCGCCTCCCCTTCGCGCGGCTGGCTTCCACCTCTGCTACACCACAACCGATGGGCCACAACTCTCCAATGGTGGTGTAGTTGCACCGCCACCATCTTTGCGGCTGGCCGGTGTTCTGGCCGCCGCTCCTGAGTTCTACCAGTTCCAGTCGCTGGTACCAGTCACCTTCCTCCTCCATCATGAAGAACGCATCAAAAACCACATAGGTTGCGAAGTGGCCATGCCATGTTCGTTTAGCCCACACCCTCCGCATTAGAGTGGTAAGAAGTGGCTCATGGGGATAGATTAAATGTAAAATAAATTAACTAAGATCAATCAAATCACACCCCAACCTTGTCATTCATTAGAGGAGTCGAGGGGTAGAAGATGAATTCATTGAAGAACGTCGGCGTTTGTTGCTTCCGTAAAGAGCTTCCGATCCGGGCTCAGGGTTGTTTCTTCATTCTTTGTTAGATAGGGTGTTCTTCGTTGGAGGAAGAGTTTCTCCAATGTTCTCCCCTTTTCCAATGATTTCCCCCAAGGAAAATAGGATCCAACAAATTAAAATAGGTTTTTCAAATTAATTTATGTTGGCACAATTAAATTCGGCGCAAATAAATGGAACAATTAATTAATTAGAGAGTTGAGAGGTTTTCCCCCATTATGAGGGGTTTGGGTGGTCCCCATCACCACAAATTCAAATTGTAAGTTTTCTATCGCTCAGGTGGTCCCCACCTCTATAATTTCAAAAAATAGGTTTCAAAATAAAAATAAAATGTTAACTATTTTGTTTTTCTTCTTACATGAAAAAGTGAAAAACCATCTTCTACCCTCGACCTACTGTAGTCGAGGTGAAGGTATCTTTAAGAGAATATCAGCACTACGAGTTAAAGGATGTACTCAGATTTCAATTTTGAGAACTGGTTCAAAAGTTATAAAAACCCTCTCTCACATTTACTGAACGTACTTAAAAAAAATTCAAAAATTCATTCCGTGCCTCAGAATCGTGCGATGTAAAATTTTGATGACTCGTAAAAATCCCATATAATTTTAAAAAATTACATGGACTTTCTGGGTCTTTAAATTCTCCCCACCTTAGGGATTTTCATCCCCTAAAGACACATTACAAAAACTAGGAAAAGAAGTGGGGGTACTGATCATGATTATGAGCCTCCCACTCCCATGTTCTCTCATGGAAGTTCCCATGATACCAATGTACAAGCACCAAAGGTATCAATCACCCATAAAGGACTATCTCCTATCGATCCTCAATCTCCACTAGAACCTTTGTAAACGTTGCCCTATCATCGATGTCCAGCTCACCCCAGTCAATGATGCGTGAAGGGTCGTGCACGTATCTCTTTAGCTGGGATACGTGGAAGATGTCGTGAACCTGGTGCAGCTGAGGTGGAAGAGCTAAGCATTAACCCACCTCGCCAACTCTGATGAGAACCTGAAAAGGTCCGATGAACCTTGAAGATAACTTTTCGGCCTGACCAAATCTTCGCAAACCTCGTTGAGGTGAGACCCATAGAAAGACGTGGTCACAATCCTCAAACTCTAGAGGTCTCTGTCTCCTATCAGCATAAGACTTATGCCTGCTCTGTGCAGTCTTCATCCACTCTTAGATGATCTACACCTTCTCTATGGCAGCCTGTACCATCTCTGGTCCCATAAGTGCGGACTCCCCTGTGTCAGTCCAGCATAAAGGCGATCTGCAAGGTTGTCCGTACAGAGCCTCAAAAGGTGACATCCCAATGGTGGAGTGATAGCTGTTGTTGTATGAAAACTCCAACAAGGGAAAGTGATCCTCCCAGCTATGACCGAAGTCGAGGATGCAAGCACACAACATGTCCTAAAGGGTTTGAATGGTCTGCTCAGTCTGGCCATCCATCTGAGGATGGAATGTGATGCTCAAATGAAGATGCGTCCTGAAAGCCTCCTGCAACCCCTTCCATAGATGGTAAGTGAAACGTGAATCACGATCAGAGACAATAGTAAAGGTTACTCCATTTAGCTGCACAATCTCCTACACATAGAGGCGTCCCAAGCTCTCTACTGAACCCTACTCTATGATCGGTAGAAAGTGGACTGACTTGGTGAGTCGGTCGATGATCACCCAAATATAATCATGAACCCTGGATATATGTGGAAGTAATATCATTAATTCCATCGATATCCCATCCCAATTCCACTCTGGGACCTCTAAAGGCTGAACTAAGAATGCAATTACCTGATGCTCCGCCTTCACTTGCTGACAAATGAGGCATTGAGAGACAAAATCTGCTACGACTTTCTTCATTCCTAGCCACCAGTTTTGTCATTAGAGATCCCGGTACATCTTTTCCACTCCTGGATGTACCGCTAGAGGGGATGTGAGGAACTCCCACAACAATTCCTCCTGAAGAAACACTATTACCATGGTACGTCCTCTGAAAAGGATGATGTGCTCCCCACCTTCGTAAAATCCATCAGGTACCTACCCTGAGGATATCTAAACACGTAGAGCCTCTCAATTAGTTTCCCCACACTATGCCTCCCTGACTCACTAAAGAAGTGGGGGAGTGACTGTAAGAGACTAAAGAAAAGCTACTCCACCTCGTTCCATAAAGGATATCTGTAAAGCGGCCAGCTACTCCATCACCTCACTTAGAAGCTGTATACCAGATCTCCTACTGAGTTCATATTCTACAATGTTCCACTTCCCAGGAGTATAGACTATCTTGAAGTCATAGTCCTGGAGGAACTCGAGCCAACATCACTCTCTTAGGTTCAGGTCCTTCTGAGAGAAGATATACCTGAGACTCTTGTGGTTCAAGTAGACTATAAAATGTTCACCCATTAAGTAATGTTTCCACATATTCAAGGTGAATACCACTGCTATTAACTCAAGGTCATGGGTAGTGTAGTTATTCTCATGTTGTCTCAGCTATCAAAAATCATAAGTGATAACCACTCGCTCCTGCATCAGGACACATCTAAGACCATTCCCTGATGCGTCACAGTAGACTACGCACCCAACGCCCTCCTCCAAAATCCTCAAGATGGGGGCACTAGTCAGTCTCTGCCTCAGCTCCTAAAAACTCCACTGACATCTCTCTGACCATATGAAGGGTTTCCGCTTCTTCATCAATGCTGATAAAGGTGCTTCAACTCTGTAGAAATCTGGCACAAACCTCCAGTAGTATCCAGCCAAACCCATGAAACTACATACCTCCGTCACACTCTTGGGTGGATCCCAAGAAAGTACCGCCTCAATCTTTGCTGGATCCACTGCAACTCCAGACTCAAAGATGACATGTCCCAGGAAGTGAACCTATTGAATATAGAACTGGCACTTAAAGATCTTACCATAAAGATGGTGCTCTCAGAGTGTGTCCAATACTACCTGCAAATGATAGGCATGCTCCTCCTCAGTAACCGAGTAGATCAAAATGTTATCGGTGAAGACTACTACAAAGCGATCAAGGTATGGCTGAAATATCCTGTTAATGAGTCCCATGAACATTTCTGGAGTGTTGTTCATGCCTAAAAGCATGACCAAGAACTCATAGTGGACATACTGACATCTGAAAGACGTCTTATGCACATCCTCGTCTCGTACTCTGAGATGGTGATAGCCTGATCCAAGATCTAACTTCGAGAACCACCGTGCTCCCTTCAGTTGATAAAAGAGGTCTTAAATCCTCAAGAGTGGGTACTTGTTCTTCACGGTCACCTGGTTCAGGCGCTGATAGTCAACACAAAGTCTCAAGCTCCCATCCGCCTTCTTGGCGAACAAAATCGAGGATGCCCAAGGAGAAACACTGGGCCAGATGAACCCCTTCCCCTATAAGTCCTCCAACTGTACTAGCAGCTCACGAAGCTCCGTGGGAGCTATCTGATATGCTAGTGTAGATATTAGTATCGTCCTGGAGTATAATTCAATGTAAAATTTTACCTCTTTGTGAGGAGGTAGACTTGGAACATCATCAGGGAATACATCTGCATACTAGTCCACCACTACATGATAACTCAGACTCTCCACATCAACCGCTCCATGGGTAAGGCTAGCCAACTGTTGAGTGATCGACCAAAATCTCCTCTGGGTAAGATATCCTATGCTACAAAGGCTACCTTCTCTCTAGTGAAGGTAAACCTAGTACCATCATCGCAAATACAAATCACTTTTCACTAATTATAGTCAATCTGAGCATGGAATGTAGATAACCATTCCATACCCAAGATGATGTCATAAGACCTCGATGCCGCTACCAGGAGACCCCAGCTGAAGCTCTTGCCTCCTAGAGTAAGCTCACACTGCCAGAACCAGTGTGTAATCATTTAATCCTCTCTTGTAGGAGTCTCTATCCATAAGGATCGAGCCAAAGACTCCATCGGAATCTTAGAGCTCCGAAAGAGGGTAGTGGAAATAAAGAATGGATGGAACCTGTGTCTATAAGTATTTCTGCTAAGGTGAAGTAGACATAGATCATAACTCGTATCATCTCCATAGCGCTGTGATTGTAGGCCTCAGATGTCTAGAGCTAAGATCTCCCCTATCCACTGGCTCTCTATGGTCGGGGTTAACCGCCTGGTGGTGGTGGTGGTAATATCTCGAATCATTGCCCACCGCCAGCTGCACGACCAGATCCTTTTCCACGTTCGCCTACTCCCAGCGGACCTCCTCGATCAAACCTCTATCTCTACCTGGGAGGTACTTCAACCATCTTCTGATCATATGTACGATGGGTCGGGTAGTCTCGACCCATGCGACCCTGCCCGCCGCATGCGTAACACAGCCTACTCCTCACATGACTAGCTCTGTCTCCAGTTCCCCGCACAACTGACCCTGAATCCTCCGGTCGTCCACCTATAGGTCTGGTCCTCTTGGACCCCAATGACATCTGTCTACTGCCAGCTGTAGAAGACTCCACTAATCGATACCTTGTGGTGGGTATCACTACTGGTGACTGCTCAGCAAGAAAAATCTCCACTAAGAGGGCTCACTCTAACACCCCTAACTACGTCGGGATGCTGAGAGAAATCATCAAAACCCTGATCTCCCGCCTAAGTCCCTGCTTGAAGGTATGGGCCCTGAAGAATGGGTCTCACACCATATCAGTGTAGTAGAGTGAGAGTTAGGTGAACCTCACTCAGTACTGATCCATAGTCATGTTGCCCTGCTGTAGATGAAGAAACTCCTGTATGCGCACTACATGAAGGGTGGCTGGGACAAACTCTTCCCAGAACAGGCTCTCAAAGTCTTCCCAAAGAAATTTCACCTCGTCTTGAACCTGGAGCATCAATGTCCACCATCAGCTTTCTGCTGCATATAGAAGACTGGCAGCAAGGATCACTATGAGATTAGCTTGTGTCCCTACTAGTCGTAAGACTCTCACCATAGCCTCCAGTCAATCCTCATTCACCTGTGGGTCCGTCTCACCCCTATAGATGGGTGGCCTCTGGCACTGGAACTCATTCAATGTGCTCAAGAAGCATGCACTCTCTACTGCAGGGGCTAGTGGCATCAGTGTCCCAATGGGTAATGGTACCGCTGGTGCCTCCACTGGTTCCCATAATAAAAGAGGGCCCTACACTGAGGCCTCATCACTCGGTGGGCTATCATCGCGTACTATACCCAGAACCCTTGCTGGATGTCTACGTGGAGGAATCCTAAAAAAAACAGGTGTTCCATGGTAAATAAGTTATAACTGGTGAGTTGAATAAAAAAGATCAAAAATAAAACTTTTCAAAACACACACACAATTAGTGTTTTTGTGCACCGAGTCAGAAATTAGATGTTGGGGTCCTGGCGTATGGATACATCGGCCACTGCACCAACAATGGATTCCCTAAACTGATAACCATAATCACTACACCTAACACTATTTCCATTAAAAAGTTCAGAGTCCAATTATCTACAGTAGAACCGACTCCTCTAATACCAATTTGTCACGACCTGTCCCCCGGGGCCCGTACCATGAATACCCCAAGCCTGCCTTCCATAGGCCAGGGGCTGGCGACTAGCACCGAAAGGAATATTCCCTAAAACTGGGAAGACATTGCCTTTATAACCTATAAAAACACACAACCAAGCACACAACAAGATACGAATAAAAGTAAACTATATAGTAAACATGGTGTGTACAGTAAGAAAAAGGGGCCAGAATACAAGCCCATATGGAAAGTACAAGAAAACTAGGAAGTAAAAGTAACCTAGAACAGCTCCTGTGAACACCTTCCAAAGATCCTGCTTGAAGGGTAGGTACAGATCTTGAACGGTCATCACTAAGGTATGCCTTATCTAATTTCCACCTATGAGCTACCTCTAGTCCTGGGACCCTCTGCGTCGATTAATGCTATCCATCATCTGCACCAAACACAACAAGGTGCAGGCATAGCCCATGAAGGGGTGAGGGTAACAATACTCAGTAGGGACTCCAAGACCCTAAAAGTTCTCACAAAATCCACAAAGTATAAACCACAAAGCATGAAAAAAATTTACAACCCTACTTAGGTATATGCCCATACATATACCTAAGTTGTAGAGTAAACCCATCTCAACCATGAGGAAACAAAAGGCCCAATTCAAAATCCCAAGATCAACTATCCCAAGAAGGAAAGAATACCACAAAAGTAACACCAAGAAGGTAAGTACCACAAAGGTAATGCCACATAGAAGAATACTAAAAAGGTATCACCACAAAGGTAAGTACCACAAAGGCAACGCCATATAGATGTATACCACAAAGGAATCACCACGAAGGTATGCATCACAAAGGTATTCCACACAGAAGTATACCACAAAGGTATAACCATGAAGTTATGAATAACACATGTAAAGTCTTATCTCACATCAGGTATAACATAGGTATGATAGTAAAGATGATTACATGTAACTACTGAATCATCTTAATCTGTTAAGAGGCAGACCCACGTAGTATCCTAAATCATCAGACCCATGTAGGATCCTAGTACAACAGAACCACATAGGATCCTAGAGTAGACCCACATACATTTCCTAGAGTGGTACAAGTGGTACTCTCAAACATAGACCCACATCGGATCCCAAATCACAGACCCACATAGGATCCCTTTATCATGTTACAGCCAGCCACAGGGTTCCCGCACTAAGCTCTCTTGATTCCAAGAGGGTCCACTCCTCAAGACACATATTGATATTCCAACTAACACTAAGTCCCACAAAGAATTATCCCAAAGGACCTCCATGTAAAAGGGGTCTCAACGCAACAGACGGTGCGTCAATAGAATGCCTGGTCTGTAAGTTATTGGCCTTTTAGTCCTGAGGGCCCAGTTGCATTCGTGTTTGATCCAACCCTACCATAAATCAACTTTATCAAAAACTCAAGTGGGGTATACCAAAAGGAAATTCTCGATCCAAGGTTTTGGGATCTGCAGACAGTTCGTCAAATGGACGCCCGTAGCTCAAGTTATGGACGAAAGAGAAAAAAGGGTCGAAGTTTGTTTGGGTCCAGTTCGACCTGGCCCGACCCGACCTAGACCAACCCGACCCGGTTCAAGAAGAACCGAATTGTACCGACCAGACCCTGGTCCGGCCCTGGGTTCGGCCCAACCCACCGGGGTGGCCCACGGTGCGTGGCCCACTGGGCGGGTCACGACTGGCCTGATGGCTAGCCCTCCTCTGTGGCGAGGTCATGCGCTGCGCCACCACCGGCGGCCGACATCGAGCTGGCTACCCTCCTTTTCCACTGCGGTCTCATGCCATAGCTCCTACACACCAGTGGCTCAGACACGCGCCACTGCCTCCCCTTTACGCGGCCGACCGTGGGCCAGCCGCCGCCTCTGCTCCGCCGTGGCCGATGGGCTGCGACCCTCCACCGGAGGCCCGATTGTGCTACCACCATCTTTGTGGTCGGCTGGTGTGTCGGTCACCACTCCCGAGTTCTACCAGTTCCAGTCACCTGTAGCATTCATCGTTGTCCTCCATCGCAAAGAACGCTTCAAAAACCACAAAGTCTGTGGAGTGGTTGAGCCATGTTCATTTGGCCCACACCCTTCACATTAGAGCGGTAGCAAGAAGAAAATGGGGAGAGATTCAAAATAAAAGAAATTAATGAAGATTAATCAAATCACACCACTACCTTTTCATTCATTGGAGGATTCGTGAGGTAGAAGATGAAGTCATTGAAGAACGTCAGCATTTGTAACTTCCGCAAAGCGCTTCTGATCCGGCACAGGTTCGGTTCCTCATTCTTCTTTGGAGAGGGTGTTCTTCATTGGAGGAAGAGTTTCGCCAAAGTTCTCCCCTTTTCCAACAATTTACCCCTTGGAAATCAGGAGCCAACAAATTAAAATAGGTTTATCAAATTAATTTATGTTGGAATAATTAAAGTTGGAACAAATAAATGGCATAATTAATTAATTGAATATTTGAGTGGTTTTCCCCCATTAAGAGGGGTTCGGGTGGTCCCCACCACCATGAATTCAAATTGGGAGGTTTTTCTAGCTTATGTGGTCCCCACATCCATAATTTCAAAAGAGAAGTTTCAAAAGAAAAATAAAATATTAATTATTTTATTTTTCTTCTTCCAAGAAAAAGTGAAAAACTATCTTCTACACTCAACCTACTGCGGTCGAGGTGAAGGTCTCCTTAAGTGAATATTGGCCCTGCAAGTTCAACGGTGTCCTAAAATATAAATTTCAAGCACTGGTTCAAGAGTTTTAAAACTGGAGAGTCATTTCACCAAAGGTATGTTTTCAGTGTCCCAAATTATATTTACCCTAACAAGTATAGCACCAGTAAGGGGTCGATCCACAGGGAACTAAGAGATTATTTTATCTTACTTAACTTAGTTTGTATTTTTTTTAAGTGAAGTTTGATGAATTTAGAGTCAATTTCTGTTGGTTGTTTGGGTACAAAAATAACAATTGATTTTTAAGCTTCTTTTAACAAATTAATTTCTGGAATGAAAGTGAATATGGGAAATATGATTTTGATACAAATAAAGATAGAAATGCATTGGGGTTGTGTATTTGTGATAAGTTTATTATTTAATCAAATTTCTTAGGAGGTTGTTTTGTTCACAATAACCCAACTATCTAGGTTTAATTTGTAGTAAAGTTTCCTTGGTCCGGTAAACTTTATATGTAGAGCTGAAGAAACTAACTCCTTGGTCCAGTAGTTAGTGTTTAACAGGTCTTTATTTGGCTTAGTACATTTTGAGCCGACAGACACTTCCAATGGTCATGGAGTTATTCGTCGTTATTCTTCTTTTGATTCTGTGAAAATTCTTCCCTTGGTCCGGTATAGAATTTCCAGGGATAATATGAAGTGATTTAAGAATAATAATAAGTGATTATTAAAACAAACACATTCAAAGAAACATAATTCAAATTAAAAATTATCAGCTTCCACAACCCCAACACACTGGGTGTTTAGTTACACATATTGAAAATTATGAGCACAAAACTATTGATACCTATTGAAATCATGCTTGGAACTTTGAAAAAGGAATGATTCTTCGGTAGAAAGAAGAACGATGGTAGTATGATGGCAGAGCGTCAATCCTTCGAGCCTTCAACCTTTCCTCTATAATTTCTATCTACACCACCCTCACAGGTTCAAAGGCCAAATCCTCCTTTTATAGAAAAAATAAGTACACGGCGTGTGGAAAATGTACATGCTGTGTACTTTTGTCAACGTGCTTTTGCCTCCTTTTTCTCTACTGGTAGGCGGCCTAACATGACTTCTTTGACTTAGAAAACGGTGCCGCCTAGTAGGTGAATATACATGGTATGTAGAACCACCATAAATGTCATGTAGTCTCAAAATTCATCCACCAACCACTTCTAGAAATGTATACACGACGTGTAGAAATGACACACAACATGTCTCCTTCAGTCGGCCACATGGTCGTGTAGACTCTTCTCGGCCACCAAATGCTTCTAGAATGTCTTACATGATGTGTATATTGTGAACATGGCATGTACCAACTTCTGGGTACTTGGGCATGTATTTTTCCTAGTCAACCCATGTCTGAACTTGAATGTACATAGTGTGTATATAAGTACATGCCGTGTAGTTGGAAATTTTTTCTCAGTTCTCCTCCGTTTTGTTCATTTGGACATAAATCTTCTAAAAATGAAAAAGATCACCAAAATCAATGTTCTTGTACACTAAGTAGTAGGTAATTTCTGAAAACTTGTTCTTATTTATCAGTAGAGTATATGAAAATTTATACACAAATCGGGTGCATCAAAATCCGCCATACTTAGTCATTTTCTTACCCTTAAGAAAATCTCAACATATAATTAAAAGAGTCTATATTATAAGGAAAGAATTTAGTTAATCATAAATGTAAATAATAAGTTATAGGATAATTTTTTTTAAAAAGAATAAAAAATAGTTTCAATTAAGGAAATATTCTAATCATGCCTCGTATATAATTCAATTAACTACTTTCATCCTCTTTTAACACATGTTTCAACCTTTCAAAAATAAGCAATCCACTTGATGATTTACCTTACCAATAAAATACTCAACACTCAAGATAATTTTAATCAAAGTTATTCTCATTCAAATATAGATACACTCTATCCATAGGTTTTCAAGAAATATAGTTCTCCACTTTATAAAATTTAATTTAAAAAAATCATGAGGGATTTTCAATAAGGATCAAATGTTTCTATGGATAAAGGTTGGTAGGTAAAGATGTGAAAATAACTCTGAGGCTTGAAAGGGGAGGCTAAATTCTTTAAATAATAATGCATGATATTCAAAAATTAAGCTCATTATAAAAATTTCCTCCACAAGAATTATCATAGAATCTCATCACCACTATTCCCTTAGTTGAGTAGGTAGGGTTCACAAACCAACAAGTGAGTATAAGGCCCCTTTGTTTGTAATTTTTTTAAAACAAAGGGGACCTCTCAGAATGTCCAAAAATAGAGGTTTGGAACCCTTTTAGCCCCATATGATCAAGAGGCTCCCCCCATACTTAATTTCTTGTCAATTCACAAAATTATGCCATGAGTCACCAATCCCTTATTTTGAGCTCAAATGAACAATCATGAAAAATCATAAAAGAATTTGGGTAGGAAGGGAAATAGGCTTGTATTATGGATTCCTATAAAGGCTATTAATGGTCTCTAAGGGCTTCACGAAGATAAAATGTAGGGTATGTCTCAAGATAAAGAGGTTTAAACAATCTAATGCCTCAATCATTTTAATGTAACTCAAAAATTCCACATGTTTTGAAAAGAAAGCTTGCAAATTTTGGAATTTATGTATATTATATGAATCTCTCAAGAAAGAGGGAATCAAAAAGAATATGAAAAAAGGTTCAGAATACCTCTTAGGAGTGGAAAAAAAATAAAGAGAAAATCAGGTCATGAATTGAAAATAATTGATTTGTCTAATTGATGTAATTATCCAAAAATTACAAGTTTCAATTTAAATTATATCAGAAATCATTTTAAAACACTTAAGAACCAAAATGAACATACAATTTTTTAAAAATTTAACACTTTGAACTTATTATTTAAAAATATGATTAAAAAAAATTATCTTTACATATTAAAATATATCTTCTAATATTGATGTCTCCTAGAAACTGAAAAGGGCAAATACTAAAGAGGTCGAGAGATGCCCCCATACTTAAAATGGCACTTTTTCCACCAAGTGCCCAAAAATAAGAACAAGGGAAGGTGGAGACACAATATTGGACCAGACTAAGGGGAAGTAAGGAAAGAAGTAAACTTAATAAAGAAAATTAAGTAATGGAAAAAGAATACTCCCCTCATGTCTAGGCATAGGAAAACGGAATGTGATGTAAAAGTACATCCCAAAACGTGCCAGAGTACCTGTGAGGGGGAAAGAAAGAGAACACTGCAAGCATGCATAACAAACACAGGCACAAGATATCAACAAAATATATATAAAATGAAAATAATGTGTCCCAAAACCAATCAAGGGGTTACCTCAGAAGAGGCATCATCCAATACAGAACCAGCCAGTAGAGAGGGCTCAGGAGCCGTGGAAGTGGGAGGCTCAGAATCTGCATCTGGAAGGGAAGTTGAAGAAGTAGGAGATGTGGGTGCTGGACTCGGAATATGAGGATCTACAGCACTCCCTGGACTGGAAATAGTGGTGGCAGTAGTAGTAGTAGCAGTTGGACCCATAGTAGATAGTAGAATGGAATATGTGGCCAGCGTAGTAAAGGTTGGTGGACCTGCAGAAGAAGGCCCAGGAACCGAGGCAGAGGCAGGCTATGGGGGAAGGGGAATACCAAGATGCTAAAGAATAAGCCCCAACATCTACTTGAAGCGGTCCTGGCGGCTAGCTATACGAACCAAATGTTTCTCCATCGTATCGAGGCAGAGGGAAAGGGAGAGACCGACCGAGGGTGCGGGGGCCGGGGGGTAGGTGGTGGTATATAAGAAGTAAGGCTAGAATATGTGGGGTCAATAGAAGGGGGTGTGGTTTGGAAGCTGGTGGTGGTGGGGGAGGAGGTGGTGGTGCAGGAGGGTCAGCAAGTGGGCGGGCTGGATCCTGGGCAAGGACATAGGCACCCCCTGCTTCAGGACCAATCCCATGAGAATAGGCATGAGATAGTCCATCTGTAGGGGGGAACCTAACAAGTCATGAGGTAGAGAAGTCTCAAATACTATGAGATAGTGGGAAAGGTGAGTGGCGTAAAATGCACTGTTTAGGTTGCCCTGACGGCCAGTAAACATGGCATGGAATTAGGAGGCGGCTAGGTAAGGGAGGTCCAGGTAGTCCTGCCGGATGACACAGGTAAGGATATCCATGTCATGACTGGTCATGACCCCTATATCCTCATGGTGAGGGAAAATAATGACGCTAAAGCACCAGTGGGTGAAACCAAGGATGGGGTCGATGATGAGGGTACTCTTCTATGAGGTAGGGGTGTAGCGGTGGTTAGGCCCAACAATCTCCCGCAACATCTCCACAAGCTCAGAGTTCTCAGGCCTGGTCAGGGTAGAAACAAGGGGTGGGGTGATAGGATGGGGGTAGAAACCACACCCTTGGATGAACTCAGTCATGGTGATGGAAAAGCATCGACCACCCTATTGGAACCGAACCACAGGTACCGCATCACCAGGTGTCTCATGGTACTCAGCTCCGTCGAACTCGAATGAGGCAGAAAACTCCAAAAATAAATTGCAGAATATAGGAGTGCTGACCTGGAAAATAGAAACCAGTGGAGTGTGTCCAAGGAGATCCTCTAACTCTCCTCATATTCTTAGATGCTGAGGAATGTTTCTGTCGAAGTAACAACCACTCAACGGAATCAGACGACGAGAGAAGCGCCGAACCCTGTCATGTGCCAGATCGGTGACCGGGAACACCATTCAGGGTTAGGGAACACCTGAAAGTCCTGGCCCAGGTGGAGGTGTAGTAGTAGGAGATGGCTCTGGGGGTAGATCCACTGAAGTATATGGAGGCCCGCTAGATGAATCGGTCGATGTGGGGCCAGCAGCTATCAAAGGGGGAACATGAAGTGCGATAACTATTGGAGATAAAATAATAGTGCTCGAAAGCTCAGTATGGGGTGGTGGAGTCGTAGTGCTACTAGAACTAGCCTCCGCGGAGGCATTAGGTGGTGGAAGGATGACCAATAAAGGGAGTTCGTATACTGGAGTGGCTGGGTCTGGCTGTGTCGCAGGCTAGTGTCGAATCCGATGATAAATGGGCCTATCTCCCTCAGTGGTAGAGGTGGGATGCTTCCCATGAGAAGGATCTTGGTCTTCCATAACCTGAAAAATAAATTAAAACCAAACAAAAGAAAAATAAAAGAAAAAAAAAACAAGGAAAATGTGAGAAAACTGAAAAATAAAAGTATACGGTGTGTACATCCAGAGTATACAGCGTATAGTGGAAGCTGGGTATCATCCCGTGTTCTCTGGATAAACACGCCGAGGGAGTAGAAGATAAACCATGTATGGGTACACGGCATGTACCGAACATACACGCTGTGTTCATGCAAAGTGGACATGGTCGTGTAGGTGTAAAGACATGGCCACGTTTGTTAGCAGATCTAATCATAAAGGACACACCGTGTACAGTTCCGACATGGTGTGTATATGGGCATAGGAACATGGCCGTGTGGAGGGCTAGACATGGGACGGCCGAAAGAAATGGTAGACATGGCGTGCACCAAACACACCCACCGTGTAGATGAACATGGGGTGTGAGGCCTTGTTAAGTGCTACACACAGAGGGGCTAAAATAAATGATATACACGGCGTGTACCGAACACACATGCCATGTATATGAAAATGGTGTGTGAGGCTGTGTGCAAAGGGTACTCGGGCACGATGGGGGAAGGTACACTGTGTTTACCGAACATACACACCGTGTATATTTCAAAATGCGAAGTATTCTGTGTGTGGCAATGTAAAAAGTACATGGCGTGTGTTCTTCATTTCATGGTCGTGTCTCATGGAAGTTGAATGGTTGAAAGATCCCAAAACACCCTAAATTCTTATAATAACTTGAAATAGTGAGCGTAGAAGGGAGTACCTTGACTGATGATCACAATGTAAGAAGAATCAGAACCCAAAACGAACCAAATCGATGGATCTGGAAGTAAGGATGTCAGGTGTCGTTCGGGAGAAGAAACGAGAAGAGGGGAAGCACCACATGACATGGCATGAAGTTGGGAGGCCACGACTTATATAGATTAAGTACACATCATGTACATCTGTACTACACGCTGTGTATCTTAATTTTGTTTTGAAACATATATATATATATATATATAATTATTATAGTAAACTATATAATAATTAATATTAATAATTTAAAAATAATAAAAATGGATATATATATATATAAACATAATTTAAAAATAAAACTATACACGTAATTTTGTGGGCTAATACACGCCGTGTGTTTAAAAATTGTAAAAAGAGAAGTACAACATTTGGTCTGGTGCTTGGGGAGAGGTTCGAACCGGCGATCGGCCATTCCGAATGGAAGCCCTCAACCACTGGAATGAAGGTTGTACTACTGATCATATTTATCATTTATATACATTTAATCTATACATCCTATACACATGGGAAGAAAGAAAATTCACGGCGTGTGGTTTTTAATTATACAAGAAGGGGATAAAGTAGGGAGATTAGCTGAGTTCGAACCCGAGTCTTTTGGATCCAGGGCCGAGACTTTGAAAATCTACCAAATTCATCTGCATGAATTACTTTATATGGAAAAGTTTGTTTATTTTAGTTTTAGAAAGAAAACAGGGCACACATGACATATATTGGAAGACATGCCATGCGGTTTTATTAAAATGGTAAATGATGGAAATTGGGCGATTGTCAGGATTCGAACTCGGGTCTTTTGAAGCTAGGTTTCGATCTTGGCCAATCGACCCATCCCCATCATGGGTTTTCTTATAAGCTAATATATATATATATGAAATTTACTACACATGCCATGTAAGAAAATATAAAAATAAAAAGGAGGAATCCCGTGCCGAAGGTAGGCCGGGAGGATTCGAACCGGGGATGGCTCTGATAAACTCCAGTGACCATACCATCAGCACCGACATCATCCCTATTTATTTATTAGTTACTCTATAGATTTATAATAGCTAGATAAAATGAAAAGGAAAAATTACATGCCGTGTGTATAGGTGGTACATGGTGTGTATCCTCTGGGTTGCCTCCCATGAAGTGCCTTTGTTTTAGGTAGTTGGATCGATCTACATACCATTGCTTACCTAATATTTTTGGTGGATAATAGTCCCAATAGTAGCCACCATGGCCTTCTAGGAATTACAAGTTCTCTGGCTCTTCTTTAATGAGAATTTCTGGAATGATAAAGTTATCAGAAATAAAGGAACATACCAGATCATCCACTAAGAGATCGTCCATGGTAGTTATCGCAGAACAATCCTCATGATCGGGCGATGATGCTTGCTTGATGGACTTGAGGAAATTTTTGGAGAATCTATCATCTCCCACTCAGAAAATCAACTACCCCTTGTGCACATCAATGACTACCTTCACAGTGGCCAGGAAAGGTCTTCCAAGTATAAGAGGTTCCTTCTTGTCATCCCCCATGTCGAGAATGATGAAATCAGTGGGGATGATTAATCTACCCACTTTGAATAGCATGTCCTCTTGTAATCCCTTCAGATGTTTGATGGATTGATCCACAAGTTGATGGGATACTCGGGTAGGAATCAAATCATGGAGCCTGAGCTTCTTGAAAACTCCAAGGGGCATGAGGTTCATGCTGGCCCCAAGTCATAGAGAGCCTTCCCAAACTCGCATGGTCCAATGGTATAAGGAATAGTGAAACTACTTGGATCCTGGAGTTTGGGAGGGATTGAATGTTGGACGACTGCAGAACACTCCTTGGTTAGGGAAATGGTGCCCAGATCCTCCATATTTCTTCTATTGGAGAGTATGTCCTTCATGAATTTGGCATAAGTAGGCATCTGCATCAGTGCCTCTGCAAATGGGATATTTATGTGAAGATTCTTGAAAATGACCATGAATTTTCCGAACTAGTGGTCCATATTTCTATGTTTCAATCTCTCTGGGAAGGGTAAAGTAGGTACAAAAGTTTTGACAACCTCTTTCCCTTTATTCTACAAATCATCCTTCTGTGGGATTTTGGATGAGGAGGGGTCGGTATTGGTACCTTCTTCATCAATAGGGGGTGCAGATGCACCTGTCTATTCTGGTTGGTGCTGTTGGGGATATTTTCCACTCTGAAGTATGACTACATGAGCTTAATCCCTCATTTTCTTATCTGTATTTCCCAATAGAGTACCGGGTTGTCTTCCTGAGAGTTGGTTTGCCAACTGGCCAATTTGGTTCTCCAGGCCTCTAATTGATGCCTCCTGATTTTGGAACCTCGTCTCAGTAGTAGATATGAATTTGGTCATAAGATCCTCTAACCTTGAGGTGTTCTCCTGCTGAGGAGGTTGTTGAGTTGGTGGAGGTGGCGGCTACTGCGACTGCTGTGGGCGAGGGTTCTGATACCTTTGCTGCTGATAAGAGCCCTGTTGGGGCTGTTTCTGCCTCTGGTACTGGTTCAGATAGGGAGGCTGGTTGTAGCCGGGCAGTCGCTAGGGTGGTGGATTTTGTTGTTGTTGGCCCCAGCCTGTGTTTTGCTGATCACACCATGCCAGGTTCTGGTACTTCTGGTACTAGTTGGACCCTCGGTTTTGTGCAATATAACTTACCTCGCTTGTCAATGGGCCTCCAACAGAACCCATAAATTCTCCCATTATGTGGTTATCACCACATTCACTGCATGTCAGATGGTTCGTCGCATGTACTTAGGACATTCCCTTCAGATTGAGTGCATCAATATTCTTGGAAATATCGTATAACTGGAAAACTAGCATGGTAGTTGCATCTATATTATGCATACCTCATTTCTGTGTTCCCCGTTTGGAATACCACTAGAAGCTGTTGGCATACATATCTTCCAGTAATTCTAATAGTTCTTTGGGGGACTTCCTCATTACCGTTCTTCCAGCAGCAACATCCACCATAGAAATGGTATTAGTTTTCAACCCTCCGTAGAAGGTTTGGACTTGCATCCAAAGTGGAATTATGTGGTGTGGGAACTTGCGAAACATCTCCTTGAAGTGATCCCAAGATTCATACAATGGTTCAGCATCATGATGTTGGAAATTGTGGATCTCGTTCCTTAGTGTCACTATCTTTGAGGGTGGGATGTATTTGGATAAGAACGCCTGGGCTAGATCCTCCCAGGCGAGGATGGATCATTGTAGAAATACTTTAATCCAATATTTTTCCTTATCCCTTAGAGAGAAGGGGAAAGGGCGAAGATAAATGGAATCGGTGGACACTCCGTGGTAGCGGAATGTGTCGCAGACCTCCATAAAATTAGAGAGATGAGCATTGAGATCCTCGCTGGGCAGGCTGCTGAATTGAACAATGTTCTGGATCAGCTGCATGATATCAGGCTTGATCTCAAAATGTTGTGCTTGCACCTGCGGTCAGACGATGCCCGTATCAGCTCCGTGGATTGATGGAAAACCATACGTCATGATAGTATGACATGGAGGTGGCTGCTGGGGAAGGGGAACTGGTAGGAATTATTGGTCTTGAGGGGCGTAGTATGGCCCCTGACTTTGGTTGAAATATGGTATCTACTTTGGTTGGAATTGTTGGAGATGGTGCGGGCCATATCCTAGAGCAAGTGGAACTTGCTGGTTCCGATTGTCATTTGGTCCTAACTACTGTCCAACTCCTTGGACAACAGCTGTATTGACTTCCTCGTTCTGCGCCAGTGGAGTGGTTTGGTTGTGTTCATCCATGAGTTCTAGTTGGCACCTCAAAAATGTCCGTTTGATCTCCAGGTTAGTTGGGAAAAACCCTGATGACTCCGTGTTCTTGGAACACATGAGGTGGCCGCTCATACACCGAAATACCTACAAAAAACAAAAAAAACACCACACATAAATGAGGAAAAAGAAAAAAAAGAAAAATGATTTGAAAAGAGATTTTTGTGAATTTCTGATTTTTATTTTCACTAAAATTTGATACAAATTCAATTAAAAGAGGGATAAAATTAACTCTAAGTTCCCTGGAAACAACGCCAAAATTTGGAGAGTCATTTCACTAAAGGTATGTTTTCAGTGTCGCAAATTATATTTACCCTAAAAAGTATAGCACCAGTGAGGGGTCGATCCACAAGGAACTAAGAGATTATTATATCTTGCTTAACTTAGTTTGTATTTTTGTTTTAAGTGAAGTTTGATGAATTTAGAGTCGATTTTTATTGGTTGTTTGGGTCCAAAAATAACAATTGGTTTTTAATGTTCTTTTAACAAATTAATTTCTATAATGAAAGTGAATATTGGAAAATCTGATTTTAATGCAAATAAAGATAGAAATGCATTGGGGTTGTGGATTTGTGATAAGTTGATTATTAAATCAAATTTCTTATGAGGTTGTGTTGTTCACAATAACCCAACTCTTTGGGTTTAATTTGTAGTAAAGTTTCCTTGTTCCGGTAAACTTTATATTTAGAGATGAAGAAACTAACTCCTTGGTCTGGTAGTTAGTGTTTAACAGGTCTTTATTTTGCTTAGTCCATTTTGAGCTGACAGACACTTCCAATGGTCATGGAGTTATTCATTGTTATTCTTCTTTTGAATCCCTGAAAATTCTTCCCTTGGTCTGGTACATAATTTCTAGTGATAATATGAAGTTATTTATTAAGAATAAGAAGATATTATTAAAAAAAACACATTCAGAGAAACTTAATTCAAATTACAACTCATCAACTTCCACAACCCCAACACACTGGGTGTTTAGTTACACATATTAAAAATGATGGACACAAAACTATTGATACCTGATGAAATAATTCTTAGAACATTGAAAAAGGAATGATTCTTAGTTAGATAGAAGAATGGTGGCAGTATGATGAAAGAGTGTCAATCCTTCGAGCCTTCAACCTTTCCTCTATAATTTCTCTCCACACCATCCTCTCAAGTCTAGAGGCCAAAGCCTCCTTTTATAGAAAAAATAATTACACGGCGTGTGGAAAATGTAAACTTCGTGTACTTTTTGTAACACACTTTTGCCTACGTTTTCTACACTAGTAGGCGGTCTAACACGTCGTCTTTGACATGGAACATGGCGCTGCCTGGTAGGTGAATATACACGGCATGTAGCACCTCCATACATGGCGTGTAGTCTCAAAATTCGGCCACCAACTTCTTCTAGAAATGTATACACGGTGTGTAGAAATGACACATAAAATGTCTCCTTCAGCCAGACACATGGGTGTGTAGACTCTTCTCAGCCACCAACTACTTCTAGAATGTATTACACGTCATGTATATTGTGAACATGGCATGTACCGCCTTCTGGTTACTTGGGAATGTATTTGTCCTGGTCAACCCATGTCTGAACTTGAATGTACACAATGTGTATATAAGTACACACCATTTAATTGGAAATTTTTTCTTGGTTCTCCTCCGTTTTGTGCATTTGGCCATAAATCTTCTGAAAATAAATAATATCACCAAAATCAAAGTTTTTGCCTACTAAGCAGTAGGTAATTTCTGAAAACTTGTTCTTATTTCTCAATAAAGTATATGAAAATGTATACACAAATCGGGTGCAAAAAAAACCCACTCACACCTTTACTGAACATACTTAAAAAAGTTCAGTAATTCATTTCAGGCACTTCGGTCCTTAGAATCAAGTGGTGTCAAATTTCGCAGACTTGTAAAATTCCATTATAATTAAAAAAAATCACATGGAATTTCTAGGTTTTTACACCTGATATAATCATAATTTTTATAAATAAATTTTAATTTTTAAATTGGACATGAAATATAGTTAGGAAAAATGAACTACATAACAATTATGGAGATGGTAGGGAATACATACACAAGAGTAACATTTCAAGTTTTCAATGATCACGATGGAAATAAGGTAAGTACTATTTTATATTTAAATAATTTTAATTATATAATAAATAACATATTATATCTTTAAATACAATTATATATACCATCCTTGTTATGACATTATTAAAAATTAATCACATCCCTTTTTGGAGGTGGTAGTCCACAATTATACACGAACGACGTTATCATTTTTCAGTGAATAGAAAGGTAACAAAATATATGATATATTAATTTTAAATAATGATAAATATGTCACAAATATCATATATATACATTAAATCCATCATCAAAAAATAGTAATGTGAGGCAATTATGGAAAACTCATTACATTGATTTTCAAGACGATAGTGCGCCGTACATAGAATGATGGTTTTGTTTCCCATTTGATGAATATAAAGGTGGATGTAGGTTATTAGATTAACATAATAACATATAAATATATGATAGATAATAATTATATTATATAATAATGGTTGAATACATTTTGAATGAGGTGTAAGAATAAATAAAACAAAATTCTCTTTTAGGAATGATAACTCTTCTTCAGACAACATCTTTAGGTTTTCACCATAAGCCTTTATAGGAGGGTTTCATAATAAAAAAAGGCATCTAGGACATTTTAAGGGAAGTATGTAAGGTATTTTGGTAGGTGTTTTATAAACCAAAATTCTTTTTAAGTGTGAATAAAAGAAGAGAGGAGGTTCCCTTTTATAAGTGAGAAGAATTGGTATTTTTGTATATACCAAAAACTATTCAATAATGGGAAGCCACTCTCAAGAAAAGGGTGTAAAAAATTTATAAATGATGTTGTATAGTTAAATAAGATAAAAAAAACCTCCAAAACAAAAAATATTTTTTAAACTTGTATTCCCTTTACCTTTATGGTTACTCACTTTTACACAAGTGTATGTAATGTTCAAAACCATATTTTAACCTTTATTGTGTTAATAAATTTTTATTGTATTTACTATTCATTATGAAAAAAATAATTTTAACTTATTACCTAATATTAATTATGATGATTAATTTTTTTTAATACATTTTATAAAATTCATTTCATATAATTTTTAGAATTTAATTTAAAATTAAATTCACAAAATATAATGAAAATATGCTTTTTAGGAAAAATGCATTTTTCAAGCAGTAGACTTTGTTATATTAATTCTATGACTAAAAATCACCACTATATGAATTTTAATTCATATAAATAGATATATAATCTATAAATTTTATTTAAATATTTCCTCATTAGGGGTAATTTTAATTAATTAAAATGTATAAACTTGATGAATTTAAAAATAGTTCGTATAAAACCACATTTTTAAATAGAAAAATAAACTTATACCAAAATCATAAAAATTTATGATTAAAATGAAATTAATTAGATTATTATAAATATTTTTTAATATTTTAATTTAATATGAAATCAAAAATTTAATGTGACTTTTAAATTAATTGATTTAATGAAAATAAATGACTGCATTTGAAAAAATCTGTAATTTTCACAATTCACTGAAAAATAAACCATTTCAAAAAAATCCCAAAATTCCACCCTAAATTAATTTTGATATGATTATTTAAAAAATAAATTTAATTTAATCACATAAATTTTATAATTTTTTTGAAATTAATTATAATATTTGATCATAAAAATCAATAAAAACAATTTTTGAAGAAAATGTGTTTTTTCAAAGAATAAAATGTATTCATTAAAAATTAAGTGCTTATTTAATAATAATTTATAAATAAATTTATATTTATTATAATATTTATATATATTTCATAAATTATTCATTCTTATTCACACTCACCAATTTAACGACAATTTTATAATAGTCATATTTAAATAATAATATTTCGTGGTTTGCTTAGGATCTGTGTTATGTGGCGTATATGTTATCAAACATAGTTTTCCTTTTAAAATTTTTGGGTAATACATTATCCACTTTTAATAAATTGAACCCTAATAATTTTAACTATAACTAAAAAATCATAAGTTTGAAATTTGAAAATACCATTGTTAAAATCCCATATCATAAAAAGGTTTAATAAAACTTCTTATTGAAAAAAGGGAAAAGGAAATACAAAGGTAATCACATAACTAGGTTTCCAAATCGGATATTATTAGTTATAAGTGAAAATATAGACATGGAGAAAATATTTAATGTCGAAATAATCATGTAGATTGACAGAGAACATTGATAATAATAAAGTGAATTATCATGAGAAAGATAACGACTAGAAAACCATAAACCAAAGAGTTAATAAAAACACCATCGATTTAGAAAAAAATGAATGTAATAGGATTTTTTTTATTTTAAGATAATTTTCCTAGAGTTTTGTAACCATTTTACCATCTATATGAAGAACTTAAGGAAATATACTTACATGATAAGTAAAATATCATTATTTAATCAATTTTCACAATAATATCAATTTTTTATTCAAATGATGAGTATTAAAGATGAATTTATTTTATTCCTAAAGCAATAAAATAATATTTTAATGGAAAAAATAATAATAAAATAGATATAAATATATTCCTCTTATATTTATACATTAACCAATACTAAAATGATTAGAATAATGTAAGATAATTCCAAAAATGGATAAACCATCATATGATGAAATACAAGATTAATCTCTAAATCCTCAACAATAAACCCCAAAGTTATAATTAGATCATTTTATAAATAAATAACATTAAAATTATTCAAAATATTCTTGACTAAGTTTGATACCCAAATATTTTAATGATTTCATTACATATTTATCCAAGATAAGTTTAAAATTTATATCCAAATAAAATCAATCAATATTAAATTTTCATAAAAAGTTTATATACATGATAATAATTTTTATAAACAACATGAATCAATATAAATCCATAGTAAAATCATAAATTATTTTGAAAACTAACATAATCCTTATATATTTCATGATTCTTATAACTAAAACACCATTGATAAAAATAATTATATAACATAATTCTCATATACCAGTATATAAATATTTTTAACTCAATGATTGGTATAATATAAGTCATTCCTTTGTCTTAGAGTTAAAATTTAGAAGAGGGAGTTGACTTGGATAATTCCCAGGTTCCCCACATTTAAGACAATGAACTAAAAATGAAATTTAGGATATAATTTATTTCTCTCTATTAAACACTTTGTTTTTCCTTAGAAATTCATTTCTCTATACCCTTATTTTCCACACATAATTTTTTTTACTATTCCTTTGATACATTCTTTTGGGTGTCTCTTCCCACATTTCTGACATGAATAAAATTGATCCTTTTTTCCTCTATGGTCTTCTACACCCAAGATTTTAGTGGAATTTATACTTATCTTCATTAAAGAGCCTAAGAGTTGGTTAAGGTGTGAGCTGTTAATCATATATCATGATTACTTATTATAAATAATCACAATATCTTTCAATATAATAATAATACCATTTGATTTCTCAAAACTACTACATTGTCTATCACATTCAGTGTTAACATTATTTCTCCTGGTTCCAGCCATTGATTAAAAGAAATCATGGTGTGATAAAAAATAATGATAATAATGAAAAATAATTTATAATAAATATAAATCATGAAAACTTCTTTTTAATCAATGAAACCTTAGGTTTAACCTATGTCATCCATGATTATTATCTATTCAAATATTTTATGGTGGTTTATAAATAAAATGATAATTAAAACAAGCATATCCCCCAAGAGTGTAAAACCAAGTGTGAAATAAGGGTACACTCACCATGCATCAGAATGGTGGTTGAGATATACTTAGAAAACTCTTTTTGGGGTTATTAACCATAGATGAATCTATACCAAACCCACTTCTACTTGTAGTATCCAGAAAGTTATTTATTTCTAGGAAAACCAGATAATCTCTTCCATTTCAAAACCTAAGGATTTTAACATATACCTAGACATATCCCTAGGATTTTTTACTAAAGGTATCTAATCCTAATCCTTGAGAATAACTATTCCTTACCCTGATACAAAAAATAGTAACCTAAGAATTTTACATATATTATTATATAATTTTTAACCTAAACATCCATTAATTACAACCCGAATATTATGATTCCTAGTGTTTTTGGAATACTAGGTACATAAAACTTCAAAAGAAACTAAAACATAACATCTTAATTTTTATTCTCCTATGTGATATCCTAAATATATTTGAGCTCCTAAAACCACATAGGATAACCTAGGTAATACATAAAATAAATGGTTGAGCTAAAAATCCCCATAAGGTAATAAAAATGATAATGAAACATAACATGTGAGACAATGGCATAACATGATATCATAAAAGATAAGGCTCATGAGTAATCATATGGAATCATAACATAAATAAAATAGTATCATAGGATAATATATACCAAAAAATGTGAAAAAACATATAAAATGAAATAAACATGAGTCAAGGATAAATTACTAGACCATATCACATGGTGGACCATAATGTATTTGGTTTACTCCCCAATCCCATACATAACATCTCATGAGAATAAAAACATCACCCAATGCATTGGAGTAATATCTGGGAACACCCATCATAACATGTACATGCTTATGTGTTCCAAAAAAATAGAATCAATAATAAGGTATAAAAATAGTAATTGATTATGAAAATAAATGGGTTGCATAATCTTGCCTCATGTCGTAATCAAATGAGATTTCCCAAAGAAGGAATTTGATAAATAAACTTAAGGCATGTACATACCCATAAAAGGAAGGGATAATGAGATAATTATATATATAAGAGACCTATATATATATATAATTTATAAGTAATTTGTAACATAAAAGGTTGTCTTCATTGATGAAAACATCTTTAAAATATCACATGAAATATTTCATGAGGAAAATACGGTTCTCACATTCAAATCACCATAATATAATCTAAAAATTTATAAAATATTATATGAAAATTTTATTTAAGAATAACCATGGAAAATTATAAATTAATATTAAAACTATTGTGTGGTCATAGTGGTGGGAAATTATTTTCAAGATATATAATATAAAATAAAACATTACTTTCACGCTTTTGTAAAAAAATAAAAAAGTACCTTGTTCATAAAATGAAAAAAATATTCCTTTTAAACCATTTTTTAAAGTAAAACATGGGTAAAAATTTCATTAATAAATCATTTTATAATAGTAAAAACATTATTTAAATTATTTCAAGGAAATTATAGACATGAAATAGAAATATTATAGATCTAAAATAAGTAATAATATTAGTACTACTTACAAATAAATTTCATGATGTTTCTTTATTCAATAAGGGATGAAATAGAGAACAAACATGTAAATCACATTCATGCACATACGAGAATAAATAATATGTGTTTCAAAAAAATAGTTGTATATAATTTCCCCCAAAGTAACCTTGAATGTAAACAATCTCTTAAATAAATGATATTGTAACATAAATCATTTACCGCTTTGGTAACTTACAAATCAAATACCCTTGGATGAAGTAAAATGAATTTTAACTTAATATACCATGAATTATGATTGATTGATGATATATTATATAAAAGGGTAAATATATAAACTATATTAAATAAATTAGGTACATAAAATGAAAATATTCCTCAATGGAGAAAAATTGAGATGAAATCCTATACCTCGAGTTCGAATTGCCACATACGTACTTTATCTCCCTAAATGATAAACAAATATTAATTATTTACTTTATTAATAATATTTTTCAACATTATTATTCATTTTATTTAATTTATTACTTTTTTATATTTATTTACTTAATCAATTAATTTGACATTGGGCGTTTTGATGATATTCAGTTCATATATCCAAAATGAATTTGGTCGGTTGACTATGGTAAAGGAAGTTATTATTCCATCATCTAAAAAATAATAATCATGATATAATTATCATTTTTATAGATAAATTTTAATTTTAAAAAAAATCAAGAAATATGGTTATGAAAAATTAACTACATTACAATCATAGAGATGGTAGACCATATGTACACATGAGTAATGTTTCCATTTTTCAATGATCATGATGGAAGGGAGGTTAGTATTATTTTATATTTAAAGAATTATAATTATATCATAAATACTATATTATTTCTTTAAATAAAATTATATTAATTTTAAATAATTATAAAAATTCCATGGATATCATATATATAAATTAAATCCATTGTTGTAAACAAATGTGAGAGGTAATGATGGAAAATAAATTACATCGGTTTGCGAGACTATAGTCCTTCATACACACGAACGATGGTTTCATTTCCTATTTGATGAAATAGAAGATGAATTTAGTTCTTTATATTAACATAAATGTCTTAGTATATTTTATATACTAATGTTATTATATCATCATGGTTGAGTAATATTTGAAGGAGGTGGAAGAAGAAATAAAACAAAATGCATGGTTAAGAATGATACCTCTTCTTCAGACCACAACATTAGGTTGGCACCAAAATCCTTACTTGAAGGGTTTTATAATTAAAACAAGTACTATAGGATGTGTTAATGGAATTAATAAATGTATTTTTCAGTTATTGTTCAAAAAATGGTTTTATACTTATGAATAAAAGAGGATATTCCCTTTTATAAGTGAGAAGGAGTTTCATTTTTGTAAATACCCAAAACTATTAAATAATGGGAAGTCCCTCTCAATTAAATTGCATAAAAAATTGATAAATGATGTAGTGTATGGAATATAATGTTTATAAATTCCTAAAAAATAAAAAATAAACATTTTATTCTCTTTACCTCTATTGTTACTCACTTTTACCATTTTTTGTTTTCACCATGATAACTAGATTTTACCTCGTTAATTTTTCCTTTAAGACTAAAAATAAAGTGAGCCTTATTATATAATTTGGATAAAATTATTATAAATATAAAATCAAATTTATCAAATTAAAATATGATGTTTTTGTAAAATTAATTTTAACACAAGAGCATGTAATGCACAAAACCCCGTTTTAACATTAACCATGGTAATAAAATTTTACTATTTTTACTATTCATTATGAAAAAATTAAGTTGATATTATTAAATAATATTAATTATTATGATTATAAATATTAAATACATTTTATAAATTCAACTCACCCAATTTTTATAACTTAATTTAAAATTAATCCTTTAAAATGTGCTAAAAAGAGGGTTTTTAGGGAAAATGATTTTTCCAAGCAATGTATGATCTTATATTAACTCTATGACTATTTAAATTAATATAAATAGATATATAATTAATAAATTTAATTTAAATCTTTCCTTACTATGGGTTGTTTAAATTAATTAAAATGGATAAACTTTATGCACTTAAAAATAGTTTGCGGAAAATTGCATTTTTAAGCATAAAAATAAACTTATTCCAAAATTATAAAAATTTATTAATGAAAATAATAGGTTAAAATAAATAAAATGTTTCATATTCCAATTTAATACTAAATAAAAAATATAATGGGAATTTTAAATTATTTTATTTAATTAAAATAAATGAAATTATTTGCAAAAATTGGTAATTTTCACTATTCACTGAAAAATCAATCATTTCAAAAAAATTCTAAAAATTCACCCTAAAATTGTTTTGATATGATGATTTAAAAAATTAATTTCCTTTTATCAAATAAATTTTCTAAATTTTCTAGAAATTAATTATAATATTTTCTCAAAAAAAGAAAAAAAATCATTTTTGAAGATTTTTTTTAAAAATAAAACATCTTCATTAAAAACTGAGTTATTATTTAATAAGAATTTATCAATAAATTTAAATTTATTAGGATATTTATATATATTTAATAAAGTAGTTAATCTGATTTATACATGTCAATTTAACAGCTAGGTTATAATGATAATATTTAAATAATAATATTTCATTGTTCATTTAGGTTCGGTGTTGTATGTTGTATGTGATATCAAATATGGTTTTATTTTTAAAATATTAGGGTTTTATTCTGGTGAATATGAATTTTTTCAATACTAGAGGTATTCCTATATTTAATGGTAATGATTATAATGTTTGGAGAATAAGATAATTCCTTATCTTTTTCTCTTTGGGATAGAAGTCATTGATGTTGTGATATTGGGGTTTACATCACTTGAGAGAGATGATCCCATGAAATTTTCTGATAAAATAAATTTGTAGGTTAATGAGAAATAATGTAATGAAATTTTTATGTCATTATATGAAAATTTTTATGAAAAGGTGATGAGATTCAAAACTTCCAAAAAAAATATGGGATAATATTGAATATTTATTTGATGGGAATTTCAAAATGAATGAATCTAAACTGGAGATTTGAAGACAAAAGTTTGAATACATTAGAATATATTATAATGAGACTATTGATTAATGTTTCATAGGTATAAACAAAATTGCTATAAATATCAAAGGTTTTTGGGAATATTTGGTAGAATAAACCATTATCAAGAATTTTAGATGTTAAAAAAATTATTTTTTGTGATTTTAAATGGGTTTGGGTGGATGAGGATGTTTGAAGTTGAATTGAAAAATTTGGAGAAGAATTATGGAATTGAAGAATTTGGAGAATTTAGAAAACTACAGGATCATAGTGTGATATGTATCATTTTGTATATGGTATATAAGATATTTTTAATATATAGAATGTTTTCAAGTAAGGTGTAATATTTTTAGGTGATATATAATATTTTTATGATGATACAGTAGATAATATAGTGTGAAATTTAGAAATGGAATGATTTTAGAGTGATACAAAAGTTTTTTGAAGAATACATAAGATATATGGTGAGTGCATGTGAAAAAAATAACTTATGGTGATATGTAAGATATTTTAGAGCATGCATAAGATATTTTATTGAGTTCTTACAGAAATGCAGTGATAGAAAAGATATCATGGTGGTATGTAATATATTTTAGAGCATGAAAAAGATATTTTGTTGAGTTCATACTGAAATGGAATGAAGGAGAAATTTTAGGGTAATATGTAAGATATTTCTAAGAATGAAGAAGATATTATATTTAAGTGAATAATGAAATGTGGAAAAAGAAAAAAAATATATTTTTATGTGTACAAAATGAAGGTATTGAGCACACAGTGGAAGCCAAAAGAGTGTTTTTTAAAAATTTTCACTGTTGTACGACATGAACTCATAGACGTCAGCGAATTGCTGCCTGGTTTAAGCCAAAGATCTCACATAAAGAGTGTTAAGCCAAAAATTAAAACCATAAAATACATGGTTTAGATCTGAAGACACGAACAACTTCTACTCATCATTAGTGATCACAACTCAAAGAATCCAAAGCTTAATTCCTCTAGACCGTCCACATACACTTTAAGAAACTATAGGAGCATTGTTTGTCGAATCCCAGGTGCTAGTGAAGAGATCTGATGATGCCTTTTATACTACAACGATCACCACATCTCCTTGCTTACGATGAACAAGAGAGATCACAATCCTAGATCTAGGATCTAGAGCCTCTCTCTCAAGATTGTGGGAGAGAGAAATAGAGAGAGATACCCATGAATACTCTTTGGAAAATTCCTTTCCTCCTCTATTTATAGTGTGTAATTAAATTACCTGGAATTGTCTCTCCAAACCCAAATAATTAGCACACTATAAACAACATGTTATGACTTATGAACTGAGTCATAAATATTATTATTAGTTTCTTGTAATACATTAATAATATTATGTGATAATAAATGAGTCATTAGTTTGACACATCGTTCCCACAAAAATTAATTGAACCTTGAATATATTAAACTAATATTCATTCAATTAATATTTTCATGTATTTACTTAAAAATTTTAAATACATTTAATAAATAAATTCAATTCTCATTATTATCAACTTGAATAATATGAATTTATTTATTCTTTAGTGATCGTATATCCATGGAAAAATCCTAGACCCCAGTGGTGGGTCCCACCATGTCCAAAACTCCTATTTAATTGAATAGGGTAGATTCTTGAATATTCTATTATGTGTGGTCCTCTTGGACCTTAACTTTATAGTAGTGAACACTATTCACAAACTAAGAGTAGGATCTAGCAACCCATCATGGCCCCTAAAGAGATAAGGATTGTCACAACAGTGATAAGCAACCTACGAACATGCACTATGAAATATAATCTCTTTGTCTTTTATATCTCATAAAGTAGGATTCACACCTGTGTCATTACCCTTTCCTTTCTTTATTATTTTTTGATCTAACTATATGGACTTACCCGTGACTTATATGGCCATGGTATTATGAAGGTAATACCATCCTGATCAACGTGGCCCAATATATATAACTTCATTAACCCATAAGTGGAAAATATTTTTATTGATCAGTCATCTAATGTCATACCACCAATGATGCAATCAAAACAAGCTACCTCACCATGATTTCATCATCATGGTTTTCACATTTCATTAAAGTACTCAATAAAATTACATACATTGACAATGATCTCAAGTCAGGATACCATTACACATGTTTGTAGATAAGAACATCCAATGACACCCCAAAAAAGTGGTGTTCCTATTGACGGGTCTGTCCTTATGATCTCACTACTAGAGATCACCAAGTATGAATTTCATGAGAAGAAGTATCAATGCTTATAATCTCCCATCATCTGATAGTCATACATCCATTGTGTCCAATCAGTAAGATGTGTCTAGACTATAGGACCAATATTTAAGATTAATGACATAGTATCTTGAGGTTATCATTATATCATGATATATTCTATAACCTTTTGAAACAACATTTAATATATGTAAATTACCATTAAATAGTGTATATATAAAAGTCTATAATATAATGGTAAGAATACATCATGTATAACTAATTGTATACATGATATGGTAACAAAAAAGTACTGCATAGTTGGGTCTAGGGAACCCACTATTACAACACTCCCACTTGCACTATATTCGACTTGCTAACCAAACTTGTTAGATCTCACATGATCAAAATCATATTTTTGCTGAGTCAAGACTTTGGCTACTAGTCCTGCCATGATTCCTCTGCATGGATATTCTGCTATTTGCGACCTTATCTCCATAAGTAAAACTTATCAAGAGATAGTATCTTTGAGTATATACATTTTTTCCACTTTAATAACTTTATATATTGGATAGTACCTATAATAGAATTATCATAATGATAAAACATTACTAATTAGGTATGATTCCAAGAACTGAAACAAATCGTTTCATTTAACTGCTTCTTTATTTCCTCAGAAGCTGCAATGTACTTGATATTTTTAGGTATAGCTACCAATATATTATATGAGCTTGTATCACTCATCAACTAATCCTAACTATAATAATAGATCTCATTGATATAATGAATAATAGTTTGTGCCACCTAAAAACTAGTATCCTTTCTTATCCACTTATGATCTACGTATCTTTTACTTGTCGAAGTACAATTAGATAGTTTTGACTTATTCACTTATAGTACTTATGGGTATAACTGATATTTTCCTAATATAAAGTACATCCTAGAAATATCAGTTCTTGTAAATATAATTTCATACATGATTATTCCATCACTAAAGCATATGTAATTCAACTCACCATGTTAATCTCTTCCTATATCCCAGACATGTCAACTTGGAGAGATTATGCCATGTGAAATTAGTAACAATTCTATCTTGAATTGTTCCATCTTGTATTTTTCAATACCATATCACTATATGTACAATTAACTAGGTCCAAACAACCTTTATATCTACCTTATTAGATCTTGTTCCCTAGAACCGTGATTCCTACTTTATGTCAATCACTGGAGAATAAATTCTTTCATCCTAGTCTTAACTAACTGTAAGACTAATATTTATTTTCCATATGTTGCTAAAAATATTTCACATGGAAAACTATGGAGATACCACAAAAATATGGTAGACACATAACAATCATTCATTCAAAATGCATATTATATGATCCAGTTTCTTACTTCAATCCTAAACTATATTTTAGTAACTTGTAACCATTATTATCATCCCATGACATGACCGACCCTTTTTGGTTGCATTGTATAGAAACCTTCCATGATTAGTGGTCATTAAATCTAATGATCAATATAATGATCTTATAATTTATCTATAACAAGTAAAATTATAATGGATTTAGGCATACCAACCTGGGGTAACCAATTGAGCCTCACTAGTACTACACTTATACCATCTATGTATCAATTCACTTGAATACTCAATGTAGTATTCAAAATAATAAACCCCTTCAACATTTTGATACATGAAATCCATTATTTAATTTTAATTGATCTTTTCAATTTTAGCTAATTTTCATATAATTCTCACTTTTAAGAAATATTATTCACAATGAATAATAAATTACCGACTGCGGTGAATACAAAAACCATCACCATGGTTTTACCCTTCCTACACTATATGTGTCTCTAGAACATAATATGTTCCACATGTGGTTTTGGAACTTGTTCCTATTCCAAATACACATGCATATCTATAATTATCTAAAACCAAGTCAATATGTATCCCACTATCTCAAAATAGATGTGAAACATTTTATAGAAATTTAGTCTATCTCTTGACTACAACTTTTCTATCTTAGGTATTTATGAAATATCCTAAGCAACCATTTGGATGATTACAATTGGTGCATTATTTGTTTATATTTGATGCAAGTTTGTTTATGTCCTAACAAACTCTTTGCATCTAAACACATGGCTTATGACATAATGGATTTCCATTATACTATGAATCATATGATATTCATTTGTCATTTTAGTTGGCATATGATAATGGGATAATGTCTTTATTTGTGAAGTACATCATGGAATATAATGGAATTTTCTATAAGTTACAAAATTGATACTACTTAAATCAAAACTTTGATGTATAAAATGTGTGTTTAGGAATTTCTCCATGCTAAATTATTTTGATCAATGTTAACATGTAAGACTTCATAATTGATCCTCCCCAATAACATCAATTCCGTGATATAGATAAGGTAATGTGAATTTAGGAATTACTCCATGCTACATTATCATGATCGATGATTGCATATTCAAGATATTCTTCAGCATGTCAGCTCTAAGAAACTCATATCTTCTGACTATTCATATAACATACTTCACTTTACTATTCCTTAATGACTTAAAGGAATCATTTCAAGTAAATATATACCACTAGCTTAACCTTGGAATAATTTACACTATCAAGCTAAACTAATTTTGAAAGCTTTGTGAAATACCTATAAAGTTTTCTTTGTCCAAACTAAACATGTTGATAATACCATAGGTTTTTAGATATACCGAGTCTAAATACCAAATAGTTTATAAACTTGACATATAATTTTAGTTTTACTTGACAAAGAATTAGCTTTCCACAACTAGGTATAAGTATTACATTATATATTCATCAAGTATTACCTACAATTCAAGTATTACTGAAATATAGGTTGAGTATTAAATATTTGAAACAACATTAATTCCAGAACCTAGAATAATTTCTCATTATGTCTATGGAAACATGAGATTAATGTTCTGGTTATACTCAATAATAGTTATACATGAATATTTCACTTAGTAATAAAGAAGTCGTGTACTTCTCACCATTGGCCTAGGTGTCACCCTTTCTTATCCACTTGGAGAATACTTCTGACTTATAATAATATTTTTATACTTATTTGGTTATTGTGTATTAATACACATATGTGAAAATCATATTGTATTGAATACCCCATAAGTAAATCTGAAATATTACATTTATGAATATTCGTAAAGAAGAAGTGGTAACTTGATTCTTTAATTCAGTGTATTGCGATTTAACTTACATAGTTTCATTTCATGATATGTGATGCAAATAACCTCATGTTAATACCTATTTTTTTGAAGGATGTTTCAAATGTGCCCTTGGAATTACTTACCTTTGGAATTTTTTCCTTTTCTTTCAATTTATTCTCCATAATAATTAAAGATTAATCTTTTCTTTTTATTCATATTTACTTGGAGAACCCTACCTAAATTGGTAATGCATCATTTACTCAATACTTGTTTGTTTTTTAACTTTAAATGAGACTTGAGTGAAGCAATGAAAATGATATTAGAATAGGATTTATTGAAATATCATAACCCATCTTTCAATTTACATAGATCCAATGTAACCATTACCTATTCATATCATTGCTTCTCTTTCCCTTTGAAAAACACTCAGAGATGAGACTTCATGTTATATCATCCATGTCCTGATATAGCATCCACAACTAACACTAGAAGTTGATGAAAGCATAATTACATAACCATCATATGATTTTTACATTATTCTCCTATAATCAATTTCACCCTCACTTCCTAAGGTAGTTTAACAGACATAGGGACATTAGCACCAAGAGTTTCCAATAGTATTGTGTGGAAGCGCCTGTATTATTATTTGATATTTATGATAGTGAGGAAATTTAATTTGTCCATTTTTAAGATTATTTTAGTATTACATGTGTTATAACTTTCTATTTTTCTACAAAAGTAAATTTTAGCATATTAGTAATTTTATCACAATTAACGATTTAGACATTTTGATTAATTAATTAAATCATTAAAAATCTCCCACTATTTTATCGAATTCTAGGAACCCTCTATGATAGAACCATAATACTCTTTTTATTGAGTATTCTATTTTAAAGGATCCCTGAAACACTCCTCATAGTCTAAAAACTTTGGCAATTCCACTACTTGGAGGGTTCAAGGTATTCTTTTGGCTGGCCAACCGCATTAACTTATGGTTCCTTGATGTAATTCCCTGACCCCAAAATCCTAGAGATGGTGCATTACATTGTTACATTAGCATGATTACAAGGAATAAAATTATTAAGGACCAATCAATTTAGTAGTCTTAAAGAAATTTAATATATACATGGAACCCATTTTACATTGGGAGAAGAAAACAATATATAATACATAACAAAATCTAACAAACTGCATCCTTCAAAACTCAAAAAGTAATCTATTCTTCATAACCCAGGGAAGGAAAAAAATGAAGGGGGTGAGATAAAATTATCATTAAGGGTTAAATATAATTGAATCATGAAACAATAATAATTTAATTATAATTAATTAGACATAATCATTATGGCATGGAAAATAATTGAAAAACACACACCATCAATAAAGTAAGAATGAAATTGAATCCATATATCTAGAACATGAACCATTGTACCATTGATATGGTTTAAGTCTGTGGGTAGAAACTTGTCTGATTTTTAGAAACAAACTCGAAGGGTCTGTTACCAACTAGTTTGTCTCATGAGACCTGTTGATGCATTGAGGGGATATAGCGGGCCCAACCCATCACTGCTAGTCCAAATAATTATTTATAAATTTATTTAATACAATAAAAATATGATTTTTCAATATCATTATTTATTAGAGGATATAAGATTCATCAATATTCCCATAGTTAAAGCAACATTCCCTAATCATTAAACATAAACAGTAACCATTTAGAGTAATATGGTGAATGGTATCAAGATAGTACATCCATAGTCAAAATAATAAAAAAACTTTCAAAAACATATTTTATATGATGTAATAATATATAAACCTCAATGTATTAAAAGGTTCAATAATGGATGTTGACATAGATGAAGATACTTTTAAATGATACCATTGAAAAATTCTTGAAGAAATAATCCTTAAACATTCCAAAGTGTCCCATACCACCTTGAAAAATTCAAATTATAATCCCTTAGAATAAAATTATTAAAATTATAATCTTGATATGAAATAAAAAAGGGAATTACATAAACTACATTCAAGGACTAAGTGGTGAACAAGGCGTATATCTTATAAAATTTAAAGTGAGACGAGAAAAAAAAATCCTTTTTACTTTGGAAAGAAGAGTTCTTTTAGAAAATCATTTATATTTGTCATGAAATAAGATTTGTAAACATGTATATCCTATAATATAAGAAGGAATAATATTGAATTTATATTTTAGGCATAAATGTTGTCCCATTTAAGTGAAATCATGTAAAAAGAGTTTTTAAAGAAACTTTAGAAATAAAACATTTTAGTGCGGTTTTTTGGAAAATATTAAATAGATTTTAAAGCATAAAGGAATGTTTGATTTCATAAAACCAGAAATGGAAAAAGATTTATTTTCATACTAAAATGTGTGATTTAAAAAAAATAATAATTTCTTAAAATATATTACACAGTGCACTTTAAAATAGGTAAGAATTCGAGAAGTTCTTTTGAAGCGGAGTTGTTTATCAGGAAGAAATTTTGAAAGGTCATTTTGAAACATATAAATACCCATAAAATAAATTAGGAATATGATTGATACACATATATATAACATTAAAACAGAATTTAGGAGGATTAAATAATAATAAATAATAATTTAATTGAGATAAGTAGATAATAAGAGTGGCTCGAATGAAAATGGAGGTTCATGTAGAAAACCCTTACCTTAAGTCCGATGGTGTTATTCACATGATCTTAGTGTCATGAAAAACCAAATTAAATTCATTAATTAATATTTAAAGAAGATACTATTTATGTAATTGATTTATTATATCCTTATTAAGTTCATTCATGGGCTTCTTGATGGGTTTAAGAGGTTCAATTTTATTATTTGGGAGTGTTTTCTTCCTTGGCATTGATGACCGATTTACTTATATACATGAATGAAGAATCATATAAAATGAGGATAGTTTTATAGAATTTAATTTATATGTTATTATTTAATATAAATAAGGTTACATGGTTCTAAATTTCATTTGGTTACTTGGAGTGAAGATGAATCATTATATAAATTATTTAATGACAACTGTTTGGGTTAATTAGCGGTTTTTGAACACAACAAACACATTTTCCTTATAAGTCTAAACCATGAGTAAAAAAAGATTCCAGAACCATAGAGGAGAAATAATAAATATATTATAGTCTGGTTCAACCATAATAATGGTTTCATGTCCATAATTTAAGACAATAACAGAAATTGAAAACCCATTGTCCTTGAATGTGGTAAATTAGCAATCTTGGATGATATTTTTTACTACTAGCATAAAATAACGGTAAAGAATAGATGATAATAACTTATTCCATAATCATAAAAATATTAAAGTACATGTAAGGTACTAGAGTTTTAATAACATTTTTTTGAGTAAAGAAAATAAATCAAAGGAACTTGAAAAAAAGTAAAATAATTGAAATGAGGAATTTACCTCTTAAATTAATCTTCCTTGAGAGTCTCTTTAGGGGTAGGATTTGGTATTTTTATGAGACCAAGGGCTGCTGGACATGGAGGAAGAGCATGGGAGGATATGTTTGCAGAATTTAGACAAGGAAAAAGGCTTTATAGAAGTGAAAAGAAGTGGTAAGGAGGGGTGGTATTTATAGTGGAGGAGAGGAGGGGTTTCTCATTATTTTAATCATTAGTTTAATATTTTTGATCAAGAATATGAATAGTATTGATTAATATGACCAATAACAATAATAAGTGCATGTGAGTTCTAACCAAGTGTTCCTACATCAGCCTTACATCACTTATGACACAATAAACCATGTATTTAGCTTTTATCGTAAATTATCATATTTTACTATTCATAGAAAATCATGTATTTTAGAAAAATTCCAAAAATTCACCCTAACAATTTTTTGATGTGTAGAATCCAAAAATGGACTCCATTTTATCAAATTAATTTTCTAAATATGTGAAATTTAATTTTTAAATAAAATAATTATTTACTTGAAAAATATAGATTTTATATTTAAAAATGCTTTTATAATACTTTTAAAAAATAACTATGGTCTCATAAAATTGTCCAAAAATAATAGGACAATAAAATATTTATTTAGGAACCCATATTATGAAAATTAAATAATTTATTAATTTAAAATAGTAATTAAATATTTATCACTCAGAAAAATACGAATACTTAATTAATAATTTATAAAATATTCTTCTTTATTTATAAGGTGCTTAAATATTATTTATACATTCATTCATGAGTTTATTATTCATATGGGTCATATTACTATCCATAAGGGTTAAATTACTATTCATAATGGTATATTACTATTCTTAAGGGTAGGTTACTATTCATAAGGGTAGGTTACTATTTACCAAAAAATTACGTTTGTTCTATCAGACTCCAAAAATCACACTAAGCACAACCGTGTATGTTAGATTTTTAAAATTCAAATCACAAAAGTGGAAAAATTATATTTATTGGCTCTGTTATAAAAAATTATTATTTTTTCGAGACATAATATTTCATGCATTCAATATTAATTTATTTGTAAATCCCTGGGGTGTTACATTCTCCCCTCACAAAAAATTCATCCTCAAAATTTAGAAATAGAATTTCGAAAGTTAATTATTGATACTTGAAAATTCCCTTGGGTGAAACCCACATAAAAAATATGGTTAAAATATAATCTTAATAATAGGGAAATGGAAATTCATTGGTTACTACAAAACTACACATTCTAATTGGATAACATAGTCATGGAAGAATAATCAAACCATTATGTTCTGATGGAAAGTAATAGAGAAAATTCTCAGATGAAAGATCATTACCACAAAACCATAAACAACAATTATGAAAAAATGATAATAGGGAAATTTTTTGGTTTAAGACTCTTTTCCTTGAGTTTAGGAATTATTCCACTCTATAAGAGTATAAATACATGTTTTTATTTCATAAACACAATCTTATCCTTTTTTTGTGTCTTGAACCATCTATACTTCATCTCTTAGCATAGGTTGCATCAAGTGGTGACATTAAACTCTAAATCCTCATACAATGATCAAATTAAACCATTTTATAAATGGTTTAACTTTCCAAAAGATCATGATCCAACACTTTAGAATCATTACCATATCCATCCTTGCTAGATCCATGTACAAAGGGTCCTTTTCAATCGTCATTCTGTTTAGAACTCCATGATCTATCCAGCTCAAAGAATATACTACCTTATTTACCTTTAATCAACATAAAGCAACCCGAAATTTTCAAATTCCAAACATGTGAATATCTTCATCATGTATCCTCTTGAAATATGGTAATAAATCAAATTACCATAAAATCTTATTGGAAACATGAAATCATCCTTACACATGCTATTGCATATATTCCTTATATCTATAAATTTTGTAGACTCCGTCAATGATAGCATAGACCACTTGTAAACATGTCAACAATCAGTTTTGAGGTAGTGAGAACTTATCCAATTTAATCATTTTTTCATCAATATCTTAATCATAAGGAATATATTTAGGGATGCCTTTCCCTTATCCATATACTTTCCTATGATATTAAATTTATACTGAGTCACTTATCCTTAGTACAATTAATCACATGACCTAAAATTCATAATAAAATAGTACTGTACTACAATCCTCATATATTCCATAATTCTTATAACAAGTACATTGCTGATAAAATATTCAAATGACACGATTCTAGATGAGGAATATTAATCATTCCACTTCATCTGTGGTAGTATCATGACTTGATCATTATCTAGTAACATCATTTGGGGCATATTCCTTTGACACTTGGGGCATTGATTCACATAGTGTGCCATCTCCTTGTAGTTTAAACATTGAATATCATTGGTTTTATCTTACCTTTGCATTCATTAGAAAAATTAACCTTTTCTCCAAACTTATAAAAAAACTCCCATACCATTAGGGAATTCTCTAGGATGATTCTTTCAACAATTATCACATGTGAAAAAACCCTTCTTTCCCTTATTTATTTATCAATGTTTTTATCTGCCATCATTTTCTTCTTTTGCTTTCTTTCAAATACATAGGACTCAGATAATTCTTCATATACTTTGTTAACACATGATACTATTTTCTCATATGATGAGGATACCTTGGAGACTATTTTCATTCGAAATTTTGGATTAAGACTATAAAAGATATGATCCTTATTACCCTTTTTATCATGTGTATTGGTGAAATTCTCATTCCTTTTGCTAGGATCACTTTCTAATCAATTCCATATAATATATTAGTTCATAAAATTATGAATTATCTATAACTATAAAAAACACATAACATATAACATAAATTTATGCATCGTAAATCCTAGAACCATAAACTTTGGTTACTTTGTAAGCATAAATCCTTCATAATGGTTTGTAAAGAAAATGTGAATTATCCTAATCATATCCCTGGGAGTGTCAAACCAGGTGCATAGTAAGGTATATTTTCGTATACCACACTACAAGAAAACCACCGTTTAGCAGCGGTTTTTTTGTGGTGGTTTCTAAAACCGCCGCGAAACGCGTTTTGGGCCGCCATTTCGCAGCAGTTTTAAAAACCACCGCGAAAAAACCGCCGCTAAACGGCAAAAAAAATTATTATTATTTTTTTTAATTTTTTTAATTTTATTCTAGGATTAGCAGCGGTTTTTTAAAAAACCGCCGTGAAATAGCGGCGGTTTCGGTAAAACCGCCACGAAATGAAATGAAAAAATAAAAAAACACGAGAAACCCCAAAATCACTAAAACGACCATAACTTTTGATCCGGGCGTCCATTGAAGCGCCACGACCAGTCAAATAGAATATCATGAAGAGATGTAGAGGCACATATAATCAAAACTGTGAGATGGTCTAAGGTGTGGAAGATATAAGAGTTATAAGAAAGTTGAAAAAAGTTCTCCAACTTCAAACGACCATAACTTTCGCTCCGGGTGTCCGTTTGGGCTCTAACACATATCAAATAAAAGCCAGCAAAGAGAGCTACGTACCAGTTCAACATAAGAAAGATTCTGTCGTGTTTTTCAACCCCAAAAACCCTCCGAAGGCCTCCAAAACCCCGTTTCTGTCACTGGTGTCCCACCGAACTTGTCTTCAAACAGACCTAACTTTCGATCCACGTGTCAGTTCGGCCTCCTCCACCTGCCAGATCATAGCTCATTCGATGAGCTTCAGTTTGACTGGCCGCGGCGCCCACATGCACTCCTAGATCATATGTTATGGCCTTTTTAGTGGGTATCAGGTTTGTTATGTTTTTCAATGCCTCGTTTCTAGCACCCGTTCCCCGTCAGCTTTTCTTTAAATAGTCATAACTTCTGATCCGCCTGTCCATTCAGACTCTTTCACCTTTCAGGTCGAAGAGCGTTTCAGGATCTTTGATTTGACAGGTCACAGATCTAAAACGGACTCTCAGATCATAAGTTATCTCTGTTAATGTGAGTCCAATGTTTTTGTCTCTTTATGACCGTTTTGACGGGTTTTAACGGTAGCTCCATTTATTACTGTTTATTTGGGTTTCCATGACTTGTTATCTTTATCAATGGTTTTTTATGGGTTATTATAATGATTATGTTGAATTATTAAGGAGTTTTTCAGAGTTGTAACGAGTTTTCATGCGTTCTCATTTTTTCCAATGCCTCATTCTTCATATGCTTCTCCATCCTTTTTCATGCGTTTTCATGATTTTTCATCCCTTATCACGTCTTTTCATACTTTTTCATGTGTTTTCATTTTTATTTATTATTTATTATTTATAATATACTTTAATTTATTTATTATCTATTATTTGTAACTGGTTATTTATTATTTATTATTTATATTTATATTTATTATTTATTATTTATATTTATTAATTATTTATGTTTATTTATTATTTATTATTTATTTATTAGTTATTATTTGTTAGTTATTATTTATTAGTTATTAGTTATTATTTATTATTTATTATTTATATTTATTTATTATTTATTATTTATTATTTATATTTATTTATTATTTATTATTTATATTTATTTTTTATTTTTTATTTATTAATTTTTATTATTATTTATATTTATTTATTAGTTATTATTTATTATTTATTATTTATATTTATTTATTATTTATTATTTATTATTTATATCTATTATTTATTAATTGTTATTTATTATTTATTATTTATATCTACTATGTATTTATTATTTATTATTTATTATTTATCTTTATTTAGTATTTATTATTTATTATTTATTATTTATTATTTATTATTTATTATTTATTATTTATTATTTATTATTTATATTTATTTATTATTTATTATTTATATTTATTTATTATTTATTATTTATTATTTATATTTATTTATTATTTATTATTTATATTTATTTATTATTTATTATTTATTATTTATTATTTATATTTATTTATTATTTATTATTTATTATTTATTATTTATTAGTTATTAGTTATGATTTTTTATTTATTATTTATATTTATTTATTTATTTATTATATATATTTATATATTATTTATTATTTATTTATTATTTATTATTTGTTATTTATTATTTATTATTTATTATTTATTATATATATTTAATTATTATTTGTTATTTATATTTATTTATTATTTATTATTTATTATTTATTATTTATTATTCCTTATTCCTTATTTATTATTTATTATTTATTATTTATTATTTATTATTTATTATTTATTATTATCGAGTTTATATCTATTATTTATGTATTATTTGTTTTTTCAATTAATATATATAAGTATATTAAATTCTGTTTATTAACCACATGGTGAGGTTGCTGGAGTGGTAAAGTCTTTGGAAAATATGCAAGAGATTAGGGGTTCAAATCTCACCAAACACATAATTTCTTTATATTGCATGGGCATGCAAGTGCATGTGCATGTGCATGTGCATGGGATGTGCATGCATGGATAAATAAATAAAATAAAATAATACGAAATAAATAAATAAATAAAATAAATACCAAATAAAATAAATAAAAAATAAATACGAAATAAAAAAAATAAAAAATAAATACGAAATTAAATAAATAAAATAAATAAATAAAATATATACGAAATAAAATAAATACGAAATAAAATAAATACAAAATAAAATAAATACAAAATAAATAAATAAATATGAAAAATAAATAAATAAAATAAATAAATAAATAAAATAAATAAAATAAATAAAATAAATAAATAAAATAAATAAATAAAATAAATAAATAAAATAAATATATATATAAAATAAATAAATAAAATAAATAAATATATCAAATAAATAAATGAATACATATATAAATAGATAAAATAAATAAATAAATAAATAAATAAATAAATAAATAAATAAATAAATAAATAAATAAATAAATAAATACGAAAAATAAATAAATAAAATAAATATATAAATAAATAAATAAATATATAAATAAATATATAAATATATAAATAAATAAATAAATATATAAATATATAAATAAATATATAAAATTAAAAATAAAAAAAATTAAAAAAAATAACAAAAATAAAAAAAATAAAAAAAAAATAAAAAATCGCCGCTAAAAAACCGCCGCGAAACGTTCTGCGACGGTTTTGAAAACCGCCGCGAATAGTTTCCCGACGCACGATTTACCGGCAGTTTTTCAAAACCGCCGCCAATCGATTTAGCGGTGGTTTAAACCGCCGCGAAACGAGAAAAAAAATGCCGCTAAATGCCTTTTTTGCCGTAGTGCCAGGTTACCCCGAGTCAACCTTGGAACACCTTGTCAGAGTTGTTACTCCTATGTACATATGTTCTAGAACCATGTCCACTTGTAGTATCTAGAAATGGATGTATTGCTAGTAATACCCACATAATCTCTACCTTACCATAATTTTATTATGTTATTATATACTTATCCTTATTTTATATCTTAGGTTTGTGCTCCCTAATCTATGTCTTCTTATTTCAGTTCCCAAGGTTTCTACTAAACTTTCTTTGATACCAATTATAACACCCCGACCAAGAAGCCCAGAGCCAGTGCATTACCTTGTTACATTGGAATGATTACAAGGAGTAAAATCCCAAAGGAACCATCAATTTATTATTCTTGAAGAAACTAGATACATACATGGAACCCATTTTACATTGGGATAAGAAAATAACATATAATAAATAACAAAAGCTAACAAACTGCATCCTTGAAATCTCAAAAATTAATCTCTTCTTCATAACCTGGGGAATGAAAAAAATGAAATGGGTGAGCTCAAATGATTAGTAAGGTTTACATATACTGTAATCATGAAACAATAATAATTTAATCATAATCAATTAGTCATAATAATTATTTCATGGAGAAAATTTGAAAAATACACACCATTAATAATGTGTTAATGAAAGTGCATATATAGATTTTGTTATAGTGAAAAACTCATGGATAGTAATAAATGAATAATGAATAAATAGAATTATTATTATTTGTAAATCATTTATCTAGCACATGAACCATCATACCAACAATACTATTTAAATATGTGGGTAGAAACCCATCAGATTTTTGGAAACAAACTCGAAGGTTTTTTCGTCAACTAGTTTGTCTCATGAGACCCGTCGATGCATTGAGGGGCTATGGCAGGCCCCACCCATTACTTCCATTCAAAATAATTCCTTATATAAATATTTAATACAATAAAAATATGCATTTTCAATATTCGTATTAAGTAGAGGGTACAGATTCATCAATATTTCTATAGTTAAAGAAATATTCCCCAATCATTAATCATAAACACTTACCATTCAGAGTAATATGGTGAATGATATCAAGATAGAACACCCACAATCAAACTAATTAGAAAACTTTCAAAAACATATTATAGATGATATCATAAGATACAAACCTCAATTTAGTAAAAGGTTCAATAAATGATGTCGACATAGATAAAGATACTTTTAAATGAGATTATTGAATTTTTTTTGAGGAAATAATCCTTAAACATTCCAAAGTATTCCATAACAACTTGAAACATTCAAATAATAATCACTTAGAATATAATTAGAATAATTATAACTTTTATATTAAATACCAAAGGTCATTACATACACCACATTCAAGTACTAAGTGGTGAACAAGGCATAAATCTCATAAAAGTTAAAGTGAGATAAGAAAAAAAATCCTTTTTTTTACTTTGGAATGAAGAGTTATTTTGGAAAATCATTTATATTTGACATGAAATAATATTTTTAAACATTTATATCCCATAAAAGAAGAGGGAATAACATTTAATTTATATTGAGGGCATAAATTTTGTCCCACTGAAGTGAAATCATGTAAAAAGTGTTTTTAATGAAACTTTAGAAATAAAACATTTTAGAGCGATTTCCAGAAAATATTAAATAGATTTTAAAGAGGAAGGGAATGTTTGATTTAATAAAACTTGAAATGAAACAATATAGTTTTTCATGATAATATTTGTGATTTTACAAAAAAAAATAATGGATTAAAATAGATTACATGGTGAACTTCAAAATAGGTAAGAATTCGAGAAGTTCCCTTGAAATGGGGTTGTTTATCGTGAATTTTTTTAAAATATCCTTTTAAAACATATAACTTCCCATAAAATAAAGAAGGAATATAGTAGATAAACATATATAGAACATTAAAATAGAATTTATAAGGATTAAATAAGAATAAATAATAATTTAATTGAGATAAGTAGATAATAAGAGTGACCCGAATGAAAATGGAGGTTCGGGTAGAAAACCCTTAACTTAAGTCTGATGGTGATCTTCACTTGATCTTAGTGTCTTAGAAAACCAAATTAAATTCATTAATTAATATTTAAAGAACCTATTATTTATGTAATTTATTTATTATAGCCTTATTACGTTCATTCATGGCCTTTTTGATGGGTTTAGGAGGTTCAATTTTATTGTTTGGGAGCATTTTCTTCCTTGTTATTCATGACTGATTTACTTATATACATGAATGGAGAATCATGTAAAATGATTATGGTTGTATATAATTGAAGTTATATGTTATTATATAACATCAATAAGTTTACCTGGTTGTAAATTTCCTTTGTTTACTTGGAGTGAAGATGAATCATTATATAAATTATTTAATGATAATCGTTTAGGATAATTAGAGGTTTTTGAACAAAAAAACTCATTTTGACATGTAAATAAAAACCTGGTGTATAGAAAGATTACATAACCATTTATGAGACGTAATACATATATTATTTTTTAGTTCAACCATAATAATGGTTTCATGACCATAATTTAAGATGGTAATTGAAATTGAAAACCCATCATCCTTGAATGTGGTAAATTAGCACATATTGAATGGTGTTTTTTACTACTAGCATAAAAGAAGGGCAAAGGAGAGATGATAATAACTTATTAAATAATCATGAAAAAATTAAATTACATTTAAGGTATTGGATTTTTCATAAAATTTGGGTGATTATAGGTGAGGATAGAAAATAAAACTAAGGAACTTGAAAAGAAAGTAAAAGAATTGAAAAGAGGGATTTAACTCTTGAATTAATCTTTCGTGAAAGCCTCTTTAGGGGAGAGGATTTGGTATTTTTATGAGACCAACGGATTATGGATGTGGGAGAGGAGATTGGGAGGATATATGGTCATAATTTAGACAAGGCACAAGTCTTGAGAGGAGTGAAGAGGAGAGTTAAGGAGGGGTGGTATTTATAGTGGTTGAGAGGATGGGTTTCTCATTATTTTAATCATTAGTTTAATATTTTTGCTCAAGAATATGAATAATATTGATTCATGTGACCAAAAACAGTAATAATTTCATGTGAGTTCAAAAAAAGTGTGCCTAAATTAGCCTTAAATCACCTATGACTCAATAAACCATGTATTTAGAATTTATCATAAATTATCATATTTTACTATTCATAAAAAATTTCATGTATTTTATAAAATTTCCCAAACTTTACTCTAACCATTTTTTGATATGTAGAATCTAAAAATGGGCTCCATTTTATCAAAATAATTTTCTAAATATTTAAAATTTAATTTCTAAATAAAATAATTATTTACTTGAAAAATAAAGATTTTATATTTAAAACTGCTTTTATAATACTTTCAAAAAATAACTATGGTATCATAAAATTATCATAAAATCATAGAACAAAAAAATATTTATTTAGGAACCCATTTTATGAAAATAAATTAATTTATTAATTTAAAATTGTAATTAAATATTTATCACTCACAAAAATATGAATACTTAATTAATAATTTATAAAATATTCTACTTCATTTATAAGGTTCCTAAATTTTATTTATACTTTCATGGGTGATGTTACTATTAATATGGGTCATATTACTATTCATAAGGGTATATTACTATTCATATGGGTAGATTATTATTCATAAGGGTAGGTTACTATTGACTAAAAAATTAAGTTTGTTCAATCAGACTCCTAAAATCACCCTGAACACAACCGTGTATGTCAGATTTTCATAATTCAAATCGTAGAAGTGGAAAAGTTATGTTTATTGTATTGGTTATAACAAATTATTGTTTTTTATATACTCAGTGTTTTATGAATTCAATATTTTTTTTTTAAATACCTAAGGTGTTACATTCTCCCCTCCTTTCAAAAATTTCATCCTCAAAATTTTTAAATTGAGTTTTGAAAGTTAATGGTTGATAGTTGAAAATTCACTTGGGAGAAACCTACATCAGAAATATGGTTAAAATATCCTCTTAATAAGAGGGAAATGGAAATTCAACGATTACTAAAAAACTACACAGTATAATTAGATAACATGGTCATGGAAGAATAATCAAACCATCATGTTCTGATGGAAAGTGATAGAGAACATGATCAGGTGAAATATCATTACAATGAAACCATAAACTACAGTTATGAAAAAAATAATAATAGGACAAATTTTTTATTTAAGAATATTTTCCTATAGTTGAGGAATTATTCCACTCTATAAGAGTATAGTTATACGCTTCTATTTCATAAAAACAATCTTATCCTTTGTTTGTTCCTTAAACTATCTATACTTAATCTCTTAGCAAAGTTTTCATCATGTGGTGACATTAAACTCAAATAATCTTACAATGATCAACTTGAACCATTTCATAAATGGGTTAATATTCCGAAAGATAATGATCCAACACTTTAGAATCATTCCCATATCCATCCTTGCTAGATCCATATACACAGGGTCCTTGGAAATCCTTATTTTTTTTAGAACTCCATGATCCATCCTGCTCAAAGCATCTGAACCTTATTTTCTTTTGATCAACATGAATCAGCCCTAAATTTTCACATTCCAAACATGTGAATATCTTCATCATGTATCCTCTTGAAATATGGTAATAACTCAAATTACCATAAAGCCTTATTGGAATCATGAATTCATCCTTACACATACTATTGTATATATTCCTCATATCCATTAATATTGTAAACTCCATCAATGATAGAATAAACCACTTGTAGATAAGTCAATAATCATTTTTGAGGTAGTGAGTTCTTATCCAAATCAATCATTTCTTCATCATTATATTAATCATCAGGAATATATTTAGGGTTGTCTTTCCCTCATTTATATACTTTACCAATATATTAACTTTCTCCTAAGTCACTTATCCTTGGTAAAATTAATCATACTACCTCAAATTCTTAATTAAATAGTACTTCAGTACAATCCTAATACATTCCATAATTATTATAACTATAAAATTTCTGATAAAATATCTAAATGACATGATTCTTGATGAGGAATATTAATCATTACACTTCATCTGCGGTATTATCATGACTTGATCATTATCCAGTAACATCATTTGGGACGTATTCCTTTGATACTTGGGGAATTGATTCACATAGTGTCCTATATCCTTGTAGTTAGAACATTGAATATCATTGGTTGGTCTCTTCCTTTTTCATTCATTATATTGGTTACCCTTTTCTCCACACTTATAACAAACTCCTATGCCTTTTAAGAATTTTCCAGGATGATTCTTTCCATAGTTATCACATGTGGGAAAACTCTTCTTTCCCTTAATCCCTTTATCCATGATTTTATCTACCATACTCTTCTTATTTTTCTTCCCTTCAAATCTATAGGACTAAGAGAATTATTCAGATACTTTGTTAACACATGATACTTTTTACTCATATGATGAGGATACCTTGGAGACTATTTCCCTTCGAATTTTTACTTAATACATTGAAAGATATGATCATTCTTACTCATTTCATCACATGAATTGGTGAAGTTATCATTCCTTATTTTAGGAACCATTTATAATAAATTCTATATAATATATTAGCTCATAAAATTATTAAATCTCTATAACTTTAAACATTGTATAAAATATAACATAAATTTATGCATCATAAATCCTAGAATCATATACTTTGGTTACTTTGGAAGCATAAATACATCATAATGGGTTGTAAACAAAATGTGAATTATCCTAAGAATATCCCCCAGGAGTGTCAAACCTGATGACCAGTAAGGCCCATTGTCATGTACCAGGTTACCTCGAGTCAAGCCCAGAACACTTTGTCAGAGTTGTTACTCCTAGGTACATCTATGCCAGAACCACATCTACTTGTTGTATCAAGATAGGGATGTATTTCCAGTAATAACCACATAATATCTACATTACTATATTTTTAGGATGTTATTCTATACTTATCCTCAATGTATATATTAGGGTTGTGCTCCCAAATCTATGTTTTCTAAATCCATTTCCCATGGTTTCTACTAAACTTCCTTTGATTCCAACTATAATTCTCTAACCCTAGAAGCCCAGAGTTGGTGCATTAATTTGTTACATTGACATGATTACAAGGAATCAGATCCTTATAGACCAACCAATTTAGTAGTTTTGAAGAAACTAGATACATACATGGAACCCATTTTATATTGGGAGAAGAAAAAAACATATAATACATAACAAAAGCTAACAAACTGCATCCTTGAAAACTCAAAAAAGTAATATATTCTTCATAAACTAGGGAAGGAAAACAAATGAAAGGGGTGAGATCAAGTGCTCAGTAAGGTTTACATATAATGGAAGCAAGAAACAATAATAGTTGAAACAAAATCAATTAGACATAATCATTATGTCATGGTGAATAATTGAAAAACACACACCATAAATAAAATGAGAATGAATGTGCATCCATATATTTTTTCATAGTGAAAAACTCATGGATATTAATAATTGAATAATGAATAAATAGAATTATTATTATTTGTAAATCATGTATCGATAACATGAACCATCATACCATCGAGATGGTTTAAGTTTGTGGGTAGGCACATGTCTGATTTTTGGAAACAAACTCGAAGGCTTTGTTTCCAACTAGTCTTCCACGTTAGACCCGCCGATACATCAAGGGGATATAGAGGGACCCACATGTCACTACTAGTCCAAATAATTATTTATAAAAATATTTAATACAATAAAAACATGACTTTTCAATATCCATATTGAGTAGAGGATACAAATTCATCAATATTCCCACAGTTAAAGAAACATCCCTCAATCATTAAACATAAAGACCAACCATTCAGAGTAATATGGTGAATGGTATCAAGATAGAATATCCACTGTCAAATGAGTCAGAAAAATTTCAACAAAATATTGTAGATGATATCATAATAGATAAACCTAAATTTAGTAAAAGTCCTTAAACATTCCAATGTGACCCTTACCACCTTGAAATATTCAAATCATAATCCCTTATAATATCATTAGAATAAGTTGACTCTTGAAATGAAATAAAAAAGGGCAGTACATACACCACATGAAAGGAATAAGTTGTGAACAAGGTGTATATCTCATAAAAGTTAATGTGAGATGAGAAAAAAATCATTTTTACTTGGGAAAGAAGAGTTCTTTTGAAAAATCATTTATATTTGTCCTGAAATAATATTTTTAAACATGTATATCCTAGAAAAGAAGAGGTAAGAACATTGAATTTATATTTGAGACATAAATTTTGTCCCACTAAAGTGAAATCATGTAAAAAGATTTTTAAAGAAACTTTAGAAATAAAACATTTTAGTGCGGTTTTAGGAAAATATTAAATAGGTTTTAAAGAAGAAGGGAATATTTTATTTCAAAAAACCATAAATGAACCAATATTTTTTTCATGATAAAATGTGTTATTTTACAAAAATAATAATTTCTTAAAATATATTACATAGTGCACTTGAAAATAGGTAAGAATTAGAGAAGTTCCCTTGAAACAGGGTTGTTTATCGGAACGAATTTTTGAAAGACCCTTTTGAAAAATATAAATTCCCATAAAATAAAAATGGAATATGATTGATACACATATATATAAAATTCACACATAATTTATTAGTATTAAATAATATTAAATAATAATTTAATTGAGATAAGTATAGAATAAGAGTGACCTGAATGAAAATGGATGTTCTGGTAGAAAAATCTTACCTTAAGTATGATGGTGTTCTTAACTTGATATTAGTGTCATGGATAACCAAATTAAATTCAATAATTAATATTTCTAGAACCTATTATTTATGAAATTTATTTATTATAGACTTATTGAGTTCATTCATGTCCTTATTGATGGTTTTAAGAAGTTCAATTTTATTGTTTGGGAGTGTCTTCTTCCTTGGTATTCATGACCAGTTTACTTATATACATGAACACAGAATTGTGTAAAATGAGGATGGTTTTCCAAAATTTAAGTTTTATGTTATTAGAGAACATCCATATTTTTACATGTTTGTAAATTTAATTTGGTTACTTGGAGTGAAGATGAAATATTATATAAATTATTTAATGATAACCGTTTGGGTTAATTATCAGTTTTTGAACACAACAAACACATTTTGATTTATAAATCAATACCATGTGTACAAAAATATTCAAGAATAATATATGATACATAATAAATATATTATAGTCTGTTTTTACTATAATAAAGTTTTCATGACTATAATTGAAGACAATAATAGAAATTGAAAACCCATCATTCTTAAATGTGGTAAATTAGCACATCTCGAATGGTATTTTTTACTACTACCATAAAATAAGGGTAAAAGAGAGATGATAATAACTTATTTCATAATAATAAAAAAATTATATTACATGTAAGGTAGTAGATTTTCCATAAAATTTGGGAGAGTAGAGGTGAGGATATAAAATAAAACAAAGGAACTTGAAAAGAAAGTAAAATAATTGAAAAGAGGAATTTACCTCTTGAATTAATCTTCCTTGAGAGCCTCTTTAGGGAAGAGGATTTAGTCTTTTTTTGATACCAAGGGATTCTGGACGTGGTGGAGGATCTTGGTAGGTGGTTTGGGTAGAATTTAGAAAAGGAACAAGTCTTGAGAGGAGTGAAGAGAAGAGGTAAGGAGGAGTGATATTTATAGTTGAGGGGAGGAGGGGTTTCTCATTATTTTAATCAATACTTTAATATTTTTGCTCAAGAATATGAATAGTCTTGATTCATGTGATGAAAAATAGTAATAAGTGCATGTGAGTTCAAACCAAGTGTTCCTACATTATCCTCACATCACTTATGACTCAATAAAACATTTATTTAGCATCTGTCGTAAATTATCATAGTTCACTATTCAAAAAAAAATTCATGTATTTTAGAAAAATACAAAAAATTCATCGTAACCATTTTTTGACATGTAGAATCCAAAAATGGACTCCATTTTATTAAAATAGTTTTCTAAATATGTGAAATTTAATTTATAAATAAAATAATTATATACTTGAAAAATATATATTTTATATTTAAAACAGCTTTTATAATACTTTCAAAAAATAAACATGGTCTCATAAAATTATCCTAAAATCATAGGAAAATAAAATATTTATTTAGGAACCCATTTTATGAAAATTAATTTATTAATTTAAAATTGTAATTAAATATTTATCACTCACAAAAATATAAATACTTAATTAATAATTTATAAAATATTCTACTTCATTTATAAGGTGCCTAAATTTTATTTACACTTTCATTGGTGAGGTTACTATTCATAAGGGTCATATTAATATTCATAAGGTTTAAATTAATATTCATAATTGTATATTACTATTCATAAGGGTAGGTTACTATTCGTAAGGGCAGGTTACTATTCACTAAAAATTAAGTTTGCCCTATCAGATTCCAAAAATCACCCTAAATGCAACTATGTATATCATATTTTCAAAATTAAAATCATAAAAGTAGAAAAATTATGTTTATTGGATAGGTTATAAAAAAGTTTTGTTTTTTTGAGACTCAATATTTCATCAATTCAATATTAAATTTATTTTTATATCCCTAGGGTGTTACACTTGATCTGTTGAGTGAAGTCCTAGATTTTTAAAAAATTACCTAATTTACTCAACTCTTGACTCTAAAATTACAACAAGCTAGCTTTGACTATTTATTTGCTGCAATTTTAGTTAAGTTAACCCACAAATCTCATAATAAATCCATGGTAGTAAGAGTCACCCTCATCTTCGACATTACCAAAACCCCAAACAACCATTTTTTTCCAATTCTAATGATGGAAGGTGATTCCTACTTAATATATCTTTGATGGGTTTTAATATTTTAATGTGAAGAAATAAATCTTTTTCTATTTTCTAATCATGTACTATGTGATCGTAATCACAAATAAACATGAAATAAATAAAAAATATCCATCGCATCACATGTTCATTTTATCTTTTCATACTTATTTTTTATTATTCTATATGTTTGTGTGTTAACTACAAATACAAAAAAATAATAAACCATGTAAAATAAAATGATGACCTGATCATGATTCGATCCTAATGGTTGATCCATTAAGTGAATAATGTACCAACCTAGACCCTAGAGGATATACCTTGAGTCACATCACTTGTGACTTGAGTTGCATCATATGCTCATCCAATGCATCCAATTCCTGTCTAGTGCGTCATCATCACTCGGTGCGAAGTGCTTTATTCATTATCTCATCATAATACAACAATACTCACTCACAGTCGAGGAGAACTCGGAAATATGCATACAACTCTGTAGTGGATACGCCAACCCTTATACATACAATGACATTGAGACGACACAAAGATCGCCTTTTATTAACTACTTATTACAAAACAGTTGAAATAAATTAAATAAATAAATGAAAAATGCAAAAAACATGCATTCATCGGTCTACGACTAATGAACAGTCAAATACGCATTAAAATTACGTTTTTAAAATAAAATTCATAATTAAATTAAACTTGAATTAAAATAAACTCAAGGTAAATTAATTGAATTAAAAATTTCACTCTTATTTTTAATTCAATTATCACTTCGTTCGATCCCATTAATTAATTTAATTTAAGTCCAAAGATTAAATTAATAAATTAATTTAATTTAATACCAAAATAAATTAATTTAATACAGATTAATTAATAAACTAAAAATTAGTATTTAATTAATTTTTGATTAAATTAAACTATCTAGCCCCGAAAACCCCAGGCAGGGCCTGCGTGGGTCAGGCTGAACCCGTGCAAGCCCACTCTGGGCTATGCCGATCCCATACAGGGGTGTTCTAGGCCTGGAAGGTCCTCCCATGCATGTTCTTGGATGGGAAGATCCACCCGAGCCCATTTTGGGGTGAATCCAGTCATGATCCAGTTACATCTCTCACCGAAAAGGGCTGCTCAATAGTGCAGAAATACGGATCTTATCCTTGGCAGGTGCACGAGTGGTGGTCGGCTAGCTTAACCAGATCTGGTGAAGGGGAGCATCGTTGGTGGGATAGACCATCTCATCTGCAGTGAAACTGGTGTAGGAAAAGTTGATAAGGTGATGTGGGCAGTCAGTCATGCACGAGAGGTGTTGGATGGGTGCAGTGGAACCATGAGGCTACGCTGTTCTCTACTAGGGAGGAGCCTCTAGTCAGGACAGATCTGCTGTGGGGTGTAATGAATGCCTGAGGGTTACAGTGAATTGGCGGTTGGCTAGATCTGGGGAGCACCATAATAAGGCGGTGCTCACGGAGGTGCAGGAAGAGATGTAGCCCGTAGGGTAGAGTTCCTTCACCGTAGGACTTCGAACCAGTGGTTACCTATGGTTGAAGGCCTGCTAGGGTTCCATCAAAGTGATGGGAGTAGTCTGTATCATAGTGGTCAGTGGATCTGAAAGTAGGATACCCACCACGATGGGGAGGTCCAGTGTAGTGGCTTCCTGATGTGGCTTTGGGCTCTAGTAAGGGGTGGCGTTCGGCCAGGTATGGCGGCAGAAGAGAGGAGGCATGCCACTACAGGGTGGAGGAGAGCCAAAGGGGACACCGATGGGGCTTCTTGAGGGGACCGAGAAGGGAGGGACATAGAAGTGGCGGTGCTGGAATGCCGAGGAGAGGAGGAGGGGACCAGTGGGTCCCCTTTAGTGAAAAAATTCCCTTTTTTGTGATCTGGTCAAGTCCCCATGTCAAGATCTTTTTTTTTGAATTAATAAAGTCATTTTTGACTTTAATTAAATCCACCATTTTTAATGTTCTCCCACAAGTTGTTTGATTGGTGACCTGAGAAAGAGACACCCACCAGGCCAATAATTCTAATTTTTTATAAAGAATATAAACTTAGATTAGAAAAAATAAATTATTGTTATATTAAAAACAAAATTATTTAATTTCATTAGAAAATACTATTCTGATGATATAAAATCTATCCAGTGATTGAGTAAATTAGAAATTATTTTTTGCACTGCCTTTGAGTTTATAAAAATATACATGTTCTTCGAATTAAAAACCCTGTATTACTATTAGTTCAAATACACTCTAAAAATTTGGATGATCATAGAATGGTCATCCTATTTCAAACTAAAATGTGGCCTACATCGTTGGGACCATGACGACACCCTCTTAATAGCTTAATTAAAACATAATGATTTCTTGGCTTAAAATTTTTACGTGTGCCTCTAATACCAATTGAATGTACCAGACACATAACGGAATCTCCAAAAGTGTTTTTTTAAAATATTTCATTGATGTACAACATGAAATTGTTGATATTGGTTAATTGCTACCCGGTTTAAGCTGAGGATCTCACGTGAAGAGTTTTAATCACAAAATTAATATCGTAAAATACCTGGTTTAGATCTGAAGCTGCACATGATGTTTACTCATCATTGTAAATTTATTATCGAAGAATTAAAAGCTTAATTCCTCTAGATTTTCCACATGTACTTCAAGAAATTTCAGGAGTGTCATTTGTTGGATTCTGAGTGTTGGCATGAAGATCTGATGGTGCCATTGATGCTCCAACGATCAATGCATCACCTTGCTTGCAATGCACAAGAGAGAGCTCGATCTAAGATCTAGAATCTAGATCCTCTCTCTAGATTGTGGGAGAGAGAAATATAAAGAGAGATCCATGAATAGTCTTTGGAAAATGCACCTCCTCATCTATTTATAGTGTGTAATTAAATTACCCAAAATTTCCTCTCCAACACCAAATAATTAGCACACTATAAATGACATGTTATGACTTATAAAATGAGTCATAAATATAATTATCACTTTATTTTAATACAATAAAAATATTACATGATAATAAATGAGTCATTAACTCGATATATTGTTCCCACAAAAATTAATTGAACCTTGAATATATTAAACTAATATTTGTTTAATTAATATTTTCATGTATTTACTTAAAATTTGTAAATTCATTTAATAAATAAATTCAATGCTCATTATTCTCAACTTGAATAATATGAATTTATTTATTCTTTGATGATCGTACCTCCTTGGACAAATCCTAGACCCCAGTGGTGGGGCCCACCTTGTCCAAAACTCATATTCAACTGAATAGGGAAGATTCTTGAATACACTGTTACGTGTGATCCTCTAGGATCTTATCTTGATAGTAGTGAACACTATTGATAGACCAAGAGCGGGATCTAGAAACCCATCATGTCCCTTAAAGGATAAGGATTTTCACAACAGCAATAACCAACCTACAAACACACACTGTGTGATATAATCTCTATGTCTTTAATATATCATAAAGAAGGACACACACCTATGTCATCATTATTTTTGTTATTTATTATTTATCAATCAAAATGGATGGAATTACCCTCAAATTCCATGACCGTGGTCTTATAAGGGTACTACCATCCTGATCAACATGGCCCGAAATATATAACTTCCTTAACTTGGAAGCGATAAATCCTTTCTTGATCATTCAGCCAATGTTATGCCACCAATGAAGTGCCCAATATAAGCTACCACTCCATGATTTCATCATCATGGTTTTCACTTTTAATAAAAGTATATGATCAAACAACATACATTGATAATGATCTTAAGTAAGGAGACCATTACACATGTTCGTATATAGGAACATCTAATGACTCCCAAAACATGTGGTGTTCCTATTAGAGGGTTTTCCCTCACAATCTCACTAATAGAGATCTCTAAGTGTGAAATTCATGAGAAGAAGTATCAATGCTTATGATCCCCCATAACATGATTTTCATATATCTAATGTGTCCAATCAGTAAGATATATATAGACCATAGGACTTGTATTTAATATTAATGACATAGTATCTCAAGGTTCTCATTATAGCATGAGATCTACTATAACCTTTTGATATGGAATTTAATCTATGGACATTACCATTAAATAGTAGATACAGAAAAGTCTACACTATAATGGTAAGAATACATCATGTATAACTAACTGTATATATACAAGATATGGTAACCAAAAAGTACTTCATAGTTAGGTCTAGGGAACCCACTATTACAAAAAAAATTAGAGCATATGTAATATATCACAATCAGAATGTAATATATTTTATAAATAGAAAATTGAAAAAGCATTAGGGGTGATATGATATGTAATATAATATGTTGACATAAAATATGTTCAATGTAATGTGAAAGATAATTTAAGAATATGTAAGATTCTCATAAGAATATGGAATCTATTATTACTCATTCGTAAGATATTTTGAGCTCACAAAAGTTGTACATAAGATATTCCATTTCGTAGATATATTTCTCTATTAATAAAATATGATAATTATAAATAGTTAAAACTTATTAATACATAGTTTTTTTTCATGGATTAAAAATCATGTTTGTAGTGGTTGATTTGTGATTCCAACTGAGTTAGGAGGTAGAATTTAGGGGATCACTACTAGGTTGTTTTTGGATTATGAAGTACAAAGATTTGGAAGTCCTTAACATAGACAAAAATTTGTCCTTTCAATGTGCATAACTATCCATAAATACAAGAGAATAAGTCAAAGAGAGTTTATATTGAAGAAAAAGATATTTGATAATAGATATTGAGAGACTGAACAACTATTTTCTGAAGTTATGAGTTGAGGAGGAATAATTAAAGATTATAAAAGTTTGAATAGCTGAGGTTGAGTGTTTGAACATTGATGTTATAGAAGGAGTGAGTGAGATCAATTTTTAGGACTAATATAAATTCCAGAAGTTAAATTTATTGAAGAAATGTGCATATTTAGATTATGATTATTCTAAAGGCTCATATGAAGATCAACTATCTATTGTAAAAGTAGTTTGGAGACACAGTGATCTTAGTCATTCTGTTTTGAGTTGTATTTAGTAAACTAGATGGAGTCAGTATAATGAATCAGTGGGAAATTGTAACTATTGAAAAATAGTTTTGAGTTACGGATGATACCTTCCCATACTAGTAATAATTTTTGATATTAATGAAAAAATATGTGTCTTTGAATTGAACCAAAGATAATGAAGACATAGTCACCCATAGTAGGTAGAAACCTTGTAAAAATTGTGAATTTATCGTGTTACATTTATTTTTACTTCATATCAGGGAAGGTGAGATATAATTTTTGATAGGATCCATGTTTTAACAAAACATAAAGGTTAATTTGAAGGAGGAATTAAAAAAAAAGTTATTCAAACCCCTTATCAATGTTACATTAGTTTCTAGGAACTTTAGGTAGATAAGCCAATGGTGAAGGGTGGTTAGGGATATAAATATATAAATTAAATTTATCATGGATATATGTGAAATAGTCAACACTATAAGTCCATGCATATTACTTAGTGATAAATTGATACATTAGGTGATCTAGAGAGCCATATTTATTAACACACATATTTAATGATCTACTTAATCAATAGGAGAGATATAATATTACATATATGGTTATAATCTAAATCATGAAACTCATCTTGCATGATATTTATCCCTAAAAAATGGTGAGTTTTTTTTTAAGTTTTAGCTAGGGTGATAATAAATATAGATGTAGACATTGATAATCCTTGGTAAGAATGATAATAAACTAGATCATACTGATATGATCACACATATTTGTTAAGTGAAATAGGTTAATTATCTATAAAATGATATAGATTTGACTATTACTAAGTTGTTGGAGTAACATTAGTCTCATATTTAATGTTCACATGAGGCTGATGAGAGTAAATTTATCCAAAATTGAGACCCACTAGCATTAAGAGGATAAAGTGGGTGTGGGGGTTTGGTTGAGAGAATATTAAATAAATACATCAATATTGTAAATGGAAGGATATGGTGATAGAGTTGGAAAATAAAAAATAGAAGACTAAAATTCAGATACTAGAAGAAACCACATAATGGCATAGGTTGGGGAATAACATTGACACTCTTATTGGGTATGAGAGTAACCATGAAATATGAACTTATGGGAACTTGCATCCAACTTATTAATGGAATTCAAGGTTTCAAAAATGCAATTCTCACATCCAAGTATATAAATAGGAAAAAAATGTGGCGATTCATAAGGTAATAAATTATAAAAGGTGTCTCATATTGAATGACTGATGATAAAATCCAACAATTGATGTATGTGGTATTCAAAATTGCATAAATATAAAATATGGCAGGTGCCTTTTATATGAAATAAAATTTCCCAAAAAATACCAAAATATGATGATTCAGGTGTTTGAAAATTCCATTTTTGGGGTGTGTTGGTGTAAGAACACTACATAATACTATGTCATAAAAATTTACTGAAAAGTCCCATAAAATCACTCATAACCATTATCAAAATGAAAATATTTTAGAGAGGATGAATACTGGGTTTTGATTTCATAATAAAATGAGTAAAAAATGTAAATATTTCAAAGAGAATCTTTAATAAATAAACCCAGGATGGGCGAGGAAAATAATCTATGAAATTAATAAAGTAACAATGAACCAATTTTCTTAGAACTGTACTAGGTCTCCATACATTTAAATGAACTAAATTAATTGGATTTGAGACATACATGATCACCCAAGGAACATAGGATACCCAATTATTCTTTTTGTAATAACACGCCCCATAATTAAAAGGGGATATAAGACTTAAGTTAGGAAAATATATTGAATAACCAATATAGGTGGGTGGTTGATCTCATAGTCTAGATGTAAGATTTGATATGAAATCATGACTAATTTTAGGGATGATCATTTTTTAGGTATGTACCAACCATTGTGATTCCATCCATTACCAAGCACTCTAGTCATTGAAATATCCTAAAAAACCGAATTAGGTGAGAATATGGTCTGCAATTTTAAATAATGAGTAATCTTAATAATTGAAAATAAATTAAATGATCCCCATGGAACAAATGACAATAAATATAGAATCAAATTGGATTTAATCATAAATATCAAATAACTTGCAATTTGAACCGATGATATATTTGAAACAGTGATATCATTGTTAGTCTAAGTAGAGCTTTAAAATATAAGAATACCCAAATTACTATTAATATACCTAGACACACTAGAATTAAGGACCCATATGGTGGATCATTGGAAGAGACAATCAATAGGGCTATCAACATGAGTCACATTCATGATAGAGGATGCATAAGTTCACTGATATTAAAGAAACTAATACTTGTTAGTAATATAAATTGTAGGATTCATGTCATGTGGTGCCTTTTATTCGGGTAGAGAAATATATCCTTAACAAGAATGAAGTAGGACCAAAGATCTATATGGGTTATCATGAAGCTACAAATAAGTATCCATGATATGATAATCTTTAATATAGTGTGAGGTGTTTCTTGTCCATGGATCGACCACATCCTATAGAGTGTCCACCTATATGATGAGAGCCATGAGAATCCACTGTTTCATGATTATAATGATTAGTGGTGGTTGTTGGTGAAGGATTACTATCATGAATGAGACAATTATAAACCATTGACATATGTAAAGTAGTGGGACTGACTAAAATTTCTATAATAGTGGCTTAGAACTCCGTATTAAGACCATGGAGTAAAAGGAATACAATTAAGTGATCTTTCTAAGTATGGTATTCCTATAGATTATACGAAATTATCCATAAATTATTGATCTCATAAATGATATACTTCTACTCATTTTAATATGGTAGAATGAGGTAAGAACCCTACTATAGTGGAAATATATTCTACAAAAATCTAATATACGAGAAATATTTTTAGTTTGGAAAAATATTAATAACATGGATTACCATAATTCATAGTATGTATTGATATTCTTTTCTACATGTTTGAACCCATAAAATTAAGAAACATGGATAAAATATCATTTTATTATTGTTTACATTTCCTGAACATGGGATCCTTGGGATCTAGAGGAGATTTAACAAGATGATTAAAATTCCATTTCCCTTTAAGCACGCCAATAACCTTCTTCCATATAATGAAATTAGTTGAGCTGTGATGCCCATCCACTAGTTATGTAGAAACATTTATCATGTCTAAACCGGTGGATAATTATGAATTCAGTGTAGAAAACCAAATTAAATCCAAAAATATATAAATTGTCATAGAATGAAACAATAGTGAAATCCAAGATGAAATATAGACTATAAAAAGTGTTTAATATGCAAAAAACAAGAATCAATGTGATAAACATGTACAATTATGAAAAAACATTTAATTTTTTAAATATGAATGATTATAGAGCTAGAAAATTGAGTGTAAGACAAATATATGCTTGTACAGGTTAGACATGAGACATCTAGTGTTATGATGGTACAAGATCATATTGTTGAAACAATGTTAGTGTGTAGAGGTGTGGGAGGAAGGGGGTTCCTAATGATGTAGGATGGTGGGTTACCTTAGTGGCTTGGACTATGAGGTGTACAGAGATGTGTGATACACGTTTAATATAGGAAATAGGGGCGTGGGCAGTGTGTATGGGTCCAAGAAGCTCTAGGTGTTAATGCGACATAGAAAGTGGTGTGAGTGGGAGGGATGGAAACTCTAGGGATAAATAGTGAGAGAGATAAGTGGAACCCACATGTTGAAACTAGGTATCTAAACTTATAACCTCAAGTAATGTTGGTAACTTTATTTATAAGGAAACTTGTATAAGAGATGGGTGCTAGATGAAAAATTATAAATTCAAAAGAGATGATGGAAATAAGATACTCATAAAACACATATTTAGGGTATGATAAGCCTATTTAAACACATAATAAGTATTAAATAAGTGTGAAATGATAAAAAAAATCAAAATAAATTTGTAATTTAAATTTAAGATAGAAATTCTTAAGTCATTTGTGACTTATAGGAACAAATCACACCTAAATCAAATTCTTGGATGCTTAGAATGATAAAAAATTTCTTTAATAATTAAAATTCATTTATTAGTGTCAAATGCATGTTAATCAATCAAAATAACATAAATTTGCATGTTTTTTTCTTGAAAATAAAGGATAAAACTTCTCAATGTATTTGTGACTTATAGGATCAAATCACAAATGAATTCAATGACTTAGGTGTTCAAAATTATTGAAAATGAAATTTAAGAATTTAATTTTTTATGAGTGTCAAATGATAAGAAATGATCAAATGAGTTCGAGTTATCATGAAAAATTAAGACAATGATATTCAATTCATTTGTGACATGTAAGAACACACCACACATGTATCTATATCCAAGGTACCCAAACATGATCAAAAGTGAATTAAAAATTAAAAGTCACTTTTCATTGTGAAACACACATAAATTTTTTAAAAATGAGTAAACAAGGTTAGTTTTTTCATGGAAATTTAGAATGATGATTCACAAGTCCTTTATGAACTATATGAATAAAATATGCATGAATTGGACATGTGATGTTCTTTAAATGATTGAATATTCCTTTTAATTATTAACATTCTATTATTAGTGTCAAACGTGGGTTACATGATCCAAAACAAGTTAACAAACTCGGTTTGTTTTACCAAAAATCCAATGAAGCATTTTTGTTTTATGTTTTTTGATTAAGTGTTTTTTAAATCCTATAGAATAATCATGGAGGTATGAAGTAATGATGGAGATGTTTTGGTAAAAAGGATGGAAATCATGCCACAGTGATGTCTACTATGTTGTGAATAAACGCACACTTTAAATGAGACCACTTGACTTTTTGGAGATTCTCTGTTTGGTTCTAATGGTTTCTTTTTCCATGATGGGTGAAATACACATCATAATAGATCTACGTATGTTTTTTTAAGTGTAGATCATGGGAATAAGTCATGCCACAATGGATAACCCATGAAAATCTAGTATTAAACTATCTGAAGTGGGAAGTAACATAGTTGGTAGGATCATGCCATAACATTGGAGGTCATGACTTGAATAAAAGGTCAACATCATGACATGAAGACCATGAAATTTTGGAAGGGTGTAAATTTCCATATCATATTTTTATCGTGGCATGAAAAACTAGTGAAATATATTCCCTAAAAATTTCACATGTCACACATATTGGATTTTGAGCCATAATTATTGGAGAAGGAATTGCGTCATGATATAATGTGTTAAACTGTGAAGTTTTCAAGTTAGATATATTTATTAAAATAAAAAGTTTATATCTTTTATGGATTTTATGATATTTGAATTAAGGCAGTCCAAATTATTTTTGAAGGATGGTTTTGGATGAATTTTCCAACTACAATCAAATAGGATTAAAGATATTAATCAAGGGAAACATGATGATTCATTCAAGATAGATGATATATCACTCTACAAAAGGAAGATTATAATCAAAATTTGAAAAGGACGATGTGTAGAGAAGGTAATTAATGATATTATTGGAAAAGAAAGTAGAAAATCCATGAGTCTGACTCATTGGAAGATCGTGGAGATTCATGACATTTTTTTAAGGAGGATTTAATTGACATATCATCACCGATGTAAATTCTATTCTTGGTTTATATAATATAAAATTATTTCTTATAGGATCAATGATATTTATGAGTGATGGAGAGTGGTGTTATTTTCACCATTGTGAGAGTTTTAAACCTAGAGGGTCAGTGCAATTACTCTGAATTTATAATAAAAAAAGTAATATGTTTTGTAAATTTGGTACATCAACACATTAATAGTGTATTATCTTTGACATTTACCAGTGTAGGTGAACCAAGTAAAAATCAAATTTCTCCCTTTATTTTCATTATCACATCCATATTTTTTTTAGGGAGAGAGAAGTGTTTTGGATAATTATATAATATGATCATTGTAAGGTTTATGTTGAAATTACTATACCCTGATTCTCCCTCCCTTTCAGGGAATATTTATATGTGAATCCAAAAAGTGGTATTAAAGAAGATGGATGAATTGAAGGAGTTATCTCTACGAAAGCCATGATACTAGTCTTCAACAACAAAGGTATTCTAAAATTCAATGAAAATATTTTTTTATAAAGGAATCTGATGCAATACCATTTCCAAGAACTGGGTATGAATATCTATATCACTTATATAAATAGAATTACAGTCAAAATGGAAAGTATATCTTTATCTAAAATAGACTATAAGAATATGGATATTGAAACCAAATGAATCAATTCATTTGGGGGAGATTTTTCTAGAATAATATACATGATGGTGATATTGTGAAAATCCTCACATGAAATGTGGTAAAATATGATTATCATCGATGAAGGTGACTAAAAGGTATGTTTAGATAAATTTAAAATTCTTTGCAATAAGTTTGAGGATTTTAGGGTGCACCTAAATGAACCCAATGATGATTTATTTTATGAGTTGAATGCAATTATGGAGAATATGTGAAACCCTTGAGGATATTAAATTCATGAAGGTGATCTTGAAATATTTTTACCCCGGTTTAATGAAAAGGTATTTGTGATCATGGAAAATGATCCAAAGGTGGTTACACTAGGAAATATTTATAACACTCTCATTGCATATGATATTAGGATCAATGATAATGGATTTGGAAATAGAGAAATATTAGGAAGTTTAATTATAGGCATTAAAGAATCTATTTGTGTATATTAAATAAGAGGAAGTTGATGAATTCATGTAATTCTATTCCTTAAATAGGAAAAGGGAAAAAATAAATTCTAATGGAAAGCTTACCCTTGAATTATTTTGGTGCAGAAATGTTGGGCACCTTACTATGAAGTGTCCTAAAAAATTCAAAGATGAATATGAAGATAAAGACCCCACAAATAAATATTTGAAAAATGTGAAAGTAAAGAGGAGTTCATAACATAAATTCTTCAAGAAGGATAACTTACATTAAAAAGATTATTTTAGCTTGAAAGTGAATGAGGAAATATATATTGGAGACTACTAGGACCTTAATTAAGAAGTTATTATGGGTTTCATAGAAAAAAATGGTGGAAAATAATAATGGATAAGATGAAGAAGTTGAGGGTATAATAAAACTCAAAGTATAATTTGAGGCTATATTTGAATAAATAAATATTTTAGAGGCTAAAAAAATAATGGAAATACTGTTGTTCATTATTCTAAAATCTACATGTGGTAAAAAGAAGAGGGAAAATACAATTTTTTATGGTGAATATTAGAAATTTAAAATCTATAAATCTAGAAAACTTTCAAAATGTGGTCAGGTACAAACTAAAAATTTAATATAGGGCTTGAATTATAGATAATTTGACTGATACAATGAAATATAAATTCAAACATATTGAGGAAATTGAAGGATTAATTGTTAGTTTATGATAAAATATTTAAGATCAAGAGAAAATATTAAGTCCTGACAAGAAATCAGGAAATTGGATCATATGGGAAGCTGAGAAGGTGAATGAGAAACAGAGTGATCCAAAAAAATTTGGAATATTATCTTCATTATTAAATGTACTATCCAAAATAAAAATATATTGTGAAGCTTGAACACAAGAAAAAGGTAGTAATGTATGATATTAAGCTAAAGAAACGCACTAAAAGAGAAATATTGATTTGGGTGATGCTAAAAATACCCCAAAGAGTTCCAAATCATCAACTAAGACACAAAAATACACAAAACAAAATCAGGTGTTAGATTAGGTATAATAAATATGTGTATTCTATAGAGAAGAGGAATTTATAAGAACAATAGAAATTAATAAAGATGATTATAAATTCATATAATTTGTATGTTTTAGATGCATAGTTTTTTGGTGTGATGGACACATACCAAAAAACATGAATTTTCATCATGTATACAAACGAGTGTGCGAAGGAAGATTCAAATTGGAAGAGGACAACAAATAGAGGATTCATCAAGTGGGTTGAAAATTAAAAATAACTTTATAGCTATTCAATATGAGGTTAATACATTATAACACCCCAAGATTTTAGAATATATTTTTCTTTAAATAAAATTTCAGTGTTTTGTATCTTACTTTACATGCAATCCTGAGTCTATATGAACCATGATATAGTAAACCTTTATAAGCTAGTTGTTAAATTTGTAGTTATGAATAATAATAACATCATTATGAAAAACATGTATAATGATTTTAAATAACTAATTTTTTTTGTAACACTCTAAGATTTTAGGATATAGTTTTCTATAAATAAATATGATTTCTATAAATAAATTTGATTTCCTTGTAGTTATAGTCTCCCTGAATTCTCCAAGACCTTCAGGTCATGTAATGTCTTTTAAGCCTATGGTATATGTAATCACTAAGCCTATTATCCTTGAAAGGGTTCCCCCTCATCCCTTGAAAGGTGGGTTATCAAAAAATCAATAAAAATGAAGGCCTTCAGGCCATTCAGACTTAGAATAGTAACTTTGGTAAATTTTTGTCACCTCGGTAAGAGTATAATTGGTAAATTGGGGTTAAAACATTGGATAAGGCATTGAAATTTCTCTAACACCCAACTTTGTCCTATTTTATGAGTGGAGTTCAGAAATTTCCATCTAAGGCTCAAATATATGGCCACTTAGTTCTTTTTTTCTTAGAATATGACCTTTGTATTATTTTAAGAATAGAATAAATAAAAAATTTCACTTTCTTGAATTTTATATCACTAAAATTATTAAATAAATATAAAAATAGTATAATTTTAGTTATAAATGTATATTTTAAAGATATTTTTTATTACAATAATTTATTTTTTTTATATTGAAAAATTACATTAAATGCTTACGCAACACTGACACAATATTTATTCAATTAATAAAAAAATAAAATAAATGATTTTAAAAATATAAAAGTTGATAAAATTTGGATGAATTATTGTGTTCAATTTTTTTAGATAAATATAAAATATTATGGAAGTTTTGAAGATTTATATTTTAATTCAATTTTTGTCAATTATTTTTCAAAGTCAAATTAAATGGATAGTGTCAGAAAATGACATTAATGATATTTTATGAAACTTATATTTTATTAAATTATTTAAAAGTCATAAAAATATTTAAATAGGATAATTTGGATAATATATGGTCTAAAATGTGATTACTTGTCCTTTTATGAGACAATTGTTACCTTATAAGTAAAATTATAACCCTTTAATATTGAATAAATCGTTACTGTGATTAAGAATAAAATTGGTTAACCAAGGGGTTAATAAAAATTTTATGGTTTAAAATGATATAAAAACCAGTATGAATTTCATTGGATGATAATATATGTCCATTTGGAAGAATTTTTCTTGATAATGACTCAATTATATATAAGTATTATTTATAATTCCAAGAGTGACCCTCCCCTCACTTATAAAAGGGATCACATTCTTCTCTCCTCATCACACTTTTTGAGCCTTATATATTATCCACGAATTTCCATAATACCTTCATAGATTTACTCATCACATACTAGAGATTTTAGTCCTTCCAAAAACCATCCCTTTAAGGCTTAAGGTGTAATCCAAAATGGGGTTCTCAATGAAGAGATATATCTCTTAACCGAGAATTTTTTATTTTATTTCTTCTTAAAACTCTTATAAATCCATGCCATCCTTTATAAAATATTGAATTAAGTATATTTAATATACTTAATTATTATTATGATGATAGAACAACCATTATCAACTTCCTTTCCAACCTACAAAAATTGGAAACATCGCTCGTGTGTATATACGTCTTACCATCTCCATGTAGTAGGGTAATATGTTTTTTCATCAAAACTTTACTTGGATGGTTATAATGATGGATTTAATAAATATATATTTTATTTATTATAATATTATTATTATTAAAAGTTTAATTATTATTTAACTTTATTTTTTTCCATCTATCGAAAAATGGAAACAATGCTCAAGCGTACATACAACATATCGTCTCTATGAATGGTGTAATTCATTTTTATATATCTAACATTTTATGGATGAATATATTTATATATATATATATATATAATTAATTAATATATATTAATAACATGGTTAAAATTATGGGGATTATGGAACCATGATCAAATTATAAATACTGAAACTATCAAACCAAAACATGCTTGAAAAAAGAAATAGTTATCACCTGGAAAAGTGATTTTAATAAATAATTATTAATAAAAGGGTGATATGATGTACCAAGAAAGTAATATAAGGTATTATATATATGATTATGGTTCTTTAATACATTTATAATAAATCTATATTTATTATACTATAGTTTCGAATGTGTAAAAATAAAGACGAGACTTTAGTACGGGTTTTATGTAATAATCTATTTGTTTGGTAGGATTATTTATGATTAAGTTTATGATTATAAAATTTCATGATCTACATCTCAAGAATATAATGAATTTTATTCTACTATAGTTATTTTTTGAGATTAATTTTTTTCCATTCAATTTCATCTCTTTAAGTACTCTAGAGACCAAAAAAATAATTGTAAGTAAAACCAACTATATTTTACTATTCAGTCATGAATATTTTTCTTACAAGTCCATGTTTTCTAAAAATGATTTCAAAAATGTTTTTTATATTCTAACAAAAAATTTAATTTCATTTTTACCCATTTTTGACTTTATTATTTTTTTTAAAAAGGAATCTTCTTTTCATTTTCATAATGGGGTACTTTTGGACTCTACCAAAAATGGAAAAGAAATAATTTTTTTAATTTATAGACATGAAAAAAATTTACCACCATAATGACCTCTCAATAATTTGAAGCTTACTTTAAAATTTTCCAAGTTCATTTTCAAATGAAATATTTTCCATAATATTTTCTAAGTTCTTATATTTTAAAGTAGTGATTTCAAATTGAATATGTAATTTTCCTAATGAAATATTCAAAGTGATATTTTAGAGGAAATTTCAATTATGATAAAATAATTTTATGTTACATTTTATTTAATGAGGATATAATCTTATTATAACATCCTTATTATTTATTTTTATGGTTTATTATTATGATGAAATTATTTTTATGAATCCAATTTCTTTTCCATGGGTTATGCCATGATGAAATGTTTATAATACCCATTTATTTTTAATAGGTTATGATATGATGAAAGTTTTATGATATTATATAACACATATATATGATTTTTATTATGTTTTGGGTGGTCCTAGAATTATATATCCATCTAATTCATTAGGTTAAGAGTGATATATCATGAGATAAACAATATTGGAATGGGGAGTGAACCAAGTTTAGTAAGGCACTATTTACACTATGATAGTCTTGGGAGTGAACCTTAACTAATACAATGGAATATAGAGTGAACTCAATCCACTATGATAGTATTGTCATTTAATCTTGACTACCAAGAAAATGATTTTATATTCTTATGTGTATTCCAAAAATCTAATTCTTATGCAAATGTTTTTCTGTCATGGGTTATGTTCTTTAATTCCTTTATGATTCATATTTTATGAACTAAAAAGATTTATTACATGACTCCAGATTATGATCTTGGATATATAGGGTATGGTTTTCAAATTTTAAGCTCATGTTTTCATACCCTTATTCACATTTTATACTTATATTATCATTTATATCTCCATTTTTTACACTTATTGGGCATCTAAGATCATCCTTTATTATGTTTCTATTCTGTTGGATATGAATAATGTTTTAAGTATGATATGTATAAGAAGGGTAAAAGTTGAATAATTAAGTAGAATATGAGGTAGATATTATATGAATTTTTTTATCTATCAAAGTTTCCAAAGTCACTAGAACTATAAAATTATGGAACAAATCATTATGTTATGTAATGGAAATTTATCTAATAAGATGAAATATCTATGTATGAAAAGTAAGGGTATTTATAGTTTATATCAGAGCAAGGTTTAGTGAATGTTTGGAAACTAGGATGAGAAAACTTTAGTGAAGAACATTAGGATAATCCTATGTATAAGATAATGTCTTATGTTATGATTAATAAAGGAGTGTTATTTTCCTAGAAAAATAATCTTGTTTTGATACTACAATTGGATGTGTTTTTGGCACATATGCATCTAGTTGTAAGAACCCCAAATAGAGTTGTTTGAGTATATCTCATCCATTATTTTGGTTCATGGTTAGTGTTACCTCACTTCACACCTGATTTTAAAGTTAATTCACATTTTCTTTATGAATCACTATAATGAATTTGAATAGATGATAACCACAAATGACCTAATTAAACTTAGGGTTCCATAGATTGAAAATAAAGCATCAGGATTTTCACATCCTATAAATGATTTTAATGATTGATCACTCTAATTAAAGATACATGATGGTCATACTAACCATTTTGGTTTTAATTTGGGATTGATGATAGAATTATATAGTTTAGGAGGTAATAGGCATGCTCAAATATTAAATTACCCTATTTGAGAATGATTATATTAATTCCTATATATCATGAGAAGTATCAAGGAATTTTAATTCACATCCTCAATGATTAGATGTTGAATTATTAGTGAAAATCCCTAATGGTATGATGATCACATCTCAAGTCTATGATTCTTCTACGTTTTATGCTTATGGGAATTTGATTCCTATAAATCTAATTATTCCCCCTCTATTTGAATTTGATGTTATATTAGGCATGGATTGGATTTATTTACATAAATCCCACATCAATTTCTGAGGAAGGGAATTCAATTTTGATATTCTAAACCAACATATGATCATCAATTAGTGTGATGAAAAATATAAACTTTTGATAGAAATAACATATATTATATGGGTTATGATTCCTATTAAAAAGAAGTGTTTATCTCAGATAGTTAAATAGAAATTAAACATAGAATAAATTTATAGTGTGATGGATTTTGTTGATTCCTTTACAAATAAGTTTCCCAAGATTTTACTGAATCATGATTTTGAGTTTTTAATAGAACTCATAAATGGTACTTGACCTATTTCAAAGAATCCATATAGAATGGAACCAATTGAGTTGTGGGAATTAAAGAAATAACTCCAAGAGAATCTTGAAAAGGGATTCATTCAGAAAAGTGTGCCACATTGGGGTATACCTATTATTTTTGTTAGGAATAAATATAGACCAATGCGAATTTGAATTAATTATAAAGAAATTAAAAATATTACTATCAATAATAAGTATCTTGTTCCCTATATTGATGATTTATTCGATCAATTAGGAGGGGCTCAATATTATTCCCAGATTGATCTTTGATTTGGATACTATCAGTTGAGGGTAAAAAGTGGGGATATACTAAAGACAACATTTTGTGTAAGGTATGAACACTATGGATTTATAGTGATGCCATTTGGTCTTACTAATACCCCCACTATATTGATGCATTAAATAAATAGAGTCTTTAGTGATTACCTTGATCAGTTTGGGGTAGTCTTCATAAATGATATTATTATATATTCACAGATCAAGAAAGATCATGAAGATCACTAGGGGATTGTAATGAAGACCCTAAAGAAGGATAAGTTGTATGAAAAATTTACAGTGTGAATTATGGATACAAAAGTTTCATTATTGGGTCATATAATCTCAGGTGAGGGTATATTAGTGGATCCATCAAAGATGAAAGTTATTAAACTTTGGACCAGGACAACCAAAGTGATTGAGATATTTAGTTTTCTTTGTTTGGATGGATATTATCAACACTTAATAGATATTTATTCATGAATTTCTAATCCACTCACCAAGTTGACATGAAAGGGAGCCAAGTTCCTTTGGATAGATGAATGTGGGGAAAATTTCAAGGAACTAAAGAAAAGGTTAGTTAGTGCACCCATGATTACACTAACCTATAGAAGAGAAGGGTTTGTAATCTATAGTGATTCATAAAAAAGGTATCGGGAGGTAGATTTATGTATAATTATATAGTTATAGGTTATGCATCATGAAAATTTATAATTGATATAGCATCCCACCCCAGTTTCCACTCAATAGTTCCCTGAGAGGGTGGGCCACAAGACCTCAGGCACACCTCCTTAAATTCCAAAAGCTACTAAATAGTAGTGAGGGAATGAGGTGTGTCTATGGGGAGACTATTCCCTCATAGGTTAGAGTGAGAACAACATAAAACAATAGATAATAAATAACTAAAGTATAAATAAAAGGAAGAAGAACAATATAAATAAATCAAGTAAGATAAATAAATAAATGGAAGAATTTTAACTGAATAGATATCAATTATGATGATGATCCTGATGCTATACAAAAATAAGAGTACACAGGGAACATATGATACAAGAATATACTACATGATATACAAAATACCAAAAATACCATAAACTTCTACAACTAGAATCTCGAGCATAGGCTTGGTCCTCTTCCCCATACTCTATCCTAGAACTGTAAATCAAGCACCGAAAGATGACCGCTTCCCTTTATCAATACCTAAAATCTTGAAGTCTGGTTGGGTACTAAAGGCAGCCCAAACATGGTGTGAGATACAATTTCAGTAGGACATAACCAATGATATTTGTATCAATAAATTTCATGAAATAAATAAATAAATAGTATTCCATAATGAATATTAAATGCAAATAATTAAATAAATAATTAATTAACAATTCATCCCATGTTCCTAAATGGATATTCAGCCAATTCTACCTACTTCGGCCTAAGATAGGTTCTTAAACCAAGGAAAACCTATTCAATTTATATGGTTAATACATTGGCCAACATAAACTACATAAAATGTGTGGATTTACCCCAATCTTGTGTTTGTTCTTGGTAGTCTCATATCTAGAATATCAATCAATCATGCTCATAATTCAAATAAGAGGAATAACATATGATCAAGAAAAAATCGCCTGTGAAATCCAATGCAACATCATGATCCAGTCCAAGGAAATATGTAAAATAATACCAAGGGTCACTATAAGAGCCTGTAATATAATAAATACCATTGATTTTGTCCAAGGTGATCCATAATGACATTCCTCATATCACTCATGGAATGGTTAAATTTGTGTTAGTACCAGGTTTCTCACACAGGGGACCGAGTATCACCTGAGTCATGGTGTATCCATCTTTCCAACAATCCCATCCATGGTTGCTCCCATAGGGAAGTGGTGTCACTCAAAAGTATAATAAACCATCCAGAGAGACCATACAAGGCAAGCCAAGTATCCCTCCTGGCATGTACTAGATATCCTAACCAAGCACAGTGAGTCCATCCACAACGTCCTTAAGGTGAGACCCATGTTCTCTCTTGGCCCGAAGTAGGTACATAATAGAATTCACAACTATATATCATCAATAAGGAATAGCATATGAAATGAGAAAAATGATCTATCCAACTCATTTTGTTCAATCCAATAGCCATGGAATAAAAAAATAAGCACAAGGGACTAAGAAATAAGATCAAAGCATAAGTCACATGGCATGGAATAAATATAAATCATAAGTAATGGGGATACAAGAATACTCACAACATAATAAGACATAATAATTAAGCATAAATCATAAGGTGGGTAGAACATAGCATTAAGAATGATCATATAAGCAAGTGTAATGAAATTTATGGCATAAGGATTCTAAATCAAAGGAAAAATCATGGCCTACAATTTATCTCAATTCAATTCATCACTTTAATTCCTTTATTAAAAGTGAATTACACCTAAAATGGTGTTTGGAAATTTATGGTAAAGTAAATAGTGCACTAAGAAGGAAACATACCCATTTGGGTGGCTTAGGTTAAGGAGATCACCCATAGTAGTGATTCAATGCTCACTAGGGTTGTACCTGACATAGAAACACCTTTTTTAATTTATTTAGAAAATTAGAAGTATCGCTGGAAGGTTCTGAAAAGTTTCACCATGAAACACCCATTATAATGTAATATAACACAAGGTAAAGACCTTGACCACCTACTTTGATATAGAAGATCTCCTATCATTCATTTTTGATGCTTGAATCAAGCTAGAATGAGAGAAAACAAAGAAATCACCCAAAATTCCTAAAAATAGGGGAAAAGAGGTTGCACATAAATAGCATAATAGAAAAGGGAAGAAAATATAAATGGAAGAGATAAGATCATATATCTTACAAAGAGCTTTCCAACAGATTTGACAGAGAGAAATTTGGTTCCCGAATGGAGGATTAATCAAGAACCATACCTTATAAGAGGAGGGAGCTTTTTGTGTGAGGTAGGAGAAGAAACCCACTGAAGGAAAATGGAGGAAGAGGGGGGGGGGGGGCTGAATAAAACATTCATAAGGGAAAAACCATAATTTCACCAACACAGGTAGGGGAACACAATTTCACCGCACAGTTGGTCAAACCATTCACAAAAAGTGAGTAAGGCCACTGTCCAAGTGGTTTGCAATTTCACATGACTATGTGCTTGGGGTCACATAGTTGTTGAAAAACTGTGTGCCCCCTCACACCCCACTGACTCAAAATGTATAGTTAAGAATACCATGTGGGCTAGGTGGCATATTTTCTACTAATAGTGCAGCCCAGTCTACATTTTCGAAATTCCAGGCTCTAGGCTCCGAACAGGCCCCAGACACCCCCGATACCTCCTTGAATCCCTTAGGCATCATTATTAGGGACAAAAAAAGAATTAAAACAAAAAACTAACTATTTATATATTTTATAAAAGATGATATGTTACAACCTTACCTCATTAATAAAACTCATCCCCTAGTTTCCCAACCGAGGGTGGTAAGATGTCATCTGAGAAAAGTTAAGGAAACCACACACGTATATCGACCTCCCACTCACAAGTCTTGTCCTACACACTTTCGTCCAGCTATAACACCTAGAATAGAGGAAATGGACAGCCTCGAATAGACTTAATGATCTGATAAAAAATATGTACCAAATGATCATTGATTGATGCATCTACCTCTATCTTGATATCCTTAGGGTCAAATGAATGAGATTGGTCTGGATGATATCGCTAAAGCTAGGATACATGGATGAAATCATGCATGGAATGGTACCTATAAGGTAATATAAATCGATAGGACATTGGAACGACTCTCTCTACTATCTTGAAAGTCCATACATAACAAGGTGATAAATTTACCTATATCCTAATTAATCTTTGACCTAATATGGGAGATACATGAAAAAAAACCCGATGTCCCACCTTGAACTCTATAGGTCTACTGTAATGATTAGTATAAGACTTATGCGTAGACTGAGCTGTATCCATACACTTCCAAATCAGGTTGACTTTCTCTGAAGTCTCCTAAATGAGATGAGGACACAATAGAGTTGCCTCACCCACCTCTAACTATCATAGAGGTGAATGACATAACCTATCGTAAAGGGCCTCATACAGATCCATCTGAAACAATTCCAAAATGATTTTGTTGTAGGAAAACTCATCCAGAGGGATATGATTTTCCCATGAACCTCCAAAATCAAGGATGTAGGCCCAATTCATATCCTATAACACCCGTATCATTCGCTTAGACTACCCATTGGTCTGAGGGTGATATGTTATACTCAAGAGCACCTGTGAACCTAATGCCTTTTGTAACCCTTTCTAGAACCATGAGGTGAAATGAGAATCTTGGTATGAAATAATAGAATGGGGAATACCATGAATCACACTGTCTCCTAGATGTAAATCTTTCCTATATCATCAATAAATAAGGTCTCCCAAATCAATAGAATGTGTGAAACCTTGGACAACCTGTCAAAGATCACCCATACTTTTTTGCTGCTTTGAAGGGATCTCAGAAAACCTATCATAAAATCTATGGTGATATCATTCTATTCCCACTTAAGAATAGAGAGAATCTATAGAAGTACAAAAGCTCACTAGTGCCCAGCCTTCACCTACTAATAGGTGGAGCATCGAGTGATGAACCCTTTTATCTATTTCTTAATACCCGACCACCAATACTAAAAACATACGTCATGGTACATCTTGGTAAGACCAGGATGAACTACCCAAATGGAGGCATAATATTTCCACATAAACTCTTTCTATATATCAGAAGGCACCCATACATTCCTATAGAATATTATACTTTCATTTGTATCAATGAACCAAATAGGAGGTGGGTTCTCACCAGAGACACTTTACTTGAGTAAAAGGCCTTCAAAATCCAATAACTATCTCATTTTCACCAACTTCAAAAGAGAGGATTTAACTACTAGAGCTACTAAAACTATTCTTCCATGCTGTTCTTAAACCTTTAGGTGAAACTAAGAGAAAAAACACATCATCTACCACTTACTAATGGCCTCCTTGATGTCCTGCATCTATGTCTTTGGGATCAAGGCATCATCTATAACATTTCTCTTTCGAAGTGTGTAAGCAAGATCAAAGTCCAACGATTTCAGGTATTTAACCTAGCTGCACTACCTCAGATTCAAGTCTCACCATTTGAATATATATTTGAGACTTTTTTTATCCTTGTAAGTGATTAATCACTCACCCAATAAGTAGTCCCTCTAAAATAATAGAGCATGGACCATGACAACTAGGATGAGGTCATGCGTAGGGTAATTCTGCTCATTAGGTCTCAGATAGCGAGACCCATACACTGCGAACTGATCTCCTTGAAACAAAATTGTACCTAGATCGATCTCTAAAGCAACACAGTAAATAGGATAGTCTCTTCTTGGATCAGGAAGAATCAATATTGGTATTGAATTAAGTCTTCCCTTTAACTCCCAAAAGGTTTCCTCACAAGATTCAATCTAGTCAAATTTCATACCCTTCTCAGTAAATCCTATAATTAGTGCTTCTAGGATTGAGAAATAATGTATTAATCACCTTTAATTTCCATTAAACCCTAAGAATCATCATATATAGAATATATTATTGGGATGATCCCAGGAAACCATGAAACTCACTTTATCTAGGTCAATAGATACACCTGCCTCAGATATGATGTAACCCATGAAGTTAACCTTATTGATCAAAAAGTGTAATTTTCTAAGCTTTAAATATATTTGGTTCTCTCTTAGTGTACTTAATATTATCTCAATATGGTTATCATGGTCATATATGGTGTGTGAATACACTAACATGTCATCTAAGAAGACCACCACAAAGAAATCAAGATATGGATGGAAAACCCGATTCATTAGAGCCATAAATACTACCAATGATTTTGTTAGACCAAATGGAATTACTAGATACTTTTACAAGCCATAATGGCGCTAAAATTTTGTACATGGTGTGTTTGATGTTCTCACATGAACTTGATGGTAGCCCGACCTCAAATCGATCTTGGGGAAAATGGTCTCTCCTTGGATCTAATTTAAGAGGTCATGTATATGAGGTAGTGGATACTGATTCTTTACCATAATCTGGTTAAATTGGTGGTATTCCATGAAAAAATAGAGGGTACCATCTAAATTCTCGGAGAAAAGGAAAGGTGAACCCCAAGGTAATGTGTTGGGTTGGATAAAACCTTTTCCCTCAAGATCTTCAAGTTTCTTATTAATCTCTTAGAGCTCTATAGGTTCCATCCGATAGAGAGGAATGGAAACTGGTGCTGTAACTAGAACTAGATTTATTATGAACTCAAAATATCTCTCTATAGGTAAGACAAATAAATATTCAGGGAAGAATTCCCTAAAATTATCCAACACACGAGTGAATTCCTCAAGCTGCATTCCCTACTGGCTCATAAAGAGACTCACTATCTGGGATCTCACTCTACCCAGACTAGTACACTTGGGTCTATATCTACATTCTTGGATATCCCATTCACCATTATGTATATAAATGTTTTCCATGGGTGATGTGAAGGAAACCCACCAACAATACCAATCCACTTGGGTATGATAAGGTACAAGCCAATCCATACCGAGAATGATGTATAATCCAATCATCACAAGGATGGTGAAACTCCATAAGAAATGGTACCCACCTATCTCAAGGGGGAACTCCTGGAACTAGAATATTCCCTATTATATAATCCCTAACAATATTTAAAGAGACATAATCCCATAGAATGACTCTATTTCAAGGCCTAGACTTTCCACAACCACAGTAGATATAAAAGTGTGTGATGCACCTGTATCAAAAATAGAAAAAAAATAATATAGAGGATACTAGAATAGTACCTATAAACATAGATATCCATATAATATTCTCCTTAGGTGTATGTTACACTACATAAATATGTATTGAACCACAACCCTAAGATGCTACCTGACTAGCCTGAGCAGGCTCAGTCCGCTGATCCTGAAGCTTTGAAGACTAACTATCTCAGCCACGATCACCACCACCATAGCCTAATTGGATAATAGAAGAAAAACTCCTAACATAATGTAGAGTCAAGAACCTCGTACTTGATATAGATGTTCGTATGGATCCCCTCTCACTGGATTCTAGTGGAAAAGACTGGTGGAAGCATTGGAGGTGAACCATCCCACCGCATGCTCGACACTCGATTGGGTTCCTCATGCACTAAGGATTATAATGGACTAACTTGATACACTAGTGACACACTACATGACTGTCACCATGTTTCACCTAGATGGTACCACCCCCGCATGAACCCTTGAAATAGTGCTTCCAAATTTTAGAGGAATCTTCACCTTGCCTCAGAATTAAACAGACCTAGATCATAGTTCCAGCTTCTCTAAGGTTTCGTTCAGTGATAAGGGTATGATTCAATATTTCTGAAATGGTATACAACAAAAATATATTCACATGCGATCAGGAAATATATACAAGACTGTCCTTAAATTTCCTAGCAGTCATCAACTTGTCCCCAGTCAGAGATGGAGATAAACACTGAAGCTTGGTGAAGTGATTAGAATACTTAAGCACAATAATAGTTCCCTATTAAAGATTCATAAACTCCATGGCATGGTCCAATATTAGAGTCTATATAAATAATTGATCATATATTTCTTTCTATAATTCTACCCAGACCATACCCCAATGACGCCCATCTTGAGAGATGATGTCCCACCAATTCTTGGTGGAATCACATATCATGTAGGTAGAAAACTTGACCTTCCACTCTGGAGGTGTCCCAATACAACTGAAGATCAATACCATAAACTCTATCCTTGAATCAACATCCTAAGGTTTTCCATAACCCATTAAGGTGGGAGGATACTGATGTTGGAAGTCCTGAGACAACTCTACCATAGTAGGGGTAGGATGGGGAGAGCCCTGAATAGACTACATAAACCAAATAAAATTGTCATGGAATTTAGCATTAGTGCCTAGTGGAAGATCTTTAGAAGGTTCCCCAGGTGGCATTACAGGAGGTACTATGGGTAGATCAGGTCCCACCACCTTTGGAGTGTTCTCATCACCATCGTCTTGGTGTAAAGTATGGGGATTTCATGATGGAATAACTATACAATTTCAAAGAAAACACCTTAAATGTGATTTATATTAGGTAGGAAAATAAGATAAGGAAAGAAATAAAGATAGGGTAGGTACAAGGCCTCCATATAACATGGAATAACCCTAAATATTATCTTTGATTCAGGTCTAGGTGACAAGAAAACACAAATAGGTCACAAAAGACATAGCCTACTTCCCACTACTAGGTCAGGTCATGGTAAAGGTTTCATATCACACCTATAAGATTCCCCATTTCATTTTAATATTATATTCATTTTTTTCATTTATGTATTTAATCCCCTTTTAAAATATTGAATTATATGGATCACCTAATATAATTTATAAGGGCCCATACACCTTATAAATTGAAATGTGGTGTACAATTAATCCTAACCACAACACATTATATCCCATGAAAGTAATGGTCTATGGGTTAATGTGATATAACCAATAGATTAAGGTGTCATCTTTAACCTATGCAAGAAAAAATTGTTAGGTTAAGGAAGACACTTTAAGTTTTCTTTATGTTTTTTCATACTATAAGAAAATTTAGCACATTTCTATATGTAAAAATCAAAGCACTACAACAAGAACATGCAATACAGAAAATTCACACTCAAAAGGTAAATATGGAATGGAATAATGCATGGAATTTTAATCCCATAGTTCATATTATAATGCATGATTTTTTTATAAACCCTCATATCACCGAGACAAGGATAAAAAACCCTTTATATTAATAATTTTTCAATAACAATCACAACATAAAGAAAGTCGTCACCCAATGGAGAAATTTATGAAACTATTACAGTGTAAGCAATAACAACATTTACCCATCCTAGGAAATTTGTGTTTCCCCTATATGTGGGTTATCTACTCCTAGGAACATTATCATTACCAAATTAAAATATTCTTAGTCTCCTATATAACCAAAAAATTAAGAAAAAAAGGAAAAAAATCCTCTTATACCACTTTATATCATCCCACTCTGGTTTCCACTCAATAGTGTCCCAACATGGTGGGCCATAAGACCTCAAGAGAGCCTGCCCAAATTCCAAAGGCTACTGAATAGTAGCTAGGGATTAAGGTGTGTCCATGGGGAGACTATTCCGTTATAGTTTTGAGTGACCAAACCAACAAAAAATATATAGTAAATAGTAGAAACAGAAATAAGAAGCAAAATAACAAAATAAATATATCAAGCAAGATAAATAAATAACCGGAAGAAGTTAAACTAAATTGATATCAATTATGGTTATGATCATGATGCTGTAAAAAATAAGAGTACACATGGAACAAGGTATACATCCATATACTACATGCTATAAAAAATACCAAAAAGATTAAAAACTACTACAACTAGCATCTTGAGGATAGGCTATTTCCTCTTCCCGATACTCCATCCTAGAACTATAAATCAAGCATCAGAATCTGGCCACTTACCTTTATCAATACATACAATCATGAAGTCTAATTGGGTACCAAAGGTGGCCCAAGTAAGGTTTGAGATAAAATACCAATATCCCACTACCAAAATTGTCCAGATCAATCCATTTAATTCAATAATTAAATGAACAATGTCCCATAATTAATAGTAAATTAAAGGACTTAAATAAAAAATAATTAAAACTTTGATTAGGGTTCCTAAATGGATATCTGATATTATACCTGCATCAGTATAAGCTAGGTGTCTGAAACAAGTAAAACCTATATATGTGGTATGGTGAATAAATAGGCCAATATAAATTACATAACACATGTGGAAAGAACCCAAGATTGTGATTTGTCCTGGCAGTCACATCCCTATAATATCAATCAAGAATTATCATAATTTAAATAAGAGGAATCACATATGAAAAATAAAAAATATTCCATCAAATCCAATGTGGTAACTTGATCCAATCCAAGGTGATTTGTAATGGAATCCCAAGTGTCACTATAAGAGCCTCTGATATAACCAATACCACCATGCACATCCAAGGTGGCCCATAATAGAGTCCCTTGTATCACTCAGTGAATGGTAAAATATGATTCTATACCAATTATCTCACATAGGGGACTGGGTATCACCCAAGTCATGGAATAACTATATTGCCAATGAGCCTACCCAAGGTCATTACCTTAGGGTACCAGTGTCACTCAAGAGTTTAATAAACCACCATAGAGCCTATAAAAGGCAATCCAAGTATCGATCTTAGTGCATATTAGAGATCCAAACTGAGTACAGTGAGTCCATCCACAACATCCTTAAGTTAGGGACCATGTTTTCTTCTGGATTGTAGTCGGTATGAAATAATATTCACAAATTCATATCATCAAAAAGTCATAGTATATGAAATGAGATAAATAATCTATCCAACTCATTTTATTCAATCCAACATCCATGGAATAAGGAAATAAGCACAAGGGATTAAACAACAAAATCGAAGTATAAAGAACATGACATGGATTAAACATATAGAATAAGAAATGAGGCTAAAATCATACACACAAGGTAATAAGACATAGGAATTAAGCATCAATCATTATAATTTTCATAAGGCAGAAGGCATTTAACATTAATAATGGGAATATAAGCAATCACAATGAAAGGTATGGCATAAGGCATCTAACTCAATGTCCAAATAAAAACCTACAATTTTTCTCAATTCAATTCATCACTTTAAGGTGTTCATTAAAAGTGTATTACACCTAAAGAGGTGTTTGAGAATTTTTGGTAAGGGAAATAGGCCACTAAGAGGGAAACACACCCATTTGGGCAGTTTAGGTTAAGGCGATCACCCATAGTGGTGATTCACCTCTGACTAGGGTGGCAACTGATATGGAAACACATTTATTTAAATTTATTTATCAAATTAGAGGCATCGATAGAAGGGTTTGGTGAACATCACAATGGAACACCCATTAAAATGTGTTGAAATCATGAGAGAAATGGACCACCTACCTTTATATAGTAGCACTCCACTCATCCACTTGAGATAGTTGATTCAAGAAAGAATGAGAGAAAACAAGGAAATCTCCCAAAATACTAAAATTAGGACCAAATAGGTCACACCTAGATAGATAAATAAAATAGGTAAGAAAAAGATAAATTGAAGGTATGTGATTGTAGATCTTACCAAGTGTTTTCCAATAGATCTAATGGTGAGCAATTTGGTTACTAGATGGAGGATCTATCAAGAACCATACCTTGGTGGAGGAGGGAGATTCATGAATGATGGAGGAGACACTTGATGGGGGAAAAGGGAGGAAAATGGGGGTTTTATAAAACATTCATTAAGGGGAAAACCATAATTTAACCCAAACAAAAATGGGTACACAATTTGGATGCACGGTTGGCCAAACTATGTGCCAATCGGATGGAAGGCTGTAATCTAAGTGTTCTGCAATTCTGCACAACCATGTGCATGGAGTCGCATGATTATAGACAAAACATGTGTTACCCAGAACCCCACTACCTCAAACCTTATAGTTAGGGAAATTTTGTGGGTTGGGTAGTATAGTTTCTACTAACTATGCGGCCTAGTCTTCATTTTCAAACTTCAGGGATCTAGAATTCAAACATGCCCCAGAAACCTCCAAGACCAACTTTACTCTATTAAGAATCATTATTAATTCCAAAATGAAGAATTAAAATTTAAAACTAATGGTACATACCTTTAAGAAAATGTGGGATGTTACAATTAATAAGAAAAATTACCCAACTCATGACATTGAGTTAGCTATGGAAATTTTTTCATTAAAGATATGGATGCATTATCTTTATGGAGAAATTTGTGATATATATATAGTTAATAAAATTTTAAATTATATATTCATATAAAAAGTGTTAAATATTCACCTTATAAGATGATTGGATTTGATTAATTATTATGGCCACTCAATACATTACTACCCTGGGAAAGGAAACAAGGTAGTAAATGCACTAAGTTGAAAATATTATTCTATCTTATCAATGATGTGGATTAAAAAATTCCCAAAATTTCTAGATTTAAAAAGGATGGATCTATAGATCTTGAAGGATTAGGATAAATCTTATCTATATCAAATAAGTGTCCAATCATCTATCGAATTAAAAATTAAAGAGGCATAGAAGGAAGATGTGGAATTAAAGAAGAAGGTGAGAAATGTTCCTAAGTTTAACCTTGATTATGATGGAATGATATGGTTTAGGAACCATGTATGTGTACCATCAATACCAGACATAAATAATAAGATATTGGATGAATCTAATGGTTCATCATTCTCTATTCATCCTAAAAGTATGAATATTTATAGAGATGTGAAATATTATTTTTTATGGGACAACATTAAAAGAGATATTGCAGAGTATAAGGCTGAGTGATAGAAGTATAAGGGGTTTTTACAACCATTACATATAACAAAATGGAGATAGAAAAACATCACCATAGATCTTTTAATTAGACTCCCCAAAATATCTAAAGGTTATAATGCTATTTGTGTTGTAGTCGATCACCTTATGAAGTCAACACACTTCATTGCTATCAGATATGATTTATCTCTTGATTGTAATGCTAGAATATACATTAAATTTTTTAAGGTTTCATGGAGTACCAAATTCTATTATATTAGACAGGGATATAAAGTTTATATTGATGTTCAATCAAATTATTCAATAGGATATGGATATAGAGTTGAATTTCAATACTACTTATCATACTCAGATAGATGGTTAGTCCGAGTAAACTATTTTAACCCTAGAGGATATGTTGAGGTCTTGTTTTATGGAATTCAATGGTGGATGGGGTCAATACCTTCCTTTAATATATTTTTCTTTCAACAATATCTTTCATTGTAGAATTAATATGGATCCTTATGAAGACCTCCATTGAAATAAGTGTATAAATCCAATGTTCAAGGATAAATTTGGATAAATGAATCTATTGGGACCTAATCTAGATGATGAAATGGTACATAAATTCATATCCATTTAGCATCATATCAAGGAAAGTTAGATTTGATAGAAAAATTATGCTAAAAATCAGTAGAAAAAAAATATAATTTGAAGTTGGTGAGAAAATATTGATGAAAATTTCTTCATGGATGAAGGTTATGAGATTCATAAAGAAAATAAAGTTGATCCCTATGTATGTTGGACCCATCCAGATTCTTGATCAAGTAGGTATGGCATCTTTTTTATTGGAACTTCCACTAAAAATCTCTAAAGATCAAGATGCATTCTATATATCTCTCCTGAGGAAGCACCTACATAATCCATCACATGTATTGAAGTCTTAGGTTGTACCAATAGAGAATGATATTTCCTATGAATAACAAATTGTAGAAATATTGGATCATAGAGATAAAGTTTTATGGAATAATACTAATCACCTGGTTAAAGTTCTCTGGAGAAATCTAAAATTAGAATAAGATACATGGGAACCCGAGGTTGGGATGAGGTAGAAGTATCCTCACTTTTTTGAATTAGAGTGATAGAATTTCAATGGAAGAATTCATTTTTATGTGGGTATAATGTAACACCTGAATATCTTAGGATATGGTTTTCTATAAATAATTTTTTTTCATTGATAACATGCTTTAAACACAACATTGAGTTTAAACAAATCAAAATATACTATTGAAATATTATTATTTAATTTGATAATTATTTCCTATAAATTAGATTGGTGGGTATAAATAGGACTAACTAAATTATGAAAAATTATTTGTTTATACATGTACAAAATTAATTTTTTGGTCATAAATTTATTATAAATGTAGATAAAAATAATTTTAAAATGAAAGTGATGCTTTTCTGAAAAATATATTTTATGCCACATTATGTTTTTATCTTAATTAATTAAATTAATCATTATTAGTAAATAATTTTATTGAAATTTATATATTATATATCTAATTTTTATAATTCATCTAATGTTTTCCCTAGGCATGGGATAAGAATAAATCCAATTTTATGCTTAGAAATTTATTTTTCTAAAAAATTATTTTCATCACATTTTGCACACTCATTTTAAAATGAATTTATATCACATATAGAAATTGAATCTTGAAAAATAGATCCCATATTTTGACATGGGATATTAATATTTTATAAACATGTCCCTTTTATTTTTGGCCATTATGAATAACAACCTTGGTAAATTTTTATCACCTCAGTAAGGGTAAAATCAGTAAAATAGGGTTAAAACTTTGGATAAGGCTTTAAAATTTCTCTAACACTTATATTTATCCTATCGAATGTATTGAGTTCAGATATTTCCTTCCAATTAATGAATATAAGACCAACTATTTCTATTTTTCTTGTATTAGGACTATTATACTATTTTAAGAAAAGAATAAATACAAAATCTCACTCTATTGACTTTAATATCTCTAAAAATTTTACTTAAGCATAAAAATAGAATAAGTTTGGTTATAAATATATATTTTAACTAAATATTAATTTTTTCTTAATAGAAATTTGTTTTCTATTTTTAGTGATTGAATAATTACCTTAAATTTTTATGTAACGTCGACAAACTATCTATTCAATTAATATAATAATAAAATAAATAATTTTAAAAATATTAAAAGTGATAAAATTTGGAATAATTATCATGTTACATGAATTTTTTAGATAAATATAACATATTAGGGAATTTTTAAAGTTTTATATTTTAATTACTTTACTGTCAAGTTGTTTTCAAAGTCAAATTAAATGAATAGTGTAAAAAGTGTTATTAATGATATTTCAGGAAAAATATTATTTTATTAAATTATTTAAAAAATATAAAAATATTTAAAGAGGATAAGGTTGATAATATATGGTTAAAATTTTCATCCCTTATTCATTTATTATCCAATTTTCACCTTATAAGTAAAATTATAGCCCTTTAGTATTTAAAAAGTCATTATCATAATTAATGTTAAAATTGGTTAACTAAGGGGTTAATAAAAAATAAAAGGATTAAAGTGGCACGAAAACCTATCTAAATTTCATTGTATAGTCATATTTTGACCTTATACTACTTTTATTTGAATCTATTTTCATTTTGAATCATTTATAATGATAATGACTCAATCATATTTTAATCTTCTTTTTAATTCCAACAGTTTCCCACCCCCCACTTATAAAAGAAAAAATCTTCTCCTATATTTCTAAATAACTGGCCTTATATCTTGGAAAATACATAAAATAATACCTTCATATCTTCCCTTATCACATTATGTAGTTTCTTTTCTTTCCAAAAGACTATCCATTCAAGGATTAAGGTGCAAGAAAAAAGTGGGTTCTCAATGAAGAGGTGTAACTCTTAACCGAGCATTTTTTATTTTATTTCTTATTCAAAATTTTATAAACCCATAGTATCCATTATTAAAGAATTAATTTTTTATATTAAATATACTTAATTGTTATTATGATTTTGTAACATTCATTTTACACCCTACAGAAAGTGAAAACATTGCTCGTGCATACATACAAATTACCATCTCCACATAGTGATGCAATTCATTTTTCTTCACTACTTTTCTTGGATGGTTATAATGATGAACTTAATAAATATATATATTATTTATTATATTATTATTTTTTAAATTTGAATTATTATTTATGTCTCTTTCATTCCATCCATTTAAAAATGGAAACAACGTTCATGCGTACGTATGACCTACAGTCTCCATGAATAATGTAATTAATTTTTTAATATCTATATTTTTATAGATGAATCTAAATATATCTATAGTTAATATATATTAATATCATTTTTAACATTTTTTAAATTATTTAATCTTGAACAAAATATAAATACTGATACTTCTGAAATGAAACATATATAAAAAAGCAGTTATCACCTAAATTGGTGATTTCAATAAAGAATTGTTACTAAATAGATGATAAGTTGTTATAATAAATTCATATAATGTATTATATATATGATTATTATTTTGGAATAAATATATAATAAAAATATATTTATTATAAAATATTTTTTCATGTTTATAAAGAAAGAAGATACTTTAAGTAATAGTTTTATGCTAAAATATCTTTATTTATGAGGATTATTTATGATTATGTTTATAATGATGAAATTTCATGATATAAATATCTAGAATCCAATTAATTTTATTATCCTCTAGATATTTTTATACATTTAATATTTTTATTTCATTTTCCTCACTTTAAGTACTCAATAGGCTGAAATTATAGTTTTAATGAAAATCAACTATGTTTTACTATACGATAGAGAATCTTTTTTTTTCTATATACATGTTTTCTGAAAATGTTTTTACTATTCTAAAATTATTATTTTAAGTCATTCTAAACCATGTTTTAATTTTTTCAATTTTTTTAAAATGAATATTATTTTCATATTCCTAATAAGTTAATTTTAGACTTTTTACCGAAATGAAAAAGAAATCATTGTTTTAACATACATGGAATGAATATAAATTTCCACCATCATGACCTATTAATGATTTTAAGAATCCATTAAAAGTTTACAAAGTTCTTTTCAAAAAAAATCCCATAATATTTTTAATTTTTCTATATTTTGAAGTAGTGATTTCAAAGTGAAAAGGGTATTTTCCTCAATAAATATTCCAAGTGATCTTTTAAAACCATTTTAAATTATGATAACATCATTGATGTTACTTTTTCATTATTATATATTTGATCCAAGGATAAAATCCCTATTTTTTTTCTAAATGGTTTATGATTATGATGAAAATATTTTTAGGAAACCCATTTCATTTCCATGGGTTATTCCATGATGGAATGTTTATGAAACTTTATTCTTTTTTATATGTTATGATATGATAATTTTTTATGACATCGAGGAACATGTATGTATGATTTTATTTATATGATGGGTGGTCCTAGAATTATATATTTCTCCAATGCATTGGGTAAAGATTGATATCTCATGATGTATATAGGAATGGAATGAGGAGTGAACCCAATTTAGTATAGGAACATTTCCACTATGATAGTCTTGGGAGTGAACCTTTACCAATATGATGGAATATTGAGTGAACCCAATCCACTATGATATTCTTGTAAGTAAACCCTGACTACTAATTAAATGATTTTTCTATACTTATGTGTATACAAAAAATATATATCTTATGCCAATGTTATGCTATCATGGCTCATGTTATTTGATTTATTCATGATTAATATCTTATGAACTACTAGGATTTATTACATGACTCAAGATGATGCTCTATGATTTATAGAGTATGGTTTTCAAATGTTAAGCTTATATTTTCATACCCTTATGCCCACATTATGCTTATGTGATCATTGAAATATCCATTATTTACCATTATTAAGAATCTAAGATCACCCTTTCTTATGTGTAACTTCCATAGAAAATGAATGAAATTTTTAAGTATGACATTTATAAGAATGGTTTAAGTTGTGAAGAATTAAGTGGAAGATGATGTAGATATTATATGAATGTTTCTGATTCTTTCGTCGGGGCATGCACGTCCTTCCTCTTGGGTGCGATAGGTGTGGCTTTTTGTTGCCCCGCATTCCCGCTTTGCAAAGGCGGGCGGCATTCACTCCTTATTCAGGGATGTCTACTCCTTGATCGAAACTAGGATTATGGGATGTCAGTTCTTCCTTCCATGGATTCCTCCTCGGAACTCATCACCTAGTCCGGGTCTCCCTCGTAGATTTAATACGTTGTTCATGAAACTCTTCCCAGTGCCATGTTTCCATGGATTCCAGTTAATTACACTGCTTCTGTTAGGACATTCCAAGGGGTCTAGTCAGGGCAGGGACCTTCAATTGGGTAGTAGTCATGTTGAGACATCACTGGCATGTCTGGACACTAGGTAATTGACATGTCCATCTTTGGTCCCTTATTATAGGGCTTCTCGAGGGTGCGGAAGCTCGAGGCATCCCACATCAAGTGCGGGGAATCATATGCCATTGGCATGTATTGGAGGTTTTCCTCAGCTTCATGTATTTAACACGGGGTATGCCGTAAGTTTAACATCCAAAAGAGATGGATCGGGCTGATCAGAACACTAGTTGGAGTGGATCATATTGAAGAACCCCCTTGAGGGATCACTGATATTGGGGCCAGTACGTGGGTGGCTTCCCGAATGTTGTGGAGTGGGAAATGAGGTGGCATGATCTCACCGGGATGTGGCGGACTGGGTAAGAATCAGGATGGGTGATGGAAAATTGAATGGAGTGGAGGAGGAATGAGATGGGACCGTCATGGAGATGGCGGTAGAGATGAGCTTGCTCCTCGAAGAGACCTCCTACGTATCCCCGTGGATGGGAATCAAAGTCCACATAGTTCGGTTGGTGAGAACCAACGTGAAGGGGGTCGGGACGACCAACATGTGATGGGGTTGAACCTCAAGGAGGCTTCCTACGTACCATGCATTGACATGGATCAATGACCTCATAGTTCAGAATGGACACCGGTGAACCTATGTGAAAAAGGACCTTGGTCCAATGGGTGTTGGGATTGAACCTCATGAAGTTTCCTACGTACCATGCCTTGACATGGATCAAAGTCCTCATATTTCGGGTTAAAAAAGGGGTTGTTGAACTGATATGAAGGGGCGTCGGAACAACTGGATGGAAAGGTCACAACGGGTTACCAATGGATTGGGATGCAGTTTAACATCATGCGAGATGAGGGTGTGTCAGAGAATCGATGTGAGTACGGACCTTGGTCCATTGGATGGTGGGATTGAACCTCAGGAAGGCTTCCTACGTACCACGCCTTAACATGGATCAAAGACCCCATAGTTGAAAATGGGGTGTGTCAGCGAACCGATGTGAAGGTGAACCTGGTGGTCCACTGGTGATGGGTTTGAACCTCATGAGGCTTCCTACGTACCATTACTTGACATGGATCAAAGTACTCATAGTTAGGGTGTACAGTTTAACGTCATGTAGGAAGGGGTAGAACCTAACGTGAAGAAACGACCGGGTGGTGGGATTGAACCTCATGGATGCTTCCTACATACCATGCCTTAACATGGATCAAAGACCCTGTAGTTCAAAAGGGATGTGGGTGTTAGCGAATCGATGTGAAGAAGGACCTTGGTCCAAAGGGTGATGGGATTGAACCTCAGGGAGGCTTCTTACATACCATGCCTTGACATGGATCAAAGTCCTCGTAGTTCAGGAAGGGTTTCGTCAGTGGACCGACCTGAAGGTGAACCTGAGGGTCCACTGGTGGTGGGCTTGAACCTCCGGGAGGTTTCCTACATACCACGCCTTGACATGGATCAAAGTCCTCGTAGTTCAGGTGTGCAGTTTAACATCATGCGGGATGGGGGTTTTGGGGCTTACGCTCTGAGGCGACCCAGGGTGTGTCATAGTCGGTGCTCATTCTAAGCCCACAGGAGTCATGCTCGGTGTGAGAAACAAGATGTTGTAGGGACCTGACGATGACGTCACGAAGTGTGCGTCCGTGGGAAGCGAAGAGGGGCTGACGCGTTATGTGACCCAAGGTGTTGGGACTTACTCCAGGATGGAGGCCCGAGGGCGACAAAGTGCAGAGGAAGAGGGGAAGTATGAAGGTGAATGGGTGCTACCTACTGCAATAAAGTATAGGGGGCTTATGCCAAGATGGTTTCCCTTCCGTCGTGGACAAACACCGCTCCGAGAAGGAGGATATCATCCCATGTGGAGGCCAGTGGGCGTAAAGAATTCCCAAGCCAAAGAACCATGCATAGGATGCGTGGGGGTCATGTCACAGTTTAACGTCATGTGTTGAGGATAAGGATTCTTGGAAGTTTAACGTCCTGCAACTCAGAAGAGGTGGGTTTACTCCACACCCCTAGGACATACATAACCGGTACGCTCTGCTCCTTGTTGGAGGGAAGGTACCGGCAATGACATAGTGAAGGGGGGTCACGGAGAGAACCATCGAAGGGTCCACGTTAGTGTGGCTATGAGAAGAAGAAATATCCATTAGCGTGCCTATGCGAAGAAGCATTAGGCGAAGCAGCGCTACAGGTAGTATCGTCTAGGGGACTTTGAAGTCACATTGTAAAAACCTGGGGGGTCGCACGGGAAAAGGAATTTCCAAGCAGAGGGGTCTATAGGCAGAGGCCTTAGGGAGCTTGATTGCTCTGTGTGGTGAAGGGAACTTGTGAAGGGGTGTGCTTCATGAATTGGGGTGCATTGGCCTTAGAATGTGGCGGAGGTTCAAGTGGTTGGTACTTCGTGAAGTGGAAGGGTGTTTGTGGAGCACTTCCTCATGGAGAATAGGTGCCTTGAGAAGCAAAGTTTCACGAAGTAGTGTTCTTCATTAAGTACAATGACCCTGCCTTGGCATGTAGATCACATGTACAGGAGGGGTGTTTCACGAAGCATAAATGCTCCGTGATAACCCAGGTCCCCTTGGGGATCCCCTTCCTTCGCGAAATCCCTTAGGCCTCGCGAAAGGCATCCCTCTCAAAAGAGGGGATCAAAACAAGACAATGCAGAGGCTCCTCGTGAAACAAAAATACCTCAAGGAGCTCATGGTTCGTAGAACAAAAGGTGCTTCTCAATTTGAGAGCTGAGAAGCTGAAAGGTTGGATTGTCCATCCCAAGGGATCAGGGAGAGCTCGGTATTTATAGGCAAGGGACGCCGTGAAGCAGAGCTCACGCGACACGAAGAGGTTTCCTTTTTCTTCACAGCGGGTCGCGAACGTGAACCGAGATCACGGAGGGGTACCACCTCCTTTGCTTTGCGATAGGCTCGCGAACGTCAAGGGAGCTCGTGGAGCGTACCGTCTTCTATGCTTCACAGTGGGTTCGCGAACGTCAGGGGAATTCGTGGGGTGTCCCGCCTCTCTTGCTTCGCAGCAGGCATGCGAACGTCAAGGGCATTCGTGGGGCATCCCGCCTCTCTTACTTCGTGGTGGCCATGTTTCTTGGGAGAATCTGCTCCGTAGCTTCGCGAGGTAGGCAATGGGGCCTTCTTTTCTTCGTTCTTTTTGTCCAATATTTTGGGGCCAACAAATTCCCCCCCCCCTCAGACTTGGAGCCACAGAGGGATCAAGGGTCTAAGTATGAGGGAAATCGCCAAAATCATCGGCCGTTCCCGGTTCTGACTTGCGGAGAGGGAGCATGAGGCGGACTGGGGCCATGCGGGCCGGACGCGCCACGAAGCTTCGTGCAGGCTGGACGTGCCGTGAAGCACCAAGGGATGCCGCTTATAAATAGGGGGGTGGGGCTCTCTTTTTTTCCTTTACTTTCTCCTCAAATTTTTCCTTTTTCACTCTCGATTCGTGAAGCTTTGCGTACTCCGCATCTGCTCTCCGTGAATCTTGCTTCACGGCGAACCGCAAGTATTTGAATCCGCGACTGCGCCAAGTGAACGTGTTCTTGTAGGCCAAGGCCAGGCTCCGTGATTCTTCTTCACGAAGGATCTCCGTGAACAGGCTTCGCGACCCGAGCTATAAAATATCCAAATCCTTTTAAAAACAAATGACCCATCAAGAAGGTTCCCAGGGGGTGCTTGCGGATGCCGCCCGGAGGGATGATATGGCCAACTGTCTAGGCCTGGGGGAGCTAGTCTGAAGCCACTCAGACCATAATTCTTTGATAGAAATGTTATCAGAGAGCCAAAATAACTATTTGATGTGCAAGAAGCTACCCTTGTATGGCTTCAGGCTGAGGGATGACGTCTTCATTCCTAAGGTGAGTAGGTACGAACCAGCTTGCTGGTTCAGAAGCATGCCATGCCATCATCAATGGTTTAGGGCGGCTGATGGTCATGCGTAGGAGGACTTCATGCCAGTCACCGCCGACTGTATGTAAAATCACCTGAACAACATTAATGGGAAGCCATTGAAACTAGAGACGTCCCCTCCCATGTACCGCACAATACTGAAGGCGACCTTGAGGGATTCGAAGAAAGAGTGGTCCGATGAGTGGGACCTATGCTAGGGCGGCAACTTCACCAAGATTGGGCATGGGCCTACTGGGTAGGTGCCTCATGTGAGGAATTTGGAGCTGATCTGAGGAGATTTGGCTTGTATGAGGCCGCATGGGCCTCCAAATTACACATTTATCAACCGAAACAGCTGATACCGGAGCTGTTGAGCAGATGGTCGTCTAGGACCAACACTTTTCACCTACACCATGGGGAGGTTGGCATCAATCTATGGGATGTCCATCAGATTTTGGGGGTCCCGATCTTGGGGGAAATGTATGATGAGTTCCTCCCTGTCATGAGTGAATAGGAGGATCCAAAGCAGATGTTGCTGCTGGCACTAGCATTGATGGGACTGGTCCTTGGAGAATACAAAGAAGTGGTGAGGGATGTCCACTTCAATAAGCGGTTCAAGCAGTTCCTGAACTTTATGGAGAACCGAGAGTTTCCCTCGAGGACTCGAACTTGCTCGAAGGGGGATCAACAGGGCAAGGATCACTGGTATTGGCGACTCTTGGAGGACAACCAATGGAAGACCTGGGGGTTCAGTGTCAGCATTGAACAACGGCCGATAGTAAGACTTGCAGCATTTATTGCATCCCTTATCTACGGTTTGATCCTACCGATGAGGGATACCAACATGGGGGTGTGACCTAGCTCTTTTATCATGGCATCCATGCTGGCCATAGGAAGGTGGTTCAATCTGGGGATTCCGATGCTCGCTAGATTGTACAAGATGCTACAGCATGTTAGCAAGGGCAAGAAGCCGCCGAGGATATGAGAGCCCTTCCATCTTATGTATGGGTGGATCACGGTGTACATCAGGAGGGTTTATGAATACCCAAACCCCATCTCACCTCTGGGGTCAAACTTCTGTCCATCCATCTTGAATGTTGTCGGGAGCTTTCCAATCAAATTGACCGTTCCCTTGGTGCTGAACCCAGTGTGGAAGGCGGACGAATTTAATTTCCACCAATTTCCATTGCCGACGGGGGTACTTACCAACAATGGTCAGGGGATAGAAGAGCATTAGGACTATCTCCTAGCCTTTTGAGGTGGATTCTTGGTGGTGAGGGTGGAACGTGAGCCTCTTTGCGAGCTGTACACCTCACACCGGTTTGTAAGGTAATCCTGGTTCCTGTAGTGGTTGACCCCACAAGTCTACAGGGAGGTGCACCACGAGGACCATCCATGTGTGATGAGGTAATTGTGGTTCATGTTCACATGGGAAGACAGGAAAATGCGAAATGCATTGCCTCCACCCACTGCCGCCTTCGGACTGGTGAAAGACTACTCCATAAGCTGGGAGGCAGCTTATCCAGGGGAAATGCTGAAGTAGGCAACTGTTCGAGTTGGTGATGGTAGGCCAACCCTATCCTGAGGTCGGGGTCGGAGGGCGGAAAGGGCCTCTTAGGGTGGTAGGGATACCTTGGCAGAAAGACCTACACTGGTTGAGGGTGAGGCAGTGGTGGCAGATCCAGTAGCGGCAGCGGATCCGATGGTCCCAGAAGAGAAAATCTATCTGGAGGGGCGACCACTGAGGGTATTCCGTAGGATATCCACTTAGGATCTAGGGAAGTGGATGTGCCATATAGACATGCCAGATAATGCTGCTTTCCCGGAGGCCTGGGACATTTGGGACATCAACTGGCAACACCTCAGTCCATCCGAGATGTGGGAACACCTGAACCGCCTCGGAATGGATTTACCAGGTATAGGCCCTGTCCGGGCTGGTTTCGTGGTGTCTCCGGCAGAGGCGGAGCAATATCTGGATGAACTGGAGGAATACGTACATTCCAGTGGTGCCCCACGTCCAATGGAATATCAGGTGAGGGTGATGCTAGATCAGACGGTTCCCCCACAACTGTCGTCCGCCGAGTTGAGGGAGTGCTTCCCCCTATCAGAAGATTCAGAAGAATCCTCTCAGGGCGACAAGTCTGGTAAAGAGAGCCCATTGGAGGAAGGTGAAGTTAGAGATCAAGACTCGGATCTCGATGATTTTGCAGAGGCTCTTGAGGTAACATTCCACGTTTCTTTCCTCAGGGTCTGTTTTCAGGTCATTATAGACCTCTTACCAACATCTGAACCATTCAGGAGGACCTGGTACAAAGATATCGCTCTCACCCCTCGGTGGGTGGTGATGCAGGACCCTCAAAACCCGCACTTGTGGACGTGTCCAGTTCTATGCCTGGCGGGGATAGGGCACCTGAGGTGGCTCCTCCAGAATCTCTGGACCTTCTGATAATATATGGAGGGCCACACTCTGGGGTCCCGTCAGCATCAACTCAGGAGCATTACTAGGAGTTCAATCTCTGTAAGTCCTCTCCACTGAATTCATCACTACCACACGTTGATCGTGCCGACTGATCTCCATTCCCTTATCTGTTACGTACAGTTCTTCGACTGGAATGGGCCATTGCGTTGAGGCTGGTTGGGATTTCTGGAGGCGCCCCTCTTATAGGCATGCCAATAATCGTGGAGATAGTTACCCCTCCCACCTGATCTGTAGCTTCCTCCATCATTGGCGGGACAACTAGTGGGGTTGTGCCTGATGTCATTGAGGTGGGGTTCGACGATGAGGATCTGTTGGTCAAACCAAGTCCCACCACGTCTGATCCAACGCCAGGCGCAAATCACGCTAAAGACTTCTTGAGGGCGTACCCTGCATACGATCCTACCAACTGTGAGGATTGGGACGAGACGACCTCTGATGAAGAGGATGGTGACATAGTCCGCCACCGATCATGGAAGCTGATCGTGAGATTTATCGAAAATACCCCCAAGAAACTATGGATGGATGAGATGGACAGACTTCGCTCGCGGCTGTGCAATCTATGTTATGGGGGAGTGGATGCCCAACGACCTCACCTGCTCATCTGAGATCTTATGGAGGAGAATATCCAGGAGTATGATCGCGTCCTTAGCGTGGGCTAGCATCGGAGTAAGGCGATGAACATCAAGAAGCTTTGGGAGGCTGAAGATGAGATCCAACGGCTACAGATCCAGGAGGATGAGCACTGAGCCTCTCTTAATGCACAATCAGAGCTGATCTTGCGATTGAAGGCCCAGCTAGCAGAGGCAGAAGAGTGTCTAAGGCAAGCTTCTGAAGAAATGGCCATCATCCAGGCTGACATTGAATGGTCCCAAACTGAGGCTGATGAATTGCACCCCATCACTGATGAGGGGGAGCAGGAGCTAAGTTGGCAGCAACAACTCCTAGATGCCACAAGTCGGAGGGTGGCAGAGCTGCAATGCTCTTTTGATGGGGTCAACCTTTCCATGGGGGGAATAAACCCCCGAGTGCTGTAAGGATCACAAACTCTCAAACGTACTTTCATGTTTTGATTTTTTGAATACATGAGTTTTTTTTCGAGGTTGGATCCATATGCATCTTTTTTATTCATGAAATGTCCAGTGGTCAGTCCCTAAGCTCACACGGGCCGAACAGAATGTGAGAAACAAGGGGTGATCACCATGCTATTCCATCTGAACATAACGCGGTGACCAATCTCTGGGTATCCGGGGTTTAAATAACCAATACGGATCTTCTAGGAAGACATGGGAGAGGCCCGATCGGAGGATTAAGACCTCAGAACAATCAATGATCCATTCTTTCGATGTACTCTGGTGCATGAGCGGGGTAATTCTAGGGGCGTTGGGATTAGTCCGGACATAGGGAGGTGGAAGGTGTGAATCACAATACCCATAATTAGAAACACTATGGGGGTGGCGTGAAAATTGAGGATAGCTATTGACTGTTGTGAAAACACAACATCTGTATTGCATTAGCCTGAAATGGGGACAACAAATGAGGGCTGACCGCTGACCATGTTCGCAACACGGGTCCTAACTCAAGTATCGTCAATCATTATTTCAAGACGTTGGCCCATGACAGCAGGCAGAACATAGGTCAAGCATCCATACTGTTAGGGGGTCCTTACAAACATGACCAGTCTTTCGAAATGTTGGCCCAGGATAGCAGGCAGACCATAGGTTGAGCATCCATACCGTTAGGGGGTTCCTCTAGACATGAAAGAGGACGAGATTCTGAATAAGGGGCACACGAAGAATGGAATGTGGAGTGAGGGTTTGTTTGAGCATAATCCAACACTCTTGAAATTATGCCACCGTGGTGGGAGCACACTAGATGGACGCATCAGTTTGATCGTGGATCATTTCTTCTTTCAAACAGAGCCTCTCTGGTGAGGGTTTCGTTGCTTCCCAATGTCATCTTGGGGCATCCTGAACTTGTTTAGGGCAGAGTTACAGTTACATAGTTCCCCCCGAGGGGTCAGGCCAGGGGGAAAGAAATGGGGAGGAACAAAACTTATGATTCCTATGGTTAGACCCAAGGTGAAATTCTGGGGTGTCCCTACGTATCCCATGAGGATGAGAATCAAGCTGTATGTAGTTCTGGAAGCACAGTGTAGTCATAGAACAACACTGACAGGTGAAATCCTCTCTGGAAAAGGCTCCAGTGCATCTTGTGATCAACATGGGGAATCCTAAACTTGTTCAGGGTAGAACCACAGTTTAGTGTCATGCATCGAGGACATATGGACTCCTGTAGTTTAACGTCATATTATAGGACGTGAAAGGGAAGAGCCCATGGAGCATGTGGTGTGGTAGCTATGAAACCGACGTGAATGAGAACTTGGAGTCCAAATCACACCACGTACCCCCAGAGGAAACTATTCAGGTTGAGAGACCAAGAGTGAGAATTAGGCTGTGCCCAAAGCAGAGTGGTCGGGCGTTCCTACATACCCCATGAGGATGGGAATCAATCCAAATGTAGTTCTGAGAGCATAGTTTAACGTCATGCAGGACGATGAGAAGCCCGACCGCGTTTGTGCACATCCTACCACAACTACTAAGCCCACGTGAGTTGTTCTCGGTGCGGGAAACAAGAAGTAATGGTGGGACTTTCCCGAAACAGGAAGGGGCATGCTAGGACTAAGGGAAAATCGGTGAATACTGTCCCAATGATGCTAATTCTTCCATGAAGCGCACCTATACACAATAATAGATAGATCTGAGAATGTTAGAATTACACTTGAACATGAGGGAGTGGAAATGTGTGAATCATGAAGCTTGAAATCTGGACCACAATGATGGTGGCGTGACGATGGAGGATAACCGTTAACCGTGGCAGAAATGCAGCATCCATATCATGTTATCCTAGAATGGGGACAATCAGATTAGGGTCGACCGTTGACCATGTTCGAAACATGGGACCATGTCACAAATGACATCTGAGATCCTTAGGGACGTTGGCCCAAAATGATGGGAGAGCCCTTAGGCCTAGCATCCATGGAGAGCCCTTAAGCCTAGAATCCATGTCGTTTGAGGGTCCTTTTGTATGTTGAAGAGGATGAGGATCCAAATACCAAGCTCACAAAGCTTGGACATGGAATGAGGGGATGTCCCCATGAAAACTCAACACTTCAGACTCTTTGCCAAAATGCAACTGAATATGTTAATGAGATGTATTAGATAGAAGGAGCCGAGTCCCTTACCATAGGGAGATCTTATTTTAGGGTCATAGAATTCAGACCATGGTTGGGAGGAAACACAGGAGGCATGTGGTGGGGTAACTCAAATATCCGACGTAAATGGGAACCGGGGGTTCCGACCACCACATGTTCCCAATGGGAGGTTTTAGGTCTAGGGACCAAAAAGCGAGAGTTGAGCTGGGCCTAAAGCAAAGTGCAAAGGCGTTCCTACGTACCCCATGAGGATGGGGATCAAGTTGCACGTAGTTCTTGAGAGGGTCTTAGTTTAAGGTCTTAGAACTCGGACCATGAATGGGTAAGGAGAGCAGGAAACACATGGTGAGTTGGTTACAAAACCCGGTATGAATGAGGACATAAGCCCTACTTACCATGTGTTCTCTGGGGAAGTGCTCGAGTCGAGGGACAGAACACAAAAGTTGGGCTAGGACCACGGGGAAGTTCCCAGGAACTCGTACGTATCTCATAAGGATGAGAATCAAGCCACACATAGTTGTTGAAAGGTGTCATGACATGGCAAGGTACCAGTGCAAAGGACGAAAGGGTGTGCTGGCATAGCCCTCGCACCAAGAGAAGTGGTATTTGATAAATATTGTTTGTCCTTTAAGGTGAGTGGTTTTTTTTGAAGCGACAGGCCAAGGGTAGCAGGACCTAGTGTCGCCACAAGAATCAAGCCACAATAGTCATTGAAAAATGCCATGGCATATGACAAATACCAAACGTGACGTCCTTTATGATGAGGTCATCACAATGAAGTACTGTTTTTTATCGTGCGTCCAGGATGATAATATCACAGTTTAGGGTCATGTGATAGGACCAAGCATGCATTTTAATTTCATGAAACACAGACGTAGCAGAGACGATGCTAGGCGGGGAGTGTGTTCGGTGCCATGTGACATAAACGACGTGAATGGGGACATGATCCCACATCACACCGTACAAAATTCTGAGAGGGAGATCTCAGGCCAAGGGGCCTACATAGAGGTGAGAGTGAAAGGGGAATGATGAACTAGCTCCCAGATGAGCTGGACTCGAGAACAAGATGTCCGGGTGACTCATCACATCCCATGGGGATGAGGATCGAGCCACACATATCCCTTAACGAAGATCTTAGTTTATGGTCTTAGAGCTCAGACCGTGGGAGCCCCGAAGGATGCCGTATTGTAGCTTTGTCCCCCTGACGTGCATAGGTGCACTGAGGGATATCGCCAAGAGTGTAGAGATTCCACCTGGACACAGTGGGGTAGAACATAATGTGAATCATGTAACCAACATTCAAGGTCTGAAAGGGCTGGCGTGACGACAGAGGATTACTGCTGACCATGTTCGCAACACAACATCCTATCGCGTTATCCTAAAATGGGGACAAACAAATGAGCATCAACCACTGACCATATTCACAACGTGTGATTTGTATCAATTTTTTGTCTGAAACCCTCAGGGGCGTTGGACCGTAATGGTAGGAGAGCCCTTAGGCGTGGTCTCCAGGCCATTCTTGGGGGTCCCTTCAGGTGTGAAGGATTATGGATGCCTGAATGAAGGGGATCACGAAGCTTGACAAGTAGAAGGAACTCGACCAAGTTGAATCTGACACTCTTGGTCCTAGACCAAAGCACTCTTAACACATGGGCGGACCATTGCAAGGGGTAGAGGGTGTAACAACCTGATATTTTATGATAAGTATTCTTTTTAATTTATTTGATGTCATGTGTTTTATTCTACAACAAGATTATCTTGTGCTATATGCCACACTGTATTAGGTTGAAGTATACACAACACTATTCTTAGATTGTGTTACACACAATTTCAAGTTCGTTTTATAATAGTCATTCTACAAAACATTGAGTGTATATATATATATATATTCAATGTATAAATGAAATATGGTTGGATTCTATTATATGAAATAATGAAGGATTCTTTCATAACACGCAACCCTGACTTGGCTTGCATTACACGCAATCACGACTTTCCTCGATAGCGTGTATTGTACGCAATATCAGGTTTCACTAAACAATGATATATGGTTATAATATTATTACGAAATATCCTTTATGAATAGTATTAACTAAATTTTGAATGTTATAACATTATTATTTCATCTTACACATTTTCTAGAACATGGTATGTGAACAAAATAAAATTTTCGGGTAAAATAAGTATTTTTCAAAAACTGCATTTTTACCGCCTTTTGATGGTGCACCCAATTTAAATCTAGTTTTTGACATGTTTATAAGTTAAATTTTACAAAATAAACTTCTTCTTTGGAATAAGGATATAAAAATTTACATTGGATAAAGTTTTGATATTTTTCTGATAACTTTCATATTTTAATGAATAGTAAAAACACGCTATATTTTAATTAAAAACAACTTTTTTCATTGTAATAATTTATATGGTTAAATTATAATATTGAATGGTTTTAAAGTATAAATAGGATATATTTTTACCATTTAATATAATGTATGTCATTATCATTGATTTTACCTTGAATTCATAGGTTAAATCAATTCAATCTTTTGCAATGTTTTAAACAAAAACCCGTTTTCTTTCGACAACGAGATTAATTTTAATTTAATTTCTGCAACTTTTGTGTATTGAATTTAGAAAAATGGATTCCATATTTGGAATCAGTGGGTCCAAATTATGTTAATAGGCTACTCTTTATTTTTGGAAATTATGAATAGTAACTACGGTAAATTTTATTTACCATAGTTAAAGGTAAATCGGGTAATTAAGGGTAAATATAATATTATAAAATTACCCTAACACATGCCAAAATTCTATTGGATGACTAAAAGTCGACCCATATCACCTAGGTGTCGGATTATATTCATTTAATGGACTTTTTTCCACAAAAATAATTTAATTATTATTAAAACCAAAGAAAGTGACAACATGTCACTCTCTTAAATCTTATAAGTATAATAATTTTAATTTAGTGATAAACTTCATGAAACTTTGAACATGAGTAGTCTCCAGAAATCTAATAAAATTATCTACATCTTATGAATTTATTTATAATTTTTAGGGATTAAATAATTATCATTAATTGACACAATAGTGATGCAGAAATTGTTTATCTAGTGAAAAATCAAGAATATAGTTTTTATTAAACTAATAGTGACCAAAAAATGCACAAAACCCTGACCAAAACTTATTTTTAATGTAAATGTAAACCATGATCATCCAATGGTCGAATATTTGACCATTTTTAGCCTTATAAAAGCGATTATGACACTTGTATTATTTTATTTTAAATGATGCCAAAGTTGTCACCTTCCTAATTTAATAAATATAACAATTTAAATATTGTGATTTTAAGATGATAAATTCGAGTAAAAGTATTATTGTGAAATTTAATAGATTTATCTTCATCATAGGATTTTATTTTTAATTTATATGCAACAAATAAGTATATTAAATAATTATAAAAAAGTGTTATAGTATTTATTTTATTAAGAGATAAACCAAATAAATGGTTTTAAAAATAATAAAATAAATATTATATGAACTATTTAATGTGCTAAACTAATTTTCTAGATACATATGACATTTTATGAATCTATTAAAGATTTTATTTTGAACATATCTTCTGTATATATTTTATTCAAATTCAAATAAATGAATAGTGTCAAAATTGACACTATTGTTATTTTATAAAAATAACATATTATAAAATTGTTTAAAAATCAAAAAAATATTTAAAAGTTATTAATTTAAATTTATATGGTCTAATATGTTATTAAGTATCCAATTATTGAAAATTGACAACAAATAAGTAATTATTTGTTATAATTTAAAATTTAGAATGTTATTACCACAAATAAAATCAAATTGATTAAATAAGGATAAATCAAGTTGATAATGTTTAAAATAAATTCCTAACATGTCTAAATTTTATTGTTTGATGATATTACAACCCTATCTCATATAAGATTCTGATATGAGTCATTTTGGAAGTTTTTAAGTGGGGTTGGTTTTTGATATAAACTAATATTTCTTATATTTCCAATGGTGCCCCTCTCCTCCCTTATAAAAGGGAACCTCCTACCTCTCATCCTCACACCAATTTGAGCCTTAAATCTTGGAAAAAACCTGACCATTTCACTTCCCCACTTCCCTATAAACATCCTATAGGTCCTGGTGTTCTTCAAAGACCAATTTTAGTTCCCTAAGAGGAGGTCTCAAAGAGGCGCTTCAAAGAAGAGGTAATGTCCGTTACCAATTCTTTCAACTTTATTTATTTTTCCACTTCTTCTTATTAGGTTGTTTCATTATGAAGTAATAAAATCAGTATCACTCATATATGGATATGTTATTATAAGTATGAAACAACCCTATTTCACCATCTATCCATCCTACGGAAAATGAAATCACCGCGCGTGCGTACGTACGAAATACCGTCTCCATGCTGTGGTGTAATCTATTTTCCACCACCACCTTACTTGGATGGGTATAATGGTGTAAATAATAAATATATATGATTATTGTAAATTGATATTTATTCTGTAATAGTATACATAAACTCCAATAAAATTCCACGATCATGGAACGATATCATCGCTCGTGCGTACGTACGGAATACCGTCTCCACGACGTGATGAGATTCATTCTCAATGATTAACCATTAATAAATGATTACAAAGTATATATAATAAGTAATAATGAAATATATGACATAATAATGATACTGTATTTATTTATATATATATATATATATATATGTATGTCATCCAATTAATTCCATTCAATTCAATAAGGAAATGAAAACAACGTTCATGCGTACGTACGACCTACCGTCTCCATGAACTGTGTATTTCATTCCATTTATCGATCTATTATATATATGTATATTCTGAATATATATTATATATAAATCATGTTTTACATTCTGTATGTAAGTAATCATGATCTATGTAATCATATGAATAATTACAAGTTAAAACACGAACGACAAATGAAACGATTTTACCCAAAATGCTACTTTAACTTGAATTTACAAAAGAATGGGTAATATAAAGTCATAAGTGAACCATATATGATATAATAACAATGAATATGATTCTATAATAAGTCAATAACATTATTTAAATCATTATATAGGAGGTTCAGACACTTACAAAGCAAATCGGACCTAAGGTAAGGGAAAATATCACAATCTCATTTTTATCTGAGATTGTTTATACTTTGGTATTTACTGGGGTGTATTTTATCATCCACATCCATGTTCCCTCAATATGTAATATTGTTTCCATCAACCTACAATTGTTTAAATCCAATTTTACCCTTTGGTGAGTTTTTAGTAAAGGATATGAAAGGAATCTTTTGTCATTTTTCATACGAGGTACTTTTTGACTTTTCCTGCAAAAGTACGAGAAGAATGTTTTTTTAACTTATACGACACGAATGGATTTTTATGGTTTTATAAAGCTTCATTTTCATGAATCTTACTCAAAAAGATTTCATGAATATTTTCAAGAAAAATCCTTTTCTTTTAAAAATGCATGACATTTTGTGAAAAGAAAATGATTTTAAAGAAGAAAGGATATTTTCCTCAAGAATTCGTTTCAAGTGTTTTATCAAAACCATTTTCCTTCTAAAAAGAAATTATTTCATATGTGTATGTTTTAAGTATAATGTCTCTATGATTTACATGGTTTCAATTTTCTTATTATGAAATGATATCCATTTATTTTATATGGATTATGTTATGATGGGATAATGTTTATGAAACCCATTTTATTCATTGGGTTATTATGAATGATGTATGTTTATTTTGTGGCACAAGTAAGAATGATTTCATTATGAGATGGGTGGGACCTATATCTCCCTCAAATGCATTGGGTAAAGATTTATATCTCATGATATAGACATGGCTGGAATGGTAATTTAATCCGGTTCAGTATTACAGGACTGGAACGAGGAGTGAACTCGATTCAGAAAGGGACTTTGTCCACTAAGATGGTCTTGGCAGCAATGCCTTGGCTACTATGGAAATCATTACATGTGCTTAATGGATTCCACAATTACATGTTTTATTCCCATGCTATTTTATCATGATTTATGTTCCATTATGATCTATGCCTTATGTACTTCCATGTTTTATGTCGTTGATCAAGATTTTTAATGTTCATGTTTTTTTAAGTTCAAATGTATATGGTATGTTTTATTTTATCCATGGTTACCCTTACTGAGCATTTGAGATCACCCTTTTTATGTTTTCTTTTCCCCCAGGATTAAAAGAAAGATTTTACGTAAGGAAAAAAATGGGAAGATCTTTATGGGAGATGTTGAAGATCTTTCACCACGATTAGAAGATTACGTTCCAAGTTTCCAAATACACTAAACTATTACGGTACTTGTGTGTCTGTTTTTGTAATGTACTAAGTATTCCACAAAAGTAATGTAATGTCTATGTACGTCAAGCTTCGGGTCTCTACAGAGGGAATCATCTTGATGGTGGCCAAGAGATGGAGGATTCCCAAGAGAAGGGGGGCATGGTGCCAAGAACCATGTACCACACCTATATATCCCTCTCGTGGAGATGAACAGGCCAAGGGGCCTAGGTGACCAGAAGATTGAGAGATATCTATGAGGTGGGGATGGACCCAAAGTCAAGATATTCGGGTGGTCCTAAGTATCCCATAAGGATGGGAACCAAGCCACACACAGTTCTAGAAAGGTTCCTTTTAATGTCGCATGGGAAAGGAAATAGGAGGGATAATTTCTAGAACGAGGTGCGCGTGGTGCGGCTATCAAAAACCCGACGTGAAGGAGGACATAATCCTGTACCATATCACGCAGTCCCATAGTCAAAGTCCTGAAGTCGGGGTAGAGAAGAAGAATTAGTAGAACTTATGTTGAACGTAGTTCTGAGATGATATTAGTTTAGGGTCTTAGAGCTCGGACCATGGAGGGATGATAACCTTCCATGTAAGAGAAGACCTTGAACCGATACTTAAGCCCACGTGAGTCAAACTTGGTGTGGGAAATAAGGGAGGAAGGTCTTTATTGCAATACTTGGAATGTCCATCAGAGGGAAATCAGTGCAGAGCCCCGTAGGACGTCCTTACCGTGGCTTCGTTCCCCTGACATGCAGATGCGCACTGAGGAATAACATCAAGAGTGTCGAAGTTCTACTTGGACATGAGAAGTGGAGAAGGATGTGAATTGTGTAATCGACATTTTGGGCTTAATGGGGTTGGTGTGGAGATGGAGGATAACTGTTAACTGTGGTGGAAAAACAGTCTCCATATCGCGTTAGCCTGACGTGGGAACAACAACCGAGCATCGACCGCTGACCATATTCTCAATGCGGGATTTGTATCAATTTGTTGTCTAAAACCCTTGGCGGCGTTGGCCCGTAACGGTAGGAGAGCCGTTAGGTGTGGTATCCAGGACGTTATTGGGGGTCCCTCCAGGTGTGAAAGGTGATGAAAGCCCTAATGAAGGGGAACACAAAGCCTTAAAAGTGGGTGGAAACGTGTCTGAGCAAATTCCGACACTCCAGGTAATAAACTAGAGTACCCATAGGCACATTGGTGGACCGCCAAAAAGGGTCGATGAAGTGGCTCAGGAGAGGTAGGCCAAAGGGCCAAGGTGGGATGGAGATTTCCGGGAGATGGGGCTGGACCCGAATCCTAGACATCTGGGTGGTCCTACGTATCCCATAAGGATGGGAATCAAGCCACACATAGTTATCAAAGATACCCAAGGGCAGGATACCCTAACCAAGACATGCACAGCGTGGCGAGTAACCCGACGTGAATGAGGACATAATCCCATACCACACTGCACAGTCCCGTAAGAGAGAACCTGGGACAGGGGCCCGAAAAAGCCAAGGGTCATGATAGATGGGTTTTAGTCAAGAAGGCCTGGCCTACTCGCAGTTTAAAATATTATAGTGAGGAAAAGGGTCGGGGAATAGGATTCCCCGGACATGGGAGGTGTACAACACATCAAGTAACCCGACGTGAATGAGGACATAATCCCGTACCACACCATACACTCCAATTATAGAGAACCTAGGCCAGGGGCCTGACAGTTGGCCCTGCCCGAAAAGAGTTCGTCGCTTCGGGACGGGGTAGAACGAATCACTACACTCAATGTTTGGGACATCTTGTGGTGGAACCGAAGATCCAGGGCGACAGTTGACCATGTTCAAAACATAGCGTCCCTATGGTGACCTGAGATGAGACCAAAAAACAAGCATCGAATGCTAACCACATTCGAAACGCGGGACTTGTATCAGCTTGTTTCTTGGTACCCCCCGAGGGTGTTAGCCTGAAATGGTAAGAGGGCCCTTAAGCCTAGTATCCATACCGTTCAGGGGCCCTTATGGACAAAGAAGTTGATGGAATCCCTGTCAAGGAGTGGGTGAATCATAGATGTACCCATCTATAAAAGAGGCGAACATATCCAGGGAGGGGGACATACAGCCGGATCGAGGCTATCTATACATGAATTAGGGAAAAAGTATGCACCCTGCAAAATGTATTGACCCAAGGGGAAGATTCTGTCTTTTGGGCTGGGCCAATAGAAAAAATATCTGGGCGTTCCTACGTATCCCATGAGGATGGGAATCAATCCATACATAGTTCTTGAAGGCCATGCAGTTTAACGTCGTACGGTGAAGACGGGGGAGGATAGAATAATGGGAGTGGGCACATGGTGCGACCATTATAATCCTCATATGAGTGGGGCTAAGGAATCCTACTCTACATCATGTTAGGACCCTCCGAGGAAGCTATACCCAGGGGGGATAGTCAAAGAGAAGAGTTTGGGGCAGTCCTCAAAATGAAGCATCTAAGCATTCTTATGTATCCCATGGGGATAGGAATCAAGCCATACGTAGTTCTAGAAGAATAGTTTAACATCATGTAGGATGATGAAACACATCTTATATGGGGATGTGTATGGTATGGTGAGTAACCCAACGTGAATGGGGACATAATCCCATACCACACCATACAATCCCACAAGAGAGCCTGGATCAGGGAAGGACATGGGGCCTGAGGCTGGGCGTCGGTCAGGAAGGCCTGACCAGATTGCAGTTTAACATCTTTCAGTGAGGACAAGGGAGATCTTAGTTTAGGGTCATAGAGGTCGGACCATTTTGCAGTTTATTTCCATGAAAGATGATGATGAGTAGTTTAACGTCATGAAAGATGATGATGTAGTTTAACATCATGCAAGACGATGTTGTAGTTTAAATTCATGTAAGACCATCCAATTTAAGGTCATGTAGGACCATACAGTTTATGGCCATACAGGACTGGGGTGCAGTTTAGGGTCATGTAGGACCCAAAGGCTCAGGAAAAGTATTACTTGAGGAACTTGGCAGTGGTGGGATGAGTTACGCGCTCACCATCCATGGTTACCAAGGAGTATGCTCCATTGGGGTAGACCTTATGAATGATGTAAGGTCCTTCCCATTTGGGTTCCATCTTGGGTGGTTTCCTGCCGGGGATCATTGGCGCTCGGAGGTCCAATACCAGGTCTCCTTGCAGAAAAGAGTGAAGGAAAACCTTCTTGTTTATGGCTCTGGGTATATTATTCTAATTCCTTTCTAGATTGTGCAGGGCATAGATCCTGTTCTCGTCCCATGCTTCCAATTCAGCTAGATGTATTTCAACCACCTTATTTGGCGCCTGCTGGTCATAGACTGCAGTGCGTAATGATGGCAGCTGGATCTCGATGGGCAGGATGGCTGATCGGAAGTTGGTGTTGTTATCGGTGAGGACAGTGTGAGGGACTCCAAACCGGTGGATGATATTGGATCTCATGAAGTCAACAATAGAACGGTACTTGACCTCTTTGAGTGGAACCACCTCTGCCCACTTGGAGAAGAAATCTGTAGTGATCAGGATGAACCTACACTGGCGAGCTGTTGCCGGTGGATATGGTCCCACAACATTGAGTCGCCACACTGCAAATGGCAAAGAGTACTTGGTGGAGTGGAGAGGCTCTAGCGGCCGATGTAGGAAGTTATCATGAACTTGTAATGTGTGGAATCTCTTGGAAAACTCAATACAATCATAGATCATAGAGGGTCAGAAGTAACCTAGTCTCCAGATCTGATGGGACAGCTTTGGCCCAGCCTGGTGGGCACCGTAGGAACCAACATGAACCTCTTGCATGACCTGAGAAATATCAAATCCTTGAATTCAATGGAGGATAACACCATCGAAACCCCGCTTATAGAGGATCCGCTCAAGACTAGGACCACTCTGGAGGGTGAACTGCAGTGCGCGGTGTCGGATTCACTCACGCTCATCCCGATCATCCGGGAGGAAACCATTTTAGAGATACTCAACAAAAGATTCCCTCCAATCGAGAGTGGCCTCAACCACTGAATCTGAAGAACCTGGGGATCCTGGTGTGGCGGATCCGGCGGTAAGATGGCTTACCCATGGGCCGTTGTCATCCTCTGGGGTGATGAGGGCGATGAATCTTCGGTGTTCCACATGTATAATCAGATCCTCCTGCTCGGGTTCTACAAGTGATGCAGCTAGGCCGGCCAAAGAATCCGCTCAACCATTCTGTGACCAAGGGACATGGGTAACCTCTAGTCGAGAAGAGAACTGTGCAATTAGATGGAGGGTGCACTACAAAAATGGCACAAGCTCTGGATTCCTGATGACATAGTCGCCATTGACCCGCTTGATGACTAGTTCGGAATCCCCTTTTACGTGCAAATGGGGCACATCGATCTCAAGGGTTAGCTCAAGGCCAATGATGAGAGCCTGATACTCTACCTTGTTGTTGGTGCAGCCTTCTGACAATATGAATGAGTATGGAAGAACAGATTACATCAGGGTGATGAAGACGATACCCAGGCCCACTCTATTGAGCCTAGGATTGTTAATACTTCTACCGGTGGGGCTCCGGGAGGCACCGTCGAAGTGAATTTGCCAACATGAGATGACATGATCAACTGAGATGATTGCCTAATCAGGAAAATCAGGGTTCATGGATTGATCTGTGGAGGTTGGATGGGAAGCTAGGAAGTCTGCCAATGCCTGCCCCTTGATAGCCTTATGGGGCACAGACCTGATGTCAAACTGCTGGAGGATCACTACCCACCGCACTAGTCGACCATTCAACATGGGGCGGTTCAGAATGTACTTCAGTGGGTCTACCCAAGAGACCAACTGTACCTCATGGTGTTGAAGATAATGTCGTAATTTTTGTACAGAAAACACGAGCGCAAGGCAGCTCTTTTCGATGGGGGAGTATCTAGTCTCCATATTAAGGAGCATGCGGATGAGGTAATAGAGGCTATTCTTTTTACCCTCGTTGTTCTTCTAGACGAGTGGGGTGCCGAGAGACCGTTCCAGAGCGGTCACATAAAGGAACATCAACTTTTCGGCAACGGGTGGCATCAGAACCGGAGGCTGGAGTAGGTACTGCTTGATTCCCTTGAAGGCGGCCTGACACTCTTCATCCCATTCATAGGAGGAGCCTTTCTCAATGAGCTGGTAAAAGGGATTACACTTTACAGCCAGATTCGTAATGAATTGACATATGTAGGCTAAGTGGCCTTGAAGACCTCGAAGCTCCCAAATATTGCTCGAGGGAGGAATTTCGCTGATGGCTTTGATTTTCTCTAGGTCGATCTCGATGCCTCAGTATCTGACAAAAAAGATGAGAAACTTCATGGAGGTGACCCTGAAGGCACATTTAAGTGGGTTCATCTTTAGGTGGCGGGAAAGGAAGAAACCGAACACTTTCTCAAGGTCTTTGAGATGGTCCTGGTGCTGATGAGATTTGACCACCAGATCATCTACATAGTACTCTACCAATGTCCCAATAATTGTCTTGAATATGTGGTTCATGGCTCACTGATAGGTGGAAACTGCATTTTTCAGACCTAAGGGCATAACCTGGTAACAGAAAGTACCTTGAGGGGCCCTAAAAATGATGGAATCCTAGTCTTCGGGGGCCATCCAGATCTGGTTGTACCCAGAATACCCATCCATGAAGGAGAGGTCTTGGAACCTGGCCGTGACATCAATCAACAACTCTGTCACTGGGAGGGTAAAATCATCCTTCATACAGTGGCAGTTGAGATCATAGAAGTCGATACAGACTCTGATTTTCCCATTCTTCTTCCTGACAGGCACAATGTTGGCTAGCCACTTGGGGTACTGGACTTCCTTGACAAAGTTGGCTTTGATAAGCTTCTCAAATTCAGCCTCAACCATGGAACCGTGAGAAGGGTACATCTTTCTGGGAGGCTGCTTGAACACGCGATGGTTTTTCGGGAGACCAAGGCAGTGGATGGCTACCTGGGGATCCAATTATGGAATCTCATTGTAACTCCTGGTAAACACGTCTCAGTTCTTCTTAAGGAAGTTCATGTACAGCTACTTCTCTTCGAGGGACATGGAGGCACTGATCAATGTGGGTCTCGGATTTGCCTCGCTACTAAGGTTCACCTGTACCAATTCATCGATTGTGGTAGAGAAGCCTTCTTCAAAGGTGGGGGGAGAATCGTCTAGGTCCTCTTCTCCACTTGTGGAGGGATCTTCTGTGGGGGGAGTTGTCTCTGAGCCACTAGACTCCGATGGGAGGCTGGGGCCGTCTTGAGCGGCAGTGGTCATCATATGACGAGATTAATGCGCCACTGAGACTATAGTGATGAAGGTAGTCAATCCAATCCCATCCAGTCTTTGGCCCATGGGGCCGCTCTTGATAACATAAAAGAAATAGTGGCGCATCGTCTTGAGTCGGTTAATTCCAGCCTGGCGAAACAAACACGTATAACGTACCTCAATTGCCATGAGACTAACATCCTGATACCGTACAGGGGTAGGAGGTTCTGGGATCACCTGATCCTGGTTGGTGTAGGAGTACGATGTGATTTCCCATTATCATTTGGACCTGGGAACATGCCTTCCTCTTGTACCCTAAACAACAAAACATTTCCCCATGTCAGGGGTTGTGGCCTCCAACCGATGGATTAGGAAGATGTAGGCATCATCCAGACCTGCCCAGGGATCACTTGTGACCAGGGTGGGTTCAACCTCACTTTCTAGAATCTGCTAATCCTTGTTCTTGCAGTAGTCGGTGTCCAATAGCGGGCTTCACAAGATGCAAAAGGAGACACATCTCCTTGGAGCACACCTACTCGACCATTGAGGGATTATTTGAGGCATTGATGATATGATGAAGGGACCGCTGCATGCTGGTGGAGCCATGACTTTCCCATCAATGCGTTATACATGGTGTCCTGGGAGACAAACATTAATTCGGTATTGGAAATTAGGCCACCGAACAGGGTCTTCAAAAAAATCATGCCGATGGGGGTCTGCTCGGTCCTGTCATATCCCTGGATTCTGAGGTCGGAGGGAGTTAGATCATCCTCAGACAACCCCAGCTTTCGCATGGTCAGAGTCAGGATTAGGTTAATCCCAGAACCCGTGTCAACAAGACAACGATGGACTTCTACGCCATTTAACCAGACAGTTATGTATAGTGGATGAATGTGCCCCTGTATAGGAGGGTCTTTGTCTTCACCAGAGAATGAGATAACTACCTGAAATTCGACATTTTCAATTTCTTCAGTGTGGAAGGCTTCTGCAGCTGCTACCTCCGTCTCAAAATGGAGGGGGATCCTTAGGGCCTCGGAAAGTGCCTCACACATTTCATATGAAAGGAGAAGAGCCTCAAGGATAGAAATCCTCACTGGAATGCTAGAAAGGTGCTTCAGAACATCATACTTCTGGGCCAGATGTGAGACTCTACTTACAGGAGGTCTCTCTGCAATTGGAGGCATGACAGGCCCTACTGGCTGGATCGGTGGCTGGATAGTGCTAGGTATGATCTGTTTCTCACTTTTCAAGGACTGAAGAGTGGCTTCTGGAGGAGGATCAAACAGTTGAGATTGGCCTACAGTAGGGTGAGACTGTCCGCAGTACAGGCGTGGCAGCTCTACCAGATCTAGTAGCACAAACGGTGGTGGAGGCAGGTCTGAGGGCACTGGATGAGGAGGTTGCGCATTCTGAGCTCTGCGCTGGGCCTACTGTCTGGTTTTAGTCGCGTGCACGGCCTGGATGGAGGTTCCAACTGATGCACCCCGATGACCCATGTAGTCATGGCTCCGCCGACATTAACGTTGACCGGGGACATTGGGGAGGTTCTCATGGACTTCCCCTTCGTCTGGAGTCATATAGGGATTTACCAACTCCATGATATTAACCGAAGTGTACCCCTGACTATCGCATGACAAATCATCCACCATTGGGTGGATTCTAGGAGTAATCCCCATCTTAGGGGTCATGAAGTCACCGAGAGTGCGGGATGATGATGTCAGTGGTGGAGCGCGTTGCTTCTTCTTGCGCCGCCGCTGCTTGCCCTTCTGGGAAGAGGATGGCTGAGATGATGACGCAGAGGTACTGGTCGCATCTTCTAAAGGCTCCGGCTGATTCAGGCATGTCCGAATAATACCATGGGCATGGGTGACTGTTTTAAGAGCCATCCAGTCATCATACTTCTGGGATTCGTGGATGGGAACCTACTGATTCTGAGGCAGTTGTTGTTGGGCAGGAGGTTGTGCCTGGGGTGGAGGGCCGCTGCGAGGTTACAGGGTCGGCGCCACTAGTAGAAATTCTAGCTGCCTGGGGGCCTCTATTTGGGCCACCGCGGCAGGCTCGACTCTGGCATCCCTCCTTGTTGGGATCACAGGGGGCAGAGGACGTGCCTGACTAGCCTGTTGCAGAGCTTCCTCAAGGCGCTGGGCTTTATCTGAGAAATCTCGGTACCCTCCAGGGTAGTTCTTAGTGATCAGGGAAGGAACTAGTTCTACTTTGACATTCCCTATGCACATCTTCAGTAATTTCTCCTGATTTAGTGGCATATCGAGGGAGTATGTGAGCCCCTTCCACCGGGAGATGAAGTCCGCGACTCTCTCATCAGGCCTTTGTTTTCACTTGAAGAGGTCTGTGATACTGGTCTTTCGCGTGGTGGAGCTAAACTGATATAGGAATTTCCAGCTAAGATCCTCCCATCCGGTCACCAATTCTATAGGGAGCTGGCTGTACCATATGAACGCAGGGCCCTCCAACATCTTCACAAAAAATCATAGCTTGGAGGCTTCCTGTTGTGCTGGGGTCCCCAACATGGGGCCACACTAGGAGGAAAAGTGGGCCAGGTGCTGTGGCGGGTCCCCTGTCCTGTTAAATGTTGAGAAAGTGGGATTTCAAAAACCCGGGGGTGCAGGAATATCATCCACCCACGTGGGGTATGACTTACCATGTGGTGGGACTTCCACCTGCCACGTTTCCAATGCCTCGAGGCAGGTGATGAGTGTTGCTATTGGATCATCTGGGCGGGGGTCCCCATCTTGACATGCATCCCTAACCACTAGTGCATTGCCAAGATCTTCGACATGGTAGATGGCTTCAACGGCTTGTGGAGCGACTGGTGGAGCGGATTTTAGGGTAGCTGGGGGAACCTGGGCTGGATTCCTTAGGTTTTCATGCCGTTCGGGAGGGTTTGGTGAGACGTACTGCACCCTCTTGCCATGAGTTCTGGATTCAGCCCTGTCCGTGGGAGTAACATGATCAGGGTTTCCTAGAGGCATCTTGCTAGGGGGAAATTGTTCCTGTCCCTACTGCCCTAGCCTAGGATCACCATAGTCGGGTCGCTGCTCTATAGCACACTCAGCTAGGAGTTTGTTGACCAGCCTCTTCTGCTCGGAAATTTTCTGGCACAACGTGACCTTCTTGGGGTCTTCGTCTGTCTTCTACACTGAGGCGGACAGGTCGGAGTGCTTGAAAATTCCGACATTCTCTTTACCCTTATCAGCATTCCGAACAAGTACCAATGACTCGGTGGGCATAGGGAGACCAAGGAGGTTCCTCTACTGACAAGTAATCCCCCATGATGGGTCCAACAATGGTGATACACCCTCAGGGGGTAAGTCTCCATCAAGAAATTCCTGGTCGTCCTTCTTGTCCACTATGTCTGCCATGTGGACTGCAACCCTTCTTGGGGGCATGTCCTCAATGTCGCATAACGAGTCAGGCTACTACCGGATAGGAATGAAGAGGATGGAAGCATAGTGTCCCCAGCCACGGACTTCCACATGGGGGGTAGCTTACCTGATGATTTTGCGGAGTACCTTGAAACTTTGAATGCATTTTTGTTGGAGGGTGTTCTGGCGTCCTGGTGACTCAGGGCGCTAGGCCATAGAGAGTGCGGCCAAATCGACCAAACATCATTGCTCACTGATTTCCTCAAAGTGCACTTGGCTCCTGGGGTACACCACCCTATGATAACGAATAATGAAGTGTGTCGCCCATAGGGTTTGACGGAAGCACTCGACTTCCTCTGGGGTGAGGGATTCCCGTGCACGAAAGTTCGATGCTGTTGCCAACCAGAACTTCTCTAGTAAGTGATCCGCTGTGAGAATGTTCCAGAAGCTCCTGGGCTCGGACTTAGGGTCTGGCCCTGTATTTCCCCACTCATCAATTGGAGGTGGATGAGGAACCGATAGCAGTACTGAGGCAGACCACTGGGACAATTAATTGGGAAGTGGAGAATACGGTGAATGAGCCGACTAGCCGCCGAATTCTGGGCCATCCTCCGAAGATTACGGTGACCTGACCACAACATTGCGATACGACGGGCTGATAGACATAGATTCTGGTGTAGGGATTGAGGTTACTGACGATGGGTCACGCTATTTCTCAACCGCCATCGGTCCCCAAAAATATCTCTCAGTGATCTCTAGTCGAGGTAGAGGGCGCTTATGGTGACGATGGTGGTGACTGCACGGTCGGAACCTGTGGGACTCCCAAAATTTCCTCCTCCTGGATGTACCTATGAAGAGAGGCAGGAATCCAGTGGACTTCACATTCTGGAAGGATGAGGCTAACATGCCTTGTTCCTACCCTGGTCCTTGACATGGAGGATCGAGGGGATGGTTCCACTCTCTAGTCATATTCTGCTTCAGAATCAGAGATGCAGACCAGTTTTATCTCCGTACGAGCCTTACCAGGATTCTTCTTGTGGCGACGACAACCCGCCCTACTGCCCCTAGGCATCTCCTCGGGACAAGGCTGATTCCCGACATGTAGTATTGGGGCTGCGCTGGTGTTAGGGCGGAGAGGACTTCCACTTGAGACAGCTGGGGTTAGAGGAGCACCGGGAAAAATGTCGAAGGGGACATGGGGAGGACCTCCATGAACAGCACCTGAGTGGGAGAAACCTCTGTCAGAACTGGCGGGAGCATGGGGAGGACCTCCATGCTTGGTGCAGGTGGAGTGAGGCTGACCATCGCCCCTTTGGTTTCCACGCTGAGGAGGAACTTTGCCAGCTGTAGAGAGAACGTAGGGCAGATCCCCACGTTGGAGAGGGACCAGATGGGAAATTACTTCACATCTACGGTCAGGGGCAGGAGGCAAAATTCCATACCCGGTGTGGTGGGCATGGGAGAGGCTTCCGCGCCGAGTGTCACTGTCATGGGGCATGATTTAATTCAGGTTGGGGGTAGCATGGGGCATACCTCCATAACGATCTTCGGAGTGGGGAAGGCCCACGCTTTAGGGAATAGTGGTATGGGGAGGACCTCTGTACGGGGTGACATCACCACGGGTTGGTTCGTAGTGATCACCACTCACGCCTGCGACCCGGAGAGTCGACCCAGCCTGCCCGTGGGGTGGTTGGGGCCTCAATCCCAGTTGGGTGTAGGAGCACCCCTGCTCAGTGTGGTCAGGGACTTGATGATATGCACTGGTGGTGGCTTGGGCCACAGTAGCTGTCAACGTTAATGCCCCTTTGGCGGGTTTCCTCAGCTCAAGCCCAACACTGGTGTCGGGTCAGGCGAGCCGGTGTGGGTGGTGCAGGCGCATAGCCTACCTGCTCCTCTGGCAAGGCTGGGTGGTGGCGTTGAAACAACCAGGTGGGGGCCCTTTCTTGGATCCCTTGAATCAGGACTCTGACCGGGTTGAGCCGTACGTCACCCACCTCATCAGCGTAAGGTAGGGAGTTGTCAAGTTGTTCTGGGGATAGGCTCTCAAAACGATTGAATGTTGGGGTGGGGAGTGGGGGCTCCGTGTGCGGCCCTCGAGTGCGGCATTTACAGAGAGCCCTGGATGCCTCCAGGTCTAGGAGGGCCATATCCTGGGTTGAGATTATGCCCTCCTCCTCATAACAGTGTACAAGGTCGTTAATCACCCTTCGTTGGATGAATTCTGATGGGGAGATGGGGCATGGGCACCCCACATTTGTGGATGCAGACATCGTTGTGGAAACAGTGGAGCTACACGGAGTGGCTGTGTTGGTGTTTCCCCTGCCCTTGCGTAGGTGGGTGGGCGGTGATCGTGTCCTTGTAGCAGAAACCTAAATCCTGGGAAGCAGAGAGATTAACTCATTAACACTGCGAGGAAAAGAAATCGACAACTAGTTCCCCAACGCCATCCCTTCTTCCATGGCCGGTAAGAGGGATCCATGATAACAACGTTCTAGAACGGAATTCCCAACATTCTACTGCCACAAATTCTGGTGAGTTTCACGCCAGGCCCACTATTTTCTTGGCGGGACCTGGTGCCGGATAGCTGGATCCGGTGACACATCAATCTACTGATGTATCGAACACTACTAGTCTCTATATTGAGGAGAATAACTTCACGTCGGGTTCACCATTTTGGTTTCCGATGCTTTTTCTGGGGAGCGTGCATCCGTACAGTTGGGCGTGACATGCGCAACTTTTTTTCCCCCGCATTCCCGCTTTCCAAAGGTGAGCGACATTCACTCCTTATTCAGGGACGTCTGCTCCTTGATCGAAACCGGGATGATGGGATGTCAGTTCTTCCTTTCGTGGATTCCTCCTCAGAACTTGTCACCTAATCTGGGTCTCCCTCATAGATTTAATACGTTGTTCGTGAAAATCTTCCCAATTCCATGTTTCCATGGATGCCGGTTAATTACACTGCTTCTTCCAGGACATTCCAAGGGGTCCGGTCAGGGCAGAAACCTTCAGTTGGGGAGTATTCACGTTGAGACATCACTGGCGTGTCTGGCCTCTGGGGAATTGGCGTGTCTGTCTTTGGTCCCTTATTATAGGGCTTCTCAAGGGTGCAGAAGCCCGAAGCATCCCACATTGAGCACGGGGAATCATATTCCATTGGCATGTATCTGAGGTTTTCCTCAGCTTCCTGTGTTTAACACGGGGTATGCCACAAGTTTAACGTCCAACAGAGACGGATCAGGTTAATCAGAACACTAGCTGGAGTGGATCAGATTGAGGAATCCCCTTGAGGGTTCACCGATATTGGAGCCAACAGGTGGGTGGCTTCCCGAATGTTGTGGAGGGGGGAATGAGGTGGCATGATCTCACCGGGATGTGGAGGCCCGGGTAAGAATCATGATGGGTGATGTAAAATTAAATGGATTGGAGGAGGAATGAGATGGGATCATCATGGAGATGGAAGTAGAGATGGGATTGAGACTCAAAGAGACCTCCTACGTATCCCCGTGGCAGAGAATCAAAGTCCGCGTAGTTAGGTTGGTGAGAACTGATGTGAAGGAGGTCGGGACGACCAACGAGTGATGGGCTTGAACATCAGGGAGGCTTCCTACGTACCATGCCTTGACATGGATCAAAGACCTCATAGTTCAGAATGGACACCAGTGAACCAATGTGAAGAAGGACCTTGGTCCAATTGGTGTTGGTCTTGAACCTCGTTAGGTTTCCTACGTACCATGCCTTGACATGGATCAAAGTTATCATAGTTCGGGTTGAAAAAGGGGTTGTTGAACTAACATGAAGGGGTGTCAGAACAACTGGATGGCGGGGTCACAATGGATTACTGCTGGATTGTGATGCAATTTAACGTCATGCGAGATGAGGATGTGTCAGAGAACCGACCTGAGTAAGGACCTTGGTCCTTTGGATGGTGGTCTTGAACCTCAGAGAGGCTTCCTACGTACCATGCCTTAACATGGATCAAAGACACCGTAGTTAAAAATGGGGTGTGTCGGAGAACTGATGTGAAGGTGAACCCGGGGGTTCACTGGTGATGGGATTGAACCTCGTGAGGCTTCCTATGTACCATGACTTGACATGGATCAAAGTCCTCATAGTTTGGGTGTATAGTTTAACGTCATGCGGGACGGGGTGGAACCTGATGTGAAGAAACAACCAGGCGATGGGCTTGAACCTCGGGGAGGCTTCCTATGTACCATGACTTGACATGGATCAAAGACCCCATAGTTCAAAAGGGATGTGGGTGTCGGCAAACTCACGTGAAGAAGGACCTTGGTCCAAAGGGTGAAGGGATTGAACCTTAGGGAGGCTTCCTATGTACCATGCCTTGACATGGATCAAAGTCCTCGTAGTTCAGGAAGGGTTTCGTCAGTGAACCGACATGAAGGTGAACCCAGGGGTCCACTGGTGGTGGGATTGAACCTCAGTGAGGCTTCCTACGTACCACGACTTGACATGGATCAAAGTCCTTGTAGTTCGGGTGTGCAGTTTAACGTCATGCGAGATGGGGGTTTTGGGGCTTATGCTCTGAGGTGGCCCGGGGTGTGTCATAGTCGGTGCTCACTCTAAGACCACGGGAGTCATGCTCGGTGTGAGAAAAAAGAGGTTGTAGGGACCTAATGATCACATCGCGAAGGGTGCGTCTGTGGGAAGTGAAGATGGGATTACGCGTTAGGCAGCCCAGGGTGTTTGGACTTACTCCAAGATGGAGGCCCAAGGGTAACAAAGCGCAGAGGGAGAGGGGAAGTACGGAGGTTCATGGGTGCTACCTCCTGTAAGAAAGGATAGGGGGATTATGCCATGATGTCTGCCCTTCCCCCGTGGACAAACGCCGCTCCTAGAAGGAGGATATCATCCCCTGTGATCCAGAAGGAGGATATAATCCCCTGTGGAGGCCAGTGGGTGTAAATAATGCCTGAGCCGAAGAACCCCGCATAGGATGCGTGGGGACCATGTCATAGTTTAACGTCATGCGTTGAGGACGAGGGTGGTTGGAAGTTTAATGTCCTACATCTCAGACGAGGTGGGTTTACTCTGCACCCCTAGGACTTACATAACTGGTACCATCTACTCCTTGTGGGAGGGAAGGTACCGGAAATGCCGTAGTGAAGGGGGGTCATAGAGAGAACCATCGAAGGGTCCATGTTAGCATGGCTATGAGAAATATCAATAGCCATTAGTGTGCCTATGTGAAGAAGCATTAGGCGAAGCAGCGCTATGGGTAGTATCGTCCAAGGGAATTTGAAGTCACATCATGCAAACTTGGAGGGTCGCATGGGAAAAGTAATTGCCAAATAGAGGGGTCCATAGGCCGAGGCCTTAGGGAGCTCGGTTGCTCTGTGTGGCAAAAGGCACTTGCGAAGGGGTGTGCTTCGCGAAGTGGGGTGCCTTGGCCTTAGCATGGTGTGGAGGTGCAAGTGGGAGGTGCTTCACGAATTGGAAGGGTGTTGGTGGAGCACTTCCTCATGGAGTATAGGTTCCTCACGAAGCAAAGTGCCGTGAAGTAGTATCCTTCGCGAAGTATAGTGACCCTAACTTGACAAGTGGATCATGTGAACAAGAGGGGTGTTTCGTGAAGAATAAACGCTCCGCGACAACCCGATTCCCCTTGGGGATCCCCTTCCTTCTCAAAAGCCCTTAGGCCTCACGAAAGGCATCCCTCTTGTAAGAGGGGATCAAAACGAGACAATGTGGAGGCTCCTCACGAAGCAAAAATACCTCGTGGAGCTCATGGTTCGCAGAGAAAATGGTGCTTCATAATTCGGGAGCTGAGAAGCCGAAATGTCATATTGTTCATCCCAGGGGCTCAGGGGGAGCTCAATATTTATAGGCAAGGGGCGCCGTGGAGTAGAGCTAACGTGGCGAGAAGAGGGCAATGGTTGCTTCACGGCGGGTCACAAACGTCAACCAGGATCATGAAGGGGTACCACCTCCTTTTCTTCGCGGAAGGATCACGAACGTCAAGGGCGCTCGCAGAACGTACCACCTTATGTGCTTCGCGGCGGGTTTGCAGACATCAGGGTCGTTCGTGGGGCATCCCGCCTCTCTTGATTCGCGACGGGCTCGCGAACGTCAGGGGCATTCGCAGGGCGTCACGCCTCTCTTACTTCGCGGAGGCCATGTTTCTTGGGGGGACTCTGCTCCATAGCTTTGCGAGGAAGGCCGCGTGGCCTTCTTTTCTTCGTTCTTTTCATCCAATATTTTGGTGCCAACAATGAATACGTTGTTTATGTATCTGAGTTTCCAAGGCACTAGACCAGTATGATTTGAGTATAGATAGATATGTTATATAATGAATATTAATATAATAATTTATAATATATATGTATGAAAAGTATAAGTCACTAGATTTATTGATTAATTCATAATAACTATGTACACAATTATCAGTGAAATCATTTTATGCTTTTAAAAATGTGTTTTTATCAAAAATGGTATTAATTACATTTATGTTCTTGAAGATAATAATTAATTTATACAATTTTTTTAAATTTTATTTGGGAAAATAAATATATTTTTTAAATAAACATGTGAATAGTAGTTTTGCGTGAATTTTTATGTTTTTTCTAAAAATATTTATTTTTCAGTGAATAGTTAAAAAAATATATTTTTTGTATAAAATATCATTTATTTTCAAGTAAAAGTGATATTATGTTTTGAATTTGATATTAAATTAAAATAATAATCCTTTAATTATAAATAATACAATTAATTACATAATAATTATCATTATATTTTATTCTGATAAATGTTTATTTTTGGTCTTAAAAACACATTTTTTGAAAAAAAATTTATGTGTGCAATGTATTTTTTATCTATATAAATTAACATTTTATCCATTGATTATTTTTTTAATTAAATGTTAATATTATATATTAAATAATATGTTTTAACATTCATTTCAAGTTTTTTATAAGAAAAATAATGTAAGTAAATTATGTTTTGTGCTTAAAGATTCATTCTTTTAAAGTGAGATGTTGTTGTAGGTTGCACGCTAATTTAAATTTAAATTATACCACTTATAGAAACTAAATCTGATATAATGGAATAATTTATTTAATAAAAATAATTAATATAATATAATATGTTCACATTATTATTTCAATGTTTATAAAAAAATAGTAAAATCTTATTACCACTATTAAAGTTAAAATGAGTTTACTGGGGGGGAGTTAAACAAAGAGATAAGGGTATTATTACAACCCAAACCTATATAATAATTATTTTTTGAAAATATTTCAACCTTAAATTATCATAATTTATAATATTTTTCCTTTTGGTTCCAATTTTCCATGAAAGTGACATTTTATAGTTAAAATATTTTAAAAAATTCCATGTGTATCCCTCCCCTCACTTTTAAAAGGGAGCCCCTACTTATCCATTATTCACACTATTTGAGCCTTATAGATCAGAAAATTCCTTATAAAAAATATTTCTACAACACTTCCATTAATCCTAGAACATCATTTCTTCTCTTAAGACCAATAATTCATGTCTTAAGGTGTAAGTCAAAGGGGGTCTCTCAAAGAAGAGGTATAAATCATAACCAAGATCTTTCAATTTTATTTCTTATTCTACCTTGTATAAAATATTTTTATCCAAAAAATCATGATAAATTATGTATCATAAATATACCGATATTTTATTATATTTATGGAACAAAACCTTTCACCCCTTCTTTATCAAATGGATAATAAATGTATTGCTTGTGCGTACGTGTGGACTACGTTTCCACATAATGATACATTTCATTTTCCATAACTATGTTTCATGGATGGTGATAATGATTTATTTAATATTTATATATTATATTTATAACATAATTATTATTCTATAATAATAATATATTTTGAACCTTCTAACCTTACAATCCACTAGTAAACGATAACGTTGCTCGTGTGTACGTGTGGACTACTACCTTCATGAATCGAGGTGATTTTTTTTATAATTTATTATTTATTTGGATGATAAAAATGATATATTTAATGAAAATATATGATACTTATGATATAATAATGGTTATGTGATGGTGAATTATCATTTAACATTATTTCATTCCATCTATAAAAAATCATAAATATCACTATGTGTATGTATAGATTACCATCTAGACGAAGTGATGTAATTAATTTTTCATTATAAATTAATGGTTATGAATATTTATATAATGATTATATATGATATATATATCAAGATTAAAATTATATATATGGAGTAACCATGATAAAAGTGCAAGGTCCGTAACTGCTGAACTAAAACATATATAAAAAATGAAGAAATTAACACCCAAAATGATGACAATAATAGATAATTGTTAATAAATGGGTGTTGAAATGATATATGTGGATCAAATATGATATAATATGTATCAATATTATTATTATTATTATATATAATTATAATAAATAAATAATTATTATATATTAGGTTAGTGATCATATGAATCTAATCGGATATAAGGTAAGGGTTTCTAGGTCTCATTTTCAAATTTATGATACATGTTTGATATTACACACCATCATTTAATTTATATGGAGTGATTACTTCCAAATGAATTTATTTTTGATTTTTTAATGAAATTAATGGGGTTTTAAGAGCCATATCATGTTCTTTATTTACATGTCATTCAATTCAAAAGATACCAATGTTGTATGGGTTTCATCTCAATTTCTCTTCATTGAGACATGTTTTAACGTTATGCACCAATTTATTATTTCTATAGTGTATATAATGAAAAATAATGTATTTTTTCATAATACATTATTTAATTCTAGGTATTTATGGAACCATATTATTTTCAATCTTCTAATTACTTTCTATTCAAATTTTGTTAATGTTTCAAAAGTTCTTCATCCCAATTTTGTTTCTTTGAGACACGTTTGATGTTATACACCTATATTATTTTTATGATGTGTATCTACCACCACATTTATATGTTAAATCATTAATTTTATTATTTTTATAGTATTTAAATTTTTATTTGAAGTTATTTCTTTCATGGGGGTTATAATTCAAAATTTACCACAATAGTAAGGGTTTTATGTTACAATCACATTTTTATCAGGATTATTTATGCTTAAATTTTATGATAAATAAACTGTATGGTATATATATCCAAAATATTATGTATTTTATTATCCTATTATTATTTATATTGATTTCATTTTTTCCTTTAATTTTACTCTCTTTAAGTTCTCATGACACCAAAATAATATTTTTAAAGACAACTAACATTGTTTTTTCCTTCATTTGAGAATATTTTCTTACATGCCCATATTCTCATTAAAATTATTTCAATAATTTATTTAATATTATAAATAATTTATTTAAAGTTATTTTTAAAAATATTTTACTTTATTTACTAAGTCATGAAAGGATTATTCTTATCATTTTCCAAACATGGTTACTTTTTAGTTTTTACCAAAAACGTGAAAGGATTTTTTGTTTTAATATACACTATATAAACAACTTTCCCCACTATCATGATAATATTTTCATTAAATATTACATTATAAGTTTCTTTTCATATTTTAAAATAAAATATTTTCCTTAATATTTTGGAAGTTTATATATTTTAAATAATTTATTTTAAAATTAAAGGGTATTTTTCTTTAGAAATGTTATAATGATCTTTTAGAGGTATTTTTATTTATAACAATATCAATTGACATTTCTTATGATTCAATGGGGATAATATCTAATGTTTCCCTATTTATTATTTCTCTAGATGGTTTATTATTGTGATTATGATATGTTTATGAAACATTTATCCTTTCCATAGGTAATGACATAATGATATGATGTATGTTTTATGATCTTGGGGCACACATATTCATGGTTTTAATTATGTGATGGGTTGTTCCATTATAAACCAAGAACAAGAGGTAAAATTATAAAAAAAGTTCTATTGGGTCCATTCATCCCTCCAATGCATTGGGTAAAGTATTATATCTCCTGAGATAATAAGTACTGGAATGGGGAGTGAACCTAGTTTAGTAAGGGACTTTTTCCAATAAGATAGTCTTGGGAGTGAACCATAACTACGGAATTGATGGAATGGGGAGTGAAAAAAATCCTCAATGATAGTCCTAGTAGAGATACTTGACCAAGGAAATAATTTTCTATGCTTATGTTCATGAGAAAAACTTATGAATAATGATTATGATATGTTTTCATGGCTCATGATTGATTATTAATGATTCAAAACTCTTATATATTGTGTATTTTTATTGATAAAACATTATTCCATGTTTTATGATTAGAATATATGAAATCATGAGTCTAATTTAGTAATGTTTAGATCATGTTATCATACTATTATGCATATATTATTCTCACTTATAATCATTTATTGATATATATTATGTTTATCCTTACTGAGCATATGATATCACCCTTTCTTATATTTCCCTTCCCCATGTTTTGAAGAGATATTTTAAGTATGTTATGTCTAAGAATGGTGATATCTATGAAGAAATAAATAGGAAATGATATAGAACATTTATGTACCATTTGTTTACATATCCCAATTTCCAAATACACTAAACGTATATGGTCCTCAGGCATGTATTATTATGAAATATGTTGAATATTTATATAGAATGATTTTATATTTATATAATAAAAGTATGGGTTTCTATATCCATCGCATATGAAGGTGGAATAAGTTCACTCATCACTAAAGAAGGAAAAACAACAGACATGTATAACAAACAAAGGGATGATAAAATGGTGATTGTGGAGATCAATTATAAAGTGACAGATTGAGAAAGATTATAGATTCTTGATAGTAGATGTACTTCCCATATGATGAGAAACAAGAATCTCATTAGTAACATAAAGTATTAAAAATATGGTATAATAAGATTTGGAACCTATGAAGGACTTAAGATAATTGGATTTGGGAAATCCAAAATTTTAGGTAAAGACATGAGTTGTACAAATGTATTGATAGTTGAAGGTCTTAATCATAGTTTTTCAAGAATAATTCAATTTTTGACTTAGAGAATGAAATAAATTTCACCAAGAATACTTATATCAATAAAGGTAAAGATGGAGGAATTGTGACGTAAAGAAAGCATATGAAGGAAAATTTATTCCACATTAATGGAGAATAAGACTTATGATTTCCATCCAGGGAAGATTAAAAAAATGTTGATATAAAAGGCTTGGGCACTTGGGCTGAAAATACTTTGAATAATCTATGAATAATGATGAATTTTGTGATATATATAAACTATCACATGATCAAACATGCATATGTGATACTTCAGAAAAGGGGAAAATAATTTGGAATATTTAAAGTTCTATGATAAAAAGTAAACAAGATTTATAGAGTTGGGGAATATTGATATTTTTGGACTAATATTTAAGGTTCCAGGGTTTGGTCGAATCTTTGGATGGGTGCCCAATTTTGGATTTTCATCAATTTCAAAAGATAAATTTTGAAAAACTTGATGAATGAAACTCCATAATATCCTTGGGAGGATATTTATAATTTAATTTATAATTAACTTAAAACTAGAATTATCTTGAATAAGATAATCCTTATGATCAATTTCTATTTCTTATCGTTTCATGTTGTTGTTGTGGTGGAGAGTCCATGAAATGATTATTTAGGGTGTATCCACACATGAACTATGAATCTTCATATGATCTTATTGAATCTATAAGTGTGGGTTTGGTAGAGATAAGTTCTTCATGTCATTATTTGTTGTGCAAGACAGGATGTTCCCTTTTTTCTCTATGTTCTTGAGATAGAGGGTGGGGATAAGAATCTCTCTAGATCTTGAGATAATTATTTATCGGCTTTTTTTAAATAATAATTCCTATACTCTCTAAAATTATATAACATGGAATTTATATTTAGGGTTAAAAAAATTGATAATTATAAAATGAACCTTTATCACTTTATTTATTCTATGTAATCACCATGTTAAATAATAATAATTTTTAGGAGTATTATATATTTTTAATATTTGATACCCAAACCGATATGGTTTATCCATTTTAATCCATATATTATCTATTAATAGAGTACCCCACATCTTTTTTTTGGAATGAGATTCCATATAACATTGTATCAAATGAGGTGTAATCCCCCTTTATTCATTTCCTTTCATATACGTTACCCCTTAACCGACCACCCTTCTTTCCACGTTAGACCCCCTTTCTGGTTTCCCCTCCATGTATGATGGAATCCTTTCATATCAGTCTTCCTTGCATATTGGCCCACATATTATTGGTCTCCCCTCTATATGTGTCACACCTAGCCTGTCGCCTCTCCCTATGCATTCCCCCCATCCTTTCACCCCTTACTATGTGATGCCCCCAACCTGTCACCTCTCCCAGCCTGATTCCCTCGTGCCCATCGCCCCTCTCCATGTGCCACACCATATGAATTGGATTATATGTAGGCTTTCGAATAACCTATAATTCCATACCTAAAATCCATCTATGTGATGCCCTAAAATTAATAGTCGTACCCTTTCACCATCCATGTGTCTACTCAGACTATTTATTCTATGACTTGATTGCTACCTAGATGATCTGAATGTGCAATTTTAGTACCTAATTTATATCTAATGAAAACTTGAAACACATTTTCATTTCATAATTTGAATATTCAGTGCTTTAACACCCTCTTGTAATCTTCAGGATCATCTATGGAAACATCATCACCTTTCCAAATACTATCACAACATCTACAAATCTTGTGGATGAACATCTCAATTCATCCAATTTTATCATACGGAAGAAGACCTCTGTGCATCTAGGTGACATTCACCAGACCATTTATCTATCTAATAATGAGTATTGATATCTCTAGTTTCAACTTTTGGATGCTTCATGAGTTATACTATTTCTCATGGTGATTCTCCGACTACTTTTCTATCCCAGCAATCCATATCAAGGGTTATTGATTCCAGATACATAGATAATTTAACTGGGAATGTAGGTATTCTTTGGTACTATATCTCAACTTAAACTAGAGGAAAACTTAATTTGGATGATGGTAAGACAGTGTAAATTTATAGTTATATGAGTTTCCAAGTTACACCTAGATTAATTCTCACCATAGTTTATTTTATTCCACACCATCAATTTTATTATATATATATTATTAAGATTTCATCCAAGTTATAGTTCTGGGAAATATTATCACATAATTTAGATATATTTTAGGATCCTTTGATGAATTGGGTTATTAGTAGTGGATTACTTTAGAGTTGTGTGAATGTGTGTGACTTAGATACAGATCTCACATATCCTATTACTTATGTTCATGTTATAGAGCTTCATTATCACGTTGACCATCCACCTGAACCCATTATTTAGTAAATTTGTAAAGAGTTGGGAAATTTTCATTTTTTTCTTGAATCCTATCATTATGTAAAGCATCATCAGGTCACTTATCTCCCTTGGTAGATCAATCATAAATATAATCCTTTTATTTAGTTTATTATGACATTTGGGGACCCAGTAGTAGTCCTTTCAAATTAGGTTATCATTATTTTTTCACCTTCTTCATTTTTTTGATAATTTCATGGGTCTATTTTTTGAAAACACATCATGAAATATTTATAGTATTTTACTACCATTATCATGAATTCCATATCCAATTTTTTACTAAAAGTTTCTATTTTTTCTCTGGTAATAGCTGTGATGGTTTTTTATCGTGCTGAAATCCTATTTGGATGACCATGGAATTCTCTATAAAAAGTCACATCCTAATACACCTCAACAAAAAATTGTTGAAAAATGTAAGAACCAACATCTATTAGAAGTTTCTCATCCACATTTTTTAAAGTTAAAGTTATGACCTTTTTTGGGGTGATTCCATTCTCACCACTATATATCTCATTAATATACTTCTATTATTAGTTCTTAATGGTTATACTCCCTTCGATTATTTTTTTTCCAAACCACATCATCACATTCACTATCTTTTTCAGAATTTTTGTTGTTTCTGTTTTTTAGTGGTACTCTCCCATATCTTTTTATGTTTGATGTACATATGCTCAAATACATCTTTCATAGATATTAACAAACTTAGCAAGGCTATCACTTCATTTCCATGGACTTTTATAGTTATGTAATATCAACTAATGATTCCTTTATAAAATATTCTATATTTTGTATTCTGAATTTCACACCATCACCTATTATTTATGATTTCAACATTACATTACCTTATTATATTAATTTATAATAACTATCATATATTCCAAATGATGTTGTTAGATCCTATTTTTTCAAAATTTATACTCATCGCCCTTGTATACCTAACACCCTAGAACCTGATGATACTCCCACACTCGAAATCTCACCATATATCGGTCCTCTATCTCCAAAGTTTTCCATTTCCCTTCACAAAGGTATATGATCATGTATGAAAAATATCAATTTTCACCATATTATCAGGTATTATCTGTGGCTACCATTCATGCTAATATGGAACTGGATTCTCACTGGATACCACACCCTATATTTGAGGAAAAATCCCATCCTAATTGGGTCAAGGTAATACAAGATAATCTTTAGGCCTTGAAAAAAAACTATAAATGAGATCTTGTCCCCCCCCTTTAGATAAAAAAGTTGTTTATTACAAAAATATTTATACCATGCATGTCAATATTGATGGAAATCTTAATCATCTCAAATCCTAACTTTTTTCCAAGGGTTATGTACAAATTCATGACATTGATTACCTTGACACCTTCTTTCCAGTGGCCAAGATGGTATCAGTCCACTTACTTATCTCTCCTTCAACCTCCTATCACTAGCCTCTCCATTATCTAGATATTAAGAATGATATTTTGCAGTTTTCTTGATGGAGAAGTTTAGAAAGAGAAACCAATAGAATTTGTTACTAAAGGGGAGTATTCCAAGGTTTTTCATCTTCATCAATCACTATATGTCCTCAAGAAGTCACCCCATTCTTGGTTCAAGTGCTTCTACACTATTTTTATTATCTTTGGAATAATTCAAAGCATAAAAAATTATTCAATTTTCTACAATAAATTTATAGTAGGAATCATTCTCTTAATAATATATGTTGATGATATTTTCATTACTGTTAGTCATGATGATGACATTAATCGACTCAAATATTTCCTTTCTTGAAATTTTCATGCAATGGATTTGGATCCACTATGATATATCTTGGGGATTAATTTATCCAGATGTGCCAAAGGTAATTTTCAATCTTAGTTAAAGCATGTTCTTGATATTCTTCAAATGATTGGTATGACTCGAGTTGAATTAGTTGACTCACCCTTAAAACCTAGAGAAAATTCAATTTATATAGAAAATGAAATGATTTGTTTACCAGATAAATATATATGACTTGTTTGGAAGCTTCACTAATTGATGATGACTCAACTTGATATTTCTTGTGTGGTTATAAAAGTGATTCATTTTATGGAATCCCCAATAAAAACATAGTGGGAGTATTTGCTTCACAATGTTAGATATGTGAAAAATAATATAGGTACAAGTATTATATATTATAATAAAATGAATATATATTTTTAGTCATTTTAGGATGTAGATTATGATGGATGCCTCTATTCTTGGAGATATATGTCTGTTTTGGTAGTATTTGTTGGAGGAAATCTAATCACATTGTGAAACAAAAAGCAAACGGTTATATCTTGATCAATTGTGGAGTCATATTATTGTTCCAGAACACAAGTGACTCCATATATTATTTAGGAACAAGAAATTCAATAAGATATTGGGTATCCTATTAAGAAGATGGCCTATATTTTATTTGAAAACCAAGATACTATTAATATTTACATAAATATAGTCTTTCATGAATCGAAATAATATATTAAAGTTGATTGTCACTTCCATTGAGAAAACTCTGAGAAGAATAAGACCATATTCGATCATGTTCACACATATGATAAACTTATAGATGTTATCACAAAATAGGTTTTTAGATCAAGTGTCCAATTTTTGTGTAACAAGATGGGCAAGATAAATAATTTCCTAGTTTGAGGGGCAATGTTAAGAGTATAATATATTTTTAACATTTTAGTCCCACATCATTATGGGTTATCCATTATAATATTTATCTCATCTATAAATAAATAACCCTACCTCTTTATGGGTTAAGAGATTCCATATAACAATAATATTATTACTATTTCAATGTTATGGGTTTATTAAATATCATTTATTTAATAAAAAAATATTTTTTTTACTTAAATGATATTAATTAAAATATATCATTTTCATTGGGTCATTAACTCGATCCATCAATCATTCATGAAATTTATTAAACATTGAATAATAAAATATTTATTCAAATAAATATTATTCATTCAATAAATAAATAACTATTTGTTTTGTAAACTATGGTCATGAATAAATATTTATTTTATTACTAACATAGATAAATAAATATTTATATAAATATCTTCACAAAATTGGTGAATAAATATATATTTATTCATTACCTTGTGAGTATTAAACAATTGATAAATGTCAACTCATATATAATAAAATAAAATATCTCATGATTAAATTTATGTGATTAATTTTACTTAATAATAACTATTTCTCAATCTAAAAATAATATTTATTCATAATATTAAATTTAAAATAATTTAATGATATTCTAGATAAACTTAGTGTATGAACCTCAAATACTTTTTCTCAGTGGTAATAGGTGATCTTATTTAAATTACAAGATCAACATCATGAAACAAATCAAAACACTCATAGATAAGGAATTTAATATCATAGAAACCTTCCTATAAATGTTATTGTGCAATATAATTCCTTTTTTTCCATCAATATATCATCAAATTAGATTCATAATTTCATCATCACCCTATATGTTTGATTTATCTTTATTTGGAATTTTGAAATAAACTCATCTATAAACTATTATGGTCATAGATTTATCCAAAGAGTTTCAAATCTATAAAAGGGATAGAGATATATTATTTAATTAATATGGAATGTAAAAAATCTTTTATTGATATATTTAATTAATTCTATATCACTTATGATGTATCCTAAAATATTACCTCACCACATGAATATGTCGTCATGATTTTCATCCATACATTAAAGTATATGATTGATGATATACCGTTAATAATATTATTATGTCCAATGAACAATAAAAATTTTCATAGATAGTAATAATTAATGTCACATAAAATAATTAGAATCCCCATTGATGGGTTTTTCCCCATAACCTTATTTCCTTGAGATCACCAAGTGAGGACTTAATGAGAAGTCTCAATGTTTTATGATCCTCTAACACATAATGGTCAAACATCATCTATTCCCCATCAAACATATATCATATCACCCATAAGACATAAGTTTAATAATATTTTCATAACATTTCAACATTCTTATTATAGTGGCGAACTACTATAACCTTTAAATGAGAAAAATACTCTAGGAACATTATCTTATTAACATTACATATATGAAAAATACTTATGTGATAATATTTTTATTAATATATTGGTAATTAAAATTATAAATTTAGTTGGTTCTAGGGAACTAAATCCAATAGATATCAGATATATTGATGGAAATATGTATTATGTGATATTTATATATGATTTAAAAAGGATGATACGGTTTATAGTGATCACTCACAGGTCTGAAGTATTAAAATTCATTACTCATTATAAAATATTGGTAGAGAGGATGACTCAATTAAAAATTCAAAAATTACAAACAAACAATGACATGAAGTTCATAAATAACCAATTGGAATATCAATTTGAGAATAATGGGACAAGACACTAACTTTTAGAAGTGAGGAATCCAAAAAAAAACCAGAGTGGTTGATAGGAGGAACCAAATCATTAAAAACACAAATCAAATTATACACATTGAGAAATACCTACCAAAATTATTTTGGAAGTGTTCTTGATATTGATCTACATTATAATTAGGTATATAATGAATCCATGTGATGAAAATGATACATACAAGATGTGTCATTGAAAGAAGCCTATTTTGAATGTAAATGATTCATTCTCACCAAATAGAAGAGCCACATGAAGTGGTGATTATATATGTAAATGAAATACATTTTTAGAGGATTTAAAAAAGCACAATGTAACCATGTTGTGGAATTCATTAAGTACAAGTTTGAAATGTCAAATATTAGAGAGTTGGAAATCGTCCTTAGTTTGAAAATGATTAAATGAAGGCATGGAAAACTTATTTATCAATAAAAATATACCAATTATGTTTTTGAAAGATTAGGAATAAAGGATTTAAAGTCTATGACCGCATTGATTAATGATCATATGAATTTGTTGAGAGATGATGAAAAAAAGTGGTCGGTATGATAGAATATAGGAAAATAATTTTAAGAGAACTATAACTAACAACTAAAAGACCCAACATTTAGTTTTATACTTATCAATACACATGGAACAAAATATGTACAAAATAAATAAACTTGAAAGTAGTGAAACGAATACTATGTAATGTCAAATTCACAATGGATTCCAGTTTGTTTTATTAATAAATATCACAATAGTGCTTATTGGGATTTACAAATGTAGATTTAGATGGTTTAGCAAGTGATAGAAATTCAACATTGGGAGGTTCATTTTATGTTGGATATTTGTGTATTTCTTGTATAAGTAAGAAACAATATGGTATCTCATTGATCACTATATAATTTGAATTCCTAATGACAACACAAGAATGTGCATATCTCTTAGGGATGAAGCAACAACCAAAGGATTTTGGATTTAAGGTGAAATATCCCATTATAATAAAGTGTGATAATTTTAGTAAAAATATTATACATCACTAAAGGATAAAACAAATTAAGGTTAAATATCAATTCATCAAGGAGAAGGTTGAGAAAGGGCTAGTGATGTTAGAGTATGTGTGTACACAAAGTCAAATTGTAGATATAATGTTAAAGTAACTACCCAAATAAGGGTTTGGGAAGAATTGATTATTATTGGAGTAAAAAAATACATCTAATTTTATGGTTAAGATATCATACCCCAACTACCCTAAGGTTTTTATTCTATTCTGTTATTTGAGTTTCATTGTTACTGTTGTGCTAAAGTCACTATGTTCTGAAATATCATTTTGGAACCTCAACTTGTGAAATAAGGTCTGAAGTTCTGGAACTGGTGAAAAATGATGTCAACGTTTGGATGGAAATGATTTTTTTTGAAATATTACATTAAATTTCCTTAACATAGTAGACTTACATTAATGAAACACACACACAAAATGGAAGAACAAAATCACACCCATCAAAAATAACAAGATAATTTACTTAGCTCAAACTTATATTTAATCCATGAGGGAAAAAATAAAGATTTTATTATAAAATAAAGAGGAATATAATTATTTAAATCCTCTGAAAAAATCAACCAAATTTTCTATATATAAAAATTTCTGACCAGTTGATCCAGTTCCACCACCTTTTGATTTACATAGACAATCTTACATGACCAAGTCCATGACCCACAATTCCATAAATATACCGATTAAATTTTTGATACCAATTGAATACTAAAATCAATTATTTTAATATTATATAGTATTTTTAATAATCTTACATATCCTTTGAAAACACTTAGTTACTTTTATTCATCCCCAAGGTTACTCTTATGCAAGTCAAATTGCTTATAACAAACTTCCATTATCTATAATTAGTCGTTACTACCACATTATTATAGAGTTTTGGAATTACCTAGTCCTTTTAAACTCCCCCCATCCAGTTATATTATAAATCTTCTAGAATCAATCCTGTAGAAAGTTATGTTTACTTAGAAAATCATTATCACAACTAAACCTAACAATCTCCCACTAAAGAACTATTTTGTTAGATTCACCAAGTCCTCTTGATCACTTAGAAAATATCAACTTTCCTCCCTTATACATAAATAGACATTGAATATATATATTCCTTTCTTCTAAATAATCCAAGGCCTAATGAGGCATAACAACACCCCATACTTTCCTAGACCATGACCTTTTTTAGTATTCCTTTCAAATTCTAATTTTCAATGATCTTCTATATCTATAGCACACAATATTCCATATAATTTAAGATTAAGTTATACTTTATCTAAATGTGCTTCATTTTTGAATGAAACATTTGATTTTATGTAACATGTATTTCACCCAGATTATCAAATAACAAAATTCTTTTACCATGTTAACATCTAGGTTCTTCCAACAAGAACTTCATTCGCATAATCTCCTTTATTGCTTCATTTTCAAAAAAATACTCTTCTTCCATGTAATAAAGTATAATTATAGGTTGTAGTATATTCATAAAACTTATAATGGTTCCTCCATAGGTAAACACAAATCCAATGGTAATTCATTGTTTGTTATCATATCAACTGAAGTTTTCATCAATAGAATCTTGTAATGGGTAATATATTAAAAAAAATAAGGATAGTAATTTAAAACCATTAAGATACCATAGTATTACATTTACCACTTCCTAGTGTTACTTTCATAGATTTTCCATAAACTAGAAAACCAATCCCACTATATAAGTGATGTACTAACTTGTAAAAACCATTCCATACATAAAACTTAAAATATTTGATTCATATAATACCTTTTACATGAAAAGAACCTATTATTCCATTATTGATGCTTTTTTTGGATAGTTTGAACTTTTTAGTATGATAAAATAGGTTCAAGAGTGAAACCACCAGAATTTAAACCACTAGATGTAGGATATTCAATCCATTGAAAGTTCATATCCTTCAAAATTCACACACAATGGACATATTAACCTCTCTAAATTAAGTTTTTTGAGAACTTAGGAAGTTTTAATTCACCTTAAACCACTAAAAATAAAAAAAATTATGATAAATATACTTTCATGAATAAAAAACAAGAAATGGAAAGTGGGAATGTAAAGAATAATTTAGTTTTATGTGGTTCAAATTTTCATCCTATATCTATGGAAGAACACAGAAAATGTTATTCCTCCATATGTAAAAATATTACAAATATTAATTTTCATCCATATAGATCAAAAGAGCTAGTTATTGAATTATAAATCAAGGCCCCATATAGTCCACATCAACAGGTGGTCCCTCCAATATATGTAGAGAAGTCTGAATGGTAATCTGGTTACACTAACCTTATACAAATGCAATCTTCCACCCATTCACAATAGTGATCACTAATATTCTGTAACAACCATAAAATTTAATGGTTAATTTTGGTAAACTGACCACATCACAAATATCCCAGATATATACCAACAATGTGATCATAGTTTGGCTAAGCTAATCAAAACATTCTCCCAATAGACCTACCATTGAGTTAAAGTATCATCTAACCCTACCAACATCTGATGAATTGAAACATAGAGTTTTGAATAAATGATTATGAATATTTTAAGATGATTTAAAATTATAAAATATACCACTTAAATACTACTTCAAGGATAATACTTGGGAAACCTCTAACACAATATGTTTGTGACTCAAAACCGTTATTCTATATTCATGTAGTGCTATCTATACTCCATCCCACACCCTAATCACATTGAGGCATAATTCTTACTTATAATTTTCTTAATCTGAACCGTATTACACATGTCGACCAGATTTTTATTATTAATAATATATTTACCTCTAACTCCACTTATTCAAGAAACTAACAAATGTAATGGGATTTTAGGTTGATATGTTCACTCCTTGAATAAAAAATAGGATTATTCTCTATATGAATAACACTTTGAATATCATAGTATAGTATACCACACTCTTGGAAATTTCAAATTTCTGATAGAATATTCCCCAACAAAACCATTTCTTTCACTGATTCTATTATGATAACATATTTAACTTTTATTTTTAGGAGAATAACTATTGACTATATCTTTGACATCCAACTGATTTTCAATTTTCCAAAATTAAAAAATAAATCGAATTGTAAATTTTTTATTATCATAATCACCAATAAAATCCTTGTCTACATACCCTTGAAGTGGTTTATATAACCCAAAACATAAGTCTATATCTTCTATTGATTTGAGATATCTGATGATCCATTTCACATCATCCCAATATCCTCTACTCAGACGTACTATATACCAACTATGAGATCCCAATCAAATAAAATGTTAGGGAGAATGAAAACCATTACATATATTAAGATTTAAATTGATGAATCAAATAGAACTTTTCCATGTTCCTCACCTCATCTTCAGTTATTGGTGATTTCCCCTTTGAAAATTCAAAGTGGCCAATCGGAGGAGTTGAAAATGATTTAAATCCATTAATTAAAAACAACTTTACGATATTCTATATGTTATCTCTTTGATACAACACTAAAATTATAGTGATTATATTTATTTTCATCATTATTATAAGAATCCTCTTTTCAACACTGATAGCCTTATTTCCAAAAGTTGTAGACAACTCACGCTTCAAATCTAGGATTTGTTGAATGAATAGTACCACCATAAGTTTATATTCAATATATAGGAGAAGGATGATAAATAAACCATCCTTACAAACCTTCCTACTAAAAAATTACATGATATTATTCACAAGAAACATTTTCTTACCATAAAATCATAAAATTTACAGTTCCATTGATTTAGTGATAGGTTTAAGTCGTAGAGTCTATGATTAAGCTTACACACCATGTCATTATAATTAACCTTGAATCTAGTTGGTTACTTCATGTAAATATCTTCTTATGAATAACCATTAATAAATATAGTCTTTACATACATTTATTCCAAAAAAACCATTGGTAGAAACTGTACTCAAGAATTTATGGATAGTAATGTATTTTACTACTGGTGAAAATATCCTAGAGATATCCACTTCCTCTTTTTATGGAAATCCTTTCAATAAAAACCTATTTTATACCATTTACTTTCATCAAAGTATTTTTATATAAAGAACTAATTATTATCTAATTTTTTTCTTCCCATTGTAATTATATGAGCTCTCAAGTCACATTGTAAAACAATGAATCCATTTATTCTTTCATATCCAACTCTAACTCATTGCAATCACTGAGTAACACCACAACTTCTTGGAACTCAAGTTCTACTCTATCTTTTAGAATTAGATATTGAATGTAGTGACTATATCTTTCTACCAGTCAATTGAATTTTTAATAAATTTGAAATTCAATATATGGTTGTTTTCTTATTGATGATACATAATATAGTGATTGAGATTTTAGTTTTTAATGTTTTTGAGATATAATATAAGCCATGTAGATATTGATCATTCAAGTATATATTCTACCAATCTACTTTTCAGAGTACTTGAACCAATATATTCACTCATTGTAACTTTATTACTTTTTATGTTCCCATCTATATAAACTTTAACTTTTCTAGATAAATATTTTATATCATTTCCACATATAAAACGTTTTAGCCTTTATACAAGTAACTATCATTAAAGAGAACATTTTAAGCTTTGATGATTTTTTGATGATTGTAATCCTAGAGTCGATATCCAAAGTTATCATATCCATAACCCACAAAGCATTAATTTTGAGACTTATCCACAAGTTTTTTCCTCTCCAAATAATATACGTGAATGTACTCTAGACTTTCCAAAATATTTAAGTGGTGAATTTATATTGGTTTATTGGAATATTATTTTTCATGAATCTTCTATCCCACTAGTAGTAATGGAATTATATTGACTAAATACAAAAAATAATTTAGTGATTCTGCCAATTTTTTTTAGTATTTTCAGAATAAAACCTCATGCTAAGAGCCTTTTTTGTTAGAATTCTATTAATCCCTTCATCCAAACTAATTTGATTCAATGTATCAAGAATAGTTTTATCATGTATGATTCCCTTGTTACAAAAATATTACTTGAAGTCCCTTATATTATATTCATCATAATTGTCTGACCTGAGGAATTTTATTCTTCTTCTGGTATCCCATTCTACCATATATTTTAATTGGATTAAAACTCCAAACAATACTTACTTGTGCATTAGGAAATATATCCACAATTTCCTTATAGAATCATCAATAAATGAAAAAAATAAAAGGAACCTCTATGAGATTTTATTGGGGCGGGTCCCCATAAATTTGAATTAAAAAGTTCAAGATTTTAACCACGAGGTTTCCTTCTATTTAAATTAAATAAACTTTTCTCTATTTTTGAGTATAAAACACTCATAAGTTTTAATATTGGTATGATCAAGCATTACTACAATAGTTATTGTAAGAACCTTCATGTTTTTTTCACTAAGATGGACCAACCAATTATTCTACAACTCCATACTTATAGTAGTTGTACTTATTACCATTGAATACCCATATGATCCTTCAGTTAAATACGAAGCCCCATCCTTAACTCCTATTGGCACAATAATTGATCCTTGTGTGACTTTTTATACACCATTATAAAAAATTGTTCCATTTCACTTCTAATAAATCTATCAAATGGAAATAATTTTTTTTCATAAGCTGGAAATATGTCAGACATAATTTAGTTTCAATATATATCCATTTGACATTTTGATATTCACATCACCCTTACGAAGAACTTAAAAAGCCTCAATATAAGAAAACTATACCTTTACAAAAATTCTTGATTCATAATTCTATATGTACCATTGCTCTGATGTGGAATGGAATGATCCAAAATCAACTACCTATAACTCCACCAGATCATGAACACTTAATAATAAATCTTTATTTTCCAATAAATTCAAATAATTGGAACATATAAAAACTTATTTTCTAGAGTTTTATATTTTATCCTTACAATATTTCTTGTGGTGCTCCCTTTTATTACAGTGACATCTTTTAGCTCTGAGTTTGATATAATTATATCTACTCTCATATTTAATCTTCTTATATTTCTTTACATTTTATGATTGGTTTACCATCATATAAATTATAAATTAAACGTATTTATATTAGATTCTTGAACTTCCATCTACCAGAGTTCTTCATTCAAAGATAATATTCTTAACATCTTCAAATATTAAGTTTTATTTACCAGTATAATTAATAATAGGAATGAGTAGATCTATGAAGGGGGTGTAGCTGTATACAAGTGTACTTTTATTATAGTAAGGAATCTAGTTTTGGGAATATTTGTAACTTCTATGGAGGTCCCCAAGGGAAATATTATGATAATCCCAAGGGAAAATTATTAGGGACCCCATAGTTGTTAGATTAACCTATTAAAAGGTGGATGGTTGGGGAGATAGAGGGTAAAGGAGAATTATTTGGTTATGTTGTTAGATTGAGGCTTGGGAAAAAATAATTGAGAACAAGCTTCTTGTATATTGGAAAAAATATAAACAACACTTAGATGATGAATAATAGGTAAGAAGAGAAGAATAGAGACACAACTCCCCTCAAGAGGCACCCAACTCCCTCTCAAAAGCCTCAATAAAAAAGACTAACTAAATAATTGTCCCTTATGCTCTCTTTACCTAGCCAAACCCACTTTTAAAAACCCCATCTAACAAATCTAGGCCCCCATTATATTTCCATAGTATTTATATTATATTCCCATGGGACCCCTCAAAAGAATTTACAACTCTTACCCTTATAAGATTCTACAATATTATAATATCACTATTTCATATATCCACAACCATCCTTTTATACCTATACTCATTATTATCTCTACCACAATTCTAAAAAACCTCCTTATTCCCATGGCGGTGGATGTCTTTTAGAGTGTGATTTCTCAGTTCCTCTAATGAAGATTAGTTAACCTAAATTAGACATGAACCATATCAAATTGAAAATACTATGGTGGGGGGTGGTATCCAGTGCAAGTAACCCATGATAAAAATTAGTAACTCTCTATAATAGAGATACAATAGGTAAATGTAACATTAATCATATTTGGAGATAGTATAAGTGTTGCTGCTCAATTTTTTTTTGGTCCAAATCAACATCACATTTTCTTCTAAAAATTACTGAAACATCCTTGTGTTTTCATATGAGGTTCTATGAAATTAGTGATAGAATGTACAATCTTAGACTACATTTTCTCTTTAGCTATAATAAATATTAGATCTTCATCAGTATTAAGTATTCAAGATGGAGACGACACTACTGAATTAGAAAATTGGGAATGTAAATTTTCTTCTACAATTTTTTTATTATTTACCAAACTTTGAAATATCTCTCACCAATTTTTTTTCAATTAGTAAATAATGTAATCAAATATATGAATTTAGATAAAACGGGAAACTATATAAATAAATAAGAGAATTTAATATGTCTCAAGAAAAATTAGTTTTCAAGACATCCATGATTCTTCATATGGTCTCTTTAATTCTATTAAAATAATTTTAATATGTTATAGTCACTATCACATGTGATAAAGCTTTATATAAATGAATAAATAAACTGACAATAGTATATGAATTTCTAGTAGTTTTGGACAATAACATAAAAATATGCTCATTTTTTTGAATGTCTAGATAAAAAATTTGAAATAAATCTTCATAAATTATCCCCAATGCCTTCGACACAATGCTGAGTTGAAGTATAAAAATATTCATGTGTACCTAAAAGAGTAAGAAACTTAGAAATGAAATAAACTAAAATATCACTATAATTAGTGACTCTGATATATATATAGGGTTCATTTATTTTATGTTAAACATAGTAAAAAAGAAAAAGATTAAATTATATCTTTCCATCCTTGAATCTGTGATGAAATAACTAACTAGAACTTCCAAAATGAATGGATGGATTTAACAAACTTGGGTGATACCTTGATAAGTGAAAAATAAGGAAGGTATGGCTCTTTTAGATTTCCAAGAAGAATGTTATATCTGTAGGTTCCAGGAGCAACGGAAGCACATTGGTGGGTTTGCACAACTTTAATTTTAGTGTTAAACAATGTTCAAAACAAGATTCATCACGATATAAAATGCCAGATCTTCGGAATAGAACGAAGAACAAAAAACAAGAGGGAATCCCAGAACCATAGAGATAGGATCATCATATGTTGGTTATAATTAATTTAATTAATTCACAAGAATTACCTTGGTGGAATTATTTCTTTTTTGATGTGTCCGGTTACAATTTGGCGATCCATCGTTGCGTCATAGAATCCAAGTGTAGGATTCCTCTAGCGGTGATCCACACGTGTGCCACGTCTCTCCGGACATCACCGAAGGGATCTCTGGGTGTAGCGCGGAAGAACCTTCGCTTTTGATGTCCGCCTTCGATCTTCTTGATCTCTAGGTCTTGAGAGTGTTCTTGGAGGAAGGATTTATTTCGGGCTTGAATGAATTATTCAGAATTGTTGTGCACAACGATTCTATGGTGGAAAAGTGTTGGGGTTGTGAGGTTATTTATAATCGGGTTTGAGGTTATATAGTTATGATAATAAATAAATGTGTTACGCGTTTTGTTTATTTCATTAACTCTTATTGAAAACCCCCATGTCAAATTATTAATTCTTTGACATGCGCCCACACTGATTATAATAAATATCAAATAAAACAATATTATATCATCAAAATCCCAACTGGAAAAACTACATGACATGTAATCATTAATACATGGAGTATAATCATTTTCCATAAAACTACATGATGTGTATATTTAACATACATGGCGTGTACTTTTATTTTCCTTTATTTCCTCCACCACATTTATTATTCCTTGAGTAATGGGTATTTATTTCTTAAATAAATGTAACTGCATTACTCACTAATAAAAATATTATTTCACCCACAATATATTCTCTTGAATAACTAGTGTCGAAATAAATTTGAACAGGAATCCTTAAATAATTATTAAACCAGAGTCGGGAATAAGCTTTATTTAACTTGTTAAATTAATATTTAACTGAGATATATTGACACACTTAGTGTGTGACCCTCTAGGCCTCTTTCTCAGTGGCATTAGGCGAAGCCTAACTAAAGTCCAAGGTTAGCGTCTAGAAACATGCCAAGGCACCCATAGATAAAGATGTTAACACTGCAATGATGTGTCACCTCATACGAATGCTTACCATGTAATATAATCCCTTTGTCTCAATATCTCTAATCAAGCGGGTTTCATGCTAGTGCCATCAACCCATGTGCTCGATTATTCTTTCTTTGACTTCCCATAATTGAACTCGCCCATACCTTACCATGGCCATGGATTTATTTAGGCTATATCAATTCCATCAAAGGGCCTGATATATCTGTTTTTGTTATGGAACGGAAGGGACAAATCCTTTCTCGCATTATCTATTAATGTAGTATTACTCATGATGCACCCAACATATCATAACTCACTACGAACTGTGTGTCATCACAGTTTTCCTCAATACATCTAAGTGCGTGAGTTGTAATACCCATTAATAATAATCTTAAAGTCTAAGGACCAATACACACATCCGTAGATAGGAACATCCAATGACACTATGAAATGTGGATTTCCTACTGGGGGGGGGCCTCGTTCTCATAATATCCTCCTGGATATTACCAAGGGCGCACACCATGAGAAGTTGCCACAATGTTTTATAAGTCCTCACCCCTAATGACCTGTATTATTTTCCCCCTCAAATAATAGCATCCAACCATATGACATATATTCAAGAACACTATTATGACACTTCTGGGTTCTCATCATAGAAGGGATCTGCTATGAACCTTTAATGCAGCATATGTCCTTAATATATTATCTCATGCATTGTCACGTAGAAGAACAATCATGTTGTGATAAGGCTTTGATTAATGAATAAAGTACAAAGTAGTTGGTTCTTGGCCACCAACTCCAATAGACTCCCACTTGGACTAGAGCCAACTGCTAACAACCTTTAACCTACTAGATATCACATGATATTCATGTTTCTATAGAGATAGGCCTTTAGTCATGGGGTTCTCCACGTTCTCTTCCATGGAAACTCTGCTCACTATAACTTCACCCCTTTGATAGAAATCTCTCAAGAGGGGATACTTCCAGAGTATGTGCTTTGTCCATTGGTGTGACCTTTGTTATTTTGAAATATCCACCACTGTAGTATTATCACAATACAAAGTAATGAGATCTTTACTGCTAGGCACCACATCAAGCTCCTGGAAAAAGTTCTGAATCCAGATGGATTCCTTGGCTACATCATAAGCTGTTATATATTCAGACTCCACTATATAATCAGCAACAACTAGATGCTTTGAACTCTTCCAGCTCATAGCTCCTCCATTTCGACAGAAAACATATCCAGATTGCGACTTCAGATCATTCTGATCTTTCTGAAAACCATCATTAGCATACACTCTGATGACAAGCTCCTCACCTCCTCCATACACCAGGAACATATCCTTAGTTCTTCTCAGATACTTAATGATAGTCTTAACAGCAGTCCAATGCTGTTCTCCTAGATCTTCTTGATATCTTCCTACCATGCTCAATGCATAGGCAACATCAAGCCTGGTACATAACATGGCATACATGATGGATCCTATAGCCGAAGTGTATGGGATCTTACTCATTATATCTTTCCCTTGTTGTGTCGGAGGACACATTTTCTTAGAAAGATGTAGGCCATGTGACACTAGAAATAATTCCTCTTGGATTGTTCCATACTGAATCTCTTTAGTATCTAGTCAATGTATGTACCCTGACTTAGTCCAAGAAGCCTCTTGGATCTATCACAAATGATCTTGATCCCTAGAATGTAGGCTGCTTCTCTTAAGTCCTTCATGGAGAAACACTTGTTCAACCAGTCCTTAACTGACTGTAAGACTGATACATCATTTCCAATAAGTAATATGTCGTTAATATATACTACTAGGATAACAATCACATTCCCATTAAACCACTTATAAACACATGGCTCACATTCGTTCTTAATGAAACCAAATTCCGTTATGGCTTCATCAAATCGAATGTTCCATGACCCGGATTCTTGATTCAATCCATAAATGGATTTTCGCAACTTGCAAACCCGTTTGGATTCACCTGGTGTCACAAACCCTTCTAGTTGTGTCATATAGACATCTTCCTGAAGGTTCCCATTAAGGAATGCTATTTTGAAATCCATTTTCCAAATCTTGTAGTCATGGTAAGCTGCTATGGAAAGTATGATTCTAATGGATTTAAACATGGAAACTGGCAAGAAGGTTTCATCATAGTCAATTCCTTGATGCTGTCTAAATCCTTCAGCCACTAGACTTGATTTATAGGTGCTAACTTGACCTTCCATGTCCATTTTTCTCTTGAATACCCATTTACATCCAACATTCTTTACATTAACTGGCTCATCGCCAGAACCCAAACTTGGTTCTGATACATGGAATCCATCGCAGAATTCATAGCTTCTAGCCATCTTGTAGATTCTGATATTTCTACTACTTCCTTGTAGGAGAGAGGTTCATCATTGTACAACAATAATGATTCACCATCCTCGGTGACTAGGAAACCAAATCTCTCTAGTTCCCTTACCTCTCTTGAGCTCCTACGCAGTACTTGTGTTTCTGGAACCTATTCCACGGGGACCTATGGAACTTGTTCCTGTACCAACTCTTGTGTATCTTGAGAATTAACTTTTTCGAATTCAATCTTGCTCCCACTATCCTTTTTGAGGATGTGCTCCCTCTCAAGAAATACGACTTGTCTAGCGATAGTCACTTTCTTTTATTGAGGGTTATATAGGTAATATCCTTTCGTTTCCTTAGCATATCCTATAAAGATACACTTCATTCCCCAGGGTGCTAGTTTGTTGCCTAATAAGGCCTTACCAAATGCCTTGCATCCCCATACATGTGTATGTGAAAAAATGGGTTTCTTTCCATTCCATAACTCGGAGGGAATCCCATTTTCTGCCTTAGTTGGTACTCGTTTTAATGTGTATGCTGCATTTTGTAATGCATATCCCAAAAAGGTTAATGGAAGATCCGCATGACTCATCATCGACCTCACCATGTCCAACAAGGTGCAGTTCCTCCTTTCACTAGAACCATTCCACTGTGGTGTATAAGGAGGAGGGAGCTGGGATATAATCCCAGACCCCCATAGAAGATCGATGAACTCTTGGTTCATATATTCTCCACCTCGATCCTATCAAATCTTCTTTATCTACTTACCAAGCTAATTCTCTACTTCATTCTTTAATTCCTTAAAATTCTCTAAGGAATCTGAATTATACCTCATTAATTAGACATATCCATATCTACTCTAATCATCAGTAAAACTAATGAAGTAAGAATATCCACCTCTATATTCTACTAGAAATGGTCCACACACATCCATGTGTACCAATCCTAGAATCTCTGTGGCCCTTTCACCTTGTCCACCAAAAGGTGGATTGGTCATTTTTCCTTGTAAACAACCATGACATCTATCAAGTGGTTTTAGCTCAGTAGAGTCTAAATATCCATCTTGGTAGAGATTTGTCAAGCGCTTCTCATTTACATGACCTAGACAGTGATTCCACAACTGGGTGATGTATGAGTCATGTGAGTTTATTTCTTTATCGATTTCCAACACTTGGTTTTCGTAATTTAATACAAACAAACCATTATTTAAATGTGACATACCATAACATACGTTGTTCTTATAAAAGAGACAATACTTATTTCCAAACTTGAAAATAAATCCATCCATATCCAAACAAAATACATAAATTATGTTCTTGGTAACACTAGGCACATAATAACAGTTATGTAAAACCAAAATCATTCCAGTCGGTAATGAGAGGTGGTAATCGCCAATATCCAACACATCCAGCCTTGCGCCATTGGCTGCTCAAAGATCCACCTCTCCTCTAGAAATATTTCTAAATCTACTTGGTTCCTGTATTTGAATAGAGATGTGAGCCCCACAAGCTGTATCTAATACCCAATGTGTTGAAATGGAAAGATTACACTCGATAAGGAATGCACCTTTAGCATCCCCACACTTATGGGTACAGTTCCTCTTATAGAAGCCCTACTTCCCACATGAAAAACACACCACCTCCCATTCCTTACCCTACCACTGGATCTTCCCCTTCTTGGAGGGATGGTTCTCGGGGGCTTCAGACCGTTTATAAGTCTTTGACCCCTTTTCCTTGTCCTTCCTTTTCTTGTTCACCATAAGGACTACAGGTTTGTCATGCCCCATGTCCTTGTCTACCTAGAGAATCAAGGCTAGAAGCTCTGATAGACTCTTCTCATTATCGCTCATGTTATAATTAACAATGACGCAAGAGAAGGTCTTGGGAAGTGATGATAGGATGAGATCTGTACTAAAATCATCCAGGAATTTAATCCCTAAGATGTCCAGGCATTCAATGTAGCCAATAAGCTTGACTACATGAGGCCCAGTAGGTGAAGACTCTCCAAGCTTAGTTGTAAACAAAGCATTGGAGATCTCATATCTCCCTTGTCTCGCCTTCTCTTGGTAGAGATCCTTAAGGTGAGACATCATGCTATACGCGTCCATGTTTTCATGTTGCTTCAAGAGTTCATTAGACATGGACGATATCATGAAACACTGGACATCTGTGTAATCATCCATGTGTTTCGCGTAGAGAGATATTTCCAAATAACTTGCCTCTTTCCTAGGTGCAACTGGAATAGGATCTCCCAGCACATACAATTTCCTTTCATGGTGAAGGATGACGTGTAAACGCCTCTTCCACTCTTGGAAATTGGTGCTGGTGAGAAAGTTTTACTTCTCAAGTATGGTGAACAATGATATGTTTGAAGTAATTTTCTTTCCGTTTCTACAAATTAAGATGATAAAAGGTTTAGTACTTTATTACAAAATTGAGATAAATAAATAAATTTATACTTATTAGTCTCCCACTATTTTATCGAAATCCAATAGCCCTCACCATTGACTTCAGAATATTCTGTTGCCTAAATATTCTAGTGGAAAGGATCCATATTTCCCTTCGCATTACCCCAACTAGGGTTGGTCAAGAAACTTGGAGGGTTTTTAGGCAGGTATTCCAAATTCCAACTGCATTTAACTCGTAGCTCCTTGATCTGCTGAGTGGACTCCCCAATCCTGACATCCTTTTATTTTGGATTTCCTTAACATTTGCCTCTTGGCCACACCAAGTCCTGCTGTGGCAGTCAACCCTTGATGTGAACCAAGTTAATTCAACCCACAACCTTGAATTAGAATTCCCCGATAATTGAAAGCACCCCAAATAGGGTTGGTCAAGCACTTTGAAATATGGTTAGATTCTAACCAAGATTATGGAAGGCTATACTGACTTAATATTTCTTTGAGGGATTTTATCCTTATACATAAATTTCCAATTTATTATCTTTGATTACATTCTTGTTAATATTAAGTGGGAAATACTTAAGTGATTAACCATGTCTAATATAATATTTATGCATAAGCCGGTTTTATTTTAGTTCTATCTTGCATGCTTGTTTAATTCATTAATTGTGTGATCGTGACAACACAACCACAATAAATAAACCATGAAACTGATAGAAATAAAATAAATGGTATGATCATGAGCTTGTTCTATAGGTTAGTTTATCTATCGGTTGATAAACTAACCCAAGAACTAGGGGAGAAACACCTTGAACCTTGTGTGTTCGTGTTTACAGCTTTCCACCTGTCCACCTTTGTATCTCCTTGGATTGGTTTCACCTTGGCTCCTGACTTGAGCCGCCTCCACTAGCTTAGAAGATCCATCCATTATATATGCATTTATCTCACATACAATTGAGGGGTAAAAATGGATTTTTACATAAAATAATCCTTGGGCGCGCAGGCCCTACATATTAATGAGAAGATGGCTCGCATGCCAACAAATTTAATTTAAATAAATAAATTAAAAGAAACCATTCACATATAAAGGTCTCGGTCCAGCTCATGATCATCCATACATGCAATGATATTTATGCATAAATAAAACTAGCATTCAATTCTTTAATCGTTCTTGTTTAAGATAAATCACACTCTAATTAATTAATTATCTTTAATTAATCAATCCTTTTATCTTAAAACCTTATCTGAATTTCCTTGAGATTCTCATCCATCATAATTTTAAATAAATAAATTCATTTAAAATTATCCTTGTACATAACTTGTACCTTGGAGGCAACCCAGTGAATTCTCGTTCATTGTGTAATTTGAATGAGTACACGACGTGTAGTTCCGACTACACGGCATGTACTTTTGTTCACCGTCCATCCGAAGTACACGCTCGAGGACATGGCGTGTTAATGTAATTTAGAAATTTTCAGAGTACACGGAGTGTTCAGTGGGAAACATGCTGTTTAGTTTCCGTGTTACATGGTTTCCAGCCAGGCAAGCCGTGTACGGGGTACACGGTTCAACCCTAACCCGAAGGGACTACACGCCGTGTTCATTGGCCCACATGGTGTGTAATCCGGAAACTGTGTGCCACTTGTTCCTGGTCAACACATAGTGTCATTAATGACTTAGATAGGATCTAATACACGGCCTGATTTGGCGGATCATTCTGATGCATCAATCTAGACTACATGGCGTGTACTTACGAATACACTTCGTGTATTCTGGTGTTGTACAACCAGAAATTTTTGGCTCCTGCGGACGAGTTCCTCTTTTTTATTTTAATCAAAATTAAAAGAAAAATTCATTTCTGTGAGGTGAATGAGAAATGATGGAGGAGGAACAAATCTCGAGATTAATATTTACAGAATGATTAAACTTGAATTGAAACAACTAAATTATTAAATGCTTAAAACATCAATGAAAAACTAAATAATTATAATCAATGATATGACCCGCTCTGATACAACTTGTAGGTTCCAGGAACAGTGGAAGCACATTGGTGGGTTTTCCCAACTTTAATTTTAGTGTTAAACAATGTTCAAACCGAGATCCATCATGATATGAAACGCCAGATCTTCTAAATAGAATTAAGAATGAAAAAAGAGAGGTAATCCCAAAACCATAGATATAGGATCATCATATGTTGTTTATAATTAATTTAATTAATTCAGAATAATTACCTTGGTGGAATTATTTCTTTGTTGATGTGTCCGGTCATAATTCGATGATCCGTCATTGCGTCCTAGAATCCAAGTTTAGGATTCCTCTAGCGGTGATCCACACGTGTGCCACGTATCTCCGGACGTCGCTGAAGGGATATCCAGGTGCTAGCACAGAAGAACCTTCGCTTGCAATGTCCGCCTTCAATCGCCTTGATCTCTCAATCTTGAGAGCATTCTTGGAGGAAGGAGTTATTTCAATCTTGAAGGAATTCTTCAGAATTGTTGTGCACAATGATTCTCTTGTGGAAAATTGTTGGGGTTGTGAGGATATTTATAATCATATTTGAGGTTATAGAGTTATGACCATAAATAAATGCATTACGCGTTTTATTTATTTCATTAACTCTTATTGAAAACCCCCATGTTGAATTATTAATTCCTTGACATGCACCCACGCTGATTATAATAAATATCAAATAAAACAATATTATATCTTTAAAATCCCAACTGGAAAAACTACACAGTGTGTAATCATTAATACACGACGTATAATCGTTTTCCATAAAACTACATGACGTGTATATTTAATATACACAGTGTGTACTTTTATTTTCCTTTATTTACTCCACCACATTTATTAGACATTGAGTAATGGCTATTTATTTCTTAAATAAATGTAACTACATTACTCACTAATAAACATATTATTTCACCCACAATATATTCTCTTGAATAACTAGTGTCGAAATAAATGTGATCAATCATCCTCAAATAATTATTAAACCACAGTCAGGAATAATCTTTATTTAACTTGTTAAATTAATATTTAACCGAGATACATGGACACACTTAGTGTGTGACCCTCTAGGCCTATTTTTCAATGTCATTAGGTAGAGCCTGCCTAAAGTCCAAGGTTAGCATCTAGTAACATGCCAAGGCACCCATATAGAAAGAAGTTAACATCGCAATGATGTGTCACATCATACAAACACTTACCGTGTAATATAATCCCTTTGTCTCGATATCTCTAATCAGGCGGGTTTCATGCTAGTTCCATCAACCCATGTGCTCGATTATTCTTTCTTTGAATTCCCAGAATTGAACTCACCCATACCTTACCATGGCCATGGATTTATTTAGGCTATATCAATTCCATCAAAGGGCCTGAGATATCTACTTCTGTTATGGAATAGAAGGGACAAATCCTTTCTCGCATTATCTATTAATGAAGTATTACTCATGATGCACCCAACGTATCCTACCTCACTACGAATAGTGTGTCATCACAGTTTTCATAAATACATCTGAGTGTGCGAGTTGTAATACCCATTAATAATAATCTTAAAGTTTAAGGACCAATACACACGTCCGCAGATAGGAACAACCAATGACACTATGAAATGTGGATTTCTTACTAGCGGGCCTCGTTCTTATAAAATCCTCCTAGATATTACCAAGGGAATACACCATGAGAAGGTGCCTAAAATTTTTATGAGTCCTCACCCCTAATGACCTGTATTATTTGTGGACCTCAAATAATATCATCCGGCCATAGAACATATATTATAGAACACTATTATGGTACTTCTGGGTTCTCATAATAGTAGGGATCCTCTATAACCCTTTAATGCAGCAGCTGTCCTTAGGACATTATCACATGAATTATCACACAGAAGAACAATAAAGATGTGATAAGGCTTTTATTAATGAATAAAGTACAAAGTAGTTGGTTCTAGGCCACTAACTCCAAAAATATCTATACATGGGACTCATAAAATTCCATTAGGGTCATCAAGTGAGTCTTGAAAAAAGGGCTAATGAAGGTGAGCTATATTCTAGGTGTCAAAAAAATTTACTTCCCCTTTAGAACTAAAATTTAGACCACTTTGTTTCTATTATGTGTATTGAATACTAATTTTATGGGTAATCAAGTTTTATTTTTTATCCCGATTGCATTTGTTCTCATATTTTATCCATGCTTTTAGAAATTCATTCCAATTCAACTGTGTGGGATTTTTGAAGCACTCCTAGTGGACCCATGTAATACATCTTCTCTAAAAAATTTCATCTGATCAGATGATTTTGGTTCCATTTTCTTCATTTTGAACATGTGTTGGTGCTAATCCACTAATCCCTAAATATCATTTATCGAATGTGCCTTCCAGGTCATCTTCCCCTCTTGTTCCTCCTTGGTTCTAGTTCCATCGAACATCAGTAATTCAATTTTTTTGACATATATACGACACATGACCGTGGGTGAAGGATGGTTCTGTTGATTTCTGGGCTACATATCATGGATTCTTAGACATATATCTGAGTCCATATAGATGTGTTTAGGAATCCTCCATGACATATGATGGATGAATCTTCTTATGAAATATTTTTTTCTCTAAGAAAATCATCAGGAATAAGACATAATTATGGAATTTATCAAAGTTGTGTGATTGTTCCTTGTAGAATTTGGATCATTCATGTTGCTCATGTTCATCCTAATATTGAATCACTTTCTCCTAGGACCATTACCTCATAGTGATTATTCCATTTCTATTTTAAAGTTGGATACGTTAGAGTCAAGATTTAATTTCATCTCTCCCATGCATTGTTCAATGTCTTTGAGACAAGCTTGACGTTATATTTCCATCACCATTATATTGTTATAGTGGATGCTTAGAATGAAGATAATATCCACATGCTCCTATGTGAGTAGATCTAATATTATTCCTCCTCCATGTGTGAGTGTAACCGAAAACACTCTCCTCCCTTGAAAGAAATACATTGGCCAAACCAATTTGAGAAATAAAAGAGAAAACTCTACATGAATATTGAATAAAATGTAAACAAAACCATTGAAAATCATTGGAAGAATAAGAAATGATGAATTTGTTTTAAGAAGACATGAATAGAGACACAACTCCCCTCAATAGGCACCTAACTCTCTTCCCAAGACTCAACTAATCAGCCTAACCAAATGATTCTATTTTACCATCTCTCTACCCAAATATCCCCTTTTAACAACCTCCTTTAATAACTATGGCCCCCTAGAATATTCCATAATGATTCCCATCACATTCCCCCTGGTCCCCTCCATATAATTTACAAATCCTCCCCTTGGTGGATACCCTATCATAATAGTAGCACTATTGTGCACAACCAAAACCCTCTTTATAGCTCCACTCATTCCTATAAATTACTTTCAATAGTGACCATCACCTCCCAACATTACAATAGTGATTACATCAAGAGAAATTCCCAGACATCATATATGAAAGTGACTTTCACTGACTCTAAATGACTACAGATCATGTTAAAGTCATTTTCATAATCAAAATATTTTCTTCCTCCTAAAAATTTGATGTCGAATATCCTCTTTATCATAAACACATTATTTAAAAGTTATTTTTCTTTCATACATTTCTATTAGGAAAGACATAAGTTTCACTATAAATTTATTATCTTTAATGTTGAAAGTAACATTTATTGCTAACATTATTTTCACCATTCCGAGTGCCTTATAATCCAACCATTCACATTCAAATTTATCCATTTTATTTTTTTATATTTTGGTTATTGGAACATCCAAGTTGTTAGAATGGTATGTCTGAGTATGATATACTCTATAATACCAAATGTAGGATAGAATATGTAAAATGAGATATAAATACAAGAGGGGGGTGAATTTTATACTTTAAAAAATCCTTAATGAAGTTTTACAGATAACCAAAATTCACAACACCTCTATGTTCTAATATCTTGTTTGATTCTGGAAAAGTGATTCCAAAAATGAAACTTAACAAAAGTTTACAAAAGATAAGATTCTACCTTAAATATTATAGAATCTAACTAAATCAGACTACAAGTATGAGGAATTATAAGAAAGTTATACTTTCCTCAACAATACAAATACACAACATAAAACAAAGTAGTAACACTACAAGTAACAAGTAGAAACTCTTTTAACCCAAAGAGGAGGGTATGCCACAACCCTAGATAAGAGGCCCCCTGATTTATACTTTCAAGAAAGTTTTTCTTACCCAAACCTAGGTAAAACCACAATACAAAGATCAGTATCTATCTTACTATCCCCACAAGCCCTTGATTTTTAAGGAAATCAGCACCTCTGAATTCACAACCTGAAGTCTCCGATTTCAAGGAAATTGAACCTCTACACTAAGAAAATCAACATGAAGTAAAGTTTTAATGAGCAGTTCAAAACTTTCTACATGAAGCCTGAGAGTTTATAAGAGCCTCTCTCTTATAAATCACTTCAACTAAACTTTTTCAAAGATTAGTGTTGTAAAAGTTGGGAGCTCTTTCAAATGAGCTCCTATTTATAGGCACAACTCCAACGGTCGGCTCCCTTCTCCAACGATCATATTTCTCCCTGAATTTTGGAGGGACCTGTACACGTGTCACTCAAATAACGGTTAGTGAGTAACTTAAAGCACGACATCGTTTTATAAAAAAATGAGTGTAAGTATAACTAAAGTCTGATATTCGGAATGAAGGTAAATGAATGTTCAGAGTCTAATTAAAAACTGAATTCGGAGTCTACAATAAAAGGATATTCGAATTCTATTTTTTATGAATTTGGAACCTGAATTTTTTAGAATTCCAGAGTCTGAATTTAAAGGAAATTTGGAGTCTGGATTCACAAGAATTCGGAACCTGAACTTACAAAGTTTGGAGTCAGAGTTCCTGAGAATTCGAATTCAGAACTCATTAAGAGTTTGGAGTCTGTATTCAGATAACTCAGAGTCAGAACATGGAAAATTTTGTAACCAGAATTCATAATCGGAATTTGGAGTCAGAACTTAGAAGAGTTTGTATCCAGAATTCATAATTAAAATTCTTAGTCGAACTTTACATCATTTCGTAATCATAATTCAGATTGGAACTTCATTAATGTTCATAACCAGAATCCGTAGTTGAACTAAATGAGAGTTCGTATCCTAAATTCAGAGTCTTAAATAAAATTCCTCATATCTAAGTATTATATGATTCTAAGGTTTTTTATTTTAATCTGATTTTTACACTTAGAAAAATTATTATTTTATCCAAGAAAACATGGTGAGGACAAATTTTCGTGGGGAAGGAAATTTTCCTTATAGAAGTAAAACAAGGGTAAAATGATATTTTCCTTAAGAAAAGGTGTTTGTTATTTTCAAAACAAGATGAATGATAAAGTCATAAAGAAATCCTGAATGACTTAACAATATCCCCCTTGAATGAAGGAATGGAAAAGTCATAAGGAAAACCTTATTGACTCAACAATCTCCTCCTTTTTGGAAAGCACAAACATCCTTATGAAAAATAATATAAGAGCTTAGAATAAATTTCTAGACTTTGAAATTAAAGCTTATATCCCTTTGTTTATCAAAAATGGTGAATATGAATAACCCCCCTTAGGATTTGGAACACTAAGGATCGTATTCTAGATTTATAGAATGGAATTTCATTTGAATGTGGAAATATTCGTAATGAGAACTCCCCCTTGAATAGAGATAGTTCTTCTTTACTTGGAAAATTTTCCTTCTCCTCTTTCGAATTATTTTTCCTTCTCCCCCTCTGTGGTTTTCAAAAAGAATTTTAGGGAATGGAAAAGAATATAGTACCTACAATATTAGTATAAACAACCAAAAAAACAAGCAACCACCATTTCATTATTATTGGAATAATTAGTGAAAAAAATAAAACAAAAGATCAGAGTGGTCTATTTTGTTTCTTTTTCCTTGGGCATGAGCTTCTTCACAAATATCTTCAACTTCTTCAACTCTTTGTGATATTCCTTAGCTTGATTTTCTAAGGCTGTGATCCTATCCTCTTGAGCCTTCAGGGTCTCTACCTGAGCCTTTAACAAGTCAACTTGCTTCACAATATTTTCTTCCATCTCAATCCGGATATCTTTTTTAGTTTTCCAGCTTTGAACAAAATAATTCATATTTCCATTTAGATCTTTCACCTCTTGAATCCGAGTATTTTGTTCAATATTTAGATTTTCCTAAAAGCTGTCTAAAAGATTTTTTATTTTGACATCTTCAGTACCAAAGGATTCCTTGACATCTTCTGGGAAATGATCAAGCTCTTCCATATATTCAATAATTTTCTTAGACCATTTGGTCATATGATTGCACAATTTCCTGTGGGATTCATAGTTGATCAGGAAATATTTGAGATCAACCTCTATCTTAACGCATTTGTCCATCACCATGGATACAAAGTCTGTCTTTTGATTCATACTGTGCTGAAGCATCTGAAATCTGGATTCAATTGCTGGAAAAATCTGAAAGGTTTCCACCAGCTTCTTCAGGGACTGAACCACAAAATCATGTCCCAAGGCAGATGACTCTAAATCAGACATTTTTCTTTGAGATGGTTCTTCCTCTAACTCCACCAACTTTCTCTTAGAGGCTCCTCCAGATTCTTTCTTCCTCAAAATGTCTTTAATTGGATTGTCAACAACTATTTGTTTAACCTTACTGATCTTCAGAATGGCTTCTTCATCAGGAGACTCATGATCACTCTCAGATAACTATACAATCTTATCTTCATTGGATTTTTCTTTTTTAGAACCAGCCTCAAATTCTTCAGGAAGAACGAAGTCATGATTATGAATCTCTTCCTCTGACAATTTATTCACTTCTTCTTCTTCTCCTTTCTCATCAGCTCTTGGAGTATCAATTTTTGAGGATCCGTCTTGGGAAGTCCGGATTGAAAACTTTTCGGACGGGGTTCCCTTATCGTGATATTCTTCAACTTGATTAATCACATCATCAGAACCACAACTAATCTCAGCTTGCTGTACTTCTTCTGCATCTTTCTGAACTTCCTCGACAACTTCCTTCTCAACTTCCTTCTCCTTGGGATTTTCCGGAGTAATCTTACCTGGAGTCTCAGGTAATGGTTCAACTAGAAACTATTTTGGAACTGGAATATTCTCAGATACAATTTCAGTATCCCTCAGAAGGGATTGAATTTTTTTAGCCTTTGACATCTTCTTCTTTAGCTTCTTATCTTTAGCCTAATTTTCTAGCTCATCAGCTACTTTCTCCTTTAAGGGCTTAGCCTCAACAGGATCCAAACCGAACTATGGATAACCTGCTTTTTTACTCTTCTTATCCTCCATCCACTTTTCTACCACCTCATCCGGGTAGTCTTTTTTGCTTCTTAGGTTTAGGAGGTGCGGATTGGACTTCCTTAGACTTAGGTGTTTTATCTGTTCCCTCCACTTCCTTCTGCTTCTTCAACATTCTTCAGAATGACTTCTGCCTCTTCTACTAGCATATCATAAAACTCCCCTGACTCCTTAGAGAATCCAACAATCATTCTCTTTAAGGTGTCATCACTGACCAGCATAACTTTTTAATTAATTTCCTTGTAACTACAAGGAATCTTAAAGGATTCGATACACCGAACAATCATCTTGGAAAGCAGGGCAGGATACATGATAATCTGAGATCTCAAATTCCCATTTTTGATATTCTCAATTGTAATAAGAATGTGTCTCATGAGATTAACCTTCCTTAAGTTTACTGAAAATTCTAGGATATACATGTCACTTTTCTTAAGGGTATCCTTATCACCCTTCCTCGGTACGATGAACCCTTGGACCCATAGTTGAAGAATCCGATTGTTGGTAGATAGATGGGAAATTTTTGAGGTCTTGACATCAGTAAGCCCAAGGAATTCCATGGCCTTTTCCTTAATGAATCTTCCTTGGACCACTGACAATTTGTGAAAGAAAAAATCAGCTTCTCCTTCATATGCTAGCCCCACCAAGCTCATAGCCCTGGTGTAAGACAGTTTATATGTCTTCTCATAACTTTTAAAAGAGAACTTTTCCCTTCCGCCTTCTTCAAAGAAGGAAACTGACTCATAAAATTCTATAAGAAGATCCGGATAAACTACATCCTAAGCTAGTGTATTTGAAATGGCTACACTCTCCCATCCATTGAGCTTGATGTTCTTGTAAATTATAGAGTCATACTTATTGAAGAAGTTTGGATGAACTAACCTCTCACTGTAAATCTGCCATTCCACAATCGGCTTGATAGTTGACATATCTTGAGAAGGGACTTCTGCAGACATTCGGAATCTAGAAATTTTGAAGAATTCAGAACTGGCTTTTGTAGAGGAGCAGAGCTTCGAGATGCAAAATCTTGAGAACCGATGTGGGAAAACCATCGAGGGTCTCTTTTATACAGGCAATGAAGTGACGGTTGAACTTCCCATTTGAATCTAACGGCTGATAATTCTTCAGATCTGATCTGACAGTTGAAATTATAGCCACAAGAAAAAAATTGGTTGAATCTGATCTTTTTAGGTTTTGAAAGAAAACATTTGGATTTAAGGAAACTTAAATCCAAGAAATTTTAAAAAGAAAAGAAAATAACAGCAAGTAAAAGGTGATTACGAAAAACTCAAGAAAGAATCATACCTTTTGGATTTCTAGGAATATTATTTGTATTGAGGGATATTATTCTTAATGAACTTGGGAAATAAACTTAAATATGAAAAAAAAACTTCACTACAAAAATTTTCAAATCCGAGAGTTTCTTTTATGAAAAATTCAAGTCTGAAGATTTTCATTACGAAAACTTCAAGTCCAAAGTTTTTCATTACGAAAACTTCAATACGATTTTTTTTGAAAAACCAACTATGAAAATTTTCATTACAAAATTTTTTGAAAAACCAACTAAGAAAATTTTCATTATGAAAATTTTTGAAAAACCAAATACAAAAATTTTCATTACGATTTTTTTTGAAAAACCAACTACGAAAATTTTCATTAATAATTTTTTTGAAAAACCTTTAATAAAAAATGTACCCCCCTATGAAAAATAGTTTATTATTGTAAGGAGATTGATTCAACAGGAAGTCAATCAAGGAAGATTACCTTATGGTTATCATTCCTAACTTCTGTTTAATGTTTTCAAATCTATCAGAAGGTAATGATTTTTTGAAAATATCAGCAAGTTGATCTTGTGTTCCGATAAATTTAATAATGGTATCTCCTTTTAGTGTGTGATCCCTAAGAAAGTGACGCCTAATATCTATGTGCTTTGAATGAGTGTGATGTGCAAGGTTTTTACTAAGGGAAATGGCACTTGTGTTATCACACAAAATTTGTGTCTTAGTAAAACTCAAGTCATAGTCTGTGAGTGTGTGTTGCATCCACAACACTTGAGCACAACAACTTCCAGCTGCTACATATTCAACTTAAGCAGTGGAAAGTGCTACTGAGTGTTTCTTTTTTGCATGACCAAGAAACTAATGAATCTCTTAAGAAATGAAAAGTTCCGGATGTACTATTTCTATCCATTCTACATCCACCAAAGTCAGCATCTGAAAAGATTTTTAAGACAAAATAATTTCCAGAAGTATAAAATAGTCCTAAATCCATGGTTCCCTTTAAGTAGAGAAATATTCTCTTCACTTACTTTAAGTGAGATTCCTTAGGATTGGATTGATATCTTTCATATAAGCATACTAAAAAAATTAAGTCTGGATGACAAGCTGTCAAGTAAATTAGACTTCCTATCATACCTCTAAAAGATGTTTGATCTACTGGTTTCCCAGCTTCATCAAGATCAAGTGTGTTTGAGATACCTATGGGAGTACTTATACTCTTAGTGTTGTAATATCCACAATTTTTAAGAATATCTTTAATATACTTATGTTGAGATATATAGATTCCTTATGGTTTTTGAGAAATTGGAAAACCAAGGAAAAATGTTAACTCACCCATCATACTCATTTCAAACTCATGTTTCATTAAATCTGCAAAGGAATCGGTTAAAGATTGCTGAGTTGAACCAAAAATAATTTCATCAACATAAATTTGAACAATCAAAACTTTTTTCTTATCTTTATTTATAAAAGGAGTTGGATCTACATTTCCCTTAACATAGTTATTTTGAAGCAAAAATCCTATAAGTCTATCATACCAAGCTCTAGGTGCTTTTTTAAGGCCATATAAAGCTTTGGAAAGTCTAAAAACATGATCATGATGTTTTGTATCTTTAAAGCTAGGGGGTTGTTCAACAAAAACTTCCTATTGAGCATAACCATTAAGGAAAGAACATTTCACATCCATTTAAAATAGTTTGAAATTGATGAATGCTACAAAGGCAAGTAAAATACGAGTAGATTAAAGTTTATCTACTTGAGCATAGGTTTATTCATAGTCTATTACTTCTTGTTTATTATAGCCTTTAGCAACTAATCTAGCTTTATTTCTTACAATGATTACATTTTCATCACACTTACCCATTTTACTCCAATAACAGATGTTTCCTTAGGTCTTTCAACTAAGTTCCAGACTTTATTCCTTTCAAATTAATTTAGTTCATCTTTATCTCCAAGATCTCTAGAAATGTCTAAAATCTCTTTTATAATAATTTCTTACCTAGTATTTTCCTTGTCTAATTTTTTAGAAATTTTACAATTTTTTACTTCAAGTAACTTGGAAAATCTAGATACTTCTTCATATAAAGGTATTTCTTCAGTTTCTGAAGATTAAGTATCTTCATTAGAAGTATTTATTTTTGGAATACTAATTCTTATCAAGAGATAAATTTGTTAAAGCCTCAGTAGAGCGTACCTTGTCTATAAGACATGTATTAGGAAAAGTGGTAGTAGAAATGAATCCAATATTCTTATGTGTTGATGAATCATATTCAGAAGATTCACTTTCTGAAGAGTCTCCACAACTAGTACTCCAAGTATCATTAGCTTTAAGACTTTTCTTGTTCTTTTATCAATAGAATTTCTTCTTGTTCCTTTCAGAATTCCTTTTCTTCTTATCCTTCTTTTTCAACAAGGGGAAATCGGGTCTGATGTGACCAGTTCTTATACATTCATAACAAGTAAATTATCCACCTTTATTATCTCTTTAGTATTTCTTCTTGTACTTATTCTGATGATTCTTCTAAGCTACAATATTTTTCATTCTCCCAGCAAGATTAACTAATTCATTCTCTGACTTTTCTGTATCACTAGATTCTGACTGAATAATGACTTTCTTTGACTTTGATCTAGTTACCCTTTCCGAGGTCTTGGTTTTCATATATTTAGAAGTGGTTGTAAAAGAGACTCCTCCATTCCCATTATTATTATTAACATTTTTAGAATCTCTCTTAATTTTGGTTTCATGCTGAAGAAGAGTTCCAAATAACTCATCTAAGGAAATCTGAGTGACTTTCCTGTTCTCATCAATAGTTGTCCTCTTGGACTCCCACTCATTTGGAATGATATCTATGATCTTATCAACAAGAGATTCATCATCCAAAACTTTTTCTCCCATATATTGTAAGATATTTACGATAGTCATAAACCTTTGCTGTACTTTGATTACAGGTTCTTGATAAGGAAAGTTAAAACTATGGTATTCATCTCTCAACATGGCTCTTCTAGTCTCTATGAATTTAGATGTACCAAAATGTGTGACTTAAATTTTCTTCCAGATACTTTTTGCAGATTCACACGATGATATTTGACTATAGATATTACTGGTCATAGAACATAATAAAGTATTTCTTACTCTGAAGTTTTCTTGGTATTCTGATTTCTCCTGATTCTTAAAAGTTATCAATTCCTTATCTGGAATTTTATAATCTCCAGTAAGCATAGGATAGTTATCAACTCCAGTATTGATAACAAAAGTTTTCATCCTATCTCTCCAGTACTCATAATAATTTCCATTAAAAATAGGAGGTCTAGTAGGATTTAGATTATCAATAGAACCAACATTTAAACCTGGCATCCTTAAGAAAATCTTTGGCACACAAACTTGTTAGTAGAAAGAGTTTGTAAAAAAGAGAAAATATCCTAAGAAAGAAACTAGATATTGTATCTCTAGGAAAAACTGAAGACAAACTTTATAAGTCTAAATATATGAATTCGAAAAATATGATTCCAAAAAATTTGAATCCGGAAGTTCAATTCCGAGAATTACCTTCTGAATATAATCTTGAGATTAATTCAGATTGAACCAACACTCTGATACTAATTTTTATAATGGTATTCATGAGTATGATATACTCTATAATTCCAAATTTAGGATCGAATATGTAAAATGAGATACAAATACAAGAGGGGGGGGGGTGAATTGTACACTTTAAAAAATCCTTAAGGAAGTTTTATAGATAACCAAAATTCACAACACCTCTAAGTTCTAATATCTTGTTTGATTTCGGAAAAGTGATTCCAGAAATGAAACATAACAAAAGTTAACAATAGATAAGATTCTACCTTAAAGCGTATATAATCTAACTAAATCATAGTACAAGTATGAGGAAGTATAATAATGTTATACTTTCATCAACAATACAAATACACAGCGTAAAACAAAGTAGTAACACTACAAGTAAAAAGTAGAAACTATTATAACCCAAAGAGGAGGGTATCTAAAAACCCTGGATAATAGGTCCCTTGATTTATACTTTAAATAATGTTTGTCTTATCCAAACCTAGGTAATCACTCAATCCAAAGATCGATATCTGTCTTTATATCCTCGCAAACCCTCGATTTGTAAGGAAATCGGCACCTCTGACTTCACAACCCGAAGTCTCTGATTTCAAGGAAATCAAACCTCTGCCCTAAGAAAATATGCACGAAGCAAAGTTTGAATGAGCAATTCAAAACTTTCTGCACGAAGCCTGAGAGTTTATAAGAGCCTCTCTCTCTAGAAATCAATTCAACAATACTTTGTCAAAGATCAGTGTTGTAAAAGTTGTGATCTCTTTCAAATGAGATCCTATTTATAGGTAGAACTCCAACGGTCGGCTCCCTCCTCCAATGGTCATATTTCCCCTTGAATTTTGGAGGGACCAGTACATGTGTCACTCAAACAATGGTTTGTGAGTAACTGAAAGAACAATATCATTTTATAAAAAAATGAGTGTAACTATAACTAAAGTCTGATATTTGGAATGAAGGTAAATGAAAGTTTGGAGTCTAAGTAAAAACTAAATTTGGAGTCTACAATAAAAGGATATTCAGATTCTATTTTTTAGGAATTCGGAACATGAATTCTGTAGAATTCTGGCATATGAATTTCAAGGAAATCCGGAGTCCAGATTGACAAGAATTCGGAACCTGAGCTTAAAAAGTTCAGAGTTGGAGTTCATGAGAATTCGGAATTAGAACTCATTAAGAGTTCGAAGTCTGTATTCAGATAACTCGGAGACAGAACTTGGAAAAGTTTGTAACCAGAATTCGTAATCGGAATTCGGAGTCAGAACTTAGAAGAGTTCGTATCTGAAATTCGTAATCAGAATTCTTAGTCAAACTTTACTTAAGTTCATAATCATAATTCAGAGTGGAACTTCATTAATGTTCATAACCAGAATCCAGAGTTGAACTACATGAGAGTTCGTATCCAGAATTCGGAGTCTTAAAAATAATTCCTCATATCTATGTATTATATGATTCTGAGGTTTTTTGTTTCAATCCAAATTTTACACTTATAAAAATTATGATGTGAGGAAAGAAAACATGGTGAGGACAAATTTCCTAGGGGAAGGAAATTTTCCTTATAGAAGTAAAACAAGGGTAAAATTAAATTTTCCTTAAGAAAAGGTGTTTGTGATTTTCAAAACAAGAGGAATGATAAAGTCATAAGGAAAGACTTAATGACTTAACAATATCCCCCTTGAATGAAGGAATGGAAAATTTATAAGGAAAACCTTATTGACTCAACAATATCCCCCTTTTTGATGAGATAATCATCCATATACATCTTCAAGAAGTTATAGTCCTTTTTATCAAACTCATAAACTCTGATATTTTCATATTTCAACACCGTTATACTAATTTTGTAACTACCACCAATTCTAATAACATCAAGGTAAAAACTAAAATGAATATACCTAATTATGTTATGTGTAGTCACTTGTAAAGAACTAATGTTCTAATACCACTTTTTGGGAGGATAAACTATGTGATAGAATGAAACCACTAGATGTAGGATCTTTAATCCTTTAGAGGTTCACCTCTTCTAGAATTAATACGAATTAGAAATTACAAACTCTCTAACATAAGTGTTTTGGAATATAGGATTATACCTAAATAACCAAACATAAATTATTTATGACAAACATACATTCATATATACAAAAAAAATAAAATTAAAGCGGTGAAGTAAAGAAACATTTGGCTTTATGTTGTTAAAATTTTCATTCAACATCCATGGGAGAACATTAATAATGTTAATCCTCCAAAGGTACATAGATTACAACTATGATTTATCATCCACATAGATCACAATAGATAGTGAAAAACTTATTACTCAAGTTCTCATACATTACAGATCAGTAGGTAGTCCCACCACATATATATAGATAAGTCTAAACAATAATCCAGCTTCACTAACCTCCTAAAAATACGAGCCTCCATCCATTAAAAATAGTGAGTTTTAATCTCATATAAAATCTTATAATTATCTGGATACTTCCTATAAACTGAGAACATCACTATTCTCCTAGATATCCATCACCAATATGATCTAAATTTTACTAATCTCATTAGCACTTCATCTTGACAGATATGTCATTGAGTTTAATTCTACACTACCCTTCACAACTTTTGATAAAATGGCCCCAAACATTCTAGAGAACTAATTCAAATGATTTGAAGAGGCATTAAAATCATAATGTAAATTTGAAACCAGTAGGATGAAGATAGGTTTATATCCATAAATTTTGAATATTTCCACTATTTTATGGATATAATCCAATCGAGAAAAAATTTATATTATATGATTACAGTTCCTCTATATTTTATCCCCAAAATATATTTGGTTTTCTTAATATCCTTGACATTGAAAATTCCTTTATGTTCAAGCCCTATAAGATAATTTCATTCACATAAAAGATAATTATGATTAATATTCCATCATCAAAAACATTCCGGTAGGAGTAATGATCCTCATTGCACCAAGCGAGATTCATTTTTTCCATGAAGGAATCAAACTACCAGTTCCATTTACATGGTGGTTGCTTCATCCTATAAAAATTATATCCAATATTAGCTTCTAGGTTCCTTGAATCATGTCAGTTGATCCATGGAAATTTCCTCCTTCAAATCTCCTGGAATAAAATATGTTTATATATATATATATTTTAAAGATGTAGGCCTTCGTCCACAACCATTCCCAGAACCATCTAGACTTTTGTGTTCTAAAAAATGGGAAACATATAATAAATAAGCTCCTTCCATTTTTTTAAATTCATTCAAAACTAACCTTTACTCATATAATTTCCTATCATCTGATTCTCCCTTCAAACGATAGATCTTTTTTCTTTAGCACTTATTTTCTATTAATCAGTTATGTTAACTCCCTTATTTCAGAAACATGAAGAGAGTCCATATCCTCTATCACTAACTATCAATATCTTGAGTCAATGAGAATTGATGCCTCTTCCAGACTTGTAGGTTCCCCACCATCCATAAAAATTAGGTAATGCAGATCATATCCTAACCTTTCCATCGGTCTGCGAACTTTGGTAGACCATCGCAAATCATAAGGTTATGATACTTATATAAATATTTTCTGAGTTCCCATGGTCCTTGGTGTTATAACATTCCCCTATTGGGAGCCCCTCTTAGACCTACAATGAAGAGAGGTGCAGCACCTGAAGCTCGCTTCCAATAGGCTATAGATTGATGACTAACTCCGAGGGCATAAATCAAACAAATGGGATATATTACCCTTATGAATCTCATGATCATACATTTAATCAATACCATAATATAGAATAAAAACAATATAAAAAATTAGTCAAAACGTGAATGGAAATGTCATATAAATACATGTCTCTAAAATAAAATTACCAAATAAACACCTAGGTAGAAACCACAACATCAATCCCCAAGATCTAAGCTAGTACTATCCAACTCAATCACTATATCCCTCATAAAAACCTATAAAATATATTATATAGATAGGGGTGAGAATACGTGCATACTCTATAAGATTATACTTAAGACCTCTCGTGAAAATGTGAGAATTATACTAATTCTTTGGTGAATGAATAAAAAAACTAACAAGAACTTATATAATCTTATCTACAACCCTGTATCACTAAGGCTCACTCCCCAAGTATTGTAGCCTATTATAACAATCATAACATTAGAAGAATTTATTAAAAGGTTTCTTGAAATTTTTTTACCACTAGTTTTCCCCTCTTTCACCCCAACATCATACGTCATGTTTCTCCTAATACTTTCCACAATCACGCCACACCACAATATAAGAGTCACATATCTATTTCATATCACATACCATAACTACATAATCATAACCACATAACCCTCACTGCATATCACATATCATATTCAAATCATATATCCAGTATAATAGTGTATTGTGAATATAAAGGGAATAAATACTATTTCATTCTTCTATTATTCACTATCCCCACCACATACCATCATATCATTACCTCGCAGGGTCTGCTAACACCCCACATACTACAAGTTTACTCATTACAGCCTATATGATTATTCTTACCCTAATCCATCATAGCTCATACTATACTCAGAAGGGAGAGTAGAAAATAGGGACAAGTTATCCATCAATTCCCTTACTAATCTGAATGTTGGGGAGAAACCAAGAACCCAAAACATTTGGGTTTTAGTAGGATTTATCGACTTGGGTGGGGTGTTTTTGAAATCATAAGGAAATACAAGGTATACTATAACCACACACAATCTTAACCAATGGGGTTATACTAAACAACCCCACCAATTCCCATAATAGTTGTCACACTACCTCAACCACACTTAACCACTTCCTACCATTACTATAATGCAGTCCTAACCCAAAAAACTCATGCACGGCCATAGATACATTCCTTCTCATTTTTTACATAATTTGACTATTTTTAGATTTAAAATTTATTAGATGAATTAAATTAATCGTAAAATCTAATTAAATATTTAATGATAAACCATTCCTTTTTATATTTATAATTTATTTCAACCATTCAAAATTTTCTTTATCATTTAGAATTTTTGAAAAACCATCATTTAGTCAGTTTTCAACCCATACCCATTTCCATGTTCATAAATACTAGCCATATTCCACACTACCAGACAAATATAACATATACCAATAGCTTCCAATTCCATCATAATACCTTAACATATTCCACATGTCTAACCTTTCCACAATTTTCTCACAACAACCATATTCCCCTCTATTATATCCATGGTATCCACCACATCACCTACTTCCCAAACTATACCACTCTTTAAAACTATCCATCAAGAAACTATAAAACTAGTAAGATATCCAAAAAAGCTAAAATTACTTCAAAATAGATAGTATTTCACAAAAAATAGATTCATATTTAAACATTCATTTCATAATAGTTTATTGAGATCACCAAGATCTTCATTATCAGCCTTCTATTTTTTAAAGAACCATTTCATTACCATCTATACATAATTATCCAGTTATGATTGGTGATTCTATAAAAATTATCTTATCAAATCATATTTATCATATTAGTAAAAAATTATCATAAAAACCTCATTCTAGATGAGAAGATATAGTAATAGAGAAAAGAATATTAAGAACACATGATAACCCTTTACCTAAATTTCATTTAGTCTATTCCATTATATTTATTAATATAAATATTAGAATCCACCCTGAGACAACACTGGCATGAAACAACCACAATTTACACAAATAAAAAAGGGACAAGTCCCAAATCCCCCACCTCAACTAAAAATTTATAGGATGCTGTGCAAGAACAAGGTGATTTAGAGATTATCACAAGGTACTAATAATGTGGAAGAAAACATGATAACCTATATCAAAAAAATATCCATTAGCCACTCATCACAACACTACCTGAACCAACCACTACCACTAATATGAACTTATCTAAGAAAAGAATAGGGATGAAACCTAAGATAAAATAAGAGGACACTCAACTTATATCACAATTGGTGAATCAATTGAAGTTAAGGAAAAAATTCAATCAAAGAATCCTCAAGGTTATCAAAAGGTGCACAAAAAATCACTCTATGGTTGAGAGAAATAGTATAATTAATGGGAATTTAGAGGGGATTTACAATTTATTCCCAGAATAGAAAAAAACGTCATTCCATGTTAATCATGATCATGCTATGGTCATATCAATATAATGAACCTCCAAAAATCATGTATTTTATCTCTCCCCATTAAATCAGATTCAACCACTAGATTTTATAAAACCGAGGAAGTGTTTTGGTGAAACCAAGACACCACAACACAATGACCCTCAAAATGGAAGATCCATGGAACTCAACCTCCTAAAATATGTAGTTTATCTCTTTAAACACAACTTAGTGACCCCCCAAGATGGAAAAAACAAAGAACTAGGAATCTAGAGATCTATTTTGTGGAGACTATGTCCATGCCATTAATAATATTCACAGAATAATAAACAAACCCCCAAAACTATCCCACACCGTAGTTAAACCAACAACACTATGACCTAACTCCAACTTAACCATTAATAATACAACACATAACTCCAAATCATGACACACAGTCTTTAAGTGATATTATCAATCCTATATTACTTTTACACATCAATAGATCGACTCTTATGTAATCCAAATTTCTTCTTCCACACTTCTATTATTTGGAATTATCCATCATCATCATAGAAACTTAGCTTTCTGAACTTTCCTTGTTTTTCTGAACTTACACCATCTAGTTTTGTAACATTTCTTACTGAATTAATTATTATAGAAGTTATGTTTACTTAGTCTAAAAATAGTTATCATTGTTAAACCAAAAAATCTTCCACTTGAGAAATATTTTTTCATCTTTACCAAGTATTATGGATCAATTAGAGGCAATTTTATCTTTACTCAATTTCAAAATAATAGATAGATAATTTTTCTTATTTTATTCTTGATCATCCAAGAAAAATTAAGGGAAACACCCATGTTTTCTTGAACTATGATCCTTGTCAAAATATCTATGGATTTTGAATTTTACCAATCAGATGTAACTCCCTCAATCCATCTTCCACAAGATTTCATATGAAGTGATACTTAAAATTATTGTTTTTTTATTGAAATAATGAATTACATGAATTTTGGATTATGTTGAGTCATTTTTCAAAAATGACATCTTTTAAATCTGGTGTTTTAATAAATAACACCACAATCCTTGATTACATGAATTTAATTAATGTTTTTTATACAGAATTAAATTTCAATTCTATATTCCTATGAAATAATGATCAATATAATTTATAGATAATTATGAAGTCACTATGAACATTTAAATGGATGAAGTTGAGTTGATTATAATGGTGTTATAACTAAACTTGAAAATCCTAGATGTTACTTTTTGAGTTTTCTACAACATCATCTAAAAATTTAACTCATGGATTATATGAACATAACATATGATGTGATGAGTAATTAAATTATGCTCAAAGAGAAATTACCTTGAGCTGTGAAATACCTAAATGATTTGATAATTCTAACTTGTATTGATTTTTAAGTGTGTTTACATGGAGATTTAAATTGAGTGATGATTCGGTGCAAACATTCTATGTATTTCTTATTGTAATTGTTACTTTTGATCTTAGTTATGAAAGAAATTTCAGGTTTAGTAATCTGAGCTATTTCCGATCATTGTGATAGATTAGGTTCTAAGGATTTCAAGGCTAGGAATATTATTACTTCTGAATTGTGTATTTTGAAGAAGTCCGATGTTGGAATCAATACCAATCATACTGATCCAAAATGAGCTTAGGGTTGAGCTACCTACTTCCAAACTTTAGTTAAAGAATTTTTTGGTATGAAACATGTATCTTATTATGGGATTTTGAATATTTTTATAGTATATAACTTGTATACCTTGGTTTTTATTTCTGAGGCTCCTACAACTTTGGGATAAAAGTGAATTGTTCCTATGAATTAAAATTTCTAGTAATAATATCCTTTAAAGGATTGTTTGGATTGTTATCCAATACAACAACTTTTTTATACTTTCATTTCACTTATTTTCTTGATTGGATTATTTTTTTCTTCGATTAAGTTTTTTATATTCCTTTTCTTCTATTTCTAAAAAATTATTTTTTTAGCGTATCTGCTGGATTCAAACTTTCACTAATATCCTGTATCTTTAGAAATCCATCTTCGATAAGATTTTAGATGAAGTGATACTTCAACTGAATGTGTTTTTTTCATCAGTGAAGCACCATATTTTATTCAAGATGGATTATATTGAGTCATTTTTCTAAAATGACATCTTTTAGATTCATTATTTTGATAAATAACAACACACTCCTTATTTAATTGAATTTACTTGAAGTTTTTTTATGTTTTATTTGTGTAGACTAAAATTTAAACTCCATGATTCTGTGAAATGAATAATAAATATAATTTCTGTAGAATAATGAAGTCACTCTGAGAATTTCAAAAAAAATAAAATAAAAATAAACTGAGCTAATTATGATGGATTTTTAAATGAACTAAAAGTTCTTGGATGTTACCATTGGAATTTATTACATCAAAATCTATAAATTTTACCCATGGATTTGAGGAAAAAAACATATTCTGTTATGAGTAATTATATAGAGTTGTGCATTGAATAATTTATTTGGTATTTCTCATTTGTATTTCTTTTTCAATGTGTTTACTTTGAGAATCTGATTCTGATATGGTTCATTGTAAATTCTCTAAGTGTTTCTTATTATAATTGTTGCTTTCGATTTTTGTGATAAAGAGATTCTGAGTCTAGGACTCTAGGATGATTTTGATCATTGAGATCGATGAGGTTCCAGGTATAAGAATCTTCTTGATTCTGAATTGTGGAGTTCAATGAAGTTTAGTGGTGAATTTTCTACCAGTCATGTTAATCAAAGAGGGTCTTAGAGTTAAATCTTCATGCTACTGATGTTCAATAGAGGAAGTTCCTAGTACAGAATTTTATCTCTCAATGGGATTGTTGAAGAAGTTTATATTTTTAACTTTTATACCCTATTTTTGGTTACTAAAACACCCACTACTTTGGGATAAAAATGAATAGTTATTTTGAATTGAAACTTTAAGTAATAATTTCATTTAGAAGAGTATTTAGTTTTTTATCCAAAAATCTTTTTTTTATTTTTTACAATCATTGATCTTATATTCTAATTGGACTTTTTTTTACTTTAGTTAGTTTATTTACTTCCTACAATTTTATTTCTACCATAAAATTAACTTTATTGTACTTTGATTTGTTTAGAATTTATAACTATTGGAAAATTTATATTATAGAGTGTTCGAACATTGTATATTCTATTTGACTTCAATCCATTCCTCTTTTGAAGCATCCACACCTTTACTTATTTAGGAAAACTTTTTCAATCTGATTATCACATAACAATATTCTATTCCCATGATTCCCTTTGAGTTTATCCTATAATCCATTTAGCTATACCAGTTCATTCCTTTCTTCTATTACTGAAACATATTCTGTTACTATGATAGAATATGAAAATATCAATTATTTTCTATACATAAAACTTATGATAGTTACTTTATAGGTAAAAAAACAATTATACTTATTCATGTGTTTTCATCTCCTCCATATTATACATCAACAAACCACTATAATATATCATTCATTCCAATACATAAGTTTGGTCCTTTCAAACTTTTGAGATACTAATGTATCCAATTTACTACTTCTTAGTGTTACTTTCTTAGTTTTTCCATAAACCTACTAACCACTCACACTATATAAGTAATTTATATCTTTTTTCAAACCACATCATATATAAATCATTAAACCATTGATGCATATGTAACATTTTCCATGTACGCAACCACTTACTCCATTATTGGTTCTTTATCTGTGGATAGTTTGAAATTTATTATCTATTGGGGTAGAGATAGGTTTAGATTCAAACATTCCAAACCTTTCCACTATTTTTTAGATATACTATGACTGAGATAACATCATTTTTCTATGCATATAGTCCCTCTAAATTCTTATCCTCTAAATTTTCTTGGCTTCCTTGAGATCTATCCTCTAAAACCTTCTAAACAATTATACTTTCATCTCTTCAATACACATTATGTTCAATCCCATTAAAATAATTACTTCCTTGTAAAATATAATTATGATGAATATTCCATCCTCAAAAAACTTTTTGTAGTGTAAATGATCGACATTGCATTAGAAATTCTTATATTTCTTCATTAAGGCATCAAACATCTTGTTTTATTTCATGGGTTCTTACTTCAACCCATAAAAAGTTTATTTTAGCCTGTATAATTGATTTATTTTACATTCATGGAGTCCTATAAATTTCTCTATGAAAATATGATCCTTCAAATTTCCATGAATAAAATCATTTTTCACAACTAATTAATTAAGATGTAGGTCTCCATTCACAACCATTCCAAGCATCGTCTAGAATGATATTTGCTTAAAAATTAAAGAAAAAATATCTTATAAATAAAATCCTTCAATTTGTTTAAAACCATTCACAACTAACCTTTCCTTTTACCATTTTCTACCACCTATTTATTCCTTTAACTAATAGACCCATTTGTTCTTCAATTCTCTTTTCCATATGGGAAGCTCTATTAAATCCCTTGTTCCAAAAACATGAAAAGAGTCCATATTATTATCTATATAAAACTCTCATAATCTTGAGTCACAAATAATTACCAATAATTATAGTCTTTCAGGTTCTATACCATCCATAAGAAGCGGGTTGTAATACCCAAGACCCTAATATATCGAGTAAACACTATATCTTGAACTATCATATAACACACACTCTAAAGTACCTTTATTAATAATTATAGTTAAAAGTTTAATTTTTTAATGTTATAATTTTATTTTAACAAAATAAACTTCATTTTTTAGTTCTTTTTAAATATATTATCTTAAGATGATTTTTTGATAATTTTATAAGAAATTAATTTTTAGGTGAATAGAACAACATAATGTTTTTATTAATACTGTAAATTTTATGCCACTATTAGAATATTATTAAAATTTAGAAATTTATGCATCCATTTTCTTGAATTTTTTTGTATTTTATAATAAAATTTATGCATCCTAAATTATTAATTATAGTTTTCAAACATAAGATTTATATTTTTTAACTCAAGTAATATTTTTCTTAAAAATTATTTTAATATATTACATATTATTCATATTAAAATTAATTTTTAAAACTTATAGGAATTGAATCATAAAAAATTGATTTAAAATTTATAATAAATAGTTCCAAATTATCTAATAAGTAACACTTCCATTTTTTATAAAGATTAAGTTACCTTAGGTAAAAACAAGTTACCGTAGTAAAAGAAAAAAATTCAAAGAGTAAAGGGATTGAAACATGATAAATTCACATATATAATTGAGTGGTTGAGATATTATAAAACCTATATCACCATTAAATCAATTATTTTTTTGGAGCCACTTGACATGTTTAATATGTGATCCCTTTATATTAAGTTGAAATATTAACAAAAAAATCCATTCCCAACACTTATAAAAGGGGCATCTCACTACCCCTTCCATACCACTCTAGAATTATATTTCATCTATAATATATACCATATTTCATTCCCATATAATATTTTTATCACTATTATAATCATATGGTCATAATATGTTAGCCTAAGACCATCCTTTCAAATGAATCCTCCAAGAGAAACCCAAAGTTCTCAATGTAAGTTCAATCCTTTCATTAACATATTTTCCTTTTATTTCAATTGAAAATTTATTTTTCACAATATTATATTATGAATTCAATATTTTTAGTATAATTAATGTTATAATATTTTTAAAATAAGAACTAACCACCTTTTACATTTATAAAAAATGATATCGCCATTCATGTGTTGTGCGGACTACCTCCACCCTGACACAACATGTTTCATTTTCATTCAGGACCTTAAAAGTATGGATATAAGGATGATATTAAAGGAAAAATGATATTTTAATGATATCACTAAGGTTTTGGTATGAAAAATTAGATAACCTATTAATTATATGATGAAAAAATGATCAGAGTTAATTTAATTATATAAAATAAGCATACTAAGCGGATAATTTCTTATTCAAATTTTGTAATTTTTTATATCTATTAATTATTATTATAATTCAATAAAATTATGATATATCACACTAATAAACACTAAATAATATCATTATTCTTATGATATAATTAAATAACTACAAAAACACAACATAATCATTGATTAAATCAGGCTATGTTCATGCTTGGGTCGGTTTGAACACATACATGAACAATACTATGAATTTATGTCACAAATAAATATTGGAACATAATTATATGTATAATATGATGTAAATATGTAAATAATTATTTTACTTAGTTATGGATATCTTATATCAACATTTAATTCATTAATTAAGAAAACACACTTCGATCTTCAAGAATCAACAAAACATGCTTGTTATAAATTTCAACTTAGAGGATAAAGATTAACGAACTCATGAAAGAAGCTTTAAAAATTATTAAAAATTATAAATCTTACCTAATAGTAAATTTAATTACCAATTAATAATGAAATTTGTATGAAGAATGAATACAATCATTGGTATTATGAAACTAGTACAAATGATCAAAATTCTAAACACCAAAATATATAGAATTCATATAGAGAGTTAATATTTATGAAGAGTATAAATGAAAATAGATATGATTAATCTTATAAATTAAGTGATTAATATAGTTTTTTTTGTTTTATAGGAGGTTAATGTACATTCATGGATTTCACGAAAATAGGTAAGAGTTTTCCATCTCAAATTTCCTTCTTTGAGACATGTTTTGTATTATATACCTAATTTTATTTTTGTAAGGTATATATACTTCCAATTTGAGATGTTTTGTCATGAAATTAATTTATTAATGGTATATAAAGATAAATTGTAATTCATATCTTTCTAGATATTATGATTTAATTTCTTCCCAAGCCATAAGTGGGTATTTCCTTCTTAATTATCATTCTTTGTGACTCGTGTTATATTCATAACCTATTTCCTTTTGGGTAGTGTATACATTTAAATGGAATTTGTTTACCACAATAATCATGAAATTTAATGGATTTACAAGTTTATATTTTCATACCTCTTAAATATTCACTTGATTCAAGATTTAACAAAACCATTGTAAAACTCAATATTTTCGATGGTGGAAAAACCATCCTAAGTTTTGAAAAAATAAGAGTGTGTAATGTTTTTTAGAAAATAAATCCTTCTATGGATACCAGAAAGTGGATGTGGCTATAACATAGTTTAACCTAGGGCTAATCACCCTGAATGTGTTAGTTTAATATTAACTCAATATTCACTATAATGCATAATAAATGGGCTTAATACTAAACACTTAGTTGGACACTCTCAGGGGGTATGTTTTAAAATATTTACACGTTCTCTATAAACCATGATGAATAATTTTTCCATAGTTAATTTTTATCCAACCAATGTAAACTATTAAACCAAATTACTATCTTCCATAGATAACTCATCACATTAAAAAGTATACTCACCAATATATTTCATGATAAGGGCACTTCATGTTACATGGATTATACCCCACACCTTCTAAGTTAATTCAGGGATATTGTCCAAGAAATTTATATTATTATATTGAATGGGGAAGTATTTTATTTCCATATTTATCATTATATTAATAGAATTTTTTTTCAACTAGAGGTTCCTTAGGTAATGGTTTGAAAGGTATTTTTGAATCTTATGGTTAATGCACTGAACTTAATGAGGTGATATGCCAGGACCAAAATTATATATTCCCTTGATGCATTGATAAGTCTCATGAGATAAAAAAATTGGTTTATTCTATATACCTCTTCCCATATTAGTACAATATCTTGGAATAAGTACTTGAAAACATGTTTTGATATCCCACATTATACATTCGATCAATACGTGATTAGATATTATTATTATCCATGTTTTCATTTAATTTAATTGATATAACATGCCCTTAGTTTCATTTGATTATGAATTGATGTTGTTTTTTTATTCCTACCATTTCACTTATATCATGTTTATGTTATGATAGCTTCTATTGTATTATAGTCCTTACTGAGCATCTGATCTCATGCTTATTTGTTTTCCTTTCCCTTGGAAACCTAGAGGAGGACGATGTGTAATTTTCAAGGATATGATAGAAGGGATAATAATGTTCTCACAATTCATTCTTAATATATATTATGTTTTGAAATATAATGTATATATCTATCTAGTCTTCCAAGAATACTAAACTGATGTATCCTTCAAGGGATCTTGTATTATATAACAATAATTTAATATAACTACTGATTCTAGGTTTCTAGTTTTCAAGATGTTAGAAAGGTAATGCAGATTAGATCTATACCTCTATGATGATCTTCTAACTCTAACAGACTACCTCAAATAACGAGGTTGCATTCCTCCCAAAACTCTTTCCCAAGATCCCATTGTACTTGATATTTATAGTATATATGGTCTTAGAAACATTTTTAGAATTTGATATCCATAAAAAAAAATTATCCTTTTGGAAAACCAGGTGTTTCCAGAACTTCAGTTCTTATTAAACTATTCAATTCTTTCAGACTTCTTTTCATATTAAAATGGGAATTCTCTAATGATTCCTTATTCTGAATTGCATCTTCTATTAGCATTTTATCCTTTCACATGATAGTTTCATTGAAATAAACATTTTATCTTCTAATGATCCTTTAAAGATAATTATTCTAGAGTCAAAACCCAGAGGCTTCACTAACATACCCTATAAAGAAACATTCTCTAGATTTTCTTATAACTTTTCCCTTTTACTAGAGTCAATATGGACATAGGCATTGCTTTCAAAAACATTTAGGTGAGAGGCATCTACCATTTTTCAAGTCCAGAGCTCTTCTAAAATATATTTCCCCAATAGTGAGAAAGGACTTTGATTTATGAGTTATGCAGCACAATTCACAAATTCCACCCAAAATTCATTTGGAAACCTAAATTGAAACCACAATATTGAGAATCAATAATTAAAAATTTGATTTATTCACTCCACCTCATCATTTTTCTGGGTTTTTTGGGAACCATCATCTCAAAACAAATTAATTACTTATAGAATAACTTTCCAAATTCTCTTCTTTATACTCACCACAGTTATGAGACATTAAGTATTTCAGCATTATTCCAGTATCCTTTTCAAGAATGACTCTCCATCAAAATTTCATAACTTTTCTTGTGAATTAATACCAACACCTTTAATTTTTTATCATCAATGAAGTTGACATTGTACAATGACCCTCCATGAGAATGAACTGATGTTATTCCCCATATATCCATATGCATCATCTCCAACTAAAATTTCTTTAGTGTATTTTCATCTATATTGAATGACTCCTTTAATTATTTCCCAAGGATATACTCTTCAGATGTTCCATACTACATGTGATTTAATTTTACTATTCCTTTAATATATATGACTTTCATCCCTTTCTAACCTATATGATCTAGGCAATAATGCCACAACTTCACTATTCCATAATTTTTTGTTTCTCAAAGTATTTGACCTTATTAAATATTAATAAGGTAAAATATTCCATATTTCATAGCCTTAGACACCTCCATGAATCTTTTTGTGATATTTAATACTTCTTACCTAAAAATTATAAATAAAACTACATCATTTAGCTAACTAACCTAATTCAATTTATTTTATAAACATATTATGTTCCTCACCCCTTTTATCTCTAGAAATTTTTTTCTCTTGGTTCAGATGTTCACATAACCTTTTCCAAAAATCTCAGGGGTTTCATTGTTCATAGGATGAAAATTTATGAATCTTTTGGGGAAATAGTTCCCTATAACCCCTATTGAATATTAATTAAAACAAATCCCTAGAATCAATGATCCCGGACTTTAATGAAACATTAACATTTATCAACAAAGTGTTTTCCTTAGATATGGTTTTTTTGGGAGAACATCAACAAGTAAACTTTCTAAAATTAAATATTATTTCCCTGTATTCCTTCATGTACCTCTTATTTTCACAATGTCGGTATAGAGGTCCGGGATCAGAAAATTTTCATTGGATCTTTTAACTCTTTTCTAAACTATTCTTCTAACATTTATACTAATTGGATTTCCCTTTAAATTATGAGCTAAAATTAGTTCATGTAGTTTTCTGGACCAAATTTATACTAATATATTTATTCAAAATGGGATCAAGAATATAATTTAACACAAGATCAACCTTATCTCTTGAATTAGTCACCACTATTACCATCCCATACCAATATTCCTAAAGTGATTTCAAGAGGATAAATTCCTATACTAACTCTATAAACATCATTCCTACTGATTTGAGTTGACTTTGAATCACATTGAATCAATTGACATGTTCCAACATGGAGTTTTCTCCATCAACATTCAGGTTGGAGAGTATCCACAATAGAAAGTAGATATTAATGATGTGGTACTTTCTCCTCCAAAATGTTAAAGGCCACATTCCCCTTCGACATCAACCAAAAAAATCCAAGTGATTTTCATTTGATTCTTTCCCATTTCATTTTATCTATTGTTTCTATTTTTACCCTCTTTAGTCTAACCTCCCAATTTATATAAAATATATAACATTTAATTTATATATTTTAGAATATGAAATTTGACCCATCAAATTTTTCGATATAGACCTTTACTTCTAAAAATGTCATTCATTCCAAAATATGAAACTCTCAATAAAAAATTATAGTGTAAAAGACAAGTATTTCACTAGAAGTCTTCTTCCATGTTCAGATACCACTTATTGTGAGGAAACCATCAAGCTTTGTAATATCCTTCTAGAACCCCAACTTTCAAAAAATTTTCTGAAGTTCAAAAACTGATAACACCTAATTCCAATGTTCAAATGAAGGATCAATGCTCCAACATCTCCCACTTAATTTCCTTGATATCAATAGATATACCAAAATGAAACATTAATATTCTAAAAAATAAGATATTCCCAACCATTAAAAACAATAATAATAGAATTTACATGGTTATAAATTATCCCTACTACACAGAAAAATGCTTTATCTTTGATTATAAATGATAGAGGAGGATAACTATTTCATGATTTTGAACAAGTGACCCCAATTTCCTATATATTTAAAATCCCAACCGGCTGACCTGGAACCACTACCTTCTGATTTATATAAACAACCTCCGATTGACCACAATCACTACTAGAAAATAAAAAAAAATGAGCTGCCTAAACTTTTGATCCCTAATGAACAATAAAATAAATTATTTTAATCTTTTGTAAACCTGTGAAAAATATTATTAAACCTTTAAAAATATTGGGTTACTCTTATAAATCAATATAATCACTATTATGCATGTAATTTTTTTATTCCATAATTCCATCATTCAGAATTAATTATCCCCATAACCACCACATGAAATCCCTAACTTCTATAGATCCACTAAACTATTTCTATTTAATTTTGTAACATATCTTATAGAATCAGTCATTTAGAAAGTTATTTTTACTTTGATAAAAAATGGTTATCATAAATAAACCCAACAATTCTTCCCAAAAAGTGGTATCAAAAAGTTATTCATGGAATTGTATAATATCTATCATGGAATAATTGTTTTTGTTTCTAGTATTTTATTAATAAATTTTAGATAAATTATCATTAGGTTAGTTGAAAAAGGGGGATAGTTTTCTAAAATTCATGGGGGGAAGTACTAAATTTTTTTTGAAGGAGATATTACTTGAGGATGTAAGATGAAGTGTAATATTTTATTATCAAAAAAGTTAGAGAAATAATTTCATTGAGAATGTGTTAGGGGAGAGTTCATGAATGTTCATTCAGGGGAGGTTTTTTCTATTGGTCAGAGAGAGTATTGTAATATGGGGATAAATTTACTTTTAAAAATTATAGCGTAAGGAAAAGGAAATATCAAATATTTTTATATGATGAAATAATAAAGAGACAAATTTATTGAGTGATAGTAGATAAATTCAATCTGATTTAAAATTTTAATATCAAATTTAAGCATGGAAATACCCAAATTGAATTTATTCAATTATGAAAATTTATATAAAATGATGCAATGTAATAATGTAAATGAGATATAGAAATAATGTTTGATAAGGAGTTCAATAATAGATCTAGAAGAGACCCTAAATCTATAACTATTAATTAGAGAGATATGAAATATAAAGATATTCCTCTGGTTTTAATGGAACCCCAAGAAACACTTCCCTTGGTTTTAATGAAAACCAAATAAATAACTTCCCTTGGTTTTAAGGGATACCCAAGAACTAAACATTACTTGGTTTTAACAAAAAACTAAGGAACAAAGGAAGAAGGTGGTGTGAGAAAAGATAAATTTTCTAGACCTAAATCCTCTAAAAATATTGATATATATATATATATATATTTAAGGATGAATAAAAATATAGAGCGACTGATAGAGTCAAATACTTAAGATTTTTTGAGATATGGAAATAGAGAATAGTAATTTGAGAGGTTGGCTTTTAGAATTTTATAGATTTGGTGCCTTGATTCAGGTGTAGATATGGTAGATGGTCAAGTTGATGATTTCATGTCACCATAATTCTCTATTTATATCCATAAAAAATTCTGGGAACCTTATGGAAATATTTTGGTCAAACCAGAGAAATAAATATCCAAGAGGGAGAATTTTTTGACCATATTCAATGCACTCCCAGATGAGCTGCCTCAATACCAATGATTAATTGATAGCCTCCACTGGGTAGTTGGTGGTTCTTATGGAAACTTCTTCTTACTATCTACTCTAATTGGATAACTAGTGATACTTTTGAACACCAAGACACTCTTCTATTTGAAACCTCCCAGCTGCTACTCTCCATCAGCTATCTGGTGTTATTTTCATATCCCAAATTCAGAAGGAGGAACCTTATATTCCTTTAGTGGACTTATACAATTCATCTAGCCTCCAAAAAAGGATTCAATAAATCCATTAATATTCTTTAAATATCATAAAGAATAATTCAAATTCTTTATGATTTATTTGAATTCTATCAGTTGATATTCAATAAAATCTTTAAAACTCACATAAATGAAACTATTAGGTATAAAAATAAGTGTTTATGAATATTAAAACACCATGAGAGAGAGATAGAGGAAAACATATACCCCTGTTGAATGATTAAAAACACTTATCATAAAATGATATATTGAATAAAAATAATGATATAAATATATAACAAATAAATTCAAGATTTATGAAAGTTAAGATAATCAACATGCTTAAAAGAATAACATAAATATATTTGACTTTCTTAAGACTTAAATAACATTTTTTCAAACCAATAAATACTAAAATAAACTTCAACCCTTTTAAAAACATTTCATTCACCTTTTACCCATTAGAAAATTTTCAAAAAACTTCTCATAATTTTAGAAACAAAACACCCAAAATTCCCCACCATTGCGATTTTCCAAAAGGAAAATGAGGTGTGAAAGAAAATATTTTTAAAAAAGGACATTCCATGAGATAGTCATTTAATATAATATTTTATAAAAGATTCCAAATATTTCACTTTCTTAGAAAAATAAAAAACATTTAGAATATTCTTATAAAGGGGATTAAATAAGAATATATCATTAAAGAAACCACTAATATTAAAATATTAGTGAAAATAAAATGAATTTAACTTCATATCATCTATAAAGTAAAATATATGAGAAGAAAAGAAAATAATTTTGAAAAATAACTTTATCTCCCTTAAATAAAACACAGATGTTATAGAGAGGAGATATTTTGAAATTAGATTCTAGAGAGTACTAAAATAAAAAAGGATTAAGGAACCTTTTACTTTGAAGATCAATGTTGATGTCTAAATTCTATTGGGAAGGAAAGATCTAGGATCCCTATAAATTTGAGAATTAAGTAAGAAAATCAAGAGGTAAAGAGTTGACTGATAATTTCAAGGTGTGAATTTTTTTTAATAAGATGAAACCATATGACAAATCAATGAATATATATTATAAAATCTCAAAAATAATTTCCATTTGATACCATTGGGGGAAAAAAATGTGAGATAATAAATCTTCATAAGGTGAAATGATTTTGGGTTCGCTAATATTATCTAATAAGGATTTGGGAGCCCAATTTATTTTAAATTTTTAAAGAATATTTGAATAAAGATGAAAATACTTAGGTCTTACAAAACTAGATTTTTTTGTAACCGCATTCATAAATTAAATTCACATGTTTATGAAAATATTTTCGAAACTTATTTTGAGAAACACTATTCACAAAAGTAGTTTTTTTTAATCTTGAATTATTTATTAAATGGACAAAATCATGATTATTATTTATAACACATTTAGAACCAATGATAATTTTATGATTTGTTTTCACCTTGGGTGAATTTCGAATGTTAAATTTTGTAATCATTGATTTTAGTTTTAAATTATTCAATATCTTATTGATTTTTTTTGTTTAAAAAAAATATAAATTTTCATTTCAAATAATATAATTTTAATTTTTAGATTGATATTTTTATTGAATCACATTATTATGTTGTATTTCAATATGTTTATATAAATAAACATATTGATGAAAACCATTTTAAAGTTAATCAAGAGTGAATTTATGGTCTTCATAGATTAGGGGACTTGAAGAAGAGAAAGAAGAAGATGTGGTAGAATTGGAATGATAAGGTTAGTTAGGCATTGTAGTACTATCTTCCTTACCTTCCTCGATATATTCCATTTTTCATTTAGGAATTTCATCACATGATGAGGATGAATCACTCAAATTTAAGACTTTAAGAGATTTTTCGACTCTATTCTTATCTTGTAGTCTCATTTTTTGGATAAGATATTCTAGTATATTATGTCAAATTTTTTTAATTCGTAGAACATCACATAAAAAACATCAAATGGATCTTGATTTTTGGCATGGTGGGATATCTTCTTCTTATTTATAAGTTTGTTCACCATTTTTACCAATCGTTCAAGATCACCTTCATCATCAATGTCAATTTTAGAAGAATAGTTATATTTTATTGATTTAAATGATATGTTCTTATTATTTTACCTAGATTACTTGTATTATTTTACCATTATGTGTTTCATGGTGATATCATACAACATTAAATATCTGATGAGTTCTTTAACCACTATAATTTTAATTTCTTTGGATTCTTGGATTATTGTTACTTTGGGAGTTGAAAACTAGGTAAAACCAATGGGATTTTCTTTGAAAATGTTTCTATGGAAAACTCATCATTGAGATATTTTTTACTATTGAAAATATTAGTATATATTATTAAAATTCCTATATTAGATTCATTAGGATTCATAGATAAATTTTTAAAATCTTAATAATACATGTCCAATTTAGCTACATTCTATTTATTCATGTATCCATGTGTGAATGCTAATAATTTCCATATTTTATAATTTATTTTAAAAGAATAAACATGATTAAACTCATTATAATCAATATTATAATTTAAGGAATTCATAGATTTTATATTAACGGAAATTTTTTGAAGATCATTGGAAGTCCTTTTATCTTTATTTTCTTTAGTTGGAAAATTCATAAATTAACATTTTCTAAATAGGAAAAAATATTCTAATAAGAATTGTAGTCCTATAATTGTTCTAGTAGAAATAATTGACACCATAAAAAACAATACCAATAAAAAAACAATTAAATGGAATAATAAAAATATTAATCTTTAAAATCGATTAATATTTGAAAAAAATAAAAATCTTTAAAATCGATTAATATTTGAAAAAAAATATGAAACCAATATTATTTTGAAAATATATTATTTTTTATAAAAAAACAAATTACTCATTTGATACCAATTATTGGTCGGAGAAAATATGAAAAAGGGAGGTGAAGTTCCTTTTAAAAATTAAAGTTGAAGGAAAGAGAAATGTCAAAAAAATGATTCTTGATACGATGAAATAATAAAGAAAGAATTAAATTTAGGTATATTTGATAAATTTTATCTTGTTTAAAAATTTAATATCAAAGTTATGTGAAAAAAATATAAAATCAAATTTTTACAGGTATTCAAATCGATATAAAATGATGTAATGTAATAAAGAAAATGAGAGAGAAAAATGTGATTTGAAAAAGAGTTTAGAAATACATCTAGAGGTGACCCTATATCACACCCATCAATTTGAGAGATATGTATTATAAATAACTTCCCATAGTTTTAACAGAAACTAAATAACTACTTCCCTTGGTTTTAATGAAATACTATGAAACAAATTTCCCTAGTTTTAACAAATACCCAATAACCAAACCTTGGTTTTAATGAAAAATTAAGAACTAAAGGATGGTTGATGTTTTATAAGAGATATATTATATATATATAGATCCTTTAAAAAGATGGTCTTCTACCTCTCTTTAAGGTTGGATACAAATATATAGTGGGAGATAGAGAAAAATGGTTAAGAGAATTTGAGATGTGTAAATGGAGAAAAGTCTTCGAGAGGATGGATTTGATAATATTAGACTGAATGGCCCGACGGACTTATTTTTATATTATTATGGATAATCCACCTTTTAAGGGTTGAAGGGGAACCTGTACATGACCTGTAGGCCCAAGGAATAAGGCCTGATTGACCTATAAAACATGACACGAAGGCCCAAAGGTATACCATGCCCATTACATGACCCATAGGCCCAACACACTAGAACTGCCCCTCCCCAGATTCTACGTCATTGATCACCTAGCACCCCAAATTTCATTGTTGAGCATCTATAATTTCCCCGTACAAAGCTGCACAGTGCCTAGTGCCGATTGTGGCTGCCATACCCTCTCATTCTTCTAATTTGATTTGCTCTACTTATGGTGGCTGATTCTATTGTTACTCTGATCCTCTTCTGGGGCCTTTTCTGTGTGTAATGGGCTACTACATGGTCTTAGAGGCATGAAGGCCCTGTGGCCCGAAGGCCTTTGATGACCCAAAGGCCTTTGATGACCTGAAATCCCAAATCGGGTGAATAGTTCTGGCTGCTACAGTAACTGCTACAGTACTCGGGAATTCACCTCCACTCAGTTTTGAACCTGGGTCTCTTAGATTCCAATTAGAAGCCCTTACCACTTGGGTATGGGCTCATTGTAAATTTGAGAATATTAGACATTTTATATATTGATTCATGAAGAGTGATGTTGGATAATCAAGTTTGTAATTTTAATACACATAAATCCTCTATTTATATCCTTCAAAACTAATGGGAACCATCTTGAAAGCTTTGGGTCGAACTAAAGAAATAAGGAAATGAGATTGAGTGTTTTTAAACACATTAAATGGACTTCAAAATAAGATAACATATCACTATTGGTTACCCAGTAGCCTCCATTGGGGAGATAATGGTGTTTCTAGATATTAATGGTCACTATTTGCTCCCACCAGCTGGCCGATGGGTCTTCTGGACATCAGGAGGCTCTTTTATATGAAATTGTTTAGCTAGTGTTGTCTACAAAACCCCACATCAAAAGGAGGAATCTACAATTATTTCAATGGGATTATAATTTTATTCTAGCCTATAATTAAGGATTTAACATATCCAACAAGACTCTCCATTTTACTCTAGAATAATTCAATGTTTTTATCATGACATTGAATTATGTTATTTTATATTAAACAAATACACTAAAAATAACTCCAATTAAACCATTATAAAGAAAAATGAGTGTTTGGGATTATTAAAAAACCACGAGGGAGATAATTTAAAGACATTTTGAAGAAGGATTGACTTGCATAATTTTGATAACATAAAAAGTCATGTAAATTGTATGTTTTTTTCTTCGATAAAAAGTAGTGTTAAAGAACATGAATACCATTTAAGTGTCTCTTGAGGAACTTTTAATTTCTCTTGTATCTCAATCCAATCATGTCTCATTTTATCTTAGAGTAAATAATTATTAAATAATTGATTATACCTTTAGAACATGAAAATTGAAGTTGATATAATGGTGATTGAAGAGGAATGTTTTGATTAAAGGTGTGTTGATTGGTTTTTAACAAACCCAAAATGGTAGATTATTAGTGAAAATACTTTGAGATAGTTTTGGGTTTCTTTTTTTGACAAAGTGTGGTTTAAATTTTCTAGAAGAGTCATGAATTTATAGATAACACCTTGAGATTTTTTATCATATAGTATAGAATTCATTCCATAGTGATGTCTAATGTTCTATGAAGAAGAATATTATACCTCAAGAGGCCCCTTTGATTTTTAAATGATTTAATTTTTGGGTCTAATAAATTATTGCACTATGATGGTTTAATGACACATCACCTTGGATCTATGTATGAGTAATTTTTTTTTCTAAAAGTATGGTTCATAGTGAAACATCATGCTTTAATGGGGACATTATGAAAATCTAGGGTCACACTGTTTGAAGTAGGATAGATCATGGGCAGTAGGATCGCATCACACTATAATGATAAGTTATGTGCTGTGAAGAGAATATTGTGAAATTTGGGTGTTCTACTAGATGGTTGAAATTATTTCATGAGTGGTATATTCCACCTTAAAAAATTAAACCATTTTATTTTCTTAAAATATGGCACATTGAAAATATCATATTTCATGATAAGTTTCTTTGAGAAGGAAGAAATTGCACTGTGACGTAACATGTCCCATCATTTAGGTGTATAGTTGGATGGATTTTTCAGAATTAATAGTTTATATCTTTTATATATTTTATGATATTTTAATTAAGCGATATTGTCTTAGTTTTAAAGGATAAATTTGGGTGAATTTTCTTTTTGTCATCGAAGTAGATTAAAGATCTCATTCAGGGGTAACTTAGTGATTATATTATGATTGAAAAAATCATTCTCTATAAAAGGAAATGGAATATCAAATTCTGAAAAGGACCAATTATATATAATACATTGGCATATATTATTGGAAATTAAGAAATATAGGATTATATATCATTATAAGATCATGGGGATTCATCACTTTGATGAGAAAATAGCTCCTACATTATCATTGGTGAAAATTATATTATTGGTTTGTGTAAGATAAAGGCATCACTTGGATGATCAATGACCTTTCTAAGTGGATTATTGCAATGATATTTTGAAAAAATTTAGGGTTATGAACCAATAGGGTTAATACGACCTCTATAAATTTAGAACATGAAAGAAACATTAAATGAATTTGGAACACCAACACATTGCTATTGTATGCTCATTAGATATAGACTAGTGTAGGTGAACCATATAAAAATTTTCTATAACTTTTTCTTTGTCTTATCCGTTCCCTATTTCATTTTGAGGGATAGAATTTTGTTTTGACTAATTGTAGAATAATTTCATTGGAAGGGTCATTTTGAAATCGACATACCTTGATTTACCCATCCTCCCAAGGTATCTTTAATGTGTGAGACTTTATGTTTTTCATGATAATTTAATATACATATGATCAATTAATTTCATACTGTAAGAACTAAATTCATATGAATTAGTAATCCATGGTGTTAATAATGATGAAATGTATCATTTAATTATTAATATTATTTGTTAAACATGATCAATATTATCAAAAGTGATTAAATGAGCTTGGTTTTTCATTAAAATTTAGGATAAAATTATCATTTGAACTTGAAGGAATAAAGTTCCCATAAATCCCATGCATGAGGTTCTTGTAAAGATTAAAATTTTATTTTAATAATTAAAATTAATTATGAGTGTCAAATGTATGTTAAATGATAATAAACAAGCAAAATCGATTCTTAAAATTTAAGGCAATATTACTCATGTAATTTTTCAATTGTAAGAATAAAACATGCTTTATTCTAATGTCTAAAATCCTTATAATGATCAAATATTTTATTAAAAAATTAAAATTTATTTATAAGTTTCAAATATGTGTCAAATTATAAAAAATGAACAAAGAAGCTCAGTTTTTCATGAAAATTTAGACATTGATATTCAAGTCACTAGAAATTTTTAAAAATAAATTATCCATGAATTAAATTTCTATAGTTCTCAAAATGATAAAAAATTATTTTAAAACTAAAAATTACTTTATAAGTGTTATCATTGCATTTATCTATGAAAAAATTGGTTTGGTTTGTTATGAAAATTTAGAACGATGATACTAGAGTATTTTATGATTTTTATGAACAATTCATAGATGATTCAACCATGAAAAATATCTAGAATGATAAAAAATAAATTTTAAGTAATAAAATTAATTTTTAACTATGAAATAAGTGTCAAAATTCAAAAACAATAAATTATTCTTCGTTCAATATGGATATATAGGACAATGATATTCAAATCATTTGTTATCTGTTAGAATTGACAGCGTGTGAATGCAATGTGTGATATCTTTGAAATGATTTAATTTTTTTTAATTATTAATTATCTTTTCTGAGTGTCAAACATATATCAAATGATAAAAAATAAGAAAATTATATCATCTTGTCATTAAATTTTAGGAAATCTCTACTCAAGTCATTTTTGATTTGTGAGAACCAACATCACATAGATTCTATGTTAGATATGCTTGGAATTATTGAAAGAACCATCTCAACCTTCTTTAAGTGTCAAATTTACATAAAAAATAAAAACTAAATAAAAAATCTCATTTTATTCTTAAAATCCAAAAAAAATCCTTGGTTATGAATTCTAGGTGCCTCAATGTCCCATTATGAAATTTGGAAGCCATGGAGACTCCCCCAAAAGCTATCATTCCTAGGGGGTTTTTAGAAATATTGTTTCCAAAGGTAAATCTCCAGGGTTTACTAAAAATTAGTGGTTAAGGTATTATATAGTACCAATGAAATGTATAGATCATTGTTCATTGTTTATATATCATGTAAATGTTTCATGGATTTTGTTGGATTTATTGCCTCTTGATGAAATTTTCATTATTTAGGTAACCTAGTTGGATTTAGAAAAGTATTTCTGGACAATAATACTTTCTTTCCTTTAGTTTGGGTGATAAAAATTTCCTCTACATTTATGAAATATAGATTGGTGATTCATGACCAAGAATTTCATTATTTGTTTGGTAATTTATCTCTAACACGAATATTTCATTGAAGATTTGTCACAACTCAACATCCTTTCCATGTTTGTCATGCCATGCTATTTATCTCTCTATTAGGTAACTTGAAGATCCAATTACTCAAATATATTGGTGTTAATATTACTTATTTTAATATCTAATATATTTAATTTGGTGTGTTTTTTCATACATACACCATTTCCCCCAAATTAGAATAATGTGAAATTTCAGTCCTATATATTTTGTTCTAGAATAATGGTTCAGATTACTTAAAATGTTCTAGAAATTAACTATTACAAAATAAGTGAATTTCATCATGTTTTTAATAAAATATATAATATATTTATCTAAATTTTTTATTTGAATTTTTTTTCACTATTTCTATTCTTTATAAAGGAATAATAGTCTGTAGTTTAGAAACATAATTTAAATTTTCTCTTATAGGAGTAAACATGTAACTAGTAGTGGATTTTATTTCATTTGGAGCTCTTGATTTATCTTCCATATAAATTGTAACAATATCTAATTTTTTATAGTTATTTAATCTCTCTTCATTTGAGTTATTTCTTTTTCTAAAATAACATATATAGTGGAGATAAATTTGTGGGAAATGATTTCTCACACCCCTTCACACCGTCAAAAAAATCCATTACTTTTTTGGGGTTTTAAATATAACATTCATTTATAATATAAAATTAAATATTTGGGATTTAAAATTCATATGGATGTGATAGTATGTTCAAATTCCCTCCCATAGTTTTATTAGTGTCTTAAAATTAATCAAATTGATAGTGATTTATTGATGATAGAGGTCTTTGTCTTGAGTATGTATTATGAAACCCATGTGTCTTCTTCTAACAAGGATAGATAATGAACTAAGTGAATCATATTTATTTTAATTATTATTTTGTTTTTCATTTTTAAATAATTTAATCAAAAGGGAGAAACATGTTGATATGAAAATATGAAATTCTATGAAAACATAATGAATTTATAAAGAATGAAGCTGGCCCTTATAGAATTCTGATGATGTTATTCACTTTCACACTTATATTCCTTACTTAAATTCAATAAACACTCTCAATATCTTTCAAATAATCATATATTTCCATTTTATGATGTTATGATCAAATGGTACATCTTATGATCTAACGGTTCATTTGATTAAACATCTCATCCCCTATTATAATGTAACAACACTCCTTAATTGAGTGAAGGGAGGGAGAAGAAATGAAACAATAAAAGATAATAAAAAATGAACAAATAGGATGGGGACCAATTATACATATTATCACCTCGATCTATACTTTGAAAATATAAAAATGAAAGTAAAATAATAAAGAATTAATTAAAATTAATTTAAATAACGACAATTGGTTACCCTGAAGACAACTCTTAGGTTAATTATCCATTAATGTGGGGAAAATAAATCATAGTTGAGAGGAGAGAAAAAAATAATTTCAATTAAATATAATCTGATAAAGTAAGAACTATAATCCATCATTCTAATGTAATAAACTGAGATATTAGAACCCCTATAAATAATTCTTATACCTTTATTTATAGGCACTCTCCCCCTCTACACACTTTTGTATGGGTGATTCATTTGTTTGTGTAAGGTATTTTCATTTAGTTTAAATTTTAATAATGAATTATGATTATATAAAAACTCCTCATTGAGATTTATTTTTTATACTTTCTCTGATGAAACCTATAACCTTAGAGTGAAACAAATAAATCCCTCATGATTAACACATTTTATTTTATTTTCTGAATGGATAATTATAGTGATATAAATCCTTTGTCATAACTTACATATATTAGAAGGGATTATAACTTTACATTCATTATATTTTTAGAGAAGAGTGACTAATTTATTTTTAGGGATGGTAGGTTGAAAAATGGGTATAGATTAAAAAAGGCTAACATGATTGTGATAGAAGGATATTGATTGGGAAATGAATTTTTTATATATAAAATGATATTTTTTTGTAAATAATTAGAATCACTCCCTTTTGAGTTTTTATTTAATCAAAATAAAGATATTATATTTTTTTAAAAGGTCTAAATTGACCTGCATGAATTGTGATGGGATATAATTTGAGTTTTTCATTGGTCCGTTTTTTTTGTAATTTTTAAATTCTAAATCTATTTTGGTTTTGTTTTGCTAAAATTATTAACTCTGACTAAAATATGGGTTGTACAATATATTTTTTTAAACCTTAGGCTGACTAAATTTGTTTGGATCATGGATATAGATTGAATTTTAAACATGAATCATGTGGAATAAATATTTGTTAGATTCATTTTTTCATTTGGGTAATTTACATGTTATGTTTATCTAGATAATTAAAAATGTTGGAAGTAAAAACATGATTTAGAGATATAATGTTGAAAATATTTATATGGGTTGTTTTAGACTAGTTATTTTACATCGATAGGGGTGGGATAATGACTCCCACCTCTAGGGTTTCATAGGGGGTAGCAGTATGAGAATTGGAAACACTTTGTTTCCTCAGGTAGGTTGAAACCCGGAGAACCATTCCCCATGGAAGTCTAAAATTCTTCCACTAATCTATCTTTCCCTAAAGGAATCAATGACTTTCCATGGAGCTCAAAACATCTCCCTTTAACCCTCATAATATCAAGATGTGTCCAACCTACATTCTTAAATTCTTTTTTTTTCAAGTTTGGAAGAGATCAAATGCTATTATAATTTTTTGATAATTTCATCAATTCCTCTTGGGGATTAAGTTCACTTGCTATGATTAGGATGATTTATCATCAATACTTTAGTATTCTCATTTCATTGAAGTATTATTTTTCTTATGCCTGGTCGGTTGAGGATCATTCATGTGATAACTATTGTGTAGTGACTCGGGTTTTGACCTGTATGACTTTAGAATATTTCTAAGAATATTTTTGAATACAGGCACTGAGTCAACACAAGAATCCGGGGCCCAAAGAGCCTCATGTAGTGATTTGAAAAGTATTAAATATATTTTTTCACACATGTATATTTTCTATTAGAACATGGAATGAATCATGAGCAGAGTCTCAGATTATAATTATGAGATGTCAGTAGAGTTTAGAACATAATGTTTACCCTAGGTGCTATATAAACTTGTCCGCACATAGAGTTTTGGTCAGAGGTGAGTTGGTAGAGTGTTATGTGATGGATTTATTGATTAAATAAAAATTTAATTAAAAATATAACACAACCATTCCCTCACCTCATGTTGGGTGGAAGAAACACCACATAGAATAAAAATCTCCTCCCCTCTTCCCCTTTGGTGACGACGAAACAATAACAAATTGAAGTGATGAGGTGATACCGATCTTAGTTTTTGATATAGATCATCATTATATTGAGAATTAGTATGATCGAGGCATCATTCTACACCATAAGCTTAAGTATTTCACCCTCAAGGTAGGCAGTTTTCTGTTTTAGTCCCAAAACCCTTTATTATTCTTTGTTTTAAGTATTTTTAGCTCAAATAAAATTTCTAGATATCCCTCATAGGATGATCTAATAGTTTCAGGGTAAAATGGGGTGAATAAGGTGCCTTTGGAGGTGATTCTTGACTGGAATTACTGTCTACATGATGTGTAGTTCAGTGAGACACATAGTGAAGCCCTTATTGTTCAAGGAATATGAATTTTTGGGACTACATTCCATGTATCACGGTTACATTGCATTTATTGACCCAAACCATGTGACTATGGGACATGGTTTAGGATATCCATGTGATAGTACATGGTTGTGTAAAACTACACAACCAAATTAAATGGACATGGGGTTCTAGATATGGGCATGGGAAAACCACATGGTCATGGGCCAAGTGAAGAGTGACACGTCATGTACTGGATGTACACAACATGTAACCCTATATGGGTTTGAAAACCATATAGAAAGGACACACAAATAGGTTCTCAGGTGGGTTCACATTCCATGTCGACCCCAATGCATGTTGTGTACTCCTTGGGTTCTTCCTGAGGTCTCATACCTTTCATATCTCCATATCTGGAACTCGGAATGTCACACCCTTCATTTAGTTTAAAGTATTTTTCTATTTATTTTCAATCAATATTTTCCCATTGGGTTTGATTTGAGTTTTTGGAAAAAATTCAAGAAATTTGGGTGGATGGAATGCGGTGCAAAGTTAGTAGAAACAATGAGCCCCTACCAAGGTAACTATGTGGTAGGTGGATAGTATTTGGTAGTAGATATTGTACATATTGAGTAGAGTAAGTCATACCATGCGGGATAACCATGTGGTAGGTGCCTCTTGGGAATTTGAGGGGTGAATAGTTGCCACATGGTTTGGAAAACCATGCGGGAAAACCGTGTGTGTATTCAGGTCTTCAAAAATATTGAAATTTATAAACTACCCCTTCAAAATAAACCCCAAAACACTCATTTTCTCCCACACATAAGATTTATAACCATATGAATGTCTCCCCCTTCTTCCACTCACCCTTGGGCTCCATTTTTGTGGGATATTTAGATCGGATTATTCAAGGAACCCTCAAGTAAGTGTTTTTTCTTTTTTTCTCACTATATTCTAGGGTTTCTTCTCTTCTTCTTTGGGGATTTATTGTCCAGTTGATTGGGTGACCAATTTAGTGTTGAATCTTGTATCTTAGGGTTCGATCTTGATATTTTATGTTTGATCTGGCCTATATAGGGTTTGATTAAGGTGTAGTTGATGTTTTTCACAATATTCCAGGCGTTTCTTCACTCGAGGTAGGTGGTTCCATGATTAAACATTATTTTACAAATTTGAAATTATTTCTTGAGTATTTAAGAGTGTTCTATGATTTATGTGTGTGGTGAGAAAGTAGTTTTTGAAGGGGTTTGATATGCATTCAGCTCAAAAGTTATTTTTTTAAAGGAAATTGTGTGTTCTTCATGCGTGGACCCTTATTGTGGATTTTGAATGTTCTGTATAAATTTTGAAACATGTTTATTAAATAGTGAAAGTGGCAAGAATCATTTTTTATAATAGTTTTTTTTGTTTTTGAATTTAAAAGTGGGTTTGGTTATAAAAATAATGATTTATCAATTATGGTTTAATTGTTTGGAATATGTTTATGTTAAAGTAATGGTGAGTGTGGAATGTGGAAAAACAACTGAGCACAAATGTTATCTTAGGTGACTAGGTGACTGGGTGAATAGACTAGGACTATTATGCTAGTGAATCGAAAGTGGAAAGTCCTGGTTTCACATAGTTGGATTGAAATATATAATACTAAATAAACTATGATGATTGGAGACCATAAGAAATTTTAGATGTAATCCTCTCTAGGGGCTCGTGCCTGAGGGCACTGTTCAGTGTGGTTGTTATACCACGTTTCAACAAGATACGATGTTCCAAGATAACATCTAGATCTAGTACCTATAGGTATTTCCCGTGACTTAGTTCTCTATGATGATAACACACATATCCTTGGAATATAATACACTTTATTGTTACATTAAAAGCAAGCATATTTCTTTTGTAAATGTTTTTCCATGAAAATGTTTCTAGTCTTTATTTTATAAAGTATGCATGATTATTTGTCTAATAATTTTTATAGAAAGGAATATCTTTGTTGGGTGGAATACTATTGAGATTTTTCTAAAACCCTACTTACACCTTTGGGTGTAAGTAGACTTGGTTATGTTTGACACAGGTAAAGTCAAGGTGTTTGGAAATGGTGGTTTTGGGATGCTAGAGGTTTTTTCTCTGCAGGTGTTGTGGCGGTGGCTTGAGGATGATGATCCTCTCTTTATATGGTGGTTTTCGAGATAATTGAGTTGTCTCTTTTTTTTTTGTAGCCCATTTTGGTTTCCTTAATATTTGTAAATTGAATATGAGAATTTTTATTCCATGTGTGGTTATAAATATCCAATTTTGGTTTATTTATTAGTGTTGGTTGTTTATATTTATGTAAACAAGTAAAATCATTCCCAGTATATTTTTTTGATACTCAGTCACTTGTTTCCAGTCCATGGTGATTGGGAATGACCTTCAGGCAAGGCCACAAACCAGGTCGGGTGCCAGGTCAGATGGTGTCCCAACTTGGTTCATGAAAAAATGGAATCATAGATAGTCATGATCTTTTTGAGTTATGATATTTGGGATGAGTCTAGATAAACATGACCTACAACTATTAGGGCTTGAGGTTCTGGTTGTGAGTGGAGTGGTTGGCCAACACACCTTGTGACAGATCTGGAGTCACTATGGAATATTGGGGATTTTTTTTGACTTCTCATCCAAGTGATATGTGCAGGTTACATAATATACATGGAAATCGAGTGTAGGTTAAGTGGTTTGGTTATTATGTTATTGTAATGAGTTTTATTTTTTTTTGGATTTATGGAATGTTGGTATTTGTTTTCATCACTGAAGATTTTCATAACAGTCATATTGGTGGTTTTTCCTATGCTTATTGACTTTTTATAGCAAGATGACTCCCTAGAGACTTCCTATGAAACTGTAAGAAGAGTCTAGAGAGATTGCTCACTCATAAATTGATCAGAGACTAGTTGAAGTTGTGGTATAGGATTCCCATTATTTAGGATAGGGAGTGGGTCATGGTCCTGCTCTAGTTAGAGAAGATGAACCATATCTTGGAAAGGACATGGATCAAGAGCTTCTCGAGAACAAGCCTCCTTATTTCTAGGGAAACATTATAGCTTAGGAAGTGTAGGATTGTCTTGAGAAGATAGATTGGATGTTTGATCTTCTCGATAATCCTGTAGAGGTTCTGGTGAAATGCACTTAATTCCTACTAAAAGGTCCTAGTCAGAGGTGGTGGGACTCAATGGTGCAAGATGAAAAGTATGATCAGATGAACTAGAAGGAGTTATAGCCTGTTTTCAATTATCAATACTATCCCGAGGTCTTAGCATACACCAGATACTAGGAATTTATGTATCTTTCTAAGGGGGGCCAGTCCATGATGGATTACACCAACTGCTTTGTGGAGTTAGTTTGGTATACACCCAAAGCTGTTTCCCACTAGTAGATAAAGTCTCAGAGGTTAGAGAGTGGGTTGCAACCATATATATATATATATATATATATATATATTCCCAGTTCTTTATTTTTAAAATGAAGACCTATGAAGAGGTTTTTAACCATTCTTGTATGGTTGAGATAAATCAAAAGGGAAAGTCTAGACTCCCTAGAGTAGTGTTAGTTGCGGGTAGTAGAATCTCATCAGAGATATAGAGGAAGTAGGATGAATAGGGGAATATGGGAGGTGTTAGTTTTGAACATCCTTCCTGACTATCATTGTCAGTGGTTTCATATGTTGGATCAATTGTATACCACCAGTTTGGGAAGTTGGGACACAAGAAATCAACTTGTGCAGCCCTGCTCAGATAATGTCATTGTTGATGGAATATGGGGAACTTGTAGTGGTTCTATAGGTATACTCATTCCTATCACAGTGGTGCTGATTAGTGGATTCTAGAAAGATGAAAAACCAATATGAACCATCTAGGTTAGTGGTTTCTTGGTTTGGCGGTCGATGCAGAAAGGCTCGATCATATTCTAGGTAGAGTCAGTTCAGGGTAGAGTAGCGGGCCATTGGTTGTTCTTAAGATTGGGATGAGGTGATGCAACTTCATGGAGTGGATCAAGAACTAACATAATCGGATATAAGACCTTCTAAAGTTTGATGTTCCATTTGATTACATAATCTATAACTTCTATTTTATTTGATACTAGTGCTTCTGTTTCATTTATCTTTTCCCACTTTTTAATCTGTTTAATTTTCCAACTGATATCATGAAATATGCAATGGAGTTGGTAATGCCTCTTGGTAATAATTGAGAGAAGGGTCTCAGGTGCCCATCTTGTAAACTCACCATGTCAGGGGTCAAGTTGGAATGGGATTTCTTTATCTTGGATTTGGACCTATTTTTTTGTAATCCTTATCATGGAGTGGATGGTGTGACTTTAGGCACATATCAATTTCTATAGGTGGTGGGTGAGTTACATGGAACCTGGTAGAAGCACCCAAGACTTTCATGTTTAATGGGATACTCTGTCAGGTCATGATAGACCTATACTCTTGAAGTTGGGTAATATTATTTTATAGTTATCATTACTCGCATCGAATTATGATGGAGATGCTCCTAAATTCGGATTACCTCATGTGGTGGATGAATTCCAAGAGGTATTTCCAAACAACTTTTCAGTCTTGACTCTGGAGTGGGATCTGAAGTTTTCCATTGATTTGGTTCTAAGAACACAATTGATATCTCTTCCCTCATATAGTTTTTCCCCCACTGAGTTGAGGGAATTAAAGATACATCTAGAATATTTGGAATCCAAAGGAATCATTCACCTGAGCATCTCTCTTTAGGCCACCCCAATCTTGTTTTTCACGAAGGACGATGGATCTCTCCAGTTGTGTATTGATTACCAGAAGCTTAATAAGGTGAATATTAATAAAAAGTATCTCTTACTCTGTATTTAGGACCTATTTGATTAGATTAAAGGGGAAAAGTGGTTATAAAAAATTGACTTGCATCCTGGTTATCACCAATCCATGGTGAAAGAGGCAGATATCTAGAAAATGGATTTCTAAAGCAGGTACTACCATTTTGTGTACTTGGTCATGCCTTTCAGGTTGATGAATGCTCGAGCGGTATTTATAAATCTTATGAACAGGGTGTTCCACCAGTATCTTGATTCTTTTTCACGGTATTCATGGAAGAAATACTTGTTTATTCTAGATTTGGGAAGGATCATGAGCATCATTTGAGAATAATTTTGGGAACTCTTTGGGACTATCCTGTTTATTCCAAACATTCAAAGTGAACCTTCTAGATTAGGGAGGTGAAGTTTTTGGGCCATGTTATCTCAGAACAAGGAGTTTAAGTGGATCCCAAGAAGATCAGTGGAATTATGTTATGGGAGAAAATGAAGAATGTGTTTGAGATCAGAAGCATTCTAGGCTTGGATGCATATTATAGGAGGTTCATTCAGAATTTATCTTGCATTTATTCACCCATGATAGTTCTCAATCGAAAAGGGGAGAAGTTTGAATGCATCCCAAAGTGTCAGTAATCCTTCTAGGAGCTAAAGTGGAGGTTTACTACCACACTTGTGTAGACATTTCCATAATATGGAAAGGGATATGTGGTTTATTACGATTACTCAAGTTTGGGTATCGGGTGTGTGCTTATATAGGATGACCATGTGGTGGTATATGGCTCTTACTAACTCCAACCACATAAAAATATCTACCCAACCCATGACCTCGAGTTAGCAGTAGTGACGCATGCCCTATAAACCTGGAATCATTATCTTTTTGGGGAGAATTTTGTGGTTTATTATGATCATAAGATCCTAGCTTAAATCTTCTCCCATAAAGGGTTGAACTTTAGGAAATGTTGTTGGGTGAAGTACTTGTAGGGTTTTACCTTTGACATAGGCAATACCCTAGAAAAAGGCAATTTTGTGTTAGATTATTTGACCAAAAAAGTTCCAGTGCAACCTTTAAGGGAGTCCAATAATGAGTCTAATTTTATGGGATATATTATCAAATGAATTTGGCAACCAAGGATTATACTGGATGTGAGTTCTTTTCCAACATCCAGTAGACTCCCCTTATGGAGTTGATTGAGTAGAGGTATCTTGGTGATGAGTTATGCCAGCGGTCTATTATATTTCTCCATGTCAGGGAGACACCATGTGATTTTCCATTGTCTCCCAAGGGTGTTTTATGTTTTAAGGGACGTCTTGTGATCTATTTTATATGATTGTTTCCTCTAGAATTGGGGATGACCTCGTTGATTGAAGGTTCAAACATTCCAATCGGTTTCTAACATGACTGTTCGTAGAACCGGAAACATCCAATGATTCCATATCCATTTGGACCTACTTTCCAAAGGTAGGCACTCATTAGTTGTGGACTAATGAGGCTTAGGAATTTTCATTGGTCGAGAGGATGGGAGGTCAGACTCATCACACCTTTTAAGGGGAATTATTGTCTACTCCAGGACTCTCTTTATATATTTAAGTTATTTTTGTGAATCCTTATTACATTACCATGTATAAAATGAGCTTTCCTTTATATTTGAAAATCAATAATTGAATATGTAGGAAATTTAGAAAATATTTTATATGTATTCGAGGTTCTTCATCGATAGAGAATCATCTGTAATTGTTAGAGATTCTTAGTTGATGGTATCCTTAAATACATAAAAGTCTCTTGGTAATTATGATGACCATACTGGTTTTAAAGCCACTAAGTGGGGCACTTGAAGTTTATTGTCATTCAGAAGGACATGGATTATTTCTGAGTTGGGATCATACCCACTTATAGGCTACCTACATATCCTTTGTTTTGGAAAAGGAATCAGAATCCACGTAGTTCGAGTAAGGGAGTATGATGTTTATGCATAATTGATGACTCAAAGAAAGATTTCATGATTGCTTTTACACTCTAAGCTCACGTAAGTCATGCTCGGTGTGAGAAACAAGAGGTATTGGTGAAGCCAAACAATTGTTCCATGAAAGATGCAATGATGTGGGGTTATGTATGTATGACTGCCCAAATAGATGAGGATTAAGATTTACTTCAGGGAAGAAATCCATGAACAGGGTCCATAAAGGTATATATGCTTCATGGAGATTTGGATAATCTAATCTTGGGGCTTACTCGTAAGGAATATTCCCAAGTTAGGAGGGGACTTATGATTGGGTTTTACGCCTGATAAGGAAGCCCAGATCAAAATGAATTATGACTGGTTAAGAGAAATTAAGATTGGGGATTATTCCTAAGGTGGAGGCCCAGGTTAAATGGATTTGAAAATTAAAGGGACTTGGGGATTACTCCTAAAGAGGATGCCCATATTTGAGACTGGGGCTTATTCCTAAAAAGGAAACCCAGGTTAAGGTAATTATGGTTGTGGGACTTGGGGCTTACTCCTAAGGAGGATTCCCATATTTGAGACTGGGGCTTACTCCTCAAAAAGGAAACCTAGGTTAAAGGAATTAAGGTTTGGGGCTTACTTCTGAGGAGGATTACCGTATTTGATACTTTTAATACAGGGGCTTACTTGCCCAGATTAGGGGACTTGGGGCTTACTCCTAAGGAGGATTCCCAAATTAATGAGGACCTGGACTGGGGATTACTCATGAAAAGGAGGCCCAGGTTAAGGATTCTCTCATATTAAAGGATGAGGTTGAATGAATGAACTCTCTAACTTAGTGACATAAAGATGTGTAAATCACTAGGTTTTGAGAGATGTTCCATGGAACTCCTTTCAGATAAGGAATTCAATCAAGAAAACATGCCATAAATGGACTTGAAGAGTGTCCTGAAGATTGAATCTTGAATAGGATAGGTGGAACGACATAAGAGGTGTTAAATGGGCAGGAAGGGAACCCAAAAATAGAAGGGCCTGCAAGTCCTGGATGGCATGAAGGTACTTCATGGGTGCGCAAGTACTGGTCGCGCAGGTATACCTGCGCGACACATGGGTACTTGCGCGATCCTTGACCTGTAGAGTAATACTTGGGCAATTCTTGACCAAAGCCTTTAGAATCATCCTAAGGTACTTCCAGAAGAGTGGCGCGCAAGTTTTAATGAATAGGTAAGGAGTCCCACAAGTGTGTTCATTTCCCTTAAGGGAAAAACATTGAGGCACACAAGTGTTAGTGATTTCTAACACTTAGAAATTATTCCTCTTGTTTAGACCTTCCATTCTAGGTAATGAATTACCTTAGAAGTGTTCGGAAGACTTGAAGAAGAGACTTGGGAGTTCAGAGCTCTATATCAAAATTCTAGAAAAATTCCCCCATAATGGGGGGCCCACCGGGGGTATTTATAGGTTGGAGAAGACCCTGGGCGGCTTTTAAAGAGGGTGTGCAAGTCACTTGCGCGACCATTAGTCGGCGCGCAAGTGTACTTGTGCGGAAGTAAGGGAACTTGCGTGAACCAAGGTCCTTTGACTCCCTTTTCATTCCTTTGTTGATTTTTGATGTTTTCTTCAAAGGACGAATCAATTTTTGCTAAGTCATTTCCCATTCCATTCCTTTAAACAATGTGACGAAAAAAGTGTCAACAAAAGTCCCCCCTCAGAGTTGGATCCGAAAGAATAAGGATGTGACTCTGAGGAAAAGAATAAAACCAAACGGAAGGAGGCACACAGGTGTTCACCGCACAGCTATCATCGCGCAGGTGCGAGTCGCGCAGGACTGGATTGTGATGGATGTAGGTGCGCAGGTGGCCGTCCTGGCCTATATATATGTGCTCAGTTGTCACGCATTGCACCGAACATTGGATTTTTGAGCTCTCGCCACATAGGTTATCTCCTCCATGCTAGTTTCTCCCTTTTCCACTTTTACTTTGTTGTCACACGACTGTCAAGGTATCTGGACCTATGCGGTGATACTTGTTTGCCAAATACTTGTGCATCACATTATACTTGCGCGACATATCCACACTTGCACGCCAAGTTTAGACTTGCGTGACTTAATGCCTTTGCCATTTTTTCTGAATTCCTTCACAAATTTTATAAAAAATAAACCCATTTAAGAGTTAATTTATTCAACATTTGTGCAGATTCAATGGCTCCCAAGAGAATCAGAATGGCTGATGAACTGTCAAGAGAAAGAATTGATGAAATGATGGATATCGTTGGCCACGATTATTATACCGTCTGTGATAACACTCTTCAGGATTTGGATAAGTATTTGAAGAAATATCACTTTGATTTCCCACAAAGCACTTATCTTCCTTTGTACGGTTATGGTCATCTGTTAGAAGTCACTATTCCAGAAGTAGAGAACTATCTCCCCTTTTTGTGGTTTCAGAATTACACCAACTTTGCTTCAGCAAATATCTCATGCGGAGGAGGATTTATAAATTCTAGAACAGTGGAGAAGACCCACATGATGCATCATAACCCTTGTATGCTAGATCTGAAACCTCATAAGCCTAAGCTGCAACCACATTGTCATCTTTGAATCTTCTGAAATGCTCAGATGGATCAATCCAAAGGCTAGAAGAAAAGTTGGGAATTCCATCCTGGGGGAGGTGTGAAACCAACTTAGATGTGGGCATACTGGGTGCGACAAACCTGTGCAGAGTTTTTCGAAGATCTGAAAGGAGTGATGATATACAAAGATGTATGGGTTGGGAAAAAATATGATTATAGACATGATAACTTCATGTAGGAGATAATCAGCCACTGGAGCCCAGAAACCAATTCTTTTCATCTCACTCATTGAGAAGTAGACATCAGTATGTGGGATATCCACAGGATCTTAGGGGATCCAATTTTGGGCGACATGTATGATGAATTCATTCCTCCCAAGGTGACTTGGAATGATTCAGAGAAGACTCCTGGTTTGGCTTGGGAATTATTTAAAATCATCCATAGGATCAAGAGTTCAGAGACGTCCTTAACTCATTCTAGAAAGGATATTCATCCGGAGGAGTGTATGAATATATTTCTTATTGAGAAGAAAGAGAAGGAGCCGAAAGAGAAGGAGTCAAAGGATAAAGGATCCAAGAAAAATAAATCCAAGGATAAGAGGCCCACCTGTCCTACCACCTGCCCAATACCTGAGAAGAGGGGTGATCCTGGCACATTCTGGCCAACTATAGAAGAAGGAGAGTTTGAGAAATGGGGATATGAGGTGAATCAAAGGATTCCGAAAAAGACTCATCTGGCGGGCTTCTTGGATTTGTGGCTCAGTGTTTATCTCTTGCCAGTCAGGGATTCGAAGGGAGGCGTCAGGCCAGGAACCTTCGTTATTGCAGCAAAGTTGGTTGAGGGAAAAATGGTTGGGTTGGCTACCCCCATTTTAGCAAAGATTCACAGGAGTTTACTTCATGTCTTCATGGGTAAATATCCTTTAAGAATAGTGGGACCATTCCAAGTTTTATGGGGATGGATCGCCACTCATTTCAGGACTTATATTGTACATAATGGAGTACAAATTCCTGGAAGTTCTTTCAGGCTATCAGTGCAAGCATTCTCTAGAGTTGCTCCATTAGATCTTAATGCCTATGAAATGAAAGTGAGGATTAGCATGTTTAAGGAATTCAACTTCTTTACCTATGGAAATCCAAAAACCGGGCAGTTTGTTGATGATGGAACAACCCACTTGGATTTGAGGGCATACATGCTAGCTTGTAGAGATGGTGTGCTACTAACCAGGATTGACATAGAAATTATATGCGAGGCCTATGCTCCATATAGATTTGAACGCCTATTCAAGTGTATGCAATAGATTGTTGTATCTCCCCCAGTACATGTCTGGTTAGAGAAACATCCGAGGGTTGCTCGACAACTGTGGCTGCTGACATCAAGGGAGAAGACTTATGTTGACAGCCTCTTGTAATTTCTTGGAAAAGAGAAGAGACTCCAATCTGTGGATGTCCTTCTAATTCCTGTGCATCAAATGTAAATAATTCTTTCATCTTCAATCACTTGTGCATGTATTTTCCTGCTACCTGCTTTAAATTTTACCTAATCCAATGGGCCTAGTAAGCATAGTTTGATTTTTACTAGGATTATTGTAAATAAACCTACAAACATTGAATCTTTTAATTGCTCAATATTACCTAAATCATGAAAAATGTATGTTTAGTGAGTTGGAACTTGACTTTTATTCAGAGTTACCTTGTCTTTTTTGGGCAGTTTAAAGTCATGTATGTCGGACATAAAGAGGCTAATGTTTAAGGTCGAAATAGCTTTGACCGAAATGGATTAAAACTGACTCAATTCCTTGACAACTTATCTGAAAACATATTACCACAATCATGTATGAGAGAAAATATGTAAACTATGACTTAAGAAAATTTGAATATGAGGAATGATATGAAAAAGAGCTAAAAATTCATTAGAAGAAGTAGTTCCCAAGAATGAAGTTACCATTATTTAACAAACCCATTAGGGGGTTAAATAATGCAGGGCCACCTAAGGGCATTGGATGCATAGTCAAATAATAGCATCTTTTGGATGACAGGTCCATTATGTAGACTGTTTATGCAAGGCCGCCTTAGGGCACGTGTTGCATAGTCAGGAAAAAGAACTCTCAGAAATTTACTTTTCTACTGCTAAAAAGCCAGTGGAGGTTTATGAGGATTCAAATTTTCCAAAGCATAGAGTTTGCTGTATGGAGAGAGGTACTTGAATATGGAGAAGATAATTACAAACATGATTATCTAAGAATTGGATGACCGTTACTCCTACGAAGGTCTGACCCAAACGCAGGGAAGGAAAATATAAACCATAGACTTGGATAATTTCAGATCATGAAAAAGAGTATGAGACAGATATGTTAAGGATGGCGATTTTTTTTTCCGGATCCCTACATATTGTCATTAAGACAACCAAGGAAAAAAGAGATTTTCCTCCCAATAATGAAGTTACCACTATCTGAAAAACCCATTAGGGGGTTGAATTATGTAGGGCCGCCTAAGGGCATTGGATGCATAGTCAAATAATATCATCTTTTGGATGACATGTCTATTATATAGACTGTTTATTCAAGGCCGCCTAAGGGAACGTGTTGCATAGTTTGGAAAAATAATTCTTAGAAATTGGAAATTTTGTGACTGAAGTCAAGAAAAGGGTTATGAAGATCTGGAAGTATTCAAGATTAGGATTATGACACATAAATATGGGTATTGTCCAATGTATGTAGAGATACACAGATCAATGATAACCATAATCATGTTGTGGCTGGATCCTGAATTGAAATGTTGGACTTCACTACGTATCCCATAAGGATGGGAATCAAGCCATACGTAGTTCTTAAACTACAATTTAATGTCGTGCAGGATGAAAATATCATAGATCTTAGTTTAGGGTCATAGATATTGGATCATTTATAAGAAATACACAGTTTGTGTTTTCATGGGGACTTTTCAGCCAAGGGACTGAAAGTGGAATTTGGGGTTAGGCCCAAAAGACATGGGGCTTGATTCGAGGGACACTCAAACATTCCTTCATATCCCATAATTATGGGAATCAAGCCCATGTAGTTTTAGAAATACCCTCTGTACAAATTTGGTCCGTACATGTGAAGGGTGAAAGGGGACTTTAGTGTAATGATGTCTTAACCCAAGATAAAAGGTTCGGGCATTGCCATGTATGCACATAGTATTTGGAATGAAACATGATTGAAAAATCAATGTAAATAATGATTCCCTCTTAGGTTAGGGTATCAAAGAATATTGTAGTTTATTTTCATACAGTACAAAAAATGTTGTACAGTTTAATGTCATATAGCAAGGACGAAAGTGAACCAATGTAAAGATATTGATTCTGGGACGGCTTCACGAATCAACATCATATTAGATGGAGTTGAACCAATGTGAAGATATTGGTTTTGGGATTGAACCTTGGGAGGTTGCCTACGTACCTAGCCTGGAAGGCAAGGATCAAAGTCCGTGTAGTTCAATTAAAGAATGAATTAATGATCAAGTTATTATTAGGGAAAATGACCTAAAAAATGATGTTGGGAATTACACGTGGTTAGCGGCCCAAAGAGGGTGTTATGGTTGAATTTTTATCTAAGGTCACGTGAGTCATACTCAGTGTGAGAAACAAGAGGTAACGGCAACCTTAATGATGCACAGTTTAATGTCATGTAGGATATATAAAGGGACTATGCAGTTTAAAGTCTTGCAGTTAGGACTATTGGTGTTGCACCGTTTAGTTTCATGTAGCGGGGACAAAGTACAGTTTAATGTCATGCAGGACATATCAAAGGACATTATGTACAGTTTAGTGTCATGTAGTTAGGACGATGGGGACAATACAGTTTAATGTCATGTTGGACAAAAAGAGGACTGTGTAGTTTACTGTCGTGCAGTAAGGACAAAATAGGACACATTTTAACGTCATGTTGGACATATTAATGACTTTTTCATAGTTTAATGTAATGTTGGACAAAATTGAAAATAGTTTTAGGTCATATGTATGGACCATTTTTGTATCGTTTAACGTCATATAGAAAAGACGATGAAGGGGACACAGTTTAACATCATGTTGGATGAATTAGGGAACTTTTTCACAGTTTAACATCGTGTGGGACGAAAGAAATGAAAATAGTTTAGAGTCATATGCATGGACTGTGCATGATGCAGTTTAACATCGTGTTGGATGTAAGGGACTTGAAAATAGTTTAGGGTCATATGAATGGACCTTTGATGGTGTATTTTGTGTTTAAATAAAATACTTCTTCAGAAATCTGGCATTGGTTGGAGTAGTGATGAGTTCTCCATCCATTGAGATTAAAGAATGAGCTCCATTGGAGTAGACCCTATGTATTGAGTAAGGTCCTTCCCATTTTGGCTCAAGCTTGGGAGGCTTCTTTCCTGGTATCATTGGAGTTCTGAGAACTAATACCAGTTCTCATTGAATGAATGAACAAAGATGAACTTTTTTTTGAAATCTCGTGATATTCGATTCTGATAGACTTCCAAGTGGTGCAGAGTACACAATCTCTTCTCATCTAACTATTCCATTCATCCAATTGCTTTTGAGATTGTTCATCTATAGATTATTGATCAAAAATGTCTACTCTGAGCGAAGGTAATTGAAATTCAATGCGCAGGACTGCTTCCGTTCCATATACCAGTGAATATGGAGTTGACCGTGTTGCAGTGCGGGTAGTGGTCTGATAAGCCCATAAAGCATTAAAGAGTTTATTAGGCCATGACTTCTTATCTTTATCCACCATCTTTTGCATTATATTTGACAAAGTCTTGTTTAAAGCTTCTATCTGGCCATTGGCCACTGCATGATACCGAGATGAATGATTGGATTTGATGTTGTATTATTGATACAACTTCTTCACCTCAGATGAATAGAATTTGGTGCCATTATCCGTCAATATGGTATTAGGGGAACCAAATATGTTAATGATGTTAGAATTGATGAAGCTAACAATGATTTTAGAAATAACTTCTTTGAGAGGTATTACCTCTGACCATTTGGAAAATAAGTCAGTATCAGTAAGAATATACTTAAGTTTCTTGGCCGTAGCTGAAGGGTAAGGTCCCACCACATCCATTCCCCATGTGGAAAATGGCCACGAGTATTTAGCTGTATGAAGCAACTCTGGGAGTTGATGAATGAAGTTTTCATGTACTTGGAATGAATGACATTTGTTTGTGAAATAAACACAATCTTGTATCATTGAAGGCCAAAAGTACCGAAGCCTTCAAATATGATCAGACAGTCTATGTCTAGACTGGTGGGAACCACAGACTCCTGCATGCACTTCTTTCATGATAGCCATTTTCTCTTCACCATTAATGCATCTAAAGATAACTCCATCAAAACCACGATTGTAGATAATTTTCTCTAGGCGATCTCGGCCATCATAAAGAGTAAAGTTGACCACACGTCGCCGAATTTGTTCTTTCCTGGCTCTATTAGGTGGAAGTGTTTCATTTTGAAGGTATTCCCTGATAGGTGCCATCCATCCTGTAGTGTGACTGTATGGTTCAGAGATGGGACTAATTTCATTTATTTCCTCTGTTCTGATTCGAACATAAGGTGAAATTGTATGAAGGTGGGAAATAATGATGGTTGTCTCGTCTCGATTTGGATCTGCCAGAGCTGTGGATATATTAGGCAGTGCATCATCTTGGGCATTTTGTGATCTTGGGACATAAGAAAATGTTGTTTCCAATGGAAACTCCACCATTAAATCTCTGACGTAATCATACAAAGGGATTAATTCTTCTTTTATGATGAAATAATCCCCATTGACTTCTTTGATTACCAGGTCTGAATCACCTTTCACCTTTAAGTGATTCACTTGTGCTTGAAGCACCAACTCTAAGCCTTTGATGAGAGCTTAGTATTCTGCTTCATTATTGGTACCACCTTCCCACAATAATAAGGAATAAGGTAACACTTCATTTTCTGGAGAAATGAGTACAATCCCTAAGACAACTTTGTTGAATTTAGGATTTTTCATTTTCCTCCCCGTTGGACTTCTGGAAGCACCATCAAAGTACATTTCCCATGTTTGAAGGCTTTCTTGAATAGAGAAACCTTCCTCATTAGGGAGTTCAATATCTGAAGATGTGTCTTCCAATGAAGGGTGTTTAGCAAGAAAATCATCCATATGTTGTCCCTTTATTTCCTTTTGAGACACATATTGAATATCAAATTACTACAAGATAACTACCCACCTTGCCAGATGTCCTGTAATCATTGGATGACTAAGTATGAATTTGAGAGGGTCATTTCGAGATAACAATTGGACCTTGTGATGTTGCAGGTAGTGTCTCAACTTCTAAAATGCAAAGATTAATGCCAGGCAGCACTTCTCAATACTTGAATATCGGGTTTCTGCTTCAAGCATAGTCTGACTGAGATAGTAGAGGATGTTCTCATTCCCAAAATCATTTTTTCTGAGCAGGAAAGGCACCCAATGATCGCTCTAAAGCTGTCACATAGAGGATAATTGGTCTTCCTTCAACAGGTGGCCTAAGTACCGGTGGACTCAAGAGATATTTATTGATAATATTGAATGCCTCTTGACATTCTTCAGTCCATTGGTAAGTGACTCACTTCTTCATCAATTTGGTGAAGGGTAAACTTTTTCCTACCAAATTGGCGATGAAACGCCAAATATAGGGTAAGTGTCCTTGAATTCCTCTCAATTATTTCAAATTTTGAGGAGGTGACATACCAAGGACGGACTTGGTCTTCTCAGGATTTACTTCAATACCATGATGGCGTACAACAAAGCCGAGAAATTTTCCTGTGGTTACCCCAAAATCACATTTTAAGGGGTTCATCTTCAAATTATGTTGCCGAAGTTTGTGGAATATGATTTCCAAATCATCCAATTGATTAGAAAATTGTTTGGATTTGACCACCAAATCTTCCACATAACATTCAACAAACTTCCCTAAAAAGGGTTTGAAGATACGATGCATAGCACGCTAATATGTTGCGCCTGCATTTTTTAAGCCAATGGGCATTACCCAATAGAAAAACACACCCTGAGGGGATCTGAAGGCTATAGATTCTTCATCTTCTGGAGTCATTCGGATTTGATTGTATCTAGAATATCCATCCATGAAGGAAAGTGATTCATAGCCAACTGTCACCTCAATCAAGTGTTCTGTAATCGGAACTGGAAAATCATCCTTAGGACAATGCCGATTAAGATCTCTGAAATCAATGAAAACTGTAATTTTCCCATTTTTTTTTTCACTGGGACAATATTATCCAACCACTTGGGGTATTGAACTTCTCTGAAAAATTTAGATTTGATGATCTTATCCACTTTAACTTCAATTTTGGAATCATAGATTGGGTGTGTTCTTCTAGCGGCTTCTTTGAATCCTCGATGTTCTTCTGGAAAACCCAAATGATGAGTGGCAACATCAGGATCAAGCCCTAGCATCTCTTTATAGTTCTAAGAAAATATATCTTGATTTTTATTTAAAAAAGAAATATAAATCTCTTGTTCTTCAAGATTCATGGCCGCACTGATTAAAGTGGGACGTGGATCTTCTTTTGTACCAAGATTTATTTCTCTGAGTTCATCCATGGTGGTAGAGATACCCTCTTCAAATTCTGGAGGAGCATCCTTGGGATCTTCCTCTTCTTCTTCAACATGTGTTACTTCTTCTGTTTCTACTTGCATAGTAGATGATGAAGCAGAATTTCGATGATTAGAAGAGATGTTAAAATTTGAACATCTTGAAGAAGAAGCTTCCATTTCTGACCCAATTAATGATGAAGGGTCTTCCTTGGGTAATAAAGAGAAGATGATGGATTGATAATCGACATCATCGTTAACCTCTAACATTTCTATAACTTCTTCTGGCCTAGTTGGCAAAGTATAGACTTGCATGATTTCAGCAGATGAAATGAAAACATCTCCATTTGAGGTTTCATCATTGCTTGGTGGATCACCAATTTCTCCCATGTTGTCTAGCTCTATTTCCGTAATTGAAATTATGGATCTTTCCATAAGAGTATTTTGATTTGGGTCTATCCTGTCAATTTGACTGATAGGCAACACATAATCTATACTCACATGTGCTAATGGGTTTACTGGAATCTTTTCCAAACCATACAGAGCGTTAACTTTGGTAATCTCCTTTGTTATGGATTCCTCCTTTCCCTTCATGTGGTAGAATTCCGCCTCAATGTATTGAGATTCACATGTCTTGAATGGGGAATTATCACCATATAATGTCCCAACTTGACCATCGAAAAAAAACTTGAGACATTGATGGTTTGACGAAGGGATAGCTGCATGCTGATGTAGCCAGGGTCGTCCAAGAAAGATGTTGAAGGCTGAGTCTTGATCAACAACCATGAAATCTGAATTGGACACAAGATCTCCAAAATGAGTTTTCAGTGTAATCTTGCCCAGTGTTTCTTGTTCATTTTTATCATATCCTTGTAACATCATAGTTGAAGGAGATAAATCATATTCCGTGAGGCCCAATCGACGAAGTGCACGAATGGGTATGAGGTTGACTCACGAACCATTATCAATGAAAGCTCTTCGGATGTCTATGCCATTGACCTTTCCAGATAAGTGAAAAGGTATAATATGTCCATGCATGACATCATCTTCATCTTCATCAATAAAATTTATTACTGCATGGAATTATGCAGGATCATTCTCTACATGGTAGACTTCAGCTGCAGCAATTTCAGTCTCAAACTCCTGAGGACTTGAAAAAGCCTCAATGAGTGCCTTCCGAAGATCCTTTGATAAATTCAAGGCACCTATAATTGATAACTTAGCCGGTAATTGGGCCATGTGTTTAAATATATCATACTTCTGATCCAAAGGTCTGTATTTCCCAACAGGAACATGTGGTTTAGTAGGTTCCTTGGAAGTTGATGCTTTGGAATTTGATGCATCTTATACCAAGATAGGAGTTGGTAATACTCTTGGATTTGGAAGATTAGACCAATTAGGTCCATTTACTTTCTGAGAGGAATAATATGGAACCTTCAACCGATATTCCAGAATAATTTCACTAGGGATGAGTCTGCCTTGTGTGGAAGAACTTGCTTGTTCCTGTTGAGCTCATTGAAGGGCTCTACCATGAGTTTCTGCCGCATACACAGTTCTAGTAGGAGTAGAATTGGAATAGTGGCCTCTGAAATATCCATGTCTTCCTCTGTATCCTGAGCCTCTGGAACTACCTCTGATTCCTCTATTGGATATATGGAATTCCGGCTCATAAAAATTGAAACTGCGACTGGAATATGGATATGTTAATTGAATCATATTAACAGAACCGAAAATCAAATCTTCATCCGATGAAGAATCTACCTGATTATCCTGTTTTGGATATACCGTTTGGTGGGGAGGTTCCTGTGAATTTGAAGTAGATGGCATGAAGTCTTCCAGAGTCAAAGACAAATTAGGCTTTGACACATACTTATCTTCTTCTGATTCTTTTTATTATTTTAATCATGTCGTTTCTTTGAGGATTTTCCCTCTGATGAAGAGTGTTTTGCTGCGGAATTCATGGTATAAGGCACAATTGGTTTCTTCAATTGTGTTCGCAAAATGACATGATTTCGGTTGATCATTTTTCTGACCATCCAATCATCATATTTTTGCATAATTTTTCTTTTGACTTCTTTCTATTCACCTTCCTCCTCTAGAAATGTAGCAGTAACACATGCTACCTGAGCTGAAGAACCTTTTAATTCGACTTGTCCTGAGTTGACCATCTTTTGCAGGAGGTCTTCAAAGAAAAAAAAACTCCTGTATGGGATGCTACAACATTTGATGAAAGGGGAAATAGTTGGGACGGTCTTCATCTCCTTCCTTATTTGGCCTCTTGGTCCTTGGCAATTTAACCAAATTATTTTCCAGAGCTGAAATGAAGTAACCAGGAACTTGTTCATTTCGGAAAGAGTAAAATTTTCTTTTCAAATCCTCAAATTGTTTTCGTCTTTGATCTCTTTGATCATCTTGATGAAATGACCTTTGTTGTTGGCACTCAGGAGGTGGAGCCCTTCGAGAAGATGAAGGTTTTGAAGTAGAAGCAGGTACAAGTGCTTATTTAAGCTTAACTGTAGCAATCTCTACTTTACCCATTCTCCTTCCTGGAGCTGATGGAATTATACTAGCCTTATACTTAGTCTTTATAAGAGAATATTCAATCTATTGAGCGATTTAAGTAAGGTCTCGAAACCCTCCTGTATATTTCACAGGGATCAACGACGTGCGTAATTCGTCACACAGATTGGCAACAGTTCTTCTTGAGGGAGTGCTAAGATTAGGGAATATTTTAATCCCTTCCAGTGAGAAATGAAATCTGAGACCCTTTCATTTTCCCCTTTCTTATAGTTTTTAAGATAAAAAACTGTTGTCTTTTGCAATGTTGCGTTGGACTGAAGAAGTAATTTTTGACGAAGATCCTCCCACCCGGTAATTGACCGGGATTGCAAGCTTGTGTACCAGACAAAAGTTGGTCCTTGCAAGGTTCGCACGAAGCATATGAGTTTCACTGCTTCTTACTATTCTGAAGTTCCCATCATAGGATCACAACAAGACACGTAATGCATCAAATGTTGTTTAGGATCTCCTAATCCATTGAAAATAGGGAATACAAGGTTCCCAAAACTTGATGGGGGAAGGATTGAATCTACCCATTCAGGGTAAGCTCTCTTTTTTGGTTTAACCTATGCACTCTTCCCTTCCATAGTCTCTAACCGAGCTATTAATGACTCAATGGTAGTTATTAACTTTTGAGAAACATCTGGTTGAACTTGGACTTGGGCAGGTGTAATAACTGGAGCTGGTACAAATGTGGTGGCTGGTACTACAACTGATGGTAGCACCGCCAATTGTTGTTGTACTTAACCCGTAGGATTAGACCTGTGAGGGTGTACTGATAAAGGAGGATATTCTTGATCCATCTCAGTAACTGTGACAAACTACCTTGGATGACTGACTCCATCACGCTTAGGAGGAAGACTACCTTGAAGTAATTCTGCATTCTTCCTCCTCAATTCCTTCATTTCTTCCTCTTGTTGTGCAAATATTTTCTCTAGTGAGAGAGATTGGCCTTCTCCAGAGTAAGGGTATGTAACTTGATTCTTTCCTTTCCCCTTGTTAGCTCCCTTTCGGTGAGGGGTAAGTGGGTTACTTGAAGGATTACCTAGATTCTGGGTAATCATTCGATTTCGTGTACGCACACCTTCTTTATTTGTGTCTATGTGTACAACTTCTGGAGCAGGAAACTCTTCATCTAAGTCCCCTAAGTGAGCCTCATGTTCTAGAGGATCAGAAAAAACGGAATTAATGACATTAATTGATGAATAACACATCGTATCCCTTCTATCAGCATTTTTGTGATATTGTCTTCTGCCATGCCCCTGACGAGACATTTCCTTTTGTTGATTTGATCCCTCAGGAACTTCTTGGAGAACCGTAATTTAGAGAGAATCTCCTGATAATTTGGCTCTTCATTCCTCTTGTGGCTTCTTCCCCAATCGAGAGAAGTCCTACTTTCGCTGAGGAGGGGATTGATGATTTGAAAAAGTCCCTAGTCCGGTGGACTGGGGTTGTTCCTTCTGCCATTGCTCAACTCCTCGAATCCTATTTGTTGATTCCGAGGGTTGGGTTAAAAGAGTCCCAAGTCTGGTAAGATGGGGTGTCTCTTGACATGAAATGTCTGAGAATTTCTTAAAATCTCTCCTGATCTTGCGGACCTTAGTCCAGAAATTAGCTGGATGCGTCAATCGACATCCACTTTTATCACCCGGTTCCAAAGACCGTTGGATAATTTATGACACTTCTATCACTTGATGATGTTCTTGCTCCATACGAGAGGCCTATTTAATATTCTTGTTTTCTTGATGCAGGAGTAATTCAACAACTTTTTCTCTGTATTCTTGATTTTGAGATGAATTGGTTGAGGCTTGTTCTTGGGAAAGCTTTTGATTACAAAAAAAACCATTGACTGTGGCCCGCCACAGGCAATAACATTGCATGAGACCATTTTCGGCGGGCTTTGCTAACTGGAGAGTATAGTGAAATGTAGTGCTCCATGAACACCCCATCATCTGACATGAATATCAGATGGGGAATTAGCAATTAAATGGCGCAATCTTCTTAGTGTGCCAAGGCATGAATGTTGAAGGACTCTCTGCTGCTTTTCAGCCTTCGGATATCGAGATACTGATAGAGATGACAAATCAATCTGACATTGTAACCCTTTTATTGTCTTAAGATGATTTTCATATTTATCATAATATAATACTTTATTTTTCAACTGAAAAAGAGTTTTCTATATGTTGAGACGAATTTCATGAATTCCATCTTCTATCAACATCTCTGGAATGTCATATTGAGAGTCATCCAGATGCCAAAACATGACTGGAACTTCACCTTTTTCCAGTTGTTTTCTCATGTTCAACATTTCCTCTTTATCATTCAATGAATATTCTTCTACCTGATTTGACCAAAGATGGTGTTTCCATGTTGGTTTATAGTATTCAACAAGATTGGTAGAGAAATCACTGATCAAACTAGAAGATTCATGACTTAGGGGTGATTCGGAGAATGACCTACACCCTGTGCTATCTTCTTGTTGAGAAAGTATTTCACTTACTGATGGTAAAGCATCAGACATGACTGGCTTTACTTTTGCAAGTGCCTCACGATAATAGGGTTTTCTTGTCATTACATTGTCTATTGGAGAATTTTCCATGTAATGTGAATCAATACTGCGGAGAGGACTTTTGTAGTGAAATTCATCATCATGGGGAGGACCACCATGGTGGGTTACATCAAAAGATGAGATCTCTTGCTCCTTGATCTTCTGGCCACACAGAGGGTTCTTGTGGCTCTCATCTGAAGATGAAACTTCATGATAGACTGAATTATCATGAACCAAGCCTTCATGAGGAAGTGTCTGGTGCAGACCTTCAGAATTAATGTTCCCACTATTGGGAACTGAGAGAGCAGAATCTTGAGTTGCAACAGATAATTGTCTAAGTGCATCAAAAACTCCAGCATCGAGTAAATCCTTGTTACAGATTGGCCCTTGATTTCTTGACTGTGCAGGCCAGGTCTTATTCTTAGACTCCTTCTTAATCAATTTGGCAGATGTATGTGCCTTCTCAAGAGAAATGATCAGGTTCAGCTGATTATCTCCGCTCAAACTAGGTGTATGTGCCTGACTTGGTCGTCCGTATGATATGGGGGAATACGCCCCACAACCCTCTTGGATTGGAAAAAATGTGTGTGTGTCTGTTCCGAAGTTAACTGTTGATGTTTCACTCCACTAGTAGGGATATATTTATGTGTCTTTCCCTGAGATGCTCCTGAAGCTGTTATAATATCCTGGCAGGCATCCAGAATATGAGTGGGGATTTTCTTCTTCTCTTTCACCATTTATAGAATATGATTGGTGACTTCAACTACCGGAATGGGGATATATGTCCATTCTATGATTTGAGTAGGTGTGTATGTCTGCTATTGTCCTCCTTTTCCTATCAGTGAATCCTGAAAATACTCAAGTGTGGGGGCAGAGAGTTGAGTCTCCCACCTATTTGTCGCTGAAGCTTTCTGACTGACTTCTCTGAGTTCTACCAAACGAGACTGCTGGTAGGCTTGATCAATACTAGTAGGTGTATGTGACTGCTAATTGCACTTCGCCAAACGTGGTTGACGAGCTCCATCATATGTAGTCATATGAGCCTACTGACTAGCTGATGATTTATAAACAGGTCTATGTTTCTATCTATAGTACTCTGCTGGAATTGGCTGGCAGGATTGGCATGATGGTGCCAGACGAGTCCTCTGGACAGCTGAATTAAAATGGACAGGTGTGTGTGCCCGCTCGTTTCTTGCCACCAAGTTAGGTTGGTGGACCTCTTCGAAGATGTAAGAGATGAGAACCTACTCAATGTTGACCGGATTTCGCCTCTGGTGATTCTTCTTTTCTGCTCGAGTTCAAGGAACCTGAGTCGAACACCTAGAGTCGATACCCTCATCATGTTGTGGGTGCACTACCACATGAGTCTGGCGGCGATTGTTGATGGGATCCCTCAATAAGGACTCCTTATTCCTTGAATTAAGGCCCTGAGGGATCTTCTCATTCACCTCCCTAGAATATGGAAGGGAATGGTGATTGCGTTTTGGGGATAATGACCCGAAACGGTTGGATACTGTGGTCATCACCGCCTGCTTCTTGATCACTGGTCGTCGCTGTCCAGATGACCAGGGTGAATTTTTCACTTGGAGGGCTTGTCGAGTAGCCTACAGAGTTGGAATAGTACCGTGTTGATGGTACTCCTTAACCAAAGAATTTGATACCCAGCGTTGAAGACGCTGAGTAGGTGATGTCATCCTCAGTGCGGACGATGATCCAGCAGGGGTAGCAGCAGTGGCATTTGCAGCAGAAGTTTTCACTGTAGAGGTATTCACATATGTGAACTTAAGAGAAGACATTCTGGAAATTTAGAAGATCATGGAAAAGAGTGCCTGTTTGATATAATAGACATAATCAAGATAAGTCCAGCCACTACATCTTTTGGATGAGAAAATATGTTATTGATTACTTTTTTGGCCCTCTCATTGAGTTTAAATGGGGTCCTAACAAATAAGCAAAGAATTATTTTAACTTGGTTAGGGATTCACGTCGGGTTCACCATTTTTTGTTTCCTTTGGAATTGGGTATGACCTCATTGATTTAAGGTTCAAACATTCCAATCGATTTCTAACGTGTTTGTTCATAGAACTGGAAACATCCAATGATTCCATATCCATTTGGACCTACTTTCCAAAGGTAGGTGTTCATTAGTTGTGGATTGATGAGGCTTAGGAATTTGCATTAGTCAAGAGGATGGGAGGTCGAACTCATCACACATTTTTGAGGGGAATTATTGTCTACTCAGGGACTCTCTTTATAGATTTAAGTTATGTTTGTGAATCCTTATTACATTACCAAGTATAAAATGAGCTTTCCTTTAGATCTGACAATCAATAATTGAATATGTAGGAAATTTAGAGAATACTTTATATGTATTTGAGGTTCTTCATTGATAGAGAATCATCTGTATTTGTTAGATATTCTTAGTTGATGGTATCCTTAAATACATAAAAGTCTCTTGGTCATTATGATGACCATACTGGTTTTAAAGCCACTCAATGGGGCACTTGATGTTTATTGTCATTCATAAGGGCATGCATTATTTCAGAGTTGGGATCATACCCGCTAATGGGATACCTACGTATCCTTTATTTTGGAAAATAAATCAGAACCCACATAGTTCGAGTAAGGGAGTATGATTTTTATTCATAATTGATGGCTCAATGAAAGATTTCATTATTACTTTTACACTCTAAGCTCACGTAAGTCATGCTCGGTGTGAGAAACAAGAGGTATTGGTGAAACCAAACAATTGTGCCATGAAAGATACAATGATGTGGGGCTTATGTATGTATGACTGCCCAAATAGATGTGGATTAAGATTTACTTCAGGGAATAAATCCATGAACATGGTCCATAAAGGTATATATGATTTATGGAGATTTAGATACTCTAATCATGGGGCTTACACCTAAGGAAGATGCCCAAGTTAGGAGGGGACTTATGATTGGGTTTTACTCCTGAGAAGGAAGCCCATATCAAAAGGAATTATGACATGTTAAGAGAAATTAAGGCTGGGGCTTATTCTTAAGGAGGAGTCCCATGTTAAAGGGATTTGAAAATTAAGGGACTTGGGGCTTACTCCTAAAGAGTATGCCCATATTTGAGACTGGATATTATTCCTGAAAACGAAACCCGGTTTATAGGAATTATGGTTGAGGGACTTGGGGCTTACTCCTAAGGAGGATGCCCATATTTGAGACTTGGGCTTACTCCTGAAAAAGGAAAACCAGGTTAAAGGAATTAAGTTTTGGGGCTTACTCCTGGGGAGGATTCTCATATTTGAGACTTTTAAGAATGGGGCTTACTCCTAAGGAGGATGCCTAGATTAGGGGACTTGGGGATTACTCCTAAGGAGTATGCCCAAATTAATGAGTACTTGGACTGGGGATTACTCCTAAAAAGGAGGCCCAGGTTAAGGATTCTCTCATCTTAAAGGATGAGGTTGAATGAATGAACTCTCTAACTTTAGTGACATAATGTTTTGTAAATAACTAGGTTTTGGGATATGTTCCATGGAACTCCTTTTATATAAGGAATTCAATCAAGAAAACACGCCATAAATGACTTTGAAGAGTGTCTTGAAGACTGAATCTTGAATAGGAGAGGTGGAATGGCATAATAAGGGTTAAATGGGCAGGAAGGGCACCCAAAAATAGAAGGGCGCGCAAGTCCTGGCTGGCGCGCAGGTACTGCGTGGGCACGCAAGTACTGGGCGCGTAGGTATACCTGTGTGACACATGGGTACTTGCACGATCCTTAACCTGTAGAGTAATACTTGGGTGATTCTTGACCAAAGCCTTTAGAATCATCCTGAGGTACTTCCAGAAGAGTGGCGCACAAGTCTCAATGAATAGGTAAGGAGGCGCACAAGTGTGTTCATTTCCCTTAAGGGAAAAACATTTAGGCACACAAGTGTTAGTGATTTCTAACACTTAGACCTTATTCCTCTTGTTTAGATCTTCCATTATAGGTAAATAATTACCTTAGAAGTGTTCGGAAGACTTGAAGAAGAGACTTGGGCATTCAGAGCTCTATATCTGAATTTTGGAAAAATTCCCCCAAAATTGGGGGCCCACCGGGGGTATTTATAGGTTGGAGAATACCCCAGGTGGTTTTTAAAGAGGGCGCACAATTCACTTCCATGACCATTAGTCGGCGCGCATGTGTACTTTCACGACAGTAAGGGAACTTGCACGACCCAAGGTCCTTTAACTCCTTTTTCATTCCTTTGTTGATTTTTGATGTTTTATTTAAAGGACGAATCAATTTGTGCCAAGTCATTTCCCTTTACATTCCTTTAAACAATGTGACAAAAAGGAGCGTCAACAATGATGAAGGTGGTGATGTAGGATAGCCACCAGTTTCAGTGGTCTATTCATCCTAGAGCCACCAAGATGTATTATGTTGTTCATTGGCAGTTTCTGTGGCTAGGTATGATGTAAGAACATAGTTATTTCTTTGAGGTATGGATATTTACTTTTCAGTTTATATATAATAAAATGGGGGAATGAAGTTAATGGGTAGTTGTAGGCCTATTACACAACGTGACTGGGAACTACATGATGTGTACTTATAGGTACACACTGTGTATGTTCATATACATGTCAGGTAATCCCAGTACACGGCCATGTAATGGTCTGTCCAGAAACTATACGGACACAGTGTGTAGTCTCAATTACTATTTGTTTGATTTTTTATTGATTAAAACATATAGTAGCATCATTTTTGTAAAAAAGGACAAGGTCTCTCTTGGGTTGAGGAACAAGAAGTGCTAGACCTTCAGTCCCTTTCTAATTGATCATCTGAACCCCGATTCCTTCACCATTAGTTATGTTTGAACCCAACCGGTAAGCTCTCAATTCGTTTTGATTTGTTCTTCATGTTTTTTTTCTCTCAACGAAGTTATTTAATGTTGATATTTTATTATAATTTTTTATATCTACTTTGTTCTATCATGAATTGGAGGCTAAGGAAGGATGAGGAGAGTCATACTATGATGAGTTAGGTGGTATTGTGATTTTTTCTTGATGTCGAGTTGTTTATATGTGCCTTAGTGCCATTCACTCATGTTTAGGGTGTACCCTTGAATGGAAATTGACCCTTTTTTTGCCTAATGATGATTAGGTCATGAATTAAATTAATTTAAGAAGGTTTGATCTTGTTGGTTTGATTAAGGGCCACCCCATGGGTGTGTTTCCCTTAGATTAACATTGTTTGGCCATTTGGCCTAGGATGCCAATGGGAATGCCTTTGTTTCCCTTTTTGGGATTGTTTTAAATGAAATTGGTTAATTAAATGTTTCCCACATGAGATGACAACTGCTTAATCCATGTTATAGTTTAATTCACAAGTTTTATTATTATACATAAATTGACCATGTGAGTATATTTGTTTAAGCCTTATATTTTTTAGATTACATATTAGGATTGCAATATGAGCTGCCTATGTGAGTATAATTGTATGAGCCTTGTGATAGTTTAATTCACTTTTTTCGTGTTTTTTATGATTCCCAAGTGAGTTGTTATTATGTTAACCTTGTAATAGTGTAATTACATGTGTTGTCTATTATGTTGAAATGTTGATATACCGGGATCTACCCTGTTGAATGCTATGCCTACAGGCGAGAATTTGTATGCTTGTGGTCAAGGATTTGTATGATTGTGGATGAGGATTTTTTATTCCTGTGGGTGATGATTTTTTATTTCTATGGGAAGGGTTTTTTTATTCCTATATACAAGTTTTTGAATTGAATTTTGAAATGGAATAGCTTATGACGCATCTACTAATCCAAATCACAAGCTTGGATTAAATCTTCACTTTACTTATTTAGATATCCTTATGAGGTATCAGTTGAGCGTACTTTATATGGGGGATTGATGGGTATAGGACAGATCTCGAGACTTATGTAACTCAATGTAATTGAATGGTAGAACTAAACATAATGAATGAAAATGTACAATATGAATTGTAATATTTTTTAATTTTGAGTATTCCCTAGTTTACTGCTTTCCCTTTTTGTACACTACTTTTAGAATATACTCACTGATAGATATGCACAGACCTTGGGTGGTTGCCTACTGGGATTTATATCTCACACCCTATTTGTGTCATGCTTTTGGGCCCAAATAGATTATATTTTTATAGGTTTTGATAAGGGAAAACACCCTTATACTTGTACTTGAGATACTGTTTAGGAGTCGAAGAGCATGTGACGATGCCAAGGCTTGCGATGATTCTTAGTTTCCTTTATTTATTTTTCTTTTGGAATATATATTTTGGATTCCTACAATGTACTTGTTTTAGCTATTTTCTTAAAACATAACATGCTACATCATCTTTTGAATGTAATGATGCTTGGTTATTTATCTTATCAGTATTCCATTGTTTATTTAAGTTGTATGATGTTTACTAATTCCAATATTATATTATTATTCATTACTCTATGTAACACTCTTCCAATGAGGGCATAGTTTCCCCACTATCTTACCATAGGCCTTCACTACTAGTCAGAAGCCTCTGACATTTGGGAAAATGCACTTGAGGCCATGTGACCAACCAGGTATGGGGACCTGTTGAGTGTAATCCAGATTAAGGATGTTTCAAAGTGGTATCGGTGGTTTTTTTTTATTTTTTTGGTTTTGTTTATTGTTTGGAGATGATAGAAGGAGATATAAATGCAATATATTTTTTACTAAGTTGTGCATGGGAGTAGCTACCCTGTGTACAGGGTAAAGCCAAATTACCTTGAATGACATTGTAATTTTTGGATTTTGAGCTATTACAGTTGATTTTATTTCACCGTTGGGTGAAACACTTGTTTTTTGATATTATTATTGATATAATTGTGGTTAATTTTTTTTAAACCTTATGAGATGAGGGTATGAAATCTCATGCATCATATAGGCACTTGTTAGAAATCACATTTCATGCATTCCTACAATGACATTTAGAGAGAATTACTGATTTCATGTTGTTGTGATAGATGTCATGCTAGATATGCATACTGTTGTGATCGGTACTATGATAGATATGTCTGTTGTTGTTATTGGTGTATTGGTATGTGTTTTGGTATAATTGGATGGACACAAAACTCTGGTCCTTGAGGAGTATGAGCCCTCTTGGATCGGAATTTGGTGGATCATGTTTTGGGCTTGGGATATAGATTGTGTTGTTATGTTATATATGTGGATGAAAAGCTTTGATTTGTAGGGAGTATGAGCCCCCAAGGATCGTAATTTGGAATACCATTTCTTTATTTTGAAAAAATAAGGATTCCAAGGAAGTTTCTAAGGCTCACTATCTAGAAAACATGACAACACTGTGTGTGGTCCAATGAAAATGCGCTATGTGTTCTTCAGTTCAAGAAGAAAAGAAACTTTTCAAGTACACATCATGTACTCCATGTACACAGCATGTGGTAGATGACCTTGTCACTATCCATGTGTGAGGAAACATAGGTTTTTGAGTTTTTATCAGAACACCCTGTGTACCTTATGTACACCCTTTATAGTTTTACATAGGCAGAACCATGTGGCTCTGTTAATTTAAAAGTACATGTCCAAGAGGGAACACTTAAGTATACACCGTTTGTCCGACCGAAACACTGTGTACCTAACACATTTACATGACCAAGGTAGGATGATTTACACACTTATGTGAGAGTTTAAGGTCATACACCATGTTTTAGACCAACACACCATGTACTTGGGATGTTTACATTCCTAGGTCGGTGGATGTACATGCCCGAGTACAAGCTTGAGGGTACACACCATGTATAGTTTCTACACCGTGTAATTATCTTTTGTGAAATTTTGAGACTTTTCTTATATTGTTTAGTTATTTTGATCTTGAACTTCATACCTTGATGAATAATATTATACTGATGTGTATGTGTTGTTATTTACAGAGTAATACCACCACGACGACCTCTAGTAGTACAATAGGAGAGTGGAAATGATTATACCCCGGAAGTGGTAGGCCATGGGATACCAGTGGATCCTCTAGTCATTCTAGTTGTGGAACTAGCTATTATACTGGATATAGATGTTAATGCACAATTTTTTAAAGGCATAATGAGGTTTATATTGACCTTTTCGGGAGTACATCACCCTACCAAATCTATGGAAGAACTAAAACGAGTATTCTCGCAGCAACACCCACCTAGGTTTTTAGGGGATGGTTGACCACATTCTATAGAGTCATGGATGGAGTCCATGCTTACAATCTTTGAGCATATAGAGATTCCACTTAAGAGGAGGGTCAATCTCACGACTTATATGCTGTGTGATTTTTCTAATAGGTGGTGGGATGTTATCATTCAGACAAAGCATCATTGGGAAATGGAATGGGAATATTTTCAGACAGTATTCTATGACTACTATATTCTTGAGATATTGAGGGCCAATAGATCCTGGGAGTTCATGCATCTATAATAGGTAAATATGTCAGTGATGGACTAATCTTACCATTTCACTGATATTCAGAGATTCACACCTATTCTGATGGGTGACGAGATATCGAGGGATAGGTGGTTCAAGGATGGAATCAAGTATAACATTTGATCACAGTTGAATGTTTTTAGGTTTCCTTATATATATGCCATCCTAAATCAAGAACTAATTACTGAGCATAATCTGTGGGAAGCTGGTGGTCCTAACCAGGGCGGTTAGGCATCGAGATATGGTATTATATCGACTAGGAGAAAGAAGCGTCGTATGGAACTTTCTTTTCGGGATACGAATAGTCAGAATGTTTTTTCCAATAGCCAGGTGAGGTGCTACCAGTGTGGTAGAGCTAGGAATATGAGACTTTAGTGTCCAATGGACTGAGTCAAGTGTTGATCTTGTGGAAATATGGGTCATGTACAACGTTTCTACAAGGAATTTCCTCTAGGAACTAGTGAGAGAGGTTCTGCATAGACTCCACATTTTGGAGTAGGGTCAGTATCTTCTCACCAGTAAAGTAATTGGAATATGTTAGGCCGTTTAGGCCGAGGTGGTGGTCATGGTTGTGGTAGCCAGACCCCATAATCTTAGCGATAATAGGGAGGGTCAGATTAGGGTAGCTGAGAAGCGTCTCAGGCCACCGTAGAGGTCATAATTATTCAGTGAAACAGACCCTACATTAGTAGGATACCGAACCTTCTACTTCTAGAGGTATTATTCTATTCACCTTAATTTAATCTTCTATACTCTTTTATACATGGTCTTCAAATATTTTTATACATGTGTCCGTTGTATAGATCCTTGGGCTCTGTGTTTTCTCTTCTTATGATATTATGATGCTTGAAACTCCGTTTGTCATATGGATGACAAATGAAAGTTAGTGTAAGAAGTACCCCATAAGGTCGGTGGGTTTCACTTCATTTGGGATATCTATGTCTTAGATATGATAAGATTTGATGTCATACTTATAATGGACTGGTGACTCTCCTTTAAAGCCTTATTCAATTGATATCGTCGTAGGGTGAGTTTTACATCCCCAAAAGGTGGATCGTTTCTATACAAGGGAGAGTGGGATATCCAAGAAAGATGATATAGACCTAAGTAATGTGGGTTGAGTGGGGTGATAGAAAAAATTTAAAGTTTATATCTAGATTACCAAGGAACACATTAGATGGATTTCCCTCTAGTGGTTTATCATTTTAGGGATGTCTTCCAGGACGAATTTTTAGGCTTACCTTCGGTGAGAGAGGTGGATTTCTCTATCGATCTAGTACCAAAAGCTGCACCGATATCCATTCCTCATTATAGGATATCTACGATGGAGTTTCATGATCTCAAGAGTTAGATAGAGGATTTTGAGTTAAAGGGGTTTATCTGACCTAGTACTTCTCCGTGGGGTTCACTGGTATTTTTTGTGAAGAAGGTGGATAGTACCCTCAGGCTATGCATGGACTTACAGAAACTGAACCAGTTGACAGTTAAAAACAGATATCCCTTTCCATAGATAGATGACCTACTTGATCAGTTTTGAGGATCTTGAGAGCTCTCAAAGATAAAATTGTGGTTAGGATATCACCAGGTATGTGTTCGACCGACAAACATACCTCGTATAACCTTTTTTAGTATGTATGGGCTATATGAGTATCCGGTTAGGCTATTCAGTCTCATAAAAGTGCCAGGGGTTTTCACGAAATTGATGAATCGAGTGTTTTATCCTTACTTGGATTCTTTTTAGGTGGTTTTAGTGGAATAAATCTTGGTGTATTCTCACAATCAACATGACCATGCCAACTATCTTGAGATCGTTCTAAATACACTAAGTGAGCATGATTTATATGCTAAGCTCACAAAGTGCAACTTTTGGATGGATTAGATTCACTTCCTGGGTCACGTCATCTAAAATACATGAGTATCATTGGACCCATAGAAAGTGACAGAAGTAGTTAACTAAGAGCAACCCAAGAACTTCTTCGAGATGTAGAGTTTTCTAGGGTTGATAGGTTACTACAGGTGTTTCCTAGAGGACTTCTCATGATTAGAAGTGATGATGACATGCCTGAAAAAGACGGGTGTGATGTACATATGGTCAGATTCTTGCAAGATGGCCTTTCAGGAGCTAAAAGAGAGATGAACATCAGTACTATTATTGATTTTACCAGAACCAAGTAGGAGTTACACTATGTACTATGATGCATTAGGTATAGAGCTGGGAGCAGTACTTATACAGGTGGATCGAGTCATTGTGTATGGGTCTCGATAGTTGAGGAAACGTGATAGGAACTATTAGACACATGATCTTGAGTTATCCGTGGTTGTACATGCCTTACACCGTTAGATACATTACTTATCGGGGTAGCATTTTTTTTTGTGTACATAGATGAAAAAATTATCATGTACATCTTTACTCAGCGTGATATGAATTTAAGGAAGTGATGGTGGGTAGAATACCATCAATCCTTTGACTTTAAACTTACCTACATGCCTAGACAAGGTAATGCAGTGGTTGATGCACTGAGCACGAGGAATCAGATGCATGCAGTACAGTTTGTCCAATACATAGTGGAAAATCCTGGTGTTGTTCTATGAGATGCACTTGGAGGTGAAAAATAGTCAGGGATATACTTTCCTTGCATCCTTAGCTGTAACCTCTACATTAATGGACATAGTGAAGTTGAGGAAGCCATCAGATTCTAAAGGTCGTGTTCTATGGGAGAGTATGCCAGGTGAGGACCCTCATCCTGGTTGGACCATAGGCAAGGATGAGGTTTTGCTGTTAAATGGTCACATATGGGTGTTAGCAGACATGAACGAGGAGTTGATGTGTGATTTTCATGCTTTAGTTTGGGTGGGGCATCAATGTGTCACCAAGATTTATCGAGATTTACATCATCAGTACTGGTAGCTAGGTATAAAGAGAGATATCATTGGTTTTATTATGAGATGTTTCACTTGTCAGCAGGTGAAGGCAGAACACCAAAGACCATCCGGACTATTGAACCAGCTACCCATTCTTGATTGGAAATAGAATGACATCGTGATGGATTTTGTGATGGGTTTACCAAGGTTTACATGAGGTAATGATGTATTTTGGGTTGTGGTTGATAGGCTTATGAAAGTTTCACATTTACTATTGATCAAGGAAACCTTCAATGCTGATGAGCTTGGAAGGTTGTACATATGGGAGATTGTATGACTACACAAGGTTCCTCATTCTATTATTTCAAATAGGGATACCTATTTTACTTCTAATTTTTGGAATGGGTTATAGTGGGATTTTGGTACATAGGTTCTTATAATCACAACTTACCACCCCCGATAGATGGCCAGTCAGAGCACATGATTTAGGTGTTGGAGGACATGCTTGAGGCATAAATTCTAGATTTTGGGGGTTCCTGGGAGACACACATATCCCTTTTTGAGTTCACATACAACAATAACTTCCATGTTATTATTCAGATGTCTCCTTATGAGGCTTTATATGGTAGACCATTCTAATCACCCCTGTGTTGGTTGGAGGCAGGAGATGCAACTATGATGGGACCTCATCTTGTCCAAGAGACCACTAAGAAGGTTTAGTTGATTCAAAAGTGGATGAATACTACTCAGTATCATCAGAAATATTATGCTAATATCTATAGATGACCACTAGATTTTTAGGTCGGGGATCAAGTTTTCTTATGTGTCACACTGAGGTTAGGACACAAGAGGATTAGGAGACAGGGTAAGATTTATCCAAGATACGTCAGTCTGTTTGAGATTTTAGAGAGGGTCAGGCTGGTTGTCTACTAATTGTAGTTCCCTCAGGGGTATAGGGGTATGCATTACATCTTCCACATTTCTCTGTTGTGATGTTACTTCTAGGACCCGTCTCACACCTTTCATCCCAAGGAGGTGGATTTATAGGAAGATGTGTCCTTTGAGGAGCATCCTATTTGTATTTTGGATCATAGCACACAGGTTATCCATGGCTGGTCTATTCCTTTGGTATGGGTGCTATGGCATCACAACTAAGTGCAAGATGAGACCTGGGAGACGGACGCCGATGTTTGATCACAGTGGCTGAAGTTATTCTCAGATGTTTCCTCACTAACCTTGGAAGGGAAATTTAGGGATTAATTGCTTGAAGTGGGGAAGATTGTAAGAACCCGATTCTTCCTTGGAGGTATGGATCATTCCTTTTTAGTTCATACTTAAAAAAATGGTGGAAAAGAGGTCAAGGGATGGTTGTAGGCCTATTATACAATGTGACTGGGAACTACATGCCGTGTACTTATAGGTACATGCAATATATATTCGACTACATGCCATGTAATTTTGGTATAGGGCCATGTAATGGTTTATCTGGAAACTGTACGAACACAATGTGTAGTATCAAAGACACGCTGTGTACTTTTTTTATTGATTATCATGGGAAATATCATTTTTTTGTGAAAATGGATAGGGGCTCTCTGGAGTTGATGAACAAGCAGAATCAAACCTTCAATCCCTTCCCAATTGATCATTTGAACCATGATTCCTTCACTGTTGGTTGTGTTTGAACCAGATAGGTAAGATCTCGATTCCCCTTGAGCCATTCTTCTTGATTTTTTCTCTCAATAATGTTATTTAAGATTGACCGTTTATCATCATTTTGTATATCTACGTCGTTGTATATTGAATTGGATTCTAAGGATGGATTATGAGAGTCGTTCTATGACAAGGTAGGTGGTTTTGTTCCTTTCTCTCGATGTCAAGTTGTTTATATGTGTCACAGTGAAATTCTCCCAGGTTTAGGGTGTATCCTTGATTGTAAATTGACCCTTATTGTTGCCTAATGATGGTTAGGTAATGAATTAAATTAATTTAATTACCCCATGGGTACGTTTCCCTCAGATGACCATTGTTTGGCCATTTGGCCTAGTATGCCAGTGGGTATGACTTTGTTTCCCTTTTTGGGATTGTTTAAAATGAAATTGGGTAATTGAATGTTTCCCACATGAGATGAAAACTGCTTAATCCTTGTGATAATTTAATTCACATTTTTTCTTGTTATACATAAATTTATTATGTGAGTATATTTGTTTAAGAATTGTAATTGTTAGATTACATATTAGGATTGTTATATGAACTTCCCAGGATTGTATAATTGTTTGAGCCCCGTGATAGTTTAATTCACTTGTTTAGTTTTTTTATAATTCCCAGGTGAGTTGTTATTATGTTAACCATGTAATAGTGTAATTACATGTGTTTTATATTATGATGAAATGCTGATATACTGGGCTTGACCCTATTGAATGATATGAATGCGAGTGAGTATTTGTGTGCCTGTGGGTGTGGATTTGTATGCCTATAGGAGAGGATTTTTTAAGCATGCCGGAAATAAATTTTTATGCCTATGAGCAGGGTTTTTCTATGCTTGCGGGTGAGGTGTTGAATTGAATTTTGAAATCGAATAACTTATGGAGTGTCTGCTAAGCCATAGCACAAGATTGGATTCAATCTTCACTTAACTTGTTTAGATAGCCTTCTATGGTATCAGTTGATCATCCTTTATACGGGGGATTGAGGGGCTTAGGACAGATCATGAGACTTATGTAACTCAATGTAATTGAATTGTTAAACTGAACATAATGAATGAAAATGGACAATAGAACTTGTAGGATTGTTTACTTTTGAGTAATTCTTAGTTTACTTCTTTTCCTTTTTGTACACTACTTGTTGCATATACTCACTAATAGATAGGCATAGACATTGGGTGGTTTCCTACTTGTATTTATTTATCACACCCTGTTTGGGTCATGCTTTTAGCCCCAAAAATATTATATTGTTGCAGGTGTTGATAAGAGAAACCACCCTTCTACACGTACTTGAGAAGCTATTTAGGATCCGGAGAGCATGGGAATGAGCTGAGGCTTGCGATTATTCTTATTTTCCTTTGTTTCTTTTTCTTTTGGAACATATATTGTGGATTCATATAGTGTACTTGTTTTGCCAATTTTCTTAGAACATTACTTGTTGCATCATCTTTTATATGGAATGATGCCTGGTTATTTATCTTATCAGTATTCCAATATTTGTTTCAGATGTATGTTGTTTAATAATTCCATTATTATATTATTATTTATTCCGCTATGTTACAATTTTCTAATGAAGGCATAGTTTCACCACTATCTCACCCTAGGCCCTAGGTTCTAGTTGAAAACATCTGGCATTTGGGGAAATTCCCTTGAGGCCATGTGACCAACTGGGTATGGGGAACCAGTTGAGTGGCATCCATATTTGGGATGTTACATATGAGGTGGGATGTAGTTAAATTTTTATTGAGGTGTTATTTGTGTCAGTAAGTTAATGTGTAGAATCAAAGGCCCCTGAGTTTGCTTCAGATAATACCCATTCCTACCTGGAAGTGGGGCGAGATCACCATGGACTTCATTATTATCTTACCTTGTACACCCCAAGAGAAGAATGAATTATGGGTATTGATTTATCTTCTAACCAAATTTTCACACTTCATTCTGATTAGAGATACAACAAAGGTGGACGAGTTGGGATGATTATACATTCAGGAGGTAATAAGGCTGCATGGTGTGCTGACGACAATTGTTTTTGATAAAGACCCTAATTTTATCTCTCAGTTTTGGGACGACCTTCAAAAGGAATTGAGGTCATAGGTGGAATTGATAATGGAATACCATCCTTAAATGGATTGTTAGATAGAGTGGAAAAATTAGATTTTGGAAGATATGATTCGAGCATGTATTCTAGATTTCGATAGTTCATGGGATATCCATTTGGGGTTGGTCATGTTTATATATAATAATAGATTCCAATCCTCTATTTTAATGGATTCTTTTGAGGAACTCTATGGTTGTCCATGTCAGTCACCTTTTTATTGGGATAAGGTGGTTGAAACCTCATTATTGTGACTGATCTTAGATAAAGATAAATATGAGAAGGTTGAGCTAATTAGGAAGAGATTATTGATAGGTCAGAGTCATCAAAAATCTTATAACGATCATATACACCATGATATTGAGTTTTCTATGGGTGACTATGTGTTCTTGAAAGTAGAACCTCACCTAGGTCATCACTATTTAGGTAAGAAAGGGAAGCTAGTGCTAAGGTATGTCAGACCTTTTTAAATTATTGAGAAGGTTGGTAAGGTGGAATAAAGGTTATATTTTCAATTTTAGTTTACCTCAATTCATGATATATTCCATGTTTCTCAACTAAATAAGTATAACCCAGATCTGTCTCACGTGTTGAATTTGGAAAAATTGGAAATAGAGCCTGATTTTTCTATGTTTGAGTGGCCAATGTGGATTCTAAATTCCCAAGAGAAAGTGATTTGTGGGAAGTCTATTCCACTGGTCCAAATTCTTTGGAATCATAGTAAATATACGCATGATACTTGGGAGTGAAATTTATGGGTTGGGAAAGGGAACCCATTTTTATTATCTTATTAATCTTTAGAATGACTTTCTGGGGGTGGAAAGTTTTCGTGGTTGGGATTATCATCAAAACCGTAATTTATTTTGAGGTATTTTTTTGTTTATATTTTTCCTTTTGGGTTTAATTTGAGTTTTTTTTGAGAAAAGTGAAGAAATTTGGGTGGACATAATGTGGCGCACAATTGGTGCATGGTTAGTAGAAAATGTACACCCCATCCCAAGTAACCATGAAGTAGGTGGCTAGTTTGAGTTAGTAGCTACCACTCAACTGGAAAACAGTAAGTCAAATCATGTGGGATAACCATGTGGTAGGTTCCTTTTGGAATAGTGAGGGGAGCATAGTTTCCGCACGGCTTGGAAAACCGTGCGGGAAAACAATGCACGTGTCTTGATCATTAAAAATATTGAAATTACTAAACTACCCAATTCAAAATAAACCCCAAAACACTCATTATCTCCCCCACTTGGGATTTATATCCCTAAGAATGCCTCCCCCTTCTTCCACTCTCCCTTAGGATTCATTTTAGTGGGATATTTGTCTTGGATTCTTATATAAACCCTCAAGTAAGTGGTTTCTTTCTTGTTCTTCCCTCTACTATAGGGTTTCCTCTATTCTTCTTTGGGGATTGGTTGTACAAGAGGTGGGTGACCTATTTATGGTTTAATATTATTTCTTAGGGTTAGATGTTGATATTTTATGTTTGATATTTCCTTTATAGGGTGAGATTAAGGTGCACTTTACATTTTGCACTGGATTATGAGATTTGCTTCACTTGAGGTAGGTGGTTCTATGGTTAAACATTATTGAATTAATTTTAAATGATATCTTTAGTGTTTAAGAGTGTTATATGATTTATGTGTGTGTTGAGAAAGGGGTTTTAAAGGGTTTTGATATTCATTTGGCTCGGAAGTGTTTTTAAACGAAATTGGGTGTTTTTCATGTGTGAACACTTATTGTGGATTTTGAATGTGATTTATAAATTGGGAACATGTTTAATAAATTTTGAAAGTGGTGAAAATCATGTATTAGAATGGTTTTTGTGTTTGTTGGAATTCAAAATCCATTTTGGTTGTGAAAATGGTGATTTATCAAGCATGTTTGAATTTTTTGGCATATGTTTATGTGATTGTAATGGTGTATGTGTAATGTAGAATAAAATAGAGGTCAAAGGGAATCCTTGGTGACTAGGTGGATAAACTAGGACTAGTATTCTAGTGATTCAAAATTGGAAAGTCTTGGTTTCATTTAGCTAGATTGACATATACAATAGTAACTAAAATATAATGATTAGAGGCCACAATAATTTTGGATATAATCCTCTCTAGTGGTTCGTGTATGAGGACACTGTTCAGTGTGGTTTCTATAGCACGTTCCACCCAGATATGATGTTCCTATATACCCACTAGATCTAGTACCTTTAGTTATTTCCCACGAATTATTACTGTATGATGATAACACACATACCATCAGCATATATTATACTATGTCGTTACTTTAAAAGATATAATGTTTCTTTTGTAAATTTTTTTCCATGAACATTTTTAAAGTCTTTATTTTATAAATATTCTATGTTTATTTATCATATATTTTTATATCATGGAATCTATTTTTTGGTTAGAATCCTACTATGCTTTGGATGAAACCCTACTTACACCTTTGGGTGTAAGCAGACTTGGTTATGTTTGACACAGGTAAAGGCAAGGTGTTTATAGATAGTGGTTCAGGATGCTAGTGGGGTTTACCTTGTAGGTATTGTGGTGGTGTCTTGAGTATGATGCTCCTCTTTTCATATGGTGGTTTTCAAGATAGTTTAGTTGTCCCATTTTTTTTGTATCATTCCCAATGTACTTTTTTGATACCCATACACTTTTTAGCATCCTATGGGGATCGAGAACACCATTCAAGCCATTCCACAGATCTGGTTGGGCACCCAGTCAGATGGTATATTATCTCGGTTCTTGACATAGAACTAGGCATGTGAGTAGCCTATCCTTAACTATTTTGCACATAGAACCTGATTATGGACTTTGTTTCGGCCTACATGGTATTATGTGGTGTTTTTTGGGAATGAAAATTATATAGTGGTGCTTGAACAATTTGGTAGGTTGGTGTGGTTCATAAAGAGAGACACTAGGGCTAGCACTCCCCTATGGTATTAGGGCACGAGTTTCCCTTACCTCTCTAATTTGGTAGAAATGGGACTCCCCATATTGTGGGTGCGGGTTCAATACCTTTAGGTAGTTCTTTTGGGGTTGGTACTCCCCTAATGGATTAGGGTGTGGGTTACCCATATCATTCTTATTGTTGTACAATGCTCCCCTACCGTGCTAGGGTGCGAACCATCCAAACTTATTGTCCATATAGAGTAGTTACTACCATGTTTCACCATGGTTTAGGTCATCTATCCATGGAGTTGATACTGCCCTATCATATTAGTGTGTAGGTCCTACAGACGTGACATATAGATATAGTGGGTACTCCCCATCATGTTAGAGTTCATGTCCTCTATCCATAGAGTTAGTTCTCCCTAATCATCCTAGGGTGAAGGTTCTCCATACATGTTGTTTAGGCTGATTTGGTACTCTCCTATCATACCAAAGAGTGGGTCCTCTAGAACAGGGTCATTAATCCCCTATCGTGTCAAGGTGTGGGTCCCCCATAGTAATCGATCTGGTAAAGTAGTACTCCCCTATCATTCTAGGGTGCAGGTCCTCTAGAAACATTGTGGTACTCCCCATGTTATGGGAATAAGTTCTCTATTCTTTGTGTGGTACTCCCCTGTCGTACCAGGGTGTAGGAACTCACCTAAGTAGTATCATTCCCCCATCTCTGAGTAGTAGTGGGGAGCAGGTCCTCTATTGGAGTTAGTTCTCTCTCTTCTATTGAGTGAAGTTACTATGTGTATGCCCGTCCACTAGTTACATTCAATAAATGGTTAGGAGTTAGTTCTCCCTTAGCAGACAGAGGTGCGGGAAACTCCATACAAGAACAAAATAGGTTTTTTAGATTAGTTAGGAGTAGTTTTCCCTCAACTATAGGGTAGTGGTGAGGTGAAAGTACCTCCATTCTCTCTTGGTAGAGAGGATTCATGAATTGCATATTATGGACTAGTTCTCCCTCAACTTTGTGTAGTGGTGAGGGGAGGGACTCTCGACTTGGTTTTCTGATAGCCTTGAGCAGGAAGCATGCTAGCAAAATAAGGAACTCTAGTGCTAGATCTAGTGGGTTGTTCTTGATGGATAACATTCTCTCAGAGGTACAATTAGTAATGGTAGAGTTATTCTCGGTGGATTTTATCTATTGTATAGGTTCTATCTAGGATATATGATCTCATTGTGTGTATTCTCTTGGTTTTTTATTACATGTAGAGCCTCAAGTAGAATCCTTTTTCTGGATATATGGTCAAACCCTCATGAAACATGGAGCATGAGACAAGTATATCTGGTTGATTATAGGATCCCTTGTGGTGTTTTTGTGTTATGGATTAACACCCCATTTGGATTGAGTATACGTACATATTTTTTCCCATGCCTTAGTTTGGTTACTCTCTTTCCATGGGAGGAAAATATTCATGAGGTATTTTATGTGCTTTCCATGTTTAGCTGCTTGTGGTGGGATTAATTTACTCTTCTACAAGGTGTGGAAAGAAATTGAAATGTAGTTTATCTAATCACCGTGTTGAGCCCCCTATGTTTTTATGAGGTTACTTATTGTGGGGTTGAGGTGTGTGATGGAGTTTTACTTAATCTCTTATTTGGGATTCTTTTGACTTAGTTGAATGGTCATATAAAATCGATGATTGTTTGGGATGGAGTTTCTATCTCATTGAGTTTCCCTCTAGCTTGGTAAAGAAGACTATTTCCTTTCAATTTATCCCATTTCTTTTAGGTTTTTGGGGTGCCTACTGATTATTTTTATACTAACCCTAGAATGGGATTTTCCTATACACATTCTATATTTTTCAGACCACAATAATTTCTAAGGAGTCCCCATAGGACCCAAGACAGGTAGGTCTTTGTGAGATAGACCGACCAAGGTGTTTAATAGTGTTGGCATGATGAGATTTACTAATTTTTTCATTTGAAAATGATCATATCCTTTTAAGCAGGTTGGATTATTTTTATAATTTTCTTTTCTTAGGTGTGTGTTTTTCCCTTCTTACACTTTCAGTACTTCTATTGTACTCTAGTTTGGGATAAATGTATGCATGTATTTTAGTTTGGAGCTTTTTATATATATCTCTATAATGTTACATCAAGGTTTTTGTAAGTGCATGCATACAAGTACATTGGGAAAAGTCCTCATTGATTTTAGTTATGCCTTAGGCAATTTTCACCACCACCTTACTTATAGAGTTAGTCTTTGGGTAGTCACAGATCGAGACTCGACATGGGTTGGGTCATGATAAATTGGAATCAGATTAAGTTCATTCCTTGGGATGTTGTTAAAAACATTCCCATTAATAATATTTGGATGGGTTTCATAGAAATAGTGTTATGGTGTTTTGAGCTTGGCTCTCAAGCCAGAGGTTCCATTTTTGGGGTGGTGGATGACATATCCGTTTACCAAGACTCAGATAAAATTCTCTTCAAATCAGTATATTAAGGAACTATTCGTAGGGGAAATAATTGTACATACATCATGTTGGACTGGGTTTCGGTTTTTCTTTCCTTGTCCTTCTTGATTTATCTCCCTGGATATATTCTTTGAAAATGGTGAATCTAGAATTCTGTTTCAATATTCCACCTTGATGATAGCCAGAGAGGGTTTCACAATAGGATTGTTCTAACGATATAACCCATGATGTGGCTTCAGTGTAGGGAACTGGTTCTAAGGCGTTACCTTTGGGTGGTCAGTCGGCTAAGCCACTACTCAGTGAGAAGCTAGTTGTACTTATAGTTCAGGTCAAGGATTCCTAAATTATGAGTGTTCTACATGAGTTCCAGAGGAAGTGACCTATGAGATATCAGGGTGATTCAATCCCACAGGCAGCTGATGACTGGCTTGATGTAGTCACATGAGTTTTCCTCCTAGTGAGGACACCTCCCGATCATATTGTGATCCAAGTGGTGAGCCTTCTACAAGGTTTTGCTGAGCGATGGTGGATTTTAGTGATGCAGTCCCATGAAGAGGTGACGCTAACTTGGGTGGTGTTCAAGTGACTCTTCAAGGAAGATTTTTACCCATCCATGTTGAGGTCAGTGCGTATCCATGAGATTCTATAGATTCAGTAGGGTCACATGATTTTGTACTCAGCAAGGTTCACAGACCTATCAGGTTACTCCCTAGACATGGTGTGAGACCAATTCTTCAGAGCTCAGACCTTTAAGAAGTTCCTCCATAGAGAAATCTGAAATGGTGTGGTCTCCTTGTGACTTACCACTTATGTAGGGGTATTGGATTGAGCTTTATTAGTAGTATTGCGCTTCTGGGCATAGGGATTAGTGGATGTGGCCCATGATGGTGGTCAAGATGATGAAGATTCTGCAATATCTAGTAGATGAAATATGACAATATCATGAAATAGGAGACATACCCATGCCTATACTCAGGAGTAGGGCTTGTAGAGTAGGAGCAACATTGTGGACCATGTCAACCGTATGAGAGATGGTGTTACACTTGCGTTGGATGGGGAAATATTTCTAGGGATAGTTCATTCCACGGTGATGCTGAGAGAGAGCCAATTGATGGGTGAACTTGGAAGAGGTAGGTTTTCTCTAAGGGAGTTCCACAAGATGGAGGAAAATGTGGAGGAGTTGGGAGATCAGTAGTTGGAGAAATGAGATTTGAGGTGGTTCCACCACCACCCCTAGGTGACCGACGACTGGATTAGGGAACTTGAGGACATGTGTGAGGACAAATGCAACCCATATAGGCCTTTGACCTAGAATTTTTTGTGGTTGAAAATTGGTAAAATTTATTTTCTTTATAATTTATTTAGTAGTAATTGTTAGACATTGTTTGAGGTACTCTTTTCTTTATGCTTATCTCTTAGGGTTTAAATAGGGTGGAGAGGGGAATTAGTAGAACCATGTGTTGTTGTTGTTCGATGTATCTTTGAATCCATAGGATGGCGGGGGGTATTTCCCATTCCAAGATGTAATTTTATGATGTGATAAAAACCACCAGGGTGATTCAGTGTTCCACAAATTAGATTGTATTGATGTGTGGTGGATGAGTCCCTCTGACATGTGTGTTTGAGGTGAGGTGATGTGTTGGTGGTTACAAGAGAGGGCCTAATAAGACCTAATGTGATCATTTGGGAAGACTTTTATTTTTTAGTAACCTCATGTTCATGGTGTTAGACTTGAATGCAATATTCCCAAGGAGGGAACTAACACAGTTTGACGTAGTTTTGGATTCATGATGAAGAGGGGTAATTTCCCCATCGATGCATATTTTTGGGATACGATCAAAATTGTGCAGGTGAGTTAGTGCTTCCTAAAGAATATAGTATCAAGGTGTGGTGGATAAGTTCCTTAGACATGTGTGTTCAGGGTGAGGACACACAGTGGTGTGTTGGATAATTTCCTGGCCTTTCCAATCGAATTTATCTTCTTGACCCTTTTTTTCTTAGCATCCCTAGTGGTGAGAGATCCTTTCATATAATCATTCCATAGAGGTAGAGTTTGAACCTATGGTTTTTCTGAAGTATAGGTTGGTTTAATACCATCTATAATCTTCTAGGATTCCACTAGTGGGTATGGTGGTTTTTTTGGAAAGCTATGTTACAAATATAGGTTCACAGATAAAGGGGCACGGTAATACCTAGTGTATGAGCTTGGGTAGACCTATTTTATTTTTTTTGGTACCCTTACGTGATTAGAATAAAAATTGAAAGAAATAAACATGAGGAGGTTTCAATACAGTTCATCTAGGGGTTTATGTGAACTGTGGGGTTTTGTAGGTATCTAAGTCAGGTTAGAAAGGTGGTGCACTTCAAGAACCTATGAATATAGAGGGATAATGATGCTTAGTGTTTTTCCATATATTGTAACTGAGGAGAAATGTTCTTTATTGTTTCATGATGTTTGACCTGGTTGGAGATGGATACGACTGTGGTTTGACCTTGGTGGTTCTCCCGAGTGCATGATTTGAACTAGAATTGGAACCCCTGGTGAGGTTTCTAGCATGAGAGTTTCAAAGTATATCTTAGTATCTTTTCCCAATACGTATCCTTTTTTCTTTTAAAGGATGAAAGGATTTAAGGTGGTAGTGATTTAGTAACTCATGTTTTGACCTAGAAGACTTTGGAATATTTATAAGAATATTTCCGAATCCAGGAACTGAGTAGGCAGAGGAATTAGGGTCCCAGAGAGCCTCAGTGTGGTGATTTTAAAAATATTAAATATATTTTGTCACACACACATAGTTTATATTGGAATGTGGAATTACTCCTAATTGGAGCATCATATCGAATTTTTGAGACTTCAATTGAGTTTTTAACATCTTGTTTACCCTAGGAATGACATAAAGTTGTCCGTGCATGTAGTTTTGATTAGAGGCGAGTCAGTAGGGCATTACATGGTGGATTAATTAATTAAATAAAAATTTTATTAAAAATATAACCTAACCCTATCCTCCACTCATGTTGGTTTCAAAAAACACCAAAGAGGAGAAATGAAAGTCAGTGTGAGAAGTTCCCCTTAAGGTCGGTGGGTGTCACTTCATTTGGGATATCTATGTCTTAGAGATGATAGGATTTGATGTTATACTTAGAATGGACTGGTTACTCTCCTTTAAATCCTTATTCAATTGATATCACCTTATAGTGAGTTTTACATCACCAAAATGTGGATCATTTCTATTAAAGGGAGAGTGGGATATCCAAGAAAGCTAATCTAGACCTATGTAATGTGGGTTGAGTGGGATGAGAGAAAAAATTTAAAGTTTATATCTGGAAGACCAAGGAACACATCAGATGGATTTTCCTCTAGTGGTGTATCATTTCAGGGATGTCTTCCAGGACAAATTTTCAGGCTTAACTTTGGTGAGAGAGGTGGATTTCTCTATTGATCTAGTACTAGAAGCTGCCCTGATATCCATTACTCATTATATGATAGCTATGATGGAGTTGCAAGATCTCAAGGGGCAACTAGAGGATTTTGAGTTATAGGGGTTTATATGACCTAGTACTTCTCCATGGGGTTCACTGGTCTTTTTTGTGAAGAAGGAAGATAGTACCCTCAGGCTATGCATGGACTATCAGAAACTAAACTAGTTGATAGTTAAAAATAGACATCCCTTTCCACATATAGATGACCTACTTGATCAGTTTTGAGGATCTTGAGAGCTCTCAAAGATAAACTTGAGGTTAGGATATCACCAGGTACGTGTTCGGCCTACAAACATACCTTGTATAACCTTTTGTAGCATGTATGGGCTATATGAGTATCTTTTTAGGCAGTTCAGTATCATAAATGTGCCAGGAGTTTTCATAGAAATGATCAATCAAGTGTTTTATCCTTACTTGGATTCTTTTTTGGTGGTTTTTGTAGAATACATCTTGGTGTATTCTCACAATCAACACGACCATTCCTACTATCTTGAGATCATTCTGAATATACTAAGTGATCATGATTTATATTCTAATCTCACAAAGTGCCTCTTCTAGATGGATTATATTCACTTCCTGGGTCAAGTCATCTCAAATACATGAGTATCATTGGACCCAGAGACAATGAGAGAAGTAGTTAACTGGGAGAAGCCCAAGAACTTCTTTGAGATGTAGAGTTTTCTAGGGTTGATAGGTTACTACAGGTGTTTCATAGAGGACTTCTCATGCTTAGAAGTTATGATTACATGCTTGAAAAATAAGGGTGTGAAGTACATATGGTCAGATTCTTACAAGATGGCCTTTGAGGAGCTAAAAGGGGGATGAACATAAGCACCAATATTGATTTTACCAGAGCCGGGTAGGAGTTACACTGTGTACTTTGATGCATCATGTATCGAGCTAGGAGCAGTACTTATACAGGTGGATCAAGTCGTTGTGTATGGGTCTTGATAGTTGAGGAAACATGAGAGGAACTATTCAACACATGATCTTGAGTTAGTTGTGGTTGTACATGCCTTACACTGTTAGAGACATTACTTATCAGGGGAGCATTTTTTTGGTGTACATAGACGAAAAAATTATCATGTACATCTTTACTCAGTGTGATCTGAATTTAAGGTAGTGATGGTGGGTAGAATACCATCAATCCATTGACTTTTAAGTTACCTACATGCCTCGACAAGGCAATTCAATGGTTGATGCACTGAGTACGATGAATCAGATGCATGCAGTGCAGTAGTCCAATACAGAGTGGAAAATCATGGTGTTGTTCTATGAGATGCACTTGGAGGTGCAAAACAGTCAGGGATAGACTTTCCTTGTATCCTTAGCTGTTACCTCTACATTAATGGACATAGTGAATTTGAGGAATCTATCAGATTCTAAAGGTCTAGTTCTATGGGAGAGTATGTTAGGTGAGGACCCTCATCCTGGTTGGACCATAGGAAAGGATGAGGTTTTGCAGTTACATGGTCACATATGAGTGTCAGAAGACATGCACGAGGAGTTAATGAGTGATTTTCATGCTTTATTTTGGGCGGTGCATAAAAGTTTCACTAAGATGTATCAGGATTTACATCATTAGTTATGGTAGCTAGGTATAAAGAGATATATCGTTGGTTTTATTATGAGATGTTTCACATGTCAGCAGGTGAAGGCGGAACACCAAAGACCATCAAGACTATTGAAGCATCTACCCATTATTGGGTGGAAATAGAATGACATCATGATGTATTTTTTGATGGGTTTAACAAGGTTTACATGAGGTAATGATGTATTATGGGTTGTGGTTGATAGGCTTATGAAGGTTTCACATTTACTACTGATCAACGAAACCTTCAATATTGATGAGCTTGGAAGGTTTTACATATGGGAGATTGTATGACTACACAAGGTTTCTCATTCTATTGATTAAAATTGGGATACATGTTTTAATTCTAATTTTTGGAATGGGGTATAGAGGGATTTGGGTACATTGGTTCTTATAAGCACAACTTACCACCCCCCGATAGATGGCCAGTCAGAGCGCATGATTCAGGTGTTGGAGGACATGCTTAAGGCATACATCCTAGATTTTGGGGGGTCCTTGGAGACACACATATCCCTTTTTGAGTTCACATACAACAATAGATTCTAAGATATTATTTAGATGTCTCTATATGAGGCTTTATATGGTAATCCATGCTGATCACCCCTGTGTTGGTTGGAGGTAGGACATGTAACTTTGATGGGCCTCATCTTGTCCAGGAGACCGCTAAGAAGGTTTAGTTGATTCCAAAGCAGATGAATACTTCTTAGTCTCATCAAAAATATTATGCTAATATTTATAGATGACCTCTAGAGTTTTAGGCCAGGGATAAAGTTTTTCTAAGTGTCACACTGAGGTCGAACATAAGAGGATTAGAAAACAGGGTAAGATTTCTCCTAGATACGTCAGTCTGTTTGAGATTCTAGAGAGGGTCAGGCTGGTTGTCTACCAATTGCAGTTCCCTCAGGGGTATAGGGATATGCATGACATTTTCCACATTTCTCAGTTGTGATGTTACTTTTCAAACCCATCTCACACCTTTCATCCCAAGGAGGTGGAGTTACAGGAAGATGTGTCCTTTGGGGGTCATCCTATTTGTATTGTGGATCATAGCACACAGGTTATCCATGGCTGGTCTGATCCTTTGGTATGGGTGCCATGACATCACAGCTAAGTGCAAGATGAAACCTGGGAGAGGGATTCCGATGTTCGATCATAGTGGACGAAGTTATTCTCTGATGTTTCCTCACCACCATTGGAAGGGAAATTTGGGAATGAATTGCTTGAAATGGGGAAGTTTGTAAGAACTTGATTCTTCCTTAGAGGTATTGATCATTCCTTTTTAGTTCATACTTAAGAAAATGAGGGAAAAGAGGTCAAGGGATGGTTGTAGGCCTATTACACAATGTGACTGGGAACTACACGCCATGTACTTATAGGTACATGAAATATATATTCAACTACATTCCATGTAATCTTGGTATAGTGACATGAAATGGTTTATCTGGAATCTATACAAACACAACGTGTAGTATCAAAGACACATCGTGTAATTTTTTTATTGATTAAAATGGGAATTATAATTATTTTTGTGAAAATGGATAGGGTCTCTCTCGAGTTGATGAACAAGAAGCATCAAACCTTCAATCCCTTCCCAATTGATCATTTGAACCCTGATTCCTTCACTGTTGGTTGTGTTTGAACCTGATAGGTAAGCTATTGATTCCCCTTGAGCCATTCTTTTTTATTTTTCTCTTAATAAAGTTATTTAAGGTTGTCTATTTATCATCATTTTTTATATCTACATCATTATATCTTGAATTGGATACTAAGTATGGATTAGGAGAGTCGTACTATGACAAGGTAGGTGGTTTTATTCCTTTCGCTCGATGTCAAGTTGTTTATATGTGTCATAGTAACATTCTCCCAGGTTTAGGGTGTATACATGAATAGAAATTGACCCTTGTTATTGCCTAATGATGGTTAGGTAATCAATTCAATTAATTTAATTACCCCATGGGTACGTTTCCCTCAGATGACCATTGTTTGGCTATTTGGCCTAGTATGCCTGTGGGCATGCCTTTGTTTCCGTTTTTTGGATTGTTTAAAATGAAATTGGGTAATTGAATGTTTCCCACCTGAGATTAAAACTGCTTAATCATTGTGATAATTTAATTCACATGTTTTCATGTTATACATAAATTTCCTATGTGAGTATATTTGTTTAATCCTTGTAATTGTTAGATTACATATTAGTCTTGTGATATGAACTTCCCATGAGTGTATTATTGTTTGATCCCCGTGATAGTTTAATTCACTTGTTTATTTTTTTTGTAATTTCCATGTGAGTTGTTATTATGTTAACCATGTAATAGTGTAATTACATGTGTTTTCTATTATGATGAACTGTTGATATTCCAGGCTCGACCCTATTGACTGCTATGAATGCGAGTGAGTATTTGTATACATGTGGGTGTATATTTGTATGCCTATAGGTGAGGATTTTTTATGCATGCCAGAAATATTTTTTATGCCTACAATCAGGGTTTTTCTATGCTTGTGGGTGAGGTATGGAATTGAATTTTGAAATGGAATAACTTATGGCGTGTCTTCTAAGACATAACACAAGATTGGATTCAGTATTCACTTCACTTTTTTAGATAGCCTTCTAAGGTATTAGTTGATCATCCTTTATACGGGGGATTGAGGGGCTTAGGCCAGATCTTGAGACTTATGTAACTTAATGTAATTGAATGGTTAAACTAAAAATAACGAATGAAAATGGACAATAGAACTTGTAGTATTGTTTAATTTTGAGTACTTCTTAGTTTACTACTTTTCCTTTTTGTACACTACTTGTTGCATATACTCACTGCTATATAGGCATATAACTTGGGTGGTTTCCTAATTGTATTTTTTTATCACACCCTGTTTGGGTCATGCATTTGGCCCAAAAAATATTATATTGCTGTAAGTGTCAATAAGGGAAACCACCCTTCTACAGGTACTTGAGATGCTGTTTAGGATCCGGAGAGCATGGGAATGATATGAGGCTTGCAATGCTTCTTAGTTTCCTTTGTTTCTTTTTATTTTAGAACATATATTGTGGATTCATGTAGTGTACCTGTTTTACCATTTTTCTTAGAACATAACATGGTTCATCATCCTTTATATGGAATGATTCTTGGTTATTTATCTTATCAGTCTTCCACTATTTATTTCAGATGTATGTTGTTTAATAATTCCGTTATTATATTATTATTTATTCTACTATGTTACAATTTTCTAATGAGGGCATAGTTTCCCCACTATCTCACCCTAGGCCCTATTTTCTAGTTGAAAATATCTGGAATTTGGGGAAATGCTCTTGAGGCCATGTGACCAACTGGGTATGGGTTACCATTTGAGTGGAATCCATATTTGGGATGTTACATATGAGGTGGGATGTATCTAACTTTGTATTGCGGTGTTATATGTGTCAGAAAGTTAATGTGGATAATCAAGGGCCCCTGATTTTGCTTCAGCTACTACCCATTCCTACCTGGAAGTGGGACGAGATTTCCATGGACTTCATTATCATCTTTCCTTATACAACCAAAGGGAAGAATGACATATGGGTATTGATTGATCTTCTAACCAAATTTTCACACTTCATTCCAATTTGAGATTCAACAAAGGTGGATGAGTTGGGATGATTATACATTCAGAAGGTAGTGAGGCTTCATGGTGTGTTGACGACAACTGTTTCTGATAAAGACCCTAATTTTACCTCTTAGTTTTGGGAAGGCCTTCAAAAGGCATTAAGGTCATAGGTGAAATTGATAATGGAATACCATCCTTAAATGTATGGTCAGATAGAGTGGAAAAATTAGATTCTGGAAGATATGATCCGAGCATGTATTCTAGATTTTGACAGTTCATGGGATATAAATTTGGGGTTGGTCATGTTTATATATAATAATAGCTTCCAATCCTCTATTTGAATGGATCCTTTTGAGGAACTCTATGGTTGGCCGTGTCAATCACCTTTTTGTTGGGATGAGGTGGGTGAAACCTCATTATTGTGACTGATCTTAGTGAAAGAGACATATGAGAAGGTCGAGCTAATTAGGTAGCGATTATTGATAGCTCAGAGTCATCAAAAATATTATAACGATCAAATACACCAAGATATTGAGTTTTCTGTGGGTGACTACGTGTTCTTGAAAGTTGAACCTCACCTAGGTCATCACCGTTTAGGTAAGAAAGAGAAGTTAGTGCTAAGGTATGTCAGACCTTTTTAAATTATTGAGAAGGTTGGTAAGGTGGCATAAAGTTTAGATTTTCACTTGTAGTTTACCTCAATTCATGATGTATTCCATATTTCTCAACTGAATAACTGTAACCTAGATCTGTCTCATGTGTTGAATTTGGGAAAATTGGAAATAAAACCTAATTTTTCTATGTTTGAGTGGCCAGTGTGGATAATAAATTCCCAATAGAAAGTGATTTGTAGGAAGTCTATTCCAATCATCCAAATTCTTTGGAATCATGGTAAATATACCCATGAGACTTGGGAGCGAAATTTATGGTTTGGGAAAGAGAAACCGTTTTTATTCTCTTATTAAGATTTAGACTGACTTTCTGGGGGTGGAAAGTTTTTGTGGTTGGGATTATCATCACACCTGTGATTTATTTTGATGTATTTATTTATTTATTTATTTATTTGTTTATATTTTTCCTTTTGGGTTTACTTGGAGTTTTTTTAAGAAAAGTGAGTAAATTTGGGTGGACATAATGTGGTGCACTGTTGGTGCATGGTTAGTAGAAAATGTACGCCCCATCCCAAGTAACCATGCAGTAGGTGGCTAGTTTGAGGTAGTAGCTACCACTCAACTGGCATACAGTAAGTTAGATCATGTGGGATAACCATGTGGTAGGTTCCTTTTGGGATAGTGAGGGGATCATAGTTTCCACATGACTTGGAAAACCATGTGGGAAAACAATGCACATGTCTCAATCATTAAAAATCATGAAATTACTAAACTACACAATTAAAAATAAACCCCAAAATAGTCATTATCTCCCCCACTCAGGATTTATAGCCCTAGGAATTCCTCCCCCTTCTTCAACTCTCCCTTAGGATTCATTTTAGTGGGTTATTTGTCTTGGATTCTTATAGAAACCCTCAAGTAAGTGGTTTCTTTCTTGTTCTTCCCTCTATTATAGGGTTTCCTCTATTGTTCTTTGGATATTGGTTGTACAGAATGTGGGTGACCTATTTTTGGTTAAATATTGTTTCTTAGGGTTATATCTTGATATTTTTTGTTTAATATTTTCTTTATAGGGTGAGATTAAGGTGCACATTAAGTTTTGCACTGGATTCTGAGAGTTTCTTCACTTGAGGTAGGTGGTTCTATGGTTAAAAATTATTTGATTAATTTTAAATGATTTATTTAGTGTTTAAGAGTGTTCTATGATTTATTAGTGTGTTGAGAATGGGGTTTTTAAAGGGTTTTGATATGAATTTGGCTCAGAAGTGTTTTTAAATGAAATTGGGTGTTTTTCAGCCGTGAACACTTGTTTTGGATTTTGAACGTGATTTATAAATTGGGAAAATGTTTAATAAATTGTGAAAGTGGTGAAAATCATGTCTTATAATAGTTTTTGTGTGAGTTGGAATTCAAAATCAATTTTGGTTGTAAAAATGGTGATTTATCAAACATGGTTGAATATTTTGGCATATGTTTATGTGATTGTAATGGTGTATGTGGAATGTGGAATAAAAATAGAGGTCAAAGGGAATCCTTGGTGACTAGGTGGATATACTATGACCAGTATGCTAGTGATTCAAAATTGGAAAGTCTTGGTTTTATTTAGCTATATTTACATATACAACAGTAACTAAAATATAATGATTAGAGACCATAACAATGTTGGATGTAATCCCCTCTAGTGGTTCGTGTATGAGGACATTGTTCAGTGTAGTTTCTATAGCATGTTCCACCAAGATATGATGTTCCTATATACCCACTAGAGCTAGTAACTTTAGCGATTTTCCATGAATTATTACTCTATGATGATAACACACTTACCATTAGCATATATTATACATTTTCATTACTTTAAAATATATAATGTTTCTTTTGTAAATTTTTTCCATGAAAATTTTTAAAGTCTTTATTTTATAAATATTGTATGTTTATTTTTATTATATTTTTATATCATGGAATCTATTTGTTGGTTGTAATCCTACTATGATTTGGATGACACCCTACTTACACCTTTGGGTGTAAGTATACTTGGTTATGTTTGACGTAGGTAAAGGCAATGTGTTTATAGATGGTGGTTCAGGATGCTAGTGGGTTTTACCTTGTAGGTATTGTGGTGGTGGCTTGAGTATGATGCTCCTCTTTTCATATGGTGGTTTTCAAGATAGTTTAGTTTTCCCCTTTTTGTTGTATTCCATTTTGGTTTCCCTTAAAGTTGTAAATTGAATCTGAAAACTCTTATTCCATGTGTGGTTATAAATATCTAGTTTTGTATTATTTATTATTGTTGGCTTTTATGTTTATTTAAACATGTAAAATTACTTTGAATATAATTGTTTGATACCCATACACTTGTTACCCACCCATGGGGATCGAGAACGCCATTCAAGACATTCCACGGATCTGGTTGGGCACTAGGTTAGATGGTATCTTAGCTCAGTTCTTGACATAGAACTAGGCTTGTGAGTATCCTATCCTAAGATATTTTCTACATAGAACCTGATTATGGACTTTGTTTCAGCATACATGGTATTATGTGGTGTGTTTTGAGCATGAAAATTATATAGTGGTGCTTGAATGATTTGGTAGGTTGGTGTGGTTCATAAAGAGAGACAATAGGGCTAGCACTCCCCTCTGGAATTGGGGCATGGGTTTCCCTTACCTCTCTAATTTGGTATAAATGGGACTCCCCATGTTGTGGGTGCGGGTTCAACACCTTTGCATAGTTCTTTAGGGGTTGGTACTCCCCTAATAGATTAGGGCATGGGTTCCACATATCATTATCATTAGTGTACAATGCTCCCCTACCATGCTAGGGTGCGAACCATCCATACTTATTGTCTATATAGAGTAGTTACTACCATGTTTCACCATGGTGTAGGTCATCTATCCATGGAGTTGATACTCCCCTGTCATATCAGTGTGTAGGTCCTACAGACATGACATATAGATAGAGTGGGTACTCCCCATCATGTTAGAGTGCATGTACTCTATCTATAGAGTTAGTGATCCCTTATCATTCTAGGGTGAAGGTTCTCCATACATGTTGTTTAGGCTGATTTGGTACTCCCCTATCACACCAAAGAGTGGGTCACCTAGCACAGGGACAGTAATCCCCTATCGTGTTAAGGTGCAGGTCCCCCATAGTAATCGATCTTGTAAAGTAGTACTCCCCTATCATTCTAGGGTGCAAGTCCTCTAGAAACATAGTGGTACTCCCCATTTTTTGGAATAAGTTCTCTATTCTTTTAGTGGTACTCCCCTGTCGTACCGGGGTGTGGGTACTCACCTAAGTAGTATCATTCCCCCATCTCTGAGTAGTAGCAGGGAGCAGGTCCTCCATTGGAGTTAGTTATCTCTCTTCTATTGAGTGAAGTTACTATGTATATGCATGTTCGCTAGTTACATTCAATAAATGGTTAGGAGTTAGTGCTCCCTCAGCAGACAGAGGTGCGGGCCACTCCATACAAGAACAAAATAGGTTTTTTAGGTTAGTCAGGAGTAGTAATCCGTCAACTATAGGGTAGTGGCGAGGTTTAGGTCCCTCCATTCTCTCTTTCTAGAGAGTATTCATGAAGTGCATAGTATGTATTAGTTTTCCATCAAATATGTGAAGTGGTTAGGGGAGGGTCTCTCCACTTGGTTTTCTCATAGCCTTGAGCAGGGAGCATGCTAGTGATATAAGTACCTCTAGTGCTAGACCTAGTGGGTTGTTCTTGATGAAGCACATTCTCTCAAATGTACGATTAGTAATGGAAGAGTTATTATAGATGGAGTTTATATATTGTATAGGTTCCATCTAGGATATATGAGCTCATTGAGTGTGTTATCTTGGTTTTTTATTACATTTAGAGCCTCAAGTAGAATCCTTTTTCTAGCTATGAGGTCACAACCTCATGAAACATGAAGCCTGAGACAAGTATATCTGGTTGATTATAGGATCCCTTGTGGTGTTGTTGTGTTCTGGATTAACACCTGATTTGGATTGAGTATACGTACATATTTTTTTCCCATGCCTTAGTTTTGGTTACTCTCTTTCCATGGGAGGTGAATATTCATGAGGTATGCCATGTTATTTCCATGTTTAGCTTCTTGTGGTTGGATGAATTTAATCTCCTGCTAGGGTTGGAAAGGACTTGACATGTAGTTTATCTAATCACCGTGTTGAGTACCCTATGTTTTTATGAGGTTAATTCTTGTGGGGTAGAGATTTGTGATGGAGTTTTACTTAATCTCTTATTTGGGATTCTTTTGACATAGTTGAATGGTCATATACAGTCTATGATGGTTTGAGATGGAGTTTCTCTCTCACTGAGGTTCCCTCTAGGTAGGTAGAGAAGACTATTTCCTTTCAATTTATCCCGTTTCTTTTAGGTTTTTGGGGTGCCTACTGATTATTTTTATACTAACCCTAGAATGGGATTTTTCTATACACATTGTATATTTTTCAGACCACAATAATTTTGAAGCAGTCCCCATAGGACCTGGGACAGGTAGGTCTTAGTGAGCTAGACCGACCAAGGTGTTTAATAGGGTTGGGATGATGAGATTTCCCAATTTTTTCATTTGAAAATGGTCCTATCCTTCTAAGAAGGTTGGATTATTTTTATAGTTTTCTTTTGGTGGGTGTGTGTTTTTTACTTCTTACACTTTCATTACTTCTATTGTACTCTAGTTTGAGAAATATGTATGCATGCATTTTAGTTTTGATCTTTTTATATATATCTCTATAATGTTTCATTGAGGTGTTTTTAAGTGTGTGTGTACAAGTAAATTGGGAAAAGTCGTCACTGATTTTAGTTATGCCTTAGGTGATTGTCACCACCACCTTACATATAGAGTCGGTCTTTGGGTAGTCACAGATCGAGACTCAACATGGGTTGGGTCATGATAAATTTGAATCATATCGAGTTCATTCCTTGGGATTTTGTTAAAACTATTCCCATTAATAATATTTGGCTGGGTTTCATAGAAATAGTGTTATGGTGTTTTGAGCTTGGCTCTTAGGCTATAGGTTCCATTTTTTGGGTGGTGGATGACATATCCATTTAACAAGATTAAGTTAAACTTCTTTTTGAATCAGTATATTAAGGAAATGGTCGTATGGGAAATAATGGTACATACATCATGTTGGACTAGGTTTTGGTTTTTATTTCCTTGTACTTATTAATTTATCTCACTCGATATATTATTTGACCATGGTGAATCTAGAATTCTATTTCAATATTCCACCTTGATGACAGACAGACAGGGTTTCACAATAGGATTGTTCTAATGATACACCCCATGATGTGGCTTCAGTGTAGGGAACTGGTTCTAAGGCGTTTACTTTGGGCGGTCAGTCGGCTAAGCCAATACTCATTGAGAAGCTAATTGTACCTATAGATCAGGTCAAGGATTCCTGCATTATGAGTGTGCTACATGAGTTCTAGAGGAAGTGACCTATGAGATATCAGGGTGATTGAAACCCACAGGTAGCTGATGATTGGATTGATGTAGTCACAAGAGTTTTTCACCAAGTGAGGACACCTACCGATCATATTGTGGTCCTAGTGGTGAGCCTTCTTCAAGTTTTGGACAAGCGATGGTGGAGTTTAGTGAGGCCGTCCCATGAAGAGGTGACGCTCACTTGGGTGGTTTTTAAGTGACTCTTTAAGAAAGAGTTTTACCTAGCCATGTTGAGGTCAGTGCGTATGTAGGAGATTCTACAGCTTCAGTAGGGTCACATTATTGTGTACTCAGCAAGGTTCATAGACTTACCAGGTTACTCCCTAGACATGGTGTGAGACCAATTTTTTAGAGCTCAGAACTTTAAGAAGTTACTCCATAGAGAAATCTGAGATGGTGTGGTCTCTTTGTGACTTCCCACTTATGTATGGGTATTGCATTGAGCTTTAGTAGTAGTATTATGTTTCTTGGAAGAGGGATTGGTGGATGTGGCCCATGATGGTGGTCAAGAAGATGAGGATTTTGAAATATCTAGTAGATGAAATATTAAAAGATCATGACATAGGAGACATACCCATGCCTATACTCAGGAGTAGGGCTTGTAGCGTAGGAGCAACACTGTGGACCATTTCAACTGCAGGAGAGATGGTGTTACACTTGCGTTGGACGGGGAAATCTTTCTAGGGATTGTTCTTTCCACAGTGATGCTGAGATAGAGGCAATTTATGGGTGAACATAGAAGAGGTAGATTTTGGCTAAGGGAGTTCCACAAGATGGAGGAAAATGTGTAGGAGTTGGGAGATCAGTAGTTAGAGAAAGGAGATTTTAGGTGGTTCCACCACCACCCCTAGGTGGCCCATGACTGGCTTAGGGAACTGGAGGACATGTGAGAGGAAAACTTCATCCCATAGAGGCATTTGACCTAGAATATTTTAGTATGAAAATAGGTAAAATTTATTTCCTTTATAATTTATTTAGAAGTAATTGTTAGACGCTGTTTGAGGTACTCTTTTCTTTCTGCTTTTCGCTCAGGGTTTAACCATGGTGGAGCAAGGAATTAGTAGAACCATGTGTTTTTTTATGTAGCTTCGAATGAATAGGAGGGGGGGGGGGGTCTTTCCCATTCCAAGATGTACTTTTATGATGTGATAAACCCATCAGGGTCATTAAGTGTTGCAAAACTTTTATAGTATTGATGTGTGGTGGATGAGTCCCTCTGACATGTGTGTTTGAGATCGGGTGATGTGTTGGTGGTTACAAGAGAGGGACTGATAATACCTAATGTGATCATTTGGGAAGATTTTGTTTTTTTTAGTAACCTCATTTTCATGGTGTCATATTTGAATGCAATATTCCCAAGGAGGGAACTAACACAGTTTGACATAGTTTTGGATTCATGATGAAGAGGGGTAATTTCCCCATCAACGCATATTTTTGGGATACGATCAAAATTGTGTAGGTGAGTCAGTGCTACCCAAAGAAGACAGTATCAAGGTGTGGTAGATAAGTTCCTTAGGATTTTATGTTTAGGGTGATGTAACACAGTGGAGTGTTGGAGAATTTCTTGGCCTTTCCAATGGAATTAATCTTCTTGACCCTTTTTTTCTTAGCATCCCTAGTGGAGAGAGAGCCTTTCATATAATCATTCCGTATATTTAGAGTTAGAACATTCGGTTTTTCTGAATAATAGGTTGCTTTCCTACCATCTATAATCATCAGGGATTCCACTAGTGGGTATGGTGGTGTTTTTTTGGCAAGCAATGTTACAAATATAGGTTCACAGATAATGGGGCCCGGTAAGACCTAGTGTATGAGATTGGGTAGACCTATTTTGTTTTTTGGTACCCTTACATGATTAGAATAAAAATTGAATAAAATAAACTTGAGGAGGTTTCAATACAGTTCATCTAGGGGTTGATGTGAACTGTGGGGTTTTGTAGGTATCTAAGTCAGGTTATCAAGGTGGTGCACTTCTATACCCTATGACTGTAGAGGGATAATGGTGCTTAGTGTTTTCCATATATTGTAACTGAGGAGACATGTTATTTATTGTTTCATGATGTTTGACCTGGTTGGAGCAGGATGCGAGTGTGGTTTGACCTTGGTGGTTCTCCTGAGTGCATACTTGGAACTAGCATGGGAACCCCTAGTGAGGTCACTGGCATGAGAGTTTCAAAGTAGATATCAATATCTTTTCCCTATGACTATCCTTTTTTATTTTCAAGTATGAAAATATTTAAGGTGGTAGTGATTTAGTGACTCATGTTTTGACCTAAAAGACTTTGGAATATTTATAAGAATATTTCCAAATCTAGGAACTGAGTCGGTAAGGGAATCAGGGTCCCAGAGAGCCTCAGTGTGGTGATTCTAAAAGTATTAAATATATTTTGTCACATGCACATAGTTTATATTGGAAGGTGGAATAACTCCTAATTGGAGAATAATATCAAATTTTTGAGACTGCAGTTGAGTTTATAAAATCATGTTTACCCTAGGAATGACATAAAGTTGTCCGTGTGAGGAGTTTTGGTCAGAGGCAATTCAGCAGGGAGTTACATGGTGGATTAATTAATTAAATAAAAATTTAATTAAAAATCTAACATAACCCTATCCTCCCCTCATGTTGGGTTCAAAAAACACCAAATAGGAGAAACCTATCCTATCATATTCCCCTTTGGTGATGGTGACCCGATGCCGAATCAAAGAGATAAAGTGTTTCTGTTCTCAGTTTCTGACACAGATTATCATTGTATTGATAAGCAGCACGATCTGGGCATTATTCTACACCTGAAGCTTTGGTGTTAAGCCGTCAAGGTAGGATGTTTCGTTTTTAGGTACCAATCCACTTCAGTAATCTTTGTTTTAAAGTTTTAGAGCCCAAATATAATTACTAGAGATCCCTCCTAGGTTTATCTATAGGTTTCAGGGTAAACTGGGGAGAATCAAGCATTTTTGGAGGTGATTCATGACTGGAATTACCGTCTATACGGCTTGTAGTTCAGTGAGACATGCCATGTAGCCCTTCCTCTTTATGGAATATTACTTTTGGATATTACACACCATGTAATGAGATTACACTCCAAGTATTGACCCAAACCATGTGACCATGGGACATGTATTTCCATATCCATGTCATAGTACATGGTCGTGTGAAACTACACGACCAAAGTACATAGACAAAAGGTGCCAAAAATGAGCATGATCAAACTACATGACCAAGGGATGGGTGAAGAGGGATATGCTGTGTAATATAAGTACAAGTCGTGTACCCCTACAGGGGTTGGAAAATCGTGTAGACATGATACATGACCAGGTGCTCTAGTGGGTTCACAAGTTGTGTGGGCCCCAGTGCAAACCATGTACTTCTTGGATTCTTCTTGAGATCTCCTTCCTTCTGTATCTATTTCTATGGAACTCAGATCCAAGCTAGTTAGTTAGCCATCCTGATCATATTTTCATGTAAAACATGATTATTTCATTCATTTCAGCCTATGGGGTATGATGTAGCGTGTTTCAAGCAAGACACTTGTGTAGTGGTGCTTTACCGATGAGGAAGGTCGGTGTGGTTCATAAAGGGGGATTCTAGGTGTAACAACCAATATTTTATGGTATCTATATTATTAAATTTAATTTATTTTACAACAAACATTTCACACAATACCAAGATTAAACGAACAATAGTATATAATTAAATATCATTATTTTAACATGACCATTATAACCAAGCCGTTAAAATAAAGGGAATAGATAATATTAACCAAATTATGAAATTTGTATATTATATATTTAATTAAATGTTTTTACATTAATAGAAGTGATTTTATAGGCATAAGAAAATAATGAATCGAATTTCTAGAATTAAAATGCTATATTTTCCTAAAGGTAGTTTTACTGCATTTTAATAAAGAATTTGTTTTAAAAATAAATTTTGAGACCTTTATAAATTCTACTGATCGAAAGAAACTTTATGTTTAAAATTTTAATGTCAAAATTATTTTAGAGTGAAATTTTGATATTTTCCAGTGAATAGTGAAAAATATGAATTTTTATAAAATTGTCACATTCAATATAATTAATAATATATTTATGATTTGAATAGAAACCTCACCTATTAAAGTGTAAATAAAATTTAGGCATATTATGAATGAAAATATATTATATTTATATCATGTAATAAGTAATTGAATGTTTTAAAAATAATAAATTCAGTATTTATATTTTTGTGAAACATAAATGTTTATTTACAATTTTATAATCAACATAATAATTTAAAATAAAATATATTTTCATAAAAACGATTCATAAATTAATAATTTATTTTCTTATGATTATAAGATAATTTTATGTGACTTTAGTTAATATTTTAATGTGTCATAAAATCAGTTATAATTTAAAAATTGATATTTTTTGAATAAATAAATTTTATTTAAAAATTAAACTTCTCATATTTTTAAAATTATTTTCATAAAATGAAGTCAATTTTTTAATTCTACACATCAAAAAATGGTTATGGTGAATTTTTTGTATATTTCTATAATAGTTGATTTTTTATGAATAGTGAAATACGGTAATTTACTGTATTTAAAAAGTACAAGAATTATTGAGTCATAAATTATGTATTCCTAATGTAATCCCATAATCTTGAACTCTACTTAATTATTTTAATATATTTAGTGAGGATTCTCATAGCCCCACACATGCGGCTTTGGTGTAGCAGGTTTGGGGTTTGGGGCAGCAGTTATGGGGTCCAATCCTCAGGCCACATCTTTGTTGTGTGTGTGGAGCCACCATTTGAAGTTTTAATAAAACATTTTAGTGATAATTCTCATACTATTCATATTTTTGAGCCAAAATAATAAAATAATGAATAAAATATTCAAAAAACACCCCTCTCTTCCACTATAAATACCACCCCTCACCACCTATTATCCTCATACTTCTTATGCCTTGAATCTTGTCCAATTTTGACCAACCCTCTTCCCAATACTATTCCACATTTATAAGAGGTTCTGGTCTCAACAAAAAGACCAAAACCAATTTTCCTAAGGAGGTTCTCAAGGGTAAGAATGCAAGAGGTAAAAACCTCTTTACTTTTCTTTTAATTTCTTTTCAATTTTTTTCTCATTCTCTCCTAACCTCCTCTTTACAAACATTCAGGATAAATAAAGTGTATTATATAAAGTATAATTTTATTATTTAAATGTAAAATCCACCATAAAGTCTCTTCTCCTCTTAATTTTATTCTTAAAAAGAAAACATCGTCTGTGAGGTGTCGATTTACCACCTTTGTGGATGACATGGTTTCATTTTTCAATTATGCCAACAAGGATGACCATGAAACCATTTTTATGGTTAACAAAATTATAATATATATATTAAAAATTATTTAGAGTTTTATAACAAGTATATATACATAATATTAACTAATAAAAAAAACTAGTTCATGATGATAAAAAAACTGCCAAAATAATCTAAACGATTACCACTAACATTTTATCTAATGATTCATCATCACACCAAATAACAAAATGAGTTATATAACCTTTTAATCTTCGGGATTTTCATTAATAACATATAATTTCAATTCTGTATAACTATTCCCATTTTACATGATCTTTTGTACATGTATACAAGTGAACCAATCATGAAAACCAAGGAAAAGAACACTCCCAAACGACAGAATTAAATATTATAACTCATCAAAAAGGACATAAATGAACTTAATAAAATTATAATAAATCAAATTCATGTTAATTAGGTTATGAAATAATTTATTAATGAAACTAATTTCATTATCAAAGACATTAAGATCAAGTGTAGAACATATTCAGACATAAGGTAAGGGTTTCCTCATCTCACTTTTATTTCAGTGAGACGTGCCTTATTCACCATTATTTCATCTGTGTAATGTATGTATACTGACCATTAATGTATAATATAATTAATCAATTTATATTCATGCTATTATATGTTTCATTTTATGATCATTAATTTTTTGGGGTATACAGTTCAACTGTTTGTAAACTGGTATGAGTTTCTACTTGATCATCCATTTTTCATTCGGGTTATGCTTTCTTTCTCTTTACCCAAATATAATTCTTCTTTATTTTTATATAATTATTATAAATTCTATTTATATGTTACAAAATAAATTTTCTAAATCGTTTAATATTTCTTTGGGTGGGGAAATATTTTTTTTATAATGTTTCCTTTTCAATTCTTCCCGATAAGCAAGTACAATTTAATGGAACTTTCAAATTTGATACCCATTTTCAAGTACACTATATAATTTTTTAAGCCAAAAATATTTTTATAAAGTTAAAATTTAATCACAAAGAAATATCTTAGTTAATTTATGGTTTTATGAAAACATTTATTCCTTTTATTATTTTAAAAATTGCTTTAATATTTTCCCTTAAACCACACTAAAGAGGCTTATTTCTGAAGCTTATTAAAAAAACATTTTACATGTTTTCACTTAAGTTAGAAATAATTTATACCTAAAAAATAATTTCATTGTCCTTACCTTTAATTTTTTTGTATACACATGTTTATATTATGATTTTATAACAAATAAAAATGATTTTCAAAGTAAATCTTCTTTCCATAGTAAAAGGTTATTTCTCCTAAGAATTTATCAATGATTTTTTTAAATTATTTCATCTATGATTATGATTCAAATATTTGAATTTGGTATGCATTAATTTAATTTAAATATATATTTTTAAATCTATTATTCAAAAAATGAGGAATTTATTAGACTTAGTAAGTGACATGCAAATCCCACTATAGCCCCTCGATGCATTGATAGGTATCACGCGACAAACTTGATTGTGTTCTGCTGAGGCGTTACCCATTTATGTAGAGTTATTGGATGGTGCCTTGATAGTATGTTTATAATCTTTGAAATTATGAATTACCACATTATGATATTATTAATTGATAAATTATGTGATTATTATACTAGTAGAATATATATGGTTAATTTTCATGAGATTATTTGTATGAAATTATTTATTCAGGTTTTATTATTGTCATGATATGCACAAGATTATTTTTCATGGAATGTGTTTAATCTATTCAACTTGTCTTATTATTTATGTTTATATTATCTTCCATTGTATTGTTTACCCTTACTGAGCATCTATGATAACCCCTTTCTTATGTTTTATTTTTCCCCTGGATACAAAGATGTATATTATGAATGATTTATAAGGATAATATAGGAGTTTATAGATGTTTCAAATGGAGTTTCTATGCTGTTTTTCCTTTAAAGTTACAATGTTAAAATTATGTATGTATCTGGTTTTCTAAAGATACTAAACTTTTAGTCCTTTGGTGTGTGACTCCCTTGTTTATTATACCAATTTAATTAAGAAAGGCACCAAATTTGGGCTACTGGGGCTAAGGTCTTTATAATTGGTATGAGATGAATTTTAGTAGAAACCTTGGAAATTGGATTTAAAAAACATAGATTAGGGAACATAACCCTAAGATAGACTTTGAGGATAATAATAAAAGAACATCCAATAATTTTGGTATGGTAGAGATTATGTGGTTATTCCCAACGATACATCCCTATCTAGATACTTCAAGTGGTTGTGGTTCTAACACATATGTACCTAGGGATAAAAAATACGACAAGGTTTATTAGGCCTGACTCAACGTAACTTGGTACATGACAACATGCCTTATTGTGCACCTAATTTGAAACTTTTAAGGTATATTATTAGGATAATTAAAATTTTCTTTACAAACCATTATGATGGATTTAATAGTAAATATGCTCCCAAAGAAACCAAGTTTATGATTATGAGATTATCTATGCATAAATGTTTCAATTTTTGTTTATTATTTTACTTTTTATGGATGATACATTATGTTTCAGGATTTTATGGTCTAATATAGTGTATTCCATTATTTAGAAATAGATATATTGGAATGAATTTTAATCAAATAAATTCACTTAATCCAATGATTAATAATGATACTTTATTTGATGGGTTTAAGCTAGTATTTTGAAGGGAATTAGTCTCCCAAATATTATCATCATATGAGGAAATAATATCATGTTCTAACAAGATAGAGAAAGAATTATACAAGTATTATAACTTAATAGGTAACAAATATAAGAGGAGTAAATCTTGGAAAAAGATAGATAAAGTTAAGAAGGTAAAGAAGTATTTTTCTGTAACACCCCGAGCTTCCATGATACGCTTCTCATTCAATAATGCAATAGCTTGCATTGTACGCAACTTCGAGTTCTAAAACACCACGACTAATCAAAGTAGCCGTTATGAATAGTAATAAACACTTTTTAAAATTATAGAAATTTTATATTCCAAAATGGACTTCATTTTTGGATTCGGAATATCGAAATTAGCCTATGTTGAATTTTTGGTATTTTTCCGAGAACTTCTAATTTTTTATGAATAGTGAAAAATACATAAATTTTTTTTTAATCAAAATAATTTATAGTGATAAGTTATACTACTGAGTTGTTTTAAAGTATTATTAGAATATATTTTTATCATTTTATCCAATGGTGGTCATTAGAATTAATTTAACATTGAAATTGGACATAAACAATTATCAATCTTTTGATATAAATTGTTTCTTAAAAACACGCTATTTGTTGTGACAGTGGGAATTAATTATAAAATTAATTAATGCAACTTATATGTTTGGAATTTTTTAAAATAGACATCATTTTTGAATTCGGAATATCAATTATAGCTTAGGGTGAAATTTTGGCATTGTTCTGAAAAACTTCAATTTTTGATGAATAGTGAAACCACTAAGTGGTAGTTAAATAACTGATTTTTCGTTTAAATGAAATATTACAACTTTTGTGATTTGATTTTCAAAAATCCAACATACATGGTTTTCATTAATAAGTAAAATGTCGTTCAATGAGATTAAAATAATTTTTGGTGAATAGTAACTTTTAAGTTCTTAATCGCGATTAGAGGTAATTAGTGTAGTTTAAGGTAAAAATAATGTTTTAATAATATGAGATGAGCTTGAAACTTTTCCTACTCCTATTTGATGAGTCATGGCAGACCAAGAAATCCCATGGGTCAACTTGGGGACCCCATGGATCCACTTTGGTTGGAAAATGACATTAATATATATTTATTTAATGTTAAAGTAAAAAATGACACAAACATGAAATGTTTTACTAAAACAATTTTTACATGGGGTTATACAAGTCATATTTTTGACTATAAATAGTCACTGGAAAGCTAAAAATATTTTCTACATCATAGTATTTTTTTTATAATTTTTTAGACATTAAATAAATTAAATTATTTATGACATCATTATGATGCAGCAATGACCTCATTATTTAACGATTTTAATAAAATGAAAAGATAATGTAAAATCCAAGGATTAAACTTGTACAAAGACTATTGGATGGGTAGATTTCGAACCCTTATCACCTTATACACGAATTATATAAGTTTGGGACCTTTAGAATCCGAAAAGCATTGTATAATAATGTAAAATTTCCTTACTTTCTAAGAGTGCCCCTCCTCCCCTCTTATAAAAGGCCCCCACCTCTACCACCTCCTTCAAACATTCAAGACATTTTGCTCGGCCAAACTCTGCCCAAATACTCTCCCACCTTTCCCCCCTTACTCCTAGAAGCCTCACTTTGGGCAGAACTCTTCCCAAGGAAGCCTTTGGCTCAAATCAAAAAGAGTTACCCGATTTTGAGGTAATGTCTTCTCTAATGTTGTTTTGTTTTATTTATCTTATCCAACCCCCTAAACTCTTTTTATTAATTTATTTTGTAAAAAAAAAGCAGTATCCTCAATATACTAGGATGTTTTTATAAGAAGGATTCGAGCTACACTTACACACACCTACATCTAATGGTTAAAGAACATACGGTTTCTGTGCATGGCGAATTTCTGCCTCACGAAACGATGATTGTTCAACACTCATATAACACCTTCAAAGGTGGCCATTAAGATGTCACTATATTTATATATGATATATAATATGTTTATGTTTTACTTATGCTTATGTATTTCTCATTTATGTCATACTTTATGATTTCCATTATGGGTAAAAAGCGATAATTTCATTTTAGGAAGTGCGGACTACCTCCCCCTCAAAGTGATTTGAATCGTTAATTCCATATGTGGGATGCATAAAGGATGGAGTAAATGGTATTATACACCATATTATACTGGAATTATATTATACATTTATATCATTATGATTTCATTCCATTAAATACGAAATAGAAATGAAAGTAGCGTTCATGCGTACGTACGGCTTACCGTCTCCATGAATGGTGCATTTCATTTCTTACCTCAAAATGTTACGTAATATTATAAATGAATGTATATAATGGATATATATGATATATATGACATCTAAATCATGAATATAATTCTGGAGATAATGGATATTCTACCACATAAACAACTTGTAATTATAAGAAGTTTATTGTTGACTCAAGTACCAAAGATCGACAAAACGACCGTTATAAACTTAAATAATTACATAATGTTCATAACATTGTAATAAGTGATATAAAAAGGATAATGAAATTGAAAATGGTTCTTAATAAGGTATATATTAACTCTAGTTTATTATTCATGAGGTTAAAGAATGGTTGAGTCAAGTCAGACACAAGGTAAGGGAATTTCTTAACCCAACTTCCATTCTTTGGGTTAATCTCCTACTTTCAAATTATGTCATGATATTATTATGTCCTATTTTGTATATTTACTTTCTATATTTGTACCTATAGTGAATACACATAATATATATCTTTTCTTTTAAAAATGATCTTTTTAAGGACGCCGTCTCAATCTCCTTTCATTGAGGCATATTTGGTTTTATACACAACTTTCTTTTATACGGTGTATAAACCCCTTTGACTTTTACGTTTATTAAAAATGAATCTTTTTTTATATGAAGCGTTTTACTAAACGAAAAAAGGGAATGTTTTTCTTTCCGTACATATGCGGTGACAACGACTTCTCTGCTGCCGTGACCATTATTCGAGTTTCGGCTTCCTCTACAAGCCATATTTTTTTTAAAAGAAAAATAAATACCATGTTTTTCTTTTATTTTATTTTGGTATTGAAAATGGTTTTGAAAGAGTTTTTATTATATCAATGTGTTGTATTGATGTCTTGTGATTGGAATGTGGAAATGTTATGTTTCCTTTATGCATGTTTTATGTGATACGATTATGTTATGGTTTATGATATGTTTAAACCTATTCATATGAGGAATGTATTGGACTTAATAAGTGACGGGTGGAGCCCTCTATAGCTCCTCGATGGATCGGTAGGTCTCATGAGGCAACTAGACATGGAATTGGCCGAGGACCTTTCCCAATTTGATTTATGGTTTTGGCCGAGGCCTTAATCATTTTAGACGTCTTGGCCGAGGCCTTGACAAAATGTTTCAGAATGTCTGGCATTATACATTCCCTCATTATGAAAGTGGTTATTGATATTGCATGTGATTATTCGACTAGTAGAATATCCATGTGAGTAAGTAAATGGCATTATCTCATTTTATTTTTTCCATATTATGCTGAAGTTCAAGTTTAAAAAGGCTTTTGTTTTAGTTATACATTTCCTTAAATGTTAATGTTTATTTATGAAAGCTTCCGCAATATTGTTATCCTTACTGGGCATCTGAGCTCACCCCTTTCAATGTTTTAATATTTTCTAGGATGTGAATAATTATTTTATGAATGACCTGCAGGGGTAGTCAGAAAGGGATATGAGTGTGGACTATGAAGACCATGTTATTGTAGTTTGTTTACTTTTTGATGTAATGAAAGACTTATGAATGTATCTAGTGTTTCCAAGGCTACTAAACTAATCGGTCTTTCGAGACTTGATCTTTTGTGATCATGCCAATGTTACGAAGTAATGCACCGAATCTGGGTAGCTGGGGTCAGGGCGTTACAGTTGGTATCAGAGGTAGTTTAGTACTAACCTTGGAAGCTAGATTTAGATAAACTCTGATTAGAGGACATAGCCCAAAGATAGACTTTGAGGATTAGTATAGAATAACTTCCTAGAATTTTGGTATTATATAATGTTATGAGTTTCCGAGCAATACATCCCTGTCTGGATACGAGCAGGTAGAGGCGGCTCTGGCATAGATGTACCTAGGGGTAAAACCTGAAAACACCACTTTGAGCTAGACTCGAATGGGATCTGGTGCACGACAACGGGCCTTGCTGCACTCTTGGTTACGACACTCCCAGGGGATATTCTTTGGATAATTCTCATTTTCTTTATAAACCACTATGAAGGGTTATGAGTATATACTTCCTCAAAGAAAAAAAATTTAATGGATTATATCCATAAATAGTTCAATTTATGTTAAGTATTTTATAAGTATGGAATTATGTATTTTGATTCATAAACTAATCCAGTTTATTCCATTGTTTAGAAATGGCGCCTAGTGGAAGGAATGTAAACCGTATCAATGCACGCACTCTGTGTAGGGATTTCCCTCCTGCTCAAGATAATTATTGTGGATCTGGAGATACAACTGGTGCTGATCAACTTATTACCATACTGGGACAACTCACTCAAGTTATGAATAATAACCTTACTCCCATGGATCACCCTGATCCACAACGTGGAGGATCAATGTTAGACCGCTTCATGAGGCAACAACCACCAACATTTAATGGGGGTACAAATCCGTTAGTAGCTGAGCAATGGATAAACTCCTTAGAGAAAATATTTCATGCCTTGGGGAGTAGCGAAAGGGAGAAGGTTATCATGGCAGTTTACCGCCTCACTGGAGATGCCGATCAATGGTGGTCATTGATTCAAAACACAAAGGAAGATGATGATGTATCAAATATGGAATGGAGGGAGTTCAAAGAGATTTTCTTAGAAAAATACTTTCCTCATGACCATAGAGCAGATATGGAAAGGCAATTTCTGAGTCTGAGACAAAAGGAGGATGAGAATGTCGCAAAGTATGAGGCCAACTTTACAAGGTTAGCAAGGTATGCTATAGATTATATACGTAACCCAAGAGGTAAGATTGATCGTTTCTTTAATGGGTTAAAACCAATTCTCCGTCGAGCTTTAGTATCACAATCTTTCTCAACATACGAAGATATTGTCTCATGTGCTATCAAGACAGAAAAGGAATTCTCTAAGTCTTATGACAACAAAGTAAAGCAAGAGAAGAAGAGAACGGTGGAACAAGAGACAGATAAAGGGAAAAAGGGAAAGAAGGATTTTCCATTATGTGATAATTGTGGGAAGAATCACCCTGGTACTTGCCTAAAAGTAATGGGAGTTTGTTATAAATGTGGAGAAAAAGGTCACCAGGCGCGTGATTGCAAGGGAAAGAAAGAGGCTATCAATGTTGAATGCTTCAATTGTAGGGAAATGGGGAATTATGCAAATGAATGTCCTAAGCGTCAGGGAAAATTACCTCAGAAAAGGCCAAGGGATCAAGGCCAATCATATGCTGTGACTACAGTTGAAGTGGAATAATTAATGTATTGGTGCTTTTGGACTTAAGGATTATATTTTGGTTATAATAATAATGTGATATATATAAGGATTGTACTGCAGTACTTGTTTTTTTTCATTAAGGTTTTAATATGATGAAGGTAATCATATTTTTAGTATGTGACAATAAGAGAAACTTTACATTGTTTGGGGAATCTGATGTTACAATTGATTTTGGAATTAAGAGACCTTTTAGAGAAAGTCTGGACAGAGGTATTTTGGATAACTATAAAGGTTGGAGTGGATTAAGTTTATCTTTGGATAGTATTGTTTAAGGTTAAAAAAATTTATGAAGATTATTTTTGGAATATTATAGTACTATAGTTTTAAAGGACAAACTGCAGGGTGGGGCATAACCATCGCGTCGGACAAAGCTGAAGGAATCGAACACACAACTATAGTGCGACATGCCTTTATTTCCTACCACTAGCCTACAGGAAGTCCCTAGTTATTACAAAATAATTTTACTAATCTAAATGGTATGTGTTAACATTTGGAACCTTATACAATTAGGATAAATAGAATATTTTTGAGTTCTATTACCTTTTAGAGTGAAAGATGGGTTTTTGGTAAAAAAATATTAATGAATGAAAGTCTACATGACAAGTATGTATATTCCCTTACATTCTTAGTAAATCTCCTAAATAAATTCTTTAACTTTATAAAAGGTAACTTAAAACAAAAACGTTGCCGGTTAACTTTTCCAACTGGGGATTCAATGACCGTTTAACCAATCACAAGTTTGTGATTTTCTTATTGTTAACTTTCTCCTAATACAGTTTTCTACAACTCTCCATCAGACCTTGATGGTTTGTTTTTCTTCCATATCCATATTTTCATAGAATCCTAGTATGGGCTATCTCGGGTGACCTTTGTACTTATCTTTCTTTATTTTAAAGTTATATTTTTATTAACCTTATTTCCGATGTGGGTTTTCTACAAAGGTATTTTCTATTTTCAACCTTTTATTTTCCAAGAAAAATTTCAAATTACTAGGACGCAATTTATTGAAGGAGGGGAGAATGTAACACCCTGAGCTTCCATGATACGCTTCTCATTCAATAATGCAATAGCTTGCATTGTACGCAACTTCGAGTTCTAAAACACCAAGACTAATCAAAGTAGCCGTTATGAATAGTAATAACAACTTTTTAAAATTATAGAAATTTTATATTTCAAAATGGACTTCATTTTTGGATTCGGAATATCAAAATTATCCTATGTTGAATTTTTGGTATTTTTCTGAGAACTTCTAATTTTTTATGAATAGTGAAAAATACTTAAAAACAACTTTTTTAATAAAAATAATTTATAGTGATAAGTTATACTAATGAGTGGTTTAAAAGTATAATTAGAATATATTTTTACCATTTTATCCAATGGTGGTCATTATAATTAATTTAACATTGAAATTGGACATAAACAATTATCAATCTTTTGATATAAATTGTTTCTTAATAACACGCTATTTGTTGTGACAGCGGGAATTAATTATAAAATTAATTAATGCAACTTATATGTTTGGAATTTTTTAAAATAGACATCATTTTTGAATTCGGAATATCAATTATAGCTGAGGGTGAAATTTTGGCATTGTTCTGAAAAACTTCAATTTTTGATGAATAGTGAAACCACTAAGTGGTAGTTAAATAACTGATTTTTCGTTTAAATGAAATATTACCACTTCTGTGATTTGATTTTCAAAAATCTGACATACATGGTTGTCATTAAGAAGTAAAATGTGGTTCAATGAGATTAAAATAATTTTTGATGAATAGTAACTTTTAAGTTCTTAATCGCGATTAGAGGTAATTAGTGTAGTTTAAGGTAAAAATATTGTTTTAATAATATGAGATGAGATTGAAACTTGTCCTAATAATATTGGATGAGTCATGGCCGACCAAGAAAACCCATGGGTCAACTTGGGGACCCCATGGATCCACTTTGGTTGGAAAATGACATTAATATATATTTATTTAATGTTAAAGTAAAAAATGACACAAACATGAAATGTTTTACTAAAACAATTTTTACATGGGGTTATACAAGTCATATTTTTTATTATAAATAGTCATTGTAAAGATAAAAATATTTTCTACATCATAGTATTTTTTTTATAATTTTTTAGACATTAAATAAATTAAATTATTTATGACATCATTATGATGCAGCGATGACCTCATTATTTAACGATTTTAATAAAATGAAAAGATAATGTAAAATCCAAGGCTTACACTTATCCAAAGACTATTGGATGGGTATATTTCAAACCCTTATCACCTTAGCCACGAATTATATAAGTGTGGGACCTTTAGAATCCGAAAAGCATTGTATAATAATGTAAAATTTCCTTACTTTCCAAGAGTGTCCCTCCTCTCCTCTTATAAAAGGCCCCCACCTCTACCACCTTCTTCACACTTTAAAGACATTTGGATCGGCCAAACTCTTCCCAAATACTCTCCCACCTTTCCCCCCTTACTCCTAGAATCCTCACTTTGGGCAGAACTCTTCCCAAGGAAGCCTTTGGCTCAAATCAAAAAGAGTTACCCGATTTTGAGGTAATGTCTTCTCTAATGTTGTTTTATTTTATTTTTCTTCTCCAACACCCTAAACTCTTTTTATTAATTTATTTTTTAACAAAACCAGTATACTCAATATACTAGGATGTTTTTATAAGAAGGATTCGAGATACACTTACACACACCTACATCTAATGGTTAAAGAACATACGGTTTCTGTGGATGGCGAATTTCTGCCTCACGAAACGATGATTGTTCAACACTCATATAACACCTTCAAAGGTGGCCATTAAGATTTCACTATATTTATATATGATATATAATATGTTTATGTTTTACTTATGCTTCTGTATTTCTCATTTATGGCATACTTTATGATTTCCATTATGGGTAAAACGCGATAATTTCATTTTAGGAAGTGCGGACTACCGCCCCCTCAAAGTGATTTGAATCGTTAATGCCATATGTGGGATGTATAAAGGATGGATTAAATGGTATTATACACCATATTATACTGGAATTATATTATACATTTATATCATTATGATTTCATTCCATTAAATACGAAATATAAATGAAAGTAGTGTTCATGCGTACGTACGACTTACCGTCTCCATGAATGGTGCATTTCATTTCTTACCTCTAAATGTTACGTAATATTATAAATGAATGTATATAATGGATATATATGATATATATGACATCTAAATCATGAATATAATTCTGGAGATAATGGATATTCTACCACATAAACAACTTGTAATTATAAGAAGTTTATTGTTGACTCAAGTACCAAAGATCGACAAAACGACCGTTATTAACTTAAATAATTACATAATGTTCATAACATTATAATAAGTGATATAAAAAGGATAATGAAATTGAAAATGGTTCTTAATAAGGTATATATTAACTCTAGTTTATTATTCATGAGGTTAAAGAACGGTTGAGTCATGTCAGACACTAGGTAAGGGAATTTCATAACCCAACTTCCATTCTTTGGGTTAATCTCCTACTTTCAAATTATGTCATGAAATTATTATGTCTTATTTTGTATATTTACTTTCTATATGTGTACCTATAGTGAATAAAAATAATATATCTCTTTTTTTAAAAAAATTATCTTTTTAAGGACGTCGTCTCAATCTCCTTTCATTGAGGCATATTTGGTTTTAAACAGAACATTCTTTTATACGGTGTATAAACCCCTTTGACTTTTACGTTTATTCAAAAGGAATCTTTTTTTATACGAAGCGTTTTACTAAACGACAAAAAGATAATGTTTTTCTTTCCGTACATATGCGGCGACAACGACTTCTCCGCCGCCGTGACCATTATTCGAGTTTCGGCTTCCTCTACAAGCCATACTTTTTTTTAAAAGAAAAATAAATACCATGTTTTACTTTTCTTTTATTTTGGTATTGAAAATGGTTTTGAAAGCATTTTTATTATATCAATGTGTTGTATTGATGTCTTGTGATTGGAATGTGGAAATGTTATGTTTCCTTTATGCATGTTTTATGTGATATGATTATGTTATGGTTTATGATATGTTTAAACCTATTCATATGAGGAATGTATTGGACTTAATAAGTGACGGGTGGAGCCTCCTATAGCTCCTCGATGCATCGGTAGGTCTCATGAGACAACTAGACGTGGAATTGGCCGAGGCCCTTTCCCAATTTGATTTATGGTTTTGGCCGAGGCCTTAATCATTTTAGACGTCTTGGCCGAGGCCTTGACAAAATGTTTCAGAATGTCTGGCATTATACATTCCCTCATTATGAAAGTGGTTATCGATATTGCATGTGATTATTCGACTAGTAGAATATCCATGTGAGTAAGTAAATGGCATTATCTCATTTTATTTTTTCCATATTATGCTGAAGTTCAAGTTTAAAAAGGCTTTTGTTTTAGTTATACATTTCCTTAAATGTTAATGTTTATTTATGAAAGCTTCCGCAATATTGTTATCCTTACTGGGCATCTGAGCTCACCCCTTTCAATGTTTTAATATTTTCCAGGATGTGAAGAAGTATTTTATGAATGAACTACAGGGGTAGTCAGAAAGGGATATGAGTGTGGACTATGAAGACCATGTTATTGTAGTTTGTTTACTTTTTGATTTAATGAAATACTTATGAATGTATCTAGTGTTTCCAAGGCTACTAAACTAATCGGTCTTTCGAGACTTGATCTTTTTCGATCATGACAATGTTACGAAGTAATGCACCGACTTTGGGTAGCTGGGGTCGGGGAATTACATTTTCCCACATCTGATAATTGTGGAAGGAAACACCTTGGGATATGCTTAAGAGGAAACAGAGTATGATTCAAGTGTGGAGAAAAAGGCCTCCATGATCATGATTATAAGGAAAGGAAATAATTTTCTAATATTCAGTACTTCAACTGTAAGGAGATGGGAAAATAGGAAAATAAATGTATCAAGTGTCAAAGGAATATATGCGGAAAGAGCATAATGGACTACGATCAAGATTATTTTACCACAATAGATGAAGAGTAATGATTTATATGCTTGTGTTTGGATTCAAGAATTATGTTATTTGAGTATTTAATCAATAATGATTTGGTTATATGATTCATGAGATAATATTAAATAGATTTTTATAGGATAGTATTGGTGACCATGAAGGTGGTTAGTGATATGATGGTTTAAGTTATGCTGGAATTATTAGATGTTTGGATTTAACGACATCCTTAGATTTTACTCTTGGAAGAATTCATGTTTAAAAGACATTAAAGTATTCATATATTTGGAATATGGGATAAAGAGATAAATTATTTGGAGAATATTATGCTTAGTTGATTTTGGAAATTTAGTGACCTTCCTATTAATTTTTTTATTGATTGTGGATAGATATGTTTTAGACGAGTCTAAAGATTAGCTACTTGTGGAATATATTAAGTAAAATTTAAAAAATTATTATTAATTGATAACACAAGATAACCTTATTGGATTAAGTAAACATTTAAAAGTCGAAGGAATGACTTAAAGACCATATGATTTGTTAAAAGTTCTTCTGGCATGAAAAAATCATCCTGAACATTCATTTCTAGGTGTGCGGGATGAATTAAAAATAGATCTAAGCACAAACATAGGATGGGATTATGCTTATGAAATGGAATATAATCAAGTATGTTTATTTTATGCATTACTTATCTGAATATAAAAATAATCCCTCGAATCTATGAAAAATATTTTGGAACAAAAAATAATCCATTTAATTTTATTTTTGAGAAAGAAATTGTCTTTTAACGGATCACAAGATTTACGGTTTTATGATGGTTAACTTTTTAATGACCATATTTTCTATCACTCTACATCAAAACATGATAGTTAGATTCCTATTCCATGTCCACATTATCACTTTACACTAATTATTTCCTACCCTAAATCTTAATTTTGTGTTGACCTTAAATTTTCCCTTTCCCTATTATTAAGAGGATATTTTGTTAACCCTATTTCTGATGTGGGTTTCCCACAATGGAATTTTGAAGTATCAACCATTAATTTTTAAATTAAAATTTAAAAATAAGAGGAAATAAATTTTTTTAAGGAGGGGAAAATGTAACACCCCAATATTTTATTCTATTTGTCTTTTTAAATTTAATTTCTTTGACATCATTCGTTTTACACTACACCATGCTTAAACAAACAATGATATACAATTAAATAAAATTATTTTAACATCACCTCTATAACCTGTCTATTAAATTGGAGGGAATGAATAGTATTAACCAAATTATGAAATTTATATACTATATATTTAATAAAAATTTTTTACATTCATAAAAATGATGTTATAGGAAAAAGAGGGGAATGGATCCAATTTCAAGCATTAAAAGACTACTTTTTTCAAAAGACAATTTTACTTCCTTTTAATGGATCATTTGTTTTAAAACTAAAATTTTACACTTTTATAAATTATATTGATAAAAATAAACTTCATTTTTAAAATTTTAATATCAAAATTATATTAGGGTGAAATTTTGGTATCTTTCTAAATATATTTATTTTCCAATGAATAGTAAAAATCCCAATTTTTATAAAACTGTCATATTCATTATAATTAATAGTATATTTATGATTCTAATAGTATCATCACCTATGAAAGTTTAAATAAAATTTAAGTGTCTTGTTAATGAAAATATAATATATTTATATCATGGAATAAGTAAATGAATATTTTAAAAATAATAAATTAAGAATTGATATTTTTGTGAAACATAAATGTTTATTAAAAATTTTATAGTCAATAAAATAATTTAAAATACAATATAATTTAATAAAATAGATTCATAAATTAATTATTTCTTGTCTTATTATTATAAGATAATTTCACGAGACCTTAGTTAATATTTTAAAGTGTCATAAAATCAGTTATAATTTTAGAATTTTTATTTTTTGAATAAGTGATGATTTTATTTAAAAATTAAATTTCTAAAATATAGAAAATTATTTTCATAAGATGAATTCCATTTTTTAATTCTACAAATCCAAAAAATGGTTAGTTTTTTTTTCTATTTTTTTAAAATTGTTGATTTTTTGGTGAATAATGAAATATGGTAATTTATAATATTTAACAAATAAATGAATTATTTAGTCGTAGATGATGTATGGTTGATGTAAACCCATAATATAGAACTTTAGTTATTTAATTATTATATTTATTAATAATTATTAAAATATTCGTAGTCTTTATCCAAAATAATTAAGCAATGAATAAAATATTCAAAAAACACCCCTCTCTTTCACTGTAAATACCATCCCTCACCACCTCTTATCCTAACACCTATTAAGACTTGAAACTTATCTAACTCCTTCCCAATACTTTCACCAACCCTCTTCCCCACTTCCATTAGGTTTTGCGCTCAATAAAATACAAAAACTAATTTCCCTTAGGAGGTTCTCAAGGAGAAGAATTCAAGAGGTAAAAACCCCTTTCCTTTTCTTTTAATTTCTTTTAAATTTATTTTATTTTATTATTATCTCCTAATATCATCTATAAAACATGAATTATAACTCCAATATCTTATATAAACTATAATTTTATTATTTTAATGGTAAATACACCATCATGTCTCTTCTCCTCTTCCTTTTATTCTAAAAATGAAAACATAATCCGTAAGGTTCCGATTTACCACCTTCATGGATGACATGTTTTAATTTTTCAATTACATACTCAAGGTAGGTCATGAAACCATTTTATGGTCAAAAAAGATTATAATATATTTATTAAATCTTATTTTAAGTTCTATAACTTGTATATATACAGTATATTAACTAATAAAACATAACAAGTTCGTGATGATCAAAAAACCAGAAAAATAATCATAATGATTATCAGTACAGTCTTATCAATGATTCATCCTCAACACAAATAAAAAAAATGAATTATATAACCATGTAATATTAAATATGTTCATTTATAATATATAATATCAATTCTAGATAACTATTCCCATTTTACATGATCTTACATACATGTATACAAGTGAACTAATCATGAAAACCAAAGAAAAGAACACTCTCTAATGATAGAATTAAATATTATAACTAATCAGAATGTACATAAATTAACTTAATAAAATGATAATAAATCAAATAAATTTTAATTAGGTTATTAAATAATTTATTAATAAATTTAATTTCATTATCTAGTACATTAAGATCAATTTTGTAACACATTCAGACATAAGGTAAGGATTTTCTATAACACCCCGAGATTTTCTGAAAAATATTCTTTTTAATTTCATTAATGTCTTGTGTTGTACGCTACACCGAAAGTAGATTTCACAACACGCATCCCTGACTTGCCATGCATTACACACAATCATGACCTTCCCCGATAGCGTGTTTAATACGCAATACCGAGTTTCACTAAACGAGATATTATTATAATATTATTATGAACTAGACGTTATTAATAGTAATACCCACTTTTTTAAATTTTATAAATTTTATACTTTCAAAATGGACATCATTTTTTGATTCAGAATATCGAAATTAGCTTAGGGTGAAATTTTGGTACTTTTCAGATAACTTTCATATTATGATGAATAGTGAAAATTAATAAATTTTAATTAAAAACAACTTTTTTAATCGAAATAATTAATAGTGATAAATTATTAATTTGAGTGGTTTTAAAGTATATTTATAATATATTTTTACAATTTAATACAATGTTGGTCATTGGATGTAATTTCACATTTAAACCAGACATAAACAAGTGTCAATCTTTTGATAGTTATTATCTCTTAAAAACACGCTATTTGTTTTGACGACGGGAATTAATTTTTAAATTAGTTAATGTAACTAATATGTTTTTAATTTGGTAAAATAGACATCATTTTTGAATTCATAATATCAAATATAGCTTAGTCCTAATTTTTGGTATTTTTCTGGAAACTTTCATTTTTTGATGAATAGTGAAACGACTAAGTGGTAGTAAAAAAAACTGAATTTTTCATAAAACATAATTTTACCGCTTCTGTGAGTGGATTTTCCAAAATATGAGAGACGTGGTTAATATAAAGGACTAAAATTTGGTTCAATGAGATGAAAATAATTTTTGGTGAATAGTAACTTTTTACTTTTTTTACAACGGTTAAAAGTAAATAGGGTAATTAAGGGTAAAAATGATATTATTATTACCCTAACACATGTCCTAATTCTATTGGACAAGTTTAATTCGACCCAAAAAAACCTTCGGAATAAAGTATAACCATTTAGGCCCACTTGGATTAGATTAGGACATTTATTATTAATTTATTTAAAGAAGGGTTAAAATAGTTAAAATCAAAGTTTAATAAGTAAATCAATTCTAATATAGGGTTAAACATAAGATAAATTTGACTATAAATATTCATTAGAAAGCTAAAAATATTTCCTAAATAATGGTAGTTTATTTTTAATTTTTAGACTTAAAATAATTTAATTTATTTATGACACAATGATGATGCAGTAATTATCTTATTAATGAAATATTGACATAATTGATGTTATAAATACCCAAATAAATGTAATTTGAGACTTTTTATGAATTAAAATAATTTTAGATGTTAATATGACATGTTAGTATTGATTTAATTAACTTTTTTCAAACTAATAATTCTGTTATGATTTTCACAAAAATCAATTACCAAATAGTGTCAAAATTGACATAAAATAGTTTTTAAAAAAAATATTATATTATTAATTGTTATCATATTTCTAAAAATATAAGGTTCGTCCAAGATACTTATATCATGATATGTGTATCATTAATGGACCACTTGGGGGTCTCTTGGATGTATATGGTAAATTTATTAACTATATATTATAAAAATAAAAAGTGACATGGTAAATGTCAATCTAATTAACGAAGAGTTAAAACTAAAAGATGAGGTTAATATAATGATCTAAACATGTCTAAATTATATTGGATGAGAGGATTGCAAACCATACCCACCTTAGCTACAAAATAAATCAATTTTGAGCTATTAAAAACCGAATATGACTTTATAATAAAATAATAGTTTTAGTTTTTACAAAGGTGCCCCTCTCCTCCTTTATAAAAGGGAACCTCCTACCTCTCTTCCTCACACCACTTTGAGCCTTCAAGCTCGGCCAAAACCTGAAAAATTATCTTCTCCACTTCCCTAGAAACATCCTAGAGGTCCTGGTCTTCTTCAAAGACCAATTTTAGTGCCCTAAGAGGTGGTCTCAAAGAGGCTCTTCAAAGAAGAGATAATGTCCGTTACCGATTCTTTCAACTTTATTTCTTCTTCCACTTCTTCTTATTAGTTTTTTTCATTATGAAGTGATAATATCAGTATAAATAATATACTGATATGTTATTATAAATATTAAACAACCCTATTTGACCATCCATCCATCCTATCTAAAACGAAATCATCACGCGTGCGTACGTACGGAATACCGTCTCCACCCCGTGGTGTAATGTATTTTCCACCACCACCTTACTTGGATGGGTATAATGGTGTAAATAATAACTATATATGATTATTTTAAAGTGATATTGATTCTTTACATACACTCCAATAAAATTCCACGATCATGGGAATGATATCATCGCTTGTGCGTACGTACAGAATACCGTCTCCACGACAAGATGAGATTCATTCTCAATGATTAACCATTCATGAATGATTATAAAGTATATATAATAAGTAATCATGAAATATATGACATAATAATTTTACTGGATTTATGTATATATATATATATGTATTTCATCCAATTAATTCCATTCAATTCAATGAGGAAACGAAAACAACGTTCATGCGTACATACGACCTACCGTCTCTATGAACGGTGTATTTCTTTCCATTTATCGATCTATTATATATATGTATATTCAGAATATATATTATATATAAATAATTTTTTATATTCTGGAATTAAGTAATCATGATCTAAGTAATCATATGAATAATTACAAGTCCAAACACGGACGACAAATGAAACGATTATACCCAAAACACTCTTTAACATGGAATTTACAAAAGAACAGGTAATATAAAGTCATAAGTGAACCATATATGATATAATAACAATGAATATGATTCTATAATAATTAAATGACATTATTTAAATAATTATACAGGAGGTTCGGATACGTACGAAGCATATCGGACCTAAGGTAAGGGATAACTTTTCCAATCTCATTTTTATCTGAGATTGCTTATACGTAAGTATTTACTGGGGTTATTGTTATAATCCATGTACATGTTTTATAAAAGTGTTTTAATGTACGTTTAAATTTATTTTTACCCATTTCTTACTTTTACTACATGGTATGTAAGGAATCATTCTTTTGTTTACGTTACGAGGTACTTTTTTGACTTTTCCGGCAAAAGTATGAGAAGAATGTTTTTTTTAACTTATATGGCATGAACGGATTTTTACGGTTTTATAAAGCCTTATTTTCATGGAGATTCCTCCAAAATATTTTATGACTATTTTCAAAAAAATCCTTTTATTTTAAAATTGCATGACATTTTGTGAAAAGGGAATGATTTTGAAGAAGAAAGAATATTTTCCTCAAGAATTCATTTCAAGTGTTTTATGAAAACCATTTTCCATATAAGATGACATTATTTCATATGTGTATGTTTCAAGTTTAATTTCTATATGATTTACATGGTTTGACCTTTCTTATGATGAAATTTGCATTTGTTTTATATGGATTATGAGATGATGAGATCATGTTTATGAAACCCATTTTTTTCTTTGGGTTATGATGAATGTTTTAAGTTTATTTTGTGTCACAAGTAAGAATGATTTCATTATGAGATGGGTGGGACCTATATCTCCCTCCAATGCATTGGGAAAAGATTTATATCTCATGAGATAGACATGGATGTAACGGTAAGTTAATCCAGTTCAGTATTACAGGACTGAAACAGGGAGTGAACTCGATTCAGAAATGGACTTTTTCCACTAAGATGGTCATGGAAGCAATGCCTTGGCTACTATGGAAATCATTACATGTGCTTAATAGATTCCACAATTACATGTTTTATTCCCATTCTATGTTATCATGATTTATGTTCCATTATGATCTATGACTTATGTACTTCCTTGTTTGAAGTCGTTGCTCAAGATTTTGATGTTTAAACATTATGTTCAACTTTTTAAGTTCAAATGTATATGGTATGTTTTATTTTATCCATGATTACCCTTACTGAGAATTTGAGCTCACCCTTTTTATGTTTTATTTTACCCCAGGATTAAAATAAAGGTTTTAGGTAAGGAAACAAAGTGGAAGATCTTTATGGGAGATGTTGAAGATCTTTCACCATGATTAGAATATTACGATCCAAGTTTCCGAAGACACTAAACTATTACGGTCCTTGTGTGTCTGTTTTTGTTATGTATTATGTATTCTGATAAAGTAATAGAATGTCCATGTACGTCAAGCTTTGGGTCTCTATAGTTGGTATCAGAGGAAAGGTTTAGTCAACCTTTGGAAACTAGGATGTGAAAACATTAGTGAGATCACTAGAGATATTTATAAGGTATTTCTAGGGATGTACCTAAGGATAAGTATACGTATAGGATATAGTCCTAGAACTACGGTAACAGTCTTAGAATTTAACCTATGATGTCAGATATTGAGGGAACTCCCCCTTTAGTATGTTGTTTTCCCTAGAATTATTTTTGCCTCTCACACTATTCTTTTTGGGTTTTAGAAAATGGCTGGAAATAGGAAGATTCACAATAATGGAGGATATGACAGACAATAGAATGATATTATTCATGAGAAACCAAATGAAACGGGATTTGGAAGTCCAAACATTGTTGTAACACCCCGAGATTTTATGAAAAATATTATTTTTAATTTCACTAATGTCTTGTGTTGTAAGCTACACCAAAAGGAGCTTGCACAACACACATCCTTGATTTTCCTTGCATTACACGCAATCGCGACCTTCCTCGATAGCATGTGTAGTACGCAATAACGAGTTTCACTAAACAACAATACGCTATTAAAATATTATTAAAACTAGCCGTTATGAATAGTAATAACCACTTTTTGAAATTTTTTAATTTTATTTTTCAAAATGGAATTCATTTTTGGATTCATAATATCAAAATTAGCTTAGGGTGAAATTTCGGTACTTTTCGGATAACTTTTATTTTCTGATGAATAGTGAAAATTACTAAATTTTAATTAAAAACAACCTTTTTAATCGAAATAATTAATAGTGATAAATTATTAATTTGAGTGTTTTTAAATTATATTTAGAATATATTTTTACAATTCAATACAATGTTGGTCATTGGATGTAATTTCACATTTACACCAGACATAAACAAGTGTTAATCTTTTGATAGTTATTATCTCTTAAAAACACGCTATTTGTTGTGACAGCGGAAATTAATTATAAAATTAATTAATGCAACTTATATGTTGGGAATTTTGTAAAATAGAAATCATTTTTGAATTCGGAATATCAATTATAGCTTAGGGTGAAATTTTGGCATTTTTCTGAAAAACTTCAATTTTTAATGAATAGTGAAACTACTAAGTGGTAGTTAAAAAAATTAATTTTTTCATAAATCATAGTTTTACCGCTTCTGTGAATGGAATTTCAAAAATCCGAGAGACATGTTTGATGTCAGTAAGTAAAATGTGGTTCAATGAGATGAAAATAATTTTTGGTGAATTGTAACTTTTTTACTTTTATTTACCACGGTTAAAAGTAAATAGGGTAATTAAGGGTAAAAATGATATTACAATTACCCTAACACATGTCCTAATTCTATTGGATAAGTGTAATTCGACCAAAAACAACCTTATTAATAAAATATGACCATTTAGGCCCACTTGGGTTAGATTAGGACATTTATTATTAATTTATTTAAAGAAGGGTTAAAATAGTTAAAATCAAAGTTTAATAAGTAAATCATTTTTAATATGGGGTTATACATAAGATAAATTCGACTATAAATATTCATTAGAAAGATAAAACGATTTTTCCTACATAATGGTATTTTATTTAATTTAAATAATTTAATTTATTTATGACACAATTATGATGCAGTAACTATCTTATTTATGAAATATTGACATAATTGATGTTTTAAACACCAAAATAAATGGAATTTGAGACTTTTTATGTATTCCACTAATTTTATAGGTTACTATCATATATTAGTGTTGATTTAATCAACTTGGTTCGAACATATAATTCTGTTATGACTTTCAAAAAAATCATATATCAAATAGTGTCAAAATTGACACAAAATAGTTTTTAAATAAAATATTATATTATTAATTGTTATTTTATTCCTAAAAATATAAGGTTCTGCCAAATGACTTAGATAAGGATGTATATATTAATAATAAATAATTTGGGGTTCGTTTGGCATGTTATAGTAAGTGTATTAACCATATAGTGAAAGAAAACAAAAAGACACGGTAAAAGTTAAATTATTTAACTTAGAGTTAAATCTAATTGATAAGGTTAAAATAATACTCTAAACATGTCTAAATCCTATTTTTTGATAGGATTTCGACCCATCCCCACTTTAGCTTCGAAATAAGACCCTTTGGAACCATTATAAACTGATTTTGACTTTAATATAAAATAATATTTTGAGATATTCCTAAGGTGCCCCTCTCCTCCCTTATAAAAGGGCACCTCCTCCCCCTCCTCACACCAATTTGAGCACTCAAGCTCGGCCAATCCCTGCCATTTTATCCTCTCCACTTCCCTAGAATAATCCTAGAGGTCCTGGTTTTCTTCAAAGACCAATCTTAGTTCCCTAAGTGGAGGATTCAAAGAAGCGTTCCAAAGAAGAGGTAATATCCATTACCGATCTTTTCAAATTCTTTCTTCTTCAACTTCTTCTTCTTTAGTTGTTTAATGATAAAGTAATAACATCAGTATTACTTACATACTGATATGTTATTATAAATATGAAACAACCCTAATTCACCTTCTATCCATCCTACGGAAAAATGAAATCACCGCGCGTGCGTACGTACGGAATACCGTCTCCACGCCGTGGTGTAATCTATTTTCCACCATCACCTTAAAAGGATGGGTATAATGGTGTAATGAGTAACTATTTATGATTATTATAAATTAATATTGATACTGAAATAATATATATACTCCAATACAATTCCACGATCATAGGAACGATATCATCACTCGTGCGTACGTACGGAATACAATCTCCATGATGTGAAGCGACTCGTTCTACATGATCATCATTACATAGTAATTATATAAATGAATTTAATGAATAAATATGATATATGTTACACTAATACCATTCTGGATATAAGGTATCTATAACCTTAAAAGAAGAATAAGAATTTATTCGGAAAAACACGCATAAGAACAAAAGGCAATAAAGACCCGAGTAACAAGTAACAATGAAATATTACTAACAAGAAGCTAAGAATATGACCATATATGATATCATATCAATATGTATGATTCTGGAATAAGTCAATAACATTATTTAAACCATTATACAGGAGCTTCGGACACGTACAAAGAAAATCGGACCTAAGGTAAGGGAAATATCACAATCTCATTTTTATCCGAGATTGCTTATACTTTGGTATTTACTGGGGAGTATTTTATCATCCACATCCAGGTTTCCTCAATATGTAATATTATTTCCATCCACGTACAATTTTTTAAATCCAATTTTACCCTTCGGTGAGTTTTTAGTAAAAGATATGAAAGGAATCTTTTGTCGTTTTTCGTACGAGGTACTTTTTGACTTTTCCGACAAAAGTACAAAGAATGTTTTTTTAACTTATACGGCATGAATGGATTTTTAAAACATTATTTCCAAGAATCTTCCTTTATAAGTTTTCAAGTTTATTTTTAATCAACTTCTTTTAGTTTATAATTGTATGACATGTTAAGAAAAGAAAAGTGTTTTTGAAGTAGAAAGGATATTTTCCTCAAGAATGGAGTTCAAATGTTTTATCAAAATTATTTTCCATCCTAAGATAATATAGGGTTCTGTTTTTATCCCTATTATTACATTGATTTGATTATGTTGTGAGGGAATTATTTTTATGAATTCATTTACCTTATATGATTTGTTTTATGATGTCATGATGTTTCAAGAATCCCATTTTTGTTACATGTGTAATGCGATGATTTATGATTATGTGGCACACATAAGAAAGGATTCATTATAAGATGGGTGGGACCTATATCTCCCTCCAATGCATTGGGTAAAGATTTTATATCTCATGAGATAGACATGGATGGAATGGTAGGTCATACCGGTTCAGTGAAATAGGACTGGAACGAGGGTGACTCGGTTCAGAAAGGGACTCTGTCCACTATGATAGTCTTGGCAATGAGTCATGACTAACAAGAAATGATTTTCCATGATTATGTGTGCATGCCAAAAAGTTTCAAGTTTCATGTTATGATTATGGGGATCTCATTTTCACTTCTATGATTTATTCCATGTTATGATATTATGATCTCTTTTGCAGGTTATGATTTTCAAAAAGATATGATATGATTTTTATTTCCTTTATTTGCCCTTGCTGAGCATTTGAGCTCACCCTTTTATATTTTCTTTTCCCCAGGATATAAAGAAAGGTTTTAGGTAAAAAAAAGGAAGATCTTTATGGGAGATTTTGAAGATCTTTCACCACGATTAGAAGATTATATTCCGAGTTTCCAAAGACACTAAACTATTACGATCCTTGTGTGTGTGTGTTTTTTTATGTACTAAGTATTCCGCAAAAGTAATGTAATGTTCATGTACGATAAGCTTCGGGTCTCTACAGTTGGTATCAGAGGAAAGGTTTAGTCAACCTTTGGAAACTAGGATGCGAAAACGTTAGTAAGATCCCTAGATATATTTCTAAGGTATGTCTAGGGATGTCCCCAAGGATAAGTATACGTATAAGATACAGTCCAAGAACTATGGTAACGATTAGAGAATTTAACCTAAGAAGTTATATATTGAGGATACTCCCCATTTATAATGTTGTTTTCCCTAGCATGATTTTTGCCTCTCACACTATTCTTTTTGGGTTTTAGACGATGGCTGGAACCCGAAGGAACCGTGTTGATCAATGCAATGGACAATGCAATGATTGTCCTCCTGAACAAACAAATGTTATGGGAGATGGAGTGCAAAATCTTATTGCTATACTTACACAAGCTATGAATCATTCTGGACTTCCAAATGACCAGAGAAGGGAATAATATTCTATTGAGTCCTTCATGAGGCAACATCCACCTTCTTTTAGTGGGTCTTCCGATCCACTTGTTGCTGAACAATTGATTAGTACCACTGAAAAGATATTTTCAGTTCTTCAATGTTCTGAACATGATAAAGTCATCTTAGCAGTATATCATTTGGAAGGTGAAGCTGATCAATGGTGGAATCTTATCAAGAATACGAGGCAAAGAGATGAAATTGATTCCATGGAATGGGACGAGTTCAAGAACTTGTTTTTCAGTAAGTACTTCCCTCGTATTCTTCGAACGAAGATGGAAAAGGAGTTTCTTGAGCTGAAACAGAAGGATGATGAATCTGTTGGTATATACGAAGCGAATTTTACAAGACTTGCAAGGTATGCATCTGGAATTATCATCTAACCTGAAAGTAAAGTTGATCGATTTTTCAGTGGCTTAAATCCAAGTCTTCGAAGGGAATTAGCTATACGAGACTTCAGTATCTATGAAGAAATTGTGCGTTGTTCTATGAAGGTAGAAATGGAAGTTGGTGTTACATATCCATCTCATGGTTTTGAAAAGAAACGAAAGATGGAGTTCAAGGAGAAATCTCAGAATAATGGTGAAAAGAAAATGAATGTTTCCTTATGCTCAAAGTGCGGAAAGAAGCATGGTGGAGATTGTCTTAAAGGGACTAGAAAATGTTTTAAGTGTGGAAAAGAAGGTCATCGAGTAGCTGAGTGTCAAAGTAATGGGGAAAGGGTTTCTAATGATGTGAACAAAGCAAACACTGCAGAGAACGCACCACCAACACTTCAATGTTTCAAGTTCAAGGAGATGAGACATTATGCCAATAAATGCCCTAATACAAGGGTTAGTGATGATCAACATGAGCAACCACTTAAGGCAAAGGACAAAGGGAAGTCACATGCGATCACTATTGGCGATGTTGAATATGACAACGATGTGGTGGAATGATTAAGTGTTTATGTAATGGGATTCCAAAATAGTGTTGTATATAGTATCGTGGAATATTGGAATATTTATGTATTGGTCTATTGTGGTTTTCAATAATTTTATGGTACCAGTAAACATGGAAAGTGATTGAGATATTTTTGGAAAAAGAATGATATGCGCATAATGAAGGGAAAACGAGAAAATTAAATATTTGACAGTATTCATGAGCTCATGATTGATATAAGGACTAAGTGATATCATGGTTTGAGTATATAGAATTCTGAGGAAAGTGTTAACTTTTAACTGCATTCATGTTTTCACTAAGGTTCGATGGGTATTCAAGAGAATACATGATTAAGGCCTTTGAATGTTTGGAATGTGACCAACAAAACATATCTTATGATATATGGGGATCAACGATGATATTAAATCTATGGTAATCATTTTCACTATGTTATGAGAGTGGACTGCAGTATTATGGATAAGCCTAAAGATTGAAATGGATTATGTTGGACATAAGTGAGTATTGTTTAAGGATAGAAGTTTTTTTTCGATACTATTGATGGGATGTTATAGTAATGTAGTTTTAGAAAAAGGACAACCTGCAGGACGGGCGACAGCCCATCGCTTCGGACAAGGCTGTGGGAATCGAACCCACAACCGAAGTGCGACTGGCCTTTATCGCCTACCACTGGCCTACAGGAAGTCCCTGTTTAGTAGAAACTAGTTTTATTATATTAAGTAGTATGATATATGAAGTATAAGTCCATTTTAGGAACCATATATGATTAATCTCACTATAGAATGACTTATGTATATTTAATAACTTTTGATAAACTTTTGTTTGAGATAGATGGAATGACCCGTCATTCTATCACATGATCTTCTAACACTTCATGAATAACAAATTCAACTTCATTTATTTAAGATATGAAGTAGAAATTGTTCAAGGCACGAACAACAGTGAGATTGTACCAAAATAAAGTAAGTATTTATTCTAATTCAAACTCTTTAACTTTAGGGAAATGATCTTGAAAACCAAAAATGTTGTCCTAATGCTCTTATATCTGATTAATCAGATGGTACCTTAAATCGTCACAAATTTATGGATTTGTGATTACTGGCTTTTCCATAGCCATGTTCTCTACCACTCTCCATCAGAACATGATGGTTAGATTTCTCTTCCATATCCATATTTTCACCTATGTGGAAACCCAGTGATTAGTTTATTTGGGTAATCGTTACATTTCATACTTTAGTTTTTAAAGCCAAGTTTTGGTATTCTTTTTTACGATGTGGGTTTCTATTAAAGAAACTTTCGAATAGTAAACCATTTATAACCCCGACGAATTTCGAGGGCGAAATTCATTTTAAGGGGGGTAGAATGTAACACCCTGAGATTTTATGAAAAACATTCTTTTTAATTTCACTAATGTCTTGTGTTGTACGCTACACCAAAAGGAGCTTTCACAACACGCATCCTTGATTTGCCTTGCATTACACGCAATCGCGACCTTCCTCGATAGCGTGTGTAGTACGCAATAATGAGTTTCACTAAACAACAATACGCTATTAAAATATTATTAAAACTAGCCGTTATGAATAGTAATAACCACTTTTTGAAATTTTGTAATTTTATTTTTCAAAATGGAATTCATTTTTGGATTCATAATATCGAAATTAGCTTAGGGTGAAATTTCGGTACTTTTCGGATAACTTTTATTTTCTGATGAATAGTGAAAATTACTAAATTTTAATTAAAAACAACTTTTTTAATCGAAATAATTAATAGTGATAAATTATTAATTTGAGTGGTTTTAAAGTATATTTAGAATATATTTTTACAATTCAATACAATGTTGGTCATTGGATGTAATTTCACATTTACACCAGACATAAACAAGTGTTAATCTTTTGATAGTTATTATCTCTTAAAAACACGCTATTTGTTGTGACAGCGGAAATTAATTATAAAATTAATTAATGCAACTTATATGTTGGGAATTTTGTAAAATAGAAATCATTTTTGAATTCGGAATATCAATTACAGCTTAGGGTGAAATTTTGGCATTTTTCTGAAAAACTTCAATTTTTAATGAATAGTGAAACTACTTAGTGGTAGTTAAAAAAATTAATTTTTTAATAAATATTAATTTTACCGCTTCTGTGAATGGAATTTCAAAAATCCGAGAGACACGGTTGATGTCAGTAAGTAAAATGTGGTTCAATGAGATGAAAATAAATTTTGGTGAATAGTAACTTTTTTACTTTTATTTACCACGGTTAAAAGTAAATAGGGCAATTAAGGGTAAAAATGATATTACTATTACCCTAACACATGTCCTAATTCTATTAGATAAGTGTAATTCGACCAAAAACAACCTTATTAATAAAATATGACCATTTAGGCCCACTTGGGTTAGATTAGGACATTTATTATTCATTTATTTAAAGAAGGGTTAAAATAGTTAAAATCAAATTTTAATAAGTAAATCATTTTTAATATGGGGTTATACATAAGATAAATTCAACTATAAATATTAATTAGAAAGATAAAATGATTTCATACATAATGGTATTTTATTTATAATTTTTAGACATTAAATAATTTAATTTATATATGACACAATTATGATGCAGTAATTATCTTATTTATGAAATATTGACATAATTGATGTTATAAACACCAAAATAAATGTAATTTGAGACTTTTTATGAATTACACTAATTTTATAGGTTACTATGATATATTAGTGTTGATTTAATCAACTTGGTTCGAACATATAATTCTGTTATGACTTTCACAAAAATCATATATCAAATAGTGTCAAAATTGACACAAAATAGTTTTTAAATAAAATATTATATTATTAATTGTTATTTTATTCCTAAAAATCTAAGGTTCTGCCAAATGACTTAGATAAGGATGTATATATTAATAATAAATAATATGGGGTTCGTTTGGCATGTTATAGTAAGTGTATTAACCATACAGTGAAAGAAAACAAAAAGACACGGTAAAAGTTAAATTATTTAACTTAGAGTTAAATCTAATTGATAAGGTTAAAATAATACCCTAAACTTGTCTAAATCTTATTGGTTGATAGGGTTTCTACCCATCCCCACTTTAGCTTCGAAATAAGACCCTTTGGAACCATTATAAACCGATTTTGACTTTAATATAAAATAATATTTTGAGATATTCCTAAGGTGCCCCTCTCCTCCCTTATAAAAGGGAACCTCCTCCCCCTCCTCCTCACACCAATTTGAGCACTCAAGCTCGGACAACCCCCTCCATTTTCTCCTCTACACTTCCCTAGAATAATCCTAGAGGTCCTGGTTTTCTTCAATGACCAATCTTAGTTCCCTAAGTGGAGGATTCAAAGAAGCGTTCCAAAGAAGAGGTAATATCCATTACCGATCTTTTCAAATTCTTTCTTCTTCAACTTCTTCTTCTTTAGTTGTTTCATGATAAAGTAATAACATCAGTATTAATTAAATACTGATATGTTATTATAAATATGAAACAACCCTAATTCACCTTCTATCCATCCTACGGAAAAATGAAATCACCGCGCGTGCGTACATACAGAATACCGTCTCCACGCCGTGGTGTAATCTATTTTCCAACATCACCTTACAAGGATGGGTATAATGGTGTAATGAGTAACTATTTATGATTATTATAAATTAATATTGATACTTAAATAATATATATATACTCAAATACAATTCCACGATCATAGGAACGATATCATCACTCGTGCGTACGTACGGAATACCGTCTCCACGATGTGAAGTGACTCGTTCTACATGATCATCATTACATAGTAATTATATAAATGAATTGAATGAATAAATATGATATATGTTACACTAATACCATTCTGGATATAAGGTATCTATAACCTTAAAAGAAGAATAAGAATTTATTCGGCAAAACACGCATAAGAACAAAAGGCAATAAAGACCCGAGTAACAAGTAACAATGAAATATTAATAACAAGAAGCTAAGAATATGACCATATATGATATCATATAAATATGTATGATTCTGGAATAAGTCAATAATATTATTTAAACCATTATACAGGAGCTTCGGACACGTACAAAGCAAATCAGACCTAAGGTAAGGGAAATATCACAATCTCATTTTTATCCGAGATTGCTTATACTTTGGTATTTACTGGGGAGTATTTTATCATCCACATCTATGTTTCCTCAATATGTAATATTATTTCCATCCACGTACAATTTTTTAAATCCAATTTTACACTTCGGTGAGTTTTTAGTAAAAGATATGAAAGGAATCTTTTGTCGTTTTTCGTACGAGGTACTTTTTGACTTTTCTGACAAAAGTACAAAGAATGTTTTTTTAACTTATACGGCATGAATGGATTTTTAAAACATTATTTCCAAGAATCTTCCTTTATAAGTTTTCATGTTTATTTTTAATAAAATTATTTTAGTTTAAAATTTTATGACATGTTAAGAAAAGAAAAGTGTTTTTGAAGTAGAAAGGATATTTTCCTCAAGAATGGAGTTCAAATGTTTTATCAAAATTATTTTCCATCTAAGATAATATAGGGTTCTGTTTTTATCCCTATTATTACATTGATTTGATTATGTTGTGAGGGAATTATTTTTATGAATTCATTTACCTTATATGATTTGTTTTATGATGTCATGATGTTTCAAGAATCCCATTTTTTTTACATGTGTTATGCGATGATTTATGATTATGTGGAACACATAAGAAATGATTCATTATAAGATGGGTGGGACCTATATCTACCTCCAATTCATTGGGTAAAGATTTTATATCTCATGAGATAGACATGGCTGGAACGGTAGGTTATACCGGTTCAGTGAAACATGACTGGAACGAGGGTGACTCGGTTCAGAAAGGGACTCTGTCCACTATGATAGTCTTGGCAATGAGTCATGACTAACAAGAAATGATTTTCCATGATTATGTGTGCATGCCACAAAGTTTCAAGTTTCATGTTATGATTATGGGGATCTCATTTTCACTTCTATGATTTATTCCATGTTAAGATATTATGATCTCTTTTGCAGGTTATGATTTTCAAAAAGATATGATATGATTTTTATTTCCTTTATTTGCCTTTGCTGAGAATTTGAGCTCACCCTTTTATATATTCTTTTCCCCAGGATATAAAGAAAGGTTTTAGGTAAAAAAAGGGAAGATCTTTATGGGAGATTTTGAAGATCTTTCACCACTATTAGAAGATTATATTCCGAGTTTCCAAAGACACTAAACTATTAAGATCCTTGTGTGTGTGTGTTTTTTTTATGTACTAAGTATTCTGCAAAAGTAATGTAATGTTCATGTACGATAAGCTTCGGGTCTCTATAGTTGGTATCAAAGGAAAGGTTTAGTCAACCTTTGGAAACTAGGATGCGAAAACGTTAGTAAGATCCCTAGAGATATTTCTAAGGTATGTCTAGGGATGTCCCTAAGGATAAGTATACGTATAAGATACAGTCCTAGAACTATGGTAACGATTAGAGAATTTAACCTAAGAAGTTAGATATTGAGGATACTCCCCCTTTATAATGTTGTTTTCCCTAGCATGATTTTTGCCTCTCACACTATTTTTTTTGGGTTTTAGACGATGGCTGGAACCCGAAGGAACCGTGTTGATCAATGCAATGGAAAATGCAATGATTGTCCTCCTGAACAAACAAATGTTATGGGAGATGGAGTGCAAAATCTTATTTCTATACTTACAAAAGCTATGAATCATTCTGGACTTCCAAATGAGCAGAGAAGGGAACAATATTCTATTGAGTCCTTCATGAGGCAACGTCCACCTTCTTTTAGTGGGTCTTCCGATCCACTTGTTGCTGAACAATTGATTAGTACCACTGAAAAGATATTTTCAGTTCTTCAATGTTCTGAACATGATAAAGTCATCTTAGCAGTATATCGTTTGGAAGGTGAAGCTGATCAATGGTGGAATCTTATCAAGAATACGAGGCAAATAGATGAAATTGATTCCATGGAATGGGACGAGTTCAAGAACTTGTTTTTCAGTAAGTACTTCCCTCGTATTCTTCGAACGAAGATGGAAAAGGAGTTTCTTGAGCTGAAACAGAAGGATGATGAATCTGTTGGTATATACGAAGCAAATTTTACAAGACTTGCAAGGTATGCATCTGGCATTATCATCCAACCAGAAAGTAAAGTTGATCGATTTTTCAGTGGCTTAAATCCAAGTCTTCGAAGGGAATTATCTATACGAGACTTCAGTAGCTATGAAGAAATTGTGCGTTGTGCTATGAAGGTAGAAATGGAAGTTAGTGTTACATATCCATCTCATGGTTTTGAAAAGAAATGAAAGATGGAGTTCAAGGAGAAATCTCAGAATAATGGTGAAAAGAAAATGAATGTTTCCTTATGCTCAAAGTGTGAAAAGAAGCATGGTGGAGATTGTCTTAAAGGGACTAGAAAATGTTTTAAGTGTGGAAAAGAAGGTCATCGAGTAGCTGAGTGTCGAAGTAATGGAGAAAGGGTTTCTAATGATGTGAACAAAGCAAACACTGCAGAGAACGCACCACCAACACTTCAATGTTTCAAGTGCAAGGAGATGGGACATTATGCCAATAAATGCCCTAATCCAAGGGTTAGTGATGATCAACATGAGCAACCACTTAAGTCAAAGGACAAAGGGAAGTCACATGCGATCACTATTGGAGATGTTGAATATGACAACGATGTGGTAGAATGATTAAGTGTTTATGTAATGGGATTCCAAAATAGTGTTGTATATAGTATCGTGGAATATTGGAATATTTATGTATTGGTCTATTGTGGTTTTCAATAATTTTATGGTACCAGTAACCATGGAAAGTGATTGAGATATTTTTGGCAAAAGAATGATATGCTCATAATGAAGGGAAAAAGAGAAAATTAAATATTTGACAGTATTCATGAGCTCATGATTGATATAAGGACTAAGTGATATCATGGTTTGAGTATATATAATTCTGAGGAAAGTGTTAACTTTTAACTGCATTCATGTTTTCACTAGGGTTCGATGGGTATTCAAGAGAATACATGATTAAGGCCTTTGAATGTTTGGAATGTGACCAACAAAACATATCTTATGATATATGGGGATCAACGATGGTATTAAATCTATGGTAATCATTTTCACTATGTTATGAGAGTGGACTGCAGTATTATGGATAAGCCTAAAGATTGAAATGGATTATGTTGGACATAAGTGAGTATTGTTTAAGGATAGAAGTTTTATTTCGATATTATTGATGGGATGTTATAGTAATGTAGTTTTAGAAAATGGACAACCTGCAGGACGGGGGACAACCCATCGCTTCAGACAAGGCTGTGGGAATCGAACCCACAACCGAAGTGCGACTGGACTTTATCACCTACCACTGGCCTACATGAAGTCCCTGTTTAGTAGAAACTAGTTTTATTATATTAAGCAGTATGATATATGAAGTATAAGCCCATTTTAGGAACCATATATGATTAATCTCACTATAGAATGACTTATGTATATTTAATAACTTTTGTTAAACTTTTGTTTGAGACAGATGGAATGACCCGTCATTCTATCACATGATCTGCTAACACTTCACGAATAACAAATTCAACTTCATTTATTTATGATATGAAGTAGAAATTGTTCAAGGCACGAACAACAGTGAGATTGTACCAAAATAAAGTAAGTATTTATTCTATTTCAAACTCTTCAAATTTAGGGAAACGATCTTGAAAACCAAAAATGTTGTCCTAATGCTCTTATATCTGATTAATCAGATGGTACCTTAGATCATCACAAATTTATGGATTTGTGATTACTGGATTTTCCATAGCCATGTTCTCTACCACTCTCCATCAGAACATGATGGTTAGATTTCTCATCCATATCCATATTTTCACCTATGTGGAAACCCAGTGATTAGTTTATTTGGGTAATCGTTACATTTCATACTTTAGTTTTTAAAGCCAAGTTTTGGTAATCTTTTTTACGATGTGGGTTTCTATTAAAGAAACTTTCGAATAGTAAACCATTTATAACCCCGATGAATTTCGAGGGCGAAATTCATTTTAAGGGGGGTAGAATGTAACACCCCGAGATTTTATGAAAAATATTCTTTTTAATTTCACTAATGTCTTGTGTTGTACGCTACACCAAAAGGAGCTTTCACAACACGCATCCTTGATTTGCCTTGCATTACACGCAATCACGACCTTCCTCGATAGCGTGTGTAGTACGCAATAACGAGTTTCACTAAACAACAATACGCTATTAAAATATTATTAAAACTAGCCGTTATGAATAGTAATAACCACTTTTTGAAATTTTGTAATTTTATTTTTCAAAATGGAATTCATTTTTGGATTCATAATATCGAAATTAGCTTAGGGTGAAATTTCGGTACTTTTCGGATAACTTTTATTTTCTGATGAATAGTGAAAATTACTAAATTTTAATTAAAAACAACTTTTTTAATCAAAATAATTAATAGTGATAAATTATTAATTTGAGTGGTTTTAAAGTATATTTAGAATATATTTTTACAATTCAATACAATGTTGGTCATTGGATGTAATTTCACATTTGCACCAGACATAAACAAGTGTTAATCTTTTGATAGTTATTATCTCTTAAAAACACGCTATTTGTTGTGAAAGCGGAAATTAATTATAAAATTAATTAATGAAACTTATATTTTGGGAATTTTTTAAAATAGAAATCATTTTTGAATTAGGAATATCAATTATATCTTAGGGTGAAATTTTGGCATTTTTCTGAAAAACTTCAATTTTTAATGAATAGTGAAACTACTAAGTGGTAGTTAAAAAAATTAATTTTTTCATAAATCTTAATTTTACCGCTTCTGTGAATGGAATTTCAAAAATCCGAAATACACGGTTGATGTCAGTAAGTAAAATGTGGTTCAATGAGATGAAAATAATTTTTGGTGAATAGTAACGTTTTTACTTTTATTTACCACGGTTAAAAGTAAATAGGGTAATTAAGGGTAAAAATGATATTACTATTACCCTAACACATGTCCTAATTCTATTGGATAAGTGTAATTCGACCAAAAACAACCTTATTAATAAAATATGACCATTTAGGCCCACTTGGGTTAGATTAGTACATTTAATATTAATTTATTTAAAGAAGGGTTAAAATAGTTAAAATCAAAGTTTAATAAGTAAATCATTTTTAATATGGGGTTATAAATAAGATAAATTAGACTATAAATATTCATTAGAAAGATAAAAAGATTTAATACATAATGGTATTTTATTTATAATTTTTACACATTAAATAATTTAATTTATTTATGACACAATTATGATGCAGTAATTATCTTATTTATGAAATATTGACATAATTGATGTTATAAAAACCAAAATGAATGTAATTTGAGACTTTTTATGAATTACACTAATTTTCTAGGTTACTATGATATATTAGTGTTGATTTAATAAACTTGGTTAGAACATATAATTCTGTTATGACTTTCACAAAAATCATATATCAAATAGTGTCAAAATTGACACAAAATAGTTTTTAAATCAAATATTATATTATTAATTGTTATTTTATTCCTAAAAATATAAGGTTCGGCCAAATGACTTATATAAGTATGTATATATTAATAATAAATAATTTGGGGTTCGTTTGGCATGTTATAGTAAGTTTATTAACCATATAGCGAAAGAAAACAAAAATACACGGTAAAAGTTAAATTATTTAACTTAGAGTTAAATCTAATTGATATGGTTAAAATAATACCCTAAACTTGTCTAAATCCTATTGGTTGATAGTATTTCGACCCATCCCCACTTTAGCTTCGAAATAAGACCCTTTGGAACCATTATAAACTGACTTTGACTTTAATATAAAATAATATTTTGAGATATTCCTAAGGTGCCCCTCTCCTCCCTTATAAAAGGGCACCTCCTCCTCCTCCTCCTCACACCGATTTGAGCACTCAATCTCGGCCAAACCCTGACATTTTTTCCTCTACACTTCCCTAGAATAATCCTAGAGGTACTTGTTTTCTTCAAAGACCAATCTTAGTTCCCTAAGTGGAGGATTCAAAGAAGCGTTCCAAAGAAGAGGTAATATCCATTACCGATCTTTTCAATTTATTTCTTCTTCAACTTCTTCTTCTTTAGTTGTTTCATGATAAAGTAATTACATCAGTATTACTTACATACTGATATGTTATTATAAATATGAAACAACCGTAATTCACCTTCTATCCATCCTACGGAAAAATGAAATCACCGCGCGTGCGTACGTACGGAATACCGTCTCCACGCCGTGGTGTAATCTATTTTCCACCATCACCTTACAAGGATGGGTATAACGGTGTAATGAGTAACTATTTATGATTATTATAAAGTAATATTGATACTGAAATATTATATATATACTCCAATACAATTCCACGATCATAGGAACGATATCGTCACTCGTGCGTACGTACGGAATACCGTCTCCACGATGTGAAGCGACTCGTTCTACATGATCATAATTACATAGTAATTATATAAATGAATTGAATGAATAAATATGATATATGTTACACTAATACCATTCTGGATATAAGGTATATATAACCTTAAAAGAAGAATAAGAATTTATTCGGCAAAACACGCATAAGAACAAAAGGCAATAAAGACCCGAGTAACAAGTAACAATGAAATATTACTAACAAGAAGCTAAGAATATGACCATATATGATATCATATCAATATGTATGATTCTGGAATAAGTCAATAACATTATTTAAACCATTATACAGGAGCTTCAGACACGTGCAAAGCAAATCGGACCTATGGTAAGGGAAATATCACAATCTCATTTTTATCCGAGATTGCTTATACTTTGGTATTTACTGGGGAGTATTTTATCATCCAGATCCATGTTTCCTCAATATGTAATATTATTTCCATCCACGTACAATTGTTTAAATCCAATTTTACCCTTCGGTGAGTTTTTAGTAAAAGATATGAAAGGAATCTTTTGTCGTTTTTCGTACGAGGTACTTTTTGACTTTTCCGACCAAAGTACAAAGAATGTTTTTTTTAACTTATACGGCATGAATGGATTTTTAAAAAATTATTTCCAAGAATCTTCCCTTATAAGTTTTCAGGTTTATTTTTAATCAACTTCTTTTAGTTTATAATTGTATGACATGTAAAGAAAACAAAAGTGTTTTTGAAGTAGAAAGGATATTTTCCTCAAGAATGGAGTTCAAATGTTTTATCAAAATTATTTTCCATCTAAGATAATATAGGGTTCTGTTTTTATCCCTATTATTACATTGATTTGATTATGTTGTGAGGGAATTATTTTTATGAATTCATTTACCTTATATGATTTGTTTTATGATGTCATGATGTTTCAAGAATCCCATTTTTGTTACATGTGTTATGCGATGATTTATGATTATGTGGCACACATAAGAAAGGATTCATTATAAGATGGATGGGACCTATATCTCCCTCCAATGAATTGGGTAATGATTTTATATCTCAGGAGATAGACATGGATGGAACGGTAGGTTATACCGGTTCAGTGAAACAGGACTGGAACGAGGGTGACTCGGTTCAGAAAGGGACTATGTCCACTATGATAGTCTTGGAAATGAGTCATGACTAACAAGAAATGATTCTCCATGATTATGTGTGCATGCCACAAAGTTTCAAGTTTCATGTTATGATTATGGGGATCTCATTTTCACTTCTATGATTTATTCCATGTTAAGATATTATGATCTCTTTTGCAGGTTATGATTTTCAAAAAGATATGATATGGTTTTTATTTCCTTTATTTTCCCTTGCTGAGCATTTGAGCTCACCCTTTTATATTTTCTATTCCCCAGGATATAAAGAAAGGTTTTAGGTAAAAAAAAGGAAGATCTTTATGGGAGATTTTGAAGATCATTCACCACGATTAGAAGATTATATTCCGAGTTTCCAAAGACACTAAACTATTAAGATCCTTGTGTGTGTGTGTTTTTTTATGTACTAAGTATTCCGCAAAAGTAATGTAATGTTCATGTACGATAAGCTTCGGGTATCTACAGTTCTTATCAGAGGAAAGGTTTAGTCAACCTTTGGAAACTAGGATGCGAAAACGTTAGTAAGATCCCTAGAGATATTTCTAAGGTATGTCTAGGGATGTCCCTAAGGATAAGTATACGTATAAGATACAGTCCTAGAACTATGGTAACGATTAGAGAATTTAACCTAAGAAGTTAGATATTGAGGATACTCCCCCTTTATAATGTTGTTTTCCCTAGCATGATTTTTGCCTCTCACACTATTCTTTTTGGGTTTTAGACGGTGGCTGGAACTCGAAGGAACCGTGTTGATCAATGCAATGGACAATGCAATGATTGTCCTCTTGAACAAACAAATGTTATGGGAGATGGAGTGAAAAATCTTATTTCTATACTTACACAAGCTATGAATCATTCTGGACATCCAAATGAGCAGAGAAGGGAACAATATTCTATTGAGTCCTTCATGAGGCAACGCCCACCTTCTTTTAGTGGGTCTTCTGATCCACTTGTTGCTGAACAATTTATTAGTACCACTAAAAAGATATTTTCAGTTCTTCAATGTTCTGAACATGATAAATTCATCTTAGCAGTATATCGTTTGGAAGGTGAAGCTGATCAATGGTGGAATCTTATCAAGAATACGTGGCAAAGAGATGAAATTGATTCCATGGAATGGGACGAGTTCAAGAACTTGTTTTTCAGTAAGTACTTCCCTCGTATTCTTCGAACGAAGATGGAAAAGGAGTTTCTTGAGCTGAAACAGAAGGATAATGAATCTGTTGGTATATACGAAGAGAATTTTACAAGACTTGCAAGGTATGCATCTGGCATTATCATCCAACCTGAAAGTAAAGTTGATTGATTTTTCAGTGGCTTAAATCCAAGTCTTCGAAGGGAATTAGCTATACGAGACTTCAGTAGCTATGAAGAAATTGTGCGTTGTGCTATGAAGGTAGAAATGGAAGTTGGTGTTACATATCCATCTCATGGTTTTGAAAAGAAACGAAAGATGGAGTTCAAGGAGAAATCTCAGAATATTGGTGAAAAGAAAATGTATGTTTCCTTATGCTCAAAGTGTGGAAAGAAGCATGGTGGAGATTGTCTTAAAGGGACTAGAAAATGTTTTAAGTGTGGAAAAGAAGGTCATTGAGTAGCTGAGTGTCGAATTAATGGAGAAAGGGTTTCTAATGATGTGAACAAATAAAACACTGTAGAGAACGCACCACCAACACTTCAATGTTTCAAGTGCAAGGAGATGGGACATTATGCCAATAAATGCCCTAATCCAAGGGTTAGTGATGATCAACATGAGCAACCAATTAAGGAAAAGGACAAAGGGAAGTCACATGCGATCACTATTGGAGATGTTGAATATGAAAACGATGTGGTGGAATGATTAAGTGTTTATGTAATGGGATTCCAAAATAGTGTTGTATATAGTATCCTGGAATATTGGAATATTTATGTATTGGTCTATTGTGGTTTTCAATAATTTTATGGTACCAGTAACCATGGAAAGTGATTGAGATATTTTTGGAAAAAGAATGATATGCGCATAATGAAGGGAAAAAGAGAAAATTAAATATTTGACAGTATTCATGAGCTCATGATTGATATAAGGACTAAGTGATATCATGGTTTGAGTATATAGAATTCTGAAGAAAGTGTTAACTTTTAACTGCATTCATGTTTTCACTAAGGTTCGATGGTTATTCAAGAGAATACATGATTAAGGCCTTTGAATGTTTGGAATGTGACCAACAAAACATATCTTATGATATATGGGGATCAACGATGGCATTAAATCTCTGGTAATCATTTTCACTATGTTATGAGAGTGGACTGCATTATTATGGATAAGCCTAAAGATTGAAATGGATTATGTTGGACATAAGTGAGTATTGTTTAAGGATAGAAGTTTTTTTTCGATATTATTGATGGTATGTTATAGTAATGTAGTTTTAGAAAAAGGAAAACCTGCAGGACGGGCGACATCCCATCGCTTCGGACAAGGCTGTGGGAATCGAACCCACAACCCAAGTGCGACTGGCCTTTATCGCCTACCACTGGCCTACAGGAAGTCCCTGTTTAGTAGAAACTAGTTTTATTATATTAAGCAGTCTGATATATGAAGTATAAGTCCATTTTAGGAACCATATATGATGAATCTCACTATAGAATGACTTATTTATATTTAATAACTTTTGCTAAACTTTTGTTTGAGACAGATGGAATGACCCGTCATTCTATCACATGATCTGCTAACACTTCACGAATAACAAATTCAACTTCATTTATTTAAGATATGAAGTAGAAATTGTTCAAGGCACGAACAACAGTGAGATTGTACCAAAATAAAGTAAGTATTTATTCTAATTCAAACTCTTCAACTTTAGGGAAACGATCTTGAAAACCAAAAATGTTTTCCTAATGCTCTTATATCTGATTAATCAGATGGTACCTTAGATCGTCAAAAATTTATGGATTTTTGATTACTGGCTTTTCTATAGCCATGTTCTCTACCACTCTCCATCAGAACATGATGGTTAGATTTCTCTTCCATATCCATATTTTCACCTATGTGGAAACCCAGTGATTAGTTTATTTGGGTAATCGTTACATTTCATACTTTAGTTTTTAAAGCCAAGTTTTGGTATTCTTTTTTACAATGTGGGTTTCTATTAAAGAAACTTTCGAATAGTAAACCATTTATAACCCTGACGAATTTCGAGGGCGAAATTCATTTTAAGGGGGGTAGAATGTAACACCCCGAGATTTTATGAAAAATATTCTTTTTAATTTCACTAATGTCTTGTGTTGTACGCTACACCAAAAGGAGATTTCACAACACACATCCTTGATTTGCCTTGAATTACACGCAATCACGACCTTCCTCGATAGCGTGTGTAGTACGCAATAACGAGTTTCACTAAACAACAATACGCTATTAAAATATTATTAAAACTAGCCGTTATGAATAGAAATAACCACTTTTTGAAATTTTGAAATTTTATTTTTCAAAATGGAATTCATTTTTGGATTCATAATATCGAAATTAGCTTTGGGTGAAATTTCGGTACTTTTCAGATAACTTTTATTTTCTGATGAATAGTGAAAATTACTAAATTTTAATTAAAAACAACTTTTTTAATCGAAATAATTAATAGTGATAAATTATTAATTTGAGTGGTTTTAAAGTATATTTAGAATATATTTTTACAATTCAATACAATGTTGGTCATTGGATGCAATTTCACATTTACACCAGACATAAACAAGTGTTAATCTTTTGATAGTTATTATCTCTTAAAAACACGCTATTTGTTGTGACAGCGGAAATTAATTATAAAATTAATTAATTCAACTTATATGTTGGGAATTTTGTAAAATAGAAATCATTTTTGAATTCGGAATATCAATTATATCTTAGGGTGAAATTTTGACATTTTTCTGAAAAACTTCAATTTTTAATGAATAGTGAAACTACTAAGTGGTAGTTAAAAAAATTAATTTTTTCATAAATCTTAATTTTACCGCTTCTGTGAATGGAATTTCAAAAATACGAGAGACACGGTTGATTTCAGTAAGTAAAACGTGGTTCAATGAGATGAAAATAATTTTTGGTGAATAGTAACTTTTTTACTTTTATTTACCACGGTTAAAAGTAAATAGGGTAATTAAGGGTAAAAATGATATTAATATTACCCTAACACATGTCCTAATTCTATTGGATAAGTGTAATTCGACCAAAAACAACCTTATTAATAAAATATGACCATTTAGGCCCACTTGGGTTAGATTAGTACATTTAATATTAATTTATTTAAAGAAGGGTTAAAATAGTTAAAATAAAAGTTTAATAAGTAAATCATTTTTAATATGGGGTAATAAATAAGATAAATTAGACTATAAATATTCATTAGAAATATAAAACGATTTCCTACATAATGGTATTTTATTTATAATTTTTACACATTAAATAATTTAATTTATTTATGACACAATTATGATGCGGTAATTATCTTATTTATGAAATATTGACATAATTGATGTTATAAACACCAAAATGAATGTAATTTGAGACTTTTTATGAATTACACTAATTTTCTAGGTTACTATGATATATTAGTGTTGATTTAATAAACTTGGTTAGATCATATAATTCTGTTATGACTTTCACAAAAATCATATATCAAATAGTGTCAAAATTGACACAAAATAGTTTTTAAATCAAATATTATATTATTAATTGTTATTTTATTCCTAAAAATATAAGGTTCGGCCAAATGACTTAGATAAGTATGTATATATTAATAATAAATAATTTGGGTTTCGTTTGGCATGTTATAGTAAGTGTATTAACCATATAGCGAAAGAAAACAAAAATACACGGTAAAAGTTAAATTATTTAACTTAGAGTTAAATCTAATTGATAAGGTTAAAATAATACCCTAAACTTGTCTAAATCCTATTGGTTGATAGTATTTCGACCCATCCCCACTTTAGCTTCGAAATAAGACCCTTTGGAACCATTATAAACTGACTTTGACTTTAATATAAAATAATATTTTGAGATATTCCTAAGGTGCCCCTCTCCTCCCTTATAAAAGGGCACCTCCTCCCCCTCCTCCTCACACCGATTTGAGCACTCAATCTCGGCCAAACCCTGCCATTTTCTCCTCTACACTTCCCTAGAATAATCCTAGAGGTCCTGGTTTTCTTCAAAGACCAATCTTAGTTCCCTAAGTGGAGGATTCAAAGAAGCGTTCCAAAGAAGAGGTAATATCCATTACCGATCTTTTCAATTTCTTTCTTCTTCAACTTCTTCTTCTTTAGTTGTTTCATGATAAAGTAATAACATCAGTATTACTTACATACTGATATGTTATTATAAATATTAAACAACCCTAATTCACCTTCTATCCATCCTACGGAAAAATGAAATCACCGCGCGTGCGTACGTACGGAATACCGTCTCCACGCCGTGGTGTAATCTATTTTCCACCATCACCTTACAAGGATGGGTATAATGGTGTAATGAGTAACTATTTATGATTATTATAAAGTAATATTGATACTGAAATAATATATATATACTCCAATACAATTCCACGATCATAGGAACAATATCGTCACTCGTGCGTACGTACGGAATACCGTCTCCACGATGTGAAGCGACTCGTTCTACATGATCATAATTACATAGTAATTATATAAATGAATTGAATGAATAAATATGATATATGTTACACTAATACCATTCTGGATATAAGGTATATATAACCTTAAAATAAGAATAAGAATTTATTCGGCAAAACACGCATAAGAACAAAAGGCAATAAAGACCCGAGTAACAAGTAACAATGAAATATTACTAACAAGAAGCTAAGAATATGACCATATATGATATCATATCAATATGCATGATTCTGGAATAAGTCAATAACATTATTTAAACCATTATACAGGAGCTTCAGACACGTGCAAAGCAAATCGGACCTATGGTAAGGGAAATATCACAATCTCATTTTTATCCGAGATTGCTTATACTTTGGTATTTACTGGGGAGTATTTTATCATCCACATCCATGTTTCCTCAATATGTAATATTATTTCCATACACGTACAATTGTTTAAATCCAATTTTACCCTTTGATGAGTTTTTAGTAAAAGATATGAAAGGAATCTTTTGTCGTTTTTCGTACGAGGTACTTTTTGACTTTTCCGACCAAAGTACAAAGAATGTTTTTTTAAACTTATACGGCATGAATGGATTTTTAAAACATTATTTCCAAGAATCATACCTTATAAGTTTTCAGGTTTATTTTTAATCAACTTCTTTTAGTTTATAATTGTATGACATGTTAAGAAAAGAAAAGTGTTTTTGAAGTAGAAAGGATATTTTCCTCAAGAATGGAGTTCAAATGTTTTATCAAAATTATTTTCCATCTAAGATAATATAGGGTTCTGTTTTTATCCCTATTATTACATTGATTTGATTATGTTGTGAGGGAATTATTATTATGAATTCATTTACCTTATATGATTTGTTTTATGATGTCATGATGTTTCAAGAATCCCATTTTTGTTACATGTGTTATGTGATGATTTATGATTATGTGGAACACATAAGAAAGGATTCATTATAAGATGGGTGGGACCTATATCTCCCTCCAATGCATTGGGTAAAGATTTTATATCTCAGGAGATAGACATGGATGGAACGGTAGGTTATACCGGTTCAGTAAAACAGGACTGGAATGAGGGTGACTCGGTTCAGAAAGAGACTCTGTCCACTAAGATAGTCTTGGCAATGAGTCATGACTAACAAGAAATGATTTTCCATGATTATGTGTGCATGCCACAAAGGTTCAAGTTTCATGTTATGATTATGGGGATCTCATTTTCACTTCTATGATTTATTCCATGTTAAGATATTTTGATCTCTTTTGCAGGTTATGATTTTCAAAAAGATATGATATGATTTTTATTTCCTTTATTTTCCCTTGCCGAGCATTTGAGCTCACCCTTTTATGTTTTCTTTTCCCCAGGATATAAAGAAAGGTTTTAGGTAAAAAAAAGGAAGATCTTTATGGGAGATTTTGAAGATCTTTCACCACGATTAGAGGATTATATTCCGAGTTTCCAAAGACACTAAACTATTACGATCCTTGTGTGTGTGTTTTTTTATGTACTAAGTATTCCGCAAAAGTAATGTAATGTTCATGTACGATAAGCTTCGAGTCTCTACAATTGTTATTATTCATAATCATCAATCTCATAATATGATCAATAATCTCAAGTTTGGTAAGTTTCCAGACTCAGATAATAAGAGAAAGATGGAGTTTCATGATGATCATAGAGGAAAGAAAGTTCAATTTCCCAAATGTAAATCATGTGGGAAGAGGCATCAGGGAGATTATTTCAATGGAACTGGAAGATTCTTTGGGTGTGGAAAAGAAGGACACAAAGCCAGTAAGTGCAAAGGAAAAGGTTCAGTTAACACCATGGACAATGATAATGGTATTTCTACGACATCAATAATGATTAGATGTTTTAAATGTGGAATGTACGAGCATTATGCAAACTAATGACCTAAGGGAAAATCTCATGAAGAGAATCAGCATGGTCATAAGGGTAGTATTTATGTGGATGATGTTGAGGAGACTATAAATGAAATATGAGCTGAAAGAAGTGTTGAAGCTCAGTCAGTTGTTTTAGAAGGTAGTGGAATGATTGTATGTTTATCGAGAGTTATATTGTATAGTTAATGGGACTATGGAATAAAGAATCATCTAAGGATTGTTACATAATTGTTTTTCCTAAATTATTTGAAAGTATATGTTGAATGGTACCAGTAACCATAGAAGGTTATTCAGATATTTTTGGAAAGTAGATGATATGCGCATAATGAAGGAATAAGAAGATAATGAGCTGTTTGATTGTATTAATGAGCTAATGATTGATATAAGGACTAAGTGATATCATGGTTTGAGTATATAGAATTTTGAGGATTTTGGTATGTGGAAAGTGTTAACTTTTAACTGCATTCATGTTTTCACTAAGATTCAATGGGTATTCATTTTTCAAGAGAATACATGATTAAGTCCTTTGAATGTTCGTAATGTGACCAACAAGACATATCTCATCAACGATGGTATTAACATGCTTGCTATATGAACTCTTTGGTAATCGTTTTCACTGTAATATGAGATTGGACAGGAGTATTTTGGATAAGCCAAAAGATTGGAATGGATTATGTTGGACATAAGTTAGTATAGAATTTTTTTTGATATTATTGATGGCATGTTATAGTAATGTAGTTTTAGAAAAAGGACAACCTATTGGATGGGCGACAACCCATCGCGTCGGACAAGGCTGTGGGAATCAAATCCACAACCGAAGTGCGACTGGCCTTTATCGCCTACCACTGGCTTACAGGAAGTCCCTGTTTAGTAGAAACTAGTTTTATTATATTAAGCAGTATGATATATGAAGTATTTGTCCATTTTAGGAACCATATATGATTAATCTCACTATAGATGGACTTATGTATTTTTTTTGATAACTTTTCTAACCTTTTGTTTGAGACAGATGGAATGACCCATAATTCTATCACATGATCGGCTAACACTTCATGAATGACAAATTCAACTTCATTTCTTTAAGATATGAAGTGGAAATTTTCCAAAGAACAACCAACGGTGGTACTGTACCAAAATCACGAAATTATTTCTTCTAATTCCAATTTCATCAACTTTAGGGAAATGATATTGAAAACCAAAAATGTTGTCCTAGTGCTCTTATATCCGATGAATCAGATGGTACCTTAGATCGTCACAAATTTATGTCTTTGTGATTGTTGGATTTTTCATAGCCATGTTCTCTACCACTCTCCATCAGAACTTGATGGTTAGATTTTTCTTCCATATCCATATTTTCACCTATGTTCTCCTATGTGGAAACCCAGTGATGAGTTAATTTGGGTAACCATTACGTTTCATACTTTTGTTTTTAAAGCCATGTTTTGGTATTACTTTTTATGATGTGGGTTTCTATTAAAGAAACTTTCGAGTAGCAAACCATTTATAACCCCGACAAATTTTGAGGGCGAAATTCATTTTAAGGGGGGTAGAATGTAACACCCCGAGATTTTATGAAAAATATTCTTTTTAATTTCATTAATGTCTTGTCTTGTAATATACACCAAAAGGATCTTGAATAACACAAATCCCTGACTTTCCTTGCATTACAAACAATCATGACCTTCCTCGATAGCGTGTGTAATACGCAATACCGAGTTTCACTAAAAGAGATATTATTATAATATTATTATGAACTAGCCGTTATGAATAGTAATACCCACTTTTTGAAATTTTATAAATTTTATCTTTCAAAATGGACTTCATTTTTGGATTCGGAATATCGAAATTAGCTTAGGGTGAAATTTTGGTACTTTTCGGATAACTTTCATATTTTGATGAATAGTGAAAATTAGTAAATTTTAATTAAAAACAACTTTTTTAATCGAAATAATTAATAGTGATAAATTATTAATTTGAGTGGTTTTGAAGTTTATTTAGAATATATTTTTACAATTTAATACAATTTTGGTCATTGGATGTAATTTCACATTTAAACCAGACATAAACAAGTGTTAATCTTTTGATAGTTATTATCTCTTAAAAACACGCTATTTGTTTTGACGACGGGAATTAATTTTTAAATTAGTTAATGTAACTGATATGTTTTTAATTTGGTAAAATAGACATCATTTTCGAATTCATAATATCAAATATAGCTTAGGCCTAATTTTTGGTATTTTTCTGGAAACTTTCATTTTTTGATGAATAGTGAAACCACTAAGTGGTAGTTAAAAAAACTGAATTTTTCATAAAACTTAATTTTACCGCTTCTGTGAGTGGAATTTCAAAAATCCGAGAGACATGGTTAATATCAAGGACTAAAATGTGGTTCAATGAGAAGAAAATAATTTTTGGTGAATAGTAACTTTTTACTTTTTTTTACCACGGTTAAAAGTAAATAGGGTAATTAAGGGTAAAAATGATATTATTATTACCCTAACACATGTCCTACTTCTATTTGACAAGTTTAATTCGACCCAAAACAACCTTAGGAATAAAATATGACCATTTAGGCCCACTTGGATTAGATTAGGACATTTATTATTAATTTATTTAAAGAAGGGTTAAAATAGTTAAAATCAAAGTTTAATAAGTAAATCATTTTTAATATAGGGTTATACATAAGATAAATTTGACTATAAATATTCATTAGAAATATAAAAATATTTCCTACATAATGGTATTTTATTTGTAATTTTTAGACTTAAAATAATTTAATTTATTTATGACACAATGATGATGCAGTAATTATCTTATTAATGAAATATTGACATAATTGATGTTATAAATACCCAAATAAATGTAATTTGAGACTTTTTATGAATTCCAAGAATTTTATATGTTAATATGACATGTTAGTATTGATTTAATTAACTTTCTTCGAACTAATAATTTTGTTATGATTTTCACAAAAATCAATTACCAAATAGTGTCAAAATTGACATAAAATAGTTTTTAAAAAAAATATTATATTATAAATTGTTATTATATTCCTAAAAATATATTGTTCGGCCAAGATACTTATATCATGATATGTGTATCATTAATGGACCACTTGGGGGTATCTTGGATGTATATGGTAAATTTATGAACTATATAATATAAAAATACAAAGTGACATGGTAAATGTCAATCTAATTAACTAAGAGTTAAAACTAAAAGATAAGGTTAATATAATGACCTAAACTTGTCTAAATTCTATTGGATGAGATTATTTCGAACCATACCCACCTTAGCTTCAAAATAAATCAATTTGGAGCTATTAAAAACCGAATATGACTTTATAATAAAATAATATTTTTAGTTTTTCCAAAGGTGCCCCTCTCCTCCTTTATAAAAGGGGACCTCCCCCCTCTCTTACTCACACCACTTTCAGCCTTCCAGCTCGGCCAGACCCTGCCAAATTATCTTCCCCAATTCCCTAGAAACATCCTAGAGGTCCTGGTCTTCTTCAAAGACCAATTTTAGTTCCCTAATAGGAGGTCTCAAAGAGGCGCTTCAAAGAAGAGGTAATGTCCGTTACCGATTCCTTAAACTTTATTTTTTCTTCCGCTTCTTCTTCTTAGGTTGTTTCATTATGAAGTAATAACATCAGTATCAATAATATACTGATATGTTATTATAAGTATTAAACAACCATATTTCACCATCTATCTATCCTATGGAAAATGAAATCACCACGCGTGCGTACGTACGGAATACCGTCTCCACGTCGTGGTGTAATCTATTTTCCACCACCAACTTACTTGGATGGGTATAATGGTGTAAATAATAACTATATATGATTATTTTAAAGTGATATTTATTCTTTACATACAATCCAATAAAATTCCAAGATCATGGGAACGATATCATCGCTCGTGCATACGTATGGAATACCGTCTCCACGACGCGATGAGATTCATTCTCAATGATTAACCATTCATGAATTATTATAATGTATATATAATAAGTAATCATGAAATATAGGACATAATAATTATACTGGATTTACATCTATATATATATATATGTATGTCATCCAATTATTTCCATTCGATCCAGGGAGGAAATGAAAACAACGTTCATGCGTACGTACGACCTACTGTCTCCATGAACGGTGTATTTCTTTCCATTTATCGATCTAATATATATTTGTATATTCTGAATATATATTATATATAAATAATGTTTTATATTCTATAATTAAGTAATCATGATCTATGTAATCATATGAATAATTACATGTCAAAACACGGATGACAAATGAAACTATTTTACCCAAAACACTCTTTAACATGGAATTTACAAAAGAACAGGTAATATAAATTCATAAGTGAACCATATATGATATAATAACAATGAATATGATTCTATAATAAGTCAATGACATTATTTAAATCATTATACAGGAGGTTCGGATATGTACGAAGTATATCGGGCCTAAGGTAAGGGATAACTTTTCCAATCTCATTTTTATCCGAGATTGCTTATACGTAAGTATTTACTGGGGTTATTGTTATCATCCATGTATATGATTTATAAAAGTGTTTTCATGTATGTTTAAAGTCCTTTTACCCATTTTTGACTTTTACTACATGGTATGTAAGGAATCTTTCTTTTGTTTACGTTACGAGGTACTTTTTTGTCTTTTCTGGAAAAAGTTAGAGAAGAATGTTTTTATAACTTATACGGCACAAACGGATTTTTACGGTTTTATAAAGACTTATTTTCATGAAGCTTCCTCAAAAAGATTTCATGACTATTTTCAACAAAATACTTTTATTTTAAAATTGCATGACATTTTGTGAAAAGAGAAAGATTTTGAAGAAGAAAGGATATTTTCCTCAAGAATTCATTTCAAGTGTTTTATCAAAACCATTTTCCATCTAAGATGACATTATTTCATATGTGTATGTTTCAAGTTTAATTTCTATATGATTTACAAGGTTTCACTTTTCTTATGATGAAATGTCCAATTGTTTTATATGGATTATGAGATGATGAGATGATGTTTATGAAACCCATTTTATTCTTTGGGTTATGATGAATGTTTTAAGTTTATTTTGTGGAATAAATAAGAATGATTTAATTATGAGATGGGTGGGACCTATATCTCCCTACAATGCATTGGGTAAATATTTATATCTCATGAGATAGACATGGCTGGAACGGTAAGTTAATCCGGTTCAGTATTACAGGACTGAAATGAGGAGTGAACTCGATTCAGAAAGGGACTTTGTCCACTAAGATGGTCATGGCAGCAAATCCTTGGATACTATTGAAATCATTACATGTGCTTAATAGATTACACAATTACATGTTTTATTCCCATGCTATGTTATCATGATTTATGTTCCATTATGATCTATGCCTTATGTACTTCCTTGTTTTAAGTCTTTGCTCAAGATTTTGATGTTTAAACATTATGTTCATGTTTTTAAGTTCAAATGTATATGGTATGTTTTATTTTATCCATTCTTACCCTTACTGAGAATTCGAGCTCACCCTTTTTATGTTTTATTTTACCCCAGGATTAAAAGAAAGGTTTTAGGTAAGGAAACAAAAAGTGTAAGATCTTTATGAGAGATGTTGAAGATCTTTCACCACGATTAGAAGATTACGTTCCAAGTTTCCAAAGACACTAAACTATTACGGTCCTTGTGTGTCTGTTTTTGTTATGTATTATGTATTATGCTAAAGTAATGTAATGTCCATGTACGTCAAGATTTGGGTCTCTACATTTTCTAATCTCACATTTATTTCTATGAGATATCCCTTATTCAAAACTATTTATTGTGTGTGGTGTATGTATAATGATAATTAATTTATAATATCATTAATAAATTTAGCTTTATGGTATTAATTTTTTTTAGTCATTAATTTTATGGAGAAAATAGTTCAACTGTTTGCAAAGTGGTAAGGTTTTTTTTTCAAACCTCCATTTTCCATTCAGGTTATGATTTCATTCTATTTACCCTAATGTAATTCTTCTTTATTTTTGTATAATTCTTATAAATTCTGTGAATATCTTCCAAAATCATTTATTCATATCATTTTATCTTTATTTTATGGAGAAATACACGTTTTATATGGTTTCCTTTTCAATTTCTCCTAATAATCAAGCCCGATTTAAGGGAACTTTCAAATTTCATACCTATATCCAAGTACACTCCATAATTTATTTTAAGCCAAAAATATTTTTCTAAAATAAAACTTTTTTCATTAAAAACTATCTTAGTTAATTTCTGTTTTTATGTAATAATTTAATCCTTTTACTGATTTGAATACTCTTTAATATTTTCCCTTGAACCGCTCTAAAGAGGCTTATTTCTAAAGTTTCATAAAATATATTTTTACATGTTTTCACTTCAGTTTGAAATAATTCATTAATACAACATAATTTCCTTATCCAACCCTTTTATTTTCTTGGATATACATGTTTCCCATATTATTTTATGAAAATTAAAAATGATTTTCCAAAAGAACTCTTCCTTCCAAAGTAAAAGGGCATTTTTATTAATAATTTATCAATGATTTTATTAAATTATTTTCAACTGTGATTATGATTCAAATATTTCAAAGTGGTATGGGACACTTTGTTTTACATATATCTTTTTAAATCAATTATTTGACATATAAAGAACTCATTGGACTTCATAAGTGACTGGCGGGGCCTGCTATATCCTTTTGATGAATCGGTAAGTCTCATTAGACAAAATAGACCAGATTTTGGCTGATTCATTACCCATTTATGTATAATTCATGGACGAGGCCTTGATGGTATGTTTATGATACCCGAATTTATGCATTCCCTCATTATGATATTATTAATTGATAAGTCATATGATTATTCGACTAGTAGAATATCCATGGTTATGTTTCATGAGATTATTTATATGGAATTATTTATTCATATTTTATGCCTTCCATAATATGCTCAAGATTATGTTTTATTGGTATGTTTTTAATTCATTCACCCTTATTTATTATTTATGTTTATGCAAGTTTTTTTGTATTGTTTACCCTTAATAAGATTCTGAGCTCACCCCTTTCTTATGTTTTATTTTCCATCAGATGTGATGATTTATATTATTTATGACTTGCATGGATAATCTAGAAGTTTATGGATGTTTCAATGGATTTTATATATTGTTTTTACTTTAAAGTTATAATCTAAAACTTATGCATGTATTTGGTTTTCCAATGATAATAAACTATTCAGTCCTTCGGGATGCGAATTCCTTGTTTATTATAAAAATTTAATTAATCAAGACACTAATTATGAGCTACTGGAGTTAGGGTCTTTACAATATGTAAGAAACCAGTTCTTATTTTAGGTACTTATCTTTTTTTCCCCATCAATTATCAGTTTAAATGCATAAATAAAGCCTAATGTGAGTTCCCATTAGGGTCACAGAAGGCTTAGAGGTGTCTGAGGCTCATTTGGAGCCCGAAACCTAAGGTTTGGGGTGTTTTGGACCAGGAACACTGTTAGTAGAAATCGTTCAGGTTAGGTCGCATAGTTTTATAAACCGTACGATGTTGGGTAGTAGGGGCTCACACTACGCACAGTTTGAGTATAACAAGCGGTAGCATCTTCCCAACTGTGCGGTATGTAACACCCCGAGATTTTATGATATATATTATTTTTAATTTCTTTTATGTCTTGTATTGTACACTACACCAAGATTATCATGTGCTATATGGAACACCGTATTAGCTTGTAGTGTATGCACCACTATTCTTGGCTTGTGTTGCACATAATTTCAAGTTCTTTTGATAGAATTCATTCCACACAACACTGATTATAGATTCTATTCAATGTATAAATGAAATAATTTTGGATTATGTTATACGCAACACCAAAGGATACTTGCACTACACGCAATGTAGAGACCCAAAGCTTGAAGTACATGGAAATTACATTACTTTAGCAGAATACATAGTACATAACAAAAATAGAAACACAAGGACCATAATAGTTTAGTGTATTTGGAAACTTGGAATGTAATCTTCTAATCGTGGTGAAAGATCTTCAACATCTCCCATAAAGATCTTCCACTTTTTGTTTCCTTACCTAAAACATTTCTTTTAATCCTGGGGGAAAATAAAACATAAAAAGGGTGAGCTCGAATGCTCAGTAAGGGTAATCATGGATAAAATAAAACATACCATATACATTTGAACTTAAAAACATGAACATAATGTTTAAACATCAAAATCTTGAGCAACGACTTAAAACAAGGAAGTACATAAGGCATAGATCCTAATGGAACATAAATCATGATAACATAGAATGGGAATAAAACATGTAATTGTGGCATCCATTAATCACATGTAATGATTTCCATAGTAGCCAAGGCATTGCTGCCATGACCATCTTAGTGGACAAAGTCCCTTTCTGAATCGAGTTCACTCCTCGTTTCAGTCCTGTAATACTGAACCAGATTAACCTACGTTCCAGCCATGTCTATCTCATGAGATATAAATCTTTACCCAATGCATTTTAGGGAGATATAGGTCCCACCCATCTCATAATGAAATCATTCTTACTTGTTCTACAAAATAAACTTAAAAAATTCATCATAACCCAAAGAATAAAATGGGTTTCATAAACATCATCTCATCATATCATAATACATATAAAACAAATGGACATTTCATCATCATAATATTAAAACCATTTAAATCATATAGAAATTAAACTTGAAACATACACATATGAAATAATGTCATCTTAGATGGAAAATGGTTTTGATAAAACACTTGAAATGAATTCTTGAGGAAAATATCCTTTCTTCTTGAAAATCTTTCTCTTTTCACAAAATGTCATGAAATTTTAAAATAAAATGATTTTGTTGAAAATAGTCATGAAATCGTTTGGAGGAATCTTCATGAAAATAAGGCTTTATAAAACCATAAAAATCCGTTCGTGCCGTATAAGTTAAAAAAAAATTCTTCTCGTACTTTTTCCAAAAAATTCAAAAAAGTACCTTGTAACGTAAACAAAAGAAAGATTCCTTACATACCATGAAGTAAAAGTCAAAAATGGGTAAAAAGGACTTTAAACATACATGAAAATACTTTTATAAAACATGTACATGGATGATAATAATAACCCCAGTAAATACTTACGTATAAGCAATCTCGGATAAAAATGAGATTGGAAAAGTTATTCCATAGCTTAGGTCCGATATGCTTCGTACGTATCCGAACCTCCTGTTTAATGATTTAAATAATGTCATTGACTTATTATAGAATCATATTCACTGTTATTATATCATATATGGTTCACTTATGACTTTATATTACCCGTTCTTTTGTAAATTCTATGTTAAAGAGTGTTTTGGGTAAAATCGTTTCATTTGTCGTCCGTGTTTTGACTTGTAATTATTCATATGATTACTTAGATCATGATTACTTAATTCCAGAATATAAAACATTATTTATATATAATATATATTCATAATATACATATATATATAATAGATTGATAAATGGAAATAAATACACCGTTCATGGAGACAGTAGGCCGTACATACACATGAATGTTGTTTTCGTTTCTCATTGAATTGAATGGAATTAATTGGATGACATACATATATATATATATGTAAATACAGTATCATTATTATGTCATATATTTCATGATTACTTATTATATATACTTTATAATCATTCATGAATGGTTAATCATTGAGAATGAATCTCATCGCGTCGTGGAGACGGTATTCCGTACGTACGCACGAGCGATGATATCGTTCCCATGATCGTGGAATTTTATTGGAGTGTATGTACAAAACCAATATCACTTTACAATAATCATATATAGTTATTATTTACACCATTATACCCATCCATGTAAGGTGGTGGTGGAAAATAGATTACACCACGGCGTGGAGACGGTATTCCGTACGTACGCACGTGTGGTGATTTCGTTTTCCATAGGATGGATAGATGGTGAAATAGGGTTGTTTCATACTTATAATAAAATATCAGTATATTAGTGATACTGATGTTATTACTTCATAATTAAACAACCTAAGAAGAACAAGTGGAATAAGAAATAAAGTTGAAAGAATCGGTAACGAACATTACCTCTTCTTTGAAGTGCCTCTTTGAGACCTCCTCTTAAGGCACTAAAATTGGTCTTTGAAGAAGACCAGGACCTCTAGGATGTTTCTAGGGAAGTGTAGAAGATAATTTTATATGGTTTGGCCGAGCTTTAAGGCTCAAAGTGGTGTGAGGAAGAGATGGAGGAGGTGCCCTTTTATAAAGGAGGACAGGGGCACCTTTGGAAAAACTAAAAATATTGTTTTATTATAAAGTCATATTCGGTTTTTAATAGATCCAAATTGATTTATTTCAAAGCTAAGGTGGGTATGGTTCGAAATAATCTCATAAAATAGAATTTAGACAAGTTTAGGTCATTATATTAACCTTATATTTTAGTTTTAACTCTTAGTTAAATAGATTGACATTTACCATGTCACTTTGTATTTTTATATTATATAGTTAATAAATTTACCATATACATCCAAGAGACCCCCAAGTGGTCCATTAATGATACAAATATCATGATATAAGTATCTTGGCTGATCCTTATATTTTTATGAATATAATAATAATTAATAATATAATATTTGTTTTAAAAACTATTTTATGTCAATTTTGACACTATTTGGTGATTGATTTTTGTGAAAATCATAACAGAATGATTAGTTCTAAAAAGGTTAATTAAATCAATATTAACATGTCATATTAACATATAAAATTATTGGAATTCATAAAAAGTCTCAAATTACATTTATTTGGGTATTTATAACATCAATTATGTCAATATTTCATTAATAAGATAATTACTGCATCATCATTGTGTGATAAATAAATTAAATTATTTTAAGTCTAAAAATTACAAATAAAATACCATTATGTAGTAAATCTATTTATATTTCTAATGAATATTTATAGTCAAATTTATCTTATGTATAACCCTATATTAAAAATGATTTACTTATTAAACTTTGATTTTAACTATTTTAACCCTTCTTTAAATAAATTAATAATAAAATTCCTAATCTAATCCAAGTGGGCCTAAATGGTCATAGTTTATTCCTAAGGTTGTTTTCGGTCGAATTAAACTTGTCCAATAGAATTAGGACATGTGTTAGGGTAATAATAATATCAGTTTTACCCTTAATTACCCTATTTACTTTTAACCGTGGTAAAAAAAGGTAAAAAGTTACTATTCACCAAAAATTATTTTCATCTCATTGAACCACATTTTAGTCCTTGATATTAACTGTCTCTCTCGGATTTTTGAAATTCCACTCACATAAGTGGTAAAATTAAGTTTTATGAAAAATTCAGTTTTTTTAACTACCACTTAGTGGTCTCACTATTCATCAAAAAATGAAAGTTTCCATAAAAATACCAAAAATTAGGCCTAAGCTATATTTTATATTATGAATTCAAAAATGATGTCTATTTTACCAAATTAAAAACATATCATTTACATTAAATAATTTAAAAATTAATTCTTGTCGTCAAAACAAATAGCGTGTTTTTAAGATATAATAAGTATCAAAAGATTGACACTTGTTTATGTCTGGTTTAAATGTGAAATTACATCCAATGACCAACATTGTATTAAATTGTAAAAATATATTCTAAATATAATTTAAAACCACTCAAATTAATAATTTATCACTATTAATTATTTCGATTAAAAAATTTGTTTTTAATTAAAATTTATTAGTTTTCACTATTCATCAGAATATGAAAGTTATCTGAAAAGTACCAAAATTTCACCCTAAGCTAATTTCGATATTCCGAATCCAAAAATGAAGTCCATTTTGAAAGATAAAATTTATAAAATTTCAAAAAGTGGGTATTACTATTCATAATGGCTAGTTCATTCTAATATTATAATAATATCTCGTTTAGTGAAACTCGGTATTGCGTATTACACACGCTATCGAGGAAGGTCATGATTGTGTTTAATGAAAGGCAAGTCAGGGATGCGTGTTGTGGAAGCTCCTTTTGGTGTAGCGTACAACACAAGAAATTAATGAAATTAAAAATAATATTTTTCATAAAATCTCAGGGTGTTACATTCTACCCCCCTTAAAATGAATTTCGCCCTCGAAATTCGTCGGGGTTATAAATGGTTTACTACTAGAAAGTTTCTTTAATAGAAAACCACATCGTAAAAAGGAATACCAAAACTTGGCTTTAAAAACTAAAGTATGAAATGTAACGGTTACCCAAATTAACTCATCAATGGGTTTCCACGTAGGAGAACATAGATGAAAATATGGATATGGAAGAAAAATCGAACCATCAAGTTCTGATGGAGAGTGGTAGAGAACATGGATATGAAAAAGCCAACAATCACAAAGACATAAATTTGTGACGATCTATGGTACCATCTGATTCATCGGATATAAGAGCACTAGGACAACATTTTTGGTTTTCAAGATCATTTCCCTAATGTTGATGAAATTGGAATTAGAAGAAATACTTTCATGATTTTGGTAGAGTCTCACCGTTGGTCGTTCTTTGGAAAATTTCCACTTCATCTCTTAAATAAATGAAGTTGAATTTGTCATCCATGAAGTGTTAGCAGATCATGTGATAGAATGATGAGTCATTTCATCTGTCTCAAACAAAAGGTTAGAAAAGTTATCAAAAAAAATATAAGTCCATCTATAGTGATATTAATCATATATGGTTCCTAAAATGGACTTATACTTCATATATAGTACAACTTAATATAATAAAACTAGTTTCTACTAAACAGGGACTTCCTGTAGGCCAGTGGTAGGCGATAAAGGCCAGTCACACTTCGGTTGTGGGTTCGATTCCCAAAGCCTTGTCTGACGCGATGGGTTGTCGCCCATCCTGCAGGTTGTCCTTTTTCTAAAACTACATTACAATAACATCCCATCAATAATATCGAAAAAAACTTCTGTACTAACTTATGTCCAACATAATCCATTCCAATATTTAGGCTTATCCAAAATACTGCTGTCCAATCTCATATTAAAGTGAAAACGATTACCAAAGAGTTCATATAACAAGCATGTTAATACCATAATTGATGAGATATGTCTTGTTGGTCACATTACAAACATTCGAAGGCCTTAATCATGTATTCTCTTGAAAAATGAATACCCATTGAATCTTAGTGAAAACATGCATGCAGTTAAAAGTTAACACTTTCCACATACCAAAATCCTCCAAATTCTATATACTCAAACCATGATATCACTTAGTCCTGATATCAATCATGAGCTCATGAATACAATCAAACATCTCATTATCTTATTATTCCTTCATTATGCGCATATCATCTACTTTCCAAAAATATCTGAATAAACTTCCATGGTTACTGGAACAATTCAACATATACTTTCAAATACTTTAGAAAAAACAATTGTGTAACAATCATTAGATGATTATTTATTCCATAGTACCATTAACTATAAAACATAACTCTCAATAAACATACAATCATTCCACTACCTTCTAAAACAACTGACTTAGCTTCAACACTTCTTTCAGCTCATATATCATTTATAGTCTCCTCATCGTCATCCACAAAAATACTACCCATATGACTATGCTGATTCTCTTCATGAGATTTTCCCTTAGGTCATTGGTTTGCATAATGACCATACATTCCACATTTAAAACATCTAATCATTGTTGATATCGTAGCAATACCATTATCCTTGTACATGGTGTTAACTGAACCTTTTCCTTTACACTTACTGGCTTTGTGTCCTTCTTTTCCACACCCAAAGAATCTTCCAGTTCCTTTGAAACAATCTCCCTGATGCCTCTTCCCACATGATTTACATGAGGGAAATTGAACTTTCTTTCCTCTATGATCATCATGAAACTTCATCTTTCTCTTATTATTTGAGTCAGGAAACTTACCAAAGTTTAGATTATTGATCATATTATGAGATTTCTGATTAGGAATAATAACTATGTTTGGACTTCCAAATACTGTTTCATTTGGTTTCTCATGAAGAATATCATTCCATTTTCCATCATATCCTCCATTATTGTGAATCTTCATGTTTCCAGCCATTTTCTAAAACCCAAAATGAATAGTGTGAGAGGCAAAAATAATTCTAGGGAAAAAAACATAGTAAAGTGGGAGTTCCCTCAATATCTAACATCTTAGGTTAAATTCTAATATTGTTACCATAGTTCTAGGACTATATCCTATACGTATACTTATCCTTAGGGACATCCCTAGAAATACCTTAGAAATATATCTAGGGATCTCACTAACGTTTTTGCATCTTAGTTTCCAAAGTTTGACTAAATATTTCCTATGATACCAAATGAAGAGACCCAAAGCTTGACGTACATGGACATTACATTACTTTAGCATAATACATAATACATAACAAAAATAGACATAGAAGGACCGTAATAGTTTAGTGTCTTTGGAAACTTGGAACATAATCTTCTAATCATGGTGAAAGATCTTCAACATCTCCCATAAAGATCTTCCACTTTTTGTTTCCTTACCTAAAATCTTTATTTTAATCCTGAGGGGGAAATAAAACATAAAAAGGGTGAGCTCAAATGCTCAGTAAGGGTAAGCATGGATAAAAGAAAACATACCATATAAATTTGAACTTAAAAACTTGAACATAATGTTTAAACATCAAAATCTTGAGCAACGACTTAAAACAAAGAAGTACATAAGGCATAGATCATAATGGAACATAAATCATGATAACATAGCATGGGAATAAAACATGTAATTTTGGCATCCATTAATCACATGTAATGATTTCCATAGTAGCCAAGGCATTGCTGCCATGACCATCTTAGTGGACAAAGTCCCTTTCTGAATCGAGTTCACTCCTCGTTTCAGTCCTGTAATACTGAACCGGATTAACTTACCGTTCCATCCATGTCGATCTCATGAGATATAAATCTTTACCCAATTCATTGGAGGGAGATATAGGTCCCACCCATCTCATAATTAAATCATTATTACTTATGCCACAAAATAAACATAAAACATTCATCATAACCCAAAGAATAAAATGGGTTTCATAAACATCATCTCATCATCTCATAATCCATATAAAACAAATGGACATTTCATCATAAGAAAAGTGAAACAATTTAAATCATATAGAAATTAAACTTGAAACATACACATATGAAATAATTTCATCTTACATGGAAAATGGTTTTGATAAAACACTTGAAATGAATTCTTGAGGAAAATATCCTTTCTTCTTAAAAATCATTCTCTTTTCACAAAATGTCATGCAATTTTAAAGTTAAAGGATTTTTTTGAAAATAGTCATGAAATATTTTGGAGGAAGCTTCATGAAAATAAGGCTTTATAAAACCTTAAAAATCCATTCGTGCCATATAAGTTAGAAAAACATTCTTCTCGTACTTTTTCCGGAAAATTCAAAAAAGTACTTCGTAACGTAAACAAAAGAAATATTCCTTACATACCAAGTAGTAAAAGTCAAAAATGGGTAAAAGGACTTTAAACATACATGAAAACACTTTTATAAATCATTTACATGGATGATAACAATAACCCCAGTAAATACTTATGTATAAGAAATCTCGGATAAAAATGAGATTGGAAAAGTTATCCCTTACCTTAGGTCCGATATGCTTCATACGTATCCAAACCTCCCGCATAATGATTTAAATAATGTAATTTACTTATTATAGAATCATATTCATTGTTATTATATCATATATGTTTCACTTATGACTATATATTACCCGTTCTTTTGTAAATTCCATGTTAAAGAGTGTTTTGGGTAAAATCGTTTCATTTGTCGTCCGTGTTTTGACTTGTAATTATTCATATTATTACTTAGATCATGATTAATTAATTCCAAAATATAAAACAATATTAATATATAATATATATTCGGAGTGTACATATATATAATAGATCGATAAATGGAATGAAATACACCGTTCATGGAGACTGTAGGCCGTACGTACGCATGAACGTTGTTTTCGTTTCCTCATTGAATTGAAAGGAATTAATTGGATGAAATACATACATATATATATATATATAAGTAAATCCAGTATAATTATTATGTCATATATTTCATGATTACTTATTATATATACTTTATAATCATTCATGAATGGTTAATCATTGAGAATGAATCTCATCGCGTCGTGGAGACGGTATTCCGTACGTACGCATGAGCGATGATATCGTTCCCATGATCATGGAATTTTATTGGAGTGTATGTACAGAATCAATATAACTTTAAAATATTAATATATAGTTATTATTTACAACATTATACCCATCCAAGTAAGGTGGTGGTGGAAAATAGATTACACCACGGCGTGGAGACGGTATTCCGTACGTACACACGCGTGGTGATTTCATTTTCTATAGGATGGATAGATGGTGAAATAGGGTTGTTTCATACTTATAATAACATATCAGTATATTAGTGATACTTATGTTATTACTTCATAATGAAACAACCTAATAAGAAGAAGTGGAAGAATAAATAAAGTTGAAAGAATCGGTAACGGACATTACCTCTTCTTTGAAGCACCTCTTTGAGACCTCCTCTTAGGGAACTAAAATTGGTCTTTGAAGAATACCAGGACCTCTAGGATGTTTCTAGGGAAGTGGAGAAGATAATTTTGCAGGGTTTGGCCGAGATTTAAGGCTCAATGTGGTGTGAGGAAGAGAGGGATGAGGTGCCCTTTTATAAAGGGGGAAAGGGGAACCTTTGGAAAAACGAAAAATATTATTTTATTATAAAGTCATATTCGGTTTTTAATTGCTCCAAATTAATTTATTTAGAAGATAAGGTGGGTATGGTTCACAATACTCTCATCCAATAGAAGTTATACAAGTTTAGGTCATTATATTAACCTTATCTTTTAGTTTTAACTCTTAGTTAATTAGATTGACATTTACCATGTCAATTTGTATTTTTATATTATATAGTTAATAAATTTACCATATACATCCAAGAGACTCCAAAGTGGTCCATTAATGATAAAAATACCATTATATAAGTATCTTGGCCGAACCTTAGATTTTTAAGAATATAATAACAATTAATAATATAATATTTGTTTTAAAAACTATTTTATGTCAATTTTGACACTATTTGGTAATTGATTTTTGTGAAAATCATAACAGAATGATTAGTTCGAAAAAAGTTAATTAAATCAATAATAACATGTCATACTAACATTTAAAATTATTTTAATTCATAAAAAGTCTCAAATTACATTTATTTGGGTATTTATAACATCAATTTTGTCAATATTTCATTAATAAGATAATTACTACATCATCATTGTGTCATAAATAAATTAAATTATTTTAAGTCTAAAAATTACAAATAAAATACCATTTTGTAGGAAATCTTTTTAGATTTCTAATTAATATTTATAGTCAAATTTATCTTATGTATAACCCTATATTAAAAATGATTTACTTATTAAACTTTGATTTTAACTATTTTAACCCCTCTTTAAATAAATTAATAATAAATGTCCTAATCTAATACAAGTGGGCCTAAATGGTCATATTTTATTCCTAAGGTTGTTTTGGGTCGAATTAAACTTGTACAATATAATTAGGACATGTGTTAGGGTAATACTAATATCATTTTTACCCTTAATTACACTATTTACTTTTAACCGTGGTAAAAAAAAGTAAAAAGTTACTATTCAAAAAAAATTATTTTCATCTCATTGAACCTCATTTTAGTCCTTGATATTAACTGTGTCTCTCGTATTTTTGAAATTCCACTCACAGAAGCGGTAAAATTATGTTTTATGAAAAATGTAGATTTTTTAACTACCACTTAGTGGTTTCACTATTCACAAAAAATTAAAGTTTCTAGAAAAATACCAAAAATTAGGCCTAATCTATATTTGATATTATGAATTAAAAAATGATGTCTATTTTACCAAATTCAAAACATATCAGTTACATTAACTAATTTAAAAATTAATCCCCGTCGTCAAAAAAATAGCATGTTTTTAAGAGGTAATAACTATCAAAAGATTGACACTTGTTTATGTCTGGTTTAAATGTGAAATTACATCCAATGACCAACATTGTATTAAATTTTAAAAATATATTCTAAATATACTTTAAAACCACTCAAATTAAAAATTTATCACTATTAATTATTTCGATTAAAAATATTGTTTTTAATTAAAATTTATTAATTTTGACTATTAATCAGAATATGAAAGTTATCTGAAAAGTACCAAAATTTCACCCTAAGCTAATTACGATATTCCGAATCAAAAAATGAAGACAATTTTGAAAGATAAAATTTATAACATTTCAAAAAGTGGGCATTACTATTCATAACAGCTAGTTCATAATAATATTGTAATAATATCTCGTTTAGTGAATCTCGGTATTGCATATTACACACGCTATCGAGGAAGGTCATGATTGCGTGTAAAGCAAGGAAAGTCAGGGATGCGTGTTGTGAAAGATCCTTTTGGTGTAGCGTACAACACAAGAAATTAATGAAATTAAAAAGAATATTTTTCATAAAATCTCTGGGTGTTACACGCAATACTGACATGAATTGCCTTATACACAAGGGAGACCTTCCTTGATAGCTTGAGTGGTACGCAATACCGAGTTTCACAAAACAATGATATATTAAAAAAATATTATTATTTAAGGGGATATAAAATATTCTTTATGAGTATTATTAACTGAATTTTTAATTTTATTACGTTATCATTCATCTTACATATTTTTTAGAACATGGTATGAGAATATAATCAATTTTTCAGATAAAATATGTAATTTTTTAAAAAATGTAGTTTTTCCACCTTTTGATGGAGCACTAATTTTAAATATATATTTTGAAACTTTTATAAGTTAAAAATCAAAAAATAAAATTCTTATTTGGAGTCAGTATATAAAAATTTACTTTGGATAATTTTTTGATATTTTTCAGATAACTTTCTTATTTTGATGAATAGTAAAAATACGCTAAATTTTAATTAAAAACAATTTTTTCATCGAAATAATTTATTTGGTTAAAATATACTATTGAATGGTTTTAAATAATAAATATAATATATTTTTATATTTTAAGAAAATTTAAGTCATTGTCATTAATTTTACATTGAATACATATGTGAAAACATTGTAATCTTCCGTAATGTTTTAAACAAAAACCCATTTTTTCGACCATAGGATTAATTTTAAATTAATTACTGAAACTTCTATGTTTTTAATTTTGAAAAGAGAATTCAATATTTGGAAGCAGTATGTTCAAATTATGTTAATGGTCTACTTTAATTTTTTGGGCATTATGAATTGTTACTTTGGTAATTATTTTTATTACCATGGTTAAAGGTAAATCAGGTAATTAAGGGTACAAATAATATTATCAAATTTCCCTTAAATCCTGAAAAAATTCTATTTGATAAATAAAAGTAGACCCATATCACCTAAGTGTCGGAATATATTCATTTCATTTATTTTTTCCATGAAAATGATGTAATTATTCTTAAAATAAAAGAAAGTTACAACATGTCACTCTCTTATAACTTATAAGTGTAATAATTTTAATTTTGTGATAAACTTCAAAAAACTTCGAAAGTAAATAGTAAATAGAAATATAATTAAATTATCTACATCATTCGAATTTATTTATAATTTTTATAGATTAATTATTTATCAATAATGATAACACAATAGTGATGTAAAAATTATTTTATTAATAGAAATATCAAATAAATTGTTTTAAAAATATTAAAATAAATATCATATGAATTAATTAAAGTTTTAAACAAATTTATAGGTGACTATTACATCTTAGGAGAGTATTAAATACTTTTTTTTCGAATTTATCTTTTTTTGGGATTTTATTTAAAGTCAAATAATTGAACAGTTTCAAAGTTGAGACTACTGATATTTTTTAAAAATAACATTTTATTAAATTATTTAAAAATCATAAATTTTTTAAAAAATACAAAGCGATAATTATAAGGTCTATAATTTCATAAATTATACATTTATAGTCAATTAACACGACATAAGTAAATATTCATTACCATTAAATATTTTGAATGCTATTACCAAAATTAAAATTTAATAGAATAACTAAGTGTCAATTAAAACTATAAGGTTGAAATTGACAAAATAAGTGAAAAAAATTTATTTTTTGATGATATTACAACCCTATATCATCTCATATTTGAATTTAGGAATCTTTGGTGGTTTTTGTGTAGGTTTTGAGTTTATTATAAATTAATATTTTAGAGAGTTTTCTAAAGTGCCCCTCTCATCTCTTATAAAAGGGCACCTACTCCCTCTCCAATTCACTCCATTATAAGCATTGAAGATCGGCCAAATATTTAAATTTTATATTATAAACTTCCATTTTTACATTTTATAGTTTTTGGTGTTCTCAAAATACCAACTGTAGTGCCCTAAGAGGAAATTTAAAGGAGGCATGTCAAGGAAGAGGTAATCTCTTCCACCGATTCTTTCAAATTTATTTCTTCTTCAACTTCTTCTTCTTTAGTTTTTTAACTATAAAGTAATAAAATTAGTATCAATAATATACTGATATATTATTATATATATTAAACAACCCTATTTCACTTTTTATCAATACTATGAAAAATGAAATCACCACACATGCGTATGTACAACTTACCATCTCCACGCCATGGTGTAATCTGTTTTTCATCCCCACCTTACTTGGATGGGTATAATGGTGGAAATAGTAACTATATATGATTATTATATACATGATACTAATTATGAGATATTATACACCATCCACTTCAATATCATTCAACAATTATGGTAATGATATTATCGCTCGTGTATACGTACGACTTACCGTCTCCACAACATGATGATATTTATTCTACATGTTAACCATTCAAGAAAGAATATAAAGTATATATATTAATTAATAATTCAATATATGAAATAATAATTCTAATGGATATATATATATCTGTGTGTGTGTGTGTGTGTCATTTAGTTACTTCCATCCAATTCAATAAGGAAACGAAAACTGCATTCATGCGTACGTACGACCTACTGTCTCCAAGAACGGTGTATTCCATTTCATTTATATATCTATCATATATATATATATTGAATAATATATATATATATATATATATCATTTTTTACATTCTTGATGTAATTAAATCATGATCTGAGTAATCATATGAAGAATAACAAGTCAAAACACTTATGATAAATAAAATAATTATTACCCAAAACGTTGCTTTAACAAGGAATTGAAAAATGAATGGGTAATATAAAGTCATAGGTAAATCATATATGATATCATAAATATTATTATGTTTATGTTACAATTTAATAATATGTTTAAAATCACTATACATGAGTTTCAGACACATACAGAAGAAATCATACCTAAGGTAAGGAATGATTTTTTCAAATATCATTTTTATCTGAGATTGCTTATACGTAAGTATTTACTAGGGTTATATTTATCATCCATGCCCATTTGTTTCTAAAAATGTTTTTATAAAATGTTTAATATTATTCCATGTATGTTTAATGTCGTTTTTACCCCTTTTCACTTTTACTACATGGTATGGAAGGAATATTTCTTTTGTTTATCCTATGAGGTAATTTTTTAATTTTCTGGAAAAAGTACACAGAGAATGTTTTTTAACTTATAAAGCATGAACATAATTTTAATATTTGATAAATCATTATTTACATAAACCTTCCTTTACAAGTTTACATGATTATTTTCAATTAAATTATTTTCTTTTAAAATTTCACGACATTTTTGAGAAAAGAAAATGTTTTCGAAGAAGAAAGGTTATTTTCATCAGGAACTAAGTTCAAGTGTTTTATCAAAATTATTTTCCATATAAGATGACATATGGTTATGTTTCTATCCATATTATTAATTTAATTTTATTATTTTTATTATGGAATTATTTTTATGATGTCCATTTATCTTATATGAATTATGTTATGATGGCCTGATGTTTAAGAATCCCATTTTATTACAAGGGTTATGCTATGATGAATGATTTATATTTTTGTGGAACATGTAAGAATTATTTCATTATGATATGGGTGGGAACTATATATTTATCCAATCCATTGAGTAAAGATTTATATCTCATGAGATAGACATGGATGGAATAGTAGGTAAATCTGGTTCAGTAATACAGGGCTAGAACGGAAAGTAAACCCAATTTAGAAATGGACTTCGTCTACTATTATGGTCTTGGATGAAATTCCTTGGATACTATGAAAATAATATTATGTGATTAATGATTTTCCAAAATTACATGTTTTATTCCCATTCTATTTTATCATGATTAATGTTTCTTTATGATCTATGCCTTACGTACTACCAAGATTTAGTTCATGACTCAAAATTTAGATGTTTAAATTTTATGCTCATGTTTTTTTATGTTCAAATGTAAATGGTTTGTTTTAAATTCTTTGTGTTTAACCTTAATGAGAATTTGAGATCACCTTTTTTCTGTTTTCCTTTCCCCAGTATATAAATAAAGGTTTTAGATATGGAAACAAAAGGGGATGATATTTATGGGATATGTTGAAGATCTTTCACCATGTTAGAAGATTTTGTTCTGAGTTTCCAAAGACACTAAACTAATACAGTCTTTGTGAATCTGTTTGTGACATGTATTTAAGTATTCTACAAAATAAATTTAATTTTCATGTACATCAAGCTGGGGTCTCTACAATTGGTATTAGAGAAAAGGTTTAGTTAACCTTTGGGAACTAGGATGCAAAAACTTTAGTGAGTTCCCTAGAGATATTTCTAAGGTAAGTCTAGGGATGTACCTAATGTTAAGAATAACTACATGTTACAGTCCTAGAGATATGATAAAGATCATGAATAACCTAATATTGGACTTTAGATGTTAGATATTGAATGTAATCCCCCTTGATTATGTTTTTTTCGTAATATGATTTCTGCCTCTCACACAATTCATTTTCGATTTTAGATAATGGATGGAACCCAAAGGAACCACGATAATGCTAGATGGGATGGGAAATGCAATGATTGGCCTACTGAACAACCAAATTTTATGGGATCTCGAATAAAGAATCTTGTTTTTAGGAACAAAAATCCTACTAATCTCCTAAATGACCTATGGTGGGAACAACATTTTCTTGAATCTTTCTTAAGGCAACATCCACCTTATTTTAGTGGAATGACTGATCCACAAGTTGCAGAGAAATGTATTATACTATTGAAAAGATATTTTTCATTCTCTATTGTTCCAAACGTGAAAAGGATATGTTAGGAATTTATTTCTTGGAAGGTAAAGATAATCTGTGGTGGAAATTTGTCAATAATATAAGGAAACAAGATAAAATTGACTTCATGGATTGGGATGAGTTCAAGAACTTATTTTTTAGTATGCACCTTCCTTGTATTCTTCTGAAAAAAGGGAGATTGTATTTTCTCCTCTATCTCATGGTTATGATAAGAAAATAGGGATGGAATTCAAAGGAAACTATAAAAATTAAGGAGAAAAGAAGATTAGATTTTCTTTATGCTCAATGTGTGGAAGGAAACATGGAGGAAATTATCTTAAGGGGACTGATAAATGTTTTAAGTGTGGGAAAGAAGGTCATCAATCATTTTACTGTTGATGTAATGGGAATAAAAAGAAAGCTCCAAAGAGTGAACCTACCACAAATCAGGGTTACAAGTGGAAGTAAATGTTGCGTTATTCTATCCAATTCTCTAATCCAAGGGTTATGGATGATTATCGATGCCGACAACCCTTTAAGGCCAAAGGCAAAGGCAAATCACATGCGATCACTATTGGTGATGTTGAGTATGCCTAAAAAGTGGTGGAATGATTAAGTGTTTATGTAATGGGTTTCCAAAATAGCATTGTTGAATCTCTATTATTATATTATGGAATATTGGAATAACTATGTATTGGTCCATTTTGGTTTTTCATATGTATATGGTACTAGTAACCATGAAAAGTGGTTGAAATATTTTTGGAAATAAGGGATAAGGAGATAATGAGATGTTTGATAATATTAATGACCACATGAATGATACAAGGACAAAGTGATATCATGGTTTGAGTTTATAGAATTTTTAGGATTTTGGTATGTAAAAAGAGTTAACTTTTGACAACATTCATGTTTTAATTAAGGTTCTATAGTAATTAATTTTTCAAGAGAATACATGATTAAGGTCTTCACATGTTTGGAATGTGACAACAAAGAACTACCTTTTAAGATATGAGAGATAAATGTTATGTTGATTAAGTTCACCTCTTTCTAAAGTAATACATTTTTAGTTTTTAGAAGGATTGCAATGTTATCCATTTATGGATAATATAAGTTATTTTCCATTTTATTTTTTTTAGATTAATGTATTATATCTCTATAGGTGGACTTACGCTTATTCAATAACCTTTTCTAACCTTTTTTGAGATAGATGGAATGACCTATCATTCTATCGCATGATCCGCTAAAACATCAATAATGACAAATTTAGCTTCATTTCTTAAAGAGATGAACTAGAAATTATTCAAGGAATGACCAACAAAGATATTGTACCAAAATCAAGTAAGTTTTTATTCTTATGAAAAAAATCTTCAACTTTAGGAAACAGATCATGAAACCAAAAAATTTATCCTAGTACATTCTTATATGATGAATCATATGGTCCGTTAAATCTTCATAGATTTATGGCTTTCTAGTAATCAACTTTCTCCAAGCCCTATTATCTATCACTATCCATTAGAATTTGATGGATAAATTTCTCTTCTATATCCATGTTTTCATTTCCCACCTATGTTATCGTATGTGGAACCCCAGTGATGAGTTACTTTGGTAACTGTTACCTTTCTAATTCTTCTTTTTAAGATTATGATTTAGTATCCCTTTTTATGACGTGGCTTTCCATGAAAGAAACATTCAAGTAGAAAACCATTTATAACCAATAGAGATAATATTTTTCACATTTTTTGTATGCATTTAATTTTTTTAATCATCCCAAATTATCAATTTGAGCTTTTATGAATCAATTTTGGATTTATTATGTTTTTTGGGGAAAATGGTGAAAAATGCCTAATTCGGGATTTTTGACATATTTTTAAATCAAGGGTATTCTAGTCATTTAATGAAAAATATAAGTCTAAATTTTTTGATTAATTTTTTTAGAATATTGATTTTATTTCCCTCAACTTTTTATTCTATACCAGGAGCTGATTCAACCATCTAAAGGGCCTAAATATTTAATGAAGATAGAAATTTTTCCGGGCAGACAATGTGGAACCCACCACCATAACGGAACCTCAACTCATTCTACACACATCCAAATGATTTGTTTCCACTTGGTCTTGTATTGGGATAGATAGGTACTGATCTAAAACAAATTTGGGGGAGTTTTAAAGTTATTAAGGTGGCCATTGATGACATACATTTGGAGGAACCTTCTAAGAAGCTTCATATAGAAACAAAAATCGCCAATGGGAAATTCATAACTCCTTGAAAAGGGGCCCAAATAAGCTGACTATTTGATGGTGAACAGAAAAAACAATAAGGAACAAATTTTATGAAGGGGTACAAGCATGAATCGACCATTTATAAGGAAACAATGCACAAAATTTTAGAGTCCATACTTCTTCCTATAAAAGGAGGCCCTCACCTCATTCCCAAATCACCCCATTCTCCATCCATTCCTTCAAGGAACCATATAAGAGATCTCCACCGAGGGATCCCTGCTAAAATTCTTCCCTATTTCCTTTTTAGTTATTTATTTTCTTTATTGTTGTTTTAGTTTTGAATTTTAATTTATATTTTTAATAAAATTCAAGAATTATTTTTATTTCTATGTCCACCCATCCACCATATTTTCTTCATCTCATCTTAGAATTGTAAAATATAATACTCACGATCATGAGTTACTAATTTGAGGAATATCACAAGGGATTAATAAGGTTCTTGAACCCAAGACCATGTTTTTAATATTCTTTGAGTTAATTCTAAGGATAATTTATAGTGGGTGTAATCCTCACTGTGGTTGCCTAAAGTTTAACTTCTTAATCTACAACCATTTTCCCTCGATTGAGGAGGTGGATAGAGGGTGTTCTTGGCGACCGCTAAGTAGAATTTTCATTCATAACTGGAGAAGACTAAAGTGTTCACACATATAATGGAGTGTTTTCTATAAGTATATTTGAAGCCGGTCAATGAAGGTGCTCCCTGAACGTCCTCTTGGGAGAACATCCTTTCATCCAAAATTCCATTCTATTTAGAATTGCATGGTAATTTATAATTGAATTTTAGTTTCTTATTATTTTTCAGTTAAATTATTTTATTAATCTCAATTTATTTCATAAAATATAAAACAAAAAAAATAATTACTTCTTAGGTGAATTAGATTAAGTAGATAAATGAACTGAGAACTCTTCTCAAGTGAGAAGCGCCTGGTCAGCCTTTATTATGCACTAAAAAAACATAAAAATATGATTTTCCATACCCTATGACAGGTGTGTGTCAAAACTGGCATCATTTCTGGGGAGCCAATCATTAGTTTACTTATCTTTTTCTATTTTCACATTGTAGATATATTTTCATTTAAAAAATCATAAATTAAAAAAAATATTACAAAAAACTCTTTGTTCATTATATCTTTCAATTTAAATTATTACTCATGGACCAAACAATCACAGGGTCTAAAAAATGTTTGTAATTATCTTGAAGCTCAGTTTCAAAGTATTAGTGATAAAATGAATAACCTAGAGAGACAAATATAATTGATTGAAGAATATGTACGCACATCCCAAGATCAACCTCACATTGAGCCAGATAAAGAACCCGAGGTAGTGATGGAATAAATTTCACCACTCATCTTTGAAATTAAACAACCTGAGCAGAAAAGGGAGGAATACTTTCCTGATGAGATACATGTGGGAGATCAACAAGAACATGATGAATTTTGGAATGAATGTGAGGAACTAATTGATCTCCCTAAGTCTTGCAAAGAAGAAGAGCTAGTAGCACTAAAAAAAGAAACCACAGGAGTGGTGGAATTTGAAGTAAAGATGGAGGATCCGGACTACCTACCTCTATCCAGTGAAGATAGACTCCAAGAGGCACTTTAAATTGAAGATGATATTACTGTAGAACCAACTCAGGGAGACTATACATTCTTGAACTCAAATTATTTTAATTTTAGTGAAATTAATTTGAGTATCTCTCCTAATTCTATTGAATTTTTAGATTTGAGAAACTCATACTACGCCTTGGAGGATGATGTGAAAAATGATGCACCTATTGAGGAAATCCTGGAGCTCCCTGAAGTCATTGAATATCTACTGGAGGAGCCCAATCATGAAGATATCCAAGTTTTCGAGCCCGAGGAAATCATACATGAGGCTGAAGCCTCCATGAAGCTTGCACTGGAAGACAAGATAGTTACACAAGTAGTAAAAATAGATGAGGAGGTTACCTACTTCCTCTTACCCCCGCCATGAAAGTTATACGAAATTGCGATGGGGGTAGATTTGGTATACTCTTTCCATGGAGTCCTCCTCTAAAATAACAATGAACTTTAAGGTGTGAATAGCCACATTTGGTGGTTCAAATAAAAGAAAATTCATCCACTGGTAGATTATGGATAAAAGATGGTACTACCCTCTAGATGCAGTAAAAGATTTTAGGGCCCACTTGGGGGGTCATAACAATATTTATCCTTTACTTTATTTATATTAATTTAATTTTCAATATTAGGAATTTAGATTTCGAATTCTTTATTAGAAATTAGTCCAGAATTCAGCCCCCTCCCTCTAATATTTTTTAGCTTTAATGATAGGAACCTTGTTCTTAATTTAGTAATTTTATTTTTTAGGATCTCTATGGTAGAAAAAATACCCAAACATTAGTGGAATAGGAACAATGATTTATTTCAAAAAGGATTTCATTTTTATTATTTAAATTTTTTAAATACTTTCATTTTTGTGGGTCCAAAACATGAATTGAGATTTAATGATAAGCATTTCATGCCCGCACTTGAATTTATGTTTTACTCAACTTATATAGGATACATGAGTTTCTTAAGAACCCAGTGATGTCATGTTTTAGATTTCAATGTTTATATGATTAAAAAATTTAAATGAAGAATTTAATTTTTAAATATAAAGCATAGATATTGAAATAATGACTCATGATTTGAAGGAATTAACTTATTCACGTAAATGAAATTTCCCTACCATCTTTCATGCTTTGAATTTCAGACGTTCATGTGAATTGATTTGTTATTATTATTCAATCCCCGAGTGATTTTCCAAATGTATTTTTTCCCATTCCCGAGAGTATTTCTAGATGAAGTACTTCCTATTTATTCTTGAGCATATTTCTTGAGTGATCTTGAGACATGTAACTGACCAGAACTTGTATTGAAACTTTTCAAAGCTATGACTGTGAAAAACACATTTAAAATGATTAAGGCATACTTTGAAAAGATTTTTTTCCTTAAAATAACACCTTTATATTAATCTTTATTTTATCCCAGAGAGACCATGAATTACCATTATAGGGATGAGAAATGTTTCAATCCATTTTATCCATTCCTAACCTACTCTTGGTATTTTCATGATATATTAAAGATGAAGTGTGGGGGTGAAGGGATTCATGGTGGGAGGGATGATTTAAATTTTAAGGAAAAAGTGTGGGGGTACTAATGTGGGAATTGTAAAATTTAGTGTAATCATTCATTGTACTCTATTGTATTTCCCCTCTTGAAAAATAATGAAAATGAAAAAAACAAAAAACAAAAAAATAAAAAAATGGGTTGTGATTTGGGAGAACCAAAAATCATGATTTTCCAGAAAGATGATCTTCTAATCGTATGTGGTTAGGTGACGAATTTGAGGTTTGATATAATCATAAATTTAAAAAAAAATAAAAAAATTACAAAATAAAAAAAAATCAAGAGGGTGCATTAATCATTTATTATTCTTTACTTTGAGCATGAACTTACTTTGAGTTTTGGGGGAAGTGGGTGTTGGTATATTAAAGGGGATAATTTCAAAACACTTTTTGAGATCAAGAATTGTGCTTAAGAGATAAACCTCCTTCTTGTGCCTTAATTTTTAAAATATCAAATCCTACCTACCTTAAGCCTCAGAGTCATTTGAACCTTTATTGAAAAGTCCTCATGATTTTATGTGCCTTTTGTCTTTGTAATTTAGAGAAAGTAGTTCTTTTAAAAGCTTATGGATAAGGTGCATGTTCTAATGATATTAGAATAACTCTACTTTAATTGTATCATGAGATATGAGCGGAAAAATTCAAAGGTGAGGTAAATCATGATGTGGCATGCTTAATAATAATGAATTGAGAATCTTGAATGAATGAAAGGAGAAGTTCTATTTTTTGAAAGGGGAAAAGTAAAATAAATTATTTAATTGTTTCTTTGAAAAATGGGAAATTAAATTGATATTTTATGTGGATTTTTGAATGTTTTATTTGACAATGAAAATTATTAAATTTTATTACTTTGGAATTTTAATGTTGGTTATATTAGTGTCCTCTGAAGTCTATGTATAGATTTTATGCTTGAGGATAAGAATAGTTTAAGTGTGGGGGAATTTATAGAGATAATATTTTCCACATTTTTTGTATGCATTTAATTTTTTTTAATCTTCCCAAATAATAAATTTGAGCTTATATGAATCGATTTTGGATTTATGAGGTGTTTTGAGAAAAATGGTAAAAAAATTCCTAATTCTAGATTTTAGATAAATTTTTTACATCAAGGGTATTTTATTAATTTAATGAAACATATACGTCTAAAGTTTGTGATTCAAAATTATTTAGAATCCTGATTGTATTTCCTTCAACTTTTTTATCTAGACCAAGAGATGATTCAACCGTCTAAAGGGCCGAAAAATTCATTGAAGTTAGAAATTTTTCCGGGCAGACAAAGTGGACCCCACTACCATAATGGAACATAAAATCGTCCTAAACACATCCAAATGAGGTGTTTCCACATGGGATAGACCTATGACAGATAGAACCAGCTCTAAAACAAATTTTGGGGGGTTTTAAATTCATTAAGGTGGACATTGAATGACATACTTTTGGAGGAAGCTTCCCAGAAGCTTCATCCAGAAACAAAAACAGACAATGAAAAATTCAAAACTCCTAGAAAAAGGGGCCAAATAAACAGACCTTTTGAGGGTGAACAGAAAACACATTAAGGAACAACTTTTATTAATGGGTAGACACGTGAATCAGCTATTTATTTGGAAAACAATGCACAACCCTTTGGAGTCCATAATTATGCCTATAAAAGGAGGCCCTCACCTCCTTCCCAAATCATCCTATTCTCTATCCATTCCTTCAAGGAACCAAGGAGGAGATCTCCAACGAGGGAGGTCGGCCGAAATTCTTCGCCATTTCCTTTTTAGTTATTTATTTTCTTTATTTTTTTAGTTTTCAATTGTAATTTATATTGTTAATAAAATTCATGCATTGTTTTTATTTCTGTGTCCACCCATCCACCATCTTTTCTTCTTCTCATCATACCATCATGAACTATAATACTCATGATTATGAGTAACTAATATGAGAAATATCCCGAGGGAGTAATCAGGTTCTTGAACCACAGACCATGTTTTTAGTATTCTTTGAGTTAATTTTAAGGATAATTTATAGTGGGTGTAATCCTCACTGTGGTTGTCTAAAGTTTAACCTCTTAATGTATAACCATTTTCCCTAGATTTAGGAGGTGGATGGAGGGGGTGCTTGGTGATCCCTAAGTAGACTTTTCATTTATAACCAGTGTAGAATAAAGTGTTCACACATTTGATGGTGTGTGTTCACTAAGAATATTTGAATCTGGTCAATGAAGTTTCTCCCTTAAAGGCATCTCGGGAGAACTTCCTTTTGTCCATAATTCTGTTATGTTTAGCATTTCAAAGTAATTTAAAATTGAATTTTAGTTTCTTATTATTTTTCATTTCAATTATTTTATTAAGTTCAATTTATATCATAAAACATAAAACAAAAATAATAATTACTTCTTAGGTGAAGTAGATTAGGTAGGTGAATGAACTGAGAAAGCTCCTCAAGTGAGACAACCCTATTCAACCTCTATTTTGCACTACTAAAACATAAAAATACACTTTTCCATGGCTTATGATAGGCGTCCTTCAATAACCCCAATGATTTTTGAGGCCAAAATTTATTTTAAGGGGGGGTAGAATTTAACACCTTGAGATTTATTCAGATAAATTCTTTTTAATTTCTTTGATGTCTTGTGTTGTACACTATAACAAGATTAGATTTCACTATATGTAACACCATATTAGCTTGATGTATACATACCAATATTCTTGACTTGTGTTGCACACAATTTCAAGTTCTTTTGATTGAATTCATTTCACACAACATGAGTATAGATTCTGTTCAATGTATAAATGAACTAAGTTTGGATTTTGTTATACACAACACCAAAGGAAGCTTGCACAACACACAAAAATGACATGGATTGTGTTGCATGGAAGAGTGACCTTCTTCGATAGCTTGCGTGGTACGCAATACCGGGTTTCACTAAAAAATGACATATTATTAAAATATTATTATTTAATGGGATATAAAATAGCCATTATGAATAGTATTGACCAAAATTTGAATTTTATAACATTATAATTTGTCTTAAATATTTTTTATAACATGGTATGAGAACAAAATCAATTTTTCGGATAAAATATGTATTTAAAAAAATATAGTTTTGCCAAATATTGATGGCCCACACTTTTTAAATCTAGTTTTTGACATGTTTATAAGTTCAATTTGACAAAATAAAATTATTATTTTGAATAAGGATATAAAAATTTACTTTGGATTAATTTTTGATAACTTTTTTAATTTTATGAATAGTAAAAATACGCTAACTTTTAATTAAAAACAACTTTTTTCATCAAAATAATTTATATGGTTAAAATATATTATTTAATGATTTTAAAGTATAAATAGAATATATTTTTATTTATTAATAAAATTTAATTCATTTTCATTAATTTTACATTTAATTCATATGTAAAAACATTTCAATCTTTCCTAATCTTTTTAATAAAAACGTGTTTTTTTCGATAACAGGATTGATTTAAAATTAATTACAGAAACTTCTGTGTTTTTAATTTTGAAAAATTTATTTCTTATTTGGAATCAGTAGGTCCCAATTCTTTTAATCTACTACTTTGATTTTTTGAGCATTATGAATAGTAACATTGGTAATTATTTTTATTATTATAGTCAAAGGTAAATCGGGTAATTAAGGGTAAAAATAAAATTAAAAAATTACCATAACACCTTCCAAAATTCTATTGGATGAATTAAAGTCGATCCATATCACTTAATTGTTGTAATAGATTCATTTTATGGACATTTTTCCATTAAAATGATGTAATTATTATTAAAATAAAAGAAAGTGACCACATGTCACTCTCTTATATCTTATAAGTGAAATAATTTTAATTTAGTGATAAACTTCCTAAAACATCGAAAGTAAATATTAAAAAGAAATATAATTACATTATCTACATAATATGAATTTATTTATAATTTTTATAGATTAATTAATTATCAATAATGATAACACAATTGTGATGTAAAAATTTTATTATTAAATGAAACATCAAATAAATGGTTTTAAAAATATTAAAATAAATATCATATGAATTAATTAAAGTTCTACACAAATTTTATTGGTGACTATGACATGTTAGGAGTGTATTAAATATTTTTTTTTTGAATTTTTCTATTGTGTGGATTTTATTTAATGTCAAATAATTGAATAGTTTCAAAATTGAGACAATTGATATTTTATAAAAATAACATTTTATTAAATTATTTAAAAATCATAAAATATTTAAAAATTACAAAGTGATAATTATAAGGTCTAAAATGGAATATATTATCAATTTATGGTCAACTAACACCACATAAGTAAATATTCATTACCATTAAATATTTAGAATGTTATTACTAAAATTAAATTTTAATAGAATAACTAAGAGTCAATTAAAAATATGATGTTTAAATTGAAAAAATAAATTATCCAAAATTTATTATTTGATGATATTACAACACCATCTCATATAATATTCTAATTTTGGACACTTTGGAGGTTTTTGGGTAGGGTTTGATTTTATTATAAATTAATATTTTTGTGAGTTTCCAAAAGTGCCCTCTCCTCTCTTGTAAAAGGGAACCTACTTCCTCTCCCCTTCACCCCATTCTATGCCTTAAAACTTAGACAAACCAAACCCATTTATCTTCGAAAATTATATAATTACATTATATAGGTTCTGGTATTATCAAAATACCAACTCTTGTGCCTTAAGAGGAAATTTAGAGGAGGCAAGTCAAGGAAGAGGTAATCTCTTCTATCGATTCTTTCAAATTTCGTTCTTCTTCTACTTACTCTTATTTAATTGTTTCATTATAAATTAATAAAATCAGTATAAATAATAAACTGATATGTTATTATATATATTAAACAACCCTATTTCACTTTCTATCCATCCTACGAAAAATGAAATCTTCATGCATGTGTACATACGACATACCGTCTCTACGCCGTGGTGTAATATGTTTTTCACCACCACCTTACTGTGATGAGTATAATGGTGGAAATAATAACTATATATGATTATTATATACATGATACTAATTATGAGATATTATACACCATCCAATTCAATACCATTCAACAATTATTGGAATTATATCATCGCTCATGCGTACGTACGACTTACCGTCTCCATGATGTAATGAGATTCATTCTTCATGTTAAATATTAAAAAATGATTATAAATAATATATAATAAATAATAATGAATTATAAGAAGTAATAATTCTACTGGATTATATATATATATATATATATATATATGTCATTTACTTACTTCCATCCAATTAAATAAGGAAACGAAAACAGCGTTCATGCGTACGCACGGTCTACCGTCTCCATGAACAGTGTATTCCATTTCATTTATCTCTATATTATATATATATATTTATATAATGAATATATAAGATATATATGAATCATTTTTTAAATTCTGGAAGTAAGTAAATCGTGATCTATGTAATCATTTTAAGAATAACATGTCAAAACACGTACCAGAAATAAAACAATTATTACCCAAAACGTTGCTTTAACATGGAATTGACAAATGAACGGGTAATATAAAGTCCTAAGTAAATCATATATGATATCATAAATATTATTATGGTTCTATTAGAAGTTAATAATATGTTTAAACCCATAATACAAGAGTTTTGAACACATACATAAGAAATCAAACCTAAGGTGATGAATAATTTTTCAAATCTCATTTTTATCTCAGATTGCTTATATGTAAGTATTTACTAGGGTTATATTTATCATCCATGTCCATTTTTTCTAAAAATATTTTCATAAAATATTTAATATTCATCCACTTATTTTTAAAGTCATTTTTACCCCCTTTTGACTTTTACTACATGGTATGGAAGGAATCTTTCTTTTGTTACTATATGAGTTAATTTTTGACTTTTTTAGGAAAGGTATGAGGGTAATGTTTTTTTAACTTATATTTCATGAATGGATTTTTATACTTTCATATATAATTATTTCAATGAATCTTCCTCTAAAATTCCTCAAGTTTATTTCCAATTAACTTATTTTCTTTTAAAATTTCATTACATTTTTGCGAAAAGAAAATGTTTTTGAAGAAGAAAGGATATTTTCATCAAGAACTAAGTTCAAGTGTTTTATAAAAATTATTTTACATATATGATGACATAGGGTTATGTTTCTATCCCTATTATTACATATTTTTATGAAGGATTTATTTTTATGAACTCTATTTATCTTATATGGATTATGTTATGATGGAATGATGTTTAAGACTCTCATTTTATTACATGTGTTATGCTTTGATGAATGATTTATATTTTTGTGAAACATGTAAGAATTATTTCATTATGAGATGTGTGGGACCTATATCTCCCTCCAATTCATTGGGTAAAGATTTATATCTCATGAGATAGACATGTCAGGAATGGTAGGTAAATCTGGTTCAGTAATACAGGGCTAGAACGACAAGTAAACCCTATTTAGTAATGGACTTCGTCCACTATGATAGTCTTAGATGCAATGCCTTGGATACCATGGAAATCTTATTATGTTCTTAATGGTTTTCCAAAATTACATATTTTATTCCCATGCTATTTTATCATGATTAATGTTACTTTATAATTTGTTCCTTACATACTGCCAAGATTTAGTCCATGACTCAAGATGTTGATGTTTAAATTTTATGTTCATTTTTTTACATTGAAATGTATATGGTTTGTCTCATGTTTTCTGTGTTTAACATTACTAATCATTTAAGCTCACCTGTTTTTGTTTTCCTTTCCCCAGGATATAAATAAAGGTTTTAGATATGGAAACAAAAGAGGGCGATCTTTATAGGATATGTTGAAGATCTTTCACCAAGTTAGAAGATTTTTTCATGAGTTTTTAAAGACACTAAACTAATACGGTCTCATGGAATCTGTTTGTGTCATGTATTTAAGTATTCCTCAAGAATAAATTTGATGTCCATTTACATAAATCTAGGGTATCTACATGGTATGTCTGAAATATTTTCATACCTTTGACATAGACCTAACACATGGTTACCACATGGTTGGTAAACCATGAAAGGGTAACCATGTAACCAGCCCTTTCTACTAACAAAGAATGTGAGAAATAGTGCACGATTATACATACCGTGTTCCTAAACTGTGTGACCCAATTTGTTTGGGTGAAATGACCATTTTCCCCTATTAATTTTTAAACCTAAAAATCCTCTCTCCCATCAATGATTTCATAGTTGAGGGTCTCTCTTGAACTCCTTGAGGAACTATCCTAGGGATTGAGCCTCATCCTTCGTCCGACCTGCGATTCGAGTGTCGTATGTCCCATCAAATTCGTATTGTTAATCCCTTGATTCCTTTTTATCCTTTCTTGATTCTTCTAGTTATCGGTTGTGCTTTTTGGATTTAGGGTCATATGCCCTTATATTTTTTTCTTTGTCTGTTCTTCATATTTCTTCCAAACCATGATGAATCAGAGACTAATACTATATGAGCTATCTAGCATGAGCCTAAGGTATGTGGTATCATGCCTTTCATTAATTGTGGTGATTTTATATATTTTGTAATTCCACACACCCATTTTTAAGCTGTCACCTTGATTTATATTTGAAACCTATTGTTTCATATTATTTTTAGGTATTGAATAGTTGTTTTAAATCATGACATAATTTTTATACCTTGATTAAGGGCCACCATATGGGTGAGTTCCATTGGATGACTGTTTATGGCTATTTGGCCTAGGATGACTATGAGGCATGCCTTTGATTCTCTTTTATGGGTTGTTAAAAATGAAATTGGTTGTTAATAGAATTACAATGTAGTAAGATTTAAATTAGAATGGTTAAGGGAACGGGATGGCCGACTTTACCCTTGACCCTTGTATGACTATGATTGTATAATCATGTTTGGAATGAATTTCTCTAATTGTGAACCTTCCCACATGAGTTGATCAGTGTATATGCCATGTAATAGTTTATTTTAAATGTTATGTTTTTATCATAAATATGACCATGTGAGTAAATGGAAGGCCAAGACTTATGAGGTTGGTCCTTTCTTGAGTCACCTTTGTGAGTTAAGTTATATTTTATGCTCTTGGTTTTGACCTTGGCATGCCTAATGAAATGTTTAAATGAATATAAATAATTGAAATGGTAAATATCCTTGAGTGAATCAAAAATTCATATTAGATTTCCATGGATGAGATCATATGACTATTGTACCTTATACTTGAGTGAACCTTGGATTCTATTGGAATTACTTGGATGAGCTCAAAGGGTTAATTATGTTTAATCCTTGAGTGAACCATCGATCTATTGAGGGATTCCATAGATGGGATCACAGAGGTTGTACATATATGCTAAGTAAATAATGGATCCTTTGAGGGATTCCATGGATAGGATCAAAAGGAATTTTATTACATGTCATGATTAATAATTGGGTAATCCTTATATGACCGCCAAGGATGGGCTCAGTGACAATAAATTATACCACACCAAGAGGGATACCAGGTTCCTGAGAGGTTCAATGGGAAGGGATTGTAGGGTGTTGGTTGATTTGAACCTGGAGGGATACATGAATTATAGATTAGGAATGTCAAGGCTGATCTTAGGTTATAATTGAATATTGAGATGGAATGGTTTATGACATCTATGGCAAGACAAAGAACAAGCTTCGATTTAGTCTTCACTTATGCTTGCTTAGATGGCCTTATGAGGCATCTTTTGTGCTTACAGTTGTATGGGAAATGAAGAGCTTGATTTGGATCTAGAGAGTTATGAATTTAATATAATTGAATTTATAAATGGATAATGAAATGAAATGTAAATGGAAACCTATGATTATAGGTTTTTTACATTTGAGTACTTCATAGCTGATTTCTTTGATTATTGCAAACTTCCTATTATATATATTCACTGAAATATTGGCATAGACCTTGGGTAGTTTCCTATTGTGATTTAGTCTCATAACCTGTTTGGGTCATGTTTTGGGCCCAAACAGATTATATGATTGCAGGTGTCGATAAGGGAAAGTTCCCTCATTTCGGTACTTGATATTCTTTTCTTGGAGTAGGAGAGCATGAGACTAAGCTGAAGATAGTGTTTCTTCTGAGATTATTTTTGACCATTTATAGTTTTGGAACTTGTATTATATATGACTGCAATTTAACATGTTTTCGATATTTTCTAGAACATGTAACATGTAACATCATTTGTTGTATGATATGCCATCTGGTTATTTATATTATCAGTATTCTTCTATTTACATCTATTTTATGTTATTAGTACTTCTGCTATTTGTATGTTATTTTTTTGTGTTACACTCTTATAATGAGGGAATATTTTCCCCACTATCACACCTAGGCCCTCGCTGATAGTCGGCAGCCTCTAGTATTTGGGGAGATGTTCTTGAGGCCATATAGCCAACCAGGCTCGGAGCACTGTTGAGTGGAATATGGGTTCTAGATGCTACAAAGTGGCATCATAAGAGGTTTTTTGTTTTATTTACTATTTGAAAATAATAGACCAGGATAGGAAAGAAATGGAATTTGGTAATAAGATATGCCTAGGAGTATCTACCCAATGTATAGGGGAAATCTAAGTTTCCTTGAATTGAATTGTTTATTTTTGGATTTTGAGCTATTATAGTTGATTAGATTTAACTATTGGATGATAGACTTGTGTTATGATATTATTATTTATATTATTATGGGTTCTATTTCATTTCAACCCAATGAGATTAGGGTATTCCATCTCATGCATCATATATGAACTTGTTTTAAATCACATGTCGTGCATAATTTCCATGCCATTTCGAGAGAATTACTGATTTTATGTTTTTGTGATATATTTTGTGATAGATATGACTATTTTGTGATAAGTATATTTGTATATATTATGGAAAAAATTAGATGGATTCTAAGATTTGTTCCACGAGGTGTATGGCCATTCTTGGATCAGAATTTGATGGATCATGTTCTGGAATTAAGAAGAATTCGGTTATGATGTGATATAGGTGGATGCCAAGCTTTGATTTTTAGGGAGTATAGGACCCCATGGATTGGAATTTGGAATATCATTGGTTTAACCTTCTGAAATGGGATGTGATAAATATGAAAATAATATGAAAATCAAGTGAAATTGAAATGGATTTTGGTACAGAACTCGAATAGACCCGAACTTGGTAGTGTGATTTTGGTAGTATCTCTCATTGGTTAGACACCTAGACCTTCAAAATGGGGTAAAGAGAGGGGTGAATTCTTAGAGGAAGGTTTTGACCCATTTTGTTTTGATATCTATGCATTTGAGATGCAAATAATGAAAACGATCATACCTCAGAGGTGGTAGGCCATGGGATACCAGGGGATCCTCTGGTTGTCCTAGTTATGAAATTAGTTGTTATACCATACGTAGGTGTTGATGCACATTTCTGTAATGGCTTTATGAGTTTCATAAAAAAAATTTAGGGAGCACCACAACCTTCCATGTTTATGGTAGAACTTATGCGAGCGTTCTAAAAGAAGCATTCTCCCACATAATTCAGGGATGATGGACTACAGGCTGTGGAGTCATGTCTAGAGGAAATGATGTCTATATTCATGAATTTAGAGATGCCTATTAAGAGGAGGGTAAATCTTTCAACGTATGTGATGTGTGATTCCACCATGATATAGTGGAATGATATCACTCAGACGGAGAATTATTGGGATATGGAATCGGGGGATTTTGAGAAATTATTCTATGATTACTTCTATCCTGAGATACTGATGACTGATATAGCCTGATATTTTATGCATATAGAGTAGGGAACACAATCAGTAATGTGATACTTGGGCAGTTTGCTGAGCTCGACCATTTTGAACCTACTGTGATGGGTGATGATGTGTTGAAGGTTAGGTTTTTTGAGGATGGTCTTAGGCATGACATCTATTCCTAGTTTAATGTCTTTAGGCTGTCTACCACTTCTTCTATAGTTAATCAGGTGTTTATTATCAAGTGTAACATGAGGGAATATAGAGGTGCAAGACAGGGCAGTTCAACTCCTAAATATGGTACTATCTCAATTGGTAGTAGTATGAATCGTCTGGAGGTTCAACGTGGTGATACTTGTAGTCAGAACCCATCTTCAAGTAGCCAAGTGAGGTGCTACCACTATGGTAGGCTGGGGTATACAAGGCCACAATGTTTGTTGGAACCATTAGAGTGCAGGTATTGTGTCAAGATGGTCTATATACAGTGATTTTGTAGGATGTTTCCACCATCAGCTAGTGAGAGAGGGTCGTCACCAACCCCACATTTAGGAGTGGGGTCTGCATCTTCTACCCAGATTGGGAGCTTGAGTGCATCAGACCATTCAGGCTGAGGTGGAAATTGTGGCCATGGTAGCCAGACCCCTGGTTCACAATAACAGTAGGGTGGATCAGCTCAGGGTATCCAGGTAGTGTCATAGGGTTGTGGTTCATTCCAGGAATATGTAGTGCAACATACCCAGAAGGAGAAGGATCACAAAACTTATACTATCATAGGTACTATTCTAGTTGACTGCGTTTTAGATTCTTCACTTTTTGATATAGGGGATTCCCATGGTTTTATATATTTGCCTATTGTGGAGGGACTTAGGATCTGTTTTTTTACTTCTGATGGCGTTATGATTCTAGACACTCTGTTAGGGATAATAATGGAAGGTGTGGGTTATTATAGGGAGTCCCCCCTTGAGGTTGGTGGGTGTCACTTATTACAGAACCTCTATATAATTGAGATGATGGGCTTTGATATCATTATTGGGATGTAATGATTGGTTTCCATTATGTCCATTTTTTATTTCTATCACCATAGGGTGAGTTTAATGTCACCAGAGGGAAGATCGTTTCTATACAAGGGTGAATGGGATGTCCAAGTGAGCTAAGTTGGACCTGAGCATCGTGGGTTGGGTGGGATGATATCCCAGATTGTGAGTTTATATTTGAATGACTAAAGAACATGTAAAAATTATTTATCTACAATAGTTTATCATTTCAGGGACATATTCTTGAATGACTTTTTAGGGTTACCATCAATGAGAGAGGTAGAGTTCTCTATCAATCTAGTTCTAGGAGTTACATCAGTGTCAATTCATCCTTACAGGATGGCTATGATGGAGTTGCAAGACCTAAAAAGGTATCTATAGGACTTAGAGTAAAAGGTTTTCATATTAAAAAGTATTTATCCATGGGGTTCATAGGTCCTTTTTGCAAAAAAAGAAAAAAACACCCTCAACCTATGCGTAGATTAGTGGAAATTGAACTAGTTGATAGTTAAGAACTAGTATCCTCTTCTACTGATGGATGGTCTCTTCGACCAGATCCATGGACCACTAGTTTTCTCAAAGATTTATTTGAGATCCTTTTATCATTAGTTTCATATTAGATCATTAGAAATACCTCACATATCCTTTCTGAGCATGTATAGTATGTATGAGTATTTAGTAATGCTATTCGATCTCACGAACATGCCTGGAATCTTTATGGAACTAATGAACCAAGTGTTACATCCTTATCTTGACTCATTTGTTGTGGTTTTCATGGTTGATATCTTGGTGCATCTCACAATTGACACGACCATGGAAACCATCTTAAGATATTTTTGAATACACTGAGACTACATCAGTTATATGATAAGCCCACAAAGTGACACTACTAGATGGATCCAATTCACTTCTTCAGTCACATCATCTCAGATATAGGAGAATTGGTGGACATAGAGAAGGTGAGATAATTAGTTTCCCAGGAGTAGCCAAAGAATGTAGTTGAGGTTCATATTTTCTTAGGGTAGGCTGGTTACTACATGCATTTCATATAGTTAGGTGATTTTTTTATTTAATTCTTAGTTATTACCTTTACCCCACTAGATTGAGTGAGGATGTGGCATCTATCAGTTTTTGAAGTCCCAGTTCAATGGTAGAGTGTGGAAGGTGATGACCCTCCTCTTATTTGGGCTATAAGTGAGGATAAAGTTCTACATTTACATGGTTATGTTTGGGTTTCAACTGACATGCATGAGGAGGTAATGTGAGACTTTCATGCCTCTATGTGTGCAGTGCATCCTAGAGTCACCAAGATGTATCAGGATTTACATCCTCATTATTTGTGGCCAAGTATGAAATGTTATGTAGATATTTTTTTCCTGAGGTGCTCCACCTGTCAGCAGGTGAAGTTAGAACATTAGTGAGCAGTCAAACTTTTACAGTAGCTACCCATCTTTGAGTTGAAATGGAATGATGTCGCATTGAATTTTGTGATAGGTTTAATGAGGTCTCCTCAAGGTAATGATGTAATTTGGGTTATTATTTGAAGGATCATGAAGGTTTCAAATTTTTTAGGAATAAGGAAACATTCATTGCTGATGATATTGGGAGGTTGTACATCCGTGAGATTGTATGACTGCACGAGGTCCTGCATTCTATCATTTCAGATAGGGATGCCTGATTTACTTCTCATTTCTAGAAAGGGCTATAGATATAACTGGGTACACATGTTATTCTGATCATAACTTACCACCCCTAGATAAATTTCCATTTAGATCACACGATTCAGGTGATTAAGGACATGATTTGGTCATGCATCCTAGATTTTAGGGGCTCTTGGGGGAGGCATATACCCATGGTTGAGTTATCCTATAATAATATATTTTATGATAATATTCAGATAGTGCTATATGAGGATTTATATGGTTTTCCATGCTGATCACCCCTATGTTGATTGGAGGTAGGACATGTAGCTATGCAGGGGCCTCGTCTTGTCTAGGAGACCACATAATAGGTGTAGTTGATTTGGAAGTGGACGACTACTGTGTAGTCTTGTCAAAAATCTTACACTGATCACCACAGATGACCTCTAGAGTTTGAGGTTGGGGATTGGGTTTTCTTATGTGTTTCACAGAGTTTAGGACATAATATGACCAGGAGACAGGAAATCTTTAACCAAGATATGTTGGAACATTGGATATTCTAGAGAGAGTTAGGTCGATTTCATATCAGTTTCAGTTACCTTAGAGGTACCGGTCTATGCACAAAATCTTCCACTTTTCTCAGCTGTGATGTTACTATTAATACCCATCTCATGCCTTTCATCCCGAGGAGGTTGAGTTCCTAGTATATAGTCATTTTAGGAGCATCCTATATGAATTTTGGAACGTAGAATGAAGGTTCTTCAAGGCTGATCTATTCATTTAGTATGGGTGTTGTGGAAGAATGACTGAGTGTAAGACGAGACCTGGGAAAGGGAGTCTGATGTATGATCGTAGTGGTTAGATTTTTTCTATGATATTTCTTCACCACCCTTTGATGGAAAATTTGAGGATGAATTGCTTTAGGGGGGGGGGAGTTTGTTGGAACCAGGTTCTTCATTGTGGTATGGAGATTTTTTTTCATTCAATTCCCAGTTTAAATTCTTAAAAAAGGCCTAATGTGAGTTCCTATTGGGGTAACAAAAGTCTTAGATCTTGTATGAAGCCTAAAACCAAAGGGTTGGGTGTTTTATACCTGGAGAATAGTTATTATAAACTGTATGGGTTAGGCCATGCAATGTTAGGCTACAGGGGATGACTCTCCACATGGTTAGAGGGTAGCGTGCGATATCAGCTACATGAATATGAAATAGTTCTTCAATTTTTTTAGACCTTTGATAGATACCTACCAAAAGGTTATAACACAGTCAGTAAACTGTGCAGGGTAACTACATGACCACCCCTTGCTACTTGCAGCAACCATGAAAAATGGTCCACAATTATATAAACCATCTGCTAAAACCATGGGACCCTATTTTTTTGGGTGAAATGACCATTTTATCCTATTCTATTTTAAACATAAAAACCATATCTCCCTTGAATTTTTGGATAAAAGGGGGGTCTCTCAAGATCTCCTTGAGGAACTATCATAGGTATTGTCCCCGGTTCTTCATATAACATCCGATTCAAGTGCCGTATGTCTTAAAAGATCCATATCAGTAAGGCCTTGATTATAATTTATCCTTTATTGATTCTCCTGGTTATCAATTTTTCTATTTGGAATTAGGATCATATTCCCTAATATTACTTTCATCATCCATTATTCAAATTTCTTCCAAACCAAGACGAATCAGAGCCTTATATTGGATGGGCTATCTAGCATGAGCCTAAGGTAGGTGGTTTCATGCCTTTTTTAAATTATCGAGCTATTTTTATATGCCAGAGTGCCGTGTTCCCATTTTTGGGGCGTTTCCTTTATTTATATTTGAACCCCATTGTTTCCTATTGTTTTTTGGGTAATTTAATAGGGGTTTTAAAGCATGACATAGGATGTATATCGTGATTATGGGTCACCCCATGGGTGAGTTCCCTTGTATAACATTTATGGCCATTTGGACTAGGATGTCTATGAGACATGCCTTTGATTCCATTTTATGGGTTGTTAAAAATGAAATTGGTTATTAATGTAATTGGAATGTTGTTATATTTCAATAGGATTGGTTAAGGGTATGGGAAGTTTTACTTTCCCCTTGAACCTTGCATGCATATTCTTGTATAAGAATGTTTGAATTAATTTCTTTAATTATGAACTTCCCCATGTGAATTGATTAATGTATATTCCATTTAAAAGTCTAATTTACATGTGAATATTGTTATGAGAAATATGTCAATGTGGGTAAATGGAAGGCCAAGACTTATGAGGTTGGTCTTTTGTTGAGTCACCCTTGTGAGGTGAGTTATATTAGATGCTCTTAGTTTTGACCTTGACCTGCCTAATGAAATGTTTAAATTAATATAAATTTTTGAAATGGTAAATGTCCTTGAGTTAATCATGTATTTAGAATAGATTTCCATGGATGGATTCATATGACTATTGTACCTTGTACATTGAGTGAACCTTGGATTCTGTTGGAATTCCTTAGATGGGATCAAAGGGTTAATTATGTTTAATCAAAGAGTGAACCATATATCCATTAAGGGATTCCATGGACACGCTCATAGAGGTTGTACTTATATATTGAGTGAATCATGGATCAATTGAGGTATTCCATGGATGGGATCAAGAGGAATTTGACTATATGTCATTTGTGATACATGGGGATTACTTATAGGACTTCCAATGATGGTCTTAGTGATGTGAAATTATACCACACCTAGAGTGATATTGGGTTATTGAGAGGTTTTCCAAGATGAGATCGTTGGTTGTTGGTGGATTTTCACCAAGAGTGATACTTTAATTCTAGATTAGGAATGTCAAGGATGAGATCGATTTATAATTGAATATTAAAATGAAATGGTTTATGACATGACTTCAAACAAAAAAAAACATGCTTGGTTTCAGTCTTCACTTATGATTTCTTAGATGGCCTTCTAAGGAATCTGTTGTGATTACAGTTGTATGGGGGATGCCATTCTTGAGTTTGATCTTGAGACATAGGAATTCAATGTAATTGAATTGGTAAATGGATAATGAAATGAAATGAAAATGGAAACCAGTTCTTGTAGGTTGTTTACTTTTTACTACTTTCTAGCTTACTTATTTCATTATTGCACACATCTTGTTATATATATTCAAAAATAGATTGGCATAGATATTGGGTGGTTTCATAATGGAATTTTGTCTCAAAACTTGTTTGGGTCATGTTTTTGAACGAAACAGATTATATAATTGTAGGTGTTGATAAGGGTAAGTTCCCTCCTACATGTACCTATTATGTTGCTTAGAAGCAGGAGAGCATGGGACCAAGATGAGGCTTGCGATGCTTCTAAGATTATTTTTGGTCTTATGTAATTTTGTAACTTTTATTGTATATGAATATAGTGTAACCTATTTTTGTTGTTTTCTAGAACATGTAACATGTATCATCATTTTTTATATGATATCACTTCTAGTTATTCATATTATCAGTCTTCCTCTATTTAATTCTATTTTATAGTACTACTTCTTGTGCTATTTGTATGTTATTCCACTATGTTACATGCTTATAAGGAGGGAATATTCTCCCCACTATCAGAGTAGGCCCTCATTTCTAGTGAAAAGCCTCTGGTGTTTGGGGAGATGTTCTTGATGCCATCTATCCAACTGGGATCATATCACTATTGAGTGAAATCTGAGTTTCGGACATTAAACAATAAGACCGGTACACCCCTATGGAAATAGGGAACACGATTACCTTACCTCTCTGCTTTTATTGAAATGGGACTCCCAATGTCAAGGGAGTGGGTTCTATACCATTGGTTAGTTTTTCGAAGGATGTTACTTCCCTAATGAATTAGGAAGTGGGTTCCCCATATCATTTTTATAGTTGTAAAGTGCTCCACTTCAATGCCAAGGTGTGAACCATCCATACTTATTTGCTAGATTGATTGGTTACTCCTATATTGGACCAAGGTGTGGGTCCTATATCTGTGGAGATAGTAATCCTTTATCATGTTAGGGTGGGGGTCCTCTAGGCATGACATATAGATAGATTCGGTACTCCCCTATAATGTTAGGGTGCGATTCTTCTATCCTTGGAGTTGGTACTACCCTATCGTTTCAAGGGGCTAGTCCTCCATAAGTGTTGTTCCAGAAGATCTGGTGGTCCCTTATCACACTAGGGAGTGGGTCCTCAAGCCTAGGGTCGGTACTCCCATGTCATGTCAGTGTGAGAGTCCCCCATAGTAATTGTGTAGGTAGAGTAGTAAGACCTTTTCATTATTGAGTCTGGGTCCTCTATCCAAAGAGTGGTAATCCCCATGTTATGGGTGCAGGTCCTCTACTCTTTGATTGTTACTCCCAGTCGTACCAGGGTGCGATTCATCACCTACGAAGTAGTACCCCCCATCTCCGAGTAGCATTGGGAAGTGGGTCATTTATTGGATTTAGTGATCCCTAGTCTTTTGAGTACATTTATGAGGTGTGGGCCCCTCCAATAGTTACACTCAATACATAGTTAGGAGTTAGTGCTATCTCTAAAAAAATAGGTGTGGTTCACTCCATACAGAACTGAAAAAGGATTCACTGGTTAGTTAAGAGTAATACTCCCTTAGAAAAAGGGCAATGGTGAGGTACGAGTATCACCATTCTCTTTCGTTAGAGAGGTTGATTGTGGTGCATAGTCTAGAGCAGTGATCCCACAAATTTATGTAATGATGAGGGGAGAGCCTCTCTACGTTGTTTGCTTACATCCTTGTATAGGGAACATGATCGCAATGATATGACCTCTAGTTCTGGGCACCAGAGATGAACCTAGTAGGTTGTTCCTGATGGAGTAAAATCTGTTAGAAATTCCATTATTAATGGTTGAGTTGTTCTTGATGGAGTGTACATCTTAGAAGGGTTCTATCTAGGATGGCTAATCTTGTGGGGTCTGTTCTCCTATTATTGTATTAACTTTTGAGACTTGAGTAGAATCATGTTTCTAGATATGATGTTAAAACCTCAGGAGACTTGGAGTCTAAGATGAGTATATCAGGATGATTCTAGTATCCCTTGAAGTTTATTCACATTCTGGGTTGATACCCCTTTTCTAATGAGTATAGATACTTCTTTCATGACAACACCGTAGTTTTGGTTACTGTTTTTCCATGGGAGGAAAAGATTCATGGGGTATGGCATATCCTTTCTTTGTTTAGATTCTCATGGTTGGATGAGGTTTCTCTCTTACTAGGGGTGTAAAAGACTCAACATGTAGTTCATCTACTCACTGTATTGAGCCCCCTATGCTTGGATGAGTTTACATCTTACTAGGTTGAGCTATGGGATAGAGTTTTCCTTACTTGCTTATTTGGGATTCTTTTTACTCAGCTGACTAGTCATGTACATCTGAGGATGATTTGAGATAGAGTTTCTCTCTCAATGGGGTTTCCTCTAGCTAGGTCAAGTGGACTTTTTTCCTTTCAATTTTTCCTTTTTCTTTTAGGATTTTGGGGATCCTACTAAGTATTTTTATACTCACCCGTGCACAGAATTTTTCTACATGTGTTGTAACTTATGCAGACCATAAGCATTTCGATGGAGTCCCTAGAGGACCTGAGGTGGGAAGTGATTAATTATCCAGATCAACCGAAATATTTATTGGAGTTGGGATACAAATCTTTTTCATAGTTTTTTTTGACTGAGATCCCCTCATTTTGAGTAGGCCGGATGTTTTTACAGCTTTTTTTTGTGGTCATGTGTTTTTCCCTTTTTACACTTTTAGTACTTCTATTTTAATCTGGTTTGAGAGTGATGTATGGCTGAATTTTAGTTTCAAACTTTATTTAAATATACCTACACTATTTCAATGAGGTGTTTATGGGTAAATTCATACATGTAATTTGGAAAAATTTCTCCCCGATTTCAGTTATTCCTTTATCACTTTTCACCACCCCCTGGCCTATGGAGGCAGGTTTGAGGTAGTCATGGCTTGAGTCTCAACTTGGTCTGGGTTGTGAAATGTTGTTTCACTCACTTTTAGTGGACGTTGAATTTCAGAAAAGGTCATGATAGTAGCCAAGTAGTGTTGTGGATCTAGATTCCTAGGTTTCCTCTTACCTTTCAGAACCTTTCCATTCTTGAAGGTAATGGAAACTAGGTTGGGTTCTTTCTTCATGCAGATGATGCAACTCTCCACTTTTAGAATCCCTCCTCTACTTGTATATACATGGACATGGAGCTTTCTTCTCCTATTCATATGTGTATTCATCTTTCTTTTGGGAACAATGGTATTTAAAAAATATCTACTAAGAATCATGAATAAACTTTTCTGATACCTGTCACTTTAAAGTACATTGGTATGACTCATTCAATCATAGTGAATGGAGGGGTTGACCCCGCAAGCATGAGAAGAAGATAAATGTTCCTATGGACATGATGTTAAGTGAGTCAGACAATGATGTGTCTCAAGATCAGCTAAAGTGTTCACCCTAGTTAGATCATGTTCATGTGTTTGAACGGGGATATTCATTGATGCACTCTCCCATTATTTCATTCTATATCTATGGAGGTGTGATGGGAATGTAGGTATTTCCTTCTGTATGTTTGACTGGGCATCCTTTAAAGGTATCCCCATAACCACTATTAGGTCCAGACTCAGTAGAAAGGGACAGTGGAGTAGAGGATCTTGGAAAGAAGGATCTTCTTCAATAGGTCTACCCTAATTCAGAGTGGTCTCAACGTGATAGAGTACATACATGGTCCAATTTGGGTGTGAAGAAAACTCCTCAATCTTCTGTAGGTGAGAAGTGTCACTAGAGGTAGATCTAGGCACTCAAGGTCTAGATTTGTGTCTTTCATTGGTTTCAATGGATCATGGAGCCATCTACACATTACCTATTAACAATATAGGTATCAGTAGGATTCCTCCTCAAGAACATCATGGTTTGTTTAGGATCAATGATTTAATGGCTCATTCCTTTGAGATGAAGAAGGTTAAGAATCCAATTATTGATAGAAAAGGTTTCACTCTCTATCAAGGGAGAATGTATAACCCACAAATTGTTTTTTAAATGGAGGGATGAAAGAGTTTTGGCTCTATAGAAGAATAAAAAAGAAAATATGGAAAACCTAATCTTGATCGGATTATGGATTCTACTTCATATCTAACAGTTTTTTGTCATTGATCTCTGTTATGTGATCTTAACCCAAATTCATCTACCTCTGTTATCTATTTAATAGGGTCCAAGAAAAGGAATTAGTAATCCAAGGAATATGGAAACTTTCTTTGAGTTATGTTTTTAACATATCATCAAAGGATGATTCATACATGAAGGTAAAATCAATTAAATAAATCTTATTTTGGGGTCTTACATTGGATCTTGCAGTCCGTGGTGAGTTGGTGGTGCTGGGATAGATGTTTGATTTTACAATCTTGGAGTTTTGGTTAGTTTTGGTTTTGATTTTTGATATTTAATTATGAAATATTTTTGCTAATGTAATTGAGTTTTGAACTGTGTAATTAACACTAAACCTAAAAGTGGATTTTAGAAAACTCAACAAAATTATTTGGATGATCTATATGGGTTGTTGTCTTTATATTTTGAAATTTATTGATGTTTATTTTCCCATGAGAGAAAAAGGTAAGTGTAGAGGAAATGTGAAATTGATAATTTTATATAATGTATATATATATATATATATTTCTTGATAAACACCCCCATAATAAAATAAAAAATAGGATATTTTCATGTTTTTGAAATTCAATGTAATTTGGAATCAAATTCTAGATTGAATAACATTTATATGATTTTAATAGAAAAATATTATTTCAGATTTATTTGTTTGACAATGATATTTATTTAAAGAAATAAATGTTCCATAATGTTTTATATTGGATGAATGAATTTTAGAGAATCCTAAGTATAACCGGAGAAATTGATCAAGATTTTCATCCTAGCTTCATAGGGTCAAGACACCTCAACAATAAATCATTGAATAAAAAAGAATCACATTCTAATTAACTATCCTAGTTCAATCTAGAAAAACATTCGAACCCTATACATGTCAAGTGTACACCCTGGAAATACCCAAACATTACCACACCAATGTATAATACCTATCATTGCATGACTCTAGTAGACCCATGCATCATTCGCACCTAAGAACCATGTCAGTCTGTGACTGAGATTTGTATCTATTTAAAGAAATGTTATAATTTATCTCTATTTTTATATCTTAGATGTCATGATAACTGTATAGATGATCAAAATTTCAATATGACCTTACACTTTAGTTTTTTTCATGACCATATCTTTAAACTAAGTGTGGGAATGGCTTTCATGATTTCTTTGAGATTTTTTGATACTTTTTTGGGGTATGTGTGAGGTTTTTTAATTTATGTGAGATAAGAAGGGATTTGAAGTTCACTGTATTCATTGAATTACCATCATCATGCAAAAAAATACATTGTTTGAGATCTTATCCATAAGATTCAAACCAAGATCAACAACTCATCTATCTTAGTGATTAATGGAGTTGAGCTATCCAAACAGATCTGATCCAACCACCTAACTAAGATACCAATTCAACCCACCATAAAGGCCAGTCCTCCGAGCCTGGTATTAAATAATATTCCAAATCGAAGTAGCCCAACCAACCTAGAAATAACTTATTTTTCATTCCCAATTTAGTGACCCATCTACCGATATACTCACAACTCATATATTTTAACATCAAGTAGAAGTTATAGATTATACTTAGTATTTAAAAGAACCAAATTCTAGTTTTTAACTCTTTTCAAGGCCTTAAATAAAGATCTTACAAAATGGAACAAGATCAAGTGATCATGGGGGAGAATTAACCAGTTCTACTTCAGTGAAGTGAGGACCATGAAACTTCCCCTTCCACATGTTTAATGATCACATAAAGAATAAAATAATTAGTTAAAGGAAATTAATATCATAAATAAAACATGATAAAATAATTTTTTATAAATAATTGAAATTTTATCATAATCGACTTGGTGGTTGATCTTTTTGAAGATATAATTTTTTCCCAATAGTAAAATTTTTTTACTATGAGGGAATTGATAGAGGTATATTTTAGTATATTTTTCATTGGTATTCTATATTTGAGAACTCTCATAATTATTCAATCCTTGAGAATTAATCAAATTTTCAGAATACTAGTGCATTTTTGGATTTAATTCTAAAAATAACTTTAAAATAAAAATTTAATGGATTTTAATACATTTTTTGAATTATAATGCATATAAAAACTTAATTAAGTTTATTTTTGTGTGTAAGTTATGAATGAGTTGAGGATAAGTTGAATGAATTTGAATATCACATGGGTAATGAAAAAGTGGTTCCCATCATATTCATAGAGAAAGTGATGTATCCCTATACAATTGGATTCCATAGGTGAAAATTGAAAATATGAAAGGCTATATATATAAATAATGATAGATCATAACCAATGATATCAACATATTTTTAGTTGTTATATGTGGAACACATAAAGGTGATCGATAACACTACCCATCCTAAACCAATGTCATTAACTGTGATTGAACCATGAAAGGCATTAGAATATTTTTATCTATGACACAACTCAAGATAATGGAAATATCATGTCACTAGATATTATGTGTATCAAAAAAGATGAAAACCCTATATCGAAAAATATAGATTATGGAAATACAAGTGATTGACCCGTCCTTGTTTATAATATCCAAATGTCACCACTTGATCACGATGCTCTATTCTAGAGTGTTCAAAAATAATGAACATGTATGTGTTATATTATATGATTTGGGTATATCAATTTTAGAAATATTATAAAACAAATATATCATCGACAACCACATGATATTGAAAATGTGGCATGAAAAAGTTGGTGAACTGAAAATCAAGTGAAACAGGATGTCATATTTTTTAAAAAGTGAAAATCTGAAAATGTTATATAGGCTACGGAATATCTATAAGGACCACATTATGATATGATAAACACTAAGAGGGTAGGGGTGGTGAATAAATTTTGGTAAATTTTTAAAAAAATAAATACTTTTTATCCATTTACCTTTGAGACTTGTTAGTTTGTTAGTTCTCTACTTCTCTCTTCATTATTATACAAAATTATATGAAAGAAACTAAAGGATAAGACATAATTTTTTTAAATGTTTAACTACTAAATAATATTATATAGTCTTTTATATGAATTTATGCGACTATTAAATAGATTCTCCACAATAATTAGATATAAAATAAAATGGTTTGTCCTAGAAAAAATCATACACACTTGTGTGGAACCTTAAACTTTAAGAGGGGGATACAAAAATCCTAATTATTTGTACTATTTTCCTAGTAAAATTGTATTTACTTGATATATATTTATTTTATTTTTATATATAGTATTTAACTTCTTTCAAATTATTTGGAAGTCTAAGAATTTATTCTACCAAAATGACTTATCTTGAATGTCACAATGCCCCTTTTTTATCCCTCTACTATTTCCTTCAAAAAATAATTAAAGTGACCCTTATTATTATCTTTTATGTAATGTAGTGTACCTAACATTATTTATTATTCATAGTATCAACATTGAGTGATTATTTTCCTCCACTTGTTCAAGTCTCCCTTATCTTATTCTTCAGTGTAAAAAACCTTCACTAGTAATTCTACATATAATACATGTGTCTAGATCTTCTCTATATAATAATGGTTCATTAGATGCTTCTTTATCTGATACCCATCTATCTGGTTCTTAAATTATTTTTTTGGTAGTAGTTTATCTAAAAAATCTCTATCCAAATAATAATACTGTTCATTTGGAACTAGTTCATCCAATACCTTCTTCTTCTTCTTCTTCTTCTTCTTCTAATACCTCTCTTATTCGTCCATCATATTCTTCTACATATAATCTTTCTGGTGCCTTATCATCCTTATAATCCATCCATTATCTATCTATCTACTTCTTTATGTTTGATACCTCCTCATTCAATTCTTTGACAAAATATCTCTCAGGATCCTCGATCAACACTTCACTTCTTAGACCTTAAAAAATTATCTAAATATTCCTGGTCAACACCTATCTCCAACCGTTTATTTATTTAACAATAATAAAATCCACAAAAAACATCAAAAATAAAAAAAATCATAGTGAAATTACTTCGCTTTATATAGGCACCATTTCATTGAAATTAATGAGAGAAGTGTGAACTTAAAATTTAAATTTCCTCCATCTGATTTGATTAAGCTGCATAAATATTTCATCATATGACCAACTTCAAACTTACACACAAATAAGAGTAAAAAATATTTATATTGTATTCCTTATATCATGATGTCAATGATCTCCTCCAAATTCTTAAAACCATGGATATAATCATTATTTTCCCTTCATGATTATTGAAGTGTTGAATATCCTCCTCAACAACATTAAATTCAATATCTTCAAAAAGTTTTTTTTAACACTCTCAAAACATCATCTGACACTTCTTTGTAGAAAATTATATCTCTTTTAATGATTCATCCAGTGACCTAATTTTGTTATTCTTTATCTGGACATCCTATATTTGATATATATACTCAAGAAATTATTCATCCAGTGTCCTCTATTCAAAACACATTATTTGATGGATTTGTTCCAAATAATCTATATGATATCTTATAATCCTTTGTCTAAATCACATCGAGTTACTCTATAAAATATATCTAACTAATTAATCCACTCAAAAACATCTATCTGATGAACTTATATAAAATCCTTTATCTGAAGGTATTTATAAATTTTCTTTATCCAATTATTTTTTAGGATCCATCTATCAAATCAATAAGAAAATTATATTCAATTAATTTAAAAACCATTGTTCGATGAATTTCATAAACATTATTCTTTCTAATGAAATCACAAATGTTCATCCAACTTTATTCACAACTTCCATGTTTCTTCAACCAATAATCATTCAAGATTTATTTTTCTGAAAACTTCTACAAGGCTTATTTGTTTGATGATATTTAATATATTCTCCAATTAGTGTTCATTTTACCTTTACATCATTTGGTAATTTTGATCATGAATGTTTTTTCTGTAAATCAATGTTCCACTAAAGTTTCACTAAATTCAACGAAATTTATCTAGAATCACAAATTCATTAAAACTTCCAAGATGTTTAAAACATTGAATATCATTAAATAATCACTTTATTTTTTTATCTAGATATCATTATGTGATGGATTTGTGAATTTATTTAGACTAGCATTTGGTTCTATACTTTGTTCGATCACAACAGTCATATCTTCTCTGATTTTATTTTCCATTTGTTTCTATCCATTCAACCTATTATTCTATATTTGGAACTTTCAATAAAAAAACCTCATAATGAAACATCATTAAATTTTTAAGGATTTTGATTATATAAAATATCATAGAAATCATTATATATATTAAGACTAGTTCTCCAATAAACACAAGTAAAATCAAAGGCTCTAAATAATATTTCATCTTTAAGGAATGAATATAGTCCAACTCTAACAAAGTTAAGAACACCATTTATCTTTTTCCAACATATAAACAATTGGAAAATTATTCTATTACTTATTATATAAACATGTATTATTCATCATTATCATATCCATTTAATCCTATAAAATAAACCTTATTTACTCTAATTCTTTGAAAGTAATTAACAACCATTGAAAATAATAAAATACATACAAAGTGGAATCATAAACCACCCTCTTTTTATTTGCTGGAAATACCATCAAAATAAATATGTCAATATGTGAATATTTTATTATTTCTCTCCTACATTCTTTTCATAATTTCATTTCACTTTATCTTCCCCTTATTAAAAAGAATTAAAAAGTACTTTGAAAAAATGTATCAATTCATACTTAGGAAATTTTCCCCCAACCATCTCACTCTAAGTCTATGTTATCCATAGTCATTGTAGAAAAAAATAGGATTTCATTTGGTCAATAAAGTTTTCCATTACCAATTGAACATAATATTACATGAATTGAGAACTCACAAAAATTAACTACAATGATTTCTCCTCTATATTCTAGGATGAAGATACCAATTTTGATACAAAAATATTATAGAAAAACTCAACCATAAACTCCTTGACTTACTTCAACAAACAAGTTGAAAATATTAATGTATAAATTTGTAAGATAATTGTACTTGGTAAACTTTCATTATTATACCATTATCATATCATTTATTAATTCAATTTCTACCCCTTTGTGTTATGTTTTTTATTTTAGTAACCAATGATGTGAGATTAAGAAGCATATACATTTTCCAATGAAATTACTTTAGGAAAATTCTAGAATAATCATATTTTCATGAAAAAATAGTTTTGGAAGATTCTTCAAAATACTCCACTTTTATCTCTATATAGGAGGCATTCCTCATGAACTTATTAATGGTTTAACTCTTCCATATATATGATTCAGGGTCTCCATGTTGAGAATAATAAAAATAGATCATTCACTTATGGTCAACTTAATCTTGGATGATCCTCTCATCATATTTTTCTATATATAAATTTAGGAATATTTCTAGGACGGTAACTTCATTAAATAATTCCATTCAATATTGAAAACCTAGAAAATTCCTCACATTCTTCCCATAATATCATACTTCACCTCCATTTCTCTATATTGAAAGTAAACATACAAAACACAAAAATTAAGGGAATAAGGTGGATCTTCTTTTCTTATTAATTTGAAAAATAAGGTTTAGATGATCTTCTTTAAAAAATTGCTTCATATCCTCCATTATTCATGTTTTTGCATCTAAAAATTAATTCTGATAGATTTTGAGGAAGAATGGATCTCTTCACTTCTTCTAATTTATGGGGAAAACATTTCTTCTCAAAAAACTTCATGGATAATGAATTCTTAATTATTTTAAGGAATACTTATTATTCTAGAAATATAGATACACATGATTTAGCATTGTGAGTTATTTATTTACATATCTCACATTGTAATTTCTCAACATAAGGGTTTTCTTTTTTTGAAAACCTCTCATGATATTTTTGATATTCACATGGAATAATCTATTTTCCTTTCAAACTATAATTTTCCTATGCATCATCCATTACTACAATATATTTCATTGTTTCCAATGGGGGTATATATATTGGTAAAATTACATTTTATGATGGTAAAACGTTTTACAAACATATATTCCTTTATCACCAAACTATTGGTAAAAACTATATCACTAAATTTTTTTGTGACATATAAAATCATTCTATTAAAATTATAATAATACGAACAGATAATATATACATTGGTTAAAATGTCTATCAATAGGTTCCAATGAAATTTTTTTCTGTTGGTAATAATATTACAAACATATAATATCTATTAAATGATAGATATTTACTTTTAGTAAAATTCAATATTATATTTATTAATTTATCATACATAATACATATGTTTTAATTAATAAAGTGATAATGATTTTCACACAGGTTCGAAATTAGGGAAAATATTTATTATATTAATAACGAAATTGGATCAATATAAAATCCATCACACACACCACACACACCACCAACCCACAACCCTCACTCTCTAGGGAGTAGCCCATCCATGCCATACTAGGGGACAACAAGCACCAACAACATAGAAACAATGATCCAATAATAGCTCATCCATTCCAGCAAGCTCACAGGATCCTGTCCATGCCACACTAGGTTTGACAACAACCCAACCATGATAGAAAACTAGTAACAGCTCATCCACACCAGTAGTAGCCCATGTCAATGAACCAACAACAACCCATCCATTCCAAACTAGGGTCCAATAGTATACCATCGAAGCCAGTGAGCCAGCATCAACCCATCCATGTCAAAACCACATCATCCATGCCACACTAGGGCCCATCGAGCACTAGTAACCCAGAACCAATGATCCAACAACAACCCATCCATACCAGCGAGCTCCAGTTCAAATAAATGAAAAATATTTGCATGAATTGAAACCAAAATATTTATAAATAGAATTATAAAAAAATATTTTCATACTGGGAATTTATCATAATCCCTATGGAAATATCAAGAATTTTGAATCATGGATGAAGTCACAAATCCATGAATATGCTATGTATGGTTCACATCTATCAGCATCTATTTACCCAAAAAACATCATTTATGGGAAGAGTGAGAAAAAAATAGTCAATTAAACATGAACTGAACAAAAGAAAAACTAGTAACTTAAATAATGTTTTCACAAACTTCTAATCCATAAAAGTAGTGAAAAAGCTTACCAATCATAGTTGACACCAATAAGGCCCTAGTAAAAAATACTAACCAGTGATCACAATAAGAGGATTATCTAACATGTGGAAACAATAACCATAAGATAAAAAATGAACAAACTTGTAACGCATCCATTAGTACATTGAGTGAAACAAATATTTAATGAAACAAAGATATGTATTTAAAACAATGATATGTATGAAAAATAAAAAAAAATTAACAACAGTACATTGAGTGAATGGAAGAGATTATGAATCCACTGCAAATATAGTGGTTAAAGATCCATAGACTCCAAGAATGATCTTTTGTGCTCTAATCCATGCTCACAGCCCTAGACAAGAAGGTAAAGACAATGTTAAGGTTGATAGAGGAAGGAGCAGATTTGTTCTCACAACATGCTAAAGTGTTCTACAAGAAGTAGTAACAACTAATGTATATTGTGGACGACCTCTACTGGGCCCATCGATTGCTGGACAAGCAGTATGACTAGGTCAAATCTGACCTTGGAAGCTGATTTTGGGAGATTTTGGTATCTTTCTATCTTGAAGAAATCCATGGAACATTGGGCTATTTCACTAGGAAATTATATATATACAATAACCCTTGACTTATCTCTATAAGAGGTGGATGCTGAATCTATTTAGTGCTATAAACTGTCTCAATAATATCCTAACTAATAATAGTATAAACCAATAAATAGATCTATTTCTTGTCATTATGGTTCTAATCTAGAAAATTAGTGGTGGGTGGGGAGGCTGTCAATGGTAATTGATTAATGGTAATAGTTGGATCTGTATATTGGGTAGTGGGAAACTCTCTTATTGAGAGAGATTCCATTTATATGGAATCTATATCAATAAAAGGAACCCCATTTCTATCACCATTATAGGGCCATTTACATTCTGATGGGCCTATAATATATATTCCTAGTGGGCCTCTAGATTATAAAGGATGTATGGGTCCTAAATGGGTTTCTGGTTGGCCAGCTGTGTAACATCTCTTATAGCAGAAGTAGATGGATTCTGCTTTGTAGATAGATGTTGGGCTGGTGATGAATATGGTGGATGAGAAAAGGGGTACACCAGTGGCTGTAGAAAAGGAAATACCTTATTTTAAAAAATAACCCTTTGGTTTTAAATGAGGAACAGAAGGAAAAACCAACATGATTAAACCATTTATCTAAAGTGGTGAAGGGTGGTGATATCTAGTTATGTCTGGTGGATTCCCTTTAACTAGAATGTATAGGGGATGTCCTGGTCTCATAGGTAGCATTTGGCTGGGACTCTGATGCATCAAAATCTTACTCAACATATGTATAATCATCAGAGCATTCATATTTTCCCCACTTTCTTCATAGTTATCTTATTTAAAAGTGTATGGATGTAAATAAACAAAAGGGAACCTAAGGATAAGGGTCAGGAAAGAATCATACTTATCCCCTAAAAGAAAATCAACTTTTCTGAAGTAAAATATGCTGAATATTATTATATGATTAATATGGAAACTAATAGTCTATTAATAAGTAGAGGAGACCATTCTAGAATTCAAGGAGTTCAAGACATGGTTTCTATCCGAACAACTAGTCTCTCTATCTATGCAATTGGTGTTTTTATTCTTCATTTATATGGTACAACTACACTTACTTTAATCTGAATGTAAAAACCCACTCTCTCTATCTCATTTTGTGTTACCAATATATAACTAGAGCCACAATACTTGGTTAAGTGTGATTATAGAGAGATTTAAAATAAATATTTCCAAATATTAGGTAAATAAATCACTAAATATGGGGAATACTGAAACCATAATGACAAATATACATTTAAACATGAAATTTTACACAGTAATTCTAATTAATTTATTGGTGATAGGTTATTCAGTGTGTATATAATTCCATAAAATATTTTAATTGAATGGTTTTCACCGGCTATCACAGGTGAAGAGGGTGCTTTTTCATGAAAATAATTTAAGAAATACAAATCATGATAATGAGGAGTGTCTCTTGATAGTGCCACAAAACAATAGGGATGTTGTTTGAAAAACAGCTTAACAAAAAATTGAATGAACTTTGTAAAAGAAACAAAAATGTTAAACCTGTTAATTCCTATTTGTTAGGTGAAGCTGATAGAAAAAATTTATTTCATTTTTTGAACCTAAAAATAGGAAAACAATAAAAAAGGTAACTGAAAAAAGTCAAAATGACTACTTCAAACTCCATGAAAAGTTTCAAATACTAAAATATAGAATTATACTAATAAATTGATAGTCAAAACATAAGCTAAATATATATAAAAATTCAAATACAAGGGCCTAAACAACGCAAATAATACTAATAATTCAATAATATTAAAAAGTACATGGAATATATAAAAAAATAGGGTGTGGAAATCCATAACCTATGAAAACCCTACCAACCCCCACCTTATTTAGAACAACAGAATTCCATGATTTCTATTTTTTATCCCAAAATAGTGTTAATATAATGTAGATAAGACTTGATAGGTCAAATTCAAGATATCCTTTCATTCAACATAGAAAAAGGGTAAGGATTTAAAAACAATGTTTTAGTCATTATCCTTTAAAAGTGTCAAATTAAAAATATAATAGTTAAAATTCCTGTTGAAAATTTAAAAGTAATGAAGAGTTTATGATTCCATGATCATGGAATGTATAAATAATGATTATTATACCAGGACTCAAATGGAATAACTTTGATTTGTTACATGAGCATTTAATTATATACATCAATGAATCTTATAGTCAAATGGAAGGCATGTGAGTTACCCAAAAAAGCATAGAGTTAAACTAGGGTCATTTTTGTAAACATATATAATATGTATATGTCCAAAAATCATAGGAAAAACCAAATAAAATGGACACCCACCTTAAATTTTGAATTTAAGATCTCATTACGATATGTATTTGAATTTGTAACAACATAGAATGAAAATTGTAATGCAACTATATCACATAATGTTTTCTTGAATAAATAAAGAAATAAATTCACTCATATATGCTCAACTAATTTATTATTTTCCATGTTATTAGAAATATTATAACTATACTAACTACCTCCATCTTACTATCCATTTCTATATATAAACATCCTAAAAAGTGTAAAGAAAAAAATACCCATCAATGAGGCTTTCACCTTTGAATTGAAAAGTGAATAAGCATCCTTCTAGAATTAAACCATTTATCTTGTCAGATAATTCTTAGAATTGACCATAGGATAGATGTGGGGATCCATTTGAAATAAAGAGCTTCTAACCTTTACAGAAAACCGAATCTATCCTCAATCATAAAGTCTAGATTAATATTTGAAGTTAAAATAAATATTTAATAAGAATAATTTCAAAAAATGAAACTGAAATTATATTAAGAAATATAATTCATTCATAAAAAATAAATGTACACATTTTCAATGTGATTCAGAGATCCAAGATTCTATTGCCTCTATTTTTTCATTCCACTGATATGGAAATCACTTAACAAACAAGATCCTCAGAAAATATAACATGTCACTCTGTACATTAACTAGTATGATAATAATAAGGTTCATGACTATAATGGAAAAAAAATTCAATATTTTAAAGTAAAAAAAAATTGAATACATGAAAATTTTAATTTAGTTACATATTACACCATATAGTGAACGTTTAAGTTATAGAAAATAAGATCACATACCCCAAAATTCAGATAGAAAACCATTTTAATACCCCAAAAAATCCAAGTACCATTCTTTCTAGTGGGAAATAAAGAAAATTAAATTATACCATTAAATGGTTCTTTCCATGAAACGATTGTAGTTTTACATAAGTTGTAAAATGAACACTCTCCATGGATAAAACATCTAAAGATCAACTAAATCAAATGAAAGATAGTCCTTTAATTGCTATTTGTAATCCTACAGATGCCTGACTCATACCAACCAATCTATATTTTGGAGATGGAAATAGTAATGATATGGGTGGAAAATATGATATAAATTAAACAATTATTAATTAAAAAGGTATAAAACATGTTTTATAAAATTATTATGAAAATACAAGTAAAAATGAAAGATAGTCCTTTAATTGCTATTTTTTCAAGCCATTTTTTATCTCACGCTATACAATATAAATGAAAAAAGGCCTCAGCAATAAACAAAAAGCAAAGGAAAATATGATATAAAATTAGTATGAGAATACAAGTAATAATTTAAAAGGTATAAAACATGTTTTTTTCTTTATCAATCAATGAAAAACTTCTATTAAATGAAAAAAATCTAAATATGGATAGGTGATGTTGGAATGGTGGATGGATTTATTATCCCAGACCACAACTCAAATAGTGATGGAAGTGGTGGGGGACTATTTACTAGAAAACTAGATAGGAATGCAATTGAGGATCACATACAACTGCTGTTATGGATGAGGGATTCCTTCTAGAATTACATTTTCTTGAAACCAATTTTGATGATGAAATTGAAGTAGATTTTGCTGAGGCATAGACCCCCCTATGATTTTCATTGTGTAAAATTTATTAATTTTCAATATAATTTTCCTCATGTGAGGGGTTTCTTTTTGTGCACTGGAAAAGAGGAGAATATTGTTTCACATAAACAAGTACACATGTATGCATGTGTCTGTGGTGCAATGAATCAATTTTCACTTTATAGAGGATAAGTGCATCGAACATGATTAAATTATTGACATGGTGTATTACTTTATTATTTTTAATGGTATTATATCTAGATAATCTATTGAAATAAATCATTCTAGATTATCGCATTCTAACAGTTCCAATAAAAATATGGTGTCCAATTGAGATAATTACTGCGGTTTGATCCACGTAGCTAACCCAATTTAATTTGGATTAAGTATTTTTTTTATATGTTGAAAATAAAATATTCAAAAATATGAATAAGATTTATGAATCATTCCTAACTTTGATAATTTTTTCAAAGTGTTTAGATGCCTAGATCTAGTTCGAGAATGTGTTCGAGAATCTAAATGAATAGTTTGAACTGTTTCAAGACTAGAATGTTTTTACTTGTAGTTTCATGCTTCTAGAGTTCAAAAATTACAGTTGTGCCTTCCTAGAGATATATTGAGAAAAAAACTACAACCTCACTAATTCACTGCTTGAAAATATGAAATTTCATGCTCAAAAATGGATAATGCCCCTATAATTGGATTTTTAATAACCTAGTATACTAAAATAAAATCTAATAGGGTGGTTGTATTGACTTGAACATTGCATTAAAATTTCACTAGTAAATAGTGGAGATTTGAAGTAGCTAAAAATATATCGTACATCAACTGATTAACTTATTGAGTATGTATTATGAAGAAATACATTCTTAGTAGGGAAAACTAAACAATGCCTGATTTTCTATGTATTTTGGTTGTAAAAAAAATGTTCACTAAAACAATTGATTCTATAATTATGATTACCTAAAAATATAAAAATGAGTACCATCTAATGTTTTTTTGTATATCTACAATCTCAAAAATTCCTGGATATCTAACAATGATAATTTTTTAATCTTAGAGAGTAAGTTTAGTCATAGGTTTATATGACCTGTTAACAAAATCAAAGTTTACAAATCAATCTACATAATCTAGCAAGACATCAAATTACAATAGACTATAAAATTAAACAATTATAGAAAAAAATTATCTAACACTCCAAAACAATTTTAATATAAACCTTACTTGAAGGTAAAATTTCCTTATAATTATATTTATTCAATATCATAACACCTCTAGTTCAACTCTTCAAGAGTATTAAGAATAGAACAACATATTAGAAATAAGAATATAGAAACCAAAAGGATTCAATCAAAATATAGAGTGCAACAACCAAAGATAATATACACAATGAAATTTAAGATTAACACTACTATAGAAAAACTACCCTATACCATATTCATGTTTGTAGGGAATGATGACACCCAAGAAACTTATTTCGCCAGAAATTATCAATCAACCTGATTAATAGAGTATAAACTATAAACAAATATATTAATAATTTCATTATGGTTGAAATGATGTTATGAATCTTTAACAACTACAATCATAATACAAACCATATAATAATTTTTATATGAAAAAAATAAGAACATATAAACAAGTAAAAAAACTATATGCAACCAAGTACCTTTGTCAGTGTTCAAAAGAATAATAGGGCAATGACTGGCGGTGAAATGGGCTTGAAATCGACATTGAAATGGGAAGTGCCTCTTAAGGATGGTGGGTGTGATGCAGTGACTATGGATTTCATGATAGGGTACACAGAGGCAGTGATTATGGGGAGGCAAATATCAGGACACACGATGTGTATATAGTGACAGAACACCCACAAGGGAGGAGGATGAAATAAAATAAGGGGCAGATGAATGTAAGGCGGGATGATGGGAGGTGAGGTGGGGTAGCGGGTTGTGGGACGTGATGTAATGACCCAACTCTTTGGAAAAGGTACAGAATGTTAGTTTTTCTTTCAAAAATTTACTTTAAGCTTGTGTAGTATGGTTAACATCCTAAAGAAGGTCCGGGGAGTGTCTCAGGTTGGTTTGGAGCCTAGGAGTTTGAGAAGTGGGCTTACAGGCAGTGGCGCATGTTCTATGCACGGTTTGGGATAAACCATGTGGATGCAGATAGGGGAACCTACAGGGGTGCACGACCATGCAGACTAGGCCGCACGACCATTCAGCCCTTGTTCTGGAGGCAGGAAGATGCACATGGGTTTGCGCATGGTTTGGGTAAACTGTGCGGCTTTTGTCTAGGAGGCAGGGAGGTGCGCATGGTTTGAGTATAGTTTGGTAAACCGTGTGCCTAAACCGTGCGACCCTGTTCTGGGTGAAAATTACTATTTTCCCTTAAAATATATTTAATCCTAAATAATTTTCTTCTCCTCTCTCCTATGGAAAGAACATAGGGGAGACCTCTTTTGAGCTCCAAACCCTCTCCTATCTCAATCTCTTGTCATTTCTTCGTCCGGCACCCAATTCTTGATCCAACTGAAGCTTCAGAAAGGCCAAGGTAAGGCTAACCACACCTAATCTTCCTTCCACGGTGAAACTTGTTATTCCTTTATCTATTTTGATGCAGGATCATATGCCCTATTTCTAGGGAATTGGACTGAAACTCAGATCTCTTCCAACCTACTGTGAATATGAGGTCGATATCAAGCAAGCCTACGCCTACAACTCTAAGGTAGGTGGTCACAGGGTTTCTATTTTGGGTTTTTTCCTTTTTGAGTTGTTATCATCGTGTCGTGGTTCGAATTCCACCAAACCCCTTATTTGTATTGACCACCTTATGTCTAAATGACCCGTGTGGTATGATATTGATGAATCTAACCTTGTTAGGGTGTTTACATTTGGTGTGGACCGAGAGTGGTCAACCATAGGTGATATTCCTTGAGATTTGGCCCTTTCCACCTTTGAACCTAAATGATATGTCTTGAAAGGGAATTTTCTTTGTTAGGAAAATTAGATGAATTGGTTAGAGGGTGGCTAGGATGAGATAGCTTAAACCCCTTGAATGGATTGAAATGTACGCGTGCCTTGAGATGTGAATATGTGTTATTGAAAGATGGAATTTCCATGATTTATTAATGTGATAGAATATAAGATGGTTTTCCTTATATATTGTGATGCAAATGATATGCCTTGCTATGTTGACAACCATGTGATAACCCATGTATGGGCAGGAGGCATTCTTACCCCGTGTCAGATGAATCTTCGTGTGTGGGTGGGAATCATTCTTACCCCGTGCCAGCTGAATCTTTGTGTAATAGGACTGGAAGCATTCATACCCCGTGCCTATATATCCCTTATGGGTGGGAGGAATTCTTCCCCACACCAGCTACATTGATTATGGACGAGAGGCATTTATACCTCGGGCCAGTGATAAATGTACGTATGTGACAAGCATGGACGAGAGGCATGTTTACCTCATGCCAGTGATAACCAATATCTATGTACTTATACCTATGGTGATTTTTCAGAATCCCATCCATGAGCTGAAGCAGGTAGACCCGCCAGGTGTCCTTTCGGAACCTGAGCGGGAGGGTTGTTTATTTCTTTGCTTTACTTACCCGCAGTTTACTACAAACTGTTTATTTTTTGAACACCTATTTGGAATACACGTAGAAATCGTTGGTGGGGGCCTATTGAGACTTTTCTCACACCCTACCCAGGAGTCCTCCTTGGAACCTGTGTAGACTTTACTACTACAGGTAATAGTAGGGGCAAGGGCCCTGCATCAGGTTGTTGATATATATATGTTCTAGCTGGAGTTCTAGAGTAGAGGACCAAGATTGGAAAGAGATGCTTGTGGAATACTTTTTTTCTCTTTTTGTATTACTATATATCAAGCTGGCCATCTATTTCCATTGTATTAGCATGCCATGCATCCATTTTGTATCAGAAACTGCCTATGTGGCATTTTTATATTTATCAGGGGTTTCCTTACTTCTGTTGTTTGGTTTGTATGTTTCCCTTTATCTCCTGTTTATCCATTAGTTGTGCTTCCTCTATTTAATCACTTGCTGCTATACCACTATGTACTTTGACATGGGGGTATAGTCTCCCCAACTGACTTACCATTACACCCCCACTACTAGACGGTAGCCCCTGGCCTATGGGGAGACGATCCAGGGGTCATGAGGCTAACCGGGCTCAGGGCTCGGGTTGAGGGGCAGCTGGGTCTGGGACATCACAAAGTCGTATCAGAGGATTTCTTTCTTTCTTGATTTACTATATGGTGATGATAGACTTGGATATTGGGAATGCTTAGGGACTTATCCATGAGCCATTCTTGGGTGTCTTGAACCCATGTACGGGGTAAAGACCAAGTTTCCTAAATTATGTTGTTATTGATTATACTATTTACTTTTGATACCATTTCACCGTTGGGTGCTTCACATGTTTTGTGATGTTATTGAGATTTTTAATGTTGGAATTTGGATTTCAGGGTTCGGCCCGATGAAATGAGGGTTATTCAATAGAACATGCATCATGATCGGCACAATATTATTAGGCCATGAATCTTTCCATTCCTTGTCAAAATTTTCAGTGATAATTTCTTTTTGTTTATTTCCATGACTTGTTGATATGTGTGCAATTGTTCTAACCCTTATTGTAGGTTGTGAATTAAGGAATGATGTGGTTTTAGTGGGTTTCACTCTTTGGTTCATAAGTTGTATAAGCCCTTATGGATCGGAAAATGACATTCCAACAAAACTAATCATTTGCTTTAAAGGAAATTCAAATACTTGATGATCACAAGTGAATGAGAAATGACATCCAAGTGTGTTCCATACTTCAGTTCATGAGGAGTATGGGACCTTATGGGCTGGGAAATGCCATGTCACTGGATATAGTTAAATTTGAACAGTTACAGGATTTGTTAAGAATTCATATGGGTGTGGATAGGTAATCTTAGGGGTAGGAAGGCTTAATACCTATCCTACTTCTAGAGTTCATCCTTTATATTTTATTGGTTTCCTCTTTTTAGATGTTCGTTTGGAATTGTAGAACTATGTCTCTGAGATGTCCTCGAGTCACACGCACTGAATGTAGTGACGATCACATTCCTGAGGTGGCGGGCCCTGAGTCGCCAGGTGATCTTCCTGTCGAGCCACCCATGGCTCATCTCGTTATTCCTGATATGGGCTCTAATGCCCAGTTCCGTGAGATCTTCTTGCGTTTGATGAAGTGTGTGCAAGGTGGAGTGAGACCTGGCACGAGTATGGCAGAGTTGACCCGTGAGTTTTAGTCGCAACATCCTCCTACTTTGACGGAGGATGGAGGACCACTTGCTGCAGAGTCCTAGTTGGAAGATCTTCTAACCATCTTCAAGCACCTTGAGACACCTCCAGAGTAGAGGGTCAAAATCGCAGCTTATATGCTATGTGGTTCATCCAGGAGGTGGTGGGATGTCATCACTCAGTCGGGATAGTAGAGAGATATGATCTGGACTGATTTCCAGACCTTCTTTTACAATTTTTTATTTTCCCATACTTTGAGGGTTGACAGAGCTAGGGAGTTTATGAATCTACAGTAAGGGACCATGACGGTTATGGAATATTCATCCCATTTCACTGAGTTACAACATTTTTCTCCTACAATAGTTGCTGATGATCTCACGACCGCTTGGAATTTTGAGGATGGGATGTGTTATGCCATCCGATCACAGGTTAACGTGTTCAGGTTGATGACTGTTTTAGATATTATCAATCAGGCTTTGATCACAAAGAGGAATTTGAGATAAGGAGAGAGTGTGAACCAGGGTGGTTCAACACCTAAGGTTTTTTGTGGATCTACTTCTGGGAAGAAGCAACATTTTTAGGACTCTCGTGGTGCTAGCATTGGTCAGAACCTTTTCTCAGGTGGTACTCTTATCTGTCACCAATGTGGGGTGCCGGGACATATGAGGAGGTAGTGTACGCAAAATCCAGTGGAGTGCAGAGGTTGTGGTAGGTTGGTACATCTCCACCGTTTCTGTAGGACTTTTCCCCCAAATCCTAGAGAGCTGGGATCTGTACCTACTCCACGATTTGGTGCTGGATCGGCAGGATCACGCTAGTCAGGCAGTTGGAATACTGCCAGCCGATCAGGTCATGGTGGCGGTCGAGGTAGAGGAAATCAGGCGTATGAATCTCAGCTCTAGCTGGATGAGTCTTCTCAGGGTAGCCAGGCTATGACTCAGGGTCTTGGTACTGGCCAGTTGTATGCATTCTAGCCTACGCCATAGGAGCAGCACGCCGGACCATCTACTATATGAGGTACAATTCTAGTTGCCTCTAAATTAGTATCTTCTTTGTTTGACACAAGTGATTCTAAATCTTTTATATCGGAAGAGATTATTGGAAGTTTGGGCCTTACAATTGAGTCATATCATGGCATGATCATGTTAGATACCCCCTTAGGTATCCGTTCAGAGGGAATTCGTCACTGTCATAATTTTCCCCTCGAGGTTGGTGGTTACATTTTCATGTGGAACCTGTATGTTCTGGATATGACAGGTTTTGATGTAATAATCGGGATGGACTGGTTAGTTCCCTATAGAGTCCGGATTGACTGCTATCATTGGAGGGTGGAGTTTACGTCACCAGAGGGAGAAAAGTATGTGAATAAGGGAGAATGGGATCTTAGTGAGACATGAGCAGGACTGGAGCACCATAGAGTAGGTGGTGTCATGATACATGTTTCCAGTCTTTATCTTGATGACCAAGGGTTAGAACCCTCTGTTTATCCTCCCATGGTGGAGATTTTTAGTTATATATTTCCTGATTATTTCTTTGGTCAACCTCCAGTGTGAGAGGTGGATTTTACTATTGATCTTGTACTAGGAGTATCACCAGTGACCATTCCTCGTTATAGGATGGAAGCTAAGGAACTTCTGGAGCCCAAAAGTCAGCTGGAGGACCTGGAAGCAAAAGGATTTATATGTCCCAGTACTTCTCCGAGGGGATCACCAGTTCTCTTTTCCAAGAAGGAAGATGATACCCTTCATCATTGCATGGATTATCTTAAGTTAAATCAGTTGATGATTAAGAATCGGTATCCTTAACCTCATATTGAAGACCTCTTCGATCAGCTCTGAAGAGCGAAGGTGTTTTCAAAGATATATTTGAGTTTGGGCTATAACCAGGTGCGTGTTAGGTCTTCAGACATACTTCTCACGACCTTCAAGAGCATGTATGGTCTCTATGAGTACCTATTCATGCTGTTTGGGCTTACAAATGCACCTGTAGTGTTTATGTCTCTTATGAATTGGATTTTTAACCCTTACCTTGATTCTTTTGTGGTTATATTTTTGGATAATATCTTAGTCTATTCACACTCGTTACACGACCATGAAAACCATATTGAGATCATTCTGAATACACTAAAAGAGCATCAACTTTATTCTAAGCTCAGTAAATTTCACTTTTGTATAGATAAGGTTCACTTCCTAGGTAACATTATTTCTGAGTCTAGAGTTTCAGTGGACCCTGAGAAGGTGAGTGCTGTAATTTCTTGGGAGCAGCCCAAGAACGTCTTTGATATCTGGAGTTTCTTGGTGATTTATGGATATTATAGGCATTTCATTCAGGAATTTTCAGGCCTAGCTGCACCGCTTACATCTTTGACTAAAAAGTGGATGAGATTCTTTTGGTCAGAGCCTTATGAAGTAGCTTTTTAGGAACTGTAGGGAAAGATAGTTATCAGATCCGGAAGGCCTTGTTCTATAAGAAAGTATCGTTGATGATGCCTCTACATATTGGAATGTGGATGAAGGTGATACTTTATTGTTCTGTGGGTGTGTATGGGTCCTAGCAGACATCAGATAAGAGCTGATGAGGGATTTACATGCCTCAACATGGGCAGTTCACCCAGGCATCACCAAAATGTATCGTGATTTGCGAAGACAGTACTAGTGGGCTAACATAAAGCAGGAGATAGCCGATTTCATTACAAGTTGTTCCACCTATCAGCAGGTGAAGGCATAACATCATTGTCTTGAAGGGTCTTTGCAGCCGTTGTCCATTCCGGAGTAGAAATAAGATGATGTTTCTATGGAATTTGTGATCGGTTTACCCAGGTCACCTCATGGCAATGACGTAGTATGGGTTATAGTCGACCATATAACGATGTTTTCACATTTCTTACCTATGTGGGAGACCTTCACGGTTGATGACATGGGAAGACTATATGTCAAGGAAATAGTGCGCCTTCATGGAGCACCTCATTCTGTTGTCTCAGACAGAGATCCTCGTTTTACATCCCGGTTCTGGCAGGGTTTATAGAAGGCCTTGGGTACGCAAGTACTTTTGAGCATGGCTTATCACCCACAAACTGAAGGACAAACCGAGAGGACTATACAAGTACTAGAGGATATGTTATGTGCCTGTTTTTGGAGGTTCCTGGGAGAAACACATTCCTCTTGTCAAGTTCAGTTATAACAATAGCTTCCAGTCTACCATTTAGATGGCTCCCTATGAAGCCTTATATGGTAGGCCTTGTCGCTCGCCTTTGTGTTGGCTTGAAGTAGGGGAGGCAACTATTCTAGGACCACATCTTTTGCAGGAGACTACAGAGCAGATACAACTTATTAGGAAGCGTATAAAGATAGATCAGTCGAGACAGCAGTCATATGCTAACAAGCACCTATGACCTCTTGAGTTCGAGGTTGGGAACCGGGTTTTCTTGAAGATCTCACCCAGGTTGGGTCAGAGACGTATACAGAAGCAGGGTAATATTTCACCGAGGTTCATAGGACCCTTTGAGGTGGTGAAGAAAATCAGAACAGTACCTTACCAGCTTGCACTTCCACAAAGATATCAGGCCTTGCACGATGTTTTTCATGTATCTCAGCTACGCCAATACATTTCAGATATGACTCATGTTTTTTGGCCTAATGAGGTTGAACTGGATAAGGATACTTCCCTCGAGGGGTATCTGATGTGAATTATTGACCGGAGCATGAAGACACTCCGTGGAAGGTCTGTTCCCCTTGTACGGGTGCTATGGAAACACAGCCGGGTATAAGACGAGACCTTGGAGCGGGAGACTGATATATGTATTCAATGGTAAGATATTTTCATGGATGACACCTCAGTACCATCGGAAGGCCAACTCGGGGACGAGTTTCTTTACGGAGGGGATGTTGTAATGAACCAAATCTTTGGAAAAGGTATAGATCATTAGTTTTGATTTCAAATCTTTCCTTTAATCTTGTGTAGTGTGGGTAAAATCCTAATGAAGGCCCGGGGTTGGTTCGGAGCCTGGGAGTTTGAGAAGTGGGATTGCAGGCAAGGGCACACAGTCTGCGCACAGTTTGGGATAAACCGTGAGGATGCAAACAGGGGCACCTGTAGGGGCACACGACCATGCGGACCAGGCCACACAACCATGTGGCCTTTGGTCTGGAGGAAGGAATATGCGCATGGGTTTGCACATGGTTTGGGTAAACCATGTGCCTAAACCGTGCGACTTTTGTCTAGGGGGAAAGGAGGTGCGCACGATTTGCGCAAGGTTTGGTAAACCATGCACCTAAACCGTGTGACCCTATTCTGGGTAAAAATTACCACTTTCTCCTTAAAATCTATTTAAGCCTAAATAATTTTCTTCTCCTCTCTCCCACGGGAAGAATAGAGGGGAGCCCTCTTTTGAGCTCCAAACCCTCTCCTCTCTCAATATCTTGTCGTTTCTTCATCTGGCACCTGATTCTTGATCTGTCGGAAGCTTTGGAAAGACCAAGGTAATGCAAACCACACCTAAGATTACTTCCTCAATGAATCTTGTCATTCGTTTCTCTATTTTTATGCAGGATCATAGGCCCTATTTCTAGGGCATTGGATTGAAACTCAGATCTCTTCCATACTACTGCGAATCTGAGGCCGATATTAAGCGAGCCTATGCCTACAACTCTAAGGTAGGTGGTCACGTGGTTTCAATTTTGGGTTTTTTCCTTTTTGAGTAATTATCATCATGCAGTGGTTTGACTTCCACTAAAAATCTTTTTTCTATTGACCGCCTTATGTCTAAATGACCCGCGTGGTATGAGATTGATGAATCTAACCTTGTTAGGGTGTTTAGATTTGTTGTGGACTGGAAGTGGTCAACCATAGGTGATATTCCTTGAGATTTGGCCCTTTCCACCTTTGAACCTTAATGATATGTCTTGAAAGGGCATTTTCCATGTTAGGAAAATGAGATGACTTGGTTAGAGGGTGGCTAGGATGAGATAGCCTGAACCCCTTAAATGAATTGAAATGTACATGTGCCTTGAGATGTGAATATGTGTTGTTAAAAGATGGAATTTCCATGATTTGTTAATGTGATATAATATAATATGGTTTTCATTATATATTGTGATGTGAATGGTTATTCCTTGCTGTGTTGAAAACCATGTGATAACCCCTGTATGGGTAGGAGGCATTCCTACCCCGTGCTAGATGAATCTCCATTTGTGGGAGGGAAGCATTCTTACCCCATGCCAGATGAATCTTCGTGTGTGGGCAGGAAGCATTCTTACCCCGTGCCAACTGAATATTTGTGTAATAGGATGGGAATTATTCATACCCCATGCTTATATATCCCTTATTGGTGGGAGGCGTTCTTCCCCACGCCAGCTACAATGCTTATGGACGAGAGACATTTATACCTTGGGATAGTGATGAAGGTACGTATGTGAGAATCATAGATGAGAGACATGTTTACCTCATTCCAGTGAAAACCTATATCTATGTACTTATACCTTTGGTGATTGTTCAGAATCCCGGCCATGAGTTGAAGTAGGTAGACCCTCCTGGTGTCCTTCCGAAACCTGAGTGGGAGGGTTGTTTTTTTTCTTTACTTTACTTACCTGTAGTTTACTACACAACATTTATTTTTTGAAAACCTATTTGGAATAAACATAGACATCATTGGTGGTGGACTACTGAGACTTGTCTCACACCCTACCCGGGAGGCATCCTTGGCACCCGTGTAGACTTTACTACTATAGGTACTAGTTGGGGCAAGGTCCCTACATCTGGTTGTTGATATATATATGTTCTAGATGGATTTCCAGAGTAGAGGACCGATCTTGGATAGATATTCTCATGGACCATTTTTTTCTCTTTTTGTATTACTGTATAGCATGCTAGACATCTATTTCCATAGTATCAGCATTCCATGCATCCATTTTGTATCAGAAACTGCCTATGTGGCTTTTGTATATTTATCAGGTTTTTCCTTACTTCTGTGGTTTGGTTTGAATGTTTCCCTTTTTCTCCTGTTTATCCATTAGTTGTGCTTCCACTATTTAATCACTTGCTGCTATACTGCTGTGTACTCTGACATGGGGGTACAGTCTCCCCAACTGACTTACCATTACACCCCCACTACTAGTTGGCAGCCCCTGGCCTATGGGGAGACGAGCCAGGTGTCATGAGGACAACCAGGCTCGGGGCTCGGGTTGAGGGGAAACCGGGTCCGGGTCGTCACATGTGAGGTGGGATAGCGGGAGGTGAGGCCAAATGCAGGAGGGAGACGGTGGAAGTTGAGGGGGTGGAAGCACAAACTAGGGTTTTATTAGTGTTTTTTTCTTTATAAAAAATGTTTTAAATTTTTATTAAATAAATAATATTAAAAAATATAAATACTACTGATATTTAGATAAATTGGAAAATTAAAATCAAAGAATAATATGTTTTTAATATAACCCTATGAAATGGATATTTACTTCAGTCATAAAAATGAATATATATATATATACATACACACACATACAAACTTTGTTTTTATTAATTTTTTATTGATAAAATAATTGTCATTATTAAATGGTTTATTATAACATTTTTTATTCACTATTAATGATTTGTTGGTAATAGTAGTTATTAATAATATATTCACGTGTTAGTAATTTTTTTTGATTTTAGTGTGATAAAGAAATATATTTAATTATTGGTAAATGATTTGTTGGTGTTAAGAGATCAATACCAATAGATATATCTGTTGGTAAAAATAATTGTTGGTATTTGGAATAAATACCAATAAAACTTAATACCTATTGGAATTACTCATTTTTACCGACAGATATACTATCTGTCAATAAATTTCTGTTGGTATAAGTCGTTTTTTTGTAGTGAATATTTATTTTTTTCTCTAAATCTGCTAAAAAAACTGATAAATAATTGGGTGCATTAGAAGAAGTTTTGGGTTGTCTACATGGATTCTTCTGAGTGAATTTAGTATCATTAGTAATTTTAGATGATTATATATTCTTCAACATCTTGGATTTGGAATCCAAGTACTTATAACCCATCTTTCTTGATATCCTCTTGGGAGAAATATTTTTTGAAAAATTCTTATGGTTACTTCCCAAGGTTGATTATTATTTCACTAATTATTTAGTATTATATCTTATTTTAATTTGATAATTGTTGAGATGACCATGCACCAATCCTTTAAACACCATTATTTTAAATATCATATATACTTTCAAGAAAACAAATTCTATTTAAAGTATACAATTTTGTCTTAATATGTGGATGTTTCTTCTTCATCTCAGGATTTCATCCCCTTGACATGGGTCTAATATGTGTTATAAAATTTGTAGGATTATACCAAAAATCCAATTAACATTTCCCAAACCTATTAAAGAACCAAAAAAGACTCAAAAACCTTGATCTTATTATATATTTTGCATGCATTCTAGAATTTACCGCAAAATGATCATGCTGTTTTTTGTGATTTTCATCACATCTTGTTGGGATCTTCACAGGTAACCATATTCCATACTAATTCTTTTATCTACCCTAGACATGGTGGTAGATTCCTTACCACTATTATTCATCCATAATTTTTCATATTTTATTTTTAATCCTGCACTATTCATAATCATTTATTTAGATAGAACATTATAAAAAGGTGTAAATGATACCTTATTCTTTACAACTGCTTGAGATAGGTCATACAATATTTTCCTAGTCTTCTTGTCACCTGATAAAGGTGTTTTATTATCAAAATATTTTCTGGAGAATTTAATAGAAACAATAAATTTCTCGTTATTTTGTGAAGAATAAATATTTTCCTTTCAAGATTGACGAATTTAACTTATAATAATGGAAACCCCATATTATGTGTGATTTTATAATATTTACTAAAATCCACAGTCTCTTCAAAATCCTTCATTATTCTACGAACCTCTTCATCATGTGTCAAAAAATTTTGTATAATAATTATCCAAGTTTCTTGATCTTCATGGAATTCACTTCCATTTAAAAATCATTAACATCATTTTTTTAACTTTTCTTAAAGATCATGGATGTTTTCTTCAATATTATTCTTGACACCATATTTATATTCAAATTATTAGATCCAATTATTTTCAAACTTTTAGGAACTTATTTAAACATCCAAATTTCTTGTCTCAAAGTATATAACCTCATTAGTGAGATTTAACATTCAATAACTTTTTTCTAAAAATACCTCTACATATTATTTGTCTCACTTTACAGTTGGGTGTTATCTTCCTATACGTTTTCAAAGACTCCACAAACAAGATAGACTATTTATCTAGGAATGAAATATAGAATATATTTTAATCTAAAAAATGATGTATTTTTATAAGTATTTAATAGATCATCATCACCACTTATTCTTTTTTCTTCTTCTTACAAAACGTTTGTATAAATATTTTGATATGTATCATGATTACTTGATCTTGATCTCCTTGAGATATAAATTTTGTCCTTCTACTTGGTGGAAATTTTAACAACCCATTATTCTCTTTCTAATATAGATTTTTCTTATTTTTTATCATGACATAGATGAAATTTATTTCCTTATTCCTCTTCAATTAAGAGGGAAAAATTCTTCAACTTTATTTTCTCTTTATTTCTCATGTTCATCATGATCTTGGTTGAAATTGAATTTTTCTTTGAGATGAATTAATCTTCACCAAAACATCAATTCATTGTAAATATATAAAATAATATCAAATCTTCAAAATAGAACAACTTCAAAATAAATAATCTAATATAGGTTTACCTACTATGATACCAATTTTAAGGACCACTTCAAGATATGCTCAACATTGAGATGGGTGAAATAGTGTTGGTGGATTTTTAAACCAATCAATACTTTTTATCCCTTTACCTGTTAGACCTATTTGGATATTGATTATATATTTCACTATTAATGTTATTATTCATGTGTAGAAAGAAAGTAGTGGATAATACATGATTTTTTACAAGGTTCACTACTCAGTAAGAGTTTCTTGAAATTTTTGTGTATAGAGGTGACAGGTAAATATATTCTCTTGTTAAATGAGATACCAAATATTGTGGTTTTTTTTAGAAACAACCATACACGCAAGTGTGGTTCCCTATACTTTAGGATGAGTGATACAAAACAATCCTAAGTCCTTATACAAGTTTCCTAATCAAACTATAGCTCCTAAATAGATCTTAATACTTCCTGTATAGATAGTCTTCAACTTCATTGAAGTTATTTGCAACTCCAAGAAAGTCTTCAACCAATTTTACTTCTATTGAATATATCTATATTGATTTTTTCTTCTTAATCTTACATTAAATTAAAAAAACATTAAATAAACTCTTATTCTTATCTTTTATGAAATTTAGTGCACAAAATCTTTTTTCTTATTCACAATATAAATCCAGAGTGTTTCTTTTCTTGTGATGGTGCAATAATTCCTTTTATTATTCAATGAAAAAATATTCAACGGATTTTATCTATCTATTACCCATGTATAATGATTCTTTTTCTTATAATGGTTTATATGATACCTGTCTATCTAATTATTCACTTCTCTATCTGGAACCAATTCATCAAAAACTTATCCATTTGATAATATTCCCTCAAAACTAGTTTTTTGATACCCTTTTCATCTCATAGTACATCTCTTATTTTTACGGTATATTCTACACCTTTTTATAAATTCATTAACTTCTACTTATTATTCTCAATCTAGTACCTCTATATCCGGTACACTATGTGTAGTACCTATTTATTTTAATCTTTGAAACAAGATCTCTCAGGATCCTTGGTCGAAACCTCACTTCCTCTACCTTAACAAAAATTCTCTAAAGCTCACCTCTCTTCAACCCTTTATTTATTCAAAAATAATCACTTTCAAAACAACTCTAGTCACAAAAATCATTTCACAGTGTGATATATTATAGTTATATATCAAAAGGTTCTCTAAATTTCATGGGTGGAGTGAAAAATTAAAATTCAATGTTCTAGATTTAGATTTGAATATACCGTTCCAATATTTCTTTATCTAATTTCCTTCAAACATCCACACAATATGAGTCAAAAATATTCTTAAGGAATTATTTATATCACTGTTTAAAGGATATATTATAACTACCAATAAACTAGGAAATAATAAAGATTTTACCATAATGATTAGTCAAGAATTGAAAATCCATCTCAGTATAATAATATTTAATATCTTTATAAAAACATCGTAAAGACACTCAAAACTTCATCTGACTCTTTTTCATAGAAAGATTAATTTCCAATAATTCTTTATCTAGTAACCTTGTATGGTTTTTATTTCTCTAGCCACACTAAATTTGATATAACAACTTATAACTTCTTTATCATGTGGACTCTTTTTGGAAAACACTATTTAATGGCTTTGTTTGAATGACTCTATATGATAGTTTGGAATCCTATCTATAAATCTATTTGAGTTAATCAATTTCATTGATATTCAATATGAATTCACTTAGAAATTTATATTTGATGAAATTATACAAAATCATTTGAATGGTGATTTTCATGTATTTCATCTCTCTATTTTCTTCCTTAGGAACCCTCTATCTGATCAAACATAAACTTATATTTTATTCATTTAGAAACTCTTGTCTGATGAATTTCAGAAGTATTCTTCTTTATAATAAATTTACATATATTCATCGAGATTAAATCATTCTTTGACCAGTACTTCTTCAATATTTTCTCAAAATCCATTTTATTCATTTTCTAAAAACAATTTTAATGGTTAAGTATTAATCCTAAAAAAATACAAAACAAGTATAAAAACCAAGTAAAAAAACAAAAAGAAAAATTCAACCTAGAAAATCCACCCAAACCAAATACACTACATCCCACAAACTAAAAATAGTTTTGAATTTCAAAATCCCCATAATTTTTTTTCAACCACCCTCTCACCTTCAACTGAAATAGTCAAGAATTGAAAATTAAAAAATAGACCAAACCATGACACAAAAACCCCACTAAAAAATCATCAGGACTTAAAAACCACTATCATCCAGAAGTCACACCCTAAGATGTATGATCCAATCACTGAACCACCACCAAAAAACTTACTCATTAGTAATCAGAAAATAGAATATCCACCGTCTTCACCATCGAACCACACCATCGTATCCCTAATACCATCGAAAACACCACCACCAAACATTTCAGAAATTAAAGACCAAAAATCATGTATGACAAAATCCAAATGAGAAAAATAAACATGGAAACTAGGACCAATATCATTGTTGAGGATGAAGCACCTCAAACCTCAAACTTTGAACCAACATCAACATCTAAAAGGATGTACCATCATAAATAAAAATTAAATAGATGAATTCCAAACCACTAGGTACACCGTCGAATGCTCGAATATCACATACCAAGACCTCTATAAGGACTAACATGACATACAGAACTGAGTAGAAGTGGTGGACCATAAAGATAGAGAAGAGTTATAGGTGGGATAGGGCCTCAGCAGTGAACAAAAAACTTTTCTAAGAACTTTCTAAAGACAATATATTGGAAAAAACTGTCATAAAATAGTAACTTATTATTATCTATCTGAAACTAATTCATTCAACAAATAGTATTGTAAAGACCCAGAATTTCTATGTAATTTTTTTAAATAAATGGGAATTTTAAGAGTCTGAAAAAATTGATAGTGCGTGATTCTGAGGCCCTGAGTGACTAAAATTAATTTATGAACTTTTGTTTGGGTATGTTTAGTAAACGTGCGAGCGAGTTTTTCTAACTTTTGACCTGTTGGTCAGAATTGAAATCTGAGGGCACTGTTGAACTCACAGAGCTAGTATTTGCTTAAAGAGACTTTCACCTAGATGGCAGTTGGTCAAGGGTGAAAGTTAGTTTTTGGGTTTTTCGTGGAAATAATAAAATAAAACAAAAACATTTTTTATTTTATTTTGTTATAACCACCATCCCATGTGGATGTTCAGGTGTGGGGTCCACTGGAACTAAACCTTCTCTTCTAGATTTATTGTGGTGGGGACCACCTGAGATCTCAAAACCTCCCAATTTGAATTTGGTGGAGGGGACCACCCGACCCCGATTAATGAGGGGAGAGGAAAATCTTTAAACTCCTTTAATAATGTGGAGGAGCCTCTTGTGCTTCCTCCACAATTAATTGTGCCAACACTCATGCTTTAATTATACCACCAACCATAATTAATTAAACTTTTTTAATTCTACCAACAAAATAATAGATTGCATAATCTATTTTTTTGGCACACCTTTCATTTTGGTGGAATTGGGGACAAGAGGAGATTTGAGAGAAATATTTACAACAAAGAACGCTCTACCAAGGAAGAACGCTCCACCGACGAAGAACGCCAACCTCCTTCGACCTTCTTCATCGGTACTTTTTTCGACGTGGAACGTCCTCATCTATGAAGAATCGACGACCATACTTCCTTCTTCTGTGAATGTCAATGAAAAACGTGAGGTAGGGGTTTAATGCTATTTGTATATCACTTTCCATGTACTCCCTTCAATTCATGTATGTATTGGGAACAAACATTGCGAAATATTATGGTTTGAAATTCATTTCTTTGTTCTTGTGAACCGCTTACTACCACTCTAACACAGAGGGTGCGGGCTAAACAAACATGGCCCAACCCTTCCTCCATTATTCTTTGATGTGTTATTCAAAATGATGGATGGCAATGAAGGAAACGGCGCCGCCACTCGCGACCTCTGTGACCCGCGCCGCCCCGTGGTGCTTCACCCTATCGGCAGAATCGGCCCCGTGCCGAGCCAAGCCACCCTCGGCTGGACCAAGCCACCGCGCTGCCCTAGGCCAAACCCCCTGGCCGCGTCACCGCCGTGTCGAGCCTCCACTATCCACCGCACCGAACCTCCTCCATGCTGAGCCACTACGCCGCCATCATCCACCATGCCAAGATGCCACGTCGCTGTCCGACGAGTAGCACCGACATCCAGGATGAGCCGAGATGCCGCGTAGCTACCCTGCTGAGCCGTCGTGCCGCCACTGTTCCGAGCTGCTGCGCCGCCACCATCCACCATGCCGAGCTGCCGCACCACCGCCCGCCGAGCCACACTACTATCCGGGCCGAGATGAGCTGCCGCCGCTGCCATGCCCTCTCTAAGGCACTCCAAGCTTCCCGAGACACCCTTTCCGCAGCCTTGCGAGCTACCCCAAGCTGAGCCAACCCTTGAACAAGCCGTTTTGCGGACGAGCCACCCTCGCGACACCCTCTAAGGATGTGCCGACTCCGTGGCCCCTCGCAGCCATCAAGCCGAACCCAATGGTCCGGGTCGACCCAAACTGGGTTGGGCCAAGTCGGTCCCACCAGGTCAGACCAGACTTGGGCCCACTACAACTCATTTACATTCTTTGGGCCATAACTTTGGAACCAGACGTCCATTGGACGAACTGTCAATGGTGCTGGAAATCATGGAGTGAGACTGTCCCTTTGAGTATACCATAATGGAGTTTTGGATTATGATGTGAAATGGTCAGGTTGAATTGATTACAAATCCAACTGGGCCCTCCAGACTGAAAGGATAATAACTCTCAGACCGGGCATTCAATTAACACACATTCTATTACGCTGAGACCCCTATGACGTGGCATACCATTTAGATAATTCTTCATGGGACTTCATGTTAGTTGGAGTATCTACCAGTAACTTGTGGAGTAGATCCTCCCGGTGACGAGCAAGAATAGTGTAGAGACCTAGTGGCTGGCTGAGACTTGCCGACTACAGACCGTTTCGACTCGGAGTGACTCGACTGGCCCAGTGGGGAGCGCCTTGGTGACATGGAAGATCCACAGTGGGGAGCACCTTAGTGATGCGGTAGACCCACAATACACGATAGGAAGAGTACCTCAGTAGACCATGAGGGGGAGCGCCTCTGTGTGATGTGGTAGAACCACGGTGGAGAGAACCTCTATGTGACACGACAAAATCATGATACTTGATAGGAGGAGTACCTCAGTAGTCCAAGGTTCGTGGTATGTGCCTCTATATGATGTGGCATGCCCACTATACTCGATAGAGGAGGAGTTATCCAGAAGCCGATGTGTTCGACGTTGTGCTCAAAATGTTAATTGTTACTAACCCTAGAATAAATACTGTTTTGATATGAGTCAGAACCTCTATGTTTTACTCATGACTGAGATGGATTACTTAATAACATAGGTATATTTATGTGAATATACCTGAGTAAGGTTATTTGTTGATTTCATACTTTGTTTTTTATCCTTGTTGTATTTTGTGAGACCTAGAGGGTCTTGGGGTCCCTATTTATTATCATTATACTCACCCCGACATGGGCTATGACCGCACCTTGTTGTGTTGGATGTAGGTGATGGACAATGCTGACTAAGGCTGAGAGTACTAGGAGTGGATGGTACCTGGAGGTGGACCTTACAACGAGTCGGTACACAGAGGAGACAGACAGATGAGGAGTGCTGAGGAGGCGATATGTACGTACCCTTCAGGTAGGAACCTCAGAAGATGATCCAGTAACTGTCTTTCTTTTTCTTCAGTTGTGTTTCTTTTCATTTGTACTTGTACATTACAGTTGGGATTGTATTCTGACCCTTTTTACTTACTGTACTAACTTGTTTAATATACATTTGACTTGCATTCATACCTTGCTGTGTGTTTGGTTGTGTGTGTTTACAGGTTATAAATGTAATGACTTCCCGGTTTTAGGGGAGACTCCTTTGGTGCTAGTCACCAGCCCCTAGCCTATGGATGGCGGGCATGGGGAAGTCACAGAACAGGCCCCAGGGAATGGGTCGTGACCAATTTGTATCAGAGGAAGTCGGTTCTACCGCAGAACTTGGACACTGATCATTTCTGTGAATCAATAGTGTTAAGTTTCGTGTGTGTGGTTTTCAGTTTAGGGATTCCAATGTTGGTTTAGTGGTTTACATATCCATACAGCATGAGCCTGACTTCTGATTTCCTACTGAGTGCATGAAAACACTGATTACGTGGGTGTTTTCAAAAGTTCTCTTAAAATCAGCTCACCAGGACAGCTCAAAAGCTATAAATTTTTAACATTAGTGCTCCTATTTATTTTTAGTATTCCTCCACGTAGATATCCACCTAGATTCCTGAGAGTTTTACTTAATAATAGCCCACTGAGCGATGAGGCCTCGGTGCAGGGCCCTTTTCCTGTAGAGGCACCAGCGGAGGCACCAATGGTACTACTCCCCGTTGGGCCACTGATGCCACCCGCCACAACACCAGAAGGTACACACCCCTTGAGTGTGTTGTATCAGTTCCAACACCAGAGACCACCCAGGTTTAGGAGAGATATGGCCCCACAGGTGGTTGGGGATTGGCTGGAGTATATGGTGAGAGTTTTTTAATTGGTAGGGATACCAATTGATTTCATGGTGATCCTTGCTGCCCGCCTTCTACAGGAAGCATCATGAAGATAGTGGAGCTTGATGCTCCAGGTTCATAACAAGGTGATTCTTCTCTAGGAAGAATTCGAAAGCCTGTTTTGGGCAGAGTTTGTCCCAATGACTTTTCATGCAATGCACATATAAGAGATTCTTCAACTGCAGTAGGGCAACATGGCTGTGACTTATTACTCAATGAGGTTCACTGACCTCTCACGCTACTACATAGATATGGTGCGGGACCCATTCTTCAGGTCCCTAACCTTCGAGCAGGGACTCAGGTAGGATATCAGGGCTTCAGTGATCTCAGTCAGCATCCCGACACAGGAAGGGGTGTCAGAGAGAGCCCTCTTAGTGGACAGTTTCCTCATTGAGCAGTCACCAGCAGCAAGACCCACTTCAAGTCATCACGTAGCAAAGTCTTCTACAGCTGGCAGCAGACAGACATCACAGAGGTCCAAGAGGACCAAACCTATAGGAGGAATACCACATGACTCAGGGTCGGTTGTGCAGAGCACCTGAGGCGGAGCCAGTCATTCGAGGATCGGACAGTGTTACGCATGCGGATGGTAGGGTCACATGGGTCATTAATGTCAGACTAATCATACGAATGATCAGTAGACAATCGAAGGGCTTCCCATGCAGAGATAAAGGTTCGATCGAGGTGGTCCGTAGGGAGCAGGCAGACATGGAAGAGGAGCTGGTCGTGTAGCTGGCGGTGGGTGAAGATTTGAGGTGTTACCACCACCACCACCAAGAGGTCCACCCTAACCACAAGGAGTAGGTGGATAGGGGAGAGCTTAGATCCAATTATCTAAGGCTTATGATCATTGCACTCCGGAGATTATTCGAGGTACGATCTGTGTCCACTCCACCATAGCTGCAATACTTATAGACAAAAGTTCTAGTCATTATTTCATTTCCACTGCACTCGTTTGGAGCTCATAGATTCCGACAAATCCATTGTCTTGATCCTTACGGCTAGAGACTCCTATGGGAGTGGATTCGATGATTACACACCAGTGCTGGTAGTGCGAGCATACTCTAGAAGGAGAGATCTTCGGCTGGGATCTTTTAGTAGCAGTGTCAAGGACTTATGAAATCATCATGGGTATGGACTGTTTATCTACATTTTATGCTCATATTTACTGTATTAGGCACAATGTGTGGTGTGTCAGCATGGATGGGACTAGGTTTACCTTCACCGGTGAGAAGGGAGCCTTTGTAGTGTAGGATGAACATACCTGTAGGGGGTGGAACTGATTACTCATCAGTTGGCTGGCCGTACCCTCAGAGCAGTTGATGTGGAGAGTCAGAGCTATCCTATATTGGTGGAATGGTACACGTATGTTTTCCCTAATGATGTCCTAGGTCTGCCTCCTTGTAGAGAGGTGGAATTTTACATTGACTTATACCCCAAGACAGCACTGATATCTACACCAGCATATCAGATGGCTCCCGTGGAGCTGCGTGAGGTGAAGGTACAATTAGAGGACTTGCAGGGGAATGGATTCATCCGACCCAGTGTTTCACCATGGGCACCCTTGATTCTGTTCTCCAAGAAGGTGGATGGGAGCTTGAGGCTTTGTGTTGACTACCGGTGCCTGAACCAAGTGACCATGAAGAACAAGTACCCACTCCCAAGGATTGAAGACCTCTTTGATCAGTTGAAGGGAGCATGGTGGTTCTCGAAGATAGACCTCAGAACAGGCTATCACCAGCTCAGAGTTTGAGACGAAGATGTGAAAAAGACAGATTTTAGATGTCGGTATAGACACTATGAGTTCTTGGTTATTCCATTTGGCATAACCAATGCTCCAGAAGTTTTCATGGAAATCATGAAAAAGATCTTTCAGCCTTACCTTGATCACTTTGTAGTGGTCTTCATTGACTACATTCTGATCTACTCAGCTACTAAGGAGGAGCATGCCTATCATTTGTATGTCGCACTGGACACACTCCGAGAGCACCAGTTTTATGGTAAGCTCTCAAAATGCCAGTTCTAGATCCGAGAGGTTCACTTTTTGGGACATGTCATATCAGAGGCTGGATTTGTAGTGGATCCAGTGAAGATTGAGGTGGTACTTGCTTGGGAGCCACCCAGGAGTGTGATGGAGGAATGGAGTTTCCTGGGTTTGGATGGATACTACTGGAGATTTGTACCATATTTATATAGAGTTTCAACACCACTATCTTCCTTGATGAAGAAAGGTAAACCCTTTTTTTTGGTCGGAGAAATTCCATTGGAGTTTTTAGGAGCTGAGGTAGAGGCTGAATAGTTCTCCCATATCGAGGCTTCTCGAGGATAGCATAGGGTACGTAGTCTACTACGACGCATCAGGGACTGGACTTAGATGTGTCCTGATGCAGGATTGAGTAGTGATCACATATGGTTCTCGGAATCTGAGACAACATGAGCAGAACTATGCTTCCCATGATCTGGAGTTAGTAGCAGTGGTCTTCTCCTTGATGATGTGGCAACACTATCTGACGGGCAAGAGTTTTACCATGTACTTTGATCACAAGAGTCTCAGGTATATCTTCTCTCATAAGGAAATAAATCCGAGACAACAATGCTGACTTGAGTTCCTCTAGGACTATGACTTTGAGATAGTCTATACTCCTGGAAACAGAAAGGTTGTAGTAGATGCACTCATCATGAGGTTTGGTATACAGCTGCTAGGTGAGGCGACAGAGTTGCTGACCACTTTACAGAAATCCTTTGTGGATAGAGATGGAGCAGCTTTTCTACAGTCTCTTACAGTCACTCCCCCACTTCTTTAGTGAGTCAGAGATGTGCAACATGGGGACGCTGACTGCGAGGCACGATGTGCTCAGATATCCACAGGACAGACACCTTATGGATTTTCTGAAGGTGGGAAGCATTTCATCCTCTTTATAGGATGTACCATGGTACCAATGTCACGCCAGGAGTAAGTGTTGAAGGAGTTACCCACATCCCCTCTAGCTATACATCCAGGGGTGGAAAAGATGTACCAAAACCTTCGACGACAACACCAGTGGCCATGAATGAAGAAAGTAGTAGCAGAGTTTGTCTCTCGGTCCCTCACTTGTTAGCAAGTGAAGGCAGGGCATCCGGTACCAACAGGCTTGGTTCAGCCTTTATAGGCCCCAGATTGGAAGTGGTATGAGATATCCATGGACTTCGTGATAGGACTTACATGTGAATCTAGGGGACATGACTTGATTTGGGTGATCATCGACCGAATCACTAAGTCGTCCCATTTCCTACCGATTAGAGAGTAGGGTTATGTAGAGAGCTTGGGATGCCTCTATCTGTAGGATATTGTACAGACACATAGAGTACCTTTAATGATTGTCTCCAATAGTGATGCACATTTTACTTTTCGGCTATGGAAGGGGTTGGAGGATGCTTTTGGGACGTAGCTTCGTTTAAGCACAGCCTTCCATCCTCAGACGGATGGACATACTGAGTGGACCATTCAGACCCTCGAGGACATGTTGCGTGCATGTTTCCTCGAAATTAGTCACACCTAGGAGGATCACTTACCTATAGTGGAGTTTACATAGAACAATAACTATCACTCCACTATTGGGATGACACCTTCGAGGCATTGTACGAGTTACCTTACAGATCACCTTTGTGCTGGTTTAACCCAGGGGAGTCAGCACTTGTGAGACCAGAGATGGTGAAGGCTACCACAGAGAAGGTTCAGATCATCTAGGAGCGGATGAAGACTGCACATAGCATGCAGAAGTCGTATGCTGATAGAAGACGGAGGTCTCTGGAGTTCGAGTATGGAGACCACATCTTTCTATGAGTCTCACCCCAACGAGGTATGTAGAGATTTGGCCGAGGTGGAAAGTTACCTCCAAGATTCATAGGACCATTCTAGGTCCTCAGCAGAGTAGGCGAGGTGGCTTACCACTTAGATCTTCCACCTTAGTTGCACCGGGTGCATGACGTCTTCCACGTATCCCAGTTGAGGAGATACATGCATGACCCTTCTCAAATAATCGACCATGACGAGATGGACATCGACGATGTGGTTACTTTTATGAAGGTTCCATTAGAGATTGAGGATCAATATGAGCGGGTACTTCGTGGATAGTCGATACCTCTGGTGCACATTCGCTGGCAGCACGGGAACCTCTAAGAGAGAACATGGGAGTGAGAGGCTCAGATGCGTGCTCAGTACCCCCACTTGTTTACCTAGTTTGAGTTGTGGATTACGGGGACATAGATCCCTGAGGTGGGGAGATATAAAGACCCAGAATTTCAATGTATTTTTTTAAATAAATGTGAATTTTATGAGTCTGTGAAAATTGACGGCGTGTGATTCCAAGGCCCAGAGTGCACGGAATGAAATTATAAACTTTTTTTCGGGTACGTTTAGTAAACATGTGAGCGGGTTTTTCTAACTTTTGAACCATTTCTCAGAATTGAAATCTGAGGGCACCGTAGAACATCCAGCACCGATATTCGCTTAAAGAGACTTTCACCTCGATGGTAGTTGGTCGAGGGTGAAAGTTAGTTTTTGGGTTTTTTGTGGAAATAATAAAATAAAATAAACACACATTTTATTTTATTTTGTTGTAACCACCCTCCCATGTGAATGTTCAGGGGTGGGGTTCACTAGAACTAAACCTCTTCTTATAAATTTATTGTGGTGGGGACCACCAGAGATATGAAAACCTCCCAATTTGAATTTGGGGGTGGGGACCACCCGAACCCTATTAATGGGGGGGGGAGGAAAACCTATCAACTCCCTCATTAATGTGGAGGAGCTTCTTGGGCTTCCTCCACAATTAATTGTGCCAAACCCCAGGCTTTAATTATTCCACCCACCATAATTAATTAAACTTTTGGAATTCTTTAAACAAAATAAGAGATTGTATAATCTATTATTTTGGAACACCTATCATTTTGGTAGAATTTGGGAGAGGAGGAGCTTTGAGAGAAAGCTCTCCAATGAAGAATGCTCCACCAATGAAGAACGCTCCACCGGCGAAGAACTCCGACCTCCTTTGACCTTATTCATCGGGACTTCTTCCGACGTGGAACGCCCTCATCTACGATGAATCACCGACAATACATCCTTCTTCCACCAAAGTCAACAAACAACCCAAGGTAGTGGTTTAATGCTATTTTTTATCACATTCCTTGTAATCCATTCTTTTCTTGTGCAGATAGGGAACAAAAATTTCGGAATATTATGGTTTGATGTTCATTGCTTTGTTCTTGTGAACCGCTTGTTACCACTCTAACACGGAGGGTGCAGGCCAAACAAACATGGACCGACCCCTCAAATATTCTTCTTTGATGTGTTCTTCAAAATGGAGGAAGGCGAAGAATGCAACAGCGCCGCCACCGACAGCCTCAACGACCAGCACCGCCCTACAGCGCTTCACCATCCTGGCCGAACCAGCCCCATGCCAGGCCAAGCCACCCACGGCCGGACTGAGCCGTCGTGCCGCCTCGGGCTGTACCCCCTCGTCATGCCGCTACCGTGCCGAGCCCCTATGCCACCGTTGTTTGCCATGCCGAGCCGCCATGCTGCCATCTGCTGAGCCACGCCGCCGTCTGAGCCGAGCCAAGCCACTGCGCTGCCGCCGTGACGAGCCGCCATGCCGCCGCTGTTTGCTGGGCTGAGCTGCCGCACCCCCGGCCGATGAGATGCGCCGCCTTCTGGGCCGAGCCGAGCCACCGCACCGCAACTATGCAAGGCCATTGCACCACCGTCGCGCCACCGTCATCCGCCGTGCTGAGCCGCCGAGCCGCATCACTGCCCGGGCCGAGCCAAGTTGCCGCCGCTGCTGTGCCCTTACCGGGGCCATCCGAGCCTCCCTCGTTGTGGCCCTCCGAGCTTCCCTTGACACTATCACCACAGCCTTGTGAGCTGCCTCGAGCCGAGCCGGTCCGCAGCTGATCCGTTCCGTGGCCGAGCCACCCTCACATCACCCTCCAAATTCGAGCTGCCTCCGCGGCCCCTCACGACTGTCGGGCCGAACCCAATGGGTCAGACCGCCCAACGGGTCAGGTCGGACTAAGCAGGTCTGCCAGGTCGGGCCGAGTCAGTCCCACTGGGTTGGAACAGACCCATGCCCACTACGACTCTTGTAATTTTTTTGCCCATAACTTTGGCACCAGGTGTCCATTTGACGAACCGTTAGCAGTGCTGGAAATATTGGAGTGAGATGGTCCCTTTGAGTATACCCCACTAGAATTTTGAATTATTATGGGAAACATTCCGCTTGGATCGAGCACGAATATAACTGGGCCCTCGGGACTAAAAGGCTATTAACTCACAGATCGGGAGTCCGATTGACACATCGTCTATTACGTTGAGACCCCTATAACATGGCAGACCTTTGAGATACTTCTTCATGTGACTTATTCATAGTTAGAGTATCAAATAGTATCTTGTGGAGTGGATCCTCCTAGAGGGGAGCAAGAAAAATATGGGGAACTAGTGGCTGGCTGAGACTTGATGACTGCTAGCCGTTTCGACTCGGAGTGACTCAACTGTCCCAGTGGGGAGTGCCTTGGTGACACAGAAGACCCATAGTGGGGAGCGCCTTGGTGACGTGGCAGACCCACGATACTCGATAGTAGGAGTACCTTAGTAGGCCATGAGGGGGACCACCTCTGTGTGACGCAGCAGACCTACCGTGGGGAGGGCCTCTGTGTGACGCGACAGACCCATGGTACTCGACAGGAGGAGTACCTCAGTAGTCCAAGGTTAGTGGGAAGTACCTCTGTTTGACACAGCAGGCCCACTATACTCAATAAAGGAGTAGTTTTCCAACAGCCGAGGTTTTTGATGTTGTGCTTAAATTGTTACTTTTTACTACCCCTAGAATTAATCTTGGTTTGAGATGAGTCAAAACCTCTATGTTTTCCTCATAATTGAGATGAATTACTTAATATCTTAGGTATATGTATGGGCATATACCTAAGTAAGGTTATCTATTGATTTCATACTTTGTGTTTTATCATTTTTGGATTCTGTGAGACCTAGAGGGTCTCGGGGTCCCTACTGAGTATAGTTATACTCACCCCTACACGGGCTATGCCCGCACCCTGTTGTGTTCGATGTAGACGACAGACAATGCTGACTAAGGCTGAGAGTACCAGGACTGGATAGTACTTGGAGGTGGACCATAAAAATAGTCGGTACATGGAGGAGATGGACGAATGAGGATTGATGAGGAGGCGATCTATACCTACCCTTCAGGTAGGAACCTCAGAGGACGATCGAGTAGCCGTTTTTCTTTTTCTTCAGTTGTGTTTCATTTCAGTTGTACTTGTACTTTCCATTTGGGTTTGTATTCTGGACCTTTTTACATACTGTACTCACTTGTTTACTATACAGTTTACTTGTGTTCGTTCCTTTCTGTGTGTTTGGTTGTGTGTGTTTACAGGTTATAAAGGCAATGCCTTCCCAGTTTTAGGAAATACGCCTTTGGTGCTAGTTCCCATCCCCTAGCCAATGAAAGTAAGGCTTGGGGTAGTCACAACACAGGCCCCAGGGGATGGGTCATGACAAATATGCTCAAATCTTCACCACTAAAGAGAACCAAAAAACAAAGAAGGAATGTTACTATCCATGGTTTCCCTCATGGTAAACCAACGACTACTCAACTATCATAACCCGAACCACCCTAAAGCAACCACTACACCAGACCAAAAAAGGGTTGGAAACACATTGATTACGATATAAGAGTGAATGGAGAACCAAAAAAGGCATAAAATAAGAGAATAAACTACAGAGGTAATCCAAGATAAACAACCATAACAACTTGTCCCTTGAAACTCTCACCATCCCAATCTATCTGATACATTTGATTAGGAAAAATCTATTGAAAAATTATAGTTCCACCAATGAATCACCAACATTGACCAAATTTAGTTAGAATCATGAATTCCTTATAATGGTCATAATATTTTGAAATTTTAATATCAACAAATCATCACCTGATTTTTTTTCTAGAGATTTTTTGATAGAATTAAGAATTTATTTAGACTATTATTTGGTTATATCCATTGTTTGATCACCTAATTAAAATATTCTCTTCTTTATTCATCCATTTATCTCCATCCATTAAACCCATAATTTTCCATAATTTTTTTTATTAGGAAACATTATAAGGATAATTTTTTATACAGTTAATGAATATGATTTTATAAAACATCATAAGACATGTTACATACATAAGAACATCTCACCAATCATTATGAGTAAACTCAAAGTCCTTAAATAATCTTTCACCTTAATTTAAAAAATATAGTATAAATTTTCAAAATATAATAATGCAATTTATGTTCATCTAAGATACCATGAATTAAAAACTTCTTATCTTCCTTATTTAAAAAAATTAGAATTTTCTTCATTACCATCTCTAATGAATCATCCCAAATACATATATTTTATTAACATGATTGGACACTTCATCAAAAATTCCAAGAAACTTATTCTCTACAACACTTTCAAATTATTAACTTAAATTAAATTATTATACTTCATTGAAAATCATTGAAAATTATCGACAAAAAAATACGACACATAAAAAGTGGAATCTTTGATATCAAATCCTAAAACTCGGGTATAACATAAAGAAAAATAGGCTATTTAAACTAAGAAACACTATATCATCAATTATGACATCCATATATCAAAACAAGGTGAAATGAATCTTATACATTAGTCTATATTAAATAATTGGTATTTAAGAGATGATTCTTGTAGTCCATAATACATATTAATTATACCTTGTTTATTTCACTATTTGATCTATTACACTTACCATCCCTTGAATTATTCAGCATACACTAGACTTGAGTGATATAAGTGATGAATGGGACGATGGATATTTGTGGGTGAGTGAGCATATACGCACATAGTTGAATAGTTATATTTCCCATTCAACATGGATAAGTGAGTGGAATGCATGATTTTAGGGGGTTTTAAACGCAATAATATCTTACAAATTTAAAATAGTGATAAATAATCAAAAAAAATTGTAAGTCCAATCTATGAATAAGAATAAATTAAACATACGTAAATAATAAATTCAACCATTGACTTTCACCTTATGATTAATAGCTATCCATATAACATTTAATATGTATTATTTTTATTCCATTGTTTTTGAATTTAACATTCAGATAAAACCCAAATCCTAGTATTCATTTTTTTTAATTTTATATAAAAAAAATAAAAAAATTGAATGACTAACATGAAGAAAACTGAGTAAAAGTAGGAGTCCTAAAGTGATGATCATGTGGTCAGCCACTACACTTCATCTATAGGAGAATTTAAACATTATTTAGATAGGCCTATGAATACCTATGCCAACTGATCACCCACTATGTAGAGAAAATATCCAAAAAGGATTTATCAATCGAGTACACACCATTAAAGTTTTTTACATTCCCTTTAATTTCAAATATCAGTAAATAAAAGACTTAGGTTCTCGACCATGAAAAATAGGGGGAAAGAGTCAATGATTTTTACCCAGTTATTGTAAGGCCTCTTAGGACCAATGGTTATTCTTTTTCCCCAAATTTTCTTATTTTATTAATTTTTCATTCCCTTATACTCAATTAATTGTCTACCTATTTATACCCTAAAATGAATCATGTTTGATCTCAATGTTCTTATTTATCCCAAATCCATGGGGGATAAAGAAGCTGTGTTAGAGGATATATGTTAGTGTACCTATTATGGTACTTTTCATTTATTTTAATACACTTGGATTATTTTTATTTTGTTATTTATTTAGGTTTTTTCTTTTAAAATAAATGGGTATTGTTTTGGAAATATCAATCACAAAAGATTTATTTTTATAAATAATTTCTTATTTTAGAATTAACTTGGATCTAGAGTTTTTAGAAAATAGATACAATATAAGGTATTATTTATAAAAATTGGTATAATTTTTTTAACCTTGTTAAATTAATTTAATGATTTATATTTTAGAAATATACTCGAAACAACATAAAATAAATAATTATTATTTTTTGATTATTTTTATAAATACTTATCATGGAACTTGAAAATAAAATATATTACTTTATAACTCTAAAATAAATAAATTATTTAGAATAATATCCAAATAATGTTCTTTGTGGGTCGTAATTCTTTTCTCCCCACTTCACTACATATGCGGGATAATAAATATGATATGGTTTAATAAAATTAATTTCTAAATTAGGTAATCCTATAAATTCAATGTTGTAGTCATTAGTGTCCATACATTTTTTCTTCCACAACTATTGCATGGGTGATTTGATATCATATCATTATATATGGATATTTTGGTTTTGTAATTTGATATTTTCTAATTTATGTACAATTTTATTATGGATTTTACTAAAAATATAACCAATTTCAACCATGATATTATTATGTTTTTATAGGTTAATAAAATTTTTATATTCTAATAAAAATTTCATAAATGAGTAATCATTAAAATGAAATTAATTAAAAAAATTAATGATCAAAGGATAGTACACATCATATAAAGTTGTGAGTATTCACTATGTATTTTTTTTCTATATCAGTTTTAGTGTGTGTCATGAAATTATTACACATTTTATACTTATTAAAACCTATATATTTTTATATTAAATTTACATTTTACATATTATAAACTTTAAAAATGTTTTATACTTTTCAAAAATATACAATGAATACATTTTTATAAATTAATGATAATATTCCATGCTATCACAACGTGTCCTTAGGTAAAGTACATGCCAAGTATTATATATTATTGGATTTTGTTCCTTAGAACAAAATTTTGTTTAATCTATGATAAATTGTATTCATAGTTCTTAATATTAATAAAATACTTATCACATCATTATTGTTATTACGAAAAACATAGTGTATGATAATGCACTAAGAGTAGTTGTTACACTAAAAGGTCAAAGAAGTTTTCTGCTATGATGAAAACCGAGAAGTGCTATGACACTATTCTTAAATAAATTTTCAATAGCGGGATGATATCATTTTAGGGAGACAAATGATAAAGGATATCATGGATGTAGACTCATAGGACTTTGAGTCACCTTTTCATGGTGTACACCCTTGGTAATATCCAGTATAGGATAATATGAGAATGAGACCTTCCAGTTAGAAATCCACATTCATTTGTGTCATTGGATGTTATTATATGTGAATGTGTGTATTGAACCATAGACATTAATATGATTATTAATGATTATTATAAGTCACATACTTTTTTGTATTGATAAAAAACTTCATGACATATGTTTGTTGTGCGGTTGGATACATTGGGTGCATCATGAGTAATATTGCTTTAATAAATAATGTGAGAAATGATTTATCCCTTCTATCTTTTAACAGAAGTTGATATATTTGGCCCATTGATGGAACTTATATATAATAAACAAATTCATGAACATAGTTTTCTATAGGAAAGTTCAATTTCTATAAAGTCAAAGAAAGATACATTGAGCAAAAAGGTTGAAAAAATCGACATGCAACCTACTTGATTAAAGATATAGTGATAAAAGGATTATATTACATAGTGAGTTTATGTATGAGAAAATATATTATTATGGCATTAAATTATTTCTCTATGGGTTCCTTAGTGTGTTAGTAGATGCTAACCTTAAATGTTATCCTACTTCAAATAATTCCACTGAGAAAAAGTCCTAGAGGGTCACACACTTAGTGTATCTAGAATTTCAATTAAACAATAAATTATTATTTATTATTTAAAAACTTGAATAAATATTATTCCTATATGTGGTTTAATAATTATTCATGTATTATTGATCTCATATATTCCATCACCAGTTATTCAAGATAATATTATGTGGGATGAATATTTAATAAATATTCATTTTCTATTTATTGAATATAATATTTAATTACTTATTGGTGGATAATTAAGTGATATTTACTTTTTAAACAAATAGTCATTATTAAAGGCCTAATAAATATTGTGGATGAACGTAAGACCAAGTTTCTAGGTCCGGTGATAAATAATATATATCAAATTATTTTTTATTAAATAATATTCAATTTTAGTATCATGTCAAGAACTTGTAAAGGAAATAATAATAATATTATTATTTTAGACATGGGGTTTCTCAAGGGATTAAATAAATATTGAAGGTAACTTTAAAAAATATTTATTTCTAAACCCTAGCGGTGTTTAAACACAATTATATTATTTTTTCCATATATCCAATTCATTTTTTTGGTTGTGCAAAATGAATATGGATAATTCTCTTGAATCTATAAAGAGAATAATTCCCTAAGAATGTTCCCAAGAACAGAGATTAATCTTTATCTACTTCCCACTCTTGATTATAGAGATATAAAGGAGAATAATTTTGAAGTTATTATCATTGTGATCAATATAGAATGATCCAAGTAGTAATATCTACTATTCTATAACTTAGAAATTCTTATGATGACGTTCATTGATTTTTGGAATATATGTGGATCACCGCTAGAGAGAATATGCTCTTAATTCATATAATGAAATTATAATACAAAACATATATATTTTCATATACATTAATAAATAAAGAATTCACACATGGTAATTATTTAATTTATTAAATTAATTATAAAAAATATGAAATGATCCTTCACTTGGTTTTGATATTTTTTCCCTTTTCTATTTTTTTTCATTCGATTTTGTTGATCCCAAAGTTTATCGTTGCAAAAATATTGAATTAATCATCGATCCTGACAAAAAGTAAATTTGTGAACAACCCATCACATAATTCCACTGTGCCTAGAAAATATAAATGGTAACATAGGGTTCACATAAATATATATAATTATTTAAAGATAATTGATTGATTTACGCAATTTCTATTTAGATTTCAATTCATGTTTAATCATTTTTAAAATGAATTGCGATATCTTCTTCTTCCTCTATCATTTATCATCTAATAAAATAGATTAATTTTATGAATGAAATAAAATAGAACATATCATCCAAAGGTGTTAAGGAATCTGGCCGGATAACACATGAGTACACACCATGTAACTATAACTACACAACATGTACTAGTGTTCAATGCACCAATAATTAATTATGAATTAACACATACTTTATGAATTGAATACACACCGTGCATTTAATTTTACACCATGTGTTGACTGGACCATCCTGGTGCATGATCAACCTGAGTATACACCATCTATCCCACATACAGGATGTGTATTCCTTTATTCATAAATTGACTATGAATCTTCTTAGATGGAAAACCTAACTAGTGATTGTGTAACTTGAATACCACACACCATGTATCCCTTATACACACTGTGTACTCAATTTTTTTGAGGCATAGATAGAAACTGAGTCCCTAGGAGTTTTTCTTAGATAGATGGTGAGAAACATACACATCCTGTAGCTAGCTTGTACATGTAGTGTACTTATACCAAATTGTGAAAAATTAAAATTAATTTTTTATACTATGTAGACCTTATCAACATGTGATTGTGTGTAGTCATTAATTTGATAGTACACACCATGTTTTGGGTTTTAATATATATATATATATTTATGTTTAAATAATTTATGGATAATGTTCAGATCTTCATATCATGTGTGAGTCATATTACAGTTATTACTATACACGCATTGAAACATAAAACATGATATAAGAATCACAAAATCCATGTAATCATTAAGTTGATAGTACATTTCATGAAAGTACATGATAATTCATGTATGCCATATATCAAAAGAGTATAAAATATATTAGTATAATACATGTTGGGTAGATATAAATGGGTACTCATCATGGTTCCTCCAAGGAAAATTTATGTACATAGTTAATTTTAAATAAATTTATTTAATTTGTTTACAATTATTATGGATGATAATCTCAAGGAAATTCATATTAGAATTAAGATAAAATAATTAACTAATTAAATAAGATAAATAATTGATTCAAGTAAGATTTATATTAAATAATTAATATTAGAAATTAAATAATAGTTTTATTAAATTCATAATTTGTTACATACTAACGGATGATCATGGACATAAACCAAGAAATTTTTATGTTATTGGTTTAATTTAATTTATCATTAAATTATATTTTTTGTCTATGTGCCCTCTCTCCTCTTATTAGGTAATGGATTGTGATACCATAGTTTCTTTTATGTAAACCCCTTTCGTAACCTATATGTGAGTGAATATGTAATGTATGGATCTCCTAATTTGGTGGAGGTGTTCAAGTTTGGAGCTGTAGTGAAACCAATCCAAGAGATATACACAAGTGGATAGGTGGAAATCTGCAACATAAACCTTAATTTACTAATGGTGTTCCCTTAGGTTGAAAGTAAGTTTATCATCCGATATAGAAACTAACCATTAGTAAAATCTCATGATAATAGCTCTTTATTATTTTATTTCTATTAGGTTTCATGGTTATTTCATTATGGATTTTTTTTCATGATCACACAAATTAATGAATTTACAAGCATGTACGATAAAACTAAAATAAACCATCTTATGTGTAAATGTTATCAATGAAATGGTTAATCAATTAAGTTAATCCACTTAATATTAACAAGAATGTATTAAAGATAATAATTGGAAATTTATTCATAATGGATAAAATCCTTCAATGATATATATTAAGTCGGTATATCCTTCCACTATTTCAGTTAAAATCGAACAATAGTTCAAAGATTTTGACCATCCAAAGTTGGGGTGCTTTCGATTATCAGAGAATTAATGCATAAATATTTGATTTTACATAACTTATTTCACATCAAGGGTTGACCACCAAAGATGGACATTGTGTAACTGAGATGAAAGCATTGAGGAAAACCAATTTATGCATTTCATGACTATGTGTCCACTCAACATATCAATGAACTATTATTTAATGTAGTTGGAATTTGGAATTCCTACCTTAAACCATTCATGTTTCTTGACCAACCAATGTTGGGATAACGAGAAGGATAATATAGATCCTTTCCAATTAAATTTCCAAGAAATAGGATATTCCAAATCCAATGGCAAGGGATATTGTGTTTATATAAATATTTAGAGATTAATAAATATAATATTTATTTATTTACCAAAATATTATCAGATAATGTACTAAATCTATAATAATCATATTTTTAGATTCAATAATAAAAATTACTTCAAACTTATCACTACTATCCATACTTGAGAAGGATAACCTTCTCAATGAAACACATTTCAATGAGTGAAAAAGGTGATTACATGTTATCCTATTCCATGAAAGGAAATTATATGTTCTAGAAGAACCTATTCCTGATGTCCTAGTAATGAGGAATGTGAGGAATATTATTCTCTATATGAGAAAAATTTCAATGATGCTACATATTTTGAGTGTTTCATGCTATCATCTATGGCCAATGAGATTTTGAAGCAACACGAGGACATGGATGTATATAACATGATGCATAAAATTCCGTATCTATAACAACAGAAGATGATAAAAGAGAAATATGAGATCTAAAATGCTTTATTTACAACTAATATTAGATATTATGTGCTAGATGGGCCTCATGTAGTCAAGTTTATAGGATACATCGAATGCGTATACACCTCATGGATTAAATTCCTAGATGAGTTGCATAATGATCTCATAATTTCCCCACTGATGAATAACTTCTCTAGTTTTACTTTTAATTAGAATATAATAAATAATTAGAAGAGTATTTCAAAAATTCTTAATCGTATCCACCAAGTGGACAAGGATATTGGATGTGAAAAACTCGTGGTCCTTATGGTTAATAAGAAAATGAAGAATATGGAAAAGGGGAAAAAGACTCACAAAAAGTCTAAATATTTATAGAATTTTCATTCCAAGAAGAAGAATATATAGAGGCAGGGTAAGGAAGATGATGCATTATATATATCATGTGGTAAGAAAGGCCATTGGAAGAGTAACTACACCCAAAAGAAAGGGGAAGGTAAAGGTGCGTTTTTTATTGAGTATAATCATTTAATATCTACACATTGGGTATTAGATTCAACTTTGGGTGATAAAATCTATATTTTAATGTAGTAACCAAGTATATTCTAAAATATTTATAGAGTATATGTGGATTTGAGAGCTGCCATTGCTGTTAGGATGGATTCTATATCCCTTGGCGACTACCACCTTTCCTTACCAATATGAATGATTTTGTTTTTATAAAATTATTATTATGTACCAACTATTACTAAAAGAATAATTTCTATATCATTATAGATAAATATGGGTTTATTTTCATGCTTGGAAATAAATGTTTTCTCTTTTATAAATACAATATAGGTTATGGTATGATACATTTAAATAACAGTCTTTATCTATTAAATTACAATAAACATGTATTGAAAATTTACAACGAATCATGTTCACACGAATCATGTAACACCCAACTATGGAATCACCATATTGGTAATTTAAACAAGAATTATTTGAAAAATATATTTCAGGATGGTTATTCAGACTCTTCTAAGCTAAAACCAGTTGAAAGATTTCATGCTTGTTTATAAGAAAAAATGACCAAACCACCATTCAATAGATAGGATGAAAGGGCCATAGAGCTTATATTATTTGTACACACTTATGTTTGTGGACCATTTCTAGTAGAATATATAGGTGAGTATTCTTACTTCATAAATTTTATTGACAAATTGAGTAGATATGGTTATTCTTATGTGATTAGGTATAAGTCCGAGTCCTTTGATAAATTCAATGAATTCATGAATGAAGTAGATAATGAACTTGGAAAGAAGATAAATAATCTTTGTTAAGATTGAGGTGGTGAATATATTAACCAAGAGTTCATAAAATTTCTACAGGATTTTGATATTCTATCTCAAATCACTCCACCTAACACACTACAGTGGAATTGTGTTAGTGAAAGGAGGAATCATACATTATTACAGATGGTAAAGTCGATGATGAGTCATAAAGGTTTTAAATTATCCTTTTAGGGATATGAATTACAAACTAAAACATATTAATTAAACTGAGTACCAAATAAAGTGGAAAATGTAATTCCCTTCATGTTATGGAGTGAAAAGAAAACTGTTTTATCGCATACACAAGTATGTGATTGCGAGGAATTTTCTAAGGACTTCTCTGGAATTAAACTATAACCTTAGGGTAGAAAGTGTATATTTATAGTGCATCCCAAAGAGGAAAAGGGATACTACCTATACAAACCATTATTGAATAATGTTATTATTACTACACAATCCATCTCTTTTGAGAGGGAGAACATCCTAAAAAAGGATTGTGGGAGCAAGATTGACTTTAATTAAGTTGATGTTCAAGATACATAAGAGTTTGTAAAGGGTAAGATTCCATAAGTCCCCATGGAATAAGTAGCTCATTAAACACAAGAACTATGTAGGAGGAAAAGATAGGTAAGGGAACTAGAGAAATATGTTTTTTTAGTCATTGAATATGGTGACTCATTATTGGTTGAAAATTATGAACCTATCTCATGTAAAAAGAAAATAGGGAGCTCAGAAGAGGCAAGATGGAAAGAATCCATGAATTCAAAAATAGATTTCAAATATTAAAACCAAGTTTGGGTTTTGAACGATGTTCTAGTTGATTTTTTCCCATTGGGTGAAAATGGATATTCAATATAAAACTGGACATAGATTGTAATGTAAATACCTATAAACCAAGGATGGTCACTAAAGAGTTTAAAAAACATCATGGAATTTAATATGAGGAAATTTTTTCACTAGTTTCCATTTTTAAATCCATCAGAATTATACTTTCTATATAATTATACCATAAATATGAAATTTTTCATATGGATATAAAAACTTCTTTCCTTAATGATAACCTTTATGAAGATATATATATGACACAACTAGATGGGTTTCAGACTCCAGTTGATGCCAAAAGAATTTTAAAGGTATATATATATATATATATATCAATTTTTGGATTGAAGAAAGCATCCAGGTAATGGAACATTTGATTCGATGAAGCTATAAAAGAATTTGGTTTCATTAAGAATGAATGTGAGCCATGTATTTAAAATAGTTTTAGTGAGAATTAAATCATTATCTTAGTAGTATAGGTTGATGACATATTACTTATTGGAAACAACATACCAGTCTTATAGTCTATTAAGTACTTGTTAAAGAAGTGTTTCTTCATGATGTAATTAGGTGAATAAACCGATATTATAGGGATCAATATCATTCATGATAGATCCAAGAGACTCATTAGATTAATTCAATGTACATATATTGACAAGTGACTAAAGATAATTAGTATGGAACAATCCAATAGGGAATTGGTTCCAGTGTCCCATGGTATACATCATTCTAAGAAAATGTGTACTTAGATAAAACAAGAGAAATAGTGATGAGTAAGATCCAATACGATTTAGTAATGGGATCAATCATTTATTCCATTTTATGAAATAAACTTGATGTTACCTATGTACTGAGCATTGTAGGCAGATATCAAGCTGATCCAGGAGAACAACAGTGGTCTACTGTTAGGCTATCCTTCAGTATTTGGGAAAAAATAAGGATATGTTCATGGTGGATGAAGGATTCCAGGAGCTGGTTATTAGAGGTTATACTGATGATAGTTTTCAAACATACTATAATGATTTGAATTCATTTTCAAGATATTTTTTCTATCTAAATGGAGGCATTGCGAGCTTGAAGAGTTTAAAGTAGCTAATTCTCCCCGATTCTACATTGGATTCAGAGTATATAGAAACTTATTATGTAGTCAAGGAATCCATTTGGATACAAAAAATTATATAGGAACTTGATGTGGTACCCAGAAGTAAAGATCCTATCATATTTTATTGTGATAATACTGTAGTGGTGGCTCTTGAGAAAGAGCCACGATCACACCAAAAAACAAAGAATATACCCTAGAAGTATCACCTCTTGAGGAATTTTTATCGAATGTGTAAATTTGCAGTAAAAAGAGTACCCATTGAAGAAAATTTGGTACAAACCATGATTGAGGACTATCCCAGTTAAAGCATGAGTACCATGTGTGAGGTAGTGGATTGAAGGTTTATAGTAGTCAGCTCTAGTGAAAATGGGAGTATGTCAGAGTCGGTCTATAGAACCAACTTCTATGTACTTTATGATTACCTTTATTCATAGTTTTGAATATTAATAAACTTATTATCACATCATGATTGTTCTTATGTGTAACATAGTATGTGTTAATATCCAAAGAGTTACTGTCACACTAAAAGGTTATAGCAGTTCCCCACTATGATGAGAACTGATAAGTGTTATGGAACTATTCTTAAATATATTCTCTATATATAGATGATATTATTTGAGTAAGACAAATAATACTATCCATCATGGGTGGAGACTCATTGGACACTGAGGAACCTTCTCATGGTACACACCCTACATAATATCCGGTGTAGAATATCATGAGAATAAGATCCACATGTAGGAAATCCACATTTATATGTGTCATTCAATGTTCCTATCTGTGGATGCGTGTATTGATCCTTAGACATTATGATTATTATTAATGTATATTATAAGTCATGTACTGTTATGTATTGATGGAAATAGTGATGACATATATTCATAGAGAGGTAGAATATGTTGGGTGCGTTATGAGTAATATTGCATTAATGAATAATGCGAGAAAAGATTTGTCCCTTCTATTATTTATTTGAAGTTGATATATTAGGCCATTTTATGGAAATGGTATAGCCTAAATAAATACATGTTCAAATTTTTCTATATGAAAATTCAATGTTCATAAAGTCAAATAAAGAGACATCAAGCACATTAGTTAATGACACCAGCATACATCCTGGTTTATTAGAGATATTTTGATAAAAGGATTATATTACCTTGTGAGCTTCTATGTGAGGTAATATGTCATTAGAACATTGAATTATTTCTCTATGGGTACCTTGGTGTGTTTTTAGATGCTAATCTTGGACTTTAGGCTACTTCACCTAATTCCACTGAGAAAGAGGCCAAGAGGTTCACACACTATGTGTATTTAGAATCTTAGTTAAATAATATAATATTATTTATTATTTAATAATTTGAATAAATATTAATCCTGCACATTGTTTAACAATTATTCAGGTATGTTTTATTGAATATATTCTATCTCTAGTTATTATAGAGAATATTATGTTAGGTGAATATTCAATAAATATTTTTTTTTTCTATTTAGTGAATATAATATTTATTTATTTGTTGGCATATAATGCAGTGATAATTACTTATTAAATAAATAGTTATTATTCACGGCCCAGTAAGAAATATGGAGGAATGGAAGACAAAGTTCTTAGGCTTAGGGAGAAATAATATATATTGGATATTATTTAATTAAATAATTTTTAATTTATTTTCAAGATAAGTGCTTCTAGAAGAAATAATAATAATATTATTATTTTAGACATTGGGTTCTATAAGGGATTAAATAAATATTAAAGGGAACATGTGTAACTATTTATTTCTAAACCCTATAGGTGTTTAGACCAATTATATTATTTGTTCAATAGATCCAATTCATTTTTTTGGGTGTACAAAATTAATCTGGAGAATACTATCAAAGCCAAAGAGATCTAACTTCTCCAAGAAAGCTCCTAAGAATGGAGAGTTATCTTCATCAAAATACCACTCTTGATTCTAAATAGATCAAGGAGAATACTTGGGAAGTGATTCCCATAGTGATCAAAGGAGAATGACACATGCAATGGGATATGTCATGATAGCATCCAAATATTCCTATGACGACATTCAAAGATTTATGGAACATGTGTAGATCATTTCTAGGGGGAATATTTTATTGATTTTGACAATGAAATGATGTTACAATGCATATTTTTTGGATGATCCATCAATGAAGAAAGAATTACCACAACGTAATTATTTAATTTATTAAATTAACTGTAATTAATATGCAATGATCATTCTCTTGATTCCAATTTTCTATCCCTTGTGTGTTTTTTTTGATTTAATTCAGTTGATTCTACTATTTATCATTATTAAAATCTTAGATTGATCATTGATCATGACTAAAAACAAAGTTGGGCATGACCCATTTAATTCTTCCACTACACCCATAATCTACATATACCACCCATCATTAGTAAATGATGTTGATATATACACAAGGTGTATAACCGCCATCAGTGATATATATCGTGTATATTTACTATATAAACCAAAGACTCAGAAAAGTTAAGGTCTAATGAGTTTCCATGTGAAAAAATTCAATAGATGATAAAGTATATTCCATGAATTTTTATGTATATCATGTAAATTAAAATGTCTATAAAGAAGGAAAAAAAACAATAATTCTAAAGCAATTAAAGTGAAACATTGAAAAAAGTTATATTATACATATATAAGAATCCAAGACATATAAAATAATAAATTATTTTATTGAAATAGATGGATCATAACAGAATCAATAATTTTTTAAGGTAAGAAAGTAATTTTAGAGATAGATACATGATGTTATAATAAGGATTATTTCTCCAAAAAAGAATCAAAAAATAATAACTCTAATGGAGTATTCATAATATTCTCTCATGATCTGATAAAAAATGACAATTTATAAATATAAAAGGTAATAAATTGTTTATATATTTAATTTATGTAATTCTTCCCCTTTTATGGAATTATAACATCTATAAACAAGATTATAATTATTAATATCCCTAATAAAAAATACATGTACTAATTTAATATACATAAAACTTTAAATTAAAAATTATTTAATTCATTATTTAATTATATTAATTAAATTCAAAAAAAATTATTAGCTCCCTAGATTACAAAAAAATTGAAAATAATTTAAAACTTTTATTATGTAAAACACTTTTATAAATACCAATTAGAACCATTTGAATTTATTATAATTAAAACCACCATAAAATAAACATTTTATTTCTAATTCAAGTTTTAAAAATTTGAGTCAAGTATATAAAATTCATAATAAAGTGGAAAAAAAAATCTTTTGTAACCTAAAAGTTTTAAAAACAACATTTTAAACTCTTATTTTCTTCCATATTATGGAAATCCATTACTTTTAAATTATTAGAAAAAAAACTTTGTGTAGATTCTAATATTAAAATTTCCCAAACACTGATTTGAGAAATAATTCATTACAACTATTAATCCAAATGAATCATTTTATAGATCATGAAATTAATCAATCATCATCCACATCATTAAAAAACAAAGAGAATATATCAAAATACACCAATATATGTTTTAATAAATTATATTACAAATGATAACCATTAATGAAAATAAAAAATGTCTATAAAAAGAATCCAATGAATGAAAATAATCAATAAATAATAAAATTCGGAAAAGCATAGGCCATATTGACAAATAATGATCAAGAGAAAGTCAACACACTAAAGGGTTTACTAACACTATTCAATCCTTGACTTCCCAGATAACCTGAGCTTCAATCATAAATAATTTGACTAATCCTTTGTAGGGGTTACTTTTCATGTACCAAGAATCCTACATCTACCTACCCTTGACCTAACTTCTGACTTATTATCTAACAATATTTTGTAATAAAATGTCATGAATATCTATCTATCATACCCAGACCAGAATTTCACAAAACCCAGGTCTATTCATAATCACTATAGAATGGAATAAGTGATAATTATTTCAATTAATTAATGATAATGAGTTACCTTTTATCAGAAATTAAGAATAAATTAAAGTATATATGAATCAACTAATAAAGAAACAACACTTAATCATATAGGATAGAGCATTAATATAAATATTTTGAGGAAATGTATATATATATGGTATATAATTCTAAACTTAAAAAAAACTAAATACACCACAATTTATATATGTCACAAAGACACCTTAATATTTCACCACCTCCATTTCCCCATAACTGAGCTAATAATATAATCCAAATATAAAGGAAATAAACTATCGATAACTATAAAACCATCGACAAAGAAAATCTATATGCACACTATCACACACCCAAACATCATAATATATTGAGGTAATTGGTCAAAGATTATAAATTTATATTACCAACACCCTAATTACTATAACTAAAACAAATTTTTTTAGGAATTTTATGTTTGGAGGTTAAACTATAGGGACAAAGGTAGATACTCACCTAGTGGACTCTTGTAATATTTTAGTGGAGTGAAAACTAAGTAAAGTAGAATTTAAACAATTTTGGTGGAAAAAATATTATAATGATAGTAGATAGTATCACTTGATATATTTAATGAAAACCTTAATTATGAATAGATATTATTGATAAGTTTTATAGGTTATTTCTTAAAAAGTGATAGTTTATTTTTATTTTTAATTACCATGATCAATAAATTGGTATGCATATTGAGGTAATTAATTCCACATGGTTAGTATAAATTTAAAATAACCAATTACATTTAATTTCCATAGTCAAAGTAATATAATAACATTTTTGGTGCATTTTGTTTTATCTCAAAACAAAAATAATAATTAAATACAACTCACGAAATACCATCCTTATTTATAATATTATGGTTCATCTCTTAATCATGATAAACCTAATTTTTAATCTAAGAGAAATTATTTTATTTAACCTCATTGTTATATTAATCACCACTAAAAAGAATCAAAAGAAAATCATCCATATTAAAAAAATTTCATCCTCTAACTCACAATCCAGCATCCCTTTTGGAACTAATAATTGATGAGATAATGGTCAACCATCCTGAATAAATAAGTATATATTAAGTCAATAGGGTTATCTTATGACTTCTCCATTCCTTATGGTTTTATGTTTAGAAAATCACAAACAAATTTTTTGAAGTTCTATTTTTACGTTCCGAATTTTTCATTCCATTTTACTTATAGATTTTTCATTCTGTTACACTTACAGAATTGTCATTCTGCTATACTTACTGATTAGTCATTCTGCCTTTATGATACCAATAATGGTGTGTAAATTATACCTTCTTTATGATACCTATTCCAGTGTATAAGTGATACTGTCTTTATGATACCGATTCTAGTGTATAAGTGATATTGTCTTCATGATATAGAATCTAGTGTATAAGTGATACAATATGATTCTGATTCCAGTGTATAAGTGATACCTTATTTATGATACTGATTCCAGTGTAAAAGTGATTTTGTTTTATGATTCCGAATCTGGTGCAAAAGTGATTCTATTTTATGATTCCGAATCCAGTGCAAAAGTGATTCTATTTTATGATTCTGAATCTGGTGAAAAACTCATTCTGATTTTATGATTCCGATTCCAGAACAAATGAGATTCCAGTTTCACATTCCGATTTACATTTCCTTATGAATAAATTTTCTTAATAATTTTTTTCTTAAGAATCCATTTTTCTTAATAATGTTAGATTTTTTTAATGTATTATTCCAATATTATCGGATTCCATGTTTTCTTATACATAATTCTCATGTTTAACTTAACATCATTTTGTATACTTGAAATGATGTTGTACAATTAGTTACAAACTAACTATTGTATGTTTCAAATGTGTCTAGGTCCCTCTAAAAGTTAAGGAAAATATGACCGTTGGAGTGGAGATGACCATTGGGATGTTTTTCCTATAAATACAAGTCCATTTGAACGAGCGAAGTACTTTTGATGATAATTTACTTCAACTTCAACTACAAAGTAGAGAGTTGATGAACATAATTCATGTGAAAAAGCTGTGAAGTGATTTCTAGAGAGATAGGTTCTTACAACTCTTGATGCTTCATGCAGATGTCGTGAAAAACTTGTTTAGACTTGATTTTTGCAGACTCCGATCATGCTGATTGTGGGCTTCCGGTTTTCAAAGACTGAGGTTTCGATTTCCTTATAAATCAAGGGCTTGCAGGGATAACAAGATAGATACCGATCTTCAAATTGAGGTCTTACCTAGGTTTGGGTAAGATGGACTTTTTTGAAAGTAAAAATCAAGGAAACTTTATTCAAGGTTGTTGGATACCCTTCTCTTTGTGTTAAAAGAATCTTATTGTTACTTGTTTTCTATTTCAAGTTGTTTTTTTCCACTGAAATATTTACTTTGTTAAAGATAGAAAGTATAAATTTCTTATACTTTCTAATTCCATTACTTTAATTATATTAAAAATTATATATTCTTTAACGTGGAATCATTATTTTATGAAAATCTTTTTTATGTTTTTATCTTAAGGTTATAAAGTTTAAGAAAAGGTTTCTTTAAGAGGTTTTGTGATTTTTTGTTTAACTTTGTTAAATTAAAAATTAAATGTTCCAAAGGAATTTTTAAAGAATAAAATTCACCCCTTGTTGTATTTGAGCATCACATTATATATTAGATCATACAGTATCCTTGAGGGATAGAAGTTACAAACACATAAAAAGGAAGAACAAATCATACATCAATGAAAAGATTGAACACTTAACCTCCACACACTTCAATATTCAATCCACAAGTATATAATCAAGTCATCAAAGTTCTCAAAGGAAAGATTAAGTCACCCACCAAAGTTCTCTCTTTTAATGTCCCTTCTATAGTCTTCCTTATACCCAAACAATATGAAAAGTTAAAAACCCTTCAAATTTCATAATCTTTTATAATATATTGCATAAACATCACCATGATTAAACAATATGGATTGTGTTATTATGCATAAAATTTATAGATTTTTCACCAACTTTTGACCCACTTCATAGTGAAAAGGGGTGTCTGTGGATTGGATGAAGGACATATCCTTTCAAAATCATGAGTTTCCCAAAGACCAGAGTGCATTCCTCTAATTTTATCAATTTTTTCTTTATTATCATCAAAGAATTATTTAATGAACCACAATATAGGATTTTGTTTCTTTAGTGTGTAAGTATTGTAATCAATATCCTATGATTCTTATAATTTTTGAGTCTCTAAATCATGGAATGTATATTGTGGTTCAATCTATAATTTATCTCTTTCCATTTATTTTGAAACATCTTTAACACAGTGGACAATTTCAGGACCATAGTATGAGGGCTCCAATATCCCATATTGGCTATTATAACATGAGGTAGGTTGTTATATAGTTAATTCTTTGATAGGTCATATGTCTAACTTTTATTTTTCATACCATTACTATATAGATTTATGAAATTTGAATTCAAACATGTATAGGATGCCTTATGATGTAGGATTCCTCTTCATGGTGCCTCATATTCATATATAAATGATGACTATTATGGATGTCTAAGTGATTCTTACAGAGGTTAAGTTTAATATTCCATGATTGGTCCATCCATTCAAGGAATAAAACTCCTTCAGTGATCGAGAGTTATTATGATATAGATTCAATTAAATATTCTATTTAAGGAATTGCAGCATGGTAGCATGATTTTACCCATATTTTCATCACCAACTTAGCTCTTCTAAGTTTTAATTATTTTATTCACACTATGCTTAGGTGGGTTGATTTTGATTTTCTTATTTCCATTTAAAAATATTCAAATCACCTCAAATCTATATTCGACCTATAATTTGATATAAACCATTAGAAAATAAAAATATGATATAATATTTGATTGATTAAAACAATCAAATTATTTCCAAATTGCATGCATATTTTTGATTCATCCAACCATATCACACTTTAATGATTTATTTTCCCCAACAAAAAACTCAACATCATATAAAACTGAAATCCAAAATTAATAAGAGAAATATTCAATCAATTATATTCATAAACAAAAAGTCATAAGAGAATATTTTCAAATTCCCCTATCCCATCCATTAAATAATGTTAAAATAATTCCCCATTCCTAACTCTATTTTAAAACTTTTTACCCCTTATATCCAAATTTTTAACCTCACACAATAAACCATTAAATTTATGAGTTACTTCACCAAAAAATAAATCCACTCATCACTCATGATGTATTTTTTTGGTGCTATGCTAAATATTGAGTAAATGAACCTGATACATAGGTTTTCAAGTTATCTCAATCAATATATAAAAATCATACAACATTAATCAAAAGTACTTTTCATTAATGTTTAAATTTTTCTGAGTCTTAAATTGAGTGGGTAATGATATAAAAATCTAGAAACTAGGATTGCAAAATGAGGTTTTACTCTATAGTACAATTCATGAAATCAATTCAGTTCTATCAATAACCACTCCCATTCTTATTCACCATGAATTCACTCCTCATTGTTTCCCCTCTTTCATACTAGGGAATAATTTTAGTTTCAAACTATGATGAAATTCCTTATTATTTTTTTCCTTTATATAATGTTTGAAGGAAAATATGCAAGAATCAATCTCACACCGTATAAGTCAAGCTAGACCAATACCTCTATCCCCACTATCAAAATTCTACTGACACTATTTATAATAGTACAAGAAGGGGAAATTTTTTCAAATCATGGTACAATATGAGGTATTCTATTTTATTACTTCATATATATATATATATTCTAGATGTAGAAGATTCAATTTAAATATAATCATAAATCCCCATTTATCCCCTTTTCCTTCCAAAAACTAAATATAACAACCCTACTTTCCATTTCAAAATTATATTTCTAGTATATTATGGGATTAATACAACATCATCTAAATTTATTAAATATCCTAAAATCATACTAAATAGTTAGTAATGGAAGGGTAATTTGTCTTGTAATGTGGATTCCTATAAGGAAATCAATGGAATCTTTGAATTTTCAATGGATAAAATGATATGGTAGGTGTCAAGATCACGTGGGATCCAAAATTTAAATTTATGGGCTCAGTAAATATAATTTGGTTTAAAATAATCATGTTTTTATGAGAGAAAAAATAAAATTATAGTAGTGATAAAAATACTAAGAATCTCTCAAGAAAAGTGGGTATAAGGTAGAATATGTAAAAACAGTTCAAATTACCTCTTAAGAATGAGAATATAAAAATATATCAGACAATAAATAATGGTAAGAATAATCAAGATCAATATAATATATTAAAATATATAGAAATCAAAGTAAAATCAGAAATAATTTTTAAAACAACACAAAATTATAAAATACAGACAAATCTAAAAAAATATCATTATGTATTTAGCACTGAAGACAATTACCCATAAAGCTTTTAAACATGTTAAATTTTTTACCCTAATTAATGATGTATCCTACCCCAGTTAATGTGAAAAAAATTAAAATTATATCCAGGGATCCTTCGACCACACATGAAATAAAAACATCCCTCAATGTTTAAAATAAGCTGAAAGAGATGCATGTAAATTCGTAAATGAAATTCAGTAAAGGAATGGATCAAAATATAAGAAAAAATATAATTATTCCCTAATTTTCACATCCTAAACTACTCAATTCTATAATAGAGGTGATTTAATTTTAATCTATTCATGATTAAGTGGGAATACATGTGGACATATATCAAAATCCTACACTGGGTGTCATGTTAGTTTCTAAATGATGTAGAAAAATAAATTTAAAATATATGTTATACTAAAAATTTGTTCCATGTATAATTATAATTATGATACAAGAGTTATTTAAAGGACCTATTATAAAGAAAGAAAATACATGGAGTGGAAAAAACATTAGAAATAAGAAAAAAGGATGATGGATAAATGGAACAAACATAGGGATAATGGATGTTCTTAAACTCATCAATATGCTCCTTGATCTGTCCATTAGTCTTCCCATGCTCCGTTGGGACTAATGATGTGGGAACCAACTGGGGAATTAGGGTGTTATAAACCATGGAATTAAAATGGGGATATCCTATTTCACAATCTATTCCATTGTAAAAAATAATGTGGAGAGAGGAATATCTACATTTTCTAGCTCTGGTGAAGTGAGGGCCATCACAAAGTAGTTTGTAAAAGATGATTAGTAGAGATAATAGTATCGAATTTCTCTATAGGATATGATACTATAGGTGTGGGGGAATCTATTAATTATAGTATGTGATCGGTCTCTATGTCTAGGGGAATATATTTGATTAAGAGGGTGGTCATCTGGGAAGATTTGCAGTCTATAAATGTGATCTCATGATAGGAATCTAGCATCTTCTCTTTTCCACAATATTTTGAAGTAAAGAATAAATATTGACAGGATCATCTTGAGAAACATGACACTCATAAGGAAGTTCCCACCTAGAAGTATAATGAAATGTGTTCTAAATGAATATTTTTTTGGGAATACTCTAAGTAGTCAATGCGAAAGAGTGGGTATGATTGAAACCCATAATGGTTAAAAATATGGAAGGCATTCCCTAGTGTGGTTGATATGTGTGAGGTACATGTGATGATGATGGTGATGGTATATGTGGTTCCTCAAATGGGAGTCCCATAACCTTCCAAATCCAATTTTAATATTTTAAAATAATCTAAAATGACTCAAAAAATATTCATTCCACTCCTCCTATGGAATAAAACTTGTTTGTGGCTGAGCTAGCGATGTAGTTGATCTCTTTGGAGGTTCTCTAGGTATGGAGGTGGAATTGGTGTAAATTTATTCACTCTTATCTAAAAATGATTCCAATTAACACTCAACAAACTAAACATAATGATCTTCATCATTCCTTAATAGTTTCATCCTTACTAGAAAATGAAATTCAAGTAACTTTATATTTCTAATAGAGGAAAGTGGTTGAGGTGAAATGTATAAATACAAGTGATTTTCTAAATAAGTGAAAAGTTACACCATATGATCATCCTTTTATTGTTTTTTCCATTTCACCTCAAGGTAAATTTATAATACATAGGTAATTCTTACTTTCTTCTTATTATAAATATAATAGAGGATTAATGCGTCAAACTGGAACATCGAGTCTTATGAATCACCCTTGATAACTAAGAATAGGGGAAAATAACATTTATTTTACTTAAAATTAATTTCTAAATTCAATTAAATATATTTTATTTTAATATAAAATTTTAGGTTTTTGAAATTAAATATAATTTGTAATCAAATTCTAACTTCATGAAATTTTATATGATATTAATAGAAAAATAATATTCATGAATTTTATATTCAACTCTTAATTTTATTTCAAGAAATAAATTTTCATAAATATTTTTTATAGGATGAACGAATAAATGTGAATATGAAGCATAATAGAATAAATTTATCAAGATTTTTACCCCACCATTATTGGTTCATGCCACCTCAACAACAAATCAATAGATTAGTAAGAATCACCTTCCATTTAACTGCCTCAATTCAATCTAGTGAACCTTTTAATCATTATGTATCACATTACCTTATACAACCTAGAGAAGTAATAACATCTTATAATATCAAACCCTAGATAGTTCAAGTTCACACCCTTTTAACACCCCAACTTTACCAAACCAATTAATGAGCCCAATCATTTCATGAATCCAATATATTCAAGAATCACGATCGTTTGTGAACCACATCAGTCTATGATTGAGATACATTTTTAATCCCTTTGTATCTATTGAGAAAAATATTATCATGTATCCCAAATTTTACCTCTCATAAGTCATGAATGACCTTATAGATAGAACAAATTTCTATTATAACTTACTCTTAGTTTTTGGAATGATCATATCTTTAAGTTAAGGGTGGTAAATATTTTCATGCTTTATTTGGGATGTTTTAATGCGTGTTTGGGGGAAGTGTGAGGTTATTTCATTTGTGTGAGGCTAACATGCATCTCATGTTAATTATCTTAATTGATTTATACTCTCTAAGTAAAAATTACATTGTTTTAGATATTATCTGTTATAATGAAACTAGGATAAGAAACTCATCTATCTGAGTGATTAATAGAGCTTGGCCATCCCAAAAAATTCAATCAAATCAAAAAATTTATTACTAATTCTTTTTAATATAAATACTATTAAACTAAGCCTTACAATAAACACTATCCAAAATCAAAGTATCCCAACCATGAAATCAACAACACAATTTCAATCCCCAATTTGGTGATCCATCTAGAAATCTATATTTATCTTTTGGACTTAAAATTCATACAGGAGGTTGATCATATCCTTGGTATCACAAAGAACTAAATTACATTTTTTACCCTTAACTAAAGATAACAAAGAATAAAACAAACTCAAGTAATCATGGGTGAGAACTAACCAGTTATATTTCATTTAAGAGAAGAACAAATATATTTCCCTTCCACATGGTGTCTGACTCCATAAATCCACAACTACTTAGTCCAAGGAAATAAATCTCATAAATGAAACATGATTAAATAAATTTTTAAACAATTGAAGTTTTACCTCCTTTAAAATAGTGGTTGATCATTGTTATGATATAATTTTTTCAACATGATTACAATAATGTAAGAATGGGGGAAATTATAGAGCAATATTTTCATATATTTTCCATTAGTACATCGTAGTATATAACTCTCATAATTGTACATTACTTAGGAATTAATCACATTTTAAATATACTAGTGTATTTTGGAGTTAATTATAACAATTAGATTAAAAGGATAATATATTGAATTTAAATACAGATTTTGAGTTATAATGTATATATAAAACTTAACTGAGGTTATTTTTATGTTTAGGTTATATAATATTTGATTACAAGTAGAAAGATATTGAATATCAATTTGGTAATAAAGATGCGGTGCATACCATATTCAATAATAAAGGGATATCACCTTATAAAATTGGGTGGAATAGGTTAAAATAGAAAAAAAATCCCTTATATGTGAAGAGTGATAGGTCACATCCCATGACATTAACATTTTGTTAGCTACGACATGTGTAACTCATGAAGGGGATTGAAAATGCTACACATGGTAATCATATGTTGTTTCCTATGACTCAAACATGGAAGGTGTTAGTGTGGTATTTTTGTCTATGAAATAACTCAATAATATGATATATATCAATAAATATGATAACCCTATATAAAAAATAAAAAGTATGGAAATCTAAGTGATTGACCCATCATTGTTTATAATATCTATTTGTAACCACCAGAAAAATATTATTTGTTCTAGAGTGTTTGGATACATTAAAAATGTACATATCATAATCTATGAATTGGGAACTGTAATGTACCAAATCCGAGTGCCACTCAACTGGTGCCCCGTACCCAGTTGGCCACAAGGACTCAAGTGCATTTCTCCAAATTCTAGAGACTTCCAACTAGTAGTGAGGGACTAGGGTTTGATAGTGGGGAAACTATTCCCTCATTAAAAGATTTTAACATAGTGGAATAAATAATATTACAATATTGTAAGCAGTAAACATACAATTGAAATAAATAGTGGAAGACTCATAAGATAAATAACTAATCACCATTTCATAAAAAATATGATGTAGCATGTCATATGTTTTAAGAAATCATCCAAAAAAAGTACACTATATAAATAAAAAATATATATCCCAAAATAAAAATAAATAATGGAAACTAAGAAGAATCGTAAGCCTCAGCTCGGTCCCCTACTCTATGTCTCCTAAACAACATCTCAAGTACCTGTAGAAGGGTGATTTACATTATCAAAAATTTCAACAATATAATCTCTTTGGGACCAGAAGGATGACCTAAATAGGGTTTGAGAAATAAATCCCAATAAGTAACTACCCAATGTATGTGCCTATCTTTCAGTGAGTATATGCAACAAGTAGTGTACAAAAAGGAAAAGCAGTAAATTTGGATGTACTCAGAAGTAAACATCCCTAAAAAACCTATTGAAAATTTTCATTCATTATGTTTAGTTTAAACATTAAATTACACTAAATTATTTATGTCTTAATATATAGCCTAAGCCCATCAATCCCACATATAAAGTTTTCTCAACAGATATCTTAGAAGGATCTCTAAACAAGTAAAGTGAAAAGTGAATCCAAGCCAGTGATTTGGATTTGTATACACGTCATAAGTTATTACATTTCGATATTCAACTCAACATATTTCCCCCATGAACAAAAAAAACCCTTCCCATAGTCATAACCAATCCTCACACACATGAATTACAAAACCTCACCCATGAGCATGACTAATTCTCACCTGCATGCATAAAAAATTCTCTCCCACAGACATAGCAGTCAACAGGGTCAAGCCCGATATATCAGTATTTCAGAAAAAAAATAAAAAACATATAAATTACACCATTACATGGTTAACATAATAAAAAATATCATGGTCATCATATATATCAAAAAAAAGTGAATGAAACTATCACAGGGCTTAGATGACAATTAACATCTCATGGGATAAAGGGGAAACCACTAATCCCAAACCCTTAATCAATTCAATCACAATCTATCACAATTTTGATTCCATAGTAACTTTAATTCAAAATTAACAACCCAATAAGGTAAAGAAAGGTAGGTCTCATAGGAAACCATGGCTAAATCTCCATAAATGGTCATTTGAGGGAAACGTACCCATGGGGTGGACCTTAATCAAACCAATAAGCTCAAACTTGATTAAATTAACTTAATTCATGACCTAATCATAATTAGGAAACAAAAGGGTCAATTTATATTCAAGGATACACCCTAAACATGGGACAACAACACTAGGACACTTATAAACAACTAGATAATTAACAAGAGGCACAATAACACCTACATTATCATAGTAAGACTCTCCTCATTTAGCCATAACCTCTAATACACGTTAGAATGATGTAGATCAACAAAATGATGATAAATGATAAACCATAAACAACTTCTTTGAGTGAAAAAATCATAAAAAATGGCTTGAGAGGATTCAAGGGATTATCGATTGGGTTCAAACACATTTGACAATGTTCGATTTGGATTTCAGAGAGAGATTCGAGAGGGAAAATCCCGACCGGAACTGCAGTTCGCATAACAGACTGAGCCTCCTATCCATATGAAAAAAATGATGCTACTTCCCAATTTAATCAATAAAAAAGTACTTGATATGTAATTGAGAATACATGCTAAATTCATATAGTTTCTGTCCAGACCATTACATGGTCGTGTACTGGGATTATATGGCATGTAGCTGAACATACACAATGTTTACCTATAAGTACACAATGTGTAGTTCCCAGTCACGTCATGTAATAAGCATAAAGATCTACCTTGACCTATTTACCCCCATTTTCTTAAGTATAAACTGAAAAGTAATGTTCCATACCTCAATAGAAGAATCGGGTTCTTAAAAATTTCCCCCCTTAAAGAAATTCATCCTTGAATTTCTCTTCCACAGGTGATGAAGAAATATCTGAGAACAAATCTGGCTACTCAGATCGTACATTGGGCTCCCTCTCCCAAGTATCATCCTGAAATCATCTGGGATACCACATCACCCGTACCAATGTAACATACTGGACATAGAGAACATTCATTCTAGGATCTATAATAGAAATTGGATGCCCATAAAAAGACGTATCCTTATGAAACCCCACTTCCTTGGGCTGAAAGGTGTGAGATGGGTCCAAAAAGTAACATTGAAACTGAAAAACATGGAATACATCATGCATATACCCATACATATAAGGTAACTGTAATCAATAGGAAATAGGACCGACCCTATCCAGAATCTCAAATGGACTAACATATCTTGGTGAAAGATTACCCTATCTCCTGATTCTCTTGTGTCCCAACTTCGGTGCAACACACAAGAAAACACAATATTTAACCTCAAACTCCAGAGGTCATCTATAGAGATTTGAATAAGATTTCTGATGAGACTGAATAGTAGAAACCTGCTTCTCAATCAAGTGGACCTGCTTAGAAGAATCCTACAAGAGTGGTGGTCCCAACAAAGCTGCCTCACCCTCCTCCATCCAGCACATGGGTGATCGACATAGAATACCATACAAATACTCATAAGGTTCCATATCTATAGTCTCTTGGAAATTTTTATTGTATGAAAATTCAATAAAGGTAGTATGCTTCTCCCCAGATCCACCAAATTCTAGGACACATGGTCACAACATGTCCTCTAGCACCTGTATCGTATGCTGTAACTGGCTATTATCTGAGGGTGGTATGCTATGCTCAGAACCACCTGTGTACCCCGAAACCTCTGAAAAATCTCCTAGAAACGAGATGTAAATATGGTGCCCCTATCTGAAACAAAAGAATGAGGGACCCCATGAAGTGGCACCACCTCACGAATATACAATTTCCTAATCTCATCAACAACAAAGGTCTCCTTGATTGGAAAGAAGTGAGTGACCTTAATAAGTCTATAAACAACCAACCATACATATTTATTACCTCTATGTGACCTTTATAACCCATTCACGAAATCCATCATGACGTCATCCCATTTCCACTCCAAAATAGGTTACAACTATAAAGGCCTGACTGGTCGCTGATGTTTTGGATTCACCTTCTAACAGGTGGAACACCGCATAACAAAACCATCCACTTCTCTCTTTATAATTGGCCACGTGTACTGAAAGTGAATGTCGAAATAAATATTGGTAATTCTTAGATGCACTACCCAATCTGAATAATGAAACTCCCACATCAACTCCTCACATATGTACACTGGAACTGAGACACATCCTTGGATATGAAAGATCTCATCATCACCTATAATCCGACCAGGATGTGAATCCTCACCTTATACACTCTCCCATAGGAGTCAGCCCATATAATTTGATAGCTATCTCACCCTCACTCTATCCAATATGGTAGAAGTCATAGATAAATAAGAAAGAAAAGTCTGTCTCTAACAGTCGTGTACCTCGAAGAGCATCTCAGTGAACAAAGTCATAAGATGCCACTTACTACTATCCTTCTACACTGACTGCATCTGGGTCCTTCTAATTAGTTCATCATCCACTTCATTGCCTTATCTAGGCATTTATGCATGATCTAAGTCGAAATACTGAAGGTATTCCACCCACCTTCACTACTTGAGCTTTAGATCATGCTGATTAAAGATATAATTCAGACTTTTGTGGTCTATTTACTTGAGGTATATGATGATGGGATTATTTATATTATATTAAATAAATATTATCTATTCTATAAAATAAACATATCATATACCTTCTTACATTACCAACCACTGAAAAATAATAACATTGTTCACGTGTATGGAGAACTACTGCCTCATGAAATGTTGTGATTCACCTTTTTTACCACCTCACATGAATTTTATATGTAATATTATTTAATAAAATAATATTTTATTAATAATATATATAACACTATATAAATATAGAATAAAACTTACCTTCTTTACATTATGATCATTGAAAAATGGAAACGTTTCTCATGCACACATACGACCAACTGCCTCTATGATGGAAAAAAGTTCATTTTTATTAACTATATTTCATGGGTGGTTTTAAAAGTAAAATTTATTTATATAAATTATAATTATATACTTATTATTATTCTAGTTGTAATGGAAAAAAATATCCCTCTTACAATGATCAATACACTAGTTCCGTTTTGAAATTATGAACTGAGCATCCTCAACACACCAGATATAGACATAATTGAATAAATAATTAAATATGTAATAAAAATTATTGTTGTAAATTATTTAAGTATAAAGGATTGTACTTGTAAAATGTTCTTAAAAAAATAATTGATTTAATTTTTTTATAGAGAAGACTAAATATATACAAGAAAAGTCTAGACTTGAGGTATGAGTTTTAGTCTCAAAAATTCCTTCTTTAAGAAACAAGTTAATTTATGCAACTAATTTATTATATATGTTTTATATACTAACCGTTTATATATTATATCATTAATAATTCATAATTAATTGTATTTTAATTTATATATCACTTACTTTATTCATTGGGGTTATGATTTAAAAGTTACCAAGTTAGTAAGGGTTTACGATTCAATATCATTTTAATCGGTATTATTTGTGCTCAAATTTCCATTGAAGTAAATTATTTGACCATTTTATAATAAATCTATTTAATTATATTATAATCTATTTATTCATTAACTTATCATGTAATATTACCATTTTCTTTTATTTGATACTTGAAATGATTAATAAAATGTTTTTAAAGAAAAACGACCCCGTTTCTCTCTTCAGTTGAAAATCCTTTCTCTTTTGTGTCCATGTATTATTTAAAATACATTATTTTTTTTAAAATTATTATTTTATTTTTTAAATTCATTTAAAAACATTTTTAATTTTTTAATGAAATTTTTAAAAATAATATTTTTTTCTTTTTCCAAATGCGGTAATTTTTTTACAAATGTGTGAAATGATTTTTTTTAACTTATACAACATCTAAAAAATTAACCACCATCATGAACATTATTTTATTTTAAGATTAATTTATATTTTACCATTTTTATATTCAAGGAAAAGTATTTCCATAATATTTTTTTAGATTTAGTTTTTCAAAGGTGATTATCAAAGAGGAAAGTTTATTTTCCTTAAGATTGTTTTGAATCTTTTTAAAAGTATTTATATTTATCAAAAAAAACAACCTATAATGCTATGAAATGATTCTAAATTATGTATATATGTCTCTTAAATAAATAAATATCTCACTCTCAATTTCTTTTGTAGTGTAATACATGAATTATGATCATTTTCAAGTTCCTTCTTTAAGAAATATCTCTTAATTATGACATGAGATAAGATTATGAAACCCATTTACTTTCTATGGATAATTATTATGTTTATTACATATGATTGGTTTCATTATGTGGAAAAAACATTCATGTAAATGATATGAATATGATGTGGGATATTATGATTATATATCCCCCAAATACATTTGGTAATGTTTTAGTCTCATGAGAGGTCATGTATAGGATTAAGGAGTGAACCTAATCAATTATGGGACTCTATCCACAATGTGATTTTGTTTCATTGATATAATTGAATTATGTTTATGCCAGGTTGTTTATTTATTCCATTATTCCTATTATTCAATGATCTTTTGATACCATGTTATTTTTTATGCTCCCATGTGATTACCCTTAAACCTTCTCTTTTATGATATCATGTTATACCTTCGACTCACATGCTATGTTTACTTTTCATATTTATTCCTTAACTGGTTTTTTTAGATCATCCATTTTTATCTATGTATTCTCTAGGCTATCCCCTGTTGTTTTAGGATCTCAAAAAGTATTTAAGAGCTTATTATAGATAAAAACTTATGAATTTATGTTTTAGTCTTACTTTGATATTATATGAACCTAGTCTTCTGAAGTCATAAGGACACATGATCTTTGGGTTACAACTAATGTATTTTTATGTTAAAAATCATATATTAATTTGAGAAAATGGTTTGGTTTACTAAAAGTTTGACCCTTAAATTAGAATAAACTAAAAAACCATAAATAGTAAAGTTAAATACTAACTTTCACCTTAGTATTATCAACTATCCACATAACATTTATTATGTATACTTCCTTATTTCATTGTGATTTAATTTAACTTACAAATAAAAACCCAATCATAATGTTCATTATTTTCATTTTATATAGAAACCTAAAAAATTTGAATGATTTACATGATGAAGACTGAGTAAATGTAGGCCTCTTGGAGATAAAAAAATGTAGTTAGCCAGAAAACTTCATTCATTAGAGAATTTAAATGTTATTTTGATAGGCTTATGACTACCTATACCAACTTCTCACCAGTTTCATGAAAAAAATGAATTACTGATCATGTGAAAACCATTTACATCTTTGGATGACATGTAATTTCAAATTATAATAAATAATTTAATTTATTAGTTGATTTATAAAAATGGGGGGGATTTCATGGGTTTTTTTCCAATTATTATATGACAATATAAGACCAATGGTTATTTCTAACACATTTTTATTATTTTATTTATTTTTTTCTTCCTTATCTTCAATTATATTATTTACCTCTTTATATAATGGAAGGATTTATGTTTGATATCAGTATTTTTATTGATCCTAATTCCTTGGTAGGATCAATAATATTTTATAGTATTTATGGTACTGTACCTATTATTTTAATTTTTATTTGTTTTAAGAAACTAGGATTATTTATTTATCATTTAGTTATTCATTTTTATTTTCACTTCATGGACATTGAGTGATTTTATAAGATAAAAAAATTAATAAAGTAATTTTTCTCTCTCAAAATACACAAGTCTTGATTTTAAAACATCAATCTAAAAAAATTTATATTCCTATGGAATTTTATATTTTTGAATCAACCCATCTTGAGAGTTTATATAAAATAAATCCAATACATGGCATTATTTTTAAAAATTGGTAAGATTTTATGACATTTCTAAATTAATTTAATGATTTATATATTTCAAATATACTTGTAACTATAAATTAAACATTGTTTTTTTATTTTTTTATTTTTTTTAAAAAATATCCTGACACCACAAAAGGACTTGTTGGATTAGTGAAAAAAAATTTTATTTTATTGATCCCAAATAATATTTGTTATGTTAATAATGAATTTTATATTGTATGATAGTTAACTATTTTTTTCAAAATTTATGAAAATGACTGAGACTTGAATCTACCATGTGATGAATTTTAATGGATCGTGAAGGTTAATTGACTTTGAGGAAGTAAAAACATGTTGAAATAAAAGTGAACATACATTAAATAATGTGACCATGCATTACATGAGATAACTTTCTCTACATCATTAACTGATCATGTGTTGAAGTTAAAGTGACCAAATGTGTACTATACCTACTACACATTTAAGACCAAGTGAAAACATGATTGATTAAACCTAATTTATGAATAATGAATTTACTACGTGATAGGTGAGTATAATTTCTATTAAGTATTGAACTGATTGTGTGTGTGATGTAGTGACTGCATGAAGAAAAGAACCTACCACATAAATAAGTCAAGCTACAATAAGAACAAATGAAGTGAATTTTTAATGTAATAAAGTTACCACTTGAGGAAAATAAGTGACCACATGATGCAATCAAGTGACTGAAAAAAGTGACGAAGCTTCCATAGGAAAAAATTAATTGACCATGAGAACTAAAGAATCCACCGCATGAAGAAGTGAAGTAAATGCATGTGAAAATGAAGTGACTATATAAAAATACTAATTTATCAAGACAAATAACTTCCAAGTTACCATTCCAACTACCATTCCTACAAACTATGATCCAAATTAACCATTAATTATGTGAAGACTATGTGACAATGCATAACTTAAGTAATGAGGTATTTTCAAATCTAAAATGACTATATTTTAGAGCATTAATTGTAGATTTAGTGCATTTAAGGTCTATAATGAGTATCCCCCAACAACTAATTTGATAGAGGGGATCTCTTTAAGAGTAATATCCATTCATGGATAGATCTATAGAGAGACAAAAAAAGAATAGAAATTATATATATAATTCACGTATATATTCTGATAAATTGAGGCATATGTTGAAAATTTTAAGCCACTCTATTTTCATAAACTCTCTATGAAAACTAAGTTAATGATTTTCACGGATATATTTAGAGATTATTGACCATTTGAAGATAAAAAAACTACGTTTCTACAAAAATTCCCACTTCTCATATTTTTCTTTCCCTATTTTAGAATATATTTTGAGTTGTGTTTGTTATAATCTGTTTATTCTATTACACAAGTTCCTATATTGTATAGTACATTTATAAACATTATTTATTTCACTATTTTACTATTTTTATCCAACATTGAACTGTGTAAGAGGATACATCTATCACAGACTACCAGATTATTGTTGTTTTATGTATAACCTGATCTAAGTTGTAGATCAATTAATTCTTAAATAAACTTCTTGGTAGTGGGTGATTTATAAGTGGATATTTTTATGTCTCAGTATGAGACCGAACATATTATTTTATTTTTCTATATGATTTTTTGTTTTTTTTAATTTGTTTTTAAAATAAACAATTATTAGTTTTCATAACTATAAAAGCAAAACACTACTTTGATAGTTATATTTAACAAATGTTTTATATATGGTGTTTGATACATGTAAATTCTTTTCAAAGGTTAAATAATTTTTAATTTTTTTTACTGAGTTGTGAATGAACTTTTGAAAATATTTTTAAAGAAAAAATTATTTAATTATATTTTTTTAGTTAAAAATGATGCTTTTATTAATTATGGGATTTAGTTATTAAATTTTTTTAAACAAATTTTTTATTGAAAACTAAATTCACCCCACTTTTGAGGTATCCACTCTAACTAAAATTTGGTATTAGAGGAGTTCTTATTTCTTTGTCATGATTTTTACATTGACCAAGTTTTACCCAAAAGTTAAAAATTTATATAATTTTTAAATTTATGTCTTTATGGATAACAATAGGCTTGAGGGGAATTCTACTAATAACAAACCTTATTTCAATGGAATAAATTATTCTCAATTTAAAATTAAAATGAAAATAAATATTGAGGGCTTGTGATTTGATATTTGGACTGTAATAGAGAAAAAATATGAAAAACTACAAGACACTAGAGTTGATCAGAGAAATATAACTAAGGATTCTTATTACTATAATTTTAAAGATATAGATACCTTATATTATGCATTGGGAGAATATGACTTTAATATAACACGTGATTCTTCTACTACTTCTGAAATATGGGGCACAATTGTTATATCTCATGAAGGAAATTAAAATGTTAATGATATGGACCTCAACATATATAATATTAAATTAAATATTTTTATGATGAAACCTGGTGAATCAATTTTTTTACATGTGTCTCATGTTTAATAAATTTTTTAATACAATGCACACACTTAAGAAGAAAATTGACGATAAAGGTTGAGTGATGTGAATCTGATGATGCTTACCAAGTCTATGGAGAGGAACCATTATTTTAATTATAGAATCATGAGATATAAGTAAACTTCTAGTTAAGGAGTTGATTGGAAACCTCTTGATGTATAAGGAAGAACTATAAGTGTACAAATATGATGATGAACATAACAAAAAATCAGTTACTTCAAAGAATTCGGAATAAAAAATAAATGATAAAATAAAATAAGATAGATCAAGAGAGGATGAATCACTTTTAGACAATGATGAGGTGATGGATCATCAATACATGATCTTTAAAAAGTTATATATGAAGAATTAATTCTTCATGAAATCAAATTATAGAGTAAAATATGATAAGAGTAAACTGGAAATAAGGAAACCAATTAGGTGAAGGGTCTTGTTATGAATGAAAAAGATACTTCCATATAAAATATTAATTTCTAAAGTAAAAAAAACATTTAAATAGATTTGAAAAATACCTAATAAATCTATAAAAGATTATAAGGCCCCAGCCTTAAACCTTACTTAATCTTGAGTTATTACAAGATTACACATTGAGGATCTTTTCAGGTTTAGAGTTTTAGAGAATTAGATCATGAAACTTGCATTACATTCCACATTTAAACAAAGTGGTTAAATAAAAGATAGTATCCATTCTTCCCATCAACGGAAACATATTGAAAATAAAACATGGATTCTTTCTTAACAAATCCTTGACTCTATCATCTTATCATGTACCTTTCCCTTGACCTGAAAAAACATTTCAAAAACTTGGGATGAGCATAAAAAGCTCAGTAAGGGATATAAAAATATGGAAAGGAAACATGAGTTCATATATACATAAGAATGAAATCATACTTTACCCATAAAACATAGGCATATCAAATCATGAATAAATCATAGAAAACATAAGACATAAAGGTAACTTGAGGCATTCATAACATTCTTACATAGGGAGTAACCCTCTTGGTTACGTTTGGAATACCCATGACAGTATATTCCCTAAAATCTCTTCGGAGAAACCTTAACGTTTCACTCCTTCGCGTTACCCAATGCATTGGAGGGCTATATCGGGCTCACCCGCCCTTAGTCTATCACGGAACCACCCGTCTTCATAATAATGCCCAAGAACCATAACATAAACGTATCACATAAAACATGCATAAAGGAAACAAAATATTTCCACATTTCAATCACAATATAACATTTTAGTATTTTGAAATAATGAATCCATACAAAAAGAAACCATTTCCAAAACCATTTAAAACATTTAATAAAGAGATTTTTGAATCAAAGTGTCCCATACCACCTTGAAGATTAAAATTTTAAACCATTAATATCCATATAAATAAATCCTTAAAACCATTTTGAAAACATGGATATTAACAAGAACAAATAATTAAAATATTTAAAACGATATTTTGGTTAAAGGGGTTTTACCAAAATTAGAGACACTTGATTACAATAATTGAGGAATAACATTTAGTAAGAACTTTATAATATCATGAGAATAAATGGATTCATGATATAATACTCCAAAGGACAGTATATACACCATATAAGAGTGAATTGGTGCATAACAACAATGAACCCTCAATAGAAATGTCAAATGTGATGAAATCCCTTATAAAGAAGGTATCCTTAAATTAAGGACAAATCAATCTCAAAAAATATGTGTGACAAATATAAATACACCCAATATAAGTGGATATTAAGTGTAGAACAATAAAATGTCATTCACACATATTCAATAGATGACATATTCAATGACTACATGTTGAACCCAAAGAAATCGAAATTGGGTTAAAAAGTTCCCTTGACAGCCTAACGACATCACATCAAAATGAGTTGATGAGAGATAAAAAGTGTATCTCATCACTTGGACATAAAATTTACATCAATAAGCATATATGAGAACATATCCCAACATAACAATATGTAAATTAAAAGACCCAAAAAAATAAGTCTTTAAAAAAAAGGAGGGTGAAAGGTTCCCTTACCGACTTGGGTATCTTTCAAAACATACACCCCATGAAAGAAGGACAATAGATCATTGATGTAAATACTCATAAACGAATGTATATTACACAAATAGTATAATAATGGGCAGTACATACACCACTCAATGGAATTTGTGGAAAATGTAGCATAAATCTCACAGGAATAAAAGTGAGATGAAAAATCCCTTACGAAAATTCGGCAGCCTAACGGCACCACTCAAAACTTCCAAAATGGATTTATGAGAGGAAATAGGGTCTCTCATCATATGAACATAATATGTACAATAGGATTAATATAAAATAACATCCCAATCATAAGAAATATGAGCTTAAAAGGAATGACATAAAAGAGTGTACTTAAAAAGAAAGAGAGGTGTAGGATCCCTTACCTCGGGTCCGACTTGACTCGATCGTTCTTTAATCTCCTGAATAATAAACTTGAGTTAATTTCTACTTCCTTAAGAAAATTTTTCAAGTTCATTATTCCTTTTATATCACTTATTACCATGTCATAAACATTATGTAATCATTTAAGTTAATAATATTTGTTTTGTCGATATTTGGTTCTTAAGTCGAAAGTGGACTTCTTACAATTACATGTTGTTCGTGTGGTCAAATTTTTATTATATCCAGAATTGTATTCATGATTTAGATATAATATATTTCATATATATCCAGTACATGCATGCATTTATAACATTACATAATCATTTATAGGTAAGAAATGAAATGCACCGTTCATGGAGACGGTAAGCCGTACGTACGCATGAACGCTACTTTCATTTCTATTTCGTATTTTATAGAATTTAATAAAAATGATATAAAGGTATATTATAATTCCAGTATAATATCATATATAATATAATAGTTCCATCCTTTATACGTCCCACATAGGGTATTTAACGAATCAAATCACTTTGAGGGGGCGGTAGTCCGCACTTCCTTAAATGAAAATATCGCGTTTACCCATAATGGAAACCATAAAAGTATGACCAAAATGAAAAAAACAGAAGCTTAAGGAAAACATAAACATATTATATATCATATATTAAAATAGTGACATCATAATGGCCACCTTTGAAGGTGTTAAATGAGTATTGAACAATCATCATTTCGAGAGGCAGAATTTCTCCATCCACAGAAACCGTATATTCTTTAACCATTTGATGTAGTTGTGTGGGAGTGTAGCTCGAATAAATATTATAACAACATCCTAGTATATTTAAGATACTGGTGTTGTTACAAAATAAATAAATAAAAAGAGTTTAGGGGGTTGGAGAAGCAAAATAATACAAATGAACATGAGAGAATGAATTACCTTTAAAAGTGTAACTCCTTTTGATTTGAGGCTAAAGGCTTCCTTTGAAAGGATTATGACCAAGGGGAATACTATAGGATTAGGAGAGGGGTGTGGAGAGAGTAAATGGTCAGGGGTTGGCCGATCCAAAGGCTTGAGGAGTGTGTGAAATGAGGTAGAGGTGGGGGCCTTTTATAAGAGGAGAGGAGAAGCATTTTTGGACAGTAAAGAAATATTACTTTATTTGAAAATGTGTTTCGGTTTTAAAAGGTCCAACATTGATATAATTCGTGGATAAGATTATAAAGGTTCTAAATCCACCCATCCAATAAGTCTTGGACATGTTTAGTTCATAGATTTTACATTATCTATCCATTTTATTTTAATCGTTAAATAATGATGTCATCACTGCATCATTATGATGTCATAAGTAATTTAATTTATTTAATGTCTAAAAATTATAAAAAAATTACTATGATGTAGGAAATACTTTTAGCTTTCCAATGACTATTTATAATAAAAATTTGGACTTGTATAACCCCACTTAAAAATTATTTTAGTAAAACGATTTATGTTAGTGTCATTTTCACTTTAACATTAAATAAAAATATATTAATGTCATTTTCCAGCTAAAGTGGCTCCATGGGGTCCCCAAGTTGGCCCATGGCTTGTCTTGGTTGGCCATGACTCACCCAATCGGTGTAGGACAAATTTCATGGTGTTTTCACATTCTTATAATATCATTTTTACCTTAAACTACACTAATTACCACTAATCGCGATTAAAAACTTAATAAGTTACTATTCACCAAAAAATTATTTTAATCTTATTGAACCACATTTTACTTCCTAATGACAACCATGTATGTCGGATTTTTGAAAATCAAAACACAATTATGGAAAAATTTCATTTAAATGAAAAATCAGTTTTTATAAGTACCACTTAGTGGTTTCACTATTCATCAAAAATTGAAGTTTTTCAGAAAATTACAAAAAATTCACCCTAAGATATATTTGATATTCCGAATTCAAAAATGAAGTCTATTTTAAAAAATTCAAAACATATTAGTCACATTAATTAATTTAATAATTAATTACCGCTGTCAGAGAAAATAGCGTGTTTTTATAAAACAATAAGTATCAAAAGATTGACACTAGTTTAAGTCTGATTTCAAAGTGAAATTAATTCCAATGACCAATATTGGATTTAATGGTAAAAATATTTTCTAATTTCACTTTAAAACCAATTCAAAATATTATCTAATCATATAAATAAATTAGATTAAAAAGAGGTTTTGAATTAAAACACAACATTCTACACTATTCATTAAAAAAATGAACTTTATCGGAAAAATACCAAAAAATTACACAAAGTAAAATTTGATGTCCCGATTCTTAATAAGAGTTTTATTTGGTCCAAAAGAATGTATAAGAGTGATAAAAACTATATTTAATGACAGTTCTCCATTAAAAGGCGATAAGTGAACCTTTAGTGAAAACTAGGGCATATACACCTAAAATTTAATTCTTTCCGTATTTTAAGCCTTTAGCTTTTATTGGATAAATGTAAAAACATTAAAAAACATATATAATCATATTTTAGTTATTTATATCCATTCCCGCCATTATAACGGCTACATGTTAACTACAATTTAAAATAATATTATTTTATTATTAGAGTGCAACGTAAGATTCCCAAGAAACTCGTTGTTGCGTGTTGGGTACGCCATCGAACATAGCGTCCCCTTTAAAGTCATATTAATATTTTATTCACAAATATGGATAAATATGAAAATTTCATATTCATTATTTACCTGGGGTGTTACATCCTTCCCCCCTTTTGGGAATTGCGTCCTCGCAATTTTAAAATTGCGCTTGGAAACATCCTTGAAAGTCCCACATCAGAACAAGAGTCGGTAAAACAATCGCTTTAAAATAAAGAAAGATAAGAACAGAGGTCACCCGAGTTAACCCATACTAGGATTCCAAGTATGAAAATATGGTCATGGAGGGAAAAAACAAAGGGTCATGTTCTGATGGAGAGTGATAGAAAACATGTTTACGAGAAAGTTAACAATGAGAAAATCACAAACTTGTGATGGGTTAAACGGTGTTGGGTTCCCCAGTAGGAAAAGTTAATAGACAACATTTTTGTTTTAAGTTACTTTTTATTGAGGAATTTATTCATAAGGAAACATAATCACTTATCATGTTGACTCTCAACTTTTACTAGATTCCTTAATCAAACTCATATTTTTTCCAAAAGACGAGTATTTAGGGAGACTTGTTCGCATTAAGAGTACTATAAACAACTTCTAGAGAATTACCTAACCCCAAAAAGAGAACTACATACTTCCCAGGTCTTTAGACTTTAACCAAAACCAAAACCCTAAAGATTAGTACAAGATCAGATAACCCAGAAAAGGATAACCCATTAGAAAGAAAATCTATTCTTAATCTGCAAATTTTGTCCAACAAAACCCAAAGTTCAACGAGGACCATCCGATAAGCAATTTGTCCATAAAATTACTCAAAGTAAACCAATCTAAGATTGAAACCCAAACATTTGAAGGATTTAGTCACATAGTATTCCAAGTTAAATCATAATATTTATCTCCAAACAAAATCAGTTGCTCTTAATGTCTCGCATTGAAAAGTAATTAACCTATTCGCATATCCTCCATGATAGGTTAATAATTTTCATAAATAACCCAAAATCAACTTATTCTTAATTCATAAAATCATATAACTAAAAAGTATCAGTCAAACTAACCAGGGACTTCACGTAGTCCAGTGGTAGGCGATAAATACCAGTCGCACTTTGGTTGTGGGTTCGATTCCCACAGCTTTGTCCGACGCGACGGGTTGACACACGGTCTGCGTGTTGTCCTTTTTCCAAAACTATATAATTCTCAAAACATTCCCCAAAACGAGATAAAATCTTCAAAAATATTCATAACATATTTTAACCCCAATTTTATCTCATGCCTTCCACTTAAATCATAACATTTAGTAACCCATAATTTCCTCAAAAGTAAGGATCATATAAACCCAAATGGTTCTTTATAACTATGTCCACAAAAGAAAAGATAACTATTCCTTGGATAAAATTTGCCTATATTAAACATCAGGGTTACACATAATATAAAAAGTCTTCTAATGTAACCCCATCATCAAAAGAGACTTGATAATCTTAAGAATTTCACCATAACTCTTTAAGCCCTTATATGTTGACATCTTACTCATTCAACATTCTTCATGATCCATTATCCATTCTTTTCCAACCTATTCCGAAATACCTCTTTCCGACAAACAAAATCATGAATCATATCCTAAGATTCCAAAATAGGAAAACAATAGTCATGAAATAGTACATACCTTTGATTGGTCATTGTCAGTTTATTCATCCTCAATAGGAATGTCATTAGGTATTGGTAAACGAACATTTGTACGCTCTTGGTGACCCCATTCACGAAACTTCTTCATAGAACATGTGTTTTCATAATGACCATGCACACCACATTTAAAACATTCAATTGATCCCTCAGAAAGAACTTCTTTCCCTTTCCTCGAGTCAACTGGATGCTTCCTTTTTCCATGGCAGGTTCTTGCTTTATGACCTTCATTTCCACATCTATAGCATATTTATTTCCCTTTGAAACATTTTCCTAGGTGTTTCTTTCCACATCTTTGACACATAGGTTTTTGAACACACATACCTTTATGATTATTACCTGTACTTCCGTTGGGATTTGTTTCTTGCATATATGATGCCTTAGAGAAAACTCCAAGGTTTAGGTGGTCAATCATGACTCCAGATAGTTGGTTGAGGATAATCAGAAGAGTTCTCATTGCAGCTCCCATATCATTCAGTTGCTTGCTCAAAAAACTGTCACAGTTTCCTTCACATCCACTATTACTTTGGTGCCTGCTAGATCCAGCCATTTACTAAAACCAAAAAGGTCAGTGTGAGTATATCAACAAAACCATCATGTACTAATGAGGAAGATAAACACTATGATACACTTACTCATTCACTTTATCTAAAACTAGGACTCTTTCTGAAATCCTAACCATTATGGTAATGTCACTTATGCTTAAAGAGTACCCTAACCTCTAAAGTTATCTAAACCGACCTTTGATACCAACTATAAGGCCCCAGCCTTAAACCTTACTTAATCTTGAGTTATTACAAGATTACACATTGAGGATATTTTCAGGTTTAGAGTTTTAGAGAATTAGATCATGAAACGTGCATTAAATTCCACATTTAAACAAAGTGGTTACATAAAAGATAGTATCCATTCTTCCCATCAACAAAAACATATTGAAAATAAAACATGGATTCTTTCTTAACACATCCTTGACTCTATCATCTTATCATGTACCTTTCCCTTGACCTGAAAAAACATTTCAAAAACTTGGGATGAGCATAAAAAGCTCAGTAAGGGATATAAAAATATGGAAAGGAAACAAGAGTTCATATATACATAAGAATGAAATCATACTTTACCCATAAAATATAGGCATATCAAATCATGAATAAATCATAGAAAACATAAGACATAAAGGTAACTTGAGGCATTCATAATATTCTTACATAGGGAGTAACCCTCTTGGTTACGTTTGGAATACCCATCACAGTATATTCCCTAAAATCTCTTCGGAGAAACCTTAACGTTTCACTCCTTCGCGTTACCCAATGCATTGGAGAGCTATATCGGGCTCACCCGCCCTTAGTCTATCACGGAACCAACCGTCTTCATAATAATGCCCAAGAACCATAACATAAACGTATCACATAAAACATGCATAAAGGAAACAAAATATTTCCACATTTCAATCACAATATAACATTTTAGTATTTTGAAATAATGAATCCATACAAAAAGAAACCATTTCCAAAACCATTTAAAACATTTAATAAAGAGATTTTTGAATCAAAGTGTCCCATACCACCTTGAAGCTTAAAATTTTAAACCATTAATATCCATATAAATAAATCCTTAAAACCATTTTGAAAACATGGATATTAACAAGAACAAATAATTAAAATATTTAAAACGATATTTTGGTTAAAGGGGTTTTACCAAAATTAGAGACACTTGAATACAATAATTGAGGAATAACATTTAGTAAGAACTTTATAATATCATGAGAATAAATGGATTCATGATATAATACTCCAAAGGACAGTATATACACTATATAAGAGTGAATTGGTGCATAACAACAATGAACCCTCAATAGAAATTTCAAATGTGATGAAATCCCTTATAAAGAAGGTATCCTTAAATTAAGGACAAATCAATCTCAAAAAATATGTGTGACAAATATAAATACACCCAATATAAGTGGATATTAAGTTTAGAACAATAAAATGTCATTCACACATATTCAATATATGACATATTCAATGACTACATGTTGAACCCAAAGAAATCGAAATTGGGTTAAAAAGTTCCCTTGACAGCCTAACGACATCACATCAAAATGAGTTGATGAGAGATAAAAAGTGTATCTCATCACTTGGACATAAAATTTACATCAATAAGCATATATGAGAAAATATCCCAACATAAAAATATGTAAATTAAAAGACCCAACAAAAGAAGTCTTTTAAAAAAAAGGAGGGTGAAAGGTTCCCTTAACGACTTGGGTATCTTTCAAAACATACACCCCATGAAAGAAGGACAATAGATCATTGATGTAAATACTCATAAACGAATGTATATTACACGAAGAGTATAATAATGGGTAGTACATACACCACTCAATGGAATTTGTGGAAAATGTAGCATAAATCTCACGGGAATAAAAGTGAGATGAAAAATCCCTTACGAAAATTCGGCAGCCTAACGGCGCCACTCAAAACTTCCAAAATGGATTGATGAGAGGAAATAGGGTCTCTCATAATATGAACATAATAGGTACAGTAGGATTAATATAAAATAACATCCCAATCATAAGAAATATGAGCTTAAAAGGAATGACATAAAAGAGTGTACTTAAAAAGAAAGAGAGGTGTAGGATCCCTTACCTCGGGTCCGACTTGACTCGATCGTTCTTTAATCTCCTGAATAATAAACTTGAGTTAATTTATACTTCCTTAAGAACATTTTTCAAGTTCATTATTCCTTTTATATCACTTATTACCATGTCATAAACATTATGTAATCATTTAAGTTAATAATATTTGTTTTGTCGATATTTGGTTCTTAAGTCGAAAGTGGACTTCTTACAATTACATGTTGTTCATGTGGTCAAATGTTTATTATATCCAGAATTGTATTCATGATTTAGATATAATATATTTCATATATATCCAGTACATTCATGCATTTATAACATTACATAATCATTTAGAGGTAAGAAATGAAATGCACCGTTCATGGAGATGGTAAGCCGTACGTACGCATGAACGCTACTTTCATTTCTATTTCGTATTTTATAGAATTGAATAATAATGATATAAAGGTATATTATAATTCCAGTATAATATCATCTATAATATCATAGTTCCATCCTTTATACGTCCCACATATGGTATTTAACGAATCAAATCACTTTGAGGGGGCGGTAGTCCGCACTTCCTTAAATGAAGATATCGCGTTTACCCATAATGGAAACCATAAAGGTATGACCAAAATGAAAAAAAACAGAAGCTTAAGGAAAACATAAACATATTATATATCATATATAAAAATAGTGACATCATTATGGCCACCTTTGAAGGTGTTAAATGAGTATTGAACAATCATCGTTTCGGGAGGCAGAATTTCGCCATCCACAGAAACCGTATGTTCTTTAACCATTTTATGTAGTTGCGTGGGAGTGTAGCTCGAATAAATATTATAACAACATCCTAGTATATTGAAGATACTGGTGTTGTTACAAAATAAATAAATAAAAAGAGTTTAGGGGGTTGGAGAAGCAAAATAATACAAATGATCATGAGAGAATGAATTACCTTTAAAAGTGTAACTCCTTTTGATTTGAGCCTAAAGGCTTCCTTTGAAAGGATTCTGACCAAAGGGAATACTCTAGGATGAGGATAGGGGTGTGGAGAGAGTAAATGGGCAGGGGTTGGACGAGCCAAAGGCTTGAGGAGTGTGTGAAATGAGGTAGAGGTGGGGGCCTTTTATAAGAGGAGAGGAGGGGCACTTTTGGAAAGTAAAGAAATATTACTTTATTTGAAAATGTGTTTCGGTTTTAAAAGGTCCCACATTGATATAATTCGTGGATAAGGTTATAAAGGTTCGAAATCCACCCATCCAATAAGTTTTGGACATGTGTAGTTCATAGATTTTACATTATCTTTCCATTTTATTTTAATCGTTAAATAATGATGTCATCACTGCATCATTATGATGTCATAAGTAATTTAATTTATTTAATGTCTAAAATTATAAAAAAATTATTATGATGTAGGAAATCTTTTTATCTTTCCAATGAAGATTTATAATAAAATTTTGGACTTGTATAACCCCAATTAAAAATTATTTTAGTAAAACGATTTATGTTAGTGTCATTTTCACTTTAACATTAAATAGAAATATATTAATGTCATTTTCCAACTAAAGTGGCTCCATGGGGTCCCCAAGTTGGACCATGGCTTGTCTTGGTCGGCCATGACTCACCCAATAGGTGTAGGACAAGTGTCATGGTGTTTTCACATTCTTATAATATCATTTTTACCTTAAACTACACTAATTACCACTAATCGCGATTAAAAACTTAATAAGTTACTATTCACCAAAAAATTATTTTAATCTTATTGAACCACATTTTACTTCCTAATGACAACCATGTATGTCGGATTTTTGAAAATCAAAACACAACTATGGCAAAATTTCATTTAAATGAAAAATCAGTTTTTATAAGTACCACTTAGTGGTTTCACTATTCATCAAAAATTGAAGTTTTTCAGAAAATTACAAAAAATTCACCCTAAGCTATATTTGATATTCCGAATTAAAAAATGAAGTCTATTTTACAAAATTCAAAACATATTAGTCACATTAATTAATTTAATAATTAATTACCGCTGTCAGAGCAAATAGCGTGTTTTTATAAAACAATAAGTATCAAAAGATTGACACTAGTTTAAGTCTGATTTCAAAGTGAAATTAATTCCAATGACCACTATTGGATTTAATGGTAAAAATATTTTCTAATTTCACTTTAAAACAAATTCAAAATATTATCTAATCATATAAATAAATTAGATTAAAAAGAGGGTTTGAATTAAAACACAACATTCTACACTATTCATTAAAAAATGAACTTTATCGGAAAAATACCAAAAAATTACACAAAGTAAAATTTGATGTCCCGATTCTTAATAAGAGTTTTATTTGGTCCAAAAGAATGTATAATAGTGATAAAAAATATATTTAATGACAATTCTCAATTAAAAGGTGATAAGTGAACCTTTAGTGAAAACTAGGGCATATACACCTAAAATTTAATTCTTTCCGTATTTTAAGCCTTTAGCTTTTATTGGATAAATGTAAAAACATTAAAAAACATATATAATAATATTTTAGTTATTTATATCCATTCCCGCCATTATAACGGCTACATGTTAACTACCATTTAAAATAATATTATTTTATTATTAGAGTGCAACGTAAGATTCCCAAGAAACTCGTTGTTGCGTGTTGGGTACGCCATCGAGCATAGCGTCCCCTTTAAAGTAATATTAATATTTTATTCACAAATATGGATAAATATGAAAATTTCATATTCATTATTTACCTGGGGTGTTACAAAGATACTAGGAGAGACTATGAGGATAATTTCGGTGAGTCTAAATCATGAATAAAATACAAATATGATAGAGGAAACAAGCATTTTATGAAAAACACATATGAGGTACTAAATACTATTTTTATATACTCTGTTCATATTTCTAATATCATTGAAAATGAAAATTATGATAAAAATATGATTAGTGAAGTTTTATTTGAGTACTAAAATATTCTATAAGAAACTTTCAATGAAATTAGGGATAATTGTAAAAGTTTAAATAAGTAGAATTATTTATATATTTATATTAAATATGATCTTGTTGTAAAAAAGTAGAATAATGATAAGTTATTAATATAAAACAATGAACTTAAAATTTCAAATTTGAAAATTAAAAAGTATCTTGAAAGGTTTATAAATGGTAGAGAAGCCTTAACTTGAAATCTTAGTAAATAGGGTACACCATGTAAAAAACTAAGATAGGTTAACAACTTGGATATAGTTCAATTTATAAGATTAAATTTATTCTTATATCATTCTCTTATAATTTTGTAAACAATTCATATTATTATGGACCTAATAATGTTTTTTATTCTAAAAGTATTAATTGTATTTATGGTAAACATGTTAAAGATATTTGGATTTCAAAATCTTCTATTACTAACATTTTTGGACCCATGAAAATGTGGGAACCAAAATATATTCTTATTTTATTTTAATATAGAAAAATTATTGAATAATACCAGTAAGAATTTATGGTATACAGATAGTGTATATTCTAGAAACATGATTGTAGACTACTCAAGATATATAAACCTTAGAATGTTTGATGATAGGAATGTCCCTTTTGGTAATAATTCCAAAGTAATACTAATTATACTCAGTTAAATCATTAATTCATAGTATGTTTTAATTTAAAAAGTCTTACTTTTTATGGTTAAAAGTGTACTCTTCTTATAATAACATAATTATGCGATGATGGTTACCATGTTAAATTTTAAAACAATTATTTTAAAATTTAATATTCTAAAAAAAGTTTTTGTTTTTACTACTTTAAGTAGTTATAATGTTTATGAAATTAATTTATATTCTCTATTTTCTGAATATATTTTTTACTTAAGTCCCTTTAAAAAAGAAATTTGGTGATGGAATATGAGACTATTCCATTAAAACCATCACTCTCATAGATTTATAATGATGAAATGATTAGTTAAGGATTTTCCTAAACTAGAATTGCTAAAAGACAATTTATATAACCTATGCTAAAAAGGGAACCAACATAAGATCTATTTGAAACCAAAGAATGAATTTCCAACTATAAACTCCTACTGTTGGTTCACATGGACTTGTTTGGGACTTATAGAATTTCTAACTTAAATGGGAAGAATTATGTATATGTTTCTATGATAAATATTCTATATAAACTTGGGTATTCTTTCTAGCTAAAAAAGTGAAGCTTGTTCCTATTTTTCAAAAATATGAAAAATATGAAGAAAATAATGGTGTAATTACTCTTGATACCTTAATATGTGATCATTTCCATGCGTTTTAAAATAAAAAAATTGAATATTTATACTTAAAAATAGTCTATAATCACAAATTTTCTTCTCCTAGGACTCATTAGGAAAATAGTGTTCTTGAAAGAAGGAATATAACTCTTCAAGGGATTTCTCATAATTTTATTAATGAGTATGACCTACCTGTTTATTTTTGGTAAGAATCTATTAGTAAAACTTGTTATATAATCAATAGAGTTCTAATTAGACCCCTTTTAAAGAATAATACATATTAATTGTGGAATGGAAGAAAAAAAGTTTAATCACTTTCCATTTTTTGTCCACAAGGAATTTATACTCAATACAAAAATGAAATTGGATAAATTTGCATCCAAAAGTGATGAAGGAATATTTCTTGGTTTTTCAACACTAGATAAATCACATATAGTGTTCGATAAAAAGATGTAAAATTAAGGAAGAATCTATAGTTTTATAATTTGATAAAACATATACATATAATCCTATTTCTTATTTAGAAAATGTTGAGGACTATCTTTCTAATTTTATTGTTAATACCTCAACCAAGCTTAGTAATGGATCTATAAAACCTTATGATGAAAAATTATCTAGTGCAGAACAGATTATTAAACTAGAACCTGATGAGGAAAATGAAGTTCTATTTACATCAATACCTAGAAGTATTAAGACTCATAGAGAATATCCATTAGATGTTGAAGTTGGAGATCCTGATTGAGGTACTTGAACTTGATCTTCTATTAGAAACTAGGTTGAATGTTAATCCTTATTTTCCAAACATGAACCTAAAAACATCACTGAATCTATAAATTATGAATTGTGGGTAATTTATATACAATAAGTTTTGAATCAGTTTAAAAAAAATAAATCCTGGGAAGTAGTAGAAAGAGTTAAATACATCCTAACCATTAGTAATAAATGGGTTTTAACAGAAAGTTTTATGATTCTGGAACTATATTTATAAATAAATCTAGACAAGTTTCACAAGGGTATAATCAAGATAAAGGTATTTACTATAAATTAAACATTTAACTAATAGAAATATTTGAATCCATTAGGGTGATTCTTTCCTATGTAGAACATTTTAATTTCAAATTATCAAATGGATTTCAAGAGTGATTTTCTTAATTGTTATATTATTAAGGATGATTTTTTTGAATAAGTCCTGCATTTAAAAACCCTCATTTTACAAATTATGTTTTTAAATCTAGAAAATATTTTTATGGTTTAAAACAAGATCCTAGAGCTTGGTATTAGAGTCTATTCTTAATTTTTATTTCTAAAGGTTTTAAAATGGTATAACTGATCCAATATTTTTTGTTAAATGAATTTCCAATGATATTTTGTTAATTAAAAACTGTATTGATGATATTATTTTCAGATACAAAACTCTTTATGTTATGAATTTTCAAACTAATAAAAAATTAATTTTAAAAGACTTTAATTGGGGAGTAAACATTCTTCCTTGGTTTTCAAAATTTTCAAAATACAGAAGTTAACATTTTAAATCAAATAAAGTACACTAAAGATATTATAAAACAATTTGGTATGGATAACACCTAAGGTAGTGATACTCCCATGAGTACCAGAAGTAATTTAGATATTGTTGAAACTTTTAAACTCATTGTTCAAACTATCTACAGAGCTATGATTGAATGTTTACTATACTTAACTTCAAACTGAACAAATATTATGTTTTGTGTATATATGTGTGTATGATTTTAGGTGAACCCGATTGGATCTCATTTTAATAATGTCTAATGGATATTCAAATACCTCAATGTATAACCAATTTAGGATTATTCTATTCTAAATGACAATGATTTCATTAACTAATTATTCATATGGATATTTTAGTGGCCGTAAGTTAGATAAAAATAGCACCTATAGAATGTATCAGTTTTTGTAAAAGTCACTAGTTTTATGGTGTAGTAATAAATATAACTTAGTTTAATTATCCACCACTGAAGTTCAGTATATCGTTGTAGGTTATTGTGCACAAACTATATAGATGAAACACAATTTATCAGAGTATGTATAACAATTATTTCATGTCTCTATAAACTATGGTAATATAAGTGTTGTTAACATTTTTAAGAATCCTGGGTCCCATTCAAGAAAAACAATATTAATCTATGACATCAATTTTTGAGCGACCATATTCAAAAAGGATATATTACTCTTGAATTCATTAGTACTTAATATCATTTTACTAAAATATTCATAAAGCCTATGGATATTGTTGGATGAAATGATATCATACATGAATTAGGAATGATCAATTACTCCTAAATATTTTCTATAATTTGTAAATATCATGTTCTTTTAATTATTATTATTATTTCATAACATTTGTTATTATTAATGATTTTTTTTATGTCACCATAAATTTATATTCACATGATCATTGAAGTGACGCTGAGTTTTTAGTTATGCAGCCAGCTAGGTGTCTATGACTAGTAGGTCATGTGGTCACTATATATATTATGAGACATTACTCAGACAATCACTATACTCTCTATAATAATTTACTCACATGATTACTATATTTATCGTGATAATTTACTCCCATGGTCACTTACCACCATGAGATTATAGTTTGTCTACCATTCCTTAGTTTTCATGAATACATGGTTAGTATACCTACCACGTCTTTTTTTTGAAATTTTTATTAAGTTGTTTTATCAGTATTTTTCTATAATTATATTATTACAATATCCCCTAAATGATTGAATTGAAATTTAAAATTTGTATCCAAATTGACATGAATCCATTCCTAAAAATCAATTTCTTCTTTTTGAATCCCTACCTTCTCCCTTTCTCTTGAACATAAATCTTGAAACATTATTTTGAACTCAAAATCAACCCTTAATATATTAAATAATGGTATGATGAGGATGTAATGAGTTTACAAAGACAAATTTCTTATAGGATCGCCTCCTAAAAAGAAATTAAAAAAGGGAAAAGGTATCATGAGTGCTACAACTATTCCAAGAAACCTGTATCTGATCAAATGGACATTTTGTGCTAAAAAAAGAAGTAGATTCTCAGTGGCATTTGTCCAAAAAGTCATTGGTATGGAAAAAAATTCAAATAAAATTCTAGAGTGAATATTTTAAGGCTAATGATAAGTCATTGTAACCATGTATGGTTATTGAATTTTATGCCCACATGGAATTTATTACTGGAAATCAAATAGAATCTATTAAGACAAGGGTAAATGGATATATTTATGCTACTTTTTCAAAACTCTAGTAAATGAGATTAAGTGTGCCTTATAAAGGTGACTATGAATACTATCAGAGTTAATATATGATAAATGATGCACATTTTGAATTATAAAATTATCTAGAAGAATTAATAGGGAATAAAAAACATAGGAGATCAACCATAGTGGATCTTGTTTGTGTATAATGACTACTTCTTATGTTTATGCATCATTAAATCTATCCTAGGAAATGAGGATTTTGTATCCTAAGGCACCAGGATCAATTCTTTCTCTTATTGATGAGCAATGGATTTTAGATCATCCATCCAATAACCTGAAGGCCTTGATTTTATTTATTTATTTTGATAATCCACCTTTAAAGGGGTGAGGTGTAACCCTTACAATTCCGTTATATGTAAATATTACATGGCCCATATGCCTTAGAGTAATTCATTGCCTATAGGCTTTAAACATCGCATACAACCCAGACTAACTACTTGGAACTGCTCCTCCCCAGCATCTTTATCGTGAAATCATCTCTCCACCTTCGTATGACTGTTCGTCTAGGCTATCCCATGCATGAACAGGCTTGTACTGATGGTAGGTAACATACCCTCTCATTCTTGAAAATGGATTTTAGATTAGTATATCCAGATATTTCGTGATACATATTTCATATATTTTCAAGAATTATTCCAAGTTTAATTTCCTTACACATTCAAAGTATTTATCAACACTTCTATAGTTTAAGGTTTAGTTCCCCATGGGGTGGAAAAGGAAAATTCATCAGATGGATTATTCCTAACTCAGAATATCTACAAGTATATAAAAGTAAATTAAAAACCTTGGAGAATAGAGTGGATGACTGATAGGAAAAAATTGTACAAAAAATTATAACATGTAAAGTATCTGATTAGACCAAGGGATCAAGTGGATCCATGTATTAAGACATATGATTCTATTTTATATTCATTTTATAAGGAATGAAAATTTTCTATGTAAATATAGGAAGAATAGGTGGAAAAATTAGATCTTAATGAGGAATCTAGAGGAACATATGAGTATGATAAGGAACCTTATCATTCAATGTCATTTGGACCTCTAAAATCTCCTCTAAATTTACCTTATCATAAATATAAGGATCCTATTAGAACTAAATTTTCTATAAGTTTCCTTGTTGATGATATTTAGTGGGATAAATCATGTGAGTTTTAATAGGATGAAAAAATTTCTGAAAAATATTTTACTCATTGTGAGGTGATTAGAATCATTACTTATTCTAGGGTACAAGATGCACCTTCTATGGGGTAGATGTCATTAGGATCAGAAATACTAGGAATTGATTACTCTGAATATTATGAAAATGATAATGAGGGAATTACGCATTAGGGTGGTGTGTCTTCCATCCCTTTTTCTCAAAGAGTTTTAATAGGATCTTTGATAGCCAATATTGATACTCAAGAGAGAATTGAGGTATAACCTCCTAGACCATCTGTAGAAAAAAATATAGATGACATTTTCTTCATACTACTACAAATACCACTTAGGAAACCTCATATAAAAATATAAAAAACACATTTGATCTTCCCAATAAGATGTTTTTGAAATTAATAACGAATAAAATACCACTGGTGATATAGATATTCAATCAGAGAATGTTGAGGATGAATTAGATAGTAGGAAACCAACTTATGATCCTTATATTTATAAACCTATAAATACCCTTTGTTCTCCATTTATCACAATAATATTATTTTAATGAATTCAAATTAGACATTATGGGGGTGCTAAAATAATTTTCCCTTGGTTTAGTGAACTCAATAGAGCTAATTAGAGAAGATTATATAGCTCGAATAATAACTTTGGTAATTGCTCATCTTCATCCCAAATTCTATATCTAAGTGTATCTTATGATAAATGAGAATTATGATTTGAGTGAATAATTTATTTCATTGTATTATGTTCTATAAGATATGGTGATGAAGCTAGATCAATGTTTTTGGAATGCATTTTTTCAATATTCAGCTGGTGTTCTTTCCTCTTCCTCATTACCTTATCTTGCACAAGTGTAATATAATGTTGATAAAGATATTTATATAAAACTAAAAGTATGTGATTTAAAAAGTGTTATTTGATGTGTTTCAGATAACCATATAAGTGGTGTTTTAATGTTTTAAGCACATGTGGTTAAAACCATGGTATTTGCTAGAGAATATGTCAAATTGGCTAGTCGAGATAGAGATAATATAAAATCAGCCATTAATTTCTATCTGAGTAGGATCTTCCTTAATTTAGACCTAAAAGATATTTTTATATCTCTATCCATTGATTTTTGAATGCATATCATAACCCAATTATTCAAGTATCAATTTGAAAATTTTAATTTTCAAACTCCTAATCAAGAGGACTTCATAGAAAGAAAATAATATTATTTTAAAATAATGTAAAGTGCATCTATAAAATTAAATTATTTTAAAAAAATTCTAATTCCTTTCCGCTATACTACCAAAATTGAAATCATATCTCCTACCACCTTAATCATTACATCAAACCCCCTTTTACTACAAACTCCTCTATTAAACTTTTTGGATCGTCTCTTAGATAAGAATTACAACACATTTAATTAGTTTCTAGGTGTGTAGTGATCTAAGACCCTACTACCACCACTACACTAAATCCTACCCAAACAACATCAACCTATACCTAAAAAAATTATTCTATTAATACTATTGACTTAATTGATGGACCAGATTCTAATTCATTTTTGAATTCGTGATAGGGACCCTTTTGGTAATCATTAAAAATAATTTATGATATTAATGAAACACATTTTTTAATATCTATATTTTTCCTATTATCTGTTTATTTTCATTATTTTGTATTACATTTCCCTATATCTAACATTTTGATAATTCTAAAAGGGGGATAATTCCAGGATAATTTGTGAAATTAATTGAAAAATTTGAGAAATATATGTTTCAATTTATTAAAAATATATTTCTGATGTATTAAATTTATTTCATTATATATTTCATTATCTTTGATCCTAAAAAATGGATATTGTTGTATTATTCTAGTACCTCATTATTTTAATGATCCAAAATAATTTTTCTTATGTCACTAATTAATTTTATGTTTTATTATAGTCAACTATTTTTAGTTAATAATGAAACAAATTGGTAAGTCATTAAAAAATTGTGTTAAGAAATTAAAATGGTTGTGAAGGTCATTTGACCATGTGGAAGTGACCACATATTGAACTCTATGTTATAGTATATACAATCAAGTGACCATGTGTGTGATGAGCTAATTATGTAAAAGTTATGAATTTAACATGTGTTGAAGTTCTAGTAACCATATGTGTACTAAACTTACCACATATTGAAGATCATGTGATTGCACAATAGATTCAACCAACCTCATGATTAACAGAGTTACCATGTAACAAGTGAGTAAAATTTATGATAAGTATTGGACTATCCATGTGTGTGTGTGTAATATAGTATCCACATGAAGAAAAGAACCTACCACATAAATATGTAGAACTACAACATGAACCAATTAAGTAACCATGCATAGTAATTAAGTAACCGCATGAAGAAAGAAAGTGACTACATAAAGTAATGAAGTGACCATGAGAAGTGATGAATCTACCTCATGAAAATATTAAGTGACTATGTGAACTAAATAAGTTACCATATGATGAAGTGAAGTGAACACATGTGGAAAAGAAGTGACCACATGAACAATATATGGTACTATGCCAAGGGACTACCAATTACCATGTCAATTTACCATGGCTAGTAACAATGAGCCAAAGTAACCATGCATTAAGTTAAGACCAAGTGTCCATGTCTAACTTAATAAGTGAGGAATTATCAAATCCGAAATGGCTATATTTTGGTGTATGAATTATATATTCTGTTATATTATGGGATATAATGAGTGTCTTAAAATGAATAATTTTATAGAGGATCTCTATTTAAGAAGAAGGTCTAATTATAGAAAGATATATAGAGAGATACACTGATAATAGATATTATATAGAATATTTACATGTACTTAATGATACACTAAGGATTTATATTGAACCATCTACAAAACTATGTTTTACTGAACTCTCTATAAAAAAAATGTTGAAGCTTTTCAAGGTAATATTTAATGACAACTGGTCAATTAAAGGTGATCAAACTAAGATTATTTAAACTTTAACTCTCCTCATATTTTTCTATCTTTTTTTAGCCTACATTTTGATATGTATTTTTTTCAATTTGTTTATTATTTAACACATATTATTTAACACATGCTTCTGTATTGTATTGAAGTGTAATACAAACTATTTATTTCATTATTTTATGACTATAATCCCACAAAGAACTATAGAAGAGGCTTTGTGTAACTTGGGATGTAGGAGTGTTCTTGTTTTATGTAAAACCCAATTTAGGTCTTAGATGAGTTTATTGTTTAATAAACTGCCTGAAAAAGGGTGATTTATAAGATTATAGGTATTGGTATCATCTTGAGAATGAACAAATTGTTTTATTCCACCATGTGTTTTTCTTGTTTTATTTTAACTATTTTAAAATAACAAGTATTAGTTTTTATAATAATAAAAACAAAACACTTATTTGATAGTTATCTTTAGAAAGTATTTTATTTATGGTTTTTTCATAAAAGTAAAATTGTTTCAAAATTTAAATAATTTTTAAAACTTTTTTAAATGATTTTTGATCAAAATTTTGAGAATATTTTGGAAATATAAAATTGTATACTTATTCTATTTTAGTTAACTGAAATGGTTTTATAAGTTGAATGATTTATTTTCTAAATAATTAATTATGGAAATTTTTATTAGAAACTCAATTCATCCCCCTATTGAGTTTTCCAATTGGAACAAAAAAAGTATATTACTTTAAACCTTTAAAATCTAGAAGTTATTAAGAACACTGTCCAAAAAATGTTATTTTAGGATTGAAACTAATTTATCTCCACATCCCTTTATTTGTAGGATAATAAATTTAATATAGTTTAATAATATATATTTGTAAATTTTTCAATCCGAGCAATTCAACACCACTCTCATTTTTTTCCATAAATTTTTTGGTTCCACAATTGTGATATGTGAACTTTGATATCATATCATTATATATGAAAATTTTGGTATTTTAATTTGATGTCTTCTAATTTATGAAATTATTTCATATGGATTTTACAGAACATATAGTCAATTTCTCAATTGATCTTTGAATGTTTTTTTTATTTTTCAGATATTGATGAAATTTTGTGTTTTTAATAAAAAATTCATAAATGAGACACAATTTATTGTAAATTAAGATTAAAAACTTTCATAAAAGGATAATAGACGACATATATATTTTTGAGTAAACATTTTGTATTTTATTTCTATACAATAATATTTTTTTCAGTCAAAGTCATGTACTTATTAAAAATTTTATACTTATTACACCCCATATAGTTTTTATACACCCTGAATATTTTAAAATTTATACACATTACATATGTTTTGTAGTTTTAAAATATATCAGGAGAAGAAAAAATAGTACTTGGTGATAGTATTCCATACCAAAACAATGTATCTTTTCGTAAAGTACATTCCATGTATCACATACCACCCATGGTTGGTGCATGATGTTAATATATACAAAAGGCGTGTAACCACCATTAGTGATACATATATCTTATATATTTACTATAAAAACCATTGACTCATAAAATTCATGGACTGATGAGTTTCCACCTAAAAAATGTATTCACTAATTAAGTTTATTCCTTAATATTTTATACATACCATGAAAATTAAAATTCCAATAAATAAAGAAGGAAAAAAATAATTATAAATTGGTTGAAGTGATATTTTATAAAATTTATATTTAAAAAATTTAGGAATCCAATTCATATAAAATTGAAGTTTCTTTGAATAAAATGGATGGATCATAATATATTCAATAAAATTTTAAGGAAAGAAAATACTTTCAAAGATAAATACATGGTGTGATAATAAATATTATTTCCCCAAAAGTGACTTAAAAAATAACACAATTGGTGTTATTGGATATTTCTCACATAATATGATAAAAAGTTATTATTTCCAAATAAAAAATGGAATTAATCAATTAACAATAGAATTGGTGTAATATTTATACCGTTTTCTGGAATTATAACATTTAAAAATAAGAATACAAAGATTAATAAACCTCATAAAACATACATGTAAAAATTTAATAAACACAAAAATTACCTTGTAAATGATTGAATTTATAAACTAAATCCATTGATTAAAGTCAAAACATATGATCAAATCCATATATTATCGAAAAAGGAAATAATAATTTTAACTTTTTATTAAGCTAAAAACTTTTATAAATACCAATTCAGAACATTTAAATTTATTGTAATTGAAAATACCATAACATAAACCATTAATTTACAAATCATGTTCTAAAACATTGAGTCCATTATATATAATTCATAACATAGTGGAAATACAATTCTTTGTATCCATTTAAAAAAACAATTTTAAAGTCTCATTTTATTTCATATCATGGAAAACAATCCTTTTAACTTTTTATAAAAAACAACTTCTTGAAAATTTTTAAACCTAAAATTTATAAAAAACCCATTTACGGAAAATATTATTATAATAATTAATCCAAAAAATAATTTTACAGATCACATAACCAATCAATCACCACCCAAATTATTGAATAAACAAGGATAACATATAAAAACACATCAAGAGAGGATTTAGTCAATTAGATTACAACTGATAACCATTTGTGAAAAAATTGAATGTTTATAAAAATCATCCAATCAATAAAACAATTAAAAAATATTGAAATGAAAAATAAAATTTCCCATAATGAAAAATATTGACCAAGAAAAATTAGAAACACTAAAGGGCTGCCTGACACCACTCAGTTACATCATTCCATAGAAACATTGTTTTCCATATTAAATAAGTTTTCATGGCCTTTGAAATGTTTATTTATCATGTAAGGACAATTCTACACCGACTTAACATTGACCTAACTTCCAAAAAAAATTTTGATGCTATTTTTTAACAAACTAAACTGAATATCTGGCCATTATACCTAAAATAGAATGTCACAAAACTCATGTTCATTCCTAATAACTATAGGTTGGAACAAGTGTAGAGGGTATTGACATATGAAATTATAACGTTCTATCCTTTATCATAACATAATAATATATAAAACTATACATTAATTTACTAAAAATAGAACTTAATCATACAATATACAACATGTAAATGAAAATATGGAGTTAAATTCCATTTTTTTTATATATAAGAATAAACTTAAATAAAAGGAAAGAATCCACCATCTCTATATGAAACAAAAACAAATCCATATGGAACCTCCTTCATTTATCCATAACTAAGACAATATTCCAATCCTAATATAAAGTAAATCCTCTATCCACACCTACAAAACTATCATGAAAGGAAATATACATGCACACTGATACACCCTAATGTGTCATCACTTCTTGATAGAATTGGTCAAAGTTTATAAATTCATATGTAAAACACCATAGTTACTAAAACTAAAGAATTTATCATAATAATTTTGAATTCCAAGGATGAACCAATATGAACAATGTAGGGATTATACTAGTATAATATTCTTAATTTTTGGTTTAGTGAAAATTTATTAAAGAAGATTTGTAAAAAGTTTTTGGAAGGAAATAATATTAAAAAAAATTGTAGAGAGAGTCACATGATATACTTGAAAGAAACCTTAAAGATGAATAGAGATGGTGGATCGATTTTAGAGGATATTTTCAAAAGGTTATGGTTAATTTGTATTGTACATTAGAATGGTCAATTAATGGGATACTTCTTGAGATAATTTATTCCACATGGCCAGTAAAAATTGAAAATATCCAAATCCATTTGATTCATGTGGTCATTTTAATCTAATAAAATCTATCTGCATTATCTTCTATCTCAATATAAAAATAAAAATTAATGATGAATCATGTAATATCACCCTTTTTTTATATTTTTGGGGTTCATCCCTTAATCACAATCAATAAAAATATTAAAATAAGGTTTACAATTTGATTTAAGCTTAATGAGATATTAATCATAACACATGAAATTCATAATAAAAATCAAAAATTCATAACAAAACATCATTTTCCTATTACTCTAGATCCATAATACCTTATGAAACTACTCACTTATGAGATAATTTTCAATCATCATAAATGAGTATCCTTGAGTTATTGAAGAAATGCCCTAATAATAGGGACAACCAAGGAATGTATCGAAGAAAATATAGAAAACATAACCACCATTAACTTTTATCTTCTATTACCTTGCATAGAATTAACACATCAAGTTATTAGAGGAAATTCTAGGTCACATACCTTTTGAAATGTTGAGTATCATGAAGATTATAACACAATCCTCTATGTTTTTCATTTCTAGGTTGACCATCTTCAAAGAAACATAGAAAGAGATAAAGAATAGGATTTGAGCTAAAATTTATACTTATTATAGCCCAAATACTATGGTTCTAGAATTTTTTACTCTCCATGTCATAGTGGTTATACTGTTATGGGATCTTTACATTGTATCCTTCTATTCATTATGACACAACTCTATTATTTTGAAAAAATTTAGGTCCTTGGTATATAGACTCCAATACCCAATATTAGTCATTATCACATTATATAATTTGTAATATACCTAATTATCCTACAAAACATGGGTTCACCCTTTACTTTTAACACCATTATTATAAATCTTTAAAAAAAATTAAATTATTCTTCTATAGGATGCCTTGTGGCATTGGAGGCCTGTTCATGGTGAAATGGATTGTTATCTCAAGGATTAGTATTACAAAGATCCGAGTGACTCTTATGAATCCTAAGTTTAATATGACATAACCTATATTTTGGTGTGGTCAAACCACTCATAGAATGGAAATACTTCAGTGATCTAGAGTTATCCTAACAAGACTTCAATTCAATATTACCTAAGGGGAATTAAGACATGGTGACATTATTTATGCCACATATTCTTCCCCAGATCAGCTCCTCGAAGTGCCTATTATTTAAATCACACTATGATTTGGTGGGTTTTGGATGATTTGATCATTTTCTATGAATAATATTTAAAAAAACAAAGTTACATTTTCAAACTATAATTTTCTACCAATCATTTTAAATAAATAAATGAGGTAGTATTTGATTAATAAAAACACACAAATTATGACCAAATTGAATTAATATGTTTAAATAATAAAAATCCCATACAATTTAATGTTTTCTTATCCCCGGTAAAATAACCCAAATTTAAATCATGGAGAAATAAAGTCTCAATAAGGGATTAATCAATTATATTCTTAAAAAAAACTTTAAAATATATGTTTTTCAAAACCACATAACTCATCATATAATGAGTGTTAAAAACATTCCCTATACCTCACTCCATTTTAATTTTTTCTCCGCTTATATTCACATTGTTAAACCTCTCACAATTACCTATTATATTTATGATTTACTTCACCTAAAAATAATTTCTCCCATCACTCAACATGTATTTTCTTGAAATTATGCTCGATATTGAGTAAATGAAATCAATACATAGGGTTGAATATTATCTCAAACTCCATATACAAATAAAACCACATTAATCAAAAATACTTTTCATTATGGTTTCAATGTCTTTGAGGATTATGACGGGTGGTTAATTATTTACAAATCTATTAATCAAGATTGAAAAATAAGTCTAGAATCTAAAATACAATTCATGATCTCAATATTATTATATAAATATTATCTCCCCTTATTATTTACTACGAATTTACTCTACCTTCCTTCTTATCTACCACATTTGGGCACACTTTTAGATTCTAAATAGAGATGAATTTCCACATTTATAAATTAGTCTTCCTATACTATATTCAGTGGAAATTATGGAAGAATAATTTTAACACAAATATAAGTTAATCCATGAAAAAACATCTATCCCCACCATTAATCTTCAATTGACACTATTTGTGGCAGCAAAAATTTGGGGATATGTAAGGTACTTGGTCAATTTATTGTAGTAAATTTTCATAATTTCACTCTCCCTCTAATTTATTTATTTTTATCAATATGTAAAGGATTAAAATTAAGTATAATCGTAAAGAAACATGTGTCCCATTTTCCTTCCAAAAAACAAGAGATCAACCCTACTTACCATTTTAAAAAATAATTTACAGTATCTCATGGGATTACCATACCTTCCTCTATATTTTTTAAAACTTATTCAATCATACTCAAGATTTATGTAAGAAAAGGAAATTAGTAATGTAATTAATATTCATATAAGGAATTAAATTATCTCTTTAACTTTTTAAAGGATCAAATATAAGGGTAGTTGTTGAGATCATGTGAGATCAAAAATTTTAATCCCTAGAACAAATCAATTTATTGTGGTTTAAATTCATCATGTCTTGTTTAGAGAAAAAAATAAATTCTAGAAGTGATGAAAATACCAATAACATATCATGAAAATATTCTATATGTTAGAATATATAAAATGGTTTAGAGTACCTCTCAGGAATGAGAACACAACACTATATTAAATAATCAATCCAGAAGTGTTTTGTACATGAGCCTCAGCCTGGTTGGTGGGGACTTAGCAAGTGCATCCCAGAGACCCGAGATAAAATCCCAGTGGAGACATATTTTCTGGTTACTTTAGCAGTATTTTAGTAGTCACTATAGAAGGTATTATTTAGTACTATAACTTGAGGAACTACTCATACATATGGGCCTCTAGACCACCAGTTTGTTCCTTGGTTCCTTCATGGCTATCGATCCACCCAAGGCCTTCATGAGAGTTATCTCTCAAGGCCTTCAGGCCACCTCAAGGCCTTCAAGGAATCCCAAGGACTTTGGGACATATGAATATGTAGATATACCAATCAAAATAAAAGGTACAAGGCACTATATGAGGATTCAAAGTGGGTTCGTTAACCATAAAAGAGCTAATCAGAATTGGAAGAACGAGAGGGTATGGATTTTCCATCTGTACCGGGCCTGTTCAGATCTGCACTAGATAGATAGGTGAATATCCCTATGAAGGTGGAGTGCTGATATCATGACATGGACTAGGGAGGATAAGTTCCATGTTGTCTTGTCTAGGTGATTCCATCTAAGACCTACGAGTCATGTAATTGTCTCTAAGACTTTGGGCCTTATAAGGGTTCCACATCACCCCTTGAAATGTGGATTATCCAAAATAATAAAAAAAATTAAGTCCTTCAGGACATTTAGTTAATCAATAAAGAACAATCAAAATCAATCTATTATATGAAAATTTATAAAAATCATTGTCAAGAATCAATGTAAAATTAAAAAGAATTTTATAAAAAACTAAATATTTTATAATGAATGAAAATATGAAAACATATCACCTATATATTTAGTATTTGTACCTATTAACTTTTTAGTTTAACAAATTTCTAAAATTCTTTCTATAATTAAAAATGTCTCCAAGCTGAGTTAATAGGAAAAAACTCAAATGGGAACCATTGATCCCTCCCCCACACTAGAACCAAAAATCATTATAAATGATTAAAGTAATGTATGTGATATGGAAAAAAGTCAGAATAAAATTTATAAAATGAATGTATTAAAAGATAAGAAAGAAAATAATAATAATAATTTATTTTTTTCATCCTCTACTCATTGATTCTTAAATGGAGTTTATTAATTCTAATCAATGCAAGATAGATTGGGAATACCTATATAATAGTAAAAAAATACAACACTTGGGGTCATGTTACCACATAAATGATATAGTGTAAGAAGGTTTAAAGAAAAGATATACTGAAATTATGTTTCATGTATAATTTTCATTTTAATATAATAATGATTTGAAAGTACCTCTAATAAAGAAATAAAACACATCGAGTGGGGAAGAAACAACGAAAAGGAAAATGATGATTCCCCAAAGGTATAATCTTGTGGAAAGGGTATTTTCTAAGAATCCCCAAATTACTCCCTAACCTCCCCACTAGTTTCCCAGACTCTGTTGGGACTAATGTTGTGGCAACCAAGGTAGAATATAATTATTGAATAAAAGGGCCATTAACTAGGGATTCAAAAAGTATGTTGGTCTACTGGGCACAACATGCTTCTATAACGACTGATTTAGAGGTAATAATATAAATAGATTCTATCTATCATGGAGTGGGGACCCTCATAGGGGGCCGTTACCAAAATATTCTCAGTGCTGAAAATGATATTTGGGGTATCAGAATGATATGTGATTGGAGGTGTGGGGGAATCAGTGACTTTTGGTATGTTCTTTGTCTCAATGGTTGGTGGAATTTCATTAATTAAGAGTGATGAGATTTATTAATCTATATTATCTATAAATTAGAATCAAGGGTTGCATCTTGAATCTTCCCATTCTCTTCCATTAGGCATCATAGTCTAACTTATGGTAGGGTTATCTATAGAATCCTAACACTCTTGATGTAGTTCTCTCTGACGAGTTTTCTGAAATGTGTACTTGTAAAAATTTAGTGGGGGAATACTCTATGTAGTGAATGTGTATGGGTGGGTATTACTGAAACCAATTATATGTAATGATTTTGATGTCATTCCCTAGTGTGGATGAGTTGGGTGAGCCATAGGTGATACTGACTATAGTGGTACAAGTGGTGCCTTAAATGGGATTCCCATACCCTTAAAAATATTAGTTCTAATGGTGAACATAAATTATAATTCATTATAAAAATATTTATTTTATTCCTCATTTCAAGTAGATCATATAAATGGCTAAGATGGTTCTATAGATGATCTATTTGGAGGTTCTCTAAATTTCAAGGTGGAATGAGAGTAAATATGTTCACACTTATCCAACAAAAAATCCAAGGAATAATCATCAAACTAAACATAATGATATTTATATTTTCATAACAGTTCCATATTTTCAAGAATATTTCATTCAAGAAACTGTATCTTACCCATAGAGTCAAGTGGCTAAGATTAAATTTAAAAACCCAAATAATTTTTCAAATAAATTATGAATTTAAACCTCATAATCATCTATTTATTTTTTCACATTTGACTTAATGTAGAGCAAAAATTCATGTTTAATTATCATTTTCTACTCTTTATGAATGAAATATATTATTAATACTTCCAACTATAACATAAATTATTACAAATAAACCTTTTTCAATTTATAATGGGTGATAACCATGTGAATAATGATCATAATGGAAATATTTATTTTCATAATCTTTATCTTTGAAAAGTCATTTCTTACCAAAGGTTAAACAACCAAGTGCTTCAGTTTTCCAATAAATCAAACTAGCTAGGATCTAATTTTAATTTTTTATGGGATTTTCTTTGAAAAAAATCAGCACTATAAACCCTCATTCGAACTCCAAATTCACATTGTTTATCTTCCATTCCTTTATACCTAATTGAAATTTAATTTACTCTATGAATAGCAAAAAATTAATTGTTCAATAAAAAATAAATCTCTTAAAATATTGATATTTAACATGTATAATTATCATAAAATTAATTATCCCAAAACCTCTAGGATATCTTACTTATTTCAAATATTCCTCATCAACACTAAGTATAGTTTGTTTTTGTTCTAATAATTTTCACTATAATTTTTATATATTTATGAATAAATCATCACCAGTGAAGAAAATAAATTTTTACTAGTGGGATTGGGCTACCTAAGAGGAAGAGGACTGACTTTTGGAAGTTGATGAAGAATGGGAATAAGAAGGGGTAGTTGAAGGAGATGATTATGGACTAGGTGTGGGATCATTTAAGGGTATTGGAATTTTATTCTAGAGATAATTATGTTTTTTGGATAGTGGAAATCAAGGTTATTGTGGACATTAACACTTGGGTATGGTTTTTTTAGAGGTATTTTTTTAGATAATTTAATATTTGAAAGGAATTTGGGTCAATGGTAAGGTAGAATAGTTTGAAGGAGTTGTGAGAGAGGTGAAATACATCACACAAACCATGATGGAAGGTAGGAATTTTTCGTAAAGACTTTTAATGGGGTTTAACGTGGATTTAGGGGTGGATTTTTTAGAATGTGGTGAAAATCAAGGGGATAATAGTGTTTGAGATTGATGGTATAGAAAAAGAATTGTGGAATGGGTATCAAACTGATTTAGGATGGAAAATGAATTGATAAGGGAGATCGAAACTAATTTTCACAAAGAAAAACCTAGATTATAGAGGAGATCTAAGATCTTGATTTGTTTATTTGTGAGATCATGAAAACAAGAGAGGAAAATGGTCATGATTCATAGATTGTATTTAAACTGTATATTTATTAATGTTAATTTTTTTGGAATGACACGAATCCTTATGTAATGGTGGCTTTAAAATTTATAGATTCATTGTGTTGGAATTCCATTATTTGGGTTCTCTTTACGGTGTGGAATTTCTGCTGTAGTGTGTGGGTGAAAAAATATCTATATAGGATGAATATACTTTTCATTATAACAAGGATCTACGATATGTGGAATTTATATGTTATAATGTATTATCATTAAAAAGTTCTTAACCATCATATTTATGGCGTAGTAGGTGGACTGTAATATGGTGACTCTCCAATTCTTAAGAATCTTGATCTATTGTCTATGGATCACATAGGGACTAATGGTGTGATATTTTTGATGTGGCATGATGATACTTATATATTATTATATTTCATATTCTGATGGTGAAAATCTATGATGTTCTGTTGGAATCCATCTTGGAGTGCTCACAAAATCAATAATGTAATATTTTACAATTTATTCCATAACCATCCCTAATAGTATGGAATGAAGTATCAATAATGTCAATAATTCTAATTTTTTACAATCCATGTCCCCATAATCTGTGACATAGTCTACATTCCAACACCGTAGAACATCAAGCCTGATCAAATTTTCCTCTAGATTCCTACCAATTTCTTCTACTATATCGAGTAAAATTCCATATTTATTTCTTCCTCTTATCAAGAATAGATAATATTCCTAATGAGGAGTTATTAGATAATATTTTTTAAAATATAAGAATGAATTTAATCTCCCAAATACATTAAGATATAAAAAATGAAAAATGAAAATGAAAACACACCCAAGTTTCCTCATAGTGAGAACTTTATTTAAAGTTGAAATCTCAACATGTCTATGACTCTCATTCAATATTAAGTGAATAGAAACTCACCACTTGGGAGTTCATGATATAAATTTTGAGATGTTGTCTACTCACATTTAATGATGCCTCTACATCTTTTTAAATATCCAAAATTCCATGACAGAACACTTATATGATTATGAATTGAGCTGGCCATATTTACCCTAACTCACCTAAACAAAATAAAAATCAGGACTAAATAAGAGTACCTTATTTATCAAGTGTAAATCCATACTTCCTATTTTTTAGTCATTCCATTTCCTTGTTTTTACTTGTAAATTTTAGTTTTGTAATATGAAACCCTCTATATCTCTTCAAGATCATCTAGCTATAAGAATCAATTTCTTCCAGTTTCATCCTCCTTCATATTAACAGATTTGAAAATATAGTAGGATTTTAAGGTGATCATATCTAGAAGGTGGAAGGGGTTTCCATTCACTAACAAGAATAGAGGAATTCCCAATACTATGTTTTGGGTTTTTTGATAAAACCATAAAGCATTATTAAATTTTATCGACCAATCCTTATTATTTGAGTACACGATCTTTTTCAAAATCTGATTCATCTCCATATTTTAAAGTTAAGCTTCCCCACTTAGTTAAGTATGATACATGGTACTTTTGGTGTGAAGAAACATATATTTTTTAATCACTTGTCTCAAAAAAATTTCACTAATCACTAATTAGTTTTCTGTAGTTTAAATTTGGAAAATATGTCCTTATTCAAAAATGTAGAGACTACATTCACCTTTTTGGAGGATATACTGTAGGAATCAATATAAATTGATATATAATCAATACATACCAAAATTTAAGCATGCTAAAATGATTTTAGAAAAGGACCCAAGAATTAAATTCCCAATAAATCAAACAATTATACTTCAATAATCAGGTGTTTTTTAATTTCATCAATTTTACAAATTTTTCCCATTCTTTAGCATTGGAAGAAGGTTAGAAATAAGATTCATGCATCTCTATGTAGTGATTTCATAGTAAAATACACTTTTTATAATTTTGGTCATGATATGTTTTGTTCCATGGTGTATTCCCATTATCAAGGAGTTTAAAAACTCCAACACACATGAATTTTAACTTTTAGGTAAATATTTACAAATGAAGCATCTCTACACTACATGAATAGTATTGGATCATCTAAAATATATAGGTCCACATTGGATAAAAATACTTTTCTTTTTTTTGTGAGAAAACCCTAGATAAATGGTTTTGATCATTCGGTAGTTCACTATGTTAGTGAACTAGTGTCATGTTTTGAGATCCATTGAAAATTTATGTTCATTTGGGAATACATCATGAATCTATACCTATTTCCTTTCCATTAAATTGTGAAAATATTTCATTGAAATATGTATAGAAACAAAATTCTTTAAATCCTTATTATCCTTAATTTTAATATGAAAATCCTATTGCAATAAAACCCACTAGAATATATAGGGTTTGGAATTACTATTCATCAATAAGTATCTCAAAGATGGATGATCAGTCTGGACAACTACTTCGGTTAGAATGGGTTATGGTTAATTTTTTTTTGAAAATAAATACCCCACAAGTAACCCCTTTTTAGTGGTGTAATTGATCTAAAAACCCATCTAGGTCCTACTAGCTTAGTAAATTAGTTATAATATTTTATCCATCCTTTTTCCAAGAACTGCTCCCACTATGAAAGTGCTTATACCACATATCAATTTAAAAAACTCCGTCAAAATAGGTTGAAACGTGATAGTGGTGGTGATCAAACTTATCTTAAACTTCTTAAAACCATCCTTTCACTTCTCATCAAACATGAATTCTATATCCTTATTTAAGAGTCGAGTGAGGGGTTGAGCTATTTGTTAGAAATAATTGAAAAATATTTGATAATAACTAACATGGCCTACAAATATTTACATTTATCTCACTATTTTTGGAATTTGTACCTCCTAAATTACCTTTATTTGTAAGGATATACTTAAAATCCAAATTTTGAGATTTTATTTCCCAACATAAATTAATATGTTTTCATGAAATGAAATTTATCTCAATTAAAAACTAGGAATATCTCTTTATACCTTTATATTACCAAGTCAATATTCTTTAAATATACTTTATATTATTAGACATAGATTTAAAACTCACCCATAAATTCTTAATTAACCCCCCCCCCACCTCTTAAAAAATATGGGTCATGCGCCTTTAGAAAGTTACACGTTCATTATACGTACAAAAAATGTCTTAGCCTAAAAATGTTTGATAAGGGTATATTAATATAATATTTGATAAATCATTAGGTTCCATTTGTATATGGTTATACTTGGATCAACCATCCAAGAAATAATAGTACTCTTGACCGACAAGTATTTCCAATACATGATCAATAAAATAAAGTGAAAAATAATCCTTCCATAGGACATTATTTTTCTTCCCATAATAAAACAATATCCATCACATAATTGTTTTGGTGGAAATAAACTCATTATACTTCTTCATAATCATCATCTATCCTTTCCTTATAAAAATATAAATTGGATTAGACCTTTATTACCCAGAATGTGGAAAATGATTCCAAAAAAATACATCAAGACATCATTATTCATTATCTCCTTCACAAGAGGAGTAATCCTACTTTGGGGTTGTTAAGTTAGCTTCTTTCTTTTATTTGGACTCTCATTATGGGTGAAAGTGGAGTGGTTGACTACTTTTATATTGTAAATGATCATTGAAATTTATTTATATCTCTATTTCAATAACAGAATCAATTATTTATCTTTATTTTTTTTGGATTTGATCAGGTTTTAGTTTTTTGGTGTTGTTATTATGGGAGTTAATTTTGTAATTTGATCCCTTCAAAGATGTTATAAATCTTGAAAATATTTTTATTTCTCTATATCCACACTATTGTACTCTCCTTGATTATCAACTTCTTAAATAGCTCATTGTTTTTCAAATTTTATGTCCAAAAGTCCAAATATATCTTTGTTAGTAGTTATTTGATGATAGTTTTTTAAATTATCAACATTTTTTACAACTTTAGTCATGTAACAACCCAAAATTAAAAAAATGAAATTCACTTTTGGAATGAATAAATTCAGAAATGTAGTTGTAAAAAACAAATGCAATACTTAAGTTATTTTGGAACGTTATAAGTTATATCATTTTAGTTTTAAAATAATTTTTGGTATTATAACCATTGATAGTATATCCATTGTACAACGATCATATGATTAGTATATATTATGGGTTATAAAAAATAACACATGGAACTTATGTAATGCATGACGACCTTGACCAGTAGAAGCATACCCTATGGAAACCATTTATTAGAGCTTTAGAGGGAGATAAAATCACTGGTATTTAAACTTGACCAATCCCAAGAACATATTCAATAATAAAATCAGGAGAAAAAATGTTTATAGGAGAGTTTCATTCTCATTGGTACCACAACCCGAACCATGTTCATAAAACCACCCCTTGAAAATCTCATAATCACACACCTTACCCTTAATAAATTATCTAGTGTAAAAAAAACTACGTATACAGACCCTAACAGTATGATATTTTATGTTTTATCTAAATGAAATACAGATAATATTTATTAATTTTTATTATTACTTTTTAAAAGATTAGATAACGAGTTTAATAAAAATTAAATTTTTATAGGATGACATACAAATTGTATTTTGGTAAATATATAGTTTCAATAAATAAATTCATTTTGATGAATCCAAGAATTATTGAAATAAATTATATTTTAATAAAATATTATTATTAAATAATATTCATGTAATATAAATGATAATTTAATTTTATGAATGCAAAGGAAATTTTTATAAGGGTCAATAAACTATTATTGTAAAAAACCAATATTTTTTTAATAAATATGGATTTTTGACTTAAAAGAGAAAATTATCATATATATAGAATTATTTTTATAAAATAAATTTTATTTTTTAATTAGCACATTAAAATTATCCAATAGGGAATTTTTAATAATTTTTTGAGATAGTTGAATTTTTGGGTAATAATTAAAATAGTATAAATATATGGTGTGTATTGCGACATCATAAAAATCCCAAAAGTGATATAATAAATACTATTAAGAGTATAAAAGATAAAAAATTAGGTTTCCACTTTAAAATAATGGGGGTTTTAATATTATTTTACTAATTTTATAATGTAATATCCTGACCATTTCAAGATATGTATCGAGCTTGTTTATAGGTATTATTTTTCATTGTTTTGATTAGATCTTGTTTGAGTTTTTCCTTGGACAATTTTTGGGTGAAATTAGAGAAATTGGAAGAGGGAGAGGCAGTGCGTGGTTGGCACATGATTTTCCCAAACCATGAACCCCTCCTTAAAAATCACGGAAACCTAAATAGAGGGGATTCATATGGCCAACGCATGATTTTTCATACCGTGTGCCATATTAGGATTAACCACTCACCCCCTATAATAGGTGTATTATTTAGGATAAAGGTTAGTAAAAACATTTACCACAGTATAGGAAACCATGAACACGGTATTAATTAACCCAAAAATTAGATTTTAAAATCCCAAACCCCTTAGACTTCACCCCAATTCAACCCCACTCAGCCCTAACCCTTTCCTATGATTTTTGGAGGTTCCTGGATGAATTACTAAGGCTCTAGACCTTTAGTTTTAGCAATTTTATGCCCATATTATCGATCCAGTCTTCTTTTAGTAAGATAATCTCTTCCCATGTAATTAACTCTCTCCCCAAATATTTCTTTAATTATTTTAATGGTTGTTTTTATATTTTCTTTAAATCTAGATCAAGGTTTACATAGATCTAATATGTTGAATCTTAGATCTAGGTTTCATATCTTGATCATGTTCTTTTCTGTGGTTTTGATTGTTCTTATTCAAATTGGGTATATCTATTGGAAGCTATTAATCATCAAACTTGAGGTAGGAGGTCTAAATTCCAATACCATAGTCTTGATTTAATTACATGTTTTTAATTGTGAGAATTTCAATTTCCATGATTGGGAAATTGCATTGATAATTACACTGACTTGTTTTAATTACCATGCATTAATGATTTAGGTTAATTGGGGGAAATTGAAAGCTTCAATTGAATTAATTAATTATTGAATTAATTAATGGGATATTGGGATTGTGAAAATTCGATTTAATTAGATTAATTAATTTATGTATTAATTAATGGAAATTGTTGTGATTATGAAATTGTTAATTTTTGTTAATTACTTGTTTGAATTAATTAATGGATTGTTTTGAATGTGGATCTGGATTAATTAATTGTTAAATTAATTAGTGGAGTATTGTGAATGTGGGGTTGAATTAACTAATTATTGAATTAATTAGTTGATTTTTTTGATTTTGGAATTAAATTAATTAATTGGTTAATTAATTAATGAATTGTGTGATTGGTTAACTAATGTGTTTTAGGATTAACTAACAGTTGATATTATGAGATGGTTGGTTAAATCATGATGTTTATGATATTTTTATATGAGGTTTATTGTGGATTAACCTTGATTGATGTGATATATGTGATATTGGTATATATGTTATATTGTTATATATGTGAAATAAGTGGGTACGACATAGTCTGCTACATCAAAAGCCCATAGTGATGGATTTATTGATAAATGTTTATGGGACATAGTCTACTGCATCAAAATACCATTGTGATGAATTGATTGATAAATGAGGTTTGGGAAATAGAATAATTCTCCAAATACCCATATGAGATATGAGCATGGGATAGGGACTGAGGCTCTAAATATCTATGTGACAATGAGGCGTGGGATATGGAATGAGGCTCCAAATACCCATGGGGTGTTATACATGATGTTATACCCATTTGAGTTGGCATTGGACTATGGTTCCATGTGACCATGATGTGATCGAATGAGATGATAAATGATAAAAATGGTATTGGGATGTGTTTCAAACTCCAAAAAGGGATGAATCAGGTATTTATGGTTCGAGTGTCCTAAAAACCCCCAAGGTATTTGTGGTTAATTTAAAGAATAATTAATGTGATAACATTTTACTTATGAATTGTGATTTATTCTTTATGAAACTCTATACAATATTATTAACTATATTTTTTTTAGAAAAAATTGGTGGTGGCCTATTGAGTTGTACTCACACCCAAATTGGGTTTCCGGATCGATACCCAAATAGATTTCATTGTTACATGAATGGATAATGGTAAGATTCATATGGTAGATGGTTGAGTCGGGATGGAGAATATATGAGGGAAATCAACCTGGTGTTGGGACCCACTTGGTGTTTTCATTGTATTACTTTTGGTGTTTTCATTTTACACATGAAATGTACATGGCATGACATATCTACTATTTTATTTTTTTTAATATATTCTCATTTTAGTTATGATGTGATACATGAATTTCTTGGATATTTGGTTTTTATTATTTAATTCCACTATTGTGTTACTTTGATAAAGAGGGTATATTATCCCCATGATCGATATTGACCCTATATACTAGTTGGTAGCCTCTACCATATGGGGAGGCACACCTGTGGTCAAGTAGGAAACTGGCTTAGGGCACCCGGGTTAGGACGTTATAAAGTGGTATGAGAGGCCTTTTATTTTCTTTTCATTTGATTTAATTTTTCGGAAATGTATACATGAGAATATTATGAGTCGAGCCTTGGTTAAGAACTTATGAATGGGAGTGTCTAACCCATATATGATGGTAAAATCCAAATACCCATAGTGGGATTGTTTTTAGTGATGTGTGTTGTTATAGTTGATGCTATTTCACCTTGAGTGATGAACTTGTAGTGTGATGTGATTATTGTTTCTGATTTTTTATTAGATTTGAGTATTCATGCATCATTCTAGTCACTCAGGATTATTTGTGACATGCATCATTTTAGGGAAACACAGGAAGAAAAGGTTTTTTGTAATTGAAATTGAAATGTTTCTCCTTTCTTGCGTAATTGAACTGAAAATGGTACCTTATATAGAATTGAAAAAATAAAAAACTGATTCAAGATATGAATAAACAAGTGTCCAATGAAAAATGTGAATAATGAGAATGAGTTTAAACTTTATTAACCATGACCTAGATGTACGATTGTTAAGGGTTGTCATAACCCCCTGTGTTTGACCATGTTGTGAGGTTTGGGGAAATTTTTTGTTAGGTATTTTTGTGAATCCCTATGAATCCAATAATGTTGTGTTATTTTTACTAATAAATGTGAATGGAATTGCAGATATATGCCTCAATGGTGATGTGTGTTGAGAGGATGATAAGAGGTTATATCTAAAAGCTATCCTCTAGTGATGGAACATGAGGAACAAATAGTTCCTGGTGAGGAATTTAGAGATTATATATGAGAGAAATTTTCTAGATTTATGAAGTACATGGAAAGAGACCCATGGAAGTATGGTATGAGTATGCCTGACATGATGTGGTAGTTTTAGTTATATCATCCCCCAAATATCACCAGATAGGGTGGACTTGAGGCAACATAGTTATGGATTGATTCCATCCAAAATATAGTTTACCATTTGGAGAATCCTACCGATAAGAGGGTCAATTTGGATGCTTATAATTTATGAGGATCAGTGAAGCACTGGTGGGATGTTCATTTCTAGATTTGGTAGCAAGAAAAGTTGATTTTAAGGACTTTGTAGAGAAGTTTCTAGAATACTTTTATCCAGATACACTCATACATGAGAGGGTAGCTAATTTAATCCAGTTGACTTAGTAAATCATGTATGTGATAGACTATGCTAGTCACTTTACTAACTTCCAATGATTTTCTAAAAAACTAGTAGTGGATGATATAGATATAGAAATAAATTTTCAGGACAGGATTAAATGTGAGATTAAGTCCCAGGCTAATATCTTTCGGTTAAAGAATTTTTTAGAAGTGGTGGATTAAGCACTACTATCTGAGGGGAACCCGAAGAATTCTTCCAGTAGAGAATACGGGGTTTCTACCAGGAGATTACGAAGTACATATTCTAAGTGTAGGAAGTGTCATTATGATAACGTTTTCTATATCAGTGAGAATTAGAGTGTCTAGGGGGAATTATTGGTAACGTAGGACCCTAATCGAGTGATCTATCACTAGTGTGGTAGGCTGGGTCACTTTCATAGGCATTTTCACAGACCACTAGTAGAGCGATGATTTTGTTGAATGATGGGACATCTATAGAGGTTTTATAGGAAAACATGAAATATGGTTAATGATCATGGTTCTAGGTGTAATTAGAGTGCTATAAGTGGGTCTTTAAACCCATATCAGGCTGGTAGTTGGAGTTCTACTGGCTATGGAGGTAGAGGTAGTAGAAAAGGTGTTTCGGGGAAAGAGCACTAGTATCAGTAGAGTTTTATAGCTCAGTGGACTCATACTGTATCACATGGAAGAGGGGTATGACATTTTCATGATGTTCAACCTATAATGGTGGATATTGAGGTTGGACCATTGATAGTTAGAGGTAATATTATTATAGATTCCACACTATCTAGTAGCTTATTTGATATTGGTTCCTCTCATTATTTTATCTTTTCCAAACATGTGAATTTATTGAGCCCGATGGTTGTGTTTGTAAGTGTCATGTTTCTGATAGATACACCATTGGGGGTAATATTGAAGGACCTCTTCCTATGTAAGGGTTTTCCCCTTGAGGTTGTGGAGTATCTATTTCTATGAGATCTATATATCCATGAAATTCTAGGCTTCGACTTAATTATGTGTATGCACTAGTTAGTATAATACCAATCCCCCATTGATTTTTATCGAAAGAGATTAACTATTACATCTCCCGAGGGTGAAAAATATATTCACAATAGAGAGTGGGACATCCAGGAAGGCCCTGAAGGTCCATTTCCTCAGAAACTGGGGGATATCACTGGCTAGGTTTCTAGTTTGTTTCTAGATGATAGAGGTGTAAAGTATGATTTATCTCCTCATATAGTGGATAGATTTCAGAATGATTTTCTATAATACTTTTTAGATATTCCATTTGAGAGAGATGTGGAATTTATAATTGAGCTCATTCCGGGGGATAAGACAATTTATATTCCACCATATGGAATGGTACCAATAGAGCTTCAAGAGAACAATACTTCGTTGGGTGGGTTGATGGATAAGGGGTTTATGCATCTATGTACATTTCGTTGGGGTTTTCCTATCTTATTTTCAAATAATGATGACAAGACTCTACAATTATGTGTTGATTAAAGAAAGTTTAAACATATGAATATGAAGAAACGATATCTTCTTCGGAATATCGATGATATTTTTGAAAATTTGAGGGGATCTTGTGTGTTTTCCATGATTGAATTGATATTATGGTATAATCAGTTGAGAGTTCAACCTTCTGTTATACCAAGGGATTATTTTATTTTTAGGTTTGGCCTTTATGAGTACATTGTCGTTCCAGTTGTTTTAACAAATGAACTAGTATTTTTTATGGCCTTGATGAACATAATTTTCCATCTACTCCTGGATTAGTTTTTTGTAGTTTTTGTGGATGAAATATTGGTGTACTCCATGAATCATGATGATCATTCCCAACATATTGATATTGTCTTGAGTACACTAAGAGAGCATTGGCTATATGCTATGTTATATAAGTGTCAATTCTGGATTGATTAGGTACACTTATTAGGACACATAATCTTCGATTAAGGTGTTTTAGTGGAACCAGAGAATGTTCAGGTAGTTTTATCTTGGGAGTAGCCTAAGAACATCTTTGATATCTATATATTTCTAGGGTAAGTAGGATATTATCGAAGGTTCATCCAAGAATTTTCCATTCTAGCAGTTCCCCTTTCGAGATTTTCTAATAAGGGAGTAAATTTTGAATTGTATCATGTGAAGGACATAAGACAACCCTGAGAGGGGGGGGGGTGAGTCAAAGTGTCAACTTTTCCATTATTTACTGAATCTTAATCCCTCATTGGTAGGAACTAGTTTAAACTAGTATTATGGATATGTGAAGTAATTAAAAAATTCACATATAGAAGGACAATAAAACACTTTCACTTGGTTTCACCACTAAGGGATGTGTCTAAGGAGAATATGCCGATAGGTTATTGATCATACCAAATTCCACTAATCTTCACTAGCTGTGTATTAAAAAGGTTCGTACACAATCACTATATACCAGGAAAACTACCTTTAGAATGATTCAAGGATATTTCACTGCTTCCCTAAAATAACATCCCTAGAATCCCCTGGCTCACTGCCTTGGAGAGGTATTCACTCACTTTATCGACATGAAGGTCGGTTCAATAGATAGGCATGAAAGTATTGTTCTCTGTTCAACACGAGACACTACTATAATCATTTTCCTAAATTTATGCCCTTTTTTATTCAATTTTCTCCTCTAGTGAATCTCTTGAATTCACTAAAACATATTATTATTATCGTTAAAATCACATATTCCCTTTATGATGTTTCTACTTGTACAAACTATCCCAAAATTTTCAGACTGTATCTGATCTTCATACCGTGCGTGCTCTTTGTACAAAGCCTACTCTACATACCGCCCATGTTCTGCATATTTTTTCTACTATGAATACTGCACCTGCTCTACATACCGTTCCTACTTCGCATACCGTGCATGATCTGTGCACCATGCCTGCTCTACGTGCCACACCTACTCCGCCCAACGTGCCTGTTCCACCCTTCATTCCGGATGTATGTACTATGCTTGCCCATCCCACCACCTCCACATACTACATCCATATACTGTATCTACGTATTTCCTCTTCCTATCACCTATGCGTACTGCTTTCACATACTGCCTCTGTGTACTGCCTTCATGCACTGCCTCAGTGTACCACAATCATATACTACCTTGGTGTACTATTTCATCCTTTCATAGATATATTCTTCAAATTATGAGAATTATTTCATACCCTACATATCACTTTTTCATACGAAAAATCTCTTCTATGGACTTCTCCTTCCAATTTCGCAAACTATATTATATTTCGCGTACCACTTCGTCCTATGCAGAATGTCTCCTGCATACCACTTTCGGACTTAGCAGATATCTTCCACATCAATGATATTTTTAATCAAATTATCTCTCTCTATTAATTAAGGGATTATAAATACTTATATAGGAAAATAACTTCGAAAATTTCACTAATCTGTTTAACCAAAATTTTCACTGTGGGACAAACTTATTTGTATACCAAACTCTATCGGCATAATGTAAGCCTCCACTGCATACTAAAGTCCTATGAACTACGAACCAAAATAATCTTATGAACATTTAGCTATGTACCATTAACCTTTATCATACCCTATGTCTTCTGGTCTACGTACTACTTCTCTTCCACTCATTATGATCCATCCCGCATACCATTACTCCTTCCACTGTGAACCATTTTCAGTATCGTGACCCATTCATCGAGTCATTCTCCATACATTTCCCACTACATGGTACGCAGCCGTGAACTGTTCCTATACATTGTACGTAGTCCAGGCTCTGAGGTATATAGTTTGCTTCTTTTTCCAATTTTCTTCATCGTTTAACATCTCGTTCACTCCTATGAAGAAATCCTTCCATTTCCAAAAACAAAATCCCAATTTTGAGGTCCAATAATTTGGAAAACACAGGGAAATGGCACCACCTTAAATATTTTCTTTGGAAATAAAAATATTTCCAATTCACTATCATCTTTATTCTTCAATAATCATCATCTTTCATCACGAACCTTATCTTTCATGATATATGGTCTCTGATTGATCACCTTTAGCATCATCAGATTTGTCCTAGGAAAGTATTGAAACTTCTCTAGCTTCTAGAAACATCAGTCTTTCTAGTCAACGCAGAATATGACTAGCATCATCTTCTCAGCCTTGTATGATCATTATTAAATCTTAAAATCTATACACAGTCCCTTATACAATGATACATGTCTCTTTAGGTAGAATCTTGCATGGTCTCTTTGAATAGTGTGATGTTTTGGGGCCACTTTATAACTTGAATCCCATAAAAACTCTCTGAGATAGTTTCATTGTTGTATACAATGTACCAAATTTGATACAAGTATTTTTATCTTAAGATCAGTTCAACAATTGTCTGAATTTATCACTCTCAATAACTTGGGAGTTCTTATTCATCTCTTTATTCATTTTAATCTTTATTGACAACTATTGATAAAAAATACAACCTTATACACAAAGTGGACCCAAATATCTCCCCCTTTTTATTTTGTTTTTAATACCCTAATTTCCTCCTAAAATTAATGTGTCAATATCAAAATGAGAATCTTCTCTCTCCCCACTTTCACTTTCTTTATTTACACTGTTCAAAAATTTATTTCACTTTCTCTCACCCTTATTGAAAATAAATACAAAGTTCATGGGAAAAGTGTATCAATCCTTTCTTAAGTAATTTTCCATCAATCATTTCAATCTAATTCTACTTGAGCAATTCTTGGTTTATAAAAAAGAGGATTTGATTTAGAAAAAAAAGCTATCTATTATCCACTGATCATGATACCTCATGAGATGATAACTCATGTAATTTGTCTTCAAGGGTTTTCCAATTTCATTTTAGGATGATGACATTTAATTTAATAGGGAATAATCAACCTAAAACTTCTGCACTCACTTCAAAAAACCAATCAAAATCATTCAAGTGAAATTGGTGGTATAAGTGGATTCGAGCACTTTCATTCTCCTTATTTCACTGATTAATTCAGTTACCCCCCTTTATAAAATGATCTTAATTTTTAGTAACCAAGGATGAGAGATTAATAATTGACATAACATTAACAATGACATGTTCTTTAAGTCATTTTAGCGAAATTGAATTTAATACTAACTAAAGTTGATACTGATTGAAATAATAACTCTGGAAGAATCTTAATTTTTCTCCCATAAAGGGAAAAAATCCTCATCATCTTCATAAAGGGTGATCCTTCATCATTTTAATATTTTAATATCAATTGAATAATCTTCCAGGGATGGAAACATCTCTATCTTAGCTATCTTGATTTGACAATATTCACTACTTCTCATGTTCTCCCCAGGAGAGAATGATTCAACTTCAATTTCCTATATTATCAACAAAAAATACAATATAAAATGATTACGTGAATAAGGTGGTTCATCCTTGCATCTTAAATGTGTGTAGCAAGGATGAGATGGTTTTTAAAACCATGATGTTACATCTATACTAGTCTTCATGCTCGCACATTTAAACATATTTTCTGATTTGTGCTAATGTGACACAGATATCTTCACATTCTCTTCTACTTTGTGTGGAGAGTTGTTATTATTAACATCCAACTTTAATGATACATTCCTAATATTTCTAAGGACTGCTTCTTTCTCTAGTATTAAGGTTAGACAAAAATTTTCAATGTGACCATATTTCATACATCTCTCACATTGAACTTATTTAACAAGTGTGTTTCCTTTGGTTTGCACTATCTCATCATGTGAAAGTTTTCCTTTTCCTTTAGCACTATCCTTGGCCTTTTCATAATCATGTTTCCTCATTATTTCCAAATCTTATAGCCAAATGAACAACATGTCATTTGGAACTATTGCATCAGGTTTAGATCTTTGACACAGGTTTATCTGAGTGTTAAACCTCTTAGTTTATCTTTTGGATGAATTTCCCTTCAATTTCATGGATCTAAAATCAAGGTTCTTCTCATCTTCCCTAATTGAGATCTTATTGGGAAAATTTGTATTCAAAATTTTCTTTTGTATTCTTCTTAAGGAAGATAATTCATACTTATCCAGTTTTGGATGTATTCTTATCTTATAATCCTTGAATTCATGTTGAGATGGGAATGTACCTACCTTTTGACCACTATGATTTCATACATTAGAGATGTTATCAAGAATTCCGAATCTGTTTGCAGTAAAAATATTCTTTTGGACCTGCAGATGTTGCTTGTTATTCTCTATATTTCTTCCCCACGAGGTAGGATTACTTTGTTCTTTTATATTACGATGATTATACCGACAGTTAATTGCACAATTCCCAAATCCGTTGCAACACCAACATTGACCCAGAAATCTTGATTTATTCATATTATGTTGTTGGGAAATCTTCTTGAATTGTTGTGATATCTGTGGAGAATCGCCTTCCACATTGTTTTTCCTATTCACCTTAGACTTGGTGATAAGTAACTCCTCAACTTTACTCATCCATACTTGTTTTGAATTTCTCTTCCAACCTGCACTGCTTGTGGAAACATATTTAGAAACATGATTACAAGATGGTTTGGATGGTACCTTATTCTTCTTAGATACTTGTGATGGATCATTTAGTTAATCAATGATATTCTTATCACATGTTGGAGGTCTTTTGATAGTATAATACTGCAATGACCATTTAGTAGAAACATACTCTATTTGTTGATATAGATCATCAAGAGTTGTCATAATCTTCTTATCACATGTTGGAGTAATTACAATTTTAGGTTCCTCTAGTGAACATTGAGTACTAGTAGCAACTTCTTCCTTCTTTTTTAAAGGAACAATATGTGTCTTCTCATGATTGGTCAATTGAGCATCCAATTTTAGACATTACATATTGAGGATGATCTTCTAATCTTGAATCATGATCATCTTCTCTTCACAAGTCTTCTTCAATCTTTCAACCTCATCTTTATGCATGTTAACTTTGTTTTGAAAATAATATTCGAGTTCCTTGAACTTCTTGGAAGTTTATTTTATATATAAAACTTTTTATTCATTGATATTATTTAGATAATCTTCAAGTGCATGGTTACTTTATTCTAGAGTCTTATTTACTCTTTATTTATTTTCAAAGGGTTCAATATGTCTGGAGGGCATATAAAATTCTGAAAATTTTCCTACTAAGCCATTTCCCATATTGTCAGCTTCTCTTTCTAGTCGGGTGATCTAAAACTTCATGCATTGAAATATTGTACAAACAACAACAAATATTTCTTCAAGAATATCATGTATACAGGTTTTTAATTTCTCATGATCAATTGAAATCTCATGTGAGGTAAAAATGTGAACAACATCAAAACTTGTTCTGGAATCCATATGTTTGGTGGAAACCGGATCCACATGCAATTTACTTTTCAAGCCTAATATTTCATCATTATTAGAAAGGCATGGAGACCCAAAAACACCATATTATTTTGAAATGTCTAAATTCTTCCACTGTATCTTCTCTTTCTCTTTCCTATTTGTCATGGTCTTGCTGAATATAGACTTCTGCTCAAGAATAATTGAATCTTCATCAACACTGCACTTCATTGTTGAATCATGAATTAAAAATCAAATCCTCTTTAGAATATAATTACTATAGAGTATCCAAAATATATGAACATGGGCTTTGATACCAATTTACGGACCCTAGACCACCCTGATGGGGGGGGGTGAATCAGGGTTTCAACTTTTTTTCTTAATTAGTGGTTCTTGTTCCCACGTTGGTAGATCCCACTTAAGCCAGTATGATGGATATGTGCAGTAATTAAAAAATTAACTTATAGAAGGAAAACATGTAACTTTTACTAGGTTCACCACTAAGGGCTACATCCAAGGATCATACACCGACATGTTTCTGGTCATACCAAATTCCACTAATCTTCACTAGCTATGGATTACAAAGGTTAGAGTATAGTAATTCTATCCTAGGAAAATTGCCTTTACTAAGGTTCAAGGATAGCTCATTGATCCCCTTATATCATTTCCATAGAATCCCCCTTGCACACTTCCATGGAGAGGTCTTCACTCAGTTGATCGACTTAATGGTTGCTTCAACAGATTAGAATGAATGTCTCGGTCTCTGTTCAACACGATACACTTCTTGGATTAATGTCCAAATTTGATGCTCTTTTATATTAAATTTTCTCATTTAGTGAAATTCTTGAATTCACTAAAAATTATTCTTTTCATTAGAATCACACACTCCCTTTAGGATGTTTCAACTTCTACAAACTATCCCATATTTTGCGGATTGTCTCTGATCTACATGTCATACCTGTTCTATGTATTATACCTGCTTTGTGTACCGCCCTTGTTCCACATACACTCCTACTCCACGTATTGCGCCTGTTCCACGCACCACCCCTTCTCTACATACCGTACGTGCTCCGTGCATTGTGCTTGCTCCCCGCACTGCCCTTGATCTGCGTACGGTGCCTTCTCTACACACCACCTCCATGTACTGTGTTTGTGTATTACCTCTACATACCACCTCTGCCTATCGCCTATGAGTACTGCCTTTTCTTACTACCTCTGCGTACTGACTCTATGTACTGTCTTTGTGTATTGCCTCTACCTACCTCTTTTTCATACCACATTGGTGTACGATTTCTTCCTTTTGCAGAATTCTTCTTCAAATTATGAGAACTATTTCATCTTCCACATACCACTTTTTCATATGTAGTATCTCTTCCTTGGACTTCTCCTTCTTATTTTGAGATCCCTTTCATCTTTCATGTACCAATTCATCCTACGTAGAATGTATTCTGCATACCACTTTTAGAATTATCCAAGATATTCCACAATGATGACATTTTATTATCAAATTCACTCAATCTTAATGATGGGATTAACATTCCTTATATAGGAAAATATCTCTGACAATTGTTCTTATGTATTTAAACCAAAATTTTAATGTTGGAAAAACATAATCATATACTGAAATCCATCCACATATTGTAATCCTCCACTGCATACTGCAATCCTATGAATTGCGAACCACAACAGTCTTGCGAACCTTCCGTCGTGTACTGTTAACCTTTCGCATATCATAATCCTGATGGTCTGCGTACTCCATCTCTTCCACCAACGACGAGCCATCCTGTGTACCGAAACTCCTTCTGCCGCAAACCATTTTCGGTACCACGGCCCGTTCTATGAACCGTTCTACGTACATTTCTAGCTACATGGTATACAACCGTGAACTATTCCTAGACATGGTACATGGTCCATGCTTCGAGGTAAAACATTTGCTTCCTTTGTCAATATTTTTCACCGTTCCACATCTCATTCACTCCTATGCAGAAATCCTTTCCTTTCCAAAATCAAAATCCCAATTTTGAGGTCCAACAATTTGGAAAACACTAGGAAATGGCACCACCTCAAATATCTACTTGAGTTAGAACACCCATGCTAATTCACTATCGTCTTTCTTCTTCCAAAATCATCATCTTTCATCACGAACCTTATCTATCATGATATATGGTCTTTGATCGATCACCTTTAGCATCGTCAGATTTTTCCAGGGAATGTACTGTAACTTCTCTACCTTCCAGAAACATCAGTCTTACCGATCAACACTAAATATGAATGGCATCATCTTCTTGAATTTATATGACCATTCTTAAATCTTCAAATCTACACTTGATCCATCAGGAAATAATGCATGTATATTTTGGTAGGCTCTTTCATGGTCTCTTTGAATAATGATATGTTACATGATCACATTATAACATAAATCCCATTAACATTCTATGAGATAGTTTCATTGTTGTATAAAATGTATCACATTTGATACATGTATTTTTATGTTAAGATAATTTCAAAATCATCTGAATTTATCAATCTCAAAAACTTGGTAGTTCTTCTTCATCTCCTTCTTCATTTTGATCTTTATTGAAAAATATTGACAAAAAATACAACCTTATACACAATGCGGTCCCAACATGAAGCATGTGAGAATTCATTCTAGGAGTTTAATAAGGTCTTGAAAACATCACCAATCTTGATCCTACCCGAGTAGGGTGAGGAGTATACAATGTTATACATTACTTATAGAATCAGGTTTGGAGTAGTGTTAATGTAGGGAGATTGTGTTTTGGAATATGGGTCTTAGAAATTAAGGCCACATGAACAGAATTATCCTAGACACGACATCAAGTTAGTTGCAGTGGTTTATGATTTGAAGTGTTGGAGATATTATCTATTGGGTGAAATGTTTATTATGTATACTAATCATAATAGTTTAAATTACATATTTTCACAGTGATATTTGAATATCTGTTGGTGGATGTGGGTTTAGTATATATGGTAAAGTGATTTTGATCTAGAATATGAACCTAGAAAATGAAATTGTTTTTCTGATGATCTAAGTAGGAAAAATCATACTGAGACAGTTTGGGAGTCTAGTCTAGAGTAAAAGATGTTGAATTTACTAGCTAAGATGCATGTTGTAGTTCAGGAGAGACAATAGATTTTAACTCATATATTGGTTTTAGTAGATTATACACTTTAGAACTCAATTAGAGATAGAAAATATGAGTATATAGAATTTTTTTCCTTGAGGGAAATATTTGAAGGTGGGGAGTCACCTTTATATTGGATCATAGATGAGTATGGGATTATCTATGTTAGGAATCATGTTGTTTTTTCTTTGAGAATGTAGGAGTATCTAATTCATGAATTTCATGAATCTAAGTTTGTGGTATATCCAGCTATGACCAAAATGTATCATGAACTAAGATGATAGTTTTGGTGGCCGAGCATGAAAAATGTGATTACAGGAATCATGACATGAATTTACACCTATCTATAGGTGAAGACCTAACATAAAAAACCTAGTGGTTCACTACAATCATTTCACAGTTTGAAATGGAAGTGGGATGATGTTACCATGGACTTTATAGTGGTTATCCAGAGGGTTCCATTGACTAATTATGCTATTTGGTTGATTGTGGACTAGTTGACTGACGTAAATAATTTATTACCAATATGGGTGACTTTATCAGCGGACAAATTGGGATATTTGTATGTTATAAAGATAGTTCATCAACATGGGGTGAGATAGAGTTTTGTTTTAGAACATGAATCATGTTTTAATTCACACCTCTAGAAGGGAATGTAGAAGGTTCTTGGTATGAATGTTTTATTGAGCATGACATTCCACCCATAGACATATGGGAAGTCAGGATATACTATTCAAGTGCTTGAGGTTATGCTATGAGTGTGTGTTATAGACATCAGTGGGTCTTGGGAGAAGTACCGAGCATTGGTGGAGTTCACCTTTAAAAAAATTATCCTATAACTATATAGATGATACCATATGAGGAACTTTATGGTAGGCCATGAAGATCACCTCTATGGTGGATGGAGGTAGGTGAGTCAGAGTTTTTGGGACTGAGTCTCATGTAGGAGACATCAAAGCTGGTTTAGTTGAATCAAAGGTATATAAATATGGATTAGAGTAGGTAGAAATCATGTGTTGATTGATTTTAATGAACCCAAGATTTTATAGAGGGTTATTATGTATTACTTCACATATCAACTAGTTTGGGTCACCACAAGATATGGAGACAGGGAAAATTTTCACCCAGGTTTGTTGGGCCATTTTAGGTTGTGTAGAGAATCAGGATGATGTGATACTAAATGGATTTAATACATATGTATAGTGTTATTAATGATTTTTTTCAGGTTTCAGAACTTCAATGAAATCACCATAATCCTTCCCATATAATTTATGTGGATGATGTCAACCTTGAGATAGATGCATCATTTAAGGAGCATCTGATACATGTGTTGGATCCTAGTGAGAATGTATTGAGGGCAAAGACCATGCCAAAAGTTTGAGTATTATGGAAATATTTTCTTGTTCCAGAGAAACAATGGGAGGGAGAAGGGGACATACATGCTCAATTACATGGTTTTTTGACTTATAATCTAAGAGATGCTTGGGAGTACAACTCAAGGATAAGTTGTTTTAAGGAGGGGATACTACACAATCTTGACCTTTTCTAGAGATGTATCGAGCTTATTTAAATGTATTATTTTTATTATATCTTGTTTGGAATTTACCAAGGGTAATTTTTTGGTAAAATTAGAGAAAATTGGAAGGAGGAGAGGCAGTTCATGGTTAGCACAAGATTTTCCCCAACCTTGTGCCCAACCTAACAAACCATGGGAACCCAAATAGAGGGGATTTGAATGACTGATTCATGGTTCATCAAACCATGACCTCTCATAGAATTAACCTTTAACCCCTTAGAATAGGCGCATAGTTTATGTACGTAATTTGAAAAATTGGGCACCCCTACCCAGGAAACAATGCGTGTGGTTTTAATTATACTGAAAATTAGATTTTAAAATCATGGACCCCCCAGACTTTACCACAATCGAACACCACTTGTCCCTAAGAATTTACTATAATTTTTAGAGGTTCTTGGATGAATTCCCTAGGCTCCTAACATCTGTTATTGGAAATTATAATCCCATATTGAATATCCAAACCTCTCCTAGTAAGAGAACCTATTCTGGGGTATTTTACTCCCACTCTCCCATACTTCATTCATTCATTTAAGGGAAGTTTTCCCCTATTTCATGTGAATTTAGATCTAGGTTTCTATATATCCAATACATTAAATCTTTGATCTAGGTTTCAAATCTATATAACATTATTCTTAATGGTTTTAGTTATTCCACTTCAAATTGGTTATATCTATTGGAGACCATCCATCATCAAACTTGATGTAGATGGTCTAAATTCCAATCCAATTGCCTTTATTTAATTACATGTTTGTAATTATGAGAATTCAAATTTCCATGACTGGGAAATTTATTTGATAATGAAATGGATTTTTTTTTAATTTCCATATGTTAATGATATATGTTATTTGGGGAAATTGAATGGTGGAATGGAATTAATTAATTTTTGAAATAATTAGCGGGATATTGGAATTAGGAAACATGGATGGAATTATATTAATTAAATTTTTAATGAATTAATGGAAATTTCCATGATCAAATAGTTGTTAATTTTGATTAATTAATAGTATTAATTAACTAATGTATTGTTTTGAATGTGGATCAAGATTAATTAACTATTGAATTAATTAATGAAGTGATGTGAATGTGGATTTGGATTAATTAATTGTTGAATTAATTAATTTATTATTGTTATTGTGTGATTGAATTATTTAATTGGTTAATTAATTAATGAATTATGTGATTGGTCATCTAACGAGTAAAATAATTAATTGAAAATTGAAAATATGAGATGGTTGGTTAAAAATTGATGTTTATGAAATTATGATAAGAGTTTCAATGTTCATCAACCTTGGTTGATGAGATATATGTGACATTTGTATATATGTGATATATGTGTGTGGGCCATGGTATGCTGCATCAAAAGCCCATAGTGATGAATTAACTATTAAACATGTGCAGGACATGGTTTGCTATGTCAAAATCTCATAGTGATGAATTGATTGATAAATGAGGTGTGTGATAGGGATTGATGTGCGAAATACCCATATGAGATATGAGTATAAGATAGGGATTTATGCTCCAAATATCCTTATAAAATTTAGGTGTGGGATAGGGATTAGGGCTCTAAATACCCACAATGTGTTAGACATGAAGTTCTACCCCCATGAGTTGGCATTGGTCTATGGTTCCAAGTGGTTGTGATATGATTGAATGAGATGATAAATGATTACCATGGTATTCCGATGTGGTTTAGACTTTGTAACAGGTCAAAGTAGGTATTGAGAGTTCGAGTTTCCTCATGAACCTAGAGGCATATGTGTTTAAATTAAATAATAATAAATGTGATAATTGTTTACTTATGAATTTCTCTTTATTCTTTATTCAACTACATACACTATTATTGAATATATATATTTTTAGATGTCGTTGGTGGTGGAACTACTAAAAATATTGCCTTTATCGATGCTTGAAAAGGGCATTAACAATGATATAAAAGCATTGTTAGTCGAGGCAAAGATAGGGTGTCCTTTTTATCAGTTCTTAGAAAAGTGCTGATAAAGGAGCCTTTTATAAGCGCTAAAAAAGTGATGATAAAAAGGTCCTTTATCAATGCTTATTTAGCGCTGATTAAAGTCAAAAAAAGTTAAAAAGAAAATACAATGCTTCGGGAATCTTTTAACAACATTTTACCACCCTTTTATCAGCACTAGGTAGACCCCCTTCCACTCTACTGCGCGCTACACTTGGCCGCACATCCCCCACTATCCTGTGTGCCCCTCCCTTCTTCCACCATAACTCGAACCCACGACCTCCCCCCTTGTGCGCCTGCACCTTTACCAATAAGACATTTAGTTTTTTCTCCATTTAATGATATTTCTATATATATATATATAGTTAAATTTATTCATATATTAATATAGATTCATATTAATATAAATATATTTAGTTATATTAACACATATATAATTAATCGTATATTAATATAAATTCATATTAATATAAATATATTTAGTTATATTAATACATATATATTTATTCATATATTAATATATATATATATATTCATATATTAATATATATTTATATTTAATTATATATATATAGTTATATTTATTCATATATTAATATAGATTCATATTAATATAAATATATTTAGTTATATTAATACATATATATTTATTCATATATTAGTTTATATATATATATATATTTATTCTTATATTAATTTATATTTATATTTATTTATATATATATATTTGTATTTATAATTTTTTACTCGTATATTTATTTGTATATTAAAATATATTTATAAGATTAGTTTTAAAAACATTTATAAAAAAAATATTTTTTATGTGCGTTTATAAATAAATAAATACATACATACATATATACAACACACACACCCAAAAATCCACACAGATAGACACACACACACATATATTTATGAATAAATACATATATATGTGTATCTGAAAATCCATAGAATGTTAAAACAACCATAACTTATAATAAAGAAGTCTGTTTCAACTCAACAACCAGTAAAATTGAAGAAAATGAAACAATATTTGATATGATATGTGGTACAAACCTAGCAGACATTCAAATCAGAAGTTATACCTGTTTGAATGTAAAACAATTGGGATATCCCGACTAAAAACTCATTTTTAGAGGTCTTTTAGGCCGTTTTATTCCTCCAAAATGGTTAAAAAAGGTTTCTTTGGGTTATTACCATGTAGATCATGTCTCAAGCTTCGATTTGATATGTGGTAGATTTCAAATGGACACCCGGATAAAAAGTTATGACCATTTGAAGCTTGAGTTTCATTTTCAACTTATTTTAGATCTTTTATTATTATTTTGGACTTTTTGTGTCTTAAAATTATTATTGAATGCTTATTGATTGATTATAATTATCAAATTATTAATTAATTATATTTTTTAAAATATTTTAAATCCATTTTCAGTAAATTTCTTATATATTAAATGCAATAGTCTATTTATACTTATCTAAAAAAAATTTAAAAAATATATATTATATTTATATCAATATAAATATACTTATATAACAATATATTTTTTTGATGATTTTTTTTGAAATTTATCAGCACTATGAAAAATAACTGATAAATCCCCCCCTTTATCAGTGCTACTAAAGAAAGAACTGATAAAGGACCCCCTTTATTAGCACTTTTTTAGCACTATTAAAGGGTGGCACTGAAAAAAACCATTTTTATTGAAGTGTGGCCTACTAAGTTTTTCTCAAACCCTACATGGGATGTATGATCGATAATTGAATAGATTTCATGGTTATAGGATAGGATAAGGGAAAAAACCATATGTTAGATGGCTAAGTCCGGATGGATCTTGGATGAGGGAACCATACCTGGTGTCAAGACCTCTGTGGAGTTGTCAGTGTCTTAATTTTGGTTTTTTCATTAAAAACATGGCATGCACTTGTCAGGACATATCTACAGATTCAGTTTGGTTATTCAATTTATGTTTTTGTTACCATTTAATGTTGGTATTGTCAGGATATTTGGTTATATCATTGGGTTTTTCTTATTTACTTCCACTATTATGCTACTTTGATAAAGAGGGTATATTCTACCCATGATCAATATTGAACCTCACTGATAGTTGGAAACCACTGGGATATGAGGAGGCACATCTGAAGTCATGTTGAGAACTAGATCGTGGTATCTTTGTGTGGAACTAGGGTTAGAATGTAACATATAAACCCATAATAAATCCTCTAAAATATAAATTATATTTTAATTTTTTAAAATAAATTATTTATAAACATGACTAAATTCCACATCCCCATGTTTATTATTTTAAGTATTTAGGTTCATATCCTTATAAAATAATTAAATACCCTCCTATTTGGTAGAACCCATAGGAAAAAAACATGGGTTAGTTTTTGGATTCAATTACTTTATCTTTTAAATTCCAAAACCTAGGTTTTGAAATTAATAAATAATTCCTCTCTATTTTTCTATAAAATCCCACCAAACTTCCCATTCTTATTCACTCAAAACTCATAAATCATGAATTTAATATACCTTTACCTATCTAGATCCCTCCAAAGGTTCCCCCAATCTCTTAATAATCTCCTCTAAATATTTAAGAATCACCCTCTGAAGGTAATGGATCCCCTCCTTCTCTTCTTTAATCTAGAAAATTATTTATATTATGGATTATAATTTCCAATTTTTAATGTTGGGATATGTTTTCACACATTAATCCTACCAAAATTTTTATTTACATGTGATTATATACACCTTTCACTATCATTAATCCCTTATATGAATCATTATGTACCATGATTTTGTTTTTGAAATTATTTAATGATCTTTCATGCCAAATAATTTTATAGTGAAAACCCATCTCCATTTCCACTCAATATTATTCATTCTGATGTACCTATAATTCTTTATTAGTGAATTCTATGTATGCATCTTAAACTCTTTAATCATGGTATTAAAAGTGATAAAATACATCCTTATGGTGTTTGATCTATGTGGAACACTTATACACGTACATGATACGAATGTGATAAGTGTTCCTAGAATTTTATATCCCTCCAATACATTGGGTAATGTTTTGTCTCATCAGACATTATTTATGTGATTAGAAGTTAATATAAACAATTTTTTAAATTGTCCACCATTTGATGTTGTCTTTGAAGTTATCAATGAGTTGCGATTATGTCATGTTTTATGTTGTTTCCACATACCTATGTTTACTTGATGTTATCTTTTTATATCATGAATTCTTGTTCTAGATTATGATTCTCACCCATTTTATATATAATTTATATTCTTATTGACTCACATGTATTACTTTCATAATGTTATTCTTTTATTATTCACTTACTAGTCTTTATAGATCACACTATTCTTATTTACATCCCCATGTTATACCTGGAGGTTTTAGAATATCCATGTAATTTAACTGAATGTTATAAAGTTTTTAAATATGTTTTTTGTATTTATTTTGCAATTTTTCATGTTATGTAGCTAATTACTTAAATAAACCAGACATAACAATCTTCTTGTATTTTATTAAGTGTATCTTTATGTAATAAAAATTTAATTAAATTGTATTAAGATATAGGATTTCATAATTATTATCATATTGAACCACTTATTCTCTGACATAAAATATAAAGCATCTCTTACTAATATCAATAAGGTATTTCCGAGTAGAAATGAATGGGTGATTGAGAATGATTAGAATATATCATTTTCCCTCAATTTACAAAATTATAAAATTAGTATGAAAAATTAACTTCCCCACCTTTAACTAGAAATATTCATGAATATTTATGGGATACATCATAGATATATTTGGTAATTAAAATGATGATCTTTTGGGTTTCAGATTAATTAACATGATATTTTTGAAACAATTTAGCAACATCAATTTTAAATAACCCCCAAGATCATAAATGGGTTTTTCCAGAGGTACATGAGCTGACCATAAATAGAATCAAGAAAATTCATGGATCTCAAAGACTTAGTGGGTGTTCGCATTGGATAATTTCATAAAAAGTTACACTCAAACAAATCATTCCCCTATCCTTCAATTTATTTTTATTTGATATTATCTACTTGAGAAACTTTTCATACCCCATAATTTGATAAGTGGACTCAATGAATGGGATGTATATGTAAAGCTATTTTAATATTTCTAGGAATTTGTTGTATCATTATTCCATACTCCTTTGGGGAATCCACACCTAGAAAAGAATATTTGGTCAATTATATTTAAATTTAGGATTATTCATTTTATTATATATTCTCTAAAATTCTTGGGTTCCTTATTTGGGGTTTTTATCCATTACTTATTTCCTCTTATCTAAAACTTATTATTAATTATTTTTAATTCTAGATGCCACATTTTTGAACCCATGATCACCCTTCTCATGAATCATCCCCACAATTATCAATGTAATTGAATTTTACTATTCTATTTATAGCTACTAATTACACATAAAATATCTAATTTGTTTCTCAGTTACATGTTTTGAAAGATATCAAAAGTTATTTTAAATGTTCTAGAGAGTAAATTGATTATTTGGAAAGTAAGATTCACTTTTTTTGAATGCATGTATCCACTCTAGATATAAATTCTCCATTTTTCATGATGTATTGAGTTACCAACCCCTCAAAAAATAGGGTGGAAATACTTATACTTTTTATTGGAATTAATGAAATATTTACTGAATGAATTACATCCATATAGCCAGAAATTATTGGGTGGTGGGTTTTTTTATTTATAACCTTGGGTAAGAATTTTAGGACCATGAACTTGAGTAGTATTATACCATCTTTTTTTTCTCCAACCTTGGTTCTTAGAAACAAACCTCACTTATTGTTTAAATTGATTTTGATATTAAGGTTCATGTCCATTTTATCTTAAAAAATTAACTTATCCTGTTTATTTATCTTCTCCTATTTTTTAGAAATCATGGAAGATATTTGGACCTCTGCATATATCACATGAGAATAATTGAGGTATCACAAATGGTGTCCTTTTATTTTGAACATAAAGTAATGTATCCATATTCTTAGACATGGATTCTAGTATAGTACCCAAACTTTTTATCTCATAAAATTGGTGTATTTCTCACTTTGGTGGGCCTAGATATCATTTTTATTGTTAAGTATTATCTTTTAAGATCATTTAAAATTTCATGAGTGGTTGTGGGAGTCATTTTCATCAATCCTCTTATAGCTACTAAATCGACCAAAAATTAAGAGATATTTATTAAATTGAATTAATTTTTTATCTACTTCTAAATTGAAACTAAATAATGTAATAATATTTTTAACATATGCTTAAATAATTCTTCAGAATCATATGTGGGTTTTCTCTCTTTATATTAAAAATTATGTAAGTTACTTCTTAGATATTTAGTCTTCATAGATGGAAAGTATTTCACTAAAAATCATTTGGAGAGTTTATCCTAAGTTATAATAGATTCATATAGAAACCAATTCAACCATTCCTTAGCTTATCCAAACAATGATAATGGGAATTATCAAAGTTTTATGGCATCATCCATGACACTACTTTTATCAATGTATATTAATTTTACAAAAACGTTTTATAAATGAAAATGGGTCTCATTATTTAACATAACTATAAATTATCCTAGACTGTGAATCTTTTGAATAATAGTTTTCTTCAATTTAAGGTTTTTTTCCTAAATAAATGGAATAAATAGGATTGTATTATCTATATTTATGGATGAAACATGAATTCCAATTTCAACATCTCATGTCATGCTTGTTGGAATCTGTTGGTGATGTTGGATAGCTCCCAATGTTCTACACATGTCTATTGGGGTTCCATCACTAAATAACAGTTATATATAATCTAGTTCTTGATTTTATTATTTAGTTAAAGTAAATCCTCAAAATAAATTATCCTTTATTCATTATTTTGAGTGTGGTTTATTCAATTGGAATCTATTACAAGAAACACATGAACTCCCATGAATATAAAATAGAAAAAATGTAAAAAAATAAAAAATAAAATAATGAACCAATCAGTCTATATTAGTTATTTGTACTAGTTATATTATCCTAGATAATGTTTCAAAAAACAAGAGACCCCCAAGAAATTTCACCTCCTGAGGGTGTTGGTCAATGTTTATAAATTTATATGCAAAAAAAATTAAAAAAACTATATTAATGTAGTATATGAATTATAAGTATTAATGTGGAATCACTGAGAACAAGGTAGACCATATCTTAGGGAACTCTTATGAATTTTTTATTTGATAAATGTTGAGTAAATAAGAGTTAAAACTAGTTTTGGGGAATGAAATATGATTGAGAATGATATAGGAGTGAATTTATAAATATAATTTATTAAAACCCTAATGATGAATAATTATGGTAGACCAATGTTAAAGGTTTTTTTTCATAAAGTGATGTTTTTTTATTATAATGATCATATTTGATTAATTGTGAGACATATTAAGAAAACTAATTCAACATGGTAAATAAAAATTAAAAAACCCCAAGTCCATTAATGTCAATATCAGACTTCTCTATAAAATTGGTGTTCATACCATAATCCAAACTAAAATCTCTAAGAAACAAAGGGATATGATTTTATTTAATATTAATGAGATATTAATCCTAACACACACAATTAAAAAGAAAAATAAAACCTTAATGACAAAATACCATCATTCTATTACTCTTGATCTGTTATCCCTTAAGGAACTACTCCATCATTAGGGAATGGTAAACTAAAATGAATGAATATATATATTTACAGGATATAAGAAAAAAATCATACAAGGAATGAAAAAATCATGAATAAATGAAAATCTATAAAGATCAACTACCACACACTTCGATCATCAATCCATAAGTATAATCAACAGAAAAAATGTTCTCAAATAAAATTCTAAGTCACATATAAAATATTTTATCTCCCGTGACATCCCTTATATAGTATTAATTTTTCTAAAAATTCACTAAATCATAGGTAAATTCAATATTCAACACCATTTATAATATATGGGCCTAAACATCACTATGATACACAATATGGATTGTTTCATGGTATATAAAAATTAAAAATTTATCTCCATGTATTAACATTCTTCACGGAAAATGGGTGGTTTTATTGTTAATGATAAATTTATCCTTTTGAAATATTAAGTACCTTAAAGATCAAAATATGATCCCATGATATTATCAAACATTTTTTGACCATATTCAATGAACTTTTGAATGAGATGTGGCATATATTTTTTGCTGTGGTGAGTAGGACTTGTATCTCAGAACCTATAGGTCTTCCAATTTAAGACCATCCATGTTGTGGTGAGTGTGATGTGGTTTCATATATACTTTATTTTCTATTATTAAATATAAAATATCTCTACCATGACACAAAAATTTAGGTCCATGTTGAAAGGCATCCAATCTCCCATCATGGTCATTGTCACTCGAGGTAGGTTGTGGTGTGTTTAATTCTCCCACATCATAAAGGGAAACCATTTAATTTTTCAATCCATTACTATAATGAGTTCAAAAACTTGAATTTAATCTTTTATAGGATGAATCATGGTTAAGGATATCACTTCATGTAAAAAAACTTCTTAGATTATGTGTTCCACCTTTTCATCTTTGATTGACTATTACACAACCTGAGTATACTTTGGAACAACCCTTGTTGTTTTGTATTTCATCCATTCACAGTGCAGAAATCCTTTTGTGATCTTGATTTATTCTAAATCTACTTCAATTCAATATTTTATGAGGTTTACTTATACATTGCAGTATATTTTATGTTACCTTTTATTCACTAAAATATCTCCTCCAATTTCCTCTTATTTAAATCACACCATGATTTGGTGGGTTTTGGTGTGATTTGGTTATTTTTTTAATTATTTTTAAAACACATAAAATAAATATTAAATCATTAGTTTTCTATAAATTATTAAAAAAACACGAGTTATTATTTTATAAGTAAAACATTGAAATTTTGGTAAAATTTCATGCATTATTTTTACTTATCACACACAGAAGGTGTACGTGTAGGTATTAAAAAAAAAGGCTAATAGGATACCACAAATAATATTTATTTTTTATTTTATAAAAAAACTAATTTCATTTGAAAATTAATAATGAATGTTATATTATTATGTAGTTATTATTGAGGGAAAAATATAATAATGTTTATATTTCATTGAAACAAATATATGTTACTAATTTTTTAATGGAAATATGCTATCATAAATAAAACCATAAAAGTAAGAAAACATCATCAATATCTCACTTTATGATATATCATGAGATAAACACCTAGGGTTATAAGGAATAAAATTTAGGGTTATCTTAATCAAATCAGTAACCACATAAAAACCAATAATTATAGCATTACCTTAAACTAGTTTAAAAATAGTAGTTAGAGAATAATATTAATTTAATGGGAATAACCCACACAAAACTTGATTGAGACTGATCCTAAACTTGTCCTTCATTTATAGTGTGTAATCTAAAACTGGGGGAAAACATAGCTATTGAGTAATCTAACTTAACAAGTTCACTAGTTACATGAACCCCTCTTAGCTATCTAAGGCATCCCCTGATTTTTTTCTGAATGCCATCATGGAAGATATTTGACTATAAACTATGTTATAAAGACTTTTTTAAAATCAATTTAGAAAATACCCTAGTATTATAAGTGTTTCACCTTCACATGGTGAAACCCCCATCTTCCATGAACCATAGAGACACAAAACTACTTTAGAAAGGATTCAAAATAAGGAATAGATGATGAAAAATGGATATGAAGAGAAATAAAAGAGAAGGATATACCTTAATATTCCATGTAGAGAGAGAATAAGGTAAAAGGGTTTAGAATAATTGTATAAGAAGTTTTACCCGTCCCCTATCATTTATATTTACACCAATTGGGAAAAATAATGGTTTAGCCCTAGTTTCACATAATAAGACCCATTTTTACATAGTAAAAATATTTTAGAAAGAAAATAAAAACAAAAAATAACAAAACCAATAACAATGATGATGATGATTATTATGATGATGAAGATGGTTATGATGATAAGGTAATAATTATAGTAATATTTCAACTACAGTAACTATAATAATAACTTAACACATAACAAAAATCAATGATAATTTTATCCCCAAATCTTCTAAAAAATTATAAATTTTTACAAAGATATATAAATAAAAATAATACCAAATTAAAATAAAAAGATAGAAAATTATAATATTATAACTTACATATTGAAAAAAATTAATAATCTAAATATCCATATTAAAAAAATCAAAAATAATATTTTCTCAATCCAACAATTAAATATGGAAGATTTTTTTGAAAAGTTAACCAAAATGTGGTACAGAAATTTTCAATTACATTTTAAAGTAATGTTCCCCAAAAAAACCACAGTTGAATTTATAATTGAAACCCCTTCATACTATAAAACTCAATACATCAAAAATCATTAAAAAATTCCATTGGTACACAGTGAGTCCACTTATCTTCAATTTTTTATTCTTTTTGTGATGTTGAATGAGATTTTGAAAAAATGTAAAATTTAAATTGAGGAGTTCCAATGAGATGATTATAACCCATATAAATATTAATAAAACAACATAGAAAAACCAATCACACTACCATATTTTACCTTCTTCCACACCACTATGTTTTTATGTCTCTCATCGAGAAGCATACTTATGATGAGAAAAACCCTCAAATTTATCTTCCTTCCCCCTATATTCTTAATTATCCTTATTTATTTATTAATAATTTGAAACAATAAAGTAAAAAACACAAATGTGTATATCTCATTTAATATAATAGTTACTAACTTATTTTAACCGAAGATCATCTTGAAAAGAATTGTAAATATGATAACAACTACTTAAAAAAGCATTATGATTATAAGATTAAATTTATTTTCACCCAACATAATGATATCTAGAGTCTATTTCATGTAGAATTCTACTAATGGAACATTATTAACCTTGTGTAGGTTATAAAAAACCTTCTTCTTCAATCCAAAGAATTGATCAAAATAACCATCAATCACTTTTTCCTCTACCTCCCTCTTCTATTTCCCAACATTGAACTTATGATTATATAAATACTCATTATAGAAAATTGAAATATTACAATAGATATGATAATAATATTATAAAATAATATTCTATCTTACATCATTCATACATTAATGTTAATAGTATTGATGAGCTCAAAATAGAGCTTCTAATGTTCCAAGTAGCTAAATGATGGATCTATTGGGGATTATAAACATCCTCAAAGTTCTAATTATCTATAAGAGAAGAATTATATTTTTATTTTTAATATATTTTAATTTATATCAGTCACGTCCTATCACCACACCTTGGAGCTTCCTTGATCTTAGGGTTTTCAATCTTCAGACACTCTCATTCACTATCCCTTTCATTTTATTTGACCTATGGTTTTAATAACCAATATCCGAATCATAAATATATCCATGCACACTTAGTACTTCTAAAAACCAGTATATATGGTTATGATATCCAATATTTAAGACTATGAATCTCATTAGTAAAAAAAATAAAAAAATTAAAAATTTCAAAACTTTGATAAATAATAATAAAATAATATATATAAAATAAAAATAAAATGAGTGAATCTAGGGTGTTAAATAAATAATAGAGAATTTAAATCCTATTTTCATTACCTATTAAATTTTTATTGAGTAAATTAAATCCCAGAGTTTTATTGTGATTTGTTTTTGATGGGAGGTAAACTTTTTGATATATATCCTATCCTAGGATAGACTCAAGATGAGAGTGGAGTGATCTATGTGGGAACCCAAGTGATGGGTGGTAGGTGAAGGGGGAATGGAACCATGATCACTATGCACTCCGAGGTCTCTCATTTTCCCCTCCTTCCCCATGATCTTCTAGGATTTTTATATGGTCCTTAATAGTTAATAACATCATTTCGGCTAGTATCCATGCCTCTTCCCCCACTTTGATGATTGTTCTTTTCTTCTTCAAGGTTTAACATTAATTCACATTTTTCCTATTAATGGTTCACAATAATTATTATTGTCTATTATTGTATTCTACCATGAATCAGTTATGGGGAACCTTTATTTTATCTTGGTGTTTGTTCCTTTAGGATATACTTATATTGTATTGTCTTTGGTGGTGTTTTTAACCATTGGGGTTATTTGATGTTGTGTGTAGTTTCTGTTTACTATTTAATTATTTATTTACTAAATTCCTCTTACCTATATTCTTAAACTATCAGGTTTTACCCCATAATTGTTCTAGAATGATTGTGTATATGGATGTCTAGTATTTTGACAGTGGATGAAATCGATGATGGTTCTAGCGAGTGAGACCTATGTTGGAATAAACCTCTCAATAAATGTTTGGTTTAAAAAAATTTGGTTTCCCTAATTTCCCCTAAAATGGTCCTATTCACTAATTTTTCTTTATGTTTTATCCTTTAACCTGGTACCACCTCTTAATTTCCTAACTAGGTCCTGGATTTATGGTTGGATTAAGATAGTGACCGTGGATAGTTTTGGAGGCAGGATTTCAGGATTTTTTATTAACTCTATGGTTTTAACTTTGGTGGTGGATTTATTATATCCATGCATAATTTTTATAGAAAAATATCGTATCTTAATAGAATAATATTCAATACATAACATTAATATCCACAACCAAATCAAATAGGTCTAGTGTCTTTGGAGACAAGGATACATAAACTACTTGTTCATAAAAGATATACTTCATCTCACACTATGTTGTTCATAACTATAAAACTTATTAGAAATATGACTCTTAAAACGTTCCTTCATAGCCTGGGGAAGGGAAACAAAAGAAGGGTGATCTTAGATGATTAGTAAGGTAAAAAATTTAGATATCAATTATCACATAAACATAACATGAGAAACAGGGTATGAGAACATTGTCTTAATATTTTAAGACCTAACCCCGCATATAATAGATCATAATATTGATTCATGTAATAACTGTTGAAAATTAATAAGATCAAAATTGTAAAGGAATCAAATAATATTATTAATGAGAGCATAGCTTTTTCAAAAGACATAAGTTTGTATAATACACATAATCATAGAAAATCATTTACTTAGTTAAGTACCCCTGTTAAAACAATGATAGTGTATTGGGTTCACTATCCATTCCATTATATCCTTAGTAAAGTTTCACTCCCAAGACTATCATAGTGGACAAAGTCCCTGACCAGACTAGTTTCACTCCCCATTCTGGCACTTATTATCTCATGCGATATCCATATTTTCCAAATTAATTAGAGGGTTGTATATTTATTGGTCCACCCATTACATAATTAAACTCATACATATGTATACAAAAGATCATAAAAAATCCATCATTGTGTAAACTATTGAACAAAAATTAGTTTGATACAATTATCATCAGTCTATTATAGAATAAACAATGGAAAAGAAATGGGTTTCATAAAGGTTTCATCATAACATAACTAACTCATGTAGAAAAAATAGGTTTTAAAGAATCATCCTTAAATAATCATTATCACAAGACATCCAAATAAAGGATGTGTCTGGTATCAATGGTTTATATACCCATTAAATTATAAGTTATATCAAAAGATGTTATCATAAATGAAAATTCATTTAAAAGATCACTGAGAATATTTCTTGGGGAAAATAAATTTTTCCTTTTGAAATCACTTCATTAAAAAATAAAAATTTAAAAATTATAATTTAAAACCATTTATTTTAAAATAACCTTGGAAAAATTTAAATTAATTTAAAATAATTAATATCTCATGGTGGAAGGAAATTCTATTCATGTCCTGTATGTTAAAACAAATATTTATTTCAAATTTATTGGAAAAATTAAAAAGTTAATCCTTTATAAAATGAAAATAAGATTCATTTTAAACCATTTTATAAAAATTAAATCACGTATAAAAATTTATTTAAAAAATTATAGGGGAATATTAAAAAAATTATATAATTAATTATTAGAAAACATAGAAGTGGAAGGAAAATAATTTTAAATTGAGGAGAGAAATAAAGTTAGTTTTCCTTATAAACGTTATTTCAGTTTATAGAGTTATTAAAGGGAGGAAATTGAAAGGAAAACCTATAATATATATAAATAAACATAATATAAGATAATTAATTGGTTTAATAAGAGATAGATCTTAAAATTTTATCATTAGAAGAATTATTATACACAATCCCAATAAATAATGAGATTGTAACATAAATCCCTTACCTTAAGTTTGAATTTCTTCAAAAGAGATCTATCTTCCTATATAATAAATTTAAATTTATTATAAATATATAATAGAGTCATGAATATATTTATAATATCATTTATGATTTAGAAAAAACATTTCAACACCCATTTATTAATAATTCCATGTTAAAGTCATCATTTCTGGGTGTAAACTGTTTCATTTTTCAAAAGAATTTGGGTTTTCTAGTTCTAGGGATTCTTCCATGATCATGGTTACATCATCTCTAAAATTTAAATAATGATATAAAATACATATATATTCTTTATATATATATATATTTATCCATAAAATTTAGAGATAGATAAATGAATTACATCATTCATGGAGATGATAGGTCTTACGTACACATGAATGCTATTTAACTTTCTAAAGGATGAAATAAAAGAAAGGTAAAAAATAATTCCACTTTAAAAAATAATTATTACAATATATATATCATATATATTCATTTAATATATCATTTTTTCAATCCATGTATAGTGGAAATGAAAATGAATCAAATCACTTCATGAATGCGGTAGTCCACACGTACACACATGCATCATTACTGTTTTCCAATAGATTGGAAGGTAAGAATATAGAAATTTAATTATAATTATAGAAAAATAATTATTTAATTTATATATTATATAAACTTTAAAACTCATCATTATAACTATACATGAAATATGGTGATGAAAAATGAATCATATCACCAGATGGAGGTTGTAGTGTATATATATGCACGAGCGATAACATTTCTTCCAATTTGATGGAAAATATGGTGAATAATATTATTTATATTATCATAATAAAATTTAAATACATTTAGGATATCTAATTTATTATTTTATGACTAATACCAAATATTTAGAGGAGGTATAATAAAAAGTAAATTAAAAGAGGTCGGGTATGTTGATTACCTCTTCTTCAGTACGCCTCCATTGTATCCTTTGTTAAGGAAATTTGGAATGGTATTTTAAGAATAAAAATACCTCTAATTTATATAAAGGGAATATAATAAACGAATTGGGTTGGGTTTGGTTAATCTCAATTACTCAATTCTGTGTAATGAATGGAAAAGCGGGGTATCCTTTTATAAGTGTGGGGGGCACATGAAATTTCTATAAAGATTAAAATATACAACATAATTCAAACAAAAAATGATTCAAAATGGCTATATATTTGAAGGTGTTATAGGATGATATTTACATATGGACAAATAATAAGTATTTATATATGTTTAATTAGAAAACATACACTTTTATATTGGTTTTACCTCGTTAAACCCATTTTAACCATAACTACGATAACAAAAATGTACCCCAGTTACTATTTGTAATGAATACAAATTAAGTTGTCATTATTATATAATATTATTTATTCTGATTAAAAATATGTAATACATTTTACAAAATCTCACTCACATAAGTAGAATAGTTTAATTTTAAATTATATCCACAATACATGAAAAAAAAAAACAGTTTTCCAAAAAATGGTTTTCTAAGAACATACATTTTTTGTATTAAAATTGAAAATAAAAATTATAAAAACGATTTAAATTATATTATTGATAATATAATTGAGTTAATCATACTTTTAAAACCATTTTATAAAAATATATATTTTTTGAAATTATTTAAATGAAAAACCAATTCTCAATAAACATTTGTATTTTTCACTATTTATGATAAATGAATCTTTTCAAAAAAAAAATCAAAATTTTATTATGAGAAAATTCTAACATGATGAATTAAAAAATTATTTTAATTTTTAAAATCAATTTTATAAAATTGTAAAGATTAAATTTCTTATTTTTTCAAAAAATGTAATAGAAATCATTTTTGAAGGAAAATATATTTTGGAAGAATATCAAGACTTTTCTAAAAATTGGGTACATATTTATCAATATATTTTATTTATCTAAAACTTTTACACATAATTTTGAAAATATTTAATTCCTATTAATTCATCCAATTTTAATTCTAAGTTATAGAGGTATACTTTTTGATGGTTTATTTAGACTCAGAGATGTATGTATTACAAGATATCAGAGAAACTAAATTTATTTTAAGAGAAAATATATCCTAAAATATCGAGGTGTTACATTATAACCCCCTTAAAATGAAATTTTACCTCAAAATTCCATCACTATGATACAAAAAAATGAGGATATATCTGTTTCATCACATCCTTTGGTTCCCATGTATCTTATTTTAAATTTTTATTCCTTCAGAGAGAATTAACCAGGTGAGTAGTCTTTTTTCATAACACTTTATCTCTACAATCCAAGATCTCTAGTGGGGGTTTATTCATAGGAATGTTCATACTCTAATGGAATGACCTTTTAGTTTTATACATTTTAAGGATCAGGTATGTACTTCCTTAATAGAGATATAAGGAACACATAATCTAGTTGAGAGAGGTTTGGTGGAAGTAAAAAGTGATAAGCTGTCATCCCTACTCAATAAAGAATCCCAAATGGTAAAATATACCAAGGGATCAAATTTCCCCTATTTGAAAATCTCATAACCTTATTAAAAGGATAAATCCATAGTAATACCTTCTCACTAACTCTGAATTCTAGATTTTTCCAATTATTATCAACAGAACTTTTCTATCGACTCTGAGATTCCTTATTGTGTTATTGATTGTATTTTAATTTCTCTATCATTTCCTTAGCTATATCAGGTACCAATAGATCTATTTATCTAACTTCATCCACAGACATTGGAGTTATACACTTTTTTTAAATAGGTATTCATAAGTATCTATATAAATACTTGAGTGAAAGCTATTTTTGTAAGAAAACTTGATCAGAGGAGGGTGTTAATCCCAACCAAAATTGAAACCCATAAAACACGACCTTAGTATATTATCTAGGGATTAAATAGTTCTCTCAGACTAACTATTTGTATAAATATGATATGTAGTAATTAAGCACAATTATGAATCTCAATCTTGCTGAAGACTCCTCCAAAACTTCAAGGTAAAACTTGGATCCCAATCAAATACAATTGGGTGTGGTAATCCATGAAATCTTACCACTTAATTTATATTCTAGAAATTTTATCAAGAGAGAAATATTATCTAATAGTAATGAATTATATTGAATTTCATAAGATGATTGAGAAAAATCCAAATACCATTATGGAATTTAGATGTTTGGGGAGACCGACAAAATATTTCATGGTGATGTTTTCCCATTTCCATTATAGTATAGTTAATAATTGTAACATTACCTTAGACCTCTATCACTTAGACTTAATTTTTTGACATAACAAGCACTGATATACATACTATGGTTTATCTCCGTATATGATGTCCCACTATAAATACTATTTTAGGTCTCTATACATCTTAATACTTCTAAGATAAAAAGATAATGATGAACTAAATAATTCATCCAATAGTTCCTTCTTTCAGTCTCGTATGGAAAAAACACATACATGGTTCCTAAAACTTAACATTCCATCAAAATAAAAATTTAACTCAGGAACATTTCTCACCTTATTTTTAAACACTATATCTTTCTTCCTTGTAAATTAATTCCATACCTATATTGATGATTAAACACTAATTAGAGAAAAATAATATTTCTCCCCTTCCTTTATGAATTCTAAATCTACTATTTTAAAATACAAAAATATTAGATCATTTTTTATCTTGGTCATAGATAATTTAGTGCAATCATTTCAATTTAAGGCGTTGGACTCTATATTCACCTTCCTATGGTAGTAATATATTGAGCATTCATCATCTATGATAAAATCTATCCATCTTCTATGAAACATTATCAAATCATTCTTAGTGAATATTTTATTTAAAAATTTCTGATTTGTATGTATCTCACAAATTTCAGTATAAATATAATTCATATAAATATTTAATGAAAAAATTACCATAAAAACTGTAATTCAGGATTTGGGTAATTTTTATAATGAACTATCATTTTTCATGAGGCATAGGCTACAAACATATCCTTATGCATGATTATGCATTCGACTCCCTTTTGTAATGTATCAATATAGATTAAAAACCCTTCTATATTGTATAATAGTGTAATAACAAGTATTTTGACTAATATTCTCTTCATCTCCATGAAATTTTCCACACATTCATTTTTCCAAAAGAACACAGCTGCCTTATGATTTAACATAGTGACTAGATTATATGTTTATAATAAATTTTACACAAAGCATCAATAATATCCACCCAAACTAAGATAAATATAGATCTCAGTCACCATGGTTGTCTGAGGCCAATGTTCAATAACTTCTATCTCTAATGGATACACAAATTTACCCTCTATTGAGATTATATAACCAAAAAATGAAACATTTTGTATCCAAAATTAAATCATCGTATTTTTTTCATACGTATTATCCTTCCTTAGGGTCTTTAGTACAATCCACATGCGATATTTATAATCTTACTTTCTATTTTAATATAGAGAAAATAATTTATAAAGACTACCAGAAACTCATCATGGTAATCAGTAAATACTATATTCATAAAATCCCAAAATATAGAATAAAAATTAGTAATAAAAAATATAATTTCTATAAATTCCTAGTGTATATACCTTTTATAGAATGATATCTTTGTTATATACTCCTTCTTACCCTCAATTAATGATATCTAGAATGTAGTTTAATCTTGGAAAAGTATTGAGCAATATGAATTTTATCAAAGAAGTCATCAATACGAGGTATAGGATACATGTTCTTCATAGAGATCTTGTTATGTTATCAATAATCAATACATATTTTCATTGATCAATATTATTTCTTAATGAAATGAATAGTTTCACCCTATGGTGATTAAATTTCCTAAATAAATCACTTGTCAAGATTTTCCTTGAAAATGAATGGTATCTCTATGTGGAGATGGTTGTCCAAATGTACACACATGGATACTTTTTGTTGACAATTGATGGAAGAGAGGGTAATGAATGGTGGTTAAATATTTATAATAACATTTTATTAAATTTTTTATACTAAATTTATTATTTTAGTATGGATACCATATATTTTGAGGGGGTAGAAGAGAAAATAAATTGAAATAGGTCGGGTAAGATGATTACCTCTTATTTAGTAGATCTCTATTAGATCCTTTATTAATAACCATTGGAATGGAATTTTAAGAATAAAAGAAACTAAACATCCAGGATAGGGAATATAGGAATATAATTTGTTAGGTGTTAGTCAAGATATATGGATAAATTTTTTGTAAAGAAGTGAAATGAGGGGTTTATTTTATAAGTGGGGGGGGGGGAAACAATTAGAATTTCTTACAAGGTTAAAATATAATAAAATCATTCACAAGAAAAATTCTTCCAAATGGATATATATTAAAATTTGTGATAGTATGAGGTAAAAATATGTGTATAAAATAGGATATATAAAATTTTAATTGGAAAAATTACCCTTATCCCTCGGTTTAACCCCATGGTAATCCCATTTTATCCTTAATTGTGGTAATAAATTTTTACCTCTCTTACTATTCATAATGATAAGAAATTAATTTCAAATTATTATATAAGTTTTATAATGATGATTCAAAATATGTTATAAATTTTACCAAATTTAACTCACCAAAGTGGTATAATGTAATTTAAATTTAAACTCATAAAAAGTGATGAAAACCAGTTTTAACAAAAAACATTTTCTTAAGTACTAAAAGCTTTTATATAAAACTTAAACGTAAAATTATTACAAAAACATAATTTGGATTATTAATAATTTTATTTAACTAATTATTCTCTCAAAAATATTCTAATTAAATTTTTTAATGCTTCAAACAAACGACATTTTTTAGTAGAACTCATCATTTTTCACTATTCCTCAAAAATCAAACTTTTCATAAAATTATGAAAAATTAAAACAATGATAATTTTGTCATGATAATTTAAAAAAAAGAAGTAAAATTTTTAATGTAAATTTTCTAAAAAGGGTAGAAATTAATTTTATTATTTTTTCAGTAAAATAAAAAAAATCATTTCTAAGGAAAAATTTATTTTTGAAGCATATAAAGACTTTACTAAAATGGAGTACTTAATTATCAATATATTTTCTTTATCAAAAACATTTATAAATAATTTTCAAAATTCAGTTATTTTTATTAATTTCACTAATTTAAAGGCTAGAATCTAAAAATATACAATATTATAATTCAATTAGACTCAGTGTTGTGTGCTTCATAGACAATTAAAGAGATTAAATTTATTTGATGAAAAAAATTTCATAAAATCTCAGGGGTTTATTCTATTTATTGGTGTTTGTTATATTGTAATGTTCATTTATTCATACTTTAGAGATCATATATTATATGGGAAAAATATTTAAGGATGTGGTATCTATTGTTTGTGTCAATTTTTATTTTGTTTTTGTTTTTTATTGTTTGGTTTAGTGGGATTATTCTATAGTGGATAATGAGCTCAGGGGGTAATATTTTACCAATGGACTTTTTATATTTTCTAGTAAATTGTATCTTATTAGTGATTCATTCATTTCATATTTTATGACGATGACTCAATGTAGCCCTGAAGAAGTTGTGTTAGTGGTATCCTAAAGGGAAATATCGTTGGATTTAGTCTTAAGGTTTAGATACATGAGTGGATTGAGGAATTTATTGTAGGTATAATGACCATAAGTTTAAATAAAATATCATTACATCAATTATTTTGGAATAATTAATAAATTACACAAAAAAGACACTGAAAGATCATACAAGTCTAGTGCATTTTGAAATATGGAAACATAAACAATGGTACATAAGTGAAAAAAATTATCTCCCAGTAGGTTATTCTTGACTAGAATCCTTCTTAGACATATCAAACATAGTACATATAATCATAACTTAGAGAAGGAAACATAAAAAGGGGAGGTCTCAAATGCCTAATAAGGGTAAACAAGGGAGATATATAAGTATAATCATGAGCATTAGGGTATTCGAACATGATAATGAAAATGTAATATCATACCTTGTATATCAATGATCTTAAACATGAATCATGTAATAAAGATTGGATGTTAACAAGATATAAATCATAAGGGTGTAAAGAACATAATACAAAAGAGAATAACATATGAATATGACATATAATTGTAGAAGACACATAAGTATATAAAAACTGATATCTATAGTAGTCAAGACATCACTTCCAAGGCCATCTTAGTTGTATGGGTCACTCCCCATACCATCTTAGTATTCATGATTCACTCCCATAACCATATTGTTAGTCATTATTCAATCCCATAACCATATTAGTAGTCAAGGTTCACTCCCAATCCCGTCTTAACAGACAAGTTCCTTTTTTACTATCTCATGAAATATAAATATTTTACCAATGAATTGGAGGGAGATATAGGTCCCACCTACCTCATAATGAAATCATACATACATGTGCCACGAGATCAAAAATATTATTTATAACATAACCTATGAAATTAAATGGGTATCATAAACTTGTAATATATCCTAAACTTTGGAAATGATATAGGTTTCATAATCATTTCATCAAAGCATAATGTGTGAAATAATTGAGTTTCATAGACATATAATCCATGAATGTGAACTAGATTTCATAAACATATATCAGTGATAGAGAAACTAGTTTCATTAATGTTATACCATCAAAACATAAAACATTCAGAGAAATTAATTGAATGGAACCTTGGATCATATTTCTAATAAGGGATGAGTAAACACAACATATGTCATAGTATATGAGAAATAATTTTGAAATATATTTTAGAAAAACATTTCTTGAGGAAAATATCCTTTATTTTTTTGAAAAATGATTTTTGAAACATAAAACATTTATGAAAATATTTTCCATGGAAATAGATTTAAAACCTATAAAAAATATTTAAAAACCATTTTTTTTCAAACCATTTTCTTGAAAAATAATCTTAAAAGAACATTTTAATTTTTTTAAAACATGGTTTTTTGAATAAAACTTATTTTCGATTAAAAATGTAAATGATATCGAATTTTCATAGAAACATTTTATTAATTACCACAAGTACCAAAGAATGGAAAAAATGGCACAAATACCTAAATACATCTTGAATAAATATAGTATAAGAAACTTCATGTAAATTCTTGAGATATGGATCATAATATTTCATGAATGAAATCATAATCATAAATAATCTTAATAAATGATGTGATTTTTTTTAATAAACACTTACTGCTTATTAACATTGAATCATACTCTCTATATAAAAAAATTAAATTACATGGATCCTAAAATAAAATAAAAAATAAAGATATTAATGATATAAGATGTCAATTGAAATCAAATACATCTCATAAAATAACAAAAGTTCCTAAAAAATATGTGTCTCAAAGAAGGTAAATTGAGACAAAATTACTTTACTGATTTGGTAAATTTTGAACCATAAACCCCATGAAAGAAAGATCGTAAAATGGAAATTTAAATACCAATAAATTTAAGTATGATAATAATAGAATACATTCATGGGTATTATATACAACACACAAAATAAATGAGTGATTAATATGGAATGTATCTCATGGAAATAAAAAGTGAGATGAAATTCCTTTAGCATGTGTCTTGTCTTTCATCATGCTTGTACAAGACTATAATATAATAAGTAAAAGTTTATTATAAATTTATCATAGAGATATATTCATATATATAATACCATATAAATATTTCTTATTACTTTTTATTACCTAATTATTAATAATTCCACGTTAAAGTAACATTTTGGGTAATAACCGCTTTGTTTATCGTAAGTGTTATGTCGTGTCATTCTTGATAATATTAATTAAATCATGATTTAACTATTTATACAAGGTTAAACATGACTTATATATCACATATATTCACTATATAAACATTTATATAAATCTATAAAATATAGATATGTGAAATAGAAGACACTGTTGATGGAGACGGTAGGCCATACGTACGCATGAACGTTGTTTCCATTTTCATGGTGTATTGAAAGAAAGAAAGTAAATGAAATATATTTATATATGTATATAATATCATTAAATTAGTATTATTATTTCACATATATCATATAATATTACTAAAACCATCCTTAATACTATCCATGTAATGTGTGAATAAATTACATCACTTTGAGGAGGCGGTAGTCCACACTTCCACAAACAATGTAATCGTATTTAAAAAAATGGAAATCATGAAAGATAGATTTATATAATAAATAAATAAGTATAAATAAATGATAAATATCATATATATAATTTTAAAAAATATTTTCCATCATAATTCCCAATCATAATATGTGGTAAAGGTAAATAGAAAAATATTATTTCGTGATGCGGTAGTTCACCGTACAAAAGAACGGTAACTTTGTTACCCATTAGATGAAAGTGTGTGTAAGTGACTATTGTAATTAAAACATAAAAACATATATATATATATATATATATATATATATATATATATATATTTAGGATACTGAAGATACTATTTTTTCATTGAATAATAATAATTGAGGTGGTGGAGAAAGAAAATAAAATATGGGTGCTCGAGGAAGGATGTTACCTCTTCTTTGGGTAAATCATTTTAGTTTGCCCCAAAGGGATTCCTTTGATGTATTTTTCCCAAATACATGCTTCAAGGAGTAATTTAGGTAATTTTTTAGATTATTTGGATAGGTTATGGATGAAATAGAAGGATTAATGTGATGTGAGGAAGTGAGGGAGGAGGTTCCCTTTTATAATTGAGTTGAGGGGCACATTATGAAACTTTTAAAATATTAAATTAATATAAATTAATTTTCATTTAAAGAAGGATCCAATGTTATTTATTTAGAATATAATATGGTTATGTGTATAAATAATCTCATAAAATGGAAATTATATAAGTTTTGACTATTTTTTAATCCTTATATTTTAGCTTTAACCCTTATTTAAGATCTTTAACCCTTACCATGATAACATGTGTTTTTAATTTTTAAGTGTTAATATAGTTAATATAAAATTAAAAAAGAAATATAAAAGGATTATTTATCACATTTTAAACATTATAGAACTTAATTTGTATAATTTTATATTTTCATGAATTTTATATCATTTAATAAAATATTAAATATTTTAAATTATAATTAATGTCAATTTTGAAACTATTCATTATTTGAATTTTTAAAATATCATAAATAAATTATATATTCAAAAAAAATATTTTAAATAATCACTAACATATTAAAGAAATGTATAAAATTCTTGTATTTCATTAATTATATCAAATTATATTTATGTTAATAGATTTAATAACATTTATTTTATATTTAAATTAATTAAACAATTAATTCATTATCATTATGTAAGCCATAATGGTAATTATTTATTTCCTAAAAATTGAAAAACAATTACCATGTTGAATATAATAATTTAATATTTTAATTACTATTTATAGTATAATTTTTCTTATGTAGAACTATATGTTAGAAATTATATAGTTATTAAAAACATGAGTATGGCATTTTTTAAATTTTCATTAAAAAAATATAATAAATGTTTTATTCTCATAAAAGTGGATTAAAAGGTTAATAATCTCATAATAAGGATTATTTTGTTAAAAAAGACTCATATAATTAAATTTGTACAATTTTTTGGGTGATTTTATTATATTTATAATGTTATTTTTACCTTTAATTACCATATCTACACTTAACCAAGGTACATTAAAAATTACTAATGTTTCTATTCATAATGTCGAAAAATTTAGTTGATCTTATTAGAATGTGAGTATAATAATGATAATGAACTTGTATGTCCTTTTTTCAAAATTCAATTCACATAAGCGGAAAAATTTTGTTTAATGCTAATCTTGTAGACATAACGATAAAGCGAGTTTTTAAAGTGAAAATGGTAAAAGTTCATTAATGTTTTATATCTAATATTCAATATAAAAATATTAAAATGAACTAAATTGGTTTAATATATGTATAATTGATCTAATGTGACTTTAAAACCAACTTAAAATATAATTTTACTGTATAAATAAATTATAAAAAAGCAATTTTGAATTAAAATTCAGTATTTTTCACTATTAATCCTAAAAATGAAGTTTTTCAGAAAAATTAAAAAAATTCACCTTAAAGTAATTTTTACATTCTAAATAAAAAATTAATTTTATTTTATAAAATTAAATTTTTGAAGGTGTCTAAAATTAATTTTATTTTTTTATAGAAGCGCATGAAAAACAATTCATTTGAGAAAATAATATTTTTAAAAATATAAAGACATTAACAAAATATATATTTTTTATTATAGTTTTGCTTTATTTATATGAGAAAATTATAAATAATAATTTAAAATTAGTTATTACTATTCATATTACTAATTTTAATGGCTAGGTTATAATTATATCATTTAAATAATTATAACAATAAAATGATCTTTCATAAAAAATCAGTGTTGCGTGTATTGCTTGCCAAGTCGGTGTTTTGTGTAGCGCAAGACAAGTAAATTCCGTTTTTAAGGAGTATTTAACTTATTTAAATGAAATAAATCAATGAATACTAATTAATTTGAAAAAAAGTTCATAAAAACTCAGGGTGTTATATTCTACCCCCCATAAAATGAACTTCACCCTCGAAATTCATCGGGTTATCAAAGGTTTAATTCTTCAAGGTTCCTTTCATATAAACACACATCATAAAAACTAATACTAAAACTTTCTTTTAAAAAGTAAAGTTAGAAACATAATGGTTACCCAAAGTAACTCATAACTAGGTTTCCAAGTAGGAGAACATAGGGTGGAATTGAAAACATAGACATGGAAGAGAAATCAAACTATTATATTCTGATGGAGTGTGTTAGTGAACATTGTTAAGAGAAACTTAACAATTAAAAAGTCATAAATCTATGATGGACTAACAGACCATTTGATTCATAAAAAATAAGGTACTAGGATAATATTTATGGATTCAATATCCTTTCCCCAGAGTTAAAAAATTTTCATGAGAAGAAATACCTAGCTGATTTCAGAAAAAATATCCCTTTTTTGTTTCTTGGTCAATTTCCACTTCATCTATTATTCCTTTAAATGATGTTGAATTTCTCATTCTTGAAGTGTTAGTAGATCTTGAGATCCATAAATATAATGAAATGCCATTCCATCTATTTCTATCACAACAAAATGCAGATCAATAGTTATCAAATATGCATAAATCCACTTATGTTGAGATAATACTTCAACCTCAGAGAAAAAATATAATGTCTAACTTCAATTAATAAACTTACAATCATTCTAAAAAACTAAATTACAAAACAACAGAACTAATTTTACAAAATCAGTTTAACATTTATCTCCCATATATCATAAGGTATCTCTTGGTTGTCACATTCCAAACCTGTGAATAACATAATCATGTATTCTCTTGAATCATGGTAATAACGTCATTGAAAACATGAATGGTAAATACCATACATCCTCATTCAAAGTATTCATGTTTCCTTATTCCAAAGTTTATTTTATATATTCCTTAATTAAAAAAAGTGGTAAACTTCTTCCATGAAAGCATAAACAACTTTTTATCAAATCTTTAATTAGTTCCAAAGAAATTAGTACCATTCAATTTACTTATTATTGTCCAATTTATCATTATCAAAATATAATTATCTCAATACCATGCACATATTAAGTGTTATACTTCTCTTAATCACATGTTTTCCAAAAATATAACCTTATTAACTCAATCACTTCTAATGGTTACCAGTACCATTCAACATATGCTCTTAAATCCCTTTGGAAAAACTATAGTAAACCAATACATAGGTATTTCATTATTATAAAATACCATAAAAGTACTTATACATCATTATTATTGAATCCCATTACATAAATACTCGATCATTACACATCTTTATTGTCATAATCCACATCGCCAATAGTGAATGCATGAGATTTACATTTGTCCCTTAGCTTAAGAGGATGATGACGTCGATTATCATCACCAGCCCTTGGGTTTGGGCACTGGTTAACATAATTCAAATTTTCCTTACACTTGTAGAACTAAATAGGGGGAGGTTAATTCTATGAATCATTCTCTCCATTCATATTTTTAGCTAACATCTTACCACTACTTCAACATTCAAATGCCTGATGACCTTACTTTACACTCTTAAAACATTTATTAGATACCCTAAGACAATTTAATCCATTCTTCTTACAACACATAGAGAATAAAGGAAATATCATTATCTTTTCTCTATGGTTTTTATATTTTCCTTTGAACTCCATCTTCCTCTTCTAATCAAAACCATGATATTGATATAGAATTCAAACCTCCATTTCAACCTTGATTTCACAATACACAATTTATTCAAAGCTACTAAATACTCTTATGAATAACACCCTTCAGATAATTGAATTTAATCCAATAAAGATCCCATCAAATTTAATTTCATGGTCGATTATAATTCCATAAGAATACCTCACAAGTCTTGTAAAAGTTTCCTCGTAGGTACCAGAAGATTCATCATCCTTTTTCTTAAGCTCAAGGAACTTATTTTTCATCTTCATTTGTAGAATACGAGGGATGTACTTACTAAAAAATATCCCCTTAAACTATTCCCATTCCATAGATTCAATTTCTTATTATTACCTTGTGTTATTAAGAATAATCCACCACTCTTCAACTACACCTTCCAAGTGATAAATATCCAAAATTAATTTTTAATATTTTGAGCACTTAAGGATAGAAAATATATTTTAAGAGGTACATATCCATTATTCAGAAAGAAATTTTCTAGAAGGCCCACAAAAATAAGGTGTATGTTGCCTTATAAAGTACTTAATAGAAACTTGTTCCCTCATCTAATCATTTGTAAGTCTAGCATGTTTCATATCTTTTGGGAGCACAACGATAAGATTTTTCATTCCAGATCCCATGAAATTTTGTTGTTGAAGAGGGAAATAATTTAATTTTCCACTGCATTCATCTTTAACATAGTTCCTTCAGGATCTAACCACTAAAAAATCAAAAAAACATAGAGTAAGAAATAGTTATCATAATGAAGAACCACATAATCATGAAAGGTAACTTATAGGATGACTAAATTGTGACACCTTTCTTAATATATGAAACCTTAGGTTTATCCTAGGTTATTCATAAGAAAATTATATTTAAATAGTTCATGATGGTTCATAAAGAGTTTGTGAGTTCCCAAAGAATATCCCTCAAGAGTGTCAAAGAAGGTGTATAGAAAGGTCTGTTATCATCCACTAGGTTACACCAAGTCAGGCCCGACACCCCCTTTTGGAGATATTACTCCAAGGTAAATATGTGCCAGATCTACATCCACGTTTTGTATATAGATAGGGATATATTTATATAAAACCACAGTTTCCATCCTTTACCAAGATTACATGAAATTTTTCTATACTTTTCATAATCCATATAATTTTCCTTAGACATTCCCTTTGGTTTCTTACTATGGTTTTCTCATCCAAGATTATAAAGGTTAACAAATCCTTTCACTAATACCACCTATAAAAACCCTCAATTTACAAACATTAACATTACATCATTTTTGTGGAATAATTAATACATTAAAAAAATAGATGCCCAAAGACCGTACTAGTCTGGTGAATTTGGAAAACTGAAAAAATAAACATTGTTATATAAGTGATCTCAATTATCTTACACTAGGTTCTACTTAACTACCACCCTTCTAAGGAATATCAAACATAATACATATCTTTATAACCTGGGGAAGGAAACATAATATTTGTGAGATTAGATGATTGGTAAGGGTAAATAAGGGAGATATGTAATCATAATCATGAGAATAAGGATATGAGAACATGATCATGAAAATATAAGATCATACCCTTTATATCAAAGATCATAAAGATGAATCATGGAATAAGGATTGGAAATTCATAAGACGTAAATAATAAGGAAGTTAATAACTTAATCCCTGAAATAATAACATATGAATAAGACATAAAATTTTAACAGACACATTATCATATAAAATTGATTTCCCTCGTTGTTAAGGAATCTATTCCAATGAAATTTTAGTAGTATTATTCTACTCTACATACCATCTTGGTAGTCATGGATTACTCTCATAACCATCTTGGTAGTCATGGTTAACTCTAATAACTGTCATAGTAGTCAAGGTTCACTCCCAATACTATATTAGTGGACAAGGTTCTTTATGTCTATCTGATGAGATATGAATCTTTACCCAATGAATTGGAGGGAGATATAGATACTTCTTATCTCATAATGAAATCATACATATGTTTTCCATGATATCATAAACATTATTAAAAACATAACCGATGAAATAAAATGGGTATCATAAACATGTAATCATATCCTAACATATGGAAAAGATACAAGTTTCACATTCATTTCCTCAAAGTATAACCTATGAAAAAATATGTTTCACAGACATATAACCAATAAAATAGTAATAAATTTCATAAACATATAACCCATGAAAGAGAAACTGGTTTTATAAATGTTATTCCATCAAAACAAAATCCATTCATAGAAATAAATTGAATGGAAACTTGGATCATATTCCCAATAAGGCATGAGTAACACCAACATATTCCATCTTAGATGGGAAATATTTTTTAAATATCACTTATAAAAAATATTTCTTGAGGAAAATATCCTTTATTCTTTGAAAAATGCTTTTTAAAACATGAAACATTTTTGAAAAAAAATTCATTTAAAATCGATTTGTAAAAATATAAATGAATCCTTTAAAACCATAAAAAAATTTAAAACCCATTTTACTTGAAACTGGTCTTAAAATAACATTTTAAAAACATTTTTTAAAAACATCTTGTTTTGTATAAAATTGATTTTCAACCGAAAAGAGAAATGAGATTAAATTTTATTAAAAAAACGATTATTTACCTCATATACCAAATAGTGGAAAAATGATACCAATACATAAATAAATCATGAATAACTATATTATAATAAAATTAATGATAATTTTTAAGATATGGATCATAATATTTCACTAATTAATGCATAACCATAAACAATCTTGAGAAATAATGTGATTGTTTCAATAAACACTTACCACTTGGTAACATTGAATCATACTCCCCATGTAAGAAAATGAAATTATATAGAGCCTATAATATCATGAAAAATAATGATATTCATGATATTACATTCCAATTAGATGAAATACACCACATAAAAGAACATAGGTGCATAACAAAACATGTGTCTCAAAGAATGAAAAATTAAGACAAAATTACTTTACTGATTTGGTAACTTTTAAACCACAAAGCACCTGAAAGAAAGATAATAAAAAGGATATATATGTAACCATAAATTTAAGTATAAGAATCATAGAATAAATTCATTGGAAGTATACACACAACACAAAATAAATGTGTTACGAATAATGCATGTATCTCATGAAAATAAAAAATGAGATAAAATTATCTTACCTTGTGTCTTGACTTTCATCGTACACATGAAAGACTCCTATGTAATAAGTATAAGGTTAATATAAATTTATCAAAGGAAAATATTCATATATATAATACCATATAATATTTTCTTATGAACTTATATTACATGTTTATTAATAATTCCATGTTAATGTAACATTTTAGGTAATAACCACTTTGGTAATCATATGTGTTTTGACTTTTTATTCTGGATCCTCATACTTAAATAATGATTTAATAATTTAAAAAATGTAAAAAATTAATTTTATATCATATATAATCAGTATATAAACATTTATAACAATATATAAATGATACATATATGAAATTGAATACACTATTTATGAAGACGGTAGGTCATATATGTGCATAAACATTGTTTCAATTTTCATGGGGTATTGAAAGAAAGAATGTAAATGAAATATATGAATATATGTATATAATATTATTACATCAGAATTATTATGTCAAATATATCATATAATACTACTAAACCCATTCTTAATACATTCTATGTAATATGTGAACAAATCACATCGCTTTGAGGAGGTGGTAGTCCATACTTCAAAAAACGAAGTTATCGTATTTTCACAAAATTGTGAGAATGAAGGTTGTATTTATATAATAAATAGCAAAGTATAAATAAATCAAATATATAATATATATCATATAAAAATATATTTTCTATCATAACTGTCAACTATAAGAGTTGGTAAAGGTAAAACTAACAACATCATTTCGTGAGGCGGTAGTTCACCGTACACAAGAACAGTAAGTTCATTACCCATTAGATGGACATGTGTGTAATTAAATGTTAAAAAATTTACATAAAAATATAATTATATTTATCATAATAATTTTTTTATGTGTTCATGGAATAATAAGAACTGAGGTGGTGGAAAAAAATAAAAGAATGGAGCTTGGGGAATGATGTCACCTATTCTCTGGATAACTCCTTTTTTTGAACCAAAGGGTTTACTTGGATGTATTTATACCCAAATATTGGCATTAGGGAGTAAGGGAGGGAATTTTTTAGCATACTTGGATAGGGTTTGGATGATATAAAAGGCTCAATGCGATGTGAGTAAGTGAGGTAGGAGGTTCTCTTTTATAATTTAGGTAAGGGTCACTTTAGAAAACTCTTAAAAAATTAAATTAATATTAATTAATATTTTGTTACAAAAGTGACCAAAGATAGTTATTTCAAATATAATATTATGATGGTTCTAATTCCTATCATCCAATGAAAATTAGATATGTTTTGAATAATTTTTAATCATTATCGTTTAGCTCTGACCCTTATTTAACCTCTTTAACTCTTTCCACGATAACATGTGTTTTTACTCTTTAAGGGTTAATATAGTTACTATAAAATGAAAAATGAAACATAAACATATAATTTATGTCATTATCAAAATTATACCAATCAGTTGGGAAAATTTTATATTTTTATGAATTTTATATTATTCAATAAATTACTAATTATTTTAAAATATCATTAATGTCAAATTTGATACTGTTCATTATTTTATTTTTTAAAAATATATAAAGAACTTGATATATTCAAACCAATTATTACAAACCAAGACACGATACCACTCAACCCAACATCTAACCTAGTTTGAGACATGACCCGAAGGGCATTCCCGATCCCCACTGGCTGGAAGTTAGTGTGAGGCATCAAAGTAATTACAATGGGAACAATTTATGCCAACAAACCATGATCCGTAAAATAAACCAATAAGCAGAAAAATACAATAATAAATTAACTACAAATTAATATACCAATCATATTCAGTTATAAATGCTAAAAAAATAGTAAATAAATACAACTGAGGTTGAAAAAACCTACCTAAACTCCATGTGACCTCTTGGTCACCTCCAACCAAAAGAAAAACCTGCTCCAACAGTGAGATCTCGAACTAGAAACATGAACACACAAAATAACATGGGTCTATCAACACCGAATGGTATAAGTAGGGTGTGATATTGATAGCTCAGTAGTCAACCACAAAAGTATCCATACATTTCCTTTTTCAAAAATAGTCCACAAACACTAGATTTAAATAAAAGTATAAAATAGGGGTTTTCTCATTTTAAATAAATAAACACAACTTTCCCTTTTTAAAACATCAAAATCCACATCATTATTTTCAAAATGGTTTAACATTTTAAAACTATAGACAAAACCAAAAACTATGAAAACAATACAAAGTTATGATGAAAAATAAAAAAGTAGAGTAAATAAGAAGAAAAGTGCTGTAGAATGTAAATAAGAAAATATAGATAGTAAACCATAGACATTTCTTAAACATACCTAGAACTATCCATGGATTTAGTTAAATCAGACACACATGCTAGCATACAATGTAGATCAATAGTCTATAACCAACTAGAAACCCTAAACTGAACAATTTAGTGTAACGTACCACTAAACCCTATATAGTCAAGGGGCTACCAACCTGTCTAATCATGGTCGATAAGAAACCATCACTAGATCCTATAGAATATTCCACCTTAATCCCTAGTAATGGTATACTATGTAAGTAGGAGGCCTTCACACGCACGACTCACCTTACCTGCCATCACCACAATTTCCTACACAAACACTAACACCACTTATATGATATCCTATATAGGGAAATCCTCTATAGGGGTGGTTGTCACACATCAAATCATTCATAAGTTCCAATGGGGCCTTGAAATGTTTTCATTACAAATACACCATGAAATAATTTCTCAACTGTTTTAAAAATCAACAAAAATAACCATGTTGAAGAGAACAATGCCAAACTATAATTTATAACATATAAAATTTTATTTCCTATATTATTTCAAATCCCATATTAAGACACACAATATAATTAATGATAAAAAACAATATTTCACACCACTTGAAAAACCAAACATCTTCCAAAGTAAAAAATGGGTCATATTCATTCAACACCCATTTAAAATTTCACTTAATTCATTTAGAAAAAAAAGATTTTAGTTAAACAACAAGTGTTTAATAGAGAAATACACGTGTTTTGAAACCCATGTTTTATGTTAAACAAGGACATAATTATTTGTTTCCCATCCATGTGTGTACTCTAGGAACACATAGATGTTCCCACATCCAATGTCATACCACATACATTTAACCCTAAACTATTTTCAAGTAACAAAACATTTTATGACACCAACACGAAAATCCACTTATAAGTTCCAAACCATAAAAGTCAGCAAAAACCACACACACAATGGTAATTTCAAATTACAATGATGATATCATAACATAAATAAGGTTAAATACCACCCAAAACACATTGTTTCATTTAAAAGGAACAATTTACATTTTAACAAACACCTAATGTTCATACTATGTATCATAATTATAAAATCCATTTAAAAACAACTTGCATTAATTTTTAGAAACGTAAAAAATCATCAAGTAAGAAATAATACAACAATCATGAGAAAAACAATTTTATATTATTTAAAATTCCTAAAGCATAAATTTAATCAATTGGAAAGGAAAATAATGGAAGCACCTACCTCAAAAAAGTTTTGATGTGATGAAACTCATAGAGAATGAAGAGGAAATCCCAAGAAACATTCCACATTCCCTAAACCCAATTAAACCCATGATAAAATATCAACCCTGATATCTAGGGTTTGACCAAACAAGTACCCCACCATGGGAGAACACTAAACCAAGAGTGGAAGTTAGGGCGATAAGGAAAAAGACCAAAAATCAAAGTATCTTACATTATATTCAATGGAGAATCATCCACAGATGATTGGGAGTAAAGGAGGAGGGTCCCTAATTCCCTCCTAGTGCGCCTAGGTTAGAGGAGGGAAGAGAAAAAAGAAATGGGTCAAAAATGTTGGAGGGTAAAAGAAGTAAATTCATATTTTTAATGACCAGGAAGCTTTCATGGTTTGGACATTTGATTTTCCAAATCAGGCACCAACCGCGAAAACCATATTGTCTAAGAGAGACCCCCATATGGTTTGGTTGTACGGTCTCAAAATAGAACTCCAACCATTACATATGCCACTATCCAATCCAGAACTAATCCGCATGGTTTCCACATGGTTTACTAAACCCTAAAGAAGATGTGAACTAAACCCTTATCTCTAAAATCAAACTTTACTGTTACTTGGACTGGGTCGCATGGTTACACCTAATAGTGCACCCAAACCATGCATAAGCCAAAAACCACCTAAAACATCATAAAACTAAAAAATTTCAAAATGTGACTCAACCCCAAAGTTTTAAAACCATGAAAATAATAAAATAAAGTAATTTCAATGGTCAGGATGTGACAATTATCCCCAAAAAAATGATTCCTACCATCAAAAAGTCACCTACCAGAAATATAACCAAAACTCAAATCCATTCTCAATCAAAATTAAAAGAAACCTTAAACCCCATGGTTAAATTTCACTCCACAAGTCACACAATATCTATCATAAAGACACCACAACACATGAATCATGGGAGAACATGAGAGGTTTCTCCCTAATAAAAGAACACATCTATTATGGAAACATTAAAACACCCCAAACCATCTAGAATTAAATGATAAATAACACAAAATAATATATACCTATTGATAAAAAGTCACACGTGGTTGGGAACTCCTAAAAAAACCAAACCCAAACACTTAGGGAAGAATATGAAATGATCTTAAACCAAACAATTAACCGGAACAACCATCCATCAATTCCACAAAACTCCAGCATATCTAAATAAGCACTAAAAAAATTGAAACCAATCCACATAAGGGATAAACATAATCAAAGGGGGAAAAGGATTCAAATATCCAAATTAAGATAAAAAAACCAATTGAAATACTAATGGATGAGTTAATTACACTATTATAATGAAAAGACGAACTTATAACAACCACAAAAAAATTGGAAACTCTGAATGTATCCACTTAAACACAAGATACAGACCATGCTAAGATTTTACACACCCCCCCAATAATTCCTAATTGTGTTCAAAATTCACTATGAGGCATGTGGCTAGAGAACTGATGAAAAAATCATCTCCTCCTCATATTAAGAAGATTAAAAACTCCAATCACAACATCCTCTTCAGACGATGATTCCTAAAAAACTTCACTAGATGAGCTAGATAGCCGCAGTAATGGACTGTTTTTTAGGATTGAGACAAGATGGATTCGAAATCCTAAACCATCCACACTGGTGGGATACAACCAAATGGTTGGAAGAATTGGAAATTATAACCAATGAAAGAGAATTTTTAGAAATAGTTTCCTCTAGAACACAACTTTCACTAGATGGGGAACCCTCTTATGTGGAAAGAGATGCCAAATCGCTAACCACCTGCGCTCCAGAAAACAACTCAACTAAATATGATTCATCCACTGGCTTCTTGAAACAAATATTCTTAGAGGAGAGAGCACACTCGTTGATCTTAGGATTAATATTCTTGATGAAAAGATAATACCTCAGTAGATCTTTAGACACTAACTCTGGAGAAAAGGAAACCATCTCCTTGAATTGGTCAACATAGGGATTCACCATCTGCTGTCCTTGATGAATACTCATGATATCTTCCTTTTTCATTGTATTCACCTCTTCTGGTATAAACCATTAGAAAAATATGGAATTAAAAACTTCCCACCTCATTCCATAATGAATTGATGGTGGAGATTTTTTTTCCATTCATCCAATGATGTACCTTCAAACAAACGCGTAACACCCCAGACTCAATCATTTTTGGGAGTTCCCATCAATATGAAGACATGGTGAACTTCCTTGATCTAATTCACTACCTTTAACAAACCTCTATCACCATGATAGATAGGAAACACTCAATAAGAACCATAAACTGGGTATGACTCTTTATAAACATTGGTAACTTTTCTAGGAAATATATTTTGATCAACACGAAAAACACAAACCACAATAAACATCAACCAGAAACATTGAAAGGAACATATCAAGCCACAACAATATGCTCACAAGATGAAAAAATAAAAACACAACCAAAAATAAATTTTCAAAAATCACAATTTATTTTTTAGTTTCAAAAAATTATTATTCCAATGCCACTTTCCAAAAACCAAAATCTATTTTTATAGGATAAAAACCCACTTTTCAATGAAAAATCTATCTTGGAACTATTTTAATTTCAAATACTCACCCATGAACCCCTATGAACCATAATATATGTGTCCATTTAATCCCAATATCATCTTCTATGGACATGTTCCCATGCAATTTAAATACATACCCACGCATATATGAAAATTCATAAGAAACACTAAGGGTCACACTTACTGATTCATCATCAAAACCTAAGAACATAAAAAATTTATCAATTCACTTTATATTTTAAAATACAATATTACAATTCTAAAATTATTTGAAAGAATTAATTTTCATTTTCAAAAACCGTTTTCATTTTAAAATCTCATTTACAAAAACTGATAGCCAAAAAAACACAACTCACAACAAACAACTGGAATTAGGAAATAACATATATTCCTAACATAAAGACATGGTACTAGGACCTGCCTCAAGTAAGAATCAAAAAATTAGAGGATCACAAACCATGTACTTGAAATTCACATGGGTCACTACTATATGTGAGGTTACAACATAACACCAGTCCACCTCCATTGTTATTCCTTATCCAAAACAATCTCAAATCCTAGAAAAATACTCAAAACCCATACTACCCTTGGAAATGCTAGGATCAGAATGAGTAAGAGGTCAAGAATCACTTCCTGTACCTACCTCTTGAGTTCTAATAATCCTAATATCCATTCTACCTGACAACAAAAATTACATAGGCATGCTATAATCAATTTTTTCTTGAAGTAAGCCCGGATTCCATTCAACCCGACATCTGACCTAGTTTGAGACATGTCCTGAAGGGTATTCCCGATCCCCGTAGGCTGTAAACTAGTATCAGGAGACAAAGTAATTTCAATGGGAATGATTTATCCCAATAATCTAGGATCTATAAAATAAACTAATAAGAAGAAAAGAACAATAATAACTGAACTTCAAATTAATATAAAAAACTAATTCAATTACAAAAGATGATCAAAAAAGAAAATAAATACAACTAAGACTGAACATGCCAACCCAACCTCCATGTGACCTCTTGGTTACCTATGATCACAAGAATAACCTACTCCAATAAAAATAACTTGAACCAGAAAGTATAACCTTCAAAATATCTTGGGTCTAGTGAAACCAAATGGTACAAGTAGAGTGTGATCTAGATAGCTCAGTATCCAACCATTAAAGGATCTGTAAATTTACATTACCAAAAATAGTTCACAAAAACTAGTTTGAAATAAAAGTATAAAAATAGGTTTTTATCATTCTAAATAAAATAACACCAATTTCCCCTAAATAAACTCAACATCATTTTTTTCAAAATGGTTTAACATTTTAAAAATAGAGCCCAATCCGAAAAATAAGCAAACAATACCAAGATACACTAAAAAATAAATAGGTATAATAAATAGGAAGAAAAGTGAAACAGAATGTAATAATGAAAATAAAATTGTAAACCATGGGAAATATCCCTAGAGTGATCCCTAGACGTACTAAAATAAGACTAAACTACTAACATATGGTGCATCTACATATTCAATAACTAATTAGCTTCCCTAAACCGACCAATCTAGTGGCACATACCACCAAGACCAATACAGTTATGGGGGTACCAAACCATCTAATTAGGGAAGGTAATCAACCATTACTCAACCCTCTAAAGGACACCTAGAAATCCCATGATAATAGTATACCATATAAGTAGGAGTCCCCCACATGCATGACTCACCTTACCTGCTATCACAATACATGCCCACCCCAAACACTGGAACCACATATATGATAACCCATATAAAGAAATACTCTATAGGGGTTACCATAATACCAAAAATCATTCAAAAGTTCTAATCAGAACCTACAACATGTTCATTCTAAATACACTTTCAAATCTTTTATCAACTATTTTGAAAATCAATATAAACAACCACTTTCAAGAGTTCAATTCCAAACATACCTTTATACCAAATCCAATTTCATTTAAAACATTATTTAAAAACCAAGATGAAAACACGAAATGAAATTAATGATTCCAAATGGTATTCCACACCACTTGAAAAACCAACCATCTTCCAAAGTACCAAATAGGTCATATTCCTTGAACACCAATTTAAAATCACACTTAATTCATTAGAAAACAGAATGAGTTTAGTTAAACACCAAGATTTTAAAAGATACATACAGGTGTTTTGAAAATTATGTTTTATGTTAAAAAAGGACATCATAATTTGTGCGCCCATCTATGTGTGCAATCTGGGTATACATGGATGTGCCCACATTCAATGGCATACGACACACATTTTCCCCCTTAACAATTTTTAAGTAATAATACATGTTCCACCACTAACAAAACAATCCATGAATAAGTTACAAACCATAAACTTCACCACCAACCAAACACATAATTCTATGTTCATAATCCAATGATGATATCATAACACAACCATGGTTCAAAACCACTAAAAACAAAAAATTTCATTTAAAAGGAACAATTGATATTTTAATAAACACCTAATGTTCATACAATGTATCATAATTAGAGAACCCTTTTAAAAACCACTTCCACTAATATTTTGAAACATGAAAACATCATACCAACAAGTAAAAAATTCCAAAATTATGTGAAACAAATTTTTATATTATTTCACAACCCACAAGCATCAATAGAATGAGTCAGAAAGGAAAATAAAGGAAACACATTCCTTAATAGAGTGAGGATTCAATGAAACTCACAGATAAAATAGAGAACACCCCAAGGAATGATATAAATTCCCTAAAACCAATGAAATAGAATATATCATATCAACCCTAATATCTGGGGTACATCCAAAGAAGAACCCCACCAAGGGAGAACCCTAAACCAAGAGATGAAGGGAGAGAGATGAGGAAATTGAATAAAAATCAAAGGATCATACCTTATATTTAAAGGAGAAGAATCGACATATGGTTGGGATTAAGGGAGGAGGGTCTCCAAGGTCCTAACTAGTGATACTTTTTTGGAGGAGAGAGGAGAAACCTGAAATGGGGTTAAAATGTCAAAGGGGAAAAGTGGAAAATCCAATTTTTTAATGACTGGGTAGATTGCCTGGTTTGGCCGCATGATTTTACAAACCGTGTGCCAACCAGGAGAACCATAATAACTAAGGTAGATACCCCATATTTTTTTCCAAATGGTCTCAAACCATGCTCTAATCGTTCCATTTTTCACTATCTAATCCAGAACCAATCATCAGTGTTTTCACACAGTTTATGAAACTATGCACAAGCTGTGTGCTGAACCCCTATCCCCAAAATAAAAATATATGATTACCTAGAAAATGACACATGGTTACACCTAACCATGAAACCAAACCATTCACATGAAAAAACCATTATAAACCTTCTAAAACTCAAAACTTTTAAACTGTGACTCAACCAAAATATCCATATACATGAAAATAATAAAATAAAATAATTTTAATGGTTGGGGTGTGACACAAACTACTTTAATTCATCAAAAACATGTCAAAGTAATATATAAAATTCATTTCTAACTTTAATTGTATCCAAGTATATTTATTTTAACATTTTAATAACATTTATTTTATATTTCTATTTGTCAAACAGTTAATACCTCACCATTCTATAAGCCATAATGGTAATTATTTTTTTCCAAAAAATTAAAAAAATGACCATTTTAAAGATAATAATATTTCCTTTCAAATGACTATTTATATTCAAATTTTTCTTCTATATACCCCATATTAAAAATTATATATTTACAAAAAAATATGAGTATTCTACTTTTAACATTTCTTTAAATAAAATATAATTAATGTATTAATATCATCTAAGTGGAATAAAAAGGTAATAAACTCATCCCAAGGATGATTTTGGTAGAAAATAACTCATACAATGAAATATGGATTATTGTTATGGTAATTTTATAATATTTATAAAATCATATTTACGTTTAATTAAATCATTTACCCTTTACCAATGTAATTAAAAAATTACGAAAGTTAATATTCATAATATCAAAAAATTAAGTTGATCTTATTAAATAGTAAATATCATTCATATTAAAACCATGTACTTAATTTTTTCAAAACTCAATTCACATAAGTCCCAAAATTATGTTCAATTCAAATCCCGTAGTCATGGTGAGAAAATGGGTTTTTAAAGGGAAAATTTTGAAAAGTTCATTAAGCTTTTATATCTAATATTAAATATAAAAAGATTCCAATAGACAAAATTGGATTAATAGATTTATAATTGATCTAATTTGACTTAAAAACAACTTAAAAAATAATTCAACTGTGTAAATAAATTAGATGAAAAGAAAATTTTTGAATTACAATTTAGCATTTTTCACTATTTTTCCAAAAATGAAATTTCTAAAAAAACATCCAAAAAATTCACCATAACATAATTACAACATTCTAAATTCAATAGTGATTTTTATTTTATAAAATTCAATTTATCGATGATTATAAAATTAATTTTATTTTTTTTATATAAGGACTTGAAAAACTATTCATTTGAGAAAATATTATTTTTAAACATATAAATACTTTACAAATAATTATATTTTTCATTATTATTTTGTTTTATTTATATAAAAACAATATAAATAATGTTTTAAATGTTTTTATTACAATTAATATTACTATGTTTAATGGGTATGTTATCATTATCTTGTTTAAATGAATATAATAATATAATTATGTTTTTTAGAAACTCAGTGTTGCGTGTAAAACATTCCAAGTCAGTTTTGCGTGTATAGAAATCCATGTCGGTGCCATGTTTGTAAATTTTTTGACTTATTTCAATGAAATAAATCAATGAAAACAAATTTATTCGAAAACATTTTTATAAAAACTTTGGGTGTTACTATAGGAAATTTTCTTCAAGTGGTGATCTCACTTGTAGTTCAATTTAAATTAGAAATTAGAAATTAGAAATTTAAAAATTTTCATTCACTTTTATCTGTTTTTGGGGGACTATTTTCGGTTGTGAGAGTTCCTATTGTTATAGGGTTAACACTTTAACCATACAAGTGTTTTTATAAAATATTAAAAAAGGGATTAGAGGATTTCATTATATATATGGTTGGGTGGTGATCACTACTCCAATGGGGGAAGGGTTGATGAGGGATTCTCATACCTCTAGATAGGTTATGAATTTTGGACTAATGAAAATAGATCATGATATTAGGCACTAATTCAATAGATAATTATAATAAGGGGATTCATGGTTTATATATCTCTATGAATTACATGTTAGAGAGTGAATACAGAACACTAGAGGCTAGTGGGTTTTCATTAGCCACTTACACAACCCACTTAGAATTGAGAGGAGGTGGCCATGAAATTTTTTACAAGAAATTTGAGGTCCTAGAAGTGTAATAATTTAGTGTGGGTTTATTAGATTGGTTTAATAGAGTCTCTCACAATTTCCCTATCTAAGATACCCTATCAGTGGACTAGTTGGGATGGATTTTCATAAGAGAGATATTATATTTTCGTTGAATTTCTATTGGAATCATATCTAACCATGATTCTAGTTATATGGCCCATTTCTAGCACATAATGTTTAATTAAATGTGGTCTTAGTTGAAGTTGGGACCATATTACTAAACAAAAAATGGGTAGATTGAGAGGATGATTAAGATATAAGAGGATATGTTATAGGCTTGTGTGTTAATTTTTTTGTGGAGTAAGGGAGGACCATATGGATTTATAAGAGGTTTTATATAGTAAAAATTATTAAAATTTGATTCAAGTGTATTTCTATAATTCATTACATGCATGACTGTCTTTATTATCTCTATACTTGTTTGAGGTGAGCGAGTTGGTAATTGTTGGTCCAAGCCCAGTACCGAAGACCCCACAGATGGTTTTATTTATTGGGAAGTGTCTTGTCACCTCTAAAAGTAGGTACCATTCATATGATAACAAAAGGTGATGTATTTTAGAGTTTACTAAGAATAACTTGATATTCTTTTTTGTATCACATTGAACAAGTTATCATCAAATGAGAACGAAGGGAATGTTTATGGAATTATTTTTCAGAATGTTCAATATAGTTAAGTGAATATACCCCATGTATTATCGAATGGATATTCTTACAAGGTATCATTCTATGAAAATATATTTAACGGGTAACAACTAATGGAGATATTATATAAAGCCTTTATAAATATGATGTTATTTTGGTTATATCATATGGTACCGTATTAGTGCATTATAAGGAATGGTATATGATAAAATTATATTGATGAAAAATTGTATTATGAAACTTGGATATATAGTAATGATATATGAATCATGGTGTATAATTCTTATAACACCATAGGATTAATAAGGAAACCTAATTATAAATATTTAACATTCATATTCTATACCATATTGGATTTCATTAAACATTTCATAATTGGAAATGTATGTTTGAATTAAAATACATATTTAAATGTTAGATCCATGAAACAACCAAAAAATTACTCTTGAATTTTGTAATTCCTGAATAAATGAATGAACCATTGAGAATTTCTTAGGGGTTATATAAGGTTCCATTATCATTCAGATGATGTCAGTTTATATGTCCACATTCTCCTACTAATTAATGTGTCCTATTTTGAATACATGTTTACAACAAAATTTCGATGAAAATAAAAAAAATTATGGTTAAATTTGTTTTGATTGATGAATTATTATTTTTTTGTAAAATTTGGGTGAATATGTGATTTTATTGAACAATCTAGTGAATTATTCATTTTTTGTCTTAAATGGTAATTTTTTATTTATATAAATAATTTTAATTGAAATAATATTTTAATGTGATTTTTATGTTTTTGATTTTAAATCCTAAAAATTCCATGTTTTAATCTTGAATATTAATTTTTGGAGAACATTGTTTCAAAATTTTTTGGTTTATTATCCATTGTTTATTTTTTTGAATTTACTTATTCATTATTTATTATTTTGTTCTTATATGTGTTGATTATTTATGTGAAATGTACCCATGAAAGATAATTTTTTTCTTAATTACATAAAATTCATATTCAGATGCTGCATAAGCATGCTGCTGAGGTTACGTTGGATTAAAAAGAGGTTGTGTAGGTGTCAAGGGTCAATATTGAGTTCTCAAGCCTATGTAAATACAAACTTATAGTGGAAAGGAAGTACCCAAAACATAAGAGACTTTGTAAAGGTAAAAATAAATCCATGTAATGGTAACTAAAGTGATCAAAAAATGATGAATTTGTGTTTCAATGATTCATTTTTAGGTAACTATAGGGATATGTAATGGTAAGTTTCACTTCATCTCACTTGTGTAAATGTACATTCCCCACTCCATGAAATACATAAAGGTTAAGTAGAGCTAACATTAGGGTATATCCTACATTTTACAATCTATTATAGGGTAAATCCTATAAATTTATCTAGCTATGTAAGGGTAATTGTTTTTTAATCAAGGATATGAAAAGTTATCTCATATACTGAGACATATATAAAGATACTGCAATGCCAAATTAAAACTCATGGAGCCATATAATTCTAAATATGAAATCATATATAATTGTAGCTAGAGTCTTTGTAAAGAAAAAAATGAGGGAAGCTATTGATTTTTGGTGAACCTTGAGAGAAATGAACTGATGCTATGTCTTATCCAGATTAATGAATCTTGGTGCAAGGGCATGTTTCTTGTAGGGGAGATCAATTAATGAGATATTTTAGCTTGAGTAATCACATGGATGAAGATCCATACTGATTGATAGCCATATAGTGATAAAGTATGTGAAATAATTGTGGGTGATTATGAGAATGAGGCTGTAATTGGCACAATACATAATAAAATAGGATACATATATATAGAGGATATAAGAGAGATAGTTTGGGAGATGGTGGAGAAGTTGTGATAGTAAGGGGATGGATCAGAGGCTCAAGTAGTACCGGGGAAGGAGTTTAGGGCAGTTTAATTTTGAGGAAATAGGTGATATCATTATAGAATCTTATTTATCAATTATTATTTATTTCCTTTTATACTATGTCATGAAATTTTTATTTGATATCCTTTTTATTTCTACTGTTATCTTATGTAACTAAAAGATTTTATGGGAATTAAATAAGATAAATTGAAATATATTTTACTTATTTTTACTTAAATTTTAAATTATAGATAACCATTATTATTTAATAAATGACTCACACCAGAATATATTTATTTTCTAATAATATTTTGAAAAATGAAGTTAGAGTTACATTTATTAAAGAAGTTCAAAATTTTTTCATACTTTAGTGAGATCAATTGATTATGTGAGGTTTCACTAGAAGTTCATAGTGTGTGTTTTTGAGATAGAGTTCTCGTTTTCTCTTCTTTATAAGCATAACTTCTTCCTTACTTCATGTTCTAATGGGTGAAGAGTAAGCGATGAATTTAATTTATAAATTAAATTTTATTAATTTAATTGGAAAATCTTTAGGTTCAACTGTGTCTATCAAGATTCATTACCATCCTAAGATTGATAAAAATTTAAGATCATAATAGAGTTCATTGGGTCCAATTTTTTACCATGCGATAAGTAGTTACTTAAAATTTCTTTCAAAAAATATTTCTAGCACTTTAATGATTTTGTTTCTAAAATTTGGTTTTTTCTCATTAATGTATAAATATTTTAATCTAATTACACATTTTTATGACCTCTATATCATCCTATAAATCTAAAGATAAACATTTAATTCTTGATATCAAAAATTAATACACTTCACTAAGAAATTAAATGAAATCTAAAATGGTAAATTTTGAAATTTAAATTTAAGATTATTTAAAAGAATACCGGAATTTTCCCCACCTCAACCTAGAAACCAAAATGTAGAGATCCATAGGTTAGGGATTAAAAATTCAGAAAAATTTAAATTAATACATATTTTATTTAGTTATCCCTTATGTATTGGAACACTGATCTTGAAAAATAATACCTCTATATTATTACCTTTTTGAATAGACTATCTAGTGTGTATTCTTTAGAGTTTATTGAAGACTTTTATAGTGTAGATAAATAATGACCCTTACATGATCTAAGTGATGAGGAGATAGGGTTGATAGTTTTCCCATTATGTTTGAAGAGTAAGGATAGAAGCTGGTTATGAAACATAGATGAATAGTTTTTTGATATTTGGGACTATGTAATCATTGCTTTTGTAAAGAATTTCTATTCTATTAATTTGGTCACTGAGGTGTGGAACAAGATCACTAATTTTTTTCAGGATTAGGAAGATATTTTCCTTAGGACATGGGATATATTTATAGGGGTACTTATTTGGGGTCACAACCATCATCTATCTCACCATATCTTAATGTAAATAATTTAAAATTGTCTCACTACCAACTAATAACTATTGTTGGATAAAATTTTGGTGGTAATTTTTCTGATATGACAATTGAGGAGCTAAAGAAAATATTTGATAAAATTTATCAAAATTTTAATCATAATATTTATAAAAAATGAAATATCCCTAGGAGTGACTTGTATCTTTTAGATGTATTTTTTGTTAAAATTTGGATATTTTACTTAGGGAGAAATGATCTTACTGTGTCTTGTATGTGAATTCTAGAACCTGTTGTCACAATTACGATCTACCGTCCCAAATATTTTATAAAGAAACTTGTACTGGGTAAAAAATTAATATGTAGTATATTTGTCTAATTTTATAAAATAACTATAATGATGTTTTAAAAATCATTTGAACATATCACAGAGAGAGTAAGGTATTATGAGACAACCTAACCCTAGATTCCCACAATAGATCGAACTAGAATTTCAAAATCAACATAGGGATGAAACTTCTAATCCCAAAGAGAAAGTAAGGGTAACTTTATAGTAGTTTATAGAATGGTTTTATTTACAGAATCCCAACATGATTATGAAAATGTATAAATATATGATAGGATGTTCAATTTGGAGCATAAAGTGGGATAATTAGCTAGAGAGTTGGGTGGTAGAGGAAAGGGAAAGAAAACAATCACTTTTCAGGCCATCCTAGGACAAAATGAAATGGATATAAACATAACATATAAATTTAAAACACAATAAAATTTTAGCAAACATCCATGGGAGGGAAAGATAAAATATTTAACTGAATCTAAAATAAAAAATCTAGAAAACAAAGAATCATAAAAATAGGACAATAAGAACCAAATAAAAAAAATTGATGAATATTAACTTGAAAGAGATGAGGAATAAAAAATATTAAGTCAAAATTGATCATGGAAGGTAAGAAAAATGTTCAATTTTAATATAAATAGAAAATAAAACTTATTTTTAGTCATTATTCTCCTCCCATTATATTTACCCAAAGATTTAAATAGAAGAATAATGAAATGGAATACTTAAAATTTCTTGAAATGTTTAAAAACATTATCTCCCCAATTACATTTGTTTAATACTTAAAAATTATATCATCATAACATAAATTGCCCAAAATGTTTTTGGATAATAAAACATACTAGGGAGAAATGGACCCCACTAATTTAATAGGGAAGTGTAGTGATATCTTATTAAATAATTTACCTTCAAAATTTAAAGACCCAAAAATATTTATTACAACATGATGATTAGGATAAATAAAGGATATAAATGACTTTTATGACTTGGGTGATACTATCAATATTATCCTTTTCTATTTTTTGAGAAATTGGGTCTAGGGAAGCTAAAATAATCCCTTATAAATCATTAGATGGATGAGGGGTTTATTAATCATCTAATTAGTAGGGTGGATGAATTTTTAGTCAAATAAGAGAAGCTCATATTTCAAAAATATTTTAGTATCCTTGAAAGGGAGTGTTATTAAAAGGTTCATATCATTCCATGCAATCATTTCTTAGATACAATTGGTATAGTTATAGATGTTTTAAATTATATATATACACTAAAAATTTGTTAATATTATATGAGTTTCATGTTTTTGAGAAATAAAAACTTGAGGTTAGCTGGAAATTGATAGATATTGATGAATAATTCTTTATAGATTTGTTAATGTGGTATTTCATTGATCCTTTTGAGGGAATAATTTTAGTGTTAGTTAATATACAATTCAAGTTAAATTATGCTGAATCTAAATCTATAAAATAACTTGAATGAATTGGGATAATTCAGATCATAATTAAGAAAATCATTACTAAGGATTTATATGTGGTCTATATTTAACAAAACTATTTTTTGAGAATTTTTCTTAGGTTTTAGTTCAACAGTCACAATATTCTCCTTGGGAAATAATTCTATCCCACTAATCCTATCTTCATTAATTTCCTTTGAATTTTTATCCTAAGATCTCTAAGTGTATTTTAGAATCTATTTAAGTTGAAAATGAGTGTTCCATGTATTAGGTTAAGTATGGAGTTTTCTAATTCCCTTTAGAAATAAAAAATAAAATTTACTAAACCATCGAGAGTGCCAAAGATAAGAATATTAATAAATTTATAGAGACGATTGAATATCTTGTTCCAATAAAAATGAGTTTTTTAGAAGATTTTTTTATATTTTTGATCTTTAGGAACTCTTGGGTGAGCTTGATGATGTTTTTTCATCTTCTGGTAAAAAGAGAAATTACGGTATTTGAGTTTTTTATTTGGGAGATAGTGAATTGTTTACAATATCTTATGCACCTATTTCTTAGTCGTTGGATGACTCATGTGTGGGGGAGAACATGGAGAATGATATTTTTGTGATGCTATCTTTATTATTCGGCCCTTTTTTGATATTTTAGGTATAAAAATAACAATAGATGACAACTTCATTCCTAATTTTTTAGAGGAATTTAGAATATTTTTTTTATTAATACCGGGTTTCAATTATTTATCATATAAAAGGCCTAATGTTCCACAAACAAATTTAAGTAAAAATCATAAAAAATTCATACCTTTTATGTGATAATAGAAAAAACATAATGTGAAAAGGCTTCATGAATACTACAAATATAGGTCTCTATATGATTAATCCCATGGTTTTTGAATTTTTTTTATTATATGTATCTTACCCATGTGATTGTACAACCTTCCAAAATTATAGAGAGTAGAAATCTTAAGTACTTTTTCATCCATGAAGTTTTCCCACTATAATATTATTTTCTTTCACATTCATAGATATTAATTTATATACTTTCCCATTTTTTTGGTTTCATTTTCTGATTTTTAATGATAGTAATATCATGGATAAATTTTTTACACTTTTTAGGTAATTTTATAGGAGAATAAAAGTGGAGTTTCAAGTGTTTAGGGAGAGAAATTTCAAGCCTTAGCATAAATACCCTGTACCAACCATTAGGGGAGTATTTTTTCTCATTATTTAAATTTTATATATTTTTAATATTAATGCTTCATTCCATAGTTTTTTCTCTAATATTTTTTCTTTTATGATTTTTTTTCCTTGAAATTAATTATTTGGGTGAATTTATTATTTATTTGAATATGATTTTTTTGAAACTATATTTCATTTAATGATGAAATTATTAATAATCTATTTTTTTAAAACCAATTTACTACATAATTGACCCATTTTCATAGAATCATGAATATTTATATATTTTTTCTTACAATATTTACTATTAAAAATTTTATTTTTCAAAGATGAATTATAAATTTTATAATTATTTATTTAAAGAAAAAATATGTGAATATTAATTTTATTTGAGAAGTGATGAAGTTTTGGAATCATGTTGCTTGTGTCCCATTTTTATCATTAAACTTTATTTTTAAACTATTGAAATTTCAAAAATGTTTTTACTTGAAACTTTTTTAAATGGTTTCCTATACTTTAGGATTCAACATGGTGGATAATTTTGGGTTTTAAAATTGGGGGAGGGGTTATTCATTTTTAGATAATATACATCAATGTTTTACACATTGAAATTTTCTAAATAGTTTTAAATTTGAATGCTCTTCAATCTTTATTTAAAATTTTCATTGGTTCTGAATTTTTCATAACAATGAGAGCTATTTTTTCACTTAAAGGAGGTTAATTTTTACTATTAGTATATTGATTTAATTGGGTACATATTTCTATTTTTATTTTTTTAATAATTTTCTTATAGTAAAATCTTTAGATAAATCATTGAAATTTTCATTAAACATGAACATTTTTATGGGAAATAAATTCATTAAATTTAAATCAAAATGGGATATGAAATAAAGTCATAATACATAATAAATTGTTTCCATTAAGAAATAACTGATGGACGAGTTAATTATTAATTATTTTTATATATTAAGATAACATATCCACTCATTTGAGTATGTTTATCTTTTTCTTAAATTGTGAGATTCAATTCACTTGGAGAAAAATAAATGTTTATAATTTTAATAAGATGAAAAATGAAGATTAATTAGTTATAATGAAAATTTTTAGTTTTAATGAAAATCATAAACTAAGAAACCAACATTAAACCAAGCCATTTTATTTAAATATAGAAAGCAGATTTAGTATTTGAGAGATTCCATGGGGGGAAAATCCATTAGAAAACTAACTCATTATTGGAACCTATTTTTTTCAATCTTAAGAACAGTTTTCATTCAAATTAACTTGATACATGGATAAATTGATTCTTTATGAGTGCGGTAATTTGATGTAGCCTATTTGGAATATAGTTTTAAGAATTATTCCTTAGAAAATATCAATGCTTTGTTGAATATTTTTTATTTTATTGAAGAATTATTAATATTTGTCAAATTTGGTTGAAATTTTAATCTCATTTATTAAATAGGTGAATTTTTTAATTTTTGGGATTAAATGGAAATTTATTATTTATCTAATTTTTTAATTGAAATATTATTTCATCTTTATTTTGGTGTTAATGGTTTTAATTGTTAAAAGTTTCTTATTTTCATCTTGAATACTAATTATTGTAGCACATCTATTATGATATTTTTAAGTTTATTAGGCATGGCCTAATTCTGTTTAAGTTAATTAATTATTTTCTATTAATTTATTCACATTAGTGTTGATTTTTTGTGTTGAAGGTACCTATGTAAGGGAACTTATGTATTTTGAAACATATATAAATGTCACAAACAATGAATAGTATTCTCAATTATGTGATTTATTTATTTAGTTATTTATATTTTTTATAGAGGTTCAAAACATGTATTTTTGAATATATTTTAAAAATAATGTGTTTTTACATATCCCATGGTTTGGCCACATAGTTGTCCAAAATGTGTAAAATTCATGTATATAAGTTCTGTAATTTAATCAAACTAACTCACAAGGTCGGTGTAAGGTTTAACTAACTATGAGACCCAATTGTGTTAGTTTCCTAGGTGTATCTGTTGAATATTGCATGGTTGACACATAGTTTATCCAACCGCAAGGACAAACCATGTGGATTGCACAAGATTAGCATTTTTGGAATCCCAAAATACCTAAATCTAATTTTAACCTCATTTTAGCTCACCCATATCCCTTTCTTATCCAAACACCCATATATCTTCAAGAGGGATTCCCCTAAATTCCTCCCACCATCTTCCTCCCCTCCTATTCAAGGTGTTATCATACTATTTCTTATGTGATTCTGTCTGTTAGGTTCTCTCTCCCATAATTCCCTTTATAATATTCTTTTCTTATTTTCTTAAACCCCAATTTTATGAATACCACCTTTTTTGAACCCTAGAATAGAGTTTTAGTGATAAATTTGTTTTAGTTCTCAATTTTAGGGTGTTTGATGGGTTTCTTGGGTATTTATTATTAATAAATCGAGTGTTTTGATATCTCCTTATTTGATTGAGGAAGGTTTTTTTCATGTCCGGTCCTCGGGGCCCATGCTGTGACTACCCCAAGCCTACTTTCCATAGTCCAGGGGCTGGTGACTAGCACCAAAGGCATAAATATCTATGCTTGGAAGGCATTTCCTTTAAAAAATTAAAAAAACAAAATAGAGTACGCAAAAGGAAGTAAAAACTAAGTATAAATGAATACAAAATAGTGTGCTAGAAAGTAAATGGTCCAATATACAAACACAACTAAACAACAAGTACAAGTAAAAAAGGACAAACAATTGAAAGTAAAGATAAACTCTTGGATCGTCCTTTGAGGTTCCTACCTGAGGGGTAGGTATAGATGGCCAACTCAGCACTCACGTCCATCAGTCTCCTCCGTGTGCTGACTCGTTGCAAGGTCCACCTCTGGGTATCGTTCAGTCATGGTGCTCTCGGCCTCTGTCAGTGCTGTCTGTCGTCTGCATCCAACATAATGAGGTGCGGGCATAGCCCGTGTAGGGGTGAGTATAACGATACTTAGTAGGGACCCCAAGACCCAAAAGGTTTCAAAATATCCACTAAGGACAAAAAAAATAAGAAAGATACAATTAGGAAATATCAACCAACCCTACTTAGGTATGTGCCCATACATATACCTAATTTACCAATCTTAGTTCGGCTCCAAATCTTGATCCCAAGCACAAACCAATTTCCACAAAGGATGTAAAGTCTATCACCATGTTGATAATGGTTGAAAGAAATGACTACGCTCAAAAAGGTATGCCATAATAGTATAGTGATATAGATGATTAGATGTATCCATGAGATCATCTAAGCTGTTAGACCCACACAGGATACAGGACCAACTAAGCTGTCGGACACAAACATGACAGAGGGCAGCTATCTCGTCTAAGCTGTCAGACCCACACAGGATACAGGAATAACTATCTAGTCTAAGCTATCAAACCCACATAGGATACATGACCAGCTATTCTATCGGACCCACACAGGATATAGGAATAGAAGTCAGAATTGTCGAACCCACACATGATTTCGGAATATTAGTCATCGTAGTTGAACACACGGAGGATTCAAGTACAGTAGTCGTCGTAGTCGCAACCAACTCTAGGGTTCCTGCACACAACAAGCTCGATTCTGAGAGGTTCTGCTTCTCTAGAAAAGGGGGTATGATACATAAACTATCATGAAGTCCTGAGTTGATGTATCCCTAAGTTCCGTCTCATCAAAATAAACCCAACGCGACAGGCAGCGCGTCCATCGGATGCCCGGTCTGAGAGTTATAGGTTTTTCCATTCAAGGGGCCCAGTTGGATTTATGCTCGATCCAAACCCAGACATTTTCCAAAGTCATCCACAAGTCATATAGAGTATCATAAAAGGACCACCTTGTCGCAAAGGTTGCAGTGCCGCAGACGGCGCGTCGTTCTGACGCGCGGTCTTGAAGATATTCACATTTATGTGATGTCGGGCCTGGCTCGTCAAGCCCAGTGGGCTGGAAGGTCGTCCTGACCCGACTCAGTGGGTCTGACTTGGTTGGGGGTCAGTCCGGCCCAGTTTTGCGGGTTCGACCCAACTGGGGGGTTGGCCCGGCCTGGTGGGGCGTGGCCCACCTGCGGACCGGGCCCATGGAGCGGGCCGGTCCGGTTCCCTCGGCGGCGCCAAGAGGCGCCGCCTCTCCTTGCTCAGCTGCCGAATCCGGCCGGTTCATTCTAGCGCGAGCGACCTGCATAGAAGGCTGCTATTCCTCCCATGTTGTGCCAAGAGGCACCACGATTCTTCAGCCTGGCCGGCAGGTGGCCGACCGGTTCGCCCGGCGAGCGGCCCACGGTTGTGGGCTACAGTTCCCCCAATGTGTGGCGCCTACGGGCACCACAAACCTCCATACTGGCTAGCCGTAGCTGGCCGATTCTTCTAGCCCGGACGGCATGAGGCCGGCTGGTTCTTCTCCGACCTGAGCGGCCTACGGATGCGGGATGCAATTTTCCACCACGCGGCCGGCGGGACGGCGCCGGTCCACCACCACCTCGGCCCGGCCTGGCTGCGGCCTTCGGTCACCACCACCTCATGTTCGTGGTCTTCTTCCTCTGGAACGGCGTGATGGCACCACTCCCTTTTGGATTCGCCTCCATTGTTAACTCAATCAACAATCACCGAAGGGTCATCGACCGTGTTTTTTCGTCCCGCGCCCTCTGCGTTAAGTGATAACAAAAAATAATTGGCCACCATCAATCCAAATTTAATCGCCAATGTATGAGTGTATAATTACCACATTCAAATAAATACACCAAATTCACCCTACCTCGTAATTGACGTTGCACGATGATGATCCATGGAAGACTGGAATCACAGAGGTTGGGCGTCGCGGAAGATGGTCATCATTCCGTCAACACCGGAGGAAGAAGAGTTCAGAACGTTGTGTTGAGACAACACCTTTGGTGTACTTTGTGGGTGAGGGTGCCTCCTTTCCTTGCACTAGTTGAAGAAGTGGAGGAGAAGTTGCTTCATGTCCTATGGAGACGTGAAACATTCTTTGTCGAGTGGAAGATGTTCTTCGCATTCTTCATGAGAAGAAAGCTTTCCTTCTAATTCTCCAAAGCCTCCCAACAGAATATTTTCCAAGACAATAAACAAAATAGGATCCCTCCTATTTTAATGATGCCATGAAATATTATTGAATTCAAAAGAATTCATCACACCACAAATTTATTAATTATGGCATTAATTAATTGTGTTGGCACAATTAAGGGGAGGGAGGTGGAGAGGATCCACCATAATGTGGGAGTTTAATATTTAAAAGGGTGTTTCAAATAGTTAAAGGGGAGTTAAAGGGTTAGATGCACGTGTGGACCCCGCCACATATTATCCTCCCATGGGAGGTTATGTGGGAGTTGGCCCCACCTCCAAATTCCCATTGGAGAAATTAAATGCCCCCTAAATAAATAAAAATATGTCACATATTTTTATCTAATTTATTTAGGAACCCCAAAAATTAACTTCTACTCTCAACCAAATGCAACTATGGTAGAGGTATCCTTAAGGGAATATTGGCACTGCGAGTTCATCGGTGTCCCCAAATTTCAATTCCAAACACCAGTTCTAAAGATAAAAAAACCCACACGTACGGTTACTGAACGTACATGAACAAAACTTTAGGAATTTATTCCAGGAACACTGGGACTCTGAATCAGGGGCCGTCAGAAACTGCAGACTCATGAAATTACAAAGAATTTAAGAAAAAAATTTCCTTGAAATTTCCAGGTCTTTAAATTAACCCAACATCAGGACTTTACATCCCCGTAATGCTACAACGGACACTAGGGAAACAAATGGGGGTACTGAGAACGCATCTGAGTCTCCCGCTCCCATGTGCTCTCCTAGAGGTTCTCGTGCTGCCAGCGAACACGCAACATAGGAATCGACCGTCAACACAGGACCCTCTCTTTTCGATCCTCAATCTCCACCAGAACCACCATGAATGTCGCCCCATCATCAATGTCCATCTCCCCATGGTTGATGATTTGGGACGGGTCGTGCACGTATCTCCTCAGTTGAGATACGTGGAAGACGTCGTGCACTTGGTGCAACTGAGGTGGAAGGGCCAAGCGGTAATCCACCTCGACTACCTTGCTAAGGACCTGAAAATGTCCAATGAATTGCGGAGATAACTTGCTGCCTTGGCCAAATATTTGTATACCTCGTTGAGGTGAGAACCGTAGGAAGATGTGGTATCCATCCTCGAACTCCAGTGGTCTCTATCTCCTATCAGGATAGGACTTCTGTCTACAATGTGCAGTCTTCATCTTCTCCTGGATGATCTGCACCTTCTCCATCGTAGCCCGAACCATCTCTTATCCTACAAGTGCTGACTCCCCTGGGTCAGTACAACACCGAGGTGATCTACAAGGTTGGTTGTACAGTGCCTCGTAAGGGGCCATCCCGATGGTGGAGTGGTAGCCGTTGTTGTATGAAAACTCCACCAAGGGTAAGTGATCCTCCCAGCTGCGACAAAAGTTGAGGATTCATGCACAGATCATATCCTCAAGAGTCTGAATGGTCCTCTCTATCTGACCATTCATCTAAGGATGGAAGGTGGTGTTCAAGCGAAGCTGCATTCCAAAAGCCTCATGTAACCCCTTCCATAGCCAGGAAGTGAAATGAGAATCTCGATCGGAGATGATAGTCGATGGAACACCATGAAGCCGTACGATCTTCAAAATGTAGAGGCGTCCCAAGCTCTCTACTAAGACCTTCTCTCTGATCAGTAGGAAGTGGGACAACTTGGTGAGTCAGTCTACGATCACCCAGATAGAGTCGTGTCCTCTGGATGTACGTGAAAGTCCCGTCACAAAATCTATGGATATCCCGTCACACTTCCACTCTAGAACCTCTAAGGGTTGAACCAAGTCTGCTGGAACTTGGTGCTCTGCCTTCACTTGTTGACAAGTGAGGCATTGAGAGACAAAACCTGCTACTAATTTCTTCATACCTGGCCACTAGTGCTGTCATCTGAGGTCCCGATACATTTTCGCCACTCCTGGATGTACCGCTAGAGGGTAAGTGTGGAACTCCCTTAACACCTCCTCCTATAGTGCAACTGGTACCATGGTACGTCCTCTAAAGATAATGAGGTGCTCCCCACCTTCAACAAATCTATCAGTTTCCTGCCCTGAGGATATCTAAGCACGTCACATCTCACAGTCAACGTCCCCACGCTATGCCTCTTAGACTTGCTGAAGAAGTCGAGGAGTGACTGTGAGAAATTGAAGAAAGGCTGCTCCATCTCTATCCACAAAGGATATCTATAAGGCAGAAGGCTTCTCTGTCACCTCTCCTAGCAGCTGAATGCCTGATCTCCTACTGAGAGCATCTGCTACAAAGTTGACATTCCCAGAAGTATAGACTATATCAAAGTCATAGTCCTGGAGGAACTCGAGCCATCGTCGCTGTATGAAGTTCATGTTCTTCTGAGAGAAGATATACTTGAGACTATGGTGGTCAGAGTAGACTGTAAAATGCTCTCCCATCAGATAGTGTCGCCACATCTTCAAGGCGAAGACCACTGCTAATAACTCTAGGTAATGGGTAGTGTAGTTCTGTTCCTGCTGTCTCAACTACCATGAAACATATGCGATCATTGCTCGCTCCTGCATCAGGACACACCCGAGTCTGGTCCCTGATGCGTCCCAGTAAACTATGTACCCTACGACCTCTTCTGGTAGCCTCAATATGGGCGCACAAGTCAGCCTCTACCTCAACTTCTGAAAGCTCTACTAACATCTATATAACCACACGAAGGGTTTCCCCTTATTCATCAACGCCGAAAGTAGTGCTGCTACTCTGGAGATTTTTGGAAAAAATATTCGATAGTACCCAGCTAGACCCAGGAAACTCCGCACCTCTGTTACACTCCTAGGTGGCTCCCAAGAAAGCACTGCCTTGATCTTCGCTGGATCCACTACAACTCCAGCCTCCAAGATGACGTGACCCAAGAAGTGAACCTCTTGAATCCAGAACTGGTACTTTGAGAGCTTAACATAAATCTATTACTATCAGAGTGTATCCAGTACTACCAGCAAATGATAGGCGTGCTCCACCTCATTAGTCGAGTAAATTAGTAAGTTGTCGATGAAGACTATGAAAAAGCGATCGAGGTAAGGCTGGAAGATCCTGTTCATGGGACTGATGAACACTACTAGAGCTTTGGTTACGCCAAATGGCATAACTAAGAACTCATAGTGGCCATACTGACACCTGAAGGTTGTCTTCTGTACATCCTCATCTCGAACTCTGAGCTGGTGATAGCCTGACCTGAGGTCTATCTTGAAGAACCATAGTTCTCCCTTGAGCTGATCAAAGAGGTCATCAATCCTCGAGAGTGGGTAATTGTTCTTCACTGTCACCCGATTCAGGTGAAGGTAGTCGACACATAGTCACAAGCTCCCATCTGCCATTTTGGCTAACAAAATCGGTGATGCCCATGGTGAAACACTCGTTCGGATAAATCCCTTCCCCTGAAAGTCCTCCAGCTGTACTCGCATCTCATGAAGCTCCGCCGGAGCCATCCGATATGCTGGAGTAGATATCAGTGTTGTACCGGGGTATAGGTCAATGTATAAGTCTACCTCTCTACGAGGAGTTAGTCATGGAATGTTGTCAGAAAAAACATCTGCATACTAGTTCACCACAATAGGAAAACTCGGACACTGCACATCAACCGCTCCGAGGATGAGACAAGCCTTACGATGTGTGATCGGATGCCCCCTCCTCTACGTAAGTCCATACTGTGCTACTAAGGCTCCCTTCTCACTGGTGAAGGTGAACCTGGTCCCATCCGTGCGGATACACCGCACTTTGTGCCTAATACAGTAAATCTGAGCATGAACTGTGGATAACCAGTTTTTACCCAAGATGACGTCGTAAGGCCTTGACACCACTACAAGAATATCCCAGCCGAACATATCTCCTCCAAGAGTAAGCTCACACTGAAGACCCAGTGTGTAATCATCATGTTTTCTCCCGTAGGAGTCTCTAGTAGTAAGGATCGATCCAACAGCTCCGTTGGAATCTCTGAGATCTGAACAAGGGTAGCGACAATAAAATAATGACTCAAACTTGTGTCTATAATTACTGCATAAAGGGTGGAATAGACACAAATAGTACCTATAATCATATCAGGTACACTGTGCTCATAGGCGTCAACTGCCTGGAGCTGAGCCCACCTCTATCCGCCAGCTCCCCACGTTCGGGGTGGACCTCCTGGTGGTGGTGCTGCTAGAGGCTTGAAACGTCATCCACCACCCACTGCTTGGGCAGCTCCTCTATCACGTCCGCCTGATCCCAGTGGACCACCACAGTCAAACCTCTGCCTCTCCCTAGGAGGTATCTCTACTGTTTTCTGCTCATCTTCATGGCGGGTTGGGCAGTCATGAGCCATGTGGCCCTGCCCGCCGCATGCATAGCACTACCTGCTCCTCGTATAGATGACTCTGTCTCATGTGCCCCACACAACCGAACCTGTATCCTTAGGTCACCCACCTGATGGATTAGTCCGCTTGGACCTCTATGTTATTTGTCTACTACCGGCTGCAGAAGACTCTGCTACGTGTCGCCCTGTGGTGGGTCTCGCCACTGGTGACTGCTTAGCGAGCAATCTCTCCACTAGAAGGGCTCACTCCAGTACCCCGTCCTATGTTGGAATGCTAAGGGTAATCTTCAAAGACATAATATCATGCCTGATTCCCTGGTCGAAGGTCCGGGCCCGGAAGAACAGGTCCCACACCATATTTGTGGAGTAGCGTGAGAGGTCGGTAAACCTCGTTGAGTACTGAGCTACTATCATTCCGCCCTACTGCAGATGTAGTAACTCCTAAATCCGAACTGCACAAAGGGTGGATAGAACAATCTCTACAAAGAACAGACTCTCGAAGTCTACCCAGAGTAGTGATGTCTCGTCATGCACCTTGAGAATCAGGCTCCACTATCTGCGTACTGCTGCATGTAGGAGACTTGCGGCAAGGATCACCATAAGGTCGGATGGTGTCCCTACCAATATGAAAAATCTCACTATAGCCTCCATCCAATCCTCAACTACCTGTGGGTCTGTCTCTCCTCGGATCCTGGGCGGCCTTTGGCGCTGGAACTCATGTAACGCACTCAGCCAGCGTGAACTCTCTGCTGCTAGAGCTGGTGGTATCAGTGGCCCAACAGGTAGTAGTACCGCTTGTACCTCAGCTGTGATGAGGCCCTACACCGAGGCCTCATCGCTCAGTGGGATACCATCTTGTACGTAACTCTGAACCATATTTGGATGCCTTTGTGGGGCCATCCTGAAAATAAACAAGTGCGTAATGTTTAAAACAGTATAACTGATGAGCTGACACAATGTAATCACAAAGAAAACTTTTTTGAATGAAACACACACACAATTAGTGTTTTTGTGAACTGAGTCGGAAATCAGAGGCCAGGGTCTTGGTGTATAGATACGTCAGCCGCCCCACAAACACTGGACTCCTTGGACTGAAAAACACACTCAATACTCTTAACACTATTGCTTCATAGAAAAGAATGATCAGAGCCCTGAGTTTTCTGGTAGAACCAACTCCTCTGATACCAATTTGTCATGACCCGTCCTCAGGGCCTGTGACGTGACTACCCCAAGCTCTCCTTCCATAGGCCAGGGGCTAGAGGATAGCAACAAAGTCATAAATATCTATGATGGGAAGGCATTGACTTTATAAAAGTAAACAAACACAATAGAGTACACAACAGGAAGTAAACACTAAGTAAAACTAAATACAAAAGAGTGTGCTAGAAAATAAATGGACCAGTATACAAACCCAACTGAACAACAAGTACAAGTAAAAGGGAAAAAAACTGAATGTAAAGAGAGGCTCCTGGATCATCCTCCGGGGTTCCTACCTGAAGGGTAGGTACAGATGGGAACCAAAGCACTCACATCCGTTAGTCTCCACCGTGTGCCGACTCGACGCAAGGTCCACCTCTCGGTACCATCCAGTTGTGGAACTCTTAGCCTCCGTCAGCATTGTCCGTCGTATGCATCCAACACAACGAGGTGCGGGCATAGCCCGTGCAGGGGTGAGTATAACGATACTCAGTAGGGATCCCGAGACCCGCAAGGTCTCACAATATCCACTAAGGATAAACAAAATAATAAAGATACAATTATGAAGTATGAACCAACCCTAATTAGGTATATGCCCATACATATACCTAAGTTACCAATCTCAGTCCGACTCCAAATCTCGAGCCCAAGAAGAAACCAATTTCCACAAAAGATGTAAAGTCAATCACCACATTGATAATGGTTGAAAGACATGACTCATCTCACATAGGTATGCCAGAATAGTAGAGAGATATAGACGATCAGATGTAGCCACTGGATCATCTAAGATATCGGATCCACACATGATACAAGACAAGTTAAGCTGTCAGATCCACACAAGATACATGCTAGCTATCTCGTCTAAGCTGTCAGACCCACACATGATACAGTACCACCTATTCTCTCACACCCACATAGGATATAGGAATTGAAGTCAGAACTGTAAAATCCACACATGATTATGGTAGAGTAGTCATCGTAGTCGAACCCACGGAGGATTCTAGTACAGTAGTTGTCGCAGTCGCAACCATCTCTAGGGTTCCCGCACACAGAACGCTCGATTCCGAGTGGGTCCGATCCTCAAGAAAAGGAGGGTCGATATATCAACTATCACTAATTCCTGAGTTAATGTGTCCCTAAGTTCTGTATCATCAAAAGAAACCCAACGCGACAGGCGGCGCGTCAACCAGACGCCCGGTTTGAGAGTTATAGGCTTTTACGTTGGAGGGGCCCAGTTGGATTTACGCTCGATCCAAACCCGGCCATTTCCAAAGTCATCCAAAACTAACTAATATTATTTCAAAAGTACCGCCTCGTCACAAGGGTCCCAGTGCCGCAGATAGCGCGTCATTCGGACACACGATCTGGAAGATATTCTCATTTAGGAGATGTCGGGCCTGGCCCGTCAAGCCCAGTGGGCTGGCGGGTCTGACCTGCCTGGGGGTTGGCTTGGCCCAGTTTGGCGGGTCTGACCCAGCTGGGGGGTCGGTCTGGCCCGGTGGGGTGCGGCCCACCTGTGGACCCGGCCCACGGAGCGGGTCTGTCCGGTTCACCCGGCGGCACCGCCTCTCCCTGCCCGGTCGGCCAAAGCTGGCCGGTTTTATCCTGTGCGAGTAGCCCACACAGTGGGATGCTATTCCTCTGACACTTCTCCAAGCGACATCGTGGTTCTTCAGTCCATCCGGAAGGCGGCCAGCTAGTTCGCCCGGCATGCGGCCCGTGGTTGCGGCCCACATTTCTTCCACCACGCATCTCCTACAGGCACCGTGAACCTCCAGCTCGGTCGGCCATAGCCGGCTGGTTCTTCAAGCCCGGCCGACATGAGGCTAGCCGGTTCTTCTCCGGCCTGAGTGGCCCAGGGATGCAGGCCATGGTTTCCTCCATGCGGCCGGTGTGACGACGTTGGTCCACCACCGCCTCGGCTCGGCCTGGCCACGACCTTCGGTTGCCGCCACCTTCGGTCGCCACCTCCTCATGGCCATGGTATTCTTCCTCCGGCGGGGTGCGACGACACCGTGCCCTTCCGGCTCTGCCTCTATTGTTAACACAATCAAGAATCAACGGAGGGTCTTCGGGCTGTGTTTGTTCGGCCCGGGCCCTCTGTGTTAAGTGATAACAAAAACTAATTGGCCACCGTCAATCCAAATTTAATCTCCAAAGTATGAGGGTATAATTCAAACGTTCAAAAAAATAATCCAAATTCCCCCTACCTCGTAATTGACGTTGCACGATGATGAGCCATGGTAGATGGGCATCACGGAAGTCGGACGTCGCGGAAGACGGTCGTCGTTCCTTCAACGCCGGAGGAAGAAGTGTTCAGAACGTCATGTCGAGACGACGCCTTAAGTGTACTTCATGGGTGAGGGTGCCTCCTTTCCTTGCTCCGGTTGAAGAATTGGAGGAGATGTTGCTTCATGTACTTCGGACCCATGAAGCGTTCTTCGTCAAGAGGAAGGTATTTTTCATGTTCTTCGTGAGAAGAACGCTTTCCTTCTAATTCTCCAAGGCCTCCCAACAGAATATTTTCTAAGACAATAAAAAAATAGGCTATCTCTTATTTTAATGATGCGAGGAAATTAAAATTAATTCAAAAGAATTCATCACACCACAAATTAATTAATTATGGCATTAATTAATTGTGTTGGCACACTTAAGGGGAGGGAGGTGGAGAGGCTCCACCATAATGTGGGAGTTCAAACGCTAAAAGGGGGTTTCAAGAAGCTAAAGGTGAGTTGAAGTGTTAGATGCACATGTGGGACCCACCACATATTATCCTCCTGTGTGAGGTTATGTGGGAGTGGGCCCAAACTCCAACTTCCCTTTGGAGAAATTAACCGCCACATAAATAAATAAAAATATGTCACACATATTTTTATCTAATTTTTTTAGGAACCCCAAAAATTAATTTTCACTCTCGACCAAACACAACTATGGTATAGGACTCTTGATGTGAATACCGGAACAACGAGTTCATCGATGTCCTCAGATTTCAATTCCGAGCACCGGTTCGAAAGATAGAAAAACCCGTACGTACGTTTACTGAACGTACCCAAACAAAACTTTGGATATTTATTCCGTGCACACCGGGCCTCGGAATCAGGCACCATCAGAAACTGCAGACTCGTAAAGTTTCAAATAATTTACGAAAAAATATTCCTTGAATTTTCCAGGTCTTTGAAGTTTTTTCCCATTCCTCAAATTTAATTTTCAGAACCATAGATTAATTTATTTTTAATTAAATTTAAAATTTCAAATGAATTTATTATATGTATTTATGAATCTTTAGGATGGGGAAAAAATTTTATATTCATTTACTTTGACTGAAATGGACATATTCTTTTGAAGTGCGTGTTTCAATATTTTTTGAAAATTTTCTATCACAGTTTGTGTTTGGTGGATTTAATAATTGAATTTTTCTCTTTAGTTTTGATGTTTTAAAGAGTTGCTTGGTTTTGAAATTTTTTTCTCAAACGGTTCATATTTCTTACTTGTTATTTCATTTAATAATTGAAATAGAAAATATTAATAAAATTTGGAATGATTTATTTAAATAAAAATTGCATGGATTGAAAATATTTTTGAACACATAGATAGTCATACACATATACATAGGTTTGTATATATATTCATGGATGTGAACATTCAAATTTAGATATTTGAATGTGTCAATAGAGTGATATATATATATATATATACATGTAAATGTATAAGCATATAAAAATAAATAAGAGTCTTTGGAATTAAACCCAATTCTTGAAATGAAATTTTATTTTTATATGTTTTAAAGTGGATTCATAAAGTAAACTGTAATACATTTTCAAAACATTATATGGAAATGATTTAAAATTTTAAAAAATGTAAAATACTATATTCCATGGGTTTTTTATTATATAATTTATTCTTTAATAAATTATATACGTGGTTTGAATCTATACTTAGTTATTTATTGATATTTAATGTTTGCATCATTTATAAAGTTTACAAAAATTTTGTACTTAATTTTTTTTGGTTTTTTCTGTTAATAAAACATCAGAGGAGTCTTGAGCTATTGGGTATGTTAACTTATATGGGATGAGTTTCATTTTCAATATAATTTATAGTGAATTATATATTTGGAACTCCTTCCATGTTGTGTAACTCATTCCACTAATTTAGGGTCTCCCAAATTAGTGACACATGTATAGGTTTTAACTATCCCTTGGTGACCCATAAAGTGTTTGCCAATTATTATTTATTTAAATTATTAATTGTATGCCTTCACATTTTTTTTATTTTATATTCCTATGATTATAAAGCCTTTCCCACTCTGTATTTTAATAATTTTTTTTGGAATTTAGTGGATTATATAGGATTTTTGAGTTACCTTAAAATTTTCTTAAGAGTTACCCAAAAAATGTTTTAAAATGTTGTTTTATAAGAACAAGTATTTTTTTATTTATAGAAAGTGGTTTTAATAAAAAATCATATGGTTCACTATTATAATTTTTAAGAAAAACCTATTTTTAAATAATATATTTCCAAAATAGCTTATAAATTAATTTTTTATTAAATATTAAGCATATAGAAATGTGGGTGGTTCCCAATTTGGAATTTTTACACTAACACCTTTTTTATAAATTAGTTTTATGTATAGATCATGATATCTATTGGGTTGAATAAAGTTTTAGTGTTTTACGGAGCATGACACTAGGCCATATGGGATTATTCAACATGCACGTCAGTTTTATTATTCTACCTTAGTAGTATGTCCAACCAAATAGGCTATTCTAGTTTTTTTATTTCTTTAATTGGAAGAACACTATATTTATTGAGTTTGGTAAAGGAATTTGGTGGAATTCATTTCTATAGGTGAGGGTGTATGGGGATTATTGGAGTAATTATTTTGTTTTAAATTAATTTATTATCATGATGTATATTTTATTTTATATCTTATCTAATTTTGATTGAAAGTTAAAATTATAGATGGGAAATACTAAAATTTATAATTAATTTTTCTATTATATGTCTCATTTATTTTATTTGTGAAATAATTCATAAGTAGTGCTTCCTAGATTGCTAGAAAATTGTGCCCACTCTTGCAGATCATGAATTCCCATTAGCGCCTAACACATTCTAGTTCAAGTGTCTGGTGAATGGATGATTTGGGATGGCTAGTCATAGTAATGGTCATGTTTTGAAGCTTCATAATTGTGATACAGAGGCTATGTACATGTGAAAAGAAGCTTCATAGGTGTGAAGGGTCAGTAGTGAGTTCCAAATGCAATGAAAATTCATCATTGCAATATAAAGGTAGTTCCCATGAGGTAGTAGGTTGCTTCAAGGGAGAAGGAGACATGCATAAGGTCAAATTAGGTGCTCGAGTAAGGGTGAAGTAATGTTTCAAAGACTTTTATAAATGTAAATTTTGGGATATTTTAATGATCCATATGTTTCAACTCAATTTCTCAAAGGTTCCAGATGCACTCCACACACAATTTAAGGGTCTAAAATATCTCACTTAAGGGTAAATACCATTTTTACAAAATATTTAATTGTATAACCAAGAGATTTAAGAAGATTTATAAGGGTAATTGTGTTTACATGAAGTCTATAAAATGGTATAATGCATGATGACACCCAAATAAAGGTTTTATAATGATAAATTAAAACTTAGGGGGCACTGAAATTCATAATTGGAAATCAAAGATAAGGGAGATCATTTATATGAAATGATCTACCCAGGGAAATTACTAATTTATGGTAAATATTGAGACAAAGTAATTAGGACTATTCCTCATTAAAATTAATTAATATTTTTTCCAAATAACATTACATATAGATTAACAAATTTAGTTAGAGAGTTTAGCTAGAGTCACCATAAGGAGGAAGATCTAAATTGATAGACAACCACATAGAGGCTAGAGATAAGAGGTCATTATTGCTGATAGTGAGAATGAGGATAAAGTTGTTGTGGGAATCAATTAAGAAACATATAAATTTTTATAGTATGGTAAATAGATAGTGTGGGAGATATATTAGATATGTGCGGTAGTAAGGGGTTGGACTAGAGTCTATAATAGTGATTGGGGTTATAGTTCATTGAATTTCATGCTAAAGAGTAAATATAATTAAAGAGGCTTATTTATCTCTACCTATTTACTATTCATTTTAGAATATCATAAATTTGGTATCATATATATTTTTTGATAATTATATTAACATGTGTAAATAAATGATTTAGGGTAATTATACTGGATGAATTGAAATCACTTTTAACTAATCTTACTCTAGTTTTAAATAATAAAAGTTTTTTATTATTCTGGGATTTATTCTATATTTCATTTCTTCATTCTCAAATGATATTTTGAAAAATGAATTTAGAGTTAGATTAATTTAGGTAGTTGAAAATCAGTTCATACATTACTAATATTTATATATTAGGTGAGGTTTTATTAGAAGTTGATAATGTAGATTTTTGTAATATTTTATCATTTTATCTTCTTCATGAGCATCATTTATTCTATAATTCATGTAGAAATGGATGAAATGTAGGGGATATATTTCATTGGATACATATATTGAATTAATTCAATTATAAAATGTTGAGGTTATTTTTCCTCTACAAATATTCATCAGATTATAGATTTTGATATATATATATATATATTCTTAAGAGAGATCACTGGGAAAGGTTATTCACTAAGAGATAGTTTGGTTATTAAACTTTCATCATACACATCATTCTATAACATATATAGTTAATTTTTATACAAGATAATTGGTAATTTCATTTAATTTTTTCATGTATTGTTTCTCTCTAAATCTATCCTTGTTTATCATTACCTTCCTTTTCCACTATTTCCACTATTTTCCCTTGAATTTGATCAATATTTCATTAAATTTCTATATCAAATTTATCATCTTCCACTTATTATTTTCTTATTGTTGTTTTTCATTTGTTTTTTTTTTCATTTTTCATAGCTTGACTTATATATGGTATGACCCTACTTACCAAAACGATAGTCTTTAATTGGTTTTGTAAATTATAAATTTGATAATGGTCAATAAAAACCCTATAACTGATTATACTACACTAGAAGCACTCTTCTCATCATTTCTTTTCATTATGGGATACTAGCATATCATTGTAGCGAAGAGAATACCAACGGGGCTTTGGGTGATTCTATTCAACCCATGGGTACACTATGAATGTGGAAGTGAAATGGATACCTCTTAGGGATATTCATCAAGCATATGATTAGAGAAAGTGATAGTGGTCATTATCATTATATGAAATTTCTCCATTTCATGTTTATATATACTTTTTTTCAAACATAGTTGATATTTTTATTTTATGTTTCTACCATCTTTAATTATATTGGATGAGTTTCATTCTAACCTTAAAAATCTGGAAAATAACATTATATATATAAATATGTCTGGTCTTGTAAATGTTATTGATAGGTAGGATGTTGAATTAATTATAGATGAATATTTTGAGGAGAAACCAAATCACATAATAAACCATACCGATAATCAATTTTATTAATTATAGTTCCTCTTTTGTAAAAACTAGGTAATCCTTGGCGAATTCAAGAAAATATATGAGATTGGGAGTTAGTTAATTTATTCTAGTAACCATAATTATTTGGGGTGGAACCATAAGGGTTATTCTTGAGGATGAGAATCCCAAAACCGAGAGATTTTAATGGTCTTAAAATATTTAGGTACATTACATAGTTCATGTTCATTATTTAATTGAATTATGATAATTGAATTTAGATGAGTTTAATAATTTTAAGGAATTAATGATGTGTCAAAGAGGGGTGAAAGTGGCCATGATGATGAAATATAAGAACATGAGTGAATGGATTCCTAGTGTAGGTGTACCATGTACCCAGTGATAATTACATGGGATTATAATCCCTTGAGGGCCAATAAACCAGTCTGTAGACCCTATACCAAGTGGTCGATTTGGTAATGGGTTCACGATGGTCTATGTACAGAAAATACCTTAAGGTAATTTGGGTTACTCTACAAAAAAATAAAATTAAATGAAACATTTCCTCCCATGAAACTCTATCAATGACTGAAGCTCCCTCCATAATTACTCTTCCATTAACTTATCTACCCATACCTTGAATCAGGAATCATAAAGTGTGATATTCTTATTTTGGGAAGACTCATCAACTTAGTGATCTAATAAACGGTTAATTTATTTTATATTCCCAGATAAAAAATATCCAAATTAGATGGTTTTTAGATATTTATATTTTGGTTTATTTTAATTGACTAAAAATATTATCTTTAATTATATTATAACTCAAGTACTAAGGAAAGCGGTCCTCAAAATTACCTTTAAATTATATTTCTATAGATAAACTACTTTCCATATATTGTGTGATAGTGTGTGTGTGTGTGTGTCTGATCATTCTTCCTTTAGATTTAGTAAAGAAGAGTAGGTTATTTAAGAAGTAATTGACCATTACGTGATAAATTTATATTATTCTAACCTAGTTGGAACTTTTTTAAGAAGCAAAAAAAAATTCTCTTAAGATATCCACCTTGTTTAATTAATCAAAAATTGAATTATATAGGATTTTGAATAGTTCAGATATGTGTTTTTACTTAGAATTAAATTAAGGGAAATAACCTTCTATATGTGAGAATTGGGTGAGACATGTTAATTGTAATCTAACTTAGTTTTAGAGTTAATCTAACATAATATTTAGTCAAGGGTATTTATGCAATTTTGTGTAGTGGGTTGATATAAAGGGAACTATACTAAGTGAATGGATTTCGGGTATGTATGGTAAGTTTTTATTTTATTATTTCATTATATTGTTAACATTCATAATTAGGATTTTATTCAATCTATTAGGTCCTTATGTTGAGATTTGTTTTGTGACTTGATTCTTATGGGATTAATGTATCCCTAGACACACACACATTGATCAGTTGCTAAAATTAAAAACATTACATCTGTACTATGATACTAATTTATATGAATAAAAAGGCATACATTATTGGACATGATTATACATCTCATCCCAATTATAAATTACACTCATGGGGCCTAATGGTTTATTGTTTTTTAAATTAGAAACATAAAAGGGTTGTTACAAAATAATTATTCAACATATCCCATTAAATTATCCATAAATAAATGAATTGATAACATATCCATGTATATAAATTCATAGGGATGTAGGGAATCATAATGAATTAGATAGATTAAATTATTATTTAGGGAAAAAATAATACAAAGTTATAGAGTGTAGGATCATAAACATACAAGAGAACATGAAAATGTAAGAAATACCTAACCAAAAAAATCATGGAGTTATAAGAGTTAATCATAAATAATGATAAAATAACATACACCATTACATAGGAATATAAAATAACTATAATTATTCTATGGGAAGCATAACATATACCATAACATATGAATGTAGAAAATTATACAACAGTCTCAATCAACAGAAACATAACATGGGAATGTGGTGTATACATAAGAATTTAAAATCATTTCCCTTATTGAGGATCACTACAAAGACTATCATCATATATTGGATTTGGTTCACTACCCATTCCCATAAAAATAGTGGATTAGATTCACTACCCATTCACAAAAAAATACTGGATTAGGTTCACTACCTAGACATATACTAGTCATCTCATGAGATATACATATTTACACAATTCATTATAGGTATTTATAATTCTTATCACACTCATCACATAATATTAAACTATATATATATCTGCACCATATAAGATCAAAAAATATTCCTTAAAATCACAACATGAATAACTAATGAAAATAAAAGAGGTTACATATAGAAAATGATGAAGTATAATATTTATACAAATAATAGAGGCTATATATGTAAATACCCTTAAATTTTAATGATAAAGTGAAGCATATTTTCTTTGTAAAGCATAGAAACTTATACAGAGATGATAATATATTCCACTTGTAAATTGATTAGTATGATTAAATATGTTAATTAGTTTTATGAAGAAGAAATAATTATATTGTACTCATGGTGGAAATATAGTGGTAGAAGGTCTATCTTTAAAAAAATATATTGAAAAGGCAAGAAAAAGTTATTTCATTTCTTTAACTCCACTGATACATAAATGTTTTTTTGTAAAAAATTATTATTTCAGAATAGAATATGCTTAATAAAAAGTTATAATGAGAGGAAAAATACTATAGTGAACATTCAAATTATTTAAAATAAAATGGTATTGCAATACATAAAAAATACAAAATTAGAAGATACAAAATTATATAATACTTAAGAAATAAATTTCATATCCTTTAAAAAAGTTTGAAATAATTGAAAATAAGGAATATAGTGTATTAAACACCGCCTTTTACAAATTATTTAAAGATAGATATATTTTCAAAAACAAATTATGTATAGTATATTTAATTTCACTGAAAAGTAACATTTATAAAAATAGAGTAAACTTTAAGTGGTATCATGAAAATATTTTTCTTTATGTTTGGTAATGTTATCATAAAAACATAGTTATACATCACTTTCAAAATCATTTTCCAAAAGATAAAAATAAGGGCTTTGAAAACATTATTTTTAAAATAACTATAAATAATATAACCTTGAAAATGACATTATGGTTAAATATAATAAATGTCGAGTGAAAGATAAAAAATATAAATAGGTAGAAAGAAATGATTTTTTAGGATTTTCAATAGCTTTAAAGAAACCCAAATCAATTATAGAGACATAAAATCTTATTTTGAATAAATATAAAAATAAATATGATGGGTATAAAAGAGAATACATATATATCCTTCAATAAAATAATAAATAAAAATTATGATAGGAAACAATATGGATTTGGTTGAAAAATACCCAAAGTAGAGAGAATTATTTTTACATTATAATGACTATTGGAATTTAAAAATTCATACCTAACACTTTTCCATAAATTAAATAATGTGTTACACCCTCTGATAACTCACATCATTATTGGGTAGAATTATATGATCATATATAGATAAGAAGTAAATGGGGTTTATATGTCTCACATGATTTCTCACTAATTCAGGGATGGATATTCCTAAAAGACTTTCTTAGTTTGGGTATGTGTTTTTGAGAACCACCAACTATGAGAAGTTCATATATTTTATATATTTCTAATGAATGGTTATGAAAGTAAAAAACCTCATTTAATGGTATTCTGCATTAAAAAAATTTATTAGTAAACAATATATCTAAGATAGTAGATCATTTCACTGGTTTTAATTTGTATACTAATGGATCAAAAATAGACTTATTGATCAAAAGTTATGGTCATCTAAGGTTGGACTTGTTTTTAACAAATGTAAAGGTTGTTTACTATTAATAATCTCTTTAGTTATGATATAATTATATGGTCCAAAACTCGTTTTTTATTTAATGATAGTGACCCTTTAGGGCCGTGATAAATCCTCATGTTCCACTTCCCATTTTGTTATCAGTGTAGAATTAATTTTTGGTTTTGTGAAATCCTTATGGGATGATATCATTTGTGGGGTCATAGAGGATACCCTTTTTGACCATGTACTTACTTTTTGACACTAATTCCATCAATTTTGTGGAAAAAAATTATGTTACTAGCCTATTAATATCCCTAGAATCACATTGAGAGGGGAGGAATCATTCAGTAGAATGAAGCTTGATAGATGCATCTCCCAATTTCTAAGCTCTCCCCTCACACAAATAATTTAGTGAATTCCTTTGTGTAACTTATATTTTTAATATTGAGATAGAGGGATATGAATTGTGTAATATTTTCATGTATATTCCTTCCCAAAAAAAATTCATAGAGCCTCCCACATGATATCCTTTATGTAGGGTACCTGTATAGTTTCTATGCAGAGGGATACCCACATAAATATTATGTGACCTATAGCCTCAAAGGATACCTATATAATTTTTTCACAGAGGGTGGATCGAATAAATATTATATGGCCAAGTATCCTTAAACTCTATATCATTGGAAAACCATAGAAACTTTCCTATGACTCCAATATTATATGAAATTGGTACTTCATAAAGTTAATGTTTCTCTCTTTAGAATGGTCCAATTAAATTTAATACTTGACCCATTATAATCCAATTCATGAAAGATTCCACGTATATTTTTTTAATCATCCTTTAATATAAAAATATCCCTACACAAGAAGGAAATATTTTCTGGTATTCTACTATATTGTATCACATGTTTCCAATTTTTAAAAATTATGCAATTATATAATATTGGGTATAGGGTAACACCTATCATTAAAGAATTTTCATATTGATAGTTCACATATAATACCTATATAAATTATTTATGTTGAGATACTCTTATTAGTTTCCTTAGATACATTAATTTAATTCAATACTCTTGGTTTCCTTATATACCTTGAGTTTAGATACTCATCTGGGTTTCCTTATATGCCTTGGGTTGAGATTCTACCCTTTGTTTTCCAAAATACCACTAGTCGAGATACTCTTCTTAGGTTTCTAAAATACCTTGAGTTGATATCCTCTAATCAGTTTTCCAAAATTCTTTGAGTCAATAAATTTATCTTTTTTTCCTTAAATTTCTTGAGTTAATATTATAATCTTGGTTTTATAAAATAACTTTCGTTGAAAGACTTTGCTTGGATTTTTAAACTACCTTGAGTTGAGATGTTCTTCCTAATTTCCTAATGTTCCTTGAGTCAAGATCATCCTACTGTATTTATTAAATGCCTTGAGAAAAGATCTTACACATGTTTTTCATGAATAACTTCACAAATATCATCTTCTAGAATATCCCAAAAATATATTTTTTCTATAAGAGCCAAATAATCCCATTTCTAGGTAACTATATTCATGCAGTGCATGTGACATGACCTCAAAAAACATGGAAGCAATCAAATATGCATGATCAAAAAATGTAAACACTATGGTTTTTATTACAAGACCTTAAAATGTATGACATTTCTCATTAAATTTCACTAAACCATGAGGGTTTCAATTACATTTATAATAATATACAATAATACCCTTTCATGGACCTTATCTGAACTCCACAACATACCCTAATTTAATAAAACACAAACCACCTCATGAGATGCTAATAAATTATAATGTATCCTAATATATGAATTTTATCAAAATAGAAACTGAATATTCATATAAAATGTGAGAAAATATAATTCCCATGTGTAGTGTCTTCCTAAATTCAAGTTCTTGTTCAATAATTTTCAATAGTATTGTTTCGAGGAATGATTTTATGAACATGAATTAAAATAATAAGTGTTTCCTAGACTAGGAAATAAAACCGCTTAATAGATGAAGATACCTCCCACCATCTCGTCCAATAAAAGGTATTTTCATGATCACCTCAGGTGATCAAGTGGTTTATGACATTTAGAAATCATGAGAGTTATCTGAGATCTGGAACAATCAAAATGGGCTTATGAGGAATGAAAATGGTTAGGAAACAATGGAATATATTCATAAAGAAAAAAAAATAAAGAATATAATTTTTATAATGAAATGTATTCTACCTATAATGAGATGTAAAATTATATATGATATATATATGTGGAAACATATAACAATCTGATATGAACACTGTTAAATACGGGATAAGATAACTCAACTAAAATGAGATTATGTCAAGAAAATCCTTTTCACTGTCAAAATGGGTGAATTATGAATAAATCAAATGATAACAATAAAAATTATATGAAATACTAAAAATTAACATAAGGGAAATAAATATGATATTTTAGATAAAATGTCTATAGAAATCCAATAAATGACCATAAGACATTCAGAATCTCAAATCAGAAAAGGGAGATCGAGAGAAAATCCCTTATAAAGTAAAGTTTTATAAATTAAGATTCATTTGGAAGGAAGTTATTAGAAAAAAATGTAAATATTCATAAAATACATATGAAATAAAATACAATAAAATATTTGGGTAGAATAAACCGAACATATAATAATATAGTTAAATAAGAAGGGGCATGACTCAATGAAAGGTGATTGAGTCCAGAAAAACCCTTATATAAGAATCCTTCTTGGCCAATGATTGTATAAAACCACGTATAACCAATTTAGGTATATTAGTTATCTATATAAAAATCATATTCATATTTATATTAGTTAATTCCATTAATTTATATTTCTTTATTACCCATTTAATAATTATTCATTGTTAAAATTGATATTCGAGTGTCAAACATTCTGTTTGTTCAAAATTTTATTTAATAGAAAGATATTTTCCTTACAGAATTATAATTTTTTAATAAAATCTATAAATTTAATGGGTATAAAATATTTTTTGGATATAACCCAATATTCCCATGGTCATTTTATAGAATTTATTGTGATGATTTATAATGGAGGTTTAGAAATTCAATTTTTGTGAATAATGGGTAAAAAATAAGAATTGATTTAAATAATTAAATAACTTATATATATATATATTAATATTACAAAGATAAAAAAATTCAATTAAATTCATAATCAGTACCACATATTACCTATATTTATATTTTCTTAATCAATCATTCATGCAGGTGGTAAAACCGATCTAAATAAGAATTTGTTATAACAAATGAATGAGTAAGAATATAAACTTATATAGTTGTAATATAATTTTTAAAAAAGTGTAATTATGTTGATTCTAAATAATTTTAGTTTTTTTATAATATTTTTTATGAGTTTATATGATAAAGTAATTGAAAAAGATGAAGAATAACTCATTACTTACTTTGGTGGAATCCGTTCGTCATGCAATGTCTTCCCTCAAAATGAAGGGTATATGGATTTATTATGTAAACAAAAGATACCAAAAATAAAACATGAATTTCATATAATAATTTTGAGTGGGTATTAAATATAAAACCAAAGTATATAATTAGCTTTGAATGGGTGGAGGATAGCTCATTTTAAAGGTAAAATGAGTGACATTTCATTGGAAATATGAGTTTGGTGAAGGGTAAGAATAAAATCACGTGGGAATTAGGTGGGTTAGGTAGAAAATTTTGGATTTAAAGGAAATATAAACTCACAAAACTAAAAAATTACTTATATAATGTTTAATTAAAAATTAAATTATCAAAAATCAATTTCATTCCATTTTAATATTTTTACCCTTTTTACTCTTGGTCATTATTGACTATAATAATTATTTTCACTAAAAAAAATACAACTAGGGAGTTATTAAATAATTTCCACATGTGGATTACAACATTTAAATACATTTAATCTAATTCAAATTATAACTATGAGAAATTTATCATTTAAATGAAAATAAAAAATATTACTGTTTTTATAGAAAAATGACTTTTTAGACAATAAGCGTTCGTATTCATATTTCTTTTCAATTAATAATCCATGAATGAATGATAAAATATTTTTTATATTTTTAAACAAAAAATTTTAATATATTCACACTAGAAATTGATTTATTAAATTTTTAAAAGTAAAAATAACAAAACATTCATTTTTTTAGAAAATTATCTTTTCAAACGTTAAATGATTTTACCATTATTTCTAGAAAATTATTATAAAATTTATGAATGTTCATTTCATTATTTATATATATAAATAATAAAAGTTATTAAAACCAATTTTCAAATGTGATATATTTAATTTAAAAAATATGTATAATCATAGAAAACCAATATATTAAAAATAAAAAATATTTTTTAAAGAGAATATATTTTTACTTTTCATAATTCTATAAATATTAAATGAATGATAAATAATTATTTTAAATATAAAAAATAATTCTTCCAATATATAACACATATTTTAATTTATAAATAAATATTAATTTTAAATATATAAGTAAGAAAATACTTTTATAATTACTATATTTTGTCAGTTAAATTTGATAGTTCATTTGGGTACCATATAAAATAAAAAATGTATATATATTTATGAACATATCCATATTAAACTAAAATAATTATTCATATACAAATCTTATATTTTGTGATTTATTATAATTTTTCACTTTTTATTGGATTGACATCCATCCAAATATTTTTTTTACAATTTCCATTATTATTTCTTGGGATAATATTTTTCTTCTTTGTTGGTTACATGTACAATACATGGATAATATTTTTCATCATTCCCATAATAATCATCATAGTTATGAATATTATGGGAGATTATTATATAAAATTTACTTTTCATAATCATTTATTTTATTTGATATTAAATATAGTTAGTGTATAAAATATAAAATTAAATTTGATTACCAAAATAAAAAAAATCATGTTTTTAAAATCATATTTATTTATTTATTTATTAATCTTTGGGATTATAAAATAATTAAATTAATTTACATTAAAAATAATTAGTAATGTAAAACTATTCCTAACATAAATATTTTCTAAAAGAATATATATACTGAAAATCATTGTCATTAAATTATCTCATCCTTAAGTAAATTACATCCAACCAATTTAAAATTTATCTCAATAATGAAAATAGTTAAAGGTATACATCAGACATGCTTGAATCAATTTATAATTTATAATGAGATTACAATTATACTACCTTATATTACACTAGGAAAATCACATTCTCCTCATAATAAGAACATGTTTAGTTTTTTATTTTTCTCAACAATTTTTGAAAAACATGTCTCTTTAGTTATTTATAAGATTCACGAGTTTCTAGATACATACCATTCATAAATTAATTTTAATGTCTCAATTTACAAACATATACTAAAACCAAAATGGTTATAGTGAATAATAATAATATCCAATATAATTATTATAAATAAAAATATGAAAATGAAAAATAAATCTTATGAAGGCTTATCCTATAAAACCGTAATCTCGACACATGTTACATTATGTTCAAAAATAATACTATTTTTTATCCAATAACTCTTTTAGTTCAACACATGACTCTATGAGTTCAATTTATGACACATTTCGTTCAATATATGACATCATTGGTTCAACCAATAATCCTTTAGATTCCACCTTTGTTGCTTAATGTCTAACCTTATTATTCTATTTAACTTAATCCCTAAAAATAAAAAAATATATCTCTAATACCAACCAAAGCACACCCAAACATGTACTCCTAATTATGGTGCTAAAATTAAAACCTTCCACATATACTTTGATTCCAACTAAGGTGACCTTAAAATAAATAAATAATATTACATGATTATAAATCTCATCCAAATATCAAATCACACTCCTAAGACCCAAATATTTATTATAATTAGATATTAGCAACATAAACGAATTATTACTTAATAATTCCCCAATAGCTTGAAAAAATTGTATACATATTAATTCTTCCTTGACATGTACACATATATAATTTCCTAGTGATATGATGATACATAATAAAAGAGTGGGATAAAATTCGTATTTATATAATTCTATGTGGCTTAGATCATAAACATGTGAGAGAAGATGAAAATGGGATATGTAACTAATTAAAAGGATCATAGAATAATAAAATTCAATCAAGAGTCATGAAGACATAACATTATAATTTGTCACATACATAATCATATAAAATAATTTCATATATTTATTATAAATACCAAGATTATCATCACATAATATATTAGGTTCACTCCCTAATACCAAAAATATAAGGGATTGGGTTTACTCTCCAATACCATACATGTCATCTCATGAGATATAAAGCTTAATCAGATTCATTAGAGTGATATACAATTCCAGGCCCACCTGTCACATAGGGATAAATCATATTTTTTTTCCAAAAGAAATCAATAAAAAATTTATTAGAAGCACATCACGATTAACTCATGAAAATAAAATAGGTTACTTTTAAATGACCATGAAGTAAAATATTCATACAAATAATGATTGTGGATTACTAGGTAAATACACATAAATTTGAATATAAAAGTACAGAATATTTACTTTTTATAGAATAAAAAGATATACTATCATGTCAATAAATTTTCCCAGTCAATCAAAATGTATTACTATCTTGGTGAAAAACCTTTGATTTGACCAGTGTATTGTATAGTCATAATGGGGGGGGGGTTAATAAATTTGATCATTTTTAAAGCATTATTATGTATTTTTAATTTCCTATTTTAATGTTAAAACCACTATATTGGTTAGGATGTATGGATCTACTTATCCATTCCAAACAAACACCACTAAAAGTTATAAAATAAATAAATAAGAGAAAAAACATAATATTTTTGCAAAGTTTAATCCCAATTTGGGAATCTACACTTGACCATATTATAGTTCTATCCAAGGGAAAAAATTCCAGTATTATCTTCTAACATATTTACAGTCCCCCAAAATGGTTCTTTATACTAGATCCCACAAATTTTAAAGGTTCTTCCTTTTAATCTTATAAAAATATATGTAGTATTCTTCTAGATGTATTTATGTCACATTTTATGTTCTTATTCCCTGATAATAGGTATTTTAAGAACACTTAATGAAAAAAATTCTACACACATTCACACACCAACTATGATTGCTCAATATTTATAATGATCAAATCAATATTCTAATATATTATTTAAGTTTTCTTCATCCTTAACTTCATGAACATTTAAAATATTTAACTTTTTAATCATCTGAACTCTGAAATACAATCTATATTTCAGATATCACTACTTTTGAATCAACTACACTTATAATTACTTTGATATAGGGAATATTTAGTTCATATTCCTCATTAAACTTCCTCAACATAGAATATCCTCTAGAATATGTAGAATATTCTCACTAAATTCCATTTTCTTAACTTTTAGAATCTTCTGAAATCAATACTTAAGAATATCATGTTCTGATTACTCAAATTACTCAACCCAAACAATATACATAACTTTCAGGATATCTCTCAATATTTAGATAATTTTTTTTCACAAAATATAACATCAAATGTTTGATTATCATTTTAGTTAATTAATGCAATTCATTGTCACATGTATGTATTTACACAAGGAATACCATTTTATAAGACTTACATAAGAACAAAGTACTTATCTCTCAAAGAAAAATATTTAACAATAGTTAATGTAATTATTAGGATTTATTTATAGACATAATCGATCTTTTAAGAATACTTTATTGATTCTAGAAAATTATGCACCTTCTATTCTTAAAAATCATTAGATTCAGATAACATGGATTCTGTGACCCCATAATTTACATTCAATTATTTCTTACTTGAATGAGAGTCTTTTATTTAATTTAAATTTATGAAATTTATTCTTTAGAAACATTAGTTTTACAAAAAACATCTTCATGGCTTCCAATCATTACAACATCTTGATGACTAAACTTCTTTAACATCACTATCCTCATGATCCAATCTTCTAGGTTTAGGAAATTTATCATATATAAATGATTTCAAGGTTAAATCAATACATTCTTCCATAACACCAAATTTTCTAGAGTCTGTATTTGACATCAATGAATCCTCTAGACTTCAAGTTTTTCAGTAACTCCATATCACTCAATCATCCAGATAAAGTAGATCCCTCTTTTTCTTCTTCTATCACTAGATATCGTCATTTTTCTATAATTCTACTATACAATATTTGAATTAGTTTTTAGAATTTTTATCTTTGTTTTATATATTCTCCATTTATACTTCATTAATGTTTGGCTCATGTAGCTTCCAATTTTTAATTCACATACTAGAAAATAGGTCTTCTTCTATTCTATATCAGGTTTTGGATAAAGCTTTATCCATATCCAAAATCTCACTACTTTTAGATAATTTAACTTCAGTCTCAACAATACTTCATATTCTTGACTCAAACTGAATCATTTTATTAAAACTATTATGATGTTTATTAATTTGAAACTTCATCAAATCATTATCCGATATAACTTATAGATTCACCTTTTGAAACATCTCTATGAATATTTTATTTTTACTAATTGGTAGTCCTTTCATAAGTAATAGATTTTCTTACATGTTACTTCTGTGGGATCAGTAACTCTACACACCTTCTATGATAACCATTATATATCATATAAGGTTTTTTCTTTTACCATTTTCATCATAGACTTAAAAATATATTTTTTCCGTGCACTTATATTCTGAATCATCTATGGTAAATTGAACTCAAAATCTTATGTTTAGACTTCTCTTCATCTGGAACACTTATCTTCACCCATGATAGATCTCTATTCTATGAATATCTCTTAATTATAATAATCACAAGGATGAACCACATCATCAATCATCCATAAAACAAATTGACATACATCTTACTCATCTACCGTAAAAACAATCATCACAATCCTTTGGTCCCTTCACCCTTCATCATGAAGAAATAAGTATAGGGTGATTACAACGGAAATACATTATAATAATGGTCATATATACAAAAAGATGATGAAAAGTAAATAAAAATGATGTGATGGATCAATCCTATAATAGATATCTCACTTCTTCATCAGTATTAATACAAGGAAGTTTTGATCATTAATCAATAAATTCTTTTATAAAATGATACGATTGAGAAAAATATATAATGAGACAAAAATATAAAAAGGAACATTCAAAGGATGAAATATAAAAGGGTATTTATATTATTGAAAAATAATAAATGGGTTGATAATAAATTATAGAATATTTTATAAAAAAAATCATTATATTTCACACCAAATTGAAATAATAGAAAATAATAAAATATCCAACTTAAACACCATTTTTCAAAAAAAAAATGATATGGATATTTCTATAAAACATTTGTTTTAAATTTAATATATATAATTTCATTAAAAATGAATCTTGATAAGAAATATATTATAATTGAATCTAAATCAAGATTATTTTATATTTTAGTAACGCCTTCATCAAAATTAAGTTAAACACAAACTTAAAAATTATTTTCTAAAAGGTGATAAGAAACTTAAAAACATTATTTTCAAAAAAATAATAACAATATAACCTTAAAAATTCAATGAAGTCTAATATAAGTAATTTCGAGTGAGAGATAAAAAAATACATGGAGATATAGTGAAATTCCTTCTTATGATTTTTTATTTTTTAAAAGAAACCCAGATCAATATGAAATTATAAAATCCTTTTAAAAATAGAGATAATGAAGTATATGAAAGGTATATTATATAATATATATATATATATTTCATAAATAATAATATATAACTTTTTTTCTAAGATACAATGTCGATATAGAGGAAAAATTCACAAAATTTAAAGATTGTGTTTTCTTGTATAACGATATAACATTATGAAGAAAGAACCAAATCAAAAAATTGTATTTTGATAATGAAATTTATTATAACTGGAAAATATGTGAAAATACCCCCAGATATAGATAACTGTTAAAATACTAATAGACATTTACACACATATTCTAATTTTAGGGTGGATGGCGTAATGAAAAGAAGATTTATTGAAGAAAATCCATACCAATGTCAAAAATGATAAACTATTAACAAATAAAAGGAGAAAAAAATTAAATTGAATACAAAAAATTAAATTTAATAGTTTAAATTGGATATTTTAGAAGTAATGTTTAATTTTTTTTCCAAATAATCTAACCACTTTAAGAATCTAAAATTATAAGGGATAAAATGAGTGAAAACCCATTACAAAGTCAAATTTTATAAAGTAAGAATAAATTGGAAGGAGAAAATGGGAGATACATTTAAATACAAATAACATAAATTAGAAATAAAATATAATAAAATAATACATTAGAATAAACCAATATTATAAGAATATAGTCAAAGAATAAGGTGTATGGATTAATGAATGGATATTGAGTAAAAAACCCTACCTTGGATTCCATCTTGGTTGGACATGATCTAACACAATATATATCCAATTTTAGTTAATTATTAATCTATAAAATAAACATATTCTTATTTATATTAATTAATAAAATTAATTTATATTTTTTATTAACCATTTGTTAACAATTTTTTGCTAAAATTAAGTCCAGGTATGATATGCTTTCAAGGGTGATATTTTTGATTTAATTCATTTGACATAAAAAATAATAAAAATGATTTCCTGAACAAAATTATTGTCCTTAATTTGATTTTGTTTCATCCTAAGATCTTATTTGTTATTGAATCTTCTGTAGGGATATATATCAAAATGTATATGAATACTGAGACTACCAAATTTAACCTATATGCTAGGGTTCTAGCGGAGGTTGAATTGATATCTAGCTTAATCCATAATGTTTTTTGTGTGAATTATATGAGGATATTAATTTAAAAGTTTAATATGAAATTCATGATGAATTTTTTTTCTAGAGTGTCCATTTATTGGTCATGTCAAGGATAAATGTCACAATAATGTAGTTTTCTATTTTTGTACCTAAAAAGGGGACCCTGATGCTTCTTGTAGAAATAAATTGAGGAATTAGAATACAATAAACACTGTGGACATGATTGGTGATAGAAAAACCACTATTGATGAAGGCATTGTACAGATTAGGCATGGTTTAGCTAAGGAATCAACACATTGGACTCATGGGTTGGGGGATGGCCCTAGAGAGTTTCCAGGAAGGTGATGGATGCCTTATACGAGGAGTGACTTTGGGGAAATAATATTATTATGTAATTAAAGGGAGAAAAATATTAGTGATGGTTAGAACCATCCAAGGATTCAAGGAGAAATTAATAAATTAATGGAAACCCAGGGCATCCCTAGAATGTGGTATTTTATCGAGGATGATTCCAAAAAAAATCAACATTTATTTAGGTATTTTCTTAAGGGAAATTGTTGTTGTGGATGATTAAGGTTTTCTACATACTCCTCCTAAGAAAGAGAGATGGAGTAAAGACTATTCCAATGTCAAGATGACTATAGTCACAAGGTCTCATGGTCCCTTAGAATTTTCTTCTGGTATAGTGACTATGATGATTCCTATTAGGTTGATTATGATATTTGTTTTCCATTAGTATCTCATGTCATGAGGGTATTAGGTTTGAATGACCGCATCCATCTCCTTCCTATACTTTCTTTTTCATTTTTAATAAAAGGGATCTTCGCGAACCTTTCTGGTAATATTTAGGTCCCAATAGTTTCATTAATTCCAAAATTACTTCAGTATGGAAGTTTTGGTACTTTTCCCCTGACCATGTTTTCATCACATCTAGAATTATAATTTGGATTAAATTTAGTTTTTGGATATAGTTATATATTCCCAATCACATTTGATGTACCTTACGATGATAGTTCACAATGGATGGTTATAAATACACTTTCTTTTTTTACAAATAATGAATCAATTAAAATAATTTATTTTTTTAATAAATAAATTATAAATATTACCATTAAATAATTTAAAACATAACTTAATATAATCATTATTACCAGATATTACTAGAATTTAGGTTTTATTAATCATTCATGGTGGAAATTTTATAACATTGTTTATGCAAGGGGTAAAACTGACCCAAGCAAGAATATGTTAGAATGAATGAATGTATAATAATATGAATTTATATAGATTTAATATTTTTTATATATAAAAAATTCAAGTTTATAATACAATATTATAGTGTTTAATATGTGTTTTTAAGATTGGATATGAAAATGTTAATGAAAAATATTAAGAATAACACACTACTTTGATGGAATTAGTCCTTTTTGAAATACCCTTCTTTAGAATGAAAGAATTAGGCCACATTATTTTAACCAAAATCTACAAAAAATGGGGATAAAACACTATAACAATAAATTTTGGTAGATTTTTTCAAGGGAAAACTGAATGATAGATGTGTTTTGTAAGGGGTTAATGATACCTCCTTTATAAGCGATAATGAGGGATAATTCATTGGAAACTTTATTTGTGTGAAGCGTTGGGATGAAATAACATGGGGGTTGATTAATTTTTGTAGAAAATGTTGGTCGGAATGGTAATATAAAAAAACAAACCTATAAAAAGACTATTAAAAGTTTTTATTAAGAATTAATGTATTAAAATTTCACACCTTTTCATTTTATACCACTTTACATTATTTAATTTATTACTATAGTTACTATTTTTTTTAACATCAACACAACATGGATCCTATTACCTAATTATGTTGTTATGAGTCCAAATTTGAACACCATTTCATATAATTCAAATTATAAATATGATAAAGATAACTTTTAAATGAAAAATATAGCATATATATATATATGTTTTTTTAAAATTAAAATGACTTTGTATACATTAAATGTTACTATTTCTAAAAATTTATCATTAAAACATTATATATATAGTCTGTTAACATAAAAATGCAGAATCATTAATTTTTTTCATTAAAGTATCTTTTCAAACAATACCTAATTTTATAATTATTTATTAGAGAATAATAATTAACATATAAATGTTTATTTATATATATATATATTCATTATATTTTACTAAAATCAATCTTGAAATGTGTTATATTTATTTTAAAAAATAACTATAATATATTTAAATAAAATATATTTATAATATTTTATTATAATAGTTTATATTTTTACCTTTCATCATTCTATAATAATTAGAAGAATGATAAATAATTATTCATAGATAAAAACATAATTATTCCAATAGATAACATATTTCTTGATTTATAAATAATATTTATTTGTAAAAATATAAGTAATAGAATAGTTTTATAATAAAGATATTATTATATTTACCTTTTATGGTTTATTTGGTTAACATATAAAATATAAAAAACAATGGACATATATTTTTATATACATTTCCATTAAACTGAAATCATGATTCTCATACAAGACTTATATTTTGTGATTTATTCTAATTTTCACTTTCTATAGGGTTTACATTCATCCAATGATTTTATTCATTTTACATTATAACTTATATGGATAATTTTTATCTTCTCCATTAACTATATGTTTATTTCATTGTTAATAGATTTTTAAGGTCGTATACAGGTTCATGTTAGTGGGATTAGATGAAGTTGGGTTCCAGTGAGTATTGAATCAATGGTTGGATTAAATTTTTTTCTTTAGATTAGGAATTTCCATTGGTAAACTTGTTTAAAATTATTTATTGGATTTTTTAGTGGTGGTTGATTATGTGGAGAAGGAATATATTGAGTTTCAGGGGTTTATAAGGCTAGATATCAGATGACAATGTCTGAACATGTTATTCAGGTACCTAGTTAGGTGGCGCCGAGTACCCAGTTCGGGTACCAGGGGTGTAGGATCCTTGTTTGGGGCCACCATGTGGCTACTAAAGGAGCACTAAATACCTAGTGGTGACCATAATTTTTTTTATATATGGGTAAAATAATATTTTTTGGGTTTTAATTTTAGTAACCCCTTTAGTGCTTCATCTTCTTGGATGGCTAAGACATAAGGGATTCCATATATTTTACCTCCCCTCCCTATTATCCACTTCCTCTTGATCCTTGGTAATACAAATGATATTTTACATTATTGTGGTGAGTTATACTTATTTAATTCCTAATTATTTTCATCCCCTCATTTATCTATATTTTATGGGTTTGGATATAGGGTTTCAATGATAATTACACTAGTGTATAATGGAATCAGGACTAGATGATGGGGATTATTTTCTGATCAACTAGAGGAGGTCCTGAGAGGATGGATAATTAAGCTTTTTTTTAGTTTTATTATAAATAATATGTTACTATATTTATTTCTATTTTTTCTATTGAATTTGAGAGGAATCGATTAATTCTTTTGTATGTTTCCTACATAATTTCTAATAAAAAATTAATTTTCAGTTATACAATGTTATATCATCAAAAATTTTATTTCTATATTATGGCATATTAAATCAATATGGATTAATAATTTTAATCAATATCATTTTTTGTTAAATAAAATGGATTTTTATGGGGTTAGGGTCTAGTGTATATGTTTGAGTACTAGTATGGTCTTGGAAAATCCTTTTCATTGGTGGACAAGCATTACTTGAGGGGATAACTCTATTGAAAGGTAGGTGGTCCCTATCACCCTTTATGTTTTATACATTGTTTCATGTGATATGTGGTAGTGGTAATTTACTCTATGTCCCATTTAACTCTAAATAAAATAAATTATATTCCTTCAGTACTATAAGTAGCGCTTTTATCACTGCTAGAAATTTCTTTTAACAACGCTATTGTAGAGTTTTTAATCATAGAGAAGTTAAAGGGGAGTCCCTTTTAGGATCGCTTTTTTTATAACTGATAAAAGGGGTCATTTATCAATGCTAAAAAATATCTGATGAAAGGGACCTTTATAAGCTCTTTTATAAGCACTGATAAAAGTCAAAAAAAATGTAAAAAATAAAATAAAATTTTGAGACCATCCCTTTTAACAGCACCCGCCACTCCCTTTAAATAGCACTCACCCCCCCCCCCCTCAGAAGCGCCCACCCATGCTTTCCCCCACCCGGCTGCCTTTAACAGAACCCTCCAACACCTTTAACAACACTATCCTTCCCTTTTTGTACGTACGTACGCACCCCTGCCTCTCTTAGCATTTGAACTCCAGACATGCTCCCTAAGTGTCTGGACACTTTACCATTCCTCTATGTTGCTTTTCTCTCCATTTAAAGATATATATCAATATGTATAGAAATATTTTATTTTTATATTAAAATATATTTATATTAATATATATAGTTATATTAATATATATATATATTTATTCATATATTAATATCTATTTATATCAATTTATTTATATATTTATATTTATATTTTTTATCTGTATATTCATTCGTGTATTAATATATATTTATTTATATATTAATATATATATTTGTAATATTAGTTTTAAATACATTTATAAAATATGTTTTTGTGTGTGAGTTTATAAATAAATAAATACTTACATACATAAATATATATAACATACATACACATGTATCTATATAATATATGTGTATCTATAAGTATAATTATACATATATATATTTACATTGTTGTATATTAATATGTCTATTTACATGTAAGAACATATAGATAATATATATCATTTTTCTAAAACAAACACACACACAAAAACAAATATATGTATATATATAGACACAAACACATTATATAGGTATATAAATATTTATATTTTGTATTTTAAATAAAATGGATATTAGTTTTTATTTAGGTAAGAATTATATATTAATAAATATACTTTATATATATTATGTTTTATTAATTATTTAAAAAATTAATTATTTGTGTGAATATATACAAAATATGTATATATTGTTATATATTTGATTATAAATAATACTAAATTGTAAAAAATGATAAAATTTAAAAAATATTATATCAATATGATTGTAATACCTATGAATAAATTTATTCCTCTCCAAAAAAGGTCAAAAATATCCCCTTAAATGTTCCTAAAACTCCATCAAATGTTAAAAATTCAAGGTACGCCGACTAAAAAATCAGTTTAGAGGGCGCGTGAGAGGTATTTGACCTCAAAAAACCTTGAACAGGGTCCGCCCTTGACATAGTGGCATAGATATCATTGCAAAATTCGATTTGATATGTGTTAGAGATCAAACAAACATCCAAATCAAAAGTTATGACCGTTTGAAGTTCGAGTTGTTTTTTCAGCATATTTTAGAACTTTTATTTATTTATTTATTTATTTTATATTCAAATTGTTATTAAATGACTATTATTTGATAAAAATAAAAAAATTATTAATTAAAAATATTTTTTAAAATATTTCATAAGATTTATTTACTAAATATTTTATATATTAAGTTTAAATTTCTATTCATACATATCTAAAACACATTTAAAAAATACATATCATATTTATATCAATATAAATATATAAATATATATATATATATATATATTTAATTTCTTTTGAAATTTACCCTTTATCACTGCTAGTAAAAAAATCACTGATAAAGGGGGGGTCTTTATCAGCACTTTTTTAAAAGCACTAATAAAACTCCGCTTTAACTGTGTTAAGAAAAGTGCTGATAAATGGTTACTTTTAACAGCACTTTTTTTAGAGCTGTTAAAATTACCATTTATCAGTGATTTTTTAGTGTTGTTAAAGGGTACCCCCTTTATTAGCGCATTTCTAATCAATGATAAAGGGGTGGCACCGTGAAAACATACTTTTGCGGTAGTGCTTTGACTTGTGTTTGTTAGGTAAGAACTTATAAGGCTACGATGGACCCTTCAAATTATTTTTTTGATATGAAATACAAAAATTGTAATGGGTTTAAATTAAAAGTATATTAATTTTTATACTCAAAACCAAATTATGGCTTTCTTGAGTTGGGATGTGATACCTAGGACCTTGATTAGGTTCCATTCAGCCTCCTTGGGTGTAGGATTGGTGTGAGAATGAGGTTGAATAACATTATGCATTACCTATTTTGTACCTTCCCCTACTTCATAATGATTATATACAATGAAGACATATTTTTTACTCCCCTTTTGCATAATTTAATACCATGTTAACAGAACGCCAATGGGTAAAATTAATGTTTTGAGGATTCCATCATCTTTAACCATGAGTGATGTCTCCTTAGTAGATAATGACATAGTGAACCTAAATAGGTTCCCTTAGCCACCATTAAGTAGTGTATGTGAGAAGTATGTATGTTTAGAGTGATTTTTAACCTGATTGGATCCTTAGTCACACCTCGTTAGCCTTTATGGATTATATGATTAGAATACGGGGAGAGTGTTCATCATTTATCTAATTTTTAGTATTTGAGTGAGATATACCTCAGTTTAAGGATATGAGTTGGATGTTTGAGGACTGACCAATACAAAACCTAAAGAGTGTTTGAAATTATACCAGACTAGTTATTGTTTTATTATGTATCATTTATTAATCTAATGATTATGCTATTATGTATTCATGATTATTTAATGGAACAGAATGCCCAATTTTATTATTATTACTATGAGGTTGATGTGATCCCCCTTGTTTGATATGTTGGTAAAGTTTGGGATGAACATCCTTTCACTCTACTATGCCTATGTCATGGGACCACATACACACATGTGTTTATGATTCATGATTTCTGATAATACAAGCCTGATGTGATGTGGTGTTGTGTGGTGTATAACACATTTCCCACTAACCATATGATTTAATAGTTAAGGATGAAATTCCTATTAAGGTATGAGGTCATGGATATGGATTTTATAAACATTATAGAGTTATGTGATTCCCACTACTCCATGTAATGTTATTCTCACATGGTCTTGATGAATAGTGATAATATGATGAAATGACCAATTCGACTGATGACACCTATGGTGCATAATTGTTTTACCATTTACATGTTATTACCCCTATAAGTGGGATGTATGACTCAAAATGCGATACTTTTAAGGAAGGGGATGATATACCAAAGGTGATTTACCTATTTATTTTTTATTTTCCACAATAGTGGGTTGTGAGACCTATGCTGTGATAATTCCTAGGAAAGTGAAGAGATTATCAAGAGGAAATTCATGATTATTGGTTATTTACCTTAGGATTGGGACGGACTATCTATTGTAAGGTCACAACTGAGAAATGGTATAGAATGGGGGGGGGGTAATTGTTGATCTTAAAAAATCAGAGTAGGTTAATCAATGTTGTGGGATATGGTGGATAATATTATAAAAAATTCAACCACAAACAATATAGAATATATTTTTGAATTGTATAAAAATAATAATAATGAACATGAGAACACAAGTATTTTTAGAGTAGTTCAAATACAAATAATCATATTTTTACTCTTTACATACAATACCCCTTAATAATTTTAATATACACTATAAAATCATTACTTTTAAAAGAGAGTGAAAACTTATTAAAACATGTATTTTTTACACACGAAGACATGAACTCTAACCCTTGTATTTTACAAGTATAGACAAAAATCCATCCTTTTATAGGTTCAGACCTAACCCAAACATTCACAAGAGTAGAACTACCCTAAATATAATCCTTTTTATGTGAGGGTAAAACCAAATGTTCCTTTTTTATGATTTGGAAGACCTGTGTAAATTCTTTTGTTCAGTCAAGAGTAACTAACACATTTACCATTTATAGAGGTATAACCAGTGAATGTGACCCAAATAAAAATTCCAATTTAATACTATAGAAAACAATGATAAAAAAAGAAAAACTAAACTAATGAAATACCTTGATAAGGTTGTGGATTTTGGAATAGTAAATATTATGTCCTCTAACTAAATGTAACAATGTAGCTCAATTAATCCTGCAAGGGATTTATGTCAATTACAAGGTTCTATTAACATTATAACACTTTTGTATCATGTATGAATCAATACAATATATACTTACTAGTGCATTAAAATTTATTTTATCATTGAAACAATAATGACTATTTTTTGAACAATCTCTATGAACTTCTTTTAATGTTAACTTCACATGGAATTTTTCCTAAAAAATCACAAAAAACTATAAATCAATAGCTTTAAATTTTAAAATAATCGTTTATATCCACATTAAATATACTATAATGATAATCATTAAATACACAATAATAAAAGATATTAAATAACTCTTGAAATTCATCTTTTTTATCTTTTAAAAATTCATTAAAAAATATCTAACTCGAATTCAAAACAGTTTCTAAAATTATATGTCATAGGATAAAATTTATAATTCAATCATAAAAAATGATTGAGAACTTCTTAATACATAGAAATTTCTTCTTTAATGAAAAATATTCTTCTATATTTTTTTATTCTATATCATATATATGATTTGAGTCTTTATTTCTAAGTCATTTTAGATCTTACACTATACTGCATAATATACTGAAACACTACATAAGAAATATTTTAATTTCCAAAATAAATATTTTATTTTTTCTTTAATATCCCCAATATACATATGATTTATGACTTTATATATTATTAATACATAAAATATGTAAGAAAATAAATATTCACTAACATGCATGATATGTTTTCATTTACCAAATTCTCAATAGCTATGTATTTCCCCAACATGTAATATATTTTCCATAGGTAAATTTCCAATAACCTTCATATATAATATCCTTATAATTAATGCATAGGATATTTTATTTTATTGAAAATATCATTAAAAAAGATATTTCCATAACTTATGATGATATAAATTATCTTGTACTACATTAATAAGATACATTACGTAGGACTATTTATAAAAATAGGATATGTAATGTGAAGAACCCAACCCAGATTCCCTCTAAAATTGCCACCCGACCCAAACGCCCCCAAACCCTAATAGTGTTCTCAATCCCCATGGGTTGCAGAAGAACACCCATACTTAAAAAAACCTATAAGGAATAATTTCAAAAAACCTGATGAGGAAAACATGATATATATATATATATATATATTACAAGAAGAATCAATAGGATAATAAACAAGAATACATTCCATTGTAAGAAGATAATTGTATAAGCAGAGCTACACAAATAAATATAAAAAAATATACATAAAAAAGTCTTATTGGAAAGGAATTATAAAACCAAAAATATAAACTCCATGTGATAGCATGGGAATAATCCCTCCATATCACCACCATCTACGCATACATGGGTGACAGAAACCTCACAACCTCACTTTGATGTATTTCATTTCCTTACATCAATTGAAATATAATGGTCTACATGCTACTGAAGGGCTACATAGGGTGTGAGCTAACATGCTAAGTAGGATCCCACCCAGGTGTTTCATAAGAAGTATCTATAAAATAATTTGAAAATACTCAAAATTTTAAAAAAACCAGACATGATAAATAGTAATATAGTTCTTATATCAAAATCATGGTAAAAGAGTTCCCCTTTTTCCATATTTCTATTTAGGTAGTTAAAATTGTTTCAAATAATTTTATATACATAAAATTATCCAAATCATACTAAAGCATGCATCACTTATCATATAAAAACCATGTAATAACAAGAGAAAATAGTAAAATTCAAATCACAGGTAATATCACACCAATGATCATAATAGATTAGGCTATTTATTACACTCATACCCATACATATATAATAGTTCACATAAAGACTCTAGACATATGTGTCTAATATAGAGAGTAGAGGAACACCCTAGATAGTCAACCTCCAAACAATATCTAACATGTCCCTAGAATAATATAAATTAGGAGTAGAGGAGCATACCATGACTGGACCCCCTAACAGATATCAATGGATGAGGCCTATTACTACACCTTACAAATAAGTACCCAAGGCTTCCAATGTGATACATTTTCCAAACCATTTAATCAAATCCATTATTTGATAACCATTTCATAAATCAATTTCACTATGATTTTAAAATTCATTTTCTTTTAAAATAAAAGGGGAAAATAAATTTTTTCTCAAAAACCATTTCCACTCACACAGTCCAGTCATTCCAATTCAGTTATAAATTTTTTTATAAAACCATAGAAATATAATTCGTCTAATATAAGCCATAGATAGAACCACCTACCTCAAAATTGGATCTCACATGCCTGTAATGGGATCCACCAACACAGAAGAATGAAAGGAAAACCAAGAAAGTCCCTAGAATCAATCGATAAATCTGATAATCAATCCAATCATAAAAATGGTTTTTTAGAATATAAATCCAAAAATTCCTTGAAGAATACTTATGTCACACCATAACTAACATAAGGGCCAACCTCTAGAGGAAAATCAAATGAATGATCTAGAAATAATCAATAATATTTTCATAATAGGTCAATGGATCCCTAAATTTAGGAAAAAAGAGCTACTATAATCAATGATAATAAAGAAAAAGAAGAATCTCTTTCCCAGATAGACACACCATGCCAACCACGATGGTAAGTCACTGAACAAATTATTCAAAATAAGTAGAGATCCCCAAAATCACCATAGAGAGCTCATAGGTTTCATAGGAAAAGACTATTATTGAATTAAGGGTAAATTATATGCCTAATTCCCTAAAAAATAACTTCAAAACATTTTTGTAATTTAACAAAAACATGATCCGAATATATCAATTTATAAAAGAAGCTGAAAAATGTATCACCTTTGATAAAAAATGACTTTGGAGATTTTATGATGTGAAATAAACACTCATCAGGTAAACTGTTCACACCTTGACCCAAATCATGAAATATTATCGATAATAAATATACTATATATAATATTTTGACATTGTGTTATCATCAAGAAGATAGTAACCAATCCATATTCTGAAGAAAAAACCCCAGACCATCATTAGTGTTCTTTGACCACAAAAGTCCCAAAATTCCCTCAAATAAAGAGGGAAATGAAAATAGGGATGATAAATACCTAACATAAGGTAACAAGATTTTATAAAATCCCTAACATAAGACTTTCCATCCCCAAGAATTCTTGTGGAAGAAAACTGGAAGAAATGAGTTGGGGCCATAGTTCCCTCATGAATTACTCATGTTCCCATGTCTTGTGAGAATTTGATCTATGTCTCCATAATAATCTGACCAACATTATCTAATTCATGTTAATTAATTTCACTTTATTCTCAATTATATTTATTGTTTTCATTGAAATATAAATTTATATCTCTAGCTTGATCTCTTCCCAACTCAAAAAATTTGGGGGATCATGATGATTTTTCCTAAGCTGCGATATATGGACAACATCATGAATACTCTTTAACTAAACTGTATATTTCAACTGATATAAAACCCACCCATGACTTCTAGTGACCTCAAATGGTCCAACATATATTGGATCCAACTTTACTTGTTTTACAAGATAACAGTGACCCATCTAAGGATTAACTTTGAAGAAAACCCTATTAGAAATAAAAAACTATAAAGGACGACACCTACAATCCACATACAATTTTCGACTCTGAGGTAAAACCAGACATTGATGTAAATCCTAAATCCTCACTAACATGTTTGGAATGAAAAGTTTTCCTATAAGAGAGTCCTTTACCACCTCTACCCAATGGATAGTTGATCTGCATGGATGACTATACAAATCCATGAAAGGAGAAATTTTGATTAATGGATAATAACTATTGTATTACGAAAACTCAACTAGACCCAAATAGATATCCCACAGACCATAAAAATTCAAGATGTAGGTATGAAGCCTATCCTCTAGTATTTGAATAACACACCTCATCTGGACATCTGACAATAGATGGTATGTTATACTCAACATGACTTGATTCCCCATCACCTCATGGAGACTCTTCCAGAACCATGTAGTAAATCGTGGAACCCTTTATAAAAAATAGTAGAGGGAACCTTATTTTACCTCACAACCTTAAACATATACAACTTACCCATGTATTCATCCTTATTGGTTTCCCTGATTATAATGAAATGAGCCAAATTTTTAATCGATCATTCACCACCCAGATAGAATTACTCTCTTAGGGGTTACATGGAAATATAACAAAAAAAAATAAATCCTCATCTCATTTGAAAACTATCATCGAAAGAGGCTGATGAAAATAGTAAATTTTTAAATTCTTTATCTTTATCTATTGGTAGGTGTAATAGTGGTACACATAATCTAAAATGACACACTTCATACTCAACCACCAGAACCCATGTCCCATTTCATAATAAAAATTTTTAGTTCCCGTGTGAATAGAAATTCAATAACTATGATATGTAATAAAAACATAGCTCCTCACAGATGTCGAGATAATAAAAAATCCCTAAAATGGATAATTCCATAAAAATAGAGAGACCAACTAGGAACTGTGTCCCCACCATATAAGGTTTCGTTAATTTCCCTAAAATCAACATTCTACTACTAAATATATAGAATAAACTCAAGGAGAGATGATGATAACTGAACAGAATTCATAAACATACTAGAACATCCTCATGAGCTTCCAGGTTCAACATTCCAAATATTCCCATAATATTTCACACTTCATTTGATTCTAAAACAGCCAATGGTTGTAGTTTCTTTTTCTAAGAGCATCTACAACAACATTACCCTTTCCTAGGGTATATGAGACTCTTAATTCAAACATCTTAAGGTATTCCACCCACCTCCTCTATTTGAGATTCAATTATTTATAAAAAATATATAACTCAAACCCTTATGTTTATTAGAGACTTTGGACCTCTTCCCAGAAACATATTTCTACAAAAATTTAAACTCAAGAATAACCACAGAAAGATCCAAATCATGAGTGGAGTAATTATTCTCATGTTGTCTAAGCTGAAAATAAATGTAGTCTACCAAATTATCATCTTTAATAATCACACAACCCAAACCACCAATATAATTATCACAAAAAACCACAAACCCCTTATCGAGATCTAGTAATAACCGAATAGGAGCTGAAGTCTAAAGTCATTTTATATTGTAAAAATAAGACTGACACTTTGCATACCAAAAAAGTATGACCCCTTTCCTATTAATGGTAGTAAAAGGTGATGAGAACCTTAATAAATACTTGAGAAACCATTAATAATATCTAGTAAGGAAAAGGAATCTATGAATTTCAATGACGTTTTATGGATCTTCCCCAAACAAAACAACATTCAACCTCTTAGGATCTATTAATAATCTATTCCATGAAACCACTCTACCCTAGAAAAACACTTTATGGATCCATAAATTTCATTTCTATATCATTCCATACAAATGGTTACTCCTTATGATTTCCAAAATCAAACAGAAAAGATTTCCATTCTCACAACCATATCTTGAATAATCCAAAATATTATCCCGGGAGAATACCACCAAATTTCTAAGATACTCTTGGAATATTTGATTCATTAATTCCATTAAAATTAAATAAGTTTTAGTTAGAATAAATTACATGACAAGATAATATTAATGGCCATACCTACTCATAAAAGTTATTTTTGGTATATCAGAATCTGAAAATACGATCAAATGATATCATGAATGATCATCAATCTTTAAAAATCATTTTCACACTTTAACTAGTCAAAAAAATCATACCCAAGAGGAAAATGATAATAGTTCCTAATTGTCACCAAGTTAAACTTCTTATAGTCCATACACAATTAGAGTTAACTATATTCCTTTTTGTAAGAGGGAACAAGGGTTGTACAAGGTGAAACACTAGGGAAAACACAACCCTTCCTTGTTAGTTCATCCAACTAAATCTTGATCTCTTTCATCTTTAATGTTTCTATATGATAAGAAGGTATTGAAATCAGTTTCATAACTGGAACTATATCCATCATAAACTCCACCTATCTCTCTATATTAAGAAAAGATAAATAATCTAGGAAAAAATTAGTAATGTCCCAAATAATAGTAGGAAGATCGAAAACATAAGAAACATCAACAAGATCAACTTCTATATTAGAAAAAACTCCTACGATCTATTGGGGAGGTCCTTCATGACTAGACCTCATATCCCACATTCCCTAAAAAACCTAAGTGATCCCATGTTCTATATAAAATGATACATGCTGATGACTACAATAATCCTTAGAATGACGAGAAACAGTAATATCCATCTGGATGATGACATCAAATAGATCTTGATCGAGAAGGAAGAAACCTTAGAGTAACTATACATCCACTATCCATAGTGAAAATTAAAGACACTAAAACCCATTATCTTTCATCTTCCCCAGAGGCAACACTAAATCTCTAATAAAGGAAATGAACTCTATTAGATTTTTAATAATATTGAGAAAATAGATAGAAATGAATGAGTGGGAAGCACCTATATCAAATAAGAAAAATCACTACTAAATATGTAATAAAGATGTTACCTCCCACTATCACTGTAATTTCATTTAATTCATCTAAAAACTCATCTATGGTGTGAAATTGATTCATTACTAAGGCATATAGGTAGATACATGTAGCCTTTTAAGCATCATATTTCACTATAGTAGCCTTTGGAGTTTACTATCCATGACTACAATGAGGTGTATACATAGCCTAATAGAAACAATGTATTTGACCATATCATCCAAAACAAATACACATATTTATAGGATGGGAATACAAATTAAAGGTGTTCCAAATCATTCAACAATTATAGTAGGTAAGAGGAAAACTAAAGGATATAATAGAAGGTGTAGGGGAGTTCTACATCGGAGAAACACCACCACTACTCCTAGATGATCATGACACTTCCTCATTCTCCCATGAAGAACTCTAAATCTATCACTATTTGGAGGATAAGGGGAAGAATAATCATCCTTTACTTATATATTAATCTCTTAAATCATTTCTCCATCTACCATCTCTACATAGTTGTAAATTTTCATCATAAATACCAATGATATTTTATTTAGTTTTAAATCTCATAGGTACTTCACAGCTTTCAGCTGGTAATTATTTACTTGATATGAAGAAAAAATAACTAACTCCATAATCCAATTAATATATTACACTACCAAAATATCTCCATGTTACAAGGATTGGAGATCTAGATACTTCCCCATAATCAAAAACCCTGTAGAAAACTACTTGAAGAAGAGAGTCTTGAAAACCTTCCAGTTCAATCCCTGGTGTCTCTCCACCTATACTATGGAATCATACCATCGTTTGTTGGGACCCTCATGTCTGAACACTAAACAATTCACCATGATACTCTCATGTGTATCAAAGATTTAAAATATTTGAGCGATCTTGTTCAGCTAGTCATCTGCCTCTTAAGGTTCAGTCGTACCCTTAAAGGAAAGCGGCTTCACATAAGAACTATCATGATTGATCCCTATCTACACTAAATCTTTGATATGTGTTAAAAACTACATTCTAGACATATGGGATATTTTTTTTGACATTATGAACTTCCCACATGATATCCTTGATAAGATTCTAATATAGGCTTGGATTCAATTAAAGATAATTCGTTGCAGCCTCCTGTGGAACCCGAGGAAGATATCTCATAGGTATACTGTTGAATACAAAAAAAATGAAATTATTAGAAAATAGGATAATATCATTTCAAAATATAAAACTATCAAAAAAATTGAGATTAAGATCAAGAAAACAAAATAGGAGACACACATCCCAACATCTCATAGTAACTTGAATCTTGTCACAATAAGATCTGGCCAGACACACACCATAACCTACCTTGGGATATTAGGTAAAACCTAGATAGGATGATTACAAGGGTCTTATATTGTTATATTTTAAACATTTTTTGGTCACATATTCCCTGGGAGATTAGGTAATGCTGGGATAGGATACTAAACTAGAGTGTGCTATGATGTGGGAAGAACTAGTTGGAAATGACCCAACACCTGGGTAGTCATTAGATGATGATGATGTGATAAATATATATCAGATAGTTGTAGTACAAAATTCAATTATTGAGGAAATTATGAGATAAATTCATACCTCTAAGTGGGTGGTGCATCTTGGTGTGACAAATATTTACCATGAAATCAAGGGATAGTTCTGGTGGCCAAGGATGAAGATATACAATGCTGGTTTTGATTCTCAATACCTTACCCACTAGTGGATAATGGGAAATCACAATATTTATAGTAGTTTCCATTAACTATATCTTGTAACCATGAAAATTTGGGAATAAATCATCATAAACCTTATTACATGGTTTCCTGGGGCACATAGGGCCATGATGATATCTAGGTGATAGTTGATCACCTGATGAAAGTTGGTTATTTATTGATGATCTGTGAGAATAAATTATTAAATGATCTAGGAAAGAAGTATCTATGTTAGATATTATAATTAACTGAATTTAATTTCATCATAAAATCTTAAAAATATGCACATTTTTTTCATGGTTCCAGAAAGTCGAGAAAAAGACCATAGGGACTCATCTGATATTGAGCATAATGTACCATCCACAAACTGATGGATAGTTTTAATTGATGAATCACATATTGGATGATATTATTAAATATTTTTTCCTAGACTTTAGTGTATCTTTTTATGATCAAATATCCTTGGTTGAGTTCACATAAAAAAAGTTACCATGATTAAATTTGAATGGCACCTTAGGAGGATATCTTCGAGAGGCTATATCAATCATTGTTTTGTTGGTATGAGGATGGTGATGTAGAAGTTGTGGGGAATAGTATATTAAAGGATACATCCATTAGGGTGTAACAGATCCATAAAAGGTTAATCATAGATCAGAGTTTGAAGAATCATCATACCAATTTCATATGGTGAACATTGCAGTTTTCTACGTAAGATCAATTATTTTTAGAGTGACTCCTCGATTAAGCTAGCGATATTTCAAAGAGTAAGAGAATATTATTTCATATTATATTTGAACCTCTAAGATAACCAAGTTGTTTTGGATAGTAGAATATTATCTATATCTTCCATATCTCTATCATGGTATGCATGATTTGTTCTATTTGTAACAACTCTAGAGGTACGCGTCATCGATTTTGAGGATATTTAATTAGAGCATAATGCATCATATGTGAGGTACTTAATGTAGATCCATGAATTTAGTAATAAAGGCCTTCATGTAAAATAGGTTCCACTCTTCATTATTCTATGAAATCATGGATGGATCCAAGAGGATAATTATCAGTGAGATGAAGATATTCGAGCTCAGTTGACCATGTTTTTTAAGAAGAACATTTGAAGGTGGTTCTTAAGGATGATATTTTTTAGAGGGGGAGAATTGTAACTTCCTTATTTTATTTCAATGTATTTGATATTGAAATTTTAAAAATTTATCTTTTCTATTTTTGGTCTTCTGTAATATGGGTTATAAATAGGACGGTTTTTAGTGACTAAGGGTGTAGTAACTAAAGGATGACGTTTTAATGAATGGAATGGACTTATAGTGGTTGGAAAATTGACACTAGACCATTGGTGGAACTCACTAGCTAGATGGTGGGATTATAGATATTTTTTATTTTTTATAGACACTATCGAACAACTAGTGGTGAAACTGTCCAACTGGTAAGGCCCACTAAGTCATCAATGCACCAAGTCCCAGGGTGAAATTAAATCACCCAATGAAATTTAATTATACATATTTTGTACCTGTTTAATTACCAAATAAACCCTTGTGCTTATTTTGAGTTAGATACCTCTTACATTGTCTCTAAATATCTCCAATCCATATCCCCTTGATCCATCAACCTTTGACTGATACAATGAATCTTGAATATTAAGTTTATCTTATATATATTCCACTTTACCTTTATTATTTGTGAGGTGAGAATTGATCTGTCTCATATATATGTTTCACTTGATTATCAAATTATGAATTTCTATTTTTATGGTATATTGGTGGTGGATCTAGAAATGTGATGTTGTTTTGATGATCAAACCATTATCTACCTTTGATGATGATCATTACATGGGTAAGAGTTATTGAATCATAATCCTGGACCAATTCATGGAAACACATTGATGATGGAACCATGATCTGTTAATGATTCCTTTGTATATTGTTAGAGGTTTGGATGTCAATAGAATCCTCTCTTGATTAGAGATTAATTCTTCAAGAATATGGGTGTTTTGGGGTAAGAACATTTTGAATGATTATAATGATATCATATTATTTTTGATTTTCTTATATAATAAATTTTCCATTAATATATTGATGATGGATTGATAATATTCATCCAGGCCATTGGCCCACTTCTATAATTAAAAATTAATTTAAAATATATTATTCAATTAATAATTAATTCGGTGAATTGGAATTCCATCATTAACAAACATCAAAATTGATTCTGTTTAAGGAAACCATATGTTACATGATTATAGAAATTTATAATAGACATATAATTATCTTGAACCTATATTCTAAACATCTTCCTTGAAGAAACAGTGATATAGTTAAAAATCCTTGACATGCAACCCATTCACTCTGTGTGTGTGTGGAATGTTTGTTCGTTATTTCCTTGAAAAACCTTGAATTTATTAATAGAAAAACTTGAGGTAGGGATTTAATTACCATTTGAGACTCTTTTATATTCTTTATTTTAGGGTATAATTCTTATTATGGCATATATATTTGACCGTGATTGATTATTATTTTATAAGGGTGTTTTTACAGATTGTGAGAGCTTCTATGATGCTTGATTCCATGGGTGTTGATAGAGTAGCTTGTTTAGCTATCTGACAATGATCACATGTTATTATATATTATTAATTTATTCTCATGATGATATTATATATTTTAATTATATAATATACCATATTATTCGTGTTACCATGCCTTCAGAGGTTGTTCATGGTACTAAATATATGATGACAATCATTAGATGATTATCTATTAGAGGGGGAGTGTGCACGAAATGTGATGATGATGAAAACTAAACTGAGCATAGGGTAGGGGCATGATATCATGGAGGCATGAACCATGGTAGCTGTGTTAATGGCATGAAATCTAGGAGGCTTGACATATGGTATATATGGGGTATGACAGCCTGAAGGATTTACCTATGACCAAACTAGAATATGATGTTCCAGTGACTTGCAACAACTCAATCCATTAAGATAGTTGAGATATATAATTATGAGGCTTGTGGAACTTTTTTGTTCATTTATGACATCCCAGGACTATCCTACAAGTTCATATCCAAAGAAGTCACAACTAATGGTCTGGGGTGGCTTGGTCACTACATGACTGCTCGATACATGATTGTATGTTTTTTGACTACTTGTGCATTTATTATTATAATGGAATATTCCTGTCATATCTGAGAATAATTTTTAAGGATTTATTTTTTGTTTCCTTATAGGTTTTATTACTAAAACCATGTTTGGGAATTTATATATGCATTAAGTCTTCATGTATAGGGATCCAAGCATGGGAAAGGGGCTGATAGAAGATGGTTTAGTTGAGGATCATGGAGTTGGGAGTCGAAATAAGATGTAATATGGAGGATAATATAGTTTATTTATTTATTTACATAATTTAACTTATACTTATTTTTTTACTTCCACTATGGTAGTCTTTTTTACTTATTTGTATGACTAGTATTCCATCTATATAGTTTCCATTTGATTACTTTGATTATTAGATTTTATTATATTATTATTTTTTCAAGGACATGATAACAGGGGTATAGTCTACCCACTGAATTAGTTCTACCATCACTACTAGATTGTAGCCTCTTATATATGGGGAGGCTCACAAAAGGTCATATGAATCTTTGTCTTGAAAAAAGTGGTTTGATTCAAAGAAATACATTATACTTGGTTATAGGTTCAATTTGGGACAAAAGGATACTACCACCAAGTGAAAACTTGGGTCTGGAGGGATGGTTACAACTCGTGGGTATTGACCATTCACTAGGCCTAATTTGATAGGATGTGCATTAGGTGTGTGAGTTGTGTAGGTATACATTTATAATAAGGGATACATTCATGGTGTGAGTTTTATCACTGTTTATGTATATGTATATATTGGAAAACTATTTTATGTTTCTCAATATTATTTTATAATATATTTTAGATAACTTATGCATGTCCTAGTGGCATGTATAGGATGTCTTGGGGATTTCCTACTGATTCGATATTATCAATTCTTGTATATGCATACCAACAACTATATTGATGTTGTTTTCCATGATATAAGTATGGGAAAATTATTTTACATCCTTAGTGGAGAACCATGACACTGAAGACGTATTGATTTGTATTTTTAGCTTAGAGGTCTTATAGTGGAGTCTTCCATGGCACCACATTAGTGCATAGGCTTCTTTCAATGTATTTTTTGTCCATCCTTGATGTATACTTCTAGTGTCCTTTTTAATTATATGACTTTGATAATTGTTTTGGTTTCTTTTGTTTCTATATTTTGGTTGGTCTTCTTATATCATTCATCATGTTTATCAATTTTATATTATTATAGCCTATCTTTTACTATTTCTATGATATGTAAGGGAAAATATTCCTCCATGATCTTTTCAATCCGTTTGAATTTATTTCCAGCCTTTAGTCCCCAATGTACATCACTATAAGAATATTTTTTATATCAGGTATGGTTCCTTTGAATTTAAGTATAATTATTTATTTGATTCCTATTCAAGATTCCTAATGAGTTCACTAAGGTTATAGGTGTGTCTGGGGGTTTTCGAAGCCTAAAACCCCGACTGGTGAGAAATATGCACGAGATGCATGGTTAGAAAACTATGTGGGACAAGATGTATAATTAATCATAACCATACATGGATAGAAAGAGGTCCAAGAAGGGTGTATGTCTTGCAGAAATCATGCTCCTTGGCCTGCATGCTCGTGCGCGTAGAAAAAAATTTATAAGAGATACAAATATGGGCCACATAGGGCTTCTCAACCCATAGGGGAAAACCTGTGTGGGGTCCCTCATTAAGTAGTGGGAGGTGCATGGTTTGCACATGGTTTAGCCAACTATGCATCCAAACCATGCAGACTAGATATTTTTGGGAGAAATGATCGTTTTCCCTTAATTCTAATTAAACCATACCCAATCATTCATTATTCTATTTCAAGTCATGGCTTACCCTTTTATCATATTGGACCTATAAAAGTTCCCTATTAATAGGTTTTTATCACAGTTCATCATCTGGTGTCCAATCAAAAATCCATTGGCCTTGTTGGATTCCTCTTAGTATTCTCTTTGATCAATCAGCTCAGTTCTTCATTCTTTTAAACCTTGAAAATTCTATTTAGATTCAGGATTATATACACTATTTTATAGGCATTGATCAATACGTAATATTTCTTATGATCCTAAAAAAACTAATTCCTATTATTGGATGAGGAGAGTTATATGAGTATATGGTAGTTGGTATATGACATGTCCCTCAAGTATCACAATTTTATAACCCAATGTCATTGTGTGCATGCTGGTTTCATCTGTAATAGCCTATTTAATTCATATTACTTTCTTATAATCATCATTATCATATTATAGAGCCCTTACTATATTTGATTACCTTGATTTTGGAGGTTTTAACGTCAACGTATTCTACCCCATGTAGGGTGATTCCTTAATTGTGCCGTTGTAAGGTGGGTTTATCTACCACCATTCAGGTGTGTTGATTGACCCTTATATTTTTAATACTTCTTAAACTAATTTAATTATGAATTTTTAATGGATATTACATATATATTAATACATTAAACATCTAATTTAAGTGCATCAAATTAATAAATTAATCTTTTAAAGGTTAATTTGAATGAATATTATGGATATCACAATGCATAGTTTATAATAACTGAATGAATTGGATGCAAATCTACAACACACCTTTCCATGATCAATAGTAGGTATGGGAGTGAAACATATTAATGATTATGTAATTAAATGAAAAATGGTTTTATGTCCTTTATATTCCTTATCACACTAATGAAAGGTATAAAATGAACCAAATTGACCTATTAAAAGGCAAGAATATTTCATTGAATAATTTATTAAATGGATCAAATATAATGTTCTTATTGTATATGGACCTCTTAATATTTATAGGAGTGTTTATAATCTATCCAAAATTTCATTCTTTAGGAAATTCCTTATGTACTCATGGATTCCATTAAGATTCATGAATTCTAGTTTCTAAGGTAGATACCCACGTTGGAACCCAATCCTTGTCTGGTAGTGGATGCTCGACATTATTTCATTAGATCCCACCATTATAATTCAAATATTATAATATCTTGGATACTCTCATTGGATCAAGTTTAATATCATTGGTCATGTGGCACCATGGATACACCCATAGCCCCCAGAAATTTCTTATCTCATTTTACATTGGATGAGATCGTTGGATTCAATTAGAATCATATTATAGTGGAATACCTTTGGAAATTAACCTTGGATTACATGAAGATCCCTTATATCCAAAATACAAGTTATTATTGAGTTTTCATGACCCCTGATATTATGTTTTCCAAGGTTATTACCTTTAATCCTCTATTATTATTATTATTATTATATAATTTTGGTTCTTGTTAAACCAAACATGACTAATCCATAAAAACTGAAAATAAATGAATTGATTAATTGATCTAATGTTCAGATACAATACCAACTATGAATGATGAAGGTAATGGAGATTTATATTACTATACTAATTACATTTTATAAATATATTCATGAACACAATCAATTTATATTTCTTAGACCACATGGTATAAACGTTGTTTGTCATAGCCTACTCAGATTTATCACACACCCTATTTGAGCTGCCATTGGCACCCAAGAAAATTAAATGTATGCAATATTTGATAATGGGAAGTGTCCCTCTTTAAACACTTGATCTTGATTTCTTTCATTTGGATGGGTTTTAATATCAGATTATCGAGTTGGAGCTCGAGATACTTGGATGGTTTTTGGATTATTTTTGTATAGAATATATCGTACTACCGTATACTTCTTTATATCTACAATTTTTTATTTTATAGATACATGACATATATTATCACCAGTTTTCGAATATTTTTCACTTTCATATTTTATTATAACTGTTATTTGATTGTTATTAAATATTTCTTCAACTATGATGGGTTACTAGTCTAGTGTTTATAGTGTTTATTTCTGCAATTCCATTTTTTTATTATATTGATTCACCTATATACCTATTATATTAATTATCTATTATGCTCCACTCTGGTAATGAGGTCATAGTCTCTCCAAAAATACACCCTAGGCCCTTTTACTAGTTTTCCGACTCTTTCATTCAAGGAGATGAACTTAAGGCCATAAGGTCAATCGGGCTCATGGAACCTCTAAGGGGATATCAAGTCCAGGAAATCACAAATTGGTATCAAAGATTTATTTTATTTTATTAGTATTTTTGAGAAAATATAAGTGATATCAATAATGAATTGGAACTTGTTTAAAAGTTTTTCATTATGCTGACTATCCCACATTCGGGGTAAATACTGAGTTTCCTAAAATAAGGAATTATTGTTTTATATTTTTCATATTACCGTTGATAACATTTAATCATTGGTTTCAGAACATGTTATGTAATGGTCATTATTATTATTATGATTTAGAATTTCCTTTTATCATTGGATTGATGAGATGAGGGTAGGGATCATTGTTACATGCATCATTATAGGCACCCACAATTCACATTCCATGCATATCCCATTCCATATAGGTGCATATAACGTCTTCAATTGCTTGATTTTCTTATGATTATTGAGTGATTTGTGCTTGATATATATGCTTATGATGTTAACAGATTACCCGGGGTATGGGGTTGTTTATTTAATGTGTCATCATTAATGTCAATAGTGTTTTATTATAGAGGTTGATGGTGGAATATTAAATAGCTAGTATATATTAATTTCAGCTACGCACCTATGGTTACATGAGCTACTATTTCGATACAATTGATTGATTTCTAGTTTCAATTCATGAGGTGTATGGGCCCTCATGGGTTGGAATGGGTAATTTATCGAGTCGAGGCATTAAAGTGGAATTAAGTGGGTGTCGATTGTAGTGATAAGGTGTATGGATGTTGGTTCATCTGGAATGATGATTCATTTTAATTGAACCATAATATCTGTATAGAAAAGGAAATCTATAAAAATAAAAATTAACTTGTAAAATAAGATGGATTCCGTTAAATGAAGAGGCAAGGTTTAGTTGAACCATTACCTACATGAACCCCAATAATTTATGCATAACACTTACCAATACCTATCCTCCTAAGAAAGTAATTTGGGTAGTATACCTTAGGTAGTAATACCTTACTCTTATGATATGCTTCCAATAGTGTGTTAATCTACTTCAAATCCTGATCTGAGGTGTGTTATTGGAATGTGTACATGTATTCCACCATGACTTCCTCATGTTGTTCACCAGGAGGGTACTAATACCATGCTCCAGAGATGGTGATCCCTGAGTTTCCTATCTTACCACCAATAGATTCACATCAGGTACCACCTATTATACGTTATATGGTCATTAGAGCTCATATTTTTAAGAGCATCCTACATCTGATGTAGTTCATGTCAGGTGCTCCGTGACCTTCACCTACTATTGATGATCTGACTCATGAGTTCTAGCAGTAGTATCCTTCAACATTCTCAGGGTATGGTGGTCTATAAGCTATAAATGTTTTGATGGATTCCACTATTTCAATATTTGACAATCTAGAGATGCCTCCGGAGTGGAGGGTCAGTATTTCTATGTAAATGTTGTGTGATTCAGCCATGCATTGTTGGGATGAATGTGATTATTTTCAGATTTACTTCCCTGATAACTTCTTTCCGAAGACACTGAGAGCTAACTGATCTAGATATTTCATGAACTTTGATTAAGGTGATTTGTTTGTTATAGATTATTCAGGGAGTTTTACTAATTTATTGTTCTTCGCACCAATTTTATTTAATGATGAGCTATCATGAGTGCGATGTTTCATGGATGGGCTCTAGTATGTCATTTGTACTCAAGTTAAGGTCATTCTCCTACCCATGTTTTATAAGATTTTCATTATTCTATTATCAAAAAGATAAACCTAAGAGAAATTGATAGTATCATATAAATATGATCATTGTCGAGGAAAGATATTAGTTATTATAGTAGCCAGAATCATTCCATTATGGTTTCTTATTAGAGCAATGGTGGTCAGAGTAACTTCACAAGAAGCTCTATTATATTCCATCAGTGTGGAAGGAAGGTTAATTTGAATCCTTAGTGTGATAAACACCCTCTAGAGTGTTGGGATTTCATCCATATTGGACATCTTTAGTGATTTTATTAGACCCTTCCATCTATTTTCTATGGAAGAGGATCCATGCCATCTCCACCTGTATGGTAAGGATATTTTACATCATGTTAGGCAGGAAGTTTTAGATGCACCAGAAGGACTAGAAAAGGAGGAGGTCATGTCCATGATTTCTAGACTTCATATTATCATCACCATCAGAGAAGACCATGTTAGGTTAGTATATCTGTAGCATATGGCCATAGATTAGTTCAGTTAAATGCTTTATAAGTAATACCTGAGGACTAGAGTTTAAGACATTATATAGTGTGAGGTTCAATTCTAGTAGCCTCTACTATTGTATCTTATTCAATTTATATAGGTTGTTCACACTACTTTATCTCATTATTGAATGTCAAAAGTCTTAGGATGAAATTTTAGTATTAATTTGGTGGGATGACCCAGGTTACACCATTGGGAATATGGTAAGTTGGAATATGATAAAGCAGGGACATTCCCTTTTGATTTAGGTAGTTATCCCATCTTATAGGAACTCTTCATACATGAGATGACATGATTTGATGCCATTTTTTAATGAATTAGTTGGTTTCATATCACGCCTATGTGGAATACTATCGCTATAGGGTGTCATTCACATTACCATAGGTAAGCAGTTGTCTCCAAAAATGGTGAGAAGAATGTTTAGGAAGATAGTGCTAGACCATAGAATCATGTGATTGGTGGATTAACCACCCATATTTCTAGTCTATTCATTGTGGATTAGGGAATACATTTGAAAATTTTTTCCACCCATAGTATTTTTTTAAGGGATATCATTCCCAACAATTTTTCTAGATTACCTCATAAGATAGAGGTAGATTTTATGACCAAGATCATTCAAGGATTATCTATAGTGTCCATTACTATATATATGATGACACCTACTAAGAACCAATAGTTTAAGAGATATTTAGAAGACTTGGAGTCCAAAGGTTTTATCAGACCCTATAATTCTTCCTGGGGTTTAACCATTTTTTCACCAAGAATGCATATGATTCCCTTAATTTGTAAGTTTATTACCAAAGGTTGAACCACATTATAGTTAATAACTGGTATCCACTACCTGAAATAGATGTTTTCTTTGATCATCTCTTAGGAGATGTGGTGTTTTCTAAGATCAACTAGAGATCAGGTTGTCATCAGGTGTGAGTAAGGCCTTAAAACATACCACAAACATATTTTCATAGCTTGTATGGTCTATACGAGTATCTTGTTATGTCATTTGGTCATATGAACGCACCTAGCATTTTCATGGATTTAATGAATAGGGTTTTACACCGTTATCTATATTCATTTTTCATGGTCATTGTGGATGAAATATTGGTGTATAATTTTACTTGTTGAAACCATAATAGACATATTGATATCATTTTGAATATATATAGAGATCAATATATTTATGAAATGATTGATATGTTCCACTTATAAATTGAAAATTTTCAATTCATGGGTCATATTATCTTGTAATTGAGTATATGATGACCTAGTGTTGGTGAGTGTTGTGGTTTCCTGGAAGTATCCTAAGAATGTGTTTGAAATACAAAGTTTCTTGAGGCTGGCTGGTTACTGTAGAAATTTTGTACAAGACATAATATGTCTTGATTCAACTTTTATTATTCTTTTATATAAGGGTATTAAGTTACTATGTTATAAATCATGTGAAAAATACTTTTAGGAGTTAAAAGGAAGGCTTGTTTCAGACACCTATTTTGGTTCCCCCATTATTTTCTAGAGGCTATACATTGTTCTTTGATGCATTAGAAATATTTTCTTGTAATAGTGTTAATGTAGGATGATAGAGTCTTTGTGTATGAATCATGGCAGTTGGGGCCTCATGAGAGAAATTACCTGATGCACGATCTCAAGCTAGTGACAGTTGACATGCCTTATGCTGATAGAGACACCATATTATGGGTGGAAACTTTATGGTGTATAAAAACCACAAGAGTCTCACAAATATATTTTATTACAAAGTGAATTGAATATCAGATAGAAAATTTGGGTCAAATATCTTCATTCCCTTAAATTTGATCGTTCCAACACTAATAAAGGGAAAGGCAGTAGCTGATGCGCTGAGTAAAAAAACTCAGTTACATGCCGTACATGAATAAAGTGATGAGTGGAAATTAATGGGCCTATTTTATGAGCTAAAACTAGAGTTTCATGATATTCATAAGTAGTATTATCTCTTATCCTTGATAGTTATGTCTTACCTCCTTGATAAGGTGAAGAGAAGGCATTTTTCATATCCTGAGCGTTAGTTCTTTGGGATAGTATTTCTAGTGAGGACCCACCATTGGATTTTTCAGTAGATGGAGATGATATCCTTCATATAAATGGGCATGTTTGGATTCTTACAGATATGAGAGACAAAATGATGCATTATTCTCATAATTCTTAGTATGAGGTTCATCCAAGAATCCCCAAGAAATATTGAGATATGAGCAGAAAGTATTCATGGCTTAGGATGAAACATTAGATAACATGTTTTATCACTAGGTCTTCCACCTCTTAGTAGGTGAAGACAGTGCAGCAGTGACCTGTGGGACTGTTATAGTCACTTCTACTCATAGAATGGAAATGGGAAGATGTTTCTTGGGAATTTTTCATTGCCTTGCTGAGGTCACCTTAATGTTGTGATGTATTTTGGGTAGACTTTGATTTACTGATGAAAGTATCACACTTCCTTCATATCTTGGAGACATTATTATCTGATGATCTTGGAAGACTATATGTTTGTGATATCATACAGCTACAAAGGGACCATCATACTATCATTTTAGAGAGGGGTGCTTATTTCACGTGAGGTTCTGGAAGGGGTTACTGAAGGAATGGGTAAATATGTTCTTCTAAGAACAACCTTTCACACTAAGACTGATAGCCAATCCAAATAGATGATTTAATTTTTAGAGGACATTATCCAAGCATGTTTCCTTGATTTTGGTGGTTTTTGGGAGAATTATATCACTATAATTCATTTTTGGAATAATTATATATTTTAGGAGATGATTTAGATGGATCCCTATGAGACCTTGTATAGTAGGCCATGCCCTTCACCCTTGTGTTGTTTAGAGGAAGGGGAGGCAGTGATACTAGGGAATCATCTTGGGAAGGTGAATTCAGTGTAGGTTTAGCCAATCATGAAGTGTGTGGATACTAATAAGTCTAGAAAAAAATATTCTACTAATTTCTACCAATGACCATTGGAGTTCTAGGTCAAAGATCATATTTTATTATGAGTATCATCCATAATTGGGAATAGATTGATATAGATCAAGGGGAAGATATCACATCATTTTATAGGGTCATTTTAGATATTTTAGAGAGTTTGAATGGTAACCAATCAGTTTCTTTTACCATATATGTACCATTCCATGTACTACATATTCCAATTTTTGTAGCTTCACCATTATCATGCCAAACCATTGCATACTTAGTATCCCATCTAGGTTGAGTTCAATATTGATTATTTTTTTGAGGAGTATCCCATATGCATCATTGACCGGGGCACAAAGGTTCTCTTAGGTTGATCAGTCCCTTTATTATGGACGTTCGGTAGAATGGATATTTATAGAATGAGACCTAGGAGTTAGAGGCTGATGTACATGCGTAGTTTCCAGAGCTGTTCTAAGATAATGTTTCATTTTCCCTATAAGGCGATTTTGGGATTGAGTTCCTTTATGGGGGAAGAATATAAGAACCTGATTGTTAATATAGGAATATATCCTTTAAATTTTGGTATAATTATTTATTTTGGACCTATTACAGTTGCCTAATGAGTTAAAGGAGGGTAAGGTCATGTTTGAGGCCTGTTCTGAGATTAAAACCATAGTCTATAGAAAACATACATTGGCCACATGGTTAGATGAAATCATACGAACTAGGACGCATGGTTATTCCTAACGATGTGAGGATGGATATACATATAAGAAGGGAAAATGGATTTTCCAAAACATGTGCCTAGGACCACACACCTATGCATGTTGAACAACATAATTTAATAGATCCACCAGCATGGGTTGGAATATGGTTTCTCAAACTGTGTAGGCCAAACAGTGTGGTTTCCCTCCTTATGCTGTTGGGGGTGCATAGTTGGCACATGATTTGGACAACCACTTCACCAAGCCATGCGACCTAGATATTTTTGGGTGAATGAAAAATTTTACCTTAATTATAACTAATCATTACCCTCTACTTCATTAATCTATTTCCATTTAAGGTATCCCCTTTTCTCATATTGGATCTCCCAATGTTCAATCTTCATAGTTTTTTATTCTGATTCTTCATATGATGTCTGATAAAATGTCCACTGGTCTCATTGGAATCCTCATGGAAAGTTCTTTGATCCTTTAGATCTATTCATTATTATTATTTCCCTTTATTATGCTATTTATATGTAGAATCATATTCCCTATTTTTAGGATGTTAATATTTCCTTCATATTTCTTCTAATCCTGGCCAAACTAAAGGATGATACTAGAAGAGTAGGTCACACGAGTATACAATAGGTATTATAAATTTCATCCCTCAAGTCTCAATATTTTATAAACTATAGTCATTGTGCACACACTAATTTCATCAGGTGTTGCGTATTATATTCATATTCATTGATTATAATCCTTGTGGTCGTATTTTAGATCTCTTGATATATGTGATTATCATGCTATTGGAGGTTGTAAACCACAACACCTTTAACCCTAGGTAGGGTGATTCTTTAATTGTGCATTGGTAACCCATGTGAGTTTATCTAACACTGTTCCAGTGTGTGGATTGATCTTTTTAATGGAAATTATTCTTAATATACAAGAACTATTAATTTTAAATGGCTATTACATGTATAGAACCACCTGACCCTTCTAAGGAAATCACTTAAAATTAGTTAATGAATATTTTAAATGTTTTTTTGAAAGTATAATATAGATATCACTATTCATATTTTATAATAATTGAATTGCCTGGTTTCATATCCATTACAAACAATTCCATTCTTGGTGTACGATAGAAGAGTGAGCTTTAGTAATGATTAATTAATTAAATGCTAAATGGTTTCATGTATTTGATATTCCTTGTCACACTAATGAAAGGTATGGAATGAAAAAATTATCTTATTAGAAGTCTTGAATATTACACAGCCTAATTTAGTAAATGAATAAAATATAAGGTACATATTGCATATGGACCTATTCATCTTTATACAAGTGCTTAGACTCGAGCCAGCCTTGGATTACTAATGGAATTCCTTGAGCACTCATGGATTCCATTTGGATTCAGAGATGCATGTTTCCAAGGGAGATAACCACCTTATAAACCGATACTTGTCTGCTAGTGGATTCTAGGAATGATGTTGTAGGACCCCTATATTATAATTTAGATATTTGGATGTTTTGGATACACTACTTGGATCTTGCTTGACATCATTGGACATGCAGTGTCATGGATACACCCATTGGGCCCAGTCATTTCTTATCCCGTTTTACCATAGATGAGAATATTAGACTTGGTTATAATCATATTAAAGTGGAATGCCTTTGGTGATTCCCCATTGATTACATGAAGACCACTTATATCCATGATAAATGTTATTACTGAGTTGGCTCAACCCCCGATGTCAATAATGATTTGGTTATTACCTTGGATCCTTTATTATTATTATCATTTAGTAATCATAGTACTAGTTATACCTCACATGACTTATCCAAATAAATTAATTTAAATGAATTGATTAAATGATCTAATGTTTAGAGACATTATCATCTACGACCGGAGAAAGTATATGTGTGTTTAAGTTATTATATTGTTTACATTTTAATATGTATATACCTACCCACTATGAGTTTGTATTTCTTAAATAAGATGGTATAGATTTCATTGTTGGAGGAATACTGAGATTTATCTCACAACCTATCTGGGATGTCATTGGTACCCAAGAATATTACATGTATGTCGGTGTTAACAAGGGGAAGTCTCCTACTTTGGAAACCTGATCCTGACTGCGTACATTGGGATGGAGCTTGGAAATAGATGATTGACCTGGAGCTCAAGATAAATTGGGTAGTTTTTGGATTCTTTTTGTATAGAATGTATAGTACTGATGCGTAATTCTGTGTATCCATGTTTACCTTCTTTTTAGATACATGGAATACATTATCACTAGTTTTATTATATGATTTAGTTTTATCATTGATTATAATTGTTAGTTTCCAATTTTTATATCCTACTTCCACTATAGTTGGTTATTTGTCTACTGTTTATAGTGGGGTTTTCCGCTATTCCATGTATTAATTATTTTGCTTCTGCAATATATCTAAGATATTAATTAACCAATGTTCTACACTATAGTAATGAGGTCATGGTATCCCCACAATCACACCCTAGGCCCTCACTTCTAGTTGAAAGTCTATAGTGTTTAGGGGGATCCCTTGAGGCCATGTGGTCAATTATTATTGCACTACCACAAAAATAGGAAAAGGAAGCGCTTCTTTTTTATCAGTGCTAAGTAGAAAGTACTGAAAAAGGGGTGGGCCGTTATCAATACTAAAAAAGCACTAATAAAGGTATACCCTTTATAAGTTTTGTTCTTAGCACTGATAAATGGTACATTTATCAATGCTAATAATAATGATGATAAAAGTTTTTAATAAGAAATATTATTAATTTATATAAAATTATTATATTTATATTAAAAAATAATGATCATTTGTATACATTAAATAAAAAACAAATGTTTATAATTAATATATATATTTTAATAATTAAAATATATATATATAATTTTCTAATTGAAAGAAGTATATATAAGATTATAATTATATATATATATAATTAAATAATTATAATATTATAATCAATTAAATTAAATAATAAATATATTTATTAGATTTATTAGATTTATTATATTTATTAGAGATTTATTAGATTAATTTATTAGATTTATTAGATTTATTAGATTAATTCATTATATTTTTTATATTTAATATATTTTTTTTATTTATTTTATTTACTTTATTTGTAAATATATAATAATTTTTAATATATATTTATAATTAAAATTATTGAATATATATGTGTTTTCCATTTAATTTGGTCAACGAATATATTGATCATGTGTATATATATGTTATGTATCATGCATGAATGGTCATTTATACATTAAATCATGTTGTCCATTGATGTGGTATATTAATTAATTCATAATTTTACCCATATGAACTATATATGTTCTAAAAAATGTACTTATAATATTACATTAAATATATTTAAATAATAAATATATTTTATTATATTTTTAATGGAATATATAAATAATTTTAAAATACATTTGTAATTATAATTATGAAAAAATATATATATAAATAATTATAAAATTATACATATAATATTATAATTTTATTGATATATAAATTTATTAACAATTATATACAAATATTTATAAATATATACAATTTATAGTTATAATTATAATTATAAATATATTTATTATACTACTTATAAAGTTATAAATATATAATTAAATAGATATATTAATTAATATATAAAAATATTTATAAATAAATTAAAATAAATTTATATTTATTCAAAAAATTGTTTAATTGGTTGTGAAATTGTTCTAGTAATTATTTCAATTATTAGTGCTAAAAAAGAACTGATAAAAGACATATTTATTAGAAAAATAATTTTAGCACTGATAAATAGGTTTTTTATCAGCACTGATAAAAGATCTATTTATCAGCGCTAAAATTATAGCACTGATAAAGGTATGTTTTATCAGTTCTTTTTATATTAGCACTGATTAAACATACAATTATTAGAACTTTTAACTAGAACTTATAAAGGATCCAACGGGTTTTATAAAAGAACCCTAACAGGCTCCTCCTCCTACACACCCTTTCATGCCTTTACGGAAGCTGACCCCTGTGTCATTGAGCCCTCCTCCTCCTCCTCCTCTTTCGCTACCTCCTCCTCCTACTCTGCAGCCCCTACCTCATCCTCCTCCGCTGCCACCGCTACCTACTCCTCTGCCTCCTCCTCCTCCACCTCCTTCTCCTCCTCCTCCTTGTGCGCCCCCTTATCCACCCGACCTACTCCTGCGTGCCCTCCTTATCTAACGACCATCCCTAAACCCTCCTCTATAGTGCAAAAATTTCCTTGGTGAGTCTCTATTGTAGTTTCCCAGGTTTTCATAGGGTGTGTAGGGTTTGGTTTAACCCTTAAATTGGTTTATGTAGGTAATTATATTTCATTACATTTATTTGAGACTTCCTTTGATGCTAGATGTTCTAACCATGATTTTCAATTAGATAAATGAAGTATATGTTATCTAAATTTGACTGGTTAATGATTTTCCCTAATCACTTTCAAGTTTACTTTTACATAATGGTATTATTTTAATAATTCAATGATACTTTTATTCAAAATTGTGTTTCATTTATTCTAAATTCTCAATAAAATGGAAGTGATGTTTTTGTTGAAGATAAATTATTTGTTCATGGTTTATTGAAACACTAAAAATTTATAAAGTGGGGGGAATCTTGGCCTAGGGGATTTACATATTATTAAAGGGGTGTGTGTTATATTTATAGAATTATTTAATGATTTCCAAGGATTTATTATGATTGTTTTTTGTTGTTATTGGTGAATTCCCTTAGATTTAAAATTTTTCCAAATGGTTTTAAATAGGTATTCTTAAATTTATGAATACTATATATATAGTAATGTCTTGTTTGGGAACTTGATAATAAGGGTATTTATTTAGTTACTTTACACCCCTTGATTATCCCTATGGTAGGGTTTGGTGTTTTAAATTTTTTATGTGTCATGTATCAATGATCTGGAAGTTCATTCTTTGCAAGTTCACTTGGGAGATCTTGGATAAAGAGCAGTTCACTAGAACCATTGAATTGTGATTTTAGGAATCTCAATTCAGTTCAATGGATGTTTAGAAGTTGGATATATCAGTTCACATACATTTTAAATTTTAGTTTAATTAATGTTAAATGAATCCTTAAAATGCAAGCTCACTAGATTCAGGTAACCAGATGGTTCCTTCAATGAATGTTCATCAAGAGTTCCATTATTGGAAGTTCAGAATGAGTAGTTAGATGAATGAGTTCAGTTGATGGAGTACAGTGGAGTTAGAGTGTGGAAATATCAAGTTGTAACATTCTATGAAATTACACATGACATTGATTATTGATATAAGTAAATGAAGTGAGGTGAATGGTAGGGGAAGCTACTGGTATTTGAATGAATATCCAGAGGAGGTAATGGACGTACAAAATTCCACAACTTCCATGAACATTAATTATTATGCATATGAGTCTCTCCTATAAAATGAAAAGGTAATAGTACATCAAATTCAATAGAGTGAAGTGGATATGTCATGCACCATTCACTGGTGTTGGGGATTATAAATGATGTTTCTACTAGAAATCAACAATTACTCATGTTGAAAAAAGGATTCCTAGATTTCTAGGAGGGATGTTGGGAATGGATGATTACTTTAGAACAAATTCAAAGAGCGGTGTGAACTACATGTGTATGTATAGATTATTTTATAAATAAATGTAAGAGATGATTTGACCATCACTGATGAGGCCTATGTACCAAAAGTAGGGGGCTATAGTTTGAGGATCACACTTAAGCACATCCAAATTCCCATAGGTTGAAATTAAAAAGGCTATGTTCAAAGAACTATAATAAGCATATAGGATATTAAATTATATAAATATGGTATTGGTGATATATATTAGATATAAATAACTAGGGTTTTTGAAAATTTTCTTTTCCTTATAACTCATGTTCCCTTTTTTCAAAAGAATAAAAATGTGATGTTGTTGTTATACCATACACATTAGATTAATGTATGAATCAAATAATCCCAATATAAAATTTTATTTATAAATTGTCCTTACATGTTTATATATTCTATGTATAAATTTTCTCTTGTAATATCATTGAAATAAGGATACTGTGATAACTAAAACCAGGTGAATCCAAGTTGGAGGAAAAATAGGTGTGGTGGTCGGGGTGTGTGGTCATCCCAGTTTTGGTATTTTAAGTCCTGAGGGATGCAAATATTAGTTGATAATATGAGACAATTGGATGATGCTCCACTATGTAGGGGAATCTGTAGAAAAAACTACCGATGATCCTAAAATTTACACTTGTCCCCAATTATTGGTATCAAAGCTTATGTTCATTGTTATGTCTCTAAATATTGGTTGTAGTTATTGATGATAGAGCATGAATGTAGAGTTTTTTTTGTGGAGTAGTTTTTTAAAGAATTGAAAAAAGTTTGGCTAAAAGACTATTTTGTTCTAATGATCAAATGGTTTATTAGAATAAATTAAAATTTTATTTTCTCCTAAAAACCAAACATGTCCTATTCATTAGTTGATCATCTAGGAAAACAAAAGATATACCAAAAATAAATAAACAGGATGTAGATATCATAGATGGGAAATAAAATCGCAATATTTACCAATAAAACTATTTAACCATACATTCCCCATTCCTAAATCTCATTGTACTTATTTTGGGAAGGTATAACATATGATTTATTATTGTATGTTTTCATTTCAGTTGGAAATATCCCCTATCGCGTGCCTCTCCTCCACCATGAACACACCTTCACCGCACACTGAACGACAACATCGCGGTGAGTTTTCTCATATTACTCATTTGTTTCCTCTTGTTTTCATGTTATTATTGGCTCATATTTATGGTTATGTTTGAATTTTATGGGATAAATTCCCTGCTAAAAATCATGGTCGTTAGTGGTCCTTGTTTGTGAACTAAATGAATTTCATGTTGGTTGGTTCTTATTGGACATTTGAATATAGAAATTGGTAATTTATGTATACTTGACTAATAAATGAATTACCTAGGATGATAAAACATCTATGATAAACCCTAAATTTACAGGTGTAATTGAATAAGGGATTCTTTATAAAATATGAAAATTTGCTTGTTTGGTTTGTATGGTGTTGCGATTTTGAGCACAATTATGTGTTTGTATGGTGTCGCGGTTGTTGGAATGATTGGTATGATATCTTTTTTACATGTTTTAGTTCCTCTGCCATTGAATATCAATCCAAACCTTACCCATTTCCATGGTTCCACCACTTTTTTTCTAGTTCAATTCCACTGAATCTTTGTAAACCACTTCATTAGAGGACTCTATGGGACACTTTATAGACACCCTAGTAAAATAAACATAACAAAACATGTAATTAATCCTTCCACCAACATTAAATCTATGTAAAATCATACCATCTATTAGTTTAGTACCATAGTTCTGGACTCAAGACATTATTTTTCTAGAGAAACACTAAAAAAAGTTTACAACAATGAATATAGATCACATGTGGGATACTAAAACATTCTAGTGCAGGGGATTCTCATGGATAGTTCCATTGATCAGTTGGCTGGGAAGATGGGTGTGATCTACATTGGTCCTAAGTAATTCATGGAGTGGTAAGGGTATTGTTTACCATATCTAGTTTCATTGATTATAGTTGGATGATGACCCTAGTTGAACATATTTTGTCTAATTATTTTGTTAAATATTAATATTGCTGTATCAAATAGGATGAATATGAATAATGAATGGATAAATGAGAATTGGTAGACAAAAGAGTATGAAGATGGTGTGAAAGAGATTATAATGTTTTCAAAAGATTATGTATATAACCCTTCTCAAATCCTTTATCCATGTTTAAGATATTTTTATTCAAGAAAAATTAGTCTAGAGGAGTTAGAAGAACACTTGATCTATCACAGAATAGATTGAAGTTATACATGTTGGAATAAACATGGGAAAAAATGAATGTAGGTAGTGGCTGAGATATCAATGGTTTTTAAGGATCATCTGATATGATTACAAGTGTGAATAGTGAAGTTGATTGTTTGTAGGATATGATTATAGATGTGAATGATGATGAAGACCGCATTGAGGTAATGACATGGATAGTTGAAGATGAACTTCATGATTTACCAAAATTGTTTGAGATGTTAAAGAGTTGTGAAAAGTTTCCATTATATGCTAGTTTAACTAAATATACAACATTTTCATCCATACAAAAGCTGTATAATTTGATATCAGTCTACAGGTGGATTGACATCAGTTTTACAGAACAACTTTCTATCCTGAATGACATGCTCCCAGAAGATAATGAGCTCCTGATCCGAACATACAATGCCAAAAAATTACTACACATGATGGGAATGATATTTGAAAGGATATATGCATGCCTAAATTACTGTATACTATTTCAGAAGGACCAAAAATCAATTAAAAATTCCCAAAGTGTAGTGTTTCTCGATACAAGAAAGATGAATCTAGACCTATCAAAGTTGTATGGTACTTTCCAATCATGTGAAGTTTTATGAACCTATATGGAAGTGGGGAGACTACATGAAAATTGAAATGGAACACAGATACAAGAATTAAATATAGGAAACTACGACACCCGACATACTATCATTAGTGGTAGAGAATTGATCATGAGTAACCGGAATTTGGAAATGATTTGAGAAACCTTTTTCATGTGTTATCTATAGATGGAGTGAATTATTTTGTTTTTCAATGAAGAAATCACAGTACATGGATGGTTATGTTGGTAAATTATAACTTACCACCGTGGTTATGCATGAAATGAAAATACATCAAGATATCTATTCTTATATTAGTACCAAAATAACCAGGTAATGATATTGATATTTATTTGGCTACATTGATCGAGGAATTGAAATTACTGTGGGATTTAGGGGTTACGTTGTATGATGCTTACAAAAATGAATATTTCAATTCGACAGCCATGTTGTATGGGACAATAAATGAATTTCCTTATTATGGAAATTTTTTCAGGATATATCATTAAAGGAAATCAAGGGTGTCTCATTTGAGAACAAGGTATACAATATATTTGGTTGAAAAATTCATCGAAAACCATGTTTCTAGGACATACCAGATTTCTACCCTGATGACAAAAGTTATGTTCTTGGATGACATCATTCGATGGATATTTAGAAGAATGTACAACAACATCTCTAATAACAAGTGATCAATTGTTTGAGAATGTAAAATATGTGAGAATTACTTTCAGTAAACCAATTTCGAAAACCCTTACGAAAACTAGTTGGAAAAAGAGATATTTTTTTTTAATTACCATACTGTAATTGTATTCATGTTATACATTTTCTTAATGTTATAAATGTTGAAAAAAATGTATGTGATAGTTTCATTGTCACATTTCTAAATGAAACTAGAAAAAAATGATAGAATTAAGGCTAGGTTGGACATGGTTGAGTTGAGAATATAAAAAATGAACATTTCTTCTTCCTGCTTCTTACACTTTTTCCAGCCAGGAAGTGTAAAAAAGTGGAAGATAGATATGGGATATGTTGAAGATATTTAATTAAATTAGAATATCATGTACCTAGTATCCAATGACACTAAGCCTTTACAGTCATTATGAATATATTTGTGATATGTAATACATATTATTATAAAAAGATTTATAATTTATAAATATGAATCCTGGGTCACTATAATTATTCATATTATATAAATATATTATTGGTTTTTTCAATGACATATTTTTTTTCTCAAAACCACATTGGGTGTTTTCTTGCTTCTTTTCCCATGTTATCTTCCTTCCATATATTTTAATGAATATTTTAAATAAAAATACACATGTAACATATATTGAAACCTTTAGTTTATATCCTAGTTATTTTATAGTTCAATTTATTGGAATGTTATACATGTATTTATTAGAGTTATTCCATGAAATCCATCATATAAGGATTAATCGAGGTAAATAATTACTTTACATTTACTTTATGACTATTTTGAATAATATAAGGGGTATATAGTTATAGTAATTTTTTTGATAATGTTATAAATTGATTTATATTATGAAATATGGGATGGTCACAAAATTCCATAACCATATATACCCCTTTCTTTGTTACCATAGGATGAGGTGAAGGATTTATCCTACTCTATAGTATACCTGTTCAACATTCCTATAGGATTTTCTTATTCCCTAAATCTATTATACATTATTCAAGATGTGACAACATAAAATATTTCCTTTACTCTAGATATGAAATTTATATAAGGTGTGTCCCCAAGAAGGTATGTATTGGTATTGACATCATCAATATAGGAATTTAGTTGTTCTACTTTTATATAAATATATTTAAAATAAAATTTTTTCTACTATTTACTGTGATTTAATTCCCCTCAATCTACATAATATTACTATATACACATGTGATAATAAGAGGTAAGTAGAAGTTTGATGGAACTCACTATTGGTCATTTTCATATTCACACCATATACACAACTCTACGAGAAACATAAAAATCCATTTATCTATAACACATGTAAGGTAAATGCTAATGAGTATTATATTTGGTTTCTTGGGGAGTCGGGACCATGGGTTAATACATTCTATTATTTTGATGGATGACCAAGTTATTGGGATGCGTGTTTTTCTTTAACTTTCTCTGAGATATATTTTTGCATAAGGAGTCATACCTTTTACACTGTAGGCATCATTTTCCTTACCCCATTTATATATATATATATATTATTTTTTCTACACACTATAGATTTTATCTTATTTTTGTAATTGTATGTATATGAATTCATGTGTTTGTAGATAATGTATTATTTGGTAATGGTTTCTCACTAATGGGCATTCCACTTATGACAAAATGCATGTCAGTTTTTGAGTCTATTATTCTTAGGGGCCATTACAAAATATATACTTGTAAAACCTACGATATATTATAATACCTAAATATTAATAACCATACACCATAAAACCTTAATTCATTTCCCAATCATTTTTTTCCATCCTCTAGTAGTTAATAGGTGTTATTGTGGTGTTTTGGTGATCTGGTTTATTATTGTTTGATTAACTGGGTCACTGTCATTATAGAAACAAGTAAAATCATGTTATTCCTTTACTTTTATTTCCATATTGGGATGATTTTAATAATTAGTTTATATTGATAAGTTTGAATATTTTTTTCTTATAAATGAATAAGATATAATTTGGAAGAGAATTTAGAAACCAAAATTCACCTCTTCTCTTAGGGTATTTGAGGAATTTTGGTTGCAACAAATTTAATCAATACTGAAAAAATATTTAATAGAGAATCATTCTCAACAAGGCCACTTAAATAGATAATTTCATTAATGTAAAGGGAATAAATTCATTTATATATGTAATTATTATATTTTTAAGATTAATATGTGATCAAATATCTTAACTATTACCCTTGATTTTATATATTAATCTATACATAGCTTTCTAATAAGTGATCCCATTGATATTTTATTGAATGAATTATACAAGAAGATATTAAAATATAATGAAATGAAAATAAATGACTTATTTTTAGCACTCTAAAATAAAATATATATATATAAATAATATGATCTATACATCTATGAAAGCTATTTTGGTTATGTTTCGCAATATCAATAATGTAGAAAAAAAAATAATAGAGGTAAATCTATGAATCTTTTATAAGAATGATGTTGAATTAATGACGTATATAAATGAAAACATTTATAGTTTTTTCAATGACATCAAAAATAATACTATATCTATCCATAGACATATATACAAAACAAAGGATTTATATATTTTAAATAACATTATAAGATAATTTAAAATGTTTCAAAATCCAAAGGCATCAAATCTTAGGCAATGTAACTTTGACGAGCATTCCCTTAATGATTCATAAGGATTGTTAATATATTAAAAATGAAGGTCAATTTTGAAGGTCTAATTTTTTATTTATCCCTAGAGATATCATTAAAATCAATAGAGAATCATGATTTGAATCTATACAAAAATATTTGAATGAAGAGTTTCTCTCAAAAGTAGTTGGGAAATTCAAATGTTGGAAATTTAAGTTTGAGGGAAAATTACCATGGTTTTTATTCAAGCACGGTAAGGTTGGATGCATTAGAGTGTGGTTTTTAAGAATAAAAATGGAGATTATGGTGCATTAAATTTCATAAAATATTGGAAAATAATGTTTCCTTTTATATGGAATTTTGTATATAAATATTCATATAGAATGAATTTTTAGAAGAGGATTTATAAAATAAAGGAAGAAGACTATAATGATATTTTTCATCAAAAAGGGGAAAATAATTGAACCCAAACATGTAATATGTTAGATGGTTATTTTTAAGAAGATGTAATATAAAATAAAATTTGAAGATTAAATATAATTATTTTTGAATCTTGAAGATAAATTTGGAGTTTTAGTAGAGTATTTGGATATCCAAAAAATGAAAAATAAGAATATAGAAAGCCTATTAAAAGATTCCTTAGAGTATTTTGGCTAACAAATAGTTAAAATCACTCAGATAGAGAAGGTTATATATGATCAATTCACTTAACAAAAAAAACTCTGATAAGTTATTAACTTTAAAATGAGTTTTATTGAAAAATATGTGATGAAAATTACCCAAATTATTGTATTTAGTGGCAGGGAATAAATTTAAACACTTGGGAAGATTTTTGGTTACCGTGAGGAATAATTCCAAATTTGAATTGAAATCCTAGTGTTCTATGTAAAAACATTAATTTTTGAGTTATTTAATTTATAAGTCAAATATAGTGATAAAAATAAAGGAATAATTTTAAGAATTGTTTGAATGATCAAAGGTAGGACATCATGGGAAAGGTTTTGAAATAATATTAGTGTGAATTATCCATAACTATGAAAATATGTACTATGTGGAAAGGAAAGAAACAATTTATATAAAATTGTAAAAAAATTGTGCATTATTTAAAAAAATAAGAGATACTCATAGGTATAAAAGTTGCAAAAAAAACTAACTTTATTTTTACCTGAATAATTTATTGATCCAAAATTTTATAATAAATTTCTTAGTAGGAAATGTAATTACAGAAAGCACATAAACACCTTTAAATGTATTTGAAGACTGTTATAAAATATAGACCTAATTTTTTTGTTGGAATAAAATACTGATAGTCATCATAAATATTGATAATATAGTCATTATACATTTAAAATTAAAACATGTTTATATTAAGGTTTATAATAGAATCTAATTGACGTAGAAGGAAGAAGTTATGACATCAACTAATAGGATCATTCTTTATAAAGCACTTTTATCATTAATTCATAGGGAGATGGAATCACATTAATTTTCCCTTATCAAAGCTGAATATGTGATTAAATAAATAAAAAATTAGTAAAATATTTATAGGATAAGTTCAATCTCATAGAGACCACATCCCAAATCATGATAATAAAAAAATCCATGAAAGAATCATCATCACACAGACTTCCCTAAGGGTGTACACTACGGTAACAATAGGTTATATATCTATACTATAGTATTATAAATCATTAAATTTTAATTATAAGATAATAATGATTATATTTTTCAATATTTCATTAATATATAATAAATAATTATATAATTAGTTTCATAAAAATTATATTTTGATACATAAAATAGAAAATTTTAATTTTGGGAAATACATAATTTTAATTTTAACACACTTTTTGATAAGTACTAGATTTTTTTGAAAGAAATTTATTTTCTGAAATATATTCTTATTTAACTATATTTATTTAAATATAAATGATAATATACTTTATTTAATTATAATTTAATTTTTATAAGGTATAGAAAGTGGTTACATTAATAAAAACTAGTATTTTCCAAAACAAAATTTATTTCAAAATGTAAATTATCATATTTAGAAAACTATTTTGGTAAAACAAATATTATTTTTAAAATAATAATTCTGAATTGTATTCCATGGTGAGTTTTCTATAATTTTCTGAGAATGTACAATTTTTGGGGAAAACCATAATATCGTATAAATATATAATATTTATTTTGACATAATAATAGACTATAAATGATGTGATAAATATTATAAAGTGATTAAATAAATAAAAAATGACTTCCAATTTAGAATACCAATATTTTATGTTATTTAATTAATCTTATAAACCATTAATGGATCCCTAAAAACTTATATTATATTTCATGGTTATTAAAATCAATTCATTATTAACAGGACTCAGTTACACATCATCAAAAGATATTATTTTATAGAATTAGGTTACTAGACTAATAATAAATTTAAAAACAATACTTTTTTAGAAACAATGTAAAAAAATATTGTAATGTGTTTTTATTTCATTATTTTATTAGTAAGAGTCTAAAACCTATGTTTAGAATTTGAAACAAAATTCACACTCATTTTCTATAAATACCCAACAACTTATTATTCATCCTTACTAAACCATTGGGAAATAATTTCCTCTTCCTATCCCTTTATAAATCCATAAAAGGTGTTCCCAATCTCTTAAAAAGATGCACTAATGCTTGTCGAGACACCCTCTAATGTTAATGGATTATCTTCCCCTCAATTTTTATTCAAGTACTTCTTTTACTGGTCCATCTAATTTCAATTTGATATTATTTTAACGTGACATTTCAAATCCATTTAGTTTAAATATGATAACCTAGTAATTATAGACCACCTTCCACTCCCATTAATACTTTCCTTGAAATTTTATGTTCAGCAGTTATGATGCTAAAATTATCTAGTGATTTTGCAATCCAGACATCAATACTATGAAAACCCATCCCCATTTCCACTAGAGGGTATTCACCTAGATGTAAATATCATTAATTGATGTATGAATTATATGTATCTAACCCAAACTCCTTTATCATGGTAATAGAGGTGATTAATTAAATTCTTATTTTATATAATCTATGTGAAACACAAATACATGTACATATTTTGAATGTGACAGTTGGGACCAAAATTATAAATTCCTTGAATAAGTGGGATAAATTTTTTTTATCTCATGAGATAATATGTATGTTTCATGTATGGTTATCCTAATAATATGATTTTTTGATTTCTCAGTTGTTATTCATAACATATTCTTATGATGTCATGTTTTTTTTTATTTCATATTTCCTATGTTGCCATGATGTTATCGTTTAATATCATACTCTAATTTCCATGATTATAGTTCTCACCCTTTATGTAACCTTGATATTCCTATTAAATCACAAGTATTACTTTAATCATTACATGCTTTTATTATTTAATTATTGGGCTTTATAACTTACCCATTTCTTATTTATTCCCCTAGGATGCTCTCTGAAAATTTAGAAGATCAATGGAATGCAATGGAGGTTTTAAATAATGTTGTTATAACCCTATTTCATGCTACTATGATAAGAATCTAATTACTTAAATATACTAGGTGATTAAATATTTTGGAATTTTATTTTGAATATCCTAATATAACCAAACATGAAATAAACTATATATAATCAATGATTCATCATAGTCAATATCAGAGTAAGGTATTGTTATTTTTTGATATTAGGATTAAAAATAATAATAAAGAAGATAAATATAAGACTAAACAAATAAAAACGTCCCTAAATTTTACTATGCTTTTGATTAAGTGGATTAAAAGAAAAAAATCATATTAGTATACAAAAAGTGGATGTGAATCTGGGATAATTATTCTGAGTGGTAATAACCTAGAAAGGATTGTATTGGGAAAAAACTCTATCATTACATTATGAATGATAAATACTCCTTGCTGAATGCCCCAGTTGAGACACTCAAGAGATATGATTTGGAAAATTCATATTCCCTTTAAAAACCATCATGGAGGGAACTAAAATTCTTATAAAAATTTATGTTTGGAAATAAGATATGTATAGCCTATATTGAAACCTAGAAATTCATAGGTTATGGAGTATATTCCATTTATGAGTAATCCCTTTAATGATTATAGTTTCCATTTAATATTTATAATTTCCCTTTATTGTTTTTAATAATTCAAACATTCTTATCCATAATTTTCCATTTTTTAGTCAATATACATAAATAGGCAGAACCATTTCAAATTCTAATGTGATAGACTATGTGAAAACTACCCAAATGAGATTCTAATCCCAATTGGATCAGGGTTAGAGAACCTTATGACAATACATACTCAATTAACTCTTGTATTTAATAGAAACATAAATCAAGGGGAAAACCCATACAACTTATAAAGATTATGTGTCAATTGAGACTATTACTATAGTAACCCACACTTTTCATATTTTAATATTTCATCTTTTAAGATGAATATTCATTACATAACACAATGATCCATGATATAATAATATAGGTCAATATAATTGGGAACATTGATACATAAAAAATTATCAAATAGGTGTAGTAAATAATATCACACTAAATTATATAAAATAATCACCCTTATTAGACATATCATAATAAATACCTTTCTATAATACATGGGGAAAGGAAACAGATAAAGGGTGAGATCAGATGATTAATAAGGGTAAATAAGGGAGATATCTATGTAGCAAAAGAAAAATCATATTCAAACATGATTATATAATTTTTGAAATAATATAATAAATATAATATATCATAATATTAAATCATGGAATAAATCTAGGTAGTTTATAAGATCTAATTCATAAATTAATCAAAGAACACGACATTTGAGAGCATAACATTGGCATATGACATGAGTTTGTGGAATACACATAAGAATATAAAATCATTTATATAGTAATAAAGAATCACTTTTAAGACTAACTTATTGTATTGGTTCTACTCCCCATACCATCATATTAGTCAAGGTTCCCTCACAATACTATCATAGTAGACATAGTCCCTTACTGAACTCTGTTTCCTCCCCAATCCTATCCAGTTTTTCTCAGGAGATATAAATATTTACCCAATGTATTAGAGGGATATATAATTCCAAAACCACCAATAACATAATGAAAATTATACATATATGTACCACAATTTCATAACACATTAATTATATCCTAAATAATGAAAACGAAATGGTTTTTATAAGCATTTAATCATGGTATAACCCAGTAAGGGAAAAAATTTCATAATTATTTCATCGAATAATCATAACATAACCCATTGGAGAGGAAATAGATTCATAAATATATTCTCTTAATAATCATAAACCATCAGTATAAATAATAATGTTGGTATTATTGAATCATATCCCCTATAAAACATAATTTACATAAAATGATGTTATCATAGTTGAAAATTCTTTAAAAAGAATCATTGGAATATTTTATAGGAAAATACCATTTTTACTATGAAATATTTTTTTAAAAAAAAATAATAATTTACTTAATATTAAGTAAAAAATTTATTAAAAAAAAACAAATAATGAAAATAAATCTTCAAATAATTTAGTTCTAATGATGATGAAAAATTCATTTCATTAAATACATGTTAAAAGAAAACATTCCGTTAATTTTTTTTAAAAAAAGATAGAAAGTTCCTCATTCTAAAAAAAGGTTCATTTTTATCCATATTGTAAAAAACAAAAGATGGGAAAAATGGTTTTCAATATTTACTGGATAATAGTAAAAACATTATTTATTGTTTTTATAAAAAATGGGTATGAAAGATATAATATTTTTACCAAATAGAGAAATACTGTTGATTTTTCTTAAAAACACTATTTTTTGTATCTTTAGTACTCAATGATAGGAAAATGATATCAATAACATGTTATATCAATATATAACTATAATTTATGAGTACTCATGAGTTTCTTGACAAATATATCATAATAATTCACCATTATAAATATAATCTTGAAGAATCTGGATAGACAAAGAGATTGAGATATAAAACAATTACTGCATTGGTAGTATTTAAATAAAAGTAACATGAAATAAATAAAACTATATTTTTATTTAAATAATATTAAATTTGATAATAATAAATAGAAAATTAATTCATGGGTAGTACATACACAATATAAAATAAACAAGTTCTGAATCGACAAGTTTCACATAAAAATTATATTATGAGAAAAAAATACCTTACCCCATATATGACTTCCTTCATAAAAGTTTGAAACTAATTTATATTAAATATATATTTATTATAAATATATTAAATAACCCCAATAATATATATCATATAATAAATTATTTAATTATAACCCATTATCAGATGTTTATTTACAATTATTTATTCAAATCACTTTTCTGGGTGATATCTATTTCGTCAATCATGTATGTTCTGGTTTGATTATCTTGGTCCTTGTAATTTTATAATGGTTCAAAAATCACTATAATTTAAATCATTATTTAAATAATATACATATTCATTATATACATATTTATAGCAATACATAAAATTATGGATAGAAATATGAATTGCACCATTAATAAAAATAGTAGGTCGTACATACGCATGGACATTGTTTTCATTATTTTGACATATGGAAGTAAAAATGTAAATAAATACTGAAATTTAAAAAATTATTATTATATTATATATATAAATTAGTTTAATAAATCCTTATTATCATCCATTTAAAGTTTAAATTAAAAATGAATCACATCACTTTGTGGTGGTGATTGTCTACACAAACGCACAAGTGATGTCATAATTTTCCAATGGGCTAGAAGATAAAAATTCAGAGGTGATATTATAATTAAAAAATTATAATTATTAACTATTTATCATATATAAAACATAAACCCAATATAATAACCATCCATGGAATATGGTGTTGGAAAATGAATTGTATCGCTATGTAAAGATGAGAAGCCATATGTATGAATGTGAGATAATATAAATTCACATTTGATGGGAAAGAGGGTGTATAATTTTTATTTAAAAATAATAAATCAATTTAAACATAGTTATTATAATAAATTTACTATTTTACAATAAATACCGTATATTTTTAGGAGGTAATGAAGAAGTAACAAAGAAAATGACCGATTAAGGTGATTACCTTAAATTTGAAAGAACCCATTTAGATCCCCTCCTAATGATACTAGGGTTGTAATTTCTCGAATAAAAAACATCAATAATGTGGAGAAATAATTTCAAGAGATAAATGTTCTAGGTATGTCCAAGATAGAAGGCTCAAAGGGTTTTGAAGAAGGGAAACGAGGAGCTCGATTTTATTATTGAGGTGAGGGAAAAATTTTAAATTTCTTAAAATATTAAATTGTAATCAAGTAATTCTCATAGAAAATTATTAAAAATGGACATATATTTAAATACGAAATATTATTTTGTTTTGATACCATAAAATAATAAAATTTATATTGGGTTTTGTTTCTTTTTAATCCTTATCTTTTTTATTATCTTTTTAGTTAATCAATTGTAATCATAACTATGGTAACATACTTTTTACTCTTATTGGATTATAATTCTACTTGTAAGGTAATAATTGGTTCATAAATGGAAAAGTAATAACTTTTTCCATCATATATTATCCACATTTTCCATTTTAATTTTTTTTATTATTTTTGAATAATTTAATATAATATTAATTTTGTAAAATATCATTAATGTCAAATTTGACACAATTCATATAATTTGAGATAACCGAGAAATTTTTAATTCTAAAATAATAATATTAAACATAAATATTTTATTATATTTAACTAAAAAATCTTTTAACACTACAACTCACTCTAATTATATTAATATTACTAATTTTAAAATAAATTATTTTGTTTTTTATATTAATTGAGTAAATAATGTATTAGCATTGTAAAAGAATTTAAGGTAATTATTTAATCACAATAAATTAGAAATAAATTAATATAATGATGATAATTTAATTATTTAGAAATTTTATATTTATATACATTAATAATTTTCATTTTCCTCTATGTGGACACATAATATATATTTCAAATCAAGGGAGTGACATTTTTTAAATTTCATTTCAATAAAAATTATATAGGTCATTTTAATTGGAATTTTCCAATTATAAAGATAAATTTCTAGAAAATACAATAAGGGTAAAATTATATTAATCCAATATTAATTATTATGAAAATTATTCACTTAACACATGTTTTTAACATATATTAACCCAATTTTCCCTTTACTATGGTGAAAAGTTTTACCATGGTTAATATTCATATTGAACAAAAATAAAAAGGAAATATTTACCAAATTTAAACCTCCAAATTAAAAATATAGAATCCATTTTATCATATTTATGTTCTAAAAGTTGAATAAATTAATTTTAAAAATTATCCTACAAAATACAAAGAAAATAATTTAAAAAAAAAATATATTTCTAAGTATAAAACTTGAATAATTATTTTCCCATCCGTAGAAAAATATTAAATAAAATTTAAAACATTTAATTGAATAAAAAACATATTTAAATTTTGTTAAAATTTGTTACAAATAGTGATTCATTTAATTTATTAAGGTAGAAATAGATTGCGTGCATAAAAATAATTTTTTTAGAATTTTTTTTTAATTTTCAAATGTTTATTTATTTATTTTTAACTAATTTATTTATAATGAATTAATTTTTCAAATATGTAAAATCATGTTTTTTATAATTTATTTATTCAGATTCACACTCTTCAATCCAATGTCTAGGTGATTAAAATCACATTATAGTATACGACAATTCATTTTTACTATGTGTTGTGTGTAACTCAAGTTATCAAAGAAATCATGTTATTCAAAGAGAAACATATTCTAAAATCTTAGAGTGTTACATTATAACCCTTAAAATGAATTTATTCTACATAATTCATCACTTTGATATAAAAAAATTAATGATATCTATATTTTATCACATCCTTAGGTTCCTAGGTAGCTTTATAAAATTTATTATCTCTATAGAGAACATTAACCAGGAGAGTAGGATTGTTCCATAGCTCTTTATATATATGATCCATGATTTCTAAAATATGTTACTCATAGTAAAGTCCATGATCTAGTGGTAAAAGTTTTGAGTTCATTACATGAATATGATCAAGTATGTATTTCCTTGAAGGAGATACATGGAACACATCACGAACTTGAGAAATATTTGGTAGATGCACCTGGTGGTAAGCTACCATCCTAATAATATCAAGAATATAAAATGGGAAAATATACCTAGGGATCATATTTACCTTATTTTAAAATCACTTAACCATATTAAATGGATAAACTCCTAGAAAAAACTTTATAAAACACTTCAAATTTCTGAACACATAAATGATTTTCTGCATAATGTTTCTATCAACATGGAGATTCCTTCAAGTTTTATTTAATGGATATTACTTTCTCTAAAATTTTATTAGTTTTATCTTTTCCCAATATATATATTTATCTAAATTAAACCAAATTGTTTTGGATGTCTACACTTCTTTACATAGATGTATTCACATGGAGCCATCTGAATTCTTGGGTGAAAGCTATTGTTATAATAAAAGTTGATCAGAGGAAGCTATTGATCACAACCAACATTGAAATACATAGAAACATTTATAAAAATTTCCACTATGGTTTGAATGGTTATATCATACTAACAATCATTTTGAGGATGATATTCCATACTAAAGCATCACTCTGTATCCTGAGCCCATTGAATTCTTCAGAATAAATTTGAGGTAAAATCATATCAAAATCAGATATAATATAATGTGGCACTCTATATGAACCTAAAAATTTCATAATATATATTTTATAAATTATATAATGTTATAATTATTATATGATGTAAATGAAGTGTGTTGATTTTTTAATGTGACTGATTACATCCAAAATAGCATTATATCCTTTAGACGTTTTGTAGAGTCCCATAAAATAATCTATGGTTAGGTTTTCGCATTTCCATTCTAGAATGTGTATTGTCTGTAAAATCATCGTAGATTTCTATCTCTCAACATTAACTTACTAACATACTAATATCCAAGATACATACTCTATAATATATCCCTTTATACTATCTCACCATAACACATCCTTCTATGTCTCTATACATCATTGCACTTCCAAGGTGAATATAAAATGATTAACTATATAACTCATTAATCAAATCCTTCAAATATAGTATTTATAATACACATACATAGTTCTTGAACCTTATCATACCATCTCAATCAAGGTTAGACATAGGAAAATTCTCACATTCTTATATAGATCAATATTCTTTTTCTGTGCCCATTTAATATTCACTTGGGTAGATGGTTGAATACTCATTTGATACAGATAATATTTTTCCTCTTCTATAAATATTTCAGGATCCATACATTATAAATATAGAAACATTGAATCTTTTTTGATCTGTATCATAGATATTCCAAAATTATTCTTTCTACTCAGAGCATTTACCATGTTTTTTCTTCTATATGGTGGAAATGAATTGATTATTCATAGTATATAATCATCTCTGACCATGTTCTATAGCCTATATTCAACTATTTATATATTAATATATGCTTTAATCTTCTATGATCGGTATATATATAACAAATATTTTCATAAAGATAATGCCTCCATATATTAAATGCAAAATTTACAATAGATAAATCTGAATCATCAGTTGGGTAATTTTTCTCATGAACCATTAATTGGTATTAGGCATAAACTATCATGACGTAGTTCTTCATGAGAATGAATCACTTTCCATTCACCGATGAGTGAATATAGATTCATACCCCATCTCCATGGAAGGGTAAAATATGAATGTGTGTAATAACTAACCTTATCTTTAGTTCCATGAAATTTTAACACATTCCTCTATCCAAAGAACCCTTTCACCCTTCCATTTTAACATAGTTAGTGGGTTATACATCCATAAGAAATTATCAGCAAAGAATGTATAATATCCATCCAAAATAAGAAAAATATGGATGTTACTATATGTGGTTTTTGTAATCCAATTTTTAATAACTTTTTTATTTAAATAATCAACTGATATACACCCTCTTGTGATTATATGGTCCATGAATGAAACTTTTTGAAGTAGAAATTTTGAATTCCTAACTTTTTCAAAAATATTCTCTTTCATCACGGTTTTTAGAACAATTATAAAATGTTCTTTAATTTCTTCCTTTAAATTTAAATATAAGTGAATATCATATATAAATAATACCACAAACTGATCCTGGAAGTCTCTAAAGACTCTAATAATAAAATATATAAATATAGAGGAGGAATTGGAATGCCAAATGGAATCACTGTAAATTCACAGTGTCAATACCTTGTATATAATTCTATATTGGGTATATCCTCCTTCTTGGACCTCAATATATGATGTTTAGAACAAAGGTCAATTTTATTAAAGTATTGAGGTCTACATAGTTGATCAAACAAGTCATCAATATGGGGTATACAATACCTATTCTTTATAGCGATATTGTTAAGTTCTTAATAATCAATATTGTGTAACATTGATCTATATTTATTCTTAAAAAAATAATTGGTGTACCCTAAGGTTATTCACTTGGTCAAATTAATCCCTTTTCATGATTCTACTAGATTTTATTCTTCATTTCCTCTAACTCAATTAGGGAAATTCTATACCAAGTCCTTAAAAAGGTGTAGACCCAGGAATAAGTTTTATTGAGAACACAACATAAAAATTTTGGGAAATTCCTAAAAATTATTCCCAAAATGACTTCAAAAATAACCTATAAAATAATCATATATTTGATGTTGAATTTCTCCCCAACCATCAGAGACAAAAAAACCTTTTTTATGGGAATAAAGACCCATATAATGTGTGAGAATTCCATCTAGTGTTTATATTTATCATTTCACCAATAGGAAATCATAGGTTTGTTTTCAATATCAGACATGACTTATATTCCTTATAAAGTGTCATTCAGTTAATGTACTGATATCCAATCCATACCCAAAATAACCTAAAATTCAATTATAGTGTGAATAAAAATATTTTTAAGAGAAACATTGTAACATCTCAAGTGAGTAATGAATAATATATATTTTTATCTATGTCTATTATTGAATTAGATAGTGTTTTAGAGGCTTAAAATGAGAATAAATCCAATCTTAATCATGGAATACACTAATATTTTTAAAAGATTGTTTTACTGCCTTTTGATGGAAAACCTTTTTTAAATCTATATTTTGACAAATTATAAGCACTATTTGTCAAAATAAACTTATTATTTATTATTGGGACATTGAAATTTATATTGGATAATGTTTTGGTATTTTTCTGACAATGTTCATTTTTTAATGAATAGTGAAAAATACTGCAATTTACATCAAAACTGCTTTTTCATCTAATTTAATTATATGGTTAGATTATATTTTTAATTAATTTTAAAGTGTAAATAGAATATATTTTTACCATTTAATCCAATAGGGGTCGTTTTAATTAATTTCACATTGAAATTGGACTTAAACTAGTGTCAATCTTTTGATACTTATTGTTTCATAAAAACACGCTATTTACTCTAATAGCGGGAATTAATTATTAAATTAATTAATGTAACTTATATGTTTTTTATTTTTTAAAATAGAAATCATTTTTGAATTTGGAACATCAAATATAGCTTAGGGTGAAGTTTTGGTATTTTTCTGAAAAACTTCAATTTTTGATGAATAGTGAAACCACTAAGTGGTACTTATAAAAACTGATTTTCCATTTAAATGAAATTTTACCACCTATGTGTCTTGAATTTCAAAAATCCGACATACATGGTTGTCATTGAGATGTAAAATGTGATTCAATAGGATTAAAATATTTTTTTGGTGAATAGTAACTTTTAAGTTTATTAATCACGATTAGAGGTAATTAGTGTAATTTAAGGTAAGAATAATGTTTTAATAATATAAAATGACCTAGAAACACGTCCTGCCATTATTGGATGTGTCATGGCCGACCAAGAAAATCCATGGGTCAACTTGGGGGCCCCATGGAGCCACATTGGAAGGAAAATGAAATTAATATCTTTTTATTTAATGTTAAAGTAAAAATGTCACAAACATGAGTTATTTTACTAAAACAATTTTTACATGGGGTTATAAAAGTCAGATTTCTGATTGTAAATAGTCATTGGAAAGATAAAAATATTTCCTACATCATCGTATTTTTGTTTTAAATTTTTAGACATTAAATAACATAAATTATTTATGACATCATGATGATGCATCGATTACCTCATTATTTAACGATTTAAATAAAATGAAAAGATAATTTAAAATATAAGACCTACACTTGTCAAAAACCTATTGGTTGGGTATATTTAGAACCCTTATCACCTTATCCTCTAATTATAACAATGTGGGACCTTTTAAATCCGAAACTCATTTTAAAATAAAGTAACATTTCTTTACTTTTCAAGAGTGCCCCTCCTCTCCTCTTATAAAAGGCCCCACCTCTACCTCCTTACCCACACTTCCAAAGCCTTTGGCTCAGCCAAACCCTGCACATTTTGTCTCTACACATCCCTCTCTAACTCTTAGAAGCCTCACATTGGGCAGAAGTCTTCCCAAGGAAGCCTTTGAGCTCAAACCAAAGGGAGTTACCCAATTTTAAGGTAATGTCTTCACTTGAGTCCTTTTGTTTTATTTTGCTTCTCCATCCCCCTAAACTCTTTTTATTCATTTCTATTGTAACAACTCCAGTATCTTCAATAAACTAGGATGTTGTTATAAGAAGGATTCGAGCTACACTTACACACACCTACATCTAATGGTTAAAGAACATACTGTTTCCGTGGATGGCGAATTTCTGCCTCACGAAACGATGATTGTTCAATATTCTTCTAACACCTTGAAAGGTGACCATTAAGATGTCACTATATTTATATATGATATATATTATGTTTATTTCTTCCTTAAGCTTCTGTATTTTTCATTTATGGCATACCTTTATGGCTTCCATTATGCGTATACACGATATCTTCATTTTAGGAAGTGCGGACTACCGCCCCCTCAAAGTGATTTGATTCGTTAATACCATATGTGGTACGTATAAAGGATATATTTAATGAAATTATATATGATACCATACTGGAATTAAAATAATATTATGTATCATTATGTTTTAATTCCATTAAATATGAAATAGAAATGGAAGTAGCATTCATGCGTACGTACGGCTTTCCGTCTCCATGAACGGCGCATTTCATTTCTTACCTCTAAATGTTATGTAATATTATAAATGAATGCATGTACTGGATATATATGATATATATGATATCTACATAATGAATAAAATTCTGGATATAATGGATATTTTACCACATGGAAAACTTGTAATTATAAAGAGTCTATTTTTGACTCAAGTACCAATGATCGTTAAAATGACCATTATTAACTTAAATAATAACATAGTGTTCATGACATGGTAATAAGTGATATAAAAGGGATAATGAAAATGAAAAATGTTCTTAAGAAAGTATAAATTAACTCAAGTTTATTATTCAGGAGATTAAAGAACGATCGAGTGAAGTCGGACCCGAGGTAAGGGGCTTCATCTCAATCTCCATTCATTGAGGCAGATTTTGTTTTATACACAACCTTATTTTATACGGTGTATAAACCCCTTTGAGTTTTACGTTTATCCAAAAGGAATATTTTTTATACGAAGCGTTTTACTAAAAGAAAAAAGGGAATGTTTTTGTCGTATGTATGTGGTGATAACGACTTCTCCGCCGCCGTGACCATTATTTGAGTTTCGGCTTCCTCTACAAGTCATACCTTCTTTTTAAAAGAAAAATAAATACCATGTTTTACTTTTCTTTTATTTTGGTATTGAAAATGGTTTTCATAATTTTTTTATATCAATGTTTTGTATTGATATCTTGTGATTGAAATGTAAAAATATTATGTTTCCTTTATGAATGTTTTATGTGATACGATTATGTTATGGTTCTTGGGCATTGTTATGAAGACAGGTGGTTCTGTGATAATCTAAGGGCGGGTGATCCTGATATATCTCTCCAATGCAATGGGTAATGCGAAGGGGTCAAACGTTAAGGTTCCTCTGAAGAGATTTAGGGAATATACTGTGATGGGTATTCCAAACGTTACCAAGAGGGTTACTCCCTACGTAAAAATGTTATGAATTCCTCAAGTTACCTTTATGTCTTATGATTTTTATGATTTATTCATTATTTGAAGAGGTATGTTAATGTGCTTATATTTTATGGGTAAAGTATGATTTAATTCTTATGTATATGTGTACTCATGTTTCCTTTCCATATTTTTATATCCCTTACTGAGCTTTTTATGCTCCTCCCATGTTTTTGAAATATTTTTCACAGGTCACGGGAAAGGTACATGATATGATGATAGTGTCAAGGATGTGTCAAGAAAGAATCCATGTTTTATTTTAAATATGTTTCCATTGATGGAAAAAATGAATACTATCTTTTATGTAACCTCTTTCTTTAAATGTGGAATGTAATGTATGTTTTATGATCAAATTCACTAAAACTCTAAACCTGAAAAGATCCTTAATGTGTAATATTGTAATAACTCAAGATTAAGTAAAGCATAAGGCTGGGGCCTTAGAGTTGGTATCAAAGGTCAGTTTAGATAACTTTTGGAGTTAGAATTTTATTAAATTATTATCCAAAAATATTTTTTTATGGTCAAATTGAAATGATATAGTATTTGAAGATTACTATGTTGCTTCATCTAAGACACGTTTGTTCATAATGGTTTTCCACAGAGGAAACAGGGAAGCAGTGCTAGGAAGGCATACAGAAGGAAATAACCTTCCGAATCAGCATCCTGAGATGGTCGAAATTGGAACTGAACAGTTTGTTGCAGTAATGGTATAGTTGACTCAAGGGATAAATGGTGGTGGTATCCATGCATGAGATTAGCCAGATCAACTGCAGAGGAACATGTTAGTGGTGGAACATTTCATGAGGCAACATCCCCCATCATTCAGAGGATCATCTGACCCTGTGTTATCTGAAGGGTGGACTAAAGCACTGGAGAAGATTTTCGATGTCATGGGGTGTTCAGACAATCAAAAGGTTAGTCTTGCTATTTATTGTTTGGAGGGTGAAGCAGATCAGTGGTGGTCGATGGTTAAAAATATATGGGATGCTGATGAGATTGATGGTCTCGACTGGGATAAATTTAAAGGTATGATTCTTGAGAAGTATTTTCCTAAGGCTGTTTGACTTAGGATGGAAAAACAATTCTTGGAATTGAGGCAAGAGGAAGACTCAGTGGCTGCCTATGAAGAAAGGTTCACTCGATTTGCAAGGTATGCTCCAAATTTTATCCCAGACCTTAATAGTAAAATCAGTCATTTTTACTCAGGATTAAAGACAAAATATCGAAGGGCTTTAGCTTCTCGTGAGTTCAAAAGTTATGAGAAGCTTGTTCGATGTGCTGAGAAGGTGGAAATGGAGTTTGCCGATGATCATGTGTTCTATAACAACCAACAGAATAAGAGACCGAGGTGGCAGGAGAAAGGAAATAATTTTTCAAAAAAGACTGATGGTAAGAAAAGTAAGTTTCCAGTTTGTGATAAATGTGGTAAAAGGCATGCTGGGGAATGTCTTCTGAATTCTGGAAAGTGCTACTGATGTGGTAAGATGGGACATAAGTCTTGTGATTTCACTGAAAAAGATCAAGGTGATGGTATGTCCAAATTCGATTTACAGTTAGAGAAATGTTTTAAGTGCAATGAGATTGGTCACTATGCAAACGAGTGTCCGAGAAAGAGCTTGAGTGATGTGAAGCAGTTAGACTACAAGTAGAAAGGGGTGGTGAAATCCTTTGCAACTACTTCAGCAGATGTTGGTCCATCAAATGAAGTTGTATCAGCTCCAGGGAGCTCAGTATTTTTCAAAGATTGACCTGAGATCGGGGTACCATCAGTTGAAGGTAAAGGAAGAAGATGTTCTGAAGACTGCGTTTCATACAAGATATGGCCATTATGAATTTGTAGTAATGCCTTTTGGGCTAACCAATGCACCTGTTGTATTCATGGACATAATGAATAGAATTTTCCATGAGTTCTTGGATAAGTTTTTGGTGGTTTTCATTGATGATATTTTGGTGTTTTCTAAAATTAAAGAGGAGCATGAAAGACATTTAAGGGTTATTTTGAAAACCTTAAAAGAAAAGAAATTGTATGGGAAATTCAGAAAGTGTGAGTTTTGGTTACAACAAATTTCTTTCCTTGGTCACATTGTTTCTAAAGATGGGATAACTATTGATCCGGCAAAAACAAAGGTTGTTGAAGAATGGCCAAGACCCACAAATGTAATTGATATTTGTAGCTTCCTTGGTTTGGTAGGCTATTAACGAAGGTTTGATAGAAATTTTTCACGGTTATCTAGTCCAATGACTAAGGTAACTCGGAAGGGTGTTAGGTTTATCTGGACAAAATAATGTGATGATTGTTTTCATGAATTGAAAAGAAGATTGGTGAATGCTCCAGTTTTGGCACTACCTTCCAAGAATGGTGAGTTTTTTATCTACAGTGATGTTTCATTGACAGAACATGGTTGTGTCCTAATGAAGAATGATCAGGTAATTTATTATGCTTCACGACAGTTGAAAAATCATGAGGTAAATTACCCTACAAATGATTTGGAATTAGCTGCTGTAGTTTTTTATTTAAAAATTTGGAGGCATAATTTTAATGCAGTAAAGTGTGAAATATATACTGATCACAAAAGTTTAGATTATATATTCACTCAGAAAGAATTGAACATGAGACAAAGGATATGGCTATAATTAATTAAGGATTATGATTGTACAATTCATTACCATCTAGGAAAAGAAAATAAAGTGGCTGATGCTTTGAGTCGAAAAAGTAATGCTTCATTAATAATGTTGCATTTGGAACATGATCCTTTGGTTATGGATTTGATGAACTTTGGAATAGAAGTTTTTGGTACATGATTTTATTCTATTTTGTTTCAGGTATCAGTGAAATCTTCTCTATCATACAGAATCAAGAAAGCACAGAAGCAAGACAGTGAGTTGCAGGAAAAGGTAGAACTGGTTCAGAAGGGTAAGTTTCCTGAATTCAACATTGATAATGATTGAGTTTTGAGATTTGGGAAGAGATTATGCGGGCCTTGTGATTCACAGTTGAATATAGAGTTGTTATGTGAAGCTCATAGTTCTCCGTTTTCAGTTCATCCTGGAAGTACTAAGATGTACAGAGATCTGCGGGAGTATTACTGGTGGGATGGAATGAAACGAGATATTTCTGATTTTACTGTGAAGTGTTTGACATGTCAACAGGTTAAAGAAGAGTGGCAGTTACCGAAAGGGATGATTCAGCCTTTACCAGTACCAGAATGGAAATGGGAGAATATATCCACGGACTTCGTTGTGGGATTGCTGAAGACACCTCGAGGTAATAATGCAATCTAGGTTATTATTGATCGCTTGACTAAATATGCTCATTTCCTTGCTATATGGTATACTTTTTCCCTAGATCAACTTTCCCATTTGTATCTTAAATAGATAGTCAGGTCACATGGAGTTCCTCTCTCCATTGTATCTGATCGTGATCCTAGGTTTACTTCTAACTTTTGGAAAGGCCTTCAGAAGTCGTTGGGTACTGAATTAAATTTTAGTACAGCTTTTCATCCTCAATCAGATGGGAAATCAGAATGAACAATTCATAAATTGGAGGATATGCTACCTGCTTGTTCGATGGATTATCAGGGAAGTTGGGACCAACAACTTTCTTTGGTTTAATTTTCATATAATAACAGTATTTATTCCAGTATACAGATGGCACCATTTGAGGCATTATATGGGAAGCAGTGTCGAACTCCAACTTTTTGGGATGAAGTGGGTGAAAGGAAGCTGATGGGACCAGAATTGGTAGAAGAGTTGGCAAAAAAAGTTCAACTGATACAGAAACACATGAGAACAGCTCAGAGCAGGCAGAAGAGTTATGCAGACAACAGGAGGAAGGATATCTCTTTTGAGGTAGGTGATCATGTTTTTCTCAAAGTCTCACCATGGAAAAGTGTGATGTGATATGGTAAGAAAGGAAAGCTGAGTCCATGGTTCATTGGACCATATGAAATTCTAGAGAGAGTTGGATCAGTTTCTTACTAAGTGGCTTTACCACCGAGTTTATCTCAGGTACAAAATGTTTTTCAAGTTTCAATGTTAAGGAAGTACATGCCAGATCCATATAATGTTTTGAGTCCAGAGGTAGTTCAGCTGGAAGAGAACCTATCTTATGAAGAACAACCGGTCCAGATTCTTGACCATAGGGAGAAAGTGTTACGGAATAAGGTGATTCATCTGGTAAAGGTTTTGTGGAAAAACCACATGAGTGAAGAGGCAACATGGGAATCTTAAGATGCAATGAGGGCTAAATACCCCCCCACTTATTCGATAAGTAAATAAATTGCGTGGACGCAATTTTCTAAAGGGAGAAAGGATGTAATATCCCAAGTATGTAATTAATAATAGATATTTTTATCTATGTCTATTAATGAATTAGATAGTGTTTTAGAGGCTTAAAATGAGAATAAATCCAATCTTAAGCATGGAATACACTAATATTTTTAAAAGATTGTTTTACTGCCCTTTGATGGAAACCATTTTTAAATCTATCTTTTGAAATTTTTATAAGCTGTATTTGTCAAAATAAACTTATTATTTATGATTGGGACATTGAAATTTACATTGGATAATTTTTTGGTATTTTTCTGACAATGCTCATTTTTTAATGAATAGTGAAAAATACTGCATTTTACATCAAAACTGCATTTTCATCTAATTTAATTATATGGATAGATTATCTTTTTAATTAATTTTAAAGTTTAAATAGAATATATTTTTACCATTTAATCCAATAGTGGTTGTTGGAATTAATTTCACTTTGAAATTGGACTTAAACTACTGTCAATCTTTTGATACGTATTGTTTCATAAAAACACGCTATTTGCTCTGACAACGGTAATTAATTATTAAATTAATAAATTTAACTTATATGTTTTTAATTTTGTAAAATAGGCATCTTTTTTGAATTCGGAATATCAAATATAGCTTTGGGTGAAGTTTTGGTATTTTTCTGAAAAACTTCAATTTTTGAGGAATAGTGAAACCACTAGTGGTACTTATAAAAACTGATTTTCCGTTTAAATGAAATCTTACCACCTCTGGGTTTTGAATTTCAAAAATCCGACATACATGGTTGTCATTAAGAATTAAAATGTGGTTCAATGAGATTAAAATAATTTTTTGATGAATAGTAACTTTTAAGTATATTAATCACGATTAGAGGTAATTAGTGTAATTTAAGGTAAGAATAATGTATTAATAATATAAAATGACCTAGACACATGTCTTACCCTTATTGGATGTGTCATGGCCGACCATGAAAATCCATGGGTCTACTTGGAGACCCCATGAAGCCACTTTGGAAGGAAAATGACATTAATATCATTTTATTTAATGTTAAAGTAAAAATGTCACAAACATGAGTTATTTTACTAAAACAATTTTTACATGGGATTATACAAGTCCGATATTTGACTATAAATAGTCATTGGAAAGATACAAATATTTCCTATATCATAGTATTTTTTTTATAATTTTTATACATTATATAAATTAAATTATTTATGACATCATGATGATGCATCGATGACCTCATTATTTAACGATTTAAATAAAATGAAAAGATAATGTAAAATCTAAGACCTGAACTTTTCAAAAACCTATTGGTTGATTATATTTAGAACCCTTATCACCTTATCCTCGAATTATATCAATGTGGGACCTTTTAAATACGAAACGTATTTTAAAATAAAGTATCATTTCTTTATATTCCAAGAGTGCCCCTCCTCTCCTCTTATTAAAGCCCCCCACCTCTACCTCCTTACCGACACTTCCAAAGCCTTTGGCTCGGACACCACCTGCCCATTCTGTCTCTCCACATCCCTCTCTAACTCTTAGAATCCTTACTTTGGGAAGAAGTCTTCCCAAGGAAGCCTTTGAGCTCAAACCACTGGGAGTTACCCAATTTTAAGGTAATGTCTTCACTTGAGTCCTTTTGTTTTATTTTGCTTCTCCATCCCCATACACTCTTTTTATTCATTTATTTTGTAACAAATACAGTATCTTCAATATACTAGGATGTTTTCATAAGAATTATTCGAGCTACACTTAAACACACCTACATCCAATGGTTAATGAACATACTGTTTCTGTGTATGGTGAATTTCTTCCACACGAAACGATGATTGTTCAATATTATTCTAACACCTTCAAAGGTGACCATTAAGATGTCACAATATTTATATATGATATATATTATGTTTATTTTTTCCTTAAACTTCTGTATTTTTCATTTATGGCATACCATTATGGCTTCCATTATGGGTATACTCGATATCTTCATTTTAGGAAGTGCGGACTACCGCCCCCTCAAAGTGATTTGATTCGTTAATACCATATGTGGTACGTATAAAGGATATATTTACTGATATTATATACGATACCATACTATAATTAAAATACTATTATGTATCATTATGTTTTAATTCCATTAAATATGAAATAGAAATGGAAGTTGCATTTATGTGTACGTACGGCTTACCGTCTCCATGAACGGTGCATTTCATTTCTTACCTCTAAATGTTATGTAATATTATAAATGCATGAATGTACTGGATATATATGATATATATTATATCTAAATCATGAATACAATTCTGGATATAATTTATATTTTACCACATGGACAACTTGTAATTATAAAGAGTTTATTTTTGACTCAAGTACCAATGATCGTTAAAACGACCGTTATTAACTTAAATAATAACATAGTGTTCATGACATGATAATAAGTGATATAAAAGGAATAATGAACTTGAAAAAGGTTCTTAAGAAAGTATAAATTAACTCAAGTTTATTATTCAGGAGATTAAAGAATGATCGAGTCAAGTCGGACCCGAGGTAAGGGACTTCGTCTCAATCTCCATTCATTGAGGCATATTTTGTTTTATACACAACCTTATTTTATACGGTGTATAAACCCCTTTTAATTTTATGTTTATCAAAAAGGAATATTTTTTATACGAATCATTTTACTAAATGACAAAAGGTAATGTTTTTTTCGTACGTATGCGGCGACACCGACTTCTCCGCCGCCGTGACCATTATTTGAGTTTCGGCTTCCTCTACAAGCCATACCTTCTTTTTAAAAGAAAAATAAATACTATTTTTTACTTGTATTTTATTTTGGTATTGAAAATGGTTTTCATAATTTTTTTTATATCAATGTTTTGTATTGATATCTTGTGATTGAAATGTGGAAATGTTATGTTTCCTTTATGCATGTTTTATATGATACGATTATGTTATGGTTCTTGGGCATCGTTATGAAGACAGGTGGTTTCGTGATAAACTAACGGTAGGTGAGCCCGATATAGCTCTCCAATGCATTGGGTAACATGAAGGGGTTAAATGTTAAGGTTTCTCCGAAGAGATTTAGGGAATATACTGTGATGGGTATTCCAAACGTAACCAAGAGGGTTACTCCCTACGTAAGAATGTTATGAATGACTCAAGTTACCTTTATGTATTCTGATTTCTATGATTTATTCATGATTTGAAGAGGTATGTTAAAGTGATTATGTTTTATGGGTAAAGTATGATTTCATTCTTATGTATATATGTACCCATGTTTCCTTTCCATATTTTTATATCCCTTACTGAGCTTTTTATGCTCATCCCAAGTTTTTGAAATATTTTTCACAGGTCAAGGGAAAGGTACATGATATGATGATAGTGTCAAGGAAGTGTCCAGAAAGAATCCATGTTTTATTTTAAATATGTTTCTGTTGATGGGAAAAATTAATACTATCTTTTATGTAACCACTTTGTTTAAATGTGGAATGTAATGCATGTTTTATGATATAAATCTCTAAAACTCTAAACATGAAAAGATCCTCAATGTGTAATCTTGTAATAACTCAAGATTAAGTAAGGTTTAAGGCTGGGGCCTTATAAACATTCCCAAAAAATCCAATTATTGATGAATCATAGTCTTGAGTAGGGACCATAATACCATTAGGGACTCTCACTTCTCATTTAATATCTAATCATTGTGAATAATTTTGATACACTTATATAATAATTCATATATAAAAAGTGTGTAAAAATTAATTAAAATAATATATTATTAGTTATAGATTCGATTATAAGTGTACATTTTGCCGCTTTATTATCACACTCCACACCACCAAAAGCGATCACATAATATTTACCTTTTCTATAGGATTAATAGGTTTTTAACAACGATTTTCATCCTTAACCTTCAGTTTTGATAACTGTTTATCTTAATGCTCATACTCCTTATATTTATAATAATAGAGTGTGGGTGGTGCATTATATGGAGCTCACTCCCTACTAAAATAATTAGCTAACATCTTCCCATCACTTCAATATTAAATTGACTAATGACCTTCCTTTACACACGTAAAAAAATTACCAATACCCTTAATATGATTGAAAAAATGTTTCCCTTCCACACTTTGAGCATATAAGAAATCTCACCATCATATCTCCACGATTTATAAAATTCCCATTGAATTAAATATTTCTTTTCTTTTCAAAATAATGATATGGATAGGTAGCTCCTATATCTATTTATAACTTGATAAAATTTAAAATGGTACCTTCATAACATGTGATTTATCGTATAAAAGTCATCCATTGGATACTTTGTTTTAAGATAATTACAAATTAGTCCACCTTACTATGATGTTATATGGTAGAACTATTGGAAAACAGACCTATACCCATGGTTCAAAACCGTGGGTATAGGCTATACCCACGGTTTTGGGAACCATCGGCTGGAACGGCGTCGGTATAGGGGTCTCAGCCTATACCCACGGTTTTGGGGAACCATGGGTATAGGGGGGTCAAAGTGTGACACTCCACTGTTCTAGCGTGGCACACAATGGACCCCACAGTTTTGAACCGTGGGGTATGGAATTTAAAAAATCGCGCAGGGGGGAATCAAACCCGCAACCCCACAGCGCCTCAAACCAGTGCCCCCCCACGAAACCAACTAATCTAATTCCGTTGTGGATATATATGGATAATTTTATATTAATATATTAATATAACAGTTATAATCGATAAGAAAATTACGCCGGGTTTCGAACCCGCGCTTCCCAAGAGCCGCACAGTCACAGCGACCAACCGAGGTACCGACACAATTGATATATCCGTATACTTTTATTTTCTTATATTAATATATATGCTATAATCGAAAAATAAAATAGGCAGAGTTTCGAACCCATGACCTGTGCAGAGGGATGTGAGGAACTGATCAACTGAACTAAACATATTATACAGTTTAATATTTCATAGCCATAAATTTATATTATATCAGATCATCTTTTCACCAAAAAACATTTTCCATCCCGCGGAATTTTTTGTTCCCGCCATAACGCGGGAATGATATACCCATAGTTTTGAGAAACCGTGGGTATAGTTCATTGAAAAATATACCACCTATACCCATGGTTTTCAAAAACCGTGGGTATAGGTCTTAAAAAAAACCTATACCCACGGTTTTTCCGAGAACCATGGGTAGAGGACCTATACCCACGGTTTTCCAAAACCGTCAGTATAGGTCTCGATACTATCCCTATACCCACAGTTTCCAAAACTGTGGGTATGGGGGGGGGGATATACGCACGGTTCTACACAAAACCGTGGGTATAAACACATTTTCCAGTAGTGTAGTACCAAAATCATAAACTGAAATTTTATTAAAATTTTCCTCATAGGTACACACATATTCACAATACTCACTCTTTGGATTAAGGAATTCTTTAATTATTTTCATATATAAATATGAGGAATGTACTTATTGAAAAATTTGTTCTTAATCTCATCCAACTACGTGGAGTTGATTTATTATTGTTTCCCTATATTCTAGATAAGATTATACCATTGATCTACTCACCTTCCAAAAAATAGATAGTAGAAATGAAATTTTTAGGAACCAAATAGTGAAGAATCAAAAATATATTTTCATTGGAAATGATCCAATTATCATCAATTAGTGGGTCTATGGAACCCCTAAATGATGTTGTAAACCTCTTCATGAAATATTCTGTCGAGTGTAGTTCCCTCTTTTACTGGATTAGAATCTCAGAATGATTCATAGTTGATAATGTTATATGTGCATATAAATCAATTTTTTTATTTCAAGTCCCATAAAATTGATTTTTAGGAGGAAATATATTTCATTTTCTATCAAATTTATCATTAACATGATTCCTTCAGGTTCCATCCATTCACTAAAACAAAAAATAATAATGTGAGTAATAATAAACATAGTGGAAACCACATAATCATGAAAAGTCATTTTTGGATATCTAAATCAAGAAACCATTTTTTCTATATATGAAACCTTAGGTTTATCAATGTTCATACATGATAATTATCAAAACATTATTATGCTATCGTATATTTAAACTTATCCCAAGGGTTATCAATAAATAATTCTCATCCTTGTTTTCAATAGTTAACTAATCCTCGATATGATACTAGCTATAACAACCCAAACTTCTCGGAAATATATATTATATATTTTTAGATGAATATTAAATATATAACATAATGATCCGTGATAGAGTTATATAGGTCTATTATCTTTGTAAATGAGGATACACAAACCACTAGTTCATTAGTGTACTACATTATATCCTATTAAAATCCCCATGAATATCACCCTTCTTAGACGTATCACACTTAATACCTTTCTTTATAACCTAGGTAATGGAAAAATAATAATGGGTGATCTCAAAATCTTAGTAAGGGTAAACAAGGGAGATATCAACCTAATATAAGAATAATGGAATGTTAAACTAAGCATAAAATTGGAAAAACTATACCATATACATCATAGATCATAATATTGTGTCATGGAATAAATCATTGAAGTTCATAATACAAGAATCATAATGTAATCAAAGAAAATAATCTATGAGTGCAAAATATTATCATAAGTCATGAATTTTTTAATACATATAAGCACAGAAAATCATTCCCATAGAAGTCAATGCACATTGGAAAGACTATCATAGTGGAATTGGTTCAGTCCATAAACCATCATAGTAGTTAAGGTTCACTCCTAGGAATATCTTAGTGTTCAGTGCTCCTTACTAAATTCAGATCACTCTATGTTCCAGTCTTATTAGTCTCCTAAGATATTAATATTTACCTAATGCGTTAGAGGGATATATAATTATTATCCCACCCTTCATAAAATGAAATAAATATATACATGTTCAAAAAGGTAAAAATCATTCATCATATCATTACCCAAGAAATATAAATGGGGTTCATAATATATTAAAAATGGAATAACCCATGGATGAGAAATGGATTTTATAATCATTTCATCAATTCATTAAAGAATAATCCATGGAAAAGGACTGAGTTTTATAAACATCTATTAATCATTTCTATAAACCATATAGATAAAGAATAATGATGACATAATTAGATCATATCACAATAAAAATAAAATTAATATCAAATGATTTTATCATATTTTAAAATTCCATTAAAATAATTATTGTAATATTTCATAAGGAAAATACTATGTTCACTTAGAAATCATTTACACAAAATCTAAAAAATCCCAAAATATTAAGGAATTTTTTTATTCTATTAAAACATTAAAATTTATTAAATTAAGATTAAATTCATTTAGTGGTCTTGTGTTTGTGAAATTTCATTCACACCATACATATTAAAAGAAAACCTTCCTTTCACACGTTTGTAAAAAATAAAAAATTTACTTCATTTGGAAAATGATAAGAAGAATCCTATAATTTTTTTTAAAATTAAAAAATGGGATAAATTGACTTTAAATCGTCATTCTATAATATTGAAAACATTCATGAAAACATTTTTAGCGAATATAGACATTGTAGTCATATGATTTTTGACTAAAGAGATAAATAATGTTAAATTTCCAGAAAAACATTCATCCAATCTATTGAGTACATAGTGAGAGTAAAAGGAAATAAAAAACATTTCATGATATAAGAAGAGTATAATAAAAAAACGAGTTTCATGATACGTAGTTGATAATAATTCAATATATAAAACATAATCATGAACAATCATAATAAACAATGAGATGAAATATAAATGCTTAAAACTTCGGTAAAATTTCAATATTATTCCACATGAAATATAGAACCTTATATGGATATATAATAACTTATAAATTTCATTATAAAATTTATAAAATATAATCCTATGTAGTATATACACAACATAAAATAAACATGTGGTGAATATGGTATGTGTCTCACATAAATAATAGTGAGGTGAAAAACACCCTACCTTAGGTCTGACTTCCATCATATGTGTTAAAATATCTTATATAAAAAATATAGATTTATTATAAATATACTACAATAACTTAATAATATATATAATTCCATATATTATTTACTTATAAAATTTCATTACCCCTTTATTTTCAATTCATTATTAAAATCACTTTTTCAAGTGATATCCACATCGATTTTCAGGTATGTTTTGGTAATGTAGTTTTGGTAGTTTTCTTTTGATCATATTTTCATATTATACTGAAATTTAAGAATTATATAAAAATAAAATATATTCAATATATACATATTTAGATGCATCCTTAAATCTAGATATAGAAAAATTAATTACACCATTCACGGAGACGTTATGTCGTAGGTACGCTAGAATGCTGTTTTTATTTTTTTGATGAATGGAATGAAAGAAAGGTAAATTTAATTAATTTTTAAATAAAATTTATTATATAATATTTATAATACATATATATATATATTAATTATATATATAAATCCTTATTACCATCCTTGTAAAGTGGAAAGAAAAATCAACCAGATCGCTTCGTGGAGGCGGTAGTCCACACTTTCACAAGGGTGATATTATTGTTTTTAAAAAGGATTAGAAGGTAAGATGACATATGTGATATTATAATTAAATAAGTATAATTATTTTATAATAATAATATATAAACATTAAATCTATAACAATAACTATCCAAAAAATATAGTGTGGAAGATGAATTTTATTGCTACATGGAGATGGTAAGCCATATGTATGCACGAGCGATACTTTCACTTCCCATTTCTTGGTAAAGAGGGTGGATATAAGTGATTTTGTAATCATAATAACTTTTATGTATATTTATGAAATTTATGTTCTTAATTTATTATAAAAACCATAGATTTAGTGCAGGTAAAAATGATGTAAAAAGATTGTGACCAGTTCTGGAAATTAACTCTTCTTCAAAATTACTCATTTAGATATACTCTTAAGGATCATAGGGTAGGTATTTAGGGAAGAAACTGACAACATATAATTTGATAATGAATTTTATATGGGATTTTCATAGGGTATGTTCTATCAAGATGTATATAATTTGTGCGAATAAGATAAAGGAGGGGTTCCATTTTATTATTGAGGTGATGGGAACTTTTGGAATTTTGTAAAATATTAAATTATAATAAATACATTATCGAGTAAAATTCCTCAAAACAACCATATATTCTCTGATATTATTGGATTTTTATTTTATATCTTCAACCAATAAAATTTTTATATGTTTTAATTTGCATTTTAAACCTTATAATTATGATTAACCACCTGGCCAAACAAATTCAACTATAAATGTTGTAACACCCTTTTTAAACTTAAAGGGTTATAAATTTACTTATAAGGTACAAAATGGTTAAAACAAAATGTGGATATAATTTTAGAACATATTTTATCCATATTTTCCTCATTTATTTTTTTATGTTTTTTAAATAATTTAAGAAAATATTATGTTCATAAAGCATCATTATTATCAATTTTGTTATTATTCATTTAATTTTACTTAAACGAAAAAAATAAAAAGTTGGAATTAGAATATAATCCTCTAAAAAAATTATATTTCATATCTGCCTAAAAAATTCATAGAATAGTATAAATAAATTAAATTATATTACATTTAAATTTTTAGAAATCAATTATTTTATTTTTATATTAATAGAATAAATACTCTATTTGCATTGTGAAAGAGTTTAAGGTACTTATTTTATCTAAAAAATTATAAATAAATAAATATCATGAAAATAATTTCATTATTCTCAAAATAGAAATTTATATTAATTTAAAACGTTATTTTTTCCTAGTGTGGAGGTATAATAGATATTTAAAAGTAAGAGAGTTTCATTTTCTTATATTATTTGCATTAAATATTATATAGGTAAATTAATGGAAAATGTATATGCTAGGAAAATAAATTTACAAATTAAGGTGATAATAGTGTAATTTACATCATCCAATAAAACACATCATGAAAAATTATGGACTTAGAACTTAGTTTTAACATAGACTAGCCTGATTTATGCTTTATAGTTATAATAAATCATACCATGGTTACTGTTCATTTTGATAAAACATAAAAGGGACCTATTTACCAAATTTGAAAAAATTGATTCCCAATATGGAATCTATATTATCAAATTAAATTTCAACAATCTTTAGGAGTTAATTTTAGAAATTACCATGGAAAACATGATAGAATCCGCTATTAGAAACATATATTTTTAATCATAAAATTTTATTTACTCAGATCCAAAGCATAGAAAAATATTTAATAGATGTTAACATATTTTATTGAATATATAATTTATATTAATTTCATTAAAATTATTCATAAATATTTATTAATTTGGTTTAAAAATATGAAAATACATTTCAAACCTAAAAATTGTTTAATTTTTTTAATTTGAAAATGTTTTTTATTTTTAGATTAAAATAATTTTTAACCATTGAATTCATTTTGTTTATATGAAACCATATATTTCACATAATTTAGTTATTCTTATTCATATATTATTATCCAATGACTTGGAAATAATGATAACATAATATTAAATCATGGTTTGTTTGAACTCGATATCACGTGAAACATAGCTATCGAATAAATCAAGAAATTTAAAGAGAAATATATTCTAAAATATCAAGATGTTATAATTATGTAAAAATTTACTTTGAATTTTATTATAAATTAAAATCCCTTAATTTATTAATGGTGGATATCCTACATTGAAAATATCTTCTTTAACCAAGAATTATTTATGAAATAGAATTTTGTTCAAGATTTTTATCCAATGGATGGAGAAGTTAATAAATAATGGACATTAATTTACAACAAGACTCTTAAAGAAGAAACTAAAGCGGTATAGTTGAAGTAATTCCAGGGAAAAGTTTTTGAATTTTTTTTTCCTTAAACTATTTTACATAAGATGGAAAGGGAGTTATAAAACATCAATAAAATGGAGAATGAATCCAGTAGGGCATATGAAGAAAACATCACAAGAACTACATGATACAACACCTAATTTTTTATTGACTATGAAGGTAAATTTTACCGCATCTGTAGTGGTGTAATGATAAATAGAAAAAAAATATTTTTTTTGATATGAGACTTTAAAAACTATGAATAAACTTTTTGATGGTCAATAAATGTTTAAATGGAGATTGGTGAATCTCAAAGCTCTCATGGGTCTGGAGATATAAATTATAGAATGGTTGTGAATTTTGGAAGAGTTATGGATAAATAGCAAGATGGTAATTAATTCCAACATCCTACTTATCAAAATATTTGGAAGAATCATTCAAAAAAATTATTGAAAGTTGTAAATGAAATTATTTAGGTCCAGTAAAAGGGGCACCAATCTAGATAATGTTGAAGGGATAAACCCACTAATGTGTATTAAGAAAGGAATACTCTAGAAAAACCACAAAATGTTGTCCTATGTCTCAACTAAAAGGAATAGGGACACTATGTGATCCAACTAAATAATCCACAAGTTTTTAAAAAACCTGAAGATAAAAATAGAAACAGAATAAAGATAATGGGTGATCATATGACATAAAAAATATAGTGGTAGATCCCAAAAAATATGTTATGATAATTATTCTTGTTATTTATTCAAGGAAAGTGAACATACTATTTGATTATAGTTCTACACCTTATTTCATATCTTGAATGTTTTGTTGAACTGTTAAAAAACTACATTAAAAAATAGAAGTCCAGAAATACCTGATAATGGAAAATGGAAAAATTATTAGATCTAAATAATATAAATTCTCCCCTTCAAATATTTTTGAGAAAAAAATTAAAGTGAACCTTATGATACTTTTTATTCTGGGTTTGGATTATATTTACATGTATAGAGATAACAAAAATTACCTTGAAAATGAAGTCACTCTCAGTATCATGAATCAACCATTAATTCTATAAAAGTGTAAGTTGGAGCACAACAATCCTTTTGAATAATAATCTCATGCATGGATATGAATACCATATAAGAAATATTATATATATAAAATTATTTGGACTTAGTAAATGATCCGTGTTGATGACATAACCATTGTAAGAGAATACTATAATGTGTTTCTTGAAAACATTATTAGTCGTCCTCTTGAATGATAGGTTAAGTTATCAATTTAAATTATACCATGTGATTTTACAATATCAAATAATCTATATACAGTTTAAATTATTTTACTTTATGTGTGGAAGAAGTAACTATAGGAGAATATGGATTAAGTATTTATACACTTGAGTGCTTCATTATAGAGTGCACCAATCCTTTTCATTGATAAAAAGGATGGGTAAATGAGCCTCTTTATTGATTATTTTGAGTTCAATATTACCAAGATAAAGTAAAATTATCCAATTACATGGATTGAATACATATTTAATTAGATACGTGGATACCATTACTTCTTAAAATGGATCATTTAATAAGATATTATCATCATAATCTGAATAAGGGGGATATCTCTTAGAGTTATTTTTGTAATAGATAATATATCTAGGAGTTAACAATGATTCCACATGGAAACATTGATACTCAACATATCTTCATGGTATTAATGAATAGTCTTTAGAGGTTACCCTAATAAATTTATGTAGCCTCTATAGAATATATTCTTATCTACTCAAAAAATAATGGAATAATATGGGGATAATTTTATTAATGTACTACAGACCTTGTGAAATGAAAATTAATCAATTAATTACAATATATGTGAGTTTTAAATAGATAAGGAAACATTCTTGTGTAATTTAATCACCAACAAATGGATATCAGTGGATCCTTAAAAGATAGAGTAAATTTAATTGTTGCCCATGCTAATATCTCTGAAAGATATCCTAAACTTACATGGATTATCTCAGTCTTCTTATTTATTTTTGAGAAACTTCTCATGATTTTTAGACCCACTAACTAAGATAAATCATAAGGGAGTGATGTATTTCAAGATTTATGAATGTTAGGAGTGTATTAAAGAGTTAAATAAGTTGTTAAACACAGTAGTAGTTTTAACATTACCCTAAAGTGGGGAGTGATTTATGATCTGTAATTATGCATCCAAAAAGGGATTGATTTGTGTACTCATGCAATATGACATAGTGATGAACTATTAATCCCATAAATTAATTCTCCCTGAGAAGAACTACCTGACCCATGATATGTAATTAGATTTAGTGATCTAAACATAGAATACTTGTAAGAATTATCTCTACCTGGAGAAGTGATATATATATATATATTATAAAATCATTAATTATATATTAAAAAAGGATATTATTATGAGATAACAAAGATGGTTATAGATGATAAAGGATTATGATATTCCAATTTATTACCATCTTGGGATGAGACCAATGTGGAATATACTTTTATTAGAGCATATCCTACAACCCTATCAACGATTAGGATTGAAAGGTATCTAATATTATTGGAAAAGTAATGGATAGAAATGGGAATCATAAAACAAACACTATCTTAACATTCTCAAATTACTACAAAACCACCAACTTTTAAGACGATCAAAGAGGCTCAACTAGGTAAAAAGTAGCTATAGAAAAAGGTTATCAAATATTTTGGAGTATAACATTTCTATAGATATGGTCATATAGTTTGGAACCTAAGTTTTTGTCCCATAAAAACCAAAACTAAAAATGGATTTTTTTGGATGATGCTCATAGATTATCTTTATCAATTCATCCAAGAACCAATAATATGTAAAGATATATAATGAAAAACATCATGTTGGATAACATTACGTGAGATATTTTGTAATTTTTATCTCAATTCAAGGTATCCCAATAAGTAAATGATTAATTAAATAAGTATAATGTTATTATGAAACTATTTCCCAAAACAATATTGAAATCAGAAAACATAACCATAGATTTCATAATGGTAATCCTCAAGTAATCTAAAGAAAATAACTCCATTTGGGTGGTAGAAGATTTCTTTAAAAAGGAAGTGTATTTAATTACTATCAAGGAAGATTTTTCTCTTGAAAAACCCACCATGATATACATAAGAGATGTGGTGTAATTATATGGAGTATTAATCACTTTTCTATATAATCGACATATGAGGATTACCTTGAGGTTATAGTGAATCCTTCTTCATGAATTGGATATAGAGTTAAGTTTTAGTAATAATTATCACCCTCAAATGGATGGTCAATCTGAGATAATGATCCAAAATATAGAGGATATTTAGAGATAACTGTTCAATAGATTTATAAGGTTATTTAAATCAACACCTTACACTAGTTTAATTATCATATAATATTACTTTTCATTCTAGAATTCAAATGTCACATTATGTGGCTCTATATGTGGAGAAATTTCAGGGCCTAGTATCCTCAGATGAAGGTGGGGAGAATATGATGACGTGGCTTGATCATTCCAAGAGATAAAAAATAAGATTCAGACCATTTATCATCATATGAAATCAACTTAAATTCAATAAAAATCTTCAAAGGAAATCATTGATGATACCAAGATTTTTAGTTCAGTGATACGGTGTACCTTTATATATCTCCATGGATGTAAGTATTGTGGTTTTTGAAGATGTTAAATCTTATTCCTAGATACAACTGCCTCATTATGATCCTATATTTTATTATAGATGTTTCTGATCAAAAATAACTTCCACCAAACCTATCCCATGCATATTACATGTTCTATGTTTCTCTCTTAAGGAAGTACATACCAAACCCCTTACATTCACAGAATCTTGAAGTAGAACCCTTGAAGATTGATATTTTATATAATGAGTATATGTTGAAGATATTAGATCATATATATAAATCTAAATAAAATATATTAACTCACACTGTCAAATTAAAGTGTAAGAACCACAATTTTGAGGTGGAATCAAGGGAATTAGAATAGGTGATGAAAAAAATATACCCTTCTATTTTAGTGTAAAAAATGAAATTTAAATCATTAAATTTATAAAGGGGGTAATGACCCAAAATTTTATTAATGAATATAACTTTTGACTAAATAAATACCTTATTAATAAATTTACTTATTGAAAAAACAATAACTACTTTAAATTTTGTTATTTTGGACCATTATAAAAGATATCCATAATTTTATAACAATCATAAATGACCTTTATGAGTGATAACTACTAATTATATAGTTTTACTACCATGACCATTATGAATAATATCTATTATGGCTTATTATAGGTTCTAATTAACACAAATGAAAGAAGATATTTCATTGACATGTATGATCATAAACTATAAATCCCATATATCAGTGCATCTGATGGAGATGACATCACTGACATTTTATCTTGACTAATCTAAATTAAACACTCATATACTGAAACAATGGTGAAATAATTTATAATATATGTTCATGATCATAATTATCACTTCCCAAACCATGTCCATTTAAACTCCCTAGGAAAGTACCCCCATCACACACCATACCATTCGGGTGTACAATAGTGTAATAAGGGGTCATATATCTAAACCCTAGTAGTAAGAATGTTCATATTTGGTCAGTAATAAAATAATTATTATACTAATCAATTTTTAATTATTAATTCATATATGAAAAAATAATGAGTTTCATAAAAATTATTTTTTTATTAGAAATAACAAAAAAATTATTTCTTAGAAATATATGTTTTCAATAAAAACGCATTACTTGATAAATCTAGGATTTTTTTAAAAATATTTATTTTCAGGAACTAATATTATTAAATTATATTTATTTAATTTGCATGATAATATAATTTAATTAATTCTAATATATTATTTATAAAGGTGAGAATTTGGTCAGTAACATAAACAGTAGTATATTATATACAACAACGATTTTTATTTAAAAGTGTATTTTTTCATATTTAGAAATTTATATGATAAAATAATTATTAATTTTGAGATCAAAATATCAAAAGTGTCCAATGAATGTTTTTCATAATTTTATGATATAGTTGAATTTTTGGGTAAAAATAAAATACGATATAAATATATGGAATGTATTACGAAATCATAATATCCCAAAAGTGATGTGATAAATACACTAAAGAGAATAAACAACAGAAAATATATTTACCCACTAAAACAATGTGTCATTGATGTTATTTTATTAATTTACAATATTTTTAGGAAGCCTCTAAAACATTAGTAATATTTCAATGATTTTAAAATCAATTATTTATGAATGGATCTTAATTACACATCATACATATTAATATTTTAAAAAGTTACAAAATTATCCTAGTAAAATATTTCAAAAAAAATCCTATGTGGTATTAACCATTGAAAAAATGGGATGGGTTTGGGTTTTGATTATTTTATCACTTTGAGTCCAAAACCAATGATTAGAAATTAATAATGAATTCTTCTTTATTTTACTATAAATATGAACCAAAAAACCTATTAATTTTGACTAAAACCCATTTATAATGAAATTAGTGTCCCAATAGCACTCTAGGTACCTCATAAGGTGTTACCAAGCTCTTAAAATGCTCATATGGTGCTTTTTAAAGCACCCTCTAAAGGTGAAGGATTCTCTTCCACTCCATTTTTATTTAATATTTCTTTGAAGTAAATATATTAATTTCAAATTTTCCATAATTTAATGTGTTAATAAACATAAAATTACATTATATATGATTAACAAGTAATTATAGAACACCATTCACTATCATTAAACCCTACTTGGAACATTTAGGTACACCCATTATACTTCCGAAATTATCCCATGAGTTTCCATGCCTAAATTTTATATTGTGAATACCCATACTCATTTCTACTCAAGGGTATTCAACTAGATGTAAAAATAATTCCTTGATTGGGTAATTCCATGTAGGTAATACACACCCCTTAATAAGGGGATTATAGGATATTAAAAACATTATTATATTGTATAATCTATGTGGAACAAACATGCATTTACATATTTTTAATATGATGAGTGAGATCATAATAATATATCACACTAGATTATTAGGTATGTTTTTATCTCATGAGAAACCATGTATGGTTCTTTATTGGTTAGCCTAATGAAAATATATTTTTATGACTCTACGTATATCCTCGAATTATTCATATGATGTCATGTTTTATGTTTTTTTCAATTTACAATTTTTTCTTAATGCTATCATATCATATAATTCTATAATGTTCACATTTATAATTATAAACATTTATAAAATCCTTATTTAATAATTTAATAAAATGTACAACATTCATAAATCCATGCATTTATAACTCCCTTACGAGGTTTTATAGCTCACCCCTTTCTTATGCACATCCGATGGTTATCCTCTACAACATTAGATGATCAAGGGAACAATATAGTGTTTTTATATAATTTTTCTATATCCATATTTCATGTAATTGTGATATGTATATAATTACCAAATGATAATATGCCTCTTGATATTTTTGTATTCAATTATTTGTACCATAATGTTATACCTCATGAAATAAATTTTATAAGTGATATGGGTTTTCATAGATACTATTCATGCATTGTATAGTATTTTTGTGGATTAGGATTTGAAAGAAATTGTGAAATAATTTGGGATATGTCTAAACATAGGACCATATACCAATATTTTGGTAACTTATGTAGTGAGTGATTTAGAGGGGAAAAATTCCTTTTCTAAATATCACAAGTGGGTGTGGCTTTGACATAGTTATACTTGGATGTAATAATCCGAAAATGGGAATATTATGAAATAGCCCGATCATCACCTATTGTACGAAAAAGTGGAATTACAACACACATGGTTTGACACTCTGATGAGATATGATTTGGTAAATTACCATGTACATTACAAACCATTATTAATAGAAATAAATTCCTATGATTGTTTTCTTGAAATAGGCCATGGATAAATTAAATTGAAACCCATTAATTATTAGGTCAAGTAAGATTTTTTATTTATGATATATCAATTTAATTTTCATATTTTACCTTTTATTTATTTAACATCTTTAAAATTATCATCCCTATTTTTCATGTTTTTAGTCAATGGATAGAAATATGAGGAACTATGTCAACAACCACTGTCATGGTAAATGTTCTGACAATCCAAATGATAAGTAAAAACAAACGGGAGTGGGAGTTGAAAATTTAGTGACAATACATACTCAATTAACTGTGTTATTGATAATAAAAATGAATTAGGGTAATATACACTCTCCCAAAGAAGGTTAAAGTTGTTTTTGAGACCATTATATAATAATGTACATTGAATATTCCTCAATCTTTTTATCCATAGATCAAAAAACAATGGATAAGCACCATGGAATAATTCTTCTCCATCCGTCAATTCTCTAATCAAGAGAAAGAAATTATTTCTATTTATTTAATGATGAGGGAAGATAATAAGTGAATAATGTAACTGAATAATAATAATATCAGGGAAAATTGAATATTTGGATTGGAAATAATTCATGAACTATTTTTTGAAAAATATTTTACCCGTACTATATAACCATAGAAGTATAGGGAGTTCTTTTGTCTCAAAAAAGGATAATGAATCCATATAGATATACATGGTTAAATTCAAAAGACATTCCTGATATGACTCTAACGTTTTCATTGAACCTAAAAGTAAAGTTTAAATCTTGTTCATTATGGTAAATATGAATGTAAAAAAATTGTGATTCAAAAATTGAACAAAAAATAATAATTATTCTGATTTACCCTCAATGTATTAATTGAGATTATTGAATCTCAAGGGTCTTATGGGTCTAGAGATATAAAGTGTGGAATGTATGGTAATTTTGGTCAATCAATGGAGAAATATCATGGTGTTGATAAAGTCTAGAATACTACTTATCAAAAGTGTGGGAATATAAATCTTATAAATTGCATGAAAAGAGACAAGGAAATACATTAGGTGTTTCAATGTGGGGCAGAAATCTAGTGAATGTTGTTAAGAGAAACCCACCATTGTAATGGAAGAAAGTAATTTTCTATTTAAACCTCATCCTATTTTCCAATGTTTTATTTGTAATGGACAATGAAGATATGGGAACTATGTATCTAATCTAAGGGTTGTCAAAGATAATTGATGATAAAACAACCAAGGCCTATAGAGTAAGGCTAAGGATATTTCATGATAACTACTACAGTGGATCTTAACAATGAAGTGGTAATAAGTATAATATTTATTCATTCATAAAGAGAAAATTTACTAATTGAATCTGGTTCTTCACATTATTTCATACCACACATGTTTAATAGAGATATTGAAACACCAAATCAAAAAATGGATGTCTATTTATCAATGAATATGAAAAATTTGGAAATTAATACACCCATGGTAAATAAATTCTTACCTTTTAATATTTTTTGTATGAATTTCCATGAAAACCTTATAATAATCCTTATAGTTCATTTAAATTAAATTATGGGTATGGATTAGATTTCCTTGTAAACACTAAAGATATATTTCTAAGGGAATTAAATCACCCTACATATCATGAATCGCCATATGAATCTATATAATTGTATTGAAGAGGATGTTTCTAATTTTGAATAATCATCTGATTAATAGATATTAATTCCTTATGATAAATAATATCAAGATAAAATGAAAGTTACTAAGGAAAAGATCACCATTGATGACATTCCCATTATAAGAGAATATGCAGATATTTTCTAAAATAATAACCTATCCTCCCTCTAAGGTGGGAGTTTGAGTTCTCAATTGATCATATACCTTGTGAATTTTCAATATAGAATACTCTATATAATTTCAACTATTAAAATTATAGAGATAAATAGAAAACATATAAGAATCTAAAAAAGGGGTTTATGCACACAAGTGATTCAACATAGGGAATGTTGGTCCTTTTCATCAGGGAGATGTTTGGGTTAATTCACATCTACATTGATTATATTGATATAAAAAAGATCATTAAAAATAAAAAGTATCCATTTTCTATTATTGAATAACTATTCAATTAGTTTCATGGAGCCTATTACTTTTTAAGGTGGATCTTTGGCCTAGATATTTTCAAGTAAATTTGAGGAAAGGGGATATCCCCAAGTATGTTTTCTGTAAAAGGTACATGCACTATGAGATTTTAGTGATTCCATTTGGACTCACTAATGATATAGATATATTAATTGACATAATGAATGAAGTATTTATAGATTACCAAAATATTTTTTTTATTTATAGATTATATTCTTATCTAATACCAATGATAAAAGGAAGATGAGGATCTTTTGAATTATCTACTGAAGAATTATTGAAAGTAATATTTTATGAAATGTAAAAAAATGAAAGTTTTTGGTTGCGAAAGTAAATAATTATTAATAGATATTTCTAGATCCATCAATAAAATAGGTAATTAAATGGTGTCTTAGAAAAACATAAGTTATGGAAATATATTGTTATGCTATATTATCTGGCTAATATCATCTTTTTTAAGTAAATTATCATGATTTTTAGACCCAATAACCATGATAACATGGATGGAAGAGATGTATATTTCGATTGATAAATATGAGGAGATATTTAAAGAGTTAATTTAGAGGATAATTATTTATAAAGAAAATACAATGTTACCTTAGATTAGTTGGTTAATATCACTTATTTGTAAGGGACTTATCATTATATTCAAGCCCACTAACATGGATGACCTGGAAGGGGGTTATGTTTTTCAAGATTTATAAATGTGGGGAGATATTTAAAGAGTTATGTAACAGGATAATAAGTTTACCTGTGCTCACATTACTCACCAGTAGGGATGGATTTATGATAAAATGATGCATCCAAAAATGGAGTGGGTTGGGTACTCATGCAAGAAGATAAAGTGATATCCTATGTATTTAACCTTTTAAAGATCCATATAGATTAACCAAATAATGATATAGAATTTAATGAAGTGATATTGTCATTGAAAAATTGTAAAATTATCTGTATGAGGAAAAATATGAAAATTATATAGATCACAAAATATTCAATTATATCAATAAATATGGTCAGAGATGACCAAAGATTATGAATTCTCAATCTATTACCATCATGGGAAGGTGAAAAAATTAGAAGATGATCTGATTAAAAATTATTCCACGACCTATACATGATAAGTATTTAAAGTTATCAAATATTATTTGACACATAAATGATATACTCGGGAATAAAAACTATAAATTCTTCATATATTTCTCAAATAACAACTCAAACATACATTCTATATTTCATGAAGGGGTAAAAAGAAGATAAGAAGCTATATAAAAATACAGAAATTATTTTGAAGTTAAAATTTTATAAAGTTCAATTCATAAGGTTTAGAAACCAAATATGTGTCCCATAAAATATATAATTGAAAAGGGAACACATGGATGATGCAAAAAACCCATCCTTATTTATTCATCTATGAACCACTAATATGTATGGAGAGTTGATGTAAAATTGTTGGCCAGATAACATGAATTGTGTGATTATAAAATTTGAATGTCGATGATTAGTAGGATAATAATTCAAGGATAAATGAAATATGTGTAAGGGTGTGGTGAAACCATTTACTATACCAATATTGAAATGGAAAAACATAATAATGGATTTCATTGTTGGAATTCCCAGAATATAAAATTGAAAATAACACCATTTTCATTATAGTTGATCACCTTAAATGGCAGTAGATTACATATCTATTAAGGAATATTTTCCACATGGCCAACTCCAAATGATATACATAAAATAAGTTTGAATACTATATAGATTACTACTCTCTATTATATATTATTGAGATCTAAAGTTTTATTCAAGGTTTTGGAGAAGCCTTCCTTAAGAACTGTATGCAGTGATAAGATTCAGTACTATTAATCACCCTCAAATGGATGGTCATTCTGTGAGAACCATATAGGAACTTGAAGATATTCTATGATCTTGTTAAATAGATTTCCAGGGACTTTTGGATCAACACCTTCTGTTAGAGGAGTTTTTATATAAAAATAGATACCACTCTATCCTTAAATTGGAACCATTTTAGGCTCTATAAGGGAAGAGGGGTTAGAATATAACATACTGGGATGGGGTTTGAGAGATGAATCTGATGGGACCCAATATTATCATAGACATGATAGAGAAGTTTCTAACCATTCATCTTTATCTTAAATATATATAATGTAGACTACATTATATTGCACCGAATAGTCGATTAGAACAATAGATTGAGGTTGGAGAAAAGGAATTCCTTTATATATCACCATTGAAGAAATTAATGAGGTTAGGGATGAAGGGGAACTTTAGTCCTATATTAATTATCCACTTTGAGATCCTTGGTCAAATCAAATATATGGTGTATCAACTAGAACTCCCACCTAACCAATCTCAATCTCAAGTAAATGATGTGTTTTGTGTATCCATACTTTATTAGTAAATGTTAGAAAACTCCCATGTATTGAATCTAGAGGAGTTACCCATGTTGAATGATTATTCATAAGGGACCAGACCTTGAATATCTTAGATAATAGATAAAATTTTCTATGAAATAAAAAAACCCATTGGGTCAAAGTATTGTCGTCGAACCACAAGTTTTAAGAGGCAACATGTGAACTGGGAGATGTGATGAAATAGAAGTACCTTTATATCTTTTAATGTATGAAATGAAATTTAAAGAGTGAAATTTTTAATGGGGGAATGAATTTGATGACCCAAACATTTATATATGGATTTGTTTTGAAATAATAAATAACTTATTAAGAAATTTATTAATATAAAATGGATTCACTATTTTCAATTTTTTTAATTTGGACTATTATAAAATATATCCACAATTTTTTATGGTACATAAAATACATTTAAACATCATAAATATTGTTATTATATCCATTCATCTATGAATTTTAATATTAATATACATGAAGGGTTATGGTCGAAAATAATTGACTACTAAAGAAGAAATAATGACCTCATACAGTAGGATCTTTCCCTATGATGAAAATTTATCAATGATTTTGAGAAATAATACATCCATTGGATTTTACCTTTACCATACCCAAGTATATATTCATAAAATGAAACATTTGTGAAATGTTTTATTGGAGATGTTCAGGAACATTGATATCACCACCAAAACCACGTTCGTCGAACCACCCTAATAATGTACTACCATCAACACCTTATACTTAGGGTGTACACTAGTATAATAAGGGGTTATGTATCAAGAACCTTGCAGTATGAATATTTTTATATTTTTTTTAAAAAAAGCTTACATTTATCCATTTTTCATATTACTTAATATATTATAAAATTATTAGTTTTATAAAAATTAAATTTTGATATGAATAAACTAAGATTATTTTTTAGGAAATATATAAATTCAATTAAAAACTATTTTTGATTAATCCATGAAATTTTGAAATAAATGAAATTTCCTTGAAATTTTAATAGTATTTATTATTTATTTTGAAATAAATGAAAGTATACACTAATGAAGTCCAATATAATTTTAAAAGGGTTAATAAGTGGTTAGTTTTGTAAGAAAAAGCATTTTACAGTAAAAAAGGTTTTTTATTTTAAATTTTAAATTTTTATATTTTTAAAAATATTTTTGAAAAATAAATATTATTTTTTGAAATCATCAAATTGGAATTGTCTATTAGGGATTTTCTTTATAATTTTTTGAGGTAATAAAATATTTGGGTAAAAATTATATATGTAAAAATACACCGTAAATATTATAAAATCACAATAGATCAAATATGATTTAATATACACTAAAAAGAAAACACATAACCTAAAATGTATGTCACCTTTAACATAATATGTTATTTTATTTCATTTGAATAATTTTACAAACCATTATTGAATCCTCAAAAACATTTATTATCTTTTACGGATTTTAAAAAAACTTATTTATAAAAATGACTCAATTCCACATTATGAATGATATTATTTTTAATAGTTATTTTCATATCCAAATATAAAATTCAATACCACTACTCATTAGATGAAACTATGGGAAAAACATTTTGATGTTTTGTGGTTTTCATTATTTTGTCACAAGAGTTTCAAAACAGGAGTTTAGAAATTAATAAATAATTCTCTTCCCATTTACTATAAATACATACACAAACTCTCCTTAATATTACATAAGAAACCATTTATCATTAATTTACTATCCCTTACCATCTATAAATCCAAACCTAGGTGTTATCAAGATCTTAATAATCTCATCCCAGTCATTTAAAAGCACCATTGCAAGGTAAGAGATTCTCTTCCAATTCCTTTTTATTGAAGAATATTTTTGGTACTATTCCTTTTTTTTCAAATTTTTCATATTGTAATGTGTTATTACACATATCTTTAAAATCAATATGATTCCAAATTAATGATAGACCACCTTTCACAGTAATTAAACCCCTCATTGAACCATCATGTATAGTCGTTAAGCTTCAAAAATTATCCTCTAATTTTATATGCCTATCTTTTGTATTTTGAATATCCTTACCCACATCCACTCAAGGGGATTCACTTATACATAACAATCCTTAATTTATTATTTACTCCATGTATTTAAACAAAAGTCCTTAATCATTTTATTTAAGGTCATTAAGTATATTTTATTGTTGTATGATCTATGCGGTGCGTGAATGCATGTAAGTATTATGAATTTTATGGATGAGATTGAAATTGTATAACCCTACAATGAATTTAATAATTCATTTATATAATGACATAACATGTATAATTAATGGGTTGTTATCATAAGTACACAATTTAATAATGTTATAATGATTTTCCAAAGCTTGTGATTATGATTCCATGTTTTATGATGTTGCCACTTTCATATATTCCCTTGATATTATCATCTTATATTATGATTCAATGTTCATTTTTATTATTATCACATTTTAATCCACATTAATATGCCTATTCTCTCACATGATTTTTTTACCATTTTATTCTTTTATTATTCTATTACTACAATTTCTCACTCACCGATTTCGTATATATGTCCCTATGTTATCCCATATGACTTAGAAGCGTAAGGGAATTATTTGTAGTTTTTAAAGAATAATGCTTTATCACTATTTCAAGTAATTATGATATGTATCTAATTACATAAATATAGTATTATTATTAATATTTTAGGATTGTATTATGTGTATAATAATGTAATATATCATGGAAAAAGTGTATTTAAGATATGAGTTATTATAGTTGGTATCAGATAATGGTATAGTTATATTTAATGATTTGGATTAAAAAATATCAATAAAATCTTTATAGATAAGAATAAACATAGGAAACAATCCCTAAATATTGGTAAGGTATAGATATATTGGTTTCAAAGGAACAAAATCCATATCCAAAAACTACAAGTGAATGTTGCTATAGAATAGTTGTACTTAGGATCAATAACCCTAAAAAGGAACAATGTGTAATAACTTGATCATCACCTGATGCATGAATAAGTTGCCTTACAACACACCTAGTTTGACACTCCTGGTGGTTATGTGTTGTTAAACTAACAAGCTCCTTACAAAACATTTATAATGGGAAAAATTCCTATGACATTTTATGATAGTAAATAGGCCATGAAAAACATAGATTGAAAACTATAAATTCATTTGATTTAGAATATCTGTCATTCAGGATTTTATCTATTAATTGTTATTGTTTCCATGTTATGTGTTTAATTGTTTAAAAATTATAATCCATGATTTTACCTATAATATAGTTATTAGATGGAATTAAGAGTAATTGATTAAACAACCAATGTGATGGGAAATGTGATGACTTTCAAAATGAGATGCCCAAACAATTGGGAGTTGGAGTCAATAAATTCATTAAAATAATTCTAAACACACAAACCTTTTAATAAAAGTCCCTTTTTAATTTAAATTAATATATTATTATGTATTATGGTTATGGAAAACACATTCACTTCCTTTGTTTTATTATATCTTATCAAATTTAAAATATCTTTAAGAATTATTACCATTTATAATATAAACATTAAATAGTGATTATATGATTATTATTAATAAAGGGTTTATAAAAATATAATTGAGAAAAACAAAATATGTTATGGCCTCAACAAATAGGATCGTTCTATATGAATCTCATTTATCAGAGATTCCAAGGGAGATAAAATCACTTGGTTTTTTTCCATGAGCAAGACCATGTTGAGATCCAACAACACAATCATGAATGAAACCATTTATGGGAGACATTCAAGCTCATTGAGATCACAACCCAAACCATGTATGTAGACCACCCCATGAATGTTTCACCACCACACACATTAACATTATGATATTTTATGGTGTAATAAGAGGATATGTATCAACACCATAATAATATGATTATTTATATTGTATTTTAAATAGAATAACGGTTATATTTATTATTGGTATTGTGACTTTATAAATTAATTTGATTCATTAAACATAAAGTATATCTTTGGGTAATATATAATTTCAAATTACATATTCCATTTGGAACATTAATGAAAATTTTAAATAAATTATTTTTTCATAAAATATTATAACTAAATAATATTTATTAATTAGAGTTGTTAACACAATTTTATGATGTCAAAAATAATTTTTATATGGGTTTGAAAACATTTATTTTCAACATAACAAAGAATTAGTTTAAAAATGTCAATACTTATTTTCAAAGTGAATATTCATATATTACTTAAATTTTTTGGGTAAAATAAATATTATTTTTTGAATTATAACATCAAAATTATCCAATGGTTAATTTTTAATAATATTATTTGACAGTAGAATTTTTGGGTAAAAATTAAATATGGTATAAATTTATTTTGTGTATTATGACATTATAATGACCAAAAAGTGATGAAATAAATTATATAAAGGTTATCCAAGACCAAATATATATTTTACCCATTAATTAATTTTTTATTTTATTTTATTAACATTATAAATACTTTATGAATCCTACAAACCTATAATATATTTTAATGTTTTAAAATCAATTTTTTAAGAATATGGTTGTCTTCTACATCATCAAGGGTAATATTTTAATAAGTAAAACTCCTAGTAATATAATTTAATAATTAAATTTCTCCATTGTAAGAAGCCATGGGAAAAAACTGTGGTATGATTTGTTTATTTTATTACATTATTTTATAAAGTCTAAAACCAATGTTTGTGGAATTATAATGAACTCCAATATGTTTTCCTATAGAAACCGACCGAATATCCCATTAATATTCACTAAAAAACCACGGATCACATCCATAATATTCCCTCCAATCTATAGATTCTTCCCAAGGTTCTCCTAAGCTATCAAGATTCTCCTACCAATTTTCTGGAATCACTATCTCAAGGTAAGAGACCCTCACCTTCTTCTCTTTATTCTAGTATCTTCATTATATTATTCCATTTATTGGAATTTATTTTTGATATGTTATTATATAACTACCATAATATCCATATGATTTATAAATTATGATATAAACATTTAACACTAATTAATACCTCCCATGATAATTTATGTTTCCCTATTATGCTGTTGAACTTTCCCTATGATTTTCCATTCCAAACAGTTGTGTGGTGAATATCCGCACCAATTTCCTATCATGGGTGTTAATCACTATGAACTTATACTTATTTTATTTTCAAATTAAATTTATTTAATCCACACTCTATTATTGTGGGATAAATGTTATGAAATATGTTCTTATGTGTATGATCAATGTGGTGCACTTATTTATGTACATGATATGATTATGATTGGTGTGCCTAGATAGTACTTCAATGCCTAGGGTAATGTTTTGGTCTCATGAGACACCATATATGTTGTGTGTGATGTTATCCTAAGAACATTATGTTATGATGAATTTGTGATTAACCATGTCTTATGTTTATGATTTCATTTTTAATGTTCATTCCACATTCCAATCCTGCAATTATCTTATCTTTCAATATTAGGTCTCATTGTTCATGTTTATGATTATCAGAAATTTTATTCCCCATTTATATTTATATTGTCTAAAAATTATTAAATTTTTCATTTTATAATTTTCTTATTCCCATATTGGGATTCTTATCTCACCCCTTTCTTATGTATGTCCCCAGGTTATCCTATTCAGTTTTAATAATGAAGGAATATATTAACAAGGTTATGGATGTTTTTAATATTGATGTGGTACCTAATTTTGTTATGTTTTTATGTATTCTACCTAATTACCCAAATAAACTATACTACATGATTTTATTGGTTATATTATGTGTAATATTATATAATAAATTATGAATTAATGTGTAATAAGGACACGAGTTTTCATTATTGATATCAAAGGAATATTTAGTTAATTTTTGGGATTAGGATTAAAAAACAATATAGAAATACTTATACATAAGAATAATCATAATACGACCTCCCAAATTTTTTAATGTACAGAGTATGTGGTTTCTAGGAAAATAAATCCTAGTCTGGATACTATAACTGGATGTGGATCTAGCACATTTGTACCTACATGTAAAACCTAAAAACACCGAATTGATATAGGCTCCATCCAGAACTAGTGGATGAAAATAATCCTTTCTTCACACATTGTCTAACCCTTCCAGGGGATATGAATTGGTAAATTCAATATCTCATTATAAAAAATTAACAATGGAGAAATTCCCATAAGTTTCTATGTTAGTGAATATATTATGGATAACATAGATTAAATCCAAGATATTCAAATGTTATTGAATAAATGTCATTTATAAATTATCCATTTAATGTTTTTGGAATCTTATTATGTGTCTAATAGTTTAAAATTTTAGATCCCTAATTTCCCTTTTATTATATCCATTGACATGAAATATGAGGACCTGTGTAAATAACTAATGTTAGGTGAAATGTGATGATTTCCACAATGAGATGAATAACCTGATGGGAGAAGGAATCACAAACTCTATGTTGATAATCTCCCATTTGTCTTAGGAACTATATAAGACATTGAATTAAAAGAAAATCCCAAAACCACCAACGAATGATCAATATGAAATTGATAACTTTATATAATAAAGGCCTCCAACGTTCAATAGACCACCTGATCACCTAATCACATAATAATATATCAAATCCATTGATAGTATATTATCCATCATTAAATTTTTAGAGAACGATATGGTTATATAGGATGTTCATTATATAGAGGTATAAGTTAAAAATTGTTGGACATTGGTCAAGAATATGATGCTCGAGGAAGAGAATTAAGTGATGGGGTAGAAGGAGTTGAACAGAATGATTCCAAAAATTATTTTCCATGAACTCTTCAATTTAAAATTGATATATATTTCCTTTACCACAAGAAAAAATACGATTAATCCATTAGGGAGTATTTGTAAAACATCAAAACTATTTCATGGTAAGACTCTAGATTTTTCATTACCCCAGATAAAAATTTTATCACTTTTTTTTGGGATAAATCCTTATTTGTGAAAATCCCTAGAGATCTGAGACATTTATATTTATGATGAAATTATATGGTGTTCCCTCATATTTGAAATGGAGATCAGAAAATATGAAGGGTCTCATGGGTATAAGAATAAAAAATTAGAGTTTAATTCTGGTGGTGTTATGAAAAAATCCAACAATGGTATGAAATTTCAATATAACACTTGTAAAAAGTTTGAAAAGAAGAACACCTGAAATTTCCTAAGGGGATGAGGAAGTGATTTAGGTGTAGAATGAAATGGAACCAGGATAGAGATTTATGATGGGAGAAAACCACCAATGAAATAAACTAAAGGGATGCTCCATCTTACCTCCCAATTATTTTCCAATGTTTCAACTACAAGGAATAAGGAAACTATACGAACAACTACCCTAATCCAAGGGTTTTAAGAGAAAATCAACAACAAAAACAACAATGGTAGAAAGGGTGATCATATTCCATAAAAAATGTTGAGGTGGATCCTGAAAATGATGTGGTGAAAAGTATGATAGTTATTCATTTAAAAATAGTGAATGTACTTTGCAATAATGTTTTTATGCATTCCTTCATATCATGAATTTTTAGTAGAACTATTCAAAGATCACCATAAATCATGTAAGTATAATTTTTAGGGAAAATAACAAATAGTTAAATTATTTAATTCCAATTATATAAATCCTCCCCTATTGAAATTTGTGGGATGAAATTCCCAATTAACCCTATGATACTCTCATTAGTGTAATTTGATGCAATTCCGGGTATGAATTGTATTTTCTTATATAGATCCCTCAAAAATTTCAGTGAGAATGAAATCCCTTTTGGTGTTTTGAATATTTATTGGACTCTATACAAGTGAAAGGAGGAGGTTAGATCTTATTTGTCAATAACATCTCAAGAATGGATATTATTTCCCAATGATCAAGTGCATCTATCTTAAATGATTTTTTCTAAGGAGAAGATCATCCTTGAAGGGATTCCCATTGCGAGGGAATACATAGATGTGTTTATTGAATAATTTCATGGTATTACTCTAAATAGAGTGGTTGAATTTTTAATTGAGCTTATACCTAGGACATTTCCATTATCTAATACTCCATATAGAGTGTCTTTTGTGGAACTTGAGGAGATGAAGAAACTAGTACAAGGGCATCTACATAAATGGTACATGGACACATGTTATTCACCTTAGGGTACAATAGTCTTGTTCTTCAAGAATAATTATGGGGAAATGTTCATTTTCATTAATTTTCATGATCTAATAAAGATCATGATAAAGAACATGTAAACTCTACCATTGATTAGTGACTTGTTCAATTGGCTATGTTGCACCCAATACATCTCCATGGTGGATCTTTTTTCAAGGTATTATCATGTAAGGGTGAAGAAGGACGATACCCCCAAGACTGCTTTCCAAATAAGGTATAGGCCCTATGTGTACATAATAATTCCATTTGGTCTCACTAATGGTCACAAAATCATCATGGACATGTCTAAAAGAGCCATTATATATTAATTCAAAACATTTGAGGTAGTATTCAGATAAAATATTCTAATATAATCCAAATTCATGGAGTAACATGAGGAACATCTAACCACAATACTAAAAACCTTAAGAAATGAGAAGATTTATGAAATGTAAATCAAATGTTTGTTCTAGTAAATGGAAGTATCATTATTGGGGAATATTATCACATGAAATATGTTATCTATGGAACCATAAAATACATATGTTATTAATGGATAGTAGATTCCAATGTCTATGAAAAAATCTATAGTTTCCTTGGATTAAATCGGTACTATCAGAGAGTTTTGGGAAATTTCTCAGGATTTTCAATCTCTCTAAGAAAAATACCATGGGAGGGATTAAATTTTATATGGAATTTTTAATGTCAAGAGAGGTAAAAGGATGTGAAAATTATTTTTATCACTACATCTGTATTTTTTCTACCCATAAGTGAGGAACTTTTCATGGTATACAATGATTCTTTAAATAAGGTATCGGGCTAAGTTTGAGTGTAGAATGATAATGTCTTAAAATATTACTTAAGGAAATTGAATGTTAATGGACAAAAATACCCAATGCATGATCCAGAGTTAAATGTAGTGATCTTCTCATTGAATATATAGTGGAATTATATCGTTGAAATAAATGTAAAATATATAGAGGTCATAAGATCCTCAACTATATATTTATATTGAGAGAGATGAATATACACTAGTTACTATGGTTTGAGTTGGATAAGGAATATTACTTCTGAATCTAATACCATCCTGGAAAATAAAATAATGTAGTAGATTCTCTAAGTAGAATGTTTCCATCAATTTTATCATTGAGGTGAATTAAGAAGGATCTGATCATCTTAGACATGAAAAAGATGTACCTGATAATCATAAAATATGGATCATCATCAGTAACTTCCCAAATTATTTCTCAACCATACCTTCTCAAAAAGATAAATTATGATCTATGAGATTTTATAGGAATTCAAAAGAATGTAGAATCTATAAGAAAAATGAAATCCTCAAAGTTTAAATTTAATATATATGGTGTTGTATGATTTGGGTATAGACTATGTGTAACATAAAATCATTTTTTTAGGAAGGAGTTTTTGGATGATTCATAGAGATAAACCTTCTCCATCCATCTTGGGAGAACTAAGATATATTGATATATTTTAGAGCACTATTAGTTATAAAATATGAAGAAAGATAATGTTGTATATACATCAAGGTGTATTTTATGTAAGTAAGTGAAGGATTAATGGAAAAAATCATTAGGGGTGATACAACCATTTTCCATACCTACGTGAAAAATGAATAAATATAACAATGGACATTGTCACTGGTCTTAAAAACAATCCAATAGGAAATAATTCTATATGGGTTGTGGTGGATCATCAGACTAATTTGTATGACTTAATTACAATTCTATAGGACTTATCACATGATCATATTTTAAGGTTGTACATTAGATAATATGTGAGGCTTCATGGAACACCGCTCCCAATAATATCAGATTAAGATCCATGATTTACCAAAATTTTCTAGAAGTGTCTCTAGCATTATATAAATAATTAGATAAACATCAACATGACTTATCACCAAACAAATTGGCCAATATGAGAAAACTATACAGAAACATGGGGACATGTTAAGATTATAATCAATTGACTTCAATGGAGGATGATATCAACATATTACTCTGGTCAAATTTTCATATAATAATAGTTTCTACTCAAGAATCCAAATGGACACCTAGGGATCAATTTTATAGAATTCATATAGAATACCTTCATGTTAGTATAAGGTTAGGGAACACAAACAGTTAGGTCCTGAAATGGTTAAGGAAATTGTGGAAAAGGTCTAGACTATAACATCACATCCACAATCATCAAAGTGAACAAAAGATATATGTTGATAATATTTGATGATACATTAATTTTGATGCTGGAGATAAGGAATTCGATTTCAAATCTCCAGGGAATAAAGTCATCAAATTTGAGAAGAAGGGAAATCTTACTCCAATATATATCAGTCCCTTTGAGATCCTCATCATTTTAGAGTGATTTTATATTAAATATCACTACCAAAAAACATATATCAAGTATATGATGTGCTTCATGTATTCCACTTTAGGAAGTATATACCAAAACCCTCACATGTAATTAATATAGAGGTGGATCCATTGGAGAATGATATTTCATATGAAGAGAAATAGGTGAAGATATTAGATCAAGGAGACAAAGCTATGTGAAATAAAGAAATTCACCTTGTTAAAGTACTATGGAGAAACCAAAATTTTAAATAAGCCACATAGAAACAAGAGGAGGTGATGAATTTTTTTTGTCATCATTTGTATTAGTTTATGATATTAAAATTTCAAGGGTGAAATTTTGGAAGGGGGAAGATTGAAATGACCGAAATATTCATAAATTAAGGCCCCTTTATGATTTAATTAAATATCTTATTATGTATTATGGTTATCTAAAACACATGAACATACATGGTTTTGTTATATCCTATAATATTAAACAAGATGTTTAGAATCAAAACCATTGATAATATATCTATTGAATAGTTATCATATGATTATTATAAATAAAGGGTTTTGACAAATCCAATTGATTCAGACAAAGGAAGTGATGACATGAACTCATAATATTGTAACATATGATGTAAATTTATTGGTGTTGGTTGGACTGGATACTCAAGAGGGGGGGGGGGGGGTGAATTTAGTTCCAATTAAAATTTATGTTTTAAAAGATTTGTATTAAAATCCCCCAATTCATAAAATGAGAAAAACTGTATTGAATTTATAAAGATTATAAGTGTTCAGGTATATTCTCAAAGATTGATTATTTCTTATTTAAATTAATCTAAAGGTTGAGTTATCTTTTGAATCTAACTTACCAGATAACAATAATTTAAAATACTTGGTAGTTTAACTATCAATGTGACTTTAAAATAGATTTTAGTTTCAAAGTGAATAACAGCCGAATATTGAAAATAGTTTAAACTAAAACTAAGATGCACAACAGTTTTTAACCAAGAGGTTTTGTCTCACGATGAGACTTAGTCCTCAAAAATAGTTCATATAAAACTTTGATCCATACCCTTTATCGGGGTTACAAAAGTACTCAGACTGTCCAGGTCTTTAGACCTCTACCACAGTTTTATGTGGGAATGAAACAGCAACAGCACACAGGTTGTCCAGGTCCATAGACCACAACCACAATTCTATATGGGATATACACAGGTATAAAAATGATGGTGTGAGGATTTCAGTATCCTTCAGTTCAGCATATAAGATATTTTGTGTTAAAATAGAGAGAATCACACACTGCTCGTAATGTAATGAAAATGATCACAACAGAGCAATAATATGGGGATAGGATTAGGAAGCTCTTCTGAGATGTCAATGTAGCTTAGAACTCATTTGGATTGAAGCAGATAATGTTTTCATTCTTTCTCTGGTAGTTGTGTGAAATAACCGAGTATCGTGGTTCAGCTTGTGTTATTCATGAGGTTCAATCAAGCGAAGATGTACCGTAGGCTTCAAATATTCTTAGTGTGTTGTTTATTGATACTTACTCATAGTATCTTATTTTTATGGTGCTAGTAGCCCTTAATTTTCATTTTTGTCATGCATGCTGATTCTTGGTCACACTTCACTTTTAATCATGGAATGCACGTGTTGGAGCTGACATGTTGCATGTATTCTACACCTCGTACCTTGTACTGTATGATGATATGTCTACAATGAAACATTAATTATGTCAGCGCATTAAAATAATAAAATATAACCATTAGAAATTAAATTTAATGATGATAGAATAGTTGAGGAAATGGTGTCACAGTATGTCATGGAAACAGTGTCTCCTTCAAATGGTGTCTATTTCACGGTGTCTGCTTCACAGTGTCTGCATTCACGGTGTCTTGTTCACGGTGTCTAGCTTCATGGTGTCTTGCACATGGTGTCTTGGTTCATAGTGTCTTGTTCACGGGTGGTTTGCTTCATGGTGTATAGTTCATGGTGTCTAGTTCACGGTGTCTTTCTTCATGGTGTCTTGTTCACGTTGTCTTTCATCACGGTGTCTTGCTTCACGGTGTCCTGTTCACAGTGTATTGCTTCACAGTGTCTTGCTTCACGGTGTCTGGTTCATGGTGTCTTGCTTCACGGTGCCAGAAATACATAGCCAGTGGTAGAATCATGGTGTCTTAGACTTTTCAAAGTAACTATGTTAAAACTTAAATAATTATGATAATTGAAATGATTGGACTCTAAGTATTTGCAAAAAAAGGTATTGTGAGAGTAGATAAACGATAGTATACAGTAGGTAAATTACAAATAGAACAATTTAGATCTTACATGGATATTCATAAAGTATGAGAAAACAATAAACATAAATACACATAATTGGATATAATTTACAAAAGTTAACTAGGTTGGATATGATTCAGAATCATTAACACATGATTAAATAATATTTTTGATCCATAAAACATGATTAGTACAAGATGAGTACAACAATCTCCCCCTTTATTATGATCACAATTTATAACCAATTGAGTTGTATATTAGATTCAACTATAAAGATAAATTGTTAACATAGTATATAGAATCTTCTCCCCCTTTTGGGATTATAATAAAGATAAAATAAGAGAGGGAAAATGGTTAATAGTCCATTTATAGAAAAAAAGTGACCGTACCAAAAACATATCGATACAAAAACAATAATATCCCTTTCAAAAATAGTAAGCACTATTCTTCCTCAAGGTCTGGCCTTCTCTTTTCCTCTTTCAGTAACAGAAGAGGAAGCCACATGGGTAGTGGTTGAGGTAGAAGAAGGTAGAGAAGTGGTTGATAAGGAGGGTAAAGGGAGGCCTTAAATGATTGAGGGAGCTAAGGTAGGAGCAGTAGAAGATCAAGGCAGTCGCTGATCAAGAATCACAGGCATGATCTGACTGAGTGCTTGACCAACAGACATGGTGGTCGAGGCTAGAGTAGAGGTGAAGGTAGGTATCCCAGGTTTGAGAGGTGCATCCGCTGGAGAAAAAATGGTTGTACTCTGGACATGAATATATGGCCTTAGGAGTTTGATGAAATCTGTAACAATCTCTACACCTTACTGCATGGATTTCTGAAGATCATCCTTGTTCTCTATTAACTTGTCCAATAATCTAGTAAACTCTGTGAGCTTCTGGGATTGGTTCTTGAATGATTTAGTTACAAGAGGAATCCACAGATTTTTTACAATGTACTTGAAAAGGTTTTTCATATCTTTCTTGGAGAAAATTCTATTGAAGTAGAAATCCACTTTCCTGTAAATCTCTTACTGAGCATCATTAGCAATTTTAGAGTGGATTTTTACTATATTAAAAACTCTATCATTTTTTCTGACTACTTTAGTTAAATAAGCATAATTAAAACCACTGAAGACATTCAAAAGCTCTTCTTTGATTACATCTCTGATCATTTCACTATCCAAGGAGGGTTTAGAGGATTGACCATATACTTTGACAGCTGTGGTCAGTGATTTTATTTGATTCAACACCTTTTGAAGACATCCTATGTACTCATCAGTGAGGTTATTGAGGTTGGAAACAAGCTCATTCATTTTCTTTATAATTTTCTTGTTCCTTTCAGAAATCTTTTTCATCTAAATATGCTAGATAGGGTTGAATTTGAGACACACCGACTTGTGGTATTTGAGAAGCAGTAAGTTCTACAAGGGGAAAATAGGATTCAAATATCGAGTGCAACACTCTCTATAAGTCTTAAACCATACTTATTAGGGTCTTCACTTCATTACTGAGAATCTTATTTTCAACTCTAACATCATGAATTTTTTGGATCATATTAGGTAGTATTTTACCGATAATCTTCTCCACTAAAATTGAGCCATCTCTCTCACTTAAGTTTTTCACAAGAAGAGGTTGGGTATTCATGTGTTTCTCAACTCCGGTTAAAAGAGTAGCAACAAATTCTTTTAGATCATACATACACACAAAGGATGGCTATTCGGATAAGGGTTCCAGAGTAGGAACTGGTACAGGCTCAGGTTCCTTCTCAGGTAAAAAATTGGAGATTGATTTCAACTGAAATAGGGAAGAAATCTCATGACCAGTTGCTGTAACCTGCTGATAATCATTCATATGATAGAAACAAGGGAATTTGTACTGAGTGTCTATAGGACTTGACTCAGGTGGATGTGAGGCTTCAACAAACTCAAGATTTGTGGTTTTATCCCCCTCAACAGGTTCCTCCTTCTCAAGACTGAGAGGCTTAGGATCTTGGTCTAACTCCCCAGACTCAGCTCTATGCTCTTCATTCATTTCTTGTCTGGCCAGCTGAAAATCTAGCTCCATCCGTTCTTTAACAGAAGTTATGATTTCATGAAAAGATTGCTTCGAAGGAAGTTCCTCAATATTGAACTCTTTAATAATAGGTGGCTCATCAATTATAGGTTCTTCTACTGTAAGCTATTCCATGGAATGTTTTTTAGATTATTTTTCAGTTGATTCTTTTATAGCTTTGGGTTGAATTTCTACATTGACAGCTTCTTTAGGAGCTGAGAATTCTTCATTAAGAACTATGTGAGAAACAATTGTTCTATCTTTCTCCCCTAGGTGGCACTTCAGCCTCTTCTTCCTCTTCCTTAGGATACTCAACAATATTATCTTGTTCCAAACTAGGATCAGAGATGTCTTTTGGTCTCGAGGGATAATCAACCAGATTTAATTTCTCATAAATTTTATCATTGTCTTTCACCCATTCCTTTTTCAAATGATTATAGTTTATCCTCATTCTTTTGATAGTGGCTTTTGAGAGGCAATACTGATAGTCCATAATCACTTCCTAATTAGGTCCAACCACACCTTTTTCAAGACTCATGGCTGATATTAGTCAAGAGTAAAATAGATAAGTTGACTTGGATGTTACTTTGATCAACTCACACATATGGTGAATGATATACTGGAACATGTTTTTCTTATGTTCATTTTTCATTAGGTGAATCCAAAACACATCTTGATATTTTAACACAGGAAAATCACCTTTTCTTGGACTTACTAAATTCTGTACAAATGTAAACAAATGCCTTGTTTCCCCATATAATTCTACAGAAATAGCTATCCTCTGGGTGCCATTTCCAGTTAGGGTTTTCAGATCATCTTCTAGATCAAAGAAATTGGTTGATGGGTGAGGTCCTCTCTGATAATTCTCACATATTCCTTCATGAGGTATCCTATGGCATGCAGCACATAACCTTGAAGTGAAAGAACATATCTGTCCATTGACCCATATCCTCACAATATAAATTTCACCAGAATCAAATGAGAACTGTATGTATTAGTAAAACTGAGCTACTAAACCAGGGCAGATGGGCCAATCCTCATTTGAGAACCATTCTAACCAGCCTTGTTTTTCTAACACATTCAATACCAGCAAGTTACTAGACAGATGCCACATGGGTAAAATCTATTTCTTAGGTACAACAACATGGTTTACCAGATTCTAATTTAAAGGTCCTTCGGGTGTCAGCTTAGGTGAAATATTCTTCTTCTTTGAGCTGCGCTTCTTGGGTGTCAATGATGACAGACATTTCATTCTTGTCATTCACTGAAGATTTGAGTGAGATAAGGGTTTCCATGATAATGAATGGTTTGGAAATAGTTTGTATAAGAAACCTTGAGTGAATAATTAAGTTATACTTGCTTTGTTTTATCATTTAAGAATACCAAATATCACTAAAATAAAAACGTGGGAAACATAAAAGAGGTTAAATAATAATTACCACTATACGAGTTTAAATAAAAACATAAAGAATTTTTTTATGTTGAGACCATGAGTGGTCATTATGGTGAGACAATGAGAAATCATTATGGTGAGATAGTAAATGAGTTTCACGGTGAGGCCGTGAGTGAACTTTTCAGTGCGCGTTATGGTGAGACAGTAAATGTCAGACCGTAAGTACAAAATGCTAATAATGAGACTGTAGACATAAATATTTACTATGAAACACTAAATACGAGAGACATTAACTGATAAACCATAATCATGAAATAGTAAAGTATAAAACAATAATATATCAAACATTAAGATCGGAAATAGTAACAAGTAAGGTATCTATTTGACATTTATCATTCCTAGTTCATGTACGATGTAGTATATTCTTTCTAAATTTAATGGTTTAGTGAATATATCAGCAAGTTGATATTCAATACCATTTAATTCCAAAGTGATATCACCTTTTGGATAATGATCTCTCAAAAAGTGATGTCGTACATCAATATGATTTGTCCTAGAATGTGAAACATGATTTTTTGATATGTTAATAGCACTTGTGTTGTCACAATTTATAGGTACATGTCTAATTTGATATCCATGATCTAGTAATGTGTGTTTCATCCAAAAAATTTATGCACAAAAACTACCAGCAACTATGTTTTCAGCTTCTGCAGTAGATAATGCAACAAAATTTTGTTTCTTACTACACCGTGACACTAGTGAATTGCATATAAGGTGAAATGTTCTAGAGGTGCTTTTTCTATCTAACTTCCAGCCACTGATTTCAGAATCAAAATAACTAACTAATTCAAAGGATTTTCCTTTAGGATAAAATAGTTCTAGATTGGGTGTTTTCTAGGTGTATTTGAAAATTCTCTTTGCAACATTTAAATGAGATTCCTTAGAATTTTCTTGAAAACAAGCACACCTACACACACTAAACATAACTTCAGGACAACAATCAGTTATGTAATGTAAACTTCCAATCATACCTCTATAATTGGTTTGATTAACAGATTTTCCATCTTCATCAAAATTCAATTTACAAGTGGTACTCATGGGACTGTCACTACTTTTAGTGCTATCCAATCCAAAAAATTTTAGAAGATCTTTTTTATATCTAATTAGATATAAAATAATACCATTTTCATTTTGAAAAACTCGAAATATAAGAGAATATTTGAGTTATCCCATTAAACTCATTTCAAATTTGTTTTGCCTCAATTTAGAAAAATCAACTCATAAATAATTCATCGATGATACAAAAATAATTTCATCTACATAAATTTGAATGATTAAAACCTCATTAGAAATTAATTTTATAAAAAGAGTAGGATCAGCTATTCCTTTTATAAATCCATTGGAAATTAGAAAGGTACTCAATTTGTCATACCAAGCTCATGGAGCTTTCTTTAAACCATATAAAGATTTTGATAATTTAAAAATATGATTTTGAAAATGGTGGTTTGTAAATCTACGGGGTTGTTCAACAAAAAAATTCTCAGCTATATACCCATTTAAGAATGTACTCTTAACATACATTTGATATAGTTGGAAATTCAAATGTGCAGCATAGGCTAGTAGGATTATGATGGCTTCAGGTCTGGATATTGATGAAAAGGTCTCCTCAAAGTCAATTCCTTCTTCTTGACTATAGCCTTATGCAACTATTCTAGAGTTGTTTCTAACTATGTTACCATCTTCATCAACTTTATTCCAAAAAACCTATTTAGTGCCAATGGCCAAAGTGTCATTAGTTATGTTTACTAATTCCCAGACTTTATTTCAATCAAATTGATTTAATTCTTCTTACATATCCATCACCCAAAATTCATCATTGATTTCATCATTGATATTTTTAGGTTCTAACTATGACAGAAATGATTTATGTTCAACCTGATTTCTTAGAGAAGATCTAGTTTGTGTCCCTTAGTTAAAATCACCTACTACAACATCTAAAGGGTGATTTTTAAGAGTTTTAGTTGGTCTAGAAAGGATAGGGCCAGAAACTTAAGTTTAATTTACAGGTTTGGGTTCTACAGAAGCAAGTTTTAAAAAATTTATAGAACTGGTTGTCTTAACAGTAGGTTCATTATCTTTGTCATTAAGGTTTAGAATGGACATATCGTCATCAATATTTTCAAGATAAGTATTAGGTTCATGTGGATTAGTTTCAAAAAACTTGATGTGTACAGATTCTTCCACACATTTGGTTCTCTTATTGAATACTCGATAGGCATTATTCAAGATTGAGGAACCGAGGAAAATTCCTTCATCACTCTTGGAAGAAATTTTTTCAAGATTATCTTTAGTATTAAGGATAAAAACACTGTAATCAAAAAATATAAAGTAATTAACCCTAGGCTTCCTATTATTCCAAAGCTCATAAGGGGTATTTTTATGAATTGGTAAAATCATGAGTCTATTGAAAATGTAACAAGCTGTATTAACAACATTATCCCAAACATAAAGAGGTAAATCATATTCATTGAGCATCATCCTAGAAATCTCTTGAAGAGTCCTATTTCTTCTTTCTACTACACCATTATGTTAAGGTGTTCTAGGAGCAGAGAAGTTGTGACTACAGACATTATGTGAATAATAAGATTCAAACTTATGATTTTCAAACTCATGTCCATGATCAATTATTAATTTCATGATCCTAAGTCCACTATGGTTTTCTAAAGACTTTGAATATTTGATAAAATAAGAACATGCATCACTTTTGTGAGCAAGAAAGTATACCCAAGTGTACCTATATAAATCATCTACAAGAACATAAAAATAGTGCTTCCCATTTAGACATGAAACTCTTGATTGTCCAAAAAAATCCATGTGATCCAACTTGAGAGGTTGAGAAGTAGAATATTTTTTATTTGATTTGAATGAAACTTTGAGTTGTTTTCCCTTTTGAAAAGGATTACACACTTTGTTGAGTGGGAATTACAATTTAGGTAAGTCTCTAACTAAACCTTTTCTAGTCAGTTTGCTATGTGAGTAAACATTTCAGTGTCCTAGCCTTCTGTTCCATAGTCATGATTCTTTATGAATGTCATTTAAACAAGTAACATTTTTATTAGCTAAATAATTAAAATCTACAATATAAATATTGTCATTTCGTAATGCAGTAAATACCAAAAAAATTTAGAATTAAAAACATTGCATGAATCATTTTCAAATTTTACACTCAAACCATCATCACCCCACTGAGAAATTATTAGCAGGTTGTATTTTAATCATGCAACAAATAGTACATTAGAAATTAAAACTGAATCAATGTTACCAATCTGTCCTAAGACGATGATTTTTTCCTTTTGAGTTATCCCCAAAAGTGACATGTCCTCCATCAACATTGATGAAGCTCTGAAAAAATGAGTTTTCTCTAGTCATATTCCTTGAACATACACTGTCCAAATACCATATCTTCCTATATGAACTTTTCAATCAAGTTTCCTACAAAATAGATTTAGACAGAAGGTAATTTTGGTACCCAGATTTTCTTGGGTCTAGAATGGTTATAAAGTAAAACTTTAGGTACCCATATTTTTCCAATGGGTTTCCAATAATTAATAGATTGTAGTTATTTTGATAAGTAAACTATGTTTGTTCTATAATAATTTGAATATCTAGATGAAGAATAAGAGTTTCTAGAACATGAAATAGTAGCATACTATCCGGATTTTGGAATAAATTTATTCTTAAAAATAGGTCTCTGTCCAGGTTGGTATCCTAAAACAGTAGTATAACATGGTGTAACTTGTTTTCCAAGAATTTGAGTTAGAGGTTTCTTTCCATTAGTAAATTTTTCAAAATCTTTCTTGAGTTTCTCATTATACAATTCCAGTTCAGCATTTTCCTTTAGCAGTAGAGCATTATTTTCCTTCTCTACTTATAGTTCATATTTAACAGTGCTTGTTAAATCATGTTGTTTCATTAAGGATCTGTACTTATCTATTATCTCATTGCAAGTATCTTCGAACATATTAAAATATTAAAAACAATCTTCACTAGACATGTTTTAAGCATCAAAATTAGAATCATATCCAGAATAATAAGAGTTTAAAGTAGGAGTATCCAATGTTACATCAGATGTGTTTATCATGAAACATATATTGGATTTTTGAGATTTTTTATCTTGAGTAGAATCAGAATCACTTGAACTATCTTCTGAAGAACTCCAAGTTGCTTTTATAGATTTATAATATTTTTTTACCCTATACTCATCTTTCTTCTTTTACTTTAACTTTCGGCATTCAACATTCACATGTACTTTCCTCTTACACTCATAACAGACTATGTCACCACTTTTATCAGTCCTTTATCCAATCCGTCTTCACGTGACCTTTATTGTCATATTTACCCTTATAATTTGATTTTCTGAAAAACTTATTTTTTAATAAAACTTCTTAAATCATCTGGCTATCTGAGCCATTTGAACATCACTGTCAGATGCAGTCTCTTTACTACTTAAACTATCACTTGCATCCTGAATTTTTTCTTTTTCCTTGATTTTTTGAAGCAGAGGTATTGAAGGATACTGATTTCTTCTTAGGTTCATTATCTTCTTCTTTTATTACCTTCAACTCTTATTAATACATCATCAACTTACCAATCAACTCCTTGACAAATATCATTCCAATTTCATATGATTATCATATAGAAACAGAGGTTCCTCTCTATCTGTCTGGTAGGCATCTTAGTATCCTCATGATTTTCTCCTTTGCTGGAACAGATTTGCACAATGAGCTCATTGTATTGACTCTCTCATTAAACCTATGATACATATTAGAAATATATTAATTGGATTACATTTTAAAATAATCATAATTAATAGTGTATATATTTAGTCTCATTTCGTTAACATTGGTTGTTCCTTCATGGGAAACAGCCAGAGTATCCCAAATTTCATAAGCAGTCTTACATGTAGATATTATTTTAAATTATCCATCTCCTAAAGTATAATATAGGGCATTCATTGATTTACAATTATTATTATAAGAATATTTAGTCGGTTCATCCCAAGTAGTTCTAATAGTTTCTAGAATCTTATATTGAGTCTCTATAGTAGTCCAGATGTCAAATCCCATAATTTTTAAATGAATATTCATTTTGATTTTCCATTGGGAATAATTAACACCATTAAAGAAGGGTGGATTGTTGGTAGCTACAAATTCTAATCTTTTATCAATAATACCTAAGTTTTAAAAAGATATACAAATATATAAAAATTTATAATTAACAGAAATTTCGATATCTTTAAGATACAACTAAAATCACAGTTGAAAACTTTTCACAAACAGGGAGTTTTGAGAAACTTTTAACTAGAACCTCTGATACCAAATGTTGGTCGGAGTGGATACTCAAGAGGGGGGTGAATTGAGTTCCAATTAAAATTTCTGTTCTGAAAGATTTTTATTAAAATCCCCTAATTCATAAAATGAGTTAAACTGTATTGAATTTACAAAGATTATAAGTGTTTAGTTTGTTTCTCAAAGATTGATTATTTCTCAGTTAAATTAATCTGAAGATTAAGTTATCTTTTGAAACTAACTTACTGGCTAACAATAATTACAAACACTTCCTAGTTTAACTATCAAAGTTACTTTAAAACAGATTTGAGTTTCAAAGTGAATAGCAGTGGAATATTGAAAATATTTTATACTAAAACTAAGATGCACAACAGTTTTTAACCAAGAGGTTCAGCCTCAAGCTGATAATTAGTCCTCTCAAATAGTTTATATAAAACATTGATCCACACCATGGATCGGGGTTACAAAAGTACTCAGACTGTGTAGGTCATAAGACCTCTACCACAATTTTATGTGGGAATGCAACAACAACAGCACACATGCTATCTAGGTCTTTAGACCTCTACCACAATTCTACGTGGGATATACACAGGTATAAAAATGATGGTTTGAGGATTTCAGTATCCTCCAATTCAGCTTAGAAGATAGTGTCTGTTAAAATAGATAGAAGAAAACACTACTTGTAATGTAAAGAAAATGATCACAGTAGAGCAATAATATGTAGATAGGTTTAGGAAGCTCTTGTGTGATGTCAATGAATCTCTAAACTCTTTTGGATTAAAGAAGATAATGTTTTGAGTCCTTCTCTGGTAGTTGTGTGAAAAACAGAGTGTCGTGGTTCACCTTGTGTTCTTCGTGAGGTTCATTTGAGTGAAGATGTTCCTTAGGCTTCAAATATGCTTTGTTTGTTTTTGTCTTGAGACTTTATCCTATTATCTTATTTTTATGGTGTTCGCAACCCTTGCTTTTTATTTGTGTCGTGCATGCTGATTCTTGGTCACACTTCTCTTTAAATCATGGAATACATTTGTTGGAGCTGGTAGGTTACATGTGTTATACACCTCGTACCTCGTACTGTCTGATGATATGTCTACAATGAAACATTAATTATGTTAGTGCATTAAAGTCATCAAATATGACCGTTGGAAATTAAATTGAAAGAAAACAAAATAGTTTATGAAACGATGTCACAGTAAGTCATGGAAATAGTGTCTCCTTCACACGGTGTCTGCTTTACGGTGTCTGCTTCACGGTATCTGGCTTCACGGTGTTTATCTTCACGGTGTCTTTCTCACGGTGTCTTTCTTCACGGTGTCTTGTTCACAGTGTCTTGTTTCATGATGTCTAGTACACATTGTCTTGATTCACGGTGTCTTGTTCATGGTGTCTTGCTTCATGGTGTCTTTCTTCACATTGTCTTGTTCATGGTGTCTTGCATCACGGTGATTGGTTCAAAGTGTCTTGCTTCACGATGCTATAAATACATAGCTAGTGGCAGACTCACGATGTCTTTGACTTTTAAAAGTAACTATTTTCAGACTTAAATAATGATGATAATAAAAAGGATTAGACTCTATGTATTTGTGAAAGAAGGTATTGTGAGAGTAAGTAAACAATAGTGTAAATTAGGTAAATTGAAAATAGAACAATTTAGATCTTGCAAGGATCTTCTTAAATAATGAGAAAACATTATACATAAATAAACATGATTTGATATAATTTAGAAAATTTAACTAGGTTGAATAGTATTTGGAATCATTAAAACATGATTAAATAAGATTTATGATCACTAAAACATGATTAATATATGAGGAGTATAACAATTGGACATTCCAAGGGATATATAATCATTGAGATTTTCCCTTGAACAATCCCAAGAATATATCCAAAAACTAAATCAAGAGTGAAACAGTTTACATGATAAGTTCAAGCACATCAAGATCATGGCCTAAACCATGTACATGAAACCACCCCATGAATGTATCGCTATAACACACCTTATTCTCAAAATAATTTCTAGTGTAAATAAAGGCTTTGTATCAATACCCCAATAATATCAACATTTATATATTATTTTCAATATACAAATGGTTATATTTTTCATATTATTGTTACTTTATAAATGTTTTTGATATGATAAAACCAAATTGATATTTTTGGGTAATATTTAATTTCAATTAACACATTTATTTTGATAAATTAATAAAAATTTTAATAAATTATATTTTCATAAAATATTTTTATTAAATAAAATTTATTTATCATAGTTTACAATATAATTTTAAGAATTCAAAAATAATTTTTATAAGGGTTTGAAAACCGTTATTATAATAAAAACCAACATTAATCAATAAATATATATTTTTATTTTCAAATGAAATTTATCATATTAAGAAAACAATTTGGGTAAAATTAATATTTTTTTAGATTTATTGTAACATCCCAGGTAAATAAATAATATTACATCCTAATTTTTATCCATATTTGCGAATAAAATGTTAATATTACTTTAAAGGTAATGCTATTCTTGATGGCGTACCCAATACGCAATAACGAGTTTCTTTGAAATCTGATGTTGCACAATAATAATATAATAATATTATAATAGTTAATGCCTAGCCATTGTAATGGCAGGAATGGACAGAAATAACTAAAAAATGATTACATATGTTTGTTAAATATTTTTACATTTATCCAATAAATGTTAGAGGCTTAAAATACAAATGAATCCAATTGTCAGAATAAATACTCTAATATTTTTAAAAGATTGTTTTACCACCTTTTGATGGAGAACCTTTTTTAAATCTAAATTTTGACAATTTTATAAGCTCTATTTTTCAAAATAAACTTATTCTTTATGATTGGGTCATTGAAATTTACTTTTCTTAAATTTTTGGTCTGTTTCTGACATTGTTCATTTTTTTAATGAATAGTGAAAAAATACTGCATTTTACATCAAAACTGCTTTTTCATATAATTTAAATATATTTTTAGATTATATTTTTAATTGGTTTTAAAGTGTAATTGAAATATATTTTTACCATTTAATCCAAAATTGGTCATTGGAATTAATTTCACTTTAAAATTGGACTTAAACTAGTGTCAGTCTTTTAATAGATATTGTTTCTTAAAAACACGCTATTTGTTTTGATAGCAGGAATGAATTATTAAATTAATTAATGAAACTTATATAATTTTAATTTTGTAAAATAGACATCATTTTTGAATTTGGAATATCAAATATATCTTAAGGTGAATTTTTGGTATTTTGAAAGACTTCAATTTTTGATGAATAGTAAAACCACTTAGTGGTAGTTAAAGGAACTGATTTTTCGTTTAAATGAAACTTTACCACTTCTGTGATTTGATTTTAAAAAATAAGAAAAACATGGTTATAATTAGTAAGTAAAATTTGGTTCAATGAGATTAAAATAATTTTTTTGGTGAATAGTAACTTTTATGTTTTATTAATCGCGATTAAAGGTAATTAGTGTAATTTAAGGTAATGATAATGTTATAATAATATGAAATGTCCTTGACACATGGACTACCCTTATTTGATGAGTCATGGCCGACCAAGAAAATCCATGGGTCAACTTGGGGACCACAGGGAGCCACTTTGGTTGCAAAATGACATTAAAAACTTTTTATTTAAAGTTAAAATTAAAATGTCACAAACATGTATTGTTTTACTTAAACACTTTTTACATGGGGTTATACAAGTCATATTTTTGAGTATAAATATTAATTATAAATATAAAAATATTTCCTACATCATGATATTTTTTTTATAATTTTTAGACATTAAATATATTAATTTATTTATGACACCGGGATGATGTAGTGATAACCTCATAAATGAACGATTTAAATAAAATGGGAAGATAGGGTGAAATCTATATCTTACACTTGTCACAAACCTATTTGTTGTGTGTAGTTAGAAACCTTATCACCTTATCCTAGAAATATATCCTTTTGGGACCTTTGAAATCCGAAAATCAATTTATAATAATGGAATAGTTTATAACTTTCCAAGAGTGCCCCTCCTCTTTTCTTATAAAAGGACTCCACCTCTACCACCTTAGGAACACCTCTCAAGCCTTTGTCTCGGCCAAACCCTGACCATGGCATCTCTCCACATCCCTATCTTCATAATTGAAGCCTCAAATTTGGCAGAATTCTCTTCAATAAACCCTTTTGGTTCAAACCAAGTGGAGTTACCCGATTTAAAGGTAATGTCTTCACTTGTGTTCTTTTTTTTATTTTGCTTCTCCAAACTCCTAAAGTCTTTTTATTCCTTTATTTTGTGACAAAAACATTATATTCAATATAATAGTATGTTGTTATGTTAATTATTCTAGCTACACTTATACACACCTCCGTCTAATGGTTAAAGAACATACTGTTTTTGTGGATGCCGAATTACTGCCTCACGAAACGATGATTGTTCAATCTTCTCTTAACACCTTTCCGGGTGGCCATTATGATGTCTATGTATTTTATATATGATATATATGGTATTTATGTTTCCCATATTCTTATTTATTTTATATTTAAATCATACCTTTATGCTTTTCATGTTTTGCAATTGCGATAATTTCATACGAGGAAGTGTGGACTACCGCCCCCTCAAGTGATGTGACTCGTTAATGCAATACATGGAATGAATAAAGAATTAAACTAATTAACTTTTGTGACCTATAAAACATATATATTATACTATAATTTTAATATATATATATCTCTATCATATTTAATTCCATTAATATGACAAAGAAATGAAAGTAGCGTTCATGCGTACATACAGCCTACCGTCTCCATGAATGGTGCATTTCATTTCTTTTTATCTCCAAATGTTATGGAATAGTATAAAATGAATATTTACTGGATATATATGATATTTAAATCATTAATACTATTATGGAGATGATTTACTAATAACTACATGGACAATCATTTTCAAACAAGTTCATTTTTGACTCATGTACCAAACTTCGAAAAAAACGTCTGATATGAACTGACATTATTAAACAATTATTATAACATTGTAATATGTGATATGAACTGAATAATAATATTTAAAGGAGGAAATTAAGAAATTATAAATTGACCAATGATTATTATTCAGGAATATATTGAAACGAACAAGAAAAGTCGGACTTGAGGTAAGGGATCCGACCTCTCTCTTTCTTTCCAAGTACCCTCTTTTATGTTATTTCATTTACGCTCCATGTTCTTATGTTGGAGGATGTTATTTTATATTAACAATACTATAATTTGTATTTTCATATGATTAAAAACCACCTCTTAATCTCATTAATTCATTTTTATAATTTTGAAGTGGCGCCATTAGGTTGCCGAATTTTTGTAAGGGATCCAACCTCTTTTTAAGTACTCTCTTTTATGTCATTTCTGTTATGATAATATTCCTTATTTTTTGGGATGTTCATTTATATTACACATTTTGTAAATTTTATGTTCATATTTTTAGAGACCCTATTTGATCTCATAAATCCATTTTTGGATGTTTTATGTGGAGTCGTTAGGCTACCGAGTTTTCAAAAGGGGTTTTCCATCTCACTTTTATTTCCGTGAGATTTATGCTACATTTTCCACAATTATCACTGAGTGATATATGTACTTCCCATTATTATACTCTATTTGTATTATAATTTCATTTATGAGTATTTACATTGATGTTTTATTGTACCCATTTCATGGGGTGTAAGTTTTGAAAGACACCCAAGTAGGTAAGGAAACCTTTCACCCTCCTCTTTCTAAAAGACTTATTTTGTTTTGTCTTTAAATTTAAATCTTTTTATGTTGGGATATGTTCTTCTATATCATTATTGATGTAAATTTTATGTCCAATTTATGAGATACCATTTTATCTCTCATCAACTAATTTTATGAATTTTAATGTGACGTTGTTAGGCTGTCGAATTTTACCAAGGGAACTACTTGACCCAATTTTAATTTCTTTGGGTTCAACATGTAGTTATTGAATAATTCACCCTATGAAAATGTGTGAATGACCTCTTGTTGTTTAAAAATTAATATACACTTATATTGGGTGTATTTATACTTGTCACACATAATTATTAGATTGATGTATTCTTAATTTAATGATACCTTCTTTATAAGGGATTTCATCATATTTTACATTTTTATTGAGACTTCATTGTTGTTTTGCACCAATTCACTCTTATATGGTGTATATACTGTCCTTTGGAATATTATATCATGAATCCATTTATTCTCATGATATTATAAAGTTCTTATTAAATGTGATTCCTCAATTATTGTATTCAAGTGTCTCTAATTTTTGTAAAAACCCTTTATCTAAAATATCGCTTTAAACGTTTTAATGATTTGTTTTTTTAATCATTTCTCATTAATATCCATGTTTTCAAAATGGTTTTAAGGATTTATTTATATGGATATTAATGGTGTAAAATTTTAAAATCTTCAAGGTGGTATGGGACACTTTGATTTAAAAATCTCTTTATTAAATGGTTTAAATGGTTTTGAAAATGGTTTTTAGAATGGATTCATTATTTCAATATCTAAAAATGTTATATTGTTTTTGCAATGTGGGAATGTTATCTTTACTTTATGATTTGGTTATGTGATATGATAATGTTATGTTTCATGGACATTGTTATGAAGGCGGATGGTTCCGTGATAAACTAAGGGCAGGTGAGCCTGATATAGCTCTCTAATGCATTGGGTAACGCAAAGGGGTTAAACGTTAAGGTTTCTTTGAAGAGATTTAGGGAATATACTATGATGGGTATTCGAAACATAACCATGAGTGTTACACCCTACGTGAGAATGTTATGAATGCCTCAAGTCACCTTTATGTCTTATTATTTCTATGAGTTATTCATAAATCTTATGATTTTTTGAGGTATGTTAACTTTATTATGTTTTATGAGTAATGTATGATTTCATTGATTATTATGTATACATGTACTAATGTTTCTTTTCTGAATATTTATATCCCTTACTGAGCTTTTTATGCTCATCCCAAGTTTTTGAAAAAATTTTCATAGGTCAAGGGAAAGGTACATGATATGATGCTAGTGTCAAGGAAGTGTCAAGAAAGAATCCATGTTTTATTTTAAATATGTTTCCGTTGATGGGAAAAAAATGAATACTATCTTTTATGTAACCACTATGTTTAAATGTGAAATTTAATTCATGATTTATGATCTAATTCTCTAAAACTCTAAACCTGAAAAGATCCTCAATGTGTATTCTAAAAATAACACAAGATTAAGTAAGGTTTAAGGATGGGTCCTTATAGTTGGTATCAATGGTCGGTTTAGATAACTTTAGAGGTTAGAGTGTTTAATAATAAGTGAAAAGTTGTGTATAACTACAATGGTTATTTTATTAGATAGTGTCATTGCTATTTTTGAAGGTTGGAATGAGTTTGAGATAACTTGGATACGTATATAGTAGTGTTTATCTTCCTCTTTAGTACATGATGATTTTGTTGATATACTCACACTATCCTTTTTGGTTTTAGTAAAGGGATGGATATTTCAGGTACCAATATAACAATGGGTTAGAAGGAAACTGTGGTGGTTCTCTGATTAAGAGACTTGATGAAATGGGGGATTCGATTAGAAATCTCATGGTTACCCTAAACCAACTATCAGGAGTCATGATCATCCACTTGAACCTTGGTGAGTTCTCTAATTCCTCTAGTATGAGAGAACCAACTCGATGTGGATGTTCATGTGATAATTATAATGGTAACCATTAGGGTTTATGTGATCGTTACTTTTGAGGTAATTATGGGTTACTATATGTTATGATGGAAGATGAAAGGCATGAGGTAAAATTGAGGTTAAATTATGTTATGGTTATTTTTGAAGATTTTATCTCTTATTGGGGAATGTTTTAAGAATTTTATAGTTTTGGAAAAAGGACTACACGCAGACCATTTGACAACCCATCAAATCAGACAAAGTTGTGCGAATCGAACCCACAACCAAAGTGCGATTGGTATTTATCGCCTACCACTGGACTACGTGAAGTCCCTGTTTAGTTTGGCTAATTCTTATTTTTTTAGTTAGATGATTTTATGAATCCAGAGTATGTTTATTTTGGGTTATCTATGGAAATTATTAACCTATCATGGAGGATATGTGATTAGGTTAATTACTTTTTAATATGATACTTTAAGAGCAACTGATGTTATTTGGAGATAAATGTTAATTTTTACCTTGGGAGACTATGTGATTTAATCCTTCAAATATTTGGGTTTCAATCTTAGTTGGGATTACCTTGAATATTTTTATGGTAAAATTTTTTATTAAATGGTCTTCATTGAACTTTGGGTTTTGTTTGACAAATTTTGGAGATTAGGAGTAGTTTTTCTTTTTGTAAAAAAATATCCTTTTTTGGTATTATCTGACCTCATAATAAACTTTTTGGTTTGGTTTTGGTTGAGATATAAAGACATGGGAAATATATAGTTCTCTTTTATGGATTAGGTTATTCTCACGAAGTTGATTATTGTACTCTCAATGCGAACAAGTCTCCCTAAATACTCGTCTTTTGGAGAAAATATGAGTTCGATTAAGGAATCTAGTAAAAGTTGAAAGTCTACGTGACAAGTAAGTATGTTTAATTATGATTTAGTTAAGCTCAAAAATAAATTCCTCCATGAAGAGTAACTTAAAACAAAAATGGTGCCTGTTATATTTTCCTACTAGGGAATCAAATACTGTTTAACCCATCACATGTTTTTGATTTTCTTGTGGTTAACTTTCTCCAAGACATGTTTACTATCACTCTCCATCAGAACATGACCCTTTGTTTTCTCCTCCATATCCATATTTTCATACGTGGAATACTATTATGGGTTAACTCGGGTGACCTTTGTATTTCTCTCCCTTTCTTTTAAAGTAATAGTTTTACTGTCTCTTGTTTCGATGTGGGACTTTCAATGAAGTTTCGAAGCCCAATTTGGAAATTGTGGGGACGCAATTCCCACAAGGGGGGAAGGATGTAACATCCCAGGTAAATAAATAATATTACATTCTAATTTTTATCCATATTTTTGAATAAAATGTTAATATTACTTTAAAGGGAATGCTATTCTTGATGGCGTACCCAATATGAAACAACGAGTTTCTTTGAAATCTTACGTTGCACACTAATAATATAATAATATTATAATAGATAACGCCTAGCCATTTTAATGGTAGGAATGAACAAAAATGACTAAAAATTATTACATATGTTTTTAAAATATTTTTACATTTATCCAATAAATGTTAGAGGCTTAAAATCCAAATGAATCCAATTGTAAGAATAAATACTCTAATATTTTTAAAAGATAGTTTTACAACCTTTTGATGGAGGACCTTTTTTAAATATAACTTTTGACAATTTTATAAGCTCTATTTGTCAAAAATAAACTTATTCTTTATGATTGGGGCATTGAAATTTACATTGGTTAAATTTTTGGTTTGTTTCTGACATTGTTCATTTTTTTAATGAATAGTGAAAAAATACTGCATTTTACATCAAAACTACTTTTTCATCTAATTTAAATATATGGTTAGATTATATTTTTAATTTGTCTTAAAGTGTAATTGGAATATATTTTTACCATTTAATCCAATAGTGGTCATTGGAATTAATTTCACATTGAAATTGGACTTTAGCTAGTTTCAATCTTTTAATAGATATTGTTTCTTAAAAACACGCTATTTGTTTTGACAGAGGGAATGAATTATTAAATCAATTAATTCAACTTATATATTTTTAATTTTGTAAAATAGACATCATTTTTGAATTCGTAATATCAAATATAGCTTAGGGTGAATTTTTGGTATCTTTCTGAAAAACTTCAATTTTTGATGAATAGTGAGACCACTAAGTGGTAGTTAAAGGAATTAATTTTTCATTTAAATGAAACTTTACCACTTCTGTGATTTGATTTTTAAAAAGATGACATAAATGGTTATCATTAGGAAGGAAAATTTGGTTCAATGAGATTAAAATATTTTTTTGGTGAATAGTAACTTTTATGTTTTATTAATCACAATTCAAGGTAATTAGTGTAATTTAAGGTAAAGATAATGTTATAATAAAATGAAATGACCTTGAAACATGTCCTACCCTTATTGGACGAGTCATGGCCGACCAAGACAATCCATTGGTCAACATGGGGACCCCATGGAGCCACTTTGGATGGAAAATGACATTAATAACTTTTTATTTAAAGTTAAAATTAAAATGTCACAAACATGTATTGTTTTACTAAAACACTTTTTACATGGGGTTATACAAGTCATATTTTAGACTATAAAAATTCATTATAAAGATAAAAATATTTCCTATATCATGATATTTTTTTATAATTTTTAGACATTAAATCAATTAACTTATTTATGACACCGTGATGATGCAATGATTACCTCATAAATGAACGATTTAAATAAAATGACAAGATATGGTAAAATATAACTCTTAAACTTGTCACAAACCTATTGGATGGGTGGATTTGGAAACCTTATCACCTTATCCTCAAAATATATCCTTTTGGGACCTTTGAAATCCTAAAATAATTTTATAATAAAGTAATAGTTTATAACTTTCCAAGAGTGCCCCTCCTCTTTTATTATAAAAGGCCCCCACCTCTACTACCGTAGCCACACCTGTCAAGCATTTGTCTTAGCCAAAAGCTGCCCATTTCATCTCTCCACATCCCTATATTCATAATTGAAGCCTCACATTTAGCATAATTCTCTTCAAAAAACCGTTTTTGTTCAAACCAAGAGGAGTTATCCGATTTAAAGGTAATGTCTTCACTTGTGTTCTTTTGTTTTATTTTTCTTCTCCAAACTCCTAAAGTCTTTTTATTCCTTTATTTTGTGACAAAAAATGTATATTAAATATACTAGGATGTTTTTATGTTATGTAATAGAGCTACACTTACACACACCTCCGTCTAATGGTTAAATAACATACTGTTTCTGTGGATGGATAATTACAGCCTCATGAAACCATGATTGTTCAATCTTCTCTTAACACCTTTATTGGTGGCCATTATGATGTAACAGTATTTTATATAAGATATATATGGTATTTATGTTTCCTATATTCTTCTGTATTTTATTTTTAAAACATACCTTTATGCTTTTAATGTTGTGCAATTGCGATAATTTCATACGAGCAAGTGTGGACTACCACCCCCTCAAGTGATGTGACTCGTTCATGCAATACATGGAATGAATAAAGAATTAAACTAATGAAAATATGGGACCTATATGGAATATATATTATACTGGAATTATAATATATATATATATTTCAATTATTTTTAATTCCATTAATATGACAAATAAATGAAAGTAGCGTTCATGCGTACGTACAGCCTACCATCTCCATGAACGGTGCATTTCATTTTTTTAATCTCCAAATGTTATTTAATAGTATAAAATGAATATTTACTGGATATATATGATATTTAAATCATTAATACTATTCTGTAGATGAATTACTTATAACTACATGGATAATCATTTTCAAACAAGTTCATTTTTGACTCATGTACCAAACATCGACAAAAACGTCTGATATGAACTCACATTATTAACCAATTATTATAAAATTTTAATATGTGATATGAACTGAATAATAATATTTAATGGATAAACTTAAGAAATTATAAATTCACCAAAGTTTATTATTCAGGAATATAACGAAACGAACAAGACAAGTCGGACTTGAGGTAAGGGATCCGACCTCGCTCTTTCTTTCCAAGTACCCTCTTTTATGTTATTTCATTTATGCTCTATGTTATTATGTTTGAGGATGTCAATTTATATTAAACATACTGTAATTTTTATTTTCATATGATGAGATACCCCCTATTAATCTCATCAATTCATTTTTAGAATTTTGATGTGGCGCCGTTAGGCTGCCGAATTTTCGTAAGGGATCCAACCTCTTTTTAAGTACTATCTTTTATGGCATTTCTGTTAAGATAATATTCCGTATGTTTGGGTATGTTCATTTATATTCCTAATTATGTAAATTTATGGTAATATTTTGAGAGACCCTATTTTATCTCATAAATCAATTTTTGGATGTTTTATGTGGCGCCGTTAGGCTGCCGAGTTTTCGCAAGGGGTTTTCCTTCTCACTTTTATTCCCGTGAGATTTATGCTACATTTGCGACCATTTCCTTTGAGTGCTATATGTAATTCCCATTATTATAAACTTTTTGTATCATAATTTAATTTATGAGTATTTACATTAATGTTTTATTGTCTTTCTTTCATGGGGTGTACGTTTGGAAAGATACCCAAGTCGTAAGGGAACCTTTCACCCCCCTCTTTCTAAAAGACATATTTTGTTATGTCTTTAAATTTACATCTTTTTTGTTGGGATATGTTCTTATATATCCTTATTGATTTAAATTTTATGTCCAAGTGATGATATACCATTTTCTCTCTCATCAACTAATTTTATGAATTTTAATGTGACATCGTTAGGCTGTCGAATTTTACCAAGGGAACTTCTTAACCCAATTTTGATTTCTTTGGGTTCAACATGTAGTTATTGAATATTTCACCCTATGAATATGTGTGAATGACCTCTGGTTGTTTTAAAATTAATATACACTTATATTGGGTGTATTTATACTTGTAACACATACTTATGAGATTGATATATCATTAATTTAATGATACCTTATTTATAAGGGATTTCATCTCATTTTACATTTTTATTGAGACTTCATTGTTGTTATGCACCAATTCACTCTTATATGGTGTATATACTGTCCTTTGGAATATTATATCATGAATCCATTTATTCTCATGATATTATAAAGTTCTTATTAAATGTGATTCCTCAATTATTGTATTCAAGTGTCTCTAATTTTGGTAAAAACCCTTTAACTAAAATATCACTTTAAATGTTTTAATGATTTGTTTTTATAAATATTTCTCATTAATATCCATGTTTTTAAAATGGTTTTAAGGATTTATTTATATGGATATTAATTCGTTAAAATGTTAGAAGCTTCAAGGTGGTATAGGACACTTTGATTCAAAAATCTCTTTATTAAATGTTTTAAATGGTTTTGAAAATGGTTTTTTATAATGGATTAGTTATTTCAATATCTTAAAATGTTATATTGTTATTGCAATGTGGGAATGTTATATTTCCTTTATGATTAAGTTATTTTCTATGATTATGTTATGGTTCTTGGGCATTGTTATGAAGATGGATGGTTCCGTGATAAAGTAAGGGCGGGTGAGCCCGATATAGCTCTCCAATGCATTGGGTAACACGAAGGGGTTAAACGTTATGGTTTATCTGAAGAGATTTAGGGAATATAGTGTGATGGATATTCCAAACGTAACCATGGTGGTTACTCTCTACGTAAGAATGTTATGAATGCCTCAAGTCACCTTTATGTCTTATGATTTCTATGATTTATTCATAAATCTTTTGATTTCAGGAGGTATGTTAAAGTAATTATGTTTTATGAGTAAAGTATGATTTCATTGATTCTTATGTATACATGTACTAATGTTTCCATTCCGAATATTAATATCCTTTACTGAGCTTTTTATGGTCATCCCAAGTTTTTGAAATGTTTTTCACAGGTCAATGGAAAGGTACATGATATGATGATAGTGTCGAGGCAGTGTCATGAAAGAATCTATGTTTTATTTTAAATATATTTCTGTTGATGGGAAAAAATGAATACTATCATTTATCTAACCACTTTGTTTAAATGTGCAATGTAATGAATGATTTATGATCTAATTATCTGACACTCTAAATCTGAAAAGATCCTGAATGTGTATTCTTAAAATAACTCAAGATTAAGTAAGGTTTAAGGCCGTTTCCTTATATTTATAACATCAAAATTATACAATGATGAAATTTTGATAATTTTCCTAGATAACTAAATTTTCATGTAAAAAATTAAATATAGTCTAAATATATGTTGTGTAATATGACATAATAATTACCCAAAAGTGGTGTAATAAATTCATTAAAGCGTATAGATGAAAAATTATATTTTTCTGCTTTAAATTAATATTTTTAAGATATTTGATTAATTTTATGAAGCCTTTATGAGTCCTCCAAAACCTATAATGTATTATAAGGTTTAAAAATCATTTCATTAAGAAAATGACTCACTTATATATCTCTATGGGTAATATTTTAATAATATCAACCCTTGGATATATAAAATAATGAAAACACTACCATTTTTTAGAAAAAAGGGAAAACATCATGGGAAGGGTTATTGTTTTGATTACATTTTTATAGAGTCAAAAACCTAAATTTGGGAAATAATAAATCCCACCGTCTCTTATCCTATATAAACCTAGCCAATATCACATCCATCTTAACTAAAAAAACATGGAGCACATACTTACACTATAATACCCTCCCTAGAGTCATCCCATAGTGCCCAAATCTCTCAATAAGATCTTACCACACTTTTGAATCACCCTCTCATGGTAAGGGACCATCTCCTTCTTATTTTTATTCAAGTATCTTCATTATATTATTCCTTTTATATCCAATTAAAAAATGTTTCTATATGTTCTTACACATACGATATAATCACCATATAATTTCTAAATTTTTATATTCTCATTTCACTCTCATTAATCACTCCCATGAAATTTTATGTTTCCGTATTATGTTGTATAAATTTCACTTGCATTTTCCATGCTAAACAACTGTGTAGTGAGTACCCATACCCATGTCCTTTAATGGTTGTTCACCTTCATGAAATTATTCTTATTTGATTGGGGGTATACATATACCTAATAAGAAATATAATATAATGGTATTAAATGGTATGAAATATGTTCTTATATTTATGATATTTGTGATACACTTATCCATGTACATGTTATTATTATTATGGGTACACCCAGATAGCACTCTAATGCAATGGGTAATGTTTTAGTTCCATGAGATTCCATATATAGAGGGGAAGAGTTTATCATAATTATATTTTGTTATAATGTCTTGGGGTTTAATCTTGAATTATCTTTATGGTTTTATTTTTAAATGTTTTTACACATTCCCATGTTGCAATTATGTTATACAGCTATATCATTCCACATTATTAAGGTTTATGATTATCACCCTTTTAGGTCCCATTGATATGACTATGGTCTACCACGTAATGAAATTTTCATGTTATTATTTTCTTATTCCATTACGGGGTTTTTTAGATCACCCATTTCGTATGTTTGTCCCTAGGTTATCTTATGCAGTTTTAAGACTGAAGGAACACATTGAGCATGTTAAGAAGGATTCCAATAATACCGATGTAAATCCTATTTTAAGGTGTTATGTATTGTACCTAATTATATAAAGAAACTATAATTTTCAATCTTTCAGGTTGTATTATGTGCACTATTATCTAATAAATCATGAATTAATGTGTAATAAAGACATGATTTTTCATAATACATACTCAATTAGCTCCGATTTTATGGTAAAGAATTAATCCGGGGAAAATACACAACCCCCTAATAAATAAGAATTTTAAATTGAGATCATTATATGAAAAAGGGATATAACAATTAATTGATATTTTGATCTCTTAATTATATAAAAATGGTTCTAATCTATTTAAAAGATATTTTAGGTCCATCATTTCAAAGAATAAGAGAAGGTCATGTTTTCTATTTATGGAATTGAGGAAAAACTAATCAATAGTGGGAATTGACCATGAATATTAAACACAAAGATGAAGATGAAGCAATAGTGTGGTAAGAATATAGGAAAATATTTTTTTTATAAATATTTTCCTTTAAATCCTTTACTTAACTTGGTGAGGGAGTTCCTTTTATTCATAAAAATTATGAAAAATCTATCGGGGTGTACGGGGAATTATTCAAAAGGCTTTCATGATACACATATATTTTTTAATTGGACTTGAAAGTAAATTTGAATGATTTTCCAGTGTTTGAAATATAAATCTAATTTTGTTTTACAAATATGATACTTTAGAAAACTATGATTTTTTTTCCGATGTTCCCTCAAAGTCAAAATGGATATCGGTGAATCTCAGGGGTCCAATGGGTAAAGAGACAAGAAACAAATAGAGGTTAATATTTGATTATGAATAGAAAAATATCACTTTGGTAAGAATGTCCAACATAATTCATATAAAAAGTGTGGGAAAAATCATCATAAAAATTTCTTCCAAAGGGAAAAGGAAATTATTTTTGTGTGGTAATGAGGGGCACCGATAAAAATATTTTCAGCAGGAGAAACCCACCAACGTGATGGAAGGAAGGAATTATACCATAATCCATCACCTATTTTCCCATGTTCAGCAACATTAAAGAAGAAAAATTTACTAATAAATATATTATTCCAAGGTTTTACTAAGATAACTGATGATAACAATACACAATTCCTAGAGAGAAAGTGAGAGAATATTCTTTTCATAGCCGCTTAGGTGGATTGTAACAATGAAGTGGTGACATATATTTTTGATATTTATTTAGAGATAATGATAATAATATTTTTTTATTTTTCTACAAATTCATTCATATCACATAAGTTTCATATTTCTATTCAAACAACATATCAAAATATGGATGTCTAGATATTTATTTAAATGGAAAATGGGAAAATTAATTTATCCCCAATATAAATATTTTCCCATGTCAATATTTTTAGTTATAATTTTCTATTAAACCATGTGATACTACATTTAGTGTAATTTTATTCTTTTCTTAGAATGGATTTTATTTCCTTTTATATAGCCACCATAATTTTCCAGGAGAAGTAAATCACCCTCAGTATCATAGAAGTCCCTCTGATTCTATACAATTGTAAAGAGGATAACTGATATCCTATGGAATCGTCATCTCAAGCAAGGATATTACTTCTTTATGAGAAATAATATCATACCAAATTGGTTAAAACAAATAAAAATATCATCTTTAATGACATTCATTTTATAAGAGAACACACTTATGTTTTTCAAGAATAATTCTCTAATATTAATCTTAACCATGAGGTTGAGTAATCAATTTATCTCATACATAGTGATTTTCCAATATCCATGAATTTATATATAATATCCACTTTTTAAATTGATTATATAAATAAGAGACTATATGAGAATATAGATAAAATCTTTATACATTTATATACCTCACTATGGGTTGATTTAGTCCTTCTAATTATGAAAATGGATGTTTAAATGTGCATCTACACTGATTTTCATGATCATAATATCATCATAATAAAGAAAAAAATATCCTCTACCACATATTGATGAGGTATTAAATCATTTATGTGGACACCGATACTTTTATAAGGTGCATCTTTATTCGGGATATTATCAAGTAAATATGAAGAAGGAGGATATACCAATGATTTCCTTTCATATAAGGTAAAATAAGTATGAGTTCTCAGTGATTACATTTTTTCTCAATAATTATCTTGATATAATTGTGTAATTAATTAATTCAAGCATTAGGGATTAAATCAATTATTTTTTGGTAGTATTTACATATTATATTCTTATTTACATAAAAAATAATGAGGAATAAAATAATAATATTAATTTTGTACTGAAGACCTTGGAAAAGGAAATGTTATATGAAAATTATACTAAACACGTGTTTCGATTGGAGAAGTTAACATTATTGGGACATGTTATCACTAGAATTAGGATATATGTGGATCCTTAAAATATATAGGAAATTTAATTTTGGCTAGACCCATATATATGATAGATATTCATAGTTTCCTTCGATTAGAAAGGAATTATTAACTTTTTTTTAGGAAATTATTATAATTTTCAAAAACACTGGGAAAAAATACTTAGAATAGAGTGAAAGTTTTCTTGATTAATGAATTAATGGATAAATTTAATGAGTTAAATAGGTGTATAATCACTACAACCATTCTCACATTACCCTCCCATGTGGAAGTATTTGGGATCTACAATAATTTATACAAAAAAGGATTTCATTTTTTATCCATGATAGATAACCCAACAATAACATGTTAACCCCAAAATATAAATACCAATTAGTAGAATAACCCAAAACGTGACATGGAATTGGTTGTATTGATCATTTAATTGAAAATTTGACAATATTATCCTTATAGGTTGAAGTGTTACATATTTCTACATGATAAAAAATACTAAAGTAAATATTCAAAAAAAAGACCTATATGCCCCAATAACGATGGTTAAAATGATAATGGGTGAGGTTTGTTCAATATATTACCATACAGGGAAGGTGAACAATGTGAAAGATATTCTAAGTAGAAATTATCATGTAAACCTATCCCTTATAATGATATAAAGGGATCCAATATTCTTGGAACTGAAAATCATAGACATGGGAATCATAAAAAGAAAATAATCCTACCTTTCTCAAATAAATCCTTAACATTTCATTATTGATTGGATCAAGGAGGACCCAAAAATAGATAAAGACATAAATAAAAATGTAAAAAATATTATCGACTTCAACTTTGATAAATACGGATTAATATGGTTTGGATCCCATATATGTGTCCCATAAAAACCATAATATAAAAAGGGATATTTTTTATAATGTGAATAGATAATCCTTCTTTATTCACCAAATAAGTACTAAGATGTATAAAAATACAAAGAAAAACCATTTTTGAGATAACATGAAGTGATATATTTTAGAATTTTTATCCCGATGCATAGTATTCCAAGAAGTTAAGGATTAATATTATAATTAAAAGGACATAAGTCAACCATTTCCCATTAGAATCTCGAAATAAAAAAATGAATTTATTCATAGGACACACCATAACATCTAGATAAAATGACACCATTGGGATTATAGTCATTAACCATATAAATTCATCACATTACATTTATATCAAGGGAGATTTATCTCTGGAACCACTCACTATGATATATATAAGTGAAGTGGTAAGAATCCATGGTGTTTCACTCTATATTATATCTTATTAGGATTTAAGGTTTAATTTATGGTTATGGAGAATAATTTTTCAAGCATCAGTTATAGAGATATGTTTTAGTATATCTTATCACCCTTATATGGATGATCAGTTTGAGAGAACCATCCAAATAGTAAAGTATATTCTCATATATTATTCAATGGATTTATGAGGATGTGGGGATTAACACCTTCCATTTATAGAGTTCCCATATAACAAATGTTTCCATTCAATAATTCAAATGAAACCCTATGAGGATCTATATGGGAAGAGTTTTTAGACTCTAAAATACTTAGATAATGTTAGAGATAGGAAGATGATGGGATGTGATCTTATCCATGACATGATTGAGAGGGTTTAAACCATTTAGTATCATATTAATTTTTCAAAAAATTGACAAAAAAGTTACACATGAAATCCTTGATTATACATATAGTTAATGTTTAATGAGAAGGTGTCCCTTTACTTATCACCAGGAAATAATTTAAAGAGGTTTGGGAAGAAGGGGAGGCAGAGTTTTAGATACATAGTCCTCATTGAGATCCTTGATCATATCAGAGATGTGGCCTATCAAAAAACACTCCCACCTAACCTATCTTATGTACAAGATTTATACCATGTATATCTGATAATGAAGTTCATATCATACCTTTCCCAATTACTGAATATATAGCTAGTACATTGGGAATATTAAAATTCATAATAAGATAAATTGGGGAATATATTAGTTCATATTGACAAATATCTACAAAAAAATACAACTTGCTTAGTCAAAGTACTTTGGCAGAACTACATGTTTGAGGAGGGAACATGGGAACCATAATAGGTGATGAAATAGAAATACCCTCATTTATTTTAGTGTATGAAATGAATGCTTAAGGGTAAAAATTTTTAGGAAGAAAAAATTGACCACCAAAAAATTTAGAAATGAAAATTACCTTTTAAATGAATAAATTCATTATTATGAAATGAAGATATAAAAACTACATGAAAAATATTCCATTTTGTTATTTTGGATAATTATAAATAATAGACCTAATTGTATGATGAGCATAAAAACCCATTAAGCATCATAAGTTTTGATGATATACTATTTTTATAATGAATATTAAGGATAATATATACTAAGGGTTATGATAAAATATAATTGACACAGAAGGAAGAAACAATGGCCTCGAATTGTAGGATCATACCTTATAAAGTCCATTTATTTGAGCCTCTAAGGAATATGGAATCACTTGTATGTTAAATTTTCCAATCCCATGTTGATATTTAGTAACTAAAACATGAGTGAAACCATTTATAGGGTATTTTTAAGACCATAAATATAACCTTCCAAACCATGTTCCAGCAACTACCCTAAGAATGTACAACCATCACACAGCTTACCCACAAGGTGTACACTGGTGTAATAAGGGGTAATGTATCTAGAAATTAGATGTATATATTTTAATATAATAATTTTTAAAAAATAAGGATTATATTTTTCAATTTTTCATTATTACTTGATATATGATTAAATAATTAGTTCATTAAAATTATATTTTGATATAAAGAAACTAAAATTGTATTTTTTTGTAAATATATGCTTTCAATTTAAACACTATGTTTTATAAATCCATGAATATTTTAAATAAATGTTATTATTAGGAAATATTATTATTAAATAAAATCATTGACATATAAAATAAAAAATAATTTAATGAAGTATAATGTAATTTATATAATAGACAAAATTTGTTTATGTCGTAAAAAGGTGTATTTTCATATAAATAATAATTTATTATAAGTGACAGTTCACATACTTATAATTTGTTTTGTAAAATATGTATTATTTTTGAAATAATGATGTCTAGATTTGAAAATAGGTAATTTGTCATAATATTCTGGGATAGAAAAATTATTGGGTAAAACTTTAATATGAATTAAATATAATGTACATATTATAAGTTTTGTAAAAAATATGATATAGGGAATACATATACTTAAATAGATCTACCGTTTCAATAAAGGGCTTCTTTAATGTTTTTTAACTATTTTTAATAACCTTTAATGAATCCTCAAATCGTATATTTTATTTTATGTTTTTTAAAATAATTTCTTAATGAAAATGACTCACTTCCACATCATTAATGGTATTATTTTATGTAGATGAGTTCTTAGAATAATAAAATATTGAAAACCACTCAAATATTTTAGAAAACTTGACTAAAAACCTTGGTATGGTTTGTGTTTTTTATTATATTATAATTTATAATACAAAATGAATATTTAGAAATTAATAAAGAATTATCTCCTTTTTTCAATAATAATAAACAAAACTCAACATTACTATTCAATAAAAACCCAAAGAGAATTAATTTACACTATATTACCATTTATAAATCCATCGAAATGTATTCTAGATCTGGTATGAATATCATCTCATGCTTTTAGAGTCATCCTTCCATGGTAAGAAATTCAATTATTCTTCCTTATTATTCATGTAACTTTTTTACTAATACTTTTTATTTCTAAATATTAAGGTCTTAGTTGGTCCTTGAAAATAAAATTATTATACTCATGATTCCCTAGTTATGAGGGAATACATTTCCCTATAACTAAACCACTCTGTAAAATCTATTCTTAAACCAATTATACTTCTGAAATTATCTCCTGAATTTCCAAGCTAAAATTTTGTATTGCAAATACCCATCCCCATTTTTATTCATGGGTATTCAGCTAGATGTAATTACAATTCATTTATTGGTGAATTATATTTATATAATCAACACTCATAAATCAGGATATTAGAGTTTATTAATTTTTTTATATAATCATTATGTGAGACAAATATACGTACATATTATAAATGTGATGGGTGGGTTCAAAATTTCATTGCTCCCTAACACACTGGGTAATGTTTTTATCACATGAGATAACATTTATGGTGAATGATAAACTATATTAATAACACTATGTAATAAGGTCTCAATGTTTAACCATAAATTATTCTTATGATATGATGTTTTATGTTTTTACCACTTTATTATGTTTGATTGATGATAACATCTTATATCATGCTCTAATGAACAGGTTTTAGATTCTGACCATTTATGTCACCATGATATTCCTCTTGAGTGACATGTATTATATTTATCTATTCTATTTTTTGATTATTCCCTTATTGAGATTTATATCTCACCACTTTATTATTTATGTCCCTAGGTTATCCATGTAAATATTATAAGATCAAGGTAATGCTTAGAGTTTTAAAATAATGTTGTTGCATCCCTGTTTCATGTTATTATGCTATGGATCTAATTACCCAAAGACACTAGTCCAATAAATATTTTTAGATTATATTATATGTATTATAATATAAAAAATCATGAAAAAATTTATATAAAAGATATGATTTATAATAATAATGTTCCAATTCTATAGTTACTTGGGTCATACATTGGAATACTAAAATAAGGAAATGAGCTATCTATAAGACGAGGCACTAAAAATATAATAGACGTTGGCGAGATTATATCTAGTATTGATTATATATTATCATACATATATATTACGTCTTAATATATGAATATTAATTACAATTTACATAAACACTCCTTAGTACTATAAGGGTTTTTTACATCTAGAAACTACGATACATAAAAAACCCGTTTATATGTCAACCTTTATATCTCCAACTGAGTTCCTGATAACATTTACCCTTCTAAGAAATATCCTACATAATAACTTTCCTCATATCTTAGGGAAAAGAAACATAATAAAGGGTGATCTCAGATGCTCAGTAAGGGATAAAAAGGGAGATATGAACATAATATGATTAGATGTGTATGAGAACAAGAGAATAACATTTGAAAACAATACATTGAATATCATAGATCCCAAAATGATTCAAGTAATAAAATGTTGTATTTTCTATGAAATTAATTATAATATAATCAATGAATATATTCCATGAGATTATAATATTGACATAGTATATAGATTTGTTTTATACACATAATAATAGAAAATAATTTCCTTAGTAGTAAAGTATTATTATAAATAAAATCATAGGGGAATGGTTTCACTCCACAAACTGTCGTAGTAGTCATGTATCACTCCCAAGATCATCATAATGGATAATTTCCCTTACGGAACTAAGTTCAATCCCAATTATTTTCTTATTCATATATTGAGATATCAATTTTTACTCAACACACTAGAAGAAGATATAGGTCCCATCAATACATAGTGAAAATCATACCAATTTGTTCCACAAGATCATAAAAACATCATCATATCATAACCCATATAAAATTAAATGGGTTTCATAAAAATTTCGTCATAGCCTAACATATGGAAAATAAGTTGGTTTCATAAAAATTTCATCATTGTATAACCTATGGAAAATAAAGGAGTTTAATTAACATTTCATCTTTAAATCATAGCAGAACTAATGGAAAATGAATTGGTTTCATAAAAATATTTCAATAAAAAAATATAAAATCTAGATAATGAATAAGGATTGTATCCTTAGATAATAACCCTAATAAATCTTATACAACATCAAAGGATGTCATCTTATAAAGAAAATGACATTTAAATATCACTTGGAACATTTTGTGAGAAAATATCATTTTCTATATGATATCACTTCATTAAAATATAAATACAACCAAAATATTTTAGAAAAACATTATTTTTAAATAAACATGATGTCAATTAAATTAATCTATAAATAATTTATTGTTTATGATGAAATAAAATTCCATTAATTTCATACATTTTAAAATGAATATTTCTTTCAAATTTTCGGTAAAAGAAAAATGATCCTTATTTAAATAATTAAAATAAGATTCATTTTAAAATAATTTTTAAATATTCAAACATGGGTAAAAATTTCAATCAAAATTAATGGAAAAATAATACAAACTTTTTTGAAAATATTTTTATAAAACATAGACATGAAATAAAAATGGTTTTTGACTAAAGTGATAAATAATTTCAGTTTCATTCAAAAAATTATTTTGGAACCTTGAGTATATAAGGAGGGGAAATGAAGTGAAAATTTATTATCATTAAATACCAAAGAATTATAAATTAATGATTTTTTAGATATAGATCATAACAATTCATTATCATCATTATAATTATAAAAAATCTCAATAAATGGTAAGATTGTAACATAAAACCATTACCAATTTGGTAATAATTCAATAAGATCCATGAAGGAATGAAATTTATATGGATAGGTAAATACACATAATTTTCATAATAATAATATAAAATAAATTCATTGTTAAAATACACACCACAAAAAATAAACAAGTGGTGAATATGGCATGTGACCTATGAAAATTAATGTGAAACAAAAATCCCCTTACCACTATTATCATGTTTCTTCGTATATTATTAATCTTTATGTAAAACAAATATATTTTTATTATACATATTTTACATAAGACTAACAATATATATCATATAATATTTTATTTACTTAATACCTTTATAACCTATTTATTGACAATTCATTCTTAAAACCATGTTTCGAGTAATAAATGATTTTTTTCATGTTTATTTTAGTTTTTAATTTTCATTACATTTACATTGATAAAGGTTATATAATCTCCATAATATTAAAATTTATATAATTAATATATTTTCATTATATATTTATTAAGTGTAATCTATAAAATTTATAAATATAAAAATAATTACAACCTTAATTGAGACTGTATGTCCTACATACGAATGAACACAATTTCCATTTTTGTAATGGTTGGATTGAATGAAAGGTAAATATTAATTAAAAAATAAATAGTAATTTTTATATCTTATATATATTATATTTTAATTAAATTTACCCTCATTACCATTCATGTGAAAATATAATAAAAAACATGTCACATCACTTCAAGGAGGCGGTAGCCTACTCATACGGATGCACAATGTTTTCATTTTTAATGGATTATAAGGTATGAAGGTATATGTGATATTATAAGTATATAAGAATAATAAAATAATAAATTTTATATGAATATTTTAATGTTTCATTAAATACCACCATGATAGGTGGTGATGGAAAACAAATTACATCTGTTTGCGAGGCGGCAGTCTGCCATAAAAATGATCGATAGTTTTGATTCCCATTTGACGTAAGATAAGACAGATTTATGTTATGAAATTTAAAAAAAATAAAATATCAGTATATGGGTAAAATTATGAAAATAAAATGTTATATTTTATGAATATTTTTTGGAGGAGGATGACAGAATAAAATAAAAACACTTGGTTAAGAATGATAGATCTTCTTTAGACAACCTCATTATATTACCTGTAAAAGAATTATTAGGAGGGTTTCATAAGAAAAATATGGACTATAGGATGTTTATATTTAATTATGAAATATATTTGGGTTAGTATTATCTAAAAAATGAATTTGGGAGTGTGAATAGTATTTGATAGGGGTAAACTTTTATAAGTTGGGAATATGACCCACATGGAATTTTTGAAACGGGAAAGGTATATCCGAATTTTAAAAATACAAAAAGGATACAAAAGGGACCATTATTTAAGATTATATTACAGAAGGTCAAAATGAGTCTATAAAATGGTATTTGGATTGTTTTTAGATTATTTTACCACTTATCTTTTTAATTTAACCCCTTGTAAACCCATTTAACCCTTAATAATGATAATTAATTTTTAATGTTTTTAGCATTCATTTTGATTAAATTTAAAGTTGAAATTATTATATAATACTATTTAAATTTATTAAAAATATAGAATCTATATTTAAAAATTCGATTTATAGAAGTGAAAAATTTTAATTTCAAAATAAAACCATATGCCTCATAAAAAAGCAGTTTTCTAAAGAGACATTTTTCATAAGTATGGAAAGATTTAATTTAAAAAGTAAAAAGGAATTTGATTTCAAAGAACTAAATTTGTATAATAATAAAAAAAATTACTAAATTTTCTTTTAAATTATTTTTAAACAAAATTTAGAATTACAAATTTTTTAAATGAAATGAGAATTTTTTTATTAAAATCAATATTTTTTCGTATTCACCGATTAATTGATGTTTTCATAAAATTATAAAAAATTCACCATAACGTAGTATTGATATATTTATTAAAATATGAAGTTTATAAATATATATTTTTTAGAAAATTCATTATAAAATTTTATTATTTGATCACAAGATTCAATAAAAATCATTTTTGAGAAAAGCATATTTTTCAAGATTATAAATAATTCACTTAAAATATTTACTTATTTTTAAATAGATTTTATTGAAATAATAAAATTCATACATAATTTTAAAATTTTGGTTATAAATATTAATATTTCCAATTTTAATAACTATTTTATAATGGCCATATTTGAATAACAATATTAATTACATATCATAGTTCCTTAAGGCTCGACGTTGAGTGTAAAATAAGCTATCGAAGATGTAAAATTTATTTGAAAAAAATGTTTAATAAAATCATATGGTTTTACATATCATATAAACTATGGTATAAATATTTTTAATGGATATTGTTTTCGAATTACATAATTTTGGGAATACTTATTATGATTATGTCTTTATAATAATAACAAAAATACAATGGAATATTATTAAGAGAAAAAATATAAATAATAAATGATATCCCATTGGAAAAAAACCTTATATATGATAATTGAAGGAAGATTTCATCATTACATATGATAAAATTAAAGCGGAGTTATTTAGGGTTTTTCAACTAAATCCAATATCTATTAGAGATAAATTAAGAATAAGTGGAATTAAATTTTTAAAAAAATTCTAATCAATAAAATAAATAATAGTAACCAATATATTTTTAACAATGGGTGTTCATATCACATGAAAGAAATAAAAAAAATGTTGAATAACCTTAATATTTTTAAGAATTAAAAATGCCATTTTGGAATTTATAGATCTTTAAATATCAAGGGAAGTGGTGAAATGTCTTTTTTAGAGATGAACTAAAAATTAAGGATATACTCTAGGGAAATGGGATTCAATATAATCTATTGAGTGCGATTCAATTTTTTTACTCAATTTGAAATTTGATATTCTATCTTAATGGATTTATAATCAAAGGAAATGATGTAAATTCATTGGTGAATTTTTGGGGGAAAATAGTAATATCTATCAAGTAGATTGGAAAGAGAACTCTTGATTTATAATGGTTAACTAGAAATATAAATTTTTTAATCAATAGACTTGGAACATGAAATAATAAAGCATGGAAACTAATTTTAATATTAATGATGCAATAAATATTTATATTTTTAATTGAGATAGGGAATGTACATTTGATACATGAAGAATGGGTAATATAGTTAAAATTCCCTTTATGGTAAATAATAAGGGAGATTAATTTTTTTTACATAGTACATATCAACATGTATCACCCCATAAATAAAATGGGATCATGTAAAGAATGATATTTTATATTTCTTAGTGATGACTATAGTTTTATTGGATATATAATATTTATACAAACTAAGAATGAAGTTATTAAATATATTAAAACGTATCAAAGGTAATATGAATTGTAAACTAGAAAGATGATCTATATTTTATGAATAGAAAATGTAATGGAGTAACCATCTATTGATGTTGAGAACAATTTTAGTAAAAAAGGAATAACAAATATATATTCACCCATAATAATTCTACAAAATAATTGAGTTATTGAATGAGGGAACTATATTGTGAATAACATAGTAAAGTCACTACTCATTAAGAGTTCTATCTTGAGGAACTATTTTAATGAGGCAGTGAATGTCAATATGTACTCCCAAAACTGGTCTTTGTTAAGTTCCAAATAGTATATGACACCATATGGAATATTATATATATAAAAAATAGTAATATAAAATCCTAGAGTTTTTGTAAGTAAATTTTATATTAAAATTAAATGATTCAATCATAAAAAAAGAGACTTAGAAGATGAAGGACTATTTCTTGAATATTAAACCATGTGTACATACTATATATTAACTTCATGGATTTTCAAATAAAGAATATTTTGAGGTGATATTGGAGTAAAAAATATGCGTTTAAGAGAGTCATGCATTGAATCAATAGAGTAAAAACTGATCTTATATTGATGAATCAATATTAATAGAGACAGGAATACCCCAATTTATATATGATGGGTGAGAAGTGTTGATAAATATATCTTTTTATTACATGTGTATCAAATATCATATGAGGAAGTGAAAAATGATAAATCATTTGTAAAGGATATTAATAAATTACCTAACCATATTAAGAGGAATAATACTTTGGATCCTATAAAGTGGGGAATTAAAAAAATTAATTGTAATAAAATTAAAATTCAATAAATTTTTGATGATAATGGGAAAGTTATTTGGAACAAGTAATGTATTGTTTTAATAGGCTATGATAAAATAAAAGTTATGTATATTGAAAAAAATTCACATTAGTTTACATACATGAGTAAATTTTACAATTTAGATAATTTTAATCCATAGAATATTTAAGATATATAAATGGATGAGAATATGACGTTCTTTAATGAACTACATAATGTGGTAGTATATATCAAAAAACATGTAGGTTTTAAACTAGTGATAATAACCGAATGGTATACTATTTTAATAAATAAATACAAGGTATAAATAATCCATCATGAGCTCAATATACCATTTTGTCTCACAATTATATATTTTAGAGTTAAATATATGTGGTTTTTAAAACAACCTTTATATGAATTTATGGAAGTAAAAAAAATTAATGGTAGTTTTTAATATTGGTGATATTATCTTTAGTTTAATATGAATGAATATGTGATAATATTTTTGAACATGACATGATCCCAATTTATAATGTATATGACTGTAGAACCGTATTGCTTTCATAGGATATAAAAGAATATAATAGACATGTATACTTTTATATCTCATAAAAATATTCAATGGTGTTGTAGAAAATATTTTTTAATATGGTTATCCAATTTCAAATATAATATAAGTTATAACTGAACATAGGATAATTTTTTTGAAAATTATATATATATAAAATTATACTATATAATTATCAGAATTATATTCCACTTGATAATGACGAGGAAAGATATATTTATACAACATGTTTAGAAACATAGTTTTAAATAAATCTATCTATGATAAATTTACTCTACTTAATATCATCATGAGGAACATTCAAGGTACTATTGGTTATCGTTTAACAAAATGATGTTTTAAAATATAAATAATTAATGGGGAATACATATATGTTTTGGGCTATAGATTTTTTGGAAATAAAATCCATAAGTGAAGGATTATTTTTTATTAAATTTAAATCTTATAACCAAGATTAAAAAATAATAAATATAACTACACATAGTACAACTAAATTTTAATATATTTTAGTAATAAAGGCATATACTTAAATTATTTTTATAATTCAGAAACATAGGTATCATGGAAAATAAGTTAAAATATTTATAGTGATATCATGTCTGAAAAAATTGAGATTAATATAATAAAGAATGTTTTTTACCATTCATATAAATGTAAAATTAAATTATGATAAAACATTACGAAAGTAAAGGAGGAACATATATTTTTATGATGAATAAAATTAGATCATATTAATAATTTTTTGACATTTTCACAAGACCGTTTTTTACATTGGAATTTGAGAAGCATTTTTTTGACCTAAAAATCAAACCACCTCCCAAATCTTGAACAGGTTTGGAGGATTCCCTTCACTATATGAGTTTAATTTTTAACAAGGTTACTCATTCATTTTAAGCCTCATTTCCTTTAGGTTAATATTCTAATAGTGAGAAATATGAGAAATTAGTGAAATTGAAATTGTAGTTTATAGCTACAATAGCCCTAGAGTGTTTTAATAAGTGGTGGTAGTTAAAATTTTAAAAAACAATAATAAGGTGTTCTAGTGAACCCATTATATTTGGAAATTATATATACCTAATACTCAATATCATAATTTTGTATTAGAAATTTCCTTAATAAATTGATATATCATTGGTTTATGTTCCTTGGAAACAATCATTAAAATTGAACAATATAAAATAATTATATAAATACACATTAATTTTCAAATTTAGATATTATACATTTTCGAATGACCTTTATAGGTTTGAGTTATTTTTTAACAATGAAAAATATATTATTGAGGGGAGAATATGGACACCCTAATTCAACCCCCTCTTAGGTTGTTGGGGCCTTGTGTTGCAGTACAACACTTTGAAGAATTATATATATTACAAATATCTTGGTAATCAATTTTTTAATTTATACAACTAAGAAATGTTTTCTAAATACCAAATTTTAGGTTGGAAAATAGAATATAATAGAAAAAACTCAATCAAAATCATATACAACCATAATACAAGCCGATGTAGTATAGTATTGGTCATTTTCAATACCCATTTCAACCTTAATGACCTAACTATAATAATACAAAACAACCTTCGCTAAAACCTAAAGGAGGTAAGAAAAAATTGTAATACATACTAAACTAAATTATTTCCCAAAATGGTTAGTGATATAAAATACATGGTATTTCACTAAGAATTATGAGTCTTTTAGGAAACATTGATATTCACTAACAAGAACTAACCGATCAAAAACATTCCATTGTTAAAAATATAGACTAGGATGCCTTCATAAGCCCACATCATTAAAACATTGGATTATAATATTAGCCAAGTGGGAATATGAAAATAATGGGAGTAAATTTCCAATGAGAGTTATAATAAATTATCATTTCAATTCTATAATAATGGAATACATACAATTTACATGAGAAATTTCAGTAAAACTAATGAGACATTGTGTGATAAAACACTAGTCAAACATTCAATTATATGTGATAAATATTAATTAATAGTGTAAAAAATGTAAACACACTACCATATATTAATAATTTATATATTTTTAATAGGGGAAAACCTAATATGATAATACTCTAATGTGGAAACAAAAACATTTTTTCCTTTATATTTAATTAATTTAACCAAATATAGATGAAATAAATTCCCTTTTATATAAAAATTATCCTTTTGATCTCTTTTTAAATGATATTCATAGGGATATAAAATAAAAAGGAAAAGGTATCCTTCCTATTAGAGTATCACTAGGCTATTATGAGTTTTATTATACTTAAAAATGATTTTTCTCTTCCTCTTGGTACACTAGAACCACATATATAATGACAATAGAGAAAATAGAGCTTCTATTGAAGAATATTTTTATTAAGAAAACTTTATTTATCTATTGTTTTACCATCAATTTATATACTTTAAGAGATATAATTGTATCAATTATAAAGGTTAATATTTTTATAGAATTAAATATTTCATCATTCTAATAGTTTCTCTTAAGTTCAGACTATGATACATGTTACAAAAACCATTTATTATATATCTTAATCATGAATAAAAATGGATAACATTATAAAAATTTATAAAATATTTTTAATATATTCATATCATATTGTTAATCAACCATAATAGCATTCAATAGGTATAACTAATAATCAATGTTAATTTTCACATAACACATGCACTGATTTTCGCAAAACAATGCAAATATGACATTCCCTATGTTATGGTTTACCCTAAAAAATATTTCATGGGTAATTACAATATACTGTGGTTTATCATGGTTTAATATTCTATGAATGTTTTATTTATACAAAATCGAAATATATTTCATATGTTTTTACCTTATATGAAATCTTATGTAACAAATTTGAAAATATTATCCAAGAAATATTTTGGATATTATATTAAATTTAATTTTTTATAAAATATCACTAATTTTCTACCTATATTAAACTTTATGTAATTACATGGGAATATATATTGAATTTTTGTTAGATTCCATCCAAAAAACTTTTTATGTATCTCTTAAATTTATGACATGTTCCCATTCAGAAAAAAATATAGTCTATTCTTATTATGGTAGTATTATTTGAAATATCAATAGCACATATCAATGTATGTTTTACTTATAATACATTTAGGGTAATGATATTACTAGGGAGGTTTATTTTCTCAAACATGTCATGAAGAATACATTTAATCATATATTAATTTATCTACGTGAAAATTGATTTAATTATAGTAAATTGATATAATCCTTATATAAATGATGAATCATAATGGGGTTATTTAGATATATTAGAAGAAAGAAATGGAGTTGAATAAAATGAGAAACCATTCATGTTTTAGAATAATATATGAGATGAATATTAAATGGGATTCCAAGTAACCAATAGTGAAAATAGAATATATGGTGCACTTTTATATTCCTTCATTGGTTCTAAGAGGATGCCTATAATGAAATGTATATATGGAGCTATATTTGAATAAAACTATTCAATATCCTATGCCTTGACAACCTAAGGTTAGTTCATGCATAATAAGAACTCATGGATAATTTATCAATTGCATCATAATGGAGGAGAAGTAATTTTTTACTCCTTGAACTAATTATGTGGGTTTTCATTCGCTGTAATATTTTTCCCACAAATGAATATATATCTATAACAAAAACTATCCAAAATAATTGTATGGTGGAATGAAACACTAACTATATATTGTACCTATGCATAAGAGGTTAGAAAACACTAAAATATTTCTAATATATTATTAAAACATGGAATATATTTGGGGGTGAAGGTTACTCATGTGGTTTATATTTTGAAAAAGGTAAATTTTTTATTGATGAAGATGTATAGTTAATATGATTTTTGACATGGTGTTTATTTTTCTACCAAAACATTATTTAACTTTTGAATGATATTCAAAATCATGTATAATCGACTAATTTAGTTTACAGGAGAAGTTTTTATTATTATTTTGAAGTGATTATATGATGTAGGGAGTTTAATAGTAATGTTTTACTATGTTTAATATAATGTAAATATAATCACACAACAATGTAAATTCCTAGACTATAATCCTCTTGAAATAGACATTTTTCTAAGTTATTTATTGTCATTTGAAAAACTATTATCTCAAGATATGATTTGGGTACTCAACATGACACTTGGTTTTTTCCTTCACAACATTCAGATCACACCATAATGGGTATGCAAAAAAATTTCATGTTAAAGAAATTCATTATTTGAAAGAGAGTTTTGTATTGAAGGGGATGGATATGTTCTAAATTTCTATATCACACTAAAACAAAAAGTTCTATGATTAATTTATTTTTAGTTTTTTGGAATTGGAAATAAAACTTTTCCCTAAGGGACATCATTTCTCTTAGAATCCAAATATTTTATTATAATTATGATGACATGATCATTTTATGCTCTAATGTTTGTGATTTAATTTATAGTTAACTACATAATATAGATAATTACATCAAAAAATACTTGGAAGTTGAGTGATTGGAAGAAACCATTATATAAAACTCACTAGTCCCACAACCAATTTTTTAGTAACATAGTAATTTATAAAATCACACCACACTGTACAATGATGCTCCTGGATTCATGAAAATGTCTTGTTATGTGTGAATTTAGGGATTTTTCTTCATTAATGACTTAAAGGATAATATAAATCAACCCTTCTTATGAATAAAAAAATCAAGGGGGTATAATAGGTTTATATTATTCCAATTGAATAAATTAAAGTGTGATAAGAATAATAATGAAGTGGTTATTATATTTTTAATTTTAAATAAAATAAATGAGAATGTATACTATTGATGTGTTATGTACAAGATAAATAAGTGTTTCATTACTTGGATAAACAGATACTAAAAGAGAAAAATGATATATAAAAAATAATAAATATTTCTACAAATTATCATTTTCTCTTAAAGATGAATCTTAAAATAGTAATTATTGAAGTTATTATTGGAAGAGGAGATGGAAACCATTTGTCTTTATGTGAGACACTATTTATTTTCTTATTTATAGTTGATCAGGATATCATCTATTCATCATGATACCTCAATTAATGATATAATACAGTGTTTGATGACTAAATGAAGTGATTTATTTATAAATTTAAAATTTTTTGTTATCAAAGTGAATAAGAAAATGTAATTCTCTATGGAAATTATATTTGGATCTTCTTAATGAATATTGAATATCCATGTTATTATTTATTTAATGTGTCATATTGATGTATGTGAGGGAAACTTGTGCTTTTTAGGATAAATTTTTACACACATCAGTTTCAATGATAAATACTACCACATAAAATCCCTTTAGTGATTTTCAATGATTAGATGACATTTTATTATACCATGTCATACCAATGATATAATTATTAATTTTTAATGGTAATCCTTATACATGATTATGTTTCTCTTTGATTTTTTTATTTTAAAAAATGAAATTGTTGAAAAAAACATATTATAATAAAAAATTGATGGTAAAAATGTTTTATTGGTGATAACTTATTTGTTATCACTTTTAAAAGTGATGATGATTGAATATAAAAAATCATATATTGGTTTTTTTGACTACACTATGTTAATGATGGTGTTGTAATGGTCCAGGTTTTTCTAGATCAAGATATATCTTATTTGTTTATTTCCAAATCCCCAAATCCACTATAAGGGTAATATGATAATTTTACCATAAAAGGTGTCCTCATATTTTTTAACATTGGTTTTGATAATCTCTGATTGAGACCCACCCCCACATCAAAATGTTTTTTGGTAATTTTTTGGGAGGGTAAAATTTTATATAATATTTAATATTAAATAAATCAAAAAAATATATCTGACGATAAAAAATATTGATATCATCTAAATCATGGCATGGATGGAAATTCAAACAATAATTTTTTGGATAATGGGATGTTTTTCCTATGCATGATATAATTTTTAATCTTTACTATTGAACTTCAGTTCAAGGTGTTTGTAGCCTATAATTAAATTGACTAGTTGATCTAATTATATATTATTTTGACTTACTTCCTATGTGGAACTATTACCACTAATAGAGGAAACAAATATGAGAGAGAAAAATATGTTTTGGATTATCATCATAAGGATATGAGATAATACACATAATTGGTGAAATAATAATGAAATGACAATAATAATTAATGGTATAAATGATCAAAATTGATTTGGAGAGGATAAAATTAAAGGATCAGGGATTCTCTATTGAGAATGTGATTATTCTTTTTGTTTTATACCTTATTCTCATTTCTTCAATGGTTAGTAGTTTTTTTTGAATTTTAAATTGTTTCACCGTTCTAAATCTTGAATCCTTATAATGATATTGTAAATTCATTTTCATTATTTAAATGACATTATTTTTATAATACTATTATAATTAAAAAATTAAATTTATTGTTACAAATAACTTATCACATGATTTTGATGACGAATTGTGTTTATGAATGTTCTGGGAATCTAAAATTATTCTTACCATGAATATTTTCCATGTTATTAATATTTTTTTCATGATAAGTGATCAATACTAGACTTTAACATAAATTTTGGATTTATTATGATGTCCTACACCGGTGAGTTGGGTGGTTAAGATATAGGAAATCATGATATGTGTATTATAGTGTCTAGCATGTTGTATTATAGTCATAGGAATGGTGGATGCTGGTGAATGGTGTTTTTATAATGTTAAACTCAAGAGTGGAATTATTGTATAGTAGTTTGATAGAATAATGATGGAAGGATGGTTAGAAAGGCACTAAGAGACCTTTAAAAAGGAAATGTGGGGACCTTTTTTGGATTTGAGCATGATTCTTTAAAGAGGATGGTTCAATGGTGGGTATTATTGTAGGGTTTGTAGATACCTTTGAATGAAATTCATCCTTATGAAAGATAATATTTCTTAAATGGTGAATAATTAGAGTGAAGATTTAGATTAAAATAGAGACATTGATATGAAATTTTATTACATCATGTCAAATATATAAATAAATGTTTTAAAATTATAATTTTTGTATCATTCTATAGTTACTTTGTAGAGTTTCAGTTATTGAAGAGTAAGTCATTTTGCTGAATATTTTCTTTATTTGAAAGAATAAGAGAGTAAGGAAGACAACCTGTCATCGAGAATGTTAATTAGGAATAATAATTCTAAAATGAATAAGAGGACTTTAAATTATAATAAAAGGGAAATTTAATTTTCCAAATTTGAATAGTTAAAGTGAAGAGAAGGAAGAAGAATAATGTTTCCTCATAAGGTGAATTCCCGAATTCTAAAAAATATAATATTTAATAATTGAATATAAAATATTTTTAAAATTAGAAGGTTTTATGTTCATGGAATAATTTTAATATAAATTTAAATATTTCAATATGAAAAATGAATTTCTATTTTCCAAAAGGTTATGGATTCTATGGTTAAAATTATAATGGAATGGAATTTTCATAGCCCATATAATAATAAATATTTTTCAGAATACATTTTTCATTGTATTTTGTTCCGGATTCAATGTATATAGGAAAGTTGAATAGAATTATTTGTTCAATAAAATAAATATTATATATTATAAAAATGTTCTAAGGATGTTATTAATGGAGAGTCAAGCCAATCAAAGAAGACAAATTCAGAAAGAAAACTAGAATCCAAGAGACCAAATGAAATTATCTTTGACCCTAGTATAGATATTGACTACTAATTTTTCTAGTGCAATTATGTATGAATAATACCCAAATATTTAAAAGTATGAAAGGTAATGGAAAGGGTAGCGAGGAAATGATACGCGTTTCTTTAAAATAATCGTAAAATAATCATCCATGTATACACAATAATGGGTTTTCATTGAATATGAAATGAGGTAATAGATTTATTAAAGCCTTTAAATGGAATAGTTAAGGGTTTTTTCACATTTAGTAAGTATAGATAACTAATAATTAAATGTGTTTGTAAAATTAAAATTATTTAATAGAAACTTTAGTATAATTTTAGTATTTTTTGATGGATTAATAGACAATATTATATGTGTTTCTAAACAATGTGATGATAGAAATGAAGTGATTTTTTTGGAATATAGATAAGTAGTGTATATATTAAAGGATTTTTTTATCATTAGTCTAGGGTAATGGATTATGGGAAATATATTTCAAGTTGGAAATTCTAAAATTTATAACTATAGAAGGAAGGAGGGTTTTTTTTCATCAAAAAATTGGTCATATCGACCAAAATAAAATGAATAAGTTGAGTAAAGGAGATACATCTTGTGATCTGCCTTTGTGGAAGGGAGAGATGAAATTGGAATGTAACATAAGTGAAGAGGTATATATTTTGAATTATTCATATAAAAATGTGTATATATAAACAACTCAACCTTTAGGACTTGTCTATTTAGATATTTTTGACTGATGTTAATGAAATCAAAGGATAATGATAAATATTTTGTCACTTTAATTCATTAATTTAATCAAATCACATGGATCATGTATATATTAAAAAAACAAAAAAAAATTAATATTTTTCTGAGTTTTATGATAAGTGTTGATAAGAAATGCTGTTATGCCACAAAGATGTTTCATTCAGAAAATAAATCATAATTTAGTACTGATAAATTAATCGATTATTTTGAGAATCATGTGATCCCTCCTGAGTATTATGTGGTATATAACCTAAAAAATGGTTTTACTTAAATTAATAATAAAATTGTAATGGATATGGATCAAACTATGCTAGTAGAACACTACAATTCTCATTTCATTCCATGGAAAATGATTTGGATAATTGTAAACTTCAAAAATCCAATATTTATATCATTCAATATTCAATATGTATCAATATGTGATGTTTCATAAGAATATACTTATTATAATATATCTATGGTTATTTGGATGATTTTTTGAAATCAATTTTAAGGGTTCAAAAAAGAACATGTTTGACCAAATTCTAGTTAAAGTGATTTTCCTTGGATTTACACCAAATTGAAAAGGATATCATTTAGAAAAGGTGTCCAGAATTATTATTTATCCCAGTAATATGATGATGTTTTAACAATCATCTCATAAAATTAAATGATAATAAAAAAAATCCCAATTCAAGGAATAAGAGGATTAATTTAATGGATAAAAAACATAAAATTATTTAAGTAATAGAGATATGAGTAATAAATATAAAATTGATATTGATTTATCCTTGTTTAATAATGAAGTATAAATAAATTTTTTTTGATTCATTGTTGGATAAAAAAATTTGGTTTATAAAAACTTTAGGGATCATGTATAATTCATTGAAAATAGTAGATCATTAAGAATGAAATCTCAGACCACATAAGTTTGTTTAGTTGAATATTGGTGAGTTGATGATACTTTATATCATAAAGAGTTTATTAATTATATGTATTTGATGTTTGAAATTTTTATAAGACTAAAACTTTTGAGTTGGTTCTATAGATAAAAAACAATAATGTTATAAGAACAAATTGGGTGTTCCACAACAATTTAAATAAGAAGGGTAAAGTTATGATTGACAAGGATTGGATTATATAAAAAGAATATTATTAAGTTTTAGGAATTGAAATTTTAGGGATGTTCACTATATATACTAATATTGAGACTAAAAGTATATTTCTTGATATCAAATTTTAAAAGATAGATAATATTTTCTAGATAGATATGAATTAATAAATTTCAATGTTAAACTCAAAGAGGATATTTACATTCAGAAATATGAAGGATTTATACATATGGAATATGAGAGATATTTTTTTGGGTTAAATAATTCTTTGTATGTGTTAAAAAATTATCTGAAGGAATAATATTTGAAGTTTGAATCATGCTGGTGTTGAGGTAATTGAAGCCGGGAAGAGTGGTTAGTAACATAGGAATAATGGAATGGGATAAGGTATCACTCAAAGTCATTCTCTTTGTGGATGATATAATAATTACTATAAGTTAGAAATATATTCATAAGAAATTTTATACTCATATTAAGAAGAAATTTTAGTTGTAAAGTATTGGAGAGATAAATTACTTATTGGTTAATAAAATTTCTCTATAGAATTATACTCAAGTGTTAATAAATAAGTATTGAATAGAGTATACTAAGATATTATCCACTCTAATTTTAGTGTGTAATAAGATTTTAGAGGATAAATAAGAATATAATACTTTTTAAATAAATTTAGAAAACTTATTGGGAGTTTTCTCTATTTTATAGATTTGAGGTAATATTTTTTCTTTATTGTTACACTTTATGAAATGTATAAAAGTTATATAAAGGAATCCTATTTCATATTGGTGAAAATTATTTTATGTGACATCAATGGAACTATTAATTTTTGGATTTAAATATTAAATTATTGGAATGAATGAACTATTTGGATATAATAATGTGGATTGATACAAAAGTGTAGATGATTGAATGTCTATGTCCAGGGAAGTGTTTTTATAGAGAATATAGTGAGTAATCTGGAACAAAAAGAATAATTTTTTTTATCCAATGCATAATAGATGAATAATATGCTATTTATAACAAGGAAAAAATTTATCTCATTTACATAAAGTCAAAATAAGAATATTTGAGAGTAGAAAGGATGTTCCTAATATTGGTGGTATGTAATAATCATAGTGCTATGGATACTTTAATAAATAGAGTCAAATATTATTAATCAAAACATATAAAATACTAGTTCGTCATGGAGAAGGTGGAAGAATTATTTTTCACGATGGATTTTGTTTCTATGGAGTAATAAGTTTCACCTTTTATTAATAAACAACTATTTATGGATGTTTTATAAAATATGAGGTTAATGATGATAATTTAATCTTGATATGTTCAACCCTAAGACACGGTGTTTTTCCCTATATCAGTTATTCATTTTATGTTTCTGTCATCAAAATTGATACATATAATAAAAACTATAATCATATGGATGTTCTTGAATGAGGAATGAGTATTTTATATTGGGGAGAACATATTTATGGAAGGGTTTTCATAGGAGGATTTTTTGATTTATATATACATATATTGTATTATTTGTATACATCAATAAATTTCGCTAATAGTTGAGTTATATGTGTGAAAAGTTTAGCATATTTTATTGAGTATATATCCATAAAATTTTTTAAACATGTATATGAAATATTTTAGAAGATAAATTTAGAATAGGTGTGGAAGGCGATTGTTTTATGTAAATGTATATGACTCTTATAGTTATATTTTATATTTTAATTTCTTATTACTATTTTTAAATAATGTTTTTTCATTATGGATTATTCATTACTAAGGATGAGATTTATTTATTTTCAATAATTGGGGAAAATATGAATTTTTTATTTTTGAGAATATGCAGATTCATCAGAGTGTATGAATCCCAATTGGTTGTTGTTTCAAAAAGGGAGGTATTGACTGTTTATGGAGTGATGTGGACAAAATTTATGTCTTATTATTGATTTTCAGTTTCTGTATGTTAGTCAATATAGGTATAATATAAAAAAAATTTGATATATGTAATTTAGTTGATGTAAATGATTTTTAAGGGGGAATGCGGAGACCATGAAGAGACTTGAGAGTGTATGTATCCCATATGGTAGTTGTTTTAGAATGAGGAAATTGTTTATTGATGAATAGGTGAAGTCAATAATATTTCTTACTTGGTATTGTCTTAACTATTAATATATTATTAAATATATGAATCATATTCAAAATCAAGTGGATATAAGTAATTTAATTGTGGTAAAGGATGTTTATAAGTGACTAGAATAGATTGGAGTTGAAGATTGAAGTTTGAAGACGTTTGAGATAAGATAGAACTAATCATGAAATAATAGTAAGCCTCATACTAATATTTTATTTCATGAGATGATAATTTTGTAACTTAGAAACAATAATTCCTTGATATATTAAATCACATCATGATTGTGGTTCTATATCTGTAAATTTTTTACATGGTAATTCATGAACTAATGATCAAACCATAGTGTATATGTTGTGATTTTTCATGTTCTACCAAATTGGTGTTTGTAATAGATTTTCACAATAAAGGGAAATGATATTTTGTAAAATTATATATCAAAAGAAAATAAAAAATGATAATATTATTTGAGCATTATTGTTTTGTAATGGGAAACAAAATTGTGTTTTGAGGGATATAGTTGTGATGTCGTTCCGAATATCCTGAAACAATTATGAATCTATTAAAATTTGATGATTCTATTATTTTAAGGGACATTAGATTCAATAATGTAATATATATGGTTATGAAAAAAATCACCTATGGGTTGAGTTGTACCTCCTCAAAATTTACAATATATATTTATCTATATTAAATTTGATGTTTTCAATAACATTCTTTACAAGAAACACCATTCATAGATGAATCGAAATATACTATTGAAATATTATTATTAGAGGTCATAATTATCCCATCACCTTTTCATTGGTTGTTCAAAATTATTCTGAATAAATTATGGAAAATATGTATAAAAGTTTTAATTAATTAAAATTTATTGACAAATTTTTAAGAAATAGGTACATAAATTTTAATAATAAGAATAAAATCATATAAGGCCTCATTTTTAAAAATTATATTATATATATTATATATTTTTTAAAAAATAAATTTTATTTATCATTAGTGATAAATGATTAATTTTTTTTGATAATTTTTACTAGAAAAAGAATAATCATTTATACCCTGATTCTTAATTGGTTAGAAATCAGGATCAACACATTTAATGTTAAAATAAATATTTTTTTTCAGAAAACTATTTTTACTACATGAAAAAAAAAATTGAATTAATAACCATTGATGAATTATTGTAAAGAAATTTGTATATTATATATTCAGTAAAATTTATTAATATTCATATTATAATTTTTAATAGGAAAGGAATGAGTGTAAAATAATTTTTAATCATAAAAACACTTTTTATCAAAAAATGGTTTTTATGAATTTTGTGTGCAGATATTAGAATTAATTTCTACCATTTCTTGGAATTGAATCTTATAAAATTGGTAAAACATTTAGAATCAATATAATTAACACTAGGTTAAAATTTATACATAATTTTTATCCATAATGAACAGTTACCATGGTAAAAATCTTGTTAGAATGATAAGGTTTAAAATGGTTAAAAGAGTGGTTTAACAAAAATAACGTGATGCCCTGATCTTGTACTAACTGATTCAGTGATCATAGACACATACATTACATAATTGATTTAATAAAAGATTTAAAATCAAAAATATAACCATCCTTAATAACAAAATCAATAATTATTTATAAATTGTTTACATCTCAATGATCTTTTTAGAATAGAGCTTTAAGGAATTTGGAAAAGCATAAGCTATCAAAACCCATCTCTTTATCAAGTAATGGATATCTTTTTGCTATATATTAAACTACACAATATAAATTAAATATTAAAAATCTACAATATATTCTTCCACACATTATGTAGTTATAAATATATATCATTTATTACTTTTTTTCATAATCATAGAAAAGGAAACAAAAGAAAAGGGTGAAATCAAGTGTTCTGAAAGGGAATAATATAACCAAATCGATAAAAAAAAGCATGATATACATAATATCGTAGAAATAATTAATATTAATAAATACATAATAAACTAAAATTAAGTTAGTGTTATATCCATTATAATAACTCAATAATCAACTATCAATAATTTTGATCTCATACTGATATAATCCATAATTCTCATATCTTTATCATAATATCATGGCCTCAACCAAGACGTCAACCATGTAATCACATCCATAGTCAAGAATTCCTTTTTTAATAAAGACTATATTAAAGATTTCTTGAAACAATAGGAATATATACACTAAATACCCATACCTATTTATCCCAAGGGACTTAACGATGTAACAATTGTCTATATAATGTCAGGCTCCACCCATCACTTATTTAATTTTAATGAATTCATCAATGGAGAAAATTAATTAAAAAATAATAATAAAAATTTCAAATGATAATATATTTTAGTATAATAACATACATAACACAAATAATTTTCCACAAGTCAATAAAAGGGATACCATAATCATAAACCATTTTTGAGGAAGAAAGTGGATGGTTAAACAATACATAGTCAACTATCCAATAATCATCTGTATTGTAATATAAAAATATGGATTGCCAATAATTATTCCCATATAAAAAAATCAGATATCATGATCATAACCCATCTAAAGGAAGAAGGTTGTTGGTTAGACAATGCATAGTCACATGGGAAATAATCAGCTATATTTGAATAACAAGAAATGAAATTCCAATAAATTTCCCCATATCAACAAAAGAGATTACATGAATATAAATCCTTCAGATGAAGCAGGTGGATCTTCAACCAATAGATAGTCAAAATTCCAATAATATTACATTTTGGAATAATAATACATGGCATGCCAATAATTTTACTCATTAAAAAAATGATAAAATTATAATAAACCATCTAGAGAAATAATGTTGACGGTTAAAAAATACATAGTCAACTTGAGAATAATCATACTCATTGGAAAATAAATATATATAATGAAAATATTTTTTTCTATGTTAATAGAATAATGTTTTTTCAAGATGAACATAATTGAATCTAAATTATCGAAAATTTTATGTTCACAGCAAATAGATAAATTAGTATTTGAATAAGTCAATACTAAAATAACTTGATCATAATACATCTAGATAAAGAAATTATATGGATTTATTAAAACATATACTAAAAAGTGAGAAACATTTTTGAATGTGTTAGAATTTAAGGAATGTATATCCAGAAAAATAATGATAGAATACCACAAAATAAAATATAAGGGTAGAATGTACACAACTTATATAAAAAAATCTCAATGGAATGACTATAACTCAATAAATGGAAAAAGATTTACCAAAAATCCATAGTACTAGTAAAACAAATGAATCAATAACCAATTGAATAAGAGAAAATTATTTAGATAGTATATCACATTATATAAAAAGAGGATGATAAAAATATACCCATTGATAGTGAATACACTATATAAAGAAAACATGGTGTACAAAATGTATTTTGACTAAAAGAATGAAAATTGGGATCAAGAAAACCCATAAGGCTTTTGAAACATTCAATGAAAAACACATCAAAAGATATGTCTAGAAATTACTGTTAAAAATAAATGATTATAATATTATTCATTATATGATGTCATAAATTGTAATTATATAAACCAAATTAATTAAATTAGGTGTATAATTTCAAATTGGTTTAAGGGGAGGAATTTGGTATGAAAACCCTTTACTTGAATAGATGGTTACTCGAACGTGCTCTATAATCCAATGAAATGATCATAAATATCTCAATAAATCAGCTCATAACTTTAATTTAAACATACTAACCATTTTATAATTACATTATTACTACATATTAAAAAGGTATTAACTATTTATAGTTTATTTTCATTATCAAGTGTTATAAGTTTCAATTTTTTGTTTTGTAAAAAATTCTCAATGATGAGATCGATTCTCCCTATGTAGTTTTGAGTTCATAATTTATAGATTATTAAATTTACATAAATATATATTATAAAGTTTTTTATAATGTTACACAGTCATTCCATGAGATTTTTACATGTGAAACATGAAAATGAAATCATTGACAGACTTATTTTTATTTTTTAAAAGAATGTAGATGATATATCAAGAGTTTGTTTAGATATGAATATTAACCTAAAAATTAAAAAATAATTAAATAATTATTTAATAAATTATTATTATAAGTTATTATCAGTGTATTATATTCCATTATCATTCATTTAGTAAATATTAACTCATAATTCATGTAGGCAGTAAAATATATCAAAAAATATCCTATTATAACATTTAATGAATAATAATATGTGACTATATAATTGCAATATAAAATTTAAAGCAACATAAACATGTAATATATATCATATATCTCCGTAGAAATCATTATCATGACCATTTATATTGGGTGGTGATGGAAAATAATGTTTGTCGATCATGGAGGTAGTAGAGCAGACGTATTGAAAATTAATGATCACGTTTCTAAATGAATGGATAAAATTATGTTTTATGATAATTATAAATTTTATAAAAATAATTATATTTTATAAATCTTATTTATTATTCGTATTCAACTATAATAGCATCCATGAGTGGTGGTGTTGAAAAACTAAATGTGTCATTTCTTAGTGGCCATAGTCCACACATAGACAAAGGATGATTTCATTTTTTTTAATTGATGACAAAGGTAATTAGACTATGATTGAAAACTAAATATAATAAAATTTGAATATATAAAGGAATATAATGTAATTATTTTATTATATATTTAAAATCTTTTATTTTTGATAAGAAGAATACTTAGGTTGTTGATAATACCCACCTTGGAGGATTGATAATTCCTTAGAAGACTTCTTATAATTGAGGGGATTACAGTTATGTAGTTTTAAAATAGGCCTATTTTCATAGGATAAAGAATAAACAATATTAAAATGATATATTTTTAAGGAGTAATTCAAATAATATATTATAATTTAAGTGGGTATAGTGTTACCTTTTTATAAGTGGGAAGTAGGGTATTGTTGCTAGCACACTGAACATTTTCAACAATGTGATAATACTATTTTCATGTTGGTGGCTCTAAAATGAAAAAAATATTGATGGTAAATTGATTATATTTTGAAACTCACTACATCCACTCATTTGGTTTTTAAATTTGTGTTTTCGTAAGGAATTTAGTTTTAATTTTAAACTTTTACCCAAATGTACATTTATTATGTTAATTAATTTTTAATATAAATAATTAATTTTAATAAAGAATGTTATCATTGATAAATTTACCTAAATTAAACCTCATGACATAATATTTCAAAATATTTCTATCAATTAAAATTTAAAAGGCTTTTAAAAGTCAATTTTAAGATTAGAATATATAACATATGAAAATAGTAATTTAGAAAATGTGGGTTTTCATGCTTGAATTTAATTTTTAATCCACATTTATTTAAATTATAAATAATAATAAAAATAATTAGTTCATTTTAAAACAAAAAAAATGTATAAGGATTTCATGGAATTAAGCAACTTGCCTTAAAATTATTTTTTTAATGAAATGACTAAAAATAGTTTTAATTAAGCATTTATTTTAATTTAGTTATAAAAATATTGGGCATCAAATTTAAAATATCATAGAATATATTAAAATGAATAATTTTATTTCATAAATACTTAATTTATTAATTATAATTTTTTACGCTTCTAGGATATGTTAATATAATTATAGAAAAATAAAATCTATAAATTTTACAAAAACTGTATATTTTGAAAAAAAACATTCTTTTTGAAAAAACTCTATAGTGTAATTATAATATAATATTTTTATTCTAAATCCAAAAATGATGTACATATTTTAAATTTTAAATTCAATAAATAATTTATGAAATTTTTTAATAAAATCATTAAATATAATGAAATTTTTTTTTATTAGAAAATGATATTTTTAAAGATCAACTGTTTTTATTGTTTTATCATATAATTTACAAATGAATTTTTTGATAAAAAAGTATAAATATAAAATGTAATTTATCACCATTAATCATTCATTTCATGAAATAAGAATCAATATTTCATAAAAGTAAATTTTTAGAATACGATTTTCTACACAATAAATAATGGTATTATTCATTTTAGATAAACTAATTAAATTTAATTTATATTAAAAAAATAATTTATTTAATAAATATAAATATTTCATAAAAAACTGACTACTATTTATTCATGTGAATTAAATAACTTGGCTTAAATGGTCATATATAAATATATTCCAATTTCATTTTGTTTTGGCATTGCTTCTGTAGAAAGATATCAAATACAATAACTTGTTTAAAAGAAGTTATATATTAAAATTTCGAGGTCTTACATTCACCCACGCTAAATAAATTACATATTTAAAATTTAATTTTTACACATTGAAGAAATTAGGTGAGGGTATTCTTAACATAATCATTATTTAATATATAACTTCAAATATGATGTCTACTTTACTATAAGAGGGTTTTTTGTCATTCCTTGAATAATGTTTTCTAGTTTAAATAATCACTATTTCTAGGTGGTTTCCATTGGATTTATATATGGAATTGGAAACTTCCAATGGGTTTTCATCCAAATGAGACCTTTTTTACAAAGTGAGGCATTAATTAAGTTTGAGATTTACGATACTTAATAATGTTCATTGGTAGAGAGGATGGGAGGTCAGACTAATCACACCCTTTTGGGGGGAATTATTGTCTACTCTGGGTCTCTATTTGTAATATTTAAGATATTTTCCTGAATCCAAATTAATAAACAAAGTATATCATAAGTATCCCTCGGAATTTACAATCAATTATTTTTGTGTGTAAAATTTAGAATCATCAGCATGCAATCAAGGTTCTTCGTCAATGGAAACATCTGTATGTATTTGGGGTTTTCTGTTAATGGTATCCTCTAATATACCGATTATAGATTCTTTTAATCATTATTGTGATGACACTGGTTTTTAAGCCACTCAGTGGGGAACTCTGGAATTTATTTTCATTTAGGGAGATGATGGTTTGTTTTGATCTTGGGAGTGTGCTAGTAAAATGGGCTATCTATTTATCCTTGTGAAGGGAATCAGAACCCTCATAGTTTGGTGTCGCTTAATAGGTCACATCATACCTTTCAAGGTCCTCTGATAAGGACCTCTAAGAGAAAGGTTCTTAGTCAAAACATAGTGTGGGACTTACGCTAAAGCAGCCCGAGGAACATGGAAAGGATACGAGTTTCCAAGTTGGATTAGACCCTATTAGGAATATGGCCCAAAGAGAATAGGGTTGATATGGAGTGTTATGTCTGAACCTCAAGGAGGCTTCTTACGTATCCCATATTGATGGTAATCAAATCCCGCATTTTTTAATAAATCTCATAGGTTAGTATGATTCTCTGAGGAAGATGAGTTTGGGATAACTTCTTAAAAAGGATGCCTTGATGATTTTAAGATTGAATTTGGGGCTTATTTCCTATGGAGGATACCCAGTGAGCTCTGAACATGAGACGGCTTCCTACATATCCTGGTTTGAACAGGAATCATAGTTCTCATATTTCTTTTGGAATAGTGTTTATGCTCATTTGGTAACCATCACATATCTCTAAGCCCACGTGAGTCACGCTCTATGTGAGAAACAAGAGGATGTGAAAGATTCAACAATGACACTTCACACATTTCCTCCTCCGCTGATAGAAGATGGTGTGTCAACCATGGATGTGGGTGAGGCGATGAGCCTTAACTCTATTTTATTTATATTGGACAAGGGTTCAATTTAAGGAGAAAGGGATGAAGGTGAGGGGCATACACCAGGACGGTTTCCCTATTTGGGGAATGTTGGGGCTTACTCATAAGGAGGATTCCCATTTGAAATTGGTTGGTGATTACTCATTCCTAAGGATGATCCCCATTTGAGAATGGTTGGGGATTACTCCTAAGGAGGATGTGCATTTTAAATTGCTTAGGGCTTACTCCTTCCTAAGGAGGATGCCAATTGGAGATTGGTTGGGGATTACTACTAAGGAGGATTCCCATTTGAGATTGGTTGGGGGTTACTCCTAAGGAGGATTCTCATTTGAGATTGGTTGGGGATTACTCCTAAAAAGGATGCCCATTTAGGAATTGGTTTGGGCTTACTCCTATGGAGGATTCCCATTAGAATGTTTTGGGTCTTACTACTAGGGAGGATGCCCATTTGGAATTTTTTGGGGCTTACCTCTAAGGAGGATGCCCATTTGGAATTTGTTGGAGCTTACTCCTAAAGAGGATTCCCATTTGAGGCTTTTTGGGGCTTACAAGTAAGAAGGATGACCATTTGAGGTTTAACCTGGAATAGAAGTCAGTTGATTAAGTTTTAGGAGTTTCTTGTGGAGTGTATTGACTCAAGGTACTCGAGGAATCCATAAAGAGAGTGCAAACTCGCAACATGTGAAAGGAACCAAGAGGACTTAGTCGACTAAAGAAACATCACTTAGTGTTATGGATTGTCTCATATCCTGGTATTCGAAGGTTGGAAGTTGGGACACATAAAGGATGCAATGGAAAATGTCCTCGATTGGATCTGAAATGTTAGTGGGGGGAGACTCTCCATATTTCAAGGGGGTCAGTGACAGAAGCGAAGGGTCCGACATGAAGGGCTGGGGACACAACCTGATATTGACCCCAATAAGGGGGTTGGGGGAAACAACCCCCATGGTATGGACCAGAAGGGCCACACACGATCTCCGCCATGGTGCATCACATAGGTGATCCACTAAGGTTTTTCGCACAGGTTCTCCGCCAAGGTGCGTCGTGTAGGTGCTCCGCTAAGGTGTGTCGTGCAGGTGCTCAGCACTGGGGCTCTGCCCAAGTGCTCCGCAATAGTGCTCCGTGTAGGGGCAGTGCATATCCCCATGTGTTATAGAACATTATGGGTATTTGAAACAGGTTTCCATAGTTAATTCTCACTTCTCTTAGGTTTTATAGAGCGACCTGAGAACAATTGGGGGATCTTAGTGAAAGAGCTATGCAATTGGAGCTTTGGGATGTCTTCCATCTTTTTCCGTCTTGAAATGGGGAACCGAACGACTCTATTTATAGGCAAAAATGAGACCTAGTTGAAGGGAAGTTGTCCGTGCAGGTCCTTTGTGTAGCTCCGCCGCATAGGTCATTTGCCTAGGGGTGTGAAAATTCATTTTTTGCATAGGTCCTCCGCATAAATCCTCCACGTAGGTCTTCCATGTAGGTCCCTTTTTAAAATTTATCCATCTTCTGAGTGGCATAAATTTTGATCTGTTTGTCTTTTTGGGTTCCGCCACAAGTCAAAGAGAAGTTATTGAAGAGATCTATACTTCCTGATATCGTAAATACACTATGTCTTCTTGAAAAAAAATGGATATTGAATTATTGTGTTGAAACCTTTTCATCATTGTTCCTATAGATCCTCTACATACTTTTAAAAGGGGGAATCATTTCACTTATTCATCAGGTATGGTGTTGTATTTTGGCCCAGAGAAATCCATCCTGTATCTTCTTTCTTCATGGGGAAAACATATTCACTCATACTTGACATTTTTTGTTTATGTGAGAATTATATCTTCACTCCATGGAAAAGTTTCTGGAACACATTTAATGGTGTGTACAGATGATATATTATGTGACTTATATTTCCTCAAACAATATTAATCATTCAGATAAACATATAATCAAGTCTGTATATACCCTAATCATTCCTTTTTCTGAATGTATCTTTCCTAACACTATTTGAATCTCCTTGTCAATAAAACAGTGCAATGTTATATATTCCTCAAAAAATAAACACTATCATTAAACCTCAAATGGTATTTACCACTGGTTTATAAGCCCACTCACTAGAAAATTTATATCATAATCTTAGATATGAGATGAGTTTCTCTAAAAATATCAGGAATCAATTATCAATCCCATGGTTACAAATTACTATCATACATTCTTCATCAAAATTAAACCACCCATTATTATCTAAACAATATATGTACATTGATATTAAAAGTTATCTATACCTCAATTAGGTGTTATTCAATATTTATCCCTCAAACTATAATATTTTACTAAAATATAATTTCCAATTTATTAATACCATTTAACATAAGTTCCCAAAACATTAAAGTAAAAATATTGAAGAAAAATCAGTAGATGTTTCACAAAAACCTTATAAATTTTATAATATACTTGAATATCATCAACAATTATTACCCATTAAAAATAATTTATAAGAGTTTCAATATTATTAAAATATAAATATCATTACCTTAGGTAAGATGTGACATTGTAACCCAGATCCACTCATATGTAATTGAACTTAGTTGGCGACATTAAACCTGCTTCCCCATATAGTAGTGTTTGTTGACTAGAAGTGGGGATGTATGGTTGTACAATGGGGATATTGTTACATATTTATCAGAGTATAATAGAACAGTTAATAAAATCCAAGTAGAGAACAGAAAATAACTGGGTAGTGGAAGTAGTGATCCAAAACTTTATAATAACCATACAAAAACTGAAACAACATCATATACATATGATAACATCACGAGAAAATACCAAAAATTAAATAGGTAGAAATGGATGTTGGTGTACAAAAAAATAAAACATAAACCAAAGGAAACTAAAAAGATAAAAATGATGTCTCCAAAGAATCCTGATCCCTGTCTCAGTCATCTACTCTTATGTTCCCATCCTGAAAATAATTTAATTTTCCATAACAGGAACTTCCCAATATTCTATCCTACATCCATGAAATCCGTTGGGGTACTCAATGGAGCCCTGAATAGGGTGTGAGTAAAACTCAGTAGGCCACCACAAATGGTTTCAAATATAAATATAGTATGTGAATACTAGTTATAACCATGTGTAGTAGATAAAAAAGGAAAATAGTAAAATGGAAATCTGACACAATCCAATCCATGAATTTAAGTTTTTTTACCATGCACCATATATAAATAAGAAATAAATGAATAAAATTAAACCAAGTAAAAAACCATATTCAACTTATTCAAAATATATCTAAATATATGGCCCTTAGTAGTTGAGTAACCAAAGGACCTAGGACAATGTTCTCTCTTCAAGTCCAAAGAGCATATCCAAGATAAAATTGGATGGAATCCTATATGTTCTCCCAAGAAATTATTGGTCAAGAATATAAGTCTTACTGAAGGAAGACCACAAATTTAAAGTGATACATGTGAACAAAAAACTCAAAACTAATACTTAAATGATCAATGTTCCAAGTAGATATTCATTCCATCAAAAATTCAAATCATTATATTAGACTATTTTGTTTGTAAGAAATCAGGAGGTATATTAAAAACATCCATGTAATTTCATAAAATAATTCATTAATTTAGCCATCTCACATTCAAGTAATAATGGGGAAAGGGAATGACACGTGTCATATAACATTTAATTTCATTAATTATAATCAATTCATTAACAATTATCAATACATACACACATTATGGGTGTTTTTGGATAATAAAAGAATGGTTGTCAAGAAAATTTAATTAGATGCACCCTAAGGGGTTGTCCAAGTTATGTTCTACAACATCCAATGGGGTCTAAGGGTCTCATGTCTCCTTTAGAACCATGTTTAGATAAAAATTTATTGTAATATTAATTTTATAATGAACATATGTAATATTTATCATGCAAGTCAATGGAGAAATTTATGAACACCTAGAAATTTAGGGAAATGTAGTAAACCACCTACCTTAGCTTGGTAGTATAATCTACATATGTTATCTACCTCATATATGTATAGATTGAGATGAAATGTGAAACTAAGAAAATTAGATTAAAATAGGAAATATTATATCACTTGCAGATAATTCCATGAATTAAAAAATATACTAAAAAAGAAAAATGAAATCTAAATATATGGAGAGGATTCTATCATGATTTAAAATGATCAAATTTGAGTCTAGATGAATGATATATCCAATATATAAGAAGTGAGAGTGTTAAGAGATCTCACACTGGTAGTATGCTATGTAAAATATTGAGGATAAAGGATGGATAAACGGTTAATTACATAGAGGGAAAATGGTAAATTCCATATTTTTATAGAGGTGCATGACTTTTTCACACATTTTTGAAAAACATGTTCCAGCAATGTGATATACACTACCCATGTTCACAACCCATAAATAGTTCATTCCAAATGTTAAAAAAACATGTGATAACTATGAATTTGGTACTATCCATATAAACACCCATTATATGGTCCCTAAACATGGTTAGACAACATGTGTGAAAGCCTTTCATTTGGAACTATCAGGATGCACAAACCCCTCATGGACTATGTTTATTGTCAAAATTCTCATTCACAAACCATATGAGTTTCCACTATACACTATTGAAAAAATGGCCTATAAAAATAGTTTGGAACCATTTGTATAGGTCCTCAAACTGTTGGTATATCCTATAACAATGGTTTCGAGGGCCGTTGGTTTATTTTCCATTAATATAGACCTATCCCAATGGTTTTCCCAAAACCATTGGGATAAGTCTATCACAATCACTTCTAAACCGTTGCGATAGACCTATACCAATAATTTGTACCACTAGTATTGAAATATTCCAATAGTTTCCCATCAATTGGGATAGACCTATACAAACTATTTTCCTAAAACCACATGGATGGGTAATGTAAATTGAAATATGCAGCTGAGATTAGAACCCACTACCTCCCTATTATAGGTCAACGATATAACCACTATGAGAAAACTAGCTTTGTGATTATAATTGAATACATATATAATTTATATAATGATAAATTTGATGATATTAGACAAAATAAATCAAAAAAAATCTAGATGGATATACTTAAGATTCTAAAAATCATTGGTATAGGGTTTTTATATTTAACCTATACAATATGATTTTAAAAATGTTGGTATAGGGGCCTTAATAAGAGGCTATACCAATGGTTTTTCAAAACTGTTTGTATAGGGGAATACCTATACCAAAATCTTTCCAAAACTATCAGTATAGGGTCCTTAATTATAATATATACCAACTATTATTCTAAACCGTTGGTATACCATCACTTATACCAATGGTTTTCCATACCATTGTTATTCCTTCATTTCAGCATACATATACCAAATATTTTTAAAACCGATGGTATAGAACCATTATTATAGATATAGTTTCTTGTAGTGATAATAAATTTTATTTTTTTCATGGTCATGAAACTCTTGTTTCAAAGTTTGGTGAACCATAATTTAACTTCTTAGGGTCTAATTATTGAGGTGCATGATTTGAACTAACAATTCCCCAACCATGTGACTCTTCCCATCCCTCCCAAAACTTGAAACTGAGCCTTAAACCAAGCCTAAACACTCCTGACACCCATGTGATTTCTTTTAAAAAATTTATATATAAAAAAATTATTTTTATAATAAAAATTAATGGGTCTATACATTAATTAAAAACCCTGATTTTATAACCTCCATCTTTAAATCAACTCAACTATGAGTAACCCTTATACAGGTGGTTGTGTTTCTTAAATGAATATCATTGGACACTAAGAACATATATTGGACTCTCTATCCTAGGTTTTTCCTACACATGGTCATGATTCCATAACACCCATACCAAAATAACTATCCTATATTAGAGAGTTTTCATGCAATGATCAATGATAGAAACTGGATACACCTTAAAAAAACAACCACCATAGACTATGATTCCACATAATAATGGATATGGTATGGGTTAAAATAATAATAGTAAAGCTAAGAAACATTGGGTTCTATGTCCTCTATCTATCTTTTTTGTTATTAAATATTGGTAAGAGTCATCCTATTTAGAGGAATATACACTATTTTTACTCCTAGAAAATTTGTAACGATGATCTCTACCTCTCTCCTCTGTGGTATCAATAAAAATATATTAGGAAATTAATACCCAAAATTTTCCACGAAGGGAGGGAATAAAACAAATTTCTATCCTTGATAATCATGAAAAAGACTAAAACTATGGTTTGACAGTCTACCCAACCCTTGATTCCCAAGACTTGATCAAAATTCATAGACATAAAATTCTCTATTTTTAAATTAGTTTACACCCTTAGGTGACAATAATTACACATTATAAAAGTTAAAAATAATATGGTAGCTATATGTAACTATCCAATTTATATGAAGAATGATGTCAAATCCTATCATCTTTAGGATAAAGAGGTTCTATAAGGAACTGTAACCACTAATCTCAAGGGGACTGTCCTTTCATCAGTATACTCTATCCAACCATACTACCAAATGAGAATCAAGAGTCATTATCTTAAAAAATTACTCAATATCAATCCCATGAATGTAACACACTGAGATTTTACGATTTTTTAAATTAATTTAATGTTTTCTAGATTTTATTTACACTCAACACAATGTTTATCATTAGATATATACAACACCAAGATTATCTTTTATTACATGAAATACTATGTTTAAATTAAATGTGACATATTATTAAAATATTATTATGATAGTTATGACTATTCCATTAGAATTTTGGTTGTAAATAATACTAACAAAAAATTTAAACTATTGTTTGGATTATGTATATAAAATGAATTCATTGGAGATAAATTAATTGAAAAAAATACCATTTTGAAATTAAAATGGATTATTTCTCTGAAAAATTATTTTTATGTGGACAAGTGTGTTTCATATAGAAAAATTAACCACATAATTTTTTTTATTATTCTAGATAAATTTATATGTTATATATTCAACCATTTTTTTATATTCATCTTATGTGTTTTTAAGATAATAAATTAGAATGAATCCAATTTTTTTTATTAAAACTATAATTTTTTAAAAAGGGTTTCTATAAAAATTTAATGGAACAATTAATTGAAAAATAATTTATATATATTTAATATAATAATTTTGACAAAATAAAATGAATTTATAAATTGATAATGTCAATATTTTCTTAGGATTTTTATTTGTTTGTCGAAAATGTTTAATTTTATGATCAATAGTAAAAAATATGGAATTTAAAATTAGTATTAAAGTTGAATTAGATAAATTATACATATATTAATATAATTTAGGTAATTGGAATAAATTTCATATTGAAATTTGATATAACAAATTTTTAATATTTTAATCATTTTCTCCTTAAACTCACTTTCTTGTTGCGCATGTAAGATTGATTTTACATTATGTTCTTCCACTTATTTTAATGGAATTTGAAAAAATATCTTACAAATTTGAAATAAAAAACCATTATGTTATATAATAATTTAAACTTAATTTTTTACTCTAATTACTAGTAAAAATATGTAAAATTAATGTACACGATTAAGTTTAAAATAGGGTTTTTTGGCATTAGTTGTGTTTGTATTAAAATTAATTTCACAAAGATATTTTTTTTATTTAATGAATTTGATTTTAAATTTTGTATAAATGGTAATAAATTATATAATAAAACTCATTTTAATTATAGTTTTAATGGATAAATTTTATAGATAAATAAAAATATATATGTTACTATGGTATGAAAAAAATAATTTGTAAAATTGAGTAAACATAAAGACTAAGGGATAACATGTAAAAATGTGTTTAACTTTTCTTGTTTTTGAGGTTTTTAAAGAAAAAATAATCCATAAAATATATTATTTTCTATATTTTTATGGAAATTTATTAATAAAGGGCTCCCAATAGTGAATACTTTTGGGTTTTTACAAATTTGTCAGTCCACTTAAATTATAAAAGTGAACTCACTACCCTCAATTATTAAACCATATAAAGCCATATTTATCACCCCAAACCTACCCCAAATCACATCCAAAAATTCTATAACCATATTTATAAACATTAGTTTTTGAATAAATCCAAGCAATAAAGTATTTTAGTTAAAAACTCAAGTGGATACTAAAAGAGAGGTAACATTAATCAATGAGTTTTTTTGTTTTTTTCTTCCTCAACAAACCAAAATTATTTTAAAATCATGATTAAAAAAATAATCTCAGTATATTAAATATAAATATATATATATATTATAATTTAATTATATATAAATATATCCACATCCATAAAATGGGTTATGAAATCATTGTTCTTTTGTAAGAAAGACTACCTCCTAAAGAATCGATGTTGTTCATTTTTTCCATTATCATCTCCCATGTTTGAACATAATGATTGATTTATAGTTTATATATGATATTTATAATATTAATGATTTTATTGGGATTATATAATTGTTATATCAGACATACATTCATGCTATTGATTTATTTAGGAATATGATAACTTCATTTGTGTGTACAACGGACTACCAGCTCACAAAGATACGTGATTCGCTTATGCCCAACATGGATTGTATTAAAGAAGGGTTTAATTAAAATATGTGATATATTTGAATAAAAATTATTATTTAATGATAATATATATCATTAAATTTTATTTCTTTGTAACCAATAAGAAAATGAAAAACATCGTTCATGCGTATGTACAACCTACCGTCTCCAATAATGATGTATTCTATCTATAATAAAAACAATTTATGGACTAATGAGAATAAAAATATAATTAATATAAGTGATATTTATATGATTTTTATCATTATATAGATTATGGAACTATGTTCAAATTATGAGGAAAAAATATGACAAATCAAAACATATAAAAAAACAATGTGATTATTACCTGAAACATATCTTTAACGTGGAATTGTTATCAAATATGAAATAAAGGGTCATAATATAATAATATATTATAATATATATATGAATATGGTTTTATAATATATTTATAATAATCTTATATTATTACATATGTTTTTTTAAATTAGTACGAGTAAATTCTAGACTTAAGGAAGGGGATTTCCATCTCACTTTTTACTTTCGAGAGACACATGCAATATTCACCACATATTTCTATTTTGTGGTGTATATAATACCCATGAATTTATTTAATTATTATAATAAATAAAATTATAGATATTTACATATCAATTTGATAATCTCCCTTTAATAAGGTTTATAGTTCAAATTTCACCAAATCACTAAGGGATTTTAGTATGAATTCTATTTCTTTGAGACATAGGATTTTGTTATAAACATATCTTCTTGTATGAGGTGTATATACAGAACCGTTGAAAAATAATATCATGTATGTATTTATCCTCATGATATTTTATGTTTCATTTAATGATATTCCTTCATGGGGCTTACATTTTAATGTTACCAAAGATTAATGATTTTATATTACAATGTCCCCATTTATTGGGATTGTTTATGATAATGTTTATGATGATAGAATATTATGAACCTTATCTCAAGAAATATATATCATTTATTAACCTCTATTTTTTCATTAGAATATATATTTACCTTCATTTTTTACTTTTATTGTACTAAAGAGTTCAAAATAACACTTTTAATAAAATTCTCTATATTTCTCATTTCGGTTGAAAACTCCATTTTCATCAAATAACATGTTTCTATAATTTTTTGTTATAATTTATTTTAATATATTTTATAAATTATTCATTAATTACATTTTAATTTTTTTTTACTTTTTATAAAAAAAATTTAAATTGTGTCTTCATTTCATTTTCCATAATAAATGCCCATTTAGATTTTTCTAAAAATGTGAAAATAATATTTATTTCTAACATTAATTACATGAAATTTAATTATGAATACAATACATTCTATATTATTTAAATATTAAATTAAATTTTTTCAATTTTTTTAAAAATTACTTATTATTTTTGAAATTTTTGGATTTTAAATAATTGATTTTAAAAAAATTATTTTCGTAATGTCTATGTTTTAAAAAATTATTTTCAATGTGGAAAATATATTTTCCCTATGAAATTTTATAAATGGTTTTTAAAAATTCATTTATACTTGTTCAATGTTATTTTCAAAGAATAGGATTATTACTTTTTTATGTTTTAATTACTAATTTTCAATAAATGGTTATTTTCATTAAGAAATGTTCCGTGTGATCATTGAAAATCCTTATCCATCCCAGATGACATTAAATTAATATAATTTATAAATTATTTGGAATATAAAACAAGGATACAATTATTATTATTATTATTTTAAATGATTTATGTTTATGATGAAATGTTTTTTATGAATTCATTTTCTCTTGAACACGTTATTTAAGGATAGAACTCTTATGAAACCCTCTTCATTCATGAGGTATTATATAACCAAATGATTATGAAGCCTATATTTTTTACATAGGTTATGAAATTATTAAATGTTTATGATACCCATTTTATTTCCTGGGATCTAATATGATGAACTTTTATGAGGTTTTGTAACACTTCTGTATGATTTCATTATGTGATGGTGGGACCTATATCTCCCTCCAATGCATTGGGTAATGGTTAAATACAATAGGTTATGCTGGGATAGAATGTAGAGTGATCCTAGATCAGTATGATAGGGCTAGAATAGAGAGTGAAACTAGTTCAGTAAGACTCGGATGAAAAAATAAGTGATCCTAGATATGTTAGAAAGGGATGGAATGAGAGTGAACCTTGTTTAGTGAAGGAATGTTTCCTCTATGATGGTCTTTGTTGTTATCTTGGACTAATTGTTAAATTATTTTCTATTATTTTGTAATTCCAAAATTCAATGTCATATTCCAATCTTATACTCTCTTGGATCATGTTTTTTAATTCCATTATGATTAATGTCTTATGAACTTCCAGTATATATTCCCCAACTCATGTTTATGATCATTGATATGTATGTTATGGTTTTCAAATATTATGAAAATTCTTTAATACTCTTATAATAATTTTGTGCTTACATATCCCCATTTAATACTCTAACTGAGAATTTGAGATAACCCTTTCTTATGTTTACTTTCCCTAGGTTATGAAGATATGTATTATGTGTGATATGTCTATGAATAGTTATAGTTTTGAAGAACATTTTGGGAGATGAAGTAGCTCATTTATGGACCAGTTTTTATGTATCCAACATTATAGGGTCACTAAACCATTAAAGTCATCATTCCCTTGTTTGGGTAATGTAATGAATAATTATAAAAAATGATGTAATATCTATATATGAAAATCTTGGGTTTCTATAGTTGGAATTAAGGGAAAATTTTAGTTAACCTTGTGAAATTAGGATGAGAAAACTTTAGTGTGACACCTATGGATAATTACTAGAATATGTGTAGGAATTTATCTATGGATAAGTCTAAGGATGATTCAAAGGTTTGGAAAATTTACTAAAATTTAGTAAATGATAGATAGAGTGGTTTCTATGAAATTAATTCCCTATCAAGATAGTATAATTGGATTTGGATATGGAACAAGTGTAACTTGGGGTAAAAACTCTGAAAACACCATATTGATATAAAATTATTTTGGAATTGGGGTACAACAATGGGCCTTAATGCACACATATCTTTAAACTCTTGAGGGATATGATTTAGAAATTCCCAAAATTTGTTTAAAAATCAAGAATGATTTAAATAGAAGATTAAAATGAATTAATTAGGATAAAAAGTTTAATACATTAAATAATGTGTCATTATTTAAACATCCAATAAGTTATTTTTCATGATTATTGGGTTTTACACTATGATTATTATTTCCCACACTATGATTTTTGGTTTTAGTCAATAGCGGGATCAAAAAAGAATTAGGTTAACATTGAATGTGAAAGAAAATTTTCAGGTAAGAAACCAAATGGGATGATGACTAGAGTAAAATATGCTTTAATGATGCATAATTATATTTCAAAGAACATGATTAACAATGTGTACCTTAACCCACTCCCAGACTCTCCAATGAAGATATGGAATGATTTACCTAAGAGTTTGGGTGATGGTAACCATGGAGGATTGAAGATTCAATTTCTAATATGCCATGAATGTGTAAAGAAGTAACCAAGTGAATGTATTAAAATAACATGAATATGTTTTTAATATGTAAAAGAGAAAAGTAACGTAACAAAAAGGGAAAATTAAATGTTTATTTAACACAATGGATGGGAATATTGGCCTCTTTACGACATCAAATATTTTTTAATGCATTAAAGGAAGGAATTATGGGCATTATGAAAATCAATGTCCTAAGGGGAAAACTCACAATGAAAATATGCAAGGTTGTATAATTAGTGGTTATGTTGTAGATGATGATGATACATCAGATGGATTTTGAAAGGAAATAGGTATAATGTAATAAGATGATGAAGCCAAGATAATGGGTTGGGAAGGAAGTGGGATGAATGAATAATTTATGTATTAGAATACAAGGACATTGTTATATGAATCATAAAAAATATAGATATTATTGAGTATTAGTTTTTAATAGTGAATTTTAATAAATATGTTGAATAATTATGATGTAATAGACGATTGATTCAATTGAATGGTTATATTTTGATTTTGGGATGGTAACCATTATTATGTTCATTACAATGATATTTTTTTTATTTTTCATAATTATATGATTGATATGGTAAAATTGTATCATATAGTATTGATTATATTAGGGAAATTAAATGATTTATTTATAGAGTGTGTTATGTTATCATTGGTAGAGTTTAAAATAGTATTAGATCTCTGTAATATATTCAATAGTCAATGGTTTTATTCAAGGAATGCGAAATCATGCATGTTTTCATTGAGGTTCTATGATATTTTTGGTTTCGAAAAAATACATTATTACGGTATATACATGGTTGGTATATGAAAATGAAGAATTATTTCACGCTATTTAGAGGATTAATTTTAATTTAATTTTGTAAATTTTGTGACATTATTTTTAATGTTTTGGATTTCAATATTTTGAAAGGTTTTTAAGGCTAACAATTTTTGAAAAGTTTTGTGATGATCTTTGTATGCGACTTCATAAATAAATGTATTCTTAAAACATATGAATATTTATGCACAACTTGTGCTAACTACTTTGTTATGGTGATAAATAAAGATAGGAGGAATGATTTATCATTCTATTTATTAGTGATTCAGGCATAAAACCCCCTTCATTTCATGGAGTAATATATGAAGTGGAAATTTATTATAGCACAACTAAGAAATGAATTAATGCCTATAAAATAAAAATATATCCCGTAAGTACAATTTCATTTATCTCGGTTAGGATGGAAAAGGATATCCTAAAAAAATAAGAAAATATACTTGAAAATAATAATAGCATAGTACCTTTATTTATAATTAATAAAATTTACCTTAAATTGTAATAGGTTTAGTTTTGTTGTTGTCATTAATATTTTCTAGATCCTCACTTTCTTATAAACAGTTATCTATATCACTCTAAAATTTTCTATGGGCAACATTTTTCTCTTCTATTTTCATATTTTTACTACCCACCTCTATTCCCCATTTTGGAAACTTAGTAGCTATTATTCTAAATGAATTATTAAAATTCCTTTCACTTTTAAAGATTAATTTAAATTAATCATATTTATAATTTGGGATCCTATGAATTAATTTTACAATGTTAAAACTATGATGACTGAGATGAATTCCAAGGGTGAAATTCATTTTAAGGTGGTTTTGAATGTGACAGCAGATGATTTTGAGATTTTTTCAAATTAATTTATTCTTTATGATGTTTTTATTTACATGAAACACTATGTTTATCTTGATTTATTCAAAACATCGACCTCAATATGCATTACAAACAATACTGATTTGAAATGAAACATCACATATTCTTAAAATATTATTACGGTAGTTTTCTCCTAAAAGTTGGAATATAATTTATTATTAAGATTAACTAAATTATGAAATTATGTTTTAAAAATGTATATAAAATTAATTCTTTAGTAAACAATTAGTTATAAATAAAAATAAAATCATTTTTAATATAAAAGGAAATTTTTCTGTAAAAACTATTTGTTTTGCATTCAAGAGTGTTTTGTATAAATAAATTAACCAAATCACTTTTGGTTATTTATTTTACTGAAATTTAAATACTCTATATTTCAAAAAATGTTTAACATTAATATTTTTTTTCAAGAAAATAAATAACAACAAATCCAATTTCATGCTCAAAAATGGTATTTTTCTAAAAAGGATTTTTGTCTGATTTTTATAGCACACTTATTTTCAAAATAAAATTTTCCATGTTTAGAAAATTAATTTTATAAAATAAACTAAATTTTTTAATTCATAATTTTAAAATAATATTGGGGTTAATATTTGGGTTTTCTAAAAAGTTTCATTTTTTCATGAATATTGAAAAATAATGAATTTTAATTCAAAAAAAATATTTTTTACTTAATTATTTATAATGATAAATTATATTTAAAGTTATTTATGCCATATAATTAGTTAAATTATACTTATATCAATATAATTTTGGCTTTTAAAATTAATTTCATATTCATGTTGGATATAAAATATTTTTAAAATTTTCGATAATTTTCCCTTTAAGAATCCACTTTCTCATTGCATCTATAGAATTAATATTATATTACAATTTTCCAAATATGTGTTTTAATTTTGAGAAATTGATTCCATATGTGGAATAATAATAATTTTTAGTATCTAATAATCTTAATTTAGTTTTTGATAATAAATATTAGCGAAAAAGTTAAAATTAATTACCACGATTAGGGTTATAATGGGGTTTTGAGAATTACATCCGTTTGTATTATAATTAATTTTAAACACCTATATTATTTTCATTTAATGAAATTTATTTAATATTTATAATATAATGGAATATATTATATAATAAAACTCATTTTAATTATAATTTTAATGGATAAATTACCTTGATAAATAAAAAGATACATGTTACCAAGGTAAAACAACTAAAAATGTTAAAATTGTGTAAGCATAATCACTAAGGAATAATAAGACAAGAATGTGTCTATTTTTGCGTTTAGGAGGTCTGTTTTGAAAAAATAAACCCCCTCTATTAAAATTTAATTTTTGAGGCACGTAAGGTAAATGATTCCTCCCAATATTGAATAATTTTTGGGTATTTTCGAAAATGCCCCACACCATTTATAAAGGGAACTTAGAACCCTCCATTATTCAGACTCTTCATGCCTTTTGGATTGAAAAATCCCTCAAAAAACTAACTTTCTAAATTACCCATTCGCATCATAAAATACTTATTTTTTTTCATAAATCCATCCTACGAAGTATTTTACTGAAAACCTAAGGAGGATACCTGAAGAAGTCTTAAGGTTCATGAATGTGGGTTTTTTTATTTCTTCCTAAAAAACTAGTTACTTTTATATAAGTCATATATAATAAATTCAGTACCATAAATATATTTAGATGATGTTATTTTAAGGTCATATTCCACAACCATCTCTACTACCATAAAATGGGTTATAAAGTCATTGTTCAAAGGCACAGTCACTACTGTAAATATAGACTTTATTAGTTCTAGAAAAGGTTATTAATAGTTCCAAAAAATACCTGTTAATCTAGGAGAAGATAAAGGGGGTCCCTTTTATCAACACTAAAAAAGCGCTGATAAAAACATCATTTATCAGTGCTTTTAACACTGATAAAATACCCCTTTTATCATCTCTTTTTTAAGCACTGATAAAAGTTGATTTTTTTAATAAAAGATAAAGAGAATTTATAAAATTCAGGGATCTTTTAAAAGTTCTAGATATCCCATTTTATCAGCACTAGGTTATTCCCCCTCTATCTCACCACACATTGCACTTTCTTATTCAACCCCTCCCACTTTCTCGTACGCCCATGCTTTCACTAGATTTTGATCTCGATACACCCCCCTTGCGTGCTTTCACCTTTACCACTAAGACATTTAGTTTTCCCACATTAAATGATATATCAATATATATATATATATATATAATTATATTTATTTTTTTGTTAATATAGATTCATATTAACATAAATATATTTAGTAATATTAATACATATATATCAACTCATATATTATATATATATATATATATATATATTTGTATTCTAATGTATTTATATATATATTTTTTCTTATAAATTTTTTTCCATATATTTATTTGTTTATTAATATATATTTATAAGTTTAGTTTTAAATATATTTATAAAATATGATTTTTACTATGTGTTTATAATTAAATAAATAGATAAATATATAAAAAACATCCCACACACACAGGCACACACACACACATATATATTTATAAATATATATATATATATCTGTGTGTATATGAAAATCCATTGAATGTTAAAATGACCATAACTTCTAATCTAGAAGTCTGTTTTAACTCAAAAACTAGTAAAAATTGAAAAAATGAAACAATATTCGATATGATATGTGGTAAAGGCCCAGAAGAAATCTATACCTGAATTTATAGCTATTTGAATGTTAAAAAAAGTTGGGTACCCCCATTAGAAACTCAATTTTTTAGGCCTTATAGTCCTTTTTTGAAATTGAAAATTATGAAAGAAGGTTTCCTTTGGTCATTATAGTGTCGAGCTTGTCCCAGGCTTCAATTTGATATGTTGTTGAGCTCAAACGGACACCGAGATGAAATGTTTTAGTGGTTTAAAGTTTGAGTTACATTTTCGACTTATTTTAGATCTTTTATGATTTTTTTTATTTTTTTAATTAAATTGTTATTAAATGTTTATTAGTCGATGATAATTAGAAAATTATTAATTAATAATTTTTTAAATAATTTAAAGCAATTATTACTAAATTTCTTATATATTAAATGTAATTGTCTATTTACACATATCTAAAACATATTAATATTATATTTATATTATTTATATCAATATAAATATACATATATATATATCAATATTTTATTTTTCCTAAAAAATTATTATTTTTGAAATATACACTTTGTCAACGTTAGGAAAATACGATGATATAACAACCCATTTATCAGCACTAAAGAATAAGGCCTTGATAAGGGGATCACCATTATCAATGCTTTTTCTGTACTATTAAATCAGGGTGCTATGGAAACCCAGTTTTAGGGTAGTGACTGGACTACAGCCTCACAAACTAAAGTTATTTGTTTTTCGATACCACCTCTCACGATCAACCTTAATGATTTTTTTATTGTTTATATATGATATTTATAATATTTATGATGATTTCATGATTCTGGAATTATTATATCACATATATCATCATAAATTCCATTTTGTGGGAATATGATAATGCTGATCATGTGTACGACAGACTACCACCTCACGAAGAGATGTGATTCATTCATATTATACATGGACAATATTAAGGATAGGTTTAATAAAAATTTCTGATATATAATACATAAATTTCATTCTATAATTATATTATATCTCATATACATTTATTTTCTTCAATGAAACAATAATATAAAAAAAATCATTCAGGAATACGTACAACCTTCCGTCACTGTGAATAGTGTATTTCATTTCCTATCACTAAATTTCAATGATTAATAAAAATAAACATATCATGAATATATATGATATTTATTTCTTGTTTATAATTTTTAATATTATATAACCATTATCAATGTAAGAGTACCAAAAATATAACAAATCAAAATATATATAAAAAACACTGTTGTTTTTACCTGGAACAAAACATTGACATGAAATTGTTAATAAATGTGTAATAAATTTTAAAAATAAAATAATATATGGTATTATATATATGTATAAATTTCTATAATATATGTATAATAAAATTATATTTATCATAAATGGGGATTGAATTATTATGATAGAAGTCAAGACATAAGGTACACGATTTTTCTCTTACTTTTTACTTATATGTGAAACATGCCATATTCACTACCTATTTCTTTTATAGGGTGTATATAATTCCCATGAATATATTTTATGTTTTTTACAATTAAAATTATTGTTATTTATATATTAATTTTATTATCATCATTTTATGGGGTTTACAGTTCAAAAGTTACTATATTGGTTAAGGTTTTTGTCCCAATTTTCTTTCTTTGTTACATATTAGTACGTTATACACCCATATTCTGGCATGAGGTTTATATAAAACCACATTTAGATGAAATTTATTTAATTTTTTTAATATCATGATATTTTACATTGAATTTAATTAAATTATTTCATGGGGATTTTATGTTAATGTTTCTTAGGTGGAAATGATTTTATGTAACAATCCCATCATTTATTGAGATTGTTTATGATCATGTCTACAATGACATAAAATTATGTACAATTACTAAATAATAAAATTAATTTTGTTATAATAATTTTATTTCATGATAATATATTTTTTCTCTTAATTTTACACTTTCCAAATATACAAGACTTCAAAAATAACATTTTTAATAAAATTGTTCTTATTTCCATTTTTGATTGAAAATCTATTTTTATTCTGAAAACATGTCATTAAAAAACGTTTTTTACATTTTAAAAAATAATATGTTAAATAAATGTTTACCCATTTATGTTTTTTACAATAATATTAAAAAAAACCATCATGTTTTTTTAAAAATACAATCCCCATATGTATTTAACTAAAAATGTGAATGTGAAAAGAGGATTTGGTTTTAATAAGCGTGTAATGAATAGTATTTTGCTATGTCATTCCTTTTAAATTATTTCAAGAATACTTTACATGTTTTCCATGTTAATTTAAAATAAAAAAAATTTCCCTTTGTATTTGATAAATTATTATATTTTAAATAAAATATTTCAAAAAGAAATTATTTTCAAAATGTGGTTGTTTTTGAAAATTATTTTGAATGTGGAAATGATATTTTTTCCATGAAATGTTTTAAATTATTTTTAAGTATTTATTAATAATTTTAATTTTAATTTTCAAAAAATAAATTTTGAAAATGATTTTTGTTTTAAAATTTATTTTCAGAGAAATTTTATTTTCATTAGGAAATGATTTATTTGATGTTTTAAAATCTGTATCCATATAATAAGATATACTTGGATATAATAAAGTCCTTAAGATGGATATAAACCAAGATACCATTCTTATTCATTCTCTGAATGGTTTATTTTTATGATGATAAGATTCTTGTGAAACAATTTTCTCTTCCAAAAGTTGTACCAATACTGAACTCTTATGAAACCAACTTCATTTCATTGGTTTTATATTATAAAATTATTATGAAACGTGCCTCTTTTACAAAAGTTATGATATGTTGAAATGGTTATAATACCCATTTAATTTCAAGGGTTATGAAATGATGATTGTTTATGATCTAACGGAAAAAATAAGTATATTTTTATTATGTGATGGATGGGACTTATATCCCAATCAAATGCATTAGGTAAATATTTATATCTAATGAGATAGAGATGCCTGGAATGGGGAGTGAACCTACTTCAGTAAGACAATGTTATAGTGGTGATTGAACCCAATTTAGTAATACATGGCTATAATGTGGGGTGAAGCAGATTCAGTAAGACGAGAATGTAATATGGAGTGAACAAGGTTCATTAAAGGACATTGTCTGCTTTAATTGACTTGGATGTGAGACTTAAATAATTCATAAATTATTTTCTATGTTTGTGTGTATGACTCAAATTATTTGTCTTATGATAATGTTATGCCCTTATGGATTATGTTTTTCAATTCCCATGTGATTTATATCTTATGAACTACTAATATTTATTCCATAAATCAAGATTATGATCTTTCATACATGGGGCATGGTTTTAAAATGTTATCATCATGTTCTCATACCCTTATGTTCATGTTATGCTTATATATCTCACATGTTTACCCTTATAGAGAATTTGATCTCATCCTTTTTTATCTTTCTTTTCCCTAGTATATAAAAATATGTATTCTATATGATATGTATAAGAATGGTTCTATTTGTGAATAACATACTTGGAAATGATACATCTCACTTGTAAACCATTGTTTATGTTTCCATGTTACCAAAGGAACTGTAAAATTATATTCCTCCAGTATTTTTTTTCTAATGTAATGAATATTCATAAAAAAGATTTAATATAAATGATGGAAAAACCTATGTCTCTACAAATAATATCGATTAATCCTATAGATAAAAATGAGTGTGAATACTCCATATCAAATAAATAGGACACTGATATCGATGAAACTAAAATTATACCCCATACTATAGAAGATCTTGAAATCTAATCTATCTGTGTATGTTTTTACTACTTATTACTATCTTGATCCACATCCCTAAGATACAACCTATCCACCATGTTTAGGTCTACCTGGATAGTGTAACATATCTTAAGTATGGTGAGCTCAAAGATGAATGCAACCTCATCCTAGTTGCCGATTTCTACTCCAAAATGTTTCCTGGAACGTCGTTACTAATACCACTCCATAATTTAGAGTTAGGTTATATCCTCTCTCAATGAACAATTATGTAAAGATGATGTAGTTTCTTTGTAGAAAACCCATGGTTCTTTAGGTTTTGAACTCTACTGGGTCTCTATAACACTAGAGTTTCATGTTCCCTAACCTTTCACTCTGATGGAATTCTATATAATTTTTGGTGTATAAACTTGACTTCCACTAACCTCATAAGAAATATAGAAGTGAAACTTCGTTCCATTGGATGGTGATATTTTTTTCCTATTAACTGATCCATCATGCCTTAAAACTTCATTTTCATTATAATTGCACTCTGATATAAGGGACAAGATCACTAACTCATATAGAATAGTTAATAGGAAAATGTTCGCATAAGACTGAATAGAATATGTAATACCATCCTCAAAACCTATCTTCCTAGATATATTGTCACCATAAATAGTGGGTATAAATCATTGATGCATAGTAAAATGAGTTGTGTAATCCATAATGGTGATAAAAACTACTCCAAGTGAATAAAATCAGTAGTTTAATCATTCCCCAATGTCTTTGAGAAAAATTAATTCTAGAAACTATTCTAGTAATCCCTTTAGAGTATACCCTAATTATTATCTTTTTTTCTTTAGAACATCCCATCATCACATGCTAGATCTCTAAAGAAAATATGATATGAGCTTTGAATATTTTTTAGGGGAATATCAAGATGATCAAATATTGAAATTTTAACCTCTAATAATGTGTAAAAATATTGTGGGACACCTTACCTAAGAAAGTAAGAGATTATTGTTGCAATAATATTTAGGTCAAATATTACATTAATAGTGCAGGTCATGGATCTCCCCCATAAACTACACTTGGAATAGAAAAAACCACTATAATCTAAGGTTCAATTAAAATACTAGGAATTAATGGGGGTACTATATACGGTGGTACATGTAAAACTACAAGGTTTTTAGGTCCCACTACCTTAGTATCATGGTCATTTTCACCATCCTCATACTCGATTCGACGCTATCATATAGGCATATTTTTATAATACTAAACACATGTCTCAAAATAAGATAAAATGAAGAAATGATTTCAAATAGGTAACAAGAAAAATAAAATTACTTAAAAATCAAAAAAATCCCAACCCAGTTACCCACTACTAAGTCTAGTTCAACAGTATCATACATCACTAGATATTAGGTTCATATTAATAGGGTGTTAAATACAAGTTATATGGGAAAACATGTTTTAAGTTTTAATTAGTATCCACATTTAATAGAAACTAATTCACTCAAGAGTTATAATTCAAAAATTTTAAACATAGAAATATTTAGTTAGATATATTCTCATTCATATGTTATAAATTCCTAAACTCTATATGTTAAAATTGATATTAAATGTAATTGTAGATAACCCTTCACATTTGTTTGTAGGATGTAACAAGGACATATATAATGGTTTAATTATTTGGATTTGCATTACCAATATATATAGGAATGAGAGTATAAATTTAAATTGAAATCATTTTAATTTTAATAAACTAGTGGTTTCTATCTCTAGGAAAAGTTACTTGGATTAATAAAGCTGTAAATGGTTTGTTAAGATTATTCCATCAAGCGATTCTTGAAAAAAAATATTTAGGTTGATGCATACACTCTACGTAACTAAATATTTCCCACTTTTCCTATAATAAATGTTAAATAATTAAAATTCTAGAAATCATGGTATATAGGAAAACCTATAAAAAATCAAGAAATATAATATTCATGTCATACCATATGTATGTCTTTCCATATAAATGACATATTAATACTAACAATCTTACCATGACGCTTGAGACAATCCATCCATGAAATAACAGACAAGTGGAAAATCAATAAGATATGAAATCATCAATCCTATGTATCATCCAATGATGAAATTGGTATAGATGTATGATAATAAATGTAGAACAACAATTACAATTCCTAATAACATGGATTTTCAAACAAACATGGGTGAACTAATCCCAATAATATCTTATTTCAAACTTATAACATGTTCTGGCCTCTTGTATACCAACCCAAATTATTAATAAAAATTAAAATAGTCTCTGATACCACTTTGAGACATCGAGGTCTCATTTCACTAATAATTAATTGAATCCTATTGGCCACATGGTTTCATGTTTGACTCCTCGTATGCCAGAGGATGATGACTAGTAACATGGGTGAATGATTGAATATAGTATATAATAGAACTTATTTATCTAAGGGAATCACAATAGTAAATAATAATGAAGAATGGGAAATAAACTAATATTTTAGTTAATGTAATAAATAATCTAGTAATAATAAGTAAACATTAATTGAAATAGTATCATATGAATATGATGTTGTTATAAGCTGAAACAAAAATTTATACATTTATAAATGGTAATAGGAATACAATATTACATCTTATTCAAAAGGAAACCAAAAATAAAAAAAATATATCTCTAAATAATCTCATGAACTAGCTCATTCATTTTCTCCCAATCTCATACCCTGAAAAGAAATCAAACATCAATAGTTGGTAAATTCCCTTTATACATACTTTCATCCATGAAGTCTAATCAGGTACTGAATAATAGATTGAATCAGGCATGATTATAATATTTTAGGCCACCACCAATGGCGTCTAATTCATGTACGGTATGTGAATATAAGAAGTGACTACATGAAATAAATAATTAAGGAAATCTCAGATACAATATAATCAAATAATATATACATTAACAATGATCCATATACAAATTTGGGAAAAAATAAATTAAAGTGAACTAGATAAAGACCAACAGATTTAGATTACGTAGGATTTATCTATGTATAAGACCTTTAGTAGGCTAAGAACCCAAGCCCAACGTCTAAGGTATCCACATCGATTACAAGGAGGTCAACCAAGGTAAAATCTGTATAAACTTGAGAGGAACCCAAGGAGATAATCCAAGGTGGTCTATGTCTGAGGATATATAGTGGAATCTAGTGAGGCATTCAAATCAATTATAATTTCTAGAGTTTTTATGTGAATTTTTGGTATCATACCAAAAAATTCACATATATAAAACAAATTCTGAGTATATGGTTGGTGTGCCACATGGAACTGGATTAATGAATTTAATAGTATCTTACATGTTTTCCCAAGGCATTATTGGTAAGGAGTCCAAGACATACACATGGTAAGCCATACTATTCTACTAATCCATGTTCATAACCATAATGAAGGACAACATGTAAATTATATAATAGACATGTCGATATCCAATCCATTCACAATTGAACTGATTATAATGGACCACTACAGTAATAATAAATAAATAGGGCTTTGAAAAAAATCATTTCTTATTCACAATTCAATTAATTAATATTTTAATCTCATAAAAAAGTGAAAAATGGTTAAGGAATGTTCACATGCCATGTAACATTTGATTTAATTCATTTTAGTCATTCCCTCTACAAGTGTAAATCGAAACACACCTCAGGGGTGTTATATATATAATAGAAGAATGTTTTTCAAGGTCTTTTAATTATACGCACCCTAAGGGGTGGTTCAAGTTGAGGTGATCTACATCTAATGTGCTTCAATGGTCTAAAAAACCATTTCCTAAACATGTTCATATAAATTTTTTAAAAATATTATTTTTATATCAAATAAATGGAATGTATAGATTACATAACAACATAAAAATTTATAAACACCTATACATTAAGGGAAAAGTAGTAGAAAACCTACATTATCATAGTTTTATACTCCTCATCCAAAATTATACTCTGATCTAGGACAGAATGAGAAAAAATTAGAAACTAAAAAACAACCATAAAATGGGGAAGAATATCTCATATGGTGTTAACATCAATGATGGTGAAATAAGTAGAGAAAATATGTAAGGTAAATGTTAGTAAATTTCATAGGTTAGAAATGTGACCAACGATGATTGAAACATAGTCTAGATGAAAGAGATATCTCAAATTAGAGAATAGATAGAGGGAGTATCTCCCATAGTGGTACTCAATTTGAAAAAATAGTGGATAAAATGAGGATAAATAGTTAAAGTGTTAGAGGAGAAAATGATAAATTCCCACTTTTTAAAGTGGTAGAAGGATTTGTTATAAAATTTTCCTAACTATGCACCAACCATGTGATAGTCACTATTCATGTCAACGCCCATTTTTGGGTTCTTTCAAATGATTATACATGCCATGTGAAAACTACGTGTTTGGAACTATCCATGTACACAACCCCTTCATTATTCACGCACATTGATAGACAAACAGTGAACAAACCATGCGTTTGGAACATTCTATAAGCCCACACACCACATGATTTGGGTCCATGGTTAAAAAAACTATTGTAAAACAATGTTTGATTACTCTACAATAAATTTTATGTCTTACATGATCATGAGAATCCTATTTCATCGTTTGGAAAAAGATGCTTTACCCTCCCAGGCCCGCTTGGTCCAGGGGAACAATATGTAATAACAATGTGCCTTAACCTATCTCTAAAAAAAGAACTCTAGGCCTCACACTTGTAGAAACCCGGGACACCCTGAGAGGGGAGGGGTGAATCCGGGTGTCAACTTTTTCTTTTAAACTGATGGATATTATTCCCACATTGGTAGGAAATAGTTTAATTTGTAGTATGGATATGAGAAGAAATCAAACATTCACATACAGAGAGAAAACAAAAAACTTTTTACTTTGTCCACCACTGAGGGTTACGTCAAGGAGGATATTCCGATAGGTTGTCGATCGTACCAAATTCCACTATTCTTCACCAGTTGTGGATTACAAAGGTTCGGGAAAAATCACTTTGTCCCAGGCTCACTACCTTTCCAACTATTCAGGGATAACGCACAACGTCCCTCAGGTCACTCCTATTGACTCCCCCTAGCTCACTGCCTCTGGTGAAGTCCCAATCAGTTTATAGATGTGAAGGTATCTTCAATAGATTCACATTGAAGTCTTTGCCTCTTCATAGCACGAGACTCTGCTTGCATCAAATTTCGGAAATGATGCACTTGTACGCACTGAACCACTGAACCGGATAAACAAAAAGTGCAAACAGGATACACAAAAGATTTCGCGCAGCAACCACCCTTTGTGTGAAAGTTCTCACATTTTCACGCAATACCTAATTTTCACATGGAAAAATATTTTTCACAATTTCATTTTTTAGGCGCAACCTCTCCTTTTTCGCGCAGCTCCAAATTTTCCACGCAAGCTAGAATTTTTTGCACAGCTAAGAGTTTTTCACACAGCTCAGAATTTTTTGTGCATCTCAGAATTTTTCGCACAGCTCCCTTTACGTGAACCTTTTATGCACATTAGACCTCAGATATTCTCTGAGTCTTCAACCATACCGAATGAGGGGGGTCACCTCTTATTTATAGGTATCTCAGACCCCCGTATGAAAAACCCCTGGTGGCATGAAAAACCTCCCATGTGGCACGTAATATTTAACGCAGGTATAATTTTTTGTGCACATCTCCAGATTTTTTGTGTAGCCCAAGCCTTTTCCAATTTTCGACATTCTGATTCTGAAACACTATTTGTGTGAAATACTTCGATCCGCTATTTCGCGCGCCACACTGTTTTTAGTGACCAACTAAAATATTTCATGTAGGGACCTCCTTTTTCGTGCACCACTTATTCTTTGTGCACACCTCCTTTTACTAACAATCAATGTCTTTATTTTCTAATTTTGAGTTCCAAAAATTTGGAAAACACTGGGAAACGACACCATCATCAATACTGTTGTCTGCTTAAACTGTATGATCACTTTGCTGGCACACATTCTGAACTTCCACTAAGGAATGAAAATAAACACAAACCATACTCCATTTCATTCATAGAATAACCATGGTTCCGAAAATTCTAAGTTCAAATTCTCTTAAAACCTCATTAATCTCTTTAAGAACATTGATATAGAAAAAAGAAGGTTAGCCTAAAAAATTGATATGTACCTAAAAATTAAATATTTTATATATGAAAATAAAATTCATGACTTATATTATAAAAAGAAAATAATAAGGTTTTAAACAACTTATGTATGGTTCCTTATTCAGTTATAAGAGATAGTGGTTTCTAGGAACAAACCTTTCTCATATTTATTTTCATTATCCTTTTACAACCAAATACTAAAAACAATTATTTAGATAATATCCAAAATATGAATATGATAACATAAATTATGAATAAGTCTTTCCATAAAACATGTTTTTTTACATGTGATAATTTTGGATCAACCTATGAATCTATTTATTCAATATATGATTATCCAATTTAATTTTCCAAGTAGTCTTTTAACACAATGATATTCAATACCTCATAATGGTTCATATGAAGTTCGTGATTAACCAAAGTACATCCCCTAAAAGTTTCTATCAAGGTGCTTAGTAAGGCCTCTTTGTCATGCACCAGGTCATAATTGAGATAATACCTAAAAGGATACTTTTAGGGTTATTACCAAAAGGTATATTTGTTCGAAAACCACATCCATGTTATATTATCTAGAAAGGGATTCAATTTCAAGGAAAACCAGATAATAATAACATTACCAAAACATAAGGATGTAATCCTATACTTAGAATCTCTCTTAGTACTTTAACTAATGTTATCTCATCTTAATAACAAAATTAAAAGTGTATCATTACCTTAACATTAAATTATATACTATCCTAAAGTGTTATCTATAAATTTAAAATTATAATCAACAATTAATTGTTTAACAACTAAGTCTTCCACAGCTAATATCATATCCTCTAAAGTTGTCTAAAACATTCATTTAATGTCAACTATGATGACTCAGACTCATATATACAGGGAAGTTGATCAAGATATAAATATTCATTAATAGTAATGAATTGTGATAACTTGATCAGCTGATTGACAATAACCAAAATAGAATTATGGACATTGGATGATTTGGGGAGTCTAATGGAAAAATACCTGGTTATTTTTTCCTTTTATATTTTGGTATGGTTATTGGTAGTAACATCCCCTTATAAATTTTTCTCTAATACTTAACTTGATTACATACCAAACACTAAGATATATACTCTTAATATCACTCTTTAGGTTTTCCCATCATAAAATTAATTCCAAATTTCTATACATCTTCATACATTCAGGATGGATAGAGAATGATAAACATTGACCTTCACCTAATATCAATTTTTATAAGTTTGGTATGGATGAAACACATTCATGGTATATGAACCTTATCATTCCATCAAAATCATGGTTGAACATAGGAACACTTATCAATTTCTTTTTGTAAATTTTTATCTTCTTTCTTTTCCAATTTAATATTTACATGGATATATGGGTTAACACTAATTTTCAAAAAAATAATACTTCTCCCCATCCTTTAGGTTTTCCAATTCCTCTTTTAAAAAACCAAAATATTTGAACATTTCTGATCCCCATCATAGATATGCTACTATGAACCGTTCAACTAAAAGCTTAAGAAACCATGTTCACTTTCATGTGGTGGTAATATGCTGTGCATTCATAATATTTTATTAACTCTAACCATTTTCTCTAATAAATAATCATATCTTTTTGAGTGATTATATACTTCAAACCTTTATGAGTGGTATATATTTCTCACATATTTATATATATATATATATAGATAATGCATCAATTTATTTAATGACAATATAACAACCACTAACACAATATCATGATTTTTTAATTTTTCTCAACCCATCAATTTTCATGAGGATTACGATATAACCATATCATTTTTCCTATGGATGCATCCAATTGTGTTGTGTGATTCATAAGTATAAATATAAAACCCTACTCAAATATAGGGTATTGTTACCATATGTGAACTAACTAACCTTATCAATAGATATTCCTTTGGTATATCCTTCTTCACAACCCTTAATTGATGATATCAAGAAGGAAGGTAAATATTGGAAAATAATTTATTTCCACCTAATTGATCAAAATATTTTTCACTATAGGGTATTGGATACTTGTTCTTCATAGTGATCATATTATGTTTCTAGAAATCAATATAGAGTCTCATTGAATATTCATTCTTCTTAAAAGAAGAACTGGTGTACCACAAGGTGATGCAATTTTCTAAATGAATCTCTCTAGCATGTTGTAGGCTTTATCCATGTCTAATTTTATAATAATGTTTGAACTGAAAACTTTGTTATTAAAATCCTCTACTATATCTTGGTAAATCCCAACTACACCTTTTATGCCTCTTCCTTTAATAAACCCATGTTGTTCCTACAAAACTATCCTAGGAATCATTCTTTTTAAACTCTTATTAATAATTTTGGACATGATCTTATAATAAAATTGCATGAGCATATTGGTAAAAATTGAGAAAAGGTTTCAGGCTATTTGGCCTTCTGAATTAGCACCAATTTGGTAACAGAAGAATCCCTCAGGAGGTGCCCACTTAAAAATGTATCACTTTTCCTCCCAAATATGTAGGCTAATAATGTGATTAATATTTAATTCCTATAACTAAAAAGGGTCAACTCTATTTGGAATCATTGAAATAGTTGAAGCACTATGTATGAGTTCAATTGAAAACTCATTTTCATTATTGGGAAGAAGCTTATGATTCTTTTAGAGACCCCAAACCTGACGTACATGGACATTACATTACTTTTTCCGAATACTTAATACATAACAAAAACAAACACCGAAGGACTGTAATAGTTTAGTGTCTTTGGAAACTCGGAACATAATTTTCTAATCGTGGTGAAAGATCTTCAAAATATCCCATAATTATCTTCCCCTTTTGTTTTCTTACCTAAAACCGTTCTTTATATCCTGGGGAAAAGAAAACATATAAAGGGTGAGATCTAATGCTCAGTAATGGTAAACATATAGAACGTAAAACAATCCATAAAAATTTGAATGCAAAAACTTGAACATAATATCTAAACATCAAAATCTTGAGCAAAGACATAAATCTAGGAAGTACATAAGGCATATATCATAAAGGAACATCAATGATGATAAAATATCATGGGAATAAAACATTTAATTGTGGAAAACCATTAAACACATGATATGATTTCCATAGTAGCCAGGGCATTGCTGCCAAGACCATCTTAGTGGACAAAGTCCCTTTCTGAATCGAGTTCAATCCTCGTTTCAGTCATGTAAAACTGAACCGGATTAACTTACCATTCCATCCATGTATATCTCATGAGATATAAATATTTACCCAACAGATTGAAGGGTGATATATGTCCCACCCATCTTATAATGGAATCATTCTTACTTGTGCCACAACATGAACTTAAATCATTCATCATTACACAAAGTATAAAATGGGTTTCATAATCATCATCCCATCATAACATAATCCATGAAAAAAATGGATATCATTTCATCATAAGAAAACTTAAACCATGTAAATTATACTTGAAACATACAGATATGAAATAATGTCATCTTATATGGAAAATGGTTTTGATAAAACACTTGAAATTCATTCTTGAGGAAAATATCCTTTTATCTTCAAAATCATTTTATTTTCAAAAAATGCCATGAAATTTTAAAATAAAAGGATTTTGTTGAGAATAGTCAGGAAATATTGTAGATTATGATTCATGAAAATAAGGTGTTATAAAACTATAAAAATCATTTCATTCCGTATAAGTTAAAGAAAACATTCTCCGTGTACTTTTAACAGAAAAGTCAAAAAGTACCACCTATGGTAAGAAAAAGAAAGATTCCTTCCATAACACAAAGTAAAATTAAATATGGGTAAAATGACTTTAAACATACATTGAATAATATTAAACACTTTATGAAAACATTTTTATGGACACGGATGAATAATATAACCCCAGTAAATACTTACGAATAATCAATCTCGGATAAAAATTGAGATTGCAAAATTATCCCTTACCTTATGTCTGTTATTCATCGTATGTATCTGAACCTCCTATATAATGATTTAAATAATTTCATTGACTTATTAAAGAATAATATTCATTGTTAGGATATTATATATGGTTCACTTATGACTTTATATTACCTGTTCTTTTATAAATTCCATGTTAAAGTAGCGTTTTGGGTAAAATCATTTCATTTATTGTACGTGTTTCGATTTATTGTTCTTGATATTATTATTACATATATCATGATTTACTTACTTATAGAATGTAAATCATGATTTATATATCATATATATTCAGTATATATATATATATATAATAGATAGATGAATTAAATGAAATACACCATTCGTGGAGACGGTAGGCCGTACGTACGCTTGAACTCTATTTTCCTTTCTTTATTGACTTGAAAGGAATTAAGTACACGACATACCCAAATATATAAATAAATAAATCCAGAAGAATTATTATTTAATATATTTCATGATTACTTATTATATATAATTTATAATCATTCTTGAATTTTTAACATGGAAAATGAATCTCATCGCGTCGTGGAGACGGTAATCCATAAGTATAGACGAGCGATGATATCATTCCCATATTTATTGAATGGAATTAGAGTGGATTATATAATATCATAGAATTAGTATGATGTTATAATAATGATATATAGTTATTCTTTACACGATCATACCCATCCAAGTAAGGTGGTGGTGGAAAAACAGATTACACCATGGTGTGGAGACGGTATTCCGTACGTACGCACACGCGGTGATTTCATTTTCCATAGGATGGATGGAAGGTGAAATAGGGTTATTTAATATTTATAATAAAATATACGAATATAAGTAATACTGATGTTATTACTTTATAATGAAACAACTAAATAAGAAGAAGTAGAAGAAGAAAGAAACTTGAAAGAGTCGGTAGAAGAGATTACCTCTTCCTCGACACACCTCCTTTAAACATCATCTTAGGACACTAGAGTTGGTATTTTGAGAATACCAGAACCTCTATGATAGAACTAGAGAGGTTTAGAAGATTAATATTTAGGGTTTGGCAACGTTTCAAAGCTCAAAAGGGTGTGAAGAGAAGAGGGAAGGGGTGCCCTTTTTTTAAGGGAGGAGAGGGGCACCTTTGTTAAAACACAAAATATTATTTTATAATAAAGTCATATTCAGTTTTTAATAGCTCCAAATTGATTTATTTCGAAGATAAGGTGGGTATGGGTCGAAATACTCTCAACCAGTAGGTTTTAGAAAAGTTTAGGTTATTATTTTATCCTTATCATTTAGATTTAACTCTATGTTAAATAATTTAACTTTTACCTTGTCTTTTTGTTTTCTTACACTATAAGGTTAATAAACTTACTATAACAAGCCAAAAGATCCCCAAGTGGTTCATTATTAATATATATATATTTATATAAGTCATTTGGCCCAACCATATATTTTTTAGTAATAAAATAACAATTAATAATATAATATTTTTTTTAAAAACTATTTTATGTCAATTTCGACACTATTTGGTACTTGATTGTTTTGAAACTCATAACCACATTATTAGTTCGAAAAAGGTTAATTGAATCAATAATAACATGTAATATTAACCTATAAAATTATTTTAATTCATAAAAAGTCTCAAATTACATTTATTTGGGTATTTATAATATCAATTATGTTAATATTTCATTAATAAGGTAATTACTGCATCATCATTGTGCCATAAATAAATTAAATTATTTAATGTATAAAAATTATAAATTAAATAATATTATGTATTAAATATTTTTATATTTCTAATGAATATTTATAGTCGAATTTATCTTATGTATAACCCTATATGAAAAATGTTTCAGTTATTAATCTTTGAATTTAACAATTTTAACTCTTTTTCAAATAAAATAATAATAAATGTTCTAATCTAATCCAAGTGGACCTAAAGGGTAATATTTTATTCCTAAGATTTTTTTGGACTAATTACACTTATCCAATAGAATTAGAAAATGTGTTAGGGTAATAATAATATCATTATTACCCTCAATTACCCTATTTACTTTTAATCGTGGTAAAAAAGTAAAAAGTTACTATTCACCAAAAATTATTTTTATCTTATTGAACCACATTTTACTCATTGATTTTAACCGTGTCTCTTGGATTTTCGAAATTCCACTCACAGAAGCGGTAAAATTAAGTTTTGTGAAAATTTTCAAATTCTCATTGGAGGTGGGAAAAAGACGGGGAAGAGTTCAATAAAATTTTCATATATCTAAAATTATTATAAAAGGACTCCAATGAATTACATTGAACTTATATAGGTATTATGTATCAATTATGACCAAAAATAAATTTAAATAAAATAAATAATTATTTAAATAAAAAGTCAGTTTTTCAATAGTAACCCAGTGTTTTCACTATTCATCAAAAATCGAAAGTTTCCAGAAAAATACCAAAAATTCACCCTAGGATAATTTTTATATTTCGAATCCAAAAATGAAGCCCATTTTGAAAAATATAATTTCAAAAAGTGGGTATTACTATTCACAGCGGCTAGTTCATAATAATATTATTGTAATATCTCATTTAGTGAAACTTGGTATTGCGTACAACACACGCTATCGTTGAAGGTCTTGATTGCGTGTAATGAAAGCCAAGTCAAGGATGTGTGTAGTGAAATATCCGTTTTCTGTTGCATATAACAAAATCAAAACTTATTTCATTTATATATTAAACCAAATCTATTCTTAATTTTGCGTAAAATAATTTCCCAAAAACGGACTTGAAATTGTCTGTACCATGATCCAAGAATCGTGTTGCGTATATTGAAAGCTAATATGGTGTTTCTTACAGTACAAGCTAATCTTGGTGTAGTTTATAATAGAAGACATCAAAGAAATTAAAAAAATAATATATCTCATAAAATCGAGGGGTGTTACATTCTACCCCCCTTAAAATGAATTTCTCCGTCGAAATTCACCAGGGTTATAAATGGTTTTGTACTTGAAATTTTCTTTCATAGAAACCCACATCATAAAAAGGAATACGAAAACTTAACTTTAAAAACTAAATTATGAAACTTAATGGTTACCCATATTAACTAATCACTGGGTATCCACATAGGAGAACATAGGTGAAAATATGGATGTTGAAGTGAAATTTAACCATTATGTTCTGATGGAGAGTGGTAGAGAACATGGATATGAAAAAAGACAACAATCCCAAAGCCATAAATTTGTGATGATCTATGGTACCATTGGATTCATCAGATATAAGAGCACTAGGACAACATTTTTGGTTTTCAATATAATTTCGCTAAAGTTGAATATTTTGAATTATAAGAAATTCATACATGATTTTTGGTACAATCTCACTGTTGTTTGTGCCTTGAAAAATTTCCACTTCATCTCTTAAATAAATGAAGTTGAATTTCTCTTCCGTGAAGTGTTATCAGATCATGTGATACAATGATAGGTCATTTCATCTATCTGAAACATAAGGTTAGCAAAAGTTATAAACATAAGTCCATATATGGTGAGATTAATCATATATGGTTCCTAAAATGGACGTATACTTCATATATCATACCACATAATAAATTGAAACTAATTTATACTAACCAGGGACATCCTGTAGGCTAGCTATAGGCGATAAAGGCCTGTCGCACTTCGGTTGTGGGTTCAATTCCCACAGCCTTGTCCGACGCGATGGGTTGTCTCCCATCCTACGAGTTTCCCTTTTTCTAAAGCAATACTTATTATAACATTCCATCAATAATATCAAAAAAGATATAGCCTTAATCAATACTAACTTATGTTATAACGACCCATACTTTACATACATTGTTAGTACTTCAAAATTGAAGTACACTTATTACAACATATAACAAAACCATGAAAGGACCGTATAGGTATAGTGTCTTTAGAAACTGGGAAACATAAACAACTGGTTCATAAGGCATCTACATTGTCTCCCATTTATTTCATCATATATATAGTCCCTTTTGTCATATCTTACTTAATAAACTTCTTCTTGACCTAGGGAAAGAAAACATACCAAAGTGTGAGCTCAAATGCTCAGTAAGGGTAAACAAAAGAAATATCAATCACATCATATTCATAAGAAGATATCATTTTGTAAATCTTACCCTGCAAAACAGATCATAATTTCATAACATGGGATAAATCATTGTAGTGAAATGTAATCACAATAATCATAACATATAACATGAAGTTTTGTGGAATACACACATAATCATAGAGAATCATTTCTTATTAGTCAAGACTCATTGCTAAGACTATCTTAGTGGACAAAGTCCATTTATGAACCAAGTTCATTCCTCATTTCAGTCCTGTTTCACTGAACCGGTTTAACCTGCCGTTCCATCCATGTCTATCTCATGAGATATAAAATCTTTACCCAATGCATTAGAGGGAGATATAGGTCCCACCCATCTCATAATGATACCATTCTTATGTGTTCCACAAAATCATAAACCATACATCATAGCATAACCCATGTAATAAAAATGGGATTCTTAAACATCGTGACATCATAAATAATTTCATATAAGATAAAGGAATTCATAAAAATAATTTCATCACAACATAATCAAATCAATGTAATAATATAGATAGAAACAGAACCCTTTATTATCTTAGATGGAAAATAATTTTGATAAAACACTTGAACTCCATTCGTGAGGAAAATATCCTTTCTACTTCAAAAACACTTTTCCTTTCATAGCATGTCATACAATTTTAAACTAAAAAAAGTTGATTAAAAATAAACATGAAAACATTTAAAGGAAGATTCTTGGAAATAATTTTTTAAAAATCCATTCATTCCGTATAAGTTAAAAAAACATTCTTCTCATACTTATGTCAGAAAAGTCAAAAAGTCCCTCTTACGAAAAACGACAAAAGATTCCTTTCATATCTTTTACTGAAAACTCACTGAAGGGTAAAATTGTATTTAAACAATTGTAGGTTGATGGAAATAACATTACATATTGAGGAAACATAGATGTGGATGATAAATATTCCCCAGTAAATTCTGAAGTATAAACAATCTCGGATAAAAAAGAGATTGTGAGATTTTCCCTTACCTTAGGTCCGATTTACTTTGTAAGTGTCCGAACCTCCTGTATAATGATTTAAATAATGTCATTGACTTATTCCAAAATCATACTCATTGTTATGATATCATATATAGTCATATTCTTAGCTTATTATTAGTAATATTTCATTACTACTTGTTATTCGGGTGTTTATTACTTTTTGTTATTATGCGTGTTTTGTCGAATAAATTCTTATTCTTATTTTTAGGTTATATATACCTCATTTCCAGAATGGTATTAGTGTAATATATATCATATTTATTCACTCAATTCATTTATGTAATCATTATGCAATGAAAATCATGTAGAACGAGTGGCATCACATCGTGGAGACGGTATTCTGTACGTATGCCCGAGCGATGATATCGTTTCCAAGATCGTGGAATTGTATTGGAGTGTATGTATACTATTTCAGAATAAATATCACATTATAATAATTATATATAGTTATTATTTACACCATTATACCCATCCAAGTAATGTGGTGGTGGGAAATAGATTACACCACGGCGTGGAGACGATATTCCGTACGTACGCATGCGCGGTGATTTCATTTTCCATAGGATGGATAGATGGTGAAATAGGGTTGATTCATACTTATAATAACATATCCGTATATTAGTGATACTGATGTTATTAATTCATAATTAAACAACTAAAGAAGAAGAAGTGTAAGAAGAAATAAAGTTGAATGAATCGTTAACGGACATTACCTCTTCTTTGAAGCGCCTCTTTGAGACCTCCTTTTAGGGCACTAAATTTGGTCTTTGAAGAAGACCAGGACCTCTAGGATGTTTCTAGGGAAGTGTAGAGGAGAAATTGGTAGGTTTAAGCCGAGCTTGAAGGCTCAATGTGGTGTGAGGAAGAGAGGGAGGAGGTGCCCTTTTATAAGGGAGGAGAGGGTCACCTTTGGAAAAACTAAAAATATTATTTTATTATAAAGTCATATTCGGTTTTTAATAGCTCCAAATTGATTTATTTCGAAGCTAAGGTGGGTATTGGTTGCAATACTCTAATACAATAGAATTTAGACAAGTTTAGGGTTCTATTGTAACCTTATCATTTAGATTTAACATTAAGTTAAATAAATTTACTATTACTGTGTCTTTTTTTTCTTACACTATAAGGTTAATAAACTTACTATAACAAGCCAAACGAACCCCAAGTTGTCTATTATTAATATATATAACCTTATCTAAGTCATATGGCTGAACCTTAGATTTTTATGAATAAAATAACAATTAATAATATAATATTTGTTTTAAAAACTATTTTATGTCAATTTTGACACTATTTAGTAATTGATTTTTGTGAAAATCATAACAGAATTATTAGTTCTAAAAAAGATGATTAAATCAATAATAACATGTAATATTAACCTATAAAATTAATGTAATTCATAAAAAGTCTCAAATTAAATTTATTTGGGTATTTATAACATTAATTATGTCAATATTTCATTAATAAGATAATTACTGCATCATGTTTGTGTCATAAATAAATTAAATTTTTTAATTTCTAAAAATTAAAAATAAATTACCATTATGTATTAAATCGTTATATATTTATAATGAATATTTATAGTCGAATTTATCTTATGTATAACCCTATATTAAAAATTATTTTCTTATTAAACATTGATTTTAACTATTTTAACCCTTATTTAAATAAATTAATAATAAATGTCCTAAGCTAATCCAAGTGGGCCTAAGTGGTCATATTGTATTCCTAAGGTTATTTTTGGTCGAATTACACTTATCCAATAGAATTAGGACATGTGTTAGGGTAATAATAATATCATTTTAACCCTTAATTACCCTATTTACTTTTAACCGTGGTAAATAAAAGTAAAAAGTTACTATTCACCAAAAATTATTTTCATCTCATTGAACCACCATTTACATAGTGACATCAACCGCGTCTCTCGGATTTTTGAAATTACACTCACAGAAGCGGTAAAATTAAGTTTTATGTAAATTTGCAAATTCTCCTAGGAGGTGGGTAAAAGACGGTGCAAAGTTCAATAATAATTTTATATATCTAAAATTATTATAAAATTATTCCAATGAATTACATTGAACTTATATAGGTATTATGTATCAATTTTGACCTAAAATAAATTTAAATAAAATAAATAATTATTTAAATAAAAGTCGGTTTTTAAATAGTAACCCAGTGTTTTCACTATTCTTCAAAAATTGAAAGTTTGCAGAAAAATACCAAAATTTCACCCTAGGAAAATTTCATTATTCTGAATCCAAAAATGAAGTCCATTTTGAAAAATAAGATTTACAAAATTTCAAAAGGTGGTTATTACTATTCATAACAGCTAGTTTTAATAATGTTATAATAGCATATCGTTGTTTAGTGAAACTAGGTATTGCGTACGACACAATCTATCAAGGAAGGTCGCGATTGAGTGTAAAGAAATCCCTACTAGTGTTGTGTGTAGTGAAAGATTACTTTGATGATTTATATAAAATAAAAACAAAATATTTCTTATAAATGTCTCGGGTGCTACATTCTACCCCCCTTAAAATGAATTTCGCCCTCGAAATTCGTCACTTGTAACAAACAGATGAGGATACCTCTCCCTCATAATATCCTCAAGATCCCATGTAGCATCTTCTAATTGGTGGTTCCTCCATAAAAATTTCACCAAGCGAGTGTTCTTTTTCCGTAGAACTTTTTCACTATGATCGAGAATCTCTATCGGCTGTTCTTCATAAGAATGATCTTGTTCCAGCGGTACAACTTCTGAGCTAAGTACATGTGAAGGATCAGGTATGTACTTTCTCAAGAGAGATACATGGAACACATCATGAACTTGAGAGAGATTAGGTGGAAGCTCCAATCAGTATTCTACCTTCCCAACACGATCCAATATTTCAAAAGGACGGATATAACTACGGCTCAACTTTCCCTTCTTTCCAAATCTCATTACTCTCTTCCAAGGAGATATTCATATGAACACTTTATCACCCACTTCAAACTCTAAGTCTTTTCTTCGGTTGTCGGCATAACTCTTTTGTTGACTATGATCTACTCTTATGTGTTGTTGAATAGATCAGACCTTTTCTTCCATCTCATCAACATGATCAGGTCCTAATAGCTTTCTTTCCCCAACTTCATCCCAGCAAGTTGGAGTCCTGCATTTCTTTCCATAGAGAGCTTCATAAGGAGCAATCTGAATACTGGAGTGAAAGCTATTATTATAAGAAAATTCCACCAAAGGTAGTTTTTGATCCCAACCACCTTTGAAATCCATAGAGAAAACTCTTAACATATCTTCTAGAGTTTGAATTTTCCTCTCAGACTGACCGTCTGTCTGAGGATGATAAGCAGTGCTAAAACTCAACTCTGTATCCAGAGTATGCTAAAGACTTCTCCAGAACATTGAGGTAAACCTCGGATCCCGATCAGATATAATAGAAAGTGGTACTCTATGCAATCATACCACTTCCTTTACATATATCCTGGAAAGCTGATCCAGATAGAAATCTTTTCTAATAGCAATTAAGTACGATCAACTATGTCCCAGATAGCATTTTTGCCTTTGGATGTTTTAGGAAGTCCTGTGACAAAGTCCATAGTGATGTTTTCCCATTTCCATTCGGGTATGAGTAACGGTTGTAACATCACCTTAGAATTCTGTCTCTCAGCTTTAACTTGCTGACAAACCAAGCATCGAGAGACATATTCAGCAACATCTCTTTTCATTCCATCCCACTAGAAGTACTCTTTCAGGTCCCTATACATCTTCGTGCTTCCAGGATGAATAGAGAATGAAGAACTATGAGCCTCATCCAGCAGCTCCTTCTTTAATTCGGGGATGGGAGGAACACAAACCCTATTCCTAAACTTTGTTATCCCATCACAATCAAGGTTGAATTCAGGAACATTTCTCACCTTCTTTTGTAACTCTACATCTTCTTTCTGTGACGCTTTAATCTTAACATGTATAGATGGTTGAAAATTCATTTGATAAAGATACGATTTTCCCCTTTCATTATAATTCCATGATCAATCCTTTATAAATCCATAAATATTGGATCTTTTGTGATCCTCATCATGGATAAACTGGCTTTGCCTTGTCGACATAATGCATCTTCCACCTTGTTTGCTTTCACAAGGTGGTAATGAATTGAGCATTCGTAATCCTTAATAAGCTCCAACCATCTTATTTGGCGCATATTCAGCTCCTTTTGTGTGAAAATATACTTTAAACTTTAATGATCAGTATAAATGTCACACCTTTCTCCATAAATATAATTCCTCTAAATATTTAATGCAAAGATTACAACAGCTAACTCCAAATCATGAGTTGGGTAATTTTGCTCATGTATTTTCAATTTTCATGAGGCATAAGCTATCACCATATCATTTTGCATAAGAACACACCCCAATCCCTTCTTGGATGAATCATTATAGATCAAAAACCTTTCTCCACTACAAGGTAGTGTGAGCACAGGTGCACTGGATAACCTTCTTTTCAACTCCTTGAAATTCTATTCACATTCCTCCTTCCAAACAAACTTAACTCCTTTTCGAGTCAAACTGGTGAGTAGATTATATAATCGTGAATAATCATTCACAAAACGTCAATAATATCCAGCCAAACCAAGAAAACATCGGATCTCAGTTACTGTTGTTGGTCTCGACCATCTTTCAATAACCTCTTTTTTTTATGGATCCACAGATATCCCCTCTTTTGAGATTATATAACCAAAAAATGAAACTTTTTGAAGCCAAAATTCACACTTGGTAAATTTTTCATAATGATTCTCCTTTCTCAGGGTCTTCAATATAATTCTCAAGTGATCTTCATGTTCTTCCTTGATCATTGAATATACAAGAATATCGTCTATAAAGACTACCAAAAACTGATCAAGATAGTCTCTAAATACTCAATTCATTAGATCCATGAAGATAGAAGGGGAATTAGTAAGACCAAATGGCATCACTATAAATTGATAGCGTCCATACCTTGTATGGAAAGCCGTCTTTGGTATATCCTCCCTTTTGACATTTACTTGATGATACCCTGAACGAAGATCAATCTTGGAAAAGTATTGAGCTCCACATAGTTGGTCAAATAAATCAACAATGAATGGGATAGGATATTTGTTCTTGATAGTGATCTTCTTAAGTTCTCGATAATCAATGTAGAGTCTCATTGATCCATCTTTCTTCTTAACAAACAAAACAGGTGCTCTCTAAGGTGACGCACTAGGGCGTATGAACCCCTTATCAAGATTCTCTTGGAGTTGCTTCTTCAAATCCTGCATCTCAATTGGGGCCATTCTATAAGGTGTCTTTAAAATAGGTAAAGCACCGGGTACGAGTTCTATTGAAACCTCAACTTCACGATTTGTTGGAAGAACCGGCAATTCCTCCGGAAAGACATCATCAAACTCTCATACAATGGGCATATTATTAATCGTGAGTTTCTCACCAACCATTTGAGATAAATAACCTTCATTTAGTGGAATCAAGACCCATAAGATGGAATAAATTTCTACTGGAAGGTTATGTTCATCCTTGCATCGATAGATGATCAAATATTGATCTGGAATATGAAATTTGACTTCCCTTCTTTGGAAATTTATATAAGATCCATATAGAGAAAGCCAATCCATGCCAAGAATCACATCAAATTCCACTATAGGGAGGATCACAATATTTGAAGGAAGCACTTTCCCACAAACTTCAATCAGGGAAGAATTATAAACTTTTGATGCGACTGTTGTGCCATTAGGGGTTGTCAGAGCTAACTCAACATCTAATTGTTGAGGTAATACGGTGATACCCTTAGAAAAGTATTCAGAAATAAAGGAGTGGGTTGATCCAGAATCAAATAAAAAAATTTCTACTTTATAGTGGATGGTAAGTGTACCTTTCACCACATAGTTATTGTACTCCACATCGCTGATAGAAATTGCATGTGACTTTCCTTTTTCTTTAGCCTTAAGAGTTTTTTGACGTCGATCATCATAAAAAATCCTTGGATTAGGGCATTGATTGGCATAATTCCCCATTTTCTTGCACTTGTAACATTGAAGTGTAGGAGGTGCACTTTGTGTAGCCTTTTAATTGTTCGCATCACTAGATATCTTCTTCCCATCATTGGGGTATTCAAATGCCCGATGACCTTCCTTTCAACATTTGAAACATTTACTTGTCCCTTTAAGACAACTCCCTCCATGTTTCCTTCCACACTTTGAGCATAAGGGAAAACTCATCTTCTTTTCAGTGTGCTCTTTAGATTTTCCTTTGAATTCCATTTTCCTCTTCTTATCAAACCCATATGACTAATGGGTTACTCCAATCTCCATCTCAACTTTTAGAGCACATCGAACGATTTCCTCATAGCTATTGAAGTCCCTTATGGGTAACACCCTTCGAAGACTTGGTTTTAAGCCACTAAAGTATCGATCGATCTTACTCTTAGGTTCGATAATAATACCAGAAGCATACCTTGCAAGTCTTGTAAAATTTGATTCATAGGTACCAACAGATTCATCATCTTTTTTGCTTTAGTTCAAGAAACTCCTTCTCCATCTTTGTTCGGAGAATAAGAGGGAAGTACTTATTGAAAAATAAGTTCTTGAACTCATCCCATTCCATGGACTCAAGTTCATCTCATGGCCTCGTATTCTTGATAAGATTTCACCATTAACCAACATCACCTTCTAAACGATACACTGCTTAGATGACATTATCATGTTCAGAACATTGAAGAACTAAAAATATCTTTTCAGTAGTACTGATCCATTGTTCATCAACTAATAGATCAGTAGACCCGCTGAATGAAGGTGGACGCTATCTCATGAAGGATTCAACAGAATGTTGCTCCTTTCTTTGCTCGTTTGGAAGTCCTTCATGATTCATATCTTGAGAATGTTGTGTGAGCATGGCTACAAGATTTTTCATTCCAGCTCCCATAACATTTGGTTGCTCAGGGGGACAATCATTGCATTGCCCGTCGCATTCCGCATTAACACGGTTCCTTCGGGTTCCAGCCATTGACTAAAACCAAGAAGAATAGTGTGAGAAACACTAATTATAATAGGAAAACCACATAATAAAGAATAAAATTTCACACTTAAGGTCTTATCATAGGTTATTCATGGCCGTTTCTAAAACACTAAGATTGTGTTCTACGTTTAGACTTTTCGTTAGGGTTCTTACTAAGGATTTCACATCCTAGTTTCCAAAGGTTGACTATACCTTTCCTCTGATACCAACTATAACGAACCATACTTTACATACATTGTTAGTACTTCAAAACTGAAGTACACTTATTAAAACATATAAAAAACCCTGAAAGGACTGTATAGGTATAGTGTCTTTAGAAACTGTGAAATATAAACAACTGGTTCATAAGGCGTCTACACTGTCTCCCATTTATTTCATCATATATATAGTCCATTTTGGCATATCTTACTTAATAAACTTTTTCCTGACCTGGGGAAAGAAAACATACAAAAGGGTGAGCTCAAATGCTCAGTAAGGGTGAAGAAAAGAAATATCAATCACATTATATTCATAAGAACATAACATTTTGGAAATCATACCCTGCAAAAGAGATCATAATTTCATAACATGTGAAAAATCATTGTAGTGAAATGTAATCATAATAATCATAACTTAAAACATGAAGCTCTGTGGAATACACACATAATAATAGAGAATCATTTCTTATTAGTCAAGACTCATTGCCAAGACTATGTTAGTGGACAAAGTCCATTTCTGAACCGAGTTCATTCCTCTTTTCCGTTCTATTTCACTGAACTGGTTTAACCTACCGTTCCAGCCATGTCTATCTCATGAGATATAAAATCTTTACCAAATTAATTGGAGGGAGATATAGGTCCCACCCATATTATAATTATACCATTATTATGTGTGCCACAAAATCATAAACCATACATCATAGGATAACCCATGTAATAAAAATGGGATTCTTAAACATCGTGATATCATAAAACAATTCATATAAGATAAAATAATTCATAAAAATAATTTCATCACAACATAATAAAATCAGTGTAATAATAGGGATATAAATAGAACCATTTATTATCCTAGATGGAAAATAATTTTGATAAAACACTTGAACTCCATTCTTGAGGAAAATATCATTTCTACTTCAAAAACATTTTTCCTTTCTTAACATGTCATACAATTTTAAACTAAAAGAAGTTGATTAAAAATAAACATGAAAACTTGTAAAGGAGTCTTCTTTGAATTTATGTTTTAAAAATCCATTCATTCCATATAAGTTAAAAAACATTCTTCTCATACTTATGTCAGAAGAGTCAAAACGTACCTCGTACGAAAAATGACAAAAGATTCATTTCATATATTTTACTAAAAACTCACCGAATGGTAAAATTGGATTTAAAAAATTGTAGGTGGATGGAAATAACATTACATATTGAAGAACCATGGACGTGGATGATAAATATTCCCCAGTAAATTCTGAAGTATAAACAATCTCGGATAAAAATGAGATTGTGGGATTTTCCCTTATCTTAGGTCCGATTTGCTTCGTAAGTGTCCAAACCTCCTGTATAATGATTTTAATAATTTAATTGTATTATTCCATAATAATACTAATTTTTATTATATCATATCTGGTCATATTCTTAGCTTATTATTAGTAATATTTCATTTCTACTTGTTATTTGGGTGTTTATTACTTTTTGTTCTTATGCGTGTTTTGTCGAATAAATTCTTATTCTTCTTTTTAGGTTATAGATACCTCATTTATAGAATAGTATTAGTATAATATATATCATATTTATTCACTCAATTCATTTATGTAATAATTATTCAATGAAAATCATGTATAACGAGTCGCATCACATCGTGGAGACGGTATTCCGTACGTACGCACGAGCGATGATATCGTTCCCATGATCGTGGAATTGTATTGGAGTGTATGCATACTGTTTAAGAATCAATATCAGTTTAAAATAATCATATATAGTTATTATTTACACCATTATACCCATCCAAGTAATGTGGTGGTGGAAGATAGATTACACCACGGCGTGGAGACGGTATTCCGTATGTACGCACGCGCGGTTATTTCGTTTTCTGTAGGATGGATAGATGGTGAAATAGGGTTGTTTCATACTTATAATAATATATCAGTATATTAGTGATACTGATGTTATTAATTAATAATGAAACAACTAAAGAAGAATAAGTGGAAGAAGAAATAATGTTGAAAGAATCGGTAACAGACATTACCTCTTCTTTGAAGCACCTCTTTGAGACCTCCTTTTAGGGCACTAAAATTGGACTTTGAAGAAGACCCAGACCTATAGAATGTTTCTAGGAAAGTGGAGAGGAGAAATTGGTATGGGTTGGCCGAGATTTAAGGCTCAAATAGGTGTGAGGAATAGAGGGAGGAGGTGCCGTTTTATAAGGGAGGAGAGGGGCACCTTTGGAAAAACAAAAAATATTATTTTATTATAAAGTCATATTTGGTTTTTAATAGCTCCAAATTGATTTATTTCTATGAAAAGGTGGGTATGGGTCAACATCCCATCATCCAATAGAATTTAGACAAGTTTAGGGTTCTATTTAAACCTTATCATTTAGATTTAACTTTAAGTTAAATAATTTTACTTTTACCATGTCTTTTTGTTTTCTTACACTATAAGGTTAATAAACTTACTATAACAAGACAAACGAACCCCAAGTTGTTTATTATTAATATATATAACCTTATCTAATTCATTTGTAAGAACCTTAGATATTTAGGAATAAAATAACAATTAATAATATAATATTTGTTTTAAAAACTATTTTATGTCCATTTTGACACTATTTAGTAATTGATTTTTTTGAAAATCATAACAGAATTATTAGTTCTAAAAGTGTTGATTAAATCAATACTAACATTTCATATTAACCTATCAAATTATTTTAATTCATATAATGTCTCAAATTACATTTATTTGGGTATTTATAACATCAATTATGTCAATATTTCATTAATAAGATAATTATTGCATCATCATTGTGTCATAAATAAATTAAATTTTTTAATGTCTAAAAATTACATATAAAATACCATTATGTAGGAAATATTTTTATATTTTTAATGAATATTTATAGTCGAATTTATCTTATGTATAACCCTATATTAAAAATTATTTACTTATTAAACATTGATTTTAACTATTTTAACCCTTCTTTAAAAAAATTAATAATAAATGTCATAATCTAATCCATGTGGGCCTAATTGGTAATATTTTATTACTAAGGTTGTTTTTGGTCGAATTACACTTATCCAATAGAATTAGGACATGTGTTAGGGTAATAATAAAATCATTTTTACCCTTAATTCCCCTATTTACTTTTAACTGTGGTAAATAAAAGTAAAAAGTTACTATTCACCAAAAATTATTTTCATCTCATTGAACCACATTTTACTTACTGACATCAACCATGTGTCTTAGATTTTTGAAATTTCACTCACAGAAGTGGTAAATTTATGTTTTATGTAAATTTGAAAATTCTCCTAGGAGGTGGGTAAAAGACGGTGAAAAGTTCAATAAAATTTTTATATATCTAAAATTATTATAAAATTACTTCAATGAATTATATTGAACTTATATAGGTATTCTGTATCAATTTTGACCAAAAATAAATTTAAAAAAATAAATAATTATTTAAATAGAAATTCGGTTTTTAGATAGTAACCTAGTGTTTTCACTATTCATAAAAAATTGAAAGTTTCTAGAAAAATACTAAAATTTCACCCCAGGCTAATTTCCTTATTCCCAATCCAATAATGAAGTCCATTTTGAAAAATAAGATTTAAAAAATTTCAAAATGTAGTTATTACTATTCCTAACAACTAGTTTTAATAATGTTTTAATAGCATATCATTGTTTAGTGAAACTCAGTATTGCGTACGATGCAAGCTATCAAGGAAGGTCGTGATTGCGTGTAAAGCAAGACAAGCTAGTGTTGTGAGTAGTGAAATATTCCTTTGATGATTTATATAAAATAAAAACAAAATATTTCTTATAAAAGTCTTGGGTGTTACATATGTCTAACATAATCCATTCCAATCTTTAGGCTTATCTAAAATACTTATGTCCAATCTTATTGTACAATGAAAATGATTACTAGAAATTTCATCAAACAAGCATGTGGATACCATCATTTATCCCCCATATATCATGTGAATACCTTAATCATGTATTCTCTTGAAAAATTAATACCCATTGAACCTTAGTGAAAGCATGAATGCTGTCAAAAGTTTACTCCTTCCACATAGAAAAATTCCAAAATTTCTATATACTCAAACCATGATATCAGTCATGAGCTCATTTAATTTTCTCTTTTCCCCTTCATTATGCTTATATCATCTTCTTTCCAAAAATATCTGAATAAAATTTCATGGTTACCAGTACCATTCAACATATACATTCAAATACTTTACAAAAAACAATAGTGTAACTATCCTTAGATGTTTCTTTATTACATAGTACCATTAAATTACCTATACAACATAACTCTTGATACACATACAATCATTCCACTACCTTCTTAAAACATTGACCAAGCATCAACACTTCATTCTTCTCATATATCATTTGTAGTCTCCTCAGCATCATCCACATAAATACTACCCATATGACCATGCTGATTCTCTTCATGAGATTTTCCCTTAGCGAATTGTTTTTCATAATGCCCATAAACTCAACATTTAAAACATCTAATCATTGTTGGTGTCATAGCAATACAATTATCTTTCTCCATGGTGTTAAGTGAACCTTTTCATTTTCACTTACTGGATTTGTGTCCTTCTTTTCCACAACCAAAGCATCTTTCAGTTCCTTTGAAACATTCTCCCTGATGCCTCTTCCCACATGATTTACATGAGGGGAATTTAAATTTCATTTCATTATGATCATCATGAAACTCCATCTTTCTCTTATTGGTCGAGTCAGGAAACTTACCAAAGTTGAGATTATTTATCACGTTATGAGATTGATGATTAGGCATAATAACAATGTTTGGACTTCAAAATCCTGTTTCATTTGGTTTCTCATGAAGAATACCATTCCATTGTCCATCAAATCCTCCATTACCATGAATCTTCCCATTTCCAGCCATTTTATAAAACCCAAAAAGAATAGTGTGAGGGGAAAAAATCAGACTAGGAAAACAAAATAATAAAGGGGGAGTACCTAATATATCTAGCATCTTAGGTTTAATTCTATGATGGTTAATCTAATTCTAGGAATATAACCTATACGTATACTTATCCTTAGGGACATCCCTAGACATACCATAGAAATATCTCTAGGGATCTCACAGAAGTTATCGCATCCTAGTTTCCAAAGGTTAACTAAAATGAACCTCTGATACCAAATGTACAGACACCAAACCTTACGTACATGTACATTACATTACTTTTTCGGAATACTTAATACATAACAAAAACAAACACCGAAGGACCGTAAGAGTTTACTATCTTTGGAATCTCTGATCATAATCTTCTAATCGTGGTGAAAGATCTTCAACATCAACCATAAAGATCTTCCACTTTTTTTTCTTACCTAAAACCTTTCTTTATATCTATGGAAAAGAAAACATATAAAGGGTGAGCTCAAATGCTCAGTAAGGGTAAACATAGACTACATAAAACAATCCATAAAAACTTGAATGCAAAAACTTGAACATAAAATCTAAACATCAAAATCATGATCAAAAAAATAAATCTTGGAAGTACATAAGGAATATATCATAAAGGAACATAAATCATGATAAAATAGCATTGGAATAAAAATTTAATTGTGGTAAACCATTAATCACATGATATGATTTCCATAGTAGCCAAGGAATTTCTGCCAAGACCATCTTAGTGGACAAACTCCCTTTCTGAATCGAGTTCACTCCACATTTCAGTCCTGTAACACTGAACCAGATTAACTTACCATTCCAGCCATGTCTATCTCATGAGAAATAAATATTTACCCAATGCATTGGAGGGAGATATAGGTCCTACCCATCTCATAATGGAATCATTCTTACTTGTTCCACAACATTAACATAAATAATTTATCATTACCCAAAGTATAAAATTGTTTTCATAAACATCATCACATCATAACATAATCCATAAACAAAATGAAAATCATTTCATCAAAATAAAATTTCAACCATGTAAATTATACTTGAAACATACACATTTAAATAATGTCATCTTATATGTAAAATGTTTTTGATGAAACACTTGAAATGAATTCTTGAGGAAAATATTCCTTCTTCCAAAAAATCATTTTCGTTTCACAAAATGCCATGAAATTTTAAAAAAAATATTTTTTTTGAAAATAGTTATGAAATATTGTAGATCAAGCTTCATGAAAATAAGGCGTTATAAAACCATAAAAATCTATTCATGCCGTATAAGTTAAATAAAACATTCTCCTCGTACTTTTAACGGAAAAGTCAAAAAGTACCACGTATGGTAAACAAAAGCAAGATTCCTTCCATAACACAAATTAAAAATAAATATGGGTAAAAATTACTTTAAAAATACATGGAATAAAATTTGACACTTTATGAAAACATTTTTTTAACATGGATGAAAAATATAACCCCAGTAAATACTTACGAATAATCAATCTCGGATACAAATTGAGTTTGTGAAATTATCCCTTACCTTATGTCCGATATGCTTCGTATATATCCGAACCTCCTGTATAATGATTTAAATAATGTCATTGACTTATTAAGGAATCTTATTAATTGTTATGATATCATATATGGTTCACATATGACTTTATATTACCCATTCTTTTATAAATTCCATGTTAAAGTAGCGTTTTTGGTAAAATCATTTCATTTATCGTACGTGTTTCGATTTGTTGTTCTTGATATTATTATTACTTATATCATGATTTAATTACTTCTAGAATTTAAATCATTATTTATATATCATATATATTCAGTATATATATATATATATATATTATATAGATGAATGATATAAAATACATCGTTCATGGAGACGGTATGCCGTACGTACGCATGAACGGTGTTTTCCCTTCCTTATTGATTTGAATGGAATTAAGTAGATTAAATACACACATATATATAAATAAATACAGTAGAATTATTATGTAATATATTTCATTATTACTTATTATATATACTTTATAATCATTCTTCAATTGTTTACATGGAAAATGAATCTCGTCGCGTCGTGGAGACGGTAATCCCTACGTAGGAAAGAGCGCTAATATCATTCCCATATTTATTTAATGGAATTGGAGAGGATGATATAATATCATAGAATCAGTATGATTTTATATTAATCATATATAGTTATTATTTACACCATTATACCCATCAATGTAAGGTGGTGGTGGAAAAACTGATTACACCACGGCGTGGAGACGGTATTCCTCACGTACGCACGCGCAGTGATTTCGTTTTCTGTAGGATGGATAGAAGGTGAAATTGGGTTGTTTCATATTTATAATAACATATTATTATATAATTAATACTTATGTTATTACTTTATAATGAAACAACTAAATAATAGGAAGTAGAAGAAGAAATAAACTTGAAAGAGTCGGTAGAAGAGATTACCTCTTCCTCGACGCACCTCCTTTAAACTTCTTCTTAGGGCACTAGAGTTGGTATTTTGAGAACACCAAAACCTCTATGATATAACTAGAGAGGTTGAGAATAGTAATTAGTAGGGTTTGGCCGAGAATCAAGGATCAAAAGGGTGTGAAGAGAAGAGGGAAGTGGTGCCCTTTTTATAAGGGAGGAGAGGGGAACCTTTGAAAAAACATAAAATATTATTTTATAATAAGGTAATATTTGGTTTTTAATAGCATAAAATTGATTTATTTATAAGCTAAGGTGGGTATGGGTATAACCCCTCTCAAACAATAGGTATTAGACACCTTTAGGTTACTATTTTATCCTTTTCAGTTAGATTTAACTCTACCTTAAATAATATAACTTATACCTTGTCTTTTTGTTTTCTTACACTATAATGTTAATAAACTTAATATAACAATCCAAATGAACACCAAGTGGTTCATTATTAATATATATATCTTTATCTAAGTCATTTGGACGAACCTTAGATTTTTAGGAATAAAATAACAATTAATAATATAATATTTTTTTTAAAAACTATTTTATGTCAATTTTGACACTATTTGGTACTTGATTTTTATGAAAATTATAACAACATGATTAGTTCAAAAAAAGTTAATTGAATCAATACTAACATGTCATATTAACCTATAGAATTCGTTTAATTCATAAAAAGTCTCAAATTCCATTTATTTGGGTATTTATAACATCAATTATGTTAATATTTCATTAATAAGTTAATTACTGCATCATCATTGTGTCATAAATAAATTAAATTATTTAATGTCTAAAAATTATAAACAAAATACAATTATGTAGAAAATCGTTTTATATTTATAATTAATATTTATAGACTAATTTATCTTATGTATAACCCTATATTAAAAATGTATTAGTTATTAAACATTGATTTTAACTATTTTAACTCTTTTTTAAATAAAATAATAATAAATTCACTAATCTAATCCATGTGGACCTATAGGGTAATATTTTATTCTTAAGGTTGTTTTTGGTATAATTACATTTATCCAATAGAATTAGGATATGTGTTAGGGTAATAATAATATAATTTTTACCCTTAATACCCTATTTATTTTTAACGGTTGTAAATAAAAGTAAAAAGTTACTATTCGCAAAAATTTATTTTTATCTTATTGAACCACATTTTACTCCTTGATGTTAACCATGTATCTCGAATTTTCGAAATTCTACTCACAAAGGCGGTAAAATTATGTTTTGTATAAATTTTCAATTTCTTCTAGGAGGTTGGTAAAAGACGGTGAAAAGTTCAATAAAATTTATATATATATAAAATTATTATAAAAGGAATCCAATGAATTAAATTGAACTTATATAGGTATTATGTAAAAATTTTGGCCTAAAATAAATTTACATAAAATAAATAATTATTTAAATAAAAAGTCGGTTTTTAAATAGTAACCCAGTGTTTTCACAATTCATCAAAAATTGAAAGTTTTCATAAAAATACCAAAAATTAACCTTAGGCTAATTTCGATATTCCGAATCCAAAAATGAAGTTCATTTTTAAAAACAAAATAACAAAAAGTGGGTATTACTATTCACAATGGTTAGTTCATAATAATATTATAGTAATATCTCGTATAGTGAAACTCGGTATTGTGTACAACACATGCTATCGTGGAAGGTCTTGATTGCGTGTAATGCAAGACAAGTCAAGGCTCTGTGTAGTGAAAGCTCTGTTTGGTGTTGGATATAACATAATCAAAACTTATTTAATTTATACATTAAAAAAATCTATACATAATGTTGGATAAAATAATTTCCACAAAATGAACATGAAATTGTGAGTAACACGAGCCAAGAATAGTGTTGCGTATACTGAATGCTAATATGCTGTTTTTCACGACCCAACCCTACCCCGACTCAAGCCGCAACTACCCCAAGCCCACCTCCATAGGCCAGGGGATCGCGACTTGCGCCGAAGGCACAAGAACTCAGGGAGGCCTTTGCCTAAGTACCTGTACACACACACATAGCACACTCAATGCAAAAGTGCAGAGTAAAAGAAAAGACAAGTAAAGAAAATGGAAACTGCTATATATGTACCACAAAGTTCATTTACCTTTAAAAGTACAAGTAAAGGATAAAAAGAAAATTGGAAAAACACACAACCAATCAGAAAAGTGCCACAACCTGGAAACATGTAAACAAAAGAAAATAGTGGTAGGGTCCCCCACCTGGAACCCGACTCCGACCACCGCATGCGGTCCAAGCTCCCATGATCCTAAGCTCCTCTGACATCACGACCAACCTGTCTGTCATCTAGAAGGGCACACCAAGTGCGGGAAAATCCCAAGTAGGGGCGAGTATAAAAATACTCAGTAGGATACCCCGAAGGCTCGAGGGAGAAACAAAGGAGGTACTAAAGGGTGAGATGTAGATCGAACTGGGGAAAGTGATGGAGTACAACAAGGAGTGCAGTGAAGAGTACAGTAGAGAGTCTAGCTCATCCCAACAAGAGAATGGTGGTAAACTCATCCAGACACAAGGAGCTGGAAACGGTGAGAATATGAACTTCTCATCGAGTCTTCGCTACCTATATCAGGAGAGTAGACTCGTCCAACCATGAAAAGCTAGACACAGAAATCACGTGGTATACCTCGCGCATCTTCACCTCTCCTGGAAGGAGAGTAACCAAACCCAAGAATTGGGTACCGGAACAAGGTATATAAAAATCCATATGCTCAACAAGAATCCTGAAACAAGGTCGTAAGGGGATCTCCATCCCGTACCTCATCCCAAGAGAAGTGAGTCACCAACAGTCCCCGAAGTAAACACCATCGATGCCCAACATCCCTCATGTCTTCCCCGAACTACAAGTCAAAAGGATCAAATCACCACACCTTGATACTATCCTCTTTGGGCAGCACTGACTCGCCTACACGGTTTTGGGTCACATCACAATGACACGTCTCGGTGGGGAATGCACCCCTCATACTTGAGATTTCCAGGTTAAGTCAAACCACACCTCATCACTACCCCGCAGTCGATAGGTCTCCTCAAAGTCAAAGCTATCACATCACTGACCCGTACAAACAAGGGTCCCACTCCGGTAGTCATGGAGTAAAGTCACATACTTGCCTAGTATAAAGGACTGAGTCTGAAATACCAACAGGTGACCCACTGCCCAACCCTGCTGCAGGGTAATTCATAACCAAATATCGGGTGACCCACTACCCAGCCCTACTGGAGGGTAAACCCTAATACATCATCAGTTGACCTACTTCCCAGCCCCACTAGAGGGTAGACCTTAATACATCATTAGGAGACCCACTGCCCAGCCCTGCTGAAAGGTAGACCTGGAATAAGTCGACAGACGACCCACTGCGAAGCCCTGCTGGAGGGTAGACCTGGAACAAGACAACGGGCGACCCACTGCCTAGTCTTACTAGAGGGTAGACCCTAAGAGGTCATCGAGTGACCCACTTCCCAGTCTCTACAGGAGGGTAAACCCTAGAATTCAGTGAGCAACCCACTACCCAGCCCTACTGGAGGGTAAACCCGAATAAGTCGATGAGTAATCCACTGCCCATCCCCACTAGAGGGTAAAACATAGAACTGTTTGGGCCATCTCTACTGGAGGGTACAACACTGGCCAACCGAACATGGAGTGGGTATCGCGCAACCAATCCAATCCAGAACAACTCACCTAAAAAAGGTTTCACACTCGCTCCATCACTAGGTGCCACTGGAACCGCTACGGGCCAAACCATCGAGAACATAACCAGGGGAAAACTCTACCCTACTGGTCAACGCATGAGAACAGAGGAACCCTCTATGTCGCGAGAGGTCAGAAGTACGCAAAGTAGAGCATGGAACGCACATGGGGCAACACGATGTGTGGCCCCAAGTCAACCCCAACAGAATGCACAAACGTTCTCAGGTACAAACAACCACATTTACCTCCAAGCGTTCCCGTATACTCCCAGAGTATACCACGTTCTATCCCAAAGGCTATCGTGTACACAACACCCAACGTCAACACGATGGTGTGAACATAAAAACTCTACCTCTAAGGCCCGGGCACATACGACCACATATTATGAAACATTTACATAACTCTCCCAAGAGTGTACGCGATCACACGCCAAAGGTTTGCTACAAACACAGTAGAAGAACTGCCACCGGGGCACCTTTCAGATTTCTACATTTTAATAAGATCGCGTAAGAGGCTCTACATAGCCAAATGGATCGTACTATTGTAATCCTCACGAAAAAACATGTGAGATTGACTACTTACTCATCTCAAATGCATATCCGACTGAATGATCACCAACACCACCTCACGCCCGAACGACGTCCCGTGATCCGAAGCCTCGGCCCCGAAAACAGTCGGGCGCATCGCACCATCGCGATCCCCTCAGGAAAACACGTCAAAAGCACTACTCACAAGAGTGCAACAGATATCAGGAGAAAAAGGTGCATTCCGGCGCACCGCACACGAGTGGTGCTTTGTGGACCCCACATCCCGGTCTTGAAACCCAACGAACGGATCGTACCATTTCCATCCTCTCGAAAAAGTACACAAGTTCAGCTAACCACTCATCCGAATTGGACACCTGGTGAAGAAGTTGGAATTCACCGTCAACTCCCAAAAATTCCCATGTGGGGCCCGCACCTCCGTGCATAATTAAAGCGGGCGGATTGCGCCATTGCAATGCCCTCGGAAAAACACCATGAAACGACAACTCACACGCCCCGAACGGACGCCCGATGAGAAAGTCACTAAATGCTGCTCGCAGCTCAAAAGACGGGCCGTGGGGCCCACACCTCAACTCTGGCATCAATGCCTGAAACCACCTTGGAAAGCTTCACCCCGTCGCTAGGGTCCCAACTCCACTGACAGTGCTCAAAATTTTCGTCGGATGCGTCCGTGCCGTCAAAAACATGATCCCTGAAAAAATGTGAATTCACTTAAAGACGTGTCGCGCCTCCGAGGCCCCTCATTTTGGGAATTAAAAATTCCTAAAACAATCTCAAAACATTTGTCTCAAAACCAGTAACACGTTTGTTGCAGACGACACACGAATCTGACCCCTAGTTTGTTATTTAGGATGCTTCAAAATTTTAATGGGCCTAAACGGGGCGGGCAAGGCTGGTTCAGCCTGCCCACCACTCCTTGAACCAGCGGTCTGCGGTTCATCACGCGGACCGCCCGTCCACACCCGGACCGGATCGGCCGGTCCGGCTTTTCTGATTGGACCTACGAGTCACGGATCCTTGCTGCCCCCGGGGTCACAACGACCACGGTTTTGTCGTGACGACCGGCCGAGCGGCCGGTCTCGTGTTACCCGAAGGAGCCCCCTACCCCGCCGACGCCCGCCGTTGCGCCCACAGCCGCCTCCGTGACCGCTCCGCCTCAACACCAGCCGCCGACCGCCTGCACTGCCCCACTGTTGAGACACTGCCTCCGCCTGGGGCCACTCCACCGCTAGCTTAACCCGCACCGCCACACCTCAAATTTCCAGAACCCTCAAAACCGACCGGAAAAGATCAAAAACCACCAGAATCTTCAATGGACCACCCCGGGCTCGTCGAGACTCGGATTTCTGATCTGAAAAGGGTGATGGAAACCTCAAATCGAGCTCTAATCATGAATGGCCTTCACCCGACAATTTGACAGCAAATCAATGCTAGTAATTCAATCGGAAGAAGATTGCGAGAATTAAAACTATAAACACGAGCCTACCTGCAGGGGCGCAACCCGACGTTTCCCGCACGATCCGCCGGAGCATCCATGCCTCGCCGGAGCTATCACGCCTCGACGGAGAGGTGGAGGAGTGGAGGAGAGGTGGGGTTTCTCCAGGGGAAAACCGAGGGGAAGAAGGGGAAGGGGTGTTTAAATAAAGAAAATTAATTAAAATTTTAATTAATTTAAATCCCCCAAATTAACCCGCTTCCGAAACTCCCAACAGGGTCGAGGTTAATCCTCCACTAGGGTGAACACCACCTCCTGTGCACAAAGGTGGTCTCAAAATTTTAATCTGAGACCCCGTTCGAATGTTATAAAATTGAACGTCTGAGGCTGCCAAAATATGAAAACGCCCCTGCGGCCATTTTTCACATACGGCCCGCACCTGCAAAACGTACACCCCTGCTAGGGTAAATGGTACGTTTCGGACTCAACGGTGCCCTCGGTTTTCCAATCTAATCCACCTTTTAATAGGTTCTTGAATTTCACCATGGAATGAATAAATAAATTAATTAATTTATCCGTTTAACGTTTTGAAAGCGAGCGAGGGGTCCAAACATCCCGCGCTGGCATACTTTATGTCATTCCTAGGGTAAACACCACATTCTGGACCCATCTGTACACTCAGATTTAGGATACGAAGTACCGTTTAGGAGTTATGCCATTTATTTGGTGTTTCCAGTGTGAACGCACTAGAAATTTAATTCCGGCCACTCTGGGGCTCAGAATCGCATACCGTCTTAACGAGCTACTCTGGAATATCATAAATAATATTCCAAAGACTTTCTAAAAAAACCGGGTTCTTACATCATTCCCTCTTTCACACTTTTCATCCCCGAAAAGAAAAAACAAGGAACAACTCAGGGTACTAATCGCAGAAGAAATCTCGCACAGCTCTATGCTACCGCACACAGACCAAAGGATTGATATGTTCACTCGAGGTTGTCCCTTGCCGATGACGTGCATGGGAGCATTCACACATATCCCTAGGTGAGTCACACGGGAGACACTATGCACTCAAACCAGCTTTTGGGGTTAGGGCAAGGCGGTAGGGAACCTCGCCATCCCTTCGCATGGTCTCAAACGGTCCAAAGGACCTCGGGGGTAGCTCGCCTCCCCGACTGTACCCTTACGTCGCACTCCGTGACTGGAATCACCACCCACACCTGGAACAAGGCCTGATGATTCCCTCCTTCATAATATCCATATAGTGGAACACCCAAGGATATCTGGTCATGGAAGTTTTCACAGTCGATGTCTCGCAACCAAGACTCGGTTTACATGCTAGAAGAGAGAAGGAGTAAACAACATAGACTAAAGAAAAGGTCCTAAACCTTTCTACATTACCAACATAGGGTTACACCGACACCCCGTGTCGCCCTAGTAACACCTCAAGAAAGGATCAGTGAGAAATGAATTTCACACAAGGAGTCTAACAATTCTACTGCAAAAAGTAGAAGAGTTGCATAGCGTACCTATTATCACCTCATGCTCTGCAGGGGCGTAGACATCCAAAGCATATGGCTATCTGTGGTCCCAACTATCAGCTCCCGAATCCTGACATGGACCGCCTAGTGGTGATGGGAGGACCTCGTAATGTCGTCCCCCACCTCCAGCTCCTCCCGCTCCACTGCTAGGACCACCTCTCTAGGCACTACTCCATTCATGGCACTGCCTCTGCCGTGGTGGTGCGCCGGTTGCCTGCCCGAAGCTCTCAGCATATCGGGTCGGGCAGTCTCGTGCCAAGTGATCTCGCCCGTCACAAGAATAACACTGGCGCTCTCTGGGATTCCCTTGTGCCCTCCGGCACCACTGTGGTGTACAACCACGACCCATGATCCACTCACAAAAGGGCGTCCTCGGCTGAGGCCCTGTGCCTTTTCGCCAATGTGGTATACAAACACGTCTCTGAAACCGGAAGTGGTAAGGTCACCTGCATCGAGGTTCTGTCATCTGGAGCCTGCTAGATACGGCAGACGTCTCAGTTCTGTCATGCCCACTACAACTACCTACCGAAAAACGTGACAGGAAGCTATCTGCCACCAATGCCTGCTCTAGAACCTCGGCATAAGCGGCAATGACCAAGGCTACTATGACAACACAAATCTCTCTGCGGAGACCCTGCTCAAACTTCTGCGCTCGGAAATTATCATCGCGGACAAAGTCTGAGTAAAAGCGTTCAAGGTCTGAAAAACTAGCCACGTACTCAGCCACTATCATCCCTCCCTTGCAAACTGCAGGAGCTCTTGAATCCGAACGGAGCGTAAGAAGGAGGGGAAAACCTCTCACAAAACAACAACTGAAAGTCGCCCCACGAAGGTGAATACTCGTCATGAAACAGAGTCACCAGGCTCCACCAACGCTGAGCTGCTCCACGAAAAAGGTTGGCTGCCAAATCCACTCTCCCGTCTGTCAGCGTCTGCACAAGCCTGAAAAGGTGAACCACAGTCTCTAACCGAACCTATTATGCTTGAGGGTCTGTCTCACCGTTGAACCTCAGTGGTCTCTGCCGCTAGAACTCACAGAGTGCGCTCAACCTACGCTCAAACTCATCCTGCTCTGCTGAAGCTGTCTACTACTCAGCAGGTGGGGTGCTGCTACCGGCCCACCCAGAGAAAGGGGATCGCATGATGGATCCTGGACTGTGGCCTTGTAGCTCATAGAGTCGTCGTCACACACCAAAGCTAGTATATTGGCTGGCTGTCTTCGCGGAGACATCTTGAATATTATCAAGGAGTGCCACAGTCAGTTGATCATATATGTATATACCAATATCAACGATGGGGAGCTGACTCATGAAGGACAGCCAAAGACTCAACCCTCTGTGATGCACAATCCAATTTTCCCTACAACAAGTGTCTCAGCATACCGAGTCAACAAGAAGGTTATCAAGGTCCTGGTGAATGGATACGTCAGCCACCGCAGCACCACTGGACTCTAGCCTGAGAGCCACTCTCGAGACACGTTAACACTGTTTCCCTAAATCCCAACATATTCCTTTTATTTTAGGAACGTCCTAACAACCTCCCAAGGAACGAACCACCTCTGATACCGCTTTGTCACAACCCAGACCTACCCAGTCTCGAGCCATAACTACCCCATGCCCGCCTCCATAGGCCAGGTGCTGGTGACTAGCACCGAAGGCACAATAACTCGGGGAGGCCTTTGCCTAAGTACCTGTACACACACACGCAACACAGCCAATGGAAAAGTGCAGAGTAAATTAAAAGACAAGTAAAGAAAAGGGAAACTACTATATATGTACCACAAAGTGCATCGACCTAAAAGAGTACAAGTAAAGGATGAAAAGAAAAGGGAAAAAACACAATCCCAATCAGAAAAGTGCCACAACCCAGCAACAGGTAAACAAAAGAAAACAGATGGTAGGGTCCCCCACCTGGAACCCGACTCTGACCACCGCACGTGGTCTAAGATCCCAAGATCCTAAGCTCCTCTAACATCACGACCAACCAATCTATTGTCTGCAAGGGCACACCAAGTGCGGGAAAATCCCAAGAAGGCGTGAGTATAAAAATACTCAGAAGGATACCCTGAAGGCTCGAGGGAGAAACAAAGGAGGTACCTAAGGGTGAGCAGTAGATTGAATAGGGGAAAGTGAAGGAGTACAAAAAGGAGTGCAGTGAGGAGTACAGTAGAGAGTCCAGCTCAACCCAACAAGAGAAAGGAGGTAGACTCATCCACATGGGATACCCCACGCGTATTCACCTCTCTAGGAAGGAGAGTAACCATGCTCAAGAAGTGGTTACCAGAACAAGGTATATACAAATCCATATTCTCATCAAGAAGCCTGAAACAAGGTAGTAAGGGGATCTCCATCCCATTGCTTAGCCCAGGTGAAGTGAGTCACCAAAAGTCCCAGAAGTAAACACCATCGATGCCCAGCATCCCTCATGTCTGCCCCGAACCGCAAGTCAAAAGGCTCAAATCACCGCACCTTGATACTATCTGCTTTGGGCGGCACTGACTCACCTACATGTTTTTGGGTCACCTTACAAGGACACATCTCGGTGGGGAAGGCGCAACTCATACTTGAGAGTTATGGGTTAAGTCAAACCACACCTCGTCACTACCCCACTGTCGATAGGTCTCCTCATAGTCAAAGTTGTCACATCGCTGACACGTACAAAAAAGGGTCCCGCTCTGGTAGTCATGGAGTAAAGCCAGAGACTAGCCTAGTATAAAGGATTGAGTCTGAAATACCAACAGGTGACCCACTACCCAGCCCTGCTGGAGGGTAATTCATAACCCGATATCAGGTGACCCACTGCTTAGCCCTACTGTAGGGTAAAACCTAATACATCATCAGGAGACCCACAACCCAGCCCCGATGGAGGGTTGACCTTAATACATCATCAGGCGACCCACTGTCCAACCCTGCTGGATGGTAGACCCGGAATAAGTCAACAGGCGACCATCTGCCCAGACCTGCTGGAGGGTCAACCTGGAACAAGACGATAGGCGACCCACTACCCAGTTCTACTGGAGTGTAGACCCTAAGAGGTCATCAGGTGACCCACTGCCCAGTCTCTGCTAGAGGGTAAACCATAGAAGTCAGTGAGCAACCCACTGCCCAGCCCTGCTAGAGGGTAAACCCGAATAATTCGATGAGTAACCCACTATCTAGCCCCACTGGAGGGTAAAACTCAGAACTGCTCTGGCCATCTCTATTAGAGGGTACAACACTGTCCAACTGAACACGGAGTGGGTATGGAGAAACCACCCAACTCCAGAACAACTCACCTAATAGAGGTTCAACGCTCGCTCCATCACTAGGTGCCACTTGCACCACTACCGGCCAAACCATCAAGAACAGAACCAGGGGAAAACTCAACCCTGCTGGTCAACCCATAAGAACGAGTAACCCTCTACGTCGAGAGAGGTCAAAAGTATGCAAATCAGAGCATGACACGCACATGGGGCCCACATGACGTGTGGCCCCAAGTCAACCCCAACCGAACGCACAAATGTTCTCAGGTACAAACAACCACATGTACCTCCAAGTGTTCCCATATACTCCCAGAGTATACCACGTTCTAGCCCAAAGGCTATCGTATACACGGCACCCAACGTCAACATGAAGGTGTGAAGATAACAACTCCACCTCCAAGAACCAGGAACAGCCCACCACATCATATGAAACATTTATATCACTCTCCCAAGAGTGCACGCGATCACACTCTAAAGGTCCGCTACAAACACGGTAGAAGAACCGCCACCGGGACACCTTTCATATTTCCACATTTTAATAAGATCACGCAAGAGGCTCCACAATGCCAAACGAATCGTACCGTTGTAATCCTCGCAGAAAAACATGCGAGATCGACTACTTACTGGCCTCAAATGGATATCTGACTGAAAGGTCACCAACACTGCCACACGCCCGAACGACATCCCGTGATCCCGAGCCTCGGCCCCAAAAACAGTCGGGCGCATCACACCATTGTGATCCCCTCGGGAAAACACATCCAAAGCACTACTCATAGGAGTGAAACAGATATCCAGAGAAAAAGGTGCATTCCGGCACACCGCACATGAGCGGCGCTTCATGGGACTTGCATCCTGGTCCCAAAACACAATGAATAGATCGCACTGTTGCAATCCTCTGGAAAAATTACACATGTTCGACTAATCACTCGTCTGAATCGGACACCTGGTGAAGGAGTTGTAATTCACCATCAACTCCCAAAACATGCCACATGGGGACCGCACCTCCATTCATAATTAAAGAGAGCGGATTGCGCCATTGCATTACCCTCAGAAAAACACCTAGAAACAACTGCTCACACGCCCCGAACGGACGCCCGATGAGAAAGTCACTAAACACTGCTCGCAGCTCAAAAGACGAGCCATGGGGCCCATGCATCAACTCCGACTTCAATGCCCAAAACCACCCTGGAAAGCATCACCCCAGTTCCAGAGTCCCAACACCAACGACGGTGCTCAAAACGGATGTCGGACGCGTCCGCGCTGTCCAAAACATGATCCCCGGAAAAACTTCAATTCACATAAAGATGCGTCGTGCCCCCAAGGCCCCTCGTTTCAGGAATTAAAAATTCCCAAAACCATCTCAAAACATTCTTATCAAAGCCAGAAATGTGTTTCCACAAATGGAACGTGAATATGACCCCTGGTTTGTGATTTAGGGCGCTTTAAAATTTTAACGTGTCGAATCGGGGTGGGCCAGGCTGGTTCGGCCGGCCCACCACTCCCTGAACTGGCGGTCCGCGATTCACCGCCCGGACCTCCCATCCCGGCCCGGACCAGCTCGGCTGGTCCGGATTTTTATAGTGGACCCACGAGTCGCAGGTCCTTGCCGCCGCCGGGGTCATGAAGACCCCGGTTTTGTCGTGACGACCGGCCGAGCGGCCGGTCTCGTGTCTCCCGAAGGAGCCCCCTGCCCCATCGATGCCCGTCGTCGCACCCACAGCCGCCTCAAAAGCCGCTCTGCCTCAACATCGGACACCGACCACCCAAGATACCCTACTGCTGAGACGCCTCCTCCACCTGGGGCCGCTCCGCCGCCGGCTTAGCTCACATCGTCGCACCTCGGACTGCCGGAACCCTCAAAACCGGCCGGAAAAGCTCCAACACCACCAGAATCTTCAACGGACCACCCCAGGCTTGTAAACACTTGGATTTATGATCCTAAAAGGGTGATGGAAACCTCAAATCGATCTCTAATCAAGAATGGCCTTCGTTCGACAATTGGAAAGCAAGTCAATGCATTTAATTCAATCGGAAGGAGATTGCGAGAATTAAAACTATATACACGAGCCTACCTGCAGGGGTGCAGCCCGATGCTTCCCGCATGATCTTCCAGAACATCCGCGCCTCACCAGAGCTATCACGCCTCGCCGAAGAGGTGGAGGAGTAGATGCGAGGTGGGGTTTCGCCAGGGGAAAACAGAGGGGAGGAAGGGGAAGGGGTGTTTAAATAAAGAAAATTAATTAAAATTTTAATTAATTTTAAACCCCCAAATTAACCCTCTTCCAAAATGCCCGACGGGGTCGAGGTTAAGCCTCGCCTAGGGAAAAAACCACCTCTCGAGCACAGCGGAGAACTCAGAATTTTAATCCGAGACACTGTTCGAATTTTATAAAACTGAACGTCTGAGGATTTGAAATTACAAAAATGCCCCTGGGGCCATTTTTCACAGACGGCCCGCGCTTGCAAAACATACACCCCTCCTAGGGTAAACAGCACGTTCCAGACTCAACTATGCCCTCAGTTTTCCAATCTGAGCCACCATTTAAGAGATTATTGAGTTGCACCATTAAACGAATTAATTAATTAATTAATTTATCCATTTAACATTCTGAAAGCGAGCGAGGGGTCCAAACGTCCAGTACCGACATACTTTATGTCATTCCTAGGGTAAAAACCTCATTATGGACCCATATGTACACTCATATTTAGGATCTGACAAAACGTTTAGGAGTTATCGCATTTATTTGGCGTTTCCAGTGTGAACACACTGAAAATTTCATTCCGGCCACTCTGGGGCTCAGAATCACATGCCGTCTGAAGGCGCTACTCTAGAATATCATCAAGAATATTCCAAAGTCTTTTGCGGAAAAAATTGGGTTCTTATAGTGTTGAATATATTACAAGATAATCTTGGTGTAGTGTATAATTTTAGACATCAATGAAATTAAAAAAATAATATATCTCATAAAATCTCGGGGTGTTACAATTCTCTTATGGAGAAAATTAACTCACTCTCTTACAATATAAATATAATTTATATTTTTGTCCCCCTAAAAAAATAATATAATCATAACATTTTAATATGAATCAAATAATGGATTTAATTTTCATTGGAGGTTCATATTTATCATCTCACTAAAAGAAAATTATAGGTCTATTTAGAAAACTAAATGTGACATCCCTTCCATGAAAATTGATGTGAAATTTTTGAAAATAAATTTAATCTATTCCTATGATAACATAAAATATAACTATAGAGAGAAAAAAAATATTTGGAGGAATCAAATTCCCACAAACATCAATTGGAGAATAATCATAGACTTGAGATGTGATCATCATATCATTCAGTATTGTCTCTACTAATTTAATATGAAATTTTTTAGTTGGAATTGTGATACCCATATTAGATTATTAAAATATAAGTGAGTGGGTATATCCTTAATAAAATATGAATTATAATTTCTAGAATGGATGTTTAGTGTAAATATCACCATATATTTAACATACACATCATAAAAAACAACGTTCTCATGATATTTCCCACTGTATTTATTATTAAGAGGATACTGATGTCGATCATCATCAATAACCATTGGATTTTAGAACTTGTGAAAATAACTTACATACTCATTAAATTTGAATAATTGGAGTGTGAGTTGTGCATTTTGTGGTGTGGTTTCTCCATCTGTGGCTAACTTATTCTTCTCATCACTTCAGTATTAGGTTTCTTAGTGACCTTCTATTTCATAATTAAGAAATTTTTATGTACCCTTAAAAAAATTTCTTCCATGTTCCCTTCCTCACTTCGGTCATGACGAAAATACCATCATCTTCTATACAAGGTTTTTACAATTTCCTTTGAATTATATCATTATTTTCATAAAAATAACATGAGATTTATGAGTAAATCCAATATTTATCTCCACATTGATAACACATAGATTTATTTATTCCTAGATACTGAAGTCCCTTGTCAATAAAAACATTTGGAGAAATTTTTTTATCCAACGAAGTATCAATAATTCTGAATTTTAGATTGCATTATAATACCATAATCTCACATCGTATATCTGGTAATATTTTCCTTAAAAGTACAATTAAAGTAATTATCATTCTACTTAAGAAAAAAAATTCCTTCTTTGTTTTCATGTGATGAATATGAGGAAATTAATTATTAAAAAAAATCTCATAAACCCATCCCTCTCCATGGAGTCAATTTCATATCATTTCCTTGTGTTCTTGATAACAGTACCCTATTGAATGATTCACCATCTAAATGATAAATAGATAAAACAAAGATTATATTTTTTAAAGACTTAATATTGGAAAATATCTTTTCAATGGTACTAATTCATTACTTAGAAACTATTTGATCGATGGAGCCACTAAAATAAGGTGGACGTTTCCTCAAAATGTACTCAAAAAATGTTTCCCTATATTTCTTGTTTGGAAGCTCAGAATGATTCAACAATTGGGAAAGTTGATTAAGAATATGAATAAGATTGTGTATTCTAGATCCCATAGAATTATTTTTCATAGGAGATAAACATTCAACTATACCTGATATTCTGAATTAACATAATTCATTCAAGTTCCACCCATGGACTAAAAGAAAAGAACAAAGTGTGAGAAAAAACATTTATTATTTGAAGAAAAAAATAATGAAACTCTATTCATAGTATATCTAAATTATGATACCGTCCTTTTAATATATGACATATTGGTATTAACATAGTTTATACATGATCTCATCATTTCAAATTCTTTATGTTGGTTCATCAATATTTTTAATTAACCCAAGAGTATCCCCATAGAGTTTCAAAAATGTATCATAGTTAGGGTAAAATAACCATACACTAAAATGATGACCATGTTATATTCAGAGAACTATATTTAGTGTTATTACCCCTATATGCATATATTTTAAAACCACACCCACTTTTAGTCTATAAGTAGAGATTTATTTATGGGAAAAACAAGCTCTATTCATTATCATTAATCAAGAAATTATATTATACATAGGTTTATCATAAGGTTCATCACTAAATATTTCTCATCCTAGATTACAATGGTAATTAAATATTCCTCTATTACCAACTATTGAAACCCACACATTTCAATCATAAATATCAAATCTTATTAGATGAAAATTTGATTCATAATATTTTAATATAAGACACAATTCTATAGGTCTAGTTGATTTTCAAATGTGGATATATAAACAATAGGTCCATAAGATATCTACTTCACATCCCTTTAATTTGTTCATAACAATCACCCTTTTGTATATATCATGTATGAATACTTCCATTATAATTGAGTGAAAGGAAATATAATAATAGGTGAGATTAGGTAATCAGTAAGGGTAAAAAATGTATATGTCAGTGATAATTTAAAAAAAATTATCATAAGTGTATGATAACCTAAAATCAAAAATGAAAAACCATACCCAAATATAATTGATCTTAATACATAGTCATGGACTAATTATTTTTAGTTTATTAGAGATAGATTTTAAAAGAGTCAATTAAAATGATCTGTGAGTGTATAAATTTGGTGTGTGATATATGTTTTTGGAATATAAAAAACCATAGAAAATTATTTTACTAGTAAAGGAAAACTACCAGGGATATCATATTCTATTTATATCACTCCCCATTCTATCATATCATTTTTACAGTTTTACTTCCAATAAAATCATGGTGGACAAATATTATTACTAAACTCAGGTGAATCAAAATTTTAGTCCTTATTATCTCATGAGATATCTATATTTACCCTACTTATTGGAGAGATATAAAATTATGAAACCACCCATAACTTAATCATAATTTACCTACATGTGTTACTCAAGATCATAAATCATTCATCATATATAATAACATTTGGAAAAGAAAAAAAGATTCATAAATATTTCAGAAATTAATCATAGCACAACCCATGTCAAATAAGTGGGTTTCATAATGATATAATAATAATAATAAATGATCTATAGAAAAACATACAATATTATCAATCAATCATATCATCAATAAGGAATAGGTAGAATGAAAGTATGTTATCATAAATGAAAATTCCTTTAAAGATCACTTGGAGTACTTCTAGTGTGAAATACTCTTTCCATTTTGGAATGACGTCAATAAAATTTGAAAATTTGAAAATTATTATGGAAAAAAATTAATTTAAAAATAACCTCGGATATATTTAAAGTAAGATTGAATGCAACTATCAGCCTAGAGAACACAAAATTCAGGTCATGTCTTGTTTGTTAAAACATAGTTTCTCTTCACATTTCTAGTAAAAACTAAAAAGTGAAACATTTGGGAAAAGACAAGAATATTCCTTTTAATCCATTTTTTAGAATACAATCAATACGAAAAATTAAATTAAAAAATAATTTGTAATAAATAAAAACAGTCATGAATTTTTTTTTGAAAACCCTAATGTGGAAGAAAAATGATTTTTGACCGAAGAGATAAATAATGTATGTTTTTCATCAAAACATTATTTCTATCACTTGAGTTATTAAAGATAGGTAAATTAAGTGGAAAAATTTATTTATAGAAACAAAAATTGAGAAGAGACTTCATGGTTTTATTGAGAGACATTTCATAAAATTTCATCTTTGTAAACATGATCATAAACAATCCCGATAAAGAATGATACTATAACATAAATCCATTTCTCAAGTTATACTTGTTTAAATAGTTAAAGAACTACTACATAGTTTTTATAATTTATTATAATTATATAAAAAATCCAATTATATATTTATATTATCATTTATGATCCCAATAAAAAATTTTATCACCCATGTATTAATAATTACATATTAAAATTGTCATTTCCATTTCTTAACTATTTCATTTTTCATGAGTATTTTTGTTTGATAGTTTCAATCCTTGTGGATGATTACCATATTAATTAAATCTATCCTCATTATCATCCTCAAGTATTTATGATAGTTTCATTTTTCATGAGTATTTTTGTTTGATACTATTTCATTTTTCATGAGTATTTTTTCATTATAATGGTTATATATATTAATGAAATCTATCCTCATTATCATCCATCTAATGATATATTGAAAAATGAATCACATCACTTTGTGGATGCGGTAGTCCACACATACACATGAGTGATGTTATCATTTAAAATGGTTTAAAAGTTACGAAAATAGAATATAAATTATAATTGATGTGGAATAATTATCTCATAAATAACATATATAAAATATAAAACAATTAAAATAATCATTTATGAAATATAGTCATAAAAAATGAATTGTATAAATACGTGTATGCGGTGGGCGACACATACGCCCGAGTGATACATTCACATCACATATAATTTAAAATAGGATTAATAATGGTTGTTAAATTATAAAAATAAAATTTAAATATATTGAGGATATTAAAGATATTATTATATTATGAATACAAAATATTTATAGGAGGTAAAAGAATAGTTAAATTGAAATTAGATGGGTTGGATGATTACCTCTTATTTGGTAGGTCTCCTTAATATATTTTTTAAGGACCATTCTAATGGTATTTTCATAATTGAATAAACTATAATTATTATATATGGAATCCAATAAGTGAATTGGTTATTGTTCAGTCACGAAAAATGGATCAATGTTGTGTAAATAATAGAATGGAGTGATGTCATTTAATAAAGGAACTAGTTGACACACATGTAATCATTGAAAGTATTAAAATTTAATGAAATATTTAAAAATAAAAATTCTTCCCAATCGATAAATATTCAATGGATTTATAGGATTAGGTAAAAATATGGATATAAAATAGGATTTACAATGTTTAACCAGAATAATTACCCTTATCTCTTGGATTATCCCCCAATAAACCCATTTTATCCTTAACCACAATAACATATTTTTACCACATTTACTATTCATAATGACCATGAATTAAGTTGAATATATCATATAATATAAATTATTAAAATTCCATTTATGAATACATTTTTCCAAATTTAACTCATAGATGTGGAATAAATACATTTTAAAATAAACCCACAAAATGTGATGAAATGTAGTTTCCTATAAAAATAGATTCTTAATTAAAAATAAATTTATATCAAAATTTAATAGAAAAACGAATACAATGAACTAGATTAGATTATTAATAATATAATTTAAGTATTTAAACTTTTAAAAACCATTTTAAATTAAAAAGTCAATTTTATAAAGTTTTAAATGAAAAGGTAGCTTTCATGAAAAATAAGCATTTTTCATTATTAATCAAAAAATCTATCATTATAGAGAATTATAAAAAAGTCACTATAAGATAAATTTGACACGTTGATTTAAAAAAAATACTCAATTTTTTTAAAATAAAATTTCTAAATATTTCATAAATTAATTCAATAATTACTACAAAAAAATAAAAATAAATTTTAAGGAAAAATGTATTTTTGAAGCATACAAAGACATTACTAAAACATTAGTACTTATTTGTGAATATATTTTATTAATGTTATGTTTTTTAGTTTTCAATTTGATTTTGATTATTGTTTATTGTAATCTATCAAAGAATTGAAATTCATTTAAATTAAAAATTATCATAAAAGCTTATGATGTTACAAACCCATTATAGTAAGTGGATCTATCCTCTATGATAATCTTGGAAGTGAGCCTTAACAAATGAAATGACTAGAATGGGGAGTGAAACCAATAAATTATGGGATATATCTACTTTAATAGTATTGGTAGTGAGCATATACTAATTAAATGATTTTCTTTGATTATGAATATGCTAAAAATTATGATTTTTGATTATTTTATATTCTCATAGAACCTGATAAATTATTGATGATTCCAAACTATTATAACTCACATCTTTTTTTTTATAAAAAACACTTATACCATGACCCCTTTTTATGGTCTAGTATGTGTAGGGTATGTTTTCATAAGTTATTATAATGTCATAACACCCTATTAAAAACTATATCCTCACTTATTATCATAAAATTGATATCTCTAATGTTTATCCTTACTGATTGTATAATCCAACAATTTCTTATCATTAATTTTCCCCATTTTATGGTGAATTTTATTATGTATTGTATGTATAAGAAGGGTATTATATGAGAGGAAATTTCTTAGATATTTTGGAGACATTTCATGAAATATATTTATTATATATATGATCTACAAAGTCACTAATCTTTTATAGTTCTGTAGTGTGAATTTTTTGATATGCATTATTGTTTTATATAAAATGATGTAATATATATGTATTTAATTCTCAAGAAACTATAGTTTGTATCAAATATAGTTTTAGTTATTTTTGGTGATAAGGTAATAAAGAAATTGAGTATAAGAACTAAGATAAACTATGATGAACTGATAGTGTTATATGATGAACCGAAATTATCATAGGTTGATAGAAAGGTATCATAATTTAGGAGACATTTGGATTGCCTTTTTTTAAAATTTATTAATTTTCACTATTATTAATAAAGCATGATTCTCAAAAAAATAATTTTGGCTTTTTTAAAATCATAGAACATAAAATAATCAGGTTAACAATTAATGTAAGGGAAAATTAAATGACTATCATCATGTGAAAATGAATGGAAAGAGTGTTTGGATGATTTTTTTTGAAATAATCATGCAGCACCCTCAAGCTATGAATCATTTTGGACATACAAATGACCAATGGAAGGTGTAAAAACCCATTGATTCATTCTTATGGAAAAGACCATCATTCTTTTGTAGGCCCTAAAATCCACTAATTTCAAATAAATGGATTAGTACAACTGAAAAGGTATTTTCTATTCTCTTATATATGGTGCATGAAAAATTCATCTTTTCTATTTATTATTTAGAAGGTGAAGTTGATCAATGGTGGAATATTATTAAGAATATGAGGCAACTTGAATAGATAAAAATTATGAAATGTGTAGAGTTTAAGAGGGAATTTTAAAATAAGAAATTTCCATGTGGTCTTCATAAAAAATTTTAAAAGGAATTATGTGATGCTAGATATTCATAATATTAGTTGAAAATTATTATTTTTATTTTATTATCAAATCAGTTTTAAGGAGAAAGTGAGAAACCACCAGATCCAATAAAATAACCAAAATAAATAGCATTGAAAAACCAAAACAAATTACTGGTTCCACCTCTCCCCATCAGCTATATCAAATTAAGACCCTCCACCCATGCATGAGCACTCAGAAAACAGTCCCATGAAAAGATGCACCGGAATAAAACAATTTTACAAGACATACCTTCTCAGACTTCCACTCCAAGTGCCATGCAGAAGTGATATCCCGATTCTTTAAACCCCATCTGAAGTGGAACTAGGAGACAATATATAAACAAAACACCCAAATTCTACTTGAAACACATAAACTAATAATTAAATACCCAATTTCATATACTTTATGAAAAGGTGAGAAACTAAGGACTAACTAGAAATGTCTAAAGAAGAATCATTGAAGAAAATATTAATTCTTCCAGAACTAGTATCTCTAAGCAACTTCTAGGATATTATGGTTACCTAAATGTTAGACATAAGTGAATTTATTACATATACTGAAAACATTTTATATGTTCTCATGGAGGAAATAGAGAGTGGAGACCGCCATTATTCTCATGGTTTGGGGGTAATAAGAGAAAAATATATCATTAAAGAGATTAAACTAATAGAACCCCTAGAGAAAAGAAATTTTTTCATTATTTATGCTAAAAGAGTGGGATGATTCTTGGGGGAAATATCTATAAGGGTATTGGTAAATTTTTTTAGTGTGAAAAAAAGGCCATTGAGAAATTTAATTCTAATGTGATGTGAAGAGGTCAGTCAATGAAGTGACTGGATATAACTCTCAACTAAATTATTCACCTAAAATCTAATTCTATAAAGACATGGAGTACAAAAACAATTCCAATTAGTTCAAGAATCCATGGTTTAATTACAACAATCAATGTCTTTAACCTATTAAGCATAGAGACAAAGGAAAAGGTAATGTGATCATAACTACCGAAAAGGTGCATGGGAATTATATGGCTACATTTACACTTTTAGCCCACTACTGAATTGTAAATTTGTTATTTTATTTAGTTTATACCCATTATTTTATATCTAAATAATTTTAAATGGGTATAAAATCACCATATCATCAATTAAATGTTTAATTATTTGTTACAATTCAAAAATGATATTAGGATGTTAACTATAGTCTACAACTCTTATTGGATAAATCATTATGGGAATATGATTCCTATAAGTCTTATCATTCTCTATATAGTTGAAATTTATGTTATTTTTGGTATATATTAACTCTGATTATATAAATCCTATATCAATTTCTGATTATGGGAAGTCATATTTGATATTCCAAATCAACCTATGATTTAATATAAATGTGAGGATAAAAATGAACTTATATTAAAAATTAATTCCATTATATGGGTCTTACTACTTATTCATCAGTGTTATTTATGTCAAATGGTTGGGGAGAAACATAAAAATTTATATATAACTATTATTTAGTAATACATCAATGTGTTTCTAGAAGATTTTCATATTCATATTCAAATCATAAATTTGATTCTTCAATAGATTTCATACTTAGTTCCATACAAATTCCAAAGAATCCTTATATAATGTCCCTAATTGAGTTACATTAGTTCATGATGTAACTCTAGGAGAATATTGAAAATGGTTTAATACACCCAATTATATCACTATGGGGTACATATATTCATTCTTAAAATATTTATGTTGGTTCAATATGTATTTTTATTTATTATTGGGAACATAAAATGATAATTTTCAAGAATATGCATCATCTACCCTTTATTGATGAAAAGTTTGACCAATTACATGAACATCAATATTTTTTTTAAAATAATCTATTTTAGATATAACAAATTAATGGTTAAGAAAGGATGATATACCCAAGGAAACATTCAATATGATCTACGCTTATTATAAATTTATAGCAATTCTATTTGGACATTCAATACCACCACTATCGTCAAGGATCTGATGAATATATACATTAGAAATTACCTTGATCGATTTATGGTTGTCATTATGGATGATATTATTTTATATTCTATGAGAAAGGAAGTGCATTAAGATCATTTTAGGATTGTGCTTATGACCATGAGAAATGAAAAAATGTATTCAAAATTTATAATGTGTGAGTCCTGGGTATAAAAAGTGTCATTCTTGGGCCATGTGATCACAATAGAGGGTATAACTAGAGAACCTTCAATGATATATGTTATTTAAAAATTTCCCAGACCTATAAAAGATGACTTATATCCTTAGTTTTTTTCAGTTTTATATACATTAACAAATCATTTTCAGAAATTTATCATGACTATCAAATCCAATAACTATGTTGACATAGATGGGAACCGTGTTATTTTGGATAGATAAATGTTATGAAACCTTCAATTAGTTTAAGAGAATATTTTTAGCTGCACATGTGCATAAACAACACTATAGGGGATAAGGGTTTCTAGTTTATAGTGATACATAAATGAAAATGCTAATGTGTGTTCTTATGTATAATTAATCAATGATATTATCTGAATCTAAAAAATTAACAATTCCTGGAATATATATATGATTTCTCATGAATTTGAAATTACATTAATATTTTTTTAAATGAAAATATAGTGACATTATATATATGTTGAAAGTACCAATATATATACTGATAATAAAATATTAAAGTATATATTATAATTTTTTTGGGTGAATATGAAATAAAGGAGATTGTTGGAGTTAATTGAAGAATATGAGGAATATATACATTACAACCCTTATAATGTGAAAAAGGGGCCTCACTCACCAAGTCTATAGTATCACAACATTTTCTTCATGATGAGTATTGAATGATATCATATAATTATAGATTTTCAATGTATGGACCATGAATAATAAGAAAAGGGGAAAGATGAAATATTTCTCATATAAATCATTGACAACCATTCCTGTGAAGATTATTAGAGGTGTAGGGGTAATATTTAATGTTGTATAATAATTTGTGGATTATTCTAGAGATAAAACATTAACATGATGGATTGATCCATTTGAAGAACTTATTATGCGTCCCATCAATACCTAAAGTGAATAAAATGTAAAATTGAATGAATCACATAACTCGTCATTCTCTATCCATCATGGATGTATAATGATCTATTGAAATATAAAAGAGTATTTATGGTAGGACAACATGAAGATGGATATTTAAATGTATGTATATCAATATTTGGAATGTCAATATGTTTTGGTTGAACATCTAGAATTAAAGGGGATGTAACTATTGTTACCCATATAAGAATGGAAATGGGAAAACATCACTATGAATTTCTCTATATGACTCCCTAGGACTTCCAAACATTTTTACATTAATGGATGTCAAAGATTTCATGGACTATTGATGTATTTAGGCTAGGTTTATGACCCTATAAAAGAAACAAGGGATGTTTGACTTGAGTCGGATCATAGGAGGGCCTTGGAAGCTATTTCTGGCCGCATGAAGTTGAATGTGAAATATTTAATTGAGGTATGTTTTCTCTATAATTAAACCATATTATTTATTATCTTAAAGTTCATCAGTTTTGGGGTCTCATAGGTTAACTAAGAAAAAAACTTGTGAATTACTCATATTTATTGAATGAAAAATTGTGAGCTTTTTTAAATATTGTAAAATGACTACTAAAAATCACCAGTAATGGGAATCATTTTTATAAAATACTAGTCATGGAATGAATAAATCCATTTTCGGAGGTCTTGTTTTTTAGGTAAAGGTATGGGTTTTCATGAATGATTATTAGTAAATAGGAAAATTGGTTTATGAAATTTTGTTCAAAAATGATAAATTGGATTGTTTCGAAAATTATAATAATGAAGTGAAAAATTGGGTTCCTTTTCATTAAATTGGAGTGAAAATAATATATTATTTACACATGTGTTGTCAATTTAGAATTAGGTATAATTGTTTTAACTGGAAAACAAAAATAGATTTTTGATATGAGTGGTACATTGGAATTATTTTTGCATATGGTGTTTTGAAATGGTTGGGATATTAGAGATTTTGAAATGATTTTTGAATGGAAATACTAAATTACAATTTATTTTATATTTTTATCCATTATTATGGTATTTTAATATGTGTATTATGATTTTTTTCATTGACAGTAAACCATATGGTGGACATGGACCCTATATAAATGTTGAGACTTATGATTAAATTTGGGTGAACATTCCCTATTAAGGATGATTGTATTTAAAGCAAACCATTGGTGAACATGGACCTGAAAGGATGCTGGTAATTATAGTTAAAACTAAGTGACCACAACCCCTGGGGGATGCATGTGATGGTTAAGCCCAGATTGAACATGGATCCCATGTTAATGAAAGACTCTATGGATTGGTATATTTCCCCTGGATGATGGTTTATGATAATAATGAGTATATTTACCCACATTGATGGTGGTATGGTTAAAAAAATATTTTTGACTTGATCAAAGAGACCAAAACACTTGTTATAGTAGGTATGTACCACTCTCAAATTGGACCTTGCCACCATGTGTGTTTGGTGTTTATTTTAGATAGTTAGTTTTTAGTGTTTTAGTCATTTTATTTCAGTTTTATTATTTTGAAAACATCCATATTCACTTTTGTTTAGACTGTTTATATTTAGGAATTTCATTGGTGGTGGAAAATTGAGTTTTAATCTCACCCTGCCCATGCTACTATGGAACTTTGTTACTCCAGTAGTAATTACATGTTAATTTTTCAAGATGGGGTGATGCCTAATTTTTTCAAGGAGGATCTAGATCGACTCATATGGGATTAGTGTTTGTAAATATTCATGGCTCAACAATAGATGTGGTCCTTATGTGATTTTATTTTGGTCTTTATTTTTTTAATTTTGTTTCTTTATATGTAGATGGAACTCTAGATGATTGGTCTATATGATTATATGTTAGCGCATTCTTTTTGTTGTGGTATGTTTAGTTTTATATTTATTATCTATTTACTCTAATGGATGTTAATATTGATGGATACGTTTTGGTTATTTATATTTGAATGTGAACTATGATACCAGGATCATTGCCTCCCCATGATTCTTCCTCAAACCCCTTCAACTTGTTGGAAACCTCAAGAATTTAGGGAGGTGTGCCTGAGTTATTGTAGTGTCTCAGATTGGTTACTATTCTTAGTGTATTATGGGGTATGTTAAAAGTTTTAATAGAGTGTAATTATCCATTGTATTATTATTCTATGATTCAATATCCTAGTGATATAGGAATGTTTTAGAGCCTATGACATATACTGAGTTTGTGAGTCATGAACACCACTTCCAAAAGGAAATATATGTTACATGGGATTTGAGATTTATGATTTTGGAATTCATTTTTATATTTATATATAATTTCCATGCTACTTTGGGAATTCAATGGTGTGATGATATATGATTTATTTTATTTCTAGATCTTGTGCCATTAGAAAAAATCCAGTTGTGTTGGATTTGACTCTAGGTCTGTAGTGACAAGAAGAATAACATACTTCCGGATTGAAAACAAAGGTTCTATGTGATATATATTCCACCTAATATGTTATTTTTTATCACTAAAAAATAATAGTCTTGTATTTAATGTTTCAACAACTAGTAAAATGGAGTTTTCCCTTATAAGTATTTATTAGTATTCTACAAAGTTGGGATGACTTTTATGTTTGAATTCCTTTATTTCAATTGGTAAAATTGATCTATATAGAGGATGTTGGAGATGATGAAATAGAGCATGTTCATTGGAGGTTAAGTGAACCTAATATTCTAAAAAAGGAAAATGGTGTCACAGTGGGAAACCCCTAGTCGGTGGCCATTATTTATGAGTGGTTTTTAAAAGTGAGTGTAACAACCTATATAGAGTTTTCTAGTATATATTTGAATTGATCTCTACTTAACAATGAGGAAGGTCATGTTTCCTTTTGTATGAAATATGTGGGGTGGAATTATTATATGGAAAGGCCATGAAAGTTGATACCATGATTCTCAAGGGATAAGTCCCATAAGAGTATTCTCAGTGAGGATTGGTTCCTAGTGGGATGTTGGTTTTTTCTTGAGATGCCTGAAGCATGATGGACCCGTGAGTATGTTTCTTGGAATGATGATTTAATGTCGGTTTTGAGATAGTTACAATGAGTAATATCAAATTAACTATGGTCAATGTTCAAGGCTTAGACTATTTTTCTTGGTGGGGGACCTATATAAGTTGAGGAGTGGCATAATGGATAAGTGATCTAGTGCTTAGTGATTCTCTAGGTCACCTATATGAGAGGTTATCCTACGTTCCCTTTATTTAAGTGGATAGAATCATGGATAAGTGATTCAATTTTAGAATAGTGGACGTTAGGTGAAAATGATGTGGTTGAGGTGATAAGATGCCTAGAGGAAAAACTTATAGACAAGAATGACCTTAGTAATGTGTTTTGGATTGTGTATAAAGGTGTCTAGTACAAAAGAGTACCCGTATAATGGTTTGAAGAATGTATTAGAGAATTAATTATTTCTTAGGAAGGTGAAACACTTTTAGTGTTTGTTCATGGAAAAAACAAGAATGTAAGGGAAGAGTCAGTATGGTGTCTTGACCTAGAAATTTAGAACATACCTAGAAATAAAAGCATGATCATGGATTAAAATTTGTGTTATTGGAACAATACTCATGTAGAGAGTGTTCATGAAAAAAATCATGTCATGGGTGAAGTTCCATTTTTAAGCAAAGTTCCTCGGCTACCCTTGGTTGGATTGAACTAACCTGAACTAGGGGAAGGATTAATGATCATGGATGGATATCCTTGATATAGGTGGAACGCCAGCCAACTTTTTTAGTTCAGATCATTTTGGGTGCTTGGTTGCACGAAATTAACATGGAAGAGTCATGGTTGACAATTGTATTTTTCTCAAGAGCCTAATTTGAATTCCATAATACTCAGATAACCATGATAAAATTTCAGTGGTTGGGTGGTATCAGATGGTAAACCAATCATCATTAAAATGGATGAGATTGTATGCAATAGTTACATCAAACACCAATCATATGTTCATTGATGATGACCTTGGACATGCTGAGTGTCATGGTTATTGATTAAGTTCATAGAACAAGTGTTTTTGGCATGATAATCACAAGAGAATGAGTCATTCTTTCATCATTTGGGTTGTATAGTAGCATAAACCCATACGTTTTCAAATAGGATAAAGATAATCCATTTGTGTTATCATGTCGAACCTATTTAAGCTATGATTGGTGATTACTGGGTGTGAACCATTGATTGATGGGAATAGAGAACATGGTATAATGATTATTCAAAAAGATTTATGTTGGGAGTAATAAATTTCCCTTTATGTTGAATTTGAAATTATAAATGGGATGGGTGTTGGGGCATGAATGGTGTGGGAATCATATCGATAGCTTATGGTAGTAATTGATGTAACCCTAAATAGAGAGGAAACACCTTGACTAGATCTGGTGTGGTACCGTAACCAATCCAAGGTGGAACTATATATAGGTATTATGGGTTGAGAAAATGTTGGGGCTTGGATTAGGAGGATTGTAACATGTATATTAAGGAAACAATTTTGGTTGTGATCGAGGTGCGGGATAAGGTAAGACTTGTGGAGGGAAATACACATATGGTTAGGTGAGAATAGTGACCCCCAATATGATCCTGTTCTTAGTGAAAGGTATAGATAATGTTCCCATGATCTTGGAATGGTTAGAAATCAATAGGGAAATGTATGTGATGGTTAAGAATCTAGATTCAAAAGTGATGAAATTTAAGCCCTTATGGTGGGTAGATTGTTGTTATATGTTTGGTGATGTCGCTCCCATGTAGGTGGAGTAGAGGTATCATAGTGAAATTATTTATAGATTATATTTGTAACTTTAGAGTCTAGTGTATTTTGAGATCAAGTATAATATAATTCATATATGAATTATAGAGGTGAATTTTTTTCTTTAACAAGATGAGCTTAGAGTACTAGAATTGATCATAGAGTAGTTTGTAATAGATCAAACCTTTTTGAATCAGGTATTTTTTGTTTCTCATGTTTAGAGTATGATGGAGGAATTTGAAAACAAAGGATTTGAATTAGGAATCACAATAAATGTCAGGTTAAGACTTCAATGGATATGATAAAATTTCCATGGGTCCCTTTAGGAGTAAATGAACCATGATTGAGAAATTGATAGAGTATCAGTGGCAGAAGGTGAGTGTTTCTAGGAAATATTGAGATAAATATGTTAAAAAACCTAGTGTGTATCTATACATAGTGAGATAGAATCCTTTAAAGGGATTTAGTTTTGGGTGTGTTAGGTTGTTTTAGGTTGTGAAAAGGGATCTACATGGTAAATATAGCATGATCTATCCTTATATAGTGATTTTTGAATGTATCCAATTCAGTTTGGAATTAAGAATGAGGATTTAGTACTAGATTTAGAATAGAAGTTTTTATAATGTTTAGGGGTCGTAATATATGAAGCATAATGATTGGGGTTGTGGACCAATAATAAAATAATTAATTTGAAAATTTTGATTTTGGGTGTGTTTTATTATCATAATTTTCCTTTACAATCCAATTTTTAAAGTGGGATCACCATAGAATAGTCAAAATATTCAATTAAAACACTATAATTTACTTGGATAGATAGTATTAGAAATGTAATGTGTTTTTTTTATATTATATATGAGTGTTGTATTGGGAATTTATTTTCATAACGCCTTAAATTAAATGGTTTCCCTACCGAGAGGTTTAGATTTTTGAGAATGGGCATGACCATATAGATTTAAATCATTGATCGATGTAAGTCATGTGATATTTATGGATGTATATCAATAAATTTCAAGGATGAAAAGAATTATGGTTAGTAGTATGTAATTCCCTATGTCTGTATGGGTCTTTAATATCATGTTGAATTTTAATTTCCTTATGAATTTTCTAAATTCCGACATGTCATATTTTAGTGGGAGATTCAAAATGGAATTATGAGAGATTTAGTAACCCAATATGATATATTTGGGTAATGTTTGATAATAAAGAATATATTTTGGTGACCCGTTATGTATCAAGAACTTTAGGGTCATTTTTTGGGTTTTTGGGAGATCTTTGACCATGACACATGGTTTGGTGTACATGTTTTTTTGAGAAATAATGAAACACTTTGATCTTCATGGTGTTTTGAAATATTTTTACACATCTTCTAGGTGTATGGTTAACACATAATTCATTGTAAAAATTATTGATATCAGAAAATAACATGTGAAGTGGCCTAAAACTGGGGCTTGGTTCAAGGTTACAGATAAACAATGAAAATTTTTACAGACTCGACTGGTAATATTATTCATGAATAGTGAAAAGATTGGGAAATTATGAGGATTTTTTTGAGGTGGATGGATAGAGGCGGTTACAACCTTATTAGTAGAGATGTTTTGGTAAATTGTGTGGAAAAACAATAGAAATAATTAAAGGTGGAAAATTACTCATTTACCCTATGAAATTTTAAGGGAATCCAACTTATATTCTTCTCTCCCCCACACATACCTAGCCTCTTACGCCCTATAATTTCTTAGTAAAATCTTTTAATAGGGTTAATTTTAATGTAATTTTGTGGTTATATAAGATGTGAATCCATATATATTGTGTGCTTTTTCATCCTATATTTCACATTTTAATTTTTAGTTTCAAATGTTTTGGATCTTGGTTCTTATTCCAACATATCTTGGTCGATTCAATAGTTCAAGAAGGTGTCTTTAATTATTTATATAATTTGGATTTCCAAAAAAATAATTTTGAGTACCAACATTAATTATTTTAGAAAATTTATTTCACATTAACTAATTTATTATATCTTTTCCTTAAGATGAATTTAACTTATTATGGAATTGGATAAATGAATTGGGGTTTTTTCTTTGGTTTATGTTGAGGGTGTTCCATGGGACATTGATATGAATTTTTCCTGGATATGGAATAATAATGTTGATTGTACGTGTTTTCATTATTCCCATTTGAAAATAATTTGATAAATTAATTATAAATTATTAATTGGATAATTTATTATATTTGTCGGGGTTTAGGTTCCAAGGTGTCTAATGGTGTATGATTGTCCTGCAGTGGATCTCTGAAAATATTTGGAAGATGCTAAAAATCTCTTGGTGTTAAATGGAAGAACACATATTTTGGTAGGTACTCCCTCTTATTAACTTGTAGTTGTACTTTTTCTAAATGGAATCCATTTTGCAGTTTCACTAATTATCTAGGTGAAAAAATAACGAATTAGTTAAAAGGATTAAAATAACTATTTTGTATTTAGTTGATGATTATGAAATGATATGTCCCAATAATCAGTAATTGCAATCATCTTTCTAAAATGTTAAGACATGAATGAAAACTCCCTTTAGTGGTGGTATGTTTTAGGTAATGATTTTGGTTTTCAAGAAACTGGATTCATAAATAGAAAAGGGGGTTTCAAGATATATTTTTTCAAATTGATAAATTTTTTGTTTATAAAGTCAAAATGTGATAGTGATAATTTGGTTTTATTTTTTTTAAAATGGGTCTAAGAATGGTTTTAGATTGAAATAATTTTTGGGAAATCAGAATTGGGTTTGAAAATGTTTTTGAATAAAAAATAATAGTGGTTTTTGTGATATTTGTGGTATGTTAGAAGAATTGTTGGAAATGGTTTTTTGAGATGGTTGGGTGGGTAGAGATTGGGAATTATTATTTTAAATAAAAAAAAATAAAATAAAATTAGTTCCTTGATGTAATATTATTTTATTGATTTTTTATATGTTTATAATGAGTTTTTAAAATTTATGGTTATACCATATGATAAGGTTTCCCCTGGGAGAATATTGGAACATATGGTTATCCTGAGGTGAACATATCCCCCAGGGATACGAGTATTTGTAATAAAAATTAGGTAAAAATGGAACTAGGGGAACTATTGTACATATGGTAAACCCAGGGTGAACATGGCCCGTGGGGGATGAATAATATGGTTAATATTGGGTCTAATATGACCCCCAAGTGGATGTAAGGAACTGGGGATGATTATATGTAAAAAATATACTTTTTTGGACTAGGGATGTGTAATATTTTCCCTTGTCAGGAGTGGTATAATTCACATGGTCATTGTGATATTCTCAAAGAAACTATAACACTTGAAGAAGTATGTATATACCATTCCCAGGGTGATCCTAGACCCCATAAGTTTAGAATTTAATTTATGTAGTCAGTTTTTGGTGTTCAAATAGGTTTACAAAAATATTTTTTGGCACCATCATAATGATCTTCTATGGATACTAGTAATATTAAGTGAAAGTATTGGTGGTGGATTTCAAAGTTATACTAACACCATAGGAATGTATCCATGAAACCTAGATACACCAGTGTTACTCACTTATTGTAGGTTTAAAATGGGATGAGGATAAGGGTTTTCATGGTTGAGCAGGAGTAGCTAAAATGGAATTGGTCATAGGGATGAGGTGAATCTCAGGGATGTATTGGAGCCTCATCTTCTTTTATTTCATTATTTTTTAATAATTATGTATTATAATATGTGGTCAACCATTGGGAAATTGGTCTTTATTCTTATATATTAAAATATTACATTTTTATGGCATGTTTAGTCAATTTATTTTCATACCATTCAATATGAGTGATATTTTTATTTCCCAGTATGGTTAGTATTCCAAACTAATTAGAGTGTGGATGATACATTTCTATTGAGACATGAAATATCCAAATAAATGGTAGAGAATTATTGATCAATTGTGTATTTCATTAAAGAATCTCAGATTTGATATATAATTTATGCTAAAAATATAGAATGATATTTAGAGTTAGAAGATTGTGATAAGGTTTTATGTAATATATATCATTTGAATAAAGATATGAGTTTTAGAAAAATTGAAGTTTAATCCATATATATATTGATTCCTTCAATATTATTGATTAGATTGGGATGTAATCTTATGAATTATTTCTTCCACCAAATATCTCCAAGTTCATTAAATGGTCTATGTATCTATTTTTTAGAAGTACATAAATATCATTGATATTTACTAAACACTAGGGTTATATCACTACATAATGATATTTCATATGAGGTGAAACTGGTGGAGATTCTTGATATATGATTTAAAGTGATATGAATTAATACCACTCATATGGTCAATATTCAGGGGGTGAAAATATATTTTTGAGAAATATATTGGGGGACCCAAGGATTTGATGTGGAAAAAGCCTTATCATTTGTTTGTATCAGAGTAATATTTTTTGGGGAAAAATTATTATTATTGGTTAGAATATAAAACCCCCAATTAGTATAGTATATATATTTTTCTTCATTAAATTTAATTTCATCGATACATTTCTTTACACAAAGCAAAAATCGTAGGTGAACCATGGTATACAATAGAATTATTGTTATCAAACGTTACTTTTATCAAATAGATATTGTATTAATTAGACTAAATAGTACTAAAGAAATTATGAAAAATATATATATAATTTTTCCATAGTTAATATCTAATTATTAATTATTATGAAATAAGTAATTAAATTTTAGTAATAAGAATAGAATCATATAAGCAGTTACATTTCAAGAATTACATTTTTTAAAAATATTTATTTTTAATTAAAGAAAATATATCAATCACTACTGATCAAGGATAAAGTATATTCATAATTTATATAAACAGTTGAACAATCATTTATACATTTATTATTAATTGGTTATAAATGATGATAAAATAATTTGATGGAAAAAATAGATATTTTTCAGAAAACTATTTTTATTGTGTGAAATATATTTTATCTTAATAATTTAAACTTATAAATACTTATGAATTAGTTTTGAAAATTGTTTATATAAAATATTAAATAAAATATACTAAAATTCATATAAGGTTTTTATTGGGTAAGGAATGTGAATGAAATATTATTATGCTTAAAAATTCATTTTCATTTAAAAATGGGGTAAACATGTTTTGAGCATAGATATTGTAATTTATTTCTACAGCTATATAAATATAATCTTGTAAAATGTATTCAATATTTAGAACCAAAATAATTAATCTTATGTAATAATATCTACTTAATTATTACTAATAATAAATAGATACCATGAAAATAATCTTTTTACCCTAGTTTGGGATTAAAGGGGATATAGAGGGGATAACCCAAAAGACAAGGATTAAAATAACCCAAAAACCATACTTTCATATCATTATTTGATTGGATTTATATATTACACATCATATATTTAAAACTATGACTATTTTCATCTAATTTTCTATTGTATGAAATAAATGATAAAATAATATTTTAAGTATTTATTAGTTTTCCACTTCACTTAGGAAATAAAAAATACTCCTCTCACCACTCCATAGAAATTTATCATTATATTTTTATGAATACCTTCAAAAATACATTCATAACATCACTCCCTATGTTATAGAGGGTCTATTCTTACTAAAAGTCTAACACATGACGTTCTATGGTGTGAAACAACGGAAGACACATTATGACAAAGTAATTGTCTTTACCAATATATTTTGAGTTAATTTATTCCTTAATATCATAAAAATATTTTATAACCATATTAACATGATAAAATAATTATATTTACTATACTAAATTGTTTTAATATAATTTTATAAGAAATTACTATCTACTCTATATCTAATAGAAAATAAAAAAATTTCTCATGCGTATAAATGAACTACCACATATATAAATAATTGTAATTATTTCCCATCACCATCTCCCATGGATGGTTGGAGAGATTGATTTAATAGATATATAGTATTTTTATAACATAATTATGAATATATAATGATAATATATTATTTACCTTATTACCCACCTATTCGACGGAAACAATAATGTCATTTCATAAAAACAAATGGACTACCAATTCCACGAAGTGTTGCAATTCATTTTTCTTCACCACAATATATGTGTGGTTATAAAAGAAAATATAATGAATAAATATATTAATTTTGACATGATTAAATTTTTTTATGTTAGTAAAAAATATTATGTTCATTGATCAATACCATGGAACTGAATGATCCATGGGAAAAGAAATAGTTCACTCCCAAATGTTGATTTTGATGAACAATTGTTAATAAATACATTATTAGAAATTATACGGGAATTATATACTATAATATAAGCATGAATACGATTATTATATAGATTAAAAATTAATTAATTTTTTTTAAACAATGGATTAATGGTGCATATAAATAAAGCCTTGACATGATATAAGGGGTTATATTACAACCTAATTTCTTTACGTGACTAACTATTATAAATTTCCATTGATGGGAATATATGATCCATATATTTTAAAACACACATATATTTTATTATAATATACTAAATTATATTTTTTCAATTTATTAAATTCATTATACTCTATTTTTTATTAATGTATTCAAGAACATATTTTTAAGAAACGATAACCTTATTTTATCATTTTGGTTGACTCTCTTTCCCATCCATATCCATGTTCATTATAATTTTCTATGAATTGTTTTACCTAAACATTATCTTTTTTATAAATTTCATTTTCACTACCATTAATCTTCATTATAAATAATTAAAAGGAAGATTTTGAACTATTTTTATACAACCCACTTTTGAATTTTAATAATAGCATTAAAAGAATGTTATATTTTAACTTATACGACTTGATGAGATTTTAATTACATAATTTCATTCCTTATTCATTAATATTAAATTACATGTTTTGAGGGTTTCAAAAAGAAAATAATTATTCAATTTTCTATGAATTTTATATCTTAAAAGTCCTCAAATGAAAATTTATTTTTTATCATAAATTTCATATAATATTTTAAATTATTTTTTAGAATATTTTTTTCAACTATGTAATCATACATTATGGATTACTACACTTCTTTGGGAACAATATATTATGATAAATTTAAATTTATTTCTCTTTATATCTTGTGATGAAGATGTTTTATGGATGATTTAATGAAACATATTTCATGCCTATAGGTTAATTAATATATTTGTGAAATAATAAATATTTTTTATGATCGTATGACGCAAAAATATTTGGTTTCCATTATGTTATTGGTGGTCTAAAAATTATTTATACCTAAAATTCATTGAGAAAATATTTTTGACTTATGAGATAAAATGAACTAGTATGAGTAGAGAACCCATTCAAGTAAATGAATTTTTCCACATTGATAATTTTGGAAGGGATCCTTGACTTCGGAAATGATGTTAATCGGTGGGGAACCTAATTAAATAAGGGATGTATCTTAATGTTTGATTTGTTTATTTTAATGGAAAAATGTAGTATGATAACTATTATGATGATAGGTGTTTTTTTATTGGGTAATTTTGATGTTGGAAGCACAATGTATTATAGTTTTCTATTAATGGAATGAACCTAAGGTGGGAAGAACCATAGACCACGTGATGTAAGATAAAATAATGTGATCATGTCTTGGGTGATATGGGCTTGAATAAGAACGGTCACGATATGTTAACTTTGGGTGATTCCATTTTTTTGGTTTGTAGGGGTTTAACCATTGTATGTTTAAATGGGTGTGGAAAGAGTATTGTGCATTTAAAAACACATAATGGTAATTTGAACAGAGTTTATGACCCATGTACGTTTTTAATTTAATTTTTATTCTAACCTATATTTTTCATTTTTGGGAAGTGTTATGGTGGGGAGGTGGTAAGATACCTTGTTTTTTATTTGATTATTTCCAAAATAAATTAAAATTTTAATTACTAGATAGTAAAAGTCTTGATTAGAGATATAAAATGGAAAATAATAGTTTGGAATTCATCTATCTAATTTTTTATATGTGGAATGATGCATGGATGATAACTAAGTGGTTTTGGGAGAATAATGAGGGTTAGCTACCTGATGTTGGATATTTGTGGATGTGTAGTGTTGGGTGAATGTTTTACACATTATTAGTGCTAACCATGAGTTTTAACTATGTGTCCTTGTTTGTAAAGGAATACAGTTGGAGAAATTACGTGACAAGATAGGGATAAATATGTGGATGTCTAGAATAAACTACATTAATTTAACATAGATGTAACACTATCTATTAAACCATTTTCCATGCCCATGTGAGGGATATTGTGTTGGTAATGTGACAATCACATGGTTGGTGCACCATTTGGCCACCCGTTCAACCCATTAAAATGTTCTAAATTATCAGTTTTACCTTCTAATAATAACTATTTTTACCAATTTTCTCCCTTATTTCACATATTAAGTATTATATACAAAAAATCCGCCTTCTCCATTCATAAAAGGGAGTTATTCCTTATTATTGATCATAATTGAATGTCGTTGTGTGTGTTGGAATCTATGTTGTATATCTTTGACTCCATTTTGTATTATTATATTCTTTTCCTTCTTTATTTATGTTTGGAATATCTGATTAGGTTTTTTATTTCAAATTCCAATGTATAATGGTGGGATTAGATACATATTTTATGGATTTTTCACTACCTATGATACTAATAAGCCAAGAGTCCATCTATAATTTTCCACATATCGTTTCATGGAGGTATATCTTGATGATGAATTTATAAAGAATTAGATATTCAAATTGAATTTTTATTCAAATATTTTTAAAATCATTTCATATGTATTATTCCAGATTCATGGTTGATGATGTGTCTTGGATTATTGATGAGTGTTCGATCACTATTTTTATGTGGCATGATGAACCATTGTGCTTTTGAGCATTATTGTCGCATTGATTTTTTTTTTAAAATTTTAATAACATATTAAGTTTAATTAATTAAATATAGTAGTTGTAATTATATAATTATTATGATTACATTTTGATACTGGATCTCACACTTACCAATGATCTTGTATGGGAATTGGGAGATTCTTCCTACCCTTAGAAATATAAATTTAAAGATACAAAATAGTAGGAGGTATTTTATACCTACACTATGGTATTTGTACATGTTTATAGTAGGTTGTGTATTCTTGGGATATCTCTTAAGGTTGACTCCACTAATTTATATTTTATTTCAATGGACCATTTAATTATTTTATTTTGGCTAATAAATTTATGAGATCCCGGTGTAACATACATCCCCTTTTTCTAGATTAATTCCATTACATGAGACAAGTTTGATAGAGGATCCTTTTTTGGATGCCTCCACATTTTAACTATTATATTGGGCGAAAAGTGGGGTTCTATTTCTTATGTGTTGACATAGAGGATACCAAGATTGTTTACTCATTTAAATGTGATCCTATAGGATCCAAATTAGGATATATCTCATGACTACTGACCTAGGTGACCTAGTGGGTTCCCAAATGTTTGAATGTATGTGAAAAAGGGTCTAATTGGTTTTTGGAAAATACACTAGCAGGTGTCACTTTATAACTTGTACCGAACTTGTTATAAAATAGGGATATGGCAGAAGTGGTGGGTTTAGGAATTCAGTCACCCTTAATCTTTTAATTATACTTTCACTTGGTTACTACTATTGAAATCATAATTTACTGAGGTGAGTCATAGTATCTTGGATGGCGGGGTAGTGTTAATGTGATTTTTAGGTGGATTCATATAGGTACATACTGGTATTTGGATTTTGAGCCTTATTATTTGGGGATACCAAGTGATACTTCTAGGGATCCATATGTCGAGATTATATGATTGGTTATATGATTATATATTACTATATGTATAACTTGTGATTTGGAAATTGATCCTTACAAGATTAGATATTAGACATAAAACTATTAATCATTCATTAGGGGTGGTTATAAATGACTCTCTAAGCCCTTCTTCATATGATCTCGAGGATGATTGTGATCTCATTGAAATATATCTAGGATTCCACCTTGGTTTATGTGGATGAAACATTATAAAACACTCTAGAGTTTTATGGGAATGGGATTTTGAGAGGCTTGTAGAATGGTAACCAAGATTTTACATTGATCCAGATATCATTACATATAGTTCACATAAGGTTTATCCCCAAAGAGATTATTTTATTATTAATTTCATGATTTACCTATGGTTTAAAACCTAGGAACCAAACATCAGACTATAATTACATTCCTTGAGTTGTATTGTATCAAGATGAGAGTCATTTACCAAATTTCTGAATACTGCCTAGAATACTTCATTACATTGATTAGAGGAGTGTATGGGGGATCCAAGGTTTAGGATGTGTATCAACCTATGATAACCATGATTAATCATAGAAATTTTATACATGACTAAATATATATCATCGATCAAGATTATAGACCCATGGATCGATAAGATTACACATAACTTGATTAGTGTGACATCAATAACAATGAATTAGTCATATGATGTATATTTGATCATGATCATGGGAATAGGGATCATCAATGGGTTTTAATTTTATTTTCACCCCTAGTTGTGATCTCAGATAAGTTGGAAACAATGTGAACATGCACTTATGACTGGATGTGTTCACATGAATTTCACTTCTCATTTTATCTTTAGAAATTATTTATTATTAATATGGTTATCCTAATGAGAATATCATATGAAGATAAAATACATTTACTAAATATATATGGGATCATTTTTGTGGTTCCCTATGGAGTTTTTTATCACACATTTCTTGGATAACCATTACATAGGGGTACCCATATAGATGTTCACATGATTGTTGGAATCGGTTTGGTTGAGTCGAAAGAAAAAAAAGCATGATGGTTCACACATGTACATGGAGTTTGGGTATGCGGTTTATATTGGGTATGGTAGTAGAGACATATAATTTTATTCTTATTTAATTTATACACTATTATATACTTGGTTTTTTGGTGGCTAATAAGCACTATTTGTATAACATGGATTTTTGGGATATTACTAGATTCCATTTATTATTACATTAATATTCTGAATAAGTTTATTTAATGTTTCCACACATTAATTATTTATTTATATGGATGATTTTGGGTTTTTACACTACCTATGGTTTTATTATTTGAGGGCATAATATATGAACTATTACATGATAGGCCCTAAATTCTAGTTAAAAACCAATAGAATACTTGGTGGAGTGCTGGAGGCATTATCCCCAACATGTATGCTTACTATTCATTGAGTGAAATAGGCCAGGATGTGATAAAATATCCTTCACAATCTCTAATAATTTTATTATCCACTGGATATTTAAGTATTTTATATATAATCTTCCAACATTTCGTCTATTTTAAACATAATTCAGGTAAAAAATGTTTAGAAGAAAAACCTATTTTATATCACTCTTAATTGGATATATTTTTCTTCTATGTCCATGTTTTTTGAAAATTATTTTTGAAAATTAATTTTATATACTCAAATGGTTTATAAAGGGAATTTTATATTATCCAAAACTTTTAGAATTTTTTTTTAAATTAATATTACTATTTTATTGATGGTAAAATTTCGATAAAAATTCCAAAGGAATGTTTTTAATGATATGACGATAATAGACTTCCATACTGCTATAACCGCTTTATGAAATGTAGCTTGTTATTAAAGTTTTGAATGGTTTGACAAGGAAAAATATTTTATTATATCATATTTTAATTTTCCAATTGTATTCCATTTATTCATATAAATGACCTTATTTTATTAAAAACCCAATATTATCAAAGAACCATTGGTAAGAAATTATCTCTTGATTAATCATGTTATTTTTAAAATTATTTGTAGACATTTAATTTCCTGTGATAATTTTTCATAGTAAATTATATTTATATTAAATAACTATATTCTTGATATCATGGATGCGATTATTTCAAAAATCATATATCATTTTTATATATGATGATTTCTATAAAATTTATTTCATTTAATGGGGAAATATTGATAAATATTTATTATTTACTCAATATAGATATTTTTTGATAACAAAATTTTTCTCTAAATTAAATCAATCATTCAATATACAAGGAATGTTTTGGACACACAGTATTGGGTGGGACCCATAATTAAATATCCCCTTATTGGATTGATAGGTCTCATGAGATAAATTAGTTGGCCAAATTAAATAGGGTTTTTCCTATAGTTTTAAACTATCCTTGGACAAGGTAATGATTATATTTATTTATTGATTTATAATATAATTATTTATAATGATAATAATTTCATTTATTGTGAATTTATTTATTTTTATACATGATATTATTGCACTGATATTATCCATAGATATGATTTTCCCAACATATTGATTAAATGGAGTGTGTATTCAGTTACAAACCCTTGGATATTAATTATGAATTAACAAATTATAATTCACAAGTTATTAATTAAATGGAATGTGGGTTTAGTTATTTACTTTTACGTATTGATTATTCCTTATTTATTCAGGATATAATATGTTTTATGTAAAACTTACTGTGTATTTGATATCACCTATATTTTTTTTTCATTCACCATGCTATGATGAAGAATTATTTGAATGAGTTTAAGAATGATGAATGTTTTAAATTAATATTTATTATATTACATTACATATATAAAATGGGAAACATTTATGTATCTTGTTCCCAAGAAATACTAAATTGATTCATAATTTGAGATTTTGAACCTTTGTATCTATGATACTGTAAGATTGAAGACACCAAATTTTGGTTAATGGAATCAGTGTAGTTACAGAACTAAATTTATGGGTCATCATAGGTTGTATTATAGAAAGGTGTAGTAATTTTGGGGGTTAGTTTTAGAAGACATTAGCAAAATCTTTGAGGATAAGAATAAACATAGGAAAACAACCCAAAACTTTTTTAAAGAATACAGTGAGTGTTTTGAATGAAAAAATATTTTTCCAGATACTATTAGTGAATGTGGATGTGGAACTGACCTTTACTGTCATTGAAGTCAGTCAAAATTTAAAAATTATTATTCTTTCTAACATTTGTATATGAGGAAATCAGGGTCGAACCCACAGGGAAGGCAAATTTGGCCACTATTCAACAAAAAACATAGAAAACTCCACTGTTGTCAGCAGCAGAGTGGTTTTTCTAATTTTCACTTTTTATATTTTTTATTATTTTTTATAATCCGTAGAGTGATATAACATTGTAAAACATGATTAAGAGATAAATTGAATCTAGATATAGTTGTAAAACGTGTAATAGTATTGAAAACGAAGGCTGATGAAATGAAAAATCTATTAAAATGCACGGGGAGTAATCTCCATTCCACTAGTTTTGAAGATGTTTCAATTCAATTTTAGGTTATTTCAGAGTACCACTGAAAAGAGTATGAATCATCTCCCTCTCCAGAAGTGAAGTCACTCAACCCAACTAATTTAAGAGTTCACCACTCTAAAACTAATCAACTGTGAACTATTTTAAAAATTAACAATAAGACAAACTCACCATGAGTCTTGAAGTCTTTTGCATCTATTATTCTTTTGAAAAGTGTTTCTATAATCAATCTTGCCAAATGACTATGATGTTTTGAGATTAAAAATTAGTGGAACAATAAAATCGAATGAATTAACTATTGATCTCATAGATCAATTCTGAATTACATTAAAATGATAATGTGAAACAAGAATTTATGGTTAACTAGTGGAACTTCAATAAATCCCCGAACTATAATTATTTATCTAGAAATTGCATCCTTTGTGTATTGTAAAAAAATTTAATTACAGTGAAAGAGAATTGCAAGAGAACAGAGGAAGAAATCTCTCTCTTCCATCATCAATTACTCCTACTCTTGGTTCTTGGAACTCTGAAGAGTGGCTCTATGAGAAGTGCTCCAGGTTCTCTGCTCTGCTTTGATGTATTCGTCGACTGACTGAGTGTTACCTCTCAGCTCTCCAGTGATGTATATTTTCGTGTGAATGAGAGTCTCCTTAAAATTCTTCTCCTAGTCTACTTTATATCCATTATCATCTGCGACACGTCACTACATGCTTTCACCGTCTTCAAAAGGTCCTTAACTTTGGCACCACACACATGCGTTTTATCCGTGGTAGGAATGTCATGCTAGTTTTTCCCGTGTAACTAACTTTGGATGAGTTAGTTGGAAACACTTGGACGTGTTTTTGGTGTTGATATGAACCTGCACAGTCAAAACAAAAGATAAATAAATGCGAACAAAATTGATGAAAATTATTTATTTTTAAGGTATAATGTTATATTACTCGTTGAAAGTTATCATAAGTTAATTGATAATTATTATATATTTTATTTATAAAAATATTCACTTAATAATACTATGGTAAAACATATGTTATTAAAAGTTATTAATTTAATTAAGTTAATTGTTATAGTTATTATGTTATTAATTTTAGCATTTTTAACTAAGTTATTAAAATTTACATCATAAGTAAAGAAGTAATTAAAAATTTATAACTTAAATTGTATTAGTTATTTTTAATTAGTACACAAATTATTATTATTGTAATTAATATTTAAGAAATTAAATTGGTGCATTAATTTATTAATTAGCTTATTTTAATTTAGTAATTAGAGTTAATACTTAAGTTTTAAATATTTTTAAATTAATTAGTATAATTTATAGTGTCTTTTATTATAATTATTAATTAAAATTTAATACTATTAATAGTAAATTAATTTTTTATAAACATTTATTATTAATTTAGTTTGTTATTTTAATTTATAATTTATCTATTTATTAATATCATAACTTCTATAAATTCTAATCAATTAATTTGACTAATTAAAGTTACTTTAAATTTAATTTTTTTATTTATTACCTTTTCTTTTTTACTTTACTTGTATTATTATTTTTTATCAATTTATTATTTAGTTTATTTATTTATTTTGTTCACTTCCCCCTCCAACAGCATGGTGCGCTTCCAGTGGCGGCCCAAAACCAGCAGGTGCAGCGATTCCCCCAACGACGCCTCATGTCGGCCCGAATCCTCGACTCAACTCCTGCTCTTGTTCTGCTTTGGTGGCAAGATTATATCTCCCTCATAGTGGTGAGGAACTACCCAACAGCAGTGAATATGGGGCGGCGGCGGACTAGAATCCTATAATATAGCAGCGGTGCGGCCTCCTGGTTTTCCCGGTCCAACAAACCTACTACGGACACCTTTGGTGGTGAAGATCATCTCCCATAGTGGCTACTCAGCTCAGGTGGTGGCTCCTCCTTGCGGCAAGACCAGTAAAGAGAAAACCCATCGGGTGAGACCAGACATGGTGAGTCCGTGTGGAGTGAAATGGTGCCACCGTTTCTCCTGGAAATGGTGAGACAGTGAAGGTGGTCACGGTGCGTCCGTGAAAGGGGTTGGAAGGTGAGACCGTGAAGAATACTATGTGTGGTGAACCAGTGGCAAAGGTTACAGTTCCATGGGTTATGGTGAGACCATAACAGACACGGTTCATGGATACACCATGAACCTCCAAAATAAACAAATAAAATAAAATAAATTGAATCTTAAATAAAACTAAATGAAATAATTACTGATAACTAAAAATTAATTAAAACATATATAGATAAAGTTACTTATAAACATAAATAATGTTTTTTAAAAACCAAAATAACATAATTAAATTTATTAACTTTAAAATATAAAACTAAAATTGTTACCAAATTAAACTGAAATTAAAATGCAACTAATTTATTAATGATTAAAGTAAAATTGAACATTTATATAACATATTAAAATTATGTAAATTTGATACTTTAAAAAATTTAATTAATTTAAAGAAGACATGAAATTATTATATTATTAAAAGATTATGATAATTAATGAAATTTAAATAAAAGACTAAATAATACTAAAATTAGATAATAATCTTATATTATAATTAATGAATTGTTAAAAGAAGACTAAAAAAAGATGTTACAAAAAATTAATTAATAATTAAAACAAGAAATGTTAGATTATGACTTCATTACATAAGTTCAAAAGAAGAATTAATTAAATAGATTATTATTGTTAAATTATTAACTATGCATAAAAAACAACAATCTAAATAAATAGTTACTAGTCTATAAAATTAAAGAAATAAATTAATTATTTTAGTGTTTAAAATACACTATTAATTATAAAAATTGATTAATTATTAAAGTTAATAATAAAAAAACAAAAGAACAATTATTTGTTAAAAAGTACTAAAATAAGTAATTAAATTAATACAAACTAATTTATAAGATGTGGCAAAACATGTGTTTTTTTGGACACTTCAATTTCCCCCACACATAATCATTGTTTTTCCTCAAACAATCCCATGTTTTATTATCATTGAGAAATAGAAAAATGTTTTTATTATATTTCTCAAGATGTAACATGTCCAGAACATTAAACAGAGGATTTAAAAAACATGTCAATAGGCTTTTAGAAAATAAATTGCTCATATGAACCTTTCCAAGAACAAATTCTCACAGGTAGTCTTGAAAACTTTGAATCATCAAGTAATAAAGATTTCATGCCTCATATGTGATACAACTTAATTACTCACTTCACTTAAATCTCAGGTTCTAAGTCCGAGAATGAAAAGAGGTAAAATATCAATGGAATTAAGACCTTAACCAAGGAACTTTGTACTTTGACAGAATCCTATGTTCCAAAAATAATTAATTTCATTTTTTTTGAATTACCTTAATAATAAAACCTAAATGACTCCCATATAAACCAATTGACCCCTTCTTCATTTGGTGTTCACCATTACCCTCGCCCTAATGAGCTCATTTTTGACCGTAGACACTTTATTTATTATTCCCAAGCCATGTATCATTGTGCTAAGCACTGTGGATATGCACTTATTCAAAGTGAACAGAGGGCTAAATGTTAATCGAAACGCACCCATCATCTAGGTTCTTAGAGACTCGCCGTGGGATCCCAGATGCCCAAATTACTGCAGTTTCAAAAGATTTATATACAACTCATTTACATTGGCTTGTTAAAGCAATTACTTTAAATAATTTAAAGATGTAGGAGGCACCTAGAATCAAATTCAAACTACTAGTTCCAAGGGTTATGATAATAGTTCCATTAAATGGTTTACCAAATCACTTTCAGAAATGATCTCTAAACTAAATTTCCATTAAATCACTAAGAAATATCACTTTTCAATCATCCAACCTCATAATGTTCAGATTCAAAGAAAATCTTAACTAACAATCATGTAAAATTCAAAGGCAATACCCAAATGGGAAACAGTGAACAACCTAAAATGATGATTTTTTTTGAAACATTTTACCCATTTTTTAAATAAAAAGAATAATGTGATGTGAGAATTGATGGGAACTCATTAAATCACAGTTTAGCATAGTCAATAATTGACCCCCTTCCCCACACATAAAATCCAAATTTGTCCCCAAAGTTGACTTCTAAATATGAAGAAGAGAAATTAAACAATTAAGGTTCAAAATAGATTTTCAATTAAGTAGATTTATAACATGTATAAAGGGTCTCAATGAAGTTCAATTTTTTTCCCCAATGAATAACTTAAAAGAAAGTTCATTAGTATAAAAACACATTAACATCGAAGTCCAGAGATTTTTTTTCAATTCATCTCAAGAAACATCATTTAATTTGTGGGTGCACAATCAAGTGTGAATAAGCATGTTTAGAAAAAATTATTCAATTAGATATTCAATAAATAAGGAAAAGTTCATGATAAACACCCCAATATTAATTAGATTTAATAGACCAGTAGCATGTACCCCCCATATAGTTTCATGTAGTGGAAAAGATTTTTATAACAATGAAATTCAGTTTCCAATTGTGATGTACATGCAGATTTTAATGCACAACATAGAGACAAGCATCAAATTTTTTTTATTGCAATATATGCATAAGATTTTCAGAAAATATATACCATAATTTTGTAAACAAGCAGAATATTTAGTTTTGTAGCAACACAAGCAGCATAATTTTATCAGCTTAAAAAGGAGATGAAATAGATGAAAAAAGTTGATGTACTTACCAGACTAATTTATTGTCCAGAGATTATCATTGGAATTCAACTACATTATTACACTACAGCAGCAACCTAAAAAAAAGAGCATGTAAACCGAGAACAAAAATCCAGCAGATACAGTGCATATAGGAGACAACACAACATGAATTTATTCAAAGTAAAACAAAAACAAAAAAAAAAGTAAACACAAAAGAAAGAACACGGGTTGACTCCCATGAAGCACTAAATTTAATGTCTTTAGTTATACTTTATTTAATTACAATTTTTTTATTAACACAACAAAGACCATGGGTTGCCTCCCATGTAGCGCTAGATTTAAAGTCCCTATCTGGACTTCATTCAAGAACCAATTTCAAGCACAATGAAGGCATCCAAGCCCTTTGGATGTCCCTCAAAAAAAAAGTTTCAATACTTTCCCATTGAATAAAATAAGTTTATTGTCTCCGCATACACTTTCGACAGGTCTATTCTTCAGAACCCGTACTATAGTAAAATTTCCAGACCACATGGACTTCAGCTTTCCAGGAAGGAGTTTGAGTCTTTAATTAAAAAGGACTTTCTGTCTGGGTTTGAACTCTTTGTTTTGAATGAAAAAATCATGAAAGATTTTAGTCCTTCCTTTTGAATTCCTTGAATTATCAAAACTCTCTCTCTCCTAATCTCATCAAGTTCACTCACCTCAAGTAATATCCTCTCACCAGCACTCTTAAAATCAATGTTTAGAGCCTTAAATTCCCAATAATACTTTTGTTGCAACTCCACCGGCAAATGATAGCATTTCTCAAACAACATCCTGTAAGGAGACATACCTATTGGGGTGTTAAAATATGTTCTATATGCCCATAATGCTTCATCCAGTTTAAGAGACCAGTCTTTCCTAGTGTTTGACACAATTTTCTGAAGTATTTGTTTCAATTCCCTGTTTAAAATTCCACCTATCCACTGGATTGTGGATGATAAGGAGTACCAGTTTTTTGAACACAACCATATTTCTCAATCAAAGCGTTAAATTTATAGTTCTTAAAGTGTGTTCCATTATCATTAATGAATACTCTTGGGACTCAAAATCTTGTAAAGATATTCTTTTTGACAAATTTTATTATAGAATTGTCTTGATTGTTGTGCAGTTCCACTGCCTCAACCCATTTTGAATCATAGTCTACAAAAACTATAATGTACTCATTACAATGAGATGATGGAAATGGTCCCATAAATTCTAAACCTCAAACATTAGAGATATCTACCTCTAAAATACCCTTTTGGGGTAACTCCTACATTCTACCAACATTTCCTAGCCTCTGGAACCTATCACAACTAACCACAAGCTCCTAGAATCATTAAAAAGAGTAGGCCAATAGAAAATAGATAGTAGGACTTTCTAAGAAGTTCTCTTACCACCATGGTGACCTCCCCAAGGTGACGAATGACAACTTTCTAAGACAGACAAAATCTCATCCTTAGGTATACAGCCCCCAAGAATACCATCAGCACACCTCCTAAATAGTAAGGGATCATCCCAAAGATAATATTTTAGTTTAGAAATGAATATCTTTATTTTTTTGTTGGATAGATTTTTTGGAAGAACCCCATCTGCCAGAAAGTTGGCAAAATCTAAAAACCAAGAAGATTTCCTGATTGACACAGTAAACAGCTTTTCATCAGGAAAGGAAGAGTTAATCCCTGTAGGATTTTCAGAATGGCATTGAGTAAAAGGATGCCTAGATAGGTGATCAACAACTAAATTTTCAACTCCCTGCTTATCCTTAATTTATAAATCAAACTCTTGTAGCAACAAGATCCATCTAATCAGTCTAGGTTTAGTTTCATTCTTAGAAATTAAGTATTTTAAAGCAGAATGATCAGTGAAAATGATGAATCTGGACCCTAACAAATACTGTCTAATCTTCTTTAGAGAAAACACAACATCTAACAATTCTTTTTCAATGGTGGTATAATTATTTTGGCCTTCATCTAACAATATACTAGCATAATACAACACATGCAGTTTCCTATCCCTCCTCTATCAAAGGATAGCACCTACAACCATTTCACTAGCATCACACATAAGTTCAAAAGGCAGCTTCCAGTCAGGATAAATAATGATGGGTGTTGTAGTGAGTTTATCTTTAAGATGATTAAATGATTTAAAATAGTTTTCATCAAAATTGAAAGGTGTATCCTTGAACAAAAAAGAAAAGAAGGGCTTAGTTATTTTTTAAAAATCTTTTATGAATCTCTGGTAGAAACCGACATTCCCTAGAAATATTATAACACCCATGAAATCAATATGAGGTGTAAATCTTTGAATAACATCAATCGTAGCAGTATCAAAATCTAAACCACGTTTTGACACCTTCTGAACAAGAACAATACCATCTATGACCATGAATTGACATTTCTCCCAATTAAGAACAAGTTTGGTTTCAATGCATCTCTCTAAGACTAATTCAAGATTTCCAGACAATTATCAAATGTACTACCCACAATGGAAACGTCATCCATCCAAAACCTCAATTATTCTCTCAATCATATTTGAAAAGATAGCCATCATACACCTTTGAAAGGTGGATGGAGCTCCACACAACCCAAAGGGAATCTGACTGTAGGAAATTGTTCTAAAGGGGCATGTGAAAGTACTCTTTTCCTAATCCTCTTGATCAACAGGAATCTGGTTGTAACCAGAATACCCTTCCAGAAAACAGAAGAATTCATTTCCAGAAATCCTCTCAAGAATTTAATCCAAGAAGGGCATTGAAAAATTGTTGTTCCTAGTGGTTGCATTAAACTTCCTATAATCAATAAAAACTCTCCATTTTGTGGCTTTCCTAACATTGACTTCTTTATTTTTTTTCATTTCAAACTACAGTAAAACCTCCCTTCTTGGGGACAACCTGGGCAGGGCAGACCCAAGAACTATCAGAAATGAGATATATCATTCTAGTGTCTAGCAGATTAATCTCTGCCCCTCTCATGACTTCTTTCATGTTCAAATTTAATCTTCTTTGACAATCTACCCTAGGCTTATTATCAGGCTCCATAGTTATCTTGTGCATACAGAATGAGGGACTAATACCCTTGATATCATCTATTGTTCAGCCTATGAATGATTTAAATTTTTCTTAACTCATTCAACAATCTTTGTATTTTATTTTAATTCAATTCTGTAGAAATTATTATAGGCAAAGTGGAGTTCTCACCCAAAAATGAGTATTTAAGATGAGTAGGGATTGTCTTATGTTCAAGAGTGGGTGGGTCTACACTCGAAGGAAGACTCTTAAGTCTAGGATGTCCAAGATATTCAACATATTTCTTGTAAAGAGTACTGAAAGATGAATGATTTCCAATTTCATGCTCAGATTCAAAGATTATAGTCCTACTGTCTAAGGTGGACAACTCACTGTCTAGAAATTCCATATCAGAATTCAATATGTTTATCAAATAATAATCATCAAGTTTTCTCAAAAGTTATTCTTCATCAATATAAATGTTCTTAGATGTTTTGGTTATAATATAATCACCCTCAAATTAACTCAGAAATCTCCTAAGTTCAGAAACAGAGTACTCTCCTATAGTAAAAACTGGACAGTTGTCCAGATCTGAAAGATTTCCCAGATTGGTGGTTATAGCAAAAATTTTCCGTTTCTTGATTAACTTCTTCAAAATAGAATTGGTTTTCAGATTATTCAATGTGTTCAACTTGATTTTTATAAGAACATTTAACATCAATAAAATCTATTTTTGAGAAGTTTTTAGAATAAGTTGGTTCTTTAATATTTTTAAAAACATTAAACTCTTCTTCTTGTTCACCAATTTTGAATATCAGCTTACCCGTTGACACATCAATAATAGCACCACCTGTGGCCAATAATGGCCTACCCAAGATGATAGGTACCTCTTGATCACACTCCATATCTAAGACAAGAAATTCATCTGGCAGAAAAAAACTTCCCAACTCCAACTAAGAAATCATATACCCTACCCATAAGATGAGTGAAAGATCTATTAGCTAACTATAGTATGACTGTTGTGGGTTGAAGATCACCCAGCCTCAAATGTTGAAACAGTGAGTATGGGAGTAGGTTAATTCTAGCACCTAGATCGAATAGAAAGTTTATATGACCAGAGTTTCCTAGAGTACAAGGGATGACAAAGCTACCTGGGTCTTTCAGTATAGGTGGGATTTTCTTTTCAAGTATAACACTGCACTATTCAGGGAGGCTACAAGTAGAAAATTATTCTAGGTTATTCTTGTTTGAAAAAAATTTTCTTTAGATATTTCAGATATGAAAGAATTTGAATTAAATCTTGGATAAATGTGATGTTCACTTGTAGCTTGGACAAAAGACCAAGGAACTGAAGAAGTTCAGCCCTCGTGTCACTTTAAGGTTTCCGCTTCTCAGGGAAAGGGATGTGTGGGGAATATTTTTTCAAAATAGTATGTATGTCCCTCACCTCTTCCTAAAATTTATCTTTTCCTTTATTTTGTTGATTTTTAGAAGAAGTTTTAGCTTGAGTTTCAGATGAAAAAATCAAATTTATATCATTTTCAAGACTTTTCTATGAATTTTCAGCATGGGTACAAAGTAGATTTTTATTACCAGATTGAAGTAGATTTTAACTTAGGGCATTTTCATGGTCTTTTTTAGAAATTTCCTGAGCATTCATATAACTCCTAGAGACAACAGCAATGGCATTGTCCCCAAATTATGTTCAGTGGAACATGGAGGTCTAACTTTTTTCCTAGATGAAAACTCTCTAGAAAGTTGGCCTAACTGGGTTTCCATGTTTTTCATTCTAACATCAGTTTTCATTTTATCATACTTATATTGAAATTGATGCTTGGTTAGTTTATTAAATATTAGATCAATATTTGAAGACATGTGACTATCATTGTTTCCTTGTGTATTTGACGACTCAGCCCTCTATTGATTCTGAAAATTTGGTCTTGGTTGATTAGAGTAATTAGGGGTAGTGGATTGTTTAATTATGCCTTGATATTTCAAGGATAGATTTGGATGGTTCATATAGATTTGGTTTTAATTGTTTGATAAAGGATCTTCTTTAGAAGGAATTCTAGGACCATAGTTAACAAATTTTGATTTTTCTTATTATTGGGATGGAATATCAATATTAGGAAAAAAAATTCAGTATGACAAAACATACCAAACTGGACACACTATTTCCTTAAATATTGTTTGGTATTTTTACATCCATGTTGATTAATGTTTTGTTTAGAATTATGGTTCATTAATGATTGAAGTTGGATGGTGATTTCTACCAGTTGAGCATGAGTTTCATTCATTGAACCAGTGTTTGAATTAACATTTCTATTGAATCTTTTTCATCTTGAATTTTTTTGTTGTGAATTCAGTGCAAGATTATTAAATATCTATCTAAGTTATTCATCATTTTTATCATTGTAATTACCCCCATCAGCTTGGTCAAATAGATTATGTCTAGGGGAGGACAACCCTTTATAAAATTTATCCATGAGTAGGTGTGATGGGAGTTGATTATTGAGACACTACCTGACCAGATCCCTGAATCTATCCCATGATTCATGAAAAGCTTCTCCATCCTATTGAAAAAAAACTAGTGTTCTTAGTTCTAAGTTCACCTTTAATTCATTGAGGATAAAATTTCTTAATGATTGAGTTATACACTTGATCCTAGTTTCCAAAAATGTTCTCATCTAGACTGAGAAACAAATTCCTAGCATTCCCTTTATGGAAAAAGGGAAAGACTCACATTCTTAGTTCATTTTTGTGAGTCTTAGAAGAGATAATTACTACACAGTGTTATAGATGTCTCTAATGAATGCAAGGGAGTCCTCATTAGAGAGCCCATTAAAAACAGGAAACAGTGAAATGTGTGACTGTTTTAATTCATTGTTTCTGGACGTAGGACTTAATCCGAGGGATGATGGGTTGATTGAAACTTTTCGGAGTTGGAACTACGTCATCCTAGGCCTTTCATGTTCATTTAAGTGTTTTAGATGATTATTTTGAAAGTTATTATGCTCTCGAGCTCTATTATCTACGTTTTCCATTTCAATTTTGTTCTTCTTTCTTAGAGAAGTGAGATGATTATGAATTTCATGGTTCAGTGGCTCTAATCTAACATCATAGTTTCTTGTTCTCATGAAAATAGTTGTAGATAGTATCATCAGTAACTATTCAGAATAATATATAACATTTTTTTTACAGTTTTCAAAATTTTCAAATTTTTAAAGATTTTTATATATGGGTTTTTTAATTTTTTTTATTAATGGCTCATGCCTTCCCCAAAAATGGCACCAAAAAATTGACATGTACTATCATTGAAGTCAGTCAAAGTTTAAAAATTAATATTTCTACTAACTACTGTATTTGTGAAATGTAGGGTCAAACCCACAAGGAAGGCTAATTTGGACACTATTCAACTAAAAACTTGGAAAAATCCATTGTTGTCAGTAGCGGAATGGTTTTTCTAATTTTCACTTTTTATATTATATTTTTTTATAAGTAGTAGAGTGATATAACATTGGAAAACATGATTAAGAGCTAAATTAAATCTAAAGATAGTTGTAAAATGTGGAATAATAGAGAAAAATAATGCTGTTTAAATAAACAATATATTAAAATGCTTAGGGAGTTATATCCATTCCACTGGTTTTGAAGATGTTTCAATTCACTTTTAGGATATTGCAGAGTACCACTGAAAAGAGTATGACTCATCTCCCTCGCCAAAAGTCAAGTCACTCATGCCAACTAATTTAAGAGTTCACCACTCCAAAACAAATCAACTGTGAACTATTTTAAAAATTAACAGCACGAAAAACTCACCATGAGTCTCGAAGTCTTTTGCATCTATTGTTATTTTGAAAAGTGTTTCCACAATAAATCTAACCAACTAACTATGATGTTTTGAGAATAAACATTAGTGGAACAATGCAATCGAATGAATTCAGTATTGATCTCGCCGATCAATACTGAATTACATTAAATTGATAAAGTGAAACAAGAATTTACTATTAACTAGTAGAACTTTAATAAATCACAAAACTAGAAGTATTTAGCCCGAAATTTCATCCATTTTGTATTTTAAAAACATTCAATTATAGAGAAAGATAATTGAAAGAGAACAGAGGAAGAATGATCTCTCTTCACGCATAAATTACTACTACTCTTGTCTCTTGGAACTCTAAAGAGTGGCTCTCTGAGAAGTGCTCCAGGTTCCCTACTCTACTTTGTTGTGTTTGTCGAATGACTGAGCCTCCTCACTATGCTCTCCAGTGATATATATTTTCGAGTGAATGAGAGTCTCCTTAAAATTCTACTGCTACTCTGTTTTATATCCACTATCATCTATGACATGTCACTGCATGCTTTCACCGACTTCAAAAAGTTCATCACTTTAGCACCTTACACGTTCATTTTATCTATGAAAGGCACGTCACACTAGTTTTTCCCTCGTATCTAACTCCGGATGAGTTAGTTGGAAGCACTTGGTTGTGTTTCTGACTTTGATATAAACCTGCACATTCAAAACAAAAAATAAATAAATGTGAATGCAAATAATGAAAATTGGTTATTTTTAATGTTTAGTGTTATATTACTCATTTAAAGTTAACAAAAGTTAATTAATAATTATTATTTACTTTATTTATAAAACTATTCACTTAATAATTCTTTGGTAAAACATAAATTACTAAAAAGATAGTAATTTAATTATTTTAATAGTTGTAGTTATTATGTTATTAATTTTATCATTTTGAACTAAGTTATTAAAATTTATGTCATAAGTAAAGAAGTGATTAAATATTTATAACTTAAATTGTATTAGTTATTTTTATTTATGACACTAATTATTATTATTTTAATTACTATTTAAGAAATTAAATTGTTCCATTAATTGATCTAGGAGTTTAGTTTAATTTAGTAATTAGAATTAATACTTATGTTTTAAATATTTTTAAATTAATTAGTAAAATTTATAGACTATTTAATTATTATTATTAATTAAAATTTTATACTATAAAAATTAAATTATTTTACTATAAAAATTTATTATTAATTTAGTTTTGTATTTTAATTTATAATTTCTCTATTTATTAATATTATAACTTTTATAAATTCTAATCAGTTCATTTGAGTAATTAAAGTTACATTAAATTTAATTTTTTTAATTATTAATTTTTCTTTTAAATTTAAATTTATTATTTTTTTTATCTATTTATTATTTATTTTATTTATTTATTTATTTATTTATTTTTGTTCACTTCCCCCACCAACAACACGGTGCGCTTCCAGTGGAGATGCAAAACTAGCAGGTGCAGCGATTCCCCCAACACCCCTCAGGTTGGCCTGGATCCTCGGCTCAGCTCCTCCTCCTATTCAGCTTCAGTTGCATGATTCATTCTCCCTCATGGTGGTGCGAAACTACCCAAAAGTAGTGTATATGGATCGACAGTATACTAGAATCCTCTAATACAGCAGCGGCGCGGCCTCCGGGTTTTCCTGGTCCAACAAACATACTACGAACTCCTGTGGTGGGGCAAATCATCTCCTATAGTAGAGATTTATCTCATGTGGTGGCTCCTCCTTACTGCAAGACCAGGAAGGAGAAAACAAGTCGAGTGATACAGGACACGGTGAGTCTGTGTGGAGTGAAACGGTGCCATAATTTCTCTTGGAAATGGTGAGATAGTGAAGGCAGTCACGGTGTGTCCATGAAAGGGGTTTCACAGTGATATAGTGAAGAATACAATTCATGGTGAACTAGTGGAAAAGGTTACAGTTCCATGGGATACAGGGAGACAATAATAGACACGGTGCATGGAGACCCCGGGAACTTTGAAAATAAACAGGAAAAATAAAATAAATTGAAATATAAATAAATATAAATGAATTAATTATTAATAACTAAAAATTAATTAAAACATATGCAAATAAAGTTACTCATAAACTCAAATGATATTTTTATTAAAACCAAACTAACTTAAGTAAATTTATTAACATTAAAATATAAATCTAAAACGGTTACCAAATTAAAATGAAATTAAAATGAATCTAATTTATTAATGATTAAAGTAAAATTAAACATTTATATAAGAAAGTAAAATTATTATAATTAGTTACTTTAACAAATTTAATTAATTTCAAGTAGTCAGGTAATTATTATATTATTAAACCATTATGTTAATTAATTAAATTTAAATAAAAGACTAAATAATACTAAAATAAGATTATAATATTATATTATAATTAATGAATTATTAAAATATGACTAAAACAGTATGTTATATAATATTAATTAATAATTAAAATAATAAATGTTAGATTAAGACGTCATTACCTAAGTGCAAAAGAAGAATTAATTAAGTAGATAATTATTGTTAAATTATTAACTATGTAGACAAAAACAACAATCTAAATAAATAGTTATTAGTCAATAAAATTAAATTAGAAAATAAATTAATTATTTTAAGGCGTCAAATACACTATTAAGTATAAAAATTGAAAAATTATTAATTTTAATTATAATAAAACAAAAGAACCATTATTTATTAAAAAGTATTAAAATAAGTAATTAAATTAATAAAAACTAATTAAAAAGATGTGGTAAAACATATGTTTTTAATGCCAAATCAACTTTGTGTTAATGAACCTAAAAGGGTTAAATGGGTATTAACTTGATCACATCCCGATGAAATAAAAAGAGGTCATACTAAAATCATAGGTGTAAACTTCTGAGGGTTATACTCCGGAAAAATCAGAAGATTAATACGAACCATTATGAAAGGAAGATGAATGACACAAAATTTTATGTTAGGAAATAGACCATGGATAAAATAGATTTTAAACAAGATATTTCATGTCATTAAATGTATAAAATATTTGATTTATCAGTGAAGTGTTTATATTTCCCCTTTCATATTTTAAATATTTTGAAAAATTTGATCCCTATGTAAAATCTAGATGATGGAAATGGTTAGAAATAAAATCCAATTCTTAAATGATGGATTATTATATATTCATGAATATAAAATCTCTTACATTAATATGGTTATACACATTCTTTCCTATCAGTCATGTTTAATATAAATATTCAAAAACAAACTTAAAACATAGAAGGGGATATATTATTGAAAATGAAAACGAAGAAATTATTGAATCCAAAGTATATATATTCACCCTTATCCATATTTTTGGGATTAATTTCCATGAAAACATTGTAATAATCCCTTCATATTTATTTTATGCAATTATATGTATTTATTTCATTTCATTACATAGATACAACATAAAATAATAAGAGAGGGAAATAACCCCTTATCAATAATATCCCCCTGATTCTATAGATGTATGGAGATGAGGATAGATCACTGATGGAATCATCATCTCATGAATGCATATTATTTCCTTATAATATTTAATATCAAGCTCAAATTATTGAGGCTAAGGAAAATATTGTCCACGATGACATTCCCATTGTAAGATAATATAATGATGTGATTCCAAAAAAATTGCCTAGTATTTTCATTAATTGATAGGCTGAGTTATCAATTGAAAGTATACCTAACGATTTTTTAATATCCATTAATCCATATAGAATTACCACTATTGAATAGTAGGAGCTAAAGAAGAAACTATAAATGAATCTATAAAAAGGGTTCATACGCCCAACTGCTTCACCATGGTGTGTGCCAGAACTCTACAACAAGAATAATTCTAGAATAATGTGCCACTTTATTGATTAACATGAGCTTAACATGATCATGATTAAGAAAAATTATCATATATCATTTATTGGTGAATTTTTTTATTAGCTATATGGAGACTAGTACTTCTTTAAGGTTAATCATAAGTTGATATATTATCATGTAATGGTGATTAAGGAGGATATCACAAGGAATTCCTTTAATACAGGGTATTGGAATTATGAGTTCATAATTATTCCATTTGGACTCACTAATGCATCAACCCACATCATGGTCTCAACGAATAGATTATTTTGGAATTACATTGAAATATTTTGGTTTCTTTAATATAAACACCCTAATATACTCTGAACGATAGGTGGAACATAAAGAGTATTTTAATATTGTTCCAAAGACCTTGATAAAGGAAAATTTATATGTGAAGTAAAATAGATGATAGGATTGGATAGAATAATTAAAATTCTTGTGGAAAATTATTAACAAATAGGGGATATTTGTGGATCATTTTAAAATAGCGTCAATTGAAGGATGTCCTAGACTGAAATATATGACCGAGACTCATAGTTTCTTTAGATTATCTGGGTACTATAATTGATTTGTGATTAATTCCTTATGATTTTAAATCCGACTAGTTATGATAATTATTATGGGGTATAATTTTTTCTATACTGATAAATTTGATGAATGATTTAAAGAATTAATGATGTGGGTAATGAATTCTTTATTACTCACATTAACCACTAGTGGGAAAGGATTTTCGATCTACCATGATGCTTCAAAAAAATTCTTCAGTTGGGTACTGATGAAGGGTGAAAAAGTGATATCATATGCCTCTTACCAAATAAACATCCAAGAGAAGGACTTACATTGCATGATTATGAATTGACTGTAGTGATCTTAATATTGATGATTTGGTGATATTATCTGTGTGAGTAGAAGTGTGACATATATACAGTAAAAAAAATACTAAACAATATATTCTCACAAAGGATAACATTATTTTCCAATGATGGTGTTTAGATCTAATCAAGTATTATGATTGTTTAGTCCGATACAATTCATGTAAGGAAATCAATGTGGTAGATGCTTTGAGCAAAAAGTATCTCACAACTATATCCTTGATGGGGATTAAAATTAGTATAATATTATTTGACTGAAAATTATATAAATGTGAATAATAAAGGGGAATTTAACCTACAATTCTCAAATAATGACCCAAATATACATTATTGAGAGGATCAGGGAGGCCCAATAAGATGATAAAGAGATACAATGAAAGGTATTGAATTTTCAAAAGTTTAACTTTTTTAAAGATTGAGTAATAAATTCTAAAACCTTAACATTTTTATCATAAAAACTAGATCAAAATAGGGATTTTATGGAAGATATGATTATTTCTTCCTCCTCTATTCCTCCAAGAAGAAATAAGATGTATAGAGATCTGCAGAAAAACATCTGGTGGGATAACATAAAGAGTGATCGTTTGAAAATTTTATATCAATGCTTGTTATTATAACAAGTCAAGGATTAATGATATAATACTATGTTTATGATGAATCAATTTCACATAAAAATATGTAAATGGGAATACATTACAATGGATTTTATCATAGGACCCCCCAATAATTCTAAAAACAATAATTCTATCTATGTGGTTATCGATTTCCATACAATGTAATTGCATTTCACTTCTATCAAGGAATATTTATCTCTTTACCAACATGATATGATATAAATAAGGTATGTGGTAAGACTAAATGGTGTAACATTATATATTATATCAGATCATGATTCAAGGTTTACCTCAAAGTTCTAGGGAATCCTAGAGTATGTACTGGATATAGAAGTTTGTTTCAGTATAACTTATCTCCCTGAGATGAATAGTTAGTTTGGGTGAACCATTTAAACTCTATATTATATGATTATATTAGGTTAAATTTATTAAAAATTATTTTGGTGGAAACACCTTACCATAGGTGAGTTCTCATATAACAACAGTTTCCATTCATGAATTAAAATGGAATCTTATGATACTCTATATGGAAATAATGTTGGACTCTAACATTTTGGGATGATGATATAGTGTTGAAGCCTATGGTGCATAATCTTATCCATGATATGATAGATAATTTTCAAACCAATCAATCCCATATAAAATTTATTAAAAAAATAAAAGAAAATTTATTCCAAAAATCATTGATGGGACCCAGAGTTTGGGGTTGGGTATGATGTGTTAATTCTTATATACACAAGGAAGAAATTATCAGAGCTTGGGAAGATGTGAAATAATATACCTAGATAAATTATCCCTTATGATATCTTTTATGACATTAGAGATATACCTCATTGACTTATAATCCCACATAATGTATCTAAAACACATGATGTCTTCCATGTACACATCATAATGATATACATACCAAACACCAAATATGTTCTGAATCTAGAGGTTATACCATTAGATAAAGATCATTTTTATGAGGATATTAATTTGAATATATTAGATCATTAAGAAAATGTTCTTTGAAAAAATTAAAATCAGATGGTTATTGTGTTCTATTCCCAGTACACATTGGAGGAAGTGACTTGGGAATCCGAAGAGGTGATAAAAAAAGTATCCCCATCTATTTTAATTTATAAAATTAAATTTTTAGGGGGGAACTTCTAATGTCGATAATAATGTTAGAACAAAAAACTTTATAAATGAAATTCCCTTTTTAATGAGTAAATCCTTCATTATGAAATGTAGTTATAGAAAAATTTGTAGTAATTTGGTTACATTCCACTATTATAGAATATTGCCTTTCAAATTTAGAATACTATTAAAAAACGTAACCACTAATAATATATTTGCTATAGAGTGATTTCTAATATAAATATTTTTTTAACAATTATGAAAATGTCTAATTGACATGGAATGAAGGAGAAATGGATTCAATATGTAGGATTGTACCCTATAAATCCCATTTATTATAGCTTATGCGGGAGATAGAAACAATGACCTTTTCTATTGACCCCTTCCAAGTGAATATTGAAAAACTAAATGATGAGGGAAACAATATATCATATAATTTCAAATATATCAAGATCATGACCCAAACCATGTTCACTGAACCACTAGAAATATGCATCACCATTACACATATTACCCTTAGGGTGCACACTGGAGTAATAAGATGTTATATATCTAAAATCTAGTAATATGATTATTTATTTTGTTTTAATAAAATAATTGTTGTATCTTTACATATTTTGTACAAATTTATAAATTAATTTATAATGATTTTAGTAAAAAAATATTTTGATATGAATAAATAAAAATAGTATTTTTTGGTAATATATAGTATCAATTAAGAAACACATTGAGTGACCTCAATAATTATTGAAATAAATTATATTTTAATAAAATTTTATTGTTATATATTATTTAATTAAACGTAAATGATAATATACTTAAATAAACTGCAATGTAATTTTTAGAAGGGATGGAATGTTTTTAGTGTTATAAAAATAGTATCTTCTATAAATTAAGTATTTTTATTTAAAAGTGAAAATTATGATATCTGAAAACTTATTTCTGTCTAATTAAATTAATTTTGAAATCAGCACATCAATATTATCCAATGGTAAAAATTTTAGTAATTTTTTTAGATAGTCAAATTTTTGTGTAAGAATTAAATGTGGTATAAATATAGGGTATGCATTATGACATAATAATAGCCTAATTGTGATGTTATAAATGATATAAAAATAATACATGACCAAATTTATATTTCTGCATCAATAAATTTGTTTTTGAATTTATTTTATTACTTTTATATACCATTAATGAAACCCCCAAAACCTATAATATATTTTTTGGTTTTAAAATAAATTCTTTCTGAGCATGACTCACTTCCAGAACACAAATGGTTTTATTTTATCATTTTCCATTCCTAGACTTATAAAATATTAAAATCCACTCCCCATCAGTACAAAACAAGTTTAAAAACCATGGGATGTTTTACTGTTTTGATTATTTTTAATTTAGAGTCCAACATCTTAGTTTAGAAATTTATAAAGAATCAACCTCAATTTTCTATAAATATCCACCCAATATCCCATAATATTCTCTCAAAACGTATTTAGAAAAACATTTCTCTCCATATACCATTCTAAATACCTCCCAAGGGGTTCCCATTATCTTATTAATTTTATCCCATTATTTTAGAAGCACCCTCTCATGGGAAGAGATCCTTACATATTATTTTTTTTATTTCAAGTACTTTCTTTATGATAATTCCCTTTATATCCAATTTATCATGTAATAATGTGATTCTACAAATCCATTAAGATTAATTATGCTTCAAAAGTAATGAGAGAGCACATTTCACTCTCATTAAACCTTTCCATTAACCTATATGTACACATGTTATGTTGTTTAAATTATCTTGTTCTTTTCTGTGAAATGTTTTTATGTTGTGCATACCCATACCAGTTTCCTCTTAAGGTTTTTCAACTAGATATAAAAATAATTCATTGATTAAGGAAATCAATGTATATACCTACACTCTTAACTCATGGGATTTCAAGTTATTAAAGACATTATTATATCATATGATCTATGTGGCTCCCAAATTTAAATACATAATATGAATGTAATAGGTTGGACCAAAATAATATATCTCTTTAATGCATTGTATAATCTTTTTATCTCATGATACACCATGTATAGTGTAGAAGAGGTTATACTAAGCACACTATGTTATGATGTATTGAAATTTAGCAGTAACTTAAGCTTATGATTTCGGGTTTTCTATTGTTGACACATCCTAATATTTCTATAGTGTTATCATGTTATATCATGCTTCAATGTTAATGTATATGGTTCTCACCACTTTTATGTCAACTTGATAATCATTTTGGAAAAAATTTATTACTGTATTAATGTTACGATTTGATTTTTCTCTTAATAGTCATTATACGTCACCCGTTTCTTATGTATTCACCCAAGTTATTCCAATAATTATTAAAAGACTAATTGATTTTAGGTTGATGTTATCAATTTCAAAATAATTTTTTCGTAACCATATTTTATGTTATTGTGATATGTATCTAATTTTTCAAAGTCACTAGGATTTTGGTTCATTGGGGATTGTATTATTTATACCTTTATGGGAAAAATAATGAAATAAAGTGTACAAAAGATATAGATTATAATAAAATCTATCCATGGGAGATCAAAAAAGGGCACCAAATTTGAATCTTCTATAAAGAAATTTGAAGTTGAATTTCCAATAATATTACCTCACTCACTCGATAAAAAATTCAAAACAATTTATATATATACGTATTCCCTATATATATTACTTCTGACTATATTTAATTTTTTAAAAAATAAAAAAAGAAGATATTAATATCAATAAAAACAATACCTTACTCTCAAGAACTGGGTTGTACTCCCATTTATAGTGTCGAATTCTCAAAAGACTAAATTATTAGTTAACTAGGGAGGATATCATCTATTTTTTCCATGGATATAACAAAATACAATTTTAAAATTTCTTAATCTACATTTTCCTTTAGAATGTTATAATTAATATCAACATGTTTGGACCTAGTATTATCCATTGGAATATTTGATATATTTATGGTATATTTATTATCACAACCATTGATAAGTGTATATTAAGTAAAATCTCCTTATCATTAATTTGATCCATAATCTAAATCATTTGGTTATCTTTTTTATGACGAATCTAAATTTTCATAATCAATAGAGAATGAGGTAACTAATTATTTATTCTTTATACTATAATAAAAACATATTTTACCAATGAAAAATGTTCCACAAAAAGTAGATATACTTTCACCTACTCCACCTTCCCAGTCGGCATCTATAAATACATTTATATCCTTATAATTTTTATTATAGTACATAAATCCATAATTTAATGCATTAGATATATATCTCGAATTTTAATTATCTACTAAGATATGTGATTATTTTATACTACATTAATATCTAGTGAAAAGAGTTACTAAAAATACTATATCAAGAATTTTAGCACTTAGGTATAAAATAATTTCAATGAATCTTCAAAATTATTTTTTGTTATCAAATATTCCATCTAAATGCTTAAGAAAATTGTTACTACTTAAATTGGTGTAGATATTCCTCAAGATTACATCAAAAAAAACCTCTCTAATGACTCAATTGCCTACATTTCATAGGAAATAAAAATTAATCCATCCATTTGAGAACTGTGTAAATTTATAGAAAATATAATTTATCCTTGTGTAGATATATCAAATTTATTTTTCATAAGTTAATAAAATTCCCCCCACAATTTTTATTCATTTATTGTAGAAATTTTATTATTATCATAAAAAATCACAAAATATAAGGTGGTATTGATATTATCCTCATATAAATTATTTTCCACCTTACCTTTCCTAAATTCCATGATTCTATCATAATCGTAAAACTTCAAGAGTAAATTACATTATGATTTTTTAAAACCATAATGTCCATTCTTAACAAACACACTCTAAATCAAGAAAAACTCCATCAATTTTTCCAATAATTCTTCTTAATATTATTAAAAATTAATAAAATATGTTTTTACATCCATTTATAAGTCATGTAATCATCTCTAGGATATAGTAATGACAGAGATTCATATTATTTCAATTATGGAAGACGAAGAAGAATTATAATCAATGTCGACGACCTTAACTAGTGATGAACCATTATATTTCATCCCAATTTTTATTATAAAGTTCACTATTTGCACTCATCATATTCATGAAATCCTTTTAAAACATAAAATATTTTTATCCCTGGTCCTCGGAACAACTTCCCAGATCTCATTACTATTTATTTGATCTAGATCCTCATCAATAACTTGTATCCATTATTTATTCTCTAAATCCATTTCAATTGTTTGCGGTTTGATTATTGATAGAAAACTATTTTGGTGAGTTTTTATGATTTTTTATCTTGTATAAACTCATAGATTATAATATATAATAATATTTTCTACATTAAAATGATTCTTCAATCCTTTATTTATTCAATTTTCATTCTCATCTACATCATCATTGTAATATGAAGATTCTACATCTTTTCCTTGAATCAATATGTATTCTTTAGTATCCTAAACCAGTTTAGGACTGGAAATATAATGATCATCTTCTTCCATGATATAATTATGGATTTTTCCTTTAATATATATGTTTTTACATTATTAGAATCCATAGTCGTACTATACTTACTATTATAGCATGAATAAGAACATATATTTGGACATTAACCTTCAAATATTCAATTTTCTATCTTTTCCACAAATTTATTACCAATAAATCCTTTAATTTTGATAAATAATGTGATACTAATAATTTTTATGGATATTATATTTAGATTCTTATTGAACCATATCACATAATAATTCATTTCTAAATTTTTTCTTAAATGATATCGTTTTGTATAATTGTAATAGTTGTAATTAATTGTATCTAAAAAATCTAGAGGTGTCATACCAAACAAGAATTTTTCTAACCATTCCAAAAAATATATTACTTTCACATTCATCCACTACATTTTTTGGGGATTATAGGGTGCATTAAACTAATGCATAATTACATTTTTATCAATATATTCTGGGGATTTGTTTTGGAATATTGTGTATCATTATCTGATCTCAACCTCTTTAATGAAAAACCTATTTTTTATTATTTTTGTTTTGGGAACAATATAATCATAAAGAGGTGGGAGATATTTTAAAATTTGTTTTAATAATCATTTACTGAAACAAAGTGAAAGTATCTTGCACATAAAATTTATAAATAATTAACGTACTATCTGAGGAAATAAATACCTAGGTTTTAGGAACATTCTTCATTGGTTAATTTTGATTATCCGAAATGACCCATTTGGATTTCCTTCATTATGCTACGAGGATCCAATGATAGAATCCCTCTAGCAGTGATCAAAACATTCTCCTATGATCTTTGAGAAACACCATTCAATCTTCATGTCCATGCACATCGAGTCGAATGTCTCGAGTTGATCATTATTTATCACCCATTCTCTCGTTCACTTCTCATTATTGATAGGAAGAGAGGAGGATGAGTTGAGAGAGAAATCATTGTGCATAACAATTCTCTATTCTCAATTTCATGATGCCCTATACAATAGATATAACTATATTTTTATATAGTTAAGAGTTATGATAAAATATTATTTAATTTCATATCATCCATTAAATTAAATTTACTACATTTAATAAATCCTATTCCACATAATAATATTTATATAATTATTATTTTGTGGTGTGCACCAACTTGTGTAATAAAAAATAATATATAACGATCCTGTTAAATAATATTTTTCACTAGATACAGTCATGGTCTGTTCAAACTCCTCTATTATTTATTGAATAACTGAATAAATATTTCATTCATAAATTAATATTTTATTGACAATATAGAGAATGCATATTTATTAAAATATTCAATATAAAATAAATATTTTATTCACAATCTGACAAATAAATATTTTTTTAATTTATGTGATCAATATAACATGAATTGTATTATTCATCTAACTTGAGAATAATATTTTTTCTTTTAATTAAACTCAAATATAATTTAATTATGATCCATGGAAACACATAGTGGGTGACCCTATGTATTTCTTTCTCATTGGAATTACGCAGTTTTCCCTAAAGTCCATCATTACTATCCAACAATGGGTCAAGGCACCAATAAAAAAGAACTTAATATCACAACATCAAAAACCACATATTAACACTCACTATGTAATATAATAACTTTTTCACACTATCTCGTTAAGTCAGTTCTACTTCTATTACCCTAAACTATCTGGTAGATATGTATAATGCCACATCCTTAAACATTACTTAGTCTCATGATAAGTTAGTAATTTTACTTCAATTCACATTGAGGATCTATTCAAGTATATAGGTTTTGAGAATTAGGTCATAACTCACACATTACAACTTAAATATTAAAATTATAAAGTCATACTCACAATCAATTTGTTCATAAAACATAAACTCTTTAAAAGAATCATGGTATCATTTCATGTTTTAACCGCATAACTTTTTCTTGATCCCATCCTTGACTCTTTTCTTCTTATTTCTTGGGAGAAAACATTTCAAAACATGGGATAAGCATAAAAATCTTTATAAGGGATACAAAAGGAAGGAAAATGTTATTTTTGGAAAAAAACATGAAAAAAATTAAAGTTTATCATAAAGTAATAATTTTCTCCTTATTATAGTTGAAAATACTCTTAACTGAATATAATATCATTACACACCCTTTTTATAACCAAAATATTACTATAAAACCATATAAAGCAACATATGTCACATAAAATGTTATATAATACATACTCATACTTAAATTGAATAACCGTACATTCGACTTTTTCTAATCATTATTACAATTGGAATAGTCATAGGACTGATTTTCATAACTAATGCATTAGATGTTATAACATAACCACCCATCAATGGATTATCATAGATCCACCCATCATTGTTTTATCATGTATCCACCTGTTATTGGTTTATAACAAAACCACATGTCAAATGTCAAAGTACCGTTATATAATCAGAACACATAAAAGATTTCAATTATCAACATTTCACTCATAAATTTTCATTTCCAATAACAAGATGCCATTTCAAGATATTAAAATAGTAAATCCACTTTCCAAACCATTTTCAATACCAAAACACCCAAAAAGGGAATAATGTATTTCTTTTCCTTTTAAAAACATTAAGTCTTATTGAGGAATCCAAATAACGTATAATCATTATGGCGACGGTTGAGTCATTATCACCATATACATTAAAAACAATAATTTTTTGTCATTTAGTACAAAAACATGTTGCGAAAAATATTCGCATAGAATGAAATTAAATTTCAAAGGGTGGATTATACATCGTATAAATGAAGGATGTGTTATATTATCAAAATATGCCTCAATGGAAAGAGATTGAGACAAAGTCCCTTAACATGCATCAGACTCATCATGTACAATCTTTATTTTTCTTAATAATAAACTTAGGTTAATTTATACATTAATTATAATATTTTCTTCTGTTTTTTATTCCTTTTATATCACTTATTACCATGTTATAAAAATTATTGAATTATTTAATTTTATATCAGACGTTTTGTTGGTATTCGGTACTTGAGTCGAAAATGAACACATTTTGATATAAACTATCTATGTAGTAAAAATCTCATCATATCCATAATATTAATCCTAATTTATATATCATATATATCTAGTACATACTTATTTATAATATCAAGATATTTGGAGATAAGAAATGAAATTCATTGCTAATTGAGACGGTGTTCCATATGTACGAATGAAGGATAAATCCATTATTTCATCATATTAAATGAAAAATAATAAAATGATATAAATGTATATTATAAAACTAGTATTATATTAATGTCATGTATGTCTCACAGGTTTAATAAAACCATCCTTTATACATTTCGTGTATAGCGGGAATGAGTCGCAGTGCTTGGAGGGGGCGGTAGTCCATACTTCGTCAATCGAAATTATCATATTTAGACAACATGGAAATCATAAATGTATGTTATAAATAAAAATTACAGAATAATAGAGACAATATATATATATATATATATATATCACATATAATGTCACAACCCGCCTTGACCAAGATGAGAGAAGCGATAGCAGGTTTCCATACCCTTCCGTCGTCAAGTTGAAGGAGAGATAATGACCCCTGAGACCTGCCTTCAATAGGTCCCGCAGTGGCGACTAGCACCAAGGGTGTAGAATCAAACATAAGATGGAAGGAATTACCCTTTTTATTTAATAAGATTGGGATATAGGATAGTAATTCCCAAGAACACCAAAGGTGGAAGTACAAGTAATGCCAAAACAAACCATTCTCATATGCATGTTCCAAAAGTAATGCTACAAAAGTACAAGTAACCCCAAAAGAAAGTTCTAAAGAAAAGAAAACAGCAACATAAACCATCCCAACATACGAACTAGTACAATCCTGCATGATCCCTGAATTCCTCCTAGAAACCTAGAAGCAGTTTTATATATGTAGGGTGAGCATACAAGTATAATCAGTAGGGAAAATCAAAATCTCTCATGCACAAGTGGGGAGGCATTCTAATGCCCGTGAGAAAAGAGATAAACGAATCACCTAGCAAGAAAAACTGCCCACCCAAGCCTCACCAAGGCACACTCCCCAAATAACCCATGACAAGAAATATAATATTAATAACACATCGATGTTTGGGTACCCTGCACCACTTCCCCACTGGTTATTAAAGACATCATATGCATCGAACCCCTCTCTCCATTCTCACTGTAGTCCCACTGCCATACCCCACCCACACACACCTGGGGAATTACCACACATCCCACCTACAAACACTAGGGATATATCACCCATATGTAACCATGATCATAAACACCTAGGCCAGAACAACCATAGCCATGCCCGAAGATACATGGGCCTCATCCCGAAGAAACTTGGGAAACAACCTGCCCACACACACCTGGGCCATCCACCGCAACTACCCATCTTGAAGAATCTTAGGCTATAATGGACCTCAGGCCATCACAGAATGCTCGATGAGTCTTGGCCTATTCTAGAAAGGGAGAAGAAAAGGATCTGATAACCAGCCACTCATAGGGGTTTTGGGGAAAACACCCTCCCTCATTAAATGGGGGTGTTTAGCATGATGTGCTCAACATGGGTGGGGCATGAATAAGAATCATAAAAACTGAAATTATATGTATAGGTAACAAGAACTCATCCCAACCCCAGGGTTCCAAAACTAACCTAAGCATAAACACACTCATTACTAATAATTTATAAAATAAAGGCATAACATTCACATCTAAGTCACAACTCATTCCTAGAAAAAATTACCCATTGAACCCATTCTTGATTTCATGTTTAAGTGATTCTATTTAAGTAAATTCTGCACTTCTGGACAAATAACAAGCATAACCACAAGCTGTGGAAAGGGAAACTATCAAACAACCCTTAAGAATTCACACCCAATCCTCTTGTAAAGTTACAACAAAGGTATCTGTGAGATCCCTCAAAGTAATGGAAGCAAACCATGCACCAAGATACATCCTCATATTGCCTCAGATCCACAACCAACAAACGTATATAAACAGAGGATCCCATCCCCATCCACATCAACCTATAAGCATCGAGTAGATCAAACTGACATGTCAATAAGATAGATCAAGGATGTTTCTAGACTCATGTACATCATTCACTAAGTTTTCTTCTTTCTGTTTGGTTAACCAGGGTGATCACACAAGGATTGTTGTCCACTAGACATTCATTTAATCGTCTTAGTTTACGTGATTAACCAAATTCCCCTGTTGGATCCATTCAATCATCACAGAACATGGAGGATCATTAATGAAAAAAGAAATTCCACCAAAAGCCATGATTTTCTGTGGTCATAGGCCCACACAATTCACAACATAAATAATAAAGGGTAAGGAAATACTGCAGAAACATCGATCAAACCCCACTTCATTTTTTAAAAGTCTGCTTGTTATCTTAATTAATGTTTGGTTTCATCCATCCTCCACAAATAATATCATACCCTCCCTGCATCATACACAATAAAGAGAGACGATGGAAAACCCTACATGGATGATAAATGATGAAGTATTTCTCTATGTACCAAGAACTGAGGATGCGCAGCTTGCAGAGGAGTAGCAACAGGGGCTCCAAGGATGAGTAGAAAAACTATAGCACAGACGCACCATAATACTCAGGAAGGATGGACTCCAATTTCACCCAGGGAGAAGAAAGAAATCATTCCATGAAGGAGAAGGAATAAATTCTATCGTGATATAAGGATGAGATCCTATTGTTATGGGATAAGGAATTTTGAACCGGTTTAAAGTCGAATCGTGGGTTCCCATGTGTTTGGGAGGTTACACATGATGGGATTAATTATTATTTAATCATTCCCAACGGGGTGGTGGCCATAATAGTTTTGCTTTAAAAAAAATTTTAATCGAAGAAAAAATGCACAACATGGGCAGAACTGGAAGGTTTGGGGAATGGGTGTGACACAGATGAAAAGCCACCCATTTTTGTATGTTAAGGGTCAGTCGTCTCTTGGGGGATTTTGGATATTATTTATGGTATAAATGGATTTTAAAGGGGGTATTAAAACATTTTTTTGTCAAATGATATGTTGTAGGAGTAGAAAAAGTCAAATGTTGGAAAAAGAATGAAGACCCTATGTGAGGACATGGTGCCACTATCACGGTGACACCCACACGGTGCCACCATCATGGTTCTACCCACACGGTTCCACCATCATGGTGTCACTCTCATGGTGCCACCGTCATGGGGTCACCCTCACGGTTCCATCGTCATGGTGCCACAATCACGGTGCCACCGCCACGGTACCAACGTCACGGTGGCACCGTCACGGTGTCAACCTCACGATGCCATAGTTTCAGTGTGAGACCGTGACCAATGCCACTGTTTTGGTGGAACCGTTTGATGGAATCATGTTTTGGCAATGTATTGTACTAGGAGGGTCTGCGCCGTTACATCAGATACCTCTCAAACCATTCTCATCCTCGAGAATTGATACTAAACTAGGAGAAAAGAGGGGGGGGGGGTTCTGAACAACTACCTCCAATGATAACTCTCAAGAGTAAACCTCATACCTCTTTTGAACAACTATGGATACACTACTGCTCATCTTCCCACAAGTAGGCACACCAATAGTCAAGGTTCAAACTATCCAGTCAAATGGATTAGGGAGTTTTCTTCCTCCATGTCAAGATACTATCCACTTTGGGTGTCACTAACTCACCCGCACGGTTTAATTGCATCAACATTAATGCGCCTTGATTAGGGATCAGGTCCTCCCCTCCCAATAATCATTACTCTTCACACACATTCAAAGAACAAGGAAAACAACAAATTCCATAGTTAACAAGGTAATAACACTTCCTCATGAACATGTATATAAAATAAAATAGAACATAACTCAAAATAGCTCTGGGTACTGGGCGCGCATCTTTGCCTCCCGCTACCTGGTACTCTCTTCGAGACCACTATTCCTCCGTAACACACGAACCAAAGTGATGGTTCATCCATGGAGCATCTTCTTCTCACAATCCTCGATCCTCACTAGTCTATCTATAATCATTACATCAGTCTCGATATCCAGCTTTCCCCAGTCGAGGATGTGTGATTCACTATGTAGATACTCTCGGAGTTGAGACACATGGAATACATCATGAATTATTAGTAGCGACAGTGGTAGCGCTAGTTGATAAGCCACTTCACTAACCCGCCATAGCACATCGAGTAGTCTGATGAACCTAGAATAAAGCTTACTCCCCCTTCTGAACATTTGTTTCCTACACCGAGGGGACACCTTCAAGAATACGTGGTCCATGACCTCAAACTCCAAGGGTCTCCACCTATTGTTGTCATATGACTTCTGTCGGTCTTGAGTTTCCTTCATCTTCTCCAGTATAAGTTAGACCTTCTCTTTTGTGCTCTGCATCATCTCTGAGCTAAGAACAACTACTTCCCCAACCTCTGTCCAGGATACGGGTGGGAGACATGGACTCCCATACAAAGCTTCAAAGGGAGTCATGCCAATGGTAGAGTGATAGCTATTGTTGTAAAAAACTCTACCAGAGGCAAGTTTCATACCCATGATCCTCCAAGGTCCAAAACACATGCTCGTAGCATATCCTCCAAGGTCTGGACGGTGCATTCTATCTGTCCATCTGTCTGGGAGTGTAAGGCAGTGTTGAGGCATAGTCGGGTTCCAAAAGCATGTTTCAATCCTTTCCAGACCCGTGAGGTAAACTGGGTATCCCTATCGGAGAATATGGATCTAGGGACTCCATGAAACTACACCACCTCATCCACGTACCTCTGTGCTAGGGCATCCACTGTAATTGACTCTTTGATTTCCAGGAAGTAGGCCTCTTTCGTTAGTCGGTCCATCACTACCCAGATAGCATCGCAACCCCCTTGAACTATGGGTAGTCTCGGGATGAAATCCATCAAGATGTCATCCCAATTACACTCCGGGACATCTAATGGTTGTAATAGACCCCCTATGATGTGGTGTTCAGCCTTCACCTGCTGACACACAAGGAACTTTTCTATGAACTCTGCCACCTCCTGCTTCTCCCTGGGCCACCAGAACTGACCTCTCAAGCCCCGGTACATTTTGGAAGCTCTCGGGTCTACATCCAAGAGTGAGTTGTGGAACTCACCAAGACCTCTATTGTGCATAGTCTCTGGGACAAAAATCTACCCTCAGAAAAGAATCTAATTCTGACCATCCTCCGACCATCCTTCCCGATCATTGTCTGGGTTAGCCCAATCGCGCATCACTTCAATCTCTATGTCTCCCCACTGAGACTCCTCCACTTTCCATAGTAGAGAGGATTGAACTATCATCTGAAACAGACAACCTCTACTAAAATTCTCCCTGACATCCAGGTGTAGGGAATCCAACAATTCTATTTTCTTCCAAGCATCCATAAATTCCTGAACATCTTCCCTCCATGACTTCCTGCTCAAGGCATCAGCCACAACATTCCCTTTACCTTCAGTGTAAGAGATCTTGTAGTTGTATTCCTTGAGAGACTCCACCCACCTTAGTTTTCACATGTTTAGGTCCCGTTGGGTAAAGATATATTTCATGCTCTTATGATCTGTGAAGACCACGAAGCACTCCCCGAAGAGGTAGTGCCGCCACAACGTCAGTGCGAACTCGACCGCCACAAGTTTCAAATCATGGGTGGCATAGTTATGCTCATGGGGACGTAACTTCCTATACCCATAAGAGATCACCCCTTGATGTTACATCAGCACACACCCGAGGCCTTGTCCTGAAGCATCAAAGAACACTTCATATGCTACCCCTTCTCATGGAAACCTCAACACTAGGACACTAACCAACTTCCCCTTCAGATAGATGAAGGCTACCTCGCACTACCCATTCCACCAGAATGCCTGGCCCTTCATGGTCATGACTGTCAAAGGTGCTGCAAATCAGGAGAATTTGTGCTCGAACCTCTGGTAGTAACCTTTCAAACCTAGGAAACTATGAACTTCTTCCACCATCTTGGGTGTTTCCCAAGAGACAACAGCCTTGACCTTCAATGGGTCCACCACTATTCCCTACTCAGACACCGCATGTCCATGGAAATACACTTTTTGAGTCTAGAAATTGCACTTGGACAATTTTCCATAAAGTTGGTGCTATCATAGGACCATTAAAACCATTCTCAGATGTTTGGTGTGATCTTCCTCTAATTTTGAGTAGATAAAGATGTCGTCGATAAAAAAGACAATGAACCAGTCCATTTATTCCAGGAAAATGGATTTCATAAGCCCCATGATGACAGATGGATCGTTCGTAATGCCAAATGTCATGACTACAAACTCAAAGTGCGCATATCTACACTAGAATGCAGTTTTCGAGATGTCACCCTTCTTCACCCTTAGCTGGGGATTTCCCAACCATAGTTCAATCTTGGAGAACCACCCTACCCATATTAACTTGTCGAAAAGGTCATCTATTCTCCGGAGAGGGTAACAGTTCTTCTCCGTTATCTGGTTCAGTCTCTGGTAGTCTACGCACAGCCTGAGACCACCATCTGCCTTCTTTGAGAATAAAAATGGAGCACCCCACGATGAGGCAGATGGTTTAACAAAACATTTCTTCATCAGATCATCAATCTGAATCCTCAACTCCTGCAACTTAGAAGGCACCATCCGGTAGGGATCCATTGAAATCGGACGAGCACTAGGTTTCAAGTCTATCCCGAACTCAACATCACGTAGAGGGGGTAGAGTCGACATCTCTTCAGGGAAGTCATCCATGATTTCATTGATGATCTCTGGGACTTCCATAATCTCTGTATCTGCGGACTCCGCTGATAGTTCTGCTAACAAGGAATGGAAGGGCACCACTCGCTGGTTACCTTCCTGGTAACCCCACTCGCCGATGAAAGTCACACATTGGCTGCCCATGTCTGAAAACACGATCCTTCCATGGATGCACTAATTAATGGAACATACAGAGAAAACCCAGTTAGTTCCTAGGAGGACATCGTATGGATGTATCTGAAAAAGTAGAAGATCCCTTATTGACTGATGTGGACCTATCATCAGTCTACACCCTCGACAAACATAAAACATGTCGGTCTGACCTTCGAGTGGTGTACTCAAAACTAGGGGAACTGGATGTCACCCAGTGACTAGACCCAGAGAACGGGCTAGACTAGGTGAAACAAAGGAGTGTGAAGATCATGTATTGAACAAGGAATAGGAAAGAGTACTAAATAAGCTGATCGTACCTCGAAGAACTTCCGACCCTGCTGGAGTTGCTGACTCCGAGGCATGTAACTGCCCACGCCCAACTCCCCTGCCCCTCAGTTGTCGGCTGCCACCCCGACTACACCCTAGTTGAGGTCCCTTAGGAGAACCCTGTGGTCGGACTCCTCCTACGATATCTTCCCTTGGAGGTGCGGGAGCTCACTGTCCCTACTACTGCTACTAAAAGGGCCTGGCTAGAAACTGCTACGGTGGGGGTGGGTGGTGCACCGTCCTACCCCCATTGTACTATACTCATTCTGGGGACTGATTCTTAAGGTTCCCATGACTTCCACAAATGAATCATCTCGTTCCTGGGCCCAATAAGAGAGGGTGAGGACAAAGAGATCGGAACGGGAACTGCTGAGGCCTACTCCCTACTAGTCGAAACCTAGAGGGCCCTGATGCTGGGGGCCTACTGCTGACGACATTCCCCTTCGACGAGCCCAAATGGATTCCCTCTCGTGATACACCTCCCAACATGTTCATCCTTTCTGCCACTTCATATTTCTTCTGGACCTCCATGTATGTCGGTATGGTGAGGGGAGTTACCGCATACGGGAGAGACGGTCAACGTGCCTCCTCTAAATGTCTCACCCGAGAATCCTCATTCTGAAAGATGTCGATAAAAAAGTAAAGGAGATCCTTGAACTTGATCCCCAACAATATTACTATCATAATCCCCTAATGGATGTAGAGTAGTTCTTTCCACTTCTCATCCTTCATCATAGAAGAGAGGAATTATGCTAGGAACTCCTTCTCGACATCAGTCCACATTACCTCACTCTGCCTCTTCTCCCTAAGATAAACCATCCACCACTGACGCGCTGCTCCCCCCATCTGGCTTACAGATAGAGGAACCTAGTATTCTTCCGGAGACCGGATCAAGCTAAAAGCTATCACCAGCTCCTCTAGCCAGCTCTCTATCTCCATGTCAGAGATGATGCCCTCGTACATCCCAAGGGTCTACTGCTGAAAGGCACGAAGCATCCTCTTCCACTAATCGTCCTCCTCCTCTAGGTCAACCCTCTATCGATTAGCCAAATATACCTCTTGGGCCTCGATCTCCCACACTACCCTTGGTCACCATCCGGGTGCCATAGCTACAAAGTAAACAAGGAAGGCCTAGGCCCGAGTAGTGTAGATTACTACTATTAAATTTTCATAGACTTGTTATTCATTTTAAATCCAAAAAATACCCATGAAATACAAGAACACAAGTCATTAGGATGCATGCACCTTTCCAAGGGTCTCTAACCTACAATCAGTGTAGCCTCACTTGGTCATTTGGTAGGCCCAGAGTCCTTACGTCGGATCATGGGGGGCCCTAAATTCTATGTCCTAGCCGGTCTTCCCTGGCCTATTTCACACACCAGGATTCCCTAACATTGTTGCCCTACCATCCCATGAAACCCTCACTGTGCCTAACCCTGAGCCCCATCATATCTTTCATCCTCACCTCTGATACCATTCTGTCATGACCCACCGTGAACAAGATGAGAGAAGGGACAACAGGTTTCCAGACCCTTCCTTTTTCAAGTTGAATGATACCTAATGACCCCTAAGACCCGCCTTCAGTAGGTCTCGGAGTGGTGACTATAACCATGGGTATAGAATCACACATAAGATGGAAGACATTACCCTTTTTATTTAATAGGATCAGGAGATAAGATAGTAATTCCCAACAACACCAAAGGTGGATGTACAAGTAAAGACACAACAAACCATTCTCATATTCATGTTCCAAAAGTAATGCTACAAAAGTACAACTAACCCCAAAATAATGTACCAAAGAAAAGAAAACAAAAATAGCAACCGTCCCAACATATGAACTAGTATGATCCTACACGATCCCTAAAGTCCTCCTAGAAACCAGAAAGCAGTTTTATATAAGTAGGGTGAGCATACAAGTATACTCAGTAGGGAAAACCAAAAGATCTCATGCACAAATGGGGAGGCATTCTAATACCTCGTGAAGAAAGAGATAACTGAAATACCTTTCAAGGAAAACTTCCAACCCAAGCCTCACCAAGGCACACTCTCCAAATAATGCAAGACAAGAAATATAATAGTAATAACAGATCGATGTTTGGGTACCCCGCCCCACGTCCCCACTGGTTATTGAAGACATCCGACACATCGAACCTCTCCCTCCATTCTCACTGCAGTCCCACTGCCATTCTTCGCCCGCACACACCTGGGCCATAACCACACATCCCACCCGCAAGCACCTGGGATATATCAACCATACATTACCATGCCAGTAAACACCTAGGCCAGAACAACCACTGCCATGCCTGAAGACACCTAGGCCTCATCCCAAATACACTTGGGAAACAACCTCCCCGCACACACATGGGCCAACCACCACAACTACCCTACCAAAATAATCATGGGATATAATGGACTTACGACCATCATAGCCTACCCGATAAGTCTTGGGCTATTCGGGAAAGAGAAGAAAAAGGAGCTGATAACCATCCACTCATCTATGTGTTGGAAAAAACACCCTCCCCCATGAAATGGGGGCATTCGGCATGATGTACTCAACATGGGTGGGGCACGAATGAGAAAAATTAAAACTAAAATTATATGTATAGGTAACAAGCAATCATCCCAACCTAGGGATTTAAAAAACAACCTGAGCACAAACACCCTCATTACTATTTATTTATAAAAGAAAGGAACAACACTCACGGCTAAGTTACAACTCATTCCTAGAACAAATTCCCAATTGAACCCATTCTTGATTTCATATTCAAGTGATTCCATTTAACAAAATTCTTCACTACTGGGCAACTAACATGAATAACAACAAGCTGTGGAAAGGAAAATAGTCAAACAAAACTAAATAATTCACACCCGGTCCTCTTGTAAAGTTACAACAAAGGGATCTTTGAGATCCCTCAAAGTACTGGAACCAATCCATGCCCCAAGATACAACCCCACATGGCCTCATATCCACAACCAATAACCTTATAACAATAGAGGATCCCTTCCCCATCCACATCACCCCCTCAGCATTGAGTAGAACAAACTGACATGCCACCAAGACAGAGCATGGAAGTTTCCAGACTCAAGTACATCATTCATTATGTTTTTTTCTTTCTATTTGGTTAACTGTGGTGATCACACAAGGATTGTTGTCCATTGGATATTCAATTAATTGGACGAGTTTACGTGATTAACCAAATTCCCATATTTAATCCATTAAATCATTTCAGAAGATGGAGGTTAATTAATGAAGAAATAAAGACCACCAACGGCCATGATTTTCAGTGGGTATAGGTCTGCAAATATCACAACATAAATAATAAAGGGTAAGGAAATACATCAGAAACATCGATCACACCCCACCTTGATTGTTTAAAAGTACTCTTGTTATATTCATTAATGTTTGGTTTCATCCATCCCATATAAACAATAGCATAACCTCCCCACATGATACATAATAAAGATAGACGGAGGAAAACCCTACTTGGATGATCAGTGATGAATTATTTCTCCATGCGCCAAGAACTGAGGATGCACATCTTGTAGGGGAGGAACACCGGGGACTCAAAGGATGAGTATAAAACTATATCATAGGCGCACCACAGGCCTCATGAAGGAGGGACTCCAATCACACCTAGGTAGAAGAAAGAAATATATCTAAGAAGGACAAGGAATAAATTCTATTGTGATATAAATATGGGATCCTATTGTTACGGGATAAGGAATTTTGGACCGCTTTAAAGTTGGGTCATGGTTTCCCATGCAGTTGGGAGGTTACACACAATGGGATTAATTCATATATAATTATTCCCGTTAGGGTGGTGTCCATAAGGGCTATGCAATAAACCGTTTCTTTTAGTTGTAGGAAAACATGCAACAAGGGCGGAACTATAAGGTACAGAGAAAGGGTGTGACACCGAGGAAATGCCATGTGTTTTGGTAAGTTAAGGGTCTCCTGACACTTGGGGGATTTCAAATATTATTTATGGGCTTTAAATGGATTTTAATGGGGGTATTAAATCATTTTTTTGTCAAAAGATACATTTTGGGAGCATAAAAAGTTGAATGTTTGAAAAAGAACAACGACCGTCAGTGAGGACATGGTGCCACCATCACGGTGGCACCCACATCGTGCCACCGTCATTATGCCATCATCACGATGCCAACCACACAGTGCCACCATCATAGTGTCACCCTCACGGTTCCACCGGCACGGTCTCACCCTCACAGCTCCATTGTCATTGTGCCACCGTCATAGTGCCACCATTACGGTGTCACCCTCACGGTGCCACCGTTTTGGTGTGAGACCATGACCGGTGCCACCGTTTTGATGGAACTGTTTGATGGAACCATGTTTTGGAAAATTACTAGACCATTAGGGTCCTAGCCATTACATATAATTATATTTTCATCTTAATGGGCCCCATTATAGGTGGTAGGATAAAATTGAACAAATTTTTTTTCTTGAGGTAGTAGTTCCCCATACAAAGAAACGATATGTTCTATATATTGTTGATGGTGGTTTGTGTAAATTTAAGTCAAAAAATTAGAAGAAAAACATACTATTATATTGATTATACTTTTGTTGTTATAAAATAATGTAATAAAGAGAGGATAGGGTGTGGGAGAATGAAAATAAAAGGTAGTAGCTTGAGAGAAGACGTTACCTCTAAATCGGGTAACTTCATTTGATTTGAACCAATAGGATTCCTTGAGTTTCATTATTCCCAAGTAAGGATTATAAGAGGAAGGGATGTATTTTAGAGATTATTTGATCTGGGTTTGGAGGGGACAAGGGGCTTGAGAGGTGTGTGAATGTGGGTGTATGTGGTGGCCTTTTATAAGAGGGAGGAGGCGCCTTTAGGAACGTCTTGAAATATTATTTTATTATAAAAATAATTTTGAAATATAATAGTTCCAAAGTGATATATATAGAGTATAAGAAGAATATTTTATGAAATCATCTCAAAAAATTGGTTTCATGATTTATATGACATAAATTTAACCTTAACTCTTAGCTTTAACCGTTAGTTAAATAAATTAACTCTAACCATGTCTTATTGTAATTTTACACTATATGGTTAATATAGTTAATATAAACATCCAATATAACCTAAATTAGATCATTAATGAAATTTATATAATTATAAAGTCATTTTTATGAATATAATATTTTTATGACTATTATATCATTTAATAAAATTGTATTTAAAAACACATTTATGTAAATTTTGACATTATTTAGTAATTGATTTTTGTTAAAGTCATGACAATTATATTAATTATAAAAAAACATTAACATAAATATAATATGTCCTAACCATCATAAAAATTCGTGTAAGGCGTCAAAATGTTTAAATCCAATTTACTTTAATATTTATAATATAATTTATTTGAATCATTCAATAATAAGGTAATCACCACATCATCATTGTGTCATAAATAATTTTTTTTCCTGTCTAAAATTTATAAATAAAATACCATGATATTGGGAATAGTTTTATCTTTCTAATGAATTTTTATATTCCATGATATTAGATATATAAATCCACCTTAATATCATTTTATTAAAAAGATTAATGTTTGCATTATATTTCTCTTTACTTTAATTAATTATTATAAATGTCATTATCACACCCAAGTGGATCGAAGGATCCTAAAATTGGCCCAATGATGATCATGGTCATCCATATCAAATAAAATATTATTATTACACATATTGGGGTAGGTATATGTTATTATAATTTTAGTTTTACTCTAATTTACTTAATTTTCCCTTTAACGAAGGTAAATAAAATTTATTACCGAAGTTACTATTCAAAATTTCCAAAAATAAAAGGGATATATTAACATAATTTGGAACTCCTGATTCCAAATATAGAATTCATTTTTCCAAATTCAAAACACAATATTGGAAGAAATTTATTTATAATTAATTACTTCTGTCAAAATAATAAAATTAATTTTTTAATGTAGAAACCATCAGAATATTAACATGTGTTAATATAAAATTTCAATGTGAAATTACATACAATAATGATAACTATATTAAATGATAAAACAATAATCCAATAACAATTTAAAACCAATCAAAATTATAATCAATCGATATAAATAAATATGATGAAAATGTAGGTTTGGATTAAAATGTCGTATTTTACACAATTCATTAAATTTAAAATTTTATCATAAAAATACCAAAATTTCATCCAATGTGAATTTTAAAGTTACACATTGAAATATATAGTATATGTTTTCAAATATAACATATAAAAGTGAACATTTTTATTTTTAAAAAAATGGTTTTCAATCAATAGACGGTAAAAAAAGCTTTTAAAAAAATATTAGATTACTGTTTTCTTTAAATTGGGTTCATTATGATTTTAATCCTATAAAATTTATTAGATTAATGTAAAAACATTTAAAAAACATGTGTAATAATATTATACTTAGTTACTTTCATCCCTTCCATTACAACATTTTGGTGTTAACTACCATTTAAAATAATAATAATATTATTGTATTATTTTTTGGTTTAACTGAATTTTGTGTGCAACATAAGTTTTCAGAGAAAACCGTTATTGGGTGTAGAGTATGATTTCAGAGAAAGTGTCCCATATAATGTAAAATTAATATATTATTCATAAATATTTGTAGCTATGAAAATGTGTTATTATATAAATACCTGGGATGTTATACCCATCCCCCCTTTTGGAAATTGCATACCTGCAATTTTATTTACCTATCAAATAAGTGGGGGTATTTCTCTCTCATTGAATTTTCATATTACCCCATTTCCTATTCAACTATATGGTTTTTCCTCAAAGAAATTACATTATTAATCACCATATTCTCCATCACTTTCTCTCTATGGTCATGAATATGTACAAGTTGTTCCTTATAAGAAATATTATCATCCAACTGAACTACATCCGGAATCGAATCCTGAGATGGATCCGGATTATACTTTCTCAACATTGAAACATGGATAACATGGTGTACCTAAGATAAAAATGCTGGTAAAGCCACCCTATAGGCATCTGATCCAAATTTCTCTAGGATTTCATTGTGTCAAATAAACTGTTGACACAACATTCCATTTTTACTAAAACACCTCACACTTTTCCTTGGAGAAAATATGAGAAATAAATGACCACATGCCTCAATGTGGTGTCAACTGACATGAAGTAGAAGAAATTACATGATCATTCTGCAATAAAACACAACCATTCCCTTTCAAGGATTGATGACTATAGATAAATCATTCTACATTCTTGGAGGGCAGGGCCAGATCTAGAGCATTTAACAATCTTCTTCTCAATTCAAAAAAACAATCAGCACATTATTTTTTACAAATTAACATAACTCTCTTTCGTGTTAGCTTAGTTAGTGGGCTTGATAACTAAGAAATGTTTTCAACAAACCTTTGATAATAACCTACTAATCCAAGAAAACTATGATTCTTTGTGATATTGGTGGGTGATGGCCACTCTTCAACAACTTTTATTTCATAAGGTTTAATTTTTATTCAATATTTTGAAACAATATGACCACGGAAAAATATTTTTTTCAACCATGATTCACTCAAAGTAAACATTTCATGTAGTTTATTTTCTTTTAAGGTTTTAATAACAACATGTAAGTTTCTTTCACGTTCCTCCTATATTTTATAATATACCAAAATATCATATATAAGCACAAACAAAAATTGATCAAAAAAATAACAAAAATAATCCAATAATGATATTATGAAATATTGTATGTGCATTAGATAACCAAAAGGATGTAACTAAAAACTCATAATGACTATATTGATTTTGAAAAGAGGCCTTTGGAATTTCATCTTCCTTAACCTCCAGTTGATGGTACCCAGACCTCGAATCAATCTTCAAAAAATAACGAGCTCCCTGGAGCTAATAAAAAATCATCGATATTAGGAAACAAATACTTGTTCTTAATTGTAATGTTATTCAAGGATTTTTAATGAATACACAGTATAATATAACCATATTTATTTTTCATAAATAAAATGGGATCACCCCATGGTGAAGTTTTAGATTTAATGAAATGTTTATCAAGTAATTGTTGCATTAATTTTTAATTACACTTGTTCTACATGAGCCATTTGATAAGGGGGTTTAGAAATAGGCATTGAATCAAGCAGTAAATCAATTGAAAATTCAGCCTCCCTATTTGGAACAATGCCGGGAAATCCATTCGAAAAAAACATCTGTGAATTCATTCCCTACTGGAATGTCACCAATAAAAACTATTTTATTAGTTTCAAAAACATGATCGAGATAATAATAACCACCATATTTAATAAATATTTCAACTTATCGGTATGTTATCAAAGGTATTAAATCATTGAATAAAACTTTTTTGGATTTACAATCTATTTTAGCATGATAAACAGAAATCAAATCCATAAAAAAAATGATATCAAATTCCAATATGCAATGTTTTATAAGATTTTATGGAAAGAATATCCTATTAATGATTATAATAAGATTCCAATATATCATGATTTCTTTAATAATTACACCTGAGGTCTTTAAAAAAAGTTCTATATCACATAAATGAGGTGATATTTTCAATTTGTGAGCAAATATCTCAAAAATGAAAGAATGTAAAGATCCAAATTCAAGTAGAGTATTTGAATACTTTGAAAAAATTTATAACATAACTATAATAACATCATTTAATGGTCCCTTATCAACTATAGTAGTATAAAATTATTTTTCCATGCCCTTATTCTTTAGATCTTGCTAGTTTCCACCCTGGGTAATCGTCTTTGGACACACATTGGCATAATGTCATTTGTCATTTCATCTAAAACATCTTATTTCTTGTTTTTAATTTTCTACTCGACCATATTCATTATAGATATGAGTAATATGACTATTAATACCACATTTAAAGAACTTCCCAGACATTGAGAGGAATTCTCCAAGATGATTTTTAGCACACTTCTGACCGGATGGACATTTGGTTTTCTTACCTCCATTACTCTTCAATGAATATTTTACCATTTCCTACCAACTGGATTTATTATTTTTTTACTCAGAAAAACTATGCTTATCATAAAACTCCATTTCTACCTTCTAAGAACATAGAACAAGATTCTCATATCTTTTGAACTCAAAAGAAGGTAACACTTTCTGATATTTCGGCTTCAATCCTAAGTAAAATTGATTTATCTTAATATAAATATCCTAGATAAAATTTGGGAAATACCATGAAAAACGGGTGAAATTTTCTTCATATACAGCCGCATGTTCTATCTCATTTTATCTCAATTCCAATTTTTTTTTCTATCCTAAGTTGAATAACCTTAGGAAAATATCTCTCAAGGAAGATATTCATAAATTCATCCCATTACATGGTGACAATTTTTTTAATTCCTTTGATATTTTCAATCAATAAACAAGACTAATTGGATTCTCCTTAAAATTAATAAATATAAAAACTAACATTTGATATTCATAACACCGCATTACATCAAAAGTATTTTCCAAATCATTAATACACCCTTCAACTTGCACGGGGTCAGATGATACACTGAATTATTGGGGATGTTGCCTCCTTAAATACTCCATGATCGACACATTCCTATGTTCTTGGTCTGGTTGATCTTGTGCATGGACACCACCATCGTTTATCACATGAGTCAACTAATCAATCAATGTAACAACTATTCAGTTCTGATTCCATCCATATTATGTTGTTGATTTGGATTGTTATTTTGCTATGTATGTCTTCCCTGCACAACTAGCCCGTTTTCTCTAGGGAAAACCATTCTGAAAAAATATATATTTGAAGAAGAAATGTGGTAATCTTCAAACGTTATATCATTTAAATTTTATCAAAAATGAAAAATAAATTATGAATATTCCATAAAAAATATTCAAACTTCTAAATTTATTTAAACTGACATCTGATACCAACTATGAGGCCCCATCCTAAAACATTACTTAATCTTCAAATAAGTCAATAATTTGACTGTAATGAACATCAAAGATATTTTCATGTTTAGATATTTTGATAATTAGATCATAACATATACATAACAAATTATATATTATAGGTAGACACTTATACTCACTATCATTTAAAAAAAAATAAAAACACTTTAAAAAGAATCATGGCCTCATTTCATGTTTGGACAACATAACACTTACATGATCCATTCCTTGACCCTATTCTTCTTGAAGTGTTGGGACAAACATTTAAAAACTTTGGATTATCATAATAAGCTCAATAAGGGATACACAAGGAAGGAAACTATTAGTCTTAAAAAACATGAAAACCTAGAATACTTTATCATAAAGTAATACATATCAGCTTTGAGAAGCAGTAAATACTATTCACTAAACATATGATCATTCCATAACCTTTTTGTAACAACAATATTACCATAAACCCAATTAAAGAAAAATATATAATATAAAATGTAACATAGAACATAATCATACTTAAATTGAATAACAATACATTTGACTTCCAAAAATCCTTCTTACAAATGGATTATCCATACGACTGACTTACACACGCAATGCATTGTAGGTTATAATGTAACCACTAATCTATGGTTTGTCATTGAACCTCCCATCATTGGTTTATCACATAATCACCCATCATTTTTTATAAAGAAACCACCCCTCAAATATCTATGTACCATTATATAATCATAACACTTCAAATATTGAAATTGTCAAAATTTCACTCATAAAATATCATTTGAAATAAAAAAAATCATTTCAAGATATTGAAATGGTAAATCCAATTTCAAGACCATTTTTAATACCAGAACACCCAAAAAGAGAATAAGGTATTTCTTTTATTTTTAACAACATTAAGGCTTATAGAGGAAAGAAAATATCAAATAACGATTCTAGTAGTGGAGAAGTCAATACCACCACATATGTTAAAATCATTCCTTTTTATCATTTAGTACCACAGTTCGTGGATAAAAATATTCCCAATGAATGAAATTAGAAGTCAAAGGGTTCATTGTACACCATATAAAAGAAGAACGTGAATATTATCAAAATATGCCTCAATAAAAGGAGATAGAGATGAAGTCCCTTACATTGAATCAGAATCATCATGTACAATTGTTAGGTTCTTGAATAATAATGATATGTTCATTTATAATTTCCTGAGAAAATTTTTTTATATTATTATTCCTTTTATATCACTTATTACTATTTTATAAAAATTACATAATTATTTATGTTTATATCATATGTTTTGTCTATATTCAGAACTTGAGTCTAAAATAAACTTGTTTTAATGTAAATATTACTTGTATTCAAAATTCCATCTTCTCAAGAATTTTATAAATGATTGAAATTTCATATATATCTAGTATATATGTATTTATAATATCCATAATATTTGGAGATAAAAAATGAAATGTATCACTCATGGAGAAGCTAGGTCGTACATAGGCATTAACACTACATTCATTTCATCATCATACTAAAAGAATAATAATCAAAATATATAAAATTATATTATAATAATGGTATTATATTAATTTCATGCATGTATCATAGGTTTAATAAAACTATCCTTTATACGTTCCATGTATAGCGGGAACAAGTCAAATCAATTTGAGGGGACGGTATTCGACAATTCCTATTATTATATTTACACAACATAGAAAGCATAAAAGTCAATTACAAAACAATTACAGAAGAATATAGACTATATAAATGTAAATTATATCACATATAATTATAGTTCCATATTTATTTCCACCAAGATAGGTTGTATGAGAATATTGAACAATCATTGCTTTGTGAGGCTGTAGTTCACCGTACACAGAAACATTATGTTTTATTTCCATTAGATGGAGGTGTGAGTAAGTGTAGGTCAAACCCTAAAAATAAAAATATATTAATATATTTAGGATACAATTTTTTAATAATATAACAGAATAATAATTTTTTAGGGTGTTGGATAAAGAAAATAAAAGAAAGGATATTGAGGGAAGACATTACCTCTAAATCGGGCACGTCTTTTTAATTTTAGCAAAAAGGATTCCTTGAGATTCTCTATGCCCATGGTAAAGGATCTGGTAGTAATAGAGGGACATTGGGAAATTATTTGAGTATAATTTGTATGATCTAAGGGGATTTATAGGTGGGAGTAAGTGGGTAGAGGTGGTAGCCTTTTATAAGAGGGAGGGGGAACGTTTTGAAATTTTTTGAAATATTATTTTATTATAAAATTATTGTAGAATTATAATAGTACCAAAGTGATATATATATAGTATAATAAGAGAATGAGTCTAAATCCACTCAATAAATATGTTTTAATAATGTTTTGGTCACAAATTTATCCTTATATTTTGGATTTAACATTTAGTTAAATAAATTAAATCTTATACTGTCTTATTGTATTTTAAAACTCTATGGTTAATATAGTTACTTTAAAATTCCAATAAAACCTCAATTGAATAATTAGTAAATTGTTTTAACATTATATAAGTTATTTTGACGAATATATGCTTTTTTTACTATTATATCACTTAATAAAATAGTATTTGTTTCAATAACTCATTTATGTCAATTTTGACACTATTAAGTAAGTGATTTTTGTTAAATTCATAAAAACATGATTCAATCAAAAAAAAATTAAATAAAATTTAAAATTTCAAAGTAATCCTTAAAATTCTTGTATTGATTCAAAATTTTCAAATTACATTTATTTTAATATTAATAATACAATTTATTTGAATATTTCATTAATTAGGTAATCACTGCTTCCTCTTGAGTCATAAGTAAATTTATTTATTTCATGTCTAAATATTTTAAATAAAACACCATGATGTAGGAAATTGTTTTATCTTTATTATTATTATATATATTCAAATATATTATTTATATATCCCCATATTAAATTCATTTTAGTAAAGAGATACATATTTATGTTATGTTCCTCTTTATATTTAATTATTTATTATAACATGTCACTATCATACCCAAGTGGCTCCATGGGTTCAACAAATGACACAAGGATGATACTATTAGGTCATATCTTATCCAATATTATTAGTACACATGTTGGGGTAGTTTTATTTTATTATAAAATTAATTTTACCCTTATTTACCTAATTTACCCTTTAATAAAGGTAAATAAAAATAATTACTAAAGTTACTATTTGTAATGTCAAAAAATTAAAGGAACCTATTTAAATAACTAATACCATATGATTCTAAATACGGAATTAATTTTTTCAAATTCAAAACACATAATTGGTAGAAATTAATTTAAAATTAATTCATGTTGTCAAAATGAGAAAATGGGGTTTTAAAAGTAAAAGCCATCAAAATATTGATATGTGTTTATATCATATTTCAATGTGCAATTACTCACAATGATGAGAATTGGATTAAATTATAGAAACCTAATCTAATTACAAGTTAAAACCAATTAAAAGGACAATCTAATGATATGAATAAATTAAATAAAAAGACATTTTCGAATTAAAATGCTGTATTTTCACTATTCATTAAAATATGAATTTTATCAGAAAAATACCCATTTTTCTACCAAAATAAAATTTTGTGTTTAAATTATATATAATAGTTTTATTTTGTAAAATATAGCATATAAAAGTGAAAAAACTATATTTAAAAAATTTTCACCATCAAAAGGTTGTAAGACAATCTTTTAAAAAATATTAGAGTATTTTCTGATTAATCAATGATTCATCATGATTTTGTGCCACTAAAATTTATTTGTTAAATGTAAAATCATTTAAAAAACATGTGTAATCAAATTTTACTTAGTTCAATTCATTCTTACCAATACAACGACTAGGTCTTAACTGCCTTTTAAAATAATACTAATATTATTGTGTTATTTTTTTTGGTAGAACTCAATGTTGTGTGGACCATATGATTTTGGGGAAACTCGTTGCTACATGTTGAGTACACTATCAGACATAGATTACCCTTTAACATAATACATATATCTCATTCAAAAAAATTATTATAAATGTAAATTTATTATTCTATAAATAATTAGGATGTTTCAATGTTACTTTAATTGAATATGTGAAATAAAAATATCGTTTCACCATGTCCATAGAATTTAATGTAGGACCCTAGGACTCCCTAAGAGGGAAGGGTTAAATCATGGTGTCAAATATTTTGTTTATAGTGTATGATCGTGTTCCCACATTGGTAAGAACATTATAAAACTATATGATGGATATTAAAAGAAATTAAAAAATCAAAAACAAAGAGACCACACAACACTTTTACTTGGTTTACCACAAAGGGATACATCCAAGGAGAATATGTAAATAGTGTTTCAGCCATACCACAATCCAATAAACTTCATTAGTTGGGGATTACAAGAGTTAGGACACTGTCACTCTGTTCCAGACACACTTACATTACAATAATTCATGGATAGCTCACTATGTCCCTTGGAACACTTCCGTCGAATCCCCCTTTCTCACTCCCATGGGAGATTTCTTACTCAGTTTATTGACTTGAGGTTCTCTTCCACATATTTCCATTGAAGTCTTTGTCTCAATCTATCACGAGAAACTTCTTGATTCAATGTATTGAATTTATGCACTTGAAGTCACTAATCACCCAAACTGGATATTCAAAATCATGTCAGAATCATAACAACATACTTGCACACAGTACCTCAATCTACACACAAGATTTGGGATTTGGCACAAAAGTTGAATATTATGCAACCCCTACTTACCACGCATCCCTTATCTTTTGCATAACTTTACCGAAGGGTTCACTTGGCCTTTTTTTACTAATGGAATACCTTTTGCACAATATTAACTCTATATAATTATTCGCACCCAAATCTTCCACACAAAATGAGAAACCATATTTTATTTTGGAAAATTCTTAAGTCTTTAATGGGGGTAGCTACCTATTTTTTGGCCCGGATGACCCTGCATTCATGTTTTTGATGTGTCTTTGTCGGTGCACACAAGATTCTTCCAATGTGCACAAAACTGCTTTTGACATCGCATTGGGTACTTCAGATTCTTCTGCGCAACATTATCTTTTCACACATAGTAAATGTTTTACAGGAACATTTTTCCTTTCCCATATTTTTGAAGAATTGATCCCAAATCCATCCTTGAATGAAAATTTCTAAACACCCTTCAATCTTTTGGACAATTACATTTTCCAGAAAAACTTTTCTCCATATTCTAATTTTTGGGGAAAAAATTTATAATACACTAGGAAACAATGCCACCTTTAATACAATTTCCGACATAAACTGTATTATCCCTTTCTTGGAAGACATATTGAACATCTAATGCGGATTGATAGAAAACACAAACCATACTCCATTTCCTGAATTGAAAGGCCATTGCTACAAAATATATTGTTATGGTTCTATTATAATCAAAGGGTTGAGATATCAGCTTTGACAATGATGGAAGGGTCAATTGCATCAATAAATTTTTTATTAATGACATGTCTCTATTTTCACACCCAATGTATCAAACATCTCCATGAACTTTCATTGTCATGGTTTATGAAATACATCTAGTAAATGTGTTGTAACATGCATTAATAATAGTATTAATGTTTAAAGACCATCATACACAATCATAGATAGAAATATCTAACAAAAGAAATGTGGAATTCCTACTAGTGCGTATGTTCTAAAAAATCCCATCTTGGATATTACCAAGTGTGAAATTCATGAGAAGAAGTCTCATCTAGTTTTGAAATGTCAAACATGATAAGTAAAGACTTATATTTTCAATGTATTTTTTTTAATTATATGGAATTATTATGAGTCTGTGAAAATTGATGGAACCTGATTCTGAGGCCCGGTGTGCCCAGAATGAATTTATGAAATTTTTTAGTTACGTTTAGTAAACATGTAAGTGGTTTTTTCTATCATTTGAACAAGTTATTGGATTAAAAATATGAGGGCACAATTGAATCCAGAGTGCCCAGATTCTCTTAAGGGAGGCTTCACTTTGATCGCAGTAGGTCTGGATAAAAAGTTATGTTTTAAAAAATTATAAAAAATACAAAAAATAACTTGGTTAGTTTTTATTTTATTTCTTTCACTCCAACGGACATACTGTAATGTGGGATCGATGGTGTGTCAAGCCAATAAGTGGCATAACCTTTCAATATTATGTAACAACATCATTGGAGAATTAAGAATGTTTCCAATTAATTATACCCCATTAATTTCTAACATCATTACATACCCTCCCCCACTACTATTTATATGTAGCTTAGGGAGGGGTATCGACGCACATTCACCAGCATCAAAGTGATGGTAATGTGTCAAGATGCCAAACCCTTATAGGACAGAGTCAGTCCTAGTAAGAGGTTATGAGAGAAACTGAACCATGAACTGAAGGAGGACGTATGAGCAACGTCATTAGATGCTAGTTGCAGATGACGGTGAGCACCGACCCCCTTCCTTAAGCATAGTGGCTCCCCAACAACCTTAGGTAGTGGTTTGATTCTTGTTTATTTCAAATTAATTTCTTGAACCCTTAAATCCTCTCTTATGATTACAAGCTAAATATGATTGCGAAGACCTAACGAACACGGCCCGAACCCTCCACTACTTTTCTAGCCTTGTGCCCTCCATGGAAGACCACCAGTGTGGTGGAACTGACTAGCAAAGAAGTAGGAGGCATGCCGACAAACGCCGAAAGAGGATGCCACGACACTAAGCCACAATGGTCATCAGAGTGGAGGGCCTAAAATGGTCACAAAGGAGGTGTGGGATTCTGCCGCGTGATGCTGTTGAGAAAGGGTCCTCGGATCATCATTCACGGCAGTCAGAGGAGGTGGCTAGCACATCATCCGACCATAGAAGGATAGTGGGTGTGACTAGCGTTCCATCGGTGAGAAGAGGACCACGACAAAATCTGCAACAGGGGAAGAACCCATGCCTACAAGGTGGGTTCCACGGTGACCTGATGGCTCCCACAGGGTGCCACAATTTCACAAATTTGTAAGGGATCCAATATGTTTGGAATATTGGGGGTTTCACCCCCTAGCCATCTCAGGCGGACATCAGGCTGCCCGCCCTTCCAGGTCGTCTTCCTAGCGGGCCTCCCTCATGGGGGATGCACCCTCCTTTCAGGTCACCCCCTCGTGGGCTTCCACCTTGTGGGTAAGGCCAGAGCTTAGCCCAGAGGGATGAGCCAGTCACGACCCAGCCTAAACTGGGTCGGGCCTGGTCATTTCGACTGGGCCAGACAAGACACGAGCTCAATTAGACCCAGAAACACTTAAATGGCCATAACATGGAATCAGAGGTGTCCATTTCAGGAAACTTCTATGATGTGGAGATCCTTGGAGCAAGGAAGGCCTTTTGTTATACTCCACATGAGTTTTCGAGACAATTGGAGTATTACCATTTTAGATTGAACATAAATCCAACCGTCCCCCCATAACTAAAACACTTATAACTCACAGACCAGGCATCTGATTGATGAACCATCTATTACATTAGAACCCTTATGACATGATTATTTTTTGTGTTACTCCTTTGTGGAGATTATTGGTGTTCAAGGTATGACCGATATCTTGAGGGGACGATTATATGGATCTTGAGTGCACCGAGTGTGAGGAATCATGTTTCTGGTTGTAACATGATGACTGAAAAATGATCCTATGTGGGTTATCATCTATTTATCCTATGTGGGTATGCTTCAATGAGAACTTGTCTGGGTCTACGCTCAGTAATCCAGTTTTTCTACGCATACCGATCCTATGTGGGTCAGATCCTGTGTGGGTTAGTGGGGGTTAGTACCTATCGATCTTATGTGGGTCAATAGTAGTGCTTCTTAATAGAATAATATGATCTAGCTTAGGACTAATCATCTATGATTTTTTACTTAAGTTGTACTTAATTGTGAGATGATTCTCTCCAATATTTGTGGTATTACCTGTGTGGTAATTCTACCTTTGTGGTGTTGTCTTAATGGTGATAACTATGTGGTACTTATACATGTGTGGTACATCTATTTTCATGGATTTTTCCTTTGCGGTACTTCTACCTTCGTGGTGTTTTCATAGTGGAATTACCTATTTGGTACTTCTACCTTTGTGTTGTTGTCTTTGTGGTGTTATGTGTGTGGTACTTCTACCATCATGGTGTTACCTTGTGGTATATTTCCTTCATGTAATAGATGAGTATATCTTGATAACATAGGTATATGTATGGGAATATAACCAAGTATATTTGACGTTTTTATTTGTGGTTTTTCCTTTGGGGAACTCTAGGAGACCTACGGGGGTCTCGAGGCTCCTACTGAGTATCGTTATACCCCCCCCCCCTACATGGGATACGGCCACACATTTTTCTGTCTTGTGAAGATGACATACAACATTGACCAAAGATGAGGGAGCCAGGATTGGGCGGTACTCGAAGGTGGACCATTTGGCATGACGTGATGCAGGAACTATTGATCATGAGATATACTTACCCTTCAGGTAGGATCCTTGGTGGATGATCCAGGAGCTGGTTTCCCCTTTTTAGTTGTATTGTACCTTTCAATTGTACTTTTACTTTTACAGTCGGGCTTGTATTACAATCCCTTTACTTTCAACATACTTTTTACTAAAACAGATTACTTAGTAGTTGTTTCTTGTTATGTTCCTAGACTGTGTGTCTTTACAGGTTAAAAGAAAATTCCTTCACATTTTAGGGATATAACTTTCTAGTTTTAGTCGCCTGCCCCTGGCATATGGAAGTTAATATTGGGGTTGTGAAAGCACGGGCCCCGAGGGACGGGTCATGACAATGTGGTATCAGAGGATTCAGTTCTACTAAAGAACTGGGAGTCTACTCTTTTCTATGTGGAACTATTGTAGACTGTTATTAGTGTGGTTTTCAGTTTTGGAATCTACTATTGGTGCGTTGATCGACGTATCTAAACACCAGGACCTTGACCTCTAATTTCCGACTCAGTGCTTGAAAAAACTGATTGCTTTTGTTTTGAAATGTTTTTTATTATGATATCTTTGATTAAACTCATCAGGTATAACTTATTGACTATATCACACCTTTTTTCATTCAATATGCCACTACATTGATAGCCATCCAGATTCCTATGAGTGTACACGATGACGGCCCACCGAGCGATGAGGCCTATGCCCATGGCCCTCTTACAGTGTTAGCACCTTCGGGTGGTGTACCAGCACTACCCATTGGGCTGAAATTTCCATTGGCCCCACCAGCAGAGGATTCACATTGAAAGAGAACATTTCATGACTTTCAGCGGAATAGGCCATCGAGGTTCCATGGCGAGATAGACTTGAAGGCAGCAGAGGACTGCCTAAAGGCTGTAGTTAGAGTTTTCCTCTTTGATGGGACACCTGATTACCTTATGATGATCCTAGAATCTTGTCTTTTCCAAGAAGAAGTGAGGATATGGTGGAGATTGATGCCCCCGGTTACACGATGCGGTGACCCTAATCTGGGTGGACTTCGAGATCCTTTTTACGGAATAGTTTTTCCCAGTGATATTACACTCTGTGCGTATACAAGAGCTACTGCACTTACATTAGGGTAGCATGACGGTGTCCCAATACTTGGCGAGGTTCACTGGTCTCTCCTGCTACCTCTTTTACATGGTACAAGACCCTTTCTTCATTGCTCTAACCTTTCAAAAGTTTCTTCGATAGGAGATCAGAGCACTAATGATATCGCTCATCATTTCGATGTAGGTTGGGGTGCTAGAGTGAGAACTTTTGGTGGAGAGCGTCTTATCTGAGTAGGCATGGATGGCGAGAGTGACCACCGGACATCAGGTAGCGGATTCATCTACATCAGGAAGTAGGAAGATGAAGTAGGGGCACAAGTGGGCCATGACATATGGTGGACATCATTAGGATACATGGTTGGTGGTGTAGGTCTCACGGGACAGAGGAGGATAGATGAAGAGCAGGTAGTGCTACTCATGTAGTGGGTAGGGCCACATGGCATGGGACTACCCGACCCGCCATACAGAAGACTAGAAGACAGTTGAGGGACCAATTAGGTAGAGGAAGATATTTGATCGGGGAGGTCTGCAGGCAACCATCAGACATGGTAGAGGAGTTGGTCGTGCAACAGGCCGTGGGGGTGATTCGAAGTTCTGCCGCCACCTCCACCAGGTGTTCTACCCTGACAATAGGGAGTAGGTGGACATGGAAGAGCATAGATCTAGTAAGTTAAGGCTTATGACCATGGTTTTCCAAAGATTACTGGATGTATGATCTGTGTCTACTCCACCTTGGCTGCAGTACTTATAGACACAGGTGTTAGTCACTATTTTATTGCCACAACCCTAGTTCAGTGCATGGAGATTTCGGTGGAGCTGTTGGATCAATTATTATTGCTAGATACTTCTACAAGAGTAGATTCGATGATTACACATAGGTGTTGGCAGTGTGAGATTACTCATGGAGGCGAGAGAATCAGCTGGTATCTTCTAGTAGCGCCGTCGAGGCCTTATGACATCATCTAGGGAATGGACTAGTTATCCATAGTCTACGCCCATATTGACTGTGTTAGGCGCAAAGTGTGGTGTGTCCATGAGGATGGTTCCAGGTTTTCCTTCACTATTAAAAATGGATTATTTGCAGTATAGGATGGACTTACTCGAAGGAGGGTGAAGCCAATCACACATCAGTTGGCTAGCCATACCATCATATCAGTATATGTTGAGAGTCCTAATTATCCTATAGTGGTGGACCAGTATTCCAATGTCTTTCCTGATGATGTTCTGAGACTACCTCCATGTAGAGAGGTAGACTTTTACATCGACCTGTACCCTGGGATGACACCGATATCAACACCATCATATTAGATGGATCACATTGAGCATCATGAGTAACTGGTATGGGGGGTGGACTTGTTGATAAAGGGGTTCATAAGTCCTAGTGATTCTCTATGGGCATCCCCAATTTTGTTTTCCATGAAGGATGATGGGAGTTTCAGACTCTATGTGGACTATCAGTGCCTTAACTTGGTGACCATGAAGAACAAGTATCCACTTCTGGGGATTGATGACATTTTCTATCAGCTAAATGGTGCTAATCGGTTTTCAAATATAGAACTCATATCAGACAATCATAAACTCAGAGTACGTGATGAGGATGTGTATAATATGGCCTTAAAATGTAGGTCTGGCCACAATGAGTTCTTGGTTATGCCATACGGTGTGACCAATTCCCCAACAATATTCATTGGACTCAAGAACATGATCTTTTAGCCATAACATGATCACTTTGGGGTGGTCTTCATCGATGACATCTTGATATGTTCAAGGATGGAGGAGGAGCATGCCTATCATCTGCAGAGAGTTTTAGATACACTCTGAGAGCCACAACATTATGGTAAGCTCTCAAAGTTCCAGTTATGGATACGAGAGGTCCTCTTTTTGAGACACATTATCTCAGAGGCTGGTGTTGCAGTGGATCTTACAAAGATAAATTTTGTACTTTCTTGGGATCCACCCAAGAGTTTGACCAAGATGCGAGGTTTTTTGGGGTTTGTTGGATACTACTGGATATTTGTACATGGATTTTCCATATTTGCAGAAACATTTTCAGCATTAATGAAGAAGGAATAACCCTTCGTATGGATGGTGATATTCCAAAAAAATAGGAGATGAGGTAGAGACTGACGAGTGTCCCCAACATGAGGCTACCAGAAGAGGGCATTGGGTACGTTGCCTACTGCGACGCAATAGGAAACAGACTTTGGTGAGTCCTGATGTAGGAGAAAGTAGTGATTTCTGATGTCTCACGATTGTTTTTCAACATGAGATAAACAATTCTAACAATGACATAGAGGATGCAACAATGGTATTCATCTTAATGATATGGCGACATTACATGATGGGAAAAGTTTTATAGTGTACTCTGATCACAAGTGTCTCAGGTATATATTCTCTCAGAAGGACCTAAACCTAAGACAACAGTGATGGATAGAGATCCTCTAGGACTATGAATTTGAGATAGTCTATACTCTTAAAAAGTGGAACATGGTAGCAGATGCAATCAGCAGGAGGCCTGGATTACATTTTCCGAGTGAGGTGACAGAGTAGGTATCCATGTTGCAGATATCCTTCATGGATAGAAATAGAGCAACTTACCTCCAATCTATGACAGTCACTCTCCACTCCTCTAGTGATTCAGGGAGTCACAACTTGGGGACATTGAAATAGAGGCTTGACGTGCACTGATATCCTTAGGATAGGCACCTGAAGGATTTTATGAAGGTGGGGATCAAGTCATCCTCTTCATAGGATGTACCATGGAACCAGTGGTGCTACAGGAGGTGGTGTTGAATGTGTTTCCGTATTTCCCCTCTGGGTGTACATCCTGGTGTGGTGAAGATTTACCAGGACCTCTAGCATTATCACTAGTGGCCAAGGATGAAGAAAGAACTAGAAGAGTTTGTTTCTCAATGCCTCAATTTTCAGCAAGTGAATGATGAGAATCAGGTTCTAGTAGGCTTAGCTCAGACACTAGAGGGGCCGAAGAGGATGTGGGATGGTATCTCCTGGAACTTTGTGACAGGGCTTCCACATACGTCCAGGGGACATGATTCCATCTGGGTGATCATTGACCAACTCACCAAGAAGGACCACATCTTACCAATCTAAGAGAAGGGATATTTAGAGGTATTGGGATGTCTCTACATAGAGGAGATTGTGAAACTCCATGGGGTTCTATAGACTATCATCTCTATAATAACCCTTCTTTTATTAAAAGTGTAAACATAATTTATTACATAAAGTCTTCACATGATTCAACATGGAAGATCAAGAGGTCTAGAGTATTCTGGGCTTATGAACATTCCCTAACAGCTTAGAACATAAAACACACAACATCTTTCTTGAAAACCTCCTTTACATGACCACTACATTCCATCTTACTTTTCATTGCATGGGATAACCTAAGGACATGTATAAGAAAAGTGGGAGATTTGATGCCCAGTAAAGTAATAAACCTGGTATAACATGAGGAATACAATAAATGATGGTCAATATGAATATCAATGGAGCATAAGAGAAACATAAGCATAAAGGATTGATAAATTATGATAATCATAACATGGAAATGTAGAAAAAAAACTAAAAAATGAATTTTCATGTGCCAAGGATCATTGCACATGGAGCATGAGTAAACCTTCATTGCACATGAAGCACGAGTAAACCCTAACTGCACTTCAATTAGCACGAGTCAAAAGTCACTACACATGATGTATCATGATACTATATTTTACCCAATGCATCTGAGCGCTATCAGGGTACACCCTTCTTAATCATTTCATTTCTAGAATAAGTGTGCCACAAAGATCATAAAACATAGATTCATTAAACGTCATCATTTATTACATGGTAAAGGAGTATAGAATTCATAAATGAAACTCTTTAAAAAATATGTAAATGTTCATTAAGGTTAATACCCACGATAGTGAAATGGGTATGGTATTCACTACACAATGACTTCAGCTTGGAAAATGACAGTGCAATTTCGGCAGCGTAACGACATGACATAAGAACTTTTAAAAATGGTGGATGAGAGATAAAGGGGTGTCTCATCATATGAAAATGAAATGGAATGTATTTGGGTCATAAAGATACATGTCCCAAAAATTTTAATGGAATTTTTATTCATGATAGAAAATAATTACTTGAATGATAATGAGGAGAGGGAAATTCCTTACTGAATTTCAGCATGGTAATGGGTATAAAAGGAAGGCATTAATTGGAGATAAAGGGGATATATCTTTTCACAAAATGAAGTGAGAAGTATGGGGGAGGTGTGAAATCATACCACTACATTTATAATTGAGAAAAAGGATATAACAATATAAGGAAACTTGGACATAAATAAAGAAAGTGGGAATCCCTTACTTGGAAGTGTGATAATAAAGTCTTGGGGGAGGCTTGAGAGAGGCTTATTGGGAGATTGGGGCACCTTGGGATGATTTTAGAGAGAGGAGGTAAGGGGTTTGTTGAAATAAAAATCCTTTGAGTAAAGAAGAAGTGAGGGATTGTGTGGTTTTATATTGGAAATGAGAGGGAATTCTTTATTATTTAGGTTTGGGGCACCTCACATTAAACTAATAAAAACCCCAAACCAGCCAATGTTTTTTCCCATGGTTTTTTCAAAAGGGTAGAGGAAATCAATATTTTATATGTAAAATGGAGGAACTTCTTAAAATAATAGGGTTTCTTTTGTGGAGGAGAGTCACACTCTCAAGGAAAGAAATTTAAAAAGACAAAATGTTTTATAATCCAAGAAGGGTCCACTAAAGCTTTTTAAAATAAATCAAAAAAACCAAAATTCAAATTATTTTAATGTTAAAACATATATTTGACAAACATAATGTTTATATTATTTTATTACATCAGTATTAGGTCATTACGAGGTCATAAAACACATTACATATTTAAATGGTATTTAATTTTCACCCAAAAATTCAACTATCTCAGAAAATTATGAAAATTCATCGTTGGATAATTTAGACATCCTGATTCAAAAAATATTATTCATTTAATCTAATTAATTTTATAAATATGTGAATTTTTACTTTTAAAATAAAAACCGACATTTACAAAAAATTCATAGGTTTTGACAAAAACAACATTCAAACCTTAATAGAAATTACAATTGAATTCATTAAATTATATGATCATTAATATAAATTAATTTAATAATAATAATATTTTATTAAAATATTATTTAATTCAAAAATCCATTAATTCATCCAAATAGATTTCTTAGAAGAATATTAACTAAAGATACTATTTGAGCATTAAAAACTATTTACAAAGTAAAAATAAAAAAATGAATGCACATTTTTTATAAAAAAATAATGTACATAGTCATAGTGATAGGGTGTTGTCACATAACACCTTATAACAGCCGCATAAGAATGAAGGGTAAGGTCTGTGATGGTGACAAACTCTTGGGGTGGCTTGGATAAACTCACTCAGGTGGTATTCACTATTAACTTCTACTTCTGCCGTAGGCGGTTCCACTCAAGGTAAATGTGTTCAAGCTCAGATTTGGCTTGGTCAAGTGAGAATCCCAATGATACCAACTCCTTTCTGAGCTCTGGAAAATGGTGTTCGTACACATAATGTCTACTGGATGAGGCCATCGCTTCCTTTTTCTGAATAAATTGGTTATTTTAAAGCCCTATATTTATACAAATCATTTGATCACTTTTTATCATCTATATTAGAAACCATCACAATTCATAATGGTATATTAAATTCTAGAAACATAAAACCAAATATGTTCAATATTTATATAACCATAATAATAAATTTAAATAGATGAAGAGGAATTTCTATTAAGGAATATTTGAGTTGTTACAATCTTCCCCCCTTAAGAAATTTCTCCCTTGAAATTTCCTTTTCCCACTCTAAAACAAATGTGGTAACTTTGCTTCATCACTACCTCCGATTCCCATGTCACTTCTTCAAACTTTTGGTTTTTTTCACAACACCGTGATGAGGATAATTGTTCTATTTCATAGAACTTTTTCTCTACGATTTATGACCTTCACTAGTTTCTCCTCGTAATAAAGATCAACCTGTAGTTGTAAAACATCTAAAGAGAGTACATGTGAAGGGTCTGGTATGTACTTCCTTAAGAGGGATACATGAAATACATCATTTACATTGTCCATGGTAGGTGGAAGTGCTATTCGATAGGCTACAACCCTGACATGATCTAGAATCTCGAAGGGGAGGATGTACCTAGGACTTAACCTCCCTGTCTTTCGAAACCCCATGTCCATATTCCATGGGGATATGTGTAGATATACCATGTATCCAACATTAAACTCAATGGTATCATCTATGGTTATCTTAATTACTCTTCTGTCGACTCTAGCCTGCCTTGATATGCTTCTGAATGGTTTTCACCTTCTCCACAATTTCATCGACCATTTTTGGTCCTAGTAGCTTACACTAACCGACTTCATCCCAGTATTCTAGTGTTCTACACATCTTCCCATACAGGGCTTCATATGGTGCCATTTAGATGCTCGAGTGGAAAAGTTTGTTATAATATAATTCAACCAGAGGAAGATGTTGATCCCATCCTCCTTTGAAGTCCACTAAGCACACTCTCAAAATTTTCTCAAGTGTTTGGATAGTCTGCTCAGATAGTCCGTCAGATTGAAGATGATTAGCTATACTAATGTTCAGATCAGTATCCAGAGCATGTTGAAGACTCTTCCAAAACATAGATGTGAATCTTGGATCTCAATCGGATAAAATTGATAGTGGTACCCCATGGAACCTTAAAACATATCTAATATATATTCATTCCATAAGATCCAATTAGAAATCCTCCCAAATAGAAATTAATTGTGAAGACTTTGTAAGACAATCCACAACAACGCATATTGCATTGTTTACTTTGGATGTCTTCATAAGTCCGGTGACAAAGTCCATGGTGATGTTCTCCCATTTCCATACTAGTATGGGAAATAGTTGCATCATCTCCTTAGACTTATGCAACCCCACCTTCACTTTCTGACACATCAGGCACTTTGATGTATACTCAGCGATCCCCTTCTTCATATTATCCCTCCAATAATAGTCTCATAAATCTCAATACATCTTTGTGTTTCCTGGGTGAATAGAGAAATTTGAACTATGTGCATCATCAAAAAGTTCCTTCTTCAGCTCTAGACATGATAGAACACATAGTATTTTCCCAAATCTCACAATTCCTTCTTCATTAACATTGAAATCTGAGGATATACTTCTAATGATAGCTTCCACAATCTTTTGAATTCCTACATCATCCTTTTGACCATCCTTTAACCTTTATAAAAGAGAATGTTGAGAAATCATTTGTGAAAGGATTGATGATTTCACCTTATTTATGATTCCCATGTCCATCTTCATCATGTCTAAAAACATTGTATCCTTTTCAATTATCATCAATGATGTAGTTGTTGGGTACTTTCTATATAGAGAATATGCCACCTTGTTTTCATTCCTAGGGTGGTAATGGATTGAGTAGTCATAGTCTTTGATATGATCTAACCATATTCATTGGCGTATGTCCAATTCTTTCTGTGTGAATATATACTTGAGGTGTTTGTGGTCTGTATATATTTCACATTTATCCCTAAAGAGATATTTCTGCCAAATTTTTTAAGAAAAGATCACCGCAACCAACTCCAGATATTGTGTTGGATATTTCTACTCAGGAACATTCAATTACAATAAAGCATAGGCAATTAATTTTTCATTTTTCATCAACACATATCCCATACCATTCTTTGAATCATCATTCAATACCACAAAAAGTTCTTCACTTTTCGGTAATGTGAGCATAGTGACAGTCATAAGCCTCATTTTTACAACATTGATGCTTTCTTTGCATTAATCACTCTAAGAAAACGTTACTCCATTTCAAGTTATCTTGGTAAGAGGGTTGGACAATCGTGATAAATTTCTCACAAATCATCAATAATATCCAGATAACCCCTAGAGGCTACAGATATCTGTTACCGATGATGGCCTTGAACATCAATCAATTTCATCTATTTTGGAGGGATCCAATGATATCCCATTGCTTGTGTTGATATGGCCCATGAATGATACCTACATCAACCAGAACTCTCTCTTGTTGTACATTCATTAGGGATTCTCCTTTCACATGGTATTTTTTACAATTCTTAGATGCACCTCATGATCCTCCTTGATTTTGGAGTATATTTGAATATAATCTATAAAGACTACCAAAAATAATTTCAAGGTAATCTCTAAAGATTATCTTCATCAAGTCCATGATGATTTATAGAGAATTGGTGAGTCTGAAATGCATTACAATGAATTCATAGTGCATGTGTCTTGTACAAAAAGCAGTCTTGGGGATATCTTTCTTCTTCAACCTTACTTGATAATATACCAACTACAAATCTACCCTGGATTAGTATTGTGCTCCATGATGCTGACCAAAAATAGTCATTAATTCATGGGGGGGGGGATACTTTTTCATTATCGTGAGTTTTTAAAGCTCACGATAATCAATGCCAAGGTGCATTGACCCATCCTTATTCTTGATTAAGAAGACTGGTGAACCCCATGGTGAAGCAATTGGGTGTATAAACCCTCTATACAGATCCTCCTGTATTTGATTCTTTAGATCCTCAAGCTACACAACATCCATTCTATACGAAGTCATGGATATTGGAAATGCCCCAATTATAAGATCCATTGATAATTCAACATTTCTTCTAAAAGAATTACTAGGAAATCCCTCAAGAAACACTTCAGTGAATTCCCTCACAATAGTCATGTCTTCACGGATGGTTTCCTCCTTAGACTCAATCATCTGAGCCAGATACACATGCTCATAGGGCAGTAATATCCACTCTTGATATGATGGATCTAAAGAAGATTCATCTTACTCCTTACACTTATATAGAATCGGGGGTCAATTCTCCACATGGGGAGTGATTTCCCTCTCACGAAAATTTATGTTCTCTCTATATATGTAAAGCCAATCCATGCCCAAAATTGCATCAAATTCCACAAGAGTATGTATTATGAGGTTCTTTGGGAAATTAAATCCCCAAATTATGACATTGGTGGAGTTATATTATTTGGATGCAATGATTTCCCCATTTTTCGTACTCACCAACATCTTTACTTCCATGTTTTTTGTGGTGTTGGAATTCTTCTACTAAAAATTCGTGTATAAAAGAATGTGTAGAACTGTGGAACCTAACCGTACATATAACTTTTTGATTTTGGTTCTAATCTATCAGATATATACATAGAGATGGGCATTTTAAAGTATTAACACATAAAGGGGAATCCAAGGACCAAAACAAATTACTTATAAATAACTTTTATTTCCTTAACTTGTGAATCTATAAGCTTAAATCTATATTATCCATGAGATACTTTCTAACATATATTCTCAGGGGAATTTTTGTATTCTCATAATAATGGTTCATACTGAGCTTTTAAATTTACCAATGTATATCTCCAAGGAGTTTCATAACCAATAGTGCACCATGACCCGTTGTCATGTACTAGGATATCCCAAGTCAAGCCTGAGACTCCTTGTTGGGTTTTTACCCCTAGGTACATTTTTGCCAGAGGTACCTCTACCTGCTCATATCCAGATAGGGATTTATTTTCCTGATAAACCAGTTAGTCAATTTCCACAAAAACATAGGTATTTTTTTATTTTATTTAGTCTTACCTCTAAGGATTCACTAGGGTTTTCTAATACTAATCCCAAAAATAACTAAACCTATCCTCTGATTCCAACTATAACAACCCTTCTTTTATTACAAATTTAAACATGATTTATTACCTAAAATATTCACTTGAAACAACATGGAATATCGAGATGTCTAGTGTGTTTGGAGATTAGGAACAATACATAATTTCATAGAACATAAAACACACAACATCTTTATTGAAAACTATTTTTACATGACCACTACATTCCCTTGTACTTAACATTGCATGGGATAACCTGAGGACATCCATAAGAAATGGGTGAGCAATAGAACCGATTAAGGGAATAAAAATGGAATAAAATGAGGAATAAAATACATGTTAGTCAATAGGAATATCAATAGATCATAAGAGAAACATAATCATAAAGGCATGTCAAAGCATGAATATCATAACAAGGAAATGTGGCAACAACACTTAACATGAGCCAAGGCTCATTGCACATGAAGAATGAGTAAACCCTCATTGCACATGAAGCACTAGTAAAACCTCATTTAAAATTAATTTACATGAGTAAACACTCATTTCACATGACATATCATGATATTATACTTTACCCAATGCATTGGAGCGCTATCTGGGTGCACCCATCTTAATCATTCCATTTCATGCATAAGTGTTCCACATGGATCAGATAACATGGATTCATTCAACATAATAATTTATTCAACGATAAATAAGTGTGGAATTCATAAATGAAGCTATTTAAACAATATGTTAATGTGCATAAAGGTGAATACCCTAGATAGAGAAATGGGCATGGTATTTACTACCCAATGACATCAGCATGGAAAATCATGGTGTAATATTGGAAACATAACGACGTGACATAAGAACTCATAAAAATTGTTCATGAGAGATAAAGGTGTGTGTTATCATATGAACATGAAATGAAAAGTAGAGGGTCATATAGATACATTTCCAAACCATTGTAATGGAATTTAGATTCATGATACAAATGAATTACTTTAATGTAAATGAGGAGAGAGAAATTCCTTATGAAATTACAGCATGGTAACAGGTATACAAGGAAGGAATTAATGAGAGAGAAATGGGATATCACATTATTAAAACATGAATAGGGAAGTATGGGGGAGGTTCGAAATCTTACCTCAAAATTTATAATTGAAAAAATAGACATAACATAATAATAAAACTAGGAATAAATAAGGAAAGTGAAAATCCCTTACATGGATGTGCAATCCCAAAGGCTTGGGAGAGGCCTGAGAGAGGCTTCTTGGGAGCTTGGGGCACCTTAGGAGGATTTTAGAGAGAGGATAAAATGGGTTAGTCATACTCCAAAGGCTTTTAGTGAAGAGGAATTGAGAGTTTGGGTGGGATTATAAAGGAAATGAGAGGGAATTCTTTATTATTTTGGTTTGGGACCCCTCACATTAAACTAATAAAAAAAAACCAGATCATGGGTTTTCCCTATGGTTCTTTTCAATGGGGAGTGGAAAAAATTATTTTATATGGCCATAATTTGATCATCTTAATATAACAGTGTTTCTTATGTGGAGGTGAGTCTCACTCTCAAGGAAAACAATTTAAAAAGAAAAAATGTTTTATAATCCTTTAAGAGTCCACTAAAGCATTGTAGAATAAATTAAAAAAACCCAAAATCACATTATTTTAATGGTAAAACATATATTGTCTGAACATAATGTTTATATTATATTATTATATCACTATTGGGTCATTATGATCTCATAAAACACATTATATATTTAAACAATATTTTATTTTTACCCAAAAATTTGACTGTCTCAGAAAATTATTAAATATTCACCATTGAATAATTTAGACATCCTGATTCCAAAAATAATATATATTTTATATGAATAATTTTATAAATATTTAACTTTGTTACTTTAAAAAAACTGACATTTACTGAAAATTCATGGGTTTTTGACAAAAACAACTTTCAAACATTAATAAAAATTATATTTTCATTCATAAAATTATATGATCATTAATAAAAAGAAATTTAATAATAATAATAATATTTTATTAAAATATTATTTAATTCAACAATCCATTAATTTATAAAAATATATTTCTTAGTTGAATATTAACTAAAAATTCTATTTGTGCTTTAAAAACTATTTACAATGTAAAAAAAAATGAATACACATTCTTTATACAAAAAATAATGTACATAGTCATAGTGGTATGGTATTTTTTCATAACCACTTATAACACCTGCATAGGAATTAAGGGTAAGGTTTGAAATGGTGACAGACTCTTGGGGTGGCTCGGATAACATCGCTCGGGTGGTAATCTCTATTACCTTCCACGTATACCGTTGTTTATTCTTCTTAAGAATAACATGTTAAAGCTTTACTTGGGTGTGGTCAAGAGTGAAGCCCAATGAATCCTTCTTTTTTTCAATCTTTGATAAATGGGCTTCGTATGTGGAAAGTTTACTGGATGAGGCCATCACTTCCTTTGTCTGAGTAAATTGGATTTCTTAAAGCCCTATATTTATACTAATCATGTGATCACTATTTGATGTCTATATTATAAATGACCATAATTCATAATGGTATTTTAAAATGCAAAAATATAAAACCAAATAAGTTTACATTTTATATAACCATAATTATACATTTAATTAGATCAAGATGAATTTCCATTAATGAATGTTTAGTTTGTTAAAATCTATGACCATGACGCATGTTTTACTTCCTGATTGTGGAAGGGGATGTAGGAGGTGTTTGAGACTCAACTAAAATTGAGCACCGCCTTTCATCCTCAAACAGATGGTCTGATAGAGTGGACCATACAGACACTGGAGGACATGTTTCATGCATGCATCCAATACTATTTCTTCATTTGGGAGGATCATATTACCTTGGTGGAGTTTTCATAGGAAAATAGTTATCACTCCACCATCGGTATGGAACCATTCAAGGCCCTATTTTATCACCTATTCAGATCACCTCTATGCTAGACGGACTCAAGGGAGTCAGCAATTGTGGGTTCAGAGTTGGTATGGGCTACTATAGAGAAGGTGAAGATCATTTAGGAGTGAATGAAAAATACACAGAGTAGGGAGAATTCTTATGCTGATAGGAGGTTGAGACCTTTGTATTTCTAGGAGGGGGACGACATATTCTTGTGTGCCTCTCCTCAATAGGGAATAATGGGATTTGTCCAAGGTGGTTAGTTATCACGAAGGTTTATTGGAAAATTTTTTATACTTATGAGCATAGGTGAGGTGGCATAATGCTGGGCACTTCCACCATAGTTGGAGTGGGTGCACCATGTCTTCCATGTATCCCAACTGAGTAGATACGTTCATGACCCATATCACATCATCGACTATGTAGAGATAGACTTTGATGATGGGTCAATCTTTACGATGGATCCAGTAGATATTGAGGATCGACAGGAGTAGGTATTTCATGGGTGGTTAGTACATCTGGTGCGCATTCACTGGAAACACGACAACCTCTAGGAGATCACATGTGAGTGGTTGGATCAGATTTGTGATCAGTAACCCCATTTTTTCTCTCTATGTTGTGGATTTCAGGGATGAAAATCCCTATGGTGGGGAGAATATAAAGACCCAAATTTTCTATGTATTACGAGTTTGTTAAAATTGATTGTGTGTGATTCTGAGGCCTGGTGTGCTTGGAATGAATTATTGAAATTTTTTTCAGTACATTTATAAAATGCATGAGAGACATTTTTTAACTTTTGAACCAGTGATCAAATTAAAATTATGAGTGCACCATTCAATCTACAAAGTTGGGATTCACTTAAGGGAGTCTTCACTTTGACCGTGGTAGGTATGGATAAAAATTTCTGTTTTGGGACTTATTAAAGAATAATTAAAATAACATGTTTATGTTTTATTTTCATTCCTTGCCTCCAATAGAAAAACGACAATGTGGGAACAATGGCGTGTCAAGACAATAAATGGCTTGAACATTCAATATTAAGTAATGATGTCGTTGGGTAAATAGGAATGTTCTTAATTAATAAGTCCCCATTAATTTCTAACATTGTTACATACCATCACCCTCTTATATTTATATGGAACTCAGGGAGGGGTATCAACACATCTCCAAAAAGAAACAAAGTACTAGTGATGTTTTGAGATTCCATACCCTTAGAGGATGGAGCTGGTCCTAGTAATAGGTGAAATGAGACATCAAACCACGAACCGAAGGATGATGTACAAGCAATGTTGTTGGAAGCTAGTTGCGGAGGACAGAGATCACTGACCCCCTTCCTCAAGCGTGGAGGCCCCCAACAACCCATGGCAGGGGTTTGAATATTGTTTATTTCAAGTTAATTTCTTGAACAATAAAATCATCCCATATTATTACAAGAAAACGTAGAGGGAAAATGCCTAATGAACCTAGCCTGAACCCTCTGCTAATTTTCTACCCTTGTGACATCCGTGGAAGACTACCAGTGCGATGACATTGACTGATTATGAAGGAGGAGACTTGGAGACGTACACCATAAGAGGAGGATGCAGCACTAAGCTTCAGCTGTCATCAGAGTGACCAGCACTAACCAGCCAAGGAGGAGGTGTGGTGCACTGTCACATGCCGCCGGTGAGCAAGAAGATGTGGCTCACCAGCCACGATTTTAGGAGGAGGCAACCATCACATAGGATGGCCACGAAAGGAGAGGAGGCGCGACCAGCGTGCTACCAGGGAGCTGGTAGGTGGTGTTACCAGTGCACTACTGAAGAGCAGAGGTCCACGATCGATGCTGTAGTGGAGACAGAACCCACACGAACCTGGTGGGTTCAACGACGACCGTGCAATTCAAATGTGGAGCCACTATTTTACAAAGCTGAATGGCGTCCGTGCCATTAGGAATATAGGGGGTTTCACCCCCCCTCCCCTTCCGCTCGGGCGGATAGCAGGTTGTTCCCCACTTGCGGGCCGCGGATCATGCGGCTAGGATGCCTACCCAGTGAGACACATTCCCTTCTAGGCCACTTGCCTAGAGGGTCGTACTCTAGCAGACCACCCCTATTTGGTCCGGGCCAGACCTCAGCCTTGTAGGCCCAGCCCTATGTGGCCTATCCCAGAATGGGTTAGGCCGGGTTGGTCTGACCAGGTCGGACCAGACAGAGGCCCCACCAGACCCAAAAACAGATAAAGGGATAGAACATGAAATCTTGGAATCTGTTTGACAAAACATCAATAGAGCTAGGATCCTTGGTTAGATATGGTACTTTTGGTATACTAAAATTGAGTTTTCGAGAAATTTGGTGTATGATCGGGTTGGATTGAACCCATATCCAACTAGCCCCATGGAACTAAAACATATATAAATCATAGAACATGTGCCTGATTGACTCACTATCTGCACGTTGGAACCCATATGACAGGGTAGTCATTTGGGTTACTCCTTTGTGGTGCTTAGTGGTGGTCAAGGTATGACCAATATCTCAAGGAACAGATTCTACCGAACTCGAGCGCACCAGGTGCAAGGAATCATGTGGCAGGCTATAATGTGAAAAAATAACAACAATCCTCTGTGGGTCAACATCTATTAATCCTATGCAGGTCAGCTTCTATCACATCATGTGTGGGTCAGCTCTTAGAAAACCTATGTGGGTTAGCGGGAGTTAGTACCTATTGATCTTGTGTGGGTCAGCTTCAGTGCATCTTAATAGAATAAGATGATCTATCTTATGACTAATCATCTGTACTTCTGTACGTTAGTTATACCTAATAGAGAGTTGAGTCTCTCCTATATTCGTGGGGTTACCTATGTTGTACTTATACCTTTGTGGTGTAGTCTTACTGGAGTAACCTATGTGGTACTTCTACAGATGTGGTAGTTCTATCTTCGTGGTGTAACCTATGAGGTACTTCTGTATTTGTGGTGTTGTCTTAGTGTCATTACCTATTTGGTACTTCTAACTTTGGGTGTTGTCCTAGTGTAGTTACCTATGGGTTAATTCTACCATGGTGGTGTTACCTGGAGATATTTTTACCTCATGTTTGACATGAGTTTATGTTGATAACTTAGGTATATGTATGTGAATATAACTAAGTAGAGCTGATGTCTTGCTTTATGGTTTTTGTCTTCATTGATCTCTGGGAGACCTATGGGGTCTCGAGGTCCCTACTGTGTATCATTACACTCACCCCTTTAGGGGATATGCCCACACCTTATTCTGTCTTGGGCAGACAAATACCATCATTGTCTAAGGCTGAGGGAGCTAGGCAGGGTGATACTCAGAGGTGGACCATTTTTCATGACGTCATGCAGGGACTACTGATCATGAGCTGTACATAATAGTCATGTAGGAACCATGGTGGATGATCCAAGAGTTTTTTTTCACTTTTTATTTGTAGTGTACCTTTTAGTTGTACTTGTACTTTTACAATTGGGATTGTATTCCGGCCACTTTACTTTCATCACACATTTTACTACAGTAGTTTACATAGTGGTAACTTATTGTTGAGTTCTTCGAATGTGTGTCTTTACGGGTAAAAAAGGCAATGCCTTCCCATTTTAGGGATACACCTGTCCAGTTCTTATGTCCAGCCCCTGGCCTATAGAAGGTGGGTTTGGGGTAGTCACAGAATAGGCCCCAGGGTCATGACATGATAGTTTAGGTACTATGTGTACCATCATAGAATGTTATCCAACCATTGAACATTATTTGAGAATATTGTCATTGCACACCAAGGATCTCCCTATAGAGGGGAACTACTATGACTTATCAATGTGAAATATATTGTAGAAAATTATTACATTAATTTCATTTAAAACAACAAAAAATATATAATTAGAAGTTTTATTAATATTTAATATATATAATATACATCTAATCAATGTTCAAACAGTTTTTCCTAGGACACAAACTATAAAAAACTCCCACATGGACTAGAGACAAATACATATGACCTTAAGTCTTCTAGACCTCACATGATAGTAATGTTTCTACTATATAAGGGATTTAGTCAATGGATCTTCTATGTTGTCATTCATGGAAATATTTCCCACTTCAACTTCATATCTTTGAGATAAATTCTCCAAGATATGATACTTTTGAAGTACATGATTCATTCATTGATGTGATCCTGACACTTTTTTAGGAGCCACAACTATAGTATTATCACAATAGAGTGTGATATGATCTTTATTATTAGACTCCACATCATGATATTAGATTATGTTTAACATCAATAATGATTTTTTAGGTTTGTCTAAATCCATAATATACTCAGACCGTCTGTATAATCTATAACCAAAAACTTCTTTGAGATCTTTTAGATTACAAAACCTCCATTTGAAGTGATGATGTATCCCATTTGCGACTTCATGTCATATTGATCATTTTGTAAACTAGAATCTTCATTTCTTATGATTACTAGTTCATCATATCCTATATAAACCAGGAACATATCCATAGTATTCCTCAGATACATAAGGATAATATTGACTTCAATCCAATGGCGGTCACCTAGATCAGCTTGATATATTCCTACCACACATAATGTATAGGCAACATCTAGAGTAGTATATAAAATATCATACAAGGATTACCCAATCATAGATGCATATGGAATCATTTTCATTCTCTTTATTTCCTTATGTGTCCAAGGATATATTTTCTAAGAATGATGAATTCCTTGTGTTATTGGGAAGAAAGTACCTTATTGAATTCTTCCATAATGAATCTCTTCAGTATATTATTAATATATGTACATTGAATTAGGCCATGAAACCTATTGGATCTATCAATATAGTTATTGATCGCAAGAATATATGATTCCACACCCATGTCCTTCATAGTGAATCTTTTATTGAACCATTAATTAACATAGTGTATGTTTGATATTTCTATTCAAATGAGTAATATAGTGTCAAAATGTAATATTAATAAAATGAATGCACATACACTAAACCGTTTATAGACACATGGATGTAATTCATTAATTATGAAATAAAATTCCACTATGGCTTCATCAAAAAAAATTTACCTTGAAATGGAGGATTTTTTAAACCATAAATGGTTATTTGCAACTTCAATACCGAGTTTGAATCATTTGGAGTCACAAACCCCTCATGTTGTGTAATATTGACATATACAAAAATGTTCCCATATACAAAGACGTTTTATCATTTAATTTCCTAATTTCATAATCATGAAAATAAACAATATAAAGTATTTTTATAATGTATTTCAATATTGTAACCAGAAAAAAGGATTCATTGTAGTCAATTACATAGTGTTGTTTGAACCATTTTCCAACCCATCACACCTTATACATATTTAATTGTCCCTCCATGTTTGTTTTATTGTTGAACACCCATTTCCAACAAATGAGATTCACATCTATAGAAGGGTCTACCAAAATGCAGACTTTGTTATGGTACATGTAATCCAATTTAGAATTCTTGGCTTCTTACCAATTTGAAACATTTGGTTTGCTTACAAATTTTTTGTAGGTTAGTGGATCATTATTATTAACTAATAATGAGTCAACATAATAGGTGACTTTAAACCCATACCATTCTAGTTTTCTAACCTCTTTAGTACCCAGACAATATAATTATTTATACAAAACAATTTCTTCTTTAGTAGGGATATGTATAATTTTATCTTATGGAAACTCTTGTGTATATTGACCGTATAATTAATCGAATTCTATCTTCCACTGATCATTGGTTTTAGATATATTATTCTCCTCAATAAATGTCATATTTCTATCAACCAAAACCTTTTTTTCTAAAGGATTATATAGTTAGTATCCTAGTTTTTTGTTGGGATTTTATATAAAGATACAGTTTGTTCCTTTGAGTTAAATCTTGTTACCTATTGGGGAAATAAGAAATTATTTTCAACCCCACACATGTAGGTAAGAAAACAAAATTTTCTTTCCATTCCCTAATTGGTATGATATACCATCTTTTTCGTAAATTTTCACTCAGTTTAGTATGTTTTCGACATTCGGTAACCTATATCCCCAAAAGTAAAATTAAAGAATCATATGAATCATCATTTACCTCATCATTTCTAACTAGGTGTGGTTCCTCCTTTCTCGTACACCATTCTATTGAGGTGTATATAGAAGAGTGAGTAGAGATAAAATACCAAAATCTATTAAGTAATCATTGAAGTTATGATTAAGATATTCTCTACCATGGTCTAAGAAAAGTTTCTTAATCTTTATACCAATCTCATTCTCAAAATCATTATTTTATTCCCCGACATTATCAAAAGAGCCTGACTTATTCCTCACTTAGTAGAAATATCCAAATCTACAAAAATCGTTATTAAATTTTATGAAGTATGGGTTACATCAATAAGAAATGGTCCACACAAATTCATATGAACTAATTCCTGAACATCAATACCCATTTACGTATCCCACTAAATAAGGATATAGTCATTTCCCCTAATATACATGCATGAGACAAACAAAGTGGGTTTAGTTAAAAAGAATAAAAATATCCATGTTGATGTAATATAGTCAAGTGATTTTATTTTAAATGAAATTATTGTGATAACAACATTGGGTGTGGTGTGGGTCATGTGAAGTAACATTTTCATCAATTTTCATTATTTGGTTTGTTTAATATGACACAAAAACAACGTTTCCAAATTTAAATTACCATAAAAATTCTATGTTTAGAGAATAAGAAACATTTATTCACAAATTCGAAAATAAATCCATCTATATAATGTCTTGATATAGGAATACAAATTTTGTTAACTAAAGGCACTTGATAAAAACCCATTAAAACCAAGATAATTAAAATTGGCAATGGGAGGTGGTAGTCCATGATAGCTATAATAGAAATATTATCTCTATTTTCTACTCGAATATCTACCTTTACTTGGTCAATATTTATGAATCTACTTGGATCCTATATTTGGATAAATATGTGATGACCAAATGTTATTTCAAATACACAATAGTAAGAAACAAATAAAATAAATTCAATAGAGAATTAACCTAAATCATTCCTTGATTCATTGGATGGGTGGTGTATTTCTTACAATGTCCCTACTTGCCCCATGAGAAATAGAAAAAATCTTATTCCCCTTATTTTCCCCTTACCTTCCCCTTCTTAGAATGGCTTGGATTTTTTTCATCTTAATACCTTTTGATCCCCTTTCAATTTATTCACCATAAAGTTGGTTTTTTTCACACTTCATATCCTTATCAACTTGAGAAAAATAGTAGGATGATTTGGAAGAGACTTCCAAATGTTGTTCATATTAAAATTCACAACAAAGATAGAGATTATCTAAAGGGGTGACACTAGAATATGGTCAGTTCCAAGTTATTCAGAGAGTTTAAAACCTATAATCTCTAAGCGCACAATGTTATAAAATATCTTGACTACTTTTGGCCCAATTGGGGCACCCACTCAAATATTAATCTTAATGAGAATCTTGGAAATATCAAACTCTTATTATCTAGATCTCTCCTGATAAATACTCCAGGGTCAGTCAATCATGCTATACGTGTCAATTTTTTTATGGGACTTCATTAGTTCATTAGAAATTAATGAAAGAATCAAACATTGAATGTTGACCATAATGATCAAATTATTTCACGAATAATGAACTCTTCACCCATCACCTCTTCAGTTGGAATATCAGGCATTGATGATTATAGAATGTAAGATTTTCATTCATGGATAATCCAAACAATAAAGCATATCCACTAGTCATGGAAGTTATTATCAGTTAGGAGGTTATCATTTGGTTTGAGTGAGTATCTCAAGAGGGGGGGGGGGGGGGTATTGAGAACCGAATAAAAATTTCTTTCTACAATGGATTATTTAAAAATCCCCAAATATTCAAAAACAACACATCTTATCAAAATTAGAATTAGGATATTTATTTTAATTTCTCTAAAGATTTATCTAATGATTGATTAGGTCTTAGATAAATAATATATATAATATTATTGAATCATTTTAAATCAATTTACTTCTTCAAAGTACTATATGAACACAAATTTAGATGAACTATCATTGTATAACTATTGTTTATAGTTAAAATAATTTTCAATTTTAAAGTAAATCAATGTTGAAAAAAAAAATAGTAAAAAAATGAATACAATAGGTTTAGTCTCATGTGGAGACTTATTACTCTCCACTTAGTGATTACAGGCCACTAATTAGTTTGTATAATATAAAAAATGATCCACAACCTAGATCATTTTTTACAATAGATAACGTTGTTTAAGTCCCAAACAATCTCTTCCAATGGTATTCAAGGGAGTGAAGATAAAGAGTCCACTTTGGGACCTCTACCACTTATATCTATGGAAAACAAAATAAGAATAAAGCTTGAGATGATATCATGTAACTTTTTTTTAGATCAAGAGATAGTGTGCATATATAAAATGGAGTATAGAACACACTTCCCATGTGTAATAAAATAAAAATAGAAACAATAAATCTAGGTATATAGAGTTTTGAGATACTTGTTTTGTTGTAATGAAGCTTTTGAATCTTTATTTGATTCAATAATATGGCTCAAGTCGTGTTTTCATAAAATATTCATTAAAATAGAGTATCGTAAATTCTTGTTTTTCTACTAGATCAAAGCACTGAATGAGATTATGTGGTTCATATTCTTCATCATGATTTCATATAAAGCCAACTATATTGATTTTCAATAGTTTCACATTGATAAATTTGGTAATTTTTGGATCCTCTACTATTTCATGCATGTGTTCTCTTTATTGTCCACTTTTTTTTAACAAAAAAGAGTATTGTTATTTTTATTAACAATAGCATCAAGGAGAATAACCAAAGATACTTCTTCATAATTATAGTTATAACATACTTTTTATCAGATATTTAAGGTACAATCAATAAAAAAGTGAATAACATGAAAAACAATAAATATATTCGTTATAATGATATAGTTCAAAAAAGTAATGTAATATAAACAGTGAAGGTGTCTTATGCTATTGTCGTTTCTTGTGTTCCGTAGGTGGAACATTTTCTGGAATTATGTGTTTTGGTAGTGTGACATTGGCAGTTTCATAGACTTATCCAAATTTCAAAAAATTTGGTGATATGGGACTTCAGTGTCACAACTAATAGTGTATGTTTTAGTGGTGTATGCTCTGATGGTGTCTAAGACTTCATAAAATTTTCAATTTCAGCAGTATAAGTATAAAGGCATGGTATTGAAGGAGTCTCATATGGCGGTATCTCATATTTTTCTATTTTTTCATTCTGATAGTATGAAATCCTAGTGTTGTATTGATCAATAGTGTCATACATACATATTTATCACTTGTCTCATACATACAGGATGCTTATCGATAAACTTGAAATTCATTATTTGTATTAAATACATGATGTTGGGATCATTAAAACCAAGACGTTAACAATACCCCCCTTTTGGATGGTCACAAATCATGGCATGAATCGAATACTATAAAAGTTAAAATAAGTCTTCACATATACAAAAATTATCATTAAATGTTTGTAGAGATGGTATTAGATATACAATAAAAAATATTGCAAAGATAGAAAGATATAAACAAGATAAAAATAAGGATTAATTAAGGCATCAATTATTTCCACTTTTGGATTATCGAAAAGTTAAACCAAAACAAAAATATTTTTTATTTGACAATAGTGAAATAGTAAAAATAGGAATTAAGAAAGATATGAAAATTTATTTACAAAATTATATTACAATCCAAAACCCAAAAAATACATGAGTGTCTAATACAAAAAAAATGATCAAGGTTTGGCATAAGGGTCTATTTGTTTGTTTCATTTAGACTGACCTTGGAATTTTTCCCTTAGCCTTGGTAGCCGAATCAGCCCAAGGAAGAATAAATGGGACACCAGAAGAAGTTGCATCAAAAGTTTGGGAAAGGACTTCTACAACCATAATTAGCCAATTATTTCTGAGATCTTTAGTAAGAGACATTGGAAAAGGTTGAATGAGAAGAGGCTACAGTGAAAAAGGATTAGTGACCATGGTAGAATGGTAATGTGGATGAGGTGAAGGTTACATCTGTCTAGTAGTGAGTCCATTAGAGGTAAATGGAATAGGAAAGCCATATAAATCTGAAATTTCATAAGTATGAACATGTAGATAATACATTAAGAGATTAATGATATCTATAATAATATATACACCCTTTTCCATAACCTTATTGAAACTATCATAATTCTCTATAAAATTTTGAAGAGGTGGTGTGAGTTCCTTGAGTTTCATAACTTTCTCCTTTTTGGATTGAGTTATTGGAGGAATCCTCATATTCTCAAATAAATAAATAAAATGATCATCCATAGCATGTTTTGTATAGATTCTCAAGATATATTACTTGATATAAATTGTAATATTCTCTGTAAAATAATTCATATCTTTTCCATACTTTTGGATCATCATGTTCCAATACTTGGTTGTTTGATAAAATTTCCACAAAAATTCTAATGGAATTATATGTTTTCCAGTAGATAGACCACCAGAGGAAATTGAAAATGAATCTCTAACAACTGAAAATATGTCATCAGCATTGACCACATGAGTAGGAATAATTGAATCAGCAGTATCAAAGGAAGTATCCATAAGAATTTTAATAATACCATCAAAAGACGATCAAAAATAAGACTCTATTTCACTAACCAATGATTTGAGAGAATTCATCTCATTACCAATTTGCATATTTTCAAGTTCCACAACATGATTGTGATGCATCATTATATGTTAGATGTGAAGGATAAGTAACGAAATTAAAAAACTTTCATATTATTTTTCGAGCATTGTGAAAATAGGTGTTTGATTTTGTACACAGTTATGTAACTTAGCAATCAAAATTTCACAAAAAACATTCCAATCAACTTGAGTGGAAAAATAAAAGGGTTCAACTGGAGAAGGTTGCGGTAGAGTAGGTCACGCAGAATTGGACTTATCATGATGTCATTGAAAATGAAACTAGGCTATCATAGATCCCATAGGGTCACCATTCACATTGACCAATGGGGTTTAATCCTTGGGAGGGATTCTTATAATAGTGGATAATTTTACCCATTACTCATCCATAGTATCTATCCATATCATAGAAATGTAAACTGTGGTAGCAGGCACCATGAGAACTGAAATTATTGAAACTTCATGGTTTTTCTAATTTTCTGAACTTTGTGCATCCATAGTGTGTCCAACACGGGTAGTTTTGGTTTCCAACTATATATTGGTAGTGGGTACATCATGCATGTCAACATCACTATGAGAATCAACACTACTGTACTTACCTTAAACATTTTTCAAAGGGTATTTATTAAAATAAACCTAATGTTTATTCCAAAACTCTTCTCCTATCATATCCTTTCCCTCATTCTCATAAACATGCTATTCAATATCAGCAATGAATATTATCTATTCAACAAAAAAATAATATGAAACTTCTTAACAAGTGGTAACTAAACATTCCTCACTAGTATCAACATCTAGAGTCTTATAATAAATCTCCACTAATGGTGAATGCTCCCCCTCAGAAAATGGATCTTCCAGCTTAAAAGGCACTCCTAAATCAATCTTCTTGATTTCACATTATTATTATTATTTGATTTAGAATCACTTTCACCATATGTATCCACCTTTTTATTACCATATTTTTCTTCTTTTTATTGTTCCTCATCGTCATCATCATAAACCTCAGTTGACTTGGAAATTTTATATTGATCTTCTCCAAAGGACTTTGTCTCTTCATTATCACTTTTTAATGAATTTCACTCTTTTAGGAAACATCCCCAGTGGACTAGGAGCTCCACAGATTATGAGAGAAGGTTTTGGAGATAGATTAGGATCACTCCATTCATAAATTGATTCTTCTCTTACTTAGTCAACAACAACCTGTTATTTATATTCATCAGAGTATATCAAAACCTCATCATGTTTCAAAAGAAGATAAATTTCATCATTAGGTATTATTGGATGATCAACTAGATTGTATCATATATACAAATTTTCAGAATCTCTAACCCATTATATCATCCATGTATTCCAAATTATCATCATTATGGATAAAGTGGTTCATTTTATATAGAAACCACCACAATCAATGACTAATTCATCATCATCATGAACTAGGAAAGTGGCCCTCAACATAGAAGAATTCATATTTTGGTAGATCAATTAATTAGATCGAGAATATATTTTCCTCATCTCTCTCATATGTAACATTAATTATCAACAAAGGTTAATCTTATGGTTTTCTATCATAAGGGGTGGAAGATACAAATCTTGGTATCTCAAAGTAGAAAATATCCCTTCCATGGAAAAATCATATGCTGCACAAATTTGAGAAGCATTCTAAACTCTATATCAAGCTCAAAAGAAATAGGACTTCTTGTTGAACATTATCATGGCAACACAATAAGGTATTACTATTAAAGGAAAAGATCACTAGCTTCAGGAATGTTAACCTAATTTTTATAAAGATCCCCATCATGGGGTACTTTCATAAACAGAGCACACTTTCATTAAGAGGAACTGAATACTTGACGTCTTACAAAAATTTTCAACCAATCTGTACTATCATGATTGAATGAAAAATGCACATGTTGATAGAGGCCATGTACCAGTTTTTGATAGAAGGTATTTCATATGAGGATAACCATTTAAAAAATACTTAGTTTTGTAGAACCATATGTACTAGTGACTTTATCAACAAACTCTACATTAAATATACCTATTTGTTTGCAACAAAAACATGGCTATCAAGGTCAGGGTTAACGAGTGCAACCAAAGTAGGTGCTTTTCGTTCTTTAATAATTTTATTTGAAAATATAGACCTAAATGGAGAAGACACTAATGTTCACTTCATTCTTGGAATATAGATCAACTCGACTGACTCGGTTGAAGGTAAGGTGAAGGTTTGAAATGAAGAAGGAAAAGAGTTTTACTCGATTCGATGGTGATACCAAAAATATAGTGTGGGGTCATGATTTTTTGGGAAAAGACTTATGCCATATTCGTATAATTTGGGATATGAGGTATTCTTCTAAAATATAAATTACATGTGAAATAAAAATTAATGTCGAGATATAAAAATATTAATCCGGTTTATATAAATAAACTAAACTAGGAAATAAAATGGTGGTTTACAATATCTAAAAAATGGAACAATTTGGAAAAGTCGTCGAATCATTGGAATAAAAATTCAACGGTATGACTTCAAATGGTATGGAAAAAAATGGTACAAAAACCAACAGTGTTAAAACCAATGGTATGACAACCAAAAATATACTTAACCAAAATTAAACATTCGTAATTCATGTTTGATATAATTAATTCTCTTTGAATTGAATGTCTTGGTGAATATATTGGAAAATTATTCTTAGTACCAATAAATTGATGAGTGATATCTTTTTTTAAATGATATCCGAAAAAGTGATGTCTTATATCAATATTTTTTGTTCTAGAATGATAAATAGGGTTTTTATATATGTTTGTCACACTTGTATTGTCATAGTTCAGAGTTACATGTCAGAATTAATATCTATAATCTAGTAGAGTTTGTTCTATCCCCAAAATTTGTGCACAATATCAACCAATAGCTATGCATTCAGTTTCTATAATAGAGAAAGAAAAAAATTATTCATTTTACTACACCATTAAACTAGAGGTCGGCCAAAAAGGGGACATGTTCCAGATTTTATTTTTCTATTTAACATGAATCCACCAAAATCATCATCAGATTAACATAAGAAATAAAATGCCCACCCCCATGGGTAAAACAATCATAAATTAGTTATTGATTTTTGTTTTTTGAAAATTATTTTTACAATAAGTAAATGTGAATCCTTTTTATTTTCTTGAAAATAAGCTCACATACACACAGTAAACATAATATCTTGTTAGATAGTAGTTATATAGATAAGACATTAAATAATACCTTTATAACTAGTTTGATCAACCAATTTCCTAGTTTCATCGAGATCTAATTTATAGGTGGTACTCATAGGATTATCACCAATTTTAGATATATCCAAAATAAATTGTTTTAAAACATATTTTATATATTTACATTGATTTAATATAATTATTTCATTGTTTTAAAAAATCTAAAAATCTAGAAAGAACATGATTTCACCCATTAAACTCATATCTAATTCATTTTGCATCATTTTAGAGAAATCTACATAAAGGGAAATTTTTAATGATCCAAAAAAAATATCATCAAAATATATTTTTATTACCAATATATCATTTGAAATTTGTTTTATGGAAAGAGTAGGATCCACTATTACTTTTCAAAAACCTTTTAAAATCATAAAATTTATGAACCTGTCGTTTCAATCTCTATGATCTTGTTTTAAACACTATAATGCGTTAATTAATTTAAAATTTTGGTTAGGAAAAGAAGGATTTCAAAAACTAGGGGGTTGTTATAAAAAACATGTTTAACTATACAACCATCTATGAACAAACTCTTGATATCCATTTGATATTTTTTTAAATCTTGATGAAATATATAGGAAAAATGAAATTTAATTTAATCATGTCTTTATAATAGTGTAAAGGTTTCCTCATAGTCAACTCCATCTTCCTGATTGAATACTTGTGCAATAATTCTAGCATTGAATCGATCTATATTATAATAATTGTCCACTTTATTCCTGAATTCCCATTTAGTTCCAAATGTCTAGGTGTCCTTTGTTCTATCTATAAGTTCCTACACTTTTTTCATTCAAACCGATTCAACTCTTTTTTCATTTCCATAACCCATAATTCATCATTAATTGCATCATTTCGGTTATAAGGTTAGTGTTTAGAGAAGAAAGCTTAACGTTCAAAATTATTTCTAATAGAAGCTCTAGTTTGTGTTCATCTATCTAGATCTCCTACAATAGAATCTAAAGGATGATTCATGAGAGTTATAATACATCTAGATAATGATGGACTGGATACTTCTTTAATCATAGTTGGAAGTTTAGGAAATTATTCAGAATTGGGTGATTCATTTATTTGTTTCATAGTAGAATCCAATGGTTTATAATATATGTTAATAGGAGATAAGTCATCCTCAATGTTTTCTAAATAAGTCTTAGTCTCATATGGATCATTTTCATCATATATGACATGGATTTATTCTTCCATAGTCATGGCCTTTTTATTGAACACTATATAGGCTTTAGTAGAATTGGTTAACCTAGAAAAATTCCTTCATTACTCGTGGAGGAAAATTTAAAAATATTATCCTTAGTGATAAGAATAAATACTCTCCAATAATAAAAATATTTTTTAATTAACCATAGGTTTCCTTTTATTCTATAACTAATATGGGATATTCTTAAGAATAGGTCTAATCAAAATTTTATTTATCAAAGAACATGCTGTATTAATAGATTTTTATTCAAAAATATATTGCTAGGTGATTTTCATTTAGTATAGTCTGAGATATATCTTGTAAGGATTTGTTTCTTCTTTCAATAACATGATTCTATAAAGGGTCGTATAAGAATATATGTTATGAGTATAACCATTTTGGGAGAAAAATAATTCAAAATCATGATTTCAAAACTCACAACCATGGTTAATTATTAAGGTTTAGATACTATGTCCACTTGGATTTTTTATAGTCATAGAAAACATTGTAAAAAAAGAACAATCTTTACTTTTGCGAGCAAGAAAATATACCCATGTATACCTAAAATAATCATCTACAAGAACATAAACATATTGCCTCCATTAAGACTAGAGACACTAGAAGTCCAAAATAATCCACTTGAACCAACAATAGTGGTTAATAATTTGAGACTTATTTAATTAGTTTGAAAAAAACTTTTCGTTGCTTCCCTTTTTGACAGAGGATATAAACATTATTAGTCTTAAACACGTGTTTAGGTAGATCATTAATAATCCTTTTCTATTTTTATTTCTATGTGAGTTAATGGTACAATGTCCTAATATCCTATGCCAAATACAATATTCATTATAAAAAACACTTAAGCATGATACATTATGACGAACTAATGAATTTAAATCTGCTTCATAATCATTTTCATTTATTAAGGTAGTAATGAATAAAGCATTTTTATAATTAAAAACATTACAATAATCAACATCCAACCTAACATAGAAATCCTCATCATAGAACCGAGGAATACTAAGAAGAAAATATTTTAAACCACCAAAAAATAAAACATGAGAAATTAAAAATGAATCTTTGTTACCAATCTGGCCTATGAAGATGATTTTTTCTTTTTCATTATCACCAAAGGTGACATAGCGACCTTCAACCATGATAATACTCTTAATGATGGTGTACTCTCATATCATGTGTCTTGAAAACCCACTTTCCATGTACCATAGAATTTTACTATAAATTTTTAATAATTTTCCATCAAAACAGGTTTTAAATGATAAATGATTTTGGTAATGAAATCTATTAGGGTTCAGAAATTATAGTAATAAAATATTTAGGAACCCATATTTTCCATTTGGGTTTCCTATAAAAATATTGCAGACTCTTATATAGAGACACTTTGGTTGGTTATCTTGAGATGTGTTTAGAAGTATTGTTTTCTGGTCTAGGTCTAATAATAAATTTATTTTTAGTCATTCTCATATCCCATTCTAGTAATATATTTGGGGGAAAATTATTTCCAAATATTTTTGTTAATGAATCTCTAACATTTTTAAACTTTTTAAGTTATTTATTTAATTTATCATTTGAATGTTTGAGTTTATTATTTTCATTTACCAGTTGAATATTCCTCTCTTTTAATATAGGCAACTTAGAATTTAAATTTAGGGTTATAGCATGTTGTCTTTTCAAAACATTGTATTCATGTTTTAATTCATTAATGGTACCATCCAGAATATTTCCATTGTAAAATAATTATTCATTTGTCATATTTTCATCATTAAGATTTTTCTTATCAGATTTATCTGATTCATTATAATCATTCATAGGAAGAATATCCTAAAGAGTTGGTAAAGATGATTCCTCACTCACTTTAGTCATAAAAAACATATTCTCACTCTCTGACTATTATTCGGGGGAAGAATCTATGTCACTTGAAAAATATTTAGATGCACTGTAGGTGGATTTCATGACCTTTTTATATCATCTCTCATTATATTCATATTTCATCATGTATTTCTCTTTATAATAGTAATTTTTTATAAAATCATTCCTTTTGCATTCATAACAATAAACTTCCTTTGAATCATCATCCATTTTCATCCAATTACCTATGTTTTAATATTTTCCTATATAGTTTTATTATTTGAAAAAATAATTCTTCCAATATAACATCATAAATATAATGGTTATCTGATCCATTTCATCATCACTATTTGAAGTAGATTTAATATCACTTGAATCAACATCGTGTACCTTTACATTTTCTTTTTTCCTTCTATTGTCTTTGTTTAGTAGTCTTGAGATATGTTGAAATTACCTTTGGATCCTCATCCTCTTGATGGTTTACCATATGTTATTATTAACAAAATATAAGAATAACCATCGGTTATGTGACTGGAAACATACTAATAATATAGGGTTCCATGATTGACATTGATGTGCCTCACCATCATTCAGGTAGACATTTTAGTATCATCATTAACTGGTCCTTGTAGATATAGGCTTTCCTAGTGATCTCATCATATTGAAAATATAATTAAACCTGAGATACATAATATATATAGGCTCATCAAGCTTCATTTTAAAATTATCATATTTAACAGTGTATGTGTTAAGCCACATTTCATTAACATTTTTTGTTCCTTCATGTGAGACAACTAGAGTATCACAAACCTCAAAATCTATTTCAAATTTTGAAATTCTATTATACTGTTAATAAAATAAGGCACAGTATAATACATTCATGTATTTTTAATTTTTTTTGTATGTAACCTTAGTGGAATCATCACAAAAATTTCTAACAGCACTAGGAAGTTTATACTCATCTGCTATGGAAGTAAAAATCTAAAAACCCCAAATTTCAAAATGCATTGTCATTTTTATTTTCTATTGGGAATAATTAGTCCCATTCAATAAGGGAGGAATGTTGGTAGAAGAAACATCCTGATGATTAACCATATTAAAAGATTAGTACATATATATATATATAAAGTACAGAAAATTTAGAACTAATATAAATTTTAAGGTCTTAAAGCTCAACTAAAAGTTTAGTGATAATGTATTTAAAAATGATCTTAATAGCCTTTGATTCCAAATGTTGGTCAGAGTGAGTGTCTCAAGAGGGGGTGGGATTTATTACCCAATAAAAATTTCAGATTAAAATTAATTATTTTGAAATCATGAAAATATTGAAAAACAACCCGAGTTATCAGAATAATTATTAGGATATATATTTTAATAGTTATAATGATTTCTCTAAAGACTGATTTGGTCATAGATGAATAATAAAGATAATTTTATTGAATCCATTTAAATCAATTAACTTGATCAAAATATTATATGAACAAAAATTAAGATAACCTATTAAAGTAAAACTTCTGTTTATATTTAAAATAATTCAAAAAAATTAAATAATAAAATGTTCTAAAATAAAAACCTACCTCAAAGACAAATGAATACAAGAAGTTCCAAATCAAGTCAATACATAGTCATTTCCACTTTATGATCACCCTGACTATGAATATTATATAAAATAAACCAATGACCCCCAACCTAGATCATGTTTTAAAACATACAACCCTATTTAGGTCACATACGACATCTTTCATAGTTATTTATGGGAGAATAGATAAACCGGTGACACATGGACCTCCACAACACTTATTCGTTTGGAAAAAATAAGAATAAAGATTTAGAAGATATAGGTTATCTTATTGTTTAGCTCATAAAATAGTTTCCATACATAAAGCAGAATATAGAACACATTGATGAAGTGTAATAAAATATAAATAGGAAAAATAAATCTTGGAGTAAAGAGTTTAGAGAAGATCATTCTATTACAATATATGTTTTTACTCATGAATTTATTCAACAATAAGGATCTAGTATAGTTTTCTAGAATTATTAAAAAAAATAGAGTATCTCAAACTCTCATTTTTTAACTATAACAAATAATTGAAGGATATGATTCCATTAAGCTTCTTCATCGACATTTCCTAGAATGTCAACTCTTTTTTTTAATAGGATAAACATGATACTTTTGGTACTTTCAAGATCCTATAATATTGATTTCATTAATTATCTATCTTATTCACCATTTTTTATAGTGAGGAGTCTTGCACTTTATATTAAAAATAGCAGAATGGATAATTTCCATAGTTTTTTCTTCATACATCTAGTTTTGAAATAATTTATTTTGAACATTTAAGGAATAATAATCAAAATAGTAAATAACATTAACATCAATAAATGTAGCAGTAATAATGATATAATTAAAAAATAAGTAATGAAATATAAGTAGTTGCAGTGTCTTAAGAACAAGTAATGTCTCATGTTTTGGCAGTGTCTCATGTTTTGGTAGTATGATGTTCTGGCGTCATGATACTAGCAGTGTATAATAATTAGCTAAATTTCCATAAAGTTGGTAGTATGACACTGTAAGTGTCACATCTAACAGTGTATGGGTTGGTGGTCGATGCTCTGATGGTGTCTCAGACATAATAAAATTTTTACTATCAGTGGTATGAGTTTGACAACACAATATTAATGATGTCTCATTTGACAGTGTCTTATACATTGGCATTTTTTCATTATGATAGCTTGAAATAATGGTGGTGTGTCAATCAATGGTCTCATACTTTGTAGATTTATCACCTGTCTCAAACTTACAGACTACTTACATATAAACAAAAATTCATTAGCAATATTAATATTTTTTTTTGTATTATTAAAACAAGGAGGTAAAAATTATCATTCTCTAATATTGTTCATAGGGATATTGTGGATTAAGAACATGTCATTTTATTCTATAATTAATAAGATCAGATTATTAGTATTGTTCTTGATTACATAATAAGTTATATATAATAAATTAAATGTTATTTGTTAATTAATTTCTTAAATATCCCACTATTTTATCATGTCTCAATATCCCTCAACATTGAACTTGAAACTTAAAGGTTATTTAACATTTTAGTGGCAAGGATCCCTATAAGTTTTATTATTGATCCAAAAAATTTCCCGGAAAACCAAAAAAAAATAATTTGGTAGGAAATCATTCTAACCATAGACTTGAATCTCCTTGATCTGTTGACTGGATTCACCTATCCTAATGTCCTTAAATGGATTTACTCAACACATGCCTCTTAATGTTTATTGAATAGACTTTTTCTATTAAACGTAATACAATTTCACTTAATCCAACCCAACACTCACTTGAGAACTCCGCACTAAAAGTAACTATCTAGACATTTTCCATGCACTATATTTAATTATATGGTTTCATTCCCAATCATGTATTGGATGGATTAGTCTGACTAAATATTTAGTTGATGGATTTTAGTTTATAATGAATATATTTTGTATTATTTTATCCATAAAACATCTTATTAATATTAATTGGATGTCACCTAATTAATTAACCTTGTCAAATAACACATTTATGCATGATTCCTTAATATAATTTTCATCTTTTCAAATTAATTCATTTATTTATCTGATCACAACCTTTCATCCTTTAAATAAATAATTACATAGAGATAAATAGATAAATTATTTAATTAATTGTTAATGATCTTTATCTAATGATGGATTTTAATTAGAAGACAATAAATCAACCTTTGACCAAGGTCAAATAACTCTTATATTCAGTCTTAGCATGAGATACAATATTCATGTAGTCCACCTACATATCACCAAGGTGGAAATAATTATGGTTCTATCATGAAACACCTCCATTCAACTTTGGATGCTCCATTAATTAATAATATTTATTACTCAGATTCATGTTAGGGGAGCCAAATGATTGGTTAATGGGGATTACAAAAATATCATTAGACAGGTAGGTCCTACAAAATAATAGAGGGAGGAATGACTCACATTCCATTATTTAATTTAACATCAAATAATTCCATACTCATGAAATTAATTAAATTAAAACATACAAGACATACACATGCCTTGTTCAAGATCATGAATGATCATATATAGAATGAATAAAAAAATTTAAGTGGCTAGAATCCATTTCATTATTAATTCTTTTAATTTTTATAATAAACTAACATAATGTAATTCATTAATTAATTCCCATTAATCATTTGTAATTATCAAATTTTATTCAGAGATACTCATCATTAATGGAATTCGTGGAAAATAAATAGTAGAACAAATGATGACATACTAATTAATATAAATTAATTGAGCATTTAAATTTTTTTAAAACCATTATTAAAATTTCAAACACACAATGGTGTGATAATAAATAAAATAAGGTTTTTATTCATTAATTTTAAAATATAACATAATTTAATTTTTTTCTATTAATGGGAGACTACAAAGAGTGTACATGCAACTACAAACTGCATACCTCAGTTATCGTATATCCAGGTCACATGTCTGGGGCTTCAGCATGTAAACATGGATGATCGACATGGGGTGTACACACTAAATACACACCCTATAAACACTTTTTGTGTTCCTGGTTGGTGAGGTAAACATGTGATGTGAAATAAAATAACCACGAGTAATTAATTTCTCAGGGCCTATAGATACAATTCCCATGGGTATACAACAAGTTATTTGGATTCACACCATGTAATATAGTTTTATAGGACAAATAGTTGGAACTTCTTTATGGAATCTTCATTCATTCTTCAGTTATCCATAAACCATTATGTAAATGAAACAATGAACAAAAATGATTAATATGTCGATACATACTAATTCAAATTGGAGAAAAGTATGAATTAATTGAAATTAAAATATTATCAGAGTTGCACATAGATCAATAATCAAATAAATAATTATAAATATAAATATGACCCATATGATACCACTTAAGGGTTCGGGGCACAACGAAGGAATACATGGGTTGTTGATATACTAAAACTTATTTTAATAATCATTACCCAAAACCAAATGAGAGTATCTTGCATGTAAAATTTATAATTAATTTATTTAATTTTTGATGAAATAAATACCTTGGGTTACAAACATTCTTCATTGGTGAATATTGATCATCCAAAAAGTCCCTTTTGGATTACCTTCATCGTGATATGATGATCCAAGGATATAATCTTTCTAATGGTGATCCACACATGCTACTATGATCTCTAAAAAACACATGTTTATCTCTATGTGCTTGCATGAGGAGTATAATATCTTATGTTGTTCGTTCTTGATCTATTACTCTGCAGACATAAAGAAATGTCTTTTTTCACTTCTTGTTCATAAGAGGGAGAGAGAAAGTGGAGATGTGAGAGAATTCATTCTGTGAAACAATACTTTATTCTCAAATTTTGGATGCTCTACAGAAAAGACATAATCACATATTAATTGAGTTTTGATTTATGTAAAATTATTAATTAATTTCATACCAGCCATTAAATAACATTTATTACCTTTAATGAATCCCATACCACTTAATAAAAATTATATAATTTTTATTTTGTGTGCTTTCCAACTTGTATAATAAAAAATGTTATATAACATATTTGTTAAATAATATTTTCAACCAGACACAATCTTGGTCTGTTCAAACTCCTCTAGATGTTATTGAACAACCGTATAATAATTTTATTCATTAAGAAATATTTTATTCAAAATCTTGTGAATAAATATTTCTTAAAATATATATTAAATAAATTAAATATTTTATTCATAAGAAGGTGAAAAAATGTTTATTTAATTTATGAGATCCATATAACATGAATTAAATTACTCATTGGTTATGTGAATAATATTTATTCCATTAATTAAATTCCAATAGAATTTAATTGAGATTAATGGAAACACATATTGTGTGACCCTCTAGGATTCCTTCTTGTTGATATTAGGTTGGTTTTCATAATTTCCAAGATTACTATATAAATGTTGGTTAATCTACATAAGATAATGAAATTAATTTTGTAATGATGAAACCACATACGAATGATCACTATGTAATATAATCAATTTTTCACAATATCTAATCTAGAAGGTTGGAAATTTGTGTCACCAACCTATATGCTCGACATGTCTTCCTTGGACAATTAGAAATAAATTAATTGTTACACCATGGACATTGAATTTAATTAGACAGTTCTATTCCAATCAAGGGGCCCATATATCAGCTTCCATAAATATAGAATGGAAAATCCTTCCCTAACATATTCATTAATAAAATGTCACTCATGATACAACCAACATATCTAACTTCTTTATGAACTCCTATAGTCATGGATTACAAACTAAATATATGTTTGTGAGTTGTAACATGTATTAATAATAATATTAAAGTGAAAGTACCATCACACAAGATTGTAGATAGCAATATATGATGACACCAAAACATGTATAATTCCAAATGGCAAGTCTGTTCTCATAATCTCATGTCTTGGAGATTATCTTGTGTGAAGTTCATGAGAAGAAACCTCATATTCTTACAAGAACTCGCACCTGACAGTCTATGTACTATGTGTCCTATAATAGTACATTATCCAACTGAAGAACATTATTTTCAAATATCATTATTGAAATAAAATGTTATCATCATAGAGGGGAACTACTTTAAACTTATCAATTCAACTTATACTCTAGTAAATTATTACATTAGATTCATGTAGAACAAAAAGAAATATATAAAATAACTTTTAATAATGTTCAATATATCAAATGTACATGTAATTATAGTATAAAAAGTTGGTCCTTGGAAACTAACTCCAATAAAGTATGAACTATAATGATATTAAATCTATCCATGTCTTAATACTTATGAGATAGGAACATGACTCATATCATTATAGATATGTCATCAATGAAAGTGATAAAGTATTTATCTCTATTTTTTATCTTATAAAAATATCTTCATCTCCACCATCATATAATTGTTATAGAATACATATATTATGTTTTTTACTATATAAATTTAAAACATTATAGGGAATAATCTAATTTATGTCTCTTGTTTGCCATTCCATCTCCATTGATCATAAAATTCATTTCATTACCAATAGTGACTGATCCTACTTTTTATATTTATTCATTTTTATATCACTAAAATAACCTAACATGTGCGAGTAACAACCACAATCCAAGATCCAATTCATCTTAAATTTATATGATTTTAATGAAAATTAGACCACATTATCTTGTTATTTTAATTTATTCCCCGTATGAGTGTTTCCAGATTTTTTGAAATGGTAATGAGGTACTAGAAAGAATCTGATACATTTACTTGATATTTTCCCTTCTTGATCACATCTCTTATAAACAAAATGTAAACTTTCAATGATATAATTTACATAAATAATCATCTATTAAATTTGAAAATTTTAATTAGTTATCATCTACTTCTTCTATCTCACAATAAATTAGTATTCCCTCTTTATTCTCAGTTGGGAAACAATATACTAGAAATTTTGGTATTAATGACCAAACACCCATAAGTAACAATAATGACCGTAAAAAATAATTCTTCTTTAGAAATTATGTTGTTTTATTGGTTATTGATTGAATAAATTTTCAAAATTATTTTGAGTTGACCCCCCCAAAACCTTTTAGCAGATATTTCATTTAATATTTTGAGGTTTTACAAGATTTTTTTTTGAATTTTCCTATTTACTAAATGGGCGTGTTTTTTCTTCTCTTCATGATTTATGGATAGTCTAGAATTCTAATTTCCAATGAATTATTATAAATTATTAACACTCTTTTATGATGATACTTTAGTACACAACCCTTTTTCATTTAAATGATTTTGATCTGTATTGGTTGAATATTTTTTTTAGTGAATTAATATATTCATTTTAAAAGTCAATTCTATTATTTTTTAATTATTTATTCTCATTATAAAAAATATTTTTCATTATCTTATCAACCATATTATCCCTAAGGATAATAGTATAATTTTTTATATTAATAGTCATATACCTCTTTGAAATGTAAATCTTTAATTCTTTAATTTCTTTGATCATTTTGTATTTTTTAATATAAAAATGATTGAGCTTATATATGTTATTTTTGAGATGAAAAATCTCATCTATTAGTCTTCTTATCACCTTCAGGTACATTTTTAATTTTATCCCCATAGAATAGTTCTTTATAGAATGTATTTTATATTTTGAAAAAGCACTTTTGACTATACATTTATATTCTAATTAATAACATTATCATTCTTTATAAACCATGATAAATTTTAGGGAATGTTCCTTAGAAATACCTTAATCAGTATCACATTACTCATTATTAGTTATAAACACTTCAACTAAAACAAATTTTCTTCTGAAAAACATGGGTGGATTTTTTATCATCACTTTTTATTATATTTTCTTCTAGAAACATACCTTATTAGAGACCCTCTGGGTGGATTCATCGTATTCAATCTCACATTTTATTTTCATACGGAAATTGATAGAAAAATGAAAACAAAATTCATAATTAAATAATTTGAAAAGGAAACATCCCTATATACATACCTTTCCCATGTGAGAAATTTTTTTAGCATCATGGAAATAGTTTTAGAGAATACCTATTTATTTTTACCTTTATTAGGGAAAGTGTGAGTATGTTCAACCATATTTATAAAAATAAACTAAATCTATATTTAATTATAACCTTTTATCATGAGATTCTCTCTTTTACTCCTTTCATAAATGATGAGATGTTGTGATATTCACCAATTATGAAATCATCAAAATCTATATCTTCAAATGTTGAGTCCTTGCAACCAAAATTTTATGGAAGAATTATTATATGCTTATTCACCACCATAAATAAAATAATACATTATCTAAATCCTTAAAATAGAACTGGAAATAACAGTATTCTTAGAAAAAAACTCATCAAATGATTTATCATCATGGATTATAAAATATATAAACTAGTATCTACTATGTCAAAATTTAGGTTCATACACCTTCTTATTTAAATAAAAATGATATGTTTTTTTTTCAAATCAAGTTCTCATTTATAAAACCTATGAATTTGGTAATATCCTTGTTGGATAATGATGATAGTGATCTATTTCATTCATTTACATCACTATTTACATTCCATTTATCAATAAGATACCTCACTAATGTTTACCATTATAAATTGAACCCTAATTTAACAATATCTAGGACATTATGACCCATAGTGAAAAGGTAGCATTGGTTCTATCCTTTCATATATGATAAAATTTTCTATAAATTCATAGAATAAATTTATTTTTGATAGAGTTATATTGAACCATAATGAATTATATGAGAGATGACTTTGATGAAAATTGTTATTAGATACCATCTTTTATGATATCTTAGGTTGAGATAAGCACTTAGTTGAGAGGGTGAATAAGTTTTTATAAATTGTTATCCAAATCCCTACTACCCACCTATTATTCAACACAACACCCTATAAATCAAAATGATTTATAAAAAAAATGAAATCATAACACGTTTGTTAATGGTCATCACATATTTGATAGATGATTATATCTATGATGTGTGTTAACTTTTATCCCATATAAAATGTTTAGTTTCAGTTATAAAAATATAACTCATGAAAGGATATTACCTTTAACATAAACAATTTCTGGCATGGACCTAAATTTCATGCAACACCAACTAAATATAAAAAACAAAATAATATATCATTGAATAATATTCACTAGTGAATTGTTTTTTCATAACTATCGAGTAGATATGATATTATTCCAAAATGAAGTGATAATAATATTTGATCTTATATTACATCTTAATGGATTGATACACTTCACTTTCTCCTTAAGTTTAGTATTAGGTCTCTCCAATAAAAATCCTTTTTCCTTCTCTTCTATTGAATTTTATATCTCAAAACAGGTAAGAATATTTCTATATTTGAATATATGAATTTTTTTATAACTTAGGGAAGATTGTTTTTTAATAATAATTAATTATACATCGATAGAATATTCCATTAAATAATAAAATTTTTTCATGATATTTTTCTCTACATAGTATTTCAAAATACCCTGAATCCAATCCATAAAATTATTAGATTTTTAATTTATTCCATATATTTATGTTCTTATCCTACCCGACACGAATCCCATATCATATTCTGTAATTTTATATAATTCTATTATCTACAGTAATTAACTAAATTCATGGATTTATTCAAATCATCGTGAATTTTAATCTTTATGTAGTAGAACAACATCATTTACTCAACAATATGAAATTATCTTCCAAAAAGTCATCATCTCCTCAGATTTTAGTAATCTAATAAAACATATGTAATATAATCAATATATTTTGTATCTCATTATATATCTTACTATTGAGTAATTTTCATAAATTTTGATTAATTTGTGATCTTTTATATATATTACTTATTATGTATTCTTTTTTTACATTATCAATTTTTTTCTCAAGATTCCATAAAAAGTTATTAAAAATAAAATTTATTGTGTATTATCCAATGATATAGTAGTTCTCTATATTTCTATTGAATTATTAAATAGAACATAACATAGTGAATAAATTATTCATATCTAAAGTATGTCTGTATCCCCTAAAAAACATATTCAAGCCTTGCTATTACTAATTTAGACATATTTTATCAAAAAATGTTTTATAACATATTAAATATGTAATAAATGATAGTGGGATAATTTATTTTCTATATTATTAATAATGAAAAATCGATTATAAATCATGGAATTGTATTTATTTTAATATATTTTTACTCATGAATTTTAAGACATAACTCCCAATTTCATTACTCATGTTGAACACCTAAAATTTTCTCATGGAATCTTCAGCCACCTAAATTTGACTCAAATCATTTCTTAACACCTGAATCATATGTATTGAAAATAAATAAAATATCACATAAAATATAGTTCAACAACACCCCTTTATAAAAAACCCATGTCTTAATCAATTACATATAATGTTAAAATATCTATGATAAAATTATCAATTTTTTATCATGAAAAGTGGAAAAATGAAAAGAATGATGGAAAACACATCCAATAAAATTATAATGGGAAATATTTTATGGGATACTTACCTATAATGATCAAATAACATTAAAATAATTTCTTTAAATAAAGGGTTTTTCTCTATGGACAAATATTAGGCCAAGAAATAATACATTCATTCTAATGAGAACACGTTTTCAATCATGTAATTACATACACAACATTGTTGTCCATATTATTGTAATGTTTTCCAATAAATTAGGAATGATTGGTAAATTATTTTTTCAATGAAATAAAATAATAAAAACAAAGAAAAACAATTAAAAAAGGTCGAGAATGTTCCTATAACTCTGGGTGCCCACAAGGAGACTTTATTGAGGTATAAAAAATAGATAAATATACTAAACAAATATCATATAAGGGTTAAATATAAATTAAAACAAAATTACGATACAAATAATCATATGAAGTGGAGTGATAATAATGTTCTTGAAAAGGAATATGAGGAAAATAACGAGTGTATCACCAGCATTTTTAGGTATATTAACCTTTATTCAAGTATTTTAAGTTTATATAACTATTGGGTTTTGTTTTAGGAGTCTAAAATGTGTTTAAATAGATTAAGATGATTTTATGGGGTCAAATAGTTCGGTAATGGTTTGTAGAAATCATAAAGCACCTTTATGAAACCATGAAAAGGAAGTTAGTGGGATTTATGAAGGAACATGATTTGTGCATGGTTTTTGAAACTATTTTGATTCCCATGAGAAACCATGCACTTTAAAATAGTGAAAAAATACATGGTTGTCATAGGGTTTGTCTAACCATGAGAGATTAACATACGAGGGGATTCTTAATATAGTATCTTATGAAAGGAATTTTTATAGACTATATTTCCATGCAATCCAACTGTAGGAGGTGTTGGATTGAGATAGTAGAAACCAAATGGTTGGTGTATGGTTTTCCAAACTATATGGAAAAACTATGTGGCATAAAGTTAGCCCTTCAAAATTTATGAATTTAATTTGGTTTAGACCATTAAGCATTAGTTTTCACCAATTATTCTCTTAACATTAACTAATTTTTCTCCCATAGTGTGAGAGTCATTTTTTTCAAGTCTAGGACTGATCCATAGGAAAATCAAAGTGATTAGGTTACCTTAATTCATTGGTTAGTGTTCATTCACAATCATTATTATATGATATATTCTCCTCCTATTTACCAAAACCTTATATCTTTTCTTCAATGGATATTTCCATGCCCCTTGATAGGAATTATGATGTGTTGTGGTTGTATATATTTAAGGTAAGGTGGTTCGTGATCAGATCTAGATAATTATTATGCTATTATTCATTTTCAACAAAATTTGTGAGGAAGAATGATTATATCTCATTTTCATGTTATTAGAACATGATCTCTTGTTTGAATTAAATTTTTTCTTAAAATAATGTTGAATTTTTTTTTAATTATTATTGGAAAAGTATTTAGTGATTATTTTAGTGAAATTAGAGAAATTTGAAGTTTTTGTTGAAAATTTCCTTTGATGCAATTTTTTTTACTTATTATTTTAAAATTATGGATATGTTTTGATTAACAAAAAATGGTTTGTAAAAATATTTTAAATAATTAATGTTTTATATGAATTATATTGGCATTTATTTTTGGAATACATGGTTGGTTTGATTACATGTGTTTGTTGATGTGACCCTGAATAAGGGGTGTGTACCATTGGGGTAAAATAACTTGAACCTATAGAAATGGTTTGTGCCATTAAAAAACCTTAAAATGGGTTACCTTATGATGAATTGGTAGATCGGTGAGAGACCTATCATGAGTATGGAACTATCAACTGGGAATGCATATGTGAGGGTGTATAAAATATTGGAATGGGTATAGAAAATGGAATTGATAAAGGTTTTAAAGGTTAATTTAATTTATTTCAATGTAATCAATTTTGGTTTTGATATAAAATTTATTTATTTTATTTTAAACTAATTTATATAAATTTAATAACAAGTATTGTGCTAGTTTCATGAGTTGGGAAGTGTTTGGGGAAATCCTACAATGTTTGGACTCACTTCCTACATGGGAATATATGTGAATTTCTATTTTCACTACTAGAAATCCAACTTTTACCAATACTTATATCCCAATGGTTTACCTACACTATTGGAAATGGCTATGTATACAAAAAATTTTCACAAACCGTTGGTATAAATGATTTCATCGAATATTTTACCAACGGTTTTGCAAAACCGTTGGTAATGGCCTTATCTATATCACTTTTTTTCAAACGGTTTAATTAAACCATTGGTATAGTCCACATCCATACCACTTTTACCAACTGTTAGTCTCAACTATTAGTATAACATAGATTCCCAATAGTTTTTAAAAACTATTGGGAAAGATTTACCTTAAATGCAGATCGGGCATTCCGTTCCCCCTCCGCTCGATTGCAGTTCCGCTCCGCTAGATTGGTGCCCTAAATCCAATCATCCTCCTTCCAAACGTATTCCTAATATGGATCTATCTTCAATCAATGATTTGATTTCTTCTACACATCAAATTTTTATGTGATTCCTTAGTTTTGTTTTTCTGTAACTATGTGTTTTTGTTTTCACTTTTGATTTGGCCGAAAGGGGAGATTTGTGGTCATTAATCTTGGTTCTGGGTGGTCGTTTAGGATGTAAGATAGTATTAATTAATTTTACTTGATATATCCAATATTATTAATTATTTATGTTCAATTTTATTGTCTTTGACATGTGATGTTATTTAATAAGTTGTTATTAATGTTTGTAATAATGAAGATATGGTATAAGGGTTCACATGGTGTGTATAACAGTTGACATGGTGTCTACGATAATCTAGTGTCCTGGGAATGTACATGGAAATTTACACACAATACATTACTTGGATAGCCATGTAAATATACATGGACAATCCCTTATGGTAAATATTATGTTTGGCCAAATGGGGGGTGGAAAATGTCCCATTTATACATGGATTTGTTTCATGGGTATGCCCTCATGATGTGTTGGCCATACTATAGAGTAGGTAGTAATTATATTAGTCAAACCACTTTCTTCCAAGAAATTAAAGACTACATGGTTAAATGGAAGAACCCATCTTCTAATGACATGCCTAACATGGTTTCAAACTCACCTCACCTAAAAAAACAATAACACTGGTTAAATGCAAGAATTCATCCGAAACGTACACTATAACATTGGTTAAATGGAATAAATCATCCTCATTAATTAATTCCATACAAATATGGGAAAAACAATCATTCACGAAAATAACTGTAATATATAGGCCTCTCAGAAAACACATATCCCTTAAATGTCATGAAATTACAGTTGGAATTGATTTAAAGTTGTCATGTTTACAGGTAGAATCTTTATAGATTTGGATAATATATTCTCATAACTATAGAGTGGAACCCCATTTGGTGTTTTGAGGTCCACCCAGGACAACCCCTCTCCTTCCTGGACCTAGGACAACCCCCCTCCTTGGACCCTAGAAAACCCCCCACCCTCATCCCTAGACCCCAGATAGCCTGAACCCTCTTTCTTGGACCCTAGACAGCTCCCCCTCTTCCCTGGACCCCGGACAACCCCCACCCACATTTCTGGACCTAGGACAGCCCCCCTCCTTCCATGAACTAGGATAGCCCCCACCCTCCTTCCTGGACCCCGGACTGCCCACCACTCTCCTCCCTGGACCCCAGACATCCCAAAAATCATTATTCGTATGTGAGACAAAACACTATTGAAATTGAAGGTCCGTCTCCAATGAGTTCCCATCAGGGTTCAGGATACTAATGAGTGGAATCTTGGTTTGGGATGTCACTATTCATAGATATCATTTTTATAGGTGTTTCTAATCAAATTAATACATATAACTATTGAATGTCCCTCTCCAAAATCAATTGGGACATGATTCAATGAATAGACCCTACCAAACTATAATCTATTTACCCAAACCTAGGACCCTTTAATCAATTGTTAAGGTGAAAATATATGAGGCCACTGCTACTATTAATGTGATCCTCATCCAACTCCTCATCCTGATCTCCCTGAAAAAGTTAATTTATAATACTCATGTACTCCCAATAAGACACTTAAGGATTATGTATTCCTCGATCCACTTCTAATATCTTACTGGGAAATCCTTGAATATAGGCATTAGAAATTTTGTATCTTATTTTCTTATATGCACTGCATTTTGTTCTATTTCATAATATGATTCTCATATTGAGTAATGTGTAAGTTTTTATTTTATATAAAGTAAACAATTGTCATATACCTAAATATTTTTTATTGAACATAAATATTATTGAGTTTCATTGAAATGACTTATTCCAATTTTTTACAAAATGGAATGAATTTGGATGTACGAAATTGATCATATTTCAACGAATTTTCGAAATAAATTGAATAGATTTTTTGATTTTTCAATTGAAAATGCTTCAGATAGTGTTCGCATAGACTGCCCATGTTCAAATTGTGTTGGAAGACCTTGGTTGAGTCGTTAAGCAGTTAGCTATCATAAAACCAAATAGAGTTTCCAAACAACTATTATGTGTGGGTGGTAACACTCTAAATGTCTCTCTTTTGTTAAAAATGGACACCATTTTATGTGAAAACAACTGGCATATTGAAAACTAACCATACATATTCTGATTTTTTTGATACATTAACACAATGATTCATGGGTCATTCGTGAGGTGTACGAGGAGACGACACGTCATTCGGATCTGTGGTTTATGCGACACAGCTGAATATGTATTTTTAGGTGTTTGGCATGCTTGAAAAGTGTGTGTGGGGTTGTCAAAACAAGCTAAGCATCCTCTGAATTCCATGAAATCAAACGACAATAAGGGGTGGGTGAATGGTGAAATGGTTGGTAAAACGACACATCAATCGAATGTGTCATGTGACCTCGATGGCCGAAAACGCACATTGTGTGTCATAAATGGCCAAAACATGAATTTAATGGTCAAATGCATTCCTAACGACCTCAGAATTCCATGACATCAGGTGAAAACAAAGGGTGGGTGAATTGTGAAATGGTCGGCCAGCCGACATGTCAATTAGAGGTGTCGTATGACTACGGTGGCCAAAAACACACTCTGCGTGTCGTAAATGGCCAAAACATGCGTTTAATGGTCAAATGCATAAGGAACAACATCGGTATGACATGAAATCACAAAAAACCCTAATTTTCAATTTTGAGGTCTACAAAGAGACGAAACTTCATTCCGACCCATGGTTTGCACAACACGAATGAATATGTGTTTTTAAGTGTTTACCGTGCTTGAAAAGCATGCGTGGGGTGGTCATAACCAGTCGAATGACCTCAGAATTCCATGAAATCAGAAAAAAACAAAGGGTGGTTGAACTGTAATATAGTCGGCAAGATGACACGTCCTTCGGAGGTGTCGTGCGACCGTAGTGGCTGAAAACACACTCTGCATGTCCTAAATGGCCAAAACATGTGTTTTATGGTAAAATACATACTCAACGACATTTGAATGACTTTAAATCACACGAAAACACCCTAATTATTATTTTTGATGTGTACAAAGAGATGAAACATCATTAAGAAGTGTGGTTTGCGTGGAATAGCTAAATATGTGTTATTTAGGTGTTTGGCACGTTTGTAAAGCGTGTGTGGGGGTGGTCAAAACCGACTGAATGACCTCGGAATGCCATGAAATCAGACGCCAACAAAGGGTGGGTGAATTGTAAAATGTTTGACTATCCATTCCATCAATCTAAGGTGTTGTGTGTCCGCTGTGGCCGAAAACACACTGTACATGTCGTAAATGGACAAAACATGTGTTTAACGGTCAAATGCATGCCAAATGGCATCAGAATGACTTTAAATCACACAAAACTCCCTAATTTTTATTAGTGAGGTGTATGATGAGACGACATGTCATTAGAACGCTCGGTTTGCACAACACGATAGAATATTTGTTTTTTAGGTGTTTGGAGCGCTTAAAAAGTGTGCGTGGGGTGGTCAAAACCAGTCGAACGACCTCAGAATTCCATGAAATCAGATGACAATAAACGGTGGGTGAATTGAGAAATGGTCGGAAATACAACATGTCAATCGGAGGTTTCGTGTGACCGTGGTGGCCGACAATGCATTTGACCTGTCGTAAATGGCCAAAAACATGCGTTTAACCGTCAAATTCATACTGAACTACATCGGAATGACTTTCAATCACATGAAAACACCCTAATTAAAATTCTTGAGGTGTAAAAACAGACGAAACATCATTCGGACACGCGGTCTGCGCGACACAACTGAATATGTGTTTTTATGTGTTTGGCACGCTTGGAAAGCTTGCATGGGGAGGTCAAATCTAGCTAAACAACCTCAGAAAGCCCTGAATTCAGACATAAAACAATTGGTGGTGAACTATGAAATGGTTGTCTAGACGACACATCAATCAAAGGTGTCATGTGACTGCGGTGGCTGAAAATGCACTCCGCGTGTCGTAAATGGAAAAAAAATGCTTTTGACGGTCAAATGCATACTGAACGACATCAGAATGACTTGAAATCACACAAAACACCCTAAATTTTATTTGTGAGGTGTACGAGGAGACGAAACATCATTAGGCCGCGTGATTTGCGTGTTATGACTGAATATGTGTTTTTAGGTGTTTAGAGCACTTGAAAAGTGTGCATGTGGTGGTCAAAACCAGCCGAATAACCTCAAAATTCCATGAAATCATACAACCACAATGGGTGGATGAATTGTGAAATGTTCGACCAGACGTCACATCAATCATAGGTGTCATGTGACCGCGATGGCTAAAAATGCACTTCGCGTGTCATAAATGGCCAACAGAATAGTTTAACTATCAAATGCACACCGAAAAACATATTAATGACTTGAAATCACACAAAACCCCCTAATTATTATTATTATTTAGGTGTACAAGGAGAAGACATGTCATTCATAATCTCAGTTTGTACAGCATGACTGAATATGTGTTTTTTAGGTGTTTGGCGTGCTTGAAAAGTGTGAGTATGGTGGTCAAAACTGGCCAAACGACCTCGGAATGCCATGAAATAAGACGAAAATAAAAGGTGGGTGAATTGTAAAATGGTCGGCCATACGACATGTTAATCAATGGTGTCATGTGACCGTAGTGGCCAAAAACGCACTTCGCGTGTCGTAAATGGCCAAAACATGCGTTTAACGGTCAAATTCATGCTGAACAACATCCTAATGACTTGAAATTACACATAACACCCTAATTTCTATTCATGAGGTGTATGAGAAGATGACACATAATTAAGACGTGCGGTTTGTGTGGCACGACTGAATATGTGTTTTTTAGGTGTTTGGAGCGCTTGAAAAGTGTGCGTGGGGTGGTCAAAACTGGCCGAATGACCACAAAAAGCCATAAAATCGGACGACAATAAAGGGTGGGTGAATTGTGAAATAGTTAGCTAGACGTCACATCAATCAGTGGTTTCGTGGGACCGTGATTGCTGAAAACGCACTCTGCATGTCATAAATGGCCAAACCATGCCTATAATGGTCAAATGCATACCAAAAGACATCATAATGACATGAAATCACACAAAAAACCATCATTTTTCTTCGTGAGGTGTAAGATGAGACAACACATCCTTCGGACGCGCGGTTTGCGTGGCACGACTGAATATGTATTTTTTAGGTGTTTGGAGTGCTTGAAAAGCGGGCGTGGGGTGGTTAAAACCAGCCGAACCACCTCAGAATTCCATGAAATCATATGAATACAAATAGTGGGTGAATTATGAAATGTTTGGATATATGGAATGTCAATCAGAGGTTTTGTGTGACCGCAATGGCCGAAAACGCACTCTGTGTGTCGTAAATGGCCAAAACATGCGTTTTACGGTCAAATACAAACCCAATGACATCAGAATTACTTGAAATCACACGAAAACACACTAATTGTTATTCTTGAAGTGTTAGAGGAGATGAAACCTCATTCGGACGTGTGGTTTGCACGGAACAACTAAATATGTGTTTTTTAGGTTTGTGGCGCGCTTGAAAAACGTGCGTGGGGTTGTCAAAACTGGCCGAACGACCATAGAATGCCTTGAAATTAGACGACAATAAGGGGTGGGTGAATCGTGAAATGGTTAGCTATACGTTATGTCAATTGAATGTTTCGTGTGACTGCGGTGTCAAAAAACGCACTCTGCGTGTCGTAAATGGGAAAAACATTCATTTAACGGTAAAATGCATACTGAACTACATTGGACTGACATGAAATCACACAAAAACACCGTAATTATTATTCATGAGGTTTTTGAGGATACAACACGTCATTTGGATGTGTGGTTTGCAAAACACTGCTAAATATGTGTTTTTTAGGTGTTTGGTGCACTTGAAAAGCAGGCTTGGGGTGGTCAAAACCGGCCTAATGACATCAAGATTCCATAAAATCAGACGGCAACAATGGGTGGGTGAATTGTGAAATGGTCAAGTAGACATCACTTCAATTGGTGGTGTCATGTGACCGAGGTGGCCGAAAACACACTCCCCGTGTCGTAAATGACCAAAAATTTCATTTTACGGTCAAATACATACCAAACGATATCAGAATGACTTGAAATCACACGGAAACAACTTAATTATAATTTGTGAGGTGTACTAAAAGACGACACATTAGTTGGATGTGCGGTTTGCGCGGTAAGGTATAATATGTGTTTTTTAGGTGTTTGACGTGCTTGAAAAGCGTGTGTGGGGTGGTCAAAACTGGCCGAATGGCCTCAAAATACCATGAAATCAGATGAAAACAAAGAGTTGGTTAATTTTGAAAAGGTCGGCTAGACAACACGTCAATCGAAGGTGTTGATACTTTATCACAATGATACATGGATCATTTGTGATGGGTATGAGTCAACACCACCTCAATCTGAGGCACGGTGTAACTGGTATCTCTCAAAGTGTCTCACTTTTGTTTGAAATGGACAACATTTTAAGTGAAAACAACATCTGGCATACGGAAAATCTTCACAAGGATACACAAAGATTCTTGAAATTATGGGATAAAAAATAAAATATGGTCTATTATTCAAACGTTATTAGAGGAAAATATTCACAAGGAAGAGATTGAAACAAAATGGTTCATAACATATATAGAAAAACATGATTTATATTAGGAATGATTCTCGACATCCCCATCATGAACATGCACCAACACTCATGTTTTAATTCTCAATCATGGGTCATTCATTCTATAAAATAACATACAACAAATAAATATCATATAGTGATTTCATATGAAACTTATGAAAACTCAAGCATACCATATAACAAATTGGTCAACAAGGCTACACATAGATTCTTGAAAAATAAGTTACAATGTCTCATAAAAATACCCTAATGGTTTGGAATACATATAGTGACACCATAGACCCATGGATCAACTCAATCCCATCCTAAAACAGTGGGTTATAGGATCAAACCAATGCCCCTTTGGGAAACCAATACCAAAGACATAATTGAATATTCATACCCACTAACCAAGATGGGGATTCATCTCACATCACACCCATGAGAGAAAATTACAATTACCCACATACCCCCTTATTCTAAATGAAAAGTCTATAAGAAGGGGATTCATCTCAAATCACACCCAAGAGAGAATATTACAATTAGCCACATACCCCCTTATTCAAATTAGCCACAAACCCCCTTATTCTGGTAACCCATCTCATATGTCGAGATTGGCCAATGCTTCCCACTAACACACAAGGAACCATTTATACATGAATACATAATCATTAGAGGAATATAAACAACAAATGTGCTTCCTATAACTCATCCTAGGTACAAGAACATGAACACTACCATTTTTTATCTTATGGGTATCACGATCCTTGTCCATTCTACCCAGGGTTTTCAATTGGTTTTAAGATACTCACCCCAAGCCCATGACTAAACATCCCATGAGCTTCTTATAACATGTTGGTTTTTTTTACTTCTGTGTATTGGTGTTGTTGTTTAAGTGAGGAATAAATTCTAAATTTTGAATACACTGTTTTGTGTTGGTGTTATGGTTTGAGTGAGAAATGAATTCTAAATTTGGAATACTCATATGGGTGTTATTTCATTTCCTATAACATGTAGGATATTTTTCTTATGGGTGTTATTGCATTTGAATTTCTAAATTTCCAAATTTCTAAATTCTTGAATGAATTCTAAATTTTGAATAATTTGGATGGGGATTTTGTATTGGTGTTGTTGCAGGTCTGGAGAGGGGGAGGTGTGTTGCTGTGTTGTTGCAAGTCTAGAGAGGGGAGAGAGGCCTGCTGCTGCTATGGAGTTGAGAAAATTTATACCAACGGCTTTTCAAAACTGTTGGTATAGATTCAGTAATATAACTATACCAACGGTTTTTTATAACTGTTGGTATAGGTTTATACAAACGGTTTTAACTAAACCATTGGTATACCTTATGGCTTGCCATATCCCCTATATACCAATGGTTGTAAACCATTGGTATAAGTGTAACACACATATACCAACAGTTTCACAAACCGGTGGTATGTGTTATATTTAACACACATATGCCAACAGTTTGTAGAAAACTATTGGTATACCTTCTATTTTGACACCTACAAAAATGGTTTTCACAGAACCATTGGTATAGGCCTATTATCATGGCTTACTTAGCCACGGTTTAGGGAACCGTTGGTATATTATATAGCAATAGTTTCCAGGCCTTTTCCAGTGGTTTTGAACCGTTGGTAAAGTGTAAAATTCCGGTAGTGTTGTCGTTTATCGATACATAAGTGAAGTTAATATATCTATGTTATATTGTCAGGATTTTTGATACAATGAGTGTGGATTTTAAAGTTGTAGCCTTGTGGAGGATTGGAGTAATCGGTTAGTTGTCTTTGGGGTCTTTTGGTTTTGTTTTCCTGTGTTTCCTTGGGTTAGGTTTCCTGATTTTCTTCTTATACTATAATATGGTTTTTTGATTTGTTATGTTTTGAGTTGTATAGTTTTTTGTACTCAATAATTTTATAGAGGTTCTTTTGGTTATGTTCTTATGGATTGAATACATGTATTTCAAAGTGAAAATCACCCCTATAACACCTAGAGAATTTCTGAAATATTTTTTTTTCAAATTAATTTAATCATTTTGATATTTTATATATCACACAACACTGAATATAGTTTTTATTATATGAATTTACTGAGTTTAGACTGAATTTTACAAAATACCATGTAAATATTACACTACATGAAACACCTAGATTAACATGTGGTATATGAAACACTATATTTTTAACGTCTCACAAATAATTTCAAATACCTTTGATATCCTGCATTAAATGAGATAATATGTTTTACCGAACAACAATATAAGATAATTATTATTGTTAAATTATTATTATAGTTATCACCAAGACATTGAAATAGAATTCATGAATATTATTACCTAAATATTGAATATAGTTTTGAAAAATGTTTATAAAATGAATCCTTTGGATGTTGATTAGTAATAAATTAAAGTAATTTTTTTGAAAATAATTAGATTCCTTTTCTAAAGAAAACTATTTTTCTATGTATAAACATGTTTAATCTCAATTAATTAAGAAAACCACTTTTTATGATTGAATTTAATGAAATATATATATAAGATATTCAATAAAATATTTGAAAATCTTATTATGTGTTCTCTTGAAAATAGATAAGAATAAATACAATTTTACACATAAAAGGATATACTTTCTAAAAAGTAATTCAAATAAATTTTAATGAAAAAAAATATTTTAAATCTAATTTTTGAAGCATTTTTAAATTCTATATGAAAGAAAAAATTACTTTTTAAATATTATTTTTAAAATTATCTTAGGGTGAATTTTTTGTATTTTTCTGGGAAGTGTAATTTCTTAATGAATAGTGAAAAATATATTTTAATTTAAAAATGATTATTTGATTAATTTATTTAAACAGATAAATAATATATTTATATTGTTTTGAATTATATTTTTATCAATTAAAAATCTGTCCAATTTGTTTTAGTATAAACTATTTCAAATTGAAATGGGATATATAATCTTTTAAATAATTTTAACAATTTCAATTTAAAAATTCGTTGTTCCATCCCATCTATGATATTATTTTCTAAAATTTTGTTTTGCCATTTTTTTAAATGGATTTTTTAATAATGGATTATATATTTTGAATCAAATTAATTTATTATTTCAAGTAATATTTATATAGTTTCTCTAAAAAAATAGTGAAATTAATAAAAAATAATTATAGTGATTAGGGAAAAGATGAGTTTACATAGTGGTTAAATAACAATATTAAGGGAAAAAAATATCATATAAAATTGAAAAGGATATTTTATGGACATATATTGACTATTAAATCCCTTATATATATATATATATGATCATTATTGGTGGAATATGATGTAATGGAGATCTCTCAATAGTATTTACCTTTTTGTAATTATATGAATTCCAGTCCTCCTCCACAATAACAGGGAACTCATGCCCCTCAATTATTCACACCTCTAAATACCATTAAATCAACCATAACACACAATAATAAGAAACCAAAATCCTAAATCTCAAACTATAAAAATCACTTTGGTTATAAATAAAATCAACGAAGTCGTTTGGTTCAATCCCAAAGGAGTTACCCAATGAATAGGTAACATTTTTCAATAAGCACTTTTGTTTTATTTCATTCTCCATAACATGAATTATTTTTGTTAAATTATTATATAATAACATACTTTTCTTAAATATTATTATATGGTGATTTGTTAAGGGTATTACCTACACATCCACACAAATACATTAAATAGGATACACAATCATCATTCCTGAGTATGGCGGACTACCGCCTTGTGAACTGAAGTTATATGTCCTTCCATTAATACTTATCCAAGTTGAGAATAATGATGTAATTCATCATTTAGTATGATATATATTATATTTAATATATATATATATATATATATATATTATTTTGTAATTATTATATAACACATACCTCGATGATTTCCATTTTATGGGAATACGATAACATCATTTGTGTATGCGTGGACTACCTCCTCCTCAAAGCAATGTGATTAATTCACGATTTTCATGGAATTTATTAGGGATGGGTTTAATAAAAATATGTGATATATATTAAATATTTATTCCAAGGGGAATATAATATATATATAGAGATATATATATACATATATATTTTAATTTCCTTTCTTATAAACACTGATACTAAAATGGAATCATCGTTCATGCATTCATATGGCCTACCATCTCCTTGAACAATGTATTTCATTAATTTTTATATAATTTATAGATTATTTTGAGTACTTATATAGTGAATATATATGAAATTTATATCATTTATTACATTATTTATAAAATAAAATCATTATATAAGTTATAGGATCAATAATAACATTTCAAAACATATATGACGAAAAACAAAGTGGTTATTACCTGAAATATTACTTTAACATGAAATAGTTTAGAAATTGGTAATATAAAGACATAATAAAATCATATATGTTATTATATATTATATTATTTTTCTATGGAAGGTTTATAATAAACATAAATTTATTATATATTATATTTTAATTCATACTATGAAATTCAAGAGTTAAGGTAAGAGATTTCTCGTCACACATTTATTTCCATGAGTTATATGCTATATTTAAAACATCTTGTTATTTTATTCTGTATAAAATTCCATATTAACTATTTTTTCAGTGATTTAATTTATATTATTATATTAAATGTTTCTATTGATGTAATTATTTCATGTATTTAACGATTCAAAATTTTCTCATGTATTAATGGAATTGTAATCTTCACATTAATTTCTATTAAACGTATGCTATATTCACCACTCATTTCATTTTTGTGTTGTATATAGTTAAAATTAATGTATTATAAGATTATTATAATTTTAATTATGATTATTTATGTATCCATTTTATGATCTCTATCTCATGAGGTTTTACAGTTTAAAAGTTACCAAATCAGTTAGGTAATTTTGTTTCAATTTTTCTTCTTGGAGTCACATTTTATAATTCACCTATATTATTTTATGAGGTGCATATAATACCCATTGACATTTTATATCATAAATATAATTATTTTCAATTGATTTTATTAATCAATTAATTTTATTTATTTATGTGGATTTTAATTTATTATGGAAAAATGGTAGGACATTATTTCTACAATCTCATCATGTACCAGAATTGTTAATAATTAAGATTCCATTGATGAAATATTATGATAAATATCTCATGAAATATCATTATTTTTTATCTATTCTTAAGGGGATCTTCATGTATTTGTGTCTTTTTTACACTCTCTGGTACTTAATATAATTAAGAAAGTGTTTTTAAGAAAATATGAATTTATTTCTCTCTTTGGTCAGAATGATGATTTCATCAAAAGACATGTTTTATAAAAATAATTGTAAATTTTTAAGTTATATTTTAATATAATTTTCGTAGAAAACAATTTTACTTTTTTTATTTCTTTAATGTGTTAAAAGTTGTTTTGAAAAGATTATTTATATGTTTTCAAGGTTATTTTCAAAGAAAAAGGGTTTCAAATTTTTTATGATTTACATGGTTTTTTAACATGGAAAAGATATTTTAATCATGATATATTTTAAATCATTTTAAAATATAATTTTATATGTATTTAATTTTTTTTTCAATGAAATTGATTTTTAGTAACATTTATGCCTTGAAAAGAGTTTGTAAAAAAATGTTATTTTACCTAATAAATTCTCCAAGTTATCTTCCCAAATCATTTTTCTGCTAAGTTGAAATCATTTGATATAGTTTATGAACTACTAGAGACATTATCTAAGCACACTATTATCATTAATTTTGTAAATGGTTTATTTCTAAGATGTCATTTTATTTATGAAACTCGTATCTCATCCATGTTTTATACCACGATATAATTATTATAAAATTATATTCCTATTATAGGATATTCTATAATGAAATTATTATGAATCATGTCTTTTTTTCATAGGTTATGATATGAAAAAGATTATGACACCCATTTCATTTCATGGATTTTGATATAATGAATGTTTATGATCTTTTGGAACATGTATGTATGATCTCATTATGTGAAATGTGGGACTTGTATCTCCCTGCAATTCATTACAAAATGATTTATATCTGATGAGATAATGATGGGAAATTAGTTTAAGAGCTTGATCCACTATGGAAAATAGGTGATTCCTAATCCAAAATGGTAAATAGGTGTGTCCTGATCCAAAAATCAGAAATAGATATATTCTGATCCATAAGGGGAAAAAGTGGTTTCTAGATCTCAAATTCGAAACATGTGTGTAATAATCTATAATGGGAAGAAAGTGAATCTTAATCCATACTAGGAAATAGGTGAATCCATATCAACTCTGTAAAATAGGTGTGTCTTGATTAACTATGTTGATGTTCTTGGTAGATAATCGTGAAATATGATATTTTTTCTATATTTATGATGGTTCCACACTTAAATGAACTTAACATATATATAATGATTCACTTATGGTGATTTATCATCCTTATGATTCTTGTTTTTTAAACTTCCAATCATTATGACCTGAATCAAGTATATAATCTTTAATATGCAGTGCATGGTCTTAAAATATTGTTATGTTGTTATCTCACTCTAATAGTTATTTTATTATTACATATCTCCTTTATTATACCCTTACTATGCATTGGAGCTCACCCATTCTTATGTCTCCTTTCACTTGGTTATGAAGAAATGTTTTTAGTAGGAGTTATAAATTGGAATATTTTTACAGGAAGCATTGAATAAATTTCACCAAGATAAGAGATTGTGTTCCTTGTTTCCAAAGACCCTAAAATACTATGGTCCCCATGAATGTACTTTTGTAATTTTATGACTATTCATCAAACATGATGTAATGTTCATGTATGTTAATAATGGGTTGATATTGTTAGCATCAAAGGAAATGTTTAGTCAACCTTAGGAAACCTGGATGAGAAACATTCAGTGATATCCATAGGGATATTTATAAGGACATGTCTATTGATTTATATTAGAATAATCCTAAGGTTTCATAGATTTAAAATATGGTGTCATGACTTAGAAATCTTATATGTAATTTTTCATGATTATGTGCTTTTCTTCTATGATATTTTTTTCAAAAACTATGCTTTCTGGTATTAATCAACAATAAGAACTACATGGATTTGGAATATTAATAAATTTTTTAGCTATGGAAATGTTGAGAAAAATGAAAAATGATGTCCTAAGTGGAAATCTCATGAAGATAATCCCGAAGTTTGAATGAGTATTTTTTATACTACTGAAGATAAAGTGATCTCAAATAAAATTTTAAAGGTATGGGATGGTATAACATTATTTCTTTCAATAAATGTATGATTTATCATTGAATTGAGTTTAAGGAACCTTAAAACTTTATTCTTATTTCATATTATTAGAATGAGGTATTAATGAAAGAGATGATGAATCCTAGGTAATTGATTAAGAATAACATTGGATGACATAAGTATATGTTTTGGAATTCAATGAAAATGTTATACGAATTGTCAAATTTTTATACATATTGTTTTAATATAAGTTTTTCATCAATGATTTAGAACGATATTCTGAATTATGGTTATGAGATTGAAAAGTAAATTAATATAAATGTGATATTTTTATTAAGGGGAGGCCATCCATAATGTATTCATGATTTATAGGTTTTTTTATTTGGGATAAAGATATTATTGATATGCATAATGTTAATTGGATTGTACTGATAATAATTTAGCTGACTATTGATTTTTTGAAATAGTGGTCTATGTTATCATGGATGAAATTTATAAATTATTAGATATATGGATTAAATCCAATAATATTTCGAATAAGGTATCAATCATGTTTTCTAAAAGGATTTATGATATTTTAGGTTATTACCTAGTTTCAAGAGAATATATGATGAAGGTATTCAAATGTTTTGAATGTGACAATGGAGAGATACTTTATTATATATGGGGGATAAATGTTGAACTAATTTTTAGAAATTTAGTGACCTTCTTTAAAGTGTTTTGGATTTTCATCTTTTGGAAGGTTTACAAGGTTAACGATTTATGGAATGGTTTTTGTCATGAACCAGCCTCAGATGTCATCTGACTTGACACTACACCCCATCTACTACATGTACCAAAGGGTGTTCCAGATCCCTATGGGCCAGTAACTAGTTCTAGGAATCAAAAAAATACCATAGGGAATGAATTTAGCCAAAAAAACTATGATCAATAAAATTAAATAGAACAAGTATCCAAATCAAATAATTGAATCCAAAATAAAAAAATGATTCATTTATAATATAAGACTAATCAACTAAAAACAAAAATGAAATTGAGAACATGAAATAAAACTAGACCATGATACTGAAATCTACATGTGATTACTTGGTCTCATACAACTATAGGACAAACTATGCATTGATAATGAGAAACTAAAGTAGAAGAACCTCAGTAAAACAGAACTTGTAAAATCGATCTGGCCTACCGACACCGAGTGGTACATGTAGTGTTTGAACTAATACAGCTCAGTAGGAAACCACCATGGAATATATGTATTTTCATTTCTCAAATATTAAATTAACTGTAGTTTTAAATATAGTTATAAAAATGGATTTTTCAAATTTTATTAATCAAACACAACATTCCGGTTTTAAAGGCGAACACGATCCACCATTAATTTTTTCACAACGATTTAAATTATATATAAAAACCCCACAGAAAAATTAATAATAATAGGTTAAAAACGATATAAAGTAAAGAAAATATTAATGATAAATTTGTTTAAGGGAATGAACTTTCTTTTAAAAATTTACAACCAAACACTGCCATATGCAGAAGGTAAGTGCATCATAATCAATACACACTAGTCACAGGAACAACGCTAGGCACTAGCTAACTGTGGGGCCCTAGGTACAGATTATATTAGTGTAAACGTAACTATATCCAATATCCTTCTTATGCATGAGACACTAGGAGGGGAGACCCCAATGTCCCAGTGTCCCCCAAACATCATCACAATTTATTTAGTGTTATCATCATCAATCATTTTATGTGAAACAATGACAAGGCCACTACCAGATCACTAAAAAACTAGTATTATTCCACCCACCTAGATACCTAGGATTGACATTTTTGAACAACAAATTTCCACATGTTATAAAATAACATTAACACATTCAATCAACTAAACAAATAATTACCTACAAGAATCCACAAATTCCACACCCATAATCCATTTTAAAAATATATACAAAACAAAACCATTTCATATCATGAATTGAACCTCTTACATAATTTAATAAATCATTTCTAAATAGGAATTAAATGGTTTACAATAATAACACAACCAATTTAATATAGATATTGATCTTTAAAACCAAAATAAAAGCAATACCATATCAAGACATGAAAATTTATAAAACATGCCAAACATGCCCTTATGTAAAGATTTTTCCAACACATTATTTTAATTCCAAATGGAATAAATTCTGAATATTACATTTTAAAACATCTTTAGAAATCACACATGGGAAAAATGTCATTTTGAAACTAACATCCATTTATGGAACCAAGGATTAAGTAGGAACACTATTCTCACATTTCATTTACATTTGAGTGAACATCCACGCGTGTGCCTAGTACACCCATTGATGTGATAACATAAAATGAAAAACTATAAAATTCGGGTAAAACCCAAAAAAACCACATTCATAAAAGTGTCTCTTTTCATTGAAACCAAATCCACTAACTCTCACTATTTAAAGGACACAAAAAATCCATTTAAAACCCATTAGATCCATTCCAAAACATTTCATCATAAATCATCACCCCATAAATAGGCATCTAAATCACATTTCATGAGCCAATTATTGTTTCAACCAAGATAATAAGAAAACAATTCCAAATAATATAACAAAATTTATATTTCTGGTTTAGAAAATAAAAGGCATTTTATTGGATATCTTTTGTGCACACATTTATAGGAATAATAAAAGAAACCCATAGAAATACATTTCTATAAAATTATATCAATAGGTAAACACAGAAATGAAATAAGCATGACTATCATATGGATGAATATTATCTTTAAAAATTAATTGATGACACTCAAGTACTAGTGGTATTTGTCAGAATGGGAAAACATGGAAACACCTGCCTTAGTGGTGTGAAAATGCAATAAAACCTTCTGAGAGAAGGGATATAAGCCCAAAGACAAAAGCACACCCTAGATCCAAAGTAAAATGAACCATACATAAACCCTTGACATGAAGGTTTTCCCTTACGGGGAAATCCCATGGAATACCATGAAATAGATAGTGGGAAGAGAGGATAAGAGGAATGTGAATAATTTGATGAAGAAAACCTAAATAATCTCAAAATTTGGTGAGAAATCACTCAAAAAGTTACACAAAACAAAGGAGAATAATTGGGGGATATGGTCAATACCCAACACCTAGGGCTTAAAACGGGAGGTGTAATTACTCAAAATGGATTTCTAGGTTGAGAGGTATTAAGCCCGTACAGGGATGTATGATTTTGCTGCAAGATTTTGTAAATTGAGTGCAATCGATGTGAGTGATACTGGAAAACATTTATAACATTGTGGGTTTATGTTGTACATCTAGGGAAAACTGTGATCAAATCGTGTGATCTGAATAATTGACCAGAAAAACATAAATGACATCCCAAACACTGTGGAGGACCACCCAATAATCCATGAATGATTTAATCACAATCTAGAGACACCGTGGGTGTCACAAACTCTCCACTATGAAAATTTCTCGTAATATCATTCACGATGACCATTAATATAGACAGAAGAAAACCAAAACCACTAAAACATAAAGACTTTTGTTGGAAACTCAACCCAAAAGATTCGACATGGATAAATAAATAAAAAAAATGAGAACCATGGCCATTGTGTGATAATTCTCCACACCACAAACACTTTCAACCCAAATAAAGTCCCCCCACCAAAAGATAACAAAAAATCACGTCTGTGACTGGAAAAAACTGAGATGAAATATGAGCCTCGAGGTTACTATTCACCCCACAAGTTACACCCAACTGATCAAGAATAAATGAAAACATAATGATAAGGGGTGAACATGAGGGGGTTCTGCAAACCACAATGAATTTTCATACTTGAATTTTTTTTTAACCCCAACCAACAACCACACTAAATCCATGAACTATGTATTTTAATATTTAATATTTCTAGAAAGATCACATGGTTTGGTCACATGGTCTACCAAACTGTGTGATAAGAATGTGATAGATATTTAAAATAAGGGGAACCACACATGGCTTGGACACATTGTTTCAAAACTAAGATCTAATCATTCCAAATTCCTACATATGAAAATGATACCATGTTGCATGACAACCTACGTAGGTCACAAAATTTCCCTTAACCCTATGAATACCATGCACATGAAAGAAATTCATCCAAAACATAAAAAATTTGAAAATATTAATCGGGACTCCACCCAATATTCCTTGTACAATCTAGAAAATACTACCCATGAAATAGGGAACCTCCCACACAAACTGATCCAAAAATAAATCAATCCTACAAAACTACAGCATCTCCAAACAAGCATTATAGAATTTTCAAACATAGGCTAGAATATAAAAAGACAAGACACACTCAAAAGAAAATGAAAAAAATGGAGAAATTTTGATGGGAACAAACTCATGGGTTATAATAGATTAAGTCCACCTTGCTTTATAATGAAATGAAGAACTCCCAATAGCAAGAAAATAGAAACAATACTATGGTTCCACAGACCACCAGCAACTCCTAACTATTCATGAGATTTACCCTGAGACCTGTGGCTCGGGCTCTGATAACTGTAACATCTCCTTCCTCATATTTAGACACTAGAATACTCCTACCATAACATTTTCTTCTGGAGACGCTTCCTGAAAAACTTCCCTATACGACCCAAACCCCCACAATAATGGCATGTCATTAGAGGGATCTGACAAGATGAATTCAAATTCCTTAATAGGCCACACTGATGGCACACCATAAATATATCTAACTAACTAGAATCCATGATCATAGATGATAGATAATTAGAGTTAGGTTCCTCTGTAAAACACTCCACATTAGATGCGGAAGCTTCAGGAACAATGAGAGAAATTGGATTGTCAAACACATGTGCTTCGAAAACCAACTACCTCTGGATACAAGGAAACCAATTCTTTATTTTGGTCGATGTAGGCCTTCAATGAGTTCTAGTTTTGTTTAATAATGATCATATATTCACTTTTCTTCATCTTAAACTCTTCATGTATTAACCACCAAACAATGACAGACTTAAACACATTCCATGCCAACCCAACTCATAAGGATGGTGCGAGGAATAACTCCCATTCTCCTAAATATACATCTTCCAACCACCTAGGGAAGCTCAAACTATAACATCCTTAAGAGTTACCACTATCATAAAAACATGGTCGACCTATTCAAGACACTATAATTCCTATAACTAACCTCGACCATCCTGAAAAAATAGGAAACACTCAGTAAGAATAAGAAATAAGGGCAGATTCACTAAGAGTTTTGGGGAATTATCTAGGCAGAAACTTCTAATAAACATCAAAACACAGATCCAAAAATAAATATCCAATCAAATAATAACCAAAACACAATATCATGCAATAAAACTAGGTCGCACACCAAACACTATAAAAATAACTCAGAAATCCACTTTTCAAAAATCACAATTTCATTTTTATTTCAAAACCACTTTATTTTATGGAAACGTTCCAAGAAAAAAAAACATATTTAACAAAACAAAACCCACATTAAAAAAAAAACAATTTCCAACATCATTTTCCTCTTTCAAAAATTATTTTATAATAACAAGGCCAAGCCTATAATTTCAAACACTCACCTGTGGCATCCTATGAACCATCACGCATGTGTTAATTAATTTCCATCCACATGTTCCAACAAAAACATTCCATACATGTACCCTTATGTGAAAATGTTCATAATTATTATGGAGGTTCCTGCCCAATCCATTTTCCTAGAAATCCAAACAAGCATAAAATTTTCAAACCACAAAAATTTATATGAAAACCAATTCTTTCAATTTATGTCTATTTGAAATAAAATTTTTTCATTTGAGAACAAATTTCATTTCCAAAAACACAATTTTGTTTTATTAAAATAAGATAAAACACAACGTAAACCATACTATCAGAGAGAGGTACTAGTATTTATGATTTATTCAATGACGTGGTACTGTTCTATGCCCCAAGTAGGTATCAAACACATGGAGGACTTTAAACTATTTACTCAGAATCCACATCGGTCCCTACTCTATGTGAAATCATGATGTAATATTGTATTTCCTCTGTTATAATCCCTAAATCCAAAATAAAGATAAAATACTCGAATCCTATACTACCCTTGGTAACTCGAGGGTAAATGTGAGAAAGGGTTTGTGATGCTCTTCCCACACCTACCTCTGGAGTTATGAAAGTCTTAATATCTATCATCCAAACACCCCAAATAACAAGTACCTAATCTGATAACATTTTGTACCAAAACAGCTTGGGATTTCATTCTACCCGACACCCGATCCGGTTTATAGCATGTCTCGAAGGACATTATTGATCCCCATGGGATAGAAACTGGTCCTGTGCATCAAAAAAACAAAATAGGGAATTATTTTGGCAAAAAATAAATAGGATCCGTAAAATTAAACAGATCAAGAAGCAAAATTTAATAACTGAATCCCAAATAAATAAACAAACTGACACAATTCAAAGATACAACTGAACAAATAAAAAATAAAACAAAAAATAGAACAATAACTATAACTCTACCATTATTTTGAAATCTCCATGCGACCACTTGGTCACATTTAACCATAAGACCAAATTTACTCTAAAAATAAACAATTGAACCAAGATAACCCGAGTAAAACAAAACCTAAAAAATAGACCAGGTCTACCGAAACTGAGTGTTATAAGTAAGGTGTGAGCTAAAATTGCACAGTAGGAAATCAACATAGAATATTTATATTTTCCTTTCCAACAACAATATATTTTTCACATTTTATTAGACAAGAACAATTTTCCCATTATAAATTCCATCTCATTCCCTAATTAATTTTTCATGAACATTTATATTTTATAACAAAAAACCCCAAAAAATAATAATAGTAAATTTTTTAAGGAAAATACTATTAAATGAAAAATATTTTTAAAGAAAATTTTTTTAATGTGAATACTATTTCTTTTGAAAATTTACAAATAAGCAATACCGTATACTGATAGTAAGTGCAATAAAATCAACAGGCACTACTCATGGGAACACCCATTGGAACAATCTAGAAATAGTGACCTGTGTACATCATAACTAGGTAAAAAAGTAAGTATAAAAAATAACCTTCTCACGAAAGATCCACTATGAGGGGAGACACCAATGTACTAGTGGTCTACAAACATCATCATTGTTTAGTTATTGTCATCATCGTCAATCTTTCTACGTGATAGAGGGATGATGCCACAACCAAATCACTTGAATACTAGTCATAGTCCACCCACCTAAAAAGAAAGGCTTCTCATTTGTTCTCAATGATGTTCCACATGTTATAAAATACCATTTTCACATTCCATGAACCAAACCATGCATTACCCATCACAATCCACCACTTGCACACAGAAAATCAGTTTAAAAACATATACATGCCAAAAAAATTCACATCATGATTCACACCTCCAATATAATTTAATAAATCATTTAAAAAATTTATAAAAAAATTAAAAAAAGAATATAATGGGTTATCACCTATAACACAACCAATTTCATATAGAAATTAAACTTTTAAAAAAATACAAAGAAAAACCTAATCAAAACATTCAAATTTATAAAACGCACCAAAGAGGGCCTTATATCAAAATTTTTACAATATATTTTCAAATTCCAAATGACATACCTTTTAAAAATGTCATTTTAAACCATCTTTATAAATCAAACTAGGGGACCTATAACTTTTTGGATCCAATACTCATTTATAGAACCAAGGTTTAAGGAGGAACACCATTATCAAGTGCAATCATCATTTCACGACACATCCATGTGTACACCTAGTGCACCTAGGGATGTGCCAACATCCAATGACACACTAAAAAATTCATAGAAACACCAAAAAACCACTTTCCTAAAAATTACTAGTTTCTTTAAAACCAAATACACTAACTAATACTATTTAAAGAACACAAAAAATCCCATTAAAAACTATCAGAATCATTCCAATTCATTTCACCATAAATAATCATCCCATTAATAGGTATCTAAATCACATTTCATGCCCCATTTATTGTTTCAACAAATATAATATGGAAAAAAAATTCCCAATAATACTATAAGGTTTCAATTTCATGTTTAGAAAACAATATTCATTTTATCAAACAACATGTGTGCACATATTTAAAATCATAATAAAAAACCCCTTAGAAAGACATTTTTATAATATTATTTCCACTAGGAAACACCATAAAGTACTAACCATTAGTTTCACAATGATTCCTATGACATTTAAAAATTTATTAAAGATACTAAAGCACCAATGGTTTGTAGAAGAAAGGGAAAAAATGGAAACACTTATATCTGTGGTGTGTAAACACCACAAAAGTTTATGCGAGGATAGATCTAACCCCGCTAATCATTTATACACCCTAGATCCAAATTAAAATAAACCAAACATAAAACCTATAAATTAGGGTTTGAACATGAGTGGAAATACCAAGGAAAACTATGAAATAGAGGGAGTGAAGAGAGGAGAAGGGGAAAAAGATGGATATGATGAAGAAACCATGAACAGTTACTAACCATTGGTGAGAAATTTCCCAAAAATTGGTCCAAAGAAAGAAGAAATAAGGGCAGAACCCTTGGGTCGATATCTAACACCGAGGGAATAAAGTGGTAGGTTGAATAACTCAAAATGGATTATTAGTTTATGTGTTATTAATCCTCTAATGGGATGTAGGGTTTTTGTTAACAATTTTGTAAACCGTGTGCAAACATTAAAAATATTACGGGGAAAAATATAAATCATTTTTTGTTTATATTGTAGAGTTTTGGAAAATTGTGCTCAAAATGCGTGACATGAAAAATTTCCCAAAAAACATAAATGACACCCCAAACACTACGAAATACCACTCTATTATCATAGAATGATATAAATATAATCTAGAGATATAGTGGGTGTCACAAACTCTCCACCAGGATTATTTCTCATAATATCATTCACAATGACCATGAATAGGTCTTAAAGAAAACTAAATCCACTAAAATATGATTAATTTTATTAGTAACTCAACCTGAACCTCAACCTAATGATATAACATCAATAAATAAATAGCAAAAATGAAAATCATTGTCAGGGTGTAATAGTTTATGTTATACTTCATATGAGGTTTTAGTGATTAATGTTTGATAATTCCTAATGGGGATTTATATATATTGAACATCTTATGCTACTAATTTTACAATAATGACAACTAAATATAGATGGAATTACTTAACATACAATTTATGGATCTCATGATCTGTTAGTACATTCAGAATGAAAAATTCAACTTCATTTCCCAGATTATGAGATGAAGTGGAAGTTGATCAAGGAACAACCAAATGGTGAGATTGTGCATATAAAATGGAATGAAAATATATTAATTATATCATATTTTTATAAATACTTCAATATTAATAAATTTTCATGAAATAAATTTTTTGTGCTTCTATCATACTTTTTGTTGATATCGATGACTTTTTAATTCCTCTATGGTTTATGGTTTTGTGTGGTTGATATCTTTCTCTTGATCAAGTATTTTATTATAATAAATATTATCTATCAATTTACATTAGAAATTTATAGTTATATTTCTATTCCATATCCATGTTTTCAAAATCCATGTATGATCCCTTATATGGAAACAAAGTTATGAGTTAATTTTGTAAACTGTTATTTTTCGAAAATTTATTTTTTAAATGATGTTTTATTATTCATTTTTAAGAAGTGGGTTTCCATGAAAGGAACATCCAAGTTTTAACCAACTAAGAACCTAGAATAATTTCAAGGTTAAAATTGTTTTTAATGGGGCTAGAATTTAACACATTGAGATTCTGTGAAATATATTTTTTCAAATTAATTTAATTATAAAAATATTTTCCATTTCGCACAACATTGAATATAGAATTTAGTATATGAAGGAACTATGATTGAATTACATTATATACAACACCAAGTTTTCATTCCATTAAACACACACATATATTACCTTATGGTACTTGAAACACTATATTTGTTTTGTGTTACACACAATTTGATGTCCCATCGATAGCCTTTATTACATGCAAGACAAAGTTTTACCAAACTACAATATACTATTAATAATAATATTAAAATAATATTATTTTTATGAAATACCAATTGGAATACACTTTACTAATTTGGATAACTAAATTTGTAAAATATGGTTTACACATGTACATAAAATGAATACTTCAATTATCAATTAGTTAGAGATGAAGGTAAGAACAATTCGAAAATAAAGTCATTCCTTTTTAAGAAAACTATGTTCCTAATCAAAAACATGTTTCTTATTAAAAAAATTTAACTTACCAATTTTTATTATATATTTTAATTAAATATATATATTATATATTCAACCAAAATTTTAAAACTCATCTTACATATTTTCTAGAAATGAGATATGAATAAATCAAATTTTATTAATAAAAATTTATATTTTTCTAAAATAATGTTTTACAGCCTTATAATAGGGTATATATTTTGAAATATATTTTTTGAAACTATTATAAATTATATTTTCTGAAATAAATTTTTTTTCAAAATATAATCCAAAAAAAATAGGTGCTTTTTGGTATTTTTCTGAGAAGTTTGATTTTTCGATGAATAGTGTAACATGCTAAATTTCTATCAGAAAATGATTTTTCATTTTATCTTTTAATATAAATAAATTATATTTTTATTTTAATTTAAATTATATTTATATAAATTGTATATATATAAAATTTTGTTCATTTTACAAAATTTCACATTGAAATTGTGTATCAAAATATTTTAAATGTTTAAATATTTTCACTTTAAAAAGATATTATTCCATCCCTTCTAAATGATTATTTTTTTTAATTAATTTCTTCCAAATAAGTCACTGGAATTTTTAATAATATATTTTATATTATTAATATTAATAGTTTACAATTTATAGTAAGGTTAACTTAGTTTATGGCCAAAAATATTAGTTAAAAGAATTAAAATTAATTATATCAATTAATGTAAAGACAAGTTTACTTAGTCATTAAATTTACTCTTAAGGATCCAAATTACCTATGAAAATGCAGAAAGTCCATTTAATGGACATATTTCAACCATATCCTCATTTTTATTGAATATGTATCATTATTTGAGACACATGATGTAAGGGGGGACTATAAATAATGTTTATCTTTTTTTATTTACAACAATGCCACTCATCCACCACTATAAATGGGAACACACCCACCCTCTCTTATTCACACCTATAAATAACTATTTCCCAAAAAAATACCCATATTATCTTTTAAAATCTCTAATATAACCCTATAATACTCAAATTGTGATGAAAAAAATCAATTACATCTTTTGTGCAAACCTTAAGGAGTTTTTCAAAGAAGAGGTAACATTCTTCATCGAGCATTTTTTTTATTTATTTCTAAAACCATTTAATTATACATATTACATGGTTGTATTTTTACCTAAATATCCTAAATATACAGATATGTTGTTATATTAAGGTTAAGTCCGAAGCATTCACACACTTCCATCAAATTTGATACACAATCATTATTTGTGTGTATGGTGGACAACCGCCTCACAAACCAATGTTGTTCATGATTACATTAACACCTATAAATTTTAAGAATAATGATAGAATTACTATATTAATATAATATATGTGATATTTTTTATTAGTTTCTGATTTTTTTTAATTATTATATTACTAGTACCTTGATTCTTCCTATTGTGTCGTAATACAATAACTTCATTTGTGGAGGTGTGGACTACAGCCCTCTCAAATCGATGGGATTTGTTAAAACAGAACAAAGATTATACTAAGTATATGTTTAATAAAATTATGTAATATATATGAAAGAATAATTAAAATATAAAGATAATATATATATTTTTTATATCATTTTCTTTTCCCTCATTAAAAATACAACACGAAAATAGAAGCAATATTCATTAATACGTACAACCAACAGTCTCCATGAATTGTGTATTTAATTTAATATTTCTATCTTTTATGTTTTTTTATAAATAATAATCTAATAAAAAATATGATATTTATATCATGTTTTACGTTATATAAATGACATAATCATGATCTAATTATGAGGATCAAGAATAACATGTCAAACTATATATGAAAAAAACAAGTCGTTATTACCAGATACATAAATTTAACATGAATTTTTCAATTAATGGGTTATCTAAAGTCATAATAAAGTAATATATAGATTGATATATAATAATATGGTTCTATGGAATATTTATAATATAATAATATTTATTATACAATATGATTAAACAAGAATGAAAAAAGTCAGGACTTGAGGTAAGGGTTTTCTAGGATCACTTTTATTTTTGAGGTTTATATGGTATATTCACAACTTATTCTTGTCGTGTAGTTCATAAAATTTTGTATGACATGATATATCATTTATTAAATTAATATTTTAATATTAAATTTTTTATTTCATGTTGTTCTTTCACGTATCTCTTGATTCCAAAGTCACTCAATTAGTAAATGGAATTCTACTTACACTTTTATTTCTATAAGAGATAATCTATATATGCCACACATTTATTTTGTGTGGTGTTTATAATGAAAAAGAATGGACTATATTATTAACACTCTTAAATTTATTTTTAATGAAATATCCATTTTATGATCTCCCTTTCATGGGGTTTTACAGTTGAAAATTTACCAAATTGGTTAGGTAATTTTGTCTCAATTTTCCTTCGTCGAGACACATGTTTTTTATGGACCTAGATGATTTTATGATTTATATATAATTTCCATTTAAATTTTATGTCATTAATAAAATTATAGACATTATATATTTTTATTCTCATATGGTTATTATATCATGTGTATTTTGATTTAATGTTACCAAAATAGTATGATTTTGTTACTACAATCTCATCATTTACCAGGATAGTTCATGATTATCCTTCAATTGATGAAATTTTATAATCCATATCACAATAATTCTTATGGTTTTTTATTATACTATGTATTTTTATGATATATTCATGTATTGGAACATTTTTTCCACTCATTATTACATAATATAAATAAGAAAGAGTTTTTTAGAAAATATAATCATATTTCTCTCCTTAATTAGAAATTAAATTTATTCAAAAACCATGTTTCATAAAAATGTTTTAATTTTTTTATGTTATATTTTAACATAATATTTAAGGAAAATGTTTTTAAAATTAATTATTTTTATATAAATATTAAAATAATTTTCAAAATCTCATTTTTATGTTTTCAAGGTTAAATTAAATGAAAAATGTTTTAAATAATGTTTAATGATTTTTAAAGTGTTTTTTCAATAAGAAAAATTTGTTTTTTCTTATTAAAAGATGTAATTATTTTTAAATATTATTTTACACATTTTCATTGTGTTTTTAAAATAAAATAATTTTGAATATGTTTTATTCCTTAAGTAATGATTTTCAATGATTTGTTAATTTCTATAAGAAATACAGCAAGTTATCTTTCAAAATCCTTCTCTACATAGCATGATTTTTTTATATTATTTATGATTTACTTGGGATATGATATAAGGACACCATTCTCATTCATTATATAAATGATTTATGTTAATATTTCATCTTTTGTGAGACACATGTTTCTCTTCCACGAGTTATACCATGTTTAAACACTTATGAAATCCTATTCATTTCATGGGTTATTCTAAGATGAAATCATTTTCGATCAAGTTTCAATTCCATAGGTTATGTTATGATGAATCATTTTTGATTCCCATTTCATTTTATGGGTTAAGATATAAGGAGTGTTTGTGATATTGTGGCACATGTATGTATAATTTTATTGTCGAATGGGCCAAACCTATATATCCCTCCAATGCCTTAGGTAAAAAGTTATATTCATGAGATAATTATGGGAAAAGGGAGATTTGATTGATTCGTAATGGTAAATATGTGTGTCCTAATCCAAAATGGGAAATAGTAAAGTCCTGATATATAATAGGAAACAAATGTGTCCAAATCCACAATGTTAAATAGTTGTGTCCTGATCTAAAATGGGAAATATAAGTGTCCTGATCGACAAAGGGAAGCATGTGCATCCTAATCCAAAATGGGAAACATGTACAGCCTAATCCAATAAGGGATAAGATTTTCTCCTGATCCACTATTTTTTTGTTCTTGGTAATTTACCTTGACACATTAAATGATTTGGTGTATTTATGATGGTTCCACACTTATAAGACATTTGATTATGGTTCACGATTAATTTATGATGATTTATCACCCTTATGATTCATGTCTTATGAACTAATAATATTTATTCCATGACTCCTGTATATGGCATTTGATATGTAGGGTATGATCATTAAATGTTATTCTCATGTTCTCTTACACTTATAATCCTGTTATTCTTACATATCTCCTTTATTTACCCTTACATAGCCTCTGAGCACACCATTTCTTATATTTCGTTTACCTAGGTTATGAAAAAAGGTTTTATGCTTGCGTACTAAATAGGATAATATTTATGCTAAATAATGAAGACATTTCACAAAGTTGAAATATTGTGTACAACGTTTCCAAAGACACTATCCTATTACGATCCTCAGGTACATATTGTTGTAATGTACTGAATATTCATCTAAAATGATATAATATCCATGTATGTTATTACTGGGACACTATATATCAAAAACTATATTTTGGTAATTGGTATTTATTGTCATCCTTGCATGTCTTGAGGATGTCACCTAAGGCCTAGTAAAACCCACACCACTTTTCATGCTTATGGGTGAGTGGAGGGATTTTTCAAATTGTATCTGTTTGTTCAATCATCGAGTATTAGTCTTGGAATTTTCTTTTATATCATAGGATTGTAGTTGGTAGTAGGATTTTTGGAACTTTAAATGTAGATCATCAAATACTAAGCTAACCAATTTATACTGAAATTCAATTTACCAGGTAGTTTGGGGAGCATGAGTGTTTTTAGACACTTCAATAATTTTTTCACATCATGATCAAGGGTTTACCCAATGAGAGTTGCATAACATGCATTGATAATATGAATTCACTTTATGACAACTTGATTTTTTATTATGTTAATGTTTTATGGGAATAGTAATATGTATTTATTTCTGAAAAATGTTTATTTTATTTTAAAATTGGGAAATATTGAAAATAAATGGTGGTGGTATTTTGGAAATGGTTAAAATGGGTGTTTTGTAAAAAATTTATAGTGGAAGGATTTGTGGACATTTGTGTAATGTGGTATTGAAATACCTAAAATTTCAGTAGCTATAGAATGAGGCTAAATGTAGTTTATTTTTTCTATTTTAAAAAGAACTAGGTAGACGCCGTAGAATCCAGCTAGAAGAGAATACTATGAATTTTATTTTACCTGAGCCATAGGAGAACAAAAAGATGGTCCAGATTACTGGTAAGGATTTTGAAGATATGAACAGAGGGAAGAGAAAGGATGAACCAAGACATGTGGATCATTCAGTTCAATTCCAAATATAGAATTCACCCATCGTTCTAGGTGATTCAATGATGTAAAAAGAAGAATTTTGGATTAGATGAAAAATATTAAATGTTTGATTTCCATAGCACATCATATGGGTTGAATATGAAGCTTGAAACTTATATTATGTTGGATCTAGATTTCCAGTGGTGGGATTGAGCAGTTCAGGAAAAATTAGACCAAGGCATGCAATGAGTTGTTTTTGAACAATTGTTCAACAAACAATTCTATCATCACACATTAATAATTACAATAAAAATGGACTTATTAAATTATAAATAAGGATAATCTCTCAATAATATCACATGCAGAGTAATTTATGGATATAGTTTGTTTTCACTTGATATTGCTAATAGTGCATCCTTGGAGGCACACATTTTTTTATTGAAACCATAAATTCACTCGATGATTATTGGGCTTTGCATAATGGATTATGAAGATATTTTTAATTAGATTGATTGTGGAAGAAAACGATATCTCAAGAAATAAGGTGGGATTATGCATGTTTATTCCTATGGGAATCGGTGAGAACTACAATGCTGGGAATAAGCAGTATAGGTACACCTACATCTATAGGGGTGGGACACCTCAAAATTAAACAATGTGATACAGGAATATCCAATTAATTTATTAGTTTTCATATTATCAATCTAATGGGATTACATGTAAAGAGGATGCCTTATGTTTTGAAACTCTAAACACATTTGGGACCACAAGAGTCTCAAGAATTGAAATGTGTAGCATATATGACAACAATATATGGTACTGAGATAGTATGGAATTTATATGTGATAGAGATATTTGTTTATGACATGATTTTTCTAATGGATTTGGAAATGAACCTTGAGGCCTATATCATTTTTTATGCATGGATTAAGAGTTTGAAATTTTATGATGATGTTAAAAATATATTTTAATTCATATTGGGAAGGGGGTTCTAGCATATAAGGACCCGTATTTCTAGTGGCTAGAAATATTTTTTACTAGTTTATAGTAGTTTCTTTGGAATTGGTAGATGAGATCGAGAATACTGATTTCCCAACAATAATGGACCGTTTCTATATTTTTTCCTAAATATTTATCAGGTATTACACCCAAAAAAGTGTAGTTTATGATTGATATCCAATCAAGTATCTACCTTCAATCCCTTCCTTATTATCATATGGAACTAAAAAAATAAATAAATTAAAGGATCAGTTGGAAGAGTTGGAAATTAAAGGGTTCATCTGACCAAGCATATCTTCTTGGGAAGCACCTATTTTTAATGAAGAAGATGGATGCAACTCTTAGTATTTTTTTATATTATCATAAACCTAAAAAAGTTATGATAAAGAATAAATATCCAATTCCATGAATTGATGGTTTATATGATCAATTTAGGGGAGGCTAGTGGTACTGATAAATTTACTTATGTTTGGGATATCACCAACAGTGGGTTTGGATGTTGGATTTTACTAAGACAACATTCAAAAATAGATATAGAATTTATGAGTTCACTGTTATCGCATTTAGTGTTACGAAATATAGGGACCCAAACATATTGCAATACATAATCTTGATTTTATCCAAGAAATTACTTCCTTTTACATTAAGGATATTTTCATGTTTATTTATTTAGAAAATTGAGACATAAAACATTCCTAAAATTACACATTATTATAGAGTGGGTACCATAAAAATAGTACTCAATTTTTCCAAAAAAAACTTTTCAAATGAAACATGATTTCTTTGAAAATTATTCTAACATTTAACTTGGCTTACTTTATTTTCCTACACTACCTTTTCTCCTAATGAAATCATTCAAAATCATTGGATGACACCAAAAATCTCAGCAAGGGATATAAAATAAAGTAATGAATACATTAGTCAATTAATACTTCTAACGTATGGAATCATTTTCAAAAGACATACTTATCACCAATATATACTTTGTGAAAAATGAAATTTACATAAGATACATAAAAAACATGAGAACATAAATATAATCATAAAGGTTTCTTGGGGCATTACCTACATAATCTTTTAACCCTCTCGGCTACCTTATAATTTGTAACCCTCATGGTTACCTTTCAATTTGTGTAACCATCGCTGTTACGCTTGATGTAACTATTTGGATGACCTCCATCATATAAATACCCAATGAATTAGAGGGAAATATATGTCCCAATTTTAATTACAAAAAATACCCATGAAGTAGAAATTAATCACAAAACATTAATAATAGCAAAAAACATAGCTTTCAAATTTTGTCGAACAGAATTTTAAAGAGGATTGTAAAAGGAAATTCCCTTTTAAATAGTATATAATTGAAGTTAGAAATAATATATTGGATGGAATATGTTTATAAAATGTAAACACATATAATTAAACATAATATAAACAAAACACATCACACAAAAAATTCTAGTACTATATAAACAGTGAAGTACAATGTTAACCAAAAGAATGGAAATCGGGTTAAGAATTCCCTTACCTCTAGTTCATCTTACATCCAAATCACTTAAACCTCTTGTATAATAGTTAAAAGAGTGTTATTAATATATTAAATAATCATATAACTTTTTATAATAAATTATATGATTATTTCATTACATCATTTCACCCTTTAATTGTTAGTATTTTGTTCCTTGCACTGTTTTAGGGGAGTTCTTTACAAGACTTTCAAGATCAGTTCTTGATGAATTGTTCTTGATGATTTGAAGTGAAACTATTGAATTGTAGTGGATTAATATTTAAATATTTCCATTACCATAATTTATAACATCTATCATCATGAATTATTACATGAGGATGATTAATATGTTAAAACATTAATGATGCTCGTTTTGATCTTTTAAGTAGTTCTTTGACAATAACGTCCTCATTTTGTATTATAAAGTATAAACGTGTGTAAAAAAATTCCTTAACCATGGTTGAGACATAATAAAAATATTATAAACTATTTCAACAATAAAAATGGGTTCATTACCTACCTTGAATAAATTAATTCAAATTGAAATCACATCGTCCATTATATCTGTAATTCGACACATCATGTACACCGTTTTTAATTCCTTGAATAAGTGGTGAAGGAGAAGAATATTGATTGATGAATTTTCCAAGAACAAGGGAATATCCCTAATATAAACTATTTTGTATCTTTCAGGAATATTTTATAAGAGTAGGTGAGGAAATACAAAGAAATAATCTCATAATAAAAGAAGATTGAGAAAGCTCTCACATAAATTCGGCAGCTTAACATTGTTGCTTAAAATTTCATTAAATAATTGGATTAGGGAAAATGTGAATCTCATCATTGTTACATAATATGATTTGTATGGGGTTTATTCAATTAAATATCCCAACATAATCCAAAAATAATGAAAAAGAATTACATAAAATGAATGAAAAGAATGAAAATAAAAGAGGATGTTTACCTTTTGATCTCTTCTCCTTGAGATCCTTCTTAAGGCCTTTGGTTTTGGCTTTTTGGGGAGACCTACAGCTCTAGGATGTTGGGAAGAGCCTTGGGATGTGTATTGGGTAGAACATAGTTAAATATATAGTCTTGATAGGTGTAGTAGGAAGAGAGGGATGACGGTGGTATTTATAGTGGGGGAGAGGGGGTATTTTTCATTATTTTAATCATTATTATAATATTTTTTCACAAGACAATGAATAATAATAATTCATGTAACCCTGAATAGTAATAATGGAATTTGAGATTGAACCTAGTGGGCTTACATCATCCTTGCATCACCAATGATGCAGTAAATCATGTATTTAGCATTTATCGTATTTTGTCATATTTTACTATTCATCAAAACTCTAGAATTTTATAAAATTCCCAAAAAATCACCATTAACATTTATAGATGTGTAAAATTCAAAAAACATGTGTATTTTTTGAAAAAAATACCATTTTTTTAATTTAATTTTTAAATAAAATCATAATTAATACCAAAATTAATAATTTAAAACATATAACTGATTTTAAATCACATTAAAAATTAACCAAGATGACATTATCTTAAATCCTTAGGAAAATAAAATAAAAAGACAATTTAAAATTCATTATAGTCCTATTACTATTAATAAGTGTATATTACTATTCATTAAAATACTGGTTAGTTTCATTAGACTCCAAATATCATACTGAACACAACTGTAGATGAACATTTTTAAAAATTCAAATCATAGAAGTGGAAAAATTATTTTTAATGGACAGTTATAAATATCTACTTAAAAAGATTTTTCATGAATTTCCATTTATTTTTAGAAATACATAGGGTGTTACATTTTTCCCACCTTCTAAAAATTGCGTCCTCACAATTTTATTTACTTTTTCAACAAGTGAGGGTTCCTTATATTATAGAATTTTCAGAGGCTCATGTGGCTTCTTTTACCATGTGGGTTCTCCAAAAAACCTTTAGGTGGTGGATAACCTTATTCTGTAATACATGTTCCCTTCGATCAAGGATCTGAACTGGTTTTTCTTTATAATAAAGATTCTCTTCTAGCTGAACTACTTTGGGGTTCAAGACATGTGAGGAATCTGGAACATACTTATTCAAAATCCAATCATGAAAAACATTGTTTACCTGATACATACTCATAGGCAAATCTACTTGGTATGAAACTATTCCAACATTCTCCAAAATTTCCAATGAAATGATAAACCACTGACTTAGCTTCCCTTTCATATAGAAACGAATCACACTTTTCTAAGGAGAGATTTTAAGTAAACATAGTCACTTACCATGAAAGTGAAGTATTCCCTTCTATTATCTGAAGAACTATTCTCCCTACTATAAGCTATCCACATCTGTTAGTGGATCATGTTCACTTTCTTATCCACTTCTTTTACTAATTCTGGCCCATTAAAAATTCTTTCACTGACATCATCCCAAAATTATGGAGTCCGACACCGCTTCCTATACAATGTATTGAAAGGTTCCATATGTATACTGGAATGAAAAATATTATTATAAGAAAACTGAACAAATGAAATATGATTTTAATAAATTCCATGATAGTCCATTGAACAATCACGAAGCATATCCTTGAAATTTTTAACCGTTCATTCTGACTATCAATCTGATTGAAAATGAAAAGTTATACTGAAATGTAATTTTGTTCCCAATTACTTCTAATGTAACTTCCATGTGTTAGAAGTAAACATGGGATCCCAGTCAGATAAAATGGAAAGAGGAACTCCATGTAACCTGAAAATATCCTTATGTTACAGTCGAGAAAGCTGATCCAAGGACATTGTATCTCGAATACAACGAAAATGTGCATATTTTGTTAGATAATGAAAAATAACCCAAATTGCATTACTACCTTGAGATGTCTTTGGTAGTTCGACCAAAAATTCCATTGATACATTCTCCCACTTCTACACTGGCACTGGAAAAGGTTGAAGCATCTGATTTGGTAACTAACACTCTAAATTAACCTATTAACATGTTAAGCATTTCATAGTAAAATCATCAATATCTCTTTTCATTTCACCCCAACAATAATACTCCTGAAGGTCTCTGTACATCTTAGTACTACCAGGTTGAACTAAAAACGGTGAACTATGAGATTCACACGACAAATATTTCTTCAACTGAGAATCAAATGGCACACACAAAATTTTTCGAAATTTTAAAACACAATCTTTGTCAAGGTAAAATTCTGGAATCTTACCCATTTAAACCAATTATACCTTTTTCTATAGCTCATAGTCTTCCTTCTGTGCTTGCTTAACTCTATCTAAAAAAGATGACTGCACTGAAACATGAAACAAAATAGATGTATTCCTTACACCAATAACTTCTATAGTAAAATTCATTAAATCATTAATCAAGGAGTCTTATTAAAAACATGACATGGTTAATTATGCAATATGTTTTCGACTCGAGGCATCGACCACTTTTTTTCTTTTCATAGATGGTATTTGATTTTGACATCACAATCCATTATTCATTCAACCCATATTCTATTCCCCATGTTTAATTCCTTTAGAGTGAATACATAGGTCAGACATTTATGGTATGTATAAATTTGATATTTAGAACCATATAAATGATGCCTAAAATTTTTTAAAGAAAAAACCATAACTAAAATTTCAAAATCATGTGTGGGAAAACTTAACTCATTAGGATTATTTGTTTTTGAGAATAAGAAATTACCTAATCATTATGCATCAAATAACAACCAAGTCCCTTCAAGGAATCATCACTTTTGATGAAAAAGTCAACATTTCAGGATGAAAATGCCAAAATAAAATAATTCACCAATCTATTATTCAGTTCCCGAAAACAAACATAAAATTCTTCTGTCGAAATAAATTTAACCCCTTTTCATGTTAACTTAGTTATCAGGCCAGATAACCAAGCAAGGTTCTTAACCAAACATCAAAAATTACCTATTAACCCAAGAAAACTATGAATCTATATATCATTCGTGATTCTTGTCCATTCATCAACCACCTTTTTGGTAAGATCAACTATTATTCCATACTTATTTACAATGTTCCCAAGAAAAGAAATTTGTTGCAACCAAAAAACAAACTTGTTGAATTTTCCATAGAGTTTATTTTCCATTATGGGTTATAAAAAAAACATTATATGTTTTTTATGATCCTCTTTATTTTTAGAAAATACAATTATACCATCAATGAACTAAACCGAAAACTTATCCAAGAACTAATTAAATACTCTATTCATAAGATTCATGACTATAGAAGGTGCATTGGTTAACCCAAACACCATAACAACAAATTCATAATGCCCATATCTAGTACAAAAGGTCGTTTTTGGGATGTAATATTCCTTCACCTTCAGCTAATGGTATCTGAATCTCATGTCAATCTTGGAAAAGTATTGAGCTCCTTGGAACTCATCAAACAAGTCATCGATATGAGGCAAATGATACTTGTTTTTAGTAGTGATTTAATTCAATGATCTATAATCAATGCAATGACTCATGGATGCATCTTTCTTTTTAACGAAAATGTAGGTACTCCATAGGGTGATGTTCTAGGATGAATGATGAATTTATCAAGAATATACTGCAACTGATTTTTCAATTCAAGATGTAATATTTGAGACATATGATATGGTACTTTTTTAATTGTCTTAGCATCAGGAACTAAGAAAATTGTGAACTTTACTTCTCAATCAAATATGACACCCATCAACTCATCGATAAAAACATCATGGTATTCATTTTCATCATATCAAATTGATTCTCCCTCCTATGTCACACCACATTAGGATAATTTTTTCAAGGAAAATACTTTTAAATTCATCCAACTCTAAGTAATAAATATCCAATATATCCATGATATTCAATTCAATTGAACACCACTGGTCATCTTCACAATGGGAAATAGTAAATAGGTGTGTCCTAATCCACAATAGGAAATAGTAAAGTCCTGATATATAATAGGAAACAAATGTGTCCAAATCCACAATGTTAAATAGTTGTGTCCTGATCTAAAATGGGAAATATAAGTGTCCTGATCGACAAAGGGAAACATGTGCATCCTAATCCAAAATGGGAAACATGTACAGCCTAATCCACCAAGGGATAAGATTTTCTCCTGATCCACTATTTTGTTGTTCTTGGTAATTTACCTTGACACATTAAATGATTTGGTGTATTTATGATGGTTCCACACTTATAGGACATTGGATTATGGTTCACGATTAATTTATGATGATTTATCACCCTTATGATTCAAATACTGAGCTAACCAATTTATACTGAAATTCAATTTACCAGGTAGTTTGGGGAGCATGAGTGTTTTTAGACACTTCAATATATTTTTCACATCATGATCAAGGGTTTACCCAATGAGAGTTGCATAACATGCATTGATAATATGAATTCACTTTATGAAAACTTGATTTTTTATTATGTTAATGTTTTATGGGAATAGTAATATGTATTTATTACTGAAAAATGTTTATTTTATTTTAAAATTGGGAAATTTTGAAAATAAATGGTGGTGGTATTTTGGAAATGGTTAAAATGGGTGATTTGTAAAAAATTTATAGTGGAAGGATTTGTGGACATTTGTGTAATGTGGTATTAAAATACCTAAAATTTCAGTAGCTATAGAATGAGGCTAAATGTAGTTTATTTTTTCTATTTTAAAAAGAACTAGGTAGACGCCGTAGAATCCAGCTAGAAGAGCATACTATGAATTTTATTTTACCTGAGCCATAGGAGAACAAAAAGATGGTCCAGATTACTGGTAAGGATTTTGAAGATATGAACAGAGGGAAGAGAAAGGATGAACCAAGACATGTGGATCATTCAGTTCAATTCCAAATATACAATTCACCCATCTTTCTAGGTGATTCAATGATGTAAAAAGAAGAATTGTGGATTAGATGAAAGATATTAAATGTTTTATTTCCATATCACATCATATGGGTTGAATATGAAGCTTGAAACTTATATTATGTTGGATCTAGATTTCCAGTGGTGGGATTGAGCTCCTTGGAACTGATCAAAAAAGTCATCGATATGAGGAAAAGGATACTTTTTTTTAGTAGTGATTTAATTCAATGATCTATAATCATCCTCATTCTATTTCAATTCAAAGAATTGATTCTCCCTCCTATGTCACACCACATTAGGATAATTTTTTCAATGAAAATACTTTTAAATTCATCCAAATCTAAGTAATAAATATCCAATATATCCATGATATTCAATTCAATTGAACACCACTGGTCATCTTCACAATGGGAAATAGTAAATAGGTGTGTCCTAATCCGCAATGGGAAATAGTAAAGTCCTGATATATAATAGGAAACAAATGTTTCCAAATCCACAATGTTAAATAGTTGTGTCCTGATCTAAAATGGGAAATATAAGTGTCCTGATCGACAAAGGGAAACATGTGCATCCTAATCCAAAATGGGAAACATGTACAACCTAATCCACTAAGGGATAAGATTTTCTCCTGATCCACTATTTTGTTGTTCTTGGTAATTTACCTTGACACATTAAATGATTTGGTGTATTTATGATGGTTTTACACTTATAGGACATTGGATTATGGTTCACGATTAATTTATGATGATTTATCACCCTTATGATTCATGTCTTATGAACTAATAATAATTATTCCATGACTCCTGTATATGGCATTTGATATGTAGGGTATGATCATTAAATGTTATTCTCATGTTCTCTTACACTTATAATCCTGTTATGCTTACATATCTCCTTTAATTACCCTTACATAGCCTCTGAGCACACCATTTCTTATATTTCCTTTACCTAGGTTATGAAAAAAGGTTTTATGTTTGCGTACTAAATAGGATAATATTTATGCTAAATAATGAATAAATTTCACAAAGTTAATCATGAACCATAATCCAATGAGAATAACAGGATTATAAGTGTTGGGATTGAGCTCCTGGAAACTGATCAAACAAGTCATCGATATGAGGCAAAGGATACTTGTTTTTAGTAGTGATTTAATTCAATGATCTATAATCAATGAAATGTCTCATGGATTCATCTTTCTTTTTAACGAAAAAGTAGGTACTCCATAGGGTGATGTTCTAGGATGAATGATGAATTTATCAAGAATATACTGCAACTGATTTTTCAATTCAAGATGTTATATTTGAGACATATGATATGGTACTTTTTTAATTGTCTTAGCATCAGGAACTAAGAAAATTGTGAACTTTACTTCTCAATCAAATATAACACCCATCAACTCCTCGATAAAAACATCATGGTATTCATTTTCCCCTGGAACATCATTCTATAAAAAGTTCCATTATTTTCAACAATATGATTAAGTTAAAATTCATTTCCATATTTAAAACGTATCTCAACTTCTTGATATCTTATCAATTGTATGGGTTCTTTTTTGTATAAAAAAATAATACTCTTTTTGAAAAACATATTCCTTTTATCTATAGTCAATCATTGGATGATAAAAAAACCAACCCATTCCTAGAATAATATCAAAATCAACTAAGGGTAAAATAAATACTTTTTTAGGTAAGTTAATTCCATAGACCACAATCGAAATATTCTTATTATTCCCCTTTTCTATAATATTTCCCCTAGTGTTTTAACAAAAAGTTCCAGTCTCAATTTTTTGGGTTATATTTCTAATTTACCTGAAACTTTCTCAGATATGAAGGAATGTGAAGATCCTGTATCAAATAAAACTTTAGAAAAATCTGAGTAAATGAATACATTACTTGATACCACCTTATTGGATGTCCTGGCATCTGTTGGCATAGTCACAAAGGATCTCACTACAAATTTCTTCTTATAGTCTTTATTTATTGCATAATTTGGATCTATCATTGGGAATGAATTATCATAATGACTCATATCACCACATTTAAAACACTTAACAATTTTCTTATCAAGATTAGTCTTAGTTTCATTTTCACTAAAATGTTGGGCCAAATGTACAATCTTACCACATTTAAAACACTTCAATGTTTTTCTATGACATTCCCCAGAGTGCTCTTTCCATACTTCTCACAAACCGAAAACTATATTTTCATACCAACATATTTATTTTTTTGATTCTTACCAATCACTTTCCATCAGGACCACTTCTTTACATTGTTTCCAAAATGCACGTGATCATCAGCCAACTCTATCTCTCCCCTTTCAAGAAATCAGAAAAGTTTCTCATAACCTTTGAATTCATGGGAGGTTAACTCTTATTGAAGACTTGGCTTCCATCCATAGTAAAAGCAGTTGATTTTGCTATCAAGATCCAGAATAAGATTTGGGGCATACCATGCCAGTTGGGTGAGGTTTTCTTTATACATTTCCAATGAATCAACCTCATTCTATTTCAATTCAACTAATTGATTCTCCCTCCTATGTCACACCACATTAGGATAATTTTTTCAAGGAAAATACTTTTAAATTCATCCAAATCTAAGTAATAAATATCCAATATATCCATGATATTCAATTCAATTGAACACCACTGGTCATCTTCACAATGGGAAATAGTAAATAGGTGTGTCCTAATCCACAATGGGAAATAGTAAAGTCCTAATATATAATAGGAAACAAATGTTTCCAAATCCACAATGTTAAATAGTTGTGTCCTGATCTAAAATGGGAAATATAAGTGTCCTGATCGACAAAGGGAAACATGTGCATCCTAATCCAAAATGGGAAACATGTACAACCTAATCCACTAAGGGATAAGATTTTCTCCTGATCCACTATTTTGTTGTTCTTGGTAATTTACCTTGACACATTAAATGATTTGGGGTATTTATGATGGTTCCACACTTATAGGACATTGGATTATGGTTCATGATTAATTTATGATGATTTATCACCCTTATGATTCATGTCTTATGAACTAATAATAATTATTCCATGACTCCTGTATATGGCATTTGATATGTAGGGTATGATCTTTAAATGTTATTCTCATGTTCTCTTACACTTATAATCCTGTTATGCTTACATATCTCCTTTATTTACCCTTACATAGCCTCTGAGCACACCATTTCTTATATTTCCTTTACCTAGGTTATGAAAAAAGGTTTTATGTTTGCGTACTAAATAGGATAATATTTATGCTAAATAATGAATAAATTTCACAAAGTTAATCGTGAACCATAATCCAATGAGAATAACAGGATTATAAGTGTTGGGATTGAGCTCCTTGGAACTGATCAAACAAGTCATCGATATGAGGGAAAGGATACTTGTTTTTAGTAGTGATTTAATTCAATTATCTATAATCAATGCAATGTCTCATGGATCCATCTTTCTTTTTAACGAAAAAGTAGGTACTCCATAGGGTGATGTTCTAGGATGAATGATGAATTTATCAAGAATATACTACAACTGATTTTTCAATTCAAGATGTTATATTTGAGACATATGATATGGTACTTTTTTAATTGTATTAGCATCAGGAACTAAGAAAATTGTGAACTTTACTTCTCAATCAAATATGACACCCATCAACTCATCGATAAAAACATCATGGTATTCATTTTCCCCTGGAACATCATTATATAAAAAGTTCCATTATTTTCAACAATATGATTATGTTAAAATTCATTTCCATATTTAAAACGTATCTCAACTTCTTGATATCTTATCAATTGTATGGGTTCTTTTTTGTATAAAAAAATAATACTCTTTTTGAAAAACATATTCCTTTTATCTATAGTCAATCATTGGACGATAAAAAAACCAACCCATTCCTAGAATAATATCAAAATCAACTAAGGGTAAAATAAATACTTTTTTAGGTAAGTTAATTCCATAGACCACAATCGAAAAATTCTTATTATTCCCCTTTGCTATAATATTTCCCCTAGTGTTTTAACAAAAAGTTCCAGTCTCAATTTATTGGGTGATATTTCTAATTTACCTGAAACTTTCTCAGATATGAAGGAATGTGAAGATCCTGTATCAAACAAAACTTTAGAAAAATCTGAGTAAATGAATACAGTACTTGATACCACCTTATTGGATGGCCTGGCATCTGTTGGCATAGTCACAAAGGATATCACTACAAATTTCTGCTTATAGTCTTTCTTCATTGCATAATTTGGATCTATCATTGGGAATGAATTATCATAATGACTCATATCACCACATTTAAATTTCCTTATCAAGATTAGTCTTAGTTTCATTTTCATTAAAATGTTGGGCCAAATGTACAATCTTACCACATTTAAAACACTTCAATGTTTTTCTATGACATTCCCCAGAGTGCTCTTTCCATACTTCTCACAAACCGAAAACTATATTTTCATACCAACATATTTATTTTTTTGATTCTTACCAATCACTTTCCATCAGGACCACTTCTTCACATTGTTTCCAAAATGCACGTGATCATCAGCCAACTCCATCTCTCCCCTTTCAAGAAATCAGACAAGTTTCTCATAACCTTTGAATTCATGGGAGGTTAACTCTTATTGAAGACTTGGCTTCCATCCATAGTAAAAGAAATTGATTTTTCTATCAAGATCCAGAATAAGATTTGGGGCATACCATGCCAGTTGGGTGAGGTTTTCTTTATACATTTCCAATGAATCATCCTCATTCTATTTCAATTCAACTAATTGATTCTCCCTCCTATGTCACACCACATTAGGATAATTTTTTCAAGGAAAATACTTTTAAATTCATCCAACTCTAAGTAATAAATATCCAATATATCCATGATATTCAATTCAATTGAACACCACTGGTCATCTTCACCTTCAAAATGATAAACAGAATAACTTACCTTTTGATAGTCCGAACATCCCATAACATCGAATATATTTTCAAGGGATTTAAACCTTCATCTGCTATCGATTCAAAATATCCATTAAAAGCATGAGGGTGTTGTCTTATAAAATTTTACACTATATTCATGTTTCATTGTGGTACCTCTGGTTGATCTCTTTCATGGATGCCACCACTATTTATTTCCTATGTTAGCTAACACATTACTGTCACTAACTGCTCGGTTCCAATCCCTACCATTCTGGGTTACATATTTGGAATAATATCGTTCTATTGGTTCCTCTCCTCTTCAAGTTCCGTATTTATTTTCGGGACAACCATTCTGAAAAAACATATCATAGAAAAAGACACATGGAAACCTTTAAATGCTCTAACATTTCAAATTAATTATAGAGTAAAAAATATTTTTTCTATTCTTTTAACATCATCTTAAACCCTTAATTTATATAAAATATCAACTAATACCAACTATAAGGACATGACAATATTATATTTCATAATCTTGATTTTAGCCAAGAAATAAATACCTTTTACATTGAGGATATATTCAATTTTAGAGCGTTAGATAAGTGGGACATTAAACATTCATAAAATCACACATTATTACAGAGTGAATACCATTAAAATAATACTAAATTATTCAAAAATAAAAAAACATTTCAAATAAAACATGAATTCTTTGATAATTTTCAAACATTTAACATGTATTACATGATTTTCCTACACATACTTATAACTTGAAAAAATAATTTAAACACTTGGGATGAGCACAAAAATCTCATTAAGGGATATAAAATGAATAAATGAATACATTAGTCCATAAACACTGGTTACATAGGAAATAATTTTCCAAATACATGCTCTTCACCCATATATAATTACTTTGTGAAAAATGAGATTTACATAATATCCACACAAAAAATGAGAAAATAAATAAAATCATAAAGGTATCTTGGTAAATTACTTACATAATCTTGTAACCCTCTCAACAACCTTATATTTTGTAACTCTCATGGCTTTCTTAAAATTTGTGTAACCATCACAATTACACTTAGAGTAACCATACGATTGACCTAAATCATACACATACCTAATGAGCTGTGGGGAGGTATAGGTCCCACACTATGTCATAAAAAATTCCCATGTACTAGAACATGATCATACAACCGGAATAATTGCTTAAAAATATTGCTTTTGAATTTTGTAAAACCGAATTTTGAAAAGGATTTTAAAAGGAAACTCCATTATAAATATCATATAATATGTGTAACTTAATAGAGTTGATAGAATATGTATATAAACTATAAATAAATAGAATTAAACATAATATAACCAAAACCCCTAAAACAAAAAATTATAATACCACATAAATATTGACGTAGAATGTTAATTGAAATATTGGAAATCATGTTAATAATTCCATTACCTCGGGTTCATATTACATCCAACTCATTTAAAACACTTGAATAAAAGTTAAAAGAGTGTTATTAATATATTACAGAATCATATCCATCTTTATTGTACCTTATATGATCATTTAATTACATAATTTTACACATTAATTGTTAGTATTTTGTTCCTTGCACTATTTTGGGTGAGTTATTTACATGATTTTCATGATCGGTTCATGATGGATTGCTCTTGTCGATTGGAAGTGAAACTCCAGAATTGGAAAGGAGTAGTCTTTAAAAATTATCAGTAACAAAATTAATACCACTTATCATCTTTAATTATTACATAAATATTATTCATAAATTAAAACATTAAAGATTCTCATTTAGATCATTTTAGTAGTTCTTCGATAATAACAACCCCATTTTGTATTATAAATTATGAAAAGTGTAAAAAAATTAAAGAACCATGGAATAGACATAATAAATATATTATTACCTTGTAAAACCACAAAAATGGTTTCATGACCATAATTGAATAAATTAGAGCAAATTGAGATCACATCGTCCAGGATGTCGGTAATTCAACATATCACAGACAATTTTTTTAATTCATTGAATATGTGGGGGAGGAGAAGAATATTTATTGATGAATTTTACATGAACATGAAGTCATCCATAATATAAATTATTCTGTATCGTTCATTCCTCTTTGATTAGATGAGGTGTGTAAATAAGAAAAAATAATCTCAAAATATAAGAAAAATTGAGGAAGCTCTCACGAATATTCGGCAGCCTAACTACGTCGCTTAAAATTTCAGAAAATAATTTGATGACCGAAAAGGGGTCTCTCATAATTATTAAATAATATGGGAAGTAAGGTGGATATGTAATGAAATATACCAACATAATCCAAAGGTAATGAAAAAGAATAACATTAAATGAAAGAAAATAAAAGAGGATGTTTTCCTCTTGATCTCTTCTCCTTGAGATCCTTCTTAAGGCCTTTAGTTTTGGCCTTTTGGGGAGACCAATAGCTCTAGGACGTAGGGAAGAGCCTTTGGAGGATTATTAGGATGAATTTAGGTAAGGCTCAAGGATTGAGAGTAGTGAGAGGAGGAGGATAATGAGGGTGGTATTTATAGTAGAGGAGAGGGGGTATTTTTCATTATTTTAATTATTATTATAATTGTTTTGCTCATGACTATGAATATTCATAATTCATGTGACCCCATATAGAAATAATTTCATTTTTTTCGAACCAAGTGGTCTTAAATCATCCTTACATTACTTATCATGCATTAAATCAAGTATTTATCATTTATCGTATTTTATTGTATTTTATCTTATTTTACTATTCATAAAATATTCTAGAATTTCAGAAAATTCACAAAATACACCCTTACCATTTATCAATGTATAGAATTCCAAAAAGAATTTCATTTTTTGAAAATAGTTTTCTAAATGTTAATAATTTAATTTTTAAATAAAATCATACTTAATTCAAAAATTAATAATTTTTAAAATATAACCACTTTTATATCACATTGAAAAATTATCTAAGATGTCATTATCATAAATATTTAAGAAAATAAAATAATAACACAATTTACTATTCATTAGGATCATAGTACTATTCACATTACTATTCATAAGGGTATGCTACTATTCACCAGAAAACAAGTTGGTTCTATTAGAATCCAAATATCATATTGAACCCAATTTAGATAATCATTTTCTGAAATTTAAAACATTGAAGTGGAACAGTTATTTTTAAAGGATAGTTATAAATATCTACTTAAAACCTAGTTTCATGCATTTCCATTTATTTTTATAAATACTTGGGGTGTTACACGAACACACAATCCATATTTACTGAAATTTTGAATAGAATATTTTTATTTCATCTTGATTCCATTTTGGGGGTGTTATTGGGTGATATAATGTGTATTCATGGAGAAATGAAGATCATGGGAAACAAATAGATATTTTTTGGGAAATTTTCTAGAGAACATTATTTATACACATTTATCAAAGTAATATTAATGGATATAAGAGGTAAGATTTCATGGAAATGTCATTTAAAAAAAATTCTATAGATATTAAAAATATAAAAGCAATTATCTCTTGGAAACAATTGAATATTTTTTAGATACATATTTTTATTGAATTGAAGTGATACTATAGATGTTTTGTATGTGATTTTTCACATTTGGAATCACCAATGATAGGTTTAATGTCAAAATTCATTACATTCTAGTAGAATGTGGTAACTCAAAATACCTTCTATGATCTTATGGTTAGAATTAAATAAGAACCTATCCTCACATTGAAGGAGATTATATAGAGATTCATTGTATATTATGATGGATCAGGATCAAGGTTGTGATGTGTTTTGATGCATGAGATCCTGATGTTTCTTATAAGTCATGGTAGTTACAGTTTCCTGATATGAAATACCCAACACATTATTTGGAATGGGTACTTCTAGTAAATTCTAGTAGGTCCTAACTTTATTATATTTTTATTGATAAATTTATAGTATTTAAGGATATTATGATTTTGAAGCATATTTTTTCAAAAGAATATTTGAATATAATGAAAAGAAGATGGATGGAATACCTTCAAATATTTCACATCTACTTGATGTATGGACAAGGTAAAAGGAATTTTTTGGTGGATTCATTAAATAAGAATTCAAATAATCAATTAGATTAATTGTGTTATAATTAGTGTTAGATGGTGTAGGTTATAGAATAGATGAACCGTGAATTTACTAACTAGGGTGATGCTATAGTTTTCTTCACCTATTTTCTTATTTTTGATTCAGTTAAGCATGGGAAGTAGGCAGAGATATCTAGTTCTAAATGAGTTACCATGAAGCCCAAAATCAATTTTGGGGAGTCCATTGAGGGATTAAAGATTTATTGGAGTTATATTTTTCTATCTGGAGACTAGATCTTAGTACCTATGTATTTTTGGGAATAACTTCTTAATGCCTACCACCATTCTAAATGGATTGTTCATCGAGACATTGAAAATATATAGGGAGTAATGAAAGAATATTTTTTATGGGTTAGAATGAAAAGGGAAGTGGGGGAATATGTTTTGTGATGTCTCACCTATTATCTGATTATGGTGTAACACTAGTCACTAGAAAGATTGTTGTAGTCTTTACCGATCCCCATGTGGAAATGGGAGAGATAGGGATGGATTTTGTAAAAATTATACCCAGAATGGATAGGAAACACAATGACATTGGGGGATATTGGGCTACATCACAATGTTGTCTAATTTTATCCCTATGTAAGAATATTATATAGTATAGGAAATTTCTAAAATATATATCATTAAAGTTGTAAAGAGGCACAATATTTTAGTCTCGATGGTTTCTATTACATCCTTGAGCTTAAATACACTAAACTTGTGCTCCATGCTAGTTCTCCACATGACCTCAGGCATTCCTCCCAATATTCCAGAGGTTAAACACTAATAGAGAGGGTATAATAAGTCACATGGGGATACTGTAACCACATTACTTGATTAATCTGCCATATATAAGAATCTAAATACTAGATACAATATGTGATAACCAAAAAATATGCATAACAAAGCATCTCTTAAAACTGGGCACAAATCGCAAACCAACAATAATAATTATGTGTCATGTTAATATCACCGAATGTGAAGGAAATGAAAAATAAAGAAAAACAATTGAATCACAAAAATGTGTCCTGAATCCATGTCTATATCAACATCCATGAAGATCCCATGCCAAACTCAACTCCCTTGCACTGGGTCTTTTCCCCTATCCAAATAATTAACAATGAAGCATGATCATGTACCCAATAAATGCCTGATTAGGGTGTGAGTTAAACATAGTAGGCCAACACCCATGGTGTTTACAAAATATTATATCTAATAGATATTTAATGAATGTATGAAATAGATTAAAACATAAACCAAATGAAAACACAGTTGTTGTTAGTTATAAATACATACATAACTCATTCATTCATTATACTAATATCATAACTTATATAAAATTCATTACATAATCCACTTTCAAAATGTTTTCCATGGGATAGGAATTTACATCATTTCAAAAAGGGACTTAGTAGTATAGTCACTATGTATATGGTAATTATTCAAGTCCCAATCTCACTAGGGTAAACACATCACAAAAAAATACTTTACACTCACCTCCCGTCCTCAGGGCGGGTGGTCCCATTTAATGTAACCATTAGGGTAATATATCCTTTTTACAATTCTGACAACCCAACATTTTGGGGAGGATTTTAGAGCCTCAGTATAACTAGAACCATGTATGAATAACCCCAAGTAAACACCCCACACTACCAATCCATGAGAAAATAATTATTTATCCAATCACCACACACATACCATATCACAAACCATACTCAAAACAATACACATACAATTACAAAACATAAAAATCAACATGGGAATTAATATTATTACATAACCCAATAACAAATTTACCATGTACATTACATAGACCATTTAGACCCATTCTCATTATCATACCCCAACCCATTATGTATTTTCAATATTTTCCTTTATATCATCCAATTTAACATATTCATCAATTACCTTATAAAATCACATTTAATATATTCCTTAATTCCCAATTCATTTCCCATTAACAAATTATCCATTTCATATAAAATAACCCTATTATGAATTTCTAACAAAATTCATAATCCATTTGAAACAATCTTAATTCACCCAAATAGCTCATTTCTATGTCATTCCAAATAACCCCTTATACCACTATAAACTCTATGAATAATTATAAATATTCCATTTTGACTAAACCAATAGTATTAACATGTTCACCATGGGATCTACGTTATCACACATCAAATCTACATTTAATGTTTCCAATGTCTAGGTTAGAGAATGTTACGGTACCCATGGATGGTCGTTAATCATTAAAATCATCCTCAAAACATAACATTGGGTTCAGTAGAGGTTCAATTTATCATTTAGATGTTCATTCTACCATATCTCACGAAAGGAACACAAAAAATAACAATTGATATCCAAGAATGGAACCCAAAATATACAAATAAATCTAATGAATATGATATACAACATGTAGACAACCTACATTTAATCCCTAGATGAAGACACTATTAATAATATACTTAGATACATATTCAGTATCCCCTTGAATCCCCAACCACGATTCCACCAAAAAATATTATTTTAGGGATTCATATTAATACAACAAATGTTTGATTCCTTAATTAGGAAAAGAGAATCTATGAGAATATTCGACTTACCCAGAACATTGATCTGTAACCGAAGCCACTCTAAATGGCCTAGAAATGAGGGAGATTGATCCTTAAGATATATTCAGTGTTTTGGGTCATCACTTGGGAAAGAGGTAGGAGATACGGGGAAACTAACATGGGAAAATAAAAATATCAATATGGAAAAAAATGTAAATTGTTTATATTTAAATGGGGTTAATGGTTTTCCCCATGATTTTCCAAACTATGCGAAAAATATGCACTAGACACTTTTTATGGGAGGTCGGATTTCAGGGTTACATGGCATGGCTCACACATTTTGAAAACCATAATCCAACCATACAAAATTCTACTGTCTAAAGAAACATGGCTTAACCCCCCCTGAAAGTTTTTTTATCTGTGCCCCTCCTCCTGGATATCATAGTTTACAGTAACCGTGCACCAACTGTGAAACATGCATAGAATGTCTATTTGTTTTCTTTATATTTCATGTCCGAAGCCCCCAAGACACCCCATAGCTTCCACACACACCCATGAAACATTTATTTATCCCAAAATAGGAGATTAAACCAATAATTTAAATAATAAAATCCCTTTATAAAGTCTGGGATCTTACAACATCCCCACCATACAATGGCTCATCCTCGAGCAATGATCCCAAGAATCCCATAGATTCTAATGAAAAGATATTGGCCCACTATGACCGAACACTTGAATACCTTTTAGTGGTTTTTTATTTAATGTTCCCATTATTTCATAGAACATGAACTAAAGGTACCACCATTCCCCAGTTGACTTTCTTGCTAATATCCATGATATGAACTGGTTTCTCCTCAAAAGATGAATCAGCCTCAAGATTATTTTCTTCAACATCAATCACATGATATGGGTTAGGGTGATACTTGAAATGATATGACACATGTAAAACATTGTGTATCCCAATAAACATATATGATAGTTCTAACCAATAAGACACCAGTATGATCTTCTCCAAGATCTCAAATAGCCCCATGTACTTGGGAACTAACTAAACCTATTTCCTAATCTGACGGTGATCCAAACTTGGTGTCACCTAAAGAAAGACATGATCACCACAAAAAAACCCAAGTGGATACTCAATTCCAAAAACGCTAATTCTCCATCTTCCATTCAATATAATAGAGATATACATGCTCTACCATAAAGTTCCTCAAATGGAACAAAATTAATTTTATCCTGGTAAATATTATTATATGAAATCTCAATAAGTTTCAAATTCATTTCCTATGATCCACCAAAATCGAGGACACAAGAAATAAATATTTATTTTAGTACATTAATGGTACACTCCAACTGTCTTTCTGTATGTAGGTGAAAATCCATTCTCAAGAACACCTGGGTACCATGAGACTTCTAAAATTCATGCTATAAGTGTCATGAGAGAAGTATATAGTGATTAGAGAATATGGTTCATGGTACTCCATGAATCCACAATATATCTTGAACATAAAACTCACCGAATTGATCTATGGTGAAGGTCTCTTAAATAATAATGAAATCAACCAATTTAGTCAATCTATCAAAAACTACCCAAATTGCTTCATTTTTCAATGGTTTCCTAAAAATAAATACCATGAAATTCATTATTTACATAATCACATTTTCATTTCATAATTGGAAATGGATTTAACAAACCACCTGGGTGATGACGGTTGACCATCCCATTCTGAGAGGTTAGGAATATCGATACACAACTGACAACATATTTGTTCATTTCCAACCACCAATACTACCTATAATAATCACAATGAATCATACATATAAAAGGATGCACTCAACACTTCAATTCATGAAAATTTAAAATCAATTATTCAATGATACATGTCAACACAAAAATATGACCACAAATAGAAAGGACATGATTATCTCCAATCCCAAAACTCAAACGTGACTCCCCACCATTAACACTTTCCCTCATTGACAAAAACATAATATCCTTAAGATGAATCACCTTGACCCAACTCAAAAGCATGGGGTCAATTGATATGGATGCAAGGTTAATCATCCATTGTTGATCTGGGACATCAAGATACATATCAGAAAATAATTCCATCATCATCCACTCAGAACAGGACTCTCAAACTGCATGAATTAGAGTTTTTCTACTCAATGAATACACAAAACTATTTCCTATTCATAGTGTATAAACCATCTCAAAATAAAAGGATTTCATGTTCAAAACCAATATTCATTTTGAAATACAGAAATCACATTGAGAGAAAATGTACATAAAAATTTTCTGATCAATATACAATGCGAACTATTCTCCCAACAAGTAATATAACTAACAATTCATGGAAGGAACCAATAAAGCCAACTGATAATCATTCATAGTATAATTTATTTCATGAGGCCTCAATATCCATGAACCATCCAAAAAAACATGATCATCATGCATTAACACTTCTCCTATCCCAACACTAAATGCATCACCAAACAGGATATACTTCTTGTCCATCTTTGGTAAGATCAGTATCGGTGCAATAGTCAACCACTTATTTAACTCCCATAAAACATTCTCACCTGATTATGACCAAAAAAATTATTCCCTTATCGGTAAAACCTTAAATTAGAACCACCAAATGGGAAATGTTATGAATGAACCCATGTTAGTAGCCTGAATAACCCACAAAACATGGGATATAAGATACATTCTTGGGATTCTCCCAAGACAAAAATTCATGTACTTTCTCTGGGTCCACTGACATTCCTTCCTCAGAGATGATATGACCCATAAAATTCACTATATCAATCCAGAAGTGAATCTTGGATAACATGGTGTATATAGTATGCACTCTTAGTGTAATCAAGATGATGTACAGATATTTGGGATTATTTTCATCAGTCATAGAGTACATCAATATGTAAACAATGAATAAAAAAACTGATATAGTTAAGGGTGAAATATTCTATTCATTTAGGATATAAACTCTATCAAAGAATTGGTCAGCCCAAAAAAACATAACCAAAAACTCATACAACCCATACATACTCTTGATGGTATTATGTAGTATATTAGAAGGCCTTACCCATAGATGGGGGTACCGTATTCTCAGTTCAATTTTGGTGAAAACCGATGATCCTATCATGTTTTCAAAAAGATCATCAATTCTAGTATTTGTGTCTTAGTTCTTAATCGACATTTGATTCACCTTCTTGTAATTATCACATAACTGCAATGATCGATGAACATTCTTGGATAAAAACCCTAGAGATCCCTAAAAAAATGTACTAGGTGGAATAATACGTTTAATATCTAATTACTCTAACTAAGCATTATGTTCATGGAGTTATCCTAGTTTTATTTGATAGGGTGGAATGAAAATTCTTTCTGCTCCCGATACAAACTCTATCATGAACTCAAAAACTATCTCATTAGAACCCTTGATAACTCCTAAAGAAAAACATCCAGAAATTGACCCAAAATAGGATGGAAGATGGGTTTATCTAATCCCCCATCATCAGTAATAATATATTATACTTGGGTTGTGATTTCACCAAACTACTAACAAACTATCCTTGTACGACATTTTGGAGTATCCCACTCACCACAACAGACATAAGTGTATCCCCCAAGAGACTTGAACATTACCTATGGATAATAATAGTCGATGTGGGCTTGGAATAACATTGTCCAATCCATTATTAAAATTAGGCCAAAACATGAAATATTGAAGATGAAAAAGTATCTCACAAAATGTAACCCACAAACCTCAAGATTATAACCCCTACATTGTCTATTATTTTCATCTTCCACCCCTAAATGTTTATCAATCAATATGACCCTAGATGCAAAACCCACCACATGAACTAAAAAACCCACAATATGAAATAAAATAAAATAATGAGTGGATCATGTGTCAAATAAATCACCAATAAGTGAGGAAGCTACAAGGATCACACCAGAAACAATCAGTGACCTAGCCTCACCACCTCGTGATATAGAATGAATTGTGAAAAGGTAACCTACCACACTACCATGGGCTCCGAAATGATTCCATGGTGCTACACTTATAACAACACATTCTTTACATACATTGTTATTACATAATAATTGATGTATATTTATTACCACATATTACAAAACCATGACATGACCATATAATTATAGTGTCTTTAGAAACTGGGAAACATAAACAACAGCTTCATTAGACATCTACATTTTATCTCGTTCATTTCCTCATAAAAGGAATCATTTTTGGCATATCATATTAAATACCCACATTCTTGACCTGGGGAAAAGAAACATACAAAAAGGTGAGCTCAAATTCTTATTATGGGTAAACAAATAAATATCAATCATATCATATTTAGAAGAACATAACATTTGAAAATTGTATCATTCATAAGAGATAATAATATCATGTCATGGGATAAATCATAGAAGTGAAATGTAATCCCAATAATAACAACATAAGACATGAAACATTATGGAATACACACATAATAATATAAAATCATTTCATATTAGTCAATGCACATTGCCAGGACCATCATAGCAGACAAAGTCCATTACTGAAACGAGTTCACTCGTCATTCTAGTCATGTATCACTAAACTTGATTAACATTCTGTTGCAGCCATGTCTATCTCAGAAGATATAAATCATTACCCAATGCATTGGAGAAACATATCTGTCCCACACATCTCATAATGAAACCATTCTTATGTGTGACACAAAAACATAAATCATAAATAATTTAATAACCCACATAATAAAATGGGATTCTTATACATCCTGCCATCATAACATAATCTACATAAGATAAATGGACTACATAAAAATATTTCCATTATAAATTAATAAAATAAAATAAATATTAGGGATAAAAACAAAACCCAATATAATATTAGATGTAAAATAATTTTGATAAAACACTTGAACTTAGTTCTTGAGTAAAATATCATTTCCTCTTTAAAAAAATATTTTTTTCTCAAAATGTCGTGTAATTTTAAATGAAAATAAATTAATGTAAAATAAACATGAAAATAATAAAGGGAACATCTTGGAAATAATATTATATGAAAGTGTAAAAATCCATTAATTTCATATATGTTTAAAAAACATTCTCCTCGTACTTTTTCCAGAAAAGACAAAAAGTATCTCGAATGGTAAAAAAAAGATTCCTTCCATACCAGTTGGTAATAGTCAAAAAAGGGTAAAAATGACTTTTAAAACACATTGATGAATATTAAACCTTTTATGAAAACATTTAGATTTAAAATGTACATGGATGATAAATATAACCCCAATAAATACTTAAAAATAATCAATCTTTGATATAAATGAGATTCAAAATTTTATCCCTTAATTTAAGTCTGATATGATTAGTATGTATCAAAACCTCCTATATAATGATTTAAATTATTTTAAATATTTATTACTGAATCACAATCATTTTTATGATGAAATTTATGTTCATATTTGCATTTTTTTGTTAGAAACATTTCATTGTTACTCGTTCTTCGGGTAATACCTGCTTTATGTACCCGTGTATATTTTATCGAATTAGTCCTTAATACAATTTTTTAGGTTATATTTATATCATTTACATAATGATATTATAATAATATATATCATAAATATTCATCAATGTAATTTATATAATCACGGTTTAATGAAGATTATGTACAACGAATCACATCACACCGTGGAGACGGTAAACCGTACGTATGCACACACGACGATATCATTCCCATAATTGTTGAATGATATTAAAGTGGATGGTTTATAGTTTCTCAAAATGTGTATAATTTTATTTTATTCATATATTGGTTTTATTTAAACCAGTATACCTGTGAATTTAAGGTAGTGTTTAAAAACAGATTACCCCACGATGTGGGGACCGTAGGCTTTACATATGCACACGCAGTGATTTCATTTTTTTCGTAGAATGGATAGATGGTGAAATAGGGTTGTTTAACATTTATAATAACATATTAGTATATGATTGATATTGTAGTTATTATTTTATAATGAAACATATAAATAAGTTGATTTAGAAGAAGAATGAAACTTGAAAGAATACATAGAAGAGATCACTTCTTCCTTGACGTGACTCCTTTGAATTTCCACGTAGGGCAGCCGTGTTGGTCTTTTGAGAAGACCAGAACCTATATAATTATACTATGTAAGTTGAGCAGAGAAATGGTTATGTTTTAGAAGAGGTGTAAGGCTATAAATAGAGTAAATAAGAGATGGATGAGGTTCCCTTTTATAGGAGATTAGAGGGGAACTTTACGATACTCTCAAAAACATTAATTTATAATAAAATCAAAACCTACCCAAAAACATTCAAAGTGTCCCGAATTCAAAGAGTAGATGTGATAGGGATTTAATCTCATCAACCAATGAAATTTGGACAGAGTTTTCTGACAATATAAACCTTATCTTTTTAATTAACCCTTAGTTATTCTATTAATGTTTAATTTTGGTAATAAAATTATTAATACTTAATGGTAATTAATATTTACTTATGTGGTGTTAATTGAATATAAATGGATAAATTATGATATTTTAGACCATATAATTATCAATTTTTAATTTTGAAATATTTTTATGATTTTTAAAATAATTTAATAAAATGTTATGTTTATAAAATATCAGTAGTGTCAAATTTTACACTTTTAATTTACTAGGCTTTAAATAAAATTCACATAGAAGATAAATTCAAAAAATATATTAAATACACTTATAAATTTTCATAGTAACCTATAAAATTCATGGTGAACATTAATTATTTAATTTGATATTTCTTTTAATAGTTTTAAAACTATTTATTTGATATTTCTATTAATTATGTAATTTCTACATCACTATTACCTCATCATTAATTATAGTTATTTAATCATTAAAAATAATAAATAAATTCTAAGATGTGGGTAATTATTTTATATTTCTAGAGACTATATATAGTTTATTGTATCTCCTAATTATCTATAGATTAAAATTAATACACCAATATAAAAATAGATTGTTACACTTTGTCTATTTCATTAGGTTTTATTACATTCTAGTCATTTTCATAGGTATGTTCAAATTAAGTGATTCCATTTCAAAAAAAAATATGATAAGGGTATAATGTAATCCTAAAATTGTATTTTTATAGGAATTAAGATAAATTTATAATATTAATTTTAACCTTAATTACATGATTCACCTTTGACCATGGTAATAAAAATATTTACCAATGTTACCATTCATAATGCGCAAAAATAAAAGTTGGAAATTAACAAAATTTGGACGTAATGATTCCAAATATGGAATAACTTTTTAAAAATTAAAAAAAAAGAATATGTAGTAATTACTTTAAAATTAATCTCATTGTTGAGAAAATGAGTTTGAAAAGCTAAAACATTCCAAAAGATTGAAATGATTTTACCTATGAATTCAATGTAAAATTAAGGATAATGACAAAAATTAAATTAAATGGTAAAAATATTTTCTATTAATACATTAAAACCATTAAATGTTATAATTTAACCACATGAATTTTATCAATGAAAAATAATTGTTTTTAATTAAAATTTAGTATATTTTGACTATGCATAACAATATGAAAGTTATCGGAAAAATATCAAAAAAAAATTCAAATTAAACTTTTATAAATGAATAAAAAATAACATGATTATGTTGACATATATACACCAATAATCTGTTAATGACTTAATTTAAAATGGGTTCTCCTGTCAAAGGAGTAAAATTATCCTTTTTAAATTACATTAAATATGGATTTATTCAGAACCTATTACAAAAATATTTATTCAATGAATATCAAAAATATATTATTAAGTTTATAAGAAACATATATATATATATATATATTATTAATTTAATTACCAAATGTAATTCACTCTAAAATATAAATATCTAATTGATATATGTTTTTCATAATTAATTTTCATAAGTTAGTTATAATTATTCCCACTATCCTAACGATGAAGCTATAACAATAATTTTATATTAAGGGGATATCATAGTCTGTGTAAACTCATGATTGCGTGCATAGAAATCTACTGAAAGATAAAAATTATTTAAAGAAAATATTTGATAAAAACATCCTGGTGTAACATTCTACCCCCTTAAATTAGATTTCTCCCTCAAAATTCATCACTTAGAAACAAATAGATTAGGAAACCTATACTTCATCAAATCCTCAATTTCTAAAGTATCTTCATAAAATTTTTGGATACACCATAAAATTTTAGCCAAGTGAGTGGTCTTGTTTTGTAGAACTTTTTCACTACGATCCAGAATCTATATCAGTTGTTCTTAATAAGAAATATCATGCTCTAGTGGTACGACTTCTGAGAATATTACATGTGAAGTATTAGGTATTTACTTTATATAGAGGGATACATGGTACATATCATGAACTTGAGAGTGATTCGTTGGAAGAGACAATCATTAAGCAACCTTCCCACCACGATCTAGAATTTCAAAAGGACCGATATACCGATGGCTCAACTTACCCTTCTTTACAAATATCATTACTCACATCCAATGGGATATTTGTATAAAAACCTTATCCCCCACTTAAAAATAAAGACCATTTCTTCGATCGAAATCATATATTTTTTTGACATTGAGATGAGCTTATGTGTTATTTAATAGATCTGATCTTTTGTGCCTTTTCATCAACAACATCAGGTCATAATATCTTTCTTTACTCAACTTTATCCCAACAAGTTTGACTTCTACACCAATTTCTATAGAGGGATTCATTAGGAGACATCTGAATACTGGAGTGAAAGATATTATTGTAATAAAATTCCACCAATGGTAGGTGTTGATGCGAAACACCTTTTAAATCCATAGATAATGATCTTAACATGTCCTCTAGAGTTTGAATTGTTCTCTCAGATTGACCGTTTATGTAACACCCAAGGTAAATAAATAATATGAGATATTTATATTTATCCCTATTTTTGAATAAAATTTTAATATTAATTTACAGGTAATTCTATGCTCGATGGCTTACCCAATACGCAACAATGAGTTACTTTGAAATCTTACATTTCACCCTAATAATAAAATAATTTTATTTTAAATGGTAGTTATCACATAGTCATTCTAATGACGGGAATGAAAAGAACTAACTAAAAAATTATTATATATGTTTTTCAAATATTTTTACTTTTTACAATAAATGTTAGAGGATTAAAAATGCGAATGAATCCAATTTTAAGCGTAAACATTCTAATATTCATTAAAAGGTCGATTAACCAAATTTTGATGGAGAACCTCTTTTAAATCCACCTTTTGAAAATTTTATCTGTTATATTTGACAAAATAAAATTCTTCTTTGTAATAGGGACATCAATATTTACTTTGTGTAAATTTTTGGTATTTTTCTGATAAAGTTCATTTTTAATGAATAGTGAAAAATGTTGTCTTTTAATTCAAAACCTATTTTTAATATAATTTATTTATATGATTAGATTATCTTTTTAATTGGTTTTAAAGTTAAATTAGATTATATTTTTACCATTTAATTCAATAGTGGTTATTGGAATTAATTTTACTTTGAAATTGGACTTAAACTAGGTTCAATCTTTTGATATATATTGTTTCATAAAAACAAGCTATTTGTTCTGACAGTGAGAATTAATTATTAAATTAATTAATGTAACTTATATGATTTTAATTCTGTAAAATAGTCATCATTTTGTGAATTCGGAATGTCAAATATAGATTAGGGTGAATGTTTGGTATTTTTCTGAAAAAACATCAATTTTTGAGGAATACTAAAACCACTAAGTTGTACTTAAAAAAATGATTTTTTGTTTAAATGAAATTTTACCACCTCTTTGTTTTGAATTTCAGAAATCTGACATACATGGTTTTCATTAGGAAGAAAAATTTGGTTCAATGAGATTAAAATACTTTTTGGTGAATAGTAACTTTTATGTTTTTAATCGCGATTAAAGGTAATTACTGTAATTTAAAGTAAAGATAATGTTATAATAATATGAAATAACTTTGACACATGTCTTAACTTTATTGTATGAGTCATGGCCAACCAATAAAATCCATGGGTCAACTTGGGGACCCCATGGAGCCACATTGGTAGGAAAATGACATTAATAACTTTTTATTTAAAGTTAAAATTAAAATTGTCACAAACATGTGTTGTTTTACTAAAAAAATCATTACATGGGGTTATAAAAGTAATATATTTGACTATAAATATTAATTAGAAATATAAAAATATTTCCTACATCGTGATATTTTTTTTATAATTTTTAGACATTATATAAATTAAATTATTTATGACACCATGAAGATGCAGTGATTACCTCATTATTCAACGATTTAAATAAAATCAAAAGATAATGTAAAATCTAAGACCTACACCTATCAAAAACCTATTGGATATATGGATTTCGAACTATTATAGCCTTATCCTATATATATATAATTGTGGGACCTTTAAAATTCGAAAATAATTTTATAATAATGTTACTTTTCAAGACTTTCCAAGAGTGCCCCTCCTCTCCCCTTATAAAACGCCCCCACCTCTACCACCTTACCCACACCTCTCAAGCATTTGGCTCAGCCAAAACCTTACCATTTTGTCTCTCCAAATCCATCTCTTACTTCTTGAAGTATCACTTTGGGAAGAAGTCTTTCCAAGGAATCTTTTGAGCTCAAATCAAAAAGAGTTACCCGATTTAAAGGTAAAGTCTTCCCTAGTGTTCTTTTGTTTTATTTTTCTTCTCCAACCCCCTAAAATTATTTTATTCCTTTATTTTGTAACAACACCAGCATCTAAATTATTCTTGGATGTTTTTAATAGAATGATTCGTGCTACACTTACACACACATCCGTCTAATGGTTAAAGAACATACTGTTTTTTGTGGATGGCGAATTACTACCTCACGAAAAGATGATTGTTCAATATTCTTTTAACACCTTTAAAGATGGACATTATGATGTCACTATATTTTATATATGATATATATGGTATTTATGTTTACTATATTCTTCTCTATTTTATATTTAAAACATACCTTTATTCATTACATGTTGTGCAAATGCGATAATTTTATATGAGGAAGTGTGGACTACCGCCCCCTCAAGTGATGTGACTCATTCTTGAAACATATGGAATGTATAAAGAATGAAATAAATAAACATATGTGACATATATAACATATATATTATTCTGGAATTATAATATATATATATATCTCATTTATTTTTAATTCCATTAAAATGAAAATAAATGAAAGTAGTGTTCATGCGTACGTACGACCTACCGTCTCCATGAACGGTGCTTTTCATTTTTTATCTCCAAATGTTATGGAATAGTATAAAATGAATAATTAATGGAAATATATGATATTTTACTCATTAATACTAATCTGGAAATGATTTACTTATAACTACGTGGGAAATCATTTTCAAACAAGTTAATTTTTTACTCATGTACCAAACATCGGCAAAAACGTCTGATATGAACTAACATTATTAAACAATTATTATAACATTATATTATGTGATATGAACTGAATAATAATCTTTAAATGTGGTCCTTATGATATTATAAATTGACTAAAGTTTATTATTCAGGAATATAATGAAACGAACAAGACAAGTCAGACTTGAGGTAAGGGATCCTACCCCTCTCTTTCTTTTTTAAGTACACTCTTTTATGTCATTCCTTTTAAGATCATCTTTCTTATGATTGAGATGTTATTTTATATTACTCTTACTATAATTTTTATGTTCATATGATGAGAGATCCTATTTTCTCTCATCAATGCATTTTGGAATTTTTGATTGGTGTCGTTAGGCTGCCGAATTTTCGTAAGAGATCCAACCTCTCTCTTTCTTTTTATGTACTCTCGTTTATGTCACTTATTTTAATCTCCTATTTGTTATTTAGGGGTGTGTTCCTTTATATTACTCTTTCTGTAAATTTTATGTTAATATGATGAGAGACCATATTTGATCTCATCAATCCATTTTTGGATGATTTAAGTGGCGTCGTTAGGCTGCCAAGTTTTCGTAAGGGATTTTTCATCTCAATTTTATTCCCGTGATATTTATGCTACATTTTACACCATTTAATTTGAGTGGTATATGTACTACCCATTATTCTACACTTTCTGTAATATACTTTCGTTTATAAGTGTTAAATCAATGTTGTATTGTCCTTCATTCATGGGGTGTATGTTTTGAAAGATACCCAAGTCGGTAAGGGAACCTTTCACCCTCCTATTTTTAAAAGATTCTTTTGTTGGGTCTTTTAATTTACATGTTGTAATGTTGGGATATGTTCTTTTATATTTTTTTGATGTAAATTTTATGTCCATGTGATGAGATACCATTTTTATCTATCATTAAATCATCTTCTGAATTTTGATGTGACGTCGTTAGGCTGTCGATTTTTGGAAAGGGAACTTCTTAACCCAATTTTGATTCTTTAGGATAAACATGTACTCCTTGAATATGTCATTCTATGAATATGTATGAATGAACTCTGATTGTTTTACACTTAATATCCACTTATATTTGGGGTATTCTTTTGTCACACATAATTATGTAATTGATTTATCCTTAATCCAAGGATATCATCTTTGTAAGGGACTTCATCTCAATCTCCTTTCATTGAGGCATATATTGTTCTAATACAAGACATTATTTTACACGGTTTATAAACCACTTTGACTTTTAATTTTATAAAAAAGGAATCTATTTCTACGAAGTGTTTTACAAAATGACAAAAAGGAGTGTTTCTTTTAAAGTATGCGGTGACAATTACATTTTCTGCCGCCGTGAGTGTTATTTGGTCTTTGGCTTTCTCAACAAGCCGTAATGTTTTTAAAATAAAATAAATACTATATATTCTTTTTGGAATTTTGGTATTGAAAGTGGTTTATATAATGGACTCTTTTATGACAATATATTTAAGTGATATATTGTGATCAAAGAGTGGAAATGTTTTCGTTCCATTATATTGGTTTTATGTCTTATGATTTTATAATGGTACATTGATATTTGACGGGTGGTAACGTGATAAACCATATGACGAGTGGTGCCGTAAATACCAGGATGGTTGGTTACGTTATAACCACCAATGCATTGGGTATGGAAGTCGGCCGTATGGCTATTACATTAAGTGATATGTGTGGAAGTCGACCATATGGTTATTCCATTTAAGTATGTTTATGTCCCAAGTTATCTTTACATGTTTTGTGTACTTTATATGGGTTTTATGGTAATCCTTTGGTTACAAAAGGTTATGTAATGATATTATATTCAATGAAGAGCATTTTCTACTTCATAAAGGTGAAAACTATTACTTTGATTAAGTATTCATAGTTTACTTGTTGTTTTGAAAAACTAACAGTTATCCTTCTTTGTGTATCCTTTACTGAGATTTTTATGCTCACCCCAAGTTTTTTTTAAATGTTTTTCACAGGAAATAATGTGGAATAGGGCCAAGTATGGGATCAAGGTAAAGTCAGGCATTCTTAAACATGGAAATAGAAATGATTTTTTTTGGAGTTCATGTTTTGAATAAAAGGAAACTTTGTAGATGTGTATACTGTGTAATATTTTGAGATGTAATAGTTATTGTCTAATTCTCTAAAACTCTAAACCTGAAAAGATCCTCTATGTGAATTCTTCCTTTAATTTAATATTAAGTAATGTTTAAGGCCATGGCCTTATAGTTGGTATCATAGGTCGGTTTAGACAACATTGGGGATTAGGAGTTTTTGTTAGACACATGGGTAGTCCCTATATCTATTATTTCAGTTAAATACTTGTTTTATAACTTTTTTCAGGTCAAGAAAAGTTAGTTACAAATGGAAGGAGGAGGATCTCAAAAGACATTCCTATATCTTCCTTATGTAATGCTTGCAATAATTATTGCAAAGTCATTTTCGGATGATTGTGAATGTTTTTCTATCATACAACTCAGTTCCAAGCAGTTGTTTGAGATATCCAACACCTCCACTATACCTCATTATCATTATGGATCTTGGGTTGTATTTAGAAAAATACTATTTTCACAATATTCACATATTATCAAGAAAGGTAAATATTATCAAGTTATTTTCAAATATTTTACCTTATCACAACAATTTGAAGCATATTATGATTTTAAAAATGGTGTTGAGGAAGGAGACCCTTGCACAACCTATTTATATTTTCTTTTAAAATATAGTCTCTCACCACATACTTATGTTATTTTAAAAGGACCAATAATAGAATGTTTCAACTCAAATTCTATCTGACTATTTTATAGAAATCATGTTTTATCAGATGTTTTGGAATTATATGTCATACATGATTATTTTCCAAAACTGTTTTGCTGTGAACAACCATATGACCCATGTTGTACAAGGTGTATTTGGAAGGAGGAAGAAAATTATTTCGAAGGATCTCTAAGTCATTGTTGTAATGCATGGGACTTATACCTACGTGAACAAGATGACAATGAAACCGAGTGGACACCATGATAAAGGTATGTTGTTATTCATTTTGGGAATCGTTTTATTTTATCTTATGGTGGTGAAATAAGACGTTAATAATTAAGATTTTGAGATCGTAATGAATTTGGATGAAAATGAGAGTTATAAGGAAACTATTGAGGTTAAAACATGTTAGGGTTATTTTTGGTGTTTTATAAAAAGGACAACACACATACTCTGTGACAACTTGTCACGTCGGACAAAGATGCGGGAATCGAACCCAGAACCAAAGTGCGACTGGTATTTATCGCCAACCACTGGACTACGTGAAGTCCCAGGTTAGTATGACATATTATTTTTAGTTAGATGATTTTATGAATTATGAGTATGTTGATCTTGGGTTATATATGGAAATTATTAAACTATCATGGAGGATATGTGATTAGGTCAATTACTTTTCAATATGAGACTTTTAGAGAAATGAAAGTTATTTGGAGATAAGTATTAATTTGTACCTTGGAAGATTATGTGACTAAATCCTTCAAATATTTGGGTTTCAATCATAGTTTGGTTTAATTTGAAGAATTTTATGGACAAATTGTTTATCTAATGGTCCTCGTTGAACTTTGGGTTTTGTTGGATAAATTTTAGAGATTAAGAATAGATTTTCTTTTTATAAAGGGTTATCCTTTTCTGGATTATCTGATCTTGTTATTACAATTTTTGTTTTGGTAAGGGTCTAAAGACATGGGAAATATATGTTTCTATTTTTTGGATTAGCTGATTCTCTAGAATTTGATTATAGTACTCTTAATGTGAACAAGTCTTCCTAAATATTCATCATTTGGGGAAAGTATGAGTTTGTGTAAGAAATATAGTAAAATTTGAATGTCAACATGACAAGTAAGTATTTTTCCTTAAGATCAAAACTAAATTCCTCAATAAAAAGTAACTTAGAAAAATGTTTTCTATTAACATTTCTTACTGTGGAATCGAATATCGTTTAACCCACCACAAGTTTCTGATTTTCTTGAGGTTAACTTTTTCCTAAAAATGTTTTCAATCACTCTCCCTCAGAACATGACCCTTTGCTTCTTCTTCAATATCCCTGTTTTCCTACATGGAATCCTTGTATGGGTTAACTCGGGAAACCTTTGTACTTATCTATCTTTATTTTAACGTGATTGTTTTACTGACTCTTGTTCCGATGTAGGACTTTCAATGATGTTTCTGATCCAAATTTTAAAATTGCGAGGATGCAATTCCCAAAAGGGGGGAAGGATGTAACACCCCATGTAAATAAAAAATACAAAATTTTTATATTTATCCCTATTTGTGAATAAAATGTTAATATTAATTTAAATGGAATTCTATGATCGATGGCTTACCCAATACGCAACAACGAGTTCCTTTGAAATATTACGTTTCACTATAATAATAAAATAATTTTATTTTAAATGATAGTTAACACCTAGCCATTGTAATGACAGGAATGAACAGAACTAACTGAAAAATGATTATATATGTTTTTCAAATATTTTTACTTTTTACAATAAATGTTAGAGGATTAAAAATGCAAATGAATCCAATTTTAAGCGTAATCATTCTAATATTCTTTAAAAGGTCGATTAACCGCCTTTTGATGGAAAACCTCTTTTAAATACACTTTTGAAAATTTTATGTGTTATATTTGACAAAATAAAAATCTTCTTTAGAATCAGGAAATTAAAATCTACATTGTGAAATTTTTTGGTATTTTTCCGATAAAGTTCATTTTTTAATGAATAGTGAAAAATGATGTATTTTAATTCAAAACCGCTTTTTAATCTAATTTATTTATATGATTAGATTATATTTTGATTTTGTTTTATAGTGAAATTAGAATATATTTTTACCATTTAATCCAATAGTGGTCATTGAAATTAATTTCACATTGAAATTGGACTTAAACTAGTGTCATTCTTTTGATATATATTGTTTCATAAAAACATGCTATTTGTTCTAACAATGGGAATTAATTATTAAATTAATTAATGTAAATTATATGTTTTTAATTTTTTAAAATAGACATCATTTTTTGAATTCGGAATATCAAATATAGCTTAGGGTGAATTTTTGGTATTTTTCTGAAAAACATCAATTTTTAATGAATAGTGAAACAACTAAGTGGTACTTAAAAAAACCGATTTTTCGTTTAAATGAAATTTTACCCCCTCTATGTTTTGAATATCAAAAATAAAAAATACATGGTTTTCATTAGGATGTAAAATGTGGTTCAATGGGATTAAAATAATTTTTTGGTGAATAGTAACTTTTATGTTTTTAATCGCGATTAAAGGTAATTAGGGTAATTTAAAGTAAAGATAATGTTATAATAATATGAAATGACCTTGAAACATGTACTAACCTTATTGGATGAGTCATGGCCGACCAAGAAAATCCATGGGTCAACTTGGGGTCCCCATGGAGCCACTTTGGTAGGAAAATGACATTAATAACTTTTTATTTAAAGTTAAAATTAAAATGTCACAAACATATGTTGTTTTACTAAAACAATTTTTACATGGGGTTATAAAAGCCTTATTTTTTACTATAAATATTTATTAGAAAGATAAAATTATTTCATACATCATGAAATTTTTTAATAATTTTTATACATTAAATAAATTAAATTATTTATGACACCATGATGATGCAACGTTTACCTCATTATTTAACGATTTAAATAAAATGAAAAGACAATGTAAAATGTAAAACCTAAACTTGTAAAAAACCTATTGGATGTGTTTATTTCGAACTATTATCACCTTATCCTATAAATATATAATTTTGGGACCATTAAAATCCAAAAATCATTTTATAATAATGTTACTTTTCAAGACTTTCCAAGAGTGCCCCTCATCTCTCCTTATAAAAGGCCCCCACCTATACCACCTTACCCACACCTCTCAAGACTTTTGATTGTCCAAACCCTGCCATTTTTGTCACTCCAAATCCCTCTATTACACCTAGAAGCCTCACTTTGGGCAGAATGTTTTCCAAGGAATCCTTTGAGCTCAAATCAAAAAGAGTTACCCGATTTAAAGGTAAAGTCTTCCTTAGTGTTCTTTTGTTTTATTTTTCTTCTCCAACCCCCTAAACTTTTTTTATTACTTTATTTTGTAAAAAACAGTATCTTAAATATACTTGTATGTTTTTATAATAAGTATTAGAGCTACACTTACACACACATCATTCTAACAGTTAAAGAATATACTGTTTCAGTGGATGACGAATTACTGCCTCACGAAACGATGATTGTTCAATATTCTTTTAACACCTTTAAAGGTGGCCATTATTATGTCACTGTATTTTATATATGATATTTATGATATTTATGTTTAATATATTCTTCTTTATTTTATATTTAAAACATACCTTTATTCTTTTCGTGTTGTGAAAATGCGATAATTTCATATTTGGAATTGTGGACTACCGCCCCCTCAAGTGATGTGACTCGTTCATGAAATAAATGGAATGTATAAAGAATGAAATTAATTAAAATATGTGACATATATAACATATATATTACACTGGTATCAATATATATATATATATCTCACTTATTTTTAATTCCATTAATATGACAAAAAAATGAAAGTAACGTTCATGCGTACGTACGACCTATCGTCTCCATGAACGGTGCTTTTCATTTTTTACCTCCAAATGTTATGGAATAGTATAAAGATAATATATGATTGATATATATGATATTTTAATCATTAATACTATTCTGGAAACGATTTACTTATAAATACATGGGAAATCATTTTCAAACAAGTTCATTTTTGACTCATGTACCAAACATCGGCAAAAACGTCTGATATTAACTAACATTAATAAAAAATTATTATAACATTATAATATGTGATATGAACTGAATAATAATCTTTAAAGGAGGTCCTTAAGAAATTATAAATTGACCAAAGTTTATTATTCGGGAATATAATGAAACGAACAAGACATGTCAGACTTGAAGTAAGGGATCTTACCCCTCTCTTTCTTTTTAAGTACAGTCTTTTATGTCATTCCTTTTAAGCTCATCTTTCTTATGATTGGGTTGTTATTTTATAATACTATTAATATAATTTTTATGTTAATATTATTAGAGACCCTATTTTCTCCCATAAATCCAATTTGGATGTTTTGATTGGCGCCATTAGGCTGCCGAATTTTCGTAAGAGATCCAACCTCTCTATTTCTTTTTAAGAACTCTCCTTTATGTCACTTCTTTTAAGCTCATCATTTTTATTTTGGCTGATGTTATTTTATATTACCATTTCTGTACATTTTATGTTAATATGATGAGAGTCCCTATTTGATCTCATCAATCCATTTTTGGAAGTTTTAAGTGGCACCGTTAGGTTGCCGAGTTTTCGTAAGGGATTTTTCATCTCACATTTATTCCCGTGAGATTTATGCTACATTTTCCACCATTTCGTCTGAGTGGTATATGTACTACCCATTATTATACTCTTTTTGTAATATAATATCGTTTTTGAGTATTTACATCCATGTTGTATTGTCATTCTTTCATGGGGTGTATGTTTGGAAAGATACCCATGTCGGTAAGGGAACCATTCACCCTCATCTTTTTAAAAGACTTCTTCTATTTGGTCCTTTAATTTACATGTTGTAATGTTGGGATATTTTATAATATATTCTTATTGATTTAAATTTTATGTCCATGTGATGAGATACAATTTTTATCTCTCATCATCTAATTTTCTGAATTTTAAAGTGACGCCGTTAGGCTATCGAATTTTTGAAAGGGAACTTCTTAACCCAATTTTGATTCTTTGGGATAAACTTGTACTCCTTGAATATGTAATTCTATGAATATGTTTAAATGACCTCTGATTTTGTTTTACACTTAATATCCACTTATATTTGGTGTATTCGTTTGTCACACATAATTATGTAATTGATTTATCCTTAATCCAAGGATATCATCTTTGTAAGGGACTTCATCTCAATCTCCTTTCATTGAGGCATATATTGTTCTAATACAATACTTTCATCTATACGGTGTAAAAACCACTTTGAATTTTAATTTTAAACGAAAGGAATATTTTTCTATGAAGTGTTTTACAAAACAACAAAAAGGAATGTTTCTTTTAACGTATGCGGTGAAAATGACTTTTTCCGCCGCCGCGAGTATTATATAGTCTTTGGCTTACTCAACAAGCCATAATGTTTTTAAAATGAAATAAATACCATATACTCTTTTTTGTATTTTGGTATTGAAAATGGTTTTTATAATTTATTTGTTATGTCAATATATTTAAGTTATATATTGTGATCAAAGTGTGGAAATTTTTCCTTTCCATTATATTTGTTTTATGTCTTATGATTTTATAATGTATCTTAGACATTTTATGGGTGGTTACATGATAAACCATATGATGGGTGGTGCCGTGAATACCAAGATGGGTGGTTACGTTATAACCTCCAATTAATTGGGTATGGAAGTTGGCCGTATGACTATTCCATTAAGTGATATGTGTGGAAGTCGACCGTATGGTTATTCCATTTATGTATATTTATATCTCAAGTTACCTTTATATGTTATGTGTACTTTATATGGGTTTTATGCTAATATTTTGGTTTCAAAAGGGCAAGTAATGATATTTTATCCAATAAAGAGTATTTTCTGCTTCATAAAGGTGAAAAGTATTACATTGATTATGTATTCATGTTTACTTGTTGTTTTGAAAAACTAACAGTTATCCTTCTTTGTGTATCCCTTACTGAGCTTTCTATGCTCACACCAAGTTTTTTTAAATGTTTTTCATAGGACATAATGTGGAATAGGGTCAAGGATGGGATCATGGAAAAGTCATGATTTCTTAAAAAAGGAACTAGAAATGACTTTTTTTTGGAGTTCATGTTTTGAAAAAAAAAACTTTGTAGAAGTGTCTACTGTGTAATCTTTTGAGATGTAATAGTTATGGTCTAATTCTCTAAACCTCTAAACCTGATAATATCATCTATGTGAATTATTCATTTAATTCAATATTAAGTAATGTTTAAGGCTGAGGACTTATAGTCTATATGTGGATGATAAGAAGTGCTAAAACATAACTATTTATCAAGAGCATGCCGAAGACTTCTCCTGAACTTTGAGGTAAACCTCAGATCCTGATCAGATATAATGAAAAGTGGTACTTCATTAAATCTTACCACATCCTTTATATATATCCAAGAAAGATGATCATGAGAGAAATCCTATCAAATATAAATGAACTATGCCAACTTCGTAAGGTGATAAACTATAACCCAGATAACATTATTGCCGTATGGATGTTCTGGGAAGTTCACTAACAAAGTCCATAGTGATGTTTTCCCATTTCCATTCTAGTATGGGTAAATGTTATAACAACCCATTAGACGTCATTCTTTCAGCCTTAGCTTGCTGACTAAGAAATCATCGAGAGACGCATTCAGCGACATCCCATTTCATGCCATCCCACCCGACGTACTATTTCAGGTACCTATATATCTTTGTGCATCTAGGGTGAACTGAGAATCAAGAACTATGAGACTCATCCAATATATCCTTATTTAATTATGTTATGGGAGGAATGAAAACCCAATTTATAAACCTTATTATTTCATCACAATCAAGGTTGAATTAAGGAACATTTCTCAGTCTATTTTGTAACTCTACATCTTATTTCTATGCCACTTTAATCTTCAGATGTATGTACGGTTGTACATTCATTTGAGAAAGATAAGATTTATCTCCTTTTGCTATAATTCCAAGATCCATTCTTTTAAAATCCATAAATATTGGATATTTATTGATCCTCATTGTGGATATGATGGCATGGTCTGGTCGACATAATGCATCTTCCACCTTGTTTACTTTCCTAGGGTGGTAATGTAGTGAACTGTCGTAATCTTTAGACAACTCCAACCAACATCTTTGGCACATATTAAACTCATCTTCTATAGAAATATATTTTAATCTATTATGATCTGAATAAATATCACACCTTTAACCATAAAGATAATTCCTCTATATCTTTATTTCAAAAATTTCTACAGCTAACTCTAAATCATGAGTAGGGTAATTTTGCTCATGGATTTTCAACTGTTGTGAGGCATAAGCTATCACCATATCTGTGACATCCCAGGTGAATAAAGAATCTAAATTTTTTATATTTATTAAAATTTGTGAATTATATATTAATTTTAATTTAAATGGAATTCTATTTTAGATGGCATACCCAATACAGAACAATGGGTTTCTTTGAAATCTTATGTTGCACACAATGAGTAGTCATACTGAAAAATAAAAATATAATATTATTTTAAATGGCAGTTAACACCTAGTACATGTATTGGTAGGAATGGAAAAAACAAACTTCAATATAAATATACATGTTTGTTAAATATTTTTACATTTACCCAATAAATTTTAGAGGCTTAAAATAAAAAGGAATTCAATTTTAAGCATAAATACTAAAATATTCCTTTAAATGTTGATTTAGCTCCATTTTATGGAGAACCCTCTTTAAATTTATTTTTCGTCACTTTAATATGTAAAATTTGACTAAATAAAATTCTTTTTTATAATCGGGACGTCAAAATTTACGTTGGGAGAATTTTTGGTATTTTTCTGATAAAACTCATTTTTAATGAATAGTGAAAATACTATATTTTAAATAAAAACTGCCTTTTAATCTAATTTATTTATAGGGTTAGATTATATTTTTAGTTAGTTTTAAAGTGTAATAATATTATGTTTTTACCATTTAATACAATTTTGGCCATTGTATGTAAGTTCACATTAAAGTTGGAGAATAATAAGTTTCAATATTTTGATAGTTATTATTTAATAAAACCACGCTTTTTATTTTGATAGCGGGAATTAATTATAAATTAATTTATGCCACTTAGGTTTTTTGAATTTGTAAAAATGTATTCCATATTTTGAATAAGGAGGTCAAATTTTTTTAAATAGGTAACTTTTATTTTTAGACATTATGAATATTTACTTTAGTAAAAATTTTATTTACCATTTTTAAAGGGTAAATCTGGAAAATAAGGGTAACAAAATATTATTATTATAATATTAAATTATCCTAACATGTGTCCTAATCCTATTTGATGATACATATCCTACCATTTTCATCCTTGTGTCGATTTTGGGTCTCCATGGAGCCTCATGGGAGTGATAATGATACTTTATATTAATTAATTTAAAGTAAAGGAAAAAATGGCACAAACATATATCTTTTTGTAAATAAAATTATTAAACAAGGTTATATAAGTTATATCATTGAATATAAATATTAATTTTAAATCTATAATTATTTCCTACGTCATGATATTTTTTTATAATTTTTATATATCAAATAAATTAAAATATATAATAAACAATAATGATGCAGTATTTACCACATTAATGAATGATTTAAATAAATAATATTACAATGATTAAAACAATATCCAAAACCTGTATAATTCTTATTGGATGATTTTATTTCGAACATGAGTCATATTATCTTATTCTTTAACGAGTTTTGGACCATTATCAACCGAAAATAATTATATAATAAAATAATATTTTCTAGCTTTCTTAAAGAGCCCCTCCCACCTTGTAAAAATCCATCACTTCTAACCCATTTAACCCACATCTCAAGCCCCTTGGGTTATCCCACCTATGCCCAAATATTCTCCCTATATCCCTATCCTATTTATAGAAGCCTTCCCCTAGGTATAAGTAAATTCAATTCATCCATTTGTTTCAAACCAATGTAAGATACCCTATTTAAAGATAACTTATTCTCTTAAGTTATTTTATTTTTTTACCTCTCCAACATGAAAAATATTTTTATTAATTTATTTTATAAGAAATATAGTATCCCAAATATACTAGGTTTTTGTTATGATATGTATTAGAACTAATCTTACTCACACCTCCATCTAATGGTTGAATAACATATTGTTTTTGTTGACGATGAACTACTGCCTCACGAAACGATGATTGTTCAAATATCTCCAACCACCTCTCATCGTGTCCATTATGATAAAAATGTATTTATATGAGATATATATTATATTTATGTTATCTCTTTACTTCTCTATTTTTCTTTTATATCAATCCTTTAGGGTTTTCCTAATGGATAAATAAAATAATTTCATTTGAGGAACGGCGGACTACAACCCCCTCAAAGTGATATGAATCGTTCATGCCATACGTGGAACATATAAAGGATGGATTTAATGAAATTACATATTATATTATACTAGAATTATAATATACCTATTTATCATTATGTTTTTATTCCATTAAATATGAAATAGAAATAATAGCAGTGTTCATGCGTACATACACCTTATCGTCTCTATGAACGGTGCATTTCATTTCTTATCTCCAAATGTAATGTACAATTATAAATAAATATATCTACCAGATACATAATATATAAATTATATATAAATAATAAATATAATTCTGGAGATAATATAATCTCTACCGTATGGACAATTTATAATTATAACAAGTTCATTTTTAAATCAAGTTCCGAACATCGACAAAATGTTCGATATGAACTCATATAATTAAAAAAATGTTATAGAAAGGTATTAATTTCTATAAAAGGAATAATAATATTGAAAAAGGTTATTAAGATAGTAGATATTAACTTTCGTTTATTATTTAGAAGATTAATGAACGAATTGGTCAAGTCATACACGAGGTATGGGGATTCTTATCTCACTTTTAATTCTATGAGATTTCCATTGTTCACCACTTTTTTCTTGCTTGTGGTGTATTTTTTACTGCCATTTTATATATATTATCATGATTGTCTTTATATTAATTTTATTCTGTGATTCATTTGGTGGTTATTAACTTTTTTTCATATGAATCGATTGATTACAATGTGGTAAGAGGTTTCTTATCTCACGTTTAATTCTGTGAGATTTCCATTATTCTCCACTTATTTATTGAATATGGTGTATTGTGTACGGAAATTTGATATATATTATCATTATTCTCCTTAATTAATGTTATTCTGTGATTAAGTTGGTGGTTATTAACTTTTGGTCATCTGAATCGATTTATTACAATGTGGTAAGGGGTTTTTATCTCACTTTTTATTCTCATGAGATTAATGCTATATTTTCCGCTATTTCCTTTTATGTGGTGTATGTACTACCCATGATTGTATTATTTGATTAATATAATTTAATTTATGGGAATTTAAATCTTCATTTTCACCTCCTTATTTCATGTGTTTTATGTTTCGTAAGTTACCAAATCAGCAAAAGAACCTTTCCCCATACTCTATCAGTCAAAGGCATCTTTTATGTCACATATTTTAATTTACTTTTTATTATGTCTGGATATGTTATTATATATCCCTATTTCATTAAAAGTTATGTACATGTGATTATAGAACCATTCCAATATCATCAACTCATTTTTATAATTTTAATGTGACGCCATTAGGCTGTCGAATTTCTATAAGAGAAAATCTTAACCCAATTTAAATTCTATGGATTAAACTTCTACTTCTTTATTATGTCATGATATGAATATTTTTGAACATCCTATTTTTTTTACACTTAATATTGACTTAAATTTGGTGTACTCTTTTTTCTTACACATAATAATGTAATTTATTTGTCTTTAATCTAAGGATATGATATTTGTAAGGGACTTTGTCTCAATTTACATTCCATTGAAACTTTTCTATTTTTATACACCAATTTACTTTTATATGGTGTATATAATTACATTTTGACATATAATATCATTATATCCTTATTATAATGATATTATAATCTTTTTTAATGTTTTTCTATAATTATTTTTATTCATGTGTTTTCTCAAGAGGTAAGGGACTCATAAACTAAAACATTGTTTTAAATGTTTTAATGATTTATTCCTCTAAATGTTTCTCATTAATGTCCATGTTTTCAAAATAGTTTTAAGAATTTATTTATATGGAAGTTAATGTTTTAAAATTTTAATTCATTTAAAAGGTTTTAATGTGGTATAGGACATTTTTATTCCAAAAATCACTTTATAAAATGTTTTAAAAGGTTTTGAAAATGGTGTGATTAATCATTGATTAAGGAAATTTCTTGAAATGATATATTGTGATTGAAGTGTGGACATGTTATCTTTCCATTATTCTTGTTTTATGTGTTATTAATATGTTATGTTTATTGGGAATTGTTTATGTATTTGTGTGGGTCCTTGATAAACCTAGGGGGTGAGCCTAAGATAGCTCTCCAATAAACTGGGTAACATGAAGAAGGTAAACGTTCATGTTTCTCTTAAGAGATTTAGGGAATATACTATGATGGGTATTCAAATGTAACTCACTATGTCACTATGATAGATACCATGTAAATATGTTATATATGTCCCAATATACTATTACAATTTATGATTTCAATGAGTTATTCATAAATCTTATAATCTCATGAGGTATGTTATGATTGAAATTTACCATTTCATTGATTTGAAGAATTTTATGGGTTAATGTTTCCTTTCCTTATTTTATAACCCTTATGAATCCTTTTATTCTCATCCCATGTTTTTGAAATGTTTTCCACATGACTTAAAGATGAATAGGGTCTAGGATGAGATCAAGGAAAAGACATTTTATCAAAAAAAATGGAACTATACATGTTTCTTTTTAAGAGTTTATTTTTTTTAAAATGGATACTGAGTACTAGTGGATACATGTAATTTTCATGTTGATGTGTAATAGTTATAGCCCAATTCTCTAAAACTATAGACCAGAAAATATCCTCAATGTGAATTATTCATTTAATTCATGATTATGTAATGTTTTAAGGCTGGGTCCTTATAATATCATTTTCCATGAGAACACACCCCAACCCCTTCTTGGATACAACACTATAGATCACAGACCTTTATCCAATACAAGGAAGTGTGAGCATAGGTACACTGGATAACATTCTTTTTAGCTCTTTGAAATTATCTTAAATGTCCTCTGTCCAAATGAAATTAACTCTTTTTTGAGTCAACTTGGTGAGTGGATTAGATAATAGTGCAAAATCATTCCCAAAATTTCAATAAAATCCATCCAAACCAAGGAAAAATTGGATCTCAGTAACTGTTACTGGTCTCAACCATATTTCAATAACCTCTATTTTGGCTAGATCCAAATATATCCCTACTCCAGAGATTTTGTGACCCGAAAAATGAAACTTTTTGAAGCCAAATTTCAAACCTTGTAAATTTGGCATAAAGATTATCCTTTATCAGGGTCTTTAGTACAATTTTTAAGTGATCTTCATGTTCATACATGATCCATGAATAATCAAGAATATCATCTATAATGACTACCTACATATGATCATGATAGTATCTAACGTCTCTTTTCATTAGATCCATGAAGATAGTAGGGGAATTAGTAAGACTAAAAGGAATATCTATTAAATCATAGTGTCCATACCTTGTATATAATTTCATTTTTGGTATATCCTCTTTTTGAACATTAATTTTCGATACCCTGAAAGAAAATAAAACATAAAAATGCATTGATCTCTAGGTAGTTCGTCAAATAATTCATCAATTCAGGGGAGAGTATTTTTGTTCTTGATAGTGATCATTTTATTATCTTGATAATTAATGTAGATTCTCATTGAACCGTCTTTCTTATTATCAAAGAGAACATGTGCTCTCAAAGGTGACACACTAGGGTGTATGAATCCCTTCTCAATATTCTCTTGGATTTTCTTCTTCAGTTCTTGCATCTCAATTGGGGCCATTCTATAAGGTGTCTTTGAAATTTTCATATAACCCAATATGAGTTCTATTTAAAACTAAAATTCACAATTTCGTGGAAGATATAAAAATTCATCTTGTATGAAATCATAAAAATACCATAAAATTAGAGTATTCTTAATCATGATTCTCTTCCCATCCTTTTGAGATAAATAAGCTTCATTTATCTAAATTAAGACCCATAAGAAGGAATAAATTTCAACTGGATTGTTATATTCATCATTTCACAGATAGATGACCTTATATTGATTTGGAATATGAAATTTGACTTCTTTTATTTGTCAATTGATCTTATATCCATATAAATAAAGCCATACCATGCCAATAATCACATCAAATACCACTATAGGAAGGATCACTTGATTTTCATGAAGCACATGCCCACACACTTCAATTGGAAAATAATTGTAATCTTTTGATGTGACTGGTGTTCCATTATGAATTGTCACTACTTACTCAACATCTAATTGTTGAGGTAATATGGTGATACCCTTATAAAATTCTTCATAAATAAATGATAGGGTGGATCCAAAATCAAATAAAACATTTTCTACTTTAGAGTGGATGGTAAGTCTACCTTTCAACACTCCCTTATCGTATTCCTCATCACAAATAGAAATTTCATGTGACCTTCCTTTTTCATTGGCCATAAGTGTTTGTTGACGTCGATCATCATCAATAACCCTAATATTACTGAATTGATTGACATAATGCCCCATTTCCATTCACTGTTAACATTCAAGTGTAGGATGTGCATTCTGTGTTGCCTTTTCTTATTTCTCATCATTAGAAATATTTTTCCAATCACATTTTCATTCAACTAACTGATGACATTCTTTTCCATACATAAAACATTTACTTGTACCTTTAAGATATTTACATCCATTTTTCTTTCCACACATTGAGCATAACGGAAAACTCGTCTTCTTTTCAGTGTGGTCATTATATTTTCCTTTGAATTCCATTTGCCTCTTCTTATCAAACCCATATGACTGATGGGATACTCCTATCTCTATCTCAACCTTGAGAGAACATCAAGAAATTTCCTTGTAACTGTCGAAGTCCCTTATGGATAATTCCCTTCAGAGACCTGTTTTTAAGCCATTAAAGAATTGATCGATATTACTCTCAGGTAAGATTTTAATTACAGAATCATACCTTGAATATCCTGTAATATTTTCTTCATACTTACTAATGGATTCATCACCCTTTTTCTTCAGTTCAAGAAAATCATTATCTATCATTGATCGAATAATACGAGGGATGTAATTATTGAAAAATAAGTTCATGAACTCATCCTATTCTGTGGACTCAATTTTATCTCTTTGAATTGTATTCTTGATAAAATTATACTATCGATCAGTTTAAACTTCCAAAAGATATACTTTTAAGATTAATTTATTATGTTTAGAACCTTTTAGAAATGAAAATATCTTTTCTGTGGTACTGGTACATTTTTCAGTGACTAATTGATCTGAAGAAACACTAAATGAAGCTAGACACTGCCTAATGAAGGATTCAACATAATTTTATTCCTTCATTTTCTCGTTTGGAAGTCCTACATGATTCATAGCATGGGAATGTTGTGTGATCATATCTATAATATTTTTCATTCTAGTTCCCATAACATTAGTTTGCTCAGGGGGACAATCATTGCATTTCCCATCGCATTCAACATTAAAGTGGTTCCTTTGGGTTCCATCCATAGAGTAAACCCAATAAGAATAGTGTGGGAATCACATATCATAAGAGGAAAACCACATAATCAAGGATAAAATTTCAATTTAGCACACTTTTGGTTTTATAATTTTTTATTCCTGACCCTTTGAATAAAAAAAGTATTGTATCCAATACATAGACATATCCTTACGGTTCTTACTGTGACATTCTCTTCCTAGTTCCAATGGTTAACTATAAATTTTCTCTTATACCAAATATAAGGACCCAGAAGTTATATACATTTCTATTACATCATATTTAAAGTATATGTATTACAAAAATTAACAAAACCATTATAGGACTGTATTGGTATTGTGTCTTTAGAAACTAGTAATCATAAACAACTAGTTTGTAAAACATCTACAATGTCTCCCATTCATTTAATCATAACTAGACTCCTTTTTGGAATATCATATTTAATAACCTTCTTCATTACATGGGGAAAAGGAACATAAAATATGGTGGGATTAAATGCTCAATAAGGGTAAACAAAGGAAATATCAATCATATCAAATTCATAAGAACATAACATTTGAAAATCTTATCCTACATAAGAGATCAAAATATCATGTCATGGGATAAATAATTGAAGTGAAATGTAATCCCAATAATCATAACAAATGGCATGAGTCTTTTCGGCATACGCACATAAGAATAGAAAATCATTTCATATTAGTCAAAGCACATTGAGCAGACCATCATAGTGGAAAAATTCCATTATTAAACTGAGTTCACTACTCATTTTAGTCCTGTGTCACTGAACCAAATTATCTTGTCATTCTTTCCATGTCTATCTCATGAGATATACATATTTGCCCAATTCAATGGAGGTAGATATAGTTTCCACCCATATAATAATGAAACCATTCTTATGTGTTCCACAAAAACAAAAATCATACATCATAGCATAACACATATAATAAAATGGGATTTTTAAACATCATGCCATCATAACATAATCTATATAAGATAAAAGGACTTCATAAAAATAATTCCATCATAAATTAATCAAATAAAAGTAATAATTGGGATAGAAACATAACCCTATGTCATATTAGATGTAAAACAATTTTGATAAAAAACTTGAACATAGTTCTTGGGGAACATATCCTTTCTTCTTCAAAAACAATTTATTTTCTTAATATGTCATCAAATTTAAAAAGAAAAGATGTTAATTGAAAATAAACAAGAAACAATTTAACGTATTATTCATAGAAATAATTCTCTATGAATGCTTAATAATCAGTTCATGTCGTATAAGTTAAAAAAACATTATCCTCATACTTTTTCTAGAAATGTAAAAACGTACCTTGTATGGTAAACAAAAGAATGATTCATTCCATACCATGTGGTAAAAGTAAGAAAAGGGTAAAAATAACATTAAAAACATGGATGAACAGTAAAAATTTTATGAAATTGTTTTAGATAACGTGGACATGGATGATAAATATAACCCCAGTGAAGACTTACGAATAATCAATTTTGGATATAAATGAGATTCAAAAAGTTATCCTTTACCTTATGTCCGATATGATTAGTATGAATACAAACCTCCAGTATAATGATTTAAATAAAGTTATGTATTTATTATAGATTGATAATAATTTTTATGATGACATTTATGATCATATTTTCATCAGTTTGTCAGTAACATTTCATTATTACTCGTTATTCGGGTATTAACTACTTTATGTACTTATGTATGTTTTGTCATATAAGTAATTATTTTTATTTTTAGGTAATAGTTATATCATTTAAAGCATGGTATTAGTGTAATATATATCATATATATTCATTCAATTTATTTATATTATCTTGGTTTAATGAATATCACATAGAAAAAATCACATTGCACCGTGGAGACGGTAAGCCGTACATACGCACACATGACGATATCATACCCATAATTATCGAATGGTATTGAAGTGGATGGTGTATACAATTTCATAATTAGTATAGTGTTATATTATTTATATATAGTTATTATTTACACAATTATACCCATCCAAATAAGGTGGTGGTGAAAAAAAGATTACACCACGATGTGGAGATGGTAAGCAGTACATACACACATGCAGTGATTTTATTATTTCATAGGATGGATAGAAGGTGAAATATGTTTTTTTCAAATTTCTAATAACATATTATTTTATGAGTGATACTGATGTTATTATTTTATAAATAAAAAACTGAATAAGAGAAATTAGATGAATAAAGAGATTTGAATGAATTAGTAGAAGAGATTAGCTCTTCCTCGAAGTGCCTCCTTTGAATTTCCACATAGGACACTAGAGATGGTCTCTTAAGAATACCAACACCACCAAAATGTTATTAGTGATGTTTAGAAGAGTAATAGGGAGGGGTTTGACGAGAATGAAGAAACAAAATGGAGTGATGAGGAGATGAAGGAGGTTTCCTTTTATAATAGAGGAGAGTGGCACTTAAGGAAAATCTCAAAAACATTAATTTATAATAAAATAAAAACCTACCCAAAAACCACCAATTTACCCATAATTAGATAATGAGATAAGATATGTTAATCATCTAATCAACTAATAAATTTTGGAAAACTTATTTTCTCAATTTAAACATTATATTTTTAATTGACCCTTAGTTATTCTATTACAGTTTAATTTTGGTAATAACATTATAAATATTTAATGTTCAAGAAAACTTACTTATGTTGTGTTAATTGAACATAAATGTATAATTTATTATATTTTAAACATTATTATTATCACTTTGAGATTTGTAAATATTTTTATGATTTTCTAAATAATTTAGTAAAAAGTAATCTTTATAAAATATCAATACTGTCAATTTTACATTATTCGTTTATTAGACAATAATTAAAATTCACAAAGAATATAAATTATAACCAAAAAATTAAATACACTCATACCATGTCATAGGAACCTATAAAATTCATAGATAACATCAATTAGTTAATATGATGTTTTTAAAAAAAGTTTAAACACATTTATTTAATATTCTTATTAATAAAATAATTTTTACACCACTATTGTGTCATCATTAACGGTAAATATTTAATATATAAAAATTATAATTTTTTTTGATAATGTGGGTAATTATTTTAGATTTTTAGAGAATATCTAATGTCAATTTCATCCCCTAGTTATTAATATATTAAAATTACTACACATATATAAAAAGTGATTATGACACTTTGTCCATTTCATTAGTTTTTATTACATTCATTTAATTTTCAAAGGTATGTGGTAATAAAGTGACTCCATTTCGAACAATATATCATAAGGGTCGAATTTAATCATCCAATATTATTTTTACATGTGTGAAGGTAATTTTATAATATTATTTTTACCCTTAATTACCTGATTCACCTTTAACCATGATAATAATTTTTTTTACAAAAGATAATATTCATAATGCTCCAAAACAAAAGTAGCATATTAACATAATTTAGAACTAATTATTCCAAATGTGCAATCCATTTTTCAAAATTCAAAACACATAATTTTCTGTAATTAATTTCATATTAAAACAGTTTTTGAGAAAATGGTTTTGAAAAGTTAAAACATAGAAAAAGATAGAATTTTTTTCCTACGAATTAAATTTAAAATTAATGACAATGAAATAAATTATATTAAATGGTAAAAAATATTTTATTTATACTTTAAAACCCTTAAATATTATAATTAAACCCTATAAATTATCCTAATGAGAAAATAATATTTTAATTAAAATTTAACATATTTTATCTAGTAATCTAAATATGAATGGTGTTAGTAAAATATCAAAAGTTTATTCAAAGTAAATTTTTATACCCCAATCCCAAGTAATATGTTTATGTTGTCATATAGAAATCATTAATGTTTCAAATACTTAATTTAAAATGGGTTCTCCATTCAATGGTTTAAATTAACCTTCTATTTGAATACATGAAATAGTTTTTTATTCATATCCTATGACTAAAATATTTCTTGAATGAGTATAAAGAATAATTTATTAAGTATATAACACATATATATCTTCTTAATTTAATTACCAAATGTATTTCACCTTAAAATAAAATTATCTAATTGATTTACATTTCTCATTATGCATTTTATTATGTTAGTTAGACCGAATTTCCTGAAGGCCTTCGTTTTAATTTTTTTATAGATAATCCCCCTTTTAAGGGCTGAAGGGGAACCCGTATACGACCTGTAGGCCCAAGGCACAAGGCCCGACATGACCTGCAATACATAACCCAATGTCCCAGAGGCGTACCATGCCCATTACATGACCCGTCGGTCTAACCCACTAGAACTGCCCCTCCCCGGTAATTTTATATTAAGGACATGTCACAGTTCGTGTAAACTCATGATTGCGTGCAAAGAAAGATACTGAAGGATAAAAATTAATTTAAGGAAAATATTTCCCAAAAATATTCAGGTGTTACAACACTACTTTGTAGATCGGGACACTCTTGCCCTGGTGTACCACATCCACCCCACCAAATGGTAAAGCCTTTGGAGCACCAACTCCCTTCCTGATAGAGGGTAATAAACCCTATTATAGAAATTAGTATTGGTCTTGATCCCTCATATACACCTATATATAAAGGATTCTTATAGAAACTTTACCCATGCCTCATCCTGCCACATGACCGATGCTCAATTGATGGTTGGGGTCACCAACCGTTCATGTTTTCCGACCAGCCACACTGATAATAGAAAACATGATCACCACCATAGGAGGTTAAACCTCTCTTATTACTAATACTCACATTTACAACCTTATTGTAAATCCTAAAATGATGATTCCTTACCTCAAAATTTTCACCACTCATTCGTACAACAATAACCACATGTCCACTACATAAATCCCAATTTTGGTTCCCTTGTTATATAAGGGAATGATCCAATACCTATAAAAACCTCGTAAAGTAGATTATATTTACCTAGGATATGATATCATATATAATAATATCCTAGAAACATTTCTAAATAGGTTCCTAATCTCCGACCAATGCTAGAATGAAGAGACACAAGTAAGTGAAATAGATAGCATAACACATCACTAATACAACCCCTTGGGTCCAACTCTTAAACTCTGTAGGCAATTAATGACTCAATGTTTCTATATAGAAGTTGATTAGAAACATTTACCAAAAAACCTTCCATATCATTCCTTTAGTATACTATGTCAGAACCATGATGTCCCACTAACACTCTTCCTTAACATGCAACATATTTCCTTATAACATGACTCAGATCTTGTAAGGAGTCTGTAGATGGCCAATAATCTTTGATATGGGATCTATTTTGAACATGGAAGCCAATGTCCAACCCGCTCCAGTAAAAGATGGTGGGTGATGCAATTAAAACTCTATATTCTGCTTGAACATACATGGTACATCCTACCCTAGGTCTTATTCAATCATTTTTATAAAACATGAATTTCTCTCATGAATCTATAATTCTCTGTTATCTTGAATCACCATGTATTCTTTCTCCATTACTGGGGAATCAGTCATGGAAACACTTTCTTTTTGCCTTTCCGTCACACATATTCATGGTGTAATTTCTCTACAATTCCAAACATGAGCATTAGAACACAAAACACAAAGCTCCCACAATTCAAACACAAAAAGGATCTTCACAAGACATAAAAAACCATTCACATATACAATCTAAATATATATCAACACTCTTAGAACACTACCCTCTACCATACCTACCACAGGTCGTGGTCAACATGGGGTAAACTGATTTACATAGACATGGATTTTCCCAATAAAAATTTTTTTAAAACCATTTCCACACTCATAACACAAATCATTCCATTTAAAAACATCTTCCATTTCACAAATTATAATAACAAACAATTAAATAGATTTACAAAACTTCAATAATGAAAATTTATTAACAATTATCTATCATTCCTTCCATTTTAACCATTTTCATCATTCTTATTAGTCAACATTTTCTTTAAATTTATCAAGAAACTGAGAATTCATTCCACTTATCATATCCCACACAACTATCCCATGTGTTCCTACCATGATACATGCCACCTATCCCCCTATGTTCCTATAGTGATGTATGAATGCACTTCCTTGTGTGCTATTTTGTCCACGAGTAAAATATCACCAAACAATTACATAACATAACCAGTGCAACAAATAATGGTGAGTCATCATTCTACTAAATGAACTCTCTAAAATAATAAAAACTCTATCCCTGGGTAATTGGATTTTCCCTCATACATGGGATAGCTAAATCCAAGCTAAAACTCATTACCATGACATGACACATTCTATTCTCCTATCTACCATCCTGAATAATATGACCATAAATAATAACTGCTCATATACCACTTTGTAACATCCTCGACCTCGATGCCAGTAAACCAGTATTCTAATCTGGGACTCTAAAAACCCTAAAATGCCTCCTCGTATGCCAAAGGTTTCCAACAAGAAATGAGGGTCCAATAAATCATGCGGAGAGACTATAACCTCTTTAAGAGTTTAAGAAACAATAAATAAGAACTTAAATATCAGAAAATATGTGATAACCAATAAACATGAATAAAAAATCATCTCCTAGAACTTAGTACAAACCTCAAACCATCAATAACAATGACATGTATGACTAATAATTCCAAAAGTGAAGGAAACACAAAATAATGAAAAATAGATGGATCCACAAAACAAGACCTAAATCCATGTATAGATTCTCATCCTTGCATATCCTGATCCCAACTCAACTCCCATGAACTGGGCCATTTCCCGTATCTGAACTGGAAACAATGATGTCTTCTCACAAACACAATTACGGCTCATGGAGGGTGTGAGTACAAATATGTTTTCCACCACCAATGATGTCTTCCAAATTTCTAGTCTAAAAGATAGTGCATGGAAGTATGAAAAAGATAAAAATGTAAAAATGTACTAATAGAGTTCCATTAGTTAATAATACATACATAACTATTTCTACCATTATAATAATATCATAACTTATATAATCTTCATTACATAATCCAATTTTATCATGTGTTACATGGGTATGAATTTACATCATTTAGTCAAGGATCTAAGGAATTAAATCACTATGGAAAAGAGAACATTACGAGTCCCTGTCTCACAAGGTAAAATACATCACCAAAAATAAATTACAGTCACCTTGAAGCCTCGGTCTAAGTGGTCTCATTAAATGAAACTGATTTTGGAATAGATTCTCCATACGCTTCCCTAACCTCTCAATTTTGTGGTAGAGTTTAGAGTCTCATTATAACTCATCCCATGGGAATAGAGACTCAGGTCAATACCTAAAAATACCAAGATATATGCACATTATTATTTATCCAATCACCAAAGACATAACATATCATAAAAAATAATCAAAAAAATACACAAACAACCACAAACCATAAAAATCAACATGGGACTTAATATTGTGACATAAACTAATAAAACATTCACTCTGAATGGCCAGAAGGCCTTTTTATTTATTTATATATTTTTCAATAATCCCCTTTTTAACTAGGTTGAGTGGGATCCATTACATATCCCATAGGCTCTAAGACATGATGCGTAATATATGGACCAAATACCCAAGGGAACCGACACCACAAGATAGACCTACCAAATATATATATATATATATGACTCCATACCATCCAAGGATGCACAACAATTATTGACCAATTATTTCAGGGTGCCTAGTCATGAAGGAATAAACCCTACCCTCTCATTCATACCACTCTGGTAGCTCAGGAATTCTAGGAGTTGTTTGCTGATCCTCATCTGGCCTACACCTATGGTGGAATCAATTATTTGTTTCACATTATCTATCCAATGTTATTCACATCTTCCACACCATTGTTTGACCACTTATCCTTCACCATCATCTCCATGACATCAATGACATGTACCATTATTCCATAACCTTCCCATTATAATAGAATCCTTGAAACATGCCTAATGTAAGAGTTACTGAGGCAACACACACCCTCCCAACTGATTGTGACAAAAAACCCATCATCCCACTTCCAAAGTGGCCCTATCCACCATCCTTCCTCCAATGTGGTTCTATAAACCATGTATCACTTCCTTAGTGTCCCCATCATCTACATCCTTCCTCTTTCGTCCCCATAATATGAGAATCACCAATGAAGTGGCCCAATCCACTACACATTCACGCTCCACCAACACCACGCCGTGATGCCTGCAAAGCTGGGAGGTGTTATTTAAGCCCCTTCTAGCCTACACATATAGAGAAATGAATTCTTTTTTTGACATCATATGACCGATGTTATTCACACATTCCACACAATCATCTAAGAAATTATACTTCAGCGTATTCTCCTTGAAATAAATGACATGATCCATTAGGCCTTCACCTTCCCATTATCATCAAATCCATAACACCGACCCAATATAGCAGCTGCTGAGCCGCCACACACCATCCCTACTGATGGTCACAACCAACCAATCATTCCACTGCCAAAGTGTCCCTATAGACCATCGTACATCCAATGTGGTCTCAAAAACAAGGAATTTTTATATAAATTTCATGTTCCTCTTTATAATACCTCTTTTTCCCCCATCCGTTGCGAATCTCAAATGAAGTGGCCCCATCTACCTCACCCACCAAATTCACCAGCACCCCACCGTGATGCCTTCCTGGACATCGAATGTGACCCCAATATTTGTCATAATTAATCCAAAAATATGTGGAGTCTAGATATTGAACCTTGGATAGATATAGACATATAGGTTATCCACATCCACTTGGCTAGGACCCCAACTTCCCCAACAACACATTTACCATTTACATTACATATCCCATTTAGCCTAATTATCAGTCCCATGACCCAATCCATTATGTATTATCATTAATTCTCCTTATATAATCCAATTTAACATATTCAAAAATTCCATAATGAAATAACATTTTACCTATTACTCAATTTCAACGATGTTACACATTAACAAATTCACAATTTCATATGTACTATCACTCTTATGAATTTTTAACACCATTCATAAGCCATTTTAAAAAATCTCAATTATCCCAATTAATTCATTTTTTTCATTCCAAATAATCCCTTATGACATTATGAAGCCATGTAATAACTATCATCATTACATTTTCAACTCATCCAACCATATTAACATGTTCATCATAGGCTCTATGTTATCACACAGCAACATTATATTTAACCTTACCAATGTCTAGGTTTGGCAGTGTTGCCACACTCCATAGGTGGATGTCAATCAATAAAATAATCATCAACACATTATAAGGTGATCAATAGGTGTTCAATTCATCATTTAGATTATAATTTTATGAAATCCTCACCAAGTACACCAAAATAACAACTAGAGATGACCTAGAACAAATATAAATATGCACAAATAAATCCAATGACTGTGTGATATAACTTGTACACCACCTATATTGAATCTGTTGATGGTGAAACTATTAATTATTTCCTTATATCCCCATTTAAGAACACCTAGATGACCCAACCTAGATTCCAATATAAAATATGTTTTTTGTGATTTAGAAGAAGATAACCCATGTTACAAGAACTAATTCAGAAAATAGAATCAAGAGGATGATTAGACTTATATGGAGATTCAATCCACAAACAATGATGATCTAAATTGGATAGAAATGAGTTAGATAAAACACTATGATCTATAGAGGGATTTTTCTTCCCACTTGGGATGGAGGTAGAAGAAAGGGGAATATTAGGTGGGGACATAAAAAACAATGGATGAAAAAATATAAGTTTTAAAAATTTCAATGGAGTGGATGTTTAGTCTGTATAGTTTTCCAATCCAAATGAAAACCATGCACAAGTAACTCTATAAGGGAGGTTGAGCTGCATGGTTTCCTGGGGAGGATCACAGGAATTTACAACTGTTCACCAACCATTTTGAATGCCACTATCCAAGGATTCATGGTCTATCTCTCCAAATTTCTTGGTTTTAGCTAACCGTGCCCTTGCTCTGGGCCATCACTGTTTGGGATCAATGTTTACACTAACCATGAGATATCTAAGAAACATGAACTAAATGGCCTTTAGATTCATTTTATTTCATACATAGAATCCTCGGGACACCCTCAAGCTTCTTCCCACACCCTCAAAACATTTCATTATCTGAAAATAAGAGAATAAACATAAAATTCAAACAATGAAAAACCATCATGATGTCCAGGATTTTGTAGTGTTAGATTGAGACCACATGTTTACATATATTCTTTTGAAATAATTACAAAATTACCACCTTTATTAGTTTAATACAAGCACGATGTATCATCCTCAAACATATGGAAAAATCCTATATGATGATCCAAACATTGGAATACATGCTTAGGGATTGCGTAATGGATTTTGGTGGCTCAGAGGATGATCATTTACAGTTAATAGAGTTCTATAAAAAAACCTATTGTGACTTGATACATATTGATCCTTTTAATGAATTTTATAGGCATCCTTGTTGTTATCCACTTTATTGGGTGGAAATAGATGATACATTACTAGTTGTACCTAGCCATGTGCAAGAGACAATATAAAAATTTCAACTGATAAAAAATAGAATTGATGAATCAAAATGTTATTAGAAATTGTTTTCAGATCATCATTGAAGAGAATTTTCATTTAAGGTGTGTGATCATGTGTACTTTAGAATCTCTCAAAGGCTTGTACGTAATTGTTTTGTCAATCATGGAATGTAGTCTCCTTGATACATAGGTCCTTTTTCAATACTTGAATTAGTTGGTGAGGTGTCAAATAATTGGATTTCCATTCAAGGTTTTGTTCATTATATAATGTGTTTCATGTATCACAATTGAAGAAGTATCAACCTGGTACTAGATATGTGATTCGATCGGATCACATCTACCTAGATCTAGATGCTACTTTGGTTGACATTCCAGTGCTGGCTGTATAAAGGAAATATAAATTCATACATGGGAAAAGAATATGGATAATTTAGTATTTATGGAAACAAGGTTGGATTTAGGATGAAAAGTTGGAGAATGAAAATAAAATACTAGAATAGTGGACTAAAAGGTTATATTAAAAATATTGTTTTCAAATTTCCAGGGATAGAAAGGCCAATTATAGAGAGAATTTCATACCCCTTGTTTCAAGTACATGATAATTTATTTGTGTATTTTAACTATATAAGATGATCAGTTTATGAATTGGGATCTTCAAAGGGGGTTTGGCATGCTTTGTAATATTTTATCGAGGCACACGACGTGATCCTAGTAAGTATAAATTGTGAAGCACCTCTATGAAAATATGAAAAGGATGTCAGTGGGATCAGGGTAGGTGGACGGTTGGTTCATGTGTTGCGAAATCATCTTTATTCTTAGTAGGAATCATGAACCTTGAAATATTAGGTAAACACATGGTTAGTACATGGTTTTTCTAACCTCGGGATCCAACCATGTGAGTGGTGTATTATGATAAGAGCTCATGCACAGTTGAAAGAAGGGTTCTATAACCATGTGAAAAAATTTTATTGTGGGTTTTCTTGAATTATTAGCAGCAACATGGTTGGCGCACAGTTTTCCAAGTCATCTGGCCAAATCATGCATCATATAGTTAACCCTCATAATTTTTTGGATATAATTATTTTAGTCTATTAAGAACCTATTTTTACCCTAATCATACCATAACATGAAATCGTTTTCTCCTAAGGTTTTAGAGGCCATTCCATTTGACCTGGGAGAAAACCATACGAGAAGCAATGTGCCATTGTGGCCTAGAATCATTAGTAATTTCTCATTCCAATCCATTCATCTTAAATATTTAATCAATCTCTTTCCCAAATAAAATAGATATATTGTTATATGTATATATCCAAATTCATTGATGGGAATTGTGATGTTTTATTATAGGATATAGGGAATTATTGGTGGGTTGTGATCATATCTGGAAAATCATTATGCCAATCTTCGTTTTTACAAATTGTTTTGAGGTAGTTGTATTATCTCTTGATTTTACTTGATTAGGCATTGATGTAATTGTTTAAAAAAATATTTTTATTTAAATAAATGTGAAATTATTATGTTATTATAGTGACCCTAAATTCACATACATTGAAATTATAAAATTTTTAATGAATACCTAAAGCATAACACAATTAGAAACCAAAAGTCCATATTAGTTTAGTGCCTTCAGAAACATAGGAACATAAAAACTGGTGTATAAGTGAGTTAAATTTTCTCCCACTGGGTTTTTCAAGAATAAAATCCTTCTTAGAAACATCATACATAATACATATCTTTATAAAATGGGGAACGAAAACATAAAAATGGTGAGAATAGATTCTTCATAAGGGTAAACAAGATTAATGTATATGAATAATCCTGACTATAAGGGTATGATAATGTGATCATGACATTAGAATATCATTCCCTACATATCAAATATCAAAAAATAGAATCATGAAATAATAATTGTCTTATCATAAGACATTAATCATAATGTAATAAAGAGAATAATCCTTGAAAGAATAACATAGGAATAAGACATAGAATTATATAAGACACTTAACCATAAAAATTGATTTCAATGGAAGTGAAGGCTTAATTCCATGTCCATCTTAGTTGAATGGGCTAACTCCCCAAACTGTCTTATTAGTAATTTTTCAATCCCATAACGATATTAGTAGTCAAGGTTCACTCTGTTAACCATATTAGTAGAAACATTCCATTAATGAATCGATTTCAATCCCCATTCTAGACTTGTATATTTCATTATATATAAATCATTACCCAATGCATTGGAGGGAGATATATGTCCCACCCATCTCTTAATGATATCAACATATGTGTCCCACTAGATCATAAACATTCATCATATCATTACCCATGGAATGGTATTGGCATCCAAAACATGTCATTATATCTTATATAATTTACAATATACATGTTTTATGATAATTTTATTCAATCACAACCCATGAAAAGAAGCAGGTTTCATAAGAATATAACTTTTAGAAGGGAAACATGTTTCATCAACATCATTCCATTAAAATATTAACCATTCGAAGAAATAATATGAATTATTCCCTAAGATAATATTCCTAGAAATTCATGAGTAACAAAAAATGATGTAATATTATATGTAAAATTATTTCGAAATATTATTTAAAATGTTTCTTGATGAAAATATCCTTTCCACTTTGAATAAATTTTTTTAATACATAACAAATATTGAAATAAGTTCTCATTGAAAATAGATTATAAAAATTATAATGGAATATTTTAAATATATTAAAATAATTTTTATAAAAAATAACCCTGAAATATTTTATAAAAACATTTTTTGAAAAGATTTTAGAAATCATTTTTTAGAAGAAAACTTATTTTCGACTGAAGAGTGAAATGAAGTCAAATTTTCTTAAAAATATTTTCTTAATAATATAATGTACTAATGAGTAGAAAAATGGAACCATTAAATGAGGATATCATGAATAAATATAGTATAATAAAATTAATTATTATTCTTGAGATATGGATCACAATAGTTTTTCAATAGGGGAATAATTGAAAACAATCCTAATAAACACTGAGATTGTAACCATAATCCTAAACCACTTTGGTAACATTGAATCATAATCCCAATAAATTTATAAAATAATATATAGAATAAAATATATTTAAAATTATTATATTCTTGATATTACATTCCAAGTGTTGAATAAAAAACTCATAAAATAATATTGGTGCATAAAAAAACATGTGTCCCAAAGAAGGCAAATTGAGATAGAATCACGTTTCTAATTTCGTAAATGTTGAAACATATAACCCCATGAAATATATATCATAAAATTAATTTTTAAATAACCATATAATAAATTTTATGAATAAAATAATAATTTAATTGATACTTTATACACACAAAAAAAGAAATGAGTGGTAAATAATGTATAAGTATCAAAGAGAGAAAACTGAGACTAGAAATCCTCTTACCATATGTCTTGCATCTCATCATACTTACTCAAACCTCCTATATAATAATAATAATATTATTATAAATTTATTTCATAACCATATTCAATTATATAATTACATATATTAATTTCTTATGACTTTTTATTACCAATTTATTAACAATTCTATGTTAATGTAACATTTCGAGTAATAACAGCTTTGTTATTCGCATGGGATTTGATTTGATATATTTTTATTCCTCATAATTATATAATGATTTAATAATCTCAAGAATGATAAAAATGACATAAATATCATATATATTCAGTATATATGTATATACAATAATCTATAAAAGATAGAAAACTAAAATGAAATACACCTTTCCTGGAGAGGATATGCCGTATATATGCATGAACACTATTTCCATTTATTTATTGTACTAAAATAAATAAAAAAAGTAAATGATATATATTATAATTAAAATATAATTTTTATTTCATATATTAAGCATATTTTTATTAAAATTCTCATTAATACGTTCCATGTAATGCTTGAATGAATCACATCGCTTTGGGGAGGTGGTATTCCACACATCCAAATATGAAGTTATCATATTTCCAAAAAATTGAAAGCATGATTGTATTTGATATATAATAAGTATATAAGAAAAAAATAATGATAAATATCATATATATCCTATAAAAATATACATTCCATAATTATTACCAAACATGGAAGGTGGAAATGGAAGAATGAAGGACATTTGTTCGTGAGTTAGTATTATACCATACACACAAACCATGATTTTGTTTCCCATTTTATGGAAGTGTGTGTGAGTTTAGGTCATAAATATAACTTAATTTGTTTTATTATATTAAAAATAATGATGTTATTATATAAAAATGGTATGAATAATTGAGTGGGTGGATTAAGAAATAATACAAATTTGATTGTGGAAAGATGTTACCTCTCTATTCGGTTACTCCTTTTAGTTTGTACCAAAGGGATTCCATCATTGGATTTATAAAAAAGGACATTTTTCTAGGATTATGTGATGTAATTATTAAGTATAATTGGATAGTGTATATAAATTTCAACGGGATTGAGAGGCGTGAAAAAATGAGAGGGGTTCCCTTTTATAGTAGAGGAGGAGTGAAATTATTGTAAATATTAAAAGGTATACTTGATTGAGAGATATACCATACATATTTCACCAAAAATAATTTATCATTTTAGATACAAGAGGATAATTGGAATAAATATTTCCATAAAATATATTTTAGATATGTTACTTCGTTATTTTTCCACTTAAATTAATGGTTAACCATTAAGTAAACTCATTTTTACATTAATCATTGTAATTTATTTTAAATACATCCACTAATATCTTTTGTAAAAAATTAAATTTTTAATTTTAGACATTATAAATTATTATTATTTCATATATGTTTCCCATATTTTCGAATTATAATAAAAAATGTTGCATAAATTAATTTAAAATTAAAAACAAAGATGTGTCGTGAAATCGTGTTTTTAGAGATAAATTTTTTGAAAGATTGAAATGTTTTAACATCCAATTTCAATATGAATTTTGTTCCAATTTATGAAATTGGATTAATTTATGTAAAATTGAAATAAATATACTTTTAAATAATTAAAATATCATTTAACTATACTAATAAGTTTGTTTAAAAAGATGATTTCCAAAAAGATGCAGTATTTTCTATTGTTCATCAAAAAATGAAATATTTAATAAAAATCACAAAAATTCATCATAAAAAAAGTCCTACGTTATAAATTTAATATAAAATTTTATTTTATGGAATTAAATTTATAAAAGTTTCTCATATTAATTTTATTATTGTTTATCAAGGGCCAAAAATAGAATTTTTTTGAGAATTTTTTTATTCAAACATGTAGAATTTACCAAAATTTATAAATTTCAATAATAATATGTTTTTTTTATCTGAAACCATTTTAAATAATATTTTAAAAGTTTTTATTACTATTCTTATAACTATTTATTAATGGTAAGTTATAATTGTTTTGTTTAAATTTTTAAATTAATATATTTTTGTTTCGTAGAAACATAAGGTTTCATATAACACAACCTAAGATGATGTTTCATGTAGTACAAGAATAACTTGGGGTATCATATAATGAAATTTAACATGGTGTAGTGTGTAGGGAAATGCATATTTTTAAATTTAATATAATAAAAAATGTTTTATAATGACACAAATTGTTATATTATACCCACTTAAAATTAATTTCACCATCAAAATTATTTATTATGAAAAAATAATGAGGATAATTTTACCTCATCATGCTTCATGTTACCAAGTTGCATACCCTATATAGTAATTTCTCCATAAAACATTAACCAAGTGAGTTGTCTTGTTTCAATGAACATTCTCTATATGATCTAGAAGTTCAAATCGTTGTTCCTCAAAAGATTGATCCTACTCCGACAATGTGACATCTGAGTTCATTAAATGTTAAGGGCCAGGTATATAAATCCTCCAGAGAGATAAATGGAACACTTCATTGAATTTTGAGATATTTGGAGGATGTTCAATGTGATAGGCTACTATTGGAATTGGAAAATGCATCTATTTAATTCACCGAATGATTCCATATATGATCCCGAAGCATATCTTGTTCTGTATGCTTCGATTTGAATAGTCGTGGGGCCTAAACGGAGTTACAGATCAGAAGTTACGGCTGTTCGAACTCGTGCTACTGAAAATGGACATCGAGGACGGTTTTGGGGAAAAGTATGGATTTGCACCTAAAAAGGGAATCTTTCATGTATAAAGGAAATATTTCACATAAAAAGGGAATATTGCTTGTAAAAAATGTAATCTTACGTGTAAAAATAGATTTTCATGTAAAAAAGGGAATCTCGCGTGGAAAACTTGCGCATGGGAAATTTTACGTGCACTGCCTTGTGCGCATAGAATTTTATGACCACCACCTCATGCGAAAAACAACTTGCTCTCATGGAATTTTATGCGCACCACCTCCCTAGTTTATACCAATAAATACAAGTGTTCCCCTTCTTTTGGGGGGGACCTCGGGGGTCGGTCGCCGCTCTAAGGGGTGTTAGTCTGAATTTTCCATGCCCGCGCGTAAAACCCCCTATCTTGCGCGAAAAACTTCACTTATGTGCGGAGAGGTTCCAACCTTCCTAGTTTTTCATGAAAAATATTATTTTTACATGAAACAGTACTGTTGTTCCCAATTTTGTGCGCATCCCTTCTCTATTTTATGTAACCCTTATCTATTTCATGAAACCCTTCTCTATTTGGCACAACACTACCCTATTGTGCGCAACACTCCCCTATTGCGCACAAATATCCCTTATTGCACGCAAATCTCTCATATTTTTCACAAAACATCCCTATTTCACACACATCTCCCATAGTGTGCGCACACCTACCCTATTGCACGAAATCCTTTTCTATTGCGCTCCAACCTTCCCTATTATGCGGAATAGTGCCATGAAGCACAATCTTTCACGCACATATTCCGCACAGTGCAATAATGCATGAAGCATATTATGCATGTAGCACATTTTACGCACAACAAATAGGCATGTGCCCACTGGTCTGTACCGCGAGGGGTTGCGCCCCTGCACCCCCTCTCGGGATCAGTGTCGGGCTGCAGTCCCGGTCCTCCGGGCCAGTCCCTTCGCTACCATCACTGACCGCCATGAAAAATGGAGAGTCTCACCATGAACGTGTTGGGTTGGGATGTCAACATTTTCCATTCCGCCCTTATGCGTAGCTGCCTTCCACTTATGGGATTCCATGATTGGAGATAATCCTCCACACACTTTGAAACACCATGATTCATCATATTTCTCTTGGTTTGTATCTCATGTTGTGAGTTGAGATTCTCATCCTCAATCCCCCCTGAGTACCTTGAGGCGAACCTTTCCTCAACCAAATCATCCAAACCCCATCACCCGAACTCCTATTCCAGGTCGAACCAGGTAGGGCCGCCCATGAGTAAGTCCCAACACCAACCACTACTATACTCCTTATGATTAATAGTCTACTCTACATGACTATAAAATCTAGTTCACCCAATGTTCCAAACATAGGATTCCTCTTTCCCTATACGAGAGATGCCTTATTCTCCAAGAATAAGATGCAAGCAGTCCTCTCTACATGACAATAAACTATAGCATTCCCTATGTGATGATAATAGGATGCCTCTTATTCTAAATAAGATATGCCTTATGTGCCAATAATAAGATTTATTATACCATGATCACAGTCTAATAACATCAAGAGAATTGGAATTTGTTCAAATAGTCCATCACACCACCTCACACTTTGTGTGTCCATCATTTAGATCTTCAACCTCTTCTATGTATAATGGGACCCCCAAACAGCCTGGTCCCATGCCGCCTCGGCTCAACTACCATTCTGGGACAATGCCCTCTAAGACGTTGGATAACACTTCGAGTCAGGTCCTATGTTTCGAACACAGCCAGCAGTCATCCCTCATTTTTTTCCCCATTTCAGGCTAATGCGATATGGATGTTGTGTTTCTAGCACTGTGAATAGTTATCCTCTACCTCCATGATAACCTCATTGCATTCCGAATGTAGGCCATGTGATTCAAAATTTTTATCTCCCTTTCATCAGACTGATTCCAACTCCCCCTGGCGTTAAATCGCGTGTGCACTAGTGTATAGGTGTATGCCTCAATCATGTGACTCATCGTACTAGTGAGTATGGATGCCCTCATGGCCAGACATGAGGAATACATTACGGGAAGCTTCCATGTCTGTGTCCCATGCACCATCGTCGCTCCTTAATGGCACTTAGTCAGGCTAACGAGTATTTCTTCTTCACATAGCCACGCTAACGTGGACCCCCAATGGGATCATCTCACAACTCCCCCTAGCCACGACATTGTTGGTGCATACCCTTCACCAAGGTGCAGAGGGTGCAAATTATGTAAGTCTTAAGGGTGTGGAGTAAACCCATCTCACCTAAGAATAAAGAAGTTAAACTTCAAAGAAACAGCATCCTCATCACATGATGTTGAACTGTGACTTCCCCCCATTCATCCTATGTGGGGAAAGGGAAACCACCCAGGTGTAAGCCCCTAACTTTTCATGCAGGTGGCAGCATCCCTGCCCCTCCTTTTTTTGGTGACAATTCCCTCTCCCACTAGACTTTGTTACCACCAGGCCTCCATCCTGGAGTAAGTCCCAGCCTTTTTGGGCTACTAAACACACATAAGCCCCTTTTTACCCTTTGGGCTATGATCACGTGGAATCTCCACTCCATTTCTCACGGACACACCATTCACGACGTGATCGTCAGGTCATTAATGTCTCCTGTTTCTCACACCGTGCATGACACACATGGGATTAGAGAAAGCACCAACCATGACATGAACCCTGGTCATCCTAGAGTGTAATCCCCACACACCTTCCTAAACTATGAGAAATTTGACCCTTTCCATGTCTGGGAACGCAAGAAGCCTCCAAAAAGTTGATGCCCACCACCCATTGATCGCTCTGACCCCCTTCACATCGGTTCACCAACACCCCGGGCAGTCTAAAGTGTAATCCCCACACACCCCTCCTGAACTATGAGGACATTGATCCTTTCCATGGAAGGGTACGTAGGAAGCCTCCCTGAGGTTCAAGTCCACCACCCATTGGTCGCTCCGACCCCCTTCATGTCAGTTCACCAACACCTTGAGCCAACTCAGAGCATATCCCCCAAATACCCCTATAAACTGGAAGTATAAGGTCATTGATCCTTTCCAATGCGATGTATGTAGGAAGCCTCCATGATGTTCAATCCCAACACTTGGTCGCTCCGACCACCTTCACATCGGTTCTCCCCCGTCCTGCATGACTTTAAACTGTAGTCCCCAATCAGTGGCAAGTCATTGTTTCCCCAGGCAGCGGTAAGCCATTTCACACCAAAACCATCCTAAACTACGAGGTCTTTGATCCATACCATGGAAAGGTACATAGGATGCCTCCCTGAGGTTCAATCCAAACATCCAATTGGTCCCGACCATCCATTGTTCGTCCCGAACATCTCCACATCAGTTCCCACTACCTAAACTATGAGGTCTTTGATCCTTGCTAAGGTAAAGTACCGAGGAAGCGTCAAGGAGGTTCAAGAACCACCATCTATTAGGGATTCAGGTCTCCACCCATGTTGGTTTGACCCATTCTAGTGGTAAGACATTGTGACCTCAAACTGAGGTAAGCCGTTGTGACCCTACTCAGCTGTAATCCATTGACAACCTTATCTAGTGGCAAGCCGTTACGACCACATCCAGTGGAAAGCTATTAAAAACCCCAATCAGTGGTAATCCATCCTCAGATTAGTTGCATGGACTTTGATTACCTATCAATGGGATACGTAGGAAGCCTCTTCAAGGCTTAAGCCCAAAACCATCATCATCCTCTTGACAGTTCCATCCTATTCACCACCATGTTCATTCAACCACTCCATCATACATCTAGATTCTTACCTAGGCCACCACATCATCTTGGGATCATTCCACCGCATACCCCATCCCCCTTCACAAAAATTGGGGAGCTAGTAACATGTTGGCCCCAACATCAGTGATCCCTCTAGAGGTTACACCCATTTGTTCCATTCTAGTCATTGTTCTTATTAGTCTGATCCATCTCTTGTAGAAGTTAAACATGTGGAATACCCTATTCTAAACATGGTAAGATGAGGAAAATCTCAAAAAAATTCCTATGACATATAATTACTCTCATTTGACACTGTATGCCTCAGGCTTCCGCACCCTCGAGATTCCCTATAATAAGGGGAAGAAACCAAGACGTGCCGGTGTCCCAGCATCCAAACCATCCAGTGATGTCCAAAATGACTACACCCCTGACCGAAGGTTGCTTCCCTGACTGTACCTCTTGGAATTTCCTGACAAAAGTATTGTATTTAACTATCTTCCATGAAGATATGGAACAGAGAAGAGTTTCACGAACAATGTCTTACATCTATAAGGGAGGATAAGACTACGTGATGAGTTCTAAGGAGGAATCCATGGAAGGAAGAACTGATATCCCATAATCCCATTTCAATCATGGAGGATAAGTCCCTAAACAAGTAACACATGCCACCCACCTTTAGAAATAGGGAATGATGGGTAACAAAACTGTGCCTTTCATCCTCACAGATGAACATGCACGCCCCTGAAGAAAGCTTCAGAAACAGAAATGGTGAACCAGATGAGAAATTATTCCCCTAAATAGAGAGATTAGAAGTGATCGAGGCATCAGTGGATTAGCATGTCATTGGATCTATTTTTCTGGCACTGGGCCCCACCCAGAAAATAGAGGGCTTGGTGTGAAACTCACCAGAAGTTGGGGTAGTAGAACATTGGACATCCTATTCTATGATGTTGTTAGTGTGGATCCCTCTTACTGGTCCTAGAAGACAGAATGGAGTTGAGGAATTGGTCGTTGATTCCTTTTTCTTTCAGCACTGATTAGTTAATCTCCTTGCTCCTTAGGAATCATGTTGCTGCACCAAGAACATGATCACCTCCTGATCACAGACTCAGGGGAAGGAGCGGTGCAAACGTGGAAATCCTACAAATTTTTGTCTCTTCTGTGAATACCTTTACACCAAAAACCATGTGGTGCCCATAACCCATCTACCATTTTGAGGTCATCCAGTGAAGAGAGATCAATTACCTCATACACCAGTAAGAGGAGGAGGGCATAATCCTGACTCGGGATATGGCCCTCCTGGATCTGGAGGTGTATGTGTCTCATCATCAATGATTCCCCTGAGGGATTCATACGGAGACACTGCTACCCTTTCTGACATATAACCATTTCGGGAGCCTCTCCCCGGAACTCTTTGATGAATCTCTTCCTTATGTTGATGAGTTAGGTGACTTCCAGGCCAGCCCGGTCAGAGTCCCATTCTAGGGGCTCCCAGCCAGGGCTCCCACCAAACTGCATCAGCGCCACCACCAGGATTTTATGTATGAGGAGAAGTTAAGCCACATGCTTGCACCAGTTACTCTGGTTCATCCGACTCGACGCTTGCGTCAAGTTCAAGCTTAGGATGACCACCAGGGAGCATCAAAGACGATGTCTAATGTGGCCCAAGACACTGCTGATGCAAATTTACGGGTCCCTGAATACACTGAGTAGGGGCACTTATATGCCCGACCAGGATCGAGTCCCCAACCACCCCTGGGCAGGATGGGCCGACTCTCATTGTTGGCAGCACAAGAATTGTCTGCCACAAACTAACTGGAAGATATGCCACCCAGTACAGAGGTCCTCCCCGTACCACTACCACAGTGAGCGCGACCCTTACCTGCATTGAGGCTCAGCATATAGGTCCACCCCATGCCACCCACAATCCAAATGAGGGTCTTCCCTATAGTGGTGACACTTGGTATAGAAGTCCCTCCTGTTCCCATTACACTGTGAATGGAGTCACTCCTCCTGCCACGACCGTCGGTGTAGGGACATTCCACATACGAAATCTCATAAAAGTGTGGATCCTCCACGTGTCCTCTTAGTAGCTGGTGAAGGTCCTCCTTGCCTTGGAAACCAGATTGGTGATGTCAGGCCTCACCTCACTAGCATCCAACACGGAGGTCCTACCTATGTTCAGCTAGACTAGTAAAAGGCGCCTCCTCATACTCCTCTACATGATCCTTATAGTTCTAGCAGTGGTCTTTCCCACTCCAGCACAATCCATGGAGGTCCTCCACATGACCCCTTTGACATTTTTCCCGGTGCTCCTCGCAGCCTATCTTACTCAAGTGGAAACCCTCACCGCCTCAGCACCAGTGCAGCCGAAGGACCTTGTGTCAGAAATCAGCACTGTCCCGAGGAGCCACCCATGGGAAGGAAGGCAGGTCTTGGCTGCCATAAGAAGAAATCTGGGAAGGTCTGGAGAGAGATCAAACCAGTCTGCTTATCATAATTTGAATTGGAATATGAATCAGATCGGGAACCCTCCCCTTGCTCATCCGAGTCAAGGGATAGGGAAGGAACAAGGCACATTTTCCTAATAATCCCAGAAGGTGAGGTCAATCAGATTCCCACCTCCCTCTATTGGTATATCTCATAGGATGATAATCTGGAAAACCCAGAGGTCTGGTCATGCAATCGCCACTGTCATCACCAGAAGTGCTCTCTACCTTGACAAGATATCACAATGAACTATTTTGTGGACCATTGTCGGTTGAGGAGTTGTGCGGCCTATCATCAGTAGCCTTAGACCCTAATCCAGGTTCTAAAGGCGTCAAACCGTCTTATAAAAACATAGCTTCCATGTCACTAGACTATTCAGATTATAGCTCAAGATTTGGCAGCCAGTCAGCCCATTCGCCGTACTCTCCACCCGTCGGCTTGTCGGCCAAGTGGTCTGCCTTAGTACTGCTTCCAGTTCCTCAGCCACCCATAGTTGATGAGTGGGGTAATTAAGGTCCATACTCTAAAATCCAAGCCAAGGAGATCATGGAATATCCTCACTAAGGACCACTTCATCGAGATGTTCTGTCATTTGGAGACACCGAATTTCTGAACCCTGGAATCCCTCACCCAAAGGAGGTTGAATGTTTCTGCCAAAACCTCTGGGTGACGCACTTTTTCCTCTGTCATCAGTGAGTGGTTTATCATAGGATCAAAGCGCACCCTGATGACATTGGCGAGAAATTTCATCTAGTCGATCTGGCGACACTCCCTGTGGCCCAGTGCCCCGAGTCACTAGGCCGTTGTAAGGTCCTCCCTGAGCAATTCATTTAGATTTTCAAGATGATATGCAAGATCATCAAGGAGGCTTACCCCCATGCCCAAATTTGTGGATGGGGGAAGTATGCTTCACTCTTTTTTATTCCTATCCATCGACATCCTGACTTGTTAGGTGATATCGAGGGAATTCCCCTAGGAAGGGTCACAGTCAACATGGATGACATAATGGATTAGGAGGAAGAGATAGAGCTTTTTGATGGGGAATTACCCCCTAAGGGTGTGCCACCACTATTGGACCCATAGGGTAGGGTTACTCAGTATTAGGGGAACCTAATAGGTCTCCCTGTGCACCTAGAGGAATTAGTACTCAGCCAGAATTCCGGTAAGGGTTAAGAGAACATAGAATCTTCCAAGCACTCTGATCCATCTACCTCAGTGCAGAAGATGGAGGAAGACCCTGAGAAGGACACATTCTGCCAACAACTTGATGAGTAGTAGAATTCGGTTTATAACCTCCTGGATGAACATGATGTAGAGAGACGACCAGACTATGGTGACCTTAGGCCAGGACAGTAGGTGTAGGAACAACTTCCCCTTGGTGAGATGCCTCTAGGAGACCCTAACCGTCCTTCCCCCGAGCACTGGTTTGAGGCTAGAACATAAGGAAAGAGGGTGTGGAATGTCTCACCAAACATTCCTGAAGAGTGCGACAATCCAAGGGACCCAGCTCGGGCTCCCCCAGCCACCCTGAGGGTTATGCTGTTAGCCGCTCCATGAGCCGCTGGGCCTGCATACAATGTTGAAGAACCTACGAATGCACTTGTGGTAAGGGATCACCATCAAGAAAGGGACCCCTAACAAGATGATCCAATGGTGGAAATCATTTCCCACCTTGAGTTATTGGAATCATGACAGGTGGAAATCCCACTTGATGGAAAGCCATATCCATCATGGGTGGATGATATGCCGACACCTCTGAATTTTGGGAATCCCACCTTCTCCCCCTTTAACAGGATGGGGGACCCACCAAAACACTTGGACCAATTCAACTCAAGGTGTGGGCCCATGATAGGGACTCCAGTGTAATAGGAGGATACCAGGATATGTTTTTTTGTTCAGACAATGGAGGGGCCTACAATCGTCTGGTACAACTAGATTATTATCGGATCTGTAACCAGCTTGGGGAACCATTGAAGGAAATTCCTCTACATGTTTAGCTCCACCAAGAAGAAAGCGAGAACTGCAGACCTCTTCAGGTGCAAACAATGACCTGGTGAGCGTGTCACAGACTTTATCGCCTGGTGGAATGGGATTACATATTCTCTTGACAAGCCAGTGACTGAGGATCAATTACTAATGATGTTTGTAGGAAATGTCACGATAGAACTGGTTCCCTCTTTGATAACCCAGAACTACCCCGAAGGATTTCGGGACATCTCCGATAAGGCCCAGAACCAGGAAGAATCCCTACAACAGGCCAGCTAGACACGTCCATTGCATCCCGCAATTCCCCCATGAAGGTTTGTCAGAGTCGAGCATACCAGGGTGGCCAAAATAGAGGCCCTCATACATCTCAAATTATTACAGGTAAAGCCACCTCCCTAGTCTCACAGAGGCTTTCTACCATAGTTGTAGCCTCCAGCCCAGCAGTGGCTTCATTAAAATCGACAGGTGGCCCGCCAAATGTGCCGCCACCGCCTAGGCAGGACAACTAGGCTCCACCTCTTTGATAGGATCCTCCAGCTCCTTGTTTGGGCCAGACACTAAGGCCCGTTTCTTGCAAAGATGAATCCAGACCTACTCGTTCGACGAGAATCAGGTCCCCAACTATTTCTAAAGAGCTTTGGAAGAAGGAACTGTGCATTTTCCTAAGTGTAGAAGGCCAAAAAGTCCAAAATCACAGATCACCACAACTATTTACCCTATCATCCGATCTTGGGGAACACCCTTAAGCAGTGCTATGTGTTCAAAGACTGGATTCAGGACCAGGTCGATAAGATTATAGTCAGGTTGGCCCCAGATCTGGTAGAAGTGGCATTCGTCATCATAAGGCCAGATAGTAGCAACGACAATGAGGTCAAGTGGAAAAATGTTTCTAACTATGAGTCCCAGAAGTATGATGACTATATGGCTCAAAAAAAGATTGCTCATGCCTATGGAATCATTCATGCATTCCTGAATCAGCTGGGGCCTTCCGAAGTAGTAGCCCCTACTTCTCTATCATCATCCCAGCTGGCCTCTTCCTAGAAGATCAAGCATCGACGGTGCAAGGGAAAGCAATTAGCACTCCAAATGCAATAATTTTCCCTCACTATCGGAAAGTTCATGACTCCGGAGATGGGGATTCCTCCCAGAATCCGACCAGTAACGGATGAATCATTATGTGACAGTGAAGGGTACGCTTCGGTTAACACCGTAGAGTTGGTAGACCCCTATATGAATCCCGATGATGGGGAGTGCCAGGAGGATCTCCCCAACATCCCCAGTCGACACCAAATACGATGTAGCTGTGACCATAAGGGTTGTTGAGGCACATCTTTTGGAACCTCCAGTCAGGCCGTTCATGCCACTGAGACTAGACAGCAGGCCCGGTGTAGAGTTGAACATGAGTAGCCTCCTCATCTGGTGTCATCAGGCCCGCTTCCACTACCGTTTGTGTTGCTGGATCAGGAAGAGCCACTTTGACAATGCTGTGATAAGCCTCGACCTACTATAGGCCAGTCTTAGTCATATGTCCCTCATCTGGTAGCTACTTTGTGGGCTTTGACTAGTGAGTAGCAAGATATGCCCATCACCAGTCAGCCGTCGACCCAACCGGTAGGGCCCGCTATGCCTCTTGTCACAGAGCGGCCTCCTGCAAGCAGAAGTTCATGCCTCACATAGATGTATGATTTTCTCAAGAACCTGGAAAGTATACTAGTGAGGAATTCCATCCTCTAGGCCCTTCTCCTATCATCAGATATGTTTGAGGCCCTCGTTGAGGATTTACGAAGCCCCCTCCATTTTGATACAGAAGTAGTAGCCACTAAGGCATTTCATTTAGAGGCTCTCAAGATTGCTTAATTCCAAGACATCATCTCGTTTTATGGAGAATATGAAGGATCTCATATAACAGGGCACATTTTCCCATTGTATATCACTGGTCGGTTCAATGCCGTGGAGGTTCTCCACTGTCTTGTTGATAGAGGCTCCAGGATCTATCCAATCCCATCTCGAACATTACAGAATCTAGGGTTATCTGAGTATGGCATGACTCCCTCTAACATGAAGATCCAAGGATATGACAGGAGAGAGAAGACCCCGGTCATCGAGATCTATTTGAAGACCCAGTTCAGTGGCCCAGCTGCCTACACTGAGTTTATGGTTGTCCCCTAAGACACTGCGTACAATGCATTGATGGTCATACCATGGATCCAGCAACACTTGGTGGTCCCCTCATCATATCATCAGTGTCTCAAGTACTCCCTTAATGGTCGAGTAGGATTACTCCAAGGATACGTGTCTCCTTTCACCTCTTGTGAAGGCTACTATCTAGATGTTGACTAGTACAAGATCAAGGATAAATAGATTCAGAAAAGTGATGTTGAGTCCTTTGCAGTCGCAGCTAACCCCTGGGTAGGTCTGGATGATGCCAATGTCTTCTTGATCCATCGATTGGAGGCCACGACCCCCGACATGGGGCAATGTTTTGTTGTCTCTGATATAAGGGGAAGCATATTCACATGTCTATGTGACATGGGAATATCACCTTTAATTCTTACAGAAATAAGGCTCAGGTTATCCCAGAGCCACCTACCCCCATAAAGTATCGGGATGTCCGCCCCATGGAAATGGTATTACATCACACGTGTCTATTTTTCTGGGTTGGAACTAACTGGTTCAAGATGACACGCCACTACAGCTTTGATATCATCAATCATGGCCCCTTAGGCTAAAGGCTAGATGTGATTGTTTGAAAACCTTCATTTCATTGATTTTGGCTGTACCAGAATCTCCCGATGAAATGACCACTGCTGATCAGGCTGGTACCAGCCTCCCTTCAGAATCATGTGACCTAGAGAAAACTCCTCTCACTGGGGATACCTTCGCATGGGAAGAAGAGGATCTAGAAAACACTCTCCCTGCATTTGAAGATGGAATATCCTGCATGATCAATGAACTAGTACAGGTGAACCTCGGTAGCGAGGTGGACCCGAGACCCACGGTGATTAGTGCAACCATGCCCCCCGAGGAGGAACAACAGTACATGGACTTCCTGAAACATCACCGTGACATGTTTCCATGGATTTACAACATGATTCTAGGAATATATCCTCAGGTAGCCTTCCACCATCTCAGACATCCGGAAAATCATTGTAGGTTCAATCAGCCTCCCAGAATGATGCACCCTTCTCACGGTGCCATGGTCGAGGCCGAATTTGACAAGATCATCAGGGCCAACTTCAATAATGAAGTCCAGTACCCCAAATGGATGGCTAACATTATGCCTATCAGGGAGAAAAAAGGACATATCAGAGTCTACATCAACTTTCGCGATCTCAATTGTCATTGTCCAAAGGATAGTTTTCCCCTTCCTGTGACGTAATTTTTGATCGATGATACGGCTGGGTTCGAAGCCCTCTCCTTCATGGACGGTTACTCCAGATATAATCAGATCCGGATGGCCCCTGAGGATGAGGATTCTTAAGTCTTCCGTGCACCACAAGGTATATCTTATTACCAGATAATGACCTTTGGCTTAAATAATGTAGGTTCCACCTATCAGCGGGCCATGCATCGCTGATTCAATCCAATCCTCAGAACATTGGTGGAATGCAATGTGGATGATCTAGTCGTCATATCTCTCCAGTGCTGATACCATCTTCAGAACCTTGAAAAAGTGTTCAACTTCCTCCGTTCATGCCACCTGATGATGAAACCATTGAAATGTGCCTTCAGGGTCATCTCTGGGAAGTTCCTAGGACTTTTTATTATGCACTAGGGCATCGAGATCGACCCAAAGAAGATCAAGTCCATCATCCAAATTCCTCCCCAGTGAAATATTCAGGAGTTTTGAGGTTTCCAGGGCCACTTATCCTATATACGCCGATTCATTACAAATCTGTATGGAAAGTAAATCTATTTTCCTGGTTCATGAAGAAAGGCACTGCGATTGAATGGGATGAAGAGTGCGAGGATGTGTTCGAGGAAATAGAGAAATATATGCTCCAGCCTCCAGTCTTGATGCCCCTTATCTATACAAAGCCATTGGTACTTTATGTGACCTCGCTGGAATGATATCGTGGTGCCCTTGTTTCCCCGAAGAACAATGAGGGGACAGAAAACAACCTTTACTACCTCAGTTGCATTCTCCTCGATACGGAGACCATATAATCCCCCATTTAAAAGAGATGCCTTGCACTGGTATTGGCTGTGCAGAAATTGCAACATTACTTGTAGAACGACATGGTACAGCTGGTGTCTCGGGTAGTCCCATTGAAGTACATTCTGAACTACCCCATGTTGACAGGCCATCTAGATCAGCGGGCAGTGATTCTTCAGATGTTCGATATCTGGTTTATCCATCAGAAATCTATTAAGGGGAAAGCATTGGCAGACTTCCTTGCCACACATCCAGCTCCTTCTAACCAGTCCTTGGATATTGATTTTCCGGATGAAGCAATCCTCTCCGTAGATCATGACATGTCATGCGGGTAGATGCACTTCGATGGTGCTTCCCGAAGCCCCACCAGCAGGATACTCAATGATCTCAGACACAACATAGTAGGCCTGGGTATTGTCTTTATTACCCCAGAACAAGCCATCAGACCATACACATTCTTGTTGTCAGAGGGCTTCACCAACAATGTAGCAGAGTACCAGGCCCTCATTACTGGCCTCGAGCTGGCCCTCGAGATTGATGTGACCCATTTACATGTGAATGAGGACTCCAAACTAGTCATCAAGAAGATATAAAATGACAATGTCATTAGAAAACCAGAGATTGTACCATTGTTGGAGCGCACCCTATATCTGATGGCTCAGTTTCTATCTCGGCCAGAAGTTACTCATGTCCCTTGATATCAGAACGGTCGAGCTGATTCCATGGCTGGCCTGGCAGCATCACTTGTAGAACCAAAGTAGGATTATTTGATTATACACGTGGCATATTAGAGATTCATTGCTCCCATCACCCCAGATGATGACTACGACCTATTGGTAAGCCACTATACCACTAGGGCCTCCACTTCATGACCCCCCCAGGTTCCTCAGATGTAGTTGTTGAAGTGACCCACGACTAGAGATCCCAAATTATCTAGTATCTCCAAAATGGTTTCATCCCGACTGATTGGGCTGAACACGAGCGAATCTGATGCCACATGATACAGTTTACCCTCCAGAGTGGTCCCACTCTTGAGAATATTATCTACAAGTGTAGGTCCGACAGTTTTATTCTCCGTTGCATCCAAGGTGTCGAGATTTATCAGGTCATGCAGGAGGTTAAAGCTAGTTCTTGTGGCACCCACCAGACTGGGCTAAAGCAGTCCCACCAGATCTAAGGACTGGGGTACATATGGCCCTCCATGATCCATGATTTCATCAAGTTATCCAAGATATTTCATGAGAGAAAAATTCATTCAAACATCATGCATCGGCTGCAGGAACCCCTCCACTCCACCACGTACTCTTAGCAGTTTTCGGTATGGGGACTCGATGTCATGGGACCATATCCACTAGTAGCAGCTGGCCAGTGTAGGTTCATCCTGATTGCTAGGGATTTCTTTTCCCGGTGGGCATAGGTAGTTCCGATCAAAGAGGTCAAGGCCCATTCTATTGTTTCCTTCATGAGCTCCAAAATCAACTACCTGTTTGGAGTCCCTCAGGCCATCCCCACCAATAACGACACCAACTTCTGAGCAGCTGAGTTAAAGAATTTGTACACCTATTACAACATCCATTCGAAACATACCTCCCGCTATCAAGCGAGTCAAATGGATAGATTGAGGCATTCAAAAAAACAATCCCTAAAATTTAATAGAAAATGGTTGGTCAGAATAAGAAGAGTTGGAAGGACAAGCTCCCCAATGCTCCTCGTGCTTACCGTCCAATGACTCATAATTCCACCAAAAGACCCAATATAACCTGGTGTATGGAACTGAGGCCTTCCTACCATCTAGATCTAGCTCCTTTCATTACACATAACAATCTATGACCAGAAGGCGCTAGATAAGGTTTCCAGAATTCATCTGGACGAATTGGAATCACTTGATGAGAATAGGCTTCGTTCCTTGCTCAATCTAGAAAGGAAATAGAATAAGATAGCTAGAGCCTTCAATAAGAAGGTCCACCACTACTCATTCTTGCAAGACAACTTGGTATTGGCCCTCTAGACACCAATGATCTGGGGCAGGAAACAACCCATGTTGAAGCCAAAATGGGAAGTACCTTACATAATTCATAGGGTTTACCCCAATGGAGAAAACTCCCTGGTTACAATGGATGGTGAGCGTTTAACTCCTCCCAGCAATGCAATGTTTATCAAGAAATACTTTTCCTAAGACAAATGGTCCCACATGACCCTAAACTACCGGGTCTGTTATTACCCTAAACTGTATGGTGCTACATGACCTTAAATAGTATAGGGTCCGGTGTGACCATATTTTTTTCTCGTCCTGCATGACCCTAAACTAGTTCACCCCTCATGACGATAAACTATATAGAGTCCTGTAAGATTTTAAACAACAACCATATAAGTACATGTGGATTGATTCCCATCGGCATGGGATATGTAGGAATGCTCAAGCATTTCATCTTGATCCCAGCCCCAAACTCTTCTCTTTGACTATCCCCCTGGGAATAGTTATCTAATAGGATCCTTACATGATATATTGTAGGCTTCCTTAGCCCCACACATGCCAGGATTACAACAGTCGCACTATGTGCCCATTCCCTATTCTTCTATCCTCCCATGTCCTCACCACATGACATTAAACTGCATGGCTTTCAAGAACTATGTAAGGCTTGATTCCCATCCTCATGGAATACGTAGGAACACCTGGAAATTTTTCCTCTTGGCCCAACCCAAATTCCTGAATATCCCATCAGGTCAAGACATATAGTGTAGTGTAGGTTTCATCCCCAATACACGCCTAGCTCATCTTGATTATAACAAGAAGGCTCGATCATGGGCATAAGACCCATGACCCCAAAATTTATTCAAAGAAAAATAAAAGTTGCAGCAAACAAACAAACAGGGGGAAAAGCTACAGTCCAAACAGACCACGCCAAAAAGAACAAACTGAGCAAACAGAGGGTCACCTTTTTCGAGGGCGACCGCGACCCCTAGATCCCCCCCGACTGGCCGGGAGGCGACCACGCCCACACTACTGTCCAGCATCCATTGCCATAGTCAGCACCTCAGTTGAAGCTTCCCCATGCGGGCCAACATCAGTGCAATTGTCTTCCTTGTGATCCGCAGCAGCATGATACTCATCATGCAACGGCCGAACCTCTTGTGTATCCTGGACCACCTGCATCTCAGAAGAAGAGCAAACAGCATTATAAGCAGTGGATTCCACTACCACTGGGATCTCCATCCCCTTATCAGCAGCAGGTGTCAAAGAGCTATCCCGATTATTGCTACATCCTGCCTTCTTAAGCCCCTCCAGATTGATCATATCAAACTCTGAAGTATTAATCGACTCTAACATAGAAAAGAAATTAATTACTGGCTTTGTAGATTTTGGCTCATCACTCAAAGTATCCTTTGGAGCAGCCTCCATATCAGCAACATGCAGAGTTGAGCTCTCCAGAATGTCCTCTTTCCCAATATCAGCATCACCCTTCAATAATAAATCATAATTGTTAATCTGCTGGACCACATCCTCTCCTACAATACCACTATCCACCATCACAGCACCATCCAGCCGCGCTCCCACCGTAGCTACCTGGGCTGGAGCAGCCCTCAACTTCTTAGACGTCACCAATTGAAACCCATCTTCATCAAGGATCTTCATCTTACCCTTCATACAAGCCGCAGCCACTACAGCACGATCAAATTCAGCATTAACATCATCCTGAACAAGAACCTCATACTCCGATTGGATCCCATCCTCTTCCTCAACAAGCATATGTTCACCCTGCTGGGCATCAACCGCAGCCTCCTGCTGAACTTCATTTACCATTGTAGCAGCATCTGTATGCACTAGATGACACCCTTCCTCCTCTTCAACAATATCAGCCCATGACCTGCAAGCATCACCCCTGGTAATTCCAACAACAGAAGGTTCCAATGCCTTATCCACTGATCGATCATCAGCAGCAGCCGGCTGGCCAGCAGACTGCTTACCCAAACCAGACTGGACAGCCTCAACAAATGATGCAGGGCCTACCTTTGGAGGCTCCTTTACTTTAGAAACCAACTTAGAACCAGCCTGCACCCCCGAAATCTTTTTGCACTGCTCAGAGGTATGACCCACCGACTTACAAAGTGTACACTTCAAATTCCTACGACATTGCATAGCAGTATGACCAATACAAAGACACGATTTACAGAAGATAGGCAGCCACTCATATTGAACAGCAAGCTCCAGCTTAAACTCCCCAGCAACAAGGAAAACTTTGTCAATCAGGACCTATGCTAGATCAATTTCTACCAAGACCCTAGCAAAATGGCCAAATCTAGGGTGTTCAGTCTCCTTATCCACCTTAATTGGACTCCCAATGGCTGAGGCAACTTCCCATAAGACTGAAGGATGCCAAAAAAACCAGTTTAGACCCCTAATGCGGACCCATGTTTGAGTGGAAGAGTTCTTAGTGGCAAGGGGATGCGATAAAGGATCCCACTGCTGTACCATTATATACCCAGGCTTCAAAGAAACAGGTCCAAAACTCCAGGCTATATTCAGCAATTCCTTCGAAGGAAAAACAACATGAAACATACCTCTTCCGATGGAAATCAGACGCCAATCAGAGAACCCCCAACTTCTGACCAGGCAATTACGCACTTCATCAACCCTCACAGGAGCTTCACTACGGGTTCGCGACAATCTAGCGAGCAGTGAGAACCTACATTCCTCAAGGCGATCCTCTAGCACTTTGGGATTAGCTTCAACAAAAGCAATCGAACCATTCTTGGTGATCCTCTTACTTAAAGAGGCTGAATCAGCAAGGGATTCAGAGAAAAACCTGTTTCGGGAAGCCAATCCATCGTCCTTCCGCCTAGGGTTTAGCAGACAACCCTTTGCCGCCACATCCAAAGCATCACCCGGATCGACCACCTTCGGGGGAGGAACGAAGACGTCCTTAGGATCGAAATAGCAATCCAACAACACCGCCATCAATCACCGAGTAGAAATCGCCAAGGAATCGCCTCTCGAGAGATCTCCCGCATTTCCCCTCATCAGGGATCTAGCTCATCTTGATTATACAATACTTCTCACTCCCCGGAGGTGTCCGCCTCTTTCACCGCCCTTCTAGACTTTAAAATGTATGAGAACAACTATAATTCAACCATTCCTTTGATTGGGACTCCATCATCCATCCCATCCAAAAGGGCCCATGAATGGTAAAGATTCTAGGACCAAGGGATCTCCAACCACTTTGGGACAACTCCATCGAGGATGTTGTTCAACAAGTTGATGCAAGTCTCCCGTTGCGAATACGGTCAGCGGTCGATGCTCATTTTTTGTTCCAATTCTAGGCCACTGTAAGGACATCATTTTTCAAACATGGTAAAAAACTATCCATTGTCATTAGAGACACCCCAATATGTCCTAAATATTGAGTGCATTGGTTCATTCGACCCCATTGTTTCTCTAAGTAATGAACTACCTTCAGGAGATGCCATCTATATGACCCTTATATGAAAGGTAAAGCCAAATCCGGCACTTTATTACCCACACCGAGAACTGCTCAAGTGGGATTAGGAGTTTTGATGACATGGTAACCACACAAGAGGTCATATGGCTACAATTAGCTGGGACGCCCAGCATCATGACCCTTGGCCTTTGCTGGCCCCTGGGCCTCTTCTAGCCCCAAACCCAAGTTCTCATTTAGGATTGTGTGTGGTGGTGCGGACTTAGGATCTCATTCAAGTTGGGCTATTTCACCACACCACACATATCTCCTTATATGCTCCGTGAGACCCATAATTTGTGTTTAAATCACCCTCTATATCAAAAGGACCCCCGAATGACATGGATACTAGGCCCAAGGGCTCTCCTTCCATTATGGGATAACATCCTCGAGGATTGCAGGCGACAAATTGATATGAGTCCCATGTTTCTAATATGGTCAATGGTCAAAACTTAATTTTATCCCCTGAACTATGGTCACATAAGGGTGGGTACTGTGTTACGAACCTAGTCAATAGTTGTATACAATCATCGTTTCTACTTTGGGGTCTTCCATAAGAATTATGGGTTTCCCTTATAGTGACTCACAAATGACATTAAAATAGGAATATATTGTCCGAGGTCTATGAGCCTATACTAATATCACATTTTTCCTTACTGCAAGACGTTAAACTGCAAGCTGGTTAGGAATTTTTGTCCAAGGCCCATCCTCAGGCCCATTCACCTTTTCGGGACCCCATCCCATGTTCCCATTTAGCATTGTACGGTGTGGAATGGGATTATGTCGACATACACATCAGGTTACTCATCGTGTTGTGAAACCACTCTATGTGGGATACCTCACCAATTTGTGTCCTTACTACATGATAGTAAATTGAATATTACTCTCTTCAAGAACTAAGTGTTCCTTAATTCCCATCCTCATGGGATACGTAGGACTCTCCAGACGTTTAGTCTTCGGGTCCAGCCTCATCTTGGCCCTATGGCCTGCATTCCCCCAGGGAGAGGGGTATATGGTGTGGTATGGGATTATGTCCTCATTCACATAGGTTTTGGTAACAACCACGCAATTTACCTCCTCCTTGTAATATTTTTCCATCCCCTTGTGCTATACTCGTCTTTTCAAATCAACCGCTCTCAAGATGATCCCCTTCGTCCTTTTCTACGATTCACTAATGTTCCCATGGAATATCTGGTTTAGTATATATAATGATGGATTATACATGGGCAAGCTTTGACCCATTTCCCAGGCTTTGTGTTCCACTTCATTAGGGTTTCAATCACCTTTCACACCCAAAGGGACCCCCGAAATAGCATGGGTACATAGCCCAAGAGACCTCCTAACATTACGGGCTGACATCCTTAAGGGTTTTGAGAAACAAATTGTTACAAGTCCCGCATTGCGAACATGGTTAGCAGTCAATGATCATTTTTTGTCCCCACCTCTGGCCAAACGATATAGATGTTGGGTTTCGAACAAGGTCAACGATTATCCTTCATCGTCACGCCAACCCCATTAATCCTAAAATGTCAGTTACATGACTCACATCCTTCTCCACCTCATCATGTGCAAATAGAATTTGGACACTCTTGGCACAATCCCTCCATTCACATTTACATGTTAGGAGGAAAAGTCATGGTAAGGCTGTCATTCGGGGCTTCGCACCAATTTCCCTTTGGCAGGTGTTCCAGGTATTGCAACAAACCTTTTTCTCCATTTTTTCCCACACTGAGTATGACTTACATGGGCTTAGGGATCAGGTTGAGTTCGCCACTTATTTGGAAGGTTTTCTCTCCTATATGGTCTGAGCTCTAAGACCATAAACTAGAACTCATTTGGATCTATGTACATCTTTATTCACATTCTCATGGGATATGTTGGAACAGCCATATGTCTTGTTTTTGGGTCCATCTCAATTGGGAGAATGTTTATCCTAACCCCTTTTCTAGTAATATTTCCCCGCTTCTCGACATGAGGTTTCCACCTCTGAATTGCGCACCATATGGTGTGAACCTTGTCCTCATTCACGTTGGGTATTCTTTATCACACAGTGTGCATCCCCTCTGGAACCTCATCTCTCCTATATACGTCTGATCCATATGACTTTAAACTATGATGATCAATCCAACATAAATTTATATTGTTGAATTTGTCCTACACAATGTTAAAAGTGCATGGTTGGTCCGATCACATGACCTTAAACTATAAAATTATCGTCCTGGCCGCACGATGGAAAACGAAACCGCATTGTAATGTCCTCACCCAAGGGGACATCATGTTTTGTATCGGTTACACACTATACCATTTTTCAACACATGCATATGGCTTGATTCTTATGGTGATAACTGGACCCTTCATCCTAGGTCCATCGCTTCACAAAAAAACATTCATCATAATTAACAAACAAGATCTATCAAATAAAGCTCCATTTAGTGCAAGGGCTAGACCCACACAACATTATCTTAGAACTACATGAATCCTGATCCCCTTCCTCATGGGGTATATAGGAATGTCCATGCACCTTGTTCTGGGATCAGCCTAACATTCGTGTTCGGTCCCTTGACCTAAACACTTTCCCAACGACCACATGGTGATCAGGACTCCAGGTCCACATTCACTTCGGGTTTCCTAATTACCTCACCATGTGCCCCCCACATTCCTTACCAATACTAGGTTAAATCTTTATGACAATAAAATAAGATCACTTTGCGTCCTTCCGACAAGAAGTTAAACTACAAGACATCTTCTAGAACTATATATGGGTTAATTCACATCCTCATGGGATATGTAGGAAAACACAAGCATCTTGCCTTTGGGTCTTTCCCCAAGAACCAAAAATACGGTCCCCCTTTTTCCCCCTTGGCCCGAGTTCTAACAGGGAAGCCTACCCCTTTACCTTGAAATATTTTAGCATGCCCCATGATAATGTTGGGAAGAAATGGTTTCCTCACTAGGGGGGTCCTATCTAAAAGTAGGAAAGATCCATGATCAGACCGATGAGTCCAAATAACGTATTTCCATCATGGTGGTGTAATTTCAAGAGTGTTGGATTCTGTTCGAACAAACCACCACAAAACCATCCACGCTATGCCAGCCCTTTATTCGAACCCTCGTCCTCCTTCATGTATAAAGGAACCCTCTAAATGTATGGATTCTCGAACTATGGCCCACCTATTGTTCTGGGCCAATGTTTCTGAAAACTAATGGCTGCCATTATGATCCTGGCCCCGTATTTCGAACATGGTCAGCGGTCGACCATTGTTTGTCATCCCCATTTTTAGCTAACACAACAGGGATACTTTGTTTAGAACATGGTCCATTTCCATTCTTAAATTTCATTCCATCACTACAGTGTTCTTAATCATGGGTATTTTCATTAACACCTTCCATTCCCCCCTATTCAAATTTATTCCAGCGCCCCAATCATTACCCTACTCATGCGCTAGAGCTCACTGGGAAGGTGGTCATTCAACTATTATGAGAGCGTCATTCTCCTGTTAGGTATGTCTCTTCCTCCCTATAAATAATGATTAGATGTTCATAGATCCCCATTCTCCATCTTCAATCCATCTTTTAAGATGATCCCAATGGTGATGAATTTCCCTTTCTGATCCCCTCACACATTCTGTTGTTTAGAACTCTTGGATAAGTGAATTACATTCTATTATATATTTCCCAAACCAAGCATGGATCATGATGTCTTATTGATTTAGTTGGATATTTACTTAAGGTGATTGAGATACAATGGACCCCATTGAATGTGTTTTCTTGAGTTGTTCCCTCAGAATGAAGTCCGCCTCATACTCCTCGTCCTCATTGGACCCCATTCTAAGGGGGTCATTTGTTGGCCCCAGAAATTGCGTCCATGTAATTTTCTGAATGCTTCAATATATGTACCCGAAGTGTAGATCATTGCTCAAGCTTTTATTTGACTGGTCGTGGTGCCCAAACGGAGTTACGGATCAGAATTTATAGTAGTTCGAAGTTGGGCTGCTGGAAATGGCCATCCAGGACAGTTTTGGGGCAAAGTATGGATTTGTGGGTAAAAAGGGAATCTTGAACATAAAAAAGGGAATATAGAACATTAAAAGGGAATATTGTTCATAAAAATGGATTTAAGCCTAAAAAGGGAATCTAACGCGGAAAACTTGCCTGCGCAGAATTTTACGTGCACCGCCTTGCGCACACAGAATATTATGGGCGCCGCCTTGCATGTGTGGAATTTTGCGTGCACCGCCTCATGCGGAAAACCGCTTTCTCGTGATGAATTTTACGTGCACCGCCTCCCTTGTTTTTGGAAATAATTAAAAGTGCACCCCCTTCTTCCTGGGGGCCCTGGAGGTCGGCCACTGCACTAATGCACGTAAGTCCGAATATTCGGTGCCCAGGCGTAAAACCCCCTATCATGCATGAAAAACATCACTTTTGTGGAGAAAGAGGCCAAACTGCCCAGTTTTTCACGTAAAACATTATTTTTTGCACGCAACATTGCCGTTGTGCCGTATTTTGTGAGGAACCCTTCACTATTTCTCATAACCCTTCTCTATTTCATGCAACCCTTCCATATTGTGAGCAACACTTCCCTATTGCACACAACACTCCCCTATTGCGTGCTAATATCCCTTATTGCATGAAAATCACTCCTATTTTGAGAAACCCTTCCCAATTGCACGAACATCCCCCATATTTCATGCCTACTGCCCCTATTGGGTGAAATCCTTCCCTATTGCACGCCAACCATCCCTATTAGAGAAACAATGCCATAATGCCCAATATTTCGCACACCTGTGCTGCACAGTGCAATATTGCGCATAGCCTATTCTGCATGAAGTGAATTTTATGCACAAAAACACACAGGAATGTGCCCGCAAGTCCATACTATGGGGGGCTGCTCCCCCACACCCCCGCTCAGGTTCAGTGCCATCCTGGGGTCCCGACCCTCCGAGCTTGTCACTTCGCAACCCTTACTGAACCCCATGAAAAATGCAGATTCGCACTGTAAAGATTTTGGGTCGAGAGGTCGGCATTTTATATTGCTCCCATATGCCCAGTCACCTTCCAACTTTGGGGTACCATGATTTGAGATACTCCTACCCACACAATGAAACACCATGAGTCAGCATATTTCTCTTAGTCTGTTTCCCATGTCGTGAGTTGTGATTCTTATCATCAATCCCCCCGAGTACCTTGAGGAGAACCATTCCTCAAACATCTCGTCCAAACCCCATCACCAGACTCCTATGACAGGTCGAACTAGAAAGAACCTCCCTTGCGTAAGTCCCAACACCAACCACTACTAGGTTCTTTATTCCTAATAGTCCTATCTACATGACTATAAACTGTAGTTCACCCTATGTTCCCAACATAGGATGCCTCTTTCCCTATACGAGAGATTCCTTATGATCCAAGCATAAGAATCCAGTAGTCCTCTCTACATGAATATAAACTATAGTATTCCCTATATGACTATAATATAATGAATCTTATTCCAAATAATAGATGCCTTATATTCCAAGCATAAGATTCATTATGCCATAATCATAGTGGAAAATCTTCAAGATCATTGGAATATGTACAAATAGTACATCACACCACCTCACGATTTGAGTGTCCTTCATTCGGATCATCATCCTCTTCCATGTCAAAAGGGACCCCCTAACTTCCTAGTCCCATGCCGCCTCGGCTCACGTACCGTTCTGGGCCAACGCCCCGTAAGACATTGGACAACACTTCGAGTCAGGTCCTGTTCTTTGAACACGGTCAGCAGTCAAACCTTATTTTCTTGTCCCCATTTCCGACTAACGTGATGTGTATGATGTGTTTATAACATGGTAAATATTTATCCTCCATCACCATGCCACCCTCATTGCATTCCGAATGTCAGCCATGTGATTCACACTTTCCTTCTCCCTTTGTTCAAACTGATTCCAACACCCAATGGCGTTATATCGCCTGTGCACTAGGGAATAGGTGTAGGCCCCAATCATATGCCTCAACCAAACAATGATTAGGTATTCCATCATGTCTAGAAATGAGGAAGACATTTTGGAAAGCTTCCATGTGTAATACCCATGCACCATCATCGCTCCTTAACTGAACCTTGACACACTAACGACTATTACTTCTTCGCATAGCCATGCTAACATGGGCCCCCAATGGGATCATCTCATGACACCCCTAGCCACGAAATTGCAAGTACATTCCCATCACCATGGTGCAGAGGGTACTAGTTATGTATGTCCTATGGGTGTAGAGTGAATTCCCCTTGTCAAAGATGAAGGATGTTAAACTGCCAAGCAGCATCATCCTCATCACATGACGTTAAACTGTGACTTCCCGCCCTAAATCCTACACAGGGAAAGGGTTCCAATACTAGTATAATCCGCTAGATTTTCTTGGAGGAGGCAGCATCCCAGCCCCTCCTTTCGTCGGTGCCAAATCCCTCTCCTGCAGGGATTTATGCCACATGGCCTCCATCCTACAGTAAGTCCCAAACTCTTCAAGCTAATAACCACGCATAAGACACTATTTCATCTTTGGGCTACGATCATTTATAATCCCCACTCCATTTACCTTGTACGTACATTTCACAATGTGATCATCAGGTCTTTTCTATCTCTTGTTTCTCACACTGATCATGGCTCGTGTGTGATTAGAGCGAGCACTGACCACGTCATCCACCCTGGGTAGCCTAGAGTGTAATCCCCACACACCCTCCTGAACTATGAGATCTTTGATCCTTTCCATGTTAGTATACATAGGAAGCCACCATAAGGATCAAGCCCACCATCCATTGGTCGCTCCAACCCCTTCCCATCAGTATCCCAACAACGTGGGAGGCCTAGAGTGTAAGCCCCACACACCCCTCCTAAACTACGAGGGCATTGATCCATGCCATGGCAGGGTACGTAGGAAGCCTTCCTGAAGTTCAATCCGACCACCCATTAGTTGCTCAGACCCCCTTCACATCAGTTCACCAACACCTTGGGTTTCCTGAGAGCGTAACCTCCAAATTCCCCTATAACCTAGAACTACGAGGACTTTGATCGTTTCCAAGTCGAGGTACATAGGAATCCTCAAAGTGGTTCAAGCCCAACCCTGAGCTGCTCCGACCACGTTCAAGTCGGTTCACCCCCGTCTTGCATTATGTTAAATTGTGGACCCCAATTAGAGGTAATCTATTGTTTCCACAGTCAGTGGTATGCCTTTTCACACAAAACCCATCCTAAACTATGAGGTCTTTGATCCTTTCCGAGGCATGGTACGTAGAAAGCCTCCATGTGGTCCAATTCCAACAACCAATTGGTCTCGACCATCCACCAGTCGTCCCGACCATCTTCACGTCAGTTTCCACCACCTGAAATATGAGGTATTTGATCCTTGCTAAGGAAATGTACTTATGAATCATCCATGAGTGTCATGCCCCACCATCTATCTGAGGCCCAGGTCCTCATTCACATCAGTTCGACCCCATCCAGCGGTAAGTAGTTGTGAACTCAATTAGTAGTAAGACATTGTGACCCTACTCAGGGTAATCCATTGACATCCTTATCTAGTGGTATGCCACTGTGAACCCATCCACGGGTAAGCCATTGAAAACCCCAATCAGTGGTAAGCTGTCATCATATGAACTACGTGGACTTTGATTTCCGACCATGGGGATACGTAGGAAGCCTCTTTGAGGCTCAATACCATAACCAACATCACCCTCATGAAATTTCCATCCCATTCACCACCCACATTATTCAATCGCTCCATCATCCATCCTGATTAATGCTTGGAAAACCACATACTGGTGGGATCATACCACCTCATACCCCATCCCCCATCACAACAATCGGGGATCTAGCCACACGTTGGCCCCAACATCAGGGTTCCCTCCAAAGGTTACAGCTATATGATCCACTCTAGTCAGTGTTTTGATTAGTCTGATCAGTCTATGCTGGATACTAAACATGCAGCATACCCTTCACTAAACATGGGATGCTGAGGAAAACCTCAGAAACATGCATGTTTCATATAATTCATCACATTTTATGTGGGATTCCATGAGCTTCTACACCCTTGAGAATACCTACAATAAGGGGAAGAAATCCAGATGCACTAGTGTCTCATCGTCCAGACACGCTGGTGATGTCCGACGTGACTACTCCCCTGACCAAAGGTTTCTGCCCTGAATGGACCCCTTGGAATGTCCTGACAGAAGTAATGTAATTATCTAGTGTCCATGATGATATTGCACCAAGAAGAGTTTCACAGACAACATCTGAAGTGTATAAGGGAGACCCGAACTATGTGAAGAGTTCCAAGGAGGAAACCATGGAAGGAAGAACTAACATCCCATCATCCTATTTCAATCAAGGAGAAGAAATCCCTAAACAAGGAACGCATTCCACCCACCTTTGTAATGCGGGAATGCGGGGAAAAAAACTGCGCCTTTTGTCCTCACAGACAGACGCACGCACCCCGACGAAAGGATCAAAAATAGTTACAATCTCGAACAGATCAATAATCTCAAAAGGGTTTGATATACTTAGGGATTAGATTCCATTAGATCCAGAATTTAATAAACATCATCAAGTGAGAGATTCATAAGTTAAAATTCTCACCAAATACTAATTATAGGTGAAATTTTTTGTTATTAGCCCAAATTTTCTGTAACAACCTGAGCTTTTATGAAGAATATTATTTTAATTTCATTAACGTCTTGTGTTTTATGCTACGAAAAGATTACCGTGAGCTATACGCAACACCGTATTAGCTTGCAGTATACGCAACACTATTATTGGATCGTGTTACACACAATTTTGATAATAGTTATTCTACGCAACATTGAGTATATATATATATATATATATATATATATATTCAATGTAAAAATGAAATATGGTTGGATTCTATTATACGAAACAATGAAGGATTCTTTCACAACACGCAACCCTGACTTGTCTTGCATTACACGCAATCACAACCTTCATCGAAAGCGTGTGTTGTATGCAATACCGGGTTTTACAAAACAACGATATATTAGTATAATATTATTATGAACTAGCCTTTATGAATAGTATTAACTATATTTTTAATTTAATAACATTATTATTCATCTTAAACATTTTCTAGTACATGGTATAAGAACAAAATAAAATTTTCAGGTAAAATAAGTATTTTTCAAAAAATGGAGTTTTGCCGCCTTTTGATGGCGCACCCACATTAAATCTAGTTTTTGACATGATTATAAGTTAAATTTGACAAAATAAAATACTTCTTTGGAATCATGAAATAAAAATTTACTTTGGATAAATTTTTCATATTATTCTGGTAACTTTCATATTTTGATGAATAGTAAAAACACGCTATATTTTAATTAAAAACAACTTTTTTCATCAAAAATAATTTATATGGATAAATTATAATAATTAATGGTTTTAAAATATAAATAGAATATATTTTTACCATTTAATATAATGTATGTCATTAGAATTTATTTTACATTAAATTTGTAGGTTAAATCAATTCAATATTTTGCAATGTTTTAAATAAAAACCCGTTTCTTTCGACAACAGGATTAATTTTAATTTAATTTCTGCAACTTTTGTGTATTAAATTTTGAAAAAGTGATTCCATATTTGGAATCAGTGGTTCAAAATTATGTTAATAAGCTACATTTTATTTTTGGGAATTATGAATAGTATCTATGGTAAATTTTATTTAACCTAGTTAAAGGTAAATCGGGTAATTAAGGGTAAATATAATATTATCAAATTACCCTAACACATTCCAAAATTCTATTGGATGGCTAACAGTAGAGCCATATAACTTAAGGGTCAGATTAGATTCATTTTATGGACTTTTGACCATGAAGAAAATTTAATTATTATTAAAACCAAAGAAAGTGACAACATGTCACTCTCTTAAAGCTTATAAGTATAATAATTTTAATTTAGTGACAATCATCATAAAACATCGAACATGAATAGTCTACAGAAATATAATAAAATTATCTACATCATGATAATTTATTTAGAATTTTTATGGATTAAATAATTGTCATTAATGGTGATACATTAATGATACAGAAATTATTTATTAAGTGGAAAATAAGTAATACAGTTTTTATTGAAATAATAATATCAATTAAAAGGCCCACAAACTTGACCAAAACTTATTGGTAGTGTATATATACACCTTAATCATCCAATTACCTAATATATAACCGTTTGGAGACTTATTAAATTGATTATGACACTTATATTATTTTATTTTAAATGATTCCAAAGTTGTCACCTTCATAATTTTTTAAATATAACAATTTAAACATTGTGATTTTAAGATGATAAATTCGAGTAAAAGTCTTATTACGAAAGGTAATATATTTATATTCATCATAGGAGTTTATTTTTAATTTTTATGCAACAAATAAGTATATTAAATAATTATACAAAAATGTTGTAGTAATTATTTTATTAAGAGATAAACCAAATAAATAAATTTAAAAATAATAAACTAAATATTATATGAACTATTTAATGTGAAACACTAATTTTATAGATACATATGAAAATATTTTAATCTATTAATGCTTTTATTTTGAACATATCTTTTCTATATATTTTATTTAAATTCAAATAAATGAATAGTGTCAAAATTGACACTATTGTTATTTTATAAAAATAACATATTATGAAATTGTTTAAAAATCACAAAAATATTTAAAAATTATAAATTTAAATTTATATGGTCTATACTGTTTTAAAGTAAACAATTATGGAAAATTCACCACAAATAAGTAATTATTTTTTGTAATTTAAAATATAGAATTTTATTACCACAAATAAAGATAAATAGATTAAATAAGGATAAATCCAAATGAGAAGGTTTAAAATAAGATCCAAACATGTATAAATTTGATTATTTGATGACATTACAACCCTATCTCATATAATATTTGAATATGAGTCATTTTGGTGGTTTTTAAGTGGGGTTAGATTTATTATAAATCAATATTTTTAAGAATTCCAAAGGTGCCCCTCTCCTCCCTTATAAAAGGGCACCTCCCCCCTCTCTTCCACACACCACATTGAGCCTTCAAGATCAGAAAAACTCAACCCAATTCTCTTCTCCACTTCCCTAGAAAAATCCTATATGTTCTGGTCTTCTTAAAAGACAAATTATAGTGCCCTAAGAGGAGGTCTCAAAGAGGCGCTTCAAAGAAGAGGTAATTTCTATTACCGATTCTTTCACCTTTATTTCTTCTTCCACTTCTTCTTCTTAGGTTGTTTCATTATGAAGTAATAAAATCTGTATCAATTATATAGTGATATGTTATTATAATTATGAAAAAACCCTATTTCACCATCTATCAATCCCAAGGAAAATGAAATCACCGCGCATGCGTACGAACGGAATACCGTCTCCACACCATGGTGTAATCTATTTTCCACCACCACCTTACATGGATGGGTATAATGGTGTAAATAATAACTATATATGATTATTTTAAAGTGATATTGATTCTGTAATAGTATACATACACTCCAATAAAATTCCATGATCATGGGAATGATATCATCGCTCGTGCGTACGTACGGAATACCGTCTCCACGATGCGATGAGATTCATTCTCAATGATTAACCATTCATAAATGATTATAAAGTATATATAATAAGTAATCATGAAATATATGACATAATAATGATACTGGATTTATATATATATATATATATATATATATATGTCATCCAATTAATTCCATTCAATTCAATGAGGAAACGAAAATAACGTTCACGCGTACATACGGCCTACCGTCTCCATGAACGGTGTATTTCTTTCCATTTATCGATCTATTATATATATGTATATTATGAATATATACTATATATAAATCATGTTTTACATTCTGGATGTATGTAATCATGATCTATGTAATCATATGAATAATTACAAGTCAAAACACGGACGACAAATGAAACGATTTGACCCAAAATGCTCTTTAAAATGGAATTTACAAAAGAACGGCTAATATAAAGTCATAAGTGAACCATATATGATATCATAACAATTAATATGATTCTTTAATAAGTCAATAACATTATTTAAATCATTATTCAGGAGGTTCAGATACGTACGAAGCATATCAGACCTAAGGTAAGGGATAATTGTGCAAATCTCATTTTTTATCCGAGATTGCTTATACGTAAGTATTTACTGGGGTTATTGTTATCATCCATGTACATGTTTTATAAATGTGTTTTTATGTATTTTTAAAGTCATTTTTACCAATTTTTGACTTTTACTACATGGTATGTATGGAATCTTCCTATTACGAGGTACTTTTGGACTTTTCCGACAAAAGTACGAGAAGAATGTTTTTTAACATATACGGCATAAAAGGATTTTTACGGTTTTATAAAGCCTTGTTTTCATGAAGATTCCTCCAAAATATTTCATGAATATTTTTAACCAAATCATTTTCCTTTAAAATTGCACGAAATTTTGTGAAAATAAAATGATTTTGAAGAAAAAAGGATATTTTCCTCAAGAATTCATTTCTAGTGTTTTATCAAAACCATTTTCCATCTAAGATGACATTATTTCATATGTTTATGTTTCAAGTATAATGTCTCTATGATTTACATGGTTTCACTTTCCTTATTATGAAATCCATTTATTTTATATGGATTATGTGATGATGGGATGATGTTTATGAAACCCATTTTATTTATTGGGTAATTATGAATGATGTATGTTTATTTTGTGGCACAAGTAAGAATGATTTCATTATGAGATGGGTGGGACCTATATCTCCCTCCAATGCATTGGGTAAAGATTTATATCTCATGAGATAGACATGGCTGGAACAGAAAGTTAAACCGGTTCAGTAATACTGGACTGGAACGAGGAGTGAACTCGATTCAGAAAGGGACTTTGTCCACTAAGATGGTCTTGGAAGCAATGCCTTGGATACTATGGAAATAATATCCTATGCTTAATGGTTTCTATAACTAAATTTTTTATTCCCATGCTATTTTATCATTCTTAATGTTTCTTTATGATCAATACCTTACGTACTTCCATGTTTTATGTCATTGCACAATCTTTTGATGTTTAAACATTATGTTTGTGTTTTTAAGTTCAAATGTATATAGTATGTTTTATTTTATCCATGCTTACCCTTACTGAGCATTTGAGCTCACCCTTTTTATGTTTTCTTTTCCCCAGGATATATAGAAAGGTTTTACGTAAGAAAAAAGCGTAAGATCTTTATGGGAGATGTTGAAGATCTTTCACCACGATTAGAAGATTTTATTCCGAGTTTCCAAAGACACTAAACTATTACGGTCCTTGTGTGTCTATTTTTTTTATTTATTATGTATTCCACAAAAGTAATGTAATGTCCATGTATTTCAATCTTCGGGTCTCTACATTTGGTATCAGAAGAAAGGTTTAGTCAACCTTTGGAAACTAGGATGCGAAAACGTTAGTGAGATCCCTAGAGATATTTCTAAGGTATGTCTAGGGATGTCCCTAAAGATAAGTATACGTATAGGATATAGTCCTAGAACTACAGTAAAGATCTTAGAATTTAACCTAAGATATTAGATATTGAGGATACTCCCCCTTTACTATGTTTTTTTCCCTAGCATGATTTTTTCCTCTCACACTATTCTTTTTGGGTTTTAGAAAATGGATGGAAAAAGGAAGATTCATGATAATGGAGGATATGACAGACAATGGAATGATATTCTTCATAAGAAACCAAATGAAACAGGATTTGGAAGTCCAAACATTGTTATTATGCCTAATCAGAAATCTCATAATATGATCAATAATCTCAACTTTCGTATGTTTCCCGACTCATATACTAAGAGAAAGATGAAGTTTCATGATGATCATAGAGGAAAGAAAGTTCAATTTTCCTCATGTAAATCTTGTGGGAAGAGGAATCAGGGAGATTGTTTCAAAGGAACTAGAAGATGATTTGGGTGTGGAAAAGATTGTCACAAAGCCAGTAAGTTCAAATGAAAAGGTTCAGTTAACACCATAGACAAGGATAATGGTATTGCTATGACATCAACAATGATTAGATGTTTTAAATGTGTAATGTACGTGCATTATGAAAACCAATTCACTAATGGAAAATCTCATGAAGAGAATCAGCATGGTCATATGGGTAGTATTTATGTGGATGATGATGAGGAGACTACAAATGATATATGAGCTGAAAGAAGTGTTGAAGCTCAGTCGGTTGTTTTAGAAGGTAGTGGAATGATTGAATGTTTATCGAGAGTTATGTTGTATAGTTAATGGTACTATGGAATAAAGAATCATCTAAGGATTTTTAAACTATTATTTTTCCTAAAAGTATTTGAATGTATATATTTAATGGTACCAGTAACCATGGAAGGTTATTCAGATATTTTTGTAAAGTAGATGATATGCGCATAATGAAGGAATACAAAGATAATGACATGTTTGATTGTATTCATGATCTCATGATTGATATAAGGACTAAGTGATATCATGGTTTGAGTATATATAATTTTGAGGTTTTTGGTATGTGGAAAGTGTTAACTTTTAACTGCATTCATGTTTTCACTATGGTTCAATGGGTATTCATTTTTCAAGAGAATACATTATTAAGGCCTTCGAATGTTTGTAATGTGACCAACAAGGCATATCTTATGATATATGGGGATCAATGATGGTATTAAATCTCTGGTAATCGTTTTCACTATATTATGAGAGTAGACTGCAGTATTACGGATAAGCCTAAAGATTGGAATGGATTATGTTGGACATAAGTTAGTATTGTTTAAGGATATATGTTTTTTCGATATTATTGATGGGATGTTATAGTAACAGAGTTTTAGAAAAAGGACAACCTCCAGGACGAGCGACAACCCATCACGTCGGACAAGGCTGTGGGAATCAAACCCACAACCGAAGTGTGACTGGCCTTTATCGCCTACAACTGGCCTATAGGAAGTCCCAGGTTAGTCGAAACTAGTCTTATATTATTAAGCGGTGTGATATATGAAGTATAAGTTCATTTTTGGAACCATATACGATTAATCTAACCATAATATGGACTTATAACTTTTTCTAAACTTTTATTTGAAAGAGTTGGAATGACCCATCATTCTATCACATGATCTACTAACACATCACGAATAACAAATTCAACTTCATTTATTTAAGGGATGAAGTGGAAATTGTTCAATTCACGAACAACAGTGACAATGTACCAAAATCATGCAATTATTTCTTTTAATTCATCAACTTTAGGGAAATGATCTTGAAAACCAAAAATATTGTCCTCGTTCCCTTATATCTGATGAATCAGATGGTACCTTAGATTATCACAAATGAATAGCTTTGTGATTTTTGGCTTTTTCATAGCCATGTTCTCTACCACTCTCCATCAGAACTTGATGGTTAGATTTTTCTTCCATATCAATATTTTCACCTATGTTCTCCTACATGGAAACCCAGTGACGAGTTAATTTGGGTAACTGTTACATTTCATACATTAGTTTTTAAAGCCATGTTTTAGTATTCCTTTTTATGATGTGGGTTTCTATTAGACAAACTTTTGAGTAGTAAACCATTTATAACCCCGACGAATTTCGAGGGCGAAATTCATTTTAAGGGGGGTAGAATGTAACACCCTGAGATTTTATGAAAAATATTCTTTTAATTTCATTAATTTCTTGTTTTTTATGCTACACCAAGATTACCTTGAGCTATACGCAACACCGTATTAGCTTGAAGTATACACAACACTATTCTTGGATCGTGTTACACACAATTTTGATAATAGTTATTCTACGCAACATTGAGTATATATATATATATTAAATGTATAAATGAAATATGTTTGGATTCTGTTATATGAAACAACAAAGGATTCTTTCACAACATGCAACCATGACTTGGCTTTCATTACACGCAATCGTGACATTCCTCGACAGCGTGTGTTGTACGCAATACAGTGTTTTACAAAACAACGATATATTATTATAATATTATTATGAACTAGTCGTTATGAATAGTATTAACTAAATTTTTAATTTTATAACATTATTATTCATCTTACACAGTTTCTAGAACATGGTATAAGAACAAAATAAATTTTTTGGGTAAAATAAGTATTTTTCAAAAAATGCAGTTTTGCCGCCTTTTGGTGGTGCACGCACTTTAAAACTAGTTTTTGAAATTTTTATAAGTTCAATTTGACAAAATAAAATTATTATTTGGAATCAAGACATAAAAATTTACTTTGGATAAATTTTTCATATTATTCTGGTAACTTTCATATTTTGATGAATAGTAAAAACACACTATATTTTAATTAAAAACAACTTTTTTCATCGCAATAATTTATATGGATAATTTATAATATTGAATGGTTTTAAAGTATAAATAAAATATATTTTTACCAATTAATATAATTTATGTCATTAGCATTGATTTTACATTAAATTCGTAGGTTAAATCAATTCAATCTTTTGCAATGTTTTAAATAAAAATCTGTTTTCTTTCGACAACGGGAATAATTTTAATTTTATTTCTGCAACTTTTGTGTATTGAATTTGGAAAAATGGATTCCATATTTGGAATCAGTGGGTCCAAATTATTTTAATAATCTATTTTTTATTTTTGGGAATTATGAATAGTAACTACGGTAAATTTTATTTACCATAGTTAAAGGTAAATCGGGTAATTAAAGGTAAATATAATATTATAAAATTACCCTAAGACATGAAAAAATTCTATTTGATGGATAAAAGTAGACCCATATAACCTAAGGGTCGGATTAGATTCATTTTATGGACTTTTGACCATGAAAATAATTAAATTATTATTAAAACCAAAGAAAGTGACAAAATGTCACTCTCTTAAATCTTATAAGTATAATAATTTTAATTTAGTGATAAACATCATAATAATTCGAACATGAATAGAATCCAGAAATATAATAAAATTATTTACATCATGATAATTTATTTTTAATTTTTAGGGATTAAATAATTGTCATTAATGGTCATACATTAATGATACAGAAATTATTTATTAAGTGGAAAATAAGTAATATATTTTTTATTGAAATAATAATACCCATTCAAAGGCCAACAAACCTGAACAAAAATTATTTTTAGTGTATATCTGCACCTTAATCATCCAATGACCTAATATATAACCGTTTGGAGCCTTATAAAAGTGATTATGACACTTATATTATATTATTTTAAATGATGCCAAAGTTGTCACCTTCATAATTTAATAAATATAACAATTTACATATTGTGATTTTAAGATGATAAATTTTAGTAAAAGTATTATTCTGAACTTTAATAGATTTATATTCATCAAAGGATTTTATTTTTAATTTTCATGGAAGAAATCTGTATATTAAATAATTATACAAAAATGTTGTAGTAATTATTTTATTAAGAGATAAACCAAATAAATGGTTTTAAAAAATAATAAAATAAATATTATATGAACTATTTAATGTGATCCACTACTTTTATAGATACAAATGACCTGTTTTTAATCTATTAATGATTTTAGTTAGAACATATCTTCTGTATATATTTTATTTAAATTCAAATAAATGAATAGTGTCAAAATTGACACTATTGATATTTTATAAAAATAACATATTACAAAATTTTTAAAAAATCAAAAAAACATTTAAAAATTATAAATTTAAATTTATATGGTCTATAATGTTTTAAAGTAAACAATTATGGAAAATTAACAATAAATAAGTAATTATTTGTTATAATTTAAAATTTAGAATTTTATTACCACAAATAAACTTAAATAGATTAAATAAGGATAAATCAAAATGATAAGGATTAAAATAAGATCCAAACATTTCTAAATTTGATTGTTTGATGAGATTAAAACCCTATATCATCTAAGCTTCGAATATGAGTCATTTTTGGAGGTTTTTAAGTGGAGTTAGATTTATTATAAATTAATATTTTTAAGAATTCCAATGGTGCCCCTCTCCTCCCTTATAAAAGGGCACCTCCTCCCTCTCTTCCACACACCACTTTGAGCCTTCAAGCTCAGAAAAAACCTGACCAATTATCTTCTCCACTTCCCTAGAAACACCCTAGAGGTCCTGGTATTCTTCAAAGCCCAATTTTAGTGCCCTAAAAGGAGGTCTCAAACAGGCGCTTCAAAGAAGAGGTAATTTCTGTTACCGATTCTTTCACCTTTATTTCTTCTTCCACTTCTTCTTCTTAGTTGTTTCATTATGAAGTAATAACATCAGTATCACTAATATATGGATATTTTATTATAAGTATGAAACGACCCTATTTCACCATCTATCCATCCTATGGAAAACGAAATCACCACGCGTGCGTACGTACGAAATACCGTCTCCACGCCGTGGTGTAATCTATTTTCCACCACCACCTTACTTGTATGGGTATAATGGTGTAAATAATAAATATATATGATTATTGTAAAGTGATATTGATTCTGTAATAGTATAAATACACTCCAATAAAATTCCACGATCATGGGAACGATATCATCGCTCGTGCGTACGTACGGAATACGGTCTCCACGATGCGATGAGATTCATTCTCAATGATTAACCATTCATAAATGATTATAAAGTATATATAATAAGTAATCATGAAATATATGACATAATAATGATACTGGATTTATGTATATATATATATGTATGTCATCCAATTAATTCCATTCAATTCAATGAGGAAACAAAAACAACGTTCATGTGTACATACGGCCTACCGTCTCCATGAACGGTGTATTTCTTTCCATTTATCAATCTATTATATATATGTATATTCTGAATATATATTATATATAAATCAGGTTTTACATTCTGGATGTAAGTAATCATGATCTATGTAATCATATGAATAATTACAAGTCAAAACACGGACGACAAATGAAACGATTTTACCCAAAACGCTCTTTTACATGGAATTTACAAAAGAACGGCTAATATAAAGTCATAAGTGAACGATATATGATATCATAACAATTAATATGATTCTTTAATAAGTCAATAACATTATTTAAATCATTATATAGGAGGTTCAGATACGTATGAAGCATATCAGACCTAAGGTAAGGGATAATTGTGCAAATCTCATTTTTTATCCGAGATTACTTATACGTAAGTATTTACTGGGGTTATTGTTATCATCCATGTACATGTTTTCTAAACGAGTTTTTATGTATATTTAAAGTAATTTTTACCCATTTTTGACTTTTACTACATGGTATGTATGGAATCTTTCTATTACGAGGTACTTTTGGACTTTTCGACAAAAGTACGAGAAGAATGTTTTTTAACATATACGGCATGAAAAGATTTTTACGGTTTCATAAAGCCTTGTTTTCCTGAATCATCCTACAAAATATTTGATGACTTATTTTAACAAAATCCATTTCCTTTAAAATTTCTTGAAATTTTGTGAAAAGAAAATGATTTTGAAGAAAAAAGGATATTTTTCTCAAGAATTCATTTCAAGTGTTTTATCAAAACCATTTTCCATCTAAGATGACATTATTTCATATGTGTATGTTTCAAGTATAATGTCTCTATGATTTACATGTTTTCACTTTTCTTATTATGAAATCCATTTCTTTTATATGGATTATGTGATGATGGGATGATGTTTATGAAACCCATTTTATTTATTGGGTTATTATGAATGATGTATGTTTATTTTGTGGCACAAGTAAGAATGATTTCATTATGAGATGGGTGGGACCTATATCTCCCTCCAATGCATTGTGTAATGATTTATATCTCATGAGATATACATGGCTGGAAAGACAAGTTAAAATAGTTCAGTAATACAGGATTGGAATGAGGAGTGAACTCGATTCAGAAAGGGACTTTGTCCACTAAGATGGTCTTCGCACCAATGCCTTTGCTACTATGGAAATCATATCATGTGCTTAATGGTTTCCACAATTACATGTTTTATTAGAATTCTATTTTATCATTCTTAATGTTTCTTTATGATCTATGCCTTATGTACTTCCATGTTTTATGTCATTTCTCAAGCTTTTGATGTTTACACATTATGTTCATGTTTTTAAGTTCAAATGTATATAGTATGTTTTATTTTATCCATGCTTACCCTTACTGAGCATTTGAGCTCACCCTTTTTATTTTTTCTTTTCCCCAGGATATAAAGAAAGGTTTTAGGTAAGAAAAAAAGGGGAAGATCATTATGGGAGATGTTGAAGATCTTTCACCACGATTAGAAGATTTTATTCCGAGTTTCCAAAGACACTAAACTATTACGGTCCTTGTGTGTCTATTTTTGTTATGTATTAAGTATTCCACAAAAGTAATGTAATGTCCATGTACGTCAAGCTTTGGGTCTCTACATTTTCTACCAAAATTAAGTTGTCTTGATATGATACTTAATTGATATAAACATCTCTACCACTTCTTTAGTGTCACTAGGTCCCAATAGATTTCTTTTAGAAACTTCATTCCAACATGTAGGAACTCTACATTTCTTTCCATATAGGGATTCATAGTAATCCGTCTTAATATATGAGTGAAAGCTATTTTTTATGAAAAACTCGAATAGAGGAAGGTGTTGATCACAACCAAATTTGAAATATTGGGAACACCATCTCAATGTATCCTCTAGGGTTTTAATTTTTTATTTTAGACTAAACTTTATTATGAGGGAGATAAGAAATACTGAAACTCAATTCTATTTCAAGGGGCTACTGAAGACTTCACCAAAAAATTTATGTAATCCTCATATCCTAATCAGATACAATGGAATTTGGTACTACATGAATCCTTACCACTTCATTAACACATATAATAGAAATATCATCACAATAGAACAAATCTTGGATAAAAATGAAGAGTGGTGACTTATTAAGGAAAAAAAATACAACCCATAAAGCATTATTTCCTTTTGAGGTTTTGGGGAGTCCATAGAAGAAATCTATAGTGAATTTATCCCATTTACATTATAGAATAGATAATGGAGGAAACATCCTATTATAATTTTTTCTTTTAGAGATGAATTGTAGGAATACTTTTCACTAAGTCATAAACACTACAATATCTCTCTTCATACCATCAAACCATAATTATTCTTTCAAATCTTAATACATCTTCTTAATTATAGGATGTAGAGAGAATAATGATCTATTAGATTATTATAACTGATCCTTATTCAGATATGGTATAGAATGAAAACATACATAGTTCATAAACCTTTATCACTTCATCCTGATCAAGGTTAAACTCAGAAACATTTTTAACAATCTTCTACAGTTCTACATCTTCCTTTTGTGGCACATTAATATTAACTTTAATAGAAGTTTGAACATTCTGTTCAGCAAGATAATATTTTTATCCTTACATCATTATTTATAGGTTCATACTTTCCAAATCCAGAAATATTATTTCATATTTTATCCTCAACCTAGATAATCATGCATGATCATTTTGACTAAATGTTTCATCCAACTTGCTCACTTTCCAAGGGTGGTAAGGTATTCAACAGTCATAATCATTTATCACTTTTAAACATATTCTTTAACACATGTTAAACTCCTTATATGTGATGATATATTTCAAATTTTTATGACTGATTTATATATATATATATATATTACACTTTTAACTATAAAGATAATGTCTGTATATCTTTAATTCAAAAAATAGCACAGTTTATTCAAAATCATGAGTTGGGAAATGTTTCTCATGAATCATAAATTATCATGATGCATAGGATATATCCATGATATTATACATAAAAATAGATCCCAATACCCTATTGGATACATAAATATATTTTAAAAACACTTATCCACTGTAGGGTAATGTAATCACATATTCATTGACTAACCTTCTCTTCGGATCCTTGAAAATTTTCCCATATTCATCTATCCGTATGAACATGGAACCCTTCCCAGTTACCTTTGTCATAGGATTTGATATTCATGATATATTCTCCACAAACTATCAATAATATATGGCTAAATCAATAAAACTATAAATCATTATCACTGTGGATGGTCTATTCCAACATTAAATGGCCTCCATCTTGGATGGATCTACTACAATACACTATATTGATATTTTATGACCAAAAATGAAACATTTTGCATCAAAAATTCATAGAATGTAAATTTATCATATATTTTGTCCTTCTGTACGGACTTTCGTAAAAATATCATGTGTTCTTCCTGCTCTTCCTTATTCATCAAATAGTTAAGAATGTCATCTACAAATACCACAAAAAACTGATCAATATAATCTCTAATGATTAAAATAATCAAATACATGAAGATAACAAGGTAATTTTTATAAAAAAAAGTCAACAATATATATTCAAAGCGTATAAACCTTTTTAACACCCCAAGACTTCATAGTACATTGTCTCCTTAAATTAATTAAATAGTTTGTGCTACACGCAACACTAAGTTCTACCACACCCCAACATACCAATCAAGCCGTTAAAAAACAAATTATGAATATTGTTAACCACATATTAAATTTCATATATCCTACATAATTTTAACATTCATATTTTGTGTTTCCTAGACATAATTTAAGAAAAATTTAAATATAATGATAAGATAAGCATTTTTCAGAAAATGTAGTTTTATGTCTTTTAATGGATAAACCTGTTTAAATTCAATATTTGAAAATTTTATATACTAAATATAGTGATATTAAATTCATATTTAGAAAAGGGACATAAAAATTTAGTTTGGATTATTTTTGGTACTTTTCTAATAACTTTCATATTTTGATGAATAGTAAAAAAATACTAAATTTAAATTTAAAACAACTTTTTTAATTGAAATATTTATATAATTAAATAATAAATTATAACGGTTTTTAACTATCATTAGATTATATTTTTATCATTTAATATAATTTAGGTCACTGGATGCAATTTAATATTTAAATTGGACAAATATTTGTGTCAATCTTTTGATAGTTATTATTTCATAAAAACACCTCTTTTATTTTGACAATGGGAATTAATGTTAAATAAATTACTTCCACTTTTGGGTTTTGAATATGAAAAAATGGATTCAACATTTGGAATCTTTAGTTCCAAATTTTTTAAATAGGTAACTTTTATTTTTAGATATTATGAATAATTATTTCGTTAAATATTTTATTTATCCTAATTAAAGGGTAAATCTGGTAAATATGGGTAAAAAACAATATTTAAATAATATTAAATTACCATAACATGTGTCCTAACCCTATTAAAGGATAAATTTACGAAAATGGGAATATAGGGATAGATTTTAGGACCCCATTGAGCATCTTGGGAGTGATAATGTCATTTTATAATAATTAATCTAAAGTAAAGACAAAAATAACAACAACATGTATCTTTTAGTATATCATTTTTATATGGGGTAATATAATTGTTCACATAGAATATAAATATTAACATGAAATCAAAAAATATTTCCTACATACAATATTTTATTTATAATTTTTAGATATAAAATAAATATATTTATTTATGATACAATAATGATGCAGTTTGTTCTTTATTAATAAAATAATCAAATAAATGATATTGTAAATATTAAAATAAATAAAAATTGAAATTGTTGGATCCATACATTATTTTAATAGGTGAATATGAAATATTAATATTTATTAAATTTATTTTGTTCAAAGTAATCAAGTTGTGATGACTTTCACAGAAAACCAAATTCTGAATAGTGTTAGAATTGACATAAATTAGTTTTTAAAAGAAATACTATATTATAGGTTGATATAATATTCGAAAAAATATAAGCATCAGTAAAATGGATTAAATAATAATATATGTCATTAATAATCCACTTTATGTTCTTTTGGAAGTTTAGAGTAAATTTATCAACCATATAGTGTAAGAATACAAGAAGACGCGGTAAACGTTAAACTGTTTAACTAAGAGTTAAATCTAAATGATAAGGTTAAAATGGTAACATAAACTTTTCTAAAACCTAATGGATGGGAGGATTTATGCCCAAAACCACCTAAGGCTAGAAATAAATTCATTTGGAGCAATTATAAACTGAATATGATTGTATAATAAATTAATATTTTAATCTTTTCCAAAAGTGGCCCTCACCCCCTATAAAAGGGCAGACCACCTTCTATTATATTCACACCTCCTAATAAATTTGGATCTCCCAAACCATAACCATATACCTTCTATAATATCCTAAATTCATCCAAAAGGCCTTACATTTATCAGAGATACAACCTAATAATCCCTTTTGAACAACTCAATAGGAAACACCCGAAGAAGAGGTAATAATTTCACCACCCTCTTTCATGTTTTATTTCTTCTTCCATTTCCTATTTATTTATTTTATCCATACTAAAATAATTACTCCAGTAAATTATATATATTGTGATGTTATTATAATTATGGTACATCCATTTTCGTTTTTCTATCCATCCTATAATGACAATGTCACCATACGTGCGTACGTACAACTTACCGTCTCCATGTCGTGGTGTAGTTTGTTATTCAAACACATCATTATTTGGATAGGTATAATAATGAGTATAAATGATTTAAAAAATAAATATAAAATGTTAATGATTATTTATATATGATGTATCATCAAATTATATATTACTTCACCATCAATATAATGATATTTCCACTCATTCATATGAACGAATTACCGTCTCCATGACGTGATGAGATTAATTTCCACGTTCACCAGTCAATGCTGAATATAAAAATATATATTATTAATAATAATGTAATATATTAAATATTAATTCTACTATATATATATATACTCACATATAACTTATTAACTTGCTTCGGTTCAATACGATTTGAAAATGGAAACAACATTTATGCGTACGTACGACCTACCGTCTCTATAAATGGTGCCTCCTATTTCATATATCTATCTATTATAAATATTCATATTCTAAATATATAAGATATATAAATGAATTTTTATATTATTGATGTATTTAAATGATTATCTAAATGATATGATCAAGAATAACAAGTTAAAAGACATACGATAAAGAAAGCGATTATTACCTGAAATGTTAATTACAAATGGAAATTATTATTAAATGGCTAGTATAATGTCATAAATGAATCATGTATGATATAATAAATATGAATATGTTTCTATTATAACTTAATAACATACTATGATCATTATATATGAGGTTAAACATACACTCTACCAAAGGAAAGTGCAAGGTAAGGGTTAATTTCACAATCTCATTATCATCTGAGGTTGTTTTTAGGTGAGTATCTACTAGAACATCTTTATAATCCACATCTGTGTTTTGTAAAAATATTTTCAAAAGGTAAATTTTAAGGTTTTATGGAAGTTAATATTTAACTATATCATCATTGTAAATGTTTTAAATATTTATTCTTCTAAATCATTCTCATTAATATCCATGTTTTCAAAATGGTTTTTATGTTTTTATTTATATATATATGAATGTTTTTAAAATGTTAATTCATTTAAAAATTTCAAAGTGGTATGGGACACTTTGATTCATAAATGTCCTTCAATGTCTTCCTTTCGATATTCTGTGACATTTAAATGATTTTATGAAAAAGGGATATTTCTTTCAAAGAGTTTGAAAAATAATTTTCATCTATTTCAACATTCATTGATGGATTTTAAACGTGAATGAAGTTGATTTATTATGATACAAATCTATCATATAAAATTGAAGGTTTTGTGATTTTTTTAACTTTGGATGTGTTATTTTTTTTACCATTCATGGTTTATGGATAATGTATTGACATTTCATTAGTTAGTTTTATTACAAATTTTTATGTTATGTTTAAACATTTTCATATGAGGAATGCATTCGACTTATTAAGTGACGGGTGGAGCCTGCTATATCTCCTCGATGCATCAGTATGTCTTATGAGACAAACTAGTGTCTTGGAAAAAGGACTTGACAAAATATTATTTTTAGTATTGGCCCAATGCCTTGACTATGTGGTTATGAAGTATATCACTATGCATTCCAACATTATGAAATTGGATATTGATATTACATGTAATTATTAGACTAGTAGAATTTCCACGTGAATATTTAAATGGAATTATTTGATTTATCTTTTCCATATTATGCTGATGTTTATGTTTAGAAGATTTTGTTTTAGTCTTATACATTTCCTAAAATGTTAATGTTTATTTATGAAAGTTTTTGCTATATTTTAATCCGTAATGAGCATTTGAGCTCACCCCTTACTATGTTTTATTTTTCCTGGGATTCCAAGAAGTGTATTATGATTGATACGCAGGGTTAAGCTATGAGATTAATGGAATTATCAAAGGATCATTTATGTTGAGTTTTATTTTCTAATGTGTAATGTAATGTTCATGTATGTTATATATTTTATAATACTGCTAAACTGATCGGTCTTTCAGGACATGATTAATCGTAATAAAGTCAATGTGTTAAAATAATGCCCCCACTCTGGGCTTCCTGGGTTGGGGCGTTACAGTTGGTATTAGAGGATGTTTAGAAACAACCTTCAAAATATATTTTGGTTAACTACTGTTAGATAAAATTACACTAAGATAGTCTTTGAGGATTGGTATAGAAGAACTTCCTAGAATTTTGGTAATATATGTATTTTGTGTAGTTTCCAAGAAATATATCCCTGTCTAGTTTTGAGAAGGTAGAGTCGGATCTGTAACATATGTACCTAAGAGTGCAAACTCTAAAAAGGAGTTTCAAGCATGACTCGAGGTATCATGGTAAACGACAATGGGCCTTGCGACACTGATTATTACGACACTCTCGGGGGATATGCTTAGGATAATTCACATTTTCATTACAAGCCATTGGGAAGGATTTAGGAGTAAATACTTCCACAAATAAAACATTTTATGATTATATATTATATGAATAATATTTTAAATTTACTTAAGGTATTGTAAAAGTTTATAATTATTCATTGTGATTCATAAACTAACCTAGTTTATGCCATAGTTTAGAAATGGCACCTAGTAGAGGGAATGAAAATTCCAGAAATACACATGATCAAAAGATTACAAAGGATCATATATTTCATGTTATTAAGACAAAATTTAAATTTTAAATAGTCTCCAACTTATTATCATCATATGAATTAATAATATCATGTGTTAATAATATATGTAAATAATTATCTGAGTCTTATGGCTTTGAAGGGATGCAAGAGAAGGAAAGGATGGAAGATAGAAAGATGGATAAAGGGGAGAGGGGGGAGAAGGATTTTCCAATATGTGATAAATGTGTAAATAATTCCCTTGGTAAATTATTGAAGGTAATGTGAGTTTTTTATATCTGTGGTGAAAAGGGACACTAGTTCGTGACTTCAAGGTTAAGAAAAATGTTTCAAATGTATAATTATTCACCTGCAAGGAGTTGGGACGCTGTGCAAATCAATGTCCAAATCATCAGAGTATAACCCAAATGCTTCTATTGGATAATAATCAAGTTATAATACTACCAAATATGAATAGTAATGATTAGTGTTCTTATGTTTTTATTAAGGTATTGTGTCATTTAATTATTATTGTAATAATGTATATGTTATAAGAATTATTGAGTATATAAGTATTATATTGTAGTACTATTTCATTAAGGACCTGAGATTGTGTGGAACCAAGAAAAGTGACTCAATAAAAGTTTATTTTATTTTTAAAATATATGGTTGTGAGAAAGATAAAACATAATATGGTTCTGATACTAAGGTAGTGATTTTGGAGTAAAAAATGGATGATTTGGACAAATTATATAGGATATTCTTGACTACCTTGAAACTGATTAATGATTTTGTATAGTACATCATTGTTAGAGTTTACAAATTTTTTAGATATAAAGAGTATATCAAGTATTCAATAAGGAATAAGGAATCATGAATTTAGTCAATATGGGTTTATGGTAAATTCTGGTGTTACTGTGTTTTAAAAGAAAAAATGATGAAGGTATTCACATGTTGTTGTGAGGGAAAAAATCATCATTGTGTTTACCTACCATATAAATTTTGGACTGTGAATTTGGGCAGAAGTATTTTGGGTATTTATAAAGGTTTTAATGGATTAATATTGACATTGGATACTATTATTATGGTTTAATTATTTCTTAAGATTATTTTTTGATTGTTATAAAAAGGACAACAAGGAGGATGGCCAACAACCCCCTGCGTCCAGCGAAGCTGTGAGACATTAACCCACAACCGAAGGGTGACAAGGGTGGATCAGCTACCACTGGAATACATGATGTCCTAGTTTGTAGAATGTAGTTTTATTAAATAGTCTAACAAATGAATTATAAATTCATTTTTTTATAACCCTACACTATTAGGATAAAGAGAATATTTTTTAATTCTATTATCTTTTGGTATGAAATATGAGTTTGTGGTAAGAGTTAGTAAAAGGATGAAACTATACTTGTAAAGTATATTTATTTGAACTTATTCTATGAATAAATTATTTCTTAAACTTTTGGGAAGGGATATTATAAAAAAACTTGTTATCCCAATACTTTATGTTTTGTTTAACCATCAATATTTTAAATAATCATAGATTGATGTCTTTGAGGCCCTCAATTTTATAATTTTTTGTGGTTGATGACCTCAATTAATCCATATAAATATTTAAATTTTTCCTCAAATTACATGTCTCTAATTTAGACCAATTTTCTCCTAATCAAGATCATAATTTGGTGGTGACTTTTTCATTCCCTTTCCCACTTATTATGACTAAAATTTTTAACCCAATTTCCGATGTGGGTTTTCCAAAAAAGTATTTTTCAATTTTTAACATTTTAATTTCTAAGAACATTTTCAAATTGTGAGGATGAAATTGGTTTAATGAGGGGAAAATGTGACCCCCCCATGATTTCATAGTACATTGTCTCATTAAAGTAATTCAGTAACTTGCACTACACGTAACACAGAGTTCTAGCGCACCACAACTTACCAAAATAGCTTTTCAAATAGAGGTTATGAAAATTATTAACCAAATTTTATATTTTATATATCCTATATAATTTTAACAGTCATATTTTTTGTTTATTAGATATATTTTATGAAATATTCAATTTTTATGATTGAAGAGGTATTTTTCAAAGAACACAATTCTATGCCCTTTAAAGGAAAACCCTTTTTAAATCCAATATTTGATACTTTTATATATTCAATTTAGTGAAATTAAATTCATCTTTAGAATAGGGATTTAAAAAATTTGTTTGGGTAAATTTTTGGTACTTTTCTGATAACTTTCATATTTTAATGAATAGTGAAAAAATACATAATTTTAATTAAAACAAATTTTTTTAATCAAAATAATTTATCATGTTAAATTAACAATTTAATGGTTTTTAAGTATAATTATACTATATTTTTTTAATGTAATATAATTTAGGTCATTTTATGTAATTTCATATTTAAATTGGACATAAACTAATGACAATCTTTTGATAGTTATTATTTCTTAAAAACACGCTTTTTTGTTTTGACAAATGGAATTAATTTTAAATTAATTCATGCCAATTATATGTTTTGAATATGAAATAATTAATTCCGTATTTGAAATCCTGATTTAAAAATTATGTAAACAGGTAACATTCATTTTTATATGTTATGAATAACTATTTCAGAAAATATTTTATTTTCCATGGTTAAAAGGTAAATCCGGTAAATATGGGTAAATAAATAATATTAAAATAATATTAAATTACCATAACATGTGTCCTAACCCTAATGGCGGATACATGTCCGACCATGGGCATCCTTGGGTAGATTTTAAGACCCCATTGGACCCCATGAGAGTGATAATGACCATTTATATTAATTAATCTAATGTAAAGAAAAAAATATCAAAAGAATGTATCTTTTAGTAAAACAATTTTATATGGGGTTATATATTTGATCTATTCAACTATAAATATTAATTTCAAAGAAAAACATATTTCCTACATGATAAAATTTTATTTATAATTTTTAGATACAAAATAAATATATTTATTTATGACTTAATAATGATGCAGTATTTTCCTTATTAATAAAAGAATCAAATAAATGATATTGTAATGATTATAATATATATAATATTAATGTTTTGATGAAATACAAGACTTTTATAGGTTAATATGACATGTTATTGTTGATTAATTTTTTTTTTCGAATTAAAAAAGTTTTTTATGACTTTCACAAAAAACCAATTTCTAAATTGTGTCAAAATTGACATAAATAACTTTTTAAAACAAATACTTTATTATTGGTTGATATACTATTCCAAAAAATTTAAAATTTGGAAAAGGGCTTAAATAATATTATATATGTCATTAATTAACCACTTGAGGTTCTCTTGGATGTTTTGAGTTTGTTTATTAACCATGTAGTGTAAGAATACACGAAAACACGGTAAAAGTTACACTACTAAACTAAGTGTTTAATATAAAAGATAATGTTACAATGCTAACCTAAAAATGTCTAAAAACTATTGGATGATATGATTTATACCGATAACACCTAAGGATATAAATTAATATATTTTGAGCCATTATAGACTGAATATTATTGAATAATAAATTAATATTTTAATCTTGTCCTAAAGTGACCCTCACCCCCCCTTATAAAAGGGAACTTCCCATTCTCTTAATTTTGCACCTCCAAAGCCATTTGGCTCTACCAAAAACATCCCAAATACCTTATCAACAATCCTAATTTAATCCTAGAGGCCGTAAATTTATTATAAATCTAACCAAAGGAGCCCTTTTGATCAACTCAAAAGAAAAAATCTAAAGAAGAGGAAATTATTTCACCACCCTCTATCAAGTTCTTTTCTTCTTCCACTTCCTCTTTCTCTGTTGATTCTTTAATAAAATAATAACTCCAGTACCTTCTATATAATTGGATGTTATTATAAATATGGTACAACCATATTCTTTATTCTATCGATCCTATAATGACAAAGTCTCCATTTGTGTGTATGTACGGCTTACCGTCTCCACATCATCGTGTCGTTTGTTATTCAAACAGTTCATTTTTTTGATGGGTATAATAATGAGTATAAATGATGCCAATAATAAATATAAATGTTAATTATTCGGTATATATTATATAAAATCCATTTAAATACTATTTCACCATCAATATAATGATATTGTCACTCATGTGTACGTACGCATTACCGTCTCAACGATGCGATGAGATTCATTTCCACGTTCACCATTCAATGATGATTATAAAAATATATATTATTAATAAGTATGTAATGTATGAAATAACAATGATACTGGAGATATATATATGTATATATATGTATATATATATATATATATGTATGTATATACTTACATATATCTTATTCACTTTAGTTCAATACGATATGAAAACAGAAACCGTGTTTATGTGTACGAACGGCCTACCATCTCCATAAACGGTGCCTCCCATTTCACATATCTCTCTATTATGAATATTTATGATATATAAATCAGTTTTTATATTATTTAAGTATTTAAATCATGATATAAATGAAACAATCAAGAATAAAAAGTTAAAACACATGAGGCAAAGAAAGTGATTATTACATGAAATGTTAATTTAACATGGAAATCATTATTAAATGGGTAGTATAAAGTCATAAATAAATAATGTATTATATAAAAAATATTAATATGTATCTAGTGTAATTTAATATCATACTATGCACATTATAAAAGAGGTTAAACATACCCTCAACCAAAGGAAAGTGCAAGGTAATGGTTTATTTCACAATCTCTTTATTATCCGTGGTTGTTGTTACATGAGTCTCTACTATGAACTCTTTATCATCCACATCAGTGTTTCTAAAAATATTTTCGAAAGGAATATTTTAAGGTTCTATGGAAGGGAATATTTAACAAGATCATTATTTTAAATGGTTTAAATATTTATTCTTCTAAATCATTTTATTTAAGGTCCATGTTTTCAAAATGGTTTTTATGGATTTATTTATATGGACATGAATGTTTTTAAAATGTTAATTTCATTCAAAATTTAAAAGTGGTATGGGACACTTTGATTGAAAAATTTATTTAAATTTATTCTTTTTTAAATTGTGTGACTTATAAATGTATTTTTGAAAAATGGATATTTCTATCAACGAGTCTTACAAATAATTTTCATCTATGTCAACATACATTGACAGATTTTAAACTTTTTGGATCATGATTTATTATGATAAAAATCTTCTATATTGCATTGACGGTTTTGTGATATGTTTAACAGTGGATATGTTATATTTATACAATTCATGGTTTATGGATAATGTATTGAAATTTCGTATGCTAGTTTTAATACGAATGTTTACATTATGTTTAAACCTTTTCATATGAGGAATGTATTAGAATTAGTAAGTGTCAGGTAGAGCCTGCTATACCTCCTCGATGCATCGGTAGGTCTCATGAGACAAACTTGTGTCTTGGCATAATACCTTGAAAAAATCTTATTTGTAGTCTTGTAAAAAATCCTTGACTCTGTAGTTATGAATTCTGGCATTATGCATTCCAGCATTATGAAATAGGATATTGATATTACGTGTGATTATTCGACTAGTAGAATATCCATGTGAATAATTAAAAGTAATTATTTGATTTATCTTTGCAATATTATACTGATGTTTAAGTTTAAAAGGATTTTGTTTTAGGCTTATACATTACATTAATTGTTTATGTTTATTTATGAAAGTTTTTGCTATATTTTTATCCTTACTGAGAATCTGAGGTCACCCTTTTCTATATTTTGTTTTCCTAGGATTCCAAGAAGTATAATATGATTGATAAGAAGGGTTAAGATATAGGATTAATGGTGTTTTAAACGGATCATTTATTTTGTGTTTTATTATCGAATGTGTAATGTAGTGTTCATGTATGTAATATATTTTCGAAGAATGCTAAACTGATCAATTTTTCGGTACCTGATTCCCTATAATCATGCAAATGTATTAAAATAATACACCGACTCTAGGATTTTGGGGTCAGGGAATTACAACTTTTATGGAATTCTATTATGGGTATATCCACGATCTTGAACATTAGTTTTTGTTATCCAACAATCCTCAAAATTGAGAAGAAAATACTTTTTCTTGATCAAGATTTTGTTACACTCTCTATAATCAATATATAAGTGAACTGATCCATGTATTATTTTCACAAAGAGAACTGGTGCACCACATAGTGATAATATTGGCAGAATAAACCCCTTACCATATTTTCTTGGTGTTTCTTCTTCAATTAATGCAACTCGTCCGATGATATTTTATATGAATTCATTGAAATTAGTGTTTAATTAGATATGAGTTCTATTTAGTACTCAACCTCTCATTTTGTTGGAAGGATAAGATCTTGTTTTGGAATGATACTCACAAATAGTTGAGAAATATACATATCAACGATGTATATTTTCTCCCCTACCATTTGAAAAAAAAAATTCCTTATGAGTGGGAATTAATATTCAAACACAAGTTGTTATCTCTATACGATATTCATACTTATCATCACATTGACAAATGATCATGGGTTCATTTGAAATATCAATCATAAATTACCTTCCTTGATAATTGTTTTGGGATTTATGAAGATAATTCCAATGTATACCTAATATTACATCATATTATACAAGTGGATGAATTACATGATTTTTTGGAAGAACATTACCAAAAACATCAACCAGTGAGGAATCACAAACATGAGATAAAATCATAATACAATTAGGGGTTTTCATTGGTAATTCTATATCTAATAATTTGGGTGGAATTTTAGCATCCTTATAAAATTATTTATATATCAAAAAATATGTTGATATTGTATCAAATTTTACATTTTCAGTTTTATTGTGGATATTAAGTGTTCCTTTAAGGACATTATTATAACACCCTTCATTATAAATAGTTATTGGATGATATTTCCCATTGTACATCAGTTTAAGAGGTTACTGAAATATATCATAATAATTAAATTTCTTATTTGATAACTTGTTAGCATAATTCCTATACCTTTTATAGTTGTATTACTGAAGGGGGGTGGGGGGAGGATCATTTTGTGTATCTTTAACTCCATTTGCATTTTTACCTAACTTCTTCACATCCCTACAGAAATAAAATTTTATATTACCTTCCCTTCTATATTTAAAACATTTATTAGACCCCTTATAATAATTTCCTCTATGCCTCACTCCACAAGTAGAGAATAAAAGGAAAATAATATTCTTTTATCCATGTTTTTTAGATTTTCCATAAATATCCATCTTCAATTTCTTATCAAAACCATGAGATTGAAATGTAACTCCATATTCCATTTCAGCCTACATTTTACAACAAATAATCCCTTTTTAGCTACCAAATTATCTTATAGGTTACTCCATCTTACGAATTATCATTAATCCACTGAAGAACCTATCAAATTCACGTTAGGGATGGATGTTAATACAAGATATTTACCTCGAAAATCATGTAAAAGTTTCCTCATAGATTTGAATGGATTCATCATCTCATTTCATTAACTCAAGGAACTATTTTTCCATATTTGTAAGAAGAATACAAAGAATGTAAATATTTAAAAATATGTTATTGAAATAATACAAATTTTTGGAATTAATTTCATCTCTTTATCAAATATTACTAATTAGAGTCCACCACTGGTCCTCTTAAAATTCTGACCAATAAACAACCATAATGAGATTCTCATGTTCAGAACAGTGATGAACAGAGAATATATTTTTAGTGGTATTGGTCCACTATATTGGAACTAGTGGATCATAAGATATAATTAAATATGGTGCATTTTTTCTCATGAAGGACTCAACAGAATGTTGTTCCATACTTTGCACATTTTGATGTCCTTTATGATTCATATTTTGAGATAGATAGGTGAGCATAGAAATGAGATTATTCATTCAAAATTCCATAGAATTTAAATTATAACAAGAATATTAACTCCATTTTCCATCTCCCACAGAAATAACATGGTTAATTCAGGTTCCATCCATTAACTAAAACAAAAATAATAATAGATTAAGAAATAATTATCATAGAAGGGATCCATCATCATCAGTTTTGTTATTTTTATTCAAGAAGGATATAAAACGAGATTAGTGTATAAAAGGCCCAGGGATGCCTAAAATGGTTGATACCAGGGGCATCCCCTAGAATTAGATTCACCCCATTGGATTTAATGTGAGAAATGATATAGATACAAGTTTCATTGGTACAATGATCTTCTAGAGAATTTAAGTGGTCCATCACATTGTTCCCATCTCTATAGGTCTGGGTGAAATTAATATTGTTCTTCAAGATAGATTTGAATTTCCTAATTTTTGAGAATAACAACCAAGGGGTGGTACCATTTCCATGAAAATTATCATGAATGATCAGTGAATCAGTTTCCACTTGAGAGATGTGAACATTATTCTAGATGCAAAGGGTGTGTTTAGCAAGAACTGCTTTGTCCTCCCCCTAAATAGAAATACCACTCCCATACTATGACATGAAATCCATAACCACACTTACCATGGAGTCAGGAACAACCCCTAATCCTCAAATCTCACCCAAGATGCATGGGCTATTTGTGAAAATCTAGAGGTTTCTTGCTAGATGTAGCCAATGAACCAATCACCCATGTAGTCTAGAGATGGTATGATTAACCACTTCTAATGTATCATGCATTAAGCAATGGGATGGATCCACATTATTGTTACCAATGAGACTGAACATTTCAATAAACAAACTCCTAATCATCATGGAAATATACCTTCTGGTAGAGGTAGATGCGTCAAATTTGGTCGGATTTTTGGTGTTCTATAAGCTCCAGCATCCCTAGTGGAGAATTTTATCTCTTGAAACTTTTTTCATATTTGAACCCTATTCTCCCTGGATATATTACTCTAGAAAATGGACGTATCTAGTTATTAGGATGATTACATTATGAACTCCCCAAAGAAACCCCATACTAACTAGGATGATTCACGTTCAATTAAGAGGTTGCATGTTCTCTCCTCCTATTTTCTCTTGCAGTAGTGACAACATGAATCCATGATGATTCCCACCTTCTTAATGATTTCATCTGAGGGTAGGTCATGGTTTTTTATTCTCTATGTAACAAAGTTATATTTTATTTTATCAAATTTCTAAATGAATTTTGTTTCCTTCTATCACATTGGTCTCAGGTGTTGGATAACCTTCGAAAATCCTTAAAATTGAATTTCTCTGAGATGAATGGTGTAAAGACACACATGTTTGGTTCTGAGTTAGCAGAAATTAAATCAAACACAATAGGATGATTTTCATCCAGAACCGCCTGGATAATTGCTGGATGCTGACTTACTTCCTTGAAGGAGAGGGTAGGGGTGGGGAATCACGGGTAACTGATCAAATTTCCCACCCAATTATGGTACTAGAATGTGATATTCTCCTAGCCAACAATCCATTGCGTGTTATGAAGGATTTTTGGTATGAGGATGTGAACTGAGGAACATATGGGACACCCATTTGCTAATGTAGTGTCTACATTGGCCGCACGATTACAATACATGATCTTCACTGACAATGTGTGTTCCTTAATGGTTTCCCAAGAATGATTCGCATGAATGTAATGGATTGTATCGACTAGTTTTTTTACATTAATCCCTTCATCATTAAAGGGAACATCTATCCTTTCCCAGGAAACCCAATGTATCTTTCCCTCTAATAAATCATCCCAGATGACCCTATCTAGTATTTTTTCAATTTTTCTGACAACTCTCTTCAACACATTGGTAGATGCAATTAAATTCACTAGAATGGATAACATAACACTATTAACTAAAGTAATGTGGTCCCAAAGGATACAAAGTTGTTTTTTCCATTGAGTATGGGGACCATAATATTTCTCACCACACAATCAAAGTCATGGATGCACATCATGGTGGATGATATTTGAGTACCATGATATTCCATAGGGAAGGATCCTCTCAGCCTTCCGAATCTATTACCAAAATTCACCACCCTTGTTGGAGTGCGTTTATTGGGAAAATAAAAAATTCTCTTATCCTTATTAACAACCAGTCCACTCCTACGACATTATTCTTCGATAATCATTTCAATCTAGTAGATAGAACACCTCCATAAATTCATGAATATTATAGCATCGTTGTCAAAAATCAAATTTGAAATAGAAGGGAGGTTCAAAATCTTAAAAAATGGAAGTATATCACACTTGGAAACTACACATTTGATCAATTAACTGAGTGTGCCTTGCATAACGGTATAAATTCATGGGGACATGGGATCACCTTATTGAAGACCATGAGTTTCCTTTAAGAAACTATGAGTTCTCCCCATAAGTTATACAACTAGCCATAATGAAATAAGACACCTAATGATGAGGTCTCAATCCTAGTTAGAGAAACCAATCATGGCGAGCACCTTATTGAAGAAACCCAAATCAACTATATAATATTCTTTATTAATGTATAACTTGAAGGCTATATTAGATCCATGTGACCAGGTATTAATATCTCTTAGTATCTCCTTCACCACGGCTATCGATCCTTGGATAGGGTGGCCGTTCAAAAAAATCCATGTTTTTAGAGGGAGATCCACCAGGGTAAATGCATGGACAATATCCATTTAACGATGCTCTCCAGTATCATATATGGAATGTTACACACAAGTACAAGATGATAATGGAGGTGGGAGGAGGGATATTTGATACTTGGAATGAGTACAAGGTTCATAGATCACACTATCCATGGAAGTATTTCACTGTGAAAGATGTATTTTATGGATGAGATGATGTTGCGCTTGACCCCTACAAATATATCCAATATAATGATACAGGGAATCCATAAAGGCCCACCACACTATTAGGATTTAGGTTCATCATGGCCAAATAGATATATTCATCTCCTGGATCCCTTCCAATAAGTGAATATCCTAATCAAATATGAGGTCCTAGATCCCTTACAAAAATTTATCACCACCAAAAAAAACCATTGCGCATGTTCTTGTTCCAAACAGTAAGAATATTCTTAAAATTCCAGAACAACATGCCTCCAACCACCCCTCTATCATCAGTGTACATTCCATCTTCCAAAGAAATATTGGGTTTGATAAGTTGTCTCCTCCCCCTTAATAATTCATGGAGATAATTGATTTTTTTACCTTCTTTAATCAATTTAATCCTCATGAAATCCCTTGAGTTACGTTCTTATGAATGGACCAAAACCTCTTTGTTTTTCATTTTCATATAGAGAACTTTAAAACCAACATCATCCCAGGCCCCATCCAATTTTTCTTTGAGATGCCCAATATCCTGTTTGAGTTCATCCATATCCTAGTTGTTAGGAGGAAGTTTCATACCCTACATCTATAGTTCCTATTTATGACACCTCAATATGTTATGTAATGTCATCCATTAGTGAAACTAAGTGGGTTCTTCCCATATATTTCTAACCATCATGTGATATCCCAGATTACTCAACCATTTATTGTAAAACATGAAACCTTCCTGATAGGTCGGTCTTAGGGACAGAGAGAGAAATAACGGATAATGTTAGAAGATACTATGGGTCACATGATTATCATTTTCATTTGGAAACATATTGATGGAATGGATGTTGTATATTCTATAATCAAACCAACTACAACATTAACTACTCCCACATTGGTTGTTACACCATGTGAATAGGTATCTTGAATACCCTATATCCATTAAACCCCTATAAACCACAAACCGGAAAAGTCTATATTATCCTTCATTAGGAATGCTCCATTCCTTTATTTTCATCTCAATTTATTTTATCTTAAATTTACGCACCTACGAACCATTGCATCTCCCCTAGGATGAACACATTTATTCGCTCTAAAACACTTCCCTTCATTGTGTTTCATAGGTACCATATACAGAGGACACAAATTGTTTTCCCCCACAACTAGACACAATATTCATTATATGTTGATCTCCCACTTGAATCATATCAACCGAGACATACCTGTTATAAAATATTTTTTATTTTAATTTTGATTAGATCATAATGCATTGAATCATGTATCTTAACATTTTGAGTAAACTTGATAATTTTAACATGGTTATTCTTGTGATCTAGAAAAAAACAATCATGGCCTTATGTTTCCCAGACTCTAAATCTATGAAACCAGTTTTTACCCACACCCTTACACGACAAGAGTTCTATATGAAAATATGTATCATTGAAATTTTGATGTACTAGATTTGGCTCTAGGTTTTGAGTTCTCCTCCATATCGGTAGAGAAGCACATCCGGAACTGCATCTTCTTCAATCTCAATATGGTTCAGACTTCCAAACTCATATCAGGTGGTTTTGATGATTGAGGGAGAATCTGATAGATGTGTTTTAGAGTCTTCCCTCTCACCACACCTAACAATGAATGAACCCGAAATCCATTCTTCTTAAATGGACAAGCTTCATGTGGACATATTTCAACTGGTTGAGTAATACTAACCAGTGACCTGGTACATGTATGAACCATTGGTGAGGAGGAGAAGGCCTCCTAACATCCACCCACCTTGGTACAATTCTATTTGGAAGATCTTGGATTAAGATAAAATATAGGGAGAGGAAAAGGAAAGGGTTCAAAGTATCTCAATGGTATCCTCAAAAAGGTTTATAATAGGGAACCATCAAGTAGTATATAGATAAGACTACCAGACTGGGCATTGACTACAAAAGGGTCAAGCCAGTTAGCTCCCAGATCGTAAGGGACAAGTTCAAAGCTTAGAGTTTAGTCCCTCCATATAGTAGGGAGTAAGATCCTTACACGCTGGAGGAGGGGAGGCTGGGGTGATTTTATTGAAATACAAGGGTTTATCCCTAGGCATGAATTTCTCTCGATTAGAGTTGGACCCCTCCAACAATGGGATGGATGAATCTCTTATCTTGGTTCCACAGTAAGATTGGAGGTGGGCCCCATGATGACATTTACTATGAATTTGAAATGGGTAGCCTAGGTGTAGGCAGGATGACCAGTACCTAGGAAACACAAGGTATATGATGTCTTAGATCCAGATGATCATACCGGGTTTTTTGAAGGCCCACTGTTGTTCACCACTTCATGATCGAGTCTAGCTCAATACAAAATTTTCAATGTCATTACCCTTATGTGCATCTATGCCAAAGCCACCTAAATAGGTAGTATCTTGAAATGGATGTATTTATAGGAAAACAATCACTCTATCCATTAGAAAAATTGTGTGATATTTTCCTATACATTAAATCATCCTTAGGCTTATCCTTAGAGACATGTCCTTATAGATATCACATTAACTTTTATAATAAAAGTTTCCAATGTTTTACTAAACTTATTCTCCGATACCAACTATTGGTAATGGCACTTATCAAATGTAGAAATTACATATTTTTTTATAATACTGAACACATTATAGAAACTGACACCCAAAGACCATGTTAGTGTAGTCCCTTTGGAAACATGATAACATAAACACTTGAACATAACTTAGCTACATTTTCTCCTATTAGCTTCTTCATGTGTATATACCTTATTAGACACATCATACATAATAAAAATCTTAAAAACATAGTGAAAGGAAGCATAAAAAAGGGTGATATAAGATGTTCAATAAGGTCAAACAAGGGAGCTACGAATGATTAATCATGAGAATAAGGGTATGAAAATGTGATGATATCATTAGAAGATAATACCCTGCATATCAAATGTCATAAAAATGAATCAGGGAAAAATTATTGTTAGTTTATAAGACATGAAACATAATGGGATCATGAGAATAATACATGAAATCTTAACATTGGAATAAGAAATATAATTGTGGAAAACACATAAGAATATAATTATTTTGCTATAGTAGTTAAGGTAACATTACAAGGAAATTTTAGGGAATGGGTTTACTCCCCTAAAAATCTTAGTAGTCATGGTTCACTCTAATTACCATATTAATAGTCAAGGTTCACTGTTAAGACCATATTAGTTGAAAATATACTTTTCCTAACTAATTTCACTCCTTGTTACTCTATGTCTATCTCATGAGAAATAAATCTTCACCAAATTCATTGAAGGGAGATATAGTTCCCACCCATTTAATAATGAAATCATACATATGGGTGACACTAGATCATATAAATTCATCATATCATAAACCAGGGAATTAAATTGGTATCATAAACATGTCATTATATCATAACCTATGTAAAAGAGAAATGTTTCATAATAATCTCGTCCAACCATAACACATAGAAAGAAGTGGGTTTTTGAAGAATATAACACATCTAAGAGGAATGTGTTTCATAAACATGATTCATTCCAAACATAAATCACTCAGATATTCGATATTAATGGTACCCACAGATCATATACCCATAAAGGAATGATAAACACAAAAATATTTCATCTGATATGGAAAATAATGTTTAATAATCATTTACAAACACTCTCGATGGAATTATCCTTTTAGCATTGAAATTTTTAAATACATAATAAATTATAAAAACCATTTTTATTGAAAATTTATTTGAAAACATGTAAAAGAGCCTTTGAAAATCATTAAAATCATTTATCATTGAAAATAATCTTGAATGTTCATTTAGAAACAATTTTTAAAAACAATTTTATAAAACATGGTTTTGGAATAAAATATATTTCTTACTGATTAGAAAAATTAATTCATATTTGGTGAAAGAAGTTTTCTTAAAAATACTATGTACTAATGAGTAGAAAACATGGTACCATTACATGAGAATATCATTAATTACTAGAGGATAATAAAATCCAGATATTTATCATTATGTGTTTTTTAAGATTCATTAAAGAAATCATAATTATAAACTATCCCAATAAACTATGACATTATTGTAAAAAACACATTCCACTTTAGTGACATTAAATCGTAATCCTTATTAAAGAATAACACAACATGAAATAAAAAATATCCTGAAAATTAATAGATTCATGATATGATATTTTAAGGGTAGTATATAAACTTTTTAAAATTCTATTGGTGCATAACAAAAAATGTGTCTCTAAGAATTAAAATTGAGTAAAATTACCATATTGATTTAGTAACTATTTATATTAATATCCCCATTTAAAAACATCAAAAAATGTATATGTAAATAAAAATAAATGAAAGGATAATAAATATATAATACATTCTTGTTTAGTATATATAACACAAAAAATAAATGGGTGGTGAATAAGTCATATGTGTCGTATATATTAAAGTAATACTTGAAATCCCCATACATTATATCTTAAATCTCATAATAATTGTTAAAAATCATATATGATAAATATAAGATTGTTTTACATCTAATACATAAACATATTTAAATAATATCACACCATATATTATTTTATTATGACTTTTTATAAACCATTTATTAAATTTTCCATGTTAATGTTTTGTATCAGGTAATAACCACTTTGTTTTTACCATGTGTTTTGATTAGTTATATTTCTTGTCCTATTATATATATAATGATTCCATAATCTCTATAATGATACACATGAAATAAATATCATATATATTAATTATATATATATATATATAATAATCCATAAAATATATAAAAGGGAAATGAAATACATATTTCATGGATATAGTAGGTTGTATGTAAACATGAACATTGTTTCCCCTTCCTTATTGTACTAAATTAAAGAAGATAATTAGGTGATATATATTATCATTCAAGTATTATTATAATATATATTCGGAAACATATGTTTATTAAACATATCATCAATAAATTTCCTATAAATCATGAATGAATCACATTGCTTTGGGGAGGCATTTGTCCAGAAATCTAGAAGTGAATTAACCATATTTTCTGAAAAAGGAAAGAATGAATTAATTTGTTATATAATAATTCCAAAAGAATGAATACATCCTAAAGAACATAAATAGAATACAAAAAAAATTATTCATTATTTACATACTTGAAATATGGAAACGGGATAACAAACAACATCGGTTTACAAAGAGGTAGTCAGATGTAAACACGAAAGATGATTTCCTACCACTTAAGATAGAAGTGTGTGTGAGTATAGGTTCTAACCTTAGGATAAAATATATATTAACATTGACGGTACATAGGTTATTATATAATCATGGAATGAAAAGAATTGTGGGGGCAAAAAAATATATAATTCAAAAGTCCTTGTTGAAGGATGTTACCTCTTCCTAGTGTAAATCCTTTTGGTTTTCTCTAAAGGGATTTAATTTTTGGGTTTAATATAAAAGGGGGAATCTAGGATTAATTTATGTATTTTTTGAGACTATTGGAGGTGTTTCTGGCCAATAAAAAGGACATTAGAGTTGTGAATAAATGACGGGGTTATTTCCCTTTTATAGTGGATGAGGAGTGACATTATTGTAAATATAAAAAGGTAAACACTATTTTGAGGTCTACCCTAAATAATGTGCCTATGTAAAATAGTTTTTACCTTAATATCTCTAATTAATTTTAATTACATTAACTAATAAATTTGGTCATAAATTAATTTCATCTTATTAGAAATTATAAATTATTCTTATTCCAAATAGGGATCCCATTCTACAAATTATAATCACAAAAGTGGTATTAATTAATATCAAATTAATTCTACATATGTGTCATGAAAGAGGGTTTTTAAAGAAAAAATTTCTATAAGTTTATAATGTTTTTATATCCAATTTCAATGTGAAATTGGTTTTAATGACCAAAAATGATTAATTTTTGTTCAATTTAACAATTAATTATTTAAAATGAATTTAAAATACAATGTATCTATATTAATAATTTAGATGGAAAAGAACTTTTCAATTAAAATTCAGTATTTTCACAATTCATCCGAAAATGAAATATTTTATAAAAATCTCAAAGAAAGTTCATAAGATAATTTTTAAATTATGAATTAAAGAATAATGTTTTATATAAAGTTTAATTTCTAAAATTTTATAAAACTAGCATTATTATTGTTCACTAGAGGAGAAAAGAATCCATTCCATTGAGTATATTTTTTTAAAACATATATCCATTACAAAAAAGAATATATTTCTTTATCAATATGTTTTTTATATGTGAAAAATTTATAAAAAATATTCAAAATTTATTTATTACTTTTCAAATTGTAAAAAATAATGGATATGTTATAACTTCCTTATTTAAATTTTTAAAATAATATAGTTTTATTTCTTAGAAACTTAGTGTTGCAAATAAATAAAGCCATGATGATGTTTCGAGTAGAAGAATTTTAACATGGTGTAGAATATAAGGAAATTTTTAAATGGTTTATCATTCAATTTAGTACAAAAAATAAATTTAATTTAATTAAAAAATATTGATAAAAACACATGGTGTTATAGTGATTCTTATTAGAAATGACATTAATGATGCATTTTGGGAAATTGTAGAAATTGTATTGTTTTTTGGAAACTCCACTCTGAGGATAATTCAAAAATGATTATTTTAAAATTATACTTTTTTTCATTCATGAAAAATAATTTTTTTAATTTTTTTATTGAATGAGAGGATTTTTTGAATTGTTTTGGAAATGATTTTTTGAAGATAGGGTTTGTGTGAGTATATTATTTCATTGAAATGGCCATGAATAACGGGGCAGTACCATTAGGTTACAATGGAATTTACCTATAGAAAGAGCATGTTCGATTGTAGAACCCATATATTGGTTACCTTATTATCACTTAGTAGATAAGTGAGGGAGTAATCATGAGTAAGGAACTATCACATTGGCATGCATGTGTGGGTGTATTTGGAATCATGGAAGGGGTATTTCAAACAGAATTGAGATAGTTTTTAATGTCTTGTTCTACAAATTTCTATGGAGGACTGACTTGGATTTGATATAAAATATTTTTAATTTTTGAAAACCATTGTATATAAATGTGATAACATGTTTTTTCTAGGTGTAATTAGTTGGGAAGTCATTGTAGAGGTCATTGGGGAACTCCTACTATGAATAAAATCTCGCCCTTATTGGGAACTATTGTCTGTTTAGAGATGTCATCTATCGAGACAAATGTAAATGAAATGTATATCTAATATTTATTGAGGATAAATGATATTGTGGGTGCCACTTTTCAAGATGGATCTTGGTAAGGGTTGGGATTTTTAGTTTTGAGGCATATAGTGCATACGGTTTCCTTGTTTCTTGATTCTTTTGTTTTTGTCTCTTGGTTTTACTATTGCACTGTGATATAGTTAATGAAATTTTTATTTTTTGATTTGTATTTTATTTTTACTCATGAATCAAAGAGAGTTTTATTATTTTCATGGTATTTTGGTTTCGATGTTTATATTTATTAGGGAAAAAATTCAATAATTATATCGAGGCCTTTGCCATTTATTTATCGTTTTACTACATTAGGAATGTAAAATAAGTCCTAGTAACATTCATTGCCTCTACCTGATTCAATTGGTGAGGGGTGGAATGTTACAAAGAAGATCATTTAAAACACTATAAAGATCATGAGGATAAACAGATGATGATCAATCATGGATTTATTTAATCTTATTATATTTTATGTCATTATTAATTTATATTAATTATGAAATTTTGTTCAATTTGTTGTGGTTACCTATCTTAAAATTTTAAATAGTAGTTTGATATAAAATTACACTTAAATAGAAACATTTAAAAATCTCATTATTTTAAATGCATTATGGAGAAAAAGTTAGTGAATGTAATGAATAAAGGAGTACAATATATTACTATTGATTTTCAAAAAAATTAATGAACTGGATTGGTTAGAAATATTGAGAGTTTTTTATGAAGTGTATTAGAGTGAAAATAGAAATAATTTTAATCCAAATTTTTTATAAATTGAATTGCATACTACTCACAAATACTATGGTATGATATTGAAAGACCATCTTCCATTAAATGTCTTTAAACTACTTGATGATAATTTGGAATAAAAAGGGGTGTAATTTTAAAAATCATATAAGGTACATTTAAAGAAAATTTTCAGGAGGATTATTCATAGTGTATCTCATGTCAACTCATAGAGAATAATAACTCTTAGTTTATGTACCAATAATAGAATTTGGTTGATAATGATTTTTTGAATATTTATGATAGTAATTGGAGTTCCATTTTCTTTCAAAATTATTTCTCATCTAGTGATAGATATCACTCATAACCACTATACAATCCGATAAACATCAATATTTTAGGGATATAACTTATATATAAATTGAATCATCTTAAAAAACTACCAGTTGAATTTGAATCATTATTTAATTATATTATTATATGATGTAAGACAGGGAATATCAGGAATCATGGATTGACAATGGCCATTAATGAATATATAATGATTTAAAATTTATTTATTAATATATCATTCACTCTACAATACAATGTGTACCCATATGGTGAGACCATGTTGTGCTTCTCTTATGAGTCCAATGAGAGGGAATGAAGTAGGGAACAAATTAATTAGTCACACAAGAGAGAAGAATAGTTCACACAACATCTATTAACATGAAGTAGAAGAATATAAATGAAGATGACATACAATAGAGAGATTCAAATTGTTGATTTAATTACCATGGATTTTTATTTAATATATATATATATATATATATTATTTGTATCCAATATACCTACAATATCCAATGATTCATTCATCATTTATTACATTATTTAAAAGTTGATGAGGGAACTTTTTTTGGACACCATGGAAATAGACACACGGTAACAACTATGTGTGAACACTATAAATACCCATGTTTTGGAATATAACTTATTACCGTCTCTATCACTCAAGATCATCATCATCATTCAATTATCAAAGGTAGAATCATGAACTAGAAAAAATAAGGAGAATTTTGTTCGAAAGCGTTGAAAATGAGAGAAGATTATTTAAATTAGACATCAATAATTATTTCTCCCATGTTTTTTGTTATATATCTCTCATCTATGATCAATAATTTCAAAAAACCAAATTAAGGGGATATTTATTCCTCTATAGAAGAACAATGATGTGTTACCGCACATTCAATTTAAGTGTTAAAATAATACTCTCATACATAATGGTCAGAGACTATATTCCCATAGTTAAATAGAATTTTTCCATGATACATTGAGTTTTTCAATCTCAAATAGCTAACATATACAAAGTCAATTATTCAAGTATATAATGACATGATAGTTGAACATATCACTTTTAATTTATGTAATTCGATTGTAACATCACATTTTACTCACAAAAAATTCATAATTTAGACACATGTATCTTTTCAATGTAAACAAAATCACTTCATCGGCCTATCTTAACAGAGGTACAAGATATAAATCTCATTATATGAGGGGATAAATCCAATATTTTTTAAACCTCAATTGATGAAATTATCAAAAACATACCCAACCACCCACATATTTTCTCTACTTTAGGGATGATTTAAAAAAGGTATCAAAATTTAATAGTTTTCTTGGTATATTTTAAACCTTAGGTAATACAAATTTAATAAGAAACATGTACACCCTAGTATACTAAGACCATAATTTTTTACACTATATTTCATATGTATAGGGGGATTCCTTGAAAAAAAATTCCTAATGTTCCTCTTGATAAAATTATATATTTTTACTTGAGACCCAAACCATAATAATATTTACATGTCACCACGACCTATTTTACGGTACGATAACCATCAAATAATTATTTCTCAAATTAAAAATTTTATTGGTGTATTATAATTTAACTAATTCTAATATATTAATCTATTATGAATTATAGACAAATTGGAGACACAATTTCATTAACAGTATAGAAGTTTTTATTCCTAAAATCATTTGAAGATATTGGATAACAATATATCTTCACATGTCTTATACTATTATTTATGACAGAAAATAATACATGACTTATGCTTTCTACATTTTAATTTTTTCGATTAAACTAATTAACTAAATATAAAATTATATTTACATCTCAATGTATCCATACAATAAATCCTCCCACTAAACTCCTTTAATAAGATATCTCTTATAATTGAATTATATTTATATTGAATTGATCATACTTGGGATAAACTCATGGAACATAATATCCAAATTTATATACAATATCCATTTCCATTATTTTTTATAAAATTTACCATTCTCATTAAATTCTCATCACTATCATATTTATACATTTCTTAAAACATTTCATTGATATTATTCGATAAATAATTTAAACATATATCTTTAATTTATGATCATTATTTTCCAATATATAAAAAAACATCAGGGATATAATGTGACATTTACATTAAATATATCTTATTTAATCATATATTTATTTATTTTATAATTCAAACATTTTCCAACTTCTCTCATAGATATCATATTTTGTAAAAATATATTTCTGAAAAAAATATTTTTTCTTATGAAATAATAGAAATATTTTTTATCCGATTATTTATCAAATAAATAACCTATAACCAATTAACATATGATATTTTATATGTTTGGATACATATTTAGAAAATAATATTCATGTTCTTTAAAATATTTCATTCTTAGTTGGAAAGGAAACAACCCTCATATTCTAATAAAAAAATTATACTATATTTTATTATTAATTTTTTTGACATTATCATGATTTTAAATATGTTATAGTATCTACTGATTAATAAACCATTAATATCTATGAAATATTCTGAAATTATTCATGAGAACTATTTTTTAAAAAATAAAATATGTTATAATATTATTAAATTAGATAAATTAGTTATCTTTTAATTGAGATTCATGTAATATTTAATGTAATATATTTTATCCCACAGAATAATGTAGCTAACATTTTCATTATTATTAGAACTCAAAATTAATGTTCTAACTATAAAATATTTATCAATTATTAAACTCTTACAGATATTTGTAAAATTTATAATATTTTTTTAATGCTAGCCATATTGAAATTTTTTTTAGTATTACTATTTAAGGTGGACTCTTGATGGTGTTTCATAAAAACCTTATTATTTTATACATAATTCCCCCTCCAATGAGTGTGATTAGGATAATAAAAACACAACCCAATGTTCTTGAATTTGTTTTGATTTTTTGGAACCTCACTAACCATTATACCATTAAATAATCTTCTTAGGGATTAAAGATGTAGAATTATATAATATAGAAAAAAACCAAAACGTGGAACTCACATGTTTTACATAGATATCATCATCATACCGAGGTGATCTATTAAAATTTTAACATACTCATTTACATTGAAATTTATAGTATATTTCAAGCCCATTTTTGAAGTGACTATATAATGAAGTTCATTTCTAGATATAACATTAATAGAGAACCCAATATATCCAAGTTAAGGACATACATAATTATTTTAAAAACCAAGGTAATGTCCAAATAAATAATTTACATTCCTTATTAGTATTATATTTTTTGTCATTATAATGTTATAATGAATATAATAATATAAAATAATATTACAGTCAAATGGAAAAACATTTTTTCTAATTATATTTTAATATATTATATGGTCCTATATTAAATTTAAAAATTTAAATTCATTATTTATTTCATCAATTCAAAATTATCTTATAATTGGATTTTTAAATTTTTTTTAAAATATTTTCCCAATGAATAATGAAAAATAATGATTTGAATTTAAAGCTATATTTTCAATTAATGTATTTTCAATTTAAAAGTATATTTTTGATGAGTTTTAATATTCCACAAGTTATCTTTTATTTAAAAAATTAAAATTATACTTTAAAATGAATTTTATACAATCACTTAATAGGAAAACATGTTTACACTAAAAAGGTCATTTTTCAAAAAACGTTTTTTCATTTCATTTTCATATTTAATTTTTAATTAATTTATACAATATATAATTATTAAATTAATAAAAAAGTTACATATTTTTAATTATTAATTTTAAATTTATAAAAAAGTTTCGTTTTATTTTAATTAATATGAAAAGTAACATTAGAAATTTTTTACCATAATAATTGATAAATCATGTTAATAAATTAAAAAATAAAATGATAAGGACTAAATAATAACCATAAAATTGGAATATATTTTATTGGATGATTAAACCTTATCCATATTCAATATGATTTATAATATATGTCCTTTTTTCTATTTACATGTTATTGTGACCTTTATAATATTTTATGTGAAGAAAAGTAAAAATGTCACACTTTTTCATGTATGAAATTTAATATTTTACACACGAGGATAAATAGAGAACATGATTAGTTATAAATTTTATTTTTTTGATTAATTATTTTTATTCATCATTTTAATTTAGTTTTAATTTTTTCTATTGGAGAAATTACATTAATTGACTACATAATGATGATGCGGTTATTATTAAATTAATTGGAAAAATAAATAAATAATAAAAAAATATAAATGATGTATAATTTAAAATAATTAACGTTAAAAATTTAATTAACAGATAAAAATAACATTTTAGGGATAATTGAATAATTTAATCTATTTTCCTTTGCATTAATAATGTTATAAAAGGAAATGTAAAAGAAGAGTTCTAAAATTGAAATTAAATTTTTAATGAAAATAATATATTCTTATATGTTATAAAATTCGTAAAAATCATAAATTATTCTATGTTAGTGTGAATATGTTTAAAATATCAACCATGTTCCATTTATGGGGTCTTTTCCATTTATTGTAACTATAATGACACTCTATATTTAAAGAACCTAACTGTTGTGGTAAGTTGGAAAAGGTTTAATGAAAGGTTAAAATAATAATAAGAATATACATGTGATCCAAAATTTTTCATTTCATTTAGATTAGTGTATATAAATTCATCCTCATATTATCTTTTTAAATTATCAATTTGGATCCATGTGGATAAGAAAATTTATTTATATTAATGAAATATTATAAGAAATTCCAATAGTGCCCCTACCATGTATTATATATGGGAACATAATAATAAAATTTAATCACACTTGAAAATATATTTGGTTCAAAATGATCTATCCAAATACCTTATTTACATACATACTCAAATCCAATTGTATTTTCTTGTCATAAATTCAAAATAGTAATGCTTTTGGTGAAAACCATCAGAGTTTATCCCATGAAGATGTAACATATTTAGTTAAGTGTTCTTTATTTATTCTTTGACGAACTTATAATATTAATTAATCATGACGAAATAATAATATCAGTATCTTAAATAAAATTATTATTATTTTATTTTAAGTTGAAAATCTATATCCATATCCTTTTACGTGAAATGGGAAATGATACCATTGTAATTGTATGTGGCAGAGCAACTCCTTACAAACAGATGTAATACGTTTTCCATCATTGTATATCACCGATGGTTAAATTGAATATATATATATATATATATATTAATGATAGTTGTGAAATCTTTCTTCCATTAAAATATAATATATTATTTAATTTCTTATCTTTACATTCACTGAAAAATGTTAACAACATTCGTGTGTACGTGTGGACTACCACCTCCATGAAGTGATTTAATTATTATTTCATCACCAAATCACATTGATGATATATAGAAATGTATAAATAAATAATATCCTATATATATTATAATTATAATTGTTTAATTAAAAATTATTAATTTTCTTCTTTCCACAACGATCGTTGAAAAATCAAAACGTTTCTCATTTGCATGTACGACCTACAATCTTTATGATTGTAACAAAGTTATTTTTCATAATCATCATTAATAAATAACTTTTATATTATAATTTATGTATAAAATTGTAATCAGGACATTATTATTATTCTATAGAAGATGGAATAATGTCACCTTTTACAATATTTATTCTAAAAAAGCCATTTTTCTATTATAAAATTAAAATAAAAAATATTATAAATAAACATAAATGTTTATATAATTGTATATGACATGGTAATAAGTAATTTAATGTGATTAAAGAACATTAATAATGTTATAAGAAACTTAAATAATTATGCCTAGTTTATTATTGATGATGATAAAGAAGATACATGATGATTTAGATTCAAATTAAGGGACACATTGTCTTAAATCCATGTTTTAAATGTTATGATCATTTTTTTCCAAATATTCCTCTTCTGTGTGCATGTTTTTAAAATTATTTTATAAATATATATGTTTAGAAATAAATTAACTTTATAGGAAATTTTATTATAATTTCATTTAAAGTATTTTAAAAGGAAACATTTTTTGTAATTTTAACATTCTTTAAAAATTTCAGAAGGAGTGTTCAATTTTAATGTATACGGTGACATCGAATTTTCCCCCTATGGTCAGATTTTTTTTTATTTTTTATTCCTTTTTATGAATTTTGGTTTTTTTTAAAATAAAAACATATTTTCAGTTTTTCTATGTATTTTGTTATTGATAATGGGTTTATAATAAAAAATTGTGTTTGGATATCCCAATATGTTTTTCACCTAGGTTGAACATATTTTTTCTGGGGTTTTATTAATGATATTTCCCTTGTACATATTTTATGAGGATTGGAACCTATTATAGCTCATGAGTGAGCCTTATATTACTTATATGATGGTTTTATCCCCCATTATAAAACATGTGTGTGATTGATATAGATTATATTATGGGTGTTTGCAGATAGTGCTCCGATGAATTGGGTAATGATAATATTATCTAAAGAATTATGTTAGATGTCGGCCTTATAGTTATTCCAATTGTAATGTTTTTGTAATGATCTTATGATGATTATTTCCTAAGTCACATAATTACTTTTTTATTATTGTTAATGTTTTTTCCAAGGAAATAATTTGATTTTTAAAGGTAAGATAATGATCATTTAAAGGAAAATTGATTCCTTTTCTAGAAAAAAGTTATCTTTTTTAGAAAAGGGATTTCATCTTATTTTAATGTTTTCCAATGAAAATACTATTTTTTTACTTCCCTTTTTGAGATTTTTCCCCTCATCCCATTTTTGAAAATTATTTTTCAAACATATTTAATGATGTGTGGGGAAAATATTGAGGTTAAGATCAAATTTATGATGATACACTTCTAGAAATTAAAGCTATATCCCCAGTTTATAACCATGTATATAGGTAATAGACATGATTTGAGAGACCATGGATCTTATTAGTGTAGAAATAGGGCCACAAATTTATCCATGGATTCCACCATTTCATTAATCTTATAGACATTGTTTTTAATCATTTCTATAGATTTTCCACGCTATCTTATAACCACAATTATAAAAAAGGCTATTGGGATATAACCATGATTTAAATAAAGGAATCACACCTATAACAGCAATTCAAAACAAGGGATACATCTTATGTTACACAGAATTATATCCATGTTTTTAAACCACTGCTATAAGTGTACTACGATGACTTAAAACCATGGCACTGGGTCTACTACCACGATTTATAAATGTGGTTATATACTATAGATAGAACAAAAAAATCCTGAAATATTTTCTTTATAAAGATTCACTAATATAATTTTTAGATAAAAAATGGTATCATAATACATTCATAATTTTTATATATGAAAAATATATTCTATATTTTATATACAAGAAAAATATAATTCCTCATAGATAAATAATAACAAGAAAATAAATACTTGTTGAACAGAATCTAGGCATTCGATACATAAAGAAATAAGAATACATAAATACTGGAAACATGATTGCATGTATATACAATCTACAAAAAAATATCATTCAAATAGAAGAAAATTAGGATTCATAATTATCATCATTTCTCTCAGATTTTCCATACATGATAATAAATTCAAGAATTATTATCAGTGTGGGATCGATCAAACATTTATCCGAGAAGATGGTCATTAAAAGGTGGTCAAATAACCACTATTACATTCATCATGTAAAAACATCCATTATTTACACTGTTTCCTTGGTTATATTCCATTATATAGGAATTAACACTACAAACCATCTCCATTAAGATGTAGCTTGGATTTAACTCCCACGGCCCAAGAACCGGGCCACCAGAACATATATCCACTCATATCCTTCAGCTCCTCCAGTTTTTAGCATAAAAACTACTTCAAACATGCATCATAAATAAAACTCATACCATAAAAAACATAATTCAAAATAGAAATAATAAATAATTTATTCTCCCAAATACACTGCTGAGTCACAACCCATCAAAGGTTATGCTCAATAGCTGTTAAAAATGTAACCAATCACGTAGCATATGTTAAAAATCAATCTCATAGTCAAATTAAATACTGGCTAAATAATTGAAAATCCCATAAAACTCTTCATACATATCCAACTGATTTCTTTCATCTATGAAACAACACTACATCCCACAACTCATCATATTATTATGTCTCTCATTTTTCATCTCACCACCTATCAATATCTAAAATGTATTATCATGAAAATTCATGATCATATAAAAAATATATAAAAAGAGGAATAAAAAGGGTTCCAGCCTATATAATTCAATAATCACATCAATAAATAACACAATGTAGAAAATTAAAGAGATACAAAAAATCAAATAATGATAAAAATGTTAACCATTGAAAAAATGGGTTGAGTAGTGAGAAAGGCCCTAATCATTGAAGGAAATAACATGAGGTCACAAATACCTCTCACATCATCACTAAAACATAGACACACCATCTCTCCCAAATGATATGACCTATAATCAGCTAATATCAATAGTCTATATGGAAATAGGTGAAGTTCTGATCAATATTATCCCATGAATTCACATTGATGTTCGTACATGAAAATACATTAAAATTATATGAAATATATCATTATAAATTAATTTCAGTTAAAAAATAATTTTAGGAGATATTAATATGAATATAATTTGAACTATAGTGTGGAATAGTTTTTGATTATTTCAGGTGTTAATGTATTGAATCTCTAATTTAATGGGTTTCCTTAAACTATAATAGATAGATTGTGACCCAAAATACTCGGATATTTGTTTTGTTTTTAGTGAAAAGGATTTTTGAAGTATTCTTAAGAATCTTATAGGCTTCTACAAACTATTAGAGAACTATTGGATAATGTAGAAAGGAATATGAGGAAGTTATGACCCCTATACACGTACCATGTTGTACTTTTGTTTCTACACCATTATTAATGTTTTATGGGAATTAAAAATGGAAAATTCCTTCATATTTAAGGTATTTGTAGTATATACGTGTCACTTTGAATATGCATAGGTGATATTGCTTAATTGTAAGTCTATACCCTATGATATCCATTCTATATTGGTTCCACAAATGGATTAGTTTTTCGATGGAATAATACCTATGCAAAATGAAGACTAGTGAAATGTGAAATTTAGAATCCACAGTTGATGTTGATTATATTGAATTAATGTTTGGAATATGGAGAAATTTTCCTCGTATAAAAAGTATTTTTATGCTATTTAAAAAATAATAATCTACTCAATGTAATTATTTTATTTGATATTATCTATCAATAAAAAAAATTAATGTCTAGAAAATGGGGATGAATTCCATAATTTATTTTCTTAATTCCTTTTAGAAATTTTAATTCTCACAATAGGTTGTTATATTGGTGTGTGGGGACATTGAATGATTATGTATAGTAGGATCATATAGTGAACATACACTATGGTCATATATATAGAGATTATTTTAGATAAAAAGATGATTTTGATATAGAAAAGGTGATCTTGGCATTGGGTATATTGAAGGGAAAATTTTTTGATGGTGAATTATTACCTGATTATCCATATTCCATGTCATTATGTACATGTAAATGTATTATATGATGTAATCCCCACAAAATATTTTATGTGTTCATGTAAAATGTATATGGTAAACTTTGTAGTTGTAATGACTCTGTCAAGGCATGTTAGAAGACTCATATTTTCAATTTCCAATCATTCAATAGAATGTCCCTAAATTTAAATGAGTAATTTTGACTCATAATAAAAGGGGGTGTAAGAATGAATTTTATCAACATAATTTTGATTGATTTATGAAATATCATAAGGGATAAATGGTAATTCTATAATTATATAATACATATCAAATATTTAAATATGGTTATAAATTATTTTTAAAAATATATAGAGAGAAATACTGAACAGGGGATTTCCAAACATTCCCTCAAAAGTCAATAGAATGAAATAAATTAGGTAATATCACTATAGGTCAATAATGATAAATAATGTATGATTGTGAAGTTGAATTGATAAACCCAAATTGGTGTAAACTTATTTTGTTTATAACAATAAATAAAATAACAATCATAGATGCAATGAGAAATTCAAAACATTAAGAGTATAGAGTTCATTATTTCTCTAGTGGTTTTAAACCTCGAGGGCCAGTGGGGCCATTATAAAATGTATTTATGAATAAATATTATTAGTGTTTTCAATGCATGAAAGGTTTTTGTTGCATGTCCGTTGTATTTTCTGGATTTTTGATAACCAACAACATTGGGTTTTTCCCAATGTTAAAACATTAACTCTATATATTATTTATGAGGGATTTTATTTATTCATTAATCATAGAATTATATTATTAGAGAGTGTTCATTTGGGAAATATTATGACCTAATTGACACCCCCCTTTCATGAAAATCCATGATTAATTATATAAAATTTCAATATCAATATCATCAAAATAAAACAAAACTATATGGTAAAATTAAATATATACACCAGAAATTAAATTTAAATTAGAAATGTGCCTCAATATTTGTATCTCTAGAACCATCATGACCCATGGATCTAGGTCTAGTCCTGATAAATGATATCCTATGAATTCACATTGATGTTCCAACATGACATGACAATAAATTCAAAAAAAAATCATAGATCTCCTTACATTTGGAATATAATTTAAAAAGAAAATTTTAAGATATCAGATAAATTTTAAGATGGACTATCATATGACAATTATTTTATTAGTGGAAGGTGTATAAAAATATTACGAAACCAAACACACATAAATGATAACTCATTTAATTAATGAAAACCTATAATGTTTATACAAATATTTGATAGAATTCATTTTTATTTTCAAGAAATTTTATTGAAAGACATATTTGACATAAATAATTTTTGAATTCAATTTTATGTTGAAAATCTACTATTCCACACACATTATTTTGATATAGAAAAAAAAAATTAATAAGGTAGTCATCAAAGAATTCACTATGATAAAAACATTCTTAAAAAAATATTCATGGTATGAAATTTTCATAAGGAATGAGCTGACAAACAACAATTGAAATTTTAAATTAAAGGTTCACCGAATTCCTAGAAAGCATGCATTAATAGTTTTTCATAAAACTAAAAAATTCAGTTTTATATAAATAATGTATATAAATTTGTGAAACATGAATTTAATTGTTAATATAAATTTTGTTCTACATATCCAAATAAAACTAACATGGGACAATGAGAACATGTATATGTCTGTTACCCACTCATATATTTAGTTTGAAAAATAGGATGATGGTTAATGCCGTATATGTTGAGACTATAAACTAATATAATAATAATTTCAATGATTATTGTTTTTATAAAAGAAAAACATTAGTTTTTCTCCGTAGATGAAGAGGAAGATGAAACATTTTTATTTTTCCCATCATGGGGAATATCATAGGCCCATGGTCATCACAATGTATCATTAATGATATGAAATTATTTATCACTATTGATAATTTTAAAAGGATTTTGATAATGATTAACCAGTAAAGAATACTCATATTTTAAAGCATCATGTTTTCACTATGAGAAGGAACATATGATTTAATGACCTCACCATTAGTCATGTCATCAACCATTAAATAAAAAAGGTGGAAAAATTTTATATTCAGTGGTTAGATACCTGAGGTCTATTAGACTGCACTAACAACATCAAAAATATCGTAATGGTAAACAAAAATAAAAAAATCAGCATCAGAACTCAAAAAAATGAAAATGAAGGAAAAAATTCACATGAATAATAATATCTATGGCAGCAGTGGAGGAATAACAGGCTAGTGATTGTCAAATTAATTTCAAATACACTTTCGTGAAGGAGAAATATATTAATAACATGGATCATAATATCATTTAACACTTAAATTACAAACATAAATCAATATAATCAATAATAAAAAGCTAGCGAATAATTAGTAACCAGCATTACACCTATCACCAAACCATAGAAAACAAAATTTTCAATGAATTAGACATCCAATTCATAATTTTTTTTAAAAAATGAATTTTATATTAATGAATTTTTATATTACCCTTAACCATTCGATCACATTTGAAAAAAAATTCATATTCAACAACATTAAAGAGAAAACCCAGAATCTCTATCAGTCCAAATCCCTAAATCCATGTTGCACAATCATGATGATACATATGATTATTTCAAACTCGTTACACTTAAATGTTACTTCTCCACATTGAACATGGTAAAAAAAACTAAAACACATTTTTAGATTCTTGAGTCACCCTAAATCAAACGAAGAATCACCAAAATCTACATATTATAGATGCATATTTTCTTTTCCTAAAACCATAATAGATAAATGGTTACTAAAGGGGTTCAAAATTCCTACAATCTATAAGGTGATGTGTTATATCCCCAAGATATCATTAAATGACTTTTCTCTAGTTCTTGATCTTTGATCTATTCTTTTATATGTATTGTTTCTTTCAATATATACAAATAATTCATAATTCTTTCTATTTCCAATATAGAAAACATGTTCTGATTTTCCAATGAATAAATTTCCTTATACACTCTTTGAAACGATACCAAATGAATCAATTATATCAATCTTATTTCATTGAAGATAAGTTAAAATGATAAAAATGAAGACTTATTTTGTCTTGAAGTCTTCATATGAGATGTATATGAGAGTTTTGACTGATATCACTAATTAGAAATCTAAATGCTTTATCCTAGAATAGTGATACTTCCATCAACTTCGACATACTTAGCCTCTATAAATGAATGATCCTCTCAATCCCAAATTTAACAACTTATAATTCTTGACCTTGGCTGAACAACCTAAAATTATATCATCCATAAACTACTAGTGAGTGAACATTAAATGAATTATATAATGAAGGATCCATAATAGTGGCCTACGGAGGGTGACAAGAGTTGAGGAATGAGTCTCATAGAATCTTGTTTTTTGAAAGAATATTCTTCCAAATTAAAAACAAATTAATAAATTTAATGAAAATGTATCTATGTGAACAAAAATTATTCTCAAAATAAAAAATTGAAAGATTTTAACACAAAGGGTTTAAGGACATTCATTGGTGCCCAAAAATCTCATAGACTTTTAACACCGATATAAGAATATAGAATACTCACCTAGAGGTCATGTAGATTGCTAAAATTGAGAGAAATACTGGTTAATGATATACATGAGGATTGATCGGTCACACATGATGGTGAATAATGCTAAAAATCAAATATAATTGAGTTTCAATAGATAATTGAAGTCATAACAATAGAGATACTAGTATCTTTCTGATTTCCACTTAGGTTAGTGACATATAGTGCTTGAACAGAACCTCACCACCCTCCAGCAATACCTCCTAATCAACTATAACTCAAGGTTGGATAAGTGATGTGTTGGATGGAAAATACTACCCATAGGTTTATCCTATTTTTTGTAGAGGCCATGTATCTAATCCACTAAGGGGCATTCGCTAAAAGAAACTTGAGCATGGTGGAGGCTGCTATCCAACATAGATAAAAAAATAAAAACCCAAGTGGTACACATAAAATCACTAAATCGAAATCAAACATTTTAAATAATTAGAATGGAAAAAATTTACAATAAGACAAATAATAAATTGGAATGAAGGACACATATCACATTAATAATAATATATTTGGAGACATAGAAAGAATAAGTGGTTACCAAAAATTATGTTAACTTAAAAACCACTTGCTTGAAGAAGAAACAATAACAACACGTATCATAATATTATTGATCCAATTAATTTCAAATAAATATTATGATAATCAACAATCCATATCTAGAAAAAAATAATTAAAAAGAATTCCACCTAACAGTAAAAATATAAAATAATATTTTCAATGTATCATATTACCAATTCTTAAATTTAATGTAAAAAATTACTTTAATATTAAAAAATTGATTATGAATTTTATTTCTCTCAATGAATTTAGACTCTGGAATTTTCAAAGCATCAATATCAATATTATATAATAAAAAAAATTTCAAATCTCTTGCAAATTTCAACATTTTAACTTTAAAGAATTTCAAAAAATTATCATGATAGTTTGGAAAGTATACCCTATCAAAAAAAACATGGGTAATAATGGAATGTTTTAAAAAATTAATTGTGTTTGTGAATTTTTTTGCTACTAAAACCCCAATATCAAAAAAAAAATCATTCAGACTTTTAGAACACATTATATTCAACATAGTCTGATACTATGTTGAATTTATTTTTATGATGAATATAATGGGTAATACGAATTCAAAACAATAGTACACATCTTTTTTCATATGATACCCATGATAATATATTTCACATTAAATAATGGTTTAGATAAAGCTTATATTTCAAAATATGAAATAAAAAATGACAGTACATAGATGAAACCAAGACTAATAAAAACTAAGTATATATAAGGAAGTCTGTTCTAATAATAGAAATAAATTGAGCTTAAAATTTTTATTTTATTTTATTTACGTCAATAAATAAAAAAATTAAAATAATATTATATTTACAATGAAAATAAAATTTAAAATCAATTGATGAGAGTTATCAGATGAAATAAACTGTATGAAGAAAAACATAAAAAATTATCTGATAGAAAACAACATTTAGGTTATAATAGTCCCAAATACACCCAAAACCAAATATCTAGAATCACCTCAAACCAATCTAGGTATAGTATTAAAAAACATAGAAAAAAGATAAAACTATGTTAAAATGCAATTTAATTTATAAAATTGTAAAAATAAACACCATATCATCCACTCACAAAATTTTTAGTAAAAAATTAACAATAATGTCGAGGTAAATCTGCTTTTAATACCTAAATCTTATTATAAGTAGTTTCACTTCTTGTGAATTAATAATGAGGTGAACAATTTCCACCTTTCTAAACTGTCTAAAGATAAAATATTTAGTTTAATAAAACTCATTCAAATAGAAAATAATATGAAATTTATGCAGAATATAATATTAGTGTTTTATTTCATTAATATTTTATGAATCCCTTCTATAGGGTTGTACAAGAAATTATTCAAATAAAATTAGTAGGTATTCACAAGTAGAAAATTCAACATGAAAATTAATTTTGATTAATAAAAGAACCTCTCATTATAGTTATATATGACCCAACATCCCATATAATTTTCCTATAGAATAATATTACATTTGAGAAAAACTCAGAAAAAACAAAAAAAATATTAAAGGATGTTTGATCTCATATAGAATAAGGAATGCTACTTTATAGGAAAGGAAATATCCAAGGAAATAAAATGAAATCATCTTACCTAAAAAATTAAAGAACATAAAATATTAATTAATATCTTACAATCATTATAATGAATTAATCCATAGTTTTCATTCTTTTTTTATTTACTCATTTTATCGATATAATGGAATTAAAATGATTGAAGGGAAGAAAAAAGTTACAGTTTGAAGATTATGAGCGATAAAATAATAGTTGTATTCTGATTTCAGATATATATTTTTTGCATTTTTAATTTAATTCTAATAATAAAATCTATTTTTTATAATACATTAAATTTATTTGAATATATTAAATATATTGTGATTTTTATAAGATTTAAAAGAATCGCATACTCTAATACTCTTATATACTAACTACAACTTTTAAATATTTTTGTGTACTGATAAAAAATAATGTGATCATTAACCTACAAACCTTTGGGAGATAAAAATAAATTGATGGAAATTGGAGAAGTTAGTTATATACTTTGTAATGAGAAAATAGAATTCAAAATTATGTAATAGTGATCCATAAATGAGTTAAACATTGAATATTAAAAATTTATAATAAGAAAAGGTAATAAGAAATGATAAAATATTTATATATATGAAAATATGGATAGAAATTACTATTTTAATCACATAAAAATGAATACAGGGTAAGGAAAATATAATTTTTTCATTAATAGTGTTATTTTTTATAACATACCAATGGAAATGAAAATAAATAAAATTCATTTAATAATATAATTTAACATATTTTAATGTAATAGATGAATGAATCAATTTATAAAAAATCTAATGTAATAAGAAATGATAATTTTTTTTCCAAATGTGTGTAACTGAATGAATATTGCAACCATTCATTTCTTAATGAATGGGTTTAAAATTTTTGTTATTACACTCAAGTTTCTAATACATATATTTTAAAAAATAATTGGATCTGCACATTCACATACATGTATATTAAAAAAATTACTATTAAAAAAATAAATAGATATAAACAATAAATTATAATACAAATCTGTATATTTGAGTTAAAATATATGAAAAAAAATATGAACAATGAATTAGAATATAAATATTTTATATAAAATATTTGAACAAATATTTTCAATCTTATATAATAAATAAATATTGGTTAATTATATTTATAACATAAAAATAGAATGAAATAAATATAAATGAAAATTGATGAACCAATCAAAATTGCAGTGTCATTACCTCATCGTATGTACCTCCGAGGAAATAGGAACAATCCAAATTATGCCATTTATAAACATTATGAGATAAAAAAATAGAAAAAATGAAAATTTTTAAACAATATACAGAAGGTACATCGGAATAAGTGTTTTTTAAGGAAATATTATTGAATAATATTAAGTAGTGTAACCTCACTTGAGTATCCTAGTTAACGAGTTTCATTGTTTGTGAGTAAGACCATTGTTCAGCGATGCAACCAATAATTGGAAAGGATGTGGTGTCCAATGAGGACGTATAGATTACTAATTAATTTTGGAATATGGAATGAGGGATTATGAGGATGTCAACGTTTGAGAGTTTGAGATAATTTTCTTTATATAAGATAGTGAACCCCTTAAAAATCAATCAAAAAAAGACATATGTGGGTTAGAATATTTAAGACGCAAGAGATGTAGTGGTATATAAGTGATATAGAGGGTGAGAAGTATAAAGGTGAGGTATTGAGACCATGGGAGTGGAGGATGCCAAGAAGAGGTCAAGATAGTGACAAAGAGAGTGGGAGCCAGAGATAGGAAATCTGGGGGTGGAGGGGAGGCTAATTAGAAGAGAGGACAAGAGGGGGAAAGGGGAGGGGAAACAAGGTGAAGAGGGAGTGACACATGTACCCGGAGTCACACACATTATAATGACATATATATATATATATATATTAAAAAATCAGAATATATTTTTTCATTTTAAAAAATATATATACACATTTTATATATAAAACATGGTATGGGAACCCAATCTTACACTTAGGTATGCAGAAGCACATATCCAACACCCTAAGAACTCTATGTTTATTCACCACTTTATACTCATAAAATACTATTCATAGATCAATATAATCCCTCGAATATAGACAAATAATTCCCATAAATCATTCTATCATTAGGATAATTTAATAAAGTAGGATTGACATGCTTATCCCATTTACACACATATTACCACATGCAGAAATTACCATTTCAGTAGAAATTGTATCCATTTATACCACCAAGTTCTGATTAACTTATCATGAGGAAATAATTGAACTTATAATTCAACCATATAAAATTAAAAATAACTTCTTGACACCTAGCATACCATTATTCTCAATATTTCTTAAATTTTTAACATTATTTACCTATCTAAACCATCACATTATTGTCCAGTTATCTTATTCATTTCATATAAACCTTTTATCAACTAGTTCATCGGCTTAAAATTTTATAAACATAATTCAATCCAAATATCAATATTTTTGGATCATTATCATCATTCAAAAAATCAAAACCAATCAATTTTATAACAGTTATACTAGTTACAAATCAAATAAACACATAGAAGAAATTTGAATCAATAAGCAGTCCATAATTGACATATGAATGCATACCAATCCAATGAGAAAGTGATAGTTCATCTAACATAATGCAGACAATTATTCCTCATAAGGTTTATAACTATAGGGTTTCTAAGAGCATATAAATTCATTAATTTGAACATATTAAAAGATAATTATAATTATTCAATGGTGAAGTCCCCCATAATTTTAAATCATGTTGGAATAATAGAGTTAAATAAAAATTATGCAAGTGATAATTTTGAAATTTATGTCACATAAAGATACATTAGTGAATTTTTTTTCATTCAAAAGGTCATTAAAACTCATTACTCAAGGGATAATTTAAAAAAATGTTGATCAATTTTGGGAAAAAATAATTCAATTAATTTTTGAATTATCTTTCAGTGAAAATATATTATAACTGAATTTCAATTCAATTGTGCTATTGTTATAAGGAAATCAGTTTACCTTTCAAAATATGGAAATTCAAATGGAGTAGACGTCAAAGAAAATTAAAATGAATTATTTCAAAAAAATTTCAAAAACATAACAGATGAATAAATCTTATAAACAAGAAGAATGTAAATATAAATTATAAATTGAACATTCTAAAGAGGAATGAAGTGTGCACGTGTGTGTGGGTGGGGGGGGGGGGGGGGTTAATGGAAGAAATTGGTTCAGATGGAATTTTCACATGTAGGGGGGGGGATGGATTGTAGGTAGGTTAACCATAAGAAAATGGAAGCCAGAGACTTGGAGGATTTAGTAGAGGCGGTGGGGAATGGCTTCAAGAAGTAGAGGTGGAATATGGGTCGATTCAAAGGGGGCCTCTTGTGTTGAGTGTGGCATCAGGGAGGGTGGCATTGAGCATGGAATCATCCTCAGTGTTAGGGGTTTTGAAGGTACTGTATGGGGAGTCATATAGGAGTACCGTTGTGTTGGTTGTTAGGGAGGGGAGCTAGTAATGTCGGGGTGGGGAGTTGGTAGCATCAGTGGATGTGGGTTTCAAAGAAGAGAGTGGAAGAATTTGCGGTGGAGGGTCTGGCGAGGGTGAAGGAAAATAGGTTGCGGGGAGGAGGAGATCCACCCAAGGTTATTGTTAAAAAAGAAACCCTATTCCCGATGTGTTGGTAACATTATGTCTTTAAACATATATATAGCAACAATTACAATTTTACAATGTCTATAGTAGAACCTATATCGACAGATCTATAAAACTTTTGCTATAGGTATATAGATATAGATCATATTTCTAGTAGTGATATGCCTGGAAAAGAAAACATGTTACTTTTTAAAATATGATTTTTGAATAAAAAATTGATACTGAGTAGAAGTGTCTTCAATATAATAGATTAGATTGTTATATAAGTGTTATTACATAAATTTCAAATAATATAATCCTAGATGATCATTAGGAATGAAGGAAAGTGAATTATAGTTTAATGTCACAAGAATATGCATTGTTTATTGATGGGTCCCTATAGATGTTATCCAAGTACGATTTAGATGACTTTAGGGTTATGAAAATGATAAAAGAATGCCCTTAAAATAAATTTACCTAATTATTAAGTTGAAATGTTATATTATTTTAAGATTAAAATGTTTATTATTTTAAATTATGTTTGATCAGAATAGTTTTCATATAGGAAATGTAGATGTTATTGTGGGAAGGAACAAGGGTAAAATATCCTTCCAAATCAATAACTTGGAATCTTCAGAATTGGAACTAAGATGTTTTTTGTTTGTATATATTCTTTGACACAAGACATAAATGGTGGTGGAATCCATTCTAGAGGGATTCTATATGTATCATAGAGGATAATGAATATAGTTGATAACATCATGAAATAATACCTATGGGTATCAGTGTGACTCAGATCTATTGGGGGCCAAAGGATGGATCAATTCATTGAGGAATATATTTGATGTCATAGGGGTTTCAGAATGTGAAAATCTAACCCTTTAGATTAATCCTTTTGAGGGTAAATATAATCGATGATGGACTTATATTAAGAATACCAAAGAGATAGATGATATTCATTCCATGGAATGTGATTCATTTAAAATACCATCATTGATAAATATTTCCCAATGGTTTTAAGATATTGAATAGAGAAAACATTCATGGAATTTGGGAAATTGGGTGATGATTTTATAGCATTGTATGAATGAAGGTTTATATAATTGGTTATGATTGTTCTGGATTTAATCTATGATCCTAAGTGTAAGATTATTCAGTGTTAATTGGGGTTGAAAAAAATACATCAAATGGGATTAAATTAACATGAAATCAAAATTTATGAGAAAAATGTTCAGTCTATTGAAAAGGTAGAAATTTATTTTTCCAATGATAATGTATTCTATGAAAATAATGAAGGAAAAAGGTTTAGATGCTGTTAAATGGGTGATAATTCATAAAATAAATCTTAAGGTAAGAAAATTATGCCCTCATATTCTGATAAGTGTGCTAAAAATCATCCTATTGTATGTATATTAAATTATATAAAGTGTTAACAACATTGTATGATTGGTCATTGGACTCTTTATAGCAATGAAAAGATTCTTTAAAAGTAAATGAATATGGTAACTGATAATTATTTATTTGTGAGCTGTTTTTGTTTCAATTTTTTGGTTCATTAAGAAAAATATTTCACAATTCTAGTTACTCGTGATAGATATCATCAACAAAGAAAACATAAAGGTGTGGAAGATTATTTTTCAAATAATATAGTGGATGTTGGTCCATCAAATGTTGTTGTGATAGGTAGTCTAATTATATATTCCAAATATACTAGTACCCAATTTGACTTTGGATCACCGTTTTTGTTTATTTTTAGAGATTTACAATTCAATTTAGAATATCACATCATGAATGTACGATATATCATTTGGTAAAATATATTGGTGAAAATATTTAAACAACCAAGACTAATTGGAATCCATATATTGTTACCAGTGGAATGGTCTATCCAAATAATCATATTAATCATCACATGGAAGAGTTTTACATTATTTTTGGTATTGATTTAATTTAATATAATCATGATAAGATATATTTTAGACCTAAGAATGATTTTTAAATGATTTTATGCCTTTGATAACCTATAATAATGTTATGTAATTGATTAGATATTGCAGCCAAAACAATATAGAATATGTTCTTGAAAAGGGGAAAACTTTTCAAATTAGTGATCTTCTAGTAGTGAATAAATATATTGTTGATTTTCTTGAAAAATTCCCTAGTGTAAATTCTAATTAGGACGTTGATTTTACTATTGATATAGTACCTATATAACATATTTTTTCTAATCACAATTAATAAATGAATGTGGTTGAACTTTTAAATTTGAAAAAATTATTGGATTTTCAAGATAAATGTTTTGTACATCTTGTAGATTCACCATTGGGTGCTCTATTTTTTTAAAAAAAGATGGTTTGTGCCTTTTCATTTATAATAGACCCATGAATAACAAAATTGTTAAGAAAATGTATCATTTTCATTATATCGATGATTTTGTTGACCTTCACCCAATTGAGTAATATGTTTTGTACATTTATCAATGATTATGGTACAATAAATTGAATGTGAAGGAGGGAATTATCCTTATGTCTATGTTTTAGAAAAAATATTGGGATTATGAGTTTTTAGTTATTCCCTTTGAATTTTTTGAAGCACAAGATGTATTTTAGGATAATATGAATAGAGACATCCTTGAATATTTGGATAATTTTGTAGTCATATTTTTGTGTGAACTATTAGTATATTTTAAAAGTAACAAGGACCACGAAAGAAACATTTTTTTTATGAAAATATTATATGAGAATAAAATAATGAAAAAAATTAGTATATGTTAAATTATTTGGTTGGAACCGATTTAATTACTTGGTCATGTTCTTTTTAAAGATTTTATAACTATTCATCTTACTAAAAAAGTTTTTATTGTGTGTTTAGGACATACAAGTTTCACAAAGATTCATAGCTTTCTGTGATTATAAGTTTTCTACTATAGGGGTTTTTAATGGAAAATAAGGATATGTTGTCTTGAACAATGATTGTATTTACCAAAAAAAGTTAATTTGTACTAGTCAAATTATGGTGATGGTTTATTTAATGAACTAAAATAATGATTGGTGAATACTAATTTTTTTCATTCCCCACTATAAATGGTGAATTTTTTGTTTATAATGATTCTTTATTTAGGAGAAGTGTGTTTTTTCCTAATGTAGTATTATCATGTAATTTCTAATGATTCTTTTCAACTAAAACAACATGAGTTATATTATCTTACACATGATCTGGAATTAACTTCTATTATTTTTTCATTAAAATTTTTATTGTATTATTTATATAGAGGAATGTGTGAATTATATAATAATTATATAATTATAAAGAATATATTTACATAGAAATATTTTAACATGAGATAGAGAATATGGGTATAATTGATTACGGATTATGATTTCATAATTCATTACATTCTTGGAAAATTAAAAAATGTAGTATATAATTTTTGTAAGAAAAGTAATGTTTTGTTATCCGTGTTATATTTAGAAAATGACCCTCTATATAATGATTTAATTAAATATGGAACAAAATTTATGAATGTCTAATCCTAATTTTATTTTTTTCTGGAATTAGTACAACCTTCTCTGTAATAAAAATTAAAATGATTTTAAAAAAGACCAATATTTATATAGAAATATAGACTTGTTTAAGAAGGGTAGGATTCCATTATTTAATGTTGATAGGGAATGTCTTTTGGTTTTTGGAAAAATAATATATATTTCTTGTGATTCTTAGACAAAGAAGTATTTTTGATTGATGGTCATTGTTTCCATATTTTCTATTCATCAAGGAGGTAGTAAGATACATAGAGAACTTCTTGAGTATTTGTGGAGGGAGGGAATAAGGAGATACATTACTAAATCTACGATTAAATGTTTTACTTATCAGTAGATAAAAATATATTTTATAAATTTTATGGGGATTTTTGAGCCCTTTCCAGTGAAATAGTAGAAATGGGAAAATGTATCACTGGATTTTGTAGTGGGATTTTCAAACAATTCATGAGGTAAAATGTGATTTGGGTTATTATTGACAGATTAACTAAACCTACACATTTCAACCAAATTCTAGATACTATTTATTTGGATCAAATTTTTAATTATATTTTCTGGATCAATTTATGATATATGATGTTCATCCCTTTAGTATATTCGAACATGATCCCAAGTTCCCTTTATAATTTTATTAAGGATTTTGAAATTAATTAAGGGTTGAATAAAATTTTATTACCACTTTCCATCCTCTGTCAAAAAAATAGACTAAATGAATGATTTAGTCATTTGAATACATTATTATTTCTTAATCAATTGATTATTAAGGATGTAGGGATAATAAACATTCATTAATTGTTTTTTCTTGTAATAAATATGTTAATTACAGTGTACATATGGTATTTTTTTCATTACACAAAAAGAAATGTTGGAACATAAATTTTTGGGATGAATTTAGTGAATAGAAGTTGATGGGATTAGAGTTTAATGAGGATGTGGCTATGAAGGTGAGGATGATTCTGATGTAGAAGAGGATGGATCATGTGAGGAAGAAATTTTTGGCAGATAACTGAGGGAAGTGTCATTATTTTATGGTATGTGACCCTATTTTTATTATAGTATCCTCATGGAAAAGTGTGGTGTATTTTGGTAAAAATGGAAAGCTAAGTCCAAAATTAATTGACCGATATGAAATATATGAAATATTTGGTTCAATATATTTATATGTATCCTTCACCCCATGTTTATCCAATATACAATTTTTTTTTCATGTTTCAATGTCAAAACATTATGTTCTTTATTCAGATCATGTTTTTAGACATGAGGTTGTTCAGTTGGAAGATAAAATTTATTATAAGGAACAACTAATTATTATTGTTTACCATATGGAGAACGTGTTATGGAATAAGTTGAGTCACTAGGATATGATTTTTTTAAAAAATTATATGGTTGATGTTTAAATAGGTGAATTTTCTTCAAGGAATGTTATCCCCACTTCTTTAGTAAGTGAATAAAATTGAGAGAATTAAATTTACATGAGGGGGAATAAAGTAATAACCTAGGTAATGTCAAGATTAATTAATTGTATTTATTATTAATATTATATTGATATATATTATTGTGTTATATTCATTAAAATACATAATCAAAATTTTATATCAAAAGAAAAAAATATTCATAATTGGATATTCTTTTATTATATAGTTTAATCGTGATTTAAAAATTATATAAATTGTATTTGATAAATGAACTTCATTTGGGAATTAATCACATAAAAATTATGTTAAAATAAATTTTTGTGAGTTAAAAAAATGGGGTTTTCAATGAATATTAAAAAATATTGATTCTCATTGAAATTTGTATTTCCCTTTAATGTATTATAAAGTAAAAAATTTATTTTAAATGAAGATTAAAATTTAGTTTTTTTAAAATAACTCAGTTGTGTTTTTTTAATTAATTTTAAACTTGAATTTAGTAAAAATACATTTTTATATTAAAAAGGAACTATTTCTGAAAAAATATTTTTCATTGATGTTTGATTGTATAATTTTATATTAAATTCTTCCATTTAAATGAATTGAATCATGAAAAAATGATTACATATTCAGAATTTGTTGTTCCAAATTTAGTAAATACTTCCCTTTTATTATCAGTCAAAATTAACGGTAACTATAGTAATTTTTGTTACCACGGTAAAGTGTAAATCTGGTCCTTAATGTGAATAATAAAATAAAAAAGAACAAATAATGATCCCAAAATAAACATAAATTTTATTATTTGTGTATAAATACTCCATTATAATCATTGTTTCAAATATATATTAGTTTTCTGATATTTTGATGTGATTATGATCCTTATAATAATTTATGTAAATAATATTCAAAAATGTCAGACTCTCATTTTGAATAACTATAATATTCTAAACATGGGTATAACAAGAAGATATGTTCATTCATAAACTATATTTTGAAATCAATAACACTTATTCATCATTGAAATTTTTTATAAATTTTAGTGATGAAATAATTATGTTAAATGCTTACACAACATTAATTCCTTAATTATTAATTTTTTCAAAAATAGATTCTGAAAATATTTAAATTAGTATAATTTGAAATAATTAATGTGAAACATGAATTATATAGGAAAAAATAACATTTTAGTGATGTATTAAAATATTATATTCTGATTTCACTTCTTTTATTGATGTAAAAAATGTCAGTGTAAGTAAGTATTTCTAAAATTTAAAATATTTATATTCTTATGAAAATCATATTTTAATTATTAATGTACAATTTTTAAACTTATAAATTAATAAAATGGATTTGGATATGTTAGAAAGTATAAATCATGATTTATTTTTTTGTTTGTTCATTTATAGTAATAATTATGACCATTATAGGGTAAAAAATATTATTGTCACTATAAGTGTAAAAAGTGTAAATGAAATGTTAAAACAAATAAATATGAACAAAATTTATCTCTAATATTTTGAAATTTTTATTTTACAAGAGTAATTTCACTCATCCTCATATTATATTTTAATCATATCAATTTGGTTCCATTTGGATAACATTAATAATTTATATTAATTAAATATTTTAAAGAATCCTCATAGTTCACCTCCCCTCTCATATTAAAGGGATCCCCTTGATATCATTTCATCACAATTAATAATCCTTTTGGATTAGAAAATTTCTATCAAAAAACATCAATTAATCCATACGAATATCCTAGAATATTTGGTTTGATCATAAAACCATCCATGATTTTTTTTGTAAAAATGAAGATATTGTAAGAAGAAGATGTATCATTCTTCATCGGGGATTTCTTATTTATTCTTCCACGTCATTAAAATATTAATTATAGATTATGTAATAATAATACCAAAATATTACATATAATTTGGTGTTTTGATTTTAATGAAACAAACTATATCCATCTATTCTTCCATAAAATGGGAAACATAACGATCATTCTTAAGTGTGGTGAACTACTGCCTTTTGAGTAAATATTATTCTTTATCCCCGTTATCTCTCATGAATGGCAATAATTATTGAATTAAGGTACTTATATAACATTCCTAAATAATTTATCTATACTAAAAATAAAACATATCATTTACATAATTTGTATTCCCTTCACTGAAAAATGAAAATTTCGTTTGTTTGTATGAGTGGACAACCACCTCCACAATGAGATGTGATTCGTTTTTCATCACGAAAACACATGGATTTTATTTATAAGTATATATAAATAAATAATATTGTATTTCTAATATAACTATTAATATGGAAATATAAAATATTAATTAAATTCTTTTCTTAATGGTTGAAAAACTGTATCATTACTCTTGTATATTTATGACCCACCATATCCATGATCACATTAGAGTTAATTTTTCATATCCTTGTTTCTTGATTGGTTTAAAAAGTGTAAATTATGAATAAAATGATAATTATTCAATTATTATTGTTATTTATATGATGTAATAATGATATCAATGACCATAGTCATCCTACTAAATTCATTTTGGACTTATGAACTGAATATCATTAAAAATTACAGCATAAACAGAAATGATTAAGTAATTTTATATAAAATAGAAAAAATAAAATAATAGGAATAATATACCTAAAAATGGATATAAATAAAGTAAACAATTTCCATGATTTTATTTTTCATGATGATAATGATCACACATGATGAGTCAAACACGAGGTAGGGGACACTTTAACATAAAACATCATTTTAAATGATATAATATTTTATATTGAAAATAATCCAATTTCATGAACATGTTATTAAAATTATTTTGTTAATTTAATTATATGGACATAAAATAACAATAAAGTTAAATTTATTCTACTTTCATTGAATGGTTCACAAAAAAATCCTTTTCCTGAATGTTTAAATTTTAATCATATATAATGAAAATAAATTTCACCTCAACATAAAAGATATTTGTTGTTTGGATAACATTATAATATATTTTTTTTCAAAAAATAAAAATCCTCATTATGTTATTCTATATAGTTTTTTTATAAAAGAGGTTTTATTAGAAAAGGGTATTCTTATATCTGCGAATGTTTTCCTCACCGGCGTAAATGATTTTTTCAAGGGTTTTATTCATGATATGCTTGTTAGAAATTGTTTACAAAGTCTTGAGACATATTATATATAAATATTGATCCTTATATAGATAATATGTATGGTCAATCCTTATTATATCATATAGGTGTCACTGATATAACTCATATGATGGGTGCACCCAGATATAATTGAAATGTATTGGGTAATGATACTTTTCACTAGAGAATTATCATGTAATTTGGTTCTGTTTTTATTCTATTTTTAATGGTTTAAAAGGGATTTTGGATGATAATTTCCCAAGAAACCTACGTTACAATTTTATTATTTTATAAGAGTTTTTTGTGGAAATTATTTTATTTATAATGGTATGATAACAATATTTTTAATGTAAAATTGATTCCCATTTTGGGTTAAATATTTCATATGTTCAGAAAATGATTTTCATGGGTTTACATATATTTCACTACATGAAAAATTTTCATCTTTTTATTATGTCCCTTAATAACTATTCTACACTCATCAGACAATTAAAATATTTCTAATTTGGATTTAATAATTATTAGGGACATGGATGTGGTCAAAATAAATTTTTTTTTGATATTACATAAAATGAAAAGATGTGTCTATTGAAAATTTGTGGTTTATGGGAAAAATGGATTCTAATTAATAGTGTGAAATTTATAATATATAGTATTTTACTGTAAGATTTAGAACCTAAATATAAAAAACATTAAGAATAAAATATCTTTGTGAATGTAGTAAAGAGAATTCTACATTATAGTCACTATAGTAAGTAATAATTTATGTTGAGTCCATATAATAATATTTTATTTATCATATATATTGACATCAATTTGATAATATATTATCTAAAACATTCATTTGAATGTTCATGACTCTATTTTACATCTTTTATCTTAATTAAACATTTTTTTCTATAAATTATTTTTAATGAATACTTATTCTCATATATATTTTATAACATAGGGAATATATATACATACAAGGGTTGAATTCCCTAACTAAATATCTATTATATGTTTCATAATAATATCATCATATTTAATGAATTAACTCACCACTTGGATACTGATTAAGGGGTTGATATAAAAAATAGAACTTCTCGGATTATTTCAATTTTGTATATATTTCTACAAGTATTTTATGATTCACATCTTTATATTATATTTATTAATAACTAACATAAAATTAATTTTTGATGTGATGAAAATATTTTATCTATAAAATATTCATTTATAAAATGTGTATCATGTTTTATATACACTTAATAATGAATTTAACTAAATGGTATCTAAATAAAATGATGAACACTTTTTAATTACATCATATAAAGTAGTGGGAAACTACCTATATGTCACTGATATTTGGATAGATTTGGAATTTATCTATTAACATAATAATTTAGGAATTCCACCATTCCAAGAATATCATATGTCACTTTTGGGATGTTATATGGACAACCAATTTCGTAAACATGTCAAATGGATTATCATAACTTTATTCTGAAATTTTCTAAGATATTATTGTTTCTCAATGATTTATAAGAAAACAAATATTCTATAAAAAGATATCTTATTATATTGGGTTCACAAAAATTATATATTCATCAATAAAGATAATCACTAGGATCCATGAATTTACATGATCCAACTATATGAATGATTGTGGTCTGTAAAATTATTCATTTTTAGTAAATCTTTAAATTATAATTTTTATTGGGTTTTGACCTATCACCATCATATATCATGTATTCCCAACATATACACATACTTTTATCAACATAGTTTTATATAATCTACGAGTAATAATATTAATTTATTCAAACATTATTAATATATATACCTTAATAAGACACATGAGTTTTATTGATTGACTAAATATAAAATATATTTTAATTAAATATATATTAATATATCACATTCATAATATATATGAATATTGAAAATTCAATTATTTAGAATATGTTGAAATTAAAATGCCTATAATATATATCCTCATGTAACATGTAGCGACCCCCCCCCCACTTTTATGTTGAGGGCCTAATCCATAATGAAAATGAGAATCCAATAAAATGTCCCACTACCCATTAATTATTACACACGATAGAAATTAATTAAAATATAATTTATGAGGACCACATACAGAAATACAAAACACTAGGGGGATTTACTCAGTATTATGAACTTTTTTAGCATTATTAATTTTATCCCTTTACCTCAAAAACATATTAGGATATTGATTCTATAATTATATTTCTTTATTATATCAAATTATCTGAATGTTGGTTAAGATGGAACATTATAATTTTACATTCATGAATATTTAATAATTGTAGATAGTCTTTTACATTTTCGGAAGTAATCTAACTTCAAAAAAACCGAAAACTAATCTTTTATACATGGTTTCAAATATAAATGACTATACATTCAAATTCTACACACTATAGTAAATAGACAATGATTTTTAATCTTACAATTTATTTAAAATTCCAAAGAATACCATCTCTGCCTTTGGAAAGGTACTTTTAAACCCATGATGTATTTCAATGATTGATACATTTTATGGATGTAATAGTGATTATTTGATATCCACTGAACTTTTTTCATTCATGAGAAAATTATAGAAGTAACTCTTATAAATTTTCAATTTAGAAACCTAAAAGCTGCATTTCTTATTTAGTGTGGAGATTGTTCATTAAATTATTCTATCCTATTATATTTTTCCAAACATTCTATCATATATTGGTTTTCTGGTGATGATATTCCCAATGATAGTTATTTCATTACTTATTCTTCACCATATTCATCTAAGGAAAAATAATAACAATTGTTTTTCAGGTATCAGGATAAACACTTCTACATGTTTTAGATCTTATACTACCTATTCAGTCGAGGATACTACTCTATATTAATTCCTTAACTAAATATAAAGCTTATATATCTGATCCTTTTTCATTTATTCCTGATTATTTTCATTTTATAAGGAAAAAATGTATTGTATATAGCCAATCCAATATCAAATACATCAATTAATGCGATATTTCCCCATTCAGTGAGTTCTCTATGTATTATACTGCCTATGTTTTATGGTTCTTCTTCATATAAAATGTCAACTGAGATGGGAATTTATTAAATTTATCTAACCACCTATATATCTGTTTCCCTCTTTAATATTATTTAAAATAATAAAAATAGTGAATGTTGAATCATTCGATCCATAATGATATTGAACTTTTTAAAAACACTAATTACACTTCACTAAACATCTCACATAATCTCATGTAGGTATTGGAATTATTTGTGAAATTATCACCAAACCCCACGTGTACATTATTTAAATAATTTATTTTTGATACATTTTTTTTCACAATTCATGCATGGAATGTCATTTTCATAATAGAAATCATGAAATAATCATGCAACATTGTAAATGATATCACAATTATCATTCACATTAATGTTCATTTTGGGATTTTGAAAATTAATTTCATATATTCAAATAGAAGAAGACACTAACTATAAAGACCCGTAAAATTCAAAGGAATTTTTTTTCTTAATTTTATTTGGTATTTTACAAGAACGCAGTTTCTGACGACACCTGATTCCGAGGCCCGGTGTGCCCAGAATCAATTTATGAAGTTTATCTTGGGTATGTTTAGTAAAAAAACGAGCTGGTTTTCCTAACTTTTGAAATGGTGCTCAGAATTGAATTTCAAGGGCACCGATGGAATCACATCGCCGATAATTGCTTATGAACACCTTTTCCGGAGTTCTGTTTTCTCTGGTGAAGTTATTAATTAATTGGGTTAACTAAAGAATAAAATAAAATATTTTGCAAGATATTTTATTTTTATTCTTAGTAGTGCTATCCTAGGCATGGTGGTTGGAGTGGGACCCACTGATATCCTAACTCCTAGTTAGGATATTAGAGAGGTGGGGCCCACACGAGCCCCACCCCTTTAATTCCTTTACCGACCAATTTCATATAATTTGGTAACTCACCCGCGCCCCCTCTTAATGCCAAGTCAACTCTTGCTTTTAATTAAATTATTAAACGCCCCATTAATTGGACAACGCTTGATAATTAAAGCGTGATCTGTTTTTGAATTTGAAAAACAGTTGGTGTGGGAAATAAAATAAGGGAAGGAATTATTTTATTATTGTTGTTGTGTCGTGTGAGAGATTTGGGGGGAGGAATTACTCAAAGCCTTGAATCTTCATCTTCTTCGTTGGAGAATGTGAAGAACAACAAAGAACGCTGGCCTCCGATGGAAGACGACGAAGAATGCTAGTTCCCTGGAGATCGACGACAGAACGCTATATTCTGCGATGCCGACAATCCTATTACGCGACGCCGTCTCCCACGACGCCTTTTTCTACGATGATCTTCATTCATCAACACCTTAAGGTAGGGTGTTTTGGTTTAATTAAATCCTATGTGGGTTCGACGGAGATGAAGACTGCACTAAAATCCTATCTGGGTTTGGTAGTGATGAAGATCGTACTGAAATCCAATGTGGGTTCGATGGTGGTGAAGACTGCACTGAAATCCTATGTGGATTCAATAGTGATGAAGACCGTACTGAAATCCTATGTGGGTTTGACGGCGATGAAGACTGCACTGAAATCCTATGTGGGTTCGGTAGTGATGAAGACCGTACTAAAATCCTATGTGGGTTCGACAGAAATGACTACTGTTCTTGTATTCTACGTGGGTTTGGTAGTGTCAGACTCTGTTCTTGCTATCCTATGTGGGTCTTGCAGAGTAGATGGTTTAGCATCCTACATGGGTCCCAGCTTAGATGAATCAGCGGCTATATATGATCATATCTATCACCGAAGAGGTATACCTATGTGAGCTGAGTCTTGACATTCAATCATTATCTTCGATATGATTGACTTTCTTTCATTTTTGGGTTATGTTTGGCTTTCCTGTGTGGACTGGGTTGTACTATCATGTGTGGACATGGTCGAACATGGGCTCGGATGTTAGAGCCGAACTGGAATTGATGACTTAGGTATATGTATGGGCATATACCTAAGTAGTGTTGGTTGTTACTTCGTGATTGTATCTTTCCTTTGTGGTTTATCCTTTGTGGATTCTGGGAGACCTTCGGGGGTCTCGGGGTCCCTACTCAGTAGCGTATACTCACCCCTACACGGGATATGCCTACACTACGTTGTCTTGGATGCAGACGACGGACAACGCTTATCATGGTTGAGGCTAGTGGAGCATACAGTACCTGTAGGTGGACCACTAGGCAGGACTTACATGGAGAGGACGACTAGACCCAAGGAGATGAGGTGGCTATCTGTACCCACCCTTCAGGAGGGACTTACAATGGATGGCTCGACATTGCTGCTTCACTTTCAGTTTTTGTACTTTCTTTGCAGTTGTACTTTACTTTCAGTTTGGGTTTGTATTCTGGATTATTTACCTTCCACACTTACTTTTGTACCCAGTTTTACATAGTGTTTACTTCTACTGGCTTACTCTGTGTTGTTTGTTTACATTATAAGGCAATGCCATCCCCTTTTTTTCAGGATTTACGCCTTGGTGCTAGTATACAGCCCTTGGCCTATGGGAGGCGGTCTTGGGGTAGTCACGACATGGGCCCCGAGGATGGGTCATGAAAAATTTGTATCAGAGGAGTTCGGTTCTACCGTAGAACTCAGGACTCTGATCTTTCTTCTATGTGAAGTAATATTGTTAAGGGTATTGAGTGTGGTTATCAGTCCATGGAGTCCAATGTTGGTGCGGCGGCCGATGTATCCTTACACCATGACCATGACTTCTGATTTCCGACTCAATGCACGAAAACATTGATTGCATGAGTGTTTCAAAAAATTTTGTTGTGATTACTTTGTGTCAGCTCACAAGATATAGTGTTTGACCATGGCACACCTATTTCTTTTCAGGATGGCCCCACGACGGTAGCCAGCTAGGGTTCCGAGCATTGTGTGAGACGACAGTACACTGAGCGACGAGGCCTCGGTGCAGGGCCCTTTGACAGCGGAGGCACCAGCGGTACCTCTACCCGCTGAGCCACCAATGTTACCAGCCCCAGCCGCTGATAGTTCATGTCACCTTAGTGCACTGCATGAGTTTCAGCATCAGAGACCGCCCAGGTTCCACGGGGAGACGGACCCTCGGACAGCCGAGGATTGGATGGAGGCGGTTGTGTGAGTTTTCAGGTTAGTGGGGACACCAGATGACCTCATGGTGATCCTCACAGCGGGCCTCCTGCACGAGGCAGCATGCAGATGGTGGAGTTTGATGCTCTAGGTGCACGACGAGGTATCACTCCTCTGGATGGACATTGAGAGCCTCTTCCGCTCGGAGTTCGTCCCAGCCACCCTCTGTGCGGTGCACATCCCGGAGCTTCTACAGGTTCCGCAGGGCAACATGACGGTCACCCAGTACTCGACGAGATTTACCGATCTATCGCGCTATTCGATGGACATGGTACGTGACCCATTCTTCTGGGCCCGGACCTTCGAGTAGGGACTGAGGCATGAGATCAGGGCATTGATGATCTACCTCAGCATTCTGATATAGGAAGGAGTACTAGAGAGATCTCTTCTCATTCAGAGCATTCTTGCTGAGCCTACACCCGCATCGAGGCCTACCGCAGGGTGGCATGTAGCGGAGGCATCTGTAGATGGTAGTCGATGGATGTCACAGGGGTCTAGGCGGACCGGACCATCAGGCAGACAACCCCAGGACACTGGCTCAGAGGTGCGGGGCACATGGCACAGAGCAAACCATCCTAGGAGTAGACAGTGCTATGCATGCGGCGGGCAGGGCCAGATGGCTCGTGATTGCCCGACCCTCCATGTAGAGGAGCAGCAGACCGTTGAGGTGCCACCAAGGTAGAGGCAGAGGGTTGAACGTGGAAATCCTCCGAGAGCAGGTGGACACAGCATGGGATCTAGCCGAGAAGCAGGTGGTGGGTGACGCTTTGAGGCTTTACCACCACCACCACCTGTAGGTCCACCCCGACCACAGGGAGCTGGCGGGCAGAGACAGGCTCAGCTTCAGGAAGCAGAGGCCTACGACCACGGTGTGGCAGAGATGTTTGAGGTACTATCTGTGTCTACTCCACCCTTTCTTTAGTTCTTATAGACACAGGAGCGAGTCATTCTTTTATTACCGCTGTCCTTGTTCGGAGCTCAGAGATTCCGATGGAGCCGTTGGCTCGATCTTTACGACTAGAGACTCCTATGGGAGCAGACTCGATGATTACACACTAGTTCTGGCAGTGTGAGATTACTCTAGGAGGCGAGAGCTTCGGCTGGGATCTTCTTGTAGCGGCATCGAGGCCTTACGACATCATATTGGGCATGGATTGGTTATCCAATTCCATGCTCAGATCGACTGTATTAGGCGCATGGTGCGGTGTGATTGCACCGATGGGAGAAGGTTTACCTTCACCGCTGAGAAGGGGGCCTTTGCAGCCTAGGATGAACTCACGTAGAGGAGAGGACATCCCATCACTCATCAGTTGGCTAGCCTCATCCTAGGAGTAGTTGACGTGCAGTGTCCTAGTTTTCATATAGTGGTGGATCAGTATGTGGAAGTTTTCCCTGACGATATTCCTGGACTACCTCCTCACAAAGAAGTAGAATTCTATATTGACCTGTACCCCGGGATAGCCCCAATATCCACTACAACATATCGGATGGCCCCTCCTGAGCTTCAAGAGCTACAGGTACAGTTGGTGGACATGTAGAGCAAGGGATTCATCCGACCCAGTGTTTCACCCTGGGCTTCCCCGATATTGTTCGCCAAGAAGGAGGACGAGAGCTTGCGGCTTTGTGTCGACTATCTTCGCCTAAACCAGGTGACCGCGAAGAACAAGTATCTGCTACTGATGATTTACGAACTCTTCGATCAACTCAATGTAGCACGGTGGTTCTCAAAGATAGACATTAGATCAGGCTATCATCAGCTCAGAGTTCGAGACGAGGACGTGCAGAAGACGGCCTTCAGATGTCGGTATGGCCACTGTGAGTTCTTGGTTATGCCTTTCGGCGTAACCAATGCTCTAGCATTGTTCATGAGTCTCATGAATAGGATCTTTCATCCATACCTCGATCAATTTGTCATGGTCTTCATCGACGACATATTGATATACTCGACCACTGAGGAGGAGCACGCTTACCACTTGCAGGTTGTACTGGACACACTCCGATAGCACTAACTTTATGGAAAGATCTCGAAGTGTCAGTTCTAGTTACATGAGGTCCACTTCATGGGACACATCATCTCTAAAGTGGGAGTTGCGGTGGATCCTGCGAAGATCGAGGCAGTGATAGCTTGGGAGCCACCCAGGAGCGTGACGGAGGTGCGTTGTTTCTTGGGTCTAGCTGGGTACTACCTGAGATTTGTGCCCGACTTCTCCAGAGTTGCGGCACCACTCTCAGCTTTGACGAAGAAGGGGAAACCCTTTGTGTGGTCAGACAGATGTCAGCAGAGCTTCCAGGAGCTGAGACAGAGATTTACCAGTGCACCTATCTTGAGGCTACCGGAGGAGGGAGTAGGGTACATAGTCTACTACGATGCATCAGGGACCGGACTTGGGTGTTTCCTGATGAAGGAGAAGGAAATGATCGCCTATGGATCATGTTAGTTGACGCATCATGCGCATAACTATGCTACCCATGACCTGGAGTTAGCAACAGTGGTCTTCGCTCTGATGATGTTGCGACACTATCGGATGCGTGTTCCCTTTAAAGTCTACTCTGAAAACCAAAGTCTCAGGTACATCTTCTCACAGAAGGACCTGAATCTGAGACAACAGCGATGGATCGAGTTCCTCCAGGACTATGACTTTGAGATAGTCTATACTCCTGGGATGGGGAACATAGTAGTCGATGCTCTCACCAGGAGGACGAGCATCTAGCTACTCGGGGAGGCGAATGAGCAGCTATCCTCTTTGATGATATCCTTCATGGATAGAGATGGAGCAGCCTTTTCTCAGTCACACACAGTCGCTCCTCCACTACTGTAGTAGGTCAAAGAGGCACATCAAGGGGATGCTGAATGTGAGAGATGGTGTGCACAGATATCCTCAAGACAGACACCTGATGGATTCTTCGCAGGAGGAGAACACGATGTCCTTTTCAGAGGACGTACCATGGTACCAGCTACTTTTCAGGAGGAGGTTCTGTGAGAGTTTCACACTTCCCCTTTATCGGTACATCCAGGAGTGGTGAAGATGTACCAGGATCTCAGACGACAGCACTGGTGTCCGGGTATGAAGAAGGCTGTGGCAGAGTTCGTTTCATGATGCCTCACCTGCCAGCAGGTGAAGGCAGAGCACCAGGCACCAGCAGGCTTGGTTCAACCCTTGGAGGTCACAGAGTGTAAGTGGGATGGGATATCGATGGATTTCGTGACTAGACATCCACACACTTCCAGAGGTCATGAATCCATTTGGGTGATTGTCGACCGAATCACCAAGTCGGCACACTTCTTACCCATCAGAGAGCAGGGCTCAGTGGAGAACTTGGGACGCCTCTATGTTCAGGAGATCGTACGGCTTCATGGTGTGCCATCACCTATCGTCTCTGATCGAGATGCTCGCTTTACATCCCGGCTTTGGAAGGGGTTGCAGGAGGCATTCGGGATGCAGCTACATCTGAGTACCGCCTTTCACCCTCAGACAGATAGTCAGATGGAGAGGACCATTCAGACTCTCAAGGAAATGCTCTGTGTATGGGTCCTCGACTTTGGTCCCACCTGGGAGGACCACCTACCCTTGCTGGAGTTCACATACAACAACAGCTACCACTCCACCATCGGGATGGCACCGTACGAGGCATTGTACGGCAGACCATGTAGATCACCTCTATTATGAATAGACCCTGGGGAGTCAACACTTGTGGGACTGGAGATGGTTCAGGCCATGACAGAGAAGGTCCAGGTCATCCAGGAGCAGATGAGGATAGCTCATAGCAGACAGAAGACTTATTCTGACAGGAGGAGGAGGCCACTGGAGTTCAAGTATGTCGACCACGTCATCTTGTGGGTCTCACCTCGACATGGATTATAGAAATTTGGCCGAGGCGACATGTTATCTCCGCGCTTCATCGGACCATTCCAGGTCCTCGGCATGATAGGCAAGGTGGCTTATCGCCTGGCTCTACCAACTCAGTTGCACCGGGTGCACGACGTCTTCCACGTATCTTAGCTGAGGAGATACGTGCACGACCCGACGCATATCATCGACCATGGGAAGCTATACCTTGACGATGGAGCAACTTTTGCAGAGGTCTCGGTGGAGATCGAGGATTGACAGGAGTGGGTCCTACATGGACGGTCGATACCTCTAGTACGCATCAAATGGCATAACGGGAACCTCCAGGAGAGCACTTGGGAGTGGGAGTCTCAGATTCATGCTCAGTACCCACAATTGTTCCCCTAGTTTATGATGCATCTTTACGGGGATGTAAATCCCTGAGGTGGGAGTAATGTAAAGACCCGTAGAATAAAAGGTAAATTTTTTTTTCTTAATTTTATTTGGGATTTTACAAGAATTCAGTTTCTGACTGCACCTGATTCCGAGGCCCAGTGTGTCGAGAATCAATTTCTAAAGTTTATCTCAGGTACGTTCATAAAACGAATGAGAGGGGTTTCCTAACATTTGAACTGTTGCTCGGAATCGAATTCTGAGGGCCCTGATGGAATCACAACGTCGATAATTGCTTATGAACACCTTTTCCAGAGTTCCGTTTTCTCTAGTGAGGTTATTAATTAATTGGGTTAACTAAAGAATAAAATAAAAATATTTTGCAACAGATTTTATTTTTATTCTTATTAGTGCTATCCTAGGCATGGTGGTTGGAGTGGGACCCACTGATATCCTAACTCCTAGGTAGGATATTAGAGAGGTGGGGCCAACAAAAGCACCACCCCTTTAATTACTTTTACCTCCCACTTTCATTTAATTTGGAAACACACCCGCGCCCCCTCTTAAATTCCAAGTCAACTCTTGCTTTTAATTAAATTATTAAACGCCCCATTAATTGGACAACGCTTGAAAATTAAAGAATGATCTTTTTTTGAATTTGAAAAACCGTTGGTGTGGGAAATAAAATAAGGAAATGCCTTATTTTATTATAGTTGTTGTGTCGTGTGAGGGATTTGGGGGGATGAATTACTCAAATCATTGAATCTTCATCTTCTTCATTGGAGAATGCGAAGAACGATGAAGAACGCCAGCCTCCGAAGGAAGATGACGAAGAACGCTAGTCCCCCGGAGATCGACGATGAAACACCGTATTCAGAGACGCCAAAGATCCTCTTCCGCGACGTCGTCTCCCACGACGTCTTTTCACATGACTATCTTCATTCATAAACACCTTGAGGTAGGGGGTTTTGTTTTAATTAAATCCTATTGGGTTCGACGGAGATGAAGACTGCACTGAAATCCTATGTGGGTTCGGCAGCAATGAGGACCGTACTGAAATCCTATGTGGGTTTGACGGTGATGAGGACTACACTGAAATACTATGTGGGTTCGGCAGCGTTGACGACCGTACTGAAATCCTATGTGGGTTCGAAGACGATGAAGACTACACTGAAATCCTATGTGGGTTCGGCAGGGATGAAGACCGTACTGAAATCATATGTGGATTCGATGGCAATGACTACTGTTCTTGTATCCTATGTGGGTCTAGCAGTGTCTGGCTCTATTCATGCAATCCTATGTGGGTCTGACAGAGTAGCTAGTTTAGCATCCTATGTGGGTCCCACCGTAGATGAATCAGTGGCTATATCTGATCTTCTCTTTCACTGAAGAGGTGTAACTGTGTGATCTGAGTATTGCCTTTCAATAATTATCTTTGATATGATTGACTTGCCTTCCTTTGTGGATTATGTTTTTCTTTCGTGTGTGGACTGGGTTGTACTATCCTGTGTGGACGTGATCGATCTTGGGCTTGGATGTTAGAGATGAACTGGAATTGATGACTTAGGTATATTTATGGGCATATACCTAATTAGTGTTGGTTTTTTACTTCGTGATTGTATCTTTCCTTTGTGGTTTATCGTTTGTGGATTCTAGGAGACCTTCAGGGGTCTCGGGGTCCCTACTGAGTAGCGTATACTCACCCCTACATGGGCTATGCCAGCACTACGTTGTGTTGGATGCAGACGACGGACAACGCTGATCGTGGTTGAGGCTAGTAGAGCAGACGGTACCTGGATGTGGACCACTGGGCTGGACTTACATGGAGCGGACGGTTGGACCCGAGGAGCTGAGGTGGCTATCTGTAACCACCTTTCAGGTGGGAATTCCAGTGGACGGCTCGAAATTGCTACTTTACTTTTAGTTTCTATACTTTCTTCCCAGTTGTACATTACTTTCAGTTTCTGTTTGTATTCTGGCCCATTTACCTTTCGCACTTACTTTTGTACCCAGTTTTACTTAGTGTTTACTTCTACTGGCTTACTCTGTGGTGTTTGTTTACTTTATAAGGCAATTCCTTCCCCTTTTTTTCAGGATTTATGCCTTGGTGCTAGTCGCCAGCCCCTGGCCTATGGGAGGCAGGCTTGGGGTAGTCACGAAATGGGCCCCAATGACAGGTTGTGACACTAACTCAATCTTTATTTATGTTTATATATGAAAAATTAATGACTTCTTATTGTATGTCTACATACATGGTTTCACTATAATCTTCCTTCACAAAATTTATGTAGGATTAATAGAAACTTAGATATTACACAATCTTATTGTGACAGTGTGAATAAAATTATATAGTGTTACTTTATTTATTTAACCTTTGATTTTTAATTGAAAATATAAATTCTATGTTGTTTTTCTTTATGCAAGATGTGTACAATACCTTTTCCCTATTTAGGTTAGTGGAAAAATAACATCTTCACATTACATATGAGTATAGATATCTCCTATTTATTTACAAAAATAGATCATTGATATCTCTTTTCATCATGTAAAATAATGAACATAGATACTATGTTTTCTAAAAATGAGAAATAATGGAGAAAAATGTGAATGGTAAAACGTCTCTCCCCTATAGTGCTTCATTATTTATAATTGAGTTTCACCGAATCAGATTTATTCCTTAACTAATTTATTCCTAACAATTTTATGCCGGTTCATTCAAAAAAAATTAATTCCCACAGATTTTTCAATTTTTATTTTAAAAAAAAATTGGTTACTTGAAACTAAGAAAAAAATTATCTTTTATATCTAGGTGAATCCTCCTTACATGTTATAGAAATCAAATGCAGGTTATTATCTAATGAACCTCATATATTTAGAAGTCTTTAACTCTTAAATAAACACAAATATCCTTTTAAGAAATCATTTTTAAATCACAAAATGATCAAATTTTTATCTATTACATGCCTTCAAAATAAATATTTTACGAAATTGATCACCAATTATTCATATTCATGGTTTTTCTTGGATGACATAGGATAATCATGGCGGTCTATTGATCTATTAGTGACTTACACAACCTGATGATATAATGTGCATCAAACATCGATAACTATAGGAAGAAGAAGACAACATGGATTAATGACTGCCATCAGATCACTTCAGATTTATTAGATACAGTAATTATCATTATTTTTAATTGGATGAGTATTATTGATTTTTTGAAATACCATATTTGATATTTGATCATAATTGTTCAGCATAAAAATTCAATCTGGTCCCACTAACTCTAAAGAAGACACTAGGGATGTAACACATACACACATGCACACACTCCATGGAGAAGGCCACATCCTATTTACCTATTTCATGTCACCAGGTGCACCTTGCAGGATCTATGTTCCACTATGATTTCGTCCATGCATTCACATTTCCCTTCCGATACCTATGGGTTTTAGTCATCATATTTCCACGTTTAATGTTATTTGGGATAGCTATCCCTTGTTTTTGATCTTACTCGGAAAACAATGTTAATTGAGTAGTAATTTCTGGCATGAGTGGTTTGCCCAATTTTTAATAAAGACCCACTATTATTTGAAAAATAGAGTTTTTCTAAATAAATAATTTAATATCAAGACACTAAATATTATTCTTCATAAATTCATGCATTTATTTCAAATTACTCATGAAATAATATTTTTGATTCATGGACTTATTATTATTCATTCAGGAAAAACAGTTCATTATATTCATCTAATTATTCTTCAGGAAAATAATTTTTTCATGGTCTTTGTAACGACCCAATGTATGTCAATGGAAAATTACCTTCTTATATTTATGTCATAAAAACACAAAATAATGAACTACTAATTGATAAATTACCTTTTAACATAATTTTTTCACCCCTATGTTTCGAATTTTAAAAGTCCGACATACACGGTTGTGTTCAAGATAGTTTTTGGAGTCTAATAAAACAAAAATAATTTTTAGTGAATAGTAACCTACCCTTATGAATAGTAACATACCCTTATGAATAGTAACTAGGAGTAACATTACCTATGAATAATAAAATAAAATTTAGACATCATAGAAAGTGATAATTTGACCTTAGTAAACGTTTTTGGTATTTTATAAGTCAAAATAATTAATTATAGTTAATTAATTAATTTAAAATAATATTTATTTCCCTGAAATTTATTCATTAAGTATTGAATCAATTCCTAATAGTTTTTAGATAATTTTATAAGACCCTACGTAATTTTTGAAAGAACAACAATATCAGTTTTAATTTTAAAAACTGTTTTTTTAAGTAAATTATGATTTTAATTAAACATTAAATTAATAATATATAGAAAATTATTTTTGAAAAATGGAAATCATTTTTGGATTCTACACATCGATAAATGATAGGGGTAAATTTTTGGGTTTATTCTGAAATACTTCAATTTTTGGGTGAATAGTAAAAAAAATACAGTTTTTCGCATAATCGGTATATACTAAATTGCATCATTAATGATGTAATGATGACATAAAAATTATAGATCATTAGTTTCGGCCAAAGTATTTTAAATATCATAAATTATTACTTGAAATACAATAAATCCAATTCTCAAACCTAATAAGTACTTTCCAAAGCCTAAAGTCAAAAGGTGATTTCTTAAAGTGTCTTGTTCTCTTTCTTTCACTTTCCTTTTAATAAATTATTGAATTCGAATTATAAATAAGAGTTAAAGCCTAAAACGAATTATATTATATTTATATATGATTTTGGATGTCAAAAATCTACTATTACAAGTCTAGCTCTTGATATATTATTTTATTTAATATTTTATTCCAAAAACACCTCCCTCCTCATGTATAAATAAGCCCTCCCCCTCCTCTTGCCAAACCACACCTCTCAAGCTTCAATAATTGACTAATATCTGCCCAATAATCTACCTTAGCCCCTTCCCCACGTCCAAGTTCTTCTGGTCTCATCAAAAGACCAAGCTTAGGTCTTTAAGGAGGTTCTCAAGTGAAGGATTCAAGAGGTAATTTCCCTCCCTCTTCTCCTTTAATTTCCTTTCAACTTCAAGTTCCTTTCTTGATCTCTCCCCACTTATATTCATACAAATTATGTTTTAACTCCATTATTATACATATAATGTAGTTTTATGATTCTATTGTTATATTATATAACCCCACACCCCACACCCTTTCCCTCTTCCTTTTATTTTATTAAAGAGAACGTTGTTCATGTGGTGTTAATTTATCACCTTCAAAAACAACATGCTCTCCTCTTCCATTTCTACATCAATATCTGGTCATGAAACTATTTTTATGGTTGAACCAGAATAATATATATGTATTATCTTCTATTTTATGTTCTGGATATAACCTATGGCCATATTACTAAGTGAAAAGTTAAAACAAGTTCGTTGTGATCCAAAAACAGCCCAAATTAACCCAAATAATCATCATTTCATTCTTATATAATGATTCACCAACAAGGATCTAATATAATTCATTATAAAAATCATTAAATCTCATTTAATATAAATAATAACATGTAATATAATTTTTGTATGTTTACCCATGATCTACCCGAACTTCAATTTAAGAATACAAGTGGACCGCTCAAGAAAACCATAAAAACGAACATCCCCGAACAACGTTTTTAAACTCTATAAGCCATTCAAAGGTACATAATATGACATAATGAAACCATAATGAACACTATTAATGTATAAAAGGTTCTGTAATTTCTAATTAATGGATATAATGTCATTATATAGGACATTAAAGAGAAGGAGGCATTCGGGTACAAGGTAAGGGGAAATCTCGAACCCAATTTTCTTCCTTCGGGTTCTCCATCGTTCACTCCATTTTTGATATGGTTACTCCTCAAAGATCATTTGATAATAATTTCCTATACTTTTATGGGATATACATGTTTTTCACTGGTTTTTATGTCCAACAAAAGGTTTTCCAAAAGAACTCTTCTTTTAAGAATGTTCCTTTTACTTCTCACTCAAAGTGGACGGTTCTTGTAACATGTGGGTTATTCCCCCTTTCTTTTGGGAAACCAAAGCTTATGAAGGTGTTATTATGAGATGAAACCCATTAATTTTTATGGGTTCATTATGATGATTTATGTTATATGTTCATTATGGAATTCATGATAAATGATAATTTTATGATGTGACGGGTGCGCCCGGAATTATATAGCGCAATATGAATGTTTAAATGTGACAGGTGCACCCGAAATTATATAGCCCTCCAATGCATTGGGTAAAGTGATGAATCTCGTGAGTAAATGTGAAATTATGTGTGAACAAGATTCTAGATTTGTTCATAAATATGTGTGTTAGTTAACCACTAAGACATGATGTTTCATTTTTATGCATTGCCACATTTCAAGTCTATTATTTATGCTCCTCTCATGTTCATGATCTTCTTCCTATGTCATGATTATGCTCATCCCATGCTATATTGTTCTTATCTATCCTATTACTGGGCTTCTATCTCACCCCTTTTGATGTATATCCTTAGGTGGCTACATGTACTAAGGAGAGGACAAGTTCCACTACGAACTTGTGAAGAATAAATTAAATAAATGTTTATGGTTGATGTTGTATTTGTTATGTGTGGTCCTAGTTTTCCCAAGACACTAAACCTTATGATCCTCTATGTGTAATACTATTATGTTGTTTATATTTTAAATGATGTAATAGTAATTTAAGAAAAGGTCGGGTCGCTATAGTTGGTATCAGAGTAAAGGTTTAGTTAATTTGAGAACTAGGATTAGTAAACCCTAGAGAAAACCTCTAGCATGAGAATATGTTCAAATATGTACACAAGAATATTTACCTAGGGATCCCATATGTTATGTTTTTGGTATAATTGTTTAAATTAATAAGTTATTCATGACTTTTTTACTTATGTTTTGTTCTAACATTTTCTATTTTAGAAAATGGTGGGAATTAGGAGAAATCAGGCCAACAACTCTTGGGAGGGCCAATGCAACGATTGCCCGAATGAAATCCCCAATGATTTTGGAGGTGGAGTTCAAAACATCATGGCAATTCTTACCCAATTATCTCAGGTTATGAATAATAACCATAATAATGGGTAACATCCTCCTTCACCAAAGAGGGATAAACTAGCTATCAAATGTTTTATGCGAAAATGGCCACCGACGTTTTGTGGATCTTCTGATCCACTAGTTGCGGAACAGTGGGTCAACTCCATGGAGAAGATATTTTCTATTCTTCAATGTTCCGAGATGGAGAAGGTGACTCTAGCCATTTATCGTCTAGATGGATAAGCTGATCAATGGTGGGATTTGATTAAGAAAACCAAGACAAGGGAGGAAATTGAAGAGATGGAATTGGAAGACTTTAAGATAATGTTTTATAATAAGTAAATCCCATGAACTATTTGCACAAATATGGAGAGAGAATTCATAGAGCTCAAGCAAAAAAATGAGAATCTGTCACAAAATATGAAGAAAATTTCACAAGGCTCTCAAGGTATGCTTCGGGTTTTTTTATCAACAATGATAGAAAAATTGATAGATTCTTTAGTGGATTAAAACCACATCTTCGAAAGGCTCTTTCAATTCGAGACTTTGGGAGTTATGAAGAAGTTGTTCGGTGTGCTCTCAAAGTGGATATGGATTTTGGAGAATGGTCCCATGGCTATGGTGATAAGAAAAGAAAGATGGAGTTTCAAGCTGGTGGATCTAGTGACAAAGGTGGGAAGAAAAATCATCGACCCACATGCCAAAAATGTGGGAAGTTGCACCATGGGAACTGCCTGAAAGGTACAGGGAAATTATTTAAGTGTGGGAAAGAAGGACACCAAGCTCAGGATTGTCTAAAAGACATGAAAAGGAAGGATAATGTATCCAATGATAGGAGAGAACCACTCGGGGTTCAATACTACAACTGTAGGGGGCTAGGGAACTATTCAAACCAGTGCACTAAACCTCAAGCTCTCGAGGGTAATCAGCGCCAACAACCACGAAAGCCAAAGGAACAAGGGAAGGCTTATGCCATCACTATTGTGGATGTGGAACATGATAATGAAGTCGTATAAGGTACACTTCCTATTCACTCAAGAATGGAAAAAGTCTTATTTGATTCTGGTTCTACACATTCCTTTATATCTTGCAAGTTTACTAGAACAATAGAATCGAAGCCCTGAATCCTTGAAGTAGATATATCTGTAAAAACAGCAAGTGGTGCAATCATTGCAACCCATGTGTTTGGCTCTTCTCTTATTGACGTAAGTGGGAATATTCTTCCGAAAAATATCGTAATACTTCCCTTGGTGGAATTCGACGCTATAATGGGAATGGATTGGCTCTCGTTATATAGAGGACATATCTACTATCGGGAAAATGAAATATATTTTCATATTCTGAACCATCCCATAATCCTCTACAAATGCAAGGAAGATCATGAATATCCTTTGAAAATTCCTTCAATGGTGTGGGTGTTGATTCCCAATGAAGAAGCATACCTCGCCCAAATGGTTGAGTCGATGGAAAGTGCCAACATTGAGGAAATGCCCATCGTGAGGGAATACAGTGATGTATTTCCTGAAGAGTTACCCGGAATTCCCCTGGATCATGATGTATAGTTCTTAATTGAACTCATACTTGGAGCTACTCCTATCTCAAAATACCCCTATAGGATGGCTCCTATCGAACTGGAGGATTTAAAGAAGTAGCTGCAAGAGAATTTGGAAAAGGGTTCATATGCCCTAGTGCATCACCTTGGGGTGCACTAGTGCTCTTTGGGAAGAAGAAGGATGGAACCATGCGGCTGTGTATCGATTATCAGGAACTCAACAATATTACCATAAAGAACAAGTATCCTCTCCCAAGGATTGATGACTTGTTCGATCAGTTAAGAGGAGCTCAATACTTCTCAAAGGTGGATCTTCATTCTGGATATCATCAGGTAAAGGTGAAGAAGGATGATATTCAAAAGACTGCCTTCTGTACAAGGTATGGGCTCTATGAGTTTTTGGTGATGCCCTTCGGACTGTAATCTTCATGGATTTTATGAATAGAGTCTTTAGACATTACCTTGACAATTTTGTGGTTGTGTTTATTGATGATATTCTCATCTACTCCAAGATCAATGAGGAACATGAAGAACATCTAAGAATTGTGTTGGCGACATTGAGAAAGGAGAAGTTGTACGCCAAGTTTAAAAAGTGTGAATTTTGGATGAATCATGTCACATTCTTGGGACATGTGATCACATGTGAGGGAATTTCTATGGACCCTTTAAAGACAAAGGTGATTGAGGAATGGCCTAGGCCCTCTATTGTCACAGAAATTTGTAGTTTTCTTCGATTAGCTGGGTAATACCGACGTTTTGTGAGAAACTTCTCATGATTGTCAAGCCCTCTATCTAATTTTACAAGAAAAGGAGTAAAGTATGTATGGACATAAAAATGTGAGTAAAGCTTCAAGAAGCGAAAGAGAAGGCTGATCACTGCACCTGTACTCACACTACCAAAAAGTGGGGAATGTTTTGTAATATACAGTGATGCATCAAAGAAAGGCTTGGGTTGTGTAATAATGAAAAATGATAATGTGATAGCCTATGCCTCACGACAGTTGAAGATCCACGAGTAGAACTACCCGACACATGATATAGAGCTGGCAGCCGTGATTTTTTCCTTGAAAATCTGGCGGCACTACCTTTATGGCGAGAAGTGTGACATATACACCGACCACAATAGCCTAAAGTATATATTCACACAAAAGGATCTCAACATGTGTCAAAGGGGATGGTTAGAGCTAATCAAGGATTACGATTGCTCTATTCACTATCATCCTGGGAAGGCGAACAAGGTAGCTGATGCTCTAAGTAGAAAAGAACCTGATACTCTATCCATGTTGAGGATTGAGAAAGACCCTATCTTCTTGGATATGAAAAGAATGGATTTAGAAATCATAAGGGCAGGGGATACATCCTACCTTTCCCAAATTATTGCGCAACCATCCATCCAAGAGAAGATTAAGGAAGCACAAATGGATGATGTGGAGATACAAAAGAGGGTGAATGCAGTAAAGGAAGGGAAGCTGCAAGAGTTCCATATCGATGATGATGGTGTGATTCGGTTTGGAATGTGGCTTTGTGTGACTTAATTACCCAGGATAAAGAAGGAGCTATTGGATAATGCACATAGCTCAACTTTATCTATCCATCATGGAAGTACCAAGATGTATCGTGATCTCCGAGAAGACATCTGGTGGGATAACATGAAGAAGGAGATTGCAGAATAGATATCAAGGTGCTTGGTATGTCAGAAAGATAAAGCTGAGAGGAAAAAGTCCAAAGGTATGATGCAGCCATTGCCTATACCCATGTGGAAATGGGAAAATGTTAATATGGACATTGTCACGGGTCTCCTGAAGACGTTAAAGGGAAATACTGCGATATGGGTTGTGGTTTATTGACTCACCAAGACTGCCCATTTTATCGTGATTCAGGAATACCTCTCACTTGAACAACTTGTAAGGATATATGTGAAGGAAGTAGTGAGATTGCACGGTGTTCCACTCTCGATTGTCTCTGACCGTGATCCAAGGTGCACATCTAAATTCTGTAGGATCCTTCAACATGCTTTGAGTACTGAATTAAATTTCAGCACGACCTATCACCCCCAAACTGATGGCCAGTCTGAAAGGACTATTTAGATTCTTGAAGATATTCTAAGAGACATATCTCTTGAATTCAAAGGTGGTTGGGATCAGAATCTCCAATTGGTTGAGTTCTCATACAACAATAGCTTCCACTCGAGTATTCATATGGCTCCGTATGAAGCTCTTTATGGGAAGCGATGTAGAACTCCAACCTATTGGGATGATGTTGGAGAACGAAATCTTCTTGGTCCCGATCTTGTTCAAGAGATGATAGAGAAGGTTCAAGTCATCCAGAAACACATCAAAGCTGCTCAAAGTCGGCAAAAGAGCTATGCTGACAACCGTCGAAGGGACATGGAGTTTGACGTTGGAGATAAAGTCTTCCTTCAAATATCTCCATAGAAGAGAGTCATGAGATTCGGGAAGAAAGGAAAGATAAGCCTAAGGTAAATTAGACCCTTTGAGATCCTTGACCTTATAGGAGCTGTGGCCTATCGTCTGGCACTTCCACCGAATATGGCTCAAGTTCATGATGTGTTTCATGTATCACTACTGAGGAAGTACATACCAGACCCCTCACATGTACTAAACTCAGAGGTGGTACTGATGGAAGATGACCTCTCCTATGAGGAGCAACCGGTAAAAAATTTAGACCGAAGTGATAAGGTTCTACGCAACAATACAACCTTCCTTGTCAATGTGTTGTGGAGGAACCATAATTTTGAGGTAGCATCTTGGGAACCAGAAGAGGCAATGAAGGAGAGGTACCCTCACCTGTTTGTGTAAAGTGAAATTTCGGGGGTGAAATTTCTTAAGGGGGAAAAATGTAACGACCCAAAGTATGTCAATGGAAAATTACCTTCTTATATTTATGTCATAAAAACACAAAATAATGAACTACAATGTGATAAGTGACCTTTAAACATAATTTTGTCACCCCTATGTTTGGAATTTTAAAAATCTGACATACACGGTTCTGTTCAAGATTTTTTTTGGAGTCTAATGAAACAAAAATAATTTTTGGTGAACAGTAACCTACCCTTATGAATAGTAACCTACCATTATGAATAGTTAATAAGGGTAACATTACCTATGAATAATAAAATAAAACTTATACATCATAGAAAGTTACAATTTGACCTTAGTAAACGTTTTTGGTATTTTATAAGTCAAAATAATTAATTATAATTAATTAATTAATTTAAAAGAATATATATTTCCCTGAAATATATTCATAATGTATTGAATAAATGTCTAATAGTTTTTAGATAATTTTATAAGACCCTACATAATATTTGAAAGAACTACAAAATCAGTTTAAATTTTAAAAACTGTTTTTTTAAGAAAATTATGATTTTAATTAAAAATTTAATTAATAATATTTAGAAAAATATTTTTGAAAATTGGAAATAATTTTTAGATTCTACACGTCGAAAAATGGTAGGGGTAAATTTTTTGTGGTTATTCTGAAATACTTCAATTTTCAGGTGAATAGTAAAAAAATACAGTTTTTCGCATAATCGGTATATACTAAATTGCATCATAAATGATCAAATGATGACATAAAAATTCTATAGAATTATTTTCGGCCAAATTATTTTAAATTTCATAAATTGTTCCTTGAAACAAAATAAATCCAATTATCAAACCTAAAAAGAACTTTCCAAAGCCTAAAGTCAAAAGGTGATTTCTTAAAGTGTCTTATTCTCTTTCTTTCACTTTCCTTTTAATAAATTAATTAATTCGAATTATAAAGAAGCGTTAAAGCATAAAACGAATTATATTATATTTATATATGATTTAGGATGTCAAAAAACTACTATTACATGTCTAACTCTTGATATAATATTTTATTTAATATTTTATGCCAAAAACACCTCCCTCCTCATGTATAAATAAGCCCTCCCCTCCTCTTGCCAAACCACACCTCTAAAGCTTCAAGAATTATCTATGCTCTACCCAATCATCTCCCCTAGCCCCTTCCCCACGTACAAGTGCTTCTGGTATCATCAAAAGACCAAGCATAGGCCATTAAGGTGGTTCTCAAGTGAAGGATTCAAGATGTAATTTCCCTCCCTCTTCTCCTTTAATTTCCTTTCAAGTTCAAGTTCCTTTATTGATATCTCCACACCTATATTCATCCAAATTATTTTGTAACTCTATTATTATACATATACTGTAATTTTATGATTCTAATGGTATATTATGTCACCCCACACCCATTACCTTTTCCTTTTATTCTATTAAAGAGAACGTTGTTCATGTGGTGTTAATTTATCACCTTCAAAAACAACATGCTCTCTTCTTCCATTTCTACATTCAGATCTGGTCATGAAACCATTTTTATGGTTGAAACAGAAAATGTTAAATGTATTATGTTCTATTTTATGTTCTGGAAATAACCTATGTCCATATTACTAAGTGAAAAGTTAAAACAAGTTCGTTGTGATCCAAAAACCGCCCAAATTTACCCAAATAATCATCATTTAATTCTTATCTAATGATTCACCCACATGGATCTAATATTATTCATTATAAAAAATCATTCAAGCTCCTATAATATCAATAATAACATGCAATATAATTTCTGTATGTTTACCCATGATCTACCCAATCTTCAATTTAAGAATACAAGTGGACCGCTCAAGAAAACCATTAAAACGAACATCCCCGAACAACATTTTTAAACTCTATAATCCATCCAAAGGTACATAATATAAAATAATGAAACCATAATGAACACTATTAATGTATAAAAGGTTCTTTAATTTCTAATTAATGGATATAATGTCATTATAAATGACATTAAAGAGAAGGAGGCATTCGGGTACAAGGTAAGGGGAAATCTCAAACCCAATTTTATTCCTTCAGGTTCTCCCTCTTTCACTCCATTTTTGATATGGTTACTCCACAAAGATCATTTGTTCTTCATTTCCTTTAATTTTCTGGGATATACATGTTTGTCACTGGTTTTTATGTCCAACAAAATGTTTTCCAAAAGAACTCTTCTTTTAAGAACGTTCCTTTTACTTCTCACTGAAAGTGGATGGTTCTTGTAACATGTGGGTTATTCCCTCTTTATTTTGGGAACCCAATGCTTATGAAGGTGTTATTATGAGATGAAACCCATTAATTTTCATGGTTTCATTATGATGATTTATGTTATATGTTCATTGTGTCATGCATGATAAATGATAATGTTATGATGTGACGAGTGCGCCCAGAATTATATAGCGCAATATGAATGTTTTAATGTGACGGGTGCACCCGGAATTATATAGTGATCCATTGCATTGGGTAAAGTGATGAATCTCATGAGTAAATGTGAAATTATTTGTGAACAAGATGCTAGATCTGTTCACAAATATGTGTTGTAGTTAACCACTAAGACATGATTTTTCATTTTTATGCATTGCCACATTTCAAGTCTATTATTTATGCTCCGCTCATGTTCATGATCTTCTTCCTATGTCATGATTATTCTCACCCCATGCTATATTGTTATTATCTATCCTATTACTAGGCATCTAGATCACCCCTTTTGATGTATATCCTCAGGAGGCTATATGTACTAAGGAGAGGAAAAGTGCCACTAAGAAGCTTCTGAAGAAGAAATTAAATAAATGTTTGTGGTTGATGTTGTATTTGTTATGTGTGGTCCTAGTTTTCCCAAGACACTAATCCTTTGGATCCTCCATGTGGAATACTATTATGTTTTTTATCTTTGAAATGATGTAATAGTAATGTAAGAAACGGCCGGGTTGCTATAGTATTCACTTATTTTTAATTTTTGAAATCAAATATCATTGATAAATGTCTTTGAACATAATACCAATTCATGAAAAATTCCTAATTTGTGGTCGAAGAATTTAAATAAAATTATAAATAAAATACAAAATGATCACTTAATTTCTTCATTCAGCATCCATCCTAACTGTATAAGATTTTCTTACTAGGATTGGATACATCTAATGAACCTTGTAAGACTTGTTTCATTATAAATTCTTCAACATATTGACATTATCAAAATATTTATTATTCTTTAAAAATAATTTACATCCATTATCATCCACTGAAAATAAATAAAATTATTAATTGTTGTGGGATCAATAAAATTCCTTAAACATAATGTGTATAAATAAGAAATACACACTATAATCATGTTTATAACTGTTAAAAAAAATCATATTAATGGACAAATATGACTAAATTTTTTGTTTTACCAGGAATGTAACTCCTCATATATATGGTATAAAATTATTATCATTTGGTTTAATACATTAAAACAAATAATATGTTCATTCAATTTTTAAATAAGATATACTAATAAATTTAATAAATTATATAATAAGAGAGATAAATTAACAATTCCTATATTTAGACAGTAACTAAATAATGGTATTTTTTTTATAAACTAACATTTATAAAGATAATGTAATAGATAATCCCTTTAAAAGATTCAATAACATATAGATATTAATAGTGTATTTATATTAAAAATATAATAACTTTATATTTCTTCATTTACATGAAATTCAAGATAAAATCATTTATATTTCAAATATATGATATTTAAGAAAACAAATTAATTTTATATTCCATATGATCATTTAATATTTTATTTAATCATTTTATATATTTTAAATATCAAATAGTTTATTTAATTAAATATATTTAAAACACACAAAGACATCTATTCGAATGGTTTACAAAAATTACAAATAAGGCCTTCAATATTAATATATGATATTATTATTTTTTAACAATTCATAAATTTATATAAGGTCTAATATATTTAGAATTACTATTAAATTTATCAAAATTTAAAAATTAATCAACAGTATAGATTTTATTTAAAACCATATCACCTGACAATTATGTATTTTTTGTGTTTTATGGAAAATTATATTTCATTATAAAATATAACACCACATCATGGTATAATATATATGATTTCATGGTTACTATCATGTTAAAATAATTATAAATAAAATATAATTTTGTTTCCATAGTTAATCTATTTTTAGAACATATTAATTTTATACTTTTAAAACCATGTTTTGGTCTTTCCCATCTATGTTATCATTTTCATGTAAATTTAATTCCCTTAAAAAAAGATTTATTTTTTATCTAAAAATATCATGTAAAATATTAATTTTCTGATCATCTATTTTTGCATAACATTTTACATGACTAATTATCGTAAAAAAAATTTATTTTTAAATTTTTCATAAACCACATTTTTTTTCTAAAAACATATTCATGGTTTTGAAAATATTCACGAACTATGACCATTATTTCATAAAATGAATCATGGTTGTAATAAAAACTAATTTTTTCACAATTCATCATCAATTAAAATTCCAATACATGATGTACAAATTTCCCTAACATCAATTAAAATATTAAAGGGTACAACCGATTAGATATGAAATACAATACGGTATATCATATTGAATGTTTTACCTTGAGTTTTAGATTGTGATATGAATGTAATGCATAATATATATTACAGTATATCAATGTGTAAGAGTTGTGGGGTTTCTATAGTGACCTAGTCGTGAAATACATGGATATTACATCATATTATATGAGTATTCAGTAAATTAAAAAAGTACATGCATATGGAATTTAATTTTTACATGTATTTGGAATAATTAAGTCAAAATCATCTATCATGGTGAAATATATAAAAAATAACCCATAACAATCTTCACTATTAGTAATTCTACCTAAAATAAATCATCATAACTTTTGGAAAAGAAAGATAAGATATGAGAGATCTAAAATTTATAGTAAGGGTAAATAAGGGAGACATTTAAGTATAATTGTGAGAATAGGGGTTTGTGAACATGATCATGAATATATATGATCATTCCTTGTATATAAAATATTATATACATGAATCATGGATTAAATCATGGCAGTTCATAAGACATGAATTGTAAGGAAATAATGAAAACATGTCCTTAAAGTAAAAAATTTGAATAAAATAAGGAATTGTAGAAGAAATATACTCATATATAATGATTTCCAATGTTATCTATGAATTACTACCGATACCATCTTTTTAGAACAAGTACATTAATGAACTGGGTTCACACGACATTCCGGCCTTTCATTATTGAACCCTGTTCAACTCTCATTGTAGCCCTATAAATATAAACTACCTTCACCCCTCATTGTAACCCTATAAAATTGAACTGAGTTAATTTCTCAATCCATCTAAATAATACTAATCCAATTCCATTTCTTTCTCCATCCATGTATAAATAATGTGATACAAATCATTACCTAATACAATGAAGGGAGATATAGGTCCCAACCATCTCATAATGAAATCATACAAGAATGTGCCAAAAAATAATAAATAATCATATCACAACCCATGAAATTAAATGGGTATCATAAATATGTAAACATATCACAACCAATGAAAAAAGATTTAGGTTTCGAAACCATTTAGTCTAAATTATAACCTATGAAATTGAAACAGATTTCATAAACACATAACCCATGAAGGATAAATAGTTTGGATAAAGAAAATGAAATTAAGCATAAGACATTCATTGAAAGAATATAAAAGGAACCCTTATGTCACTTCTTATAAGGGTAAGAGTAACATCAACATTTATCAACATAGATAGAAGATAAAATTGAAATATATTTTGAAAACTTGTCTTGAGGAAAATATTCTTATTATTTGAAAAGGTTTGTTTAATGAATAAAACAAATTGAAAATCATTTAGCAGAATATTACATGAAAATTATAATGAATAATTGAATATATATTGTAAACTATTTTCCTCGAAAAACCTATATAATAAGCATAAAAATATTTTAAAAACCTTTTTCTAGGAAAGCACTTCAAAAAAATATAAATAATTATTGAAGATGTTTCAAAAAACTTATTACTTGAAAAAAAAATAAAACAAGAATGAAAATGATTTAAAATCCATTTCTTTTGAAATAACTTGAAAACAAATAAATGAGGCTGGATTTCATTTTGAAAAACCTTTCCCTCAAAAAAATATAATATTACCTTCCAAATATTTGAATACACGTTTTCCTCGAAAATTATCTACAGAAATATAAGATAATATTAATAAAATTATGAAAACAATTTTCCATGAAAATATATACATGAATTTTTAAAAACAAGATTTTAAAAATAATTTGAAAATATCATTTAAAAATATTTCATAAAAATTAACACAGAGACATGAAAATAAAACCTCAAACAAGAGATGGAAGATAAATACAAACATGTCATACTTGGTTAAAAGAAAATTCCATTTCCATGAGAAAATGGATAAAAATTCCATATTCATGAATCGACATGAATATTCATGTGAAAAAAAAGAAAAAAGAAAAAGAGGGTAAAAATCTATTGTAATGATCACATGTGAATAATGGAATATACTTAGAACCCCTTTTTAAAATAACATGATTTTAAAGGAACACATATTTTTGACCAAACAGAGAGTAATGTCAGGATTTCTTAAAAAAATACATTCTTACCTATCTTATATACTAGAGAGTAGAAATATGGTACCAATATATGAATATATCCTGAATAATAAGAGGAGAATAGATTTTATTAAATTTTATGAGAGATGGATGATAATATATCATTATATAATGAAAAAAACATTAATAGTCTCAAAAAGAGATGACATTGTCTAAATAATCTCTTCTAACATGGTAACATGGGCTCAAACAATACATGTAAGAAAATGAATTTAAATTAATATTAATATATATTTAATGTATTGATTTTAATTGTATAACATGTAAAATCAATGTATTGATTTTAATTGTATAACATGTAAAATCAATGTATATACAACTCTAAATTGAATTTAGGTGCATAACAGAACATGAGTCTAAAACAAGGAAATTTGAGACAAAACTATTTTACCAATTTTGTAGCTTTTGAATCTTAAACCCCAAAAAATATTGATAATAAAATGGTTATATTTATACCCATAAATTTATGTATAATTTAAATAGAATAGAATTATGCAGTTTTGGGATGTGGGTCGGTGGTCGTCGGCATTCCAAGTGCGACATGTGTCGGTGTAAAGGTGATTACCATTTTGATCGATCTGCTTGTTGTTTCATCCTATTTTCCATTGATGAAGGTTTATTCTATTTTTTTCAAGATGCTTGATACATTTTATTTTCCCTTGGGGAAGATATTAATTTTTTTTCAAGATGAGGTGATTTTCATTTCTAGTGTGGTGTCGAACAATGATCTTGACGATGGTGATGAGGGTAAAACGACGATGGTGTGAATGTTTTCTTCAAGGATGATGTGGTTGGCTCTCTCCGGTAGGATTTTCTCCAGTAATCCTCTGTATATGTGATGGTGGATGGTGATAGGACCAGGGTGTGCGGTGGAGGACAAAGTAACCTGGTTGTGATAGTGGATGGTAACGTGACTAGCTATCACGGTTGGCTCATGGATCAAGGTCCCTTGGGTTGGGTGTCCTTTTGTGTGTTTAAATCAATAGTCTAATAATTTTCCTCTAGAATATATGGTCTGGTTTTGGGTTTTTAATTTTAAGGTGTTATCACTTCTACAATAATGTGGTATTTGGAATTTTTTAGGTTCCCAATTTTCCCCTAATGTGGATTTTAGGAAAATAAAAAATTATTGGGAGGATAAAAAGTTAAAGGAAATCCCCTTACCTTATGTATTGACTCTTGTCAGACTCGTTCAAATAAATTTTATATTAAATATAAATTTTTAATATGTATTTTAAATAACCATGTACTTATATTTAATACTATATATGATTTTATTACAAACCTATTTTACCCTCTTGTTAACCATCCTATGTTATGGTTTGACTTTCAGTAATATTTTATTTGTTTTTCATATGTGTCTTAATGTGTTATATAGTTGGTCTTTATACATATTTCATGAATCAATAACATAAAATATTATTTAAATATATTTTACATATAGTATATGTGTATTATAATAATTTATATAATTTATACGTATGAAAAAGAATACACCATTCATGGTGACGGTAGGGTGTATGTATGCATTAACACTATTTACGTTAAATTGATGTGTTGAAAGAAAGTAAATGACACACACACATACATATGTATATATATGTATATCAATATTTTAGTATCATTATTATATCATATATATTATATATACTAACTAAATACATCCTTAACACATTAAATGTAGTGTATGAACAAATCACACCGCTTTGAGAGGGTAGTATTCCACACTTCCTCAAATGAAATTATCATATTGACACAAAAAGGAAAGTAAAAATAATTTTTTTTGTAAAAAAATATAGAATATTAAAAAAATAATCAATATAATATATAACATATAGAAATATATTTTATATCATAATTCATACCATGCTATTTGTAAAGTAAAATTCAACAATAATCGTTTAGTGAGGTGGTAGTTCATCGTACACGTAAACCGAATGATTGTTACACATTAGAAGGAGGTGTCTGTAAGTGTAGGTAAAACCATTAACATAAATAATATGACTATATTTTGGAGACTATTTTTTAATATTGTAATTTAATAAATAATAATGAGGAGGAGGAGGAGGAAAATAAATGGAAGGACTTGAGAGAAGACATTACTTTCTAATCGAGTAACTCCTTTTGGTTTGTGCAAAAAATATCCCTTGGATTTCCTTATGCCTAAGGGAATAATTATTGGAGGAAGTTAAAGATTTTATTACTATTTTGGGAATATTTTTGATGAACCTAATACGGTTTATTAGTGTGAGGATGTGGGAGAGATGGTGGCCTATTATAGGAAAGGAAAATGACTGGCTATGAATTTTTGAGAAAAAGTTTGCTATACACATATTATTACCTAAAACAATGTCCTAAGAGCAAACCTATATTGAGAATTGAAGCTATATGTCTGAAATATGTACATAAAATGGGGTTTTTTTAAAATATCTCGGTCATTTGGGCTTCTACGAGTAAGGATTAGTCCCTAATAAGCATAATTTGACATTAATTACTATGATTAATTTTCATCATTTTTTATAATAATTTTCATAATGAATAAATATTATATATTTAGACAATAAATATTATAATTATAAAAATTCTATATATTATTTATAGAAAATAAAATCACAAAATTTGAAGAATTAAAATTAATTCATATCCTACAGATGGAATGAAATTACGTGTTTTAAAGTAGAAATATGATCAAAATGTTATTCAGTTTTTATATTCAATTATAAAGTGAAATTGATTCTTATGACCTAAATTGTGTTAATATATTTATAATTTATATAATGCTTCCTTAAAAAAATTCACAATAAAATTTAACACTAATAATTTTTTAAATGAATATGAATTTTCTAACTAAAAAGCAGTATTTTCATAATGCATAAAAACTTGATGTTTCATTGAAAAATCCCAAAAAATAACTCTATGTTAATTCCAACAATATAAATTCGAAAATGATTTTTTTTTCAAATTAAATTTATAAATTTTTATAAAAATAATTTTATCATTATAAGTAGTTCATTAGAGTAAAAAAAATATTTTTAATCATAAAAGAGACTATACAAAAAATAATATCTTTCATTACTAATATGATTTATCTATATAATAAAATTATAAATAATATTTTAAAATTAGTTGATACTATTCATATAAATATGTTTAATTTCAAGGTTATTTTTATCTCATTTAAATAATTATAACAATAAAATGATGTTTTGTATAATAATTTGTGTTGCATAAAACATATTACAAGTTAGTTTAATGTGTAGAACAAACCATGATGGCATTGAGTGTTGTGCAAGCCTAGTCAGTATTTCATGTAGCACAGTGCATATCTGTGTTGTGTGAAATGGAATTTTTTATTTATTTTTTAAATATATATATATATATATAACTATTTCTAATGTCATGGGAAATGAAAAATAACAAAAAGACAAAATAATTAAAAAACAAAATTAGAAAAATCTCGATGTGTTACATTCTACCTCATTTAAATTAATTTCACCCTCAAAATTCATCTAGGTTATCAAATATTAATAAATTAATAATTCTTTAATATAATCACATATCATACAAATGGAATTATAAAACATCCCTTAACAGGGAAAGTTGGGACCATAACTCTTACCTAACTAATCATATAATTATGTTTCCACATAAGAGAACAAAGTTCTGGAGGAAATATTGGATAAAGAAAAAAATGTAAATATTTATAAGGGGTGATTTAGGTCATAAATCCAAAAATAGTTAGTTATCAATGAAAAGTTTAGTTCCTCCAGGACATAAATATATGGTGATTTAAAAGGTCAACAATTCAACAAAATTAATGTTTTAGGAATACACATTTTTTGATCATTATCCTATCATTGAGTAACTATTTTATTGACCCTAAATATAAGGAAATATAATTACTTGACATATTTCTATACAAATAAAGTCATTCTTTAGTTTTGATTTTATCAATTTCTAATTCATACATTACTTTGTGTAATCAAAGTAAAACAATTAACTTTTGTCCCTAAAGTGCTTTGATACATTTTTAGAAGATCTTAAGGCTCATAAAAGAATGTAAAATCTAAATATTTTTTATAACTATTCTAAAAACTGAATATGGTTAATAAATTAATCCTTATACATAAAAAGTTACACTACTGTTTCATCATAAATTATTAATCAACAAAAATAAATATACAGTCCCCAGGACATGGAGTAGGATAATGGTAGGCCAAAAGCCCTTATAATCTTTCAGTCATGGGTTCAAGAGCAATGGAATTTTTAGGATTGATTTGTTTTCACCCAACATACTTGGTGTCAATTTATAAAATAATACTAATATTATTTAAAAAATATTATGGTCATCATTGAAATAATATTAATCACTAAATAGACTTTTAATCAATGTTTTATATTCAATATCAATATTTAAATACTTACTATTATGTTTAACATAACCATTTCATGAATGTATATCCTTATAACCCTTCTGAAAGATGAAAAAATAACACAATAGAAATAAATACTAGAAAATATCAAAACATTGATCTGTCATATATCACAAAGTATATTTGTTTGTTACATCCCAACCATATGAATACCCACGTGGTAAATTCTCTTGGATCATGGTGATGACCTAAAGTACAGTAAATCGATTTTGGAAAACATGAATTCTTCCTTATTCAATAGATTACTGGATATCTTCCATAAATCTAATATTTTTAAAACAACATTCATGATATCATGGACTACATGGAAACATGTCCATAATTAATTCAAGGTAATCATTAACTTCCAAATTACTGATTCATATCCAACATATCTTAATCCAAAAAAACATTATCAGAACATAAGAACAAAATTAAGGGTTATCATTAGATTAATAATTTTTTTCCATGGTCATCACCATTATATTATATCACTATTCTATTCCATTAGAACAATCCAATGTGTTCTGGTAAATCTATACTGAAAAAAAATAGATCAATCCTTATATATTTCACCTTTAGTATAACATACATTTACAATCGAAACACATAAAATCATTTAGTATTCACCTTAATCATTATTCCATTAACAAAGATAACTTATTAAATTTTAAAATACCTATTTCCATTCACATTTCATTTTTAGACACGTCATCAACAGCAATGTAACCATTTCTCTCACCACTTTCTGGGAACATTCATCTTGAGATATAGATTTGGGTAATGATTTTTCACTCCAAACATAAAACCCTTATCCTTCGATGATTCTTTTTGTTGAAAAATATTATCATCCATTTCACTAATCAAAATCTTCATTTTTTCCATGCATTCACATGTATTTTGTCCTTATTTTCCATAATAAAAACATCTTCTTGTTCACTTATAGAATTCACATAGGTGATTATTTGTACATTCATGATAAAGAGGAAATAATAACTTCTTTCCTATGTGTTATCCATTATCCAATCTCTCAGCGAACTCTATATCTCTCTTCATTGGTGAGTCTGGGAGTTGGTGAAGGAATACAATTTTAATCACATTCCTTGAAAACTAGTTAGGCATGAACACAACATCTCTTAATCCATTGATAATTCCAAATGACTTCTTATATGAAAATTTTCAATCACATTATATTCCAATCTAGTTAAATCTAGTTCCATCCACTTTTTATAACTAGAATGAAAGTATGAGTATTACATATCCTATCAGAAAACCACATTGTCAAGAAAATATTTACATGTAGAATGTCTAATTCATGAAACTATAAAATGACTATGAAACCCTAGATTTATCCTAGGTAATTCATTTCTAACTTATTTTTAAATACTTCATAATATTCTTGGATGTGTTTGTGAATTTCCAAACAATATCCTCTAGGAGTTTCATACCAGTTGGGCAGCAAGGAATGTTGTGGTGTATCATATTATCATGAGTAAAGCTCCAAAAATCATGTCATATTTGTTACCCTTGATACATCTGTTCCAAATCAAAATCCACATGTAGTATCCATATATGGATAAATTTCTAGGAAACAACTTACTCAATCTATTACCTATATTCCAAGAAATTTTCCAAAATATTAACACTTTATTATACATATCTATATAGGAATCCCTAGAAATAGCCTTACAAATATACCTTGGGATCACACTAAGGTGTTCTAATATTAGTTTCAATGTTTTAAAAACCGTTCATTTGATACAAACTATAGAAACATAAGTTTAACATACCCGGATATTAAATCATTTTAGATTAATATTTATAACATTAAAAAATTACAAGCCTGAGGAACATAACAGTTTGGTGTCTTTGGAAACATGGAAACAAAAGATTCTCACTGGGTGAAATATTTAAAACATCTCCCATAAAGATATTGACCTTTATTACATTTACTGAATATTATTTTTTATAACCTATGGAAAAGAAAACATAAGAATGGGTTGAGCTCAAATGATCAGTATTGGAAAAAAGGGGGATAAGTAAGCATAATTGTGTGGATATAGAAATGAGAGCATGATCAAGATAACATAATATCATACCCAACTTATCGAATATCATATACATGAATCAAGGAATAAAGAAATAATGTTCATAAGACATGAATCATAATGAAATAAAGAATATAATCCATGAAAGAATAAAATATGAATAAATAATGGAATTGAGGAAGAAACATAAGTATATATAATGATTTTTATAGTTGTCAAGGAATTGATGTTGAGACCGTCTTAGTGGGAAAAATGTTTTACTAAATTGGGTTCAGTCCCTGTTCTGTCTCTGTATTATTAAACCGATTTCACCCCTCATTTTAGCCAAGTATTACTGAACCGGGTTCACAACACATTCAAGCTCTGTAATATTGAATCAGGTTAGTTTCACATTCCAACCATGTGATACTGAATTGAGTTCATTTCTTATTCCATCCAGTTCTATATCTTGAGATATAAACATTTACCCCTATAGGTCCGACCAAACACATAATTAATTCAAGCATACATGTGCCCAAAAATCTTAAACAATAATATCATTACCCCAGAAATGAAATGGGTATCATAAGAATGTAAACATATCAGATCATATAAAATAAGATATAGGTTTAGTAATCATTTAGTCTAATGAATAACCGGTTAATTGTATATAAATTTCAAAAGAATAGAAACCCTGAAATAGAAACATGTTTGATAATGACCATCATATAATGCATAACCTATTCATAGAAATAATTTTAAATGAACCATTAGACCATTTACTAGAATGGAATATGCAACATAAATAAATGTCATCTTAGATGGATTATAATTTTTAAATATCTTTAAACAAATTCTTGAAGACAATATCATTTCTTGTTGGAATATTTAGTTTTAATGCATAAAAAATTTGAAAATAGTTCTCCTTGGAAATACAATGAAATCATATAAATAATACATGAAATAATTTGGAAAGCCCTTTTCCATGAAATCATATAAAGTAATCTTTAGGACATTTTGAAACCCATTTTCATTGAAAACATTTGTAAAAATTATGAATAATGATTGTAAACGTTTTGGAAACCTTTTATGTGGAAAACCTATGAAAGAAGCTTCAAAATGTTGTAAAAACAATTTTCTTTGAAAATAAAATTAAAAATATAAATGAGGCTTCAAATAAATTTTAAATCCATTTTCCATTAAAATTTATAAAATAATATTGCAAACATTTTCAAAATATTGTTCATTGATAAAACTTTGCAAACTTATAAATAAAGCATGAAAACATTTTGAACACAATTTTCCTTGAAAATATATAAAAGAATATTGAATTTTTTTTGAAAAAAATCTATTTGAAAAAATACTTCAAAAAAAATCTTAAAAATCTTCATTTAAACATGAATATAAATCATCAAATGATTGTCAATGGATAAATCCATATAAGTTGTAAAAGGTAAAAGGAACATTAATTTTTCATGAAACAAGGTTTGAATAATTAATAATTTCCTAAAGATTCAGTAATATTCCATCGAAAAAGAGGAAAGAGGGTAAACATGTCTTTTAATTATAATAGGTGAATAGTATAACAATCTCGAAAACCCTTTTTTAGAAAAAATGGTTTTAATGAAAAATAGATTTCCTACTGAAGAGAAGGTAATGTTTGGATTTCTTAAAAAATAATTTCTGGCTGTATAATATACCCTATAGTAGAAAAATGGTACCAATACATGAATATATCAAGAATAACTATATGATAAATATTTTAGGAATGTTTCTGAGGGATTTATAGTAATATCTCACGAAATAAAGCATAATCATAAACAATCTTGAAAAGTGATGATATTTTCTTAAAAAAATATTATTACATGGTAACTTTGTATCATACTCTCCATGTAAGAAAATTAAAATTAATATAGTATTAAATATCAAGTAAATATGATATTTCATGATATAACATGTAAAATTAATTTATATACACCTCAAAATAATAATTTATGTCCATAAAAAAATATGGGTCTCAATGAAGGAAAATTGAGACAAATCTATTTTAATGATTTGGTCACATTTAAAACACAAACCCCAATAAATTAGATTCATAAAATGGAAATTAGAATACCCATATATTTAATTATATTATAAGTAGACTAAAATTATAGCAATTATATACATCACTCAAAATAAAATAGTGGCGAACATAGCATCTACCTCACAGAAATAAAAAGAGAGATGTAGTCCTAATACCGCATCTCTTAACTCTCATCATAGTCATCCAAACAACCATTATAATAAATATAAAATTGTTATAAATATTTAATCAATTCATTTTATTATATCTAATACCATTTATGGTTTTATCACCACCATATATTACCCTATGGTTAACCTTCCTTGGATTATGTTGGACATTTCGATATATTCGCTTTGTTTTTTTGTATGTGTCTTAATATGTAATATTGTTGGTCCTTATAAATATATCATGGTTACAAAATATAAAACATCTTATAAATATCATTTATATAATCTATATTTTTTATTATAGTAATCTATAGAATATATATGTTGGGAATAGAATACACGGCTCATGTAGACGGTAGGCCATAAGTACACATGAACACTATTTCCGTTTAATGGTCATGTTGTGAGAAATAAAGTAAATGAAATATGTTTATATCTATATATATAATTATTATAATAAATTTATTATATATTATAAATTATATATATTCACCAAATCCATACTTAATACAATAGACTTAGTGCATGGTTGAATCACATCACTCTAAAGTGGTGGTAGTCCAGACATCCTCAAAAAAAATTATCACATTAACAAAAAATGGAAAGTAAAAAAGATATGTGTTTTAAAATAAATAAATAAGATATAAAAAATAAATATAATATATATCAAATATAAATATAATTTAAATCATAATTTCTAGCATGAGTAGTGGTAAGGAAAATTGAACAATCATCGTTAAGTGAGGAGGTAGTTCTCTGTACACCTAAGCAGTTGTTTCAAAACCCAATAGATGGAGGTTTATGTATGCTTAGTTCATCAAATTATCTATAAAAAAATCCTCGTTTATTGAGGATACATTTTCATACAATTATGGAATAAAAAGTTTTTAGTGGGTGTAGAATAAAAATATAAAGAAGGTCTTGATAGAAGACGTTACCTCTTAATCAGGTAAATCCTTTTGGATTGTGAAAAAAGGCTTCCTTGGATTAGATTATGCTCAAGATAGGGCTTATATGAAGACGTATTGGATTATTTTAAGTATATTGATATGATTATGGTAGAACCTAAGATTATTGAGAGGTTTCATGATTTGGGAGAGGTGTTGGCCTTTTATAGGGGAAAAAGGGACTAATGTGATTTTTTTTAAAACAAGTTAGGTGTACAAATGTTCATACCTAACAAAATTCATACCAAAAAATACTAAAAAAATAATTTAACGTTTATGGAAAAATTAGGTACATAAAATGGGTTTCGTAAAAGTAAATAGTTTATTCAAGCTCATAATATTAAGGATTAGTCCCTAACTAACTTAATTGGACCTTAATAAATTTGATTAATTTGAATCACAATTACTAATAATATTTGTAAAAAAATTACATGATATAATTATATTAGAAATATTATAATTATTAAAATTATTTTTGACAGTTTTTATAAATTTAATTCAGAGTATCGAAAAAATTATTATTAATAATAATCTCGCAGATGGGATGAAATTACGAGATTTTAAAGTAAAAAGAAGTTCAAAATGTTATTATGTTTTTTTATTAAATTTCAAAGTGAAGTTTATTATAATGACCTAAATTGTATTAATAGATGTATAATTGATATAATTTTATCTCATATCATATTTATAATATAATTTAACATTATTAATTATTTAAATGAAAATGGGGTTTTTAACTAAAAGGCAGTATATTCACTATTCGTCAAAAAATGAGGTTCCCCATAAAAACCCCAACAATTTACCTATATATAACTGCAACATTATAATTTTAAAAATAAAGTTTATTTTTTGAAATTAAATTTATAAATGTTTCAACGATTATTTTTTTATTAAAGGTGGTTCATTCCTGAAAACAATATTTTTAAACACAAAAGGACATCACAAAAAATTATATCTTTCATTACAAAAAAGTTTTTTCTAAAAAAAATATTATAAATGATATTTGAAAATTTGTTATTACTATTCATATAACCATGTTTAATGATTATTTTATAATTATCTCATTTAAATAATTATAATAATAAAATGATGTTTCTTAGGAACATATATGTGTCATGTAATGTATGTCAGGTTGGTGATATGTGTAGTGCAAGGCAAGTTGGTATTCCGTGTAAAGAAAGATGAGCCGGTATTGTATGTTGTGAAAGCCAACTTGATGTCATGTGAAAGGAATTTATGAATTGGTGTTCCAATATATATATATATATATATATATATATATATATATATAACAATTTCAAGTGTTATGTGAAATCGAAAATATAAAAAAGGAAAATTAATTCAAAAAAAATAATTCCCAAAATCTCAGGGTGTTAAAATATTAAATATTAGAATCTATCATAGTGTATAATGGGTTTATGATATAATATGTGATTTTATTAATACTTCCATATAGTCCTATTTGTATATCATTACTTAAGAGACAACATGTTTATTCATTTAAATGATGAGATGAAATTGGAAATGTAAAACAATCAAAACATAATAGGGACACATTATCTCACTATATGTAAGAACTTATATGTTGCAAGATAATGTCATACATCATTAAATATTTGAATGGAGTCCATATAAAGTGTAGATACCCTCCTATTGGGTGTGTGTATCTATGATAATCTATAACTGAAGCTCTCTTTATCCTATCCCACCATTCATCACCACATAGAATGTAATGGCACACCATTGTTGTATTGGGTCCTATAAATAGGAACAAAGAATTCAGTGTCTTGTTTAAAAATTGTAGATTTTTGAGTCCATTTTTATTTCTTAGTGATCTACATTAAGATAAATCTAATATATTGAATAGAGATAGATATTTATAATGTAATAGTACACCAGTATTATTTATTTTCTTCATACTTAATGTCAGTTTGTTCATAATAGATCCAGAACATTAATCTGTTTCTTATAATATAATTATCATTATATGATCATAATGAATCTTTTATTGTTACCATAGAAACATTCATCAATGAATTAACATGTGATTCAATTATTTTCATGTAAAAAATGAGTATCATAATCTTCCTAAGTACATGTCAAACCATATGATATATATTTGATAAAATACATACACCATGTTGTTTTATATAGATTTTTGATATGAGATATAATAATTTTATATTTTTCATAGTCATAAATAATGACTGATTATTATATTATCATCTTAAAAATTGAAGATCAATAGTTTTTTCTATTCCATAAGCTGTTATATTGGAGATATCAAAGGCCACGACTGAAATATGTGTTTTATGAAAAATGTTCATTGAGTCATAATAATGATATAGTTTATACCATTAATGAAAAAATACCATATATAAGATATTATACCATATATAAGAGAATTTTAAGTAAGACATAATTTTTCCTTAGCATGGTTTACTCTTTTATATATAGGTCACTCAATACAAGAGGGTTACATGGTGGTTAGAGTTTATTCCCTTTGCTCTAGAAGTGGATCATACAAATGGGTTCTTGATACATAATAAAATTGACTATACATAAGACATTTCCCTTTCTCATATAAATGGGTCTCATTTATGGGTTACTCAATAAGTAAGGTTTAATACATTACCATATAAATATATTAAATGATATAATATTATTTAAGGGTTACCAAATATGTAAGAATCCATGTTCTCACAATATAATTTTTTTTATAAATATGGATTTCCCATTTAAATTTAAATGCTTATCATAAGCACCAATTGAGTCATATATTATTATGGAAAATTCCACTATTAGATATAAAATATGATTCAATATAAATATATTGAAAATTAAAAAAAATGTATTATTTTAGTTTAGATAAAAAATTTTATATAAATTCACTGTCTTTGGTATTATAAATAAAATATTTTCAGGCCTAAATATAATATAGAATTATCATTTGATGTATCATATATGGAAAATAAATATAATATATATTTATTTGAGTTTTTCTTATAAATACTATCATATTATAATTTTATATAATTTCAATATTTTTTAGAGTTTAATTTATTTGATAAATTAAAACATTTATATTTTTAAGAATGCTGAAATAAATAAAATAAAAGACAGTAAATATTATATGGTATGTAATAATAATTTATTTAGTATGTATATTATGCATAAAAATTTGATGAAACATATAAATCAGGACTTCTAGATTACATAAAATGAGTTTATATTGAAATTATAAGTGTTATTTATAAAGTGTATATACATTAAAAAATAAGTGAAAATATAAATGATTTTATATCTAATATTATTAATTGATCAAAATTATTTGTTTTTGTTGATAAAAATAACAGAAAAATTTAAGGGAATTATTTAAACCAAAAAAATTTAAAGTGGTTTTGATTTTTGATTCTATAATTATTTAAACAATAATTAATATATGATATGGGGATTATATAAATAGTTTATATTACAAAAATTGAAATATTAAATGTTTATATATTATATAATATTTTATATTTAAAATAAATATCATTTAACGAATATTAATAAAATATTCATATTACAAAATGTATATATTGTTTTTTATTCAAAATTATGGAATGTCTATAAGGTTAACTATATTATAATGTGTTCATTTTTTTCATTATTTATGAATTATTTATAAATATTTATCTCAATTTTATCTTTTTTTACTAGTCTTTTATATAAAATTTATTTCCTACATTTTTCATATATATAATTTTTATATTATGAATTGTGATGAATATTTAAGATTAAATGTGCTAAGTATCATTTATGTTATCTTACATTTATCTAAGGAGTTAAATTTTTTATTTCCATCTATCTTGTATTTGGACTATAATTATTGTTATTATCATGAATTTTGTTATTGAATATAGTTTATACATATTAATTATTTGATCAATGATTAATTGAATTATCTATTAGGTAACACATCATTGTCTAGAGTGAATTTGGGTTAGACATCCCGTTAACTAGGTGGCATATGCCTTTTTCTAAAAAAGTGGGGGTTAGCTATCTATCAATCATGACATACTAATGTAGTGGTTTCTAAATTCATATAATTATAAACTTTTAACTGAATTTTTCATGTACCATTTCCATATCCTGATTTTGGAATTCTATAAATATTTGTGGATTCTATTTTTGGGGAGTAACATAAATTGTTTGTTTTATAAATTGTCACATAAAATTATGATTTGAACATATTGGTATTTTTAAAAGAAATTTGATTCCAAACTAATTCATTTAAAATATGAACTCATGCAAATGGAATAACATGAGATAAAATAGTGAAATGAAATCCCCTTCAAAATAATGATAGTTTGATTCCTTTTAATGATTCACTTTTCAAGACGTCGATCATTTATTGTAGGTGATTCTAATAGTTGGGATCATATATATTTTATCATATAAGTAATACATGTAATAAGGTTATCCTAATAGTTAGGGTCCTTATTAATGGTGAATTATTTGGGTTACACTTCAGTAGGAGACACAAAAATGTATTATATCAATGGAATATATTGGTATAAATCAAAAGAATGGATTTGGATAAATTGTAACCCAAATAAAAATCTTGGAAATAATATTACATGATTGTAATTTGGTTTCTACTAGATAGTCATTGATTATCATTTTTACTTGAAAAAGAGTATGTCTTTATAAAATATTTTTCATGGACAATAAATTGTAATGATAAATTTAAAAGGGGTTACCATATTTTTTGCGAGTATAATTAATATATGCTCTTATTAATTTTTTTTTGTAATTCATAACTCTCATATGATAAAATATTCTATTATAATTGAACATAATCCTAATTTTAAGACATAACATTGAGTTTAACCATTGAAAATTAGAATCATAATGTAATAAAATAATTACATTGGTATCAAAAAAATGTTTTGATATTAGAAAAATTCCACATTTCATAGAAAAACTTTTTCTATAACCAATAATCAATGTCATTCAACAAATGAATTTTGATGCTTTTTAAATTAATATAATAATTAAATCACTATTTCTAAATAATTTTATACAAAATTATCAATGTATTTTTTGTATTCACCAATATATTAAATATGATTGGATATATAAAGGAATTGGTGAGATTAGAGATATACCTCAAATCCTATTCAATTTATGGAAATCATTCAATTGGAAATCATTTTATAATGTGAATGATTTTATAAAATGTTTACCATATTTTATTAACCTGTTATGTAATTAAGATATGAATTATGATTTTTAGGATCCTAAAATTTATTGATATTAAAAATTATTAAATGATAAAATTCGATAATGTAAACACAGTTTGGAGGGTCAAAAAATGTTTCTTTTAATATCCAACCAGGGGTATATTGACCTAATGTGTTTATCAAGGTGGAGAAATATTCTCATAAGATGGAATTATTTAGAAATTGTAATGTATTTTAATAAAATCAATAGAATTTGTATATCAGGAAATAATGATATAGAAATTATTTATTTATTTTTCAATGGAATGAAAATCCAAATGTATATTTTACATTTTTTTATATATATAGTACTTTAAAATCAAGTGAGTAACTAATAGATCATTGAATTTTTTTTCAAATGATAATGAAAATGGTATCTAAATCATCAAATTGTTGGAAAAGGAATATATCATACACATATAGATATTCATAATGGATTTTTAGTTATCCAAATAATCATACATATGAAGGGATGTTTTTTACCGAAAAAAAGTTGTAATGAAGAAAATGTGATGCTAAATATGTTTTATAATTCATCGGATTCTATAACATACACTAAAAGGAGACAAGGATAAAAATGTTTTATCTGGGTTAAGAGTTTTCATCATGATATTTCATAGAACATGGTGGAATTTGGTCAAACCACTCATCTATGGAATATTTTAAATAATACTATTATTTTCATGAAAATTATCCCAAAAAGGTAGAATAATATATATCATAAGGGTTAATTTTTTTAAATATTCCAACATTTTTAAATATTCATTATATCTTTAGCCAAAGGAGTCTATGTATCTTTACGTGTATTATTAACATAATATAGTCCGTTAATGACTATTGGTTTTATATTTGGCCTTATTGAAGATTTATGTTAATAAATAAATGGTAATGAAAATGAAAATGAAAATTGAATTCCACATAATATCTAAAAAGATCTTAGGGTGTAATGGTAAGGATAAAATTTTGAGAGATACATTTAGTTACTATAAAAACTTAATGTCACTTAATCCCAAATGATTTTATGTTGTTTTTAAGTTATACATCAAATATTTACCTTAGATAACATAATTTTCATGGTAAATGTTTCAAGGGAAGTGTTATAAGGATGATTATGTACATAAAATTACTTCAAAGTGTAAAATAGAAGTTATTAACACCATAACATTTGATATTTTGATTTTAATGGGTATGAATATGTTAAAAGATTTTAACATTAGGGATAGGATTCCCAATACCCATTGTTATTCAAACTAGATATCATCATATATGTTACTCACTAAATAGGATTGTGGGATAATTTTATTATTAATTTATATAGTTGTGTAGAAATAATTACATTGAGATTTAATGAGTATAAAAAATAAGTTTATAAAAAAATAAGGATTATTTGATAGTATATCATATATTATTTGTTATACATGAACTTATCAACTTCATTTTTATTATTATTAATAATTTTTTTGAGAATATAAAATGTATCATATTTTACCTGATGAAATATCCACATTATCATTCATTCATGTCAAAAACATATATTTCATAGAGTGAAATGATAATTTCCCCACAATGTAAAAATTCATGAAATATAAACTTTAAGATCATTATAGTTTATTTTTTTTTATGATAATATGTTAGGATTATTGAGAGTTGAATCTCGTAATAGATATAAAGGGTTATCTAAAATATATAGAGAATAGACTGATGAGGAAATATTTCAAGACTTATTATCCTGATTAAACCACCTAAGTATATCTAATGGAATTTAATATGGATAATGATATACTTTAGCTATATGATTATTAATAATCCTCATAACCTGAGGTTGGAGATATACCACTCATGGGAACCAACATTCAATTATACCTTTAATATGTAATACTTGATGATTATCAAATCTCGGGGGGGGGGGGGGTGAGAAAATTTCTAATCATATCATCGTTTAGAGATTAATGAAGATAGTATTTTTAAAATCACTTGATGTTTAAAAGACATATGTTACCTTGATTAATTAAAATTTTGAAATTCACGGCAATGATTAATAGAGTGAAATGTGATGTTCTAAATTTCACAAATGAGAGACAAGTCGTATGATCATCTACTAAGTGAATGACATGTATTGTATTCATTGACTTTTTTATTTTATTATACATAATAATGATTGCATGATATTGAAAATACTCTATTTACATGTTCCACACATTGTAGTCAATAAATATGAAATTAAAAGGTATTATATGGTTAAGCCTATGATGTATATGATACATCTTTTAGTGGTTATTTTCTTATAGAGATATGAGTATGTTCATTGAGACCAAGCTAGACCCATTTTTATTTTGACTAGAATTTATGTTTTACTAGAGGTCACTGATTCCATAAATCTAGGAAATTGGAATTTATTATTTATTTTGATTCTATAAGGGAAAGTAGTTAATCACATATAGCATTTAGAATATGTATTACATTTTAGAAAGTTAATTTTTCCGAAAAAAAGCTAATATCATAAACCACATCCAAATGTGTTTGGATAGAATCCCAATGAGTTATGATGTTTTACAAAAAACAATTTATGGAAAATTAAGAAAAGGGGGATATTTTTACATATGATATCAAATAGAATAAATATTATTGTATGATATACTCTATGTAATAACATTAAATATACGTGTGATGAATATAAAATCATATATTATATTAATATCATGAGTGGAATGTGGATACCACTATAGGCCACTATAATTATGTATGATAGGCTTACAATATGATATGTTATTTTATCTACACTACCACAACTTCATTGAAGTGTTTATTTAGTCACAAATCAATGCGTTGAGGCATTTTTGGATTGATTTTTTCAATACATTCATATGAACTAAACATAACTTGCATATGTTATCGTAATGAATGTCTTTAATAAAGTGTCAGTAGATGATTTTAAACCCCATAAATTAAATTAATGGAGCCTATATAAAGGCAATGTATCCTCTTGTATGGTTTGTGTAATTTTGATATCACACAACTAAATATATTTTTATCCGAATTCATTTTTATATTTTATAGAGAATGTCCTATCACACCACTGGAATATGGTGGTCAACTAATTACAAATGAGGATTATAGTGGCCAAAATATTATAAGAGAAAGGATTTTCAATGTTATTACTCTATATTTCTCATAGTTACAAAGGGATCATGAAATTATCACCTAATAAAATATTTAATTTGTTACATAGGAAAATTCGATTTAATATTTTGGGAGATATGTTAAATAAAATTCTAAAATATGTAATACCTAAAATAAATACCTTAAATATATGGTTTTGGAAGATCTGAAAACTTTTCATGTCAAAAAAATACTTTTTCACCACATGTTACAAGTTATACAAGTGAGTAAACATATATTTACCTGAGTTAGGTTAGTATTAAACATTGTAAAAATATATGATGTTTGAAATCCTATATATTGATATACATATATATATATATATATACATATTTATGTGTGAAAATAATTATATATCACATTTTCATACATGTGCGCATATGTTTCCTTGTTATTGGATACGCACACACACACACACACACATACAAAAACACACACACACAAATATATATATATATATATTACATTATTTAAAATAAGTTCAAATGTGTAGATGAATTTGTACATATTCATATAAAAATTTATTAATTAAAATGAATATATTTATTTAATTCATTATAAATACATATCTCTAAATATTAACATATTTTTTGATGTAAAAAATATTTATATTGTAAAAAACAAAAAATTGAAAAATATATAGAGAAAAACATGCAATGGTTTAAAATGATAAAAAAGAAATATTAATAGAAGAAGGGTTGGAAGTTAGAATTTATGAGAATAAATGATTAGAGAGAGAAATTGTAATAATGATAAGATATTTGGTATTTCAAAATATATTTATTGAAAAAAATATATTAAAAGAAATTTGAGAGACATGCATGAGAAGTGGTGTGTAATGATGGAGAAATAAAAGATGTTATAATGTACATGGTGGGTTGTGGGGGTAATAAATATAAAAAAATAATAACGAATGTTTTTTGGAGAGAGGAATGAGATGTAGAATGTGGTAAAAAAATTAAAGAAAATAGCCATATATGGAGGAGGCACACCATGAGGGCGGTGCGTTCTCCAGAAAAAAAGTGAGATAGTAAAAATATTTTTAATAAATTGGAAAAAGTAAACTTAATAAAAATAGCAAATGGTGAAAAGTGAAAAGTGAAAATCATATAATAAAATGGGTATTATTATTTGAATAAAATATATTAATTAAATGAAAAACAAGTTTTGAAATTTGAAATTTGGTTTAACAAAATACCCTAAATTCTTCAACTTCTCTCCACCAAATCAACATAAATACTAATATGATTGATATTACAGTAGTTCCATAAGGTTCACCATATCATGTAGAAAGAAATGTCAATTTTTCCATAGGAATCGATGTTATTTTACATATTTATTTAATTATTAATTTTATATTTAAATTATAGAAAGTGGTGAATCACATGGTTATGATTCATGTCAGGCCTTCCAAACATCCTTTCTTGTCTTGGTTAGGTTTTTGAATCAAGGTAGAGTATTACATCAATTTTCATCTGTGGTAGCATGTTTGAGGGGTTGATGTGTTTGTTATCCTTTGGGATGATATTATATAATAGAATAACAATGATAATAAATAAGTATAATTTAATCGAAGGGGAAGGGGAATGCTTTATATTCTTTTAAACACTTTTTATAGTTATATATTGTGTCAATCCAAGTTTGTTATACCACTAAAAATCTTGTTAGTTACCATCCCCTATTTTTGTTGCTTTGATATATGTTGTAAAGACTGTTTGTGGGATTATTATGATTCCATCTCAAAGAAATTAATTACCACTTTTACATAGAAAATAATTTGTTTCACCTGGTTGAATATGGATTTTGTGGGAGTGACACTTAAATAATGATATTTAAGAAATTGAGATCCATTTTACAAATTTTGTAATTCTATATACCGATGTGAATAATTTTTGTAGAATGTGTGAATGTGTGATGTATGGTTTTGTTAAATGTGGATAATGGTGTTTGTAACCATGTTATTGGGTGGTTTTGATGGGAAGTGGTGGTGATGTAGAGGTTGGGACGAGGATGTGGTTATGGATATTAAGGTGGATGTGTGGAATTGTTAGTAAATGGATTATTAGTTATCTATTACTGTCTTGTTCTGTGTTATTCCTATTTCTGGTGTAGTAATAAAAATTATAAAAATAATAACCATTTGATATGGGATTGGTTAGTAAATGAATTGATAATGGTATGTGTGGTTTAAATGATTAAGGAATAAAATAATATGATAGAAATAGTAAATGAGTGGGATGTTAATATGGGTTTTGTTTTGTAAATTTGTATTTTGGAAACTAGATTAGTTTACAATGGTGGATCATGGATCATAGTTGTCATGAGGCATGATGAATTTAGAGTAGAAAATGAATTTGAGTGATTTTTTGAATTGGTTAGAATCCCTTTTTAGTCATTAATCCATATGTTGGGATTGTGTGTTTATCTATAATATATATTTTCATATTCATTGTAATTTCTATACGCTCCCCTCCCACTTCAATTAGTACATTCTAAAACCCTTATATATTTATATGGGGTTCCTTTCCCAAAATCCTGATGGAGAGGATGGATTGACGTCTGCCCACTCTTCCCCACTCTATCATCAAAGAGAGGTTAACATGCACCAATATTGATGGACAAATGTAGGGAGTGTAATAGTGGTGATGTGAACTGATTTCTCATGTTTTTGTGGGTGGGATGTGAGATGGTGAGATGTCTTATGGTGGAGGTCATTAACGATAGGAGGAATAAATAAATTATATGTATTACATGGTCAGGATTCCCTAATAACCCTATTACTATTGTAGATGATATGTGATGTGATGTCCTAGGTTTCTTCAAGTGAGTAGTTATGTAATAGACCTGGTGTCTTTGAGTTAGATGTGATGTGATGTTGTCATTCTATGGGATGGTGGTGTAGTGTTGTGAACTATGGAATAGATGGTAGTACAAGGATGTATGATATTGGGTTTTGAGAGTGGAAAATAATTGTTAAAGTTGTTGATGGAACCCTTTATCAATATTATTCATATTATGTTTTTATAATTATACATTTTGTTTAGGGAGCATTCTTTGGTGAGGTTGGGTTTAGGTAGTTGGATTATTTATATGTTCTTGGCTCTGATAATTTCTTATGGATTAATTACTATTATATTTGTACATGTTCCCAAGAGACATTGGTTACCATACTGATATAATTATATTCTATCCCAATGTATATATAAAAATATTTTGAGGTTTCCAATAATACTTCACAGATTATGTTATACATTGAAATCTCTTACCTTTAGAGATGTTGTTTAACTACATTAGTTTTATTTGGCAGCTCATTCAGTGATTTTATTTTATCAATTTTAATTATACAAATATTATGGCATGGTTTTTGGATTTTTTTTAAAATTATATCATAGAGATTATTGTGGTTTATTCATTCTATATATTTAACATATATTATTATAAAGGGAAATACCTCCATTTTATGATATATTATATGCTCAGTGCTAGTCACTAATCTAATTAAAAATAAAAGAGGGACTCGAGGTTAATTTTCTATATTCCTACATTGTAGAATATTTGGAGGGAGGGAGTTATGATAGAGAGTCCATAGGCCATTTCATATTGATATCAATCAAGTCAGCACTATTATTCTCAATAGAGATGGGGGTTTCTTTGATAAAGTCATGTCACTAAAATTTATATTATTTATAGTAAATTTTAGTTTAATGATTATAGATAAAGAACTTTAATGGGATTATTCCACTACCATGGTCATGAGATGATCCTTCAAAACCTTTCACAACCCTTATGAAAAAATTGAAGAATATATCGAATAAAACCTATAATTTATATGATCTAAAAACTCATTATATATTGATTAAATTGTATATGAATAACATAACTTTTTTCTGAAACCAATCCACCCTTGAAATTAATCCTAAAAATTGATAGGTATCCAAGAGAAGCATCTAAAGTGATACATCCATTAATTATATCCATGAGCTATTATAAATCTCATAAAATTTGGGAAGGATTAATTTCTCTATCATAATTTAATATAAATATATTGTTAATGATAATAAAGAATCAAGTTATTCAATTTTCTAATTTTTCTTATTAATTAAATGTTCTTCATCTCATTATGTTAGCTTAAATTTATTGGCTTCATGGAAACTCTTTAAATGATATGTAAAGATAATCATTTCAAAAAATTCAATGATTAATAATTACACCCATTTTTAATCCTTAAAAGATTAATTCAAATTAAAAAAAGGATTGAAAATTCATTCAAACCATGAATCAAATTTCTTAACAATTAATTTTTTAATAAAATCTATTGAATGTAATATTTTAAAATTATGAGTTGATCATAATGGATTTCAGTAGTAACGAAAAATAATCTACATAGATTATTATTTAATGTATACAATATCATAAATAGAACTATGGCATGTTGATCATCATGAAATAAAATTTCACATCAATGGAATATATTATATGGTTAATATATCGACATTGTGTTGCATTATTGGTATATATTTCAACAAAACATAAATTTTATGACATCAAAAAACACCCCCTGAGTCTACCATTAAATATAATCATCACCAGCTACACAAAAATTTCTAATATTTTAAAAAATAAAATGATTTCATATCAAAAACATAATTTAGAAAAATTTTATTATTGATGGTTTTCTAAAATGATATCTTAAGACATAAAAAATATGGGTATGGTGAAAGTGATGTTTTCTAAAAAAATTAATCAATAATCAATGAAGATGGCCGAAATTCGATAATAAGATCATCAGATGTGATTTTTAAATAATAATATAAAAAAATAAATACATTTATTATTTTATTATGGATTTTATTTTCACCCATCAATAATTTCATATTCCCGATCACAAATCATCTAGTAATTTTCATTGATTTAAAAAACATAAACATATTCTATTATAAAACATGATAATTTGATCCAAAATGATCTAAATGTTATTCTTAGTATCTATGGTGATACTCTGTGGTCATTAAGTGATTCATATAGTTTATTCATTATCATATATCAAAATACCCTACTTTACCACTTTGTAATAATGATAGATATGAGAATAATCTCTCTTATTCACTCTCTATGTCATATAAATAAAATTAAGAAGAATGAAAATTAAATTTAATAAATTTATCATTATTAGTTTTTATGCATTCGTTAAAATTAAATTTAAATCACTAAATCCATTTTATATTAATCAAATCCTAATAAAAAAAATATGTCACCACCCATAAAATAACAACGAAAATTTTATTGTTTTAAGAAAGTTGTTTTTATCTAATATAATTTATTCAATAAAATAATATATATAAATATATATATATCATATTAAAATATATTTAATATAGAACTAAATATATCCCAATCAATAAATTTACAATATTGAACCACAAACAATAAAATTATGTTCATTTCAGAAAAATACATATTATATTCACATAACATGTAAGTAAATATTTATTATATTCACTTATATTATAAATTTTAAAATAACTAATATATTCACTAATTTAATTAATAAAAATAGATATAATGTTAAAATAACATATTCATTACATTTATTATTTTGTTAATTAATTGAAGATCAATATAATTGGAATAGATATAATTTGACAAATATGAATAATTTTATTCTTGAACATAGTTTTCATAAAATTTATTGGTCCACTGCATATAAATAGTTTCTTCCCTATACTATCCTTTATTAGTATTTATATGTTTGTCCCAATAGACAAGAGTAATATATTGAAACAAATTATGAAATTTAAAGGAAAATCATATGATGATGAAAAAACCTAGAAAACCGTACTGTGAATAATAATTTATAATATAATCCCATTTCTCATCTTATATCTCATCATGAATGTTTCATACCCATTTCGTCATCATTAGTACGTTATTTATCATTATTTAATTTTCCTGAAAAAAATTTCTACAGAATACTGTAGAAAAAGATTTTAGTATGGTACATTCATCATAACCAATGAGTTAAAGACATATTCTATTATAACATGGTTGAGATAATTTTAATATTGTTCATTTCATCATTTAAATATGATTCATGAAACACTTGACACAAGTTACTTTGACACATATAAATACATCATTGTTTTTATTATGAATCTATGTATTTTAATCGTAACATAAACTGATAATAATACCTTGTAAAAGGAATAATACACCCACACCAAGAATAGAATATAAAAGGAATCATTAATTACGTGGTGTTCCTAATATAGGATGTAAAATCAGTCTCGAACCCTAGGATTATTATATAAGTCCCCAGCCTTAAAACTATATATAATATTGATTTAAATCAAGAATTCAAATTGAGGATCTTTTAAGGTTTAGTGTTTTAGAGAATTATGCCATACATATTACAAATCAACTTGAATATTACATGAAAAAACTATTACTCAGTATCTATTTATTCATAAAATAAAAACCCTTAATAAGAAACATACATAGTTCCATGATTTAGATAACACGAATTTTCCTTGATCTCATTCTTGACCCTATTCCACTTTATGTCATGTGAAAAATATTTAAAAACATAGGATGAGAAAAAAAGGTCAGTAATGGATACAAAATGAAGGGAAACTATTAGTTTTCCAAAACAACAAGTAATCCACGAATACTTTATCATATGTAACACAAGTCACCTTTATGAAGTAGTAAATATTATTCACTGAATAAAAGATCACTGCTAACACTTTCGTAACCAAAAGATTATGAAAAAACCCATAGAATGAAACCATAATATATAAAGGTAACTTGGGACATAAAAATACTTAAATGGAATAACCATATGGTCAACAAAAAAACATTTCCCTAAATGTAATAGCCATACGGACGACTTCTATACCCTATGCGTTGGAGGTTATAACTTAACCACCTGTCCTCGTTTATCATGGCACCACACATCATTTGGCTTATCACGTAACCACACGTCAAATGACCATGTACCATTATAAAATAATAACTCATAAAATATTGAATTTATTAAAATTTCACCAATAACCATTCATTTTCAATCACAAGAAATCATTTCAATATATTGAAAAAATCAATTCTTTATCAACCCATTTTCAAACCCATTTAAAAAATTTAATAATGATATTATTGAATCAAAGTGTCCCATAACACTTTGAAACATTTAAAGGAATTATATTTTTTGTCATTAATGAACAAATAAATAAATCCTTAAAACCTTTTTTGAAAACATGATCATTAATGAGAGATATTTTGAAGAATAAATCTTTAAAACATTTAAAATGAAATTTTAGTTAAAAGTTTCTAACCAAATGAGAGATTCAGGAATACAAATAGATGAGGAATAACATAAATCAGTGCTTATAATATCTTGAGAATAATGAGCTTCATGATATAATATGTCAAAGGTAATTATATACACCATATAGAAGTTAATTAGTGTATAAAAAAACAAATAAGTTTCAATGGAATGTAAATTGAGACAAAGTCCCTTGCAAAGATCATATCCATAGATTAAAGATAAATTAATGACATAATTATGTGTAAAAAATAATAAAACACCCAATATAAGTGGATATTATGTGTAAAACAATCATTTGTAATACACACATATTAATTTCTTCACATAATCAAGAAGTATAAGTTTCACCCCAAAGAATTGAAATCGGGTTAAGACGTTCTCTAATAGAAATTAGACAGCCCAATTGTGTCACCTTAAAATTAATAAAATGAGTTGATGAGATAAATAGGGTATCTCATCACATGGACATAAAATTTAATGCAATAAGGATATATTATAACATATCACAATATAAGAAGATGTAAATTAAAGGACATAACAAAAAATAAGTCTTTTAAAAATAAGAGGGTTAAAGGCTCCCTTATCGATTGTGTAACATAAGAAACATACACTACATGATAGAAGGATCATTTAATGAATATTTAATTACCCAAAAATTAAATTATATTTCAAAAATAATACAATCATGGGATGTACATACATCACAGAAAATAATATTGTGGATAATATATCATGAATCTCAAAGGAATAAAAAGTGTGATGAACACCCCTTACCACGTTGTAATCAATTGAGTTGTATGACCAAAAGTTAATAAAAACCAAATGAATCACAGAATACCTGAAATATATAGATAATGATGATAATATATATCATATGATATTACACAATACAAAAAATGCAAGAAATATGTGGTGAACAATGGAAATCTCAGGGAATTAAATGTGAGTTTAGAATCCCTTACCTCAAGTCCAACTTGTCTTGCATGTTGTCTGTTATTCTTGAATAATAAACATATTTTAATTTATACTTTCTTAATAACATTTTTTACGTTTTATTATTCCTTTAATATAACTTACTATCTTTCTGTATCAATTAGTTAATTATTAGAGTTCATATCAAGCATTTTGTCGATGTTCAGAACATGAGTCAAAAATGAACTTGTTATAATTACAAATTTTCTACTTGGCCAAATGTCAATTATCTCTAGAATAAAATTACTTATTTAAATATAATATATATCATATATATGCAGTATATATATTTGTTTATAATTTTATATAAAATTTATAGTTAAGAAATGAAATGCATCGTTCATGGAGATGCTAAGCCGTACGTAAACATGAACGCTACTTTCATTTTTATTTTATATTTTAATGGAAAGAAAAAATTAAGGATAAATAGGTATATTATAATTTAGTAAATATAATACATAATTTCATTAACTCCATCCTTTATAAATCCCACATATGGCATGAACGAGTCATATAACATTGAGGGGGCGGTGGTCCGCATTTCCTCAAATGAAATTACCACTTTTACCCTTTATGGAATCTATAAAAGTATGATATAAATGAAAAATAAATAGGTTTAGAGACAAAATAATTATAATATATTTCACATATAGATAAAGTTCCATTATAATTTCCAAAATAAGATGTGGTAGATGAAGATTTAATAATCATTGTTTCGGGAGGTAGTAGTTCACCGTCCACAGAAACGCTATGTTCTTTACCCATTAGATAGAGGTGTGTGTAAGTTTAGTTATAATGCTTCTCAAAAAAATAACCTAGTATATTTGGGATACTTTTCTTGTTATAATAAAATTTAATAAAAAGATTTAAGTGGATTGAGAAGTAAAATAAATGAAAATAACTTAAGGGAATATGTTACCTTTAAATCAGGTAACTCCCTTTGGTTTGAACCAAATGGATTACTTGAAGTTCCTTTTTCCAAAGGTAAGGATTCTAGGAGGAATAAATGGATCTTCAGAGCTTATTTGGGTAGAGTTTGGATGATCCAAGGATATTGAGGGGTGTAAATAATGGGATATAGATGAAGAGTTTTTATAAGGGGGAGGAGGTGCTTTTAAGGAAATTTTGAAAATATTATTTTATTATATAGTCATTTAAGGTCTATAAAGTTCCAAAACTCATTAAAGTAAATGATAACGTGAATTTTTTTGAAATAAAATCATCCGATAATAATTGGATAGGTTTGAGATATTTTTTAATTTTTATAATCATATTTATCTAAATCATAAATTAATGAGGTAAACACTACATCATTATTGTGTCTTAAATAATTTTATATATATGATGTCTAAAATTTATAAATAAAAAAACATGATTTAGGAAATGTTTTTAGATTTATAATGAATATTTATTGTCAAATATATAAATTATATAATGCCGCATTAATGTTGTTTTAACAAAACAATACAAGTTTGTGATATTTTTAATTTTACTGTAAATAAAATGTCAATAATGTCATTATCTTTCCCAAATGGATTTCAAAGGAAAAAAGTATCAAAAATTATTTTATTGGTCGGAAATTTCTCATAACATAAGGTTAGGAAAAGTGTTAAGGTAAATATATATTATTATAATGTTGTTTTTACCTTTAATTTCCCCATTTACCTTTAACCGCGGTAAATAAATGTCAAACGTTACTATTCACCAAAAATTATTTTCATCTTATTGAACAACATTTTACTTACTAATAACGTCCATGTATGTCAAAATTTCAAAAATAAATTCACATAAGGGGTAAAATTTTATTTAAATGAAAAATTGATTTTTTCAACAACTACTCAGTGTTTTCACTATTCATCAAAAATTAATGTTTTTCAGAAAAATACCAAAATTTCAGCCAAAGATGTATTGGATACTCGAAAATAAAAAATTATTTATATTTTAACAAATTTTAAACACATAAGTTTCATTAATTAATTTAAAATTAATTCCTACTATTAAAACAAAAATGTGGTTTTAAGAAATAATAAATATCAAAAGATAGACAGTTGTTTATGTCCAAATTCAATGTGAAAGTACCTATATAGACCAAAATTGGTAGAAATGGTAAATATTTAATCTAATAAATCATTATTTTTTTGAAAAAATAATCATTATATATAAATAAATTAGATTAAAATGCATTTTTTATTAAAAATACAGTATTTTTCATTACTAATTAAAAAATGAACTTTTTCATAAAAATACCAAAAACATACCCAATGTAAATTTTGATAACAAAATTATAAAGAAGAATTTTATTTTCTCAAATAGAATATATAAAACTTAAAAAAACTAGATTAAATAATAATTCACCATTAAAAGGAAGAAATCGACCTTTAAAAGAATATGAGAGTATTTATGCTTCAGATTGGATTCATTCACATTTTATACCTCTAAAATTTAATGGATAAAAGTAAAAAAATTTAACAAACATATATAATCATATTTTTTTTGTTATATTCATTCCCACCAATAAAACGTTTAGGTTTTAACTACCATTTAAATTAAAAATATTATTATATTATTTTTTAGTATACCTCACTATTGTGTGAAACATAAGTTTTCAATGAAACCCATTATTTTGTATCAGGTATTCCATATATTATAGTATCCCCTTTAAAGATAAAAATAATATTTAATTTACAAATATTAATAAATATGAACAATGTCATATTCATTATTTACTCGGGATGTTACATCCTTCCCCCTTTAGGAAATTGCATCCCCGTAATTTTAAAATTGGGATTGGAAACTTTATGGAAAGTCCCACATAAAAAAAGAGTAAATAAAACTGTCACTTTAAAAGAAAAAAAGATATGTACAAAGGTGACTCGAGATAACCCATACTATTATTCCAAGAAAGCTTGGATATGGAGGAGAAACTAAGTGTCAAGTTCGAATAGAGAGTGATAGAAAACATGATTAGGAGAAATTTAACCACTAGAAAATCACCAACTTGTGACATGTTAAAGAGTCTTAAATTCCCCATTAAGAAAAGTTAACGGACAAAGTTTTTATTTTAAGCAAAATTTCATAAAGTTGAGGAATTTATTAATTAGAATAACTAAAAATATATTGAAACATACTTAATTGTAATGTATACATTCATCCTTTCCTAAATACTAACCACAAACTCATCTATTCTCCAAACAATGGGTATTCCAGATTACATGGTCACACCTGAAGTGCTAGAATCAACTTCTAGAATATCACATAATCTAAAAAATATGAGCTATATATTTTACCCATATTAATAAATCAACCAAAACCTAAAATGTTAGTAAAAGATCATATAATCCCCAAAGATGATAATAATTTAAAAAAAATTACTACTATTAATCTCCAAAATTTAAAAACCAGTACCCAAAGTTTTACAAAGACCATTTAATAATCAATTTCCTTAAAATACATCAATGTAATCCAAACTGAGATTGAAACCCAAAATTCAGATGTATTTAATCACATAGTCATCCATAGTAATTCATAACATTTATCTCTAAATAGCATCGAATAGTCTAAAAGTCTCATACTGAAGTGTAATTAACCATGTCAAACATTCTCAATGATAGGTTGATAATTTCCTTAAATAACCCAAAACACTTATAAGTACACAATAAAAAGATAGATTCTTCAAAAATAAAATTCCACTATTACTCTTTAATTGAAATCTCAAAGTATTCTATTTTCCATAGGCATATAGTGTTTCCCCAAAATAAAGAAAATCATCCAAAATAACCTTCATCACTTAATCACCAATTAATTTTCAAAAATTTAATATATAAATTTGAAAAAACATAAGTTCCAAAAATGATTTTATTCTTGATCAAAAAATTCATTTTTCTATAAATAATAAGTCATACTAACCAGGGACTTCACGTAGGACTGTGGTAGGCGATGTGCCCTTATCTCCCTTCAGATGTGGGTTTGATTCTTGTGGCCTTGCTGGATGTGACGGGTTGTCACCCATCTTTTGGGTTGTCCTTTTTATAAAACTGAAAAATTAACCAAACATGTTTTGACCACAAAGGATTTCTTATAGCTTTAATTTTCATCCCAATACATTAAGAATTAAACATATTATATATTTCTTTCTCCTCCATATGATAAAATAAAAATATTCCTAATAGAATGAACATCATACGTTGACCATGGTGTCTATATTGTTTCATCGTCATCTTGTTCACATAGTTATAAGGTCCGTGCATTGCAACAATGATTTATAGATCCTTCAAAATCTTTCGCATCTTTCATCCAAATGCACATTGAACAACTTAGGTCATATGGGTGTTTGCAGAAAAATAGTTCTTGAAAATAATCATGTATGACATATAATTTCAAAACATATGATAAACAGGATCTTTTTAAAACATTTGTACTGAGTTTGATTTGAGACATTCATTAAATAGTCCCTTTAAAATTACATAAGTATGTACTTAATGTTGATAATTTAAAATAAAATATAATTTGGTTCTGTAAGGGTCTCATTCTTCAGCACCATTTTCAAAATAAAAATATGCTTCAAAATCTTGTGATAAGGTAAAATATTTGGAAATTACATGATAATATTTACTATTCTTGAAAAGATGAAAATATTGTGAAAATATGATTTGATTAAATACAACCCATTATCTATGATGGTATCGAGGTATAGTGGAGGAATTTGATATCTCAAAAAATTACTTGCAAGTGAGTTATATGATAGAAAATGTTTCCAAGTCGTCTAGACATGATATTGTAATAATTACTACAAGAAATCCATCAGAAATATATAGGAATTACATTAGAGATCCTCGTACGTTAATTTGTAACAAATATTCCTTGATTTAAAAAAGTTTCAAAATAAGGATTTAACTTAAAGAGTAGAGATAGAGAATACCCGTGTGTCTAATAAAAATTCTTAATCTCTAAAGTTGTCTAAACCAACCTATGATACCATCTATAAGGCCATGTCCTTAGAAAATTACATAATCTTGAGTTAATTCAAGAATTCTGATTGACGATATTTTCAAGTTTTGAGTTTTAGAGAATTAGGCCATAACTATTATATATCAACATGAATATTACATGTAGATAGTACTAATCAGTATGCTTTTTTCGATAAAATAAAATCTCATAAGAAGAAACATGTTTAGTTCCATGTCATAGACAACACAACTTCTCATTGATCCCATCCTTGACCCTATTACACTTTATGTCCTCTGAAAAACATTTAAAAAACCTGGGATGAGAAAAAAAACTGAGTAAGGGATACACAAAGAAGTGAAACTATTAGTTTTTCAAAACAAGAAGCAAACCATGAATTATTTATCATAGTTAATACATTTACCTTTATGAAGTAGTAAATACTCATCACTAAATAAAAGATCACTTATTACCTTTTTGTAACCAAAAGATTACCAAAAAATCCATTGAAAGAACACATAACATATAAAGGTAACATGGAAAATAGGCATACTTAAAAGGAATGACCATAGGGTCAGCTTCCACACATATCACTAAATGGAATATCCATACAACTAACTTACATACCCAATGCATTAGAGGTTATAATGTAACCAACCATCTTGGTTTATCATGACACCACCCGTTATTGGGTTTATCACGTAACCACCCATCAAATTTCCAAGTACAATTATTAAATCATAACACATAAAATATATCAAATTTTACATTTCATTAATAACATTTCATTTGAAATCCCAAGAAATCATTTCAAGATATTGAAAAACTCTATGCTTTATCATACCATTTTAAAATCCATTTAAAACATTTAATAAAGAGTTTTTTTAATCAAAGTGTCTCATACCACTTTGAAATATCTAAAGGAATTAACATTTTTGAACATTATTATAACACCCCAAGATTTTATGAGAAGTATTATTTTTAATTTATTTGATGTCCTTTATTGTATGCTACACCATGATTATCTTGCGCAATACACAACACCGTATTAGCTTGCAGTATACACAACACTATTCTTAGATCATATTACACACAATTTCAAGTTCGTTTGATAAAAGTTATTCTACTCAACATTGAGTGTATATATATATATATATTTAATGTATAAATTATATATGGTTGGATTCTGTTATATGAAAAAAAATAGAATATTTCACTACATGAAACCCTGAATTTGCTTGCATTACATGCAATCGCTACCTTTCTCGATAGCATGTGTTGTACGCAATACCGAGTTTCACTAAAAAACGATATGTTATTAAACCATTATATAAAAAAGCCATTATGAATAGAAATACCCATTTTCTGAAATTTTATAAATTTTATCTTCCAAAATGGACTTCATTTTTGTATTCAGAATATAGAAATTATCCTTGGGTGATGTTTTGGTATTTTTCCGAAAACTATCAATTTTTGATGAATAGTGAAAACATTGAGTTATCTGTTAAAACCGAGTATTTATGTAAATAATAATTTATTTTATTTTAATTTATTTTAGGTCAAAATAGATACATAATACCTATATATGTTCAATTTTATTTATTAGAGTCATTTTATCATAATATTGATATATACATATTTTATTGAACTTTTTACCGTCTTTTACCCACCTCCTAGGAGAATTTTCCATTGTACATAAAACATAATTTTACCTCTTCAGTGAGTTGAATTTATAAAATATGAGTGACACACTTAATATCAAGGAGTAAAATTATGTTCAATAAGATAAAAATAATTTTTTGTGAATAATAACTTTTTTCTTTTATTTACCACAATTAAAAGTAAATCGGGTATTTAAGGGTAAAAATGATATTATTATTACCCCAAAACATGTCCTAATTCTATTTGATAAGTATAATTTGACCAATAACAATATTAGTAATAAAATATTACCCTTTATGACCACGTGGATTAGATTAAGACACTTATTTTTATTTTATTTAAAGAAGAGTTAAAATAATTAAAATAAATGTTTAATAACTAAAACATTTTTAATATAGGGGTATACATAAGATAAATTCGACTAAAATTATTCATTAGAAACATAAATAGTTTTCCTAAAAAATGTTATTTTATTTATATTTTTTATAAATTAAATAATTGAATTTATTTATTACACAATGATGATGCATTAATTACCTTATTAATTAAATATTAACCTAATTGATATTATAAATAACCAAATAAATTTAATTTGAGATTTTTTATGAATTAAAATAATTTTATAGGTTAATATAACATATTATTATTGGTTATATGAATTGTTTTTGAAGTAATAATGTTGTTATGAATTTAGAGAAAACACAATACCAAATAGTGTCAAAATTGACATAATAGAGTTTTTAAAATAAATATTATATTATTAATTGATAGAATGGTCCTAAAAATCAATGGTTCGGCCAAACGACTTTTATAATAATATATATCACATTAATTAACCAATTTTGGTTATATTGGTAGTTTATATTATGTTTATTAACCATATAGTGTAATAATACAAGAAGACACGGTAAAAGATAAATTATTTAACTTAGAGTTAAATCGAAAAGATAATGTTAAAATGGTAACATAAACTTTTATTAAACATATTGGGTGAAAGGATTGCGACCAATCCCCACCCTAGACTCAACATAAGTTACTTTGAAGTCATTATAAGCCGTATATGATTTTATTATAAAATAATAGTTTAAGTATTTCCTAAGGTGCCCCTCACCCCTCTTAAAAAAGGGAACCTCCTCTCTCCCACCTTTACACAATCTCGTGCCTTCAAGCTCAGCCAACCCCTGCCAATTTCTCTTCTCAACGTCTCTAGTTATATCATAGAGGTTATGGTCTTCTCAAAAGACTACCTCTAGTTCCCTAAGAGGAAGTTTAAAAGAGGCACGTCGAAGAAGAGGTAATCTCTTCTACAGATTCATTGAAGTTTATTTCTTCTTCTACTTCATCTTATTTAGTTGTTTTATTACAAAGTAATAACATAAGCATTAATTATATAATGATATGTTATTAGAAATATTAAACAACCCTATTTCACCTTCTATACATCCTACGAAAAAAATCATCGCGCGTGCGTACGTACGGAATATCGTCTCTAAGGTGTGGTGTAATTTTTTTTGTACCACCACCTTACTTGGATGGGTATAATGGTGTAAAGAATAATTATATATGATTATTATGACATGATACAAGTTCTGAGATATTATATCATCCACTCCAATTCCATTCAATAATTATGGGAACGATATCATCGCTCGTGCGTACACACAGATTACCGTCTCCATGAAAAATGTATTTTACTTCATTTCTCTATCTATTTTATATATATATACTGAATATATATGACATATAAATAATGATTTAAATTATGGAAGTAATTAAATCATGATATAAGTAATAATAATGTGAATAACAACAAGTACAAACACATACGATAAGTGATACGATTTTACCAAAACACTACTTTAACATTTAATTGATAGATAAACGGTTAATATAAAGTCATAAGAGAATCATATATGATATCATAAATTTTATTATGACTCTATTACAATATAATAATAGGTTTCAACCCACTATACAGGAGTTTCAGACACATATGGAAGAAATTGGACCTAAGGTTAGGGATAACTATTCCAATCTCGTTCTTATCCGAAATTATTTATTCATAAGTATTTACTAGGGTTATTGTTATCACCCATGTCCATGTTTTCAAAAAATGTTTTAAATTATTTTAAATGTCCTTTTAACCCATTTTTGACTTTTACCACATGTTATGGATGGACTATTTCTTTTTTTACCATATGAGGAACTTTTTCACTTTTCCGACAAAAGTACGAGGATAATGTTTTTTTAACTTATACGACACGAGCAAAAAATTTTACACTTTCATGAAACCTAATTTTAATTAATAATACTATACAAGATTTAGTGATTATTTTCAACAGAATCCTATTCTTTTAAAATTGCATGGAATTTTGTAAAAAGGAAATTATTTTGAAGAAGAAAGGATATTTAGTTCAATAATTCATTTCATGTTTTTTGTCAAAACTATTTTCCTTCTAGGATGAAATTATTTAGTATGATTATGTTTCAAGTATATTGTCTCTATTATTTACATGGTTTGATTCTTCTTATGATTAAATGATATCCATTTGTTTTATATAAATTATGTTATGATGTGATGATGTTTATGAAACCCATTTTATTCTTTGGATTATGATGAATGATTTATATTTATTTTGTGGAACATGTAATAATTATTTCATTATGAGATGGGTGAAGACCTATATCTCCCTCCAATGAATTAGGTAAATATTTATATCTCATGAGATAGGCATGGAAAGAATGGAAGGATAATCTGGTTCAGTGAAACATGACTGGAATGAGGAGTGAACTCGATTCAATAAGGGACTTTGCCCACTATGATGGTCTTGGAAACAATGTCTTGGCTACTATGGAAATCATATCATGTGGTTAATTGTTTTCCACAATTCCATGAATTTTTCCCATGTTATTTATCATTGTTAATGTTAATTTATGATCTATGCCATATGCATTGTCAATATTTATGGAATTACTCATGATTTTTATGTTTTATGTTCATGTTCTTATGTTAAAATGTTTAGGGATTATTTTATGTTTTCATGTTTACCCTTACTGAGCATTTGAGCTCACCCTTTTTATGTTTTCTTTTCCCCCAGGATATAATAGAAGGTTTTAGGGATGAAAAAAAGAATATCATTAGGCGAGATGTTGACGATCATTCACCATGATTAGAAGATTACGTCTATTGTTTCCAAAGACACTACACTAATACGATCCTTGTGTGTTTGTTTTGTGATGTATTATGTATTTAGAAAAAGTAATGTAACGTCCATGTATGTTAAAATTTGGGTCTCTAAAATTATTGACCATATAAATAAATACTTAAAACCATTTTAAAAACATGTTCACTAATGAAAAATATTTAGAAGAATAAATCAATAAAAAAATTAAAATTATATTTTAGTTAAAGTGTTTCTAACCAAACGAGAGATGCGTGAATACACATAAGTGGGTAATAACATCAATAAAAACATATAATATCATGATAATAAGGATAATCATGATATTATATGTTATATGTAATTATATACATCATATAAAAGTGAATTGGGATATAAAAAAAATAAGATTCTATGGAATGTAAATTGAGGCAATGTCCCTTGAAAAGATCATATCATTATATTGAGGTTAAATTAGTGATGTAATTATGTGTGAAAAATAATAATTCACCCAATATAAGTGGATATTATGTGTAAAAAATTAAAATATCATTCATACATATTCATTTTAAGACATAATCCAGAAGTTGAAGTTTAACCCCAATGAATTGAAATTGTGATTGAAGTTCTCTTATAGAAAATCGACAGTCTAACAACGTCGCATTAAAATTCAGAAAATGATTTGATTAGAGATAAAATGGTATGTCATAGATTTAATATAAAATTTACATCAATATGGATATATAATAACATATCCCAACATAAGAAGATATAAATTAAAAGACATAACAAAAAGAAGTATTTTAAAAAGAGGTGGGTTAAAGGTTCCATTATCTATTTGGTAAATTACGAAAAATTAACCACAAGAAAGAAGGATAATAAAATTAAGATATAATTACCCATAACTTAAATTATATTAAAAAAAGAATAAAATCATGGTCAGTACATACATCACCAAAAAGGAGATAGTGGAAAATATATCAAGAATCTTATAGGAATAAAAAGTGACATGAAAACCCCTTACCACGTTATAATCAATCGATTATTTTCATCAAAAGTTAATAAAAACCAAATTAAACAAATAATACCATGAATATAAAGAGAATAAAGGTAATAAATATCAAATATAAGTAAAAAATACACCACATTCAAGAAATAAGTTTGGAACAATGTAAATCTCATTGAATTAAAAGTGAGAATAGAAACCCCTTACCTCAAGCCCAACTTGTCTTGTATGTTATTTGTTCTTACTGAATAATAAATATATATAAATTTATATATTATTACGAAAATTTTTCATGTTTTATTAACCATTTTACATCACATATTATCTTGCTATAGCAATTTGTTATTTATTAGAATTCATATTGGATGTTTTGTTGATATTCGGAACTTGAGTCAATAATGAACTTGTTATAATAACAAATTGTTCACATGTTAAAAGGTATATTATATCAAGAATAAAATTCATTATTTAAATATCATATATTTTATATATATCTTTTATATATATGTATTTATAATAATACATTACATTTGGTGATTATAAATGAAATGCACCGCCCATGGATAGGGTAAGTCGTACGTACGCATGGCCGCTACTGTAATTTCAATTTCATGTTTTAAGGGATTGATAAATATAATTATACAAAGATATATTATATTTACATTATAATATAATATATAATTTCATTAAATCCATCCATTATACAGACCTCGTATGGCATGAACGAGTCATATCACTATGAGGGGTCCGTAGTCTGCACTTCCTCAAATAAAAGTATTGCTTTTACCCCTTATGGAAACCATAAAGGAATGATATAAATTGAAAATACAGAATTAAAGGGATAATATAAATAAAATATATTTCCCATATAAATATGTTTTCATCAAAATGGACACCATAAGAGAAGGTAGGAGACGATTGAACAATCATCATTTTATGAGGCAGTAGTTCGCCATCTACAAAAATAGTATGTTCTTTACACATTAGTTGAAGGTGTGTGTAAGTGTAGTTTGAATCCTTATCATAACCAAAAAACTAGTATATTGAGGATAATGTTTTTGTTATAAAATAAAGTAATAACAAGAGTTAAGGGGTTGGATAAGTAATATAAAAGAAATGAACTTAAGAGTAGATGTTATCTTTAAATCGTGAAAATCCTTTTAGATTGAATCAAAAGGCTTTCTGAAGTTCCTTATACCTAAGTTAAGACATCTATGTGCAATATAGGGATCTTGGGAGATTATTTGGGAATAAATTTGACCATCAAAATGGCTTTAGAGGTGTGAGTAATGGGTTATATGTGGGATCTTTTTATAAGGGTGAGGAGGGGTTCTTTAGGAATGTTAAAAAATATTATTTTATTATATAATGATTTTGTGTTTATAATGGTTCAAATCTCATTAAAGATGACTTTAATATGACTCATGTTATAAATAAAGTCATTCAATATTAATTGGACAGGTTTTAGATATTTTTTTTAATTTTTATAATCTTATTTAATTTAATCGTTCATTAATGAGGTAAACACTCCATCATTATTGTGTGATAAATAATTTTATTTATTTGATGCATAAATATTATAAATAAAATACCATAATTTAAAAAATATTGTTTTCCTTATAATGAATATTTATTGTCAAATATATTAATTATATAACCCCACATTAAAATTTCTTTAGGAAAACAATAAATGTTTATGATATTTTCATTTTTACATTAAGTAAAAAGTTATTAATGTCATTATCTTACCCAAATGGCTTTTAGAGGCCAGAAGTATCACCTATAGATTTTATTGGCCGGCCATTGCTCAACCAATAAGGTTAGGACAATTGTTAAGGTAATTTTATTTTTTATAATAATGTTTTTCGTTGAATTACCCTATTTCACTTTAACTGTAGTAAATAAAAATCATAAGATACTATTCACCAAAATTAATTTTCAATTTATTGAACCACATTTTACATACTAATAAAAACCATGTATATCGTATTTTTGAAATTCAATTCATAGAATTGGTAAAATTTCATTAAAATGAAAAATTCATCTTTTCAACAACTACTTAATGTTTTCACTATTCATAAAAAATTGATGTTTTTAAGAAAAGTACCAAAAAGTCACCCTATGATATAATTGATATTCCAAATTAAAAATTTATTTCTATTTTAACAAATTAAAAACATATAAGTTTCATTAATTAATTTAATATTAATCGAGGTATCAAAACAAAAAACGTGTTTTTAAGAAATAATAACATTCAAAAGATTGACACTTGTTTATGTCCAAATTCAATGTGAAAGTACTTATAATGACCAAAATAGGATTAAATATTAAATACATAATCTAATTACACTTTGAAATCTTTAAAAAAAATATTCTAACCATATAAATAAGTTTTATTAAAAGGTTGATTTGAATTAAAAATAAAGTATTTTTCACTATACATTAAAAATGTACTTTATTAGAAAAATACCAAAAATTTACCCAAAGAAAATTTTGATGTCCTAATTCTTAAAAAAAATTTATTTTTTCAAATATAACATATAAAAGTAGGGAAATCTATATTTAAAAAGTGTTTGCCATTAAAAGGTGATAAGTCGACCTTTAAAATAATATTAGAGTACTTTGGCTTAAAATAGGATTAATTCACATTATAACCCTCTAAAATTTATTGGACAAAAGTAAAAACATTTACAAAACATATTTAATCATATTTTACTGAGTTCAGTTTTTTCCCACTAATACAATGGCTTGTCATTGATGACCATTTAAATTAATAAAATAATTATATTATTTTTCTGTAAAAATTATCATTATGTGCAAGGTAAGTTTTCAATGAAACCTGTTTTTTTGTATAAGGTACTCCAATGATCATAGAATTCCCTTTAAAGTAAAATTAATATTTAATATACAGATATTAATAAATATGAAAAATGTCATTTTCATTATTTACCTGGGATAATACATCTTATAAATAGTCATTGCATATTTTTAGATGAATACTAATTACATTACAAAAAAAAACTAAGGATAATAAATTATAGTGCCTTTGTGAACATAAATATATAAACATATTATCAATAATTGAGGTACATCCGCTCTCATTATTTTCTTCATTACTAAAATCCTTATTATTCATATCATAAATAATAAATTTCTTCATATCCTGGGTTATGGAATCCTAATAAATGTTGAGATCAAATTCTAATTGAGGGTAAATAATGGGGATATCAATATAACATAAGGAAATGGGGTTGAGAACATGAGAATAACATTTTAAGTGCATACCATGTATATCTTAGATCATACACAAATATCATTGAATAAATATTGGATGTTCAGAAGACATGAATCATAATGTAATAAAATAATGTGATCCATGAGAGCATAACATTAGAATAATACATGCATTTTATTGCATATACATAATCATTTAAAATATAAGGTCAATGATAACAACCAAGACATTAATAACATGATAGTATTTGGATAAACACATATGTACCTACTTCAAAAATGGGATAAAATTCTATGTAAACTCTTTCATGCTTGGGATGACCTCTCATGTACCATTAAAGATCATATAACATTAATCATTACCTAATGAATTGGTGATATATAGGAACCATTTTTCAAGTAATGAAAATCATACATACATGTTCAAAAAGACAATAAATCATATCTCATATTAGTACCCATGAAGTGAAATGGGATTCAACATCATTTCATAATTTATTTAATGTGTAACCCATTGAAAAAGAAATGATTTTCATTATAATTTTATCATGTTACAACACATGGAAGAGAAATGGGTTTCATAGAAATTTTTTATTCATAAACATAAAACATACCAAAAAAATAATAATTGTATCCTCAGATCATATCTCTAGTAAATAACATTTTACATCCAAGGATTTCATCATAGATTATAATTATTTCTAATGAGAAGAACATGTAACTTTTCATTATGGAAATATAATTTTATTGAAAATCACATTTTTAGAATTAATAATTCGTAAAATATTTTTGAAGTCACTTTATTTTTATATAAAATTGAGAATCCTATAAATAAATATTTTATGAAAATAACGTTCTTGTCATTGGGAAATTTCATTTCATGTCATACATTTTCAAATAAATATTTCATTCAAATTTTAGTAAAATAAAATAATTATATGTTTCGAAAATAGACTAACAATTAATTTTGAGAAATTTGTAGAAAGTAAAATAATGGTAAAAATTACATTATATAGTCATACCATAAAAAATATAATATTTTTTAAAACATATTTAGAAAACATTGAACTAGAATAAAAAATGATTTTGATCAAAGAATGAAATAATTTCTATTTTATTTATGAAAATTCTTTTGTAATGGTGAGTGTAAATATAGAAAAAATGGGGGGAAAATATGTATTCTGATTAAATTAACATTTGATAATAATATTAAGGAGTTTCTCGATGGATGGTTTATAAAATTTGTCATAAGAAACAAAATTTATCTTGCATATTCAAACTATGAATAACATATGTCTTTAATATAATTTCTGACACTAGTTATTGTACAGTTTTGAATTTCTATGTAAACTCAACATTATCATATACTTTGATTTCATTGATTTAAATCTTGCTCTGATTTTTTTAGTTATGACCGCTTTAAAGATATATGGATTCCCTTATAATAATTTATATCTTATTATAATAACATATAAATATATATTTAATGAATTATGGTGTATGTTTGAAACTACTAATAACCATAATAAATATTTTTTATCATTATAAATGGATATGGATACTCAGGAAATTATTTCATTTTTTAACTTTTATGATATCCCACGTACCTCATTAGATGGAAGAATTATCCAAATGTGTATATTGGTATTTTTAATTCATATTAATTAATTATTAAGGAAGAATTTCATAAATTAGCATTAATGAATTCTTTGTTAAGATGGTTTTACTTTCATCCCTTCTATTGATGTTTCATTATATTATTACAAAGTTGATTATCAACCATAATTTTTTGTTCTTTCATATATCATAATAAATTTAATTTAGGACCACCATCTATATATCTACACATCTATTGATTTAATTAGAATAGTAATGATGATTTTGAATGATTCTATAGGTTATTACAAAAAACAGATACCATGGAATTATGTGAATGTACTCTTGAACTACATTAGATTTTTCGCTTTTAAATTTTAACGATAATTTAGTTATTTTATTATTTAAAATAAAAATTAAAAATAAACATCTTTTTATCTTAGTAGGCTAAAAATATAAATTAATGTTCCTAGAATCAGATTACTCAACTTGAAGGAGGGAGGTTGAATCAATGGATTCTATTTTTTTACAATTAGTTTTTAATTAAATATACCTCTAAAACCTATTAATATTATGTTCACCCATGTAGAGTCTTTATCACACAGATGTATTATGAAAATAAATAGATAATAAACACAATGATTTTCTATAGGTTTTACCCATTAACCGGTAACCAACACCTTATAATGGTAAGTTTCTCCATTGACCACATATTCTTCACTATAATCACATGAAATTAAAATCTTACAATGATTGAATTAGGTTACACTATTTCTTCTAAGACTCTCACTGAAAAACATAGCTTCCCACTTCCTTCGTACATAATATGTAACCAAGATGAGATAGATCTTCTAGAATCATCACCTTCTTGAGAAACAATATAAGTATATATCTCCCAATAACCCGTAAATAATATTAGAGATAAACTAATCATTTTATAAAATTATGATATAGAACTAATTTCCACTCTCATATGATTTTACTAAATACACAAGCCTCATTAGATGAGGATAATGGTCAAAATGTTTTGGATTTTGATTTTATATTTTATCACATACAATATTGTTATCTCCTTCCACGATATGAAATCATCTCTATATATTCATTCATAATAAAGATCTAAAATTATATTAACATATAAATAATTTAATTATTTTAATTTTAGTAATAAATTTTGTTACTATATATATATTCTTGAATCATATCTCAATGGAATCATAAAACATGATCTCCTTTACTTCCTTATTTAGATAGGAATTCAACCATTCATGAGGATCTCCACTATATTCTTCATCAATAATATATAAATCTCTGTAATAAAAATACCACCACCACACTTCTTGTTTTCACTAGATAAATGAAAACCAATTCTATAAATTTCCCCATTATCACATATTATAAGGAATAATTAAATTATAATGAATTTGTGAATTCCAAAGATAACTATTTATTTTTTCCTCATAAAATCAAAATAAAACTCACTCTTCATCAAATAGTCTAATGTCAGAATAATTATATCTTAGAAAAATTAATAATACATCAATAACATAAAAATTAATAATTAATAAAAATAACTATATAATTGATTGATAATGATTATTTGATACGAAGAACACCGAAACATCATCACAATTACTATTTCATAACTAATATATGGGGATTCAAAATGAAAATATTTATCAATGATCAACCATAGAATCATTTCATGTAAATTAACAAGGAACATAAACCAAAAATAATAAATAACTAACATTTTTCAATTGTTAGTTTAAAATTCATGGATCACAATTTAGATGAGTACTTTTAAACCAAAATGATCATATTTAGAATCATCATGTTTGATTTACTTAGAAGAAACAATGTCTTAAAGATCCACTTTTAACCAAAAAAAACTCACTTGAAATGTTATTAGGTACGGTATTGACTGTGTAATTCCATCTTACATTGTAATCAATCATGTGCATCAAGAATCTTTTTTAACTAAGCCACCACATGAAGAGCTTATATACCATATAATATAACCATGAGTCTACATAAATGACCCATCAACCACAAGTTTTAATTATATAACCATTCGTTAATATCAACTGACCACATAAGGATTTCATGTGACTATAATCACACTTAAATTGACCATACAACCATCTGATTGACGATATGACTAAAATAATGTGCCTATATTAAGAATGATCTATTTGAAACAAAGATTTTGAATAACAACATAAGTAATTGATCAACCTTGTGGCTAATATCATGTGACCACATGTTTCCTTATTCATTTTTTCATAATTCTTTGGGACAAGCGTACAACTATTTTATCGAATTCACAACCACATGATAAAAAACAATAAATAACTCAAATAAAATCCTAGAAAGATAACATTAATAACATAACTACCATAGAACTCTATTGAGCCATTTTGAATCATCTCAGTAAAATTCATCATCTTCATCCATCTGTTTAAGAATATTTACAAAAAAATTAAACTAGAAATCAATTCATCAACAACTGCAATTGTACTTTAATATGACACTTTTTGATTTTTTGGGAATATAACTCATATATTTAATAAGAGAGAGAAATGTTCACACTTTTACAAGATACATGTGAATCATCACATAATAGACTATCATATGTGAGAAACATATTTCACCAGAATTTGTTTTATATTTTTGTATATAATTTAATTCCTTAGGGTCAAGAAACATTGGACAAGTGATATAAATAAACTCCACACTATTAATGAATAAATTTTAATTTTGAAAACTACCCCATTAAAAATTATTCACAATATTATATGAATAGAAATATATCACTCATCCTTTTAAAACGATTTTTCATCCCATTTGGAAAACAAATATGTTACATTTTCTCCCCTTTGTCCAAATAATAAAAATCCCATGTGGGGGGACAGAATGTTCATTTTCAAAAGTTAGAGTTGAGGTATAAAAAATGTTTTAAAGCCTAAACACTATAATAAACAATTTTTTATTGATTTTTTGAATATATCAATAATTTAATTTTTAGTAGAAATTTAGTGAATCATCACATCCAAACTTATCACTTTTTCTAAAATAAAATAAATCATCATGTCAATATCACTAGATCTAGAGTTTTGTTCAGGGTTATCTGATAGATTTATGGTACTCTGATTATCAAAAAATAACCTTTACGTATTCTTAGATTCAGCTATAATGCCTTCTAAATATGTGAGCATTCACAATACCTTTGTATATGCATGAGTGTCCGGAATATATTCCACCTTATTAGTAAAAATATTCAATGATTTATATTTCTCAAAATACTATCTCACATAGTCCTCGCCAACGAACAAATTACTACATGAATCTGAATTTATATCTTTAAAATATCCATCCAAGTCAACATTTGTGTAAATAGAAATTATTATAGTTTTACGACACCCATAAACCTATCCTCAATTCACTACCCCATCACGTATCTCGGTATAATTTTTGTGACAATCTCGTGGGACTCTCTTAAGACCCATTGAAATAGAAAACAAAGTTCCACAAATATTTATATATTTAATAATGAATATATTAAATATAAAATTCTTCAAAATAGTATTCTAAATTACTTTTAATAAACTAAAATATGATATCATCTATAAATTTTTTTTATCAAACATAAATTATTGCTAATTTTATCTTGATTCTTGTATTAAAAACATTTTGAAAAAATAGGGAATATTCTTATTATGATAAAAAAATATGGATTTTAATTATGATCAATTTTTAATCCTAAAAAAATAATTTAGTTTTCCTAACATTGACATCTTAAATTTTTGTTCCAATATAATGTATAACTGAATAGTACAGATTGGCGGGGGGGGGGTGGATTAAGATACTAATTTTTTTTGTAGAAAACCTCCCTCTTCATGATATTTGAGTTCAAAAATATTCCATAATCTGAATAAAAATAAAAAATAAAAAATATTAAAGGAATTATATTGAAAACAAAACAATTATAGAATTTTTTAAAAATACAACATGGCACTCTGCATAATGAGTTGGATGTTTTTTACATTAACACTATTGGAAAACAAGGAAATACCCAAGGTTTTTGGAATACTACTATGGATATTGGTTACCCTATACCCATGGTATTCCAAAAACCATGGGTATAGGGATTAGATTAGAAATTAATTCTATGGATTTCATAATCTAAGGATATAGGTGCTAATTTCCATCCGATAATGATGTGGTTTCCAAAAGTCTGGGTAGAGGGTTTGGTTCAAGATCTATACCACGGTTCTCCAAAAAACCATGGATATAGGTCAAACCTATAACCAGAGTTTTTTGAAAACTGTAGGGTATAAGGTTTTTTTAAAACCACTAATCATGGTTCTCAAAATATAGTGGGTATAAGTCATCCCTATGACCATGGTTTTGATAAACCGTGGGTATAGCATTCCTACATAATACATGGGAAATAATTTTCAACAAGAAATAATGTTATATGTGGTAAAATGTTGTTCCAATTTTTCCACATATAGAAATAGTTAAAAAAATATTAGCAAATATATTTTAATATACCAAATACCATATTAGGTGCAGTGGTTAGGTTCATAGATGAAATATATTTGGTCAAGGGTTTAAATCTGATAGATGAATAATTTTAAAATCCAATAGCCACTATTTTAGAACCATGAGAATATGGTTATTCAAATGGTGTAATATTTCCCATTCACCCATTCCCATGGTTCATAACCATGGTTATACCATTTTAAAATAGTGACTATATATTAGATCTATACAAAAAAATTAATCTCCCATGGTTCGTTAAACTATTGGTATAACCTTCACCCATGATTTGATGGGTTATACTGTCATGATCTGACCCTACATGTCTCAAGCCGCAACTACCACAGGCCCACCTCCATATGCCAGGGGATGGAGACAAGCGCAGAAGGAGAAACGATCTTAGGGAGGCCTTCACCTAAGTACCTATACGCACACACACAACCCACTCGATGTAGAAGTTCATAGTAAAAAAGAAAACCAAAGGACAAACAACTATATCCCAACCACCATCATGGATCATCTTCTAAATAGAGCAAGTAAAGTGATGATAAGTGCTGACAAGTTAACTAAACAGAAAAAGGGTAAAACACACACCTAACCCAAAAGGTTCCACAAACCGAAAATAGGTAAAAAAAGTAAACAGATGGTGAGTCTCACAACTAGATGTCCTACTACAAACACCGAACACAGCCCATGATCCTATGTCCTCTATGCTCATCCATAGTCTCGATCGACCTTTCTGTCATCTACAAGGGCACACCATGTGTATGTAAAGTCCACGAAGGGGTGGGTATAAAGATACTCAGTAGGATGCCTCGAAAGCATTAGAGAGAAACAACGGAGGTACTAAAATGGTGAGCAGTAGATAGAACAGAGAATAGTGTAAGTGTAAAAAAGGGAGAGTACAGCTCAACCCAACCAAAGAATGGAAGTAGACTCATCAAATCAAAGGGGAGATAGACACGGAAAGCATGTGGCATACCCTATGCATCTTCACCCCTCAAAGAAGAAATGTAACTGAAACTTAGGAGTGGGTACAAAAGTAGGGTGTATATATATATATATATATGCTCAATAAGAAACCTGAATGAGTGTGTGAGGGGATCTCCATCTCCATGCTCAGCCCAAGAAAAGTCACTAATAGTTCAAGGGATATCCATCACTAATGCCCCAACAATCCTGCACTAGAAGTTGTCTCATCGCTAAATGGTATAACCAAGGTCCCTCTATGGTAATCATATAGAAAAGTCTCTAAATTGATTCATAGAAAGGGATACGTCTGAAAGAAGTCATCTAGTAACCCACTGCCCAGCCCAGTTGGAGAGTAAACCCTAAGAGGTCTTTGGGTAACCCACTACCCAGTCCCCTTGGAGGGTAAACCCTAAGATATCATCGGGTAACCCACTGCCTAGCCCCACTGGAGGGTAAAACCTAAGGTGAACGGGTAACACACTGGCCAGCCCTACTGGAGGGTAAACCCTAATAGGTTAATGGGTAACGCACTGCCCAGCCTCATAGGAGGGTAAACCTAGAACCGGTCTGATAACTCTACATTGCTGGTGATATAAATGGGTTTCACAAACATCGATACCATGCATTTGAATGGAGTGTTTCAAAGGGACCTCCGACCAATGCACACTCATGTTTCCACATTTAATGATATCTTGAAAGATTCTACACACACCCAAATCAATTACACCATTGCAATCCTCATAGAAGAACATGAAAGATAGACTATTTAATCACCTCGAACGGACGTCTGATGAAAAATTCACAGTACGTTACACACAGCTTAAATGATGGTATGTGGGGACCATCCCTCAACTCCAGCTTAAACACCTAAAACCACACTGGTCAAATTTGTCTCGATGCATGGGTCACATCGTCACTGACGGTGCCTAAAATAGACTCTAGATGCCGAAGATGTAACTCACTGCGTTATGGAAACGGGACCCTGTGGGGCACACATCTTGACCCCAAAACATGTCACATAGATTGTACCATTGAGTTCCTTGCTGATAACCATGAGTCATAGGCTATTCATTTTCCCTAAATGGAATTAGGAAGCATAAGTAGTAAAAACGCAGTATAAGTCTGAAATCTGCCTCATGGGGTCCACACCTCGGTCCTAAATTTTGGCGGGTGGATTGCGCCATCACAATACCCTCTAAAGAATACTCAAAAACAAGTTCTCAAACACCCCAAACGTATGTTGGGTGAAAAATTGGTGTTTCACCAAAAAAACGTGTCAACTAGTGCTTGTGGGGCCCACACCTTGTCTCCTACTCAAATGCTTTGGAAAGAGTCTCAAAAAGTATGCACGAGGACTAGGGTCATGCTTCCATTGACAGCGCGTCAGTTGGACATCCCAAACAAGAGTTAGGTCTGATGCAAGAATAATTAATTAATTAACTATTCACATTAAGTGTTTTGTGCCACCGAGCAAGGAAACCAAACCTCAAGTGTTCCAAACCAACTCTCGAAGGTCCGTCTAAACTCCAGGGCCACAACGCCTCTGAAGGCGTGTCAAACGGATGTCTGACTCATGAATAAGTCCATTGAAAACATTAATAATAATATATTATTATTAACTTTTAGCATTTCGAGTCACCTTCATTTGGGATTAGATATAAAAATACCTGAAACCTATTTCAAAAGTCCATATTGATGAGACGAACCCACTGCTGTAGACGGTGCATCAAACAAACGTGCCATTTAAAATTTACGGGCCCTTGAACTCAAGGGGAGCAAACTAGGCCGATCCACCCCGGCAGGCCCAGTCCCGACCGCCAACTCGTGGCCCCACCGTGGGTCTGGTCCAGCTCGGCGTGGCATGCTGGCCGCGGCCCGTCCAAAATCCACCGGACCCCTTGGGTCCACCTAGTTCACACTGCCCGGCCAGTTGACCGGTCCTTGTACCACGCCGTACTAACAGGACCTGTGAGTTGCAGGTCCTTGTCCGCGGCTCCCCCAAGGTCAGCGCCACGAGGTTTCTCTTGACCACGACAGCTCAAGGGCGACGCCCTCATTCCGGAAGAGCACACTGCTATGACCAGCGGCCCACGCCATGGCCACCTGGTCTCCCTGCTCTTTCGCTGGGACAAATCGAGTCCTCCACTCCCTGCTATGCCACGCCGTCACCGGGACAGCTGGCTCTGCCTGTCCGCACCGAAGCCCGCAACTCCGCCCACACCCGACGCCGCCATGCACCGGTCGCCCGTGACGCCTCTCTACCCGTATCCCAAACACCACCTTCTCGACCGCACCCAATGTCTTTGTGCACCGGACGAGTGCCGCCTCACTAGGGCCTCGACCTGTCGGTGAAACTCCGGCCGGTTCCACCCCTCTGCCACCCACGAACTCCAGCCGCCACCCATTTCCAGAGCCGGGCATTCTGTCAACCACCATAAACACTTCGGAGGCCTGATTTCAATTCCGAAGGTGGATTTGGGATCCTCGAGAAGAGGCCTTCACAACACCTACCCCCGATCGACGATCCATAAAGGTTTTAGCGCATCCAAAATTCGGGCGACGAGCGAAGAAGAACGCGTCAAACATAGGATTTAGAAGGGGGCTCGAACGATGGATGTGTTTGGTTGGCCATCGTCCTTATTCTAAAATTTTTTAATTTAGAAGAAAAATTTGATGAAATGTCAAGAAATCAATGATGGTGAGAAAATTAACCAAAAATCCTACCTTGAATCGATCATGGGTCGTAGGCGGTATGTCTGCGACGCTCCTACTTCGATCTGCCAAGGTTCTGGAGGAGGTTTCTCCTCGATTCAAAGAATAATGGTGAAGAACACTAAAGAACAGTTGAGAGAGAGGGGAAGAGAGAGAGAGAGAGAAGAGAGAAGAGAAAACCCTTTCTCTAAACTCCTATTTTCTATTTATACAAAAATCCACATAACGCGGAATCTGAAATTGTCACGCCCTCTCAGTTTTTATTACGCCTAGGACAAAAAACCCATTTTGAACTCAATGAATGTCTCAGATTTCCATTCCAATACTTTGTTAAAAAGTTATTAAAATTTAATGTCAGTGATAAAAATCACTAAGTGGTCATTTCGAAATGATGATTTTCCCCCGGGTGACATTTCTCATAGAGGTCTTGTGCTAACAAAGTTTATACCCCTCCTAGGGTAAACGACATGCTCTGAGATAAACCGTGGATTTATATTTCTGATCCATGTACTTGTTCGAGAGTTAATTGTATTTGAGCTATTAAAGGAATGAATTAATAAATTAATTCATCCATTTACTTACCGCTAATGAGAGAGGGGTCCGAACAGCCTATGCCTACATGCTTTATGTTGCACCTACGATAAACACCTCATTCCAGACCCAGCTGGTGTCTAATATTCTTGATATTATCAATCGTTTAATAGATATCATTTTTCCCTTACATGAATAGTATAGAGAAAACTAATATTTTTGTATAATTCATTCCTGGAACACAGGGCCTCGAAATCGCATGCCATCTCAGCGCCTTACTCTAGAAATATATCTATAAATATTCCAAAGTTTTATAGGGAAAAAACGTTCTATACATCATTCCCTACATCATGTTTTTCATCCCCCAAAAGAAAAACTAGAAAAAACAACTTGTGATACAGAGCTCACACCTAGCTCTCTCGTTCCCAAGAATGCATGCACAACTCCATCCTGGCACAACACGCGAACCAAGGGGATCGTTCATTATCATAAGTTATGCTACTTTCGATGACATACATAGGAATATGCATGCACCTCATCAGCTACGACACATGGGAGATGTCGTGAACCCACTCCTACTGTTGGGAGGGTAGGTCAAGATGGTAGGCAACCTCACAATCTCTTGCACGATTCTTAAAGGGCCCAAATAAAATCGAGGGATTCCCTAGACAAAAATATACATTCCACATCACGGAAGAAATCACGGGTTGTTCCTAGAACATGGTCTCGTGATTCACTCCTTCAGAAAAACAATCTGGCGAAACACCCAAGGATATCCGGTCACCCAAGTTTTCATAATCGGTGCATCAAAACCGAGACTCTATTACATACTCCAGAAGTGGATGAGTCAACACCATCTACTGAAGAAACATTTCTCCCTCGTGGTCCATTTGGGTCAACCTCAGGGAAGCTAATTACTAAAAAACTTCCCACACATGACATGTCTCGGACTCTCTATTAAGGGAACTTTATAAAACACTGCCATTTTTTTGAAACATAGACATCCTTGAAATCATAGTCCTTCAGAAATTTTAACCTACACTGTCATCTCAGGTTCAAGTCTCTCTAGGTGAGGACGCACCTGAGACACTGGTGGACTGAGAAAAATAAAAAGTTCTCTCCCAGAAGATAGCATCTCCACATTATCAGGGAAATGACTACCACCACCAGCACAACATAGTGAATCACATAGTTCTGTTTATGGGGTTTTCCATCCCCTTGATCTGTACTTGAGAATGGAATCAAGATTGTTGTTGAGAACGCAAGGTACCAACAAACAGGGCAGGCAAGAAAACTCATCCAAACGCCAGAGGCTAGACACGAAAATCATGTGGCATACCACATGTGTATTTTCCCCTCTTGGAAGGAGAGTGTTCCCAAAAACAGGCACTCTACCATACCGACTACTGGAAGCTCAAACAAGGGGAGGTCAAGTAGAAAATCCCCACTGGAAAATCCCGAACCTGCTCTGACACTCCACTGGACAACCCTTCCATGAATGCACATGTCAGAGGGACTCATCCATGATACCTCACTACTATCATCTTTGGGAGGAACTAACTCTACCTCACAGGTATGATCGCATCACAAAAATGAATCTTAGTGGGGGAAGAACCCCTCTTTCTCGTGCATTCAATGCTACGTCGGACAACACCAACAAAGGGTTAAACGGACACCCTATGTCACCCTTGGTAACCTTTTAAACACGGATTTAGACAAAAATAGTACCTCACACACCCTCTAACATGTTCTACTAATAAAAGTAGAAAAAAACACAAAGCGTACCTCTTATCATCCCATACGATGCGGGATTGTTGACATCCATAGCAGATAGCTGCATGCAGCCCTTTCCGACTACTCCCTGAGCCTGACATGGGCTACCTAGTGGTGGTGGAAGGACCTCGAAATGTCTCCCACCAACCACATTTCATCCTTCTCTTCATCCAACAATGCCTCCCAGGGGACTACCCTGTCCTCACCTGGGAGTTCTATATGAAAGACATTTCCTATGTCATGGCATTGTATCTAACAACTACATGAAAACCTCAGCACATTTGGTCGAGTAGTCACACACCACGTGACCTCGCACATCACAATATTAGAACTATCCCTCCCTAGGCTGTGTCGGTGCTCTACACTGCCCACAATCATGTTCCTTAGTCTCATCAAGGGGAGAACTCTTCCGTCGAGGCCCTACCAATTGATGTCCCTCTGACGGAAATTTCTTTGTCACCAGTGCCTGCTCCACCACCTTGAGATGGGTGAGGATGCACAATGGCACTACACTGGAATGAATCTCCTCTACAAAGACCTCACTGAAACTTCTATGCTCAGATGTTGTAGTCATGGGCCACATCCAATGAGTTTAGAGTAAGGTCTGGGAACCTAGTCACGTACCACAGGCCCACCTCCATAGGCCAGGGGCTGGCGATAAGTACTAAAGGCATAACGATCTCAGGGAGGCCTTCACCTAAGTACATGTAAACAGACACACACACAGCCCACTCGATGAAGAAGTGCAGAGTAAAAAAAGAAAACCAAACGACAAACAACTATAACCCAACCACAGTCATGCATCAACTTCTAAATAGAACAACTATATTACTGAAAAGTACTAACAAGATAACTGAGTAGAAAAAGGAAAAAACACGCGCCCAACCCAAAAGGTTCCACAACCCGAAAACAGGTAAAAAACGTAAATAGTTGGTGAGTCTCACACCTGAAAGTCCTTCTACGACAACCGAATGCAGCCCAAGCTCATTTGTCTTCTATGCTCCTCCGTAATCTCGATCGATCTGTCCATAATCTACAAGGGCACACCACGTGCGGTAAAATACCAAGCAGGGGTGAGTATAATGATACCTTGGAGGATGCCCCGAAATTTCAAGGGAGAAATAATAGAGGTACTAATATTATGAGAAGTATAAAAAACAAAGAACAATGTAAGAATACAATAGAGAGAGTGCAACTCACCCTAGCAAAATAAAGAAAGTAGACTCGTCCAATCCAAGAGGATCTTGACACAGAAAGAACATGGCATACCCCCCCGCATCTTTGCCCCTCCTAGAAGGAAAATAACTGAACCCAATGAGTGGGAACAAAAGTAGAGTGTATCTATATATATTTTCTCAACACGAAACCCAAATTAGTGTGTGAGGGGATCTCCATATCTATGCTTAGCCTAGAAAAAGTCACCAATAGTTCAAAGGATATCCATCACTATTTCCCAAACAATCCCGCAATAGAATTTGTCTCATCACTAAACCGTACAACCAAGGTCCCGCTCTGGTAATCACAGAGAAAAGACACTGACGACCCTCATTGAAAGGTCTGAGTAAGAAAGAAGTCATCAGGTAACCCAATGCACAACCGAGCTGAAGGGTAAACACTAAGGGGTCATCCGGTAACCCACTGCCCAGCCCTAATGGAGTGTAAACCCTAAGAGGTCATAAGGTTACCCACTGCCTAGCCCCACTGGATGGTAAACCCTAAGGTGAATGGGTAACCCACTACCCATCACTTCTGGTGGTAAAACCCTAAGTGGTTAATCGGTAGCCCACTTCCCAACCCCGCTAGAGGGTAAATCCCGATACGCCAGTGGTAACCCGCTGCCCAACCTCGCTCGAGGGTAAACCCGGAACTGGTCCGATAACTCTGCACATCCTGTGCCATCAATGGGTGTCACTAACATCAGTACCGTGTGTTGGTTAGGAGTGTGTCAATGGGAACTCTAACCAACGCCCGTTCATTTTTCAACATTTAATGAGATCTTAAAATAGGATCTACACGCCCAAACGGGTTACACCATTGCAATCCTCATAGAAGAACACACATGATAGACTATTTACTAGCCCCGTATAGATGTTTGATGAAAACATCTCAGTACGCTGCACATAGCTTAAAAGATGTCTTGTGGGGTCCATGCCTCAACTCTAGATTTGACGCACGAAACCACCCTGGTCCACTTCGTCTCGATGTCACGGTCACAATGACGTTGATGACACAAAAAATAGACTCCAGATGAAGAAGCTGCAACTCACCACGTTATGAAAACGGGGCCCAATGGGGCCCACATGTCAACCCTGAAACCCGTCATGCAGATCGTACCACTGTGTTCCTTGCAGATAACCATGAGGCATATGCTATTCATTTTCCTTGAATGGTCTTATGATGCATACATCATAAAAATGCAGCATACGTCCGAAAGCTGCCTAGTGGGGTCCATGCCTCAGGCCCAAATTTAGGTGGGTAGATTGCGCCATCGCAATCCCCTTGAAAAAACACTCAGAGACAAGTGCTCAAACTCCCCAAACGAATGTCATGTGAAAATGTGGTGTTTCACCGTAATACATTGGAAACATACCCTGTGGGCCCCACACCTTGTCTCAAACCCGAATTCTTCAGATAGCATCTCAAAAATTTGACAAGAGGACTGCGGTCATGCTGCCGCTGATAGCGCATGAATCAGACATCCCAAACAGGAGTTAGGTCTGACACAAGAATAATTAATTAATTAATTAATTAATTAATTATTTGCATTAAGAGTTTCATGCCACCAAGAAATGAAACCAACCCACAAGAGTTCTAAGCCAATAATGGGAGGACTATCTCAACTCTAGGGCCACACCACCTCTTACAGTGCGTCAAACGGACGTTCGACTTGCGAATACATCCATTGGAAACATTAATAATAATTTATTATTATTAACATAAAGAGTTTCAGCTCACCCACCATCAGGATTAGAACCCAAAAACCTTGAAACCAATATCAAAAAGTCCATCTCGAGGAGATGAACCCACATCCACCTATAGCATTTCAAACAGATGCACCATTTTAAATTTACGGCCCCTTGAACTCGAGGGGTTCCAACTAGACTGGTCCGCCCAGGCCGACCCGGTCCAGATCACTGGCACATGGCCTAGCCGAAAGTCTGGTCTAGATCGCAATGGTCCACTTGACACTGCCCATCTCAGAACTGCCGGATCCCTCGAGTCTGGATCCATCAGACATACCGGCCAGTTGGCCGGTCTTTATTCTGTGTCACACCAGCCGAACCCGTGAGTTGCGGGTCCTTGTCTGCGGCTCCCCCGAGGTCAGCGTCTCGGTGTTCCTCCTGACCACGGAAGCCTGAGGGTGACACCCTCATGCCGTATGAGTGCACCGCAGTGACCGGATTCCCACATCACGGCTACCTGACCTCCCGATTCTGCCACCGGGACACCCTGGGTCCTTCACTCCCCTCTATGCCACGCCGCCCTCGAGACAGCTGGCTCCACCCGACCGCACCCAAGCCTGCCTCTCCAGCCACACCCGATGCCACTGCACACCAGCTGCCAACACCGCCTCTCAGCCATAAGCCCAAACACCTCCAGGTTGACTGCACCCAATGTTGTCGTGCACCTGCCGAGCGCCGCCTCGCCAAGGAATCACGCTATCGGTGAAACTCCGGTGGGATCGACCAGTACGCCACGCCGAAATATTGCCATCGCCCCTTGCCAGAGCAGGGCCTTCCATTGGCCACCTCGACCACTCTGGCGGCCCGATTTCAAATTTGAAGGTGGATTTTGGATCCTCGAGAAGAGGCATTCAGAGCACCTACCCCTGATCGACAATACATCATGGTTATAGTGCATCTGAATATTTGGATGATGGAGGATGAAGAATGCATGGAACATAGGATTCAAAACGGGACACGGATGATGGCCCTGTTCAATTGTCCATCATCCTAATTCTAAAATTTTAGAATGTAAAATAAAAATATAATGAAAATTCAAGAAATCAACGAAGGGTGAAAATTAACCAAAAAGCTTTCCTCGTATTGGTCATACGTCGTTGGCAGCATGTCCAAGACGCTCCTACTTTGATCAGCCAAGGTACCGGTGAAGGTCACTCCTCGATTCGGTGATGAACTTCCAAGAATGACTATGAACAGTTGAGAGAGAGTGGAAGAGAGATAGAGATAGAGATGGATGAGAGAAGGGAAAACCCTAACTCCAGACTCCTATTTTTCAATTTGTAGAAAAACCAGCTTAGTGCAGATTTTGAAACTGTCACGCCCTCCCATTTTATATTACATGTAGGAAAAACTCCCCATTTAGATCTCAACGGATGTCACAGATTTCCATCCTAAGACTTTGTTTGAATGTTATTCAAAAAGAACAACTGCGATAAAAATCACTAAGCGATCAATTCAAAATGACGAATTTCCCTCAGGTGACTTTTCTCACAGAGGTCCTGCGCTGGCAATGTTTATAACATTTCTAGGATAAAGGACACACTCCGAGATCAACTGTGGACTAATATTTCCAATCAAAGTTACTGTTCTAGAGTTAATGGGATTTGATATTTTAAATGAATGAATTAATAAATTAAATCATCCATTTACTTACCACTAATGAGAGAGGGGTCTAAACATCCTGCACAACCATTCTTTATGTCTCCCATAGGGTAAACACCTCATTCCGGACCCCATCGCGTTCTCAGATTCCTAATACTATCAACCATTTAAGAGATATCCCATTTTCTTTACATGGATAATATAAACTCACATTAAACTTTTTTATAATTTATTCTAGCCACACCGACCCCGAAATCGCTTGTAGTCCTAGCTCTTAGTTCTGTAAATATATATGTAGAAATATTCAAATGTCTTACAGGAAAAAAACCTTGTCTCAAAATATACCCACAGTTCCCAATCCTGGGTATAAGGTAATTTTATTGTACTGTAATAACAATTTTTCTAGGGTCTCCAAACCTACTACAGGTAGCGATCACTTATTACAAAGGTCCAAGAGATTTCGAACATATTCTCAATTTCTAAGGACTATAGAAAACCTTAGAACACACTCTTATAAGGATTTTAAACAAAAAATAGATGAATAAAATTTTAAATAACTATTGTAGAACAATGTTACAAGAATAAACTTACATTAGTTGATGATACATCCTAAGAAGACAAGAGTATTAATTTAACTTATATAGATGATCATTCATTATAACTAATAGATATATAAATGTAGCACACGAGTAATGAATTTGATATAGTCTATGTAAATGAATTATTCATTTCCATTATCAACGTATTAATTTGTATGTTCATTTTATCGTTCTTCTCATCATTATTATCATCCTATTTGCATGAAGAATATTTATCTTCCTTTTGTTCTCCTCTTAGAATTTGAACTTATTTTATAAGATAATCATATCAGTTGAGATGATGATCTTTTGGAAATATTATATGATAGGCCATAAATGGAATGAATCTATTATTTTTTATTATGGAATAAGATTATATAGTGGAATTATAAGATATTTTATTCTTTATATCATTATATTCTAGAAAAATTGACACTTTTAAAAAATATATATTTCTTTAAATGTATGTTACATTTTATTATATGTTATAGTATAATTAAATTATGTACCAATATATTAAGAATGAAATAATGAAATTATATATAACAACTAATTTTTTATAAGATATCCAACTATTAAGATTGTACTCATAATATAATATTCTAAGAAAATTTGTATGGTAAAACACATATTTTTCTTTTTTAGAGTGTATTTTAAAATTAATTCAACATTTAATTGGAAAATTATTCAGAATATATTCAATATTTTATTTTTGTGTGATTCTTATGTTTTAATACTTATTTTAACATTCTTAATATAATATTTTACAAATATCCTTTCCATAACATAAGTATTTCTCATAATCTATATTTTGACTAAATAATGTTGAAACTCAATAATTCTCTTCATATGATATTATCTTATGTGTAAAGATGAACATATAACCAAGAGTTTTCTAATTCTTTGTAGATGAAAGAAATTATTTCAAGACATTAATTCAAAAAAGATAAAATACATTTCAATTGAATGAATATTTCATAATCAATAAGATAAACACTTCTACTATTTCCATATGAAAAATTCCATTTATAAAAATATAATATGAAATAGTTAGGATAAACTTATTAGATTAAAAATTTGAATTTTTTGAATCATAAAAACACATAAAATGTGATATGTTGGAACAAAAGAGGTATGTCCAACAATCACCCCTGTTTTAATGATCACAAAACCAATTTAATAGACTAAACATTATTTACAAAAGGAAATTTAAAACCAAAATTGAAGTTCTTATTCCTATAAAAATAAAGTACAAAAAATTATAAAATTTATTATTACTTATTCTTCTAAATATTTTCAGAATAAATTCAGACTATAAATTTAGTTACTCAACTTTTTCCTCTACTAATTTTGTTTGTTAAAATATTTAATTTTTTTATTATCCTATTTCTTTTTACAAAATAAATTTTCTAAATCATTAATGTTCTGTATTTCTATTATTTTCTCCACCTTTTTGTGATATTAAAAAGAAGTTTAATAATGAAATATGATATATATTTCCATAAACAATTGAAAATTGTTATGTGCAAATACTGTGAAGTGAATTTAGAATGATGTTGAGTTGAAAACAATAAGAAGAATATATCATTATGTAATCAAGGAAAATCCATAATAAAATAGAAATAGAGTATAGATAATAAAAATAAAGTAAAAAGGATATTTATGATAATGAGAAAAAGATTCAGTAAAAAAAATATTACAAAGGAAATAGATAATGATACCATAAAATAAGAATAATAAATTAATGATAAAAAATAATATAAGAATATTGAAAACATATTCATGAGGAATATAATATGAAATTGATACGTGAAAACTAAGAATGAAGGAATTCAATTTTTTTAGAATGTTGTGAAACAAAACATGATTCAAATGTCTATAAAATGAACATCTAACTGGGAAACTAGGGACACAAATTGTGAAGGTGTATCAACTTTTGAATGTGAAAAGTGTATTTAGAGGCAGTTTTATGAAAGATATATTTTGGAAAAAGGGTAATGAGAATAAATGTATTGGATAATTAGCTATTTATACAATAACATCACCCAATGTTAGTAAAATGATCCTAGTAATCCTTGATAACTCTGAGTGATATGAATAGATTTGGATTTGATTGTGAAGGAATATTGATTACCTCCTTCCATATCATTGTTAAATGTACATATAGATGTTATTATATAAAATGGTTCGAGTATAGGTAAATATAATCCGTGAACTAACCAAATATCATCCCATTAAAAATTTCAATGGGATTAATGATATCTTTTATAATTTTCAAATTAGAAGCATGGAAATTAATGATGGGTTGGTATGGTTGACTTATACCACAAAAAATGGAAAAATGAATCAGTATAATCATCAATCATTTTTTCCACACCATTCTTGTAGTAATGCAGGAGTGTGGTAAAACCACTCCTGATCTGCTCTGAGAAATTCAAAAGTGGTTTTGTATATATACCTTCTTTGTATAACCAACTATTAACTTGTTTAATTTTTTATAATAGTAATCTCAAATTCAAATCATATAAAAAACAAAACAAATTCTTTTCCTCTTACAAACACTTTTCATTTTTGAGGCACAATAATGCATCAACCTCTTATTGTTCTTCATCTTATGAGGATTTTGGATTAAAATTTCATAAAACAATGATGTAAATCATAAAAATAAAATTTTAAAACAATAATGTTCATTACCACGGTTGAAAACATCATTTTTAATCCAATACTAATAATACTAAATCCTTATACACATGAAACCTAATTTTTTCAACTTATAGAACATTATCTTACAATGAGGAGCCAATTTACATGTTATACCAATCAAATAATACAAGATATTCTGATGGAAATTCATATAAAATTTTAAAATGATTTATTATATCCCTATGAAGATATTGAATCACTTAGTTTGGGAAAAGTTCAAAATGAATTTAGGTGAATATAGAGTAAATTTTCCTATCACTAGATACACTCTTTATAACCTTGAGAAATAACTCTTGATTCGAGGAATCAATACAGTTCCACTGAAAAAAAAAATTAAACAGAATTGAACTAACAATTTTACTTAAGAAAAATAATATTATGAGATATTATGATAATAGGTGTTCCTAATTTCATTTTCATATTCAAGAATATAATCATTAAATTATTCTACCTATGGCATTAAAATTAAGTAAAATTATTTGGATCTCTCAGTATCTGTATATAAATTATATAAAGGATTTTATCATTTTTTATGCTAATAAATAATTGGATAAAATGTTTCATGATGAAATTCCATGATTCAAGGGGAATCATCTTATTAATTTATATCAACATTGGGGTTTTATCTCTTATGAAGTTTATATGGAAACTGTTCATACTCATTCAATTTTAACCAACCCATTTACACTCTCCTCTTCTTTGTTTTCATCACATGTGATATTTTAACTAACTAGTTCATCATATTTCATTTTATATCATCAAATAATATCATTATTTAGAGATATTTCAATCTAGGGAATTTCACCCAACACCATTGATATGGTACTTCCTTGACCAACATTAACTATCCTTATGATAACTAAGTCTAATTCCTCTCTACCAAAAGAAATTGGGATAACATCAACCCCAAATAATGTAGAAACAAATGGAGAAATGACTCCATTAATATCTCATCCAATATAATAAAAAATAACTATTACCCATATTTATCTTTCAAAAAGAGTCTCATTGTCATGAACGTATACTATATAAATAGTTTGAATAAGCCTTCATCTAAAATTGGAAGACCTAATATAAATAATACATCCCTGATAAAAACTGTCTGAGATGGATCCCCTAATCTGAAGTAAGGTCCACTCTGATTTCTTCTTAGGAATTTATTGGAACTAACTTAGTTAATGAACAATTATAAATAAAACAAGTTAACCAGAAAATATTTTCAACTAATGTTGTCATGATAACATGTTACAATATTATCATCCAAAGTGAAAAGACTATATTAAATACCAATTCATATATCCTAAAAAAAGGATAGAATTTTAATATCATATTTTTAACATGGTATATTAATCTCATAATTCATCATGAAATATTGAAAGTATTTTCAATCATTTACATAGAAAATAAATTAACATCTTGAAATCAATATTTTTCAATATCACAATTTCACTGTACATTGATAGATTGAATAAACATTATAAAAACCTTTCTTTCTGGTTCCAATTCTTTCACATGATTATTATGAACATCTCTGGAGATGAGAAAATACATCATGATTTTGGGTGGATGGGATTCATGTACAGTAATTGATGATGTATAGAAGTCTATGAAACCTTTGTGAGGGAACTGGAGTTTTTTAACCCGTACCAAATTGATTATCAGGAATCATTTTTGGTTAAAAATTTAGTGAAAAAGTCATCAATGTGTCAAAAATGGAAATGTATAATCATGTAGAACTCAAAGACTTCCTATTCAAATATTTACACTATTCTTATTTCATAAAAAATTTCATATCCCTAATGATTGATTACATTATTAAGAAACATTTCCATTCCATCAATCAAGGTAATATCAATCCCATGTCTGTGTAGATTATAAGGCCCCGGCCTTAAAACTTACTTAATCTTCAGTTATTACAAGATTACACATTAAGGATATTTTCTAGTTTAGAGTTTTAGAGAATTAGATCATAAAACATGAATTACATTCCACATTTAAACAAAGTAGTTACATAAAAGATAGTATTCATTTTTTCCCATCAACAAAAACATATTTAAAAATAATGCATGGATTCGTTCTTAACACTTCCTTGAAACTATCATCATATCATGTACCTTTCCCTTGACCAATGAAAAACATTTCAAAAAATACTTTGGATGAGCATAAAAAGCTCAGTAAGGGTTATAAAAATATGGAAAGGAAACATGAGTTCATATATAAATAAGAATGAAATCATACCTTACCCATAAAACATAGGAATATAAAATCATGAATAAATCATAGAAATCATAAGACATAAAAGGTAACTTGAGGCATTCATAACATTCTTACATAGGGAGTATCCCTCTTGGTTACGTTTGGAATACCCACCATAGTATATTCCCTAAATCTCTTCGGAGAAACCTTAGCAATTCAGTCCTTCGCGTTACCCAAGGAATTGGAGAGCTATATCGGGCTCAACCTCCCATAGTTTATCACGGAACCACCCGTCTTCATAATAATGCCCATGAACCACAATATAATCGTATCATCTAAAACATGCATCAAGGAAACATAACATTTCCACCTTTCAATAACAAGATAACAATACAAAACATTGATATAAAATATTATAAAAACCATTTTCAATAAAAATAACATAAAAGTAAAACAAGGTATTTATTTTTCTTTTTTTAAAGGTATGGCTTGTAGAGGAAGCCGAAACTCAAATAATGGTCACGGTGGCGGAGAAGTCGGTGTCGCCGCATACGTACGACAAAAACATTCCCTTTTGTCTTTTAGTAAAACACTTCGTATAAAAAAGATTCCTTTTGGATAAATTTAAAAGTCAAAGGGGTTTATACACCGTATAAAATAAAGTTGTGTATAAAACAAAATATGCCTCAATGAAAGGAGATTGAGATGAAGTCCCATACAAAGACAGTATCCTTGGATTAAGGATAAACCAGTTACATAAATATGTGTTACAAATGAATACAGAAAATATAAGTGGGTATTAAGTGTAAAACAATCAGAAGAAATTCCCACATAATCATAGAATGTCATATTCATGGTGTACAAGTTTATCCCAATGAATGAAAATTGGGTTATGGAGTTCCCTTGCAAAAATTCGACAGCCTAACGACGTCAATTCCAAATTCAGAAAAAGAGTTGATGATAGATAAAAAGGGTATCTCATCACTTGGTCATAAAATTTACATCAATAAGGATATTTACGAACATATCCCAACATAATAATATGTGAATTAAAAGACATAACAAAATAAGTCTTTTAAAAAGGGTAGGGTGAAAGGTTCCCTTACCGACTTGGGTAACTTTCAAAATGTACAACCCATTGAATAAGGGTCATACAATAAATATGTAGATACCCATAATGAAATTATATTACACAAAGAGTATAATAATTGGATGTAAATACACCACTCAAAGGAAATGGTGGAAAATATAGCACAAATCTCAAGGGACTAAAAGTGAGATGAAAAATCCCTTACGAAAACTCAGCAGCCTAACGGCGCCACTTAAAACTTCCAAAATGTATTGATGAGGGAAAATAGGGTATCTCATCATATGAACATAAAAATTACAGTAAGAGTAATATAAAAGAACATCCCAATCATAATAAAGATGATCTTAAAAGGAATGACATAAAAGAGTGTACTTAAAAAGAAAGAGAGGGGTAGGATCCCAAACCTTGGGTCCGACTTGAATCGATCATTCTTTAATCTCCTGAATAATAAACTTGAGTTAATTTATACTTCCTTAAGAACCTTTTCAAGTTAATTTTTCCTTTTATATCACTTATTACCATGTTATGAACAGTATTTTATTATTTAAGTTAATAATGGTCATTTTAACGATCATTGGTACTTGAGTCAAAAAATAGACTCTTTATAATTAAAAGTTGTTCATGTGGTAAAATATCCATTATATCCAGAATTTTATTCATGATTTAGATATCATATATATCATATATCTAGTATATTCATGAATTAATAATATTACATAACATTTACAGTTAAGAAATGAAATGCACCATTCATGGAGACGGTAAGTCGTACGTACGCATGAACGCTACTTCCATTTCTATTTCATATTTAATGGAATTAAAACATAATGATACATAATATTATTTTAATTCAAGTATGGTATAATATATAATATCAATAAATATATCCGTTATATTTACCGCATATGGTATTAATGAATCAAATCACTTTGAGGTGGCGGTAGTCCGCACTTCCTAAAAGGAAGATATCTCGTATACCCATAATGGAAGCCATAAAGGTATTCCATAAATGAAAAATACAGAAGCTTAATGAAAACAAAAACATATTATATATCATATATAAATGTAGTGACATCATAATGGCCACCAGGAAAGTTGTTAAGAGAAGATTGAACAATCATCATTTCGTGAGGCAGTAATTCGCCATCCATAGAAACAGTATGTTCTTTAACCATTTGATGAAGGTGTGTGTAAGTTTAGATCTAATACTTAACATAAAAATATCCTAGTATATTTAAGATACTGGCGTTGTTACAAATTAAAGGAATAAAAAGAGTTTAGGGAGGTGGAGAAGCAAAATAAAACAAAAGGACTCAAGTGAAGACATTACCTTAAAAACGGGTAACTCCGTTTGGTTTGAGCTCAAAGGCTTCCTTGGGAAGACTTCTGACCAAAGTGAGGCTTTTAAGAGTTATATAGGGATGTGGAGAGACAAAATGGGCAGGATTTGGCTGAGCCAAAGGCTTTGGAATTGTGGGAAAGGAGGTAGAGGTGGGGGCCTTTTATAAGAGGAGAGGAGGGGCACTCTTGGGAAGTAAAGAAATGTTACTTTATTTTAGAATGAGTTTCGGATTTTAATGGTCCCAAATTGATGTATTTCTAGGATAAGGTTATAAGGTTTATAAATCAACCCATACAATAGGTTTTGGACATGTGTAGGTATTATATTGTACATTATCTTTCCATTTTATTTAAATCGTTAAATAATGAGGTCATCGCTGCATCATCATGCTGTCATAAATAATTTATTTTATGTAATGTTTAAAAATTATAAAAAAACTACTATGATGTAGTAAATCTTTTTATATTTCTAATGACTATTTATAGTCAAAAATCTGACTTGAATAACCTCATTTAAAAATTGTTTTAGTAAAACAACTCATGTTTGTGTCATTTTAATTTTAGCATTAAATAAAAAGGTATTTATGTCATTTTCCAACCAAAGTGGATCCATGGGGTCCCCAAGTTGACCCATGGATTTTCATGGTCGGCCATGGCTCATCCAACGAGGGCAGGACATGTTTCTAGGTCATTTCATATTATTAAAACATTATTTTTACCTTAAACTATACTAATTACCTCTAATCGCGATTAAAAACATAATAAGTTACTATTCACCAAAAAATTATTTTAATCCCATTGAACCACATTTTACTTCTTAATGACAACCATGTATGTCGGAGTTTTGAAATTCAAAACACAAAGGTGGAAAAATTTCATTTAAACATAAAATCAGTTTTTATAAGTACCACTTAGTGGTTTCACTATTCATCAAAAATTTAAGTTTTTCAGATAACTACCAAAAATTCACCCTAGGATATATTTGATATTACGAGTTCAAAAATGATGTCTATTTTAAAAAATTCAAAACATATAAGTTGAATTAAATAATTTAATAATTAATTCCCGTTGTCAACACAAATAGCGTGTTTTTAAGAAACAATATCTATTAAAAGATTAACAGTAGTTTAAGTCCATATTCAAAGTGAAATTAATTCCAAAGACCACCATTGGATTTAATGGTAAAAATATATTCTGATTTCACTTTAAAACCAATTTAAATGATAATCTAATCATATAAATAAATTAGAATAAAAAGAGGTTTTGAATTAAAATACAACATTTTTCACTATTCATTAAAAAATGTACTTTATCGGAAAAATACCAAAAATTTGCACAAAGTAAATTTTGATGTCCCGATTCTAAAGAAGAATTTTATTTTGTCAGATATAACACATAAAATTATCAAAAAGTGGATTTAAAAGAGGTTCTCCATCAAAAGGTGGTTAATCGACCTTTTAAAGAATATTAAAATGTTGGCGCTTAAAATTGGATTCATTCGCATTTTTAATCCTCTAACATTTATTGTAAAAAGTAAAAATATTTGACAAAGATATATAATCATTTTTTAGTTAGTTCTATTCATTCCTACCATCACAACAGATAGGTGTTAACTACCATTTAAAATAATATTATTGTATTATTAGAGTGCAACGTATGATTCCCAAGAAACTCGTTGTTGCGTGTTGGGTACGCCATCGAGAATAGCATCCCCTTTAAATTTATATTAATATTTTATTCACAAATATGGATAAATTTGAAAATGTCATACTCTTTATTTACCTAGGGTGCTACATCCTTCCCCCTGTTTTGGAATTGCGTCCTCACAATTTTAAAATTGGGCTTGGAAACTTCATTGAAAATCCCACATCAGAACAAGAGTCAGTAAAAAAATCACTTTAAAATAAAGAAAGATAAGTACAAAGGTCACCCGAGTTAACCCACACTAGGATTCCAAGTATTAAAATATGGACATGGAGGAAAAAACAAAGGGTCATGTTCTGATGGAGAGTGATAGTAAACATGTCTAGGAGAAAGTTAACCATAAGAAAGTCACAAACTTGTGATGGGTTAAACGGTATTCGATTACCCGGTAGGAAAAGTTAATAGACAACACTTTTGTTTTATGTTACTCTTCATTGAGAAATTTATTTTTGATCTTAATGAAACATACTTACTTGTCATGTTGACTTTCAACTTTTACTAGATTTCTTACACAGACTCATACTTTCCCCAAAATATGAGAATTTAGGAAGACTTGATCACATTAAGAGTACTATAATCAACTTCTAGAGAATCACCTAATCCACAAAAGAGAACTATATACTTCCCATATCTTTTTTAGACCTTAACCAAAACCAAAACCAAAAATTTTAGTACAAGATCGGATAATCCTGAAAAGGATATCCCTTTATAAAAAGAAAATCTATTCTTAATTTCAAAAATTTGTCCAACAAAACCCAGTGTTCAAGGAGGACCATCTGATAAAAAATTTGTCCATAAAATTCTTCAAAGTAAACCAAACTAATATTGAAACCCAAATATTTTAAGGATTTAATCACATAGTCTTCCAAGGTACAAATTAACTTTTATCTCCAAATAACATAAATTGCTCTTAAATTATCATATTGAAAAGTAATTAACCTAATCACATATCCTCTATGATTGTTTAATCATTTCAATAGATAACCCAAAATAATCATAGTCTTGATTCCTAAAATCATCTAACTAAAAAGAATTAGTCAAACTAACCACGGACTTCACGTAGTCCAGTGGTAGGCGATAAATACTAGTTGCAGTTTGGTTGTGGGTTCGATTCCCACAGCTTTGTCTGGCGTGACGGGTTGCCACACAGTCTGCGTGTTGTCCTTTTTCCAAACTATATAATTCTCAAATCATTCCCCAAAAATAGATAAAATCATCAAAAATAAGCATAACATAATTTAACCGCAATTTTATCTCATGCCTTTCACTTCCATAATAACATATAGTAACCCATAATTACCTCAAAATTAAGGATCATATAAACCCAAATGTTTCTTTATAACTATGTCCACAAAATAACAGATAACTATTCCTTGAATAAAATTTTCATATATTAAACATCAGGGTTACACATACTATAAAAAGTCTTCTAATGTAACCCCATCATCAATAGAGAATTAATACTCTTAAGAATTTCACCATAACTCTTAAAGCCCTTATATGTTGACTTCTTACTCATTCAACATTCTTCATGATCCATTAACCATTCCTTTCAAACTTATTCTGAAATAATTCTTTCCTACAAACAAAATAATGAATCATATCCTAAGATTCCAAAATAGGAATACAAAAGTTATGAAATAATCCATACCTTTGATTGGTCATTGTCAGTTTCTTCGTCCTCAATCGGAATGGCATTAGGTATTGGTAAACGAATATTTGTACGATCTTGGTGATCACATTAATGAAACTTCTTCATAGGACATGTTTATCCATAATGACCATTAACACCACATTTAAAACATTCAATTGATCCCTCATAAAGTACTTCTTTCCCTTTCCCCGAGTCAATTGGATGCTTCCTTTTTCCATGGAAAGTTCTTGCTTTAGGACCTTCATTTCCACATCTATAGAATATTTCTGTCCCTTTGAAACATTTACCTAGGTGTTTCTTTCCATATATTTGACACATAGGTTTTTTAACACACATACCTTTATTGTTATTGCCTATAGTTCCATAGGGATTTGTTTCATGCATATATGATGCCTTAGAGAAATCACCAAGGTTTTGGTGGTTAATCATGACTCCAGATAGTTGGTTGAGGATAAACACGAGAGTTCTCATTGCAACTCCCATATCATTCAGTTGCTTTCTCAAAAAAACTGTCACAGTTTCCTTCACATCCACTGTTACTTTGGTGCCTGCTAGATCCAGCCATTTACTAAAACCAAAAGGTCAGTGTGGGTGTATCAACAAAACCATCATGTAATAATGAGGAATAAAAACACTAAGATATACTTACTCATTCACTTTATCTAAAACTGGGACTCTTTATGAAATCCTAACCATTATGGTAATGTCACTTATGCTTAAAGAATACCCTAACCTCTAAAGTTATCTAAACCGACATCTGATACCAACTATAAGGCCCCATCTTTAAACCATACTTAATCTTGACTTATTACAAGATTACACATTGAGGATCTTTTCTTGTTTAGAGTTTTAGAAAATTAGATCATAAAAATTTCATTACATTCTACATTTAAACAAAGTGGTTACATAAAAGATAGTATTCATTTTTTCCCATCAATGAAAACATATTTAAAAATAAAGCATGGATTCTTTCTTGACACTTCCTTGACATTATCATCATATCATGAACCTTTCCCTTGACCTGTGAAAAACATTTCAAAAAATACTTGGGATGAGCATAAAAAGCTCAGTAAGGGTTATAAAAATATGGAAAGGAAACATGAGTTCATATATACATAATAATTAAATCATACTTTACCCATAAAACATAGGCTTATCAAATCATGAATAAATCATAGAAATCATAATACATAAAAGTTAACTTGAGGCATTCATAACATTCTTACATAGGGAGTAACCCTCTTGGTTACGTTTGGAATACCCACCACAGTATATTCCCTAAATCTCTTCAGAGAAACCTTAACGTTTCACTCCATCGCGTTACCCAATTCATTAGAGAGCTATATCGGGCTCACCCGCCCTTAGTTTATCACAGAACCACCCATCTTCATAATAATTCCCAAGAACCACAACATAATCGTATCATATAAAACATGAATAAAGGAAGCATAACATTTCCACCTTTCGATCATAAGATATCAATACAACACATTGATATAAAAACATTATGAAAACCATTTTCAATACCAAAATAAAAGAAAAGTAAAACAGGGAATTTATTTTTCTTTTTTAAAAAAGGTATGCTTCTAGAGGAAGCCGAAACTCAAATAATGGTCACGGCGGCGAAGAAGTCGTTGTCGCCGCATACATACGACCAAAACATTCCCTTTTGTCGTTTCGTAAAACGCTTTGTATAAAAAATATTCCTTTTGGATAAATGTAAAATTCAATGAGATTTATACACCGTATAAAATAATGTTGTGTATAAAACAAAATATGCCTCAATGAAAGGAGATTTTGACGAAGCCCCATACAAAGATGGTATCCTTGGATTAAGGATAAACCAGTTACATAAATATTTGTGACAAATGAATACATGAAATATAAGTGGGTATTAAGTGTAAAACAATCAGAGGACATTCAAACATAATTATAGAACGACATATTCAAGGTGTACAAGTTTATCCCAATGAATCAAAATTGGGTTAAGGAGTTCCCTTGCAAAAATTCGACAGCCTGACGACGTCACTTCCAAATTCATAAAAAGAGTTGATGAGAGATAAAAAGGGTATCTCATAACTTGGTCATAAAATTTACATCAATAAGGATATATAAGAACATATCCCAACATAATAATATGTGAATTAAAATACATAACAAAATAAATCTTTTAAAAACAGGAGGGTGAAAGGTTCCCTTACCGACTTGGGAAACTTTCGAAACGTACACCCCATTGAAGAAGGGTCATACAATAAATATGTAAATACCCAAAACTGAAATTATATTACGCAAATAGTATAATAATGGTATGTACATACACCACTCAAAGGAAATGGTGGAAAATGTAGCATAAATCTCACAGGACTAAAAGTGAGATGAAAAATCCCTTACGAAAACTCAGCAGCCTAACGGCGCCACTTAAAACTTCCAAAATGGATTGATGAGGGAAAATAGGGTCTCTCATCATATGAACATAAAAAGTACCGTAACATTAATATAAAATAACATCCCAATCATAATAATGACGAGCTTAAAAGTAATGACATAAAAGAGTGTACTTAAAAAGAAAGAGAGGGGTAGGATCCCTTACCTCGGGTCTGACATGACTCGATCGTTCTTTAATATCTTTAATAATAAACTTCAGTTAATTTCTACTTCCTTAAGAACCATTTTCAAGTTCATTAGTCTTTTTATATCACTTATTACCATGTCATGAACACTATTTTATTATTTATGTTAATAATGGTTGTTTTAACCATCATTGGTACTTGAGTCAAAAAATAAACTCTTTATAATTACAAGTTGTTCATGTGGTAAAATATCCATTATATCCAGAATTTAATTTATGATTTAGATATCATATATATAATATATATCTATTATATTCATTCATTTATAATATTACATAACATTTAGAGTTAAGAAATGAAATGCGCCGTTCATGGAGACTGTAAGCCGTACGTACGCATGAACGCTACTTCCATTTCTATTTCTTCTTTAATGGAATTAAAACATAATTATACATAATAGTATTTTAATTACAGTATGGTATCATATATAATATCATTAAATATACCCTTTATACATACCACATATGGTATTAACGAATCAAATCACTTTGAGGGGGCGGTTGTCCGCACATCCTAAAATGAAGATATCACGTATACCCATAATGGAATCCATAAAGGTATACCATAAATGAAAAATACAGAATATTAAGGAAAACATAAAAATATTATATATAATATATAAATGTAGTGACATCATAATGTCCACCATGAAAGGTGTTAATAGATGATTGAACAATCATCGTTTCGTGAGGCAGTAATTCGCCATCCACAGAAACAATATGTTCTTTAACCATCAGATGAAGGTGTGTGTAAGTGTAGCTCGAATACATAACATAAAAACATCCTAGTATATTGAATATAATGGTGTTGTTACAAAATAAAGGAATAAAAAGAGTTTAGGGGTGTGCAGAAGCAAAATAAAACAAAAGGACTCAAGTGAAGACATTACCTTAAAATTGGGTAACTCCCTTTGGTTTGAGATCAAAGGCTTCCTTGGGAAGACTTATGACCAAAGTGAGGCTTATAAGAGTTATAGAGGGATGTGGAGAGACAAAATGGGTAGGGTTTGTCCGAGACAAAAGGTTTGGAAGTGTGGGTAAGGAGGTAGAGGTGTGGGCCTTTTATAAGAGGAGAGGAGGGGCACTCTTGGAAAGAAAAGAAATGTTACTTTATTTTAGAATGAGTTTCGGATTTTAATGGTCCCAAATTGATGTATTTCGAGGATAAGGTTATAAGGTCTATAAATCAACCCATACAATAGGTTTTGGACATGTGTAGGTATTATATTGTACATTATCTTTCCATTTTATTTAAATCGTTAAATAATGATGTCATCGCTGCATCATCATGCTGTCATAAATAATTTATTTTATGTAATGTTTAAAAATTATAAAAAAACTACTATGATGTAGGAAATATTTTTATCTTTAAAATTATCATTTATAGTCAAAAATCTGACTTATATAACCCCATTTAAAAATTGTTTTAGTAAAACAACTCATGTTTGTGTCATTTTAATTTTAACATTAAATAAAAAGGTATTTATGTCATTTTCCAACCAATGTGGATCCATGGGGTCCCCAAGTTGACCCATGAATTTTCTTGGTCGGCCATGACTCATGAAATGAGGGTAGGACATGTGTCTAGGTCATTTCATATTATTAAAACATTATTTTTACCTTAAACTACACTAATTACCTCTAATCGCGATTAAAAACTTAATAAGTTACTATTCACAAAAAAAATTATTTTAATCCCATTGATCCAAATAATACTTCTTAATGACAACCATGTATGTAGGATTTTTAAAATTCAAAACACAAAGGTGGAAAAATTTTCATTTAAACGGAAAATCAGTTTTTATAAGTACCACTTAGTGGTTTCACTATTCATCAAAAATTGAAGTTTTTTAGAACATTACCAAAACTTCACCCTAGGATATATTTGATATTCCGAATTAAAAAATGATGTATATTTTAAAAAATTAAAAACATATAAGTTGAATTAATTAATTTAATAATTAATTCTTGCTGTCAAAACAAATAGTGTGTTTTTAAGAAACAATATCTATTAAAAGATTGACACTAGTTTAAGTCCAATTTCAAAGTGAAATTAATTCCAATGACCACCATTGTATTTAATGGTAAAAATATATTCTTATTTAAATTTAAATAAAATTTAAAAGATAATCTAATCATATAAATAAATTAGATTAAAAAGAGGTTTTGAATTAAAATACAACATTTTCACTATTCATTAAAAAATAAACTTTATCGGAAAAATACCAAAATTTACACAAAGTAAATTTTGATGTCCCGATTCTAAAGAAGAATTTTATTTTTTCAAATATAACACATAAAATTATCAAAAAGTGGATTTAAAATAGGTTCTCCATCAAAATGCGGTTAATCGACCTTTTAAAGAATATTAGAATGTTTACGCTTAAAATTGGATTCATTCGCATTTTTAATCCTCTAAGATTTATTGTAAAAATTAAAAATATTTGAAAAAATATATATAATCATTTTTTAGTTAGTTCTATTCATTCCCTCCATCACAACAGCTAGGCGTTAACTACCATTTAAAATAACATTATTTTATTAATAGAGTGCAACGTAAGATTTCCAAGAAACTCGTTATTGCGTGTTGGTTACCCCATCGACCATAACATCCCCTTTAAAGTTATTTTAATATTTTATTCACAAATATGGATAAATGTGAAAATTTTATACTCTTTATTTACCTGGGGTGTTACATAGATTGTTACTTGTACTTATTTAATGCTTTTATATTATTGAGGATATTCCATCGGTTATCTTAGTTATTTCCATTACGGAAGAGATTCAGAATATTGGAGGGTTTGGGCTGTAAGGATTAGATAAAATAAATAACGAGGGATTGATGGTTTTAAATGGTTTCCCATGTATGGATGAAACATTATATATTTTTTTAAGATAATATATGGGTGATATAGTGTTGTGTTGAGTAATCATTAAAAAATCTAGATGGAATTTCTTATTTTATGTGACCAGTAATAAAAATAGTTACACCAAAACATAGATAAAATAATTTAAATAAAAAATAATTTCTTAAATATGAAACTATACTACAAAAAAATTAAATATAAAATAATATAAAACTATAAAAAATTTGATTTAATAAATTCAAGTCTACTAGTAGGAAAAGGTTTAGTAAAAACGTCTACAATATGATTTTATCGCCAAAAAAATCATAAGAGTAATCTGCATTTTGTGCATGATCTCTCAAGAAATGGTGTCTCAAATGTTATAAATATTTCTATAATGATTAATTTGATTTTTTGAAATGTTGATAAAACTAGTATTATCACATTTGAAAGAAACAAAATTAATATTAATTAAAAATCGAATAATGTATTTTCATCCATAAAAATTATTTGAAATAACATCCTACAACAATATATTATATGTAAGAATTTTGTAATTATATAGAATGTTTAATCTTATTTTTAAATTATATGAGATATTCACCCAGAAAATGATAGGTTATTAAGGTCATTTTGATATCAAAATTACATCTATAAAAATTAAAATCCATATTTTATGTTCATGTGAAATCATAATTTTTTGGAAAAATAATTTAAAGAGTTACATGTACCTTTAAGTACCATAAAATTATTTTCATAACATTTAAATTTGATTATTTAGGATTGGATTGAAACATTACCCAAATACATACTAAAAACATAAAGTCTAGTTACTTTAAATATGTTATAATAAACATAAAATTGTTCTTCTATACAACTTTCTGTCTTCTAGTTTTAAATGATCATCCATTTAATTTTTAATATTGTATCACATATTAGTCAATTAAGAATTCATTCAATCCCAAACATCTAAATTAAATAAATTATGTATTTTAATTGGTTTAAAATGTTTAAAAAACATTTGGTAATTTTTAAAACGTAAGGAATATTTTAAATCTCTAATCATACAAATTTCAAATTAAATTTCTATACGTTTTGAAATATCATTACATCATTTTGTAATTTTTGATCCATAAATAACGTCATTGACATATATTTTTATTGAAAAAAAATTGAGGATGAAATTTTCTTAAATTATATATGATATTACATTAAAAATATTAAACCATTTGATAATATAAAAGAAATTAATATTTCATACCATGCTCTTGGTGGTTGTTTATGTTCATATAGATCATTGATAAGCATACAAATAGAATTTTTAATGTAAGGGTGTCCAAAAACATTAAGTATCTCTACATAAAAATACACTATTAAAAATAATATTAAAACCCCATATTTAACATCATAAAATATAATTTAAAATTAAAAAAGATCAATATTATAGAATTACTCTAAATGATTCAAATAAAACATCATGGGAAAATGTATCTTCATAGTGTATTCATTATTTTAAATTGCATCCTTTTTAAAATAATGTATCTTTGTTACTTTTTATTGTGCCTTGATCATCTTATTTGAATTTAAACACCAATTATGTACCAATCACAAGATAGACAGAGGGCCTATGATCTAATTCCTATATATTGTTCCTTTGAATTGATTTAACTCTTCTAGTATAGATAATAAAAATTCATCAGTTAAATATTCCTCAATATTTTCAAGTTCTACCTAGGATATAAAGGAAGATAATTACACCAGGTTACATACATTTCAATGGGTTCTAACTCCATAATCTATGATTCCAATATATTTTTCTGATGAATGGTCTTTAAGATTTCTATATAATCTTGGAAGGACATTTTTTAGTTCATTTCTATCAACCGTTAGAAGATTTAGATGAAAATAATACAGTTCAAAATCATCATCCTTATTGTTGATAAAAACAGATTCAGGTATCATTTCATTACGATAATCATTGTCACATTAGTTTGAGTTATTTAGTGATCAAAATGACATATTTTATCAAACATAACATGGGTTGACTAATCAAAAATCCATTAACTTTATTTGAGAAATCTATAGTCATTTCATGTTTTAAAGTATCGTAGGAAAATAACATCATCATATTTTGTATCAAACATACCTATATCATCCTTGGTGTTCTAGATGTAATTTTTTTATTTAAATGCACTAATGTATCCGAACTTTGGTATTCTATTATTATATAACTCATAGAGAGTTTTCTTTTATACAAGTCTTATGATAATACAGTTAATGACTTAAAATCATGTGTTAATAGCTTTAACATAAAAATATGTGGCAATTTTATATTAACATTAATTGGTTATAGAATTTTCATGTCAATTACTATTCCTCATTTCAAAAAAAAATTCTAGTGATGATTCCTAAGGGTAGAAAATGGATTTTTAATACAATTTTTTTAATACATTGAATTAAATTCATGGTTCTCCAATTCACCTCCATTATTACTTCTCAATATCACAATTTTAGAATAGTTTTCATTTTGTATATGCTTACATAAATTAATAAAAATATAAAAACCATCACTCTTTAGTATTAAAGAGTAATCCCATGTAAATCTTAAAAAATAATCAAGCAATGCATAAACGATTGATTTACTAGCAAAAATTTTCATTTTAGTAAGTCCCAAAACCATATGGATTGGATTTAGAGGTCTATATGTAGAAACGTCATTAATTGGATTCAAATATTACTTGTGTTTATTTGTCATTTAATATATATCACATAGTTTCTTTTTATCCAATTTAATTTAATGAAAGTCATAAATCATATGTTTCTTAGAAAAACATTTAAAGGAGTAAACAAAATAATTCCCAAGAAATATTTTCCAAATCCATGACTCATCAACATTATAATTGAAAACATTTATATTTTTTCTACATAAATAATTAATATATAATGTATATACATTCTATTTTCTAGGTGATTTGACCATGATAGATTTATCATTGCAAACTAATCATGCATTTTTAGAAAAATAAAATTAATAATGTTCATAAAATGTTGAGAAATACATTTCACTATATTCTCCTAGACTTCAATTTAAATGAAAATATTTTTCATAATAGATAAAGGATTTCAATAAAATATGATTCAAATATGTTTTACATTTTCATTTCCACCAAATGTGAGATAACGTCAATCAATAATAGAGATTTACTGATATTTAAAGAAATCTCTAGTCATATTTCTTGAAAAACCACTTTTCAAAAAATATTTTTCAATGTTGTTCATGTGATTTTTTCCCTATAATTATATATCAAAAAATAATAATTCGTTAGAACCCAAACTCTTTTAGGTCCAAAAATTTTAGTTCTATGAGATTTATGAATTCAAATATATTTCTCTTTTCTAGAAAAATAAGAAACAAATTTGTGGGTTTTTATGAAAATTACGTTTAATTCCAAAATTTGAGGAATTTTCATATTTGAAAAGATAAAATAATTTCAAATTTCTCTAAAATGAAAATGGGTTTCATTTTGTGGTTTTTCTCTATGAGAACAAGGCATAAAATAGTTTTTTTATTTAATAATTTCACCCAGATATTCTATTAAAAAAAATTATTTTTTGTGTTGATTTTAACAGAAAATTTATTATAAATAAAATTATACATTTTTTTCATTTTTTTGAATAAAATGTAATGTATTTATACTAATTTCATAGGTTCTATATTATCATAACATGTTCAATATATGAGGCAGTGGTATTTTCCAATTCAATCCTAAAAACATATTTTTTTATTAATCCCTTCAATTACATGAATGTTTTATTATATGAGTTATTTATATATTTAAATTTCTTCTTTAATATTTCAAAAGTAGTTTATAACATGGTACAATATTCATTTAATATTTCATATGAGAAAAGTTTCATTTTATTATTCATTATCATTCATAGAAGATTAGAAATAATGTACCTCACCAAAATGTATCCTAGAGCATATGTTGTCATTTTTATTAATAGATCCAAATTGTAATTTTGATGAAGTGTTCATTCTAGATTCTTCAGAAGCACTCTAGGTGTCCTTATAATCATTCTTTCGTTTTTTTATTTTATCCAAAATTTAAGAAGTATTTACTTTGTGTAATTTTTATCATCCTTATGTTTGTGATTGTCAGACTTGACATTTCCCAGATTCATTGACTTATAACATATTTATTCTCTAATATTGTCACCAAACTTATTATACTTATTGATGGGATTCATGAAATTAATTATATTGTTTTAATTTTTTTAATTTTTTTAGAAAACTACGAAGTTCATCATTTGATGTAGAATAAATTTATAAATCATTATCATTAGATTTTTTCAATATTTTTATTCCGTTTTTCTTCTTATGATTCATATAAGTACACCCCTTCAATGTTGAATTTTAATTCATGACCATTTTATATTTTCCATCTTGAGATCCCATTTGATATTTTTATATCATAACAGATCAAATGAGATCTATAATCGTTAAACTTTTGACTTCTTTAGATTTTTTGATGGTATCTGATCTTCCACTCCACTTTGGTGGTAATACATATAGCACTGTTATTTCATTCTTGGTCTCAGGGATAAGTTTTCAAATTGGTGAAATTTTATTTATAATCTCACCAAGTATTCCATTCATCATATTAACTCATTCTCAATATACCATTTTTATTTTGTTCAACTTCTGTTTAGTAGTATCATATCTAATATCCTTTACATTTCAAGTACATTCATAAGAAAATATTATTGAGATATATAATTCCGTAGTTGTGTGACACATAGAAACTCTGTCGAACTCATAAAGTCCCATGCCACATATTATAGCATTCATAGCCTTAGAGTTTAGATCATAGTATTATTTGTTTATAAAATCCCATGTTTCAAGTTTTTTATTTGGTAATTGATAGGGAATTTTTTCTAAAATATTTACTTTTAAGCAAATATTTTTCTGATATATTGTTGTCCAAGCCTTCCAAAAACAAAAATAATCATTATTTCAGTAAATATCTCCATCCATTAATGTGAATTATCATTTATCAACCATAAATTCTCTTTAATAACAATTATTAGGGATTCATCCTTTGAAATATATGAACAAAATAATTATTATCTCTAATAAAAATTTTGTTTCTCAGATAATTTCAAACTGAAAAATCAAGAAGGGGTGAATTTAGTTCCATTAAATTTATCAGTATAAAACCTCCCTCTTAAAGGTATGCGAGTGTTAATATATTCATTGATATAAATCTGTAGTTGAAATGTAAATTCTTACAAAAATGATATTTAACCTATTATATTTATAGTGGTTTGGGGAAAAATACCCTAACAATCTTCACCAACACTCTAATATGTGAGATTGGTGATTTTCACTATGACGTCCCTTTTTATGGGGGATCCACTTATGTATAGGAAGCTATCACTTATTACAAAGGTCCATGATCATTCAAAAAGTATCTCCCTTTACAAGACCTATCTAAATCCTCAACACACACTATTGCAATGATTGAAAACTAAAAGAGATGGATAAAATTTTTAATAATTATTGCGACACACAATTGTATGACGCAATCAGCAGTAGGTGATGATGCATCTTGAGAAGATGATAGTCATCAATAAATTTTTCATGATGATCTTGGGTTTCAACTGATAGATATGAAAATTAAGAACATGATTTATATATATTATCTTATCTATGTATATTAATTATTCATTACCATTATCAGAGTATTCATATGTACGTGCATTCTACCCTTCTTATCATCAATTATTTTCATCTAGAGAATAAATATTCCTTTTATATCTCATCTTGGGTTTTTAAATTAAGTAGTGAGAAAATTATAGTGGTTGAGTAGAAAGTATTTTTAGAACTTAATATTCTAGGAAATTAACAATTCACAGTTATTCATTCCAAATGTAGAATGAGATTCTCCAGAGGAAATGTCCATGTTTTTATTCGTTGGTTCTTTTCTATTTTGAAAAAATGACACTTTATACAAATAGATATTTCAATAAATAAAAGATACCTCTTTTGATACATTCTAAAATCATGGAATGAATTATCATGAAATTGGTAATGAAATCATGAAATTAAACATTATAAATAATTCATAATAATATAACCAACTGGTAGAATATTATTACTATGGTATTTATGATAGTGACATTATAACATAAAATAGATCTTTATATTCTTCAGAGTATAAGAGAAACTTAATTCAACATTGTTTTGGATAGTTATTCATTGGAATATAAATATGTTATAGAGGTGTTATACCGAGCTATCAAGGCTACTTCTAGACTTTGTAAGAATATCTCTTACAAATAACCAATTTAAAAATTAATGAATTTTCATAATCATTATTATGACTGAATTAAGAGACAATTCAATAATAATTTTTTGAACGATTATATCTTATATAGTATTTAAACTTCTAATATGGGGTTTTAGGAATTGGTGTAGACAAAATATATTCTATAAAAAACTAGATTCTCATAACATAATATATTTTCTTTTATGGAATATTTTGCACGCCATAAGATAATAAATTATAGATTAGGAATATGATATATTAATTTTATGTTATTATAATCTGAAATACTTAGGATAAAATAAATATAATAAAAATAGTGATTTTTTGAATTATTAAAACACATACAAACAGATATAGGTTGAAGAAATATAAGTTTTTCCAACAAAAATATTCAATCCTTTTAAAGAAAAAACAGTCAATGGAAATAATTATCACTAGAAGAAATTATATCATTAGAATATACTATGGAAAGTTTTTTACTAATGAAAAAATTCATACAAATATATTTATTAGAATTTTACCTTAGTGAAGACCATTTCCACTAATAGATGATCATGTCCTGAGTAAATAGATCTTGGTTCCTATTTCAAGTTATATAATTCCCTTCATAGTCCATATATCATTCTTCAATTAGAGTCAAGGATAAAACATAAATATTTTCAATAGATACATATTCCTCATGGTCATAAATTATAAATTTTGATTTCATATCCATTTGATATACTTCAAAGTTCTTGTGTGTAGCCATAGATTAAAAATTATAATTAATTTTAAACGTGCTAATAGAGAGAAATGTTATGAAATTTTATTGCATTCCTTTTGAGAATAACTTTTTTAAACAAGCATAGACTTGTTCATTATGACCATAACATTTTTAGTAAATATGTTTCTAAATAACCATTTAGTGCCAATGACATTCTTATAGTTTCTTCTAGAGGAATTCCCCCAAGATGATTTTGTATCAATCTAATATAACTCATAATTCATAGATTTTAACCATTCCACATGATCTAAAACGTCATTTAATATTAATAGATCAATATGTGATATGATTGTGGTGTGGTTTCCTACAATCTACCTTCATATTTCCTTAAAAATTTATCTGTGTTATTTAATATTATTCTCAATAAGAACATTCCTTTTTAACAAATAAAAATTATTACTTTCATCATCCCAAACCACTTATTGATAATAAATATATTCTAAATCGACATCATTAATAAATATTATTATAAAATATTCTATTTCATCATACTGGTTTGTAATCATAATCCTATTCTTATCTGAAATTTTAAATTTTTCTTAAGTAGATTGATCTATTTTTTTGTAGTTTTCAAAAACACTGTTAGCAAGACACTGTAAAATTGTTGGAATATATTTCATATACACATGTACCCACATACTTCTAATAATAACACCATAAATATTAGATCATTAGAATTATCTTAAAAAATTCACATCTTGTTACTCATGATCTATATGAATAAAAGAATTCAACATAATTTATTGTACATGAAGATTGGTTTCCTTTTCTTAAAAATATTAAAATGAATGAAATGTTTCATATATATGGAAATAAATATATTATATAAGTGTATAATAACACTCAAAATCCCTCTACAAAAATACATTGATATTTTAATTTTCCAACGCATTGTCATTACTATATTGATAACACTCATATTATTTCTCTCTATGAACTCATTTTGTTGAGTTTTGTAAGCTGTGCTGAATTAATTTTTAATTCCATGTCCATTAAGGAAACTTTATAATGCATAATTGGTAAAATAAATCATATGGTCTGATCTCAATTTATTAATTTGAAAGCACAACTTGTTTTTAGCCTATATTTTATAAACATTGAATATATCAACTCTATCAGATTTGTTATTGAAGAACATTACGTTGGTCATATGAGTTAAATAATCTCTAAATATTACGAAATATAAATTACTCATTGTTGATCCTTTTAAATTACTATATTAATCAGTGTTTATATATTATAATGGGATAGAAGAGGGAGTATCTACCTTTTGGGGGTTTTAAGTTACCAATCCCTTTTGTAATGTTTCACAAATATCATGTTTTACATTATTTGACTTTCTAAGATCATTAGAAGCATAATTATTGCAAATTATACTTAGAATCCATTATCCTAGATTTCAGGACTTTTATGAAACAAAATTTTTAATCCGATATTTCGGGCCTTTTATGTAACAAAAATTGTTAAATCACCTATCAAAATTAGATTTCCATTAGTCATCCCTCCATGAGAATTGTTCATTCCATACATAATATCTTTAATTACACAATATTAATTATTGAAATTATCCTCATAATCATAATAAAAAGGTTGAATAACACATTAGGGTTGGTAGGTAGACCATTCACATATAAAAAATCATTTGATTACTATTTTCAGGTTAAATCTTAGCAAATTCAACACCGTTTTTAAGAGCTATTATTACCAAAGGTTACTGATCCACCTTCATGGTGTTCAATAATCATCAAAATAAATTAATCACAAGTCATACTGGATAATCACACTGTATTAATAATCAATGTTATTTTTTTCTAAAGACCAAAATTGAAACATTAATTGTTTGTGAATGTGGATATTTCCTTTAATTTGATTTCATATGATTTTGTTTGATTACTTTTATTATGTATTTTGATGATATCATAATTTTTGTTATTTGGATTTTTGTGATTCTTATCACGTTGGAAATATAATATATTTATCTATATTTTATTAGTTAATGAGGAAGTTTGAAAATGCTTATCTATTTCTCAGAAATTTAATGATGTTTCTATTATGTTTTTAGAAACTCTACATTTCATTTTTTAAACATTTATGTATTTATTTTACTGAATCTTCCAAATTTGTCCAATTTTCATGAAAATTGATTCTATGGAATGATAAAATGCTTATCTTGATTTCAGTAGTTTACATAAAAGTCTAAAAATTTCGTATGAATAGACGTTTAATTACTTGATGTTATGATATGCTGTTTGGAAGTAGCAGTTTTACCAGAATTGTTTTGCTTTTGTTTTTTAATGATTTCTGGACTAGTAGATGTCTTTTTTAATTGATTATTTTTTGTTGGCAAGATAATAAGTTTTTCTACAAATCCGTAGTTTTGACCAAAGTCTGAATCTACTGTTAAGAGCCATTAAAAATTCATTGAAGTTTGTCACAACATTCGGTCCAAATTTATATTAAAAGTAATGTTCATTTTTATCTCAAAATTATGGTTCATTTATTTATCTCACAAATGTATGGTTTACTGTTTATACCATATGTTACTATTCATACACTATATTACTGTTCATACCCTATTTACTATTCATACCCTACGTTACTTTATTGTTTTCTCTGATGTTATTGTTCGCTCCAAAGTTTTTTTTCACTCGGAGGATACTATTCACTCTGAATTTACTGTTCATTCAGAAGTTACTGTCTATTCCATGCAATTTTTTTAAAAAATTGATTTTCGAAAAATATATGGATTATTTTTTAACGATTTTTTTGTAAAATCATCATTAAATATAAGGCTCATAATGAAAGAGTTTTCAATGTTTTTGGTGCTATATTTAGACAGAAAATTTAATAACGTTCTTCAATGTATTTTATAAATAAATTTAGATGTTTCAAGATTGTTTAAATTTAAATGTTTGAATCTAATTCCAGAATCTGCTACTTGTCTTCAGGAACTGTTTTGACTTCGTTGGAATCATTTTAAATGGATTTAAAATTTTTTTTTGAATCATTCAGTGCTTTTATTATTCTGGAAATTTTATTAGAAGACTTATTCAAAATATGTTGAATTCCTCTTTTCGATATTTTAATCTACTAGAATAATGAAGCAACAGTTATGCTATTTTCAGGGAGATATTTATGGGATATCTTAACTTAATTAATTTTTAATATCCTAAGGAAGCAGAGTTTCTGCACATGCTAGATATTTTTATTCTCTATATATATAGTTCTCTCTTGCAGGAAAAACAACAACATAATACAAAGAGAATGTTTTGTGAACATTGAATCTGTTGTGCATTTGTAACGTCCTGTGACACTCTACTTCACCACCTGCTCAGTCTCTCAAGCACTGAATTAATTCTTTTTTCAACTACAATTTCATTGATGAGACGTGCTGAACTAATCCTCAAGAACTAGTACATGTTCTTTAGTTTTTATATTCTCATTCATCTGGTTCTGAGTATGTAACGCTACTTCTCATCTCTCACACGCACAATATTTTTTCATTTTATGCTTTTTCACACAAAATAATTATTTGTTATTCTTTTTCATCGGGTTGTGACTCCCGGATTCTGATGTCAGGATCTTAGGGTTGTGAGTCCCTGTATCTAAAGTCATGAAAGTTTGGGTTGTGACTCCCAGTATCTAATGTCAGGTTGTAAGGGTTGTGACTCCCCACACAAAAGTCAGTGTAGTGGTTATCCCTCCACTAGAAAATTATTTTGTAATTGGGTTATGATTCCCCTTTAAAAATCATTTTTAGTGCACACGTATATCTCGCCGAGAAGAGAGGTATAAGAGTAGAGTAGGCCCAATTTGGACTCAAATACTATAAAAAACATCCATGCGTTATTTAATTTTTCTGCTGCTAATTAAATATAATAATTAACTTTGATAATTAATTTATTTGATTAAAATTTTAATCTGGTCTATTCACCCCCCTCTAGACCATCTGCCATTACCCTGTCCGACCTAACAATTGGTATTAGAGGGTAACCTTCTTCAGAATATTTTTGCTCTATATTTATATTTCACTACACTTGGTTGTTCTTTCAAGAATTTATCCATTCATTTATTTTATCTTCTTTTATATTTTATTGGGATAACTTATTCCTAGACCTCATAGTCTAAGGATATCGATCTAATAAGATGGCAGGATTGAACCTGAATGATGCCTGGATTCCTCAAGAGCCACCACATTTTGATGGCAATGATTATGGATACTAGAGATCCCGAATGAAGGCATACCTCAAATAGTTGATCATTGAGCACTGATCTATCATGTTAAAACAATACACACTGCCTGAAGCTGATCCATATAATCTTACAGGAATTGATGCCACTAGATATGTCTTAAATTACAAAGTAGTTAATATTTTATATCGTGATATTAACAGAAGTGTTTTTATTCATGTTTCTGCATGCAAGTCAGCTCATGATATTTTTATGATTTAACAAGTTACTCACCATGGCTATGACAAATTGATCTGAACCAAACTTTGAATGCTTCATGCTGAGTATCAAGACTTCAATATGGGTGAAGATGAAACTGTAAATCAAATGTTCCATAGATTCACAAGCATTGTGAATGGAATGAATTCACTTGGAGAATCTCTAGAAAATCCTATACTTGTTGAAAGAGTTCTACGAGCATTACCAAATAAATGGCTTGCAAAGAAGGTTGTTGTTGATGAAAGCATGAACTTCAGAGAGTACACAATTGATGAACTGATTGGATCACTACTCCAATATGAACTGGAACTGAAGAACATAGCTGATGAGGAGACAAAAAAAAAAGAAAAGTTGTAGCTTTTAAGTCTATAAATTTTATTTATAATAATTATTATGATTCTGATCTACAGGATATTGAAAAGGAAAACATGGCTCAGATTGTAACTGGAGTCTACAAAAGAATGAAAAAGAAAGGTTTCAAAAAACTGTTTAGTAGAAAACCTCAAAAAGAAAAATATAAGGGAGATATGAAAGGTGATACAAATTACAATACTTCAGATGTAACTTGTTATGAGTGAAGGAAGAAAGGTCATATCAATCCCGGTTGAAATAAACTAAATAATAATGACAAATACAAAAACAAGGATAGAAAGGTATTGGTAACCAGCTGGAGTTGTACTGGAGAATCTAATTCTAGTGAACAATATAGAAATGAAAAAGAATCTGATAACATGGGTTTCATGGAATCACTGGATAAGGTTTGTAATTCTAGTTATTATTCTGAATGTTCTGATTCGGAATATGAATATAAAAACCCCAATGTTTTTGAATTAAATAAAGAAATTGAAAGATTAAGAAAAGATATTTTCAAAGATGATAATTTATATAATAAACATAAATAAGATAATGAAAAACTTATTTCTAAAAATAAATTAAATTTTCAAGAAAATAAAATGTTAATAAACATTGCCTCTGCTTCTCATTCAACAGTTTATGATAATTTGAAAACTGCTCATGATCTGAATGAGAAATTGAAAAAGGAAGTTGAATGTCTTAAATAAAATTTATCTTCTTTTATTCAAGGTCGTGAAAAATATAATGAGATGATGTCTTTTACTAAAAATGATAAAAATAAATATGGTTTTGGTTATGATAAAATATTACCTCAAATGTATAAAACATGTTATGTTAAAAGTAAAAATGGTTGTACTTCAACTGTTACTTGTTTTAAATGTGTCATGAATGGTCACTATGCCAATGACTATTCACTTAGATTTAAACAATCTTTGGGATATACAAAAACTAATATTTTTATATCGTTGTTATCGAGAGTACCTTACAATACATGTGTAAATTCGGAATGGGTACCTAAAAATTGTATTACTAATCCTATTGGACCCAAAGTAGCTTGGGTACGAAAATTGTCAATTAATTGATTTTGGAAGAAAAATGCCTTGGATGTTTCAAGAAAGGCATATGGTACATGGATATTGGATGCTCTAGGCATATGACTGGAGACCCATCAAAATTTACCACATACAACACATGTGATGGAGGCACTGTTACTTTTATAGACAATTCCAAAGGCAACGTAAAAGGTTTCGTTAAAGTTGGTATTTCAAATTCAACATTTATTTCCAAAGTTTTATTTGTTGAAGGTTTAAAACATAATTTAATTAATATATCACAGTTATGTGATGATGGAATGGAAGTAAAATTTCAAACTGTTAAATTTTTAGTTTTTAAAGATGATTCTTTATTATTTTATGCTAATCAAAAAGATAATATTTATACTATTGGTTTTGCAGAACTAACTATTAAACATGTAAAGTGTTTGAATTCTATATAGAATGACTACATATTTTGGCACTGACGTTTAGGTCATGTTAATTTCCAAATGTTACACAAGCTCTCAAAGCATAAGAATGTTTTACATCTTCCTTCTATGAAGAAAGAACAACTTCATGTTTCTGACACCTGTATGAAAGGGAAGCAACAAAAATTTCCTTTAGACCTATCAATCAGATAATTACTATTATTCAATTGCAGTTAGTACATCTTGATTTATTTGGTCCAACTCAAATTTCTAGCCTTGGTGGAAAGAAATACACTTTAGTTATTATTGATGATTATAATAGGTTTACTTGGGTATATTTTCTAGCTCATAAAAATGATATTTTATCTAAATTCATTGCTTTCTCTAAATTAGTTAAAAATTAAAAAGGTTGTATGATTATTTTTATTCATAGTGATAAAGGAGTTGAATTTCATAATTCATATTCTGAAAAATTATGTGAAAATAATAGATATTTTCATAATTTCTCTGCTCCTAGAACACCACAACAAAAAGGTGTTGTAGAACAGAAAAATAGAACTATTATTGAAATGGCTTGAACTATGTTAAGTGAATATAATCTGCCTAGACATTTTTGGGCTGAGGCTATTTTTACTGCATGTTATATTTCAAATACAATTCTTATTAGACCTTTTCTAAAGAAAAATCATAATGAAATATTCAAAAATAAAAATCCTAAAGTTGGTTATTTTAGAGTATTTTGATGCAATGTTTTTATTTTAAATTCAAAGGATAATTTAGATAAATTTGATGCTAAAAGTGATGAAGGTATTTTTCTTGGTTATTCTAATAATACTAAATCTTATAGAGTTTATAATAAAAGAATGATGGTTATTAAAGAGTATGTTCATGTTATGTTAGATGAAAATAACGTTAAAATAAATTCTTATTCTAATGCTATTGATGATGAGTTTAGAGATTTTAATTTTGGTGAAGATATTCCTCAAGATAAGAGTGAATTAATTGAGCGGGAGCATACTCATTCTCAACCTGGTTGAAGATCATGGAATATTTACAAAGATCATCCCGTTGAAAATGTAATTTTCAATGTTGATTCTGGTGTCAAAACAAGAAATTCTATTTTAAATTATTTTTCCAATTCTGATTTTACTTGTTCCTGTTAATATTAATGAATCTTTAAAAGACGCGAATTAGATTGTTTCTATGTAAGATGAATTAAATAAGTTTTTTAGAAATAATGATTGAACTTTAGTAGAATTGCCTAAAGATAAGTAGGTGATTGGAACTAAGTGGATCTTTAGAAACAAGCTAGATGAATCTGGACAGATTGTCAAAAACAAAGCCAGACTTGTTGCACAAGGATACTCTCAAGAAGAAGGTATAGACTTTGAACATTAATTTTCACCTGTTTCTATGTTAGAGGCAATTATAATTCTATTGGCCTTTGTGTGTTTTCATGGTTTTAAATTATATCAAATGGATGTAAAAAGCACTCTCTTAAATTGTTTTATTACTGAAGAAGTTTATGTTTCACAAACCCCTGGTTTCGAAAATGAAAAATTTCCCAACCATGTTTTTAAATTATCCAAAGCTTTATACGGTCTCAAACAAGCACCTCGTGCTTGGAATGAAAGAATTTCATTATTTTTTTTAAAAAATTGGTTTCATGAAAGGAAATGTTGATCCCACTCTTTTTATTAAAAGATATTCTGATGATATTTTAATTGTTCATATTTATGTTGATGATATAGTTTTTGGATAATATAGTGACATACATTGTAATGATTTTTTGTTATTGATGTATTATGAATTTGAAATGAGGTTAATGGGAGAATTAAAGTTCTTTCTTGGACTTCAAATTTCTCAAAAGAAAGATGTAATTTTTCTTAATCAATCTAAGTATGCTAAATATTTTGTTAAACGATTTGGACTTGGTTCCTCTAAATCCATGAAAACCCATATGGGTACTAATTGTAAATTAGATAGTGGTGCATCTAGTAAATCAGTTGATTTAATAGTTTATAGAGGTATGATAGGTATCTTGCTATATTTAACATCATCAAGACCTGATATCATTTTTAGTGTTTTTATGTGTTATATTTCAAGATGATCCTAAAGAAAGTCATATTAATGCTGTTAAAAAATAATTAGATATGTTAAAGGAGCTTTGGATTCTGGTTTATTTAATCCAAAATATAACTGTTTTGATTTAACATCTTATTATGATCCTGATTTTGGGGGCTGTATAATTGACCGAAAAAGCACATCAGGTATGCGTCATTTTTTGGGAAAATGTTTAATATCATGGTCATATAAGAAATAATTATCTGTTTATTTATCTACTGCAGAAGCCAAGTATATCACTGCTATTAGTAGTTGTGCTCAACATTTATGGATTAAGAAACATTTATATGATTTTGGTGTTTATCTTGATAAACAACCTATTTATTGTGATAATACATCTGCAATTTCTATTTCTAAAAACCCCTTACAACATTCTAGAACAAAAAATATTGATCATAGATTTCATTTCACTCGAGATCATGTGAATAAGGGTGATATTGTTTTAGAATTTTTTCCTTCTGAATATTAGCTTGTAGATATTTTTACAAAGCCTTTAGACTCTACTCAGTTTAAGAAAATCAAATTTTCTCTTGTTATGATGGAATTTTAAATTTTATTTGCTGCAGTTGTTTAGGGGGAGCATGTTTACACTTTTTTTATTTACAAAAAGGGGGAGATGTTTTGAAGAGAAGTATGGGTGAGAAATAATATGGTTTTAATCATTTTAAAAATTCATTTATGGTTTAAATGTTTTGGTTTTGTAATCAAACAAAAAGGGGGAGATTGTTTGTGCATGTGGATATTTCCTATAATTTGATTTCATATGATTTTGTTTGATTACTTTTATTATGTATTTTGATGATATCTTAATTTATGTTATTTGGATTTTTGTGATTATTATCACGTTGTAAATATAACATATTTATCTATATTTTATTAGTTAATGAGGATGTTTGAAAATGCTTATCTATTTATTAAAAATTTAATGAAGTTGTGACCATGTTTTTAGAAACACTACATTTCACTGTTTTAAAACAGTTATGTATTTATTTTACAGAAAATTATAAAGTTGTCCTATTTTCATGAAACTTAATTCTATGGAAAGATAAAATGTTTATCTTGATTTCATTAGTTTACATCAATGTCTAAAAATATCGTTTGAATGGGCTTTTAATTACTTGATGTTATGATATACTGCTTTGAAGTAGCAGTTTTTTCAGAAATGTTTTGCTTCTGTTTTTTATTGATTTCAGGACCTGTAGATTTCTTTTTGAAATGATTTTTTTAGAAAGATAATAAGTTTTTGTACAAATCCTCAATTTTGACCAAAGTCTGAATCTGCTATTAAGAGACCTTAAAAATTCGTTGAAGTTAGTCACAACATTTTATCCATATTTCTATTAATGGTAAGGTTCATTTTTATCTCAAAAGTCTGGTTCATTTGTTTATCTCACAAAAGTATGGTTTACTGTTCATACCCTAAGTTACTGTTCATACCCTACATTACTGTTCATACCCTACATTACTGTTCATACTCTACGTTACTGTTCATACCCTACGTTACTGTTCATACCCTACTTTACTATTCATACCCTAGGTTACATTATTGTTCGCTCTGAAGTTATTGTTCACTGCGAAGTTATTGTTCTCTTGGAAGTCACTATTCACTCTGATGTTACTATTCACTTCGACGTTATTGTACATTTCGATGTTACTATTCATTCCGTGCAATTTTTTAAAAAAATTGATTTTCTGCAAATATATGGAATATTTTTTAACAATTTTTTTTGTAAAATCATCATTAATTATAGAGATTTTAATGAAAGAGTTTTTAATGTTTTTGGTGCTATATATAGAGAGAAAATATAATAACGTTCTTCAATGCCTTTTATAAATAAATTTGGACATTTCAAGATTGTTTAAATTTAAATGTTTGAATTTGATTTCAGAAACTGCTACTTGTTTTCAGGAACTGTTTTGACTTCATTTAAATCATTTTAAATGGGTTTAAAATTATGTTTTGAATAATTTAATGCATTTATTATTATGGAGATTTTATTGGAAGACTTATTCAAAATATTTTGAATTCCTCTATAGGATATTTTATTCTACGGGAATAAAGATGAAACAGTTCTTCTATTTTCAGGGAGATATTTATGGGATCTCTTAACTTAATTAATTTTGAATATCCTAATGATGCGGACTTGCTTCACCTGCTAAATATTTTTATTCTCTATATATATATACTTCTCTCTTGCAGGAAAAACAACAACACAATACAAAGAGAAAGTGCTGTGAACATTGAATCTGCTATGCATTTGCAACGCCCTGTGACACTCTGCTTCACCACCTGCTCGGTCTCTCAAGCACTGAATTAATTATTCTTCAACTACAATTTCATTGATGAGACGTGCTGAACTAAACCTCAAGAACATGTACATGTGCCTTAATTTTTATATTCTCTTTCATCTTGTTCTGAGTCTGTAACACTACTTCTCATCTCTCATAAGCACTCTATTTTTTCTATTTATGCTTTTTCACAAAAAAGCATTATTTGTTATTCTTTTTCTTCGGGTTGTGACTCTCGGATTTTAAATTCAGGATCTTAGGGTTGTGACTCCCTGTACCTAAAGACAAGATTGTTTAGGTTGTGACTCCCAGTATCTAAAGTCGGGTAGTAAGGGTTGTGACTCCCCACACAAAAGTCAGTGTCGTGGTTATCCTCCACTAGAAAAGGATTTTGTAATTGGGTTATGATTCCCCTTAAAAAAATTAGTGCACATGTATCTATCTCCGAGAAGAGAGGTACAAGAGTAGAGTAGGCCCACTTTGGACCGAACTACTCTAAAAAACATCCTTGCGTTATTTAATTTTTCTGCTGTTAATTAAATTTAACAATTAAATTTTATAATTAATTTATTTTATTAAATTTTTAATCTGGTCTATTCACCCCCCTCTAGACCATCTGCCATTACCCTGTCCGACCTAACATTAATATAATATTTTATCTCTTCATTTTATTTTTTTAGTTCCCAATAATTTATCAGAACATGTAGTCAATCTAAGAGATTTTTTATACATTTTACTATATAGTTTCCTTATTTATCACATATTCCAAAAACATCCTATCGAAATTAAAATATACTCTATGTTTTCGTGCCAGAATTATTATTTTTCAAACATATATTCTTTAAAAATATTATTTCCTCTCTTCTATATGACTTCCCCTAACATCTCATCACAATTCAAAAAATGACATGTTATTTCAGTTAGTTTAGCATTTCTTCTGAAATAATCAAAAACACCATCATTAACCTTAGAACCTAAATATATGACATTTATAAAAATATTATTGATATAACTCTGTATAATTTTTTTTCTAATAATACAATTTTTATCTAAATTTGGGGTTATTGTGAGTTGCAATGATTTTAGAGTTCCTTGTTTTTCAAAAGACATGAGAGAGTGTTTCTCCCCATTTCCTTGTACTATGATTGACCATATGTTGAGTTATATTATTAAAAATTAGTTTAATAATAAATATATATATAATTATACAGAATATATTGAACTTATTTTTTGAAACATTCATATCAACTAATTTAAGGTATTCATCATTGAATTTAATAAACTTTTTAAAATATATCATTAACATATACACCACATTTTAAGCTTCAAATCACTATGAATTTGTCGTATATATTACTACTTAATCCAAAGTAATAATTTATTCAATATATTTTTTTCACCATAAAATGGTCATCGAATTTAAATCTAATGTTATTGATATAGTTAACAAGGATTTATTGTTTCTTTTTCAGAAATAAAACTTTTTTTAAATGATGTACTTGTTATCTTAAACCAATTATTTATTTTATTATTTACTGTCATAATTTTATTAAAAAATTATTCAATTTAATCACTCAATATGTTTTACTGTTTATTTTTTTTCAAAATCATCATTTTGAATTCATAATATATCAAATAATTTTACAATATGATCCATAAAATTGATAAATTTATCAATAGAATCACTTTAACATTCTGTATTAAATTAGTGGTTAGTTCCTTCTTATTTAAACATAAAATTGGATTCCTTTCATTTAGAAAATTTGAACTTTATTCTTCTATATTCAGGTGATTCATTCAAAATTATTGACTAATTCATTTTTATGTTTTTTGATTGCCTTCTATTTATGAATTAGTTTCATTTATCATAGGATTGTTAATGGAAAACAAACCAATTCCATTATATTTGTCATATATTAGTGGATACAATACTTTTATATTATTAATCTCATTCTATATTCTCTTTTAAATAATAATAATTGTTTTTTTATTGTCTCCCTTATTTTATTCATTTTCTAAGTGACCTAAATTTTTATTATCAATATGTTCTTTAAATTTCAAATTTCATCTTTCTCATAGAATCAAAATCCATTTCATCTATTTTGTTTTTATTAAAGGTTGAAATTTTTATCATTTCATATTCAATGATACTGTTATGAAATTAATCAATGGAATGATCGTATCTATAATTTAGAATATAATTTTTAGGGTCAAAACTATTATGAAGATTTTTTATAATTTTCTAAATAATTATAAAGACTTCAGGTTTTCGACCAAACCCCACATATATTACGAACAATTTTATTTTCCAGAGTGAAATATTCATCAGTTTAATTTTTTGTATCTATATTTATGTCATCAAACATTATTCTATATATTTTTAGTTGATAATTTTTAACAATGGAATTTTCTGCATAGATACATTTGTGCTGCCTTGTCTTTTTTTAACTAATTAAATCCACATAATTATTTCGTAGAAATTTTCTAACAAGGAAAAGAGAATTTAATAGTTTTCCATTCATAGCATTATCTATATTTATATTTTCTACAAGATTTAGGAGACCTTGTAATTTAATGAGTGGAAAAAATAAAAAACCAAATATAACCTCAATGAAAAGGGATACATGATATATAAAAATTCACTTCATTCAGATATAGAAATTTTACAATCAAATTTTGGAATTGTACTTCAAATTATTAAATTCAAATTATATATTCTAAGAAACATAATAAATTAAATAGAGGGAGATACTTCTTAACCAAGTTAAAGTGTATTCGATCTGATTAATCCACTTAAAAGGGTGTGGGTTGAATTAGTTGAGATTAAATTTTTGGATTTATTTTTATATAATACATTCATTATAACCAATTATGATTCAATTAACTCAAGTAGAGTCTAAAAATCATTAATATAAATTTAAAATAAAGATAAAATGAACATGACTATTTTAAACATTTCCCCCAATCAGGGTTAACCTACTCCTTGTCATGGTTGGTTACTCCCATAACCATATATTCGTCCAAATAAGAAAAAAATGATATCATGCATTCAATTATGGAATCGAGTCATGATATAAAATTACATTTTCATAATAGAGAATGAGTTTTCAAATTTACTTTATACAAAATATGTTACTTAGATGAGATAGATCATATAATATGGTTGGATACTTAGGAAACTGTAGATGTTGATCTCTCTCGACGATCAGTCTAGAATATTTATGAACAACAACTCACTTATTGATTATATGATATTAAAATACTTCCCAAAATCAAATTATCTAAATGATTACTATAGCTTAATTTAATGAAGATGATGATCCCAAAGATTAATCTTTAGAATCATACAATTATCCCACAATCTATTTTTCTAACTTTTTTTGATATGAATGATTTTGTATATCTATAATCTCCAAATCATCCCTCTATTAGGTCTATACCATAAAAATGAATTAATTTCATTCCATTATCATATTTTCTAGATAAACAATCTCAAATACACTTTCAACATAATCATACAACTTGAAGTACTTTTTTCCTCATTTAGATATTTTTTCTATTATGCACCATGATCCTAGAAATATTCTCATCAATTAATAACTCCCTACCTATAGTGAAATACCACTTATGTCATTCATGTTTATCTTTTTTTTAATGAAAATAATTTCCAAAACTACTCCAACTCCAGTTGATATTAATAATAAATTATAAATAGTTAATTTTTAATTTTCACAAATATCCTAGGAGTTTTTCTTATTGAATCAAACTCAAACTCATTATTTATTATATATTTCTTGAAAAGTTAAACTATATATTAACACAACACACAATAACTCAACATCTTGAACGTTCATTCTCAACATAAATCATTGAATAATTAAATTCCCATGATTATTTGATATGAGGAAAAGAACATCATTATGACTAATATTATAGATTTATCATTTTAGATTCTCTATTAAAAAATAAATATTGGACCGAACTAATAAATTTTCCAAAAAAATCAACTCAATGAATATAATAAATTGAGGAAATGACCACCATTTCCAAAATCTATCATGATATGTCTTGAAAAAAAGAATATGTGATGTTTTACTCTTGATGACCAGATTTAACACATTTTTTTTCTATAGAAACTAAATAGTTAATAAAATATCTTCATCACCCAGAAAGATCACCTACAATTACTTTCTATTGGATTAAATGTGATGAAGATCGATTGTGTGAGTTATCCCACATTATAATCAATAGTGTGCATCAACTACAGATTATCATGATGATCGTATTGACTATTTGGTATAACCTTGTTAATACATTAAGGATATATCAACCACATATTATAATCAACTAAACTTGAATTAAAACCAATTGACCACATGAAGAGGAAATGAGACTATACAAACACCTCAATCACCTACATGAACATCTAGTTGGCCACATTAATAAAATAATGAAATAGTATGATTCAATCTCAATTTTTTTAAATTTGTTAGATTGACCACACGTGTAACTAATAAATCTCATGAATAAGTTCAAAATTAGTAATAAATTATTCTTAATTTTCTACAAAAGTGTTTGATCCACCAAAAAATTGCTTGATTAACCAAGATATGTACTAATTGACCATATAACAAAACAAAAAAATTTATAAAAATATGAATGTATGTAGATAAATACTTCAAAACTTTATTGTAACTGATATAATCATCCAAAATCATTGAAATACCACTTCAACTTATTCAATAAAGTTGAATCCAAATCAAAAAATAATGATATATTCATCAAATAATTCCAAAGGTACACCGGAGTTATTTTAATTTCTTTAAATATTATTCTTTGTATTAAAAGTTTGACCATTCAACAGATATGTATATTATGAATCATTTTTATTTAATTTTTAATTTATTAAAAATATTGGATTTATTGATTCATCATATATTTAAACATTTATTTAAACATGTCATATCATATAATATATTTTACATTAACTGCTAACGGTGAAATAAATTAAATTTTATATTAAATAAATATGAAATTAATGATATAGTTTTGAGAATAAAATTATATTAATTTAATGGTACCAGAATCATTTCATAAGGAAATATGAAATTTCATATATTCTATAAGTAATGTAGCCCACCTAACAAAATTAATAGCTTTAGTATATACATCAATCATCCTAATAATTTTTAATATACATGGTTCCACAATATCGATACAATTGTTTGAGTCACCGACAATATATAATAGCTAAATAAAAAATAAAAAATCATTTATAATTGAATATAATTGATAGTTCCCCTTGTTTTAGATGGTAATCATGTTCTTTTTTATGAAATTACGTAACACAGGAACATTAAATATACTCTTTATCATAGATTTATATTTAAATGATTTTGTTACTTAGAATAATATTGCACAACTTCCATTGGATTTGAACCAATTAATTTCCAAATTTCCTTACTATTCATTTGTTATAGTAATGGTTAATGAATTATATTTCTTATTATACTTATTATTATAAAAAAACATTTTTCAAATATACTAATGTGATTTATACATGAAATTATTGGTAAATATATAATTAAAAATATGAATCTAAGAGGAATATGTGAGAGATTGAGATATTAAAATACATATATTTATAGATTAAATCACATATTTTTATAAATGGTTAATATACAATATTGTCTAATGTATATGAGGTTCAATTCATTCTCCATATATGTTCTTAATCATGAAACTTTCATTAGAGATTATATATATATTTTCAATCTCTTTTAGGTTAAATCTCTTCAATATGATGAAGCATGAAAAATATATCTATGTCTTTATACTATTTTTACTTCTCATATGAAAAAATAATAGAATAATGAATGTTACATCCAATGCATCATCCACATTACACTATAGGATGTTTTTATGAACCACACATGTTTCATAAGTAGGTATAGAAGATAGTTAAGATTCTACTATATTATATTTATTTTCATTTAATTGTGAAAATTATAGTATCTTGTACTAATCCTTGATATTTTCATTGGTATGGGATTTTTTTTCTCTAATATAGATTAAAAAACATATTGTTTGTGAAATTTATTTCCATATTTAAAAAATATAAATTTATTAATTTATATAGATTAATAATTTTTATATTATTGAGTAGTGAAAAATTTATGCCAACCATTAATTTAATAAACTCCCAATATCCCATACCATCATATTCGAAATATCTAGTAACTATGATATTGTAGTGGAAAATAGCTATATTTTCTTTTTCATTGAAAGAAAAATAGACATTAAATACTAATAAAATGAATTTATATTGGCTTTTCTCATTATATTTTGAATAACCTACAATAAATTTATATATTGAGTGGAATCCACAATCCGAGATTATTCAAGAATTTACTAAACAAGTGCCTCAAAATATAATTTATCCAGCTATTAAAACTTATGTAAATTCTTATTATGTTATTTCACGACACTATTTTTATTAAAATCCCTTTATATATGGTAGATTCTCTTACTATTTCCAAAATAACTCATAAATCTATGGATTTGTTCCAAATGAAAGTATTAATTGTGGTTTATTACAAAATGATTTCTATAAATTCAATTTAATTAAACATAATTCTGAAATTTATTTTACATATAGTTATAATTAATTATATTATGTAAAAAAGAAATATAAATACTTTAATATTCATTTAAAACAATTATTTTATATGAGAACACCTTTTTATCTTATAATAAGTTTCAGTTATTATAAAATATGTGATCATTGATGTATCTAACCATTAAAAAGTATACAATAAATATATGTGACATGATCATGACCCTTTCACTTATATTAGGCTTTTCGTGTGAAAATATAAAATTATAGACCCTATGACAATTAACCTCACCAAAGTTGATCATGTTGACTTATTGTATCATCAATCATCAGTTGTTTTTTATTTTTTATTTTTGGACTCAAAATTAGTTCATCATTTGTACCTATTTATCAATTAGTCTCCATCATTACATTTGTATACTAACACACTGCTGAGTGGATCTCAATTAGGTATAGTTACACATATTAACTAAATGTAGTAAGAAATTACATTATAAAATTTAAAGGATAGGTGATATATATATCATTAATAATAATTTAATTATAATTATAAAAAAATTAATAATTTTAAAATTAAATAAAACAATACTAAAAATTACAAATATAAATATATTTGTCTAGATTACGAAAATTATCAATGAAATAAAATTTAAAATGAATAAAACTCTTAAAATTAATCTCAAGACTGAAAATTGATTTTAGATTTATTAATGATTTGTTCTATTTCTCCCAATAGTCTATGATTCAACATAAAATTGACTTTTTATTCACATATTTATCAATTTTATTGAATTCAGTAAATTTTTATAATGAAATAAATTCACACATATATAAATGGGGAGTAACCAACGGGTCAAGTAATCATTTTCCACACTTAATATGTTTTCTAATTGTACAGTTACTAATCCCCTTATTTTTATTGGGGTGGCATAAGAATTCCTAATAGGGTGGGGAACGTTCCCCTGGTCATAGAAAAATCCTAGTTTTACCTAAAATTGGAAGTAGATATAGCCTACGATTTACTTGAGTAATGTTCCAAATCTCACCGAGTTGGATACCAGTGAAAAAATAGAAAACATTTAGTCATTTTGGATTATTTTTCCCATAAAATTCGATTGTCTAAAAAGTATCTTATCTAGAATTATGGAATATTAAATATATAAATTTTATTCCATTGAATTAACATAATAAAATGATATAAAAAGAAAAAACAAACAGAACATAATTAAAATACATTACCATAAAACAAGAAAATAAATATACAATATTAATGGAAAAAATTGTATCCATACAGGATGATATGGATGATACATCAACAAAATAAAAAAGGAAATATAGAAAAAAATCCTAATATCTCTATGTTACCTAAAATTTAACCATCCAAATAAAATACTAAATCACTTATAGTGAGATTTATAACCATAACAAGTAACTTAGAAATATCTCACATCAACCGATTCTAATTATTGCGAGTGTGGTGTGTGAAAAAATTACCTTTGTAGGTAAGAAAAAATGAATCCACACAATTCATTTCCCAATATACCCCATGATAGATTTATTGAAATTATACTATTTAATGTTTGGATTTTATCATTTTATAAAACAACCACAATTATTACTCAATTACACTTTCAAATCCCATTTGAAGAATTTTTTAATAAATCCCAATTTTCATTCATGAAACTCACCTTTTTAAAAAATAAAAAAAATCAGTTAAAAAATAACTAATTTTTTTCCAATCATACAAACACAAAATCAAAAAATGAACAAATAGAAGACCTAATAAGAATTTCTTATTATAATATAATATAATAATAAAACTAAAGTATAGGATAAAATTAATGGTCTAGAAAAAATACAAAATAAGAAATATATAATCATAAGAAATTACCAAATATACTGTGAGAAGACCCTATACATACTCATTATAAAACCATCTATAGGCCTAATAATGAATTATTATATATATAAGACACTCATTTCCATCAACAATCCACACAAGTGGAACTACCATATGGCCATAAATCACTTCATGGATATATTTCATCAAATTTGGAAATTATATTAACTATGTATCTTATTCAATAAATTCCTAGGTTACTAGGATGATAATAAATGTGGGAGGTGGGGTAACATTCACATAAATTTTATCAATCAATAATCAAAAAATAAAATACACTATGATCAACCCACCTCCTGACACCCAACCATGCCAAACCCCTCTCAAAAAGAAAATAATAACATCTCAACATAACTAGAAATTAATGGGATTCCATGAGGGTTCACATTTTTAATGAAACCATTTAAAAATTCCAAAATACACATAAGATTTAAAACCTATTTACAATTTTATTTTAAAAAACTATTATCTAAAATTCCATTAAGAAATAAATTGAATCATCAAATTACTTTATAAAAAGTGATAAAGACGCCATTAATAAATACTTTTGAAAACTCATATTTGAATTTTATGTTATAGAACCTATATGGAAGCCATTAATAAACAATTGAAACCGATATTTTTTAGTTTATTCAATGAAATATACATCTATATACTTATAGAATATATATATAAATATACACATACAAGTATATATATATATATCAAAATATATCAATCACACACACACAAACAAATATATATACTGCTAGGTAATTTAAACATATCAAATGAATGGATGCAATTCTAACCACACATCAAGGAATTAAAATTTTACTTAATAACCATAAAAAATGGAGATAACCCTTGAAAAAAATCTCCCAATCCAAAAGACATCATTTATATCAGTAAAAACCTATCCCTTAAAACAATAAAATTCATTTAAATATTATCTTTATTATTTTAGTGAATATATAGTGTACATATTTTAAAACACCAAGCCATATACAATGGAATTTTTAGAAATACACTTTTCAATTATTCATATTGAACATAAGTATTTGAAGATAAAAATAAAACTCTAACAACAAGAGAAAATTCATTGAAAATAAATTTATAAACTAATGATAATATCATAACGTAATTTTGAATGGATATAGATTGAAATGTGTATCTCAGATGTGTATTAATGCAATGTGAATCATGATTACGGAGGGAACTACTTCTAAAGAACACTCCACGCTCCCTATCATCATGAATCAATGATAATAAGTGCCATAAGACTCACAAGGGTTTATCTAAGAAGAGTGGAGGTATGGGGAGAAGAATAAATATTTAAAAGTTGAAAATAATTGGTGAAATAGGGTATCTTGTGAGAGGAATACAAGGAAAACAAACAGTAAGAACAATAAAACCTAGTTTTATGAAAATTGTGTAAGTAATTTGGTTAATCCATGAATACAAAATATTAATCACCCATTTAACCCATATTGGACTCACCTAGTCACTATTATGGGTTAGATATAATCTGGTAATCCATGTGAAAACTAAATGATAAGAAGTATAGGCCTCCGAATGGCTTTCAACTTTGTTTCTACTAATAATTTGTCAACTATGTGCCCCTAAAAACTAAAAAAATTTAAAAATTCATGCTAGTTAAAAATATGTTTTTAAACAAAAATAAATATATAAAATAAATACGAAATAACATTTTGGGGTGTGATAATTCTAGCCATTATAAATCCTTATTCCATGAAATTTCATCAGGTTTTAAACTGATACGAGTTATAAGAAATCTACCAAAAAATAAACTCAAAAATGAACTAAAACTTGATGAATCTGAAAAATTAGGAAACACCCTTTTATCCAGAACACAAACAAGGGATTTCAAAGATAGAATTTGAATTTTCGTACAGAGAATGGCTATCACCAATATTTAATTATTCTAATATCATATTGGTTCAACAAAATAAGGCACATGAGAAGAACATAACCTTAGTCGATATGAGATTGAATGGAAAAGAACACAAATGAATGAACATAATCAAATACATTACATGATTAGATAATTAATCAATTTTTTAAATAATTCAGGATATAAAAATCACACAAAAATAACCTAAAGGTGAATAATATGAAAAAATGCTATCAATTTAAAATGTTAATAAAAAAACCTATAAAGGATTACCTCAAATCAGAAGGTGAGAACCAAAATTAGGAATCCTAGGCCCATGAGGATTTAATATTATTTGGATAAGATACCAACTTATAGAATTTATAATGCTTCCCTAATCAACTATAATGTAGACATGTTCTTAGAGAACAAGATAAAAAAGACCTTGAATTAAGAATCTAGCCACACTGGAATCACAGTTCACCCTGTAGATATAAACTCATTCATGAATTTGTAGTCCAATAATTATTTTAATGAAACTGGACTGGATGAAAGAACATGATCACTGAGATATGGGTGAATAATCATAATGAAAATATGATTGATCAACAAACCACAATTCACATCATCTAGATAATATATAATCATCTCACTGAAGTGTTAATTTTACTCATTCATTATCACATAGCCATATTAATAATAAATAAACCCCATTTTCACATGACGTTCACTTCCTACTGATTTAACCATTAAATAAATGTATTCTCAAACAAACTCCCACATCATTTTTTCTTAAAAAAATGATAAAATAAAATCCTTATAACAATACATACTTGGTCTCCTCAACCAACCAAAAATATATCTCAACATCATGTATTTAGATGTCCCGAATGAATTAATGATTCCATAAATTTTATCAAGACTCTCCATAACATATTGTAGTCCATGGTCACTGCCAAATAAACATACCAGATAATAAATTATCATTTATACTACTCTATAGAGTGTCATGGTAGATTCATCTCCTGTATAAGACGTATATAAACTCTTGGAGATAGAACAACTATAGTCATTCAAGTGTTTTTTGGATGGCATAGTCTATCTAACATGACTCCATGAGAATAAATAAATAGAATAATAAAACCTAGATGATATTATATTGAAATTATTTTTAATTCCAGATATATCCCCATGAAATCAAATCACAACAATTCTATGGAAAACTATATCCTAAAACAAATCAGAATGTACTCATTTAAAATAACATTAAAATAACCTATTTTAATTTCTAAAACAACAAAAATCTACTTGAAATCATTTTTGGATTTCAAATTTCTGATTAATAAAATAATGTAAACAATTTATAATATCAAGACATTTTTAAAAAAATTACATTCCCATATTTCATTGATTATCCATAAAATCATTTTCTCATACCGAAATCCCATTATTAATATCCTAAAAGGCTAACAGTTTCTTAATCAAACATTATTTTTACCTACAACCCATAAATAAATCAATGATATTATATTAAAAATACCCTTACGTAGGAATAATTGTTATATATTACATGGAAACATGTTTTTTCAAGCCATATTCCAATCATGGAACCGCCACAATATATAAAGACAAACCATGCACTCAGGCCCTACATGGTTTATTAGAATGTGAATTCTCACCTGGTTACACCACTATAACTAATATTATGATCCCCAAAACCCATATATCCTTAAAAAATATACATTCCCACCAATTTGAGTAAATAATCTTTAAAAAAATGATGAATTAATATAACAAACAAAATTAAAGCCCTTAAATCCCATGGAAACATGGGTTTCACATGTGTGGTGGTGATCAGTCACCCACCAATAACCTACAACTAGAGATATGATAATCCTAAAAAAATTAATATTACATCCAAAATAATATAATATAAATCTCTAATATCACCCTTTTTAATGACATAGGACACGATACCTGTCACACACGGTTTTTTTGTCTTCGTATTGATCCGGTCCATTGGAAATACTGATCATTTTCATGGGTATTTCGTGAGATGAATCCTGAGTTTTGAAGTTTCATATATTTATAACCATCATAATTTTGGATCCCAATTGTTTGTTTAGTAGTATTTGAAGAAAGGGTGGTAACTTCATGATTTTGGACAACCGTGAGCCCATTCCCAATATTAAAAACCGAATTTGTTTCTTTTATAACTCTTTTTGTTTTTTCGTCCTTTTTCGGACATTCAACATCCCACATGTCCTATACTAATATATTTAGAATTATTTATCATTTTGGACCCATTATAAATTCAAAAGAAGGGTGAATTTGGGTTACTTATTTAGGTATTCGGCAAACCCATGGGCCCATTTCCTATTTTAAAAAACATAATCCGTTTCTTTTATATATTTTTCATTTTTTAATATTTTTCTATGCTTACAACTCCCCCTCAAATACAATAACCCTATACTAACCCTCACAATCTATTTTACCTCTTTGGAGCTCATATGGGTCACGGATTAGGGTGAAACGTCTCATGATACCTCAAATCGTCTAGAATTTACGAGGTAAATTGTATCATTCATAAATCAATAAATTCGTACACTTTTGGACACAAATCTTTTTTAACTGGTTCTTCCAGACCTTATGAGTGTCTCCAAGAAGTTTCAAGCCATTCCCTTATCTATAGGGTTTCATATCTAATGGAAGACAAAGAGTTTTATAGGGTTAAATGTTAGATTGTTTCTCCTTTCTCCATCCTCTTCCCCCTCCTCTCATTATTTCGTGGATTTATATTGTACCATAGTATTTATAGACCCAGGGTTTTTTTATACCATGTTTTTTTGATGGGGTTTTTGTTTGTTTATGTCTGGTATTTATAGTTTTAGGGTTTATAAACACGCGACGGTAGATTTCGGGTGTGCGTTTCAATTATGCCAAGGATTTGAGGTAGGATATCCCTTGAACATGCCTTTATCATTCAAGTTTCATCATTTTAATATTCTACTAAACAGATATAAATGTTTATAATTTTTTAAGCCTTTGGATAATTTTCTTGGTGTGCAAAGTGGTTGTTTAATCATTGTTTTGTGAATGGTAATGTTGTTTTGTTATGAAAGTGCTCAACAAATGTTTGTTTAAATGTTCTATTATCTTTTGAAAATATTTTGTGAGGATTATAATCTGGTTTATTGTAGTTTTAACATGTTACAATATCTTGAATGAAAATATGATATTCAATTGTTGTTTTATTCCTTTTCACGTACTTAAAATAAATTGTTTTGTTTAAAGAGGGCATGACATGTGTTCGGTAATTTTCCTGGTTGGATTTTATGTGTGATGTGTGATTTAAAAGATATTTGTTTGGATTTTTAAAGGAATTAGAATAATGAAAAATTGTATTTTTGGGTCCTTATATGGATTTCCAATTTGGATTTGTCTTTACAAAAAAGTGGGTTTTTGGTTTACAACATATTTTGGCTCGAGTTTCCAAAAAATGGACCGTTTCACATCTTTATGAAAATGGTTGTGTTTTGAATGTGTAACCTGAGTATTATAAGATATTTATGAATGTGGTTTTATATTTTAAATTGTGTTTATACACATCCTTTCAAAAATAAAATTCATACCTTCGTCAAACGTTAGTTTTGAGAAAATGTTTAAAGGCCCATTTGGCATTTCCTAGAAATGAAGGAGTGTTTTACTTGTGTATACCAAGTTGTGCAATTGGGTTTGTTTTATTGTCCATTAAATGATTTTTTTTAAAATTTTTCTAGGGTAGGAAAATATGATTTGGTTTGGTTTTGATGTGTGTTTAAAATTGAAAGAGTGTTTTTGAATGATTTTTATGTGCAAAGCCTCAATACACTTCATGAAATTGTTTTACTAGAAATATTTAGCGGTTTGTTGATTCGTGTAAAAAATGTGAAGAAAGATTATGTGTTTTTTGTGTTTTTATGTTTTGGGAATGGAATGTGGATGTGAAATGTGTATTGGATAATATGTTTAACTTGATTGGTCACTAAAGGGAATTCCAGGTATCTTGGTGGGCGGACGTGTACTAGTATGCTAGTTATTCTGTGGGGGTTGGCCTCTATTTCACGCAACAAGTTTGACGATGAAAACACTAACTAAACTATGATGATGATGATTATTGGGGACCACTAGGTTATGGGTATGTTCCCTACTAGTGTCTCTTGCATGAAAACAAATATTTATTGTGGTTACTTTCACTGATATATGAGATACCTAGGGCTGACAACTAACTAGTTCCTAGGGGTGTTCCCGTGACTAGTGCTCATTGGCTATTTTGTACTCACCGTCGGCATATAGTGTGTTTGGGTGGAAAATTTAGTAGTATGTGTTGTTTATTTAAATGTTAAAATTCTTTAATGTATCCATCTTGAAAACTATTTTCATTTTGATGTTGCACCTCTTTGGAAAAAATTGATACATGCATTTTTGATTATTAAATATGTATGTTTTTGTATGATAATTATTATAGCATGGAACCTCAATTGAAAACCAAACATTCATATCTTGAATTTAAAACTATAAATTTATTTTTCTTTTATTTTAATGGAATGTGCATTGGGAATAGAATATCGGGCTAACCTACTGAGTTTTAATACTCATGCCTATAATCTTCTTCTTTTTTTAGCCCTTGTGTAGGTATCATCTTTAGTTCGATCACCTTGGGATACATTTGATCATTGTTTTGGAGAGTGATAAGATGTGTCACATGGAGTTAGTTGGTTATCGGAGTTGTTCAGTTGCGTTGTTGGTTTTGTTCTACTTTTAGTTTCCTGTACAAATAATATTTAGTTCAATTTTATATAAATTCATTTTGGGTTGTCCATTTATTTCCACTGTTTGTTTGATTGTTTATATATTGGAGAAATTGTTCCCTTGTGTACTCTATTTATTCCCTTGGTGCTTGTCACCATCCTGGGAAGACCGGGAATGCCTCTTGAGACTTGTCACGGGCTGGCCTGGGTGACCGGTTCAGGGTCGACTCGGGCCGGTTCGTGACAAAATGGTATCAAAGGAGGTCGACTCTTAGCAGATGTTTCTTTTTAGAGCACCCTTGTTATTTTGGGGATTTCAAGGTCGATGGATTAGGATTTATGGGACTTGAGGGGTAAGTTAAATAAGATCATCACAAACTCTTTCTTGTTCTAATATTCAGGTTTCCATGGGAGTCCGATTTTATTAGTTTCCTTTGTTCTAGTTGATTTCATGGTGTTTGGATATGACAAGTGGAGACTGACTAATGGACTCCATGAGCTCACAGGGTCTGGAAAGCCTTGTGGAGTAGGGTAATGGTCCTAATAAGTCTCTCTGTGTTGGTTTTCTGTTTGTAATATGGCCGCCAACCATATGGTCAACTCTCCCACTGACACTAGTTCCCTTTTTTGGGTCTCTTGAACCTTTATTGAATTCTGAAATTTTGTTTTTAAAATACTTGTGAGAGAATTTTGGAAATGGGTTTTAAAGGAAGGATTATATTTTTAAAATTGAATAAGGGGGTTTTCCAAAATTAAATATAAGAATTCTTTTGGAAGGTTGTGTTTTTGTTAAAAAATTGAAGGTAGTGGAAATGATTTAAAGGGATTGGATTATCCATATTATAAACTTGTGATTTGTTGAAATAAAATGTTTTGAAATTGTGAATTATTTTAAGGTGATTCTGGATCGTTGTTTTAAATGGGGTATTTTGGGATGTAAAAAAGATCTTGAATCAGATAAATTGGTTTTGGTAATTGGTTTTGATCGATTGGTGTTTTACTAGAAATGTTATTAGTCTCAATGGACCTCGGATTATGAAAATATACATTGCTGAATTTTTTAAAAAAAAATGGGAAGGGGTTGTTTGGAGTGGCTTGGTTATTTAAAAAGTTATTAAAAATGAAAAGGGGTAGGTTTTTAAGAAAATGTTTCTTAATTAATTATGGTTTTTTTGTGAAATAAGAAAATGTTGTTTGATTTGGTGGTTTCTGTTCCTTATGAAGTTAATTTTTTTGGAATGATGTTGTTTTGTTTTAGCCTTTTGTGTTTTCATGGGTGCTCACATGAAAGTTTTTATTTATATCTAGAAGTATGGACTATATGGTATGGTGGTTGGGTGTCTAGGTTGGCATGGAAATGTTCATGTGGGTGAGACATATTGAAACACCATTGGTGAATGTGGAAAACCACCATGTTAGTTTGTTTTTTCAAAATTGTTTTGAGCTTAAAAATTGTGGCCTTTTTTAAACCAATGGTTATGTGGCTTGATTTTTGTATGACTTAGAAGAGTTTTTTTTATTTTTTTAGCTTCCATGTGATCTATAATTCATACTCTTGTTCTATCTAGATATGAGATCTTGTTGGTGGCTCAGTTTGGGAGTAATTTTCATTGGGTTTCTAAAGTTGTGTTTGATGTTGTGTTATGGACATGGATAGTTCCGCGTTGGAAGTCTTTCCTAATGATCAACCTAAGGATTACTTTCAAATTTTAAATCCACCTCTTTTGATGATGCCTCAACCTGTTTGTTGGAATAGAGAGCTGTTTGGGATTTATTAAAATTTCTTCTAGGTCGTGATAATTCTTTTGGACAGAGCAGTTGTGTTCAGTGATGTTGATGTATTTCGTCATATTCCTTGTCCATTCTACCCCTCATTTGGAGTGAGATAGAATTTTGATATGTATCTATGACTTCCTATTTAGATGAAGGTTTTTTTGGTGATCAAGTGAGGTTTTTTTTTGAGTGGGGTGATCCTTATCACCTGAATGCGGTGTAGAAAATGCCTTAAGAATCCGGAATCCAGCCACAGGCCTCGGAGTGAATCTTTTCACACAATCAGGAAATCGACCGAGGTGTGGAGTGCTCTATTATAATCCTTACTCCTCTATTTTGGTAAGTTAGTTCCTATGTCAATGTTTTGGTTCCTCATTTCTGTGAATTTACCATTGTTGGAACAAGGGTGGTGGACTTAACCCCTCACACAGTGTCTATGGTTATTCCTTCAGGGATGTGGGTTTTCAATCAATGTCCATGTGTGGACCGCCTTTAAAAATCAGGTGCATTATTGGTGTTACCTATTCATAGGTTGAGATTCTTGGGTAGTTTCTTTGTTTCTTTTGTGGTTTCAGTGGCCTAATTATTGGGTCCCCATCCCTCCCATCCCCAAGTGGTGGGGGTCTAGAACTGTGCTGAATGTGTTGGCCATGTTCTTGTCCCCTCTATTCGGGAGTGGGTAGTTTATATGTTCATGTTGTAACCCTATTAACATGGTATAGTAGGTTTTTGTAGCAGGGTTTTTCGGGCTTGTGTGAGTGAGGCCCAATTCTAGCTCATGATAAATTCTTGTCTATTCATTGCTAGTTGGTTTCTAATGGTGGAGAGACCCACCATGGGTCTCTTGGTTTTTCATCCTAAGAACATTTCTAGTGCTAGTTGATTCATAATGGTGGTGATTCCATTATGGACTCCCCTAGAATATTTGTTTTTTGTGTGTTCTCTTTTTTTTGGGTGATGGTTGGGTTCATTGAGAGAAGGCCCAACAATCAGGTTCTTGGCTTGGTTGTGGAGGTGGTGGCTTAATCTTTCCGTTGATTCTCCAAATGTGGTCGTGAGTTGTGTTTTGTGTGGAAAAGAGTATTAAGTTTCATTGTTGGTGATTGATATTTCCTTACATTCATAGGCTGGATTATGTTGTTATGGAATACTTAGGTGTGGTTTTTTTCAGCCGGAAAGTGTTATGGCTTTCTGGGGGCGGAAAGCATTAATGGTGGGGAGAATTGTCACACACGGTTTTTTTGTCTTTGTATTGATCTGGTCCACTGGAAATACTGATCCTATTCATGGGTATTTGGTGAGATTAATCCTGAGTTTTGAAGATTCATATATGTCGAACCACCCTAATTTTGGATCCCCATTGTTTGTTTAGTTGTTTTTGAAAAAGGGTGGTCACTTCATGATTTGGGCCAACCGTGAGCCGTTTCCCAATTTTAAAAACCCCATTTGTTTCTGTTATAACTCTTTTTTCATCATTTTCACCCATTCAACTTCCCACTTGTCCTATACTGATATATTAAAACTTATGTATCTTTTTGGACCCATTATAAATTCATAAGCAAGCTGAATTTGGGTTATTTATTTAGTTATTGGGCCAGCCCCTGGGCCCATTTCCTGTTTTAAAACAAATAATCCGTTTCATTTATTTATTTTTACTTTTTTAATATTTTTCGGTGATTATACCTCCCCATAGAATAAAATAACCGTATCCTAACCCCCATAATCTATTTTACATCTTTGGAGCTCATATGGGTCGTGGATTAGGGCGAAAATTCTCAGGATACCTCAAATCGTCTAGAATTTACAAGGTAAATTGTATCATTCATAAATCAATCAATGATTACTCTTTTGGACAAAAATCTTCTTTCCTTGGTTCTTCCATACCTTAGGAGTGTCTCCAAGATGTTTCATGAAATTCCCTTCTCCATAGGGTTTCATATATAATGGAAGATGAATAGTTTTCTTGGGTGAAAGGCGAGATTCCTTCTCCTTTCTCCTTCCTCTCACCCCTCCTTTCATTATTTCTAGGATTTATATTTTCCCCTAGTACTGATCGACATAGGGTATTGTTATACCATGTTTTTTATGGGGTTTATGTTTGTTTAGGTCTGGTATTTATAGTTTTAGGGTTTATAAACCCGCGGAGGGTGATTTCAGGTGTGCGTTTCAATTACGCCAAGGATTTGAGGTAGGATATCCCTTGCACATGCCTTTATCATTCGAGTTTCATCATTTTAATATTCTCATAAACTGATATAAATGTTTATTATTGTTTTTGAGACTTTGGATAATTTTCTAGGTGTGCAAATTGGTTGTTTAATCATTGTTTTGTGAAAGGTAATGTTGTTTTGTCCTGAAAGTGCTCAACAAGTGTTTGTTTAAATGTTCTGTTATCTTTTGAAACTATTTTGTGTGGTTTATAATATTGTTTATGGTATTTTTAACATGTTACAGTATCATGAATAAAAATATTACATTCAATTGGTGTTTTATTCCTTTTCACGTACTTAAAATAAATTATTTTGTTTAAAAAGGGCATGACATGTGTTCGGTAAATTTCCTGGTTGTCTTTTATGTGTGATGTGTGATTTAAAAGTTATTTGTTTGGATTTATAAAGGAATTTTAAAAATGATAAATTTTATTTATGGGTCCTTATATTGATTTCCAATTTGGATTTGTTTTTACAATCAAGTGGTTTTTTGGTTTACAACATATTTTGGCCAGAGTTTCCCAAAAATGGACCGTTTCACATCTTTATGAAAATGGTTGTGTTTTGAATATGTAACCATAGTATTATAAGAGATTTATGAATTTTTTTCTACTATAAATGGTGTTCATACACATCCTTAAAAAATTAAAATGCGTACCTTCGTCAAACGTTAGTTTTGAGAGAATGTTTAAAAGCTCGTTTGGCATTTCCTAGAAATGAAGGAGTGTTTTACTTGTGTATACAAAGTTGTACAATTGGGATTATTTTATGGTCCATTAAATGATTTTTTTAAAATGTTTCTAGAGCTTCCAAAGATTATTTGGTTTGGTTTTGATATGTTTTTATAATTGAATGAGTGTTTTTGAATGAGTTTTATTTGAAAATCCTCAAATCACTAAATGAAATTGTTTTACCAAAATAAGTAGCGGTTTGTTGATTCGTGTAAGAAATGTGAAGAAAGATTATGTGCTGTTTGTTTTTTTTGGTTTGGGAACGGAATACAGATGTGAAATGTGTATTTTATAATATTTTTAACTTTATTTAGCACTAAAGGGAATCCCAGGTATCTAGGTGGGAGGACGTGTACTAGTATGCTAGTGATTATGTGGGGGCTGGCCTCTGTTTCACGTAGAAAGTTTGACGATGACAACACTAACTAAACTATGATGACGATGATGAATGGGGACCAATAGTTTATGGGTATGTTCCCTACTAGTGGCTCGTGCATGAGAATAGATATTTATTATGGTTACTTTCACCGAGATACGAGGTACATAGGGCTCACAACTAACTAGTGCCTAAGGGTGTTTCTGTGACTAGTGCTCATTGACTATTTTGTACTCACCGTCGGCATATGGTGTGTTTGGTTGGTAAATTCAGTAGTATTTGTTATTTATTTAAAATTTAAAATTACTTAAATCAGCCCTCTTGAAAACTATTTTCATTTTGGAGTTGCACCTCTTTGAAAAAAATTGTTACTTTCATTTTTGTTTATTAAACATGCGTGTTTTTGTATGATAATTATTACAGCATGGAACCTCATTTGAAAACAATACTTTCATATCATGAATTTAAAACTATAAATTTATGTTTATTTTATTTTAAAGGAATGTTCATTGGGAATAGAATATCGGGCTAACCTACTGAGTTTTAATACTCATGCCTATAGTCTTCTTCTTTTTTTAGCCCTTGTGCAGGTTTCATCATTTGTTCGATCACCTTGGTCGACATTTGACCATTGTGTTGTAGAATGAACAGAAGTGTCACATGGAGTTATTTGTTCATCAATATTGTTCTGTTGAGTTGTTGGTTTTGTTCTACTTTTTGTTTCTTGTACAACGAATATTTAGTTCAATTTTTATATAAATTCATTTTGGTCTGTCTGTTTATTTCCGCTATTTGTTTGATTGTTTATATATGGGATAAATAGTTCCCTTGTGTACTCTATTGATGCCCTTGGTTCTTGTCACCATCCCAGGAGGATCGAGAAGGCCTCTCGTGACTTGTCGCGGGCTGGCCTGGGTGTCCGGTTCAGGGTCGACTCGGTCTGGTTCGTGACACTACCATTTTTAAACAAACCAGCCCCGATATACCCCTAAAACGGGCACACGATCCATCTTATGATATACTCAAAGAAGGTCCCTAATCACCCTAACCAAGATAATAAAACTAAGGAATAAAATAATAATCTTTTGGGGGATGAATTTTACATAAAAATAATATTTTAAAAACAATGTAACTCAACTAAAATTCTAGCATGGTCCATTCATAATTTAGATGCCTATTCTTTAAAAGAATCTGCATATACAAAATGTAAAAACTAATTGAGAATAAATGACACACATTACCATAATAACTCAAAATAAATATATAATATAATAAGTAGAAAATGGTATCTGCATCGAATTACATTGCTAATACATTAACTTAGTAATGAAAACCAATAAAAAAAATCAAAGATCCCCAAATGACCTCTAAGATCGCCATATATAAAAAATACTATCTTTGTTCAAGAGTGATACATAAAAAATAGAGTAAAAAATATGTTGAGTATCCAAATATTATTGGGATACTTTTGGATGTGATCATAAATCATAGAAGTAGTTAAGAACTATAGAATCCATAAAATTCCATTCCCAAAGCAACCCGTGTACGTACCAGAGATTTTAAATGGGAACACCATGTTCAACACAGTATATGACACGAAACACCATGTATTGAAGATAATGTAACTCCCCAAGACATTAATATATATATATATATATAAATAATCTCAGTCTATAAAATATATTGTGATACATGCAACACCGGGTTTAAATGAAATGCGAAACTTAATTAAAATATTATTATTTAAAAGGGACCATTATGACATTGCTGAAAAGTTGGGGGGTCTGAATAAGACTAAATAAATTAGGAAATATATATGGTTTAAATATTTATAAAATAAATTAAATTTTTATATAATTATTATAAATAAAATAAGAACTATTTGAAGGAAAAAATTGTTCTCTAAAAAGCATTTTTCCTTAAATGGCGGTTTAGTAGATTTTTTCTCAAAAAAGTTAATTTTTTTACAAATTATCGAAAATTTATTTTAAAAAATAAAAAATTATTTTTTAATCATAATATCAATATGAAATTATATTTAATTATTTAAATTTTTCTAACAATATTAAATTTTTAGTGAATAGTGAATATTTCCATTTCTTATACCAATGTCATTTATTTTAATAAATTAAGACCAAATATTATTCAAGTTTCATGAAAAAACAAAATATGTGTTATTGGGTAATATTATAACCAATTAATTTCATTTAGATCATCATTATATGATATTTTATTATAATTTTATTTTTTTTCTTTAAAATTTCTTTTTATGAAAGCTATTTTAAACTGAATAACATCAATCTTTTTAAAATAATTTAAATCGAAACAAATAAGTAATTAGTAAAATTATATATCTATATTTTATATCTATTAATATTAATTTTTCTTCATCTAATTATTATTACATTTCATATATTAAATATGAAATCATTTTTTCAAAAAAATGCATATATTGAAAAATGGTTTTTTTCTAGACATCTACAGGTTTAATTTAAAATTAAAATGTAACAATTATATTTATTTAATTTTACAAAATTGATTCCATATTTTTAATTAGAATAAATTTTATTATCTATTATGTCTTACTTAATTATTTACCACAATAAATATTAATATTAAAAGAAAAAAAATTATTAATCATGGTTAAGATAAAAATGTGTTTTTCTGTGTGTTAAACTCAACAGATAAGTGTAAAAAATGTCCCAAAACGCATCTAATTCATATTTAATTGTTATATTTCTACCTTATTTCTTTTAATATTTGATAATTGTGTACTTTAAAACTTTTATCAGGGAAAAAACAATTGTTTAATTCCTTAATTTCAAAAATTCCAAGTGTTTTTACTCCCCAACTTATAAATTGACACCCCACTCCTGTCCTTTACAAACATTAAATAAAAATTTTCTTGGATAAAAAATAAAAAACTATATTAAAAAAATTATCGCATTATTCTATAGTCCTTCATTTCCAAAATCCACCCTAGAAGTTATTTTGGTGAAAACCAAACAAAGTTCTCCAAAGAAGTGGTAACATCCCTAACCAAGTGATCGAGTTTATTTCTTCTTCTATCTAATTAAAATCATATTAAACCATAACAATACAATAAGAAATTTTTTCTACATATATAGTCTTTTTTATGTTAAGGGATTACCTTCAACCATTTCTACCTCAGTTAAATGGGAAAAAAACCGTTGATCATGTGTAAGGTGGACTATCACATCAGGAATCAATGTAACTCATTTTCCGTCACCACATCGCAGAGATGGATATAATGATGTATAAAATTTTTATATAATTTATTTATGACACAATTATAATTATTTAAATATAATATAATATATAATTACTTATTTTACATCCCATAAATAATGTAATAATGATGTTTTTTGTATAGTGGGCTACTACTTCTCGAAGAGATTTGATTTGTTCATTAATTAAAATTTACATGGAAGGTAATAAGAATTAATTATATTATTCTATATTATTAATTATTAATTATTAATTAAATATTAATCATTCGTAAAACATATATATCATATAAATTATTACCTTACAATCCATTGAATAAATTATATCATAGTTTGAATGTACGACATACATCTATATCACAAAGTGATTTGAATCATTTTTCACTAACTCTTTATATGGAAGGTGAAAAAAGAAACTTTTAATGAATATATGTGATATATATTAAATTTTATAATTTGATTAAAAATAATACAAAATAAACTTACTTAACGATTCACCTGTTAGGGAAATGATAATTTCCCTTGTGCGTATATATGACCTACTATCTCCATGAAGCAATACGATTTATTCTCCATTTTAAAAATTAAATAATAATTATAAAGTTGTATCTAATGAAAAAAAATTAAATTTATAACATTAATATAATTACATATATTGTGAAACTATAATATGTTTTCTATATCTATAACTATCAAAATGAAAAATTTCGGAGAAAATAAGGCAATTAACACCCGAAGCAATAGTGATAATGAATGATTATTAAAGAATGATAAATAAGATTTTATATATTATTATAACTAATAATATGATTCTTTTAAATGTTATTTTATTGATTAAATCCAATATTCATCAGTACCGATATGCCTAGAATATTGGAATAAGCACTCAAGGGAATGTCTGAAAGGAATAAAAATATGTTTTCCACATGAAGGAGAATGTAATTTTTTTGTAATTTCAAAAGAAAAATAAAATGTTCAGGTAATAAAATAGATGAAAATAATGGTTTATCTAAGGTATCCTCACTGGATGAATGATTAATGGGGAAATAATGGTCCTTATCAAAATTATTTTCTTATTGGGAAATCTCAAAAAGATTATAAATAAGGATTTACATGTAATGGTATTTCAGTTGATGATGAAGAGAAAAAAAATTACATATGAATGTAAGGATGTATTTATGAATTAGATTATGAAACAAACTTAATAGTTTATGATTGATGTGAAATTATTGATATTTTTATGTATTATAATTCACGAATTATGTGAATCGTGAAATATATATATATATATATATATATATATATATTTCTATATATTTTTTACTAATGATTTTCATGAATATGTTGATGGACCTAGAAAGGATATTTAATGTAAACTTGACACACTATAGGAAGAAATATATTTGAAATAAATATAATCTTGGATATTTCCTCGATGTTGAGGGAATTATTTTATTTTTTTGCAAAGTAACGATTATAATAGAAACAATGTGTGGTGTAAAAAAGTTGTTCGATAACAAATGTTATTTTCCAAAAGGTGATAAGGATATTATTAGGAAAATTATGGGATTATATATAATTTTGAATACGATAATTACAAAATATATTCCAATGTTTCATAAAAAAGATAACCCACAAGTTGGGTGACAACCCATCACATCTAGAAAGGCTACGAGGCTTGAACCCACTATCAAGGGGTTATAAGGGGTTAGCTCATACCACTGGACATCGTGATGTATGGGATAGTATAAAATAGTTTTTTTACGTAAATGGTTTGGAGGTTAAATGTTAAATTTATTTTAAAGAAACATATTATTGGTGCATGTTATTCGATTTTTTTGGTGACTAATGATATTTCGGGAGACATTTTAATTTTTTGAAGTATATATAACCTTTTGGTTTATCTAATAGGATTATTTGGGAGTAATGCTACATTTCTTCATGTAAAATATGAAAGGTTATGAGATAAACATTTATGTTAATACATTATTTCATGTTGTGGTTATTTTGGTTATTTGGGATATAGGGTCATTCATTTTGGTAATGATCTATGTCAAACATTTGGTTTAACTATTGATTTTTTTTGAGATTTATATATTAATATTAATATTTATGGTATTAATATATTTTTTTTCTTTTAAATATCTTATGATATGTTAAATGTTAATTTTTTTGTTTCATGAAAAAAAATTATATGGTATATTAATTGCATCAGAGTAAGAGGTAATTAGGAAATTGATACAAGAACAATTAAAGGACGCAACTGTTCTTATGAAATAAAAATATATATTTTAAGTATATTTTCTAGAGTCCAAAATCATGATATAAAATGGATCCCTAAACTATAGGAGAAAAATATTGATACCAAAATGTTAAACTAGTACCACCATATCCGATGAATCAATGGTCATTAAATTCATCACATATTAAGAGTGTTGTAGTTGTTAACATTAGCATGATCATTCGCTTTCTTGTTATAAATGATCTCTATCACTCTCTTTCAATATGTTGACTTAGTAATCCCATCCAAGTCAATCTTTTCATTCCCTAATAATATTCCACTACATGCAATCCTAATAATTTTTTATTCATGATGTCCATTGTATATACCATTATATCTAATAAATATGATAATTTATTAAAAAAAATTAAGATAAGGTATTCCAAAAAAAATTATTTTAAAACATCCAATCCTTGATTACCAAGATAAATATTAAATTGTTTGGAAATAATTTATCTAAGGGGAGTAGAATGTTACACCATGAGACTTCTAAGATGAACAACATGTTTGATAGTATAAATGAATCAAAAAAAAATATTGGAGGAGAATATAACACTCAAGACTTTAGAATATTATTATTTTTAAATAAACACAATCTCTTTAAAAACATGGGATTCAGGAAACACATGGTTTAAATCGAACCTGATACTTCATGGAAATATTATTATTTAAACATGACCAATATTATGCAGATGTTATGTTGGAAGGTATAAATAAGAATAAATATATTATAAAAATTATATGTTTTAAATATATATAAAACAAATGAAATATTTTTATACTGATTAGAAATAATATGACCATGTCAAAGAAAAAAGAAATGTTTTCTAAATGACTATGTTTTTTTAAAATGCGATTTAGTTAAATTTAGTACACATAATATAAAATTAATTATAACTAACAATTTTAGAAAATATAATTCAAAATTAAAAAATAATCTTCTATATCTGAATATTGATATTAAAAAATGGTGAAATTTGGGTATTTTTAAAATACTATTCCTTTTTCAGTGAATAATGAAAGATTACAATATTTATAAATGTTTTATTTAATTTAATAAATTTTGAACCACAATTATTTTAAAATTATTTAAAATTATCACAATTTTAATTTATTTTTATTAATTTCAATTTATTAAATATAAATTAGATATATACTATATTTTAGTATTTGTTTAGATTTTGGCTTTAAAACAACTTTTTTAGAAAACTATTTTAAATTGTAGGATGTTTAGCTATTTTAGATTAATAAATTCACCACTAATCATAGAATTTTTGAAATTAAATATATAGGTTATAATTATATATATATTTAAATTAATATAATTATTATTAATTTTCATATATTTAATATGAGATTATTGTTTATTAAAAAATGAATATCTTACAAAATCATTTTTGAAACAGATGAGGGTTTAATATGATATTAAATTAAGAAACATAGGTAATTTTTATTTGAAAAAAATGGAATTCATATTTGGAATTAGAATAATTTATATTACATATAATGTCAAACATATTTTTTTACGAAAATAATTATTGAAAACATTAAATATTATCCACTGCGAATAAGGTAAAAACTCATTTACCTAGTGGTTAAATTAAAAAGAAAAGGGTTAAAAATTATCCAAAACATGTATAATTAGATTTTTATTGAATGATTTCGAATTTAAATGTTATAAGGATCTAAAATGGTTGATTCTGGATCATTTTAGCATGAGAAAAATTTAGGCGGAAGTTATTATTTTAAAAGATTCCTAGTGTGTCCCATCCCCCACTTACAAAAGACCACACACTACCTTTTCATTTCAACCCATCCGAAAAAGTATTCAAAATTGAAAATCCAAAAAATATTTTGACATTACCAACACTCCACCAAGATCCCATTAATTTTTTATAAATCCATCCTATGAATGATTTTTGTGAAAATAAAAAGAATCTTTCCGAAGAAGATGATCATCCTTGATTGAATATTATAATTTATTTAATCATTCACCTTGATAAATTATTACTCAACCATGATGAAATAAATATTTACTATATTAATTATATTTATATTTTTTTTATTTTAATTACATTAACTAAAACCTCATCTCCTCCCTTAATTGGGATATGAAACCATTGATCATGTTCACAATGGACTGCCTCCTCAGGAACCAAAGTAATTAATTTTATATCTCCAATTCTCAAGGATATATATCATTATTTATATAATATTAATATATTTTATTTATTATTTAATTATACTTATGAATTAATAATATCATAGATACCTTCTTAATTTCCAATTCCAAGAAAAGTCAATTTCAAATTATTTGTGTACGACTGACTACCACTTTGTGATACACTATGATTCATTTTTCACTTACACATTATATGTTAGCTAATACAGATTTATATAGTGGGTTTATAAGATATTAATGAAAAACTTAATCATTATATAAATAAAATAAATCATATAATATCATAATATACCATCCACTAAATAAATCATAACATCATTCGTGTGTACGAATGAATACTATCTCATGAAGCGATTTGACTCATTTTTCACAAAAAATTTAAATGGAATGTAAAAAAGGATAAAATTAATGAATATATGAGATAATTGTGTCATGATATGAGTTTTTCTAAAACCATAATCAGTAATATTCCTTACCCTTTCACCCGTTATGGAAATTATAACATTTCCCAGGCGTACGTAAGACCCACAACCTCCACAAAGTGTTGTTATTCATTTTGGATATTAAAAATATAACAATGAAAATAACTATTTTTCTAATTAATAAAATGATATTTAAAATTTTAAAATCATTATTAATGATATGTAACTATAAAATATATTCATGATTTATATCTTTCGTGAAGTAATGTGTAGGATAAATTAATGAAATTAAAACCTTAAACAATAGTGATAATAAAATATAATTCACGAACAGGTAATAAGACATTATAAAAGGATAATATATGATATTATAAATAATAATATGAATCTATTATATGCTAACAAAATGTTATAAAACACGATACATGAGTTTAATAGTACTAAACTAATTGGAAGCACGAGGTAAGTGGTTTATTAACATAATTTCAGTTCATTGGGTTGTATGACTACATCATTGACTATATAATGCCAAAGTTATGTAAAAAATGATTTTTTATTGATTAATGATTTATTTAAACTTCTAATTTTCTTGATATAATTTTTAAAAAAATAATAAACCAATTTATTCTCTCTCAAATAAATGATACAAACTTTTTAAGGGTTTCATCTATATCATCTTTCTTTTATACAAATGTTATTTAATAAATCAAATTTATTTTTTATGGGGTTTATATTTTCCATTTACATAATATATATAGAATAATTATTAAATAATTATATGTTATGTTTAAATTCTCCACCTTAATCGATTGGATGTTATGATTCAAAAGTTACCAAATTTGTTAGGTTTTATATTTCAATATCATTTTAATTGTGAATTCTGATTCCTTGATTTACATTGAATGAGATAATTTGACCATTACCTAATAAAAAAAATTAATATTTGTTTCCATGATTATTTTTAAATTATTATAGTAATTGAAGTATTTTGAAATAATTATTACAAAAAATTGTTGATAAAATGTTTTTAAGAGAATCTATCTTCATTTATCTTTTTGATCGAAAATCCATCTTCGTCAAAAACCATAGTTTCTAAAAATGTTCTCAAAAATTGTTTACAATTATTATTTTAAGTAATTTGTACCCACCAGTGGGTTTTATTTTTTTTAAAATGAATATTCTTACCAATTTCATAACAAAAATGTTTGTTGAGTTTTTATATAAAATTGCGAATGGATTATTTTTTAATATATTTGGAATACACATAAATCTTCCACTATAATGACCACTCAATGCTTTGAAGGTTCCTTTTTATGATTAAAAGGTTATTTTTAAAAAATTATTTTGATTAATTTTTTAGAATGCTTTATATTTTAAGAAAAATCTAAATTGAAAGGATATGTTTTTTAAAATAAAGTTCAATGTGATCATTCAAAATAAGCTTTCATCTAACATAAACTCCATTAAACATAATCTAAATGAAAAGTTTATTTTACTAAAAATTATTTTTCAAATTATTTTCATCTTGAAAATTACAATTAATGTTATGGATTTCTTATAAATCATGTTTATATGTCTCTAACATATATAACTTTTTTATTGTCCCATACTGTGGTGGGGTAATACATTCTTTATGATCATTTATCAAACCAATTCATTATGAAAGTTATTTTTAATATGATATGAGTAAAGATTATGAATCCCATATTCATTCCATGGGTAATTCTTATGTTTTGACATATGATTGATTTCATATATATGGGACCCACTGATCATGAAAATATTATGATTGGTGTTACGAGATAGTTATCCAATTCACCGTGTAAATATTTAACCTCATTAGGTTTTATGTATGTGTTTTGGGAGTAATCGTAATCTATTATCAAACATTGTTGAAAAGGTGATATTTTATAGTAATTTAGACTTGACTCAGGTTTTTTGTTGAAACCACATTTTCTATGATGGTCGAATATTTTTATTTAATGCACTTTATGTTATTCTCTCATGTAATTATTCATGTGCCTTCACTTTTATAAAGTAATGGTATACTGTTGACTCATATGTTATCAATCCTTATCATGATCATTTGGTTTCTGGGTTTTTTATATAACCATTTCATTATTTACTCCATAGGTTTCCACTTGTATATTTTGATGCTAAAATGGAATTTAGGAGCTGACTATGGAAAATCGAATAAGGATTCCATGTTTTATGTATTTATAACCTACCCTCCAAAAAACACTAGGACATTATGATCCCAATGATATATTAATGAAATATTTAGTTCTAGAATCATGTAATAAAATGAGAAAAGTACATGGTTCATATTAACACACATTTTATAGATTAAAAATATACTATAAAAATTATGTATTTATATATTTAAAAAACATAGTTCTTCCTCAAATATCCTTTGAAATCAAATATTTTTTAAAAACATTTACAATTTTTAATCATTAAATAAATATTTTCAAAAAATTATGAAAAATAAATATATAAAATATCTCAAGGAAGTGGCAACTATTAAAATAAATATGTACGAATGAACAAACATAGTACAAAAGTAGTAGGGTATATCACAAAAAAATTCAATAAGTATAAAAAATTAAAAATATGTAAATAAAGATAAATTAAACTATATGAAATATATTATTTGTATTTATAGGAAATTCATAAAAATAATATAAGTAAAAACAAGATTTATTTGGATTAGAACCATAATCATGCCTATCGGTTCATTCATAAGTCCATAACTAATAGACTACCCCCAACTGGCATAAAAAATTGTACTTCCCCATATCCTCTTACACTATAGTGGGATTAGTAAATATAATCAGGAGTATATAGTAATTTTATATTATCCATCACCATGATTACTAGTGTCCCATGATGATAATAAAGGTTGAAGGTGATGTGGAATTAACCTTAAACCCAGAATCGATAATCAACATAAGAAATGCATGATTATAATCTCTAATCAATTAACCCACCAATTAAAAATCCCTAATTAAGAGTAATTGAACATCTTATTGTAATTAGAATAGGAATGGATTCTGTGCATGTTTGAATTTTTGATGAAATCATTTCAATGTAAAAATAGGATATAATATTTAATACTAAAAATCATTTTTATATAAAAAAATTATTCATTAAAAAAATATTAAAAACAATGAAAACATCAAAATACATTCTCAATGATACACAAACGCTTCTATAATATGTTTTATAAAAAACACATTTGAAATATCTTTTGAAGAACCTTTTTATAAATAATGATATAATTTGAAAACTACGATTTTCTAAATTAATTCTATGAAATTGAAATATATCTGAATATACACACATATATTTTCAAATATGTATATATATAGATACATATATTTTACTAAAATTTATAGAAACATTGATATGGATTTCCAAAGGCTGAAATTAAGGGTCACAATTCAAGCGACACATCATGTAATAGAAATTTCCAAGTAAAGACAGAAAAATAACAAAAACATAAATAAAAAGAATAATCACAATTAAATCGCAAAATCCATATCACATAATTTTTATTAAATACTAATTATCACTTAAAATACTAAAATCATTTTAATGGGCCTCTTAAATTTTTCAGAAAATTGAGTGTACCTTTTTTAAACATAAAGGACTAAAATTTGGAATGCTTGGAATGTACACATTCAAATTAAGCCGCAAGATAAAAAATCCCACAAAATATATTTATATGTCTAGTAAAATGACAATTTTTTCTTACAATTAATTTATAATGATCTAAGAATCTCATTGTGTTCTTTAGAATAGAAAAGTATGGAAAAAACATAACGCAAACAAGTCTGAATGTAATGAATGTATTCAATATGTAGGGAAATAGGATATAAAAACACTATATACAACCTAGAATATTATAAATAAGCTAATTAGGGATATAAATAACCCTTATGTTTATAAAATGATAGACCAATGTAAGGGGATAATAGGAATAAATAAAATAAGGAAATAGAGAAAAGAAATATGAATTACCACAAGAGGATAACAATTAAAATTGAGTGGATAAGACTCAATAATCATAGAGGAGTTTGGGAGTTTCTGGAAATGGATCCCTATGGCCTGTTAATTCATTTTGGGAAAGTAAATTACAATTAATTGGGCTCTAAAATGTATGTACAAAATTGGAAAATCAAAATATAATGAAATATGAGTAAGCTGTATGATTTAGCAACATGACATGTCGAACCCTATACTAACATTTTTCTCATAATTTTAATCACTTAGATACTCGCATGGTTTTTCCTAATTGTTATGAATGTCATGTGAAAACTCTATAAAACTTTTTTTTTGGGAATTTTATTCATCTGTATGGTTTGGGAAATGGTAACTACTAATAATATGGCTATGAAAAATATCAACATATTTAATGTTTCTCACATGTTAAATCCAAAACAAAAAAATTAAAAGATAAATAAATACATAAAATATTATTGAAATTAAAGGTTTAGGTGTGACAGAATTTTTTTTACATATAAATATATATTATAGAGATGATGGAGAAGACAAAACATCTCTGAGCTGAGAAATACTCAATAATATGTTTCCAAAACCAATCCCACAAATACTCTCTCTTTTCCTTAATAATTGAATTATTTCATAGGCTACCCTAGTTTCTATATTTTACGAAAAATTATTTAATATCCACTATAGAAATTGTGTGAAAATTCATATTTTTACTCAAATTCATCATTCCCTATGATGCCACTCCATAGTCGAGAAAACATTCCAGAAAATGGAATGATTTATGTCGTATTCTATGAAGAGGAGGACAATTCAAAAACTTATAAATTTTATTATTCTATTTTTGAATATATATATATATGTTTTCCTAAATTTCTTTTGATTAATAAATCTATATAATGCATCACATTTTTTGATGTCATCAAAAGGTTAATCAACTTGTATCATATCTTACTAAAAATTATCATTGAATATGGATATACTAATTAATAGATATAAAAATCCTAGAAATTTAATTGATTTATAATAAAAGTAAATCAATATACATGAATGTTTTATCATTAATTAGGATCTATAATTTCTCATGTATAGGTTTCAGAAAATAATATTGTAATTCACATAATAGAGGTGGAGACACTGAGAGCGATTGGTAAGGACATTTGTAAAAAAATAAATGTGAACTAATCTATGCTACTTGGTAACTTTCCTTTCATGGAATGAATTTAAATTGTACTTAATTTTATAGACCCTGTCAACAGATTGAAATTAATTATCAACCGAAAATACACTTTACTATATAGGTTATATTTGAAAATATTGTTCTTATAGAATCACTTATTTATTATGGGAATCATTAATGCTAATTGGTAAAAAAATATGTACTATTATTAAATTAACAATTAACCCTAGAACAATTTGTGATCAACCTTATAAAATGAGTGTAGAAAATTTATGCCCCATCCCAATTTATTAAGTCTATTTTTTTAAAAAACAATCTACATACAATAACTCAGATCAAAATTCATTGGATTATAATAGTATAGGAAAAGTAGTGGAGTTGGAGGATTTTTCATCTATTATGGTCCTATCCCATTTGTTGACTCATACAAGGGTCTTTATGGATTAAAATATATCAAATCCACAATGTTCTATGGATATACCCTTAAAATATACAAATGACCCTGTGAAATATTTATAGGTGGAGGTTATAAGAGAACATATTCCATGGGTGAAAAATATTCAGTTAGGTGAACATGGGTATATACTAAAAACTTTTGAACTACTATGTGATGAAGCTAATTAAATTCCGTATGAAGTTAAACTCGTAGAGGATCCCATAACATTTCACCCTAATCATTATACCTCAATAATTGGTTAATTTTATTGATATGTTTACCCTAACCGTCCTACATCCTATACCATATCTGAAGGACCCGAGAACATCCTCAGAGGGGGGGTGTTAATCAGGGAGAAAACTTTTTCTTTTAAAACAATGATCTTATACCCACAGTGGTAGGAACTCATTTAAAACATTATAATGGATATGTGATGTAATTAAAACATGAATAAGGACAAAAGAACAATTTTTAAATGGTTCTCCACTAAGTTGTTCCTATAAGGATCATACACTAACAGGTTGTCAGTCATACCTAATACCTCTAATCTTCACTTGTCGTAGAATACAATGGTTAAGGAAAAGTGACTATGCCATAGACTCACTTCCTTTACATAGGTTTAGGGATATCTCACTAGGTCCCTCTAGTAATTCCCATTGAAACCCCAGGATCACTGTTTTGGGAGATGTTACACATAGTTTATATACATGAAGGTCTCTTCAGTGGATTTTCATTGTAGTCTTTATCTCAGTCCATCATGAGACACTGCTTGAATCGATGTCCTGGATTGATGCACTAGAATCCCTAAACAGAGAAACATGATATTCAAAGAATCTTCACAATTTTATTACCCAGAATAATTCACAATATTTAGTTAGTCACACTTTATTCTTCTTTTTATTCTTCATATATTCCTTTTATTCCCAATAGCAACACCTATGTGTAATGACATACTTCATGCTTTCTGTGTATATTTGAGTTTAGTTTCACACATCATTCTTCTACTCTTTGAAAATAACAATGAGGGTGTTAAACACCAGCCATGAGTGTGGGGTACCAATTCTCTTTGTAAAACCAAATTGTTCACGGTACTTCCTTCATCATGGATCTATTTCGAGAGTGAGAAGCACTTGTAAAAGGATTACGAGACCCTAAATTTTTTCTTGCATACTTTTATGAGACTGGAAAGAAACAATTATGCAACATGAAAATGTCAGGACTTTTTTCGCAGAAAACCTCTTGCGATTAATTTCAATCTTGCATTAAACGTTCTTCTTCTGTGCAACTTATCTTTCTTGCGTGAAACACTATTTGTTTCGCACACTTCCCTTTTCATAAAATTATTTCGCACTTCAGAGATCGAGATTTCTCTATTTGTCGAGCATCCTCGATGAGAGGGGCTCACCTCTTATTTATAATCCATGTTGAATCCTATGCGCAAAAACCCTGACATGTCATGCAAAACCCAGACACATTGTGAAAAACCCCATTTGACGTCGCATTGGGTGTGTAAGTCACTTTCGCACCAGCCTCATCTTTTGCGCACGTTTTAAATACTTCTCACACATCATTCCTTTTACATTTTTTGAATTTATGATTGTAAAACTTTTATTTTGTGAAATATCCAAAAACACCTTCAATCATGTTTGAAAAGACCAATCTTTCATGCACACATAAAATCTTTTGTGCAACATTTTTTTCCAAAATCACATTTCCCGATTTTTCGATTTTCACCCCCAAAAATAAGGAAAACACAAGAGAATGATGCCCCCTTAAATACTAATTCTACAATAGCACCAATGATTCTTCATTATCATCAGATGTATTAAAAAACAAACTATTTTCATTACGAACCATATCTGTCGTGATATATGGTCTTTGATCAAACACCATAAGGATCATCAGATTTTTCATGGATAGTACTGTAGCTTCCATATCTTCCACCCAAATATTTCCTTAAAAAAAAAACTATATATGAATGGAATCACCTTTTCACCCCCTTTTCTTCATAATACATGCATCATAAGTTATCTTAACTTATGATATTTGTGAAATTAAAATCATAAAAGCATCATCTGATTTAGATTCAATGTAAAGTGCATGACCATCTTATAATGCCAAGATCTTACACACTATCTCTTCTTCTTCAACCATCATTCTCTAATTCATGCAAATAACATTATTCAATTCATAAGGTAAGCTCTTTCATGGTTCTATCATTCATATTCAATTATCCTCATATGGGTGATACCTCACCATTCCTCGATTTCATTGGAGTTCTGCTTGATCTCTTCTATTTTGATATTTATTAAAAACTACTGACAAAAAATACAACCTTATTGAAAAAGAGGTCCCAATAATCTCCCCCATTGTATTATGTTGTCAATTCCATAAAAATATCCTTAGATGAATATGTCAATGAAAAAATGAGAATATTCTCTCTCTTCTTTATTTTTCAAACTCTCATTTCACTTTCTATCCCCCTTATTGAAATGAAATAAAAAGTTCATAGTAGAGAGGGTATCAATCTATAATTAAGAAATGCACCATCAATAATTTCACTATATGTCTTCTTGAGAAATTCACAATTTATAAAACAAGAGGTTTTCATTTAGACAACATGGAAATCCATTATTAACTGGTCATGATAGGACAAGAGATGAGAACTCATGTACTTTGTCTTCAAGGTTTTTCACATTCATTACTTGATGATGAAATTGAATGTGATAGGGAATAATCAACCTGAAACTCGTCCACTCACTTCAATAAACAGATCAAATACATTCAAGTTCATTTGGCAGGATAGGTGTCCTTGTATCACATCTATTAATTTTATGTCACTGATTAATTTACACTATACCTTATTGTAAAATGATATTCATTTGGAGTAACCAAGGATGATAGATTGATAAATTACATACCTTTTCCAATGACATGTTCTTGATGAAATTTATAGAGTAATTTCATTTAATAATAACTGATGTTGATATTGATTGAAATAAATTTTTTGGAATAATCTTAATTTGTCTCCCCCTCAAGGGAAAAACTCCTAATCATCTTCATCAAGGGTGATCCTTAATCATTTTTATCTTTGAATATCAATTTAATAATCTTACAAGTATGGAATATTCTTCCACTTAGGTATCAAGAGTAGAAATCATTCTGTACATATCAGGTTCTCCACCTAAGAGAATGATTCACCTTCAATTACCTTTATTATAAATTCAATACATAAATGATTAAGGGAATAAGGTGGATCCTCATTGATTCATCAATATGGGATGTATGTTTGAGATGCTTTTCTCAAACAAGTTTCTCCATTTACTCCAGTCTCCATGAGTTCAAATTTGAACATATATTCTGATTTGTGTTGATGTGGCATGGTTATCTTTACATTATCTTATGATTTGCGTGGAGAGTTGATCTTATTAATACCCATTATAAATGATGCAATTTTTCTCCCTTTAAGGGATTATTCTTACTCTAGTATTATTGTTAGAGAACCTTTTGTAATGTGACCATATTTCTTGCATATTATACATAGAACTCCTTTGACACTTGGGTTTCTTTTGGTTTTCAATCCCTCGTGGACTTTTTCTACATCATGTGAAATTTTTTCTTTTTCTTTACCACTATCCTTGGCCTATAAATTTTCACACTTTCTTATTCCTTCCAAATATTCTGTCCAAATGAACAACCTATCATTTAGAATAGTTGTAGTAGGTTTGGATATTCTACATGGGTTCGTCTGACTGGCATCCCCTTAGTTAATATTTTGGATTATTTTCCATTCAATTTCTTGGATCTAAAATATTTGGATTTATCAACTTCCCCACCTGAGATATTCTTACAGATGTATATGTTCATAATATTCTTATAATTACATCCCAAGGTAGTTTCTTAACACATAGTCGACATCAAAGGTCTTCTTTTCATATCAAAAGTAAATCCATGTTGAGTTGGTAATGAACCTACCTCTTGGCCACATTAATTGCATAGATCATAGATGATATCAAGAATTATAAACCTATTTTAGGTAAATAGTTTTTTCTGGACTTACAGATGTGGCTTTCTTCTTTTCTAGCATCCATCCCTTTGATATAGGCTTTCTCTGTACTTTCTCATTTAAGGGATTTTACCAACAATATAGTGCCATGTTCCCAAATCAACTCCATCACCAAAATTGACCCATAAATATTTTATTCTTTATATCTTCTGTATAAGGTAGTTGGGACTTCTTCTGTATGTGTTTTTCTTTATCTGGGGAATTGTATTTTAACTATTTTTCCCTTTCCACCCTAGCCAGAATGGTAGTTTTCTTCTCCACACATTTCCTCAACCACACTTGTTTTTATTTTTTCTTCAAATCTGCACATTTATAGAAACATATTTAGAAACAATATCCATGTTCGTATGGATGGTACCTTCACTTTGTATGATTCTTGAGATAGATCAGTGAGTAAAGTCATGCTATTCTTATCACATTTTAGAGGTCCTTTGATAGTAGAATCCTATACTGAGCATTGAGTACCAACAACAGTAGATTCATTCTTATTTGAATTCACAATATGAGTCTTCCGAAGATTAGTCAACTGAGCATCCAGTTCTAGACACTGACTATTAAGAATGAACTTCTGATCTCAAATCATAGAAATATTATCTTCACAAACATTAATTAATCTTTAAACTTCATCTTCATGCATATTAACATTGTTTTTTAACAATGAGTTAGGTAACTCAAATTTCATGGAGGTTTCTTTCAAATATAAACTCTTTATTTCAGTTCTCTTCATCATCTTATCTTCAAGTTCATGTATCCTTTCTTCATTAGTCTCATTGACTACATAATTTTAATCAAAGACTTTAATCCATTTAGTGATATTTAAATATGAAATAAATTTTTCTTCCAATCGCATTTCCACATTATTAGATTCTTTTCCCTGTCAGGTGATCTCAGCATGCATACATTGAATCATTCTAAAAATATCAGAAACACTTCCTTCAAGGATATCATACAAATAGGTTCTTAATTTCTCATGATCACTAGAAAATGATATAGATGTTATTTCCATTCCTCTAGTAGAAACCTAAGCCACCTACTCTTTATAATCAAATACTGATATTTATTCATTGTTAGAAGGGCATGGAGTACCAGGATCATCATCTTTTATGGACATAAGGGACATCTTCAACTATTTCTTCTCTTTCATTTCCCTGTTTGTCAGGGTATTTTTGGATGTATAATTATTCTCAAAAATTATAGAATCTTCATCAAGACATCACTTCATTCTTGAGATTAGGAAATAAACTCAAGTCCTCTTGTGAATGGAAGTAATTTAGAGTATCCAACATACATGAACCATTCCCTCTGATACAAATTGAAGGACCCAAGACCACCCATAGGGGAGGGGGGTCAATCATGGTGGAAAATTTTCTTTTCAAACAAGGATCTTGTTCCCACATTGGTAGGAACTCGTTTAAACCTATATGATGGATATGTTTAGTAATTAAAACACATAGAAGGAAAACACATCATTTTTACTTGGTTCGCCACTAAGGGAAATGTCCCTGAAGCATATGCCAACAGGTTTTCAGTTGTATAGTATTCTACAAATCTTCACTAGTCATGGATTACAAAGGTTTGGGAATAGTCACTCTTCCGAGTCCCACTACCCTTACAAAGGATCAAGGATACCTAATTGTGTCCCTCAGGTCACTCCCATTGACTTCCCTTGGCTCACTACCGTGGGTTAAGTCCCACTTAGTTCATAGACATGATGGTCTCTTCGATAGATTATAATTTAAATCTTTCTCTCAGACCATCACGATACACTACATGCATTGAAGTCCTAGATTGATGAACTTGAAAGCCCTGAACACACAAACTAGATATTCAAAGCATCATTACAATTTTATTGCCCAGAATAATTCACAATCTTCAATTGGGAACACTCAGTTCTTCATCTTCATCTTCTTATTCTACTTCTTTAATTCCCACTTCCGAAACCTATGTGAATTAGTATACTTCCTTTTTTAGTGCAGATGTGATTTTAGTTTCACATATCATTCTTCTTCGTTTCACAAAACACAACGATGGTGTTAAGCACCATCCATTTGTGAGTGGTACCACTTAACTTCATAAAATCAAATGGTTCACGGTACTTCCTTCTTCATGAAGCCTTTTTGAGAGTGTTAAGCTCCCGTCAAGGCTTTTGGGACCTCCAAATTTTTCATGCACCCTTTTGTGTGTCTTGGGTGAAACATTTATTCCACGCATGGAAGTATGGACTTTCATCATGAAACATGTCTTACACAGAACATAAATCTTGCAGGAAACTTTCTTTATTCCCATAACTAATCCTTCTAGCATGAAACACTATTTATATCACGCACTACAATTTTCATAAAATTATTTCACACCTTAGAGCTTGAGATTTCTCTGAGTGTCAAGTTGCCTCAGTTAGAGGGGGTCGCAACTTATTTATAGGCATCATTTACCCCTGCGCACAAAATATTTGACATGTTGTGTAAATCCCCATTTGATATCGCATTGGGTGCATAAGTCTCGTTCTCACCATCCTTATCTTTCACGTACATTTTGAATCTTTCATAAACTTCATGCCTTTTCTATTTTTTGAATTTTTGATCATGAAACATGTCTTGCATGAAAGATCCAAAAACACCTTCAATCTTGGGCACATGAACTAATCATTTTTGCAAACTTTGAATCTTTTGCGTACATTCATTTTCCAAAAATACATTTATACATTTTTCAATTTTTTTCCCCAAAAATATGGAAAACACTAATGAATAGTTCCTCCTTCAATAATTCTTTGTCAAGAACACCAATTCTACTACATTATCATCAGATGTATTCCAAAAACAACTACTTTCATCAAGAACCATGTCAATCGTGATATATAGTCTTTGATCAAACACCTTTAGCATTGTCATATTTTCCATGGAAATTACAATAGCTTCCCTATCTTGTTCCATCATATTTCCTTCCTATAAAAATTGTATATGAATGGAAGCACCTTTACACCCCATTTCATTCACAAGGATTGAATCATAATTTATCATGTCTTATTATATTTGTGATATAAAAATCAGTAAAGCATCGTCTAATTCAGATACAATGTGAATTATATGGACATCTTAGAATTCCAAGAACTTCTACACACTCTCTTCATCATTAACCATCAATCTCTAATTCATGCAAATATGTTTATTATATTCATTAGGTATGATCTTTCATGGTCTCTCATCCTTATTAAATCATCATTAGATGGATAATACATCCGAATTCCTCCAATTTAGAGGAGTTCTTCTTTATCTCCTAAATTTTAATCTTCATTGACAACAATTGACAAAAAATTCATCTTTATCCACAAAGTGCTCCCAACAATCTCCCCAATTGTATTTTGTTGTCAATACATTAAAAATATCTTAAAATGAAAACGTCAATGACAAAATGAGAATCTTCCCTATCTTGTTTATTTTTCATTCTATCATTCAAATTTCACTCCCCCTTATTGACTAGAAATACAATGTTAATGGTAGAGAGGGTATCAATCTGTACTTACACAATTTACCTTCAATCATTTCACTCAATGTCTACTTGATAAATGCTCGGTGTAGAAAACAAGATGATCTGATTTACACAATAGGGCTGTCCATTATTCAATGTTCATGATACCACATGAGATGAGAACTCATGTACATTATCTTCAAGTGTTTTCCACATTCATTCCAAGATGATGAAATTGAATACGATCTACAATAATCAATCTGAAACTCCTACAGATACATCAATAAACAGATCAAAAACATTGAACTACAATTGGAAGGATAGGTGGCCTTAGGGTAATTACATTATTATTATGTTCCTGTTTAATTTACTTACTCCACCTTTGTAAAATGTTCTTCGTTTTGATTAACCAAGGATGATAGATTGAGAAATGAAATTCCATTTACAATGAAAAGTTCTTTAAGAAATTTATAGAGTAATTTCATTAAATACAAACAGAATTTGATACTAATTGCAACAATAATTATGGAATCTTCTTCATTTGGGTCCACCTCAAGGGATACACTCCTCATAGTATTCATCAAGGGTGATCCTTAATCATTTTTATCTTTGAATATCAATTTATGAATCTTAAAAGGACGTAAAATTCTTCATCATAGCTATCAATAGTTGACATCATTCACTACATCTTAGGTTCTTCCCCTGAGAGCATGCTTCACCTTCAATTCCATATAATATAAATACAATACACAACTGATTAATGGAATAAGGTGGTTCCTCATTGCTTCTTCGATAAGAGATGCATCATTGAGAATCATTCCTCAACCAAGCTTCTCTATTTAGTCCAGTATTCATGAATTCACATTTGAACATATTTTCTGATTTGTGTTAATGTGTCATGTCTCTATTCACATTATCATATGATTTACGTGGAGAGTTGTTCCTCTTAACAGCCATAATTAATGATAAATTCTTACTCTGTTAAAGGACTACTTCTTTATTTGGTATTATGGTTAGACAAAATTCTACAATGGGACCGTATTTCTTACATCTCTCACATAGAACTCCTTTGACATGTGTGTTTTTATTGGTTTTCAATCCCTCATGCACTTTTTCTTTATCACGTGAAGGTTTTTTTTCACTTTACCAATTGCCTTGGCCCGTTCATTTTCATGTTTCCTTATTCAGTCCAAATATTCTATCATAATGACTAACAAGTCATTTGGAATAGTTGTAGAAGATATGGATCTTTTTAATGGGTTCATCTGAGTTTCATCACTAGTAGTTTCTCTTTTGGATGAATTTCCCTTCAATTTCATGGATCTACAATCCAGAGATGTCTCAACGTCCTATGTTGATATCTTTTTGGGGAATTATATTTTCACAATATTCTTATAATTTCATCCCATGGTAGCTGATTTATACTTAGCTGGCATACATGGTATTATTTTCTTATCAATAGTGAATGCATGTTGAGTTTGTCATATACCTACCTTGTGGCCACTACGGTTGCATACAACACAGATATTATCAAGAATTCCAAACCTGTTTGTGGTAAACAGATGCTTCTGGACTTGTGTATGTTTCTTTTTATTTTATTGTTTCCCTCCATTTGATATAGGATTTCTTTATGCTGTTTCATGTAAAGGATTGTACCTACAATCCATTGAATAGTGCCCAAATCTGTTGCAGCCCCAAAATTTACCCACAAATATTGTATTCTTTATATCATCTGTATATTTTAGTTGGGCCTTCTTCTTAATTTGTTTTTCTCTATCTGGGGAACCATCATCCTGATTTTTGTTGCTATCCACCCTAGCCATGGTGGAAGGTTTTTTCTCCTCGCCTTTCCTCATTCATACTTATTTAGAATAGTTCTTCTAACCTACAATTTTGGTAAAAACATGTTCAGAAACAACAAAACAAGTTGTTATGGGTGGAATATTCAATTTTTATGCTTCTTGAGATAGACCAATGAGTCATGTAATGATATTATTATCACATGTAAGAGGTATTTTGAATGTAGAATCCTCTAGTGAGCATTGAGTACCAGCAGCAACTGATTCATTATTTTGTGATGTCTAAATTTGTGTCTTCTCATATTGGTCAACTTAGCATCCAGTTCAAGACATTTACTATTATGAATGACCTTATGATCTTCAATCATAGACATCTTCTATTCGCAAGATTTATTTAATCTGGAAACATAATCTTCATGAATCACAACATTGTTTTGTAACAAAGAGTCATGTAACTCGAATTTCTATGAGGTTTCTTCTATAGATAAACTCTTGACTTCATTGCTCTTCTTCATCACAGCTTCAAGTGCATGAATCCTTTATTCTAGAGTCTCATTGAATCATTACTTTTCATCAATGTATTCAATCCATCTAGATATCTTTAATCATTCACTAATTTTTAATTACAATACCTTTTCTGCTTTATCATCTTATCATCCCAATCGGGTGATCTCAGCCTTTATACATTGAAACATTGTACAAATAGAAGAAAATCTACCTTCACAAATATCTTGCAGATAGGTTATTAATTTCTCCAAATCACATGAAAATGATAATGATGTGTGTTCTTTTCTTCTTGTAGTAACATGATCCACCTACTTTTTACATTCAAAACTTGATATTTTTTCATTATTTTAAGGGAATGGAGAACCATGTTCAACATCTTATTTGGACATGAGTTACATCTTCAAATATTTATTTTTTTTATTTTTTTCTATTTTTCATGGTCTTGTTGGATGTAGAATTCTGCTAAAAATTGACTAAATATTCACCAAGACTGCACTTCATTGTCGAAATTAGGAAATAAACTCAAGTCCCCTTCTGAATAAAATTACAGTAGAGTATCCAACATACATGAATTGTTCCATCTAATACAAATTGAAGGACCCTAGAACACCCTAAGAGTGGGTGAGGGGGGGGGGGGTGGGGGTGAATCAGGGTGGAAAAGTTTTCTTTTAAAACAACGATCCTATTCCAATGTTGGTATAAACTCATTTAAACCTGTATGATGGATCTGTGTAGTTATTAGAACACATAGATGGGCAATACATCAATTTTTATTTGGTTTTCCACTAAGGTCTACATCCAAGGATCATAAACTGACAGGTTTTCTGCCATACTAGATTACACTAATCATCACAAGTCAAGTATTACATTTGTTCGTGAATAGTCACTCTTTCTCAGGAACACTACCTTTACAAAGCTTCAGGGATACCTCCCTGCATCCCTTGGGTCACTCTCCTTAACTCCCCTAGCTCACAGCCTTGGTGAAGTCCCAGTCAGTTTATAGACATTAAGGTCACCTCATAATATTTTCATTGAAATCATTTTCTCAGACCATCATGTGACACTACATGAATTGATATACTGGATTTATGCACTTGAAATTCCTGATAACACAAACCAGATATTCCACGAATCATCACAATTTTACTACCCTGAATAATTCACTATCTTTAGTTGGGCACACTATGTTCATCTTCTCTTTCTTCTATTTCTTTTATTCCCAATACCAGCACCTCTGTGTATTAGTATACTTCCTTCTTTCAGTGGAGATCTTATTTTTGTTTCATGTATCATTCTTCTTCTCTTCGAAAATCACAACGAGGGTGTTAAATTATAGCCTTGTTTGTGTGGTACCACTTATCTTCGTAAAACCAACAGGATCACGATACTTCCTTCTTCGTGAATCCTCTTTTAGAGTGATAAGCACCTATCAAAGGCTTAAAGGACCACAAACTTTTTTGGTGAATCCTTTTATGTGTCTTGTGCACAACTTTTATGCCATTCTTGCATGATTTGAATTTCATCGTTAAACCCCTCTTGCACACTACATCAATTTTGCACAGAACATTCTTCTTGCGCATAACATATATTTCTTGCGAACAATAATATTTCATTTACTCACAACCCTTTTCATAAAATTATTTCACACCTATGAGCTCTGGATTTCTCTATGTGTCGAGATACCTCAATTATAGGGGTTCACCTCTTATTTATAGGCCCCATTAACACCTATGTGAAAAAGCCCTTAATAATCGCTCAAAACCCTAATGTGTCGCACCAAAACCCCATTTGAAGTCGCAAAGGGCACATAAGACTCCTTCGCGCCAACCTAAAATTTCTTGAATTTTATGAATCTTTTTCACACTTCATGCCTTTTCCATTTTTCGACCTTCTAATCTTTGAACATGTCTTGCAAGAAAAATCCAAAAAAACATTCAATCTTTCACGCAAAAACCAATCTTTTGTGAACACTCATATCTTTTGTGCACTTATCTTTTCCAAAAACAACAAATCCATTTTCTGATTTTTAGCCCAAAAATATTGAAAACAATAGAGAATGGTTCCACCTTCAATAATGCTTTCGAAATAACACCAATGATGATTCATTTTCATTACATGTATTCCAAAACAACTACTTCCCTCACAAACCATATCTATCATGATATATAGTCTTGGATCAAACACTATTATCATCATCAAATTTTTATTGGAAATTACTATAGCTTCCCTATCTTCCACCAATGTCTTTCCATAAAATAAAAACTATATATAAATATTATCACCTTTACACCCCTTTCCTTCATAAGTCTTGCATCATACATTATCCTAACATATTATATATATTTGTGAAATAAAAATCACAAAAGAATCGTTTAATTTAGATACAATGTGATGTGAATGGACATCTCAGAATGCCAAGGCTTTCAACACTCTTGTTGGAACCATGGTCATTCATTGCATTAATTGTAGTTAGGTTTATGTTTTTTGTCAATACTTAGTGGATATTCAGAATGTGTGCCAGAAAAGTGATCATACAGAACAAGAAGATAACTGTATTGAAGGAGGCCCCATTTTCCAGTGTTTGACAATGTTTTGGGCCTAAAAATCGAAAAATGGAGAAAAGTGGTAGAGACTTTCATGAAAATGTCTTCAAGAAGAGGAAACATTTGTGCCTAATGTTTTTCATGATCAGAACATCAAAATATGGAAAGGGAGTAGGGCTCCCATGTTTTCTGGTTTGTCGCGCAAGTGACTTGTGTACCGAGACATGCGCGATGAGACTTGTGTGCCGAGACTTGCGCGCTGATTTGAGACTTCAGCGCCCTCGCGTAGGGTGTCCAATTTCTTATATATAGAGGTCGACCCCTCCTCATTCGGTATGATGTTCAGACATAGAGAAATTCAGAGCTCCTGCCGCGCAGGTGTAGTGGTCGCACAAGTGGATGTGGGTCAGGCAAGTAGAGGTTGTGTGATAGTTGTTTGTTGTGCGTCCAAGGTGATTTGGGAGATAAAGAGGGTGAGTCGCGCAAGTTTGGAGATGGTGAAGAATGTAACGCCCCGACCCCAGTTGCCCAGAGTCGGTGCATTAATTACATAACATTGGCATGATCACAAGAAAGATCAAATCTCGAAAGACCGATTGGTTTAGTATCCTTGGAAACACTATATATAATCATAAAGTTTTACATTACATTTCAAAGTGAAAAACTACTACAACAACAAAGTCTTCATATCCACACTATTAACCCCTCATAATATCCCTGCAAGTCATTCATAAATTACTTCTTCACTACCTGGGAAAAAATAAAACATAGAAAAGGGGTGAGCTCAAATGCCCAGTAAGGATAACAATATAGCGGAACATTCAAAATAAGCATAAACATTTAAGGCAATGAATTACTAAAACAAATGCCTTTTAAAATTGAACTTCAACATAGTATGGCAAAAGTAAAATGAAATAATGCCATTTACTTGTTCACATGGATATTCTACTAATCGAATAATCACATGCAATATCAATAACCACTTTCATAATGTTGGAATGCATAATGCCAGACTATCATAACCACATAGCCAAGGCCTCGTGCCAAGACTACAAATAAGATTTTGTCAAGGCCTTGTGCCAAGACACTAGTTTGTCTCATGAGACCTACCGATGCATCGAGGAGCTATAGCGGGCTCCACCCGTCACTTATTAAGTCCAATGCATTCCCATATGAAAAGGTTTAAACATAACATAAACATTCGTATTAAAACTAGCATACGAAATGTCAATACTTTCACCATAAACTATGAATGGTATAAAAATAGTACATCCACAGTCAAACATATCAAAAAACCTTCAATACAATATAGAAGTTTTGTATCATAATAAATCAACTTCAAATAATCTTAAAATCCATCAAAGGATGTTGACATAGATGAAATCAAAATTCTTTTAAAAGAAATATCTCCTTTTATTTTGAAATCATTTAAGATCCATATAAAATAAAACATTTCCTTTGAAAATATTCTTATAAGCTTGTAAGGGAAGCTTTGAAGATTTTATAACGGCGTAAAATAACCGCACCCGCCGTATAAGTTAAAAAAAACATTCTTACCTCAATTCTGTCGAAAAGGTTAAAAAGGACCTTGTTTTGAAAACGACGGAAAGATTCCTTTATAAACCTCTTATAAAAAGTCAAACAAGGGTATAAATGACTTTAACCCATATTCTTGTAAATAGTAAAAATGTTTTGAAATACATTTTTAAGAAACATGGATGTGGATGATAAAGATATCCCAGTAGATTATTACGTATAAACAACCTCGGATAATGAAGAGATTGTGAAATAATCCTTACCTTGTACTTTTCCTTGGTTGGGGTAGGTTAACCTCCTGTATAATAGTGAAATAATTGTTACTAAATTATACAAGAATCATATACATTAATATGATATCATATATGATCTTTTAATATTGATTTGATAATAATATCTTAGTATTATCGCCGTTTCGGGTGTTAACTTACTCATTTTCTTTATATGTTTTGTTACATAAGTCATGTTTGTTGTATCTTATTCATATCCATAATGATATCAAGTCCTTAAACATCATTTTTAAATAATTAAATGATAATTATACTTGAATGGATACGATGGAGAATGAATCTCATCGCGTTCGTGGAGACGGTAGTCCGTACGTACGCACGAACGCTACTTCCATTTAATTTTTATTTTAAAAGAATTGAATACAAATGATACATAGGTATAATATAATATTTTATATATGTTACTTAAGTTCATTAACACCATCCTTTATACGTTCCATGTGTGGTATGAACGAGTCATATCATTTTAAGGGGGCGGTAGTCCGCACTTCCTCAAATGAAATTATCGTATGTATATACAACATGAAACGAATAATGGTATAAAATAAAATGGAATTACAGAAGCTTATATATAAAATATATATCATTAATATCATATTTAATTACAGTTCCATCATAATGGCCACCATGAGAGGCGGTAAGATGTATTTGAACAATCATCGTTTCGTGAGGCGTTAGTTTGCCATCCACAGAAACATTATGTTCATCATCCATTAGATGGAGTTGTGTGTATGTGTAGTTTGAATCCTTCTTATAACAACATCCTAGTATATTTAGGATACTGGTGTTGTTACAAAAGAAAGGAAATAAAAAGAGTTTGGGGGTTGGAGAAGCAAAATAAATGAAAATAATTTAAGAGAAATCGTTACCTTTAATTTAGGTAACTCACTTTGGTTAGAACCAAAGGACTTGTTGAAATGCTTTCTGCCTAAGGGGAAGCTTCAAGGAGGAGGAGAGGGGTGTGGGGAGATTATTTGGGCAGAGTTTGGACGAGCCAAGTGGCTTGAGAGGTGTGAGGAATGAGTAGAAGTGGTCTCCTTTTATAAGGGGGAGGAGGGGCTCTTTAGGAAAGAGTGAAAGTATTACTTTATAATATAATTATATTCGGTTTATAATGGTCCAAAAATCATTGAGGTCGAAGATAAGATGACTCATATTCTAAATAACATCAACCAATAAGAATTAGACAGGTTTTAGATAATATTTTAATCATTATAATCTTATTTATTTAAATGATTTATTAATGAGGTAAACATTGCATCGTTATTGTATCATTAATAATTTAAATTATTTGATGTCTAAAAATTATAAATAAAATATCATTATGTAGGAAATCGTTTTAGCTTTCTAATGAATATTTATAATCGAAAATCCAACTTGTATAACCCTATGTAAAAATTGTTCTTCTAAAAGATGTAAGCTTATGCCATTTTTATTTTTATTTTAACTTTATTAATATAAAGTGTCATTATCACTTACATGTGGATCAATGGGGTCCCAAAATTGACCCAAAGATGCCCATGGTCGACCATGTATCAACCAATAGGGTTAAGACACGTTTTAGGGTAATTTTGTATTATTATAATATTATTTGTTAACCCTTATTTACCGGATTTACCCTTAACCATGGTAAATAAAATATTTACCGCAGTAATTATTCAAAATGTCTAAAAATAAAAGTTACCTATTTACACAATTTGAACATCCTGATTCCAAATATGGAATCCATTTTCCTAAATTCAAAACACAGAAGTGGCAGAAATTAATTTAAAATTAATTCCCGCTGTCAAAACAAAAATCGTGTTTTTAAGAGATAATAACTATCAAAAGATTGACACTTGTTTATGTTCGGTTTAATTGTAAAATTATGTCCAATGACCAAAATTATATTAAATGGTAAAAATATATTCTAAATATAATTTAAAACCACTAAAATTCACAATTTATCACTATTAATTATTTTGATTAAAAAAGTTGCTTTTAGTTAAAATTTAGTAATTTTCACTATTCATCAAAATATGAAAGTTATCCGAAAAGTACCAAAATTTCACCCTAGGCTAATTTCAATATTCCGAATCCAAAAATGAAGTCCATTTTAAAATATAAAATATATATAATTTCAAAAAGTAGGTATTACTATTCATAACGGCTAGTTTGATTAGTTATGGTGTGTTAGAACTCGGTGTTGCGTACAACACACGCTATCACATTATTCAAAGAGAAGCGTACCGTAGAAGCTTGGGGTGTTACATTATCCCCTCCTTCAAATAATTGCGTCCTCGCAATTTCTAGGGTATTACTGCATAAAAAGACTCGGGTGGTTCTTCATCATAAGTTCCTCGGGTTCCCACGTTGCCTCTTCCATCTTATGATTTCTCCACAAAAGTTTTACCAGACGCGTCGTCCGGTTTCTCAGTACTTGTTCTCTCGTATCAAGAATCTTGACGGGCTCTTCACAATAAGACAGATCGGGTTCCAGTTCTAATTCCTCATAGGTGAGTACATGCGTCGGATCAGGCATGTATTTCCTCAACAGAGATACATGGAACACATCGTGAACTTTGGAGAGACTTGGCGGCATTGCCAATCGGTAAGCTACAGCCCCAATTCGTTCTAGAATTTCGAAAGGTCCGATGTACCTGGGACTCAATTTACCTTTCTTTCCAAAACGTATGACTCCCTTCCATGTAGATACCTTTAGGAAAACATGATTACCGACTTGAAATTCCAAATCCTTCCTTCGATTATCGGCATAGCTCTTCTGCCTACTTTGAGCTGCTTTGATGTGATTTTGGATTACTTTCACCTTTTCCACCGTTTCCTCCACCAGCTCTGGGCCTACAAGTTTTCTTTCACCAACGTCATCCCAACAGGTTGGTGTACGACATCTCTTTCCGTATAACGCTTCATATGGTGCCATCTGTATACTCGAATGGAAGCTATTGTTATAGGAAAATTCTACCAGTGGTAAATATAGATCCCACATACCCTGAAAGTCAAGTGAGCAAGATCTCAACATGTCTTCTAAGGTTTGAATAGTCCGTTCTGATTGTCCATCTGTCTGAGGGTGGTAAGCAGTGCTCAAATGAAGTTCAGTATCCAGGGATTTCTGAAGACTTTTCCAAAATCTTGAAGTAAAACGGGGATCACGATCAGAAACAATCGATAGGGGAACTCCATGAAGTCTTACAACTTCATTAATGTATAGTCTTGCTAGACGTTCCAGGGGTAGATCTTCTCTTATAGCAAGAAAATGTGCTGACTTGGTAAGACGATCAACAATAACCCATATTGCATCGTTCCTTCTAGGAGTCTTCGGTAGCCCCATGACAAAGTCCATCGTAACATTGTCCCATTTCCACTCCGGTATGGGAAGAGGTTGCATGACTCCTCCAGGCAGTTGCCTTCCAGCTTTCACTTGTTGACAAACCATACATCTTGACACAAAATCAGCAATCTCCCTCTTCATATTGTCCCACCAAAAATGTTCTTTCAAATCTCTATACATTTTGGTGCTCCCAGGGTGTATAGAGAAATTGGAACTATGAGAATCATCCAGCAATTCCCTTTTTAGATCAGGTATATTGGGAACACAAAGTCTCTTCCCGAATTTCAAAATTCCATCTTCATACACAAAGTCTCTCAATCTCCCATCATTCACAGCTTTAATCTTCTTCTGAAATTCTTCATCATCGGTCTGAGAACTCTTAATCCTTTCTAGTAAAGATGGTTTGGCAACCATTTGAAAAAGCATTGATGTTTCACCTTCCCTGGTTATTCCCATGTCCATCTTCACTAGATCCATGAAAATTGGATCCCTTTCAATTCTCATCATGTTCAGAACTCCATGGTCTTTTCTGCTCAAATCATCTGCTACTTTGTTTGCTTTCCCCGGGTGGTAGTGTATCGTGCAATCATAATCCTTGAGTAATTCAAGCCATCTCCTTTGCCTCATGTTGAGTTCTTTTTGTGAGAAAATATACTTCAAACTCTTGTGATCAGTATAAATCTCACATTTTTCACCATAGAGGTAGTGCCTCCATATCTTCAAAGCAAATATTACAGCTGCTAACTCGAGATCATGAGTAGGATAGTTTTGTTCATGAATTTTCAACTGTTGTGATGCATAGGCAATAACTCTATCATTCTGCATAAGGACACAACCAAGTCCTTTCTTCGATGCATCACTATAAATAACGAACTCATCATTCCCCGATGGTAGAGTCAATATAGGAGCATTGACTAATCTTTTCTTCAGTTCTTCGAAACATTCTTCACACTCTTTTGTCCAAACAAATTTAACCCCTTTACGTGTGAGCTTCGTTAATGGGTTAGCCAATCGGGCAAAATTCTGGACGAAACGTCGATAATAACCTGCCAAACCAATAAAACTACGTACCTCAGTTATACTCGTAGGTGCTGGCCATTCTTAGATTGCTTTGGTCTTAGAAGGATCAACAGAGATTCCATCTTTAGAGACAATATGGCCAAGAAAAGAAATCTCCTGAAGCCAGAATTCACACTTGCTAAACTTCCCATATAATTCATGCCTCCTTAGAGTCTTCAAGATAATGCGCATGTGATTTTCATGATCTTCGTAGGTTTTGGAGTATACCACGATATCATCAATAAATACTACCACAAATTCATCGAGATACTCCTTGAAAACTCTATTCATCAGATCCATGAATACAGATGGTGCATTAGTCAATCCAAACGGCATTACAGTAAACTCGTAATGCCCGTACCTGGTTCGAAATGCTGTCTTCGGAATGTCTTCCTTCTTTACACACAACTGATGGTATCCAGATCGAAGGTCAATCTTTGAAAAGTATTGAGCTCCATGCAGTTGGTCAAATAAATCATCAATACGAGGTAGGGGATACTTGTTCTTTATCGTTATAGCATTGATCTCCCTATAGTCAATACATAACCTCATAGATCCATCTTTCTTTTTAACAAAAAGAACAGGGGCTCCCCATGGAGAAACACTAGGGCGAATAAATCCCTTATTACTCAGTTCCTCTAGTTGTTTCTTTAGTTCGACTAACTCTACAGTGGCCATTCTATAAGGGGTCTTCGATATAGGCCTTGATCCAGGAATCAAATCAATAGAAAACTCAACTTCTCGTTCTGGAGGATGTCCAGGTAAATCTTCCGGAAATACATCCACAAATTCTTTCACAACAGGTACATCCTCTATTTGAACATTCCTTTCCTCACCGATAGTTACTTCATTCTCTTCCTCCCCAATAATTGAATTTAGTTGAGCTACTGGGGGTGGATCTAAATAAGAATTTGGTGGTGATGATTCTGCTCTAAAAATAAGGTGCTCCTTATCATTATCATCAAGAATCGTAACCTCTTTCTTCTTACAATAAATCTTCGCATCATAGTCCGAAAGCCAGTCCATACCGAGGATTATATCAAACTCAATCATAGGTATGACGATGAGATCAGCAGATAAAGAAAATTTATGTGCTCTAATGGGGACTGATTCACAAAACTTTGTTGCAATGATACTTCCCTTAGGAGTTTTAACTGACAACTCCCTTATTAAATCAAATTGGAAATATCTAATTTTCTTAGCAAACTGGGAAGATATGAAACAATGCGATGATCCAGAATCAAATAATGCATTTGCTAAACTTGAGGAAACCATTAAATTACCTGCCACCACGTCTTTTGGAGCTTCTACCTCTGCAGTAGTGATAGCATAAGCCTGGCCTTGATCCCTTGGCCTTTTCTGAGGTAAGTTCTACTGACGCTTAGGGCATGCATTTGCATAATGCCCCATCTCCCTGCAATTGTAGCACTGAACGTTGGTAGCTTCCTTCTTCCCCTTGCAATCATGAGCTTGGTGGCCTTTTTCACCACACTTGTAACAGACTCCCATTCCCTTCAGGCAAGCACCGGGGTGTTTCTTCCCGCACTTACCACAAGATGGATATTCAACCTTTCCCTTCTTCCCCTTATTTCCATTCCCAGATTGATCAGCAGGTCTCTTCTTCTCTTGCTTTGCTTTAAAGTCATAAGACTTAGAGAATTCCTTTTCGGTCTTGATAGCACATGAGACAATGTCTTCGTACGATGAAAAGGATTGTGAGACTAATGCTCGACAGAGAAATGGTTTTAACCCATCAAAGAAACGATCAATCTTACTTCTTGGGTTGCGAATATAATCACCAGCGTACCTCGCTAACCTTGTAAAGTTAGCCTCATACTTTGTGACATTCTCATCCTCCTTTTGTCTCAGACTTAGAAATTGTCTTTCCATATCTGCTCGATGGTCGCGAGGAAAGTATTTTTCTAAAAATAAATCTTTGAACTCCCTCCATTCCATATTTGATACTTCATCATCTTCTTTTGTATTTTGAATCAATGACCACCATTGATCGGCATCTCCAGTGAGGCGGTAAACTGCCATGATAACTTTTTCCCTTTCACTGCTCCCCAAAGCCTGAAATATTTTCTCTAGGGAAAATATCCATTGCTCAGCTACTAAGGGATTTGTATTCCCATTGAACGTTGGTGGTTGTTGCCTCATGAATCGATCTAACATTGATCCTCCACGCTGCGGATCAGGGTGCTCCATACGGGTAAGGTTATTATTCATAACCTGAGTAAGTTGTCCCAGTATGGTGATTAGCTGATCAGCACCAGTTGCATCACCAACCCCACTATAATTATCTTGAGCAGGAGGGCAATCCCTACATGGAGTGCGTGCATTGATACGGTTTCCATTTCTTCCACTAGGCGCTTTTTCTAAACAATGGCATAAACTAGATCAGTTTATGAATCAAAATACATAATCCCATACTTATAAAACACTTAGCATAAATTGAACTATTTATGGATATAATCCATAATCATAAAAATGTTTTCTTTGAGGAAGTATATACTCATAAACCCTTCATAATGATTTGTAAAGATAGTGAGAGTTATCCTAAGCATATCCCCCGGGAGTGTCGTAACCAAGAGTGCAGCAAGGACCGTTGTCGTGCACCAGTTCCCGTTCGAGTCTAGCTCAAAGCGGTGTTTTCGGGTTTTACCCCTAGGTACATCTGTGCCAGAGCCACCTCTACCTGCTCGTATCCAAACAGGGATGTATTGCTTGAAAAACTCACAAAATCTCTACAATACCAAAATTCTAGGAAGTTCTTCTATACTAATCCTCAAAGTTCATCTTAGGTCTACGTGCTCTAATCAGAGTTTATCTAAATCTAGCTTCCAAGGTTTGTACTAAACTTCCTCTGATACCAACTGTAACGCCCCGACCCCAGTTGCCCAGATTCGGTGCATTAATTACATAACATTGGCATGATCACAAGAAAGATCAAATCTCGAAAGACCGATTGGTTTAGTAGCCTTGGAAACACTAGATATAATCATAAAGTTTTACATTACATTTCAAAGTGAAAAACTACTACAACAACAAAGTCTTCATATCCACACTATTAACCCCTCATAATATCCCTGCAAGTCATTCATAAATTACTTCTTCACTACCTGGGAAAAAATAAAACATAGAAAAGGGGTGAGCTCAAATGCCCAGTAAGGATAACAATATAGCGGAACATTCAAAATAAGCATAAACATTTAAGGCAATGAATTACTAAAACAAAAGCCTTTTAAAATTGAACTTCAACATAGTATGGCAAAAGTAAAATGAAATAATTCCATTTACTTGTTCACATGGATATTCTACTAATCGAATAATCACATGCAATATCAATAACCACTTTCATAATGTTGGAATGCATAATGCCAGACTATCATAACCACATAGCCAAGGCCTCGTGCCAAGACTACAAATAAGATTTTGTCAAGGCCTTGTGCCAAGACACTAGTTTGTCTCATGAGACCTACCGATGCATCGAGGAGCTATAGCGGGCTCCACCCGTCACTTATTAAGTCCAATGCATTCCCATATGAAAAGGTTTAAACATAACATAAACATTCGTATTAAAACTAGCATACGAAATGTCAATACTTTCACCATAAACTATGAATGGTATAAAAATAGTACATCCACAGTCAAACATATCACAAAACCTTCAATACAATATAGAAGTTTTGTATCATAATAAATCAACCTCAAATAATCTTAAAATCCATCAAAGGATGTTGACATAGATGAAATCAAAATTCTTTTAAAAGAAATATCTCCTTTTATTTTGAAATCATTTAAGATCCATATAAAATAAAACATTTCCTTTGAAAATATTCTTATAAGCTTGTAAGGGAAGCTTTGAAGATTTTATAACGGCGTAAAATAACCGCACCCGCCGTATAAGTTAAAAAAAACATTCTTACCTCAATTCTGTCGAAAAGGTTAAAAAGGACCTTGTTTTGAAAACGACGGAAAGATTCCTTTATAAACCTCTTATAAAAAGTCAAACAAGGGTATAAATGACTTTAACCCATATTCTTGTAAATAGTAAAAATGTTTTGAAATACATTTTTAAGAAACATGGATGTGGATGATAAAGATATCCCAGTAGATTATTACGTATAAACAACCTCGGATAATGAAGAGATTGTGAAATAATCCTTACCTTGTACTTTTCCTTGGTTGGGGTAGGTTAACCTCCTGTATAATAGTGAAATAATTGTTACTAAATTATACAAGAATCATATACATTAATATGATATCATATATGATCTTTTAATATTGATTTGATAATAATATCTTAGTATTATCGCCGTTTCGGGTGTTAACTTACTCATTTTCTTTATATGTTTTGTTACATAAGTCATGTTTGTTGTATCTTATTCATATCCAGAATGATATAAAGTCCTTAAACATCATTTTTAAATAATTAAATGATAATTATACTTGAATGGATACGATGGAGAATGAATCTCATCGCGTTCGTGGAGACGGTAGTCCGTACGTACGCACGAACGCTACATCCATTTAATTTTTATTTTAAAAGAATCGAATACAAATGATACATAGGTATAATATAATATTTTATATATGTTACTTAAGTTCATTAACACCATCCTTTATACGTTCCATGTGTGGTATGAACGAGTCATATCATTTTAAGGGGGCGGTAGTCCGCACTTCCTCAAATGAAATTATCGTATGTATATACAACATGAAACGAATAATGGTATAAAATAAAATGGAATTACAGAAGCTTATATATAAAATATATATCATTAATATCATATTTAATTACAGTGCCATCATAATGGCCACCATGAGAGGCGGTAAGATGTATTTGAACAATCATCGTTTCGTGAGGCGTTAGTTTGCCATCCACAGAAACATTATGTTCATCATCCATTAGATGGAGTTGTGTGTATGTGTAGTTTTAATCCTTCTTATAACAACATCCTAGTATATTGAGGATACTGGTGTTGTTACAAAAGAAAGGAAATAAAAAGAGTTTGGGGGTTGGAGAAGCAAAATAAATGAAAATAATTTAAGAGAAATCGTTACCTTTAATTTAGGTAACTCACTTTGGTTAGAACCAAAGGACTTGTTGAAATGCTTTCTGCCTAAGGGGAAGCTTCAAGGAGGAGGAGAGGGATGTGGGGAGCTTATTTGGGAAGAGTTTGGACGAGCCAAGTGGCTTGAGAGGTGTGAGGAATGAGTAGAAGTGGTCTCCTTTTATAAGGGGGAGGAGGGGCTCTTTAGGAAAGAGTGAAAGTATTACTTTATAATATAATTATATTCGGTTTATAATGGTCCAAAAATCATTGAGGTCGAAGATAAGATGACTCATATTCTAAATAACATCAAACAATAAGAATTGGACAGGTTTTAGATAATATTTTAATCATTATAATCTTATTTATTTAAATGATTTATTAATGAGGTAAACATTGCATCGTTATTGTATCATTAATAATTTAAATTATCTGATGTCTAAAAATTATAAATAAAATATCATTATGTAGGAAATCTTTTTAGCTTTCTAATGAATATTTATAATCGAAAATCCAACATGTATAACCCTATGTAAAAATTGTTCTTCTAAAAGATGTAAGCTTATGCCATTTTTATTTTTATTTTAACTTTATTAATATATAGTGTCATTATCACTTACAAGTGGATCAATGGGGTCCCAAAATTGACCCAAAGATGCCCATGGTCTACCATGTATCAACCAATAGGGTTAAGACACGTTTTAGGGTAATTTTGTATTATTATAATATTATTTGTTAACCCTTATTTACCGGATTTACCCTTAACCATGGTAAATAAAATATTTACCGCAGTAATTATTCAAAATGTCTAAAAATAAAAGTTACCTATTTACACAATTTGAACATCCTGATTCCAAATATGGAATCCATTTTTCTAAATTCAAAACACAGAAGTGGCAGAAATTAATTTAAAATTAATTCCCGCTGTCAAAACAAAAAGCGTGTTTTTAAGAGATAATAACTATCAAAAGATTGACACTTGTTTATGTTCGGTTTAATTGTAAAATTATGTCCAATGACCAACATTATATTAAATGGTAAAAATATATTCTAAATATAATTTAAAACCACTAAAATTCACAATTTATCACTATTAATTATTTTGATTAAAAAAGTTGCTTTTAGTTAAAATTTAGTAATTTTCACTATTCATCAAAATATGAAAGTTATCCGAAAAGTACCAAAATTTCACCCTAGGCTAATTTCAATATTCCGAATCCAAAAATAAAGTCCATTTTCAAATATAAAATATATATAATTTCAAAAATTAGGTATTACTATTCATAACGGCTAGTTTGATTAGTTACGGTGTGTTAGAACTCGGTGTTGCGTACAACACACGCTATCACATTATTCAAAGAGAAGCGTACCGTAGAAGCTTGGGGTGTTACAAAGAAGGTGTCTGGTAGGTGGTGTGGAGACACATGCGCACCAGAATTTGAAGAAGCATGACAATTCACAGTTTCATGCCAAAATTGGTTTGGGCATAAAAGGAATTGAGTGGCGCAAGTTTGATGTTGAAGAAGTGAGTGTCGTACAAGTGGGAGAGCTAGAATTGCATGCCATCTTGAAACTTGCATGCTGGCATGGAGAAGAGTGCCAGCTGTTGTTGAAGTACGCCGATCTTTCTGGGGTTGTTCAAAATCTGAATGTTTGCCTGAACCATTTGTGAAAAGTGAGATTTGTCTTCGGGAGGAAGTTGGACATCAAAATAGAATCTACATACAACAGAGGATACATTCATTAGAAATGATGAAGATACCTTCATGTCTATAAATTGAGTAGGACATCACTAATGGCAGTGATCTAGGGGGAATCAACGAGAGTGACCCGAGGGACGTAGTGAGCTATCCCTGAACTTTTGTACAGGTTGTGAGCCAAGGACAGAGTGACTATGCCAGAACCTTTGTAATCCACATTTTGTGAAGTTTAGTAGAATTTGATATGACCAAAATCCTGTCAGTGTATGTTCCTTGGACGTAGCCCTTAGTGGCGAACCAAGTAAAAAGTGTTGTGTCATCTCTCTACATGTGAATGATTTTTTTTATCATATCCAACATACAGGTTTAATAGGTTCCTACCAATGTGGGAACAAGATACATCACATTACAAAAAAAGTTGTCACCCTGATTCACACTTCCCCTCTCAGGGTGTCCTGGGGTCCTACGGGTGGTATCAGAGGGATGTTGGAAATATCTTGTGTGATCAAAGACCCACTTGCATGGGAAAGAGCGAAATTGGATGTGAAGCTGAGACATCAACTTCTTGAATTAAATAGAGGCAAAATAAAGACAAGATTAAAGATATACATGTTGAATCATTACCTTTCATGCTGAAAAAGAAACCCTCAATCTAAACTAAAAGAAGAACTGAAAATTATCCTCAAACATTCAGAAATGATAGGTAGTTCACAATTCTCCCATGGAAGAAGGCGTGAGGATAAATTAAAGTGAGAACACATTTCCTCTCATGATGTGTCAGTTCTATGGCTATCTGGGCCATACCATGTCATACTGTGAAGAGGCATGGTGCTACTAGAATGGGTAAGATTCGGGACGACAAAAAAAGAGACTGACTTCATATCCTCCATATTATAGAAGAAATAGTTTCTATGGATACTATTTTCATTGTTCTAACATTGGCCATAAGCCTATGTATTTCATGCATAGATTCGATAGGAGTTATTCATACAACTCTCAAAGATGTGTCAGTATTCACCTGCCTAATGGTGTTGATCTCACAAACTGGTTTTCTCCTCTAGAAGATGATTAAGGGTATGATGAATCGATTATGAGGAAGAAATACTTAGAAGGCCATCAATATCTTATACTCAATCAAATAGCTATTGGAATGAATAGAAGAAGACTGAGAAATCCAATCTTGTAGAGGGTTCCCTGAAAGTTACAAAAAGAAATAGTACCTGGTTTATTAATAGCGATTTCTCATCCTATATGACAGGTAATGCAGGCCTGTTAATGGACATCAAAAGGATGGTTGATGGTGTAGTACAATTTGTTAATGATGGAGCTCTAAAAATGAAAGGCAGTGGAAGTAATGAATTAGCTAATGGAGAAGTAAAGAAGACTGAAGTCCTTTATGTTGATGACCAACATAATAATCTACTCAGCATGAGTCAAATCTATGACTCGAGACTTATAGTTACATGTAATCGAAAAGGCTACACTATCAAGGGAAATACATGGAATTTACTTATGAAGGGTTGCAGAACACAAGGAAATTGGTATCAGGTTGATAGTAAAAAAAATGTTTGTTGCATGACTGTTGAAGAAGAAAACAGTTTGTGGCATTGGATATTGGGACACATCAATCAACAAGGCACGAAGAAAATATCAAAATTGAAGATTTTCATGGACATTCCCATCCTAAATCGTGAGTGCGAAAAGTCTTGTGATTCTTGCATTCGTGGAAAGATGGTCTGCAGTTCCTATCGGCCAAAGAAGAAAAGGGCATCTCATCTTCCTGATCTAATTCATACAGATGTATGTGGGAAAATAAATGTTTCCGGAACACACGGATAAAGGTACTTTGTCCTTTTCATAAATGATTACAGTCGAATGGAATGTGTAAGGGTCATTCAAAGGAAACAAAAAATGCTTGACTACATGAAAACATATTGGCGAATCATCGAGAATGAAACTTGACGAACAATAAAAGTGTTTCTATCTAACAATGGAGGGGAATACACGTCCATTGAATTTGAAAATTACCTTGAGAATAATGGGATACAACATGAGGTAGCTACTGTAATAACTCCACATCAAAATGGAGTTGTTTAACGAAATAATTGATAGGTGAATAACATGGAACGGACTATGCTGATTGAGAGTAGTATTTCACAAAATTACTAGAAAGTGGATGTTCAAGCTGCAGTATATATTCAAAATCGAACATGACATTATATGGGTGAGATGAAAACAACATATGAATTCTGTAATGTAAGGAAACCCTCTTTGAAATAAATTCGTTTTTTTAAGTAAAATATTAATTAGGAACCAAGAATGAAATAATTGTGGATAGGAGTGAACCCACTCAAACAAGGAGGATGATGAATAACCTGTAGTCTGCATTTCTATCAGTTGTGGAGCCATCCTCATTTGAAGAAGCTTCGATGGATGAATCAATGGTGAAAGCCATGAATGAATAGTTAGATCAAATTAACAAGAATCATACATGGGATATTGTCTAGAGACCCGAAGGTCACAATGAGATTGATACAAAATGGACCTTTAAGAACACGTTTGATGAGCATGGATGTGTTATTAGAAACAAGGCACGACTATTATGTACATGATACTCCTATATTGAAGGAGTTGACATTGGAGAAACCTTTTCTCCAGTGGCTAGAATAGAGTTAATCAGGATTTTCCTTGCCATGGCACTCCAAAGAGGATATAAAGTGTATTAGATGGATGTTTAGACATCATTCTTGAATGGTGTACTCAAAGAAGAAGTCTACACTGAACAACCAGTGGGTTTTGTTCTTTTTACTGATAAAAAAAAGTTATGAAAACTGAAGAAATCTCTATACCGTTTGAAGCAGGCCCAACGAGCATGGTATTCCCAGCTGGACTCATATATCAAGAAGCTGGAATTCAAAAGAGGAGTAGACCAAAATATATTTTTGAAGAATTCTCTAAAGGATCAGCTCATGGTTCTAGTCTATGTTAATGATATCATATTTGGTTGAAGGAAGCAAGAATCGGTGGATGATTTTTCTAATCACATGAAATAAGAATTTGAAATATCTATGATTGGGGAGAATACATATTTCTTTGGGCTGCAGGTGATTCAAAAAAAGTATTACAATTTCATTTCTTAGGAGAATTATGGAAGAGAGATGTAGAATAAGATTAATATAGAAGACTCGAAACCAATTTCAACACCGATTTCAGTTGGAACAAAACATGGAAAGCATGAGGGCGTGACCTCTGTAGATCCCACCATGTTCAGGAGGATCATTGGGAGACTACTGCACCTGACAACAACATAGATAGATATATTCATTTCCACATGTCTTGCAACCCACTTTTAGAGTAATCCAAAGGAGGAACATATGACATCAGTAAAAAAAATCATGAGGTATATTCAAGGTAATCACAATTATGTCTTATAATTTCCTGAAGGAAGGGATAGTGAATTATCAGAATTTTTTGATGCTAACTGGGCTGGCGATGTTGTGGACAGAAAGTCCACCAGTGGTGGTGCATTCTATATTGGTAATAAATGTATTGGTTGGTTGAAGAAGAAACAAGAATGTACTTCTCTTAGTATGACTAAAGCTGAGTATATCTCCACCATAGAGGAATGCACTCTACTGCTATGGATGAAGTAACAACTAAAAGATATTTTTGATGAGGTGAAACTACTAATGGTGATTTACTTTGATAACAAGAGAACAATTGATCTTACAAAGAATCATGTTCAGCATTATCGTACAAAACATATTGAAATCAGATATCACTTTATCAAAGAAAATGTTTATCAAGGTGTGATTAGAATGGATCATGTGGGAACTGATGAGCAAGTGTCTGATATCATGACCAAGCCACTATCGGTGGTTGTGTTTGAGAAGCATCAGTTGAACCTCATTGTTCAGCCACCTCTTGGTGCATAAGGAGGTTACACAATACCCCTCCCCCCAGTTATGTTAATTGTTTTTAATCTATTTATGGATGTGATATAGGTTTGTGGGGGTTATAATATCCAGGGGGAGTGTGGTTTGAGGTGAACAATGAACAATTACCGGTATTTGGGTCTATTGTAAATGGGGGAGAATGGAATAAATTTAGGCATATAATGCTTCTATGACACTATAAGATAATTTCTTTGGAATCATTTGGAATTCCAAAACACAGGAACCCAATTCAAGCTTCCTGTCGCATTTTCAACACTGATCATTTCTCACGTAGACTTAGAATGTTGGCAGAGTTAATTCTTGCGTTTTTGGTTTTCCTATGGCTGATGCTATATTTAATTTATTTACTAATTGTCAACAAACCCAAAGGGGGAGATTGCTGGAACCGTGGTTGTTATTTGCATGAATTGGATTTTGGTTTGTGTTTGTTGTCAATCCTCAATTGTAGTTCAAAATGTGTTCCAGAAAAGTGATCTTACAGAACAAGCAGATAACAGTATTGAAAGAGGCACCATTTTCCAGACGTTTCCAAATTTTTGGTCTTGAAAATTATCAAACGGAGAAAATTGTTAGAGACTTCTATGCTATTGTCTTGAAGGAGAGGAAACTTGTGTGCCTAATTTTTTTCAAGATCAGAGCATCAAAATATGGCAAGGGGAGAAGGGAGCACAAGTTTTATGGCTGGTCGAGAAAGTGAATTGCACACTGAGACATGTGCGCCGAGACCTGAGCACCAAAGGGAGACTAGCATGCCCTCGCGTAGGGTGTCCAAGTTCCCATAAATATAGGTCAACCCCTCATCATTCGGTATGAATTTTAGACTTAGAAAAATTCAGATCTCCGGTCGCGCATGTGTAGTGGTTGTGCAAGTGGTTGTGGGTAGCGCAAGTAGAGGTTGCACGAAAATTATTTGCTGTGCATCCAAGGTGATTTGGTTAAGAAATCAGATGAGTCATGCATGTTTGGAGCTGGTGAAGAATGTGTCACGCAAGTGTTGTGGTGACATTGGCACGCCAGAATTTAAGGAACTGTGATAGTTCATAGTTGCGTGCCAAAAATTGGTTTGGACGTAAAAGGACGTGAGTCGCGAATGTTTGAAGATGAAGAAGTGAGTGTCACGCAAGTGGGAGAGTTGGACTAGTGTGTCATCTTGAAACTTGCGTGCCGGCTTTGAAACTTGCACTCTGGCTTGGAGAAGCACGCCCGTTATTGTTGATGTATACCAATATTTCTGGGGCTGAGCGAAAGCTAAAAGTTTTCCCAATACCGTTGGTGCAATTTGAGATTTATCTTCGGGTGGAAGTTGGAATTCAACAGAGCGTCTATATACAACAGAGGATTCATTCATTAGAGATGATGAAGAGACCTTCAATTCTATAAACTCAATAGGACTTCACCAAAGGCAGTGAGAAAGGGGAGTCAATGGGAGTGACCCAAGTGTTGCAATGAGCTATCCCTTTACATTTGCAATGGTAGTGAGCTTGGGATAGAGTGTGTCACTACCCGACCCTGCCAGTCCTGAGCCGCAACTACCTCAAGGCCCCCTCCATAGGCCATAGGATGGTGACCAGTGCCAATGGCGTAACAATCTCGGGGAGGCCTTCATCTATGAACTTGTATACACGCCCACAAAACCCACGTGATGCAGAGTAAACAAGAAAAATAAAGACAAAAAGCTATACCCCAACCAAAATCATGCATCAACCATTAAATAGAGTATGTATAGTGCTATAAGTACTGACAAGTAACTGAAAGTTAAAAGGGGAACAACACACGCCCAACCAAAAAGGTGCCACAACCCAGAAACAGGTAAACAAAAGAAAACAACTAGATAAACTCCCACCTGAATACTCTAGCATGACTGTGGTACACTGCTCCAACTGTTGTGACCTCTACACTCCTCCATAGTCACGATTGACCAGTTTGTCATCTGCAAGTGCACACCAGGTGTGGGAAAAGCCCAAGCAGGGGTGAGTATAAAGATACTCAGTAGGATGCCCCGAAATCTCGAGGGAGAAACAAAGGAGGCACAAAAGAGGTGAGCAGTAGATTAACAAAGGCAGTATAAAAGTTTAGTAAACAGAGGGAATCTCAAAAAACAGAAATAAGTAAGCACAAACCCCAGGAAGTGGGAACGAAGGTAGGGTTAAATTATATATATATTCTCAAAAAGAAACACAAATGAGTGTGTTAGGGGATAACCATCTCCAAGCTTAGCCCAGGATATGTCGCCATCTGTTCTGAGTAAAACCATCAATACAACCCCGCATCTCATCTCATCCACCTAGGAAGCCCAAGTCAAAGGGGCTCAATCACCGTACATCGATACAATCCACTTTGGGCGGCACTAACCCTCCAACACAGTTCGAGGTCGCGTCTCAAGGATGCGTATTAGTGCGAAAAGTTACCCTATTCCAATTAGGTCTATAGGTAACGTTAAAACTGTCACACCACTGATCCATACAACCAGGGTCCCACTTCGGTAGTCATGGTGAAGAGTCACCGACTAGCCTCATAAGAAGGTCTGAGTCTAATATGCTTATGGTTGACCCACTGCCCTGCCCTGATGGAGGGTAAACCCTAGTACATCATCCGGCAACCCACTTCCCAGCCCTTCTGGATGGTAGACCTAGAATAATTCAACAGTCAACCCACTGCCTAGCCCTGTTCGTGGGTAGACCTGGAATAAGACAATGGGTGACCCACTTCCTAGCCCTGATAGAAGGTAGACCCCCAAGAGTCGCCGGGTGACCCACTACCCAGCCCTACTGGCGGGTAGACCCGGAATCGATCCAATAGCTCTGCCCCGCTACTAACATCACTGGGTTTCACTAACAACACCATCGTGCGTTAGCTCGGAGTGTGTAAAAAATGGATCCTTGTCCAACACCCTCCTATGATTTCACATTTAACATGATCTCAATGAGGCACCTCATTCCCAAACGGATTATTCCATTACGGTTGTCGCAGACACACATGCATGATAAACCACTTACTCGCCCGAAATAGACAACCGGTGAATATTGTATTATTAACCATATCCATCCCATGTGGGGCCCTCACCCTAACTTCAATACTCATTGGGAGAACTGTTCCATTTCGATTATCTCAAAAAAGCATGCAGAAATGACTACTCAAATGCCTCGAACAGACATCTGGTGAAAAAGGTGCAAAAACATTTCACGCAGCTCAAAGATGGCCCCTAGGGCCCATGTCTCAACTCCCACATCAACACTCGAAACCATATTGGAAAACTCTGCCTCGATGCGGTGGTCGCAATGCCTCTGGCGGTGCTCAAAACGGACATTGGATGTGTTCGTGCCTACAAAAACAAGAATCCCACCCCAGTACTTAAGGAGTGTATCACACCACCGATCTCCCATCCCAGGAATTAAAAATCCCCAAAAATAACTAAAAACCTTTGTCTCGAGTCTAGGATTACACTTCCATAGACTATTCTCAAAACGGATACCCGTAGAAAAAATTACAGGTGTCCGAAGTCAGAGGGGGAGGCAAACCACCCCCCCCCCCCGGGTGGGACCGGCCGGTCTTGACCGGCCCGCGATGGCCAGCCTGTATCAGCCGCCCACGTGGCCCGGCCATGGACCCCTGGTCCACGCAGCGCCGACCAACCATTATTTCGATTGCGGTCTTCCACGAGGACTGGCCAGTCTCCCATAACCATATATTCATCAAAATAACAAAATATGATATCATGCTTTCAATGATGGAATCCAGTCATGATATAACATTACATTTTCATAGTAGAAAATGAGTTTTCACATTTACTTTATACAAAATATGTTAATTAAATGAGATATATCATATAAAATGCTTGGAAACTTAGGAAACTGTAGATATTGATCACTCTCGACGATCACTCCAGAATATTTATGAACAACAACTCATTATTGAAGATCTGATATTGAACTACTTCCCAAAATGAAAGTATCTAAATGATTACTATAGATGAATTTAATGAAGATGATGATCCCAATGATTCAAATTTAGATTCAAACAATTATCCCACAATTTATTTTTCTAATTTTTTTTGATATGAAAGATATTGTATATATATAATCTCCAAGTCATCCCTCTGTTAGGTCTATACCTTAGAAATGAATTAATTTCATTCCATTATTATATTTTCCAGATAGAAACTCTCAAATACACTGTCAACATAATCATACAACTTGAAGTACTTTTTTCCTCATTTAGATATTTTTTCTATTATGAACAATGATCCTCCAAATATTCTCCTCATTTAATAACCCCCTACCTATAGTGAAATACAACTTATGTTATTCAAGTTTCTCATTTTTTAAGGAAAACAATTTCCAAAACTACTTCAACTCCACTTAATATTAATAATAAATTATAAATAGTTAATTTTTAATTTCCACAAATATCCAAGGATTTTTTCTCATTGAATCAAACTCAAACTCATTATTCATTATAAATTTCTTGATAAGTTAAACTATATATTAACACAACACACAATAACTCAACATCTGGAATGTTCATTCTCAATATAAATCAATGAATAATTAAATTCCCATGATTATTTCATATGAGGAAAAGAACATCATTATAACTAACATAATAGATTTATCATGTTAGATTCTCTATTAAAAAATAATCATTGAACCAAACTAATAAATTTTCAAAAAAAAAAATCAACTCAATGAATATAATAAATTGAGGAAATAACCACCATTTCCAAAATCTATCATGATATGTCTTGAAAAATAGAATATGAGATGTTTTACTCTTGATGACCAGATTTAACACATTATTTTTTGTTTCTATAGAAACTAAATAGTCAATAAAATATCTTCATCACCCAGAAAGATCACCTAAAATTACTTTTTATGGGATTAAATATAATGAAGATCGATTGTGTGAGCTGTCCCGCATTATAATCAATAATGTGCATCAAATACAGATTATCATGAAGATCATATTGACTATTTGGTATAACCTTGTTAATACTGGAAGGATATATCAACCACATATTATAATCAAATAAACTTGAATTAAAACCAATTCACCACCTGAAGAGGACATGAGACTATACAAACACCTCAATCACCTGAATAAACAACTAATCGGCCACATGAATAAAATAATGAAATAGTATGATGCAATCATATTTTTTTTAAAAGTGTTAGATTGACCACACGTGTAACTAATCGATCTCCTGGATAACTTCAAAATTAGTTATAAATTATTCTTAATTTTATTAAAAAGTGTTTGATCCACCAAAAAATTGCTTGATTAACCAAGAGATGTACTAATTGGCCACACAACAAAATAAATAAAATTATAGAAAGACGAATGTATGTAGATAAATACTTAAAAACTTTATTTAAAATTATATAATCATCCAAAATCATTGATATACCACTTCAACCGCTTCAATAAAGTTGAAACCAAATCAAAAAATAATAATCTATTCATCAAATAAATCCAAAGGTACACTGGTGTTATTTTAATTTCATTAATGATTTTTCTTTGTATTAGAAAATACACCATTCAACACATATGTATATTATGAATCATTTTTATTTATTTTTCAATTTATTAACAGTTACAGATTTATTAATTCATTCATATATTTAAACATTTATTTAAACATGTCATATCATATAATATATTTTACATTAACTAGTAATGGTAAAATAAATAAAATTTTATATTAAATAAATATAAAATTAATGTTATAGTATTGAGAATAAAATTATATTTATTGAATGGTACAAGAATCATTTCAAAAGGAAATATGAAATTTTATATATTCTGTAAGTAATGTATCCCACCGAACAAAATTAATAGCTTTAATATATACATCACTCATCCCAATAATTTTTAATACACTTGGTTCCACAATATAGATAAAATTGTATGAGTCACCGACAATATATAATAGCTAAATAAAAAATAAAAAAATAATTTATAATTGAATATACATGATAGTTCCCCTTGTTTTAGATGGTAATCATGTTCTTTTTTTATGTAATTACCTAACACATGAACATTAAATATACTCTTTATCATAGATTTATAGTTAAATGATTTTGTTACTTAGAATAATATTGCACAACTTCCATTGGATTTGAACCAATTAATTTCCAAATTTCCTTACTATTCAATTTTTATAGTAATGGTTAATGAATTATACTTCTTATTATACTTATTATTATAAAGAATCATTTTTTAAATATACTAAATTGATTTCTCCATGAAATTCTTGTTAAATATATAATTAAAAATATGAATCTAAGAAAAAAATGTGAGATATTGAGATATTAAAATACATATTTTTATAGATTAAATCACGTAATTTTATAATTGGTTAATATACAATATTGTCTATAGTATATGAGGTTCGATTAATTCTCCATATTTGTTATTAAACATGAAATTTTCATTAGAGATTATATATATATTTTCAATCTCTATTAGGTTAAATCTCTTCAATATGATGAAACATGAAAAATATATCTATGTCCTTATACTCTTTTTACTTATCACATGAAAAAAATAATATAATAATGAATGTTATATCCAATGCATCATCCGCATTACACTATAGGATGTTTTTATGAACCACACAAGTTTCATAAGTAGGTATAGAATATAGTTAAGATTCTATTATATAATATTTATTTTAATTTAATTGTGAGATTTACAGGATCTTGTACTACTCATTAATATTTTCATTGGTATGTGAATTTTTTTCTCCAATATAGATTAAAAAAACATATTGTTTGTGAAATTTATTTCTATATTTAAAAAATATAAATTTATTAATTTATATAGATTAGTAATTTTTATATTATTGATTAGTGAAAAATTTATGCCAACCATTAATTTAATAAACACCCAATATCCCATAACATCATATTCGAAATATCTAGTCACTATGATATTCTAGTGGAAAAGAGATATATTTTCTTTTTAATTGAAAGAACAATGGACATTAAATACTAATAAAATGAATTTATGTTGGCTTTACTCATTATATTTTGAATAACCTACAATAAATTTATATATTGAGTGGAATCCACAATCCTGGATTATTCTATAATTTACTAAAAAAGTGCCTCAAAATATAATGTAGCCAGCTATTAAAACATCTGTTAATTCCTATTCTGTTATTTCAAGACACTATTTTTATTAAAAACCCTTTATATATGGTAGATTCTCTTACTATGGCCTAAATAAATCATAAATCGATGGATTTGTTCCAAATGAAAGTATGAATTTTGGTTTATTACAAAATGTTTTCTATTAATTTAATTTAATTAAAAATTATTCTGAAATATATTTTACATAGAGTTATAATTATTTATATGATGTAAAAGAGTCATATAAATACCTAAATATGCATTAAAAACAATTATTTTATATGAGAACACCTTTTTATCTTATAATAATTTTTAGTTATTATAAAATATGTGATCATTGATGTATCTAACCATTAAAAAGTATACAATAAATATATGTGACATGATCATGACCCTTTCAATTATATTAGGCTTATCTTGTAAAAATATAAAATCATAGACCCTAAGAAAATTAACCTCACAAAAGTTTATCATGTTGCCTGATTGTATCATAAATCATAAGTTCTTTTTTATTTTTTTTTGGACTCAAAATTAGTTCATCATTTGAATCTATTTATCAAATAGTCTCCATCATTACATTTGTATACTAACACATTGCTGAGTGGATCTCAAGTAGTTATAGTTACACATATTAACTAAATATTGGAAGAAATTACATTATAAAATTTAGAGGATAGGTGATATATAGATCATTAATAATAATTTAATTATATTTATAAAAAAATTAATAATTTTAAAATTAAATAAAACATAATTAAAAATTTCAAATATAAATATATTGGTCTAGATTACGATAATTATCAATGAAATAAAATTTTAAATGAATAAAACTCTTAAAATTAATCTCAAGACTGAAAAAGGATTTTATATTTATTAATGATATTTTTCTATTTCTCCCCATGGTCTATGAGTCAACATAAAATTGACTTTTTCATCACATATTTATCAATTTTATTAAAATCAATAAATTTTTATAATGAAATAAATTCACACATATATATAAGGGGGGTTCCCAACGGGTCAAGTAATCATTTTCCACACTTAATAAGTTTTATAATTGTACAGTTACTAATCCCCTTAATTTTATGGGGGTGGAATAAGAATTCATAATAGGGTGGGGGGTATTCCCCTGGTCATAGAAAAATCATAGTTTTTACCTAAAATTCGAACTAGATATAGCCTATGATTTACTTGAGTAACGTGACAAATCTCACTGAGTTGGATACTAGTGAAAAAATAGAAAACATTTAGTCATTTTGGATTATTTTTCCCAATAAATTCACGTTGTCTAAAAAGTAACTTATCTTGAATAATGAAATATTAAATATAAAAATTTTATTCCCTTTCATTGACATAATAAAATAATATAAAAAGAAAAAATAAACGGAACATAATTACAATACATTACCATAAAATAAGAAAATAAATATACAATATTAATGGAATGAAATAATATCCAAACAGGCTGATATGGATGATACATCAACAAAATAAAAAAGGAAATATTGAAACAAAACCTAATATCTCCAAGTTACCTATAATTTAACCATCCAAATAAAATAAAAAATCACTTATAGTGAGATTTATAACCAGAATAAGTATCTTCCAAATATCTCACATCAACCGATTCTAATTGTTGCGAGTATGGTGTGTGAAAAACTTACCTTTGTAGGTAAGAAAAAATGAATCCACACAATTCATTTCCCAATATACCTCATGATAGATTTATTGAAATTATTTTATTTAATGTTTTGCTTTTATCATTTTATAAAAAAAACAATTATTACTCAATTACACTTTGAAATCACATTTGATAAATTTTTTAATAAATCCCAATTTTCATTCATGAAACTCACATTTTTAAAAAATTAAAAAAATGGGTTAGAAAATAATAATTTTTTTCCAATCATACAAACACAGAATCAAAAATGAACAAATAAAAGACCTAATAATAATTGTTTATTATAGAGGATAAAATTAATGGTGTAGAAAAAATAAAAAACAAGAAATATATAATCATAGGAAATTACCAAATATACTGTGATAAGACCCTATAGATACTAACTATAAAACCATATATAGGCCTAATAATGAATTATTATATATATAAGACAGTCATTTCCATCAACTACCCACACAAGTGGAACTACCATATGGCCACAAATCACATCATGGATATATTAGATCAAATATGGACATTATATTAACTATGTATCTTATTCAATAAATTCCTAGGTTACCAGGATGATAATAAATGTTGGAGGTGGGGTAACATTCAGATAAATTTTATCAATCAATAATCAACAAATAAAATACACAATGATCAACCCACCTCCTGACAACCAACCACACCGAACCCCTCATAAAAAGAAAATAATAACATCTCAACATAACCAGAATTGAATGGGATTCCATGAGGGTTCACATTTTTAATGAAACCATTTAAAAATTCCAAACTACACATAAGATTTAATACCTATTACCAATTTTATTTTAAAAATCTATTATATTAAATTCCATTAGGAAATAAATTAAATCATCAAATTACTTTACAAAAAGTGATACAGACGCCATTAATCAATACTTTTGAAAACTCATATTTGAATTTTATGGTATAGAACCTATATGGAAGCCATGAAAAACTAGGTAAACCAATATTTGTTTAGTTTATTAAATTAAATATACATCTATATACTTATAGAAAATTTATATATACACATACAAGTATATATATATCAAAATATATCAATCACACATAGACACACACACACACATATATATATATATTCCTTGGGAATTTAAACATTTCAAATGAATGGACGTAATTCTAACCACACAACAAGGAATTAAAATTTTCTTTAATAACCAAAAAAAGGGAGAAAACCCTAGAAAAAAATCCCTAAATCCAAAATAAATTATTTATATTAGTAAAAAACTATCCCTTAAAACAATAAAATTCATTGATATATTATCTTTACTATTTTAGTGAATATATAGTGTAAATATTTTAAAATACCAATCCATATACAATTGAATTTTTAGAAATACACTTTTCAATTATTCATATTGATCATAAGTATTTTAGAATAAAAATAAAAGTCTAACAGCAAGAGAAAATTCATTGAAAATAAATTTTTAAATCATCGATAATCTCATAATGTAATTTTGAATGGATGTAGATTGAAATGTGTATCTCAGATGTGTATTGATGCGATGTGAATCATGATTACAGAGGGAACTACTGCTAAAGAACACTCCACACACCCTATCATCATGAATCAATGATAACAAGTCGCATAAGACTCACAAGGGTTTATCTAAGAAGAGGTGGAGGTATGGGGAGAAGAATAAATATTGAAAAGTGGATAATAAGATGCAAAATAGGGTATCTTGTGGGAGGAATACCAAGAAAACCAATAGTAAGAACAATAAATCCCACTGTTATGAAAATTGTGCATGTTATATGGTTAATCCATCAATACAAACTATTAATCACCCATGTACCCCATATTGGACTCACCTAGTCACTATTATGGGTTAGATATAATTTGGTAATCCATGTGAAAACTAAATGATAAGAATTTTATCCCTCTGAATGGCTTTCAACTTTGTTTCTACTAAGAATTTTTCAACTATGTGCCCCTAAAAACTAAATAATTTAAAATTTCATGCTGGTTCATACTAATTTTTTAAAAAAAATAAATATATAAAATAACTATGAAATAACTATTTGGGGTGTGATAATTCTAGCTATTATAAAACCTTATTCCCTCACATTTCATCAGGTTTTAAACTAATACAAGTGAAAAGAAATCTACAAAACAATAAACTCAAAAATGAACTAAACGTGATGAATCTGAAAAATTAGGAAACAACCTTTTATCCAGAACACAAACCAGGAATTTCAAAGATAGAATTTGAATTTTTTTACAGATAATGGGTCTCACCAATATTTAATGATTCTAATAGCATATCGGTTAAACAAAATAAGGCTCCTGAGAAGAACATAACCTTAGTCGATATGAGATTGAATGTAAAAGAACCCAAATGAATGAAAATAATCAAATACAATACTTGATTAGATAATTGATCAATTTTTAAAATAAATTGTGATATCCAAATCACAAAAAAATAACCTAAAGGTGTATAATAAGAAAAAATACTAGAAAATTAAAATGTTAATTAAAAAAATATAAAGGATTACCTCAAATAAGAAGGTGAGAACCAAAATTAGGAATCCTAGGCCCATGAGGATGTAATATTCCTGGATAAGATACCAACTCATAGAATTTATAATTCTTGCCTAATCAACTATAATGTTGACATGTTCTAAGAGAACAAGAAAAAAGACATTGAATTATGATACTAGCCACACTAGAATCATGTTAGTGTGTTATTCCTTTTGGAATAATAAGATAATGAAGATGATGAATCCTTAAAAATTGGTTCCCCCAATTACCACTCATCATTGATAATTGAACTATAATTATAACATAACCTAATAGAGCTACCACCCATCACAGTTCACCCTGTAGATATAAACTCATTCAAGAAGTCGTAGTCCAATAATTATTTAATTGAAACTAGACTGGATGAAAGAACATGATCACTGAGATATGGGTGAATAATCTTAATGAAAATATGATATATCAATAAACCACAATTATCATCCTTTAGATAATACATAATCATCTCACTGAAGTGTTAATTGTACTCATTCATTGTCCCATAGCCCTACTAATAACAAATAAACCCCCTTTTCACATGACCTTCACTTCCTACTGATTAAACCATTAAATAAAGGTATTCTCAAATAACTCCCACATCACGTTTTCTTAAAAAAGGATATAATAAAATCTTTATAACAATAAATACTTGGTCACCTCAGCCAACCAAAAATATCTCTCAACATCATGTATTTAGATGTTCTGAAGGAATTAATGACTCCATCAATTTTATCTAGACTCTCCATAACATCTTGTGGTCCATGGTCACTGCCAAATAAACATACCAGATAATAAATTATCATTTATACTACTCTATTTAGTGTCATGGTAGAGTCTTCTACTGTATAAGACGTATATAAAATCTTGGAGATAGAAAAACTATAGTCATTCAAGTGTTTTTTGGATGGAATAGTCTAACTAACATGACTCCATGAGATTAAATAAATAAAATAACAAAACCAAGATGATATTATATTGAAATTATTTTTAATTCCAGATATATCCCCATGAAATCAAATCACAACAATTCTATGGAAAACTATATCCTAAAACAAAATAGAATGTACTATTTTAAAATAACATTAAAATAACTTATTTTAATTTCTAAAACAAAAAAAAAACCTACTAGAAATCATTTTTAGATTTTAAATTTCTGATTAATAAAATGATTTACACAATTTATAATATCAAGACATTTTTTTAAAAAAATTACCTTCCCATATTTCATTAATTATCTTTAAAATCAATTTCTCATACCAAAATACCATTATTAATATCCTAAAAGACTAACAGTTTCTTAATAAAACGTTATTTTTACCTACAAATCATAAAAAAATCAATGATATTATAACAAAAATACCCTTAGGTAGGAATAATGGTTATATATTACATGAACACATGTTTTTTCAAGCCATATTCCAACCATGGAACCGCCACAATATATCAAGACAAACCATGCACTCAGGCCCTACATGGTTTATTAGAATGTTAATTGTCACCTGGGTACACCACTATAACTAATATAATGATCCCAAAAACCCATATATCCTTAAAATATATAAATTCCCACCAATTTGAGTAAACAATATTTAAAAAAAATGATGAATAAATATAAAAAACAAAATTAAAGCCCTTAAAACCCATGGAAACATGGGTTTCATCATGTGTGGTGTTGATCAGTCACCCACCCATAACCTACCACTAGAGAGACTATGATACAAAAAAATTAATATTACATCCAAAATAATAAAATAAAAATCTATAATATCACCCATTTTAATGGCATGATACATGATACCTGTCACACACGATTGTTTTTTTCTTTGTATTAATCTGGTCCATTGGAAATCCTGATCCTTTTCATGGGTATTTGGTGAGATGAATCCTGAGTTTTGAAGTTTCATATATTTCTAACCATCAAAATATGGTATCCCCATTGTTTTTTTAGTAGTTTTTGAAGAAAGGGTGGTTACTTCATGATTTGGGCCAACTGTGAGCCCATTCCCAGATTTAAAAACCGAATTTGTTTCTTTTATAACTATTTTCATCATCCTTGTTCACCCATTCAACTTCCCACTTGTCCTATACTAATATATTGAAACTTATTTATCATTTTGGACCCATTATAAATTAATAAGCATGGTGAATTTGGGTTACATATTTAGGTATTGGGCAAGCCCATGGGCCCATTTCCTGTTTAAAAAAATAATACGTTTATTTTATATCTTTTTCATTTTTTAATATTTTTCAGTTATTCCACCTCCTCTTAGAATAAAATAACCCTATAATATCCCTAATAATCAATTTTGAGCTCATATGGGTCACGGATTAGGGTGAAACATCTCATGATAACTCAAATCGTCCAGAATTTACAAGTTAAATTGTATCATTCATAAATCAATAAATTCGTACTCTTTTGGACACAAATATTCTTTAACTGGTTCATACATACGTTAGGGGTGTCTCCAAGATGTTTTAAGCCATTACCGTCTCTATAGGGTTGCATATCTAATGGAAGATGAAGAGTTTTCTTGGGTGAAAGGTTAGATTCCTTCTCCTTTCTCCTTCCTCTTCCCCCTCCTTCCATTATCTCTTGGATTTATATTGTCCCATAGTATTTATAGAACTTGGGTTTTGTTATAACATGTTTTTTTATGGGGTTTCTATTTTTTTTGGTCTGGTATTTATAGTTTTAGGGTTTATAAACCCACGGAGGGTGATTTCTGGTGTGCCTTTCAATTACGCCAAGGATTTGAGGCAGGATATCCCTTGAACATGCCTTTATCATGCAAGTTTCATCATTTTAATATTCCCCTAAACTGATATAAATGTTTATTAATGTTTTTAAAACTTTTTATAATTTTCATGGTGTGCAAAGTGGTTGTTTAATCATTGTTTTGTGTAAGGTAGTGTTGTTTTGTCATGAAAGTGCTCAACAAGTGTCTGTTTAAATGTTCTGTTATCTTTTGAAAATATATTGTGAGGTTTATAATATGGTTTATTTTGTTTTAAACATTTTACAGTATCTTTAATGAAAATATGACATTCAATTGTTATTTTATTCCTTTTCACGTACTTAAAATAAATTATTTTGTTTAAAAAGGGCATGACATGTGTTTGGTAATTTACCCGGTTGGCGTTTACGTGTGATGTGTGATTAAAAATTTATTTGTTTGGATTTATAAAGGAATTGGAAGAATGAAAAATTTTATTTTTGGGTCCTTATAAGGATTTCTAATTTGGATTTTTTTTACAAAAAACTGGGTTTTTGGTTTACAACATATTTTGGCCCGAGTTTCCTAAAAATGGACTGTTTCACATCTTTATGAAAATGGTTGTGCTTTGAATATGTAACATGATTATTATATGAGATTTACGAATTTGGTTATCTGCTATAAATGGTTTTTATACACATCCTTAAAAAATAAAATCCATACCTTCGTCAAATGTTAGTTTTGAGAAAATGTTTAAAGGCCCGTTTGACATTTCCTAGAAATGAAGGAGTGTTTTACTTGTCTATACCAAGTTGTGCAATTGGGATTATTTTATAGTCCATTAAATGATTTTTTTTAAATGATTCTAGGGCTGAAAAATATTATTTGATTTGGTTTTGATGTGTTTTTATAATTGAAAGAGTGTTTTTGAATGAGTTTTATGTGCAAAGCCTCAATACACTTCATGAAATTGTTTTACCAAAATATTTAGCGGTTTGTTGATTAGTGTAAGAAATGTGAAGTAAGATTATGTGTTGTTTGTGTTTTTATGGTTTGGGAATGGAATGTGGATGTGAAATGTGTATTTGATAATATCTGTAACTTTATTGAGCACTAAAGGGAAATCCATGTATCTAGTTGGGCGGACATGTACTAGTATGCTAGTGATTCTGTGGGGGTTGGCCTCTACTTCCCGTTGCAAGTTTGATGATGACAACACTAACTAAACTATGATTATGATGATGATTGGGTACCACTAGTTTATGGGTATGTTCCCTAATAGTGTCTCGTGCACAAGAATAAATATTTATTATGGGTACTTTCACCGAGATACGAGGTACCTAGGGCTCATAACTAACTAGTGCCTAGGGGTGTTCTCTTGACTAGTGCTCACTGGCTATTTTGTACTCACTATCAGCATACGTTGTGTTTGGTTGGTAAATTCAGTAGTATGTGTTATTTATTTAAAAGTTAAAATTCTTTAAAGTAGCCCTCTTGAAAACTATTTTCATTTTGAAGTTGCACCTCTTTGAGAAAAATTGCTACTTGCATTTTTTTTATTAAACATGCATGTTTTTGTATGATAATTATTATAGAATGGAACCTCATTTGAAAACAATACATTCATGTCTTGAATTTAAAACTATTAATTGATGTTTCTTTTATTTTAATTTAATTTTCATTGGAAATAGAATATCGGGCTAACTTACTGAGTTTTAATACTCTCGCCTATAGTCTTCTTCTTTTTTTATCCCCTGTGCAGGTTTCATCTTTAGTTCGATCACCTTGGGAGAAATTTTATAATTGTGTTAGAGAGTGACAGAAGTGTCACATGGAGTAAATTGTTCATCGAGATTGTTCATTTGAGTTGTTGGTTTTGTTCTACTTTTAGTTTTTGTACAAAAAATATTTAGTTCAATATTTATATAAATTCATTTCGGGTTGTCTATTTATTTCCGCTGTTTGTTTGATTGTTTATATATGAGAGAAATCATTCCCTTGTGTACTCTATTGATGCCCTTGGTTCTTGTAACCATCCCTGGAGGATTGGGGATGCCTCTCGGGACTTGTTGCGGGATGGCCTGGGTGACCGGTTCAGGGTCAACTCGGGCTCGTTCGTGACAAAATGGTATCAAAGGATGTCGGCTCTTATCATACCTTTCTTTTTAGAGTTCCCTTGTTATTTTGGGGATGTCAAGGTATATGTAGTTGGAATTTTGGGACATGAGGGGTAATTTCAAGAAGAGAATCACGAACTCTTTCTTGTTATAATCCTCGGGTTTCCATGGGAGTTCGGTATTATTAGTTTCCTTTGTTCTGGTTGATATTTTTTTGTGTAGGGATATGACAAGGGGAGTCTGACTAATGGCCTCTATGAGATCACAGGGCCTGGAATGCCTTGTGGAGCTGGGGAATGGTCCTAATAAGTGTATTTGTGTTGGTGTTGTGTTTGGAATATGGCCGCCAACCATATGGTCAACTCACCCACCGACACTAGTTCCCTTTTTTTGGGTCTCTTGAACCTTTCTTGAATTCTGATTTTTTGTTTTTAAAATCCATGTGTTAGAATTGTGGAAATGGGTTTTAAAGGAAGGATTCGATTTTGAAAAGTGAATAAGGGGGTTTTCAAAAATTAAATATAAGAATGGTTTTGGAAGGTTGTGTTTTTGTAAAAAAATGGAGGGAAGTGGAAATGATTTAAAGGGATTGGATTATCCATAATCTAAAGTTGTGGTTTTTTGAAATAAATTTTTTTGAAATTGTGAATCATTTTATGGTGATTCTGGATCTTTGTTTTAAATGGGGTATTTTGGGATGTTAAAAAGTTTTTGAATCAGATAAATTAGTTTTGGCAATTGGTTTTGTTTAGTTGGTGTTTTACTAGAAATGGTATTGGTCTCAATGGACCTCAGATTATGAAAATATACATTGCTGAATTTTTTTTAAAAAAATGGGAAGGGGTTTTTTGGAGTGGCTTGGTTATTTAAAAAGTTTTTAAAAATGAAAAGGGTTAGGTTTTTAAGAAAATGGATCTTAATTAATTTTTTTTTGTGAAATATGAATATGGTTTTTTAGTTGGTGGTTGGTGTTCCTTATGAAGGTATTTTTTTGGAATGATGTTGTTTTGTTTTTTCCTTTGGTGTTTTCATCGGTGCTCACATGCATGGTTTTATTTATATCTGAAAGGATGGCCTATATGGTATGGTGGTTGGGTGCCTGGGGTGGCTTGGAAATGTGCATGTGGGTGAGACATAATGAAACACCATTGGTGAATGTGGAAACCCACCATGTTAGTTTGTTTTCTCAAAAATGTTTTGAGATGAAAATTGTAGCCTTTTTTAAAACCAATGGTTATGTTGATTGATTTTTCAATTTCTTAGAAGAGTTTTTTATTTGGTTAGCTTCCATGTGATCAGGAATTCATACTCTTGTTCTATCTAGAGATGAGATCTAGTTTATGGCTCAGTTTGGGTGTAATTTTCATTGGGTTTCTAAAGATGTGTTTGATATTGTGATGTGGCCATGGATAGTTCTCAATTGGAAATGTTTCCTGCTGATCAACCTAAGGATTCCTTTCAAATATTAAATACACCACTTTTTATGATGCCTTAACCTTTTTTTGGAATATAGAGATGTTTGGGATCTATTAAAAGTGCTTCTAGGTCGTGATAATTCTTTTGGGCAGAGTAGTTATTTTCAGTGATGTTGATGTGTTTCGTCGAATTCCTTGTCCATTCGGCCCCACGTTTGGAGTGAGATAGAATTCTGATATGTATATATGAGTTCCTAGTTAGATGAAGTTTTTTTGGTGATCAAGGAAGGTTTTTTGAGTGGTGTGATCCTTATCACCTGACTGCGGTACAGCAAATGTTTCAAGAATCAGGGCTCCAGCCATAGGCTTCAGAGTGAATCTTTTCACGCAGTCAGGAAACCGACAGATGTATGGAATGCTCGATTAGAATCCTTACTCCTCTATTTTGGTAAGTTAGCTTCTATGTGAATGTTTTGGTTCCTCATTTCTGTGAAATTCCCTTTGTCGCAACAAGCGTAGTTGCTTTAAACGCTCACACAGTGTCTATGGTTATTCCTTCATGGATGTGGGTTTTCAATCAATGTCCCTGTGTGGACCACCAATAAAAATCAGGTGCAGTCTTGGTGTTACGTATTCATAGGTTAATAGTTTTGGGTAGTTTCTTTGTTTTTTTTGTGGTTTCAGTGGTCAAATTATTGGGTCCCTTTCCCTCCCATCCCCAAGTGGTGGGGGTCCAGAACTGTGCTGAATGTGTTGGCCAAGTTCGTGATTCCTCCGTTCGGGAGTGGGTGGTTTATATGTTCAGGTTTCAACCCTATTAACTTGGTATAGTAGGTTTTTGTAGAAGGGTTTATTTTGGCTTGTGTGAGTGAGGCCCAATTCTAGCTCATGTTGAATTCTTGCCTATTCGTTACTAGTTGGTTTCTAATGGTGGGGAGACCCACCATGGGTCTCCTGGATTTTCAACCTAAGAACATTTCTAGTGCTAGTTGATTCTTAATGGTGGGGAGTCCGTTCCTGGACTCCCTTGGAATATTTGGTTTTTGTGAGTTCTCTTTGGTTTGGGTGATGGATGGGTTCATTGATAGAAGGCCCAACAATCAGGTTCTTGGATTGGTTGCGGAGGTGGTGGCTTCATCTTTCCATTGATTTTTCAGATGTGGTTGTGAGTTTTGTTTTTTGTGGGCAAGAGTATTAAGTTTCAGTTACGGTGATTGATATATCTTTATACTACAGGCTGGATTATGTTGTTATGGAATCCTTAGGTGTTGTTTTTTTCAGCCTGAAAATGTTATGGCTTTTCGGGGGCGGAAAGCTTTAATGGTGGGGAGAATTGCCACACACGGTTTTTTTGTCTTTGTATTGATCCAGCCCATTGGAAATATTGATCCTTTTATGGGTATTTTGTGAGATGAATCCTGAGTTTTGATGTTTCATATATTTCAAACCATCCTAATTTTGGATCCCCATTGTTTGTTTAGTAGTTTTTGAAGAAAGGGTGGTTACTTCATGATTTGGGCCAACCGTGAGCCCTTTCCGAGTTTTAAAAACCGAATTTGTTTCTTTTATAACTCTTTTTTTCATCCTTTTCCACCCATTCAACTTACCACTTGTTCTATACTGATATATTAAAACTTATTTATCTTTTTGGACCCATTATAAATTCTTAAGAAGGGTGAATTTGGGTTACTTATTTAGGTATTGGGCCAGCCCATGGGCCCATTTCCTATTTTAAAAAACATAATCCGTTTCTTTTATATATTTTTCATTTTTTATTATTTTTCGGTTATTCCTCTTCCCCCTAGAATAAAATAACCCTATCCTAACCCTCAAAATAGATTTTACCTCTTTGTAGCTCATATGGGTCTTGGATTAGGGTGAAAAGTCTCAAGATAACTCAAATCGTCTAGAATTTACAAGGTCAATTGTATCATTCATAAATCAATCAATTCTTACTCTTTTGGACACCAATATTCTTTCCCTGGTTCTTCCATACCTTAGGAGTGTCTCAAATAAGTTTCAAGCCATTCAATTCTCTATAAAGATTCATATCTAATGGAAGACTAAGAGTTTTCTAGGGTGAATGGTGAGATTCCTTCTCCTTTATCCTTCCTCTCCCCCCTCCATTCATTATTTCTTGGATTTATATTGTCCCTAAGTATTGATCGTCCTAGGGTATTGTTATAACATGTTTTTTATGGGTTATATGTTTGTTTAGGTCTGGTCTTTATAGTTTTAGGGTTTACGAACCCATGACGGGTGATTTCGGATGTGCGTTTCAATTACGCCAAGGATTTGAGGTAGGTTATCCCATGAACATGCCTTTATAATTCAAGTTTCACCATTTTAATATTTTAATAAACTAATATAAATGTTTATTATTATTTTAAAGACTTTTTATAATTTTCTTGGTTTGCAAAGTGGTTGTTTAATCATTATTTTTTGAAAGGTAGTGTTGTTTTGTCATGAAAGTTCTCAACAAGTGTTTGTTTAAATGTTCCGTTATCTTTTGAAAATATTTTTTGAGGTTTATAATCAAGTTTATGGTATTTTTAACATGTTAAAATATCTTTAATGAAAATATGACATTCAATTGGTGTTTTATTCCTTTTCACATACTTAAAATAAATAGTTCTGTTTAAAAAGGGCATGACATGTGTTCGGTAAATTGCCCGGTTGGGTTTTATGTGTGATGTGTGATTTAAAAGTTAATTGTTTGGATATATAAAAGAATTGGAAGAATGATAGATTTTATTTTTGTGTCCTTATATGGATTTCAAATTTGTATTTGTTTTTACAGACAAGTGGGTTTTTGGTTTACCACATATTTTGGCCCGAGTTTCCCAAAAATGGACCGTTTCACATCTTTATGAAAAATGGTTGTGTTTTGAATATGTAACCTGGGTATTATAAGAGATTTATGAATGTGGTTTTCTATAGTAAATGGTCTTTATACACATCCTTAAAAAAAATAAAATTCAGACCTTCATCAAATGTTAGTTTTGAGAAAATGTTTAAACCCCCTTTGGAATTTCCTAGAAATGAAGGAGTGTTTTACTTGTGTATACAAAGTTGTGCAATTGGGATTGTTTTATTGTCCATTAAATTATTTTTTTAAAATAGTTCTAGGGCTTCCAAATATGATTTGGTTTGGTTTTGATATGTTTTTATAATTTAATGACTGTTTTTTAATGAGTTTTATGTGCAAAGCCTCAATACACTAAATTAAATTGTTTTACCAAAATATTTAGTGGTTTGTTGAATCGTGTAAGAAATTTGAAGAAAGATTATGTGATGTGTGTGTTTTGTTTGGGAATGGAATGTGGATGTGAAATGTGTATTTGATAATATGTGTAACTTGCTTGAGCACTAAAGGGAATCCCATGTATCTAGGTGGGTGGTCGTGTACTTGTATGCTAGTGATTTCGTGGGGGTTGGCCTCTGTTTCACGTAGCAAGTTTGAAGAAGAAAAAACTAACTAAACTATCATAATGATGATGATTGGGGACCACTAGGTTATGGGTATGTTCCCTACTAGTGTCTCGTGCACGAGAACAGATATTTATTATGGTTATTTTCACTGAGATACGAGGTACCTGGGGCTCACAACTAACTAATGCCTAGGGGTGTTCCTATGACTAGTGCTCATTGACTATTTTGTACTCACCGTCGGCATATGGTGTGTTTGTCTGGTAAATTCATTAGTATGTGCTATTTATTTAAAAGTTAAAATTCCTTAAAGAAGCCCTCTTGAAAACTATTTTGATTTTGAAGTTTCACCTCTTTGAAAAAAATGTTACTTGCATTTTTTTTATTAAACATGCATGTTTTTATATGATAAATATTATAGCATAGAACCGCATTTGAAAACAATAATTTGATATCTTGAATTTAAAAATATAAATTTATGTTTCTTTTGTTTTAAAGGAATGTGCATTGGGAATAGAATATCGGGCTGACCTACTGAGTTTTAATACGCACACCTGTTGTATTCTTTTTTTAGCCCTTGTGTAGATTTCATCTTTAGTTTGATCACCTAGGGAGACATTTGATCATTGTGTTGGAGAGTGACCAGAAGTGTCACATGGAGTTAGTTGGTCATCAGGATTGTTAAGTTGATTTGTTTGTTTTTTTCTACTTTTAGTTTCTTGTACAAATAATATTTAGTTCAATTTTTATATAAATTCATTTTGGGTTTTCCGTTTATTTCTGATATTTGTTTGATTGGTTATATATGGGCGAAATCGTTCCCTTGTGTACTCTATTGATTCCCTTGGTGCATGTCACCATCCCGGGAGGATCAAGAACACCTCTTGGGACTTGTCACGGGCCGTCCAGGGTGACCGATTCAGGGTCTACTCGGGCTGGTTCGTGACAATTCCATTTTAAAACAAACCAACCCCAATATACCTCTTAAACGGGAACACGAGCCATCCCATGATATACTCGAAGAAGGTCCCTAATAACCCTAACCAGGATAATAGAACTATGGAATCAAATAATAATCTTTTGGGGGATGAATATTACATAAAAATCATATTTTAAAAACAATGTAACTTAGCTAAAATTCTAGCATGCTCCATTCATACTTTAGATTCCCATTCCTTAACAGAATCTGCATATAAAAAATGTAAAAAATAATTGAGAATAAATGACAAACATGACCATAATAACTCAAAATAAATATATTATATAATAGGTAGAAAATCGGATCTGCGTAGAATTACATGTCTAATACATCAACATAGTAATGAAAATCAATAACAAAATCAAAGATCCCCATATGACCTCTAAGATCAACATATATAAAAAAATACTATCTTTGTTCAAGATTGATACATAAAAAAACAGAGTAAAAAATTGGTAGAGTATCCAAAAAATGAGTGGGATATTTTTGGATGTGATAATAAATCATAGAAGTAGTTAAGAACTATAGAATCCATAAAATTCCTTTCCCAAAGCAACCTATGTATGTACTAGAGATTTTAAATTGGAACATCATGTTCAACAGAGTATATGACACGAAACACCATGTATTGAAGATAATGTAACTCCCCAAGACATTAATATTTATATATATATATATTCATTTATATATTCAAATAATCTCAGTCTATACAATATCTTGTGATACATGCAACACCGGGTTTAAATGAAATTTGAATCTTAATTAAAATATTATTATTTAAAAGGGACCATTATGAAATTGCTTATAAGTTGGGGGGTATGAATAAGACTAAATAAATTAGGAAATATATATGGTTTAAATATTTATAAAATAAATTAAATTTTTATATAATTATTATAAATTAAATAAGAACTATTTTAATGAAAAAAATGTTCTCTAGAAAACATTTTTCCCTAAATGGTGGTTTCGTTGATTTTTCCCAAAAAAGTTAATTTTTTACCAATTTTAGAAAATTTAATTTAAAAAATAAAAAATTATTTTTATTAATAATATCATTATGAAATTATATTTAATTATTTAAATTTTTATAAAAATATTAATTGTTTAGTGAATAGTGAAAAATTCCAATTCTTATACCAATGTCATTTTGTTTTAATAAATGAAGACCAAATATTATTCAAGTTTCATAAAAATTAAAATATGTGTTATTTGGTAATATTATAGCCAATTAATTACATTTATATCATCATTATATGATATTTTATTATAATTTTATTATAATTTTATTTTTTGTCTTTAAAATTTCTTTTTATGAAAACTATTTTAAACTGAATAACATCAATCCATTTTAAATAATTTTAATCAAAATAAATAGGTAATTATTAAAATTATATTTATATATTTATATATTTTATATCTATTAATGTTAAATTAGCTTCATCGAATTATTATTACTTTTCATATGTTAAATATGAAATCATATTTTCAAAAAAGCATATATTGAAAAATGGTTTTTTCCTAGACATCTACAGGTTTAATTTCAAATTAAATTGTAATAATTATATTTATTTAATTTTACAAAATTCATTCCATATTTTTAATTAGAATATATTATATTATCTAGTATGGTTTACTTTGTTATTTACCATAATAAATAGTAAAATTAGAAGAAAAAAATTTATTAATGATGGGTAAGATAAAAATGCATTGTTCGGTGTGTTAAACTCAACAGATAAGTGTAAAAAATGTCCCAAAACACGTCTAATTCATATTTAATTTCCATATTTGGACCTTATTTCATTTAATATTTGATAATTGTGTACATTAAAACTTTTATCTGGGAAAAAACAATTGTTTAATTCTATCATTTCAAAAATTCCAAGTGTCTCCACTCCCCAACTTATTAATTGACTCCCCACTCCTATCCTTTACAAACATTAAATATAAATTTTCATGGATAAAAAATAAAAAACTATATTAAAAAAATTTATCCCATTATCATATAGTTCTTCATTTCCAAAATCCACCCTAGAAGGGCTTTTGTTGAAAACCAGACAAAGTTCTCCAAAGAAGTGGTAACATCCCTAACATAATGATCGAGTTTATTTCTTCTTATATTTAATTAAAATCATATTAAACCATACGATAAAATAAGACATTTTTTATACATATATAGTGTTTTTTATGTTAAGGGATTACCTACAACTATTTCCACCTCAGTCATGTGGGAAACAAAACTGTTGATCATGTGTACGGAGGACTATCACCTCAGAAATTGATGTAACTCATTTTCCATCACTACATCGCAGAGATGGATACAATGATGTATAAATTTTTTATATAATTTATTTATGACATAATTATAATTATTTAAATATAATATAATATATAATTTCTTATTTTACATCCCATGAGTAATGTAATAATGTTTCTATTTGTATAGTGGGCTACTACTTCTCGATGAGATTTGATTTGTTCATTAATTACAATTTACATGGAAGTTAATAAGAATTAATTATATGATTATATATTATATATTATTATTTATTAATTAAATATTAATAATTCGTAAAACATATATATCATATAAATTATTACCTTAAAATCCATTGAATAAATTATATCATTGTTTGAATGTCCGACATACTTCTACATCACAAAGTGATTTGATTCATTTTTCATTAACTCTTTATATCGAATGTATGAAAAAGAAAAATTTAATGAATATATGTGAAATATATTAAATTTTATATTTTGATTAAAAATAATACAAAATAAACTTACTTTCACCTATCAGGGCAATTATAATGTCCCTTGTACGTATATACGACCTACCGTCTCCATAAAGAAATATGATTTATTCTCCATTTTAAAAATTAAATAATAATTATAAAGATGTATCTAATGAAAAAAATTAAATTTATAACATTAATATAATTATACATATTGTGAAACTATAACATTTTTACTATATCTATAACTGTCAAAGTGAAAAATTTCGAAGAAAATAAGGCAATTAACACCCGAAGAAATAGTGATAATGAATGATTATTAAAGAATGATAAATAAGATTTTATATATTATTATAACTAATAATATGATTCCTTTAAATGTTATTTTATTGATTAAATTCAATATTCATTAGTAGGTATATTCCTAGAATGTTGTAATAAGCACTCAAGGGAATGTCCGAAAGGAATAAAAAGTTGTTTTCCATATGAATAAGAATGAATTTTTTTTGTAATTTCAAAAGAAAAATAAAATGTTCAGGTAATGAAATAGATGAAAATAATGGTTTCTCTATGGTATCCTCACTGGATGAATGATTAATGGGGAAATAATAGTCCTTATCAAAATAATTTTCCTATTGGGAAATCTCAAAAGGATAATAAATAAGGTTTTACATGTAATGGTATTTCAGTTGATGATGAATAGAATAAAATTACATATGAATGTAAGGATGTATTTAAAAATTACATTATGAAACCAACTTAATAGTTTATGATTGATGTGAAATTATTGAAATGTTTATGTATTATAATTCATGAATTATGTGAATCATGATATATATATATATATATATATATAAATATTTCTATATATTTTTTACTAATGATTTTCATAAATATGTTGATGGACCTATAAAGGATATTTAAAGTAAACTTGACATACTATAGGAAAAAATATAATTGAAATAAATATAATCTTTGATATTTCCTTGATCTTGAGGTAATTATTTTATTTTTTGGAATGCAACGATTATTATAGAAACAATTTGTGGGGTAAAAAAGTTTTTTGATAACAAATGTTATTTTCCAAAAGGTGACCAGGATATTATTAGGAAAATTATGGGATTATATATAATTTTGAATATGATAATCACATAATATATTCTAATGTTTTTGAAAAAAAGATAACCCACATGTTGGGTGACAACCCATCACATCTAGAAAGGCTTCGAGGATTGAACTCACTATCAAGGGGTTATAAGGGGGAATCTTTTACCACTGGACATTGTGATGTATGGGAAAGTATAAAATAGTTTTTTTACTTAAATGGTTTGGAGGTAAAATATTATATTTATTTTAAGAAAACATATTATTGGTGCATGTTATTTAATTTTTTGGCGACTAATGAAATTTCGGGAGGCATTTTAATTTTTTGAAGTATATATAACCTTTTGGATTATCTATTAGGATTATTTGGGAGTAATGATACTTTTTTTCATGTAAAATATGAATGGTTATGAGATAACCACTTATGTTAATACATTATTTCATGTTGTTGTTATTGTGGTTATTTGGGATATTGGGTCATTCATTTAGGGAATGATCTATGTCAAACATTTGGTTTAATTGTTGATTCTTTTGACATTAATATATTAATATTCAAATTTATGGTATTAATATATATTTTCTCTTTTAAATATCTTATGATATGTTAAATGTTAATTTTTTTGTTTCATGCAAAAAAAATATGGGATATTCATTGCATTAGAGTAAGAGGTAATTAGGAAATTGATACAAGAACAATTAAAGGATGCAACTGTTATTATGAAATAAAAATATATTGTTTAAGTATATTTTCTAGAGTCCCCAATCATGATATAAAATGGATCCCTATACTGTAGGAGAAGTATATTGATACCTTAATATTAAACTGTTACCACCACATCCGATGAATCAATGGTCATTTAATTCATTACATATTTAGAGTGTTGTAGTTGTTAACATTAGCATGATTATTCACTTTCTTGTTATAAATGATCTCTATCACTCTCTTTTAATATGTTGGACATAGTATTCCCATAAAAGTCAATGTTTTCATTCCCTAATAATATTCCACTACATGAAATCCTAATAATTTTTTATTAATAATGTCCATTGTATATACCGTTATATCTAATAAATATGATATTTTATTAAAAACAATTACGATAAGGGATTCCAAAAAAAATTATTTTTAAATATCCAACCCTTAATTACCAAGATAAATATAAAATTGATGGGACATAATTTATCTAAGGGGAGTAGAATGTTACACCATGAGAATTTTAAGATGAACAACATGTTTGATAGTATAAATGAATAAAAAAATTAGATTGGAGGAGAATATAACACCCAAGACATTAGAATATTATTATTTTTAAATAAACTCAATCTCTTTGAAAACATGGGATTCAAGAAACACATGGTTTAAATCAAACCTGATACTTCATGGAAATATTATTATTTAAACATGACCAATATTATGAATATTTTATGTTGGAAGGTTTAAATAAGAATAACTATATTATAAAAATTAGATGGTTTAAAAATATATAAAACAAATGAAATATTTTTATACTGATTAGAAATAATATAACCATCTTACAGAAAAAGAAATGTTTTCTAAATGACCCAGTTTTTTAAATGTGGTTTAGTTAAATTTTGTATATATAATATAAAATTAATTATAACTAACAATTTTAGAAAGTATAATTAAAAATTAAGAAATAATATTTTATATCTGAATATTTATATTAACAAATGGTGAAATTTGGGTATTTTTAAAATACTATTCCTTTTTCAGTGAATAATGAAAGATTACAATATTTATAAAAGATTCATTTAATTCAATAAATTATGTACAACTATTATTTTAATATTATTTAAAATTATCATAATTTTAATTTATTTTTATTTATTTTAATTTATTAAATATATATTAGATATATACTATATTTTAGTATTTATTTATATTTTGGATTTAAAACACCGTTTTTAGAACACTATTTTAAATTGTAGGATGTTTAAATATTTTAGATTAATAAATTCACCACTAATCAAAGAATTATTGAAATTAAATATATAGGTTATAATTATATATATATTTAAATTAATATAATTATTATTAAATTTCATATATTTAATATGAGATTATCGTTTATTAAAAAATGAATATCTTACAAAATCATTTTTGACATAGATGTGGGTTTAATATGAAATGAAATTAAGACACATAGGTTATTTTTATTTGAAAAAAATGGAATTCATATTTGGAATTAGAATAATTTATATGACATAGAATGTAAAACATATTTTATTATGATAATAAATATTGAAAACATTAAATATTATCTACTGCAGATAAGGTAAAAACTCATTTACCTAGTGGTTAAATTAAAAAGAAAAGGTGTAAAAATTATCTAAAACATGTATAATTAGATTTGTATTGAAATATTTAGAATTTAACTGTTATAAGGATCTAAAATGGTTGATTTTGGATCATTTTAGCATGAGAGAAATTTAGGTGGAATTTATTATTTTAAAAAATTCCAACTGTGTCCTATCCCCCACTTACAAAAGACCACATGCTCCCTTTTCATTTCGACCCGTCCAAAAAATTATTCAAAATTGAAAATACAAAAAATCTTTTGAAATTAACAATAATTCATGAAGATCCCATTAATTTTTTATAAATCCATCCTATGCATGATTTTGGGGAAAATAAAAAGAATCTCTCCGAAGAAGATGATCATCCTTGATTGAATATTATAATTTATTTAATCATTCACCTCGATAAAATATTAATAAACCATGATGAAATAAATATTAACTATTTTAATTATATTTATATATTTTTTATTTTAATTACATTAACTAAAACCTCATCTCCTCCCTCAATTGAGATATGAAACCATTAATCGTGTTCATAGTGGACTACCTCCCCAGGAACCGATGTAATTAAATTTATATCGCCAATTCTCAAGGATATATATAATTATTTATATAATATTACTATTTTATATTTATTATTTAATTATACTTATGAATTTATAATATCATAGATACTATTTTACTTTCCAATTTCATGAAAAGTCAATTTCATATATTTTGTGTACGACTGACTACCACTTTGTGATACACTGTGATTCATTTTTCACTTATGCTTTATATGCTAGGTAATACAGATATATTTGGTGGGTTTATAAGATATTAATGAAAAATTAATCATTATAAAAAATAAATAAATCATATAATATCATACTATACCATCCACTAAATAAATCATAACATCATTCGTGTGTACGAATGAATACTGCCTCATGAACCGATTTGATTCATTTTTCACAAAAAATTTAAATGGAAAGTAAAAAAGGATAAAATTAATGAATATATATGATATATGTGTCATGATATTAGTTTTTTCAAAATCATAATCAGTAATATTCCTTACCCTTACACCAGTTATATAAATTATAACATTTCCCATGCGTACAAAAGACCCACAACCTCAACGAAGTGTTGTTATTCATTCTAGATATTAAAAATATAAAAATGATTATAAAGATTTTTCTAATCAATAAAATTATATTTAAAATAATAAAATAATTATTAATTATATGTAACTATAAAATATATTCATGATTTATATCCTTCATGATGTAATGTGTAGGATAAAAAATTGAAATTAACACCCAAAACAATAGTGATAATAAAATATAATTCACGAACAGGTAATAAGACATTATAAAAGGATAATATATGATATTATAAATAATAATATGAATCTATTATATGCTAAAAACATGGTATAAACCAAGATAAATGAGGTCAATAGTACTATACTAATTAGAAGCACGAGGTAAGGGGCTTCTTAACACAATTTCAGTTCAGTGGGTTGTATGACTACATCACTGACTATATAATTCCAAAGTTATGTGAAAAATGATTTTTTATTGATGAATGATTAATTTAAACTTGTAATTGTCTTGATATAATTTTTTTTACAAATAATAAACTAATTTATTATCTCTCAAATAAATGATACAAACTTTTTAAGGGTTTCATCTATATCTTCTTTCTTTTAGACAAATGTTATTTAATAAACCAAATTTATTTTTTATGGGGTTTATATTTACCATTTATATAATATATATAGAATAATTCTTACATAATTATATGTTATGTTTAAATTCTCTATCTTAATCGATTGGATGTTATGATTAAAAAGTTACCAAAGTTGTCAGGGTTTGTATTTCAATGTCATTTTAATTGTGAATTCTGATTCGTTGATTTACATTGAATGAGATAATTTTACCATTATATAATAAACAAAATTAATATTATTTTTCCATGATTATTTCAAAATTATTCATGTAGGTGTAGAATTTTGAAATAATTATTACTAAAAATTGTTGATAAAATGTTTTTAAGAGAATATATCTTCATTTATCTCTTTGATCGAGAATCCATCTTCATCAAAAACCATATTTTCTAAAAATGTTCTAATTTTTTTTACCATTATTATTTAAAGTAATTTATACCCACCAGTGGGTTTTATATTTTTTTAAATGAATATTCTTACCAATTTCATAACAATAATGTTTTTGTGTTTTTATACAAAATTGTGAAAGGATTATTTTTTAATATATTTCGAATACACATAACTATTCCACTATACTGACCACTCAATGTTTTAATGGTTTTTTTTACGATTAAATGGTTATTTTTAAAAAATTATTTTTATTAATTTTTTAAAATTCTTTATATATTAAGAAAAATCAAAAATTGAAAGGATATTATTTTTCAAATAATGTTCAATGTGATCATTCAAAATCAGTTTTCATCAAAGATGAACTCCATTAAACATAATCAAAATGAAAAGGTTATTTTACTCAAAATTATTTTTCAAATTATTTTCATCCTGAAAATTACAATTAATGTTATTGATTTCTTATAAATCATGTTTATATGTCTCTAACTTATATACCTTTTTTTATTGTCCCATACTATGGTGGGTTAATACATTCATCATGATCATTTATCAAACCAATTCATTATGATAGTTGTTTTTAATATTATATGAGGTAAGATTATGAATCCCATTTTCATTCCATGGGTAATTCTTATGTTATGACATATGATTGATTTCATATATATGGGACAAATTTATCATGAAAATATTTTGATTTATGTTACAAGATAGTTATCCAACACACCGTGTAAATATTTAACCTTATTAAGTTTTATGTTAGTGTTTAGGGTGTAATAGTAATCTATTATCAAACATTGTTGACAAAGTGATATTGTCAAGTAATTTTGACTTGACTCAGGTTTTTTGTTGCAACCACATTTCCTATGTTGCCATGATATTTTTATGTAATGCAGTTTATGTTATTCTCTCATGTGATTAGTCATGTGCCTTTACTTTTATAAAGTAATGTTATAACTTTGACTTATATGTTATCAATCCTTATCATGTTCATTTGTTTTCTTGGTTTTTTTATAGAACCATTTCATTATATACACCATACGTTTTCACTTTTATATTTTGATGCTAAAATGGAATTTAGGAGCTCACTATTGAAAATAGAATAAGGATTCCATGTTTTATGTATTTATAACCTACTCTCCAAAATACACTAGGAAATTATGATCCCAATAATATATTAAAGAAATATTTATGTTTTAGAATCATGTAAAAAAATGGGTAAAGTACATGGGTCATATTATCACACATTTGATAGATTGAAAATATACTATCAAAATTATGTATTTATTCTTTTAAAAAACATAGTTCTTCATCAAATCTCATTTGAAATTAAATATTTTTTAAAAACATTTACAAATTTTAATCATTAAATAAACATTTTCAAAAAATTATGAAAAATAAATATAAAAAATTTCTTAAAGAAGTGCCAACTATTAAAATAAATATGTACGGTTGAACAAACATAGTACAAAAGTAGTAGGGCATATCACACAAAAATTTAATAAGTATAACAAATTAAAAAGATGTAAATAAAGATAAATTAAAATATATGAAATATATTATTTGTAGTTATAGGAAATTCAAAAATATATTATGAGTAAAAACTAGATTTATTTGGATTAGAACCATATTCATGCTTATTGGTTCATTCATAAGTCTATAACTAATAGACTTCCCCAAATGGCATCGAAAATGGTACTTCCCCATATCCTCTTAAACTATAGTGGGATTAGTAAATATAATCAGGAGTATATAGTAATTTTATATTATCCATCACCATGATTCCTAGGGTCCCATGATGATAATAAAGGTAGAAGGTGATGTGGAATTCACATTAAACCCAGAATTGATAATCAACAGAAGAAATGCATGATTATAATACCTATTCAATTAACCCACCCATTAAAAATTCATCATTAAGAGTAAATGAACATATTATTGTAATTAAAATAGGGAGGGATTCTGTGCATGTTTGAATTTTTGATCAAAACATTTCAATGTAATACTAGGATATAATATTTAATACTAAAAATCATTTATATATAAAAAATTATTCATTAAAATTATATTAAAAACAATAAAAACCTCAAAATACATTCTCAATGATATAAAAACGCTTCTATACTATGTTTTATAAAAAACACTTGTGATATATCTTTTGAAGAACCTTTTTAGAAACAATAATATAATTTGAAAACTATGATTTTCTAAATTAATTCTATGAAATTGAAATGTATCTGAATATACACATATATATGTTCAAATATGTATATATATAGATACATATATTTTACTAACATTTATAGAAACATTGATAAGGATTTCCAAAGGTTGAAATTAAGCGTCACAATTCAAGCCACACATCATGTAATAAAAATTTCCAAGTAAAGACAACAATATAAAAAAAACAAAAATAACAAAATAAAATCACAATTAAACCGAAAAATCCATCTCACATAATTTTTATTAAATACTAATTATCACTTAAAATAGTAAATTCATTTTAAAGGGCCTCTTAAATTTTTCTCAAAACAGAGGGTACCTGTTTTTCAACATAAAGGACTAAAAATTGGATTGTTTGGAATATACACATTCAAATTAAGCAACAAGGTAAAAAATCCCACAAAATCTATTTATATATCAAAAAAAATGAAAATTTTTTCTTGAAATTAATTTATAATGATCTAAAAATCTCATTGTGCTCTTTAGAATAGGAATGTATGGAAAAACATAACTCAAACAAGTGTGAATGTAATGAATGTCTTCATTATATAAGGAAATAGGTTATAAAAACACACTATACACCCTAGAATCTTATAAATAAGATAATTAGGGATATAAATAACCCTTATGTTTATAAAATGAGAGACCAATAGAAGGGGATAATAGGAAACAATAAAATAAGGAAATATAGAAAAGAAATATGAATTACCATAAGAGGATAACTATAACATCCCAGGTAAATAAAGAATAAAGCATTTTCATTTTTAATAATATTTTTGAATTAAATATTAATTTTACATTAAAGGGGTTGCTATGTTTGATAGCATACCCGATACGCAACAATGAGTTTCTTTGAAAACTTACGTTGCACACTAATAATAAAATAAGATTATTTTAAATGGTAGTTAACACCTAGCCGTTGTATTGGTGGTAATTAATGTAAATAACTAATATATGATTATATTTGTTTGATAAATGTTGTTACATTTGTCCAATAAAGGATAAAGGCTTAAAATACGAAATGAATTCAATTTTAGACATATATACTCTAACATTCACAAAAGATCGACTTATCACCTTTTGATGGATAACCGTCCATAAATGTATTTTTGGCCACTCTTATAAATTCTATTGGACCAAATAAAATTCTTCTTTATAATTGGGACATAAAATTTTACATTGTGTAAATTTTTTGTATTTTGCCGATAAAGTTCGTTTTTAATGAATAGTGAAAACTATTGTATTTTAATTCAAAACTTATTTTTAATCTAATTTATTTATATGATTAGATTATCTTTTGAATTGGTTTTAAAGTTAAATTATAATATATTTTTACCATTTAATCCAATAGTGGTCGTTGGAATTAATTTCACTACGAAATAGGTCTTAAACTAGTGTCAATCTTTTGATACTTATTGTTTCATAAAAACACGCTATTTGCTCTGACAGCAGGAATTAATTATTAAATTAATTAATGTAACTTATATGTTTTGTATTTTGTAAAATAGAAATCATTTTTGAATTCAGAATATCAAATATAGCTTAGGGTGATGTTTTGGTATTTTTATGAAAAACATCAATTTTTAATGAATAGTGAAACCACTAAGTGGTACTTATAAAAACTGATTTTTCCGTTTAAATGAAACTTTACCACCTCTGTGTTTTGAATTTCAAAAATCCGACATACATGGTTGTCATTAAAAAGTAAAATGTGGTTCAATGGGATTAAAATAATTTTTTGGTGAATAGTAACTTTTATGTTTTTAATCGCGATTAGAGGTAATTAGTGCAATTTAAGGAAAAATGATATTATAATAAAATGAAAATACCTAGAAACATGTTCTAACTTTATTTGATGTTTCATGGCTGACCAAGACAAACCATGGGTCGATTTGTGGGACCCCATGGAGCCACTTGGGTAAGATAAAGACATTAATTCCTTTTATTTAAAGTAAAAGTAAAAATGACATAGACATGAGTTATTTTAATAAGAAAATTTTTAAATGGGGTTATACAAGTCATATTTTTTACTATAAATATTAATTATAAAGATAAAAATATTTCCTAAATCATAGTAGTTTTTTTATAATTTTTAGATATTAAATAAATTAAATTATTTATGACACGATGATGATGCAACGATTACCTCATTATTTAACGATTTAAATAAAATAAAAATATAATGTAAAATCTAAGACCTAAACTTGTCAAAAACCTATTGGATGGGTGGATTTAGAACCCTTATCACCTTATCCTTGAAATTTATAATTGTGGGACCTTTTTTATCCGAAAATCATTATATAATAATGTATCTTTTCTTAATATTCCAAGTGTGCCCCTCCTCTCCTCTTATAAAAGGCCCCCACCTCTACCACCTTACCCACACTTCCAAAGCCTTTGTCTTGTCCAAATTCTTCCCATTTTGCCTCTCCACATCTTTATCTAACTCTTAGAAGCCTCACCTTGGGCAGAAGTCTTCCCAAGGAAGCCTTTGAGCTCAAATCAAAAAGAGTTACCCGATTTAAAGGAGGTTAAAGAACGATCGAGTCAAGTTGGACCCGAGGTATGGGACATCGTCTCAATCTCATTTCATTGAGGCATATTTTTTTATACACAACCGTCTTTTATACGATGTATAAACCCATTTGAATTTTACGTTTATCCAAAAGTAATCTTTTTTTTATACGAATGGTATTACTAAACGACAAAAGGGAATGTTTTTGTCGTACGTTTGCGGCGACAACGACTTCTCTGCCGCCGTGACCATTATTTGAGTTTCGGCTTCCTCTACAAGCCATACCTTTTTTTAAAAGAAAAATAAATACCCTATTTTACTTTTATTATATTTTTGTATTGAAAATGGTTTTCATAATGTTTTTATTATATCAATGTGTTGTATTGATATCTTGTGATTGAAATGTGGAAATGTTATGTTTTTTATACATATTTTATATGATACAATTATGTTATGGTTCTTGGGAATTGTTATGAAGATGGGTGGTTCCATGATAAACTAAGGCCGGTTGATCCCAATATATCTCTCCAATGCATTGGGTAACGCGAAGGAGGTAAACGTTAAGTTTTCTCCGAAGATATTTAGGGAATATACTATGATGGGTATTCCAAACATAACAAAGAGGGTTACTCCCTTCGTAAGAATGTTATGAATGCCTCAAGTTACATTTATGTCTTATGATTTCTATGATTTATTCATGACTTGATGTTGTATGTTAATGTTCTTATGTTTTATGAGTAGAGTATGATTTCATTTATTCTTATGTATACATGTACTCATGTTTCCTTTCCATATTTTTATATCCCTTACTGAGCTTTTTATGCTCATCCCAAGTTTTTGAAATATTTTTCACATGTCAAGGGAAAGGTACATGATATGATGATAGTGTCAAGGAAGTGTCAAGAAATAATCCATGTTTTATTTTAAATATGTTTCCGTTGATGGGAAAAAATTAACACTATTTTTTATTGTAACCACTTTGTTTAAATGTGGGATGTAATGCTTGTTTTATGATCTAATTCTATAAAACACTAAACCTGAAAAGATCCTCAATGTGTAATCATGTAATAACTCAATATTAAGTAAGGTTTAAGGTTGGGGCCTTAAAATAACAATTAAAATTGAGTGGATAAGAATCAATAATCATAGAAGAGTTTGGGAGTTTCAGGAAAGGGATCCCTAGGACTGTTAATTCATTTTGGGAAAGTAAAATACAATAAATTGGGCTCTAAAATATATGTAAAAAAGTGGAAAATAAAAATATAATCAAATATGAGTAAGCTGTATGATTTAGAAACATGACATGTCGAACCCTATACTAACCTTTTTCTCATAATTTGAATCACTTAGATACTCGCATGGCTTTTCCTCTTTGTTTTGAAAGTCATTTGAAAACTCTATAAAGCTTTTTTATTGGGAATTTTATTCATCTGTATGGTTAGGGAAATGGTAACTACTAACAATATGGATATGAAAAATATCAGCATATTTAATGTTTCTCACATGTTAAATCCAAAAAAAATAATAAAATATAAATAAATACATAAAATATTAATAAAATTAAAGATTTAGGTGTGACACAAAAAAATTATACATATAAATATATATTATAGGGATGATGGAGAAGACATAACATCCGTGGATTGAGAAATCCTCAATAATATGTTTCCAAAACCAATTGCACAAATCCTCTCTCTTTTCCTTACTAATTGAATTATTTCATAGGCTACCCTAGTTTCTATATTTTACTAAAAATTATTTAATAGCCACTATAGACATGGTGTGAAAAATCATATTTTTACTCATATTCATCATTCCCTCTGATCCCACATCATAGTCGAGTAAACATTCCAGAAAATGGAATGATTTATGTTGTATTCTATGAAGAGGAGGATAATTCAAAAACTTATAAATTTTAGTATTCTGTTTTTGAATATATATATATATATATATATGTTTTCCTAATTTTTTTGATTAATTAGTCTATATAATGAGTCAGATTTTTTTATGTCATCCAAAGGTTAATCAACTTGTATCATATCTTACTAAAAATTATAATTGAAGATGGATATACTAATTAATAGATATAAAAATCCTAGAAATTTAATTTATTTATAATAAAAGTAAATAAATATACATGAAAGTTTCATCATTCATTAGGATCTAAAATTTCAGATGTACAGGTTTCATGAAATAATATTGTAATTAACCTAATAGAGGTGGAGACACTCAGAGCGATTGGTAAGGAAATTTGTAAACAAATCAATGTGAACTAATCTATGTTACTTGGTAACTGTCCTTTCATGGAATGAATTTAAATTGTAGTTAATTTCTTGGACCCTATCAACAGATTGAAATTAATTAGCAATAAAAAATAAACATCACATTATTGTTTATATTAGAAAATATTTTTCTTATAGAATCACATATTTATTATGGGCATCATTACTGCTAATTAGAAAAAAAATATGTACTATTATTAAATTAACGATTAACCCTAGAACAATTTGTGATCAACCTTAAAAAATGGGTGTAAAAAATTGATGTCCCCTCCCAATTTATTAAGTATATTTTTTTCTTAAAAACATACTACATACCCTAACTCAGATCAAAATTCATTGGATTATAAGAGTATTGGAAAATTAGTGGAGTTGGAGGATTTTTCAACTATTATGGTCCCATCCCATTTGATGACTCATATGAGGGTCAATATGGATTAAAATATATCAAATCCAAAAAGTTCTATGGATATACCCTTAAAATATACAAATGAACCTACAAAATATTTATAGGTGGAGGTTATAAGAGAAAATATTCCTTGGGTGAAAAATATTCTGTTAGGTGAACATGGGTATATTCTGAAAACTTTTGAACTACTAGGTGATGAGGCTAATTAAATTCCTTATGAAGTTAAACTGGTAGAGGATCCCCTAACTTTTCACCCTAATCATTTTACCTCCATAATTGGTTAATTTTATGTATATGTTTACCCTAACCATCCTACATCCTATACCATATCTGAAGGACCCTAGACCATCCTCAGAGGGGGGTGTTAATCAGGGTGAAAACTTTTTCTTTTAAACCAATCATCTTATTCCCACACTGGTAGGGACTCATTTAAAACTTTATAATGGATATGTGATGTAATTAAAACATGCATAAGGAAAAAAGAACACTTTTAAATGGTTCTCCACTAAGTTTTTCTTCTAAAGATCATACGCTAATAGGTTGTCGGTCATACCTAATACCTCTAATCTTCACTTGTCGTAGAATACAAAGGTTAAGGAAAAGTTTCTATGTCATAGCCTCACTTCCTTTACGTGGGTTCAGGGATAGCTCACTGGGTCCCTCTAGTCTTTCCCATTGACTCCCCTGGATCACTATGTTTGGTGAAGTTCCACTTATTTTATATACATGAAAGTATCTTCAATGAATTTTCATTTTAGTCTTTATCTCAGTCCATCATGAGAAACTACTTGCTTCGATGTCCAGGATTGATGCACTAGAAATCCCTAAACAGACAAACAAGATATTCAAAGAATCATTACAATTGTATTACCCTGAATAATTCACAATATTTAGTTAGTCACACTTTATTCTTATTTTTCTTCTTCATCTATTCCATTAATTCCCAATAGAAACACCTATGTGTAACGACATACTTCTTACATTCTGTGCATATCTGAGTTGAGTTGCACATATCATTCTTATACTCTTTGAAAATAACAATGGGGGTGTTCAACACCAGTCATGAGTGTGGGGTACCACTTTGCTTTGTAAAACCAAATGGTTCACTATAATTCCTTCATCATGAATCCACTTTGAGAGTGAGAAACACTTGTAAAAGATTTACGAGACCCCAAAATATTTCGTGCATACTTTTATGAGACTTGAAAGAAACATTTATGCAACACGCACATGTCAGGACTTTTTTCGCAGAAAACCTCTTGCGCTTAATTTCAATCATTCATGAAACTATATTCTTGTGTGAAACTTATCTTTCTTGCGTGAAACACTATTTATTTCGCGCACTTCCCTTTTCATAAAATTATTTCGCACTTCAGATCTCGATATTTCTCTATTTGTCAAGCATCCTCAATAGGAGGGGCTCACCACTTATTTATAGGCCGCGTTGAACCCTATGCGCAAAAACCATGATGTGTCACGCAAAACCCTGACGTGTCGTGAAAAACTCCATTTGACGTCGCATTGGGTGTGTAAGTCTCTTTCACACCAGCCTCATCTTTAAGGCACATCTTAAATACTTCTCACACTTCATGCCTTTTCCATTTTTTGAATTTATGATTCTAAAACATGTCTTGTGTGCAATACCAAAAAACACCTTCAATTAGGTGTGAAAAAACCAATCTTTCATGCACACATAAAATTTTTTGTGCACCTTCTTTTTCCAAAAACACATTTCCCGGTATTTCGATTTTCACCGCCAAAAATATGGAAAACACAAGAGAACGATGCCCCTTCAATACTAATTCTTCAAGAACACCAATGATTCTTTGTTATCTTCATATGTATAGAAAAAAGCAACTATTTTCATCATAAACCATACTTGTTGTGATATATAGTCTTCAATAAAACACCATAAGCATCATCATATTTTTCATAGATAGTACTGTAGCTTCCATATCATCCACCCAAATATTTCCTTCAAAACAAAACTATATATGAATGGAATCACCTTTTCACCCCCTTCTATTCATAATACATGCATCATAATTTATCCAAACTTATGATATTTATGAAATTAAAATCAAAATAGAATCATCTGATTTAGATTCAATGTGAAGTGGATGGCCATCTTAGAATGCCAAGCCCTTAAACACTCTCTCTTCTTCTTCGACCATCATTCTCTACCTCATGCAAATATTATTAATCAATTCATAATGTAATCACATTCATGGTTCTATAATTCTTCTTCAATTATCCTCAGATGGGTGATACCTCACCATTCCTCCATTTCATTGGACTTCATCTTGATCTCCTCTATTTTGATCTTCATTAAAAACCATTGACAACAAATACTACCTTATACAAAAAGAGGTCCCAACAATCTCCCCATTGTATTTTGTTTTCAATACCATAAAAATATCATAAAAAGAATATGTTGATGAAAAAAATGAGAATCTTCTCACTCTTCTTTTTTTTTCAAACTCTCATTTCACTTTCTATCCCCCTTATTTAAAAGTAATACAATGTTCATAGTAGAGAGGGTATCAATCTATACTTAAGAAATGTGCCATCAATAATTTCACTATAAGTCTACTTGAGCAATTCTCAATTTGTAAAACAAGAGGATTTCATTTTGACAACAAGAAAATCCATTATTAACTGGTCATGATAGCACAAGAGATGAGAACTCATGTACTTTGTCTTCAAGGTTTTTCCACGTTCATTATAGGCTGATGAAATTGAATGTGATTGGGAATAATCAACCTGAAACTCCAACACTCACTTCAATAAACAGATCAAATACATTCAAGTTCATTTGGCAGGATAAGTGGCCTTGGGTCACTTCCATTGTTCTTATGTCACTGATTAATTTACTTTCTACCTTTTTGTAAAATGATCTTAATTTTGAGTAACCAAGGAAGATAGATTGATAAATTACATACCATTTCCAATGAAATTTTCTTGAAGAAATTTATAGAGTAATTTCATTTAATAATAACTGATGTTGATACTGATTGAAATAAAAAATTTTGCAGATTCTTAATTTGTCTCCCCCTCAAGGGAAAAACTCCTCATCATCTTCATCAAGGGGGATCCTTAATCATTTTTATCTTTGAATATCAATTTAATAATCTTACAAGTATGTAATCTTCTTCCACTTAGCTATCAAGAGTAGAAATAATTCACTAAATATCAGGTTCTCCACCTATGAGAATGATTCACCTTCAATTAAATTTATTATAAATACAATACATAAACGATTAAGGGAATAAGGTGGATCCTCATTGCTTCATCAATATGAGATTTATGCTTGAGATGCTTTTCTCAAACAAGTTTCTATATTTACTCCAGTATTCATTAGTTCACATATGAACATATATTCTGATCTGTGTTGATTTGGCATGGATATCTTTACATTATCTTATTATTTGCGTGGAGAGTTGATCTTCTTAATATCCATTATAAATGATTCATTTTTTCTCATTTTATGGAATGCCCCTTACTGTAGTATTAATGTTAGAAAATCTTTTGAAATGTGACCATATTTCATTCATATCTTACATAGAACTCCTTTGACACTTCGGTTTCTCTTGGTTTTCAATCCCTCGTGGACTTTTTCTACATCATGTGAAACTTTTTCTTTTTCTTTACCACTAGCCTTGGCCTATTAATTTTAAATATGAAAACCCTGCTTTTTTTATTACAACTTAAGAATGATTTATTACATAAAACATCACTTGATACAACAAAGAAGATCAAGGGGTTTAGTGTATTTGGGGCTTAGGATCATTACATAAAAACTTTAATCTTGAAATACAACATCCTTATTGAAAAATTCCCTTACATGACCAATACATTCCTTCGTACTTAGCATTTCATGGGATAACCTGAGGATATGCATAAGAAAAGGGTGAGCTATAAAGCCCAGTAAGGGAGTACACAATGAATAACATGAGGAGTACAATACATGTTAGGCAATAGGAACATCAATAGAGCATTACAGTAACATGAACATAAGGGCATGATAAAGCATGATAACCATAACATGGAAATGTGGAAACAACACTTAACATTGAATTAGCATGAGCCAAGGCTCATTGCACATGGAGCATGAGTAAACCCTCATTGCACTTGAAGCATGAGTAAACCCTCGTTGCACTTGAATTAGCATGAGTCAACACTCATTGCACATGATGTATCATGATACTATACTTTACCCAATGCATTGGAGCGCTATAAAGGGTCCACCCTTCTTAAACATTTCATTTCATGCATAAGTGTGCCACACGGATCATACAACATGGATTCATAAAACATAATCATTTATTCCACGATAAAGGAATGTGGAATTCATACATGATACTTTATAATCAATAAGTGAATGTGCATAAAGGTTAATACCCTTGACGGAGAAATGGGTATGGTATTCTCTACACAATGATATTGGCTTAGAAAATCGGTGTGATTTCGGCTGCGTAACGGCGTGACATAAGAATTCATAAAAAAGGTTTATGAGAGAGAAAGTGGTTACTCATCATATTTACATGTAATGGACAGTAAGTAGGTCATATAGATACATGTCCCAACAATTGAAATGGAATTTAGATTCATGATACAAAAGTATTGCTTGAATATAAAAGAGGAGAAAAATATTTCTTTCGGAATTTCGGCATAGTAACAGGTGTACATGGGAGGATTTTAATGAGAGAGAAAGGGGTACCTCCTCATATTAACATGTAATGGAAAGTAATTATGTCATATAGATACATGTCCCAACAATTGAAAAGGAATTTAGATTCATGATACAAAAGCATTGCTTGAATATAAAAGAGGCGAAAAAGGATTCTTTCAGAATTTCGGCATAGTAACGGGTGTACATGGGAGGATTTAAATGAAAGAGAAAGGGGTATCCCATCATTCAAACAATAAGAGGGAAGTATGGGAGAGGTTCTAAACCATACCACAACATTTATAATTGAAATTAAAAGGGAAATACAACTTAAATAAAATTGACAAAAATGAGAAAGGAAGAAAAAACCCTTACTTGGAAGTGTGCTTCAAAAGGCTAGAGAGAGGCTTGTGAGAGGCTTCTTGGGAGCTTGGGCACCTTGGGAGGATTATAGAGAGAGTAGGGCAGAGGTTGGAAAAACTCCAAGGGATTTTAGTGAGGAGGAAGTGGGAGCTTGGGTGGGTTTATATAGGAAAGGTGGGATAATTCTTTATTATTTTGGTTTGGGACCCCTTATATTAAAATAATCCAAACCACAAACCATCCCATGGTATTTTCCCATGGTTTCTGGAAAAGGAAAGAGGAAAAAAATATTTTACAAGGCCAAGGTCCGAACTTATTAAAAAATTAGGGTTGCTTATGTGGATGTGATTCACACTCCCATGGAAATTAATTTAAAAAGGCAAAGTGTTGAATAAGTCTTGAGGGCTCCATTAATGCTTTGAAAAGTAAGTCAAACAAACCCAAAACCTCATTATTTTAATGATAAAACACATATTGGCAGAAAATAAGGATTATGTTATTTTATTACATCACCATTGGGTCATTATGATGTCATAAAACACATTATATATTTAAATGGTATTTAATTTTTACCCAAAAATTTGACTCTCTCAGAAAATTATGAAAAATTCACCATTGGATAATTTCGACGTCCTGATTCCAAAAATAATATTTATTTCATCTAAATAAATTTCTAAATATGTTAATTTTCACATTTAAAATAAAAACTGACATTTATAAAAAAAATCACGGGTTTTGACAGAAATGGCTTTCAAACCTTGATAAAAATTTTAATTACATTCAAAAAATTATAAGATCATTTATACATAACAAAAAATTAATTTAATATTAATAATAATATTTTATTAAAATATTATTTAATTCAAAATCCTTTAATTTAATACAATATAATTCTTAATTAAATAATAACTAAAAACACCCTTTGTACTTTAAAAACTAATTACAATGTATCGAAAATGACTAGAAATTATATTCATTATTATATACAAAAATAATGTACAAGAACATGGTGCTACTTATTTGTTACATAACCCCTTAAAATAGCTGCATAAGACCTAAGGGTAAGGTGTGCGATGGTGACAGACTCTTGGGGCGGCTCGGATAACATCGCTCGAGTGGTAATTTCAATCAACTTCCACTTTTCATGTAGACGATCACGTTCGAGCTTGACTTGATGAAGCTCAGCTTGGGCTTGGTCAAGGGCAAAGCCCAAAGATGCCACCTTTTTTCCGAGCTCTGAAAAATGGGCTTCGTAAGGGGCAATTATACTGGATGAGGCCATTGCTTCCTTTATCTGAGTAGAAATGGGTTCGTTAAAGCCTTATATTTATACTACTCAGATGAACACTGTTCAATGACTATAAAAGTAACAGTCACAAATCTTAATGTAATACTAAAGAAGTTGACATCTTATAAAAACATTTTTCATAATGAAACATTTAAGTGGATAAATAGGGATTTCCTATTAATGAAACTTTGGGACGTTACAATATTCCCCCTTTAAGAAATTTCTCCCCCGAAATTTTCCTTTTCCCACACTAAAACAAATGTGGGTAACTTAGCTTCATCATATCCTCCCACTCCAAAGTTGCTTCTTCAAACTTGTGGTTTCTCCACAACACCTTGACGAGGGGCATTGTCTTATTTCGTAGAACTTTTTCTCTATGATCGAAGATCTTCACTGGTTCCTCCTCATAATAAAGATCATCTTCTAATTGTACCACCTCGGAAGAGAGTACATGTGAAGGGTCTGGTATGTATTTCCTTAAGACGGATACATGGAAGACATCATGCACCTTGTCCATAGTAGGTGGAAGTGCTAGTCTATAGGCCACAGCCCCAACACGATCAAGAATCTCGAAGGGGCCGATGTACCTTGGACTTAACTTCCCTCTCTTTCCAAACCTCATGACCTTCTTCGACGGAGATATGCGTAAAAACACCATGTCTCTGACCATAAACTCAAGGTCTCATCGATGATTATCTGCATAACTCTTCTATCGACTTTGGGCTTCCTTGATATGTTGTTGAATGGTTTTCACCTTCTCCACCATTTCTTCGACCATTTCTGGTCCAAGCAGCTTACGTTCACTGACCTCATCCCAAAATTCTGGTGTTCTACACCTTTTTCCATATAGGGCTTCATATGGTGCCATTTGGATGCTCGAGTGGAAACTATTATTATAAGAGAACTCAACCAAAGGAAGATGTTGATCCCATCCTCCTTTAAAGTCCATTGAGCACGCTCTCAACACATCCTCAAGTGTTTGGATAGTCCGCTCGGATTGGCCATCAGTTTGAGGATGATAGGCCGTACTGAAGTTCAGTTCAGTATTCAGAGCTTATTGAAGACTCTTCCAAAACTTAGAGGTGAATCATGGATCTCAGTCAGAAACAATAGATAGTGGTACTCTATGCAACCGTACCACATCCCTGATATATATCCATGCCAGTTGATCCAAAGAGAATTCTTCTCGAATAGCAATGAAGTGTGCAGTCTTTGTAAGACGATCCACAACAACCCAGACTGCATTGTTGCCTTTGGATGTCCTTGGAAGTCTAGTGACAAAGTCCATGGTGATGTTCTCCCATTTCCATTCTGGTATGGGAAATAGTTTCATCATCCCCTTAGACTTCTTCCTCTCTTCCTTCACTTGCTGACACACCAGGCACTTTGATGTATATTCAGCAATCTCCGTCTTCATATTATCCCACCAAATGTTTTCTCAGAGATCTCGATACATCTTTGTTCTCCCTGGGTGAATAGAGAAATTTAAACTATGTGAAACATCCAAAAGTTCCTTCATCAGCTCCGAACATGATGGAACACATAGTCTTTTCCCAAACCACACAATTCCTTCTTCATTAACATTAAACTCTGAGGATTTTCCCTTTTTGATAGCTTCCACTTTTTCTTGGATTTCCGCATCATCCTTTTGAGCATCCTTTAACCTTTCCATAAGAGATGGTTGAGCAATCATTTGTGAAAGGATTGATGATGTTCCCTTCTTTATGATTCCCACGTCCATATTCATCAAGTCTAAGAAGATTGGATCCTTTTAAATTCTCATCATTGATAGAATTGCTGGATCCTTTCAACTTAGGGCATCCACCACCTTGTTCGCCTTCCCGGGGTGGTAATGTATTGAACAGTCATAATCCTTGATGAGCTCTATCCATCTTCTCTGGCGCATATTAAGATCTTTCTGTGTGAATATGTATTTAAGACTCTTGTGGTCAATATATATCTCACATTTCTCTCCATAGAGATAATGCCACCAGATTATCAAGGCAAAGATCACTGCCGCCAACTCCAGATCATACGTTGGATAGTTTCGCTCATGTATTTTCAACTTCCTTGAGGCATAGGATATCACTTTATCATTCTGCATCAGCACACATCCTAATCCCTTCTTCAAAGCATCACTGAATACCACAAAAAGCTCCCCACTTGTGGGTAAAGTGATCACGGGTGCAGTGATAAGCCTCCTTTTCAACTCCTTGAACATTTCTTCTCATTCATCACTCCATGCAAACTTTACTCCCTTTAGAGTTAGCTTGGTAATTGGTTTGGACAATCGTGAGAAATTTCTCACAAATCGTCGATAATATCCAGCTAACCCCAAGAAGCTACGGATATCAGTTACCGATGTTGGCCTCAGCCATCCCTCAATTGCATCTTTTTTGGAGGGGTCCATAGATATCCCATTGCTTGTGATGATGTGGCCCAAGAATGAGACTTCCTTCAACCAAACTCACACTTTCTGTACTTTTCATAGAGATTCTCCTTGCACAAAGTCTCTAGTACAGTTTTTAAATTCTTTTCATGGTCCTCCTTGGTTTTGGAGTATATTATAATATCATCTATAAAGACTACCAAAAATTTGTCAAGGTAATCTCTAAAGACTCTATTCATCAAGTCTATGAATATTGTTGGAGCATTGGTGAGTCCAAAAGGCATTAATATGAATTCATAGTGCCCGTACCTTGTACGAAAAGCAGTCTTGGGGATATCTTCCTTCTTCACCCTTACTTGATAATATCCCAACCGCAAGTCCATCTTGGATAAGTATTGTGCTCCACGCAGCTGATCAAACAAGTCATCGATTATTTGGAGAGGATACTTGTTCTTTATCATTATTTTGTTAAGTTCACGATAATCGATGCAAAGCCGCATTGACCCATCCTTCTTCTTGACGAAGAGGACTGGTGCACCCCATGGTGATGCACTTGGGCATATAATCCCTTTATCCAGATTCTCCTGTAGTTGTTTCTTCATCTCTTCAAGCTCAAAAATAGCCATTCTATATGGATTATTGGATATTGGTACTGCCCCAGGTATAAGTTCAATTGAGAACTCAACATCTCTTCTTGGAGGAAGACCAGGAAGTTCTCGTGAAATAATTCAGCGAATTCCCTCACAATAGGCATTTCTTCAAGGGTGGTTTCTTCCTTGGACTCAATCATCTGGGCCAGATATGCATCCTCATAAGGCAGTAATATCCATGCTTGAGATGATGGATCTAAATGAGATTCATCTACCTCCGGACACTTGTAAAGAATCGGGGGTCGATTCTCCATATGGAGTGTGATTTCCCTCTCCCGACAATTTATGTTGGATCTATATAAGGAAATCCAATCCATGCCAAGAATTGCATCAAATTATACCAAAGGGAGTATGATGAGGTTCACCGTGAAATTCAATCCACATATTATAACAGGGGAGGACTTATATTCATGGGATGCAATGATTTCCCCATTTTCGGTACTCACCAACATCTTTACTTCCAGGATTTTTGGTGGTGCTGGGATTGTTCTACTAATCATTCAAGATATAAAAGAATGCGTAGAACCTGAATCAAAATGTACGTTTGAAATTCTTGAATGAATAACTAGCGTACCTATCACCACTTCGTTGTCGGGGTTCACTTTGGCAGAAGTGATGGCAAAAGATCTTCCTTGCTGTCTTGGAGGTTGTTGGTTGCCTCCTATAACCCTTGGATTAGGGCACTGATTCGCAAAATGACCGGGTTCTTTGCATTTTTAGCATTGAACAACGCGTTGAGGTTCGAACGGAGCATTCCTCTCCTCTGTCGCAGCTGCGGGTCCTTCTTGCCGATAGTTAATAGCTAGGTGGCCTTCTCTTCCACAGCTAAAGCATTTTCTCGTCCCCCTAAGGCAATTTCCAGGGTGCTTCTTTTCGCACTTTTGGCAAGTGGGGTGCTAGAACTTCGTAGCACCGTTGGGTTTATCCATCGGACCACCAGCATTGAAGTCCACATTACACTTCTTGTCCCCATGATACCCCTGTGATTCTCCGATCTCCATTTCAACCTTGAGGGCACATCAGACAATTTCCTCATAGCTATCGAAGTCACGGATCACTAATGCTTTCCGCAAGCTAGGCTTCAGCCCACCAAAGAAGTAGTCAACCTTGCATTTGGGGGTAATGACAAAGCCAGAAGCGTATCGTGCAAGCCTTTTGAATTTTGCCTCGTATACTCCCACAGATTCTTCATCTTTCTTCTTGAGGGAAAGGAACTCCCTTTCCATATTAAGACGGAGGGTGCGCGGAAAATATTTATCGAAAAACATCTTCTGAAATTCCTTCCATTCTAAAGCCTCGATATCCTCCCCAGGCATCGTACTTTTGATCAACATCCACCATTGATCAGATTCACCCTCCATACGATAAGCTTCCAGGAGAACCTTCTCTTGTTCAGAACAATGAAGGATAGAAAAGATCTTTTCAATGGAGTTGATCCATTGCTCAGCGATCGTGGGATCAGATGATCCACTAAATGTAGGAGGCCTTTGTCTCCTGAAGCTCTCGATAGTGACTTGTTCTTTCTTAGGGGGGGTCGAATGTTCCTCTTGACCCGTGTTTCTATTCAAAACTTGAGTTAGCTGAGAGAGAAGCGTGACCAAGTTCGCGATTCCCGCTCCCATTGGATTGGGCATCTCATTAGTACAATCATCACACTGATCTTCACAACGGTTGTTAGCCCGAGTTCTCCTATTACCGACCATTGGCTGGAATAAAATGAATGTTAGGGGTAACACATAAAGGGAAATCCAATGACAAAAGATGATGACTTATAAATAAACTTTAATCTCTTTAACTCATGAGTCTATAGTATTCAATCCAGGCTTTTCATGATCTTCCTTCTAACATATATTCATAGGGGAATTTTTCCTTTAATAAGGGTTCATACTAAGATTGTGAATTTATCAAAACATATCCCCCAGGAATTTCGTAACCAATAGTGCAGCAAGGCCCGTTGTCGTGCACCAGTTCCCGTTCGAGTCTAGCTCAATGCGGTGTTTTCGGGTTTTACCCCTAGGATACATCTGTGCCAGAGCCGCCTCTACCTGCTCGTATCCAGACAGGGATGTATTTTTTTGATAAACCACTTACTTAGTATTTACCAAAACTTAGGGATTCTATTATTATACTTAGTCTTGTATCTAAGGCTTTAATAGGGTTTCCTAATCCCAAAAATAACTAAACCTATCCTCTGATACCAACTATGACAACCCTGATTTTTTTATTACAACTTAAGCATGCTTTATTACATAAAACGTCACTTGATACAACAAAGAATATCGAGAGGTTTAGTGTATTTGGGGCTTAGGATAATTACATAAAAACATTAAACTTGAAATACAACATCCTTATTGAAAACTTCCTTTACATGACCACTACATTCCTTCGTACTTAGCATTGCATGGGATAACCTGAGGACATTCATAAGAAAAGGGTGAGCTATAAAGCCCAGTAAGGGAGTACGCAATGAATAACATGAGTATTACAATACATGTTTGGAAATAGGAACATCAATAGAGCATTAGAGTAACATGAACATAAAGGCATGATAAAGCATGATAACCATAACATGGAAATGTTGCAACATCACTTAACATTGAATTAGCATGAGCCAAGGCTCATTTCACATGGAGCATGAGTGAACCCTCATTGCACTTGATGCATGAGTAAACCCTCGTTTCACTTGAATTATAATGAGTCAACACTCATTGCACATGACGTATCATGATACTATACTTTACCCAATGCATTAGAGCTCTATAAAGGGTGCACCCTTCTTAAACATTTCATTTCATGCATAAGTGTGCCACATGGATCATAAAACATGGATTCATAAAACATAATCATTTATTCCACGATAAAGTAATGTGGAATTCATACATGAAACTTTATAATAAATAAGTAAATGTGCATAAAGGTGAATACCCTTGATTGAAAAATGGGCATGGTATTCACTACACAATGATATTGGCTTAGAAAATCGGTGTGATTTCGGCAGCGTAACGGCATGACATAAGAATTCATAAAAAAGGTTGATGAGAGAGAAAGGGGTTACTCATCATATTTACATGTAATGGACATTAAGGAGGTCATATAGATACATGTCCCAACAATTGAAAAGGAATTTAGATTCATGATACAAATGTATTGCTTGAATATAAAAGAGGAGAAAAAGGTTTCTTTCGGAATTTCGGCATAGTAACGGGTGTACATGGGAGGCTTTTAATGAGAGAGAAAGGGGTCCCTCATCATATTTACATGTAATGGACAGTAAAGAGGTCATATAGATACATGTCCCAACAATTGAAAAGGAATTTAGATTCATGATACAAAAGCATTGCTTGAATATAAAAGAGGAGAAAAAGGTTTCATTCGGAATTTCGGCATAGTAACGGGTGTACATGGGAGCCTTTTAATGAGAGAGAAAGGGGTCTCCCATCATTCAAACAATAAGAGGGAAGTATGGGAGAGGTGTGAAACCATACCCCAACATTCATAATTGTAATTAAAAGGGAAATACAACTTAATGAAAATTGACAAAAATGAGAAAGGAAGAAAAAACCCTTACTTGGAAGTGTGCTTCCAAAGGCTAGAGAGAGGCTTGTGAGAGGCTTCTTGGGAGCTTGGGGAACCTTGGGGGGATTCTAGAAAGAGTAGGTCAGAGGTTGTAAGAACTACAAGGGATTTTAGTGAGGAGGAAGGGGGATCTTGGGTGGGTTTATATAGGAAAGTTGAGAGAATTCTTTATTATTTAGGTTTGGGACCCCTTATATTAAAATAACCCAAACCACAATACATCACATGGTATTTGCCCATGGTTTCTGGAAAAGGATAGAGGAATACAATATTTTACAAGGCCAAGGTCCGAACTTATTAAAAAATCCGGGTTGCTTATGTGGAGGTGAGTCACACTCCCATGGAAATTAATTTCAAAAGTCAAAGTGTTGAATAAGTCTTGAGGGCTCCATTAATGCTTTGAAAAGTAATTCAAACAAACCCAAAAACTCATTATTTTAATGATAAAACACATATTTTCCGAACATAAGGATTATGTTATTTTATTACATCACCATTGGGTCATTATGATGACATAAAACACATTATATATTTAAATGGTATTTAATTTTTACCCAAAAATTTGACTGTCTCATAAAATTATGAAAAATTCACCGTTGGATAATTTCGACGTCCTGATTCCAAAAATAATATTTATTTTATCTAAATAATTTTCTAAATATTTGAATTTTTACATTTAAAATAAAAACTGACATTTATAAAAAAAATTCATGGGTTTTGACAGAAATGGATTTCAAACCTTAATAAAAATTTTAATTGCATTCATAAAATTATAAGATCATTTATTCTTAATAAAAAATTAATTTAATATTAATAATAATATTTTATTAAAATATTATTTAATTCAAAAATCCTTTAATTTAATAAAATATAATTCTTAATTAAATAATAACTAAAAACACCATTTGTACTTTAAAAACTAATTACAATGTATCAAAATTGATTAGAAATTATATTGATTAATATATACAAAAATAATGTACATGAACATGGTTCTACTTATTTGTTACATAACCCCTTAAAATAGCCGCATAAGACCTAAGGGTAAGGTGTGTGATGGTGACAGACTCTTGGGGCGGCTCGGATAACATCCCTCGAGTGGTAATTTCAATCAACTTCCACTTTTCCCGTAGACGATCACGTTCGAGCTTGACTTGATGAAGCTCAGCTTGGGCTTGGTAAAGGGAAAAGCCCAAAGACGCCACCTATTTTCCGAGCTCTGACAAATGGGCTTCGTAAGGGGAAATTCTACTGGATGAGGCCATCGTTTCCTTTGTCTGAGTAGAAATGGGTTCGTTAAAGCCTTATATTTATACTACTCAGATGATCACTGTTCATTGGCTATAAAAGTAACGGTCACAAATCTTAACGTAAAACTAAAGAAGTTGACATCTTATAAAAACATTTTTCATAAAGAAATATTTAACTGGATCAAGAGGGATTTTCTATTAATGAAACATTGGGTCGTTACAATAAAACATTCTTATTCATTACAAATATTCTGGCCAAATGAACAACCTCTGATTTGGAATAGTTGTAGCAGGTTTGGATCTTCTACATGGGTTCGTCTAAGTGGCATCCCTCTTAGTTAATAATTTGGATTAATTTCCATTAAATTTCTTTGATTTAAAATATTGGGATTTATCAACTTCTCTACCTGAGATATTCTTACAGACATATATGATCACAATATTCTTACAATTACTTCCCAAGGTAGTTTCTTAACACATATCCAACATCAGAGGTCTTCTTTTCATATCAAAAGTAAATGCATGTTGAGTTGGGAATGTACCTACCTTGTGGCCTCTTTTATTTCATAGATCATATATGATATCAAGAATTCTAAACCTATTTTAGGTAAACATATTCTTATGGACTTACGGATGTGGCTTCTTCTTTTCTGGCATCCACCCCTTTGATATAGGCTTTCTCTGTACTTTCTCATTTAAGGGATTTTACCAACAATACAGTGCAATGTTCCCAAATCAACTGCATCACCAAAATTTACCCATAAATCTTTTATTCTTTATATCTTCTATATAAGGTAGTCAGGCCTTCTTCTTAATGTGTTTTTCTTTATCTGGGGAACTACCTTTTAACTTTTTTCCCTATCCACCCTTGCCAGAATGGTAGTTTTATTCTCCACACATTTCCTCAACCACACTTGTTTTTATTTTTTCTTCTAACCTGTACATTTATAGAAACATATTTAGAAACAATAAATCATGTTTTTATGTATTTTACCTTCACTTTTTATGCTGCTTGTGATAGATCAGTGAGTCATGTAATGATATTCTTGTCACATGTTAGAGGTCCCTTGATAGTAGAATCCTATACTGAGCATTGAGTACCAGCAACAATAGATTCATTCTTTTTTGAGTTATCAATATGAGTCTTCCCAAGATTATTCAACTGAGCATCCAGGTCTAGACACTGACTTTTAAGAATGACCTTCTAATCTCAAATCATAGACATCTTCTCTTCACAAGCATTAATTAATCAGTAAACTTCATCTTCATGTATATTAACATTGTTTTTTAACAATGAGTTAGGTAAATCTAATTTCATGGAGGTTTCTTTCAAATATAAACTCTTTATTTCAGTTACCTTCTTCAGCTTATCTTGAAGTGAATGTATCATTTCATCTATAGTCTCATTGACTACTTAATTTTCATCAAAGGCTTCAATCCAATTTTAAATATTTAAATACGGAATAATTTTTTCTTCCAATACCATTTCCACATTATTATATTCTGTTCCCTGTTTGGTGATATCAACCTGCATACATTGAATCATTCTGAAAATATCAGAAACTCTTCCTTCAGGAATATCATACAAATAGGTTCTTAATTTTTCCTGATCACTTGAAAAAGATATAGATGTTATTTCCATTCCTCTGGTAGAAACCTAAGCCACATGCTCTTTACAATCAAAGACTCATATTTATTCATTATTATAAGGTCATGGAGTACTAGGCTCATCATCGTTTATAGACATGAGGGACATCTTCAACTATTTATTCTCTTCCATTTCCCTGTTTTTCATGGTATTTTTAGATGTAGACTTCTTCTCAAAAATTATGGAATCTTCATCCTGACATCACTTCATTGTTGACTTTAGGAAATAAACTAATGTTCTCCTATGAATAGAAGTAATTTAGAGTATCCAACATACATGAACCATTCCCTCTAATACAAATTGAAGAACCCAAGACCACCCATTGAGGAGGGGGGTCAATCAGGGAGGAAAATTTTCTTTTCAAACAAGGATCATGTTCCCACATTGGTAGGAACTCATTTAAACCTATATGATGGATTTGTTTAGTAATTAAAAAACATAGAAGGAAAACTCATCACTTTATACTTGGTTCGCCACTAAGGGATATGACCCTAAAGCATATTCCAATAGGTTTTCAGTTGTATAGTATTCTACTAATCTTCACTAGTCATGGATTACAACGGTTTGGGAATAGTCACACTTCCAAGGCTCACTGCCCTTACACATGTTCAAGGAAACCTAATTGTGTCCCTCAGGTCACTCCCATTGACTCCCCATGGCTCACTACAGTGGGTGAAGTCCCACATAGTTCATAGACATGATGGTCTCTTTGATAGATTATAATTTAAATCTTCGTCTCAGTCCAGCACGATACGCTACATGCATCGAAGTGCAAGATTGATGAACTTGAATGCCCTGAACATAAAAACTAGATATTCAATGAATCATTTCAATTTTACTACCCAGAATAATTCACAATCTTCAGTTGGGAACACTCTGTTCTTCATCATCTTCTTCTTATTCTATTTCTTTAATTCCCAATTCTGAAACCTATGTGAATCAGTATACTTTCTTTTTTAGTGTAGATCTGATTTTAGTTTCACATATCATTCTCTTCGTTTCAAAAAGCACAATGGTGGTGTTATACACCAGCCATCTGTGAGTGGTACCACTTCACTTCATAAAATAAAATGGTTCACGATACTTCCTTCTTCATGAAGCCTCTTTCAGAGTGCTACGATCCTGTCATGGCTTGTGGGACCTCCAAATTTTTCATGCACCCTTTTGTGTGTCTTGGGTGAAACATTTATTCCACGCATGGAAGATTCGACATTCATCATGAAACATGTCTTGAACAAAACATAAATATTGCATGAAAATTTCTTTATTCCCACAACTTATCCTTCTTACATGAAGAACTATTTATTTCACGCACTACCGTTTTCATAAAATTATTTCACACCTTAGAGCTCGTGATTTCTCGAAGGGTCATGTTGCCTTAGATAGAGGGGGTCACAACTTATTTATAGGACTAATTTACCCTTGTGCACAAAATTCCAGACATATTGTTTAAATCCCCATTTGACATCACATTGGGTGCATAAGTCTCTTTCGCAACATCCATATCTTTCGCGTACATTTTGAATCATTCATGCACTTCACGCCTTTTCCGTTTTTCGAATTTCTGATCATGAAACATGTCTTGCATGCAAGATCCAAAGACACCTTCAATCTTGGTCACATGAATTAATCATTTTTGCAAATTTTGAATCTTTTTCACACAGTCATTTTCCAAAAATAAATTTATACATTTTTTGAATTTCTGCCCCAAAAATATGGAAAACACTAGAGAATAGTGCCTCCATCAATAATATTTTGTCAAGAACACCAATTCTACTTCATTATCACCAGACGTATTCAATGAACAACTAATTTCATCACGAACCATGTCAATAGTGATATATAGTCTTTGATTAAGCACCTTTAGCGTTGTCATATTTTCCATAGAGAGTACAATAGCCTCCCTGTCTTGTACCAACATCTTTCCTTCCTATCAAAATTGTATATGAATGGAAGCACCTTTACACCCCATTTCCTTCACAGGGATTGAATCATAATTTATCCTATCTTATTATATTTGTGATATAAAAATCAGTAAAACATCGTCTGATTCAGATACAATGTGAAGTGTATGGACATCTTAGAATTCCAAGCACTTCCACACACTCTCTTTATCATTAACCATCAATCTCTAATTCATGAAAATCTATTTATTATATTCATTAGGTATGAAGTTTCATGGTTCTCTCATTCTTCTTAAATCATCATTAGATGGATAATACATCACAATTCCTCCATTTTTGGGGATTTCTTCTTTATCTCCTACATTTTGATCTTCATTGACAACTATTGACAACAAATACATCCTTATACACAAAGTGGTCCCAAAAATCTCCCCATTTGTATTTTTTTGTCAATACCATAAAAATATCATAAAATGAAAGCGCCAATGACAAAATGAGAATCTTCCCTCTCTTATTTATTTTTTACTCTATCATTTAAATTTCTCTCCCCCTTATTGACTAGAAATACAATGTTAATGGTAGAGAGGGTATCAATCTATACTTACACAATTTACCTTCAATCATTTCACTCAATGTCTACTTGAGAAATTATCGGTGTAGAAAAAAAGATGATTGGATTTAGAAAATAGGGCTATCCATTATTCAATGTTCATGATACCACATGAGATGAGAACTCATGTACATTATCTTCAAGGGTTTTTCACATTCATTATAGGATGATGAAATTGAATTCGATCTAGAATAATCAATCTGAAACTCCTACAGATAAATCAACTAACAGATCAGAAACATTGAACTACAATCAGAAGGATTGGTGGCCTTGGGACACTCCCATTATTATTATATCACGGATTAATTTACTTACTCCACCTTTGTAAAACGATCTTTGTTTTGAGTAACCAAGGATGATAGATTGAGAAATTAAATTCCTTTTACAATGACAAGTTCTTCAATAAATTAATAGAGTAATTTCATTAAATACCAACAGAAATTGATACTAATTGAAATAATAATTATGGAATCTTCTTTATTTGTGTCCACATCAAGGGATACACTCCTCATAGTATTCATCAAGGGTTATCCTTAATCACTTTTATCTGTGAATATGAATTTAAGAATCTTACAAGGACAGAAACTTCTTCATCATATCTATCAAGAGTTGACATCATTCAATACTTCTTAGTTTCTCCCCCTGAGAGCATGCTTCACCTTCAATTCCATATATTATAAGTACAATACACAACTAGTTAGGGGAATAAGGTGGTTCCTCATTGATTCTTCAATAAAAGATACATCATTGAAAATCTTTTCTCAACCAAGATCTTCTATTTAGTAAAGTCTTCATGGATTCACATTTGACCATATTTTCTAATTTGTGTTTATGTGTCATGTCTCTATTCCAATTATCTTATGATTTTCATAGATAGTTGTTCCTCTTAACATCCATAATGAATGATACATTCTTACTCTTTAATGGAATACTTCTTTCTCTGGTATTAAGGTTAGACAAACTTTTGCAATGTGACCATATTTCTTACATCTCCCACATAGAACTCCTTTGACACATGTGTTTCTATTGGTTTTCAATCCATCATGCACTTTTTCTTCATCATGTGAAGGTTTTTCTTTCTCTTTACCAGTTTCCTTGTCCCGTTCATTTTCATGTTTCCATATTTAGTCCAAATATTCTAGCTTAATGACTAAGAAGTCATTTGGAATAGTTGAAGAAGATTTGGATCGTCTGCATGGGTTCATCTGTGTGTCATCCCTAGTAGCTTCTCTTTTGGATGAATTTCCCTTCAATTTCATGGATCTACAATCCAGAGATGTCTCAACTTCCCAAGTTGATATCTTTTTGTGGAATTATATTTACACAATATTCTTCTAATTTCATCCCATGGTAGTTGATTTATACTTAGATATCATACATGATCTTATTTTATTATCAATAGTGAATGCATGTTGAGTTTGTCATATACCTAACTTGTGGCCACTACGGTTTCATACAACACAGATGTCATCAAGAATTCCAAACCTGTTTGTGGTAAACAGATGCTTCTGGGCTTGTGTATGTTTCTTTTTCTTTTCTTGCTTCCTTCCGTTTGATATAAGCTTTCATTCTGCTATTTCATGTAAGGGATTGTACCTACAATGTATTGCATAGTGCCCAAATCTGTTGCAGCCCCAAAATTAACCCAAAAATATTATATTCTTCATATCATCTGTATAATTTAGTTGGGCCTTCTTCTTAATGTGTTTTTTCGCTATCCGGGGGACCATCATCCTACATTTTCTTCCTATCCACCCTAGCCATGGTGGAAGGTTTTTTCTCCTTGCCTTTCCTCATCCATACTTGTTTAGAATAGTTCTTCTAACCTACAATTTTTGTAAAAACATGTTTAGAAACAACAAAACAAGTTGGTACGTGTAGAAAATTCACTTTTAATGCTTCTTTAGATAGATCAATGAGTCAAGTAATGATATTATTATCACATGTTAGAGTTATTTTGAATGTAGAATCCTCCAGTGAGTATTGAGTACCAGCAACAACTGATTCATTATTTTGTGATGTCTCAATTTGTGTCTTATCATATTGGGCAACATAGCATCCAATTTTAGACATTGAACATTAAGAATGAACTTCTAATATTAAATGATAGACATCTTCTATTCGCAAGCATTCTTTAATATGGAAACATCATCTTCATGCATCATAACATTTTTTTGTAACAAAGAGTCATGTAACTCGAATTTCTTGGAGGTTTCCTCCATAGATAAACTCTTGACTTCACTTCTCTTCTTCAGCACAGCTTCAAGTGCATGAATCCTTTATTATAGAGTCTCCTTGACTCATTATTTCCGTCAATATACTCAATGCATCTAGAGAACTTTAAGCATTCATAAATTTTTAATTACTATACCTTTTACGCTTTATCATCTTCTCTTCCCAATCAGGTGATCTCATCCTTTATACATTGAATCATTCTACAAATAGAAGAAAATCCACCTGCAAAAATATCTTGCAAATAGGTTCTTAATCTCTCCAAATCACAAGAAAATTATAATGATGTGAGTTCTTTTACTCTTGTAGTAACATGATCCACCTACTATTTACATTCAATACTTGATATTTATTCATTATTTTAATGGAATATAGAACTAAGATCAATATCTTCTTTGGACATGAGGTACATCTTTAACTATTTTTTATTTTTATTTTTTTTTCTATTTTTCATGGTCTTGTTGGATGTAGACTTCTTCTAAAAAATGACTAAATCTTTACCATGACTGTACTTCATTGTTGAAATTAGGAGTGAAACTCAAGTCCCCTTCTGAATAAAATTACATCAGAGTATCCAACATACGTGAACCATTTTATCTAATTCTAATTAAAGGACCATAGAACACCTTATGAGTGGGGCAGGGGTGGGGGTGAATCAGGGTGGGAAATTTTTCTTTTAAAATTGCGATCTCGTTCCAATGTTGGTAAGAACTCATTTAAATCTGTATGATGGATATGTGTAGTTATTAAAACACACATATGGGAGATACATCACTTTTTAATTGGTTTTCCACTACGGTCTATGTCCAATGTGCATAAACTGATAAGTTTTATGTCATACCAGATTCCACTAATCATCACTAGTCAAGGATTACATTGGTTCATGAATAGTCACTCTTTCCTAGGAACACTGCCTTTACACATCACTAGGGATACTTCCCTACATCCCTTGGGTCACTCTCGTTGACTCCCCTGGCTCCCAGCCATGGTGAAGTCACACTCAGTTTATAGACATGAAGGTCACCTAAATAGATTTTCATTTAAATCATTTTCTCAGACCAGCATGAGACACTACATTGATTGATGTACTGGATTGATGCACTTGAAATTCCTGATAAGACAAACCAGATATTACAAGAATCATCACAATTTTACTACCCTGAATAATTCACAATCATTAGTTGGGCACACTATGTTCATCTTCTCTTTCTTCTATTTATTTAATTCCCAATACCAGCACCTGTGTGTATCAGTGTACTTCCTTCCTTCAGTGTAGATCTGATTTTAGTTGCATGTATCATTCTTCTTCTCTTCGCAAAGCACAACGAGGGTGTTAAATACCAGCCCTGTGTGTGTAGTACCACTTCTCTTCGTAAAACCAAATGGTTCATGGTACTTCCTTCTTTGTGAAGCCTCTTTTAGAGTGATAAGCACCTATCAAAGGCTTGCGGGACCAAAAATATTTTGGCGAATCCTTTTATGTGTCTTGTGCTCAACATTTATGCCATGCTCGAAAGATTTGAATTTCATCGTGAAACACCTCTTGAACACTACATCAATTTAGCGCAGAACATTCTTCTTTCGCACAACATATATTTCATGCGAACAAAAATATTTCATTCACTCGCATCCCTTTTCATAAAATTATTTCACACCTATGATCTCGGGATTTATCTATGTGTCGAGCTGCCTCAATTATAGGGGTCACCTCTTATTTGTAGGCCCCATTGACACCTATGTGATAAAGCCCTTAAGAATCACTCAAAAACCTAACGCATCACACCAAAACCCCATTTGACATCACATAGGGCACGTACGACTCCTTCGCGCCAACATAAAATTTCTTGAATTTTATGATTCTTTTTCCCACTTCATGACTTTTCCATTATTCGACCATCTAATCTTCGAACATGTCTTGCACGCAAAATCCAAAAAAAAAACATTCAATATTTTGTGAAAAAACCAATCTTTCTTGAACACCCATATCTTTTGTGCACTTTTCTTTTCCAAAAACATGAACTCCATTTTCTGATTTTTAGCCCAAAAACATGGAAAACACTAGAGAATGGTTCCACCTTAAATAATGCTTTGGAAATAACACCAATGATGCTTCATTATCATTTGAAGTATTCCAAAAACAACTACTTCCATCATGAACCTTATCTATTGTGATATATAGTCTTGGATCAAACACTATTATCATAGTCAAATTTTCATTGGAATGTACTATAGATTCCCTATCTTCCACCAACATCTTTCCATAAAATAAAAACTATATATGAATATTAGCACCTTTACACCCCCTTTCATTCATAAGGCTTGCATCATACAATATCCTATCATATGATATTTGTGAAATAAAAATCACAAAAGCATCGTCTAATTTAGATACAATGTGAAGTACATGGACATCTCAGAATGCCATACCATTCAACACTCTTGTTGGAACCATGGTCTTTCATTGTATGAATTGCAGTTTGGATTGTGTTCATTGTCAATCCCCAGTGGATTTTCAGAATGTGTTCCATAAAAGTGATCATATAGAACAAGCAGATAACTATATTGAAGGAGACCCCATTTTCCAGTGTTTGACAATTTTTTAGGCCTGAAAATCAACAAATGGAGAAAAGTGGTAGATACTTTCATGACATTGTCTTGATGAAGAGGAAACATGTGCACCTAATCTTTTTCATGATCAGAACATCAAAATATGGCAAAGGGAGTAGGGCGTCCATGTTTTATGGTTGGTCTCACAAGTGACTTGCGTACCGAGACATGTGCGCCGAGACTTGTGCGCCGAGACTTGCGCGCTAAGTGGAGACTTCAGTTCCCATGCGCAGGGTGTCCAAATGCCTATATATAGAGTTCGACCCCTCCTCATTCGGTATGAAGCTCAGACATATAGAAAATCAGAGCTCCTTCCGCGCAGGTGTAGTGGTCGTGCAAGTGGTTGTGGGTCAGGCAAGTAGAGGTTATGTGACAGTTGTTTGTTGTGCGTCCAAGGTGATTTGGGAGATAAAGAGGGTGAGTCGCGCAAGTTTGGGGCTAGTGAAGATGGTTTTGGGAAGGTGGTGTGGAGACACATGCACACCAGAATTTGAAGAAGCATGACAGTTCATAGTTGCACGGCAAAATTGGTTTGGGCGTAAAAGGAATTGAGTGGCGCAAGTTTGATGTGGAAGAAGTGAGTGTCGCACAAGTGGGAGATCTGGAATTTTGTGTTGTCTTGAAACTTTCACGCCGGCATGGAGAAGTGTTCCAGGTGTTGTTGATGTACGCCGATCATTCTGGGGTTGTTCAAAATCTGAAATTTTTCCCTATACCATTGGTAAAAAGTGATATTTGTCTTCGGGAGGAAGTTGGACTTCAATAGAGAATCTATATACAATAGAGGATACATTCATTAGCGATGATGAAGAGACCCTCACGTCTATAAATTGAGTAGGATGTCACTAAAGTTAGTGATATAGGGGGAATCAAAGGGAGTGACCCGAGGGGCGTAGTGAGGTATCCCTAAACCTTTGTAAAAGCAGTGAGCCCGGGACATAGTGACTATGCATGAACCTTTGTAATTCACATCTTGTGAGGTTTAGTGGAATTTTATACGACCGAAAACCTGTCGGCGTAAGTTCCTTGGATGTATCCCTTAGTGGTGAACCAAGTAAAAAGCGTTGTGTCATCTCTCTGTATGTGAATGTTTTCTTTGTGATCATATCCAACATACAGGTTTAACATGTTCCTACCAATGTGGGAACAATATACATCACATTAAAAAAAAGGTTGTCAGCCTGATTCGCCCTTCCCATCTCAGGGTGACCTGGGGTCCTACAGGAGGTATCAGAGGGAGGTTGGAAATATCTTGAGTGATCAAAGACCTTCTTGCATGGGAATGAGCGGAATTGGCTATGACGCTGAGACATCAATTGCTGGAAGTAAGGAGAGCCTATATAAAGACAAGATGAAAGTTAGACATATTGAAACATTACCTGAAGTGATGAAAAATAAACCCTCGATCCAAACTAAAAGAATAACTGAAAATCATCCTCAATATTTCAAAAATGATAGGTAGTTCAAAATTCTCCCAAGGATGAAGGCGTGAGGATAAATTCATGTGAGAAGACATTTCCTCTCATGAAGTGTCAGTTCTGTGGCTATCTAGGCCATACCATGTCATACTGCGAAGAGGCATGGGGATACATGAAAGAGGAAGATCTGGGACGACAACAAAAGAGACTGAATTCATATCCTCCATATTATTAAGGAAATAGTTTCTATGGATACTATTTTCATTGTTCTAACTTTGGCCATAAGCCTATGTATTTCATGCATAGATTCGATAGGATAGATTCATACAACTCTCAAGGACGTGTCAATATTCACCCTCCTGATGGTGTTGATCTCACAAACTGGTTTTCTCCTCTAGAAGATGATTAAGGGTATGAATAATTTGATTATGTGGAAGACATAATTAGGAGGCTATCAATATCTTATACTCAATCCAATATCTATTGGAAAGAATAGAAGAATATTGTGAAATGCAATCTTGTAGAGGTTTCCATCAATGTTAAAAAAATAAATAGCACCTGGTTTATTGATAGAGGTTGCTCATCCCATATGACAGGTAATGCATGCATGTTAATGGGCATCAAATGGATGGTTGATGGTGAAGTACAATTTGGTAATGACGGAGCTCTGAAAATGAAAGGCAGTGGAAGTAATGATTTAGCTAATGGAGAACTAAAGAAGACTGGAGTCCTTTATGTTGATGGCATACGTCATAATCTTCTCAGCATGAGTCAAATCTATGACTCGGGACTTATAGTCACTTGTAATCGAAAAGGATGAACTATCAAGGGGAAGACATGGAATTAACTTATGAAGGGATGCAGAACATAGGGAAACTTGTATCAGGTTGATAGTAAAGAAAATGTTTGTTACATGACTGTTGAATAAGAAAATAGTTCGTGGCATTGGATTCTGGGACACATCAATCAACGATACATGGAGAAAATATCAAAATTGAGGATTATCATGGACATTCCCATCCAAAAGAATGAGTGAGAAAAGTCTTTTGATTATTGCATTCATGGAAAGCTGGTCTGCAATTCCAATCGTCCAAAGAAGAAAAGGGCATCTCATCTTCTTGATCTAATTCATATAGATGTATGTAGGACAATAAATGTTTCCAGAACTCACGAATAAAGGTACTTTTTACTTTTCATAGATTATTACAATCGAATTGAATGATTAATGGTCATTCAAAGGAAACGAAAAATGCTTGACTATATGAAAACATATCGGCGAATCGTCGTGAATGAAACTGGACGAACAATAAAAGTGTTGCGATCTGACAATGGATGGGATGAAACATCCCATGAATTTGAAAATTACCTAGAGAAGCATGGGATACAACATGAGGTAGCTACTTTAGTAAATCCACAACAAAATGGAGTTGTTTAACGAAGTAATCGACAGGTGAACAACATGGAATGAACTATGTTGATTGAGAGTCGTATTTCACAACATTACTATAATGTGGTTGTTCAAGATGCAGTATATATTCAAAATCGAACAGAACTTTATAGGGGTGAGATGAAATAAACATATGAATTGTGGAATGGAAAGAAACACTCTTTGAAATACTTTCATTTTTTTAAAGTAAAATCATCATTAGGAACAAAGATGGAAATAATTGTGGACAGGAGTGCACCCAATCAAACAAGGAGGATGATGAATAACCCGCAATCTGCATTTCTGTCAGTTGCGGAGCCATCCTCATTTGAAAAAGCTACAATGGATGAATCATGAGTGAAATCCATGAATGAAGAGTTAGATTAGATTAACAGGAATCAGACATGGGATCTTTTCTAGAGACTAGATGGTCACAATGTGATTGGTACAAAATAGACCTTTATGAACAAGTTTGATGAGAATGGAATTGTTATTAGAAACAAGGCATGACTAGTATATACAGGATACTCCCAGATTGAAGGAGTTGATGTTGAAAAAACCTTTTCTCTAGTGGCTAGACTAGAGTTAATCAGGATTTTCCTTGCCATGGCACTCCAAAGAGGATATAAAGTGTATCAGATGGATGTTAAGACATCATTCTTGAATAGTGTACTCAATTAATAAGTCTACACTGAACAACCAGTGGGTTTTGTTCTTTTTACTGATAAAACAAAGTTATGCAAACTGAAGAAATCTCTATATGGTTTGATGCAGGCCCAACGAGCATGGTATTCCCGACTGGACTTGTATATCAAGAAGCTGGAATTCAAAAGAGGATTAGACCACAATTTATATTTAAAGAATTGTCCAAAAGATCAGTTCATGGTTCTAGTCTACGATGATGATATCATATTTGGGGGAAGGAGGCAGAAATCAGTGGATGATTTTTCCAATCACATGAAATAAGAATTTTAAATATCTACGATTGGGGAGCTCACATATTTCTTTGGGATACAGTTGATTCAAAAGAAGGATTACAAATTCATTTCTTAGGAAAAGTATGCAAGACAGCTGTTTAAGAAGTTTAATATAGAAGACTTGAAACCAATTTTAACTCCAATTTCAGTTGGAACTAAACATGGAAAGCGTGAGGATGTGAGCTCTGTAGATCCCACCTTGTACAGGAAGATCATTGGGAGCCTACTGTACCTGACAACGACATAGAAATATATTTTCTTTCCCACATGTCTTGCAACCCGCTTTCAGAGTAATCCATAGGAGGAACATATGGCAGTAGTAAAAAGAATCATGATTTATATTCAAGGTAATCACAATTGTGTCATATACTTTCTTTAAGGAAGGGATAGTGAATTATCAGAATTTTCAGATGCTAACTAACATGGCTATGTTGTGGAATGAAAGTCCACAAGTGGTGGTGCATTCTATATTGGGAATAAATGTGTTGGCTGGTTGAACAAGAAACAAGAATGTACTTCTCTTAGTATGACTAAAGCTGAGTATATCTCCACCACAGAGGCATGCACTCAACTGCTATGGATGAAGAAACAACTAAAAAATATTGGTGATGAGGTGAAACTACCAATGGTGATTTACTTTGATAATAAGAGCACAATTGAGCTTACAAAGAATCATGTTCATCATTCTTGTACAAAACATATTGAAATCAGATATCACTTTATCAAAGAAAAAGTTGATCAAGGTGTGATTAGAATGGATCAAGTGGGAACTGATGAGAATGTGCCTGATATCATGACCCATCCACTCTCAGAGGTTGTGTTTGAGAAGCATCGGTTCAACCTCGGTGTTCAGCCACCTCTCAGTGCATAAGGAGGTTACACAATACCCCTCTCCCCAGTTATGTTAATTGTTTTTAATCTGTTTATGGATGTGATATAGGTTTGTGGGGGATATAATATCTTGGAGGAGTGTGGTTTGAGCTGAAAAATGAACAATTAACGGTCTTTGGGTTTATTGTCAATGGGGGAGAAAGGAAGAAATTTAGTAATATAATGCTTCTGTGACACTGTAAGTGAATATATTGGGCATCATTTGGAATTCCAAAACACAGGAACCCAATTCAAGCTTCCTGTCGTGTTTTCAACACCTATCATTTCTCACGTAGACATAGAATGTTGGCTGAGTTGATTCCTGCGTTTTTGGTTTGCCTATGGATGGTGCTCTATTTAATTTACTTACTAATTTTCAACAAACCGAAAGGGGGAGATTGGTGGAACTGTGGTCATTCCTTGCATGAATTGGATTTTGGTTTGTGTTTGTTGTCAATCCTCAATGGAAGTTCAGAATGTGTGCTAGAAAAGTGATCTTACAGAACAAGCAGATAATTTGTGCCTAATTTCTTTTCAATATCAGAACATCAATATATGGCAAGGGGAGAAGGGAGCCCATATTTTATGGTTGTTCGCGCAAGTGAATTGCGCGGTGATACATGTACGCCGAGACTTGCGCACTGATACCTAAGTGCCAAGGAGTGACTTGTGCGCCCTCGCGTAGGGTGTCTAAATTCTAATAAATATAGGTCAACCCCTCATAATTCGGTATGAATTTCAGACATAGAAAAAATTAGAGCTCCTGTAGCGCATGTCTAGGGGTAATGAAAGTGGCTTTGGGTAGTGCAAGTAGAGGTTGCACAGAAATTGTTTTCTACACATCCAAGGTGATTTTGTCGAGAAATAGGATTAGTCGTGCATGTTTGGAGCTGGTGAAGAAGGTGTCATGCAAGTGCTGTGGTGACACTGGCATGCCAGAATTTGAGGAAGTGTGACAGTTCACAATAGCGTGCCAAAAATTGGTTTGTCCATAAAAGGACATGAGTCACGAATGTTTGAAGATGAAGAAGTGAGTGTCGTGCGAGTGGGAGAGTTGGACTAGTGTGTCATCTTGAAACTTGCATGCAGACTATGAAACATGCACTCTAGCATCAATAAGAATGTCTGTTGTTTTTGATGTATGCCAATCTTTCTGGGGATGAGCGAAAGCTAAATGTTTGCCAAATACCGTTGGTGCAAAGGGAGATTTGTCTTTGGGTGGAAGTTGGAATTCAACAGAGCATCTATATGCAACAGAGGATGCATTCATTAGCGATGATGATGAGACCTTCACTTCTATAAAATTATTAGGACTTCACTAAAGGCAGTGAGCAAGGGGAGTCAAAGGGAGTGATCTGAGGGATGCAGTGAGCTATCCCTTAACATTTTTAATGGTAGTGAGCCTGGGATAGAGTGTGCCACTACCCGAACCTTCCAGTCCCGAGCTGCAACTACCTCAAGGCCCCATCCATAGGCCAGAGGTTGGCGACCAGTGCCGAAGGAATAAAAATCTCAGGGAGGCCTTCGCCTAAGTACCTGTATGCATGCACACACAACCCATGCGATGCAGATTAAAAAAGAAAACTAAAGACAAACATCTATACCAGAACCACAATCATGCATCAACCACTAAATAGAGCAAGTAAAGTGCTAGAAGTACTGACAAGTAACTAATAGGTAAAAGGGGCACAACACACGCCCAAAAAAAGGTTCTACAAACCAGAAACAAGTAAAAAAAAGAAAACAACTGGATAGACTCCCACCTAAATACTCTAGCACGACTGTGGTACACTGCTCCAACTACAGTGACCTCTACACTCCTCCGTAGTCATGATCGACCAGTTTGTCATCATCAAGTGCACACCAGGTGTGGGAAAATCCCCACCAGGGGTGAGTATAAAGATACTCACTAGTTTTCCCTGAAATCTCAAGGGAGCAACAATGGAGGCACTAAATAGGTGAGAATTAGACTAACTAAGGTAGTATAAAAGTTTAGCAATGAGAGGGCAGATCCACAAAACAAAAATAAGTAAGCACAAACCCCTAGAAGTGGGAATGAAAGTAGGGTGAAATTATATATATATGCTCAACAAGAAACCCAAATGAGTGTGTTAGGGGATATCCATCTCCAAGAATAGCCCAGGATAAGTCGCCATCAGTTCTGAGTAAAACCATCAACACAGCCCAACATCTCATCTTGTCCACCTAGGACGCCCAAGTCGAAGGGGCTCAATCACCACACTTCGATACTATCCGCTTTGGGCTGCACTAACTCTCCCACATAGTTTGAGGTCACGTCTCAAGGACGCGTCATAGTGGGAAAAGTTACCCTATTCCAATTAGGTCCTTAGGTAACGTTAAAACTGTCACACCACAGATCCGTACAACCAGGGTCCCACTTCGGTTGTCATGGTGAAAAGTCACCGACTAGCCTCATAAGAAGGGCTGAGTCTAATATGCTTATGGGTGACCCACTGCCCTGCCCTGATTGAGGGTAAACCCTAGTACATCATCCGGCAACCCACTGCCCAGCCCTGCTGGAGGGTAGACCTAGAATAAGTCAATAGTCGACCCACTGCCCAGCCCTGCTGGAGGGAACCCTGCTGGTGGGTAGACCTAGAAAAGTCGACAGGAGACCCACTGCCCAGCCCTGCTGGAGGGTAGACCTGGAATAAGTGGACAGGTGACCCACTGCCCAGCCCTGCTGAAGGGTAGACCTAGAACAAGTCGAAGGGTGAGCCACTGCCTAGATCTTCTAGAGGGTAGACCCCCAGGAGTCGTCGGGTGACCCACTGCCCAGCCCTGTTGGAGGGTAGACCCGGAATCAATCTGATAGCTCTTCCCCACTACTAACATCACCAAGTGTCACTAACCACAACATCGTGCATTAGTTAGAAGTGAGTCAAAAAAGGTATCTTTGTCCAACACCCTCCAATGTTTCCACATTTAACATGATCTCAATGAGGCACCTCATTCCCAAACGGATTACGCCATTGCAGTCCTCGCGGACACACACGCGAGATAGACCACTTACTCACCTGAAACAGACATCCGGTGAATATGGTACTATTAACCACATCCATCCTATGTGCGGCCCATACCCTGACTTCAATACTCATTGGGAGAAATGTTCCATTGTGATTCTCCCAAAAAAACATGCAGAAATGACTACTCAAATGCCTCAAACGGGCATCTAGTGGAAAAGGTGTATAAACGTTGCACGAAGCTCATCGAAGGCCCCTAGGGCCCATGTATCAACGACCACATCAAAGCCCGAAACCATAATGGAAAAATCCGCCTCTATGCCAGGGTCGCAATGCCTATGATGGTGCTCAAAACGGACACTGGATGTGTTTGTGCCAACTAAATCAAGAATCCTTCCCTCGTACTTAACGAGTGTATCACACCATCGAGCTCCCGTCCTGGGAATTAAAAATCCCCAAAACTAACTCAAAACCTTCGTCTCAAGTCTAGGATTACACTTCCATAGACGATTCTCAAAACGGACACCCGTAGAGAGAATTACGGGTGTCCGAAGTCGGAGGGGGAGGCAATCCCCAACCCCCCCCCCCCCCCCCCCGGTGTGGGACCGGCCCGCGCTGGCCAGCCCAGCTCAGCCGCCCGCGTGGCCCGGCCATGGACCCCGGGTCCATGCAGTGCCGACCGACCATTATTTCAATTGCGATCTTCCACAGAGACTGGCCAAAGGCGGGTCTTGGTCCCCGCTCAGGGTCGCGTGCCGCGACCCTGGTCCCTTGCCGTCGACCGCCCGCCGCCTAAAGCCGCATGAAGTCACCTCCACGTCACGCGGAGCCGCCATCGCTACGGATTCTACCGTCATGCCGCTATCCCGGAGAGCCGCCTCCACTGCTAGAACCAAGCCGCTGCCTCCTCGAATGCTCCACACTGCCGCTGAAGCACATCGGACCTCCCTGGAACCGCTGGAAAATGGCAAAACGGCTGGGAAACTTCTAGGGGCCACCCCGGATTCCCCAGGACATGGATATTTGACCCGAAAGGATTTTTGGAAATCTTGGATCGATCTCCAATCAAAAAAGGTCTCTTTCCAGAGAATTGAAAAAAAAAACAATGCAAGAAATGGCATTTAACAGGGGGGGTGTGGGGATTAACCATTAATTCATGAGCCTACCTTGATGGGTGGAGCCTGATGCTTCACCGATAGTCTGTCGGAGTTACCGCGCCTCCCTGGAGTTGTCGCGCCTCACTGGAGTGGTGGAGGAGAAGGGATGATTTCAATAAGAGGGAACCTACAGGGAAGAAACAAAGGGAGGACAAGCATTGTCAGTGGTTGTGTTTAAATAGAAAAATTAATTAATTTTAATTAATTTTTAAAACATCCACCAGTAGGCCCGTACTCAGACTCCCAGTGGGGTCAAGGTTAAGCCTCCCGTAGGGTAAAAACCATTCCTTGAGTGCAATGGAGGTCTCAAAATTTTAATCCAAGTCTCTGTTCAAAAATTATAAAATTCGATGTCTGAGACAGCTAAATTACGAAAATGACCATGGTGGCATTTTTCTCAAAAGGGATGCGCCCGTGAAATTTACACCCCTACGAGGATAAACGACACATTCCAAACTCAATGGTGGCTCATTTTTACCATCTGAGTAACCATTCAGGAGTTATTCTATTTATTTAGTGTGTCCATTGTGAATGATCATAAATTTTAATTCCAGACACAACGGGGCACGAAATCACACGTCGTCTGAACGTCCTACTTTGAAAAACATCAAGAAAAACACAAAGACTTTTAGGTTCAAAAACCAAGTTCTTACATCATTCCCTCACTCACATTTTTTTTCCCCGAAAAACTAAACTGCAAAAACAACTCGGGATACTGAGCCCCCATCTGGCTCTCCCGCTCCCAGGTGATCTCATGTACCCTCCCGTGCTGCCACAACACCCGAACTAGATGAATGGCCCATCCACCTAGAGTCTCCTCCTACTGGTCCTCAATTGCCACCGGGTTCTCCACAAAGGTGGCTCCATCCTCAACGTCCAGCTCACCCCTGTCGATAACATGCATGGGGTCGTGAACATATTTCCTCAGCTGTGACATGGGGAAGACGTCATGCACTCTCTCCAGTTGTGGGGGTAGAGAAAGACAGTAGGAGACCTCGCCAACCAGGTGGACGATCTCAAAGGGCCCAATGAACCTCAAGGATATCTTGCCTCCCCGAACGAAACATCGCATTCCAGTACGCGGGGAGGCTCTCAAAAAGTCATGGTCTCCCCGCTCAAACTCCATGGGCCTGCGATGTCGGTCTGCATAGGACATCTGTCTGCTCTGAGCCGTCCTAATCTTCTCAAGAATTACCTGCACCTTCTCCATCATCGCCTGCACCAACTCCAGGCCCACGAGGGAGGTCTCTCCAACATCCATCTAGAATAAGGGTGACCTGAAGGTTCTCCCGTAGAGAGCCTCAAAGGATTCCATGACAATAGTAGATTGGTAACTATTGTTTTACTCAAACTCTACCAAGGGCAGGTGATCCTCCTAGCTCCAGCCAAAGTCTAACGTGCACGCCCTGAGAATATCCTCCAACACCGGTATAGTGCGCTCAGTTTGCCCGTCTTTCTGGGGATGAAAAGTTGTTCTCATCCGCAAATATGTCCTGAATTCCTCCTACAGGCCTCACCATAATCACGATGTAATCCAAGCATCACGGTAGGAGACAATCGTCAAGGGTACTCCATGAAAGAGGATGATCTCCCGAACATATAACAACCCTAGACACTCCATCGAGCTCTGCTCCCTGATAGAAAGGAAGTGCGCCGACTTCGTGAGTCGGTCCACTATCACCCATATGGAGTCATGGCCCTTCGCCGTGCGTGGAAGCCCTGTGATGAAATCCATATATACTCCATCCCAGTTCCACTCTGGGATATCAATGGGATGTAACACCCGGTCAAAACCTGGTTCTTTGCCTTCACCTTCTGATAGGTACGACATCGAGAAATGAACTCAGCTACACACTACTTCATGACAGACCACCAAAACTGCCACTGATGGTCTCTACACATCTTCTCCACACTGGGATGTATGGACAAGGGAGAAATGTAGAACTCCCACATCACCTCCTCCCGTAGTAGCACCGATACTACAGATCCCCTAGGAAATATGATCTCGTGATTCCCTCCTTCAGAATACCCATTATGTGTGTCGCCCATGGATATCTGATCATGCAGTACCTCGCCGTCGACATCTCCTAGTTGCGACTCTCTCACATGCTCAAGGAGTGAAGGAGTGAATACCATCGACTGCAGAAAAGTTGTACCCTACTACTCCACCAAGGTCAGCTGTAGGGAAGCCAACTGCTCTGAAGCATCCCGCACTTGTTGAGCCTGAGACTTCCTGCTAAGGGAAACTGATACTACCTTTCCCTTCCCTGGAGTTTCGTCTATCTCAAAATCACAGTCCTGCAGAAACTCAAACCATATCCTCTACCTCAGGTTCAAATCCCTCTGAGTGAAGATATACTTGAGGCTCTGGTGATCTAAGTAGACCAAAAAATGCTCACCCAAAAGTTAGTGTCTCCATAGCCTCAAGGCGAAGACCACCACTACCAGCTACAAATTGTGAGTCACATAATTCTGCTCATGGGGCCTCAACTGCCTCGACCCATACGCAATCACTACATGTTGTTGCATCCGCACACACCCAAGCACCACTCCTGATGTATCACAATATACGACGAACTCAACACACTCCTTTGGCAGCCTCAACACCGGTGCTCTAGTCATCTTCTGCCTCAACTACTCGAAGGCCTTTTGGAACTGATCAATCCAGGTAAAAAGTCTTCCCATCCTCGTCAATGCGGTCAAAGGGGTAGTAGTCCTGGAGAAGTCCCACACGAACCTCCTGTAGTACCCTGCCAGACCAAGGAAACTCCACAACTCGGACGCATTATTGGGTGGATCCCATGAAATAACTGCCTCCATCATTGTGGGATCCAAATCCAATCCATGTTCTGTAATGATGTGCCTCAAAAAATGAACCTCGTGAATCTTGAACAGGCACTTCAAGAGTTTCCTGTATAGCTGGTGCTCTCAAATTAGGTATAGGACCATCCTCAAATGCTCTGCGTGCTCCTCCTCTGTCACCGAGTAAATGAATATGTCATCAATAAAGACAACCAGAAACCGATCCAAGTACGACTGAAAAATCTGGTTCACCAAAGCCATAATGAAGACAAGGGAATTTGTCACACCAAAGGTCTTCACCAAAAAATCGTAGTTCCCATATCGACACATGAATGCCAGATTCAGGATATCAGCCTCCCAATCCTGCAACTGGTGGTAGCCTGATCAAAGATCGATCTTCGAGAAACACTTCACACCTCTCAACTACTGAAAGAGGTCGTCGATCCTCAGTAAAGTGTACTTGTTCTTTATCGTGGCCTGATTCAAGAAACGATAATCTATGTAAAGTCGTAGGCTCCCATCTGCCTTCTTCACAAACAAGACTGGAGCTGCCCAGGGGGACACACTGGGCCGGATGAATCCCTTCTCATGATGGTCATCCAAAAAAATTCGTAACTCCCGAAGCTCTTTAGGTGCCATCCAATATGCTGCATAAGATATCAGAGTAGTCCCCGGCTGCAAGTCAAGGCAGAAATCCAGCTCTCGCCTCAGAGGTAGTCCCAAAACATCCTTAGGAAAGACATCCATTTAGTCCTCTACAACAGTAGGGATCCATGTGCATGTATCTTCTACTGCTCTAAGAGAAATGCTCACCAGCTAGTGAGAAAAAGGTCAGGGTCTCCTGCTCAGAGTACCCATCTCCTCTACCATGAGGTCTCGTTCACCAAGGATAGTGAACCTCGTCCCATCAGAAAACTTGCCTCTGACTCTTCTGTGACGATAGTCGATCTAAGCATGAACCATATCAAGCCAATCCATTCCTAGCATGACGTCATAAGGTTCCATCATGATGACAAGCGGGTCCCACGTGAAACTCCCTCCTCCAAACGATAGTTCACACTATCTATAAATAATGGTCACTAATGAGTCACTTCCTGTAGGAACCTCTATTCTAAGTGCAGGTGTTAGCGCCTATACTGGATGCTCTAACCCACGTACCAATAGTAGTGATATAAAGGAATGGTCGGTGCATGTGTCTACTAGTACTAAAGCAAGTGTGGAGTAAACACAAAGCGTACCTCGGACAATCTCGTACGCTGGAGGGTCGCGAACACCCATGGCCTGAAGCTGCCCGTGGCCCCTACCACCAGCTCCCTGATCCTGGCGTGGGCCACCTGGGGGTGGTGGTGGAGGGATCTCAAAACGCCATCCCCTACCTCCAAGTCCTACCGCTCTGCCTGCGCCACCTCCCTAAGGACTTCCAGGTCATCGCCTAGGTGACCCCTGGCCACGACGTTGCCTCTGCCTCTGTGGTGCGCGCTTCCTACCACGACTGATCTGTACACTAGGTCGGGCATTCCCGGGCTAGGTGACCCTGTCCATCGAAACCATTGCACCATCCCTCTCCTTTCTATCCCAGCGCCCTACGGTGCCACTACGGTGTGTGACCCCGGCCCTGGGTCTGCTCACAGAAGGGCCTCGTCGGCTAAGGCCCAGCCATCTATCGTCTGCCTACTGAAGACTCTGCTCTAAAGTTTCCACTGCTAGGTCCAGCTATCTGGCACCCCTCGGCCAGGAAGCTCTCGGTCACAAGTTCCTGCTCCAGCACCCCGGTGTAAGTGGGGATGCACAAGGGTACCATGCTTTCACAGATCTCCCAGCGAAGACCCTTCTCGAACATACACACCCGGAAGTAGCTATCCCAGATAATGTCCTGCGAGAAGTGGGTACGATCAGTGAACTGGGGCGAGTACTGGGTCACAGACATCCCTCCCTGCTTCAGATCCAGACTCTCAAAGATCCGAATAGAGCGTAAACACGAGGGGGATTACTCCTCTCGAAAAATCTTCAGGATGCCATCCCATGTGAGGGATGACTCGTCATGGGTCTGCGTCATCAGAACCCACCATCGCTCGACTGTACCAAAAAAAATACTAGCAGATAGGGCCAACATCTAGTCTAATGGGGTCTCTACCAGCCTGAAGAGTCATTCCACTGACTCAAGCTAGTCCTCTGCCACCTAGGGATCCAGGATCCCACGGATCTCAGCGGCCTCTAACGCTGGAAGTGTCATAGAATGCTCAGTCTGCGCGCAACCACAGCCTAAGCTGCCGGTACTAAATACTACTCCTCGGGTGCAGGGGCTACATTTAAAGCACTAGGCGGAAGGGGGTCATGTGAGGGTCCCTGAACAGACGCCTTGTCACTCGCCAGGTCATTCTCACGAGCTGGAGAGGGTAACTTGGCTGGTTGCTGTTGTGGGGGAATCCTGATAATTATCAAGGGATACCATGATCAGATGAGCATATATATATATATATAATAGTAATAAAAAAGGGGAGCTGACTCAAAGAAGGACAGTCAAAGACTAAATTCTATGGGATTCATGTTTTAAAAGTCTCTGCAAAAAGTGTCTTATCATAATGAGTCGACAAGTGGGTTATCAGGGTCCGGGTGAATGGATATGTTGGCCGACCGTACCATTACTGGATTCTCAGGCCTGAGAGATTCTCTCGAGACACGTCGACATTATTTCCCTAAATCCCAACCAATTACTTTTTAGGGACGTTCGAACAACGACCCAAATAACAAACCACCTCTGATACCACTTTGTCATGACCCGACCCTATAGGTCCCGAGCCGCAACTAAGTCAAGCCTGCATTCATAGGCTATAGGATGGTGACCAGCGCCTAAGGCGTACCAATCCTTGGGAGGAATTCGCCTAAGTACCTACACACACACACAACCCACTCGATGCAGAGTAAAAAAGAAAACTAAAGACAAATAGCTATACCCCTACCACAATCATGCATCAACCACTAAATAGAGTACATAAAGTGCTAGATGTACAAACAAGTAACAGAAAAGTAAAAGGGGAAAAACATGTGCCCAACCAAAAAGGTTCCAAAACCCGGAAACTGCTAAACAAAAGAAAACAACTTGATAGACTCCCACCAGAATACTCTAGAATGACGTCGGTATGCTTCTCCAACTGCTATGACCTCTATGCTCTTCTGTAGTCACGATCGACCTGTTCATCATCTACAAGGGCACAATAGGTGTGGGAAAAGCCAAATAAGGGGTGAGTATAAAGTAACTTAGTAGGTTTCCCCGAATTCTTGAGTGAGTAAAAACGGAGTCACTAAAGAGGTGAGAAGTAAACTAACAATGACAGTAGAAAAGTTTAGTAATGAGAGTGCAGCTCAACCAAACAGAAATAAGTAAACAGGGACCCCAAAAAGTGGGAACGAAAGTAGTGTACAATTATATATATATATATATATATATATATATATGCTCAACAAGAAACCCAAACGAGTGTGTAAGGTGATCTCCATCTCCAAGATCAGACAAGGATAAGTCTCCATCAGTTCCGTGTAAAACCATCTGCAATGCGCAGCATCTCATCTCGTCCACATAGGAAGCCCGAGTCAAAGGGGATTAATCTCCACACTTCCATACTATTCGCTTTGGGTGGCACTGACTCGCCCTCATGGTATTAGGTCGCGTCTCAAGGACGCATCTTTGTGGGGAAAGTCCTCCTCTTCCTTATTGGTCCTTAAGTAAAATTAAAACTATCACACCAACGATCCATACAACCAATGTCCCGCTCTGGTAGTCATGGTGAAAAGTCACTGACTTTCTTCATAAGAAGGGATGTGTCTGATATGATAATCGGTGACCCACTGCCCAGCCCTGCTGGAGGGTAAACCCTAGTACATCATCAGGTGACCCACTGCCCAACCCTGTTGGAGGGTTGACCTAGAATAAGTCAACATATGACCCAATGCACTACCCTACTGGAGGGTAGGCCTGGAATAAGTTAACAGGTGACACACTACCCAGCCCTACTAGAGGGTAGACCTAGAAGAAGTCGACAATCGACCAACTGCCCAGCCCTGCTGGAGTGTAGACCTGGAATAAGTCGATAGGTGACCCACTCCCCAGCCCTGCTAGAGGTTAGACCAAGAAAAAGTCAACAGGGGACCCACTGCCCAGCCTTGCAGGAGGGTAAACCCCCAAGAGTCGTCGGGTGACCCAATACCCAGCCCTGCTAGAGGGGAGACCCAGAATCCATCTGATAGCTCTACCCCGATACTGACATCACCGGGTGTCACTAACCACACCACCGTGCGTTGGTTCGGAGTGCATCAAAAAGGGATATCTGTCTAACACCCTCCCATGTTTCCACATTTCACATGATCCCAAAGAGGCTATTCATGCCCAAACAGATTACCCTATTGCATTTCTCATGGAATGACACGCGAGATAGACTAATTCTCACCCGAAACAGACAACCGGTGAATATGGTACTATTCACCAAAGCCAGCCCACTTGGGGCCAGCACCCCAACTCCAATACTCGTTAAGTGAACTGTGCCATTGAGATATCTCAAAAAAACACACCGAAATTACTACTCAAACGCCTCGAATGGACGTCTGGTGAAAAGGCACAAAAACACTGCATGCATGTCAAAGACGGCCCATAGGGCCCATGTCTCAACTCCAACTTAAATGTTTGAAACCACACTGGAAAACATCACCTCTATTCCAAGGTCACAATGCCACTAACGGTGCCCAAAATGGACATCATATGTGTCCGCGCTAACCAAAATAAGAATCTCGGCGTAGTACTTAACTAGCGTATCACGTCACCATGCTCCCATACTAGGAATTAAAAATCACCAATACCAGCTCAAAAAATTCATCTCGAGTCAAGTATTACACTTCCATAAACGACGCTCAAAACGAACACCCGTAGCGAAAATTACAGGTGTCCGAAGTCGGAGGGGGACGCGAACCCCCCCTAGGCCGGACCAACCAGTCTGGACCGGCCCGCGTCTCAGCCGTGTGGCCCGGCCGTGGACCCCGGGTCCCCGCAGCACCGACTGGCCATGCAGCCGGTCGCGGTCATCCACGGATACCCGCCAAACGTGGGTCTCGATCCCTGGTCGGTGTCATGCGCCGCGACCCCGGTTCCATTGTCGTCGACCTCCTGCCGCCAGAAGCCGCCGCCGCGTCGCGCGAAGCCACCGCCGGTGGGGAGTCCACCGCTGCGCCGCCATCCCAGAGAGCCACCACCGCCGCTGGAACTGAGCTGCCGCCACCTGGAATGCATCGCGCCGCTGCCGAAGCTCGCCAGACCTCCCTAGAACCGCTTGAAAAAGGAAAAACGGCATGCAAACTTCCCGGGGCCACCCCGGACGCCCATGGACTCAGATTTCTGACCCGAAAGGATCGTTGGAAACTTGGATCAAGCTCTAATAAAAATATGGCTCTCACCTGACAATTAAAACATAAAACAAAGCAATAAATTTTGTTTAATGGGGGGGGGTCGGGGATTAAAATTTAAATGCACGAGCCTACCTTGATGGGCGTAGCCCGACGCTTCACCGACGGTCCGCCAGAGTTACCGCGCCTCGCCGGATTTTCCGTGTCTCACCGGAGTGGTGGAGTAGAGGGGAGGCGTTTGATAGGAGGGAACCACTATGGATGAATTAAAGGTAGGGGAAGCATCGGAGGTGGTTGTGTTTAAATTGAAAATTAATTAATTTTAATTAATTTTTAATATATCTACCAGTAGGACCGTACCCGGACTCCCAGTGGGGTCGAGGTTAAGCCTCCCCTAGGGTAAACACCATGCCCTGAGGGCAATGGAAGCCTTTTAATTTTAATCCAATCCTCCATTCTAATGTTATAAAATTTGACGCCTGAGGCTGCTAAATTACGAAAACGCCCCTGGTGGCTTTTTTCGCAGAAGGGTCCCGCCCGTGAAATTCACACCCCTCCTAGGGTAAACGGCACATTCCAGACACAACGGTGACCACAGTTTTACTGTCTGAGTTACCGTTTAGGAGTTATTCTATTTATTTAGTGCGTCCTGTGTGAACGTGTTTCAATTTTAATTCCGGCCACACAGGGGCACGAAATCTCATTCCGTCTGAACGTCCTGCTTGGGAAAACATCAAGAAAAAAGAAAAGTCTTATAGGTTCAAAAACCGAATTCTTACAAAGTGGATATGCCCAAACCTTTGTAATCCACATCTAGTGAAGTTTAATGGAATTTGGTACGATCGACATATTATCAGTGTATGCTCCTTGGACGTAGCCCTTAGTGGTGAACCATGTAAAAAAAGTTGTGTCATCTCTTTGAATGTGAATGTTTTCTTTCTAATCATATTCATCATACAGGTTTAATATGTTCCAACCAATGTGGGAACATGATCCATCATAGTAAAAAAAGTTGTCACCTTGATTCTCCCCTCCCCTCTCATGGTGTCCCGGGGTCCTCCAACTCTCTCTTCTTCTTCAAACATCATTCTCTACTTCATGTAAATATTAACATTATTTTCATTAAGTAATCTCTTAAATAATTATTTTATTCATTTTTAATCATCCTCAGATCGATAATACCACACCATTCCTTCATTTCATTTTCATTCTTCTGGATCTCCTCCATTTTGATCATCATTGACATGTATTGACATTAAATACAACCTTATACACAAAATGGTCCCAAAAATATAAAATACCAAGAATTTTCTACCTAAAATTAATTCCTTTATGATTTATCGTCATTATAATTATTAAATAAAATATCAGAGGTCTTTAATTTTCATGGAATCACCCAACAAGAATAGTTATATTGAATCATATACCCATTTTTTCAATCATATAACCCATTATGTGTTGTTAAAATATGGCCTATATTTATATAATGTTTAGATTCCCTATCATTTTTAATAATGTGTCAAAAAATTAGAGTCTCAAGAAAAACATTGTGGTTTTCACTCCTTATGTAAATTACATTATGTTCCTCACCTTAAAATTCTTTTAAATATAATGAACTATTAAATTTATTAGAGTGTGGACTATGATAAATATATTAGATATGATATATAGAATATTTGGTTATCTCTATGTTATATCATTCCTGATAAAAAATAGAATAAGATACATCATATTGATTTTAATATATTTAGAAGAACAATTTAATGCTTGATCTCTTATATTTTCTTCTTACCAAAATTGGATGAGTTTAAAAGATAGAATTTTTCAAATAGATTTAGTGATGCTATATATGTTATGTATTCCTAATCATTCAATGGGGTCTATTCAAATGCTATGAAATAGAGGATGATAAATTTTTCTCTTCTCTCATGATAGTTGTGATTTGTTGACTATGTTAATGTTTTACAATTACTAAATACCACATATGATCACTATCTTATTATATTAATTTTTTTATTAGTATAATTCCAAAAAAAAATAAATTACCAATTCATTTGGATTATATATTTGAATATTTTGTTTCTTATTCAATTATATTGGGTTATGATGAAAACATGGACATGTTAGAGGGGAATTCATAATAATCACTAATGTATTAATCTATCAAACCTAGAGAATCATTTTATGTTATAATATATTATATTTCATCCCAATTTTATTCCATGAATTTTTTAATTTTTTTTGATAATGGTGTAATTAGGAAAAAACAATATCAATTACTTGGTTTGTGCATGATTTGTTCAAACATCTTTCTATAATTTGTGATGGCACTGAGTTTCTGATAGATTCTTTATAAAATACTAGTGTATGGTTTCCAAACCATGTGATCCAACCATGAATCTTCTAGGTGATGTTATAAAGGCCTTTATAGTTTTTAATTCATTTAATATACACTATACATCCTGTAAAACAATCTAAAAAGGTTAATACCATCCTTTCCCTCATTTTTTAATCCATATTTTTTCCATTACAATCCCCATTCAACATTCATCGCTTCTTGTGTACCCAAGGGTTTCACCCTCTATTTTATACGTGATTTAAAGAGGGGTTTACCTCAAATCATCAAGTTAAGAAACTAAAATTCACATCATTTCATCACTTTTTGGCCTCTCAACCCCTATATCATGGTTTTCTCTTTTCACCAAAAACATGTCAACTAAGGGTTCTTTCTAGAAGCATTTTCATGAATGGGTTTTTAAATTAATGAGTCATTCTTTATTCTTCAGGATCCTATGTGGGATATTATGTTGTATTTTTAAAGGGTTGTTGTATTCCATGGGATTGGATTAATATGATTTGGTGGTTATATATTCCCTCCATAGAACATCAGCTACATCATCTAAAGGCTATGCCTCCGTTTGAAAAACGAAAATAAACTGTCTCCCACATGGAGGGTTGGAAATAGAGTAGAAGATGATATTTATTTTAAGCATAACCATAATGTCCATATTACCTGATTTTATTGTCTAGGATCCCTTCTTCTATAATGTGTAGATTATGTGAGATTTGATGCTATTGTCCTACATTTTTCCCCCACTGACTATTTTAAAGCCTTTTGTTATTACTGGCTCAATTAGATAAATAAATTATATAATTTAATCTAAAATAACTTATGAATATTTCTTTGTTAGTGTGTCTCTTGGGTTTTTTAATAATAAATGATTATGTTTTATTTTTCAACGTGGTTTTTTTATAAATAGATAATAAAAATCATAATGACCTGTTACTGTAGTAGAAAAAACACATGGGAACCTCATATTCCATATTAGAGATCCTAGGATGGATGATATTATTTCCACTATCATAGTTAGTGACGTATATTATTCTGTCCATTGGTCAATGATGTGGTACTATTCCTTTTTTCTAGACTCTAGAGAAGTAAGAACTACGTGACCCTAACATTGTTAACCATAGTTTAAAATAATATTAGAGTGTTTTAAATTTCTATTAATGAATAAATTCAATTTTTTAATATCATTTGATAGATTATAACTTGTTATATTTTTTTACTAAAATAGAACATGGTTTCTTTATTAAATTTATTTAAACTATCATGTTTAAATTTTTATAACATAGTGTTGAAATTGAATATTGGGGAGGATCCATCATGGTACTTTACTCAGACCCATCATACACCCCTAGGTGTATATAGATTTGGTTTTTTATGATACATGGAAAATAGAAAACACTTAGAGGTTATGTCTTCCATCACTCAGTTTTTCTACGTTCTTAGTGGTGGAATGGTGGTGGGTTGATGACCTATGTCACACAGAGATGGGTAGAAGTCACTTCTTATCAATTAGGGTGGGGGTGGGGGTTTATAGTTTATTTCATGTCATTTATATTATATTGACCAAATAAATCCCCTCTCATATCCCTTTTTATGTCAACTTAGTGACACTACTGGTTACTTTTTTTGTGTTTTGATGTTATGTATAACCTAATTTACTTATTTATTCTTATTATGTGATTATTTCGTATATATTGGTAAAACCATTCCATGTAGGTGTGTCCAAGAATCATGGGCACTTATTATTGCTTATGGGGTTTAGGAAGACTCTTTAGGATATCATGGGATAGACCTTGAACTACGATCAAGGGTGGCCCATAGATATTTTATTATGAATCGTATCATATCTTATCATTATTGATTAAGGTAATTATGTTATCCTAGTTGATTTTAGGAAATATGGCCGGGACACATGGTTGGTGGGAATAAAGGGGTGTATCATCAATATTCTTTGTGCACTACCTTGAGTTAACATGGGATGTTTGGGATGAGATGTTATATTTGATTATATCAATTAGTTGGGATAACCACATGGGATTAAAACTATGTTTTTTGTTGTATAATTGGAAGGATGTGAATTCTTATGTTTTCCCAAATAATTTATTTATGAATTTTTTGAAATTTTAAAATATGTGTAATTTTTTAGGATTTATTTATTTGTTTTATTTGGTTTCCCTCATTTTTTTATATTATTATCCATCCTTAAAAGACTCATAGATAACTGAATAGAGGGTGTGGTGAATAAAATTCCATATGTAAACCCCAATGTTGATCAATAATTGCTAAAGTCCTCGATGATGGTTGGTTGGTCCATGGAAAATGGAGTATGTCTGATCCTTTCTCAGGTTTAAGTGGTATGCACAATTCTAGAGAAAGCATGGGAGTTCTATGTGAACAAGTATCCTTCATTCTATGGGGTAAAGGTTCCAAAGGAAGGTCTTTGGTGGATATAAAATATATAGGGGATCATTGAGTTATTTGAAGCTCTAAAACACAAAAAGGTGAAATGTTCTTCCTCTATTCGTAAAGTTATAAGTGGGGGATAGTGGTATTTTATTTTCTAGAAAAATCATGATATTCTCAAATGAGAGGATATCTTGTAAATCATATTTCAATAGGTTTACCCAATGACTATAGATTTAGAAAAGTGAATAGATATTAAAATTACGAAACAGTGATATAAAACCATTATGTATCATACCAATCCCATTGTCTAGATAATATAATATAATCATTATATAGTTTAGAATGATAGTTAAAAGCCTCGAGGATTGAAATCAACCATTAGCTGGATATTTAGTCAAACAATTTCAATGGTGGGATAATCCCTTATGGTCAGGATTGATCCCATTGGTATGTCACGTTTATTAAATACATATTATCTATCAAGTTGGAGTGAATGTAGGTAATATAATACAAGAGGAAGTGTGGTGATTTGAGAAACATTACTAATAAGATCTATTCACCTACACCCCAGTTGACCTGTTCTATATCTTCTTGTATAATAGGACATAGATATCACTAATTTTGTTGGCCATATCACCATAATCCTACATGTCATGAATCACTAATTTATTTTTACCAATTTGGATGTATTTGGAATCTCTAACGATTCATAATGATTGAAATTTATATAAAAATTGGATTCAGATTATAATTCTTATAAATGATCTCCTGTATATTTGGGTTAAACTCTTATGGATGGATATTAGTATAAAATCCATAAAGGTAAATTTATATCTTCTCATGGGTAGAGTGAGCTATTATAAAAACCTCATATTAGTGGTTAGTCTAAGACTTTCGCCTAGAGTTATGAAATTTATGAAACCATGAAATTAATGTGTATTAGGTTGGGCTAGAAATATTGAGAGTTACGATTCAAATAGAATAATCTATGGTATATTATGTATTATATACTATGACCACTCACTAGTAAATCTATAGTCATAATTTTTTTAAGATAAATTATCCAATGAATCCTATGCCTTATGTTTTTTGAAATTTCAACACCTTTGGTAATGAAAAGGGAGCATGGTTTTAATTTTCAATCATGAATAGAATCATTAACTATGATTAAGGTGACATTTTATTTTCTTGTATTAGTAATATATCATAATTATTGTAGGTAGAGAATAGTTTAGCACTTAAAATACTCATATAAATTTCAATTAATTCAAGGTGTCCTTCAAAATCCATGAAGAGATGAATTTTACTATTCAATGATAATGAGATCCTTGATCAAGTTGAGTGAGGCCTTTAATTTAGAAAGAGGTTTTACTATTATTCAATTTATCATTCCCATAGTTGAATATTAATTTTTGGGAATCCTAGAAGTGTGTTACCCCACATGGTCAGTAATATCATTAAAGTGTTTCATGAAGAATTATTAGGGTTGTAACCATATCATGATTATGATTTTGTAAATGAATTATTTTTTATTATACAAACCATTTCAATATTATCTAACCATATGGATTTTGACTAAAATGGGAGATGAAAAATAAAATGGAAGATTTATAATAAAAGGGAATTATATTCCTAAGTGCGACTCCTTGATCAGACAAGTTGTTGTTTTTCAAAATGGATGATAGGACACTAAGGCCATGTGTCGATAAACGAAATCTAAATTCAGTGATGATCAAAAATAAATGTCACATTAATTGTATTTAAAATAATTTTGGAATGTTAAAGGTTAAAATAGGTTTCTATGATTGAAATTCGATCAGGGTACCAACAACTCATGGTAAGGGATGTGGAAAACCGAAATATAATATTTTGAAGTAGTTACGGACACTAAAAATATCATGTGATATTGTTCGTGATAAAGAACCTCATAATTATTTATGGATTTTAAGAATAAAGTATTCCAAATATATCTTGATTTTTTTAGTATTAGTCATGGAAGGAATATTTATGATTACATGTCAAAGCAGTAGAATGTGAAGCATTTTTGGATTGTTATTGTAACGACCCGAACTATTATAAATAATATTTCACTTTTGATTTAATTAAATATAGAATGTATATACTATGTTTTGTATTATATCCAACTAAATTTAAATGACCATTCATTATATTTAATATTGATAATATAATTTGTCAATAGTGTTCACCTGACTTATATAAATATATGTTTTTAACAAATCCATTGGGAATAAACAATGGAAGTGATGGCCTTGACCAATATGATCTTACACAATATATAACATTGAAAAGATAATCCAAGGGAGATGTAATTTTTGTGATTTTTCCTAAAACAATATTAATCTATGATCCAACAACATAAACATGAGTGAAACAATTTACAGGAGATGTTTAATCCGATCGAGATCACGACCAAAACCATGTTCCCCGAATGACCCCAGGAAAGCACCACTATCACAAACCGTACCTTTAGGTATTATGCTGGTGTAGTAAAGGGATATGCATTAATACCCTCTAAATAGGAATATATACATTATTTTTACATTGTAATGAATTTAATATCATCCTTCTATTATTATTTGAAAATGAATTTTAAAGAAGAAATGTAATTTTTGGTTAATATTAAAATTTGTCTGATAAATTTATTTTGATGAATTAATGGATATTTGAAATAATTGATATTTTAATAAAATATTATTATTAAATAAGTTTTATTCAATATAAATGATAATATAATATATATGATGTCAAATGTAATTTTTCTTAGGGTTCGAAAACATTTATTGTCAAAACCCATCAGTTTTCAAAAAATATAAGTTTCTTATTTTTAAAAGTGAAAATTCAATTATATAGATAAAATGAATATTATTTTTGTAATCATGAGTTTGAAATTATCGAATAGTTAATTTCTCATTATTTTCGGAGATAGTTGAATTTTTGGGTAAAAATTAAATGTCGTTGAAATATGTGGTGAGTTTTATTACATAATAAAAGACTAATAGTGTTGTAATAAATACTATAAAAGGTATTGTCATCCAAATATATTATTTACTTTAAATCAAGTAATTTTATTTTTTTCATTTAATTTATAAATTGTTAGTGAATCCTCAATGAATTATAATATATTTTATTATTTTAAAATTATTTCATTGAATGTGTGACTCCCCACCACATAAGAAAGGGAATTAAATTATTAACATTGGAACTAAGACATATAAAATAATGTAAAACACTCCCCTTTTTATTAATACATTGTCAAAAACCCTGATATGGTTTGCAGTTTTGATAATTTTACTATGTAGTTTCCAAAACATATAATAATGAAATCCACATTTTTTCCTATATAAACCCACCCTAGCTCACATTTATCTTAACTAAAACTCATGGGAGCATGACCACAATCTTACCTCTGCTCCCTAGAGTCCTCCCAAGGAACCTCCAGTCTTATAAAATGACTCTCCCAAGCCCTTGGAGTCACAAATTCAAGTAAATGATACACACCTTCCACTCTTTCCTTCAGTTCAATAACATTTTTTTAAATTATTCATTTTAATTTCAATTGGTTATGTTTTTATTCGACTATTATAATTCCATTACTAACTACTTTTTATTATTTGAGAGATTTCTATCATTTAAACCCTTTCATTTAACCCTTACCTAAGCCATTACTATGCTGAAATATTGTATGTGATTTTTCACCTTCTTCTTTTATCAATATTTCTATTTATGTTATGCCATTTAATATTCATTTTCATATATGGGATATTTTCAACAAATACCCCCCCCCTAATTTTCATTTTATTTATAAATTATGATATCCAATTTCTCTCTCATTTAACCCTCATAATGACCTTTGTGTACACAAGTTACCATGGAAAAATGTTTTAAGGGTTCTTTAATTTCTCAGATATCTTTATGTTTTGTTATTATATTTCACATTATATTTCAAATTACTTATGTAGGGGAATGTATTTACATGCACTTCATACATTAAATTTCATGTCTATGTGTTGATATACCCATTTCTCTATCATCATCCCATTTTATTAATTTCTATATGAAATCAATATGTTGTCCGGATTGTAACATGACTTTCCTTGCAAAAAATAAATGTGTAGTGAATACTATACCCATTTATATGCCAATGTTATTCTCCATTATAATCATATAATTATTAGTTTTGGACATACATGTAACAATTAAAAATTACATTATTATGGAATAAATTATGTGGTTTAATGAATCAATGATTATATTATCTATGTGGCCCAGTAAAGCACATGAATAAAATGATTAAAAAGGGTGTTCCAGGATATCACCCCAACTCATTGGGTAATTTTTAGTATCATGTTACATCATGTTGGGACATGGGTGTACCTGATTCCTTTTGGGGGATTTTTTCCAACTAAGATGTCATATAGGGTTTGGCCTTAACTTATGTTTATGATACAATGTTTTAATTTGATTCCACATTCCCCATGTTATGATTATCATTCTATATCATGCCTTATTATTGATGTTATATTTATTCTCTATTGATATGAAAATTAACTGACATTTGTTATCAACTTCATTGTTTAACATGTTTATTCCTTTACTGCTCTCTATATTTCACCCTCTTTATGTATGTACCAACGATATCCCATGCAGTTCTATGTTCGGTGAATTATTATAATCATGTTAAAGAAGTTTTCAATAATTAATTATATCACATATTTTAAGATATTATGTAATGTACCTAATATAATGAAGAAAAAAACATATTCTTCTATTGGGTTGTATTATTTGTAGTTTTATGTATTAAAATGTTAATTAATGTGTAACAATGATATGGATTATTATAATTTGTATCAGATGATAGGTTTAGTTATTTTTGATTTTAGGATATGAAAACCCTAGTGAAAATCTTTAAGAACATGACAAAATTTATGAAAACTTCCCTAAATTTTGTTATGTATAAATTAAGTGGTTTACTAATAAAATACATCCATGTTTGGATACTAAAACCAGATGTGGTTCTGGCACAAATGTACTTAGGAGTAATAAATCTGACAAGGTGTTTTAGGCCTAATTCAGGGTAACTTGGTACAAAACAATGATCCTTAATGCACAACATGTTTCACAATCCCATAGGATATTATTTGGTAAATTCATATTCTCAATATGAACCACTATAAATGGAAAAAATTCATATAACAATATGTGTTAGGAAATAGATCAAAGATAGTATATATTAAAGCATTAAAATCCATGATTTAATGAGGTAAATTAAATTTATAAGTTATCCCTTTAATTTTATCAGAATCCCCTTTACATGTTTAATTTTAATATACACATCCAAAATTTTAATTTTTCATTCTAGCCAATGGCCTGAAATAGGAGGAATCGTCTTAAGAACTAGTGAAATGGGAATTGTTATGATTTCCCAATCCGATGGGACTTGGAATCAAAATCTTTTCATGATAAAATATCAGTTAATAGATGATCTAAAAAGAAACCATGGTCAAGAGGATCTCCCAAAACCCCCTAAGATAGTACAAGCCTAAATAAATATTTTCATGTGACAAATGCCTCCTATTTTAATGGATCATCTAATCAACTAATCAAAGAGAAATGAATAAACTCGATTGAAAATATCATCATTATCATTAAATGTTTTGAAAAAGTGAAGGTTATTCTTTATATTTATCATATGCATTGTAAATTTTACCAGTGGTGGATATTGAGAAAAAAATACAAATCTAGATGAATATATTGATTAAATGGAGTTGAAGGAATTTTTTTCAAAAAAAAAAATTAATTTTTTTTTCACCTCACCCCTAATCTAAAAATGGGATGATATTTCATCACTGAAGAAATATGGTGGTTAAATTATTGAAGTGTGTGAGGAAATATTCATAAGACATGAACAATACACCTTAAATTTTATTGTTACCCCAAATACATGGTTGACCGCTTCTTTAGTGGCCTAAATCCTAGTGTACAAATATCCCTCAAAATCGGTGACATTGATAGCTAGGATGAAATTGTCTAATGTGACCTAAAAATTTAAATAGAGATCGATGAATCTCATGGGTACAACATAGATAAGACATGGGAAGTGGAGTTTTTTATGGTGGTCCAATGGATAAATCCAAAGGGGATAAGAAATTTCTGCATCCCACTTTTCAATGGGTTAGAAAAAAAGATCCCCAAAATTGCATATGGTGAACAAGGAAATGATTTAGTTGTGGAAGAGAAGTGTGCCTAACCAAAAATTATTGATAGAGGAAAAACAACAATTTCATAGAGGAAATGAATTTTTTTCTCAACCCTAAATGTGTTTTTCACTACTTTAACAATAACTAACTAGGGCTCTTTTTTGAATAAATTCAAAAAGGCAAGGTATTTTGGAGGCAACCAATAACCTCCAACGTAGCATGGTTAAGCATTTAGATCACTACCGCTGAAGTGAATCTAGTAAAGGATGTGGTGACATGAACTCTAGTAATAAATTCATTAATAGAAAACATACTTTTTGATTTTATTTGTACCCATTAATTTTTATCACGAATTTTTACTAGAACAATAAAAACACCTACAAAAATCATGGTAGTAGTGATGTCGGTGAAAATTAAAAATTGGGAAATTTTTGCATCCCATATATAAAACTAAAACCTATCATAATTTAGGGGATGAAATTTCTAGAGAATATCATCATACTCAATTTGTTAGAATTTGATGAAATTCAATGCATGGATAACATAAATTTATATGAGAAGGAAAACACTCTCGGCATGGCGAATCAACCTCTTATTCGAGAAAATTTCAAGGAAGATGGCCAATATTAATTAGAACCATCATCTCAATAATTAATATTACTACACCATGAGAAAACCTATCTATCAAAAATTATTGAGTCTTTGGAATGTATCTTCCTTGAATACATGCATATTGTGGGGGAATTCACGAATGTGTTTCCTATAGATTTTCTTTGTCTTCCTCCATGTAGGGAGGTTTAATTTTCAATCCAACATATATATGGTGAATTGGATATATCAAAGATGTCATATATGATGTATGCTTTGAAACATGAGGAGCTAAAGGAACAACTATACGAGAATCTAGAAAAAGGGTTTATACACCCCAAGAGCTTCACCATGGGGGCACCAGTCCTCTTCATCAAGAATAAGGGTTATTCAATGCTCCTTTGCAGTGATTATCATGAAATATACAATATCATGATAATGAATAATTATCCTTTTCTATAAATTGATTACATGTTCTATTATCTATTTGGAGCACAATAATTCTCCATTTTTTGATTTGTGGTCCAGATAATACCATATTAGTGTGAAGAGGGAGGATATCCCCAATAATTCTTTTTGTACAAGGTATGAGAACTACAACTTCATAGTGATGCCTTTTGGACTAAATAATTCAATAGAAAACATCATGGAATTGATGAATAGAGACTTTAGATAATACCTCAACAAATTTGTTGTAGTTTTTGTATATGATATTCTAATATAATCCAAAATCAAAAAGGATCAATAAGAGTATTTGAGCACTATGATAATGACATTGTGAAAGGAGAAGTTATATGCAATGTACACCACATTTTGTTTCTAATGGAAGGAATTATAATTATCAGGGAATATCATCAAAATCAATGGGGGGTTATTGGATCCTTCAATGAATGAAGTACTTGAGAAATGGAAAAGGCCAACATCCATCACAGATATCTATATCATCCTCCGGTTAGATAGATATTATCACCAATTTGATAGAAATTTTTCACAATTATCAATCCAACTTACCACTAAAAAATTGATAGGATTTATGTTTCCTTGGAATGCTGAATGTGAGGAAAGACTCATCAAAATGAAAAGTAGGCTTATCACCACCCATGTTCTCACACTACCTGTAGGTGGGGAACTAATCGTAATATCCACTGATGCATGATGGAAGATATTAGGATGTGTGTTGATGAAAAATGCTCAATTTGTTTCCTATGCTTCAAGGTAGTTGAAAATTCATTAGAAAAAATATACCTTGCATGATCTAGAGTTGGCAGTGGTGATATTCTCTTTGGACATTTAGAAGAATTATCTCATTGGGGAGAAGTTTTAAATATATAAGGATCAAAAATGACATAAATATATATTTATATAGAAAGAGATGAATTTGCGCCAATGAATATGGTTAGAGTTCATTAAGGATTATGAAGACTCAATCCAAAACCATCTTGAGAAAGAAAAAAAGTGGAGGATGGTCAATGTTGAAAGAATCCCGCAATTATATCATCAATTGGAATTGAGAAGGATATGATCCTATTGGATTTCAAGATGATTTACATGGGAATCTTATGGAAAAAACATCATCAATACTTTTAAAAATTATTTCTCACCAATATATTCTAGAAAGGATAACAAATGCACACAATGATGAAATAAAAATTAATAAGAATGTGGTAACAATAAGAAAGGTAAATCCTTTGAATTAAGTGCTAATGAAGTAGGAATTGTGTGATTTGGGTCAAGACTATTTTTTCTACAAAATCCTAATTTATAGAGGGAACTATTGGATGATGCACATAGATTGAATTTCTCAATTCACACAGGAAATACAAAGATGTATCGAGATATCTAAGGGAGTTATTGGTGGGATAACATGAATACGGAGACCACTGATTATACATCAAAGAGCATAGTATGTCAAAATTTGAATAATTAAAGGATGAAGTCTAACAGGATAAAGAAACCATTACACATAATAACATGAAAATGGTATAAAATCACTATGGAATTTTTTATCAGACATCTAATAAATTATAAGTGAAATAATGTTATTTGGGTTATTATTTATTGACTTTCAAATAATGAATAATTCATTTCAATTTGAGAGAATGTTTTATAAGATCAAATTGAATATATATATTCATTAGGGAAGTGGTAAGGCTGCATGGAGTGCCACTATAGATTTTTTTTATCGAGATCCAAGATTCAAATATATGTTTTGGAAATGCATTCTGCAATATCTAAAGATTGATGTGATCTTTAGTATGGATTATCACCCTCTAACTAATGGCCAATATGAGTGGACTATCAAAACACATTAGTAAATAATTAGGTCTATCTTAATTGTCTTCAATGAAAAATGGTACAAGAATCTCCCACTAGTCAGATTCTCTTACAATAATAGACCCCACTCAAACATCCAAATGGATACTTATAATGAATTTTAGGGGAAGAGGTTAAGAACACAATGAATGTTGGGATTATTTTTGGGAACATAAAAGTAATGGTCCTGAAATGGTAGAATAAATGGAAAAGAAGGTTCAGTCCTTTTCACAGTACATCAAGGATGATCATAGTAGATATAACAGAAATACAGAAAATCGTCGACATGATAATAAAATTGATGTTGGAGACATGGTATTCCACTACATATCTCCATGGAAGAGAGTGATGAGATCTCGGATGAGTGGAAAGCGTAGTCCATGGTACATCAAAACTTTTACGATTCTTGATCGTATCAGAGTACTAGCCTATAGAATAGCACTCCCACCAAATAAGTCTCATGTACATGATGTATTCCAAGTATCCCTCCAAAGAAAGTACATACTATACCCATCACATGTACCCAATCTAGAGGTGGTTACATTTTATAATGACCATTCCTATGAGAATAATCCAGTGATGATTTTATATCATAGAAAAAGTTTTCAAAAAAACAAGATAATTCCCCTCGTCTAAGTGTTGTGGGGAAACAACATGTTTGAAGAAGAAATCATGGGAACCAAAGTAGGTGATGAAGAAAATGTACCATAATCTGTTTTAGTGTTGGAAATGTATAATTTGAAGTTGAAATTTTTATAGGCGGTAATATTTTAGTGACATGAATTGTAATAAATAAATTTCCCATATATTATTTAATTAAATATAGAATTCATTCATTTATTTTGCTTTATTAAATCCAGTTGTATTTAAATAATTGGTATGTATCTTCACCACTAATAATATACTTGTCAAACAGTGATCACCTGATTACTATAAAGATTATGTTTTTAAAAATCATTTTGGCATAAAAAAACGACGCGATGGCCTCATTCAGTAGGATCATACCCTATAAATCCCATTTATCAGAGAATATGAGGGAGATAGAATTTTGCAGCATTACCTAAGACAATGTTGAAGATGATAAACAACACCTTATGCCTAAGATAATCTATTTAATGGAGAATTTCAAGCTCATAGATATCAATACCCAAACCAAGTTCACCGAATGACCCCATGAATGCCCCACATTCGCACACCATACTCTCAGGTAGAATGATAGTTTAATAAATGGATATACATCAAGACCCTAGAAATAAGAATATATAAATTACTTTTTATAAGGTAATGAATATATTTTTCTCTTATTATTGAAACATTGAAATTGATTTTTTAATTTGGAAACATATTTTCAGTTAATATTCAAATACAATTAAGAAATATATTTTGAGGAATTTATGGATTTTTGAATTAAATAATTTTTTAAATAAATATTATTATTAATTATATTTTATTGAATATAAATGTTCATATAAATTTTATGATGTCAAATGTTATTATTTTCAAGGTACAAAAATTATATTGTCAAAACCAATCAATTTTAAAAAAATGTTACTATTTTTTTAAAAGTGAAAAATAACATATTTAGAAAATAATTTAGATAAAATAAATATTATTTTTTGGAAAAGGGATATCAAAATAATTTAAAGGTTAATTTTTCAAGATTTATTTAGACTATTGATTTATTGGGTAAAAATTAAAAACCATATAAATATATGTTGTGGTTTATGACATCATAATGGACCAAAAGTGATGTAATAAATACTTAAAAGTATACTCAGAAAAATATATGTTTTCCTTAATAAAATGTTATTTAATTTTTATTTTATTTATTTTGTAATGCGATAGTGAATCATTCAAGACATATATTATATTTGAATATTTTATAATCATTTTTTGAGAGTGTGACTCACCTCAACATAATAAAATGAATTATTTTATTTTCCTAGTCCCTTACGCATATAAAATAATATAAACCACTCCTCTTTTTCAAAATCCCTGGGGAAAATCGTGGGATGTTTTTTTGTTTTTGAATATTTTATTATTTAGTATCCAAAACTAAAATAACAATAAGGTCCCCTAATTTCCTATATAAACCCACCCAATCACTAATTTATCTTCACTAAGTCTCCTTCTAACACTACCAAAATCATCCCTATACACAATACAGTCCCCCTAATGTTACACCATACTTTCAAAAATCCCCACCCAATCCTTTTTATTCACACATTAATGTAATGGATCCCCACATTTTTCTCTTTACTTCAAATCATGAACTTTTTTTAAAATTTCTCATTATAATTTTAAATTAGTTATGTTTTAATTGAATTATTATAATAAAATACTATCCAATTAATGTTATTTTTAATCATATATAATTTTTAATTCCTCATTTCTTGCCTCATCTAGGTCATTAATATGTTGAAATTTTGTATAGTATCTTCCCCCCTTTTCTTTTATCAGGCATTCCTTTTATGTTATTTCATTTAATTTCTTTTTTCCTATGTTGGTATATGTTCACAAATATACCCTTACTATCCGTTTTATGTATAATTATTATAACCAATTCACTCTCATTTGACCCTCTTAGGAACCTTTATATACACCTGTTACTATGCTGAAATTTTATATGGATTATTTCCTTTCTCCCCTGCCATCATGTTTCTTTATTATGTTACACCTTGTAATTCCAATTACATATATTGGGGAATGTTATTTAATGTCCCTATTAATATACATTTAATATATAAATGATAATATTACCATTTTTCTCTCATCAAAACATTTTATTAATTTCAATATGATGTTGTTATGCTACCAAATTACACCATGATTTTCCATGCCAAAACAATTGTGTAGTGAATACCATACCCATTTATCTATCAATGGTATTCACCTTTATGCACATATACATACTTATTTTTAAATTACATGTATTTATTACACATTCCAAGATCATGGAGTAAATTATGATGCTGAATTAATCTATGATTATATGTTCTATGTGGAACTTTTAAGCATGAGAATGAAATGATTATAAAGGGTGTACCCTGATAGAACCTCATTTAATTGGGTAATGTTCAGTATCATGATATTTAATTTTGGGATAGTTGTGTACCTAATTCCTTTATGGAATTTGGACCACCATGATGTCTGGAGGGTTTAACCTTGACCTATGTTTATGGTGTAGTGTTTTATGTTATTTCCACATTTCCCATTTTAGGATTATCATGCTATATAATACCTTATAATTCATGTTCCTTTTAGTCTCATTTTATATGTATATTTTCTAAAATGTATTATCTTATTCATGTTATTCCTTTTTATTCCATTACTTTAATTCATTACTCGCCCTTTTTTATGTAAGTCCACAAGATATCCTGTGCGTTTTCACGTTCGATAGAGTATTATGATCATTCCAAGGAAGTTTTAAATAATGTATTATATCCCATTTTTTTATATTTTATTTTATGTACATAATTTAACAATGAAACTAGAGCAATAGATATTTTGGGTTTCATTTAATGTTATTTTATTTCATAAAATATGTATTAATGTGTAAAAAATCTAGGTTGTTATAGTAATGGGAATTATCCAAGACCACCTACATTATTCCAGGATGTCTAAATGTAAATTATATATCCAAGAATTGAAATTATTAGTGAATTTTGAATGAAAAAAAGAATTTTTGTTGATCCATAAAAAATGAAATTCATTATATATCTAGAGGATCCCAAGAATGATATTAAAATTATGAGCTTCCTTTGATGGTAGTTTTCCACTATTGTTTTATTAGGTAATTTTCTACGTATATGTATATATATATATATTGAATGTTTTAACAAGAAATGTTGTAATGTATTCCTGAACATTATAATTTAATGATTTTTTGATGAATTCAACAAAAATATAACTTTGAAACTCATCATGATACTACTAGAATCTGGAAAGCAATACTAGATTTATTGTGTTTCATAAGGTGTGGTATTGGGATAAGTTTTGATGATTAGGAATCAAGTTTTGTCTTATTGATATTGATAGATACGACCATACGAGTGGAATTATCCTACCAAGTACCTAGAGTTTTCATGGTTATTCAAGCACTAAACTATTATAATAATTTCTTATTTTTAGAGAATTTATAGTTTTTTAAAAGCCTAAAATCCCTTGAAATATTTTACCTAAGGGGGAAATAAATTGAATGTAGATGTTATATATGGAATAAATTTAGAATTATTAATTTAATCATGTTTACATTACATGTATAATTAATGTAGTTTCCTATTCTTTGAGATGAAATGTGAAATCTCAAGACGTTATGAAATCAAAAGAGCATTGGAACGTCATGAAATTTACAGCAGAGTTACATTTCGAGTTAAGGTAATTATAGAATGTCCTATATCTAGATGGAATCCAATTTCCCCATCCATTATTGATATTATTCCCATGAGTTGATAGAATATTGATAATTCTATAACTTTAGGAAAGAAAAATATATTGGGGATACCCCTAGTCAATGGTCACTTCCTTCAAAATTCTATCTTTGCTATAGAAGTAAGATTATTGTAACCTATTTAATTGTAATAATTTTTATGAATGATTTTATAATTTCCATATTGTTTTAAATTTTGGGGAAACCAATATATACAATATTTAGAATCTTCAGATTTGGTTTCCTTGCACGAGGAGAGATGTACATAATTTGGTTTCTTAGTGCTATAATTTTCAACATGTAATGGCTAATCACTAATACTCATCAGGTATGTTTCAACCATTACCCATATCAAATTGGAAGATGGATGAGGTGTCAATAAATTTCGTATCATATTAGTTAATAACCTCATGGATGGAATGGTATGTTGTTGGTGATTTAATCTTTGATAAAATATTCTCAAATTTTTACCAGTTAAAGATTAAATAAGGTGAAAGACCTTTTTAGATTGAATGTACAAGATATCAAGAGAATAAATGATATTCCTTCATCAATAATATCATAATTGGACACATTCATTACACATAGATTTTGGAAGGTCCTCTAAGAAGAGGTGTTTGTAAAGATAATGTTATTTATGGATTACCACCCCAAAAATGATTACTGTATATAACATACTAATTAAATGCATAAAAAATGATTCTTTCATTATCATGGACTATCAAGGTATATGGGACTCCAACATGGGATAAGTTGATTTTACCTTGTAAAATTGTTACTTTTATTCTATTGTGATGTCCCAATTTGAGGCTCTATATGGGAGATTATTCCATTCTCATCTTTGTTGTGTAGTGGCACTCAAAACATCTATGTTGGGACCGATCAAATATATGGAGATGATCAAAAATACCACAAGCATTTAGAAGGATATATTGATGGAACAAACTCAAAATAATTATCTTGAAAATCTCCAAAATCTCCCACTAGAATATTTTGTGGGAGACTATGTGTATTTTTTATTATATCCCCATTTGGACCATCATAGTTTGGGAATATAGGGCATGCTCACCTCGTGATATATTGATCAATTTGAGATCACTGAGGGGGTTGGGAAAGTGTTTTATCAGTTAAACACTCTGCACATTATAGTAGTAATTCATAATTTTATCCATTATTATAAACTGATGAAATACTAACATAGGCCATCTAATATTATTAACTAAGAGGATCATTTCATTGAGTTATATTTATCATTTACTAAGAATCTAGTTTGAGTCATTAACTGCGAAGATATAGTGCTTCATTGAAAATATATATTATTGGTTCATGTATTGTGGAATCATGGATTAGATTAAAATGTATCATTTGATAGAGAAGCCCATATGAGGTAGAAGTAGCTCTATTTTATTCAAAATTGTGATTTGGATTGATATTTCAGGGGCCTAAGGCGGGATGGTGAGGATAATTTTTACACCCACATCCTCTTTTCCATTTATTTTTTGAGTGAATTTATGAGCATTTATTTTATCTCTTGTTTTGAGGTAATTTTTATTAAAATTTTAATATTGGTTAAACAGTTTTTATGTTTTACAATTGTTTCATGGTTAGATCAAATCATAATACAATTGTTGTGCCACCTATGAATGGTTGTTTTTTAAATGTTGGTGCATAGTTTTTAAAAAATATGGTCTGAAAATATAACATATAGTAACATTGTTTATGTACTGAAACCAATTTATTTGATTACCTAGTGATTGGGCTTCTTCACATGTATTTTATTGAGTTTTTCTAAACATTATTGAAGGTTTCTAGGCCTATTCATGGTTTGGAAATTGTTTGAGAAGGGTTTGAAAAAGTGTGAATCCGGGATAATATGGGGTCAAATAGTGGGTGCATGTTTAGAAAAAGTGTAGCCAAATAATGAAAGGCATCTAGTGGCTCTGTTATGGGTGTACAGTTTGTGAATTGTTAGTGAAAAACATGTGACTTATCCAAATACACTTTAGAGATGGTAATTAATTTTATGATGATTTTAATTAAGGATATGTAACCCTTTATCCCTAAACTACCCCCCTCAAAGCTAAATCAAGTATTTAGATCTTGTGAGACCTATAGATCCATTCTGTCTTCCAAAACCTCATTTCATGGTGGATCAAAGCACCTATTGAAGAAGTGATCATATTTCAATGAGTTATTTTCTTCTTCATATTATATATTCCTTGTTATCTTTATTTATTATTCTTAATGGTTGAGATATTCTTGAGTTTTGTTAGATCTTGGTGGATTTATGCAGAACTATAAATATAGGATTCCTCTATCTTCGTTTAAGATCTATCTTCTTATATATGATGATCACCATTGAAGGTAAAACATCTCAGATTTATTGAGGTTGTATTCCTTATTTTACATGTTTGTGTTTCAATGATATTCCTTTTTTTGGTGATTCATTATTTCTAGATAAATTCCTAGATACATGTTTCTTAATTTATAACAAATGTTCTATGTTTTTTCTCATTTAATTCCTGGTAAATTCTTCTTTGGCCCTATTCTATTTTAATTTATTGTGGAATTAATTTAATGGATAATATGTTATATTTCTAAACATTTTTAAATTTTTTTAAATTCTATGGTTGTTTAGATTTATTTTCAAAGAGATATTAAAGGGTGTTTTAGTGAAATTGAGGGATTTGTACTAGGTTTATATTTAAAAAATGAACTTTGATGATTTTAATGATAATAATTTAACTATTTTATGTCTTCAAAATAGTTTCAAATGCTTGAATTTATTAAATGACAAAGAACCCACTTTAAATGATTTTACTATTATTTTTGAAAATATTGATCCTCGATTATTTGTAATAAATGATTTATTCAGATGGAAAGTGGGTGTAAACCCATAGTTTGAAATTTATTCAATCCCTTTTAAAATTATAATAATAAAATTAAATGATTTTTGGATGAATCAAGATATATATTTATTTAAAAGTTCGATTTTTCATTTTTATGGATCAATTTTTAATGGAATTGAGTATTACTTCACTTTTGAATATTGGATTTTTAAAAAGAAATTTAAATTAATTGATGATTATTTTCATGGTATGCATGTCATTTTATCAATGAATTTTAAATTCCAATGGTTATGGTCACCCTTTTTGCATGTTTAAATTTTTTAAAAGTATTTGAATTTAATTGATGATTATTAAAAGCATGGTTAGATCATTATGATGATCCTATGTTGTTATAATACCATAATGTACCTTTTTTATTTCACTTACCATTTCTAGGTACTGGAAAAGGGATTATTCACATTGAGGGAATTATGGGTGATAATGAGATGTTTTGTTAAGGACAAGGCCCATGTTTGATAAGGATCCATGTGTGATCCTCAAAACTATATTACCTCACTCACCTATTTTATCTAGTCATGGTAATCAGGATAGTTATATGGTATGAACTAGATATACGCATCACTATTGGACTCACACCCTTCTAGTGGATCCATTGAGATCATTATGGGTTCAGGATAAGGACTTGTGGCTAGGAAAGATAGTGTTCATGGAAATGGTTTTATTTAGACCAATGATACAATATGTAAGACTAGAAATTGGTCATATTGTATTGGATTATCTATTAATAGGTTGACTCACTATAATACCTAGGTTGTTCCCATGACATCTGTATTGCTGATCTCGATAAATGACAACATTTTTTTATCACTATTAGGAACTATAATTTCCTTTATTTATTTATTTATTGATAATATTCACCATGAATATATTGTATTGATTCTTGTTCATATTTATAAATCATTTTCACATTCTCATCATTTTTTGATTATTTTACTTTATATTTTGAAATTACTGTCAAATATTTGAAAGAATGTGTTTAGTTTTTAAATGGTAAAATGGCTTGTTTTATTGGTAATGTTTAATAAATTGTTTTTAAATGTTTAAAACTCTATATTAAACTAATCCACATACTCTATTATTTTTACACCTATTTTATCATATTTTAATTATCTTATGAAGTAACTATATAAAATATTTGGTGGAATCTGACTAGGATCTTAAGATCACACCCTTATTTTTACTTTGGTGTTTTCACTCGTACATTATATTATAGAATGTTTTTGTTCTCTCACCTTACATTGTGGGTTCATTCATGGGTGTCCAAGGGTGGGTGACATGGGACATGGTGGGTGGTTTTGGACCACCAGGAGATAGGTTTAAGTGGTCATGATCATATTCTAATTTTCACAGTTTCTCCATGTACATGATATGTATGTATTAATTGATATATATATATATATAATGATTTTTTTAATTATAACATATTATTTTAGAATTTTAATTGTGAAATCCTTCCCAATAGTTATTTATTAATACCCATATGCTCGTTACTGAACTATGGAGATTTTGAATTCTATTTTTGTTAGTGTTGAACTGGATCGTGTATTAGATTAGATGGTATCATGCATTGGTTGGAGACAAATGGTAAGAAAGGATGTTTTTACATAATGGGATATACGTTCATTTAAAATCCATATTTTATTTTGGGTGAGTAATTGTATAATTGAGATTTCGAATGTGTCAACAATCAAGAGGTAGTATGTGAGTTGGATCTTTATCACCACCCCATCACATCGATTCTTGTGTTACTAGGTATGTTGGGACTTCAGTATTTCTTTTGAGTTTTTTTCTGGTGATAAATTAATTTTATATTATCAATGATAATATATTTGGTTTTTGGAAACTCTTATTAGTTATTGATTTATAATGGATGGATGCCCACAATGTAACCATGTTTTCAATTTTTGGTAAACTGTAAAGAATCAGTGAGGGTGATTTGGAAATCTAACCACAAATAGTTGTGATTTGTTTGTTTAGTTTACCAAGACATTCAACAAATATATTTTTAGTTCTAAAAAGGGTATAATATTTAAATATTATCCATTTTTATACTAGTGACTTCACTCATGTGTGGTCAGTGATGTGGGTTATTTCATTCCCTTGTATGGTTGTTTAAAATTTATTCCCTTATTAATAATTTATATACCATGTGAAAACTAAATTATGAAATAAATAATGTTTTGTAAAGTTATTTTAGAAATGTCATAAATTATAAAAAATGTGAGTTTTACGAAATTTTTTCTTTGAAAAACTAATTATCAAAGTCTATTATATGACATGGTAAAATAATATTTTATGAATAAAATTTCGGTTGTAATGGATTTAAAGGGAAATGGTTTTTGTTAATTTGAAAAAGGGATTATTTATTTATAAACCATGAAATAATTTACATGTGCTGGTAAAAGTGTTTTTGAAACTAAAATATAATTATAACAAGATTTATCATTTCTAATTAAATGAGTAATGTCTTATAAATGGTGTAATAAATTTTATATGAAATTAATGACTCATTTATTAAAGAGGGTTGTTATTTTTTTCAATGATTTTTTTTCTATTTTTGAGTGTTCTTTGATGTTTGAGTTGATATGCCGATGTTATATGATGTTTAGAAATATCTCCCAAAAATTCCTTCATGAAAGGTATAATATTGGCCCTATGGTCCTGTCTATGGGGTATTTCTTCATGTTTTTTATAATTTTAATCCCTTTTCACCAAATATACCCATACTCCATATCAATTGGTGGAGAAAGTTACTTTACAACCATTAATCCCTAGAAATTTCTTCTTGAGTTTTCATTTACCTTATTATAAAGGATAATGAGGGACTCATGAGGTAGTGGAGTGTCCTTAATAATTTGACATTATCATGGTTACTCTCAAGATTCTTGAAGCTATAAAGGTCCAGTCCATCAAATCATTATTCTTAGAATATGATGAAGATTTTTGGGATATTTTGATTACCTTTGGAATGTATGAAACATTTTCATGGGAATTGTTCAAGTCATTAATCATTAAATGGAAATATCCTATGGATGTGAAGAAGGATAAGTTTTTGAGTTCCAGAGAATCAGTCAAGATATGTTTTTGGCTGTGAATTATACTATTAATTTTTCACCTTTGTTATGTTTTATACAGGGAGTTGATTATATTTAATTATGTAAGGGAACATATTTGAAGAAATGTATTCTCCTAGACCATGTAACCTCCATTCCTATGGAATGGTTGATCATTTAACTATAAATGATTCAAATGGAATTTTCAAGTAGAGTGAAACTAGGAACGCAATAGGAGTCGACAAATTTCTCATTCCCAATTGAAGATGTTCAGTATCCCCATGAAAAGAATAGGACTACCATGTGTTTATAGTGCATAAAACCAAGTAATTCTATGTTATTTTGTTCAAAATATCTAAGAGTTTATAAAAGGTGTGTTCACATAGGTCACATTATGAGGTAATATAATTTGGGAGATTAGAAAAAAAATTGTTTAGAAATATCAGCTCCAGAATGTGGGGGAACAGATGCTTCATGATAATAGGGATCCACTTACAAGCCTTAGAGTGACGATTTTCACAAAGTGGAGGATCTTCTGGATGCTAGCTATTTGTCTCCAAAATGTGGTTACTGTTCATGCAATTCGATTTTCTTAACACCATAGTGGAAAATATTTTAGTTTTTCTTACTTATGGCTTCTCTATTTTGGAAAACATTTTTCTTATTATTTTTCTGATGTTATCTTTTAAAACATGGTTTGGGAAATTTGTGGTTTGATGATTCAATAATTGTTTCATTATTGATATCTTGTTTGTTGTTACTTGGTTTTCCTTATGTTTTTACATAATGGATAGAAATGAATTTATTTATTATGGATGATATACCCCAGGAGAGAGTGGTGCCCTATTGATCCCTAATCTAGTTCTGTGGGATCATTCTAGTTGGACTTGGATAGAACCATGAAATGTACCCATTTAACCGGAATGATATTTATTTTTAATAGACCATTTACACGATGGTGTTTAAATTTGGACTAAAGATGATGTCAAGGTATGTGTCTCAATTTGAAAAAAATATTATTTTAATATTGAGTATATTCCAATGGTTGATATCCTTGTCAATTATTTACCATGATTGTGGATGATTGATCATTGATGTTTCTCCATAGTTAGTGGTGGATGTAACTTCTTTGGGTTTGAGGGGATGTTGTTTTATTATGTTACACTATTTTGGTGAATCTATAACTGGTGGATATACCTGTTATAGGGCTTCATCATTTCTCTAGTTTGAATATGTATAATGATATTGGTGTGTTGATCATAGAGATGTGTGGGAGTTGTTAACCTTTGTGTGAGTCTCACTACCGGACCAAAAACATTTCACATCACCAGATGAGTGATTGATTTGATCTTGTTTCATCATATCCTATATATTGAAGTGGATTATTTCTCTGAATAAAAAGTCATATGGTGGGGAGGATTTAACATCCCATTAATGATTTTTGTTCTTGACTCATTGATTTTATTACCCAATCATTGGGTTTCATTATAGGTTGTTTCTGGAGTTTTTTCAGACTTTTATAGAGGATTCTAGGACTTTGTAGGGTTCGAGCACAATTGTTTGGGGTTTGAAAATGTGTTCAGCGTAGATAGTATGGGGTCCTATGGTTGGAGTATAGTTTTAAAAATTGTTCTGTTAAACCATGGAACACATTGAGTGGCTCTGTTCTTAGCACATGATTTTAAAATTGGTATTGAAAACCATGTGACTTAACACAAGAAATTTTGTAGATAGTTAATAAAGATACAAAAAAATTTATTAATGACCTAGAACCCCCGATTACACCCTAAAATCCTACCACTCAAACCTAAAATGATTCTTTATATTTTGGGAGCCTTATAGATCCATTTAGGTTTCCCAAACCACATCTCTTAGAGGATATAATCACTAATCATTGTTGTTATCATCGTTCGATAAGTTCTTTTCTTCAAGATCATAGATATCCCTTCTTCTATTTCCCACTAATGTTTTTTAAATCCTTGAGTTTTGTTTAAAAGTGATTGATTTTACATGAAATTGTAGATAAATGATATTCCTTATATTTATTCAATATCTATTTTCTTACAACTCATGATGATCATAAATGGAGACACATCTCAGATTCATTGTGGTAGAATTCTTTAATTTACAAGTAGTTCTTTCTATTATTTTCCTTTATTTTGCAATTCATTGATAGTATATAAATTCATAGATATGTGATTCCAAATTTCTAATATATGTTCTAGGATTTTTGTCAATTTAAAATCCCATTAATTCTAATTTGACCATAGACTCTTGAATTTATTATGGAATTCATTGAACGGATATAATCTTGATCTTTCTCAACATTTTTTGTATTTTTTAAACACTATGATTGTTTGGATTTATTTACAATGAAATTTTAAAGCTTATTTTGGGGAAATTGAGTAGTTTTTATCGTGTTTCATATACAAAATGAACTTCCATGACTATAATTATATGAATTTATGTATTTGACATCATCAAAATGGATTCAAATTCTTTAATTTATTAAATGTCCAAGAACACACATTTAAATTATTTTACCTTTATTTTGGATATTGGTTTTCATGGGATATTTGAAATATATGATTTATTCTCATGAAAATAGTGTGTGAAACCATGTTTTTAAATTTATTTAATTATCTCTAAAATTTTATTAATTTATTTCAATTATTTTGGATTTATTTAAAATAGATGATTATATAAAAGTCCCCATTGGTGTTTTTAATGATCAATTTTGAAAGGAAGAGGGTATTAATACCCTTTAAAAAATTAGATTATATAAAAGGCTTTGTAATGAATTGAAAATTATATTAATTCCTTGGTTAGTATTTTAATGATTAATTATGATAAGAATTAGATATGGTTAATCATTTTGAATTTTGGAATTATTTTAAAGCATTTGAATTGAATTAATGATTATTGAAAACCTTATATAAACTTTATGAAGACCCTTTATGTTATAATACCTTAATGATTCATTATTCTTGTACTACCCATTGAAAGGTGTTGGAAAATGGATTATTTACATTGAGGGAATTGGGGATGAGGGAAAGACGTGTTATTAGAGCCAATTCCCATGTTTGAGGAGGATCCTTATGTGACCTCATAACTCGATTACCTCACTCAACTATTTTAACTAGTCATGGGAACCAGGATAGATAGATGGGATGACCTAGATATATTCCTAAATAGTGGACTCACACCCTTCTAGTAGACCTATATAGAATGTGAAGGGTTATGGATATAGACCTGTGGCCAAGGAAGTGGGTTTCTATGGATCTTGTTTTTTTGACCCCTGAGACTAAATGTAATCCCTAAAATAGGTCATGTTGTATCTGATTTACAATTATGATGTGAACTCACTATCACTCCTTGGTTGTACCCCATACATATGTATAATTGATCTTGATATATGACAATGTTGGTTGTCACCGATTGGAACTATAGTTTCCTTTCTTTCTTAATTTATTGTAATTATGCAGCTTGACTCTATTGTGTAGATTCTTGTTCATCATTACAAATCAGGTGCATATTCTCAACTTTCAATAATCGTGTGACATTATTTTTTGAAATGGTTTTCATTGCATTTCAAGGATGTGTTTATTTTTTAATGGTAAAATTGAATATTTTATAGGATTATTTTGATAAGTGACAGTTAAATGTTTGAACACTATTTTAAACTAATCCTTTTAATCTACTATTTATACTCATCTATTAGAATATTTTAATTATCATAGGAAGTAACTACATATAATTTTTTGTGGAATAATAAATTTCACATTAGATCACACCCTACATTATGCTTTTAGTTTTTTCATACCTTTATTATCATAAAAGAGGTGTTTTTACTTTCACATCACTTTGGTGGTTTCATGATTGGGTGACCAAGGGTGTGTGTCTTGTGACAGAGATGGTGGTTGTGGACCACCAAGAGATGGGTTTTAGTGGTTATGTTTCCCTTTTATTTTTATTAGTGTCTCGTTGTACATGATATTTATGTATTGATTGATATATATATATAATGATGTTTTTGAAATTTACTATGTTATTATAATACTTTATGGATTAAATCATTCCCAATGGTAATTTTTTAATACCTATATGCTTCTCACCAACCTTTGGAGATCCAGAATTCTCTTTGGGTTAGTGATGAACCAGATCAGGTATTAGTTTAGATGTTATCCTGGTGAGGCTTGTTATAGACCATGAAATTGCCCATGTGAGGTTGGAAATTATTTCTTAGTTACATCACATCATGGAATTTGGTTTGGAATATCAAGCGAACATCCGTGGAATTAGAAATGGTAAATTTCTATATTTTCCACTCTTCTTTTTATCCACACATCCTTTAACTATCTGAGTTGAACTTCTAACCCCTATTTTAGAACCAAGGCCTTATTTATATCATTTATTATTTATTCCAAGTGATTCTAATCCTAAATATTTATAATATGAACATAAAAAATGATTTCCCTTATTCCCTTATAGGTAACTCCGACCATATTTACTAGTTTTATATTTTCCCCAAATAATTAGAAAATTAGGGTTCTTGGAAGAATATTTTTAGGTCATGGGTTTCAGTGTTTATTCTACTTTCTTCCTTATTTAGGATCCAATTTTATATTTCACTAGATTTTGAATCAAATTTCACTAGTTTCCATGGTTTTTTCTTAATATTGGAAGGTGATTTAATATTTATTCCATTTTTATTTTGTCTAATGATTCTTGATATTCATAAATTTTATTTTTAGTAACATATTAGGGAACTATCTATTGTTTGGTATGATAATCATTGGATATTTCGTAATTTTTGTGTCTCTTAGGTGTATGTAAAATAATTGGGCTTGTTTTAGTTTTCAAAATTGTAATTTTTAAGTGGTTGATACATATGTATGCTGATCATTTACTCAGGCTTAAATAATACTCACAAGTACCTCATAATCCTTTTTGGTGAACCTATGTCAAATTTTATCCCTTCCACAATGTCATACAGGTCATGTAAGGTTTCCATCTCAACACTATTAAAAATGGTGTTATCCAAAAATAAAAAAAATTCAAGACCTTTAGGTTAATAATGTATTATTATAGTAGTCCTTTCCATAATTCTATATGAAATTAAGACCACGGTGATACTATAAATGGTAATAATGTAATGAAATATCATGAGAATGTTTTACTTTTCCATTAATGTTTTACTTTTTTTCTTTGTCCCATTTTTTTAAATTATACCTTATTTCTTGTTTTTAAAATAATTAAACATGGTTAATTTATTTATTATAGTAAAAATATCATTATTATATTTTTCTAACACATGTAATATATGGAATATTTGTTGGGATCATACTATTAACTTTTGCCACACTGTTTATACACACGATTGATGTATAAAAATGTTTTTTTATGATACAAGGAGATACAAGACAAAACTGGCGGGTGGTGGTTGTCTTCATTAGTCTTTTTGTTTCATGAAGGTGGAATGGGGGTGGTTTTACACCTTGTGTCAAATGAAGATGGGTGGTGGTGCCTATTTTTAATTTTTTGGGATTTATAGTTTATTGGTTATCATGTATATTATAGTTACCTAATGAATTACATGTTATAGACTTCGGTACTATGGTTTATGTATGTTCACTGAACCTCTTGGTAAATATATTTATATTTTGATTTTATGAATGATTTGATTTACTCTGTTAATATAGTTATGTGACACATTAGTAATTCTTTCGAAAAACATTTTCATGTTGTGTTTCTTGGATTCTTATCACTTTTTGAATCCCATGGGGATCATGAACTCCCTTTTAGTCATTATAGACCGGACCAAACACCCAGTTAAAGGGATTCCTATATTTTGTTTGTGACATAAGTTATATCGATATAAAATAACTGACACTGAAATTATATATTTTCAATTAGTATCCAATATATATTCTAAATAAATATTTCTAAAAATCATAATGGACTTTTATACATAGAGGCTATATATGTAAACATATTATTTAAATAAAATAATAATAATATCTAATATATTTATTTACATAAAGAAGAATTCTTGATCATATTACTTAGTAACCTTCATTATCAAAAAGGTAACATTAGGGAAAAAAGGGGCGATGTCAGATGATTAGTAAGTGTAAACAGGAAATATATTAATCAATAATCATATATATGCATATATTGAGTATAAGGGTATGTGAACATAAAACAATAATTATAAAATCATACCCAATAATAAAAATATAATAATAATTAGTAATGGAATAAAAGATTACTATGTTAATATTGGAGAAACATAAAAACTTCAATCATGATTTATGAGTTCAAATAATGAAATATCGATTTTTCATAATATTGTTACACCATCATAGGAATAAAAAACTTATTATTTGTTATGGTTAACTATTGACACTATCATATCTATAGAGTCTGAGGACTGATTAGTTACCAATGGTGGAAAATTAGTGGTTCACTTATTTTATGAATTGTTTCCAATTTAAATAGAATATCTTTAAATAGTTAATGTTCTCATTCCACTCAATTATTTATATCAATGTCACCTAATGTTTAGTTTTAATATAATAGAGACTATAAGAGAATATTTCTAATATCCCTTATAAAATACTACCCTATTCTATGTTGTGTAGAAACCCTATTATACATCTTCAATAATATACACAAGTGAATATAACTAGTTAAACAGCCCAGTTAAAATATTTATATAATTTGTTAAACACCCCAATTCCTCCTCTTCATTGATTGGTTAGACACCCCAATCAGAAGACACATGTATATGGTTACACACCCCATCTATAATCTTCGACTTCATTAATGATACAAAGATAGAGAGAACTTATTATTTCCATAGGCTTCCTCTACAAGAATTTTGCAAGCCCCTTCCATGTAAATTATCAATCTAGGTCTTAAAAATTTGTCCTAAATATTTTTTTTATACATAAAACTTCTTTTTGATATTAAATGATTAGAATATTCCATTTTAAATTCCCAAATACCAATACTATCCATTTTTAAAGAACTTACCATATTTCGATACTAATAAATTTTATATGAATATATATCAAGATTCTAAAAATTCATATGAAAAATGGATTTAAAAATCAGTTAATATTTCTCTAATTATATTCATCACTTATATGATAAAATTTCTCCAAAAGATATTTTGTACATAATATCTCAGTTATCAATTTTTTTATAATTTCAAATTTCCATAAAAGATAAAATATTTGTCAAACTCATTAAAAGAAAAATTATAATACCCATTAAAAATACTCAAAATCCCCTGTTATTATATTTCATCTAAAAATGGTATAAGAAACAAGATTAAACTCTTCATATGAAATTCCTAATAATATATGGGTATTCTCTATCAATGTGGAACTAATTAGAAGCACTTGAAGGATTATATTTTTCTTCATTCAATTATATGAAATCAACCTCTATGTCTAAAAAATACATTCATTCATCTCATTTATAAAATGATAGAAATATATGGATTGTTTTATCTTGTAGTAATAGAACACTAGAGCTCATTGTCACATAAAATATATACAAATCATGAATTTAATATCTCATTATTAAATACCACTGACACTATAATTTGAAACATGGATGTTATTCATCTTATAATTATTTATATTTACATACACGTGAAAATTCATGTATATACACTTATTTCAATACTACCGCATTAATCTATCATGAAATTATTTTATCTTAAATCATACATTAATTATAGGCAGCATCATATTTTGTCTTTATCTCTATATGCATGAAAAATGTATTAATACTATAGAAAATTGTATTTTAGACTAACCTAGACATCAGGAGGTCGACGGATTTATATTGGGATGAAATATAAATAATGTTTGAAGTCCTGATAACTAAAGATTCAAAAATGATGGAATAACTATGGATAACAGAACCCTTGAATGATGGAAGAATATGATTCAATTCACATTGACCAGTTTGATCAAATAAAATATATTGAATGACCAAGGTTATATGAGTACAATTAAAAAATAGATAAACATTGCTTTTAAGATCCCATTCGACATCAATCTTACACACATTCGAGTACTCCAATTTAATTTTCTGTGTTCAATATGCCGCACGATTTGAGTAGCCTAGTGTCCAACTACAAAAGCACACCACGCACATGAATCGTGCTTAAATGTCACCCAACACAATGTCTCTAACACCTCCATTCATAGATATGTGCATGCCTATGCACTCAGGTTTTCACAACCTCCTACCATTCCATTCTGGAACATACACCTCATACCACCTCTTCCAATATCGAAATTAACTCTAGTTCCCACCATATATGTGGATAAACATCAGTCTCATGAATAACTCGTTGGATATCCTATTATTTAACAAATCTTTCTAAAAAATAGTTATCCAAAATTAAAAAACATTTATAATAGATCACGTCCATCGAAAATTCTTTTTCAATGTATTCCTCATTTAAAATAATATATTCATACATGGATATTTATTTTTGAATGGTACAAATATAAATTACGGATGAAAATAAACATTTTTATGATCATTATCTTGTTGAACTTTTCAACAATTTTCCATCAGCCAAAAAATGGTTTTCTTTAATTTCATTAAAGATAAGCATAATAGTCATCACAAAAAAGGATTATTGAGACTGCTATAATTAAATTCCCTTAGATGAATCCCTACCAATTCTTCAAGAAAAACCATATTACCTATTAACTCTTTGAAATAAAATGCAACAGTTGTGCTCAATAATATCCACATTGTATATTGATGTTAATAACACTTTATATTAATAAAGTCAATATCTGGTGGTGACATTACCCAAATTACAAATATAAAAATGAAAAGGATAGTGGGTGTATTTTAATATAATATTTCTTATAAAAATAATATATCCAATATAAAAAAATTATATCAAATCACTTATAAGTGAGGGATGATATCATAAGGTTCTCTTAGTAATAATCCTCTAGTAAATCAACTTTATCTCAAGATGGGTAAACTAATTGTAATAAAAAAGATATATATAAACAAGATTGTATATGTTATACATGACCTACCATGCATGTGAAATAAAGATAAAAATTCTCAAGATAGGGGTTTTTAGAACAAGAAATACATGATCCTACACATACATTGATAGACACCTTAGTAAGCTCAGGTGTAAGAAAAAAGAATCCCCCCTTTATATAATATTGAAATGAACAAGGAAATCACCTCTAATTAAAAATATAATATATTACATTTATTATAAAAATTTTGGATTTACATACATCATTTCTCAGGTAAAATACCCCTCAAGGGATGAACTAATATACATTATCAGGGTGAGTTTCCAACCATGACTACCCATAAAAAACATCCTCATTAATATCTATATGTGAGACCCCTAACTATGTCATCGAATTTTTTTCATGTTGTCCTAAAATACATAAATAATAGATAATAAGGTTGAACCTTAATGTATCTCATAATTTACTTTCATGGTTAATATTTCTACTCAACCTACACCATTTTATTATTTCAATATCAAAAAATAAATTACATTAGAAAAATAAAAAAGATTATATATTTAGATAAATTCTCATCAAAGAAACCCCTTAGTTATTTCAACATTCCTGGAAGAGAGATATTATACCAAATATAAATTTATTTGTTTTCCAATCCTTCTAAAAACAAAAAATAACCACTAAATTTTGATCTTCCTAGTTGTTTCTAGATAAGTCCAGTATTATATTATTTCTGTTAAACATCAATGTAGGCATTAATTTTCATAGGGGTAAATGACCTTATTAAAATAATTTCTTATATTTATCATAAATTCATGATGAATGAAATACTTTCTCAGTAAAAGGTAAAATATCCAATACTATTATAATTACAACACATTAGTGATTATTTATTCCCCCTTTAATTTTATAATTTTGATTGAGATAATGTAATATCTGTTATTGAAATAATATTCAAAATCCTTATTATTAGAATCACTATATTCAACCACTTTATCTCATTTGATTTTTCCTTTTCGGATTATTTCAATGGCCACCTCATATTATGATTTCTTTTTAAAGGTGAAATAATTTATAATTCCATATAGAATTAGTATATTATGTAGCTTATCAACTTTCAAATCATATATATATTTTTGGGTTGATATCTTAGGATAAAACTAATCTTGAATATTCTTTAATATATTCAAAAAAATAATTGTATCATCATTATTCTACCCATTACCCCTAATAACACTCACAATGTCATTTACTCATGGAAAATAATCATAAATTTCATTATCATAATAAATATTATGTATTTAAATTTGTTACTCCCTATGTATATCATGTATTACATGCCATTGATGTTTCCTCCATAGCTATATTTCTATTTCTCTCTGATTTCCAGTGCAGTTTGATGAACATTGACCTTGGTATATACATTTTCATACAAATACACTAGGATGGAATATTGTTATTTTCAATAAACCTCCAAATTCTTCTTATAATCACGAGTCATATGATAATCCTCAACAAAAGGTGTAAAACATGTTGTAGAATCACCTCTTAAATAAAGGATTTGTGAATAGTGTTAGGGTAGCATCCTGTTTCTATAAATGTGATTATTTCTTCCATTGAATGTAGTAACACTTTTGATGATTATATAAATGAGATTGACTATCTATATGGAAAAATATTATTGATATTTATAGGTATCCACCTCCGATACCAATGTTAGAGTCCAAATGTCAATTAAGATCCATTAATGGGGGGTTAATTAGTGGTACACCATTTTTAATGTTTTTTATCCTTTATAAATTTAACCTCTAGATTTTTATAATGACATTTATCAACTAGATAGTATCTCTAAACATAACCTCATGTGAGGATGTAATATAATATTGAGAAAATCACCTCATTTTCATTGTTCAAAATAAAAGACATTCTTTCTATATTGGTCAGTAAAAAAACCTAGATTCTCTGCTATCTCCATAATGGAATATAACTTGTCAAATAACACAATTACAAACTCTATGCAATTTTTTAGAAAACCCAACTACTCAAATTCACTAATTTGTTGGACACCGCAATCACATGTTACCAAAAGCTGATTCTTTACCCCAACTACATGTATATACTTCAACGATGATCTAGTGAAGGAATGAAATTTCTCTTTAAATAGTCTTCCTACACAAAAATTCTACATTCTTTTTTTCGTGTATGATAATTCAATGTATTCATATATATATAGATGAAAAGTTATGTTGGACTCCAAAAGGCATTTATATAATTAATTATCTGAATTCTCTTTTTAAAATTCTCAGGAACATGTAATCACATTCATTACAATTTTTTTGGTACTGAATTTTTTTCTCCATGATAGAAAGATGTATTGAGATTCTCAAAACAATTCTCTATAATGGATTAAAAATCTCACAATATTTCTAAAAAATATCCATCTCCCATATGAAGAAAATTTACCCACAATATATTTTTTAAAATAATATCTTAGTTATTTCAAAATTATTTATATCTATAAAAATACTAATAATGGATATAATATTTATAAACCACATAGAAATTACAATCTGAATACCCATTAAAATATACTCAATACCTTGGTTATATTATTTGAGGTAAATGTGGTATAAGAAATACAAATAATATCATCAAATAAAAAACCTAATAATATTTTTGTGTTCACTATATACATGAATATCATTAGAAACAGCAAATTGATTCACGTTTTATTCATTTATTCATAGAACATTATCCTTTGCATATCAAAAAAAATTAAAGCATCTCACATTGAAAATTCAAAAAAGACTTGGGATTTTTCTTCAAATGGAAAAGGAACACTACAACCTATTATCAACTATAGATTTTATATCTAAAGAATTTAATATCATATAAATTAATGAATTCGACACAAGATTATTGGATGCATATATTATTTATTTTCAAATTTGGTTCCTACACATGCACATAAAACAACAAGTATATGTAGTTTTATGGTTCATCCGTCATGAATTTATTAATATATTATTTCTCTAAACAACTCAACTTTGTAATAGGAAGTATCATAATTTATGTTCATGTATTAATTAATGTATGATTCGTGAATACAATTTGAAACATGTATTTTAGACTCTCATTGATATCTAGAGGTCAATGGTATTGATTGTATGAAAAAATACTAAACTCGATTGGAGGCATGATCATCAGAGACATGAATATGGTGAAATAACTATCCACAGAATAACTATAGAGTGAGATATAAAAATATTTTGATTCACATTGATCAGACAACACACATTAAAATTGTCCAATAATCAGTAATATGTGTGCATATATTATTTTTGTGTGAACTGTACCTATGAAATCATATACCACAATAGTATTTTTCATATTTGTTCACTCCTATATAATTTAATGTCTTCCATAAACTGCTCAATGCATGTAGGTTGGGTCCCACAATAGGAGCCACACCTCCCACATGTCTCACGTCACTATGTCACCATATACATTGGCCTGAAAACCTCCATGGACACATATGTTGTTAATTGTGAGCTTCTCTATGCATTCCGTCCTAACTTCCCATGGAGTAAATCATACATAATGATTTAGCATATATTAAATAGTCCATTTTAATTCCCACTACACAATTTGATATACATGAGTCCAATGGATAGCTAGTTGGCGTGTATTTTTTTACAGGCCCCAAAAAAATGGTTGGCCAAAATTATTAACAATGAATATAGTATAATATCTATTGAAAATCCTATCCAAAATATTATTTGTATGAATTAATATATTTTTACATGGATATAAATTTAATACTGAAAGACACTTATATTCCCAATATAAATAAAAATTTTCATGGTCATCACATTGTTGATTATATTAGAAAATTTTCCATCATTAATCAGTAAATTTGTTATTTTTAACATATGCAAAACAATCATCACACATTCAAGGATAATTGTTCAAGGATGTCATATAATTCCCTTAAATGAATCCATTAAACAATTACATGCATAAAAAATCATATATTAAATCATTGAAAACAAACACAAAAAATTATCATAATAGTATCATAGTAGATATTGTACAATCACTTGTTTCCCAAATCATTCAAAATTTTGAACCACCAAAACTGTTTATATATCATAATGGATTAGGAATCCCAATATAGTTCCCCAAGTTAATTTATCACATCATCTTTTTCCCTATAAATATATCATGAGATATATGTGTCACACAATTTATTAGTGGCTTGTAGCATAATCAACGATAATATAAAAAACCATTAATATTTTCTCAAAATAATAATCATCAATTCCTTATTTCAACACAACACATCATATACAAAATATGTTGGTTTTATAAATATTTCATTATAACATAATTAACCCATTGGAATGTAATGACTTTCATAGAATCAGAATAATCATAATAAACACCTATAAATAATGATTATGGAACATAAACAGCTAACCCTAGAGAATCATAACAACCCTTAAAGGATGATGATATATCAAACAATTCCTTTAAAATATTACTCATATATTTCATTGAAAAGGTTTTAAAATATAATGATCAATTATTTTAATTTCAACTAATAATTCCTAAATTAATCAGAAAATAAAATTATTTTTAAACATACCAGGTAAATTATAAAGGTATATTAGATGAAATAAACCACATTTACAAAATTAATATCATTTCATTCTATATATATTAAAATAAACAATTCCTCTCACATATTAAAAAAATGAAAAAAAATTGTTCAGAAAACATTTTGAATGTATCATATTAAAAAATTTATATATAAAACAAAATTTGGTCTACATTATATTTTATAAAATATTTTATTTATTATTAATGACTTTTATAAAACAATTTATATGATCATGTACAATGATGAATCTTTTTTCTGACTAAACAAAACCTATGATAAGATTTTCCTATGAAACATTTCCTCAATCATTCAAGGAGCTACAGATAAATAATAATAATAGAAAAAAATATATAAATTATTATTGGGAAAGGAAATAAATATTTTTAATGGATAATATCCATAATTGTTATCTCAATGTATAATTAAGCCAGTCAATTCCAAAAAAATGACATTGAAACATAAATACTCACCGCATTTATAATTTATCAAAAAAGACTCATGACAGTGAAAAAATAGATTTAAATTTAAACCCAAAAAATTTTCATTTGAATAATCATAAAATAAATTCATGGTTAGAATATTCTCCATAATAAAATGAATCATGTAGTAAATATTGCATATGTATCTCAGAAATAAATGTGAGATGACAAAATATATCCCCATGTATCATTTTGCTTCAGACTCATTTGAATTTACTATATAATAAACATAAACATATTAAACAAATACTATAGAACCATAATTATATATATATAATTTCAAATATTATTTATTTATAACACCTTATCACCCATATATTAATAATTATTTCTAAAAATCACTGTTCCAGGTGATATCGGCTTCATATTCATGAATATTTTAGTTTTATGGACCATGTACATATACATTGATCATGGTTCTATTATAATTCATCATTTTGTTAGTATAATATTTCATTTTTATAGAAAAATGTATAAATATTTATATAATGTGGTGATGAAATATGAAATATATAAGTTCATAGAGATAATAGTTCAAACATACGCATGAGTTATGTTTTCACATTTTAATGGATGAAATGAAAGATAAGAATATAGTAATTCACCTTTAAAAAACAATAATAATATAATAAATATCATATTTAATGTTTAAATCATTCATTTTGACCATCAATGTATATTGGTGATTAAGAACAAATCACATCACTGAATGGAGCTTGTGGTTCACACATAAGCACGAGCGATATATTCTTTTCCAATATGATGGAAATGAAGAGTATAATGGGTGTTACATCATCATAATAGTAGTTAATAATTTTTTAAATACTTAATTAATTATTTTATAATGGTTAACAATAATTTTTTGGTGGTATAAGAAGTAATAAAATTTAAATTACGTGGTTCAATGTTATACCACTTTATTGAGATATCTCTATTGACTTAAACCTTAAGCATGGAATGAATGGTATTTTTTAAACTGAAAAAGATCTATGATTAGGATAAAGAATATAATATTTTTGTTATTTTATGTATTGGATTATCTAAAAGGATCATACATTTCTAATAATTGAGAAGAGGAAGTTCCGTTTTATAATTGAGGGGGAAATTTTCAAATTACATAATGTATTAAAATAATATCAAATAATATCCATGTTTAAGTGGAAAAGATTGTCATATTTAGAATATAGGATGACTTTTAGTATAAAAAATATTATCCAATAATATTTAAAAAACAATTAGGTTATTTTTAACCCTTATGTGTATATTTTATCAACAATGTTTACCCTTTTTATGATTATAGTGATATTCATGTTTTTTAAAACTTTAGGGGTTATGAAAGTCTCTATAAAAGGAAATGTAACTGATAAGTAAATTTTTTTTATACCCTAGATCATATCCAATTACATTTCCCAAGGATAATATTTTAATGTAATTTTATTTATTTAGTAAAATATTATTTAATGTAATATACCATTAACTTCCTTTTAGGAATATTCACATACATTTATATTAACAACCACATGATACACATAAATCTCAAATAAAAACATTTCACATTTTAATAATATTATACATAAATCTAAAAAATTCAGGGAGGGAACCAATTTATTCAAATTTAATTTCAGATAATTTTTTAAAAACGTTTTATTTTATTTTTCTCTTAATTGATAATGCACATTATAATAATTTTGTAAGAATTAAAGGTTTTTATTCCATAATAAAAATTAAAAAAATTTACCAAGAAAAAAATCATTCATATATCAAATTATAAGTCATAATTGAACATTATTATTTTTTATACCTATGATAAATAAGAGATATATTAAAACAATCAGTACAAAATTTTGTACTTATTCATTACATGAAATAATATTAAGAAAATTAACATAGGAATGTCGTAAAAAATGTATCAACCTATAAATTCCATTTAAATTTTTTAAATTATTTGGGATTAGTACGAGTCTACGAAAATTGACGACGCATGATTCAGAGGCTCAGTGTACCTGGAAAGAATTTTTGAACTTTTTTAAGGTACGTTTTACAGACATGCATGTAGCATTTTTAAACTTTTGAACCAGTGATTGGAATTGAAATTTGAGGACATCGTTGAATCCATAGTGCCAATATTTGCTTAAGGGAGGATTCAATTCAACCGCAGGGGCCTGAGAGAAAAAGACCATTTTTCTGACATTTTAAGGAATAATAAAATTATTTGAAAATTATATTATATTTTGTTTCTATTGGTTGAGCGGCATTGCGGGGCCACTTAGTTGTTAAGCCATTTAATGGCTTGAATCTTGTTTTTTGTAACCATGCAATTGAAACCTTAAATTCTATTCTTAAATGAACTGCATTAATGTTGTACAACTTGGTTGATTATTCCATATTTTTAATTAAAGCACATGTGTGGGATTTTGGGACGGCTATGAGGAACCTCGGGTGAAGTATCATGACCCCTTCCACTAACGGAGGATGAAGGATTGGGTGGTAATGAATCGGGAATGACGAATGCCAGTGGATTCATCAAATAACGGATTCACATTCCACCACCATGACTACTATAATGATTCTTGAGGCATGGGCTTTATTAGAGTGTGTATTTGATGAATTAAATTTCTACCACCAATTAAGATATTAACTTGAAGGGTGAGTTCCAAACAAACAAGGCCTGGAACCTCTGCCACTTTGTTCTTGTCATAATTGTCGAGGTACGATCATCAAACTCAGTAGAACATTGAATCTGGGAGTTTCACTATAATGGCAGCATCCTGGGAGGCTCGTAGGTGCGAGTGGAAGGGAAAATGTGCCATGGTATCACACCTGGTGGCTTTTAGAAGATCTACCTGTGCGACATAAGTGTGGTGGCACCGACCATTAGTGGCGAAGGAAGCAGTAGAAAATCACCAGACGGGGAAGAGAATGACACATCTTGGCACCACGGCGGACCCAAAGGGGCAGCTAACCAAATTGGAAAGGTGTCATGCCATCGTCCGCCATAGTGAATGGGTTGTGACATTGAAGCTATAGTAGAGGGGAACCCACACCCCATGTGTCCCATGGATCACGTGGCGGTGGCACCTGACACCTCTGATTGAAGAGACAAATGGCTCTTTGTGGCATTCAGGGAGCTGGGTGGCCACCCGGTAGGTGAGTCGTGCCAGTGCACCGGGCCTTGTCAACCTGTGGTCAGAGATAGTCTATGTCGTAGCGGCCCACGTCCTAGCCACACCAAGCTATCCCAGGCCAGTTTGGTCCGATCGGGGCGGACTGGACCCAGACCCATTTATTGCCCAGCTTCTCATAAATATCCCTATATTGCGAACCAGACATTTTTTTGACGAACCATCTAATATTTTTGGATCCTTGTAGCAAGACGGTCATTTTGAGAAAGTCAACTAGGGTTTTGGAGAATTTCGTAGTACGACTGGGTTGAATCGAACATTAATACAACTAGTCTCTCAGAACTAAAATACATATAACTCATAGACCGAGCATCCGGTTGATACATCACCTATTGTTCCTGAAGCCTTACGATATTTCTGTCCTGCAGGGTTCTCCTTTGTGGAAATTCATAGCAATGGTGGCATGACTAATATTAAGAGGACCAGATTCTATGGAATACAAGTGCACTAGGAGCGGGGAATCCTGTGGCTGGCTGTCATCTAAGTAGAAACCCTGTGTGGATCAACATCTTGTGTCCCTGTGTGGATCGGCTTCATAGAGACCCTATGTTGATAATCATCATAGATACCCTGCGTGGATCTATATCATAGCTTACTTATGTGGATCAGCTTCATAGTGACCCTGTGTGGATCAGTATCTAGCTACCCTGTGTGGATCAACATCATAACGACCCGATGTGGATTAGTATACAAGTTACCCTAGGTGGACCAATAATGTATTATCGGATGAGGACGAGACAAAGAGTGGCCCATCATGGATCAGTGATATACGACCCTGTGTGGATGGACATTGGATGAACAACTTTGTGGTTTTGTTGTGGAGTCTTCCTAATGAAATAAAATGATGCAGTATAAGACTTGTTATATTTATTCCTGTACTCTGAGATGCATACCTGGTTTGAGTTGAGTCTTTTTCATTGTACTTTGTGATTGAGATCATTCATTATGGTTTTCCATTGTTAAATTCTGAGAGACCTTCAAGGGTATCGAGGTACCTACTAGGAATAATTATACTCACCTCTACATGGGCATCACCTGCACGTTTGTTTGTGTTTTTCATATGATGGACATCCTTGACTAAGGCTCAGGGAGCAAGGACCTGACGGTGGACCAAGGTGATGGTTGACGTGGAGATCTATGGATGCGAGATGAACCTTCCCTTTAGGTAGGAACCTTGTTGTATGATTCCAGGAGCTATTTACTGATTTATGTTAAAGTTTTATCTTTCAGTTGGGCTTATATTCTATCCCCCTTAATTTCAATACACATATTTACTACTGTAGTTTTAATTTGTGGTTGAATCTTGTTGTCTTCTACGGCTTTGTATTTTTATAGTTTTAAAAGAAATTCCATCCCATTTTAGGGATATTCCTTTCTGCTTCTAGTCTCTAACCCCTGGACTATGGAAAGTGGGCTTCAGGTAGTCACGACACGGGCCTCAGGGGATGAGTTGTGAAAATGTTGTAATAGAGGAGTCTGTTCTACTGAATAACTAGGACTCTGATTATTCTAATAGAGAAATATTGTTAAGTGTTATGAGTGTGGTTTTTAGTTCGGTGAGACCAGTGTTTTTGTGGTGGCCGACCTATCCATACACTAGGTCCCTAGATTCTAAATACAAAATCAATGCATGAAATCACTAATTGCTTGTTTTTTGAAAAAGGTGTTACTTTTGATCTCTTTTGATCTAGCTCACCTTGTATACATTTTTGACTATGGAACACTTGTTTCTTTTCATGATGCCGCCATATAGATATCTAGTGAGGGATCTTGAGAGAGTTCACGATAACAGCCTACAAAGTGATGAGGATTTAGTGCAGGTCCCTTATACAACGATAGCTCTTTTTGGTTGTGCACTAAAAGCACCACTACACGTTGGGTAGCTGTTACCACGTGCCCCACTGGCAGACAGTGGAAGACAACTAAGAACATTGCACAAGTTATAGTGGTAGAGGCCTTTTAGATTTCATGGTGAGACAGATCCAATGGTTGCTCAGGAATAGCTAAAGGTCATGTCCAGAGACTTCTTCTTAGTTGTGACACCAAAGGAGTAGATTGTGATCCTATCTTCTTAGATTTTATAGGGAACAATAGGTAGATGGTGGATTCTAACGCTCGAGACACTTGAGGAAGATACACATTCCTTGTTGGAATTTGAGACACTCTTTAGATCAGAGTTCATATGAGTGACTTTACTCACAGTGTGAATCTAGGAGCTACTGCACTTATATCAGGGTAGCCTATCAGTGGCCCAGTAATCGCCAAGATTCCCTAACCTTTCGTGCTACTCCATCGACATGGTATGAGACTGATTCTTCAGGGCCCGAACCATTGTATACGGTCTTCGATAAAAGATCAAAGTGTCAATGATATTGTAACACCCCGAGATTTTATGAAAAATATTATTTTAATTTCATTAATGTCTTGTGTTGTATTCTACACCAAGATTACCTTGTGCTATACATAACACCATATTAGCTTGCAGTACACGCAACACTATTCTTGGACCGTGTTACACACAATTTTGATAAGAGTTATTCTACGCAACATTGAGTATATATATATATATTTATATTTATATTCAATGTATAAATGAAATATGGTTGGATTCTGTTTTAAGAAACAACGAAGGATTCTTTCACAACATGAAACCCTGACTTGGCTTGCATTACACGCAATCACGACCTTCCACGATAGCGTGTGTTGTACGCAACACAAAGTTTCGATAAACAACAATATGCTTTTAAGATATTATTAAAACTAGCCGTTATGAATAGTAATAACCACTTTTTGAAATTTTTTAAATTTTATTTTTCAAAATGGACTTCATTTATGGATTCGGAGTATCGAATTTAGCCTAAGGTGAAATTTTGGTACTTTTCGGATAACATTCATATTCTGATGAATAGTGAAAATTACTAAATTTTAATTAAAAACAACTTTTTTAATCGAAATAATTAATAGTGATAAATTATTAATTTGAGTGGTTTTAAAGTATATTTAGAATATATTTTTACAATTTAATACAAGTGTCAATCTTTTGATAGTTATTATCTATTAAAAACACGCAATTTGTTGTGATAGCGGAAATTAATTATAAAATTAATTAATGCAACTTATATGTTGGGAATTTTTTAAAATAGAAATCATTTTTGAATTCAGAATATCAATTATAGCTTAGGGTGAAATTTTGGCATTTTTCTGAAAAACTTCAATTTTTGATGAATAGTGAAACCACTAAGTGGTAGGTTAAAAACTGAATTTTGCCTAAAACATAATTTTACCGCTTCTGTGAATGGAATTTCGAAAATCCGACAGACACGGTTGATATCAGTAAGTAAAATTTGGTTCAATGTGATAAAAATAAATTTTTGGTGAATAGTAACTTTTTACTTTTTTTTACCGCAGTTAATAGTAAATAGGGTAACTAAGGGTAAATATGATATTAATATTACCCTAACACATGTCCTAATTATATTGGATAATTGTAATTCGACCAAAAACAACCTTATGAATATAATATGACCATTTAGGCCCACTTGGGTTAGATTAGGACATTTATTATTAATTTATTTAAAGAAGGGTTAAAAGAGTTAAAATCAAAGTTTAATAAGTAAATCATTTTTAATATGGGGTTATATATAAGATAAATTCGACTATAAATATTCATTAGAAAGCTAAAACGATTTCCTACATAATGGTATTTTATTTATAATTTTTAGACATTAAATAATTTAATTTATTTTTGACACAATGATGATGTAGTAATTATCTTATTTAAGAAATATTGACATAATTGATGTTATAAACACCAAACTAAATGTAATTTGAGACTTTTTATGAATTAAAATAATTTTATAGGTTATTATGATATATTAGTGTTGATTTAATCAACTTGGTTCGAACATATAATTCTGTTATGACTTTCACAAAAATCATATATCAAATAGTGTCAAAATTGACACAAAATAGTTTTTAAATCAAATATTATATTATTAATTGTAATTTTATTCCTAAAAATCTATGGTTCGGCAAAATGACTTAGATAAGGATATATATATTAATTATAATCAATTTGGGGTTCGTTTGGAATGTTATTGTAAGTGTATTAACCATATAGTGAAAGAAAACAAAAAGACACGGTAAAAGTTAAATTATTTAACATAGAGTTAAATCTAATTGATAAGGTTAAAATAATACCCTAAACTTGTCTAAATCCGATTGGTTGATAGGAATTCGACCCATACCCACTTTAGCTTCGAAATAAGACCCTTTGGAACCATTATAAACCGATGTTGACTTTAATATAAAATAATATTTTGAGATATTCCTAAGGTGCCCCTCTCCTCCCTTATAAAAGGGCACCTCCTCCCCCTCCTCCTCACACCAATTTGAGCACTCAAGCTCGGCCAACCCCTGCCATTTTCTCCTCTCCACTTCCCTAGAATAATCCTAGAGGTCCTGGTCTTCTTCAAAGACCAATCTTAGTTCCCTAAGTGGAGGATTCACAGAGGCGTTCCAAAGAAGAGGTAATATCCATTACCGATCTTCTCAATTTCTTTCTTCTTCAACTTCTTATTATTTAGTTTTTTCATGATAAAGTAATAACATCAGTATTACTTACATACTTATATGTTATTATAAATATGAAACAACCCTAATTCACCTTCTATCCATCCTACGGAAAAATGAAATCACCGTGCGTGCGTACGTACGGAATACCGTCTCCACGCCGTGGTGTAATCTATTTTACACCATCACCATACAAGGATGGGTATAATGGTGTAATGAGAAACTATTTATGATTATTATAAAGTAATATTGATACTGAAATAATATATATATACTCCAACACAGTTCCACGATCATAGGAACGATATCATCACTCGTGCGTACGTACGGAATACCGTCTCCACGATGTGATGCGACTCGTTCTACATGATCATCATTACATAGTAATTATATAAATGAATTGAACGAATAAATATGATATATGTCACACTAATACCATTCTGGATATAAGGTATCTATAACCTTAATTGAAGAATAAGAATTTATTTGGCAAAACACGCATAAGAACAAAAGGCAATAAGGACCCGAGTGACAAGTAACAATGAAATATTACTAACAAGAAGCTAAGAATATGACCATATATGATATCATATAAATATTTATGATTCTGGAATAAGTCAATAACATTATTTAAACCATTATACAGGAGCTTCGGACATGAACAAATCAAATCGGACCTAAGGTAAGGGAAATATCACAATCTCATTTTTATCCGAGATTGTTTATTCGTAAGTATTTACTGGGGTGTATTTTATCATCCACATCCATGTTCCCTCAATATTTAATATTGTTTCCATCCACTTAAAATAGTTTAAATCCAATTTTACCCTTTGGTGAGTTTTTTGTAAAGAATATGAAAGGAATCTTTTGTCGTTTTTTCGTACGAGGTACTTTTTGACTTTTCTGACAACGGTACGAGGAATGTTTTTTTTAACTTATACGGCATGAATGCATTTTTAAAACATTATTTCCAAGTATCTTCCTTTATAAGTTTTCAAGTTTATTTTTAATCAAATTATTTTAGTTTATAATTATATGACATGTTAAGAAAAGAAAAGTGTTTTTGATGTAGAAAGGATATTTTCCTCAAGAATGGAGTTCAAATGTTTTATCAAAATTATTTTCCATCTAAGATAATATAGGGTTCTGTTTTTATCCCTATTATTACATTGATTTGATTATGTTGTGAGGGAATAATTTTTATGAATTCATTTATCTTATATGATTTGTTTTATGATGTCATGATCTTTCAATAATCCCATTTTTGTTACATGTGTTATGAGATGATTTATGATTATGTGGAACACATAAGAAAGGATTCATTATAAGATGGGTGGGACCTATATCTCCCTCCAATGCATTGGGTAAAGATTTTATATCTCATGAGATAGACATGGCTGGAACGGTAGGTTATACCGGTTCAATGAAGCAGGAGTGAAACGAGGGTAACTCGGTTCAAAAATGGACTTTGTCCACTAAGATAGTTTTGGCAATGAGTCTTGACTAATAAGAAATGATTCTCTATGATTATGTGTGTATGCCACAAAGTTTCATGTTTTAAGTTATGCTTATTGGGATTTCTTTTCACTACTATGATTTATCCCATGTTATGAAATTATGCTCTCTTTTGCAGGTTAAGATTTCCAAAAGTTTTGTTCTTATGAATATGATGTGATTGATTTTTCTTTTGTTTACCCTTACTGAGCATTTGAGCTCACCCTTTTATGTTTTCTTATCCCCAGGATATAAAGAAAGGTTTTAGGTAAAAAAAGGGAAGATCTTTATGGGAGATATTGAAGATCTTTCACCACGATTAGAAGATTAGGTTCCGAGTTTCCAATGACACTAAACTATTACGATCCTTGTGTGTGTGTTTTTTTATGTACTAGGTATTCCGCAAAAGTAATGTAAAGTCCATGTAAGTCAAGCTTCGGGTCTCTTCAGTTGGTATCAGAGGAAAGGTTTAGTCAACCTTTGGAAACTAGGACGCGAAAACGTTAGTGAGATCCCTAGAGATATTTATAAGGTATGTCTAGGGATGTCCCTAAGGATAAGTATACATATAGGATATAGTCCTAGCACTACGGTAACAATCTTCGAATTTAACCTAAGATGTTAGATATTGATGTTACTCCCCCTTTATTATGATTTTTTCATCTCACACTATTCTTTTTGGGTTTTAGAAAATGGATGGAAACAAGGTGATTCATGATAATGGAAAATATGCTGGACATTGGAATGATATTTTTCATGAGAAACCAAATGAAATGGGATTTGGAAGTCCAAAAATCATTATTATGCCGAATCAACAATCTCATAATATGATCAATAAAGTAAAATTTGGTATGTTTCCCGACTCAGCTAATAAGAGAAAGATGGAGTTTCATGATGATCATAGAGGAAAGAAGGTTCAATTTCCCCTATGTAAATCATGTGGGAAGAGGCATCAAGGAGAATGTTTCAAAGGAACTGGAAGATGCTTTGGGTGTGGAAAAGAAGGACACAAATCAAGTAAGTGCAAAGGAAAAGGTTCAGTTAACACCATGGATGAGGATAATGGTATTGCTACGACATCAACAATGGTTAAATGTTTTAAATGTGTAATGTACGAGCATTATGCAAACCAATTCCCTAAGGGAAGTCTCATGAAGAGAATCAGTATGGTCGTATGTGAAGTATTTATGTTGATGATGATGAAGAGACTACAAATGATATGTGAGATGAAAGAATTGTTGAAGCTCGGTCAATGGTTTAAGAAGGTAGTGGAATGATTACATGTTTATCAAGTGTAATGTTGTATAAGTAATCTCATGGTACTATGGAATAAAGAGACATCTAAGGATTGTTACACTATTGTCTTTCCTATGTTTTTAAATTGTATGATTAATGGTACTAGTATCCACGAAATGTTATTCAGATATTTTTTGGAAAGTGTATGATATGCGCATAATGAAGTGATAAAGAGAAAATGAAATGTTTGACAGTATTCATGAGCTAATGATTGATATAAGGACTAAGTGATATCATGGTTTGTTTATAAATAATTTTGAGGATTTTGGTTTGTGGAAAGTGTTAACTTTTAACTGCATTCATGTTTTCACTAAGGTTCCATGGAATACATGATTAAGGCCTTTGGATGACTGGAATGTGACCAAAAATATAGGAATGCAGTATTACGATATATGGGGATCAACGATGGTATTAAATCTCTGGTAATCATTTTCACTATGTTATGAGAGTGGACTGAAGTATTTTAGATAAGACTAAATATTGGAATGGATTATGTTGGACATAAGTTAGTATTGTTTAAGGATATAACTTTTTTTGATATTATTGATGGGATGTTATAGAAAAAGTAAAACCTGCAGGACGGGCGACCGCCCATCACGTCGGACAAGGCTGTGGGAATCGAACCCACAACTGAAGTGCGACTGGCCTTTATCGCCTACCACTGGCCTACAGGAAGTCCCTGGTTAGTAGAAACTAGTTTTATTTTATTAAGCGGTATGATATATGAAGTATAAGTTCATTTTTGGAACCATATATGATTAACCATAAGATGGACTTATAACTTTTGCAAACCTTTTGTTCGAAAGAGATGGAATGACCCATCATTTTATCGCATGATCTGCTAACACTTCACGAATAACAAATTCAACTTCATTTATTTAATAGATGAAGTGGAAATTGTTCAAGGCACGAACAACAGTGAGATTGTACCAAAATAAAGTAAGTATTTATTCTAATTCAAATTCTTCAACTTTAGGGAAACGATCTTGAAAACCAAAAATGTTGTCCTTGTGCTCTTATATATGATTAATCAGATGGTACCTTAGATAGTCACAAATTTATAAATTTGTGATTGTTGTCTTTTCCATAGCCATGTCCTCTACCATTCTCCATCAGAAAATGATGGTTATATTTCTCTTCCATGTCCATATTTTCACCTATGTTCTCCTATGTGGATACCTAGTGATTAGTTAACTAGGGTAACCATTACGTTTTATACTTTAGTTTTTAAAGATAAGTTTTGGTATTCCTTTTTACGATGTGGGTTTCTATCAAAGAAACTTTCAAATATTAAACCATTTATAACCCCGACGAATTTCGAGGGCGAAATTCATTTTAAGGGGGGTAGAATGTAACACCCCGAGATTTTATGAAAAATATTATTTTAATTTCATTAATGTCTTGTGTTGTATTCTACACCAAGATTACCTTGTGCTATACGCAACACCGTATTAGTTTGCAGTATACGCAACACTATTCTTGGACCTTGTTACACACAATTTTGATAAGAGTTGTTCTACGCAACATTGAGTATATATATATATATATATATTAAATGTATAAATGAAATATGGTTGGATTTTGTTATACGAAACAACGAAGGATTCTTTCACAACATGCAACCCAGACATGGCTTGCATTACACGCAATCGCGACCTTCCACGATAGCGTGTGTTGTACGCAACACCAAGTTTCGATAAACAACGATATGCTATTAAGATATTATTAAAACTAGCCATTATGAATAGTAATAACCACTTTTTGAAATTTTGTAAATTTTATTTTTTAAAATGGATTTCATTTATGGATTCGGATTATCGAATTTAGCCTAAGGTGAAATTTTGGTACTTTTCGGATAACTTTCATATTCTGATTAATAGTGAAAATTACTAAATTTTAATTAAAAACAACTTTTTTAATCGAAATAATTAATAGTGATAAATTATTAATTTGAGTGGTTTTAAAGTATATTTAGAATATATTTTTACAATTTAATACAATGTTGGTCATTGGATGTAATTTCACATTTAAACCATTTATAAACAAGTGTCAATCTTTTGATAGTTATTATCTCTTAAAAACACGCTATTTGTTGTGACAGTGGAAATTAATTATAAAATTAATTTATGAAACTTATATGTTGGGAATTTTGTAAAATAGAAATAATTTTTTAATTCATAATATCAATTATAGCTTACGGTGAAATTTTGGCATTTTTCTGAAAAACTTCAATTTTTGATGAATAGTGAAACCACAAAGTGGTAGGTTAAAAACTGAATTTTGCATAAAACTTAATTTTACCATTTCTGTGAATGGAATTTCGAAAATCCGACAGACACGGTTGATATCAGTAAGTAAAATGTGGTTCAATGAGATAAAAATAAATTTTTGGTGAATAGTAACTTTTTACTTTTTTTTACCGCAGTTAATAGTAAATAGGGTAACTAAGGGTAAATATGATATTACTATTACCCTAACACATGTCCTAATTATATTGGATAAGTGTAATTCGACCCAAAACAACCTTATTGATATAATATGACCATTTAGGCCCACTTGGGTTAGATTAGGACATTTATTATTAATTTATTTAAAGAAGGGTTAAAATAGTTAAAATCAAATTTTAATAAGTAAATCATTTTTAATATGGGGTTATACATAAGATAAATTCGACTATAAATATAAATTAGAAAGCTAAAACGATTTCCTACATAATGGTATTTTATTTATTATTTTTAGACATAAATAATTTAATTTATTTATGACACAATGATGATGCAGTAATTATTTTATTTATGAAATATTGACATAATTGATGTTATAAACACCAAAATAAATGTAATTTGAGACTTTTTAGTAATTACACTAATTTTATAGGTTATTATGATATATTATTGTTGATGTAATCAACTTGGTTCGAACATATAATTCTGTTATGACTTTCACAAAAATCATATATCAAATAGTGTCAAAATTGACACAAAATAGTCTTTAAATAAAATATTATATTATTAATTGTTATTTTATTCCTAAAAATATAAGGTTCGGCCAGATGACTTAGAAAAGGATATATATATATTAATAATAAACAATTTGGGGTTCGTTTGGCATGTTATAGTAAGTGTATTAACCATATAGTGAAAAACAAATAAAAAGACGCGGTAAAAGTTAAATTATTTAACTTAGAGTTAAATCTAATTGATAAGGTTAAAATAATAACCTAAACTTTTCTAAATCCTATTGGTTTATAGGATTTCGACCCATACCAACTTTAGCTTCGAAATAAGATCCTTTGGAACCATTATAAACCGATTTTGACTTTAATATAAAATAATATTTTGAGATATTCCTAAGGTGCCCCTCTCCTCCCATATAAAAGGGCACCTCCTCCCCCTCCTCCTCACACCAATTTGAGCACTCAAGCTCGGCCAACCCCTGCCATTTTCTCCTCTCGACTTACCTAGAATAATCCTAGAGGTCCTGGTCTTCTTCAAAGACAAATCTTAGTTCCCTAAGTGGAGGATTCACAGAGGCGTTCCAAAGAAGAGGTAATATCCATTACCGATCTTTTCAATTTCTTTCTTCTTCAAATTCTTCTTCTTTAGTTGTTTCATGATAAAGTAATAACATAAGTATTACTTACATACTGATATGTTATTATAAATATGAAACAACCCTAATTCACCTTCTATCCATCCTACGGAAAAATGAAATCACCGCGCGTGCGTACGTAGGGAATACCGTCTCCACGCCGTGGTGTAATCTATTTTCCACCATCATCTTACAAGGATGGTTATAATGGTGTAATGAGAAACTATTTATGATTATAATAAAGTAATATTGATACTTAAATAATATATATATACTCCAATATAGTTCCACGATCATAGGAACGATATCATCACTCGTGCGTACGTACGGAATACCGTCTCCACGATGTGATGCGACTCGTTCTACATGATCATCATTACATAGTAAATATATAAATGAATTTAATGAATAAATATGATATATTTTACACTAATACCATTCTGGATATAAGGTATCTATAACCTTAAAAGAAGAATAAGAATTTATTCGGCAAAAAACGCATAAGAACAAAAGGCAATAAGGACCCGATTAACAAGTAACAATGAAATATTACTAACAAGAAGCTAAGAATATGACCATATATGATATCATATAAATATGTATGATTATGTAATAAGTCAATAACATTATTTAAACCATTATACAGGAGCTTCGGACACGTACAAAGCAAATCAGTCCTAAGGTAAGGGAAATGTCACAATCTCATTTTTATCCAAGATTGTTTATTCGTAAATATTTACTGGGGTGTATTTTATCATCAAAATCCATGTTCCCTCAATATGTAATATTGTTTCCATCCACTTACAATAGTTTAAATCCAATTTTACCCTTCGGTGAGTTTTTAGTAAAGAATATGAAAGGAATCTTTTGTCATTTTTTCATACGAGGTACTTTTTGACTTTTCCGACAAAGGTACGAAGAATGTTTTTTAACTTATACGGAATGAATAGATTTTTAAAACATTGTTTCCAAGAATATTCCTTTATATGATTTCATGTTTATTTTTAATAAACTTCTTTTAGTTTATAATTGTATGACATGTTAAGAAAAGAAAAGTGTTTTTGAAGTAGGAAGGATATTTTCCTCAAGAATGGAGTTCAAATGTTTTATCAAAATTATTTTCCATCTAAGATAATATAGGGTTCTGTTTTTATCCCTATTATTACATTGATTTGATTATGTTGTGAGGGAATTATTTTTATGAATTCATTTACCTTATATGATTTGTTTTATGATGTCATGATGTTTCAAGAATCCAATTTTTTTTACATGTGTTATGCGATGATTTATGATTATGTGGCACACATAAGAAAGGATTCATTATAAGATGGGTGGGACCTATATCTACCTCCAATTAATTGGGTAAATATTTTATATCTCATGATATAGACATGGAAGGAACAGTAGGTTATACCGGTTCAGTGAAGCAGGACTGAAACGAGGGTAACTCAGTTCAGAAATGGACTTTTTCCACTAAGATAGTCTTGGAAATGAGTCTTGACTAATAAGAAATGATTCTCTATGATTATTTGTGTATGCCAAAAAGATTCATGTTTTAAGTTATGCTTATTGGGATTTCATTTCACTACTATGATTTATCTCATGTAATGAAATTATGCTCTCTTTTGCAGGTTAAGATTTCCAAAAGTTATGTTCTTATGAATATGATGTGATTGATTTTTCTTTTGCTTACCCTTACTGAGCATTTGAGCTCACCCTTTTATGTTTTCTTATCCCTATGATATAAAGAAAGGTTTTAGGTAAAAAATGGAAGATCTTTATGGGAGATATTGATGATCTTTCAACACGATTAGAAGATTACGTTCCGAGTTTCCAAAGACACTAAACTATTACGATCCTTGTGTGTGAGTTTTTGTTATATACTAAGTATTCCGCAAAGGTAATGTAAAGTCCATGTATGTCAAGCTTCGGGTCTCTACAGATATCATTGAATATCTTGACATAAGATGGAGTGCTCGAGTGAGTATTGTTGGTGGAGAGCATTATAGATGACTAGGCACCAACGGTGGGAGCCACCACAAGAATACAGATGGTTGAGCCATCTGCAGAAGGTAGTAGGTAGATGGCGCAGTGGTCCAAGTGGGCCAGACCCATTGGGCAGTGACCCTAAGATGCAGGGATAGAGGTATAGGGCACTCAATTAAGAGGGGAGTTAGTTGGGAAACAGATTGTTCTTCACTTGCAGTTGGTAGGGCCACATGGATCATGAAATCCCAAACCATTGTACAAATGATCAACAGAAATCAAGGGACCTCTGAGGAAGAGGCAGATATTAGAGAGAGTAAGTCCATAGGGTGGCAGACATGGCAGTGGAATAGGTCATGCAATAGAAGGTGGATGACAGTTTGAGGTTCTACCACCACCACCCTGACCACATGGAGTTGGTGGACAACGATAGCTCATATAGAGGCGGCAGGGGCCTATGGCCACAACACTCTTGAGAGGATTTCTGGTATGATCAATGTCTATTACTCCCTAGTTATAATTCATATAGAAATAGGTGTGAGTCACAATTTTATTTCCACGCCACTCGTTTAGAGGTCCAAGATTCTGATGGAGTTGTTGGCTCGATCCTTACAATTAAATAATCTCACAAGATAAGATTTTACGATTACACATCGGTGCAGATAGTGTGTTCTCAATATTGGAGGTGAGAGCTTCAGGTGGGATCTCCAGTAGCAGTGTCAAGGCCTTATGACGTCATCATTGGTATGGATTAGCTATCCACACTCCATGCTCTGATCGACTGTTTTAGGTAGAATGTGATGCAAGTCTGTGAGGGTGGGACCAAGTTTTCCTTCACCGGTGAAGAAGGAATCATTTATGCACATGATGTATTTATTTGGCGGAGTGTGCAGAGGATCACTAATTAGTTGGATAGCCTTACTCTAGGAGTTGTTGACATAAGGGGTCCAAGTGATCCTATAGTGTTGGACCAATATGTTGATGTCTTTCTTGATGATGTTCATAGACTACCTCCTCATAGAGAGGAAGACTTATACATAGATCTGTACCCTGGGATGACATTGATATCTACACCAACATATCGTATTTCTCCCACAAAGCTTCATGAGTTTCAGTTATAGTTTTAAGACTTATAGGAGAAGGGGTTCATAAGGACCTATGTTTCATCATGGGCATCTCAGATTTTGTTCATCAAGAAGGAAAATGGGGGTGTGAGTTTTGGTGTGGACTACCGATTCCTGAAGCAGGTGACGGTGAAGAAAAAGTATCCACTTCAATAGATTGATGACCTTTTCGATCAACTGAAGGGAGATCACTGGTTTTCGAAGATATACCTAAGGTCAAGCTTTCACCAACTCAAGGTACGAGATGAGGATGTACTGAAGACAACCATCATGTGTCGGTATGGCCATTATGAGTTCTTGTTAATGCCCTTCGGCATGAAAAACTCCCCGGCAGTGTTCATGGGGATCATGAATAGGATCTTCCAACCATAACTTGATTGCTTCGTGGTCATTTTCCTTGATGAAATCTTGATATACTCGGTGTTGGAGGAGGATCCCACCACAGACCTATAGATAGTTCTAGATACACTCTGAGAGATCCAGATATATGGAAATATATCAAACATTATGTAATAGATACTAGAATTCCACTTCCTAGGGAATGTTATCTCACAGGCTCATGTCGTTGTGTATTCAGGGAACATAGAGGTAGTGTTTTCTTAGGAGCCACCTAGGAGTGTGACTGAAGTGTATAGTTTCATGGGATTGGCTGGGTACTACTAGAGATTCATACCTATCTTTTCCAGTGTTGTGACAACCTTATCATCTTTGAAAAAGAAGGGAAATCCCAATGGGTGGATTGAGAGCTGCCAGAATACTTTTTAGGAGGTAAGGAAGAGGCTGATGATTACACCCATCTTGAGGCTACCAGAAGAGGGCATTGAGTATGTAGTCTACTAAGATGCATTAGGGACCAGACTAGGTTGTGTCCTGATGTAGGAGAGAGCAGTGATCGCATAATGATCCTAACAGTTGATAATGAATAAGTAGAACTACACTACCCATGACCTGGAGTTAGCAGTAGTGGCCATTATGTTGAATATGTGGCATCACTACTTGATGGATGAATGGTTTACTATTTACTATCATCACAAGAGTATCAAGTATATATTCTCATATAAGGACCTGAAATTGGGAAAATGGAAATGGATAGAGTTCCTCCATGACTATGACTTTGAGATAGTCTACACTCTTGGGAAGGTAAACATAGTAGCAGACACACTTAGCAGGAGGTTTGGTCTTCAGCAGCTGAGTGACGTGACATAACAGCTTACTACATTGAAGTTACCATTTGTGGATAGTGATGGATCATCTTAACTTCATTCAATTAATTTTACTCCCCCACTCCATAAGAATTTCTGTGAGGTGCATCATGGAGACATAAAATATCTGGCATAATGTGCTCAGATATCCCTTTGATAGGATTCTGATGAATTTCTTGAATGTGGGGAGCATGTCATCCTATTTAGAGGAAACACTTTGGAACCAATGATGCTTCATGAGGAGGTGTTGGTGGAGTTCCATACATCATTTTGGGAGGTATATCTTGGTGTGTCGAAGATGTACTAGGACCTCTGACATCGGTACTGATGGCCAAGGACGAAAAAAATCTGTGGTAGAGTTTATATCACGATGCATCCTTTGTCAGAAACTAAAGGCTGAGCATAAGGTACCAGCAGGCGTAGCTCAGACACTTGGGGTACTATATAGGAAGTTCGATAGCATATCCATGGACTTCATGATGGGGCTACTAGGTACATTTTAGGTCCATGATACCATCTATTTTATCATTGACCGACTCAACAAGTCGGCCCACTTCTTACCCATCTGAGAGCAAGGATCAGTAGTGAGCTTGGGACTCCTCTACATACATGAGATTGTAAGACTTCACTGGGTGACATCAACAATCATCTCAAATTGTAATAGTCATTTTACATACCTCTTATGTAAGGTATTATAGGAGGCATTCATGACTCCACTATGCTTGAGAAATGCCTTTCTTCCTCAGACAGATGGTCAGACGGAGCAGACCATTTTGACAATAGAGGACATTCTTCAAGCTTGTGTCCTCGATTTTGGCCACATTTTGGAGGACCACATACCACTGGTGTAGTTTTCATAAAAAACTTTGCACTCCACCATCGACATGGCATCATTTGATGACTTGTACGGGTGACCATGCAGATCACCTCTATGGTGGACAGATCCAGGGGAGTCAGCACTTTTGAGTCTATAGATGGTACAAGATACCATAGAGAAGGTGAAGATCATCCAGGAGTGGATGAAGACTGCTCAAATTAGCCTAAATTCATATGTTTAAAAGAGAAGTAGTTCATAGGAGTTTGAGGAGGGAGACCATGTCATCCTACGGGTATCACCCCAATAAGTATTATAGAGAATATTCTGGGGTGAAAATAATTCATCGAGGTTCATTAGACCCCTCCTGATCTTCAGTAGAGTAAGAAGGGTAGCGTACCATCTATCTTTTCCTCCACAGTTTCACTGGGAGCATAATGCTTTCTACATTTCATAGCTAACGAGGTACGTCCATGAGCCATCACACGTTATCGACTGGGGTGAGCTGGACATCGATAATGGGGAGACATTTTCAGTGTTCTTGGTTGATATTGAGGATTGATATGAGTGGGTCCTTCATGGGTGGTCTATTCCTCATGTGTGATGTCATTAGCAGCACAAAGAATCTCCTGAAGAATACATGGGAGTGGGAGGCTCAGATTAGTGATCAATTTCCCCATTTGATCCCCTTGTTATTTTGCAGATTTTAGATACAAAAATGCATATGGTGGGGAGAATTTCATGTCCCAGAAATTCCATTTATTGTTTTTAAATTATTTTTCATTATTATGATTATATGAAAATTGATAGCGCATGATTCTGAGGCCTGGGCTGCTCAAAACAAAATTTTGAACTTTTTTTAAGGAACCTTCAATAAACGTGTGGGTGGCATTTTCTAATTTTTTAATCGGTGCACGAAATTGAAATCCAAGTACACTATTGAATTCTCACCACTGGGATTCTCTTAAGGGAGGCTTTACTATGACTACAATTGGTTTAGTGAAAAAGATAGTTTTTCAGACTTTTAAATGAATATGAAAATAACATGAAAATGTTATTTTATTTCCTCCCAAGTGGTTAAGGATCATGGAATGACAAATAAGTTGTGAATCAATTTAATGGATTGACTCTCTGTTTTTAGAACCACAATGTTGAAGCATTTAATGTGGTCACAAATGTACCGTATTAATGTTGTTCATCTCGGTTGATTCTTTCATCTATCTAATTGATGCTCGGGCATGGGAATTTGGGACAGCTGTGAGGAACCACTGGTGATGTACTACGACACCTTCCACTAACAAAGGAAGGTGTCTTCAATAGTAACAAACTGGGATCAATGAATGAAGGTGGCTTCATCAATGATCAGATTCTTCTTCCACCACTACTAAGACTCCAAAAATTCTTGATGTAGGGGGTTTATTAATGTTTTTTTATGATTAATTAAACTTCTACTACCAGTTATGATGTTAACGCAGAGGGAACATGCCAAAATAACAAGGAACAATCCCTCTTCCAGTTTTTTATTTTCACATTCTTCGGGGGACAATCTTCTAACATTTCCAAACCTTGAATCCCAGAGACGCGCAACAATGACGACATATGAGACAACCTATAAGCATGATCAAATGGAAAAAAAGACCACCAGATCACACCAATTGACCCATGGAATATCCTCCAGTGCGACACCGGAGTGACAACATCAGCGACCTGAGCCATCTGTGAAGGGAGAGGCCAGCACTTGTCAGCTGTAGAAGAGGATGACAACGTGGCGGGACCCGAAGGGGCGGTTGGAAATCTACTGGTTGGGTTGGCGAGGATGCACGCCGTTTCGCGCTGCAGTGAAGTGGTCATGACATCGATGCCATGGTGGAGGGCGACCTACACCCATGGGTCTAGTGGACCACATGAAGGCACCACATGGCCCCCTTGATTGAAGAGTCGAACAGCTCTTTGAGCCATTTATGGAGTTGGGCTGCCACCTGGATGGAGAGCGGTGCCAGCCCAACAAGTCACGTCACCCAGTGGGCTGGCCTAGGCCAGTTCCGACCAGGCAGGGTCAGAACCTGATGGGTTCGGGTCGACCCAAAAATGGCCGGTTCACACCGTGTCACTTCGACCGGGTCAGACTAGACCCATACCCCTTTTGGGCCCTATTTTTCATAAAGAGTTGTATCTTGCGAACCAGATGTCCATTTGACAAACCTTCTATGACACTAGGATCCTTGGATAGAGGCGGTCCATTTGAGGTAATCCAAATGGTTTTTGGAGATATTAGAAGTATGGATTGGTTGGATTGAACATGAATAAAACCGGGACCTCGACACTAAAATTCATATAACTCAATGGTTAGACATCTGGTTGACGCATAGTCTATTTCATTGTAACCCTTAAGATATGTCAGGACATTTGGGTACATCTTTGTGGAACTTAGTAGTATTTGAGACATGATCGATATCAATAGGGCATAATTCTAAAAAACGCAAGTGCACCAGGTGCGTGTAATCTTGTGGATGGCTGTCATCTGAGTTGTGACCCTGTGTGGATCAGCATCAAAGAAAAACTTTGTCGGTAAACATTATAGATACCCTATGTGAATATACATCATAGATACCCTCTATGGATTGGTATATGGAAACCTTGTCTAGATCAAAATCATAGTGACCCTATGTGGATTTACATTCTAGCGACCCTGTGTGGATCCGTAGTGCGTGACCCGATGTGGTCCATCCTTAGAGAGATCCGTCAGGGACCTGTGATATAAGACCATGTGTGAATCAACATTGGAAAAAATACTTATCAGTTTAGTTGTTAGGTCTTCCTAATGGAATAAAATGACATAGAAAAATACTAATCATCTTTATTCATGAACTCTGAGTTGTATACCGAGTTTGAGTTGAGTCTTTTTCTTTTGTATTTGGGATTGACATCATGCATTGTGGTTTTCCATTGTGGAATTTTGAGAGACGTTCGAGGGTATTGGGGACCCTATTGGGTATTGTTATACTCACCACTGCAAGGGATTCAACCACACCTATTTGTGTCTTGTGAAGATGACGCGCAGCCCTGACTAAGACTCGGGGAGCTAGGACTTGATGGTGGAAGATGACAATGGTTTACTTGGAGAGCTATGGTGGAGAGATATACCTTACATTTAGGAGTTAACCTTGTTGTATGATTCCAGGATATGTTTATATATTTCTTTTGTAGATGTATCATTCATTTGGGCTTGTATTCCGACCCCCTTTACTTTCATTACACACGTTCACTACTACATTTTCACTTCATGGTTTTATATTGTTGTGTTCATGGATTGTGTGATTGTAATGGTATAAATTAAATGATTTTCTATTTTATGGATACAAATTTTCGGTGCATGTCACTAACCCCTAGCCTAGGGAAGGCAGTCTTGGGGTAGTCATAGCAAGGGCCTTGGGTGACGGGTCGTGACAAAAAATTTGAAAAATTTCAATGATAAGGTGAGAAATGTGTGTATAAAACTATCTAATTAAATAAATTTATGTTTTTTTGGATAATTATATGCCTCATCCCACATTTTTAATAGTATTTTACCCATTTTAAACTTACCAGGGTGATATATATTTATAAAAAAATTAAAAAATTTGATCCTCTTGATTAAAAATATGAAATATATTTTTTTACGATTAAATTTCTATAATATTAATTAATAAATAATAATATGATATTTTAAAATGAAAAAAACCAATTTTTTATATAAATTTTAAATAACATAAAAATAATATATATGATATCAATGTATAACGTTGTTTTTGATATGATGCAGCACAGTACTGATTGTGGCCTTGGGATGATAACAGACTATTTTATTTTACATGATGACTTCTGCAAAGACCTGGGCATTGGGGAAGGTGTATTAATGAGATATTTTCATGCTGGGATCTATCATGTCCTCATAGAAACTGTTTTTATGATTTTTCTTATCACCTTATTACCTATTAAATTATTCTAACACTTGTACATATTCATTGTACCTCATGTAATCACTAGGACATTACATTTTTTTAATACATTTTGGGGAGTATGAGTTTCACTCTTGCTCCAGGCCATTCTCATAATGTATATTTAAATTAGGATCAAATTAAAGAAATAATGATACATTCAAATTTATTTATTTTATGAATGGAAAAGAGCCTTTTACAAAAAATTAGTAATATTCTCTATTCACTAAAAAATAATTTTTTAGACAAATCCCAAATATTCAAAGGAAAAAAAATATTTACAATATATTTTAAAAATTGATATTAATTATATGAAATAAATTTTCTAAAAATTATATTAATCAGTTTTATTGTTTATGAAAAAAATTAAAAATAATCCATTTTTGAAGAAAATATATTTTCTGAAGCATAAAATGACATTACTAAAAATTGTGTATTTATTTAATATATATTAATAAATAATGATTCATTATTGAAAAAATTTATATGAATATTTTATAATTTTTTTATTCCTATTAAAACATATAATTTGGAGGCTAGGTTATAATGGTAACATTAAATAATAAATTTTTTATAGAATAATGTAGTTCCCTTAAAGCATGGAGTTTTATGTTGAGAAAGTTATCAAGCATAATAACTTTTAAACTAATTTTTATAGGAGTTAAATTCTAAATGGTTAAATAAATTGTAACACCAAATTATTTATCATGAAACTCAATGATTAAATATATTAAAATACCTCCTGTAAAAATCCATAATGTATAGATGAATGAGAAAAAATCCACCTAAAATAAAAATTGGGCTAAAGAGAGGATACTTGAAATAAAAAAAATTAGGTCAATACAAAAAAAATTACATTAGAATGATGTGAATTAATAGAAATGAAGGAGAAAAATGATTTCTAATAATAATAGGGTGTGATAGATAACATAACCATGAGAAAGTTATTGATTATAGTACCATAAATATATAAGTGATAATGAAGACCACTTATTCATTAGTAATAAAGTTAAAAGGATTTTTTTTATTTCACAGTCCATATCTAAGAATTGATGGATTCATTTGATATCGAGATCAAGTACTTGAGAAAATATATATACCTATCTTATTTTAATTTCATAACAACATTTACAACATTTGGTTGTTTTTATATCAATTTACACTACAATATCATCAATTAATTAAAGAAATGAATATTGAATATGATTTTAAATAAATTATTGAATCACTAAAATTAAATTTTAATTGATCATAATATCCAAAATATAATTTCTTTCCTATAGTAATTTTTATTTACCAAATGAAAATCATTATCTCAAGATATCTAATACGAATAAAACATTATTCTTAAATTGAAAATTATTTAAAATTACACCAAAAGAAAAACATAAATCAATCAATAATTTTATAACCATAAAATTATTCTAAATATTCAACATAAAAATTGAAATAATAATATTAGAATGATTGGATCACATAATTATCTATTATCATAAAAAATTATTATCTCTACATTATATCAACTTATGATATATTAATTTAATAAAAATTCATATTCCTCTATCATATATTACCATTTATATGATAATTTCCTCTATAAATATCATAATTCACCATAAATCCCATGTAAATCATATATTCTTCAAATAATTTACTCTAAAAAACAATCCAATTTACATTATCAGTAACAATTATCCATTTATCCCAACTAATCATTATTATCTCAACATCAATGAAATATTGAGGGTTATCAATACCTATGTCACATGTTCTACAAAACCATCACCACACTATAATCGATTTTCTAGTTTATTGGTATTATTATATATATACTTTCAAATCCATAATGAAAAATGAATATAAAATAGTTCTTAGATGTTTCATGATTCTTATAAGTTGAAAATAACTAATAAAAAAATTCTAACATAATTATAAAATCCCAATACATTAAAATTTCAATTATTTTAACTTTATTATTGAAATAAATATATCCCTTCTAGGGTATATGAGTTATCCATATGATTAGGGAATTTACTCATGTAATTCCATTGTTCCCCACAAAAAAATACATTGAAATATAAATGGTACCTTTGGATATACTTTATTTCACCACCACCAAACTCTTCACATTTCCATGGAAATTAATTTCAACATGTACTTCATTCCCACTCCAAAAAGATCTTCTCATTTCTTGGATTCCTTTATCTAGGTTCATTTTCCAACAATCCAAACATGTAGGAAGATGATTCTTAATAATTTAATATATCACAATGAATCTAAACTTTTCACTTATTTTGTTATTTCATAAAAATACCAATATTTATGTTGTTAGTCCAATATAATGATAGATACTTAAGAATAATAAGAAAATTTTATATTCAATATCTCATTTCATAATTTTTAGGATTCTAAACACTACATCATCCATCACATTCAATGTTAACATGATTTCCTTTAGTTCCTACAATTAACAAAAACCAAAAAACATAGTGTGAGAAAAAATAATCTTAATGAAAAATCTTTTAATAATAAATTGTTTTCAAAGGATTTATATATCATCAAACATTATCATCTATATATTCCCCCAATGGATTAACACAATTCCTTCATAGTCATCATCGATTTAAATCCACTATAATAGTTTATAAGGAAAATGTGAATTGACCTAGGAATATCCCTAAATTTTGACTATTTGGGTGTGAAGTATTCATCCCACTCATCATGAAATGCTGATAATCTAGTGAAAAACCTATACTCCCCTTTTATAGTTACTACCTCTTGATTCTTTTGTTCGACAAATACAATCAATTTACTTTATTTGGACAAAGATGTAATTCTAGAAAAACCACACAATCACAACATCACCAGATCCTTATGAAATTGTTTAAAACAAAATTATCTAAAATGAATGATTAAAAAACTACAACATTATCTAATACAAACAATAGTGTCCTGTGAATAACATACATAGATATTAAATCATGTCAATGAAAATTCAATATATCTCCCAAATAAACATGCCATAGAATCATAAATATTAAATGTAATTAGAGACTAGTACATTATCATGTTATATAAATACAGTCTTTTTCATATCTAAAATATTTACTTATATATTGTTCCATAAAAAACTGATCATAATAAGTGAATTTTATCAAAAACTGGGGAATATTAAAACATAATAAGCGGTGAACATAGATATTAAGTAATGATAAACCTGGGATATATTAGTGAACGATCATATGTAAGAATATCCTGACAATAAGTTTTTAAAAGTTTATTATTATCAATAGAAAATTATACCCCAAAAATTCATATATCATAATCATGAGTTATGGAATAAAAAATTATAATTTCGAGATTAACTAAAAATAAAAACCCAATATTGATTCAGCAGTTACAATAATATGTATATCTTTATGTCATATGATCGTGGGGTATATTGTAGGATTTAAAACCATATCCTATGTCATGATTTACTTATAATACAATCATATCATAGTGGATTTGGCATCAAACCATGCTTCCTATATCACTATAGATGAGGAATCGCGTCTATATTTTGATATCATATTAGATCGGTAATGCCTAAATGTTTCCCATAGTGTATCGAGAACATCAAATCATTACCCATAATTATCTCATGAGATATATAAATTTACCCAACTAATGTTTAGGGATATAACTTACCCACCTATTACATAATTATGTTTTACATAATATTGTAAAATATTCAACATTTCAACACATCATAACCCATGGAAATGAAATGAGTTCCATAATAATGTCATCATTATTATTTAAGTTGTGGGGAATAAATATTTTTCATTGAATCAATATCATCATTATTCATATAGTAAAATAAATTATATAGTATGATATAATTGTAACCTTAGTGAATAATAACAATACATAGAGGATGAAAAATTAGATAACAAATACCTTAAAAAGGAAATTCAATAATTTTATTGAAAACTTGAGAATATATAATTTTACTTTGATAACATTTAAAAAAAATACCAAAATATTAAAAAAAAATCATTAGAAACAACAATGGAAACATGTAATACAATGACCCATGGATTTTTAGTGACATTTATTTCATAAAATAATATGTGTTATATTATATTCCATAAATAATTATATTTTATAAATCAAATATAGAAACAAAAAACACTATATTTCATTAATAAAGACAATTACATAAGTGAGTGACAAAATCCATGTCGGTTTTAAACGTTAATATTGAGGTGAAAAATAAAATAAGAAATATAGAAGGAGGATCTTTAGACCCTTCCAATATTATAGAATCATATCTCACCTAAAAATATTATTGAAATTAAACATAATATTTGTAAACTAATCAATATTTTAGGAATGAAAAAATTAGGACCTTGAGAATATTATTGATAAATATTAAATGAATTAATTATGTGTTATTTGTTGGAGTTAATATGAAATTTGTTTTATTAATGTGACTATTGTAATATTAATGTGATTTTTGGGATAATAATATTTCTATTCGAAATGTAACCACCTTGTTTGGAATAATTAATTGATCATTAGAAAAACAATCTCATATAAATAATTAATTTAAAAAACAATTATCCTATGTAAATAATAATATGACAGTATTATAAAATAAATATCATGATTAAAATATCAATTAAACTATATGCATATTTTTAATACACTTTATGTCAGTTTTTTTCATATAATCATATTCTTTTTGTATTAAAATAAATTAAATTACCTATGTTAGAGAATTATTTTGATAAAATTAATGATATTTTCAAAATCATCATTGAAAAATCATTAACTTGTAATTTGTTAATTAATATTCAAAAATACATTAATTTTTACACGAATAGTAAATATACTAATTTTCAAATACTACATGATTTTTGAAATTATGATGATGTAATAATAAATTAATCAATCTTAAAATGGTTATTATTTTACAAAATCCTTTTAATATGATATATGGGTCATTTAAAAATAATATACTTATTTTCTAGGCAAAAAATATCATTTATCAATCCATAAATTATTAAGTGTCCCATTAAATAAAAATATTTTTCACTTTTCCAATTTCTGTTTTTATAAATTAATAAATGTGAATAATAAAATCATTTAAATACCTAGAATCATGTTATTATATGAATATATGATTCAAAATATTAGAAACTAACACATATATAATATTTTATTCAATATTTATGCGAAATATACCCCTCTCCTCAAGTATAAATTACCCTTATCCCTCCTCTTGGAAGACCACTCCTCACTCAATTACCAAATACAATTATTGACCCAAATTCCCTCTTTTAAGATGCTTGGTAACCATTTTGATATTCTGGAGTAATGAAAATCCAATAACTTATGGGATTTTAGTTCCGTAGAAGAGACAAAACACCCATAAAAGAGTATGTTTTTATCAACTATTCTGTAATTTTACTTTTCACTTAACAATTTTTCAAATTTCTTTCAAACCCATCTATTATATGATTAACTAATTCATTATTTTAAAATTATAATAATGTTGATAACTTACTATTAAAATTATATTTATTAGTTCTCTATATTTCATAATTCCTTTTCTTCATCTTTAGATAATGTCTCATTAACTTTTGGTCAACCACTAATAGGGACATTATATATTATTTTTTTATCATTTCCCTATGCATCATCATAAAAAATTATTTATAATATATATATATATGTGTGTGTGTGTATTTATATTTTTTTTAAAAGGTTGGGGCCGAAGCCTCGATTTATTATTAAAGAAGAGACCTCATTAGACTGGGTAGAGGGTGACCCATTACAATGACCGAAGGACCAAGGCCAGTGGCCTAAAAATAAGACTATAATGCCCATTTTTTGGCCCAAAGGACCCCTCAATAAATAGTAATTCTACAGTACCCACACAGCTACAGTACCATCGCCACTATAGTACCCTACTACAATCTCTCTGCAGCTATAGTGCTACCGCTGCTACAGTATGCCACTGCTACAGTGACCTACTACAGTGCTGATACAATGACCTGCTACAGTACCTCAGGAATTTTCCCCTGCCCTGATTTGATCCTGGGTCTTTTGGATGCCAAGCTGGAGCCTGAACCACTAGGTTACTGTAGCAGGTCACTGTAGTTCAATAGATAAAAAATTTATATAATTTACATGTAGTTAAATATTTTTAGAATCAAAACATTATTATTTAGGAGAAAGAAAAGAGACACACTAAAGAGAGATTTATGGTAAGGAGAATATCAACCCCAAACCCTTTCTTTTACATCATATATTTGTTCATTATCTCACTATATTAATGTTCTTATAATTTCCTTATAATTTTATTTCACTATGTTTTCCCTTTTATTTTCAAGGACATAAAAATTGACACCCTTCCAAAAGGTTTTGAATCCTTATACAATGATATTATTTGAATGAATTAAATTTCAAAAACACCACATTGAATTCACTTGATTTTTTTATTATCTCATCAAGCATATTGGTTTTTATTAGAAAAAATGTTTTCAATTATTCATTTGGGAACCAATAGTATATTAACAAAATTTTCTATATGAAACCATTAAAAAACTCATTCCATTGTGGAGGTTTATATCTTAATTCTTTTTTTACATTCTATGTGGAATTCATGATTATGTGAATTTTATTATTGGTGGGTGGGACCAAAAATAAATCCCTCCAATTAACTGATAAGTGTAACATATCTCATGATATTATGTGTACTATTTATTAACATGATTTTTTATTTTATCACAATTATGATGTTATAATTTATGAAAAAACTAAAAAAATTGGGGTCAAATCCCCTTTTAAAAATGAAAAGAAAAAGACAAGTGTGAAAGACAAGGAGAAATATGGTGATAGAGGTGAGAAAAAACATATATATCCTCAGTATGAAATAAAATAAAATACAATTATCAATGAATACCATGCTATAAAACATAAAATGTGTTATAATAAAAACCATATTTATACCAGTCAGAGTCAACACTCAATGGGCTAGACATGTTGGAGTGATCTACATTATTTATTTCAAAAGAAGTGTTCCTGTTTTTCATTATTGGAATGAAATTTGAGTAGTCCTTTCTGGGTATCATGTTCTTCCCAAGTATAGGAGATACTAATTTTTTCATCCATACTCCTTTCATGGATCACTATATTTTTATAAAAAAACATTATCTAATAATTCTTATAACATTTTTTCAATTTAATATTACCTCATTCTATATAATTTATGAGGAATTTTAAACCACCTTAATGGACTATATGAAATCTATTCCTTTAATATACTGAAAAGAAGTAAAATCAACTTGAGTGGGATCAAAATTGGAGAGTACCTCTTATAACGCCCCGACCCCAATTACCCAGAGCCGGTGCATTATTTTAATACATTGGCATGATTACAATGAATCAATTCCCAAAGGACCGATCAATTTAGTAGTCTTGGAAAAATAGATCACATACATGAATGTTACATTCACACTTTAAGACGTACAAAACAACATAAATAATCATTATGAATGCCATTATTCCCTTGGATTAACCCTGCATATCAATCACATTACACTTCTTGGAATCTTGAAAAAAAACATAGAAAGGGGTGAGCTCAAATGCTTAGTAAGGGTAAGAAATACAGCAGAAACTTTCACAAATAAGCATAAACATTTTAGGAAATGTATAAAACTAAAACAAAAGCCTTTTAAACTTGATCTTCAGCATAATATGGAAGAAATAAAAAGAAATAATTCCATTTACTTATTCACATGGATATTCTACATATCAAATAATCACTTGCAATATCACTAAGCACTTTCATAATGATGGAATGCATAATGATAAACATTAATTTCTTTATCAAGGCCTCGTGCCAAGGCCTAAGGGCTAACTATAACCGGAACCCAACTCGGAGTGCCTCTAATAACCGGACACCAACCCGGAGTGCCTCAAATAACTGAACACCAACCCAGAGTGCCTCTAATAACCGTACACCAACCTAGAGTTCCTCTAATAACCAGACACAAACCCGGAGGGCTTACTTTTACCGATCCCCAACTCGGAACATACTAGTACAACACATTGATCTTAAAAAGTGGATGAAATATAACATAAAAATTTGTATTAAAAATAGCATGATAAATGTCAATAATTTACCCATGAACCATGAATGGTATAAAAATAACACATCTATAGTCAAATATATCACAAAACCTTCAACACAATATGGAAGATTTGTATCATGATAAATCAACTTCAAAACAAGTTTAAAATCCATTAAATAATTTTGACCTAGATGAGATTGATTTGTAAAACTCTTTGAGAGAAATACCCGTTTTCATGAAAACATCTAAAAGTCACACAATTTATAAAAGAAGTCATTTAAATACATTTTTTAATCAAAGTGTCCCATACTACTTTGAAACTTTTGAAAGGAATTAACATTTTAAAAACATTCATGTCCATATAAATAAATCCTTAAAACCCATTTTGAAGACATAGACATTAATGAGAAAGATTTAGAAGAATAAATATTAAAAACATTTGAAATGATGTTTTAGCAAAAAGTCCCTTAAAATAATCCCTTTGAAAACATTTTCATAAAACATGTACCTGGATAATAAAGATGTCCCAGTAGATACTAACGTAAAAACAACAACCTCAGATAACAAAGAAATTCTGAAATTAACACTTAACAATTTGGTAACATACGAAACATACACCCCCTGATAGAGGTATCATACAATGAATATATAAATAAACATAAATTAAAGTGTATTACATAAATAATACAATTATTGGAATTACATACATCACATAAAAGGAAATAGTGGAAATATGGCATGAATCTCACGGGAATAAAGAGTGTGATGAAAACCCCTTAACTTGTAATTTTCCTTGGTTGAAGGTAGTTTAACCTCCTGTATAATGGTGAAATAATTATTATTAAATTATACAAGAATAATATACATTAATATTATATCATTTATGATCTTTTAACATTGATTTGTTAAAAATATCTTAGTATTATCGTTGTTTCGGGTGTTAACTTACTCGTTTTATTGTATATGTTTTGTAATGTAAGTGTTGTTTTTCATGGATAGGTTGTATATTAATCATATCCAGAATGATATCAAGTCCATAAAAATTATTTTGAAATCATAAAATGATAATTATACATGAATGGATACGATGGATAATGAATCTCATCGTGTTCGTGGAGATGGTAGTCCGTACGTAAGCACGAGCGACAATATCATTATTTTGATATTAAAATAATATATAATTGGATGGTATATCATATATACATAATCATTATCATGTTATACTTATTATTTAAATTAATTTCACATCATTATTATACCCATCCAAGTAATAATTTATTGAATAACAATTACACCACGACGTGGAGACGGTAAGCCGTACGTATGCACGTATGGTGACATGTTATTCAAAGGATGGATAGAATTCAGAAATATGGCTGTAAAATGTTTATAATAAAATCAAAGTATATATAATATACTGGAGATATTATTTTAGATTGGTAATTACAAATAAAGAAGAAGTGGAAGAAGAAAGGAACTTCAAAAAGGGTGGTGAAATCATTCCCTCTTCTTTGGGTTCTTCCTTTTGATTTGATCAAAAGGTCTCTTTAAGTTGGCCTTCTGACTAAAGGAAGGCCCCTAGGATGAAGTGTGGGAAGTTGAGAGAGTATTTGGGCAGAGTATGGCCCAGCCAATAGGCTTTGAAGGTGTGAGTTAATGAGATGGGAGAGTTCCCTTTTATAAGAGGGGTGAGGGGCACCTTTAGAAAAGCTAGAAATATTATTTTATAATAAATTCATATTCGGTTTCTAATGGCTCCAAAGTGAATTATTTAAAATTTAAGGTTGGGATGGGTCGAAATCCACTCAACCAATATAATTTAGATAGGTTTGGGTCATTATATTAACCTTATCATTATGTTTTAACTCTTACTTAATTAGTTTGACACTTACCGTGTCACTTTGTATTTTTATATTATATAGTTAATAAACTTACTATATACCACCAAGAGACCCCAAAGTGGTCAATTAATGATACAACTATCATGATATAAGTCTCTTGGCTGAACCTTCGTTTTTTATGAATTTAATATCAATTAATAATATAATATTTTTTAAACAACTCTATTATGTCAATTTTAACACTATCAATAGTTGATTTTTATAAAAATCATAAATGATTTATTACTTCGAAAAAAGTAAATTAAATCAATACTAATATGTCACCCTATAAAATTAGTGTAATTTATTAATAGTCTCAAATTATATTTATTTGGGTATTTATAATATCAATTATTTAAATTTTTTACTATTATGTTAATTACTTAATCATCATTGTGTCATACATAAATTAACTTATTTAATTTCTAAAAATTATAAATAAAATATAATTATTTATGAAATCTTTGTATATTTCTAATTAATATTTAAAATCGAATTTATCCTATGTATATCACTATATTAAAAATGTTTTAGTAAATAAACATTGATTTTAACTCTTTTAACTCTTCTTTGAATTAAATAATAATAAATGGCCTAATCTAATCCAATTGGACATAAATGATAATATTTTATTCCTAAGGTTGTTTTAGGTCGAGATACACTTGTACAATATAATTAGGACATGTGTTAGGGTAATATTAATATCATTTTTACCGTTATTACCCTATTTAATTTTAACCATGGTAAATAAAAGTAAAAAGTTGCTATTCACCAAAAAAAATTCATCTCATTGAACCAAATTTTACTCCTTGATATTAACCTTATCTCTCGGATTTTCGAAATTCCAATCACAGAAGTGGTAAAATTAATTTTTATGAAAAATTCAGTTTTATAACTACCACTTAGTAGTTTCACTATTCATCAAAAATTGAAGTTTTTTAGAACAATGCCAAAATTTCACCCTAAGATATAATTGATATTCCAAATTCAAAAATGATGTCTATTCTAAAAAATTACAAACATTTATATTTCATTTATTAATTTTATAATTAATTCCTGTTGTCACAACAAATAGCGTGTTTTTTAGAAACAATATATATCAAAATATTGACAATTGATTATGTCCATTTTCAAAGTGAAATTAATTCTAATGAACACCATTGAATAAAATTGTAAAAATATATTCTTATTATAATTTAAATCCAATAAATAATATAATTTATCACTATAAATTATCTTGATTAAAAAAAATTTTTTAATCATTTTTCACTATTCATAAAAAATGGAAGTTCTCAAAAAAATACCAAAAATTCAACTTAGGATAATTTTGGTATTATGAATACAAAAATTAATTCCATTTTGAAATAGAAAATGTATATAATTTCAAAAAGTAGGTATTACTATTCATAACAGTTAGTTTGATTGGTTGTGGTGTGTTAGAACTAGATGTTGCGTACAACACACGCTATCACATTATTCAAAGAGAAGTGTACCGTATAAGATTGGGGTGTTACATTCTCCCATTCTTAAATAAATTGCGTCCTCGCAATTTGATATTGTTCATTGAAAATAAAGGTTGAAAATAGAAAATATCGTTGTGGAAAAACCCACATCAGAAATTTGGTTAATAAAATTTAGTCTTAACAAGATGAAAAAAGAAATGAAAGGGTCACCACAAAATTATGATCTCGATTAGGAGGACATTGGTGGCAATTATAGACATATAATTGGAGGAAAAAAGTAAATATTTATAGGTAGTGATTGAGGTCATCAATCACAAACAAGTTTAAAATTGTTGTCCTTAAATTCATCAATCTATGATGATTTAAAATACCATCAGTTCAACAAAACATAAGGTATTAGGATAACACATTTTTGACGTTTCAAAATATCTTAGTTGAAATCTCATATCGAAAAATGAATTAATGAGGCCTCTATTTAAATAAAGAGTGGAAAGTATGAAGATTACCGAAAATAACACATTCTAGGGTTCCATGTAGGAAAATATGGATATGGAAGAGAAATCCAGCCATCAATTATATGATGGAGAGTGGAAGAGAACATGGATATGAAAAGGCCAACAATCCCAAAGCCATAAATTAGTGATGATCTAAGGTACCATCTAGGACAACATTTTTGTTCTAAGTTCCTTTTCATAATGTTGAGGAATTTATTTATGAGATTGGCTAAGATCATAAGGAGATATACATACTTTATAATTAGAGTTTAATCCATTAATAAATTTCTACCACAAACTCATCATTCACCCCAAAACATAATAGAACTAAAAAATACTCTATTTATCCTAATCGTATAGGGTTCCAAATATAATTAATTTATAGTTCACATATCAGACCCTTTATGTAAAGAAACTACATTATACCATACAAGACCTTCAAGTAGCACAATGGCAGGTGATAAATCCCAATTACACTATGGTTGTGGGTTTGATTCCTGCTGCTTGGTCCAACACGATGTGTCGTCAGACGGTATGCGTGTTGTCCTATTATAAAAATCCAAAAAAAGTAACCTTTCAAACTTAATCCATTCCAACCATTAGACTTATCCAAAATACTATTATCCAAAATGACAGTCCAAAATTTACAAGGAAGTTAAACATAATGAGGATTCTTTTTTCTAGGTAATAACATGTGAACGCTTTACTCGTATATTCTTTTACAACACCGCAACAGCCTGAATTACCAAAATCAACCATCTCTTATTCCAAAATCACTACATCAATATTAGGACCATATTAAGGTTTATCTTTCCTTAAAACATGTAATTTCCAAATAAATATAACTCGCTGTAGAGTCACATTTCTTAGAACCATAAAATCTAAAATACTTAATTAAATAGTATTGTAGTACAATCTTTATTTATTTCCAAAACATCATTAATACAACACGTAAATGAAATAATTCTAAAATAACAACATAAGAACACTAGTCATTCCCCTTCATCTGTGGTAGTATCATAACTTGATTATTATACAATAGCATCCTTTACGGCATAGTATGATAACTGGGAAATTGGTTCATGTAGTGTCCAAACTCCTTGCAAATGAAGTATTGTACATTTGAAACCATTTTCTTACCCTTTCAGTCACGTACTTTGTGCCCTTTTCCTCCACATTTATAACAAACTCTCATTCCTTTCAGGCAAGTTCTAGGGTGTTTCTTCCCACAGTTATCACATATGGGAAAATTAATATTTTCCCTCTTCCCTTTATCCATCTTTCTCTCTTCCATCCTTTTCTTCTCTTGCTTCCCTTCAAAGCCATAGGACTTTGAGAATTCTTTAATCATATTATCAAAACATGATACTATTTCTTTATATGATGATAATACAAGGGAAACTATTTCCCTTATAAATTCTATCTTAGGACCATGAAAGATATGATCCTTATTAATCATTGGATCATAAGTTTTATGGGAGTTCACATTCCTTCTACTAGGCGCCATTTCTATACAATAGCATAAACTAGTTCAGTTTATGAATTGCAATGAATAATTACCAAACATGTAAAATACCTATAAAAAATTCAACAGTTTATGGATATAATCCATAATCATAAAAATGTTTTCATTGAGTAAGTATATACTCATAATCCCTTCATAATGGTTTGTAAAGAAAATGATAATTATCCTAAGCATATCCCCCAAGAGTTGCATAACCAAGAGTGCAGCAAGGACAATTGTCGTGCACCAGTTCCCATTCGAGTCTAGCTCAAAGCAGTGTTTTTCGGATTTACCCCTAGGTGCATCTGTGCCAGAGCCGCCTCTACTTGCTCGTATCCAGAGAGGGATGTATTGCTCAGAAAACTCACAAAATCTCTACAATACCAAAATTCTAACAAGTTCTTATATACTAATCCTCAAAGTCTATCTTAGGGCTATGTGATCTAATCAGAGTTTATCTAAATCTAGTTTCCAAGGTTATTGCTAAACTTCCTCTAATACCAACTGTAACGCCCTGACCCCAGTTATCCAGAGCCGGTGCATTATTTCAATACATTGGCATGATTACAAAGAATCAAGTCCCGAAGGACCGATCAGTTTAGCAGTCTTGGAAAAATAGACCACATACATGAATGTTAAATTCTCACTTTAAGAAGTACAAAAAAACATAAACAATCATTATGAATGCCATTATTCCCTTGGCTTAACCCTGCATATCAATCACATTACACTTATTGGAATCCCAGGAAAAATAAAACATAGAAATGGGTGAGCTAAAATGCTCAGTAAGGGTAAGCAATACAGCGGAAACTTTGAAAAATAAGCATAAACATTTTAGGAAATGAATAAAACTAAAACAAACGCCTTTTAAACTTGAATTTAAGCATAATATGGCAGAAATAAAATGAAATAACGCCATTTAATTATTCACATGGATATTATACTAATCAAATAATCACATGCAATATCACTAACCACTTTCACAATGATAGAATGCATAATGCTGAACTTTAATTTCTTTATGAAGGCCTCATGCCAAGGCCTAGGGGCTAACTATAACCGGAACCCAGCCCGGAGTGCCTCTAATAACCGGACACCAACCCGGAGTTACACTAATAACCAGACACCAACCCGGAGGGCTTACTTTTACTAGTCCCCAACCCGGAACATACTAGTCCAACACATTCATCTTAAGAAGAGGATGAAATATAACATAAAAATTTATATTAGAACTAGCATGATAAATGTCAATACATTACCTATGAAGCATGAATGGTATAAAAATAACACATCTGCAGTCAAATATATCACAAAACCTTCAACACAATATGGAAGACTTGTATCATGATAAATCAACTTCAAAACAAGTTTAAAATCTATTAAAGAACTTTGACATAGATGAGATTGATTTGTAATACTCTTTGAGAGAAATACCCCTTTTCAGGAAAACATTTAAATGTAACACAATTTAGAAAAGAAGTCATTTAAATACATTTTTGAATCAATGTTTCTCATACCACTTTGATACTTTTTAAAGGAATTAACATTTGAAAAACATTCATGTCCATATAAATAACTCCTTATAACCCATTTGAAGACATAGACATTAATGAGAAAGATTTAGAAGAATAAATAATTAAAACATTTGAAATGATGTTTTAGTAAAAGGTACCTTAAAATAATCCCTTTTAATACTTTTCCATAAAACATGTACATGGATAATAAATATGTCCCAGTAGATACTAACGTAAAAACAACAACCTTGGAGAATAAAGAGATTCTGAAATTAACCATCATCAATTTGGTAACTTAAGAAACATACACCCCATGAAAGAGGTATCATACAATGAATATGTAAATAAACATAAATTAATGTATATTAAATAAATAATACAATTATGGGCAATAAATACACCATATAAAAGGTAATAGTGGAAATATGGCATGAATCTCACGGAAATAAAGAGTGAGATGAAAACCCCTTACCTTGTACTTTTCCTTGGTTGAGGGTAGGTTAACCAAATGTATAATGGTGAAATAATTGGTATGAAACTATACAAGAATCATATACATTAATATGATATCATATATGATCTTTTAACATTGATTTGTTAATAATATCTTAGTATTATCGTTGTTTTGGGTGTTAACTTACTCGTTTTCTTGTATATGTTTTGTTATGTAAATTTTCTTTGTCATGGATAGGTTGTATATTAATCATATAAAAAATGATATCATGTCCTTAAACATTATTTTTAAATCATCAAATGATAATTATACTTGAATGGATACGATAGAGAATGAATCTCATCGCGTTCGTGGAGACGGTAGTCCGTACGTACACACGAGTGACAATATCATTCTTTTGATATTAAAATAATATATAATATGATGTTATATCATATATACAGAAAAATTATCATGTTATATTTATTATTTACCTGATTTACACATCATTATTATACTCATCCAAATAATAATTTATTGAATAACAATTACACCACGACGTGGAGACGGTAATCCGTACGTACGCACGTATGGTGACATGTTATTCAAAGGATGGATAGAATACTGAAATATGGTTGTAAAATGTTTATAATAACAAAAAAGTATATATAATATATTGGAGTTATTATTTTAGAATGTTAATAACAATGAAAGAAGAAGTTGAAGAAGAAAGGAACTTGAAAAAGGGTGGTGAAATCATTACCTCATATTTGGGTTCTTCCTTTTGATTTGATCAAAAGGGCTCCATAAGATGGCTTTCTGACTAATGTAAGGCCTCTAGGATTAAGTGAGGGAAGTTGATAGAGTATTTTGGAAGAGTTTGGCCGAGCCAAATCGCTATGAAGGTGTGTGTTAACGAGAAGGGAGAGTTCCCTTTTATAAGAGGGGTGAGAGCCACCTTTGGAAATGCTAGAAATATTATTTTATAATAAATTCATATTCAGTTTCTAATGGCTCCAAAGTGGATTATATAAAGGTTAAGGTGGGGATGGGTCGAAATACACTCAACCAATAGAATTTAGTTAGGTTTTGGTCAATATATTGACCATATGTTTATGTTTTAACTCTTAGTTAATTAGTTTGACACTTACCATGTCACTTTTATTTTTATATTATATAGTTAATAAACATACTATATTCCTCCTAGAGACCCCCAAGTGGTCCATTAATGAAAAAAATATCATGATATAAGTCTCTTGGCCGATTTTTATATTCCTAGGAATTTAATATCAATTAATAATATAATATTTGTTTTAAAAACTCTTTTTTGTCAATTTTGACACTATTCAATAGTTGATTTTTGTAAAAATCATAACAGAATGATTACTTCTAAAAAGTCAATTAAATCAATGCTAATATGTCATAATACCTTATAAAATTAGTTTAATTCATTAAAAGTATCAAATTATATTTATTTCGGTATTTATAATATCAATTATTTTAATTTTTCACTATTATGGTAATTAATGCATCATCATTGAGTCATAAAATAATTAAATTATTTAATGTTTAAAAATTATAAATAAACTGTCATTATGTACGTAATCATTTTAACTTTCTAATGAATATTTATAATCGAATTTATCTTATGTATAACCCTATATTAAAAATGTTTTAGTAAATAAACATTGATTTTAACTCTTTTAACTCTTCTTTGAATTAAATAATAAAAAATGTCCTAATCTAATCCAAGTGGACCTGAATGATAATATTTTATTCCTAAGGTTGTTTTTGGTCGATATACATTTATCAAATAGAATTAGGACATGTGTTAGGGTAATATTAATATCATTTTTACCCTTAATTACCCTATAAACTTTAAACCGTGGTAAATAAAAGTAAAAAGTTACTATCCACCAAAAATTATTTTCAACTCATTGATCCAAATTTTACTCCTTGATATTAACCGTGTCTCTAGGAATTTTGAAATTCCAATCACAGAAGTGGTAAAATTATGTTTTATGAAAGATTCAGTTTTTTAACTACCACTTAGTATTTTCACTATTAATCAAAAATTGATGTTTTTTCAGAACAATGCCAAAATTTCACCCTAAGCTATAATTGATATTCCGATTTCAAAATTGATGTCTATTTTAAAAAATTTAAAAAATATAAGTTGCATTAATTAATTTTATAATTAATTCCCGCTGTCACAACAAATAGTGTGTTTTTAAGAAACAATATATATCAAAAGATTGACAATTGTTTATGTCCAATTCCAAAGTAAAATTAATTATAATGGACACCATTGGATAAAATGGTAAAAATATATTCTAATTATACATTAAAACCACTAAATAATATAATTTATTACTATAAATTATCTGGATTAAAAAATTTGTTTTTAAGTATTTTTCACTATTCATAAAAATTGGATGTTCTCAGAAAAATCCCAAAAATTAAACATAGGATAATTTCGATATTCTGAATCCAAAAATGAAGTCCATTTTGAAATATAAAATATATATAATTTCAAAAAGTAGGTAATACTATTCATAACGGCTAGTTTGATTGGTTGTGGTGTGTTAGAACCCAATGTTGCGTACAACACACGCTATCACATTATTCAAAGAGAAGCGTACCATAGAAGCTTGGGGTGTTACACCTCTTACCATAGATCACCCATAGGATTACCCTAACTCTTATTTTGAGAGAAAATATATAGAGGAATGGTATCTAACCTAACTAACAACATTATAGGACCCTGTTGAAGGCCATAATCACTGGAAACTATAGGAACTATCAAATCCTTACACTACTTCAGTGATTTAAATTATTTATGGTTGGTCTTACATTACTTATGGAGAACAATAGAACACAATGTATGTTTAGATACATGAGATGAGGACTCTTTTTTCATCCCTAGCCAGACTATCCATAATAGAACATTCCTAAGGTGCATTGTCTAATGAACACTAAGACTCATACAGATGATTCTCTCAATAAGAAGGCCTTCCCCTTGAAAACATATATAGAAATAAGAAATCCATGATGATGTATATATTCCTAAGAAAAAGAATCAACTATAGAATCAGGATTCTTCCAAGATTTAGTTTTCAATCATATCACTAAAAAAATTAAACACATTCTTATTGTCACAAGTATCAGCAGCACAATCAATTTTTTTATTTTTTAGATAATCCATTATTACACATAGACGTGTTATGACCACATTTGTGAAATAATTATATGGTTAAGGATTTTATATATGATATCCTATAATGGAAAATTTCCTCAAAAGTAATGAAAAATATAGGGAGGTACTCATAAACCTCATTTATCCTCAATAATTAATTCTATGTTCCCAAAACCACATTCCAATATAGAATTGATCTACAATAAAGTTCAAATATGAACCTGGAAATGATTCCAATGATAGAATAATAAATATTCCAATACATTTTAACTAGAACTAAAATTGATAAATCTAAATAAAACATGATCTTGGGGGTCTGATTAATCTAATTTAACATAAATAATCTGACCCATACTTGGGAAAATTATTTTATAACCTCAATTTCCATTCATGATTTCTCAGAGCACCTAACATTAGAGAGATCAATCCAAACCACCATGCGCTCTTCATCATTGAATTTAGAAAAAACATTTTAATGAAACCATGCCCAACTAAGATATGTTTAAAGTTAAAAAATACAAATAATTAAAGAAATATTCTATACTAGATCATATAGTATCCACGGTTTCTACACATTAGGAATCATAAATCGACTGATAATAGATTACTCAAATAAATAAATTGTTTTTGAGACTACATATTGTGTCATGATCACATGAGAAATATCTCCCTTTTCAAATAACCGACTTGATTCATCATTATGAGGGATGAGAAAATTCAATGATTCGTATCAGAATACATTCATTCAAATATATTTTCCAAAGGAATCAGTTTAGAAACCATTCATCAAGGCTAGTCAAATAAACCACGGTGTATTTTAAATAATAAGATAGATTATTGGAATCCCAAATGAATTATTTCAAAAACACTCATGGCATACTGACCTCTTTTCTTCCCAGTAAGGAATCTTTACATCAAGTCACCGGTGAAGGATATCCACCAGAGATCAAATCCAACCATAAAAAATATGATTTCTCCATAGAAGAAAAATAACCATAATCACAATCATTGAAATTAAGAAGATATATCTCAATACCACACTACTTCTACTTAGGTGTATATGTATTCTATGAACCTCAATCATTGTTCACAATTATGTGTGGTATTTAAATACAATGTTATGATTCTTTATTATTACACAAATACATCACCCCAACCTTTACCAAATGTTTATGCATCGATTATTTTCTAAGATCCAGTTATTATGATATGATCATATTGATTATGGCCACCCCTATACTATTCATTAATCATTCATATTCATACCATGTTATTCCTCCCCTTACGAGGAATTTAGATCCCCTTTAATTTGATATATATCCTCAATTTATTATAGGTACTAAGGAAAATGCTGGATAATTTATAATACTAAAGATGATATATTTAAGAGAAATTTTGTTTTTATTTACATTTGATGTTTGGATAAATTTTCCTAAGATACGAACCATTTTTATACATTAATTCATTTCTATAATGTTGATTATCAGAAAAAATTGTAATAGTCATGTAATAAAAATTTGAGTTTCTATTGTTGGTATTAATTTTAAAGGTTTTTTATTTTGAGATTATGTATTAGAATAAATTTTTAAAACCCATAATGATAATATCATGTAAATGTGACATCAATTTTTTTTCATATTATAAGTGTTTATGATTTTAGATTAGTTAAATCCCTATCTAGATACACCGAGTGAATGTGGATAGCGAATAACATCACATAGGGGTAATAACCATGAAAATGGATCATTCAAAATTTACTCAATCATCACCTTGGGCATGAAAAAATTCCTTCATCCTATCTAGTCTGACACTCCCATTAGATATTATTCAATTAGATAAAAAATCTATAAAAAGTATTATGTTGGATAAATAAATAATTTATTTTAACATCCAAATGTATGAAAATTATAAAAGTACATGATTTTAGAAGAATAATTTCAGAAATATTCTAAATATATGATTCCAATAATATATGACTCTAGAAATAAATTACACATAAAAATATAATATTGATTAAAATGTTATTAAATTATTTGTGTTAAAACATTATTTATTTTAGAAAATAGTTAAAAAACTGAGAAACTTGGAAAACAACCAAATTGATGGACATTTAAATGATTATCTTAGAAACATTCCCAATATAATGATATATTGTTCTCAAAATTACATGTCATTAATTACCCAATTTCCTCAATCTATGAACAATGACCTGAACCATGTGGAACACCAACCTTTACCCAAGAAAGATGAACTAGATTTCATTTCCTTTTTGATTTAGTGACAACAAGAAGTTAATGAATCATTTGATCAACATATTTCATAATGGTGATTTATCTAAATGTAGAAGGTATTTTATATACTCCACTATTATTATAAATGGGATGTTTCCTTGGTGGTTTATCATTTAGAAGATTGTGTTGATCAATGGTTATTCATTTTAATGAATACCATGTGAATGGTTAAAATGGGAGAAATTGAGTGAGATGAATTTTTGAAGACATTTACTAACAATGACTTCCATAAAAATCTCCTAACAGTGATAAAGAGATAATTCAAAGAACTTATGAAAATTTTGACTGATTTTATCATGACATATGATGATAGATTCAAAAATAATGAAAGATACACCTCAACTTTTTTAATTAACAATGATCGAAAAATAGTAAGATTCATTATTATGATAAAACCATACATTAGAAGGTATCTATACATATTGGTTTTTGGGATTTATAATGAAGTAATTCGATGCTTTCTCAATGTAGATGTGTATTTTAGAGAATGGTTCCATGATTACAGAGATAAGAAATGAAATATGGAGTTTCATTCTTGGAGATAAAATAAAAGATATGGAAGGGAGAACCAACCACTAAAATGTAAACAATATTAGAATTGTCCTCATGGGTTATTCCTTTATAGGATTAAGAAATATTATAAGTGTGAGGGATTGTTCTAGAAATCATATTAATATTAAATAGAATCGAATAATCCAACCAATGTGATAGAGTAAAGGAATACACCACTGAATGAGTCACACCAGGTTCAATAAATCAGCCGTAGGGGTAAAGAGAATTATGAAATAAAATTCTCTAAATAGCTATACATTTAGGAAAATAGAAATAAAAACCCACTAATTCCAATGGTGTAAGGAAAATATTTTTCCATCACATATTCTGAGGAGGAACATTAAATGGAAGTCACATAAGGAACACATCCTATTCACAAAAGAATGTAAAAATTATTATTTTATTTTGGTTGTATGATTTTTTATATCATTAAATCATGATAGATCTATTGAATGAAAACCTCAATACCCTGATGTATAGATATCTGTTAAAACATATAGCGGTTCAATTATGAAACCAAAGAGTTAGAGTCATATACTGTTAATTTTCTTGGGAATATTCTTCAAAAAATAATCATAATCCCCCTATTGGTGAAATATGTTGTTATACTGTGGAATATTTTCTCTTGTTATATGTAGTTGACATCAAATGTTATGAAAATGAAATTTAATTCTATATTCGAAACGATCCCATTATTCTATATAAATTTAAGAATGATAATAAATCTATGTCAAAAATTCCTAAATGGTGTGGGTATTAATACCTAGTAAAAATTATTCCTTCATAAATGGTTTATTACAAGGAATGAATCAAACCGAATGAAATAAAAATTATGAAGGAATACACAGATTTATTTACTGAAGAGTTACACAGACATCTCCTAGATCTTTAGGAATTATTCTCAATGTAGCCTATTCAAAGATCCACTCTTTGATGTCCCAGACATGGTTCCTCCTGCCTGTGCCCCAAGATGGTTAGTCACATGACCCCATGAATGCCTCTCCAGATGTTATAGGTTTCTAAATAGATGTGAGGGTCTAATATAGATATCAAGGGTAGAATATACATTGTTTATCAAAGCATCACAACATGAAAAATTATAAACAATAGACAACTAATGTCATGGAATAGTTATAATAACACCATAATCCATAAATACCAATGTAACAAGTTAAAATAAAATATGAAAAAATTTCCAAAACTAAAGTAGAATACTTTTCAGGCCTGTTATATGTCATGTGTAAAATGAAAAACCAAAAATAGAGAAACTGAAAAATTGCAAGATGGTCTTAGCATCACGTTTGGTTCCCTAATTAATGATCCATCCCAATATCATCCATCTAACATATAGATATTTCCCATATCATTCAATAAGAACATATAGTCTATTTAGGTACCAATCAAACTGCCTGAGTAGGGTGTGAGTACTACCTAGTAGGCCACCAACAACAATATCTAAAACCATATCAAGTCTACAATATTTTATATAGTTGTATAATTTAATAAATAAAATAATAAACTAAATAGTTTTCACATTTAATTATTCTTTATTTTACCACATAAATCCCTTATTCATGATGTTATTTTAACAATAATTAAATTATTTGGACCATTCTGAATTCAGAATGATCCCTAATGGGGTATCACATTTTCTTCCACAATGGGATTTTTATAATCTAATAATTCTTATTTATTATCCATCAAATGGTATCCTAGAGTATAATTATAGAACCTTGTGGGTATTTGGAGAATTGGTCCCTTTCCCCCAAATCAGTTTTCCAATGTATACATAATTATATATTTGTCCTAGATCTTGAGTTTGGAACCAAGTTGGTATTTGGAGAAGCTGTCTCATCCCCAAAACTCAGTCCGAAATATCACATCACATGGTTCCATATTTCCAACCATTTTTCATCCATTACCATAATTCATCATTAATCCCATTTAATAATTTCATTTGTTGAAAAATATATAATTACAAAGTATAATTTAGATCATATAAGAAAATTCCATGTGTTACTATAAACATTATAAATAATTAGTCCCTAATTACATAATTTCTATAGTTCATTATTTGAATAATCCCATTATTAACCAATTGCATAATCTCAAATACAAAAAATTTCATTATCGCCTCTTGAAAAAATCAATTAATTAATTATATTTAGAGTAAAATTTCACAATTTGGAAATTTCAATTTCACAATTATATACACATATTTAAAATCCAAACTCTTGGAATTTACAATTTGACAACCTACCTCAAGGTTATTGATGAACATTCAACAAACCGAAATTCTAGGTATAATCAAAACCCCAGGGACAGAGGTTATATATGAACAATAACTAATATCAATAACCAATGAATGGATTCTATCAAATGTAATATCTAAACCATTACCTATGGATGGAAAATCATTCTTCATCCAGAAAAAGGGTTTGTAAAGAGAGGAAAACAAATTGGTATGAAATACCATTCTGTAGTTGAAACCATACTATAATTGGATATTCAAATATTCACTAAAGGGGTTCAATGAGTGTTAGAATATTTATAGTGGTTTCCAAAAATAAAGTAATTAGGTTACGGTAGAGACAGTATGATTAGTGTATAAAACCAGGTTCGTTGGGACATCTGTTTAAAATTATACAATGGAATAAAACCTATGTTGATAGTTTAAGATGATGAGTAGTATGGGTTTTCATTCCACGTTCCATAAACATGTGACTCTCCATATGGGTTCACAATTTATCTTAATTGGGAAAAATATTGGAAAACCATGCACCGAAATATCAAATAAACATTTTAGGGGTTTTTACAGAATGGGGAGGTTGACCACATAGTTTGGATAAACAGTGTGACACCTTCATTCTCTCCAAAAATAGGGAAAATTATCTCCGTGTCCTATACCCACAATTTTCAGTAATCATGCACCAACCATGTATATACCCTTTTGCTTCTGAAATTCTCAAATTTTATCCAAAACACCACCCCCAAAAATCCAACAAGGTTTAACGAAAATAAGAAAAAACAGTATATAAAGATTAACATTAAACATCAATAGAAGAGGTTGAGATATTACATCATCCCCACCTTATAATAACTTATCAATGCTCTATACTCAATAGAATCTCAATCATTATGTGTTAGAATGATGAAGACACTATGCTCGCATGTATGCTTCTCTCCCTCATGTTTCCTCTTAAATACACAATTGTTTCCACAATACACTAACTATAGACACCGCCTTACCCCACAACACTTTATCACTGAAATAAATAAAATGAATCAAATTATCCCCAATAGAAACATTTTTCTAAAGCTCAACATCATCAACATTGATCAAATGATAATATTCAGGGTGATACCCCATAATCTGTTAGACATGAAAAATGTTGTGCATAAAACTAAACATCTGTTGAATATAAAATCTATATTCTACTAATTTGATTCTCACAAAAAATCTCTGACGGTTTGACAAACATGGGCCCCATCCTTCGCTTTATATGAATACTATGGAGAACCAATCTAGTCTAATGCTGTAGGAACAAACAATCACCCACTATAAACTCAAAGGGTCATCGATGCTAGTTAGTATACAACTTTTTCCATCTTCTACTCACATCTATACATATCCATATAAACTAATCCTACTCTAATGACTCCTGCATGAAGATTAGTGCTAATAACTCTAACCCACCTATCTCCATCTATCATAGATGTTATATATATATATATATATATATATTTATCATACCCTAATGTTATTTATATTGTTCCATTTGAGTAGTCATCTCATAACATTTGTTATTGGTGAACTCAATGAGTGTTATGTGCTTCTTTGAAAACTATCCCAAGACAGTCACAAATTCCCATAAAACATCCTTCCAAATATGAATACTATATTTTGAGTTCCCATATATCAATAAGAGGAAATCTATACTAAAAAAAGGCTTGCGTACCATGTTCATTCTTCAAGAGTTAAAATAATCATGATGTAAAACATGACTCAAAGCCTAAAAATATACTTTACTCAAAACTATGCATATGGACCAACTCTTGAATGTACATATCCACCAATTGATCCACTATGAATGTCACATGAATAAGAAAGAAATAAGATACATTTGTTAGTTGGTCCGTAATCACCCATATAGAATCATTATTCTAAATAATCTGAGAATGACCCACCATGAAGTCCCTAGTATCACCATCACACGTCCTTTCCAAAATATATGATTTATATAAAAACCTCTAGGATATAAATGCTAAAACACCACCCATTTATAGGTGTAGTATCATTTAATAAACCCTACAATCTCCCTTATAATTCTTAGCCACCAATACCAACAACAATGGTTACAGTACATTTTCATCAAACTAGATTGTACCTCCCACGTTAAGGCACATAAATCATGTATCATATCTTGTTGAATTCCCATAGGCATAATAGAAGTACCCCATATATAGATTAATTCATTATGATAATCTTTCTAATTAGAAGGTGGATCCCCAACTTCAATGATTTCTCTCTAGAAAAAACATGATGTATTTTCATATTTCTACTCGCTAAGGAAACATATAAGTGTGTAATCAACCTAGACTTGTATGGGAGTCATATAATCATATCCCTCCGATACCACAATATGAATATCATCTTACAATGTCATCATCTTCCTCTCCATTATATCTCCTAAAATACTTGAGTATAAATTTTATAGCTCAAAACAACAATAATACTATTTCCCTCCAGGGCCATATAATCTATGTCAAAATGAAATAACATCCTATACTCAACCTCATCAATAAATATAAATTCAAATATCATTTGGGAAATATATAAATTATTCACTTATTATTAGTATATATATTAAACTTTTCTCCCAACAGATAATGTTTCTTAAATATTAAATCATAAACCACATTGTCTAACTCAATATTATTTATAGGTTAATTCCATTTATATGGGCTCCACTATTGTGATCCATACACCACAACCCTATCACTCTAAATTACCTTATCACTATGTATGATCCCTAAAGGATCACAAAACATAGTGTAATTATCTAATACACAAGAAGGATCATGATTGATGTGGTAGTCAACCGCTTCTTCAACTCTACTAAAGAGTTATGACACACTCCATGCCATTCAAAAACTATTCCCTTAATAGTCAATATCAAAAGATGTGATTCAAAGAGAGAATTGTTTTGACGATCCTCAAATTATACCCCACTAAATCCAGAAATATATAGACATAAAAAGCATCCATGGGATACTTCTATGAAATCACTATGTGCAATTTATCTAGCCCCCCCCCCCGAAACACAACTTTATTCAAGATGATGCAGCCTAATAAATGTACCTTGTTGATGGAAAATTGAATCCTAGGTATATTGGAGTATAATAGATTCTCTCTTACTGTACTCAGTATGATGTCATGATATTGGACTTGATCACCATGAGTCTTGATGTACAAGATGATTTCATCCAGGAAACAAACATGAAACTGATCTATGTTTAGGTGGAATACATGGTTCAATAATGACATAAAATAGTAGGATTTATTGTTTACCCTAATGGAAACAAGATGAAATCATATAATCCATAACATCTACTAAACGATGTATATGGTGTATTAGATGGTCTAAATATCAACTAATGATAATATTATCTCAACTTTATCTTAGGGAAAATAGAATCTCCTCACAACTAATCAAATAGATCATCGATACATGTAAAAGGATACTCATTTTTCAGTACCATTCACATCAATTTATGTTATTGGACACATAAATGTATGGTCCAGAAATTATTCTTATAAAAGAAGACTAGATAGGTGCATGGTGACATGCTCAGATGGATAAATCCATTTCCCATAAACACTTTCCACGTAGTCTTAATCTCTTGAAGCTCTGTTTCTTCCATGAAAAAAGGTGGAATAGAGACAATCTCATCTCCAATCATTAGTTTAATAGTAAACTCAATATATCTCTTATGTACCAGGCCTATGAATACCAAAAGAAAAAAATCCAATAATAGGTCTATTATGTGTGGAATGAAATCCCATTTCACACCCAAATCATCCCACAAATGACTTGTATCCTCAGTGGTGATATCCCCCAGTTGCGGGTAAACTATCCCAAAATGGATTAAATGGATATCCCACTATCAATTATGAAAAAAACTATCACCCATAGGATTTATAAAAGTCTCCCTTATATTGTAATAATATATGTACTATTTGTACTATACAAACCAGTCCTTACCCAATGTCTTGTCAAAACCTGACATGTCACGTATGTAATGATCAAATAGAAATTTATACTCCCCTACTTCAGTAGAACACCCTTTTCACAAAAACATGTCTCTTGACTATATTCCATGTATAGATCATCATAACCCATTGAAAAAACTCCCACGATAGTCTCAGATTGTTCACATGTTATGAATACATAATAGATTTTGAGGATCCTAAATCAAATAAGGGACTAGATAGTATAAAATCTATCCGAAAAGTACATATTACTGTCAATGGTATCAGATTTCTATTCATATGAGATGGATGAACTATATAAAACTTATTTTACCACTATTCCATGTGCTCCAGTATAAGTCCCCCAAGCTCCACCACTCTACAGATACTAGTGCACATACCTCAAAGTACCATGCACATTGACTCAATCGTAACAGACAATAGAACTCAATGTGGTTGACTGATATGTGGTATAACATACAATTCTAGTACGGCGACTATACCTGGATCAACCTACACAACCAATAGGTTGTGGGTTTTTACAACACCATGGAAACTATATAATCATGTGGCATGATCAATAATGCACTCGTTCTCGTAAACATTGGGTATAACAGTATCCTCACCTATGACACTAGTGGTAGTATATTCGATTGCTACCCTCAGTAAGTGATCATTCCCACTACTCACTCAGGTTATTGTTTCCCTAGTTTAAATTATCATAGATACACTTATTAATATTGTATGATTCACTTCTATGTTATCTAATATAAACCACATGCATTTCACCAGAATCCTCCATCATGTTCCACTAAGAAATGAGAGCCTGATTCCGCACCCCATAAAACATCTTCAACCTATATATGTTAACATGGGAAATTATATCACAATTAATACCAACTTACAAATGATTCCCTATTTTTAACTAATTAACATATAGTTCTAGAATAAATCACAACAAATCAGTAAAGAGACTAGCATTGTCCATCACAAAAATGCTCCGCCCAACTAAACCTCATAAACTCTACTTCCCTCTCATTCCAATGAATATTTGGGTAAAATTTCTCCAAGAAAATCTCTATAAAGTCCTTATATACCATATATTCCATATTAGCATCTAGAGTGTCAATGTCACACTAATTCATTATATGACCACATAAAATATAAGAAGTTATCTTGACCATATTCTAAATAAGATTCTCCAAATGGTCAGGCTCATCTGGTGAGACTCAATCCAGTACTATGCTATATTAGGTTCACCCTCTTCATTGAAATTTATAGGGTGATGGAAATGGAACTATCTTATCTTGTTAAAACATATATTTTTACAACATCCCATAGAAACCATTGTATAGAATACAAAAATCAAGAAATTTTATCATAGAACTACACTTCTAATCTGACTCCTATAACTAAAGGAGACTACGGTTCCACTACTGGAGGAACATTTCTATCCAAGTACTCGTGTCCTCATATCAACATTTGACATTATGGAGGCATGTCTCTATAATTCCAAACACATATCTGAGGACACATAGAACAACATTAACTTCATTACATATGGGGGATTCCCATAAATCCAAAACAAATCATTCCAATATTACCCACCACATGGTTATTACAATGGTATTACACAACCCTCGACCATCACTCTTATGTGTCATGGTTATAATAGTGAAATAATTTTATATATTTCAAGGTTATTTTGAAACCAATTTAACCAATTTATTTTTCCACTTTTATCATCATTTAAAATTGTAAATTTCTTTTCAGAAACATTTATATTTTAAATTACTAAAACAATGAAAAACATTTCATTTCAATAACTCATGTAGAAAATGTTTTTTCATTAATGCCTAATATTATTCATGTCGGAATAATCCTTGAGTGCCTAAAATGATGCATATATGCCTATCTCATGTTTCATACTAGGACTTAAGATAAATATCCAAAAAATAATAACATCATAGAATAGGTGCATCACCCAAGATGAAATAATATCCAACTAAAACAATAAATATCATAAACATCAATCCCACCTAGGGTACATTGGTTTTCCCCCATACATGGGTTCACTAATCACATGTAGGATCTGATGAACTATACCCAAACCATCCTATTAATATGTACACTATTCCAAAATATCAAGAAAAATCAAAATAATATAAATCACCATTGATACCAATTTGTGACATCCTAAAATAGGTTCCACATGACAGTACCCTCAGCTTGTTGGTAACATGACCTCTGGTGAACCTCCCAATATATTAGAGGATTCCAACAAGCAATATAGTTCTAATATAGATATCATGGGAAGAATATTCCATCTTAATCAAAGTTTCATAATAGTGAAAATAATAAAAAATCCAAATTATGTAAAAGAATAATGATAAAAACAAGATAATTAATCCAGACTAATATCAGATGATAAACCAAAACAAGAAAAAATATCTAAATCTAAAGAAGTCGATTTGTCAGGAAAAATATGTCCCAAGTGTCAAATGATAAACAAAAATATATTGACTCTAAAAAGTCTCGAGTAGTTCCTGATATAATTTACAGTTCTCCCATCCATGATATATCCAAATATCATCCATTTAACATTAGGAACTTACCGTTATCATGACCATCAAATAAGAAGTCTATTTGGGTACCAATCAGGTAGCCCATAAAGGGTTTGAGTACAACTTTTTAGTACACTACCAATGATGTCGAAAAAAATATCCAATCTATAAAATTGTATGTAGCTTAATAATGAATTAATTGAAATAATTTTGTAAATAATTTTCAAATTTAATTATTTTTTGATTAAACACATAAATATCATGTTAAAAATAACATTATAACCATACATACCTATATTATCCAATTTTATAGTCCAAACCATCTCCAAAGAGGTATCTATTTTTAATCCATCGTGGTTCTCAATTAATAAAATCATTAAAAAATTATATTTATACAATTGGGTCATAGAGAAGTATTGTAGAACCCCATGGGTATTTAGAGAAGCAATACCTATCCCAGAACTCAGTGATCACATATATACACATATATACATAAATACATTGGTGGCCTAATATGGAATTCTAACACCCCATGTTAATTTGGAGCAACAATCCCTACCCCAAAACTTAGTCCCCAATATCACATAACATGGTTCCATATTTCTAAACATTTTTCATCAATGGCCATAATTAATTTTTCAACCCTTTTCAAAATTTTAATTATCAAAAAATAAAAATTAAAAAAAAATCATAATTTCAATTTTAACTACACACCCCAATGGTCTTTAACAAATACATGAATCATTAATCATCACTTGCATAACTCCCAGTATTCATTTATTTTAAAATCCCATTATTCAGTAATTTATTAATTGAAAATCCATCTACATTTATTGTCAAATTGTAATAACAAATAATTAATTCAATTTGAACGTTACAAATTATTATACTTCAGTTTCAAAAAAATATACACACATCCAAAATCAAGACAACAATAATATAAAATTATAAAAAATACCACAAGGTCATTGATGGGTGTTCTCGAAACCAAAACCCAAAATTTGTCAAAATGATCACTACCACAAAATTTTTTATGATCTATGACAAATACCTTTGATCAAGAACAAAATTAATTGAATTAATAAAAACATAGATCTAATCCCTTTTTACAAATGGAAAAATTATTCATATTCCTCTGAAAAAAGGGATAGGATGTAGGGAAAACCATGTAGGGAAAAAATCATACACCATGGAGGTGATGATCCTTTAATTTGATAATTAATTCATTATGAAATGTGTTGTAATAGACTTTTAATTATCATGAGAGCTTCAAAAATATAATGAATTAAGTTAGGGTTGAGCTGGGGAGTTTTAGGGTTGAAATTCGGAGGCAAAAGAATTGTTTATAATTTTTTCTTTGGAAAAAAACCGACAGACATTGTTTCATGGGTTAAGGTTCAAGGATTTTCAAATGATGCACCTTAACCATACACCTCTCCTTAGGGGTTCACATTATCTCCAATTTGGGTGAACAATTTGATAAACCATGTTCCAACCGTGGAAATACCCTCTACCATGGATTAAATTGTTTGGGGAGAGCGGATGTATATTTTGGATAAAACCTATGCCAATAGTTTACCACCTTCGATATCTATAAATATAGGGCACACAATTTTCTTGGGCAAACCAGATAGTTATCAGTAACCATGAACCAATCTTTCACAACCCCTTTGGCATCCAAAATTCTCTAATTAAACGAAAAAAATATCAAAAAAAATCCCCAACGAATATCCTAGAAATGAAACAGATTACCAAAAAACAAGAATGATAAACCTCTAGAAAAGGCCGGGATTTTACACAATAATATCTCCAAATACCCATATATGTTGGACCCAATCAAACATGGGGAGTTAATGAAGAATATGTAACAGAAATTGGAAAAATGGTTTATACACCATATCGATTCTCTTTATGGTGTTCTATTTATATTTTATCATGAAAAATGATAGATCAAAAAGGATGTTTAATGATTTCCATGATCTAAATAGAAACACTATAAAGAACATGTATGCACATATAATGATTTCTGAATTTTTTTGATTAAATATGGGGAGATCATTACTTATCAAAGGTGGATCTTTGTTATGGATATCATTAACTGAATGTAATGAAAGAAGATATGTAGAATTAAACCTTTCGTACAAATTATTAATAATATAAGTTTGTAGTAATACCCTTCGTATTTATGTTCTCTACACAAATATTCATGAATTTTTTGAATAATATCTTTATAGACTACCATGAAATTATTTTTTTGTCATTATTAATGATATTCCCAATAAATACATGAGATATGGAAACCACAAAGAATATTTATGTATTTTTTTGAAGATATTAATAAAGGGAAAAATATGTTATATGTTTAGAAAGTGAGACTATTGGAGCAGAAAGTCATAATCTTGGGGTGTGTTATCAGAAGGGGGGGGGATTTGTATTATCCCTTCAATGAAAAAGGCATTTGAGGATGACCTAGAATATATTATGTCACAGAAATATGTATATTTTTTGAATTATCTTGGTAATATATATTTTGGTGAAACATTGATCTATATTATCTATCATGTAATCTAATTTAACACAAAGGGTTAAAGTATGTATTGTAGAAAGAAATAGAGGAAATATTTAAGGTGATCCGGAAAGGGATAATCACTGAACATGTATTCACCCGACCATCAAATAGATAATTTTTTTGATATATATATACACTTCAAATAGTGTTTTGGATTCTTTACTGATGGAAAATGAAAATGTTATAACCTATACTTTATGGAAGTTGAAGATCCACAAGAAGAACTACATGATGAGTGATCTGGAGTTAACAACGATAATCTTTACCAAGAAGATTTAGTGGAACTTCCTCTATAGTTATAACAGAGGAATATAGATGGATTTAAAGTGTCTAAAGTATATAATCCAATATAACGATTATAACATTCATAAATTAGGATGGTTAGAGCTAATCAAAGACTATTATTTCACTATTAAATACTATCTCGGAATGATAGAAAAGTTACATTTTTCTATTTTTATAAAATAACTTACAACATTAGTTATGATCTAGATAGAGAAGAACCGTATCTTTAATGAATTTAAAAAATAAAACTTGAAATCAGAATAAAAGGGAAAAAATTTTAACTTTCCCAAATGGTTTTCTAATAATTTATCCAAAGAAAGATTAAGGGGAAACAATGGTATGATCATGATCTTCAATAGAAGGTGGAAGAAATAAAGGAGAAGAAGAATCATGAATTTTACCATGATGAAGATGGTTCCAATCAGTCTAGAAGTAGTCTTTATGTTCCTGAATCTCATGACATGATAAATATCTATTTAGTAATACACATAGAAAATATTTTTCGATCAATCATAGAAGTACCCATATGTATCATGACTTTTGGGGGGAAATCATGTTGTAAAAAATGAATAAAAAGATCTTTTAGTACTCCTTAACATTCTTGGTATTCATTAATTTAATGTAGAGAAACAAATTTATAAGGAGACTATGAGACCATTTCCCATACTCACATGGAAATGAGATAATATCAATGTGAAATTTTGAAAAAAATTTCTTAATAAATCCTATTCATTTAATGAAATATACGTTTTCCTGGATCAACACACCCTCACAAACCAGATATTAAATATTTAGGAATATTTCTTATTTTAAATAGTTTCTATGATATATGTAATGGATTTGGTGACACTGCATGGTTATCTACATTAAATCATCTATGATCAAGATCAATGGTTCACCTATAAATTCTAGAGAAGACTTCAACATTCTATGAATACTAAATTGAAATTCATGATGAGATACTGCCCTAAAAATGGATCTCAAATATTGAAGAACCATTTAAAAACTCTAGGGAATCATGATATATTGATCAATTGAAATTAATGTTTTTTAGATCTAAAAATCCATATAGTTGAGTTCTCAATCAACAAAAACATCCACTAGTGTAATCAAATTAATCGATAAGATGCTCTGTATGGGAAGTGATATAGAACTCTAGATTATTGCGATGAATTTGGTGAAAACAAAATACCTAGATCTGATGATGGGAAAGATTTGGGCAAGATAGTTTAAGCCATTCAAATCTTACTAAATATTGTAAAAGTCTCCAGAATATCTATACTAACAACCATCAAATTTACATGGATTTTGAAGTTAGTGATAATGTTTCCATCAAATATCATCTGGGGAGAGTATCATATGGTTTTTAAAGATAAGGAATCTTATCCCTATGTAAAATTTCCCCTTAAATATTCCTTATATAATAAGAGTACTGCCCAATAATTTATCACTTATACCAAAAACCATGTTCATGATGAGCTCCATGTATCTCTTTAGAGGACATACATACCAAATACATCAAATTTATTGAACCTATATGTAGTACAACTAGATAATGAACTCTCTTATTTGGAGAAAACTATAAAGATACAATAATGGACAAAAAATGTTATTTAAAAAAAATGAAAACCAAAATGTCAAATTGTTGTGGGTGAACCATACATATGAAGAGGTGGCATTGGAATTGGAATAAACAATGAAATAAATATACCATCCTATATTCTCGATAGATAATATGAGTTGAAATTTTATGGATAATATTTCTAAAGGGGAGTATAATATAACGACCTAGAAATTTTAAATGACATTTTTTTCCTGAATAAGTATGTGTTATATAATATAAAATTTTGTATTATAATTGTAGACGACATATAGAAACCAAAAACACCTTATTTGATTAATAAATATCATAAAATTTTTAAGAAATAAAATTCTTATTGAAATTATAAAAATTACAGGTGGATAAAAAATAAAAAAAGTATAGTAGAATTAGATACTTTATATAATTCTAATATGAAGAATCATGACCCCTATAAACAAAACTATTGAAAAAGAAAAGTATATTAGTAAAAAAATCGATATTCTATTAAAATGAAATGTATAACATTGAGTGTAATTTTTTTGAATATTCAACGAATGTTTAGAGTGGTATTTATAGGAGGTATTAAGACTATTGGAATTGTAATGTGACTGTTGTAATATTAATGAGATAATTGGAATAGTGATTTGGACATTGGGTAATCTTACAGTCGTAATAGAAATTAAAATAAAATTAATAAAATTTAAAACAAAAATAAATAAAATGTGTTAATATCAATATTACAAAACTATAAAATAAATATCAATATTTAAAAAATATGAATTTTTTTAATAAATTATATTTTAAAGTATTTCCTAGAAATCCTAATTTTTATTTTAGAAATTAATATTACCACTTATTGAGATTAATTGGAATAAATTGAATATAATATTAATATATAACATTTTTAAATCTTATATGGGTGGTTATTTGGTAATTTTCTTAATAATAAAATTATTACGTGAATATTAATGTTATTTAAAATTATACATGTTTTAGGACATAATCATGATTGAATAATGAATTTATATATCTTAAATTTATCATTTGAACCTAATATAAATTTAATAACATAAAGGGTTATTTAAAAAATAATGTAAATAATTTTAAAACCTTTAAAGTAATTTCCATAGCCTAATAGTATTATGTGTCCCATTGAATGATCATTTTTTTCAATTGATTGTTCCTTTTGATTAAAAGAAAAAATTAGATTAATAAAGTGATGCAAAGTCCTCAAATAAATTTTTCATTAAAATTTAATTGATTTTATACAAAATCTAATTATTAAATATTTTACCAAGGACATATTATTTCATATCAATATTTAATAGAACAAATACCCATATCCTCAACTATAAATAACCCATATCCCTCCCCTTCGAAATCCAGTCCTCCCTCACATATCATATCCAAATATATAAAAAATTAATCTATTTATAGACCCTTATCAACCATTGATATATTATTTAGTAATCCAAGTCCATGAACATTGGAATATTTGTTACGTACATGACAAGAAACACTTAGAAAATAGTGGTTTGTGAACACTTCTATCATTTTCCCTCTTCTCTTGCATTTTTTGTAATTTTATTTTTAAAACATATATTATATTATTAATATAGTAATATGTCTCAATTATATTAATTAGATTAACATACTATATAAATTATATTTATTAATTATTTAAATTTCATACATATCTTTCTATATTATTGGATACTGTCTCATTAATGGTCGGTTATCCTTCAAAAAGGATGTTGTCGATTCGTTTATTATCACTACAATTTTTTATTATCAAAAAAATTATTTACAATATATAATTGAATATATTTATTTATTTATAATCTTTTTAATTTAATCTTAATAATTTATATGTAATAATATATAAATATAATTAAATCAACTAAAGGTGTGGGTTTTTAATGAAAATATGGTATCAAAACGTTCATATTTAACAAAATAAATTATGAAATAAAATATAAATATTATATTTGATAAATAGTTAAATATTTAATATAAATTACCTTCTAGTTCATAATTTTCCAATAATATATTTCTTATTTAGGAGATATAAAATCATGAAAACAATGTGTATTTTATGTTAAGGGGATTATCAAAACCAAACTATATCTTTTTGGTTAAATCCCATTTCACATTTTAATATGGAGATGTTATTATAATTTCATTAAAATTAAATCCCACAATCATATCCCTTTTATTTTCAAATATATATATTTTATTTACCTTTGAAATATTTTACATGATATTTACAATTTTTTTCCAGAAACACTTTTATTTCAAAAACATATCATGAAACCTTCTTTATTTGCTATTTATCCAGTCATGAATAGTTATTATTTATTTCAAAATATGATATTCTGTATTAAATTGGGATCCCCAAATAAGATTCATGAAATTATAAAATATAAAACCATAATTATTCCCTTTTAATTCAATGAGTTAATTTCATGAAATCCCTAGCAGTATTTTCATTAATAATGCTGGATTATGGGTATTTTATCATTCGATATGTGGGATGAGAATTATATAAACCTGCAATGAATTTTCTTATGTTATATATCTCCTGAGATTATTTGAAATGTTCATTAACATGATTCCATATTTGTTTAAAATTATTATATTATGATTTCTATACATATGTTATTCATGATCATGATACAAACATTTTCACAACTATGTAAGGTATTTGACCACTATGTAATGATGATTAATTATTATTTTTATTCCACATTCCATGAATTTGCGAAATTTCTACCCCATGATTATGATGAACATCCTATACCAATGATATGATAATGTTCAATATGCCGACATCTATATTATTGATTCATGTTCCTTATTCCTCCCATGTTATTCCTCTCATCAATGAGATTTTAGCATACCCACTTATTTTATGTATACACCAAGGTGATTACATTTCATAAGGATAATGTGATGGATTTTAGGATTATAATTAAAAATGATTTATTTTTTTCTATTTTATTATGTACAAGTTATCTATGGGCCTAGTTTTCCCATGATAATAAATCATTAAATCCTTGAATGTATTAATATTAAATTTTTCTCTCCAATATATTGTAATAGTCATGTAAGAAAATTTTGATTCTATATATTTAAAATAACCTTCAATGAATATAAGTATCATTATGGGTGGAATATCAATTCTTGTATTGTATATTTAATTAAATCATCCCTTTAACAGGTTTTTATAAATTCAAAAAATGATTTTTATGGAAATAATTTTGATTGATTTAACATTATAATTTTTGTAAAAAATTAAACATTAGTGAGAATTAACATCATAGAAGATTTATTTTAATGTTAATAACATTCATAGAATAATTTTTATGGCTATATTCATAGAAGAAAAATTTCATTCTCCAAAGTGAAAATAAGGTCATATTTTCATTAAAAACATTTTGTCGATAATTTTAAGTACCAAATAGAAAAAAATAGTAAAAGGACATGGAAATTATGTGAATAAATACATGATAAAAACATATATGGGTTATATAGTATAATACATAAAAAAATATTTAAGATCATGGATCCACATGGATCGACCCTTGGCATGTTTTTAAAGGATGAGGTGCTCGGAGGAGTTTCAAAAGTAATTTGGAGGAGTTCATCTACTAGACTCTAGAAGCAGGGGGGATTTCAGATCATGGAACGTTACATGACATGAAAGATGGTTTCATGATGTGATACATATATTGTTTTTAAAAATAATGTAAATTCAAGTGGTGATGCAATTTTTGGTGAATACTGAATTTCGATGATTACTTGATGTGAAAGGGGATTACATGTTAGAAAATTCCGTGATGATATTTGTTTTATCAAATTTAATGCCAATCATGTAGTCAAACACTAGAGTTTCAATGGAACCCACTCAACTCCAAGAGGTTCGGTGACCCCATCTTCATCTTTCTATGGATTCTTTCATCATAGAACAAATATGATATTCCATCCTCAATTCATGGGGAACCAAGTCAATCCAAATTTTGTTTTCCTTGATTTCATAGTAGTTTCATCCATTTTGATCTATTTTTTCTCTATTTATTTTTTCATGCGATATTGGATGATCTCCCATGTTTCTAATGTGTTTTTTGGTTGTTGGTTGGTGCATATGTGTCATGGTGTCCTCTAGTGGATAATGTTCTTGCATGAGAGGTTATCAGAGATTCGTTCTACAGAACATTATCACGAAAGGAAAATGGATGAATTTTTTTAGGTTGGGTATTTGTTTCATCTTTATTTATTTATGTGAAATCATTGATCTATAATGATTTATCTAAATGGATCATAATTAAATGAAAGTAATAATTACTTAAACCATATTATAGAACTGTTTTTCATCACATAGCGATGTTGCTACTTTATGCCATGATAACGGTTTGCCTCTTGATTTTCTAGATTGTGTGATTTATATGTATTTCTTGTATTATCATGTTGTTGTTGATGGATTTTGGTAAATTACATTAATATTTAATTATTTGATAAACAATTGGGTATGGAAATAAAGAGTTATTTTTAATGAATATGGTTGTTGATGTTGTCATTTGATTATAATAAAATTTATTCATGTGTGAATGATTAATTGAATTGTTAATAAACCTGAAGAATGATGATTATTTTATATTAAATAATTAAGGGAATTTGAAATTAATTGTTTAATTATTTTTTAGTAATTTGATATAGATTTTTTCTTAGGTGCCCTATAGTTGGATCCTTTGGAAATGAATTAGTTTGGAATAATAACCAGTTGTGTGATAATATATAAATTATTTATATGGCATGGGTTTCCAGCATCCTTAAAATTGATGATTGCATTTTCCTTTGTACATGTGACATATCATTCTATTGGAAGGCTGGAAGCCTTATCATTGGGATAAGAGCCCAGGTTGTATGTTTTTTCCTGCTGGTTGTGATGTGATATGAACATTGGATGTATGAGTCTGGAGGGCAGTTGTGGTATGTTGGGAGGGTAGGCCCAATTGTTTTAGAAGCAATTGATGCAAGGAGTTGTGAGATGAATTAGACATGCATGTGGGTGACATGGAGGACACTACAGATGAATGACCAGGTTGAAGCAGTGCATATATGTTTATAAGAAATATGGTATACTGTTTGAATCAATTATTTTCAAAATGGAAAGGTTGTTTGTTTATCTTCATTATTTTCCCCCCTTCTTGAGGTAGATAGATTTCCTTGGTTTCTTTCTTCATTTCATAACATTGTATTTTTTTCCTAGAGTATATGGTAATAAGGAAATTAATTTTGTTAAATTAATTATAAAATGTTTAACCCATGGTGTGGTAGAGCTTGCGGGGATGAAATGCGGAGGTTATAATTATGTGAAGTTGTGAACTTGGTTTTCTTACACATGGAGTGCATAAATATTTTCTATAATTCTAATCTAATGTAATGTGGGGATGTAAATGGTTAATTAATGGTTAGTGAATTACTTAACCTAAAGTGAAAATGATGAAAAGGAATAAAGTAATTTAGTATTGGAATTTAAATTTTTGTGTGTTTATAGTATATCTGGCCTTATCAGAGGCTTCCAGGATTTTAAGAGACGTTAGCCATAGTTGAGTATAAAACCATGTTTTTCCCATTTTATGGAATTAAGCTAGATCATGTCATGTAAATTTATTTTTCTTTATGTTACTCCACCTTATTAGTTAGGGTGACTGATATCCCGTGGATTCTAGACACTAAGGGTTTTTTCAACAACATACTCAGGGGGATATATGACTGACTACCGTCATCATCCCCAACCTTCTCTTGATAGTTACATGTCATAGTATGCACGTCAATTAGTTTTTAACATATATATGTATATGGATGCAATGGATTTTTTATATTACAGACACATGTATTCTTGATATAGATTCCTAGAGACTAGTATTTGTATAACATGTATGTGTTGTAATGGCTTGATGACCTTACTATGTGTATGGGATGCAATGGCTTGAGGTATAATACTTGATGTGTGATTCTGATTATATAGGTTTGTGTGGCTATTATAAATTTTTTGATTAGTTTGATATATATTTAAGTGTTCATGTGTTACATGAGGTGCATGTTGGGGTTCTTCACCTAGGTGTCTGCATGATAGCCTGTTTAGAGAGAGATATTCAGGACATGTGACATTGTCAAAGAGTTAAAAACCAGTGGGGAAGTGGTAGCAGATACCCATGATATTATTTATTATATTTTATACAGATGTATATGATACATTATGATAGTATCCATATAGATGATAGGAATCTATAATACATATTTAGGTGATGAGTTAGTGTCACTTGTTGTTTATTGTTCTTTATAATTCTTTCATTACCTTTTTTAAGAGGCTATTGAGAGGATCCTATTGAGTATACTATTATACTCAACCAAAATATATATAAACTATTATCAGGTCTGTTGGAGAATGATGGGAATAGAGATAGTTACTATTATCTTGTGGTTTGCATGTGCAATTTTGGATTTGTGGCCGCAACCATATTTACGTTCTTTTGGTACATGAATTTTCATTTTAGTTATTATAGTTCTTACATGACATATCATATATGTACTTGGGATTAATTTTTTGGAATCTGAGATGGATTCGGATAGTGTATGTGTTATTAATTTATTTCACATGTGTTCTCTTATAGGTTAATGCCTCTCATCTATGTGTTTAATATACCATCAGGATTGATGCCAACCCAGGCTAACTAGAGGTGGGAATCAAGTGTCACTACATCTCTTCTCCCATTTTCATCCAAGGAGGGGTACACCTTGTATGGAGGGGTTATCAAATGTTGGTATAAAATATCTATATGATGAATAGGATGGAGTTTGGTGTTAAGAACTGGTGAGGTTAAAAGGGTTTTTAAGGAAATGGTGTCATCTAAGATTATTGAGTGTTATAAACATTGGAAACTGGCTAGGACAAGAGTATTTAGGCCCCCTATGATTTTATTCATAGAACATCAATCTTACAATGGAAAATAAACATATTGATACTGCATGCATTGTAAAAACCGTGGAAATGATCATGTATCATTCTTCTTGGAGTCTATGATATAATGGGTTGACCATGGGATATCTAAACCAAAAATGAAATAAATAAAAAAATTAATTAATTTTAATGTATTCTATATACCATGTTTAGGATCATTAAATATTTATTCATTTGAAGTTATATATCCATATGTTATTCATCATTAGGTTTACACAATAGATATTTCTTAGGTTACGCTAGCATATCGCCAAAGAGTGGAGTTTTATGACGACGACACTTTGAGGAGGAAAATCCTAGAGGTTAGCCTTATTATATTCTAAGGTATATGTTCTCCATTTCAGATGAAGTCAAAGAAGACTAGTTAGAGTTTTTTTAGATATTCTTCTATTAGATAAATTCTTGGAAGGATCATTGGGAATCTTTTTTTCAGATGATACTGTAAGGGGAAACGAGGAAGTGGTCGTTATTATACCTCGGGGGTCGCAAGGAGTCGAAAATATCATGGGATTAGTTTTAAGAATAGTTTAATTCCATGTTTCATTCATTGATCATGAGAGTATTTAGTCTCTAAGATTATCATACCCTTCATTAAGGGAGATCCATTGTTTTATATTTTTGGATCTATTTCAAGAACCTTCTGCGATATGCTTCAAACCTATTTCTAAATGATAAGGCTAGGTACGGAATTTCTCATAGGATTTTAATTTAGAGATTCTGTATGAGGTCACCTCATTTAATTTGAAGTTGTGTCTCAAGTTGATGAAGATATTAGTGTTAATTAATAGGATATTATCCAAAATAGGATCATCATGAGAGGGAAGCCATTAGGATTTCTCACGAAGTAGATCTTTGGTCTTAGGTTCCTAGTTCTTATGATAAAAGTTATTCTGATCATCCAAGGGTAAGTCATAGAAATCATTTTTTCCTTTATCTTGGGATGGAGCCTCTTAGGTCTATTTGAAGGGATCACACTCATGTTTTCTATCATGGAGGCTGAGGTCATCAGAGTTAAGAGTGACCGGCCTTTATGATTATTTAATGTGATTTAGTTGTTATTCATCAGGTTCATACATTGTGACATTTCCATCCATGGTAGTAATATATATTTTTTTCTAGTTTTGGATTAGTTGAGGGTAGGTGGAAATGGAAGAGTATAGACCTAGGATGATCCCTATCCTTAGAGAATTGTGCATGACCATGGAGATGGTCGTTGATAGGGTCAGAGAGGATGGGGAGTAGGTCTTGGCTAGCATCACGCTTTTGTGTTTCCAGTTCCAGATGATCCAGACATAGTTTGAAGTTTTGTTTTCTTGTTTTATACTTGGTTTCATGCCTTATTTGATCTTGGATAAATATTAAAATTTATATCTCCTTCCCTTTTCCTTCCATTGGGACATAAGTTAGATTACCATCCAGTTTCTTTGGGGTTGACGATACAAATTGGAGGTCGACGAAACTTTTTTGTTTTATGTAGAGATTGTGATTTCATATTGTGCCAACACCACTATTTGGGAGATTTATGATGTTTATTCATACAACCATATGTCATCATCCTTAGCAAGGATTGGTTTTCTTCTGTTTGAGTCATCATGGATTGATTTATTAGGAAGGTTATTTTCTTCACTGAACATGGAGATCCAGTAGTTTTTGTTGGTGATAAAGACCCATGGATGGGTCAGAGGTCTCTTTATTCTTTATTATACTTGATGGAAAAGCTGACACAGAGTTCTTTATAATTTTAGTAGTCAGAGTTTCAAAGGGTTAGAGAAGAATACCCTTAAGTATTTCTAGAGGAGGTTTTAGCATTACCCCATCTATGAGGGATTACGATCAGGTTCGAAGTATAGCACGACATGTCTCATATCTCAATTTATCTATATAGTATATCCCTTTCTAAGATGAGGGTGCCACATATATTTCTTTATGGTTTGTTTTAATGAATTTTTGTTCAGATTGGTGTCTCATCATGGGGTGCACCTATTTTTTTGTGAAGAAGGCTGATTGGAATTTAGAGTTGTGTATCAATTATCATCACTAGAACCATGTGAATGTGAAGAAACACTATAATCATACATAGATTTCTGATTTAGTTTTTCATATAAAGGGTAAAATATAGTTCTTCAAGAACAAGTTGAGGTCAATTTATCATCATATTCATGTGAAGGGTGAGTATTTTATAAATAATTCATTCTTTTTGAGACCATGGGAGGTAAGAGTTTGTTGTAATTCCATTGGGTGTAAGGAATGCTCTTGTTGTGTCCATGTGGTTGTGGAATGATGAGTTCCCTGAGTTCCGAGATATGTTTTCGGTGGGTTTTATTGAAATAATCCTTATATACTATATTTTTTTGAGGAGCATATAAAGAATCTATGATCCATTTTGGGAGTTCATATTATTGATAATGTATTAAGGAAGTTGCAAAAGTGTGAGTATGGGGCTCATGATGTACGTTTCATGGAGTTATTGTATCCAAATATAGAGTTGTTTTTGATCCATTAATGAGGGATATTGTTTTTTATTATTCAATCAACAAGACAGTGGTAGAAGTGGGATGTCTCTTTTGGATGGAACGATAACATAGGAGGTTCATATCTTATTTATCATGGGTTGTGGCTCCTCTGATATCATTGAACTGAAAGGATTAGGTGTTCTTGTATAGTGATTAGTACTAGAAAAATTTTGAGTATTTTAAGGACATGTTAGTAATTTCCCATGTTCTTTATCATCCAGTATAAGGCATTCAATTTTATTTTTTCTATGATGACTAATTTCTAGGGTTGGGATGTCCTCTAATGTAGTATATATTAGTCATTTATAATGGGTCTCAGTAGTTACCTCCAAATGAGTGTAAATATGCCAACCATTAACTCATGTTGGTAGAGGTAGTGTTTTTTAAAATGTTTTAGTGAATGTAAATAATAGGTGAGAATTTATTGGTATTCACTACTTATAATATCTTGATTTATGATTTCTACTAATGTTACTGGAACATGAATCAGTGTTTATAAAAAGAGTTCAAACAAGATTACGAATTCTAGATTTCAAATGCAACTAGAAATTGGAATGTTATAGCTAATGTGCTGAGAAATAAATCATAAAATGATGTAGTGTGTGAATTAAGTGATTCCTAGAGAGTGGTGGAAGAGATTATTTCATTTCTAGATATGCGAGAAGTCATGGGTAGAGGTGGTATTTCTAGATGATGATGTATTTAGATATAGTAAAACAAGTAGAGCATTTCTAATTGGTGGAACTTGAGGTGGAGGTCTTTAGAGACTGGTTTTTTTGTGGTGAGGCACCTGATGGTTGGTCTAAGGATGAACAACAGAGGGAATTTTTCTAGGTAACGCATTTCATTCATTTGGAGATGCGTGAGAAGTTTCTCTGTGGGTTCCGTAGTTGGAAATTGGCTATACATCCATGCATGATAATGATGAATCAAGCCATGAGAGGTCTATTTTGATGGTCTTGGTTGAAGCATACAGTTGCATAATTTTTTCCTCATTTTTTGGTCTTCCAGAAGGAGAAGGATGTGAACCGTGTTCCTGGTGGTTTTATCTAGCCATTAGATGTTCATTATTGGATATAGGATGACATATCAATAGAATGTTTTTTACTCATTTACCTCATGATCAGTGTGGGTATGATTCTACTTGGTTGGTAGCATATTGTTTTATGAAATCTTCCCACAATATTGTTATTAACTATGAGTTTAATAGAGCTATTTCCAAGGAAGTTTCTAGACAAGGATGTGAGACACCATGGGGTACAGAGGATGATCATTTCTGAATGAGATCCTCATTTTACCTCTAGGGTGTAGAGAGGTCTCCAACATACTTTTGGTTATCAAATATGTCTTATAAATCCTTTACATTGACATAACAATGATCAAATAGATAGGATCATCCATAATATTAATGACCTATTGCAATCATGTGTCCTCGATTTTGGAGGTTCTTGAATGAAGAATCTTCCCTTGGTATATTTATATTACAACATTAGTTTTCAATCTACCATCAGCAAGTAACCATTTTAATACTTGCATGACCAACCATTCTGTTCTCCATTGTGATACATGTGAATGTAATTATATTAAAGAAACAATATAATCTTATCCCTTAGAAAAAATAAATATTAAATGATGTATTTTTTAATGTGTTGATACTTTAATGAATGGGGAGAATTAGATGCCACATGTGATTTTATTGACCCAAATATGAGAGATAATGCTTTTTGGATCACCCAATTTATGGGGATCCAATAATTCAAAACATAATTATATGTATGGATGACTATAGTGAGTGTAATAGGAGATAGAGAAATAACAGGGTTTTTGAGAATGTTTTGAAGAATGATTGGAATTATAGATATTGTGTAACATTCATACATGTAAGAGTGTTATACTATGAGTGGTAATCCTCATGATGATTCAATTAGCGGCCTAGTATACCTTGAGAGTTACTATGGTTTATTGAGTCAATTCCATATGTACTTTTTGGATAACCCATGAGTGTAGTTAACCTGATTTGATGACATGAATTTAGAGATATGAGGAATGGAAGACCATTCCATTTACATGATCAGTGGATGTTCAATTCTATTAAAAATTTGATATAGTTTTCTTTAATCACATGTAGTGTTGGTTCCTTATATCATGGATTGTTTTAAAGTGCTGGATCGTTCAGATACCTATTCCTATCAGTTTTGGATGTTCATTTTTCAGGATGAAAATATAGATGAATGATGGGATTTATTAATATGGATCACAAGATGAAGGGTGGTTATTAAAATGGTTTGATAAATTCATTGTGTAATGAGTTAAATAAGATAATATCTATGATAACTTTGGTTAATATATGAAACATTTATGGATCATGTTTCTCAACTTAGGTAGGTGCAAGATCCTAAAATCAATTACTCCTAACCCTCAAGAGGAAATTTTGAGTTATGAAAACTCATCATAGCTGAGTGTGAGACCCTTGGGTCTTAATTATATATGACGGTATGTGGTGGGAACTAATTATCTGGATGAAATAAAAGTGTTGAATTGGGCATGGATATATACACTCACGGAATTAAGGAGTGTCTGGTATAAGAAGATGATTCCTTGAATGGTTTCAAATGTGAATGAAAAAATCATGACAATGCTCAGTCACAAATTTGATATTATAAGGACGAATCATTCATGTTCTCAGACATGTAGAGTTTGGTTTAAACATATATAATATTTGTGAGAGTGGGGATAAAGTCCTAAATTGTTTTTAGTGAAACCTGTTGGTGGATGGTCTAGAGTGGACCATACCACCAGTGAAGTTATTTAATTTTTGAAGTGGAGTACCAAGGGTCATCTCAGTTAAGTAAGGCCAGACTATATGAGAGCATGATTAGTGGATAAGGTATGAAATCTAGATTTATATGTGATATGAATCTTGGGAAAATGATTCTAGAGACATGATAAGTTTGTATATGAGTGTATACCATTTTTGATTCAAGGGATCATGTCAATCCATTCTTGTAAGTTCTATTCCTATAAAATGTTTTGTTTGGGAATTTTCATGTGGGATCATGGTTCATAAGACCACAATGAAGATTTGGGGGATTAATTTTTCATGTTATAGTTAGAATAAGAATGAAACCTTATTTGGGAGTGGGTATTAATGGTTTAGATAATATTGTCTTGACATGGTCAATTCAGGAGATTGATCCTGGTCAGGTTTGGAAATGATAGTGGGAATGTCGTTAGTGGATTGACACATGTGTAATAAGGACCGGACACATCAGGGGTAAGCATGTGGGTAGATGTATAAGGAATGACATGTGGTACATAACCCTACATTATTTTTGGAGGGAATGCCCATAAAATTTCTTGGGTATTGGAAAATACCAAGGATGTCATTTCATTTGATTAGAAAAGTAAATGATTTACATTTAATGTGAGTCTCTAGTTTAATAAGGTATACCTCATAATACTATTTTATTCTTTTTTTGGTGGGTTTAAATCCATGATATTGAGGTGTTGACTTAGTGGAATTATAAAATGAACACTTCTATGGTGGGGAGTGTTTTTTATTCATTGGTGTGTGAACCTTATGATAAAAGGGTTGCTGATGTACATGAATTGTCATTGGAGGTGCATGAAAACCCAAATTGTTTGTGAATGTTTATTTCCAATGTTGCTTGGATTCCTCAATGAATGATAAAGTATAATATCTACATGGTTATGGTTAAATTTTATGTAGATTTTTGGGTAATTATAAAATTATTTTACATTGATTGTAATACATTGGTTAATTTCTAGAGACCTATTGAGGGAATAATAAATTTTGTGAGTGGTTAGTGATTTCACCATGTAATTACATCAACGGTTGGGTTATACCATATTATTTTTGGAATATCGTGAAATTAATTTGGTGATCAAGAAATTGTGAACTAGTGGATTAATGGTGCATCCGTGGTTGAAGCTGAAAACTCTTTCTATGGGATAGTTAGATTTGGTCATCCATTAGTTTTTTATATAATTAACATGGAATGTTCCGATCCTCATTAGGGGAATTTATAGAGGTTTAATGTACTTTTTTAGAATTTGTATGTGGATTTTCATGGAGAAATAAACTTATATATATTCGTCAAGAATGGTTGAGGCATGTTTGTTGTATTTGGAGTTTTTAAAATGGAGATGAGAACTAATGACAGTCTGGAATTCCCATTTGTGGTTAGGTGCTATGTTTTATTGACATAATTTAGTGCATAGTGAAACATGATAATGATATTTTGGGGGTGTAATTCTCTTAGTGGGTGGAATCATGTATTTTAATTTTATATCTTAAGCTAGGTCATATGGTGGGAAGAACCATTTGATGGGTGACACAATGATCTTTTATGAATGGGTATTTCAGAATTTACATGATCATAAAGTAAATTTATCAATGTTTCTAAGATTAATGACATTAATGGATCATGTTTTTCAAAATTGGGAACTTGGTCTTATGAGTGACATTTGGTAAGAACTTTAATCCTACAAAAATATAATGGGGATGTGAATGAGTGCTGGAGGCCAATGTATGTTGGGTCATATAGTTATTTTACCAAAAATAATAATCAAGGATGAGAAGTTTTATGGCCAAGTGATTCTGACTCCCATATGTATGTGTGGGATTTCTGTCCCATAGATTGTTTGGAAATTTCTATTAGTAGAGGGGTCATATTTTTATATGACATACATATTTCAATTATGAAGGTTATAATCCATAAAAAGTGATACTTTGTACATTGAATGATGGCATTGTGGTAAACTAATGTTTTTTATGGAGAACTAGATGAGAAAGAGGCTATCTAGGCTCCGACAACAACGATTGGATTTCCAAAAGGTATTCTAGGACCTTGATAACACTATTTTGATCAACATCTAGCTCGTTCCCCAATTATAGGTATAAAATGGCTTTGAAGGATATTTTTAATCATGGCCAGCCCCATAATTTCACATAGGAATGCACTCTACTTTTTTATGAAGGATTTTACCTTAAATGGATAGTTTGCCTCTCCCTATGGGCCTCTTTCCCTCAGCACTTACCATGAGAGGATCTATTTCATTCATGGTTTCATTCATATTCTCCATATAAGAGATGTCTATTTCTAGGTGAATCTAAGTGTACTCCCCCATCTATTATTATTTTATCATGGTATCACGTAGAATTCCATTTTATTAATCATGTTTTACTAATTTGAAATTCCATTATCTACTACTCCATTATCAAAAAAATTATGATGATCCTATGATAAATAATCAACAATAGGGCTTTCCAAATAATAAAGAAGGTGATTCTTTCTTTTTAAATGAAAAAAATTCCTTTTTCACTGTGTAAATTTTATGTGGTTAAGATGATGATGTAGTGCTTGGAATTATATTAATAAATTGATTTAAATAGAGATTTAAATAGTTAGATTAAACAATTGACATTCATTACACCATATAAAATTTATAGATCCATGTCATATGACCATATTTGAGCTTTAATGTTAATTGTGCTACTTTTGAAAACTAGTTAACTCAGTTTAATAGTTATGTGGGAAATAAAAATTTGGAAATATTGTTTTGAAATAAAATTTAAAAAACCATGATAAATATAAATGAGATAGATCATGAATTTGGGACTAATAAAATGTGAAAATATAGTTTTAACATGTTTTATTAAGATTTAATGGGTAAATAAAATAATGAAATTGTGAACAAATGTTTTTTTATGAAAATAGTGTTTTTAGATTTTAAATGATATTGAGGAATATAAATGGTATGAATGGGAAATTAATGAAGCATTTAGGTAAAATTTTATGGTTTATTAAATGGATTGTTTCATTTTGATAATTGGTAGTATGGATCCATGAAGTGGTCAATGGCAGAATTGTTATGAAATGATGATTTTGTTGGATTGAGATGAATTTTTTTGTTAATAATTTCATTAAATGAGTATCTTATGATACAATGATTGGTCACAATTCATTGAGAGGATTCCCTAGAGTCAATGTATACCTATAATTCAATGGAATCACAATGAAGAGAATTAGATTCTAGTAAGGTAATCCCATTAATGCCTCAGTGTGATGAAATCCATGGAATCATAGAGGTCCAATTATATAGACTTCCTTTGGAAGGCCATTGGATTACACATAGAGTCATTATCAGGAAGGTCTTGTGGTGCTTCCCCCAAAATTGGAGTTATGCAAATATTTATCACATATGTTGGATTAATGTCACATATCATTATGAGGTACCACGTTGAATGGATAAATATGTGATTCTTGGACATGGATTGATTTCTTCAAGTGTAACGCCATGGTATTATGATGAAGAATACCACTAGGTTATGATTCATTATTCTAAGGATAGATCCTTGAGTTTAGAATTGTTTTTAAGATTAATGGATCAAAAATGTTCACTCCTACATTGGAATCCCTATTGGATTTATTGAGGGGGAATACCTAGTTGATCCATTCAAATTTCCTTGGGATTTTATGAATATGGTTGTCTTAATTGTATAATTTGGAGCCAATTGATCTAGGGTGTTCACAGTTCCTAATGTCTGATAAACAAGGGTTGATGTAGTTATATATCAATGTCTGGTGTCCCCTCATATCCAAGGTATCATTTTTTATTCTATTTAATTTTATTTTGATTGATATTCTATTAACAATTATATTGATCAATTGGTTAGAATTATAAAATCCACACTCTATCATACACATTATTATTGACTAATAATTTTAGCACCACCATTGGTGGTGGCCCACTTTGTTATATTCAGACCCATCATAGGCCTCTTTGGGAATTGTGTTTCTAATATGAACACCATCTTCATTCCGATAATGGTTATGGGTAGGACACAATATTGATGATTATTGTCATGTCATTTTAGGAGTGGCAGATAAATTTATGGAATATGAAAAACTAAAGAATAGTTAAATATGAGATTTTCTTAAATTTTATTTTTTTTACTTTTATCCTTGGAGGCGAAATGGTTATCGGGGATTGTTTATGGATTGTAAAACATACCACTTGTTATATAATTTTTTAGTTCAATTATTATTGGCACTTTTAATATGTTATCTATGATGTTTAATTATCATGGATTATATTGATTTTTTCTAATTTATATTATTTTGGACACACTAAATAGAGCGTATACACTCCCCATGATATCTTAGTTTACCCTATATGCTATTAGGAAACCTATAGTGTATAATGAGGTGATCCTAAGGAAATATGGGAAAGTCAAAAAATGAATTGGTTCAATATATTCTGGGGTGGGGTGTTACGAAATGGTATTAGTGCATGTTATTTGGAAATACCATTTGGGAATGGTATAAGAGATCCTTGGAATGAGTTTACAGATGGAAATGATCTTTTGTTTGGAGTGATTAACCCACAGATGATGTAAAAATAAATTTGTCATGGATACAGATTTTTTACTTGAGATTTATTGTTATAATTAAATTTATTTTCTCATTGTAATACTAACTTTATTTGTGATGTTATAGGCATATGAAATAATTAATATTAGACAATTATAAAAAGCGATATCGTTTCTTCTTCTATTGTGATTCACTTATATGATTGGTATATTTTCTATATGCTTCCTATGAATGATATGTTTCTTTATTGTGATTGAATGATATAAAAATTTTATTTAGTTGATGTCAGTACACTCTATGATTTATTTTGACCAGTGTTTATCTAGATATGATATATGTATTCCAATTATCGATAATTTTATGAAAAAATGGGATTTGTTATTGAAAAATTATGAAACATCATATATGTTGTTTTCCTTAAAATGATATAGTGGAATCTAACGTGACCAATTATCAGGATTAACCTTTAGTATATAGGATTACATAAATGGATTAATGATGGTATTCACGAATAAAATGTGAATGAATGAATGAATGAATGTTTATTTAATCAATCATTATAAATTTTAAATCATTTTTTTCTTGAATATAATTTTTTTTCAGCTTCTGTAAAATTATAAATGAATTGTTCAATTAATATATTAGTTATATATAGTTCTAATGAAAATACTATACAATATTTTCAGTTATATACTATGAATATTAACCTATTTAATTCCTCCATTGGAATGTGACAATCTCGATTACCACTGATAATTTATGAATGCGACTTTTTTAAATAAATAAAATGAAATCTTGTTATTAAGGTTTTTATATACTTATTGATATGGGAAAACCTTGAAAAAAATGAATTCACTAGAAAAATATGGTTAGGTTAAATATAGTGACAATAAGAAAAAACGTAGATGTTTTATCTCAAAATATGTGAACAATAAAATATCAAATAATCCATGTAATGTGAACATTATGAATTGATAAAGTCCAAAATATTCAAGTAGTAATATTTTGACCCTTAAACGAGTGAGGTGACTTAGAGACACCATGTTTATATCTAGACATGGGTATGGGTAGTATGAATGTTGTGAGTTCCTGAGTTATGGGGGTCCCATGATATAAAAATTTCTTTTGTGTAGTGATAACCACAGTGACAGTGGGAGGTGATGGAGAAATATCATTATTTATGAGAACCATGAGTTTGATGTTTGGTATGTTGGATGTTGGGTGACATTGAGGCATGTATGGGTGTTATCTCATGAGTGGTAACCCTAGGGAAATTTTTTATGGACTCAGATTCATTACATGGTTACCCATGTGAGTTACTTAGGTTTCTTGAGTCAATTTCTAGTAAATATTGAGGGTAACTAGTAAGAGGCGTTGACTAAATCTTGTGATATTTCATTAGTGACACGATGAAAGGTAGATTATTCTCTTCAGTTGATAATTTCAAGTTCAATGCTACCTAATGATTATTTAATTTTTCTTAAAAACCAATATTATTGGTTTGTTTTAGATATAATGGTTTTGGAGGAAGGATAATTTAGATGCCTAACTCTATAAGATGTGGATTCGCTTTTTGTGTGTGGTGATGGTATAAGAGAATTCTCAAAGTACTTGAAATGGATAACAAGATAGTGGTTTGTCTTGAACTTGAAAAAGACATGTTTACCATTATAATAAGAATATGGGATTCATCTGTTTATTATAGAAAATCATAGAATTATGATATGTTACATTGATAGTCTAGTAAGTAAGAATTGGTGACTCATGACTCATAGGAGATGGGCCAGATTTATTGAACTTGTTCTAGTTGAGTATGTGGCCCCTGGTTCCTAATGATATTATATCGTATGTGGTGAGATAGAGTTTTCTATATGAAATTTAATTGATGCATGGGGATGAGATTAGTGAGCAAGTGGTGCGAAAAAAGAGTTCGGTTTAGGCTAGGTGATACCTTGAATGATTTTGAACCTGAAATCTGTCAGGGTGCACATGATCTACTCTAAAGTTATGTTCATTTGGAAGGATCATTCGTGTAACATTCCCTATAAATTATGGGTTGATATTTGAAAATATTTAGTGGATTTGGGATAAACTTTGGATGTTTTGGGATGATTCTTGTTGGATGTTAGTCATTTTTGGACCTTGGAAAAGTGAGTTCCCAGATCGTGAAGGGGGTTATATGGGTATTTTTAGGTATATAAGGATATCCTAGGCACTATAAACATGAGTGGATTATTTGAATGAACCATGTTTTGATGTTAAATGAATCATGTTACTATGAAAGGAGATATATTATTTTTTTGGTGCATGTTTGTGCACCTATTTTTATTTTAGTTATCATGGTATTTCACACTAGTATTCTTTGTGCCAACCAAATTTCGGGTTATTAAACATCTGTATTCAAGTCAAATGATGATTAAATAAATGAGTCATTGGTGTCATAATTTCATGAGGTATGGATAGAATGGGAAATTACATTTAGTAGATATGGGTATTAATATTTGGGATCAAATTTATATGTCATGGTAGACCAAATTGAATAATCCTAGTTAGGATTGATGAGATTATGGGCATGTATTTTGAGGTGTGACACATTTGGGGGGTAATGATATGACTCTACAGGGTTAGGCCATGGGGATTAGTGTAAGAATGAAATATAGATGTGGTACCACCATATATTATAGTGGTTTTGACCAAAACATTGAATTAGTCTTGAGAATAACAATGATTGAATTGTGTATGGTGATAACATGTATTTTTTACATTAACAATGGTGATCAGGTTATAGTGGGAGGGCCACATTCGAACATTGTTTCCATTAAAGGATGTGTTGTGAGTTGTGATATTGAGTTGTTCACCTTGTGGAACTATGAATAGGAAACACCTAATGATGGAAGAGTTATTATAGTAGTGTGTGTAACCCTCATACTAGAATGGTTTTTGATGTGCAAGATCATAATATGGATGGTCATGACTATGTCAACTTGTATCCGTCATATAGTTTACTTCATGATTTATGACATAAGGATGATGTAAATAAAACCACAAAAGATTATAAGGTCTAGTGTCTTTAGGTAATTATCTATACATCATAAAATCCTAAATCATAAATATAAAGACAAAAAATAAAACACCATATCATTCCATTAAATTCCATTTCACTTCTAAAATAATATGGAAAACAAGGGGATGTTTATGAGAAAGGGGTGAGTTATAAAGACCCATAAGGGAATAATCAAAGCTTATAATAATTTATGGAAGAAAATTTTAGTCAATAAGAATATTAATGAAACATAAGGAGGGTGATAATTATAAAATGATCATCGAAGCATGATATCAGATGAGAACATAAATATAACATGGGAATGTCCCAACAAAATTAGACATGAATTTAAAACCCTATATCAAGTCTAACCTCCTATAAATAATAACTTAATTTTATTAGTATAACTTTGTGTTCAACATACATCACATTTCATGAGATACAAAAACTACCCATTTCATATTTGGGAAAAAAAAGTTCTTTCACACCCGTCACATTCATATCAAGTACATAAATTTGTGTTCCACATAGATCAGAAAACATAAGTCCATATTTAATAATTTATAATACCATGATTATGGATAGTGGGTTACATTCATGTATGTCACCAATAATATAGGGATATTCAAATCTAGGTGAATATATTTGAGTGGAAATGGGGATGTGTATTTACTACACAAATGTTTGTCATTTAAAAGCGCATGATAATTTCAGCTGCATAATAAGGGCACATAAAGAAACATAGAAGAATATAATGAGAGTGAAAGGGCTATATGATCGCATGGATAAACCATTAAAGTAATTGGGACATTTAGAAACATATTAAAACATGAACAATTAGAAATAAAAAGGGATAATATAAAGAAAATGTTTGAATTATTTGGGGAGGGAGAGGACTCATTACCCTTAGAGGGGTATTCAATGGGATTTGGAGGACCATATTAAGAGTATAAAATAACCATGTATGGGAAATATAAAGTTAAATTAATTTTAATAACATGCTCCAAGGGTTTTGAGTGAAGTGGAATGGGGTGTTGGGTGGGTTTTTATAGAAAAGTAGAGTTTAATCCTTTATTAATATTCGAAAATAGGTTTTGGTCTCTATATGATAAATTAAAACAATACAAAAATAGTGCCATCATTTTTTGTCTTGGTTTTTTCCATATATGTGTGGAATGAATTATTTTATATGAATTATTATTTTTAAATAATACACTTGGCTCTGTCTAATTGAGTCACATTTATATTGAATTTATCTTAAAAAATTAAAATATAATATTGGGGTAGGATGATTCATTAACGGTCTATAAATTTGATAAAATAACATAAAAATAATATTTTAGAGGGGGAACATAATTATTAGTCATGGATAATCTTTAGAGTATTTGCTACAGCAGTTTTAGGATATTATGTTGTTTAATTGCATCAAATATTATTTCATCGTATTAATTTTGTGCCCCAAAAATTGATTATCAAATAATTTTTTTTAAAAATTAAACATTTGATATATTCAATTTTATGACTCCAAAAATAATATTTATTTTTAAAAAATAATAATAGAAATATTAGAATTTATATTTTCAAGTAAAAAAATAAAATTTATTGAGAAATATTGTTTTTTTAATAATATTTTTCTCAACATTATAAAAATTACCTCTAACTTCATAAAACTATATAATCATTTATATATACTAAATATTTTTAACTCTAATAGTTTATAAATATATCATTTATTTCAAAAATTCTTGAATTCAGTAGAAATTATTTCCTTAATTAAAACTATATATATTTCCCCAAAAAAATTAGTGTTTCATTATATGAAAATCTAATTTCAATGAAACATTGATTTCTAACAATTACATTGTAATAAAATATAAATATAGTAATTATTTTATTAAAAATAAAAATATGAAAATAAATTTTGTTAGGTTCAATATACATATTCCTTTACTCATGCAATGAATTTCCTAAGTTTAACTATAGTGATGTTATGATTTTATTTGGGTAGTTCAGCTATCATGGTTTGGTTCATTATCCCATTGAGCTTGAAATTCTCACATTAATGGGTTCATTGATTCTTTAGTTATAGAATATCAACATGTTATTATATAGAAGAAAATACAGATTATATCATTTCCCTTATAAAATATTATACATGGGATTCATATGGTATGGTATTACTAGTTCGGGTCATCACTTCCATTTTTTGTCAATTGGATTTATCAAATCCCTATATGTATTATAATACAACAATCAATTTATATTTGATATAATATAAATCATTATAATGTTTAACAGTCATTTATATTAGACAATAAAGATAATATAGTTGTATGAAAAGAAGTAGTGCATGGGTTTTCTATAATTAAAATCCTCAAATATGAGTTTACACATTAAAAATAAATATATTTTATAAATGGATAATTTCTTAGATTATTTCCATTCAAAAACTATTACATATATATTTCTCTCATATAGTAAAACTGATGAGGTTAATTCTAATTCCTCAACTCCTCAAGCTCCCAAATAACATTCTCAATCATGTGGTTCTACCATAGCACATTGACCACATGATTTGGGTTGTCCCAAATAACATTATATCAATGATATATGATATTAATAAACTAATCCTTCTAATAAATATAATTCTACCATGGTATAACATTTTAATTAGGAAAATATTGTTGGTATAGTATGTACTTCTTGAATATGGATACATTAAATATATTATGTATATGAGATAGGTATGGTGGAATTGCTAGTCAATAGGCCACCACTCCGATATGATCCGTGATCACAAATGGTCTGATATATCTTTAAATAAGAATTTACTAATTCAAAAATATGATGAGTGTCTTCCATGGAGATATAATATGTAACACTATATCTTTGGACCCAAATTTTTTGTCTCATCGATTATTGTATATATATATTTTCATTCTATATTTTGCTGGTTTTTTATGATGATGAATTGTTTAATCATTAATTTTCATATCTTTGATAATATTACTCCCAATTATCAACTTATATCAATCTTATCCCGATCAATATTAGTGTCTAAAAACTCTTCCTATATAGAGCCTCATATGATTCCAATTCAATTTTATAATTGAAACTATTTTAATATGAGAACTATACTTGAAGAAGATGTTAATCCTTGTATCCTTGGAAATCCATTGAACATTATCATAGAATATCCAATGGAGATTTAGTAATTGTTTTAGACTTAACAACCCTATTATGGTGATAATATTTGATAAATCACTATTCAATATCCATGTCATTCTAAACAATTCTCCAAAACCAAGAGGTAAACCACAAATATCGATTCGATACAATAGAGAGTGGAAGTAAATGTAGAATTATCAAATTTCGTATGTATATCATGGTGTGTTGGTTAAGAGAGAAATGTTCCCTAATAACAAATAAACAAGATCACTTGGTATAGTGATTGACTACAAAACGAATGGAATTATTTCATTTTGGTGTCTGGGGAGTCTTATATTGAAATCCACTATCACGAGCCATCCCAATATGGCCCATGTCACGAATCCCAATGACTGCCTCCAATAAGTCAGGGGTTGGTGACTAGCTCTGAATAGGAATATCACTAACATGGGAGGAATTTCATTATTACCTATACACGCACAAACATCTCCATGCCCAAAATGGTGAAATATAAAAACTACTAAAAAACAAAACAATATCCACACCACTATATTCCAACCAGTGTACGATAGGAACATAACGTATACTATGTTAAACTAGGCTAGAATGAATTCCACCCAAAATGAAATACCATAAAAATGTTTATGAAACTCATCCACAGAGAACCCTACAAGATCCAATCTATAGGAAAGATACTGAAAATACTCTTTGAATACATAGGAACACCATGGCCTACCTGATCTCACATGGCTCCATACTATCCTTTTCATCCCTGAACACTTTCAAAATTCCACTCATTTTCACAAGACACATCTCGTGAGGGAAAATCTTGTGTAGTGGTGTGTAATACAATACTCAGTAGGACACACCCAAATCAAAATGAAATACCCAATGTAGAATATATAGTCATATCTACACAAGTATATGTCTATAGAACATATAACAAGAATATATAGATATACCCATACCAAAACTCATTGTCAAGAGATAAGACACAACTAAAACATACCACCATTAAGGAACCAAGGTTAATTTTCCAAAAAGTAATCATCTGTGAGAACACACTCTTGAGTCTGATAGCCCAGATGACATCCATCGGATAAGTATTGTTCATCAGGAAAATACATGATATATATACACTGGTATACCTAAGGAGATAGATATGATACATCAGAGGAGTATCACATCCAGGGCCATGGTGTGATTCCAAGAACTCTATTTAGATTAACCCAATATGTATAGGTTAGAAACCTATTGACGTCAGTCACATCAATACTGAAGACACTACATAAGGCACGATGGTGGAAAAGAGGATCGAATTCGTGCCTCTTAGAGTATTACAACAAATCTATCCAAGAAGTCCTGATCAAGGGGTCATACTCTTATAAGTTGGAAATGATACCTAAAAATATATATGGGGAAAATTAATGGTAACGAACCCAAAATTATCTCTTCCATGATACAGTTGATGAGAGAATCAATCCTTACAAGAAATAAGGCTACATGGTGAGTAGTTGTCAAAACTGTCATGTCCCTGGACCATGGGTACTGCCCATGTAGACATTCCATGTTACTATAAATAATTTTGAGTTAAAACCCCTCATTTGTCTCATAAGGAAAATCTCAACATTATGGTCTTGAACCCATATATTTCTAATAAATAAGACATATAGTTTTAATGGTATGTTCCTTTTAGAAAAATGGTTTGACCTGGGTCCATTCCAAATCATACCCGACTCGTTGGCCAACCTGACCCAGACCAGTCAACCTAGCCTGACATGGTGCAACCCTACCAATTGGGCCTAGTCTGGACCAGCTCGCTGGGCTGCCTGGAAAGTCTCATATTTCCTGGTCAGCCCTACATGCCTGAGGGCTAGGATCACCACCACATGTGGCCCACCTAGTCATATGACCTCTAGTCCCCACAGTGCCACACCACATCACACATGGTCATCCCCACCATGTCAGTGTTCACCCCCACATTATTTGCCTTCACCTGGACATGTTGCAGTCGTGGACTCCATTTCTGTTGTAGAACTACATTCTATCTCTGTTGGACACCTCACTGGTAGCTCACTATCATCTTGGACTAGCCAACTAGAACCACACTGCTACTTGCCTGGACCGACCAAAACCACCATCATGCACCACTGATTGTACCTTTGTGTGCCACCTTACTGGCTGGATTGCACTTCACCATAATCGCTGAACAATTTCTACATCATCACGAGGTTAGATCTTCAATTTTGGATTGTTGCACCATGAATTGAAGGAACAACGATCATGCATTCTTATCCCATGAAGAATGAATAACACACAGGAAACGAGGAATGAAATCACATGGGAAAAAATTGTGGAATAAACCTCTACTATTATTCATTCTTATATTGATCTATTCTTGTAAGAACAATCAATCATGACTAATTTGTATAATAATAATCTTTCCCAAATAATTTCCACAATTAAAATCATCATTCATGAACAATTGTACCACATGTCAACCTATTCATGGATTGAAACATATTCATCATTGATTCTAATAACATGGAAAGAATTAACTAAAATCACAATGCCCTACCTATAGATGGATGGTTTTGTGCCGAGGATTCGTTGCTAATAGTGATCCATCAAGAATGTTCTAGATCCACCATGCCATCATTTTTTGTTGAGAGAGGGTAATTCATCTATGCTTTAGATGAATTATAGAGTTATGGAGATAACCCTAAAATATATGAAAAATATTATTAAAAAGGAAATGTTATTTTTTTTCTTATAATATCAAAAAAAATTAAAACATAACTAATCTTATTCAGTGAAATGTCCAAAAATTATCATTCACAGTTGACCTACACAAATTGATATTAGGCATCACTTAGGGTAAAATCACTACTCCGAACACAAAGGTATCCGTAGATTTATAATTTAGGCATATGTTTAGAATCTATTTAATGATTAATATTTTCATACATTTATTCTAGGCACATTGGGACTTGAAATCACACATCGCCTTAGTTCCTGTTCTAAAATAAATTCTATATAATATTTAAAAAAATACATAAAAAATCTAGGAACTTAAATTCACCCCATCATAGGGATTTACATCCCTAAGAATCAAAAACAAAAGGATGCTAAAAATGATGTGGTTATTACGGCAGATACCCGAAGTTTGACTTACATGGACATTACATTATTTTTACGGAATACATAATACATAAAAAAACAGACACACAAGGACCGTAATAGTTTAGTGTCATTGGAAACTCATAATATAAACTTCTAATCACGTTGAAATATCTTCAACAACTCCCATAACGATCATCCACTTTTTGATTCCTTAACTAAAACCTTTCTTTTTTTCCTAGGGAAAATAAAACATAAAAAAGGGTGAGCTCAAATGCTCAGTAAGGGCAAACATAGATAACGTAAAACAATCTGTAAACATTTGGAAGAAAAAACGTGAACATGAAATTTAAACATCAAAATATTGAGCAAAGACATAAATCGTGGAAGTACGTAAGGAATATATCATAATAGATCATCAACCATGATAACCAAGGCATTACTTCCAAGACCATCTTAGTGGAAAAAGTTCCTTTCTGAATCGAGTTCACTTCTCGTCTCTGTCCTGTAACACTGAACCAGATTAACTTACCGTTCCAGCCATGTCTATCTCATGAGATATAAATCTTTACCCAATGCATTTGAGGGAGATATAAGTCCCACCCATCTCATATTTAAATCATTCTATCGTTTGCCACAAAATCATAAATCATACATCATAGCATAACCCATGTAATAGAATGAGATTATTAAACATCATGCCATCATAACATAATCCATATAAAAAAATGGATATCTTTTAATCATAAGAATAATCAAACCGTGTAAATAAGGGAGAAATTATACTTTAAACATAAACATATTAAATAATGTCATTTTAGATGGAAAAGAGTTTTGATAAAAACACTTGAAATGAATTCTTTAGGAAAATATCCTTTTTTCTTCAAAATCAATTTCTTTTCACAAAATGTTATGCAATTTTAAAAGAAAAGGGTTTTGTTGAAAATAATCTTGAAATCTTGTAGAGTAAGCTTCATGAAAATGAGGCTTTATGAAACTGTAAAAATCCCTTCATGCCGTTTAAGTTAAAAATAACATTCTCCTCGTACTTTTTTTGGAAAAGACAAAAAGTTTCTTGTATGGTAAACAAAAGAAAGATTCCTTCCATAACACACGGTAAAAGTCAAAAAAGGGTAAAATGGGATTTAGACATACATGAATTTTTTTTATAAAACTTGGACTTGGATGATAAATATTACCCCAGTAAATACTTACGAATAAGAAATATCAGATATAAATGAGATTTGCAAAAGTATCCCTTACCTTAGGTCCGATATGCTTCATACGTTTCTGAACCTCCTGTAGAATGATTTAAATAATGTCATTGACATATTACAGAATCATATTCATTGTTTTGATATCATATATGGTTCAATTATGACTTTATATTACCCGTTCTTTTGTATGTTGCATGTTAATGCAACGCTTTGGGTTAAATCGTTTTATTTATCGTACGTGTTTGGACTTGTTGTTCTTGATATTATTACTCATATCCTGATTTACATAATTCCAGAATGTAAAACATGATTTACATATAATATATATTTCAGTATATACATATATATATATATATATGATAGATCGATTAAATACAATGAAATACACCGTTCATGGAGACGGTAGGTCGTACGTACGCATGAACGCTGTTTTCGTTTCCATATTGAATTGAATGAAATTAAGTAGATGACATACATATATATACACATAAATACAGTATAATTATGATGTCATATATTTCATGATGACATATTATATATACTTTATAATCATTCATGAATGGTTATCATGGAGATTGAATCTCATCGCGTCGTAGAGACGGTAGTCCGTACGTACGCACGAGCGATGATATCATTATCATGATTGAGGAATTGTATTGGAGTGTATATTTTCTATTTAAGAATCAATATAACTTTAAAATAATCATATATAGTTATTATTTACACCATTATACCCGTCCAAGTAAGGTGGTGGTGGAAAATAGATTACACCATGGCGTGGAGACGGTATTCTGTACGTACGCACACGCGGTGATTTCATTTTCTGTAGGATGGACAGATGGTGAAATAGGGTTGTTTCACACGTATAATAACATATCAGTATATGAGTGATACTGATGTTATTAATTCATAATTAAACAACTAATGAAGAATAAGTGTAGGAAGAAATAAAGTTGAAAGAATAGATAACAGATATTACCTCTTCTTTGAAGCGCCTCTTTGAGACCTCCTCTTAGAACACTAAAATTTGTCATTGAATAAGACCAGGACCTCTAGGATGTTTCTATGGAAGTGGAGAAGAGAATTTGGCAGAGTTTTTCCGAGCTTGAAGGCTCACTGTGGTGTCTGGAAGAGAGGGAGGAGGTTCCCTTTTATAAGGGAGGAGAGGGGCACCTTAGGAAAAACTAAAAATATTATTTTATTATAAAGTCATATTCGGTATTTAATAGCTCCAAATTTAGTTATTTCGAATATAAGGTGGGTAAGGGTCGAAATACTACCACCCAATATAATTTATACAAGTTTAGGTTCCCATTATAACCTTATCATTTAGATTTATCTTTATGTTAAATAATTTTTCTTTTACCGTGTCTTCTTGTTTTCATACACTATATGGTTGATATACATACTATAACAAGCCAAAAGAACCCCAAATTGTTTATTATTAATATATATATAACCTTATCTATGTAATTTGGCCAAACTAAAGATTATTAGGAATAAAATAACATTTAATAATATAATATTTGTTTTAAAAACTATTTTATGTCAATTTTAACACTATATGGTAATTGATTTTTGTGAAAATCATAAAAGAAATATTAGTTGGAAAAAAGTTAATTAAATCAATAATAACATGTCATATTAACATATAAAATTATTGGAATTCATAAAAAGTCTAAAATTACATTTATTTAGGTATTTATAACATCAATTATGTCAATATTTCATTAATAATATAATTACTGCATCATCATTGTGTCATAAATAAATAAAATTATTTAAAGTCTAAAAATTACAAATAAAGTACCATTATGTAAGAAATAATTTATATTTCTAATTAATATTTATAGTAGAATTTATCTTATGTGTAACCCTATATTAAAAATGATTTACTTATTAAACGTTGATTTTAACTATTTTAACCTTTCTTTAAATAAATTAATAATAAATAACATAATCTAATCCAAGTGGGCCTAAAGGGTAATATTTTATCCCTAATGTTGTTTTTTATCGAATTATACTTATCCAATAGAATTAGGACATGTGTTAGGGTAATAATAATATCATTTTTACCCTTAATTACCATATTTACTTTTAACCGTGGTAAAAAATAAATAAAAAAGTTACTTTTCACCAAAAATTATTTTTATCTCATTGAACCACATTTTACTTACTGACATCAACCGTGTCTCTCGGATTGTTTAAATTCCACTCACAAAAGTGGAAAAATTATGTTTTATGTAAATTTGCAAATTCTCCTAGGAGGTGGGTAAAAGATATTCAAAAGTTCAATAGAATTTTTATATATCTAAACTTATTATAAATGACTCCAATGGATTAAATTGAACTTATATAGGTATTATGCATCAATTTTGACCTAAAATAAATTTAAATAAAAAAAATAATTATTTAAATAAAAAGTCGGTTTTTAAATAGTCGCCCAGTGTTTTCACTATTCATCAAAAACTGAATGTTTTCAGAAAAATACAAAAATTTCACCCTAGGCTAATTTCGATATTACGAATCCAAAAATGAAGTCCATTTTTAAAGATAAAATTTATAAAATTTCAAAAATTGGGTATTACTATTCATAACGGCTAGTTCATAATAATATTATAATAATATCTCATTTAGTGAAACTCGGTATTGCGTACTACAGACGCTATCGAGGAAGGTCGCAATTGCGTGTAATGTAAGCCAAGTTAGGGTTGTGTGTAGTGAAAGACTTTTTTGTTGTTGCATATAACAGAATCCAACCATATTTCAATAATACATTGAATATATATATATATACACACACTCAATGTTGCGTAGAATGACTATTATCAAACGTGTAACGCCCCGACCCCAGCTACCCAGAGTCGGTGCATTACTTCGTAACATTGGCATGATCACAAGAAGATCAAATCTCGAAAGAACGATTGGTTTAGTAGCCTTGGAAACACTAGATATAATCATAACGTTTAACATTACATTTCAAAGTGAAAAACTACTACAACAACAAAGTCTTCATATCCACACTATTAACCCCTCATAATATCCCTGCAAGTCATTCATAATTTACTTCTTCACTACCTGGGAAAAATAAAACATAGAAAAGGGGTGAGGTCAAATGCCCAGTAAGGATAACAATATAGCGGAACATTCAAAATAAGCATAAACATTTAAGGCAGTGAATTACTAAAACAAAAGCCTTTTAAAATTGAACTTCAACATAGTATGGCAAAAGTAAAATGAAATAATGCCATTTACTTGTTCACATGGATATTCTACTAATCGAATAATCACATGCAAAAATCAATAACCACTTTCATAATGTTGGAATGCATAATGCCAGACTATCATAACCACATAGTCAAGGCCTCGTGCCAAGACTACAAATAAGATTTTTTCAAGGCCTTGTGCCAAGACACTAGTTTGTCTCATGAGACCTACCGATGCATCGAGGAGCTATAGCGGGCTCCACCCGTCACTTATTAAGTCCAATGAATTCCCATATGAAAAGGTTTAAACATAACATAAACATTCGTATTAAATCTAGCATACGAAATGTCAATAATTTCACCATAAATTATGAATGGTATAAAAATAGCACATCCACAGTCAAACATATCACAAAACCTTCAATACAATATAGAAGTTTTGTATCATAATAAATCAACTTCAAATAAGCTTAAAATCCATCAAAGGATGTTGACATAGATGAAATCAAAACTATTTAAGAGAAATATCTCCTTTTTTGAAATCATTTAAAAGTCACACATTTATAAAGGAAGTAATTAAAAAGATATTTTTGAATCAAAGTGTCCCATACCACTTTGAAACTTTTGAAAGGAATTAAATTTTTTAAAAACATTCATGTCCATATAAATAAATCCTTAAAAACCATTTTGAAGACATTAATTAAAAAGATTTATAAAGATAAATCTTTAAAACATTTAAAATTCTGATTTTGATAAAGAGTACCTTTATGAAATTCTTAAATTATTCATTTTGAAATCATTTAAAAGTCACATAATTATAAAATAAAACATTTACTTTGAAAATAATCTTATAAGCTTGTAAGGGAAGTTTTGAAGATTTTATAATGGCGGAAATTAGCCGCACCCGCCGTATAAGTTAAAAAAAACATTCTTACCTTAATTCTGTCGAAAAGGTTAAAAATGAACTTGTTTTGAAAACGACGGAAAGATTCCTTTATAAACCTCTTATAAAAAGTCAAAAAAGGGTATAAATGACTTTAACCCATATTCTTGTAAATAATAAATTTGTTTTGAAATACATTTCGAAGAAACATGGATGTGGATGATAAAGAAATCCCAGTAGATTATTACGTATAAACAACCTCGGATAATGAAGAGATTGTGAAATAACCCTTACCTTGTACTTTTCCTTGGTTGGGGTAGGTTAACCTCCTGTATAATGGTGAAATAGTTGTTATTAAATTATACAAGAATCATATATAATAATATGATATGATATATGATCTTTTAACAGTGATTTGTTAATAATATCTTAGTATTATCGTCGTTTCGGGTGATAATCGATTCGTTCTTCTTAAATGTTTGGTTACGTAAGACATGTTTGTAATGGATATATTATATCTTATTCATAATTAGAATGATATTAACATTATTTTTAACCCTAAAATGATAATAAGACTTGAATGGATACGATGGAGAATGAATCTCATCGCGTTCGTGGAGACGGTAGTCCGTACGTACGCACGAACGCTACTTCCATTTAATTTTTATTTTAAAAGAATCGAATCCAAATGATACATAGGTATATTACTATTCCAGTATAATATAATATTTTATATATGTTACTTAAGTTCATTAACACCATCCTTTATACGTTCCATGTGTGGTATGAACGAGTCATATCATTTTAAGGGGGCGGTAGTCCGCACTTCCTCAAATGAAATTATCGTATGTATATACAACATGAAACGAATAATGGTATGAAATAAAATGGAATTACAGAAGCTTATATATAAAATATATATCATTAATATCATATTTAATTACAGTGCCATCATAATGGCCACCATGAGAGGCGGTAAGATGTATTTGAACAATCATCGTTTTGTGAGGCGTTAGTTTGCCATCCACAGAAACATTATGTTCATCATCCATTAGATGGAGTTGTGTGTATGTGTAGTTTGAATACTTCTTATAACAACATCCTAGTATATTGAGGATACTGGTGTTGTTACAAAAGAAGGGAAATAAAAAGAGTTTGGGGGTTGAAGAAGCAAAATAAATGAAAATAATTTAAGAGAAATCGTTACCTTTAATTTAGGTAATTCACTTTGGTTGGAACCAAAGGACTTCTTGAAATGATTTCTGCCTAAGGGGAAGCTTCAAGGAGGAGGAGAGGGATGTGGGGAGCTTAGTTGGGCAGAGTTTGGACGAGCCAAGTGGCTTGAGAGGTGTGAAGAAATGAGAAGGAGGAGTTCCCTTTTATAAGAGGGGTGAGGGGCACCTTTGGAAAAGCTAGAAATATTAATTTATAATAAATTCATATTCGGTTTCTAAAGGCTCCAAAGTTGACTATTCAAAGTCTGAGGTGGGGATAGGTCGAAAACAACTCATCCAATAGAATTTATACAGGTTTGGGTACTTATATTAACCTTTTCATTAAGTATTAACTCTAAGTTAATTAGTTTCACTTTTACAATGTCTCTTTGTATTTTTATATAATATGGTTAGTAAACTTACTATATACATCCAAGATACCCCCAAGTGGTCCATTAATGAGGAACCTATCATAATATAAGTCTTTTGCCCGAACCTTAGATTTTTAGGAATTTAATATCAATTAATAATATAATATTTGTTTTAAGAACTCTTTTATGTCAATTTTGACACTATTCAATAGTTGATTTTTGTGAAACTCCTAACAGATTGATTACTTCGAAAAAAGTCAATTAAATCAATCCTAATATATCATATTATCATAGAAATTTAGTTTAATTCATTAAAAGTTTCATATTATAATTATTTGGGTATTTATTATATCAATTATTTTAATTTTTCACTATTATAGTAATTACTGCATCATCTTTGTGTCATAAATAAAATAAATTATTTAATGTCTAAAAATTATAAATAAAATATCATTATGTATGAAATCTTTTTATCTTTCTAATGAATATTTATAATCTAAAATCCAACTTATATAACACTATGTAACAATTGTTGTTCTAAAAGATATATGCTTGTGTCATTTTTGTATTTATTTTAACTAAATTAAAATAAAGTGTCATTATCACTTACAAGTGGATCCATGGGGTCCCCAAATAGACCCAAAGATTCACATGGTCGACCATGTATCAACCAATAGGGTTAAGACACGTTTTAGGGTAATTTAGTATTATTATAATATTATTTTTTAACCCTTATTTACCGGATTTACCCTTAACCATGGTAAATAAAATATTTACCGCAGTAATTATTCAAAATGTCTAAAAATAAAAGTTACCTATTTACACAATTTGAACATCCTGATTCCAAATATGGAATCCATTTTCCTAAATTCAAAACACAGAAGTGGCAGAAATTAATTTAAAATTAATTCCCGCTGTCAAAACAAAAAGCGTGTTTTTAAGAGATAATAACTATCAAAAGATTGACACTTGTTTATGTTCGGTTTAATTGTAAAATTATGTCCAATGACCAACATTATATTAAATAGTAAAAATATATTCTAAATATACTTTAAAACCACTCAAATTCATAATTTATTACTATTAATTATTTTGATTAAAAAAGTTGTTTTTAATTAAAATTTAGTAATTTTCACTATTCATCAAAATATGAAAGTTATCCGAAAAGTACCAAAATTTCACCCTAGGCTAATTTTGATATTCCGAATCCAAAAATGAAGTCCATTTTAAAATATAAAATATATATAACTTAAAAAAGTAGGTATTACTATTTATAACAGCTAGTTTGATTGGTTACGGTGTGTTAGAACTCGAAGTTGCGTACAACACACGCTACTGTTTTATTCAAAGGAAAGCGTACCGTGGAAGCTTGGGATGTTTCATTTTAAATTTTTTCTTTGATGTCCCCATTTAGTAAATATGTTTAAAATATTGTATTTAAAAAGGGTTCACTATTAAAAGTTGATAAAAGTGCAATACTGAAAATGAATTTGTTCTTGCATTATATCAAAGAAACTCATAATATGGATTCTAAAATTATAAGGATTATATAAAGTTTAAAATTTAGATAATACTATTCATAACCGCTTTTGAATTGCTTATTTTTGTAATTCATGGTGTGATTGAACTCGGTGTTTCGTGTAGTGCAAGTTATTGAATTATTTTGAAGAAATAACACACTTTGAAATCTTGGGGTGTTACATTCTCCCCTCCTTCAATAAATTGCGTCCTCGCAATTTGAAATCGTTCTTCAAAAATAAAAGGTTGAAAATAGAAAATATATTTGTGGGAAAACCCACATCGGAAATTGGGTTACTAAAATTTGTCTTAATATGAGGAAAAGAGAAATGAAAGGGCCACCACCAAATTATGATCTCGATTAGGAGAACATTGGTGGAAATTAGAGACATATAATTGGAGGAAAAACGTAAATATTTATAGGTAGTGATTGAGGTCATCAATCACAAACAAGTGTATAATTGAGGTCCTTAAATTCATCAATCTATGATGATTTGAAATACCATCGGTTCAACAAAACATAGGGTATTAGGATAACACATTTTTGACGTTTCAAAATATCTTAGTTGAAATCCCATATCGAAAAATGAATTAATGAGGCCTCTATTTAAAATAAAGAGTGGAAAGTATGAAGATTACCGAAAATAACACATACTTGGGTTCCATGTAAGAAAATATGGATATGGAAGAAAAATCTAGCCATCAATTATCTAATGGAGAGTGGTAGAGAACATGGCTATGAAAAGGCCAACAATCCCAAAGCCATAAATTAGTGATGATTTAAGGTACCATCTACGAAAACATTTTTTTTCTAAGTTCCTTTTATTAATGATGAGGAATTTATTTATGATATTGGCTAAGATCATAAGGAGATATACTTAGTTTATAATTAGAGTTTTATCCATTAATAAATTTCTACCAAAACTCATCATTCACTCGTAAAAAAAAATTCTATTTATACTATTCATAGAGGGTTCCAAAATAAACGAATTTATAATTCATCTACCAGATCTTTTAAAAAAACTACTTTATTTAATCCAGGACATCTCGTGAGATAGTGGTAGGTGATACACCCTTGTCGCCCTTTGGTTGCGGGTTCAAGTCTCGCAGCCTTGCCGGACGCGACGGGTTGCCGCCCGACCTCCGGGTTGTCCTTTTATGGAAATCCAAAATAATCCAAACTAGAACTATCCAAAATACTTCTGTCCAAACTCACAGTCCAACATTCATAAGGAAGGTAAACATAATATAGATCCTTTTTACCCCGTAATAGCATATGAATACCTTCATCATGTATTACCATATTCCTTATTGATTACATTCATGCTCCCTTATTCCATATGGAATGCTGGATATACTTCATTAATCCAAAAATCTTTTAAACCCCAACAATGATGGAATATACAAATCATTAATCAGTTCCAAGGTAGTCAAGAATATCCAATATAATTTATCCAAAACAATCACATATTATTCCAAAATCACTACCTCAGTATCAGAACTATATTATGGTTTATCATTCTCTCAACCATATATTTTCCAAAAATCTATCCTGCTAATGAGTCACTTTTCTTTGTTCCACACAATCTCAAGTCCTTAATGAAATAGTACTGCAGTACAATCCTTATATACTCCATAATTATTATAACAAGTACATTGTTGATACAACACTCAATTGACATAATCAACATAAGAACTCTAATCATTCCTCTTCATCTGTGGTAGTATCATAACTTGATTATTATCCAATAGCATCATTTGCGGCATAGTCTGATGACTCGGACATTGGTTCGCGTAGTGTCCAAACTCCTTGCAAATGAAGCATTGTACATTTAAAACCATTTTCTTACCCTTGCAGTCACGTACTTTGTGCCCTTTTCCTCCACACTTATAACAAACTCCAATTCCTTTCAGGCAAGTTCCAGGGTGTTTCTTTCCACAGTTACCACATATGGGAAAATTCTTCTTTTCCCTCTTACTTTTATCCATCTTTCTCTCTTCCATCCTTTTATTCTCTTGCTTCCCTTCAAAGCCATAGGACTCAGGAAACTCTTTACTTATCTTATCAACACATGATATTATTTCTTCATATGATGATAATACATGGGAGACTATTTCTCTTATAAATTCTAAATTAAGACCATGAAAGATATGATCCTTCCTTCTCTTTGGATCATGTGCATTTCTGGAGTTCTCATTCCTTCTACTGGGTGCCATTTCTAAACAATGGCATACACTAGATCAGTTTATGAATCAAAATACATAATCCCATACTTATAAAACACTTAACATAAATTGAACTATTTATGGATATAATCCATAATCATAAAAATGTTTTCTTTGAGGAAGTATATACTCATAAACCCTTCATAATGATTTGTAAAGAAAATGAGAGTTATCCTAAGCATATCCCCCGGGAGTGTCGTAACCAAGAGTGCAGCAAGGCCCGTAGTCGTGCACCAGTTCCCGTTCGAGTCTAGCTCAAAGCGGTGTTTTCGGGTTTTAACCCTAGGTACATCTGTGCCAGAGCCGCCTCTACCTGCTCGTATCCAGACAGGGATGTATTGCTCGGGAATCTCACAAAATCTCTACAATACCAAAATTCTAGGAAGTTCTTCTATACTAATCCTCAAAGTTCATCTTAGTTCTACGTGCTCTAATCAGAGTTTATCTAAATCTAGCTTCCAAGGTTTGTACTAAACTTCCTCTGATACCAACTGTAACGCCCCGACCCCAGCTACCCAGAGTCGGTGCATTACTTCGTAACATTGGCATGATCACAAGAAGATCAAATCTTGAAAGACCGATTGGTTTAGTAGCCTTGGAAACACTAGATATAATCATAAAGTTTTACATTACATTTCAAAGTGAAAAACTACTACAACAACAAAGTCTTCATATCCACACTATTAACCCCTCATAATATCCCTGCAAGTCATTCATAATTTACTTCTTCACTACCTGGGAAAAATAAAACATAGAAAAGGGGTGAGCTCAAATGCCCAGTAAGGATAACAATATAGCGGAACATTCAAAATAAGCATAAACATTTAAGGCAATGAATTACTAAAACAAAAGCCTTTTAAAATTGAACTTCAACATAGTATGGCAAAAGTAAAATGAAATAATGCCATTTACTTGTTCACATGGATATTCTACTAATCGAATAATCACATGCAAAAATCAATAACCACTTTCATAATGTTGGAATGCATAATGCCAGACTATCATAACCACATAGTCAAGGCCTCGTGCCAAGACTACAAATAAGATTTTGTCAAGGCCTTGTGCCAAGACACTAGTTTGTCTCATGAGACCTACCGATGCATCGAGGAGCTATAGCGGGCTCCACCCGTCACTTATTAAGTCCAATGCATTCCCATATGAAAAGGTTTAAACATAACATAAACATTCGTATTAAATCTAGCATACGAAATGTCAATAATTTCACCATAAATTATGAATGGTATAAAAATAGCACATCCACAGTCAAACATATCACAAAACCTTCAATACAATATAGAAGTTTTGTATCATAATAAATCAACTTCAAATAAGCTTAAAATCCATCAAAGGATGTTGACATAGATGAAATCAAAACTATTTAAGAGAAATATCTCCTTTTTTGAAATCATTTAAAAGTCACACATTTATAAAGGAAGTAATTAAAAAGATATTTTTGAATCAAAGTGTCCCATACCACTTTGAAACTTTTGAAAGGAATTAAATTTTTTAAAAACATTCATGTCCATATAAATAAATCCTTAAAAACCATTTTGAAGACATTAATTAAAAAGATTTATAAAGATAAATCTTTAAAACATTTAAAATTCTGATTTTGATAAAGAGTACCTTTATGAAATTCTTAAATTATTCATTTTGAAATCATTTAAAAGTCACATAATTATAAAATAAAACATTTGCTTTGAAAATAATCTTATAAGCTTGTAAGGGAAGTTTTGAAGATTTTATAATGGCGGAAATTATCCGCACCCGCCGTATAAGTTAAAAAAAACATTCTTACCTTAATTCTGTCGAAAAGGTTAAAAATGACCTTGTTTTGAAAACGACGGAAAGATTCCTTTATAAACCTCTTATAAAAAGTCAAACAAGGGTATAAATGACTTTAACCCATATTCTTGTAAATAATAAATATGTTTTGAAATACATTTCGAAGAAACATGGATGTGGATGATAAAGAAATCCCAGTAGATTATTACGTATAAACAACCTCGGATAATGAAGAGATTGTGAAATAACCCTTACCTTGTACTTTTCCTTGGTTGGGGTAGGTTAACCTCCTGTATAATGGTGAAATAGTTGTTATTAAATTATACAAGAATCATATGTAATAATATGATATCATATATGATCTTTTAACATTGATTTGTTAATAATATCTTAGTATTATCGTCGTTTCGGGTGATAATCGATTCGTTCTTCTTAAATGTTTGGTTACGTAAGACATGTTTGTAATGGATATATTATATCTTATTCATAATCAGAATGATATTAACATTATTTTTAACCCTAAAATGAAAATAAGACTTGAATGGATACGATGGAGAATGAATCTCATCGCGTTCGTGGAGACGGTAGTCCGTACGTACGCACGAACGCTACTTCCATTTAATTTTTATTTTAAAAGAATCGAATCCAAATGATACATAGGTATATTACTATTCCAGTATAATATAATATTTTATATATGTTACTTAAGTTCATTAACACCATCCTTTATACGTTCCATGTGTGGTATGAACGAGTCATATCATTTTAAGGGGGCGGTAGTCCGCACTTCCTCAAATGAAATTATCGTATGTATATACAACATGAAACGAATAATGGTATGAAATAAAATGGAATTACAGAAGCTTATATATAAAATATATATCATTAATATCATATTTAATTACAGTGCCATCATAATGGCCACCATGAGAGGCGGTAAGATGTATTTGAACAATCATCGTTTTGTGAGGCGTTAGTTTGCCATCCACAGAAACATTATGTTCATCATCCATTAGATGGAGTTGTGTGTATGTGTAGTTTGAATACTTCTTATAACAACATCCTAGTATATTGAGGATACTGGTGTTGTTACAAAAGAAGGTAAATAAAAAGAGTTTGGGGGTTGAAGAAGCAAAATAAATGAAAATAATTTAAGAGAAATCGTTACCTTTAATTTAGGTAATTCACTTTGGTTGGAACCAAAGGACTTATTGAAATGATTTCTGCCTAAGGGGAAGCTTCAAGGAGGAGGAGAGGGATGTGGGGAGCTTAGTTGGGAAGAGTTTGTACGAGCCAAGTGGCTTGAGAGGTGTGAAGAAATGAGGAGGAGTGCCCTTTTATAAGAGGGGTGAGGGGCACCTTTGGAAAAGCTAGAAATATTAATTTATAATAAATTCATATTCGGTTTCTAAAGGCTCCAAAGTTGACTATTCAAAGGATGAGGTGGGGATAGGTCTAAAACATCTCATCCAATAGAATTTAGACAGGTTTGGGTACTTATATTAACCTTATCTTTAAGTATTAACTCTAAGTTAATTAGTTTCACTTTTACAATGTCTCTTTGTATTTTTATATAATATGGTTAATAAACTTACTATATACTTCCAAGAGACCCCCAAGTGGTCCATTAATGAGGAACCTATCATAATATAAGTCTCTTTCCCGAACCTTAGATTTTTAGGAATTTAATATCAATTAATAATATAATATTTGTTTTAAGAACTCTTTTATGTCAATTTTGACACTATTCAATAGTTGATTTTTGTGAAACTCCTAACAGATTGATTACTTCGAACAAAGTCAATTAAATCAATCCTAATATATAATATTATCATATAAAATTAGTTTAATTCATTAAAAGTTTCATATTATAATTATTTGGGTATTTATAATATCAATTATTTTAATTTTTCACTATTATAGTAATTACTGCATCATCTTTGTGTCATAAATAAAATAAATTATTTAATGTCTAAAAATTATAAATAAAATATCATTATGTATGAAATCTTTTTATCTTTCTAATGAATATTTATAATCTAAAATCCAACTTATATAACACTATGTAACAATTGTTGTTCTAAAAGATATATGCTTGTGTCATTTTTGTATTTATTTTAACTAAATTAAAATAAAGTGTCATTATCACTTACAAGTGGATCCATGGGGTCCCAAAATAGACCCAAAGATTCCCATGGTCGACCATGTATCAACCAATAGGGTTAAGACACGTTTTAGGGTAATTTAGTATTATTATAATATTATTTTTTAACCCTTATTTACCGGATTTACCCTTAACCATGGTAAATAAAATATTTACCGCAGTAATTATTCAAAATGTCTAAAAATAAAAGTTACCTATTTACACAATTTGAACATCCTGATTCCAAATATGGAATCCATTTTCCTAAATTCAAAACACAGAAGTGGCAGAAATTAATTTAAAATTAATTCCCGCTGTCAAAACAAAAAGCGTGTTTTTAAGAGATAATAACTATCAAAAGATTGACACTTGTTTATGTTCGGTTTAATTGTAAAATTATGTCCAATGACCAACATTATATTAAATAGTAAAAATATATTCTAAATATACTTTAAAACCACTCAAATTCATAATTTATTACTATTAATTATTTTGATTAAAAAAGTTGTTTTTAATTAAAATTTAGTAATTTTCACTATTCATCAAAATATGAAAGTTATCCGAAAAGTACCAAAATTTCACCCTAGGCTAATTTTGATATTCCGAATCCAAAAATGAAGTCCATTTTAAAATATAAAATATATATAACTTAAAAAAGTAGGTATTACTATTTATAACAGCTAGTTTGATTGGTTACGGTGTGTTAGAACTCGAAGTTGCGTACAACACACGCTACTGTTTTATTCAAAGGAAAGCGTACCGCGGAAGCTTGGGATGTTTCATTTTAATTTTTTTTTTTGATGTCCCCATTTAGTCAATATGTTTAAAATATTGTATTTAAAAAGGGTTCACTATTAAAAGTTGATAAAAGTGCAATACTAAAAATGAATTTGTTCTTGCATTATATCAAAGAAACTCATAATATGGATTCTAAAATTATAAGGATTATATAAAGTTTAAAATTTAGATAATACTATTCATAACCGCTTTTGAATTGCTTATTTTTGTAAGTCATGGTGTGATTGAACTCGGTGTTGCGTGTAGTGCAAGTTATTGAATTATTTTGAAGAAATAACACACTATGAAATCTTGGGGTGTTACAAAACGAACTTGAAACTGTGTGTAACACAATCTATGAATAGTGTGGCCTGTACTATAAGCTAATACGGTGTTGCGTATATCACCAGATAATCTTGTTGTAGCATAAAACACATGACATCAATTAAAAAGAATACTTATCATAAAATATCATGTTGTCACATTCTACCCCCCTTAAAATTAATTTCGCCCTCGAAATACATCGGGGTTATACATGGTTTTCTACTTGCAGTTTTCTTTAATTGAAACCCACATCGTAAAATGAAATAAAAAAACATAACTTGAAAAACAAATGTATGAAACGTAATGGTTACCCAAAATAACTCATCACTGGGTTTCCATGTAGGAGAACATAGGTGAAAATATGGATATGGAGGAGAAATCTGACCATCATGTTCTGATGAAAAATACATCAATAACAAAGCCATATATTTGTGACGATCGAGGGTACCACTTGATTCATCGGATATAAGGGAACTACGACATCATTTTTGGTTTTCAATATCATTTCCCTGAAGTTGAACAATTTGAATTAGAATAAATACTTACATTATTTTGGTACAATCTCACTGTTGTTCATGCCTTGAACAATTTCCACTTTATATCATAAAGAAATGAAGTTGAATTTGTTATTCGTGAAGTGTTAGCAGGTCATGTGATAGAATTAAGGGTCATTCCGTCTATCTCAAACAAAAGGTTATCAAATGTTATTAAATATACATAAGTTTATCTATCGTGATATTAATCATATATGGTTCCTAAAATGGACTTATACTTCATATATCATACTTCTTAATATAATAAAAATAGTTTATACTAAACATGGACTTCCTGTAGGCCAGTGGTTGGCGATAAAGGCCAGTCACACTTCAGTTGTGGGTTCAATTCCCATAGCCTTGTCCGACGTGATGGGATGTCGCTCAGCCTGCAGGTTGTCCTTTTTCTAAAACTACATTACTATAACATCCCATCAATAATATAGAAAAATTTTCTATCCTTAAAAAATACAAACTTATGTACAACATAATCATTTCCAATATTTAGGCTTATCTAAAATACTGTTGTCCAATCTCATATTATAGTGAAAACGATTACCAAAGAGTTCATATAACAAGAATGTTAATACCATCATTGATCCCCATATATCATTAGATATGTCTTGTTGGTCACATTCAAAACATTTGAAGGCCTTAATCATGTATTCTCTTGAAAAAATTAATACCCATTGAATCTTAGTGAAAACATGAGTGCTTTCAAAATTTAACTCTTTTCACATACCAAAACCTCAAACCATGATATAACTATTTCCTTATATCATTCATGAGCTCATGAACACTATCAGACATTTCATTTTCTATTTAACCCTTTATTATGCGCATATCATCCTTTTTCCAAAAATATCTCAATCACTTTCCATGGTTACCAGTACCATAAAATTATTGAAAACCACAATAGACCAATACATAAATATTCCAATATTCCTCGATACTATATACAACATTATTTTGGAATCCCATTACATAAACACTTAATCATTCCACCACATTGTTGTCATATTGAACATCGCCAATGGTGATTGTATGTGACTTCCCTTTGTCCTTTTCCTTAAGTGGTTTCTCATGTCGATCATCACTAACACTTGGATTAGGGCATTTATTAGCATAATGCCCCATTTCCTTCCACTTGAAGCATTGAAGTGTTGGTGGTTCGTTCTCTGCAGTCTTTTCTTTATTCACATAATTAGAAACCCTTTTTCTATTACTTTGACACTCAGCTGCTCAATGACATTATTTTCCACACATAAAACATTTTCTAGTCCCTTTAAGACAATCTCCACCATGTTTCTTTCCACACTTTGAGCATAAGGAATCATTCATCTTCTTTTCACCATTATTCTGAGATTTCTCCTTGAACTCCATCTTTTGTTTCTTGTCAAAACCATGAGATGGATATGTAACACCAACTTCCATTTCTACCTTGATAGGAAAACAGACAATTTCTTCATTGCTAATGAAGTCTCTTATAGGTAATTCCCTTCGAAGATTTGGTTTTAAGCCACTGAAAAATCAATCAACTTTACTTTCAGGTTGGATGATAAAGCCAGATACATACCTTGCAAGCCTTGTAAAATTCACTTCGTATATACCAACAGATTCATCATCCTTTTTCTTTAGTTCAAGAAACTCCTTCTCCATCTTCATTCGAAGAATATGAGGGATTTAATTACTGAAAAATAAGTTCTTGAACTCATCCCATTCCATGGACTCAATTTAATCTCTTGGCCTCGTATTCTTGAAAAGATTCCACCATTTATCAGCTTCTCCATTCAAACGATATACTGCTAAGATGACTTTATCATGTTCAGAACATTGAAGAACAGAAAGTGTCTTTTTAGTGGTACTGATCCATTGTTCAGCAACAAGTGGATCCGAAGACCGACTGAAAGAAGATGGAAGTTTCCTCATGAAGGACTCAATAGAATATTTTTCACTTCTCTACTCATTTGGAAGTCCACAATTATTCATATATTTTGTAAGTATTGCATTAAGATTTTGCACTCCATCTCCCATAACATTTGTTTGTTCAGGAGGACAATCATTGCATTGTCCACTGCATTGATCAAGACGGTTCCTTTAGGTTCCATCCATCGTCTAAAATCCAAAAATAATAGTGTGAGAGGAAAAAATCATGCTAGGGAAACAACATAATAAAGGGGGAGTACCTTCAATATCTAACATCTTAGGTTTAATTCTAAGATCGTTACCGTAATTCTAGGACTATAACCTGTACTTATACTTAACCTTAGGGACATCCCGAGACATACCTTAGAAATATCTCTAGGGATCTCACTAAAGTTCTCACATCCTAGTTTCCAAAGGTTGACTAAACTTTTCCTCTGATACCAACTGTAGAGACCCAATGATTGATGTACATGGACATTACATTACTTTTGAGGAATACTTAATACATAAAAAAAACAGACACACAAGGACCATAATAGTTTAGTGTCTTTGGAAACTCGGAATACAAACATCTAATCACGTTGAAATATCTTCAACAACTCCCATAAAGATCTTCCCCTTTTTGTTTCCTTACCTAAAACCATTCTTTATTTCCGGGGGTAAATAAAACATAAAAAGGGTGAGCTCAAATGCTCAGTAAGGTCAAACATAGATAACGTAAAATAATCCATAAAAATTTGGAAGCGAAAACATGAACATGAGATTTAAACATCAAAATATTGAGCAAAGACATAAATCCTGGAAGTACGTAAGGCATATATCATAATAGAACATCGACCATGATAAAAAATAATGGGATTAAAACATGTAATTGTGGAAACCATTCAGCACATGTTATGATTTCCATGGTAGCCAAGGCATTACTTCCAAGACCATCTAAGTGGACAAAGTCCCTTTCTGAATCGAGTTCACTTCTCGTTTCAGTCATGTAACACTGAATCTGATTAACTTACCATTCCAGCCATGTCTATCTCATGAGATATAAATCTTTACCCAATGCATTAGAGGGAGATATAGGTCCCACCCATCTCATAATGAAATCATTCTTTCATGTGCCACAAAATCATAAATCATACATCATAGCACAACCAATGTAATAAAATTAGATTCTTAAACATCATGTCATCATAACATAATACATATAAAAAAATGTATATCCTTCCATCATAATAAGAATCAAACCATGTAAATAATGGAGAAATTATACTTGAAACATAATCATATTAAATAATGTCATTTTAGATGGAAAATATTTTTGATAAAAACACATGAAATGAATTCTTGAGGAAAATATCCTTTCTTCTTCAAAATCATTTTCGTTTCAAAAAATGTAATGAATTTTTAAAAGAAAAGGGTTTTGTTGAAAATAATCATGCAATCTTGTAGAGGAATCTTCATGAAAATGAGGCTTTATGAATCTGTAAAAATTTATTCACGCCGTATAAGTTAAAAATAACATTCTCCTCGTACTTTTTTCGGAAAATTCAAAAGGTTCCTTGTATGGTAAACAAAAGAAAGATTCCATCCATAACACGTGGTAAAAGTAAAAAAAGTGTAAAAAGTAATTTAGACATACATGAAAACATTTTTTTAAGACATCGACATGGATTATAAATATAACCCCTGTAAATACTTACGAATAAGCAATCTCAGATATAAATGAGATTTGCAAAATTATCCCTTACCTTTGGTCTGATATGCTTCGTACATTTCTGAACCTCATGTATAATGATTTAAATAATGTCATTGAATTATTAATGGATCATATTCATTGTTATGATATCATATATGGTTCACTTATGACTTTATATTACCCGTTCTTTAGTAAGATTCATGTTAAAGCAACGTTTTGGGGTAAATCGTTTTATTTATCGTACGTTTTTGGACTTGTTGTTCTTGATATTATTAATTATATCATGATTTAGTTAATTCCAGAATGTAAAACATGATTTAAATATAATATATATTTCATTATATACATATATATATGATAGATCGATTAAGTGAAATGAAATACACCGTTCATGGAGATGGTAGGCCGTACGTACGCATGAACGCTATTTTCGTTTCCTTATTGAATTGAATGAAATTAATTAGATGACCTAAATATATATACCCATAAATACATTATCATTATTATGTCATATATTTAATTATTACTTATTTCATATACTTTATAATTATTCATGAATGGTTAACATGGAGAATGAATCTCATCGCGTCGTGGAGACGGTAGTCCGTACGTACGCACGAGCGATGATATCATTTTCATTATCGTGGAATTGAATTGGAGTGTATGTATACTATTTCAGAATCAATATCACTTTAAAATAATCATATATAGTTATTATTTACACCATTATACCCATCCAAGTAAGGTGGTGGTGGAAAATAGATTACACCACGGCGTGGAGACGGTATTCCGTACGTACGCACGCGCGGTGATTTCATTTTCCGTAGGATGGATAGATGGTGAAATAGGGTTATTTAATAATTATAATAACATATCAGTATATGAGTGATACTGATTTTATTAATTCATAATTAAACAACTAATGAAGAAGAAGTGGAAGAAGAAAAAAAGTTGAAAGAATCGGTAACAGATATTACCTCTTCTTTGAAGCGCCTCTTTGAGACCTCCTCTTAGGGCACTAAAATTTGTCTTTGAAGAAGACCAAGACCTATAGGATGTTTCTATGGAAGGGGAGAAGAGAATTTGGCAGGGTTTGGACCTGCTTGAAGGCTCAAAGTGGTGTGTGGAAGAGAGGGAGGAGGTGCCCTTTTATAAGGGAGGAGAGGGGCACCTTAGGAAAAACTAAAAATACTATTTTATTATAATGTCATATTAGGTTTTTAATAGCTCAAAATTGAGTTATTTCAACTCTAAGGTGGGTATGAGAAAACTCCTATCGTCCAAGAGAATTTAGAAAATTTTAGGTTTCTATTTTAACCTTATCATTTAGATATAACTTTAAGTTAAATAATTTTTCTTTTACCATGTCTTCTTGTTTTCTTACACTATAAGGTTAATAAACATACTATAACAAGCCAAACGAACCCCAACTTGTTTATTATTAATATATGAAACCTTATCTAATTCATGTTTCCGAACCATAGATTTTTTAGGAATAAAATAACAATTAATAATATAATATTTGTTTTAAAAACTATTTTTTGTCAATTTTGACACGATTTAGTAATTGATTTTTGTGGAAATCATAACAGAATTATTAGTTCGAACCAAGTTAATTAAATCAATACTAACATGTCATTTTAACATATAAAATTATTTTAATTCATAAAAAGTCTCAAATTACATTTATTTAGGTATTTATAACATCAATTATGTCAATATTTCATTAATAATATAATTACTGCATAATCATTGTGTCATAAATAAATTAAATTATTTAAAGAATAAAAATTAAAAATAAAATACCATTATGTAGGAAATATTTTTATATTTCTAATGAATATTTATAGTCGAATTTATCTTATGTATAACCCTATATTAAAAATTATTTACTTATTAAACATTGATTTTAACTATTTTAACCCTTCTTTAAATAAATTAATCATATATGTCCTAATATAATCCAAGTGGGCCTAAAGGGTAATATTTTATCCCTAATTTTTTTTGGTTGAAGTATACTCATCCAATAGAATTAGTACATGTGTTATGGTAATAATAATATCACTTTTACCCTTAATTACCATATTTACTTTTAACCGTGATAAAAAAATAAAAAGTGACTATTCACCAAAATTTATTTTCATTTAATTGAACCATATTTTACTTACTAACATCAACCGTGTCTCACGGATTTTTGAAATTTCATTCACAAAAGCGGTAAAATTATGTATTATGTAAATTTGCAATTTCTCCTAGGAGGTGGGTAAAAGACAGTTAAAAGATCAATAAAATTTTTATTTATCTAAAATTATTATTAATGAATCCAATTAATTACATTGAACATTTATAGGTATTATATATCAAATTTTACCTAAACTAAATTTAAATAAAATAAATAATTATTTCAATAAAATGTCGGTTTTTAAATAGTAACCCAGTTTTTTCACTATTCATCAAAAATTGAAAGTTTTCAGAAAAATACCAAAATTTCACCCTAGGCTAATTTCCATATTCCAAATCCAAAAATGAATTCCATTTTCAAAGATAAAATTTATAACATTTCAAAAAGTGGGTATTACTATTCATAATGGCTAGTTCATAATAATATTATAATAATATCTCGTTTAGTGAAACTCGGTATTGCGTACTACACACGCTATCGAGGAAGGTCGTGATTGCATGTAATGTAAGCCAAGTTAGGGTTGTGTGTCATGAAAGACTCCTTTATTGTTGCATATAACATAATCCAACAATATTTCATTTATAAATTGAATATATATATATATATATACTCAATGTTGCGTAGAATGACTATTATCAAACAAACATGAAATTGTGTGTAACAGAATCTATGAATAGATTTGTTTATACTGTAAGCTAATACGGTGTTGCGTATAGCACAAGATAATCTTATTGTAGCATAAAACACATGAAATCAATTAAAAATAAAACTTATCATAAAATATCGGGTTGTTACAATTATGCATGAATCTAATTATCCAGCTCTAGCACACCCTCTAGGAGATTTCGATGCTGCCACCAGACACATGCCAAGATAATCTCTCAACCATGATTGAAAATCTCCTGATGATCCATGATCTCCATTGAGTTCTCTACCAAAGTCACCCTATCCTAAATTCACGGCTCTCCATTTTCGATTATGTGCCATGGGCCATTCACATATCTCCTTGTCTATGATCCCGAGAAAGAATTATGTACCCGAAGCAATAGTGGTAGTAGATATATGTGGTATTACACCTCTCCAAATCTATGCAGGATCTGAAAAGGGATTATGAAAATTGAAGATAACTGACTACCCAAGTCAAATCTCTATATCCCACATCATGTTGAGACATGAAGGAACATGTTGTATTCTTTATTTAACTCCAAAGGCTTCAGTATTCTATTGGTATAAATCTTATACTGGATTTGAATAGCATTTATCGGCCCCTGGATGTCCCACACCTTCTTAAGTAGTAGATCACACATACTCGCATCCCATGAGTTCTTACTCTATATGGGGTGTCAAATAATGTTTTTTCTTAAGTGGTCACTCGTAAAAAACCACTAATGGTGCCACACCAATGGTGGAGTGGTAGTTGTTGTATTATGTAAACTACACTCGTGGTATGGGATCCATCCACCAATGATAAAAGTCCAAGAATTAGTCCCGCAACATGTCCTCCAGAACCTAAATGGTAATCTTTGTCTGGACATCCATATGGAGATGAAACATCAAGCTTAAGCATAACAGAGTCCCAAACACCTCCTGCAATCCCATCAACATTCAGGATGTGAAATGTATATCGTGATCTATATCAATCATTAATATAACACAATGAAGCTGAACTATATCTTGCACGTATGGGAACCAAAGTTCTCCACTAAATTCTTCTCTGTTGACTTTTTGATTTAGTCAATGATCACCCAGATGGTATCGTTTCCTCTGTATGTACTTGTCAATCCCATCACAAATCCATTGTTATCCCATCACACATCCACCATTAAACATCAAGGGGTTGAGCCAAACCTATTGGAACCTGGTTCTCTACCTTCATTTACTTGAATGTGATGCACTGTGAAACTAATTCATGTACTCCTTTCATTGTTTAGGTCCTCCAAAACTAATGGCATAGGTCCTGGTACACCTTATCCACACCTAGATGCACCGCCAAATGGTATCAATGAAACTTACTAAAAACCACCTCCTGCAAGGCTACTGATATACCTATGAATCATCTGAAAAGATTCACCCACTCTATACACTTCTAATATACATCAGGCGAATGTCCTGTGGATAATTGAGCACATTGAGTCTCAATTTTGGAATCCCCAAGCTACATCTCCCTTTCATGTTGTAAGAGTGTAGGGGTATCAACCATCGACTTGAGGTTTGTTACACCATATCGATCATCAAATTAAAACAGCAATAAAGCCAAATACTCTTATGCCTCATATAGAAAATTCAAACATGATATCCTACTTATAGAATACACCATCACATTCCCCTTCCACTGAATAATGCCAATCTCAAACCCGTAATCCTAGAGGAACTCTATCCCCCACCTCTATATATTTTTAAAATCCTTATAAGAGAATATATACATGAGAGTATTATGATTAGAGTAGAGGATAAAATGCTCACCCATCAGTTAATGTCGCCACATCATGAACATGAAGACTAAAACAACCATCTCAAGATATTGGGTCATATAGTTCTACTCATTTGGTATCAACTAGTGTGAAGGATATTAAATCACATATTATCTATGCATCACGATGCAACCAAGACTAGTTCTTGATGCATCGCAGAACACCGTGTACTCAATACACTCTTCTAGAAATCTCATGATTGGGTTGATATTGAAACATCACCACAACTAATGGAAATAATTTTGACACATCTCCAACCACAAAAATGCTACTCCTTTTGGGTCAATGGTGTCATCGGTTCTGATATCCTATAGAAACTATTTATGAATCTCTAGTAATAGACATTCATTTTAAAGAATCTATGTACATCCATCATGCTCAAAGGTGGATCACACTCTAACTCATTCTAGACAACGGATAGATCCAATTCAACTCCATCTACTAGATTACATATCCCATTTTTTGGATTTCCTAAATCCAATACTCGATCTTTGAGATATTCCTACAATGATGTTATTCTTAGACAATATTCAGAACCATCATTTTGGGTATTGCATGATCCTCCTAAAATGATTAGTATACAGGGATATTATTGATTATGACTACCAAAAAGTGATCATAGAAGGGTCGGAAAATCAAGTTCATGAGACCCATGATCACTGTTGGGGAGTTCATCAAACCAAAGGTCATCACCATGTAATCATAATGATCATACCACCATCTGAATGTCATATTTATTATATCCCCAACCATTACTCACAGATGGTTATTTCCTGATGGAAGGTCATCATTCGACAAACATCGTGCCCCTCTCAAATATTTGAATAGACAACTGATCTTTAGTTGTGGATTAATTTTCATCATGATCACATGGTTCAAGCCATGGTAGTCTACATACAACCTCAATTTTGCATATTCTTTTTTTTTGTAAAACAATACTGGGGCCACCTAGGGTGAAACACTGGGTCTCAAGAATCTATTCCTATACAAATCCTCCAACTAAACTCTCAACTCACAAATATATACTAGAGACATCCAATATGATGGTGATGATATCAGTGCTATATTAGGGTGAAAGTAGATGAAAAATTCAATCACTCCATAGGAATGTAATACTTGAACATCTTCTGGGAATATGTCCTTATACTCTGCCACTACTGCTGGGAAATGGAAACTCATAAAATCTACATCACTGTGGGTCATTCTTTCAAAATGATGAGTGATTTTCTACACCGTTATATACCAGATTCCTTCATGTGCTTCTTGTTATTCCTTTTCACCAATAAAGGAAATCATCATTCCATATCTATAATCACACCACATTCGTCACTAAAAAAATAAATTTTGGAATTTATTATGGATAATAAAACCATACCTATAATGATGTCATAATACCTTGATGCTTACACTAAGTGGTTCCAAACGATACTCTCACCACCAATAGTAAGGTCACACTAATGGAATAAATGGGTTATCATCGATTATCCCCCAACAGATGTATTTAAACATAATTTTATAGTAAATGGTTCAACTAGAACATCAAGGAATCATACATGTTATGTGATGAGAATGGAATGACTATCTCATATGTCTATCAACATGGATGATAGGGTTGAAAAGACACATATCATACCATGAATCATTCCTAGAGCTCTAGGTATTATGCTTTAATCTCAAGAAACTATCCCCATCCCTTCCCTCCAACTCCCTAATCATAGCATGGACAACCTGGGGGTGGTTATGGTAGCATGTTGAAACATCAATTACCTCCTGCTTCCCTCCTTTATCTTATTCCTTATTCACTACCCTATGGATCTTCTTACTTCTGGCTCTACCTATGCCTCGGTGGTCCATCCATGGTCTCCCTAACAGCAGTGCGGCATGTTGGAAAATCTTGAGAGAGATATACCAAGCCATAATGTGAGTAGCACTACCTAACTCTAGGATGATTGGATCTACCCTCTAAACCTTGAACTAAATATTCCTTATCAAGGGACCTCCTCCTAGAATTTATCCCTTCTTTGGATCCCTGAGACTAACATCGGCTCCCTGCTTCAAAGCTCTATGCACCTCCCTGTCCTCTACTAACTATCACTAGGTTTCTCTGCCGAGATAGAAACATCTCAAAAACCAAAGTTCAGATCAATCACCCCAACATAAATTGGAATTAATAGAGGGATAATAGAAGCTCGGATTTCTTCAAATGGACCTCGCTCTAAGGTACAATCCTGGATGTGCGGATACCAAAAAATATCAATCGATTACCTATAATGGTTGGAAAACCACAATGAATAGTCATCTAGTGTCATGTTTCTCTACTAGAGATGAAGAAACATATAAATACAAATAGATTTCAGAGTAACTGGTGGGAACTCCCCTCTAAAGTGGAACTCAAATTTTTTCCAGGAGAGCATCACCTCATCGTGAGTCTAGGTAGCCAACCTCCACAATCACCCTACTAAGCACTATGGAATGATCCTTACTAAGACAAAAATCTAATTGGATGGTGTTAAAAATTGATGGTAATCCCATTTCACTGACTCAATCTAGTCCTCATCCGCTTTATGGTTTGGCTCACCTCGAAACCTGAGGAGTCTCTATCTTTGAAACTAACCGAGCATGTTCAACCAGCGCTATTTGTTTACTAGTACTGCAGGTAACATTAGTGTCTCTAGAATTGGTTGTATAACTGTTGAACCACCTAAAGGTAAAAACTATGAAACCAGTCCCTATTCTGATTCAATATCTCTAAGGGGTCTTCCATGTGATTGAGATTCTAAATCCAAGCACGTATGCATCATGAAAGCATCCTATAAGGAAACTGAGGTACCCTTGAAAATGAGTATATCTAGATAGATAAATCAAGAAGTAAATGGAAATAATAGACCATTATTATAAGTTTCATGTACCATTGTTCATCCTATAACTAGTGTTATCATGTACCATGTCAAAAATCAGGATATCAAAGTTTGGGTGTATGGATATATCTGCCACGATACAAACACTGGATTCCATGGCCTAAAATAGGATCATGAAACACATAAATATGTTTCCACAAACCAATATCATTGGATCCTGGTCCTAATGTATAACGAAACACTTCTAATACAACTATTTAATAACCCACCCATGTGGGGCCCATACAGTGACTCCCCTAACCCATCTCCAATAAGCTTTGTGTTGGTCACTATAACTAAGTAGGAATACCACTAAAATTGCAGGAACTGCCTTTGTATATATATGCACACACACCTCCATGTCTGTAATGATGAAAAGTAAAAACCACTAAGAAAAAAATGCATACCTAAAACTATAACCAAATCATAGTATGATAGGAATGTAAAATACAGTTAGGTAAACTCGGCCAAAATTCAGGCCCACCAAAATGAATTTCTGTAAAAATGTTCCCAAAACTCATTCGCATAAAACCCTACCCGATCAAACCTGAATGAAAGGTTCTAGAAATGTTAGATGAAGCCGTAGGAACACCTCAACCTGCCTAATCTCAGAAGGCTTCGTATGGACCTGGTCCACCATAGACTCTATCAAAAGGCTATGTTTCTGCAGAAGACATGAGAGAAGTAGGAAAATAATATGTAGGGGTGTGTATAAAAATTCTTTTTTGGACGCCCCAAAACCACAAATAAATACACATGGAGAGGTATATAGTCATCTCAACACATGTATATGTCTATAGAACATATAACAGAAATATACTTATATACCCGAACCAAGGCACAAAATTGAGATATCAGAAACAACTATCATATAACACAAATTGGTATTCAATATAAATATTCTACAAAGCATCCATATTAGAAAAAACACTCATGAGTCTGATAGCCTTCATTATGTCTTTTCGAGAAGTATTATTTTTATGGAAAATCCATGGGAGAAACATGTTGATAGATCTGAAGAGAGATATATGATACATCAGGGGAGGATCATAGCCATTCCCATGGGGTGATTCCTAAAAATCCATCTTTGTTAAAATACTAATTAAATTATTGATTCCCAGTGAAGTTGGATGCCTCAACACTAAATACTTTACATGGGGCACAAAGAAGGAACAAAGGATGTGCATCAGGCCTCTCCGGAGATTCCAACAACTCTATCTTGGAAGTCCTGTTGAAGGTATCATAGTCCATTGAGTAGGAAATGATTCCAAAAAAACCATTATGTAAATGATAAAGCGAATGAACCTTAAAAAAATGCATCCCAGATACGGTCGATGACAGAATCAATCCACAAAATAAAGGAGGGTGAACTGAGTGTAGTGTTCATGCATGTTGTGTCCCTTAACCCTGATTACATCCCATGTAAATGGACATTGAAAAGGGAAATACTTCTATGATAACAACCACCAATGGCATCATATAGATCATAAAATGTTAGGTTCTGACTCTATAGACAGATCATCAATCAGACGTATGGATTGAATGATATGGTAGTTTTAGTTAAATGGACAAACATGGGTGTCGTTGGGACCTGACCCAATCATATAGCTGAACCGACCTGGTCGGGTCTACTTGACCCAAGGTGGTCTGGCCTGATGGGTCTAGATTGGATTTGCTTATTTTGTCTGGTCCATCATGTTCCATTGGGCCAATTGGCCCGATTTATCTCTCTTGGCCCAATCCGCATTCACACGGGTCATCTTGTCCAGTGCACATTACCCTCCCCGGATGACTTCCACTTAGTCCCTGCGGTGCTCCACCGTGCCCCACACTGTCAGCCCTCCATGTCATTATTATCCCCATGTGCTCCAATTACCTGTGGCCTCGTTACAGGTATAGGATCCATTTTCAATGAATATTCACATTACAACTTCATAGAGCGCCTCCTCATTAGCTCTCCATCCACCTCTCCATCAGCCTACACCATCTTCTTGGACCGACTCCACTGCTCTCTAGGACAGAATAGAGAATCAGTGCACCACTATCCCATTAAAATCTCACCACTCCTTCACTGTCACACATCCCTAGGTTGTCATAAGGTCAAATCTTTAATTTTGGATTGTTTCAAAATGAATGGAAGTTGAAGCGATCATTCATTCATAACCCACAAAGAATGATGAAAATGTGGGAAAAGGGGACGAAATTTCAAGGAGAAACTCACGGGAAAATTCTAAATCATAGTTTTCTTTGGTCAGGATCCAATCTAATAAGAATGATCAACCAAAATTAAATAATATAATAACATTCATCCCTAAATAAATACAACAATCAAACTCATCCTTCCTGAATTCTCGAATAGCATGTCAACCTATTCATAGGCTGATCTGCGTTTGATGTTGATTCTATTAATGAGGAAAGAATGAACTTAAATCACAATTCCCTACCTAGGGAAGGATCATTCCTTATCGAGGATTCATTTCCAATGGTGATCTGTCCAAAACGATCATGATCCATCATCCCATTAGAGTTAGTTGAGATAGGGATGTTTCTCTATGATTTAGAGAAATCACTAGGTTATGGAGATATACACGAATTCTTCAAAAAAGTTATACTTAAATGGAAATTTCATTGAGTCATTATGTAACATCAAAATAATAAAACATAATTTATTTTATTCATTAATACTTCCAAAAATTATCACTCACAGCTGACCCATGCTATCCAATGTTAGGCCTCATGTATTGTAAACTCACAACTCTGAATTCAATAGTTCCCTCTAATTTCTGATCCAGGAACCCATTAAAATGTTATTCTACTTTTTCTAGAGAACCTCTCACACATTCTATTTAACGTTTAATATTTTTCACACATTTATTCTGGTCACATCGGGGCTTTGAATCACAAACTATCTCAGCGCCAAGTTCCAAAATATTTCCATATAAATTTTTAAATAAAACAATGAAAAATCCAAAACATTACATCCATACACTTGTTTTCAAATTTATATACTAGTATGGGGAATTTTTTTAATCGTACCGTTATAATTCCATTATTCATCAATATCTTTTGTGAAAACTATGAATCACAATTCATGTTTTACAATATACACATTATGATATCCCTCAATTTTTTGGATTCGAATCAGGATATATATTAATGTTTTAGTGACGAATAGAGAAGGATGACCTTTACATTCAATATAGAAGTTATCTAATTAGTATTAGTGTTTAATAGAAATATATTAATGTTCCAAACTATAACCTCCATATTTAGTAAATTTGAAAATCAGAATGTTCACTACCTATTTCAAAAGTACCACATCATCCTTATTAGCCTCATTGAACGTATCATTAAAAGATGTTTTTAGATTTAATTTGAGAATGATAGGATAAATATATTTTTATTATTCCCATGTCTAGAATCAATATTTAAGAGAATAATGGATTCTTGGAAATTCTAATTATTAATAGGGTTGTGGGATCTTTTATTCTCGAAGTGTCTTCCACTTTGATCACCTTCCCATAATGGTAATGGGACGAACAATAATAACAAATAATCATATCTTAAAAACATCATTGGAACATATTGAGATCCTATTTTTTGGATATATTTGTGAGGAGATTATAATCTATATTTATGTCACACCCCTCCTCATAGAGATAATTTCATCAAAACATCGGCATGAAGATCTCAATAGTTGATTTTATATCATTTGTTTGGTAGTTATTATCGTGGATAAATTATTTATGGGAGGTATAGGATATCACTTTTTCATATTTCATGAATAATCAACTTAATAATTATTTGGAACAATCACCGATGAACCAAAAATACATACCCACTAGTGGGTAATGAAGGATCATGTGTAGTGATTGGAATCCTCTTCAGCTCTTTAAAGACTTATACATATTAGTCACTCCAAATAAACTTGACCCCCTTTTGAGAAATATGGGTTAATTGTCTTAAAAATCATGATATGTTTCCCACAGATCATTAATAACATGCATATATGGAAACCACATATTCTAATCATAGATGTTTTTTCTACACTATCCTATAATTTCCACTTTTTGTAACGATCCATTGATAACCATTTTTCGGTAATAAAATTCACAATAAAGGCTTCTTTATCATTAAAAAACTCATTTATATAAATTATCATTCATATTTTATTTTTATGGGGACATAGTACAACAAAAAAATTCTCCTCATACTCAACAATTTTTTTAGAGTAGATAATAATATCATATATAAAGAATACTTCAAATTATCAAGGTAATCCCTAAAGAATCTATTCATTATATCCATTATGATAATTTGAGAATTAGTGAGTCCAAATAATATGACTGTGAACTTTTATTTTCATTAACATGCATGGAATGAAGCCTTTGGGATATCCTCTTTCTTCAAAACTCAATGATAATATTGGGACTAACGATTCTTATAGAAGAATTTTTGGGTTCCATGCAGTTGATCAATAATTTCATCAATCTATTGAAGTTGGTGATTTTAATTTATTATGATTATTTAGGATCATTATAGTCAATGTAGAGGCTCACTGAACAAAAATTTATACTGATGAAGTGGATTGGTGCACCTCACATTGAAGCATGTGAAAAAATGGAAGCTGTATTAATATTATATAACAGATTCTTTTTTTGTTCCTCATGTTCAACAATGGATATTTTAAAAATGGATTCCATGATATTAGAAAACCTCCAGGTATAATTTTAATTGAAAACAGATTATATTGGATATGTGTAGAACCATGAAATTTTTGGGAAACACATCAGCAAATTCCCTTAAAAAGGCAATGTCATCAAGGATTATATTTTCTTTAATGTCAATCAGTTGAGAAAGATATTATTTATCACATAGAAATAATATTTTTTATTGATATCAGGATACCAAAGGATATAAATCATCCTCCATTCACTTGTATATAATTAAATGATTATTTGGGATATGGTGGTGATTTCCATTTTCACTTCATTTTATGTTTCTTTCTACATGGAAATATAATGGATTCCAAAAATGGCACTCAATTCTAACAAAGTGTGTTTCACACTATTGTTTGGGAATTTCCTCTAGAATATATGAACAATTGAGGATTTATATACATAGGATTCGATAATTTATCCATTTTATATTCTCATTATTTTCTTAATTTCTATGTTTTGTGGTTGTGTTATAATAATTCTGCTAAACCTATGTGATAAAAAAACGTTTACAACCCAAATAAAATTTCACATTTTCTATCATTGAATGAGGTAGTAGAATAAATATGACAAATTATTTTTTAGGATCCACCTTATTAGTTGTTATTTTATAATCCTCCCATTTCATCCTTGGCCTTGTATATATTTTTCATATGTTTTCATCAGCATCCCTTAGCTTAGTGCATTGGTATTCATAGTTCCTTTATTCCTTCTAGGAACAAAATTAAATAGAAGTTAGACGTTTTTCTAGAGGATCCCTCAATTCCATAACATTGATGGTTTTCAACCATTTATTATCACTATCTAGGTTCAATTTCTACATGTAAATCAATTCCTTGTCCCCCATTGTCAAATTCAGGGATGCTTATTCCCACAATTTTGAAATGTGGTATGTTGGAAATTATTTCCCAAAAACAATTTTACATCATTACATAAGAACTAATACCAATTTTCTACATATTATCTCCATAACCATGATACCCTTGAGATTCATTGATCAGAATTTAAACTTTTAGGGCATATCAGGAAATTTCCATATAGTTGTAAAATTTCTATAACAATATTTCATTTCATTTACTCGACTTTAGCCCAACAAGGAATTAGTCAACTATAATTACATGAGAAATTAAAACGAAATAGACATATCTTACAAGCCTTGTGATGTTTTCCCCATATGACCCAACTGAATCATCATCCCTTTTCATTGGAGAAATAAAATCCCTTCTGATTTTAATTTAGACTATGTGAATATACAAATTTATTGAAAGAAAAACATATGGAACATTTTAAACTTCAACAATTTGATCTCTTCATTTGTATTGATATATTTTTTATATGTGTCCACTATTGATCAAATTTAACCCCAATATAGTAAAAAATCCATCATGAAATTCCCTTTGACAATTAATTTTATGTTATGTGTGTATACATTCAATATATTCAATCCATTTTTATTTGATTAAAGGTTAAAAACATTTCCTAAAATTTGAAGGCCTTTTTTAAATAGATTTATCTATTTAAACATTCACTCTCTAAGGGGGATGTGGGTTTTCCCTGGAATCATCTTTCTATAAAAAAATTGATGATATTTCTTTTTCATGATGTTGTTGAATAATTATTGCATCTTGTTGGTCATCTCATTTTGGTTTTTATTAAATTTAACATCACATTATTTGTTGACATAGTTCCTCCTATTCAAATATACTTACCAAAAATAACATGAAAATCAGTGTAGGGTTTTTTAAAACTACTACGCATATAAATTATTAACTATGAACATTTATGGGATAACTCATAAATGATATATATTCCATAAGATATGAATTTTTTGGTTTTAATATGTGTTATCCATGATCTATTTAATAACATAAAATATTATTGAATCTTTCCCCCTAATAATGGATTATAAATTTCATGTTAATTTATAGTAGAAATTTACATGAAAATATCAAACATGACATGGAATATGTACTCTTTTTTATACAACATGGATGATAGATTCATTTCATGTAAACCATTTTTTGGGGTTATTACTCCTATGTAAAAATGTGTAAAATACACATCCACTTATAATGTACATAAATTGATATATTTTCATGAAAACCACATAATATATTATTGAAAATCCTTTTATTAATAAAGGAATGAAAAATGATTATAAATAAGAACATTGTATATCTTAAATTATCATGGAAATGTAAAATAAGTAAAGAAATATAGTTCAAGGGATATATGTAGCATACCTATATATAAGAAGGAAAGAGAATCTCCTTACCTTTCATCATAAAGGAACTATGACCTATGCAACACATCTATGCATCAAGAAGCCAATATAGGTCATGCCTGTGTAGCCCAATGCACAACCCCCTATGTTAATGACCTACTCCATTGACTTACGCTGTAGCATAATTTTTTCATCCCAATGAAAAAGAGCTATGATTTTGATCTATGTTGAAGACCTATGAAAATAACATCCTTTATAACTTCCCCACTCTATGCCTATAAATAGGACCCTTGGGATTACCGTTTTTAGGACATAAAATTATGAAAGAACATCTGAAGCTTCCATTTCATAGCTCTTTATCAAATGTCTCCCAAATTTTCTCTAGTAGTACTCTATAACATTAGAGAATAGATAATTATATGGGATAAGAAAGATCAATTTCCTTTTAGTGATTTTAATAAAGCAAATCTGATTTTGGACCTCTTTCCATAACGAGAAGTCATCTATAGATGGTCCTTTATTAATAAAAGTCTCGCACATGATACTTCCAATGACATCAAGGGACATCAAGGGTGTTTATGTTAAAACATCACCCATGTTTTTTTGTCCCTATAGTTCATTTCCTATGGTATATTAATATTTCACATGATTATCCATCATAGGTAAATAATATTTTAGTTTGTCCTCAGACATAAGTGGTTTACCTACATGAAACACCTATGAGGTCCACCTATACAAACCTACTAGATGATCCATTCTTGAAGGATAATTATAAGCCACCCATAGAATGGCCTCTTCTTCCTGGGATTCCTTTTCTAAAGGGGTCCAAGTTGAATCCTCCACAAAATCCATCTGATTTATCAGACCATTCACAAAGGCACATTAGTTTGTCTCCTTTTGGTATATGGATATATATGGTCAAGAGTTTCCCAAACACAACATACTAGAGGGTAGTGATCCTCAATGTGTCTATAGATCTGGATATCCATAGTCAGATAAACTCTTACCCTACTGATTCTTTTGTAGATTTCCTGGTCTCGGATTTTGGGTATAGGACTCTATCTTCCCTTCCTCATCTCTAATACACATAGCCTCCAGTCCCCAATGGGAAGTGTGAGGATCACACTCGAATTTTCTCTCTAAGATGGAATGATATCCTCTCATCATTATGGGAACCATTCTAGGGAATCCTTCCTAGTATAATCACTTATCCTTTGAGGTCGGGCCCAATGACCATCACTTCCATTACATATTGAAGGGTTCATTTCTTCGTTCCCTCATCCACCACCTCCCTGGCTTCTTTAACCATATGCCCTACCTCTTCCATCAACGTATGAGAAAGTGAGTTGTTTGTTGAGTATTTTTTATCCTCTTGTTTCTGACACCGAGAATTACTGACATGACCTTAGATATTTTTGGATGATCACAACATCTGCACAATCCACATCATTTATTGAACTACATGAACTATGATTCTCACCATAATTATGATACATAAGAAACCTTCCCACTGGGTATGAGCTCAATGGACATCCTCATTAGAAGTAAAAACCTAATTCCCTAAATTAGGGCATATTCATTTTGAGTAATCCCCAAATTAAGTCCCTCTTTAATCTCCATGAGTTATGATATCTCTCATGAAACTTATTACAAAGGCATCCTATTTAAGAGTAATTCCCAACCTATTTTTTCAAAGGACTATACTCAAATGATGGAACTGTCAAATTATGCTTGATTTGATTCCCATATATGTAGGATATGTAGGAAGCCTCGTTGTGGTTCATCCCAAATTTCCAAATCAACACTATTCTTTTTGGGGCATATTCCCAATATGTTTTAATTCAACATAGAAACTCATATCCCTTATTGGTTCCTTGGGATACTTTGTATAAGTCCCACAAAAAAAATTATAGAGGAACCTTCCATTTATATTTCCTTCCCACATGACATTAAACTTTATGGGTTGGACCTTATCACATGACAATAAAAGGTCTGATGTGTTCCATTAAGTGTAACCAAACTACATGGGTTCTGATTCATTTCACAAGGTTACGTTGGAAGCTCATTGATGAGTCCAATCCCAACAAAAAAAAATCACCGTCTCCCATGGTGATGATAAATTCCAAAGTGCACGGCCGAGTGGCTTATATAACTACCCAAGCCCACTCTTCCAGGATCAGTGCTTCAAAATTTTGTGTAATTTTTTTAAAAAGAACTGAATAGTTATAGAACATATTTTCCAAACAAATACCATTTACCAGTATAGATTTTAGATGATTTTATATCACCTAAAATTTTATATAGTTAAAAAACACATGTATACAACCCTTATATTCACAATAACTCCAAAAGTGATGAAATATGAATTTGAAATTTGAAGAAAATTGTGGAAAAATGTTTTAAAATAAAGGGTGAGAATTGAATTACACAGTAAGGGATGTTAAAACCATTGATTTTTTTTAAAAATCATACATTGAAAATAACATTGAGAAATGATTTATAAAATTATATTGATAAAAAAATAAATATAATTTTCAAAATACCATTTTAAAACATAATTAAAATTTATTACAATGAAAATAATATACCAATTTTGAAATTACATACAAACAAATATAGATTTAAAATTAATCTATATATTTATTTTGAAAAAAATGAAATCTTTTGATAAAAAAATTATGGAAACATAAACATAGAATGATATATTTGGAATAACCACTTTTTAGGGGTTGGGTTCACTCCGCAATTCCCTACCATATTTACAACGTTCCAGTGCCCGATTTTCTGAAAACATTTTTATGCCTGATTGAATTATATATATATTCACTTGATTTTTTGATTTTGAAAACATGTCACTGCATTGAAATACACATTCACACACAAATATATATATATATATATATATAAGTATCAAGATACATAAATTTATGAACATATACTTTATATCACTTTTGAGTTTTTTTCCAACAAAAACTATTTCCACAAATCCACTACATAAACATCCATGTACCCAGTTTTTTATGATGTACATGATTACTTATTGTTATAACATCGAAAATTTTAAAAAATAAATCTTGGATAAATCCATATTTTTTAATTGACTTTATGAATGAAATAATGAAATTAATATATAAATTAATATGAATAAATATCACAAGAAATAGATAATTATGTGTCGCACATGAAATTATCAAAGTATCATTTCTTATACATTCATCCTTTCAAAGTGATATATATATATATATATATATGTTTTGAAGAAAATAACTTTAATAAGTAGATAAATATATATTTTTATATACATAATCATAGAATTTAAATTATTAATCAATGATCTTGAATGATGAATAAATCATTTTTGTGCTTGATTAATATGTACCCATGTATCTTACACCAATTTATAATACTTACATTATTTATTTGAAGTTATGAGAATAAATTGTTAATATATATATACATATATAAATTGTAAACATATATTTTACACAAAAACACAAAAATACAATTCATGAATTATATATATGGAACTGGATTTCTTATAAGAATAAAACATGAAATCTAAATATTTAAATATTTAGAAAGACTTGAAGAAATAATTATTGATGTCAGAAATAATACCCAAATATATATATATATATATATCTGTGTGTGTTTAATTGAAAAAAAATATATGCATAATATTTTTAAGGAAAAACTAAACCATTAGCAAAATAAAATAAATGTAATGTAATTTAGTGAAATCCATTTCATAAATCAAAAACAAAAGAAAACATGCACCTTATGTATAAGGATAAATAAATTAATTTTATTTAGAAAATAATTGATCTTATAATCATTTTATAATTGATTATCATCATATTTATAATATATAATTATATATATATCTCTTACATTTGATCGAACCGTAGTACAATGCACTGTGCTTCCCAAGCATTGTGTGAAAAACATTAAGATATCACATAGAAATATGTAGAGATTGAGAAATGGGGATGATGTTTAAATATAATATCCACATTCCTATAAATATATATTTTATTTTTAAACTATTTTTTGTTTATTTCATGTCTATATGATTATAATAATAACATTTATTTCAACTTCTATACAATGAAATTTATCGATAAAAAATAGTGAAAGAAACTAATATATATATATATATATATAATGAACCATGTAAAAAAATCAATGTTTGAGGACGACACTGTAAACAAAATTGGAATAATTAATGAAAACTCCAACAATGAATAAGATATGTTTTACAACAGGTAATGGCTATTCAAAACTCAAAAAACCAATTCCATACACATATCAATCAAAAAAAATCATTGCCAATAGATGAATTCATCAGTTTCATATTTTAATCCCTATAGAAATTGATGAATTGAAACAAGGTGATATCTATAAAAAATAAAAATTGAATCTAAAATGAGATTCAGATAGGAATAAATTTAATAATGAAAACCTACTTTCACATTTGGATGACGCATAGATCAATCTTCAAAAATGAGCCTCACATCCTATTTGAGAACTCCATGGAACACATATCTGACTGGAGTTTCTCATCGACAGCCTCCATCTTAGTCATAAAGGCTTTAGACTCCCTCTTTGGACTTGACACATTCTCTAAAACAACCAGTGTATCTATTCTCATCCCAACATTTCTCTAGAACATGACCTGGTCTCAACTCACTACTCGATACATTCCTCGGACACGTGAAGTGGAAGAACCCTCATTCCAAGATCTCAGCTCCACTTCTGTGGGTTCCACTACATTGATTTCCTCATTTCCCTATTCATATCAAACCCCATCTTGACCTCAAAACCCATTTATCACTTATCATAATTTTTTATTAAATTATTCAGTTCTCATTTTTTAATTGTTTTATTTTGTTAAAATTTTATTACCATCTTAAAAAATGAATTCAGATTTTGATAAAATAACATAATTTATAATTTCATGATATTACAATTTTATTAAATATATTTATATGGTAAATATTTTAAAAAAGAAAATCAAAATTGACATTAATTGAACATAATAAAAATAATTTATCATTTTAAAAACAATTGATAGTTATATAATATTTGTAATTTTGAAATAATATCATCTTTTATTAATAATTTAAATCTATATATAATAAAAAAAATTATAATTCAAAATAATATATATATATATATATATAATTATCGAACAGTTAATCACTTCGTTTATTTCATACATTTAAATTATGTTTCTTTTATTTATTTTTGAATCTATGTTTAAATAAATTTACTATGAATAAATAATTCTTGTTAAAACATGAGGTATTACATTATCATCCCATAAAGGAGTTAAACCCTCACAATTCATTTATCAAAAAAATAAAATTCAGAATTTCCATCTTCATAATTAATGAAATTTTAAAAGGAATTTCTTATCTAATGAAAACTCTATCAAATAGATTTTTTTTTCTCCAAAAAAACATCTAATATCCAAAATTATATAGACCATTCCACTGATTCCAATTTTAATGCATTGATCCAACTCTTCTGGACTCCATACTGGAAAATGTTGTGTTATTCTTTTAATAAAACAAAATTAATAATTTCATAGAATACTTGAAAAAAGATTACCTTTTACATATATATGTTCTCAAGTATTAGAAATCACCTTAAATTTATCAGAGCTAATAAAAATAAAACACATGTCTACTATGATTCTATGTTATGAAATTCCAAAAGCAATGATATATGAATTTAAACATATAAGATACCTATGAAAAATCATTTTATAATCAAATGGTGGAAATTTAATTTCTTAGTAAGGGGTTTTAAAATGGTTGAAATAATTTTTATAAAATCGTTCTTTGAAAATAAATTTGAGGAATGATTTCAAAAAATCAATTGATAAAATAACAAAATATATTTTAGAACACCCATTGAAATCATAATTGAAATTTCTTATGTTTATTTTAATATACCACTTTTGAAATTACATACATAAAAATTTTCATTAAAATTAATCTTGTGATTTTTCTAAAAACAATGAAAAATTATGAAAACAAAAACATTGTGGAAACATAAAAAATTCATGTCTATCTTAGAAATACTCAATTTTTGTTGGTTTGGGTTTACTCCCCAATTCCCTACAATAATTACAATTTTCAAGTGCTAGATTTTCTAAAAATATTTTTATGCATGTTATACATATATACACTATCACAGGAGTTTCTGATTTTGAAAGCATTTCATTACATTAAAATACACATTCACGTGTGTATATATATAAATTTTTATATATCTATAAATATGAACATCTATTGAAAATAACTTATGAGTTTGATACCAACCATAACCTTTTCCACAAATCCATTGCATAAACATCCATGTAAACAATCTTTAATGAAGTACATGTTTACAAATATTTATAACTTTAACAATTTTGAAAATCACAATCATTGATAAATGAATATTTTTTTAATTTATTTTAATCATGAAATAATGACATGAATTTATATAGTAATTGTAATATTGTTCACAAGCCATATATAACTATGTCTCACAGAAGAAATTATCAATGTAGCATTTCTTATACATTAATCCTTTCATGGATATATATATATATAAATATATATATTTTTGGAAGAACATACCATTAAAAAGTAGATATATATTTATTTATATATACGTAATAATAAAACTAAAATTATATGTCAATGATCATCAACGCTAAATAAATCAATTATTTTTTGATTAATTCGTACCCTTTTATCTTACACCAATTTAAAATAAATACAAGATTTATTCAAACTATAGAGAATAACTCTTCAATATATATACATATATAAAACATTAAAATAAAAATTAAACAAAAACACACATGGTCAATTCATTAATAAAAAATATGGTTTTGGATTTCTTACAATTATAAAAATATAAATAATTAAAAAGCAATAAAGCAACCATTCATGAAGATGGAAATAATACCCATATATATATATATTTCAAAAAAAATATTCATAACAATTTTAAGGAAAAACTAGACCTTTAACATCAAGAAATTAATATGTTTTAATTTAGTGAAATACCTTTCAAAAAATGAAAATAAATGAAAACATGTCTCTTATGCATACCTATAAATCTATTATAATAATTTAGAATATAATATATCTCATACTTATTTTAGAATTGATGATCGTATTTTTTGACAAATAGATTAAAATATATATCCCTTACCTTTGATTGAACCATAGAAGAATGCAGTGCGGCACCCATGGATTGTGTGAAAAACTTCAAGCTATCATATTAGAATAGTTAAAAACTGAGTTGTGGGGATGTTATTTAAATATACTACCAGTAGTAATATAAATATATATTTTGTTATTGAACAATTTTTTATTTAATTTGTGTCCATATGATTATGAGAAAATTATCTATTTTAATATTTTTATAATGAAATTTTATGAAAAAAACAACAATGAATGAAATTGATATAAATAAATAAATAAATAAATAAATATTATGAACCAAGTCGCTGAACCTATTTTTGAAGAAGGAAATCTAAACAAAATTGGAATCATCGAAAAAAAGTCGACCAGGATGAAGATGTGGATTTAAATGAGTAAAGGCTTCTTCAAAATGAAACAAACCACAACCATAAAATTATCTATCCCCCACAAAATAATTGACAATAGAAGAAGATATAAAATTATTATCTTAAACACTACAAAAATAGATGATTATGAACATATTAATGTTCAGAAACCTAAAAAATTGAATCTAGAATGAGATTCAAATATATAAAATTTTAATAAAGAAATCCTACTTGTTGATATAGATGATGTCGAGATAGATCTTAAAAACTGAGCCCCAAATATCATTCTAAAACTCCACAGAACACATATCTGATCGAAGTTCGTCATCGACAGCCTTCATCAAACTCATGAAGGCTTTAGACTCCCTATATTGACTCAGTTTTCAATCAAAAACAACAAGGTTAACTTCTCTCATTGATTATTTTCTCTAGCACTCGACCTGGTCTACCCTCACTGCTCGAAACCATACTCAGACACCTAAAGCGGGTGGACCCCCAATCCATGCTCTAGGGTCCTCTTCCACCGACTCGACTATATAAAATGCCTAGATTCTTCCTTCATATCGACACAAATCTTGAACTGAAAACCCATTTCTCACTTACCATCACAATAAAAGTATTAAATTTTTTATAAAATAATATATTTAAAAATTTCATAATATTAATTTTTTTACACATATTTATATTGTTATTATTTCATATAATATAATCATAATTAATATTAAATAAACATAATAAAAATAATTTATATTTTTTAGAACTAGTGATAGTTATAAAATGTTTTTAGTTTTGATACAATATCATAGTTTATTAATAATTTAAATCAAATTATATTACATAAATTTATAATTAAAAATAATATTTATATTTATATTTTAAATTTTCCTACAATTCAACAGTTTATTTATTTTTTAAATATAAATTATGTTTATTTTAGACATTAATTAATCAATGTTTATATCTCTTTACTATTAATACAATGTTCTTGTCAAAATATAGGGTGTTACTACTTCAAAACCAACATTTTCATTATAATGAATAATAAATCCTTAATAATTATATGAGTGGATACCATTTATTGTGAACCTCTAAGACATATAGATATCTCCATTGATAAAGAACATTGAATACATATGGATTATTATAATTTATATATATTCTGATAATTGACTTCCTATTTCCAGAGAAACCTACATTATGCTTGGTAAAATAATAAGGATTCAACAACATATCCTAAATATATAAGAGAATATCAGAGTAGCCAATAGTTTTCCCAAAGGGTGTGATGTTTCCTAACTCCCATCCTCTCGACCTATGTGAGTTCTTATGTAATGTTGGTAAATAAACCTAATGAACACCTTCCTATGGAAAGTAGGTCCCTTGGGATACACAACCATTGGGTGTTTCTGGATCCATAAAAAAATCCAATGGAAACCATCTGGAAGTAGTGATTCCTAACTTGAACACGTGTTATGAGGGGAAAAAAATGGTGATCACGATTTGAATCCTTAAACGTGTTGATATGTTAAAAGAAGAAAAACACACTGTTAAATAGATGGTTAGTTATTCTAAATCAGGCCATTTTGATTGCACCCTTATGAAAACAAAAAAAAAATTGTCAAGCCGATGTGAATCCTCAAACAGGATGGTATTATTACCAATATATTAAGAACATATAAATTAACAAAAGATAACCAAAAAATGTAATAAATCATGCATGCGTTCATGTATAAGATTCTTATTGGTTGGAATTCATTGTTTGTATTTTTCATATATACATACAATTTCATTTCATGACTTCCCTTCATTCTAAATGGATTTCTTCAGGTTTTCACTCATGAATTCCTAGGCTGCTACTCAAGATGGATCCTCATCTACTCAAAGGATGTCATCCCTAACTCAGCATCATTAATGTTGGGTCTATAATGAATTTGTGCAAGAGTACCATCAACATGGTACAATCCAAACCTAGGAGGATACCCAACAGGACCTCCAAATCAAGAATAACCCCTGTCATCTAGAAAAAGATGACTAGTGGTCCAAAAGTATAAAGTACTTGTAACACCGCCAGATTTCATAGTATGTTATCTAATTAAAGTAATTCAATAGCTTGTTCTACACACAACACCAAGTTCTAGGGCACCACAACTTACCAAACTAGCCACTCAAAAAACAGTTATGAATAGTATTAACTGCATTTTAAATCTTATATACTGTTTATAATTTTAAAATCCATATTATGTGTTTGTTATACATAATATAAGAATAAATTCGTATTTTAGAGAAAAGAATTATTTTTCAAAAAATGTAATTTTACCGCCTTATAATGGCGAACCATTTTTCAAACCAACATTTGATAATGCTATATATTCAATTAATTAAATTAAATTATTTTTTAGAAGCTAGAAATAAAAAAATATTTTGGACAAATTTTTGGTACTTTTCTATTAACTTTTATTTTTTGATGAATACTGAAAAATACTATGTTTTATTTAATTTTATTTAATAAATATAATTTATAGTAAAAAATTATGAATTTGAATAATTTTGAAGTATCATTAGATTATATGTTTATAATTTAATATAATGTAGGTCAATATAAGTAATTTCACATTTAAATTTGACATAATCACAGGTCAATATTTTGATAGTTTTTATTTTAAAAAAACCAGCTTTTGGGTTTTGGAAATGAGAATTATTTTCATATTAATAATTGAAACTTTTATGTTTTGAATTTGATAAAACATACTTCATTTTTTAATTAAGAATATCAAGATTATCTTAGGGTGATATTCTGGTATTTTTTTTGAAAACATTCAATTTTTTATGAACAGTGAAAAACACTATGTTATTATTTAAAACTGAATTATTATTTTAATAATTATTCGTTTTATATAAAATTATTTTAAGTTAAAATAGATATATAATTCCTATATATGTTAAATTTAATTCATTGGAGACATTTTATTATAGAATTAGATGTATAAAATTTTATTGAACTTTTTAACCTCTTTTACCCACCTTCTTTGCATGTTACCAAATTTGCATAAAACATAATTTTACCACTTTTGTGTGTTTAATTTCAAAAATATGATAGACACTGTTGACATCAGTCAGTAAAATGTGATTCAATAAGATGAAATAATTTTTCTTGAATAGTATCTTTTGACTTTTATTTACCATAGTTAAAAGTAAATAGGGTAATTAAAGATAAAAGTGATATTATAATTACACAAAATCATGTAATAATTCTACTGGATAAATTTAATTCAACCAAAAACAAACTTAGTAATAAAATATTATCCTTTCGGTCCACTTGAATTAGATTAGGAAATTTATTATTACTTAATTTAAAGAAGAGTTAAAAGTGTTATATTCAATGTTTATTAAAAAAAATTAATATAGGGTTATACATAATATAAATTTGAGCATAAATATTAATTATAAATATAAAAATAATTCTTACATAATGGTATTTTGTTTATAATTTTTAGATATTAAATAATTAAATTTATTTATGACACAATTATGATGCATTAATTACCTTCTTAATGAAATATTAATATATTTTATATTATAAATATTAAAATAAATATAATTTAAATGATTTGATTCCATCGAAGAATTTTATAGGTTAATATTACATTTTGGGGTTGATTAGATTAATTTTTTTTTTGAGTTAATAAGGTTGTTATGACTTTCAAAAAAACAAAATACAAAATAGTGTCAAAATTGACATAAATTAATTTTTAAAACAAATATTATATTATTGGTTGATATATTATCCCCAAAAATATAAGGTTTGAATAAAGGGCTTAAATAATTTTATACATATCAATAATGATCCACTTCAGGATCTCTTGTATATTTTGAGTATGTTTGCTAACCATATAGTGTAAGAATACAAGAAGACATGGTAAAAGTTACCCTATTTAACTAAGAGTTAAATATAAAATATAAGGTTACAATGTAACCTAAACATTTCTAAAACATATTGGATGAGAGGATTTATACCCATAAGCACAAAATATCTAACTAAATTCATTTGGTTCCATTATAAACCGAATATGATTGTATAATAAATTAATATTTCAATCATTTCCTAAAGTGACTGTCACCCCTCTTATAAAAAGTCACCTCCCCTTCTCTAAAAATCACAAATCCCAAGACACCTTTCATGGAAAACCCATGTACTAATATCCTACGAACTTCCCTTACATCAACCCAGAGTCTTTAATTTTTTTCAAAAAGCCATCCTAATGATCCATTTTTATCATCTCAAAAGGAAACACCCGAAGAAGAGGTAAAAATTTCACCACCCCTTTCATGTTATTTTCATCTTACACTTCCTCTTTCTTTGTTGTTTCAATACAAAAATAATAAATCAATTACCTCCTACATACTGTTATTTTATTAGAAATATGGTACAATCATATTCATTATTCCATCCATCCTCTAAATGACAAAGTCACCATACGTCCGTATGTACGGCCTACCGTCTCCACAAACAGTGACGTCCATTTCATATATATATTTATTATAAATATTTATATTCTAAATATATATAATATATAAATCAAGGTTTATAATCTCGAAGTATTTAAATCATGATATAAATGATACAATCAAGAATAACAAGTTAAAACATGTGCGATAAAGAAAGTGATTATTACCCAAAAAGATAACTTAACATGATAATAATTATTAAAGAGGTAGTATAAATTCATAAATGAAACATTAATGATATAATAAATATGAATATTGTTTTATTATAAGTTAATATCATACTATGGTCATTATAATGGTGGTTAAACGTAACCTTGACCAACAAAATCTAGAAGGTAAGGGTTAATTTGACAACCTCTTTATTACCCGAGGTCATTTTTACATAAGTATCTACGGGAACATATTTATTATCCATGTCCATTATTCATAAAATTGGATTCAAAGGGATTATCTTTTAATAAACCTTTTATTAAAACATCATTCTAAATGTTTTAATGATTTATTCTTCTAAACCATTATCATTAAAGTCCATGTTTTCAAAATGGGTTTATGGTTTTATTTATATGGATATGATTGTTTTAAAATGTTTATTCCACTAAATATTTTCAATGATTTTTGAGACAATTTGATTCAAAAATATCTTTAAAATGACTTCCTTTATATGAATTTTAAATGATTTCATGGGAAATGGATATTTCTCTCAATATTTATTACTGATCATTTTCAACTATATAACCATATTTTAGAGGATATTATTTTTAATCTAGGATGATTTATTATGATAAAAATCTTCTATATTGTATTAAAGGTTTTTTTATACATTTGAATTTGGATGTGTTGATTTTATACCACCCATCGTTTATGGATAATATAATGACATTTCATATTCTATTTTTAGTATGAATGTTTGCATCATGTTTAAACCTTTTCATATGAGGAATGAATTGGACTTAGTATGCGATTGGTGGAGCCCAATATAGATTGTAGATGCATCGGTAGGTCTCTTGAGACAAACTAGTGTCTTGGAACAAGGCCTAAAAAAAAACATATTTTAGTCTGGGAAGAAGGCTTGGACTATGTGGTTTTGATGTCTAGCTTTATGAATTCCATCCTTATTAAATTATATATTGATATTAAATGTGATTATTATACTAGTAGAATATCCATGTGAATAAGTAAATTTCATTATTTGATTTATATTTGACATATTATGATGTCTTTTAAGTTTGAATGGCTTTTTTTAGTTTTATAATTTTCCATAAATATTTATTCTTAATTTTGAATGTTTTAGCTATATTTTTATCCTTAATGAGCATCTATGTTTACAGCCTTCAATGTTTTATTATTTTTCATGATGCGATGAATTATATTATGACTGAATTTTAGCGATAGCCTAAGGGATATGAGTGTGGTCAATGGAGACATTGTTTTTATGGTTTTTTATTTCATAATGTAATGTAATGTTCATGTATGTAATCTATTTTCAAATATTTATAAAGTGATCAGTACTTCGAGACATGATTCTTGGTAATCATGCCAATGTTTTAAAATAATGCACCAACTCTGGGTAACTGGGATTAAGGCGATACAGTACTGACTACCATCTTCAATCATTTTTGGATTTTATCCACAGAATGAAATCCCAAATACCTCCCGTATTACAAGGACGTAGACTAAGAGGAAACCCATGGATCATCCCAAATTCACAAGGATCCATCCAAAGGGATCCTTTCAACAATCACAACCACCAATTGGACATAGCATCAATATGTCAATTTGATGAGGGGGTTATCTTCAACTTCCAGAACAGGTCCCTCAGACCAGAGCACACAAGATGAACTACCAAGGACAATATTCGACCAACAGGGAGCGTGTTATGATCTTTTCCCTATCTGGAGAAGTATATCAAAGAAACATAGTGGAAAACAAAAAAAAATCCACATAGAGCTGTCCACCGTAACAAAACCTACCAGTATATGTTTCTTGAGTCATTCAAGGGATCATGTCAACCAAAAATGGTATCAACTTTTAAGTAGAAACATATACTTACTTTCACTCACCAATCCTACCAGTGTTCCCACCTATTATAATTAAAATAATAATATATACCATTATTGGTGGGAAATATCCTGTAAGCACACACAACTACTAACATTAATCAATCATAACAATAGTCTCAATTGGCAGCACCTGGATAAGTCATTTGGAAAGCCCTGACAAATAACCTGGTAAGATCAAACACTCGTCCCCCACATTTGAGTATTTTCAATATCCACATATAGGAATAGGAGGATATGAGAAGGTATATAAAACTAATATAAATCATGAATGGTCGTATATTCCTATTCTAGACACTGAAGTCACCAATTGTTTTTTGGAAATGGTGGAAGGGAAAATAAAAATTTATCCAAATATCCTAGATTCCTTCCAAAATATCATAATAGAATATTCAACAATACTAGAGGTAAATACACATAATTTTTCCCCATACCTGGGATGACTCATCCAAACTCCATCTCAGATTAGATACACACCTCTGTTCCAGTCCTAGAGGCTTATGGGGGAAACTCCACCATATCATACAGACAACCAGATCCATCACATACACCCATTCCAATGGGTTGTAATTAGTCTATTTTGATAAAACCTCCAAATAAGTATCATCCACCTACTCATGATAACCAATTTTCCGATCATGTACCCTAAATGAATTTAAGATAGTGTCTATGAATAATTCTCACAAATAAATATTGGAAAATCAAGGGTTAATCTGCAATCTAGATACTCTTACTGCAAGTGTTCTTGAAGCCCTCAAACGATTATCTGTTTTAGATCGATATCCTACCCAACCACAACCATATTATGGGTTTAGTAGAAGAAATGTTTATGTTCTACATTAGACACTTCAACATGATATATTTATTCATGTCAATTCGATCAATCTCGGGAACCTATTTCTATATGAGAGACATGACAACCATCCCTTTTAATAGTATCATGTGTAGAATGAATATTTATCCATTATTGTAATCCACAATGGTGGTCCTTCGTAGGATGGAACTCCCATCAGATTTTCTCTCCATAGTAGTGATTTTTATTGTTAAGAAAATTATACAACTAAAAATGTAGTGATGAAAAATCCCTCCTATCATAAAGAACATGAAAAAATAATTCCATTCATGTCTAATGTATTGTTTCAAGAAGGTAAAATACTTTCTTATAGAAAATTTAATCCTTGGAGATGACCATTCTTCAAACCACCCTTCAACCATTTTCCTTATAATATAATACAAGAAACAGAAACATATAGCATTTCTAGTGATAAAGAAATAAAATACTGTCCACTCTAGTCGAACAACATTATGAAAACTATAAAAAAATTATTAAGTGGATGTGTTGAATATGATAAAAAATTGGATAATTGTGAAATTCAAATCATGATCTGGCCTTTGAAAACCTCTCAGTAGAACATTCAAGATATTGTGGAAGGAGATTTCATTCATGATATCTTCCATAACATATAGAATACACTTCGTCATCTAAAAGCCAATGTATTTCCATATGATGAATATAAAATTCATGTCAAGGTAATATAATGGTTTCGATTCCAAATTTCCTTGGGAACTCTCCTGGTTTCCCGACATACAATGGTAGAGAAGAATCATGGGGCCCTTCAATGTTCATGCCTCAAAGAATTAATGAGGTTTCGATAATTGATAGCAGAGACCCTATATTGTGTTCATATCAAAGGATGGGGGCACATGTAGCATTTCATTTTACTATGCTAAAAAATTAGCAATGTTAGTCAAAAGTGGTCTCATGCAATGTTATTTCCCCATTACCGCTACAACAAAAAATTCAATTCATGACGGAATAGATGCTTAGTAAGACCAAGCCTTGATCGGTTTTCACCCAATTTATGAACAAATAAAGATATATATTGGGATAATTCTTCATCAAGAGCATGAATACATCGAGGAAGATTCCCACAAAGAGGATTTCATCGATTATATCACATAAATTATTGAAATAGAAAAATTGTTTTTTGAAATGGTGATTAAAGTGGGCATCAGATAATGAACCCAGACAATGTCGTCACAAATATTCATAAAATCATAGGAGAACCTATGATAATATTAGCCATTGTAGTTTTGTAACCACCCTTGTCAACATGGATGATGGATTTTTTAAACCCAACCATTGAAGTCAAGAAATAGAGCCTAAAGATCTGAGGAAGATGAACATGAACATCCCCATCCTGCAAGGCTGGGGGATTTTTTACATCCAAAATCCACTCCTCAATGGAAGTTATCTTTCTGTCAATTAATGAGTAAGAATAAAAAAAGTGAATACATAACTGAACTATCAGAAGATTCCCATCATATTACTATCCTTTAAACAGTTCATGGGGAACCAAAAAAATAGGTGAACAATGTCTTGTGGAGAAAAAAGAGAAAGGGGTATCACAAAGATAATTATATAATTTCACCAATGCATTATGTGTTAGTAAATGTCATTAATTACATTATGAAATATCCTCTAGAAAATTATTCTAGTTTGGGGGTGTTATATTATTAAGTTCATATTCATAATGTGGTACACAACAAAGCACATTAAGGAGGGTTGAGTACCCTAAATCAAAGTCTTAAACAAAATCTAGGTAGCACATTATGAATAAGAACTTCATAATATAACACCCCCAACCTAGACTAAATTTTTGGAGGATATTACACAATGTAATTAATGAAATTTACGGACACATAATGCATTGGTGAAATTCTATCAGTATTTTGTGATACCCTTTTCTCTTTTTTCTCCACAAGACATTGTTCACCTATTTTTTTGGTTCACCATGAATTGTTTAAAGGATAGTAATATAAAGGGAATACTCTGATAGTTCAGTAATGTATTCACTTTTTTTATTCTTATTCCTAACAAAATCTAGGTATTCCCTTGAATAATTCACTTCTAATGTATTTAAATGAACCTAACAAGGTGAATGATAATGTTTAGATCATGTCACACTTTTAAACTAGAGAAGGTCATTCTATTTAACTTGATAAATTATTTTCCTAGTTAGAGTAAGAGATGAAATATTTGTGAAGCCTCAATGTAGAGTTACTATGATGCATCATTCCTTCCAGACATTCTCCAAAACTAGATCCTCAGCTTTGACTTCCAATAAGAGCTCCCAAACAAAGTGTGTTTTTTGAAAATACTAATGTGGATAATTAATTCCTTCAATTGGGTACTCATCCATAATCGGGTCCAACAGATCTTTGTAGGACTATCCCCATGGTTTATCTAAGACAAATGCCTACAGTGCCACTGCTAGTGGTCTTTCCAGTCGTTGTACCTCTTCGTGCTCCAACTACTACAACAATTCATGTGATGGTTCATCTTAATGATTCCAAAATTTATATGAACAAAATTGAGTCATTAACTACTCAATTGGAAGCTATGGAAGAATAGAACACACATATACAACCAGAAAATAAGGCTACCCTAATTGGGTATATCTGATTCCTCCGCCGCCAAACTATGTGAATTCCATATCTCCAATTTTAAATGGTTCAGGTGACCAGGAGAATCACTTGATGAATTTTGTGTCTCACTGTGATACCATTTTGGGGACCCTCAACATGAAGAATTTGTAAGGCTCGGATGTTTAGTGAAATCACTACAGGGGATAACGAATGTCTGGCATACAAGTTTGCGGACTCGATCAGTTACTAGAAGGAAATTCCTCCATCATAAATTCAATTTCAAATTCAACTCAATGATAAAAATAACAACATTTTTTGAATTTATTAACTAAAAAAAGAGAGAATTAATGGGTTTTAGATTTCATTTCTCTATGGAAATGACTAAAATATTTATTAAACCTACCACTCCCTCAAGATAAGTTACAACAAATCTGTGTGTAAAATCCCCATGATGAGTTGCACACACCAATAATCTATGTGAAATACAAAGGAGGGTTTTGAGAACATACTTTGATCACCATAAAAGTGTAAAATTCAATCACATAATCCAAATCTAACTCTCATTTACTCTCATAAGATCTGGGAAAGTGAATTAGAAACTTTGAGGATGCTATATTTACACTCAAGAAAGCACCAGTAGTAGCTATAACATCAAATCCCACATCATTCCATTGGGACCCTCTTATCAAGCATCAGAAGAAATGGACACATCATCATGATGATGAAAATGAATAATTTAGAACACATTGTGAGGATTTAATGAGCAATTTATATTATTTTTGGAATTAACAACATCCTGGTTATTTTATTTCACCCCTTAGAAAGAACAAAATCCAGTTACCAAGTCCCAAGAAAACAATTAAAGAAGGAAATGAGGACCTCCTCAACTACTGTACCTTACATACAATGATGGGACACCCCATCTAAGATTTCTTTGTTTTCAAATATATCCTGAAAAAATATTTAAATTAGGACAAATGAAAATAAGATGTTTAACATCCCATGTATCATGTGTTACTATTACTGATTTAGAGAAATAATGATAATGGAATAATGTAAAAGGAAATAATTCATTGACATTATATGATGGGATGGTTAGGAAAATTATCAATTGATCTCATCCAATTCTACGAACATAGGAGAAATTACTCATTATTCCTCCTACCACTTCAATTGCAACAGAGACATCTTCATCAAAAGATTAGTCCTCCAAAGGACAATACTCAATGAAATGACCTGGTTATAAGGATAAAGATAAGTATGAAGAATGTGATCTTATGTTATGGCTAATTTTTCCTTGGATTTGGTTGATATCATGCCATCTATCTCAGAATCACGGAAACCTTCCACCAAATGGCAGAACAAGAATTCCCATGTTAGGTAGAGTATTCATTAGATGATGAGTTGATATTCGGTTCCGTTAGCATTATCCACTTAATGGGCCCATGTAGAAATGATGATTCTGATGATTAACCCGAATTATCCATACATTATTAGGGTACTAGGGGAATAATTCATCAATGTCATGGATATAGTGGACGATGTGGGTTTCTAGAAACCGCTATTTTAATTACACCCCTCCTCGAACAATATATGTTGTAGAAACTAGTGGCAGAGCCCTTCGACATGATCAGAATGAATAAGGGAATTATCCCACACATGATAGAGTCAGCCCCGACATAATCATCTTAGAAAAATAGTTAGAGGCTACAAAAACTCTTTCTCTAGTGGTGAGAAGACATAATCATCCTAATCCCCCAGTAGTAGAAGTATTTCTATCTTCTGCCTTGACACATGGTCCATCTACATTAGGATAATATCCTTTCAAGGCACCTATAAACCTGCACAACCATGTTATAAAACCTATTAAATTGGACAATAATTATACACTTTTGAAGAAACTATACCATGTACCAAACCTGTTCTATATTTGGGATGCTTCTAATCAATCTAAAGATATTTGGGTAGAACTTATTGAGGATATCTGAACTCATCCAGATGTTGAAAAAAAAATTTGTGGTTGGTGAGGTATACCATAAAGGGAATGATCATACATAATTTCATGGAGTAATATCATTCAAAAACAAATATGAGGAATATGTCATATATGGAAACATCAGTCTCATGTATTTATTGAGAATGGTTAATGATATAAACATCCAATGAGCCTTCATTGAAAATGGATCGGGATTCTACCTCATTCCCATCCATACACATCATATGTTTGGTCTCACTGAATCTGACTTATCTCTTTCTACTATAATTTTTCACTGTAATGAAATGAATGAACAAGAACATCTAGGAATGATTACACTCAGAACTCAGTTTCATGATCATGTATGAAATTCGAATTTCATGTTTTTCTTTAAGGAGACATCTCTAAACATTCTTCTTGTAAGGCCTTTGGTATGTCATAATACAATAATTCCTTCAACATTCCACCAATGTATCATGTATTTCTTAAATGGTCAAATTGGGACATATCACGGTGAAAATTCACCCTTCAAAATTATTGAATCATAGTATATTGAGGCAGAGTTCTATCACACAAAAGTATTGTAGTCTTTGGAAAAATAAATAGAAGGAACCAATTATTCAAATGGTCTAGAAAAGAACCCAACAATCACATTCAAGCATATTAGTACAGATTACATAATTTCTATCAATTAAATTGAAAGGTTATACCAAAATTCTAGAAATCATTCAATGGATTCTATAATTTTAGTTGTGGAAATTGATCCTGAAGTCACATGAGAAACTATTTATTTACCAAAGAGCGATGAAGTCCTAAATGGAGTTATCTTTGTGTCTTCAACCAAACTATATAAATCATTTACTTCATCATCCGGGCATGAAGAAGTAGTTTAATTATTAAAGAAAGAAAATGATTTTGATAACCAATTCTTCATTTCCCTTCAACAATCCATGAAGACCATTCATCATCATTAGGGTTGGAAATAGTTTCCTCTTCTTTAGGATGTTAAAATAATGAAACCTCCCCTTGAATTTAATGCATTTCTTCATCACTGAACAATCAAGTAGAAATAGAAGATATTACGTATGAGGGAGAGGAATAAGAGAAATACATCAAGGATTCCCATCCAGTATTTGTGGAAGGAATCACTACCACTATGGAGGAACTCAAAGTAATAAATTTGGGTATAGTGGAAGATCAATTCCCCGCTCTAATTAGTGTGACCATAACTTTCGAAGAGAAAGAGATGTATACTTCATTTATAAAGTGACATAATGATGTGTTTTCATGGAGCTAAAAAAAATTCCATGCATTGATCCCTATGTTCCCCCCATCATTTGGGTTCTCCATAAGAGAATTGGGGATTTAAGCAGGCAGTAAGAAGAACACACCTAACTAATGCCTCCAAAATTGAGGCTGAAGCTGAAAATATTATCAAATATAACTTAATCTGGGAGGTGAAATAACCAAAATGTATGACCAATATTTTCCTAGTGAAAATGAATAATGGAAAAATCATAGATTTCAATGATTTGAGAGATCTAAATCGTCATTTCCCTAATGACGACTTTCTCGGTCCCATCATAGAATATTTGATTAATGCGAGAATCTGCTACTAAGCTCTCTCCTTCATGAATGGATAATATTGGAATAACCAAATATGAGTGGCCACAAATGATGAAGAATCTATATATTTTTTAGCCCCTCAATGCTTATTTTTATATTCGGTAATTCCATTTTGTTTGAAGAATTCTGGTGATACAAATAAATATGCAATGCACCAGATTTTATTACCTTTCATGGTGAAACTCATTGAATGATTTATGGATGATTTGTTGGAAATGTCCATACAACGTTCTGATCATATGGTGGATCAAGATTCTATATTCATAAATTATCAACAATAAATTTGAATATGGACCCCTTGAAACTTTCTTTTGGGGTAACATATGAAAAATTTCATAGTTTTGTTGTACTCCATCACGACATTGAAGTTTATCATGATAAGTATATGGCTATCCTTGGAATTTCACATCCTCAAAACATGAAAGATTTTATAGGAATTCAAGGAATCCAGGCCTATATTTGATACTTCATATCCAATTTGAATGGAATATGTTTCCCCTTCACCAAATTGATGAATAAGGTTTTCAAATATCAAGGGACAAATAACATTCAAGAAGAATTTTATACCCTCAAGAAACACCTCTTAACTCACTAGTATTAATGCCACCTATTGATGGAAAACCACTCATTATTTATGTTACAACCTTGGACTGATCACTAGGCAACTTCGTAGCATAAAAGAACAAAGAAGGTAATGAAAAAAACCTTTACTATCTTAATATAACCATGATTGATGTATAGACGTGATATTAAGATATTTTTAAAATCTACCTTTCATTAATCTTTGACATTCATAAATTGAGACACTATTTGCGGCATCATGTGGTCCACATGGTATTTTTCAATAACCCACTCAAAATTATCCCCAGTCGTCCTATGTTTACAAGAATTATGTCTTGGTGGGTGGGTTTTATATAATAGTTTGATATATACTTTACACCTAACAGATAAGAAAAAGGCGAAGCATTAACATACTTCCTTGCTAATCAACCATATATGGATAAGACATTACTGAGTACGAAATTTCTTGATGAGTAAATATTCTATATTCAATAAATTCCCAACATATGGGAAATGTATTTTGATGGTTTAGGTTGATGTCTAATGGGCAAGAGAATCAAGAACTCTAAATTCAGAAAAGATGGGTAATAAATTCTGATTACCTACCCAGAGAAGGTAGTGTTTTCATAATCCTTTCCATTTACCAAAGGTGGTACTAACAATGAAGAAGAATATCATTCTATCATTACTAGCCTATAATTAGTATTCCATGTACCAATGGATTACCTGGAGGGGAAGGTTGATTCAGAATTGGGAGTCAAACAAATAAATATTGATTACAATATTAGAAAATGAAGAAGTAATCCCCCGATGAGATTATGTTCAATGGTTAATGAATTAATTTCCCCTATATATAACATTTTCTTACATCACAGGGTCACAAAATTCCCAAGTTGATTCATTGGAAAATGCAATCAAATCCACGAAATATCTAAATAGGGATGAAATAATCATTAAAATTTCTCATCATCAACTAGTATCAGCTTTTTTATAAATTAGAATAGAGGAAATTAATGAAATTAGTCCCATTTCTCAGCCATATGGACATATCATGTGATGGATTTCACTCATCATGGAATTTCTCAAAAATGGGGTACTTCCAATTTATAAATTAAAAGAGAAAATATATAGTGATGAGGATTTAATTTCACTCTTTATGATGTACTAGATCCCCATAAGATCTTTTATAGATGATTATTTGATGAAATTATTCTCAGATGAATTGATAGAGATGAAACTACGACTATCATGAATGAAGTACATGTAGGATCATATCATGCTCAATAGTCGGGGTGTAGGCTTTCTGATCAAATCTGAGGGCTTAGATACTTTTTCCTCCAATGATGCAATATAAAACAGATTTCTCTAATAAGTGCTACCCCCACTAGATTCATGACAACATCATTAATAAACCCCCAAAATTTATACATACAGTTAAATACTTTGGTCCATATTCTACATTGATAATGGATGTAGTAGGACCCTATTATTCATCTATGGCTAGGAATTTTAAGCATATTATTACTACCATGAATTTATTTTCTAAGTGGGAAGAGACAATAACTCTCAGGGAATCTTAGGAAAAAACTATTATTGGCTTTTTCAAAGATAATATCATTACCAGGTTTGGTGTCTCACATACAATATTGAAAACTCATGACACCAATTTCTCATCTATAGAGTTCAGGAAGCTACATCGGGAGCCCAATATCATATCCAACCATTCATATCACTACCATATAGTGACCAATGGACCAAGAGAGGATTTCAAAAAGACCCTATTTAATATACTCCACTAAATGGTGGATAAAGATAAAAATCCTTGGACTCATTAGATCTAGAACACTTTGTGGGATTATCAGTTAAAACTCATAGAAAAACAAAATCAAACCTTTATTTTTTGGGGAATGATACCAAAGAAGTTCTTCATATTGTACTTCAATTTCCTTCACTCATAGTTTTCATATGTGACTATTTATTTAAAGATAAATATTTTTTGAAGTTATTTGATGAGATTGAATGATTAGATGAAAATATATTTCATACCTTACATCACATGGAAGTCTATATGATCATAATAGATCGATCTATTTACAAAAAAAAGATCTCATTCACTCATTTATTTAAGGAGAAATATTATTAGTCTTCATGAAACTGATGATACCATGAATGAAGCCCCTAAATATTGTGCCAAAGTGGGATGAACCTTATTCCATACATAAGGTCAACTCTAATGGATCTTAATACCTAATTACAACAGTTGGATATCTTATTAGAATTCCAACAAAAGCATGCTTTTTAAAGAAGTACTTTCTCTAATCACAGAGAGTTATGTCTAACTAGAATGAAATTAAATTTCATAGATAATATATCTATAAATACAACACGATGTTAAATTGTGTATCATATTTTTCCTTGTAGCATGACATTAAACGGAATGACAATATTTGACCTCACTATATGACATTAACTATATGATTAATGTCTCCTTCATTTAATGTTATGAAAAATATCAATATACCACAAATTTGAATTCCTTATGGTCACTTAAAACATTTCTATCTTCTGTGGGCAAGAATTACTCAAATAATTGCTACTGTCAAGTGGAACATGATCCTCATTCCTCCCTATGTTTAAATCAGATCATCATAGGGAACCCTTATCAAGAACTATGTGTGGCTTGATTCATTCCCCAAGCAATACATGTAGTGACACTATGTTGTTATCCCTTGATCTGGCCACAATGTTTCTTTCATATCCAGTGACATACATCTTTGAAACATGGTGTTAAACATCACGGTTCTTCAAAAACAATGTATGGCCTGATTCTCATTTCAATGATATATGTAGAGATTCCCTGGTCTACAATTTTGGGCCCAACAACAATAAAATAAAAAATTTCCTATTCCTTGTGTTTATGAGTCCGACCTGCATAGGGGATACCATCATCGAGAACTACGTAGGGATTGATTCTCTTTCCAATGAGAAACATATTGATGCCCAAATATCCAATAAAAGGCTCAACCATAACAAAAAAGAAACTTATTTCCCTTTCATTCATGTATATGAACTAAACATACATAGAGTACTCTTCCAGAATACATGGTTCGATTTTCATACCATCATATGTATTAATCATAACAATTATTTCATAATTTTTGAAATTCCCCAATCTCCCACATCAAAATAAATCGATCTGGGGAATGATCATTTCAATAAATAAATATGGATTGATCCTCATTATAATGGATTAAATTGGTATTCCCATATTTCCAATTTTGGGCCCAACTATGACAAAATAAAAAATTCCACTTTATTCTAAGTGTGCATGAATCAAACCATCATAGGTAATGTTTCAAGAACTATGTATGACTTAATTCTTCAATAACTAAGATATCTTGTGACACCTTCGTTTTAACCAGGAACCAGCAACAATACCTCTATCCTTCCACATTGGTTCATCTTTGTCTGTTCCACATTACGATTAAAATCATGGTAATTCAAGAACTAAATTGGGCTTCATTATCATCCCCATGAGATACGTAATGACACCCAGATCTCCAATCCTGGGACCAACCCTAATTTCATAAAGTAAAACCTTCTCTATTTTACACATGTACAAATCAAATTTTCATAGGGACCCCTTCTTGGACTAGAAAATTGATTCTCATTTTAATGAGATAAATGGTGATGCCCAAGATTTCTGCTTTAAGTCTAGAAATCAGTCTGTATACTATAAAGATGCCTCATTCCTATGTCAAAACAATATTATAAGAATGAAATTTCAAGAATTATGTGTGGCTTGATTCATTATTCTAGAAATACACATAGTGATGTTCAGACCCTATATCCTGGCACATCTACTTCCCAATAATTATACCCTTTTCTTTTACATGTTTTACATTTTTGTTGTAGGGGAATATTTTACCACCATTGGTTTCTCACACTAAGAACAACTCGCGTGGGCTTAAGAGTAGGGTAATGGACATATTCGTATAAACAACATATATCAGTTTTACATGGGGTTATCAAGGGTCAGGGATGAATAACCTTAAAAGACACACTATATGTCCTCATCACATGAAAATAATCATTATGGACTTCTAAAAAACAATTTGGGATTCAATTAATTTTTTCATGATATATGAAGTCATTTCACATCATTTCACATTTGTCCTTACAACATTATGTAAAACTACATAGAAGTATAAGAAGTACAAGTGTCCTAATTCTCATTTAATTGAGATATGTAGTGATGCCCGGAGATTCTATATCAAGTTCATATGTAGTGTCAAAACTCCCCAATACCTATTTCTATATAATACCTGAATAAGAATATCAATCATAAACTATGTGTGGCTTGATTCTTACCCCAATAAGATACGTAGTGACACATGGGTTCTACCCCTATTCTAGTTATAATATTCCATTTCACGTTGGAATCAATTCATGTTCTCACAATATGAGGATATATAGTATGGACCTATAAAAACTATGTGTGGCTTTATTATCATCCTTATGTGATACATAATTAAAACTAGGGCTTTAATCTTGTCCCAAAATTGGGATCAATGTAAATGATGTTTTTCCTCTACAAAATTAAAAATATATGCACACCCAAATCATAGGAAATATTGATCCAAATATTTCCCTTGTTCATTAGACATTACCCATTTATAATTCATACTCCCAATCATGAATAACTTTATATCTTCATAATATTTCACTAATTTCTAGTGATGTATTATATGTTACCTAAAAGCTCCTTTTCCTAACAATGTAGTACATGAACCCACATGGACACACATTAGTCACCCATATAACTGTTCTTTCGGAAAAACGATTCCACTATTTAGATATGCAATAAATTCCCTAGTTGAATCCTCATAATACAACACACATAATTGGTTTTTCAAACAATGGCAACATCATTCCTCAGAGAACCCTCTTCTGTCCACTTAAATATTTGATGATGGTATATAGGAACCTATATTATATAGAGGTCATATATTGAACATTTTTAACACATCCTTCCTCCCATCATAAATGCCTCCAAGACTATGGTTTTTTTCCCTTCACTTTTTCAAATTATATTAAAATAAACCTCGATCATTTGAACAGATGTGGTCACAGTCATAAGAACAAACAACTACAGAAACCATATTTTCTACCTTTATATTAGACTTCTATAGAAAGTATCATCCTCTGTTTAATTGTAAATCCTTCTCTAAAATAATCTTTCTATGTTTAGGTACATTCCACCATAATCCAAACATGAGGTTTTAGAAAATATGAATCTCCATAATAATTCTTCATCTTCTAGAGAATGAATTTCTGAAACCTAAGAGGTCTTTTTCATGACTATGCAGTATGTTCCCCTAGGTGTACATTTATAATTAACCCACCTAATGGGCCTTTTAGCAATAAGATTATAATATTTGGCTATATAGAATATTGCCCAATTTTCCCAGCATAATACTACCCCCATAATGAGTTCGACAAATAATGGCTACATTGTTATTGGAAATGGATTCCTCTAATTACATTATCTATTTTTCCATGTCATTCACTGGATTTTTGAATTCCCTAACCATAGTTTATTATTCATATGTTCTACAATTGAATATGGTAGTATGTTTCTAGAAAAATACCAAGAAATAAGAGATTAATAAATGTTTTTTCAACACTAACAACCTTAAATTAAATCCCAGTTATTTCTTTATTTCATGAATTAAAACAGAAAACCATAATGTCCTTACTACATGACATCTAACAACATAGAAAAATATCAGAAATCCCATTTTGGATAAATGTACCTTCCTTCACACATCAAAATAATTTTGGACTGTTTTCTCATTTGTGGCCTATGTTTTCAAAAATGTCACATTTATTCTCAAATACCATTCCTTAACAAACCCACCCAATGTGGTCATGACACATCCAATATTGACCCCTTTGGAATATCAAGAGTATAATGTTATAATTCTTGGGAAATACTTTTCCCAACTATGTGGTATATTCCTTAGTGGTCATTGCATAAGATTCAGCTACATAAAAGTCCTGTAAGCCTCAAGACACCACCTTTTAGATTTGCAACATATTCCCTAGTTGGCCCTACATAATACTGCCCCAATTATAGGTTGTTCTAATATTAATAAAATTGTTCTTAGGAGAAACCCCCATTATTATCATACTTTGAATATTATATTTGGTGACCATAAAAATCATGAATCAAGATTCCCTTTAGATGTATCTACCAAAATATCAAGGAATTACTAGCCATCAATCTTTTTTTGAGTTCAAATATCAAATTTCATAGTCAAAGCCATTTTAACTAAACACTATATTTATTAGTGCAACATTCATGAAATTAAATTACGTACTAAAAGTTGTATGTCAATCATTATGTTGAAAACCCACAAAGGGAATCAAGGAAAAAAAATTATTCTCAGCTTGCTAGACCTACAAATTGTATGTTTTTTGAAATATTGAAAAACAACAAGTCAAAAGAAACAATGTTTACAGGGTTTCCTATATGAACCTAACAATTGTCAAATTGTTCTTACTAATCATCTTGGCTTATGTAAAAAAATTAGAGTTCCACTTCCCTATCATTGTAATTATGATTTAACTGATGTAAAGTAGAAATGTTATTAAAATTAGTGTTGATATTGTGATTACAGAATAAAAGAAGGGATGGAGACTTATATTTGGTTGGAGGAAAAATCCTTTTAATTTAAATAGTAAATTTGTAGGAACATCTAATAAATGGAGTTACTCCATTATTTATTACAATAATATTTCAGCATGACTCTTCATTTGTTGAATATATTCTTGATCTCTATCAACTACTTGTCAAAGCTCATCCAGTTGACCGACATCAGCCTCTTCAGCATTATCAAGTGCTTAAACAGAAGCTCCAATGCTAATTACCCATTTAAGTTGGGATTATACTAATGATTAATGGAGTTGCACAACTCCCTCTTGATAAGATTCCAACTCTTGGTGAAGGTACACCACCTCCTATTAAATGTGTCCTAATTTGATTTATTTTTAATTGAGTTTCTGAATGTAATCTTACAATTATACACTATAGTTCTTCTCCACTTATTATAATTAAACTCCAAAACCCACAAAATTGGTGCGAAGATTGGCCTTTATAATATCTTGTCATATTTTTTGTTCTTTCTCTTTCAGGAGAACTGTCTCCTTCACCATATTATAAATTAGGCAATAATAAAATAGAAAAAATCCTATTATGATAAACAGTGCTGGATGTTGAAAAAAATGCGAGGGAATGTCATCCAAGTTATATTCACATATTATCATACTAACAGTTCTCCATGAATCGTAACACATAATACCAAAAGAAACATTAAAATCTACTATTGAATAAAAATCACTTCCATGAGGTGGAACATAAAATGGAATCAGATCATTCAATGATGTTATTGTCTATTTTACATTCTAAGCAGTAGATGCTTTATCATCTATTTTTGATTGATCCAAAATAGTAGCTTCACCATTGGACCTAATTATGGTACCTGATAAAACTAATAGGTTAATTAGTATGATTTTTAGATCCAAAAGTATATCATGAAAAAATCATGATCAAGATAGTCATTGACATTTACCGAGTAATAATTTGGATGCTTGAGTACATTAACCTATAGTATTATCAACTTCAATAGTTTTACTAATTGCTTCATGGGGAGGATAATTCTCTTGAGCAAGCCCATTCACCATAACCATAGCCTCTAAAGCATCTCCCAATATTGGATTTTCAGTTGGTACTTCTTCAACGTCAGTGGAAGAAGGATAGAGTGGGATTCCCAATTCATGCAGGGTCATCACAACATTATCTACCATAAAGAGTGCATAAATTTAACATTGATATGAAATATCATATAAAAGAACATTAGTTTTTGGAAAATAAATGAATGAGTACTTATGTCTTTTCAGATCCTCATTGAAATCCCAAAACAGATTGATGGAACCAGGTATATCAATATTTGGATTATGATTGTACATCATTTGAGTGTATAAAAATTTTATTTATATAACATCAACACCATATAAGGTATCCAACAAATATTAATTGATTCCAAAATTAGGTACTCTGACATTTTCATCTGTCACCTGTTCAATTTGTGTAATGTCACTAGTCCTTGAAGAATCTATATCATCATGAGTATCTACCTCATATTAAAAAGGATACTCACTCCATCATTCTAGGGAAATAAGAATATCAGTGTTGATTATCACAGGATATTTCATCACGTGAAACAAATTAGAAATATTACAATGAAATGAATGATAGAAACAACATGTGATACCCATGAGAAATGAATCTGATATTACCATGATCCTTTTCTCTCTCTATAGAGACATGAGATGATGTAGAAATATCCCATGACACATCATCTGTTACGGTAACAGATTCTTCTACACGAATTTTTACTTCTCCTAGAGTTTTCTTCTCAGCATATAGTAGACTTGTTTTTAATCCCTTCTGAGAAGAAAGGGATGAGGATCCTATGAACATATGAACATGGTCACCAAGGTGTATCAAACAAATTCTAATAATATAGGAAATCAAAAATACTCACTTTTTTTTAAAATTTCGATAAATATGAATTCATTCTTATGTTTCTTTTCATAAGGTAATGGAGTGATTGTACTACTCCTCTTGGTAGCATAGACTTGAGGTAATAACTGAGGATTATCTATCACCATTACATCCATCATGGTTCCCCCTCCAGGAAAATGTCCTATATTACTAGTAATTTCATCCAATTTGTCAATGGGGATGACCGTATGTCCATATTTTGGTGCTTCATACACCATTCTTGTTGTTCCCCCCTGTAATTTCAAGATGAAAAATAAAATCTAATTGAGATTAAAATGATGGATTATGGAGAAGAATTGAAACAAAAGAAAAGGGAAACACATTCTCAGTTTTAACATTAATGTATCATTATGCTTCATGGTGAACAATTAAAACTTCACTTATCCCTTGATGCGTCATGTTCAATAGTCAATTTGAGACTAGGATATTATCATCAGTTACATATATAAATGTTTTCATCTATGAAATATGCTCCTATACTTCATCCAAATTATTTTCTACAGGATTATCAAATGGTTCCCTAACATCACCAATATCTGGTATTCCAAATACATATTATAAAAATTCACATCCATCCTATAGTTCATGAGTCATGCTTTCCAAGTACTGGATTACTAAAGGCAACACATAAATTAGCTATGATATGGTTGGCTCGGAGACAACTCAACACCCTCAGATTGGATGGACACTTTAAGATTCAATTATTCTATAGAAGAATCAAAAGATATTATGGTGATAAATTTTTGATGATGGTGACTATATTTCCTTGTTTTAGGTAGTTTTGTATCAATAGCCTCTCTCTTCTTGGTGGATTTTCTACGAGGACATTTTGAATGTTCTGAATCCTCTATATAATCTTTTCCTTTTGACCAATTACCACTATTTATATATACAATAGTTGTCATGGCTTGTACCCTATGTATTCCTTTTGTTAAATCGCCCTGAGGGTATGAACAAACCCATTAATTAGCATATCTAGCCTCTAATACAATTGATGCAACTAGTGGTGGTAACATAATAGATTCACTGTATATCTCTAAAGACATCAAAATCCCTAATTGAAAAGCTACCATTGAGTGTATCTCATGACTAACATTGGTGGGAGGGAAAGTTTCCGATTGTTTAAGGAATTTCAATAGGAAAGAAAATCTATAAGTGGCATAATACTTGTTGGAACCATGGAATTTCTATGTAGGAATTGGAGTATGGTTTGCGAATGTTGTAAATCCATATTGGATGTTCAATGGTAAAGTGATCATATAGTTTATGCAGACAATAGTAGTGAAGGTGGCGTCATTTCCCATTTTTTTCCAATTGTTTGTGCCTGAAGATCTAGAAATGGGAAAATGTGTGTTGGGAAAAGGAACATTCATGAAAAAGGGTAGGTGGGTTGGAAACTTGGGCACAATGCATGTTTTAGGTTCAGATTACCAAAAAATGGAAAAGGTAGGATCATTGGGAAATATTGGGGTGGTACGCAATAGACATGGATTGCAAGCTAAAATGGTTTTGTGAACAATAGTGAATTTAGGTTTGTTTTGATGTAAAAAAGGTGTTTCAGGATCATAATGTTGAAAAATGGAAAATGCATGAGGTGTGCAAAAATTCCAGAGTTGTGCGCGAGAAATAGTTCCTGCGCAAAAAAGGATTGCGCTTAGAAAGATTATTTTGAGTGACAAGGTGGAGTTTTATGCGCGGGGGTCTATGATGACTATAAATAAGCGGGGACTCCCACATTCTAGATGGTTGATGACTTATATAAGAACTAAGTTCTGATTCATGTAAAAGGTTCATGTAAAGGGAGTTGAGTGGAAAAATTTAAGCTGTGTGAAAAAGCAGATATTTCACATCAAAATTGGTGTTGAACATAAATGTAGAAGGTGCATGAAAAAGTAGACGTTGCGTGTAAAAATTGTAGTTGAGTGTAAACGAATTTTTTTCACAAAAAAATTTGATGTTGCGTGGAAACGTTGAGGCATTGTGTAAATTTGAACGTTTCACATAAAGGGGGTTGTTGTGAAAATTATTTTTCAATGAAAAAATCAAGTATTTCATGCTAAATTGATATCTTGCGTGAAAATGAAAGGGGTTATGTGAAATCATCCATGTAACCGATTTCGACATTTCGAATATCCAGTTCAGTGGTTCAGTGCTTTCAATTACATCTTTTTAGGACTTCGTTGCAAGCCGTGTATCATACTAAAGAGATAAAAATACTTCAATGAAAATCTATTGAAGAGACCAACTTGTTGATAAACTTAGCATGACTTCTCTTAAGGTAGAGATCAAGGGGGAGTAAACAGAAGTGATCTGAGGGATGCTATGAGGGTTCCCTAAACCTTTGCAAAGTAATTGTGCCAGGACCAAAGTGACTATGAGAAAAACATGTAGTCCATAAACTTGTGAATATTATTGGATTTTGGTATGATTGACACACTGTTGGAGTATACTCATTCGATGTAGACCATTGTGGTGAACCAAGTAAAAGTGACATGTTAACATTCTGCTATAATTTTTTATAGATTTAACATGTTCCAACCAACATGGGAACATGATCCAAAACATTAAAAAGAAATAGTTGTCATCCTGATTCACCCCCCCCTCTCATGGTGTTTGGGGTCCTTCAATCCTCACAGATAATTTAACCATCAATTCTGCTTCAAAATACACTATCCCATAGTGACATCATATAACCCATCCACATGTAATTTTATGTCGTAGTATCATCTGGAAATTTTCTTGTTGGCGGGTTACTAAAAGGAACGAGGATAAATTCTCCCAATTCATTTAGTCCCTCACCACTTATCCAGGCTTCAGGATCAAAGGCTGAGTATGAGGAACATTCTAAAAAAATGGAGTAAATCAACCATTGGGGGAATCCTACTAAATTCAACATTGAATATGAATAAATATGTGCTGAAATATAGCACCATAATACTCGAAATTGTCATATAAGTATAAATGGATCATTCCCATTTTATATATATAGTATGAAGTGATAGATTTTTTATAATATAGGTGTAGACAACCCAATACATTTTTCCACTACCAACATGAACGTAATAAAAAACGTCAATGGTCTTACACGACCACCAGACTCATGGACTGGAGAAAATAAATTCTTATCCAAATGAAAATGAATTTGGAGAAGCATACCATTTCATCAATCTTGTACATAACCTTGTAACACCAAATCTTGTAGTCACCTTTCTCCAATATGGTCTAGTACGTGCCTAATTCACCCTAATTATCAATAGTTGGGAAAATTGAAGGGTGTCTATAAGTTGGACCCTTCAGTTTTGTTGGTTCTAAAAAAATTTACATCCACACTCCTGCATGAATATTAGACCTAGAGTGAATATATATCTTTTATTTCATAAATATCTCTGATATTTTGACTATTTTTTGAGAAATTTTTTGAATACTCTTATAATAACCTTTTCTTGTTCTTGGATGAATTAATTCAGCATACATCTCTTTGAGAATGGTATCCTATGATATTTGGTACATATCTAATAAATTGATGCCTACCTCCCCATGCGTCAAGTAGAAAGAATTTGTTTGAGGACTCCAATAGCTCGACAATTTAGGAATGAAGTAACTTTTTTAAACATAAGTCAGTCCTATCTAGATAGATTCATAAATTTAAGCATCCATCGACTATTTCGTAAAAACATCATAAATATGGTATACCAACATTCACACATCCATTCAGGATTAAATCATCCTCCAGAATTTAGGTCCCAATCATCTTTCTATAAATTCGATTGATCAATTTTTGAGGCATGGATGGTTGAATCATAGAAATTCATCCTCATCTCTACAACATGATCCTTCATATCTGGAGTACATCCACTATGATGTAGGATGCATCCAATAGGTATTGTTCTCTCATGAATAGGAATAAACTTCATAATAATATTCATATAATGAATTAGGATGTGTTTAATAAACTAATTTCTAGTAAAATATTTCCTATAAGTTGGAATTTGGGAATATTGCAAAAGACATTGCCAGTATAGAGGTGGATAGTGGCATTGTGCATATTCATGTTATTATGGGATCAATCCTTTCACCAAGTAAGGAAGGCCACTCTTAAGAACATTTTAATAGTCATATCTAGTTATTTTCCTCATTTCGGTTTGTAAAATTCTTGCTTCCTTAGTTGAAGCCATCAATAGATCCATTTCATGCAACATAATTACCAAATATTCCACATTAAATTGGAATATTGAATTAAGAATGTTCAAAATTTAACATAAAATTATTCAATAATATGGAAAAGGAAAAGTTCAGAAAAACTACTTTGATTAGGTCACCTATGTAGGTCCTTCAACAAGTTACTCTTTGTAGGTCTGGCAAGAAGGTACCCAACACAGGTCCATAGAAAAATGTACTTCTGTAAAACACACTAGATAAAGAAACTATGCGCAGCTCTATTACTCAAATGGGTAGACCTAGATAAATTTTTAAGGGACCTATGTGAGAGAGATGATATAACAAGTAATGAAATGAGGGTAGAAATACATGAAAAGCAGTGATGAAAATTAAAATAGAACAATTTTAATTTTTGGAACCACTCTCCAATGCTGCCAACCAACACCGACGATCTACGTCATCGACATATACCACCAACCTACACAATATATATATGCATCAGACTTGTGTGGTCCAGAATTAATTCTCCTAAAACTTTTCAACATAATATTGTTGCAGGATGCGACCCTCTTTCATGACCAATCGAATCCTGAGGGGATCCTTTGATGAAAATCATTTTTTAATAAAAGAAGGAAAATTTATTTTGAAGATGAACTTGGGATATTATAAAGTATCAATTAAATTAATAGAAAGTAATGAAATAAAGTTAAAGGGATGTATTCCTCATACATATATATAAGATGGCCAACTTATATCCATCCATTTTATTATAAAGGTACATGGACTAGAGAAATACATCTACACATCAAGCGACTGGTGCAGGTTCGGGTCATGAAACCCCTATGTCGAGGACCTATGTTGAGGACCTACGTTGCAGACCTATAAGACATCATAATATTCAAACATTTATATAGAATATCTATGGTATTAATCTATGCCAAAGACATATGCAGACGACCTTCTTTTATCCATTATCCTCCTCGCCTATAAATAAGACCCTTGGACTCCGCTTTTTTTGGAAGGAAAATGTTTGAAGATCTTCTGATGCTCCAAATACAATGAACTTTTTCCCAGACCCCCAAATTTTCTCCTAACTCTCTAAACCATAATATAGGATATAATTAGATAGTATAATAAATATATAGGTACATTAATAGTATTATATGAAAAACAACTAATTAAGGTACCTCTTTCCAGAATGATAAGTCATCTACACAATTTTGTTTCGATAAGAAAATACCTACATGCGTTGCTTCCAAGGACATCAAGGGACACCCTAAATTCATAAGTTAAAACCACACCCAAGTGTTTTTACCTATAATTCTTGGCCCAAGGAATATAAATCATTTATAATCTTATAATTCCTATGTTAATAATTTAATAGTTCCTCCTAGGACCTACACATAATACATATGTGGAACACATATGTGGACCAACTACACAAACTATCTATGTGATCCATAATTGAAGGCCTCTTCTAAGACACCAATGGAATAGCATAATAATGATTGGATTCCTTCTCTGAAAGGGTCCAAGATGAATCATCTTCCAAGTCCTCCTTATTTAACATACCTTTGGGAAGAGATATCTCCCATTTGGATTTGGATATCTATGGTAAGGGGCTTCCCACATTCTTCTCACTATAGGGTAGAGATCCAAAAAGTGTATGTGTATCACATTATCCATATTTACATAGACCCTTACCCTAAGAACAATTTTGGGGAGTTCCCAATATCAGATATCAGGGGAAGGAATATATCTTCCCATCATCGTATCAAAGATGCATAGTCTCTTATTCTTAATAAGAAGAGTGGGGATCAAACATTCTTTTTCCCATGCATCGGGATTGATATACAACTTTCACAATGGGAACCATGGTAGGGAATCCCTCCTTGTTTATGACCCTACCCATTCATGGTGGACCCAATATGAATCACATTCATTTAACATTTTATGGTTCATTGGTTAGTAACATTATCCTCCATCACCCTAGAAATATACACCTTTAGATAACCCATTACATTGAAGGGATATATAATTATAGGACCAAACATCACATTCATATTAGGTACATACATATGTATTCCACATTGATCATAAAAAGGAACATATATCAAAAATTTATTCCATATGAATAATTATTTTCACTTATATACATTGACATTAAAATCAATGAAGGATAAGAATATCTTGGTGAAAAACTATATGTGGAAGTGGGAAGAGTATCCATTATACAAATGATTTTCATGGAAAACCAAAGGATTATATCATTAGAATAAATTGAGAATATAATGATTAATGGATTAGATTAATTAGACTAAAAGGGGTCTATAATTTTATTAATATTTTATGGAATGTAATAGGGATGTGTGAAAACACATACCAATATGAAAAATTGGAAATCAGAAGGAAAAATATAAAGAAGGTGTTTGAATATAGTGTAGAAGGAGAGGATCCCTTACAATAAAGGGTATCTTATAAAATCTTGAGAGGTGAATCATGTGATCATGGGGGAATCATAGGTGGGAATTATAGATGGATTGGTAGATTAAATTCATAATATAAGATATTTAGTGATGTGTAATATATTTTTGAGTAATTTATTTATCTTAATAGATGGAAATACTTTATTAATTTATAAATTAGGTTTTGTAAAGTATGTGATAAATTATTTGTAACTATATAAGATGCCATGGTTTCTACTAATGGTTTTTATCATATATGATAGGGTTTCATTATTTAATATGAATAACAAATTAACTACTTATAATAACACATTTGCTGACACGAAGGTGATTCGTTTTTATAATGAATTAATTTTTAGTCCTTTAATTATAATATCTCTTTTGGAAGATTTTGTAATAATTTATAAAATAAAAAAAATAAAATTATAAATTATTTGTAATGAAAAATATAATATTTCTCATGGATACTATTTATAGTATTTATTACAAAACCTATTTGATTTTATGATTTTCTAATATATAAAATATAATTATATTGCCTTTAATTTTAACCAAAAATTATGAAAAATAAACCTTTAGATAAATCTAACAAGTAAATTAAAAAATAAAACATATATTATTAATATAATTTTCTATATATGAGAATAAAAAAATTTAAATTAAAAAACCAATTTATTTAAAAATACAATTTTTTGATAGTAAAAGCGTTTTCTCCCTTATTATAAATAAATTTGACTTTGTATAATCAGATTTTCATTTATGCTGAGTATTTTAATATAATTGTAATATATTATTATAATATATATAAAAATTTCAATAATACACCAAAAAGAGTTTTTTTATTAAAACTATATATATTTCCCATAAATAAATTTTTTTCCATCATCATATCGAAATCTGTTTTTTATTAAACTATATTATATGACAATTATAATTTAATAAATGATATATATATATTCTTTATTTAATTAAAACTAAAATATAAATTTCATACTATTAGGGATTAGATACATATCCATTTATTATAATTTTGATTTTCCTAAGGGTAATGTGATTGATAGTAATATTTTATAGGGGGTGGTTCGATGAACATGGTCTGGGCTATGATATTTATGGGTTTGAACCTATCTTATAATGGTTTCAATCTTTATTTAGTTATTTAATCTCAACATGGTATTGGCCAAAATAAATTACCAATGATGTTTTATTCCTCAAAAGATATAATGAATGCGTTTCATGGGGTATGATCCTTTTATTTAAGTTCATCTCTTCAATTTTCCATGTCAATTACATTTATTGTAACCCTAAATTCATTTAATTGAATGTTGTTCCTTTTTTCTAAATGGAGTGCTTCATTTTGGGCATGACATTCAAGAATCACATTTAATATTTTGGGAATGCAATGGGGCCATGAAGGAGTTTTTATGATTAACATATCATAGATAATAATGTTTTTTTCTATATAAGATATGTCTAAAAAATAAATTTTCATGGTAAATAGTTTTTAATGCTCTTATATAAGGATCATATTTGAGTCTCAGGGAGAATATGGCCATTTTGATTATTAGATGGGTATGATTTTAAAATAGGATTTATATTAAAATTATAAATACTAGAACCACTAAATATATCATTTTTATAATTTTAATGAGGATGGGATGGTATATTGGGGGGTTTATAAGAGAATGAGGTAGAGACTGTTATTGTTTCAACTTGTATTGCATCCCCAGGTTATCCTATAGCCTTGTCAGATCCCAATCATTGTTGGGATCACATGATTGAATATATCCTTATTCTAGATATCAAGATATTATTATCTTCTTCTACTGAGTTAAAAATCGTGAATTTCAACTTAACCCTCCCCCTCTTATACTTATACATGAGTTTTCACCCATAAATGGTATGGGGGTTTCCACAACAGCTCCTCCATCCCTCAACTCTTCTTATGGAAAGTTATAATTTATAAATTGTTTGATTATTCTTCACCAAGATTATATGGAATGTTATATGTTGATATAAGGGTGATTTCCTGATATAATTAATTTATATCATTTTATATGGGGGTTTTATCATTTTTATCATGTTATCAGTATTTTTTATGGATTTTAAATTATTTATTATTTTATTCAAATATGGGACAATGTGGTTGCTAATACTAGATGAGTGGGAATCTATAATAATAAGTTAGGTGGATCATTTTATTTATCCAATATTTATACATTGAGTATGAGTGATTATTTGGTGTAGTCCTGTTGTCCATTTTGTGCAAGAACACTGTATAATTATTTGTTTTTAATTGTGTTTGGGTTCGATAAATGTCATATTTTACCTGAATTGAAACATTGAAAAAATATATATGCATATAAGATGACCAAATTTGATGTTTGACCACAATATTTATTCATATAAAAAATATTTAAACAATTTTTCAGGTTAAATATGAAGTATAATTTTTATTCTATTATTGTGTAATTAAATTTAAAAACCATAAAAAATTACTACTGTGTTTGATCTTGAATTTTGGAAAGATGAAATTTGATAAATGAGTTATAATATTTATCATATTAAACATGAAATTAAAATAATTATATGGTGTATTCCAATATGTAAACATGAATTTAATTTGTTAAATGAAAAATAATGTGGTGGAATTTAAATGGACTCATTTAGAAAGTGGAAAATCATTTTTGTAAAAAAACATTTTTTATCAAATGTATTATTTCTTGTTGTTAATGGGTATAAAGGCTCCATAAAAGGAACCATGGGATTATTATTCTAGGAGTATGTTTTTTGAATAAATTGTCTTGATAGGTGAAAATACAATTGTGAAATGAGTGTTTTTTGATATGTTGATGCATCATAATTCCTTTAGAAGATTCCATGGAGTATGTTTGGATCATGAATTTTATGGAATGATTATATGGAAGAATTATTTAAACTCAGGAAACCACATGAATACCATCGTATGATGACCCCCATGGATCCCAAGATGTCCAATTCTAATGAATTGTTTGAGAATTACATTAGATTCTGCAGAGAATCATTATTTTGAATGAATTGGGGTCACTTCCCCTTAGATTATCGTAATTCCAACATTGATTAAAGTCCACTTATTAATTATGTGGATTCATTGAATATGTCATGATAAATTTCATAGGATTGTTTCTATATATTAGGACTGATTACATTGAGTGGAATTCCAAATGTGTAATTTAATGATTCCTATCAGTTAGAGAATATGAATTCCAAGGATAACTCATTGAGTTTATATTGGTAGTGTGTATTAGTTGAATGATAATGGTCACTATCCCGTGGATTCCCAATGGTATTAGAATAATGTTAATTCTCATTGGATCCCTGTGGATTCCATATGTTTTAATGGATTTGGATTCCTTTTAATTACACTTTTTATAAAATGAAGAAATGATTTTTCTATAATAAAAGAAAAAATAGATAGTGTCAAAATAGGTATAGAATGATGTGATGTGTCACCTCATAGCATCATAATTTTGTGTTTTTAACCCCCATTAATTTATATTATTAACCTATTAAATAGTCGATGGATTAATTTTTTAACAGAACAAATTTATATTTATGACACTTTTAAATTCAATTTTTTATCAAACGGTTATTTTGATGATATCATTAGTTACATACAAATGAGTTATAATCACACTTTCATATTTACATTCGGAAAATTGGGTACCTAATAAAAGGACTATATACAATCAAGTATGGGTTTTGATAAAGGCTAGATATTGATCATCATTGTGTGGGAATTATAAGAGTAGTGTATGGACTTCAGGACCAAGTAGTACTTAGGACTTTTTGGGGGAAGTGATTAGTTTTAAATTTGGGTTTTTCTAATTATCCATGTACGATGACATCCCATTGGTGGTTAATTTTATCGTGGATGAGATACCCCTTATTTTAGAATTATTTTATTGCAATTATTATTGGGACTTACCATGATTAATCTATGATTATTATTTGGATTGAATTATATGTTTTTTATTATTTTGATTATTCGGATACACTGACAAGAGGTTATAGTGTCTTAATGATATCCTTGTAGACCCATTGAACTTGGAAATAGTTTCTATCTTTAAGGAAGGTGTTCTTGACTCCATGTGGTGCACCAGACTATGGAACCAATTCAATAATTCTTAAGGTGGGCCATTACATGTGGTTTGATAGATATGATATTATATTACATTATTTTTTTTTATAATATAATAATGATGACATTTATAATTGCATATAATGATATAGAATTTAAATTCAAGTTCAGACTGTTATTAATAAATTATTGACATTTAGTCATTTAATAGGGAGATAGAGGACACTCGGATTCCACCATATTATCATTTTCTCATGATAAAAAAACTGTAATTTATGATGTATATTTTGGGGAAGGCCATGATTGGAAATTTTTAATAGTGGCATACAATATTTATTAAACAATATAATGAACATTTTTTATTGTGGTGCAAACATTTGACTGTGAGGTACTGAAGTTAATTGACCAGTGTATATTTTCTTCAAATAATATAAATAGTGGGACAATTATTTTATTTTATACTAGAATAATGTTGAATTAAAAAATTACTATAAGTACCGTGATACATGTATATATGTTATAATTAACTATGGAACACTATCTCAAGTTTCCCTTAATGTTATGTGGTGTTTTCCATTGTTGTAGTGACAAAAATGAAATGTTTATGTTTGAAAAAATTATAGAACATAAGAAACTTTATACCCAATGGAATGAAAAATTGATCTTTAGGTATACCCAATAGATTTAATAGAACGGATGGAGTTTTCTAAATGATATTTGATGTTTATATCTAAGATAAATAATTTCTTATTGAGGGAATCATGTGATGGAATTAATACTTTTAGACAATCATATATAATATACAACACATGTTCTATATTTATTATTAAATAAAATATTCAACATTGAAGTGTATGAACAATCTATATAAATTACTAGTATTTATTTCTAAAGGGAATTATCCAATGTCATATGTATAAAAAATAAATGATATTATAGTAAAATCATCCATATTATATAAGTTTGCATATGAAGGATTCTTCAAGGAATAATTCATATGAAATGAATTCTACTATTATGAGGAACATAAATTATTTTCATTATTATAAAATAATATCCCATTGTAGAATGAATTGGAATTTATCATGTAAAATATAACAAAATAAATCCTCAATAATAATGAAATATGAATAGATTTTTAGTTAAATAAGAGATTAGTTATTCCTGTCAATGAGAAATCAACAAGAAAATTAACATTTCTATTTTAAAAATATATTTAAGAATAAAAAGTCAACTATGAGTATGTTAGGAAATAAATTGTTAAAACAACATATTTTTTAAACAAATTTCATCTAGATAGAAAGATATTAAGAGCAAATAAATATACATACATTATTTCAATTGAATTTTTATAATTGATTTTTAATATCGGTCATCAATTGAAATACTATATAGGTGATGGCCATTTGAAAAATTTATTTGAGTTATTAATTTATATTATTTTAAAAATAAATGATAAAATGAATGATAAATTCCTATAATTTTTTTGGCTTACAGATTTTGGGAATTATGAAATTTCATCATCCTAAGTTAAATGATATAAATAATTGGCCTATTCATTTTTATAATTATATGATGACAAAAACCCAAGATAATTTTTCGTGGGTGTTTTTTAGTCTGAAGGATATATATGGTTATTCATATAGAAAATAAAAAATAGAGAATATTAGATATTTAATTTAATATCATTAAAATCATATGATTATCATATACTATTTCATATAATTCCTCAAAAAACTGTATAACATGTGATGATAAATAATAAAAGGTTCATTGTCTTTTTTGTATCATATATATTGAAATCTAATATAAATGACCGACTACAAATGTTGTGATGAAATTTGAATAAGATCCACCATATAGTAATTCTGAATTTAAAAATATATTTTGACCTTATGTATTCTCATATATATGATAAATTATCATGATCTATACCATTGAAGTTCAACATAAGAATCCCATTTATTGTCTTTATATTCATTAAACTAAAGTAATGACATTGATAATGAGGTATTATGTATAAAATATGTTCTATCATTAGAAATAAACTGTAAAATATTATTTTTCCCATAATTTTTTGGATTTCAGTTTTATATATTTACATAATGTCGATATAAAGTGAAATGAACAAATATTAAATGAGTATAATATATATGATCTAATTGAACCATTATTTCCATCAAATCCAAAACAAAGTTCATGTTTATTGAAAATATGATTATTTATAAAGGATATATGAGACATCATAATAGGATACATAATTCTGATTCCACGGATGAAAACATCAATTAAGATCTGTTATAGGTTACTTTATTGTCATTTTTTATTAGACTTCTATTATCAATGTATTAAAAAAATGTACCTATAAGTTTAAAGAAATTATAAATATAACTCAACAATATATATCTCAAAGAAGTAGAGAAAATTTATATTGATATAATTTTCCTTAATCATTCAAATATCCCTTATGTTTATGAATATATTGAAATTTTATATATTAGACATACATTTAAATATATTAAGAAATAATTAATATATGGAAGGATGATGATTTTTATAGAAGTGTAATAACATATTTGATACAAGAATTATCCTTGGGTCCTAATAAGGTGGCATAAGGGTGTATATCTATTATGGTCAATGATTACTTGTTTATAATTAATTACCACCAGGAAAACATTTAAAATAAAAATTACACTTTCAAGATAAGAAAATAAATTGTTTTTTATGTTGGAACATTACATATAAAACAAAAATTAATTGATGTATGAAATTATAGAGTTGTGGAGTAAATGATAAAATTAAATTATTACCCTAAAGGTCTTCTTTTTATGTGAAATGTAAACAGTTTGATATATTTACTCAAAAAACGAATTCATAAGGGAACATATGGATTTACAACAATGGATATTGATCAATATCAGAAAATAGAAAAACCATCCAAATTGGATTCTTATTAATGGAATTTTTTCATCGTATAACAGAGAATAAATACAAGTTTTTTTGTTATTGTTATATAAATACATCAAGATATTATTTATAATAGTGCTGAATATTTTTTTCCATCATAATGTGACATTATATGATCATCTTAGTCAAATATATAATTATAAAATCCAAATATTATTTTGTGATGATTAGAAACTAGAATTATTATCATAAAAAAAAGATGAATGTAAATAATATGACATTACTATCATAATTCATTTTTTACACCACCAAATATAAATTTTTATTAAAAAGACACTTTAAGGACAAGTGGGAATCCATCGTTCGGAAAAACACAACCACTACGTGCTAAAGGAGCTCAAAAAATTATTAAACACCAGACTGAGGTTATTTGAATCAACAACTCTATATAATTCCCAGTGCGACGTGCTAACCTATGTTTTTGGATCCTCTCTGAGCAGTTCATCGAGACGATAGATCATCATGTCCATTGTCTGAATGAATTCTTCCAAAGATATTTTGCCTTGATTGAAGCCACGGGCAATTATTCGATCTTTCTTGTCAATCCATGCTTCTTTCTCCTTATTGGCCTCAACTTCCAACCTTCTTTCATAAATTATAGAAATTTCCTCTATTGAGGCGTTGGGCCTCATGTCTTTCTCAATCATTTCTTCCGTGGAGTGAAATATGAGCTTCAGGTAATCCCTTACCTCTTCTTCTATTAACTTTGGTTCTCTACATGGATCATTGTTATCTCTGTCTTTCAGGGCCTTGCTTTCCTTGTTCCATTTTTCTTGGTCGATCTTGTTTCCCTTGGTTTTGGAAGGTCAGAATAGTCTTTACGTCCATTTGGTTTTTCCCCTAAACCAAAATGCATTTTCTGGAGTTGCGCTTTCCTTTGAGACCCTTCTTCCTTCTAGGGCTGTGAGGACCTTTCCCTTAAAGACGATCCCATCTGTCCGCTGAAATTTGACTAAAGCTATCAACACCTGAATCATTATCCTCATGAAACATTACGTGATCTTTGTCCACCAGACTATCAAAGCGGTTACTTGGCTCAACCCTCGAGCCCTCAGTGGGAGGCTTCTGCCCAAACATCTTGCTCAGTTCACTGGGTGACATCTTGTTTTCCCATGGAGATGGAACCTTTAGATTGGATGGGAGTTGGAGGATGTTTGGGTCCAAGAGACCCAACACACTCCCCTCCTCCCGAATCCCTATACTAGGCATCGTATCATCAACCTTAGACATCTTCTCTATCCTAAGAGGCTCGGCCACCCTACCCTCTTCAGAACTCCCTTTATCAATTTGGTGTGCCTTGCTAGACATAGTCACCTCCTTTGAATTCCCAGGAGTTCCGGCCTCCTTTCCAACTTCTATTTCAGCACATTCTTGCTCACATTGAGTGATTTTCTTCATCTCCACTGAAGACCTGGTAGCAAATGTCTGCTTAGAACCAGTGTGGGCTTGTTGTTTCCCAATAGCTCAAAACTATCATATTACATTCTATTATATTATAAAATTATATTGGATAATCAATAAATATAAAGTTTGTTGTCTTCTTGGAAATTTAATATTTTTAAGACATTGTATTGGTAGTAATCATCACCCATGTGATTATATGATTCCCATATTTAAAGTAATATTCCTTACTATATTTATATACATTTAGCGATTAATTATTTTTAGAGATTGATGATACAATGAACTACACATAACAGTCAATATTATTTCTATTCATCCACTCAATCTACATCAGTGTTTCCATGTATAGTACCAAAATTTTATATTTTAGTGTTTCATCGACTACTTTTTTTGGGAGGACATATTCTTCAACAAGGTCCTCACTTATCCTAGTATGTATATTCAATGATTCATACAATATCATTCCCACTTAAATAAATTTTTGGGATATCAATACCTATAATATTTCCCTATTTTCTGACATTTCCATCTACTATCGCAACTTAGGGAACGACTTCACTTCTTAACACAAAGGTCATAAAGGATACTATGTGACCCTCTTTTATTGATTCAACTTATTGGAATGCATAAAATTTAGGTAATCTATTTAATTATTATTAATTATTATTTTTCATTAAATTAATTACTTATTCTTATTAGATAGTACATCAGACAGTTCTTCATGTATGCAACACTATGTTCATAGCAGATGTGGATAGTCTAGAATAGATAAACATAGATCATGGTTGATGGTAATGCGAATCATAAAATTATTATGAATCATTGGAATCTATGAAAAATAATTATGGAAGCACTTGTGAGATTTAACATCATAATATACAAGAAGTTAGTCTCATAGTGTAAATTGGAATTTTAAATTAAATATTAAGTATGAGTGGAGATTTGGGTATCTGAATTTATTTTTTATATAATATTGATAAATTTTCTAATATTAAATCCATAATTTATTTTTTAATGTGGTGTTTTTATTATCACAATTGTGATAGTGTGGGAGAGTATAGTATTGTCACGATATAAAATTTGGAGATATTATTTAAATATTATTTGTACTAGGGATGAGTGAAGATATTTAAAACCCATATGTGTTTGTTCCATATTGTATTTATTTTCCTGTTAGTTTGTATTATATGACGAATTTATACTAGTCTAGTCCTATTATTCAGAAGTAGAAGTATATGATGTGATAATTATTATAAAAAATAAATAATATGGGTTCAATAGAGTTCATTGTATAATTTATATTTTCATCCAAGAATCCCCATATAAGAGAAAAAATCATAGAAAACATAATATTTTCCTACTATCGTAAGTACAATTATTGGAAACCAGGAAAAAATATGGTAAGTATTTATTTACATTGTTTCCAAACCACTCAAACAAAAATCCAATATAAATACATTTATCATATATATTTTATGTTAATTTTCTAAAAAATGATTTAATATTGAGGGTTGGGTACCTCTTGCCCTACCATTTTCCACAACCCATAGCTGAATATATTAACATCCTAGAAATATATCTACAAGATAATAAACTGAAGGATTTTTTATATTTTGAATCAATAAAAGTAAATAATGAAGAGTTATAATTTATATTTCTAACTAATTTTACATGTTCATTTAGAGAAGCATGACAAATATAGAAAAACCATTCATGATTGAATGATCAGTTTTGTTTGCTTTTAGGTTTCGAGAATCCATGTTGTGTTTTATGTAGGAAAAGAAGTATTATTACATAGAAATATTATGTTCCATTATTAAGAACAAATTTTCATCCACTCCATCAACTACATAGTGGTGATTGGTTAAAATAGGCAAAATAATGGATAATTTTAAACATGAAAAGACCAATGATTTTAGTTTATATAATCTATCATTTCGGTAGATATGCTATAAAAATTTAATTTATGTTAGACCTTTATATAGGAATAAATTTTCCATAGTTAATAACATGTCACAAATGATCCATCAAATGATGGTGACGATGAAAATGATGGATAACATTATGTAGATGTGGATGAAAGTGTTAAAAAAATAATTCTGGAATAGTTTTTGTTGTTTCAATAACTACTAATAATGGTGGTACTCATAGTAGTGGAGGGGGAGATAACATTTTTACACATTACATATCATGTACTAATTCTCATTGGAAAGAAACTATTTTTAGAAATGTTATTTCATTAGTAGTTAAATATATATTATAAATGATATAAAGAATTTTAACTAAAAAAACCTTTTTTGATGCATTATTATTTAATATTTCAGAAATGATCAGTTATCTATGTTATAATTATATTATAGTGGTTTCATAAAAAACCTATTTTATAACATAATCCAATTGTAACACCACAATAATTTGTTTTATAATTTTAAATAAATTATTTTTTGTAAAATAATAAATTAAAATATTATGTCATTATATATAAATAATTATAATTTATAGCTTTAAAATTAATTTATTAATGATCTAAAAAACAAATATTATTTTATATTATTATTCAATGTAAAATAATATTTTAATATTAATATAGTTATTCAATTTGTATCAATTTTTTATTTAGTTAAATATTTTAATAATAACAAATATTATAATTATTTTGATAAATAAAAAATTATGGTATGAATATATTCACTATTTATATGACACAACAAGATTTTATGGTATATTTAATCATACATAATTTGAATTCATTAGATAGATTATATGCACACAAAATTGAGTCTCTATGATACCACACATCATTATAGTCATAACTTATCCATTAAACATAATTTATCCACTTTTGTGATTTGATTTTTGAAAAATGGACATACACTGTTGCGTTTAGTAAGTTACTTAGAGTCCGATATAATCAACTTAATTTGTGGTGAATAGTAACTTACACTTACAAATACTAATGTTACTATTATGAATAGTAATATGCCCTTTTGAATAGTAATATGAATATTATGAATATTATCCTAAAACATGAATGTATAAATAGAATTTAAGAACCTTATAAATGAAAGTGATCAATTTAAAAATTAATAATTATGTCACTGTATTTCTGTGAGAAATAAATATTTAATTGCAATTTTTTAGTTAAAAAATTTATTCTAAATAGAATTTAATTTTATAAAATTTATTACTAAATAAATATTTTGTTTCACTATGATTTTATTATTATCTAATGAGACCAATGATTCATGGTGTTATAAAATAAGTTAAAAGTTTAAAATCTGTATTTTCCATGTAAATAATGATTTTATATAAAAATTAAATTTTAAATTTTTAGAAAATTATTTTTATAAAATGGATTCCATTTTTTAATTCAACCAATCAAAAAATTTGAAGGGAGAATTTTATGTATATCTTTTGAAATACATGAATTTTTGTGAATAGTGAAATTTTATAATTTATGAAATATTCTAAATAAATAAATTTCTACATCATTCTTGTGTCATGGATGATCTAAATGGACATTATTTTGAACTCACATTCTCTTATTACAATTATTAGTCATAATAATAAATAATATTTATTTTCTTCTACCAAGATAATAAAATAATGATTTTTAATAATGGAAAACCATCATATCATCCACTATAATAACACCCATCACTCCCTCTTCTCTTCCATCCTATATTGCATGAATATTCTCAATATTCTTCACAAATAATATTATCTAGCCCATTCAAACATATAGTATCCCTATTTCTTTCCAAAATAATAAAACCCTTTATCTTAAGGAGGTTCTGAATGAGGATATTTTAAGAGGCAATTCTTCTATTTTTTAAGAAAATTTCATTTTCATATTGTTATATATTCTTATATTAGCCTCAGCTCCAATGTACAAATGATTTTGAAAACTCTATAATCATCTATAAAATATAATTATATCTCGTTAATTAGAGATATATAATCAATCTCTTTACTCTCTGCCATTTATTTTAAAAATGAAATAATCATCCGGGAGGTGCCAATTTACAACCTTTGTGGACGACGATCCCTCAATTTTTCATTTTATCCATAAAAATTTTTCATGAAAAAATATTTATGGTTGAACCATATTAAAAAATATTATTATATATTATTTAATGATTCAGGAATCATGATTTGAAAATGATAATAAATAATATAACATAACTAGTTCATTGTGATAAAAAACAATCGTAAAATCCAACCAAAATCACTAAATGAGTTATCTAATGATTCAACCTCATCCAATGTAAGAAAATGATATATATATAAATTTAAAAATATTTATGTACGTTAGTAATATATAAATTAAATCCTAGATACTTATATACATTCCACATGAACATCCATACTTATAATCAAGCAAATCAATCATGAATATCCACAAATAAACGCTCCAGAATGACATAATTCAATCTTATAATGTATAAAAATTCCAAAATGAACATAATAATGTTATAATAAATGATATAAATGTATAATATGTCCTGAATTATATTACTAATGGGAGTAATTTAATATTTCTATACTTTAAGGTCATGTGAAAAACACTTTAAGACATATGTTAAGCAATTTCTAATGTCACATCCATTTTTTGTGAGATATTCCTTATTGAACATGATTTATTATGTATTTTGTATTTATAATTATAATTTATGTATAATATGATGAATATATTTATTTTAAATGTATTAAATATATCATTTTATGGTTATTAATTTTTGGGCACACGGTTCAATTGTTTACAATGTGGTAGGAGATTCCACCATAACCTTCATTTTTTTCATCATGTAATTCTGTCACTATCCTCACCCAAATTTAATGATTATATATTTTTGTGTAAATTATATATATTCAGGTTTTTTTACAATATAATATATTCATATCATTTCATATTTTTTATTCCTATTATAGGTTTTAAAATATTTTTCTTATTAATACTTCTCAATTAACACACCCAATTCAAGGGAACATCTTGAATTCATAACCATTTTTAAGTGCACTATATAGTCAATTTTAATAAATCATTATTTTTGAAAAATAACACATTTTATCATTAAAAACAATCTTGTTTCATTTCTAGTTTTATGAATACAATCAATTTAAATACCTGACCCTAGTTCCCCGAGCGGGAGCCTTATTTTATTACATTTCCATATAATCAAAGATGTCATACCAAGAAGAATAGAATAGTTTAGTATAATTATAAAATAATATGCATAGATAAGTTCAACATTAAAACATGAATAGAAACTAAAAAAACACAACAAATACTTTTCAAACACACTTAATCTCCAAGATTTTCTTTCCAAGTCATTCATAATATATATTTTCACAACGTTGGGAAAATAAATCATGTGAAAGGTGTGAGCTCAGATGATCAGTAAGGATAAATAATATAGTGGAATAAAATATAAACACTAGGCATTATGAATGAAAAAAAACTTATAACATTAAATATATAAATGATCAAAATATGGGAGGAATATAAACTGATTAAATAATTCGATAAAAAAACCATGTATATTATACTTGTCAAATAATCACATAGACTATGAATCTCTAGTTTCATAATTATGGAATCCATAATGTATAAAATTATGAAATATTCCATGAAGGCATTACTGAATAAATTTGAAAAAGATTATGGCCTCGGTGAAAATGATATCTAAAAATGGTCAAGGCCTCGACCAAGTCAATATTTACTTGGTGTAGTTGGACCTACTAATTCGTCGAGGGGATATAGAAGGAACCACTCATCAGTTATAATGTCCATTTAATTCCTCATATTAATGGGGATAAAATTATCCTATATATACATTCACATTGAAACTAACATACCAAATGTATATAACATTCCCCTAACATAAACACAAACCATTTAGAGTAACATAGAGAATGGTTTCTATATAGAACATCTATAGTAAAAATAATCATAAAACATTAAATAAAATATAGTATATGAGATAATAAAATAATAGTTTAAATTACACATAAGATTCAACAAGACTGTTTAAATAGATGAAATTTCTCTTATAAAATTGTTGAGTAATTCTTGATATTAATACTTTTTAACTTTGAAAATAATAGTTCTATTTGAGAAAAATTTGCATAAAACTAGAAGTGAAATAATATAGTTTTATCGTAATAAAATTTTTAATTTAATAAAAATAACGGTAAATAAAAATAGATTATATAGTGACCATGAAAGTAGGAATTAATTTGAGAAATTCCTTTGAATATATCTTCCATTTGGGGATGAAGTTTAAAACAATCCTTTTAAAACATGTACCTCTCCATAAAATAATGAACTATTTTGTTTGGTAAAAATTTATAGAATATTATAATAGTTGATTTTATGAGTAAAAAAAATACTAAATAATAATTTTATTGTGATAAAGAGAGACAAATAGTAAACTGAATGAAAATAGAGGTTTGTGTAGAAAACTCGTAACTTAATTCTGAATATATTACACTTCTGTACAAAAGGTCCATAATTTTGAAATTAGACTAATTAACAACATAATAAATAACCCATTATAAAGTTATTTGGTTTATTATAATTTTATTTTGTTCATTTATTTTCATTTTTATTGGTTAAGGGATTCAATATCATCATTTGGGAGTGTACGTTTTCTTAGTTTTCATTATCAATTCGCTTGTATAAGATTATGAATGTTCATGTAAAATAGAAATTGAAATATAAAATTGAGTTTATGAGTTGTTCTTGATAATAAAATTTTTATATGATCATATAAATCCATTGGTTATTTTTGAGATGATTAATCATAAGACAATTTTTCAAAGATAGACGCTTGGATTAATTTGGTGGTTTTTTGATCATAACGAATTAATTGGGTTTTATAATTTAATAACATGTGTGCAAACTGATTCCAAAACATTAAATAGGATATATTACATATATTATTATATATTTTTTTTAAAAAAATTCATGACCACAATTGATTATAGTAATATAAATTAAAAACCCAATGTCCTTTTGTTTGATAAAATAACACATCTCAAACCATGATATCATTTATCATATAATAGGAGGAGGAAAGAGATATGATTATTAAATATTACAATATAATAATAATATTATAGTACATTTAAGGTACTGGAATTATCACATAATTTTTTTGATCATTGGAGAGGAGATAGAATCGACAGAATTGAACTTGTAAATGAAATTGTAAGAAAAAGGAAAACATGTTTACCTCTTTAGTAATCTCCCTGAGAACCTCCTTAAGGCCTTTATTTTTTTCACTTTTGATGAGGGTAGTAGGTCATGGAAATGATGTGGGGGCTTGGGATTATATTTTTTAGTATGTAGGAAAGGATCAAATATTGAGTGGTGTCAGAGGAAGAGGGGGTGATAGGAGGTTTTTATTATGGAGGAGAGGAGGGTTTTTCAATTATTTTAATGGCTATTGAATTATTTTGGCTCTATAATTTTAATATTCATGATTCATGTTAATCAAAATTTTAAAATGTAATGTCTATTTTGAATAAATGGCAATTAAATCATCCATGACTCAATCATGATGTAGAAATTCAATTATTTAGAGTATTTTGTAAATTACATATTTTCAATATTCACAACAAATCAAAGTATTTTAGAAAAAATCCCTAAAATTCATAGAAACCATTTTTCAATTTGTAGAATCCAGAAATGAACAATAATTTTTTAAAATAATTTTTTCAATAATAGAAATTTAATTTTAAATTTGAATCACCATTTACTGGAAAAGACATTTTTAAAAATAAAACTATTTTAAAAAAACTCTAAACTTTAACTATGGTCACATTAAATGTTCCCAAAATAATAGGAAAATGAAAATATTTATTTATGAATAGAATTTATGAATTATTTGTTATATTAATTTGTTAATTATAAAATTGTAGTTAAATATTTATTACTCAAAAAAACACTTATTTATTAATGTTTAAAATATTCACTATCATTTATAAGGTGTCTAAATTAAATTAAATTTTAAATTGGTGTGGTTAATATTCATAAGTGTACATTAATATTAATATGGGTAATTTTACTATTTATAATTGTATAATACAATTCATAAGGGTCATGTTACTTATCACAAAAAAATTAAGTTGATCTTATTAGACTCTTAAAAACCTACTGATCACAATAGTGTATGTTCATTTTTCAAAATTGAAATAATATAAGAGTCAAAATAATATTCATTGGAATTGTTATAAAAAAGTGTTTTTGTCGCAGTGGCTTAGTGTTTGGCTCATATAATATATCTAATTAATTAAAATTAATTAAGAAGAATGTTCCATTAAATTAAAGGCTATCATATTAATAGTTAATATATTTATAGCATAATTTTTATTTATCAAAAATAATTACAATATTCAATATTTTTGTCAATCAATAAAATTTTAAATTAAATAATCCATTGATAAAATGTATATATTCATTTTAAATTATTATTTTACACAATATAATAATGTAAAATAGTATTTGTTTATTAGAACATTAATTAATTAATTTAAAACTATATGTTATATTTATTTCTAGGTATTAATAATAGATAAAAAACATAATTTTAAACTATTTAAAATATATTAAAAAATATAATTGAGTGTTACTATATTCCTCCCTCAACATAATTGTAACCTCAAAATTTGAAGCTGCACTTCTAATGTTAAAGCTTGATGATTGAAAATTACATTGTGGGAAACTCACATTGGAAATACAGTTAATAAAATATCCAATTTAAAAGAGGTTCTATGAAATGAGGTGGTAACCAAAAAATTTATATTATATAATGGGGTTAAAATTGTTGAATTTAAAAACCTAGAAATGAATGAAAAATTAGACAATGATGTTCTGATGGGATGTGATAGAGAACATGTTCAGATTAAATATAATTACCACAAAACTATAAAATACTATAAAAAATTAATTGATTGTATCAAATATTGTGATATTAGTAAAAAAATTATTATTACTATTTTCCTTTATTTTATCAATTATTCCACTCTATATGAAAATAAATATACATATTTATTTTATAAAAATAATCTTATCCTTTTATTGGGCCTTGAACGTTTTATACTTCATCTCTTAGAACATTATCTGTCATGTGGTGGGGTAATAAATTAACCTATAACACCTCATAAAATTATTAAATTAAACCATTCATAAATTGTTAAAAATTAGAAAATATAATCATTCATCACTTTAGAATGATGGTCACTAAATTTCAATGATGAAACCAGCCATGAAGCAACTCTAATTTTTTGCATTCCAAACATGTTAATATATTCATCATGTATCATAATGAAATATGGTTATAACCCAAATTTCCATAAAACCTTATTGGAAACATGAGTTCTTCTGTATTACATAATTAAGACACATGTTTTTGGATATATTCTTTAAATCCAAAATTGCTGTAAAATCTATCGATGATAGCGTAATCTACTTTTTGAAAAGTAAATAATCATTTTCATAGTAGTCAATACATATCCAAATCAATCATTTCTTTATCATTATTTCTATATCAAGAATATATTTAGGGTTTTATTTACCTCAATCATGTTTTTTACAAAAAATTTTAACATTACACTAGATTTACATTCTTGGAACCATTCAACTTATGGTCTCAAATACTAAAGAAAAACGTACTTCAGTACAATCCTCAAATATTATATAATTATTATAACTAATAAATTGATGATAAAATATTCGAATAACATGATTCTTATAAGGAACCAGCATTAATCATTTAGATATTCTTGAATTAAAATGAATAATTCACATTGAGGATCTTTTTAGGTTTAGACTATTAGAGAATTAGGCCATAACATATACATGACGACTAGAATAAAACATGTAGATTCATATAATCAGTTTCCTTTTTTCAAAAATAAAAACTATTTAAAAAATATTCATTTCTAGTTACATGATTTATATAGAATGACATTTCCTTGATCCCATACTTGACCCTATTCCACGTTATGTCCAATAAAAAACATTTTAAAAACATTGGATGAGTATAAAAAGCTCAGTAAGGGATACACAAAGAAGGGAAACTGTTAGTTTTTCATTACAATAAGTAAACTATGAATACTTTATCATATGTAATACATTTCACCTTTATGAAGTAGTAAATACTATTCACTAAATAAAATTTCATTTCATACCCTTTTGTATCCAAAATATTACCATTAATCCCATATAAAGAACACATAACATATAAAGGTTACTTGGGACATTATCATTCTTATGTGGAATAACTATACGGTTTACTTCCTCACATGTCACTAAATGGAGTAGCTATACAGCCGAATTCCATACCCAATGTGTTGGAGGTTATAACATAACCACATGTCCTTGTTTATCACGTCACCACCCATCATTTGGGTTTTCATGCAACCACCGATAAATTGCCCATGTACCATTATAAAATCGTAACACGTAAAATATTGATAATATAATCATTTCACTAAGAAAATTTTATTTTTAATCATAAGAAACGATTTCATGATATTGAAATTATCCATCCATTTCAAAAACCATTTTCAATACCATAACACCCAAAACCGGAATAAGGGATTTCCTTTTCATTTTAGATAACATTAAGGCTTATAGAGGAATCCAAATAACGATTACGGTGGTGGAGAGGTCATTGTCGCTGAAAATGTTAAAACATTCTATTTTTAATTTTGTAAAATGTTTCATAAAAAAAGATTCCATTTGAATGAATGTAAAAGTAAAATGGTTTTATTATACACCGTGTGAAAGAAGAAGGAATATGTTATCAAAATATGCATCAATGAAAAGAGGTTGAGACGATGTCCCTTACCTCCTGTCCAACATGACCTATTTTTTCTTTAATTAAATGATTAAGAAACTAAAGTTAATTTACAAAATCTTAAGGACCTTTTTCTAGTTAATTATTCTTTTTTATATCACTTATTACCATGTTATAATCAATATGAATCATTTAAGTTAATAATGGTCATTTTTTTTGATATTTGGTACTTGAGTCAAAAATGAACCTCTTATATTTACAAGTTCTTCATGTGGTCAAAAAGTTCATTATATCCAGAGTGATATTCAATATTGAGATATCATATATATAATATATCTTTAATATATATATTTATTTATAATAGTGCAAAACATTTGGAGATAATAAATTAAATGCACCGTTCATAGAGACGGTACACTGTACGTACGCCTGAACGCTACTTCCATATCTATTTCATATTTAATGGAATGAAAATATTATTCTAATAGGTATATAATAATTCTAGAATAGTATCATAAATAATATCATTAACTCTAGACTTTATATGTTCCACATATGGAATGAACGATTCATATCACTCTGAGAGGGCGGTAGTCCACACTTCCTCAAATGAAATTAATGCATTTACCCATTATGGAAACCATAATGGTAGGATATAAATGTAAAATACTGTATCATAACAAAAAAAACATAATATATATCATATATAAATACAATTCCATCTTAATGGCCACCATGAGAGGGGGTAGGGGATAATAAAAAAATCATGGTTTCGTGAGGTGTTAGTTTTCCTTCCAGAGAAACAATATGTTCTTTACCCATTACATAGATGTTTGTGTAATTTTAGTTCTAATACTTCTCATAAAACCATCCTAGTATATTTAGGATACTGGTATTGTTATAAAAGAAAGGAATAAAAGGAGTTTAGAGGATGGAGAATTAAAATAAAAGAAAAGATGTTAAGAGGAATCGTTACCTTTAAATTGGGTTACTCCCATTGGTTTGAACCAAAAGGACTTCATGAAGTGCCTTCTTACTAAAGTAAGGATTCTACGAGGAGGAGAGTGATCTTGAGAGATTATTTTGCCATGGTATGGATGAGCCATGGGCTTGAGAGGTGTGAGGAATGAGTAAGAACTAAGGTCATTTTATAAGGTGGAGGTGAGACTCTTCAGTAAAGTTTGAAACAATTATTTCCTTATAAACATATATTTTGATTAAAAAGGTCAAAAAATCATTAAAGTTGAAGATAAGATTACTCATGGTCGAAAAAAATCATCCAACGAGAATTGGACGGGTTTTGGATGTTGTTTTAATATTTGTAATCTTATTTATATAAATCATTTATTAATTAGGTAAATACTGCATCATTATTGTGTCATAAATAATTTAATTTATTTGATATATAAAAAATAGAAAAAATACCATGATGTAGGAAAGATTATTATGTTTTCAAAGAATATTTATAATTGAAAAGATATTTTATATAAACCCATGAAAAATTTTATTTACTAAAAGATATTTGTTTGTATCATTTTTTTCTATACATTTTGTTAATTAATATTAAGTGTCATTATTACTCCCATGAGATACATGGGGTCCCAAAATCGTCCCAAATATTACCATGGTCATAAATGACTCAACCAAGAAGGTTAGGACAAGTTTTAAGGTAATTTTCTATTATTAAAATATTTTTTTTACCTTAAATTACCATATTTACCTTTAATTGCGATAAATAAGTCAAAAGTTACTATTCACAAAAGATTATTTTTATCTTATTGAACGACATTTTACATACTAATAACAGCCATGTATAATTAATTTTCTAAATTCAATTCACAGAAGCGGAAAATTTTCATTTATATGAAAAAGTCACTTTTTTAACTTCTACTAAGTGGTTTAACTATTCATAAAAAATTTATGTTTTTTTAGAAAAACACCAAAAATTCAGCCTAAGATATATTTGAAATTACAAATTCAAAAATTATTTCTGTTTTACCAAATTCAAAACATTTAAATTGCATTTATTAATTTAAAATTAATTTCTATTGTAAAAATAAATAGTTTGTTTTTAAGAAACAATAACTATCAAATGATTGGTACTTGTTTCTGTCAAATATCAATGTAAAATTAATTAAAATGACAAAAATAGTATTCTATTTACACTTTAAAAACAATAAAAAATATAATATAACCCAATAAATAAATTTGATTAAAATGCACTTTTGAATTAAAATACAATATTTTTCACTATTCATTAAAAGTGAACACTATCAGAAAAATAATAAAACATTACTCAAAATAAATATTGATGTCCAAAATCTAAATAAGAATTTTATTTTGACAAAAAGAAAATATAAAATTTACCAAGACTAGATTTATAGAGGGTTCTCCATTAAAAGGTGGTAAATCTACATTTTAGTGAATATTAGAGTATTTATACTTAAAATTAGATTCATTCATATTTTAAGCACTTAAATTTTATTGAATAAATGTTAAAACATTTAACAAACATGTATAATCACATTATAGTTAGTATTATTCATTCCTACCAATAAAACAACTAGGCATTAACAACCATTTAAAATAATAATATTATATTATTATTGTGCAACGTAAGATTTCAAAGAAAACCATTGTTGTGTATCAGGTAAGACATTCAACAAATCTTTCCCTTTAATGTAAAATAAATATTTAATTCAAAAATATTAATAAATATTAAAATGTATTATTCTTTATTTATTTGGGATGTTACATCATTCCCCCGTTTTTGGAATTGCGGCCTCACAATTGTTTTCACTTATCAAATAAATGGGGGTATTTATCCCTTATAGAATTTTCAGATTCCCATGTTGCATCATTAACCATATGGATTTTCCAAAAAAACCTTTACCTAGTAAATTACCTTATTCTGCAACACATTCTTTCTATGGTCAAGAATCTGGACTGTTTGTTTCTCATAAGAGAGATTCTCTTCCAACTGAACAAATTTTGGACTCAAAACATGATATAGATCTGGAATATACTTTATCAACATTGAAACATGAAAAAAATTGTGTACCTGGGATAATGATGGAGTTAAAGCCACTTTGTATGCAACTGATCCATCTTTATCTAGGATTTCATAAGGTCTAATGAACCACGAACACAACTTTCCCTTCTTACCAAAATGAATCAAACTTTTCCAAAGAGAATCCATGAGAAAGACATGATAACCTACCTCAAAAGAAAGATCCTTTATCAAGTTATCTGCATAACTTTTCGTTCTTCTCTAAGAAGTTCTCATGTTCTTATGAGTTAACTGATCTTTTTCTCCCATTTCTTCTACCCATTATGGTCCCATCATATTCCTTTCAACAACATCATTCCAAAATGCAGGAGTTAGAAAAAGCTTTCCATATATGGCCTCAAATGGAGCCATCTATATACTAGAATGGAAATTGTTATTATACGAAAACTCAACCAAATAATGATGTTGGTCCCAATGTCCCTGGTAATCCAGTGAACAAGCACATTGCATATCCTCCATGGTCTGAGTTTTTCGTTCTAATTTCCCAAATGATTGAGGATGAAAGGCTGTACTAATATTTTATTTAGTACCCAATGACTTCTGAAGGCCTTTTCAAAAGATAGAAGTAAACATTTGATCATGATCAGATACAATGGAGAGGGGAACACCATGTAACTTGACTATCTCCTTAACATAAAATCGAGAACGTTGATCTAGAGTCAAAGTATCTAGAATCAGAAAGAAATGAGATGATTTATTCAACTGATCAACAATATCCCAGATTGCATTATTTCCTTGAGATGTCTTTGGTAATCCCACAACAAAATCCATGGATATATTTTCCCATTTCCACTCAGGCACATGCAAAGAAATAAGAATCCCTTTTGGTAACTACCGCTCTGCTTAACCTGCTGACAAGTCAAACACTTCACGGTAATATCTAAAATATCTCTTTTCATTCCATCACACCAGTTATAGTCCCGAAGATCTTTGTACATCATTGTACTTCCCGGATGAACTGAAAACATTGAACTATGAGTTTCACATAATAACTCATTCTTCAACTATGAATCACAAGGCAGGCATAATATTTCACAAAAACTCAAAACACAATCATTATCAAAGTTAATATCAGGAAACATACCCTTCTGAACCAACTATACAATTTTCTGAAACTCACTGTCTTCTTTATGCGCATGCTTTATTCTATCTGATAGAAATGATTTCACTGACACCTAAAATACAATAGAGGAATTTATGGCACCAACAAATTATATTAAAATGCTTATAAAATCAAACACCAAAGGATCTCGTTCCAAACATATCATGGTTAATGAAGCATTACTTTTTTTACTCAAAGAATCAGCCACATTATTTTCCTTTCTTGGATGGTAATTAATCGTGCAATCATAATCCTTGATTAATTGCAACCATATCATCTCTCTCATTTTCAATTATTAATGAGTAAATATATACTTAAAATTTCTGTGGTCAATATATATTTTACATTTTACTCCATACAAATGATGCCTCCAAATTTTTAAATAAAAAAACAATACAAGCTATTTCAAAATCATGTGTAGGGTAATTTAAGTCATTAGGTTTTAATTGATGTGAATCATAAGAAATCACCAGATCATTATTCATAAGGACACATCCAGGTCCTTTACATGAAGCATCACTTTAAATAAAAAACACACCATTTCTGGAAGGTAGTACCAAAATTGGAGCGTTCACCAATATTCAATTTGATTCCTAAAAACAATCATCACATTCTTTTTTACAAAGGAATTTAACAACTTTTTTAATTTATTTAGTCATTGGACAAGATAACCATGAAACATTCTCAAAAAACCTCTATTAATACCCTCCTAAAACAAGAAAACTACAGATCTCAGTTATATTTGTGGGTCTTGGACATTCTTCAACAACCTTTGTTTTAGCAGGATCAACAATTTTTCCATCATTTGAATCAATGTGACCATGGAAAGAATTTTTTTGTAACCAAAATTCACACATGCTGAATATCATAAAAAAATTCATTTCATTTAAGGTTTCCAATACAACCCTTAAATGAATTTTATGATCCTATTTTGTTTTAGAATAAAACAAAATATCATCAATGAACTCAACTAAAAACATATCCATGAAAACAGGGAAAATTGTATTCATAAGATCCATGAATATAGCAGGTGCATTGGTTAAACCAATACGGATAACTACAAATTGATAATGTCCATATCATGTATGAAACATGGTATTCGGAATTTATTCTTCCTTTACTTTCAACTGATGGTACCCCAACCTCAAGTCAATCTTCGAACAATATGGAGCTCCCTAGAGCTGATCAAAAAAATCATCGATATGAAGTAAAGAATACTTGTTCTTAATAGTCACATTATTCAATGCTCTATAATCAATGATAAGTCTAAATGAACCATCTTTCTTTTTAAAAAACAAAACAGGATCACCGAATGGTGATGTTCTAGGTCAAATAATATCTTTTTCTAATAACTCCTAAAATTTCTTCTTTTACTCTAAAAAGTTCAATTTGAGCCATTTGATAAGGGTGTTTTGAAATTGGCATAGCATTAGGAACTAAGTAAACAGTAAAATCAACTTCCCTATCAGGTATAATACTAGGAAACTCATCATGAAAAAACATCAATGTACTCATTTACCACTGACATATCATTAATCACAACACTTCCTTTATTTTCAACAATATTAGCAAGGAAACATTCATGTCCATATTTTACTAGTTTCTCATCTTCCTGACATGTTATCAAAATCAAGGGTGCATTATTCTATACAAACTGAAAATCTTTCTGAAAATAAACCACTTTAGCTCTGCAGTCAATCATAGCTTGATAAATAGAATTCCAAGACATATAAAAAATTACAACAAAATCTGCTAGAGCCAAAACAATATGGTTTTCAGGTATATTCCTTTCATACACAAAAACATGAAGGTTCTTATAGTTTATTTTTTTCATTCAAAATTTCCCCTTAGTGTTTTTACCATAAAATCGAGATTCATATGTTGAGATGGAATTCACAATTTACTAGAGAACTTCTTCGAAATGAATGAATGTGTAGACCCTAAATCAAACCACACATTCACATAATCTGACCAAACAATCATTTTACATGATACTACTTTATTTAATGGCCCAATATCTCCTAAAGTAGTTGGAAAGGATTTCACCACCCCTTTATTCATGTAGTCTGGTAGCATTCCCTCAGTTGACCTCATTGCTTGACACACATTTCCAAAATGATCCATTTCATTGCACTTAAAAAAACTTACCACTGGCTTTTCATTGCCTGCATGTTCCTCTTCCTTATAGTTTTAAGAAATATGACTGGACATACCACACCAGAAGCACTTACCATACTCAGATAAACATTCTCCAGGATTCGTTTTACCACACCTCTCACAAGAGGGATATTTAGTTTTCATACCTCCATGCTTCTTGGATAAATTCTTTCCCTTTCACTACCAACAATAACTCTTATTCTTTTGTTTGTAAAAGAACACCAAATCATCGAAAAACTCCATTTTCACATTCTCCGCAAATAGAATATTTTTTTCATAACTTGTGAACTCACGAGAGGCTAATGCTTTTTGATATCATGACTTTAGTCCTCACTAAAATCAATTTATCTTACTATCAAGATCTCAGATAAAATTTGGAGCATACTGTGCTAGTGGAGGGAGATTTTCATCATAAAATTCCACTGAGTCATCCTCCTACCTCAATTGTCATAATTGTTTTTCCATCCTATGATGAAACACCTGAGGAAAATATTTATCAAGAAATATAACATTGAATTCATCTCAATCAAGAGCATCAATCTCCTCACTATCCCTAATATTTTTCACCATCAACCACCACTGATCAGCTTTACCTTCAAAATGGAAAACTGGTAGACTAACCTTTTGATGTTATGAACTACCCATGACATAGAAAATTTTCTCGTGGGCTTTAATCCACACTTCTGCTAACACATGGTCAGATGATCCTCTTAATTATGGGGGCTGTTTCCTCATGAAATGCTCCACTACTGACATGTTCCTATGTAGTTGATTTGGCTGATCTCGTTCACAGATACCACCACCATTTATAGCATGATTCAATTGTTTCTTTACATAAACAAATTGTTCAGTTTCGATTCTGACCATCTTAGGTTGCTAATATTGAAGGTTGTCTTCCTTCTGATATCATCCCAACATAGCTTCCCTATTTCCTCTACAGAAAGAAATTTTGAACACAGAAATAGATTAGGTGATGTGACATGTTAATCTTTAAATGATATATCATTTTGATCAAAAATTAAACTAAAATAATTTATGGATATTAATTTAACAATATTCTAACTCATAAAGATGTCTAAACCGACCTCTTATACAAACTATATGGATCCATCCTTAAACATTTACATAATCTTGAATTAAAACGAATAATTCACATTGAGTATGATTTCAGGTTTAGAGTTTTAGAGAATTAGGACATAACATATACATGATGACTTGAATAAAACATGTAGACATATCTAATTATTTTCCTTTTTTTAAAAAAAATAAACACTCTTGAAAAAAGATTCATGTCTAGTTCCATGTTCTAGACAACATGACATTTCCTTGATCCCATCCTCAACCCTATTCCACTTTATGTCATGTGAGTAACATTTCAAAAACATGGTATGAGCATAAAAAGTTCAGTATGGGATACACAAAAAAGGAAAACTGTTATTTTTTCAAAACAACGAGTAAACCATGAGTACTTTATTATATGCAATACATTTCACCTTTATGAAGTAGTAAATACACTTCAGTAAATAAAAGATAATTTCTTACCCTTTTGTAATCAAAATATTACCATAAAACCCATATAAATAACATATAACATATAAAGGTAACTTGGGACAAAAAAATTCTTAAGTGGAAAAACCATATGGTCGACATCCGCACATATCACTAAATGGAATAGCCATACGGCTGACTTCCATACCCAATTAATTGGAGGTTGTAATGTAACCACCGGTCCAGGTTTATCATGGCACCACCTGTGATTTGGTATATCACGTAACCACACATCAAATGTCCGTGTACCATTATAAAATCATAACTCATAAAATATTGAAAATATAAAAATTTATTTAAGAACATTTAACTTGAAATCACAATATGTAATTTCAAGATATTGAAATAGTCAATCCATTTAAAAAATATTTCAATATCAAAACACCCCAAAACAAAATAATGGATTTATTTTTCATTTTAGAAAACATTAAGGCTTATAGAGGAATCCAATTAAAGAATACGGTGAGAGAGAGTTCATTGTCAATGGAGATGATAAAAACATTTCGTTTTCCATTTAGTAAAATGATTCATATAAAAAATATTCCCTTTAAAAGAAAGTAAAAGTAAATTGGTTTTATTATAAACTTTCTAAAAAAAGATGGTATATATTATCAAAATATGCCTCAATGAATGGAGATTAAAATGAAGTCCCTTAACTCCTGTCCGACATGACCCATTTGTTCTTTAGTTTCCTAAGTATTAAAATAATGTTAATTTATACATGCATAAGAACCTTTTTCAAGTTAATTATTCCTTTTATATCACTAATTACCATGTTATAAGAATTATGTATCATTTTTGTTAATAATTATCGTTTTGTCGATATTTGGTAATTGAGTAAAAAATGAACTTCTTATATTTACAAGTTATTCATGTGGTCAAAATTTCATTATATCTAGAGTGATATTCATGATTTAGATATCAGAAATATAATATATATTCATTATATAGAAATATGTATTTATAATAGTCATATCAAATGGAGATATGAAATGAAATGCACCGTTCATGGAGACGGTAATCCGTACTTACGCATGAATACTACTTTCATTTATTTTTCATATTTAATGGAATGAGAACATAATGATACAAAGGTAAATTATAATTCTAGTATATTATCATATATAATATCATTAACCCCATCCTTTACATGTTCCACATATGGTAGGAACGATTCATATCACCTTGAGAGGGTGGTAGTCTGCACTTCCTCAAATGAAATTATAGCGTTTAACAATAATGGTAACCATAAAATTAGGAAATAAATATAAAATAAAGAAGCATAAATAAAACATAACCACTATATATATCATATAAAAATATTGTGCCATCATTAAGATGATGCATCAATGAGCTTGCTCATATGGGTATGTTTAAAAGGAAGAGGGATGGTATTAATGATCATGCCCCATCTCATCTTCTCTATGCTGATGATATCCTATTGCTGGGGAAGGCCTCAAGGAGAACCATATCTAATATTAAGGCCCTCTTTAATCATTATGAGTATGTGGCTCGACATTCTATAAGTTGGGACAATTCCTCGATTGATTTTGGCAATGGAATAACTGCTGGAAAAAGGAATATGATCACACATTATCTTGGGATGAAGCAGGGATGACTGCCTTTTCAGTATCTTGGGGTTACTCTTTTCTAGGGTAGGGTGAAATAAAGAAATCTTGAAGGTATTTATGCCGGAATTACTCATCAAATTTCCAGTTGGAAGGGGAAATCCATGTCCATGGCTGGGAGGGTCTGTCTTGTGAATTTAGTGATTACATCCAAATTTGTTTACTCATTCTCTCTCTACAAATGTCTGCAAGGATTGATTACGGAACTGCAAGACCTGTTGAGAAAATTTATATGGGCAAGATCAATCTTTGAAAGTAAGTTGGTCACAATTAAGTGGAAGGATTGCATAAAACCTATGGAAATGGGAGGATTAGGAGTTAAGGATCATCGTACCTTTAATGATGGTTTGATTGGAAATTTCACAAGGAAATTGATATCTAATGTGTAACACCCCGATATTTTATGAAAAATATTCTTTTAATTTTATTAATGTCTTGTGTTGTATGCTACACCAATATTACCTTGCGCTATACGCAACACCGTATTAGCTTGCAGTATACACAACACTATTCTTGGATCGTGTTACACACAATTTTGATAATAGTTATTCTACGCAACATTGAGTATATATATATATATATTCAATGTATAAATGAAATATGGTTAGATTTTGTTATATGAAACAATGATGGATTCTTGCACAACACGCAACCCTGACTTGGTTTGCATTACACGCAATTGCAACCTTCCTCGATATCGTGTGTTGTACGCAATACCGGGTTTTACTAAACAATGATATCTTATTATAATATTATTATGAACTAGTATTTATGAATAGTATTAACTAAAGTTTGAATTTTATAACATTATTATTCATCTTACACATTTTCTAGAACATGGTAAAAGAACAAAATAAATGTTTCGGGTAAAATATGTATTTTTCAAAAAATGAAGTTTTGCCGCCTTTTGATGACGCACCCACATTAAATATAGTTTTTGACATGTTTATAAGTTAAATTTGACAAAATAAAATTCTTCTTTGGAATCAAGAAATAAAAATTTACTTTGGATAAATTTTTCATATTATTCTAGTAAATTTTATATTTTGACGAATAGTAAAAACACGCTATATTTTAATTAAAAACAACTTGTGTCATCACAATAATTTATATGGTTAAATTATAATATTTAATTGTTTTAAAGTATAAATAGAATATATTTTTACCATATAATATAATTAATCTCATTAGCATTGATTTTACATTAAATTCGTAGGTTAAATCAATTCAATCTTTTGCAATGTTTTAAAGAAAAACCCGTTTTCTTTCGACAACGGGATTAATTTAATTTAATTTATTTAACTTTTTTGTATTTAATTTGGAAAAATGGATTCCATATTTGGAATTAGTGGGTCTAAATTATTTTAATAAGATACTTTTTATTTTTGGGAATTATGAATAGTAAATACGGTAAATTTTATTTACCATAGTTAATGGTAAATCAGGTAATTAAGGGTAAATATAATATTATAAAATTACCCTAACACATGCCAAAATTCTATTTGATGGCTAAATGTAGACCCATATAACCTAAGGGTCGGATTAGATTCATTTTATGGACTTTTGACAATGAAAATAATGTAATTATTATTAAAACCAATGAAAGTGACAACATGTCACTCTCTTAAATATTATAAGTATAATAATATTAATTTAGTGATAAACATCATAAAACATAGAAAATGAATAGTCTCCGGAAATCTAATAAAATTATCTACATAATGATAATTTATTTAGAATTTTTAGGGATTAAATAATTATCATTAATGGTGATACATTAATGATACATAAATTATTTATTAAGTGGAAAATAAGTAATATAGTTTTTATTGAAATAATAACACCCATTAAAAAGCCCAAAATCCTGAACAAAACTTATTGTTAGTGTATATATACACCTTAAGCATCCAATGACCTATTATATAACCGTTTGAAGCCTTATAAATGTGATTATGACACTTATATTATTTTATTTTAAATGATACCAAAGTTGTCACCTTCATAATTTAATAAATATAATAATTAAAATATTATGATTTTAAGATGATAAATTAGAGTAAAAGAATTATTCTGAAAGGTAATAGATTTATCGTCATCATATGATTTTATTTGTAATTTTTATGCAACAAATCAGTATATTAAATAATTATAAACAAATATTGTAGTAATTATTTTATTAAGAGATAAACCAAATAAATGGTTTTAAAAATAATAAAATAAATATTATATGACCTATATAATGTGATCCACTAATTTTATAGTTACATATCACCTTTTTTTAATCTATTAATTCTTTTAGTTAGAACATGTCTTCTGTATATATTTTATTTAAATTCTGATAAATGAATAAGGTCAAAATTGACACTGTTGTTATTTTATAAAAATAACATATTATAAAATTGGTTAAAAATCACAAAAATATTTAAACATTATAAATTTAAATTTATAAGGTCTATAATGTTTTAATGTAAACAATAATGTAAAATGCACATCAAATAAGTAATTAGTTGTTATAATTTAAAATTTAGAATTTTATTACCACAAATCAATTTAAATAGATTAAATAAGGATAAATCAAAATGATAAGGTTTAAAATAAGATCCAAACATGTCTAAATTTGGTTGGTTGATGATATTAAAACCCTACCTCATATAATATTCGGATATTATTTATTTTTGGAGTTTTTTAAGTGGGGTTAGATTTATTATAAATTAATATTTTTAAGAATTTCAATGGTGCCCCTCTCCTCTTTATAAAAGGGCACCTCCTCCCTCTCTTCCACACACCACTTTGATCCTTCATGCTCGTCCAAACCCTGAATAATTATCTTCTCCACTTCCCTAGAAACATCCTATAGGTCCTGGTCTTCTTCAAAGGCCAATTTTAGTGCCCTAAGAGGAGGTCTCAAAGAGGAGCTTCATAGAAGAGGTAATTTCTGTTACTGATTCTTTCACCTTTATTTCTTCTTCCACTTCTTCTTCTTAGGTTGTTTCATTATTATGTAATAACATCAGTATCACTCATATACTGCTATGTTATTATAAGTACTAAACAACACTATTTCACCATCTATCCATCCTATGGAAAACGAAATCACCGCGCGTGCGTACGTACGGAATACCGTCTCCACTCCGTGGTGTAATCTATTTTCCACCAAAAACTTACTTGGATGGGTATAATGGTGTAAATAATAACTATATATGATTATTTTAAAGTGATATTTATTCTTTAATATTATACATACACTCCAATAAAATTCCACGATCATGGGAACAATATCATCGCTCGTGCGTACGTACGAAATACCATCTCCACGACGCTATGAGATTAATTCTCAATGATTAGCCATTCATAAAGTATATATAATAAGTAATCATGAAATATATTACATAATAATGATAATGGATTTATGTTTATATATATGTATGTCATCTAATTATTTCCATTCAATTCAATGAGAAAACGAAAACAACGTTCATGCGTACGTACGACCTACAATCTCCATGAACTGTGTATTTCATTCCATTTATCGAACTGTTATATATATATATATTATGAATATATATTATATATAAATCATGATTTAAATTCATGATTTAATTAATCATGATCTAAGTAATCATATGAATAATTACAAGTCAAAACACGGACGACAAATGAAACGATTTTACCCAAAATGCTCTTTAACATGGAATTTACAAAAGAATGGATAATATAAAGTCATAAGTGAACCATATATGATATCATAACAATTAATACGATTCTTTAATAAATCAATAACATTTTTTAAATCATTATACGGGAGGATCGGATACGTACGAAGTATATCGGACCTAAGGTAAGGGAAATATCACAATCTCATTTTTATCCGAGATTGTTTATACTTTGGTATTTACTGGGGTGTATTTTATCATCCAAATCCATGTTTCCTCAATATGTAATATTATTTTCATCCACCTACAATTGTATAAATCCCATTTTACCCTTCGGTGAGTTTTTAATAAAATATATGAAAGGAAGCTTTTGTCGTTTTTCATACAAGGTACTTTTTTGACTTTTCAGACAAAAGTACGATAAAAATGTTTTTTAACGTATACGGCATGAAAGGATTTTTATGGTTTTATATGCCTTATTTTCATGAAGCTTCCTTAATAATATTTCATGACTATTTTAGGAAAAACCATTTCTTCTAAAATTGCATGACATTTTTTGTAAATAAAATGATTTTTAAGAAAAAAGGATATTTTCCTCAAGAATTCATTTAAAGTGTTTTATCAAAACCATTTTCATCTAAGATGACATTATTTCACATGTGTATGTTTCAAGTGTAATGTCTCTATGATTTACATGGTTTCAATTTTATTATTATGAAATGATATCCATTTCTTTTATATGGATTATGTAATGATGGGATGATGTTTATGAAACCCATTTTATTTATTGGGTTATTATGAATGATGTATGTTTATTTTGTGGAACAAGTAAGAATGATTTCACTATGAGATGGGTGGGAACTATATCTCCCTCCAATGTATTGGGTAAAGATTTTATATCTCTTGAGATAGACATGGCTGGAACTGTAAGTTAATCAGGTTTAGTGTTACAGGACTGAAACGAGGAGTGAACTCAATTTAGAATGGGACTTTGTTCACTAAGATGGTCTTGGAAGCAATGCCTTAGGTACTATTGAAATCATTACATGTGTTTAATGGATGCCACAATAACATGTTTTATTCCCAATCTATTTTATCATTCTTAATGTTTCTTTATGATCTATGCCTTACGTACTTCCATGTTTTATGTCATTGGTCAAGATTTTGATGTTTAAAAAGTATGTTCATGTTTTTAAGTTCAAATGTATATAGTATGTTTTATTTTATCCATGCTTACTCTTACTAAGAATTTTAGCTCACCATTTTTATGTTTTCTTTTCCCTTAGATATAAAGAAAGGTTTTAGGTAAGAAAAAAAGGGGGAGATATTTATAGGAGATGTTGAAGATCTTTCACCACGATCAGAAGATTTTATTCCGAGTTTCCAAAGACAATAAACTATTACGGTCCTTGTGTGTCTATTTTTGTTATGTATTAAGTATTCCGAAAATGTAATGTAATGTCCATGTACGTCAAGCTTCAGGTCTCTACATTTGGTATCAGAGGAAAGGTTTTGTCAACCTTTGGAAACTAGGAAGCGAAAACATTAGTGATATCCCTAGAGATATTTCTATGGTATGTATTGGGATGTCCCTAAGGATAAGTATACGTATAGGATATAGTCCTAGAACTACGGTAACAATATTAGAATTTAAACTAAGATATTAGATATTGAGGATACTCCCCCTTTACTAAGTTTTTTCCCTAGCATGATTTTTTCCTCTCACACTATTCTTTTTGGCTTTTATAAAATGGCTGGAAACAGGAAGATTCACAATAATGGAGGATATGATAGACAATGGAATGATTTTATTCATGAGAAACCAAATGAAACGGGATCTGGAAGTCCAAACATCGTTATTATGCCTAATCAGCAATCTCATAATATGATCAATAGTCTCAACTTTGGTAAGTTTTCCGACTCAGATAATAAGAGAAAGATGGAGTTTCATTATGCTCATAGAGGAAATAAAGTTCAATTTCCCTCATGTAAATCATGTGGGAAGAGGCATCAGGGAGATTGTTTCAAAGGAACTGGAAGATTATTTAGGTGTGGAAAAGAAGGACACAAAGCCATTAACTGCAAAGGAAAAGGTTCAATTAACACCACGGACAAGGATAATGGTATTTCTACGACATCAACAATGATTAGATGTTTTAAATGTGGAATGTACGGGCATTATGAAAACCAATGCCCTAATGAAAAATCTCATGAAGAGAATTAGCATGGTCATATGGGTAGTATTTATGTGGATTATGATGAGGAGACTACAAATTATATATGAGCTGAATGAAGTGTTGAAGCTCAGTCTGTTGTTTTAGAAGGTAGTGGAATTATTGTATGTTTATCGAGAGTTATGTTGTATAGTTAATGGTACTATTGAATAAAGAATCATCTAAGGATTGTTACACTATTTTTTTCCTAAAAGTATTTGAAAGTATATGTTTAATGGTACCAGTAACCATGGAAGGTTATTCAGATATTTTTGTAAAGTAGATGATATGCGCATAATGAAGGAATAAGAAGATAATGAGATGTTTGATTGTATTCATGAGCTCATGATTGATATAAGGACTAAGTGATATCATGGTTTGAGTTTATAGAATTATTAAGATTTTGTCATGTGGAAAGTGTTAACTTTTAACTGCATTCATATTTTCACCAAGGATCAATGGGTATTTAGTTTTCAAGAGAATACATGATTAAGGCCTTCGAATGTTTGGAATGTGACCAACAAGACATATCTTATGATATATGGGGATCAACGATGGTATAAAATCTCTTGTAATCATTTTCACTATATTATGAGAGTGGACTGCAGTATTATGGATAAGACTAAATATTGGAATGGATTATTTTGGACATAAGTTATTATTGTTTAAGGATAGAAGTTTTTTCAATATTATTGATGGGATGTTATAGTAACATAGTTTTATGAAAAAGGACAACCTGCAGGACAGGCGACAGCCCATCGCGTCAGACAAGGCTATTGGAATTGAACCCACAACTGAAGTGTAACTGGCCTTTATCACCTACCATTGGCCTACAGGAAGTCCCTAGTTAGTAGAAACTAGTTTTATTTTATTAAGCGGTGTGATATATGAAGTATAAGTTCATTTTTGGAACCATATACGATTAATCTAACCATAAGATGGACTTATAGCTTTTTCTAACCTTTTGTTTGAAAGAGATGGAATGACCCATCATTCTATCACATGATTTTCTAACACATCATGAATAACAAATTAGACTTCATTTATTTAAGGGATGAAGTGGAAATTGTTCAATTCACGAAAAATAGTGAGATTGTACCAAAATCATGCAAGTATTTCTTTTAATTCATCAACTTTATGGAAATGATCTTGAAAACCAAAACCGTTGTCCTAGTTCACTTATATCCTATGAATTAGATGGTACCTTAGATCATCACAAATCAATAGCTTTGTGATTGTTGTCTTTTTCATAGCCATGTTCTCTACCACTCTCCATCGGAACTTGATGGTTATATTTTTCTTCCATATCCATATTTTCACATATGTTCTCCTACGTGGAAACCCAGTGATGAGTTAATTTCGGTAACCGTTAAATTTCGTACTTTAGTTTTTAAAGCCATGTTTTGGTATTCCTTTTTACGATGTGGGTTTCTATTAAACAAATTTCGAGTAGTAAACCATTTATAACCCCGACGAATTTCTAGGGCGAAATTCATTTTAAGTGGGGTAGAATGTAACACCCCGATATTTTGTGAAAAATATTCTTTTAATTTCTTTAATTTCTTCTGTTGTATGTTACACCAATATTACCTTGCACTATATGCAACACCGTATTAGCTTGCAGTATACACAACAACTTTCTTCTGGTAACTTTCATATTTTGATGAATAGTAAAAACACGCTATATTTTAATTAAAAACAACTTTTTTCATCGCAATGATTTATATGGTTAAATTATAATATTGAATGGTTTTAAAGTATAAATAGAATATATTTTTACCATTTAATATAATTTATGTCATTAGCATTGATTTTACATTAAATTCGTAGGTTAAATCAATTCAATCATTTGTAATATTTTAAAGCAAAACCCATTTTCTTTCGACAATGGGATTAATTTTAATTTAATTTATGAAAATTTTGTGTATTTAATTTGGAAAAATGGATTCCATATTTGGAATCAGTGGGTCCAAATTATGTTAATAAGCTACTTTTTATTTTTGGGAATTATGAATAGTAACTACAGTAAATTTTATTTACCATAGTTAAAGGTAAATCAGGTAATTAAGGGTAAATATAATATTATAAAATTACCCTAACACATGAAAAAATTATATTGGATGGCTAAAAGTAGACCCATATAACATAAGGGTCGGATTAGATTCATTTTATGGACTTTTGACCATGAAAATAATTTAATTATTATTAAAACCAAAGAAAGTGACAACATGTCACTCTCTTAAATCATATAAGTATAATAATTTTAATTTAGTGATAAAAATAATAAAACATCGAACATGAATAGTCTCCAGAAATAAAATAAAATTATCTACATCATGATAATTTATTTAGAATTTTTGGGGATTAAATAATTGTCATTAAGGGTGATACATTAATGATACAGAAATTATTTATTAAGTGGAAAATAAGTAATGTGGTTTTTATTGAAATAATAATACCCATTAAAAGGCCCACAAACCTGACCAAAACATATTGGTAGTGTATATCTGCACCTTAAATATCCAATGACATAATTTATAACCGTTTGGAGCCTTATAAAAGTGATTATGACACTTATATTATTTTATTTTAAATGATGCTAAAGTGGTCACCTTCATAATTTAATAAATATAAAAATATAAATATTGTGATTTTATGATGATAGATTCGAGTCAAAGTATTATTCGGAAAGGTAATAGATTTATCTTCATCATAGGATTTTAATTTTAATTTTTATACAACAAATAAGTATATTAAATAATTATAAACAAATGTTGTAGTAATTATTTTATTAAGAGATAAACCAAATAAATGGTTTTAAAAATAATAAAATAAATATTATATAAACTATTTAATGTGATCCACTAATTTTAAAGATACATATGATCTTTCTTGAATATATTAATGCTATTTTTTGAACATGTCTTCTGTATATATTTTATTTAAATTCAAATAAATGAATAGTGTCAAAATTGAAACTATTGTTATTTTATAAAAATAACATATTATAAAATTGTTTAAAAAACACCAAAAAATTTAAAAGTTATAAATTTAAATTTATATGGACTATAATGTTTTAAGGTAAACAATTATGGAAAATTCACAACAATAAGTAATTATTTTTTATAATTTAATATTTATAATTTTATTACCACAAATAAAAATAAATAGATTAAATAAGGATAAATCAAAATGATATGGTTTAAAATAAGATCCAAACATGTATACATTTTATTGGTTGATTAGATTAAAACCCTATCTCATCTAATCTTTGAATATGAGTCAATTTTTGCGGTTTTTAAGTGGTATTAGATTTATTATAAATTAATATTTTTAAGAATTCCAAAGGTGCCCCTCTCCTCCCTTATAAAAGGGCACCTCCTCCCTCTCTTCCACACACCACTTTGAGCCTTCAAGCTCGGACAAACCCTTAACAATTATCTTCTCCACTTCCCTAGAAACATCCTAGTGGTACCGGTCTTCTTCAAAGACCAATTTTAGTGCCCTAAGAGGAGGTCTCAAAGAGGCCCTTCAAAGAAGAGGTAATTTCTGTTACCGATTCTTTCAAATTTATTTCTTCTTCCACTTCTTTTTCTTAGGTTTTTTCATTATAAAGTAATAACATAAGTATCACTAATATACATATATGTTTTTATAAGTATGAAACAACCATATTTCACCATCTATCCATCCTACGGAAAACAAAATCACCGTGCGTGCGTATGTATGGAATACCGTCTCCACGCCGTGGTGTAATCTAGTTTCCACCACCACCTTATTTGGAATGGTATAATGGTGTAAATAATAACTATATATGATTATTGTAAAGTGATATTTATTCTGTAATAGTATACAAACACTCCAATAAAATTCGACGATCATGGGAATGATATCATCGCTCGTGCGTACGTACAGAATACCATCTCCACGACGCGATGCGATTCATTCTAAATGATTAACCATTCATAAATGATTATAAAGTATATATAATAAGTAATAATGAAATATATGACATACCAATGATACTGGATTTATATATATATATATATGTATGTCATCCAATTATTACCATTCAATTCAATGAGGAAACAAAAACAACATTAATGAGTACGTACGACCTACCGTCTCCATGAACGGTGTACTTCATTCCATTTATAGATCTATCATATATATGTATATTCTGAATATATATTATATATAAATCATGATTTACATTCTTTATGTAAGTAATCATGATCTAAGTAATGATATGAATAATTACAAGTCAAAACACGGACGACAAATGAAACGATTTTACCCAAAACAGTCTTAACATGGAATTTACAAAAGAACGGGTAATATAAAGTCATAAGTGAACCATATATGATATCATAACAATTAATATGATTCTGTAATAAATAAATAACATTATTTAAATCATTATACAGGAGGTTCTGTTACGTACGAATCATATTGGACCTATGGTATGGGAAATATCACAATCTCATTTTTATCTGAGATTGTTTATACTTTTGTATTTACTGGGGTGTATTTTATCATCCACATCCATGTTTCTCAATATGTAATATTATTTCCATCCACCTACAATTGTTGAAATCCCATTTTACCCTTTGGTGAATTTTTAGTAAAAGATATGAAAGGAATCTTTTTTCATTTTTCGTATGAGGTACTTTTTTGACTTTTCAGACAAAAGTACGATAAGAATATTTATTTAACGTATATGGAAAGAAAATGATTTTTAAGAGAAAAGGATATTTTCCTCAAGAATTCATTTAAAGTGTTTTATCAAATCCATTTTCTTCTAAGTTGTCTTTATTTCACATGTGTATGTTTCAAGTGTAATGTCTCTATGATTTACATGGTTTCAATTTTCTTATTCTGAAATGATATTCATTTCTTTTATATGGATTATGTGATGATGGGATGATGTTTATGAAACCCATTTTATTTATTGGGTTATTATGAATGATCTATGTTTATTTGGTGGCACAAGTAAGAATGATTTCATTATGATATGGGTGGGACCTATATCTCCCTCCAATGAATTGGGTAAATATTTTATATCTCATGAGATAGGCATTTCTGGAACGGTATGTTAATCTGGTTCAGTGTTACATGACTGAAACGAGCAGTGAACTCGATTTAGAATGGGACTTTGTTCACTAAGATGGTCTTGGCAGCAACGCCTTGGCTACTATGGAAATAATTACATGTTTTTAATGGATGCCACAATTACATGTTTTATTCCCATGTTATTTTATCATTCTTAATGTTTCTTTATGATCTAAGCCTTACATACTTCCATGTTTTATGTCATTGCTCATGATTTTGATGTTTAAACATTATGTTCATGTTTTTAAGTTCAAATGTATATAGTATGTTTTATTTTATCCATGCTTACCCTTACTGAGCATTTGAGCTCACCCTTTTTATGTTTTCTTTTCCCTAGGATATAATGAAAGGTTTTAGGTATGAAAAAAGGTAAAGATCTTTATGGGAGATGTTGAAGATCTTTCACCATGATTAGAAGATTGTATTCCGTGTTTCCAAATACACTAAACTATTACGGTCCTTGTGTGTCTATTTTTGTTATGTATTAAGTATTCCACAAAAGTAATGCAATTTCCATGTACGTCAAGCTTCGAGTCTCTATATAATGAGGTTGATGATGAATTACTGGTGAGCAGGTTCCCAAAGCTGCTAGTTAATGTCTATAAATATCACCTCCAGTTTTCGATGTGGGCCTCCCTTAAGCAGGAATACACAATGATTATTCAGGATTCTAAATGGCTGGTCAGCAGGGACTCCAATCTTAGCTGTTGCAGCACCTTATGGTTGGATCGACCCTTGAAACTCATGAATGTCACACCAGAAGTTTCTTCTCTATCCATTTTAGATTTTCTCTCACATCAATCATTGCATGGGATGAATATTTCTGATTATGTGCTATCTCAAATTAACAGTTATGCTTTTATGGATTATGGAAAATTGATTTGGCTACACAGAAGGAATGAGATCCTTGACACGAGAGAATTATACAAGAAAGCATGTGGAGGGAATGATCACTCCCCAACCTGGCTGCTGAATTTTAGAACCCCAATGATTCGGCCAGCCCGATGTATTTTACATTGCAGGATCTGTAAAAATAGACTCCCCACTTTTGATCACTTGAAGAGTGCTGGATTTCAGTTGGCATCCAGGTGTGCTGTCTGTAGGGTGGGATAATATACAACGCAACATGTGCTTATGGAGTGTGAGAAAGCCCGTCAACTCTGGAACTACATGGGTATGATGTTCGGATTAACGGTGGATTGCAGAATCTAGATTTTTGATATACTATCAGGGCTACTGCAGATGCGCTACAGTGAGTAGATTTTCAACCTTTTTATCACTGCTATTTCAGAAGTTTTTGTGTCCTTGTGGGACTCTAGGAATAGATCCATGTTTGATGGTGTGGTTGTTAATGTCCGGAAGGGAAGGAGCTCCATCCACAAGGATGTGTACGCTACAGCAGTGGTCCAAGAATTTGTAATGTCTAACACCATCTCGGACCTTCAAATTCATAGGATGCATGGCATTTCAGGCCATCCACGCAAACCCCAGATGATTAAACATATCAGATGGATACCACCGATTGGACCATGCCTCAAGGTAAATGTTGATGGAGCCGCATCAGGTGTGCCTTGCCCGACTGGATGCGAAGGAATCTTCCGCACATTCTATGGGATTATTAAGGGATTCTTTTATTATTACCTTGGCCTTGGTACTGCTTTTGAAGCTGATCATTGGGCCATGATTCATGAGATATGGTATGCTATCCAATTTAACTGGAAATGGCTTGGGATTGAGTCAGATTCAATTACTATAGTTCCTGCCCTGAGCACTAGAACATGAAATGTATCGTGCCGTGTGCTGCCTCAGTGGGTTGATTGTCTCTACCAAGTCTATCAATTACAGATGGTCGTATCCAATGTGTACCGGGATGCTAATCAAGATGTAGATACACTTGATAAGAAAGATATACTTGATCTTGGTATAATGTGGTCTTTCACGGCCTCAGATTATTGTGCTCCTATGGTGGAGGCATATTGATGTCGTGTCTTTCACACTCACTTATGTAATAACCCCTTGTATGCCTGACTCCTTTTTCTTTATATATATTTTTTTGAGGACCGGCTCCTGCCGGATCCTGATCTTCTTGCTATATTTGATATTGAAAATTAAAAAATAATGTCTATTTTACCAAATTCAAAACATATAAGTTTCATTAGTTAATTTAAAATTAATTCCCATTTTCAAAATATATAGCGTCTTTTTAAGAAACAATAGCTATCAAAATAATGATATTTGTTTATGTCCAATTTCAATGTGAAATTATTTAAAATGGAAACAATTGGATTAAATGGTAAAAATATATTATAATTACACTCAAAATTCAATTAAATAGATAATATTACCCTATAAATAAATTAGAATAGAGGGAACTTTTGAATTAAAATACTATATTTTTCACTATTCATTAAAAAGTAAAATATATCGTAAAAATACCAAAAATTTAGCAAAAGTAAATTTTGAGGTCCCGAATCTAAATAAAAAGTTTATTTTTTTCAAATTGAAAATTTAAAAATGACCAAAATAAGATTTAATGAGGGTTCACAATCAAAAGGCGGTAAATCGAGATTTTTGTGAATATTTGAGTATTTGTGCTGAAAATTAAATTCATTCATATTTTAAGCCACTATCTTTTATTGGATAAATGTATAAAAATTTAAAAAACATGTATAATCAAATTGTAGATAGATCTATTCATTCCCTGAAAATAAATATCTAGGCATTAGCTACAGTTTAAAATAATAATAATATATTATTGGTGTGCAACATTAGATTTCAAAGAAACCCATTATTGTGTATCAGGTGAGGCATCGAACATAGTGTCCCTTTTAAAGTAAAATTAATATTTATGTCCCAAATATTAATAAATATAAAAATTTAATATTATTTATTTACATGGGATGTTACAATTCATGACTAGGAATATTAATCATTCCACTTAATTTGTGGTAGGATCATAACATGCTCATTAACAAGTAACATTATTTCAAGAATATTCCTTCGACACATGGGACATCAATTACCATAGATTCCCATTTCATCATAGTTGATTAATTTTACATTAGAATCATTTTTCGTACCCTAGAAATCACAAACATGGTTTTGTTTTTCTCCACACTTTTAACAAACTCCCATTCCATTCAATCAATTTCTAGGGCGATTTTTTCCATATTTATCACATGTGGTAAAACATTTAATTTAGTTATTAACATTTTATACATTTTCCTATTCCATACATTTCTTATCCTACTTCACTTAAAATCCATATAAATCATATAATAAATTACCTATCTTATTAACACAGGATAATATTTCCACATATGATGAGGACACCTTGTAGAATAGTGCCCTTCAAAACCTTTCTACAAGACCACAAAATATAAGATCTTTCTCACAATTTACACCACATGAATTGGTGGAGTTCTCATTCCTTATACATGGCCCCATTTATAAATAATATCAAACTCTATATTAGCTCGTAAAATTATGAATATTAGAAAACTCTCATCCTGTTATATCACATATCCTAAATTTATGCAAAGAAAATCCTATAACCATATACTTTGGATACTTTTGATGCATAAATACATTATAATTTTATGTATGAAAAAGGGTGATATTATAAGGCCCCAGCCTTAAACCTTACTTAATCTTTAGTTATTACGAGATTACACATTGCGGATCTTTTAAGGTTTTGAGTTTTAGAGAATTAGATCATAAAACTTTCATTACATTCCACATTTAAACAAAGTGGCTACATAAAAGATAGTGTTCATTTTTTCCCATCAATGGAAACATATTTAAAACGAAACATGGCTTCTTTCATGACACTTCCTTGACCCTATCATCACATCATGTACCTTTCCCTTGACCTGTGAAAAACATTTCAAAAACATGGGATGAGCATAAAAATCTCAGTAAGGGATATAAAAATATGGAAAGGAAACATGAGTACATGTATACATAAGAATGAAATCATTCTTTACCCATAAAACATAATCACTTTAACATACCTCATAAAATCATGAATAAATCATAGAAATCCTAAGACATAAAGGTAACTTGAGGCATTCATAACATTCTTACGTAGGGAGTAACCCTCTTGGTTACGTTTGCAATACCCATCAAATTATATTCCCTAAATCTCTTCGGAGAAACCTTAATTATTAACTACTTCGTGTTACCCAATGCATTGGAGAGATATATCGAGCTCACCCACCCTTGGTTTATCACGGAACCACCCATATTCATAATAATTCCCAATAACCTCAACATAATCTATCACATACAACATGCATAAAGGAAACATAACATTTCCACCTTTCAATCACAAGATATCAATACAACACATTGATATAAAAACATTATGAAAACCATTTTCAATATGAAAATAAAAGAAACGTAAAACATGGTATTTATTATTCTTTTAAAAAAAATGTATGGATTGTAGAGGAAGTCGAAACTCAAATAATGGTCACGGCGGCGGAGAAGTCATTGTCACCGCATACATATGACAAATACATTCCCTTTTTTTCATTTAGTAAACGCTTTGTATAAAAAAGATTCCTTTTGAATAAACGTAAAAGTAAAAGGGGTTTATACACCGTATAAAATAAGGTTGTGTATAAAACAAAATATGCCTCAATGAAAGGAGATTGAGACGAAGTCCCATACAAAGACGATATCCTTGAATTATGGATAATTCAATTACATAATTATGTGTGACAAAATAATACACCAAATATAAGTGGATATTAAGTGTAAAACAATCAGTGTTTATTCACACATATTCATAGAACGATATATTCACGGAGTACAAGCTTATCCCAAAGAATCAAAATTGGGTTAAGAAGTTCGCTTGCAAAAATTTGACAGCCTAACGGCGTCACGAAAAAATTCATAAAATGAGTTGATGAGAGATAAAAAGGGTATCTCATCACTTGGAAATAAAATTTAAATCAATAAGGATATAGAAGAACATATCCCAACATAATGTTATGTGAATTAAAAGACATAACAAAATAAGTCTTTTAAAAAGATGAGGGTGAAATGTTCCCTTACCGACATGGGTATCTTCGAAACATACACCCCGTGAAAGAATGACAATACAACATTGATGTAAATAATCATAAATGAAAGTATACTATACAATTAGTAAAATAAGGGTTAGTACATACTACACTCTAAGTAAATTGTGGCAGATGTAGCATAAATCTCATGGGAATAAAAGTGAGATGAAAAATCCCTTACGAAAACATGGCAGCCTAACGGCGCCACTTAAAACATCAAAAAAATGGATTTATGAGATAAAATAGGGTCTCTCATAATATTACCATAAAAAGTAAAGTATGAGGAATATAAAAGAACATCCCCAAAAATAAGAAAGATTATCTTAAAAGAAATGACATAAAAGAGAGTACTTAAAAAGAAAGAGAGAGGTTAGATCTCTTACGCAAATTCGGCAGCCTAACGGCGCCACTCAAAACATAAAACAAGGATTGATGAGAGAAAATAGGGTCTCTAATCATATGAACATAAGACATACAGTAGGATTAATATAAAAGAACATCTCAATCAAAAGAAATATGATCTTAAAAGGAATGACATAATAGAGTGTACTTAAAAAGAAAGAGAGGAGTAGGATCCCTTACCTCAAGTCCAACTTGTCTTGTTCGTTTCTTTATATTCATGATTAATAAACTTTGGTCAATTTATAATTTCTTAAGGAACTCCTATAAAGATTATTATTCAGTTCATATCACATATTTTAATGTTATAATAATTGGTTAATAATATGAGTTCATATCAGACGTTTTTGTCGATGTTTGGTACATGAGTCAAAAATTGAACTTGTTGGAAAATAATTTTCTATGTAGTTATAGGTACATCATATCCATAATAGTATTGATGTTTTAAATATCATATATATCCTGTATATATTCATTTTATACTATTCCATAGCATTTGGAGATAAAAAATTAAAAGCACCGTTCATGGAGACAGTAGGTCGTACGTACGCATGAACGCTACTTTCATATTAATGGAATTAAAAAAAATGAGATATATATATATATATATATGTTATAATTCCAGAATTATATCCATAATTTAGATTTAATATATTAAATATATATACATTATATATATGTACTTATAATAGTAAATAACATTTTGAGATAAGAAATGAAATGTACCATTCATGGAGATGGTAAGCCGTACGTACGCATGGACGCTACTTCCATTTCTATTTCATATTTAATGGAATTTAAAAATAATGATACATAATATTATTTTAATTCCAGTATGGTATCATATATAATATCATGAAATATATCCTTTATACATTCCACATATGGTATTAACGAATCAAATCACTTTGAGGGGGCGGTAGTCCGCACTTCCTTAAATGAAGATATCTCGTTTACCCATAATAGAAACCATAAAGGTATGCCGTAAATTAAAAATACAGAAGCTTAAGTAAAACATAAACATATTATATATCATATATAAATATAGTTTCATATTAATGGCCACCTTTTATGGTGTTAGAAGAATGTTGAACAAACATCGTTTCGTGAGGTAGAAATTCACCATCCACAGAAAAAGTATGTTCTTTAACCATTAGATGTAGGTGTGTGTAATTGTAGCTCCAATACATCTTATAAAAACATCCTAGTATATTTAAGATACTATATTTGTTACAAAATAAATGAATAAAAAGAGTTTAGGGGGTTGGAGAAGCAAAATAAAACAAAATGACACAAGTGAAGATATTACCTTAAAATTGGGTAACTCCCTTTGGTTTGAGCTCAAAGGATTCCATGGGAAGACTTATGAGAAAAGTTAGGCTTCAAGAAGTTATAGAGGGATGTGGAGAGACAAAATGGGAAGGGGTTGGCCGATCCAAAGGCTTTGGATGTGTGGTTAAGGAGGTAGAGTTGGGGGCCTTTTATAAGAGGAGAGGAGGTGCACTCTTGGAAAGTAAAGAAATGTTACTTTATTTGAAAATGATTTTAGGATTTAAAAGGTCCCACATTGATATAATTCTAGAATAAGGTGATAAGGTTTTGAAATACACTAATAAAATAGGTTTTTTACATGTGTAGGTCATATATTTTACTTTATCGTTTAATTTTATTTAAATCGTTAAATAATGAGGTCATCGATGCATCATCATGATGTCATAAATAATTTAATTTATATAATGTCAAAAAATTATAAGAAAACTACTATGATGTATGAAATCTTTTTATCTTTCCAATGACTATTTATAGTCAAAATTCTGACTTGTATAACCCCATGTAAATATTGTTTTAGTAAAATATCTCATGTTTGTGTCATTTTTACTTTAACATAAAATAAAAAGGTATTTCTGTCATTTTCCAACCAATGTGGCTCCATAGGGTCCCCAAGTTGACCCATGGATTGTGTTGGTCGGCCATGACACATAGAATGAGGGTACGACATGTTTCTAGGTCATTTCATTTTATTAAAACATTATTCTTACCTTAAACTACACTAATTACCTCTAATCGCGATTAAAAACTTAATTAGTTACTATTCACCAAAAATTATTCTAATCCCACTGAACCATATTTTAATTCTTAATGAAAACCATGTATGTCGGATTTTTTAAATTCAAAACATAGAAGTGGTAAAATTTCATTTAAACGAAAAATCAGTTTCTTAAGTACCACTTAGTGGTTTCACTATTCATCAAAAATTGAAGTTTTTCAGAAAAAAACCAAAACTTCACCCTATGCTATATTTGATATTCCAAATTCAAAAATGATGTCTATTTTAAAAAATTCAAAACATATAAGTTTCATTAATTAATTTAATAATTAATTCCCGCTGTTAGAACAAATAGCGTGTTTTTATGAAACAAAATGTATCAAAAGATTGACACTAGTTTAAGTCCGATATCAATGTGAAATTAATTCCAACGACCACTGTTGGATTAAATTGTAAAAATATATTCTAATTTCACTTTAAAACCAATTCAAAAGATAATCTAACCATATAAATAAATTAGATTAAAAAGAGGTTTTGAATTAAAATACAACATTTTTCACTATTTATTAAAAACTGAACTTTTTCAGAAAAATACCAAAAATTTACAGATAGTAAATTTTGATGTCCCGATTCTAAAGTAGAATTTTTTTTTGTCAAATATAACACATAAAATTTTCAAAAAGTGGATTTAAAAGAGGTTCTCCATCAAAAGGCGGTTAATCGAACTTTTAAAAAATATTAGAATGTTTACGTTTAAAATTGGATTCATTCGCATTTTTAATCCTATAACATTTATTGTAAAGAGTAAAAATATTTGACAAACATATATAATAATGTTTTAGTTAGTCCTGCTCATTCCCGCCATTACAACGACTAGGCGTTAACTACTATTTAAAATAATATTATTTTATTATTAGAGTGCAACGTAAGATTCTCAAGAAACTCGTTGTTGCGTGTTGGGTACGCAATCGAGCATAGCATCCCCTTTAAAGTTATATTAATATTTTATTAACAAATATTGATAAATGTGAAAATGGTATAGTCTTTATTTACCTGGGGTGTTACATCCTTCCCCTCTTTTGGGAATTGCGTCCTCGTAATTTTAAAATTGTGCTTGGAAACTTCATTGAAAATCCCCCATCAGAACAATAGTCAGTAAAACAATCACCTTAAAATAAAGAATGAGAAGTACAAAGGTCACCTGAGTTAACCCATACTAGGATTTCAAGTACGAAAATATGGACATGGAGGAAAAAACAAAGGGTCATGTTCTGATGGAGAGTGATATAAACATATCTAGGAGAAAGTTAACCATAAGGAAATCACAAACTTGTGATGGGTTAAACGATATTTGATTCCCCAGTAGGAAAAGTTAACAGACAACATTTTTGTTTTAAGTTACTCTTCATTGAGGAATTTTTTTTGAGCTTAACTAGATTATAATGAAACATACTTACTTGTCACGTAGACTTTCAACTTTTACTAGATTCCTTAATAAAACTCATATTTTCACCAAAAGACAAGTATTTAGGAAGACTTGTTCACTATAATCAACTTCTAGAGAATCACCTAATCCAAAAAATGGAACTATTTACTTCCCATTTCTTTAGACGTTAACCAAAACCGAAACCAAAAAGGTTAGTACATGATCAGATAATCCAGAAAAGGATAACCCTTTATAAAAAGAATATCTATTCTTAATCTCCAAAATTTGTTTAACAAAACCCAAAGTTCAACGAGGACCATTCGAAAAAACAATTTGTCAATAAAATTATTCAAAGTAAACCACACTAATATGGAATCCCAAATATTTGAAGGATTTAATCACGTAGTCTTCCAAGGTACAAATTAACTTTTGTCTCAAAATAACATCAGTTTCTCTTAAATTCTCGTATTTAAATGTAATTAACCTAATCACATATCCTCCGTGATAGGTTAATCATTTCAATAGATAACCCAAAATAAACTTACTCTTGATTCCTAAAATCATCTAACTAAAAAGAATTAGTCAAACTAACCAGGGACTTCACGTAGTCCAGTGGTAGGCGATAGATACTAGTCACACTTTGGTTGTGGGTTCGATTCCCATAGCTTTGTCCGACGTGACGGGTTGTCACATGGTCTGCCATTTTTTCATTTTTCCAAAACTATATAATTCTTAAAACATTCCCCAAAACGAGATAAAATCTTCAAAAATGATCATAACATATTTTAACCTCAAGTTTAACTCAAGCCTTTCATTTTTCATCATAACATATAATAAGCCATAATTAACTCAAAAGTAAGGATCATATAAACTCTAATGGTTACCTTTATAATTATTACCTGAACTTCCACATCGATTGGTCATCTAGTACATGATGCATTACATAACATACCAAGGTTCAAGTGGTTGATCATGACTCCTTGATAGTTGGTTTAGAACAAACTCGAGTTTCCTCATTGAATCTCCCATTTTATATAGTCTCTTAATCAGAGAACCACCACTATTTCCTTCAAACCTATGGTCACTTTGGTGCATGCTAGATCCATCCATTCACTAAAAACAGAAATGTCAGTGTGAGTATATCATCAAAACCATCATGTACTAATGAGGAAGATAACCACTAAGATATACTTACTTATTCACTTTATCTAAAACTAGGGATCTTTCTGAAATCCTAACCATTATTGTAATGTCACTTGTGCTTAGAGAATACCCTAACGTCTAATGTTATCTAAACCAACCATTGATACCAACTATAAGTCCCCATCCTTAATCCTTACTTAATCTTGAGTTATTACAAGATTACACATTGAGGATCTTTTCAGGTTTAGAGTTTTAGAGAATTGGATCATATAACATGCATGACATTCCACATTTAAACAAAGTGTCTACATAAAAGATAATATTAATTTTTTCCCAAAAATGGAAACATATTTAAAACAAAACATGGATTCTTTAATGAAACTTCCTTGACCCTATCATCACATCAAGTACCTTTCCATTGACCTGTGAAAAACAATTCAAAAACATGGGATGAGCATAAAAATCTCAGTAGGGGATATAAAAATATGGAAAGGAAACATGATTACATGAATACATAAGAATGAAGTCATAATTTACTGACAAAACATAAGAACTTTAACATACCTCATAAATCAAGAATAAATCATAGAAATCATAAGACATAAAGGTAACTTGAGGCATTCATAACATTCTTACGTAGGGAGTAACCCTCTTGTTTACGTTTGGAATACCCATCACAGTATATTCCCTAAATCTCTTCGGAGAAACCTTAACGTTTCAGTCCATCACATTACCCAATGCATTGGAGAGCTAAATCGGGCTCACCCACCCTTAGTTTATCACAGAACCACCCGTATTCATAGTAATGCCCAAGAACCTCAACATAATCATATCACAAAAAAAACATGCATAAAGGAAACTTAACATTTCCACCTTTCAATCACAAGATATAAATACAACACATTGATATAAAAACATTATAAAAACCATTTTCAATACCAAAATAAAAGAAAAGTGAAACATGGATTTTATTTTTCTTTTAAAAAAAGGTATGGCTTGTAGAGGAAGCCGAAACTCAAATAATGGTCACAACGGCTGAGAAGTCGTTGTCACCGCATAAGTATGATAAAAACATTCCCATTTGTCATTTATTAAATTCTTCATATAAAAAATATTCCTTTTGAATAAACATAAAAGTCAAAGGGGTTTATACACCGTATAAAATAAGGTTGTGTATAAAACAGAATATGCCTCAATGAAAGGAGATTGAGACGAAGTCCCATACAAAGACGGTATCCTTGGATTAAGGATAAATCAATTACATAATTATGTTTGCCAAACTAATACACTAGATATAAGTGGATATTAAGTGTAAAACAATAAGATGTTATTCACACATATTCATAGAACAATATATTCACGGAGTAAAAGCTTATCCCAAAGAATCAAAATTGGGTTAAGAAGTTCCCTTGCAAAAATTTGACAGCCTAACGGCATCACTACAAAATTCAGAAAATGAGTTGATGAGAGATAAAAAGGGTATCTCATCACTTGGAAATAAATTTTAATTCACTATGGATATAGAAGAACATATCCCAACATAATTTTATGTGAATTAAAATACATAACAAAACAAGTCTTTTAAAAAGAGGAGGGTGAAAGGTTCCCTTACCGACATGGGTATCTTTCGAAACATACACCCCGTGAAAGAAGGACAATACAGCATTGATGTAAATACTCATAAATGAAAGTATATTAAACAATGAGAAAAATAAGGTTCAGTACATACACCACTTAAAGGAAATTGTGGCAGATGTTGCATAAATCTCATGGAAATAAAAGTGAGATGAAAAATCCCTTACGAAAACTCGGCAGCCTAACGGCGCCACTTAAAACTTCAAAAAAATGAATTTATGAGATAAAATAGGGTCTCTCATAATATGACAATAAAAATTACATTATGAGTAATATAAAATAACATCCCCAAACATACGAAAGATTAGATTAAAAGAAATGACATAAAAGAGAGTACTTAAAAAGAAAGAGAGAGGTTAGATCTCTTACGCAAATTCGGCAGCCTAACAGCGCAACTCAAAACATCCAAAACGGATTGATGAGAGAAAATATGGTCTCTCATCATATTAACATAAGAAGTAAAGTAGGATTAATATAAATTAACATCCCAATCATAAGAAATATGAGCTTAAAAGGAATTACATAATAGAGTGTATTTAAAAAGAAAGAGAGGAGTAGGATCCCTTACCTCAAGTCCAACTTGTCTTGTTCGTTTCATTAAATTCATAAATAATAAACATTGGTCAATTTATAATTTCTTAAGGACCTCATATAAAGATTATTATTCGTTTCATATCACATTTTTTAATGTTATAATAATTGGTTAATAATATGAGTTCATATCAGATGTTTTTGTCGATGTTTGGTACATGAGTCAAAAGTTGAACTTGTTGGAAAATTATTTTCCATGTAGTTATAGGTACATCATATCCATAATAGTATTGATGTCTTAAATATCATATATATCCAGTATATATTAATTTTATACTATTCCATAGCATTTGGAGATAAAAAATTAAAAGCACCGTTCATTGAGACGGTAGGTCGTACGTACACATGAACGCTACTTTCATATTAATTGAATTAAAACAAAATGAGAGACATATATATATGTTATAATTTCAGAATGATATCCATAATTTATATGTAATATATTACATATATATCCATTATATATATGTACTTATAATATTACATAACATTTTGAGATAAGAAATGAAATGTACCGTTCATGGAGACAGTAAGCCGTACATACGCAAGAATGCTACTTCCATTTCTGTTTCAAATTTAATGGAATTAAAACATAATGATACATAATATTATTATAATTAAAGTATGGTATAATATATAATATCATGAAATATATCCTTTATAAGTTCTACATATGGTATTAATGAATCAAATCACTTTGAGGGGGCGATAGTCCGCACTTCCATAAATGAAGATATCGTGTTTACCCATAATGGAAACCATAAAGGTATGAAATAAATGAAAAATACAGAATCTTAAGTAAAAAATAAACATATTATATATCATATATAAATATATTTTCATCTTAATGGCCACATTTGAAGGTTTTAGAAGAATGTTGAACAATCATCGTTTTGTGAGCCAGAAATTCGCCATCCACAGACACAATATGTTCTTTAACCATTAGATATAGGTGTGTGTAAGTGTAGCTCGAATAATTATTCTAAAAACATCCTAGTATATTGAAGATACAATATTTGTTAAAAAATAAATGAATAAAAAGATTTTAGGGGGTTGGAGAATCAAAATAACATAGAATGACACAAGTGAAGACATTACCTTAAAATCGGGTAACTCCCTTTGGTTTGAGCTCAAAGGATTCCTTGGTAAGACTTCTGACCAAAGTGAGGCTTCAAGTAGTTATATAGGGATGTGGAGAGACAAAATGGGCAGGGGTGGGCCGAGAAAAATTCTTTGGATGTGTGGGTAAGGAGGTAGAGTTGGGGGCCATTTATAAGAGGAGGGGCACTCTTGGAAAGTAATGAAATGTAACTTTATTTGAAAATGAGTTTCGGATTTAAAAGGTCCCACAATGCTATAATTCTAGTTTAAGGTGATAAGGTTTCGAAATCCACCAATCTAATAGGTTTTGGACATGTGTAGGTCATAGATTTTAAATTATCGTTTCATTTTATTTAAATCATTAAATAACAAGGTCATCGCTACATCATCATGATCTCATAAATAATTTAATTTATTTAATGTCAAAAAATTATAATAAAAATACTATGATGTATGAAATATTTTTTTATTTCCAATGAATATTTATAGTCAAAATGATGACTTGGATAACCCCATTTAGAAATTGTTTTAGTAAAACATCTCATGTTTGTGTCATTTTTACTTTAACATTAAATAAAAAGGTATTTATGTCATTTTCCAACCAAAGTGGCCCCATGGGGTCCCCAAGTTGGACCATGGATTTTCTTGGTCGTCCATGACACATAAAATTAGGGTAGGACATTTGTCTAGGTCATTTCATTTTATTAAAACATTATTCTTATCTTAAACTACACTAATTACCTCTAATCGCGATTAAAAATACAATAAGTTACTATTCACCAAAAAATTATTCAAATCCCATTGAACCATATTTTACTTCTTAATGGCAACCATGTACATCAGATTTTTGAAATTCAAAACACAGAGGTGGTAAAATTTCATTTAAACGAAAAATTAGTCTCTTAAGTACCACTTAGTGGTTTAACTATTCATCAAAAATTGAAGTTTTTCAGAAAAAAACCAAAACTTCACCTTAAGCTATATTTGATATTCTGAATTAAAAAATGATGTCTATTTTACAAAATTCAAAACATATAAGTTTCATTAATTAATTTAATAATTAATTCCCTTTGTCAGAACAAATAGTGTGTTTTTATGAAACAAAATGTATCAAAAGATTGACACTAGTTTAAGTCCGATTTCAAAGTGAAATTATTTCCAACGACCACTATTGGATTAAATGGTAAAAATATATTATAATTTCACATTAAAACCAATTAAAAAGATAATCTAATAATATAAATAAATTAGATTAAAAAGAGGTTTTGAATTAAAATACATCATTTTTCACTATTCATTAAAAATTGAACTTTTTCGGAAAAATATCAAAAATTTACACAAAGTAAATTTTGATGTGCTGATTCTAAAGAAGAATTTTATTTTGTAAAATATAACACATAAAATTTTCAAAAAGTGGATTTAAAAGAGGTTCTCCGTCAAAAGGTGGTTAATCGACCTTTTAAAGAATATTAGAATGTTTACGATTAAAATTGGATTAATTCGCATTTTCAATCCTATAACATTTATCGTAAAGAGTAAAAATATTTGACAAACATATATAATCATTTTTTAGTTAGTTCTGTTCATTCCCGCCATTAAAATGGCTAGGCGTTAACTACTTTTTAAAATAATATTATTTTATTATTAGAGTGCAATGTAAGATTCCCCAGAAACTCGTTGTTGCGTGTTGGGTACGTAATTGAGCATAGAGTCCCCTTTAAAGTTATATTAATATTTTATTCACAAATATTGATAAATGTGAAAATGTCATACTCTTTATTTACCAGGGGTGTTACAACTATCCTAAGAATATCCTCAGAGAGTGTCAAACCCTATGTGATTTAAGGCCCATTATCATGTACCACGTTACCCCAAGGCATGCTTGAAGCAACTTGTCAGAGTTGTTTCCCCTTGGTACAACTGTTCCAGAAAAACACCCAATTCAAGTATCCAGACATTGATTTTTTTCTATGAAAATCCACATAATATATTCCTTAACAAAATTCTAGGATGTTATTATATGTTAATGCACAAAAAATATCTCTAGGTTTTGATCCCTAATCTATGTTTTATAAATATAGTTTCCATTTTTTCTACTAAACATCCTCTGATACCAAATATAAAGACCCGACCCTAGATTCCTATAACCGGTGGCTTATTTTTTTTCATTAGAATATAAAAAGGAAGTGGAATCCCAATGGAACAAATATTTTAGTATCATTAGAAAAATATAAATATATATACATAAATTAAACATTACAACTTAAAAGGAAAAACCTTGAACATAATAACTTCTTTTGAATCTCACATAATATACTATATTATCCTTACAAGTATTTTATAATATACTTCTACACAACCTAGGAAAAATAAAACATGTGAAAGTGGAGAACTAAAATGCTCAAGAAGGGTAGATAATATAATGTAAGAAAATATTGACACTAGGCACGACGAATAAAAAAATTAAGGCCTTTAAAAATATATTTGAGCATAATAGGGTAGGAATACAAACTGAATAAATAATGACACAAAGCATAACCGTGGATATTAATCTTTTAAAATAATCACATGGAATTTAAATATCTAGTTTTATAAAAAGATAATCCATTATTTTGTAAATTATTTAATATACCATCAAGCCCTCAAACAAGATATTTGAAAATTATTAAGGCATGGCCAAAACCGTATCAAAAAATGGGAAAGGCCTCGACCAATTCTATATTGGGTTTTTCACATTCAACATACAGATAAATCGAGGGGCTATAGTGGTCCCCACCCATAACATACTCAGGTTAATTCATTCCACATATGAATGGAGATATTCTTAAAAAAACACACAATCGTATTGAAACTCACATATGAAATGAAAATAATTTACCTCAATCATAAACACCAACCATTCAAAGTAACGTGGAGAGTGATTTCAAGATATCACATAAGTAGTAAAACTAATAATAAACCACTAATTACAATATTTTAGATTATATCATAAATTATTAGTCCCAATTACCCATAATATTCAACAAGTGATTTGAAATAGAGAAAATTTCTCTCATAGAATCATTCAGAAATTCATGATATAAATACTGTTTTACTTTGAAAAGAAGAGTTATTTTGGAAAAATATTTATATAAAAACGGGATTGAAATAATATTTTGTTATCATAATATAATGATTAATTTTTTTAAAATAATGGTTGATAAAAATAGATTATATAGTGACCTTGAAAATAGGTAAGAATTTGAGAAATTCCATTGAATCAGACTTGTATTTCAAGATGATGTTTTAAAATAATCATTTAAAATATGCATATCTCCAAATAGAATGAAGTTTAAACCCATGTACCAATTTATTTATCATTAAAAAATAATTTAGGATGAATATATTAGAATATATAGTAAATTAATTGGGATTAATAGAGATGAGGAGTAACTTGAATTAAAATGGAGGTTTATGTTTATAAACCCTTACCATAATTCGGAATATGTTCTTCTATTGAACTAAATGTATTGTAATATAAAATTAGTCATATTAATAACATAATTAAGAACATATTAGTCATTGATATGATTTATTATAATTTTATTGAGCTCATTAATGGTTGTTTTTATTGGTTAAAAGATTTAGTGTCATCTTTTGAGGGAGCATGTTTTCTTAGTTTTCATGATTGGTTCAATCGTATAAGATTATGGAAGTTCATGTAAAATAGAAATTGAAATACAGAATTGATGTTGTGAGTTATTATTTATCATCCATAATTTTAAATGATCAAATAAAATCTTTCACTATTTTGTAGTTGATTAATCATTATATAAAAGTTTAATTTTAAACGCATGGAATAATTTGGTGGTTTTTCAAAAACCACGAACTCATTTTGTTTTATAATTTAATACGATTTCTAAAAATAGAATCAAGAACATTAAATAGGATATATAAAATATTTTATGATCTATTTAAACAATAGTTTTTTAATGACTCGAATTTATGATGCTACTATTAATTGAAAACCTGTAGTCTACGAGGGTTAAAAAATAATGCATCTCGAACGGTGTTTTTGTTTTTAATAAAAGAGGGGGAAACATAGATGACAATGAAATATTTCATTACCATAATATCATTATATTAAACGTTTTTTTCATTAATTATCATAGAATTTGGATGTGGGTTGTGGATGGGGTAAAAGCAATAAAGAGAATTTGTAAATAAAAATGAATGAAAAAGGAAAAGAGGATTACATCTTGAGTACTCCTCCTTGAGATCATCCTTATGTCCTTTGGTTTTGGACATTTGGTGAGACCAAAAGGTGTACTATATGGGGAAGGTTATTGGTAAGAGTATTTGGTATATCTTAGTAACATATTTAATCTTTAGTTGTGTGAGAGGAAGAGGGGGTGAGGGGTTGTTTTTATACTATAGGAGAGGAGGGATTTTCCATTATTTTAATCATTATTTAATTATTATTTCTCATGTCTTGGAATAATATTAAATATTTTGATTAAAAATAATAACAATTACATGTTATTTTGAAAAAAAATTCCATTTACATCATCAATTACTCAATAATGATGCATGAATTCACTTATTTAGTATATTTCAAAAATTAATATATTTTCACTATTCAATAAAAAATCTAGTATTTTAGAAAAATCTCAAAAACACACCCTAGATAGTTTTTAATATCTAGGATTCAAAAAATGAGCTCTATTTTAATAAAATAGTTTTCTAAATAAGGGAAATATAAATTTTAATTACAAACTCCATTTCCTTAAATAATATTGTTTTTAAAATTATAGCTTTTTTATAATACCTTGACTAATTAACTATGGTATCATAAAATGATCAAAAAATCATAGAAAATGAAAATAATTCTTTATGAACACATATTATTAATTATAATTTAAATTAATTTATTATTTTTAAAATTGGTTTTAAAAATTTATTTCTTACAAAAAATACGAACAATTAATTATTAATGTTTGAAATATTCACTGTAATTTATAGGGTGCAAAAATTTCATTTATAAATACACGGGTGAGGTTACTATTCACAAGGGTACATTAAAATTCATGTGGCTAATTTTAATATCCTTTTGGTTATATTATTATTTCTAAAGTTGAAGATAGTATTCATAAAAAACATAAATTGATCCTTTTTTACATTGAAAACATACTTGATCCCAATAGTTTATATCTTATTTTGGAATGAAAAATCACTGATGTGGAAGTATAATAATCATTAGATCTTTTGGTAACAATGTGTTGTTTCATAGTGGCTATGTGTTTTGTTATTATAAGATATCTAACAAATTAAAATTATTTAGGAAGAACACTCCATAAATTAATGGGGTGTTATATTAATTGTGAAAATATTCATAACATAATTTATTTTTCATCAAAATAATTATAATTGTAAATATATATAATATAAATTACAACATTATATTTAATAGTCAATTTATTTAAAATATATATTAATATTAAAACTTTATTTCACTCAAAATAATAGTTTAAATTAGTATGTGTTTTCTAATAACATTAATTAATTAATTATAAATCTATAAATTATAATTATTTATATGTATTATTATTAATTAAGACACATAATTTTAAATTATTAAAAGTTATTAATGAAATTACTAGGTTGTTATAGACACACCATTTCACATTAAAATCCCATTAATATTTTCCTTAAATGATACTACAATGATTTATTTCTAAAGATTATTAAAAAAAATATTAATGTTTTCACAATAGTGGGATAACATTAATGCCAAAAACATTATTTCAATGTATTTACCATTTATTTTCTTGAATAAAAATTTTTACAATATGATTTTAAGAAAAAAAAATTATTCTCCGAAATAACTATTCTTTCTATAATTAATGGGGGTTTCTTGTCTCACTTTTAATTTTATGAGATGTAGGACATGAAAAAAACTATATCCTTGCATGTTTTGTATATAATTACTTATTATATATCATATCATGAGTCTTATTATTCATATGATATTTTATGGAATTAATAATTAACTATATCAATGTTTTATGGGACACTTTGGAATTTTTAATGATCATTTTCCTCACGGGATTTTCAATGATTTAATTATATTATTTTCATCTATGATTATGATCCAAATATTTCAATTTGGTATGAGACACAATTATTTAAATATAAATTTTGTTAGACATATGAGAAATTCATTAGACATATTATATGATGGGTGGGTACCACTATATCCCCTCAATGCATCAGTATGTCTCATGATAAAAATCAAAATTGGGTTTTAGATGAGACATTACCCTAATATTTTCAAAAGACATAGATGAGGCCTAGACAGTAGGTTTGTGTGGTATACCATAAAAATTCCCTAATTATGATATTATTAATAAATAAATCATGTGTTTATTCTAATAGTATAATAACTATGGTGAATTTTTTGGTGCTTATTTATATGAAATTGTTCATTCAATTTTTATTCATGCCATTTTTTGGTTGGGATTAGGTTTTTGGGGAATGAGTTAATAAATTTTCCTTATTATTTATGATATATTCCACTATATCACATAACATGACTAGGAATCTCTTCTCTCACATTTCTTATGATTCATTTCTGTAGGTTATGAAGAACAAAATGATGAATAAAATATTATGAAAGCAGTTTATGTCATATTTATCACGTTTTTTTGGAATGTATTATGGTTTTCATGACTATAATATTATTTTACAAGATTACATAACATATATTTCCTTAGGAATTTAATTCTTTATAATCATTCCAATGTATTAAAATAATTCACTGGCTTGAGACATCTACGGTCGGGGAATTACAGTTGGTATCAGTGAAAGTTTAGTAGAAACCTTGGATACTTGATTTAGAAAGCAAAGACTATGGAGAATAACAAAATTATATACATTAAAGGTAAGCATAGATAAGAATCCTAGAATTTTTTCAATTAATAGATTAGGTGGGTATTCCTATAAATAGATCAATTTATGGATACTACAAATGGATATGGTTCTGGAAGAGATGATCCTAAGGGTAACAACTCTAACAAGGTGTTCTGATATTGACTCGGGGTAATACGGTACACAATAGTGGGCCTTACTATGTAACAACATTGACACTACCTAGGGATATGCTTAGGAAAATTCCCATTTTTATCAAGTACCATAATGAAGGATTTATGATTCCAATATAACAAAAATATACGGTTGTAGGATTTATGATTCATAAATTTATGTTATATGCAATACCTTGTTTAGAGTTATAGAATGTTCAAAATTTTATTTTCTAATAAAATATGTGAAATTTTTTAGAAATTGTGCCTTGTATAAGGAATGATAAATTCACTAATTCACGTGATGAAAAGAGTACGAAGGATCATATCTTTCCTAATCTTAATCCAAAATACTAAAGGGAAATAGTCCACAAGGTATCCTCATAATAATAAGAAATAATATCATGTGTTAAAAACATAAGTAAATAATTATATGAGTCCCATGGATTTGAAGGGAAGAAAAAGAATAAAATGAAGGGAAAAAAAAGATAAAGGGAATAAGGGAATGAAGGGGTTTCCCACATGTGAAAACTATGGAAACAATCACACTGGATAATTTTTGAAAGTAATGAGTGTTTGTTATACGTTTAGAGAAAAAGGACACCATGTTTGTGATTTCAAGGGTATAAAAAAGGCTTCCAACATACAATTCATCATCTATGATTAAATGAAACACTATGTGAATTGATGTCCCAAGCATTCATGAAATATACCCCAAATGATGCTATTGGATAATTATCATGTTATTATTATTCCACAGATGAAGATGTATAATTAACATGTCTTTTCGAGAATTTTTTCATTTGAATATTTTATCTTAAATTTATTTGTTATAATAATTATGGAATATATGAGGACTGTTCTACATAACTTATTAATTAATGATTTAGACTAAATGTTGACTGGTAGCAAGAAAAATATTTAGCAGAATTTTAAACATGTTCGAAAACAAATGATTGAAAAATGAAACCTCTTTATATATTTCTAATTTATCAATAATGATGAAGAAATGATTAATTTTTATAAGTAATTATTATCATGGATTTAATTATTGACTTCTTGACATGTGTCATATGCTATCATTGATAGTGTTTAAAACACTTATGTATTTAATGAATATATCCAATAACATGTATCCTAGTTAAGGAATACAGAAGAATTACTGTTTCAAATAATGTTTTATGATAATTCGAGTTATTACCATATTTCTTGAGGATACCTGATAAAGTTATTCACATGTTTGGAATGTGAAAATTAGATCTTCTTCATGTTGTTCAATGGATAATGATAATATCATCATGGAAATTTAGATTACTTCTATCTAAAGTAGTGAATCATTATATTTTGAAAATTTTCAACATTTATGAATTGATTAAGTTAATCAATGTATTATGTTTTAGTGATTAATGTGTTAATTCACACATTACGGTCCCTCTTCTAAGAGATGAAGTATAAATAGTTCAATGTACAATCAAAGGATAAGATTGTTTTTATGAATTTTTTTTATATTTATACACTTATAGAGTTGAATAATTTGATAATTTAATGAAAAAATTATTTAATAGAATTGATTCCCATTATCATAATCTTTGTGAATGTCAATAATTTTTTTTCAATTACCATGGGTTACCGTTTTCAAGTAATAAACATTATTATGAACATGTTCTCTGTAACATTCCATTAGCACTTAATATATTGAGTTTTCATCTACATCCATATTTTTACGTCCCTCTAATTTCACCCCATTCGATAGAATAATTTTAGTAGTGACCACCTCATTTCCCTTAACCAATTTTTAATAGGATATTCTATTAACCCTATTTATGATGTGTAATTCCCAAAAGGAAATTTTCAAGTATCAACCATTGTCTCTCATAGTGATATTTTGAATTGCGAGGAAACAATTCTGGTGAGGGGAGAATAATTTAACACCCCATTAATTTATTTTATAATATTAAATAAATTATGTTTTGAAAAATTATAATTTAAAATTATTTATTAATACTTATAAATAATTATAACTTATATACATAAAATTTAATAATTAATGTGCTAAAAATTACTATTTTATAGTATTATTATGTGTGATATAATACATTAATATGAATATATGTATTTGATTTTTATAAATATATTATAGAATCAAATATTTTAATAATAATATATATTATAATTATTTTCATAAACAATAAATTTTGGACAAATATATTATTTATTAATATAACACACTATGGTTTTAGTGTTTATTTCATCATTCATAATTTCAATACATTAGATAGTTTATATGGACACAACATTGAATCTCTATGAGGAAACAATTTTTTTATAGTTATAACCTAGCCATTAAACATAATTTTTGCACATTTTCTATTTTAATTTTGAAAAATATCAAAACATCATTTTGTTCATTTAGTTATTTTGAGTCTGATATGATCATCTTAATTTTTGGTGAAATGTAACTGACCTTTTTGAATATTAATGTTATCTGTATGGATAGTAATTTACCCTTTTTAATTGTAATATGACCCTTATAAATAGTATCCAAATCCATGAAATTATAAATAAAATTATGGAACCTGATAAATGAATGTGAAAATTATAAAAATTAATAATTTAGTGTTGGTATTTTTGTGAGAAAGAAATATTTCATTACAATTTTATAGGTAACAAATTTTTTTAAAGAAAATAAATTTCAATAAAATGTATTACTAAATTAATATTTTTTCCTTGATGATTTTAGGATAATTAAATGAGACCTTAGATAATTTTCATGGTGTTATAAAGTCATTGAAAATTTTAAACACAATATTTTTAAAGAAAATAATGATTTTATTTAAAAATTTAATTTCATATATTTAGAAATGTAATTATAAAATTAAGTCCATTTTATAATTCTACATTTTTTAAAATTATTAGGGTGAATATTTTGGATTTTAATGAGATACATGAAATTTTGTTGAATGGTGAAATTCAATAATTTATGAAATATATAAATAAATGAATATCCGCATCATGCTTCAATCATGGGTGATGTAAACAGCCATAGTTTTGAACTCACATTAACTTATTACTATTTTTTGTCCTATGAATCAAGACTATTCATTTTCTTGGGTCCAAAATAATAAAATAATGATTAAAAGAATGCAATCCCCTCCTCTCCTCAACTATAAAATCAACCCTTCCAGCGTTAATTTTTTGTTTTAAAAAACATTTAAGGAATAAGTGAGAACCCAAAAATCACACCATTTTTAGTACTAAATGATACAATATATTTGTTAGAATATAGTTAGAGTTGGTTGTAATCATCCTCTCTAATAAATATCTAGGGATAGAATGTACCTTGGTGTCATGGAAGTCTTTTAAGGTCCCTTCATAGAGATGTTCCATGTTCTCCCATGATTGCTTGTATTTCTCCTTGTTGATCATCTACATGTTGAGTCCTCTAAAAAAAATAAAAACCTTCTTATCTATACATATTTTTTTCCATTTGGTAGAAATCACCTGAAGCGGTCTCATCTTCTTCAATTCCTTAATATCCATATCATCCTCTACCATTTCATCAGAATTCATCAAAATATCCATGTGTTCTAGCATTGATGACACCTATTTCATAGGGTATTAATTATTCCCTGCCTTATACAGCTTACCAGGATTAAGAATCTACTTATCAGTCATGGGAATAAAATAAAAATCATCCACCAGGTCCTTGGATATGATGTCCACCTCATACATGTCAAAACCATTGTGTTTGTTAGAGGTGGTTATGCCTACAATTGTAGGAGCCATCAGTGACAACATACCCTTGTATGTGTATCTAGTAACCTGAGGACTGGGTATATTAGAGTAGTCCTTCCTACTATGTGACCTCTAGTTTTTCATAATGAAGCTGTATGAATCCATAATTTTTTTATTTCCATTCTGTGATGATGATCATATGTAGTTCTTCTCTATGACCCATTCCTTTGACTCAGTGGAATATGAGGCCTCATCCATTTCCTCTTGAGATGCACCCATATACAGTATGGGGTACCATCCATTATCCATCCCTCCTAATTCCTCATTAAAAAGGAAATCCTTTTCCCCTAAAACAGAAATATGATTTTGAGAAGACAAAACTGAACCCCCAGATTTAATCTTCTCTACATAGGAAATTCTGGTTTGCATAATCGGTTTTTGAGTGGATGACCCGAGAAGCTAATACAAATCACTATAAGGGGTAAGTACCATATCCATTGAATCTCATAGCAACATCTGAGTTGGAATAAGTGGAAAAAATTACATGAACTTCTCTATTTTAACCACACTATGGAATGATCAACATCAGAGGAGAATCATAAGAGAAACCAAACTAGATCAAACAAGGAGACTATGATTAATCCTTTTAGGAGATATGTGACATTGGAAAACCTATTGAACCTATCGATCGAGGGCCTAAAATGACCGAAGAGATCCACTAGGGATTTATCATGAAGCACTGATGCCTATGTGAACTCCGGTAAGGAATGCAGAAGGGAGGGAGACCCACGGTGGAGAATGGGGACTATTGGGAAAAAGAGGATAGAGGGAAAATCAGTGAGTGAGTGAGGGTATGTGAAGGGAAATAATGGCATTTTCAAAGAGTGTTCGGGCATATCTTCCATTATCTCCACCTGATGAATACTCCACTGCACCTATGGTTTTATGGATGTTGCGATCATAAGAGAGGTTCTTTCATAGTCCTCATGTCTTAATTTATTAAAAGAAAACCCTCACCCCCTTTTCTCTTCACTCATATATGCAATGAATAATTTCAATGTTTATACCAAATATTGTACCATAGTACCTCCCCACCACTAGGATCATATTCCCTTAATCAAATTTAAAAACCCCTTCTCATATAAAGGTCCTTAAGGAGGATATTTCAAAAGTTAAACCCTCTCCCTTTTTCTTTTAATTTCATTTTTAGTTTGTTTAATATTTTTATCTTCTCCTCACCTCATATATCAAAATGATCATTATAACACTAATATAATTATTATTCTATAATTATATCATTTTAATGAAATATACATCAAAAATATAATTATTCTCTCTATTTTATATTAAAAATGTAATCATCACACCGTAGGTCCCAATTTAAATCCTTCTTAGGGAACAAACCTTCGTTCTTAATTTTTTCTTTCTTGACTAGGCATAAATCCATATTAATGGTTGAAAATATAAAAAAAAAATTAACTCTTATAATTACTTATTAACCACAATTTTTACATGATTCTAAATAATAAAAGAAAACTAGTTTGTTGTGATCGAAAAACAGCCATAAAAATCAAAATGATTATAAATAAATGACTTATCTAATGATTTATCCTCACACTGTGTTACCAAATGAATTATATAACCATTTATAATTTTTTGTGTTCATTAATAATATTTAAATTCAATATTGTATAATTATTTCCATTAAAAAAGATTTTTCGTACTTATAATCAAGGGAACTAATCATGAATATCATCCAACAAATAATATGGAATGACTAAATCCAATCTTACACCTTATAAAAAGTCCATAAATGAAATTAAAAAAATTATTCAATATTATATACATGTTTAATATGTTATGAATTAATGTTATAATGGGTATAATATCATGTTCCATGACCTTACTTTCAACTGAAAAACACATTCAAACATAAGGTAAGGGGTTTCTCATCTCACTTCCATTTTTGTGATATATTACTTATTTAACACTATTTCTTATGTGTGGTGTATGTATACTACCCGTTAATGTATAATATCATTAATATAATTATTTTCATGGTATTGAATATATTATATGAGGATTATTAATTTTGCGGAATATGATTCGATTGATTATAATGTGGTAAGGGGTTCGACCTATATTGTAATGTTTTCCATTTGATTATTCCGTCACTATACTTAAAATTTTTTAATTATTATTTATTTTTGGGTAAATCATATATATTATGTTTTTATTTTAAAAAATAATATATTTAGATATTTTCAAAAAATTTATGGGGATTATATTTTTTAATATAGTTCTCATCATAATTTTACTCAAAAAACAGTCTTGATTCAAGGGAAATTCTCAAATTATTTCCCATTATCAAGTGCAATATGAAATATGTTTTAAGTCATCATATCTTTTTTTAAACCAATAATTTTATAATAAAAACCTATCTTTTTTCATTTCTGGTTTATATAAAACTAACATGCCATTCCATTTTAAAATCTCTTTAATATTTTCTTTAAACAACACTAAAATGTTTTATTTCTAAAGCATCATTAAAAATTATTTTTAAATGATTTCACTTTAGTTGGACTGTAATTATTCCTAAATAACAATTTAAATTTATTTCTATTTTTTTGGATATACATGATTACAATCTTATTTTATGGCAAGTAATATTTTTTAAGTCACTCTTCATTCTAAAATAATAGGGGTTTTCTTGTTTCTCTTTTAATTCAATGATTTTTTCAATATGTCCGCCACTTATTCAATGAACATGATGTATGGAATTTCTTTTTATATATCAAATAACATGTCATATTATACATATTATATTACATGAAATTAAGAATAATATTCTTCAATGTTTTATGGGACACTTTATAATGTTTGAGGATCATTTTTAACAATATTTTATCAATGATTTACTTATATTAATTTCATCAATGATTATAATTAAAATATTTCAAATCTTCTATGACACTTTGGTATAATATATTTTTCAAAAAATATGAGGAATGAATTATAATTATCAATATATTTATGGGACCCACTATATCCACTTGATGCATCGGTAGGTCTCATGGGACAAAACAAAATTGGGTTTTGGATGAGGCCTTACCCTTGTATTTTCATATGTTTTTATTGGGGCGTTGGTGATTGTTTTATGATGAACACCAAATGATTTGCCTCATAATGATATTAGTAATTGATAAATCATGTGATTATTTGTCTAATAGAGTATACATGGTGATGTCTTGTTTGATTTTTATATGACATTATTCATTCAGTTTTTCTCCTTCCATTTTATGCTCAGGATTATGTTTTAGTGGCATGAGTTATTCACGTTGACTCATTGTTTATGATATCTTCTACTATATCACATACCCTTATTGTGAATCTGAGAACTTCACTTCTTCAAGATTCTTTTCCCTTATATATGAAGATGAATAAATGAAGTAGTTTTTCATGGATGTAGTTTATTTCATATTATATCATGTTTTATTTTTCATTTTCTAAAGTATTATGGGTATTATGACTATAATATTGTCATTCAAGGATTATATGATGATCGTTACTTCAGGATTATATTCCATCTAATCATGAAAATGTATTAAAATAATGTTGCAGTTCTATACTTCTAGTGCTAGGGTAGTACACCTATGATTTATATTTGAATCTATCTCCTTTTAGTAATGTATTATATTTTTATAGGCCTAAATTTATTTATTTTTGTAATATTTTTATATTGAATTTGTATGTCATGTCTTTTGGAAGAAAGGAAATTTTATATCGGTTATTGGAACCCATTTTTATTATTACTAAAAGAAACCACATTTTTGGGTTACATCAGAACTCTAAAAACAACTTGTAATCATTATAGGGATATTTTTAAGTTGTCTAACCTATGTTTTCATTCTAAAATATTTTTATATAGTTCTATAGTTCATATATATAGTTCAATTTGTAGTGGTAATCTATAGTTCCTATTATATTTCTAACAATATGTAGTTCCTTCTAACTACATATCTACTATAGTCTATCCACAAATAGTTTCTATATAGTTTAATATACCTAAATTCCTACAATAGTACTATCAATTTTGAAATTCTATAGTAGATAAAAAACAAGTAGACATTGTGGGTTAAACATATGACTGTAGAGTACTAGTGAAAAACCATAAACCACCAAGATATTAGTCAACATGATTTTATATTGGTTATCTATAGTCTATATGTAAATTTAGTCAATACATGAAAAATTTTAAATGAATTACAAAGAAGAAAATTTTTAATTTATGAAACCATTTATATTATCCCTTAATTTAAATTATAATATTTTCTTTTATAATTAATATTATAAATTGACTTAATTTGTTTAGTTTATCCATATAGTGATGTCAAATTTGTGTACCACGATACCACTTTGTGTTTGAATCATACGAAATGTATGAGTAAAATTTCTAATGTTTATATTATTTATAAATGTAATTAATATCTAAATTAAATTTATAAAAAATATTTGTAATAACAAATTTACAATTAAATTTATATATTAATTAGTTTCATTATTTTGTTAATGTTTGTTGATGAACAATGACATATGAAAATAAAATTGGAAAATATAGTCCACTATTATAAAGAGACTATAGGAAAATAAACTAGTTGCATTATTATGAGATTTTAAATATTACTATTTATTTCAATCAAATTAAATATGTCATTGAGTTTGTTTATTTTTTACAAAATAAAATGTATTGGTAAAGTTTGTACCTATGATCATTTTATAGAAATGTGATTTTTAATGAAAAAATTTTATATTATCTATCCTAGATGGGTTTTCATGATTTCTTTTATGAAAGTGTATTTTTTACAAGATCATTGATATGTTAAAAAAATTATTGTTTGTATATAGAGTAGAGACTGTAAAGTCAAATTATTTTAATATAGTGAATTTGTGTATGAATTAATCATTTCCTATAATATTTATTGGTGATTTATTAAAATTGAATTTGGTTTAGTTTTATTTAATAATAAGTGATTAGCATTTAATAGTACTTATGATTATAATTTTAATTATTTTTTAGATGATTATTATTCCATGGTTAGTTATATTATTAATATTGGGATTTGTCTAATTACTTGGGGTATTTTTAGAAACATATTTCTTGATTAAATTAAATGTGGAGAAATTTTAGACTGGCTTTATAATTTAATTAATCATGGTTGTTTTTTGTTGTTATATTTGATATAGGTTTTTATTAATTTTATTAGAGTAGGTCAAGGGGATGTTTTTAAGGATTTACATATTTTAAAAAATTGGATATATAATCATGGTTATGATAATCATAAATATATCCAAAATTAAGTAATAATAATTTATAAAATTATGAATATAGATTACCAATGGTCCTGATTTTCATAACCAAGAATATAGAATTTTAAATGTCTTATTTTCATGGTTTTCAAAAATGGGGACTATATTTATTATTTATTCATGGATTCTTTATATGAGTTTTTGCTAAAACCCTATTTTGGTAATGCTTATAGGAAAATATTCCTAAAATGTATTTAAACATTATAGTGGTGTTTTTAACCGAAATTCACATGGATTTTAATTATAGATATATATTGTATATATTGTAGTGATAACCATTTAGCATCTCTCATAGATATTTTCACGTGAAATATGTTATTTTAAAAAAATGATGTGTAAGGATCCTTAAATGACCCATATAAAGGAATTTTTAATTTCAGCATGAAAAAAATAAAACCGTAGTTTGAGAATTTATGTAAGTCAAGTCATTAAATAATTTTCCATTATAAAATTTAAATATAAAAAAACCCTTTAAGAGACATTTAATTTTGTAGAAAATATTAACATTTTGATGTACATTTGAAAGTAATTAAATGAATTAATGATATGTATTGATACATAGGAAAAATATATTCCTTTAATTTTTATATAATATTATATTCTATTGGTATCGAGAGAAGGTTGGCCATGTGGATTTGGCTAAATTGTGCATGGTTAACAACATCCATGATTAATATGTTGATTTAATGAAATTGTTTTATCCACATAGACAATAACCATGTAACTCCCCATTATTTTATAAGTGTTTCCCAATAAATATATACTATATGTTTGATAAATTTTGATTCATGAAATACCAAGCCAAATTGAATGTGAATAATTTTAAATCCATTACAATATTACAATAGAAAATGAAATACATTGAATGATAACTTAATGAATCATTAATAATAAATTTACTTAAAGAATGAAACTATATAGAAATAAAAATACTAAAATGTTGAATTTCTTATCGTCATAATTTTCCATGAAGATTATATCACTAATAATAACTATAGAAACAATAAAAATTGTTATAACCATGATTAATATAATAAAAAATAAATTAGGTAAAAGGATAAATGATTTTAGATATGTACGTAGGGATATTTATATGAATGTTATAAAGACCAATATTTTTCATAAATAAATATAAAATCTTATTAAATGAATAATCAATAAACATTATGATACACAATATAATTGTATAGGACAAGTGTCTTTGTAAACAAGGATAAATAAAAAATTGGTTCATAAGATATCCACACTATAAATGAAAAATTTATTTTTAAATATCATCCTTTTGAGACATATCATACATAAAACCATTCTCCAATATCGAGATAAAGGAATAACGAGAAAGTGTTTGCTTAGATATGCAGTATGGGTATGCAAGAGAGATAGAAATTATCACATTAGCATAACATGAGAATAAGGTTAATATAACATTTTATTAACATTTTATAATTTAGTTTTTATAAAATATATCATAATCATTATTCATCTCAAAATTCCTTATAGTTCATAAAACATGATTTATAACGGAATCAAAGAACATAAGAAATGAGTGCATAAAATAAGAATATGGCATAAGTTTATTACATATGAACCATCAGAGTAAATAATCTATTTAGTTGAGGATAACATCAAATAATTTCATAGTGGATTGTTTTCAATATCAATTCAATCATATCCTTATTCAAGGTTGTATTCCAAAACTATCATAGTGGGAAACCCCTTACTAAACCGGGGTCACTCCCCATTCCAATTATTATAATCCATTGAGATATCCATATTATCTAATTGATTTGGGGGAATATAAAATTATATTTACACTTATCATATAATAACCCATTAATTTCTGGAATATGATCATGAACCATTCATCGTTATTACAAACCACGAAAAAATGATCTTAAAAATTTCTACACGCCCTCACTGGATATCCCGTTGAAAATAAATGAGGATCATAAAAATTGTATCATCATAATCATAAATAATATAGATAAATAATTATGATTACATCCAGGGATAGAAACCATAATATTGAAAATGTGTCATCAATGGATGTTGTCATAAATGAAAACCCTTTTAATGATCAATGTGAATATGTCGTGAACAAAATACACTTTTAATTTTTTTAATAACTACATTAAAATCTAAAAATTACAAAACTATTATGTAAAATATTTTATATAAAAAAAATAAAAAGAGGTATATAAAATAATAATCAATTAATTTAGTGATAATTATGGCACAAGGTAATTAAAAACGGTGATTCCTTTCTAATTTCTAGTAGAAATGAAGAAGCACTACATTTAGAAAACATACTGAAGATTCCATTTAAATTTATTTTATAATAGGAATTCCTGGTTAAAAATTAACCTAAAAATAATATGATAATATAAACTAAAATTCATGAAACCATTTTTAGGAAAAATTTATATGAAAATAAAAATAACAACCGAAGAGTGAAGTAAATTTGGTTTACATAAAAACATTTTGTTGGTCAATTCAGTTCATAAAGAGAGTAAAATGAAATGAAAAAATGTAGTATAAGAAAAAAATTAGTGGGGGTGTAATTATTGGGTTTATTTAGTTATAGTTCATAAAATGTTATCATCATAAACCTGATCAAAAACAATATTGAAAAATAGAAAGATTTTAATACAAATCTCTTACCTCAAAATTGACCTACATAAAAAGAACCATAAATGAATATTTATTAAATTTGATTAATTATATTTCTTTTTGAAAATCAAGTGAATATTAATAATATAATATATGATAAGTTTAAAACATTTCAACGGACAATTATTATTAGTTTATCATTAAAATCATTGTTTTTAGGTATTAAGTGTTTCAATATTCGTGAGAATTGTAGATTGGTTGTTCTGGTACTTGTACTTTGAACATGTTTCAATCATATATATAATTTTTATAATTTTGTAAAAATAGTATATATTCTTTGCATTTACATATATATTAAATTTCATCTATAAAATGTGGTTATAGAAATATGAATGACACCGTTCATAGACTCAATAGGTCTTAAAAACACGTAAATGTTGTTTTCACATTTTAATAGATGGAATAAAACAATGGTAAATAATGATTCATAACTAAAAAATTATTATTGTATAATATATAATATATAATTATCAAATATATCACTATTACCATAGAAAAAAATCATAAATGAAAAAATCAACTCGGTTCATGTAGGAAGTAGTCCATATATAGGAACATGCGATATTATCATATTCAAACAGATTGGAAGGTAAGAAGATAGATATGATATTAAAATTAAATAATCATGTATTTGTCACTAATATAATATATAACCCTTATACCTATTATAATATCAATCTTTTATGGATGTTAATGGAAATTGAGTTATTCTACTATGTGGAGGTGGTAGTCGCCTGATACACATGAGCGATATTTTAACTTACCATTTTATATAAAATTGGGTGATTATTTGTGGTTTCTTAATCTGAATAAAATTGTAGTATATTGAGGATAATGAATTTTTTAATTCAGAATTAATACAATATATTTATATAAGGTAGAAGATGAAAAAATTTGAAAGAGGTTGGGTTGGATGATGTATCGTCTTTAGTGGACATCATTTAGATCATTTCATGATGTTCCATGGAATGAGTATTAAAAATAAAAGATTCTATAATTCATTAATACAAAAAATTATAACAGAAATGGGTATGGTTTGGTTTTTCTACAAGTGCACAAGTTGCGTAAAGAAGAAAAAGGAGGTGTATCATTTTATAAGTGGCATGAAGAACATACTTAAAATTTCTTAAAGGAATAAAATATAAAAAACCATTCAGAAGGAAAATCCATCAAGATGGAAAAATATTTGGAGGAGGGGTAATATTAAGTTGAAATATTAATGAAAAATTGTATTTATATTTTTTAAATTTTAAAATAAACCCTTATCTATTACTATGACCTCACCCCTAGTAAAAAAAATTTAAAAATAACCATGGTGACTGTGTTATTTATCAGAAAATATTCATACTCACAAAAAATATGTTGAAATTATTATATGAAATAAATTATGAAGTTTTAAAATACAGAAACCATTTTACTAAATTTTTATCACATAATTTGAAGTACTTAATTTAAATTAATCTTGAATATGCGATGAAAAGTTGTTTTTGAAAAAAAATGTTTCCTAAAGACCAAATTGTTTTAATAGGTGAATAAAACAAATAAATTAAATTATTAACATAAATAGTATTCTTATAAATATAATTCCATTAAATTATAATTTTAATTCTCTTAAAAGTTATGTAATTCAATAAAAAAAGTAAATGAAAAGGCTTTATTAAACAATAATGAACATTTTACCTTATCATTAAAAAATTAATATGTTCATAAAATTGTAAACATTATCTCCAATATAATATAGACATTATTATTTAAAAAATGAGGTTCATTTTTTGAAATAAATTTTTTTAAAATTGGAAGATATTAATATTTTTTTTTTCAAAAATAAATAATTTTTATGTAAGAGATTTTTTATAATGCATAAAAAGACTTTACTAAATATTATATACTTATTTATAAATAAATTTTCATTATTAAAAATACTTATTTATATATATATATTCCTTTTAATTCTTCCATTTTATTAACCAGACTATACTGACATACTACATTATGGTTCATTAAGACTTGGGGTTGCATGTATTACCTGATATCAATGAAATTAAATTTATTTGAATAGAAAAATATCCTAAAATTTAGGAGTTTTACATTGGACCCAACATATGTTGAAATTGTCTCTCTAATTTTAGTAAAATAACACAAAAAAATTGGATATTATTATTTCATCTCATCCTTTGGTTCCGATATTGTTTTATTGAATTTATGATTCATACAAAGAATATGAACCGGATGAGTAGCATTGTACCACAAAATATTATTTATACTATACAACATCACTATCAGTTATTCTTTATAAGAGATATTATGATTATATGGTATGACCTATGAGTTTGATGAATTTTATGGATCAGTTATGTAGTTCCATAAAAGGGATATATAAAACACATCATGATATTGGGAGAGCTTCTATGAAATATCCAAGTGATGAGATACCATCCCTTCAAGATCAAGAATTCCAAAGGTGAAAATATACACAGGGATCAACTATCTCTACTATATAAATATCATATCAATATTCCAATGATAAATTAATAGTTACACATTCCCAGTAACATCAAATTTTAGATTTCACTAATGAGTGGCAGTATAACATTTCTTTCAACCCTAGATTATTTAATATTTTTTTAATTGATCTAAAATTGTATTCCATTTAAACAATTAGCATAGGCCCCAATAGAGTTATTTCATCAAATTAGTCCCAAAAGGTATAGTATTCACTTATATATATAGTGGTATTTATAAGGTTCCAAAAAAATCATTGATTAAATTATATTTTTGTGAGAAAACATATTCTATATATGATCTTGTTCCAAAAAACATTTTAAATCCAGATCGCATGACTTCAAAATATCCACTATTGTTTTAATACTTCTCTAAGAATGAATATATGTAATGTCCGGGACCTCTATGGTCCATTACATTGTAAACATTTGATGTGTTCAAACACGAAGCATGTTACAATAATAATTTATGATAATAATAATTAATAACGGTAGTGTGAAAATATTTGGTGTTAATTAGATTAAATGGTTTTAATTTAATCATTGTGAAATAAAAGAAATAAAATTGAATGTATTTAATTAAATGAGGGGAGGTGCATGGTTTCATTTTGATTTATTTAAACATTTAATAAATAATAAATTATGTGTGTAATGGGAGGCTGCTCGGCGTTGACTTAATGGTGTTCGGACATGGTCAACACGGCGAACGTCAATAATAAATATTATCAATAATAATAATTGGTGATTAGTTAATTAATTTTAATTGGGGATTTTTTATTATTATTATACTAAATAATTATAATAATAATGTTGGATTAAATTTTGAAAAATATGTTAATAATTATTTAATGAGATTTAAATTTTGAATTCTATGAAATAAGATTTTAGATGTGGGGATAAATGAGAGATGTTATTATTTATGATAATTTTGTTAAAAATAATTATAAAGGATTAAAATTGGGGTTGGGGAATTCCACATGGAGTAAAGGGGAGGTGCCACTTTTGATGAGTGAGTGAAAATCGTGGAAGAATTAATGAGATTAGAGAGAGGGATGTAATATATGATAATAATGAAAATAGATAAATACATATCAAAGGATGAGTTATTTGTGGCTTTTGCACTGTACACTTCAATGTTTCATTCGTGAATGAGTTTTGAGATATGATATAATTAAAAAATTAATAATAATAATAATATAATAATATTGTTATTATTAATTTTGTTGATAAAACATTGTTTTCACTATAACTCCTTTGTGCGAATTCAGTTTTACAGACCGTCAGCGGTAGTGAAAACCTGACTTCGAGAGAGAAATTATGAGTGAAACATTTGATGTATTTTTGGGGTTTTGGATTGGGTACCTGAAACTCTCGTGAATTAAGAGATTTAATATTATTATTAAATCATTGACCTGCCATAACTCCCACTTCCGACGTCTGATTGACTTGTCATCATTGGTGATGTGATTCTACCGTTAATATGGTCGATTCAAGTCTAATATTGGATATTGAATTATGATTCATGGATAGGGTCTACGAAACAACCAATAATTATATCATTATTATTATGGTATCTTATATCCAATGTATCTCACTCATACGATATCGAATTGATGAACCGTCAGCAGCAGCTTAACCCTGAAATTATGACGGTCATTTTAAGACCAATGATGAATCCCTTTTTATGAATCATGTCTCGGGTCAATAAAACACCTACTATTAATTGAAGTTATTATTATCATTAAACACATGGAAAACATGTGACGTGTCATGTGTTGACTAGTAAAACAATGTAACAGTTGTACGGTCACGTCGTGTATTAATTAATACACGCTGAATACCATTTTAACTTTTTGATTCCTATATAAGATAGGGTCACATGTTATTTATAGACATATCCTCTTCTCCGCACGGTGACACTCCTTGATGACCTAGAAGACTTCCTCTTATATTCTTCATCCAGAATCTGATCGTCGATCTGTCGGTGGATGTGGGATTGGGTTGACGAGATGAACATTGTGCACCTCCTTCCTTTCCATATTCTTTGACTTCCTCTTCACAATTTCCTACTAAGGAGATTGCTAATATTTGATGGGAATGACACTCTTCAATGAACATCATCTTAATCGTACGTTTTAACCTGTTCTTATTCCTTCCTCGATCTCCTCTTTTTATTCCCCCTTTCTAGCCTATGAAAAGTGACACCTTAAACATTAATGGAGTCACTCTTAGTTTTTTCTGTGGTTGTGCTGCAACATCCTTGGTAGGACGTAGTCATCATGACGAGTGATCAAAATCATCTTAGTGGTTTTTCTCAAAGAAGGACATCACAACCTGTTCAGGTAGGGATATTACCTTTGTCTATCTCTCTTTTTTACATCATGAGGGGTGGGAATTATCTTTTTTTCATGAGATACAGTTGAACCAGTAAATAATGATAATAACTGGTTAAAGAAAGGGGTTGTGCAAATTTTGTTGATATTGCCTTTTTATTTCCATAAATTCTTATACTTTGATTATGTTGTGAATTGAATAGGATTATTCCTACTAAAAATCAGGGTCGTTGGGGGCCTTTTCTTGTGAAATTAAATGTTTCCCTATTTTTACGGATTGTTTTGTGGATGGAATTTCATGGAATGTGGAGATAGGTTAATCATGTATTGTTGGATGATTAAATGAATACCTGGAACCCTTGTATGACCACCCTAGTTAAGCTAAATGAATGAATGAATTTGGGGGATATGGTTGGGCTTTAATTATGTGAAGGGGTGTTTCAAGAGTTGTTGTGGAACGGGTGATCATCGGGGATGCGATTGGCTTAGATGTGGGTTGGAGTGTATGATATTGTTGTGATGGGTAGCAGAGCTGCAGTAAAAGGTATCAAAGGGATGATGATGTGGTAAATGTATTTTTTCCGATGTGTTTGGGCTTATGGTGTTGGCAGTAGGGCTTCAGGGATGGGTTGAGTATATGAATAAAAGTGTAAGAGTTAACTAATGAATTGTGGGGCATAATAGTTGATTAAATACATAAAATCAATGGAATTGATTGGCTGATAATAGAAAATTGTATTTTGTTTATAGTGTTTTTCTAACATTATTTGTGGTTGGAAGAGATATGTTTTATGAACGATTGATCTATTTTTGTTGTTGTTCTTTGATCGATAGTAAAGGAACTGATAATCTAAAACTGTTGAAACATGAAATGCTTAATGAGGTTTGGGGCTGTTTATTGTGTGCATACATTTGAGGTAGCAGTGTCGAGGAATGTGCTCAGATCATTTGTGTAGAAGATTTATGAAGGGCTGAGTGGTTGTTATAATTATATAAATCTATACATTTTATGTTTCTTTTTGCACCCCGACCATGTTGAGCACTATGTGATGAACACCAGTGGGACGGGAGGGTGAGATTCTCAAACATCTAAATGATGGCTGGTTGTTGTTTTTCACTGTGCTCCCTCTTATAGGTTATATAGCCCAAGATCCTTAGGGAAAGTTATGATAGATGTTTCCTAAGAGTCTTCGGGATGAGGATGTGATATGTACCCAGGTGTCTTTGGGATGAGATGTGATGTGGTTCCTAGGTGTCTTCAATATGAGATGTGGTTATGGACGTGGATTGAGTGTTGGCAGGATACTATGAGCTTCGTATGGCCAGGTTTCAGCACCAGCTCGAGCTTTTTATATCCAGGTTGCGGAACTATCTCAGGAAGAGGGGGAAGCATCAGAGTGTCAGGCGTGAGGGCTTGAGAAGTATTCAGTGGGAAGGTGGGGCAGGGTACCCATAATTTGATAATATTACTATAATACTCTCTTGAATTGTGATATTTGGGGAGTGTCGCTTGTGAGGATGGGTGGATAGATTCCTTACTATGTTTTGGTTCCTTCTATTTTCTCACGGGGCATAAGTATGTCTCCCCACCTGTGCACGAGAGATTTAGGTTTTCCTACTGAGTATACATGTTTTCTCACCTTACGTTTACTTTTAGGTTTTCAAGAAGAATTCAGGGACCGTGCAGGACCTTGCTAGTTGGGCATTAGTGTTTTGCTGGTCGTAGTTTTTTCATTATTTTTTTGGTATTTTACTTTGGAGTTTTTCTTATACTTGTACTTTTTTTCAGTATTGTATAGATCATTCATATAGGTTCGGTTTTTTTTATTTTCATTTACTTATTCCTTCATCATCTGGTGTTTCACACATCATATTTCCCGATCATAAATAATAGAAAGGGTAATGCCAACCTTATTTTTGAAAACTCATACCCTTGGTGCTCGCCGCCACTCCAGGTCCTACTGGAGGCGGGACTCAGAGGTCATTATCTCACTTTCACCATTTCCAGATCAGGAGGGTAAACTTTGGTGGGAGGGGGTCGTGAGAGAATGGTATAAGAGGTGATGGTTGAGAGATAAGATGGATTCTATAGTTAGGCACAATGATGAATGAATGGGATGTTAGGGAAATAGTGTTGGCAGATCTTGGCGCATGTCATAGGCCAGGGAAGACTAGCTAGGACATGAGATTTTAGGGCCCCTTTTGATCTGATGCTAGGACTCTGCGCTTACCGAACAACCAAGTAAGACTACAATGATTGCAGGGTAGAGACCCTAGGGACGGTACATTAATCATCATGATTTGTGTTTTACTTGACATGGGTGTTCTTGGAAAGAAATAGAAATAAAATGATAAAATGAAACCTTGAGAAAATATCCTTACTACTTGGGCTTAGGAGTTCATTGTTTGCAGTACATCTATAGCACCTGGATGTCGGTCCTGGGTGACTCGGGCAGTCGAGGCCCAGCAGATTCAGATGGTCGATCAGCTAAGAATTGACCAAGAGGAGGAAGACGACTTGGGGTAGTGCACGTTTTGTGGTTTCCAGCAACAGATCCTGAAGAAGTATGAAGGCAGCACATCAGATATAGAATCTAAGAGTTAGTTGGTGGAACTCAAGATCACCATTGGGCTGATCATTGCTCCATTAGATTACTGGGTTCCTCTAGCAGGAAGCCATCTGTGAGGAGTGGCACATCAGTGGTGGATGCTTTATCTTTGGAAGGGGAAGGGGAGAGATGTTCTATTGGCTAACATCGAGAAGGAGTTCTGCGAGGAATTTATTTCCTCAATGAGGAAGGCTGAGAAGAGGCAGGAGTTGTTGTCTCTCTGACAAGGATGCTTGTATTTATGGGAACTAGGTGTCATGTTCAAGGTTCTCCTTTGTTTTTCCCCGAATCTCTTTCCAGATTAGGATTACCAAGACAGTCATTTAGAGGAGGCACTTCACCCCTTTATTCGGTGCGCGGTGACCCCTTTCACCTTACCAACGTACCTGTAAGTACAGAGGAAGTTATAGAGAATAAATAGGATGCACTTGCTAGTAGGACCACCACAAGAGAGGAGTCACCCAAGTTAGTCCATGAAGGAGGCGGTCATCAGTAGATCCCCAACAACATAACCCTCCAAGTTTCGACCGGCAGGGAGCATACATCAGTAGGTCCCATAACAATATCATGATTTCCGCTCGTTTTCTATGGGCTAGGGACCGAGTTGATTTCCATGTGGGAATCATTGGAATCATGGAAGACAATTCCCTTTTCAGAGTCATTATGGAGGGCCTGACAAGGTTCAGCCCTAGCCCCAACACTAGTTCCCAGCCCGACCCTTCCAACAGCAATAGGCTCTAGTCCCTCAAAGGGGAGCTGGAGCAGGTGGTGGCCAACCACAAGGAGTTCCTCATGGACCCCAATCGGGACACAGTCGAGGAGGAGGACATCAATAGATATGCATATGAGTGGGACACGGACAGTTTCACACAACAGAAGCGGAAACACTAGAAAGGCCAGAAATCGAGAGAGATGTTTTCTGTTTTACTGAAATTCTCTTGTTTATGTTTTGTTTAAATTCATAAGCATCACTCTCCTTTCATGAAACTCATTATCACCCATGATTTGGGCTTGGACCTTGTTTTTCATGAGTCTATAATGCTATGATTTTTCCCTCTTTCCTTTAAATGTGTGTAAAGGGTCCTAACATGTGGGGAGTGGAGGACCTGATCCCCAATCAAGATGCATTAATGTGGATGTGATTAAAACCATGTGGGTAAGTCAGTGCCTCTCAATGAGAATAGTATCTTGACATGGGAGAATGAATTCCCTAATCAATGTGTTGGGTTAGTGTGTTTCTTGTTTTCTGCGGTGTTAGGGGAAATGTGTGTATGAGATATCCAAAATTATCGTGGTGGGAAGACCAAATACCTAATAAAGATGCATTAATGTGGAAGCGATTAAACCCATTCGGGAAAGTCAGTACCACCTAAAGTCGAAAATATATGACATGGGGAAGGAATTCTGTGACTCATATAATTAGGATAGTGGTTGGATTCCTGTTATAATGAGAGCCCTATGAAGTCTCTTGCATGGTGATTTTTCGGAGCATTCGCCTTTTTATGGGTTGGTTTTTAATTCATGAGGACGATAATGTTTTGAGAGGTATCTGTTGTAATGGCTCAGACCTCTCCGGTCCATTACTTTATAATAAGATGATGCAGTCAAACACAACGTGTGTTATAATAATAATTTTTTATAATAATAATTGATAAATGTGGTGTGAAAATATTTGGTGATAATTAGATTAAATGGTTTTAATTTAATCATTGTGAAACAAAATAAATAAAATTGAATTCATTTAATTCAATGATGGGAGGTTCATGGTTTCATTTTTATTTATTTAAAATTTTAGTAAATAATAAATTATGCGTGTTGTGGGAGGCTGCTCGGTGTTGACATAATCGTGGCTGGACATTGTCAACGCGAAGAACTTAAATAATAATAATAATAATTATTAATATTTGTTGGAGATTTAATAAATTTTAATTGGGGATTTGTTATTATTATTATACTAAATAATTATAATAATTAATTTGGATTTAATTTTGAAAGAACCGTTAATAAAGATTTAATGAGATTTAAATTTTGATTTCAATGCAATGAGATTTGAGATGTCATGATTGATGAGAGATGTTATTATTTATGATAATTCTGTAAAAACCATTGATAAAGGTTCAAAATGGATGTTACAGCATGCCACATGGAGTAAAGGGGAGGCACCACATTTTATGAGTGAGTAAAAACAGTGGAATAATTAATGAGATTGGAGAGAGGGAGGTATTATATGATAATAATGAAAATAGATAAATAAATATCAAAAGAAGAGTGATTTGTGGCTTGTGCGCTATGCACATCAATGTTTAATTAGTTGAATTAGTTTGGATATATGTAATAAATAAACAATTAAAAATAATAATAATATAATATTTTTATTATTAATTTTGTTGATAAAACAATGTTTTCACTATAACTCCTTTGTGCGACCTCGGTTTTACGGTCCATCAGTGGCAGTGTGACCCCGAATTCAAGACGGAAGTTATGAGTCCTATATTGGATGTATTTTTTGGGTTTTTGATTGGGTTCCCGAAATGCTCTTGTGTTAATATATTTAATATTATCATTAAATCTTCGACCCACCATAACTCCCGCATGCGACATCCACTTGACTTGCTGTCATGGGAAATGTGATCCTACCGTTAATACAGTCGATTAAAGTCTAATTTTGGAAATTATTTTATGGTTTGTGGCTTGGGTCCATGAAACACCCAATAATAATAATATCATTATTATTACGGGATCTTGTATCCAATGTATCTCCCTCATACGATATCGGATTGAAGAACCATCAACCACAGTGTAACCCTGAAATTATGACGGTCATTTTATGACCAATGATGAATACCTTTTTATGAATCACATCTCTGGTCAATGAAACACCTATTATTAATTGAAGTTATTATTATCATTAAATGCATGGAAACCACGTGATGTGTTGTGTGTTGACCAGTCAAACAGAGAAATAGTTTTATGGTCACGTCGTGTATTCATTAATACAAGATGCGTACCGTTTTACCTTTTCGTTTCCCATATAAGAGAGGGTCACGTGTTATTTACAGACATCACTTCTTCTTCGCACGGTGACACTCCCAGATGACCCAGAAGCCTCCCTCCTATCTTCTTCATTCGGAGTCTAATCGTCGATCTGTAGGTGGCTATGGGACTATGTCGATAAGGCGAACATCATGCACCTCGTTCCTTTCCCTCTACATCAACTTCCTCTTCAAAATTTCCTACCAAGGAGATTACTGATATTTAACAGGATCAAAGCTCTTCGATGAACATCAACTTAATTGTATGTTCTACCCCAATATTATTCCTTCCTCGATCTCCTCCTTGTGTTCCTCCTTTATTGGATATGAAAAGTGACAATCTTAAACCTTAATGGAGTATCTCTTAGTTGTTAGTGCGGTTGTGCCGCAGTGTCCATGGGAGGACATAGTCGTTTGGAGGAGTGATCGAAATCCTCGTGGTGGTTTTTCTCTCATAAGGACAACAAAACCTGTTCATGTTGGGATCATACCTTCATCTCTCTCTTTTTTTCATCATGTGGGGTGAGTATCCTCTTGTTTTCGTGATATATGGTTCAACCAGTAAATAATGGTAATAGATGGTTAAAGAACGGGTTTGGGGATCTTTTGTTGATATTGTTGTTTTATTTCCATCCATTATTATCCTTTTATTGTGTTGTGAATTGAATAGGCTTATGCCTACTGAAAATCACAGTCATTGGGGGCCTTTTTTGTGCAATTAAATGTTGCCCAATTTTTATGGATTGTTTTGTGGATGGAATTTCTTGGAATGTGGAAATTGGTTAATCATGTAAAGTTGGGTGATTAAATGAATACATGTAACCCTTTTATGATTACCGAGTTAATCTAAATGAAAAAAAATGAATTTGTGGGTTCTGGTTGGGGTTTAATTATGTAAAGGGGTGTTTCATGGGTTGTTGTGGAATGAGTGAGCAACGGGGATGCGATTGGCTTGGTTATTGTTTGGCATGTATGATATGGTTGTGATGGGCAGCGGAGGTACGGTAAAAGGTATCAAAGGGATGATCATGTGGTACGAGTATTGTTTCTAATGTGTTTTTAGTTTTTATGGTTGGCAGTAGGGCTGCAGGGATGGTTTGTGCATATGAATAAAAGTGGAAGAGTTAACTACTGAATTGTGGGGCATGTAAGTTGATTAAATATGGGAAATAAATGGAATTTATTGGCTAATAAAAGAAAATGGTATTGTGTTTCTTATGTTTTACCTAACATTATTTGTGGTTGGAAGGGATATGTTTTACGAATGATTGATCTAGTTTGGTTGTTGTTAGTTTCTCAGTAGTTAAGGAACTGATAAACTAAAACTGTTGAAACATGAAACACATAATGGGGTTTGGGGCTGTTTATTATGTGAATACTTTTGAGGTAGCAATTCCGAGGCATGTGCTCAGATTTTTTGTGTAAAAGACTCATGATGGGCTGAGAGGTTGATATAATTATATAAATATGTACATTTTATGTTTATTTATGCACCCCACCCATGTTGAGCACTATTTTCCAAAAACCTGTGGGATGGGAGTGTGAGATTATCAAACATCTAAAGGATGGCTGGTTAGTGTTCTTCACAGTGCTCCCTCTTCTAGGTTTGATAGCCCATGATGCATCGGGCAGATTACAACAGATGTTTCCCAAGTGTCTTCGGGATGAGGATGTGATATGTTCCTAGTTGTCTTCAGGATGAGATGTGATTTGGTTCCTATGATTCTTCGGTATGAGATGTGGTTATGTCCAAGTATTGAGTGCAGAAGGGATACTAAGATGGCTGAGGATTGAGTGCCGATGAGTTACTATGAGCTTCGTATAGCTAGGTTGGGGCACTAGCTCGAGCTTCGTATGTCCAGGTTGTGGTACTACCTCAGGATGATGGGGAAGCATCATAGCATTAGGTGTGAGGGCTTGAGAAGTATTCAGTGGGAAGGTGGTATGGGGTACCAATACTTTGATAATATTACTATATTACTCTATTGACTTGTGAAATTTGGTGATTGTGGCTTGTGAGGTTGGGTGGATAGATTCTTTGCTAGGTTTTGGTTCCTTCTATTTTATCATAGGGCATTAGGATGTCTCCCCACTTTTGCATGCGAGCTTTAGGTTTTCCTACTGATTATACTTTTATGCTCACCCTATGTTTACTTTCAGGATTTTAGGAGGACTTTAGGGACCGTGTAGCACCTTGGTATTTGGGTCTTGGAGTTTTCCTGGTTATATTTTTTGCATTTTTTTTGGTATCGTACTTTGGAGTTTTTCTTGTACTTTTTCTTTTGTTTCCATATTATATAAAACATGCATATGGGTTAGGTTTAGGGTTTATTTTCATTTACTTGTTCCTTTTTCTTTTGGTGTTTGACTCATCCTATTTCCCGATCAAATATAACAATAAGGATAATGCCTCCCATTTTTTTGGAAACTCATACCCTTGGTGCTAGTCGCCACTCTGGGTCTTACTAGAGGCAGGACTCGGGGGTCATTATCTCCCTTTCACGATTTCCATCACTGGAGGGGCATCTTTGGTAGGAGCGGGTCATGACAATATCTCTCAAGAGATGATTAATAATACTACAACACAATCTTGAATCCATATCTTGTGGAATACCCTAACAAAATATTGATGTAATCCCTTGATCTTGAACATATACATAAGAATGTTGTACACCATGAAACATACCCAATTATGTAATACATATTATTTAATAGAGATAAAAAGTGAATTATTCCCTAATATAAATGTAGTGTTCTAATTTTATAAGCATATTGACAATAACCAAAATAAAATTATTTACATTAGATGTATTAGGGAGTTATATAACAAAATCTATTGTGATATTTTCCAATATCAATTCTTGTACGGGTAATAGTTGTAACATAAATGTAGAATTATTTCTCTCATCAATAAAATTTTGAAATAACCACCACTAAGATACACTTTATATTATTCCTTTTAAGGTTTTACCACAAAAAAATCCTTTTCAATACATATGTATATATACATATATGATGAATGGATAGTGGTAAACTATTATATTTATCTAATATATCCGTCCTCATGTATTGGAATGATGGGAAACATAAATGTTTCTTGAACCTTATCATTCCTTTATAATTTATATTTATCTTTATATAAGTTATCAAATTTATTTTAGAATAAATAACATCCTTCGATGCCAATTTAATCATTACGTGGATAGGTGGTTAAATATTAATTAAGAAAAATAATATTCCCCACCTTCGTTCATGATTTCTAAACCCTCCCATTGAATACAAAAAATATTTGATCATTTTTTGACCCTATTCATAGATAATATTTTTAGATTACATTAAAATCGAATAATCAACAAAAAATTTTGCATTCCCTTGGTGGAAATTTATTTGGAATTCATAATCACTGATCAACTGTAACAATATTATCTATGACATATTCAACTCTTTTTAGAGAATATACGATTAAAAAATTTATGGTCACTGTATATTTCACACATTTCTCAAAAATGATAATTCCTCTATAAAATTAATGAGAAAATTATTGTAACTATGTTGAAATATTATGTTTTTGTAATTTTTATTATGAACATTCCATTGTCCTATAGAATAGGCTATTAGCATATAAATTTTCATTTGGATGTATCCTTGTTCATTGTTCAATGCATCACTATAGATCAGAAATCCTTCTCCATATAGGCTATTGTAATCATAGTATCATGGACTGACCTTCACTTCCATTCCTTGATATTTACTCATATTCTTCTCTCTAATGGTAAATGTATTCCATTCTGATAAACATTATATGATTGGAAATCTGTGTGAATGTTTCCATATATCTTCTTTAATATCCATTAAAACTAATAAAACTACCTTTCTTTTTCCACATTTTTGGTATGGTCCATCATTCAATGACTAATGTCATTGATGAATCCTTATATGTAACATTAAATGAGATTATATGACCCAATCTAATTTTTAGAAAAAAATTTATCAATTGGTAACAGATTAAAACTTTTTCACCTATCATATAGACTTTATTAAAATACAATTGTGATCTTCATACTATTATACTAACATTAATTAAATAATAATATCATAAATAAATATTTTTACAAACTAATCATGGTAATATCTAAAACTCAATTCCTTATATCAATGAAGATAGTGGTCATATTCAAAAACCCCAATGACATAACTAAACATATTATTGTTAATTAATTTTGTAAATACCCGTAAAATTCAAGGGAATTTTTTTTCTTAATTTTCTTTGGAATTTTACAAGAGCGCGGTTTCTGACGGCACCTGATTCCGAGGCCCGGAGTGCCCGGAATCAATTTCCGAAGTTTGGCTCGTGTACGTTCTATGAACGAACGAGCGGGAATTTCTAACTTTTGATCCGGTGATCGGAATCGAAATCCGAGGACACCGACGAACTCGCAGCGCCGATATTCGCTTAAGGAGACCATTTCCGAAGTTTCGTTTATTGCGGGACGAAAGTTAGTTTTTGGGAGAATTAAAAGAAGTTAAATAAAAATGTGAAAAACTTTTTATTTTTCTTACTTGTTGGTTAAATCCTCTCAAAGGAAGTTAATGGTGGGACCCACATCCACTTAACCTCCCTTGGGAGGATTAAGTGTGGTGTGGCCCACACGAAACCCAACTTTTCATCTCCTCTCAAAACTCCCTTTACTCTCCTTTAAATGATCTTGACAACTTAGCTTATTAATTAGGTTGAGTTGTTTAATCTTTTTCAAACCTTTGAATTTCAAAAGGATTGGTTGAGTAAATAAAATAAGTTCTTAGCTTATTTTATTTGGTTAGAATTCTCTAGCCTCTTGAGAGATTTGAAGCTTTCTCCTTCTTCTTCTTCTTCTTCTTCTTCAAGCTTGACGAAGAACGTGAAGAACCTTCGAGCTCCGACGAAGAACGCCGCTCCTCTCTTCTTCGTAGCCGGTTGTATCCGAAGATAGACGATGTCTTCCGTGTCAACGAAAGGGAACACCGCTTCCTCCTAGGAATTCCTTCGTCGGCTTACGAAGATTTTCCAATGATGTACCTCTTCGGACGTACCTCTTCATCATCGGATTTGACGAACGATTACCGCGACGCCCGACCCCCGCGACGTTGTCTTCCGCGGGTCGTTGACCATCTTCGAACTTGAACCCAAGGTAGGGGTTGTTGTTGGTTATTATTTATTCTCGTTCTTGGTTCTATAATGATAATCTTGTGATTAAATATTTAAGTGTTATCATCTAATGAGAGGGGGGTCGGACCACACAAACACGGCCGAATTCCCCCTCCTTTATTCTTGGTTATTTATATAATATTGTGGATGAACGAGAAGGCGTGGTGCCATCGCACCACGTGGGAATCGCCCGGCTTATTTATGCGACGCCGCGCCACGGGAAGTTTATCATGAATGCGACGCCGTCGCACCGTGTCGAATGGAATGGAAGGCACCGCGGCCGGAGCGGGGCCGCGGCTGAGGGGCGCGGTGCCGTCGCACAGCGCCGGACGACGAACACCGCGGTCGGTTCCGGGCCGCGGCGAGACGGGAAGACCGGCGGCTCGCCGGGCCGCCGGCGTCGGAAACCGGAAGGGGACCAGCTTTGCCGTTCCCATTGGAGAAAAACTGACCAGCCAGGTGGCCGACCGGAAGGTCAAATACCGGGGGAATTAAATTCCCCCGGTCAACCCTCAAAAGCCCCCCCCCCATTTATGAGGGGGGCGGCTTCTTTGAGGGGGGCAGGCGGCCCCCCGGTTTTCCTCAAGCAGGCCCCCACGAAGGGGGCCGGTTCTCCAAAAGGCGCGGCTAAAAGCCACGCCGCCCTAATGAAGCGGCGGGGGCTTAGCCCCCCGCACGTGGCCCCAAGCGGCACCAGGCCGCGCCGCCGCGCCGGCCCGCGCCGCCGCGCCAGACCGCCGCTGGCCGGGTCGGCCCGGACCCGGACCCCCTGTTTTCAAGACGACTTCAGTCTTTTGCTCATAACATGTGCTACGGACCTCCGATTGACGAACCGTCTGCGGAAACACGATCCTTGGATCGAGTCGGGCGTTTCGGTATATCGCATTCAGGGTTTCGGAACACTTTGAGTTCGGCCGGGTTGGTTCGTACACGAAACCAACAAAGCCTTCGGAGCGGTAACGCTCATATCTTGAGCTACGGACGTCCGATTGACGTGTCGTCAGCATTGTTATGTTCCTCTTAGTGAGACAGATCTTTTGGCATACTTTGCCCGAGGTTTGGACACAGGTGGTGTACGGTCGGGTTGGTTTTGCCTTAAAAACCAACCCCTAGGACGAAAAAGCCAATAACTCTCAGACCGGGCGTCCGATCGATGCGCCGTCTGTTGCATTGAGTTCCTGTTGACGATACAAAAATTTTGGATACATCAACTCTGGACTTTGTGACAATTGATGTATCAGCCTCTCGGCTCGTGGAGCGGACCCTCCGAACGAGCTTGCTGTGTACGAGAACCCTAGTGCTGGCTGCGACTGTTACTGTTACTACTACTGCTACTGCTACTGCTACTGTGACTGTGATGACGACAGTACAGAGATCCTGTCTGGATTCGACGATGACGACTACATCACTCAACGATCCTACGTGGATCAGTGCTACAGGTCCTGTGTGGGCCTGATCCTGTGTGGGTCCGATCCTCTGTGGGTCTTTGCGCTCAGCGGTCCTATGTGAACCAGCGCCTACAGGTCCTGTGTGGGCCCGATCCTATGTGGGTCTTTTGCGGGGGTTAGTTACCTATCGATCCTTCATGGGTCCGACGACTTAGATGGATCAGAGATCATCTTTATCGTCTTTCGAAGAAGTATACCTGTGTGAGCTGAATCCTGTTGCTTTCCTGTGTGGACTGTGTTGTGCTATCCTGTGTGGATTACGTTTTGCTTTCCTGTGTGAAATACGTTTACTTTCCTGTGTGGACTGAGTTGTACTGGGGCTCGGAGGTTGGAGCATATTTGGAATTGATGACTTAGGTATATGTATGGGAATATACCTAAGCAGTGTTGATTGTTACTTCGTGATTGTACCTTTCTTGTGGTTTATCCTTTGTGGATTTTGAGAGACCTTCAGGGGTCTCGGGGTCCCTACTAAGTAGCTTATACTCACCCCTGCACGGGCTTTGCCCGCACTACATTGTGTTGGTTGCAGACGACGGAAAGCGTTGATCTTGGCTGAGGCTTGCAGAGCAGGACAGTACCTGGAGGTGGACCACTGGGCGGGATGTGCTCGGAGCGGATGGCGGGACCCGTGGAGTAGTGGAGCTATTTTTACCCACCCTTCAGGTGGGATTTCCAGTGGACAGCTTGGTGTAGCGGCTTTTACATTACAGTTGCTGTTTTTCCTTTCGAGTTGTACTTTACTTTCAGTTTGGGTTTGTATACTGGCCCATTTACTTTCCGCTTGCTTACTCTGTGGTGTTTGTTTACTTTACAAAGGCAATGCCTTCCCTTTTTACTGGGAATTACGCCTTGGTGCTAGTCGCCAGCCCCTGGCCTATGGAAGGCGGGCTTGGGTAGTCACGGCACGGACCCCGAGGGAGTGTCGTGACAAATTGGTATCAGAGGAGTTCGTTTCTATCGTGAACTCTGATCTTTTCTATGTGAAGAAATAATGTTTAGCAAATTGAGTGTGGTTATCAGTCCAGGGAGTCCAGTGTTGGTGCGGCGGCCGAAATATCCGTACACCAGGACGCTGACTTCTGATTTCCGACATAATGCACGAAAACAATGATTGCATTTGTGTTTCAAAGTTTTCATTGTGATTACTTATATTAGCTCACCAGGTATACTGTTCTGACCGTGGCACACCTGTTTCCTTTTCAGGATGGCCCCACGACGGGAGCCAGCTAGGGTTCCGAGAGTCGAGTGTGAGGACAGCCCACCGAGCGACGAGGCCTCGGTGCAGGGCCCTTTGTCAGCAGTGGCACCAGCGGTAGCTCTACCCGCCGAGCCCCCGATACTTCCAGCACCAGCCGCTGATGATGCACATCGCCTCAGCGCACTGCATGAGTTTCAGCGCCAGCGACCGCCCAGGTTTCGTGGGGAGACGGACCCCTAGGCAGCCGAGGACTGGTTGGAGGCAGTGGTACAAGTTTTTAGGCTAGTGAGGACACCTGCAGACCTCATGGTGATCCTCGCTGCGAGCCTACTGCACGCAGCAGCGGGCTGATGGAGGAGCTTGATGCTCCAGGTGCACGATGAGCCATCTCTTCATTGGACAGACTTTGAGAGCCTCTTCCACTCAGAGATCGTACTAGCCACCCTTCGTGCGGTGTGTATCCAGGAGCTTCTCCAGCTGTGGCAGGGCAGCATGACGGTCGCTCAGTACTCGGCGAGATTTACTGATCTCTCACGCTACTCAACCGACATGGTACAGGACCCATTCTTCCGGTCCCGGACCTTCGAGAAGGGTTTGAGACACTAGATCAGGGCATCGCTGATCTCCCTCAGCATACCGACTCAGACAGGAGTACTGGAGCAGGCTATTTTAATTGAGAGTTTCCTTGCTGAGACTACACCAGCACCGAGACCCACTGTAGGGCGGCACGTGGCAATGTCATCTGTAGCAGGCAGTCGACGGATGACTCAGGGGTCCAGGTAGACCAGACCTTCGTGCAGACGACCTCAGGACACTAGCTCAGCAGTGCGGGGCACACAGCGCAGATCCAATCTTTCGAGTGGAAGACAGTGCTATGCATGTGGCGGGCAAGGCCACATGGCTCATGACTGCCCGACCCGCCATGCAGAGGAGCAGCAAACGGTTGAGGAACCACCTAGGCAGAAGCAGAGGTTCGACCGTGGCAGTCCACAGGGAGCAGGAGGACGAGGCAGAGGAGCTGGCCGAGCGGCAGGTGGTGGGCGACGTTTTGAGGCTCTACCACCACCACCACCAGGAGGTCCACCCCGACCTCAGGGGAGAGCACAAGTTCAGGCAGCTGAATCTTACGATCATGGAGCTCCGGAAGCGGGTGGACTAGTGCGGGACTAGCTCCAGGCATAGAGGCCTTTGCCCATAATGCCTCTAGCTTCGTAGTTTGTGTTTCATTGTGTCCTTGTACTTTGAGTTGAAGTAATAAAAGACTCTTGCCTTGGTGACTTTTGTTTTCTTGTCTTTTTTTTTGTTTTTACTAAGAGGTGCCGGTTAAAAACTGTTGACTTGACCCTCACTTGCGAGATTCGTACTGGAGGAAACACAATGACCACACACTGATGCCGACAGTGTGACTCAACCCTTGGAGGCGTGAGTAACCGTTGGATCTCTTGGTAGCAGCGTCGAGGCCTTTCGACGCCATCCATGCCATGAATTAAATAATCATGACGGGATTGAATTTTTTAGGCAAAGAACGTGGTTCACCCTGGGGATGAGACCGGATTTCACTTTTCGGAAAAGGATAAATCTTTGCAGCTAGCCTCTTTGCAGATATCCTTCGTGGATAGAGATGGAGCAGCCTTCCTCCAGTCTCTCACAGTCACCCCTCCTCTACTACAACAGGTCTGAGAGGCACAGCGTGAGGACGCTGACTGTGAGACACGGCGTGCACAGATATCCTCGGGACAGACACCTGATGGTTTCTCCCTTGGAGAAGAGCACGAAATCCTTTTCAGAGGATGTACCATGGTACCAGTCGCTTTTCGAGAGGAAGTGCTGAGAGAGTTTCACACTTCTCCTTTGGCGGTACATCCTGGAGTGGAGAAGATGTACCAGGACCTCAGACGACAACACTGGTGGCCGGGCATGAAGAAGGTAGTAACAGAGTTCGTTTCTCGATGCCTCACCTGCCAGCAGGTGAAGGCAGAGCATCAGGTACCAGCAGGCTTGGTACAACCCTTGGAGGTTCCGGAGTGGAAGTGGGACGGCATATCTATGGACTTTGTGACTGGACTTCCACGCACTTCCAGAGGTCACAACTCCATCTGGGTGATTGTTGACCGACTCACCAAGTCGGCACACTTCTTACCCATCAGAGAATAAGGCTCAGTGGAGAGCTTGGGACGTCTCTAAGTTCAGGAGATTGTGCGGCTCCACGGTGTACCATCATCAATCATCTCCGATCGAGATGCTCTCTTTACTTCCCGGCTTTGGAATGGGTTACAGGAGGCGTTCGGGACGCATCTACGTCTGATCACAGCTTTTCATCCTCAGAAGGATGGTTAGATAGAGAGGACCATTCAAACTCTCGAGGACATGCTCCACGCATGTGTCCTCGACTTTGGTCATAGCTGGGAGGACAACCTATCCTTGGTGGAGTTTGTGTACAACAACAGCTACCACTCCACCATCAGAATGGCACCATATGAGGCGTTGTACGATCGACCTTGTAGATCCCCTTTGTGCTGGACAGACCCTGGTGAGTCAGCACATGTGGGACTAGAGATGGTTCAGTCCACGATAGAGAAGGTCCAGGTCATCCAGGAGCGGATGAGGACAGCTCAGAGCCGGCAGAAGTCATACGCTGACAGGAGGCGGAGGCCACTGGAGTTCGAGGATGGCGACCACGTCTTCTTACGGGTCTCACCTCGACGTGGTATTCGGAGATTTGGCCGAGGTGGCAAGTTATCTCCACGCTTCATCGGACCCTTCCAGGTCCTCAGCAGGGTTGGCGAGGTGGCTTATCGCCTGGCCCTGCGACCTCAGTTGCACCGAGTGCACGACGTCTTCCACGTATCCCAGCTGAGGAGATACGTGCACGACCCGAAACACATCATTGACCATGGGGAGCTTGATGATGACGATGGGGCGACTTTTAAGGAGGTCCCGGTGGAGATAGAGGATCGATAGGAGCAGGTCCTACGTGGGAGATTGATTCCTCTTGTGCGCATCAGATGGCAGCACGGGAATCTCCAGGAGAGCACATGGGAGCGGGAGGCTCAGATGCGTGCTCAGTACCCTCATTTGTTTCCCTAGTTTATGATGTATCTTTACGGGGACGTAAAGCCCTGAGGTGGGAGTAATGTAAAGACCCGTAAAATTAAAGGGAATTTTTTTTCTTAATTTTCTTTGGAATTTTACAAGAGCGCGGTTTCTGACGGCACCTGATTCCGAGGCCCGGAGTGCCCGAAATCAATTTCCTAAGTTTGGCTCAGGTACATTCAGTGAACGAACGAGCGAGAATTTATAACTTTTGATCCGGTGCTCGGAATTAAAATCCGAGGACACCGATGAACTCGCAGCACCGATATTCACTTAAGGAGACCTTTTCCGAAGTTGCGTTTATTGTGGGACGAAAGTCAGTTTTTGGGAGAATTAAAAGAAGTTAAATAAAAATGTGAAACACTTTTTATTTTTCTTACTTGTTGGTTAACTCCTCTCAAAGGAAGTTAAAGGTGGGAACCACATCCACTTAACCTCCCTTGGGAGGATTAAGTGTGGTGGGGCCCACATGAAACCCAACTTTTCATCTCCTCTCAAAACTCCCTTAACTCCCCTTTAAATGATCTTGACAACTTAGCTTATTAATTAGGTTGAGTTGTTTAATCTTTTTCAAACCTTTGAATTTCAAAAGGTTTGGTTGAGTAAATAAAAAAAGCTCTTAGCTTATTTTATTTGGTTAGAATTATCTAGCCTCTTGAGAGATTTGAAGCTTTCTCCTTCTTCTTATTATTATTCTTCTTCTTCTTCAAGCTTGACGAAGAACGCGGAGAACCTTCGAGCTCCGACGAAGAACGGCACTCCTCTATTCTTCGTAGCCGGTTGTATCCGAAGATCGACGACGTCTTCCGTGTCAACGAAAGGGAACGCCGCTTCCTCCTCAGACTTCCTTCGTCGGCTTACGAAGATTCTCCAATGACGTACCTCTTCGGACGTACCTCTTCGTCATCGGATTTGACGAACTTTTACCGCGACGCCCGACCTCCGCGACGTTGTCTTCCGCGGATCGTTGACGATCTTCGAACTTGAACCCAAGGTAGGGGTTGTTGTTGGTTATTATTTATTCTTGATCTTGGTTCTAGAATGATAATCTTGTGATTAAATATTTAAGAGTTATCATCTAACGAGAGGGGGGTCGGACCGCACAAACACGGCCGAATTCCCCCTCCTTTATTCTTGGTTATTTATATAATCTTTTGGATGAACGAGAAGGCGTGGTGCCGTCGCACCACGCGGGAATCGCCCTGCTTAATTACGCAACGCCATCGCGCCGTGCCATGGGAAGTTTATCATGAACGCGACGCCGTCGCGCCGCGTCGAAGGGAATCGAAGGCGCCACAGCCGGAGCGGGGCCGCGGCGGAGGGGCGCGGTGCCGTCGCACCGCGCCGGACGACGAAAACCGCGGCCGGTTCCGGGCCGCGGCGAGACGGGAAGACCGGCGGCTTGCCGGGCCGCCGACGTCGGAAACCGGAAGGGGACCGGCTTTGCCGGTCCCGTTGGAGAAAAACCGGCCGGCCAGGTGGCCAGCCGGAAGGTCAAAGACCGGGGGAATTTATTTCCCCCGGTCAACCCTCAAAATCCCCCCCCATTTATGAGGGGGGTGGTTTCTTTGAGGGGGGCAGGCGGCCCCCCGGTTTTCCTCAAGCAGGCCCCCACGAAGGGGGACGGTTCTCCAAAAGGTGCGGCTAAAATCCGCATCGCCTTAATGAAGCAGCGGAGGATTAGCCCCCCGCGCGTGGCCCCAAGCGGCGCCAGGCCGCGCCGCCGCGCCGGTCCGTGCCGGCCCGCGCCGCCGCGCCGGGCCGGGTCAGACCCGGGTCGACCCGGTTCGGGCCGACCCAGGGGGGGCGGCCCGGGCCGGCCCGGACCCAGACCCCCCGTTTTCGAGATGACCTCGGTCTTTTGCTCATAACTTGATATACGATCTTCCGATTGACGAACTGTCTGCGGAAACGCGATACTTGGATCGAGACGGTCGTTTCGGTATATCGCACTCAGGGTTTCGGAAAACTTTGAGTTCGGCCGGGTTGGTTCGTACACGAAACCAACCGGGCCTTCGGAGCGGAAACACTCATATCTTGAGCTACGGACGTCTGATTGACGTTCCGTCAGCTTTGTTATGTTCCTCTTAGTGAGACGGATCTTTTGGCATACTCCGCCCGAGGTTTGGACGTAGGTGGAGTATGGTCGGGTTGGTTTTGCCTTAAAAACCAACCGGGCCCCTGGGACGAAAACGCCAATACCTCTCAGACCGGGCGTCTGATCGACGCGCCGTCGGTTGCGTTGAGTACCTATTGACGATACGGAACTTTTGGATACATCAACTCTAGACTTTGTGACAATTGATGTATCAGCCTCTCGGCTCGTGGAGCGGACCCTCCGAACGAGCTTGCTGTGTACGGGAACCCTAGTGCTGGCTGCGACTGTTACTGTTACTACTACTGCTACTACTACTGCTACTGTGACTGCGACGACGACAGTACAGAGATCCTGTGTGGATTCGACGACGACGACTACAACACTCAGCGATCCTACATGGACCAGTGCTACAGGTCCTGTGTGGGCCCGATCCTGTGTCGGTCTGATCCTGTGTGGGTCTTTGCGCTCAGCGGTCCTGTGTGAACCAGCGCCTACAGGTCCTGTGTGGGCCCGATCCTGTGTGGGTCTTTTGCGGGGGGTTAGTTACCTATCGATCCTTCGTGGGTCCTACTACTTAGATGGATCATAGATCATCTTTATCGTCTTTTGGAAAGTATACCTATGTGAGCTGAATCCTATTGCTTTCCTGTGTGGATTGTGTTGTGCTATCCTGTGTGGATTACGTTTTTCTTTCCTGTGTGGAATGCGTTTACTTTCCTGTGTGGACTGAGTTGTACTTGGGCTCGGAGGTTGGAGCATATTTGGAATTGATGACTTAGGTATATGTATGGGCATATACCTAAGCAGTGTCGGTTGTTACTTTGTGATTGTACCTTTCCTGTGGTTTATCCTTTGGGGATTTTGAGAGACCTTCAGGGGTCTCGGGGTCCCTACTGAGTAGCTTATACTCACCCCTGCACGGGATTTGCCCACACTACGTTGTGTTGGTTGTAGATGACGGACAACATTGATCTTGGCTGAGGCTTGCAGAGCAGGACGGTACCTGGAGGTGGACCACTGGGCGGGACGTACTCGGAGCGGACGGCGGGTCCCGTGGAGCAGTGGAGCTATTTTTACCCACCCTTCAGGTGGGATTTCCAGTGGACAGCATGGTGTAGCGGCTTTTACTTTACAGTTGCTGTTTTTCCTTTCGAGTTTTACTTTACTTTCAGTTTGGGTTTGTATACTGGACCATTTACTTTCCGCTTGCTTACTCTGTGGTGTTTTTTTACTTTACAAAGGCAATGCCTTCCCTTTTTACCGGGAATTACGCCTTGGTTCTAGTCGCCAGCCCCTGGCCTATGGAAGGCGGGCTTGGGGTAGTCACGGCACGGACCCCGAGGGCGGGTCGTGACAAATTTGTTCAGTTCTCAATATTCAATGTATAGTCACATTTAACTATCAATGTTATTATTAAAAATATAAGGTTCACCAAAAGGTGATATACTTGGTCAAATGAATCCCTTATCAAGATTCTCCTGGATTTTCTTCTTCAATTCTTGAACCTCAAAAGATTCTAATCAATATAGGGTCTTCAAAATAATTTTAACACATGGTATGAGTTCTATTGAATAATAAACATAATGATTTTATGTAGGACTAGGTAAATAATATGTAAAAAATATACAAAACTCTCATAAAATACACATTTCATTGATGTTGATTTTCTCCCCAACCATATGAGATTGACAACCCTCCTTAACCAAAATCAAGGGACATAAAATGGATGCAAATTAAATTGGATGTTTATATTTATCTACATTTTTATAGATGATAACATGTTCTTCATCCATTCACATCAACTCAAATAATTCATTCTTAATTTTTTTATGATGAATATGTGGAACATAATTTTCGAAAAAAATCATAAAATCTTCCCACTACTTGTACTGAATGTCAACACAAGTGATGTATATTCTTAATTAGATTCCAAAATTGATATGATTATACTTCCAAAATATAATCATTATAATACATTTTTTATGTTTTGGATATTTTAGAATGGAAAATATGTTTAAATTTTTACAGATCTATTTCTTAGTGACTTGTAGATCACCAGAATCAGTAAAAGAGGGTAGTTATTTTTCCGTGCTAGACTCAATAGAAGATTATTTCTTCCTTTTGTAATTTAGATGCTCGGAATGATTAATTTCTGGGGAAATTTTGATATTCACCACAAAAATATTTTTCATTCCATTAGCTATAAAATGTTGTTTCTTAGTAGGACAATCATTTCATTGTGTGTCACTATTTTTACTAACATGATTCCATCGGGTTATAGAAGTTGTCTAAAACTCGAAACTATAATTGGAATAATAATAATCATATTAGAAAACTATATAATAATTTAAAATAATTTATTGGATTTCTAAATCATGAATATGTTTTTTCATATATGAAACCATATGTTTTACCTTGGTCATCTAGTGTTATCATCTAATCCTAAAATATATAATTTTTCATAAGAATAATTTAAATTATCCAAGGAATAACCCATAGGATTGTTAAACCAAGTTTATTTTAAGGATAAACACACCATCCTTAAGAATTCTATTTGAGGAATACTAAAAAACCCTTTTGGGTGTTACTAAACCTATATTCATCTTATCAAAAATAATTTCCACTAGAAATATCTGGACATGGTTTCTTTTATATGAAAACTAAAATCCATTCATTATCATAACATATTAAGTTATCCTCTATATCGGATTATCATATGGGTTATCAGTAATGTTTTATGATCATATTTCCCAATGGTCCCTAAATATTAATTTGATACTATCTATATTGACACATTCATTTCATTAAAAAATATGACATCTTATTTGATAATTATTCATTATATAATGATAATATCTATGAAATAATCATATATATTTAGTTCCGTTCGAAACATGGATATATAAATAACTGGTTCGTAATAGAGTTATATCATTTAAAATTATGTTTATTTTAATTGGAACCCTTTGTAGACATATCATACCTAAATATATTCATTATGACATGGGGAGATAAAATACAATAAAGATCATTCTCTGATTCTTAGTAAGGGTAAAAAAAGGGGGATATCAATGCTGAGAAAAAAATAACATGAGTATAAATGGGTGGAAACACAATATTGATTTTCGAAATCCATACCCTATAAATAATTTATCAAAATCATAAATCATGGAATAAAATATTACATTTCAAAAAACATGAAACATAATGGAAATCAAATAACATGATCCTTGAGGGAATAACATTTGGATAAGATATAATAATTTGGCATAAATATAATCCTAGAAAATAATTTTCATATTAAAATCAAACTAAAAGGACTATAATACTGGATTGGATTCACTATAATTATTTTCTTAATCAAAAATCACTCCCAAAACTATAATAGTGTATGAATTACATTACTAAACTGGTTTCTCTACAAATTACATTCCTTATTATCACACGAGATAACCATTTTTAACGAATGAATTTAAGAACTACATAATTTTGTTCCGACACATAAAATAATAATAATCCAATCATATATGTTTCATAGTATAATAAATCACTCATCATATATCACAACCTTGGGAAAATAAATGGGTTTTTTAAAAATTTCAACAATTTATCGTTGCACAATGCATTGAAAAATAAATGGATTTAATAATAATATCATCATAATAATCATAAACCATCTTTATAAATAATAATGATGTTTTTTATGTTATATACATATTATGTAATAATTTTCACCAAATAATTTCATAATAATATAAAATTACATTGAAAGATCACATTGAATATTACATGAGGAAAATTCCAATTTTGGTTTAGAATCAATTTATTTAAATCTAAAACATTTAAAAATAATATGGAACAAAAATTCTTTGGAAAAAATATATAAAAATTTATTTTAATATTAAATTCATTGAGTGATCTTTATCTTAGTATATTTTTTTAATGCTTTGTACATTAAAACAAATATTAATTTCACTTGTGTGAAAAAAATCTACAAATACCTCATTTAGAAATAAAAAAGAGATTAATTTTAAACCATTTTCTGAAATTTAAATCATGGATAAAATTTTAATCCAATATTAATCATATAATAGTAGTAATATTCATAAAAATAGTTTTATAAACGATGGGTATCGATTAAAAATAATTTTGGACTAAATAAAGAAAAAACATTTGTTTTCCTCAGAAAAATTCCCTCAGTCTATTTAGATCATTAAAATATGAAAAAAGGAATAAAATATTTACTATAAAGATAAGACTATATAAAAATATATTTTATTAGATTATATAGATATTGGTCAAAAAAAATTATCATCCAAAACATTATTATAATCTAATTCCATCAAACAGTGAGATTATAAAATAAATATGTTTCCTTAAGATTGATTTGGTTTCAGAGAACTCTAACCAACAATATTACAAAACGAAATTTAAAATAATTATATATTAGTTTAATAAATATATTTATTAGAACATTTGTGATCTATAAACAACAATTTTATACCCATTTATTATTTGTTTTATATTAAAATAATTATTTTGTAATATGAATTGTTTCTCATTCATTAAAACATTAGTTCTATAGTTCTGGACCTTCTACATTGATCATGGTTCTATAATATATAAAATATAAATAATTATATAAATATCATATATATTCACAAAATTAATATGTATGTATATATATTTTCATATAAATGATTCATTAAATTGAAAAGATAGAAAAATGAATTACACTATAAATTGAGACTGTAGGTCGTATATAAACATGAAAAATATATTCAATTTTTGATATATGGAATATAATTATTATAATATAATATATAGAATAAATTTTCATTAAATCTAATTGTATTTCTATTAATTTGATGGTTAAATTAAAAATTATTTATATTACATCATGAAGGTGATAGTCCACACGTATTAACGGGTGACATTATCATCTTCCATCAAATTGGAAGGTAAGATAGTCAATATGAGATTATAATTATAAAATAATAATAATTTCATAAATATATAATATAATATACAGACCATTAATTATTAGAATAAATAAAATGTGGTGATGGATAATGAATTTTATCACCATGTTGAGGTGATATTCCATAGGTACATATGAGTAATAATTTCGCTTCCCAATTTTTCAAAAGAGGGTGCATAATAGTGATTCAATAATCATAATTAAATTTTATTATAGTTTGGATACATAAATTATTATTTTATTAATAATAACATTGATTAAGAGAAGATATAAAAATAAATTAATTGGAAGTGACCAGGTATGATTATTATGTTTTCTTTATTCAGCCTTCATTATATCTATTCATAAGGTATCTTGGTATAGTAATTCCAGGAGTCCATAACTATTAATTCATTGAAAGGATATATGATAACTAAATTTGGTAGGTGTTTGTTGAGATATTTGACTAAAAGTTGAATAATGAAGAGAAATGTGGTGTGTGGTTTTTTATTTTGGGAAAATTACACATTTTGAATTTCATGAAATATTAAAACATAATAAAATAATTCATAATAAAAATGATTCGAAATGGAATAGTATTAAATGGTTGAAAAGTTTGAGGTCTAAATAATGAAATAAAAAATATTTATATATGTTTAATTGAAAAAAATTCCATTAAATTGTGGTTACTATAGGTAAATCTATTTTAATCTTAACGAGAGTATTTTTTTTAAATCAGTTACTATAAATAATAATGAAATACTAAGTTCATATTATTGTGTAATAATAATTATTCTGTTTTAAAATATGAGTTCTTTTTTTTTTCCAAATTACACTCATAAAATTTTAATTGTTTAATTTAAAATTATTTTTACAAAACATTAGGAAAATGGGGTTTCTATAAAAATGTTTTATTACATAAAAAATATTTACATCAAAATTAAACATTAAAAACTATTCAAATGAAATAAATTGGAATTTTTTTATTATAATTAAACAAAATAAAACTTAAAATCCAAATTAATAAAAGGAACTTTTTATATCCATTAAACATAAAGGAATTTTCAAATATAATTCATATTTTTAACTATTCATCAAAAAATATGTCTTCTATGGAGGATTTTAAAAAAATTAATTTTATATGAAATTTTAAGTAATGAACTAAAAAATTTTGTTCGATTTAGTTAATAAAATTTCTTATAATTTTTTAAATTAATTTTATTATATGTTAAAAAAATAAATAAAATTCTGCTTTGAGGGAAAATGAATTTTTGAAACATATAAGTACTTTACGGGGCATTTATTACCTATTTACCAATATATATGATATATCTAAAAAAATTATAAATATTTATAAAAACAAATTATAAATTTTCATTCTACAAATTTAACTTATAGGGTATAATGGTATACTATATTATATTTCATTTTGACTCAATGTGTAAATGAGGAATTAGAGCCCATGGATGTCAATTAATGGAGGTCATTCCAAGATTTGAGGGTTGAAACTGACAATATAGATCTGATCATCTACCCAGCTAGATGATCATACAAATTATCTACTTAGACCACCAAAAATAGCCTAAGACATTTTGTATTGGAAATTTTCTAGGAAATCTTGACCCATTAATTTAATAAATGGGACCTTTTTAGAACTGAGAATTAAAATAAGTTTCTATGCATTGCCGTATTGAAAATGACATTTTGTTTAGATGTAAAAGCTATAGTGATGACCTGGTGGTCTAGTAGGCCACCCGAGGTTTGAGGGATCCTATGATTTTTTAAAAGTTTAATGATGGATAATTCAAATCATTAAATGGAATTCAATATGTGATAATTTTTCAAGGGGTGGATCTATTTGATTTATTATTTTAAAATAGGTATTGGAGTAAATATCAATGAAATTTTGAAATTACATGTGTGGAACATGACATATATATGTGGTTTCTCCACAAAAATTAAAAAATGAAACCATTTTTAATAATTTTAATTTTTCATGGGTAGTTTGATAGAGGTTTTATTGAAATTTTATTGACTTATATGACTAAAAAACAGGTCCCTTGAATCCATTATGTTAATTTTATGTAAATAAATGGTTTCAGATATCTGGATATTATAAAATCCCATTCCTCCCCAGATTAAAATATAATTCAATGTGATTGATACCTATTATCATGTGATTAACCTTTTAATCTATTTATTTTTGAAATTATCATGAAAATATTATTTTCCTAGTGATTGTGGATTGATCTTGATTCGAGAAATCAAATGATTAAATCCACTAGATCATGAAGGTTTTGTGTATGGATGAAGAAACTACTGATCCCCATTGTGGGATGATTTTTCTTTTTTTTTTTGATGAGTGTGTCCTATATAAGGGTGTATTATAGAAGGTATTCCCTTGGGAATATTTTTTCTATGGTTCCATATACTTTTATTAAATTGTTTTTTATTTTTTTAATGCATTACAATTTTTTTCATGTGTTTGTGTCAAAGGAAAATTATGGACCATCCCATGGGGGTTGGTCATGGATCCAGAAAGGAATTTTCATCATCTATATCTTTAGGATAGTGCTCTTTAACCTTGAATGTGAGGTCTTATAATATTATACGTAATTATAGATTTTTTAAGTAATTAAATATAAATATTTGGTATGAGAGAGTAACTCATTATGTTTTAGGAAAGATGAATGGACTTGAGTGACTATGAAAAATACCTATGTTTTTTATTAGCATATATTTGGATATTATTGACTTTGGTAGTATAATATAGTATTCCATTTTTTTTATGAGCATATTTCTGAATGTGATATGAGGTTCACAACCTTACATTATAAAAATTATTTATAAAGAATCAAAATTATTTAATTAACAAGTATTGAATCTTAATTTTTAAAATGAACCATGCCTAATGTAATTTTTTAAGGTGAAAAGGGCCCCTGATGGACCCCTGTGAACATTCTTGATAATAGTCACCTATTTTGAAGGCATGATCACATATTTTTATGTAATATACATGGAAATATTGTGGTGTATTTCTGAGATAAATGATAAAAAAACTATTGAGACTATTTTTATGCCTAAATCACAAGTTTGTTGTGTGTATAGCCATGTAAGAGTATTTATATTCTATAATACATGAGTTTTCCTAGATAGTATAATAGACCATGTTTGATTTTGATCAAATGTGTATCTTCTATGAATCATTATTATTTTCCAGGATCTTTTTATATGTGAACCCTTTTTTCATTGATGTGATACCTATATTTGGATTAAATGTTGATTAATCATTACTATGATCATATATAGGGGTGTTTATAAACCAAGTGGCTTTATATGATGTTTTATTTTCTGATTCTTCCAATGTATATTTTTTACACAATATATGGTGATCACTTGCATCCCTATATTGATAATAATACTAATGATTTTATATGATGTAGTGAATTCCTCAAATTTTATTCCATTTTATTAATATTACCATGCCTTCTGAGGAATATTACTTAGTGATAAGAATAGGTGGACTATCAGTACATGATTCTCCCTAGGGGTTGTCTTTATATGACTTGTGACAGTGTTGATGAAGGAACATAGTAGGTGATGGAGATATAATTATTCCACCTAATCTCTCTATTGAAAATGAACTAGATCCCCGGATGATAAGTACCATGTTATTTTATTCTTATTGAGCATATTATTCACACACTCGATTAATTGAGTTATTTTATGAATATTTCCTTACATTAGGACTATAGAATACTGATTCACAAGTATGATTTATTCCATGAGGTTGTTGAGAAAAATGCATACTAGATATGGGGATATCTAGGTTTCTACAATTATACACTATGAGTATCCTTCTTGAAAGGTTTTGGATATGGAATTACGGAGGTTCTAGGATAATTGGTAAGAACATAACCACTTAGAAGATGGTTGTAATTGATTATGTGTTCTTGGTGATTATATTATGTATTGTACAGATATGTATCCCATTTTTACATTCTATTAAGAATATCATGTGAATGTAAGGTACGTATAAATGGGTGGTTATGGGGACATGTCGATGGTTACCTTTTGAGTTATACTCACACCATACTCTTGCATCCATGTGACATGGGTACTTGAGCATCAATCAATTATAGCATGTATAGGTAGGTATGAGGATCGAGTTTAATGTCTAGTCAAATATCTTGCTATAAGTGTGGAGTCATGGATGAGATATGTAACATAATGTGATTATATCCTCACATACATTATTATATTATTATATTTATATATGATCTTCCCTATTGGATATATGTTCATAGTACTCATGTTTTGTTTTTTGTTTCTACATACATTCATACAGTTGGTATGTTATTGGTTTTCACATACCCTGATTCTATACATTTTAAATATATGGAATTTATAACATTTTCTCAATATAATTGAGGTTATAGAATCCCATGGATTCATTTGAGACCCTTGCAGCTAGTTGGTAGCCTCAAGATAATGAAAGGAATTCCTGTAGTCATGTGGAATTCTATCTCAGACATATTGATACTGTTTGGGATGTTTGAAAATGGTATAATAGCACATACATTCTTGTTTTTTGTAATCATTGGAGTTAGTATATATAAGTTATGTTGGAATGCATTAGATCTTGTGATGAAACATAGACAATTGTGTCATGAATGCATTTTGAAAGGGAATTATAGGTTACAAGGGAATATGATTTATGTTCATGGTTTGTGTTATTATCATATGTTTTCCCATCATGTGGATCAAATTGATTTTTGGGTTATGATTTCAAATAGATTTTACTGGTGGCCATCTCAATAATAGGATTCAAAAACATCATATTTAGCACATAGGTTTTTCATAACATACTTTCTTCTTATGTGTGATTTTATTAAACCTAATGAATATATAGATATGATTGTAGGTCATGTAAGACTATGTTTTGGAGCACTTGAGTGATGATAGCATTGATGGAGATGATAATAAAAGTGATGAAATCCCTTTGTGTATAGTTTAGTGTTCTTTCATGGTTTTTGTTTGACATTAATGACCATAGTAAAGAACAATGTTTGAGTGGACACTTGACAGATATATTTAATTACGGTTCTAAATATAGTCTCTGTGGAGTAATAAATTTAGAATGTAGTCTATATCATTCAAAAAACACTATATCTATTGATTAAATTCACTATTAGTTTAAGGATATAGTTATATTAGACAAGTATTTACAGAGGTTCTTACATAAATTCCCACAATTTATAACCCTAGCTATGAATTATGATTGTTTTTGTGAATGAACATGTGGATTTATAAATGTGTCACTAGTTACTAGGTTGTTGATTCCTCATTCTATGTGAATGTAACATGAGAGAGGATATTCCTTATAAAATAACAGTCATTCCTAATATAAAAGGGTATTTATAATCAAAATAAATACCATTTCATGTTACTAACATTTAGAAATAGTATAAAAATTATTTAAAATATTTCTTACCACCTGTGAATATATAGAACATTGAGTTCTAGTACTCATTAAATATGGATGGGTTTACATTGTAGTAGATATGTATTAGCTTGAGATGACACCCATGAGAGAGACATGAATGGTTGACCATGTCCAATTGGGTAATCACTCTACTGGTATAAAGAGTGATGTGGTATATAATTTCTAGGATAGAATTAATGTGTGTTCATTCATGTGTTTTTTTGCATAAGAACTTCTTAACCATGGGAATGTGGTTTCTAAGACGGGTCATGAGTATGTTTTTAGTCATATGGGTTTTCATTGAGGATATTTTTTATTAAAGAATTAAATTCAAACTAACCATTTGTGTTTAAAACCATATTTTGTGGGGTGAATCTCTCATGGTTTTGAATCCCATGGGTTAAACGAACAGATTCCATTTTATGGTAGTGTAAAACATTAATAATGGAATGAGTTTCCAATTTGTATTCAATAGGATGTTCCATTGATGTACACACACACACACACATATATATATGATGTTGATGTTTGTGTAAACGGATGGGACCGACCTGAGTTAGGGATCATAACCTAAATTGGGATACTATATATTTTTAAACACATTAATAATTTATCTTTGAATATAGTACACTACCATCATAGAAACCCATTGGTGATTTATTATTGGATCATGCGTAGAAATGAGTTGAAAATATGACATTGTTTAGTTAATGAATTCATTGATAGACTTCTTGGGGTTTGTAGGCTGATGTTACCGTTGCAAAAAAAATATTATGAAGAATCATTCATTGTATAAAATTAATATGTTTTGTGGGATATGACCTTTATTTTGGTAATTATTATTTTATGTTTAATTCTGATCATTGGAATATCATTGTGACTCTATTAACAGATGTGTTGTGTACTTAAGAGTATATAGATATATGTTAAATTACATATGTCTATTAAAATGTAACACTTAGTAAAATAATGATTCGGTATCTATACATTATGATAAATGCAGTGTGTACCAAGAGGGTTTTAGATTAATGGTGATTTGAAATAAGTTTGAGATAATTCTAGATTGTGTAAGTGGTTGAATAATTAGTAAGAGAAATTGCATTTGAGTTAGTTCATATAATAGTAAGTATACATAATATATTCAATGATTCCTATATGGCTGAAGGTATCATTTTATGTTTTATTTTGGATAATTGGTTTCTTATATTTGGGACATTAATAGGTATAAGGTTAATGAATGGATAAGTGTATCTTTGTGAACCTGAATATTGTGGGTTGGAACTAGATCGAGCACATAATATTGGTTGTGACTGATTTTCAATTAATTATCCAGTTCCATTGAAAAATGTTTTTATTTTTTAGGTTAATTTATTCAGTTGAGACTGATAACATAGGATTGGAATCAGAAATTCTATTTTGGTATTAATATGAAAACCAAGTCTTTCATTGATTGAGAATGATGTATTAACTACAAAAGGCATGTCATTGGAATACAATATATATTCAATAAAAATTTGATACTTATAATGGGGATAATTTTGAACCAATCAGTGTAATATTATGATTAAATAAATTTTTTGGGGGTTTATTGAAGTAAAAATCATATTCTTAATTATTATGGATGGTAAGCCTTTGTCTCAGCTTCTTGTGTTTGTTCATAGAGTTTCACAATGATGGTGTGATGGGAGTTCTAGAGAGAGTGTATCCTTGGGAATGAATTTGTAATAAAAAATTGGAAGATTGTAGGAATCATTTAGGATAAATATCATGGAAAATATCAAGTCATGTACTTCAATTTTCCATAACATCTCAAGGATGGGAAGCACTGCAATTGTGAGATTTTATTGTCTCTTATCTAAGGTGTGGGAAATATTCATGGGTTTTTTAACCTTTTGTTTTATAAATAATTTATTTACAACTAGTTATCAATATGAAGTTCTGAGTGTTTGATAAATCCAAAATTGTGTTTTCCGATAGGGTCAAAAGCATGACTGATAACCAAGGGTTTCAGGAGGACACTGGTGTAGCGATAAGGGTCCCAAGGATGATAAAAAGTGTAGAAATTACTTTTTCACATCATTAATGTATTATTTAGGATGTGAGAATATTTCATACGGTTGTTTGAGAGTTTTTATAAATTTAAAATACTTTTGGGAGACCCTAAATAAGAAATCAAATAGTGGCACTATGTGTCAAGGTTTCACATAGGTTGTCTAGGCCCATTATTTTATTTTCCCTCAAAAGCCCATAATGTGAAACCATTTCATTTATTTTGATTTTTTTATATTATTTTTAAAAAGGTTTTGAAGAATGGGTATCAACCTATAACTATACAAATTAATTTCCGTTAATCCGTTAAGATGTTTTTCAAGACAATATGAGTTTTTGGCTTCTATGAGCAACTCTTGTCTCATTCTTATAGTGATTTAAGCACCACTCATTTCTAAAAATCCATCATGGTATTTTATTCACCATTTAATCAATTTATGGTTCCAATTATATGTGAAATATAATTCATATATTGACCATGCATTGATCTCTAATAGTGAAATTGGATGGAATATTCCATCAGTTATTGAATGTTTTTTTAAAGATGAGGAGACTTTGGATTGGCATGGAAAGTGATTTTTTCAATGTTGATAAATGATTGAAACTAATTGGTGATTAATGTATTTTATTTTTTTTGGATTTCATTTTTATAATATTTTAATTTATGTTATTATATTTATTTTTTAATAATTTGATAGGATACATTTTTTCTTGGGATTGTGTCAGATGGACATGATAGAAATTCCATGGGGATTGTTGTTGTGTATGACCTGGTGCTGATATCATGTATGTATTTTGGCCAGTGTACCATCAAATATAATGTCATTTCTTATCATAATTTTATTAATAATAATAATTTTTTTTATAATTAATTAATGTAAATTTATGGTCATGCTATGAGGACACATAGAATTTGGGGAATGGTGAATGATCATGAGATATGAAGAAAAAGTTGTTAGGAATTTATTGTGTTGGAGTTGGCTATGTTTGAGGTAGGTGGACACATTAACGATAACATTTGGTATTTTTTAATATTTACTAGCTTATGGTGTCAGTTTTTCCACCTTCATATTATTACACTATTTTTCATAATCTAGAATAACTAATAATAATACTGAATTAATTGATGAGGCCTGAGTATTAATTAATTAAATGAACCACACATTATGTAATTGAAAAATAATAGAAGGATATTGAGAGAATATTATTTATAGGACTAATTCAACACATCGATGGGTGAGTCTTTATCCCATACGATTTCCACATACTTCATGGAAACAATGATGTTTGTTGTTATTCTATATGATACATAGATCTCAAGAGACAACATTTGGGACCTAGATCACATATTTTTTGGGAGTTTATCCCTATGATTCCATATATGTTGTTTTTTCCATGAGTTTACTTTAAATGTATGATAGATCATATTGGATTTCGATCACATGTTTGGATTTCATGAATAATAAGGTTATTCAATTCCATATGTTTATGTGCTATATTTTCTGTTAATTTTTTACCTATATTGGAAAAACATGTTGATTAAGATTGGTTGTTATAGAAAGTGGGTTTTCATGTATCCCATGCGACTAATTTATGATGTTTTATGCCTTGTGTTTTTAGGTGTATATTGTTGTGAAATAATTGATTATGATAATATGTATTAAATTTTTTCTATTTATTTCGATGATATTTTTATATATTATTCCTTCTTCGTATAGTCTCCCTTTTAATGTATGTTTTCATTCATTTACAGGCATTTCGCCTAGGATTTTGGAATTTGTGGAAAATCATGAAAATATTTTCCACTAGAGGGGGCTAGAACATAAATTATTATGAAAATGAAGATAGACCAAAGATTTGGATGAGGATACAATGATTCCAAAAAATAATAATATAGAGGATAAAAATGATTAATGGCTTCCATGTGGAAAGTTATTCAACTGCTAGTGAACTACTATGTAACATGATCAATACATGGTGTTATTACAATTTCCATGCCATAACTGAGTCCAAGGGAATACAAAGAATATTATACTCACAATTTCATTAGTTCATTCATCAATAGATTTAGTATCCCTATATCTTTCCCGGTTACATCTATCATTCATTAGGATTATCCTTCTAGTTTACATATATTGCATGTATTACTATGTTTTGTGGAGGATTGGTAGGTCCAAGATAACCTGGAACATGGTTTTTATTCCATTTGTGTTCCGGGTGATTATATTTTATATTTTATATATATGTATTTCTTAATTTCATTCATCTAATATTATCGCATGCACGTAAAAAATTTAATATTAGTTGGTTATTGGAGTACATTGGAGTTGTACTATATAGTATTACTCATAGCATTTTCTAGAATCCATGTCAGTTGTGTACCTGAGTAGCCATCACTTTTTGGGGAAGTAGTGGGTCTGAGGCCTAGGTTGAAAATCTAGAGGAAAATATTACTATAATTCTAGAGATTGGGATGAGAAGTGTCCAAAAGTTGGAGTGGAGACTCTTTATATTTTTTATTTTCCTATATTTTATGAAATTTTCTTGATGGGTTATTAGTGCCTTGTACTCAGGATGAGTTTTGTCATGACCCGTCCCCCGGGGCCCATGTCGTGACTACCCCAAGCCCGCATTCCATGGGCCAGGGGCTGGTGACTAGCACCAATGGCGCAATTCTTTAAAACTAGGAAGTAGTTGCCATTATAACCTATAAACACACACGACAGATACGAAGACGAGTAAACTGAATTACCATCAAGTGAGTATAGTATGTAAAAAGGGGCCAGAATACAAGCCCAACTGGAAATTACAAGAAACTGAATATACAATTACAACATAGGACAAAGGAAAAACAGCTACTAGGTCGTCCTCTGAGGTTCCTACCTGAAGGGTAGGTACTGATCTCCTCCTCAACACTCCACATCTTTTTGTCTCCTCCATGTAATGACATAATGTATGGTCCACCTCTGGGTACCATCTAGTCTATGTACTCTCATCCTCTGTAAACATTGTTCTTCGTTTACATCCAATACAACGAGGTGTGGGCATATCCCATGATGGGGTGTGTATAACTATACTTAGTAGGGACCCTGAGACCCTCAACGTCTCACAAAAAATCCAACAATGATATGCTATAATATATGAAATCAACATATAATCTTACTTAGCTATATGCCCATACATACACCAATGTTTTGATAGTATCCCTCTCAATCATGATGAAATCATAGAAAAACTGACACAGATCAACCATGCTTTTATTCACATTATCGAAAACTTGGAAGCTGGAGAACTCCTACTCAATTGTGTACAGTGAGCTTGATGCAATACCAATCGCTCTTCCCACTAGCCTTGGACTTCTAAAGTACTCCTCATGTCGATTACCATGGGTCTGCTTCATCACACAGAGTCACTACCCACCGTGGGTCTCCGCCACAACCAAGTGCTCCCCCGCGTAGCCTAAAGAGGTAATCCTCCTATAGAGTACCATGGGTTTGCCCCCACAACTAGGTGCTCCTCTGCTGTGGGTCTGCCACCACAACCCAGAGCTCCCCGCTGGGCTAGTCGAGTCACTCTGAGTCAATCAGTCAACAATAGTCAAGTTTCACCCAACTACTAGGTTCTCACACAAATTCTCGCTCGTCTCTAGAAGATCGGCTCCACAAGATACTGTTTGATACTCCAACTTCCACAAAGTCCCACGAAGAAGTATACCAAATGTCTTCCACCTTAAAGGGGTCTCAATGGAAATGACGACATGTCAATCAGACGCATGATTTGTGTGTTATTAACTATTTGGTCTCTGGGGACCAGTTGAATTCATGCACGTTCCAACCTGATCGTATCTCAACTATACCCCAATATCCAGTGGGGTATACTAAAAAAGACCTCCATGATCCCAGATTACCAGCACCACTGACGGTTCATCAAATGGATGATGGGTGCCAAAGATAAGACCAAAAGAAAGTAAAGGGTCGTAGTGGGACCGGGTCTGGTCCAACCAGGTTGGACCGACTAGGAACCACACAATTCGGGTTGACCCAACCTAACATATTGGGTCTGGACCGACACATTGGGCGTGCCAGCCCATTACGTTCGGCTCGGCATGCTAGGCCTAGCACAACTGGCTGCGAGGGACCGTGGATTACCGCAAGGTCGCGGGCCAGCTCGGCTCAGCCCGAGGCTGCTCATCCCAGAAGGGTGCTGTGAGGGGTTTCTTAGTCCAGGGTGTCGTGAGGCCATGACTTGTTTGGGCAGGGGTAGCAGGGACAAGGCGTAGGGGCCAGGCCGGTGAGGGGGTGCAGCAGGCGAGGGCGGTGCGGTTGTGGTGCGGCACCACTGGGGGGCGGGGGCTAGTTCAGTTGGCGGTCGAAACATCACTGGGGTAGCACAAGTCGCCGAGGTTATGGGTGGCGTGGTCGTTGACTTCTTCTCCTACTTAGTTATTTTTAAGAACACCACAATGAATATTGTTAGGGAGTCAGTCCATGTTAGTTTGGCCTGAACCCTCCTCATTTAGGGTGGTAGCCATCATTTCATCAAAAACAAATCCCAACAACCCTCCTGCAAAACCAAAACATCCTAGTTCTTCATCTTGAAATAAATAAAGAAGATGTGAATAAATAATAATTAAATAAAATTAAACCTCTACTTTGTTCATTGTTTGCCGATGGAGTCCCGGGGAAAAAGAAAAATCATTGGAAAAAATGGATGTCGGTGTCATCAGTGTTTTCCTCAATCATCAGTTTGGGCAACAACTCGTTTTAGTCGAATACGTCCTACATTGGAGGAAGTCTCAAGGAATAAGGTCATGGTTGGGTTTGACGTTCTTTGTTGGTGGAGAGTTCTTCGTGGAGGAAGCGTTCTTCGTTGGAGAGTTTTCTCTCAAGAGCTCCAATCCTCCTTTTCCAACATTTTTCCAACAAATGAATAGATAGACCCTTCAAATAATATATTTTCAATTATTTAGTTTGATGGGTTTAAAATTCAAATTTATGAATTTAATTAAATGAGATAGCTCAATTAATTGAAGGGGGAGTTTTGAAACCATTAAAAGAGGGGGTGGTGGCACCATTAAGTTAACGAAGGTCAAGAGACTCTCCCTCGTTTTGAGGGAGTTGAGAGGTTTTCCTCAAATAATTGGGGGGGGGGGGTTTCCCCAAGTGGTCCCCAAACTGTAACCTCTTGTGGGAGGTTAGGTTCCGGTGGGCCCACCACCATAACCTCTAATGGGAGGTTATGGTGTGGTGGTCCCCACCTCCAACATCCACACCGGTGGTTATAAAATATAAAATAAAATAAAACACACATTTATTTTATTTTATTAATTCCATGAAAATCTCCAAAAACTAAATGTCTCCCAAGATCATCTGCCATCAAGGTGAAAGCATTATTATGAAAATTTCTATGATGTGAGATCATTGGTGTCCTACGATTTCAATTCCGAGCACCGGTTCAAAAGTTAGAAAAACCTTCTCATACATTTTCTGAACATTCCCAACAAAAATTCAGAAATTGATTCTTGGCACACCAGGCCTTGGAATCACACGCTATCAACATTCATGGACTTGTTAAATACCAATATATTTAAAAAAAATTACATGGATATTTTTGCCCTTTACATTCTCCCCACATCTGGACTTTACATCCCTATAAGCCACAACTCATAACTAAGGGATAAAGTGGGGGTACTGAGCATGCATCTGAGCCTCCCGCTCCCATGTGCTCTCCTGTAGGTTCTTGTGTTGCCAGAAAACGCGCAGCAGAGGTATTGACCATCCAAAAAGGACATGTTCCTCTCGATCCTCAATCCCTATGGAACCATCATAAATGTCTCACCATCATCGATGTCTAACTCACCATGGTCGGTGATGTTATAAGGGTCGCACACATATCTCCTCAACTGGGATACGTGGAGGATGTCGTGCACCCAGTGCAAATGAGGTGGAAGATCTATGCGGTATGCCACCTCACCTACTCTAATAAGGACCGAAAAAGGTCTGATGAACCTCGGAGATAATTGGACGCCTCAGCCAAATATCTGTAAACCTTGTCAAGGTGAGTCCCATAGAATGACGTGGACTCCATCCTCAAACTCCAGAAATCATTGTCTCTTGTCGGAATATGACTTCTGCCTGCTCTGTGCAGTCTTCATCCACTCCAGGATGATCTGCACCTTCTCCGGTGTAGCATGTACCATATCTGGTCCCATGAGTGTTGACTCCTGTAACGCCCCGACTCTTGTTACCCAGAGTCGGTGAATTATTACAAAACATTGGCATGATCACAAGAAAGATCAAGTCTTGAAAGACTGATTAGTTTAGTAGCCTTGGAAACACTAGATACATTCATAAAATTTTACATTACATCATAAAAAACATCTTGTCTTCATATTCCCTCATACTATCCCTACAGGAATTCATAAATTACTTCTTCATAATCCTGGGAAAATAAAACATTGAAAGGGGTGAGCTTAGATGATCAGTAAGGATAACATTATAGTATAAGCTTTCATAGATAAGCATAAACACTTAAGGGAGTTTATAACTAAAAAAAGCCTTTTAAACTTGAACATCAACATAGTATGGAAAAAGTAAAATGAAATAATGCTGTTTATCTATTCACATGGATATTCTACTAATCGAATAATCACATGCAATATCAATAACCACATTCATAATGATGGAATGCATAATTCCAGACTATCATAACCACATATCCAAGGCCTCGTGCCAAGACTAAAAATAAGATTTTGCCAAGGCCTTGTTCCAAGACAATAGTTTTTCTAATGAGACCTACTGATGCATCGAGGAGCTATAGCAGGATCCACCCATCACATATTATGTCCAATGCATTCCTCATATGAACAGGTTTAAACATAACAAAAACATTCGTATTAAAACTAGCATACAAAATGTCAATACTTCAACTACAAAACCATGAATGGTATAAAAATAGCACCTCCACAGTCAAACATAACACATTTGATACAATATGGAAGATTGTATTGTATCACATTAACCTCAATCATGAATAATGAAGGATTTTGACATAGATGAAAATAATCATCAAAACTATTTGATAGAAATATCCCCCTTTTTCTTGAAATCATTTAAAAGTCACAGTATTTGTCAAGAAGCCATTTAAAAATAGATTTTTTGAATCAAAGTGTCCCATACCACTTTGAAACTTTTACAATGAGTTTTAAATTTAAAACATTAATGTCCATATAAATAAATCCTTAAAAACATTTTTAAAACATGGACATTAATGAGTATTATTTAGAAGAATAAGTCTTTGTAACAATTAAAAATGGTATTTTAGTTAGAGTTTCTAACAAAGAGAGAGACACTTTAATAAAATTAATTGAGGTAATAAAAATATTTTAATATCATGATAATAAAGGGATTCATGACATAATATGTCAAAATACATTATATACACCACAGAAAAGTGATTTGGTGTATATCAACAAAGAAGTCTCAATGGAATGTAAATTGAGAATAAATATCTCATAAAGGTTGTACCCTTAGGTTAAGGATAAATCAACGACATAGTTTTGTGTGAAAAATATAAATATAGTAAATATAATTGGAGATTCAGTGTAAAACAATCAAAGAACATTCACACATTATCTTGTAAAAACCACACCAATGAATTGGATGTTTAACACAACAAATGGAGAATGAGTTAAAATTACTCTTATCAAATTCATATCGATGAATTGAGAAATTATCAATGGAGTGATTATGTGTATCAAATGTATATCCACAGAAAAGGTGAGTGGAAATTATGACATAACCAAATGAATAGTGATTCCACACATAATCTTGGAGTAAAATAATCAATAGAGTTTGCGTGAAGCCGAATAAATGGGAATTGAAATTTCAAATTCCCTTATCGATTTGATAACATATGAAACATACACCCATGAAAGAAGGATAATACAATGATGATGTAAATACCTATAAATTAACATATATTACAAAATTAATACAATCATGGGCAGTAAACAAACACCACATGTAATAAATAAGTGGTGAACAATGGAATTCTCACGGAATTAAAAGTGAGATAAGAAACTCATTACTTTTTACTTTTTCCTTAGTCAAAGGTAGGTTAACCTCCTGTATAATGGTGAAATAATTGTTATTTAATTATACAAGAATCATATGCAATAATATTATATGATATATGATCTTTTAACATTGATTTGTTAATAATATCTTAGAATTATCATCATTTCGGGTGTTAACGGGTTCATTTTACTTTATATTCATTATTATGTGAGCCATATTTGTTATTAATGAGATGTATATTATTCATATCTAGAATTATATCAAGTCCTTAAATATAATTTTTAATCATCTAATTAGAATTGTACTTGAATGGATACGATGGAGAATGAATCTCATTGCGTTCGTGGAGACGGTAGTCCGTACGTACGCACGAGCGACAATATCATTGTTTTGATATTAAAATAATATATAATTGGATGTTATATCATATATACAGAATCATTATCATGTTACATTTATTATTTACATGAATTAAACATCATTATTATACCCATCCAAATAATAATTTATTATATAACAATTACACCACGATGTGGAGACGGTAAGCCGTACGTACGCACATATGGTGACATGTTATTCAAAGGATGGATAGAATACTGAATATGGTTGTAACATATTTATAATAACATCATAGTATGTATATGATACTGGATTTATTATTTTAGAATGGTAACAACAAAGGAAGAAGAAGAGGAAGAAGAAAGGAACTTGAAAAGGGTGATGAAATCATTACCTCATCTTCGGGTTCTTCCTTTTGATTTGATCAAAATGGCTCTTTAGGATGGCTTTCTGATCAAACTAAGGACTATAGGTTGTAGTGAGGTAAGTTGAGAGAGTATTTGGGCAGGGGTTGTCCGAACAAAAAGGCTTTGAAGGTGTGAAGAAATGAGAAGAAGGAGTACCCTTTTATAAGAGGGGTGAGGGGCACCTTTGGAAAAGCTAGAAATATTAATTTATAATAAATTCATATTCGGTTTATAATGGCTCCAAAGTTGATTATTCAAAGTTTATGGTGGGTATAAGTCTAAAAACATTCAACAAATAGAATTTAGACAGGTTTGGGTTACAATATTAACCTTATATTTTATTTTTAACTCTTAGTTAATTTGTTTGACATTTACCATGAAACATTGTATATTTATATTATATAGTTAATAAACATACTATATACATCCAAGAGACCCCCAAGTGGTCCATTAATTATAATACAATCATTATATTAGTTTCTTGGCCGATACATAGATTTTTAAGAAATTATTATCAATTAATAATATATTATTTGTTTTAAAAACTCTTCTATGTCAATTTTGACACCATTCAATAGATTATTTTTTTGAAACTCATAAGAGAATGAATAATTCGAAAAAGGTCAATTACGTAATCCTAATATGTCATATCATCCTATAAAATTATTTTACTTCATAAAAAGTCTCAAATTATATTTATTTTGGTATTTATAATATCAATTATTCTAATTTTTCACTATTATGGTAATTACTGCATCATCATTGTGTCATATAGAAATTAAATTATAAAAATTATAAAAATTAAAAATAAAATATCATTATGTATTATATTTTATTATCTTTCTAATTAATATTTACAATCGAATATATCTTATGTATAACCCTATATTAAAAATGTTTTAGTAAATAAACCTTTATTTTAACTCTTTTAACTCTTCTTTGAATTAAATAATAATAAATATCCTAATCTAATCCTAGTGGACCTAAATGATAATAATTTATTCCTAAGGATGTTTTTGGTCGAGATACACTTTTCCAATAGAATTAGGACTTTTGATTTGGTAATATTAATATCATTTTTACCCTTAATTACCCTATTCACTTTTAATCGTGGTAAGTAAAAGTAAAAAGTTACTATTCACCAAAAATTATTTTCATCTCATTGATCCACATTTTACTTCTTGATATTAACCGTGTCTCTCGGATTTTCGAAATTCCAATCACAGATGTGGTAAAATTATGTTTTATGAAAAATTCAGTTTTTTGACTACCACTTAGTAGTTGCACTATTCGTCAAAAATTGAAGTTTTTCAGAAATATGCCAAAATTTCCCCCTAAGCTATAATTGATATTCCAAATTCAAAAATTATTTCTATTTTACAAAATTCCAAACATATATGTTTCATTAATTAATTTTATAATTAATTCCCACTGTAACAACAAATAGCGTGTTTTTAAGAAACTATATATATCAAAAGATTGACAATTGTTTATGTCCAATTTCAATGTGAAATTAATTCTAATGAATGCCATTGGATAAAATGGTAAAAATATATTCTAATTATACTATGAAACAACTCAATAATATAATTTATCACTATAATTTATTTTGATTAAAAATTTTGTTTTTAAGTATTTTTCACTATTCATAAAAATTGGAAGTTCTCAGAAAAATACCAAAAATTCATATTAGGATAATTTTGATATTCTGAAACAAAAAATGAAGTCCATTTTGAAATATAAAATATATATAATTTCAAAAAGTAGGTATTACTATTCATAATGGCTAGTTTTATTGGTTGTGGTGTGTTAGAACTCGATGTTACGTACAACACATGCTATCGCATTATTCAAAGACAAGCGTACCGTAGAAGCTTGTGGTGTTACAACTCCCCTGGGTCAGTCCAGCACATGGGTGATCTACCTGGTTTCCCATACAATGCTTTGAATGGTTCCAAACCAATAGTGGAGTGATATATTTTGTTGTATGAATTCTCCACCAAAGATAAGTGATCCTCTAAAGTGCGACTGAAGATGAGGACACAAGCACAAAACATGTCCTTGAGGGTCTGAATTGTCCACTCAGTCTGGCCATCCTTATGAGGATAGAAGGCAGTTCTCAAATGAATCTGCATCCCGAAAGACTCATACAACCCCTTCTATAGACAGGAAGTAAATCGTGTGTCATGATCAGAGATAATAGTTTAAGGTACTCCATGTAGCCTCAAAATATCCTATACATATAGGAATCCCATGCTCTCTATGGAACCCGGATCTCTGGTCAGTATGATGTGGGATTACTTGGAGATTCAGTTGATGATCACCAAAATCAAGTCATGTCCCATAGATGTACTTGGAAGACCCATCACAGAGTCCATTGATATCCCATCCAAATTCCGCTCTGGGACCTCCAATTGCTGAACCAAGTCTGCTGGTACCTGATGATCCGCCTTCATTTGCTGAAAAGTGAGGCACCGAGAGATAAACTATACAACTACTTTCTTCATTCCCAGCCACCAGTGCTATCTTCAGAGATCCTGATACATCATAACCACTCATGGATGTAACGCTAGAGGGGATGTGTGGAACTCCCGCATCACATCCTCCTGAGGTGACACTGGTACCATGGTATGTCCTCTCAAGATAATGATGTGCTCCCCACCTTCAGAAAATACATTCAGTGTCTGACCTTTTGATATCTGAGCACATCCTGTTTCACAGTTAGCATCCTCACGTTGTGCCTCCTAGACTCACTGAAGTAGTGGGGGAGTGACTGTAAGAGGCTGAAGGAAATATTATCCATCCCTATTCACAAACGATATCTGCAAAGAGGTCAACTGCTCCATCTTTTCACCTAGCAGCTGTGTACCAGCTCTCTTAGTGAGTGAAACTGCAATTATGTTCCCCTTCCCAGGAGTATAATATATCTCAAAGTTGTATTCCTGGAGGAACTCAAGGCAATGTCAATGTCTCAGGTTCAGGTCCTTCTGTGAGAAGTTATACCTAAGACTCTTGTGATTAGAGTACACTATAAGGAACTCACCCATCAGATAGTGTCACAACATACTCAAGGTGAATACCACTACTGATAACTACAGTTCATGGTTAGTGTAGTTATTATCATGCTGTATCAGCTGCCGAGAAGCATATGGAATCACCGCTCACTCCGGCATCAGGGAACATCTGAGTCCAGTCCCTAATGTGTCGCATTAAACTATGTACACTGTTCCCTCCTCTAGAAGATTAAAGATGGGAGAACTAGTAAGCCTCTGCCTAACCTCTTGAATTCTCTGTTGGTATCACTTCAACCACACAAAGGGTTTCCCATTCTTTTTCAAGGCTGATAGTGGTGTTGAAACTCTGGAGAAATCTAGCACAAAACTCCGATTGTATCCAGCCAGACCTAGAAAACACCATACCTCTATCACTCTTCTAGGTGGCTCCCAATAATTTACCGCCTCAATCATCACTAGATCCACTGCAACTCTAGCCTCTGAGATGACATGTCCAAAAAATTTAACCTCTCGGATATAGAACCATCACTTCACGAGCTTACCATAAATATGGTGCTCTTTGAGTGTTTTCAGTACTACCTGCAACTGGAAAGAATGCTCCTCCTCAGTAGTCCAGTAGATCAAAATTTCGTCGATGAAGACTATTAAAAATTGGTTGAGGTATGGATGAAAGATCATGTTCATGAGTTCTATGAACACTGCTAGAGCTCTGGTTACGCCAAATGGCATAAACAAGAACTCATAGTGGCCGTACCGACATCTGAAGTCTATCTTCTGCACATCCTCACCTTGAACTCTGACCAGGTGATAACCAGATCTCAGGTCAGGTTTTGAGAACCACCACTCCCCCTTCCACTATTCAAAGTGGTCATCAATCCTCGAGAGTGGGTATTTGTTCTTCATGGACACCTGGTTCAGGAGCCGGTATTCAACACAATGCCACAAGCTCCCATCCACCTTCTTGGAAAACAGAATTGGGGCCTCATAGGGAGAAACACTCGGCTGGATAAATCCCTTCCCCTACAAGTCCTCCAGCAGTACCTTTAACTCGCGAAGCTCCACGAGAGCCATCTGATATGATGGTGTACATATCGGTGTCATCCCAAGGTACATGTCAATGTAAAAGTCCAACTCTCTGAGAGGAGGTATACATGGGACATTATCAGGGAAAACATCTGCGTACTAGTCCACCATTACTAAAACGACCCATACTTTACATACATTGTTATTACATCAGAATTGATGTACACTTATTACAACATATAACAAAACCACGAAAGGACCATATAGGTATAGTGTCTTTCGAAACTGGGAAACATAAACAACTGGTTCATAAAGCATCTACATTGCCTCCCATTTATTTCATCATATCTATAGTCCCTTTTGTCATATCATACTTAATAACCTTCTTCCTGACCTGGGGAAAGAAAACATACAAAAGGGTGAGCTCAAATGCTCAGTAAGGGTAAACAAAATAAATATCAATCACATCATATACATAAGCACATAACTTTTGGAAATCATATCCTGCAAAAGAGATCATAATTTCATAACATGGAATCAATCATGGCAGTGAAATGTAATCACAATAATCATAAAATAAAACATGAAACATTGTGGCATACACACATAATCATAGAGAATAATATCTTATTAGTCAAGACTCATTTCCAAGACTATCTTAGTGGACAAAGTCCATTTCTGAACCGAGTCACCCTCATTTCAGTCCTGTTTCACTGAACCGGTATAACCTACCGTTCTAGCCATGTCTATCTCATGAGATATAAAATATTTACCCAATGCATTGGAGGTAGATATAGGTCCCACACATATCATAATGATACCATTCTTATGTGTGCCACAAAATCATAAATCATACATAATTTCATAACACATGTAATAAAAATGGGAATCTTAAACATCGTGACATCATCAAACAATTCATATAATATAAAGGAATCCATAAAAATAATTCCATCACAACATAATCAAATCAATGTAATAATAGGGATATAATCAGAACCCTATATTATCTTATATGGAAAATAATTTTGATAAAACACTTGAACTCCATTCTTGAGGAAAATATCCTTTCTAATTCAAAAACATTTTTCCTTTCTTAAAATGTCATAAAATTATAAACTAAAATAATTTGATTAAAAATAAACTTGAAAACTTGTAAAGGAAGCTTCTTTGAAATAATTTTTTCAAAATCCATTCATGCCGTATATGTTAAAAAAACATTCTTCTCGTACTTTTGTTGGAAAAGTCAAAAAGTAACTCGTACGAAAAATGACAAAAGATTCCTTTCATATCTTTTACTAAAACTCAATGAAGGGTAAAATTGGATTTAAATAATTGTAGGTGGATGGAAATAATATTACATATTGAGGAAACATGGATGTGGATGATAAAATACAACCCAGTAAATACTAAAGTATAAACAATCTCGGGTAAAAATGAGATTGTGATTTTTCCCTTACCATAGGTCCGTTTTTATTTGTAAGTGTCCTAACCTCCTGTATAATGATTTAAATAATGTTATTGAATTATTCCAGAATAATACTTATTTTTATGATATCATATATGGTCATTTTCTTAGCTTCTTAGTAGTAATATTTCATTGCTACTTGTTATTCGGGTGTTTATAACCTTTTGTTCTTATACGTGTTTTGTCGAATAAATTCATATTATTATATTTAGGTTATAGATACCTCATTTCCAGAATGGTATTAGTGTAATATATATCATATTCATTCATTCAATTCATTTATATAATCATTATGAAATGAAGATCATGTAGAACGAGTCGCATCACATCATGGAGACGGTATTCCGTTCGTACGCACGAGTGATGATATCATTTCTATGATCGTGGAATTTTATTGGAGTATATGTATACTATTTCAGAATCAGTATCACTTTATAATAGTCATATATATTCATTATGTACACTATTATACCTATCCAAGTAAGGTGGTGGTGGAAAATAAATTCAATCACGGCCTGGAGACGGTATTCCGTACGTACACACGTGCGGTGATTTCTTTTTCCGTAGGATGGATAGATGGTGAAATAGGGTTGTTTCATACTTATAATAACATATCAGTATATTAGTGATACTTATGTTATTACTTCATAATGAAACAACTAAAGTAGAAGAAGTGGAAGAAGAAATAATGATGAAAGAATCAGTAACGGACATTACCTCATCTTTGAAGTGCTTCTTTGAGACATTCTTTTAGGGAACTAAAATTGGTCTTTGAAGAAGACCAGGACCTCTAGGTTGTCTCTAGGGAGGTGGAGAGGAGGAATTGGCAGGTTTTGGCCAAACATGAAGGCTCAAAGTGGTGTGAGGAAGAGGGGTAGGAGGTGCCCTTTTATAAGGGAGGAGAGGGGTACCTTTTGGAAAACTAAAAATATTATTTTATTATAAATTCATGTTCGGTTTTAAATAGCTCCAAATTTATATATTTCGAAGTTAAGGTGGGTATGGGTCGAAATTCTCTAATCCAATAGAATTTAGACAGGTTTAGGTTCCTATTTTCACCTTATCATTTAGATTCAACATTAAGTTAAATAAGTTTACTTTTACCGTGTCTTCATGTGTTCTTATACTATAAGGTTATTAAACTTACTATAAGCAGCCAAACGAACCCCAAGTTGTTTATTATTAATATACATAACCTTATCTAAGTCAATTTTCCAAACCATAGATTTTTAGGAATAAAATACCAATTACTAATATAATATTTGTTTTAAAAACTATTTTATGTCAATTTTGACACTATTTAGTAATTGATTTTGGTAGAAATCATAACAGAATTGTTAGTTCGAACCAAATAAATTAAATCAATACTAACATGTCATATTAACCTATAAAATTATTGGAATTCATAAAAAGTATAAAATTACATTTATTTTGGTGTTTATAACATTGATTATGTCAATATTTCATTAATATGATAATTACTACATCATCTTTGTGTCATAAATAAATTAAATTATGTAATGTCTAAAAATTACAAATAAATTACCATTATGTAGGAAATCTATTTAGCTTTCTAATGAATCTTTATAGTCGAATTTATCTTCTGTATAACCCCACATTAATAATTATTTACTTATTAAACTTTGATTTTATCTATTATAACCCTTCTTTAAATAAATTAATAATAAATGTCCAAATCTAATCCAAGTGGGCCTAAATGGTCATATTTTATTCCTAAGTTTGTTTTTGGTCGAATTACACTTATCCAATAGAATTAGGACATGTGTTAGGGTAATAATAATATCATCTTTACCCTTAATTACCCTATTTACTTTTAACGGTGGTAAAAAAAGTAAAAATTTACTATTCATTAAAAATTATTTTCATCTCATTGAACCACATTTTAGTCCTTGATATTAACCGTGTCTCTTGGATTTTCGAAATTCCACTCACAGAAGCGGTAAAATTATATTTTATGAAAAATTCAGTTTTTAACTTCCACTTAGTGGTTTCACTATTCATCAAAAATTGAAAGTTTTCAGAAAAATACCAAAATTTCAACCTAGGATAATTTCGATATTCCAAATCCAAAAATGAATTCCATTTTGAATAATAAAATTTATAAAATTTCAAAAAGTGGTTATTATTATTGATAACGGCTAGTTTTAATAATATTTTAATAGCATATCGTTGTTTAGTGAAACTCGGTATTGCGTACGACGCAAGCTATCGAGGAAGGTCATGATTTCGTGTAAAGCATGCCAAGAAAGTGTTGTGTAGAAAAATATTCCTTTGATGATTTATATAACATAAAAGTCCCGGGTGTTACATTCTACCCCCCTTAAAATGAATTTTGCCCTCGAAATTCGTCACTTTGTAACAAACAGATGTGGAATCCTCTCCCTCATCATATCCTCAAGCTCTCATGTAGAATATTCTAATTGGTGGTTCCTCCGTAAAACTTTCACCATTCGAGTGGTCTTGTTTTGTAGGACTTTTTTGCTATGATCCAGAATCTCTATCGGTTGTTCATCATGAGAAAGATCTTGCTCCAACGGTACAACTTCTGAGCTGAGTACATGTGAAGGATCAGGTATGTACTTTCTCAGGAGAGATACATGGAACACATCGTGAACTTGAGAGAGATTCGGTGGAAGCGCCAATCGGTAAGCTACCTTCCCAACACGATCCAGTATTTCGAAAGGACCGATATATCTAGGGCTCAACTTCCCCTTCTTTCCAAATCTCACAACCCTCTTCCAGGGAGATATTCGTAAGAACACTTTATCACCCACTTCAAACTCTAGGTCTTTTCTTCGGTTGTCGGCATAACGTTTCTGTCGACTCTGAGCTGCTCTTTTGTGTTGTTGAATAGATATGACCTTTTCTTCCATTTCATCAATGAGATCAGGTCCTAATAGCTTTCTTTCCCCAACATCATCCCAGCAAGATGGAGTCCTGCATTTATTTCCATAGAGAGCTTCATAAAGAGCCATCTGAATACTGGAGTGAAAGCTATTATTATTAAAAAATTCCACCAAAGGTAGGTGCTGATCCCAACCACCTTTTAAATCCATAGAGAAAGCTCTCAACATATCTTCTAGGGTTTGAATTGTTCTCTCAGACTGATCGTCTGTCTGAGGATGATGAGCAGTGCTGAAACTCAACTCTATATCCAGAGTATGATGAAGACTTCACCAGAACTTCGAGGTAAATCTCGGATCCCAATCAGATATAATAGAAAGGGGTACTCCATGCAATCTTACCACTTCCTTTACATATATCCTGGCAAGCTGATCCAGAGAGAAATACTCTCTAATAGAAATGAAGTGTGCAGACTTTGTAAGACGATCAACTATGACCTAGATAGCATTATTGCCTTTGGATGTTTTAGGAAGTCCTATGAAAAAGTCCATAGTGATGTTTTCCCATTTCCATTCGGGTATGGGTAATGGTTGTAACATCCCCTTAGACTTCTGTTTCTCAGCATTAACTTGTTGATAAACCAAGAATCGAGAGATAAATTCAGAAACATCTCTTTTCATTCCATCCCACCAGAAGTACTCTTTCATGTCCCTATACATCTTCGTGCTTCCAGGATGAATAGAGAATGAAGAACTATGAGCCTCATCCAGTAGCTCCTTCTTTAATTCGGGGATGGGAGGAACACAAACCCAATTCCTGAACTTTATTATCCCATCACAATCAAGGTTGAATTCAGGAACATTTCTCACCTTCTTTTGTAACTCGACATCTTCTTTCTGTGCCTCTTTAATCTTCACATGTATAGATGGTTGACGATTCATTTGAGAAAGATAGGATTTTCCCCTTCCATTATAATTCCAAGATCCATCCTTTGTAAATCCATAAATATTGGATCTTTTGTGATCCTCATCATGGATAAACTAGCATGGTCTTGTCGACTTAATGCATTTGCCACCTTGTTTGCTTTCCCAGGGTGGTAATGGATTGAGCAGTCGTAATCCTTAATCAGCTCCAACCATCTTCTTTGACACATATTCAACCCCTTTTGTGTGAAAATATACTTTAAACTTTTATGATCAGTATAAATATCACACCATTCACCATAAAGGTAATTCCTCCAAATCTTTAATGAAAAGATTACCGCAACTAACTCCAAATCATGTGATGGGTAATTTTGCTCATTGATTTTCAACTGTCGTGAGGCATAAGTTATCACCATATCATTTTGCATAAGAACACACCAAAATCCCTTCTTAGATGCATCACAATAGATCACAATCCTTTCTCCACTACAAGGTAGTGTGAGCATAGGTGCACTGGATAACCTTCTTTTCAACTCCTTGAAATTCTCTTAACATTCTTCCATCTAGACAAACTTAACTCCTTTCTGCGTCAACTTGGTGAGTGGATTAGATAATTGTGAACAATCTTTCACAAAATGTCGATAATATCCAGCCAAACCAAGAAAACTTCGGATCTCAGTTATTGTTGTTGGTCTCAACCATCTTTCGATAACCTCTGTTTTTTCAGGATCCACAGATATCCCCTCTTTTGAGATTATGTAACCCAAAAATGAAAATTTTTTAAGCCAAAATTCACACTTGGTAAATTTGGCATAAAGCTTCTCCTTTCTCAGGGTCTTCAAAATAATTCTCAAGTGATGTTCATGTTCTTCCTTGCTCTTTGAATAGACAAGAATATCGTCTATAAAGACTACCACAAATTGATCAAGATAGTCTCTAAAGAATCTATTCATCAGATCCATGAAGATAGCAGGGGCATTAGTAAGACCAAATGTCATCACTATAAATTCATAGTGTCCATACCTTGTTCGAAAAGCCGTCTTTGGTATATCCTCCCTTTTGAACCTTAATTGATGATACCCTGAATGAAGATCAATCGTGGAAAATTATTGATCTCCTCATAGTTGGTCAAATAAGTCATCAATGCATGGGAGAGGATATTTGTTCTTGATAGTGATCTTTTTAAGTTCTCGATAATCAATGTAGAGTCTCATTGATCCATCTTTCTTCTTAACAAATAGAACAGGTTCTCCCCAAGGTGACGCACTAGGGCGTATGAATCCCTTATGAAGATTCTCTTGGAGTTTCTTCTTCAATTCCTGTAAGTCAATTGGGGCCATTCTATAAGGTGTCTTTGAAATAGGCAAAGCACCCGGTACGAGTTCTATTGAAAACTCAACTTCACGATTCGGTGGAAGTCCTGGTATTTCCTCCGGAAAGACATCATCAAACTCCCATACAATGGGAATATTCTTAATTGTGAGTTTCTCACCAACCATTTGAGATAAATAACCTTCATTTAGTGGAATCAAGACCCATAATATGGAAGAAAGTTACACTGGAAGGTTACGTTCATCCTTCCATTGATAGACGATCATAGATTGATCTGGAATATGAAATATGACTTCCCTTATTAGGAAATTGATATGAGATCCATATAAAGAAATCCAATCCATGCCAAGAATCACATCAAATTCCACAATAGGAAGGATCACAAGATTTGCAGGAAGCACTTTGCCACAAACTTCGATTGGAGAAGAATTATAATCATTTGATGGGACTGTTGTGCCATTAGGTGTTTTCACAGCTAACTCAACATCTAATTGTTGAGGTAATATGGTGATAACCTTAGAAAATTCTTCAGAAATAAAAGAGTGGGTGGATCCAGAATCAAATAAAACATTTTCTACTTTAAAGTGGATGGTATGTGTACCTTTCACCACATTGTTATCGTAATCAACATTGCTGATAGAAAGTGCATGTGACTTTCCTTTGTCTTTATCCTTAAGAGTTTGTTGAAGTTGACCATCATCATCAACCCTTGTATTAGGGCATTTATTGGCATAATGTCCCATCTCCTTTCACTTGAAAAATTGAAGTGTAGTAGGTTAATTATGTGTATCCCTTCCTTTGTTTACATCATTATACATCTTCTTCCCATCATCGCAGCATTCAAATGCCCGATGACCATCCTTTCCACATTTGAAACATTTACTTGTCCCTTTAAGACAACTCCCTCCATGTTTCTTTCCACACATTGATCATAAGGGAAAGCTCATCTTCTTTTCAGTGTGCTCTTTAGATTTTCCTTTGAATTCCATTTTCCACTTCTTATCATACCCATATGACTGATGGGTTACTCCAATCTCCATCTCGACTTTGAGAGCACATCGAACGATTTCCTCGTAGCTATTGAAGCCCCATATGGATAACGCCCTTCGAATACTTGGTTTTAAGCCACTAAATAATCGATAGATCTTACTCAAAGGTTGGATAATAATACCAGAAGCATAACTTGAAAGTCTTGTAAAATTTGCTTCATAGGTACCAACAGATTCATCATCCTTTTTCTTTAGTTCAAGAAACTCTTTCTTCATCTTTGTTAGGAGAATATGAGGGAAGTACTTATTGAAAAATAAGTTCTTTAACTCGTCCCATTCCATGGACTCAATTTCATCCCTTTGCCTCATATTCTTAACAAGATTCCACCATTGATCAACATCTCCTTCCAAACGATACACTGCTAGGATGACTTTATCTTGTTCAGAACATTGAAGAACTAAAGATATATTTTCAGTAGTACTAATCCATTGTTCATCAACTAGTGGATCAGTAGACCCGCTGAAAGAAGGTGGACACTGCCTCATGAAGGATTCAACAGAATGTTGCTCCTTCCATTGCTCATTTGGAAGTCCTGCATGATTCATAGCTTGAGAAAGTTGTGTGAGAATGGCTACAAGATTTTGCATTCCAGCTCCCATAACGTTTGGTTGCTCTGGGGGACAATCATTGCATTGCCCATCACATTCCGCATTAACACAGTTCCTTCAGGTTCCAGCCATTGACTAAAACCAAGATGACTAGTGTGAGCAACACTAATTATAATAGTAAAACCACATAATCAAGAAAAAAATTTCACACTTAAGGTCTTATCCTAGGTTATTCATGGCCATTTCTAAAACACTAATATTGTGTTCTATGCTTATACTTATCCTTAGGGTTCTTACTACGGCTTTCACATCCCAGTTTCCAAAGGCTGACTATACCATTCCTCTGATACCAACTTTAACGACCCATACTTGACATACATTGTTATTACTTCAGAATTGAAGCACACTTATTACGACATATAACAAAACCACGAATGGACCGTATAGGTATAGTGTCTCTAGAAACTGGGAAACATAAACAACTGGTTCATAAAGCTTCTACACTGTCTCCCATTTATTTCATCATATCTATAGTCCCTTTTGGCATATCTTACTTGATAAACTTCTTCCTGACCTAGGGAAAGAAAAAATACAAAAGGGTGAGCTCAAAATTCTCAGTAAGGGTAAACAAAAGAAATATCAATCACATCATATACATAAGCACATAACTTTTGGAAATCTTATCCTGCAAAAGAGATCATAATTTCATAACATGGGATAAATCATGGCAGTGAAATGTAATCACAATAATCATAAATTAAAACATGAAACTTTGTGGCATACACACATAATCATAGAGAATCATATCTTATTAGTCAAGACTCATTTCCAAGACTATCTTAGTGAACAAAGTCCATTTCTGAACCGAGTCAACCACGTTTCAGTCCTGTTTCACTGAACCGGTATAACCTACCATTCCATCCATGTCTATCTCAAGAGATATAAAATCTTTACCCAATTCGTTGGAGGGAGATATAGGTCCCACCCATATCATAATGATACCATTCTTATGTGTGCCACAAAATCATAAATCATACATCATTTCATAACACATGTAATAAAAATGGGAATCTTAAACATCGTGACATCATCAAACAATTCATTTAAGATAAAAGAATTCATAAAAATAATTTCATCACAACATAATCAAATCAATTTAATAATAGGGATATAAACAGAACCCTATATTATCTTAGATGGAAATTAATTTTGATAAAACACTTGAACTCCATTCTTGAGGAAAATATCCTTTCTGCTTCAAAAACATTTTTCCTTTCTTAACATGTCATAAAATTATAAACTAAAAGAAGTTGATTAAAAATAAAATTGAAAACTTGTAAAGGAAGCTTCTTGGAAATAATGTTTTAAAAATCCATTCATTCCGTATAAGTTAAAAAAACATTCTTCTCGTACTTTTGTCGGAAAAGTCAAAAAATACCTCGTACGAAAAATGAAAAAAGATTCCTTTCATGTCTTCTAATAAAACTCACCGAAGGGTAAAATTGGATTTAAATAAATGTAGGTGGATGGAAATAATATTACATATTGAAGAAACATGGATGTGGATGATAAAATACACCCCAGTAAATACTAAAGTATTAACAATCTCGGATAAAAATGAGATTGTGATATTTCCCTTACCTTAGGTCCGTTTTGCTTCGTAAGTGTCTGAACCTCCTGTATAATGATTTAAAAATTTTTACTGACTTATTCTAGAATCATACATAGTTTTATGATATCATATATGGTCATTTTCTTAGCTTCTTAGTAGTAATATTTCATTGTTAATTGTTATTCGGGTGTTTATAATTTTTTGTTCTTATGCGTGTTTTGTCGAATAAATTCTTATTCTTATATTTAGGTTATAGATACCTCATTTCCAGAATGGTATTTGTGTAATATATATCATATTCATTCATTCAATTCATTTATATAATCATTATTAAATGAAGATCATGTAGAACTAGTTGCATCACATCGTGGAGACAGTATTCCGTACGTAAGCACGAGTGACGATATCGTTCCTATGATTGTGGAATTGTATTGGAGTGTATGTATACTATTTCAGAATCAGTATCACTTTATAATAGTCATATATAGTCATTATTTACACCATTATACCCATCCAAGTAAGGTGGTGGTGGAAAATAGATTACACCACGGCGTGGAGACGGTATTCCGTACGTACGCACGCACGGTGATTTCTTTTTCCGTAGGATGGATAGATGGTGAAATAGGGCTGTTTCATACTTATAATAACATATCAGTATATGAGTGATACTGATGTTATTACATCATAATGAAACAACTAAAGAAGAAGAAGTGGAAGAAGAAATAAAGATGAAAGATTCGGTAACAGACATTACCTCTTCTTTGAAGTGCTTCTTTGAGACCTTCTTTTAGGGCAATAAAATTGGTCTTTGAAGAATTCCAGTACCTCTAGGTTGTCTCTATGAAAGTGGATAGGAGGAATTGGCAGGGGCTGGATGAGTTTGAAGGCTCAAAGTTGTGTGAGGAAGAGGTGGAGGAGGTTCCCTTTTATAAGGGAGGAGAGGGGCACCTTTGGGAATACTACAAATATTATTTTATTATAAAGTCATGGTCGGTTTTAAATAGCTCCAAATTGATATATTTCGAAGCTAAGGTGGGGATGGGTCTAAATCCTCTCATCCAATAGAATTTAGACAAGTTTAGGTTCCTATTTTAACCTTATCATTTAGATTTAACATTAATTTAAATAAGTTTACTTTTACCGTGTCTTCTAATGTTCTTATACTATAAGGTCAATAAACTTACTATAATCAGCCAAACGAACCCCAAGTTGTTTATTATTAATATATATAACCTTATCTAAGTCATTTTGAAGAACCATAGATTTTTTAGGAATAAAATAACAATTAATAATATAATATTTGTTTTAAAAACTATTTTATGTCAATTTTGACACTATTTTGTAAATGATTTTTGTGGAAATCATAACAGAATTATTAGTTAGAACCAATTTAATTAAATCAATAACAACATGTCATATTAACCTATAAAATTATTTTAATTCATAAAAAGTTTCAAATTACATTTATTTTTGTGTTTATAACATTGACTATGTCAATATTTCATTAATAAGATAATTACTGCATCATCTTTGTGTCATAAATAAATTAAATTATTTAATGTCTAAAAATTAAAAATAAAATACCATTATGTAGAAAATCGTTTTAGCTTTCTAATGAAAATTTATAGTCGAAGTTAGCTTATGTATAACCCCATATTAAAAATTATTTACTTATTAATATTTGATTTTATCTATTTTAACCCATCTTTAAATAAATTAATAATAAATGTCCTAATCTAATCCATGTGGGCCTAAATGGTCATATTTTATTGCTAAGTTTGTTTTTGGTCGAATTACACTTATCCAATAGAATTAGGACATGTGTTAGGGTAATAATAATATCATCTTTACCCTTAGTTAACCTATTTACTTTTAACCGTTGTAAAAAAATGTAAAAAGTTACTATTCACCAAAAATTATTTTCATCTTATTGAACCACATTTTAGTCCTTGATATTAACCATGTCTCTCAGATTTTCGAAATTCCACTCACAGCAGCAGTAAAATTAAGTTTTATGAAAAATTCAGTTTTTTAACTAACACTTGGTGGTTTCACTATTCATCAAAAATTGAATGTTTTCAGAAAAATACCAAAATTTCACCCTAGGCTAATTTCGATATTCCGAATCCAAAAATGAAGTCCATTTTGAAAAATAAAATTTATAAAATTTCAAAAAGTTGTTATTACTATTCATAACGGCTAGTTTTAATAATATTTTAATAGCATATCGTTGTTTAGTGAAACTCGGTATTGCGTACGACACAAGCTATCGAGGAAGGTCAAGATTTCGTGTAAAGAAAGCCAAGAAAGTGTTGTGTAGAAAAATATTCCTTTGATTATTTATATAACATAAAAGTCTCGGGTGTTACAATTATAGGATAAGTTGAACTCTCCACTTTAACAGTATCGAGGGTAAGGCTATACAAGTGATGAGTGATCGACTTCACTCTCCTCCGAGAAATTCTATCAGGTGATGCAGAGGCTCCCTTATCTCTAGTGAAGGTAAACATGGTCCCATATGTGCAGAAACACTGCACATTCCACATAATAAATTCTATAATAGCTTGGACGATAGATAACCAGTCCATAACCAAGATGATGTATTAAGCCCTCGACGCCCCAACTTGCAGATCCCAGCCGAAGCTCTCACCTCCTAGAGTAAGCTTACACTGCCAGCACTAGTGTGTAATCATCAAATTTTCTCTCGTAGGAGTCTCTATACATAAGGATCGAGCCAACAGCAATGTCGGAATCTCCAAGCTTCAAATGAGGGTAGTGGAAATGAATGAGTGACTAACAACTATGTCTGTATGTACTGTAGCTATTATGGAGTAGACACAGATTTTACCTAGAATAATTATATAGCGCCATGATCGTATAACTCAGGTTTCTAGAGCACAGATCTACCATGTCCACCTGCTCCCTACGGTCGGGTTGGACCTCCTGGTGGTGGTTGCGATAACACCTCAAAATGTTTCCCACTGCCAGCTACATGACCAGCTCCTCTACCACGTCCACCTACTCCCTACAGACTACCTTGATCTAATCTATATCTCTACCTGGGAAGTCCTTTTACCATCTTCTGATCATTCGAATGGCGGGTCAGGAATTCACGAGCCATGTGACCCTGCCCGCCGCATGAGTTACACTACCTACTCCTGGCTTTTCCGACTCCACTTGGGGTGCCCCGCACAACCGATCCTAAGTCATGCAGTCGTCGACATGTAGGTCTAGTCCTCATGGAAATCTACAACACATATCTACTTCCAGCTATAGAAGACTCCGCTACGTGTCGACTGGTGGTGGATCTCGCTGCTCGAGACTCCTCACCAAGGAAACTCTCCACTAGGAGGGCTCTCTCTATGACCCTTTCCTGCTTTGGGATGTTGAGTGAGATCATCAGAGCTCTGATCTCCCATATGATCTCCTGCTAGAAGGAATGTGAATTGAAGAATCAGGCCCATCCCTTATCGGTGGAGTAGCGTGAGAGGTCTGTGAACCATTCTAAGTATAGAGCTACAGTAATGCTACCCAATTTCCAATGAAGTAGCTCTTGTATGTGAATTACGCAAAGAGTTTCAAGGACATACTATTCCAGAAACAGGCTCTCAAAGTCCACCCAGAGAAGGGTATAACATTGTGAACATTGAGCATCAAGCTCCACCATCTTCCCGATTCCTCTTGTAGAAGGCTAGATGAGAGTATCACCATGAGGTAGGATGGTGTCCCTACCAGTCAGAAGACTCTCACCATGACCTCCAGCCAATCCTCAGCTACATGTGGGTCCATCTCTCCCCTAAACATGGGTTTCCTCGTGAACAAGAACTCATGAAATGCGCTCAATAAGCGTGCATTGTCTACTAATGGGGCTGGTGGCATCAGTGGCCCAATGGGGAGTGGTACTACTAGTGCCTCCGCAGGAAAAAGGCCATGCACCAAGGCATCGTCGCTCGGTGGGATATCTGAGTGTACAACTCTAGGATCTTTAACTGACTATCTATGAGGATGAATCTAGAAAGAAACAAATGTGACATGGTCAAAAGAATATACCTAGTGATCTGACCTAGTTGAGTTGACTTAAATAATACTTTTTAAAACACACAAACAATCCGTGTTTTCGTGTACAGAGTCAGAAATCAGAAGTTAGGGTCCTGGTGAATGGATACGTCGATCTCCGATCCAACACTGGACCCCCTGAACTGAGAACCGCAGTCACTACTCTTAATGAACGTTCTTCATAGAAAACAGTGATCAGATTCCCAAGTTATGTGGTAGAACCGACTCCTCTAATACCAATTTGTCAAGACCCGTCCCCCGAGGCCCGTGTCGTGACTACCCCAAGCCCGCCTTCCATAGGTCAGGGGCTGGAGACTAGAACCAAAAGCATAATTAACTAAATCTGGGATGACACTTCCTTTATAACTTATAAACACACAGAAAATATATATGAACACGAGTAAATTGTATAACCCACATGTGAATACAGTAATTAAAAAGGAGCCAATATACAATCCCAACTAGAAAGTACAAGAAATTTAAAGTACAATTTCAATTGAGTAAGAAGAAAAAACAACTACTGGGTCATCCTCTGAGGTTTGTACCTAAATTGTAGGTACATATCGCCTCCTCATCACTCCTCATCCATCTGTCTCCTCCGTGTACCGACACCCTGTATGGTCCACGTCCGTTTACCATCTCGTCTTGGTACTCTCTGCCTCTGTCAACGCTGTCTGTCGTCTGCATCCAAAAAAATGAGGTGCGGGCATATACCATGTAGGGTTGATTATAAAAATACTTATTAGGGACCCCGAAACACTCACGGACTCAAATTAATCTAACAAGTATAGACCACAAATTATGAAATCAACAGATAAAATTACTTAGGTATATGCCCATACATATACTTAAGTTATCAAGTGAACCATATCAATAATGAGGAAAACACAGAAAAACTAACTCAGCTCAACCAAGATTTTGTTTACATTATCTAAACCTTAGCTACAAGAGATATTTTACTCAATCAAGTATAATGGGCCTTCCAGGACACCAAGCGTGCTTCCCACTAACCTTGCACTGCTGAGGTACTCTCCTGTCGAGTATCATGGGTCTTCTGCATCACACAGAGGCGGTCCCCACCATGTTTCTGATGCCAAAACCAGGTGCTCCTCCCCTGTGGTTCTGCCGGCAAAACCAGGCACTCCCCACTATGATAGTCGAGTCACTCTGTGTCAATCGGTCAGTAATCATCAAGTCTCATCTAGCTACAAGGTTCCTGCACAAATGCATGCTCGTCTCCGGAAGATCTGAATCATAAGAATCTTACCGATAATCCAACTTACATGAAGTCTCATGAAGAAGTATCCCAAGTTTACTCCACTTTATAAGAGTCTCAATGCAACTGACGGTGCATCAATAGGATGCCCGGTCTATGAGTTTTTAGCCATTTAGTCCCGGAGGCCCGGTTATATTCATGCAGGATTCATGTAGGATTCAACCTGATTGTTTCTCAACTATACCCCAAACTCTAGGGGTGTATACTCAAAGGGACAAACACTCTCCAATATTACCATCACCGCTGACGGTTCGTCAAACGGAGAACCTGTGACAAAGATATATACAAAAGAAAGTTAAGGGATGTAGTGGGCCCAAGACCGATCCAACCCGATCAGACTGACCCATACCAACCCAGTCTGGGAAAACCCGTCCTAACTCGTTGGGTCCGAGCCAGCTTGTTGGGTGGTCCATCCCGTTAGGATTGGCCCAACCCATTTGGTCCAAACCAGCTGGATGTGAGGAACCACAAAGACCCTCAAGGGTGCGGGGCAGCTCAGCCTGGCCCAGGGCGGCATAGACCGGAAGGGTGCCGTGAAGGGCCAGTTCGGCTAGGGAGCGGTGAGGGCATGTCCGTCTTCGATGGTGGTAGCACAGATGGGATGGGGGTGCAGCCAGTGAGGGAGGCATGACTGTGGTGTGGCGTAGCCGTGGTGCGGTGCAGCTGGGGTGTAGGGGGGAGTTCGGTTGATGGTTGGAATGCTACAGGGGTGGTGTAGGTCACTGAGGTCGTGGTTGGTGTGGTCGTTTAGTTCGTTTCCTTTGTCTCATTATTTTTAGTTTCAAAACACCCCCCAAAGAAGATTGGTAGGGGGTCGGGCCATGTTAGTTTTGGCTGAACCCTCTAGGTTTCTGGTGGTAGCTATCGTTTATCAAGAACAAATCACAAAAAACCTCCCTCAAAAGATAAGCATCCTCATTCTTCATTTTGAATGAAAGGAAGAACATGGGAATAAATCATACTCAATTGAAATTAAAACCCTACCTTGTTCGTTTTTTTCCAACGGAGTTGCGGGGAAGAAGACAGATCATTGGGAAAAGACAGACGTTAGTATCGTCAGCGTCTTCCTCGATTTTCTGTTGGTGTGCCGGATCATCACAGTCGAAGGCATTCTACGTCGGAGGAAGTCCTGATGAAGAAGGTCGGAGTTAGGGTGGAGGTTTTTTGTCGGTGGAGTGTTCTTCGTGGAGGAAGCATTCTTCATTGGAGAGTTTTCTCTCAAGAGCTATAATCCTCCATTGCCATCATTTTCCCAACAAATGAATAGATATCCCCTATAAATAATAGATTATCTATTATTTAGTTTGATGGGTTTAAAATTCAAATTATAGATTTTAATTAAATGAGATGGCCTAATTAATTAAAGGGGGAGGGTTGACACCATTAAAAGATGGTGGTATTGGCAACATTATATTAAGGAAGGTCAAGAGTCTAACCCTCATTTATGACGTATTTGGGAGGTTTTCCTCAATTAATTTGGGGTGGGGGTTTGTCCCATGTGGTCCCCACACCATAACCACTTGTTGGAGGTTAGGTTCAGGTGGGCCTCACCACCATAACCTTTCATGGGTGGTTAAGGTGTGGTGGTCCCCACATCAAACATCCACATGGGTGTTTATAAAAGATGGAATAAAATAAAACATGGGTTTATTTTATTTTATTATTTCCATGAAAACCCCAAAAAATTACTTTCACCCTCAAAAAACTGTCATCGAGGTGAATGTATTCTTATGTGAATACTGGTCCTACGAGTTCAACAGTGTCCTCAGATTTCAATTTCGAGCACCAGTTCAAAAGATAGCAAAACCCGCTCGTACTTTTACTAAACGTACCAGAATAGAACTTCCGAAATTGATTCTAAGTGAACTGGGACTCAGAATCATGATCCTTCAACTTTTGCAGACTCATAAAATTCACATTTATTTAAAAAAATTACATGGAAATTCTGTGTCTTTAAATATTTATTGTTTCCACATCCATTCTTATAGTTTTTATGTTATGATTTCATATTACAATAATTTTATGAAGTGTACATGTTGGGATAATTATTATTATTGGTCACACAGATTGAAGGTATAGTCATTAAATTATTGCACTTGATACCCTCACTACAAGTCCATGGACATCAAATTTTAGGGATGCGTGAAAGAAGTCATGTGGAATTCTGACTCATATTCTGTGAATTAGGTTAGGATGTTACACCACAGGCTGGCTAATTGGTGGACAAGGGATGAACTATAGAGCTGGATGACATGTAGCTTCACTTTTTAGATATAATATAATAAATGTGTCTCCAATGGTTATATGGTGTGTTTAGTTGTGGTATGGTTCCCATAGTCAAGCATTTTTCTTGGTGGTGTCACTGATGCTTCTAGTTGTATGTTTAGGCTAGTGTGAGACTTAAGGGAAGCCCTCCAAACTTCTTTTAATGCCTCTATAAATATATTTACTTACTAAACTCATTATAAAAAATAAATATTTAAAAATAACTAAATATAATTATTATATCTATAATAATTTGTTGTAATCATTTAAAACAAATTTGGGTCAAAAAAATCATCCTATCTAGACTTGGGATTGAGAAACATGGTCTCATATTGATGTGATAAAATATATAAATGTTATTACTTGCATAATTGACACTCATAAATTAATATCATTGATCTAATGATGATTAACATCAACATGATTCCTTAGCTACCATGTTCTATTTATAATGTAATATCCTGATATTTTAAAATAAGACTATGTTATCAAGATTATATAACATGAAACCCTGTGCTTCAACAATCGATAAAATATTATTACATAAATGATATTGTTATAACACAAAAATTTAATTAGTATGCATAAATAAAATTAAACACACACACACACACAAATATATATATATATATAATCACCCAACCAATAAAAATTTATTTGTCAATACTTATGAAATGAACACTCTATTTTTCTTTAAGGTCATTTTATACAAAAAAAAATATTTATCAGAAATTTTTTATATTTATTTTTCAGTGAATATTAAAATTAATTTGATCAATTTTTATAAATTTTATTTCTGAAAAAGGATATAATTTTTGAAATTATAATACGAACATTTTTATAGTTTGAATTTTAAGGATTTCTCTTAATTGATTGATGTTTCAGTAAATAGTGAAATATAAATATTTTTGTATATATGTAATTTATTTCATTAAAAGTATCACTATTCCTTGAATGTGATTTTAATTTAAGTAAAACCTCCTCTATTTAGAAATAATCCTTTTCATTACATAATAGTTCAATTTATACATTATCCTCTTGTATAAGATCAATTTTAGGAATACAAATGCATTTTTTCTTAAAATTGTATTTCGTTCTATTTTATGAAATTATAATTATAGTAATTTTTTCACATTTTTAAATTTAATTTTATGATTTGGAATTCATTTTTGGATTCTTAATGTAATATTTAATTCATAATTAAGTCTTTATATTTTTAAAAATAAGGTAATATTTTGATGAATGGTAAAGAAATAGACTTTTATGAAATATTGTATCTTTTACGACATCATGAAGAAGAAAATATGTTATAATAATTCATCAAACATGTGGTATTAATTTTATCAGATAATATAATATAAATTTTATTAAAAATTCAAGACATATATCTTTTTTTATTTCACAGTAAATATTTAAATGATATTTAGTGCCAATATAGTGTTTGTATAACCCTAAAAAATGAAAAATTCCCTATTGATAATAGTTTAAAAGGTATAGTTGTATTATTGAATTTTTTAAACATTATGAATTATTATTTATTATTTTTATCAATATATTATAATTTTGGAGTTATATTAAAAGTGATTTATCTGAATTCTTATTCAATTCTCACAAAAGGCTAAAAACTATAAATAAATATTAAATAAGTTGTCATGATATAGATATGAGTATATATATATATTGAGTGAATTCAAAGGGTTATGTAGAAACAAATTAATAAATTTTAATGATATTAGTATTTATTTAAATTTTTAATGTTGATAGAATGTAATTAAATGCTTACGTAATGTCAACTTAGCGCTTAATGAGACAGTAGTAAAATGAAGTAAATGATTTCATCAAGTCTAAATGTATAATTGTATGGTTGAGAAAATGTTTCCCAAAACATTTTTTGATATATATAAATTTTTTGAATTTTTTTTGAATTTTTTTACTAAAATATTATTATTTTCATGTTTTACGCAAATTCCAATTATGAGTAGAGTTCCTAAAATGAAATATAGATTTTTTTTGTAAATTTTTTTATTAAATAATATAAAAGTAAAAAATTGAAAAAAGAAAAAAATAAGGATGATAAATGGTCCAAAATATTTTCCCCTAGAAATTTATGATCAAATTTCATCCATATAAATATAATTATTAACATTTTGTATTTAGATTGTTGTTACCTGGGTTATGATTCAAAATGATAACTGAAAGGGTTAATAAAACGTACAAGGCTCAAAATGATATATAAACCTTGATAAAATTTATTTTATGATTATATTAATTACATATCCTCTTTATAATATAATATGTTTCACATTATATTCATTTTACATGTGTTAGATACATATTATATAATGAAATTTCTTGTATTTCCCAAAATTTAACTAATTATATTTTCTAAAAATAAATATATTATTAAATTATTTATAGTTCATAAAAATACTACAATAAAAAAATTAATGGGATGTGGTTTGAATTGTCAACTATGATCCTGTTATGGGAGATTTTTTCTCCAATTTTATCTTTGTTGATGCCTAAATATAAAAAACCATTAATATTTTTCTAAATGTATAATGAGTTTAAGGAGGATAAAACAAATTGATATGGTGAAATTATATAATATTTGAAATTTTATTTTTATTATTTTATTCAAACACATACACTTCCTTTATTTGAATTATATAATTTTTGACCCACTTTAACATGAATATTAAGATTTATTAATTTAATAATTCAAAAAATTTAATGGATTTTTCTCACCTAACTTGTAATTGGGTTAGTCATGTCCTTTATTCATCACACCATTTTATAACATCCCACCCATCTAAATATTCTTGATATGGATGTGAGACATTACTATGACGTAGAAGGCATCCCTAATCCACCAAAGGATGATAATAACTTCAAAGTGCTTTAATACAGTGGGGGGATGATTTTCCCTTTGTAAATAAAAAAACCATAACCAATAAAATCGCAAAAGAAACTATATAATATATGATAATGAACTATTCAACTAAAGAATACCAACTATCAACAATACCAAACTAGAACCATGAACCACATTGGAGTATAATGCGGAAACTATAACAAATATTAGAATATAAATCTCAAAACAAATACAAAAAAATGAAATGAATCCAAATTCACCATTCACTATATCTTAACGTTCTCCAAGATCCAACTCCATAAGTCATGTTCAATGTATCATGATGTAACACTAAATAAATTAGATTCTTTTTTACTGTGTCTTAATAAATAATATCTACAAACACACCTATGATCCCATAATAGTGTTGAGTAATTAACCATAAAATGTTTTCCCAAAATCACTTCCCCACTCATGCCATCTGGAATGATGACATCCTCACTTATATAAACTAACTTTTATAAATCAATTAATATTATTTATATCAAATCCAAACCATTTTGAAGTAAAATAATTTTTAAAAAAAAACTGTTTTCCCAACCAATGAAAATTTAACGGTAGGAAACTAAACAATTAATTCAACCAATTTCTGAATTCCATTTGGAATTACCCATTACATTTTACAAACACACACAAACACAATCCATATTTTTTAGGATCAATTTTTAAATGAAGAAGCTCAATTACATGTTAATGGGTGAATTTTAGGTTTAAAAACCTTTTTTATCCTTAACAAAATATATGTTTAACAATGAAAAAATATATATATTCATAAGATCTATCTAGTTATTAATAATGAAACAATCATTTTTTTGTAGAAGAAATATTTATTAGAAAAATAAATAGATGAAAATATTACCTATGAACATATTCTACCATAAACCCAATTTAATCTTTTTATAAGAGCTTACAATTATGTGAAAATATAAGAATGTTATAATTTCATTATATTAAACATTATGTAGAAATAAATATTTTAATAATAAAATTTACACAAGTAAAAAATCATTTAAACCAAAGAGATTGTTATCTTACAACATTGGATAAATTTCCCTTGATTTATACTTTCAAGAATGACTTTCACTCCCACACCCGGGTAAGCCCTCAATAAGAATATCAAAATTATTCTTGGTATCCACGCAAACCCTATATGTTTATGGTTTTCTTCTCCTCTTTCTTCGTATCCCTAGAAGTACTCCAAATTTATGGTAGTTGGATTTTGTGACTTCCTATCCCATGAATTCCTCGATTGTACACAGAAAACAATTAGGTTAACAAAAGTCTAAAAAAATTGTTCACAGCTGAACAAGATGTTCTTAAATCGCACAAAGCATGAGAGTCTCTCTCAAGATATAAATTCAAAACATTTGTCAATTTTGTTAACATATTATTTTAATTAGTCAATTGTCTGGGGTATTTATAGGAGAAAATCCCAATGGTCATCTTCCCCTCCAATAGACATATTTTTCCATTAATTTTGGAGGGATCTCTATATGTGTCACTCATCCGATGGTTAGATAGAAACAAATAATATGAAAACATTTTCGGTAAGAAATAATATTTACATATTAATTATACTTAATTAATCTATGTTCCAATAAATTTAGAAAAATATATCAAAGGAAAATATATAACACGATCCAATATAAATTATTAGATACAAAATAATTAAATTTAGAGTCTGAAATTCGAGGAATTCAAAGAACAAATTTTGAGAAATTTAGAGTCTAAATTGTAAGGAATTCGGAGTCTGAGTTTCTTAGAATTATAATTCAAAATTTCGGAGAATTTGTTATAAAAATTATGGGAAAATTGAAATCTATAGAACTGTAAGGTATTATGTTAGATAAAAATCTTATTTTTTGGCTTATGAAAAAGATATTAAGACATTTTTAAGAAAAAATAAAATAAGACATTTAAGAATAGTGATAAAAATAAAAAAATTATTGAAAGAAAAATTTATGCATGAAAATAATTCTTAAAAAAATGGTGAATTTCCTTAAGAGAAGGTGTTTTTGATTTTAAAAACATAAAGGAATAATAAACTAATAAGGATACATATAGAATATACAGTCTCACCGTTTTTGGAATGAACACAAAACATTTTGAAAAAGAATATAAGGAATAAATATTTAACTTTTTTAATTTTAAAAGAAAATAATTATTTCCCTTTAATTATGATCCACAATGAATACGAATAACTCCCCCTTAGGTTCTAAAACAACTAAGGATCATATCCATGTCCCTCATATCATTGTTTTTTTATTTTTTAAGAATATATTATTTGTGAAATATCCCCCTTAATTAATCTCCTCCTTTATTGGGAAAATATATTCCTAAACATAATATTATTTTTATCTTTCTTTATTCCAACATTGTGATTTTCCAAAAGGATTGGAATGAAATGAAAGAAATTTTTCCTGAATTGTTATAAATGTACAAAACAATAAAATAGAAAGATAACAATGTTTCATTATGATGTATAAAATTTTACAATGAAAATATTACAACAAATGATGACATTTTAAAAAATTAATAATCCTTCTTTACCATCAACATAATCTTTTTCAAGGTTTCCATAAACTTATTTAACTCATTTTGAGAATCCTCAAACATCTTGAGTAACTAATCCTGATCTTGATTTTTATTTTAAAGAACATTGATTCATTCATCTTGAGACTTAATGATTTATACTTGAGTCGTTACCACCTATTCTTGAGGTTTGAATTTTTCTTCTAACTCGTCCCTGAGTTCTCATTCCATTTTCAAATTGAGTGAAACTATCTTGTGATTTCCATTCAGGTCTCTATATTCTTGAATCTAGGTATCATTATCGTTATTTAACTTTTTAGAATATCTGTTAAACATTTCATGACCAAGTCATCTAAATTAACAAATAAATCTTTTACCAAGCCATTAATATCATCAATTTCATTCAGATAATCAATATCTGTCTTAGTCCATGTGGTTAATTCCTTTTGTGATATCATATGAGCATCATAACCAATTTGATAAGTCTTAACATCAGATTTAATATTGAAAATCATTCCCATAATAATGTTTGTTGAGTCTGACAATTGATTTATTGTATGATGAAGCAACTAGAATCTTGATTCAATGGTTATAAATAATAAAATTCTATTTAATATCTTCTTCAAATACTAAACAAAAAATTCTTGTCCCATGGAAGATAATGATTCTGAAAATGATCCTTTTACTGATAATTTGTCTTTTTTATTAGATGTTCCATCAAAATCATTATTATATATTTCAACAATAGATTACTTTTGGCTATTCGGCTATCACTTGTTTTCATTTTTCAACTATAGAAATATATTTTCAATCTTTAAGAGGATGATTCTCGCTATAGAAAACATGAATAATTTTATCATCATCAACTTATTTATAATCTCTTTCCTTAACATCACTAGGATGAATAAAATCATGATTTCTACATTCATTATTGGAAGCATTATCAACCTTATCATGACCATCATCGTCTTTCCCTTATGAGATTATATTGGTTGATTCATCATGGGATGTTCTGCTGGAAAACATATCAGAGGTAATTTCCTTCTCATGATATTCTTCTACAATTTTGATTAAATCACCACCTTCCTCTTCATCTTCATATTATTTTTATTTCCATTAATATTACATAGAAATGGGTTATGGAATGGAAAAATTCATTCCCAATTTTTCTATTGGAACTGATTCTTACAAGAAAGAGTCTTGTACCAAGATTTATTCATAATCATTCACTTTTTATTAAGAAAAGTTGGGAATATTTAGGCTTCTGATGTCTTCTTCATCATCCTTTTCTCTTTATCTTTCTTCTCATTATCTTTTTCATCTAGAATATTCATGCCCATAGCGTTAGAAGGGACTAAATAAAATCATGCATCTTTTCCCTTCTTCTTCTTATTATCTTCTCTTCACTTGAACACCAATTCATCAGAAAATATGTTTCTATTTTTTGTTTCGTGTGGAGATAACTATGTTTCGGGAATTGGTTCTTTTTTCTTTTGATTTTGTTTTTTATCTTTTCTATTCTTCAATTTTTTCTTGGACGTTTCACCCACTTATCGTTTCTTATCTATCATTTTAACATCGATTTTTTGGAATATAATAGAATAATCTTATCTTAATACTAAAACCAATTTTCATACTCCTCAGAGTGTCATCACTAAATAAAATACTCTTAAAAAATTTGGGTTTTTAACTTCCAGAAATTTTTAAGGATTCTAAGAAAATAGAAATGATATTTTATAATATCGCTAGATACATAATTATATAAGACATGAGGGTTAAATTCTGGATATTACTATTTTTCAAGATAATATAACTAATAAGGTTTACTTTATTTGATTCACCAAGATTTCCATCATAAAAATATCACATTTCTTAATGGAAACCATTTTACCTATCCGGGAATAAGAAAACCATGAATTTACAAAGCTAATAATCGGTAGTTGGTTGTATGGTGATTGATCATTGGTGACTTACCTCCGTCCAGTCCTACTCCCTAAATTTATTTAACCTTCTCAAAACTTCCTTCCTTATCATGAAACATGTGATAAAAAATGTCGTCCTCTCCTTCTTAAGGAATATACAGTATACATGAAATATTGTTGAAATATAAAGAGTATGCCTTTCCATTGAATTTTAACAAAAGCATTTTGTTCCTCTATGTTCATAAATTCACACATTATTATAGAATTCTATAAGGTTATTAGGATAAACTAGATCCTGATTTTTCATTTTGGAAACACAAATACATTCTAAACTATAATTCTTTATGACCATCAAAATCAAGGATTCATATATCAGAATGACATTTTGTTTGACAATCCTTTCTCTGTCAATTTTCAATAAAATTGTGTTCCTTGATTGAGGCCATCATAAATTGTGATGAAAATTCACGGGAAATTCGGTTCCTTTGGAAATAGGGAAAAATAAATGGTTTATTTGAAGGATTGTAGTGATTTCACACAAAATAGTGGAAACTCCAATGAGGGATACAAATACGGGGATTTATATAGGCTTCACAATGACAGTTAAAAATCCTGATTTAACTAAATGGTAGATATATAATTTATCTGATCAAGAATATAATATCAATGCAGAATAAGTATTTGAAGGTTCAAATATTTTGAGGTTTTATGAAAAGATTCATATTTAAGGAAAGTGAATCTGACAGTGTTTTCATAAAACAAGATATAAATACAAACAAATAAAAAAGTACAATTATTATGATTTATGTAAGGAAACATACCATCTGGATTTATTAGAATGAATTTTTAATATTGATATGGTTATTCTAGAAGAACATATATTCCATAAATATTTATTATGGAATTAAAAAATTTAGGTTCCAAAAAATTTTATTAATGAAAAATATTAGGTTTTGAAAAAAAATCAATCAAATAAACTCATGAAAGAGTAAACAAATATACACCCCCAAGAAAAATATTTTCATAATGTAAGGAGATATATTTCAAAAAAAGGTAATATGGATGATTAGATTTCATTTATTATTCCTAATTATTTTTTAATAAATTCAAATCTATCATAGGATAATGATTTTTTGAAAATATCATCATGTTGATCTTGCATTTCGATAAAATGAACAATGTTATCTTCTTTAAGTGTGTGATCCCCATGAATGTGATTTCTAATATGTGTCTATTTTTCACATCATTAATGTTTAGGGGTTTTCCTTAGAGTTATGGGTCTAGTATTATCACACAATATTTTTGTTTTGGTAAAACTCATTCCATTGTCATTGAGTGGGTGTTGCATCCATAATAAGTGAGCATAACAACTTCCAGCTACAACATATTCAGCTTTAGTAGTGGAAAAAACTATTAAGTGTTTCCTCATGCACTACCAATAAACTAATTAATATCCAATGAAATTATAGATTCTTGATGTACTTTTACTATACAATCCACATCTACCAAAATCTGCATCTATAAAACATTTTAAACAACATTTTTTTCCAAATCAATAAAAATTTCCTATGTCCATGGTTCCCCTTAAATAGTAAAAAATATTCCACTACATTTATATGAGAATTCATTGTATTAGATACATATATTTCAAAAATTCATAATAAAAACATTAAGTCTAGATGACTAGCTGTTAAGTATAATAAACTTTCTATTATACCCCTAAAAGATTCTTGGTATACTGTTTCTCCTGCTTCATTAAGATCAAGAGACTTTGAGGTATCAATTAGACTACATATAATTTTAGTATTGTCATATCCATACTTCTTAATTAGATATTAAACATAATTTTGTTTGATATATAGGTTCCTTCTAGTAATTTCAAAACATGAAAACCAAGGAAAAATAATAACTCACTCATCATAATCATTTCAAACTAAGATTTCATATGATTCGGAAATGGATTAGTTAAATATTGCTGATTTGATCTGAATTGGATGTCATCAACATAAATTTGATCAATAAAAAATTCATCATATCTTTCTTTACAAAAATGGGTGGATCACCCGTTCCATTAACATAATCATTTTGTAAAAAAATCTATTATGTCTATCATACCAGGATATATGGGCAACTCTTAGACCATATAAAGCATTGGTGTGTTTGAAAACTTTTTTAGGATGTATTGTGTCTTTAAAACTAGGAGGTTTTTCAACATAAACTTTTTCATGAACTTATCCATTTAGGAAAGCAAAATTCATGTTCATTTAAAAAAATATTGAACTTGATGAATGTTGTAATGATTAGTATAATTTGAATAGATTCTTGTCTAGCTACTTGATAATAGGTCTCTTCATGGTCTATTCTTTATTTTTGATTATATAATTTATCAAATAATCATTCTTTGTTTCTCACAGTGATTCAATACACATCAAATTAATTTATGAAGACCCATTTCACTCCAATTACAGAATATTAATTCAATATTTCAACAAAAATCATGAGTTTTTCCTTTCAAATTCATTTACATCATCTTCCATAAAATTAATACAATCAAAATCACCTAAAGATTAATTAGTTATTTTAGTTTCGAATTGGGTATGTAAATCAAGATGTTATACTTCATTTTTTAATGAACTTCTAGTCTATATAGGTTGATTTACATAACCAATGGTAACATCACTAGGATGATTCCTAGTAAACAATTTATTGTATTTTTTTAAAAACTATTAATCAACATAAGGTTGAATATCTTCTAGGGTAAATATATTAGAAAACTTTAATTGATTTATTAACATTTTAGAAGATTCTTCAATAAAATTTTGATAATTTATTTTTGAAAAAAATATGAAGATGTAGGTTGGGATTTTATAAATACAAAAGGATCTGTTTAATCAAATTTTACAAGTACTATTTATTCAATTGTAGTATATTTTTGTTTAAAACCCTTATAAGCCTTATAAGTACTGGTGTTGCCTATAGAAATTACTTCGTCATATTTGGGAGAGAATTAATGTAAGTTATATTCAGTATTCATGATGAATACTTTTCATCCAAATACATCAATATAAGAGAGTCTTGGTTTCCTACGACTCCCACACTCAATAGGTGTTTTATTAATAAATGGTCTGAATATAATTTGATATATAGTATAAAAAGAAGTACTTATAGCTTCATCCCAAAAATGTATAATCATAGAACATTAAATCAACATAGATGTCGTTATATCTTGATAATTTGTTTTCATTAATCAGCAACACCATATTTCGTAGGAGTTCTTGGAGCTGAGATGTTATTATTAATGCCTTTCTTACTATAAAAATTATCAAAATCTAAATTTTCTAATTTTCCCTCCCGATCACTGTGAATAGTTATCAATGTATAGTTTTTATCATTTTTAAAATTAACTAAATATGAATTGAAATAATAAAATGCTATATTTAAATGTTATAGAAAATAGACCCACGTAAATCTAGTGTAATATTCATCTAATAAAATACATATTATTTGCCTCTATTACATTGATTTTTTTGAACTGAAAAGATCAATATGTTCTAGCTATAAAGCATCAAAAGATTAGACTTTAATGAGTTATTTAAAGCATGTCTTATGTTTCTTTCCATATTGAAAAGGATCACAAGATTTTTAAGAATCAAATCTATGCTCTGGTAGATCCATAATATGTATTTTATTTGAGTGTTTTTATAGGTTTTTAAGGGTACATGGTCCTCATCTTATATTCCATAACCAAGATTGATATTCCATTTCACTAAGTCATGATAGATCTTAACTATTAAAGTATTTTATATTCATTGTATAAACATTATCAAGCCTATGTGTAGAGATAATGAACTCTTCCACATAATTTTGTACTAAAAATTTATCATTACAAAAATTCACTAGGTAACCTTGATCACAAAATTGGAGTAGGTTTATTAGGATTTGATTAAGACCATTAATAAATAAAGCCTTTGAAATTAATTCTTTTACAAGAATAACAATGTTACATATACCAACAATTTCTCCCTGAGAAATATCTCTCAAATTTACCTTTTCTACATTCCTCTTCATAATCATTCCAAATATGTTTTTATTACGAATTATGTTCTGAGAAAATCCGTTATCCATGTACCATGTATTATGGATGGTACATCATTTATTTTACTAAAAATAAAAATGATATACATTTAGAATCAATATTTTCTTGAATTTGAAAATATTAAAAAGTAAAACATTAGGTATCAACTTTTTCATAGAAAATTAAGCTCTCTAAAAACCTATGTATTGTGTTTTATTCATAGATTTTTTTTCTCCCATTTTCCACCACATTGACACTTAGTGAAAAAAGAAACACATTGGGGACAAAAATACATATGACTAAAAACAAGTTTGGAGTGATTATAACCAAATATAGAACTACACCTAAGAGGATGATATTATTAATACATTTTATCACATTAAATCTATCCCAAAGTAAAATGTGACAAATTATTATTTAAGGATAAAATTTCATATTTTATTCTTGATGAATAAATTCTTATCCTCATAGTCATTAGTCATAGAGTTTGAGTTATTCTATAAATATATTCAAGTTCATTGGAATGGATATACTTCCCTGAATTAATTTCACTAATTTTTTTAGAAACATTTTCAAAAACAAATGATTTTTGATCAAGATCTTTAAAACGAACTGTTAATTATTTTTTTAATAAAATTACCTAATTTTTACTCTCTAACTTCTTTTTTATCATAGATTTTTCATTCTCAAGTATTTTAGGAAATCTAGTGACTTCATAAAATGATTGTAAGATATTATCTTTTAGGGAAGAAGATTATTCATTCGAAGACTCATAATAATATAAATAAAAAAATTATTTTAAAGAAATATTTTTAAGGATTCAGCATTGTGTACCTTAACTATATGAAAATTATTTTCAATAGGTAATCTGGGAATAAGATTAATATTATTCTGATCAGGAGATTGACATTATAAGTATTTATCTAAAAATAACCACCCCTGGCACTCCAGGTGTCATTACCCTTCAAGACATTTTTAGCCTTATATTTTAAGTACTTATTTCTATACCTGTAAGAATGATTATGCATTCATTTTTTTCTCTTAATCCTAGGAAACTCTGGTTGGATATGTACACCCCATTGGAACTCATAACATGTTACTTCAGAATCATTATTTTCTTTTCTATAATTCATCTATTATTAGTATTAAAACTGTTTTTCACCAAAATCATGTTCATCCATCGACAAATATTGTTTAGTTCATTTTTAGATTGATCACTATCACTTGATTCAGAAATAACAACAGCTTTCTTAGCTTTAGATATAGTTAAAATTTCTAGACTTATATATGTAGATGTAGTAGTAAAAGGAATGCTTCAATTCACATTATTATTATTTAAATTCTTATATCGCTTAATTCTTTATTCATTCTGAAGAAGAGTTCCAAATAACTCATCAAGAGTTATATTATATACTTTCATATTCTCATAAATATTTTTCCTTTTAGATTCCCATTCATTGGGAATGATATATGTAACACCCATAGATTTTATTAGAAATTTTATTTTTAATTTATTTGAGTTCTTATGTTGTACGCTACACCAATATTAGCTTTCGATATACGCAACACTGTATTAGCTTGTAGTATACGCGAACACTATTATTGGTTTGTGTTGTACGCTAGAGCGAGTTTCACTAAAAAATTATATATTGTAATGTAATAGCTGATATGGATATTATTAACTAATTTTTTAATTTTATTAAATAATAATTCATCTTACACATATTCTAGAACATGGTATGCAAAAAAATAAAATTTTTTTCAGGTAAAATAAATATTTTTAAAAAAATGCAGTTTTTTCCTCCTTTTGATGGTGCACCCACTTTAAATCCAGTTTTTAATACATTTATAAGTTCAATTTGAAAAAAATAAACTTATTCATTGAAATGATATAATAATTTACTTTGGATACATTTTTTATATTTTTCTGTTAACTTTTATATTTTGATGAATAGTACAAATACGCTAATTTTTATTGAAAAACAACTTTTTTCATCAAAATTATTTATATGGGTAAATTATAATATTTAATTATTTTAAAGTATAAAAATAATATATTTTTACCCTTTAATATAATGTATGTAACTATAATTAATTTTACATTGAATTCATAGATAAAAACATTTCAATATTTTGCAATGTTTTGACTTTTAAAACCCGTTTTCTTAACAGCATGATTAATTTTAAATTATTTATAGAATCTTCTATGTTTTGAATACTAAAAAATGGATTTTATATTTTAATTTAGTGCGTCCATATTATGTAAATTAGTTAATTTTATTTTTTTGATATTATGAATAGTAACTACAGTAATTTTTATTTACTACAGTTAAAGGTAAATCAGGTAATTAAGGGTAAAAATAAGATTATAAAATTACCATAACACCTGCAAAAATTATATTGGATGAATAAAAGTAGACCCATATCTCCCAAGGGTCGAAATATATTAATTTAAAAGATTTTTTACCATGAAAATGATGTAATTATTATTAAAACCAAAGAAAGTGCCAACACGTCACTCTCTAATATCTTATAAGTTTAATAATTTTAATTTAGTGATAAAATTCATAAAACATCAAAAATAAATATTCAACATAAATTTAATTAAATTATTTAAATCGTATTAATTTATTTAGTATTTTTAGTGATTAAATAATTATCATTAGTGGTGACATAATACTAATACAGAAATTATTTTAATGATTGAAATATCAAATAAAGGTTTTTAAAAGTATTATCATAAATATTATATGAGCTATTTAATATGATCCACAAATTTTTAAGATTAATATTTCATGTCAAGGATCTATTGAATATTTTTTTTTCAAATATATCTTTTGTGTGGATTTTATTTATATTCAAAGAATTGAATACTTTCAAAATTGACACTATTGATATTTTATTTAAATAACATATTATTAAATTGTTTAAAAATCAAAGAAATATTTAAAATTTATTAAATGAAGTTTATATGTTCTAAAATTTCATAAAGTATCCAATTATGGAAATTTCACCCCACATAAGTATATATTTATAACAACTGAGAATTTAGAATCTTATTACCACAAATAAAAATAAATAGATTAAAAAAGGGTAAATCAAAATAAAATGGTTTAAAATAAAATAAAAATAAGTCTAAATTTTATTGGTTGATGATATTACAACCATATCTCTAATAATATTCCAATTGGTTAATTTTTGGAGGTCTTATGTGGGGTATTAATTTATTATAAATTAATATTTTTGTGGTTTCCAAAAGTGCCTCTCTCCACTCTTATAAAAGAGAAACACCTCCCTCTCCTCTTCACAACATTTTGAGCCTTCATGCCTGGCCAAACCCTATCCATTTATTTTCTCCACTTTCGTAGAAACATATAATAGATCCCGATCTTCTTCTATGACAATTTTAGTGCCCTAAGAGGAGGTTTAGAAGAGTTTCATCGTAGAAGAGGTAATATTATTTACAGAATCTTTCAAATTCATTTCTCCTTCTACTTCCACTTTTATTTTTTGAATCATTATAAATAAATAAAATTAGTTTCAAAAATATACTGATATTTTATTATAAATATGAAATCTCCCTATTTCACCTTATATCCATCCTACAGAAAACGAAATAACTGTTCGTGCGTACATACGAAATACTGTCTCCATGCCATGGTGTAATATGTTTTCCACCACCACCTTACATGGATGGGTATAATGGTGTAAAGAATAACTATATATGATTATTATAACATTATACAAATTTTTATATATTCTATCATCCACTCCAATACCATTAATTAATTATGGTAATGATATCATCGCTTGTGCGTACATACGAATTACCGTCTCAACGATGCGATGAGATTCATTCTTCATGTTAACCATTAAGGAATTATTATAATGTATATATATTGAATAATAATGAAATATTTGACATTGTAATGATACTGGATATATATATATATATATTTCATCTACTTACTTCCATTCAAGTATTTAAGGAAAGGAAAATAGCGTTCATGCGTACGTACGATCTACCGTCTCCATAAACGGTGTATTTCATTCCATTTATCAATCTATTATATTATGAATACATATAAATAATATTTTACATTATATAATTATTTAATCATGATCTAAGTAATCATATGAATAATTTCAATTCAAAACACGTACGATAAATGAAACGATTTTTCCAAAAACACTACTTTAACATGGAATTGACAAATGGACGGGTAATATAAAGTCCTATTTGAGTCATATAGGATATCATAAATATTATTATGGTTCCATTACAAGTTAATAATATTATTAAACCCACTATAAATGAGTATTGGACACATACAGAAGAAATTGGACATAAGGTAAGGGATAATTATTCCTATCTAATTTTTATCTAAGATTATTTATTCGTAAGTATTTAATGTGGTTATGCTTATCATTCATGACCATGTTTTTTCAAAATGTTTTCATAGAATTTTTACTATAAAATAATGTATGTTTAATGTTATTTTTACCCTTTTTAGAATTTTACCACAAGGTATTGAAGGAATATTTATTTTGTTTACCATACGAGGTACTTTTTGACTTTTTGGAAAAAGTACGAGGAGAATCATTTTTTAACTTATACGGTATGAAAAGATTTTTACAGTTTCATAACACCTTATTTTCATGAAGCTTCATGTACAAGATTTCATGATTACTTTCAGAAAAAAAAATTTCATTTTAAATTGCATGGCATTTTGATGAAAGAAAACGATTTTGAAGATGAAAGTATATTTTATTCAAGAAATCATTTCAAGTGTCTTATTAATAATAATTTTCACCTAAGATGACATTACTTAGTATGTTTATGTTTTAATTATAGTGTCTCTATTATTTACATGGTTTGATTTTTCTTATGATGAAATGATACTAATTTTTTTATATGGATTATGTTATGATGGGATGATGGTTATGAAACCCATTATATTCTTTGGGTTATGATGAATGATTTATGTTTATTTTGTGGTACATGTAAGAATTATTTTTTTATGAGATAGGAGGGACCTATATCTTACTCCAATTCATTGGTTAATTATTTATATCTCATTGAGATTAACATTGTTAGAACAGAAAGTAAATCCAGTTAAGAAATAGAGGGATGTAACGACAAGTAAACCCAGTTCAGTAATCGACTTCGTCTACTATGATGGTCATGGATGAAATAACATGGCTACTATGGACATCATATCATGTGATTAATGTTTTTCTATAATTACATGATTTATTCCCATGATATTTTATCATGATTAATGTTATTTTATCTTCTATAACATATGTACTACCAAGATTTAGGTCATTAGTCATGGTTTTGATGTTTTATGTTCATATTTTTACATTAAAGTTTTTATGGGTTGTTTTATGTTCTCCATGATTTCCCTTACTGAGAATTTGAGATCACCATTTTTATGTTTTCTTTTCCCCAGGATATAAAGAAAGGTTTTGGGTTAGTAAAAAAAATGGGGAATATCATTATGGGAGATATTGAAGATCTTTCACCACAATTATAAGATTTTATTCTGAGTTTACAAAGGCACTAAACTAATACAGTAATTGGGTGTCTATTTTTGTATGTATTTAGTATCCCAATAAAGAAATTTAATTCCCATGTACGTTAGGATTGGGTCTCTATAGTTGGTAACATAGTGATAGATTAGTTAAACATTGGAAACTAGAATGCGAAAACATTAGTGAGATCCCTAGAGACATTTCAAAGGCATGTTTAGGGATGTCCCTATGGTCAAGTATAAGAATATTTTGCAATCCATGAATTAAGATAATGATCCTGAATAACCTAAAATAATATATAAGATGTTATATATTGAAGGTAATCTCCATTTATTATGTTGTTTTCTTGATATGATTTTGGCCTCTCACACTATTCTTTTTGGGTTTTAGATAATTGTCGGAACCCAAAGGAACTGTGTTATGGAACAATGCACTTGGAAATATAATGATTTCCCTCTTGAACAACTAAATGTAATGGGAAATGGAGTGAAAAATCCTATTGATATAACTAGACAAGGTTTTAATCATTCTGGAATTCCAAATGAGCAGAGAAGGGAACATTAATCTATTGAGTCCTTCATGAGGAAACATCCACATTCTTTTAGTGGGTCTTCTAATCCACATTTTACTGAACAATGGATCAGTACCATTGAAAAGATATTTTCCATAATTCACTGTTTATATCATGAAAAATTCATTTTTGATGTTTACCATTTAGAAGGTGAATCATACCATTGGTGGACTCTAATTAAGAATACAAGGCCCCAAGATGAAATTGATTCCATGGAATGTGACGAGTTCAAGAACATGTTTTTCAATAAGTACTTCCCTCTTATTGTTTGAACAAAAATAAAGAATGAGTTCCTTTACCTTAAACAAAAAAGATGATGAATCTATAGGTATATAAGAGGAGAATTTTACAAGTCTTGCAGGGTATGAATTTGACTTTACCATCCAACCTGAATGTAAAGTTCATTGATTCTTTAGTGGCTTAAAACCAAGTATTTTAAGGGCATTAGAGATAGGAGACATCCATAGCTATGAAGAAATTTTGGGATGTGATTTTGAGGTAGAAATTGATGTAGGAGTTAAATATCCATCTCAAGGTTTTTACATGAAATGAATAATGGAGTTGATGGAAAAATATAGAAACAATGGTGAAAAGAAGATGAATTTTTGGTTATGCTTAATGTGTGGAAAGAAGCATGGTGGAGATTGTCTTAAAGGGACTAGAAATAATTTTAATTGTGAAAAAGAAGGTCATCGATCAGCTTAGTGATGAAGTAATGGGAAAAAGGTATCTAATTATGTGAATAGAGAAAATACTACAGAGAACATACCAACAACACATCTATGCTACAAGGGCATGAAAATGGGGCATTATGCTAACAATGCCTTAATCCAAATGTTAATGATGATCAACATCAATAACCTCTTAATGAAAAGGGAAATGTGAAGTAACATGCGATCACTATTGGAAATGATGAATATGAAAACAATGTGGTGGAATGATTAAGTGTATATGTAACGGGATTCCAAAATAGTGTCATGGAATCTCAATTATTGTATTATGGAATATTGGAATATCTATGTATTTGTTTTCAATAATTGTATGGTACTGGTAACCATGAAAAGTTATTGAAATATTTTTCGAAAGAAGATTATATGTGCATAATGAAGGGATAAGGAGAAAATAATATGATTGATAGTATTAATGATCTCATGACTGATATAAGGACATAGTGACATCATGGTTTGAGGATATAGAAATTTTGGGATTTTGGTATGTGGAAATAATTATATTTTAATAGAATTCATGTTTTCACTAAGGTTCTATGGTACTTCATGTTCTAAGAGAATGCATGATTAAGGTATTCACATGTTTGGAATATGAACAACAAGATATATCTTATGCAATATGGGGGATAAACGATTGAAATCACAAGCATGGTAGATGACCTCTCTAGTAATAATTTTATTTATACTATGTGATTGGACCGAAGTATTTTGGATAAGCCTAATGATAATAATGGATTATGTTATACATCAGATAGTATTTTTTAAGGCTATAACTTTTTTATATTATTTATGAAATGTTATAATAGTTCTATTTTAGAAAATAGACAACCTATTGGATGGACGACAACCCCTCACGTCGAACAAGGCTACAGGAATTGAACCCCCAACCGAGGTGCGACAGGAATTTATCGCCTACCACTGGCCTACAAGAAGTCCATGGTTTGTGTAAATTAGTTTTATTTTATTAAGTGGTATGCTAGATGGAGTACAAGTCCATTTTAGGAACCATATATGATTAATCTCACCATAGATGGACTTATTATATTAAATAAATTGTGTTAACATTTTTGTGATAGAGATAGATGGAATGACCTATAATTCTATGACACGATCTACTAACACTTCCAAAAGGACAAATTCAACTTCATTTCTTTAAATAAGAGATGAATTGGAAATTGTTCATGGAATGACAAGCACTGATATTACACTAAAATAAAATAAGTATTTCTCCTTATGAAAATATTTATCTACATTCGAGACATGATCAGAAAATTCTGAAATGTGGTCCTTATACCCTCATATATGATGAATTAGATGGTACCTTAGATCATCACAATTTTATGGCTTTGTAATCATTGGACATCTCATAGCCATGTTCTCTACCACTCTTCTTCAGAACTTGATGGTTTGATTTATCTTCCATATCCATGTCTTCACCTATATTCTCTTAAATGGAAACCCAGTGACAGGATAATTTGGGTATCTATTATATTTTTAATGTTCATTTTTAAAATAATTTCTTAGTATTCTTTTTTACTATGTGGGTTTCTATGAATGAATCTTTCATGTAGTAAACCATTTATAATCCTGACGAATTTTGAGGGTGAAATTCATTTTAAGGAGGGTATAATGTAACACCCCAACATTTGAAGAGAAATAATATTTTTAATTTCATTGAGGACTTGTGTTGTATGCTACACCAAGATTATTTTTCACTATAAAAAACACCGTATTATCTTTTAGTATATGCAATCACTATTCGTGGCTTGTGTTGCACGCTAAAGCGAGCTTCTTCGATAGCTAGTGTTGTACGCAATACCGAGTTTCACTAAGCAATGATAGATTGTTATGTACTTGATGATAGGAATAGTATTAACTACATTATTAATTTTATTACATAATAATTCATCTTACACATATTCTAGACCATGTTATGTGAAAAAAATAAAATTTTCGGGTAAAATAAGTATTTTTTAAAAAATACATTTTTGCCTCCTTTTGATGGCACACCCACAATAAATCTATTTTTTAAACGTTTATAAGTTCAATTATACAATATAAACTTATTTATTTCAATAAATATATAGAAATTTACTTAGGATAAATTATTTATATTTTTCTGTTAGCATTAAAATTTTGATGAATTGTAAAAATTCACTAAATTTTTCGTAAAAAAACATTTTTCATCAACATTATTTATAGAGTTAAATTATAAAATTTAATGGTTTTAATGTATATATAGAATATATTTTTACCCTTTAATATAATGTAATTCATTATCATTAGTTTTACATTGAATTCATAGGTAGTAATATTTCATTCTTTGGCAATGTTTTAAGTTTTAAAACTCATTTTCTTAACAACAGATTGGAGAATGAGAGGGTATGGTAGCCACCATCGGGACCAGGCACCGTGAAACCTTTCATGGTTCAATGCTAGTCGATCAGAAATGCAAGGTGGGAGCTAGGTGATCAATGACGCCGAAAGTTGGTGAGGGGCAGTTCAAGTGGGCTGGGCCTATGGGTCATGTATTGGGCATGGTATGCCTTTAGGCCTTCGGGTCATGTATTACGGGTTTGTCGGGCCTTGTGCCTTGGGCCTATATGTCATGTACGGGTTCCCCTCCAACCATTAAAAGGGGTATTATCCATAACCAAATAAAAAAGAAGGCCATTGGGCCATTCGGGCTTAATAATGAGATTAATTTTAAATTAATTACTACAACTTTGGTGTTTTGAATATTGAAGAATGGACTTCATATTTGAATTTAGTGGGTCTAAATTATGGGAATTGGTTACTTTTATTTATGTGATATTATGAATAGTAACTATAGTTATATTTATTTACTACAGTTAAAAGTAAATTAGTTAATTAAGGGTAAAAATAAGATTATAAAATTACCATAACACCTGAAAAAATTCAATTGGATGAATAAATGTCAACCCATATCTCCTAATGGTCGGAATAGATCCATTTCAAGGTCTTTCGAACATTAAAATGATGTAATTATTATTAAAACCACGGAAAGTTACAACATGTCACTCTCTGATATATTATAAGTGTAATAATATTAATTTAGTGGTAAAATTAATCAAAACATTGAACATAAATAGTCACCAGAAAGCTAGAAAAATTATCTACATCATGTATATTTATTTATAATTTTTCGGGATTAAATATTTATCATTAATGGTGGCACAATAGTGTTGTAGAAATTATTTTACTGATTTAAATTTCAAATAAATTGTTTTAAAAACATTAAAATAAATATTATAAAAAATATTTAATGTGCTTCAGGAATTTTTAAGATTAAAATTACATGTTAGGGATCTATTAAATATTTTTGTTCCAATATATCTTATATGTGTATTTTATTTAAATTCAAATAATTGTATAGTGTCAAAATTGACACAATTGATATTTTATAAAAATAAAATATTATTAAATTGTATAAAAATCACAAAAATATTTAAATATTATAAATTAAAATTTATATGGTCTAAAATTTTATTATGTATCCAATTATAGACAATTAAAAACACATATGTAAGTATTTATGACAATTGATAATTTAGAATGTTATTACCACAAATAAAAATAAATAGATTAAATAAGGATAAATGAAAATGATAGTGTTTAAAATAAAATAAAAACAAGTCTAAATTTTATTGGATGATTAGATTACAACCCTATCTTATCTGTTCTTATAATTGAGTCATTTTTTTATGTTTTTAAGTTGGGTATGAATTTATTATAAATTAATATTTTTGAGGTTTCCAAAAGTTCCCCTCTCCTATCTTATATATGGGCACCTCCTCCCTCTCCTCTACACAACATTTTGATCATTAATGCCTTGCCAAAACCTATACATTTATTTTCTACACTTACATAGAAACATACTAGAGATTATGATCTTCTTCAAGGACCAACTTTAGTGCACTAATAAGAGGTTTAGAAGAGGCACATAGAAGAAGATGTAATTTCATTTACTGAGTCTTCCAAATTAATTTCTACTAATACATCCTATTTCTTATTGTTTTCATTATAAAGTAATAACATCAGTATCACTAATATACTGATATGTTATTATAAATATGAAACAACCCTATTTCACCTTCTATCCATCCTACAGAAATGAAGTCACTGCGAGTGCGTACGTACTGAATACCATCTCCACGACGTGGTGTAATCTGTTTTACACAACCACATTACCTGGATTGGTATAATTGTGTAAAGAATAACTATATATAATTATTATAACATGATACTATTTTTGATATATCCAATCATCCACTCCAATACCATTCAATAATAATGGGAACAATATCATCGCTCGCGTGTACGTATGGATTACTACCTCCACAATGCGATTAGATTCATTTTTCATGTTAACCATTCAAGAATGATTATAAAAAATATATATTGAATAATAATGAAATATATGACATAATAATGCTACTGTATTAATGTATATATTTATATTTATCATCTTCCATCTTCTATTCATGTCAGTAAGGAAAGGAAAACAATGCTAATGCGGACATACGGCCTACAGTCTCTTTGAATGGTTTATTTCATTCCATTTATCGATCTATTATATTCTAAATATATATAAATCATGTTTTACATTATGGAAATTAAGTAATCATGATCTATTTAATCATATTAATAAATAAAATTCAAAACATAGATGATAAAGGAAACAATTTTACCCCCAATGCTGTTTAAATATGGAAATGACAAATAAATGGGTAATATAAAGTCGTAAGTGAATCATATAAAACACCATAAATATTATTATGGTTCTATTACAAGTTAATAATATTTTTAAACCCAATATAAAGGAGTATTGGAAACATACAGAATAATTTTGACATAAGGTAAGGGATAATATTTCTAATCTCATTTTTATCCTAGATTGTTTCTTCATAAGTATTTATCAGGGATATGTTTATAATCTGTGTCCATGGTTTCTAAAAATGTTTTCATAAAATGTTTAATATTATTCCATGTATTTTTAAATCATTATTAACCTATTTTGACTTTTACCATCAGTTATGGAAGGAATATTTCTTTTTTTAACATATGATGTACTTTTTGACTTTTCTAGAAAATGTACGAGGAGAAGGTTTTTTTTATGTATACGACATGAACAGATTTTTATAATTTCAAAAAACCTTATTTTCATGAAGCTTCATGTACAAGATTTCATGAATAGTTTAAAAAAATTCCTTTTCTTTTAAAATTTAATGGAATTTTGAGAAAAAAATGATTTTGAAGAAGAAAGGATATTTTCCTCAAGAATTCATTTCATGTGTTTTATCAAATCTATTTTCCATCTAAGATGACATTATTTAGTATGTGTATGTTTCAAGTATATTGTCTCTATTATTTACATGGTTTGATTTTTATTATGATGAAATGATATCCAATTGTTTTATATGGATTATGATATGATGGGATTATTTTTTTGAAACCCATTTTATTCTTTGGGTTATGATGAATGATTTATGTTTATTTTGTGGCCCATGTAAGAATGATTTTATTTTGAGATGGGTGGGACCTATATCTCCCTCCAATGAATTGGGTAAAGATTTATATCTCATGAGATAAACATGGATGGAAATACAAGTAAATCCAGTTCAATAATACAGAGATGGAATGACAAGTAATCCTCGTTCAGTAATGGACTTCGTCCACTATGATGGCCATGGAAGAAATGAATTGGCTACTATAGAAATCATATAATGTGTTTTATGGTTTTCAATAATTACATGTTTTATTCCCTTGTTATTTTATCATGATTAATGTTCCTTTATTATCTATTCCTTATGTACTACCATGATTTATTTCATTACTCATGGTTTTGATGTTTTATGTTCATGTTTTTACGACAAGTGTTTATGGGTTGTTTTATGTTCTCAATGATTTCCCTTACTGAGCATTTGATCTCACCATTTTTATGTTTTCTTTTCCCTAGGATATAAATAACGGTTTTAGGTAAGAAAAAAATGGGGAGATCATTATGGGAGATGTTTAAGATCATTCACCATGATTAGAAGATTCTGTTCCATATTTCCAAAGACACTAAACAAATATGGTCATTGGGCATCTGTTTTTTATGTATTTAGTATTCTGTGAAAGTAATGTAATTTCCATGTATGTCAAGCTTGGGTCTCTACAAAATATATTATCTTGTCCATACAAAATTCATAATCAATATTTTTTTCTCCCATATATTTAACATAATGAGAGATATTCCAGGAATATTTTTCATAAAATTCAAATAAGTTTTCCATTATGAATCAATGATCCATGATTATCATCTTTTAACTATGATATTCTAGTTTCTATCAATTTTGAAGTTCTAAAGTGTGTAACTTCATGTGTCATTAGTATTATATTGGTATCTTTATAAGATGATATTTGATTGTAGATATTCCTGGTCATGAAACATAAAATAGTATTTCATACCTTGTAGTTTAGTTTATATTGTTGTCCTTACATATTTTTGAATGATCGGATTTTCGGTCATGAATATTTTATTCAGAAGTGATAATAAAAATTTAATCCACTCCAATGTTAAAAGAAAAAGACTTCATTTTATTTCAATAGTACACAAAATCATTACCATTAATGATTGGTGGAATGGTAATAATTAGATTATCTATTGACCAACATTCATTCCTTCCATTCTATAAGAAAAATACTTTTCCATAAAAATGATTTGTAGAAAAACATTTATAAATATAATATTAAAGAAAAATTTCAACAAGAAAATTTGAGAAAGAAAATGTTATGCACGAAATATTGAGAAAGAAATCATATATGTAAGTAAAAGTATTTCAGATACATCCTCTGATACTAATCGTAGGATTGAAATATATATGTTGATGCTCAATTACAAGCGGGGAAAATTTTAGGTTTGAAAACATTCAATTTTACCCATAAGAAAATATATTTTCAAAAAAATCAAACAATATGATTTCCTAATCCCTAAACAGTTATTATTAATGAAACAATCTTCCATAGGTTCCAAAAATATGGATCTCAATGCAAAACATAAGGAAAGATTACTTAGGAAAATATTCAACCATAAAACATACATAATCGTGTTTATTAGAGTAAATAGGTATAAGAATCTATAAGGATGTTATACATTCTTTCGTTAACAAAATGAAAAAGAAATTATACTTTTAACAAGAATAAGAAAACAAGTAAAATAATATTTTAATCCAAAGTGATGTGTATCCAGCATCCTTGAATAAAAGGTCCCTTGATTAATAATTTCAAGAATGTATATCTTATGTACACTAGGGTAATCCCACAATATGAATATCTGAATCAATCTTTCTATCCATGAAATCCCTCAAAAATTAAGGTACTGGGAACCTCTATCTTCTTATCCCAAGAAGTAAGCCAACATTATGGTAGTTGACACCCCTTTCTTCATATCCTTAGAAACCCTTGATTGTACATAGCAACAATTGGTGTCCCACATGGCTGAACATGTTTTTCCAAGCTAAAAATGATTTTCACAGATAACATAAATACTGAGAGTCCCTCTCTCTATAAATCAATTCACAAAATTTCTCAATGTTATTAACACATCATTTTAATTCATTATATGGATGTGGTATTTATAGATGACAATACCAATGGTCATATCCTCCTCCAATGATCATATTTTTACTTTAATTTTAGAGGGAGTTGTACTTGTGTAACTCAGCCACTGGTTAGTTATAAAAATATTTTTTAACATTGTAAAATGTAAGGATTAATATACTTATGTAATGTAACTTCAGTAAACTAAGATCTCAAAAAGCTAGAAAAATATCATTATACAAAATATATAATATTATCCAATATAAATGATAATATTCTAAAAAAAGAAATTTAAAATTTGAATACTGAGGAATTAAGAGTCTGAATTATAGGGAATTTAGAGTCTTAATTGCAAAGAATTTGGAGTATGAATATCTTATAATTCGGAGTCTGAATATTAGTGAATTCAGAATCAACATTCTGGGGAAATCAGAATCTATCGAACAGATATGATCCATTATAAGGATCCAATTTTATGATTAAGGAGAAAATTGTTGGACTTTTATTAGAATACCTTAAGTAAGACATTGAATACCAAGGATTAAGATAAAATATTTAGTGAAAGAAAATTTTCCTTATGATAATAATTCTTAGGGAAAGATAATTTTTCTTAAGATAAAGTATTTATGTTTTTCAAAACATAATAGAATGAAAAACTCATAAGGATACTTATTGACTCAACATATTGGTGTTACCATTTATAGTAGAACTTAAAATCCATAATTCATCCCTTTGATGGAGTTAATTCATGACCGTTATCTACCCCATTCTGATTTAGGACAACCCATTAATTCCAAAATCCTAAAAAAACAAAATTAAAAACCATTTCAATAAAAAAACCTTTTATTGAACGAACTTTTCCAAAATATTTTATATTCATATTGATAATAGAAGTATATTAAAATAATCATTATAATGTCATGTTACTATATTGAATTTCATCAGAAACAACAAATTTTCAAAATTTTATAAGCCATCACTAAATATGGATTAAATAAAAAATTGTACAATAATTTGAGAATAAATTTAAGTAAAATATATTAATTTGAAAGAAATCCATGATGTTATAATACGAATAGTTGAGTGTGAATCCACATACCTCACAAATGTAGGTGAAAATGAAAACGAAACAAATTATTTAACAAAACTAAATTTAAACACCATAAATCCTCCATTTGTCTTATTCTATAACTTCTATATAGGAATATATCATAATAATCTTCATTATACAACATAGAAATATTTACAAAAGATTAGATCTATGAATATATGAGAGGAAGTAATATGAAACTATGTAATAAACATCCAATAATGAATAATTAACAACGAATCTGGCCTCTAACGCACCATGATTTACCAACAGATCCCTCCTAGATTTGGAGGAAAGGACTTCAGACCATTGGGAAGAGAATCATCATTTTCAAATTCGTTTTAACTATGAATGGTTAGGGAGCACGATTAGGAAAACCATGCGGTTACTTGAACAAGCCTCTTCCTTAGGAAGCACCTCACACGGTGGGATCACAATGTTAAAAAACCATGTGTTAACCATATAGAATCCCCATATTATAATTTTTTTCCAATGTAGCCGCATTGTTTTTCCAAACCATGAACCTAACGGTGAACCTACAAAGAGCCCAAAGATTCACATTTCATGATTTCATGTACATTGTTAATTGTTTATACTAACAAATCTCAAACCATAAACTTCCAAAAAATCACCAAAAATTCCGAAAATCCACCAAAACGTCCCAAACATTTCCCAAAGAATTTATATACACGTAATACATATATAATGGTTAAATTAATTAAAATTAGTGGTGATTAATTTTCCCCCAAAATGTACTTTATTTCCCTGGAAACTAATAAACCACATTTTCCCCAAAATATTTTTGAGAAATTTATTAACTGTTTCTTTTTGTCATTACCATGTATTTTCATGAAACCGACCATGTTTTAATGCAACCCCTAAAAGACCTATGCTTTTCTGATAAAATAATTTCTCCTTCATATCCAGATTTTGTACTAGAACATAATAAAACAATGCATCTAGATCTTGGTAAATAACATCATAGTCACATATTTGGAATCAGATTTGTTATTATAAAAAATGAACAATGAACAATGTGCATTTTCAGAATAGGTTTCCATTATAAACTTATGGCCAACATTCTAGGTCCCACCATTTCATAAAGGTATCAACATGCTTCCTCCCAGTGTATCTACTAAGACGCCCCTTTTAACAACTGTATATTTGTTAAAATCCCTATATTATCATTTATACATTGAATTCCAATTTTGGATGGAATCTTTATCCTCATCTCTGATTAAACATTTCAATCATTCAAGGATGAACCAAAAAAGAGTTTTAGTATAGAGATAACAAAAATCTATAATTCTACTCATTCACTATCATTGATAGGTTTTATTGCATCAAGATGAAAATGGTTGTCATACTAGAAATTCATAATGATAGATGATAAAATTGTATGTTGAACAATTCCTAAAACCCTCCCTTTTAATTATAGGGTCTTATTTATCCTTAACTCATAAATCCCACCACTAGTTTTTCTAGGTCATCCAACATGTACATTTCCAACTTGACTTTTCTCTCATATAGTGTGCTTGGGAAAATAATGATTCGATTCATCATGCTCATATAGGCATCTATATTGTTTGGTTCTAAATCATACTAATTGGTGGGGGGATTATTCATCTATATATGAATGGAATGATCATCCTATCTTTCTCATCCCTTCGGTTCCCGATATCCGCAACATGTATAGCTTGGAATATGTTTTGAACTATTTATTAGTTCGAAAATCCATCATGGGAAACTATATTCTCATTATCCACTTCCCATCAATTTCTTCTATTACTATGGGATTCATTTTCTATAACAAAAAAAATTGACTTATGTCTAACTCTCTATCAACTTAAGGATTAATAATTTTAAGTTAACATATCATAGTTTTCACAATAAGGCTTTCCAAAAATTCCACACTTTCCACTTCCAAATCCATTTTTAAATATTCCACCATTCATTCAAAATTCCTATAAGTTTCTAAAAACTCTTGGGTACCCAACTCCTTGAAAACATGAGGTTCAACATAAATAGGTTATCTATGACATTATTTCTCTACATTTCATTTAATAACGGTCCTAGTACTTTATTATATACTAAAAAAAGTCTAAAACAGAATGATTTATCAACTCCATGATCGAAAAAATACAATTTTTCCCAAAATAAATGGTACATCCAAGTCTAATTAAATTTGTAAAAACATCAAAATCCTCCTTGGACTGAGAAGGTCGTCGAACATTACTTGTTCTTCGGTTACATCCTCATAACATCGATAACTGTAAATAAATTCCATGGGAATCAACATGATTGGGGTATGATTTTCTCCTTTAAAATAAAATAACCAAAAAAAAGTATACCATAACTAAAAACAACTAAATGATGTATGATAATGAATTAAAAATCTCAAGAATATCGTATTACAATAATACAATACTATAACGATTCACCATATCTAGGTAAAATGTGAAAACCAAAACCAATATTATAGTATAATGGGAAAAAACAAAAATATAAAAGACTCTAATGACACCAACCCACATATCCCAACATGCTACATGGTCAAACTCCTCTAGTAAAGATCAATGTATCTTGACGTATCACTAAATAAATTATGTTCTTTTCCTTTATTAGTGTCACAATAAACAATACATACAAATTCAATAATGTTCCAATGATGGGGGTGTGTAGTGGAATATAGAATGGTTTCCACAAAATACTTCCCTACTAATTCCACAATGATAGAACATGTTATAACAATTTAATTTTTTTACATAAATTCCAATAAATTTCTAATGAAATCAATTTTATTTTAAAATATTTTCCAATACAAATCAATTTCCAAGTAAAGTAACCAAAATAGTCACTCAAAAAATTAATAAAATTCATTTTACACTACCCATTATATTCCACAAAAAAAAAACAAACATACACTAAATAATGGTGTTATCATTGACAGTGGAACATCATGTCCAAAATCCCTCCCTTTTGTAGTTGTAATTCATGACTGTTATCCATCCCATTAATATTCAAGCCCAATGATTAATTCCAAAACATAACTGAAAAAATTTATCCAAATCATATATATAAATAATAAATTTATTGAAACTATTTTACCAACATGTTTTCCATTCCTAAAAACCAAGAAACTATTTTAAAATCATCAATATAAATCTATGTTACAACATTAACGTTCCACCGAAGTAATCAGTTTTCAAAATTCAATAAACTTTCACAAAAGAAGGGTTCCCTTAAAAATTTCACTAAACTATCAAAAGAAATTTTAAGAAATTAAAAATAATAAAATAAAATCATTCATTTATGAAAAATTTTCATTGGTATTAAAACCACTTTCTATGAAATCAGTGTAAAAATTATAGAATGACACAAATTATTCGAAAATGTAGAATTTAAAAACCCAAATCAACTATAGATATTGTTAAATATCTTCAAAACAACTTTATATCATCATTTCTCAAATTAACCAATATATATTTATCCCTAATGGGTTATATCTGTGAGTCCAAGAGAGGTAAGAGTAATACAGTAATGAAAAAAAAACCAACAATGAAGATATATGAAGGAATCTTGCTTCCTATGTGTCAATATCTTCCAAAATATCACTCATATATCTAGAGTAATAATATCCATGTCCATTGGGATGTTATGAATTCTATATAGTGTATTTCTAGGGTAAAATGAGAGGATAAGAGGAATTACCAAGTAAGATCACCGATTTTCAGATCTAACTTATAACTGTACATGGTTATGGTATACACTTTTGAACACCATGTGCTAACCATACATAAGAATTTTCTAAAATAAGCACTACACATGGTTGAATCACATGGTTATAAAAATAGGGCACCAACCATTGAAAATCCATGTATTCAAAATATCATGGGGTTTATAGGGTGAGCACGTAGTTTGGCCAAAACGTTCTCCTAACCATGATCCTACATAGATCCCACTAGTTCACTTCCTACTGTTTTTTAGTGGGTTGTTATAGTTTCTACTAACCATGATTAAAATGTGGACCACTAGAAAATAACAAAACAAACTCCAAAAGACCGATAAATATTCAAAAACATTAACTAAACACATAATATACAGAATAGACATAAATAAATGCACAATTAAATTAAATTAGATCTGGAACAATTTGATTATTGTTTCATGGCCCATACCATAGAAATATATTCCTAACAGAACCATAAATAATATAATGTTCATAGTTTGGCCAAAATTCCGACCATAGATGTATTAATTTGTAACAAAAATGAGATTGTTTTAAAAAGAAGTAATGTTTTTAAAACAATTATTTAGTTTTACTTCTTAAACATGCATCAAATATTCTAAAAATATGATGAAATAATAAAACAATTATATTACATATAATAAAATCTTATTATGTAAATTTCATAACCTATATTAATATTTTTCTTCTATAAAATGGGAAAAGAATTAGTCGTTTGTGTGTACAGTGGACTACCACCTCACACGCCTATGGTGTTTACATTCCATCATTAACTCTAAAAAATTGTTAAAATTATGGATTTAGTATATATAAAACAATTATCTAAATAATAATCTTTATATAAATTCAATTCATCATACATTTTCCTTACTTTCTATTCATTTAAAAATGAAAAATTCCTTTGTGTGTGCATGTAGATTGCTACCTCCACAATGCAAGAAGATTTATTTTTCATAAACACGTCTCCAAGATTTTATATTTAAAATTTTTTGACTAAATTATTTTTTATTTATTATAAAATAATATTTATTTAATTATATAATAAAACTTCTCTTTTTTCAATTATGTTTAATGAAAAATGGAAATGTTAATCATATGTATGTATGATCTATAATCCATATTATTGTAATGTAGTTCATGTTTCTTCACGTTTAGTCATCATTCATATTAATAGTATAATTGAATTAAAAAAATGAAAATTATTTCATGATTATAAATATTTATATTAAGGAATAAGGATCTCTTTGACTATGTCAACCTACAATAATCATTTTGAACATATGTGTGGAATATCATTAAAATATCATCCATTAACATATTTGATTAAGTAATAAAATACAATGGGGTAATAAGAAAAAATTTCTATAAAAAAAATATTATTTCAAAAAAAATTATAAATTAACATAATTATATCATTTCAGAGTATAAATTGTGAAATTGATGATTCATAATCGATCTAAGGAACACTTTATTTTATAAATCACATTTTACATAATTTTAATATTGAATTTCTAAATCATTTTCTTCCATGTAAAATTTGTTAAAAATATTTATTGATATATTTATACAGAAATTATTGAATTAAAACTACATTATTTACTTTATTACAAATTTTTTGAAAAGGAATATTTGTATGAATTATTTTTATTTTCTCTGTAAAAGGAAAATTAAATTTTCTATTTTAATTTATATAGTACAAAAATCATTTCTCATCATCATAACTATGGTTTCATGTTGTGGATTATTTTATAAGGATTCATGTCCCATTAAAATAAATAATATCATTTCCTTTAATTTTGGAACTTCAGTTTTTAAAATTAGTTTTTAATGGAACTGGATATATATAAGTATTAGAAATGGTTTTAAAAATATATTTTAATAATTAAAGGATGAAAATGAATGATTTTATGTATTTAATGACTATTGTAGTATTTGGACCTTTCATATCAGTTAGGGTTATCCCAATATAGAACATTTTGATTAAAGGTGAGACATATATAGCTCTTCAATACATTTTATAATGATTTTTTCTCCATAAATTTATACTGGAAGTCAATTATAATAGTAAATATCTTTTTAAGGGTTATTTTTTTGGTTTTTCAATGATTTGTTTTCCACAAAACCTGTATAAATATTCATTTATAGTTAATTATTTCTTATGTAAATAGTTTTATTTCAAAAAGGCATGTTTATGATATTTTATGTTCAACTAAATATTATGAAATTCTTGGGTAAAAATGCATATTTTATGAAAATGTTTTTCAGGATTTTTCATGTTTTTTCTGAAACCATCATTATTTATGTTGTTTCAAAAATGTTTTGATATAAATTTTTTAAAAAAGTAATTAGATAGTAATGATGATTTCAGGTGTATGTAAATTACTATTTTAGTTATAAATTTAATCTGATAAATTAAAAATCTTTTTTATGATCTCATGGTTTTAAAATGGAAAAATAGTTTATTTTTATTTAATGACTCTTACTAATATTAATGTTCTTATAAAACATTTTTAAAAGCTTTTCAATAGTTATAATGATGAGTATGAATAATTAAGCCTAAAAATTGTAAATAATAATGATTTCTCATGAATGAGAAACATTTTTAATCTAAAAATTCATATATTATGGAAAATGGATACTTAGAGAATTTTAATATACATTTATATATGATATTTTTATGTAATACTTAAGAATTATTTATTTAAAATTATGTACCTGAAATGATACTCTAAATAAATGGATGTTAATTATTTTATTAATATTTAATTTATGGGTTATACAAGGTCGTGTGATTATAGGATGTATTAGAGGAAATGTTTAGAAATATTTTGATAATATAATATTTTCATGTTAAGATAACATTAGAGTTATGGATACCATAATGGGTTAACAAGTTTAGGGTTGATCATAAACTCAAATTGGTAGACACCCTTTTGTGGGTTTATGTTGTTGTATTTTGAGGTTATTAGTTATATTTTGGGATATGTTTTATTAGTTTGAGTTTAATTTAATCCTTAGGATTAAAATTAATGAGTATTTCAGAAAAATAGTATTACATTTTGAGGGATCTCTGTTGAATGTTACATGATAACCATTGGGGTTAAGAAATTATTTACTTTTTATGTTATTAATGATATTTTGATTATGTTCTACATACATTAGGGAATTATATTATAATTATATAAATATAATTTTCATAAAAGGGAAATTCGATGGATAGGTGTTATCATTCCATATATATAAAGTCAATGGAGATTAAACCCATCATTTAAGGGTATGAAGCATGAAACACAAACTACAAGCCCACAAGATTTATAGTGGGTATGAATTTTTTTCATTAACTAATTAGGTCAATAATGAATAATGTTTATTTCTTGATCATATATTTTATCTTACAGATTACCATGAGATTGAAATGTTCTTTTATGATTATGTGATTAATAATATTTCATAAAAATATCCATAGAATTAGGCAAAACATTATATGATTCTGGAAATTAGAATATTTTGTAATTTTCTATCATGAATAAAGGATAAATTATTATATTTAATAATAAATAAATTTAGAGTGTATTTATCGAAATTCAGTTTTTTAAGGAAATGATTTGAAAATATTATAGATTATATGATTAGAGAATATAAATGTCTTGTTATATTATTTTATGTGGGAATGATGTTTATTAGAGATAAATTTTAAATTAATAAGTGGATTATCTAATAAAATCCATATATTTTTGGGTTTTAAAGATATTCAAGAATATTTTTTTAATATTTTACTTATTTTTATTTATAAAATTAATTTTTTGAACAATTAGTGTCATTATTGGGGCATTGGGGATTATTGAATTATTTCCTAATAAAAGGAATTTTTTAATTTTGGAATAATCTAATGATAAGTATTTTGTTTTGGTTATTGTGAAATGATAGTATAAATATTTTATTATACTTTTTGGGAAATATGTTATTCATTAGATGATGATTTTAGTACCCTGAGATTGAAAAATTAATCTTGAATACTGATCATTTGTCATGAAATACGAGATTATTGCAGAAATTGAAAATAGGATGAAATTATAATTTTTATGTAATTATATTTTAGAATGTTTTTATTATATATTTTAATGTAATTCCTCAAATAATGGGAATCATTTTACAAACAAAAAATGATTACATTGTAACATAATTTTCTAGGAATCAATATTCGTTGTTCCCACTACATTTATTTATGGTTGTGAGGTGATTAACATTATCATGATCATTTAAATTATTGTGGTCAATATTATTTTTCACTCTCCAAAATTATATGGAAATTAATTTTCCCATCTTGTTGATATTTTTAATTTCCAAAAATGTTAACCTATTTTTAAACATATTAAGTGTTAATTAATATGGCCTTCATACATCCTTCTATAACTTTTCAAAATGAAATATGTTTACCCTTTTTACAATGTGATATTTTATCAAAGAAAACATCAAATATTGAACCATTTATTATGAAGCCTGAGTTCAATTTTTGATGATGTAATTCCTTAAATTATGTTGGGGGATGTCATATTCTGATATTGTAAAAGAACAATATATTAGATAGTTTATATAATATGAAACAACATGATGAATTTAAAAATGAAACATTTTTATTTAAATATTACAATTATATCCTATATATTAAATTCACTAGTATAATGAGTGTTAAATAAATTATGAAATATATATAGGTCATACAAAATTTAAAATATTTATTAATTATATGGAATCAAACACTCATTTTTTAATTGATGTATTTTTATATTATAGAAATATATCTTTTAAATGGGTTTTATTATTTTTTTCGGAAGATTATTTGAATTAATTTTTGGTAAATTTAAAATCATTATATTATAATATTTATTTCCTTTTTAGAATTATCATATAAAAATTATCATAAATTAATTTATATGGATTTTTATAAAACACATATTTCTGAGTAAATGGTCAAAAATATGGTTTTTTTGTAAAAATATCATTTATCTATTTAAAAATTCCAAATTTTAATTTTATTTTATATTAAATTAATATAATCCTCATTTTTAATTAATAATATAATTATTTATGTTTGAATTAAATTTATACACCCTTTTTCGTATAATAACTTCTTTGGGATGAATGAATACATTCTTCTAAAAATAATTTTCATTACTTTTTAGAAATTTATATTAAAATTAACTTATTCCAATAATATTAGATTTATTTTATAAAATTGAAATAGTTTCATGATTCAAAATTCATTATTTTTCATAATTGGAATTTTGATATTTTTTTAAAGAAGTTAATGTTTACTGAATTGTAAATTTTATTTTATGAAATATGGAATCTTTTATGATATTTCCAAAACAAAAATAGGATGTAAAAATTTATCAACCTAACTAAATGACTAATTAATGGAAATATACATAAAATATTCTGAAAAAATAATTCAAAATTATAAATTGGAATTTATGCCATGAACATTCCCAAAGGGGAGCATGTCATGAAATCCCCAAGCCAGCATCCGATAGGCCAGAGTGTAATGACGCTCTTATCCATATTGGCTTGAATATACAACAAGTCATTACTAGGACTTAAGCGACATTGCTAAGAAGCAAAAGGCTAGCAATAAATGTTGAAGGGTTTAAAAACATGTAGGGGACGATTTACCCTTTTAGAACATACCATATAACCAACAACCATAACCAAATAAATCAAATAAATGATGCATGGTAAAAGCTAAGACAACACAACAATTTTTTTTATCATAAACCAACCAAGAGTACAACAGCATAAACCAATAATAATTCAATGTAAACAGCGAAAAGAAAACTAAATGACTACAATATGACAACCCAACTTCATGCTCCACAAGCTCCAAGCTCCCACATCACGAACCAGCCCATGTGTCACGAAGTAGTGCTATAAACATGTGAAACTTTTCCTTTTCCAACATCCTAGTATATGAAATCTGGAAAAGAACCAACGTACCAAAACAGGGGGTGAGTAATGAATCTCAGTAGGTTTTCGCTGAGGACTTCCCAACCCATTCCTCTAAGATAATACAAGTTAGCACATTTATATAAAACAATTCTAAAACAGTTCACAATATAACAAGTTCCATGTCAAAAAAAATTTCTAATGAAAGCCTTCTTTGTCAAGTAAATAAACCAAGCAATGTTTCCTATCAAATTCCCATTTCCATTTTGTAACATTAATTCCATTTCACAAATCCACACAACCAACCATGCATGCAACCTGGACCTCCCTATACTCGTGAGTGGTGAGTTATCCTTCCACTAAGCCGTCACATAGTGGACTACCTTGATGGGGGTACATAACGCCCTTATCCATCCCAAACTTTTGATAGTGGTATGTCTCTCCCTTATCATTAACAACATTTTGATGGGGGTAATTCTCACCCTTATCCATCCCAATGCATATGAACACACACCACAACCCATGAAAATCCATACCAAAACAACGTGTGTTTAGAACCTTTCAATAAAGCATCAAAACTTGTATTGAAAACCATTTCCTTCATGTAGAAAAACCATTACCAGTTTAAAATCACCATTTTAAATTCACTTCAATAAACACATTCGATAAACAAACAATTTCCATCACTCATTACATAAAAGGGGTTTCAACCATTCTTTCACAGTAGATAAAAAAACCATTTCAATCAAGGAAAAAAATTTGAAACTATGCATTGATGTTCTAGGAAAGTGGACTCGGAATTGAAGAAACTTACCTCAAAAAATTAGGAAAAACCATCCACGGAAAAAGAACGCCAAAAAAACCGAGTAAACTACTCCCCGAAACCTCCTTTGATTCCTTCCCCTAGTTCCAACAAAACCAAAACCCGACATAAAAGTCAACCACTACCTTAGAACTACCCACCATGGGCGTAGATATAAAGATCCATCAAGAGGGAAGAATGAGATCTAAAAAACTATTGGAAACATGACTTAACTCGATCAACCGACCTCTATACACCAAGGAAAACCTCTGAATAACTTCAAAAATTCCTGGTAAGTGTTATCCTACCTTCAACAGAGAGGAATATTGAGTTAGGGTGTTCTAGGAGAAAAAATGAGTGTGATTAAATATAAAATGGATTATATCCTTAAAAATAGGATCTAAGTTGACCCCACACATGGTTAGTCCGCACGACTAGGTAAATCGTGTGCTAACAGTGCGGTAGTCATTTCATGGAAGGGGCACTCCGCATGGCCTCCCCGAATGGTTTTCCCAAACTGTGCACACACTGTGCGGTCTCATCTTTCCAAAGTAACCACCGCCTGCACGGATTCCGCACGGATTGGGCAACTCGTGCGAAGCCCATGTGTCACCACATTTGGACCTTTAACACTTTAAAAGACTCCAAACATTCGAAAACATTTCCCATATGTTTCAAGTACTTAAAAATAATAAAATAAGGGTTACTTACCAGAAACCGGGGGTACTACATAGAGTAATGAGACTTGAACTATGTTGGCATATATCATATATATGATGCATTATCCTATGTACCCATACCAAAAAACCTATAAATAAAATCCTATGGGTGGTGAAATGTAAAAACACTATGTAAAAAATGAATGCATACACTAACATTCCAACCATAGATTATCATAGTAAGATAACTGGAAAGTAAACAGGGCCAGAATATGGGACCAACAAAAGAATGATTCTACCATGTGAAATCAAATGATCCGGAAATTCATCCATATAAACCCTGCCCAAAGGTCAGGTGTAGGGTAGATGTCTGAATTTGTAGGAGGAAAACACAATTATATGGTCCCTATAAGTACCACCCAGTCATAGTCTACCTAGAACTCTGTCAAAGTTTCGATCATCTGCACAAGGTACGACATGAGTGGGAAAATCCCATGCAAGGGGTGAGTAGAAAAATACTCAAAATTACACCCAAAAATCACAAAGAAAATACCACTAGGAAATACATGATGTATACCACAAACAAAACACATGAAGTACAACACAAATAAATCACATGATGTATAGTAAATATGGTCAGTTCACACATGTATAATTATGAAGCACAGATAATTGGATTATCAGTTGTAGTCTACCTATCTCAACATTTCCATGATTTTCAGAGTGTTAATGTCTCACTATGCATCACTAAATTACAGAGCATCGATTGTGAATAGATCTTATTTTGCGATTGAGCATTGGTGGCACCTAGGTTGTCAATGGTAATCAGGGTGTTGATAGTTACTAGGGAGTTGACGGTGCTCGAGATGTTGATGGAACCTAGAATGCCGATGGATAATGGCCTGTCGATGGCACACTTAGAATCAATGGGTCATCCAGCCCACAAGTCAAGTCGTCATTAATCCTTAGTCCGCCACTAGATTACCCTTATAGCTCACATAATCCAGGAAAACCTACTACTAAAGACATTATAGGTCTTATTACAACTTTTACAAAGGCTCACATAGAGTATCTCAAAATGACCACCACTTCACAATGGTCCCAACACAGTAATTGTCTTGTCAAACAGACATAGTTTTAATTTTATAGATGTGTTTCTCAAAAGGTCTGACCCGTATCTAGTCTGGGTCTGATATGACCTGCTGGACTGAATCTGACCAATCGACTAACCCCACCCAAGACAACCCCAAATGTTTCATCCCATCATGTACTAGATAAGCCCATTGGGTGTTTCCTGATGGGCTTATCCCATAGGGGTGCTGAAGCACACTACCTTATCCATTCTAACACATGATGCAGGCCGACCTATGCGCCTACCTCAGAATACTTTGGATGCGTCTCTTGCTGGTCCACATGGTCCGCCCCAAACTGCATGGTTTCTTTATCTACACCCTATCTGCCCATGGCATGCCTCCAATTCTGCCTCCTGTCACTATACAGTGGTCACCACCCATGACCTCCACTTCCCAGGGATACCATGTAGTTTAGGTTGGACAATATTAATTCTCTACCACCATTAACCCTCTCAAAGGCACAGCCTACTCAACATTCTTCCTAAACTAAACTCCTCTAGGTCGAGGCTTCCTACACATCCATCATCCCTACCATGTTCCAGTTTCCACCTCGTGCTCCACCAAAATCGGCCCTTGTGTCCACATCCTACCTTTTCCCCTGGATACCCTGCTAGTTTCCTGCCTTATGATTTAGTAAGCTACGGCCTCACTCGAACTATACCAAACTCAAGTTGTACCTATTTTATTTCATCATGGTTATAGAGCATTGATTTGGGACCATTTCACAATGGTTCGGGGGTGCAATGGTCCACTGTTTGTGTAAGGGATTCAAGGGTGAATAACATATGACGAATGAAATAGATTTAGGGAGAGAGATAAAGCACTTGAATTCCCAATGAACATATCATGGCCTTTTTTATTTCATCATTGATTCAGTCATTTTAAAAGGATTAACAAAGAACAAATCTCCACCTATATCTAAATCCCTGATCAAAAAATACCACAAGAAGTTATCCATCCCACAATAATTGATGAACAGAGGATCGAACAATTCATGGGTTGGTCTATGATTTTCATTTGAATATATAAGGGAATGAAAAAAACAAGGAAATTAAATATCCTACCACAAGGTAGGATTATTAAATGATGAATAATGGACTAATTTGTTGTCATTTATCCTCGATTCGACGATGTTCATCATCAATCGTCAGAGTGGTATCCATCTCCATGACTCAGAAGAATTATTATGGTTATAGGGATAACCATGTATTCCAATGAAATAGGCCTTAATTAAATGAAACCAATATGGAATCAAATGATTTTTTTATTATAATATTTTAATAATGGTAACATCTAATTTCAAACATTCACACCTGGCCCACAACAATCAATGTTAGGCCTTGCTGAATGTATAGTCACTTCTCTAAACACAACGACACCATCATAGTTATATTCTGAGAATTACATTAGAGGTTATTCCTATTTTAATGAAACATATCACGTTAAGAATCTAAATAACATATCAATTTTCATTATATAGTAATCGAGACACTAGGCGTCGAAATCTCATGAGTCTTAGAACTTGTTCTTGGAATTTTAAACAATAATTTATAAAAATAAAAAATAAAAAATCAATGTCATTACTTTCTCCCATTTTATGGAGTTTATGTCCCTAAAAGAAAAAACAAGTGATACTATACACAAATATGAGGGTACATAGTACAATATGACCCTCCTTCTACTATGATCACTCCTAGAGATTCCAATGTGGTCAATGAACACACAGTACAAGAATTGACCACCCACAGATAATCTTCTCATGTCGATCCTTAATCTTCCCCAAGTACTCCAAAAAAAACAATAATCAATTTCTAGCTATTACTAGTAGATGACATTTGATATCTCATGAACATACCTTCCTAGATAAGACATGTAGAAGACATAATACACATAGTGAAACTACGAGGGTAGAGAAAGGCGATACACCACCTCGCCAAAAATACTGAGATTCTGAAAAGGAATGATGTATCTAAGAGATAACATGGAACCCTAACAAAGGCTTTGAAATCCCTATCAAGGTGAGACTCAAAAGAACACATGGCCTCTTTCTTAAAAACCCAATGTGGCTCCAAATCATGTCATCATATGACATATTATACATCCATGTAGTCCTCATCATCTCTTAGATGATTTGTACAATCTAAGGGGTTGCCCACACCAACTCTGAACCCATTAGTGCTTACTACCCTGGGACAATCTAGCATAGCGATGAACAGCCTGGTCACCCTTAGAAGTTATATAATGATAAAATACTATTGGGGGAGTGATAAGGAACATTTTACAAAATCTCCACCAATGGTAGGTGGTCCTCCCAATGGATACAAATGTCTAGTATGAAAACAAGTAGAATTTTTTCATAAATCTAGATAGTCCTCTCTATATAGTCATAATTTTGGGAATGAAATGCGAAGATAAAGGGAAACTATGTTCCAAATTACTCCTATAATCCATTAAGAAATTGGTATTTGAACTGAGAATCATAATATGAGACAATTGTGGATGGAACTCTGTGAAGATGAACTATCTACTACACATATTGTTATCCTATGCTCTATACTGATCTCTGGTCATGGATTGATAAGATGTGGGCCAACATGGAGAGTCATTCAATGATCACCTAGATGATATCAGGTCCCCTAGACATTCTTGGTAAACCCATCACAATGACTATCACTGTCACATCCCACTTCTAGTATGGAACCTATCGGGGGTCTTTTATATCCAATGGAACCCGGTTCTAAACATTCACTATATGGAAGGTGATGCATCTAGAAACAAACATCAACACTACATTTTTCATCCTAGGCCTCCAAAAATTATGTCAGAGGTCATGATACATCTTTTAAACTCTAGGATTTACTTCCAAATGGGATGTATAGAACTCCCTCATGAAATCCTCCCACAATTCCTCTAGTACTAATGTGAATACCTTGATGATAACAACATCCTCCCCCTATCTAATATAGATTAGGGTCATGCTCTATAGAAAACTGATAATGTCGGGAATGAAATTTTTTATCCCCAAGCTATTCCTCTCTAACATTCTGTATGAGTTGAAGGATGACAACGATCAACGTCAGGTAAGATGCTTCATCTCTATATAGAAATGATATCTATAACCTGGTTAACTATGTTGAAGCCTCACTTAGAAACTCAAGGTTGGTTCTACTACTAAGAGAATATTCCATTAAATTCCCCTTACTAAGAGTATAGAAAATATAAATTTTATAGTTTGGTAGGAACAATAGGCATCAAATCTGTCTCAAATTCAGATCCTTATGAGTTGCGATATACTTGAGACTCGTATGGTCAGAGTAGATGGTAAACTGCTCGCCCATATGGTTGTGTTGCCACATCATCAATGAAAATACTACTCTAGCAAGCTAATGGTTTATAGTCACGTAGTTCTACTTATGTTGCCTCAATAGGCATCAACCATAGGCAATAACTACTTTCCCCTGCATCTGGACAAAACCATTCCCTGTCCCGGATGCATCATAGAACACCACATACTGAACTCCCTCCCCCGGTAATCTCAAGATAGAAGTTATCATCAATATTTACCGATGATCTTTAAAGATCTTCTATCCCATAAATATCAACACAAAAGACATCACATTCCCTGTCAAGGCCGTCAAGGGTGCTTCTACTCTGGAAATGTTGGGTATACACCTTTGATAGTACCATACGAACCCTGGAAACTACACAGATTTGTATCATTCTTGGATGACTAGCTAGCAAGCATCTATTCAAACTTTATCAGATCCACCACAACTAAAACCTCTGAAATGAGGTGCCCCAAAATGTGGACTTCTTGAATCCATAACTTACACTTCATGAGGTTCTCATATATAAAGATCTCTCATAGTGTGTATAGAATCACCCTCAAGTGTATCTTGTTCTCCTACTTGGACGATGAGTACAATAGAAATCCATTAATGGATCCCACGGTGAACTGGTGTATGGTTGGATGGAAGATTCTACACATGATCCCCATGAAGCATTTTGGAGACTTCATCATGCCAAACAACAAAAATAGTATCTCACTGTGTCGTTACAAATTTTTTTTTGAAATCATTGGAAAATATTTATCCCATACATGAAGCAGATGATTTCAATATCATCGGTCTATCAGTGTGAACCACTATTATCCCTTCAGCATATCGAAGAGGTAATCGATCTTCATAGTGGATACTTATTATTAACAATCACCATGTTTAGGCATTGTAATTCCACATATAATCTCATGATCCTGTCTGCCTTCTTGGCAAAGAAAACTAGGCCCACCCAAGTTGAAACAATGGGTCTCACGAAACCATTTCTCTACAAGTCCATCGAATAGACCCTAAAATCATGAAAATCCATAGAATCCATCTGATATAGATGTGTTGATATCAGTTCCATCCCAGGGTAAATGAAACTGAATATGTATTCCACCCACTACGGAGGTAATCTAAGGACATCCTCTAAAAATATATCCTTATACTCTACCACAACTATAGGAAATTGAGGAATAATGTCATTAACAGTTCCGAGGATGAGGCTAGACAACTGGGGAGTAATCAGTTACACCATCATGCACCAATGTTTATTCCTCACTACATGTGTTTACTTATCACAAAAAATGTAAAACCTAGTCCGATCTTTGTAGTCACATGACACTATGCACCTAAAATAATCAATTTGTGCATGAAAATTGGATAACCTATCCATACCACGTATAACGTCACACATCCTGGAAGATTACACGATGAGATCCCAACCAAAACTCTCACTCCTAGAGTAAGGTCACACTATCATAACTATTGTGTGATCATCAAATATCCCCCTATATGAGTTTATAAGCATAGTGATCTAGTCCACAATTCCACTGGAATCTCTGAGTCTCGAACATGGGTCATGGTGAGAAAATAGTGACTATAAACTGGGTCTATAAAAACTATATCTAATGTGGAAAAGACAAATATCATACCTCTAATAATCTTTGAAGAATCAGGGTCATAGGATTCCATCTCTTGATGTTGGCCTCATCCCTATCCACGATCTCCTTGATCCGGTGGTGGACTATCATGGGATGGTTATGGTATTAAATAAACCTCAACCCACCACTCCCTGCTCTACTTGCTCCTCAACCATGTCTTCATCCCTAAGGACCACCTTAATCCTAACTCCTCCTCTACCTCGATGGTCGCTCGAACATTTGTTGATCATCTGCACGTCATGTCAGGAAATAAAGCGCCATATGTCCCCAAACGCCGCACGAGTAACATATCATATCCTACTACTGACCCACTCTACCATGGGATCCCCGCACCACCAATAAAATATATTGGGGTCATCCCCTAGAGTTATTGACTTATTTGGGTCCCAAAATTTACTATCAACTACCTACATCCAAAGACGCAACTGCCTGGGGCCTACAGGAAGCTACCACTTCTAGTGTCTTCTTTTCTAGAGACCATTACACAAACAGGGCTCACTATATTACCCCATAATATTTAGGGATACTAAGTGATATCATGGATTCCCACATCTCCTGGTATATATCTTGGTCAATGTTTTGGTTTTCAATGAATGGATATTTCTCTATATATGTGGAGTAGTGATTTATATCTGTAAATCATGACGTCTACTCCTCTACAATCTTACTACCCTACTACTGATATAGGAGCTCCTATGTGAACACTAACTATAATTTCATGATATATAACTCTTCCCTAATATGGATCTAAAATTCTTCCTAAGAGAGAGTCATATTTTTAGGCATCTGGGACACTAGGCTCCATCATCACCCCGATGATCCCTAAAGAAGGCATGCAATTAAAACTCCCATATGGTCATAAAGAATCCTCCCAAGGCGAGAATAAACATGAAATTTACTCATGTTAATCCAATGCTACTAGGGGGTTTGTTTCACCCCTAATTCTAGTGGTTTCTGCCTTTGGATTTCATGAAACACAATCAGCTGATTTTCACCCTCTACTGGTAGCACTGGTAGTAACTACTTATCTCCGGGTTGTGGTATCACTCGTACATCACCAAATGGTGATCTATTTGGTACTTGTCCTTGTAATGACACCTCATATCATGGAGGATCACTATTGTGATCACACATTATAATCCTAGATAGCTGTCCATGTGGGGGAACATTGATATAAATCAGGATGTACCATAGTCAATAGAATATTCATAGTGAGATCACTCAAGATGGACATAAGAACACACTCGAAATCTTAAATGAGTCAAATTCCATATATTTTACCTTTACTATTGTTTCCATGTATAGAGATGAAAAGAATAATTAATAGTCCTAGTGTATGGAAACATCATCCTCCCCTCCAACAGTAGAGTCCCTGGTCTGATATCCAAACTCAAAACACATGACATTCTTTCCCCAAAACAATCTTACAGACTCTTGGTTCTTTAGGTAGAACCAAAATAGCTCCAATACCACTCTATCATGACCTGTCCCAGAGGACAACATGGTGTGACTACCCCAACAATGTATCTAATAGAACAAGGGATGTTGACTAGAACTGGGTAGGGATGTCCCACAAATGGGAGAAATTTTCCTATGTACATGTACATATGCACATATATCTGATCTTCTAAATGCTTAAATGTACAAACAATATGTAATAATGCATGAATAGAATAAGATACATAGCATAGAGTATGATTGTAGATATTGAGGAATTTAAAATTTTACATTATAAAATTCCAAAAAATGAAATAGACTTCCATGTGAAAGTGCATGTTCTTGAAAAATTTATATAGAAAACCCTACCAGATGGGTTTGTGTACGACATCTTCCTGAATCCATATGAGCACAAAACATCCGTTTGATCCCTCTAAGAACTGCCTAGTCCATTTCCACCTTGAACTCTATCAAAGCGTCAATAATCTTTACAAGATATTACATGTGCGAGAAAATCCTGTGAATGGGTGAGAATAAAAATACTCATCACGATAGCCCAAAACCTCAATGGAAATACCATTAAAAAATACATTATGTATACCATAATGGAAACCCAATAAAGTACATGGAAAATGAATCACATGAAGTGCAGTCAATAAGGGTATCTCACATAGTCATAAGTCCAAAAAAGTAACTAAAGGATTATCAAGTGTTTTCCAACAATCTCGTAATTTCAGTGACTCACGAAGTGTTGACGGAATATAGAGCGTCGACGGTGCACAGAGTGTAGATGGTGCATGGATCATCGATGACCCTCGGGGCATCGATGGGGCATGGAGAATTGATGGTGAACACAGTGTTGTTGGAGTATGGAACATAAATGATGCATAGATAATTTATGTATAAAAAGGGATCAATTGAATATGTAGTCTAGATGTGTCATGATACCCCCAGTCACATAGTCACAAAGTCACATTCAGTAGTAGAATTACGCTCATATCATGTTTGTTTCTAGAGAACCATCACCTCATGAAATTAGTTCATATTCTAACATTAAAAAAGACTCACTTAGAGTATATTCAAAGGACTGACTCATCTCAAGGGTACCAATTCCGCAAAATCCCATCAAACAGACACACAGTTGGAATTTTGTGGTTGTTTTTCATAGAATGTTTGACATGCATCTGGTTCGGGTACGATCTGAACAACTGGACCCATCAAAACCCAACCAGACCGACCCAACCAGACCCAGTGCTACTCGAAACCACTCAGTATGCTAGGCGTAGTCCATTGGGTGCTACCAACTGATCTAATGGGTTCATCCTATGGGGCCGCTAGAGCTTCTTAACTTATTGGTTCTGACCCATGTTGTGGGTCATCTTGTGCGCCTGATGTTGTCTTCACCGATCACATCCCCTATAGGTCTTTGTGGTCGACCAGGACCATATGGAATCCACATCGATTCTCTATTCTTCAATAAAATTCCTCCATTGTGGGCCCTCAACACGGTCGATCTACATTCACATGGATACTACCACCGCGACCTCATACCGCAACCCCCTGGTCGTCGCCTTCAACCTCCACTATTGCGTGCTCCAAAAAAGTCCCCACCAGATTGTGTTCCACCACCACTACTTACTACCCAATCGTTGATCTTTACTACTCCACCAGGCCAGGGATGCTATAGCCTCAGCCACATGACGCCCTACTGACGGCCCACTACCACCTCGTGCACCCCCCGAACCAACCCCGGTTGATGGCTCATACCCTTATCACCAACTGCCCCACCTGTAGCATTCCTTACGTATGTTTATACCACCTCCATCCTTGAAACATACAACTATCACATCACACCTCTACTATTTCATCTTAGTCTCAAACCGTTGATCTCAGACTTTTGCATTATATGTCAGGGACATAGTGTTATATCGTTCGAGTAGGGATTTCAAGGGCCAAGAACATGCGAATAACACTATAGATTTTGGGTGAGATATAAAGAAAATTAACTTATAATGAATGGATCATAGTCTTGTTCATGTTTTCCTTTATCTGTTCATGTTATAAGGTTTAACAGAAAATTATATACCAAAATATCTAAATCTGTAATCAAAAAATATTGCAGGTAGTTATCCATCCCGCATGAACGAATGAACCATAGATCAACCTACTTGTGTGTTTGTCCATGTTCATCATTTGAATCTAAGAGGTAATTTAAATCATAGTGGAAATCAACATCATACCTCAATTATTGAATATTTATTGACGAATAATGGAATTTCATTACATTTTCAATGCTCAATCCATTGGATGTTTTTGTACTTCATAAAAGTGGTTTCCATCTATTTGCATGACAGGAATTTCAATGCTAATGGTGAGAACCCTGAATTCCTAACAATACGAATTATTTAAAATAAAATGACACATAATTCAATCAAATACTTTAATTAAAATCTTTTAATGATGATTATATAAAATTTATCACATTCACAGTCGACCAACGTCGTTCGATTTTAGGCCCCACCTAATGAAAAGTCACTACTTTGAATGCAATGGTGCCCTTAGATTCATAATCTGAGCACCTATTTAGATGTTATTCTATTTTTAATGAAAATATTATCATTCTATTTATTAAAAACAAAACACTTTTCCTAGTATCTTTACGGGAACATCATTCCTAATAATTTCACATCATCTCAACACCGATTCTTGAATTTTCACACTTAATTTAAAAAAATAAAACAACAGAAAAAATGAGTCTTTTCAATTTATATAATTTTAAATATGAAAATCATTTTTGATGATGATGTTGTTCTTCAATATCACTTGAGATGAAAACGTTTGGGGCCTAAAGATAATATTAGTGACTAGATAAGTCTTTTATAGAAATTATAAATCTATATTTAGTATTATTTATTATTATTTTGGAAATATTCTAATTTTTTAGTTTTATAACATCTAACTAATCCAAATTATTAGTCAATTCTTCTATAAGGATAGAAAATTTTAAATAACATATTAAATAAGTCATCATGAATTAAATATTAGTAAATATATATATTTAATAAGGATCATGTTTTTTCATGAATTGTTTTTTGGTAAATGATTTTTCATTTTTATTTTTAAAATAATAAACATAAATGTGTATTCAATGATGACTCAATTATTATTGAATTATATTAAAAATATAGTAATTCATTTAAAAACATTAAGAGTAGTCTGTTTTTGGGTGAATAAATGTAAAATACAAATTTTAAATTTAAATATAACAAACTATAGTAGTGTGATGGTTTTAAATTCTCATTCCACTACATTATAGTTTCTTTCAATGTAAAAATTTGTTATCTATTCTAAAATTACTATCATTGTATGTTATTTAATAATTTGATTAGAATATTTAAAAACATAAGGATGTTAAAATAAGAAAATTAATATTATAAATAATATATTATTTAATATATTCTCCTTTTATGATCTAATTATCACCATATTATTAAAATGATAAACAATTTATATTGAAATGTTTTTATAGTTTTTAAGGTTAGAAACAATTATCAGAAGGCTTAACTCAAATAATATTTTCTAAAATTGCATATAAACCATTAAAAATATTAAGGGATGATTACATAATGTCAATTTCATATTTTATATCTATTACATATCAGTTTTCAACAACATTACAAGAGTTGAAACATATTAAATTATTATATTTCCTGTATTCCCAAAAAATAAATTAATGATATTCTATAATAAATACGATTTGATAAAATTATTTAATATTAATGAAAACTATATATTCAAAAAATTGAATTTTATATTGTTTAAAATATCAACCATGATCCATTTATGGCCAATTTTTTCATTTATAATAAATATGTTGACCCATAATTAGTAAACAACTTTGATAGCACTTGTATTATTGAAAGGGTTAATAGAGGTTTAATAAAAAGAATGATGGTAAAAAAATTAGTAAATTTTACAAAATTTGTTATATGAGAGTATTTTGACCCATATATACCCTATATTATAATTATATCAATTCAGATCTACATGAATGTGAAGATTAATTAACATTATTTTAATGTATTATAAAATTCAAATAATTCTCCTCCCCTACATATAGAAATTGGAAACACCTATACTATCTTCCTCACAAAATTATAAAGCTATATATAATCCAATATTTTCAAAAAATAAATTCCAAAAATCAGTAATCCTATAATTTACGTATAATAAATTCATTATAGGGAGTAGTAAGGTGTAATGAAAAGGAGGTTTCCTGAAGAAGATGTTTTGTTTTTATTTTAATGTTTTTATATACTACCACAAAATTTTATAAAATAATTAGGATTAACTATCACAAATATATTTCATATAATTATATATTTTTATGTAAATTTAATAACATGTATCTATGTACTTTTTCTGTCAAATGGGAAATGAAACCTTCATTCATTTGTATAGAGGAGTACTTTCTCAAGAACTCATGTAAATATTTTATTCTCACAACTACTCAGGAATAATTCTAATGATGTATTATATATATATATATATTTTATTAATTAAATACTTATAATTATATAATGCTAAATTATTATCTATTTTCATTCATTTCAATATAATGAAAAATGATAATGTCATTAATGCATACGTATAGGTTTCTCCCAGCCCGAAATGATATGATTAGTTCTTCACAACCAAATAAAATGGATTATGTATATAATGTAATATGAATAGAGGAAAATATATATATTTTATAATAACAAATCTAGAAGTATAATATAATTCTTACCACTTTTCCATTATGTTCATTGAACAAAGGAAATGTTAATAATGCGTATATAGGACCTACCATCTACATGATTGTAACATATTTAATTTTTTAGAAACTTATTTTATAGTTGGTTTTATCAAAAATAATTAATGTATAGATATAATAATTAGGTCATTAGTATTTTTTTTATTATTATGAAATAATGGAAACATTGACTGTATTGATCCTACTGATTTCATTTTGGATATATGAGCCGAATATCATCAAATCATACATCACGAACATAAATTTTTTTTTGTAATATATAAAATTGTATTAAATAAAATAAATTTTCTAATAAAATTTTAAAATTTTAATTGTAATTAAATAACATATTTATATTATTTAGTATGATTAAAAATGGAAATGATGAGTCTGAATCGAGTTAAGGGACACAATTATTTAAAATTCTCTAATTAATGGTCATAGTGATTTAGTATGAAAATATGTTTCTTCCATATCCTTATTATTAAAAATATTTTTCCGGTGTATTTATATGGACATGAATTAATTATGAAGGAAAATATTTTAATTTCATTTAATAGACGTGAAATGGAATATTTATGAACTATATGATTTTCATTATAAATGGTTAAAAAAAATTATATATTAATATATATAACATAAATTTACCTTTCCAAAAATATAACCATTATTTTATGTTTTAGATTTCATTATATGAATATATGTTCTCGTTAAGTAGTAACCCTACTTTACTTTATTTTTAGACTTTTAGTTCTCAATATTAGGTTTTAAATGAATACGATATATGAATCTATATATGTGTTTTATTAATGTATTTAGAGGTATTTTTTATGATTTTGATAATGGAAATGAAATATTTTATAAAATTAAAAAATTCTATGGTTTTGACATTGTTTATGATGATTTAAGATCCTAGTATAGCTCATGAATATGACAGTTGTGAAAAATATAACTCTTCAATGAATTGGGATATGATTTTTTACTCAAAATAATTAAATTCGAGGTTGATCGTAATGAAAAATAAAATTGAAATTTTTATTATAAGGGCCCTCATAAGAGTTCATTTAACATGATGTACTTGAGAACCTACCTAATTATCTATTTTGATATTCAGGAAAAATTATTTGATTTAAAAAGGTTTGTCCATGCCCTTTTTTAGAAGAAATGATTATGCACATTTAGGGTAAATAGTTTTATTTAAGAAAACATATTTTATGGGATATAATGTTTTTTTAAAAAAACTCATGATTATTACTTTTCTATAGTGATTTCATTTTGTTTAGCACTATTTGAGATATAAATAATATTTCATGTTTAGGTAAATTATTATTTTATCTTAATGATTATTATGTCAATAAAAATATATGATCTCCAAGTTTTAAAATTTAATAATTACATTCTTCATTTTTTATGTCCCTTACAAAGATATTTTTGTTGAGCACATTTTTTAAATATTTTAAAAATGGTTTAATGATGAGTTTTAATAATGAATAGTATAAGTGGAAATCAAATATGTTTTTATGAAATAAAACAAGTTTTATTCTTAAGATATTTTGCATTCGGAAAAAATTGATACTAACATAAAGGCTCCATATTTTTATGTATATATTTACTATGACCAAATTTTCAAAAATTGTAGAACTGAAAAGGATTCTAAAACATAATTAATGTGAATTCACTTATAACAATTTAGTTTATAGATTTTATAAGGTAAGGTATTTATTTTAGAACTCAACTAGAATATCTATGTCTTGAAAATGATATAGAAGAAAAAATATAGCCCATTTAGGATAATTATATTGTTTTTCAGGGAGTACAATCTAAAAATTACGTCAAATATTTTTGAATACATCTTAATTAGAGTTATCCATAATATGTAACCACATATAGAGTGTGACATTATCAATTTAGGTCAATAGGTCCACTACGGTATTCTTTATAAATAATGGAGGAGTTAGGCTTGGTGATCAAATTTTAGGGATTTTAATTGAAATTAATTAATATTATTTATGTTGGTGTATTATTAACATCATTCAATATAATCATTTGAAAAATAATAATGTCCAAATAAAAATTATCCCTCCCCCCCATATTTTTTTACGTAGATGAACATATTTAATTTAATGAGGTCACTGAAAAGAATCTAGCACGAATAAAATAATTTTTTAAAATTATTGATATGTATGAAAACATAGTATATGTTAGTAGTAATATTTTTCTATATATTGAAATGGGATACAAGTTACTTGGAAAAATATAATTATTATAAATTTATATGTTAACAAAGGTTATATCCCAATCCACTAGATATAGATCCATATATTATAGGTTAAAGTGAAGTCTTATTATCATAGGTATGTTTTTTCTTGAATAAATGTATATTTGGATGGCTAGAATATTGTTGTACATCTATGGAATATAGAGTTTAACATTTAAACTCTGTTAATTATTTCTAGCCGAATTATTATTTTTTATATTATACATGGCCTATACAACTGATTATAAAAATTCACAGTCTCATAAAAATTTAATTAGGACATGTTGAAATTATGAATGTAAATTGATCATTTTGTCACATGAATAGTTCACTACAACCATTATTTCGGAAAGATTAGAGGAATGGATCCTATAAAAATAAATTATTCCTTCATTCCCAAGTACACTTAGACATTATTAAGTGAAAAAAATTTACTTTTCAAATTTTTATTTGCTAAATTCTTGAATAAGATTTAAAATGGTATATAATTTATTTATCAATTAATTTTCAGCCTTATTTGTTTCATTATTTAAATAAAATTATGTTACGTTAAATATATTTTATCATTTATTAAATAGATCTAAAATTTTAATATACATTTTATAATAATAAAAATATCCATGGTTTGACTGAAGTTGAACAATATTTTATGAACCTAATTATTTTTATTGTTTTTTAAAAAATTCAATGTGTATTCTATTTATATTCATGAAAACGTTTCCTCCAATATGAAATATATTATTTTCATAGCCATAAATACCTTAATTTGGCAGCTAAATACTATTGGTATGATTAATACCATGTATTTATATAGAACCAAATATTATTTTATATTCAATATTCCATGGTGGTTGACGAGCTATAAAATTCCTTAATATCTATAAGAATATAATTTTTACTATATTGGAAATGGTGAAATAAATTAGTAGTACATGGTCAACATGAATACATTAAAATCCCATATATATCATCTTGATACATCTTCCATATTAAAAATAAATATTCTAAGATATCATTCTTAGAAATTGAAAATTTTAATTCCATATAGAGATATAAATAGGTGATCTTTAATATAAAAATATTACTATAAAGTTATATCACATTTTTCATGAACTATATTGTTGATATCTATCCTATTGGAAGGATCATAAATATTTTTTTGAGGCTAATTCTATTATATCATTTCTATGGAATAGTACAAAAATATTAATTTATTCAACGTATCCCAGCCCTCAAAGATGTTATAAAATATTTTCCTAATGAAATGTAAGATAATATAAATCATTAAAGGGGATGTATGAAAAAATAATTTTTTAATCTTATCATTCTATGAATGTGTGGTATTTATAGTAAATTTATAAGACCTAAAAATTCATGTTTTTATGATGGATACAAGCCATAATAATAATAATTAATATTAATATTGATGTAAATATTGATTCCTTTCTTTGTGTTTCAGGTTGTGGAGGAATATTTTATAGATATATTGTAACGCCCCAGGTAAATAAAGAATATGACATTTTTATATTTATCCCTATTTTTGAATAAAATGTTAATATTAATTTAAAGGGAACACTATGCTCGATGGCTTACCCAATACGCAACAACGAGTTCCTTTGAAATCTTACGTTGCACTCTAATAATAAAATAAATTTATTTTAAATGGTAGTTAACACCTAGCCGTTGTAATGAAGGGAATGAACAGAACTAACTACAAAATTATTATATATTTTTGTTAAATATTTTTACTTTTTACAATAAATGTTATAGGATTAAAAATGCCAATGAATCCAATTTTAAGCATAAACAATCTAATATTCTTTAAAAGGTCGATTAACCGCCTTTTGATGGAGAACCTATTTTAAATCCAATTTTTGACAATTTTATGTGTTATATTTGAAAAAAAATTCTTCTTAAGAATTGGGACATCAAAATTTACTTTGTGTAAATTTTTGGTATTTTTTAGATAAAGTTCATTTTTAATGAATTGTGAAAAATGTTGTATTTTAATTCAAAACCTCCATTTAATATAATTTATTTATATGATTATATTATCTTTTTAATTGTTTTTAAAGTGAAATTAGAATATATTTTTTCCATTTAATCCAATACTATTCACTTTAATTAATTTCACTTTGAAATTGGACTTAAACTAGTGTCAATCTTTTAATAGATATTGTTTCTTAAAAACACCCTATTTGTTTTGACAAAGGAAGTTAATTATTAAATTAATTAATGAATATTATATGTTTTGAATTTTGTAAAATAGACATTATTTTTGAAATCATAATATCAAATATATCTTTGGGTAATGTTTTGGTATTTTTCTGAAAAACATCAATTTTTGATGAATAGTTAAACCACTAAGTGGTACTTATAAAAACTGATTTTCCGTTTAAATGAAATTTTACCACCTCTGTGTTTTTAATTTCAAAAATCCTACATACATGGTTGACATTAGGAAGTATAATGTGGTTCAATGGGATTAAAATAATTTTTTGGTGAATAGTAACTTTTATGTTTTTAATCACGATTAGAGGTAATTAGTGTAATTTAAGGTAAAAATAATGTTTTAATAATATGAAATGACCTTGACACATGTCCTACACTTATTTGATGAGTCATGGCCGACTGAGACAATCCATGGGTCATCTTGGGGACCCCATGGAGCCACTTTGGTTGGAAAATGACATTAATACCTTTTTAGTTAAAGTTAAAATAAAAATGTCATAAACATGTGTTGTTTCACTAAAACAATTTTTACTTGGGGTTATAAAGGTAATATTTTTCACTATAAATATTAATTAGATATATAAAACGATTTCCTACATCATGATTTTTTTTTTAATTTTTAGACATTAAATAAATTAATTTATTTATGACACTGTGATGATCCAGTGATTACCTCATAAATGAATGATTTAAATAAAATGAGAAGATAGGGTAAAATCTAAGTCTTTCACATGTCACAAACCTATTGGATGGGTAGAGTTAGAAACCTTATCACCTTATACTCTAAATCTATCCTTTTTGGTCCTTTAAAATCCGAAATTCATTTTATAATAAAGTAATATTTTATAACATTCCAAGAGTGCCCCTCCTCTTCTCTTATAAAAGGACCCCACCTCTACCACCTTACCCACACCTCTCAAGCCTTTGGCTCAGCCAGACCCTGCCCATTTTGTCTCTCCACATCCCTATCCTACTCCTAGAAGCCTCACTTTGGGCATAATTCTTTCCAAGGAATCCTTTGATCTCGAATCAAAAAGAGTTACCCGATTTAAAGGTAAATTCTTCCCTAGTGTTCTATTGTTTTATTTTGCTTCTCCAACCCCCTAAAAACTTTTTATTTATTTCTTTTGTAGAAAAACCAGTATCTTCAATATACCAGTATGTTTTTATGAGGGGGATTCGAGCTACACTAACACACACCTCCGACTAATTGTTAAAGAACATACTATTTCCGTGGATGGCGAATTACTGCCTCACGAAATGATGATTGTTCTATTGTCTCATACCACCTCTCATGGTGGCCATTATGATGGAACTATATTTATTTTTTATATATATTATATTAATTTACTCTATATGCTTCTGTATTTTATAATTAATACATACCATTATGCTTTTCATGTTGTGCAAATGCGATAATTTCATTTGAGGAAGTGTGGACTACCGCCCCCTCAAGTGATGTGACTCGTTCATGTAATACATGGAATGTATAAAGAATGAAATTTATGAACATATGTGATATATATAACACATATATTATACTGGAATTATAATATATATATATCTCTCTCATCTAGTTTTAATTCCATTAATGTGCCAAAGAAATGAAAGTAGCGTTCATGCGTACGTACGGCTTACCTTCTCCATGAACGGTACATTTCATTTCTTATATCCAAATGTTATGGAATAGTATTAAATGAATATTTAATGGATATATATGATATTTTAATCATTCATACTATTATGTAAATTATTTAATACATGGTAAATCATTTTCAAAAAAGTTTATTTTTGACTCATGTACCAAACATCGGCAAAAACGTCTGATATGAACTAACATTATTAAACAATTAATATAACAATATAATATGTGATATTAACTGAATAATAATCTTTAAATGATGTCCTTAAGAAATTATAAATTTACCAAAGTTTATTATTCAGGAATATAAAGAAACGAACAAGACAAGTCGGACTTGAGGTAAGGGATCCTACCCCTCTCTTTCTTTTTAAGTACACTCTTTAAGGTCATTCCTTTTAAGCTCATCTTTTTTATGATTGGGATGTTATTTTATATTACTCTTACTGTAATTTTTATGTTCACATGATGAGAGGCCCTATTTTCTCTCATCAATCCATTTTGGATGTTTTGAGTGGCGCCGTTAGGCTGTCGAATTTTCATATGGGATCCAACCTCTCTCTTTCTTTTTAAGTACTATCTTTTATGTCATTTCTTTTAAGCTCATCTTTCTTATGTTTGGGGATGTTATTTTATATTCCTAATACTGTAATTTTTATGTTAATATTATGAGAGACCCTATTTGATCTCATCAATCCATTTTTGGATGTTTTATGTGGCGCCGTTAGGCTGCCAAATTTTCATAAGGGGGGTTTCATCTCACTTTTTACTCCCGTGAGATTCATGCTACATTGGCCACTATTTCATTTTTTGTGGTGTATGTAATGCCCATTATTTTAATATTTGTATAATATAATCTAATTTATGGGTATTTGCATCTTCACTGTATGACCATTCTTTCATGGGGTGTACGTTTCAAAAGTTTCCCAAATCGGTAAGGGAACCTTTCACACTCCTCTTTTTAATAGACTTATTTTGTTATGTCTTTTAATTTACATCTTTTTATGTTGGGATATTTTCTTCTATATCTTTATTGATGAAAATTTTATGTCCATGTGATGAGATACCATTTTCTCTCTCATCAAATAATTTTATTAATTTTAAGGTGATGCCGTTAGGCTTTTGAACTTTACCAAAGGAACTTCTTTACCCAATTTTGATTTCTTTGGGTTCAACATGTAGTTATTGAATATGTCATCCTTTGAATATGTGTGAATGAACTTTGATTGTTTTAAAAATAATATCCATTTATATTTTGTGTATTCTTATTTTTCACACATAATTATGAGATTGATTTATCCTTAATTTAAGGATACCTTCTTTATAAGGGATTTCATCTCATTTTACATTTCTATTGAGATGTTATTGTTTCTATGAACCAATTCACTCTAATATGGTTTATACACTGTCATTTAGATTATTATATCATGAATCCCTTTATTCTCATGATATTATAAAGTTCTGATTAAATGGTATTCCTCAATTATTGTATTCAAGTGTCTCTCATTTTGTTAAACACCCTTTAACTAAAATATCGTTTTAAATGTTTTAATGATTTGTTATTATAAATATTTCTCATTAATATCCATGTTTTAAAAATGGTTTTAAGGATTTATTTATATATATATTAATAGTTTAAAATGTTAAAATCTTCAAAGTGGTATGGGACACTTTGATTCAAAAATCTCTTTATTAAATGTTTTAAATGCATTTGAAAATGGTTCTTAGAATGGATTAATTATTTCAATATCTTAAAATGTTATATTTTTATTGAAATGTGGGAATGTTATGTTTCCTTTATGCATGTTTTATGTGATAAGATTATGTTATGGTTCTTGGGCATTGGTTATGAAGATGGGTCGTTTCGTGATAAACTATGGGCGGGTGAGCCTGATATAGCTCTCCAATGCATTGGGTAACGCGAAGGGGTTAAACGTTAAGGTTTCTCTGAAGAGATTTAGGGAATATACTGTGATGGATATTCCAAATGTAAACATGAGGGCTACTCCCTACGTAAGAATGATATGAATGCCTCAAGTTACCTTTATGTCTTATGATTTCTATGAGTTATTCATAAATCATATGATTTGATGAGGTATGTTAACGTGATTAGGTTTTATGAGTAAAGTATGATTTCATTGATTCTTATGTATACATGTACTAATGTTTCCTTTCCAAATTTTTATATCCCTTACTGAGCTTTTTATGCTCATCCCATGTTTTTGAAATGTATTTCACAGGTCAAGGTAAAGGTACATGATATGATGATAATGTCAAGGAAGTGTTAAGAAATAATCCATGTTTTATTTTTAATATGTTTTCGTTGATGTAAAAATTTGAATACTATCTTTTATGTAACCACTTTGTCTAAATGTGGAATGTAATTCATGATTTATGAACTAATTCTCTAAAACTCTAAACCTGAAATGATCCTCAATGTGAATTATTCATTTAATTAAATATTAAGTAACGTTTAAGGCCGGGGCTTTATAGTTGGTATCATAGGCCGGTTTAGATAACTTTAGAGGTTAGAGTGTTGTTTAAGAAAAATTGACAAGCTGTGTATAAACACAATGGTTATTATATTAGATAGAGTCATTGTTTATTTAAGGTTGGAATGAGTTTGAGATTACATGGATAAGTATATCTTATTGTTTTTCTTCCTCTTTAGTACATGATGGTTCTGTTGATATACTCACACTGTCATTTTTGTTTTTAGTAAAAGGATGGATCTACCATGCACCAAAGTGAAAATATGCTTGAAGGAAACTGTGGTGGTTCTCTGATTAAGAGACTGGATGAAATGGGGGATTCAATGAGAAAACTCGTGGTTGTTCTAATCCAACTATCAAGGATTCATGATCAACCACTTGAACCTTGGTATGTTCTGTAATTCATCATGTACGAGATGGACAATCGATGTGGAAGTTCAGGTGATAATTATAATGGTAACCATTAGGGTTTATATGATCCTTACTTTTGAGGTAATTATGGGTTACTTTATGTTATTATGGAAAATGAGAGGCATGAGATAAACATGGGGTTAAAATATGATATGATTATTTTTGAAGATTTTCTCTCATTTTGGATAATGTTTTAATAATTATATAGTTTTGGAAAAAGGACAACACGCAGACCGTGTGACAACCCGTCGCGTCGGACAAAACTGCGGGAATCGAACCCACAACCAAAGTGCGACTGGTATTTATCCCCTACCACTAGACTACATAAAGTCCCTGGTTAGTTTGACTAATTCTTTTTAGTTATATGGTTTTATGAATCAATAGTAAGTTGATTTTTTGTTATCTATGGAAATTATTAACCTACGATGGAGGATATGTGATTAGGATAATTACTTTTCAATATGAGACTTTAAGAGTAACTGATGTTATTTGGAGATAAATGTTAATTTGTTCCTTGGAAGAATATGTGATTAAATATTTCAAATATTTGGGTTTCAATCTTAGTTGTGTTTATTTTAAATAATTTAATGGATAGTAGTTTATTGAATGGACTTTGTTGAGCTTTGGGTTTTGTTTGACAAATTATGGAGATTAGGAGTAGTTTTTCTTTTTGTAAAAAAAATAACCTTTTTAGGTATTATCTGACCTCGTACTAAACTTTTTGTTTTGGTTTTGGTTGAGATCTAAAGACATGGAAAATATATAGTTCTCTTTTGTGGATTAGGTGATTCTCATGAAGTTGATTATAGTACTCTTAATGCGAACAGGTCTTCCTAAATACTCGTCTTTTGGAGAAAATATGAGTTTGATTAAGGAATCTAGTAAAAGTTGAAAGTCTACGTGACAACTAAGTATGATTCAATATGATTTAGTTAAGCTCAAAAATAAATTCCTCAATGAAGAGTAATATTGTACAAAAATGTTGTCTCTTAACTTTTCCTACTGGGGAATCGAATACCGTTTAACCCATCACAAGTTTGTGATTTTCTTGTGGTTAAATTTCTCCAAGACATGTTTACTATCACTCTCCATCAGAACATGTCCATTTGTTTTTTCCTCCATATCCATATTTTCATACTCGAAAACCAAGTATGGGTTATCTCAGGTGACATTTGTACTTCTCTCCCTTTCTTTTAAAGTGATAGTTTTACTGACTCTTGTTCCGATGTGGGATTTTCAATGAAGTTTCCAAGACAAATTTTAAAATTGCGAGGACGCAATTCCCAAAATGGGGGAATGTTGTAACACCCCAGGTAAATAAATAATATGAAATTTTAATATTTATCCCTATTTGTGAATAAAATTTTAATATTAATTTAAAGGGAATGCTATGCTCGATGGCTTACCCAATACGCAACAACGAGTTCCTTTGAAATCTTACGTTGCACTCTAATAATAAAATCATTTTAATTTAAATGGTAGTTAACACCTAGCTGTTTTAATTAGAGGAATGAACAGAAATAACTAAAAAATGATTATATATGTTTGTCAAATATTTTTACTTTTTACAATAAATGTTAGAGGATTAAAAATGCGAATGAATCCAATTTTAAGCATAATCAATCTAATATTCTTTAAAAGGTCGATTAACCGTATTTTGATGGAGAACCTATTTTAAATCATCTTTTTGACAAGTTTATGTGTTATACTTGAAACAGAAATTCTTCTTAAGAATCGGGACATCAAAATTTACTTTTTTTAAATTTTGGTATTTTTCCGATAAAGTTCATTTTTAATGAATAGTGAAAAATGTTGTATTTTAATTCAAAATATATTTTTAATATAATTTATTTGTATGATTAGATCTTCTTTTGACGTTTTTTGAAAGTGAAATTAGAATATATTTTTACCATTTTATCCAATAGTGGTCATTGTAATTAATTTCACTTTGAAATTGGACTTAAACTTGTGTCAATCTATTAATAGATATTGTTTTTTTAAAAACATGCTATTTGTTTCGACAGTGGGAATTAATTATTAAATTAATTAATGCAACTTATATGTTTTTAATTTTTTAAAATAGACATCATTTTTGAATTCGGAATATCAAATATAGCTTTGGGTAATGTTTTGGTATTTTTCTGAAAAACTTCAATTTTTGTTGAATAGTGAAACGACTAAGTGGTACTTATAAAAACTGATTTTCCATTTAAATGAAGTAGTACCACCTCTGTGTTTTTTATTTCAAAAATCCGACATACATGGTTGTAATTAGGAACTAAAAAGTGGTTCAATGGGATTAAAATAATTTTTTGGCGAATAGTAACTTTTATGTTTTTAATCGCGATTAGAGGTAATTAGTGTAATTTAAGGTAAAAATAATGTTTTAATAATATGAAATGACCGTGACACATGTCCTACCTTTATTGTATGAGTCATGGAAGACCAATACAATCCATGTGTCAACTTGGGGACCCGATGGAGCCACTTTGTTTGTAAAATGACATTAATACCTTTTTATTTAAAGTTAAAATAAAAATGTCACAAACATGTGTTGTTTTACTAAAACAATTTTTACATGGGTATATATAAGTCATATTTTTGACTATAATAATTAATTAGAAAGATAAAACTATTTTCTACATCATGATATATTTTTTATAATTTTTAGACATTATATAAATTAATTTATTTATGACACCGTGATGATGCAGTGATTACCTCATAAATGAATTATTTAAATAAAATTAGAAGATATGGTAAAATATAAGTCATTAACATGTCAAAAACCTATTGGATGGGTGGATTTAGAAACCTTATCACCTTATACTCGAACTATATCCTTTTGGGACCTTAAAAATCCGAAATGAATTTTATAACAAAGTAATATTTTATAACTTTCCAAGAGTGCCCCTCCTCTTCTCTTATAAAAGGCCCCCACCTCTACCACCTTACCCACACCTCTCAAGCCTTTGGCTCGGACAAACCCTGACCATTTTGTCTCTCCATATCCCTATATTACTCTTAGAATCCTCACATTAGGAATAATTCTTTCCATGGAAGCCTTTGAGTTCAAATCAAAAAGTGTTACCCGATTTAAAGGTAAAGTCTTCCCTAGTGTTCTTTTGTTTTATTTTACATCTCCAACCCCCTAAAATCTTTTTATTTATTTATTTTGTAACAAAAACAGTATCTTCAATATAGAATTATGTTTTAATGAGGAGGATTCGAGCTACACTAACACACAACTCTATCTAATGGTTAATGAACATACTGGTTCCATGGATGGAGAATTACTGCCTCACGAAACGATGATTGTTCTATCTTCTCATACCACCTCTCATGGTGGCCATTATGATGGAAATATATTTATTTATGATATATATTATATTTATTTACACTGTATGCTTATTTATTTTATAATTAATACATACCATTATGCATTTCATGTTGTGCAAATGCGATAATTTCATTTGAGGAAGTGTGGACTACCACCCCCCTAAAGTGATGTGACTCATTCATGCAATACCTGGAATGTATAAAGAATTTAATTTATGAACTTATGTGATCTATATAACACATATATTATACTGGAATTATAATATATGTATCTCTCATCTATTTTAAATTCCATTAATGTGCCAAAGAAATGAAAGTAGCGTTAATGCGTACGTACGGCTTACCGTCTCCATGAACTGTACATTTCATTTCTTATCTCCAAATGTTATGGAATAGTATAAAATGAATATTTAATGGATATATATGATATTTTAATCATTAATAATATTCTGGAAATGATTTAATACATGGTAAATCATTTTCAAAAAAGTTCATTTTTGACTCAGGTACCAAACATCGGCTAAAACGTCTAATATGAACTAACATTATTAAACAATTATTATAACACTATAATATGTGATATGAACTGAATAATAATATTTATATTAGGTACTTAGGAAATTATAAATTTACCAAAGTTTATTATTCAGTAATATAAATAAACGAACAAGACAAGTCGGACTTGAGGTAAGGGATCATACCCCTCTCTTTCTTTTTAAGTACACTCTTTTAGGTCATTCCTTTTAAGCTCATATTTATTATGATTGGGGTGTTATTTTATATTAATCTTACTGTACCTTTTATTTTAATATAATTAGAGACCCTATTTTCTCTCATCAGTCCATTTTGGATGTTTGGAGTGGCGTCGTTAGGCTGACGAATTTTCATAAGGGATCCAACCTCTTTCTTTTTAAGTACTCTCTTTTATGTCCTTTCTTTTAAGCTCATATTTATTATGTTTACGGATGTTATTTTATATTCCTCATACTGTAATTTTTATTTTCATATTATGAGAGACCCTATTTGATCACATCAATCCATTTTTGGATGTTTTATGTGGCGCCATTAGGCTGCCAAATTTTCATAAGGGGATTTTCATCTCAGTTTTTACTCTCGTGAGATTCATGCTACATTGGCCACTATTTCATTTTGTGTGGTGTATGTACTACCCATTATTTTACTATTTGTATAATATACTCTCATTTATGGGTATTTACATATTCACTGTATGACCCTTCTTTCATGGGGTGTACGTTTCGAAAGTTTCCCAAATTTGTAAGGGAACCTTTCACACTCCTCTTTTTAATAGACTTATTTTGTTTTGTATTTTAATTTACATATTTTTATGTTGGAATATTTTCCTCTATATCCTTATTGATGTAAATTTTATGTCCATGTGATGAGATATCATTTTCTCTCTCATCAACTAATTTTATTAATTTTATGGTGACGATGTTAGGCTTTCGAATTTTACCAAAGGAACTTCTTAACCCAATTTCGATTTCTTTAGGTTCAACATGTAGTTATTGAGTATTTCATCCTTTGAATATGTGTTAATGACCTTTGATTTTTTTAAAGTTAATATCCACTTATATTTGGTGTATTTATATTTGTCACACATAATTATTAGATTGATTTATCCTAAATTTAAGGATACCTTCTTTATAAGTGATTTCATCTCATTTTACATTTCTCTTGAGACTTCATTGTTTCTATACACAAATTCACTCTTATATGGTGTATACACTGTCCATTGGAATATTATATAATGAATCCCATTATTCTCATGATATTATGATGTTTTCATTAAATGTTATTCCTCAATTATTGTATTCAAGTGTCTCTCATTTTGTAAAAAACCCTTTAACTAAAATATCATTTTAAATGTTTTAATGATTTATTCTTATAAATATTTCTCATTAATATCCATATTTTAAAAATGGTTTTAAGGATGTTTTTATATGTATATTAATGGTTTAAAATGTTAAAAGATTCAAAGTGGTATGGGACACTTTCATTCGAAAATCTCTTTATTAAATGTTTTAAATGGTTTTGAAAAAGGTTCTGGGAATGGATTCATTATTTCAATATCTTAAAATGTTATATTGTTATTGCAATGTGGGAATGTTATGTTTCCTTTATGCATGTTTTATGTGATAAGATTATGTTATGGTTCTTGGGAATTGTTTATGAACACGGGTGGTTTCGTGATAAACTAAGGGCGGGTGAGCCCGATATAGCTCTTCAATGCATTGGGTAACGCGAAGGGGTAATACATTAAGGTTTCTCCGAAGCGATTTAGGGAATATACTGTGACGGGTATTCCCAATGTAACCATGAGGGTTACTACCTACGAAAGAATGTTATGAATGTCTCAAGTTACCTTTATGACTTTTGATTTCTATGAGTTATTCAAAAATATTATGATTTGATGAGGTATGTTAACGTGCTTATGTTTTATGAGTAAAGTAGGATTTCATTGATTCTTATGTATACATGTACTAATGTTTCCTTTCCGAATTATTATATCCCTTAGTGAGATTTTTATGCTCATCCCATGTTTTTGAAATGTTTTTCACAGGTCAAGGGAAAGGTACAAGATATGATGATAGTGTCAAGGAAGTGTTAAGAAAGAATCCATGTTTTATTTTTAATATGTTTCTGTTGATGGAAAAAAATGAATACTATCTTTTATGTAACCACATTTTTTAAATGTGGAATGTAATGCATGATTTATGACCTAATTCTCAAAAACTCTAAACCTGAAAATATCCTCAATGTGAATTATTCATTTAATTCAATATTATGTAAGGTTTAATGCTGGGGAATTATATATATAGTCGTTTTGAACAAATTATACGACCACTTCTTAGGGATTTTATTACCCTTGATGTAAAATTAAAGGTGATTATATATGTGTTAAGGTATTCCATGTAGGTCAAATGGAAAATTTTATTGATCAAGATTGATTCTACACCAATGATTAATGTCTTAAAGTGGAGAATATGTAAAATACAATGGAAGATAATTCCAAAATATGAATATTTTTTTCAACTTTTTATGAAATTAAAATACATATTACTAATGTATATTTGAAAAGAAATCCATATAGTTTAAATATATGCAATCAATACTATTTTGAATATGGATTCAATGTTTTCCTTTGGTATTGATGAATTTTTTCTTCCTCCCATTGATGTTTATACATATTTTTTCTTTATATAATATTTTTTTGCAACCCTACACTATAATGTTATAATTAATATTTTAAAATAATTTTTTATTACTAGGATGGATCAAGAACCAAAATATCATTCAATATGTGGAGTATATGGTTTTCTTCATAGTATTCAATGATAACATGCATTTGAATATATGTAAAATTTTGAAGGTTACATGCCCATTTTTTCAGTATACCCCATTGTACATTTTATGATCTCATCATTATGATATTCATCCCTAGTGTATAAACTCTTTTTATCTATATTATATTCAATATTAACTAATCAGAATACCCCATCACGTAGACGATCTGGCATAATTTAACCTAGAGGGATAAGACAATCCCCATAAAGAAACATAATCATCCACTAAAAATGATCTATAGTTATTGAAGATGATTCAAAATGTGAAACTCCAAGAAATACATCTTTAATGATATGAATATTTTTATTAATAAAAATTATGTAGGTGATATATATATTATGAACATGAATTTAGTAGCCATTATAAAACTACATTAATCCTCAATCATTTTTACGAATATAATTTAAAAAATTCATTATTCATGTAGCTAATGTTGTTATAGTATCTCATATTTTTTAGGAAAACATAGTATACCATCATTTATGAATGGTTTAACTTGATTACATATAATTTATTTTATATTATAACTTAATGTAAATAAAATAGAAGCTTTCATAATCAAAAATAATATTACAGAGACTCCTCCTAAGAGATAATTCTACAACAAATCCCATAAATAACAAGATATAATTCTATTAGCTTATGTATATCATGAAGATAAATTTTATGTAAATCTAAAGTGAATTATTGATTTAATGTTCAGTAATAATATAATTTTAAATAAATCATAATAACTATAAAACTAGTAATATTATACCATTGGGATTTTTAATTTTTGATATTGATCATTGTCAATTTGTTCATTTCTTTATATCCTATATAGAAAAAAGTATATTCTTTAGTGAATTAGAAAGTTTTGAATCCAATAATCCATCATGAAACATGGAAGGGGATAACATATTTTCATGTAAATAAATATATGGTATTCCTCATCTTAATATAATTCATCTTCCAAATCAAGGTGTTTATATTAATGAATATAAATTCTGAATGATAGATGAAATAATATTGGGAATAAATATTTAATCCAAAATGATATTTTTCATAACTCCAAAAATTATGTGGTTTTGAAAATATTTTTGAAGTTGATTCAAATATTGGGTAAGTTTATGAAGAATAACTATGTTCTAAAAATTGATATTTGATTAATGTCAGATAAAAAAGATTTAATAGAATATAATTTCTGGAAAAGAGTACCTCAAATCATTCCAAAATCTAGAATCTACATAAAGGATAGTTCATTAAAAATATTATTTAAGAATATGGTTTTAATAAACTTATAATGACTGTTATATATAGTTAATAATATATAACTTTACTTGGGAATGAGGGATTAATTGAATTTTCATGGATCCCACACACAAATTACTCCTATATCAAGTGGTTTAGTGAATTATTTCCCAGAGATAATGAATATTATTTAATAATATATTCTAGTTGTCCAAATAAAAATTATTATGAGATTATTAATTTTTTTAATCAAACAAATGAGGTATTTATAAATAAAAAATTCTTTATGATTAATAAATTCTGTAAGAGAGCTGATAAGGAAAATTATTCCATCCATAAAATAAGACAACATTTATATCCATCCTCGTATCCATTAATTTAATATAAAATACACTTAAGATATAAGTACTTCACCTTATCCTATAATTTATGGAACCCTTAGTTGGGGAAAGCAAGGCACCATTTGTTAACACAATAACTTATCATAATTATATTATTCTTGGTAATTACTATCCCTTAATGAATGATAATAAAATATTTCCTCTAAATTATACTATATCAAGAAACATGCCCATAATATTGGATTTTTTTATGGATTTATGGTACTTTTCAATACACACTATAAATAATATATGTTCATCTTTATTGAATAGTAGTTGGGGGAAACAAATATTAAATTTGATTTTAATTTTTTTGAATTGAATGGTTTGATTGACGTTAATAGAATAACCACAGAAATTAAACATAGTATAATCAAGTATAGTCCTCATGTATCTTTCATCCTACCTAACACCTTTATTATAGACATTGAATCCCTTAGTGGAGACATTGACCAGAAATGACAATTTTACACTCTATAAAGGTGATGTACGTGTCGAATGAATTTGAGTAAGTATTATTTGACATTTCTTGATTTAATAATCATTTATTACTATCTAATACATATTATTATTAACACCATTTAGGTATATCAATAATTTTTTATTATTATTTGAGATTTTGATTTTCTAATGGAGTTCTTAAATAGACCAATGTAGTTGAGGACTCATGATTATTGAAATCATCATTGGATCAAATTGATTATAGATTGAGATTACCTTAAGGAACATATTCTATAGATTATATGAAGTTAATATGAGTCCATGTGTTATAATCCATACTGTGGATTGGATATCCTTATTGTACATTAACTTTTTTAAAGATAACAATAACATATAATTGATCAAACTATTTAATATTTAGGGATTTTAGTATTTATCATTTAACTGAATTTATCTCTAAAATAGATTAGAAGGAGGCACCCACCTATTTTTTGGGGGAATCACTGAAGACCAACATAGGATAGCACTAGTAGCTCTAATTATTAGAGCCACCTACTAGCCTGTGGGACGACTGGCGGAACCAAACCCTTCCATGGATAAACGACTACTCATTGGAGGAGCATCAGTCAAATGATTTATACAACAGAGGAGTAACAACCCTAGATGATCTACCAACATGTATATGTCCAGCTACCGATGAGCTATTGGTCCCATTGGATTAGTTCTTATGTCTTTTCATATGAGCCAATCTATAAAATAAAATTTCAATGGCATTAATTCCTTATATATATATATATATATATATTGTACATATGGTTGTGGGAACTATGAAAATTGGAAATATGTTTTTTAGATATAATTATATTCAATAGTAAGTTTATTTTTTTATTTATTATTAAAAATTAGAAAAAATATAATTTAAAATTAATAAGGATATATGGAATTAAAATAAAATCAATAATTTTATTTATGATCTTTTCTTAAAATAAATGTTTTATCCATTATATAATAATAATATTATTATTTCCCATAATGATTTTACATGTTTTTAAAATCTACATAAATATTATAATAAAAATCTCCTAATTACATTTAGTGGTTTGATGTTAAATACTTAATGTTATGGTATTAAACTCATATTATTTTAGTAAAACTATTTTTCAAATAATTATTTTTCTATATATATTTTTAATTTTTTATTTAAATTATAATGATTTATATTTTAGAGTAATATTAATCAAATGAATTATTTATATATGTACTATAAATATTAAAAATCATTTAATTATAATTACATTTTAAATAATGACAATATATGAAATTTGGTATAAAAAAAATATAATTTTCTGAAAATTGATTTTTTATAAAATATGATCATTTATTTAAATAACTTTTCATTACAACATAAAATTTAATTTACCAGAATGTATTTAATATATCAAATTATATCTTCCAAATTAGGTATCAAGTTCATTTTCATTTCTAAGGAAATACATTTGTTAGAAGGTAACTAATTGAGTTTCCATAATAAATTTATGATTAGATAAAAGAGTTTACCTATTGGATAAATGCCAAATATATCATAAAATATTATTTATAAATGATCTTATGAAGGTTTTATAAACCACTAATTACCCTATCTACATAAAACATTTACTTAGGATATATGTTCCTTGTTGATAGAAATTCCTTACAAATTAAAGAATTGGTATTTGAAAAAAATACCACTCAATATCAGTTGTAAAAGGACCCCTTTTATACCAACCCCAACCTACACATTTAATTTAGTTTCTCATTAATTCTATAAATAAATAATTTCATTAAAAAATATATCCATTTTTCTAGGAAAATCTATCAATAATTAGAAGTAACATATCTGTCATTTCATTGATTCAGTCAAATATAATATTCAAGTATTCAATATAACTGTTATCCGCACCATCATGATTTTTCATTGACATATTCATCTGACTATTATTAATTGTTATTTACCATTATAATAACTTATATGGTTTTTAAATGAATAATCTTTTATAAATTTTATATTGTAACCATTCAATAAAATTCACATTCTCATTAAATAATTATGACCTCTTTGCTCTGAATGTTTTACCACTTACATGACCAAGATATGAAATTTACATCATCAATAAAAAATAAAATTTCAATAATGGTAATTTTTTATGTAATTGTTGATTTATTTTGTTTTAATAATTTTTAGTAGAGAATATATTAATTAAATTTTATATAATATTCAAATATTGTATCAATTCAATAATTACATAAAAAATCCATTTTATATATTTCTGGAGAATAATTACTATATAATCCATGAAATTATAATAGGGCTCAAAAAATATTTAAAGGATATATTAAACATATTTTCTATCATTTTATAGGGGATTAAAATAGGATCAAGGAGTAAGGAGTTGAATAACTAAAATGAACCATGCATTGAATAATAGAATATTTAACAGTCAAATTTTAATTATAATACTAAAAAATTATTAAATATATAATAAATAATTAAAAAGGATTAGTATTATATAGAGATAATATTAACATGGTTATTATAAATATTAATATTATAACTAAATTTATTATATATTGGGAAAGTGCATGCTCTTCAAAGCATAATTCTGAGGTAAGCTTTTATCTTAATTAAATTTCTTTTCATTAACATATAATATTTTTTATTGGTCTTTATTATTACATTTTTTAAAATAAAACCATCTGATTTTATTATATCATACATAACATTATGTTTGTATATATTTTCATATCATTCAAATACTATCATTTTTTATTGATTCATACATAATAAATTACATCATTATATGGGGTTTTCAACTGCATTTCTAGTCATTGAGATATTCTCCATATTAACTAACCTTATTCCATTTTTTATTATATATAGTACATCATATTTTAATTTTATAATAATTTTCTTATAATTAATGGGATTTCATTATAATTCTTTGCATCACTATTTCAAAATATTTTGATTAAAAAGTTACAAATTAAGAAGAGTTTATTTTCCAATCCCACATTGAAATATAAATTATCTATTTATAAATTAATATTTTGGGAATTTACGAGCATTCAATTTAAAAAAACTATTCAATGTATTCTCCTATCTCAATTTATGGGGATTACAGTCCTCCATTCCAATTGACATCACTTTGGATTATAATTCATATAAAAGGACCCTAAATTAGATAAGACTGAAATACATCATTTTAGTTTGGAATCATTCTAATCCATTTTATTTTATATAATATTATTTTAGGGATTCCATATCTATAATTATAAGATTTATTTTTTGTATTTTATATTTAATTTTACACTATTTTATAAATTTTTACTGGAATATTTTTTTATCATATTATAGAATGTAACATTCTCCCACCGTAAAAATATTTATCATTATAAAGCATCCTTTTTATGTTTCCAGAAAACACCAAATTAGTTTTTATTTAATTTATCATTTTTTATAAAATTAAATTATTATAAATTATATAATTTAAAATGTTTTATTAATATTTAAAGGATAATTCTTATTATTTTTAATTTTTAATGTTCTTATAATGTTTTTTATATATTTTGATATCATCTAATATTTTTTATAATTCTCTTGGTATATGTTTCAATAGAGTCATCCACATTCACCCTAAAAAATGTATCATTTTAATCAATTATATTGATTATTATGGAACCCATTTTATTTTAATTGGTAAATTAATTTATAATAGAATTATGAATTTTTTGAATGTTATTGTGGAAGTCATATGCATGTATTTCGTAAATTTTATATGGTCCTATCTTTATATAACAATCAAATGATTTGGGTAATGAATTATACTAATGATGTGATATTTATGGGGTTGGAATTTAAACCCAATCTACTATGGGACACTATACATTATTATTATAAAATCTTGTTGTGAACCTATTATACTATGTGTATTTAACCAAATTTTTTATGGCATCATTAGGGAACTTAATCCACTATGGGACTATACCATCAATGTAATGATGATATAATAGTTAGTCTTGATATATGAAATGATTTTCTATTATTATGTATATAAAACATTCTTTTTTGACATTTATCTATTATAAAATATGTATATCTTATGTTTCCATCGATTATGATAATTGGATCATTATTATACATTCCCTTGCATTAATTTTCATGTTTTTAAAAAATAATTATTTCATAATTCAGGATTTAGTATCCATTTTTTAATTTGTGATTCTCGATTTACTTTTTAGTCGTTATTAGTAAATTCATTGAGACTTTTATCATAACTCACACTGATTCATCATATTACAGGTGGATATGAGGTTTTATCATAGGGGTTTCTTGATTTTTTTCATCACATTAGTCACATTGAATCATTAAGTCCTTCTCGTCATGATTATTTAATGATTTTACAAGGTGTATGTATTTTTTTTCATCTATTACTTTTTATGAAAATTGGATTATTTTTTTATGTTCAATTAATGGGGATTAACCCTCATCATTTTAAACAAATTGTGAATATAATCGATATCTACATAATTTAGCTTCTCATAAAACAGTACAAAAAACATGTGTGGAAGATAATAATAATATATCAATTTCTAAAAAATTTAGAATATTTCATAGAGAAATTAATTTTTCTAAATATTTTCATGTAGAATAAATTAATATTGATTTTCATGATTTTAATTGTCACACCCTGTTTTTCATGTCATTGTTTTGATCATGTTCATTTGAAATACCAATACTTTTCCTGGGTCTTGTTTGAGATTAATGATGAGTTCATAAGTTTTATCTATTTCTAATCACTATAATTTGGGCACCCCATTTCTTTTTTAGGAGTTTTTGGAGAAAGGGTTGGTTACTTCATGATTTGGCCAACCGTGAGCCCATTTCCAGTTTCAAAAACCAAATTGGTTTCTTTTATAACTCCTTTTTTTCAAACTTTTTCACCCATTCCACTTCCCACATGGCCTCAAAAGATATTATAAAACAACCATATCCTTTTGGACCCCTTATGAATTCATAATCATGGTGAATTGGGGTTACTTATTTGGGTATTAGGCCAGCCCATGGCCCTATTCCAGTTTTTTTTAAAAATTTGTTTCTTTAAATCTAATTATATATTTTATATTTTTCAGTGATTCAACCTCCCACTCAAAGCCAATACCTCTATCCACACCCCCATATAGATATACCCTCTTTGGAGCTCATATGATGCACGAATTAGCTAGATTATTCTCAATTTACCTCTAATATCCCAAAATTGAGAAGTTAAATTGTTTCATTATTAAATCAATTAATTATTTCCATTTTTTCCAAAAAATCTTCTTTACATGGATATTATAGACCGTAGGATCCTATAAAAAATGTTCCAGCCCATTCCCCATTATCTATGGGTTCAGATCAAATGGAATAGGAAGTTTTTTTAATTGAAATGTGAGATTCCTTCTCCTTTATCCTCCCTCTTCTTCCTCCTTTCATTATTTTTCAGTTTTATAAAATCCACTAGTCCTGATCAACCTAGGGTCTTCTTATTACATGGGTTTTAATGGATTTTATATTCATTTAGGTCTGGTATTCATAGTCTTAGTGTTTAAAATTCCTTGGCGGGTGATTTCGTGTGTGTATTTCCATTACGCTAATGTTTTGAGAAAGGAAGACCTTTTCACAAGAGTTTATCATTTAAGTTTAATAATTATCATACTATTATAACATTATTTATTATATATGTGATTCTGTGGAACATTTTTTTAATGGTTTTTTGTGAAAATTACATTTTATGACTTATTTTCATAAAAATATAGTTATTTTGGTATATATGTGCACTCCTCTTGTCTGATAAATTATTCCATTAGATTCTGCATATGGTTTATGGTATTCTGAATATTTTTCAGTAGCTTGAATAACTTTATGGCATGAAAATGGTATTTTATCCCCTTTTAATTTCTTAACATAAGTTGTTTTTATAATATTGCAAGACACATATTCTGTAAATTTCCTTGTTGGCATTTATGTTTCTAGTGAAATTTAAAATGAATTTTTTGGATTTATAAATAAATTTACCTCATGTAAAAAATAATTTTTTTAATCTTTTATGGATTTACAATTTGAATTTGGTTGTAAAAATAAATGGATTTTGGTTTCCAACATGTTTTGGCATGTGTTGCCAGAAAATGGAATGTTTCACATTCTTATGAAAATGGTTCTGTTTTGAATATGTAACCTGAGTGTTTTATGGGATTTATGAATGTGTCTTGATGTTTTATATTTTGTGTAAACACCTCTTTAAAAAATTGAAATTCTTAACTTTTTCAAATGATTTTTTTGGGAAAATGTTAAATGGAATGTTTATCCTTTCCTTAAAGTGAAGAATGAGTGTTTTACATGTATATACCATGTTGTGTCAATTGCGATTGTTTTATAATCCTTTAAATTATTTTTTTATATGTATTTAGGGATGAAAAATATGGTTGGTTATGGTCTTGTTTTGTGTTTATAATTCAAATAGTGTTATTGAGAGAGTTTATTTGCAAAGTCTCAATACACTCCTTAAAATTGTTTTACGAAAATTTATAGTGGTTTTTTGATTCGTGAATGAAATGTGAAGAAGGTTTATGGGATGTTTTTGATTTTATGGTTTGGGAATTGAATTTTTATGTGAAATCTGTATTTGATAATATGTGTAACTTGATTGGGCACTAAAGGGAATCTTGGGTATCTAGGTGGGCGGATGTGTACTAGTAAGCTAGTGATTCTATGGGGTTTGGCCCCTGTTTCACGTAGAAATTTTGACGATGACAAAACTAACTAAACTATGGTAATTATGATGTTGGGGGACTTCTAGTTTATGAGTATTCTCCCTAATAGTGTCTCATGTGAGCGATAACAGATATTTATTATGTTTTCCTTCACTGAGATACGAGATACCTGGGGCTCAGAAATTACTAGTTCCTAGGGGTGTTCCTGTGAGTTGTACTCATTTTCTATTTTGTACTCACAATCGGCATAAAATGTGTTTGGTTGGAAAATTCAGTAGTGTGAGTTATTTATTTAAAAGTGTACAATCTTTAATGAAACCCTCATTAAAACAATTTTCTTTTTGAAGATTCAACTCTTTGAAAAATTGTTACTTGCATTTTTTGTTTATAAAAAAAAGTTTTTCTCTGATAAGTATTAAAGCTTGGATCATCAATTGAAAAACATATTTTTATATCTTGTATTTAACATATGAAATTTATGTTTCAAATATTTTAAAGGAGGTTCATTGGGAATAGAATATCTGGCTAACCTTTAGAGTTTTAATACTCACGCCTATAGTCTTCTTATTTTTTTAGAACTTCTGATGGTTTCAGCTCGAGTTCGATAGCCTAGGGAAACATTTGATCATTGTGTTGGAGAGTCACCAGTAGTGTCACATGGAGATAGTTAATCATCGGTTTTGTTCATTTGAGTTGTTGATTTTTTTCTACTTTTAGTTTCTTGTAAAAATAATGTTTAGTTCAATTTTTATATGAATTCATTTTGGGTTTTCCGTTTATTTCCACTGTTTGTTTGATTGTTTATATATGGAGAAATCATTCCCTTGTGTACTCTATTGATGCCCTTGTTTCTTGTCGCCATCTTCAGAGGATCGTGAATGCCTCTTGGGACTTCTCACGGGCGGGTTTGGGTGACCACTTCAGGGTTGACTCGGGATGGTTTGTGACAAAAAGGTATTATAGGTGGTCGGCTCAAAGAAAACCATTATTTTTAGAGCGCCATTGTTATTTGGGGGATGTCAAGGTATATAGAGTTGGATTTTTGGGGCTTGAGGGGTTAGTTTGGGAAGAATGTCGCGAACTCTTTCTTGTTTTGATCCTTAAGTTTCCATTGGATGTCTGGTTTTATTATTGTCATTTGTTCTTGCTGATTGTTTGGTGTTGGGATATGACAAGGGGAGTCTGACTAATGGCATCTAGGAACTCGCAGGTCCTGGAAATCCATGTGGAGTGGGGGAATGTACCTAATAAATCTCTCTGTGTTGGTGTTTTGTTTGAAATATGGCCTCCAACCACATGGTCAAGTCACCCACCGACACCATTTCCCTTTTGTCGGTTTCATGGAACTTTCATGAATTCTGAATTTTCGTTTTCAAAATCCTTCTTTGAGAATTATAGAAATGGGTTTTAAAGGAATGATTGGAATTGGAAAAATTGAAAAGGGATTTTCAAAAATTAAATATAATAATGGTTTTGGTATGGTTTGGTTATTTGAAAAAAAATATTTAGGAAGTGGAAATGATTTAACGGGATTGGATTTTCCCTAATCTAAACTTGTGGTTTGTTGAAATAAAATGATTTGAATGTGTGGATCCTTTTAAAGTAATTGTGAAAAATTTATTTAAAGGGGGTGTTTAGGGTTGTTGAAAAGTGTATGAGTCTAATGAATAGGTTTTGGAAATTCGGTTTTGTGCGGGTGGTGTTTTTCTAGAAAGGGGTTTTAGCGTTTTTGGTTTTCAGATTATGAAAAGAGACCTTTCTTATTTTTAAAAAAAATAAGAAAAGGGTATTTAGAATAGAATGGTGGTTTTTATAAGTTCAATTAAATAAAATGGATTTTTTAATCAAATTTTTCTTGATGAAGGGTGGATTTTTTTGTGGAATATGAAAATCATTTTTGACTTGGTGGTTGGTGTTCCTTTTGACGGTAGATTATTTTTATAATGAGGTTGTTTTGTTTTAGCCATTGGTGTTTTAATGGGTTCTCACATGCATGTTTTTATTGATATCTGGTGGGATGTCCTATATTGAATGGTTGTTGAGTGCCTGATGTGGCACGTAAATGTTCATGTGAATAAGACTTTATGAAACAAAATTGCTGAATGTGAAAATACACCAAGTTAGTTTTTGATTCAAAAGAGTTTTTAGTTGAAAAATTATGGTGTTCATTTTCAACCAACAATTATGTGGATGGTTTATCCAATGTCTTAGTAGGTTTTTCTATTCAGTATGCTTTGTTATGATCTAGATTTCATAATCCTGTTGCATATTGAGATGGGATCATGTTGGTGCCTCAGGTTTGGAGTATTGTTCAGTGAGTTTCTAAAGATGCGTTGGATGTTGTGATGTGGCCATGGATAATTCTCCATTGGAAATATTTCCTACTGATCTAACTAAGGATTCATTTAAAATGATAAATCCACCCCTTTTGAGGATTCTTCAACCTATTTTTTTAGAATATAGAGTTATTTCGGATTGATTAAAAGTGCTTCTGGGTCATGATAATTCTTTTGGACATATCAGTTGTGTTCTGTGATGTCTATGGGTTTTCCCATATTCCTTGTCCATTCAGCCCCTCGATCGGTGTGAGGAAAATTTTTGATATGAATCTATGAGTTACTATTTAGATGACAGTTTTTTTGAGCATGTGATTTTTTTGAGTCGTGTAGTCCTTAGAACATTGTCTTCGGTGCAGCAAATGCTTCAAGAATCAGGGCTCCAACCATAGGCCACCGAGTGAAGCTTTTCACGTCGTCAGGAAATATCCAGTGGTGTGGGGAGCATTACCAGGATCATTCCTCCACCATTGTGGTAAGGTAGTTTCTATATCTATATTGTGGTTCCTCATTACTGTGAATTTCCATTTTTCACAACCATTGTGGTGGACTTACCCCTCACACAATTCCTATGGTTATTCCTATATAGATGCGGGTTTCTGATCAATGTCCCTTTTGTGTACCACCTCTGTAAATAGAGTTCAGTTTTGGAGTTACCTATTTTTATGTGGAGTGTTTTGGGTGGTAGCTTGGTTTATTTTGTGGTTCCAGTGGCGAAATTATTGGGTCCCTTCCCTCCCCACCTAGAGTGGTGGGTGTCCGAATCTGTTCTAAAAGTGTAGTCCAAATTCTCATCTCCTCTATTCGGGAGTGGGTAGTTTATATGTTCATGTTGTAACCCTCTTAACATGAATTGGTGGGTTGTTGTGGGGGAGTTTTTTATGACTTGGTAATTTGAGGCATAGTTCTAGTTAATGTTTTGTTCTTATTTTTTTGTTGCTAGTTGGGTTCTAATTGTGGGTAGACCCACCACAGGTCTTGTTGATTTTTCTTCTTAAGAACATGTCTAGTTATAGTTGTTTATTCATGGTTGGGATTCCATTTTATATACCCCTAGAGTTTTAGTTTTATTGAGTGCTCTTTAGTTTGGGTTATTATTGGGTTCATTGGGATAAATCCCAACAATCAGGTTCTTTTCTTGGTTTTGGAGGTGGTGGCATGATATTCCATTGATTTTCCCAAAGTGGTTTTGAGTGGGTATTTTGTATGGGAAATTGGGATATTTGTGTTGATGAAAAATGATATTTCACTATATTGATAGGTTGGATCATGTTGATATGTAATCCTTAGGAGTTTATCATTTAACTGCAAAGTGTTATGGCTTTCCGGGGGCAGAAATCACTAATGGTGGCGAGAATTGTCACACCCTATTTTTCATGTCTTTTTTTTGATATGGATCTTTTGAAATCACGATACTTTTTCGTGGGTCTTCTATGAGATTAATGTTGTGTTATTAAGTCTCATCTATGTCTAATCACCCTAATTTGGGTTCCCCATTACTTGTTTATGAGTTTTTGGAGAAAGGGTGGTTACTTCATGATTTGGGCCAACCATGAGCCCATTTCCTGTTTTAAAAACAAAATTGATATCTTTTATAACACCTTTTTTTAAACCTTTTTCACCTATTCCACTTCCCACAAGGCTTCAATAGATATATTAAAATTTCTATATCCTGTTGGGCCTATTAATAATTCATAATCATAGTGAATTTGGGTTAATTATTTTGGTATTGGGACATCCCATGGGCCTATTCCAGTTTTCAAAAAATAATTGATTACTTTATATCTAATTCCATATTTTATATTTTTCAGTGATTCCACCTCCCACTCGAATCAAATACCCCAATGCTCCCCCAATTATAGATTTACCCTCTTTAAAGATCATATGAGGTGTGGATTAGGGTGATTGTTCTTAGGTTACCTCAAATATCCCATAATTTAGAAGGTAAATTGATTCATACATAAATCATTCAATTAGTGCTCTCATTCCAACAAAAATTCTTTCCATGGTCCGTCCAGACCATAGGAGCATCTCCAAGAAGTTCCAGACCACTCACCTTTCTCTATGGGTTCAGATCTAAAGGAATATGACATGTTTTATAATTGAATGGTGAGATTATTTCTCCTTTATCCTCACTATTATTCCTCCTTTCATTATTTTTCAGATTGATAAAATCCCATAATAATGATCGACATGGAGTTTTTTTATTAAATGGTTTCTGATGGAGTTTATATTCATTTAGGTCTGGTCTTCGTAGTTTTAGGGTTTATAAATCCACATCGGGTGATTTCGGGTGTTCGTTTCCATTACGGTAATGATTTAAGGTAGGATGTCCATTTCACAAGACTTTATCATTTAAGTTTCATTATTATCATACTGTTATAAAATTATTTATATGATATGTGGTTCTGTGAAATATAGCATCCCGCCTTTTTATCACATAAACTTTCATTACATTTTACAAAACCGAGGATCTTTAAGGTTTAGTGTCTTGGAAACCAGGAACATAATAAATGAAACAAAAAAAAACATTCTTCTTAAACACTTGCAAGGCTTCTCCTCAAGTTCATCCTATGTTCATTACTTCATCTCATAACCTGGGAACATACATCAAAAGAAAGGATGAGCAAAAAGCCCAGTAAGGGAACAAGAGAAACATTTTATATGTGAACTTGAGATACTTCAATAAGGTCATGAAAAGAACTTTAAGGCATGAGAATGAAATCACGAGGCATATCATAATAAAAATAAATTTTCATAACTTGAAGATGTGGATGCAACATTTAATATTGACAATCGTTTCGTTTCACCAAGGTCCATCCCCAAGGTGTCGTTAAAAAAATTACCAAGGTTATTCACCAAGGCGTCGTTAAAATGGTCATCTCTAGAGATTAAGTCTTTACCCAATGCATTGGAGCGCTATCAGGGCGCACCCTTAAATTTGAATTTATTATCATGTCAGCCACATATATAATCATCAAACATTTCATAAATAACCCATATAGCATAAAATAAATGGGTTTCATTTCATAATCATAACGTTTTAAAAACTGCTTTAAAGACATGATCTTTACGTCACTTTAAACCCACGGATGGGGAGAGCGGGTCTCATGTATGTAAATCCCAGAATTTAAAATAGAACATTTTGATATATGTGTGAATACCCCTGTAGAAATAAGAGCTTTGAGTATTCACTTTATAACATAAAATAATTTTTAGAAAAGAGAGAGAGGCACTTTGAGACGAAAATTCTGCAGCATAACGGCTATGTTACAAGATTTTAAAAACATTGAGAAGAGAGGGGACATGGGTCAAACATTCATAAATGACCCATCAAACAGTAGAGGGACAAAATATAAGGGATTTAAGAACATGGTAATGAAATTTGAAAATATACCATATGAAATGAAGAACATGAAAGGAAGGAAAAAAACAAGATTTCTCTTGTGAAAATTCGGCAGCCTAACGGCGTCACTTAAACTTCAACAAAATTGAATTGACAAGGTCAAATAGCGTCTCTCATCATATTAACATAAGAGTCCAGTATGATAGATATAGAGATCATACCCCAACATAATATAAAGGAACATGAATGAATTGACATGAAAGTAGAACTTCAAAACGAGAAGGGTGAAGAACCACTTAAAAATTCGGCAGCCTAACGGCGCCACTTAAAACTTCAAAATACTGAATTGAAAAGATCAAATGGGGTCTCTCATCATATGATCATAAAAGATCAGTATGATAAATATAGAGATCATACCCCAACATAATTAAAATGAACATGAAAGACTTGACATGAAAGTAGAACTTTGAAAAAGAGAAAGGTGAATGAATCCCTTGAAAATTCGGCAGCCTAACGGCGCCACTTAAACATTCTTAAAACGAAATGATGAGAGTAAGAGGGGGTATATCATCATATGAACATAAAAATGGCAGTAAGAGGAGTATAAAAGAACATCCTCCAACATAAGAACATGGAGCATAAAAGGATTCACATAAAAGAGATCACTTGAAAAGAAAGAGAGGGTTCGGATCCCTTACCTTAAAATGTAACTCTTAAACCTCAAAGGTTGGGACCTTGAGGGCTTGGGGGCACCTTGGGAGGACTCCTTGGGAGGTAATGAGACCGGAAATTCGTGGGTAATGAGTGGGGAGTCGAATGGATGAGAGGAGGGCTTGGTATTTATAGGGAAAGTGAGGGGACAAGGCATTAATGGCCAAGGGACACCTCACTAGTGGTTTTGGAAAAACCATGGGCTTGCTCATGGTATTTGCCCACGGTATTGGCCACTTGGGACACCTCACACCTTATCTTACTATTCATAATTCGACCATATTGAATATATACTTAATACATCATTTAATGATGTCATTAAAACCCGTAACTTAAAAACTATACTTTCACTATTCACCGAAAATTCAACTTTCTCAGAATAATCCAAAAATTTCACCTTAACCAAATATCAATGCTATGATTTCAAAAATGAACTCCTTTTTATAAAAATAATTTTCTAAATATTTTTAATTTTATTTTTAAATAAATACACTATTCATCGAAAATTCATTTTTTTCAGAAAAATCCCCAAAAATTACCATAACATAATATCGATGCTCTGAGTTCAAAAATAAAGTCATTTTTATAAAAATAATTTTCTAATTATTTTTAATTAAATTTTTAATTAAAAAACACTATTCATCCGAAAAAACTAATACTTGAATAATAATTTATGAAACCGTTATTTAACCATTTTATTGAATCACATTACTTAATCAAGGTGCCTAGATTATTTTAAAACTTTATTTAAGTGAGATTACTAATCCATTTAGTCATATTACTAATCCTAATCATAAAATCACTATTCATAATTTACTATTCATCAAAAATCATGTTGATCTTATTAGACTCTAAATTTCGTACTGAACATAATTGTAGAAGACCATTTTTTGAGTATCATTACACATTTTAAATTATTTAAGTTTTACACAAACATTTTTTTAAAATATCCTTTTGAAAATTCATCAAAAATATGCATACTATTTTTATCCAGTCATTTGAAAATTCATAAACTTCATCATAAGAAGAAATCCCAATTTTTATTTAAAACAAGGAATACACAAGGAAATTACGGTCTCGTTACATAACCCCTTATAATACCAGCATAGGACCTAAGAGTAAGGTGTGCTAGGGTGATAGAATCTTGGGGCGGCTCGGTCAACATTGCCCGAGTAGTAATTTCTATCAGTTTGAACTTCTCGCGAAGGCGATTCCGTTCTAGCTTCACATGATGAAGTTCGGCTTGGGTTTGGTCCAGAGCAAAGGCCAATGGTGCTACCTCCTTCCCAATCTCTGTTAGATGGGCTTCGATCGGTCCATGACTACTAGGTGAGGCCATCAAATCTTCTTTCTATAATAATTAACCAAGATTACTTATATTTAGAGACAATAAACAAAACATTTTGTTCACAGCGGTTATATTGACCGATGGTAATATAACACTCAAAAACCAATGGTATTATTTTAATTATAATCATGTTTATCAAATAAAACATTTTTGTTGAGTATAAAAATAAAATAAAATAACACATGAAATCGGGAAACAAGATTTATTCAAAAATTTCGGGCTGTTACAATCTTCCCCCCTTAAGAAATTGCGTCCTCGCAATTTTTTTTTAAAAATTGGGTTTTGAAATTTCATTGAAAGTCCCACATCGGAAAAAGAGTTAGTAACACCATTACATTAAAAGAAATAAAAGGAATTAAAAAGGCCACCCGAGTTTACTCATACTAGGATTCCATGTAGGAAACATGGACATGGAGGAGAAAACAAAGGGTAACGTTCTAAAGGAGAGTGATAGAAAACATGATTAGGAGGAATTTAACCACCATAAAATCCCAAAATTATGATGTGTGTAAGCGGTCTTTGATTACCCAGTAGGAAACGTAAACCAACAAAGTTTTTGTTTTACGTTCCTTTTTATAACTTTGAGGAATTCATTTACAACATAGATCAAAAACATAAGGAAATATATCTACCTTCATGTAGAGTTTCATACTTTAATAAGTTTCTACCAAAACTAATCTTTTCTCCAAACGATGAGCATTCAAAACTACTTGGTCTCATCAAAACACAAGAATCATCTTCTAGAGAATCACATAATCCACAAAAGATCAACTATCTATTTCTTCTATCTTTAAACATTATCCCAAAATTAGAAAGGGTAAGGTAAAATAACTCTTCAAAAAAATCCCATAGGAATGGAAACTACTTTTAAATCTTCAAAGTTCCATGGTAATACCCAAGGTTCATCATAGACCATTCCATAAATAACAGTCCTTAAAATTCCTCAAAGTAAACCAAACTAAGATTGAAACCCAAATACACGAAGGACTTGATAACATGGTCTTCCAAAATAAATTTCATTGTTCATCTCCAAACAACACCAACCACTCCTAACATCTTATAACAAAAGTAGATAACCTAAACATATTTTACCCAAGATAGGTTAATCATTCCCGTAAGTAACCTAAATTACTATAAGTCCACCTTAAATTCATTGATTCTTCAAAATATAAGTCAACCTTACTTATCAATGAAAATACCGTAGTAATCTATCATATATGGTCCTCAAAATAGTGAACGTCTTCCAAAATAATAATCATCTTTTAATCCCCTAATCATCTCTGTCGTATTAATACGGAAATCGTAGCATTTACTATCACATTGGTTGTTGGGACATGTTCTTCCATTTCCATCCATTAACTAAGAAAAGAATCTATAGTTAGGGGCTTAAATAATTAGCCAATAATCATGAAAAGAAACTTAATGCATCTAAGGATAACATGTAGAAGTAAAGTATACCCTAACTTGTGATCCCCTAGGTTCCCTTCTAGGTTATCCATGATCATATATTCTTATGTGAACCATTATTTTATTTTATCTTTGTTCCTTTAACAATGGTTCATACTAAGCTTATGAATTTACCAAAGCATATCCCCCGGGAGTGTCGTAACCAAGAGTGCAGCAAGGCCCGTTGTCGTGTACCAGTTCCCGTTCGAGTCTAGCTCAAAGCGGTGTTTTCGGGTTTTACCCCTATGTACATCTGTTCCAGAGCCACCTCTACCTGCTCGTATCCAGACAAGGATGTATTTGCTTGGAAACCCCTTACTCAATACTCACCAAAATACCAGGAAGACTTCCTATATTTAAACTCTTCTATAAGGTTTTTCCTAAAGTTTTTATATCCTAATTTCCACAAATAACTAAACCATCCTTTGATACCAACTATAGCATCCCGCCTTTTTATCACATAAACTTTCATTACATTTTACAAAACCGAGGATCTTTAAGGTTTAGTGTCTTGGAAACCAGGAACATAATAAATGAAACAAAAAAAAAATTCTTCTTAAACACTTGAAAGGCTTCTCCTCAAGTTCATCCTATGTTCATTACTGCATCTCATAACCTGGGAACATACATCAAAAGAAAGGATGAGCAAAAAGCCCAGTAAGGGAACAAGAGAAACATTTTATATGTGAACTTGAGATACTTCAATAAGGTCATGAAAAGAACATTAAGGCATGAGAATGAAATCACGAGGCATATCATAATAAAAATAAATTTTCATAACTTGATGATGTGGCTGAAACATTTAATATTGACAATCGTTTCGTTTCACCAAGGTCCATCCCCAAGGTGTCGTTAAAAAAATTACCAAGGTTATTCACCAAGGCGTCGTTAAAATGGTCATCTCTAGAGATTAAGTCTTTACCCAATGCATTGGAGCGCTATCAGGGCGCACCCTTAAATTTGCCTTTATTATCATGTCAGCCACATATATCATCATCAAACATTTCATAAATAACCCATATAGCATAAAATAAATGGGTTTCATTTCATAATCATAACGTTTTAAAAACTGCTTTAAAGACATGATCTTTACGTCACTTTAAACCCGCAGAAGGGGAGAGCGGGTCTCATGTATGTAAATCCCAGAATTTAAAATAGAACATTTTGATATATGTGTGAATACCCCTGTAGAAATAAGAGCTTTGAGTATTCACTTTATAACATAAAATAATTTTTAGAAAAGAGAGAGAGGCACTTTGAGACGAAAATTCTGCAGCATAACGGCTATGTTACAAGATTTTAAAAACATTGAGAAGAGAGGGGACATGGGACAAACATTAATAAATGACCCATCAAATAGTAGAGGGACAAAATATAAGGGATTTAAGAACATGGTAATGAAATTTGAAAATATACCATATGAAATGAAGAACATGAAAGGAAGGAAAAAAAAGATTTCTCTTGTGAAAATTCGGCAGCCTAACGGCGTCACTTAAACTTCAACAAAATTGAATTGACAAGGTCAAATAGGGTCTCTCATCATATGAAAATAAGAGTCCAGTATGATAGATATAGAGATCATACCCCAACATAATAGAAAGGAACTTCAAAGAATTGACATGAAAGTAGAACATCAAAACGAGAACGGTGAAGAACCACTTAAAAATTCGGCAGCCTAACGGCGCCACTTAAAACTTCAAAATACTTAATTGAAAAGATCAAATGGGGTCTCTCATCATATGATCATAAAAGATCAGTATGATAAATATAGAGATCATACCCAAACATAATTAAAATTAACTTGAAAGACTTGACATGAAAGTAGAACTTTGAAAAAGATAAAGGTGAATGAATCCCTTGAAAATTCGGCAGCCTAACGGCGCCACTTAAACATTCATAAAAAGAAATGATGAGAGTAAGAGGGGGTATCTCATCATATGAACATAAAAATGGCATTAAGAGGAGTATAAAAGAACATCCTCCAACATAAGAACATGGAGCATAAAAGGATTGACATAAAAGAGATCACTTGAAAAGAAAGAGAGGGTTCGGATCCCTTACCTTAAAATGTAACTCTTAAACCTCAAAGATTGGGACCTTGAGGGCTTGGGGGCACCTTGGGAGGACTCCTTGGGAGGTAATGAGACCAAAAATTCGTTGGTAATAAGTGGGGAGTCGTATGGATGAGAGGAGGGCTTGGTATTTATAGGGAAAGTGAGGGGACAAGGCATTAATGGCCAAGGGACACCTCACTAGTGGTTTTGGAAAAACCATGGGCTTGCCCATGGTATTTGCCCATGGTATTGGTCACTTGGGACACCTCACACCTTATCTTACTATTCATAATTCGACCATATTGAATATATACTTAATACATCATTTAATGATGTCATTAAAACCCGTAACTTAAAAACTATTCTTTCACTATTCACCGAAAATTCAACTTTCTCAGAATAATCCAAAAAATTAACCTTAACCAAATATCAATGCTATGATTTCAAAAATGAACTCCTTTTTATAAAAATAATTTTCTAAATATTTTTAATTTTATTTTTAAATAAATACACTATTCATCGAAAATTCATTTTTTTCAGAAAAATCCCCAAAAATTACCATAACATAATATTGACGCTCTGAGTTCAAAAATAAAGTCATTTTTATAAAAATAATTTTCTATTTATTTTTAATTAAATTTTTAATTAAAATACACTATTCATTCGAAAAAACTAATACTTGAATAATAATTTATGAAACCGTTATTTAACCATTTTATTGAATCACATTACTTAATCAAGGTGCCTAGATTATTTTAAAACTTTATTTAAGTGAGATTACTAATCCATTTAGTCATATTACTAATCCTAATCATAAAATCACTATTCATAATTTACTATTCATCAAAAATCATGTTGATCTTATTAGACTCTAAATTTCGTACTGAACTTAATTGTAGAAGACCATTTTTTGAGAATCATTACACATTTTAAATTATTTAAGGTTTACACAAACATTTTTTTAAAATATCCTTTTGAAAATTCATCAAAAATACGCATACTATATTTATCCAGTCATTTGAAAATTCATAAACTTCATCATAAGAAGAAATCCCAATTTTTATTTAAAACAAGGATTACACAAGGCAATTACGGTCTCGTTACATAACCCCTTATAATACCAGCATAGGACCTAAGAGTAAGGTGTGCTAGGGTGATAGAATCTTGGGGCGGCTCGGTCAACATTGCCCGAGTAGTAATTTCTATCAGTTTGAACTTCTCGCGAAGGCGATTCCGTTCTAGCTTTACATGATGAAGTTCGGCTTGGGTTTGGTCCAGAGCAAAGGCCAATGGTGCTACCTCCTTCCCAATCTCTGTTAGATGGGCTTCGATCGGTCCATGACTACTAGGTGAGGTCATCAAATCTTCTTTCTATAATAATTAACCAAGATTACTTATATTTAGAGACAATAAACAAAACATTTTGTTCACGGCGGTTATATTGACCGATGGTAATATAACACACAAAAACCAATGGTATTATTTTAATTATAATCATGTTTATCAAATAAAACATTTTTGTTGAGTATAAAAATAAAATAAAATAACACATGAAATCAGGAAAGAAGATTTATTCAAAAATTTCGGGTTGTTACATGAAACCTTGGTTTTAATGGTTTTGTGTGCAAATTACATTTTATGACTTATTTTGTTAAAAATATAGTTATTTTCGTATAAATGTGCTCTTCTCTTGTTTGATAAATTATTCCATGAGATTACATACTTGTTTTATGGTATTTTTAATATTTTTAAGTATCTTGAATAACTTTATGTCATGAAAATGGTATTTTATCCCTTATTAAGTGCTTAACATAAGTTTTTTTTAAGAGTGCATGCCACGTATTCTGTAAATTGACTGATTGGCATTTATGTGTCTAGTGCAATTTAAAATGATATTTTTGGATTTATAAATACATTTTACGGATGTAAAAAATTATTTTGGGATCATTTTATGGCTTTCCAATTTGTATTTGGTTGTAAAAATAAATTGATTTTGGTTTACAACATGTTTTGGCCCACATTGCCGAAAAATGGCATGTTTCACATTCTTAAGAAAATGGTTTTGTTTTTATAATGTAACCCGAGTGTTTTATGGGATTTATGAATGTGGACTTATTATGTATATTGTGTATATAATCCTCTATAAAAATTGAAATGATTAACCTTTTCAAATTATTATTTTGGGAAAATGTTTAAAGGCATGTTTAGCCTTTCCATAAAATGAAGAATGAGTTTTTACTTGTATATACCATTTTGTGTCAATTTGGATTGTTTTATTATCCTTTAAATAATTTTATTAAATGTATTTAGGTCTTCCAAATATGGTTGGTTATGGTCTTTATGTGTTTTTATAATTCGAATACTGTTTTGGAATGAGGATTATGTGCAAAGCCTCAATACACTCCTTGAAATTGTTTTACGAAAATTTGTAGTGGTTTGTTGATTCGTGAAAAAAAATGTGAAGATGGCTTATAGTATGTTTGTGTTTTTATGGATTTGGAATTTAATTTTGATGTGAAATGTATATTTGATAATATTTTTAACTTGATTGAGTACTAAAGGGAATCCCGGGTATCTAGGTTGGCAGACGTGTACTAATATGATAGTGATTCTGTGCGGTTTTGCCCCTGTTTCACGTAGAATGTTTGAAAATGACAACAATAATTAATCTATGATGATGATGTTGTTGGGGGACCACTAGGTTATGGGTATTATCCCTACTATTGGCTCGTGTTCATGATAACAGATATTTATTATGGTTACATTCACTAAGATACGAGCTACCTGGGGCTCACAACTAACTAGTGCCTAAGAGTGTTCCCATGAGTTGTGATCATTGTCTATTTTGTACTCACCATTGGCATATGGTGTGTTTGGTTGGTAAATTCTATAATGTGTGTTATTTATTTAAAAGTGTACAATCCTTAATTCCGTCGTAATTAAAACAATTTTTATTTTGAATTTTCCCCTCATTGGAAAATTGTTACTTGTATTTTTTGTTTATAAAACATGAAAGCTTTTGTCTGATAACTATTATAGCATGGAACATCATTTGAAAATCATACTTTTATATCTTGTATTTAAAACATTAAATTTATGTTTCTTGTATTTTAAAGGAAGTGCATTGGTAATAGAATATTGGGCTAACCTACTGAGTTTTAATACTCACGCCTATAGGATTCTACTATTTTTACCCCTTGTGTAGGTTTCAACTCGAGTTCGATAACCTTGGTCGACGTTTGATAATTATGTTGGAGAGTGACCATCAATGTCACATAGATTGAGTTGGTCATCAGGTTTCTTTAGTTGAGTTGTTGGTTTTGTTCTACTTTTAGTTTCATGAACAAATATTGTTTAGTTCAATTTTTATATAAATTCATTTTGGGTTGTACGTTTATTTCCGATGTTTTTTTATTGTTTATATATGGGTAAAATCGTTCCATTGTGTACTCTATTGATTCACTTGGTGATTTTTTCCATCCTGGGAGGATTGGGAATGCCACTTGGGTCTTGTCGTGGGCTGGCCTGGGTGACCGGTTCAAGGTTGACTCAGGCTGGTTCGTGACATTAATGGTGTTTTAATTAAAACATTATCAAATAAATTTTCATATGAATTTATTAAAGGCATTAAAAATATATAGAAAATTTTATAGTGTTTTTTGTAGATTTTTTATTATAAATACAAAACATAATTTTGTTTATATTGATATTAAATTTTATGATGTAACATTTCTAGGATATTAGAATTATATAAGGAATATAGATGTTTCAATGGGATTTTTTTGTAGTTGATGAATTAGTAATTATAAAGTTTTATTAAAATAACAATTTATAGTAAAATATTTATTTGAATAACAATGACCACGCTTTTAGAAAATTTATCCCTGATAAATATGATCCACTAGATAATAATAATAAAGTCTTACTAGAGGATAAAAAATATATTCACAATATCATCTTAATGATTGGATTCCTCCTAAGGATCAACATTATGAGAAAATTATTTGGAATGGTGAATTAAGATTTTAAATTGGAAAACATGTTTTGAAGTACGGTGCAAATTATAGCCATTCTGCAAATGTCATGCCTCATTATTTTATTGATACATAACATTATTTAAATAATAATATTTATTATTCTGATAAAATTAATCAATCAACTAGAAAAATATTATAAATTTTAATTTTCCCAAATATAAACATGCTATAATATGAAAAAACTGTTTTATAAATTAATTTGATGAAACTTGTAATATAGATATCAAATTATACACTAATTTCCAAAATTTTATATTAGGAAAAAGGAAATGATTTTAATGATTAATTAACTGATGTTTCTATAAGAGAATAAATAAGGTGATTATATGTTTAATATTGTTTTAAAAAATTTATCTTTTGTATTGAAAATATATAATAGTATTAGATTTTTACATGGCTTAATTCTTGAATAGTTATATTTAAATTGCCTATTGGTTTTGATAATGAGACATTTTGAAATAAGGTTTTTAAAAATTTTAAAGCCATATATGGTCAGAATAATGAATCAATAATTTTTTATAATATACTAAAAGTCATGAAAGAATATTTTCAAAAATAAATGGATTATTATACACTTTTAATTAATAAAATATCAAATGCTATATTTTTGTTTGTAAAAATATTTTAATGAAATTCTGTTACATCTATATATTATTATGTTAGTAATTAATTTTCATAGTTTGTGATTAGTTAATTTTATATAATCTTAATGGTAGAATTAATATTTTTTGTTTTTAAATTTCCGAAGGAAAAGATTTCATATTTAAAAGAATATTATAAAGAACTAGTAAAATGGATTGGTTTTGATTCAAGTAAAACATTTAATAAATTTATGATTATTAACACTATGTTTTATTTCTATAAATATGAAAAATGTATTTTTTTTAAGCTTTATAGAGGAATGATTTGTATTTTTCATTATTTTTGTTTATTTATAATTGATAAATTTTATTGTTATTATTTTTAGCTATATTTCAATATAATTCTATGTAAAGAAAAGCTAAATCCATTATATGTATCATAAAGAAACATTAATAGTGTTTTAATAAGGTTTTATTTTACTCCAATATGAATTATATTGACTTTTTTTCTTATCGTGATTCTATTTTTGGAGTTTCTGGGCATAACTGGAAAATAAAATCTTGTTTATGTCATTGACATAGTCCAGATCAATTTCATAGAGTTATAAAATATAATTATCAGTTACATTAAACATATTCATGGAAAATTATATTATATATTATTTTTATTATACCCAATTAAATTTGAGTAAGAAATCAAAACATGATTTTAACTACTATTTAGTTAAAATTAGATTTTTTCACATATAATTAAAATATAATTTTAAATTAAAAAAATCCTTTAAAACATTTAATAACAAAATACATTTACCCATGAATTAATTTTCTATGATTTCATGGTAATAAAAAGATATTATTTATGTCTTTTTTCAACAAAAAACTCATTTACTGATATATTAACTACACCTCATATTTTATAATTTTTTAGAAAAATACATTTAAACTTCCATTGAGGGAGTTATATCATCATCAATTTAATTTTATAATTATTACTACACATTTAACATTAAAAACTATTTAATTGACTATTTAATATGTTTTTAAGAACATAGATTAATAATTGGAATTCAATTCGTTGTTTTCACTAAAATTTTAAGCAAATATAGTTATTACACATACATTTATGTAGAATATGTGTTTTTAAGTTAAATAATTTTTTTATTTATCACTATTTTATTTTATTATTTTGTAATATGTAATATTAATTTATTGAATATTTTTTTAATCTTTATAAAGTCATATTTCTTTGTTTTTAGAATAATAATATTTTGGTTTTTTTGATTTAATTTACGATTATTATTTAATATTTATCAATTTTTTATAAAAAAATTTCTGTCATTGATTATTTACTATTTTAAAAAAACATATTTATTAAAATATGGAAGGAGGTCTCTAATAATTTTTTAGTTTTTATCTTTTAGATATATTTAAAGGGGATTTTTTTTCATTTCATGATTTCTATGTTTGGTTATATTGATTTTGAAATATACAAAATAGAGATATTTTTAGTTTTATGTTTGATTGAAGTGAAGTTCCTTTGTGATTGAGGAGATTTTTTCTATTAGTTATTGATTTTTTTTTTAAAATCATGAATACCTAAGAAGACACAATGTTAGAAAATTAATCAATTAAAATATTGGATAATTATTATTTCTCAATAAAAAATTTAATTAAATTTTTTCATTCACTTATGTATGTTTGACATTTTTATTTTTTTCATAATAGAATATATAGTCATCGATATTTTCTGTACGTTTTCATAATTTTAGTATTTATTCTATGGTTATAAAATTAGTTTTAAAATCAAATGAAAATTTTAAAATAAAATAAAATTATTTTGAATGTCTTATGAATATAAAAAAGTTTTACATAAAATGTATCAAATTCATACAAAACCATTCGTGATGTCTTATGAATTATACAATGTCAATTGATTTACATTAAAGATAGAATAAATATATTATTATTTTATGTGAATCTAATTTGATATTATATTTAGCTACCTTTATGTATTTTACTTATGATATATCATTATTAATATAAATCAGGTTTACATGAGAAAAGTAAATTGTTGATTATGAAATATTATATTTTGATTTCTTGAGTTTTTCAATAATCTGTTCTTTTATTGTATAAACAATTAAAATATCAATCTTTTTATATGAGTTATTTTAATGATGTAATTAATTTTTAAAATACATATTTTTTTATTAATTTCATGCATAATAATGTGTAACTTTTTTGTAAAATATTAACAAGGTTATATTTAAAAATATACATAAATTTTATTTCCTTATTTATATTTTTTATAAAGGTGGATGGTTGTTTTTTGTTTCTTTGAATGTCCAAGAAGCTGTAAATGAGATTTGAGTGATGTAATAGGTTTAACCATTATTTTTTGAAAGGGAAAACATGATAAACCCCCAATAATGACTCCTTTTAGTGAGTACGACACACAACATTATTCCAAGAATAATGGAGTTATAAACCTCAAAAGGGAAATCTATTTCATTGATTTGAACAAGATGTAACCTCAATGATTTTTATTTTTATGAAGTGATCATAGTTATATTATGTTGAATTAAAATTATAATATTTATTTCCATCCTTTTATAAAGGGTTACTATAATCAACTATTTATTCTTATTCAATAGTTTGTGATTTTCCAAAAAATAATATTGGTATTATATATACTTCCAGAATAGATGGTTCATCTATTTAGTTGTTACTATACTGTAATGTTAGGTTCATATTTTTCCATTGTTGTAAATAATAAAATTTGTTTTCTAGGTTTAACATCTTTTTTAGATAATGTTGATATATTAATAGTTTATCACTCCATTCTAATGTGTGGATAGTTTTATGGAGTGCCTTCCTATCACTATGTTAGAGTTGATTTAATAGTATAATAATGATTAATATTATTATAAAAACAATAAAATTATTGTTTTCATGTTTTCTCTATTGGATTTTATTTTTAGCACAAATAAAATGAACTTTCACTATTTATAGTAGGAATGTTATAATTAGTTACTAATGCTTGTTTAAATATTCAATGAATAAATAAAAAGATTAAATTATTAAAATTATTTAAAATGGATTTATTCATACACATCAAGAAAATTTTATTCATCCTAATCTAGGACAACATATTAATCATCATACACATCTCCTATTGAGTCTTATAGGAACTCTTTGTAATGTAACTTATTTATCAACCATTCCAACTGAATCCCATAAGAGTGTACTATGGTACTATTCCATATGTTAAATTATAGTTACATAGCTAGATCCAATCTAAAAATGTGTCTTATAATCAATGACATTATTATTTAGAGTCTATGAGAAAATTTATTTCATTTTTTTCTTAAAAAATATCTGAAATCCAAAAAATATCACCAACCCTGTAATTAGAGAAAAAGCATGGAAAACACAAAAATGAAATATTAATTGACCAATATATAAAATAATTTTTTAGAAAAAACTATGTATAATTTAGAAAAATAAATATCCCACACATATGATTTTATTCTTATACCGAAAACAATATTGATATTAAATCAAAAAAAAATAATCCACACTCTATTAAGGAAATAATATAGTTTATTATAGAAGTATAAAACAATTCCTAACCAGGAATTAAAAAAGAAGAAAAATAACCCTATTGAAAATTTCCTAAATCACCCCTATACATAATTTTAATTCAAGACCAATTTTATAATCTATACATATTATTAATTGTTTTCATTAATTTCTCTGGAATTTTAGGATTACCTTATTAGAAATTCAATTCACTAATCACTCATGATTATTCAACAAAAAGAAATACACAATATCCATTATATGAATTTTTTCCATAGGATTGGATGTTATCAATATATCTGATGATAATTTAGAACCAAAAAATCATGTGGAATCATTATTTATGATCTATTGAATCTATGAACAAGTGTGGGTGGTCATTGATATAAAAACATGATTCAAAGAAGAAAAAAATCTGCTTGAATATTAATAAAAAAATTCTTGATTTTTTTTCAACTCAATTTTTAAGACTTCATCATTCAATATCCCTTCAAGTGGTATAAATATCACTTTATATTCCACAATGGGCCACATTATAAATCTTTAATATTTTGAAGAAATATCCATATTTACTATTATAATTTTCCTCTCTTTAATATATTATATTGAATATTTGCAAGAATAGGCCTCACACCCTTAAGATATTGAACAATAATTACTGCAATCCATATTATATGTTTCCTACTAAGAATATTTTTAATAGTTTGTACTTGAAGGTGAAGGTGTTACTAGTCCATGTCCATTATAATCTATTTCATCTTCTAAAAATTTCAGTTCATTATTTTAATTCTTCCAAAATATAGTACATTCAATGATAAACAATTATAAATGATAGTGAAAAATATTATAATATAATGAATATACCCAAGCAAAAAATTCTTAATTTAATCACCAAAATTTCTATATCTTCATGAATGTACCCACGACCTTATTAAGGCACACAAAAATAAATCTTATATACTAATAAAATACGATATAAAGAAAATGTTTGAATGAAATATTGCTTCCTATAAACAAATATCATACTAAGTAAAGATTATCAAATAATAAAATGTAATGGTGGCTGTCAGATCAAGTGTCCAAAATTTTTAAATTGATGGGATCAGTCATCAAAATTTTGTTTAAAATCATCATTGTTTGATCATATAAATAAAAAATTTAAATATGTAATGAAAATTACAAGAATCTATTAATAAATATGGTATGAAAATGAATAAAAAAAATTGGATCAAAAACTACATAAAAATGAGATTCATAAAATTGTGAAATAATGTCATGGCATGAATTCTAAAAATTAGTGTATGGAGTAAAAATTATCAGAAATTGACATCAAGAACACTAATCTTGTATGTAATTATTTTATAAAATAAAAAATGGCGATGTGAAAGTAAATTCAAAATTTTATCCTATTTATTGATGATTTTTATTAATATTCAACATCATGTTAATGTATTTATTCTATTTAATGAATTATTTCAGAATAAAAAATGGGAAAAAAATTCAATTGGGTGTTTGGATCATTTCCCTACAATCGATTTTAACATATTCATCAATGTGTAAATAATGTGGAAGACTTGTTGTTAGGTAATTAGTAAACAAAATAAAATAAATACCTAAAAATATATGAGATAAAAATAATTATCCCCAGAAAATATAACTTCCCTTCCTTAATCTATATATGGGAATTCTGTAATTAAATCCATGATATAAGATGTGATATTATTAGAGGAATCCAAATTCTAAACTCATATCATGGGGAGATCAATAAATATACAAGAAATGAAGATTAAGAATGAGATTTATATTCAATAAATATTTCTATAATATATGTTAGGTAATTACAATGTAGATATAAAATATATTAATGCAGTGCATGAAAATAAAATCATATAATCAAAAATTAAAATTGTGACCTATTAGTAAAAAATAAAATTGAGAGGGTAAAAAAAATATGGTTCCTCAATGTTTTACATGACCACCCCATAAATATTTTCAAATATGTTGATATATAGACTATTAAATATAGTATTTACCTATGGTATTGTGGGGGTGATCTCTGGGGTTTGGTGATGGCCATGTTTATCATCAAGAATAAAAGTTGTTGTTTAAAAAGAATGTACATTTTCTAAAATTTAGGGAGGTCTATATTCAAGAGGGAAGCTATATATAAAATAGGTATTTCAATTATTGGTACCACCAGGGGTGGTTTAGGAAATTTTTCACATAATTTACTTTATAAATTCCTTTTTCATAAAGTAGAAGATAACAAGTATGTGAATCTTGGGACGTAAGAGGTGGATCACAATGTAGAGTCCAATGATACGTATGTAAATGAAGATGGTCAGAGGAACCCTCCCAGTGGATAATGTCAAGGGTCATAACTGGGGCTGGGTGTAAAATTATACTTGAGATAATTATAGGTATGATCCATGGGAGGCACTAGGATCAGTGTTTATAAAGATAGTTATGACAACTAATATTTTACAAAAATCATTTAAACAAGATATCCCAAAGGTTGAATATCAATTGATGTTTGGCCCCAATTTTTTTTACCACTCCTCCCCTTAAATGCATTAAGATGATGATGTAATAATGAAAAAAATATTTTTATTGGTGGATCTACGATGAATTTTTTTTCAAGATAAATTTTAATATGCCTCATGAAAAATAGAGTCATGGTTATACTCATACTTCTAATCATAATTTTCTCCGTCCCTTATCAATATTAAAATATTATCTACTAAAGTTATATCCTATAATTCAATCTCACTAAGTCTTATAAGTGGTTAAGATCATGGATATACATTTAAATGTTAGTCAAAATTGTGGATGATTTCCCTATAGAGTGGGTTACCTATTTATTTTCCTACAATCCTTAAAAATAGAGTGTCAACTGGGTAGCCATTTCTATCATGGTTTGTCAATAAATGAAGTATATAACGAACATATCAAGAAGCTAAATAAATCAAATAGATGGGTGATAATATATTTAATGATCTTAATAACTTCCATTTACAATTGGATACTTGTCTTGGTTGAATTATTGAAAATTATGGGATCAGGTTAAAACAATTTCCTAATTTTTATAGTACCATCCCTTCAAGGCATAGTCTCTAATGTTTCATATGGTCAGGTTTCCAAATAATAACAAATTTAAATTCTTATGAAAAATAAAACTCAATATATTCTGTTTCCTACCATTCCTATACAATACAAATATCACAAGCTCTCCCCCTAACCCTAAAGCTATGTGGAAATGTAACATGATTTCCATATAAATTCTTTTTTCATGACCTTTGACACAATTTCCATGTCCAGAATCACAACAAAATCCATGAACTCTTTCTTTTAATAGAGTTTTTTCTAAATTTTCCCTAAAATAAATCCAATGTCATTCTTATTAAGCATATGATATGTATAGTGGGTTTCATAGGAAGCATGATTTAATGGTGATAGGACGAGGGAAAGTGATTTTTTTTGTGGTCAGTGAATTTTATTGGGTACATAATGGAATGGATTGGATGTGGCATTACATTACGTTTTTGGGGAATGGGTAAGATTATTCCTTAGATTGTATGTTGCTCAGGTGGTTGGTTGATCTTTATATTTCCAGTTTCTTTTTTATATGGAAGATGGGGTTGTCTTGGGAGGGGTCTTAGTTTTTGAAATGGTAGGATTGGTTTTAGATTTAGATTTTGTGGGAGGACCTATGTGGTAGGTGGGTGAAGGTGGATAATTTGTGTGATCATTGGTGTATGGAGCGATGGTAAAATTTGGTGGAAAGGTGAAAAACATAACAATTACCATTTTGAAATGCATGGAATGAGATGAAGAGGTTAGGGTGGTGGGTATTTGGTTGACAAGTTTAGAAATAGGGGGGAAGATGAAAAAAATATATGGTGGGGTATTTTAGGGGAAATGGGTTGGCTTAGGTGTTGAAAGGTATAAGAAATACTGAAATAGGTTCACCATGAAAATTGAAATTTTCCTTCACTAGCTTAAATATTGTATATAGATATTAAAAGTTAGTATCTAACACTACATTTTGGATATTGGGAGTTATTAATGAGAGGTTCATGGTGAAATATTTTCCATTATGATATATATTTATGGGCTCATAACACATTGAATCATGGACAAGTGCTTTCATTTTGGTTTACTACCTCATATTATTGGTGTCCAAATCATCACATTCAATGTTATGTGTATTAAATTATTATACAATTTCCACAGTAATTTCAACTATATTTAAAACACACCCATTAGATATGACTTAATGGTTTTTCCATGGGGATTCCAAATTTTATAGAACACTAAAAATGTTCCAGTTTTTAATCAGTCAATTTATGTGGAATAATGAGAGAATCATCAATAGATAAAACAATATTCCATTACCATTATATTAGTGGTTAAGGTATTATAGCATTACAATTATGAAATAATATGGTGGGGAAAAAATCAAGTGGACTAGTTTTCATCCTTTTATTCCCATTGCAAATTTAAGGTGTATTGAGTAGGACATATTGTGGTCACTATAAAATTCACAAACCCAAAATTATTATTCATTTTTCAATAATATCTCATTTAGGTATGCAATATGAATTGTTGAATACAAGAAATTAACATTTTAAAATTATTGTATAACACTAAATAATCTCTGCCACTACTTCAGAAATGATTATTCATCCATCAAGAAAGCTTGACTTCCCATATAGGGAGACAAGGAAGAACACTTTGTATCCCAAAATTAGCATTATGAAATTATAATGACAACTATGTAACCATAAAACTAACATTATATTGTTTAAAATTGAAAACATACATGATTTATTTCCCAATAATCTCATTATATAGTATTGAAATATTGTAATAACATTCTTATTAATTAAATTTTTGTAGAAAGAAACATCTAGAGACTTTAATCATGATATAACATGATGTTATTACTATAAATAATAAATAGTTATTCTTAATTTATATGAATCTCCATTAGTCCATGAGGAAAATTTTTTTGAATCCCAAATGGTTCAAACTACCATGAACTCGACTTTCTATGAAAAAAAATTGAACATAAATTAAAAAATTGTTATTTGTCTCTCAGTGTAGTGATTTAATGTAGATGTGTTATTCCAACCATATTATATTCATTTCATTATAAATATCATCATTGGAAGGGGAATCGCTCTAGATTTATTTAGGCTTAACCAATTCAATAAGTACCTTCCAAAAATCTATATTTTCTCAGATATTCATATATATAAACACCCAAAATGATCAATGGGTAATTCAAATTGAATGGATTCATGATTTCCAATTCACTACCTAGAATGGATACATCCCCTATAATTAATTGTGGGATATTTGATAATACCATTAATTATCAATAAGTTTTTAAGAAAAATCCATTTGGAATAGACACATTGTATTTATTAGAATTTAGTGGAATTATAAATTGGAAAGCTCTAATGTTTTTTCTAATATTCAGATGATATGGGGTGATCGTGATACAGTGAAACCCAAAATTCTTCAACACTTCCATCCAGATGTGGCTTTTTATGTGAATTCATCCACCACTGATTAGGAACATCATCAAAATAAATACAGGGAAAAATTTTCTCACCGGGAACATGTTATTGAATTTTTTTGTATTTATAGTGGTGATATTTTCCATATATCTCATGGAAATATATTCAGCATACACCAATAAGATGGTGTGACTAAATGAGTTTAGGAAATATACCATGGATTCTATCCCATAGAAATTAAAATCCAAACTTCCTTGATTATTTTCAATGTAATTTCATCTCTTTTATTATTGTTCTCTATATGTTAATAATTATTACATGGTTCAAAAATGTTCTTTCAGTATTAGTGTATTGATATCTATTGGAATAATAATTCAAATATCATTGCGACAACATTATCTTGCACATAGAGTTTTTTAGTTTTTGTGGGGGGTCTCCAAAATTCAATTTTTTTGAAAAGATTTAAATTGTCCTATCATTTCATTGTCTAAATAACAGTACATCATCCTATAAGTAGTGGAAAGATTTATCAAGAAATATCTTATTCTAGTTTAATGGAAACAACCAATAACTTTTCTATACGCAAATTTATTCCTTAATGTCATCAAAAAATAGAATTATTATAATTCCAATAGTTAATAAATTCAAATTTGGTAACTTTTAATTGATAACTTCTACTTCTTCTCTAGAAAAATTAGTTAATTTCATTATTCAAAAATGGTCAAAAAGAATATTATCAGAACTATTATTACCATAAACATCATTATCCAAATCCCAAAATAGAATAGTCAATATAATTATGTGGGGTTTATAATATTTTTCAATATATATTTTAGGGTTTCAAGAATAGTATGAACCAACACTCTATAAAGTATAAGGTTACATCTAGTTATATGAAACCCATAAATTACTTTAATAAATTTCATATTTCATTTGATGTTGTTTTAATGAGACTCTTTCAATGTCCCACTAGAAAATTAGATATGTGAAAAATAATGTTCGTATCCAATATAATAAATTCCCCCAAAAAAAATAATTGTATCAGACATCATGTCAAATGGTTCTTTCAAATAAGATGGTAACATGATTGCAGTGGCGATCAACCATGCCTTTAATTCAATTAAAACATCTATGATATTTTCTTAAATTTTTTAATTTCATACATTTTTAGTAGGTGACTAGGGGAAACAAGATATATGAAAAATCAATGAAAATCCACTGATAAAAATCATCTTCAGAATAATTCTAATCTCTTATAAGGTTAACAGTTCTTACAACTCCTTAATAAACATAAATTTTTTCTAATCAACCTTATTTCTATAATTAATAATATATTGGCTAATTAAAATGTCATATATTTCTAAAAAATATAATTTTTCTGAATTTCATAATATGAGATTTTCATGACACATCCTAAACACCAGGTGGTAATTCATAAAACCATCTGTTAAAGGATTCATGTTCCTAAAAACAGAAATTAAATCCTATTGAATCTGATGAAAGAGTTGTATCAAACCCCACTTAAACAAGGACGACGAATTTCACATGTTAAAAGACATGTGTTTTTAGGTGAAGGATCTATACATGAAGTTAAATAGATTATTATTATATTACATGGTTTCCAAAAAGATCAAATTATTCATGGAATTTACATAATGGAAACATTAATAATCATTCATGACTAGTATCTTTAATATTTAATCAATTGAATTATTCGATATATTAACATATATTATTTCCTAATAAATATTTCTAAAATCTTGGAAAATTTGTTTTTCTAATATCTATATTTGTGGATATAATCTCATCATATTCTATTTTTAGATAATTCTTACATTATTATGGACAACATGGAGTGGGATACCCTTCAATAATATGGAATGAGGTAAATAATCTCAACATACAAAAATATAAATGCATATTTTTTCATGGAATCCTATATGAAATCAGTAAAACATCTTAACAGTTTCCATGATGGCATGTAACCTAGTTCTAATCATAATTTTTGGGTGTTTATAGAATGAATGATATCATTAACCTGAAAATTATACATATTATTTCCTCCATCATTTGTTTTAACATCCTCATCAACTACAACTCCTGTTATTTGGAGAGTAAAAAATTAAAAAACATTTGTAGTTCAACACATTAATTGAAAATAGGTAACCAAGATTTATGGGGAGTTTCTTTTGTTCTATCTTTAGTTATGTTAAAAATAAGGGGTTCAAATCATGAAATCTCTGATATTGAATGTTTCTATATAATCCTAAAACCATATCCTATTTCAATATCTTACTACTTTGATATTCATTATCCAACAATTATTTATCCAATAGTTCATCTTCTTCAACATTGAACTAAAAAATTATATAATTTTCCTCATTTGTGTTTCTAAAATGACCATAATTAGTTTCATCAACATATTTCGATACCTTCACATGATCTAAAAAAGCATATTAATTGTTCATTAGGAAAATAAATCATAATTGGTTAATGTTAAGGGGAGACTAACAAGTCATAAATATTTAACAATAAAAAATAATCAGAACATATCATTAAAATTCCATTATTATAATCTGAATTTTAGAAGGAAAGAAAACTTCCACAGTTTCCCTAGAATTGTTTCAAGGCTTTGGTTTGGGTATTTCATTGTATTATTGAACAAATAAAACACTGCCCATGCATTATTTTGATTAAATAATCCAATAATCTTAAATTTATTTAGCTGTATAAAATTTTCTCTCATTCCCATACCTAAATGGTATTAATCAACCCAAAATGACCAAATCAAGAAAGGAATATAAATTTTACCAAGATCATTGATATTTGTAAGATATTAACATAGTACTATTTCTGAAAAATCATTACAGTGTGATATTATGGACATGTCCTCCACCGACTTTTTATTATAGATAATACCTTAGAGGAACATTTCATATTACAATATTTGGGATATTATATTATTGAAGGGAATTTCGTTGTGAATCATTAAAAAAATATGTCCAAAAATTATATATTATTGTTATATTTTCCCATGATGTATTCTCTCAGGGAATTTAGGTAGATATTGATATGAATGAACATAATAAATCTTGTAGTCTTCTCCAATATCATGACTTCATGAGCCACATGACTTAACTAGATATCATACCCTACTCTAATTCTCTCCAAAACATCATTCAATTATTGATTTAATTTTTTATTAGCATACTATGATTTCAATTAGTCTTATATATAAGAACTCATTATCTCTACATGGTGATAGCCATCACCACCTCTTTCATAAATTATATGTAAATTTATACAGCTTCAAGAGGATTCCCGTTTATATTTTTTGAAATTTTTTCTAACCATGACCATATATATCATATGTCCCATGTATTAGAATTGGTAAATTTTTAAGGAATATTAATTTTACATAATTTGTATTTCTTCAATTAATGATTTGATCTTCATAATTTAAATAAGAGTGTTGGAACATTTAATGGTTTTGTTTTGTAGTTATAGATTTCACGGTTGAGGTGTCTCGAGAGTATGGTTGAGGTTTAGAAATATTAGGCTGTGAATGTAATGATTTTTGGAGAAGAATAATAGGGTGAATCATTAGGTTGTCCTTGAAGGTTAACCATTCCACACATATTCTTATGGAGTACAATCATTTTAAATAGTGCAACCACAAAATCTGAAACTATGATACATGTTGCTGGTGTGAAGGTGTTACGTACAGTCATCAGGCGTAATTTTACCATTCAGTGTTCGTAGCCCACACACATAGTGACACTTAACTAGTATCATTTTCTATTTTAGATCATGCTATTTCAAGTCATGTTTCCAAACAATGAACCACATTGAAAAGGGGTATGTCCTTGTGAATAAATCCATCATTTTCTCACATAGTTAACGAAACCATTAGGCCCATTAGATGGATTTTTAATGATATTTCCATTGTTTATTATTAAGAGTCAACCCCCCTTTCTTCTTTCAATCTGTATATAGTAGCCCCTCCATGGGTCTCATCATTCTCTACTACATTAATGTAGATAAATTTCTCCTCCATACTCCATTTAATATTTCATACAACACATTGGATGTGAATTAACATCTATAGGAATCATATATCATGGAATCTCATTTTTATTAGCCATAATTAGTGATATCATTTTGTGAGCTAATCTGCCTTATTTTTAGGTCTATATTTTATTTCATAAATTTATATAAACTGTCTCAAATGAAATATGATTATTATATGAGTGGACCATCCCCAAACAAGTTTTAGGTCTAGTATCATTTCCTTCAATGTTATTTTTATTTATTAATTACCCTATTATACCATGTGCTAGTATATCCATTTGATGTGATATAAATATGGAATGAAATATGTAGAAAATGATTAATGGATTAATTAGTTATTGTGGATTAAGATCGAACTATTGGATGTCTGTTTCCTCAACTCAAACCAACCTCATGGGATATCTCACATATATTTCATGGCCTATTTCTATATATAGTGATTAAATCACCGTTTTTGTGGGTTGTTTTAATATTCATGATTATTCTTACTAACTATAATATTTTGTATTCCTTTGAGGTGAATTGTATTATCTATCATGTATGATATTTTTAATTTATATAAATTGATATGGGTTTTATCCTTTCCCCATTTCGTAATGAACATTCTTTTGAGGTGCACTATATTCTATAATAATAAGGTTTTAATAAATATGAGATGGGGAATATGATGAATGGAGTTCTTAAGAGAATATCCTTTACTATTATAATATAAATGAATAATTGGTTTGTACCTCCATTTAAACTTGAATTATGATATATATTTTTTATTAAAATATATTGCTCTATATTTGAATGTAAAAAATTAAAATATTTTGTACTTATTGACTGTTAATTGGGTTCTTTTTTATGGAAATCAATGGATGAGCTGATATGTTATTAGAGAATATTTATAAACACTATGTGATATATGGGTACCTCTTTAGGGATAGTCTATTATGGAGTCAGTGGGATAGAAATTATATGCCTTGTCTGATACTCAGATTCCCATAGAGGAATTCCTTGGGTAGGCTCATTGGCTACATGCGATTATTATACACATGAGTGATACATGGACCACTATTGGTTCCCATTGAAATAACTCAGTGGACAATATTTGTATTCAATGACATAAGAAACACTTAATTTCTTATTTTTTGTCCTAGATATAAAAATAGTAGGTTATGTATTTTTACCTTTCTGTGACTGATACATGGGATTCATATTTCTTGATTTCCTTGGGAGAACTCATACAATGATGGGTAATATAGTCCTCCTAGTGTGATAATTGTGATTCCTCCTTATAGATTTCCTTCTATTTCATTAGAATTATATTTGACTAATATATTTAATGGATCTTGTTTACAAATATTAGAGTTGATAGATTATCAAATTCAAGGATGTGTCTAGAAAGCCTAAAAAATTTCTTGGGGTCAATAATAATTTTTATTCGCCCCCTATGAGGGGATCAACCTTGTTCTCTTGTGGTAATACCATGATATTATATATATGTATTAAATAAATATCCGTTTACTATGTTTCATTATATACTGACTTATGATTAAGCATCTTTAGTAAGCTAGGTGTCCCTTAAAAACTAGAGCATTCTTTTTTTTATCTATTTACAATTTTATATGTCATAGTTAAACACTATTATATTTCATATTCACATATTTGATAGATTTATAAATTATTGTTGGTGGCCTACTGTGTATATCTCACTACTTATTTAGGCTACCATTGAACTAGGGTACTTGAACAAACCTCATTCTTATGGATTTATTTTATAGGTAGTGCTTATGCTATTTATTTGTATGTGAGAGATTAGGATAACATCACTGAGATGTAGAAAAGGAGTCTCATGTATTTATCCCTTAGGGATTTTGATCATGTTTTTATTCATTATCTAATCTGTATTTTCATGATTTTTGTATTTTTATTTCTTAGATTATGTATCCACATCTAAACATACATTAAAGATTATATAGTTTATTTTGTTCACATTATATTTTATTCTCTTTCCAACATACTTAATTTTTTTGTTCTACTGTTTTTGGGGTTACTCATTATTATACTAATGTTCTCCCTTGATCATGAAGATATATTCCCCCACAATCCCACCATTGGACGCTCACTACTAGTTAGATGAATCTATCATACTTGTTGGCATGCTGGGGGTTGTGTGACAAACATGCCCTGTGTACTTTTCAGTGGATCCTTGGTTGGGAAGTTATTATGTGGTATGAAGGGTGGGAGGGTTACAATTTGTATTTTTTATATTTGGGTTAGCAATTATAAGTTAAAAAATGTGTTGTAACATGGTAAATAGATATTCATTACAGTGGTACTCTGATGACTCAGAATATGGCCGAGTGAACTAATATGTGATTATTGTCCATGATATTCATTGTTATAGTTGATTATGATTGCACTAAATGTGATTTGGTGTACATTCCAACATTACTAATTTATGATAATTTTAGTTATATACCCTTAAACATATATTTCATGGAATTATAATTACATGCATCATTAAAATAACATAGAGAATTACCTGACATGCATATTCAATTCCATATAGTTGTATTAATATATGTACCTTGTGAGATTTATTCTTCATTTTTATTATAACATGATGTGTATCTTCTTATCTTGTCTTCTTTTACAAAATGTTTCTTCCATTATAGTGATATGTTTAGTGATTTTACCAATATGTTAATGCCTGAGTAGAAAACATGGTTATAATTTTGGTATAGAATTGGTTATTAATGTATTAACATTTATCAAAATGTAATATTTATATATAATTTGTTACTAGCTCTTTAACATACCAATCCATAGAGGTTTGAGAAAATAACCACTGGTTTCATGGGATAAAATAAAATTGTTGTGACTAAATGGGATTTGATTTTCAATATCTAAAGTGATTAGGTGCTTTAAAAATTGGAAAATCATGACACATATAGTTGAACCATCATATATAACCATGATATGAATTGGAACTATTATGTAAATTTAAAATCATATATACCTTAAATATTAAATAAATTTTTGGATTATCAAAGTTATTCTTTCCCTAACCTGAGTATTTTGGTGTTGGCTTGTTATAATTAATTTATAATACCATTACATTTGTTTTGAACATGATAATGTTTTAAATAAAATATAGTATCAGTTTGATGAATCCAACATGGTAAAATGGTAACCTTTTAGGTTGTCATTGTCTTATAATTTCATTAGTACATGACCTCATGGGGGTATATTTATATTAGATGGGAATGGTTATTTAATGATTTTTCATCCCCTTTTATGGTGTTACAAATATAGTTATGGTATAATCTAACATTATTTTTCCCCTATTTAATTAATAATATTCCTATAATATTCTTTTTAGATTTATTATTTTTGAGTTGTCAATTAATTAAAATACCAATCTCATCCAAAAGTGTTTTCCACTATAGTTTGGAATTGACAGTTTATTTAACAATGAAATGTGAATGTCTTGTACATATATATAAAATAGATAAATGAAATTTATATTAGAAATTTCTTAATTTTGATTGGTTATTTTTTAAATAATTAATGCTAAAGTGGATTTTTTATGTAACATCCTTGTGAGCCTTGTGGAGTTATCTAAATAGAATTACATAACTTTTTCATTTTATAAACTCTTCGTATTTTTTCCCTTAAAACTAGGATATTATAATGTTTTGAAAGAAAATATCAATTAGTTTGATAGCATAATGAATAATTAAGGGGTGTTCTAACTTCATCACTCTTTTAGGGGTAATTAAAATGTTTCCCATAGATTTTCGTAGAATGGTAAAACGAGTGTTTCCCATAGGCTTCTATAATTGTTTATATTTTTTTGAACCTAATTGATAGGTTATAGATCCAAGTGATATATTTTTATGATTACCTTTTTTGTTTATGTTTCATACTTTAATAATGGGTGAGAACATTATAGTTAGTTCCCTTATTAGTTAAATATATTTGAGAATTATATTTATGATCTTCTAACGTGTGGTACTGTTCAGGTGTTGTGGTCCCATGTAGGTCATTTTTAACGAATAATTTGTCTTAATTGTTGGATGTTTGAGATGTTTTCCATTGTTATTCAATTGAGTATAGTGTAAAAATATATTTCATTATGTTAAAAAGCATAGTACAATGTTAAATGCTTATTAGGTTAGATGAAACATCTTCTTATTTGGGTTTGGATGATCTGAGAGATCATCATCCAGATTAACAGTTTTCTGGGATGTTACGACTCTAAAAATTGTCCTGTTGTAGGAGAAATTGAATATTGGGATTCAAATGGATGATAAGACTATGTATAGTGTCGAGCATGTTCAATGTTTATTCTGAAATCATGGGGTAGTATACATTGATACACACAATACTTGTTGGGTTTCTAAAATGGTTCAGGGAACATTATGAGTTCTATGGTAATCATTAAATCATTGAGATATTCTGATGTACTCATTGTTCATATCCAATGTAGAGTATCCTTAATGATTTATTAAATAAAACTAACAATAATTATTGGGAAGGACTTGTAAAAGGATCAAGTGTCATTGGACCACTAGTGAGGATGTTTTGGCTTTTATGCATGATGATATGGTGTGCATGGACATAACTCAGGTGAAATGTCACATGTACATCCGAAGAATAATATGATCTAGATATATTTCAAGAATTATTTTTTCCATAATTTTCAATTTTTTTCATGGTAAATTGATATTGGTCATGTCCAAGATTGTTGTTAGTGACTGAGGGATCATGTAATATGGGGTCACATCCGATTCACAATAAATGATGAGAAGTAAACTCTTATGGTGGCAAGAATCATGTTGATTGTGGGTAAACTATGTCTTTATACATAGAAGTAAAACAGACATGTGAGAAAATTTTATAGAGGCCAGTTCTATTTTTGTATTCTCTTGGGGAACATATATTTTTTATATGTATCTATTTGTGAGGGTACACGATGACGATAAGGTTTATTATGCATGGAAACTTTGAGAATGTTATTAACCTAGTATATACATTTATTGTTGTAATTTTGTAGGAATTAGATGTCTCATATGGTATTAATATCATGTTTGGTTAGTGATGATGCATCAGTAAGATCATTTGAGCACTTTTATAGGATGGATACTAGAGGTGGTTCAACTTTTATTTTATATGAGTAGTTGGTTATGGTTGGTTTCAGATCATGCTAGACACTCATTATTGTAAGCTGACTGTGTCTCAATATTTCATGGTAATTTTTAATATACTATTTATTTACAATTTTATTTGTGACTATCATGTTTCTTATCAGGATATCATCCTAAATACATTGAGATAACATCAATTATACCTGGAGATAAAGGAAGATTTAATAATACCTATGGTTTGGATAAAAATAGTAATTCAGAGTTGTCACCCAGAATAATGGTGGGTTATAAATTAATGGTTACTACTATGTGATACCTATGTTCCATAGTAATTACTCCTTGTAGGGACTCATTAACACCAGCTAACTCTTTTACATGACTTTTGTTAGTCTCAGTTTGTTTTCATGAGACATGGACATTTAGCTATTTAATGATCTGTTACCATTAAATGATAGGTATAGAATAACATTTATAATATCCTTGGACTATATATGATGATCCTAAAATTAACCCAAAAATTATTATCACTCATATGGTATATTTTAATGACGGCAAATCTGGTGATCTTGATAAGTTATACACATATATTCATGATCTGACATGACAACATAAATGGGTTATTTAGCTTAAGATGTCATTATTGGTTAGATAAAGTCTTCAATGGTCTTGTTTGTGGAAAATAAATGGTAAATTGTGAGAATAAATTATATCTATAGTTTTTATGTTTCATAATTAAAACATTAGTCTTCTGAGAATTATCATTCATTCATGTTTCAACTATTTTTCCTCTTATTTCATTAAATGAAATTTTCTAGGATATTATTCATGGAACTCATTGGGATGAGGCTAATATAGATTGAGTTAGTTGGGGTTTTCCAATTATTATATCTTGATCATAATAATTATGGTCAATTAGGATTTATTAGTTTTATCATGATGAGAATCATGATAGAATCATCCTTTGAATGATAAAAGGGGTTTTCATTAGAAAACCCCATCAACTGAGAAATTATGAAGTAAAATTGAATATTAAATTATATAAACAATAGTGTCTTGTTCTATGAAATATATGAATAAATAAATGATGTTGTTACCATTTCTCCAATTTAATAGACTCTTGTGAGTTCCACCTTGATGTTTCAATTAAAAACATTACGGTATGCTTGAGTGTTAATGTCTCATGTAACAAACTCTTAAATGTAATACATGATGTTCATTTGAATTTTGAAAAACAACTTGACTCTTTGAAAAATTATTTAAGCTGAAATTAGGTAATATGAATTTATTTTAGATCCCCAATAAATTTTAGTGAAGAGTATTCTTATAATGGAATGATTGTAGTGTCCCCGGTATTAGACTAGGTGGAATTTCAAATGGATTTTAAAATTCCCTTATATTGATAGATCCATTATTAATTTGATATTTGAGATGTAAATATATTTGTTAGAACATTTAATGGGTTTTTGTAATTTTTCAGTCTTATTGGTGTCCAAAAAGTTTGATCATGTTTTGGAAGTGTCATGATCTAAGATCACCTATTATAAGATAAGTATAATGTGTTGAATGGTTAGTGAAATTTTAATATAATTGTGTGGCGTCTGTTTTTAAGGGGAAATATTTGATTAAACTATTAAAACCCTTAGTTGAATCTATGAAACATGGTGGTGGTGTTCATGGATGACCCACACATTCCATGTAAAATTTTCCTAAATTGTGCGCCTATCCCGCAACCTAAATACCACTTATCTAGTTGAAACACATGGTTTAGTTCATGTTTTCTCAAACTATTTGGACTAATTGTATACCTTGTTGAATAGGGATATGGATATGGGATTTGAACCCACACAGTTGGTGTATGTTTAAGAGATTCATGTGACCATGCCATGATGTTCTTTAATGTGTGCATTTTTATGACTTTCCCAAATTTATTTTTAACATCCTCCCCATCCTTTATTCTTCCATTCATTACACAGTAGACTTCTATGAGGATCGTCCTCATCTACACCTTAAATTGAAAAAACATCATCATAATTCCACTATTTTTATTTTCATTCATCACTTTGGAATAAAAATGGGGTGTTTATTACTAATGCATCCTCCATTATCAATTTCACTTTCAATCATTACCTATATCTTCATGTGGGTAATTTTCCCTATATTTTGGTCGTATATTTGTTTCTATGAATTCTCTTAAACATGCTAAAACGGATGCTCAATATTGGATTAATAGACCATCATATGTATTTGGTATGAGGTTTATAAATTTCGCATCAATGCCATATTGATTTATATATAACATTATTTTTCCACACACCGATATTTCCATGTCATGCATTTTAAAGTATGAAATTAAATATGTATAATATAATTCTATGTTTATTCAATCAATGTGAATTATAATGGAACCATTGGAGTGTTTTCAACTCATATTAAATCTTACCCATAGGATGTCTCTCTAATATATAGTGGAATTTGCTTATTTTAGGAGATTAAATCACCCTCCATGGGTGCTTTTAAAACTCTTGATTATGCTTCTTTGTTTGTGATTTTTATTACTATTGTGGTGTGTTGGATTAAAAATCATGTAATATATTTTTAAAATATATCAAATGATAGGGTATTTTTCTTTCCCCATTTTATAATAAAACCATTATTTTGGTTCTTTTCCTCTAATAAAATGGGGAAAATAAATACAAGATCAGGGTGATGATGAATGAAACACTTAATTACGTTGATAATACTATTTTATTAGAATACCATAATAGGAATTTACATCCCTAAACACATGAATAATGAAATGTAATTCCTTCTATCATGTAAAAAATTTTATTTGAATATCAAAAGTTCTGTGATTCTATTAACCTTGAGGGAGTGCTGGGTTCTCTTTACAAAACACCAAGGGTGAGATTAGTGGCTTTTAGAGACGGTTTATATACATTAATAAATACTTTTATCCCATTTTATAGAGTTACATGAATGAGATAATAGGATATTAATGACTATATGTATACCCTTTGTGATACTCTAGTTCTTTATTTTGAAATTTCTTGGATTGGATCATTCTGCTACATGTTATGTGCCTTTAATGATACATAGATTACCATGATTGAATTTATTGGATATGAAGATATTGTGTTTAATATTATTAATCCAATGACTGATAATTTTACCCCTGGATGTTTACCATTGATGATATTAATGGAAAATTATTCTATATTATTAAATGAGAGATACTCGACCTATATCGGATGTCTTATCGAATTACTCAATGGGTTATTCCATTATAAAAAAATAAAAGTGATACTTGGGATTATTTTATACTGACCAAATTGGATGGATTCTTATGGTTATTGTTATTTATGTTTCTCATAGTGTGACACATGATATTATTCTTTAATGATTTCCTTGAATGGGTCCAGGAATCCTTTTAATTTATAAAATTATTTCATCTTTTTAAAGATCTAAAATATGCTAGTTTTTAATAATTAATGTTTCATCCACAATGAAAAGGACCATGCTTAGGTTCAGTACATCTTATTGTCCATTTCCTATGATAGTCCCTATTATGATCCCATGTGGATATTCCCAGTAATTATAGACGAAATTATAACGATATAGGTTTACAATGGTTTGAGTTATTTTAGCTTTGGCTAAAGTATATATGGTCAGGCAAGTGTCCCTTGGAACATATATAGACATGTTTAAATTTTTTTATTTACTAATTTACCTTACAAACATGTATAAAACTATATTTTATATTCAAAAATTTGATATATTTATTCACCATTGGAGGAGGACTACTCTATATATATCACATACTGTTTAGTACTCCATTTCATAGGGGTACCAGAACGTACATCATTCATTCATTATGTGGTTATGGATTGTTCTTGTGATATTCATTTTTACACAGGAGATTAAGAACACATGAATTAGATGATGATCCATATGATCCCTGTGTTAGCTTTTGGGGATTTTTTTTAATTTCTATTCATATAAAATTCTATATTGTATAACAAACAATATTCTAATTTATTAGATTTTGTATCCTCGTCTACACATTCATTAAAGATTGTATATTGGACATTTGACACTTTATATGATATTATAATCTATAGATGTCTTTATTTTATACATCTTCAACTTTTGATTGATATTTTCATTATTATACAATTGTGATGCTCTAACAATGAGGGTATAATATTTCAACCATACCATCATTGGACCATCACTACTAGTGGGAATCCTTTGGGAAATTGGTATGAAATATGATTTCCATGTATCCGACCAGCTCAAGGAGTCATTTTAGTGGAACCTGTGTCCGCATCTTACAATATATTATAGAAATACATGATTATTATCCATAAAATTTTGAAGACTATGTATTTTGATCTCAACATTTTTGAGGTCATTTTTATTTATAATAATGTATTTGGTAAACAAATCCACAAACGAGGGTTGGGATTCTTATTTTTTGGGTCATACTATTGCAGACATCAAAACTGTTGTCTGTTTCATTCTTGATAATTTTTATAAGTGTTTATTTTCCATGGAAAATCCTCACTGTACCTAGATCAACAACATGGTGTTTTACTTAAATGGCTCTATTACCTTGATTTTTTCAATCTAGAAAACAACTTTTTTATATCAATTTTAGAATTATAGTATGTTCTAGTTGAAGTTTACCGAGTTCCACTCACCCATCAAGTCGTCTTCTATTTTAGGAAGATATTCTTAAAAAATAATGACATCAATACATCTCACTCACAATAAAATGAGAATTCTAAAAGTATGCTCATTTTTATTGGAAAAAAATCTATCTTCTGGTATATGTACCCATATAGAGTGGAAATATTAGTAATCTCATAAAAATATTTTCACACATCTCTAGTTTGGGCCTCTCTCACCATTTAATTGAAATAAATTTTTTTCTAGTTCATTCAAATTGGATTGAGCTTCCATGGTGTTATTTCCTATTAGTCCTCCATCAGTGCATAAGTTGACCACAACCCATGAGTGTTTTAACATCCCAAAATAGAAAGTGTGTATCTACTCCCACAAGGATATTTCTAATCTTGATAATTCAATCGAATATTATTACATTTATCCTAATCCTCAAAGGATTATTTTCTATATTTATATGAATATATTTATTTATCACATAGGACGTTATCTATATTTAATGGTGGAAGGTATTTTTTAAGAGTTCTTATGGTGAGATGTTCCCATGTTGTAATGGATTTATGTATCTATGACTTTATAGATTCCTAAGTGTTCTACATCTGTGAGAGTGGGAATGACCTTATCCTAATGGAATGATTAGACTCAATTATTTTTTAAAATTTTCATTGATTATAATAATATAAAAAATATGACATTAGGGATTATTTTTTTAATTTAACTAAATTACACAACAATCTAGACCATATGAAGTAAACATGGCATTAACTAAATGTTATTTAATTGAATACATGGTTTTATAATATTTAATGTTTACCAATATATTTAATTATGTGTATATTCAAAAATTCCCATATATAATTGGGGGTTCCCTTCACTAGTTTGGTTTTCATGCTCCTCCCATGCTACTCGATATCCACTTTTTTTAAATACTTTTTCTATTTTCATATGGTATATAAAACATAATATTGGTGGTGAATTCAATGTTCTCATCAAAATGGAATCCCCATGATCTCATTCACATTGTTGGGATATTTCACCAAATATCTATAGTAAATAAAACATGACATATTATTTATGTTAAAATGAATAAAAAATATATGTAAAAACAAAATGAAATAGTATAATTATCATTATTTACAAGATTCATAGTCTAGTTATATTGTTTTATCCCTAAAAAACACAAAAAATGTGAATAATCATCATGAATCACAAAATCCCGTTGGAATTTGTTATAGATTATAATTTCTTTTATATAATTGTAATAACAAAAAATAATTAAGTACACTTTTATAATTCTCAGTCTCAGGTCTATCCAAGGTGAACACAATGGGGTATATGCTAACGATTTTGTCATGTTTTTTGGTTTCAAAAATTTTATGGATGAGAAAAAATTTAAAAAAAATGATAAATATTAATTATGTGTTTATCACAATAGGATAAGCATCAAATTTTCTTGGTTAGAATTCATATGACAAACAGAGACAGTACTTCAATTATAGTGTGTGCTTTTATAATGGTGGCAGTGATTTAGATTTATTAATAAACAAGGTAGATTAAGTGCAATATGCCATTGAATAAAAAATCCACATAGTAAGAATAAATTTTATTTATATATGCCTATTTAATTTCATTGGTTAAGGTAACATATTAACACTTAGATTCATTAGGCTATATCCCAATAGGGAAAGGTAGATTTAATTTTTTATGTTTATCCCCCAATAAAATCTATCACATTTTTGATTTACCCATAATCACCATTATTATTGTATGGTGACTAAGGGATATGATTGTAAGTGGGTCAATGTGATTTTAATTTTATATGTGTGATTCCCAAAAAAATTAATTTTTATGTTAATGCATTAGGTTCTTAATATTGATCCACCACCCCTAATTTGACTACTCACTCCTAATAAAATATTCAACAATCTATAGTGAAATATAGGACCAAAGGGATGAATTATAGATACATGAATTAAAAGAAATCAAATAAATTTCAGAAATAAAAGGAGAAAATTTTACTACTATAAACTCTTTATTATCATTACATAAGCATGAATCAAATAATTATGGTTTTAATGGAATATACAAATGATTTATTGAAAATATTATCACTCATATACATTTTTTCAATTTAAAATATTCTCTATTCTATAATTTTTCACCATCTAGAATAATTCGAATCGTATTCACCAGGTCGAATCCCTGATGATTATGACATGGATAAATAAAAATGTTAATTTTCCATGAAGTGCATGACAATATATATCATCCAAAATGATTTTTACAACATAGATTAAATTAATATTCATTAGAATAGAAAAAAAATATATTTTTAAAATATATTTAAATTGATATTTTCAGTGATTTTTTAACCAATTTAAAAAATAATTTCAGAAGGTTATATTATTCGGATATATTTTGGCATGTAGTTAAGGAATCCAATGATACATGGATCTATAATTTTTAACCCTCCAAATCATGGTATACGAATTTTCAAACAGATTTATGTTCTCTAAATGTAGTCTATTCAATTACATGATTCTAAACACAATGGTTGATGTTCTATGATATAGGATGTGGTTTCATCATCAAATGGAAAATGGGAAGAAAATTCCAGTCCCTTGAAACGTCCTGAATATTCATGATATATGTCCTTTATTTTCTATAATGTTCTTAATTTTTAGCCTTTAAATAATGTCACACATCTCCAAGTATTAATATTATATGATGCAACACAATCACCATAAAACTTACAAGAAGTAAATTTAAAAACTATGTATACCAGATCAACAGAATGATTAAAAAATAATAAATAGGATGCATGTGGATCTCTTTGAAATTCAATATGGAATATTCACTATCCTTACAATACACTTTAAAAAAATCTAAAATTTGTATAAAAGAATACAATATGAATTTAATTGGACTTCTTACACATTCATTATTGTAGAGTAAAATAACTCAAAAGAATATATATTATTTATCAATCTTCCCAACTCCCTCTCTTGAGGAGGATATCTAATATAGTTTATATGGTTTCACTATGTATTATTCTCAATATAAAATACTTAAATGTATTAAATCTCTAATAATTTTTTGATACACACTATACTATTCATTTTGGTTCCTTTTTTCCATCACAAATCTATAAAACACACAAATTGTCTTCAAACATACAATTGTACCCAATTTATTAAAATATTTAAGTAAAATTGTTTTAGATTAATATCAGAACACAATTTGAGGAATAAAATTGTGTAATTTAGAAGAATAATTATAGAATGAGGATATATGGTTTGAAAATAATGTAATAAATATTCTAATGTTTTTCTTTTTCATTGAAATATTTTAATGATTAGGGAAATTAAGGGGTGTGTATTTAATAATAGATTGGAAGATGCGGTTAGTGGATGATTCACATAACTCGTCATTCTTTATCAATCTAGGATGATCAAAGATGTATATGTATCTGAAGGAGTATTGATAGTTGGATAAAATGAATATTGTGATGGCGAAGTATATATCTAGATGTTTGGTAATTTAGGAAGTAATGATTTATCAACCGAATCATATGTGGATGATGAAACCATTACCACAACTATATGTAAATTTTATATAATCATGTTATATTTTCTTAAACGACCCCAACTACATTATAACATAATAACATTATTTTTATTTTAGTGGGTTTCTTTACAATGTTGTTAGCTTTTTTTATAATATAGGAATTTTTATTTTTCAATAAACATTCCACAATATAAATAAATATAGTTGTATATATAAATTGAGTACCCCTATTGATTATATATGATCATGACATATGGTATACTATGAATTTCTAAAGAATTATTCATTTATTATTTGATTTGGTGATGATATTCAAGACTATATATCATTCCCAAAATGATGGTCAATTTTAATGGTCCTTTTAATATATGTATGATATATTGTGATGTTATTTAATGAATTACAAAAAATATTGGGGAATATAAATTCCATTTCTAGAGTTTTTATATAAAAATAATTTACATTCTATCATTAAAAAATGGAACTGTTTAATTATTTTTTGGAAACTTGTGTAGAACTATGAAATATTATGTTATAGTTGTAGAGTGTTAGCTGCAAGGATAAGATCATTCTAAATAGATTTCAAATAATATTCATTCCATTGTGTATATTTTAAATCAAAAAAAATTAGAACAAATGAGACTTTGAAAATTATCCCCATGATTTAAAGTTTGAATTTGATGTTGAGTTATTCGTAAAAATATCACCATATAAGAATGTTATGATATTTGAGAAGAATGTATAGATTATCTCTAGATGGTTTTCCCCATTTAAAATCCTCGATCATTTGGAGATAGTATCGTAACATATTTATCACCAATCAGACCTCGCCTAATTGATATATGTGTTCGATGTTTTCAATTTGAAGAGTCACAAACATGATCCACCTCATGTACTAAATTTATATGTACTATAATAGGAAAATTTCCTCCCTTATTGGGAATAACCAATATATGTTTAAAATATAGATAATATACTATGAAAAATGACGAATCAACTGATGATGAATCATAATTTTATGGGAGAAACATGAGAACCCAAAGACTATATGGGGTAATGCAGTCTAAGTGTTTTTATTAGAGTAACATAATTATAAAAGAAAAATTCCATTAAGGGGTACATTGTAACAACCCATGATTTTAGTATATATTTCCCTCTAAATAAAATAGTTGTATGAAATAACATGTAATACACGTATCATTGAACTGAATAGACCATTCATTATTTTATTATGGTCAATATTATATTTAAAAATGAAACTCATTGATAAATAACTAAATGAAAAAAATTTTATCTAAAATTTTCAATTGAATAAAGCTAAAAGTTGATAAAAATTCTATATGGTTTTAATTCCCATAATCATGATCTTCCCTGAAGATAATACCATTGACAATAAGAATTAAGGGAATACAAAAATTTATAAATTTGGTAAACATATTGACAATGAAATGAATGAAAAAGATGATATCTATAAAAGAGTTTATATATTGGAATGTATTATAACCATTATATATATGGAAATTTGATGTATGACCATGGGAATTATGGACATTATACATTTGAGTATATTTTATGATATGTATATAGGGTCATAGTGTGATAATATTATATAATGAATATGTTGAATAATGTTCAATAAAATAATTTAGTTATGTATATGGTCTCCAAATTCATTAATTTTATAGGATTTGGGGTGTGATTTAATATGATATGTAATGAATATTCTTGTAAAATGATGTCATATGTATGTATATTATTGTGGATTATCATAAAACAATTTTCCTCCTTGATATATATATATATAGATAAAAAAATATATAGAATATAGAAATAAAATATAATTAATAAAACCATAAGATCCCCCACCACTAAAATGAGATGTGTTTTATACAAATTTTCACCCTTTTCAAACACATACTAATCCCCATTTCAATCACAACATGGATTTATTTTTGTCCACACTATAAAAATACATCATCATAGAATTGATATGGGAATTAATATAATCATGTAATCTACTAGTTTCTATACCAGTTCAAGTAGTATTAAAAATAACAATAAGAACATTTAAATAACAAAAAAACAATAATGAAAGAAATTTTAAAAATAAAAAAACACAAAAAAATCTATATAGATTCTAAAAACAATAACAATAATATTAATAATACATTTCATTGGTCTTGAGGATACCCAAGCCCCAGAATTTAATTATAAAAATAAAATAAATATTTTTTTAAAGGGAGAAAACATGAGTATATAATGTCTCTAATGTGTCTACATTAATGGGATGTATAATTGTTTTTGAAATATAAAAGGAACATAATTAATCTATATAAATAACAACATCATTGAATATGTGTCAATTGTTGGGTTCTCTTTTTGATTTACATGAGTAATATTAATTTCAGTATCCTAAAAACAATTAACAACATTCTAACATGAGAATTGTTATACATTATATATTTAATGGTCTTCTATTTATTATATTAATAATTTTTCTAAAATAAATATCATTCCATATCATTTTCTATATGAACATGGTGGAGTGTACCATCCTAGATATCACTGCAATTAATTTGGAATCATGTTATAAGAAATTCCATTTAAATGGGTAAAAACATTGCTTTACCAACCCTCAATAGTGAATAATGATACCTCCAAAACATTGTACACTAGGAAATCCATCTACAATATTATCAATATTATGATTAATATATATCAGTATAGATGACATCCATCTTACATTTTTGAATTGAATATATATCATAAACCTACAAAAAACCCCACCCATTATCTAGTTAATAATTTTTAAATAGTTATTCATCATGAATCCACATTGAAGATTTTCTATTTCTGAGATTTACCTAAGAAAATATAGTATACCATGATTTATAGAAGAGATACCTAGATTATATATAATATCTTTCCATATATTGAATAAAAAGGATATAATAGAGGCATTCATAATCAAAATTTGATTGAAGAGTTCCTCACTGTGGTGGAATTATACATTATAGATTTGGAATGAGGCTATATAAGTCTATAAGAATATAATGATTATGAAGATCCATTTTAAAAACCAATATAAATAATTTTCAATGTATAATTTTAATAATAAGGTCTTCATATATTAATAGTTATTCTTATAAAAGAACCATGATGAACCTTTTGGGATTCTTTTATAATGATATTGATTATATATTGGTAATTTATTAATCCATATCCTATATGGAAAAAATATATCTTAAAGGAATTTAAGATTAACTAATCCCCATGAACCATTTTGGAACCTGGAGGGTGACATAATATTTAGATCTATATAAATATTAGGTATTCATCATCCCATTAGTATTTTGCTTCTAAATTAATGTATATATTTCAATAAAAATATAATTATGAATTATAGATGAAATAAAATATTGTATAAATATATAAAACTCTTTTGGAATGTAAAAAACATATAAAAAATTTAGGTTCATAAAATATTTCAGAACTAGAGTGAAACATTTGATAGGTTTATCAAGACAGGGTTAATTATAAAAATTTATATCTAATTACTTGAATATAAACTCAATTCTACATAAACTAATTTTAGAGTAATTATTCCTCAATGATATCGATAAATTAGAGGATAAAAAATTAATAAATATTATCATTGATAATTTAATAATCTTGTTTAAAAAAAAGAAAAGTAACATTATTTGTAACGCCCCGACCCCAGTTGCCCAGAGTCGGTGCATTAATTACATAACATTGGCATGATCACAAGAAAGATCAAATCTCGAAAGACCGATTGGTTTAGTAGCCTTGGAAACACTAGATATAATCATAAAGTTTTACATTACATTTCAAAGTGAAAAACTACTACAACAACAAAGTCTTCATATCCACACTATTAACCCCTCATAATATCCCTGCAAGTCATTCATAAATTACTTCTTCACTACCTGGGGAAAAATAAAACATAGAAAAGGGGTGAGCTCAAATGCCCAGTAAGGATAACAATATAGCGGAACATTCAAAATAAGCATAAACATTTAAGGCAATGAATTACTAAAACAAAAGCCTTTTAAAATTGAACTTCAACATAGTATGGCAAAAGTAAAATGAAATAATGCCATTTACTTGTTCACATGGATATTCTACTAATCGAATAATCACATGTAATATCAATAACCACTTTCATAATGTTGGAATGCATAATGCCAGACTATCATAACCACATAGCCAAGGCCTCGTGCCAAGACTACAAATAAGATTTTGTCAAGGCCTTGTGCCAAGACACTAGTTTGTCTCATGAGTCCTACCGATGCATCGAGGAGCTATAGCGGGCTCCACCCGTCACTTATTAAGTCCAATGCATTCCCATATGAAAAGGTTTAAACATAACATAAACATTCGTATTAAAACTAGCATACGAAATGTCAATACTTTCACCATAAACTATGAATGATATAAAAATAGTACATCCACAGTCAAACATATCACAAAACCTTCAATACAATATAGAAGTTTTGTATCATAATAAATCAACTTCAAATAATCTTAAAATCCATCAAAGGATGTTGACATAGATGAAATCAAAATTCTTTTAAAAGAAATATCTCCTTTTATTTTGAAATCATTTAAGATCCATATAAAATAAAACATTTCCTTTGAAAATATTCTTATAAGCTTGTAAGGGAAGCTTTGAAGATTTTATAACGGCGTAAAATAACCGCACCCGCCGTATAAGTTAAAAAAACATTCTTACCTCAATTCTGTCGAAAAGGTTAAAAAGGACCTTGTTTTGAAAATGACGGAAAGATTCCTTTATAAACCTCTTATAAAAAGTCAAACAAGGGTATAAATGACTTTAACCCATATTCTTGTAAATATTAAAAATGTTTTGAAATACATTTTTAAGAAACATGGATGTGGATGATAAAGATATCCCAGTAGATTATTACGTATAAACAACCTCGGATAATGAAGAGATTGTGAAATAATCCTTACCTTGTACTTTTCCTTGGTTGGGGTAGGTTAACCTCCTGTATAATAGTGAAATAATTGTTACTAAATTATACAAGAATCATATACATTAATATGATATCATATATGATCTTTTAATATTGATTTGATAATAATATCTTAGTATTATCGCCGTTTCGGGTGTTAACTTACTCATTTTCTTTATATATTTTGTAACATAAGTCATGTTTGTTGTATCTTATTCATATCCAGAATGATATCAAGTCCTTAAACATCATTTTTAAATAATTAAATGATAATTATACTTGAATGGATACGATGGAGAATGCATCTCATCGCGTTCGTGGAGACGGTAGTCCGTACGTACGCACGAACGCTACTTCCATTTAATTTTTATTTTAAAAGAATCGAATACAAATGATACATAGGTATAATATAATATTTTATATATGTTACTTAAGTTCATTAACACCATCCTTTATACATTCCATGTGTGGTATGAACGAGTCATATCATTTTAAGGGGGCGGTAGTCCGCACTTCCTCAAATGAAATTATCGTATGTATATACAACATGAAACAAATAATGGTATAAAATAAAATGGAATTACAGAAGCTTATATATAAAATATATATCATTAATATCATATTTAATTACAGTGCCATCATAATGGCCACCATGAGAGGCGGTAAGATGTATTTGAACAATCATCGTTTCGTGAGGCGTTAGTTTGCCATCCACAGAAACATTATGTTCATCATCCATTAGATGGAGTTGTGTGTATGTGTAGTTTGAATCCTTCTTATAACAACATCCTAGTATATTGAGGATACTGGTGTTGTTACAAAAGAAAGGAAATAAAAAGAGTTTGGGGGTTGGAGAAGCAAAATAAATGAAAATAATTTAAGAGAAATCGTTACCTTTAATTTAGGTAACTCACTTTGGTTAGAACCAAAGGACTTGTTGAAATGCGTTCTGCCTAAGGGGAAGCTTCAAGGAGAAGGAGAGGGATGTGGGGAGCTTATTTGGGCAGAGTTTGGACGAGCCAAGTGGCTTGAGATGTGTGAGGAATGAGTAGAAGTGGTCTCCTTTTATAAGGGGGAGGAGGGGCTCTTTAGGAAAGAGTGAAAGTATTACTTTATAATATAATTATATTCGGTTTATAATGGTCCAAAAATCATTGAGGTCGAAGATAAGATGACTCATATTCTAAATAACATCAACCACTAAGAATTGGACAGGTTTTAGATAATATTGTAATCATTATAATCTTATTTATTTAAATGATTTATTAATGAGGTAAACATTGCATCGTTATTGTATCATTAATAATTTAAATTATTTGATGTCTAAAAATTATAAATAAAATATCATTATGTAGGAAATCTTTTTAGCTTTCTAATGAATATTTATAATCGAAAATCCAACATGTATAACCCTATGTAAAAATTGTTCTTCTAAAAGATGTAAGCTTATGCCATTTTTATTTTTATTTTAACTTTATTAATATAAAGTGTCATTATCACTTACAAGTGGATCAATGGGGTCCCAAAATTGACCCAAAGATGCCCATGGTCGACCATGTATCAACCAATAGGGTTAAGACACGTTTTAGGGTAATTTTGTATTATTATAATATTATTTGTTAACCCTTATTTACTGGATTTACCCTTAACCATGGTAAATAAAATATTTACCGCAGTAATTATTCAAAATGTCTAAAAATAAAAGTTACCTATTTACACAATTTGAACATCCTGATTCCAAATATGGAATCCATTTTCCTAAATTCAAAACACAGAAGTGGCAGAAATTAATTTAAAATTAATTCCCGCTGTCAAAACAAAAAGCGTGTTTTTAAGAGATAATAACTATCAAAAGATTGACACTTGTTTATGTTCGGTTTAATTGTAAAATTATGTCCAATGACCAACATTATATTAAATGGTAAAAATATATTCTAAATATAATTTAAAACCACTAAAATTCACAATTTATCACTATTAATTATTTTGATTAAAAAAGTTGCTTTTAGTTAAAATTTAGTAATTTTCACTATTCATCAAAATATGAAAGTTATCCGAAAAGTACCAAAATTTCACCCTAGGCTAATTTCAATATTCCGAATCCAAAAATGAAGTCCATTTTCAAATATAAAATATATATAATTTCAAAAAGTAGGTATTACTATTCATAACGGTTAGTTTGATTAGTTATGGTGTGTTAGAACTCGGTGTTGCGTACAACACACGCTATCACATTATTCAAAGAGAAGCGTACCGTAGAAGCTTGGGGTGTTACATTCTCCCCTCCTTCAAATAATTGCGTCCTCACAATTTCTAGAGTATTACTGCATAAAAAGACTCGGGTGGTTCTTCATCATAAGTTCCTCGGGTTCCCACGTTGCCTCTTCTATCTTATGATTTCTCCACAAAACTTTTACCAGACGCGTCGTCCGGTTTCTCAGTACTTGTTCTCTCGTATCAAGAATCTTGACGGGCTCTTCGCAATAAGACAGATCGGGTTCCAGTTCTAATTCCTCATAGGTGAGTACATGCGTCGGATCAGGCATGTATTTCCTCAACAGAGATACATGGAACACATCGTGAACTTTGGAGAGACTTGGCGGCATTGCCAATCGGTAAGCTACAGCCCCAATTCGTTCTAGAATTTCGAAAGGTCCGATGTACCTGGGACTCAATTTACCTTTCTTTCCAAAACGTATGACTCCCTTCCATGGAGATACCTTTAGGAAAACATGATTACCGACTTGAAATTCCAAATCCTTCCTTCGATTATCGGCATAGCTCTTCTGCCTACTTTGAGCTGCTTTGATGTGATTTTGGATTACTTTCACCTTTTCCACCGTTTCCTCCACCAGCTCTGGGCCTACAAGTTTTCTTTCACCAACGTCATCCCAACAGGTTTGTGTACGACATCTCTTTCTGTATAACGCTTCATATGGTGCCATCTGTATACTCGAATGGAAGCTATTGTTATAGGAAAAATCTACCAGTGGTAAATATTGATCCCACATACCCTGAAAGTCAAGTGAGAAAGATCTCAACATGTCTTCTAAGGTTTGAATAGTCCGTTCTGATTGTCCATCTGTCTGAGGGTGGTAAGCAGTGCTCAAATGAAGTTCAGTATCCAGGGATTTCTGAAGACTTTTCCAAAATCTTGAAGTAAAACGGGGATCACGATCAGAAACAATCGATAGGGGAACTCCATGAAGTCTTACAACTTCATTAATGTATAGTCTTGCTAGACGTTCCAGGGGTAGATCTTCTCTTATAGCAAGAAAATGTGCTGACTTGGTAAGACGATCAACAATAACCCATATTGCATCGTTCCTTCTAGGAGTCTTCGGTAGCCCCATGACAAAGTCCATCGTAACATTGTCCCATTTCCACTCCGGTATGGGAAGAGGTTGCATGACTCCTCCAGGCAGTTTCCTTCCAGCTTTCACTTGTTGACAAACCATACATCTTGACACAAAATCAGCAATCTCCCTCTTCATATTGTCCCACCAAAAATGTTCTTTCAAATCTCTATACATTTTGGTGCTCCCAGGGTGTATAGAGAAATTGGAACTATGAGAATCATCCAGCAATTCCCTTTTAAGATCAGGTATATTGGGAACACAAAGTCTCTTCCCGAATTTCAAAATTCCATCTTCATACACAAAGTCTCTCAATCTCCCATCATTCACAGCTTTAATCTTCTTCTGAAATTCTTCATCATCGGTCTGAGAACTCTTAATCCTTTCTAGTAAATATGGTTTGGCAACCATTTGAAAAAGCATTGATGTTTCACCTTCCCTGGTTATTCCCATGTCCATCTTCACTAGATCCATGAAAATTGGATCCCTTTCAATTCTCATCATGTTCAGAACTCCATGGTCTTTTCTGCTCAAAGCATCTGCTACTTTGTTTGCTTTCCCCGGGTGGTAGTGTATCGTGCAATCATAATCCTTGAGTAATTCAAGCCATCTCCTTTGCCTCATGTTGAGTTCTTTTTGTGAGAAAATATACTTCAAACTCTTGTGATCAGTATAAATCTCACATTTTTCACCATAGAGGTAGTGCCTCCATATCTTCAAAGAAAATATTACAGCTGCTAACTCGAGATCATGAGTAGGATAGTTTTGCTCATGAATTTTCAACTGTCGTGATGCATAGGCAATAACTCTATCATTCTGCATAAGGACACAACCAAGTCCTTTCTTCGATGCATCACTATAAATAACGAACTCATCATTCCCCGATGGTAGAGTCAATATAGGAGCATTGACTAATCTTTTCTTCAGTTCTTCGAAACATTCTTCACACTCTTTTGTCCAAACAAATTTAACCCCTTTACGTGTGAGCTTCGTTAATGGGTTAGCCAATCGGGCAAAATTCTGGACGAAACGTCGATAATAACCTGCCAAACCAATAAAACTACGTACCTCAGTTATACTCGTAGGTGCTGTCCATTCGTGGATTGCTTTGGTCTTAGAAGGATCAACAGAGATTCCATCTTTAGAGACAATATGGCCAAGAAAAGAAATCTCCTGAAGCCAGAATTCACACTTGCTAAACTTCCCATATAATTCATGCCTCCTCAGAGTCTTCAAGATAATGCGCAAGTGATTTTCATGATCTTCGTAGGTTTTGGAGTATACCAAGATATCATCAATAAATACTACCACAAATTCATCGAGATACTCCTTGAAAACTCTATTCATCAGATCCATGAATACAGATGGTGCATTAGTCAATCCAAACGGCATTACAGTAAACTCGTAATGCCCGTACCTGGTTCGAAATGCTGTCTTCGGAATGTCTTCCTTCTTTACACACAACTGATGGTATCCAGATCGAAGGTAAATCTTTGAAAAGTATTGAGCTCCATGCAGTTGGTCAAATAAATCATCAATACGAGGTAGGGGATACTTGTTCTTTATCGTTATAGCATTGATCTCCCTATAGTCGATACATAACCTCATAGATCCATCTTTCTTTTTAACAAAAAGAACAGGGGCTCCCCATGGAGAAAAACTAGGGAGAATAAATCCTTTATTACTCAGTTCCTCTAGTTGTTTATTTAGTTCGACTAACTCTACAGTGGCCATTCTATAAGGGGTCTTCGATATAGGCCTTGATCCAGGAATCAAATCAATAGAAAACTCAACTTCTCATTCTGGAGGATGTCCAGGTAAATCTTCCGGAAATACATCCACAAATTCTTTCACAACAGGTACATCCTCTATTTGAACATTCCTTTCCTCACCGATAGTTACTTTATTCTCTTCCTCCCCAATAATTGAATTTAGTTGAGCTACTGGGGGTGGATCTAAATAAGAATTTGGTGGTAACGATTCTGCTCTAAAAATAAGGTGCTCCTTATCATTATCATCAAGAATCGTAACCTCTTTCTTCTTACAATAAATCTTCGCATCATAGTCCGAAAGCCAGTCCATACCGAGGATTATATCAAACTCAATCATAGGTATGACGATGAGATCAGCAGATAAAGAAAATTTATGTGCTCTAATGGGGACTGATTCACAAAACTTTGTTGCAATGATACTTCCCTTAGGAGTTTTAACTGACAACTCCCTTATTAAATCAAATTGGAAATATCTAATTTTCTTAGCAAACTGGGTAGATATGAAACAATGCGATGATCCAGAATCAAATAATGCATTTGCTAAACTTGAGGAAACCATTAAATTACCTGCCACCACGTCTTTTGGAGCTTCTACCTCTGCAGTAGTGATAGCATAAGCCTGGCATTGATCCCTTGGCCTTTTCTGAGGTAAGTTCTCCTGACGCTTAGGGCATGCATTTGCATAATGCCCCATCTCCCTGCAATTGTAGCACTGAACGTTGGTAGCTTCCTTCTTCCCCTTGCAATCATGAGCTTGGTGGCCTTTTTCACCACACTTGTAACAGACTCCCATTCCCTTCAGGCAAGCACCGGGGTGTTTCTTCCCGCACTTACCACAAGATGGATATTCAACCTTTCCCTTCTTCCCCTTATTTCCATTCCCAGATTGATCAGCAGGTCTCTTCTTCTCTTGCTTTGCTTTAAAGTCATAAGACTTAGAGAATTCCTTTTCGGTCTTGATAGCACATGAGACAATGTCTTCGTACGATGAAAAGGATTGTGAGACTAATGCTCGACGGATAAATGGTTTTAACCCATCAAAGAAACGATCAATCTTACTTCTTGGGTTGCGAATATAATCACCAGCGTACCTCGCTAACCTTGTAAAGTTAGCCTCGTACTTTGTGACATTCTCATCCTCCTTTTGTCTCAGACTTAGAAATTGTCTTTCCATATCTGCTCGATGGTCGCGAGGAAAGTATTTTTCTAAAAAAAAATCTTTGAACTCCCTCCATTCCATATTTGATACTTCATCATCATCTTTTGTATTTTGAATCAATGACCACCATTGATCGGCATCTCCAGTGAGGCGGTAAACTGCCATGATAACTTTTTCCCTTTCACTGCTCCCCAAAGCCTGAAATATTTTCTCTAGGGAAAATATCCATTGCTCAGCTACTAAGGGATTTGTATTCCCATTGAACGTTGGTGGTTGTTGCCTCATGAATCGATCTAACATTGATCCTCCACGCTGCGGATCAGGGTGCTCCATACGGGTAAGGTTATTATTCATAACCTGAGTAAGTTGTCCCAGTATGGTGATTAGCTGATCAGCACCAGTTGCATCACCAACCCCACTATAATTATCTTGATCAGGAAGGCAATCCCTACATGGAGTGCGTGCATTGATACGGTTTCCATTTCTTCCACTAGGCGCCATTTCTAAACAATGGCATAAACTAGATCAGTTTATGAATCAAAATACATAATCCCATACTTATAAAACACTTAGCATAAATTGAACTATTTATGGATATAATCCATAATCATAAAAATGTTTTCTTTGAGGAAGTATATACTCATAAACCCTTCATAATGATTTGTAAAGATAGTGAGAGTTATCCTAAGCATATCCCCTGGGAGTGTCGTAACCAAGAGTGCAGCAAGGCCCGTTGTCGTGCACCAGTTCCTATTCGAGTCTAGCTCAAAGCGGTGTTTTCGGGTTTTACCCCTAGGTACATCTGTGCCAGAGCCGCCTCTACCTGCTCGTATCCAGACAGGGATGTATTGCTCGAAAAACTCACAAAATCTCTACAATACCAAAATTCTAGGAAGTTCTTCTATACGAATCCTCAAAGTTCATCTTAGGTCTACGTGCTCTAATCAAAGTTTATCTAAATCTAGCTTCCAAGGTTTGTACTAAACTTCCTCTGATACCAATTGTAACGCCCCGACCCCAGTTTCCCAGAGTCGGAGCATTAATTACATAACATTGGCATGATCACAAGAAAGATCAAATCTCGAAAGACCGATTGGTTTAGTAGCCTTGGAAACACTAGATATAATCATAAAGTTTTACATTACATTTCAAAGTGAAAAACTACTACAAAAACAAAGTCTTCATATCCACACTATTAACCCCTCATAATATCCCTGCAAGTCATTCATAAATTACTTCTTCACTACCTGGGAAAAAATAAAACATAGAAAAGGGGTGAGCTCAAATGCCCAGTAAGGATAACAATATAGCGGAACATTCAAAATAAGCATAAACATTTAAGGCAATGAATTACTAAAACAAAAGCCTTTTAAAATTCAACTTCAACATAGTATGGCAAAAGTAAAATGAAATAATGCCATTTACTTGTTCACATGGATATTCTACTAATCGAATAATCACATGCAATATCAATAACCACTTTCATAATGTTGGAATGCATAATGCCAGACTATCATAACCACATAGCCAAGGCCTCGTGCCAAGACTACAAATAAGATTTTGTCAAGGCCTTGTTCCAAGACACTAGTTTGTCTCATGAGACCTACCGATGCATCGAGGAGCTATAGCGGGCTCCACCCGTCACTTATTAAGTCCAATGCATACCCATATGAAATGGTTTAAACATAACATAAACATTCGTATTAAAACTAGCATACGAAATGTCAATACATTCACCATAAACTATGAATGGTATAAAAATAGTACATCCACAGTCAAACATATCACAAAACCTTCAATACAATATAGAAGTTTTGTATCATAATAAATCAACTTCAAATAATCTTAAAATCCATCAAAGGATGTTGACATAGATGAAATCAAAATTCTTTTAAAAGAAATATCTCCTTTTATTTTGAAATCATTTAAGATCCATATAAAATAAAACATTTCCTTTGAAAATATTCTTATAAGCTTGTAAGGGAAGCTTTGAAGATTTTATAATGGCGTAAAATAACCGCACCCGCCGTAGAAGTTAAAAAAACATTCTTACCTCAATTCTGTCGAAAAGGTTAAAAAGGACCTTGTTTTGAAAACGACGGAAAGATTCCTTTATAAACCTCTTATAAAAAGTCAAACAAGGGTATAAATGACTTTAACCCATATTCTTGTAAATAGTAAAAATGTTTTGAAATACATTTTTAAGAAACATGGATGTGGATGATAAAGATATCCCAGTAGATTATTACGTATAAACAACCTCGGATAATGAAGAGATTGTGAAATAATCCTTACCTTGTACTTTTCCTTGGTTGGGGTAGGTTAACCTCCTGTATAATAGTGAAATAATTGTTACTAAATTATACAAGAATCATATACATTAATATGATATCATATATGATCTTTTAATATTGATTTGATAATAATATCTTAGTATTATCGCCGTTTCGGGTGTTAACTTACTCATTTTCTTTATATGTTTTGTTACATAAGTCATGTTTGTTGTATCTTATTCATATCCAGAATGATATCAAGTCCTTAAACATCATTTTTAAATAATTAAATGATAATTATACTTGAATGGATACGATGGAGAATGAATCTCATCGCGTTCGTGGAGACGGTAGTCCGTACGTACGCACGAACGCTACTTCCATTTAATTGTTATTTTAAAAGAATAGAATACAAATGATACATAGGTATAATATAATATTTTATATATGTTACTTAAGTTCATTAACACCATCCTTTATACGTTCCATGTGTGGTATGAACGAGTCATATCATTTTAAGGGGGCGGTAGTCCGCACTTCCTCAAATGAAATTATCGTATGTATATACAACCTAAAACGAATAATGGTATAAAATAAAATGGAATTACAGAAGCTTATATATAAAATATATATCATTAATATCATATTTAATTACAGTTCCATCATAATGTCCACCATGAGAGGCGGTAAGATGTATTTGAACAATCATCGTTTCGTGAGGCGTTAGTTTGCCATCCACAGAAACATTATGTTCATCATCCATTAGATGGAGTTGTGTGTATGTGTAGTTTTAATCCTTCTTATAACAACATCCTAGTATATTTAGGATACTGGTGTTGTTACAAAAGAAAGGAAATAAAAAGATTTTGGGGGTTGGAGAAGCAAAATAATTGAAAATAATTTAAGAGAAATCGTTACCTTTAATTTAGGTAACTCACTTTGGTTAGAACCAAAGGACTTGTTGAAATGCTTTCTGCCTAAGGGGAAGCTTCAAGGAGGAGTAGAGGGATGTGGGGAGCTTATTTGGGCAGAGTTTGGACGAGCCAAGTGGCTTGAGAGGTGTGAGGAATGAGTAGAAGTGGTCTCCTTTTATAAGGGGGAGGAGGGGCTCTTTAGGAAAGAGTGAAAGTATTACTTTATAATATAATTATATTCGGTTTATAATGGTCCAAAAATCATTGAGGTCTAAGATAAGATGACTCATATTCTAAATAACATCAACCAATAATAATTGGACAGGTTTTAGATAATATTTTAATCATTATAATCTTATTTATTTAAATGATTTATTAATGAGGTAAACATTGCATCGTTATTGTATCATTAATAATTTAAATTATTTGATGTCTAAAAATTATAAATAAAATATCATTATGTAGGAAATCTTTTTAGCTTTCTAATGAATATTTATAATCGAAAATCCAACATGTATAACCCTATGTAAAAATTGTTCTTCTAAAAGATGTAAGCTTATGCCATTTTTATTTTTATTTTAACTTTATTAATATAAAGTGTCATTATCACTTACAAGTGGATCAATGGGGTCCCAAAATTGACCCAAAGATGCCCATGGTCGACCATGTATCAACAAATAGGGTTAAGACACGTTTTAGGGTAATTTTGTATTATTATAATATTATTTGTTAACCCTTATTTACCGGATTTACCCTTAACCATGGTAAATAAAATATTTACCGCAGTAATTATTCAAAATGTCTAAAAATAAAAGTTACCTATTTACACAATTTGAACATCCTGATTCCAAATATGGAATCCATTTTCCTAAATTCAAAACACAGAAGTGGCAGAAATTAATTTAAAATTAATTCCCGCTGTCAAAACAAAAAGCGTGTTTTTAAGAGATAATAACTATCAAAAGATTGACACTTGTTTATGTTCGGTTTAATTGTAAAATTATGTCCAATGACCAACATTATATTAAATGGTAAAAATATATTCTAAATATAATTTAAAACCACTAAAATTCACAATTTATCACTATTAATTATTTTGATTAAAAAAGTTGCTTTTAGTTAAAATTTAGTAATTTTCACTATTCATCAAAATATGAAAGTTATCCGAAAAGTACCAAAATTTCACCCTAGGCTAATTTCAATATTCCGAATCCAAAAATGAAGTCCATTTTCAAATATAAAATATATATAATTTCAAAAAGTAGGTATTACTATTCATAATGGCTAGTTTGATTAGTTATGGTGTGTTAGAACTCGGTGTTGCGTACAACACACGCTATCACATTATTCAAAGAGAAGCGTACCGTAGAAGCTTGGGGTGTTACATTATTAGTTATTAATAATGTATAGGGGAACATGGAATATAATGAAAAATTTATATTTCTAGGATCCCTCATAATAATAACTCTCAAATAAAACAGTTTAGGGTATTTTTTCTCTGAAACAATGATTAATTTATTATAATAAATGAATACAAACTTAATGTAATTTATTATGATAGTATATTTTATTAATGAATACAATATTCAATTAACAAATTCAAAAAAAACTGAAATGAAAACAAAATTAACAGTTAGCATGGAAAACTCACCCTTTTATAGACTTAGACCATAATTTATATCCTTCGACCTATCCATTATAGACTTAGACCATAATTTTTTATTATATTTATTACAATATATCTAAAAAACATGTACATGTTTAGAGAATAAATGTTACTGGTGATCAAATCTTCTTCAAAAATTAAATCTAATTTTTTTTTGACTGAATGTGTTTAATAATTCAATTATGTAAATATAAATTATTAATTTAATGTAGAATCACAATAAATGGATAAATTTAACCTTCACTTATTTTATATGTAATGGTGAACATGGAGAACTGTTGTAACATGCCATAATTTTATAAATGAAATTCCTATTTTTAATTAAAAAATTATATAGAGTGATAGAAAACACATTCATTACATTTTTTATGATGACTTATAAATAAAATTAATCAAATTAAAAATTCAAAATATATTAATTTTATACGAACCATTACAATTAGTAAATAATTATGGTCATGATAATGTCTATTTGAAATATATTGAAGAAGACGAGGCATCAACAAGTAGTACCTTACTTTATAAATCCCATATATTGGTTCATTCAAGGGAAACAGAATCACTCATAAATAACCTCCACAAATCCCAATAAAATATTTGATATCTAAATTATGAAATAAATTTTTTATGGGATATGTTATTGCTTATCAATATCTGAGACCATACAATGTTTACCGAACAACTAAATGAGAGACCCAATATCTTACACGTTTCCATATAGAGCAAGTTAGTATAATAAGGGGTTATGTATGTAGACCACAATATTAAAATGGTATATATTTTCCATTCTAATAATATAACTATTATATTTATCCCTTTTCATTATTTTAATTTAATACGAGTTAACAAAAAAATTAATTATGATATGAATAAACTAATTTCTTTTTTTGAAAGTATATATTTTTAATTAAATTTCACATTATGATAAATTAATTAATTGTTAAAGATAATCTAATTTTAATAAAATATTAATATTAAATAATATCCATATACAAATAATAACATAATTTAGTGATGTCTAATATATACTTACTAGTTGTCAAAAATATATTATTCCAATAAAAACCAGTACATTTCAATAAATGATTTTTTTATTTAAATGTAGAAATTATCATATATAGATAATTTTTTAATTAATTTCAATATTTTTTTAAAATAAATTTTTATAAATAGTATGATGGTGAATTTTTTTATAATTTTATATAATAGCGTCTTTTTTGGTAAAAATTAAATATAATATAAATATAAAATGCATATGATGTCCTCATAATGTACCAAAAGTAACGAAAAATTATATGAAATATAATATATGATAAAAAAATTTCATAAAAAATCTATTTTTGATGTAATTTGAATAATTTTATAAACTTTAATGAATGAAAAAGCAATATATTAACTTTTATTATTTTAATATCCATTCTTTATAATCATGACTCACACCCACAACACCATGGTTATTATTTGTAGGAGACTTTTTCATGTCCTTATAAAATATTTGAATCCTTTCTATTTGGAATAAACCATGGGAAAAATCATGGATTATTTTTTATCATATAGAGTCAGAAAACATTATTTAGAAATTATCAATGAATACCCTTGTTTTTTTAAAAACATTCCAACCAATCCTGTCATTCCATTCCACAAAAAATTACACATCATGAATTATATCCCCATATCCCTCTCTAAATCCATTCCCATGTGTTCCAAATATCTTAAAAAACTCTTCATAATATTTTAGAAGAACCCCCTTAGGGTAAGGGATCATCCCATCATATTGTTTAATTCAAAAATTTAATATATACCAATATATTTTTTCTCAATATTATCATATAGTTTTGTGTTTTTAAATATCCATTAATATCATTATTATTCAGAAGTAATGAAATTATTCCTTGGAAATTTGTTAGAACCTCTCATTAACCATTAGATGCACATGTTTTGTAGGCAAAATTATCATATGATACTTACCTAAAGACTATTTTTATAGTGAATACACATCCACATATCCACAAAATAGTATTATCATATATGTTCTTATAATTAATTTATTAGGGTATTAAATTAATTTAACTCAAACTCATTATTCCTAGGATTAAAAATGTTGAAATGTATTCAAATTTTTTATAATATATCTTGAGGACTTATGCATGTAAATGATATGAACCCAAAGATTGAGAAATATTATTTATAAAACTAATATGAACTGTATAGTATTTTTATTTAATGATATGACTTATATGGTCATAAAAGGTTATAATAAGAACACTTTGTTTTTTTATGTCTCAATCATTATCATGGGATTATGCCAATGATGTCATGTTATACGGTGCGGTCACATTCAATTGTTTCTTTGATATTATTTTATTATTTAATTATTAAATGTTATTGTTTATGATCCTCAAAACTATTATTTAAAATTGAAATTTATCTTGAATATAATTTATCTCTATCATCATATTATTCTTTAATTATTTATTAAATTGTCTTTATATCTCATGATTTCTTATGTACATCCCTAGGATATCTATTGCTGTTTTAAAAGAAAACTGGAATGAACATATATGTTATGGGAATTTTAAATAATTTTATTCTATAATATTTCTAAATTTTGGTTTTATATATTTAATCACACAAATAAACCATTCATCATGATCTTTTAGTGTTTTATTATGTGTATCTTTATGTAATTAATCTTGAATTAAGGTTTATTAATGATATAGTTTTTATAGTGGTATTAAAGGACAGTAACATATTATTTATGAATTAGGATTATAAAACATTGGTGAAAATCATAATGTTTAGAATAAATATAGTGGAAAATCTATAAATTATGGTAATGTAATGAGTGTGTTCTTATTATGATAATAATTTATCTTTAAAGAATATATGTGGATGTTGATCTGGTCTAGTTATATGATTTAATAATAACATCTAAATGTGATCATTTAGCATTGAATGAATTTTCAAATGGTGTATATAAAATTACTAACAAATCACTAGATACTCCTAGGTGATATTATTTAGTAAATTGACATTATTTTTTTGAACAATTATAAAAGAAATAATTTTTATGAAATAATTTTTATATTAGGAAGTAATCTATTGATGACTTAGATTGAGTCCTAGAAATTCATATGTTAAATAATTAATTCCATTAATGAGTTATAAATTTATTTTTCTTAGTTGAAAATTTATATATTTACTAGTTATTGAATTATAATCCCAAATTTTACCCATTATTTAAGTATATGGCTTGTAATAGGATGAACCATGCAAATAAGAACTCTTAGCTAAAATTTGACGACAATCTAACAGACATTCCAAACCCAATGGGATTATGAATCAAGAACATCATGAAAAAATAATAATCTAATTATTGTTTTTGATAGAAACATTAATCAGGATGAACACCCACAACCCCCTATGAAAGAATATATTTCAATTATGGCGATTATTTTCCAAAAGTATCATTTTTTTAAAGAGTATTGCAATACCTTAATTAAGGAAATATTAATTATTTCTATATATAATGTCTTCTTCATAAGTTAATACTCTCATAAGGATATGTTTATTATTTATTTATCATATATAAGGTGTTGTTTTTCAGTGGTTGTCATTAATTTAAAATATTTTCTATGAGGTAGTGATAGAAGAGATGTAGTTGAAATAATTACAATTTTTTTTAATTAATATTTTCCACTCCCTCTCTGAATAATAATAGAGATGGATTTTCTAACCACAAAAAATTATTTAAAAAATAAATTTGTGCATATTAGGTGGTAATTATAGGGCATTGATGATACCCGTATTTCTTTTTTGTTTACCCTGAATGTAAATCTTACCACTACTTTTATGGGAAAAATTATTGTCTATAAAATCAAGGGGGATCTAAGACACTGAATTATATGGGGAACTTTTCTGATGTTCCTTCAAATAATTGTTATATATCTGAGACTATCAATGGTCTCACCGGTCTAAAGATATAAATCAGAGAATATATTTTAATTCTTGTGGTGTAATAGAGAATTTTTATGGGGGAAAATTCCAACACCCAAAATTTCAAAATCGTGGGAAGATGTATTAAAAATGCTATATTAATTAGGAAATTAAATTATTTATGATCAATTAAGAAAGGTCCATATGAGTTCATTGTGATTTTATATTGACTAACTAATTCTCCAGTTAACAACATATACATAATGAATAGTTAGTAAGAATTTAAATACCAATTTATTCTTATTATTTATTGATTATATTCTCATGTACAAGAAAATATTGGGGGAACATGAGGAAAATAATATTTATTTACTAAAAACCTTGAATAATGAAAACTTGTATGAAATTTCTAGTATATTAATGTTTTGGATGGAAAAATTATAATTATTATAGAATGGTATCACATGTAAATTGATAATGGTAGATCCTAAAAATAGAGGCAATTTAATGATATAAAAACCTAATATTTTAAAAGGGATATGTACTTTCCGGATAGTATATGAGTACTATCATTGTTTTTGAGAAATTTATAACTTTTTTTAAGACCACTAACTAAGATAACACATAACGTTGTGGAATTTTTCTTTAATGGTGAATGAATGGAAGGATTTATTTAGTTAAATAATAGTCTAATCATTATAAATATGTTCACATTTACCAAAAGTGGTGAAGGATTTATGATAAATAATGTTTTTTTTAAAAAGGGGTTGTTTTTTTACTCAAGGAAGTGGACAATTTTATATTATATGCCTCTATCTAATTAATGATCCATGTAAATTTCTACCCAATGCGTGATCCGAATTCATGGTAGTGATATTCTCATAGATGTCCTGATGACATAATATATATAGGTAGAAGTCTGAAATATATAAGGACCCTAGAATATTCAAGTATATATTCTCCTAAAATGATCTCAATGTGCAAATTGTTTTTATAGAGATGATAATGGGTTATGATTTTTTAGTCAATTACCATAAATTGAAGGAAAAAATGGGGTAGATTATGTAATCATAGATGATCCCTTCAACCAATACATGAAGCGTAATGAATGGTATGTAATATTTTTTTTATATGAAAATTATAGGAATTATTATAATTTAAGGATCTACATCACACCTTAATCAAATATCAATGAGAAAAATAATTCTTGAGTGGATCACGGAGGACCAAAAAGATCATGTAAAGATATTGAAGAATGAATCAAATAGTAAAGAGTTCATGTTTTCTAAAGATAGACTATATGATGATGATCCTGGATATGTGCACTATAAAAAAACTAACGAAGGTATATATGGATGATGTAAATAGGTCTTCATTAATTATATATCTAGGAATAACTATGATGTATTGAGATTTTATGGATTTTTTTTGTAAAATATGAAGCATGATATTAATGAAATTATATCATGATTCTTAATATTATTACAATTAATTATTAGATATAATAATTTTAAGGGAAAAATGGAATGATTTCCCATTAATTATGGAAATCTGAAATACTAAGGATTAATTTTCGATAGGAAACCCCAAGACATATAAGGGAAATAAAACCCTCTAGTTGGTTGTCGATTTCCATACATTGAAATCGAAGTCCATTAAAATCCTGGAATATTTCCTTCTTGACTAACTAATAAATATATACATATAGTACATGGTAAGAGTACAATTAGTTCCACTATAAGATGAATCCTTTTGAGATCGTAGTTTTACCTCAAGGACATGGGGATCCATTCAAGGAATATTAGATTTAGAGATGAGTTTTTGTATTACATATTACCATCAAAAGGATTTTTATTTGGAGTGAAACATTAATATAGAAGATGACATGATGGGATGATGTTTGATGTATTTCTATGGTTATTGGGGTTAACATATTCCCCTAGTAGATTATTCATTTAACAATTGTTTCTTTTTAATAATTCAAATGGGACCTTAAGAGGCTTGTTATGGGATGAATATTCCATTTGTAATATACTGAGAAATATCCAGAGATTGTAATTTGAAAAAATAAGGTTATATCCAATATATAACATAAATTTTTCATACCATTAATTATGACATGAAATACAAGTATTGTAAATAAAATTTCAATAAAGACAATCACCGTTGAGACCTCAAGGTTCATGTTAGAGCAAAGGTGTTCCTTTGTATGTCACATTGGATTAAATTCAGATGGTTTATAATAAAGTGAATTTTTTGTCTAAGAAACATTATCCCCATTAAGAAACTTGATCACATCATTGATACAATCTATCAAAATTCAATCCCACCTAACCTATCTCAAAGACATGATTTTGTATCTGTATCCAAATTGAGTAATCACATACCATAACCACATGCATTCTACATAGAGTGGTGGAATCATTGGATAATGATAAATTATTTAAGGAGTATCCATTGAGGATCATAGGTCATGGTGACAATACTATAAAAACAATACTACTCACTTCCTAAAAGTATTATAGAGGAAACATATATTTGAGGAAGAACATTGGAACTAGAAGAGTTGATGAAACATAAGTGCCCTAATATATTATAGTGTAAAAATTGAAATTTTTAACGTGAAATTTCTAAAAAGTTTAAGACTGTAATGACAATAACATTTAAAAACTAATATACCATTTTGATGGAGTAAATTCCATATAGTTATATAATGAACATGATGAAAATTGGTTAGTTGGGACTGATGTAGAATATTTTATTTAAAAGGTTATTATTCATGTTAATGATTTATAATATAGACATTTTGAACTGAAGATAAAGATTATTATATATTAAATTTTATGATAATGTCTATTTAACATTGAATAACAAATCAATGGCCTTGATTAATATGATCATTCCATATGAAGCCCATCTATTAGAGCATCTGGAGGAGGTTGCAACACTGGAATTTTATATTAATTAAGACAAACATTATTATCAACACCTAAATCATGAAGTGAAATACTTTATAAGACACTTTTATTCATATCCAAATCACATCCCTAATAAGGTTCCATGAAACACCCAATGAAATCCCAACCATTGCACACCATACCCTTAGGTTGTACACTTCTTTAATAGGGGGATATGTATATGGACCCTAACAGATGAATATAGGAATATTTATTTATAATAAATAAATTATTAAATTTATCCGTCCATATTATAAACCACATAAATGATTTTATAAAAATAATATTTTGACTAGTTGAAACAAAAATTATATTTTTGGAAAATATGCAGTTTTAATTAAAACAATATTTATGACATATTCTATAAAATTAAAATAATTTATATTTTAATATTGTATTGTTAATAAATAATAAATAATATAAATGTTAATATAATTTATCAAAATCCAATATAACATTTATAAGGGTTAGAAAAATTGAATTTCGTAAAAACATATATTTTTCTATAAATAGTAATATTTATACAAAAGACTAAATTCTCATAGTTAGGGAATTAATTTGATAAAATGAAAAATATTATTTAAATCAACTTTATAAAATTTTACAGTGGAGAATTTCTTAAACTATTATTATAAAGACTATTCTTTTGTTATAATTTATATATGGTATAATGACATGTTATGTATATAACATCAGAATATCCCAAAAGTGGTATAATGAATAGTATAATTGGAATCAACTAGAAAAAAATATTTTTTGCATCCAAAATAATTTATATTTTTAGTTATTGTTTTTAAATTTAGATACCCTAATGAATCCAAAGAATGGAAAATTATGTTTTATGGTATTAAAATCAATTCTTTAAAAATACGACGCACTTCCTCATCAACATGTTTATTATTTTACTGATTGTAGTTCCTGGGTTTATATAATATTTTAAAAAGTTTTCTATAGATGAAACCAATGAATTTTTTTAGTGAATTTAGATTTTATTATTATATCATATTGTTTCTAAAATTCATGTTGAGACATTAATAAATATTTATCCTCTTATTTATTATCAATACCTACTCCTCATCCCACTCAACATCACTAAAAACTCATAGGGAATGAAATTTCCTACCCTGTGAATCTCTAAATCACTCCAATTGTTTTCCCAATCTTGTAAGAATATCCAACCATGATATTATTAGAATCATCTCAAATAAATTGATCCTCTCTTATTATCTTTTATTTCAATTTCATTCATTATACCAGGAATTTAAATTTCTAATTTTTTATGTTTTAACATTTATTTCTCATCACATAATATCCATATGATTTCCATTTAATGGGATGACAACTTATACTCTCCATAGAACCTCCCATAAAACATTATTTTCATTGTTAATGTTTCCAAAATTATCAAATGATTAATCCCTAAGATACATTTTGTAGTGAATAAGGATCCACATTTCTATTTGAGGGTATTCACTGAGATGCACTTATCCTTCAATGATTATTAAAATAAATATTTGCAACCAACACTCATTATTATTAGTATTAAATGATATGAAATTCAATAAAATCCTTAATGATCTATGTGTCATAATAACACATGTACATGATATGAAAGTGACTTTGTTTCACAAAATTATAAATACTTCCAATACATTAGGTAATGATTTCATCTCATGATATACCATGCATGGTTCATTATTATTTATAATATATGCACTATATTATGACTTATTAGAATTTATCTAATACTTATTCTTAGTATGTTATGATTTATGTTTATTTTGAAAATAATATGTTTCCTTGATGTCACCAAGTTGTATAATTCTTCAGTGTTAAGGTTTATAACTATCACAATTTTTTGCCTCCTTGATATTCCTATTTATTAAAAAGTATTTCATTCATAATTATAAACACTTATTACTTATTTACTAGGATTTATAGAAAACCCATTAATTTTGGATATCCCCTAGTTATCCCCGGTAATTTTATAAGAATAATGCAATTTACGGGAATGTTTTCGGATTTTAAATAATTTTTTATATATGTATTCCATGTTATGATTTTATGTATCTAAGAAACCATAGATAGCAGGCCTCATGATTTTTTTGGATTTTATCTTATCTATAATTATGTAATAAATTATGAATTATAGTATTTTAAAGATATGTGATGCCATATCAATTGAACAAAATTAAAAAAAAATTCACTCTACATGTGGTTAGAAGTGTTGAATCACTTTGATTAGGAATTATTCTACATGATTTTAAGTATTAATGATGTATTTAAGTCTAAAAAACATTATTACAAATATTATAAATAATATCTTTAAGTTTGTGTTATTGATTAAATATTAGAGATTCTAGTAGAATTCCAAAATTGAATTTAATATCTATGACCTCTAACCAATGGTAACCATCATTATATTAAATAGTCATATTATAAGTTTCCATTAAGTAAGGAAGATATTTTACAGACTCTATCTTGTCAAGAAGAAACCACAAGATAATGTCCCTAGTGTTGACTGGATTTACATCATGCACATCATAATTTAAAATTTATCAAAACACCTATTTTTATTAAAATATTTCTATAAATTTTATTTTACAATTTATGTTTATCCATATAGTAAGGCTGCTAAAATATTTTAAAGACGTTCAAAATGAATTTTTCATGTACTAACTAATAAACCACATTAACCCAAACTAGTATCTAGCCTGAGAATATCCATTTACAAATTGGTAGAATGAATAGATGAAAAATAACACTACTACAATCAGTAGAATCGTAGTAGAGGATGATCAATCAATATATGTCAGTAATAGATGCGATGAAGGTCTTCCAACATTATTGTCCAAAAAATAAGAAACTAGTGGAAGCTGTTGGTCCCCACAATTCAATTGTTGGACCAACCATATTGTTAGAATAATATACACATGTGGTCAATTTTGACCCATAAAGGTGGATAAAACCACCTTTACCTGAATTCTAGTGGCTATAATTTCTAATTTTCATGTGGAATACTACTAGGGGAAATATGAAGAAAACAAAATACACCACTATGAGTCTAGGGAACATACAACCAGCATTGATTGATCGGTCAATTTTATTTTCTAAAATCTTTTATTTTATTTTAAAAAATATTTTTCATCAATTTTATACTATTATTATATCTTATTTTTTTATTATCTGTATATCTCACATTTTATACATTCAATTATTTGGACATACTGTAAAGATCATTTAAATGAGTTTTCTTCAATAAAAGAATTATTTTCTATAGTTTGTTCGCTTCAGCACACACTACAATTACGATTATACATATTTGTTTCTTTTATAATATAAATAAATAAAATGAATCCCATATTTCTATTAGGTTTCTTTCTATTTCCAAGTAAAAATGATGTACATTCATTCTTTGGTGTCTTTTTTGACTTAAAATTTACGATACATTCTTATTAGGATTCATGAAAACATTAGATGTCAATGGATTAATTTAAAACCAATAATTATATTGAGTTTATGAGATTTAGTGGAATATAATTTGTTTTTTGAATTGATTTGGGAAATTTTTCCATTAATATTTTAATTATTTGGAAATTACATTTTCATTATATATATATCACTTATTCATATATTCTATAAATTTATTTAGTTTTCATTTTTAAAAGGAAATTCATCCCTTCATTATATTTTACTTACACCAATAATAATATGATATTTTTAATGAATTTATAGATATGTAGGTTTACCTCATCTTGTTTTGACATTTTTTATGATTTTCATGAGGTGTTATATTAAAATAAATGTCAATTGGTTGAATATCTTGGGTAAAATTTGGAGAAAGTGATTTATTATTTGAACTATTAGTGTAATATTTTAACAATATTATAGCTTCAATTGTGGGATCATATGGGATTAGTTACTATCCTGTCATTATTTTCCCTATAAATGTGATATTTCCAAAAATTTAACAAACGATGAATCTTTTTCATATATATATATATATATATATAATTTAGACACAATTTTTTCTCCACAGACCATTCTATTAATTTTCTTATTGAAGAATTTCTGAAAAAATCACTATGTTTTAACTCACTTCTAGAATTATTTCTTGCCTTGAATAAAAAATTCCTAATTATAAAAATTTATGAGAATATAGATATTAACTGATCCTATGATTATAATAGACCATAAATATTTACCCAAAAACTTTTTAGTATATTTAAATTGAAGAAATTATTGTAATCATGCGTTAAATTTAATGGGTTATGAAAATTTTCCCTTGTGGATGATGTTGTTGGAAAAATATTCCCCAACAAGGTAACTATTAATATACCCACAACCTAGAATCATGCTGTATGCATTATAATATACTACATAACCCATTTTTATTAGGAAATGATTAAAATTGGGATCATTTCAACCAGTACATATTTTATATAAAGGATTCTTAACATTTTATAATGCAAGAGAACCATTCCCATTTACAGTTAATATCCATATAAGGATACGAGTTTGGAGATATTTATTTAATGACCCACATGTAGTATCATGTTTGGCCCACAAAATAATAGATCTAAAAAGCATTAATCAGTTCCACCGAAGAAAGATCTAAATTTACATTTTCTAAATTAACATAGATTACTTATTCTAATATGACATGTACTTGAGACCTGACTTCCTAGATCCAAAAACATTTGTATGATAACATATAAAAATTGCAATGATCTAGTTTCATCCCCAAAATTATCATCAGTTGTTGTGTATGCTCTTCTAGTAGTTTGGATTGAACAAAGTCATCATCCAAAAAGAACATGTTGAAGGTGTTTAGATAAGTATATAACACAACATACATAGGTTCTATGAATACTATGAGATCTTATTCCAATCAAAATGGAATTACTAGATATGGGAAGATTTTATAGACACAATAAAAAGATATATTGGGAACATCTTCCACTTATACCCTGAATTGGAGATACTATGAGAAGAGATCCATAATAGAACCATCTTTATATATTTATCTTGTAAAAAGGTCATCAATGTTAGGTAAGGGGTACATAGTCAAAAGCATATCATGTTTAAATTCTAATATTCAATTCATTAATTTAAATATACATTGACTTAATAGAACGGAGTATAAGAGTGTACCACAATGAAAATATTACATGGATGAATCCATTGTAATCAACATTTCCTATCATAAATGTCAAATTGTTCGATTTAGTGGGTTCCATCTAATTTCATGTGATATATATTGGTTCTGTAACTAACAGTAACTCCTCGATTAACAGAGCTAATTTCTCTAGAGGTGGACTTCATAAATCCTTTGTGAAAACATTATGGTAATTTATAACAACATTATAAAACCCTAATCTATCATTATTTTTCTTATTCCAATATAAGATAGCTGACATGATATACATGCCTACCAAAATTCTAATGTGTAGGTACCAATCATCCATCTTATGTTACATATTATGTCTAGATGACTAAAGTGACCCAGGTAGGGGTTATGAAGTTCACCCATCCATAGTATAATTATAAATGAGCCTTGTAATATTCCATCAAAATAATATGAAGGATTACATCAAAGAGTTAAATCTCAATGATGAGGATGTCTGACATCTGCTCAGCTGGTGACATATAGATATCATAATAATGGAAGTGAAGACCTTTCTCCTACCTCATTCCAAGATATGTTACTACATATATTACATACGACATTATTGTTACCACGAGAGATTGAAAGACATCAATTTTAGGGGGTGAAAATAATTATTAATCCCCTGTATTTTATATATTAATTTCCAAAAAATTTATGTGAATACTACCTCATATTGTCCGGGGCCCACATCAGATTTCATATATTCATGATCAAATATATTAAATAAATTTTTCTCTATCAATTTTTATGAATACTATAAACATTTGGATCTACATTATGTGGATTCTACAAATAAAATAACCATACCTTACCACACACACACAAGAGTTTGCCCTTATTTACCTGGAAGCATCATACATTATTGTGTATCTTTTAAGAGTGGTATAACTAGCACAAATCAGAGAGGGTGCAACAAACTATTTTTTTCGATTATTACATGTTTCAATAAAGATGAAATTCTGTAGGTTAATCCTTGCACACATGTCACATGATCCAAGTCCTTTAAAACACTTTTATTAAAAATGTGAAACCAATTGCAGTTGTTGGTTTTGAGGAGCATTAAAGACACCTTGATTTTCAACCACCACTTTTCCGCTACTCTTTATGATTTCTATATTTTACAAAGAGGTATTTATATAAATAATAAAATAAGGATCCCCATGATACAAGACATATCTTCCTATTCAGACACTATAATCATCACTTAATGAACCACCATAACATATTTATTCCAATTAATTAAGAAGACCTGAGACTGAATGTATAGTATCAATACCATTTTAGGAAAATGATACATTAAAATTCCATTAGTGATAAGCTCAGGAGAAATGTTTAAAAATAATACAATGTTGATAGAATCATCAAACACATAGTGGTTACCTTTTTGAAGTGGTAATTGTTATTATGACTTGAAATGTTCAAGGTCTCAGGGAAAAAATTGTCAATAAATGTAAACTTGAAAAAATGCCACCCCATATACATATGTCACCTAACCTACACCACAATGTCCCACCACCTATGGCTAGGACCCTGAAGAAAAAAATTATAACTCCTTACCTTATGATAATCATGATTTCTTTTGAACATAATGATATTATTGGTATTCTCCACCCAATCATCAGCATCACATGGTTAATACATCCTCAAAAATAACGAGTCTTATTCTTGATCAATGGATCAATCAACTGGTAGAGAAAGATCTCTGGAACCCTCCGTTGGTTTGATAGGAGGTATGCAGGGAGGAAAGAACTAAATAATTTATAAATTAAAATATAAACGAAACCATAAATAAAATAAACCACCGAAAATAATAAAAAAATAATAAAAATAAAAAATAATAAAAATAAATAATTCATATCAATTATAAAGGTAAAATAAAACAACATAAAATAATTCTCTTAATATTAGCATCCATACTAGGTCTGAAGCTGGTGTGTTACATCTTAGAGGGGAGTCAAGAAAATCCAAAATATCCTATAAAAACCAAATGATTGTATCAGTTTTCATTTTACAAACACCCATTGATAAGTGGCACCTCAATATTCAACATTCAAATCAATTATCTATATAGTATAGTCTTTAAATTGTAAGAATAAAAACAAAATGGGAAACCCATATTCAGTAACATTCATTATAAAACCATCAGGGGTTACCCTAGAACTGACAACCAGAACATCCCATGATAGAGCTAAGGGTTTTTCACAATGTCCACAGGCAGGAAACTATTGTCTATTCCTTATGGGACTCTTTTTATAATTATTTTCCAAATACATTTATTAATAAAATCCATGGGAGATGACAGAAAACATCCATAACTAATCCATAAGTAGAATTATGTACAAAATATTATTCAGATTCAATTACAACCATGCACCATAAAGTGATAAGTATAATTACATGAAGAGCCACACATCCCATTTTGACATAGAGTGTGAACACCTACCTTGTCACTACCATTTCCCGAAAAAAAAAATGCAAGATTAAGAATATATGTGTTTATTATTTGATTCATTTATCATACCTATGTTAGAAAAAAAACTTGTTCTATATACACTAATTGGGTGTCTGTACAATGTTTTCTCAGCTCACCTAGTAGGATCTCACAATGTGTTCCTTGTATTACCACTAATATGAAAACATAACATTATAGTAGAAAACAGATGATTATTTTAAAATATTCATATTTTCCTTTATGTAAATTTTTTTAATAGAGATAAAAAAAAGAAATGAGAAATTGAATAAATGAACTATTATAATCCCTGGGTATCTACAAAAGTGTCTCAACCTAGGTACAACATAGTCTATTTAGGAGGTCAAATCAAAAATTCAAAAGAAAATCAATCACATTTCATCATAGATTATTATAGTTAATTTTATGATTAAATACATTAGTTATTATGTTATATTAATTATTGCACTTTACTTAGTATACCAGCAAGGTACCCATTGTACTGAAGGTTCCCATGTTCATTTATTATTTCATGTTCATTTAATAAAATTTATATTTCATACAATTCACACTAAATCATTTTAATTTGGTATTCAATACAAAAATGGGTAATCATTTCAAAACCATCACACAGAAGAAATTATATTATAATTATTTTCTCTTAAAACCATAAAATTTAAGAGATTTTTAAAAATAGGATAAATGATATTAAATTCATTAAACAATGGATTCACATGAAACCACAACTTTTACCTAGGAAAATCACGAATAAAGTATAAGAAATAATAATCTAGGAAGAGGGGTCATTTAGGAGAAATAATATACATAATATCAAGACACCACACCATTCAGTCAGGATTTGACAAAAACTATGTAGTCATTACCATTAGGATGATGAAACATTAGATGGAATATATGTAACCTCAATGAAAATGGATTTGAGACACTTACATGTGGTAATCATGTATAATATTGGTGAAATACACCCAAATATGGGCTTAGTGTGGTGGATAAATAAGGTATTGAGTTCTTAAAGATAACAGGTCTGAGTGTGGGGACTATAGGGGGAGAAATGTGTTAAATCTAGAATGGGGTAGTTTAAGCTTTTTTTAAATTAAATTTCATTATTGTACACTTTTTTTAGATGCATGGTTTTCTAAATTGTATACTAAAAATTTGGGATCATTGTCTTGGTACACAACATTATGAGTGATCCTAAATGGTTTTAAGAATGACGCAAAAACCATAAAAATCCCCACAGTTCAATCTCTGAAATAGTCACATGTTTTTATACATAGTTTTATAACTAGGCACCAATAATGGACCACGCCGAATTATATTGAATAAATAAATTTTGACTAATGAAAGAGTCATAACAAATATATTAAATAGGGGAACAACAATTAAATAATAAATACTTGAACGTGTCTATGTTGCTATAAATACATGGGTATTGAACCACGTAATAATCATTATATTGCTTTTACTTTAATGATTAGTAAATCCCACTCTAAAAATATAAAACTAAAATAATATATTCATGTATATGTGGCCTAGGGATTTATTGGTGTATATTATGTGGCATGTTAATGAATGGGTTGATAAAAATATTTATGAATGTTCATATACCATTATTAGAAGAATTATGTATAGTAAATAAATGCAGTATTTTTTATAGAAAATTCAATGATTATTAATGGGAGTGTATACATATTTTGAATGGTTCATAAAATAATGATGTCTATATGAGGATTATTATTTCCTAATGGTGATTTTTTGGGGGATATTCTGTAATTTCTATCAATGGAACCATATTACTTATCATTGTTGCGGGTATGAGTGTGTGGATTAATTAATATTTTTCACTAATAAAAAATCATTCCATAGGTGATGATAATCATAGTCCATGTCATCAAATATATATTTTTTCAAGGGATGTATAATCTATAACAAGGTAGGATATATTAAAATTTGGGATTTCCTTATTTATTTCTTCTTTAATTCTATTTTAATTAATATTATATTCACTTTTTCTATGAAATATTTTCCAAAATTATATCTGGAAAATAATTACATGGTGATTATAATCACAATATTTTGAGGGAAATATTAAAATAAATATTTTTATTATATTATAAAAATTAATTCCAATGATTTATTTATAATTTAGTTCCAAAAATAAATTATCAACATTTAATTGTTTCAAATTATCTTTGAAAATGAATTTAAAGGAACTATAATATGTTAATTTATTAATGATGAGTCAAATAGATGGTAATTGATTGATTATGATAATCATGAAGAAAATTAATCAAATATTTCACATGATTATGATTTCTTGATTATATTACGAGAAATTAATGTATATTTACTCAATTTTATGTAAGTTATTTTAGTGAAGTTCTTTTTTATATTTTGGATACCATAATTTCGTTTTTTAGGATGCTAGATGTTCTTTTAGATAATCTATATGAATATTAATATAGTGATATTATAAATTATATAATTTTTCAGAAAAAACCTATTATGGTGGAAAATCATGGATTTATAATACTTGATTATGGTGTCATAAAAATAAATAATTACTTTTATTATTTCCATCATTTATAAAATAATATAATATCATGATAAATGAATAATAAATATAAAATACTATGAATTTTTGATTTTCGTTTCTGTGATCTTTGTTGTGTCAAACTGACTACCAGGTTTTGGATTCTCAGTCCCTTCCACAGGGAACTAACATTCTTTTGTTATAATTTTTATTAAGATTTAATATATACACGTATTTTTAGTGAAATATTGACCACGTGATGGAAAAAAGACCTAAAAATGTGTAATTTAATAGGGGGAGCTTTGGTGAGGTGCAATGATGTCCCTCAATGAATCGTAGCCAAAAGATTCCAGAAACATGGCCAACATGTGATAAAAGTTCTCTTTACAGATCTCTATGTCAATTGGGTTTGGATTTACCATCTAAATTCCATGTGTCCGATGAGATTAAATTCCATGTTACTCATTAGATATAAATCATGGGATACACGGTTTAATAAATTCAACAAATTGTTTGAGTTTATGTCACACACTTTATATTTTGGGACTGAGTGATATTGAATATTATATGAATAAATGACTAGTCTGTGAGATGGGACCACATTTCAATTGACATGTTATAAATTCCACAGATATTAGGAAAGGAATCAAATATTTTAAAATATTTCTATATGATTTAACCACATGGAACATAAACATCATTTATTCTAAAAGGATTTCACATAGATCAATAATAAGAGTCAATGTTTATCCAGATTAAATTCATTCTTGCCGGAGTATATTTAGACATGATGTATGATATTATGCACCGTATACCCACACACTATGATATAGTGATAATAATATAATCATTACACATATTATTTGATACTATGTGAGATAAAATAGGAATAATAAACATGTATTTTACATTCTGTCTATAATTAAAACAGTACATCTCATAAATTCAAACTATCCAAGAATATCACGACTTTGTGTATGTGGAGATTAGTTGAATAACTAACTTATTTAACAAATTTTTCTTCATTTTCAAAAAATATTCATTTTATATTATACCCTATTAGACACATCATACATAATAATATTCTCCATAACCTCAAGAATATAAACATTGGAAATTGAAAGCTCAGAGTATTCAAAAGGGTTAATAAAAGAGATATCAATCAAAAATTATAATTGACAAAAAGTTTACCATTTTATATGAAACCATAATAAAGGTAAATTGTAATAACATAATATTCTTATAGTCAACAAATTAGTGATGATAAATCATGAGTTATTGAATGGTTATTATGGAGGAACATTAGTAATTCATGGAATAAATTTGGAAACATATGTCACTAATAATATTGCCTAAAAACTAACATAGTTATAACAATGTGTGAATTTTATAAGAATAAGAAATCATCCTTTATGTCATGGATCAACACCAAGACCATCATCTCATAGTAGATAGAATCACATAATAGATTTCCTTTACTCCCAAATCATTGAGATGTTATCTCATTAGATAAAATGATATACCCAATTAATTTGAAGGATATAACTTACCCACCAATCATATAGAGTATAGAATCCCACTAGTGTTTTGGTTCACACCGTATTCTATATAATATCATAAAATATAAACATAAACGTATCAATAAGTGTTATATAATAGACGTAGACATCATGTAGTGATATACCAAACATCTGTGTGCCACCTGATCTAGAAACCAACCATAATTCAATCATATCTATATAAACATGTGATAATGAAACAATTTACATGAAATGATCATTAATAAATTATGATAATCCTTCTATAACAGGAATGTGTAATGTATTATTTTATAATAACCTTAGTAAATCATATGAAACTTTAAAAATTGTTCATATAGATGAAATATAATATTTTAATTTATTAAAAAATTATTTTCAATTTAACAATATATAATTATTTTTTGATAAAATTATTTTTTAATGAAAAGTATTTTTAAATTAATGGTAAGAGAATTTACATTGGAAAACCTTGAAAATTAGAGTTGAATTTTATGAATGTAATTTTTTGAACATGAAGGGAAATTTTATTTGTACAGATAATATTTAAAAAATATATTCACTAACAAATATTTACAAAAAGAATAAACATAATTAAAAATAACCCATATAGAAAAAAATTACAAGAAAGTAAATTTTAAAATAAAATTACCATATATAATAATATATGGATATATATGGACATATATGAAAACAAGTTAGTGTATATATTCATGGAGGAGAAATATTACAGAATAAAATGAAAAGATAAAATTGGTCTCATTTATGAGAATTACATTGGTTGAATTGTGATCTAGAGGGAGGGGAAATGGTAATGATATATACTAATCACATAGATAACTATTGAATAATAAAATAGATTGGTTTTTCGATTGATATAACAAAGGATTTTCCATAAATATAAATTTAGTAATAACAAATCTATATTTCATTGTGTGGTTGTTATAGAAATCCATACAATATAAGTAATACTGGAATACAAATACTTTAAAGAGATAACCATAGATTTATTTATAATTCTAATTAATGTACAAAAAATAATGATCAAATTCATGTATAAGATAATTATAGGCCACAAAAAATAATACAAACACAATGATTAAATTCTTATAAGGATACACAGTAGTAGAAATATAGTGGTCATATTGTTATGGGGATCTAATGTAGTGTCAACCATGAGACTCAGAGCATAAAATGCCGAATCATTGGGTGGGGTACCCAAATCATGATAAAATAATATAGGGGTTTTCCTAACAGTCCCATGACACTAGAAAGTCTATAACTTTTTATAATTTATATCATGTGTAGAGTCGGTTAGTGGAATTTGTGACATGTATTTTTCAATTATATATATTTTAGGAGATAACCCATAGGGTGAAAGGAATTCCATGAATGGAATCATTAATCATATTTGAGGTTCATACAATGATTGTGATGTTTCACTTCTGGGAAAGGTATACTTCTAGACCATTCATTATGGCTTGGATTTCAGTAATGAGCGAATCACATGGACCATAGAAAATATTGAAATCCATAAGATCTATCCCTTTTTGGTCGTTGACCATAAGAATAATCTTATAAGATTAATATTATAAGATACATACACATTTATTTTGAGGCCTTTGGTTGGTGGATGATATCTTATCAATATACCTTTATTGATTATACACATGGAAGAAGTATGATCTCTACTACCTGATATGACCCTATAAAAGATGATATTATTTTCCCATTACTTTACTAGGGATTCAATATCTATTATAAGTCATATAGAGCATTCTTTGATTCCAAAGGTCGAGAGGATGATATCTTTTGATAGATATTTATTCCTAGAATTCCATAGAATCCAATAGCTTATAACCAAAATAATATCCCTCATCTTGTAGTACTAATTGTTAGATCACACATAATTAAGAAAATTTGAGAGGAAGCCAACACCAATATTTCCCATTGACTGAACTCTATTGAGAATGAATAATTTTTTAGAAATCATCGCCATCTATTCTCCACTAAATAGGATATTATTAGGTTAATCATCCCACAAACTCTGAAAATTTTTAAAAATTGGAATCATATTTAATCCCATTATTTTTTATTTCATTATCAGTATCTATATATTGATTTATAATCTTATAGAGAAGGATGATATTATTTTTAATGATTTATTTTCACCAAGTCGAAGAGGGGAATTCAGTATGAAAAATGTTAGCATGGGTATCATAAATATATGCTTTTTATGGGGAAAAACTATAAGGGATTCATTAAAGAAAAAGAAATAATGTTCGAAGTTTATATCAATTTGATCGAGTATCTCCCATTGTAGATGATTAAGAGGATAATGGATGTTGATGGTACGAGATCATGCCTGAGAGAAAGAAATGAAAGTATTTATAAACCATTCTATGGCTAGTGTATTCCCCCACCAAATTGTGAATCAAAAAATAATCATACCAAAACCAATGATCTAGCAGGAGTGCCTCTTGAGGACACATATGTGGCCATTGATAGACTGACGATGGAAAAAAACCTTCCCCATTAAATAATCAAGGAAATTGTCATACATCACAAAGATAAAATCATACAATAGAGAATGTCTTTCCATCACCTTCTATGCCCAAATTTCATAAAGACAATGCATGAAGTAGTTCACATTGTAGAGATTTATCCATACACTAACCACTATTTTGGCCTTGCATTTATGTAAATCCCCATTGAACCTAACTTCACCATTAGAGTCCCAAATGATGGAGGATAAGGCCATTTAAATATTCTTGACAACCATTATGGGAGCAAAAATCCTCGATAAACCCTAAAATAAGATAAATGTAAGGACTATATAGATAAGATTGATCCTACCCACAATGGAAATGAAGTGGTTCTTCTAGTTTCTAATGTAACTCATGATCATGTTATTAAACCCATAATAATGATGAGGCTAAACCATTCATGGGGATAAGGGAGGTCTTGGGTAATCTATGGGGAATAATATTTTATGAATTGAAATAATGTCATCGATTATTTTACCATGGTTTTCTATGAAATTAATGGAAAATAAAAATATAAATGCAAGAATTTAATATGTTGAGTATCTCAATGAAATTAAAATTGAGATTATAAAGCCCTTATTTTTTAATAATTTTTATTCTAAATGGAAATTATTTTTAAAATAACAGGCATATAAATACATTTTTAATACTAAGAATGTTTTTTTGGAACCATATTATAAAAAAAATGTTGATTGTGTAAAATTACAGTCATTCATAAATAATTAAAAATTATCATATCTAAATGAAATGGAGTTTAGTTATCAAAATCCCAATAAATATTTAGTTACAAATGAATTATAGGAATTAAAAAATTTATCATGATATTTACATCAATATACCATAAATGAAAATTTAATATTGATAATTGAATTAAATGAGGCAGTGATATCAACATAATAAAGATACATCAATGCAGAATATTAATCATTCCTCATTGAAGGTTATTTGAGATTAATAACTATTATAAACATCATAATTTATGAAGTAGTAAAATTTCTAAAATGTGGCCATGATAAATAAATGAAAATACCAATAATTGAAAGAGTAAATATTACATAATATAAAAATATGATATAATAAAACTAAAAATAAGGAAATAAATATTAATAAGTTATATTGTGTCTCAAATAAAGTAATATGAGTTTATAAAAACCCTTAACTTATTTTACTTGTTATATATATGAATTCCACCATATAATGTAATAAAAAAAGGATAAATAATTATCTATTCAGTATTATTATTTACACAAATTATAAATTATATTAATATCTTATAATCTTTATTACATGGTTTTTACTTATTTTTAGAATATATTTGTAATTTTTTATCATTAGTTTTGGTCATTCTTATTTCTTACAGTATGGTGGTCTCAATCATCATTCCAGGAAAATAATTTAATTATTTAACAAATATTAATGTTAGTTAAATAAATTTTTTGTCAATATTTTTTCCATTCTATGTTCATTTTATGGATGGAATGTGTATGGTTATTGATATTGGAATTTAGGACGAGCATGTTTCTTGAAATTTTCTGAAAACCACATGTTATAGTATATTGATACTTCATTATTTTATACCAATTAAAAAATAAATAGAACAAAAATTTATATCAAATAACATATATTACTTGTATTAATATAATTTAATCATTATTAATGGAAAATTTGACTGTAATATACAATCATTTGTGTAGGTGGTTAAACCATCCCAAACAAGAACATGTTATACTAAGAAATGACTAGTAGTATAGAGTTTTAAAATATTAACATGATTTATTTTAAAAATAAATATCTTTCATATAACATCATATAGGGGTAAATGGTATTTATAAGTAGTTAATATATGAAGGTAACTAAATAATAATTCAAATAATTATGTCCATAGATAAATTAAATCCTCCATATGAGTTCGTTCTGAATGACAGATTTAAAAATACATCGTAGAACAAGCTGTTACTAAATTTATTAGAATTATTTATGAGTGAGAACTTTTGTGGGATTGAATATATTTATTATGTAAAATATGGGTATTCAATAGTTATAGGTGTGTTATTTTTATTGGTTTTATATAAGAGTTACTTCCCAAAAAACTGCTTTATTAAGGTGCATGGTTGTCATTTTATCATAGGAGGTGGATAAAAAGTAGAAAATAATGGATTTAGGTCATTAATACTATCATAAAATTAATTTATAGTTATTTTTATTTCTATTTTAATTATATTTACTACATAAACCCTTTTACCTCATTTTAATAATAATTCTATAACACCATTATCGTATTTAAAATTATTTTTTCCCATGAAAATAAACATGACATTATTAATTAAATTTGAAATTATTTTTCAAAATATGAAATATAATTCATTTGATTAACTTAATAAAAGTGACAAAATAATTTATTATATACAAACACATAACACATAAATGGTTTTTAGGAAAATTTATTTTAATAAATAAAATTTATTTTATTTTTATTAATTTCAGTTAAATAATATCTATATAGATGTTAATTTATTCAATTATATATATATATATATATTATCAATAAATTTAATTATAATCATTAATTAATAATTATTAATATCATTTATGGAGATAAAAATACAATACATATATAAAAAAATTATTTATGAAATATGAATTTTTAACACTGTAATATGTTAACAATATTTTTAAAAAATTAATTATGCATGATTTATTTATGTTAATTTTTTATAATAATTATAATATCATTTCATATAATTTTACACTCCATATATTTTAATGATATATTTCAAATAAAAATACTAATATTTCATAAAAATGTATTTAAAATAAATAATATTTTATCCATGAATTACTAAATTAATTTTCTTAATAGTTACATAATTATTTTGGGGAAATTATTATATTAATTTAATAATAATTCATTTAAATTTATCATTAATCTATTTGAAAATAATTATTTAAGAGTAATAAGTAAATACAAAATAAATTACACACAATAATAATTTATTTATAATTAATTTTATTTAAGAAAATGAATTACTATCTTTTAATAATTTTTATAAATATAACATTTTAAATGAATAAAATTATTTACATGATGAATGTATATATTTTCACATATAGTTAAACATTTTGTACGTTAACTAATTAAAAATAATTCATTACTAAAAACACATTTTCAAGTATTATATAAAATTATTATATACCAAAATATAACAGTCATGTAATATCTACATTACATCTGTTACATCCTATATATTCAAGATATTATATCATCATAAAGAACACATTTTATTATAAATGTCTTCATTTATTAATTTCACAAAATTATTTTTCCATCGATTATGTTTTTTGTCACTATATATTTAGTTGAACTAATGATAATTCTCAAGAGCGAATATGATCCATGTAGTTTCCATGTTTTAATGATATTTTTGTTTTCCATTTATAATGTCATATAAATTTATTCATTTTGGGGGATGTGATCATCCATTAAATACAATCATCAATCGTATGTAATACATTTTTTTTTGTACATTTTCAGTTGTTTTTAAATATAAAATAATGAATTATTTTGTGTTTTATTCATATCATGTATGACTTGTAGTTTAATGAAAAGAATATTTTTGAGAAAAATATTCTAAACTCAAAATTTTAAATATCTATAACTAATATCAATTGTTCAGAAAATCCATATTATTGTCAATAATCAATATAAAATTTATAAATAGATATCAACCTCTCTATCTCAGATTAGACTATGAAAATAATAATTTCCCTCCAAATTTTCATATCTCTATAATTGAGTTTCTACAAGCTATTTGATCTAAATACCCATCTTAATCAGGAATTAAGAATTGTATAATGAATGTAATTTTTATAGGTAGTACATATTTATCCATGATCTTACAGAACGTTATGGGTTGATTATGTATATGAAATGTGATTTTCCTATAGTAAATAAATAATGATGTATACCATAATTATTTTGGCATAATTTAAAAAAATAAGATTTTTAAAAGTGTAAAAAATGTCAATAATCATGATCCCTAAAAACCAAATAGTGGAACAATAACATGTAATATACCTATGTAGAGAATATCACCCTCTATATTATAGATACCCATAATGAGAATTGTATCATAGTGAATAGTGTACCCTAATAGACTATGATTACTCCCCCACCATTGACTTGTAACCTAATGAAATATTTGTTTGTACCCAATGCATTGGTGGGGCTATAACAGACTCACCCACCACAATGTGGATTGATCCCCTTAGGGGTTTTTGTTTTCACCTGATTCCCAATAATTTCTTATGAAATAAAACTAAAAATTTTTATTCTAGCAATTTAACCAATCAAAACATAACATCATGATATACTACCCAAATGTGTTCCTCATGAACTTATAAATAGTTAGAATTCCTTTATATCTTAAATAAACTATTTTAAACAAATGAGTTCCACGAGAACCTCCATGATACATTATATAAATCCATCCGTAAGATGAATTATGATGGAACCATCATAGAATATTCATAATGAGGAATAAGAAATAGTTAATGGTTTTTAAATTAATAAAAAATTCTATAATTACATATTTATAATATTTATTTGAAAAATAAGTTTAAATTTATTTTATTATTTATGAAATTTATTTAAAAATAATATAATCTATAAAATAAAGGAAATTTATTTCATATTAGAAATAAATTGTAAATTCAAGATTATGGTTTTTAAAAAAAACTTATGATGATGTCATGGAAAATAATTTGAGTGGAAAATCATTAGAAATACAACTCTATCATGCTTTAATAATGAAGATAAAACTGAAAAGAAAATAAATAGTATATAAACCATTTTTTAAAATTCCATTAAAAACCTATAATGAAATAAATATTTATATAATGTTATTATAAATTGAAATATAATTATAGATAAGGACATCCATAAAACAATATAATTAAAATTTATATTAATGATAAATATTCAAAACAAAAAATATGGGACACATTCTATCATATTTATGAGCATTATGTTTGAAGAAATACAAACTAATGGATTCTTAAATGGTAATAATACATATAAACCAAATAATAACCCGAAAATAATTATATATATTGGATTTTAGAGATAAATTACATAAAATTTCACCCTAAAAGAAATACAGTCATAAACAATTTTGATATGAATCTGATATTGAAAATGAAACCCTTACAAATATGATTTATTTTTAATAAAAATATCCTAAAAGTGGGAACCAATTATAGATTTATAAATATCTATAATTTCATGAAATATGTGATAAAATAAATCCTAGGTATAATATACACAAAAAAAATATAATTGGTTAATATGGAGTGTTTCTCAATGAAAGAAAAAATGAGATGCGAAAACCAATAAATTGTATCTTACATTTATTTGAAAAAGAAATATTTTATAAAAAAATAAAGTATAACATTATTTATAATACCATAAGACATTAATATTATGATTATTAAATGAAATTAATATCTATGGGTGGGGGAATTGATCATTTACAATGTATTAAAAACTATCAAAACTTAGTACAAATGAGTTGATAAAATAAAATCATCATATATATTAGTTAATAAATAAAATAAAAAATATGAATAAGGGATAATATAAATTATATTTTAATAAAATAAATTAAACATTAATTATATTAATATATTCAAATGGTATAATAAATACACCATGGAAATTAAATTTGGTGCTAAATATAAAACATGGCCAATTAAGGTAAATTGAGATAAAAACCCTTAAAGACACGGTAATTTATGTAATAATAATAATTTAAAAAGGATTTAATGATATTTTAATAATCAAAAAATGAAAAAATAAAATAAAATATGTTAAAACCATCGATATAATCAACTATAAATAGAATTATGATGTTCTAAATGATAAACTATAACCTAGTGAATAGAATTCGAGTTAACAAAAACACATTCATTGTTATATTCCATGATTATATGAACTCTAACAACCATTATAATAAACTATAACTAACTAATTACTAATTTTTGAACCTTTTTTAATCATGTTATATTTTAAATTAATCATTAATAATAATTTTTTATATATTTATTAATTATTTTTATCATATATTGATCATCAAATAATATACGTTTAAAACATTATTTATTTATTTCCATATAGTGCCCTCAATAATCCTTAAATGATCATAATATCATCAATTATAGTATATTAAAGTCAGTTTAGTGATCCTGTTCCAATTATTTATATTACTACCATGACAATTTCATTGAAGGTATGGGTATGTTATGTGAGAATAGAATATATGACGATCAAGATATTCAAATTTTTTATATAACAACAAGTCAGACTTTTTTGATTATTCATTTTTAACCATTTTTTAACTAGAGTCATAACATAAAATAAAATAAAATTTTATAAATTATTTTTTAAATTTAATGATAAATATTCGTGTAGGGTAAAGTTTATATATTATAATATTGTCCATATAACAAGTTGAACTGGCCTAAATGACAACATGTTGAAATAAAAAATGAGATTGAGTTTGGAGTTAATTAATTGTATCATAATTTACAGAGAAAAATAATTATATAAATATAATATTATTATAGTGGATAAATTAATTCCAAAAATTTGGGGATTTCGACGTAGATGAAGAAATCGGTAAATAATCGGGTACTTCATTGATGAATTATCTACATCTTGATACAAATTCCTTCAAAATAATGGAATTAGGGTTCCTTATTAGAACCATAGCCTACCAATAGACTAAAAATATCCCTATAGTGGATTTTTTTTGTATTCAAGAAAGTTTATTTATATTATTGGTTTGAAAAGGGTATATGAGGGGTTATATTATATGTGATTTTTAGTGAAATTTTCAAAAATAAACTTTCCATATTGTGCATGGTTAGAATTTATCCATTGAATGTTCATAAAAAGTAAACCATAATGTATTCTGGAGATGAAAACCTTTATTTTAAAAATTAAATTGAATTTTTATTCATATTATATGTCTTTACAAATTATATAGCTCATTTTACCTCAATTTACTATTACAATGATCATTAAATTTTTTTACATTACTGTTTTTTTGAATGATAAAATAATTAATCAAATTAACTAATTTTCAAATTTGATTCCAAATGTGAAATTTATTTTATTGTTTTCAATTTATAAAATTTATAGTAATTAACTTTAAAATAATTTCACAACATGCACAAAAATATTGATAAGAAAATATTTTATAACAAAAAAGTTATGTAATTTTTTTTATTACATTTAATAATCATCATATGCATGTAAATGTATTGAATTGTGTTCATAATAAGTAATTTAATTTAAAATAAAATTTTATAATTGAATAATTTATTTCTTTATGATAAAATTTCACTAGAAACATAAGAATAATTGTTTGAAAAACAAGTCTTCTAGAATTGAAAGTTTTTATGTTAATTTGGAAAATTAAATAATAAATATATGATTATTTACTAATATAATTATATCAATGAGATAAATTACATTAAATATATCAATCAGATTTTGATAAATTTATCTTTTAAATTAAAAGTGATAATATATAATAAAAATAATGTTTTTAAATAAATTTTTTCTGCCATTATTATTTAAATTAGTTATATTTTCAGTTACATAATTATTTGTTGTATATCATTATCATTTTTTAAAAGTATTTATTTTTAAAATTAAATTTTATAAATAACATTAATTAAGAGTAATAAATCTTTAAAAAAATTGAAATCATAAAACTAGTAACATTATAATGATTTGTGTTATAAAAAATAATTAGTATATTATAATTTGTTTTAAAAATAATTTAATCTATTTTAAAAGATTTATTAATATAAAAATTTATATTAACATTGAAAAAAGAATAAGGTATATCTACTAAATTATTTTAATTCTTTGTCTATAACATGTTTATAGGTATTATACCTAATGACTATATAAACTTTTATAACAATAATATATTAACTTACATCTTAATATTTGTCTCTTTCAATATTTACAAAGAATACTCATCATTAGTATAGATTCATATAATATTTAACAACATGATTACTCCATTAATGTTTTTTTCATTGATGTTTTTTATAACAATGGGGATTCAACTAGGTAAAGATAAACCATCGAGTTAAATTGATTTAATGATAATATTATTTTTCATTTATTTTTTGATTTAAATTTAGGCATATTTGATCGATCTAATCATCCGTGTAATGAAATAATCAGTTTTTTGTAATAAATAGTTTCATATAAATTTTTTTAATATACCATGATAAATGAATAAATTATTTTTACATTGATTCATATCCCATATGAATTATTTTCTATTGTAGATAAATAATATAAAAACATATTCACAAATGGAGAAATTATAGTTTAGGAAAAAAATGGGTCAAAAAACCTAGTGTGTTACACCTTATATACGAGCCACAGACTGGGATACAAGAAATAGATTTTGTATTGACAACACATGTTGATTTTTTAATAGTTTAAAACTTGTCTTGAACCATACAATGACATCCACATTTACATAATATTTTAGTATACATTGTTTATTCTAACCCATGTGCTCATTATGGACAAATATGTTATACATTTAGTGTTTTTCTCATATAGAGAATTTTTATACAAATATTTTCATCATCCATTGTTAATAATTTATGTTTTCAATTAATATTAGTTTCATAGATGTGTTGAGTCGATACAAAGTGTAGAGTATTCTTAGAGAAGACTTAGGGTAGGAAACCGTCCTTTTATTATTTTATTTTGAGAGAATGTGTCCTCAATGGATCTAGTGTAATTGGAAACCCAACCATATTGACGAGGCATTGGTACATAGAATATGGTATAACGATCCAAAAATTTATAAGTAGAAATACATTATTAAAGAAAAAATTTATTCTTATGTATTATAGTTATTGAAAACACACACTAAGTCTTTCATGTTTTACGTTGGACAATTATATAATATACCCATTATTGGATTATCATTCATTAAAGACCATCAATGATAATAAGTTTTTAATGTTGTAATTATATATGGTTTTTAATGTTTACTATATATTATGGGTTACAATAATATCAAATAGACATAAATTTTTGATGCGATATCCTTGAATAATATGATCCTACTTTTTAAATCCCATTAATCCAAGCATCTAAGGGATATATAATCACCATGATTTTACTTTTACAAATCCCAAGATGATATTCTCAAATTTAATCATGTGGATAATTATCATGATATATGTTCAATCATATAGGAATTTCTACAAAAACATGTTCATCTAACAACCTTCCAGAATGTACCACCATTACCGACATTACATATAGGGTTTATGCAGTTTAAATAAGAGGTAATGTACCTTGAACCTGGAAGTATGAATTTCTATAATAATGTTTTAATTTAAAATTAATATATCTATCCCTTATGATTATTAATATATATGTATAAATATTTTTTTGAGAAAAAATTGATTTTGATATAATGGGAAAATTTTATTTCTATGAAATATAAATAAATAAATATATATATAGTTTCAATTTAAACAGTCATTATGATAAATCAATGATTTTGAATGAAAATTTATTATCATTTAAGGGTTTTATTAAATAAAATTATTTTAAATATATAATTTAATATAATATTATGTGTCCTCATGTAATTTTTATAACTTTGAACTATTTATTTAAAAGTGAATGTTAATATAATGATAAAATTATTTTTTAAAAAATAACTGTTTTTGATATATTGAGGACAAAATTATCTAACGGCGAAATTTTATTTTTTTAGATGGTTAAATTATTCTATTATCATTAAATAAAATATAAATATTTGATATATATATATATATCATGATTGTATAATAGCACAAAAATGATGTAACAAATATTATGAAAGTACTTCAAGATAAAAAATAGTTTAATCAAATAAAATAATTTGTTTTTATGTAAAAAAAATTTATATTTAAAACATATGTGGAATATTTGGAATCCTTTATTATGTTTTTAGGTTTTTAAAAACACTTATTATGAACCTTATTCACATCTACATGATGAATGGAATTATATTACTATGTTAAGAACATTGCTTAATAAAATATTCAAAATCACTCCATTATGGTAAAACCCATGTGAAAAACAATGTAATTATTGTAACACCCCAAGCTTCTACGGTATGCTTCTCTTTGAATAATGTGATAACATGTGTTGTACGCAACATTGATTTCTAACACACCACAACCAATCAAACTAATCATTATGAATAGTAATACCTACCTTTTGAAATTATATATATTTTATATTTCAAAATGGACTTCATTTTTGATTTTGGAATATCGAAATTATCCTCAGATGAATTTTTGGTATTTTTCTGAGAACTTCCAATTTTTAAGAAGAGTGAAAAATACTTAAAAACAAATTTTTTATTCAAATTAATTTATAGTGATAAATTATATTATTGAGTGGTTTAAAAGGATAATTAGAATATATTTTTACCATTTTATCCAACAGTGTTCATTAGAATTAATTTCACATTGATATTGGACATAAACAATTGTCAATCATTTGATATATATTGTTTCTTAAAAACACGCAATTTGTTGTGACAGTGGAAATTAATTATAAAATTAATTAATGCAAAATATATGTTTAGAATTTTTTAAAATAGACATCATTTTTGAATTTGGAATATCAATTATAGATTAGGGGATATTTTGGTATATTTCTAAAAAACTTCAATTTTTGATGAATAGTGAAACTACTAAGTGGTAGTTAAAAAACTGAATTTTTCATAAAACGTAATTTTACCGCTTCTGTGATTGGAATTTCGAAAATAAAAGAGACACGGTTAATATTAAGAAGTAAAATGTGGTTCAATGAGATGAAAATAATTTTTGGTGAATAGTAACTTTTTACTTCTATTTACCATGATTAAAAGTAAATAGTGTAATTAAGGGTAAAAATGATATTAATATTACCCTAACACATGTACTAATTCTATTGGAAAAATTAATCTCGACCAAAAACAACCTTAGGAATAAAATATTATCATTTAGGTCTACTTGGATTAGATTAGGACATTTATTATTTTTTAATTGAAAGAAGAGTTAAAAGAGTTAAAATCAAAGTTTATTTACTAAAACATTTTTAATATAGGGTTATACATAATGTATAACCCTATTATAAATCTTCAATAGAAAGATAATAAAATTTACTACATAATGATATTTTATTTATAATTTTTAGACATTATATAATTTAATTTATATATGACACAATGATGATGCAGTAATTACCATAATAGTGAAAAATTAGAGTAATTGATATTATAAATACCCAAATAAATATAATTTGAGACTTTTTATGAATTAAACTAATTTTCTAGTATAATATTACATATTAGAATTGATTTATGTAACTTTTTTCTAAGTAATAATTCTGTTGTGAGTTTCAAAAAAATCAACTATTGAATGGTGTCAAAATTGACATAAAAGGGTTTTTAAAACAAATACTATATTATTAATTGATATTAAATTCATAAAAATCTAAGGATCATCCAGGAGACGTATATAATGATAGGTGTATCATTAATGGACCACTTGGGTGTCTCTTGGATGTATATAGTATGTTTATTAAATATATAATATAAAAATACAAAGTGGCATGGTAAATGTCAAACTAATTAACTAAGAGTTAAAAATAAAATATAATGTTAATATAGTAACCCAAACCTATCTAAATTATATTGGTTGAATTGTTTCCGACCTATCCCAACCTTAACATTTGAATAATCAACTTTTGATCCATTATAAAGCGAATATGTATTTATTATAAATTAATATTTCTAGCTTTTCCAAAGGTCCCCCTCAACCCTCTTATAAAAGGGCACTCCTCATTATCATTTCTTCACACCTTCAAAGCCTTTTGGATCGGCCAAACCCTTCCCAAACGATCTCCCAAATTCCATCAATACAACCTGTAGGCCTTAGTTTGATCAGAAATCCAACCTATGGAGCCATTTTGATCAAATCAAAAGGAAGAACCCGAAGAAGAGGTAATGATTTCACCACACTTTTCCAAGTTCCTTTCTTGTTCCACTTATTCTTCCTTTGTTGTTACCATTATAAAATAATAACTCCAGTATCATAAATATACTTTGATGTTATTATAAATATTGTACAACCATATTCAGTATTCTATCCATCCTTTGAATAACATGTCACCATATGTGCGTACGTATGACTTACCGTCTCCACGTCGTGGTGTAATTGTTATTTAATAAATTATTATTTGAATGGTTATAATAATGATGTGTAATTAAATTAAATAATAAATTTAAAATGATAATGATTCTGCATATATGATATAAGATCCAATTATATATTATTTTAATATCAAAAGAATGATATTGTCGCTCCTGCGTACGTACGGATTACCGTCTCCATGAACTCGATGAGATTCATTCTCCATCATATCCATTCACGTATAATTCTAATTTGATGATTAAAAACAATATTTAAGTACTTGATATCATTCTGGATATGAATAATATACATCCCATTAATAACAAATATGGCTCACATAATAAATAATATAAAGTAAAATGAACCCGTTAACACCAGAAATGATGATAATTCTAAGATATTATTAACAACTCAATGTTAAAAGATCATATATGATATCATATTAATTCATATGATTCTTGTATAATTAAATAACAATTATTTCACCATTATACAGGAGGTTAACCTACCGTTGACCAAGGAAAATGTACAAAGTACGGGGTTTCTTATCTCACTTTTAATTCCGTGAGAATTCCATTGTTCACCACTTATTTATTACATGTGGTGTATGTTTACTGGCCATGATTGTATTCATTGTGTCATATACATTAATTTATGGGTATTTACATCATCATTTTATGATCCTTCTTTCATGGGTGTATGTTTCATAAGTTATCAAATCGATAAGGGAATTTGAAATTTCAATTCCCATTTATTCGTCTTTACGCAAACTCCATTGATTATTTTACTCCGACATTATGTGTGGAATCACAATTCATTTTCTTATGTCATAATTTACACTCCCCTTATCTGTGGATATAATTTTTATACACATAATCACTCCATTGAAAATTTCTCAAGTCATCTATATGAATTTGATAAGAGTAATTTTAACTCATTCTGCATTTGTTGTGTTAAACATCCAATTCATTGGTGTTGTTTTTACAAGATTATGTGTGAATGTTCATTGATTTTTTTACACTGAATATCCAATCATATTTAGTGTATTTATATTTTTCACACATAACTATGTCGTTGATTTATCCTTAACCTAAGGTTATGACCTTTATGAGAGATTTCATCTCAATTTACATTCCATTGAGACTTCTTTGTTGATATACACCAAATCACTTTTATGCGCTGTATATAATGTACTTTGACATAGAATATCATGAATCCCTTTATTCTCATGATATTAAAATATTTTTATTACCTCAATTATTTTTATCAAGTGTCTTCTCTTGGTTAGAAACTCTAACAAAAATACCATTTTTAAATGTTTTAAATACTTATTCTTCTAAATCTTGCTCATTAATGTCCATGATTTAAAAAATGTTTTAAGGATTTATTTATATGGAAATTAATGTTTTTAAATTAAAAATCCTTTTAAAAGTTTCAAAGTGGTATCGTAAACTTTGATTCAAAAATCTATTTTTAAATGGCTTCTTGACAAATAGTGTGACTTTTAAATGATTTCAAGATAAAGGGGGATATTTCACTCAAATAGTTTTGATGATTATTTTCATCTATGTCAATATAATTCACTATTCTTGATTGAGTTGAATGTGATACAATACAATCTTTCATATAGTATCGAATGAGTTATGTTTGACTGTGGATGCGCTATTTTTATACCATTCAAGGTTTGTGGTTAAAGTATTGACATTTCGTATGCTAGTTTTAATACGAATGTTTATGTTATGTTTAAGCCTGTTCATATGAGGAATGCATTGGACTTAATAAGTGATGGGTGGAGCCCGATATAGCTCCTCGATGCATCGGTAGGTCTAATGAGACAAACTAGTGTCTTGGGACAAGGCCTTGGCAAAATCTCATTTTTAGTCTTGGCACGAGGCCTTGGATATGTGGTTATGATAGTCTGGCATTATGAATTACATCATTATGAAAGTGGTTATTGATATTGTATGTGATTATTCGATTAGTATAATATCCATGTGAATAAGTAAATGGAATTATTTCATTTTACTTTTTCCATACTATGTTGAAGTTCAATTTTAAAAGGATTTTGTTTTAGTTATAAACTGCCTTAAGTGTTTATGATTATCTATGAAAGCTTCTGCTATAATTTTATCCTTATAAGGCATATGATCTCACCCCTTTCAATGTTTTATTTTTCCCAGGATTATGAAAAAGAAATTTATGAATGACTTGCAGGGATAGTATGAGGGGATATGAAGACAAGATGTTTTTTTATGATGTAATGTAAAATTTTATGAATGTATCTAGTGTTTCCAAGGCTACAAAACTGATCAGTCTTTAGAGACTTGACCATTCTTGTGATCATGCCAATGTTATGTAATAATGCACCGAATCTGGGTAACTGGAGTCGGGGTGTTACAGTTGGTATCAGAGGACGTTTAGTACAAACCTTGGAAGCTAGATTTAGATAAACTCTGATTAGAGCTCGTAGAACTAAGATGAACATTGGGGATTAGTATAGAAGAACTTCCTCGAATATTGGTATTGTAGAGATTTTGTGCGTTTTCCGAGCAATACATCACTGTCTGGATACGAGCAGGTAGAGGCGGCTCTGGCACAAATGTACCTAGGGGTAAAACCCGAAAACACCACTTTGAGCTAGACTCGAATGGGAACTGGTGCATGACAACGGGCCTTGCTGCACTCTTGGTTATGACAATCCCATGGGATATGCTTAGTATAATTTACATTTTCTTTACAAACCGATTTGATGTATTATATATATTAGATGAAAATAAATGACCATGGTTAATCCTAATGTGTTTCAAATTGAGAATATGGTGACATGTTAATCTCTAAATGATTTTATGACTACTGTTAATCACACAATGATTTCTGGTTTTAGTCAATGGCTGGATTCCAAGGAAGTCATAGTGACTTTGAGAATGATGTACAAGGTGGGAATGGTGGTGGCAATGAGCAACAAAAAGGAATGTTGATAGGCGTAAAAGATATCGTCCTTATGAAAAAACAATTTTCCAAAAATATGATCATCAATATATATATTAACCAATTCACGAACTCAAAAAAGAAGAGAAAGGTGATGAATGATAAGAGATCTAGCAATGGGGACCATGGAGAAAATAACCCTCAATTTCCATCATGCAAGAGATGTGGTAGGAGACACCCGAGAAAGTGACTCAATGGGACCATGAAATGCTTTACGTGTGGGAAGGAATGGCATAAAGTGAATAATTGCCAAAGAAAAATTAAGAGTACTATGGATGAAGATAAAAATGGTCCCAAGAGTCCATTTACAGTCATTTGCCGTAAATTTAGGGGACCTGGCCATTACCCGAGTGAATGCCTTATTCTATAGGATATTTTCATGGTCAAAGAAGAAGCTATGTTGAAATAAATGGTTGGAGAAATGTTTAAAAAGTATTAGTGCTCCTTTTTGATGGATTTACTTTGGAATAATATTCTCTTGTATTTTTAACCCTACATTTTGCCATGTGAGAATGATATTTGGGGAATAATTATCTTTTCACTTGTTAATATAGTTATAAATAGCCATTTGGTTTTACATGATCATTGGTGTTTCAGAGAATTATTAGTTATTATAATTTAGAATGAAAATGAAAGGTATGATATAACATTTGTGGTTAAATTATGTTATGGTATTTTGAGGAATTTATCTCATTTTGGTAATGTTATAAAATATAGTTTTTTCAAAAAGACAACACGTAGACCGTGTGACAACCCGTCGCGTCGGACAAAGATGTGAGAATCGAACCCACAACCAAAGTGAGAGTGGGATTTATCACCTACCACGGGACTACGTGAAGTCCCTGGTTAGTGTGACTATTATTTTTAATTAAATGATTTTATTTATCAATAATAATTTTATTTGGGATATTATTTCATATCAAATGAATACCCATAGAATAGGAAAATGATTTTTGTGATTAAGGGATAAATGTTATTTTGGAAGTTATTCACTTTGTTGTGAACACTATATGCCAAAGGAAAATATAGTAGTATGTGATTTCATTTTAGGAGTAATGGTGGATTTTTATCTATGTTTTTATTGTGGATTTATAGTGATTTGGGTTATTTATGGAAATTATTAGGTTAATTACTTTTAAGTATGCGACTTTAAGAGTAATTAATGTTATTTGGAGATACAATTTAATGCGGAAGACTACATTATTAAAATTTTTGGGTTTCATTATTAGTTTGGATTATATTAAATGATTTTAAGGACAATTGATTATGGAATGGTATTTATTTAACTTTGGGGTATTGATGGCTAAATTTTAGAAATTAAAATTAGTGTTTTTTTTCATTAATGGAATATCTATTTGGGGGGTCATCAGATATTATACTAACCATTTTGGTTTTTATTAATCTCTAAAGACAATGTAAATATATAGTTTATCCTACATGGATCATGTATTTATATAGAAGTTTATTGTAGCTCATTCATTGTGACCAAGTCTTCTTGAATGCCCATTGTTCAAAAAATTGAGTTAGTGGTAAAAAGTTATTAAATAATGAAACTCTACTTAAAAAAGTAATTATATCTCTTTATGTTCTTAGTCAATATCATAAATGAATTACTCGTCCTTATGTAATGTAACATAAAACAAAAAATTTTGTCCGTTTACGTTTCCTACTGGGAGACTAAGGACCGTTTGTCCCAATATAAGTTTGTGATTTTCTTATTGTTAACTTTCTGGTGATCATTATTTCTATCCCTCTCCATCAGAACATTAAACTTAGCTTATCATAAATATCCATGTTTTCCTACATGGAATCTGAGTATGGGTTATCTTGGTTGACCTTTATACCTATCTTTCTTTATTTTAATGTGATAGTTTTATTTACACTTTTTTTCTAATGCGGGACTTTCCATTATATTCCCAAGCACAATTTTAAAGATTTCGAACACGCAATATATTGAAGGAGGGGAGAATGTAACACCCCAAGCTTCTACGGTACGCTTCTCTTTGAATAATGCGATAACATGTGTTGTACGCAACATCAAGTTCTAACACACCACAACAAATCAAACTAGCCGTTATGAATAGTAATACCTACTTTTTGAGATTATATATATTTTATATTTCAAAATGGGCTTCATTTTTGGTTTTTTAATATTGAAATTATCCTAATATGAATTTTTGGTATTTTTCTGAGAACTGCCAATTTTTATGAATAGTGAAAAATACTTAAAAACTACTTTTTTAATGAAAATAATTTATAGTGATAAATTATATTATTGAGTGGTTTTAAAGTATAATTAGAATATATTTTTACTATTTTATCCAATGGTGTTCATTAGAATTAATTTCACATTGAAATTGGACATAAATAATTGTCAATCTTTTGATAAATATTGTTTCTTAAAAACACGCCATTTGTTGTGACAACAGGAATTAATTATAAAATTAATTAATGAAACATATATGTTTGGAATTTTGTAAAATAGTCATCATTATTGAATTTGGAATATTAATTATAGCATAGGGGGAAATTTTGGCATATTTTTGGAAAACATCAATTTTTGATGAATAGTGATACTACTAAGTGGTAGTTAAAAAAATGAATTTTTCATAAAACATAATTTTACCGCTTCTGTGATTGGAATTTCGAAAATCTGAGAGACACAGTTAGTATCAAGATTTAAAATGTGGTTCAATGAGATGAAAATAATTTTTTATGAATAGTAACATTTTACTTTTATTTACCACGGTTAAAAGTAAATAGGGTAATTAAGGGTAAATATGATATTAATATTACCCTAAAACATGTCCTAATTCTATTGGAAAAGTGTATCTCGACCAAAAACAACCTTAGGAATAAAATATTATCATTTATGTTCAATTGGATTAGATTAGGACATTTATTATTATTTAATTCAAAGTAGAGTTAAAAGAGTTAAAATCAAAGTTTATTTACTAAAACATTTTTAATATAGTGTTATACATAAGATATACTCGATTGTAAATATTCATTAGAAAGCTAATAACATTTAATACATAATGATATTTTATTTATAATTTTTAGACATTAAATAATTTAATTTATATATGACACAATGATGATGTAGTAATTACCATAATAGTGAAAAATTAGAATAATTGATATTATAAATACCAAAATAAATATAATATGAGTCTTTTTATGAATTAAACTACTTTTATAGGATAATATGAAATATTATTATTGATTTAATTGAATTTTTTCTAATTAATCATTCTGTTATGAGTTTCACAAAAATCAACTATTGAATGGTGTAAAAATTTACATAAAAGAGTTTTTAAAACAAATACTATATTATTAATTGATATTAAATTCTTAAAAATATATGGTTCGGCCAAGAGACTTATATCATGATATATGTATCATTAATGGACCAATTTGGGGTCTCTTGTATGTATATAGTAAGTTTATTAACTATTTAATATAAAAATACAAAGTGGCATGGTAAATGTCAAACTAATTAACTAAGAGTTAAAAATACAATATAAGGTTAATATAGTAACCAAAACCTGTCTAAATTATATTGGATGAATGGTTTGAGACCTCTCTCCACCTTAACCTTTGAATAATCAACTTTGGAGCCATTAGAAACTGAATATGAATTTATTATAAATTAATATTTCTAGATTTTTTAAAGGTGCCCTCACCCCTCTTATAAAAGGGCACTCCTCCATCTCATTTCTTCACACCTTCAAATCCTTTAGGATCGTCCAAACCCTGCCAAAATACTCTCTCAACTTCCCTAGCTACAACATATAGGCCTTATATTGATCAAAAATCCAACCTAAATAGCCATTTTGATCAAATCAAAAGGAAGAACCTGAAGAAGAGGTAATGATTTCACCACCCTTTTCCAAGTTCCTTTCTTCTTCCACTTCTTCTTCCTTTTTTGTTACCATTATAAAATACTAACTCCAGTATCAAATATATACTATGACGTTATTATAAATATGGTACAACCATATTCAGTATTCTATCCATCCTTTGAATAGCATGTCACCATACATGCGTACGTATGGCTTATTGTCTCCACGTCGTGGTGTAATTGTTATTGAATAAATTATTATTTGGATGGGTATAATAATGATTTGTAATTAATGTAAATAATAAATGTAACATGATAATGATTCTATATATATGATATAAGATCCAATTATATATTATTTTAATATCAAAATAATGATATTGTTGCTCGTGCTTACGTATGGACTACCGTCTCCACGAACGTGATGAGATTCATTCTCCATCGTATCCATTCAAGTATAATTCTCATTTGATGATTAACAATAATATTTAAGGACTTGATATCATTCTGGATATTAATAATATACATCCCATTAATAACAAATATGGCTCACATAATAAAGAATATAAAGTAAAATGAACCCGTTAACACCCAAAATTATGATAATTCTAAGATATTATTAACAAATAAATGTTAAAAGATCATATATGATATCATATTAAGGCATATGATTCTTGTATAATTAAATAAAAAAAATTTCACCATTACACAGGAGGTTAACCTACCGTCGACCAAGGAAAAAGTAAAAAGTAAGGGGTTTCTAATCTCACATTTAATTCCGTGAGAATTCTATTGTTCACCACTTATTTATTACATGTTGTGTATGTTTACTGCCCATGATTGTATTAATTGTGTAATATACTTTAATTTATGGGTATTTACATCATCATTGTATGATCCTTCTTTTATGGGTGTATTTTTCATAAGTTATCAAATCGATAAGGGAATTTGAAATTTCAATTCCCATTTATTTTGCTTTACGCAAACTCCATTGATTATTTTACTCCGAGATTATGTGTGGAATAACTATTCATTTGCATATGTCATAATTTCCACTCCCCTTCTCTATGGATATACTTTTGATACACATAATCACACTATTGATAATTTCTCAAGTCATCGATATGAATTTGATAAGAGTAATTTTAACTCATTCTCCATTTGTTGAGTTAAACATCCAATTCATTGGTGTTGTTTTTACAAGATTATATGTGAATGTTCTTTGATTATTTTACACTAAATATCCAATCATATTTAGTGTATTTATATTTCTCACACATAACTATGTCGTTGGTTTATCCTTAAGCTAAGGGTATGACCTTTATGAGAGATTTCATCTCAATTTACATTCCATTGACACTTCTTTTTTAATATACACCAAATCACTTTAATGTGGTGTATATAATGTACATTGACATAGTATATCATGAATCCCTTTATTCTCATGATATTAAAATATTTTGATTACCTCAATTATTTGTATTCAAGTGTCTCTCTCTTGGTTAGAAACTCTAACTAAAATACCATTTTTAAATGTTTTAAAGACTTATTCTTCTAAATCTTGCTCATTAATGTCCATGTTTTAAAAATTGTTTTAAGGATTTATTTATATGGACATTAATGTTTTAAAATTAAAACTCCATTTAAAAGTTTCAAAGTGGTATGGGAAACTTTTATTAAAAAATCTATTTTTAAATGGCTCCTTGAGAAATATTGTGACTTTTAAATGATTTCAAGAAAAAGGGGGATATATCTCTCAAATAGTTTTGATGATTATTTTAATCTATGTCAATATACTTCATTATTCTTGATTGAGGTTAATGTGATACAATACAATATTTCATATTGTATCGAATGAGTTATGTTTGACTGTAGATGTGCTATTTTTATACCATTCATGGTTTGTGGTTAAGGTATTGACATTTCGTATGCTAGTTTTAATAAGAATGTTTAGGTTATGTTTAAACTTGTTCATATGAGGAATGGATTGGACTTAATAAGTGACAGGTGGAGACTGCTATAGCTCTTCAATTCATCGGTAGGTATCATGAGACAAACTACTGTCTTGTCACAAGGATTTGGCAAAATCTTATTTTTAGTCTTGGCACGAGCCCTTGGCTATGTGGTTATGATAGTCTGGCATTATGAACTCCATCATTATGAAAGTGGTTATTGATATTGAATGTGATTATTCGATTAGTTGAATATCCATGTGAATAAGTAAATGGAATTATTTCATTTTACTTTTTCCATTCTATATTAAAGATCAAGTTTAAAAGGCTTTTGTTTTAGTTATAAACTACCTTAAGTGTTTATGCTTATCTATGAAAGCTTCTGCTATAATGTTATCCTTACTGAGCATCTGAGCTCACCCCTTTCAGTGTTTTAATTTTCCCAGGATTATGTGGAAGTAATTTATGAATGACCTGCAGGGATAGTATGAGGGGATATAAAGACAAGATGTTTTTTATGATGTAATCTAAAATTTTATAAATGTATCTAGTGTTTCCAAGGCTACTAAACTAATCGGTCTTTAGAGACTTGATCTTTCTTAGATCATTCCAATGTTATGTAATAATATACCGACTCTGGGTAATTGGTGTCGGGGTGTTACGATGATTGTGGTTTTCATTAGATTATGAGTAATATTCAAAAACCTATTTATATAAATTAAAAATAAATTCCAAAATATTATTATTTAATAACCAACAAAAAAAATTTATTTTTACTAAAACCCATTTATAATGATGCTTATCATTCCATCCTTAAATATTTCTCAATCACGGTGCTTCCATTATATAAATAAAATTGACCATTTAATTTGGAAGGTTTCTTCCAATGTATAAGAATATATCAATATATTTTTTATTCAATTATTTTTTTCAAATTGTTTTTATTTCCAACTTTTCCTATAATAATGCATTTATGCACCCATTTACTTATGATTACAATGTAATGTGTGGCCACATTTCACTCCCTTGAAACCCTTAAATGATCCTTTATTTGAAATTGTTATGCTGTATAAATTATGTTGTGATTTTCCAGGATAAACGTGTGGGTTTTGAGTACCTATCCATATTTCTATTCGTGGGTAACCACCGATATGTATCTATACTTAATTGAATGAGGTCATGATTATGATAAAACCATAAACCATAATACTTAAATTAAGGTGATGAAATATTTTCTTATTTAATATGATCTACAAAGAACACAATTTAATGCACACAATATGTACATGATATTATGGACCGAAATTATATATATCTCCAATGTATTGGGTGATTTTTTATATTATGATATACCATGTGTGGTTTACCAATATTTTTCAAATGAACAATATGTTATGTTGTATTAGTGTTTAATCTGGACAAATGCTAATTTTATAATTTTTATATTTTTTCCCCAATCCAATGATTTCTTTGGTTATCATTATATATCATTTTTAGAAGGACATTTCAGAATCCGATATTATTCATACATGAATACTACATCATTTTTATCATAGAAAACATAATTTTAAAACTATCAAAAATAATATGTTTTATTATATTGGAAAAATTTATATCCTACCACACATAGACATATTAAAATAATAAAAATATTTAAATCCTAATTATTTATATTATTGAAGTATAAAATTTTCCTTACTAAAAGTAATCAGATTAGGATATGCATCAAATAAAGGGTTATTCTAAAATCATTGTGAGTAGATGATTAATTGATAAGAATCAATAATAAATTTCTGAGAACTATGAATTTCATCATATCATATGTATGAGATCATCAATATAAGAGTAGGGGAAACATTTTTTCAAGGATTGTAATGTGAAATTTTCATAATAATGAAACATAATAACACAGTGGTGAGCAACCAAAAATGGTTTTGAGAAAGACAACCATCATGTTCATGCATAAAATGTTTTCATAAATCATAACATCATAACATTCAAATAATATGAAAACATATTCATATATATTACACATAATCTTAGGTGATATATCAAGTTATCTAGTTTATTCATGAAATATATAATTTCGTTCTTACTCATCACATTACACAATGTTCATAATCATACATGTGATATAGAATGTAGAATAATAATTATACTTAAATAACTCCATGGATAGGAATATGATTCATAATGTTTTCCTAAATCATAAACTCAGGAGTATCCTCTTAGATTCCCAACTGAATAAGAAAAATCATAAATTCTCATAACACATCAAAATTGTTTAATGGGATAGGAAAAAACCCTATATGAGTCAATCTGACTATTTTTAAATTATGTACCATTTAAAAATGATTTTTAAATATCCTAGAAACCATTTGAAAATTGATGATCCATGTATATCTCAAAAAATAAAATGTAATTGATATTGTAAGGATGCTTTAACATCATTAAAATAAAATCAATAAATAAACCAAAGTGAATGAGGAGAAATAAAATAAAGGATTCTGGGGTCAATAATACCCTATAACACACAAAGCATCACTGGTATGCTTCCTTTTAAATAACACAATAGCTTTCGCTTCACACATCATCGAGCTCGAGCTCACTGTGACATATCAAACTAGCTATTTAAAAAACGGCTATGAATAATATTAACTAAATTATGAAATTTATAAATTTTATTTTTAAAAAAGATTTTATTTTTGAATTTGGATTATCAAAATTAATTTATGGGTATTTTTTTATTTTTCAGAAACATTTCAATATTTGATGAATACTGATTAATACAACATAATTTTTACAAATTGAAATTTTTATTTCATAATTTATTTTAATTTAAATTAATATTAATGTCAAAATAGATTTATAATAAATATATTAGTACAATATAGGTCATATGGATAATTTTTATAATATTATTAGTTATAAAAATGTTATTAATCGTTTAAACTTCACTTTTAACTACCTACTATACACATCAATAAATTTTCATTAAATGTAATTTTACCACTTTTGTGCAAGGAGATTCAAAAAAAACACAGATACATATTTGTAATGAGTATAATGAATGAGGTCTTATTGGATCAAAATAATTTTTGCTGAATAATATATTTTTATATTTTATTTACTATTGTTTAAGGTAAACAAGATAATTAAAGGTAAAAATTATATTTTAATATTTCAATATTATCCTAAAACATGACTTAATTTCACTATATAAGTTTTTTTCAACCAAAATCATCCCTCGGTCAAAAATATGATCATTTTTAAGCCACATATGTTAAATTATGACATTTATTGTATTTTACCTAAAGAAGAGTTAAAACTTATATATTCAAATTTTAATAACTGTAATATTTTTATTTTGAGGATATATAAGTGATATGGTCAACTATAACTTTTATTAAGTTCGATAAAATCAATATATATATAAATTAATTTTATTTATAATTTTAAAAAATATATAATTAATTTAAACCATGATACAATAATGAAAAATTAATTGAATTATTAAAAGAGTAATCAGTAAAATGATTTAAAAAAATAAAATAAATTTAATTTGAAATAATAAAAATAAAAAATTTATAGATAACATATACATGATAGTGAAATATTGGGAGTATTTTTTCCATGGTATCATATTGGATTTGATTTTTTAAAAAATGAAAGTATTGAATAGAATCAAAATTGACATAAATGAAACATTAAAAAGAATAATATTTTATTAAATGATATAAAATTCATAAAAGTCAAAGGATCTGAAAAATTACATGGATAATGATATATATGATATAAATTACCCAATAGTGGTTATTATTCCATTTTATAGTATCTATATTAACTCTATATTATAAAATGACACGAGAACTCTATAAGAGTTAAACTGATTAACTAATATATAAATCCTAATGTTATGTTTAATTTTATGTACAAAACATGTATAAAAAATATTTTTATAGAGGATACATACCTATAATCATCAAAAAATTAAAATCACTCACTTTGGAGATATTTTAATCCAAAATTCAATTTATAATAAACTAAATGATTTGTAGTTTACAAAAACGGCCCTCCCCACAATTATAAAACAAAAGCTCTCATTATCGATTATTCACACTTATAAAACCCTTTGGATCATCAAAATCCTTACCAAAACATCTCACAAATTCCATAAATTAAACATGGAGTCCATAATGTGGGCACAAATCCAACCAATGGAGCCCTTTTGGTAAAAGAAAAAGGGGATTCTAAATGAAGAGGTAATTGTTATACCAATTCCATTTAATTTTTCATCATCTACATCCTATTATTTTTTTATTATAATATAAATGTAAACAATCAAGTACCATATAAATTATAATAATTACTTATGACTATGTAACAACCATATTTATTCATTTATCCATCAAAAAAATAAAAATATCATTTTGTGTGCATACGTACGACTTACAGTCTCCACTTAGTGGCGTAATTTTTTATTCAACACATAATTATTTCGGTCGGTATACTGATGAGTATAATTGATATAAATAATGATTAGAACATGATAATTATTTTTCAATATTAATATACAATTCATGTAAATAACATTTTTCCTTTTAGTAAATGATATCATCCCTCGTATGTATCTACCACCTACCATCTCGACGATTTGATGAGATAAATTTTCTACATTAACTATTCCATAATGGTCATCACATTTATAATTTGAGTAAATATAATGTTTTTTATCTTATAATGATTATTTATATGTATATAATACATCTTACACTTAAAAACATGACTTTCACAACAAAACATTTCTAGGAAAATGATGTAGTTAACAAAAGAAACAATAATAACAACAAAATTTTGTTAGAAAAATGATATTAGGGGATCATATATGATATCATAAATAAGGATATTATTATTGTATAATTTAATATGATACATTAACCATTATAAAAGAGTATAATGAACCATTGACTAATTGAAAGTACAGGGTAAGGATTAATTTCAATATATCATTACTATTGGAGGTTGTTTATACGTAAGTATCTAATGGGACATATTTATAATCCATATACATGTTTATTAAATTGTATTTCTATATCTTCTATTCAAAAATATATAAATTAATTTTCACCCATTTTTTACATTTTATAATTTTTTTGGAAGGAATCATTATATTAAATTCTAAACGAGTTACATTATGTCATTTTCAAAAAATTATGTAAACAATGTTTTTTAACTTATTTAACGCAATTGGCTATTTTACTCCATTATAATGCCATAACCTTTTTTGGAATCCCTTATAATATTATGATGTTATTTTCAAAATGAAGGTTTTATTTTATAAATCAGTGTCCTTTAAATGATTTTGTAGTAAAATGAGATATTTCTCTCATAGAGTTAATGATTTTGTTAGATTATTTTCACCTCTATCTACATCATTTATTGGATTTTATTCTTTATTATGAATGATTTGTTATTATACAATCTTCTATATTTTCATGAAGGTTTTGCGATATATTTTACTATGGATGTGTTATATTGATACCATTATTCGTTTAATTTTAATGTATTAACCTTTAATTTTTCAGTTTTAATATGAATTTTTATGCTATGTTTTACTCATTTCATAATAGTATTGAATTGGACTTAGTAAGAGAACGGTGGGGCCAACTATAGAACTTGATGAATCGATAGGTCTCATGAGAAAAACTAGTATATAGGTACAAGGCATTAATGATGTTGTTATTTATGGTCTGTGCATGAGTCTAGGATAGTATTGTTTTGATGTTGGACATTATGCATTCCAATTATTTGAGATTAGTTATTTATGTTATATTTAATTATTCAACTTAAAAATTATCAATGTCAATGATTAAATTGAATTATTTGATTTATTTGTGGCATATTATAATGAATATCATGTCTAAATGTCATGTGTTTCAGTTTAATACCTTGAATTAAAATGTTTGTGCTTTTTTTGATAGCATACGCTATATTTTTTATCCCTACTGAGAATTTGAGGTCACCACTTTTATATGTTTCATTTTTCCCCATGATGCGATGAAACATATTATGAATGAAGTGCTAGGATAATCTAATGGATTTGAATTTTAAAGGATACACTTTCCTTATTCATTTAAATATTCAATGTGAAACATCTATTTGTATCTTGATTTGTCATGGATATTAAAATATTATGTCCTTTGGGATTTTATTTTAAGGGGATCATGAAAATGTAATAAAATAATACATGGACTCTATGTAATTAGTTTCAGGGTATTACAATTGATATTAAAGGAAGATAATCACAAACCATAAAAATTATATTTTAAAAAATCATTATTGAAGAACATGAACCTAAGATATACATTAAGGATATGTATAAAATAAAAACCCATAAGTTTGGTAAAATTGATATTTTGTGGGAATTCCTAGAAAATAAACCCCAGTCTAGATACTACAAGTTGAAAATTTTTCTAGAACATATGTAAAGATGATTAATAACTCTAAAAAGGTGTTTTATTCATGAATCAAGGAAACTTAGTACATGATAACGGGCCATACAACATACCTGGACTGACACTCTTAGTGGGATATTCTAAGGATAATTCACATTTTCTTTACAACACATTCTGATGGATTTATTCAAAATAGGACTGAAAGAACCTATTTTGCAGTTATGGATTTGATATGAATAATTTTTTCAATTTATGTTATGTATTTTACTATTTTAGACTTATGAATTACGATTCCTAAACTAATATATTGAATTCCATTATTTAGAAATGGCTCTTCGTGTATGTAATGTAAATCGTAACAGTACATGTAATCCATGTAGGGATTTCCCTCATATTCAGGATAATGATAGAGGTGTTGGTGATACAACTAGTGCTGAAGAACATATAGCCATACAAGGACCACTGACTCTGGTTACAAATTATAACATTACCATAAGAAGCATCCTAATCGACAATGCATAGGATCAATGTTATTAAACATCATGATACAATAACGTCCAACATTATATGTGAAAAAATACATTATTTTCAATGCAATTGATAAATTACTTTGTGAAAATATTTGTTTCTTTTGGGAGTAATGAAATGGAAATTTTTTTATTGTATTCTATCGTGTATTATGAGATTTAGATCAAAAATGGTCATTAATTCAAAACATTAAGGTTGATGAAAAGGTAGAAAACATATAATGGTTTCAATTTAAATATCCCTTCCTAGAAAAATAAATTTTTCTTCATCTATGATAAGATATAGAGAAGAAATTTTTGAGTCTGAGGCATATAGAGGTTGAGAATTCTTCAAGGTATAAAAAAAAATCATAGGGTTGGAAAGTAATGCTACTCATTACATATGTAACCCTTGAATTAAGATTGATTGATTCATTGAAATATTAAAACCCTTCCTCTGATGGGCCCCAGTCTCACAATATTTCTCATCATATGAATATATATCATCATGTTCTATTAAGACAAAATATATAATTCTCTTAGTCTTACAACATTAAAGGAATAATAAAGAATAAGAGTTTGTTACAAGTGTTGAAGCCCGAAGATATTTTTTAAGTGGAATGAGAGTTTGTTACAAGTGTTGAAAAAATGATCACGAAGCTCAAAATTTCAAGGGGAAGAATGAAGCTATCAATGGTAAATTTTATAATTTTAATGAGATGGGACATCATTCAAATTATTTTACTAAGAATTAGGGAAACATTCCTGAAAAAAGGATAATGGTGAAAGGAAAGTATTTTTTGATCTCAACTGCTGAGGTTGATGATTCTAATGATTGGGTGGAAGGTACTTTAATCATTTCTTCAAATTCAGATAAAGATTTATTTTATTATGGATCCTCTCATTCCATTATATTATCCCAAATTTTTTAAATTATAAATTTACAAATAAAATTAACATGGGAATTATTAGTCAAAAACCCTATGTGAAGTCTCATTGAATCAAATATGTCTCATGCGGTTACCATTATATAATTTAATGTGATTTATCTAATGACATTACCATCATACCTTTGGCCCACCATGGTATAATCCTCGGTATTGACCAGATTTCAAAATATGATATGAAAATTTATTTCAAGAGAAATAATGTTTTGTTTTTTGAGGAAAATGATGAATTCATTATTTTTAGTGTAGAAACCGCACCACCAATTTTTTTATAAAAACTCACCCTTAGTAGCTTTATCGAATGATATTCTTACAGAGGATGAGGAAATAACATCTAGTGTTGAATAATTAAATATTCAAATTTATGTTTTACCGATTTTATGAGAATATATTAATGTATTACTAGAATATTTACATAGACATACTATAGATCTAGATGTTGAGTTTACCATTGATTTAATCCATAATGCATGGAAAATACCAAAAACTCCCTATATAATGGCCACTATGAAATTAATAGATATTTATAAACAACTATTGGAGTTTTGTAATAAAGGATTTATATACCCTAGTTTTTCTTCACGGGGATCCCTTGTTCTTTTATATATATGAATGATGGATCAATGAGGTTGTGCATTAACTATAGAAAAATATAGGTTATTATAGTAATGAAAAGGTACCAAATCCTTCTCATTGATAATTTATTTGATCATCTTCATGGAGATCAATATTTTTCAAATATTGTCAATCATTCTATATATCATCAATTGTGTGTAATTAAGGTATATATTCAAGAGAAAGAATTTCAAACCAGGTATTGACCATACGAGTTTACAGTAATGCCATGTAGACACACTAATGCACCCTCTGTATTCATGGATCTAATGAACTGAGTGTTCAAGTAATACCTTGATGAAGTTATCGTAATATTTATAGATTATATCTTTGAATAATACTGTAAATATTAAGACCATGAGATACACTGGAATATTTTTATGAAGACTTATCAATGAAATCAACTATTTGGGATGTTTAGTAAGTGTGAATTCCAACATCAAAAAAATTTCATTGTTTGGCCATATTATCACTAATGGTAGAATCTATGTTGACCATACCAAGACATATGAAATCCATGAATAGATAGAACCAAAGATTATAACTGAGGTATGAATTTTTATTAGTTTGGCATATTAATATTGGGGTTTTATGTAAAATATTTCCTGACTGGGAAACAATTTCATAAAGCACACATGTAATGGGAAAAATTCATTTGGTCCAATGACTGTGAAGATTGTTTTTAATAATTGAATAGATGATTATGCAATGATCCTATAAGGACATTACCATCTGTGAATGAAGGGTTTGTGATTTTTATTGATACATCATGGAAATTACTTGGTTGTGTACTTATGAAAAATGATATTGTTATTTCATATACAACAAGGTAGTAATGAATTTATTAAATAAACTATCCAAATACTTATTTTAGTTGTCAGCGATAATATTTTCTCTATAGATATGGACACACTATATTTATAGTGAATGATGTGAGATATATACTAATCATAATAGTCTGAAATGTATTTTCTCATAGAAATAAATCAACATGAGACTAAGGATATGGATTAAGCTACTCAAGGATTATGATTTCACAATACTCTTCTACCTTGGGAATGAAAATAAGGTGGTTGGTGCATTGATCATAAAGGACAATGGAGTTATAAAAAAAATAATTGTTTAATTTGATCCTATGGTCATGTATCTAATATATATATATATGGGAATTATCATGGAAGGTGAAACATCCCAACTTTTAAATATTGTTTCCATTAAATATTTATTGGAATGGGTAAAAAGTTCTCAGTCGGATGATAATGATTTCAAAAAGAAAATTATTGTTTTAACTGTTGGCAGATTGATCAACTTCATTTTTAAAAAAGGGATTTTTAATGCAAGGGTAGAGGATTTTTGTTCATACTATTTATGATCTAAAAGGGTAATTATTGGATTACTCATGTACCTCTAATTTCTCTATATCCCATAGTGGCACTAATATGTATAAATATTTGATGAAAACTATTAGGTGGGATAATATGAAGAGGGAAATTTCTAATTATGTATCGAGTTTTTGGTTTTTCAATAGGTAAAGTCTAGAAGAAAATATCCTAGAGGATTAATGAAACCACATCCTATACCGATATGTAAATGGGATGATATTATGATGGACTTTGTCAAGGGGCTACCAAAGACTCCGAGAATAAATAATGTGATATGAGTTATTATTTTCAATATTACAAATCATCTCATTTCGTTTCTATACGAGATGATTTACCACATGAACATTTAGATGATATATATATTAATTATGTTTTAATACTTCATGGTGTACCCCTATAGATTGGTTATGACTGTTATCCACATTTTAGGTCATGATTATTGAAAATTCATCAGTTGGCCCTAGATACTGAGCAAAGTTTGAGTAATTCCTACCACCCTAAAAATAATGTAAATCCAAATAGACTATTCAAACCATATAACCCTTGTTTAGATATTTCACACCTGACATTCATGTTATGTTGGATCATTTTTTACCTATAGTATAATTTCCCAATAACAATAGTAACTATTCATATATTCATATAGAAATATATGAAGCATTATATGGAAAGAGATTTTTAAGACCAACTTGTGGGAATGATGTTGGTGAAAGAAAACTCATTAGCTCAGAACATGTTGAGGAAATTATGGAAATGGTATAGACTATTCAGACCAATATAAAATTGGTCAATGTAGAAAAACGTTCTATGCTGATAACCTATAGAATGATTTGAAATTTCAAGTGGGATGCCTAGTTTTATTTAAGGATTATACATTAAAGATTGTTTTATGATTCAATATGAAGGGTAAATTATGTTCTTGTAGAATCAGAACCTTCGAAATTCTGGAATTATTTTGATCTGTAGCTTACCATTTGACAATGCCTCCAAATCATTCTAATGTTCATGATGTCATCCACATATCACAATAAAAGTTATACATTATTGAACCAATGAATGTAGTCACATATGATGAAATAGAATTGGAACCTGATCTATCTTATTTTAAAGATCCTATCAATATTCTTTATTCCAGAGAACATGTATTAATAAATCGAGATACTCTTCTTGTTAATGTTATCTGGAGAAACCCTAAAATGGAAGTGGTGATGTGAGAACCTGAGAATATTATAATAAATAACCATATTAATCTCTTTATATTGAGCTATTATTGAAATTTTTTGGATGAAATAATTTGAAGTAATGAATAATGTAATTCCCCAAGATTCCATGGTATGATTCCTTTTAGATAATTCAATAGCTTGTGATCAACGCAACATTGAGATAGAGAGCACAATAACCTACCAAATTAGCTGTTTAAATTTTTTTTATGAATAGTATTCACCAAATTATGATATTCATATACTTTAGTTTTCAAAATAGACTTCATTTATGAATTAGGAAAATCAAAATTCGCTTTTGGGGAATTTAGTTTCTTTTTCTAAAAAGATTTTATTATCGATTAACAGTGAAAAATACTTCTACATTATTAAATGATAGACATTTTAATGTAAATAATTATTTTAATTCCATTTTTTATATCAAAATATATATAAAAAAATATATTAGTACAATTTAGTTTATATGAATCATTTTTATATTGAAGTTATATATAAATATATTATTAAAATTTTCAACGTCACTTTTAACAACCTTATAACCACATCTGCAGATTATCATTTAAAGTAAATTTACTACATCTATGAATTGAAATTTGGAAAGAGTACATACATTGTTGTAATCAATATGAATATTTAATTCTAATAGGATCAATATTTTTTTGTACAATATATTTTTTTTATGATTTTTAACAAACTTAATGGTAAATAGGGTAACTAAATGTAAAAATAATACAATAATAATATAATATTTCACAAACACAATTACTAATTTCATTGGATAAGTGTTTTAGAAAAAATAAAGAAATAATTAGAAAATATGATCCCTTTTAATAAACTTTTGTATGGTTATGACATTTATTATATTTTATTTAAAGAATAGTTAGAAATATCATATTCAAATTTTAATAACTATTCCATTTATAATATACAGATATATAAGTGATTTTGAATAATATAAATATAATTTAAAAATATAAAATGATTATCTCCATAATGGTAACTTGTTTATAATTTTAGGAAATAAAAAAATTAAATGCTGATATGATGATTATAGAATAATTGAATTTTTAACGAAAGAATCGTGAAAATGATATTAAACATTTTAAAATAAATATAATTTATCATAATTAATGATATAAAAAAATATAGATAACAATGTCATGATAGTGACATATTGGATGTTTTTTTCTAACTTATCATGTCATTTTTATAATTTAATAAAATGTAAATATGGAATATCATGTAAATGGACTTAAATGATACTTTAAAATAAATAATATATTATAAAATATTATAAAAGTTATCAAAATTTCCGGATTTTCCAAATTACTAGTATAATGTTAATAATTTATTAAATTATCCAATTGAAGTTCTATTTTCATTTTATTGAAAATATATTAACCCTATATTATAAAAAGTTAAGCAAATGCAGAAATAGTTAATTGATTAATTGAGGGTTAAATCCAAATTATATTATTAATTTTGAGAACTAAAATAGTACAAAAATAATATGATGGGTGGATTTCAACCCATAATAATCTTATCCTTGAAATAAATAAATTTTTATCTACTTTATCATGAAACTGAATTTATAATAAATTAATTGTTTTGGAGTTTCCAAAAGTGGCCCTCCCCTCTATTATAAATGGAAACCTATCATAATCTTTAATTCACACCTATAAATCCATTTGGATCAGCTAACACGTACCAAATTCACTTCCAAACATCAATAACTTTATCTTAGTGGATAGAAATTTGGAATAAATACACCGTATGTATTAATTCTTTCAAATCAAAATGAGACGCTCAATGAATAAGTAATTGTTTTACCAATTCCATCTAATTTCTTTTCTTCTTCTCCATACTCTTATTATGTTTTTTCCATTCCAAATCAATAAATACAGTATCATATTCATGATGCGATGTTATTATTATTATATAACAACCATAATCATCATTTTATCTATCCTAATAATAATAATATCACCATGCTTCTGTATGTACCGCTTACCGTCTCCCTTCAGTGGTGTAATTTTTTATTGAATAGTACTTTATTAAGATAGGTATAATGATGAGTATAATAGATATAAATAATGAATTTAACATTATAATGATAATATATAATAAATATAGAATCTAATTTCATATCATTTATCTGTTATTGAAATGATACTATCGCTCATGCGTAGGTATGGCCTACCGACTCCACGAGGTGGTGAGATTCATTCTCAACGCTAAACATTAAAGAATTATCATAAAATTTATAACATGAGTAAATATAATATTTATGATATTAATATAATTATTTATATGAATAAAATACATCATATGAATAAATAAATAACTTCCAGGACAAAACATGCATAGGAAAACAAATGAGTTAACAACCAAAATAATAATAATGATGATGTATTATTATCAAAATTATATAACCGTATCATATATGATATCATAATCATGGAAATGGTTCTATTAAATTTTATAAAATAATTTTACCATTATTAAAGAGTTTAACACACCATTGGCTAAAGGAATGTACAAGTTAAGGGTTAATTTTACAATCACATTATTATTTGAGGACGTTTAAACGTATGTATTTATTGGGACATCTCTATCATTGATGTCCATGTTTTATAAAATCCATTCAATAAATATCATCAAAAATTGTTTAATTTCATTTTGACCCATGTATATCTTTTTAAAAATATTTTTGAATGGAATATTTCTGTCATTTTCCAAAGGTGGTATTTTCAGTCCTTTTTAATAAATTAAGGAATGCCATTTTTTTAAAACATTATACGACAGGAGCCTCAATTTTCTGCCATTATAAAACCTTAACATTTTGATGATTCCATTCCAATTATAGAAGGTTATTTTCAAAATAAATCTTTTCTTCTATAAATTCTATTCATTCAATTGATTTAAATATAAAAAAGTGTTTTTTCTTTCATAGAGTTTTAATGATTTTTTTATATTATATTTATCTATGTCAACATTATTTGTTGGATTTTATACTTAGTTAATGTTAATTTACTTTGATTCAATATATTATATTGTATTAGAGGTTTTATGATATATTTGACTATGGATGTACTATTTGAATACAATTCGTGGTTTATGGTTAAAGTATAAACATTTTTTGATTTTGTTTTTATATATATTTTTATGGTATATTTTACCCCTTTTATAAGACAAATGAATTGGACCTAGTATGTGACAAGTGGGCCTGCTATAGAATCATGAAGAATGGGTAGGTCCCATGAGACAAGCTATTGTCTCGGAACAATTCCTTGATGGTCTGATTATTTTTTGTGTTTCTTTGAGGCTATGATTATATGGTTATGATGTCTATCATTCTATATTCCCTAGTTATGAGATTATATATTAAGATTTCATGTGATTATTTTACTTATAAAATATATATGTGAATGTTTTAATGGAATTATTAGATTTATTTTTTACATATTATGATGAATATTCGGTTTAAAGACTTGTGTATCAGTTTTATAACATTCCTTAATAGTTTTATGTTTATATATGATATATTATCCAATATTTTTTTATCTTTAATGAGAATAAGAACTCAAACATTTATAAAGTTTCATTTTCCCATGATGTAAAGAATTATACTATGACTATCCTCTTGGGATAATCTAAGGGATATGAGTGTTTTTAAAGGAGACCCTATGTTGTATTCACTTCTAGATATAATGAAAAACCTATATTTTTAACTACTATTTTAAAGGAAATTAAACCAATAAATCCTTTGGGATTTGATTTCATTGTATCATGTTGATTTCCTAAAATAACACATCGACTCTCGGTATCTAGTTTTAGTGTTTTACACTCATAATATATCCATATTGGTTTCATAATTTTTCTGATTCCTAAATAATAAAAATATTCATAATAAAACTTATCACAAATAGTGGATTCTTTTTTTTAAAATTCACTATTAATTAATTATAATTATTGGATTCAATTTGTAAATAATCATTTTTAAATTTAAATTGTTTTGATATCATGTTTTATATTATTTATCCCATCTTGTTTATATTTCACTATTTTTTATTGAATGTTATTTATACATTAGTATATTTGTTTCTATAATCTCAAAATACATGTATTTACACCATTTATATTTATATATAATTCCAACCATCAATTCATTATGTATTTTGGGGTATGATAGTTGACAATGTCATATTAGGCCGTTAACCGACTACTGATGAGAAATTATCATATGTGTATAAAATAGAATCATGACTTACAAATAATTCATAAATATAACTCAGTGAGTAGGTTAAAATAATTAATTTCATTAAAATTTAGTATATTATTAATATAAAATTTTTTTTATGGAACTTAACTGTGAAAAATGGGATGTGAAGGATAAAATGAGAAATGATTTAATCAAAATGTTCTATATTCTCGTTAGTGCTTCTGTTTTATAAAACTAGAATACCTTTATTATTCGAGTTGGTTTACTTCAGAAAATATATAAGGATTATATGGTATTATTAGAGTGTCAGTGGGTATATAATATTCTTTTTTATGTGATAGAGGAGTGGATTTCCATTGGGTGGGATATACATTATTTATACTTCTGGATAAGGTAATTTTTTTGGATAAAATATTGAATTAAATATAATATCCCATTTAAACCATTGATTTTTATAATTTTTTAAATATTATATAAATTTTCATAAAATTAAAATATTTTTGGACTTTGAATCTCTATATTATTATAATATATTATTTTAATCACAAAAATTAGGAAATTTGGTTTATTTAATATGACCATATATTTTTAGTGATTAGAAATTACATTTTATGTATTAAATCCATTTTATTATTCCAAAATACTAATATGTAATATTAAATTTATTTTTGAAAAAAATAATAATTTTAACATTTATTAAGTCATTGTATCATCATTATTATATCATCATCATTATATCATAAACTATGATGTATTTTTGAATTGGTATTTTTATTATTCAAATAAAAATTGATTAATTTCATAAAATAACTCAAAATAATCCTTATAAAATATGAATGTGACTATTATAAAAATGATTTTAATATTATAATGTAGTTTTTATGACTTAGGAACTTTTAATTTGGTATATAAATACATGTTTTTGGAAGTACATTAAAACACATTATATTAAACATGTTTTTATATTTTCAATGATATTTTATTGTCAAATTAATATTCTAATGGTCAGAGGACTATTCCAAATTCTCATGTTTCTATTCGAACGTCACATTAATATTGCAATAGTCTTATTATCTCTATTAAATACCAGTTAATTTATTAATTCCACATTTTACACAATTCCTATAATGGTACATTAAATTCCATTATAAATAAATTTATTATTTTACTTATATTTTCTTTCTTTTCATTAGTGTTGTTCTAGGGTGATAAGATTATAATTGATTGGACTGATAAAAAAAATTTCATTCTTAATTTATTATTTTATAATTTTCGCAATTTTAATTCATGCCATTTTATTTATTCAAGTCTCTAAGTAAATAACAATATTTATTAATAAAATAATTTTTTCTTCATATTCTATTATTTTATGTATATAATAATATTTATTATAACACACATTTCTTCTAGAAATGAATATAATTTATAAAATTTTTGTGGTTACCTTTACCCCATATATATATTTTATACCTTAAATTTAAACTCATATTATCTATTGAAAATATATTAGGGCACATTTTTTAATATATCCCTATAGTTCCCACTTCAACTCATTGTATTTATTATTTCACTACAGTACATTTACAGAGAGAGTTCTTATGTTTCATAAAAAATTATCTATATGGTCATTGATCATCACTAAAATATCTTCATAAGAGAGCAATTCACTAATTTTACCACCTATAGATTTAAAAATTAATTGGGAATGTCCTTCGTCATAAGAGATATGTGGAAAAAATCATGGACATGAGCCATATTTGGTGAATGTTCTAGTTGATAGGCCACTCCTTTTGTGATTTCAAGGACTTCAAAGGATCCAATATACCGAAGGATGTGAATATTATCCATCTAAACTATATGACTCTCTTCTATGGTGGTATTTTAATGAAAATGTATCTCTAACTTCCAACCCATATCCCATTCAAATATTGCCAAAATACCCACAATTCCAAATATGAATATGTTTTTTATATTATTGTATAGAATGGAAATTTTTCTACAATCTCTCACAAAATATTTTTTTCCATGAACCTTTCGTTCACTAACTTCATCCCAATAAGAATGAGATGTATATTTATCCACATAAAGTGATTCTTATAGATCCATTTAAATTATTCATTGGATAATAATTTTTTATGAGATCTCAAATAATGGGGGATGTTAATCCCAAAATCATTTAAATTATATTGAAAAGTCTCACAAAATATAGTAAATGATAAGATTAGTTATCTTAGTTTGGACCTTAGTTTTTGGGTGATATTTGAATATAAAATTAATTAATGTATTTAAATTATGTTGAAGTTTTATCTAGATTTTTTAAGTGAACCTTGTACCATGATCAGATATGATGTCAATTTGGGTCCCATGTAACCTCACCACTTTGCTTACATATATCTTCAATTTTTTCTCAAGTGATAAATCATTCCAAATAGTGATTAAGTGGGTTCTCTTGGAGATTCTATCCCCCAATTCCCATATCATATTTATTTATTTGCATTTCTTTAGGAAACTAGTGAAAAATATAATTCTAATGTTCTCTCATATCATTATGAATATTGGAAAGGGTTATATTATCAACATGGACGTTATCCATTCTTGTTTCTCATTCTGATATGCAATGGATTTTTATGTGTACTCATTTACCTCCTTTTACATGTTTCCAACTAAAATTGGTGTTATTTATCTTGGAATATATTTTTTATTCCTTGGATTGATGGAGGATAAAGGGATATAAACATTATCCAAGAATAATCTCTTTATCGAAGGTGATGAATGCATAGAAATTATAGTTTCAAATTGAATGAAACTATCTTAATGGATGTGTAATTAATGAAAAATACACCCAATTAGTGATTATATATTATTTTTATGTTCTATTTCATCCCATTATTCCTTCTTAATGTACTCATAGAAAGATATTTGTGTAGTCATTTTTGAATGGTATGATTTATTCCCTATAATTATTATTTTTAGATTGATCCCAAACATATTTATGAAGATATGGTGTTTCTATATTATCATCGTTGATAATTTATGCGGTTATTTTTTTCTGAGAGAATTAGAAACCATTTTATCGATTCTAGGATGGTAGTTAATATATAATTGTTATTCCTTGATAAACTCTAGCCCTATTAATTGATGAATGTTTATCTCTTTCTGGGTGAATATATTTTTTAGACTCTTTAGATATATATTAGTCAAACATGACACCATATTGTTTGTTCGTCAAAATAGACAATGAATACGTCATGTATAGTAACTAAAAAACATGTGTTGGATAGTTTTTATCATTGATATTTTACTTCTATAACCAAACATATATCACATTATTGTCATTCAATATTGAACAATCCATGATTTTATTTATAGATATAATTTATATCAATAAATATTTCTCAACATTATGGTGATGTAAAGACAACTGTATTTATTACCATCTTCTTGACCACCATAACATTTTCCTCATATTATTCGGTGAATATTTACCGTAGCACTATCCATGATATCATAGACAAATCCTAGAAAATAATAGAAAATTTCTCACAAAACATTGGTAGTACCTTGATAAAACATGGAAAATATGGATTTCTGAAAAAATAGTGGGTCTAGGAAATTTCTAAATTTCCAGTTTCTTTGTGAGGTAACTATATTTTCACTCACTTGTGACCACATGAATCAAGAGTGTGACATACATTTTATGAATTATAAACATTAGAACCATATTTAATATTATCTACATTCAAAATATTCCTGACACAATCCATTGGTTCTCTTTAAATTCCTCTTGGATCATAGAGAAATTCATATTGTCATCAATAAATACTACATAAACATTCTTATGGAAGTCCATAATTACCATTTTCATTTAATAAATTATTATTGTAGGAGTATTTGTATGTATGAATGACATTACTATGCAATAATAGTTTTCATTTATTATATAGACATATTTAGTTTAAATATATTTCTACTTCCCATTCAATTTAAGATATTTAGATTAATGATTATCCTTTGAGATGTATTGGGTTCCTCATAGTTGATCAATCAATTCACCAATCTTTATTAGTTGATAAATTTTCATTAATCTGAGTTTCATGAGCTATCAGTAATTGATACTCATCCTTGTTAGTGAATCCTTTTATTGAAATATAGAATTAGTACTCCCCATGGTGATACACTTGGGAATAAAATCTGTTTTTACAAATGAAATTATAGCCTTTTCTTTAAATCCACTAGTTTGGATGAGGAAATCCTATTGTATTATTTGGAAGTTGTTGTGGTTCCTGGTATAGGATCAATTTATAACTCTACATAATAATAAAGTCAAAATCATGGAAACAATTTGAGAAACACATTGTAATATTCATTTAAAATGTGTATTTCATAAAGCATGAATCTTTTATTCAATTCAACTATTTTGGGGATGTATTCTACTTCACTAGGAATAAAAATCCACATAATCACGGGTTTTTTGAAAGAAAATTCATGGTAGTCCTTTTATTTATATAGGAACATGATGTATTTCAGAATATTGAATGATATTTCATTTTCATTATTGTTCATGTGAGATATATATAATGAGATCCAATCCAAGACCAATATAATATCAAATTCCACCAAAGAGAGAATTAAAAATTCATTATAATAATCTTTTCACTAACACTAATCAGATAAGTAAACAAAAAATGTGTTTAAATGATCACAATAAATGTCATTTTTTAAAGTACATAAACTACAATGTTTCAAGGTATTGATTGAACTATACTAAAATACATTTAGGATATAAAGGAATGTATAAAACCATAATAAATTAAAATATTATCCATTCTTGGGTGTGTAATAAATTTACCATTTATGAATAAAGTTTCATATTCTTCCTCAAAATTAGTGATGGAAATAGTTCTTACTTACTCATTCATCTTTGCTGGTTGCTGATATTCATTACCCTCAATGACCTATGTTTTAGTTCACTATCATGAATTGTTTCCTTCTATCAAATTTTAATATATTAGATAATCTGTGGAGACATCCTTTCCACCATTATTTCAGCTATAAGCATCATGTTCTTTCAACATTAATGAACATAGTATTCTTGTATCATATAATTGAATCATTTTCATATCCATTTGAGGGAATTTTCATTACTCGTATAAAGATAATTTTTATATGAGGGTGTTAGGATCTAAATTACCCCTTTTTCATTTTATTCCCCAAGATTAAATTCCATATTTCTTTCATATGTCAATAAAAATTATAGAATTATCCCAATTATATATATACTTTGAAATCACATCAAACTATTTATTTATTACTCCCAATATCATAGACGGCTAGATTATTTCAGTGGTGTGGTTTTAGACCACTAAAAAATATTTTTTTTATATCATTATTGATAAATATGGCCAAGGAAAATTATTCAATCTCAATGAATGATTACTCAAAATTAAGGAAATAATTAAAAAAATTAATGATATAGAAATACCCTCTCTAATATTATTCAAATAATTATAAAGAAATATTTTTTAAGAACACACTTCTTAATATGATAAAAATCCATTTCTATCATTTGATCTCTCATCATGATATTATTTATAAATTCCCACCATTGATCAATCTCCCCATCTAAATGACACACAAAACAAGGTCACTTTATCCATATCAAAAAAATGAAGCTTAGAAAAATCTTCACTAGTGAGTATAAACATTGTTCCATTACAAGTGGATCAGATGACACAATATACCTCAATGGTCATTACAACATTAAAAATTTATATCTAGATTCTTATTCATCAGTGAAGTAGGATGTATGACATTGTTCATGTAATTTTTCATAGCTTGAGATAGATTGTTAATCAACACCATAATGTTTTTATCTCCTCCTCTCATTAAATTGGGGATGTAATTTAGAAATCATTTCATTTTACATCACATTGGATGTTGGTCTAGTCTCCCTTAGTTCCCACCAATTTCTAAAATTGATTTTTTTAATAAGAATATATCAATAAAACATGAATAAATATTGGTTTAATAAACATAAATAAATTATAAGTCGTATTTTATGGAATCCCTAGGTTTATCAATTTCCTTAAACAATTCATCTAGTATCCTGTATATTTATCCTTATCTAACATTATGAGGAATAATATCTATAATTATTTTTCTTTCATAATAATATATATTAATATTGGGATTTACAAATGAATATGCCTCATGATTTCCAAAAAAGTTATGTCGTAAGTAATTTTTATTACGAACTAGGAAATGATAAATTTAATTACCAATGATACCATTTATAGTTTATTACCCCTATGTACTATTATTCCAGAGTGACATCTACTTGATGTATAAAAATAAGGATTTCATTTCATTGAATCAATTTGCACATATATATTAAAAAATTAAAGGAATTTTAACTATAGTTTTAATTACCCATATGATTTTTACTGATGTTTTATAACATGAATTCCAAAATATGAAAAACAACACAAATGATACCAACTATAGAAACATAATTTATCATATATGTATTTTACATTGTATATTATATTTTCTACATAATAATTTTATATTTAATAAATTTTTGGTCTACATAAATTATAATTATTTATCTTCATAAAATATCACATTCTCCTTAAAACATATAACAACATAAGGTTTGAACTACATCTCTTCAAGGAGAGTAATTAGTGACAAGAATCAATAATACATGGGTGAGAATAACTCATATGATCATATCATAAGCATGAGATCACCATTATTATAACGAGGGAACCATTTTATATCATATTGGAATGTGGAATATTTATAATAATGAAAAATACTAATATTATGTTAAATTTCCACACATAGTTGTGAAAAAAACTAGCATCATGTTAACACATAACATATGTGTATAAATTGTAAAATCATAATTCTGAAAAAAATCATAGTGTTCAATCTTATTATACCTAATATAATGAGATATATCACACTACAAAATGAATTATTTTGATATATAATTATGTTACACCATAAAATCATAAAATTATCATAATCATGATATCCATATAAAATGTAATATAATCATAGTCATGATATTAACACATAGAATGTGATGGAATTTATAAATAATACTTTCATTAATTAAATTTAGAATTCTAAAATTATTATGGTAAATCATTTTTTTTTCATAAAATGAATTCATTCTTGGGTGGGATAGAAAAAAGACTCATGAAAACTCAATGCGATGTTTTGGAAATTAATGTTTTTTAAAGATTTATAAATGGATAGAAAAAATTTTAAAATGGTAAAAATGAATATATACTAAAAAATAAATAGTATGTTATAGTGGAAAGACAATTTATATAATTTTAGAGAACATATATAATTTAAATAATGTGAATGAGAATATGATTAAAAGAGTTGGTGTTTCAGTTTTGAGAATTATTTTTCATTAAATCCACCTTTATTTTATACTTTTTTCACATTCATAAAAATAAATGAATGATTATAAAAACATGTCACCATTATTTTATTATACTCACATATGTAACTATTTATTAATTATAATTATTTCACCCTATTTAATAATATTCCTTTTTATAAGTAAATTGTTTGTATATCGTTTCATTGTTAATTAATCCCGTCATATTTCAATTTAAACATATATTTAATGAAGGTAATTTTTACATATATAAAATTAATTATAGACTAACTGAAAATTGTTTTTTTATTTTATTCCCAAATAACTTTTCAAGGAGAAGTGAGAAATCCCATGTCCATAAAAACAACCAAATAAATCATTACAAAACAAACCCAAGAAAAATACTGGTCCTACCTCTCTTTAGTAGAGGATCATTACAAGGCCTCCACAAATGCATGGGAACTCAACAAACAGTCTGGTGCAATGATTCACGAGTATGGTACTGATGGCCAAGTCATACCCTCCCATTCTTTCACTCCAAGTGTCCTGCAGAAGTGTCAGCCTCATTCTCTGAACCTCCTCTAAAGAAGACCCCAGTAATATGGTTGAATTGAAACTCCCAAATTCACCTCGATACACAGAAATTGAAATGTAGCTTTCTCAATTAAAAACACATCAACTAAAACTGAGAAACCATGCATTATTCAAAAAAGTGTAAAGAAGAATAATTGAAAATGAATTTAATTCTGCCTAGACTGTGTCCCTAAACAACATCTAGGATATAGTAGATACCAGGGGGTGCATCGCCCCCCTTATCAGGTCTTCAAAAGTAGAAATATATTTATCCCATACCTGAATGTACTCCTCCAGCCCGATCATCTGCTTATTTAATCCCCCGACCAGCATTGTGTCATGTTTGTCCACCTAAAAATATTTTTCCTCATTTATATTCACTTCAATATCACAACCTATCATCTTGGATGCTTCTTCTTCTAAGGAATTGAGAACTAAAACCTTCTCAGTCACCTCATCATCCAATCTGAAAATCAAATCCATGTATAATTTAGGTGAACATGTTGTTTTGGTTGAAACCTAAACTCGCTATCAATTGTCTCATCAATTTTCATTTTTTTGGTGACCGAGTCTTCATAGGAGGTGACCAGGATGAGTAGTCCTTTATACCCATCCTCCTCCTTTTACTCATGTTTCTCCTCAGACTGGACTCCCTACAGATAAAACCTTATTGGCTTTAATGGGATCCTCCACACATCCTCCATCAGTACAATTCGTGTGTTGTTGGACAGTGTTCAAAACATACATATTAAGTCAATAAACACTCTTCATGATTTTTTCTTATCCCTTAACCAGATTAGGTTATTCATCTCTCAACCTAACCTCAAAATGACCATAAAACCTATTACTAAAGGTGATAGGGGTCCATATTGATGAGTCTGCAACCCCTGACAGGTTGGAGGGTCGTGCGAGATCCAACCGCGATCGATTGAACACATCTATAACCTTTGGATTAGATTAGAGTGCTAGGGTTTTCATCCCCTCTCTAGAAAACACACCAACCTCAGAACTACATTTCACTTCCTTGTTACTTGGATGTTTCTTTACACCCAGTTCTAAAGACATGTCTTCCCCACTTCTATTATCTCCTCATGTTTCCTTTTGTCCCATTCCAAACTCCTCACGAGTTTCAGCAGTCTTACCATGAACGGTGACCCCCATCCTTGGTGGACCCTGGAAATCTTGAGATCTAACCTTCAACTGGTTTCCTAATTCCCTACCCACCTTCGGTGCAGAATCATGATGATAAAACTCTGAGGAATGTCCCAACTATCTACAAGAAGAGCAATAGTCCTTCCAGTTCTCATAAACCACACGCTTCTTTCAACTATACTTCTCTATAATTGTAATCCCAATAGAGTTAAAGGGGTCTCAAGACACATCTACCTCAACATAGACTGATGGATTCACAAGGTGAAAAACTGACTGGTTATCGAAACATGAACATAAATACCTAAAAATGAGATTACCTAGAAATAATGGATCAATGGTAGGAAATATATATGCATAAAAATTAAACAAATATTTATTCAAATTTAACACAATTATAGAATATTATAATAAATATTAATAATTGTTTATATAATTTTTGTACATATATATTTACAACCATCAATCCATGAAGGTGAAAGTGTTCAAAGAGTTGAAAATGACTCCATTGGCGGTTAACCGACCATTGACGGGAAATTTTCATAAGTAGAGATAATAAATTATTGACCTGTAAATATGTCATTAACAAGATAATTTAAGTATATTAACATCATTAATATAAATAAAATATACTACTTCATTCATCAAATATGATTCAGCTCTAAAAGAAATTTGTAAAAATGGGAGTAGAATAAGAAAATGACATTGGTTTATAAAAACATACTATTTTTACACTGACGTTTGTCTTGTATGAAACATAAATCACTTCAATCATGGATTTTGTTTACTCTAAAAAATAAAATGGATGATAATTGGATTATGAGAGATGAATTATATAGAAAAATATGATCAGTATGTGAGGGAGGAGAGGTTTACCATTTGGGGGGGGGGATAATATATACTTGAGAAGATGTGTATTTTTATAAAAAAATTGTTCTATAAAATTTAATATAAAATATTTTTTTTGAAAAGTAATAGTTTTGACATTCGGAACTGTATATATGAATTTAGTGACATGATTTTATGACATTGAATCACATTATAATTAAAATTTATTAGTTTAATAAAAAATAAAGTGAAATGAAAAAATGGTTATTTAAAGGGACATGTTAGTGTTTTAGAATTAGGAAACTACATTTTAATTTGGAAATTAAGTTTGTAATTTTGTTTGGAAAAAATTTAATATTAATTCAAATTCAATCTAAAATTACCATTTTTACATTTATTATACCATTATTTCATCATCATTATTAAATAAACCATACTATATTTACAACTAGTATTTTGAGACTTCATGTCATGATTTAATTCTCTTATTAAATAACAATAATCACTTTTCTAAAATCATAAATTGATAATAATAAAAATTAAATTATAAGTATAATTTTCTAACATGGGAAATTTTAAATTATAAATATGAAGTATCATTTTTTAAATACATTAAAATATATTATACTCAAAATGTTCTAATTTTTAGGATGAGTTTTTAAAAATGATATTTCCTTTATGAAATAAAAAATATTTATATTTTTTAAAATTGATCATTATAATCATTATTAATAATAAATTTTATTATTTTTCTGTAAAATTTCTATTCCAATAGTCCTCTTACTATTTGAAAATTTCAGGTTATTTTTCACAATATCAATTTTACAATTATAAAGATCATATTACCTCTTATAAATACTACTTCATTCATTCATTATAAATTAATTAAAATTATTCAAAATTTTCCATATTTTTACTTTTCAATGATAATGTTTTGTTTTATAATATTATGTTTATTTTCCAAAATGGTGTTCATGTGGGTGATGATTCAAGTATATTGTAACAACCCAATTACTCATTCTACATTTATCACTATGTATTTATTATCCCATTGAAATGTTGGGAATTTTAATGGGTTGTTCACTTACTAATGTAATGATATTAATTAATAAATTAATTTTTTCATCATGTTTCTATTACATATTTCATTATAATACCATAATACATTACAAAAAATTATTTAGAAAACAAATATCAATTATAAATTCTTTTTTTTTCAATAATAATTATGATTCTCTCTTTTCTATTTAATCATGTTTTTTACACAACTTACATGTACATCATATCATTATTTTGAGCATTTTATTAATCTCTTAGTGGTCATTATAGCTCCCTAATTTCTTATCTATATCCTCAGGTTGTCATGTGTAGTTTTAGAACATCCATAGAAATTTAAGGGTACAATATAATGTTTTAAATAATTTTATCATAAACCTATTTCATCTTATTATGAGATTTATATAATTACCCAAATACACTAGGATGCATGATATTTTGGGATTGTATTATGTTTGTATTTATATAAGGAAACAATATTAAAAATTAAATATGCAAGTGAAATAAAACTAGAATTAATCATCATGCATTCTATGTTATATCATATCATTAGAGTTTTATATAATTAGGTCATAACTCTTAAATGATAGACCAATACAATACAAGTGAATAATTATAATTAATATCCACTTTTTCAATAATAAAATACAATTAATGTGGATGGAAATTTCGTTTCATGAAATATCATCCCATTTTTCATCTTTACCCCATCTTGTTCATAGTAATATTTATTTTGTTGTGAAAATAATTAAAAATGTAGTATGAGCATCAACATCTCAAAATGTGAAATAAAAATAAATAAAAATGTTTTAAGTCCATTAAAAAACATGGGAAATGATAATTGATATACAATTTTTTTTTATATTTTGAAATAATTAATTTCTAAATGATAATAAGACAATTTTAATCAAATTAAACTTGTGAAATCCATATCATGAATACATTAAATTTTTTAAAAAATTGGTAATAATTTTCATTTCACTCTTATATATAGACTCACCCTTACTGATACACATAGAATAACAATAATATTTATACATAGAATAACCATCACCAAATATTCTCATAACATATTAGGAAAATCATAACCAGTTGACTAAATACCATATTTTGATTAACCATACCATTAATTGTACATATTCTATTTGGATTAAAATAATCATCTAAATATGTCCCTTAACCCAACTCATTAGAGAGCAACAACTAGCTTACCTAAACATTGTTAATAAAAAATCCTTCCGTAGATGGTTTATAACATATCCACCCACAATTATAAAAAATTACCAAATCTATAAGATAATAACAGAATATAATATATGACATCACAAAAAAAATTCACCTATAAGATAGTATTTTCAAAATTTGATATATCTATATTCATTAATCCCAATTTTCAAAAATTACAACTCTATAATAACATGATAAAGTAGTTTTTTATTCGATTAAAATATGGATGAATATATTGGAATCCAAATATAAAATTACCATTATAAGTGTCGTAAAAGACATTTATACCGTATATGTTAAAATATAGTAGTCCTTTAGGATTTTTGTAAATAATATCAAAATATTATTGTTAAATGATTCCCTTTGAAAACCTCTAACAGAATATCATAAAAGACATAAATTTTCATTTCTATATATTTTTTTTCAATATGAACACATAAAAAATAACTTTTATATATGGATATGGGTGAAAAAGTGTGTTTAGTGGGAAACATAAAGCGTATTTTTTTTATGGAAAACCCCTTATATAAAATCATAAAAATATTATTTATTTTAAAAAACTATAACGAAGTCAAATTTAGAAAAAAAATGAACATCACAAAACCATTATGTATAAATAAATTTTTTTATTATAATATTTATATTGGTATGGACATGGTGGAGAAAAATTTAGAATATCATACTTCTAAATATTTAAAATGAGGTAACTAATGTAATGTATCCAACACCTCAACATTGAGTCCTAATGCATTGTATTTTTCCTTATGAAATAAAAAAATTATGTTAATAATTTAGTTTATTTATAACCCTTTTAAATCATTTAATTACTTTAATTTCATTTACTACATTTTTATAACTAATTTCATAATAAATTACATTCATCCTAGGTGTTTTGGAAGTATTTAGAAAATATGTCGAAACAAACATTTATAGGTATACAGTGATAAAAGTGGTCATTATTCCTCCTAGAAAAAATAATTATCATGAAATAATTATATATTTGTTACAATAATATTAATTTTTAAATAAATCACCATTGGTGGTTATGAAAAATGATTAATGCTAAACCATGGAGATGGTAGGTCTCAATTACACATGAGTAACATATCTAATTTTCAATGATCATTTGGGAAATTAAGTGTATATAATTTTATCATTTTATAAAGATAATAATATAATAAATATAATCTTAATTCATTAATTTTACTTATATATATATATATTCTCCAGGTTATGTAGTGATGACTAACGAATCACAACACATAATGGAGATGGCCATCAACACTTTTCCACAAAGATAGTTATCATTACAGAGTGTATGGAATAGTAATAAAATATGAGTTATTTTATCTTCATATAATGTTAAATATTTAATTCAAAACAAAATATATATACCCAAAATAAATGATTATATCCACCATTTATATTTTTTGATGGAAAGATAATTACATTAGTTTGTGAGGATATAGTCCACAGGGGATGTGAATGATTAATTCATATACCATTTAACAAAATATGGGGATGAAGATACATTAGGAATATAGCATAATGACATCATATAATTTTTATTACACTATTTGTATTATCTATTAATGGTTGGACAAGATTATAAATAATTATGCGAAGAAATAAAAATAAAACATGTGGCTAAAAAATATTCCTCTTCTATGGAATGACTTATTTTTATGATACCATAAATCATCTAAGATTTATATTACTCCCAAAATAATGCCACTATAATGAATAGGTGGATTATTAAAATGAAATTTTTTGGTATTTATTAATAAAACAGGATAATAAGTGTGAAGTAATTAGAGGAGTTGGGATATTCTATCTTTGAATTTATTAAAACTTTATTTACTATTAATATTTTTTAGGTCCAAATGGATAAAATTGATAATATATAAGATGTTTATAAGTCATTTCAATCCTGAAAAATATCATTTTTCAAGATTATATGATATTATTATCCTTATAAACTTATTATTAACCTTCACTAATCCATATAATAATTGTAGTAATATTAATGTTTTCTACCAAGAAATTTTTTAAAAATGTCATTTTAGAATGAGAAACACAAATAAATAGTCCATAGTTGATGTCATTAACCATATATAATAAAATGTTACAAATATAGTATTTTTATTAATTTTAAATATTTTCATAAAATATTATTGACCATGAAATATCATTAATGAAAATTATAGAACTATTCATTAACATTGACTTAATAACATCATGAAATAATTTTAAATAAAAAGACATTTAAACTTATATAATATTTCATTATAATATGAAAAATTATTATGTAATATTAAATATTTAAAATTATATAACTTTTTAAAATATTTATTATCAATTTTTTTATTTTACCCTTAATATATTAATTACTTAATCTGTTTTGGGAAAGATTATAATGTAATTATTTCTTCATCAAGAATTAAAAATAAATTACCATGATAATTATAAACTTATAATATATAATAATACTATTATTAAATGTAATATCATGTTATTGTTTTCATGTTCTGCAAAGACCCTCTTTTGATCATGCCTTGGTTGAGTTTTGTTTAGGGGTACTTGGGGTAAAATATTGGAAATTTTGAAGAGCTCTTGGGCTGTTTATGGTGGGCCTTTAGTATTCCCAAACTATACTCCATCATAGAGAAACCCATGAAAACCTTGGAATTATGGTTTCTCATTGTTGGTGAATAGTTCAAAAAAACATGCAACCCCACAAGATGAGGTGCATGGTTAGGGAACACTATTTGAAATACTATACAGCCCTACCAATAACAAATCATGTGAGATTATATTATTCCATAAAATGTTTATATATTATAAAAACTCTCTTTTTAACATATAAATGCACTAAATTACCCTTACAATATGTCCATAGTTGATGGGGATCTTAGGGACCCTTTTTTGATCTTTCAAACGCCTTTAGTGGTATAACGATGCATGGTGGATCACGTTACATATCCATTGATTATTTGAATCTCTTTATCAAGATCAATCCATATATCTACATTTCTTATCCTTAATATTTTTTGTATCTTCATGTTATTGGAGGATCTGATCCCCATTTATTTAGATCTTGAATCTAGGTTTGATTCAATGATATCCTTTGCTGATTATATTCATTGGTCATTCCCATTGAAGGAATTGGGATTCATAATCCAATAATCCATTGGTAAGTGGTTCTATTTAACATTTTACAATTGATTTAACCCTAAATTTATTGATTTAAAATAAATTTAATTAATTAAATTTAATATATATCAATTGGTTTTTTCAAAACCAAATTCCAATGCATTTGGAATTTGAATCTGATTTGGAATGCATTTTTGGGAAACCCTCCAATTCAATAGAAATTTGGAATCTTTATTAAAATTGAGGGAACATTTTAAAAACTAAATTATGTAATTTAAATTATGATATTGATTTTAAATTTTTATTGGAGAAAAATATATTAAATTTTTTTAAGGAAAACCATGTGGTTTATCCTAGAAAAAGAAATGATTTAATTAAAACCCCTTTTTGTTACCAAATGGAAATTAATATATTGAAATTGAAATAATGGGTTCATTGTATTTTTTCTATTTTAAAATAAATTTCCCATTATGAATTTCTTTTTGAGAACATGATATCTAAGATAATAAGTGAGTTATTGAGAAAAAAACTAAGATGGTAATGGCCCAACAAAGGATTGATGATTCAAAACTCAAATATAAATTTATTGGAAGATCTTATCCCCAGTGGGACGTTTGTTAGTATTCATTGTAATGTGTCAATGTGATGTCTGTGCACATAACCATTATCAAAATATGAGGGTGTGACAATCCCACAACCTTTAGTTATCCCACCTCTTGGAGGATGGCCATGTTGCCCCGTTAGAGATTATGGAGATATATATTCCATTATTTATTCACTATTTCACACATTCCGCATAGATTTATATAAAAGAATGTTATATAAAAAGATTATTAAGATATTTTTTATATATGTTTTCCATAAAATAAAATGTAAAAATTATTTTTTGGAAATATAATCTTTAACTGTCATGTTCAATTTATTTCAAATTAAATGTTATATTTGGTTAATTACTTATGTAATATTATAAAGGAATCCTTGGTGAGACCCCGATAGGATTTTATCTAACATCGTACCAATGTTATTATGAATTTCTTTATATAATATTTCTTGGTTGAGTAAGTGAAATGGAACACTTGGAGGTTGTATTAGCTATTAATCATTGGGATTTGAGCTGCTCTGTCCATTCAGACTTGAGTTTGTTATCCTGGTGTTATGTATTTTGTGGTTTTACTATGAGTTTCGTATACCAGTTTTAATCTAATATATTTCCCCTTGTAATGTTTTCTATTGTGCATGCTAACATCAATCTGTTTCATCTATTGTGTTTGTGGAAAATTTGTTCCCACTATAATACCATTTCATGAAACTTCCTTCTCACGAACATGTGGGTATCTGGAACACCCTTCCAGCCATTCTTAATACATACTAGTAATTAGGGTGCCATATTATATTTCGTGGTTCAAAAAAAATTTGTAATATAGATACATGTTATTAATCATTCCATGATATTAGTATGCAATTTCATAATATTATACAGAAATCGGATGATGTTACGATTGGGTTCGTGAACATCACTCACCAAAATGAGACTTAATCCACCATGTTTGGTTTGGGAATGATTTCTTTAGTAGTTTTTCTATTATTTTACCTACTTTTGTATTGGATAAATTTAAATCTATATAATGTGTATCTATCTAATGGGTTTTATTTCATTGTATCTATTGTTTGAGTGTTTTTTATGTAACATATATAATGTCTTCAATGTTGTATATGAATGATTTTTAATATCACTCATCTGAGAATATGTTAAAATAAGATCCTTGTGGATGGAGCTAATGTACCATAGTGATAAGAATCTATTGTGGACAAGAATCTACATGAAGTTATTGTGAATATTGTCTGAGCATTGGGATAGGCACCTATGCCTATTCCTGTTCAGGCAACCAATATTAAATTATTCCCCGATTTTTTATAGAATAATTCATAGAAGTTATTTATCGAATATAAAACATAAATTAAAGGCCCTTAAAATCCTCAAATCCATATGGATTCTTTATGATATATTAAATTTATTTTTATGTTTTTGGAAATTTCCAATGAAATCATAGCAAAATATTCCCCCTTCAATTTTGAGGTCCTTTATAGGAGAGGGTGTGATACGAAATTGATAGTGAAAAAGAATAAGGTATTATATTGTAAATAATTAAAATTAACTTTCCCCAACTAGTTATTTCCATATTTGATGGATTTGGCAAAAGATATAGTGTTTTTCATAAATGAGGAGGATGATAGGACCATAAAAGAATATTTCAATCACATTGCTGAGATTATGAATTTCCCACATGATATTGTGTTAAATGATAACATGAAGACTCAATGGTTAAATATTGTAATTCAATCTGATATTTGTTCTCATGTTTACATTCTAAAGCTTCCATATTATGTTGATGTGCTGGATAGAGAATTAATGGTTGAAATGCACCAAGCTAGTATTTTAGGATTGATAAGTGTTCATTTTCTAAATAGTTTTAGATATCCTAGATACTACGAATGAAATATGTAGTGTGATGATTATTGTGGTGGTTTTCGACAATAGTGTTTTCTAATACCAGATTTAGGTCACGGAATAGGTCCTATAATATACTACTAGTGTTGAGAACTGGGGCACTGAAAATGGGTTTTCACTTGGGCACCCAAGGTATGGTTTATGTGGATTATCATGTCACATGAAAATGTTCATTGATATATTATATAATTTGTTTATTTTAATTGGATTATCAGTAAAAAAAATTATTTCGATACAATCAGATGATTTATGAACAATTGTTTTCTAGCAACAGACATCTAGAATGAAGCATCACTACATAGTGTGATAATCTCTAGAGGAAGAAGAGATGAGTTCAGGAACTATTAGTGGTAACATATCAATTTAATCATAATTAGTGACTACCTTATTTTACTCTGTTCCATCACATTTATTCAATTTTTTTTGAAAATTGTGTCACTTCTAAATAATCATACAGATCAATATTCATGTGTGATAGATATATCTATATCGCATAGAAAGAAGTGAGAGAGGGTTTTATATATCAATATTTATTGGAATTTATTGTTCTTGAAATGATACTACTTGATGTGATATATTGGATTGATTGAATAACTACCAATAGAGATGGTATTGATGGTTATCATTGACATGTCTCTTTTACAACACCTGATGGGGTGTTCTATAAAATTAAATGATAATGACACATGAAGATGAGTATATAAATACCCTATTATCAATAGGTGGGAAACATATTATAAGTTTATCATTTATCTTTAATAGGAATCATTATACAGTGATCTCCCAATAGGTATGGTTGAGTTTCCTAATGTTATTCCTTCGGAATTCTCTGGTTTTTTACTGTTAAGAGAGGTGAAGATCTATATTGACACTATATTAGGTACCCATCTAGTATATATTAATTCATACATCATGGAGCTAAATGAGATTATAAATTTGAAGACTCAACTGATTATATTTCATAAAAAGTATTTTTATACCCAACTACGTCACCTTGGATAATAGTGGTTTTGTTTGCTATGATGTTGATTGGTATCATTTCCTTTTATTGATTAGAAAAAGGTTAATGGAGTTATAATAATGAAAACCAATATATTTCCCTTTCGTGATGTTATATTTTATTAGTTTAGAGTGGAGTAGTATTTCCTTAAGATTGACCTTCGATCATGTTCTCATCAATTGAGAATAAAACAATTTTATTCTAGGAAAACCAATTTTCATATTAGGAACAACCATTATGTTTACCATATCATTCTAATTGTTCAAAAAAATGTTGTAGATATCATTATGGATTTCATGAACATGATTTCACATGAGTCTCTTCAAACATGGTGGTTTTGTGGAAGACATACTCATTTAATCTATCTATAAGGTAGATCATATACATCACCAGGGAGAAGTTATAGAACTATTTAGAAATCAATGACTTTATGAAATTCATTTGAAATGTGAGTAATAGAATTGGTAAGTGACATTTATTAGGAAATGTTGTGTAGAAAAATGGTATTTCAATTGATCCTAAAAAGGTTAAATATCTTTTGATATCGGAATAATAAATAATTTTTTTTTTGATATTTAGCACTTCATGGGTTTAACTGGGTAATATATATAGTTTTTAAAGGTCTTATATATTTTTTATTTCCCTATTACATCTCTAACTCAGAGGGGAGTAATGCCTTCGTTGGATGATAGTTTCCGAATTATTTTTCTGATATGAAATTGTAATTGACTAATTTTCTTGGTGTTGACATTTCTATAGTCTGGGAAGGGCTATATGGTCTTTTGTGATGCATTGGGTTCACATTTGGGCTTAGTTATTATGCTGGGTGATCATTTCATTGATTAAAAATCTCATAAGATGATGACACATGTTACAAATTACCTGAACCGTGAATTTTAACTCATAGGTATGTTGAGTGGAACTAAAAGTTACTTGAGTAATAATTAAAAGGAAGGACTTTCTGTGTATTTTAAAAAAATTATATTGAGTAATATATTATCACAAAAATACTTCAATCCCCACCAGAGGTGTTGGGTGAAATACCTGTGGTATTTTGATTTTTAAATCTCATACATGCAATGAAATTGAATGTCAATGTAGATGTTTTTATGTGGATTCATTGATCCGATGATGTGAAAGAATAATTAAAAGTGTGTAACTAGAAGGCTCTTTTTACATAGTTGTGCATTGGAGTTTGGGAATCATGGGCTGTGGTTTCATTTTCAAGTGTCCAATGTACATCCACTTTTATTGAGTTTATTATTTAGGAATAACAACTTAATGATGAGTGTAATAGTATTAGATAATATATTTATTAAGGTGGTACTATTGGTGAGTGTTTATTCTCAGGAAAAGGGAAATATATGTCATCAAAATGTATTTTTTTTATTCTCTTAGTGTTATGGAAATATATGATGGTAGATTTCCATAATTCCTTGTGGGTAGTGCACCCAGATACCTTGAAGATGTTCTCTAAACATCTTAAATGAATTTAATGCTCAGGTATGAGAAGTGGAATATTTAAATTTGTCTCTCATTGTTATTCCTTCCAACTAGTCAATTTCCTGAACCAATTTCCTTTAGGTTTTCTTCAGCCCATTATATAGATGACATGGATGTGGGGCAAGGTCTCTATTGTATATTTGTATGTGTTAACACATACCCATAGAATGTGGACAGTCATATCATTTTTTATCGGTTGGGAGACAAAAATTGGATCACTGTATACCCATTTTTGATTCAACCAATGATCGGTAGATGGGAAATATCTATGTGAAAGTGACTGCTCTTTTGAAAAATGTTTATTATACTTTTGAATCATATCGAGATCCTCTGTTGACTTATTGTTTTTTGTTGAGGCATTTACATCTCTATATATTTTTACCACAAAATTTCATCTTTTGTAGGATGGATATATAGTAAAATCTGTACATATTCTTGAGGATATTATACACACCCCTATTTTTGATATTGGTGGAGATTTTGATAAAAATTTAGGGACATTGGAGTTTTCTTATAAAAATAGATACTAGTTCGAGATCATAATTTCACCATTTGAGTAATTTTATGGGCAGCATTGTAAATATCAACATTGTTGTTTGAATATTGGTGAATGATCTTTGGTTGTACTAATATTTGTTAAGAGTATATCGGAAAATTATTTTCATTTATCATATAATATTCATGGTATATATTCAATATATTCCCTATGTTGGTCATCATCATAGACCATTAGAGATTTTATTTGGTGACCATGAGTTCCTGAATATTTCACCATGTTGTGTTCATCAATATCATGGGAGGAAAGTAAAAATATCTCCACCTTTCATGGGACCTTTTTAGGTTTCTTAGTAGGTGGAGAAAGTGTCCTACCATTTAGTAATTCATCCATATCTAATGTCAATACATAACATGTTCCATGTATCAATTCCCCAAAAGTATCTTTCTAATCAACCTCACATTGTGAGATGGATTTATCTTGATGGTGAACCATATTTAACAGTGACTAAACACCCAGTCAGTATAGTTGATTCTAATACCATGTTAATTCATGGGAGGATGATGCATTTTTTTTTAATTTCTATGGAAGTATGGTTTTGGAATGAATGAGAGTTCGGGGAGAGAAGCACTGATGAAAGATTAGTGGCCTCATATTTTTGACATGGATGTATCTTATCAATCTTTCTCAAGGAAAAATATTTCTATGTTGGGATGTTTGTAACAAATTATTATTATTTTCATGTACTTGTGATCCCAAATTCTAATCATTATATGGCCATGATTCATTAAGGGGTGTTTCATGTAATATTTGTGGAAAATTTTAAGGGGTCTTGGGCTATGAACAATTGGAACAAAATTTTCCAAAATTGAACACCTGACAAGTGAAAATCATGAAAACAATATGTAGTTACGGTTTTACTGTTTTGTGTATGGTTTGAAAAATCATGCTCCAACCAAGGAGAAAAAATGAAACCCTATTAGTTGGGTGTATTATTAGGGAGTATGGATTGAAAATCCTGGAGGCCCTTACCATAATAACATGAAAAAGAAATTTTATTATTCCAGTTTTTTTTTAAATATTAAAAATCCCTATTTTCTCTTTTAGTCATCCCTAGATCCCCTAAAATCATTTCTAAGGAAGAGAAGGATCCCAAGGAACCTTTTTCGGTCTTATAAACAACATTTTAGGTGATTAAATCATGCAAAATCACATTTGATCTCTTTTAGGTATGTGAATATTATATTCATAATCTCTCCTAGTAACTTTTTCTCTCCACCTTACAGTTTATTATATCTTAATCATTTGGAAGATCTAATACCCATTTCTTTAGATCTTGAATATAGGATTTATTCTTATATCCCCATTTCTATCAATATCGAATGTATTTTTCCATTCTGCGTGTCGTGATTCATGATATCATGATCCCATGGAAGGTGGTTCTATTAAAGATTCTCTAATTGATTTAACCTAATATTTCATGATACTAATTAAATTACATGACTTAAATATAATTTCGTTCAACTGGTTCGACAATAACCCATTTCAAATGATTTAGTGATTTCAATATGATTTGCATGAAATTTGGGAAAACCCAAAATTCCTTTAAATTGGGGAATGTTTTTTTTTAAATTGATGTAAATTTATGAAAATTAAATTTTGGAATTTAAATTGGGGAACTAATATTGTGAAATTAATTTGTTAAATCAATTATAAATTTTTTTATGAAAAATAGACTAAATTTTCATTGGTATAACCCCATTTGTTTTATATGAGAAAAGAGAATGATTTGATTAAAAGCCCATTTTAGTTTTTTGATCGGAAATTAAATGTTTAAATGGTAAAATGGTTTCATTTTATGTTAAAAAATATTAATATGAATTCCCTATAAATTATATTTGTTTCTTCACATGTTGGGTAGTGTATTTTATCTGTTATTAGGGAAATAATTCTAGGTTTATAATGCCCTATAATTTAATTGAAGCTGTAAAAATCTAACATAAATTATTTTATGATATTATCAATATTGGGATATGGGTTAATCATATTTGTGTTGTGTAATGCTAATGAGTGCGAACATTTTATTTATCATCATATGAGTGTGTAGGGATATTAATAACTAGAACTATCGTACCACTAGGTTAATGACTATATTGCTCCATTTTAATTATTTAGACATATATTACATTGATTGAAAACTATATTACAAATTACTTATATATTTATATAATTTGTTTAACATAAAATGTTTATTAATGAATTTCTTTGAAATATTTTCCATCAAAGGAAATATAATTCAGGATTTTTTAAAAATTCCTTGGAAAAACAATGTGTGCTTTATTTAAAATTAGAAAAATTATTTTTTTAATTAATTATGGAAAATTATTATGGAATCCTTGGTGAGACCCTACTATAATTTTATCATAAACACTACACATTCCTTTTTCTGTTTGTATATTTCCTCCTTTCTAGTTTTACCAGGAGGAAATCAACAATTGGAGGTGGTAGTTGTTGTTGATAATATTCCTTGACCGTTTGTTTCAATTAGGATATAGGTTGTTTACACTATTTTATAATAATAGATGGTTTCACATTGGGTTTAAATAAATTTTTTACCTATGATATGGTTCTCTCTATATATTTTTCATTTTTATGTACTAACTTATATCTCGTGTTTCCATTGTGTTTTTGGAAAATTTGGTCCCACTTTCATATCATTCGATTCCAAGTAATTATCACCAACCCTTGGAGAACCGGAAATACCTTCGATCCATGTTTAGGTTGGACTGGGGATCAAGGACACAATGTATTTGAAATAAGTTGTGAAAATAAAAAATATCTTCTCATTATCCTGATGTAAAATATATTATATTTACTTATAACGTGACTGTAACATTTTTGACATTTCATTAAATAAAATATTGAAAATTTTGTAATAAAAAAAATGAGAATAGATGGTAATATAACCAAATATAGTTTGTATATAGATGAAATAGGAAACTAAAATAATATTAAATAATGTTTTATACCATTTTCCATGTTCAAATCATATATCTTTTTTACTATAATTACCATATTTACTCTTTACTATGGTAACGAACATTATTAATGTTAGTATCTATATTTAAATCAAATAATAGAGACATTAAAAATTAAAAACTGATCATTCAAAAAATAGTATCTATTTCTCAAATTCCAAACACAAATGTGATAGAATTTAATTTGAAATAAAAGTAAAAAATGAAATGAATTTTCTTAATGAAAAATGAACCATTTAATTATAAAAGGTATTCATACTAAATTAAATAATAAAATATGTTTTAAAGACAAAAATTTAATTAATTAAAATTAAAATTTACATATTAAATTTTAAAACAAATCTAAAATTTAATTTTAAAGTAAAATTAATTTTATAAAATACATTTTTTAATAAAAATATATATTTTTAACAATCAATTGAATATTAGAAAACATCATTAAATATAAATATTTAATCCTATGAAAATTTTTATGTGATTATTTAAAAATTATTTTTATCTTATTATATATAATATCTAAAATACCTAGAAATTATTTAAATCATTTTCACACAATAATAAATAATTTTTTAAGAAAACGTTTCATTAAAGAATAAAATGGATCCTCTATTAATTGAGTTAAAATTTACTATGAATTCAAAAATAAATTATATTGATTATAAAATTTACATATATATACAAATAATTTGTTAATTTAATTCATAGACACCAACATAATAGATTTTTTATTAAGCTTATATTTAAATAATATTATTTCACATTTTGTTTAATCATTGTGTTGTGTGTCATACAGGTTATCAAACATAATTTGCATATTTTAATATATAAGGATAGTATTTTCTCCCCATATAATAGATTTAATCCTCTTAAATAAAAACTCAGCCTCAGAAACTAGGTTTTGATATTTTCCAAAAAAATGATATCCCCCATCATATAAATTGTCAATAAAACATCCATATGAAAACAATGAATAGGGATGAAAAATGGTTAGATTTAATAACACATAAATTTGATAACATGTTGAAAAAAATGGTTGTATGTGAATTCATAGAAATATATGTAAAAAATAATTTCTAAGGACTTATATAGGTTGATAGAGAACATAATAATTCGAAACTAAACCATCAAAAAAACAGTATATTTGGATGGGTTAAAATTCCATTGATTTCAACATAAGGAATGTAAAAAGAAAAATAAATTATTTAGAAAAACATATTAGAATTTTGGGAAATTGGATTATCATATATAATAAAACCATAAGCAAATATTCATACATGATAATATTAATTTCAAACTTTGATCAATTTCTATCATAATTTCATCTATTGATCAAAATTACGAGTATTCAATGTGATTTTTTTATTTCCGGATGTAGTAAATTCAACTACTAATGGATCACATAATTCTAGGAAAAAATAACATTTAATCCATCCTATATTTTTCCTTTATCAAATACAAAATTTTTTGGCCCAATGTTTGATAATTTCCAAAATGAAGAAACATTCATATGAATAAATACAACATTAATAACAATATACCAAACAATAATACCAAAATTTTAACAAAAATCATTCAATAAATAACTATCTATTAAATTAAACAATATATTATATACTAATATAAAAACCCAAATTTTATAAATATTTTACCACATATTCAACCATTATAAATTTTATATTAATCTCATATAAATAATAATCACTCTTAAGGTATCATACAAAAAATGTGTATTACCTAATAATAAAATCTCTATGATATTTTTATTCCTATTTATAAATAACATTTATCACAATAAATCCAAATTATGATCAACTATTTTTATGAAATAAAATTCATTCCCTACTCCTGAAATATAATGCCATTATATCACATAATGTTCCCAAATTTACAATAATCATGTTCTGAAATCACATAATAACAAAATAACTTTTTAGTCCCATGGTTACAATAAATGTTATGTACCCAAATTCAAATTAATATGTATATATCAAACAATTTATTTTCAAAAATGAATTCATACTAACTAGGACCTCAAATAGGAAATCTGTAGGTGATGCATCCATATCATCTTTAGATTGTGGGTTCAAGCATTGTATTCCTTCTAGATGTGACATGGTGTCGCCTGACCTATGGGTTGTCAATTTATTAAAAAAATATCTATATAATTCCCACAAAATTACAAAACAATTTAAAAAAACATTTAAAATAAAAATTAATAATCATATATTAGATGAACCAAAATTGTTATTAACATATTTAAACACAGTTCGATAAAATAAAAATGTAATTATTTTATATGATACATATACATATGAAAAACATAAGGGTTTCATATACCTATAAAATATAAAAAAATTAATATTTTTTTTTGAAAATATACCCATAATATAATATCATATATTAGGGGTATAAGATGCTGAAATTATGATAGACCTAAAATATAACACTACATTATAACACTTGAATCCTTATATGTTGACACATAAATATTTTAATATTATTCATTAACTACTATATGAAATATTATTCCTTTATAATTACTTACTACAAACAAAATATAAAACATGTACTAATACCAAATAATATCAATCAATTTTTTAATTTAAGATCCCTTAATTTCTCTGTAATATTTACATTCATCATATTCTATAATAATTGTATTGATCATGACTAAACAATCATCTTTATGATCTCACTGATCTCGTTCTTGAGAATTTCTCAAGGTAGATCAATTTTTTTGATGCCCATACTGACCATTTTTAATAAATATATTGGATTACTTGAGAACAAAATTATTTCTCCTTATAAAGTTAAATGATTTTCCCTTTTTCATTGGAATATTATTGTGTTTCCACACATATCCACATATAATACATCTTCTCGTTCACATAATAATTATCCATGGTGTATTATCAAGAATTCTTGATACATTGGTCATTGAATTGTTTTACCTTTTATTTATACAACACATAATATTACATATAGATTCTTTTCAATAATATTTCATTTTTCTGAAAAATCACACAGTTTCATTTTATTTATCATAACTTGTGGTATATTGTAAGGAATATAAATAAGTGTTTTCCTATGTATTCCATTTTTTTCATTTTTCAATTATATTTTGCACATCAATTTCCATCACATCAATTATTACACATGATGGTACCATGTACTTCCATTTAAAAAATAAAAAATGTGTCCTTATGTGAATCACTATGAAATAATAAAAACCCATATTATTATGAGAATAAACACTAAGATTTCCTTAACAATGTTGTCTTCAAATATTTTCTATTTTGTAAAATATTATCCATTTTGGTTTTAGAAAACATTTTTACTTATTTTCAATTAACAATCTGACCATTAATTTTATCTACTCTATAATTTAGGACCATCTTTAAGGAATAGACCCTAAAACTTTGATATTCATGTTAAATTAGATAATAATTCCTATAACATCATTCCCAAAGATACATTAGATTTATAAAATTAGAGAATTAGATCATATATCATACATTAGAGAACAATACATTATAGTTGAACACTTTTTCCCCATAACCATTTTCTAGTAAATCAAAAAATTTAACATATAACGTATAATATTTTCCGACTTATATGAAATTATTTTATCTTGATCTCACCATTTTTCAATACTCAAATCTAAAAACCTTTGAAAAACATTTTAAAATGTGAGATGGGTAATAAATAATAGTAAGGTTTATAAGAAATAGAGAAATAATTTTTTAGTTTTTTGAATGACATGAAAACTCATAAAATACATATGATTATAACATTATGCTTTGAGAATATGATATATATAATTTATATAATGAAAAAATTAACTTTTATTCAATGGAAACTCACAAAACTCATATAAATCATAGATAAAACATATAGTATTTTGTTTATTATTTTTATTTCAGTTTTACAAATTTATTTACCCTTATACATACAGATGAAATTTCCATCACAATTATACATGTTAATACCATAGTAGAATATTCCAATTATAACTTAATAAATAAAATTAGTTAAAATTATTTCATATTTTGAATAAACATCAATTTATATTCAAATATTTTCTTATAAGGAACCGAATTTATAAACTACATCCCTATACTCAATTCAATGGAGAGCTACAACGGAGTCAACCGATCATGTTTTATCATAGAACCACCAATCCTTGGTTAATAAGAGAACCACCAATCCTTGGATAATTATTTAACCACCATTACATTGTTAATAATGGAACAAAAGTTTACGATAAAAATTCCCAATAAACATAACAAATTCATAAAACATAAAATATTTAATATGAAAAACCATAATTTGATATATAAAAAAGAATTTATAGATTTTGATATCTCATTTTGACATTAAACCCAATATTCTAATTTAAAACTCCCATTATAATTTGAACGATATTTTTTTGAAGAAAACATATAATATTTAAAATGAAACCAATCATTAATTTACATGTATGGTTGTGGGAATATTCATTTTCATTTTGTATGATAAAATAAAACATTTTTGTTACCTTTTTATAATGAAAGAAAAACATTCCATAAAAATATTTGTTTTCAAAATTGTTGAATGAAATTGGAAAAAGGAGACATAAAATGTACTTTATAAATATTATTTGTATATATAAAGAATAAAAAAGTATCATTAAATAAATGTATTGAGTAAAACGAGTGTTTTAACAGAAATGTTAAAAGAGTATATCCCATACATAAAATCCCAAAAAAAATCATTGTTTCCTAAACATTGTAATAAATTCCAATATGTTATTAAATAATATTTATGGATATATTATTTATAAGTACAATATTTCATAGAACATTTTTAGAGACATATAATTGAAATAGAATGATATAGTAAATAAAATCGGAAAACATATAAAACACTTCATTAAAATAATGTGTCACTTACATTGAGTTAGAATCATCATGTATTTTTTTATATTCTTATGAAATAAAATTGTTTATATTATTTAATTTTTTATAAATGATTTATATTTTTTATTCAATTTATTTCAAAAATTACAATGTCATGTACAATTATTCAATCTATTAGTTCTACAACACAATTTTTGGAAATATTTGGCTCATATTTTCAAAATGGATTTATCAGGTTTGCAATTGTCCAAGCAGTCATTATTCAATAATATCTATAATAATAATTTGTATATAATTAATATTTTCTTTATCAATTATATTTTTAAAATTGTATATGAAATTTATTAATGAAAAATGATCTACACTACAATGAGGGAGATGGTTGGATGTAACATCCCATGATTAACATTTTCAGTCTTTAATAGTGATTATGAAAGGAATTTAAGTACTATTTTATCTTTCCATTATTATATCAGTATCATAAATATAATACTATTTCATTATTTATACCTAAATATATCGTCCATGTGATGTGGTGGTGAAAAATGAATGATTTCTGTTTATAGTGGGCGTACTCCACATGGACACTCGAATGGTGTTATCATTATATTGTGTATGGATAGGTGTGAAATTATGTGTTTTATTATATTATTATAATGATTAATATTTCATTAATATAATATATAAAGCATTAATTCATAATTATAATTATCTATGATTGATGGTGATGGAAAAATACTTCCACCATTACGTAAACATGTAGTCCACTGTACAGTTGATTGATGGAGTGTTATCCCATCTTATATAACAAACAAGATACTTATAAAATAATTTTTATTTAGTCATTATTTAAATGACTAAATTCATTAAAAATGTATAATGAAAGAAGTGTTATTTACATAAATTTAGTAATATATAAAAATAGAATTGTGAATTCACCACTGAAAGTACAAAAAAATAATGTTTCATTGTAATCCGAATATGATATATTTATATCAAGGAAGGAGTAAATATTTTTTTTGAAAATGATTAATTGAGTTATGCTATTTTTATCAAACATAAATTGTTATTTACCATTTTTTAATTAATATAATGGTTTAAAAAAATTTATTCCTAATAAATGTTTATACATTAATATTTTATGGTATTAGGATTATTAAAAAATTATGAGGCCTTAAGTAATTTTTTAAATTGTAATAAAATGAGTTATATTTTTAAAATTTGAATTTTTCAAATAAATAGTGAATTTAATTAATAAAATTAATTTCTCATACTTCAAAAATTATTTACCTAAATTATATTAAAATTTCAGGATATAAATGTAAAAAACTACTTTCAATGAATTATTGGTATTTTTGAATAAAAAATATTTTTTATTGAATAGTAAAATACGACAATTTATGTTATTTAAAAAATTATTGTATTATTGATTCATATATGATAAATAGATAATTTAATCCAAAAATCAAGAACTGTAATTCATTATGTTTATATATTTATTCATAATGTTCAAACTATTTTTATTCTAGAACCAAAATAATAATCTAACGAATACAATTATGAAAAAACACCCATCTCAACCAGTATAAATTTAACCCTCACTGCTATTTTTCCTCAATCATCCAATGCCTTGTAAATTATTTAATTTATACCCAATTCACTTCCATATCCTCTTTCCGACATCCAATAGCAATTGGTATCACCAAAATCCATAACCAAATTCCTTAAGGATGTCCTTCATGTGAGAAATTTCCATGGGTAAAATGTTTTTTTATTTCCTTTTAAATTTCGTTTGATTTAATTTTATTTTACTATTATTTTATAACCTACCCTCATACAAGTTACATGATAACTTCATTATCTTACATATTCTATAATTTTAATATTTTAATGGAATATTTATCTTTAAACCTGTCCCCTTCTTCTCTAATTATAAAAAATGAAAACATTTTCCATGATATGTCGATCTACCATCTTCATGGGAAATGTGTTTTCATTTTTAATTAATACCTTCAAGGATGGTCATAAAACCATTTTTATTGGTAAATAAGATTTTATTATACTTATTAAAAATTATATAATTTTCTAAAACTAGAATATAAAAATGATATTAATTAAGATTATATATGTTAGTGATGGTTGTAAAAATCACTGAAATAAATTAAATCACTTTCATTAATGATTTATAAAATTAGTTATCCTCATATAAAATGAAAAAAATGATATATAGCTTCAATGGATGTTATGGAAACATATTCATATCATTTTCAACCAATTATATATTCTATCTTCTATTCAACAAGAAAACCTCTAAGGATTCAACCATGGAAACTAAGAAACAAACACACCCAAAATAGTAATATAACAATATATTATCAATAAATTGGTGTAGTGAAATTATAAAAACAAAATATAATGTATTATAAATATTAATAAAGTTCATAAATAAATAAATAACACTCTTTAAGCCATTATATAGGAGGGTTATACTTGTTTGATGAAATTAAAACCCAAGGTAATAGAATTTTCATAAAAAATCCTATTTTAAATTAATATTATGTAAAATAAAAAATGATTATTTTTTCGATGTTGGTATTGATGTTTCATGATTATGTTCTTGTTATTGGGTAGTTTTTATGATTAATGGTTGGGCCTATATCTTAATTAAATTCATTTTGAATGGGTATGATGGAAGTTTACTATAATGTTTCTTCCAAGTGTAACAATGATGATTAAATCCAACAATTTTCGTTTGGGTCATATTTTATGGTATCCAATAGAGTTACAAATAAAATATTAGTTATGATGAAAAAATCATGAATAAGTTATTCTACATGTTATCTTCTAGTTTTTTTTAATGTTTTATGGAAATATATTATTTTCACAAATTATGTATATGATACATTATTGGTAATACATATGTCATTGTGAAAATGAAATCATATGTTTTTAAGTATACATGAATTAATGGTTTTTTCCTTATTTTTTTGTCTCTTACTATGTATTTTTTCTCATCCATTGTTTTTAAATTTTCCTAAATTGTTTTAGGTATGGGTTTAGTAAAATAAAAAGCCAAGATTAATGTTGTAGATATTGTTCATGAAAATATTTCATGTTTTACATAAAAAATTATATTATAGATGAAATGGATATTATTTTTCTAGTACCAAAATTTTAATACTAGTGTTTTGATATTTATGAATTGTGACATAAATATCTAAAACTCAAAACCTCCAAAATATTTTGGAATATAAGAATGTGAATTCTAAATGAATTTAGTAGTTTATGTAATGTTTAAGGCCAATACCTTATAGATTTAATTAAATTATGGTTTAGATAAATTTATCGGTTAGTATGGTCTAAATAGAATAACTTAATTTATTTCTAATATACAGTTATGTTGAAAAGATATATCATTTAATGATAACCATGTTTTATTTATTTAAGTGATGTCTGTTTAGAATGAATTTATGTATAAGGAATCATTGGAGATAATGTGGAAAGTGACCAAGATGATGATATCTATCCTAATCCACAAGATAAAATGGTGGGAATTATAACTGAGTATTTTGGGAATGTAATGGATCAGTAAAAATAATAAATAAATGGATGAGGTATCCATGCAATAGATTAACCAAAAATACTATAAAGGATCATGATGATAGTGGGGAGTTTTATATGGAAACACCCACCTATATTAAGTGAATATTATAACATATTGTTGGATGAAGGGTGGATTGAATCCTTCAAAATATATTAAATTTTATTGGGTGTTAACAATATAAAATAGTTATTCATTATATTTACCATTTCTATGTTAAATCCCATCAATAGTGATCAGTGGTGAAAACAATTATAGACTATGAGGAGATTGATTACATAGAATGGGATAAATTTAATAATCTAATCCTTGAATAATATTTTCATATGTTGGATTGACTTAGTATAGAAAATTAATTCCTAAACTGAAAAAAGGAGGAATATTTATTGGACTTGTTTGAAGAAAACACCAGTCTATTGGCATGGTATGCTCTAAATATAATTTGGGATCTTGATAGTAAAATCATCCATTTTTTATCAGGATTGAAGCTAAGATATCAATGGGAAATTTTCTCCTATGAATTGAAAAATTATGAGAATCATTACTATTTTTATAAGAGGGTATAAATCGATTTTTTTATGATCATGTGTACTTTGAAAACAATAAAAAGAAATTATCATGATAGCTGGAAATGGTTAATAATTGATCAAATAAATGTAATGGTAAGACAATCTAGCTTCCAATTTTTGAGATGTTTTGTAAATAGAACACTTGATAATGCCTTATAAATACTAGGAAGTGTTTTAGATGTGGTATGGTGAAACTTACAGCCCGATATTTCAATGAAAAATACTTTATGTTTAATTATGATAATTTAACTATATTGTGTTTTAAGTGTTGTGATATGGTTAATTATGAAAATACCTTCCAAAAAATAATATGAATTTTACAATCCAACCATATTATAAGAAGAAAGGTGTAGTGAAACCCTTTTCAACTACATTAGTAGATGGTGGACTATCCAATGAAATGGTATCTGGTATATCATTTTTTTAATCAAAATTTCCTAATATCTTGTTTGATATAGGGTCTACAAATTAAATTATTTCTGAGAAATATTCTTGTTAACAAAAAATTTCCAATCATTAAATGAAACCAAAAATTATGGATAAAATAACTGGATAAGTTTTAAATAAAAAATTAATTATAAGAGTCTTAATATTGTTTTCATTGGAAATAAATAACCTAAAAAACATTTTTTCCCATTGTATATTTTGATGTTATTTTGGGTACAGATTGGGTTTCGATTTATTATTTTAAGATTAATTGTAGCGATAAAAATGATTTATTAGAATTAGTATCTAATTATATACAATAATGACCTCATATCATTGATAACATATAAAGAAGATGCATAACTATTACAATATAAAAATGACAGTTATTTACATATATTTTTGAACATAATGGTATTTTTTCGATTAATGGTGTATGATGGTTAGTGAATACATGTATTTGTTTCTTGATGAGTTATTGGATGTTATAACTGATTATTATGTTGAATTTATAATTTACTTACTTTATGATGATAATATAAATTTCAGACCACCGTATTGAATGGCTCAAGTGGAACTTAATGAATTGAAGAATATGTTTTAGGAGATTCATGATAAATTCTTAATTACTACTAGAACTTCATGATGGTGTGATCTGATACTTTTTTAAAAAATAAATATTGTTCCATGAGTATATTCATTGATTATATATCTTTGAATAACATCACTATTGAGAATCTGTATCCACTACCACATATCAAGGAATTTTTTATCAGGTCTAAGGAGATAATGATTTTACCGTGTTTGAATAGAGATCACAGAGCCATCAGTTAAGGGTAAAGGAAGATGACATTATTGAAACAATTTTCTAGAATAGATATGAGAATTATGATTTTGTTGTCATTCCATTTTTCTTGAAAAATTACCCTACATTATTTAATGATATTATAAATAGAAACATAATTGAATATATTGATATTTTTTAATGTTGTTTGTTATTATTGGTATTTCATTATTTAAAAATTTTATGAAGATCATGAAAAAAACTAAGGATTAATCTTTTAACACTTAAAGAAAATAATTTATATTGGATATTTATCAAATATGATTTGTGGTTGCACCGGATTTATTTCATGGGATTATTGTAAGTAAGGATGGAAAAATAAGTGATCCCATAATAAATCAGTTCATGAATGGACAATACATACAAATGATATAGAAATTTTTATTTATCTCAGATAATAATGTTATTAAAATGGTTAATTAAAAAAATTTACAATGATCAAAAGTGATATCTAATATAACATAAAAAAATTTAAATTAATTTTGAACCAATAATGTGATGTTTTTTTCATGAACCGAAAAGAGGATTGGAGAGTGTTATAGTTTTGAATAAGGCTTCCAGAAATAGAGAATTTTACATCAAAATTTATGCTTCATTAAGAGGAATAAATTATATTTAAACGCAGAATGATAATGTAATTACCTATGTTTATGGTCTAATGAAACATTATGAGTTAAATTATCCAACACAAGATATGGAATTAAAATCTATATATTTTTCTTTATGTATTTAGAGAAAACATTTATATATATTCAAATGTAAAATATATACTCACTATAAAAGTTTGAAGTATATATTTATATTTCAGGAATTCAACATGAAGAAGAGAAGAATTATGGAACTGATAATGGATTATGATGCCATGTTCAATTACTATTTTCGAGATGAAAACTAACAAAAAGATGCAATAATTTAATTAAATCATTCATCATTATCAGTGTTACATTTAGAAGAAAACCCAGTGTTTATGTTTTGATTAATTTTGGCTTAGAAATTATTGGTATAGAAAATTATTATAACTTGTTTTAGGTTTCAGTGAAATCGTCTCTCTAAGGACGAATTTGCGAAATTTAGATTGAATACCTTGAGTTTTTAAATAATGTATAATTGGTTAAGGAATGTATGTTTCAAAAATTTAATGGTGATGAATATATTTTTTTAATATATGGATGAAGATTATGCATTCCATGGGATTCCCAGATGGAGAATGAATTGTAATGTGTTGCTTATAGATCTTTGTTTTCTATTCATCCTTGATGTTATATGATGTACAAAGAACATAAGAAGTATTACTGGAAGGATGAAATAAAATTTGATAATGTTGATGTTTGAATTTTCAATATATTCATGTTGAGATACAACTAAAAAGTGGATTCTTCATCATTTACTAGTTCTAGAGTGAAAATGGGAAAATATATCAACAAATGTTTTGTTGGGTCTACCAAAGACCCTTATCATAAACCAGCCTAGTTACCTTAGTAACCCGATAACTGAGCCGAACATGATATATCCTGATGGGAATTCCTGATCCTGATGGGTCGATGGCTAATAGCCATTATCATACAAATGGAATGTGGGAAATAATTTTCCACAAAACCTAGTGTAAATATGATAAGAACAACAATATGTAGAAAAAAATATCATGGGAGTAATGAAAAAAAATTCAACAAGTAATTGACACCAATAGTGCTTCATCTCATTTACTAAAATCGGGAAAACAACCAATGTCGTTAAGGAAACAACTAATTATTTCCATAGTTCAACTACTGGATCCACATCAAAAATATCATTTCCCCAAAATCTAACGAGGAAGGAGATATGCTACAAACACCCGAAGGCACATGTTGGGTGTGAGCCAAATTGACCAGTAGTGTCTCACCATAGATTCCATATCAGATTATTTAAACCGAATGACAATATGAATGTATTCAATATTTTAATAAATATATTTAGATGTTAAAAACATATTTAAAAAAATCATTATATAAAATTCAAATGGTGGAATATAATTTAGGAAATTAATTTACATTTGATGGAATATTTCTAAAACAATGGATTAAATACAAAAATATTAAATATTTCATATAAATTCAGAATCAATTTAATTAAGTTCAACAATATTGGTATATATTTAAATATCAAATAAAAAAAATATTCTCAAATTCCAAATAGGTATTAATGATTAAGGATGTAAGACTCTACACTCTCTAAGTGGTCATTGAAATTTGTGTATACACACATCCCACCAACACTAGACAGAGGTGACTCACCACCATCCCATTGAGGATGTGACCTACTTCATTTATGTTAGAAAATATTTTATTCGTGTTGAGTTTGTATAATTAACTCACAAACTACTGAAGTCATTCATGCGATCTTAAACAATCATTGATGGGAAATTAATTTAAAGACTTCTTAAAATAATATTATATCCCATTACACTATCTTAGATGCTAATTTTCAATTTAAAAACAAATTTTTTTAATAAAATCATTTCTATTTAACAATATAAAACCAATGGATTTCTACCAATACTTTATAGGCCACTCTCTCAAGTGTGAAATCAATTAAAAAAATTAAATCATTTTCACAATCAATTATCATAATTAAAATAAAAAATTCAATCGAATTAACTTCCATCATATTTAAAATTTAAATAAATACTTTAATTCATCGATTTTCCACAATCTCTCCCAAATTCAATGGAATTGGTGGTTTACCCAGTATTTATACCAATAGCATTTTAAATCTCCGAATTAGTTTCAATTGGGTTTTATCAAATCATTTGAAAAGCATGTTTGTGAAATTGAATTCTGACAAAAATTAAAATAAATATTGAAATTCAATGTTATTCAATGTGGCCCAATGGATGGGAATAACATATATGTTTCCTAAAATCCAATACTCCCAATGGAACCCATCAAAGAGAGTGAAGTTGTATAAGTCTATAAAACTCAAACTAGAAATGATATCCAAAAGTAAATACATAGATACATCAATATCAATATGATTAATTGAAATTAAAAAGGAATAGAAAGAGAAAAGGATGAAGAACAAAGGGAACACTTACCTCATAATCCACACCATAAGTGCAATGATGATTGAACTCCATGTGTTGGCACATTGAAGGGTATGAGGGAACACTGATCGACTGGGAAGTCTTTGGGTCAAGTGAAATAGAACTGGAGAGGAGGATAAAAATGATCTCTATCATGTGACTGATTTAAAATCTACAGTTGGGGTATTACACGGCGTGTAATCACATAACATATCCTTAAATATTTTAATTTTATAACCTCAAAAAATGCATCATTTTAAATGTAAAACTGTTAATTAAATTACTCGAGATTCGTAAAGGAAAATCACATCATGTAAACATTCATGGTGTGAATCTTTTCTTGACATAAAAATTCTCACAGTATGCACCCGAAAACTATTACATGTTGTGTAACCATGTTATACAACATATCACCCTAAGGGAACACATATAAATTGTCAGTTATGTCTAGGAGTCCAAAAAATATATTCCATCCCCATTATATGTTTACTCGAAATTCATTCTCAACCATACCAAGTTAACAAAAAGGGAAAACCCAAACAAGGATAAATAATTACCTTTCTAATCGTTATAGGGATGTGACAATCTCTCCACCATAAAACCTTTTTCTCCCCTGAAACCATACGAGGAATATTCCATTAGATAAAAATTAGGCCAATGATCTCTAATCAGTGCCACAGATCCCCATATCTCAAGATTACTAGAACAATTATTCCATAGCACATGTAAAAAAGGTATCATCCCCACACAATGTATCGTAGACTTGGAATTATCTATTCTGATTTAATGCTATATCAATGATAAAAAAATTTTAATCTCAAGACCAGTCCAACTCAAAACCCGAGTTAGATCAAATAATTACCTTCCCAACTATGATATATGTACTATGATTTGTATCAACCATTGTAGTGGTGGAAATTCTAAATGGTATGAAACTTTCCCTACCTGTTTAACAACCTTTAATGGTCCCACAAAACATGGTTCTTGTTTCCATCACGTACGAAGATGTCGATGACCCATCCAAGGAGACACGTTATAGAAAAAATGTACACCAACTATGAATTACAATGGTCTATGACTACGATCATAATAAGACATATATCAGCTATGTTACATAAACATTTGTTGAAAAATTAACTAAATCATTGTCTTCTTCTCATGGAGAAAACATGGTCCAAACAATGATCATTCAACAATCACTAACCAACACAATGTAAATTTAATATGATACCCAAAAAAGGCCTCAAATGAAGCCATTATAATCTAGGAGTTATAACTATTTTTATAATATAACTCAATAATCCCCAAGTGATCATCCCAAGCCCCACCAATTTCAGGAACATAAGAATAAAGAATATCCTTAGGAATTTGTATAGCTCTCTCTTTCTAGCCATATGACTAGATATAGTAGGCCTTGTTTAAACTAAACTATGATCCCATTTCCTCATGAAGGCCTCTCTAAGAGTGAGAGGTGAACCAGGGATCCTATTAGAAACCTTATAAGATTGAACTTCAAGAAAATGAAAAATCTCTTTCACATAGAGATTTCTCAACTCCTTAACTTTAGCTTTGTCATGAATTGTTATGAAGTGAGTAGACATGGTCAGCCTTTCAATTAAAATCCATATCAAATTATCCATTCTTTGGGTACGAGGTTACCTAACCATAATGAAAAAAGATATTTCGACCCTCTCCCAAGTAGAGAAATAAGTTGATGAAGTAACATGATTTTTTATGATGATTGTCCTTTACCTACTGGCAAGTATAATAGTGGGATGGAAACTCAGGAATGCACTATCTCATTCATCACCACCGGAACTGCCACCACATGTCACAAAACAACGTAATGGTTCCTGGGTGTACTGAATGGTGGGAATTATATAAATCCCTCAATACATCATTTATTACTACTAATGACACAATGAATTTATTATTATAGCATAGAATAACTTTTTTGGAGAACGAACACCAAGAAACTATATCTAAACCATAATGAGAGTATCAAATGCTACACAGTTCATCATCATGCTCTTTATCCCAAAAAACTTATAAGGCCATAGTATTAAACATTACATAATCAGGATTTAATTAAATAATTTTGAAAAAAATCACATTGAGGAACTTTTTAGATGAAAGAGAGAGAGAATTAGGCCGTAACAAATATTTATCAAAACAATAGAAACAAAAATTGGACATTTAAAATAGTATCAATATATTGAATAAAATAGAAACATTTAAAATGAACGATGGTTTATTTTCAATATTTTCAGCATTAATTTTTCCAAATCATATAATTTACTCAATTATCCCTTAAATCCTATGAAAAATATTTCAAAATTTGGGAATAGAACCAAAATATAATAATGGGATATCAAATAAGGAATGAAACAATTTTTCTATGAATATTAGGAAATCATTATTTTTTATGAAATCATTACTTTCCCACATACAACATAAACTCTTTAGTTTTCCTAATTAAGTCATAATACTCTTATAAAGAATCACATAAATAATAAATCATAAAGGTAACTTGAGGAACCCATTTTATACTAAAATTTTAGATTTCACAACTACCAAGGGAGTGACCTTAATAGTTATGTTTGAATACACATCACAATATATTCCCAAAATATCTTAATGGAAAACTCTTCTTTTCCCTCTATATCATTACCTAATGCATTAAGGATATATCATAGGCTCACCCACCCTCGATTTATCACATAGCTACCCATATATATAACAATTTCAATGAACCATAACATAATAATAACTCATAAAACAAGCGTTGTGGAAAAATAACATTTCTATACTACAATAACAAGATATAATTTCAAGATATTGACATAATCAATACATTATTAAACTGTTTTAAAAACCAAAGTACATGAAAAGGTAAAATTGTGTTTACATTTTTTTTAAAATAATTTTGGCTTGTAGAGGATGTGAAATATCAAATAATGGTCATAGTTGTGGAAATGTATTCATCACTACATATGATAAAAATAAAAACTCCTTTTGTAGTTCAGTAAAATGATTCATAGAAAATGATTAATCTTAAACACAATTGATTATAATTATAAAATAATAAGTGTTTATTATACAGAATATAAAATAATTTGGTGTAAAACATAAAATTATCACTAAATTAAAGGACATTGAGATGAAGTCCATTACATTCTGTCTGAATCATCACATACAATATTTATAATACTGAATAATAAAAATAGGTTAATTTATATATTCTTGAGAATATTTTTCATATTTATTATTATTTTTATATAACATATTATAATTTTATAATAATTACATATTTAATATAGGTCACATCTTATGTTTTGTCATTATTCAGTACATGAGCCGAAAATGAAGTTGGTACGATGTCAATAGTCTATGTGTCCATAATTACATAATCTTCAAAATAATATTAATGACATAATTATCACTCTTATACAATAATTTTTCATTTAAATAAAATCATTAATTTCATTTTTTTTTAAATGAACAATGTTATAATCATAGAGATGGTTGGTCGTACGTACACATTAGTAACGTCTCCATTTTTCATTAATCATTATGGAAACAAGGTAAGTAATGTTTTATATTTATAAACTGATTATAAAATCATTAATATCATACTAATAATTTATATATATATATATATATCTTAAAAGGGAAGCCATTAAAAGAATGAAACACTTCGCTTCATAGAGGTGATAGTTCATATGTACACACCGACAACATCATCAATTTTATAGGTATAGAAAGTAAGAATGTATTTGAAATATAATTATCTTATAATGATTAATATTTCTTGTTTTATCATATATCAACATTAATTCCATTATTATGACAGGCCATGAGAGACAATTATATAAAATGAATTTGATAAGTGTTTTGAGGCGATAGTTCACACACACACATGAATGGTTAATTTCATGTCCATTTAATAGAAGTGGATATGGATTTAGGTAATAATATTAAAATAATAACTTCTAAATGTCATTATAATTATAGAGATAATTTTTCATAATTTCATTGGAAGATTTTACATAATTAGAAGTAAAAATAAAACCAAAATACATAAGGAGAATGATACCTCATCTTCGATTAATCGCCTTTGAAGAACACCTTAACACCTCAAGGAAGGGTCTTATGACTAATCTATGTCATGATTAATGTGAAGATAGATTATTGGAATGTTTTTGAGTAGACCATGGTAGATAAAATGGTTCTATAAGATTGAGTAATAGAGATGAAGGCATCCCTTTTTATAAGAGCGGGGATGGGCACCATTGAAATTATTAAAATGTTAAATTAATATAATATCAATTTAGATTCCAAATTTTCCCAAACTAATTTGTATTCCAAGAAACGCTCAGTCAGAGGCAAGCCTCTGACCATTTATTAATAAATGAAATGGCATACAGTAGATCTAACTAGTCTGAAACAACTACATATCAAAGAAATCATACTCATCACCACCCCCATTAGCAATTATGCTGTCGGCATTGCCTGTCTCCCACTTTGAGCATTCATAATGTTTAAGAACCTTGCCATATTTCCTTCGAAGATTTGGCTTCTCCAAGGCCATAAATTTCTTTGAATAATGCATAGACCAACTCTAACTCCCAATAGAAGCTCTCATAGATACCAATCATGGAAGGAATGAATAATCCTTCTTCACTCTTCGCCGTGGTGGGGTTGTCCTAGAACCATAATCCCCATGCACCTGCATCTTCCTACTCTGAAAAATATCACTGTAGGAAGGTAGTTTAACGCCATGTCCCTTATACTTGTAACTGTCTGAGACTTCACCCCACTCGCCCAAAATTTTCACCTCCTTATAACCATCCTTCAAACCACAATCGTGATGAACTTTATTGTCAACATCAACTATATCAAGGAATTGAGGCTGATCCATCATGTCCAACGTGCCTTCCTGGGTTGCAACATCCATTGGGTCGGTCCCAATCTATAATATTCCACCTTCCTGCCTCACAACAGGATCCTCAGCATACAATTCCTCCACATTCTTCAGTTCAAGGAGACCTGAAACCAAGTGCTCCTCCACCACTGTGCAGCCAGTATTACCACTCACAGGTAACAAGTCATTGTTGACTCCCAAAACCTCCTGCACATCAACGATAGAAGCAAATGATATTTCATTCTCATGTGGTTTAGATTTTTTACCTGATCGTGTTCTCATCTGTTCTGGAAAATTTGAAAATTCATTGTGTCCTCTCCCCATCTTCTTATTATGGATAATCACCTCCTCATGACCCTTATATGCTCTAGAATCCTCGCCAAACTCCAGAGATTTAATTGTTCCTCCTTCCAATTCATAGGGAGAATCCTGAATGGTTTCTTCATTAGCCAAACACTCAAAAGGATTATTGGTCTGAACACCATCACAGTCCAATCCATTTCCCACTGATTTTTGAACGGCTCATGAAGTGGTAGCACATTGAGTTGAGTTAGTTTGGGGTATTATCTCCTACCCTCCCATATAGGCCACAACCTCTTTCCTAGAAAAATACCCAATTGCATATTGATGCTGTCGTGATGGTGGGTTTTTAGATCGTTGTTCCACAGTGTTACCATTGTTCCTATCCCTTAGATCATTCTTAATCCAATCAGAAACCCCTGAAACATTGGGTACATCAAACTGTCCTCCCGTTGGTTTCCTCTACACCACCATGCTCGCTGGACGAACCACCTGATTAACATCTGCTTTATTCATCACTTGTTCTGGGACCTTCCTCTGAAGTGCAGCCCATCTGCAATTGACATCCGAATGAACCAATCTACAGAACGATGAGAAGAAGTCCAAAAAATGATCAAAGACCACTGGCTACTTGCACCGTACCTCCTTATCAGCTTCAATCCACACAGACTCGACTGGTGGCCTCAACATATCAACCTCCACACACATGCATGGGTTGATCGGATGACACATAGCAGAAGTACGCGTATCAATACAGAGAAACTGACCCACCAAATTCCCAAGCATGCGCAAAATCACATGGTTTTGAAATGGGAGGGGTAATTGAGGAAGAATTACCAAAATTGGAATTGAAGAGGAGTCCCGATTCAAGTATAGATCGTAGATCCATCGAAATAGAAAGAAGTTGCAACCACTGCAATTCATGGGAGCACACGACGGAGAACAGACAGCGTCTTCCAAAGAGTTGCATCACACCATCAGATGCCTTTTGTCCAACAAGACAATAACCACTCGTTCTTAAAGTCCCCAAGCTTCAAAGACAAATCTGTCGAAATCATCCACCGAAGGCCGTTTGTTTCTGAATCATGCCACTAGAGCTTGGTTTAGAAGGATATATGCCTTCGTAAACTCCAGAGCCGATATCAGAATCACATGATCGCCTGCTCGAATAACAGGGACCTTCGGGCCTAGGTTAATTTCAGGGACCCTCGGAATTGATTCAGGATCAGTGAAAGGGTAGAAACCACGTCTCCCACCATTGCGAGGAAGCCTCAGATCGTCCCCCCTCCGACCAACTAGTGGTGAAGGGGGGAACGTCACCATCCCCATTATGTTTCCCCCATCGCCTCTTCGAGCCGCCTCCTCATCCCTCCTATATCAAAAAATAAAAATAATTTATATAGAATATAAGATGCCTTATGGTCCCATACCTTTAATCTAATTAATATTTTACATGTTTGGAATTTTTTTAACCATTATCCTTTTGTTTTAACCATTATCTTACTATTTTTATTCTTACCGTGATGTCATGTTATTTATAATTTTAGGTTCATTTTAATTTCCATAACATTTCAAACGACGGAAAAAATTATTATTTTTGAAATATTATGACATTAATATAAATTTGGAGAATATTATATATTTAATGTTTTAATATCTTTTATTAAACTACTTTATATTTTAAAATACCAAATATTTTCAATTTCAACACTATTCATTAGTCGGTATTTAAAAAATATCATAACATAAATATAAGATTAAAAAAACTACTCTAAATAATCAGAAACCGGGAAAATATATCCATGAAATTCGTGTATGGTAGAAATTATTTCATATTAAATTTATTTTAATATTTATATTATCATTAATTTTAGTAATTCATTTATTAAAAAATTAATTCATCACCATTATGTCATAATTAAATTTAATATTTTAATTTCTAAAAATTATAAATAAATTACCATGATGTTGGTAATATTTTTATTTTTCACATTACTATTAATTGTTTAATATATCATATGTATAACACTTTATTAAAATAATTTACTTTCAAAAAAAGAGTGACCAAAATTATTATTCATAGAATATAATATTATAAATGTATTAAAGTCATAATAATCACTCAAAGTGGTCCTAAAATCAACCAAATGATAATAATGGACGTAATAAACTCATCAATGTTAATTAGGACATATTTTATGGTAGTTTTATAAAATTATGATATTTTTTACATTAAATTACCTAATTTAGCTTCAAATGTGGTAATAAAAATAATTACTCATATTTCTATTAATAATAACAAAAAAGAGACCAATTTACATAATTTTTAAATTATGATTCCAATTTTGGAATTATTATTTTTATATTAAAAACACATATGTTTTAGTAATTAATTTAAAATTAATCTCCATCGTCAAAATGAGAAAAAGGGATATTAAATGTAAAACCCATCAAAAGATTCTCTTGTGTTTATAACTAATTTCAATGTGAAATTAAATCCAAAAACCAGTATTTTTTGAAATGAAAAAAACATAATATTATTAAATTTTATATCCAATTAACAATATAATCTAACAATATAATTAAGTTTGATGAAAATGTAGTTTTGAATTAAAATTTAGTATTTGTACTATTCATTAAAGTATGAATTTTATCAAACAAATTATAAAAATTAAAGCAAAGTAAAGTTTGATGTCAATTTTGAAAATAAGAAGTTTATTTATAAAAATAGAACATATAAATGTCTCAGAACTAGATTTAAAAATGTTTCCCTATCAAAAGGTTTTAAACTTGAATTTTTATAAATACTCTCATTTTATCTGTAAAATTTTATTTTTTCTTAAATGATGTCTATAAAACTTTTAAGATAGATTTTTAAAATTATAATGAATTAATATTTCATTAATATATTCCATAAAGAGTGATTTTATTATTTTATAAACGTAATTATTCACATTTAAATAAATTTTCCAAAAAAAATATCCTTTATATTAATTTGTTTTTTTTTTGTTTTAATTATGGTTAATTTGGTATCCAATGAATCATAATATAAATATTGGTAAACCATATTTTAATAATTATGTTAAAACTATTTATTCCCTATATTATTACATCTAGGTGATAACTACCAGGAAAAATAATAATATTTAGTTTTTTTTTGCTTGAAGTAGTGTATCATGTACGCTATCAAACATTGGGTTTAATTTTACAATATCGGGATGTTAAATTATCCCAAAAGTTTGGGAAATTATTTCATAAAAAATTGAATCTGGGATCAGTAACTATGATATGAATCTTTATAATAAAATTATTTTATTCCCACATTTGAAAAATGATTAAAAAACATTGACATTAAAAGAAAGAAAAGATATTACGAAGGTCACCTAAGATAAAAATACTAGGATTCCATGTATGAAAACATGGATATAGGAAAAAAAACTGACCATCACGTTCTGATGGAGAGTGGTAGAAAATATTTTCATGAAAAAATGTTATCTATCACAAAGCTGTAAATTAATTATGGGTTAAATGATCTTTGAATTTATAGTAGGAAAAGTAAATAAATTATGTATTTCTTTTAAGACCCTTTTAATAATATTTTTTTCATTAATTTAATTAATTAAGTAATAACATCAAAAATATATCAACTAAAAATTATAGTTTTATACTATAATAAATTTCAACAAAAAACTCATATTTCTCTTAAAATTTTGAGTATAAAAGATGAATCAACTTTTATTGAATCACATAACACAAAAATGAATAACTAAAAATTTCTCATATTTTAAAACATTATGAAAACCCATTTTGGTAAGGGTAATATAAGAAGATTCCCCAAATATAACATTCTTTTATAAGAAGAAAGACTACTTTTAATCTGCAAAATTGAACTGTAATTCCCAACGATCCAAATATACCTTTCAATGAATAACTATACATGAAATTCTTCAACCTAATTCAAACAAATATTAAAACTCATAATTCAGAAACATTTGATCACATAGTCCTTCAAAATAATTTTTTTTTCATTTTCCTCCAAATAAAATATATTAATATTAATATCTCAATCACAATGTAATTAACCTGTTTAGATACTCTCCCAGACAGTTTAATCATTTCCATTAATAACATAATTCTCCATAATCCCACAAATAAAATCAATGCTTATTCTTGAATATAACTGAATCACTACACTCTAATTTATATTTCATTTTATTCTATTTACCTTAATTATATAAAGGTCAAATTTAGTGAACATATTTTAAAATAACATTTAACAGTTACTTCACAAATCAATTTCTAATATCATGGATATTGATTTGATTAAAAATAAGGTCCAAAAATGAACTTATTCTTATTTTTTCAACATGTTTAACTAAAATAGATAAATTAATTCTAAATGGGGACATCATGTAGGCCAGTGGTAAGTGATAGATCATTGTCACACATCGGTTGTAGATTCAATTATTCATGCAATTTCGGTTATAATATGTTGTCATATATCATGTTTATATTCATTTTTATAGAACAATATAATTTTAGTAACATTTATAAAAGGAGATAGAATCTTCAAAAATAACCATAAAATATTTTAAACTCAAGGATTATCTAATGAACATCATTTGGAATCCCAAAATATAATAACCCATAATTAATTCAATAATAATATTTTTTTCCAAAAATACAGTCAATCACCACAATGTATTCAAACAAAATGAAACAAATGGTATTTATATGACATTAAACTTCAATTAAAACATTAAATTATAAACATATAATGATTTCCCAAAATCTTTAAAAATAATATTAATCTCCAATGTTTTATAAACCATCATCTCATACCCACTATAAGGCCTCAGCCTTAAACATTATATAATAATGAGTTAATTTTATAATAAAATTTATATGAAATTTAGTATAATATAATTTTTATAGATATAGTTAATTATTCAGTAATTTATACATAACAAAACTATCAAAACACAGATTGAAAAAATCCAATAGTATCAATTTCTTACATAAAACTAATACTTTTAAAATGAATCACGGTTACATTCCTTTTATAATATTCATAAATATTTCATAATATCATCCTTGACAATATTTTCCCTTAAATATTAGGAATAATATTTAAAATTCATGGGCTGAGAACAAAAGTCTAAAAATGGGATATTAAATAAGGAATGAATCCATTAGTCAATGAATATATTAATATCATGAAAATAATTTCAAAAAATCATAATTTTTACTAGTAAAACATAAACACTTTAGCTTACCACATGAAATCATAATATTCCTATAAAATATTATAGAGTTCATAAACCATAAAAGTAACTTCTATTCTATATATCATACATACATTGTAGATTTCATAGTAATTCCCTAAATATATTAAGAGAAACCATATAATTTAACTTCTTCTCATTTCACAATACATTATAAAGGCATCATGAGATCACCCTCCCTTAGTTTTTCATTGAACCACCTGTATACATAAACAGTTCCCAAGAACCATAAAAATTTCATGACACATAAAACCAACACAAAGGAAAATATGTTTTCTACAAGACAATCACAAGATATTAATTCCTGATATTGACATATTCAATACTGTCTCAAACCATTTTCAAAACCAAAATACATGAAATTTTAAATTGTATTTATTTTTATTTTAGATACATTACATCTTGTAGTGTAGTCTAAACATAAAATAATGTTCACCACTGTGGAAACTTCGTTATCACCATGTATATTAAAAATAAAGATTTATTTTTTTTGAAAATTATTTATAAAAAAGATTAATTTTTAAATCCTTTTAATTAAATTAAATTTAAAAGATTTTTATTGTTCAATATATAAAATAAAGTGGTGTATAACATAAAATAATTCCCTAATGAAAGGATATTGAAATGAATTCCCTTACCTTGAGTCTGACTCCTCATATACAATATTTATAATCCATAAAAATAAATTTATGTTAATTTCTACATTATTGGGAATTTTTTCATGTTTATTATTATTTTTATATCACTTAATAACGTGTTATAATAATTAAATATTTATAAATCTTCACATCATACTTTTTTCATTATTCAGTATATTAGTTTAAATGAACTATGTAAGATTTCAATAGTCCATGTTGACTTAATTCCATCATCTATAAAAAATATCCATGATATAATGGTCAAATTTATAAATCCATTTTACTTTTGAATCAAAACATTAATTATGGCATTGAAAAATGAACAATATAATAATCATGGAGAAGGTAGGTCATACGTATGCATGAGTAACATCTTAATTTTTAATTGATCATTATGGAAAAATGTTAACTGTAGTTTATAATATACAGAATGATAATAACTTCAGAAAAATTATATGAATCAATTAAATATTATTATATATACCAAAAAAATTATTTCATGAAATAAAATTAAGCACATCACTTTGTAGAGGTGATAGTTAACGTACACAAGGATGAAGTTATCATTTTTATGTTCATATAAATTAATAACATAGTTGATATATTATTATATGATAATGATTAATATTTAATTAATATCAAATATGAACCTTAAATAAAATATTATAACATTTCTTGAGATACTGTTATGGAATATGAGTTAGATCGATTCAAGGAGGTGATAGGTACACAAGTACGATTAATTATTTTCCCATTTAATGTATGTTTCTATGTATTTAGGTGATTATATTAACATAATAACATCTTAGTATCTTTAGAATACTGTATTTTAAATTCTTCATGTTTTGAGGATATTTCATGTATATATTAGAACAAATAAAATAGAAATACTTTATGAAAACAATGCATCTTCTTCTGGTGATCACCATTGAAAAACACTTCAACAACTCTGAGAAGTGTTTTTTGTATAATATGAGGACTCGAGAATATGTGGAGGGATTTTAAGAATGGTTTTTTCTAGAGAGTGGCATAAAAAATATTTTTTAGGTTTCAGAAATAGAGTGGAATGTGTGCCTTTTTATAGGAGAGTGGAGGGGCAACTTCAGAATTATTAAAATTATTAAATAAATATAAATTTAATTTTGATACCTAATTATCCCAATATAATTTATATATAATATAATATAATTTCTTGTATAATACCCCTCATCCCATTAAATTTAGAAATGTTTTAAATATTTTTTAATCCTTATCTTGTTTGTTTTATCCCTTATTTTACCCTTTTTAGTCTTACTATGATGTCATGTTATTTACACATTGTCGGTTAATGTAATTATCATAAAATGTAAAAAGATATAAAAGTGTAATTTATGATATATTAAGAAATTTAATAAATATTTCTTTGAATCTTATGTTTTAAGGAATTGTATAACATTTAATAAACTATTTTATATTGTAAAATACCAATAATGTCAATTATAACACTATTCATTAGTTGAATTATAAAAAATATAATAATAATAAGATATGTTCAAATAAACACCATAAAATCATCACCAACATGTAAAATATATCCTTAGAATTTGTGGACGGTATAAATTATATAAAATAAAATTTACTTTAATATTCCTATTATCATTTATTTCATTGTTTCGTTAAACAAAAAATTACTCTATCATCTATGTGTTGTGAATAAATTTAATTATTTAATTTATAATAATTATAAATAAATTACAATTTTATAATTATTATTTTCATAATTACAATGGATATTTATAGACTAAATGATCCCATGTATAACTCCATATTAAAATTGTAAGGCCTCTGCCTTAAACATTGCTTAATAATGAATTAAATGAATAATTCCCATTGAGGATATTTTCAGGTTTAGAGTTTTAGAGAAATAGATCATAACTATTACATCTCAAAAGATTACACAGTAGACACTTTTACAAAGATTCCTCTTTTTTTCAAAAGATGAACCCTATAAAAAGTCATTTCTATTTCCATGTTTAAGAAAGAATGACTTTTCCATCATCCCATCCTTGACCCTATTCCACATTATGTCCTGTGAAAAACATTTCAACAAAACTTGGGGTGAGCATAAAAAGCAATGTAAGGGATACCCAAAGAAGGAAAACAAGTAAACCATGAATACTTTATCAAAGTAATACTTTTAACCATTATGGAGTAGTAATTACTCTTCACTGAATAAAATATCATTACCTACACTTTTGTAACCAAAATATTACAATAAAACCCATATAAAGAACACATAACTTATAAAGGTAACTTGAGACATAAACATACTTAAATGGAATAACCATATGGCCAACTTCCACACATATCACTTAATGGAATAACCATATGGCCAACTTCCATACCCAATGAATTGGAGGTTATAACGTAACCACCCATCCTGGAATTCACGGCACCACCCGTCATATGGTTTATCACGTAACCACCCATCAAATGACCATGTACCATTATAAAATCATAAGACATAAAACAAATATAATGGAATGAAAACATTACAGCTTTTTGAGGAAGCCAAAGACCAAATAATACTCGTGGCAACGGAAAGTTCGTTGTCACCACGTACATTAAAAGAAACATTCCTTTTTTTCGTTTATTAAAAATAATCATAGAAAAAGATTCATTTTGTATAAAATTAAAAGTCAAATGGGTTTATACACCATATAAAATAAAGCCTTGTATTAGAAAAAAAATATGCCTCAATGAAAGGAGATTGAGACGAAGTCCCTTACCTCGTGTCCGACGAGAATCGATTGCTCTTTATTCTCCTGAATAATAAACTAAAGTTAATTTCTACTTCCATAAGAACCTTTTTCAAGCTTACTATTCCTTTTATATAACTTATTTTCATGTTATAAACATTATTAAAACATTTAAGTTAATAATGTTCATTTTGTCGATATCTGGTTCATAAGTCAAAAATAGACTTCTTACGATTACATGTTGTTTATGTGGTCAAAGTTTCATTATATAAAGAATGATATTCATGATTTGGATATAATATATATCATATATATCCAGAATATACACGCATTTATAACAGTACATAACATTTAGTGGTAATAAATGAAATGCACCGTTCATGGAGACGGTAAGCCATACATACGCATGAACGCTACTTTCATTTTATTCCGTATTTAATGTAGTGAAATAAAAATGATATAAGGGTATATTATAATCCCAGTATAATATAATATATAATAACATTAACTCCATCCTTTATACATCCCACATATGTCATTAACGAATCAAATCACTTTGAGGGGGAGGTAGTCCGCAATTCCTAAAATGAAATTATTTTGTTTACCCACAATTGAAACCATAAAGGTATGCCAAAAATGAAAAATAAAGAAGAATAAGGAAAACATAAACACAATATATATAATTTATAAATATAGTAACATCTTAATGGCCACCATGAAAGGTTTTAAAAGAAGATTGAAAAATCATCGTTTCGTGAAGCAGAAAATCGCCAACCACAGAAACTGTATGTTCTTTAACCATTAGACGAAGGTGTGTGTTGTTGTAGCACTAATCCTTCTCATAACAAAATCTTAGTATATTTAAGATACTGATTTTTTTACAAAATAAATAAATAAAAAGATTCTAGGGGGTTGGAGAATCAAAATAAAAAAAACACAAGGGAAGACACTACCTTTATATCGGGTATCTCTTTTTGATTTGAGCTCAAATGCTTCCTTGGAAAGACTTATGCCAAATTTCAGGCTTCAAGGAGTAATAGAGGGATGTGGAGAGACAAAATTTTAGGGTTTTTCTGAGAAAATGGCTTTAGAGGTGTGGGTAAGGTGGTAGAGGTGGGGGCCTTTTATAAGAGGAGAGGAGGGGCACTCTTGGAATGTTTTAAAAGGTTACTTTATTATAAAATGAGTTTCGAATTTTAAAGGTCCCAAAATTATATATTTCGAGGATAAGGTTATAAGTGTTATAAATCCACCCATACAATAGGTTTTTTACAAGTTTAGGTCTTATATTTTATATTATCTTTTGGTTTTATTTAAATCATTAAATAATGAGGTAATCGCTTCATCATCATGGTGTCATAAATAATTTAATTTTTATAATGTCTAAAACTTATAAAAAAAATATCAGGATGTAGGAAATATTTTTAGCTCTATAATGAATATTTATAGTCAAAAATATGACTTGTATAACCCCATTTAAAAATTGTCTTATTAAAACAACACATGTTTGAGACATTTTTATTTTTATATTAAATTGAAAGTTATTAATGTCATTTTCCTACCAAAGTGGCTCCATGGGTTCCCCATGTTATCCCATGGATTTTCTTGGTCATCCATGATGAATCAAATAAGGGTAGGATATGTTTCAAGGTCATTTCATATTATTAAAACATTATTTTTACCTTAAATTACACTAATTACCTCTAATCGCGATTAAAAAAATACAAGTTACTATTCACCAAAAATTATTTTAATCCCATTGAACCACATTTTACATTTTAATGACAACAATTTATATAGGATTTTTAAAATTAAAAACACAGATGTGGTAAAATTTCATTTAAAAAAAATCAGTTTTTTATGTACCACTTAGTGGTTTCACTATTCATCAAAAATTGAAGTTTTTCATAAAAATACCAAAACATCACCCTAATGAATATTTGATATTTTGAATTAATAAATGATTTCTATTTTAAAAAATTCAAATAATATATGTTACATTAATTAATTTAATAATTAATTCCTGTTGTCATGACAAATAGCGTGTTTTTATGAAACAATATATATCAAAATATTGACACTAGTTTAAGTCCAATTTCAATGTGAAATTAATTCCAACGACCACCATTGGATTAAATGGTAAAAATATATTATAATTTCACATTAAAACAAATTAAAATGATAATCTAATCAAATTAATTAATTATATGAAAAAAAATGTTTTGAATTAAAATTCAACATTTTTCACTATTCATTAAAAAATGAACTTTATCGGAAAAATACCAAAAATATAGAAAGTAAATTTTGATGTCCTGATTTTAAAGAAGAATTTTATTTGGTCCAATATAATGTTCAAGAGTGACCAAAACTATATTTAATGACAGTTCTCCATCAAAAGGCGATAAGTGGACCTTTAGTGAAAATTAGAGTATATATGCCTAAAATTGAATTCTTTTCGTATTTTAAGCCTTTATCCCTTATCGGATAAATGTAAAAACATTTAAAAAACATATATAATCATATTTTAGTTATTTTTATTCATTCCCACCAATAAAACGACAACATGTTAACTACCATTTAAAATAATATTATTTTATTATAAGTGTGAAAGGTAAGATTTCAAAGAAACTCTTTGTTGCGTATCGTGTATTCTATCGAACATAGAAAACCCTTTAAAGTAATATTAATATTTAATTTGTAAATATTAATAAATATGAAAATGTTCTATTATTTATTTACCTGGGATGTTACATCCTTCCCCCTTTTGGGAATTGCATCCTCACAATTTTATTCACATATCAAAATAAGTGGGGGTATTTATCTCTCATAGCATTTTCAGATTCTCACGTTGTCTCTTCAACCTTCTGGTTTTTCCACAAAACCTTTACCTGGTGAATTACCATATTTTGCAACACTTTCTCTCTTCAGTCAAGAATCTGGACTGGTTGTTCTTCATAAGAGATATTATCTTCCAACTGAACTACCTCTAGGCTCAAAACATGAGATGGATCTGGCATATACTTTCTCAACATCGACACATGAAAAACATTATGTACCAAAGATAAACACAGAGGTAAATCCACTCAGTAAGCAACTAATCTAACTCTCTCTAAAATTTCATATGATCAAATTAACCATGGACTCATCTTTCATTTCTTACCAAATCGCATCACACTTTTCCACGGTGAAACTTTGAGAAAAACATGATCACTACCTCTAAAGATAGATCCGTCCACCTGTTGTCTGCATAACTTTTCTATCTGCTCTGATCTGTTCTCATGTGTCTCTGAATCAATTGAACTTTTTTTCCATCTATTCTACCAGCCCTGGTCCCATCAGCTTCCTTTCACCCACTTCATCCCAAAAAGTTGGAGTTCAACATTGCTTCCCATATAATGCCTCAAACATTTCCATCTATATACTAGAATGAAAACAATTATTATATGAAAATTCAACCAAAGAAAGATGTTGGTACCAACATCCCTGATAATCCATCGAACAAGAACATTGCATATCCTCCAAAGTCTGAATTGTTCATTCTGACTACCCATATGATTGAGGATGAAAAGATGTACTAATATTTAATTCAGTACCCAACGACTTCTGATGGCCTTTCCAAAAGTTAGAAGTAAAACTGGGATCAGGATCAGATACAATGGATAGGAGAAATACATGAAACCTGACTATCTCTTTAAGATACAATCGAGAATGTGGACCTACAGAGAACGTATCTCGAATAGGAAAGAAATGAGCAGATTTAGTCAAGCGATCAACAAATACCCAGATTGCATTATTACCTCGAGATGTCTTCAATAATCCCACAACATAGTCGATTGATATATTTTCCCATTTCCACTCTGGAACTGGTAAAGGTTAAAGAATCCCATTCGGTAACTGCCTCTCTACTTTAACCTGCTGACAAGTCAAACACTTCACAGTTAAATCAGCAATATCTCTTTTCATTCCATCCCACCAGTAATACTCCTGCTTATCTATGTACATCTTAGTACTGCCATGATGAACTGAAAATGGGGAACTATGATCCTTACATAACAACTCATTCTTCAACTGGGAATCACCAGGCACATATAATCTCTTCCCAAACCTCAAAACACAATCATTATCAATATTAAATTCAGGAAAGTTACCCTTCTGAACCAGCTATACCTTTTCCTGCAACCCACTCTCTTTCTTATGCGCTTGCTTAATTCTGTCTGATAGGGATGATCTCACTGATACTTGAAACAAAATAGAATAACTTCCTATACCAACAACTTCTATTACAAATTTCATCAAATCAAAAACTAAGGGATATCGTTCCCAACGTAGCATGGTTAATGAAGTATTACTTTTTCGACTCAAAGTGTCAACCACTTTATTTTCTTTTCCAGGATGTTAATGAATTGTACAATCATGATCCTTGATTAATTCTATCCATATCCTCTGTCTCATATTCAATTATTTATGAGTGAATATATACTTTAATGTTTTGTTATTAGAATATATTTCACAATTCAATCCATACAAAGGATGCCTCTAAATTTTTAGAGCAAAAACAACAGTAGCTAATTCCAAGTCACGTGTAGGGTAATTTACCTCATGAGTTTTCAACTAACGTGAAGCAGACGCAATTACCTAATCATTCTGCATAAGGAAACAACCAATTCCATTCAACTAAGCATCAATGTATATAACAAACTCACCATTCCTAGAACGAAGTGCCAAAACTACAGCATTCACCAATCTTCTTTTCAACTACTAAAAACAATCATCACATTCTTTTGTCTAGATAAACATAACACCCTTCTGAGTTAGCTTAGTCATTGGAGTAGATAACCATGAAAAATTTTCAACAAACCTTCTGTAGTAACCTTCCAAACCACGAAAACTACATATCTCGGTTACATTTGTGGGTCTTCGCCATTCTTCAACAACTTTTGTTTTAGAAGGATCAGCAGTTATGACATTTTTTTGAAACAATGTGACCAAGGAAAGAAATTTGTTGTAAACAAAAAACACACTTAATGAAATTTCCATACAGTTTACTTTCTTTTAAGGTTTACAAGATAACCATTAAATGACTTTAATGCTCCTATTTACATTTTGAAAACACCAAAATATCATCAATGAAAACAACCAAAATCTTATCTAAGAACTCATGAAAAATTTTATTCATGAGGTCTATGAATACTGCAGGTGCATTGGTTAACCCAAAATGCATAACTAAAAATTCATAATTGCTATATCTAGTATGAAACACAGTCTTCGGAACGTCTTCTTCTTTTACTTTCAACTGATGGTACCCCGAACTCATGTCAATCTTCGAAAAATACTGAGCTTCCTGGAGATGATCAATCAAATCATCGATATGAGGCAAATGATACTTGTTCTTAACAATGATATTATTCAAGCCTCTATAATCAATGAAAAATATCATTGAACCATATTTCATTTTAACAAACAAGACAGGAGCACCCCATGGTGATGTGTGTGGTTGAATGAAACCGATATGTAATACCTCCATAATTTTCTTCTTTAACTCTAAAACTTCAACTTGATCAATTCAATAAGTGGGTTTTGAAATTGGATTAGAATCAGGAACCAAGTCGACAGTAAATTCAACTTCCCAATCATGAATAATACTAGGAAACTCATCAGGAAAATCATCAAGATACTCATTTACCACTGGAACATCATTAATCTGAACATGTTTTTTATCTTCAACAATATGTGCATCATAACATTCATTTCCATCTTTTAATAGTTTCTCAAATTCCTGATATGTTATCAAAAGCAAGGGTTAATTCTTGTACAAAAACTGAAAATCCTTTTGAAAAGAATCTATTTTAGCTCTGCAGTCAATCTGAGCATGATAAACAAAAATCCAATCCATGCCCAAAATAATATCAAAATCTACTAGAGGCAAAACAAAAAGGTTTGTAAGTAATTCTTTCTGCACACAAGGATAGGAAGGTTCTTATAATTTCTTTTTGTCTTAACGTTTCCTCTGGGTGTTTTTACCATATGTTCGGGATTCATATCTTAAGATGGAATTCCCAATTTTCTAGAAAACTTCTCAGAGATGAATGAATGTGTAGACCCTAAATCAAACAACACATTTCCATAATATGAACAAACAAATAGTGTACCTAATACTAATTAATTTGATGGACCAACATCTGTTGAAGTAGTTGAAAAGGATTTCACCAACCCCTTCTTCTTGTAGTCTAGCTGTTTTCCCCCAGTTGAGTTCTACGTTAGACACTCATTTGCATAATGACCCATTTCATTACACTTAAAACATCTTACCGCTGGATTTTCATTTCCTACTTGATCATCTTGCTTACAGTTTTGAGAAATATGACCTGACTTACCACACCGAATGCACTTTACAAACATGGATAAACATTCTCCAGGATGCATTTTACCACACTTCTCACGGGATGAATATTTGGTTTTCTTACCACCTTGTTTCATTCATGAATTCTTTCCCTTTTCCTGCCAACTGGACCTCTTATTCTGTTGTTTGTAAAAGAACACCTGATCATCGGCAAACTCCATTTCCACCTTCTCCACACATCGAACAAGTTTTTCATAACTTTTGAACTCACGAGAAGCTAAATCCCTTTGATACTTTGGCTTTAACCCTGAGTAAAAATGGTGGACTTTACTATCATGATCTCGTATGAAGTTTAGAGCATACCCTGCCAGTCGAGTGAACATTGCTTCATAAGTAGCCACTGAGACATCCTCCTTCCTCAATTCTAGGAATTTTTTTCCATCTTAAGACGAACCAGCATAAGAAAATATTACTCACGAAACATACCTTTGAATTAGTCCTAGTGAAGATCATCAATCTCATCAACATCCCTGATATTTTTCATCATCGACCACCACTAATCTGCTTCACCTTCAAAACGGTAAACAACAAGACTAACCTTTTGATGTTCTGAAAACCCCATAACATCAAAAATCATCTCCATTTATTTAATCCAACCTTCAGCTATCACAAGGTCAGATGTTTTTCTGAATGAAGGGGGATGTTGCCTCATGAAATGTTCCACCACTGACTTGTTCCTATGTGGTTGATCTGGATGATCTCGTGCATGGATACCACCACAATTTATATCCAGAGTCAATTGTGTCATCACTGTAACAAATTGTTCAGTTCCAATTCCATCCATCTCAGGTTGCTGATTTGGATGGTTATCTTCCTCCTGATGTCGTCCCAACATAGATTCCTTGTTTCCTCTGCAGAAAACTATTATGAACACAGAAATATTTTAGGCAAAGCAACATGGTAATATTTAAATGCTATATCATTTCAATCATACCATAAATTAATTTATAATTTAACAATTATCTAACTCCTATAGTTGTCTAAACTGACCTCTGATACCAACTATAATGCCTCGGCCATAAACATTAGTTAATATTGAATTAAATGAATAATTTCAATTGAGGATCCTTTCAGGTTTAGAGTTTAAAAGAATTAGATCATAACTATTACATCTCAAAAGATTACACAGTATACACTTCTACAAATTTTCATTTTTTTCAAAACATAAACTCTAAAAAAAATTAATATCTTGTTCCTTGTTTAAGAAAGCGTGACTTTTACTTGATCCCATCCTTGAACCTATTCCACATTATGTCATGTGAAAAAAATTTCAAAAAAACATGGGGTGAGCATAAAAATCTCAGTAAGAGATACACAAAGAAGGAAAACATGTAAACCACGAATACTTTATCAAAGTAATACTTTTCACATTTATGGAGTAGTAATTACTCTTCACTGAATAAAATATCATTACCTACCCTTTTGTAACAAAAATATTACCATAAAACCCATATAATGAACACATAACATATAAAGTTAACTTGGGACATAAACATACTTAAATGGAATAACCATACGGTCGACTTCCACACATATCACTTAATGGAATAACCATATGGCTGACTTCCATACCCAATGCATTGGAGGTTATAACGTAACCACCTAACCTGTTATTCACGACACCACCCATCATATGTTTTATCACATAACCAACCATCAAATGTCCAAGTACCATTATAAAATCATAAGACATAAATCAAGTATAATGGAAAGAAAACATTTCCACACTTTGATAACAATATATCACTTAAATATAATGACATAACAAATCCTTTATAAAAACCATTTTCAATACAAAAATACATAAAATAGTATATGGTATTTATTTTATTTTAAAAACATTACAACTTTTTGGGGAAGCCAAAGACGAAGTAATACTTGCGGCGATGGAAAAGGTCGTTGTCACCGCGTACGTTAAAAGAAACATTCCTTTTTTTAATTTTGTAAAAAGCTTCGTAGAAAAATATTCCTTCTATATAAAAATAAATGTCAAAGGGGTTTATAAACCGTATAAATGAAAGCCTTGTATTAGAACAAAATATGCCTCAATAAATGGAGAATGAGACGAAGCCCCTTTTCTCGTGTCCAACGTGACTCGATTGCTCTTTAATCTAATGAATAATAAACTAGAGTATATTTTTACTTACGTAAGAACTTTTTTCAAGATTACTATCCCTTTTATATAACTCATTTCCATGTTATAATCATTATGTAAACATTTAAGTTAATAATGTTCATTTTGTCGATATCTGGTTTATAAGTAAAAAATGGACTTCTTACAATTACATGTTGTTTATGTGGTCAAAGGATCATTATATCCGGAATTATATTCATGATTTGGATATCATATATATCATATATATCCAGCATATACATGTATTTATAATAGTACATAACATTTAGTGGTATGAAATGAAATTCACCGTTCATAGAGATGGTAAGCTGTACGTACACATGAACGCTACTTTCATTCCTATTTCGTATTTAATGGAGTGAAATCATAATGATATAAGGTTATATTATAATTCCATTATTAAATCATATATAATCACATTAACTCCATCATTTATACGTCCCACATATGGCATTAACGAATCAAATCACTTTGAGGGGACAGTAGTCTGCACCTCCTAAAATGAAATTATCGTGTTTACCCACAATGGAAACCCTAAAGGTATGCCAGACATGAAAAATACAGAAGCATAAGGAAAACATAAACATAATATATATCATATATAAATATAGTGAAATCTTAATGTCCACCATGAAAGGTGTTAAAAGAAGATTGAACAATCATCGTTTCGTGCGGCAGAAAATTTCCATCCACAAAAACAATATGTTCTCTAACAATTAGATGAAGGTGTGTGTAGGTGTAGCTCTAATACATCTCATAAAAACATCCTACTGTATTGAAAATACTGATTTTTTTACAAAAGAAATGAATAAAAATATTTTAGGGGGTTGGAGAAGAAAAATAAAACATAAGAACACAAGAAAAGACACTACCTTTAAATCGGGTAACTCTTTTTTATTTGAGCTCAAAGTCTTCCTTGGAAAGACTTATTCCAAAAGTGAGGTTTCTATGAGTGAGAGAGAGATTTTTAGAGACAAAATGGGCAGATATTGGCTGAGCAAAATTCTTGAGATGTGTGGGTAAGGGGGTAGAGGTGGGGGCCTTTTATAAGAGGAGAGGAGGGGCACTCTTGGAAAGTTTAAAAAGGTTACATTATTATAAAATGAGTTTGGGTTTCTAAAGATCCAAAAATTATATATTTATAGGATAAGGTGATAATCGTTCTTAATCCACCCATAAAATAGGTTTTTTACAAGTTTAGGTCTTATATTTTATATTATCTTTTCATTTTATTTAAATCGTTAAATAATGAGGTAATCACTTCATCATCATGGTGTCATAAATAATTTAAATTATTTAAGGTATAAAATTTATAAAACAAATATCATGATGTAGGAAATATTTTTATATATCTAATGAATATTTATAGTCAAAAATATGACTTATATAGCCCCATTTAAAAATTGTTTTAGTGAAAAAACACATGTTTGTGACATTTTTATTTTAACATTAAATAAAAAGTTATTAATGTCATTTCCTACCAATGTGGCTCCATGGGGTCCCCAAGTTGACCCATGGATTTTCGTGGTCGGTCATGAAACATCCAATAAAGGTATAACTTGTTTCAAGGTCATTTCATGTTATTAAAACATTATTTTTACCATAAATTACACTAATTACCTGTTATCGCTATAAAAAACTTATAATTTATTATTCACCAAAAATTATTTTAATCCCACTGAACCACATTTTACTTCTTAATGAAAACCATGTATTTTTGATTTTTGAAATTCAAAACACAGAGGTGGTAAAATTTCATTTAAACAATAAAATCATTTTTTTAAGTACCAATTAGTGGTTTCACTATTCATCAAAAATTTAAATTTTTCAGAAAAATACCAAAACATCACCCTAAGCTATATTTGATATTCTGAATTCAAAAATGATTTAAATTTTACAAAATTCCAATCATAAAATTTACATTAAATAATTTCATAATTAATTCTCGATGTCATGACAAATAGCGTGTTTTTATGAAACAATATATATCAAAAGATTGACACTAGTTTAAGTCAAATTTCAAAGTGAAATTAAATCCAACGACCATTATTGGATTAAGTGGTAAAAATATATTCTAATTTCACTTTGAAACTAATTCAGAATATAATATAATCATATTAATAAATTAGATTAAAAAGAGTTTTGAATTAAAATACAATATTTTTCACAATTCATTAAAAATGTACTTTATTGGAAAAAATACCAAAAATTTACACAAAGTACATTATGATATCCCGATTCTAAAAAAGAATTTTATTTGGTCTAATAGAATGTATAAGAGTGTCAAAAACTATATTTAATGACGGTTCGCCATCAAAAGGCGATAAGTGGACCTTTAGTGATGATTAGAGTATATATGACTAAAATTGAATTCTTTTCATATTTTAAGCATTTATCGTTTATCTGATAAATATAAAAACATTTAACAAACATATATAATCATATTTTAGTTATTTATATTCATTCTGGACGATACAATGGCCACTTGTTAACAACCATTTAAAATAATATTATTTTATTATAAGTGTGCAACGAAAGATTTCAATGAAACTCTTTGTTGCATATCGGGTACGCTATCGAACATAGAAACCCCTTTAAAGTAAAATTAATATTTAATTCGTAAATATTAATAAATATGTACATGTTTTACTATTTATTTACCTGGGATGTTACAAAAATACAATACTTTTTAAAAATAATGTAACAAAAATGACTATTCCTTGATTATAATATTATAAATGCATTAAATTCATCCACGTGTCTCCAAGCGGTCCAAAAATAGACCCAAGGATGATAATATTAGGAATAAACCCGTCCAAATAAATTATGTGAAGTTTTTTTTACTTTAATATTATTATAATATTATTTTTATATTAAATTTCTTAATTTACCTTTAACTATTGTAATAAAAATAACGACAGATGTTACTATTCAGAATTTTTAAAAAAGGGGCGTGTTTATGTAATTTGGAACTTATGATTCCAAATATGGAATAATTTTTTCCCAATTCAAAATATATAATTTTTCGTAATTAATTTAATATTAATCCCCATTCTCAATACATGATAACATGTTTTTAAAAGTAAAAAACCAATAAATTATTGACAAGAGTTTATATCTAATTTCATTGTGATATTTCATATAACGACCAAAATTAGATTAAATAATAAAATAATAATATAATTATACATAAAAAAATTAAAAATGAAATCTAAAATTTTAAATAAATTAGAGGAAAAGGCAGTTTAGAATTAAAATGCAGAATTTTTCACTATTCAATAAAATATGAAATTTATCAGAAAATTACCAATATTATAACAAAATTAAATTTCATTATTCCTATTCCAAATATGAATGTTTATTTTTTCAAATATAATGTATAAAATTTTCAAAAATATATTTAAAATGGTGTCCCCGTAAAAAGGTGGAAAACTGTATTTTTAGAAAAATACTCATTTTAGAAACACATCCATTTTAGAAAACATATAATATGAATTTTAGACAATATATTTAATTAATATTTCATTAATATAATACAAAAAGGCTGATATTATTAATAAATAATTATAATTATTCATATTTAAATAGTTTTTCATTAATGTTCATAAATTATATTCAACTAGATTTTAATTTATTTTTATATTAATTTGTAAACAAATGAATCATTATAAAAACATTTGTAAGCCATATTTTTATAATTATGTTAGAAATATTAATTCCTTCCATTATAATGACTATGAGACATCAACCACATGAAATAATAATATTTAGATGTCACTTTAAGCTCAATGTGGTGTATCATATTCACTATTGAACATTGTGATTCCTGAAAAAAAACTCAGGAAGTTACAGAATCATCACATGAAGAGTAGAATATAACAAAATTGTGTGTAAAAAAATGTAATCCCGTTTTTCCTAAACAAAGATATGAAACTATTCAAATATTGACATCGAACACCATTATTATAATGATTCTTTGACTACAAGTGTTGGAAGTTTCCTACTCAGTGCATATTATACAACATTATGTTTCCCATCTGTATAAGAGATTTCATAGCGGAATGATTTCACGCACTCAACCCAATACCACTAGAGGAGATTCAAATCTTTTATATAGAAAGAATAACACAATATTTTTTATTTGAATACATAGTGAACCTTTCTTTAAATGTAGTTCCACAAACTCTTATTTGTATGCATCACTGATAAATGTTCATGGTAATGGGTATTATAATTCTTCTCATTTGGCCTGATATGATTAGATCCATATGAAAATACATTATCTCCAAAAATTAGAAAACTTACCATGTCCAAACCTAATGCATCAAATAAGACCACATAGTCATGCCCATCCTTTGGAGGTGTCAACCACAACACAATTTCTGAAATAAAATTTAGATCAACAAAAGAAATCTGATGTTTATCATTCCACAACAAACATCATCCCCTTACATGTTATAAAATTCATTAGGGAATCGAACTTCATGAATCCCTTCATGAACCATCAATAATATCTAGTTATTCAAAAAAAAAGCTCAGAATATCAATGAAATTTCATGTTTTCTCCTAATCCATAAAACCCGTAATTTTCATAGGATCAACCTATATTCCTTATTTCGATTACACATTTCTGAATAATTAGTTCTCAATTCCAAAAAACACACATCTATCACAAAATTCATTTTATTTCTCAACAAAATTAAAAATAATCAATGATGGTGTATATGATCCACCATAAACATAGATTAAATGGTGATGTTATCCATAAAGACTACAACACAGGTATCCTAATCCTCGTGGAAAATATACTTCATTAAATCCATGAAAACTATTATAGAATTTGTAAAACCAAAATGAATAAATGGGTACTCACATTCCTCATACATTATACGAATGGTGGATTACTGATTTTCAAATTATTCTATTCTCATATGATTATAATCTGATCGAAGGTCTATCTTTGATAACCACTTTTCCACTTCCAAATGTTCAAAAAGATCATCAATCCATGGGAACATATATTTTTATTCACTGTAACTCGATGGAGCATTCGTTAAAACAGACAGAAGGGAAGAGAAAAATTATCTATCTCAGTTAAGTGAACATGTGTCTCCTATGGTGACACACTCAGGCGTATAAAGAATTTATCAATAATAACATCCACCTGGGACATCAACCATTTTATTTTTAATAGATCCATGTGGTATGTAGGAATATTAAATGTAGAGTAATTGTTATTAAATCAATTGGAAAAATGACCACCCTTATTAGGTAAACCCAGATATATCACAAAGAATCACGTTGGTAAACACGACGACCACTGGAGGGTGATCAATACTCATGGATTTCAACTCCAAATCAAATGTAATCAATGATATTACATTACCCATATCAGGATACTATGTTTTGGTTCTTATAGGCCATGGGTCCCATTATCCATTAAATATAAGAGACACATTACAAGGTGTAATAATGTTAACCCGCCAAAGATAACAATCAATCAGGTATTTATTAAAAGTCATCAAATGCATTCAAAAAATGATTTTAAGAGGTTTCATATTGAGGACTAGAAAACATAATGACAACTAGAAATCTAATAGAGAGAAGACACATTAATGACTATATAGAACCCACTCTCTCTTTAATCTATGAGGTATAGTAATATCCGTCTCATGAGATAAACAATACTCATGAATATTTATTAAGTAATAAAATAGGTTGAAATAAATGAATTATATGTACCAATATAAAATAGTGAAATAAATAATGATGAACCTATTTTAATGGTACTTCCCACAGTTTATGGTCCAATTTCTACTTTCTCTAGAGAATCTTCCTCTGCGTAATGTTTCTTCGTAATAGATACCTATGGCTAAAACCCTTTTATATATGAATCATCTAATTTCTCCATTGTTTTAAGAGGTGTTTAAGATAATGTTCCACTATGTGGAGTAGAAGAGATATGGAAGAATATTGGTATGTGTCCTGAACAACTGCTGGAGATATAGTTATTTGGATACTCAATGAAAACCATTATAGAACATTCTGACTTTCTATACTAATATCAAATCAAAGGACTTCTTTTTGTCATGTTAGGAGGTTTGGAATACCAGTATCATCGATAACTACATCAATAATAATCACACATCCACAATACATTGACATAACTGATGAAATAATTGGAAAAAAAGGAACTCCCGTAAATCTTGATATTTTAGCCAGGTCCATCTCGACCACCATTTCCCTATTTAGAGACTTGTAGTAGTATTACTGTTGTAATAGAATGAAAACAATATATTTTTGAAGTATGAATTGTAAAAATGTTAATTCACAATGAAAAATACCAAATGTAATTATTATTCCTTTACCAATTATAGAGTGGAAATGAAAAAATATATCCATAAATTTTGTGGTGGTTTTATTAAAGAACACCATAAGTGATAATGATATCTGTGTTATTATTGATTGGCTAACTAAATCTCCATATCTCATTCCTATTTGAGACTCTACTTATATGGATCATATTTCCCATATATCCCTCGAAGAGATAGTCAGGTTACATGGAGTTATTCTCTCAATTATATTCATCCATGATCCTAAGATATTTTATAAATTGGGGAATGGATTTTATAAGTCATTGGGAAATGAAATATATTTTAGTATAAACATTCCTTATCAATATGATGGATATTCTGAGTGAACAATTCTGGCATTGGAATATATATTATATTATTGTTCAGTATATTACCTAGGAATTTTGGATCAACATAATTATATAGTTGAGTTTTTTTATAAGACAGATTTCATTCTCGTATAAAGAAGGATCTTTTTAAGAATTATTTATAAAGTGGTGTCAAATTAATTCATTTTGGGATGCGGTTGTTGAAAGGATGTTTATAATAATATAGTTAGTAGTTGAAGGGTCATAGAATGTGAAGATGATACAAAAATACATGATGCAGCTCAAATAAGGAAGAGATTATATTCCGATAATAGGAGGAAATATTTTTCTGTCAAGGTTTGGTATTATGTTTTCCTAAAAATCATTATTGGAAAAAGTGTTATGAATTTTTCTAAAAAGGTAAGTTAATTAAATAGTTCATTGGACCTTATGAAATCCTGGGAAAGATGTACAACATTCATACCAAGTATATTTTCCTTTGAGTTTAAGTTATGTACATAATGTTTTTCATGTTTTGATATTTAGAATGTATGTTTCAAATTCTACCGATGTTTTAAACTCGATGTAGTTCGGTTATAAAAGAACCATTCTTATGAGGAAAATATCTTTCATATTTTTTATCAAAGAGATAAATTATTGTGTAATATGGTAATTCAACTGTTTATGGTTTTGTGGAGAAACCACATGGATAAAGTAGTTACATGGGAATCTGAAAAAGCTATGATTGAAAGGTATCATGATTTTTTTTATAAGTGGATAATAATAGTGACGAAATAATTTCCATATGGGAGAGGGATACTGTAACAACCCATGTACTTATAAAATAATTATTTTTCATTTAGGATTTAAATAGTTAAATTCGTTAAAAATGTATAATGATTTAAGTGGTATTTAAAAAAATTATGGAATATATACAAATAGAATAGTTAACTCACCATTGAAAGTGTAAATAAAATTTAGTTAACTTATGATTAAAAATATGATATATTTATATTTTGTAATATATAAATAAATGTTTTGAAAATGATAAATTTAGTGTCTGTATTTTTTGTGACACATATTATTTTATTTACAATTTTATAATTAATATATTGTTTTAAAAGAAAATATATCATCATAAAATGGTTTCATTTATTAATATTTTTTCCATAAGATTACAAAATAGTTCGATGAGACCTTAATTAATTATTTAATGTGTAATGAAATAAGTTATAATTTTAAAAATAGTTTTTAGAAGAAATAATGATTTTAATTAAAAACATTATTCATCATATTTATAACATTATATTCCTAAAATAAAGTACATTTTTAAATTATAATTATCAAAAAATTATTATAGTGAATTTTATTGATTTTTTTTAAAATTGTTGATTTTTTTTAATATTGAAATACGGTAATTTTCAACATTTAATAATTTCATGAATTATGAGTCGTATATGTTGTAAGGCTCATTAAAGATGAAAATATAAAATCCACCCTAACTATTTAAATTTATTTAGTGATACTATTCTATCAATTCGCATTATATATTCTAAATAATAAACTAATGAATATAATAATAAAAAACAACATTTTCCTTGACTATAAATACTACCGCTCACCACCACTTATCATGAAACCCAAAAATTCATTTATATAATTTAATTTCACCCTAATTAACTTCACAATAATATTACCCATGTACAATACCTACTGGACTCAAAAGAATTCATAAATAATGTGCACTAAGGAGGTTCTCATGGAGAATTATTTTATAAGGTAAATTCCACTTTTTTCATTTAAATTTATTTTATTTTTTATTTTATTTTTTTATTAACTATACATCTTCCCCCATAAATGTGATGTGATGACTCAATTATCCACCATATACTATAACATTATTTATTTAGTGGAATATCCATCATCAAATCTCTCATCTTATCCTCTTATTCTAAAAATTAAAAACATTTTAGGTGTTGTATCCTGTTATTGTCATCGTTGATGTTGTGTTTTCATTTTCCCTTACAGCCATCAAGGCTGGACATAATCCCATTAATAAGGATAAATTGTATTTTATTATATATATTATATGTTACATAATTTTATGGATCTAATATATAAACCAGATATTAAATTAGTGAATATATGTTTGTGATGGTCATATAAACCGCCAAAATAAAATAAATCATTTTCATTAATCATTTATATAATGAATCATCCTCACATAGAAGAAAAATCCATATATAATCCCATAAAATAATGAAAAAATATTAATACAATTTCATGCCACATCTTTGTTTTTTCTTCTATTGGATAAGAAAACCCATAATGAACCCCCTATGGAAACCATGAAACAAACGCATCGAGAGATGTAAAATAACAAAATATAATCAACAATTGGGTGGAAAATGTTATAAAAATAACATATAAATTATTATATATAGGAATATATTTCCTTAATATTTTAATAAAAACATTTAAATAATTAAAAAAATAGTTAAAATCATTTTCTGGTTGTTAATTTCAGGGTGAGGGACTTTTCTTTAAAAACTAGTTGAAATGTTTGGTTTTTAAAAAAATTAAAAGGAAGGTTTAAATGATTTATATATTAATGTTTTATTATTTTGTTGTAGATATTGGGAATTGTTTATGTTTATTGGTGGGGCAAATATCATTCTATAATGCATTGGGTATGATTGTGCTTGGAGATGATTATAATTGTTATTCCATGTATAACTGCAATAGTTACATAATGTGGTACTTGTACGGGTTACATTGTAATGTATTAATGAGAGCTAAAATCATATTTTAGACACAAGGGTTTCCAACTTATGTAATTAATTCATCATGTTAACATTATATATTTATTTATGTTTTTATGTTTAATGAAAATATATTATTTTCACAAAGTAAGTATGTGACACTTTATGGGTTTGAAACATGTTGGTTTGAAAATGAATTCAAATATTTATATCTATTCAAGAACTAATAATTTATTCCTTTATTTTTATTTCTTTTACTGATCTTATTTTGATCATCATGTGCTTTATAATGATTTTCATAGGGTTTATGTATTGGTAAGGGAAAATAAGAAGGCAAACTAAATGGAACAAATAATCTCATGAAAAAATTTCATGTTTTATTTAAAAAAATTTTTATTATGGAAGAAATGGATACTATTTTATTATTTAGAAATTTTATTAGTTTTTATTGATACATATGAATTATATCCTAAATATCTATTCTCAAAACAAAAAAAATATTTAAGAATTTATGAAAGTTAATTCTTAAACAATTTACTAGATTGTGTAATGTTTAAGGTCAATACATTATATTTTTTTGATTTTGTAAATGGATATATTTTATTAATAAAACATACAAACATAATTGAAAATAAAATATATTTATTTTATTATCTCACTATGGTAGGATAAATTATAATAATAGGAATAGGAAATAATACTAAAACATGTGTTTAAAAACAATAACTTTTCTTTTGAAAGACTCCTAAGCATAATAACACAAGGCCACTAAGATTAGTATTCTCCCAAAAAATCGTTCACAAATAGAGGGGTTTGGAATCTTGATATTTATTATTTAATTTATTTGATTAACAAATATTCATTAAATTAAAAAGGAATTAGAAGAATTGGGTCCCTTTTTTTAATAAAGTCTAGGGGGACTATTGGAATTTATAAAAACATTAATTTAATATACATTATTATTGATAAAAAATAGATCAACAATTTTAATATTAAAATATAATATGAGTACTAGTCAATATAATATCAACCAATTATTTTATTTTGAGTTTATATTTCATTTTTAACTTGTATTTTGTTTTAAAAAGTTTGGTAATATAACAGTTTCCTACCATTTAATGGTTAAAAATTTTACTATAGAATGAAAAAAGTCCCATAAAGAAGATTTTTTTATTTATTTAATGGTATCCATTAATTTTAAAAAATATATAATTCTAATTATTTTTTATCTTTGAATAAAATATTATTTATTATAAAATATCAATAATGATAATTTTGGAGTTACTCACATACATTGAATTTAATAATACCATTAAAACAAATAAATTATGTTTTAATTAATTAAAATATATTTTATATGTAATGTACATCTAAAAAATTATGATTAAATTATTTCATTGACATTTTACAAAATTTTATATGTTTAATATGTTTAAGTTTATTCTTCCATTATTTGAATAATTACTTTGTTGATGTTCTGTATGTATCTGTGTTCATTATATCATAAACTAAAATTAAAAAGAATTTACAATGATGCAGATAAATATTTTATATTTGAATGTAATATTTATTACCAAACATATATTCTAGTTACTAGTCAGGAGGTACATGTGAAAACTTGGGATAAGATGTCTCTTTGCTTCGAGGATCTCATTAACGACATCCCAAACATGACAGTCAACTCCATCGAATGGCGTGATTTCTATGTAAAAAACACAATATTCTTCAAATTTATTTGTAATGGAGTGATTATTTCATATGTGGTTTGATTATTATGTACTTGGATCGTTGATAGTTTACCACTTTTCTGTATGAGTGCATCAAAATAAAAATTAGATGAGTGTGTAATTTTTTACTTTTCATTTCATAATATATTATAAATCATATAATGACATCTAAATGATCAAAAATAACATATAAACAAATAATTTATGATAATTGGATAATTATACTCATCCAATATTATTAATTAAAATTTTTTGATCACATTATAGTCGTTGTAATATTAATTTTAAATATAATAACCATATTTACCATTCACCAGGGTAATATAAATTATGTCTGTTAATATTCATACCGACCAAAAAAGGAAAATATTTACCAAATATGAATTCACATATTAGATATATTGAATCCATAATTCAAGAATGAAAATTGAAAATTGTTTGAATTTAATTTAAAATTAGACTAAATAAATGAAATGGTAAAATAATTTTTCAATAAAATTAACCTTTTTAGTATATGGTGTTTTCTACTAAATTATAGTATAAATGTTAATAAAACCCAATATTGAATTATTTTAAACATTAAGTATTTGATTTAAAAGAAAAAAATTATAAAATATAAATTTCAATTAAAATTGTTTAAATAATAATATTGATTTCTAAAAAATACCCAATTGTTTTTCACTATTCATTGATAAATCAAACTTTTCAAAAAAATAAAAAACAAAACCAAAGGCTAATTTTGATATTATTTTTAAATATGATATTTATTGTATCATTTAAAATTTCTAAATGTACATGAAATATATAATATCATTTTCCATGAAAATAAATAATAAAACATTTGGGAAAAAATATATATTTGAAGAATAAAATGGATTTTTCTAAAACATATTTTCATATTTCCTATGAATTAATCAACACATTGAATTGATAAAATATATATATATATATATATATATATATATATATATTTATTTAATCTTATTCATAACCACCAATTTAATGACTTATTTTTAAAGGTCATATTTAAAAAATAATATTTTATTGTTTGTTTAATCATAGAATTGTGCATCAAAAACATTGTTGAATTTAATATATTTATTTTAAAATATCTTGATACAAAAAATTATTTTCTAAATCATGTTACTAAGAATATTAAAAATATAGATTCCCAAATCAGATATGCGAGAGTCTAGTTATTTTTGGGGATTAAGACTAGAAACCCATAGTGAAACCCAATAGGATAGGAATATTGATTTTTTTTTGAAATAATAATAGGGATATGACTCAACATAATATAATATCATTAAATTATAGTAAATTATGGAGCATGTACCTTTATAGACACATATTCAACATTTAGATAGGGAATTTGGATTTAGATGGGGCATGGTTTTAACTTTGGGTAATAACCCCAAAAGGATGGGTGGGTACTAACATGGTCATCCTTGTGTGCACAAAAAAGTGGCCTTACTGCACACATAGTTTGAAACTCATAGATGATATGGTTTGGTAAATTCAGTTTTTTATTACACATTATATAGGAAAAATTCAAATGGAATCGAATATTAAAATTTAGATCATGGATACCATAGAGTGAAACATAGAAAATAAAAGGTTATTAAATAGATGTCATTTATGAATTATCCCATCCATGTTCAGAGTTTCGCCTCTACTTGGTTAACTTCTTATAAATTTTTAACCCCATGAATATATTTGATGAAGTAAATGATTAAATCTAGAAACAAATAGTGAATGATATGATTACCATCCACAGTTCTACAAATTCGTTCCTATCATGATAATCTAGTATTACTATTCAAACATTGTCTCCAAACATAGAAGAACATTTATCAATGAAAACAAAAAATTTGTAATTATTAAAAGAAAATATTATAACATATCAGCTATAAATATTTATGAGTTTATTATTATAGAAAAAATCATACAAATTCATTATTATAATTCTATTTTATCTTTGTTATGGATTGGGTATCGCTCTATTGAGATGAAAGGAAATGTCAAGATAAAGAAATGTCCCACTTAATCATGAATTTACCTCTGATTTTATACAAGTGTAAGGAGGATTATGAATTCCATTTAGAATAACATCCTCAATAATAGATCATGATACCTTATGAGTAAGTGTATATGGATCAATTGATTGAGAATAATGATAAGATCATCCTATATCATGGGTTACTTTTAAGATAATATATTTACGTGATCCCCAAATAAATACATGGTCTTTGTACGAGAAGAGAAGACGAGTTCTTGAGAAAACATATACCTAGTTCATTGTCAATATCCAAGGATTTATATATAATTCACTCTATTAAAATGAATATAAGAATAATAATACCACCAATGATTCCATAAAAGGACTCTATATGACCATACTCTTCAATTATTGGTTCACCAGACCTTTTTTACCAAGAATATGGATGGGTTAATGCACATAGAATTGATGATATTGAGCGTAATAAAACGATGATAATTAATAATTATATTCTTCCTTTGATTTATGACATCTTAGATCAACTAAATTGATTCTATAATTTTTATAAGGGGGTCATCTTTGAAGACATTTTCATGGAATTGTGAACAAGGAGGGTATCCTTGTGACATCTTTTTAAAAATGGAATGTATATTCTGAGTTCATTATGATTCAATTTGAACTCACTAATTCATCAAATATCTCAATGGTCTTAATTATTATATTCTATATAGACTAACAGAATAATTTTTCTAGTGGTTATGCTAAATATTGATCATTAATCCAAAATAATGAGGAATATGATGAGAGATTAAAAATTTTATTGAAGTACTTTCAAAAGGAAAAGTAATATATGAAGTACGTTAAATGATAGTTTTAGATGGAGCACGTAACATTAGTATAAAATTTTATAATTAGTAATGGTATATCTATGAATCGTCCTTAAATATATTTTATTGAAGGATGGATTAGACCAATATATATGAAAAATATCTATAGTTTCCATGGATTACTAGTGCATTGTCACTGATTTGTGTGAAAAATCACATGATAGTCATTAAAACAAATCAAATCTCTATCACAATCAAGTGAAAAATTTCTTCAATGATAAATTTGAGGATAAATGTAATTACATAAATAAGAGTGTAATCACAATACATATGCTTACAATAACCACTAGTAAGGATGGATTTTTTTATCTAAACTGATGTATCCAAAAATGGATTTTTTAGTTTACTCATAATAACTAAAAAAGTGATATCCTCTATATAACGACCCAAAATTTTTTTAATGAAAATTTAAATTTATAAATTATATCAAAAAATCCATTCATAAAATAGATATCATAATAAAATCATTACTCTCATAAAATAATAATTAAACCAATGATATTAATTTCAATTAAAGAACCAATTAGACATGTAACTATTTCCTTAGTAAAAACTGTTAAAATAATTACGCATTTTTTATTGAGGTTTTATCAAATGAATCATCTTCATATAATATATATATATAGGATAGATTAAAATTATAGATGTATATTAATTCCATTTAATTCCATTTCTAGTGTTTTTATTCCATTTGACAAGCACTACCATAATTATATCCAATTCAACTAACCATAAATCTGTAAATGAAAACTAATAAAATGATAAAATTTAACTGTATAACACATCAAAATTTCCATTAATGAACTTCAAAAAATAATATTAAATCTAATAAAACAATAATTTTTTCATAATTAGTTAATTAGTGAATATAATTTTGTTGTCTTGTATATTAATTAAATATGTAGAATGTATTCATACATAATGTATGGGGATTCATGATCCCAAATACATTTATATGGGTTATCCCTCTTTCATGAATTATTTTATATTAATAACTTTATAATATTCCCTAAATAACATTTAGTTTTTTTTATATATAATTTTTTGGGATTTACATATTTCGAATCTTAATTTTTGAATAATTCAAATATTTTTGAAAATAACACTTCTATCCAAAAAAGATTTTGACTCCTCTTGATTTATTTTTATTCACCCAAATATGATGATTCTAATTCCCAATATTCTGTTTTATATTTTTAATATGGGAAGACAAGGTTTATTGATGAAATTATTATTGATGAAATCCTGATAAAATCCATTTCATTACATTGGTTTATTTATGAATTTTGTTGTTATACTTTCTTTGTGGAATTCATAATTATGTAAATGTAATGATGTGGAGGGTGGGACTAGAATTATATTGTCTTCCAAATAATTTTTTAATGTTATGTATTTAATTATATAATTTTCATTATTATTGAACATGATTCTATCTTATGTAATAATTATTATGATATGATTATGCAAGTATATTATGAATAGACTAGATGATGTATTTTTTCAAAACTATTTGTGTGATTTGACAACTAAGACATGTAGTTTATTTTTTAGGCATCACCAAATTCCATGAAATTATTCATTATTTCCATCATGATTTTGATGATGATCGTATTCTTGTGTTATGATGATGATGATAATGGTAAATTATGTTTTGTTGATCCACTCCCGTTATTCATCTTCATCCTGTTATTTTAGCTTATAACATTTCATTAAATAAATTTTTGTAGGTGACTATGTGTACTAAATATAATATGATCATTAATGAGATTATGTACAATATTTTATATAAATTGTTTTGTATTATTATGAAAATGTTATAAATGAGCTTAATTTTCTGAAGGCACTAAAAATTCGGATCATTGTTTTGTAATTATAACATGTTTATTATCATTAAAATGATTTTGTGTTCATATAATAAAAATTAAGGTCATTATAGTTTGTTTGAGAGTGGGGTTTAGTTAATTTGAGAACATGGATTAGATAAACATTGTGAAAAACATTAAGATAAGACTATGTGCTTTTAAAAGTCCAATAAGAAATTTTTTATAAAAAAAATTAAAAATTGAGATCCCATAAATATTCCTTTACATTTAATAGTGGAAAATAATAAATTATTTATTCATGACTTGTTAGATTAAATTTTAGTAAAACCATTTCAATTTTATAAAATGGTTTTAACTGGAGGAGTTAATATAGAAAACATACCGTAAAATGATTTCACCATTATACGTAAAATAATATAAATATCACGAAATTTCATAAGTGGGGATGTATATAACAATCCAAAATCTTATTAATGGAATTTTAAATTTTAAAAATTATCTTATAAAATCCATAAATAACAAATATAACTCTATAAAAAATTATTCTCATAACATGAGAATGAAATAAGTTTTATTTATCGAAATTAAGAAAACAATACTAATGGAATAGTAACATTACGATTGGAATAGTAATTTCACAATTAATAATATCAATCCCTCTAAAAGAGTAGTAACCTCACATTTAAAACTATAAAAATATTTATGAAACTTATAAATGAATATGTGATGGTATAAGTAAATACTGGTTGTATGAAATATTAATTAGATTTAGGAATTTAATTAAAATGTACACTTTTATTTACACCTTCAAAGAAAATATATTTATTTAAAATATAATTTATTTTCATAAAATAATATCATATATCAATATTTTTATTATTATTAGAAGATAATTTTTTGGTACCCAAATAAATATTTCAATGTGTCATTAAATCTGTATTTTTCAAATAAATAATAAGAAAATAAAAAATTAATTTCTCAGGTATAGAAAATTATTTTCATAAAATTGATTCAATTTTTGAAATCAACAAATTGAATAATTGATAGGTTTAATATTTCATATTTTTCTAAAACAGATGATATTTTGGAATTGTGAAACACATCAATTTACAATATAATATAAATAAATGATTTTTTGAGTCATGGATGATGTATGGATGGGGTAAGAACCCATTATTTATAAATTTTTTATACCATTTAATATATTTCGTAATGGGAATCAACACATTTGACAGTCTTGAGCCATAATTATAAATAAATGAATAAAATAATCAAAAAACCATTCTCCTCCCAATATATAAAAGACCTCTCACCACCTATTCTTCTTACACCTTATATGTATAATAGATTTTTTAATTTAATACCAATTTCGTCCACCAATAATTTTATAAATTTTTATGAGTGTCTAGTCTCAATTGAAAGAATAATAGAAGTTACTTATTATGTTTCTCAAGGAGGAAACATTCAAGTGGTAAAAACAACAGTCTTCTTGTCAGTTTATATTATTATATTAATCTATCGTTTACTCCCCTATCAAATGTATCATTATAACTCAAGTACCATATATATACAGTTATTTTTTCATTTAATATCCATCAACCAAACTATTTTCTTTTCCTTTTATTCTAAAAATGAAAACATTGTCTGTGATGATGCAATTCACTACCTTAATGGAAAATTAGTTTTCATTTTCCCTTAAAACCTTCAAGTATTTTCATAAAACCGTTATAATTTTTTGAATGTATATTAATAGGTACATTGTAACTTTTTTACTTTTCAATAACTAATTTATTGATGTCATATGGAATAAATAGAAACTACTTCATGATTGACATAAATATATCCTAAATAAACTGATCATATTTCTTTCATGGTTTACATAATTAAAAATCACTATATAATTAAAAAATTGTTGTTTGCAATCAGTTAAAATTAAGGAAGTTTTTTAATACATTTTCATTCAACATCTTGAGATATTATTTCATTTGAAATTAAATACCATAAATATACACAAGGGAACTAACTATATGTGATGAAACATAAACTGTGGGAATGTTGGAATTTAACTCTATAACTCATAAAAATTAACATAAATGAACTTTAGAAAATTAAAATAAATAAAATACATGTATAAGTAGTATTTAATTAATCAATTTATTAATATAATTTGATTTTCTAGGATACTAAGTTCACGTGAATAACTCTTTCATAAATTAATTAAAGGGATTCTTGAACCCAAATTCTTTTTCTTTTGGTTACCCATCTTAAATGACATATTTGGTATAAATATTTCTCTAATATTCCTAAAATTTGAATTCATTTTTCTACCATTTTATTTTATAGGATATAAATGTTTCAATTTTATTTTTATTGAATATAAATATATGTCAAAATTAACTATTCATTCTAAAACACATGTTGGAACCTATTTAGTTATTTATTATTAACTAAAAAATGAGGATTTCTATTCCAAATATGTTATTTAACAATTTTCATTTGGTAACACCAAGATAATTCATGAAATCATGTTTTATGAAATCCTTGTGAAAACCATTCCTTTACATGGTTTACTTCATGAATGTTATTGTTTTATATTCTATGTGGTATACATGATTATGTAAATGTAATTATGTGATGGGTGGGACAATAATTAAATATCCCTCTAATGCATGTTGTATTGTGATATGTCTCATGCGATAATGTGTATTATTAATTCACATGATTATAGATTTTTCAAAATGATGATGTTATGACTATGAACACATTTTATGCATGAAAATGATGCATGAATTATTCAAAACTATGTTTGTCATTTAACATCTTATACATGCTATATAAATATTTTACATGTCCACATTCCAAGACTTTATCCAATATTTCCATCATGATGTTGATGATGAGCACACAATTATGTTATGATGATGTTGATTATTCTCAATCATGTTTTATTTATTCTTATCTCTTATTCTTCCTTTTATTGGGATTTTTTATCACCCATTGTCTTTATATATATCCCTAGGATACTACATGTAAAAAATAGAATGTGTGGTTTAATGGGATAAAGAATAATAATTAAAAGAAATGTTTATTTTATGTTATGTAATTGATATGTTGTGACTCATTTTCCCAATACACTAAACAATTAGATCATGATTTCATAATGATAATATTATTTCTATCTTAAAAATGATGTAATATTATTGTATGAAAAATTATGGTCAATATAATCTACCAGCTAATAATTAATGGTATACAAGAAGAACTTACAAATGCTAGAACATCAATTTTCTATAGTGATCATCATATTAAAAATAATGTAAATTTTTTTACATGCCCTTGTGCGAAATATAAATATGTATCATCAAGTCCTTGAGTATAACTACACATTAAAGAAGATCAATACTCAATAATGAAGGTGTCTATATAGGTTCAATGATTATAAAAATTTTATAAATTGAAATCATGGAAAGGAGAATAAATTTTCCAAACTCTAATTAAAAGGGATACCCTAACAATATTTGTGTTGAGGACTGAAAATATTTAATATTTTGTGATATGAAAATGATGGAAATGAAAACCATAAATTAATTATCACCCTATCATGCTCAAAATATCCCAGGAATCTATTTTTGAGAGGATTATGTAGGACCAATTAGAATATAAGGTTCTATAGAGGATAGTAAAAAATATTCTGTAGTTTATCATTTCTAAATATGCAGTAATAAGGCTTTGAACTCAGATAAGGGTCCCATCAAGACCATAATTAATGAGGGAACACCTATATGATGTGCATAGATCATATTTCAATATTCATATAGGGTCTAATGAGATGTATATATATCTGAAATAAAACTATATTCAGATGACATGAAAAAATAGATTATATAATTTATATCACATTGTATGGTATGAAGATAAGTCAAGGATGACAGATAAAAGTCTTCTTGTATAATGGAACCTTCTCCAGTACCAGTGTGAAAATTGGAAAAATAAACCATGTAATTTTTTGAATGAATCCCTAGCACAACAAAAGGCTAATCTTCGATACTGGTTGTAGTCAACAACCTTTTAACATTAGTGATCATCATTGGTTTAATAAAATATTTGGCACTTGATTAACTCACAAAAATATAGATAATTTATGTGGTAAGGGAAAATTATGTACCACTATATATTTCATCTGATCAAAATTCATGATTTACCATTAAGATCAAGATTATCCATTATCAGAAATTGGATACTGATCAGAGTTTCAGAAATTCTTGTCACCCTTATATGAATAGTCAAACACTGAGAAACATTCACACTCTTATGAATTTAATAAGAATGGTTTAAATGGATTTCCAATTATTTTATGGTTCAAATCCTTCACCTATTGGAGTTCTTAGATGATGAATATTTTCATTATAGATTTCAAATGGTAACATATAATACTGTTTATGGGAAGATGTGTTAGGCTTCAATATGTTGGGATAAAGGATGGGTGTAGATGCTAACGAGGCATGATTTTTTATAATGGAGAAAATATAAGATTCAAACTATTTCGTGTAGTATGGAATATATTTAAAATAGATAGGTAACTTATTAGAACAATCATTAATGAGACCTATAGTTTGAGGTTAAAAATAAATTTTTCCTTTGTATATCACCATGGTAGAATGTAATGAGTTTTGGGATGATATGGAAGCATAATCCAAGATACATTAGACCCTTTGAGATCATAGATCACCTATGATATATCACCTATCAAATAGTACTCCCAACTGACATATCTCATGTATATGATGTGTCCAATGAATCAATATTAATAAATATTATATTGGACCCTCATATTTACAATATCCATAGGTGGTACCTTTGAAGAAAGATATTTCATATGAAAATAATTTATTGAAGATATTTGATCATAGGGAACAAGTTTTAAAAACATGAAATCTCACCGAGATAAGGTGATATGACATAAACAATGTTTGGGGATGCATCATAGGAAATAGAAGATGTGATGAAATAGATTTTCCACCCAATGTTTTGGTGTATAGAATTAAATTTCAAGTGTTAAATTTATAACATGGGAAATCATTTCACAAAACCATATTTTATTAACGTAATACCATACTAAATCAACTAATTTATTTTTATGTAATGTTTTTATCAAAAAAATTACTATATTTTAAATTTAATTTCAATGTTTTATAAAAAATATAAATTATTTTACTGTGAGGACTAAAATAAAATTAAGAATCATTTTCATTTTTATTATATTTTTTCAACAATGATCATTATGATTATTATATATTCTGTTTTAGAATAAAATATATTTTAATCTAATAAAAATAATGATGGAATATGCATGTAGGATCATACCAAATGAAGTCATTATATTGGATCTTTATTGGGATAAGGAATCACTTGAATTTCCCGATAATGAAGACCATGAATATTTCCATCAATTAAAAATATAAAACAGTTTCGTTGGGATGTTCAAGCTCAAAGAGATAACCATAAAAACCATGTTTGCCAAACCACCTCAAGAATGTACCTGAATCACACTCCTTATCAATAGTACATATTATTGTGTAATAATGGGTTATGAATAAACGACAACTTAATGTTTTATATTTTCTTTTAATTAATGATTATTCTATCAATAACATATCATTATTACATTATATATATATAAATATTTTCTATTAAACCATGTGTTTTATAAATATGTTATATTGATATTAAGAAGCCACAATTTTATTTTTTTGAAATATAGATAATGTCAATTAAAACAAACATTATAAAAAAAATACGTGTTAAAAATAATCCTTAATTTCATAAATTTTTTATCAAATAATATTGTACTTATATATAATTGATAATATTAATTAATGAAGTCCCCTATAAATTTAATAAGTTGTTATAATGTTGTTTGTGACATGAACAAATTTTATATTTAAATAAATAATGATTTTTATTTAAAATTTGAAAATAATATATTTTCAAAATTAATTTCTGAAATGAAATATTATATTTTTAAATAAATGAATTAAACTTATTCAATTGTGGATTATTCAAAACATTCGGAGTCTATTATATTATTGAGTAATAATTTAATATGGTTTAAATATAATATATGTATTATTATATCATAATAGCTCAAAGAATGATGTAATATGTCTTATAAAATTCATACATATCCAAATATATATTTCCCCATTTAAAAAATGAGGTATTGAAGTTATTTGATAAATATTAAAAAGTTATAATTTATTCTCAAAAATCTATTTGCTTAGCTATTTCAAATATCAATATTTATATACATGACTCAATTCAATGCCATTAAAAGTATTATTTTAATGAGATCAATTATTATCCTATTAAAATAGTTAATAAAACTCATATTTGTAGGAAACCATGAGGAAACACAAAGGCAAGTATGTGTTATTGAATATTTTATTACATTGAGTCTATGAAATAATATTAGAAATAAATAATGAATTACCCTATTTGGTATAAAAACCCACTAAAACTCCATTTCCACATCAATCAGAACCTATTTAGAATTAATTTAAAATCCCAGTTTTTCTCTCAATTATTAAACCTATAGAATTTGGAAGAATTCATTATTTTAATCCTAATATAAAGGCCTTATTAGTTCATGAGTGTCTTAATAGTTTCTATGGATTTTGGAGAATGAATGATAGTTTTTTGGATGAAATAGGCTGGCCCCATGGTTACTCGATATGGTGAAGGGATGGATGCATGATTACTTCTAATAGTTAACGGCTGGACAGTGGGGTGTTGTAGGGATCACAGTTTTCCAAAACTATACAGTATGGGTTGTTGGGTAATGAAAAAAACTATAGAAAATGTTTTGTAGGTTGTGTTATTTGATGGAATATGGTTTCTCAATCCATATGGGTTCCCCTTCCCTACAACAGAAGTCACATAGTTGGTGCACATTTTGGACAACCGTATGGTCAAACTGTGTGATGTATGTTTTGGGAGATTTTATGAAAATTACATTAATGAATGTTTATTTTAATACCCCCTTCCTACTATTTCATTACCAATGGAAAATAAGGTATTTTACTCTCATTTGATCCACATGAGTATTATGTTATCTTTTGACCTCAACCATCCATATAGTGTCTATTCGATGCACCATTTTTCTTGGTAGATCTATAATGGAAAGAAGTTAATTCTTTTTTAGTTGTGCTTTCATTTTCATTCTATTATAACACTATTTAGATGCACTCTCAAATGCAATATTTTCATCGAATAAATCAATTTGTCATATATATTCCAATATATTCTATTCTAAATTATGATACTAAATGAAAAGTGTCATATGATTACATGGTATGTTATCTATAACACAATCCTTATGATTCACCATTTTATAATTTAACATGTATGTGTTATCATTTCATTTGGAATCATCTGATTAATTAATGTTCCATTATTATAGTTTTTGGACAATATTCTATGCCTATGTTAAATATTAAATCCTACATTTTAGTGTTGATATCATAGATAACCAACCTTTTTAGGTTGATATCCATATTCATACATTAGTGGCTTGACATGTTCGTCTGCACCCTTGTTTGGGTGTTCCATGACTCGAACCTTCTAAAGGTATCCATCCATTATTAAACAATAATTAAATTTGTTTTTAATATACCATGAATATTTTAGTTTCACATTACCATTCCAAGGTAACAGTTATAATTAAATTCTAAATTATTAAATAGTTAAAATGGTAATTACACTATGTAAATGACTTGGCCTAATTGAATATAATTGAATAAATTGGTTTCACATCAATAACACCACATTAAAAGTATAATACAACTTATAAGAGTGAACCTAATTAAATTTTAGGATTTATATAATTTAATTAATGGATTCATGTCCTTGAGATTCCTTTTCAATTGTATCAATGGCATGGAATTGACAACTTCACCAATTAAACAACATGATTATTACATGGTAATAATTTATTAATGAATCAATTATAATGTTCCTTGTATATGGACCTTGAAATTGTTGTATGAGTTCAAAAACTTGAGCTTCTGTTAGATTCTCGATGTAATGCCTTGAGTACTCCTGAATGCCATTCTGATTCAAGTATTCTGGTTTACAAGGGCAACACCCACATTAAAACCTGATCTTTTTATACATGTGGATGCCCAGTATGACATTTCATGATACATTATTTATCATTTATAGGATTCTGTGGATAAATATATGGTTCCATCATGATGTCGCCAAACATGAGTTTCTATGGTTATAACTAATTCTCATGTTTATTTCATACCTATTTATCCTTGGAGAAGATCCTTATACTCAAATAAAATTATTATTATAGAATTCATTTGGTGACACCACATGGATTAAATTTTTAACCCTTAACAATGATACATGTTACTAATAATTTGGATCTATCCATAAGGTCATGCATGCCTTAGTGATTACCATAGATCTCTTAATTATTAATAATATTACAGAATGCCTTGTTATGATTTGGATCCTCTCTTATCAATATCAAGAAAGGATTTCAGTGTTGGTTATACTTCACATAAATTATTCTCTAAACTGGAACATTATCAATTATTATACTAGTTACATGGTAAGAAACAAACTTACATTGAAATTATTAAATTAGGAATTTATATTACAACACTGAAATAATTTAATTTATGAATGAATTCACACTATTTCGTATTATATTACTCCAAGCAAACGTTACAGATTCCATTGGTGTTGGTTTTCTAGGATTTATCTCACACCCTTTACGAGATTCTATTAGAAGCCAAGAAAATTCCATGTATAATGCTGTTGAAAAAGGGAAGCATATAGCTTCATACACTTCATTAATTGATTTCATAGGATAGAGATGGAAGCAGAGGAACATGATATAGATTTTGATGCTTGGATTTTTTTGTAGATATTTTTTTCTGCTTCATTATATAACTTATGGTCTTAATTTTTGTATCAATGTTTTATATATTTGTAGATAAATGAAATAAATCATCATGTGCTTTTTAATATTTATAAAAGTTTATTCTTTTAATTTTTACTTTACCCTTTTTCTAATTTTATATCTATTTTGTTATATTACCTAAACTATTTATTTACATATTCTTATCTTTATCCACTCTTCTATAGTCTAGAATTGAGGGCACATTCTCCCCACATACACACCCCAGGCCCCTGCTTCTAGATGAAATCCTCTAGTAGTCCGGGAGATGCGCTTGATGTAATGTGTTCGACTGGGATTAGGGTAACATTGAGTGGATCCCATGATTATGACATCATAATGTGGTATCCTAGGAATTACATTCTCAATTTACTATTTAATGAAATTAATCAATATATTAGAAACACTAATTATTGGCCATTATTTTGTGTAGTAAACCCATGTTCAAGGTAAATGCTCAGTCTCATGAATAATGATCATCATTCTACTTGTTCAAATTATTGTTGATATGATATCATCATTGCATAAGACTGATGTTGTATTATTTTTATTATTATTATTTTCACTGAGGATTTATTTCATCATTTTTCTAATGATAAGAGGGCAAGGATAATTGTTACATGCATCCTTAGGCACCATGAATTCAATCTCCATGCATACTTCCATGCTATATAGGTGCATTCCACTAATATCATTCCTTGAATCCTCTTAGATTGTTGAGCGATGCTGAGGTATTTTTATTATTCCTATGATTTTCCAAGGTATTTACTAAGTGACTACTAGTTTCATTTAATGATGGTTTACAGGCCCTCATGGGATGGAATGTGTAATTTACTAAGTCAGTCCATTAGATTAAAATTAAACTTTTTCCAATTTATTTCATAAGGTTTATAAACCCTGATTGACATTAAATGACTATCCATTTTGAATAGAGATTGAGATATGGTGATATTAATGTGGAATATAATTTTAGAAATTTTTACTTGTTAAATGAATTGGTTTCTAGAAAATGATCAGGCATGGTATAGGGGACCTCTAATATTTGGGAACCCTTGTATTTTATATGTGAACACTTACAAATACCAATACTTATAATCCAGTTGTTAGGGTATTATATCATGGGTAGTGATCCATTTTATTTTATTTTGATTCTACTAGTGGTGTTATTTTTCTACATAAAATTTTGTTCTATGGAATTCATGTGTAAGGTTTAGACCAATTCCACCACGATGTCCCTGTGTCGTGTGCTAGGTGGTGGTGATGACCTTGATCCAGACAAAGTGGGACATGATTCGCAAGTCTTAATTTCCAATCTTCCACTAGATGAACCACCTATTATAATTGTTCTAGTAACTTATTCTCATCATTTTTATTGTTTCCAATGTCAAATGCAGGTAATGAAAGGTTCTCCTTGACCATCACCATTGATGGCTGATCGAAATATTGAGTTCCAGTAGTAGAATTATGCAAGCTTTTCTTGGGATCATGGTTCATAATATGTTGAGGCATTTCTAGAATGTTCCTTGTCTATAATTTATCATATTATTATGCCTAAAGAAGATAGTTTAAATCATTCTATGTACGTGCTATGTGATTTGACCAATCGCTGGGTGTCTGTAATTACTCAGGTTTGTTGAAATCAAGGCATGGTAAGGGATGATTTCTGAACTACCTTCTATGATCCCTTATTTCTTCATCCGATATGATATTACCGATCTATATAGTTCATGCATCTCGAGTATGGTTCTATGTCATTAAATAATTATTCGGTATGTTTCATTAAGTTATTGTGATTTCCACCTCTTCTAGCTAGTGATCATATTTCAAAATTATGATGCCTCAAGGATGGTAATGTGTTTGACATCCATTTCCAATATAACATATTTCAATAAACAACATTCTCAGAGATAGTCTATGAAGCTCCTATAATTGAGAGAAACATGAGGGTTGGTGATTGTACAGTATATATGAGACCATTGTTTTAGTAATCCCATTGATAGTCTAGTTGAAGGAAACACTCCCATGATATGTATCATTCGGATAGTGGAAGCTAGATTACATGAAAGGGTATCATTGTTGTATGTGATTAGAGTGGATGATAGAGAAATTTGATGCCTTAGTGTGATATATACCCTCTAGTGTGCCAGTCATGTGGCTGTATAGGGTACATTCATAGGTCCAATAAAACAATTCCATCAACCTTTTGTGGATGAGAATCTACACCAGCTCCACCATTAGGGGATGTTTATTTCATGCAAAATCGGTTGGGGAGTTGGATTAGCACAAGTAATAATATAATAGGACTAGGGAATGGTCTTGGTATCCAAACTACAGATTATCATCATCACCCGTAGAGCAGTCATACTCAGGTAGTCTATCAATTGAACATGGTTGTGAATTATATCAGTTGCATCAATTATAGCTAATACACATGGATCATAGTGAAACACATTATATAGTATCAAGTATTATACTAGTAACATTCACAATAGAATCTATTTTGTTTGAAACACATGATTCATATTCCCTAATCTACATATTTATAATGGAAATTATTAAGATATTACTATTGTATTACTATCATGTAATGTTCTTTGATACACCGTTGGGAGTGTGGTCAGATTGAATAAATGAATCTAGGAATTTCCCCATTGATTTAGGTAACAACCCTTTCATTTTGGAACTCATTGTTCTCAATATAAATAAATTATTTGTCATTATAGAGATGCATTTATTGGATTATTATCACACCATTATAGACTGGTATCACTAATGTTTATTTTTTACATCACCATTGGGTAGAAATTGATTACATAAGGGTGAGTAGAATGTCCATGATAGTATATCTAAACCAAAGGATCATGGGATATGTGTACTGACCACATAGTTTGTTAAAATATTCATGTAGGATCAAGGATTACATCTAGATGAATTACCTCAGATAATAGATAATTTTAGGAATGTCACAACAAATTTTCTCTCCATCCCCATATGTAAATCCCTCCCAAGGAATTCCCAAGAATAGAATTTGAACGTCCCAATCATTTAGACGCACTATCTCATGTTGTGTGACTCACTCCTATTATATTTTATTCGTGATTTTTTATCTATTTTTTTATTTTTAATTATATATATTGTAATGTCCTTTTAAAAATAAACATGGTATAATTATTATAGCAATGTAATGATATAAAAACATTATGTCACATTAAAACATTTATTAAATTTGTTAAACAGATATTATTATGAAAAAATTACCCACAAATTTTCCACACTAATTTTTTTAGAGTATCTATCCCCATTTCCACTCATGGTTATTAAACTAGATATATATATATATATATATATATTATTTATTGGGAAATCCATGTTTGAAATCCATACTCCTAGTCATGGATTTAAAATGGTGAAAACATTATTTTCTTATATAATATATGAGGCATAAATATGTATGAACTTAATAATAAATTCATTATTGGTCTAAGAATTATAAATCCGTATATTGAGTTGGTTAATGTTTTCATATAATGACTTACAATTTATTTTTCAAAGGAGTTTATTTTATGAAAATTATTTTAAAATTTTTCAAAAATATTCCATTAAATATTATTATAATTACATGTTTGGTATTATGTCCAAATTCTTATATGGAAATGATTTTATTTTCATGTACCACAAGTTTATGTATAGGATTATGATTCGTTCCTATTTATATCATCAAGTAATACCTCTTGAATCACTAGTACTAATTTAGTTCTCAATATGTATTTAATTAGTCTATTATCAAAATTAATTTCCCCCTTTCTTATCCAACATTCAAGGTAATCGCAAGATATATTTGAAAATGAATGTAAATATAGGGCATGTTACGAGGTTTTAAATAATACCACTATATCTCTGTTTCATTTTATTATTATACATATCTGATTACCGAAAACACTAGGTTTCATGATCTTTAAGGAATATATTAAATTTATATTTATTTAACAAATAATGAAATATGTTTTTTATAGAAATATAATTTTTTATTTATGGAGTTGGAAACCCTAATGGATGATTAAGAATATAAATATAGTGTCATGTTTCCTGCATAAAAGTTTGTATCCATGTTGATCAAGGTAATATTTATTAGGTCATAGGTCCCCTATCAATATTTCTACTAAGGGATTATATTGAAGTCAAAATTATAATATAGTTTAGGAACTATGTATCTATAGAGGATTTTACTGGTTTCCCAATCGGATGCTTTATCAGTTGATCGGATATGTGGATGATGTTCTCTCATACCTCTGATGTATGACTTATTGATGGGATGTTATCATTGGGTATAGTGGAATTTTCTTGATTATTTATGTTTGTTTAATTTCACGTGAGATATGCTTCTTTTGGAATTTGGATATGAGGTCTATCATTCCCCCTTCATTAATTTCTATATTGAAGATAATAGATATCTATTACCATTGGTATTATTCAAAAGTCCTTTTTTTAGGATTGGGATATCTTATTGTTTTATCATTTTCCTAATATTTTTGGGAAATACAATTTCTTATATTTATAGGCATCCACTCAATGACCTTATTCCAACATGAGTGGTATTTATGGAAATATTTTTCAGTTTTGTGTTGTTTAGAGTGGTTGTTGAGATTATGGTGTTCATGGAGCTTTTTTATAGTGTCTAAGGGTGGTGTAAGGTGGACCATTACTGATGGAATTTACATTAGGATACAATATAGTAAGGATGATGCATATCATTATTGGAGTAAGTATGACCTTTTTATTTTTTTTCTTCTATAATAAATCTTCCATTTAGGGTATTTTCATTAAGGGATTATACATGACAACTATTATACTATCAATGAATTTTTACACAGTTCAATTGTTTAAATATATTTTTTGTATTTCTCTTTAATTATGGTATATAGATGTATTTATTTATGAGGTTATTATAGTCTAAGTCATATCATGTATGTTATTCTATAATGGTCCAAAGCATGAGTCTTTGGGCTTAGAAGATGGATTTATGTTGTTCTTTCATTTTATTAGATTCCATGGTGGGTATCCATTGGGTTATATTATAACATATTTAATGGTGTCAAAATATCTAGAAATAAAGATATTTAATTCAAAATTTTCATCTTTTGAACATATTTATTTGGAATTAATATATAAAAATTACTTTTGAGGAAGTGTTAAAAATGATCGAAATGGAAAAAACTAAACAAAAATATGGTGATACCCCACGAAAAAATATTACATAGTAAGATAATGTATATTTTACTAATTTTATTAAGAATATAATTCCCACTGTGTGTATGCCTATAATCCATAATATCAAGAGTATTATTTTTTTGGAATATGAATAATAAAATTTGTTTTCTTTCAATAATATATATTCATAAAAGAAAAAAATCCCCAACATAACAGCTGATATTTGAATAAACCATTTCCTGGTAAAATATAAAGAAAATATTTATGAATCCATCAGGATTTGATACACTATTTTGAATAAGATAATGAAAGGTTGATATGATTTACTATAACACCCCAGCCACAGTTACCCAGAGCCGGTGCATTATTACATAACATAGGCATGACACACAGAATCATGTCTTGAAAGGCCGATCAATTTTGTAGCCTAGGAAGTACTAGATACAATAATAAATTTTACATTACACCATGAAATAAAAACATCCATAATGTGTTTTCCACTTTTTAAACACACTTATATCCTTATCCAATCCCAGCTGGTCAACCATAAAATACATCTTCACGTCATATTGAAAAAAATAGAAAGGGGTAATATCATATGCTCAATAAGTATACCAATATAGCAGAAACATTCATCAATAAGCATAAACCAGTATGGCAATGTATATATCTAAAACAAAATCCCTTTAAATGTAAACTATAGCGTAATAGGGCCATGATCAAAAAAAATAATTCAATTTACTTATTCACAGGGATATTCTACTAGTCAAATAACCAAATTAAATATCAATAGCCACTTTCATAATGATGAAATGCATAATGCTAGACTTCATGAACACATAGTCAAGGCATTATGCCAAGACTACAAATAAGATTTTTTTAATTCCTTAGGACAATACAAAAGTTATTCTCATGGGAAATACAGATGCATCGAGGAGCTATAGTGGGCTCCACCCATCACTTACTAATTCCAGTGAATTCCTCATATGAAAAGGTTTAAACATTTCCTAAACATTAGTATTAATAATATCATACAAAATGTAAACACTTTATCAATAAACCATGAATTGTATAAAATTAACACAACCATAGTGAAACATATCACAAAACCTTCAATACAATAAGGAAGTTTTGTATCATAATAAATCAGCTTCAATTAAGCTCACAATCCATCCTTGGATATATACATAGATGAAATCCAAACATACTTTAGAGAAATATGTATTTCTTTTTTGAAATCATTTAAAAGTAATATAATTATAAAAGAAAACATTTATTTTGAAAATATTCTTATAAGCTTGTATGGGAAGCATCGAAAATATTATAATGGTGGAAAATATCTTCACCTGCGGTATAAGTAAAAAAACATTCTTACCATAATTTTGTCTAAAAGGTTATAAGGTACCTTATTTCAAAAACAAGAGAAAGATTCCTTTCAAACCATTTTATAGAAATTCAAGAAAGGGTATAAATGAATTTAACCCATAGTCATGTAAATAGAAAAAATGTTTCGGAATTCCTTTTTACGAATCGTGGATGTGGATGATAAGGAGGTCCCAGTAGATACATATGTATAAACAAACTCAGATAATAAAGAGATTGTGAAATTAACCCTTACCGATTTGGTAACTCACGAAACATACACCCCATGAAAGAAGGATCATAAAATGAAGTTTTAAATACTGATAAATTAATTTATATTACACCACAAATACAATCATGGGTAGTACATAAAACACATAATAAGAAATAGTGGCTAATATAGCATAATCTCACGGGAATAAAAAGTGAGATGAAAACCCCTTATCACATTGTAATCAATAAAGTTGTATGAACAAAAGTTAATAACCACCAAATTAATCACATAATACCATAAATGTAAATATAATCATGATAATATATATCAAATGGATGTATACAATACACCCCATACAATTAATATCTGGAGAACAATGGAAATATCACATTATTAAAAGTGAGATAAGAAACCCCTAACATCAATTCTGAATTATCTTATATGTACCTTTTTTCCTGAATAATAAAATTAAGTAAATTTATACTTTATTCTGATCATTTTTAAATTTTATTATTTCCTTTATACCACTAATTACATAGAATTAAAAATTAGTTAATTATTTGAGTTCTTATTAGATATTTTATCGATTTTCAGAACTTGAGTAAAATATGAAATTGTTATAATTAAAATTTTTCCATGTTGTCAAAGGCCCATAATCTACAGAATGATATAAATTACTTAGATATCATATATTTATTATATATCCATTATATATATTTATTTATAATAGTACATATAATTTGGAGATAAGAAATGAAATGCATCGTTCATGGAGACGGTAAGCCGTACATATGCATGAACGCTACTTTCATTTCTATTTTATATATTATGTGAATTAAAACATAATGATACATAGGTATATTATAATTCCATTATAATATCATACATGATTAAATCCATTCTTTATTCATCCCACATAAAGAATTAATGAGTCATATCACTTTGAGGGGGGCTGTAGTCTGCATTTCCTCAAATGAAATTATCACGTTTACTAATAATGGAAATAATAAATGTATGCTATAATTGGAAAAAATAGATCCATAAAGAAAACATATACATAATATATATCATATATTGATATAGTTACATCTTAATGGCCACCATGAGAGGCTATAGGAGATAATTGAACAATCATCGTTTCGTGACGTGTTAGTTTTCCATCCACAGAAACAGTATGTTCATTACCCATTAGATGGAGGTGTGTGTAATTTTAGTTTGAATCCCTCTCATAAAAACATACTAGTATATTGAGGATAATTTTTTCTCTATAAAATAAAGGAATAAAAATATTTTCGGGGTTGGAGATGTAAAATAAAAGAAATGATGTTTAGAGAAACCATTACATTTAATATGGGTAACTCCCATTAGTTTGAAACAAAAGGACTTCTTGAAGTAACTTATATCTAAGGTTAGGATTCTATTTGGAATATAGGGATCTTTATAGATTATTTAGGTAGGGTTTGGATGATCCAATGGGCTTGAGGGGTGTGATGAATGGGATAAAAGTGGTTTCCTTTTATAATGGATAGGAGGGGATCTTTTGGAATGTTAGAAAATGTTATTTTATTATAAACATATCATCATTTTCAAAAGGTCCGAAAATCTCATCAATGTAGAAGATAAGGTGACTCATGTTTGAAATAATGTTATACAGTAAAAATTGGACAGGTTTGTGATATTGTTTTTATATTAATAGACTTATGTATTTAAATCATTTATTAATGAGATGAATACTGCATCATTATTGTGTCATAAAGAATATAATATATTTGATGTCTAAAACATATAGAACATATATCATAATTTAGTAAATAATTTTAAATTTCCAATTAATATTTATAGGTAAAAATATGACTTATATTACCCTACGTAAAAATTGATTTTCTAAAAGATATTTGTTAATATCATTTTTGTCAATACATTATGTTAATTAAAATAAATCGTCATTATCACTCTTAAGTGGATCCATGGGGTCACAGAATCAACCAAAGGATTCCCATGGTTTTTCATTACTCATCCAATAAGGTTAGGACAAGTTTTAAGATAATGTTTTATTATTATAACATTCTATTTACCTTGAATTACCCTATTTACCTTTAATTGCGGTAAATAAATTTCAAAAGTTACTAGTCACTAGAAATCATTTTCATCATGTTGTACCACATTATACATACTAATAAAAACCATGGATGTTGTAATTTCAAAATTCAATTCACAGAAGCGTAAAAATTTCATCTAAATGAAAAAGGTCGGTTTTTTAACAACTACTAAGTGGTTTTACTATTCATAAAAATAGAAGTTTTTAAGAAAAATACCAAAAATTCTTCCTAATCTATATTTGATATTCCGAATTCAAAAATGATGACTCTTATAAAAAATTCAAAACCTATAAGTTTCAAAAATAAATTTAAATTAATTACAGTTGTCAAAACAAATAGCGTATTTTTACAAAACAATAACTATTAACAGATTGACACTTGTTTTTGTATAATTTCAAAGTAAAATTAATTATAATTAACCAAATTGTATTAAATGGTAAAAATATAATCTAATTATAATTTCAAACCATTTAAATTTATAATTTCACTCTTTATAATATTTTTATTGAAAAAAAAAATTCAATTATATTTTAGTATTTTTCACTATTCACCCAAATAAGAAAGTTATCATAAAAAAAATTGTCAAAACTAAATTTTTATGTCTTTATTATAAATAATAAGTGGTTTTTTGTCAAATTGAATATATAAATGTGTCCACTATTTTATTTAAAAATGATTCACCATTAAAAGGCGGTAAAATTGCATTTTTTTGAAAGAATATTTTCTTTATCTGGAAAAATGAATTTGTTCATATATTATTTCTGATAAAAAATAATTTAGATTTTAAAATTATACAGAATATATAAAATTCAAAATTCAGTTAATACAATTCGTAACTTCTTTTAAATTTCTAGTTTGGTAAGTCGTCAAGCGCTTGAACTCAGTGTTGTGTGAGCTTCATGCAATTAGATTACATTAAAGAGATAATGTACTATGAAACCATGGAGTGTTAAATTCTCCCATATTTAAATATATTGTGTCCTCTCAATTTATGATTGGGATCGAAAAACAGGTTTTTGACATATAAAAATATCTTAGTTGAAATCCCACATCGAAAACGGATTCATGAGACCTCTATTTTAAAATAAATAAAGGTATGTATGAAGGTTACCGAAAATAACACATACTAGGGTTCCATGTACTAAAACATTGATATGGAATAGAAAATTAATAATTATGTTCTGATGGAGAGTGATTTAGAATATTATTAGGGAAAAGTTAACGATCTGAAATCCATAAACTTGTGATTGGTTGAAAGGTCTTTGAATACCCAGTATGAAAAGTAAACGAACAACATTTTTGTTTTAGGTTCCTTTTCATAATGCTGATGAATTTAATTATGAGATTCACTAAGAGTGTATGGTGATATACTAACATTACATGTAGAGTTTCATCCATTAATAAATTTCTACCACAAACCCATCTTTTCTCGAAATGATGAGTGTTGGAACCAAAATATTGGACGCAAAGGGAAGAAGAAAAAGAAGCACGCGCGCTGCCTCGCGAAATACGATCACGGAGGGCCCCCAAGCAACGCGGCCGCCGCAAAGCGCCAAAGGCGGTAACGCTCCATGAACTGCTTTACGTTTACAACCCTCCGCGAAGAGCCAGAGGCGGTAACACCCTGCGAACAGCTTGACGTTTGCAACTCTCCCCGAAGCAGAGGAAGCGGTACCCCTTCGCGAATCCGGTTGACGTTTGCGACCCGCCATGAATCCACTAAGGTCCCCTTAGTTCTGCACGAGTTCTTCTTTGTGGTGCCTCTTTTCTATAAATATAGAGCTCCCCCTGAGCTCGAGGGATGGACAATCTGACCTTTTGACATCTCAACTCCCAAATCGCGAAGCACCCTTCACACTGGGAAACATGAGCTCAGTGAGGTATTTTTGCTTCCGGAGATGCCTTCGCATTATCCTGTTTTGAGCCCCTCTTTCGAGAGAGATGCCCTTCGCAAAGCCTAAGGGATTTCTCAAAGGAAGTGGATTCCCACGGGAACCCGAGAAGCCATGGAGCATTTATGATTCGCGAAACACCCATCCATTGCAAGTGATCCACATTCCAAGGCAGGGTCACTGTACTTCATGAAGCACACTACTTCACAACACCTTGCTTCGCGAGGCACCTCTGCATCGCGAGGCTGTGCTCCGCGAACACCTTTCCACTTCACGAAGAACCTCCCACTCGTACTTTTTCCCCATGCTAAGTCCAAGGCACTCCACTTCATGAAGCACACCCCTTTGCAAGTGCTCCCCAATATGAAAAGCAACCAAGCTCCACAAGGTCCCTTCCTGTGGACCCCTTTGCTTGGAAATTACTATTCCCGTGTGACCCTCCTGGTTTGCATGGTGTGATTTAAAAGTCCCATGGATGACACCAACCTCAGCGTTGCTCCTCCTGATGCTTCTTCGAATAGTCATGCTAACGGCTATTGATTCTTCTCATAGAAATACTAACGTAGACCCCTAGATGGTTCAATCTGAGACTCCCTCGTATATGGCATTGTCGGTACCTTCCTTCCCCCAAGGGGCTGGGTTTACCAGTTATGTCTGTCCTAGAGGTGCGGAGTAAGACCACTTCGTCCCAGTTGCAGGACGTTAAACTTCCAAGCACCTCATCCTCAACACATGACTTTAAACTGTGACCCGACCCCGTGCCTCGCATGCAGGGTCCCCCCAGCTTGGACATTCTTTACGCTGCTCGTCTCCACAGGAATGGAATCACCCACACAGGGGATGATATCCTCCTATCGGAGTGGTGTATGTCCACGGGAGAAGGGAAACCACCTTGGTGCAAGCCCCCTAGACCCTCTTTCGAAAGGTAGCACCCATGCACATCTGTACCTCCCCAATACCTTGGCCAGTGGAGGGCGCGATAGGGAATGAGCCACCTTTAATCTTTGGTCCCAAATCTCTCTCCTGATGTTCTTTTCTACACTGTGGGCCTCCATCCAGGAGTAAGTCCCATCACCATGGGCCACCTAACGTGTAATCCCCTATTCACTCCTCACGGACGCACCCTTAACGATGTGATCGTCAGGTCTCTACTGCCTCTTGTTTCTCACACCAAGCATTACTCACGTGGGCTTTGAGTAAGCATCGACCATGGAAATACCCCCGTCCAGTATGATGATAAACTGTATGATGTCCCACATGACATTAAACTGTACATCCATTTGAACTACGAGGTCTTTTTTCCATGTCAAGGCACAGTACGTAAGAAGCCTCCATGAGGTTCAAGCCCACCGCCCATCGTTTATCCACGTCAGGATACACCTCTGTCCCTCATGATGATAAACTAGATTTCAGTCCAGCGGTAAGGCATTGTGACTATCCAAAACTACATGGAAGTTGATCCATGCCAAGGCATGGTATGTAGGAATCCTCCTGAGGTTCAAGCCCAACAATCATTGGCCCAGACCATCTCCTTGTCGGTGTGCCAATCCCCCCCCCATTTTCACCTAAACTACGTGGACTTTAATCCCTGCCAAGGCATGGTACGTAGGAAGCCTCCCGAGGATCAAACCCATCACTTGTTGGTCACTCCATCCCCCATTCACATCGGTTCACCAACACCTGGGCAGCCTAGTGTGTAAGCCCCACACCATATAGACTAAGGTCCTCACTCGTGTCGGTTTTCCGACACACCATTTTGAACTACGTGGTCTTTGATCCATGTCAAGGCATGGTATGTAGGAAACCTCATGTGGATCAATCCCACTATCCACCTAAACCAAGTTCCTTCTTCACGTCGGTTCTCTGACGCTCCCCCATCCCACATGACGTTAAGCCGCATCCCAATCCAGCGGTAAGCCGTTTTGACCCTACCGTCCTGTTTTTTTGACACCCCATCATGTCATTATAACACCCTCTCTCGAACTATGAAGAATGTGAACATTTCCAAGGCATGGTACGTAATAAGCCTCGTGAGGTTCAAGCCCACCACCTTGTCGTTTCAACCGCATCCATGCAATTCTCCATCATCCATCTAGATTCTTACGCGGGCTGCCACATACCAGTGAGATCATGCCACCCCATTCCCCTCCACATCATTCGAGAAGATGCACATGGTCTGGCCCTGATATCGGTGTTCCCTCAGGGGGGATTCCTCAATCTGATCCACTCCAGCAAGTGTACTGATCGGGCCGATCTGTCTCCGCTGGACGTTAAACTTGCGGCATACCCTGTCTTAAACATAGGAAGCTGAGGAAAAACTCAGATACATGCCTATGACATATGATTCCCCATGCTCTATGTGGGATTCCTCGGGCTTCCACGCCCTCGAGAAGCCCTTTAATAAGGAACAAAAGATAGACACGCCAATTCCCCAGGGTTCAGACACGTTACTGATGCCTCAACGTGACTACTCCCTGGACTGAAGGTTGCTGCCTTGACCAAACCCTTTGGAATGTCCTGACAGAAGAAGGGTAATTAACTGGATTCCATGAAAATATGGCACGGGGAAGAGTTTCACGAACAACGTGTTAAATATGTGAGGGAGACACAGACTAGGTGATGAGTTCTGAGGAGGAATCCAAGGAATGAAGAACCAACATCCCATCATCCCGGTTTCGATCAAGGATCATACGTCCCTAAACAAGGATCAGATGTCGGCCCCCTTTGGAAAGCGGGAGTGTGGAGCAGCACAAAATCTGCACCTGTTGTGCCCAAGCGGACAGATGCGCTCACCCCGACGAAAGCATCAGAAATAGAAATTTTGAACTCGATGTGACAGTCTTCTCCTCAATGTGGAGATTAGTAGCGCTCAAGACACTAGTAGATTGACGTGTCACCGGGTCCCACCAATAAAATAGCGGGCCTAACATGAAACTCACAAAATGTTGGGGCAGTATAACATGGGGAATTCTGTTCTGCAACGTTGTCTGCGTGGATCCCACCTGCTGACCCCAGGAGATAGAATGACACTGGGGCACTGGTTGTCGATCACTTTTCCACACAGTACTGATTAGTTAATCTCACTGCCTCTCAGGAATCAGGTTGCTGCTATAGCGACATGATCGCCACCCACCCGCCTATGTAGGGGCAGGGGAAATACGAGCACAGCTACTCCGCGTGGCTCCACTGCTGCTATAATGGCGTCTGCATCCACGAGAATGGGGAGCCCATGCCCCCTCTCCCCATCAGAAGTCATCCAACGAAGGGTTACTAACGACCACATACTTCGTTACGAAGAGGAGGGAATAGTCCCAACTTAGGATATGGCCCGCCTAGACCTAGAGGCGTCCATGCCCTAGAGTCAATGCTGCCGTTGAGGGCAGCACAGGGAGCCCCTGCTCCCCACACCAAAGTTCAATCATCTTGGGAGGCTTTCCTCGGAATTCCTCGATGATTCCTCGCCTTACGCTGATGAGGAGGGTGGTGTCCGGCTCAGCCCAGTCAAAGCCCCAATCCAAGGAATCCAGGAAAGGGCCCCTACCCAGCGGTCTCACTGCCACCCTCCGGCCTTGCCAGAGGAGCAGGTAGGCTATTCCCCTGTACCACCTGCACCATTTCGATTGACCTGACGCCAGTATTGGGCCCAAGATGAGGGCACCCATCAAGGGGCATCGATGTCGACAACTACTGTGGCACCAGCCACCACAAACGTATATCAAGATTCCCCTACACACACTGAGTAGGAACAGCCCTATGCCCGACCAGGGTTAAGGCCTCAGCCGCCCCACGGGCAGGCTGGGTCGACTCTCCAGGTCGTAGGCCCGAGTGTTGATCTCCACGAACCAACCCGCGTTGGTGTCACACCGTACCGAGGTCCTCCCCGTACCACCACTCCAAAGAGCATGGGCCTTCCCCACTCCGAATTTCGTCATGGAGGTATGCCGCATGCTACCCCCAACCTGATAGAAGACCTGGCCCATGGCAGTGACACTCAGCGTGGAAGTCTTTCATGTGCCCATCACACTGGGTATGGAATTCCTCCTCCTACCCCCAACCATCGATGTGAAGGAATAGCACATCTGGTCGCTCTCAAACGTGGGGATCCTCCCTAAATTCTTTCCTCAACTGGAGAAGGTCTACCCCACCCTGGCAACCAAAGGGGGGAAGGTCAGCCTCATTCCACCCGTACCAAGCATGGAGGTCCTCCCCATGCTCATGTCGGTTCCAACAGAGGCTGCGCCCACTCAGGTGCTATTTATGGAGGTCCTCCTCATGTTCCCTATGAAATTTTCCCCAGTGCCCCTCGCACCCAGACTGTCTCAAGCAGAATTCCTCTCTGCCACGACGTCGGCATAGCCCCGAGACTACATGTCTGGAAGCATCCTTGTCCTGAAGAGCCATCTAGGGGCAGGAGGTAAGGTCGTCGCCCCCACAAGAAGAATCCGGGGAAAGCCCGGCCGGATATAAAATCGGACCACTTATTGGATTTTGAAGCAGAATGCAATTCAGCATCAGAACCCTCCCCCTGCTTCTCCTCATTAAGGACCAGGGCAGGAACAAGGTGTGTCAGCCTCATCCTTCCAGAATGTGGGGCCCAATAGATTCCTACTTCTCTTCGCAGATACATTGAGGAAGAGGAAATTGTGGGAATCCTGCATGTTCCGACCGTACAGTCACCACCATCATCACCAGAAGCGCCCTCCACCTCAACCAGAGATCATAGAGAACTATTTTGGGGAATGATTGCGGTCGAGCTAAAAGGGTACCCACAGCTACCGGTCCCTCAGCCACCCCCGGTTGACGAAAGGGATAATACGGGTCCAGACCCTGGATTTGAGCCGAAGAGTTTCTGGAACATTCTCACAGTGGACCACTTCCCGGAGAAGTTCTGGCTGGTGGCCACGCCGAACACTTGTGCACCGGAATCCCTCACCCTAGGGGAAGTTGAGTGCTTCCGTCAAACCCTATGAGTGACGCACATTCATATTCACAATCAGTGAGTACTGTACCCTAGGATCCGAGTTCACTTTGATGAAATATGTGCTCAATGCCATCTTGTCAATTTGGTTGCACTCCATGTGGCCCAACGCCCTGAGTAACCAGGTCGCCAGAGCACCCTCTAACAAAAATGCATCCAGAGTTTCAAGGTACTCTGCCAAATCATCAGGGAAGCTACCCCCCATGTGCAAGTCTGTGGCTAGGGACAATATACTGACCTCTTCTTCAGTCCTATCCGAGGGTAGCTCGATTCGTTATGCGACATTGAGGACGTGCCCCCAGGAAGGGTTGCGGTCCATATGGCTGACATAGTGGACAAAGAGGATGAGATGAAGTTTCTCGATGGAGACTTACCCCCTGAGGGTGTACCACCATTGTTGGACCCATTGATGAGGATAAATCATTAGTAGAGGAACCTACAAGGCCTCCCTGCGCCCACCGAGTCACTGGTACTCGGTCAAAATGCCGGTAATGGTAAAGAGCATGTCAGAATAGTCATGCACTCTGACCCATATTCCTCTGTACAGATGATGGATAATGACCCTGAGAAGGCCACATTGTGCCATAATCTTGCTTAGCAGAAGAGGCAGGATGACGAACGCTTTGCCGAATGCGCTATCGAGAGATGACCCGACTACGGTGATCCTAAGCTGGGGCAATATGGGCAGAAAAAACCTCCCCCCGGCGAGATGCCTCCGGGAAACCGTGATCATTAAACTCCTACAGACAGGGAAGAAGTTGTAACAAACAAAAAGAGGTGTGGGATACGTCTCGCCAAACCCTCCTGAATGACGAGGAAATCCGAGGAATCTAGCTCGGGTTCCCCCAGCCACCCCAAGGGCCGTTCCGCCCGTTGCTCGACGACCCATTGAAGTCGTTTACCATGTCGAAGAACCTAGAAATTCACTTGTAGTTAGGGATCCCAGTCAGATAGGGACCCCCACCCATATGATCCTATGGTGGCACACATTTCCCACCTCGAGGTGTTGGAAACGAGGTTGGTGGCAGTCCCACCAGATGGAAATCCATATCCCGCGTGGGTTGATGATAAGCCTTCACCCCCGTGTTTTGGGAATCCCAATTTATCTCCCTTTAATGGGACTGAGGACCCACTGCAGCACTTATCGCAAATTACCTCCAGGTGTGGCCCCATGTTGGGGACCCCGGCACAGTAGGAAGCCGCCAAGCTCCGATGTTTTTTACACACATTGGAGGCCCATGCATTAATCTGGTACAGCCAGCTCCCTATCAGATCAGTGACCGACTAGGAGGATCTCCACCGGTAGTTCTTATACCAGTTCAGCTCCACCGTGCGAAATACCAACAACGCAGACCTCTTCAAGTTCAAACAAAGGCATGATTAGTGAGTCGCGGACTTCATCACCCTGTGGAATGGGCTTACATACTCCTCCGACATGCCACAGACTCAGGAGAAATTACTGATGATATGTGTAGGGAATGTCAAAACAGAACTGGTTCCTTCCCTAATAACCCAGAACTACCCCGAATGGTTTTGAGATTTCTCAGATAAGGATCAGCGCCTCGAGGAAGCTCTACAGCATGCTAGTTAGGCATGTCTGCTGCCACCTATGATCCCAACCAGGAGGGCTGCCAGGGCCGAACCCACCACGGTGGCCCAAATAGAATCCCCCAGGCACCTAGAATTACTGCCAGTGGAACTGGACCCACAACCCCGTAGAGGCCCTCCACCTCAAGCGCATGCTCCTGCCCAGCAGGGACCGCCTCAGAATCGACAGGTTCCCCCGCGCAATGCGCCACCGCCACCTAGGTGGGACAATCAGGCTCTGCCTTCTCAGTAGGCCCCTCCGCCCATCATCATGGCCATGATCCCAGGTCCCCCTATCCAGAATGAAGGCACCATACTTACTCGTTCAATGAGAGTCACGTCCCTGGCTACTTTCGAAGTGCTCTAGAGAAAGGGATTGTGCGCTTAACGAAGTGCAGAAGGCCAGCAGAGGCGAATCTCACCGCTCGCCCCAACTACTGCCCCTATCACTGGATTCTGGGGCACACCCTCAAGCAGTTCTATGTGTTTAAAGACTGGATTCAAGACAAGTTCCACAACAACATAGTCAAGTTGGGCCCGACCCCGACACAAGTGGTGGGTGTCTTCATAGGGTCATAAATCGGTAGAGACAACAAAGGCGAGTGGCAGCAAGTTCCCAACCGTGGGTCCTAGAAGTATGACAACTGGGAGGCCCGTAAAACCTTCACCCGTGCCCATGAAATAATTCGGGAATTCCTGAATTAGCTGGAGCCTTCAGAAGATGCGACCGATACCTCTGCGTCGTCATCACAGTCGGCCTCTTCCCAAAAGGGCAAGCAGTGACGACACAAGAAGAAGCAACACGCTCCACCACTACTGTCATCATCCTGTACTCTTGGCAACTTTATGCCCCCTAAAATGGGGATTTCCCCCAGAATCTACCCAGTGGTGGATGATTCTTAGAGCGACAACCATGGTTATGCTTCGGATAATATTTTACAGCTATTAAATCCCTATATGACTCCCGATGAGGGGGAACACCAGGAGAACCTCCCCAAAGTCCCTAGCCGACAACAACGTTAGTGGAACCGCAACCACATGGGTCATTTAGGCATGTCTACGGGTGCATTAAGTTAGTCCGTGCACACTAATGAAACCAGACGGCCGGCCTAGTGCAGATCTCAGCATGCACAACCTCATATGGTTCTCTCAGATCTACCTCCACCGCTGTTTGTGCTACTAGATCAGGCAAATCTTCCTCGTTCGTACTACGGTCAGTCTTGCCCGACTACAGAAAAATCATTGTTGTCAGGTCGCATCTAGCAGCTACTCTTCAGGCATCAACTAGCGGGCATTAGGATGTACCCAGTACCAGCCAGTCGCCGGTCCAGTCGGCAGGGTCCATTATGCCTCCAACTACCGAACGACCTCCTGTAAGTAGAGGTTCACAGTTGCTATGAATGTATGATGTCATGAAGCACATGGCCGACATTCCATCAAGTATTTCTATTCGTGAGGCTCTCCACCTGTCATCTGAAATGCGTGAATCACTTTCCGAGGCCCTAAGGAACCCCCTCCAGTTTTAGATGGAGGTAGCAGCTGCAGAATCCTCCCGTCCTAAGGCAATTGAGAACATCGAATGCCAGGAAGTTATCTCATTTTTTTGGTGAAGAAAAAGAATCTCCCATACATGGGAATATTCTCCCACTATACATCACTGGAAAGTTCAATGGCGTGGAATTCCACCGCATTCTTGTTGACACGCGTTCTGGGATTGACCTAATCCCGACTCGGAAACTGCAAAAGCTGGGTTTTTCTGAGGATGATTTAACTCCCTCCGACCACAGAATCCAGGGATACTACAAGACCAAACAATCTCTAGTCAGAAAGATTCACTTGAAGACCTAGTTCGGTGGCCTAATTGCCAGCACCAAGTTCATGGTTGTCTCCCAGGACATCGCATACAACACATTTATGGGTAGGCCATGGCTCCATCTTCATACAGCAGTCCCTTCGTCATGCCACCAATGCCTCAAGTACTCCCTTAATGGTCGAGTAGGCGTGCTCCAAGGAGATGTTTATCCTTTCTCCTCTAGTGAAGCCCACTATCTGGATGCCGAATATTACAAGAGAAAGGATAAGCAGATCCTAGCATGTTAGGATGTACCTGCCCCGATCACAAGGGATCCCTAGGCCGGCCTAGATGATGCCTACATCTTCCTGATCAATCGGTTGGAGGCCACGACCTCCGACATGGGGAAGTGTTTTTTTTTTGTTTCAGGGGAAAGATGAATTCATGTTCCCAGGTTCATTCGATGGTGGAAAATCACCTCGTACTCTTACACCAACCAGGCTCATGTGATCCCGGAACCACCTTCCCCTGTGCGGTATTAGAATGTCAGGCTTATGGAAACTGTGGTATGTCATACGTGTCACTTCCACCGGGTTGGAATCTACTGGCTCAGGCCGACGTGTCACTACTACTTTGATGTCATCAAACGAGGCCCCTTGGGCCAAAGGCCAGATGGGATAGGATCGACTTCCTTCATTGTTATGGTCCCAGTGGCGCATGGGTCTCAAAATATGATGACCACTGCTACCAAGGCCGACACTAGTTTCCCATCAGGGTTTGATAACATAGAAGCATCTCCCCCTGCAGGAAATCCCTCCACAGTTAGAGAGGAGGATCTGGATGATTCTCCCTCTGACTTTGAAGAAGGCGTCTCTACCACGGTTGATGAACTGCTACATGTGAACCTTGGTAGCGAGGAAGACCTGAGACCCACATTGATCATTGTAGCCATACCCATCGAGGAGCTGCAATAGTATGTGGACATTCTCAAACAGCACCGTGATGTGTTTTCCTAGAGTTATGATGAAATTCCAGGACTAGATCCCTAGGTATCCATCCACCGCCTTGGTCTCCCGACAAACCATCGCGGGATTAAGAAGCCTCCTAAAAAGATACACCTTTCTCAAAGATCCATGGTTGAGACTGAAGTTGAAAATATTATCAAAGCCATCTTCTTCAAGGAATTATAGTACCCCAGGTGGCTTGCCAACATTTTTCCAGTCAGGAAGAAGAACAGGAAGATCAAAGTCTGCATCAACTTCCGCGATCTCAATTGCCACTACCCGAAGAATGATTTTCCCCTCCCAGTGACAGAGTTATTGATTGATTCCACGTCTGGGTTCCAAGCCCTCTATTTCATGGATGGTTATTCTAGATACAACAAGAACTGGATGGACCATGAGGACGAGGATTACACTTCCTTCAAAGCTCTACAAGAAACTTTTTGGTACCAGGTTATGCCCTTTGGCCTGAAAAATTCATGTTCCACCTATCAGCGGGCCATGCATCGCATATCCAAGACGATTCTCTGGATGCTAGTGGAATGCTACGTGGATGATCTGGTGGATAAATCTCGCTAGTACTGGGACCATCTCAAGGACCTTGAGAAAGTGTTTGGCTTCCTCCGTTCCCACAACATAAAGATGATCCCGCTTAAGTGCTCCTTTGGGGTCACCTCCAGGAAGTTTCTTGGCTTTGTTGTTAGATACCGGGGCATTGAGATCAACCCAGAGAAGATCATGGCCCTCAGCGAGATGCCTCCCCCGAGCAATATTCGGAAGCTTCGAGGTCTCCATGTCCACTTTGCCTATATACGCTGATTCATTGTGAATCTAGCTAGAAACTATAATCCCTTTTCCCGACTTATGAAGAAAGGTATCGCCTATGAATTGGATGAAGAGTGTCAGACCGCCTTCGAGGAAATAAAGAACTATATACTCAAACCTCCAGTCTTGATGCCACCAGTCTCCAGAAAGCCACTGGTCCTTTACGTGACCGCCCTGGAATGGTCCCTTGGCGTGCTTCTCGCCCAGAAGAACAATGAGTGGACATAGAACAACCTCTACTGTCTCATTCGCATGCTCCTTGATACGCAGATCAGATACTCCCCTATCGAAAAGAGCCGCCTTGCACTTTTGTTCGCTGTACAGAAGTTGCGGCATTACCTGTAGCACCATGACGTACAGTTGGTCTCTTAGGTAGACCCACTGAAGTACATCCTGAATCGTCCTATGTTAACTGGCTGGCTAGCACGATGGGCGGTGATCCTCCAGTAGTTCGACATCAGGTTTATGCCTCATAAGTCCATCAAGTGACATGCATTGGAAGACTTCATAGGTTCTCATCCAACATCCATGGATCAATCCCTGGATCAGGATTTTCCTGATGAGGTGATCCTCTCATTCGATCATGCCATCTCATGTTGGCAGATTCATTTCGACGGTGCCACCCGGAGCCCCACCGGTAAGAGGGTCAATGATCCTATACTCAACAGAGTGGGTATGGGTATCATATTCATCACCCCGGTGCAAGACGTTATACCATACTCATTCTTGTTGTCATAAGGATACACCAACAATAAGGAAGAGTACCAGGCTCTCATCACTGGTCTTGAGCAGGCCCTTGAGATCGATGTCCCCCATCTACATGTGAAAAGGGATTCCGAACTGGTCATTATGTAGGTCAATGGTTACTATGTGGTCAGGAAGCTAGAGCTTGTACTATTACTGGAGTGCACCCTCTGTTTAATGGCTCAGTTCTCTTCTCGACTAGAGGTTAACCATGTCCCACAGTCCCAGAACGGTCGAGCAGATGCTTTGGATAGGTTAGATGCATCTCTCGATGAACCTGAGTAAGATGATTTGATCATTCATGTGGCACACCGTAGATTCATTGCCCCCGTCACCCCATAGGACAACGACGACCTACGGGTAAGTCATCTTACTGCTGGAACTTCTACGACAGGGGTACCAGGTTCCTCAGATATAGTGGTCGAGGCCACTCCCCACTAGAGAGAACCTTTTGTTGAATATCTCCAAAATGGTTGCCTCGTAGACGATCGGGCTAAGGGCGAGCGAATCTGACGTCATGCACTGCAATTTACCCTCCAGAGTGGTCCCAGTCTTGAGCAGATCCTCTATAAGTGGAGCTTTGATGGTGTTCTCCTCTGTTGCATTCAAGGAGTCAAGATTTCTCAGGTCATGCAAGTGGTTCATGTCAGTTCCGGCAGTGCCCACCAGGTTGGGCCCAGGCTGTCCAATCAGATCCAGAAGTTGGGGTACTTCTGTTCCTCTATGATCCATGACTGTATCGATTTTTCCAAGAGATTACACGCATGCCAAGTTCACACTAACTTCCTACATAGACCGCCAGAGCCTCTCCACTCCACCAAGTATTATTGTCCATTTGTGGTGTGGGGACTTGATGTTGTGGGACCATATCCACCGGCGACAGCTCGCCAGTGTAGGTTCATCCTAACTTCTACAGATTTATACTCCAAGTGGGTAGAGGCAGTTCCACACAAAGAGGTCAAGGCCCGATCCATCATTGACTTCGTGAGCTCCAATAACATCCACCGGTTTGGAGTCCCTCATGTTTTCCTCACCGATAACGACACAAACTTTCGAGCAGTCGAGCTAAAGAAATTGTATTCCAAGTACAATATCCATTCGAACTATACCTCTCGCTATAATGCATAGGTGAATGGACAGTTCGAGGAATTCAATAAAACCCTATCTAACATTCTACAGAAAATGGTTGGTCAGAATAATAAAATTTGTCCAAAAAAACTCGCCAACGCCCTCTGGGCTTATCGGACGACAACTCGCAATTCCACCCAGGTGACCCCATATTCCCTGGAGTATGGGGCTAAGGCCGTCCTGCCCATTGAGATCTAGCCACCATTGTTACGCACTGCAGTCTATGACCAGCAGGTGCAAGATAAGTTGGCTGAAATCTGTCTTGCTGAATTGGAAGCACTAGACAAGAACATGCTTCATGCCCTGCACAATCTGGAAAGACATCAAAATAAGATAGATAGAGCCTTAAATAATAAGGTTCACCTTCTCAATTTTCTTCAATGCGACCTAGTGTTGGACCTTAGAGCGCCAATGATTCTCAGTAGGAAAAATCCCAAGCTAGAGCCCAAATGGGAAGGACCTTACATCATCCATAAGGTTTACCCCAACGGGACATACTCCTTGATGACCACAGATGGTGAGCGCATAACTCCTCCCACCAACACCAAGTTCCTCAACGAGTACATTTCCTGAGCCCCTTGGTCTTGCATGACCATAAACTGTACAGTCTATCACGACCCTAAACTGCCCCACTGTCCGGCATGAAATTAAAACTGCGATATCATCCCACAAGATGATAAACATCAAAATGGTTTGAGCTCTATCACCTTAAACTAAGATCTCCCCCTTCCTTACTGTAATATGTTAAACTACAATCCAGTTAGGCCTTCCTAACTGAGGCTTTGCCTCATGCCCTTTGGGCTCTTCGGGCCCCTGTCCCCCGTCCATACTGTTTGATGTTAAACTGCCAGATGGTCAGGCCTTCCTGACTGAGGCTCAGCCTCAGGACCCTTGGACTTTTTTGAATCAGGATCTCTTACGGGATCGTATGGTGTGGTGTGGGATTATGTACTCATTCACGTCAAGTTACCCGCCATACTGAACTTGCCCCCAGATGAGACGCATCTTTCATCTAGAACGATGATAAACTGTGCTTCAAGAACTACATATGGCATGATTCCCATCTTAATGGGATATGTAGGAATGCTCAGATGTCTCGTCTTGAGCCCCACACTGAGCTCTTCTCTTTGACTATCCCCCCTTGGTATAGTTTCCTCTGGGGATCCTTGCATGATGAGGTGTAGGAATCCTTAGCCCCACTCATTTGAGGATTATAATGGTCGCACCATGTGCCCACTTCCATTCTTCTATCCTCCCACGTCTTTACTGCATGTCGTTAAACTGCATGGCCATCAAGAACTATGTATAGCTTGATTCCCATCCTAATGGGATACGTAGGAATGCACAGACATTTAGTCTGTTGGAATAGCCAAAAATCCAAAATCTTCCCCTTGGTTTAAGACATATGGTAAGGTGCACACTTCTGCCCCAACTCACGTCGAGCAAGCCTCGACCCGGCTGTACATACCCTCCCCCAGAGATGTTCGACTCTCTCATAGATGGGTACATTTATGCTTCACCCACTCGTCGACCGCGATTCCATCACATTCCTCATTAGGATGGGCCCCTGAATGGTATGGATGCATGGCCTAAGGGACCTCCTACCGTTTTGAGCCAACGACCTCGAGGATGTTGAGAAACAAGCCGATACAAGTCCCGTGTTTCGAATGTGGTCAGCGATCGACGCTCATTTGTTTCTCCCATGTCAGGTCACCATAGGGATGCTGTTTTTCGAACATGGTCAACAGGGCCCCAGATCTTTGGGTCCACCCCAAGATGTCCTAAACATTGAGTGCAGTGATTCGTTCTGCCCCTACCCGAAGGGACCATCTTCCCTCGAGGTGGTTCCAACGGTCGATCCCCCGACCCCAATTTTCTTATAAGGGATGTGTGGCATGGTGTAGGATTACATCCTCATTCACTTCGGGTTGCTTGCCATGCCGTACACACTCCTTCACTGAGGCCCAGCCTCAGGCCTCATGGCCTCTCCGGGCCTACATCCCCCATCCTTGCTGCAAGATGTTAAACTGCAAGTTAGTCAGGTCGTTATGACAGAGGCCTAGCCTTAGGACTTTTGGACTTTTTGGGCCCTAGCCCATGTTCTTACCTAGAATTTTTGGTTTGGTGAGGGATTATGTCCACATTAATGTTAGTTTTTCCACTGTACCATACGCCTCCTCCGTCTAGGGACTCCTATTCCCCGACCATCGTCCTCACTACAAGACGTTAAACTACGAGTTGGTCCGGCCTTCCAGACCAGAACCCAACTATCAGGACCGTTGGCCTTTTCGGGACCCCTGGCCCAGGTTCATTCATACATGACTATACAGTGTTGTGTGATATTACTTCCCCATTCATGTCAGGCTACTCGCTATATAGTACACATCCTCGTTAGGGTATTCTACCCCCTGAGTATCTTTTAGAACTATGTGTGACTTGATTCCTATCTTTATGGGATATGTTAGACCACGTGAATGTCTAGAATTTTTGACCAACACCACTTCATAGAGATCTACCGATCTCTCGGTCACCTAGGCCCCTTGGCCTGTCCCCCACTAAGGGGGGGTGGGATTTAGGAAAGATACAGGTGTTTTGGAACTATACCCCCTTTCCCGGGAATCCTCCATCTCTCGATCGCCCTCATGTTGAGTCCCTCGACTCCTTGCAGTGATTCACCCATGTGTTAAGAGTACTCTGGTCTAGGACCATGAGGGTCAGATTCGTCTTGTTCATGTTCCTTCCACTTGTCAAGCTTCATGTTTCCCTTCATTCGGGCTTAAATCATCTTTCACACCCTAAGGGACCCCCAACAATGTCCTGAATACAACACCCAAGGTCTCTCCTACCGTTACGGGCCAATGCCCCCGAGGGTTTTAGAAAAAAAATAATACAAATCCTGTGTTGCGAACATGGTCAACAGTCGATGCTAATTTGATTGTCCCCATTTCAGGATAATGCGAAAGGATTATGTGTTGTGAACATGGTCAGCAGTAATCCTCTGTCGTCACGCCAGCCTTTCCCGGCCTTGAATATTGATAGCATGATTCACATTATGTTCAACCCCATCGTGTCGAGGTGGAATCTCGACACACTTGGCACTAAACCTCAGTGTCCCTTCACATATCAGGGGACAAAGCTGCAATACGGCGTCCTTCAGGGATGCCATGGTCCGAGCTCTAAGACCATAAACTATGATCTCCTCGGAACTACGTGCAGCATGATTCCCATCCTCATGGGATATGTAAGACCGCCCGAATGCCTCGTTTTTGGGTCCAGCTCATTTGGGAGCTAATCTCTCCCCATTCACCTCTCACCTATATGTGGTCCCCTCGGCATGAGGTTCCTCTCTCAGGATTCCGTATGGTATAATGTGGGATTATGTCCCCATTCACATCGGTTATGTCACATGACACCGTACACTTTCCCCATCTAGTATTGTCTCTACTACGTCTGCACTGCATGATGTTAATATGCATGCTTGGTCCTATCACACAACCCTAAACTGTGACATTATTGTCCTTTCCGCATGATGAAAAATGGAACTACATTGTGATGACCTCGTTGTAGAGGGCATCACATTGGGTATTGGTCACGTGCCATGCCATTTGTCAACGCCTATCACGACTTGATTCTTGTGGCGACACCAAGGCTTGCTACCTTAGGCATGTTGCATCACATAAAAAACCACTCACCTTAAAGGAAAGACAAGATTTATCAAATTCCGCTTCTTTTAGTGCAAGGGACATGCCCGCACTCCCCTTATTCCCTGGCACTAGCAACTTACCATTCCACCCTTCATAACTACGTGCATCTTGATCCCCATCCCCATGGGGTACATAGGAACACCATTGCACTTTGCTTCAGGCCCAACTCAACTTCAACTCTCACTTTCAGTCCCTTGACCTAAAACCCCTCTCAAGGGGGGTCATGCGGTGTGGTATGGGATTATGTCCTCATTCACGTCAGGTTTTTCACCGCACCGTACACACCCACTTTTCCCATCCACGTCAGGTTGTTTGTAAATACCTATCATGTGCCTCGTGTGTTTCCTCCCATCCATTGTCCGAATCCTATGACCCTAAACTAAGATCTCCATTTGGAAAAGGACTCGACTCCCTCAATCTAATACCTCTCATTGTCATATTCAGATTCGTCTTGACAAAGTGCCTGAAGTGTGGGATTTTCATGGGGACATTCCCCTCATCCCATGACCATGCTTCGTGAGATCGCTATCAGGATCCTCATACTCTTACACATTTTAATGTTCCCTAGGAATAAATGGATTCTAGGATTAAGGGATCTCCATGGATGTTGGGCCTAAGGGATCTCCTATCACTTCAGGCCAACGTCCCGAAGGATTGATTGACAACATTTGTGACATGGGCCCGTGTTTAGAACATGGTCAACATTCAACCCTCATTTTTTTGTCCGCATTCTAGGCTAACATGATATGGATGCAACGTTTCCGCCACGGTTAACAGTTATCCCCTATCGTCACACCGCCGTCATTGTGATCCAAATTTCGTGCGTTATGATTCACACATTCCCACTTCCTTATGTTCATGTGGAATTCCAACATACTCGGATCTATCTCTTACCGCATCTAGGTGCGCTACATGGTCATGTTAGTTTCATTGGGATGGTATTCACCGAGCATCCCTTTACCCTAACCTTCCCTTTTCTGTGTCAGGAGAGTCCCACCACTACATCTTGTTTCTCACACCGAGCACGACTCATGTGGGCTTAGTAGTTTTGGCGGGTTGTGTAACAACATGGCCAACTTTCTCATCGTCCTCTCAGAACTATGTATAGCATGATTCCCATATTCATGGGGTACGTAGGAACGTCCGACCACTCTGCTTCGGGCCTAGATTTATTCTCACTCTTGGTCCCTCAACATGAAGAGTTTACTCCAGGGGTATGTGGTATGATTTGGAATTCATGTCTTCATTCACGTCGGTTTCATAACTACCATACCATATGCTCCCTGGGCTCTTCCCTTTCACTCCATGTCCTATCATATGACGTTAAACTACAGGTGTCCATATGTCCTCAACGCATGACACTAAACTGCGGTTCTATCCTGAAAATATTCAGAATGCCATGTGTTAATCATAGGATTCACAAGAGCCTATGCCAGAGAGAATTTCACCTATTAGTGTTGGTCTATGACTACACTATGCTTCCAGAACTAAATGTGGCTTTATTCCCATCCTCATTGGATAAGTAGGGACACCATGGTATTTTTCTTAGGGTCCAGCCCGCAGGAATCATTAATCATGTTCATCCCATTTCCTGCCCCCTGGCCGGACCCCTCTCCAGAGAGGCCCTATCTCAAAGAAGGAATGATCCATGATCAAACCGATATTCCCATCTGGCGTACTCCCACCATGGTGGTGTAATTACATGATTGTGGGATTCTGTTAGGACAAACCGTCACTCCATGTTCCACGCTTGGTGCGTCATCCATTCGGATCCCCATTTTCATTCATGCCTAAAGGGACCCCCTAATGGCCTGGTCCCATGCCGCATCGGCTCACCTAGCATCCTGGACCAACGTTTTGGAAGACTGGTCATGTTTGGAAGGACCCCCAAATAGTATGGACGCTCGACCTATGGTCCGTCTACTGTCTTGGTCCAACGCCCCGAAGTATTGATCTACAAAATTTTTGACATGGTCCCGTGTTTCGAACATGATCAATGGCTGACCTTCATTTTTTGTTCCCATTTCAGCCTAACACTGTAAGGATATCGTTTCTCCACCATGGTTAATGGTTTTCCTTTATTGTCATTCCATCCCCACAGTGTTCCGAATCTTCAGTATCGGGATTCACACTCCTCATTTCCATTTTTTCGGACCAATTTCAATGCCCCTTGCATTGCATCGTTCGTGCATAAGAGAATGCTGAAGAAATGATACTTTTCCTATTTTGAGAACTTCCTTCTCTGGCTAGGTATCTTCTATTTTCCAAAAATCCAGACTAGTTATCCAAACCATAGACGCCCGCAGATTTTTTTTCCACTCCTATGGTTGGTGGGACGATAAGGCCCCTATATCTTGTTTCTTATATCGGTCCTGACCCACATGAGTTAGGGAATTGTCGTCGGACGTCCCACAAACATTGTAAGGATGTAATGAACTGATTCAAACCGTGAAAATTTGGCATGATACGACATTAAATGAAATAAAAAAGTCGAAGAATGATGGTACCATTAATGGTATTGAAATTATTACAGTACCTGGGGGTCGACTCCCCCCATGGATAGATTGACCCCATCAAAAGTGCGTTGTATCTCCCCCACCTGTTGACTCGTGGCGTCCAAGAATTGCTGCCGCCGACTCTGCTCCCGCTCTTCCTCAGCAGCGACAGGGCACAGTTCGTCAACCTCATCTTGGGCCCTCTCTATGTCAGCCTAAATGGCATCCATCTCTCTAGGGGCCTGCCTCATACGCTTTTTTGACTCTTCCAGCTGGGCCTTCAACTGCGAGATCTGCTCAGATTGTGCATTAAGAGAGGCTGAGTGCTCATCTGCCTGGGCCCGCAGCTATTGGACCTCGTTTTTAGCCTCCTGGAGCTTCTTGACATTTGTCGCCTTCCTCCGTAGCCATCCCATGCTGAGCCTGCGATCATATTCCTGATTCTTCTCTGCCATAAGATCTCAGATGAGCATATGAGGATGCTGGGCATCCACTCCCCCAGGGCATAGTTCGCGCAGCCGCGATTGAATTATGTCAATTTCATTCAGCCATAGCGCTTGGGGGATGTCATTAATGAAGCGCGTGGTTAGATTCCATGATCGGATATAGACTATTTTTCTATCCTCTTCATCAGAGGTTGTCTCGTCCCAATCCTCGCGATTATCATGCTCGTATGCAGGATACGCCCGCAGGAAATCATCGGCAGGATCTGCGTCTGGCATTGAATCTGGTGAGACATCTGGTGTTGGGGAAGGCATGGTCAGACCTGGGTCAGCCAGTTGATCCTCATCATCATACTCCACCTCAACAATTTCGGGCACAACCTTGCTGGTGGCCCCGCCAATGATAGGGAGTGCTGCAACTCGGGTAGGTGGGGGGATTATCTCCACTGTCACCAGCATGCCCCAAAGAGGGGTTCCACTAGACATCCCGACTACCCCTTCTGTAGCAGCCCATGCTAGTCAGAGAACTGTACGATAGAGAAGGGTGTGTACATCAGTTGGCATGATCTACATATGACAACAATGAATCTAGTGGAGAAAATATATGGGGATCGAACTCCTAGTGCTGCTCTGGAATTGATACTGACGCAACCTCGAGGCATGGACCTCCGTATACTGTCGGAAGATCTGGAGATTATGGAGGAGCCACCTTAGGTACTCTATCCCCGCCAGACACAGAACTAGATGCAACCGCAGGTGCGGGTTCTGAAGGTCCTACATCATCACCCACCAAAGGGTGAGAGCGAGGCCTGCGTACAAGCTCCTCCTACATGGTTCAAATATTGGTAAGAAATCCATGATGTCCTAAGAATGGACCATGAGGGAAGAAGCTCGGAATGCTACCTCGAGAGACTCTGTGAAATCATCATAATCTGAGTCTTGATCTCCGACTTCTCCCTACTCCAACGGGCTCCCTCCACAAGCCTCATCCTCCTAAGAGGATTCCACCAATTCTTCTAGCAGGGGGAAGCGCTCCATCAGATCGGATACTGATAGTTGTGGGGGAACCGTCCAATGTAGAAGTACCCTCACTCGATCTATCATTGGCCATGGGACACCACTAGAGTGAACGTAGTCCTCTAGCTCATCTAAGTATTACTCCGCCTCCACCGAAGATGCCATGAAACCAGCCCAGACTGGGCCAATGCCTAGTAACTCCATCCCGAGATGATTCAAGTGTTCCCACATCTCAGATGGACTGAGGAATTGCCGGTTGACACCCCAAATGTCCCAGGCCTAAGAGAAAATGACATCCTCTAGCATATCGATGTGGAGTTGATGCTTCGTTGAAGCCTGAGTAGATATCCTACGAAACCCCCTCTGTGGCCAACCCTCCTGATGTCTCTACCCTTCCAGAACCACCAGGTCCACTACCAGTGTTGGATCCGCCACTCCTGTCGCATCCTCAGCAGGTATAGGTCTCTCCACTATGGTAGCCCAGCCATCATGAGAGGGCCTTGTTTCCCTCTGACGCCGACCTTGAGAAAGGGGAGGCCCTCCGTCACCAGCTCGAATGATTGGTTGTCTCAGCATCTCCCCCAGATAAGCTTCCTCCTAGCTGATGTAATACTCCTTCATTAATCTGAAAGCGACTGTTGAAGGAGGCAATGCCATTCACATTTTTCCATCCTCCTGTGTGAACTTGATCCATAGCTGCCTGATTAAACATGTCTTCTCCTCATGATGCACCTCACAATAGACCTGCAGGGTCAACCACTGCAGGAACCGAAATTTCCTCGCAAACCGATGAGGGGTGTATGGCTCACCGAGCAGCTCACGGTCCACTCAAGACACCAAGACTCCACATCGAAAGTCCATGAGATAGGCCCTGTGCTCTTCAGTTCCCTGACCGTCATCAATGAGCACTCCCGTCAGCAATGGAAATGGGTGGAAGATGAACTCATCTGCCTTCCACACCCAGTTCAGCACCATCCACACGGTTAATTTGACTGGGAAGCTCCCGGATGCGTTCAGAATGGAAGGGTGGATGTTTGATCACGGTGGCGAAATATGGTTTGGGTATTCATAAACCCCCCTGATGTGTGTCGTGACCCACCCATACAGAAGGTAGAAGGGCCAACAAATTCTCTGTGGCTTTATGCCCTTGCTCACATGCCACAACACCCTGTACACTCTGGTGAGCATCGAAATCCCCAGATTAACCCGCCTTCCCGTGGCTAGCATAGTTTTCATGATGAACGAGCTAGAATGCACCCCCCATGTTGTTATCCCTCACCGGTAGGATACAACTGCAGATAAGGGCCGCAATGAATGCCGAATTCCTGACTATTGGCTGTTGTTCAGTGCTAACACTAAAACCCCAAGTCTTCCATTGGTTGTCCTCCAAGAGCCTCCAATATGAGTGCTCCTTGCCCCGTTGAGCCCCTTTCGGACATGTTTGAGGCCTTATAGGGAACTTTTGATCCTTCATGAAGTTATGTAACCTCTTGAACCACTTCTTAAAGTGGACATCTCTCACCACCTCCTTGTCCTCTCTAGGTACATGTTCCATCAGCGCCGATGCCAGTCGTAGCATCTGCTCTGGATCCTCCCACGCGCTCATGATGGGGAGTAACTCATCATACATGGTCCCCAAGATTGGGACCCCCAAAATCTGATGGACATCTCAATGACTGATGCTCACCTCCCCATGGTGCAGGTGAAAAGTTTTGGTCCTAGCCGACCATCTTCTCATCAACTCCATCGTCAACTATTTCGGTTGATAAATGTGGAATTGGGAGGCCCATGTCACCTCGTACATGCCCACTCTCCTCATCTCGACCCCAAACTCCTCGCACGAGGAACCTACCTAGTAGGCCCATGCCCTGTCGTTGGTGAAGTTATCGCCTTGGCGCATGTCCCACTCGTCGGACCACCCCTTTTTCAGATCCTTCAAAGCCACCTTCAGTATGGAGTGGTACATGGGAGGGGACGTCTCCGGCTCTAGTGGCTCCTCATCGATGTTGTTCAGATGGTTGTACAGACAGTCAACGGTGTCGGGTGTGAAGTCCTCCCACGCATGAACATAGTCCACCCTGAACCATTAGCATTGGCATGGCAAGCTCTTGAACCAGCAAGATGGTTTTTCCCTACTCACATCAGGAATAAAGACATCATCCCTTACCCCGAAGTCATACAAGGGCAGCTTCTTGCATAGTGGATAGTTATTTTGGATTTCTGATAGGAGGTATGTCAAAGAATTATGTTCGAGAGACATTGGACCATCTCTCCAAGGATCAGGAGGTTGGCCATATCATCCCTCCAGGAGGCGTCTGCAAACACCCCATCACAACTTCTTGATGGGTCATTATGGTTTCAGAACTCATAAAAACAAATTCTGTTCAGGTCGTAGAGGTTGTTCTCGAAGGTCCCTTGTGAATCTCGGGTTCAAATACCACACATGGAACCAGGCCTGGGCTTGCAAACTGATGTTTTCTTGGCACCGTCGTGGAGTTGGGGACTCGCGGTTCTCCATGAAGCTTTACTCACGGTGAGCAGACGTAGAGTACGCGGAGCATCACGAAGTCGAGGGAACAAAAGGACAAAAGTCGCGAGAGGACAAAACAGAGGCCATCCCCCCTATTTATAGGCGATGAATCCGGAGCTTCACGGTGCGTCCCGCCCACGCAGAGCATCGTGGAACGTCCAGACCGCACTGCCGCTGTCCGCCTCGCGTGCTCTCTTAACGAGTCAGCACCGCGAACTACCGATAATTTTGGCGATTTTCCCTCAGACTTCAACCCTTGATCCCTCTATGGATCCATGTATGAGGGGGAGAATTTGTTGGTGCCAAAATATTGGACACAAAGGGATGAAGAAAAAGAAGCTCGAGCACTACCTCGCGAAGCGCGGCCGTGGAGGGCCCCCGAGCAATGCAGCCGCCACGAAGCGCCAGAGGTGGTAACACTCCACGAATGGCTTGAAGTTTTCAACATGCCGTGAAGCACCATAAGTGGTAACGCTCTTCGAATGGCTTGACGTTTTCGACCTGCCACGAAGCAGATGAGGTGGTACCCCTCGGTGAATTCGATTGACATTCACGACCCACCGCGAAGCCACCGAGGCCCCCTTCGCGCCGCGTGAGTTTTGATCTGTGGCACCTGTTTACTATAAATACCGAGCTCCCCTGAGCTTGAGGGATGGATAATCCGACCATTCGGCTTCTCAGCTCCCAAATCAAGAAGAACCCTTTGCTCTGGGAATCATGAGCTCCGCGAGGTATTTTTGCTTCGCGAGATGCCTTCGCCTTGTCTTGTTTTGAGCCCCCCTTCCGAGAGGGATGCCCTTCGTGAAGCCTAAGGGCATTCTTGAAGGAAGGGGATTCAAAAGTTAACCAGAGAAACCACATAGTGTTTATGCTTCGCGAAACACCCATCCTGTACAAGTGATCAACATGCCAAGGCTGGGTCACTGTACTTCACGAAGCACACTGCTTCATAGCACCTCGCTTCGCGAGGCACCTCTGCATCACTAGGATGTGCTCTATGAACACCCTTCCACTTCGTGAAGCACCTCTCACTCTCACTTCTCCACCATGTTAAGGCCAAGGAACTCCACCTTACGAAGCACACCCCTTTTCATGTGCTCTCCACTATGCAAACCAACCAAGCTCCACAAGGTCCCTACCTGTGGACCCCTTTTCTTGGCATTTCCTCTTCCCGTGTGACCCTCCCGGTTTGCATGGTTTGATTTCAAATTCCCATGGACGACACCACCCTCAGTGTTTCTCCTCCTAATACTTCTTCTCATAGGCACACTAACAGCTATTTCTTCTTCACATAGCCATGCTAACGTGGACCCCTTGATGGTTCGCTCTGCAACCCCCCTCCTATACAGCATTGCTGGTACCTTCCCTCCCACAAGGGGCAGGGTGTACCAATTATGTATGTCCTAGGGTTGCAGTGTAATCCCACTTCGTCTGAGCTACAGGACGTTAAACTACCAAGCACCTCATCCTCAGCACATGACGTTAAACTGTGACCTGACCCCGTTCCTCGCACGCAGGGTCCACCCGGCTCGGACATTCTTGACGCCAATTGTCTCCACAAGAATTGAATCACCCACATAGGGGATGATATCCTCCTTATCGGAGTAGCATATGTCCATAGGAGAAGGGAAACCAGCTTGGTGTAAGCCCCATAGCCCCTCTTGAGAAAGGAAGAATCCATGAACCTCCATACTTCCCCACTTCCAAGGCCAGTGGAGGGCATAATAAGAAATTAGGCACCTTCCATATTTGGTCCCAAAACCTTCTCCCGATGCGCTTTTCTGCACTTTGGGCCTCCATCTATGAGTAATTCCCAGTACCATGGGCCGCCTAACACGTAAACCCATCTTCTCTCATCATGAACGCACCCTTCGTGAGGTGATCGTCAGGTTTCTACTGCTTCTTTTTTCTCACACCGAGCATGACTCACGTGGGCTTAGAGTATGGATCGACCATGGAAATACCCCCGTCCAGCATGACGTTAAACAGTATGCCCATGTCCAGCATGACGTTAAACTGTATGTTGTCCCGCATGAAATTAAATTGTACATCCATTTGAACTATGAGGTCTTTGATCCATGTCAAAGATTGGTACGTAGGAAGCCTCCAAGTGGTTCAAGCCCACCGCCCACCGTTAATTCACGTCAGGTTACACTACCATCCTGCGTGATGTTAAACTACATTCCAGTCTAGCGGTAAGCCGTTGTGACTATCCGGAACTACATGGACTTTGATCCATGCCAATGCATGGTACGTAGGAAGCCTCATGAGGTTCAAACCCAACAATAATTGGCCCAGACCGCCTCCTTGTTGGTGTGCCAAGCACCCACCACCCCATTTTCACCTGAACTGTGTGGAATTTGATCCATGCCAAGGCATGGTACGTAGGAAGCCTCATGAGGTTCAAAACCATCACCTGTTGGTCACTCCGACCCCACTTTATGTCGGTTCACCAAAACCTGGGCAGTCTACTGTGTAAGGCCCACACCATCTGGACCATGGTCCTCACTCGTGTCGGTTCACCGACACACCATTTTGAACTACGAGGTCTTTGATCCATGTCATGGAATGGTACATAAAAAACCTCACGAGGTTCAAGCCCACCGTCCACCTGAACCAAGGTCCTTCTTCACGATGGTTCTCTAATGCGCCCCCATCCCGCATGATGTTAAACCACATCCCAATCCAGTGGTAAGCTGTTGTGACCCTACAGTCCAGTTGTTCTAACACCCCTTCATGTCAGTATAACACCCCTCTTCTCGAAATACATGGACTTTGATCATTTCAATGGCATGGTACGTAGGAGGCTTCACGAGGATCATGCCCACCACCTGATCGTTTCAACCGCATCCATGAAATTCTCCATCATCCATCCCGATTCTTACCCAGGACACCACATCCCAATGAGATCATGCCACCCCATTCCCCTCCACAACATTCGGGAAGCCTCCCAGGGGCTGGCCCCGATATCGGTGTTCCCTCAGGGGGGATTCCTCAATCTGATCCACTAAAGCAAGTGTTTTGATCAGTCCGATCCATCTCCGCTGGATGCTAAACTAGCGGCATACCCTATATTAATCATAGGAAGCTGAGGAAAACCATAGATACATGCCTATGGAATATGATTCCCCGTGCTTGATGTGGGATGCCTCTGGCTTCCACGCCCTCTAAAATCCCTATAATAAGGGACAAAAGATGTACACTCCCATTCCCCAACATTCAGACACGTTACTGATGCTTCGACATGACTAATCACCTGACTGAAGGTTTTTGCCCTGACCGGACCCTTTGGAATGTCCTACCAAAAGTAGTGTAATTAACCGGTGTACATGAAAATATGGTACTGGGAAGAGTTTCAGGAACAATATATTAAATCAATGAGGGAGACCTGGATTATGTGATGAGTTCTGAGGAGGAATCCATGGAAGGAATAAGCGACATCCCATCATACCAGTTTCGATCAAGGAGCAGACGTCCCTGAACAAGAGCGGATGCCCCCCACCAGTGGAAAGCGGCTATTCGGGGCAACACAAAACAACTCCTGTCACGCCCATGCGGACGAATGTGTGTGCCCCGGTGAAAACGTCAGAAATAATGAGTATTCAAGAGGTCTTGGTTACACCTGAAGTGCTACAATTCACTTCTAGAGAATCAAATAATACACCAAGGATGAACAATATATTTCCCTAATCATTAAACATTAACCAATACCAAAATGGTAAGTAAATGATCATATGATCCCCAAAAAGGAAAATCATATATAGAATAAATTACTGCACTTATTCTCCAAAATTTAAAGAAACAACACCTGATGTTCAAAAAATAACCTTCAATGAACAATTTTTCTTTAAATGCATTAATATAATCCCAACTAAAGATTGAAACCCAAAACTCAGGAGAATTTTATTACATAGTCTTGCATGTTAAATTGTATCTTCATATAAAATCAACAACTCTTAAAGTCACGAACTTAAAAGTAATTAACCTAATCTCATAATCTCTATGATAGGTTAATAAATTCCATAAATATCCCAAATAATGATAAATCCACAATAAAAACATATAAAAATATCCACCATTACTCCTAATATTAAATCCCAATGAATTCTATTTTTCATAGGAATATAGTGTTCCTAGTAGAGAAATCACCTTCCAAAATAACATTTATCACTTAATCACCAAATCATTTTCCTAAAATATGGATATAAATTTGATAATACATACATTCCCAAATCATATTAATAAAATAATTTAACTAAAATAAATAGTCTCACTAACTAGGGACTTCACGTAGTCCAGTGGTACGAAATAAATCACAATCACACACTGGTTGTGGGTTCGATTCCCACTGCTTTGTCCGATGCAACAGGTTGTCACACAGCCTTCATGTTGCCTTTTTTCAAAAACTATATTTTATAACATTCCCAAAATGACATAAATTCCTCAAAATAACCATTAAATAATTTATCCACAAATTTTATGTCATACCTTGCTTTTTCATCCCAAAAATTAATAACCAATAATTACCTAAAATTAAAGGATCATATAATCCCAAATGGTTCTTTATAACTATATCCACAAAAGAGAAAATAATTCTCCCTTAAATAGAATTTTCAAACAACAAACTACATGGTTACACATACAAGAAAATAGCCTTCCAATGTAATCCCATACTTTAAACAATTTTCCATCAAATTATTTCAACATAGGTTGTTCCTTGACTAAGAGGTTATCCTATAGAATAGGGCATTGACTCAGGTAATGCCAAGGTCCATTACATTTACGAAAAATGACTGCAATTTTATTCTTATATTATTCATTTTACATAGAAATTCATTACTTTATGTCCACCTTTCCCACACATAAAGCATTTCTTTGGTCCATTGAGAAAAATTGCTTACTGTATCCTTACACATATCCTACTTGATTGAAATTGATCTTTCTCTTCCCCATGGTCTCTACTACTAGATCACATATTAGTCATTGTGGTTCTCTTCTTCGTTGAGTCCGAGAGTTGGTTAATATACATTTTGTGGATAATATTTTTGGAAGACTAATTTAGCATGAACACGATATCTTTTACTACTATCAATATTCCATTTTGTTTCTCATTTCCACCTCCATTCCCACTTTATATATAATTATCAATGTTAACAATGGCATCCTTGTAATCTAGCCATTGACTAAAACCATAAAGCGTTGTGTGAGTAACTATAGTTATAAAATATTTACAGAATATCATGACACCATATTTATAATTGGGAACTCCTTAGGATTAACCAAGGTCATTTATTCTAATCTTATATTAAGATGCCTCAAATAAATTTGAAAATAAAATTTAAATAAATCTAATCAAATCCCTCGAGAGTGTCGTAACCACGAGTAAGGAAAGGTCTATTGTTGTGTACCAGGATTCCCCAGGTCATGCCTGAAACTACATGTTAGAGTTTTCACTTCTAATAACATCAATGCTAGAGCTGCCTCCACCTATATGTATCCATATAGGGATATATTTCATGGAAAACCCACATAATATTTAGATTACCTAAATTATTTGATGTTCTACTATACTAATCCTCAATTTGTATCATTGGGTAGTGATTCACAATGATTGTTTGTTTTTCTAAATCTAGCTTCCAAGGTTTGTACTAAACATCCTATAATACCAACTGTAAAGCCTCGACCCCAGTTACCAAGAGACAGTGCATTATTAAACATTTGCATGATGCGTGGAATCTTGTCCCGAAAGACCGATCAGTTTAGTAGCCTTGGAAGTACTAGATACAGTTATATGTTTTACATTACATCATGAAATAAAAACATTAAACACATTTCATCCCCTTTTTAAACACACTTTTATCCTTTGACTATCCCTGCACATAAACCATAAAATACTTTTTCACATACTAGGACATATAAAACATATAAATGTGTGGGCTTAGATTCTTAGTAAGGATAACAATATAGTGGAAACTTTCATAAAAATGTATATACATTTTATGAAATGTACAAAACTAAAACAAATGACTTTTAATATTTAACATCAAAATAATAAGGAAAATATAAAATCAAATAATTCCATTTACATATTCACATGGGTATTTTAGTAGTCATATAATCACATGAAATATAAATAGAAACATTCATAATGATGGAATGAATAATGCTAGACTTCATAACCAAATTGTCTAGGCCGTGTGCCAAGAATACATATATAATTTTGTCAAGGCCGTAATCTAAGACACTAGTTTTTATCATAAGACCTACCGTTTCATATAAGAGCTGTCGCAGGCTCCACCCGTCAGTTACTAAGTCCAATGTATTCCTTATATGAAAAGGATTAAACATAACATAATCATTTGTATTAAAACTGGCATACAAAATGTCAATACATTATCAATAAACAATGAATGGTTTAAAAATAACACATCCACATTCAAACATATCAAAAATCCTTCAATAAAATATTGATGTTTTGTATCATAATAAATAAACATCAAATAATCACAGAATCTATCAAAGGATGTTGACATAGAATAAATAAAATAATTTTTTATCAAAATATCTCTTTTTATTTTGAAATCATTTAATGTCTTATAATTATAAATAAAAACATTTATTTTGAAAATATTATTATAATCTTCTAAGTGAAACATTGCAGATGTTATATTGGTGTAGAATAACTGCACCCACCAGGTATGTAAAAAAACATTCTTACCTAATTTTTTTCAAAAAGGTCATAAGGTACCTCGTTCGAAAAATGACGAAATGATTCCTTTCAAACCATTTCAAAAATTGAAACAGGGGTATAAAAACATTTAGCACATAGTCTATTAAATAGTAAGAATTCATTGGAATGCATTTTTATGAATCATGGATGTGGATGATAAGATTTCCCTGAAGATAATTACGTGAAAACAAACATGGATAACATAGAGATTTTGAAATTAACTCTTACTGATTTGGTAACACAGGAAACATACACCTCATGAAAGAATGATCATACTGTAAATATGTAAATACAAATAAATTAAATTATATTTCACCAAGAATACAATCATGGGTAGTACATACACCACACAATAGGAAATAATGGTAAATATAAGATGAATCTCACATGAATAAAAAAGTTAGATGAAAACCCCTTATCATGTTGTAATTAATAGAGTCGTATGGAAAAAATTTAATAACCACAAAATGAATCACATAATACCATGAATTTAAATATAATCAAGATAATATATATCAAATTGTAGTATACAATACCACACAAGCAATAAATAAGTGGGGATCAATTGAAATCTCACTAAATTAAAAGTGAGATAAGAAACCCCTTACCTCAAGTCCGACTTGTCTTAATGTTCCTCTTTTTTTAGGAATAATAAACTTAAGTTAATTTATACTTGATTAAGAAATTTTTTCACATTTACTATACCTTTCATATCACTTATTACCTTGTAATTGAATTAGATAATTATTTGAGTTCATATTTGATATTTTATCAATGTTCAGAACTTTAGTCCAATATTGTCTTATTATAATTACAATTTTCCCATGTGGTAAAAGATCCATTATCTCCAAAATGAAATAAATTATTTAAGTATCATATGTATATATTATATGTCCAGTATATATGTGTGTTTATAATAGTACCTAACATTTTTAGATAAGAAATGAAATTCACCGTTCACGGAGACTGTACGTCGTACAATCGCAAGAAGGCTACTTTCATTTATATTATGTATTTTATTAGAATTAAAACATAATGATACATAGGTATATTATGAATCTAGTATAATATCGTATATAATTATATCTATTATTTATACATCCCACATAAGGCATTAACGAGTCATATCACTTTGAGGGGGGTGGTGGTCCGTACTTCCCTAAATGAAATTATCACGTTTACCGATAATGGAAACCATAAAGGTATGTTATAAATATAAAATACTGAATGATAAATAAAACATAAACATAAAATATATCATATTAAAATATAGCGACATATTAATGGAAACCATGAGAGGTAGTAGGAGATAATTGAACAATCATCGTTTCTTGAGGTGTTAGTTTTCCATCCACAGAAAGATTGTGTTCTTTACCCATTAGATGGATGTGTGTGTATGTTTTGTTTTAATACGCCTCATATAAACATCATAGTATATTAATGATACTTGTTTTGTTTTTATATAAAGTAATAAAATGATTTTAAGGGTTGGAGAAGTAAAATAAAATAAAATAAGTAAAGAGAAATCAATACCTTTAATTTGGATAACTCCATTATGTTTGATACAAAATGACCTATTGAAGTGACTTACTCCAAAGGTAAGGCATATATGTGGAAGAAATATATTTTTAGAGCTTATTTCGATAGGGTTTTGATGAGACATGAGAATTTATAGGTGTGAGTAATGGGTTAGATGTGGTAACCTTTTATTAGGGAGAGGAGGGGCTCCTTAGGAAAGATTGAAAATGTTATTTTTTTATAAACTCATCATTAGTTTAAAAAGGTACAAAACTAATTAAAGTAGAATTTATGATGACTCATTTTCAAAATAAAATCATCCAATATGAGTTGGACAGGTTTTGGATATTGTTATTATATATATAATCTTGTTTATTTAAATCATTAATTAATTAGGTGAATACTGCATCATTATTGTGTCATAAATAATTTAATTTATTTGATAAATAAAAATTATAAAAAAAAACCATAATATAGGAAATATATTTATATTTCCCATAATGATTTACAGTCGAAATGATGACTTGTATAACCCCATGTAAAAATTGATATACTAAATGATATTTGTTAAGATCATTTTTTACTTTACTTTATGTTAATTAAATTAAGTGTCATTATCACTCATATGTGGCTCCATGGGGTCCCAAAATAGACCCAAGGATGCCCATGGTCAGCCATTACCCATACAATATGGTTATGACACGTGTCAATATTATTTTTTATTCATATAATATTCTTTTTACATTGAATTACATTATTTACCTTTAACAATGGTAAAAAAATCTCAAAAGTAACTATTCCCAAAAAATTATTTTCAACTTATTGAACGAAATTTTACTTAAAAATATCATCCATGTATGTAATATTTTCTAAATTAAATTCATTGATGTGGTAAAATCACATTTAAATGAAAAAAGATAGTTTTTAACTACCACTAAGTGGTTTTACTATTCCTAAAAAAATGATGTATTTTCAGAAAAATACCCAAAAATCAGGCTACGATATATTTTATATTCTTATTTGAACAATTATGTCTATTTTAAAAAATTAAAAACAGAGAAGTTTCATTAATTAATTAAAAATCAATTCATATTGTCAAAAAATAGCATGTTTTTAAAAAACAATAAATGCCAAAACATTGACACATATTTTTGTATAATTTCAATGTGAAATTAATTCAAATGACCAAAATTGGATTAAATAGTGAAAATATATTATAATAATATATAAAAACCATTAAAATGTATAATTGAACAGTATAATCTATTTTGATTAAAAATATATATTCTCCATTAAAAGGCGGTAAAATTGCATTTTTTGAAAAATAATTATTTTATCTGAAAAAATGATATTGTTCATATATTATGTCTAAGAAACAAGTAGTATATATGTTTAAATTTTATGTAATATATAAAATTCAAATTCTAGTTAATATTATTCATAAATTCTTTTGAACGACTAGTTGGGTAAGTCAACATGCGCTCGAACTCGGAGTTATGTGAGCTGAAGCTATTGAATGACTTTAAAGGTATAATGTACTATGAAACCTTGGGATGTTAAATTTATCTCTATAAGGGAATATCTCCCTACATTAAAATATATTTCCCATAAATTTTTTTAAATTAATTTAATCAAATTATTAAAATATGAATTCATAATATTTTAACTATCATTAGTCAAATTATGAAAATATTTTATAATTGAATTGATAATATCCTGAAGAATTTTAAATTAAAAAACATTTGAATTATATTATATTTAAGTTATTTTTATTATTTTCTATCATTTATAGGTTTAAATAAATAGCTTAATTTAATCAAAAGATTCAAAACACCAAACATTTATCTTTTACATACAAAACATCACATAAAAATAAGAAAATTCCATTTTAGAGTATATAAATACCTCTTCTTATGAAGCAGTTTCAGTATCATTGATGGGTATTTGTAAGTACGATATACCATAATTATATCTCTTAATAACTAAATAAAAACTAAATTGTTATCATTTACTCCAATTCCTTATACAATTCATTACTATATATAATATTTTATTTATATCATGAAACCCTCAACTGCAATTGGTTATTTATATTCATTAGGTACATTTTCATGATAGCCATGGATTGTAAGAAATGATTTATATAATTGGAATTTAACTAAATATTTCCTCAAATCACAAAAACTAAAAATGATAATTAACGGAGTGTGTTTAGAATAAAAATATGGTAGAGTTTTATCAGATATTCCACCAAGAAAACCAGAAGAATATAAATATAGGAATCATCAATCATGTCAATTGTACTATTTTACATTTATAGTGTGTCTAAAAAATTTATAATCATCTTCTAAAATAAAAATTTAATTAAATAGAAACAAAAAAATAAATAATCTATATTCATATAATGAAATTTTAAAGAATTTACATATAATTCACTTTCTATTCCTTAATATAGAGTTTATATACCTAATCAATATCCAAATTTACCTCTTATATACCCCCAATTAATGTCAATTCCCACCATAATGGCCTAAACATTACATGAGAGTTTCTAAAAAATAATAATAATACTAAATACTTATTACGAACAATAAAAAATGATAGATTCGTCAATAAATATGGAACTGTATGATGTAACATCCAAACCTGAGTGGGAAAGTACCTAAATGAATTCAATAGAACTATTTTTTTAGGTCTAATTAGTTCATCTTATATCAAAATATGTTCAAACAAAAATATAACAATAATTTGAACCTAGACAAACCAATAGATCATTTCCATATCAACTACATAATTTCAACAAAATGATTTTGAATCTAAACTAGTGTTCAACTATCATACACCATGTGTTAAACCCTATAAGGAAATCTCTAGTTCGACAGATGAATGATCCATCAACTATATATAGACTCTAATTCTCTAGTTATCTTCACCCCCCATTCCTGAGTCACTAGACAACTACTACCAATGTAATAGGAATTAATTGATTAATGGATACCTAGGTATTGTCATCGACAACATTATCACATTAGAATGGAGAATGAAATGGGTGGGAAATCATGACAGTAATATTATTATACGAGGAATAGTTATGATTTAGTTATCTTATAATATATTTAATATTAAATTTATTATTAATAATGATGATTTTAATTATTATTATAATTTTAACAAGTATTAATATAATATTATTTTACCAACATTGAATTTGTTAAATAAATTACTCAAAATGTAATGTTCAAAAATCGTAACATAGGGAGAAACTAGAGACTTCATTTAATCATTCAATTTAAATAATCTATAGTAATATGAATTAAGGTTGATATTTGTACTATAAATACAATAGAATCCCATTAATGAATGAGAAGAAACTATCAAATTATGAAAGGACATAATGAATCATTTTTCAATGAGTAATACTATACTAATTTTATTATAATATTCTGTCTCATTTGAATTATATTTGTATTTTTGGTATAGGATTCTGTATTCCTAAAAAAATTAAAACATTCATATATTTTATACACACATATATTTTCTACCTCAGTCAAATCAAATCACGTCATAATTTAATAATTATTTGAAATTGAAAATACCACATAATAAAACAAGATGCATTTAATGATCATAAGAAATGTCATTGTGAAGTCATATGTGGGGCCATAAAGTATCTAAATACTTTTTTAGTTCACACTAAAAATGAAAAAATCATTGATTTGACAAACCATAATTTTAATAACAAAGTATCCTACACCTAAGTATCCATATAAACTATATTTTACCTGTAATAATTTTTTGTGATCAAATTCAAATATTCAATATTTTCCCACCAAATGTGAGTAACCTGATGTCTTCAATCACAAAAAAATGATGGAAAATATTAGCACCCACGTCACATCATCACGTGAAAATATTATATATTTTTTAATATATATGAAGTTACAAATAATATGTTATTTTATTTTATTATTCCACATTAATTTTTCCATAACCAAATAATGGCTTAAAACACTCTAGAAACACATTATTTACCTATTATTTGATAAAATGAAATTATTTCAAACAATTAATGTGGATAATCTTCACATTCACATTATATAATTTTATGCACTTGTCTTGTGATATAACACAACAAAACATTGTTAATTCCAACTGAAAAGAGGGAAACTCAATTGACAATTTTATTTTGATTCAAGACTAAATTTATCATTTATATTCATAGGAGAACATTTTTTTCCCACACATGTGGTGAAACATAATGTGGTTGATTTTAATATTATCTTCTTGTATATCAAATCATTATAAATGATATTAGATAAAATAGGAACAATCGAATAGTATAATGAATATAAACAGAAACAGGTTAAAATAAATTACTTCCTTCTAATATGTAATAAAAATTTGAAAAACTATATTCTAATCCATCCCATTCATTTTTAACAATGATAATATAACTTTATAACTTACTATAGTTGTCAACTATTATGATTTTTAGTTATTGAAAAAATAATGATACATTTTCTGAAGGAGATAAAATATCCACATTCTCATTTTTATAATGATTTCACAATTAATACAAAAAACACTAGTGATCACCTCCCCATAATTTACATTAATTGTATACCAAATCATAATGTTCAATTTTTTACACTCAATAAATAATCCCTTCATAAATTGAATGATATTGATAATCAATTTTTTATTTTTACTACTAATATAAAATATTTATTATAATTGGTAATGTAACTCAGAAGATGAAAATCAACAACATTAATTCACTTAAATTACTCTAACTTTCATGATCAAATGGTTAATAACCATTCAGTAACTAACACAACTACATTTGAAGTGGTTGGTATTTTTCGTAGTTAGACGTACACAATTATCTACCTTTGAACCTTTAATAAAATATTTAATCTTAAGATACATTGTCCACATCCAAAAAAGTACACCATAAAATTATTATTGATAATCTTCCACCAGAACCACAATTCACATTTAATAAAACATCATCACAACAAGTTATGTTTTATACCAATTTCTGTAAATCACAATCTATGTCTGGGGATAAAAACACATAACATGATATATTTCATATAAATAATGATTGTATTCTTCCAATATGAATGGAAAATATTACACCTACTCTCTCACTCAGATAAATATCTCCATTTGTAGCCTTGTGAAATCAATAGATGGTCTCTATATAAATACATTCATTCAATAAGGTCGATTAACTACATTAAAGATATGTAGAACTATACAATTGGTCAAGGAACTCCAAGGATTTAATTTAACAGTTATCTATTATAACATTGTCCCAAACCCATCATCTTATATCGGATTCTAGGGTTCCACTAATGTATACCATACCTTGATGACTGTTATGAAAAATAGTGACAATTATTTCACTATCAAATCAGAATACACTAAGATAATATCTCTCCAAAACTGTTATCACAACACAATGATGTAAATTTAGAGCTTCCATAATTATCTGGATCTCTAATTAAAATGTGATATTTTAATTTTGTGTCCATAAAAGATCACCGAAAAATAAATTAATAATGTTTAGGAATTACATTATTTAATATTAACTATCAATAAATATAATATCTATCTATTTCAAATCCCATATATCATGTAATTTATTAATGATAAAAACCATCGATGAACTCATTTCAAAACATTATAAAGATAAATTTCAAAGAAAATAAAATATGTTTTAGACAAAATAATCACCATCCACCACATCCACACCAACTATGAACAAATTATTTATTTGAAAATAATTATTATGGAAATAAAACTATTCACCATGGGGGAAACCCATACAATACCATCAATCAATATCTCTTTCATAGAGTATCAGGGTCACCATAATACATGGGTTTGTTAAGAACTAATACTCATAAAATTTACCCATAAAACAGTTTTTTTTTCAAAACAAAATTATATACAACGATCATTAGTATAATTGTCATTGTAGTATCCTTAAACTCACGTCCATTGATAATATAGTCATTCTCATCAAGATAACCATTGGTATGACTCTAATCAAGGAATACATGAAAATACTCAGCGAAAAAAATATTAAAAAAAATTAAATTATTTTTCATTACATTTTGAAATAAATCACAATTCCTAGATTATTCTCAATAGAAAAAATTTAAAGATATATGGATGGAATTTCAATACTTTCAGTCAAAGAATAATAATTTTTCAGAAAAATATTATACTTAAAATAGATATATTACCACAATATTATGCAAGAACCAACCAAACCATACTATCTAAATTGTGATCAATAAAATTGACTCAGTTTGAAGATGATAAATACCATTATATAAAAATGGAATAATGACAATAATATGTTTTTGGGTTCTCTAGCCCGATATAATGTACTAAAATACCTATATCTATATTTCTATAGTTTCATAAACCTAAATAATAAAATTATATAACTTTAAAATTTATCCATATGATAGACTATCTCAGATACCACTCTGAAAATACAAAAATCACAAAGACCTCATTCAGGTCTGAAAGGTAGCTAATAGAATCGCCATAATCTCAAATCTACTAGGCCAAATCCAAGTCACTAAAAATATGATAATATTATAAAAGAATTAAATTTAATTGGTAACTATACTGAAAAAAATATATTAAATAATTTACGATTCATATCAATATTCAAACTTAATACAATCCATGATTGATGCCATACAATAATATAACAAATATAATTTCCTATATATGGAATTAATAGTTCCATGAAATTCAACACAAATTAACACCTCAAAAATAGATATAGTCACTTCTGTGAAGATATATCAAATGATCACCACCAACATAACATTTATGGACCGACCCCCCATATCCTTATTACAATGTACTCTTATAAATAATTATATATATATATAACCGCATGTATTTAAAATTTTAGGTGTTTGTGTAAGGTTAATTATAATAATGTTGCAGGGTATTACATTTATAATGGAACAATATATTAAATCATTTTCATTCATATTAATTATATATTACAAGGGAGAGGGATTATATCTTTGGAATAAATATATCTCAGTGGTCAAAAATTCAACCTCTAACCAACAAATCACTATGAAGGTCATGTTTAAATTTTTTAATTATATCATATCCAATGTTTATGATATCTTCATGGAAACGGAGAGGGAGTCTATGTGGAAGGTTCTAGGAAATGTGGGGTGATGAAGCATGGCATGTCAGGAATATTTTAACACCACATGAAAAATAATGGTTGTAGCACATTCCCATGAAGAGAAAGACATGCCTTTTCTTCTTTCATAGCTTAGAATGGAGACATTGACATGGGATACTCTGGTGAAATATTTACCTGGTGTAATAACCCAAAAAGGATCTTCCACACATGGTTTTATCTTGATTTTTTTTACATTAAACCTTTTGACCATATCCACCATCCCAAGTGCTATGATCATAACATGGTTTGGGAAATCTTGGATCACCGCACATCCTCATCAAGATAGGAGTCCCTAGCATTGGATCAGACCAATTCTTCTATAATTGTCAGTGGAATACAAATGGAAACATTATCCCTCAGGTTCATATGGTCTGGTCAATAGTTATAAAATAGGGTCCTTTGGTGGGAATCCATATTAAGTTGCAATGACAGAGAGATTATTTATGGGTGAGGGATGTTAACATGCCTTTTCTCTTCACTGACATGGATGACCTTAAAATAGACATTGAGAAAGAATTGTTGGGCCTAGAAGACTGATGGAATGATGATATTTTATAATATTGAGTTATCATGATTATATCTCTAGATGAAAAAATTATTGAACATGAGTTAGTTTTTAGGAACAATTGAGGTCCACCTAGATGAAGAAGGGTGGAAAACATTTCTTATTTAAAGGACTACATCCAAGAATGGAAAACATCTTGTGTCCACAACATCATTCATAATGATGTAACTTTTACTAATGACCCTAATTTGGTTTGAGGTATGGATTATTGTTTTTTATCCTCCATTATTTTAGGTGTTAATAATAATTGGAAAAATGGAACCCCAAGGGACCAAGAATATTTCTTTAATGAAATCCCATGGGTGATACCACACCATAAAAACTTATTCATTGAGAATTGTCTTGATGAAGCTAAAATGTGTGTGGGTGTTAAGGATATTAATCCTATATGATCTCCTTGACCTGACGGATTATCATGTTCTTTCTATATTATTACGTGGGGGTGTTAATAAAGGTAGACTTCCGGATCTCATATGACATTTTTTCAAAGGGGGGATCTTCTCTGAGTCGCTTTTTCTGCAACATTAAATATCATCACTAATGTCAACAATCCCTAATCTCTCAATAAATGTAGGCCCATTAGCATGTGAAATGTCCCCAAGAAATTTATTGATAATGTTATTAATATGAGTAAAACTATTCAAATGTATAAGTGTATTTCAGATAAACAGCATGGATTTATGTGGGGTAGTTCAACCAAAATAACAATTTTCCTTTCCTAAGAAATTGTATATTACATTGATAAATGGGTGGTGGGGGATAATATATCAATCAAATTTGGTTTTGACAAGTCATATGATATGATTAAGTGGAGTTTTGTCTTAAAAATTATATGTTTCATGGTTTTTTCTGAACTAGTTGTCGAGCTCTTCATTAAATACATATTTCTCCTTGGTTTTCAATCACATTCCTTGGAAAGAGATTTGGATTTTTTATTTCAGTTAAGGGTCTTCATCTAAGGGATCCATTGTCCCCATTTATTTTTATTTGGATTCACGACTCATTAAGAAAATATTTGAATAAATACGTGCATGAGGGACACATTCATCATTATCACTACAGATCAAAAATTGATGGTATTTCTCTTCAATTCATTAAAGATGATATTCTATTCTTTGTAAATATTAGTGGATGGTCCATTCATGATCTCAACCACATTCAAAAAAATAACTATAAATTTAGTGGGAATATTTTAGTCAAATAAAAAAGATGTCTCTTTACATCTCTCCACTACTTGGATAACAGGAGGAAGGAAATTGAAGAGTGACTGGGAGTTGATAGAAGGAAATTTACATGGATAATTTTGTGGATCCTCTCTCTCATGGATGAACCTAAATCCATCCATTTTATTTTTTAGTGGACAAAATATCTTGTATTTTTATCAACTATAATAATTGCATCCTTTATTTTAGGGGCCACATCACCCTTATTAATTTTGTGATGACTTCAATACCCATGAATGATCTATTGTTATTCATAAACCCTTCTAAATTTCTCTAGAATATTGAAAAAAATGGTCACACTTTATTTTGTATTTACAGATTGAGGGCTGATACCACTGGGATTTATGGGATAGACTAGCTAAGGATGTGGATGGGGTATTAAACATATGAGTGTCCGAGAAACTATGAACTTACTAGATGGTAAACTAGAGTGAGACTTCATGGAAAATAAAACCTTATGGTTACATATTATCTGCATCCAATATGGATTATTGATTTCTAACTCGGGGAGGAAATTATCAAAAACATGGGACTGGATCAGGCCACACTTCCCTAGTCTTTGCAACCACTATAAGTGGATAGTGGGGGAACACACTATTTAATATTTGAGTAAAAACTGGGTTGGGAATGTCCTCAGATTTCCAAGATGCCCAATTCATTATATTTTACTCTATCAGATCAACAAATTTGTTGGGTGCATCAATATGTTTCATAACCTCTTCTCATTGGAGATCATTCAATATATATTTTTCAACTATCATATGGAAATACATATCTTCATATATTCTTTCGTGGGTATGTTCTTGATGAAGGAACACCATAAACATTTGCATTCTTCCATCATCCAATATCCCTAGTGGGACTCTCTGGTGTAATGAAATCCAATAAAAACTCAATTTCATTGTCTGTCATGTGTGTAACCATGATCTTCCCACTGAGGATGGGGTGTAGCATTGGGTATTCTCATTTTTTTCTAAATTCACATGATTTTTTATCCCATATGATGAATCTACTTTTATCTGTTCTTTTACAGGAGATTTGGCCTCTACGATATAGATATTCTTATATATTTTTTATGGTGGTGATGTACATGGAATTTTATGGGATGTATTCAATCACTCATGGTTTAATGATATAGTATACAGCACACCTGAAAAGAAATATTGAACCACAATTTTTTGTAGTGGTTTAGGAAAAAATTTAAATGCCCATAAAAAGGAAAGGCCAAAGATCAAATTGAGAAATTTCATGGCCATGGGGAACTAGTTGAATTCTATGGATAATGAGCTTGGTATACTCTCCCATAAATTGGAATGTTCTCCTTCCTTCCATTCCCCTATTATGAATGATATATTTATCCGAGGCCAGGAACTCTATGGAAATTAGGTGAGATTAAACCCCCCATATAGGGTTATGATGATTGAATTTTATGGCTTGTATAGGAATGGTGTTATGTGGGGAGTGGGTAATTTGTGATCATTCATATTCTATTATTCTAGTCATCAGTGCATTATACGGTCAAAGAGACTCCATCATAAAAGAATCCATATCCATGTTCATGGGTATTGATGTTTTTCATGCTCTTGGCATACATCTGGTTTTGGAGGACACATACTCTATTAAATTATATAATGTTATCTATAATGAGATCATCACCCAAAGTTAAATCACCAATATCATATGCAAATGAAAAGGTCTGCTCTGAAGTCAAATAAAAATGTCACACAAATATAAGGTGGGCTACAAGGTGGATGATTTCTTGGAATCCTAGAAAATGTCTAATAGCTTATGCTCTATTTTTACATCTCCTAGATCATTTCCTCATGAATTCATTAGCCTTGTCATTATTAATTGACATATTCTTCACTACATTAGACCACCTTGATTTTTTTACGCACTACACTTATATTATTGAAAAAATATCATCATTGGATGAATAATATATGGTAAGGACCTAAAATCAATATTCCATAATTGGGAAATATATATGAAATTATATCTAAGAGACCATAACATTATCATGTCCTCATAATTTACAACACACGAGTCTATCTCAATTAAGAATACCTCATCGAATAATTCATAACTCTATCACATTAAAAGATCTCATTCCCAAAATTATATCAATAACAATTACCCAAATTATAATGATTGAAAAAAACACATCATAATAAGGTCCCAATATAGATCAAATAGTTACATAGGAAGAATAACTAATCATAATGATGTGTAATTACACTTATATGTATAATAAATGCAATGGGGTGGACTAACACCTCATTGGGGAAAATATAGTGGTTAAGGGAAAAACAATCCCCACCAATAGCTGACCTTTTCCCCATTAAAAAATAATATTATATCTAAGGATATATGATCTAATATGTCATATGTGGGATACATTCCATAATCATGATAAAGTAAATTAATAGGATACCTCAATGCAATTCTTATATATGACTCATGCCCTTTTTATTGTAATGTTGATTATGGGAGTATCTAACCCCTTGACTAATATAGAATAATTATATACATACATGGAAAATATAGAATGAGAGAATATTTGACACTATTCATTAACAAAAATTCAAATTGATAGACACCTGAAATTTATACAATGTTTTAATTTTCCCATAAGTTAAGTCTCAAGGTGATAGTTAACTACATTATCATCACTGAAGTATCAATGAAAATTGGGTAGCACACGTGTAATTATTCTAAAAACAATATCTATGAAATACAGGAATAGATATCATATCTTATTTTATGGATTTTATTATATCTAATAATACATCAAAAAATATAAAATATAAATTATCTTATAATTCGGAAAAATGTTCATCGAATGAATACATTCAGGTAGCATACATCATACATATACCTCCTATAGTCAATCATAAATATCAATTGAATATCAACCAACAAAAGATCATTATAAAATATATTATCTCAAAGAACTAAATATGGTAAATTATTTAACCCCAAAATAGTTCAAACTATGCTTTATGTCACACTAACCACTGACATATATAAATTATCAAGGAATAAATAATATAACAATTTTTTTGAATCAAATCATAAACATGAATTATAATAACCACATTAATAAACTTAATTAGCAAGAAAATTTTCAATCCTAATTCCTTGTATCATAATTCATAGTGAATTGTTTAAGCATGGTAAACCCACAAATAATTATTCACAGTTTTTAGATAATAAGAGTATTGATAAAAATGCATGTCAAGGTGAAATACATATAAAAAATAAAATATCATATTCATAGGTAATAAAATGGGTCCTAGTTAGATCATAAAATGTATTACATTCATAAATATAACCTCAATAAAATCTATAAACTTGTTAAATTGAATTTTTTTTTTCATATACAACACAATTTTAGGATTCCAATTGATCCACATTGAAGGAACTGATGTATTTTAATCAGGAAAATGATTACAATAAAACTCTTGGAATTTTATTGGCTAACAACAATGTTAATATAAAATTAAAAATACATAAAATCTATTGGATTACCATTAATTAAGAGAAAATGTTATTAAATAAATATTTACCATGATATACATAGATAAATGAGTAAAATAGATTAAAATATTGTATAAAAGGGGAATCCTAAAAATAATTTTTCTCTATTTTAATCCAAAAGATACATTGTTTGTGAGGAGATAATGGGGAGTTTTTATATTAGGACTTGTGGTGGCATGTCACATTTGATTGAAATATGTCTATCATGATAGGGAAGACAACACAAAATAATTGTATGATACTATTTCATCATTTTTATATATATCCATAAACAATAAGTTCAATATCATGATGATGATGGTGATGATGATTATGAAAAAATTAAGAGAATACCCCTACTATAATATTTTTTCCCTATCCTATCACACCCTCCAATATTTATATTATTCCATGTCACACTCTTCATTGGGCCACATGTATGTTAAAATCCCATTCCTATAGAATTTTTATTTCCATGGGAGTGAAACATGAATATATTGTTTGGAGATTAAAAAATGAGTTATAATAATATTATTAATTATTATTATATTTTCCTGATAATTATAAATATGAAAATCAATTTTAAAAATTTTAATTAAATTAAATAATTAATAAAATAATTTTATTTTTTATATATTATGAAACCCCATAAATTTAAATAAAACACATTCCACTACACCAAAATAATTGGAACTAACTTATTTCTTCTTTTCATGATTTCTACATTGGTGATTCACTATAGATTATTAAAAATGACTTTATTTTAGGACATTATGGCTACCATAAACTCAATATTTTTCCATCATGGATGGAATTTAAGGATTTAACAAATTTAATTATATTTTTATTTATCAATGGTTTATCACTTCCACTAGGGAAAAGATATATTAATAAATGGTACTCCACCTAATCATATATCTAAAATTTTGACATTGGGAGTGGGAATGAGTGGGAAGTTATGAAAATATTCCATAAAAAACATTTTTTAAGGATTTTGTTATTATAAAAATATAATTTTATACAATTAAAACATTTAAAACATGAGAATGATAACTTTTTTTAGTTATGGTTTACCATCATCAAAGTAATAGGGAATGTTTGACAGTTATTAGAGAATGGTGATCTAAAAAACCATAGATACCACATCGTTCCTCGTAATTATTTGATCCATCTTGGGAACTTTTTATCAATGATAAACCGTGAGTCCCTTTTCATCAAAAAACTAGAAGGAAAAATATGAGATAATGGGTTCTCATTCAAATAATCCAATAGATGAACCCCTACAATCTCTTTGGATGTATTGGGTTAATAAAGTATGATAATCAACTTAGATGAGAGAAAACTTATAATTGTGGATGATCATGATTCCCTATAATCAAGGATGGATATATGTATGTTATCTTTTATAGGATATATCATTATGAGTAAGGGATTGAAGACATGGAACACCGCATAAATAAAAACCAAGAAAGAGAAATTATAGAGATTCTCATATTTTCATGTTATCCCTTTTGGAAGAGAATACTTTAATTTCATATTTAATAAAAAATAAAAAATATATAAGTTATATAAAATTGGGAAAATATTCCAAAACATGATATTTATAGGTAGGATTAATTGGACCTTTATGTTATTCCCTTATCTTAGATACAATCCATATCCTAGACCTAGATAAGGCTTCATGGTCCAAAAATAGTATTTTGGAATCAAAATCCATAAAGGATATTTCATATTGCATTGGATTCCCTATTAAAATGATCTTCACACTCATAAAGGTCAGATGGGTTACAATGCATGAAATATTTTGGATTCTAATGTAGAATATAAGAACATAGATTTTTTTTCAAATCTATTAGTTTTCGTAGACTTACAATTAAGGAAGAATATGATTAATTTCATCATTTTTGATTTTTTTTAAAAAATTGCATGCACTAAATTAAAAACTATAGTATTATCTAGAGACAACTCAAACCTATACCTATGGACAATGATAATACCATAAATGATTTTATATTATTATGTATAATAAAAATAATAAGTAATGGTGAAAAGTCAAATAAATAGTCTAAGATATTTATTTATGGGGACTGATATCTATATCCCAAAAGCCTTATTTCCACTAAAATTTAGGTTACATAAAGGAAATTTGATGAATAAAATATTGAAAATCCAACAAAGCATAAGGAAACGACATATTACGGAAAAGATGGGAATTCTGCCATATTGGATGTGCCCTAGGGTGGAAATACCATGGATTTATTTTTTCCAATTTTATGGATGTTTCCCATGAACACTATAAAAAAACCCTCCTAAATCATTGTCTCCTATGGTAAGGGTTGATTATAGGAAAAAATAATCCCCCATAACTAAAGGCCCCACTATTGATAGATTTCCATTTATTATTTTCCTATAGATTGTTGAAAAAGATGAAGAGGATGACTTATATTCATCTAATCTAATATCTGATGATCCATATGACGATAGAGATAACTATATATTAGATTATGTAAAGAGCAAAAAACTGTATTTATAATATTTTATAGTGTATGTAAATCCATTAGATACTATAAAACTTCTCAAAATGATTCCAAAGTAGGAAATAAGTCTATTTTTCCAAGAGTATTTATACAATAATTAAACAAAAGATATGAAAATATGTAAATATAAATCCAAAGGAATATCCACATTTGGAATTGTCCAGAGGTATCCAACCTAGAAACATCAAATTCAATTAAGATACATCTTTATTCCATAAAATAGAAACATCATGGGCTATCTGATCCAAATAAAATCATTCAGTCAACTGATTATATTTTTAATGAATGGGTTATTACCATGCAGTATTGAATAAATAATCAACTCCCATGGAGACCCTTTGGGTAATTACACATTCCTCCATTGAAAAAATAGTTATCCTCTTTGTTTGGGAAAATATCATTACATTTATATTTAAACATGATAGAGTCCTACATTTATATTCACATACATATGAAATAATAGATACCATAATTCTGTAAACCTAAAAATTGAAATTGATTCTCTTAGCATCAATATTAAGAGTCCTTCGGTTTTCATGGTTTATCTCAATTCCGTCAAAAGTGGAGATGAAAATATTTTAACTCCAATTCTCTGATATACTCTATATTATTCAAGGACTATTTCTATAGTAATGAAAATTTTAATTTTTCCTTTTTTGGGGTATGCACAACTATCATTGATGACATGAAACTTAGTTTTCACCTAGTATGCTAGACCAAGCCTTTATTAATTAATAAGCACTAGATAAATGTGACATGATTTACTCTATTAACCTACTAATGATCAACATGGTTAACTTCTCAATTTTACATAGAATCATAAAAAGGGACAAAAATCTACCCTAACTAGTTAGTTTTAAATGTTCGTAGTTCCTTTATACATAATATTACATACCTATTTCAAAATTTCTCGATTTTCATCATATTATAAGACATTGATTATCTTAATTCCTAAAGATCATGTTCAATAATATGAGTAAAAAGTACTACAATGGGGAGACATTCAAATCCTTATATAAGGATATTGAAGCCCATGAATCTATCATAAATCATCTGAAGGATGAGTCCACAAATAGTGAGTTTTCTATTGAAATTAATAAGTATATTTATCTCACCTCCAATCTGACCTCCTTATTTAGAATAAAGTGTGAATTCAAATGGATCCCATCAATGAAAAATTGTTCAAATTTCAAGAAATAAATTCAAACTATTATAACTCATTATAGATAATCTCTAAGTATAATTTAACTCCTCCAATCAATAAATAATGTATATTGATCATCGACAATATATAATGACTGGCACATATCATGGTGTACTAACTTTTATTACACATTATTATACCAAAAATATATAATGTTATCATGGAATGCATTATTCATCTCTGGATTTCCCTATAATATAATGGTAATATTACTAATATTCCCCAAGAAAAGTGTTTATGAGAGGAATTTTTATTAAAACGTGATTTTTTCATAATGTATATGAATTCTAAAACATATTCTTCCAAATGTATTGGCATGTGATTAAAAAATATGTATGTGTATATATCAATTAATTCTTATTTAATAATTCCATTTGACATGGTGATTGTGTCCAAATTATTAAATTGATTTCTATTTCGTAAAATATGTATTAACTCCATCTATTATGGCCAATTTCTCATTTTAAGACAATTTATGTGGATATAATAAATATCATCCCCAATAGATTGAGTACCATCTTAAATAATACTGTTTCATGGAATTAATTTGTTTTCAATTGAGGTACGACCATTATTGAATACGTTTTCATAGCCTAAGAAAGTTTCACCCTTCTATATAAATCTTCAAGAGGAGGCTAAAAAATATAAAGCATTATGTGATGAATTATTTAGATATAATAGATACGTGGTTCATAATTGAATCCATAATGGTGTAAGAGATTAATAAAAACATCATCTACTAGATGTAGACTCTCTTGAAATCCACATATATTTCTATAAATCTTAATATATCTACTATAAGATTTTTTTCCTTATAGAGATGGATTATACAATGTAATCCATTGTTTTCCATTTTTTCCCCATTTCTAACGAATAAATTAGTATCCTTTTTCCATATTGGAAAATTAGGGTGTCCTAAATACAATATAGTATGGTAAATTATCCCCTTACCTTTATCACACTCTTTTTACTAATAATAATTTTTAACACAAGGGTGGCCAAAAATATCATTTATTTATTGAAGAATATTGTTTCCCATTATTAATGTAACATCCAAATTAAATAAATAATAATAAATTTACATATTTATTAATATTTGTGAATTAAATATTAATTATACTTTAAGTGGGACACTATGTTTGGTGGCATACATGATATGAAACAACGTGTTTCATTGAAATCTTATGTTGCACACTAACAATATAATATTATTAATTTAAATGGTTGTAAACTCCGAGCTGTTCTATTGGCGGGAAGGAAATAGAACTAACTAAAATATGGTTATACATATTTTTAAATGTTTTTACATTTATCCAATAAAATTTAAGGGCCTAAAATATGAATGGATTTAATATTAAGCTTAAATAGACTAATATTCACTAAAAGGTTGATCTAACGCCTTTTGATGGAAACCACTCTTTAAATCTATTTTTGTTGATATTTATATGTTTTATTTTAAAAAAAAATTCTTCTTTTGATTATGTACATCAAAATTTATTTTGGGAAATTTTTGGTATTTTTTTGATGAAGTCCATTTTAAAATTAATAGTGAAAAATACTAAATTTAAATTCAAAAGAGCCTTTTAATCTAATTTATTTATATGGTTATGTTATCTTTTAATTGGGTTTAATGTCTAATTAGAATATTATTTTACCTTTTAATCTAATTTTGGTCTTTATAATTAATATTACTTTGAAATTGGACATAAACAAGTGTGATATTTTGGTAGTTGTTGTTTCATAAAAACACGCTATTTTTTGACAATATGAATTAATTTTAAATTAATTAATGTGACATCTATGTTTTTAATTTGGTAAAATAGAAAATATTTTTTGAAATCGGAATATTAAATAATGCTTAGGATGAATTTCTGGTTGTTTTCTGAAAAACATCAATGTTTTATGAACAATGAAACCACTAAGTAGTAGTTAAAACCCAACATTTTCATTCAAATGAGAATTTACCACTTATGTGGATTAAATTTTAAAAATAAAACATACATGGTTGTAATTATTAAGTAAAATTTGGTTCTATAAGATGAAAATAATTCTTGATGAGTTGTAACTTTTGACTTTTATTTACCACGGTTAATGGTAAACATGGTAATTCAAGGTGAAAAGAATATTATAATAATACCAAATTACTTCAACACAAGTCCTAAACTTATTTTTTTAGTTATTTATGACCATGGTCATCTTTGGGTTGACTTTGGGTCCGCATGGAGCCACTTCTGAGTGATAATGACACTTTATATTAATTATCTTTAAGTAATGATAAATATGACCCAAGAAAATATATTTTAGTAAAAAAATAGTTCCATGGGTTTATATAAGTTATCTTTTAGTCTATATATATTATATGAAATTAAATAAATATTTCCAACATCATGGTATATTTTTTAAAATTTTAAGACATCAAATAATGAAAAATATTAATGATACAATAATGATGATGTATTTACCTCATTGATAAAGGATTTAAATAATTAAGATTATAAATATCAATAAAATATGAAAATCCTAAACAATTCTTATTGGATGAATTTATTTCAACCATGACTCATCTTATATTTGAATTTAATTAGTTTTGGACATTTAGAAACTAAATATAATTTTATAATAAAAATATTTCCACACTTTCATAAAGAGCCCCTCCTCCAACATATAAAATCCCATACATTTTACTCATACCTCACACCTCTAAAAAAACTTGGATCATCCAAACCCAGACTAAATAAACTCTAATGATATCTCTCCTCCTCCTAGATTACTTACCTTAGGTATAAGGAACATCAAGAATACATTTTTGTTCAATCCAAAGGGAGTTACCCAAATTAAAGGTAACAATTCTTCTTATGTTCTTTTCATTTATTTTACAATCCAACCCCTAAACACTTTTTATTCCTTTATTTTATATAACATAAGTATATTAAATATATTATGATGTTGTTATGAGATGTATTATAATTATACATACACACACCACCACTTAATTTGGGAATAACATACTATTTCTGTTAATAGAAAACTAACGCACCACGAAACGATGATTGTTTGATTATCTCCTAGTGACTATCATGGTGTCTATTAAGATAAAACTATGTTTATATCTGATATATATTATTTTTATGATTCTCTTATTCTTATGTATTTATATTTTATGTCATACCATTATGGTTTCTTTTATGGGTAAACATGATAATTTCATTTGAGGATGTGCGGACAACCGCCCCGTCAATGTGATATGACTCGTTAATAAAATATGTGGGACATATGAAGGACATTGTTAATGATATTATATATGATATTATACTGGAATTATAACATACATATGTATAATTATGTTATAATTTCATTAATGTATGAAATAGAAATGATAGTATCATTCAAGCGTACGTACGACTTACCGTCTCAATGAATGGTGCATTTCATTTATTATATCCAAAAGGTTATGTACTGTTATAAATATAAATATATAAATATATATACATGCTATATTTTAGGTTTATGATATATAAATCATTAATATAATTCTAGTGATAATGCACTATTAACCCAACATACAACATGTAATTATATGTTGTTCATTTGTGACTCAAGTACCAAATATCGACAACAAACCATTATTAACATAAATGATAAAATAATGTTTATAACATTGTAATAAGTGATATAAAAGTAATAATAAACATGAAAAAGGTTCTTATGAAATTATAAATTTACATTAGTTTAATATTCTGGTAATTAATGATGAAATGGGTCAATTCAGACACGAGGTAAGGAACTTCTTCTCAATATCCTTTCATTGAGTCATATTTCCATAATATATATACCTTATTATTTTACAAGGTGTATAATAACACCAATTGGATTTTACTTTAACTCAAATGGAATATTTTTCTTTAGAAGGGTTTTACTAAACAAAAAATGAATGTTTTTTTTCATTTGCGCCGACAATGTCCTATCTGCTGCCATAATCATTATTTGGCATCCCCTATAAGCCATAATTTTTTATAAAATGAAAATAAAATCCCTTATTATGGTTTTGGGTGTTTTGGTTATTGAAAATTGTTTTAGAAAGGGATTTATTATTTCAGTATCTTGAAATTATTTCTTGTGATCAAAAATTAAATGTTATTAGTGAAATGTATATATTGGACATATTTTCTATCATATGATTTTATAATGGTACATGCACATTAGACAGGTGGTTACATGATAAAACAAATTATGGTTGGTGTCGTGATAAACCAGGATGTGTGGTTATTTTATATCCTTCAATTCATTGGGTATGGAAGTTGGACGTATGGCTATTCCATTTAGTGATATGTGTGGAAGTCGGCCGTATGGTAATTCTACTCAAGAATGTTTATTTCCCATGTTACTTTTATATGTTATGTTTTCTTTATATGGGTTTTATGGTTATATTTTGGTTTCAAAATGGTTGGAAATGATCTTTCATTCATTGAAGAGTATTTACTAATTTATAAAGGTGAAATGTATTACCTATGATAATGTAACATCCCAGGTAAATAATGAATATGAAATTCTCATATTTATCAATATTTGTGAATAAAATGTTAATATTAATTTAAAGGGAACACCATGCTCGAGGGCGTACCCAATACGCAACAACGAGATTCATTGAAATATTACGTTGCACACTAATAATAAAATAATATTACTTTTAATTGGTAGTAAACGCCTAGCCATTGTAACAGGAGGAATGAATAGAACTAACTACAAAATGATTATATATTTTTATAAAATATTGTTACTTTTATCCAACAAATGTTAGAGGCTTAAAATGCGAATGAATCCAATTTTAAGCGTAAATATTCTAATATTATTTACAAGATCAATTAAAAGCCTTTTAATGGAAAACCCATTTTAAATTTTCTTTTTTAAAATTTTATATTTTATATTTTACAAAATAAAATCCTTCTTTAGAATTGGAAAATCAATATTTACTTTCTGTATGTTTTTGGTATTTTTTCGATAAAGTTCATTTTTAATGAATAGTGAATGATGTTGTATTTTAATTCAAAACATCCATTAAATATAATTTATTTATATGGTTATATTATCTTTTTAATTGGTTTTAAAGTGAAATTAGAATATATTTTTACCATTTAATCCAATGGTGTACATTGGAATTAATTTCCCTTTGAAATTGGACATAAACAAGTGTCAATCTTCCGAAATATATTTTTTCTTAAAAAAAAATATTTGTGATGAAAATGGGAAATAATTATTAAATTAATTAATGAAAATTATATGTTTTGAATTTTTTTAAATAGATATCATTTTTGAATTTATAATATCAAATATAGCTTCAGTTGAATTTTTTGTCTTTTTCTGAAAAACATCAATTTTTGATAAATAGTGAAACCACAAATTGGTAGTTAAAAAACTGATTTTTCATTTAAATAAAAATTTACCACATCTATGAATTGAATTTTAAAAATCTGACATAAATGGTTGAAATTATTACGTAAAATATGGTTCAATGGGATGAAAATGATTTTTGGTGAATAGTAACTTTTTAGTTTTATTAATCGCGATTAGAGGTATTTAGTGTAATTTAAGGTAAAAATAATGTTTTAATGATATGAAATTACCCTGACACATGTACTACCCTTATTTTATGAGTCATGGCTGACCAATACAATCTATATGTAAACTAGGGGTCCCCGTGGAGCCACATGGGTTTGAAAATGATATTAATAACCTATTATTTAAGGTTAAAATAAAAATGTCACAAACATGTATTGTTTTACTAAAAAAATTTTACATGGGGTTATATAAGTTATCTTTTTGACTATAAATATTAATTATAAAGATAAAATTATTGCATACATCATTTTAATTTTTTTATTATTTTTAGACATTAAATAGATATATTTATTTATGACACCATGAGGATGCAGTGATTATCTCATTAATGAATGATTTAAATAAAATGAAAAAATAAGTTAAACTCTAAGACAAAAACTTGTCTAAAACCTATTATATGGGAGGATTTCAAACCCTTATCACCTTATCCTAGAAATATATCATTGTGGGACCTTTAAAAGCTAAAAATCATTTCATAATAAAGTTACATTTCATGACCTTCCAAGAGTTCCCCTCCTCCCTCTTATAAAAGGCCCACACCGTTACTCCCTTACCCACACATCTCAAGCCCTTGGCTCATCCAAACCCTGCTCCTATTTTTTCTCCACATCCCTTTATTTATCTTAGATGCCTTACCTTAGATAGAAAGCTTTTCAAGAAACCCTTTTGCTTCATACAACTGGAGCTACCCATTTTAATAGTAATGTCTTCTCTTATGTTATTTTGTTTTATTTTGTTTCTCCAACTCCCTAAACTATTTTTATTCCTTTATATTGTAACAAAAAATGTATCTTTAATATAATAGGATTTTTTATGATAGTAATTCGATCTACACTTACACACACCTCCATATAATTGTTAAGGAACATACTGTTTTTGTGGATGGCGAATTACTGCCTCACGAAACGATGATTGTTTAATTATCTCCAACCACCTCTCATGGTGGCCATTATTATGTCACTATATTTTATATATGATATATATGGTATTTATATTTTCTATATTCTTCTGTATTTTATATTTAAAACATACCTTTATGCTTTTCATGTTGTGCAAATCCGATAATTTCATATGAGGAAGTGTGGACTACCGCCCCCTCAAGTGATATTACTTGTTCATGAAATACATGGAATTTATAAAGAATGAAATTAATGAACATATTTGACCTATAAATCATATATATTATACTTTAATTATAATATATATTTATATCTCATTTAGTTTTAATTCCATTAATATGACATGGAAATGAATGTAGCGTTCATGCGTACGTACAGCCTACCGTCTCCATGAATGGTGAATTTCATTTTCTATCAGCAGATGATATTGAATAGTATAAAATTAATTTATACTAGATATATAAGATATTAAAATCATTAATACTATTATGTAGATTATATTATTATAACTACATGGACAATTATTTTCAAACAAGTTCATTTTTGACTCATGTACCGAACATCGACAACAACGTCTGATATGAACTCTCATAACTAACTAATTATTATAACATTATAATATGTGATATTAATTTAATAATAAAAATTAAATGAGTTCCTTAATAAATTATAAATTTACGAATTTTTATTATTTTTGAATATAAATAAACTAACAAGACAACTCAGACTTGAGGTAAGGGATATGACCTCTCTCTTTCTATTCATGTACTCTCTTTTATGTCATTTATTTTATGCTCTATGTTCATATGTTGGAGGATGTTTTTTTATATTCACCATAATTAAATTTTTTTTTTCATATTATGAGAGACCCCCTCTATCTCTCATCAATTCATTTTAATAATTTTTAAGTGGTGCCGTTAGGCTGCCGAATTTTCAAAATGGATTTCTTATCTCACTTTAAATTCCAAGATATTTTCATTGGTCACCAATTATTTATAGAATCTGGTGTATTGTGTACTAAAAATTGATATATATTATCATTATTCAATTTATTTTCATCTTATTCTGAAATTCATTTGGTGGTTATTATCTTTTCATCATACGACACGATTGATTACAACGACGTAAGGTGTTTTTATCTCACTTTTTATTATCGTGAGATTCATGATACATTTGACACTATTTACATTTTTGTGATTTATGTACTAACCATTATTATAATATTTGTTTTATATTCTTATATTTAAGGGAATTTACATCTTCATTGTATTACCCTTCTTTCATGGGGTGTAAGTTTTGAAAGTTACCCAAATCGGTAAGGGAACTTTTCACCCTCCTCTTTTTAAAAGACTTTTTTTTGGGACTTTGTATTTAGAACTTATTCTATTGGGATCTGTTCTTATATATCCTTATTTCTATAAATGATATATACATGTGATGATATATCCTTTTTATCTCTCATCGTCTCATTTTAAGAATTTTAGAATGATGTCGTTAGGCTGTCAAATTTCTATAAGGGAACTTCATAACCCAATTTCAGCTCATTGGGATAAACATCTACTTCTTGATTACGTTGTACTAAGAATATGTGTGGATTACCTATAATTGTTTGAAACTTAATATCCTCTTATATTTGGTGTATTTATATTTGTCACACATAGTTATGTAATTGATTTATCCTTAATCTAAGGATACCGACTTTGTAAGGAACATCATCTCAATCTTCTTTCATTGAGACATGTTTTTGTTCTAATACAAGACTTTCATTTATACATTTTATAAGCACCTTTGAATTTTCATTTCATTCAAATGGAATCATTTTCTACGAAGAATTATACTAAACAAAAAAAAGGAATGTTTCTTTAAACGTACCCAGTGACAATGACCTTTTCCGCCGCCACGAGTACTATTTGACCTTTGGCGTCCTTAACAAGCCATAATGTTTTTAAATAAAATTAAATACCTTAGAATATTTTATGTATTTTGGTATTGATTTTTTTTAATAATGTATTTGTTATGTCAATATATTTTTGTTATATATTGTGATTGAAATGTGGAAATGTTTTCTTTCCATTACATTTGTTTTATGTCTTATGATTTTGTAATGGTACTTAGACATTGTAAGGTTGGTTACGTGATAAAACATATGATTGGTGGTGTCTTGAATACCAGGATGGGTGGTTACTTTATAACCACAAATGCATTTGGTATGTAAGTCCACCGTATGGCTATTTCATTTAGTGATATGTGTGGAAGTTGACCGTATGGTTATTCCATTTAAGTATGTTTATGTCCCAAGTTACCTTTATATGTTATGTGCTCTTTATATGGGTTTTATGGTAATCCTTTGGTTACAATAGGGTAATTAATCAACTTTTATTCAGTGAAGAGTATTTACTACTTTATAAATGTGAAATGTATTACTTATGATAATGTATTCATGATTTACTTATTATTTTGAAAATACTAACCATTTTCCTCCTTTGTGTATCCTTTAAAGAGATTTTTATTCTCATCCCATGTTATTGAAATGTTTTCCACAAGAATTCAATATTAATAGTGTCAAGGATGGGATCAAGGAAAGAAATGATATCTAAAACTTGGATCTAGACATGTTTCATTTTAAGAGTTTTTATTTTATGGAAACTTAGTAGAAGTGTCTACTTTGTAATCTTTTGAGATGTAATAGTTATGTCCTAATTCTCTAAAACTCTATACCTGAAAAGATCCTTTATGTGAATTATTCATTTAATTCATGATTATGTAATGTTTTAATTCTAGGTCTTTATAGTTGGAATCAAAGGCCGGTTTAGATAACTTTAGTGGTTATGGTATTCTTTAAGCACAAGTGACATTATAATAATAGTTATGATTTTAGAAAGATTCATAGTTTTAGATAATGTGAATGAGTTGAAGATAACATGAATAATTATATCTTAGTATTTACCCTCATCATAAGATATTATATGATTATTCAAATTATATAATCACACTGACCTTTTTGGTTTTATTAAATGGCTAGATCTAGTAGGAACCAAAGTAATAGTAGATGTGAATAAAACCGTGACAGTTTTCTGAAATAACAACGAAATGATAATGGAGCTACAATGAGAACTCATGTGGTTATTCTCAACAAACTATCAGGAGACATTATTAACCACTTTAACCTTGGTGATTTTTATAATGCATCATGTACGAGAGAACCAACTCATTGTGGAAGTTCTGGTAATAATTATAAAGGTAACCATTAGGGTTTATATGATCCTTACTTTTGAGGTAATTATGAGTTACACTATGTTATGATGGAAAATGAAGTACAAGAGATAAAATTGATGTTAATTATGTTATAGTTATTTTTGAAGATTTTATCTCTTTTTGGGGAATGTTTTACGAATTATATTGTTTTTGGAAAAAGGAAAACACACAGACCATGTGACAACCCGTCGCGTCGGACGATGCTACGGGAATCTAACCCTCAACCAAAGTACGAATGGCTTTTATCACATACCAATAGACTATGTGATGTCCATGGTTAGTATGACTAATTATTTTGAGTAAGATGATCTTATGAATCTGTAATATGTTTGTTTTGGGTTATATATGGATAATATTAACCTATCATGGAAGATAAGTGATTAGGTTAATTATTTTTCAGTATGAGACAATAAGAGTAACTGATGTTATTTGGAGATAAATGTTATGTTTTACCTTGGAAGACTATGTGATTAAATGTTTAGATATTTTGTTTTTTTATCATAGTTTGGTTTATTTTTGAAGAATTTTAAGGGATAATCTGTATTGAATTCTGTCTGTTGAACTTTGGGTTGTTTGACAAATTTTGAAGATTAAGAGCAGTTTTTTATTTTTGTAAAAGATTATCTTTTTTTTGGTATTATCTGATCTTATAATAAAAATTTTGGTCCTTGTTACGTTCTAATGATATGGTAAATATATAGTTCCCTTTTTTTGATTAGGCGATTCTCTAGATGTGGATTATAGAGATCTTAATGTGAAAAATTCATCCTAAATACTCACTTTTTTGAGAAAATATGGGTTTGTGTAAGAAATATAGTATGAGATGAATGTCTACACGACAAGTAATTATGTTTCCTTATGTTTTAGTTAAGCTCATAAATAAATTCCTCAATGAAAAGTATCTTAAATCTAAACGTTTTATCTTAACATTTCTTACTCGGGAATCAAATACTATTTAACCCATTACAAGTTTGTTCTTTTTTGTGGTTAACTTTATCTTAGACATATTTTCCCATCACTCTCAATCAAAACATGATGGTTTGTTTTCTCCTCCATATCCATGTTTTCATGGAATTATAGTATCTGTTGTCTCAGGTGACATTTTTACTTTTCTTTCATTCTTTTAAAGTGATAGTTTAATTTACTTATTTTCCAATGTGCGGCTTTTAATGAAGCTTTCGTGCCCAATTTTAAAATTACGAGGACGCAATTCCCAAAAGGTGGGAAGGATGTAACATCCCAAGTAAATAAAGAATATGAAATTATCATATTTATCAATATTTGTGAATAAAATGTTAATATTACATAAAATGGAACACTATGCTCGATGGCGTACCCAATACGCAACACCGTGTTTCTTTTAAATCATATATTGCACACTAATAATAATATAATATTATTTTAAATGGTAGTTAACGCCTATCCGTTATAATGGTGTAAATGAATAGAACTATCTACAAAAAGATTATATATGTTTGGTAAATATATTTACTTTTATCCAAAAAATGTTTGATGCTTAAAATGTGAATGAATCCAATTTTAAGCATAATTATTCTTATATTATTTTATAGGAAGATTAACTACCTTTTGAGGGAAACCCCTTTTTAAATCCAAATTTTTACAATTTTATATGTTATATTTGAAACAATAAAGTCCTTATATAGAATCAGGACATCAAAATTTACTTTCTGTATGTTTATGGTATTTTTCTGATAAAGTTTATTTTTTAATTAATAGTGAATGACGTTGTATTTCTATTCAAAACCTCCATTTAATATAATTTATTTATATGGTTATATTATTTTTTTAATTGGTTTTAAATTGAAAATATAATATATTTTTACCATTTAATCCAATGGTGGACATTGGAATTAATTTCACATTGACATTTGACATGAAAAAGTGTCAATCTTTTGATATATATTGTTTCTTAAAAACACGTTATTTGTTTTGATAAAGGGAATTAAATATTAAATTAATTCATGAAAATTATATGTTTTGAATTTTTTAAAATAGACATCATTTTTAAATTCAGAATATCAAATATAGCATAGGGTGAATTTTTGGTATTTTTCTGAAAAACTTCAATTTTGATGAATAGTGAAACTACTAAGTTGTAGTTAAAAAACTGATTTTTCGTTTAATTGATATTTTACCACATCTATGAATTGAATTTTAAAAATACAACATAAATGGTTGTAATTATTTAGTAAAATGTGATTCAATGGGATGAAAATAATTTTTGGTGAATAATAACTTTTGAGTTTTATTAATCGCGATTTGAGGTAAATTTTGTAATTTAAGGTAAAAATATTGTTTTAAAAATATGAAATTACCTTGAAACATGGCCTACCCTTATTATATGAGTCATTTACGAACAATAAAATCCATGGGTAAAATTGGGGACCCCATGGAGCCACTTGGGTAAGAAAATGAAATTAATAACGTTTTATTTAAAGTTAAAAAAATGTCACAAACATGTATTGTTTTACTAAAATAATTTTTACTTGGGTTTATATAAGGTATATTATTTACTATAAATATAAATTATAAAGATAAAAATATTTCCTATATCATGGTAATTGGTTTATAATTTTTATACATTATTTAAATAAATTTATTTATGACACCATGATGATGCAGTGATTACCTCATTAAAGACCGATTTAAATAAAATGAAAAGATAAGGTACAATATAAGAAATAAACATGTATGAAACATATTTTATGGGTGTATTTCTAACCCTTATCACCTTATCCTCGAAATATATCATTGTGGATCCTTTAAAATCCGAAAATAATTTAATAATAAAGTAACATTTCATGACCTTCCAAGAGTGCCTATCCTCCCTTTTATGAAAGTCCCCCACCTCTACTCCCTTACCCTCACCTCTAAAGCCCTTATCACATCCAAAACCTGATCCAATTGTCTCTCCACATCCCACATTTAATCCTAGAGGCCTTAACTTAGTAATAAATCTCTTCAAGATACCGTTTTGGTTCAAACCAAAGGGCTTTACCCGATTTAAAGATAATGTATTCTCTTATGTTCTTTTGTTTTATTTTCCTTCTCCAACCCCCTAAACACATTCTATTCAGTTATTGTGTAACAAAAAAAGTATCATAAAAATAATAAGATGTTTTTATGAGATGTATTCGAGCTACACTTACACACACCTCCATCTGATGGTTAAAGAACATACTATTTCCGTGGATGATGAACTACTACCTCATGAAGTGATGATTGTTCAATTATCTCTTACCGCCACTAATGGTGGAAATTATCATGTCACTATATTTTTTATATGATATATATGGTATTTTTTTTTTTTTATTCTTCTGTATTTTATATTTAAAACATAACTTTATTCTTTTCATATTTTGAAAATGTGATAATTTTATACAAGGATGTGTGGACTACCTCCCCATAAAGTGATGTGACTCATTCATGAAATACATGGAATGTATAAAGGATGAAATTAATGAACATATGTGACCTATATAAAATATATATTATACTTGAATTATAATATATTTATATATATCATTTAGTTTTAATTCCATCAATATGACAATGAAATGAATGTATCGTTCATGTATACATACGACCTACCATCTCCATGAACAGTGCATTTCATTTTTTATCTCCAAATGTTATGGAATAGTATAAAATGAATATAAACTAGATATATTGGATATTTAAATCATTAATACTATTCTAGAGATGATGTATTTATAACTACATGGACAATTCTTTTCAAACAAGTTCATTTTTAACTCATGTACCGAACATCGACAGAAATGTCTGATAATGACTCTCACAATTTACTAATTATTATAACATTATAGTATGTGATATGAATTGAATAATAATAATTTAATTAAGTAATAATGAAATTATAAATTTACCGATGTTTTTTAATTTGGAATATAATGAAACGAACAAGACAAGTCGGACATGAGGTAAGGGATCTGACATCTCTGTTTCTTTCCAAGTACTCTCTTTTATATAATTTCTTTTATTCTACATGTTCTTATGTTGTAGGATGTTCTTTTATATTCATAATACTATAATTTTTATTTTCATATAATGAGAGACCCCCTCTTACTCTCATAAATTCATTTTAAGAATTTTTAGGTGGCGTTGTTTGGCTGCCGAATTTTCGTACGGGATTTCTTATCTCACTTTTAATTCAAGGATATTTCCATTAGTAACCACTTGTTAATGGAATGTGGTGTATTTTGTACTGAACAATGATATATATTATCATGATTATATTATTATTCATGTTGTTCTGAAATTAATTTGGTGGTTATTATCTTTTTTTCATATGACTCTATTGATTACAACAAGGTATGGGGTTCTTATCTCACTTTTTATTCCTGTGAGATTCATGCTACATTTGCCACTATTTCCTTTTATGGGGTGTATGTACTGCACATTATTCTATATTTGTGTTATATACTCTCATTTATGGGTATTTACATCTTCATTGTATGACCCTTCTTTCATGGGGTGTACATTTCAAAAGTAACCCAAATCGGTAAGGGAACCTTTCACCCTCCTCTTTTTGAAAGACTTGTTTTTTTAAGACTTTTTGTTTACATCTTCTTATGTTGGGATATATTCTTATATATCATTATTCCTGTAAATGATATGTCCCCGTTATGAGATACTCTTTTTATCTCTCATCATCTCATTTTCTAAATTTTAGAATGACGCTGTTAGGCTATCGAATTTCTATAAGGGAACTTCTTAACCCAATTTCAATTCTATCGGTTAAACCTATACTTCTTGATTATGTCGTACTATGAATATATAGGGATGACCTCTAATTTTTTTTACACTTAATATACTCTTATATTGGGTGTATTTATATTTGTCACAGATAACTATGTAATTGATTTATACTTAATCTAAGGATACCGACTTTGTAAGGGACCTTGTCTCAATCTCCTTTCATTAGGGAATATTTGTGTTCTAATACAAGACTTTCATTTATATTCTATATAAAAACCTTTTACTTTTCATTTCATTTGATGGGAATCTTTTTCTATGATGTTTTTTACTAAATGAAAAAATTAATGTTTCTTTTAACGTATGCGGTGACAACGACCTTTTCCGCCTTCGCGAGTACTATTTGACATATGGCTTACTTAACAAGCCGTAATGTTTTTAAAAGAAAATAAATACCATATACTCATTTATGTATTTTGGTATTGAAAATGGTTTTGATAATGGATTTTTTATGTCAATATATTTAAACGATATATTGTTATGGAAATTGGGAAATGTTTTCTTTACATTATATTTGTTTTATGTCTTATTTTTTTGCAATGGAACTTAGAAATTTGATCGGTGGTTACATGATAAACCATATGATGGGTGGTACCATGAATACCAGGACGTATTGTTACGTTATGAACTCCAATGCAGTGGGTATGGAAGTCAGTCGTATGGCTATTCCATTTTGTGAGATGTGTGGAAGTTGACTATATCATTATTTCATTTAAGTATGTTTGTGTCATAGTTACCTATATATGTTATTTGTTATTTATATGGGTTTTATAGTAATCTTTTGTTTACAAAAGGGTATGTTATGATCTTTCATTCAGTGAAGTGTATTTATTACTTCATAAAGGTGAAAGGTATTACATATGATAAAGTAATCATGATTTACTTATTGTTTTGAAAAAACTAACAATTTTCCTTCTTTCTGTATACTTTACTGGGATTTTTATGCTCATACCATGTTTTTGAAATTTTTTCCACCAGACATAAAGATGAATAGGGTCAAGGATCGGATCAACAAAATAGATCCTATCTAAAACATGGAACTAGAAATGTTTCTTTTTAAGAGTTTTAATTTTATGGGATCTTAGTAGAAGTTTCTACTTTGTAATCAATTGATTTGTAATAGTAATGTATTAATTCTCTAAAACTCTAAACCTGAAAAGATACTCTATGTAAATTATTCATTTACTTCATTATTATGTAATGTTTTATGGCCAGGTCCTTATAGATAATGTATTCTTGGTTTACTTGTTGTTTTGAAAAACTAACAGTTTTCCTTCTTTGTGTATCCCTTAATGAGATTTTTATGCTCATCCCATGTTTTTGAAAAAAATTTCATAGGACATAATATGGAATAGGGTCAAGAATGGGGTCAAGGAAATGACATGTTTTCTTAACATGGAACTAGACACGACTCTTTTTTCAAGAGTTTTTTTGTGAAAAACATGGAACTGAGTAGATGTGTATACATGTTTTATTCCAGTATTTATTTTTATGTTGTGTCCCAATTCTCTAAAACTCTAATCCTGAAAAGATCCTCACGGTGAATTATTATTTTAATTCAAGATTATGTAATGTTTTAAGTCCAGGTCCTTATAGTTGGTATCATTTGTCGGTTTATCCGACATTTGAATTTAGAATATAGTTAAATTAATATGCATAAATTATTTTAGTTTATGTTATGATTGAAATTATATATCATTTATATATTACCATGTTTCTTAGCCTAATATATTTTTGTGTTAAAAATTGTTTTTCCCATTCGAAATAGGGTAGCTATGTTGGGATGACATCACGTGGAACACAACCTTACAAATTAGCGTCCTTAGATGGTCGGAATCAGAATTGAACATTTTGTTACAGTAATGGCTCAATTGAATCAGGCTATAAATGGTAGTGGTATCCATTCACAAGATTATCTAGATCAACAAAATAGGAACAAGTTAGTAGTGTAAAAATTCATAAGGCAACATCCCCCATAATTCAGAGGATCATCTTACCATGTGCTAGAAGAAGTGTGTATTAAATCACTCGATAAAATTTTTGATGTCATGGGTTGTTCAGAACAACAAAATAATAGTCGTGTAGTTTACCATTTTGAAGGAGAAGCTGATCAGTGGTGGTCGATGGTGAAAAATATCAAGGATAGTGAGGAGATTGATACTCTTTATTTGGATGAATTCAATGGTTTTATTCTTGAAAAATATTTTCCAAAGTTCATTTTATTAGGATGTTAAAACTATTCATGGAATTGTGGTAGGAGGATGACTCAGTTGAAACTTATGAAGAAAAATTCACTCGATTGGGAAGGCATTCTCCAAATATTATCTGAGATCATGATAGTAAGATAAATGTTTTTTTACTTAGGACTGATGCAGCAATATCGAAGAGAATTAGGCTCTCATGAGTTCAAAAGTTATGAAATCTTGTTTGGTATATGGGGAATGTGGAAATGGAGTTTTCCAATGATCAGTTGTTCTTTGAAAAACAACAGAATAAGAGGTCTAGTTAGCATGAAAAGGGAAACAATTCATCATATAATCCTAGAGGTAAAAAAACCAAATAACCATCTTGTGTGATGTGTGGAAAAAAGAATCATGTAGAATCATTATCGAATTCTAGGAAGTGCTTCTGGTGTGGTAAGTATGGTCATAATGCACGTAACTATATGGAAGATGATTAAGCAACAAATAAAAAGCCAACGATAAGAAGTTTTAAGTGAAATGAAATGGGTCATCATGAAAATGAGTGTCTAGAAAAGAACTCCGCTGAGGTAAAGCAACCAGAATATAAACAGAAACGGGTGTTCAAATCCTTTTCATCTACTTTATGATATGTCGTTCCATCTAATGATGTAGTATCAGGTTCAATATTTGTTTGTTCAAATTATGCCAATGTGTTGTTTGATTCATAGTCTACACACTCTTTCATTTCTGAGAGGTTTTCTTGTAAAATGGAAATTCAATCTCAAGATATTAATCGTAAATTTATGGTAAAATCACCTAGAGAAACTATTGAGACAAAAATAAATTATAATAACCTTCATGTCCTTGTGTGCATAAAAAATGTACATGAAAACCTTATTGTTTTGTATCAAATAGATTTTGAGGTTATTTTGGGCATGGATTGGCTATCTATTTATCATGATAAGATTGACTGCAGAGCTAAAGAGGTTTATTTTCAGATAGATTATCAGTTTGTATACATGAATGAACCCTTGATTTTGATAACATATGAGGAAGCTGAGAAACTAGTAAACTTTGGAAATGAATGTTACCTTCAAAAAACTTTTAAAAACAAAGTAACTATTCAGATAAATTATGTTCCAGTGGTAAATTAGTATCGTGTGGTTTTTTCATGATGAGTTTCATGGTATTATATTTTATCCGGAAGTTGAAATTACTATTTACTTAGTTCCAAATGCTAAGCCAATTTTAAAAATTCGTTATCGAATGTCTCAAATTGAAATTTTAGAGATAAAGAATAAAATGAATTAGTTATTAGATAAAGGATTCATTAAACCTAGAACATCACAATGGGGTGATCCTGTAATGTTTGATTAAAAAAATATGGTTCAATGTGACTTTGCATTGATTATGGAGAATTGAATTACATGACTGTTAAGAACTATTATCCTTTTCCTCTTATCAATGATTTGTTTTATCAGCTACATGGAGCTCAGTATTTTTTGAATATTGAAATGGGGTAGGGGTACAATTAGTTTAAATTAAAGGAAGCATACATTCTAATGACTGCATTTTGTACTAGATATGGCCATTATGAATTTGTAGTTCTGCCTTTTTGTTTAACCAATGAACCTGCTCTATTTATGGATCTTATGAATATAATTCTCTGTCAGTTTTTGGATATGTTTTTGGTTGTGTTCATTGATGATATTTTGGTTCTTTATAAATGCAAAGAGGAGCATGAATGTCATTTAGGGATTTTCGTGCAAAACGTATAATAATGAAAACTATATGGGAAATTTAGCAAGTGTGAGTTCTGGTAATATCAAATTTCATTCCTTGGTCATATTATTTCAAAAAATGGCATAACTATTGATCATGCTAATGAAAAGGTTTTTGAAGAATGGAAAAGACCCACAAATATAACTATGATCCATAGTTTTCTTGGTTTAGTAGGTTATTACTAGTGGTTTGTTGAGTCTTTTTCATAGATAACTAGTCCAATGACTAAGTTAACTCAAAAAGCTATTATGTTCCTTTAGATAAATGAATATGATGATTGCTTTAGGAATTGGGAAGAATATTGGTGAATGCTCTAGTTTTGGCACTACCATCAATAAATGGTGAGTTTGTTACTAATAGTGATACTCCATTGAAAGGACATGGTTGTGTCCTTATGAAGAATGTTCAAGTAATTTATTATGCTTCATGTTAGTTTAAAACTAATCAATTAAAACACCTTACACATTATTTGGAATTTGTTACTGTTTTTTTTATTTAAAAATTTTGAGGCATCATTTTAATGGAGTAAAATATGAAATATATACTGACCACAAAAGTTTGAAGTATACATTTTCTCAAGAATAATTCAACATGAGACAAACAATATGGTTGGAATTAATCAAGGATTATGATTTCAAGATTTATTACCATCCATGAAAAGAAAATAAAGTGGATAATGCTTTGAGTCGATAAAGTAATGCTTCATTAACCATGATACATTTGGAACAATATCATTTGGTTTTTATTTGATGAACTTTGGTATAAAAGTTTTTATTGCAGGAAATTATTCTATTTTGTTTTTGGTGTCTATGAAATCATCTCTATCTGATAGAATAAAGAAAGCGCGGAATGAAGATATTGAGTTACAGAAAATGGTAGAGTGGGTTCAGAAGGGTATTTTTCATGAATTTAAATTTGATAATGATTGTGTTTTGAGGTTTGGAAAAATATTATGCGTGCCTCGTGATTCATAGTTGAATATTGAGTTTTTATGTCAAAATCAAAGTTCCCTGTTATTAGTTCATCCAATAAGTACAAATATGAACAATGATTGTTGGATGTATTACAAGTCAGATAGTATTGAAAGAGATATTATTGATTTTACTATGAAGTGTTTGACTTTTCAATAGGTTAAATCAGAGAGAAAGTTACCAAAAGAGATGATTCAGTCTTTACTTGTGCTAGTGTGGAAATGTGAAAATATATCCATGAACTTTTTTGTGCGATTACCAATGTCTTCTCGAGGTAACAGTGAAATCTGGGTTATTGTTAATCCATTGACTAAATCTGCTCGTCTCCTCCCTATTCGAGATACTTTGTCTCTAGATCAACTTTATCGGTTGTATAATAATAAGATATTCAGGTTACAAGGTCTTCCCCTCTCCATTGTATCTGATCGTGATCCATGGTTTAAATCTAACTTTTGGAAAGGCCTTCAGAAGTCATTGGACACTGAATTAAATTTTAGTACAGCTTTTCATCCTCAATCAGATGGACAATCAGAATAAACAATTCAGACCAAGGAGGATATGCTACGTGCTTGTTCAATAGATTACCATGGATGTTGGGACCACAATCAGTCATTTGTTTAATTTTCTTATAACAATAGTTTTCATTCCAATATATAGATGGATCCATTATGAGAATTATATGGAATGTTTTTTTGAACTCCAGCATTTTGGGATGAATTAGGTGAAACGAAGCCGATGGGACGAAAATTCATTTAAGAGATGTCATAAAAAGTTCAGTTCATTTAGAATAACATGAGAACAACTCAGAGCAGACAGAAAAGTTATGCAGATAACCGGAGGAATGTTATTTCTTTTGATAGAAGTGATCATGTCTTCCTCATGGTTTCTCTAGGGAAATGTGTGATGCATTTTGGTAACAAGGGGAAGTTGAGTCTGAGGTTCAATGGACTATATGAAAACCTAGAGAATGTTGGATTAGTTGCATACTGAGTGGTCTTGCCGCGATGTTTATTCCAGGTACACAATTTTTTTCATGTTTCAATATTGATAATGTATATGCCAGATCCATCTCAGGTTTTAAGTCCATTAGTAGTACAGTTGGAAGAGAATCTATCTTGTGAGGAACAACGAGTCCAGATTCTAGACCATTGAGAGAAGGTGCTACAAAATAATGTAATTCACTAGGTAATGGTTTTGTTGAAAAACCATATAGTTGAAGAGGGAAATTGGGAATCTGAAAATTCATTGATGGATAAATACCCCCAATTATTTGATAAGTGAAAAAAATTGCGATGACACAACACACAAAAGGGGAAAAGGACGTAACATCCAAAGTAAATAAAGAATAATACCTTTTCATATTTATTAATATTTATGAATTAAATATTAATTTTACTTTAAAGGGGATGCTATATTCGATGGCAAAGCTGATACACAACAATGGGTTTCTTTGAAATCTTACATCACACACGAATAATATAATATTATTATCTTAAATGGAAGTTAATGCCAAGAGGTTGTATTGGTGGGAATGAATAGAATTAACTACAATATTATTATACATGTTTTTTTAAATGTTTTTACATTTATCCAATAAATTTTAATTGCTTAAAATATGAATGAATCGAATTTTAAGCATTAATATTCAAATATTTATTAAATGGTCGATTTACCACCTTTTGATGGAGAACACTCATTAAATCTAGTTTTGGTCTTTTTATATGCTCTATTTGAAAAAAATAAAATTCTTCTTTTAATTCAGGACATCAAAATTTACTTTGGATAATTTTTGGTATTTTTCTGATAATGTTCATTTTTTAATGAATAGTGAAAAATGTTGTATTTTAATTCCAAAGGTTCATTTTAATCTAATTTATTTATAGAATTATAATATCTTTTAATTGATTTTAAAGTGTAATTAGAATATATTTTTACCATTTAATCCCCATTTGTTCCTTGTAATTTATTTTAGTTTGAAATTGGACATAAACAAGTGTCGATATTTTGATAGTTATTGTTTCATAAAAATATTCTATTTGTTTTGACCGTGGGATTTATTTTAAATTAATTAATGAATCTTCTATGTGTTGAATTTGGTAAAATAGAAATCATTTTTGAATTCAGAATATCAAATATATTGTAGGTTGATGTTTTGGTAGTTTTCTGAAAAACATCAATTTTTTATGAATTGTGACACCACTAAGTAGTAGTTAAAACAGACCCATTCCATTAAATGAAATTTTACTGCTTCTATAGATTAAATTTAAAAAATCATACATAAATTGTTGTAATTATTATGTATAATTTGGTTCAATAATCTGAAAATAAATTTTGGTGAATATTGACTTTTGACTTTTATATACCGTGGATAACGGTGATTTGGGTGATTCAAGGTAAAAAGAATATTGTTAAAATACAAAATTGCCTTAACACTAGACCAAACCATATTTTATGATACATTTACAACCATGGTCTTTTTTGGGACGATTTAGGTAATCCATGGAGCCACATGGGAGTCATAATGACACTTTAGATTAATTAACTTAAAGTAATGATAAAAATGATTCAAACATATATCTTTTAGTAAATAAATTTTTACATGGGGTTATATAAGTTATCTTTTCTACTATAAATATTAATTGGAATTATAAAATTATTTCATACATCATGGTATTTTTTATAATATTTAGAGATCACATACATTAAATTATTTATGACATAATAATGAGGAAGTATTTACCACATCAATAAAAGATTTAATTAAATAAGATTATAAATACTAAAACAATATCGAAAACCTATCCAATTATTATTGGATGATTTTATTTTGACCATGAGTCATCTTATATTTGAATTTAATTATTTTCTAACCTTTAGAAACCGAATATCATTATATAATAAAATAATATTTTCACACTTTCCTAAATATCTCCTCCTCTATCTTATAAAAATCCCTCATTTCTTACTCATACCTCACATCTCTCAAGCCCCTTGTCTTGTAAAAACCCTGAAAACATAAGCTCCAAAAATCCCTATCCTCATCCTAGAAGAAATACCTTAGGTATATGGAACTTAAAAAATTCCTTTTTGTTCAAACCAAAGGGAGTTACCCAAATAATAGGTAGCAACTCCTCTTAACAGATTTTCTATTATTTTACTTCTCCATCCCCTAAATTTTGTTCATTGAATTCTTTTATAAAAAACCAGTATCCTCAATACTATGATGATTTTATGATATGTATTCAAACTATACTTACAGACACCTCCATCTAATGGGTAACAAATATTCTGTTTATGTGAATAGAAAACTAAAGCTTCATGAAAGGATGATTGATCGATTATCTCTTTCCCCCTCTCATGGTGGCCTTTAGGATGAACCTATATTTATATATGATATATATTTTGTTCATGTTTTCTTTATTCTTCTATATTTTTCTTATATAATCTTTTTATGGTTTCCATTTTGGGTAAACACGATAATTTCATTTGAGAAGTGTGGACTACAACCCCCTCAAAGTGATGTGACTTGTTAATACCATATATGGGACATATAAAGGACAATGTTAATTATATATAAATTATATTATATTTGTATTATAATATATCTATTTATCATTATGTTTTAATTTCATTAAATTATGAAATCTAAATAAAAGTAGCGTTCATGCGTACATATGACTTACCTTCTCAATGAAGGGGGCAATAAATTTCTTATCTACAAAAGGTTATGTACTGTTATAAATACGTATATATATATATATAATATTATTTATATGATATGTAAATCATTAATAACATTTTGGAGTTAATGGAATATTGGCCACATGGACAACTTTTATTTACATGTTGTTGATTTGTGACTCTCAAGTACCAAATATCGACAAAACAACCATTGTTAACATAAATGAATACATAATGTTTACAACAAGGTAATAAGTGATATAAAAGCAATAAAAAACTTTGAAAATGTTCTTAAGCAAGTATGAATTAACATTAATTTATTATTCATGAAATTAAAGAAGAAACGAGTCATGTTAGACATGGGTTAATGGACATCGTCTCAATATCCTTTCATTGAGGCATATTTTGATATTATATATACCGTCTACTTTTACATGGAGTATAATAAAACCCTATGAATTTTACTTTCATTCAAAGGGAATCAATTTTTAACAAAAAGTTTTACTAAATGTGAAATGATATGCTTTGAATATTTGGGGTGACAATGACCTCTCCACCACCGTAATCTTTATTTGGCTTCCTCTATAAACCATAATGTTTTCAAAAATAAAAAGGAAATCCCTTATTCTATTTTTGGGGTTTCAGTATTGAAAATGGTTTTTGAAATTGATTGATTATTTAAATATGTTGAAATTATATCTTATGATTCCAAATTAAATGTTATTAGTTAAATTTTTATATTTGAAATATGTTATTTGTTATGATTTTATATTGGTACATATACATTTGATGGGAGTTTATGTGATAAACCAAAGGATGGGTGGTTCCATGATAAACCTAGATTGGTGGTTATGTTATAACCTCCAATGCATTGGGTTTCGAAGTCAGCCACATGGCTATTCCATTTAGTGGTATTTGTGGAAGTTGAACATATGGTTATTCCACTTAAGAATGTTTTTGTCTCAAGTTACCATTATATGTTATGTGTTTTTATATGGGTTTTATGGTAATATTTTGGTTACAAAAGGGTTTGAAATGAACTTTTTTCATAGTAGAGTATTTACTACCTCCTAAAGGTGAGATGTATTACTTATGATAAAGTATTCACTGTTTACTTTTTGTTCTGAAAAACATATAGGTTTCCTTCTTTCTGTATCCCTTACTGAGCTTTTTTATGCTCATCCCAATTTTTTTAAAATTTTTTCACATGACATAAAATGGAATAGGGTCAAGGATGGGAACAATGAAATGACATGTTGTCTAAAACATGGAACTATAAATGAATCTTTTTTTATGTGTTTTTATTTTTTGAAAAAAAGAAAATTTAGTTGATGTGTCTTCATGTATTATTCAAGTCTTCATACATATGTTAAGACCTAATTCTCTAAAACCTTAAAACATAAAAGATCCTAAATGTCAATTATTCATTTTAATTCAAGATTATGTAACTGTTTAAGACTGGGTCCTTTTAATTAAAGGGTCTAAGGAGTAGGTTTATTCTTGGAAAATTACTTTCTCTCCATTAGGAAGATCCTTCCCTAAGCTAGGAAAATAAAAATTTAGTATGACTTAGGATTAAAAAAATGATTCATTCCATTTCAATATATTTATGTCCCCATGTCATAGGCTATTATCAAGGAAAATTACATTAATGGAATCCAGGGATAAGTCAAATGATAATAAGCATCATGAAATGAAAAATATAATTCTATTGAATGGGGGGTGTGACTCATTAAAACTATCATCCTCTCCCAATTATAAAATTATTTAATTTTTTTTTATAATTATCCCCACTAAAATAAAAATATAAATACATGTATAAAGGGAATTTCATTGAATATAATATTCTCAAACATAAATATTCTCATTGTTGTTTGGGAAATGTTGGAAACCCATCAATGTTGGTGGTCCGGGTCTAAAATGTTTTACCTGTTTTAATAAATCCATGTAGTTGAACTTCATATAGAGGCTAACTGTTGTTAATTATGAATAAATTTCCTTCCTTAAATATTTATTCTTTCGAAAACACAAGAATATTAGTGTCAAATTCTTGAATTTATCTATAAATTTGGACTTGAAATATTCATTCTCTAATATTTTATCTACCTACAGATGGATTCCTAGATAGAATTATGATCTCATATTCAAGCTAGACAACTAGGAATATACAATCCTAATTCATTATATCCATATAACACAAACCCCTAGTAACCACCATGCATATTTTTTTAAAATATGGATATTCCCCATCTAAAATCAACCATGAATACAGAAAAATTGTTAATGATAATTTATTTTCCCCTAGCGAAGATATTATTTATTATGAGCCTTCTAGAAGTAGTTGGATCAGTTCCGAGATCTTCAATATCATCAAATCTACAAATTGTAATAGAAAATTATCATAAAATTACTCGTTCAATAATAATTGTTTCAATCCATCAATATTTACTTAGGTATAGAGGTTATCCAACATTAAACTCCCTAGAGAGGTCTTTCTTCAGCACAATGGAAGATATTTCTCCTCCAGATATCCTATTTATAGTATTCATATGGATGGAATAAATGACTTGATTTTATTATATTCAACTACCTCAGCACATTTAAATTTTTTCATTCTTATATTTTATATCCATGGTGTAATTATACCTTTATTGAAAAAAATTCATTCATAATAACCCTAATTTCAACTGTCATCACAACTTAATAACATGTTAGAGGCTAATGTGAAATAATATATTCACACTATAAAGATATTTTTGAATGATAATATCTATTATCAACAAATATTCAACCATTTAACTCTCAATAAAATCTAATTTCAGGTGTAAAAGAATCCAACACTTTTCAAATAGGTGGCTGAAGTAACTCTAACACTGACCTTATAATAATAAAACTCTTTAAAATATATAATAATTTCTACCCCACTAAAATAAAATTTGTGTTTATTTGGAAACCAATATTTTATATTTTTAAAAAATCCATTATGAATGGGGAATCTAATGGTTGTCCATGATTCTAATGAAATAGATGGGTCTTCAGAAATCAGATCAGGTAAGTCTTTGGTTTCTTTTAAAATGTGTATGGTATAAATATTTAAATATAATATAATATTATATTAGTCATTAATGTGGTGAATATTTATATGAATAAATATATAGATAATTATATTATCAGAGAGTGTCTCCAAGACTATAGATTGTTAAATTTAAAAAAATGTAATGCATCTCTCGATGAGATTGTTTGTTCAATGGATGGGAATCCTTGGGTTCATGACTCCATTAGTATTATTATAACTTCCAATATTTTTGAATGAAACATGGTATTGGATGATATTTCCAACCGGGTTTTGTAATGAAATATACCCATATGGATGTATACTAAGCACTTGGAACAATTAAATCTCTTTCAAAGAGACCATTGTAATTCAATCCATTTTAGACTCATTTAATTTTTCATCTCAATAAATGTAAGTTTACATTTTCATGTACACACCATTCGAAATAATTATATTTTCATTATAATTAATTTTTTTATAGATTTTTAGATAAACTATCTTATAATTTTATGTACTATAAATTTTACAATAACAAATTTAATTCATATGGTTCAATTATCTTACTTTGATGGACCACCAAATAATTCTCTAGAATGTTTTATAATATTATAAGAGGATATATAATAAATAAATTGTAGATGAAGGATATATTTTGTAATATTTATTTTAATAATGATTGAGGTTTGAATTAGTTCCCATTACATAATGATTTCCATGATAAATGAAACATAATTACCCTTGTAATAATGAAATATCATATTTAAATTTTTGGTTTTGTTTTAAAATATTTCATATTATATTATGTTTTCCCCTATTAATATAAATTAAAAAATTATAATTTCATCAAACAAATCACATTTTTATTAAATTAAAAAACTTGAATAATAATTTACCAATTTTAGAAAAAATACATCCAAAGAATTTATAAATTGAGGTATATTATGATCAAAATATTTGTGGTTCACATGTCAATACTAGTTCATTACATTCAATTAAGAAAATAATAAAATCTAATAGAGATAATAATTGTAAATTGTTTATATAAAAAAATTACATATGATTATTAGAATAAGGTATCACATTGATAATTGGTAATCGTCTATACATAATTATGAAAAAATGGATAGATTCTTGTGATAAAAAATAATATTAACTACATAAATAAATAGAGAATGAATTAAAATAGATAAATAACTAAAATAATAATGCATAATGAATGATTTCATAAATTAAAAATGGATTTAGATATGGAATTCAATAATTTATTGGAATTTGTATGACCAGAATCTTACACTCTCTAAATAAATTAATTTGAAAATAGTAGATCTTTGGTATTATACATTATTTAGAATAAATCATTTAAATTTAATATAAAATAATTTTTATCAGTGAAATTTTATAAAAATTTTCATGCATGAAATCAATGAATGAAATTTTATTTATTAAAAAGAATGTTTATAATTTTGGTGTTATTTTTGTGAGGGTGTGGTTTTTTGGTGTTATTCAAAGGAACGACCAAAACAATGTTTGTGATCAAACATTTTGTTCAACTAAATGTATAATTTTAACAACTCCATTTGGAAAATAAAATTGTGAGTTAAAATAAAGAGTTAAAATTATACCCCAAAGTGTATATAGTATATTTTCCCTAGTTTATACAATTAAATATAATTTGTATATTTTTCTCATTGATATATTTGTTAAATAAATAAAACTTATCCTTGATAGAACAAATATTAATATTGTAAAATTTATATTTAATACATAATGTTTTATTTAATGAACCGTAGAGGAAAAATAATTTTTTATAATACTTTTATTCCAGTAATAAACTAATGTAAATAATGGATTTATATCAACAATTTATGCTGGATACTTCAAGTTATAAATGATTTGGTTACATTTTTCCTTCTGAAATATTTCAGGAAAACAAAAAAAATTATTTCTTTTCTTCTCTATGATGATGAATTTTTTGAGAAGGTATTTATGATGTTATATGAAGAATATTGGTAGATGGAAAATAATGAAAATGTGCTAGAAAATATAATTTACCATATTAAATGAGAATAATATAAATATATGGATTCATATTTAGTGATCCACCATTCTATAAAATTATTTCCTAAGATAGACTATTCAACTAATATTTCACAACATATGGAATGTAAATAATTTCTAAATAAATTGATGTATTTAGTTATGGAATGGTATAAATTTTATATTTTGATTTTAAATGATAATATAAATGGTAAATAAGAAATAAATTATTTTAATTTAGTTATTCAGGGAAATATATTTCATCATGTTTGAATGAAATTAGTGGTTGTAAATGGTCCCATGGAAGTATTAAAAAGGATTTTAACTAGTCCATGCATTTCATGTAATAATTTTTTGAAAACATTTGCTATCCAAATGAGAATGTAACATAATGGTATATATTCATTATTTTGACATAGTGTTTTTATTTTTAGTTATATGAAAGATATCATAACAAATGATAATGTTGAAGATATAATTTGATGAAAATAATCAAATTCTAAGTGATGATTTTAAATATTATATTATATGAAGATGATTATAAGTTGTATACAATACAATATACATAATTATATAGGAGGTGGTTATGGTTTTAATTTAAAATTATTCAATATTATAATAAAAATGATGTTAGATATGATCAAATTCATTTTATGATAATTGAAAAGAAGAAATCCATATTAAAGTGAGATATGTTTTAATAAGAGTATAATGTTTAAATTAGTCATAATGAATCCTTATAAGGATGAAAGTTGTTTACATTCACTATATGATTTCAATTTAACTAAATAGTATAAATTTCTAACAAACACAATCCAATATGACAATTTTCTATCACGATCATCTGAATAGATTTTTATTTGGACTTTCCCTATAATGAGGTATGTTGGAAAAAATAAGGTTTTCATATTCATATGTATATATATATATATATTGATTATTGTTTTTTGGTACTCATGTGATTACAAATTGGTGGTTGGAAATAATTTTTAGTATATAATATTCATTGTCTATATGGATAATTTTATATGAGATATATAAAATGGGGATTGATTTAAAAAGTGAGTTATAGAAAAAAAATTGATTCATTAATATAGAAATATCATATGGATATTGAATAAAATAATAATATAAAGATACTTTCGCAAAATTAGAAAATCAAAATAATAATCATTTTCAGAAACGCATTTAATGATGATATAATAATTACATTGAAATTAAGGTCTAAATATATTTGGTAATGTATTCCGAAAGATAAAAAATTGTATTACATGTTATATATAAAAACCAATGTTGTGGGATTTAGACCCCATCATAGTTGATCCTAGAATTAAATGTATAATGATTAACGTTTGAAAAATAATCTTTAGTTAAATGAGTATGGAGTTTAACAAACAATATATAATGAGTAATAAATCCACAAGATGTTTTATAAAGAGAAATATTTTTTTATTCCATGGTCATGGTATATTTTTATATCTTAAGTAAGGATTTTGAACAAAAAATGATATTATGGGAAGGAAAAAATGGTCATGGAATATAAATTAAATCATGTTGTTAGTACCTATATAATTATTAATTGTAAAAATAATTGTTTTGATCGTGGATAGATGATAAGAGTTTATGAATTAATTTTATACCATATGAAAAAAATATTTCATGTGATTATATAGCTATATCATTATGCAGATGAAAATTGTTATGAGGTAGGGTTATCATTGTTCTAAAAGAAACTACTAATTTTTATTTGAAAAATACATCTTTTATTTTTGGAAAACACTCATTGAATTCAGTAAATATTTTTAAGATAAATAAGGATAAAAAAATTTCATATCATGGATGCTTGATATTTTAGTAATGTTTTTCAACCCATAAAATAAGGTTTTAATTTTTATAATTATATAATTAATTTTTTTAAAATAGAAAATAATATTTACATAATTATAATTTTGTAAATCACTGATGTTTTAAAAAATATCATTTGGTAGTGTGGTTGATTGTCCTTAAAGAAGTATATTTAAAACATCCAAATTCCGTCAATATGATCACATATAATATTCATGAACAAATATCAATAAATTTTACAATCAATAATACATAATTTATATATACATATTTATTATATTCAAACTGTAAATACCCATACATTTTTTAATAAAAATACTACTTCATCTAATTAAATGTATTATTATGAAAAATGGTTATATAATATATCTACTTATTTGGTTTTATGATTTTGAATTTCAAAATAATATTAATAATTATTATCATTGCTAATATAATCATTAATAGTGATCACCTGATTTGTATAAATAAAGGGCTTTAACATATAAAATTTTCTCATAAAAATGAAGTGATAGCCTCACCCAATAGAATTTATTCAAACTATTCCCATTTTTCTGAACTCAAAAGGGATGTAGTATCATTGGGATTCTCTCTCGACCAATCCCAAGTCATCTTCAACATGTTAAACATGAATATAACCTCCTACAATATAAGTGGAAGTTGATAGAGATTACCACCCGAGTGATGTTATCAGAGCCACCCCAAGTGTTTGTCACCTTCGCAAATCTTACACTTAGGTATTATGGGGGTATTAAATGTGTTTATTTAACTATACCCTAGAATTATGATTATGTACTTTAGTTTTTTTATAGAATAAAAAATATACATTAATTTTACTATTGTTACATTATATGTAGTTTTTAAATAAAAAATATTAATTTTAGATGGTTTTTAATTAAGAAATATATTTTGATGAATTAATGGATTTTTGAGTTAAATACTATTTTAATAAAATATTAATAAAAAATTATTTATTAAGTATAATTGATCGTATAATTTTTAGGAACACCATTATAATTTTTATTAAGCCTTGAAAATCATTCTTTTTGTCAAGAACAATGAATTTTCGATAAATTTTAGTTTTTATTTTAAAAGTAAAAATACAAATATTTAGATAAAATTACTATCCGTTTTGGAATAAGGGTGTAGAAATTATCCTATAGTGAATTTCTCATAATTTATTGAGACAGTCAATTTTTTTGTAAAAAGTCTATACTGATTAATTATATAATATGTTTTATGACATCATAATGTCCTAATAGTGATGTAGTAAAATACAAAAATGGGGTTTTCAGAAAATATAGTTTTTTCCATTAAACTAATGTGATTTTAGGATTGTTTTATTTATTTTACAAATCTTTAGTGGATCCTCCAATGTTTATAAAATATTTTATCCTTTTTAAATGCTTTCCTTGAGAGTGTGTCTCACCCCACCTAACTAAGACTTTGATTTTAATATGTTCAGACATTGGAAATATAAAATATCTTTTTCACACATATTTTGAAAAAAAACATGGAATAAAACCATGGTTTGGTTTTTGGTTTTAATTATTTTAAAGGGTGGTGTCCAGAACCTAAATAATAATGAATTCCCTATCTTTTCCTATATAAACACACCTAATATTACACTTTTTCTTAACTCAGATCCTTTGGAGCTCAACCAACCACTTCCATAAACATTTTATAATCCTCCAAATGTGCCCCATGCTCCCAATAAGTCTCTCTGAAGCCTATCTCAAGACCATGGGATCACACTTCCATGTAAAGGATTTCTTCCTTTCTAATTTCTGTCCAAATTTCTTTATGTAGTTATACCATATTATTTTTTATTAAAAAGTTTAGGGTATTATTTATCACCTCCCACATACTTCCATTATTATGTTTCAAGGATGAGATACCTCTTCAAATATCATTAATTCTTCCCTTGTACACCAGTTACCATGCTGAAATTTCATAATATATTTCTCTCTCCTCAATCAAAATAAAAAAATTATTTTGTATTACAAATCTAAATTTCATTACATTTGTTGGGAAAATTATCTATATGACCCCCATAAATTCAATTTCATGTAAATTTGACGAGACACCTATTTCTATCTGATCAACCATTTTTATGAATTCTCAGGTCACGCCATTATGCTGCCGAAATTGCACCACAATTTTCCAAGAAAAAGTCTTTTTGTAGTGAATTCCATGCCCATTTCAGTATCAAGGGTATTAAACATCATTCGTATTTAAATAATGATTATTGAGATTAATTTATTAATTCAACATTCCATTATCATGTTATAAATGATGATTATTAATGAATCAATGTTATATGATCCATGTGGCACACTTGTCCATGAAATGAAATGATTAAGAAGAGTGTTTCCTGATAGTGCTCCAATGATTTGGGTAAATATTGGTATCCTGATACATCAAGTGAAATTAGGGTTTAATCATGATAATAATGGTTCTATTAGGGTTTAATAATGCTCCCTAATGCAATGATACTTGTATCATGCTAATATAATGCTAAATATTGTTGCCACATTTCCACGTTATGATAATCAGTGTTTATCATGTATTTATGGTCATTTTATCTTGTGCTCCATTGATATGCCTATTTCCTAATATGCTCTATATTTTTCATGTTATAGCTTGTTTACTCCCTTATTGGGAATTATATTTCACCCTTTTCTTATCAATGTTCTCAGGTTATCCCATGCAATGATACGTTTGAAGGAATGTGTGTGGTCGTGTAAAAGAAGTTTTCAATAATGGTGTCGTTTTTTCTGTTCTAAGTTGTTATGTAATGTTCCTAATCCCAAAAGACACTTTACATCTCGATATTATATCTTGTATCAATTGAATATTTTATGTAATAAATTGTGATTAAATGTGGATTAAAGAAAAGGGTTTTTATCGTTTGTATCAGAGGATAGTTGTAGTTATTTTTGGGAATAATTTTAGAAAACAACATTGAAAGTCATTGGGATAATACAATGTATACTAAAAATATCCATAAATTGTTATCAGTATTGATTAAGTGTTTTATCATGAAAATATATCCTTGTCTCGATACAAGTAGGTAGAGGTAGAAGTAGGACTGTTTTATCTAGGGGTAAACCCCAAAACACCACATTGATCTAGAATCAAACTAGAAATGGTGCTCGAAAATGGGCCTTGATCCACTCTTGGTTATGACACACATGGAGGATATTATGTTTTTAAATCAAAAGTATAGTACAAACAATTAATTACAAAATAAAAAAAATCCCCTATGAATATGTGTTGGGATGTAGATTATGGTCCACATAGATTGAAGCCTATAAATTCATAATATTAGGATTTAAAAGTAATTTATAAGTCATACTTTATTTTTTGGATTTTGCATTATATGTTACCCCCTAACTTTTTTTTATTCTATATAATGTTAGGTAATAGGATAAATTGGACTAAACACCAATGTGAAGATCAATGTGATGACTATTCTAATGAGATTCCCAATCTGATGGGAGCGGGAATCAATGAAATTATCATGATAATCTCTCAGTTAACTAAATTTTTGAAAAGGAAAATGGGTCAACAAGAACATTAAACACCCCAATGAATTAACATGTAAAAATTCTGAGCTTCAGGAGACAAAATCACTCATAATTTTAATGGATCATCAGATATGTCAATCATCGATCAATGGATCAACTCAATTGGGAAGGTCTTATCCATCCATAAATGTTCTGAAAAAGAGAAGGTACTTCTCAATGTTTATCGTATGGGGGGTAAAACTAATCAATGGTGTAAATTGATCGAAAATATGAATCCTAAGGAGGAGAAAGATGTGTTAGAATGGAAGGGTTTATGGAAAATTATATTTCACAAATATTTTCCTTGCACCCTCCAACTTAAGATGGAACGGGACTTCCTTTCACTCAAAAAATATAATGAAAAAAATATCAAAGCGTACAAGAAAAATATTACATTTCATGGATGTTATTCCTTTGGAATTTCCATTAACCTCGGAGGCATGGTATAACACATCATTGGTGGACTAAAACCTAACCAACAGAAGGCCCTAGTTATCTCTGAATTTGATGGTTATGAGGAAATTGTCTAATGTTCTCTCAAAGTTTAAATAAATATCAGAAAATTTGAAGGTGTTAATGGGGATTAAAAGTTAATTGTGAAATTAAATTCAGTCAGTCTGATGGATAAATAAAATAGTTCTATGAAAATATAGCATGTGACATGCCAAAGGTGCGGAATGAAGCACCCTAGAAATTGCCTGAAGTGGATGAGGAAATACATCAGTTGTTGAAGAGAAGGGATCCAATCCATTACCACCCGACCAGAAAAATCCAGAGCCATGAAAGAAGAGTGGAACTCCCTATTCGACCCTCAATGCATTTTTCATTTATTCAACATCAAATAACTAGGGCACCTTGAAAACCAGTTCCCTATGAAAATAGTTTTTTGAGGAAACCAATAGCCTCCATGGTAACATGGTTGTGCTTTTTCCTTAACTAACACAAATGTGAACACTGTCAATGAAGTGGTGATAGGTACACTAGTTATTAATTAAATAATATATAACATACATTTTGATTCTTGTTATATGAATTATTTTATATCTATAATTTATAGTTGAACAATCCGAACACCACCACATGTTATGGAATTAAATATGTCTGCAAGAATAGAAAATGGGGAAATCATTTCATCCAATGAATATTACTCATTCTCGATCATTATTTGTGGAATGATTATTCGGAAAAACCCCATCATACACCCTATAGTGGAATTTGGTGCAATTTATGTCATTTATTATCTTTAATTATATAGATACATAACCAATTACCGTGATAAGGAAGTCACACTCTATATTGTGAATCAAACCCTGATTTTGTACAAGTTTGGGGAGAAAGATGAACATTTTTAACACCACTATATCATGTGTGGATATTACTTCCCTTGGATCATGCCTATCTGGATTCTATGATTGAGTCTATGGATGCAACCATCCTTGAAGACATGCCTATTGGGAGGGAATTTGCTGAAGTGCTTCTCGAGGAATTTCCTAGCCTTCCTCCAAGAATAGATGTTGAATTCACAATTTACCTTATACATTGGGCATTACCAATATCCAATAATCCATATTTAATGGATATTATAAAGATTGAGGAATGTAAGAAAAAACTATATAAGAATCTGGATAAAAGGTATATACACCAAAGTGCTTCACCATGGGGTGCACGATTCCTCTTCTTCCAGAAGAATTATGGGTAAATGCACCTTTTAATTTTTTATTATGATCTCAACAAAATCACGATAAAGAACAAGTATCCTCTACCAGAAATTGATGAATTTTTTTATCAGCTACGTGGATCTCAATACTTCTCCTAGGAGGATTTATAAAAAGGATATTAACAAGTAAGAGTAAAGAAGGAGGATATCCTCAAAACTGATTTTCATACAATATTCGGGAACAATGAATTCATAGTAATGCTTTTTTAAGTCACTAATTATATATAAAAAATAATGATCATGATGAATAGACTCCTTAGAGATCACCTTGACAAATTTTTGGTAGTCATTATAAATGATATACTATAAAACCAAGGAGGATCATGAGAAGCATCTTAGAAAAGTAATAGAGACCATGAAAAAGGAGAAGCTCTATGAAATGTAAACCAACTGTGGCTTCTATTTTAAATATCTCTCATTCATGGGTCATATCATAAAAAAATAGGATATCTATTGATCCCTCCAAGATAGCTGAAATTGAGGGATGGTTGAGGCCAACATCAGTAACAGATATCTGTAGCTTCCAAGGGTTAGCTGGATATTATCACCAATTTTTTAGGAATTTATCACAATTTTCAAACCCTCATACCAAAATAACATAGAAGTTAGTAATGTTTTCATAGAGTTATGAATGTGAAGAGAGCTTCACATAATTGAAAATGAGGCTTATCATTTCACCCATGCTCACACAACCCAAAAGTTGAAAAAATTTGCTGTATTTAGTCTTGCATTGAAGAAGGGATTGGTTGTGTGTTGATGAAAAATGTAAAAGTCATTGCCTATGATTCATGGTAATTGAATGTTCATGAGAAAAATGATCCAACACATGATCTAGAGTTGGCTGCAGTAATCTTCACTTTAAAAAATTGGCGCCATTACCACTTTGTGTAGAAGTGTGAAATGTACATGGATCACGAAAGAATCATGTATATATTCCCACAAAATGTTTTAAATATGCAACAAAGAAGATGACAAGAAATGATCAAACACTTTGAATTAATTATCCATTACCACTGTGGGAAAGCGAATAAGGTGGTGGATGAACTATGTAGAAGGAACCAAACAACTCTCTCATTGTTGAGAATTGAAAAGGATCATTTAATCTTAGATTTGATGAACATTTAAATGATAATCATAATAAATGGAACAACATCAATCCACTAACAAATTAATGCTCAATTGTCTCTTTTGGAAAGGTTAAAGGATTCTCAAAAGGGTTATGTGACAATTCAGAAGAAAGTGGAAACTACCATAAAAGGTTAATAATTGGAGGTAAATGTTAATGAAGAAGTAATTTTGAGATTTGAGACAATACTATGTGTTCCATTACATCACAAGAAAAAGAAAAAACATTTAGATGATGCACATAGATCAAATTTATCCATTCAACCAGGAAACACAAAGATGCATCAAGATCTCTGGGAGCATTATTGGTGGTATAACATGAAGAAGGAGATCTATGACTATACATCATGGTTCATGGTATATCCACATGTAATTTGTGAGAGGCAAATTTATATGGGTATGATTCATCCAGTACCCATAACATCATGGAAATAAAAGAAAATCACTATTGAAATTGTCATCAGGCATCTAAAGACATCCAAAGGAGTCAATGATATCTGGGTTGTTGTTGATCATCATACAATGAGTGCTCACTTCATTGAAATTAGAGAGGATTCTCATTGGATCAAATGGCACAGATATATATTAGAGAAGTGGTAAGGCTTTATGGAGTACCACTATCAATAGTATCTGATCGAGATCTATGATTCACATCTATGTTTTGTAAAAATCTTCATCATTCTCGAGATACTAAGATGAACATCAGTATATATTATCATCCTCAAACTAATGTCCAATCTGAATGGACTATCGAAACACTTTAGGGCATGTTGAGACAATTCTCAATTATCTTAAAAAGAGGATGGGATCAAAATCTTCCTGTAGTACAGTTCTCATATAACAAAAATTTCCACTAAAGCATCCAAATGGCTCCTTAGGATGTCCATTATGCGAAGAGGTGAAGAACAACAGAATGATGGAATAAAGTTGGGGAGCATAAATTCCTAGGTCTAGAAATACTCGATGAAATTGAGGAGAAGGTTAAGACCATCCAACAACACATTAAAGCTGCATAGATTTGAGAAAATATCTATGTGGATAATTGTTGATGAGTCCAAGAGTTTTATGTCAGGGAAATGGTATTCCTCTACTTATTTTCATAGATGAGAGTAATGAGATTTTGGAGGAAATGAAATATTATTCCAAGTTACATTGGACCTTTTGAGATCTTGGATTGCATTGGAGCAATAGCCTATCGACAACCATTCACACCAAACTTATCTCTAGTACATGACGTATTCCACGTATAATTCTTGAGGATTTAAATACCTGACCCATCACATGTACTCAATACAGAGGTGGTACCATTATAGAAAGACCTCTCCTATTAAGATAATCTAGTGAATATATTAGATCATAGGGAACATGTTCTTTGAAATAAAACAATTACCCTCATGAAAGTTTTCTGGATAAACCACATGTTTGAATAGATAGTGTGGAAATTATAGGAAGTGATGATGCAGAGTTAGCCACATCTATTTTAATATTGGTAAAGGATATTTCATGTGAGAAATTTAATAAGGGGGGAATATTGTTGTGACAAAAACTATTATTAATGATAATTCATATTGATCTATTTAAATGATTTATTATATAAAATGGTTATATAAATTATGCACATCCTTGGTTTTAATATTTTGAATTTCAAAATACCATTAATTATTATAACCATTTCTAATACAGTTATTGAATAATGATCACATGATTAGTTAAATATCGGGATTTAACAAATCCAATTTACTCAGAAAAAGGAAGAAAAGACCTCATCCAATATAATTTCTCCATACAAATCCCATTTATTAGAGCTCATAAAGGTGGTAGAGTCACTGGGTTTCTATCTTGACAAATCCCAAGTCGAGCTTTAACACGTTATTCTTGAATAGAATCACCTACATGAGAAGTGTAATTTGATAGAGGTTACAACTTGAGCGATGTTATTTGTGCACCCCAAGTGTCGGACAACATTTCACACCATACCCTTAGGACTTATGTGGGTTTAATAAGGGTTTAAGTAAGAAGAATTTATCACAATAATTATGTGTATTATTTTTGTATAAAATAATGATAATACATTCATTTTATTATTGTTAATTTTTAAGTAGTTTTTAAAGAAAAAATAGTATTTTTAGTTACTATTCAATTAAGAAATTTATTGTCATGAATTTATGGATTTTTAATTAAATTATATTTTAATAAAGTATTATTAATAAATTTCATTTTATATATAAATGATCATATAATTTTTTGAAATACATTTGTAATTTTTATTTTGTTTTTAAATCCACTTTTGCTAAAACCCGGAAATTTGGTTAAATAACATTTTTAATTTAAAAGAAAAAATTATTATATTTATGAAATTATTTAGATAAAATTAATATTATTTTTTTTGAATCCAGACATCGATATTATCAAATGGTTAATTTTTCATAATTTTTTTAGACAGTCAAATTTTTTGGTAAAAATTAAATACTGTTTAATTATATAATCTGTTTTATGACATCATAATTACATAATAGTGATGTAATAAAATATTATAAATGGGTTCTTCGGAATATATATGATTTACCCTTTAAATAATGTAATTTTAGTTTTGTTTGATTTATTTTACAATTCATTAGAGACCCTCTAAGGATTATAATAAATTTAAAGCTTTTAAAATGTTTTCCTTTAGAGTGTGACTCACCTACACATAAGAAATAATAATATTTTATGACATTTGTAAATTGTAATTATAAAATATTGTTAACAATCCCCATTGATAAAAATGATTGTAAAAAATCATGGTTTGTTTTGTGGGTTTGATTAGTTTAATGTGTTGTGTCCAAAACCCATATAATAAATAATTTTCTATCTTTACTTATATTAACACACCCAAGCTCCCACATCCTCTTCACTCAATGACTTTGAGATTGGCTAACCCCTACCCTCCTCTCTCTATAATCTTCCCAAGGATCCAAATTTTTGAATAATCCTCTCTAAAGCCTCTCCCAAGAATTTGGGGTCACATTTCTAATTAAGGGATTTCTGTGTTCCTCATTTTTTTCAAATTTCATTATGTTGTTATAATTTTTTTTCAATTTCAAATGTTTGAGAATGATTTCAAAACACCACCATACTTATATCCCTATATTTTAATGATGATATACCTCATTATCTTTCATTAATGCCTCCCATTTACACCTGTTACCATGCCAAAATTCTAAAAGAAATTTCTCTCTCCTCATTTATATTCAGGAACATATTTTGTTTTGTGAATCTAAATTTCATTACATATATTGAGAAATATATCTTTATGAAACCAATAATTTCCATTTTATTTACATATTATGAGACACCCCTTTATCTCTCATCAACCATTTTTATGAATTCTCTAGTCACGCTATTATGCTAGTGAAATTACACCGTGATTTTCCACGTCAAAAAATCAAGGTTAATCACCATTATACACATATACTTATTGATTATAAAGTTTCATTTATTAATTACACCATATTGTTTCTTGTAATAAATTATTATGTTTAATTAATCCATTCTATATGATCCATGTGGCACACTTATGTAAGAAATTAAATGATTCAGAAGGGTGTGCCTTGATAGTGCTCCAATGACTTGGGTAAAGATTAATATAATGATACATCAATAGAAATGCTTGTTAACTCATTATAATTCAAGTGAAATTCGGGTTTAATCATTCTCCAATTGAAATGATACTTGGTTCATGAAAATATCATGTTAAATGGTGTTTCTACATTTCAATGTAATAATAATACTGCTTTATGTTTCCATTATGTTCATGTTTCTCTTGTGCTACATTGATATGACTATTTTCCAACATGTACTATTTTCATCATTTTATGCCTTGTTTACTCCCTTACATGGATTTATATCTCACCCTTTTCTTCCGAATGTTCTCAGGTTATTCCATTCAATGATAAGTACGAAGGAATGTCTGTGGTCATGCAATAGAAGTTTTGAAAAAATATGTTGTGTTTTATGTTATACGTTGTTATGTAATGTTCCAAATCCCCAAGACCCATGACCTATCTTTCTTCTTTCTTATAGAATGTGATTATTATTGGAAATAAATTAGGTTTTTGTGTGAATTAATGATCATGGTTGTAATAGTTTGTATCAGAGGATATGTTTAGTTTTTTGGGGACTATGATTAGAAATAACTATTAAAATACATAGTGATAATATAGTGTATAATAATAAAAAATCTCTAAATTAGGGTGAGTATTGAGTATGTGTTTTATAAAGAAAACACATCCTTGTTTGGATACGAGTAGGTGGAGGTGGCTATGGCATAGATTTATATAGTTTTCAATCCCTAAAACCCCATTTTTAGATAGACTAAAATGAGAAATATACCTCAAAAACCATCCTTACTATACTCTTGGTTTCAAAACTACATGGGGATATGCATTCGTAAACACATAAGCACAAAATGTAACATTATTAATGGAATAAAAAACAATTCCCCTATGAATTAATTTTGGGATGTAGATGATGGGATACATAAATTGAGGCATATATATTCACATGTATAGAAAATAAATGTTATTTAAAAGTCCTCTTTTTTTGCCTTAGGATAACCTTTTTTGTGTTACCCATGACTATACATTTATCCGATCCAATGGCTGGTAGTAGGAGGAATACGGAAAGCAACAGATTCTAAGATCAATCTGAAGACTGTTCTAATGAGATTCTCAATGTGATTGGAGCAGTAATCAAAATCTATGTCACGATAATCTCTCAGTTAACATATAATTTGAATAGAAACAATGGTCAAGGGGAAAATTCAACCACCCCCAAGAAATAAAAAGTAACAATTGATAGCTTCAAGAGAAAAATGCCTCCTACTTTTAATGGATCTTCTAGTCCATCAGTCACTATACAATGGATCAACTCCATCAAGATGACCATCTTCATCCTTTAATGTTCTGAAAAAGATAAGGTTATTCTCACTACATATCATATAGAGGGTGAAGAATATTAATGGTGGACATTGATCAAAAATATTAAGCCTGAGGATGATATTGAGGTGTTCGAATAAAATGATTTCCTTAAAATTCCTTTTGAAAAATATTTTCCTCGCACTCTCCGACTTAATTTGGAAAGGGACTTCCTTGAACTCTTGTAAAATGATAACAAATATATTGGAGGATAAAAAAGATAAAATTACAAGGATTTCATGATATGCATCCAAATTTTTTATTACCCCTGAATTCAAGGATGACTGCATCGTTGGTTGCATAAAACCATGCCTACAGAAATCCCTAGCGATCCGTGACTTCATGACATATTAAGAATATTTCCTATTTTTCCTCAAAGTTGAAATTGAGATCGACGAATCTCAATAGTATTATGGGGATAAGAAGCATAAAGTGGACTTTAATTTTTCCAGTCTGATATATAAATCAAGTGGTTCTATGAAAATTCAGCACCCCACTTTCCAATGTTGTGGAATGAAGCCCCCTAGAAATTTCCTGAAGGTGATGAGGAAATGCTTTAGGTGTGGAAGACATGGGCACCTGGCCATTAACTACCAACAAAAAAACCCATGGTTCTACTAAAGGAGAGGAATTCTACATTAGACCCTCCAGCCATTAATAATTACTTCAATTGCAAAGAACCGAGGCACATTACAAAACCAGGTTCCTAATCCAAGGGTTTTCAGTGGAACCAACAAACTCTAAGGAGGCATGGTCATGAATTTTCCATCTCTAATGATGAAGTGAACCCTGAAAATGAATTTTTGACAAGTAAAAAAGTTATTTATATATGAATAGAGAACATACCTCTTGATTATGGTTCTAAAAATTCATTTTTATCCTGAATGTTTAGTTAAACAATCCCAACCCCACCAAAAGTTATGGAATTAAAGATGTTGGTGAGAATATAAAATGCGGAAATCATTTCATCACAAGAAATGAGATATATGTGGATCCCTCCAAGACAGCTACAATTGAGGGATGGCTGAGGCCAACATAAGAAATGGATATTGGTAGCTTCATGGGGTTAGCATGATATTATCGCCGATTTTTGAGAAAATTTATCACAATTATCAAACCATATTACCATGAAAAATCAAAAGGGAAAAAAGTTTTCTTGGAGTGATGAATGCAAAGACGGCTTCATGGAGTTGAAAAAGAATATTGTGATTGTTCCTATGCCCACACTACCCACATGTAGAGAAAATTATGTGGAATTTAGTGATGATTAGAAGAAGGGTCTAGGTTTTTTGTTGATTGAATATGAAAAATTATTTTTAAATGCTTCAATGAAATTAATATCTTACGAGAAAAAAGATCAAACACATGATATATACTTTGATGTAGTAATAATCACATTAAAATTTTGGTGACATTACATCTTTGGGGAGAAGTCTGAAATATACACGGATCACCAAAGCCTCAAGAATATATTCACACAGAAATAGTTTAATATGCACTAAAGTTTAAGGGTAGTGCAGATCAAAGACTATTAATTCTCAATCTATTTCCACTCTGGGAAAGCGAACATGGTGGAAGATGCTCTAAGTAAAAATCACCCATCAATCCTATCATTGATAAAAATTTAATAGGATTTGATCTTATTAGATTTGATGATGATAGAGATGGGAATCATAAAGAATGGAACATCAAAAATCCTTTCACAAATAATTGTTCAACCATCTATTTTGGAAATGTTAAAGGATGTTAAAAAGGATTATGTGAGAATTGAAAAGAAGGAGGAAACTATCAAAAAAGGGAAATCCTCAGAGATAAATGTTAATGAATATGGAATTGTTAGATTTGGGACTAGACTATGTGTTCTATAAAATCCAAAGTTATAGAATGAAAATTTGGATAATGCACATAGTTTAAATTTCACCATTCTCCATGAAAACACCAAGATGTATCAAGATTTATGAGAAAATTATTGGTGGGATAACATGAAGAAGGAGGTCATTGAGTATACATAAAAGTGCATGGTATGCCAGCATGTAAAGGCTGAGAGGCATAAGTATAATGGGATTATGCGACTATTACCCACACCATCATGGAAATGGGAGTACATCACCATGGACTTTATCAATAGACATCTAAAGTCATACAATTGAAACAATGCTATCTGGGTTGTTTTGGATTGTCTTACAAAGACTGCATAATTAAATGCACTTCGAGAGGATTTATCATTAAATCAACTAGCACAGATATATACCAGAGAAGTTGTAAGGATGCATGGAGTACCACTATCGATTGTATCTAATCTAGAACAACGATTTGCCTGTACATTTTGGAAGACTCTTCAACATTATCTCAATAATGATTTGAACATCAATATAATATATCATCATCAAACAAATGGTGATTTTGAGTGTACAATCAAAACAATTGAGGACATGGTTGGAGCATGATCAATAGACTTCAATGGATTATGGGATCAAAATCTTCCACTATTTGAGTTCTCTTACAATATATGTTTCTACTCAGAAATACAAATTGATCCTTATGAATCCCTTTACAGTAAGTGGTGGAGAACATAATGCATGTTGGGATGATTTTGGCGAGTGAAAGCTCCATGGTCCTGAAATGGTTGATTAAATGGCAGAGAATTATAAGAACATCCAGTAGCACATTAATGGTCCTCAGAATCAGGAGAAGATATCTGCTGATAATCATCTATGAGACCTAGATTTTGATGTTGACGAGATGGTATTACTTCGTATATCACCATGAAAGAGTGTTTTGAGACTTACTAAGAAGGGAAAACTTAGTCCATGGTACATCATCCCTTTTGAGATCCTTGAAGTCATTGGAGTAGTGGCCTAATGACTATCACTCACACCAATCTCATATCTAGTACATGATGTATTCCATGTATCACTATTGAGGATGTACATACCAAACCCATCCCATATACTCAATCCAGAGGTGGTACCATTCGAGAATGACCTCTCCTATGAATAAGATATGGTGTAGATCATATATCATGGGGAAAAAGTTCTACAAAATAATACAATGCCCTTCATGAAGTTGTTATGCAGGATCAATAAGATTGAAGAGGCAATGGGGGAATTGTTGAATGTGGTAATGAAGAGTCACCCACATTTGTTTAATGTGGGAAAAAGAAATTTCGGTGGTGAAATTTCATTTTTGGTGAATATTGTAACAACACAAAACTATTATTGATGAAAATTCATCTTGATCAAATTAAATGTTTGATTCAGTAAAATAGATATATAACATATGAACATCTTTGTTTTTATAATTTTTAATTTCAATATACTATAATTAATTATAACCATTTCCAATATATTCATTTAACAGTGATCACATGGATAGAATAAATATATGGCTCTAAAAATTCCATTTTTCTGAGAAAAAGGAAGTGATGGCCTCATCCAGTACAATTCCTCCCCCACGAAGCCCATTCTTCATAGCTCGTAAAACTGGTAGCATCATTGGGCTTCTCTTTTGATTAATCCCAATCATTTCTTCAACATGTTATGTTTGAAAGGAACTACCTACGGGGTATGTGGATGTTGATAGAGATTACCACCCGAGCGATGTTATCCGAGCCACCCCAAAAGTATGTCACCCTTACACACATTACCCTTAGGTCATAAGATGGTGTTATAATGGGGTATGTAACATGACCCTAGAACTATTATAATGGGATTTTTTTGTTCAAATAATAAATAAAAAACATTCATTTTATTATTGTTAAATTGTTAGTTATTTTTAATGAACATATAGTATTTTTAGATAGTATTCAATTAATAAATCTATTTTGATGAATTAACAGATTTTTGAATTAAATAATATTTGAAAAAAATATTATTTATATATTACCTTTAAAATATAAATGATCGTATACTTTTTAGGAATTAAATTATATTTTTTAATTAGGCATGAGAGAAGTTTTTTTAAAACCCATGAATTTTCCATAAATTTTGGATTTTATATTAAAAGTAAAAATTCACATATTATTAAAAATATTTATATAAAATGAATAAATTTTTTTTAATCAGGGTGTTGAAATTATGTAATGGAGAATATTTCATAATTTTCTTAGATAGTCATATTTTTGTGTAAAAAATAAAAACCGTTTAATTAAATATTGTGTTTCATGACATCACTATGACCTAATAGTTATGTAATAAAAAAATTTAAATGTGATTTTCATCCAAGAAATGTTTTCCAATAAAAAAATGTGATTTTAGGTTTGTTTTATTTTCATTAAAAAGATTTAATGCACCATCCATGGCTTATAAATTATTTTATCCTTTTAAAATAATTCTATAAGAGTATGACTCGCCTCCATAAAAGAATGAATAATATTTTAAGATGTTAGTACAATAGAATTATAAAATAATTTTTTCCAAGCTCACTCTTCCTCTTCACTCAAAGACATTGGAGCTCTAAAAACCCCTTAACTCCACTCTATTGAGTCCTATAAATGCACCCCAAGCTCCTAAGAAGCCACTTTCAAGCCTTTGCCAAGCATGTGGGATCACACTTCAAAGTAAGGGATTTCTTCCTTTCTCATTAAGTCCAAATGTAATTATATTATTGTACCATTTTTTTTCAATTAAAATTGTTGGGGTTTGATTTCATACCTCCCAAATACATACCTAATTATGATTTAATGATTATATACCTCTTTAACTCACATTAATTATTCTCATGTACACCTGTTACCAAGTCAAAATTACATAAGGAATTTATCTCTCCTCATTTACATTCAAGAAAATATTTTTTAATGTGAATCTATATTTCATTACATATGTTGAGAAATTTATATATATAAACCCCTTACAATCAATTTAATGTAAATATAATTAGATACCCATGTCTCACTCATCAACCATTTTTATGAATTCTCATGTCATGTCGTTATTCTGCCCAAATTGCACTGCGATTTTCCAATTCAAAGTCGTTGTTTAGTGAATACCATTCCCATTTCTCATTCATGGTTATTGAAAATTATGAACATTTACATATTTATTATATAGTTCCATTTATGAATTCGAAAATTTATTTATCATGGAATAAATGATAATGTTTAAGGAATCCAGGTTATATGATCAAAGTGGCACAGATATGAATGAAATTAAATGATTATAAAGGGTGCGCCTATATAGAGATCCAAGGCATTGGGAAAAGATTAGTATCTCGTTAAATCATTTGAAATGAGGGTTTATATATTATAATAAATGTTCAATGAGGGTTTACTCAATCTCCATGCGAAATGAGCCTTGGCACATGCTAATATCATGTTAAATATTTTTTCCACATTTCCATGATATAACAATCATGATTTATCATGCCATTATGTTCATATTTCTCATGTGCTACATTGATATGAATATTGACAGAAATGTATTATATTATTCATTTTATGCCTGGTTTACTCCCTTACTGGGCTTTATAGAAAACAAATTTCTTTTAAATGTTCTCTGGTTTTCCCATTTAATGCCAAATAAGAAGGAATGTGTGTGGTCATGTAAAATATGTTTTTAATAACGATGTTTTGTTTTATATTCTATGTTGGTTTTTAATGTTCATATGACCCAATGACATTAGACCACCAGATATTCTACTTTGTTATTAAGGTAAGATTTTAGGTAATAAATTATGTTTATGTGTGAATTAAAGAGAATTGATCTTACTGAAACTATACTAAATAAGAGTTAAATAGATGAGAAGATGTAGAATGGATGATTATGAAAAAATGTGAGTGAATAATGAATATGTTCTGAACATATCTGACTTTAAAAAGGCATACCATAGTAGGTGACTGAATTTGATTAATCTATACTCAATGAAGATAATCATTCATTCATTTAAAATAGTCATAAAGTATCATATTTATGATATTATCAAATTGTAGATATTATTCAGATTCCTTATACTTATTATTGACATGTTCAAGACACACTTCCTGTGTCTAGAGGCATCGTTTAATGAAATTCATAACTATATTTCAACATCATCATATCAAAATTGATAATATGAAAAATTATAAGATTTATGGGATACCACCCATTGATCAGAAAATGGAAATCCACTCTTAAATATTTGATAAATCATATAAATTCATGATTTTATGTTTTTTATTACACTGATTATTTTTTATCACTCTAGTTCTTATCTACATCCTTGCATTAATTGGGATAGAGAAAATAATATATGACAAGATGAGAAATGTTTTAATTGGATATCAACCACAATTTCACCCAATATTCATATCATATATAATATTCCTTATTTTAATGTGCTATTAGTATAGTAATATGAAAAATTACAATTCAATGCTCTATAGAATTCACTCCACACATTACAGATCATTAAGTAATCTATAATATGATTTAATAATTATGGAATCGTGAACATTATAACCATTATATTATGTTCGACTGTATTAATACCAATAAAATAAATTGACAAATTATAATAAAGGTTTTATATTATTAAAATTCATTGACTAATTAATAATAAATATGTTTTCATTTTGTTTTAATTTCATTTTCTCTCTTAGAAATATGGTTTCTGAAAAAATAATTTTAAATAACTATTTCTTGCTGAAATTATAAGAAATTGCTTCATTTTTTTGAAATATTATTCAAGGAAAAGAGAAAGTTTATTAAAAAAATAAATACTATATTATCATGGGATGAAATTTTTGGTTTTTTCTAATATTAAAATTTAAGTGAATAGTGATGATGTATATATTTTTTATAATGATGACATTTCATTTCATTAAATAAATATTATAAAATCACTATAATGATTTTAATTATATATTAATGTAATGTAAGTCCCATTAATATTAGAAAATCCAACTAATTATATATTAATCATCATTATAGTTGATTTTGGTATAAGTTGAATTTTGGACTATATGTGTTTTAAAAACTGTATTTATGCCCATAATGTGCTTTTGTCTTAATAAAATTAATTAATCCCTATTTTTTAATATATTTATTTAAATTAACAAATTATATTTTAAATCAAATAATTTTCCATTGATGTTTTTATTTTTAAAATTTAATGTATGTAAGTAAATTTATTTTTATGCTTTTAATATTTTTTTAAAAAAATCGTTTTTATTCTGTTTTATGTTCTTATTTAAAAATAAATTCTAACACTAATAAAAATTGAAAATTTTAATAGATTTTAAAATTTTAATCAATATGATAAAAAAAATAATACAATTAACATACATATTTAATATAATAATTATAAAAATTTTAAATTTTTTTTTTCAACTATAATGTTTATAAAAATTGTTAGGGTGTTAAACTGATATATAAGGGTGGGAAATCCACATAAAAAGTTATAATTTTTAATATAAATATATATGTAATAAATATAGCGTCCAAAATTCCAATTCATTTCCCTTTGGTGGCACTTTCATGTGAAAGAGACCATATATATATAATTCTTTTTATTTCTATGTGTGTCACTCACCTAACATATAAAAGGGAATCTCTTAACAACTTCTATTAACAAAATATTATCCTTATATATTGAACATGTACAAAACAACAAAATTACATTATCCCTTCCATTAATCATCGTGATTAGTGTAGTCTTCTATGATAAATATATTAATTATTACCAAGTAATTTGAAGGAGGTACCATAAAGAAGAGGACATTAGAGTATTTTCCAATGAATAAATAGATAAGTTAGGGGTTCTTTGGCTCCATATTTTTTAATGAGATATATTATTTTTGAAGAAACGTTTTATGTTAATGAGGTTTATAGACTTCCTCATTGACATTTCATATCATATATCAGTGTTAATTAATGATAATTTTGTTACAATTAAAATTATTGCTTGAAATCTAGATTGATTTGAAAGACCTAAATGTTGAAAGGGTTTGTGATACCAAATTTTCATCATTAATAAGTATTTACAACTATAAAAACATTCATTGATGTTTCGTATTCTTCAATGAGTATGTGATCGTATTTTATAACATTTTTTCTTTCTCTGGATGGTTTAGGAATATGATGATAAAGCATTAATTAAAAAAATTCTCATTCAAATATTTTAATATTAGATGTAATGATTAATATTTTCATTATATTTTGGAATAGATATAAATAGTATATGATTATGTGATTAGATGGACACTTATATTATTCTAATTAATTGAGTATTCAATAACAGTTTATGATCCCAAATGGTACAATATTAGTTATATAAATACACAATGTGGTAAATGGGTTGTTATCGCAAGACCAAAAGATGGTGCATAAGAGGTTATTCTAAGACCAAAATTAGAATGTGGTTGGATAGTCCATGCTACTCATTTTAGGAATGTATTGTTGGGTTTTTAAATCATTATAATAATATGATTACGATTATTCCACACTAAAATTCCAAATAGTATTATAGGATGTTATGACCTTATTATTCTCTAATTGATCATGTTATTTGATTCCAATGATATAAATTTCAAATCATGTTCCAATATTCATCCCACAACTCATGAATGTGATATATGAATTATGAATTAATTTTTTTTTCCTGCAGTTATCATACAAATATGATCTTCATATTCTTACATTTTATCCTTTATTTATATCTTTATTTTTTACACTTGATTATCATCCATGTTCAGCATTTATTTTTTTTATTTTTCCCCTAGATATGAATAAATGAATTAATTATGTTATTACTAATAAGGGTGATAACTTTGATGTATTGAATTTGAGACATTATAAATTATTAATGTACATATTTTTTATGTATCCATTCCTCTAAAAACTCTAAAGAGCAATGGTTTCGGTGTCGATCAAAATGAAATAAAATGATTGTTATTATATAATGATATATTATTAATATTTTAAATTATTGGGGCTCATTACTTTGTAGAAAAAATAAGATTAGTTAATTTGGGAAACAAGGATAGAAGACATTTGTGAGAACCGTTATTATAATTCAAATTATAGAAGAACATACTTTTTAATGATAAGAAGTGGATTTTGGACTTTCTATATAACAAATAAATTTATAGACAATAGAAATTGTATGTTTATGTGGAAGATATGTTAATATGGTCAACAATAAAGAGGTAATATTTGGTATTAACTCAATTTCCACTAATGCAGGATGAGGGGGCCTATGAATACACAAATTAAAAAACATTCTCAAGGGATATTATTAGGCTAATTAATATTTATTTATAATATAATATGAAATATTTTAATAGACAATGACCTTTAATGGCATATGTTAACCTAAGGTTTCATAGATTGAATTTTTTTTCCATGATTTATAAATTTTAAGATTGATTTTTCATGATCATATGATTACCAGATATTATAAATAATTATTATACAGTGGTTTTATTTATTTGTTAATGGATTGAACTATGATGAATATAATTAACATTGAATTTAGTAAAGGATGATATAATGATATTACTAATGATAAACCAATTAAAATGTGAGACAGAATGTGAAACCCTCTTAATATTACTAACCATATATAATGATATATTATAAAAAACCCTAACAGAGGTGTGTTTTTGGATTAACCAAAAAATATAAAAATGGATTCTTGCAATACATGTAGAAGAAATAATATTCAGGATTATATATTAAGACAATGTGGGATTAAGAACAAATATAAATGACTCAAAAGAGATGTAATATGTTTTGGGGATGAAATTTCTGACCTAGATCATGCAAATTCCAGGGAAAATGAAATATTTAATTGAGGGAAACTGTGTACATCATATGGTACCATTTATAGTTTGGTGTATTATGTGTATAGATCATGGGAATTATTTGACTAAATGGCCTAATAAATGAGAAAACACATACAATATGTAACACCCCACGCTTCTACGGTACGCTTCTCTTTGAATAATGTGATTGCATGTGTTGTACGCAACATCAAGTTCTAACACACCACAACCAATCAAAATAGCCGTTATGAATATTTATACCGAATTTTTTAAATTATATATATTTTATATTTCAAAATGGATTTCATTTTTGGTTTCAGAATATCGAAATTATCCTAAGATGAATTTTTGGTATTTTTCTGAGAACTTCCAATTTTTATGAATAGTGAAAAATACTTAAAAACAACTTTTTTAATCAAAATAATTTATAGTGATAAATTATATTATTGAGTGGTTTCAATGTATAATTAGAATATATTTTTACCATTTTATCCAATGGTGTTCATTAGAATTAATTTCAAATTGAAATTGGACATAAACAATTGTCAATCTTTTGATATATATTGTATCTTAAAAACACGCTATTTGTTGTGACAGCGGGAATTAGTTATAAAATTAATTAATGAAACATATATGTTTGGAATTTTTTAAAATAGAAATCATTTTTTAATTTGTAATATCAATTATAGCTTAGGGGGAAATTTTGGCATATTTCTGAAAAACGTCAATTTTTGATGAATAGTGAAACTACTAAGTGGTAGATAAAAAACTGAATTTTTCATAAAACATAATTTTACCGCTTCTGTGATTGGAATTTCAAAAATCCGAGACACAAGGTTAATATCAAGAAGTAAAATGTGGTTCAATGATTTAAAAATAATTTTTCGTGAATAGTAAATTTTTACTTTTATTTACCACGGTTAAAAGTAAATTGGGTAATTAAGGGTTAAAAGGATATTAATATTACCCTAAAACATGTCCTAATTCTATTGGACAAGTTTATCTCGACCAAAAACAACCTTAGGAATAAAATATTATCATTCAGGTCCATGTGGATTAGATTAAAACATTTATTATTATTTAATTCAATGAAGAGTTAAAAGAGTTAAAATCAATGTTTATATACTAAATAAAATTTAATATAGGGTTATACAAAAGATATATTCGATTGTAAATATTCATTATAAATATTAAAAAAGTTCATACATAATGATATTTTATTTATAATTTTTAGAAAATAAATAATTTAATTTATATATGACACAATGATGATGCAGTAATTACCATAATAGTGAAAAATTAGAATAATTGATATTATAAATAACAAAATAAATTTAATTTGAGACTTTTTATGAATTAAACTAATTTTATAAGATGATATGACATATTAGGATTGATTTAATTGACTTTTTCCAATGTAATCATTCTGTTATGAGTTTCACAAAAATCAACTATTGAATGGTGTCAAAATTGACATAAAAGAGTTTTTAAAACAAATACTATATTATTAATTGATATTAAATTCATAAAAATCTAATGCTTGGCCAAGATACATATATCATGATAGGTGTATCATTAATGGACCACTTGGGGGTCTCTTGGATGTATATAGTATGTTTATTAACTATATAATATAAAAATACAAATTGGCATGGTAAATGTCCAACTAATTATCTTAGAGTTAAAAATAAAATATAAGGTTAATATAGTAACCCAAACCTGTCTAAATTCTATTTTTTTAATGTTTTTAGACCTATCCTCATCCTAACCTTTTAATAATAAACTTTAGAGCCATTAGAAACCGAATATGAATTTATTATAAATTAATATTTCTAGCGTTTCCAAAGGTGCCACTCACCCCTCTTATAAAAGGGCACTCCTCCTTCTCATATCTTCACACCTTAAAAGCCTTTTGGTTCGGCCAACCCCTGTCCAAATACTTTCTCAACATACCTCACTAAATCCTAAAGTCCTTAGTTTGATCATAAAGCCAACCTATGGAGCCATTTTGATCAAATCAAAAGGACGAACCCGAAGAAGAGGTAATGATTTCACCACCCTTTTCCATGTTCCTTTCTTCGTCCACTTCTTCTTCTTTTGTTGTTACCATTCTAAAATAATACCTCCAGTATCATATATATACTGTGATGTTGTTATAAATATGGTACAACCATATTCAGTATTCTATCCATCCTTTGAATAACATGTCACAATACGTGCGTATGTACGACTTACCGTCTCCACGTCGTGGTGTAATTGTTATTCAATAAATTATTATTTGGATGGGTATAATAATGATGTGTAATTCTTGTAAATAATAAATGTAACATGATAATGATTCTGTATATATGATATAACATCCAATTATATATTATTTTAATATCAAAAGAGTGGTATTGTCGCTCGTGCGTACGTACGGACTACCGTCTCCACGAACGCAATGAGATTCATTCACCATCATATCCATTCAAGTATAATTCTTATTTGATGATTAAAAATAATATTTAAGGAATTTATATCATTATGTATATGAATAATATAAATCCCATTAATAAAAAATATGGCTCACAAAATAGAGAATACAAAGTAAAATGAACCCGTTAACAACTGAAATGATGATAATTCTAAGATATTATTAACAAATCAATGTTAAAAGATCATATATGTTTTCATATTAATGTATATGATTATTTTATAATTAAATAACAATTATTTCACCATTATAAATGAGCTTAACCTACCGTTGGCCAAGGAAAAAGTACAAATTAAGGGGTTTCTTTTCTCAATTTTAATTCCTTGAGAATTCCATTGTTCACCACTTATTTATTACATTTGGTGTATGATTACTTCCCATGATTGTATTCATTGAGTAATATACTTTAATTTATGGGTATTTAAATCATAATTGTATAATCCTTCTTTCATGGGTGTATGTTTCATAAGTTATCAAATCGATAAGGGAATTTGAAATTTCAATTCCCATTTATTCGGCTTTACGCAAAATCCATTGATTATTTTACTCCAAGATTATGTGTGGAATCACTATTCATTTTCTTATGTCATGATTTCCACTCCCCTTTTATGTGGATATACTTTTGATACACATAATCACTCCATTGATAATTCTCAAGTCATCTATATGAATCTGATAAGAGTAATTTTAACTCATTCTCCATTTGTTGAGTTAAATATCCAATTCATTGGTGTTGTTTTTACAAGATTATGTGTGAATGTTCATTGATTGTTTTACACTGAATATCCAATCATATTTAGTGTATTTATATTTGTCACACATAACTATGTAGTTGATTTATCCTTAACCTAAGTGTACGACCTTTATGAGAGATTTCATCTCAATTTACATTCCATTGAGACTTCTTTGTTGATATACACCAAATCACTTTTATGTGGTGTATATAATGTACTTTTACATAGTATATCATGAATCACTTTATTCTCATGATATTAAAATATTTTTATTACCTCAATAATTTGTATACAAGTGTCTCTCTCTTGGATAGAAACTCTAACTAAAATACCATTTTTGAATGATTTAATGACTTATTATTCTAAATATTTCTCATTAATGTACATGTTTTAAAAATAGGTTTAACGATTTATTTATATGGACATTATAGTTTTAAAATTAAAACTCCTTTTAAAAGTTTCAAAGTGGTATGGGACATTTTATTCAAAAAATTTATTTTTAAATGGCTTCTTAACAAATAGTGTGACTTTTAAATGATTTCAAGGAAAAGGGGGATATTTCTCTCAAATGGTTTTGATAATTATTTTCATCTATGTCAACATCCTTCATTATTCTTGATTGAGGTTAATGTGATACAATACAATCTTCCATATTGTATCAAACGAGTTATGTTTGACTGTGGATGTGATATTTTTATACCATTCATGGTTTGTAGTTAAGGTATTGACATTTCGTATACTATTTTTAATACGAATGTTTATGTTATGTTTAAACCTGTTCATATGATGAATGCATTGGAGTTAATAAGTGACGGGTGGAGCCCGCTATAGCTCCGCGATGAATCGGTAGGTCTCATTAGACAAACTAGTGTCTTCACACAAGGCCTTGGAAAAATCTTATTTTTAGTCTTGGCACGAGGCCTTGGCTATGTGGTTATGATAGTCTGGCATTTTGCATTCCATCATTATGAAAGTGGTTATTGATATTTCATGTGATTATTCTATTAGTAGAATATCCATGTGAATAAGTAAATGTCATTATTTCATTTTACTTTTTCTATACTATGTTGAAGTTAAAGATTAAAAGGCTTTTGTTTTAGTTATAAACTGCCTTAAGTGTTTATGCTTATCTATGAAAGATTCTGCTATAATTTTATCCTTATTGAGCATCCCAGCTCACCCCTTTCAATGTTTTATTTTTCCCAGGATTATGAAGAAGTAATTTATAAATGACCTGCAGGGATAGTATGAGGGGATATGAAGACAAGATGTTTTTTTATGATGTAATGTAAACTTTTATAAATGTATCTAGTGTTTCCAAGGCTATTAAACTAATTGGTCTTTCGAGACTAGATATTTCTTATGATCATGCCAATGTTATGTAATAATTCACCGACTCTGGGTAACTGGAGTCGGGGAATTACAGTTGGTATTAGACGAAGTTTAGTAAAAACCTTGGAATCTAGATTTAGATAAACTCTAATTAGAGCATGTAGACCTAAGTTGAACATTTATGATTAGTATAGAAGAACTTTCTAGAATTTTGGTATTGTAGTGATTTTGTGAGTTTTCCAAGAAATACATCCCTGTCTGGATTTGAGCAGGTAGAGGTGGCTCTGGCACTGATGTACCTAGGGGTAAAAACCGAAAACACCGCTTTGAGCTAGACTCGAACGGGAACGGGTGCACTACAACCGGGCTTGCTGTACTCTTGGTTACGACAATCCCGGGGGATATGCTTAGGATAATTTACATTTTCTTTACAAACCGATTTGATGTATTATATATATAAGATGGGAGTAAATGAACTTGGTTAATCCTAATGTGTTTCAAATTTAGAATATAGTGACATGTTAATCTCTAAATGATTTTATGACTACTATTACTCACACAATGATTTCTGGTTTTAGTCAATGGATGGATTCCAAGGAAGTAACAGTGACTTTGAGAATGATATACAAGGTGGGAATGGTGGTGGTAATGAGCAACAAAAAGGAATGTTGATAGGTGTAAAAGATATCTTCTTTATGCCAAATCAATTTTCCAAAAATATGATCAAAAATATATATATTAACCAATTCCCGAACTCAAAAAAGAAGAAAAAGGTGATGAATGATAAGAGATCCAGCAATAGAGACCATGGAAAAAAGAACCCTCGATTTCCATCATGCAAGAAATGTGGTAGGAGACTCCCAGGAAAGTGTCTCAACGGGACCATGAAATGCTTTACGTGTGGGAAGGAAGGAAATTAGGTGAATAATTGCCAGAGCAAAATGAAGAGTACTATGGAAGAATATAAAAATGGTCCCAAGAGTCCATTTACAGTCATTTGCCGTAAATGTAGGGGACCAGGCCATTACCCAAGTGAATGCCCTATTCTATAGGATATTTTCTTTGTAAAAGAAGAAGCTATGTGGAAATAAATGGTTAGAGAAATGTTTAAAATGTATTAGTGCTTCTTGTTGATGGGTTTTCTTTGGAATAATTTTCTCTTGTATTTTTAACCCTGCAGTTTGCCATGTGAGAATGATATTTGAGGAATAATTATCTTTTCACTTGTGAATATAGTTATAAATAACAATTTGGTTTTATATGATCGTTGGGGTTTGAAATAATTATACGTTATTATAATTTGGAAAGAAAATTCAAGATATGATATAACATTTGTGGTTAAATTATGTTATGGTATTTTGAGGAATTTATCTCATTTTGGTAATGTTATAAAATATAGATTTTGAAAAAGGACAACACGTAGACCGTGTGACAACCCGTCGCGTCGGAAAAAGCTGTGAGAATCGAACCCACAACCAAAGTGAGAGTGGGATTTGTCGCCTACCACTGGACTATGGGAATTCCTTGGTTAGTGTGACTATTATTTTTAGTTAAATTATTTTATTGATCAATAATAATTTGATTTTGGATCTTATGTCTTATCAAATGAATACCCATAGTGTAGGAAAATGATTTGGATTAAGTGATAAATGTTATTTTGGAAGTTGTTCACTTTTTTGTGAACACTATATGCCAAAGGAAAATAGAGTATTATGGGATTTCATTTGAGGAGTAATGGTGGATTTTTATCTATGTTTGTATTGTGGATTTATAGTGATTTGGGTTATTTATGGAAATGATTAGGTTAATTACTTTTATGTATGTGACTTTAAGAGTAATTAATGTCATTTGGAGATATAATTTAACGTGGAAGACTACATTCTTATAAGTTTTCAGTTTCAATATTAGTTTGGATTATAATAAAGGATTTTAGGGACAATTGATTATTGAATGGTATTTATTTAACTTTGGGGTATTGATGGTTTAATTTTAGAAATTAAGATTACTGTTTTTTTTCTCTAATGGAATATCCATTTTGGGGGTCATCAGATATTATACAAACAATTTTGGTTTTAATTAATCTCCAAGGCAAGGTAAATATATTGTTTATCCTACATGGATCATGTATTTCTATAGAAGTTTATTCTAGCTCTTTCATTGTGACTAAGTCTTCTTGAATACTCATTGTTCAAAAAAATGAGTTAGTTTTAAAAAGTTATTAAATAATGAAAATATACATAAAAAAGTAAGTATATATCTTTTTGTTCTTATTCAATATCATAAATGAATTCCTCATCCTTATGTAATGTAACAGAAAACCTAAAATGTTGTCCAGTTACTTTTCCTACTGGGAGACTAAGGACTGTTTGTCCCAACATAATTTTGTGATTTTCTTATTGCTAACTTTCTGCCGATCATGATTTCTATCCCTCTCCATCAGAAATTGAAACTTAGTTTATCATCCATATCCAAGTTTTCCTACATGGAATCCGAGTATGGGTTATCTTGGTTGACCTTTATACCTCTCTTTCTTTATTTTAAAGTGATAGTTCTATTTACTCTTTTTTTCTGATGTGGGACTTTCCATTATATTCCCAAGAAGAATTTTAAAAATTGCGAGGACACAATTTATTGAAGGAGGGTAGAATGTAACACCCCATTCTTCTACGACACTCTTCTCTTTGAATAATGCGATAGCATGTGTTGTACGCAACATCGAGTTCTAACACACCACAACCAATAAAACATCTCGTTATGAATAGTAATATATAATTTTTGAAATTATATATATTTTATATTTCAAAATGGACTTCATTTTTGGTTTCAGAATATCGAAATTATCCTACGATGAATTTTTGGTATTTTTCTGAGAACTTCCAATTTTTATGAATAGTGAAAAATACATAAAAACAATTTTTTTAATCAAAATAATTTATAGTGATAAATTATATTATTTTGTGGTTTCAAAGTATAATTAGAATATATTTTTACCATTTTATCCAATGGTGTTCATTAGAATTAATTTCACATTGAAATTGGACATAAACACTTGTCAATCTTTTGATATATATTTTTTCTTAAAAACATGTTATTTGTTGTGATAGCGGGAATTAATTATAAAATTAATTAATGCAACATATATGTTTGGAATTTTGTAAAATAGACATCATTTTTGAATTTGGAATATCAATTATAGTTTAGGGAGAAATTTTGGAATATTTCTTAAAAAGTTCAATTTTTTATGAATAGTGAAACTACTAAGTGGTAGTTAAAAAACTAAATTTTTCATAAAACATAATTTTACTGCTTATATGATTGGAATTTATAAAATCTAAGAGACACGGTTAATATCAAGAAGTAAAATGTGGTTCAATGAGATGAAAATAATTTTTGGTGAAGAGTAACTTTTTACTTTTATTTACCACGATTAAAAGTAAATAGGGAAATTAAGGGTAAATATGATATTAATAATACCTTAACACATGTCCTAATTATATTTGACAAGTGTATCTCGACCAAAGACAACCTTAGGAATAAATTATTATCATTTAGGTCCACTTGGATTAGATTAGGACATTTATTATTATTTAATTCAAAGAAGAGTTAAAAGAGTTAAAATCAATGTTTATTTACGAAAACATTTTTAATATAGTGTTATACATAATATATATTCAATTGTAAATATTAATTAGAAATCTATTAATCTTTAATACTTAATTATATTTTATTTATAATTTTAGACATTAAATAATTTAATTTATATATTACACAATGATGATGCAGTAATTACCATAATAGTGAAAAAGTAGAATAATTGATATTATAAATACCCAAATAAATATAATTTGAGACTTTTTATGAATTAAAATAATTTTCATGGATAATATGACATATTAGGATTGATTTAAAGGTCTATATTTGAAGTAATAATTCTGTTATGAGTTTCAAAAAAATTCACTATTGAATGGTGTCAAAATTGACATAAAAGAGTTTTTAAAACAAATACAATATTATTAATTGATATAAAATTCATAAAAATATAATGTTCGTCCAAGAGACTTATATAATGATAGTTGTATCATTAATGGACCACTTGGGGATCTCTTTGATGTATATATATGTTTTTTAACTATATAATATAAAAATACAAAGTGGCATGGTAAATGTCAAACTAATTAACTAAGAGTTAAAAATAAAATATAAGGTTAATATAGTATCACAAACCTGTCTAAATTATAATGGTTGAATTTTTATCTACCTATACCCACCTTAACCTTTGAATAACCAAATTTGGAGCCATTATAAACTGAATATGAATTTATTATAAATTAATATTTCTAGCTTTTCCAAAGGTGCCCCTCACCCCTCTTATAAAAGGCCACTCCTCCTCATTTCGTCACACCTTAAAAGCCTTTTAGTTCGGAAAAACCCTACCCAAATACTCTCTAAACATCCCTCACTACAACCTATAGGTCTTAGTTTGATCAGAAAGCCAACATAAGGAGCCATTTTGTTCAAATCAAAAGGAAGAACCCAAAAAAGAGGTAATGATTTCACCACCCTTTTCCAAGTTCCTTTCTTCTTCCACTTATTCTTCCTTTGTTGTTACCATTTCTAAAATAATAACTCCAGTATCAAATATATACTGTGATTTTATTATAAATATGGTACACCCATATTTATTATTCTATCCATCCTTTGAATAACATGTCACCATACGTGAGTACGTACGGCTTACCGTCTCCACGTCGTGGTGTAATTGTTATTTAATAAATAATTATTTGGATGGGTACAATAATGATGTTTAATTCATATAAATAATAAATATAACATGATAATTATTCTGTATATATGATATAACATCCAATTATATATTATTTTAATATCAAAAGAATGATATTTTCGCTCGTGCGTACGTACGGACAACCGTCTCCACGAACGTGATGAGATTCGTTCTCCATCGTATCCATTCAAGTATAATTCTCATTTTATGATTAAAAATAATATTTAAGGACTTGATATCATTCTGGATATGAATAATATACATCCCATTAATAACAAATATGGCTCACATAATAATGAATATAAAGTAAAATGAACCCGTTAACACCCGAAATGATGATAATTCTAAGATATTATTAACAAATCAATGTTAAAAGATCATATATGATATCATATTAATGCATATGATTCTTGTATAATTAAATAACAATTATTTCACCATTATAGAGTAGGTTAAACTATCTTCGACCAAGGAAAAAGTACAAAGTAAGGGGTTTCTTATCTCACTTTTAATTCTGTGAAAATTCCATTGTTCACCACTTATTTATTACATGTGGTGTATGTTTACTGCCCATGATTGTATTCATTGTGTAATATACTTTAATTTATGGGTATTTACATCATAATTTTATTATCCTTATTTCATTGGTGTATGTTTCATAAGTTATCAAATTGATAAGGGAATTTGAAATTTCAATTCCCATTTATTCGGCTTTACACAAACTCCATTGATTATTTTACTCCGAGATTATGTGGGGAATCACTATTAATTTTCTTATGTCATAAATTCCACTCCCCTTTTCTGTGGATATACTTTTGATACACATAATCACTCCATTGATAATTTCTCAATTCATCGATATGAATTTGATAAGAGTAATATTAACTCATTCTCCATTTGTTGAGTTAAACATCCAATTCATTGGTGTTGTTTTTACAAGATTATGTGTGATTGTTCTTTGATTATTTTACACTGAATATCCAATAATATTTTGTGTATATATATTTGTCACACATAACTATGTCATTGATTTATCCTTAAACTAATGGTATGACCTTTATTAGATATTTCATCCCAATTTACATTCCATAAAGTCTTCTTTGTTGATATACACCAAATCACTTTTATGTGGTGTATATAATGTACTTTGACATAGTATATCATGAATCCCTTTATTCTCATGATATTAAAATATTTTTATTACCTAAATTATTTGTATTCAAGTGTCTCTCTCTTGGTTAGAAACTCTAACTAAAATACCATTTTTAAATTTTTTAAAGACTTATTCTTCTAAATCTTTCTCATTAATGTCCACGTTTTAAAAATGGGTTTAAGGATTTATTTATATGGAAATTAATGTTTTAAAATTAAAACTCCTTTTAAAATTTTAAAAGTGGTATGGGACACTTTGATTCAAAAAATCTATTTTTAAATGGCTTCTTGACAAATAGTGTGACTTTTAAATGATTTCAAGAAAAAGGGGGATATTTCTCTCAAATAGTTTTGATGATTATTTTCATGTATATCAACATACTTCATTATTCTTGATTGAGGTTAATGTTATACAATACAATCTTCTATATTGTATCAAATGAGTTATGTTTGACTGTGGATGTGCTATTTTTATACCATTCATGGTTTGTAGTTAATGTATTGACATTTTTAATGCTAGTTTTAATACGAATGTTTATGTTATGTTTAAACCTGTTCATATGAGGAATGCATTGGACTTAATAAGTGACGGGTGGAGCCCGCTATAGCTCCTCGATGCATCGGTAGGTCTCATGAGACAAACTAGTGTCTTGGCACAAGGCCTTGGAGAAATCTTATTTTTAGTCTTGGCACGAGGCCTTGGCTATGTGGTTATGATAGTCTGGCATTATGCATTCCATCATTATGAAAGTGGTTATTGATATTTCATGTGATTATTCGATTAGTAGAATATCCATGTGAATAAGTAAATGTCATTATTTCATTTTACTTTTTCTATACTATGTTGAAGTTAAAGTTTAAAAGGATTTTGTTTTAGTTATAAACTGCCTTAAGTGTTTAAGCTTATCTATGAAAGCTTCTGTTATAATTTTATCCTTATTGAGCATCTCAGCTCACCCCTTTCAATGTTTTATTTTTCCCAGGATTATGATGAAGTAATTTATAAATGACCAGCAGGGATAGTATGAGGGGATATGAAGACAAGATGTTTTTTTATGATGTAATGTAAACTTTTACGAATGTATATAGTGTTTCTAAGGCTATTAAACTAATCAGTCTTTCGAGACTAGATATTTCTTATGATCATGCCAATGTTATGTAATAATTCACCGACTCTGGGTAACTGGAGTAAGGGTGTTACACAATAAGGAATCTTCTATGATATTATAATTGTTGAAGTGACATGAATTAAGTGATTATATATTTTTATTAATTAATTACGATATAAAAATATTTTATCAATGATATTCTGATTATTAGAATTATGAATCATATAATTATTTATATCCAATGGTCTTTATTATGGGTTTTCAATAAAATTTGGAATGGAACTGATAGATAATCATTAACATGACCCTTATTTTAAGTTAATATTATTCAGTTGGTATAAATAGATGATTATTATAAGTTCAGTAAATTGGATGGTATTTTGTACCTTGAAATTGATTATTCAAATGATGAATAAGTGATTTATTTAATTTTTGATAATGATTACATCATTTTTGGATTAAATAATAAATTTGATAGATGATGACTTTATTTGTGTAAAATGATAGAGTTATTTTTTAGAAGCATATTTTTTCCCTTTCGTCTTAATAATGATTTTGGTTATTATAATATTTTAGGAGTCAATTTGATCATGTTATTAAGATTATTGGTAAGATACATTAATAAAAACATTATGTTGTCTTAGAATAAATGCTATGTTTTCTGGAACATTTGTGACGTTGTTTATATATTTTTTTATTTTTTTTACTAGTTAAGCAAGAATTTTTCTGTTTATAATTTATATATTTTTTAATATAATTGATTATATTTTTGGGTATAATTATTTTGGTAATAGATATTATTCATTCAAATGAAATTTATTTATATTAGTTATCATAGAATATTCTGGTATTATTTTATTCAAAAAAATAGCGAATGAAGGAATATCATATCTTTATTTGAAGATCATATGATATATTAAAAGGATAATTTTTTTATCCTGAAAAAATGTTATTCATTAATCATTATAGAAAAACTGATTAACAACAGGTGGACATTAATTAAATCACAATGTTTTAATTATGGTTCTGTGGTCATTAACCTTATCGTGATCATGTTCTCAGTCAATATCTCTAATTACAAGTATATTACCTTTCTCCAACATTTCCACAAATTGACATTACTCTAATTTAATCCTTATTTGGTAACCTTATTTTCTATCATTTTAGATATCATTTATGTTTCCTAGTTCTCCTTTTATGTTTTTGTTTTATTAACCCTTTGTATGATATGGCCCTTCAAAAATGACTTTTACAAATATAGAACCCTTGAGTGATGAGATAAAAAAATTAGAGGACATAATTCTGTTAAGCTGGGATAATGTTACACCATAAATATTTATTAATATATAAATGATATATTTCTTATGATTCAACACTATGCTTTATGAAATATACATTATACTATAAAAGATTCATTTAATGTTGTCATTATAACCAATTAATTATATTACAAATCTTGAATAGTGGTAGTTTTTTTAATAATTATAAGGTCATAATATAATTCCTATATATTTTTTATTTTATAATAAATATGTACCTTATTTACTGTACTGTCATTTTGGGATTCAGAAATATGATTTCATCAAAAAATGGTATTTGTTTAATTTTTCATGTGGGAGTTATAAATAATTTACAAGAGGCATTAGATATATTATATTTGTAAATTAATATAATATTGGAAATAATAATTTCAATTTTATAATAGGGAATATTTATTGGAATTTTTTAAAAAAATTTATTCTTTTATGTGAATCGTGAAAAATATATGTATAGTTTTAAATTAAATATATTTTCACTAAATAATAAAATTTTAATGAAATTGTTAGGTTTTTAATATTATCCAAATTTAACATAATAAAGGGTTAATAAAAATTATATATTTAATTACATATTAATAACAATCATACTTGATTTTGGTATATGATTATTTTTGGTATTAAAAATAATTTTTTCTAAAATCAATTTATATGCACAATATGTTATTGTAAAAAATATATTATAATATATTAATTAATTTTTTGATGAAATTTATATATTATATACTATACTAAATATTTTTGGATTAATTTGTTATCTTTTTCATGGAATTGAATGGAACCATGATCAGTTTGGTGATAAAAAAACTTTTTTTTGAAAAAATGGTTTTTATTGCATTTTTTAATCATTATTACAATTATGTTTTTCCTAAAATATAAATATAATAAAGTAATACAGATATATTATGTTTATAAATTATATTTAATAAAATTTATTATGTTCAAATAACTTTTTGGCCACTAGGAATAGTTAAATCTCTAAAATATTTTTTAGAAAAGTAATCATTAAATCAAGTTTATTAGGCTTTAAAGTAAGGGATAAGGGTAGTAGTTTTAAATCAACATGTATAATTTGTGTTGGATGAAGATAATTCAACCATATATAAATATAATTTTTCATTAATTTATATTAGAAACAAATTTTACCTAAAACCATCATTATATTATATAAATATTTTCTATATTTCCATGACGCCCCTCCCTTCATCTATAAAAGTCCACATTTTATACTCCACTATTACAAAAACTTGAGCCTTATAAAAAAATTATACATTAATTCCTTTCATCATAGAGATTATGGAAATATCCAATGTCTAATATTTTATGGATTAATGTGTAATATTAAAAAACAATCTAAAGAAAGAGGAGGTTAGAGTGATCACAAGTCAAGAAGAGAATACGGTAAGAGTTCTTCATCTCAATATCATTTTATTGATAATTTTATTATTTAGTCTACTATTATGGTCAATGATGAGTATATAATACACCTTGGACATTTTATAACATGTATCGTTATCAATTAATTTTATTTGAAGATGTAATTAAAAAAAATCACCCAACAGGTTTTAATTCAAAAGTTATAATAGTGGTAATTTTTTAACATCACAAAATTCCTTATATGGGACATATGATATGTCATACACCAATATTATTTTATGGGATGTATCTATTAATTTTTTTTTCATTAATATCCATATCTAATTTGTATTTATTTTTTAATTTTATGTTATTTATGTTATGGGGGTTATGATGATAATGTCACTAAAGCACTAAGTGTCTTATGTTACAATCTATTTTCACTATGAATTTTTATAATTAAAATTATGATGATTAAATTATATGATATCTCTCTCACATTAATAATTTCATTTTTTATATTTTGTTTTATTTATAAATAATATATGTTTTCCTTTAATCATCCTCCCATCATGTACTCAGGAAACATAAAAAATGTTTTATGGGAAACCATAATTTTTTCACTATTTGACTAGTAAATTTTTTCATATATATATATATATATATCATTTTAATTTTTTAAAATATTGTGTTTAGAATTTTCAAAATGATTTTATGAATTAATATTTACACAATTTTTAACATTCTATAATAACTTTTTAGCAGAATTTATGTTCATTTTGAAAATGAGGAACTATTGACTTTGTACCAACAATATGAAAAGAATAGTATTATTAATGTAAATCACCTGAATGAATTATACCCATATTAATTTCTGATAATTACATTGTATATTACATTAAAATATTTTATTTTTCATTTAATAAAAAAAATTCGATTAAATTTTTTGAAATTATTAAAATTTTGATGTGTTTTTTCAAAATATATAAGGTCTTTTCCTCTAGAATTGTTCCAGTAATCCATAAATGGTATTTTTTTGGTTCAATAAAATCTCTTGATATTTAATATCAATTTTTATTAATATGATCCTTTTTTGACATTTTCTATTTCTTTGGATGGTTTTTTATTACGATGATGAATTATTTATTAAACTTGTTTCCTTTTCCATGGGTTATTATTTTATTTCATGATAAATATTTTCATGTTCTTATGGGATACTTATAATGGATTATGATTATGGGATGGATGATACCATCATATGAATTAAATAATTTCGGCAAGATAAATGATTTTCAATATTATAGGGAACATTTTAGGCTAATCTTATCCTAAAAGTGGTTACATTTGAGTTTATCCCAAGACTAAAAGAGTGTACACTGGAAGTTATCACATGCATGAATTAGGTACGCATGTGGTTTTCCCATGAATAACATGAATTGTATTTCTCAGTGTCTGGAATTAAATGAATATTTACATTATTATCATTATTCCAAAATTTATTAAAATCTTTTATGAAAATATAATTTTCCTCTATTTTTCAATCATGACTCATATTATTTTACTCTTTTACGATTCATATATTATTAAATACTAATTTTGTTTCTATCACTCATGATTGTGATCTATATTTTTTTGTATAAATATAAAATGGCAAGGCCATGTTATCATACCATTGTTCCCATTTGGTACATACATAAGATAGTTGATTTATATAATCACTAATTATTAATAATTACTATCTTAGCATACACTTTCAAATGTTTTATTCCATTAATTTGAAAAAAGGGTGTACGTATGGATGTATACGATAGGTTATTTTGGTGAATAAATATGTATGAGATAGTATTTAACTTTTATGTGTTGATTTTTTATGAAAAATTGTTTGACAAGATGCTAAATCATTTGTTTTTTTACTAAAACCAATCTATTTTACCATATTTTGATTTTTTAAAAAACATCCTTTAATTAATACCAATGGTCATGAGGCCTGATATTCTTGGATGACTAGGTGTATAGTATGTCAAAATTAACCAAAACCTAACATATTTATTTTTATCCCTTCAGTGATCTCCGAAATCTGTATTGGATATGCATGGAAACACATTGATTAAATGGGTGAGATAAAAATATCAGTAAGGGAATATACAATTAATGGAAACATAATGTCATGTACCAACCCGGGTCGACCCCGAACCGGTCGCCCAAGCTGGCCTGCAACATGGACCGAAGGGTGTTCGTGATCCCCACGGGATGGGAACTAGTGCCGGGAATCAGAATTTTATTGTAGGGAATGATTTCAGCACAAAAAAAAGAAGGACTGAGGCAAGAAAACCAACTAAACAGAACAAATAAACGCTAATAGAAGAAAAGAAATAAAATCGACACGACCAAACATACCTCCTTGTGACCTCACAGATCACCACCCAACCAGAGACCAACCTCGCTACAACACCGAGCGACTCAAACTAGAAAAACATGAATAAGAGGAACCTGCAACTGAAATGGTAAAAGATAGGCATGAGTACAAAAATACTCTGAAGGTAATCCCAACAACAAAATCCAAAGCACTTCCAGTGTGTAAAGAATTTACAAATTCTAGGTTTGAACTATAGTGTATAAATGTAATCTCCCATAATATTTCACATGAAAACCAAAACATGTGACATTTCCCTTATTCTTTTTCAAAAGTTGGATTTCTTTTCATTAGTTCCAAACTCATTAAAAAGGAAAAGAAGTGTTACATCTTCAAATTTTACCCAAATAGAATAAAGCATTTTCATTTGAAAACCATTTTCACAAAGTAGAATAGTATATACTATAAAGGAAAACTAAGAGTAAACAAGCAAGGAAAAACAAGCAACCATGGTGGATCCTAAACATCTCTAGAAAACCCCTCGACGTACTCGAGTTCAGACTACCTACCGGCATGTTACTTATAGTAAATAACCAACTGGACTCCCTAACAGCCATCTAGTGGCACGCCCCACAAGGCCTACCTACCAAGGGGGGACCAACCCATCTAATCAGTGATAGCCAGTAACTATCACTTGATTCTCTAAAAGATACCCATGAAGCCACGGTGGTTTTAATAATACTGTGTAGGTGGGAGGCCCACGCACGTGTGACTCCTCTCACCACACTTTCCAACCCCTTACACGGACAAAACTACCCAAAAACCCTCAAAGGGAAGTCCCCCTGTAGAGATGCCCCAAAAATATGTATATATATATATAATCACTTCACATTCCATAAAGTGCCAACCGGGCTGCCATATCATTCAGCATTCAAACCATTAGATACCAAAGAGTTTCCAAAAGACATAACACACGCAATCATGTTGAAGACAAGAAACTCACTTACAAACCCATTTAAGGAAAACCAAACCACCACAGAAAAATTCCAAAATCCATTTCAAAGGCCAAATGGGTATTTCCTATATCCAAATTCTCAAGAGATCACAATTTTCCATAAACGATACACCCACCATTTTACACACACCAATACCATTTCAAAACAAATTACAACAAGATTTGCAAATTTAATAAGGTACCCATTTAGCAATATCACCAGAAAAACACATTGTCAAAACATGGAAAGATACATTCGCTATAATGCGGGAAATAAACAGATTTCAATTTCAATAAGTCACCACTCTATCCATTACTATCTAGTACAACTTTAAATTTAACGAAAACAATGAAATATCAAGGAATAAATAAATTGTTAAACATAAAGGTGAGTGGAGTGGAAGACCTACCTCGACTCACTATCCAAACACAAAGGCACGACATGCCTCGCATAGGCGTACAAGCAAGCGCAAGCTGATTATAGCAATATCGTGGGGCTACATTGCGAATGCGCTGTAATCTTAATGAAAAATAAAATACATAAACACGGACTCAAAATAATTCATACAAAAAAATTGTGCAAAAGAACCACCTCAACACATTTTCAAAACAAAAATCTCATCATATGTACCATTTAATAATCTAGTTAAATAAAATGTATATATATATTTTTATGTAGCTACAAACAATATACAATGACTTTGTATGCAAAAGACCACCCAAAACCCCCTTTGGAGGCCAAACGCACACCACATACATGTCAAAACATAATTTGTATCCCTTACGCAACATAATAGAACAATATCAAAGTTTAGAAAGAAAAAACAAATGGCTCAACAAAAGTTTTCATAAAATAAAAACACAATAAAACATTCCCAAGATGCAAAACCAGCCCTCGCCCCAAAAACGCACTCAATTTCAAGCTGGATAAGCCACTTTAAAAATTAAAATTCACATTTAATCTTTTTCAATACCAATTTAAAACCATTCGCACTTAAAAACCATGGAAAACAAAATTCTCATGAAATTAAATACCAATTATCCACTAAAATCTTCTTTTATGGAAAATACATATCAACGCTACATAAAAATTCAGACCGCACAATTTACAAAATAATAGTAAACAGCTCAAAATGTTTCTTCATCGAAAATTGTACACATATTGCATCACATGATACTATCAAATCCAACATATATCAAATCTTAAACAAATCCAAATTCACAGCACACAAACTAAAAAATAACATGATGAATTAATTAAACTTAAAAAATAATTCCGCAAATAATAGCCATACATAGAATCACCTATCAGTGTGTAGAAAACATCGCAACTAAGGTGTGCACAAACCACTGCATGCCTAATGCACCTCAAACAGTGAAATTAATTCCTAAAATCAAAACATGAAACCGTTCATACCCAAAATTAAACCAAAAAAACATAAAAACCTAAGAAGGGGGAAAGAAAATACCGGAGGGAGAGGGAAATGGAGGTCGGGTCACTGCAGGGGGGTCGCCTCTTGAAGGGGGCCACGGCCGGAGGAGGTGTGGCCAGTGGAGGAGGGGGCCAAGAAGGAGGAAGGGAAAACAGGGTGCGAGCGGGGTGTGCTGGTGAACATGGCAGCCGAGTGGGTGGAAGGGAGAATGGGGGAGGCCGTGACTAGGGCCGGAGTGGGGAGGTGCGGGACGCGGCGAGGGGGAGAAGTAGGGAAGGGGGAGGCTGGCCTCGCATGGGCAGAAGAGGGGAGCAGGGGGGTTCGCCCGCGGGATTAGGGTTTGTTTTTTTCATAATAATAATATTATTAAATTAATAATAATCACAATAATAATAATAATAACAAATTAATTCTAATAATAATAACAATAATAATAACAATAATACCAACACCAACAACAATAATAATAATAATAATACAAATAACTATTATAATAATAATAAAAATTTAATTAACAATGATACAAATAATAATAATAATAATATAGATAATATTGAAAAAAATTATTAACAATAAAGATAATAATAATAAGAATAATAATAATGATAATATTGAGCAATTACATGTCACTTGGACGAGTTGTGTGGATACCGCCAACCATGTGGTGGTCACGCATAGGTCAAAAACCAACAAAAAATGTTAAATGTCAACGATTTTAAATCAGGACTCAACAAAAAACTCGGCGCGAGAACCTGAAACTAAGAAATAATAAATTAAAAATTAATTCAAAAAGTCAGGGTGTGAAAATTCTCCCCACCACAGACACTTTCTGCCCCCAGAAAGTCACCCGGCTGAAAAATAGACAAATCAAGAGTCCATGACCGACTGAGACCAACAGAAACCACAATATTTGAGAATAAGAGAACACAAGAGGGTTCTCCACACCACAAGATCTCAACTAATGTGGAAATTTTAACACTCAAACATACCACCCCGGAAAGGGGAGGTCAACGTGGGAACTCCTAACTAATCCCAACTAACTTTTATCATGAGCGGACAACACCTCCATTGAAATGTGGAACTCTCGACCCATACCAATATCCCAACACACTAGAGAAAACCCTTCGAGAAGAACATTATCCCAACAATGAACTTGAGCCTAACCACAATCCATGACTCCTCCGCATGCACTCACAACTCCAAACGAATGTCGCCAAACCATGACCCACATATACAAGGATCAAACACACTTTTAAGAAGACACACATTCATAAAAACATGATCAGACAAACAAAACATGTTCGATTACAACATAACATGTCTAATATATCTCCGTGACGAAACGATGAACTTACAGTGTCAAAACATTTAACGTAAAAAATGAAAATGAAAAGGCTTTAAATGTTCTACTACCAATGCAATACACAAAACCTGGACCAAGGCTTCACACCTATGGAAAATCCTGACTGTGCACGAGCTTCACCCCATGACCTGTGGTTGGGGCTCTGATGGTTGAAGCATCTTCTACTTCACTGTCAAGCACTGGAATCTTCATGTCACAGTGTCTTCCTCAGGAGATGATTCTTTCAAAGCTTCTATAAACGATCCAAACACCTACAATGATGGAACATCTTTGGAGGGGTGTGACCTGACGGCTTGTATGCCCCAAACATCCATACTTATGGTACAATATTAGAAGATCTCACGAACTGAATGTTAGATCCAATGCATGGACCTATTTTGAATCAAACTCACATGACACACTCTGATCGTTAGATGGGGGACCTTCACAAGAAACCGAATGCAGTGGATTGCAAACCTCTTGTGCTCCAGGACCATATCATCTAAGAACACCTCATGCACCCACCTGTCAAAGTGATGCTCCCAAAAATGGAGGACTCGCTCCATGATCTCTGGACGAAGACCCCTGATTAAGGGAGGAGTCTTCATCAAATCTTGCGGCGCTACTTCTGGAAATAGAGACACAAGATCCTTGAATTGGTCAACATGTGCTTTCAATACCTGTTGGCCCTGTCGATTATGCATAAGCTCTTCCTCTTTCTTCATCATCCCCCTCTTCAAGTATAATCCATCGAATGAAAAACCACATTAAAGAAAACCCATGTCATCCCAGTTTGCAGTGATGGTAGGGTGAACAACTATCACTCGTCCAAAGCTGAACCCTCGAACAAACTCAAAACAACACGCACTCAAACAACGTCGGGAGTTCCCAATACCCTGAAGATGCACTAGACCTCTTCAAGTCACTCTACTGTCTCTAACAGACTCAAATCACCCATAAGGGAAGATAACGTCCGAGAAGGATCACAAACTGGGCACGAATCATCAAAACTCTAGACCTTTCTGGGCGGCATTTCTGAACAACATATAAAACCCCAAGCCGAAACCGATATCAATTGAAGCAACATCAATGAAGCATCCTTGTCCAAAACAACCAGCTCGAAAACCAATCACAACCAAAAATTTCCCTTTTTGAAACCCCTTTTCATTTTAGATTTCAAAACCACCTTCTTTCAAGACCACTTTCAAAAAACCAATCCACTTTCAAACTAAAATCACTTTCCAAAACTAGTCCACTTTCAAACCAAAATCACTTTCCAAAACCATTTCCCATTTAAAAACCAAATTCAGAAAACAAGGTCAAACCCCGTATTTCAAATATGCTCCCAGGTAATCCCATGAACTGATGCAGATGTATTAATCCACTTTCCATTCATACACACACCAATAGGCACTTTCCATACATTCTCACACATGTGAAAACGTTCATAAAGAGGACCAGGGGTTTCACACCAAACCATTCTCAAACAATTTCTAAGCAAAAAACTAATTACCAAATCAAGAGCTTCTATTATTTAAACCCATTTCATACGTTTAAAATCATTTAAAAGAAAGCATCCCCATTTTCAAAACGTTTTTTCCATGTCCAAAAACGCACTTACACCAACCCAAATGAAAATAACATTGAATTTTCATCAATCACCGGGGTGAGGGACTAGTAGTCACGATTAACCTGGCGACATGGTAGTGGGCCACGTCCCATGTAATAATCGATCACTACGAGGAATTCAAAACATCTACCCCGACTCCACTTGGGTCACTACTCCATGGGAAATCATGATGTAACATCGGCTTTCCTCCGTTGTCATCTCTCAACCCAAAACAAACCAGAACTAAACGAAGACTCAATTCCCATACAATCCCTGGCGGCTCGAGGTGCGGAACGATCAAGGGTTCATGACGTCCTTCCAATACCTACCTCTCGAGTCCCGAAAATCCTAATCTCCATCTACCAGACACCCCAAATAACAAGGGCCTCCTCTGATACCATTTTTCACTAACTATCCCGGGTCAAGCCTGAACCGATCAACCAAGTCGGCCCGCGACATGGCCCGAAGGGCGTTCTCGATTCCCACAGGCTGGCAACTAGTGTCGGGCATCAGAATTTTGTCATTGGGAATGATTTAAGCCCAAACAAAAGCATGATCGAGGCAAGAAAACAAAATATACAGAACAAATAAATGCTAACAGCAGAAAATATATAAAATCCATATGACTAAACATACCACCATGTGACCTCACAAACCGCCACCGAACCAAAGACCAACCTCACTCCAACACCGAGAAACTCAAACAAGAAAAACCTGAACAAGAGGAACCTGCAACTAAAATGGAAAAAGATAGGCGTGAGTACAAAATAACTCAGCAGGTAAGTCCAACAACAAAATCCAAAGCACTTTCAGTGATTAATGAATTTAAAAATTCCAGGTTTGAACTATAGTGTATAAATGTATGCTCCCATAATATTTCACATGAAAAACCAAAACAAGTGACATTTCCCTTATTATTTATCAAAAGTTGTATTTATTTTCATTAGTGCCAAAATCATTCAAAAAGGGAAAGAAGTGTGACATATTCAAATTTTAGACAAAGTGAATAAAGCATTTTCCTTTGAAAACAATTTTCACAAAGTAGAATAGTATTGAATATAAAGGACAACTGAGAGTAAACAATCATGGAAACACAAGTAACCATGGGTGATCCTAAACATCCCTAAAAATCCCCTGGAAATACTCGGGTTCAGACTACCTACCGGCATAGTACTCCATAGTCAATAACCAATTGGCCTCCCTAACAGCCAACTAGTGGCATGCCCCACAAGGCCTACCTACCAAGGGGGGACCAACCCGTCTAATCGGTGTTAGCCAACAACCGTCACTCGATTCTCTAAAAGTCTCCCAGGAACCGACGGTGGTTTTAATAATACTATTTAAGTGGGAGGCCCTCGCACGTGTGACTCATCTCACCACACTTGTCAACCCCTTACACGAACACCGTTACATGACAACCCTCCAAGGGAAGTCCCCCTATAGAGATTCCCCATAAGTATGTATACATATATACAATCACTTCACATTCCATAAAGTGCCAACCAGGCCTCCATAACATTCAGCATTCAATCCATTAGATACCAAAGCGTTTCCAAATGGCATGACACACGCCATCACGTTGAAAACTAGAAACTCACTTAGAAACCCATTTAAATAAAACCAAACCACCAGAGAAAAATTCCAAAATCCAGTTCAAAGGCCAAATAGGCATTTCCTCTATCCAAATTCTATAGAGATCACCATTTTCCATAAACGATACACCCTCCATTTTACACACACAAAACCCTTTTCAAAAGACAGTACAATAAGATTTTCACATTTTATAAGGACCCATTTAGAAATATCACCAGCAAAACACACATTTAAAACAAGGAAATATACTTTCAATTCAATGTGAGAAATAAACAGATTTCAATTTCAACAAGTCACCACTCTATCCATAACTATCTTGTACTACTTTAAATTTACCGAAAAAATGAAATATCAACGAATAAATAAATTTCTAAACATAATGGCGAGTGGAGTGGAAGACCTACCTCGACTCGATGTCCAAACACAAAGGAATGACATGACTCGTGTAGGCGTACAAGAAAGTGAAAGCTGGTGACAGCAATATCGCGGGGCTACCTTGCGAACGCGCTGCAACCATAATGAAAAATAAAATAATAAACACGGACTCAAAATAATTCAAACGAACAAACTGTGAAAAAGAACCGCCTCAACACATTTTCAAAACAACAATCTCATCATCTGTACCATTTAATAATCCACCTAATGAAAATGTATATATATATTTTGAAGTATCTCCAAACAATATCCAAAGACTTTGAACGGAAAAGTCCACCCAAACTCCTTTTGAGACCAAACGCTTACCACATACATGTCAAAACACAATTCACAACCCTTGCACGACATAATAGAACAATATCAATGTTTAGAAAAACACAACAAATGGCTCAACAAAAGTTTTCATAAAATCAAAACATAATAAAACATTCCCAAGATGAAAAACCAGCACTCACTCTAAAAAAACACTCAATTTCAAGCAGGATAAGCCACTTTAAAAATTAAAATGCACACCTAATCATTTTCAAGACCACATTAAAACCATTCGCACATCATAACCATGGAAAACATAATTCTCATAAAATTAAATATCAAAAATCCACCCAAATATTCTTATATGGAAAACGCATATCGACGCTACACAAAAACTCTGACTGCACAATTTAGAAAATACTACTAAATAACTCAACATGTTACTTCATCGAAAATTGTACACATATTGCATCACATGATACTAACAAATCAAACATATATAAAATCTCAAACAAAACCAAATTCGAAGAACAGAAACTAATAAATAACAAGATGAAATAATTAAACATACATAATAATTCATAAATTAATAGCCATACATAGAATCACATACCGGTGTGTATAAAACTTCACTACCAAGGTGCGTAAAAACCACTGCATGCCAAACGCACCTCAAACAACGCGATTATTTCCTAAAATCAAAACCTGAAACTGTTCATACCCTAAATTAAACCAAAACAACATAAAACCCTATGAATGGGGAATAAATATACTAGAGGGAGAGGGAAAGGGAGGTCGGGCCGCTGCATGGGGGGTCGCCACTGGAAGGAGGCCGCGGCAGGAGGAGGTGTGGTCGGTGGAGGAAGCGGCCGAGAAGGAGGAAGGGTAAATGGGGGAGGCCAGGGCGCATGCGGGCTGTGCCGGTGAAGTGGGCGGCCGAGCAGGAGGAAGGGAGAACGGGGGAGGCCGTAACCATGGCCGGCTGGCCTCGCGCGGGCAGAATAGAGCAGAAGGGGGGGTTCTCCCGTGAGATAAGGGTTGGTTTTTTTCATAATAATAATATTATTACATTATTAATAATCACAATAATAATAATAATAATAATTATTATTATTATACTTATAATAATAGAATATTTATAATAATAATAACAATAATAATAATAACAATAAAAATAATGATAATAATAATAATAATAATAATACAAATAACAATTATAATAATAATAACAATAAAAATAAAAATGATACAAATAATAATAATAATAATAATAATAATATAGATAAGATTACGAAAATTGATTAACAATAAAATAATAATAATAAGAATAAAAATAATGATAATATTGAGCAATTGCATGTCACTTGGATGAGGTGCGTTATAACGACCCATACTTTACATACATTGTTATTACTTCAGAATTGAAACACACTTATTACAACATATAACAAAACCACAAAAGGACCATATAGGTATAGTGTCTTTACAAACTGGGAAACATAAACAACTGGTTCATAAAACGTCTACACTGTCTCCCATTTATTTCATCATATCTATAGTCCCTTTTGGCATATCTTACTTAATAACCTTCTTCCAGACCTGGGGAAAGAAAACATACAAAAGGGTGAGCTCCAATGCTCAGTAAGGGTAAACAAAAGAAATATCAATCACATCATATACAAAAGCACATAAATTTTGGAAATTTTAACCTGAAAAAGAGATCATAATTTCATAACATGGGATAAATCATAGTAGTGAAATGAAATCCCAATAATAATAACTTAAAACATGAAACTTTGTGGCATACACACATAATCATAGAGAATCATTTCTTATTAGTCAAGGCTCATTGCCAAGACTATATTAGTGGACAAAGTCCATTTTCGAACCGAGTTCACTCCTCATTTCAGTCCTGTTTCACTGAACCGGTATAACCTACCATTCCAGCCATGTCTATCTCATGAGATATAAAATCTTTACCCATTGCATTGGAGGGAGATATAGGTCCCACCCATCTCATAATGATACCATTATTATGTGTGCCACAAAATCATAAACCGTACATCATAGCATAACTCATGTAATAAAAATGGGAATCTTAAACATCATGACATCATAAAACAATTCATATAAGATAAAGGAATTCATAAAAATAATTCCATCACAACATAACCAAATCAATGTAATAATAGGGATAGAAACAGAACATTATATTATCTTATATGGAAAATAATTTTGATAAAACACTTGAACCCCATTCCTGAGGAAAATATCCTTTCTACTTCAAAAACATTTTCCTTTCTTAACATGTCATAAAATTTTAAACTAAAAGAAGTTCATTAAAAATAAGCATTAAAACTTGTAAAGGAAGCTTCTTGGAAATAATGTTTTAAAAATCCATTCATGCTGTATAAGTTAAAAAAACATTCTTCTCGTGCTTTTGTCGGAAAAGTCAAAAAGTACCTCGTACGAAAAATGAAAAAAGAATCCTTTCATATCTTTTACTAAAACTCACCGAAGGTTAAAATTGGATTTAAATAATTGTAGGTGGATGGAAATAATATTACATATTTAGGAAACATGGATTTGGATGATAAAATAGACCCCAGTAAATACTAAAGTATAAACAATCTCGGATAAAAATGAGATTGTGATATTTCCCTTACCTTAGGTCTGTTTTGCTTCGTAAGTGTCTGAACCTCCTGTATAATGATTTAAATAATGTTACTGACTTATTCCTAAATCATAATTATTTTTATGATGTCATATATGATCATTTTCTTATCTTATTAGTAGTAATATTTCATCGCTACTTGTTATTCGGGTGTTTATAACTTTTTGTTCTTATGCGTTTTTTGTCGAATAAATTCTTATTCTTATATTTAGGTTATAGATAACTCATTTCCAGAATGGTATTAGTGTAATATATATCATATTCATTCATTAAATTCATTTATATAATCATTATGAAATGAAGATATTGTAGAACAAGTCGAATCACATCGTTGAGACGGTATTCCGTACGTACGCACGAGTGATGATATAGTTCCTATGATCATGGAATTGTATTGGAGTGTATGTATACTATTTCAGAATCCGTATCACTTTATAATAGTCATATATAGTCAATATGTACACCATTATACCCATCCAAGTAAGGTGGTGGTGGAAAATAGATTACACCATGGTGTGGAGACGATATTCCATACGTACGCACGCACAATGATTTCTTTTTCCGTAGGATGGATAGATGGTGAAATAGGGTTGTTTAATACATATAATAACATATCAGTATATGAGTGATACTGATTTTATTACTTCATAATGAAAAAACTAAGGAAGAAGAAGTGGAAGAAGAAATAAAGATGAAAGAATCGGTAATGGACATTACCTCTTCATTGAAGTGCTTCTTTGAGACGTTTTTTTAGGGCACTAAAATTGGTCTTTGAAGAAGACCAGGACCTCTAGGATGTCTCTACGAAAGTGGAGAAGAGGAATTGGCAGGGGTTGGCCGAGATTGACGGCTCAAAGTGGTGAGAGGAAGAGGGGGATGAGGTGCCCTTTTATAAGGGAGGAGAGGGGCACCTTTCGGAAAACTAAAAATATTATTTTATTATAAAGTCAAGTTCGGTTTTAAATAGCTCCAAATTGATATATTTATAAGATAAGGTGGGTATGGGTCGAAATACTCTCATCCAATATAATTTAGACAAGTTTAGATTCCTATTTTATCCTTATCATTTAGATTTAACATTAAGTTAAATAAGTTTACTTTTACCGAGTCTTCTTGTGTTCTTATACTATAAGGTTAATAAACTTATTATATGTAGCAAGACGAACCCCAAGTTGTTTATTATTAATATATATAACCTTATATAAGTCATCTGGCTGAAACATAGATTTTTAGGAATAAAATAACAATTACTAATATAATATTTGTTTAAAAAACTTTTTTATGTCAATTTTTAAACTATTTAGTAATTGATTTTTGTGGAAATCATAAAAGAATTATTAGTTCTAACCATATTAATTAAATCAATACTAACATGTCATATTAACCTATAAAATTAGTGGAATTCATAAAAAGTCTCATATAAATTTTTTTTGGTGTTTATAACATTGATTATGTCAATATTTCATTAATAAGATAATTACTGCATCATCTTTGTGTCATAAATAAATTTAACTATTTAATGTCTAAAAATTACAAATAAAATACCATTATGTATTAAATATTTTTAACTTTCTAATAAATATTTATAGTCGAATTTATATTATGTATAACCCTATATTAAAAATTATTTACTTATTAAACTTTGATTTTATCTATTTGAACCCTTCTTTAAATAAATTAATAATAAATTTCCTAATCTAATCCAAGTGGGCCTAAATGGTCATATTTTATTCCTAAGTTTTTCATTGGACTAATTACACTAATCCAATAGAATTAGGACTTTTTTTAGGGTAATAAAAATATCATCTTTACCCTTAATTACCCTATATACTTTTAACTGTGGTAAAAAAAGTAAAAAGCTACTATTCACCAAAAAATATTTTCATCACATTGAACCACATTTTAGTTCATGATATTAACCGTGTCTCTCGGATTTTCTAAATTCCACTCACAGAACCGGTAAAATTATGTTTTATGAAAAATTCAGTTTTTTAACTACCACTTAGTGGTTTCACTATTCATCAAAAATTGAATGTTTTCAGAAAAATACCAAAATTTCACCCTAGGCTAATTTCGATATTCTGAATCCAAAAATGAAGTCCATTTTGAAAAATAAAATTTATAAAATTTCAAAAAGTGGTTATTACTATTCATAACGGCTAGTTTCAATCATATTTTAATAGTATATCATTGTTTAGTGAAACTCAGTATTGCGTATGATGCAAGCTGTCAAGGAAGGTCGAGATTTCATGTAAAGAAAGCCAAGAATGTGTTGTGTAGAAAAAGATTCCTTTGATGATTTATATAACATAAAAGTCTTGGGCGTTACATTCTACCCCCCTTAAAATGAATTTCACCCTTGAAATTCATCACTTTGTAACAAACAGATGAGGATACCTCTCCCTCATCATATCCTCAAGCTCCCATGTAGCTTCTTCTAATTGGTGGTTCCCCATAAAACTTTCACCAATCGAGTGGTCTTGTTTCGTAGGACTTTTTCGCTACGATCAAGAATCTCTATCGGTTGTTCTTTATAAGAAGGATCTTACTCCAGCAGTACAACTTCTGAGCTGAGTACATGTGAAGGATCAGGAATGTACTTTCTCAGGAGAGATACATGGAACACATCGTGAACTTGAGAGAGAATCGGTGGAAGCACCAATCTGTAAGCTACCTTCCCAACACAATCCAGTATTTCGAAAGAACTGATATATCTAGGGCTCAACTTCCCCTTCTTTCCAAATCTCATAACCCTCTTCCAGTGAGATATTCGTAAGAACACTTTATCACCCACTTCAAACTCTAGGACTTTTCTTCGGTTGTCGGCATAACTTTTCTATCGACTCTGAGATGCTCTTATGTGTTGTTTAATAGATCTGACCTTTTCTTCCATTTCATCAACGAGATCAGGTCCTAATAGATTTCATTCCCCAACTTCATCCCAGCAAGTTGGAGTCCTGCATTTCCTTCCATAGAGAGCTTCATAAGGAGCAATCTGAATACTGGAGTGAAAGCTATTATTATAAGAAAATTCCACCAAAGGTAGGTGTTGATCCCAACCACCTTTGAAATCCATAGAGCAAGCTCTCAACATATCTTATAGGGTTTGAATTTTTCTCTTAGACTGACCGTCTGTTTGAGGATGATAAGCAGTGCTGAAACTCAACTCTGTATCCAGAGTATGCTGAAGACTTCGCCAGAACTTCGAGGTAAATCTCGGATCCCGATCGGATATAATAGAAAGTGGTACTCCCTGCAATATTACCACTTCCTTTACATATATCCTGGCAAGATGATCCAGAGAGAAATACTATCTAATAACAATGAAGTGTGTAGACTTTGTAAGACGATCAACTATGACCCAGATATCATTATTGTCTTTGGATGTTTTAGGAAGTCCTGTGACAAAGTGCATAGTGTTGTTTTCCCATTTCCATCCGGGTATGGGTAATGGTTGTAACATCCCCTTAGACTTCTGTCTCTCAGCTTTAACTTGCTGACAAACCAAGCATCGAGAGACATATTCAGCAACATCTCTTTTCATGCCATCCCACTAGAAGTACTCTTTCAGGTCCCTGTACATCTTCGTGCTTCCAGGATGAATAGATAATGAAGAAATACGAGCCTCATCCAGTAGCTCCTTCTTTAATTCGGGGATGAGAGGAACACAAACCCGATTCCTGAACTTTATTATCCCATCACAATCAAGGCTGAATTCAGGAACATTTCTCACCTTCTTTTCTAACTCAACATCTTCTTTCTATGCCTCTTTAATATTCACATGTTTAGATGGTTGAACATTCATTTGAGAAAGAAACAATTTTTCCCCTTTCATTATAATTCCAAGATCCACCCTTTGTAAATCCATAAATATTGGATCTTTTGTGATCCTCATCATGGATAAACTAGCATGGTCTTGTCAACTTAATGCATCTGCCACCTTGTTTGCTTTCCCAGGGTGGTAATGGATTGAGAAGTCGTAATCCTTAATCAGCTCCAACCATCTTCTTTGACGCATATTCAGCTCCATTTGTGTGAAAATATACTTTAAACTTTTATGATCAGTATAAATATCACACCTCTCACCATAAAGGTAATTCCTCCAAATCTTTAATGCAAAGAATACCGCAGGTAACTCCAAATCATGTGTTGGGTAATTTTGCTCATGGATTTTCAACTGTCGTGAGGAATAAGCTATCACCATATCATTTTGCATAAGAAAACACCCCAATCCCTTCTTGGATGCATCTCTATAGATCACAAACCTTTCTCCACTACAGGTAGTGTGAGCACAGGTGCACTGGATAACATTCTTTTCAACTCCTTGAAATTCTCTTCACATTCTTTCGTCCAGAAAAACTTAACTCCTTTCCGAGTCAACTTGGTGAGTGGATTAGATAATCATGAAAAATCTTTCAAAAATCGTCGATAATATCCAGCCAAACCCAGAAATCCTCGGATCTCAGTTACTGTTGTTGGACTCAACCATCATTCGATAACCTCTGTTTTTGCTGGATCCACAGATATCCCCTCTTTTTAGATTATGTGACCCAAAAATGCGACTTTTTGAAGCCAAAATTCACACTTGGTAAATTTGGCATAAAGCTTCTCCTTTCTCAGGGTCTTCAATATAATTCTCAATTGATCTTCATGTTCTTCCTTGCTCTTTGAATAGACAAGAATATCGTCTATAATTACTACCACAAATTGATCAAGATAGTCTCTAAATACTCTATTCATCAGATCCATGAAGATAGCAGGGGAATTAGTAAGACCAAATGGCATCACTATAAATTCATAGTGTCCATACCTTGTACGAAAAGCCGTCTTTGGTATATCCTCCCTTTTGACCCTTAATTGATGATATCCTGAATGAAGATCAATCTTGGAAAAGTATTGAGCTCCTCGTAGTTGTTCAAATAAGTCATCAATGCGTGGGATAAGATATTTGTTCTTGATAGTGATCTTGTTAAGTTCTCGATAATCAATGCAGAGTCTCATTGATCCATATTTCTTCTTAACAAATAGAACATGTGCTCCCCAAGGTGATGCACTAGGGCGTATGAATCCCTTATCAAGACTCTCTTGGAGTTGCTTCTTTAATTCCTACAACTCAATTGGGGACATTCTATAAGGTGTATTTGAAATAGGAAAAGCACCCTATACGAGTTCTATTGAGAACTCAACTTCACGATTTGGTTGAAGTCCAGGTAATTCCTCCAGAAAGACATCATCAAACTCCCATACAATGGGCATATTCTTAATCGTGAGTTTCTCACCAACCATTTGAGATAAATAACCTTCATTTAGTGGAATCAAGACCCATAAGATGGATGAAATTTCCACTCGAAGGTTATGTTCATCCTTGCATTGATCGACGATCATAGATTGATCTGGAATATGAAATGTGACTTCCCTTCTTTGGAAATTGATATGATATCCATATAAAGAAAGTCAATCCATTCCATGAATCACATAAAATTCCACAATAGGAAGGATCACAAGATTTTCAGGAAGCACTTTCCCACAAACTTCGATCGGAGAAGAATTACAAACTTTTGATGCGAATGCTGTGCCATTAAGTGTGGTCACAACTAACTCAACATCTAATTGTTGAGGTAATATGGTGATACCCTTAGAAAATTATTCAGAAATAAAAGAGTGGGTGGATCCAGAATCAAATAAAACATTTGCTACTTTAGAGTGGATGTTAAGTGTACATTTCAACACATCGTTATCGTACTCCACATCGCTGATAAAAATTTCATGTGACATTCCTTTGTCTTTAGCCTTAAGAGTTTTTTGACGTCGACCATCATCATCAACCCTTGGATTAGGGAATTTATTGGAATAATGTCCCATCTCCTTGCACATGAAACATTGAAGTGTAGTAGGTTCATTCTGTGTATCCCTTCCTTTGTTTGCATCATTAGACATCTTCTTCCCATCATCGTGGCATTCAAATGCCCGATGACCTTCCTTTCCACATTTGAAACATTTACTTGTCCCTTTAAGAAAACTCCCTCCATGTTTCATTCCACACTTTGAGCATAAGGGAAGGCTCATATTCTTTTCAGTGTGCTCTTTATATTTTCCTTTGAATTCCATTTTACTCTTCTTATCAAACCCAAATGACTGATGGGTTACTCCAATCTCCATCTCGACTTTGAGAGCACATAGAACGATTTCCTCGTAGCTATTGAAGTCCCTTTTGGCTAAAGACCTTCGAAGACTTTGTTTTAAGCCACTAAAGAATCAATCGATCTTACTCTCAGGTTGGATAATAATACTAGAAGCGTACCTTGCATGTCTTGTAAAATTTGCTTCATAGGTACCAACAGATTCATCATCCTTTTGCTTCAGTTCAAGAAAATCTTTCTCCATATTTGTTCGGAGAATACGAGGGAAGTACTTATTGAAAAATAAGTTCTTGAACTCATACCATTCCATGGACTCAATTTCATCCCTTTGCCTTGTATTCTTAATAAGATTCCACCATTGATCAACATCTCCTTCCAAACGATACACTACTAGGATGACTTTATCATGTTCAGAACATTGAAGAACTGAAAACATCTTTTCAGTAGTACTAAACCATTGTTCAGCAACTAATGGATCAGTAGAACTGCTGAAAGAAGGTGGACGCTACTTCATGAAGGATTCAACAGAATGTTTCTCCTTCCTTTGCTCATTTGGAAGTCCTGCATGATTCATATCTTGAGAAAGTTGTGTGAGCATGGCTACAAGATTTTTCATTCTAGCTCCCATAACGTTTGGTTGCTCAGGGGGACAATCATTGCATTGCCCGTCGCATTCCGCATTAACACGGTTCCTTCGGGTTCCAGCCATTGACTAAAACCAAGAAGAATAGTGTGAGCAACACTAATTATAATAGGAAAACCACATAATAAAGAATAAAATTTCACACTTAAGGTCTTATCCTAGGTTATTCATGGACATTTCTAAAACACTAATATTGTGTTCTATACTTAGACTTATCCTTAGGGTTCTTATTAAGGCTTTCACATCCTAGTTTCTAAAGGATGACTATAAATTTCCTCTGATACCAACTATAACGACCCATACTTTATATACATTGTTATTACTTTAGAATTTATGCAAACTTATTACAACATATAAAAAAACCAAGAAAGGACCTTATAGGTATAGTGTCTTTTGAAACTGGGAAACATAAACAACTGGTTCATAAAACGTCTACACCGTCTCCCATTTATTTCATCCTATCTATAGTCCCTTATGGCATATCTTACTTAATAACCTTCTTCCTGACCTGGGGAAAGAAAACATACAAAAGGGTGATCTCCAATGCTCAGTAAGTGTAAACAAAAGAAATGTCAATCACATCATATACATAAGCACATAACTTTTGGAAATGTTAACCTGCAAAAGAGATCATAATTTCATAACATGGGATAAATCGTAGTAGTGAAATGAAATCCCAATAATCAGAACTTAAAACATGAAACTTTGTGGCATACACACATAATCATAGATAATCATTTCTTATTAGTCAAGGCTCATTTACAATACTATCTTAGTGGACAAAGTCCATTTCTGAACCGAGTTCACTCCTCGTTTCAGTCCCGTTTCACTGAACCGGTATAACCTACCGTTCCGGCCATGTCTATCTCATGAGATATAAAATCTTTACCCAATGCATTGGAGGGAGATATAGGTCCCACCCATCTCATAATGATACCATTATTATGTGTGGCACAAAATCATAAACCATACATCATAGCATAACCCATGTAATAAAAATGGGAATCTTAAATACATGACATCATAAAAAAATTCATATAACATAAAGGAATTCATAAAAATAATTTCATCACAACATAATCAAATAAATATAATAATAGGGATGGAAACAGAACCTTATATTATTTTATATGGAAAATAATTTTGATAAAACACTTAAACCCCATTCTTGAGGAAAATATCCTTTCTACTTCAAAAACATTTTCCTTTCTTAACATGTCATACAATTTTAAACTAAAAGAAGTTGATTAAAAATAAACTTGAAAACTTGTAAAGGAAACTTCTTGGAAATAATGTTTTAAAAATCCATTCAAGTTGTATATGTTAAAAAAACATTATTCTCGTACTTTTTTCAGAAAAGCCAAAAATTTCCTCGTACGAAAAATGACACAAGATTCCTTTGATATCTTTTACTAAAACTCACCAAAGGGTAAAATTGGATTTAAATAATTGTAGGTGGATGGAAATAATATTACATTTTGAGGAATCATGGATGTGGATGATAAAATACACCCCAGTAAATACTAAAGTATAATCAATCTCAGATAAAAATGAGATTGTGATATTTCCCTTACATTAGGTCTGTTTCACTTTGAATGTGTCTGAATCTCCTGTATAATGATTTAAATAATGTTTTTGACTTATTCCAGAATCATAATTATTTTTATGATATCATATATGGTCATTTTCTTAGCTTCTTAGTAGTAATATTTCATTGCTACTTGTTATTCGGGTGATTATAACTTTTTGTTCTTATGCGTGTTTTGTCGAATAAATTGTTATTATTATATTTAGGTTATAGATACCTAATTTCTAGAATTTTATTAGTGTAATATATATCATATTCATTCATTCAATTCATTTATATAATCATTATGAAATGAAGATCATGTAGAACGAGTCGCATCACATCGTGGAGACGGTATTCCGTACGTACGCACGAGTGATGATATCATTCCTATGATCGTGGAATTGTATTGGTGTGTATGTATACTATTTAATAATCAGTATCACTTTATAATAGTCATATATAGTCATTATTTACACCATTATACCAATCCAAGTAGGGTGGTGGTGGAAAATAGATTACACCACGACGTGGAGACGGTATTCCGTACGTACGCACGCGCGGTGAATTCTTTTTCCGTAGGATGGATAGATGGTGAAATAGGGTTGTTTCATACATATAATAACATATCAGTATATGAGTGATACTTATGTTATTACTTCACAATGAAAAAACTAAGGAAGAAGAAGTGGAAGAAGAAATAATGATGAAAGAATAGGTAACGGACATTACCTCTTCTTCGAAGTGATTCTTTGAGAACTTCTTTTAGGGCACTAAAATTGGTCTTTGGAGAAGACCAAGTCCTCTAGTATGTCTCTAGGGAAGTGTAGAGGAGGAATTGGCAGGGGTTGGACGAGCATGAAGGCTCAATGTGGTCTGAGGAAGAGGGGGAGGAGGTTCCCTTTTATAAGGGAGGAGAGGGGCACCTTTGGGAAAACTAAAACTATTATTTTATTATAAAGACATGTTCTGTTTTAAATAGCTCCAAATTGATATATTTAGAATCTAAGGTGGGTATGGGTCGAAATCCTATCATCTAATATAATTTACAAAAGTTTAGGTTCCTATTTTAACCTTATCATTTAGATTTAACATTAAGTTAAATAAGTTTACTTTTACTGTGTCTTCTTGTGTTCTTATACTATAAGGTTAATAAACATACTATAAGCATCCAAACGAACCCCAAGTTATTTATTATTAATATATAAAACGTTATCTAAGTCATTTGGACGAACCTTAGATTTTTAGGAATAAAATAACAATTATTAATATAATATTTGTTTTAAAAACTATTTTATGTCAATTTTGACACTATTTAGTAATTGATTTTTTCTGGAAATCATAACAGAATTATTAGTTCGAATCAAGTTAATTAAATCAATACTAACATGTCATATTAACCTATTAAATTAGTGGAATTCATCAAAAGTCCCAAATTACATTTATTTTGGTGTTTATAACATTGATTATGTAAATATTTCATTAATAAGATAATTACTGCATCATCTTTCTGTCATAAATAAATTATATTATTTAATATCAAAAAATTACAAATAAAATACCATTATGTAGGAAATCTTTTTAGATTTCTAATGAATATTTATAGTCGAATTTATATTATGTATAACACCATATTAAAAATTATTTACTTATTAAACATTGATTTTATCTATTTTAACCCTTCATTAAATAAATTAATACTAAATGTCCTAATCTAATCCAAGTGGGCCTAAATGGTCATATTTTATTCCTAAATTTGTTTTTGATAGAATTACACTTATCCAATAGAATTAGAAAATGTGTTAGGGTAATAATAATATCATCTTTACCCTTAATTACCCTATTTACTTTTAACCGTGGTAAAAAAAAGTAAAAAGTTACTATTCACCAAAAATTATTTTCATCTCATTGAACCACATTTTAGTCCTTGATATTAACTGTGTCTCTCAGATTTTCGAAATTCTACTCACAGAAGTGGTAAAATTATGTTTTATGAAAAATTCAGTTTTTTAACTACCACTTAGTGGTTTCACTATTCATCAAAAATTGAAAGTTTTCAGAAAAATACCAAAATTTCACCCTAGGATAATTTCGATTTTCTGAATCCAAAAATGAAGTCCATTTTGAAAAATAAAATTTATAAAATTTCAAAAAGTAGTTATTACTATTCATAACGGCTAGTTTTAATAATATTTTAATAGCATATCGTTGTTTAGTGAAACTCGGTATTGCGTACGACACAAGCTATCGAGGAAGGTCGTGATTTCGTGTAAAGAAAGACAAGCAAGTGTTGTGTAGAAAAATATTCCTTTGATGATTTATATAACATAAAAGTCTCGGGTGTTACATTCGTGGCTACTGCCAACCATGCGGTGGTCGCGCACGGGTCTGAAACCAACTAAAAACGTTTAACATCAAAAACGTTAAATCAGGACTCAACACAAAAGTCCACACGAGAACCCAAAACTAAGAAAAAATAAATTAAAAATTAATTCAAAACATCTGGGTGTGACACATAATATGTAATTAAAAGGTATAATTTGATATCATAAAGAAGATGGTTCATAATTTATAATATTTAAGAATAACTAAAATAAAATTGTATCATGATATCATAAAGTAATATGAAATTTAGATGTAACATATATAAAGAAATATACATGAGTCAAGACTAACTACCATGACAATATCACTATTTGGGAAATGATCCATAATGGATTAGGTTTACCCCTTAATTCCATATGTAATTTATCATGAGAAATGAATCTTTACAAAATATATTGGTATGCTTTCGAGGTGAACTGATGAAAAAATGTTCGTGTTTATGTATACCAAAAAATGAAATTAACCATAAAAATAAACAAAATAATCAACAAAAAATTCATAATGAAGGGTTTTGATAAATGAATATATAGGATGTGTTAACCCATTAATGGAAGGTATGATGATAAATATATATTTTTAAGAGATATATATACAGAATTTGGATGTATTTTGTAACATCAGTGTTCATGTTTTGTGGTAAAAACGTGTTTAAAACATTGTGTTGAATATTTCTTCAAGAAAATACCTTTTTTTAATTAGAAATCAAAACATTAATGTCCTCAAAAATAAAATTGACATTGAAATTTTTTTCATTGAATATAATCATTGATAAGTGTTAACAGTTATTCAATTAATTATGTGTTTGGTATGGTGGTAAATTCCTTTCCTTGTTTACAAGTTAGAATAAATCATTAATTTCACACTTTTGTCAAAAAATAACAAAGTACATTATTTGAAAAATGGATCAAATATTACTGTACATATATTTTTGGAAAAGATCAAAAGGTCTAAATATTTCATTAAAAATAATAGGTGAATTTTAAGAACATTAATTAATCCGTGTTAAGGAACACATAGACAAGAATGTGAAATATTCCATATGTAAAAAATATACATCATATATATTACATACAAACACATTTTTGATGTTTCATTAATAAATAAGGGAGAAATGGAAAGAAAATATGTAATCTAAATTCATTAATATAGTATAATAATATATTCATCATTTATGAAAATAATTATATATGATTTTTTGTAATATGATATTGAACAATAATCAATCTAAAAAATAAAGGAGATTGAAACATAGTCTCTACTGATTTGGTAGCATTTAAATCAAATCCCATTAGAAAATGTAAAATAAATATTAATATAAAATAACACGAATTATTAATTATTAATGATATTACATGTTAATTTTTATGCATATACACCATATAAAAAAATTAGTCATATGGCATTAAAATATTCCTCAATTATTGAAAATTGAAAATCTTTCACCTTAATTTCAACTCGACATATATGTAGTTTATCTTCATAAATATTATAAATTTTATAATTATTTACATTATTTATAAAAATTGAATGTAATACTGATAATTTAATTTTTTTATTACAATGTTATAATTGTTTCCTTGATCAATTAATTTCTTGTCAGCTATTTTGTTGATATTCGATTTATATTTCCAAAATTACATTAGTGGGATGGATTTTATAAAATAATTCATTATTACACAGTTTAAAAAAAATAATTGTTTACTAATTATCATTATAATACATCAATTACACTTCTTATTTCAACCATAATTGATGGTTATGAAAAATTAACTAAGTTAAAATCATGAAGATGGTAGGAAAAATGTATGAATGAGTAACTATTCAAATTTTTAGAGATGTTGATGGAATGAATTTAAGTATAATTATATAATTATATAATTATATTTAGATAATATATAAATTATTATTTATTTAATTACATGTATATATACCATCAATGTGAAGTGGTAATGAAAAAATAATCACAATGGTTGTGAAAGTCGACACATATGTATGAATTACATTACCATGTTTCAGTGATCAAAATGGTAAGAAACAATATGATATATACCCTCTAAAAATGATAAATAAGTCATTAATATGATATATATATATAATAATAATTAAATCAATCATCGTTTACATAATTGGGTGGCAATTATGGAAAATGAATTACATAAGTTCCGAAGGCGTAATCATCCATACACATAAATGATGGTTTTGTTTACCATTTGTAGAAAGAGGATATTAATTTTAGTTATTAGACTAAAATAATAATTAATATAATTTTTTAGAAAATGAGGTTACTATATAATAATTATTTAATTTTATTTGAATGATTAGGAAGAATAAATAAAACAAAAAGCTCACTTAAGAATGATAATTATTTCTCGGAGAAGCAATTATGGTTTTCCCCAAAAGACTAACTGGAGGGTAATATGATTAATAAATGACCTTTTGGATGTTTTAAGTAAAATATAGAAGGAATTTTGTTACTTAGTTTCTAATAAAAACCCTTTTATGTTTTAAGAAGTGTGAAGATGAGGTTCCATTTTAGATGAGAGGGGAGGTGTAGTCATGGAATTTCATAAATGATTAAAATATAAAAAGGTCATTCTCTATAAAAATGATTAAAATTGTCATATATTAATTTATTTATTTGTATTTTCTTTAATTACCATTAAATAAAAAAATTTATTTGTTTGAGTGGTGTTTTAAATCTCATCTTTTGGTATATCCCCATAGTTAACCAGTTTTGTCATTAGCCAAAGTGGAACATTTTTTGTTAATAATGCAATATTATTTTAATCATAAGGTAAAATCATGATCATATATTTACAATTGATGAATGTTTTTACAATAAATTTATAACTTTACCACTTATAATATTTTTATGATTTTTAAATAATTCAAAAAAAAATTTATTTTCATAAAATATCGATAATAACATTTTGGACACTATTAATTAAATTTTCTTTTAATTCAGAATTATAAATATTGAATTAGAATATAATTTTTTCATAACCCTAATTTGATATTTTTTTCTAAAAAAATAATGTAAGGTAATAATTATTTCATATTATATTTATTTTAGTATTTTTATTATAATTGTTTTATTTTTTAATTAAATAAACAAAATATTGTGTCGGCACTACATAACAAAATATTGAAAGAAATTTAAATCATTAAATTAAGTTCTATGTTATAAAATTAATTATTTATGTTCAATTATATTTTTTCCCATGTGAACACATATATGATTTTTAAAAGAGACAATCATATTTTTTCCATTTCATTAAATATTTTATTTTATAAGAAATTTTAAAAGAAAAATGCACAATTAAAAATTTTAACAAGATAATATGGTGATACTAGTGGAAATATATTCATTTACTGATAATTATGATGAAAAATTTTGTCGTTAATAAGTAGTTTGAAATATGTTAACATGATTTATAATTTTACTGTGGTGACAAGTTTGTACTATTTATTTTGACCAAGAATTAATTTGAACCTTATAAAAAATTTGAATGAATGATATTACTAAAATTATTCCCAGTATACCAAATTAAATAACAATAAGTTGATTAATATCAATTTATAATAATTTTGGAAAATTCCATGAAAACACGGTTTTCCTGAAAAATAATTTTCCCTGAAGTAGATGATATTATATGAAATCTATAAAAAACAATCATAATTATATATATATATATATTTTTTAGTTAATATAAATATTTATATAATATAAAATATCATTTAAATTAGTCCTTATTAGGTTTTATATTAATTAATTAAAATGGATAGACATTATGGACATAAAAACAATATTTTGAAAACTGTATTTTTATGAAGAAAAATTTAAATTTACCAAAATCATAAAAATAATTTCTTAAAATGAAAAGATTCATATTATCATAAAAAATCGTTCATATTTCAATTTAATATAATAAAAAAATATAAAAGGACTTTTAAATTAACTGGTCTATTGAATGTTTTTTAAAAATTCGTTTTTTTCATAATTGAGTAAAAAATCAATCATTTCAAAAAAAAATCAAGGTTTTACCCTAATATACATTTTATATGATATTTCTAAAAATAATAACATTTTTAAATAATACAATTATAAATTGTTTCAGAAAATAAATTATTATCTTTGATGAAAATTATTAATAATAATATTTTAAATTAATGTATTTTGGAATCATAAAATTATTTTACTGAAAATCGAGTACCTATATTGAATGAATTAATAAATTAATTTATAATTTTTTACTTTTTTTATATTTTTAATATTATTTTTATTCCAATTCTTACCAAAAATATTAATGGACAATTAAAATTAATAATATTTTAATAATATATCATGGTTCCATTATTCTCAGGGTTATATATTGTATATCGTATAGAATATAGTGTTATTCTTTAAAAATACCAGGATGATACATTTTCATCCTATATTACATTTTTATCTCATAATATTAATTTTATCTTGGTAATGAGATTATTCAAGATTGAAAATTCATTTTCTAGAATCCCACATTTTAAAAAGTGTATAAAAACATAATTTTGCAAAGAAACAAAATGGAAGTACAAATGTCATATGATATAATAAATAACCTTGATCCCAAAGATCATAACATTAATGTGATGTTAAATTATTGATATTAAGTACAAAAGTAACCACATAGGACTAATAGGGAGTGATAAATGACTTATTTTGGTCAACGTTAACGACCACAAATCCATAAATTATTTATTGATGAAAAGATAATTAATTCTTCAAAAATGAGGGTAAATGTATAAAATCATAATTTAATATTTTTTTCCTAGAGTCAATGAATCCCATTAACATCCAGACTATTAATATTTGTATATATACAAACATTACATGTTTAATTTCATATTTTAATTAAGTTCCACCCTAATATAAACATTTACTACAAATGAAGAGTAATCAAAATTGAATTTTTTTAAATACCTGAAGCATTGAAATAGAGTTATAATTGATCAAATAATATTGAAATGGATAATAATATCTTTTTCATATCATTAAATAATATCAAAAAATAAAATGGTTAGCCCATGGTTATTCCTAAAATGAATAAACCTTCTTATTAAAAAATAATCTATTTATATCCAATGCATTAATAGTAATACCCAATTATCAACGTAGACCACTTAATAATTAATCCACTATTAAATTAATATATATTTTTATAAGAAATTTAATATCCAATGATATCAAATGAATTTTATCACATATTCTTCAAGGAATAATTTATCATTTATCTTATATCAACAGCAGTTTCCCATAAAACCATCTTCCAAAAACATTATATTCACAGATCATGTAATCTGAAAAATATTATACTCATTTCCATAAATAACCTAAATCACAAAAAATACATTAAAATAACATATTCATACTAATCTAAACATCACCTCATTTAATAAAATTAAATCCCATATCATTATATTTACCTTAATCATATAATTTTATAAAAATCACATTAATCACATAATAACCTGAAGACATCATCATTTTAAACCTCAAAAGGGATGTCTCTGTTATTTTAACATTTGATTAACCATATTCTTATAAACCCTGGATTGATTATATAACTCTTAATTTAACATAATTTCCAAACATCCAATTCTGAAACGTTTTCTAATTCTTGTTCATATATAAACTATAGATAACTAAAACTTTTAAAAATGTTATTAAATTAATGTTAAAATAATCATTCATTAATTAAAACCAAAATATTTTGAGGCCTATTATATTTGGAAGAATATGTACACAAAATAAAAAAAATTAAACTAAACCATAACATAATTATTATAATTCATTATAGTGATCTCATGGATCTATATAATATAAAAAAGGGAATATACAAAATAAAGTGGTTAAATTAAAATCCAAGTAAATAATTAAAGATGATTATGAAACAAAACATGTTAGTAAAAAGGATAACATCATACCATAAAATAAAATCCTATTGTTAATCACATGTAAGAATAACATAACGAACATATACCATAAAATAATTTAATCATAGGGAATGTGGTAGAAACATATATCATTAAAATATCAGGTGTCATGGATGTTTTATTAGGAAATATAATTTAGTCGACAATTCCTGATAATGTTTTATTCATTTTGATTAATCCCATTTATAGTAAATAATTGGAAAAAAGATTCAACCAAGGAAATGTTGAGAAATATGGGTCCACCCATCATTTCAATATCACGATTATATGTAATAAAAAAGGAAATAAATCATATGTAAATAATGTTTCCATGGAACAAAAATGTGTTCAAAATCATTCCATATATAATTACCAAAGGGAATTTGATTATGAATCAATTCAAATAATGAACATAAGTCATGCATTAACAAATTAATTTAATAGAGAATGATTTTGATATATATGTACTATATATACGTAAAACGTTTATATAAAAATTAATTTAATAATGTTTTTCATTTTTTATGAAATCATCATTAAATGAGGTCATGGAATATTTCATTAGGGAAATAACCATTTCAATTTTAAATCACTTCTTTGAAATAAAAAAATATAAAAATTAATATATAAATATTTTTATATTCTGTTAAAATATAATGTAATAAACTCATATTAAACAAATGGACCTTCACAATGGATTGAAATTCCATTCATGGAAAATATGTTGAGGGAAAATATTCCATTAACACATTTTCAAAAAATAAAAAGTATATTTGTTAAAAAAAACCAAAGATTAATTTTATGAAATTAATTATTGATATTAGAAAAGGATCCATATTTCACTAATAAATCATTTTATATTAGTAAAAATATACATTAAATAATTTAATGGAAAATGTTGTCATGTAATAGAAAGCCTCTAGATCTAAAGGATTATGTGTGTTTGATATCACAAGAAAACAAAGATCTTCTTGTTTATATATAAAATAAAATATGAAATAGATATAAAAAATTTTAAAAAAAATCCTGAATATATTAGAATAAGGTATATCTTTTTCAAGACAATTGATTTTATTGATTCCCCCCAAAATAACCCTAAACATAGACAATATACAAAACAATACAAATTGAAACATAAATACTTTATTGCTTTGTTATCTTTTAAATCAAATATACACCAATGAATTCAAATTAATTTTTTAATTATAACACATTAATAATGATGGATTAATGATATAAAAATTAAAATATAATTAATGAAATCCATTTCAAATGCAATTGGTGTATAACATTATTATATGCATTAATGTAGTGAAATTTAGATGAAATCTCTTTCCTTAAGTTTAGATTATCACATATGTACTATAAAATCATGAACAATATGCATATATTAATTATTAATCTTCTTAATAAACATTTTTTTAATAATTATTTACTATTATTTAATAAAATTTTATATTTATTCATTTAATCAATTAATTCTACATCATACTTTTTTAGTGATATTCGGTTCATATGTTCAAAATGAAATTGGTGGGATGACTATGGTAAAATAAATCATTTTCGGTCATATATAGAATCAAAATAATGATATAATTACCATTTTTATATATCAATAATAATTTTAAAAACATAAATCCATTAGATTTCTATAAATGTTTTATGTTACAATCATGGAGATAGTATGTCACCCATTAACATGAGTAATAATTCTATTTTATCAGCGATAATGATGGAAATAAGGAATGAAAAATTTTATCATTATATAATGATCATTATATCATAAATACAATATAATTTCTTTACTAAACATACACATACCATCTATGTTATTTAGGGATGAAAATCAATCATATTGGTTCATGGATGCAGCAGTCCATACATACAGAAAAATGATGATATCATTTTTCAGTGAATGGAGATGTAAGAAATTATATAATATGGTAATATTAAATAATATTCAATAATTAATGAATATATTATATATACAACATATATATCATCAGAAATATCCACGAGAGACAATCATGGAAAATGATTTACCTCTGTTCACGAGGTTCTACTCTCCTACACAAATATGACTAATGGTTTCATTTCCTATTTGATAGAAGAAGATATGGTTATTGGTTATGATATTAAAATAAACATACATCAATATAAAAAATAAATTTAATTTTATATATAATCTGGTTTGAATAATATTTGACGAATGTGGTAGAAGAAATATAACAAAACACTTGGTCATTAATGATACCTCTTTATCAAGAAAACTCGTTATTCTATAAATAGTTGTCTCTATAAGAGGGTTTTATATCAAAAAAATTGTATATATTATTTATGAAAATGTTTAAGGTAATTTTATACAAAAAAGTGTTATTATTTTCACAACCCGTCCCCCATGGCCCGTGTAATGACTACACCAATCTCGCATTCCATAGGCCAGGGGCTGGCGACTAGCACCAAAGGCGTAAATCCCTAAACTGGGAAGGCATTTCCCTTATAACATTAAACACACACAATATACCACACATCTGGATATGAAACACTAAGTAAAACTATATAATAAGAGTTTGCTGAAAAGTAAAGGTGGTCGGAAATACAATCCCAACTACAAAGTACAAGTACAACTGAAATGGAAAAATCAGATGAATGGTGTAAAGTAGCTCTTGGATTGTCCACATCAGATCCTACCTGAAGGGTGGGTAAAGATATCCTCCTCAGTACACCACGTCCGTCAGTCTCCTCTGGGTACCAAATCATCATGAGGTCCACCTCTGGATACCGTGCAGTCCTCGTACACTCAGCCTCGGTCAGCACTGTCCATTATCTATATCCAATACATGGTGAGGGCATAGCCCATGTCGGGGTGAGTATAACGATACTCAGTACGGCCCTTGAGATCCTCAAGGACTCAAAAAATCAAACAAGGACAAACCACAGGGTATGAAAACAATAGTTAACCCTGGATAGTTATATGCCTATACATATACATAAGTTATCAAGTCACCCATCTCAATCATGAGGTAAAAACAAAAGTAACTGAATCAGATCAAACAGGTATATAACTTTTGTGGAGAGATATAGATGATCAGATGTTGCCACTGAATCATCTATTCTGTGGAACCCACACATGATCTAGGAATAGAATTCCGAACTATCAAACCCACACAGGATCCATGAATAGTAAATGGAGCTCTCAAACCCACATAGGATCCATGAACTATCCTCCAAGCTTTGAAACCCACAAAATATCCTTGAACAGTCATCAGTGCTGCCGAACACAGAAAGGATATGCGAATAGTCATCAGTGCTGTCGAACCCACAAAAGATCTAAGAATAGTTGTCAGTGCATATCCATCCTCAGGGTTCCACACAAAGCATGCTTGATTCCGGGATGCTCCGCTCCTCAATCCAAGTGTCGATACATCAACATCTATGAGATCCCAAGTTTATGTAACCAAAAGTTCTGTCATTCCATAATAAAATCAATGTGACAGATAGTGCATCAATCAGACGCCCGGTCTGAGAGTTATTGGCATTTTCGTCTCATGAGACTGGTATGATTTACGTTCGACCCAACCCGGTCATACCCAACTGTGTCAAAACCATGAGTGGGGTATACCGAAGAATAGTCTCCTTCCAAGTATTTTTTCTCCGAAGACAGTTCCTTAATCAGATGCAGGTTGCTCATGTTATGGGAAAATGTATGGAAACATGCTAAAATGGGTTCGGGTCCTTTACAGCCCAGTCGGACCCACTCGACCCGGTCCATGGGCCTGACCCGGTCCACAGGTCTGAATTGGTATGTGGGTTGGACCTGGTTTGTGGGAAAGGCCCAGCCCGCGAGGGCGGGCTGACCCATGGGGGAGTCCCTGCCCACGCTGGCGGTCCGACCTACGCTGGTGTCCCGACCCACACTGGGTCCGTCCTGGCAGCCCGCACTGGGTCCGGCCAGGCGGCTCGTGGGGTCATCCCTAGCTGCATCCAAGGGGAAGCCGCACCCCCTTGAAATCCCGAGCGGCTATTTAGTTTGGGTGGGAGGAAAACCGGTGCCACGTGGTGCCGATCCAAGTCTGGCGGGACCCCGCAGTAGGTCCCGCTACTCGAGGCTGGCTGAGAGGCCAGCCGACTCCCGCGCGGTACTATTGCGTCGTGCCTCCTCCATAGACCCTGCAGCTCGGGCCGCCGGTCTTCCTTGGGGCCGTCCATGCCCCGACCGCTGTTTCACTTCTGTGGTCCGGGGCCACAACCCCCTTGTGCTCCACTGTGTGGCGCTATTGGACCACACATTCTCTGGTGACCCGGCAGCTCAGGTTGCCCATTTCTTTTGTGGTTGAGCTTATGTCGGCCACCGCTTCACCCCAGCGTTTTTTCAGCCACCTGTTACTCCTCCAGCTGTGCTGTTGCACCACCGCCGTCCATACTGTGATGATTGTCATTCCATCCATCAGTGAGATTTCCACGGGTCACCGGAAGAGTTCTTGTTTCCCAATTCTAGTTCTGGAAGAAGCTTTACACTTCTCTAGCTTTTCCTTCGATCCACAAGATTTATTGATGAGTAAAGCTCATCCCAGTCTCATGCCATGTTTTACAGTCAAATTCCACAAAGAAGGTGGTGGGGTCGGGCAGTGTTTTTTCGGCAATTTCCCTACATGTTAGGGAGATAGAAAACGGCTTTGATTCTTAATCCTAGAAACATGGCATAGAATGTGAAAAAATTAACCAAGCCTGAACCCCTACTTTTGATTCAATATTATAGGAAAATAATATGAATATGTCGAGGATGAAATTGTCGTCATTCTTCAAGGATGAGTCTTCCTTCCTTGTTCCAGTTAGAGATCAATGAAGAAGATGTTCGTCATCGTTGGTTGGATCATTCTTCGTTCTTCGATGTTTTCTATTCGTTGGGAGCTTTCTCCCAATAATCCTCCACTCAAATCACCAATGTGAATAGTCGTGCCAAATAAGATATTATATTATCTATTATTTCATTGGGAAGAAATTCAAAAATAATTCCTAAACACTTGGTAGGAAAAATTAATGTGAAAGGTTTTGTAACCATTAAGTGGGGAGCTCAAGAGGTTTCTCCCCAACTAATGGGGAGTTCAAGCGGTTATAACTTTTGGTGATCCCCACCAAATTTATCCTCCCATGGGAGGTGGGGTTTATATGTGCCCCACCCCCATAACATCTCATGGGATGTTATGGTGTGGTGGTCCCACCTCCAACTACCATGATGAGGTTTTTAACCGTCAAATAAAAATAAAGCCACACACTTGTTTTAAATTAATTCAATCTCTAAAAACCCAAAAACCATATTGTATTCATGACAAACTTCCATCATGGTGAAATTCTTGTTGTGTGAATAACGACGCTATGAGTTCAACGACGCCCTCAGATTTCAATTCTGAGCACTGGTTCAGTTGTTATAAAAACCCACTCGTACGTTTACTAAACGTACATGAAAAGAAATTCAGAAATTGAATATGGGAACACCATGCCTCATAATCATGCGCCATTAGTTTTTGTGGACACATAAAATTATCATGTATTTAAGAAAAAAAAATTCCATAAAAATTTTATGTCTTTACATTCTCCCCACCTCAAGGATTTACGTCCCTGTAAGCTAAAAATTGATCTAAGGGAATAAATGGGGGTACTGAGCAAGCATCTGAGCCTCCAGATCCCATGTGCTCCCATGGAGGTTCTCGTGTGTCCAATGAACATGCACCAGAGGTATCAATGGTCTAGGACTGACCCACTCAGGTCGATCCTCAATCTCCTCTGGAACCACCATAAACTTTACCCCATCGTCAACGTCCAAACCCCATGGTATATGATGTGAGAAGGGTTGTGCATGTATCTCCTCTACTGGGATACGTGGAAGACGTCATGGACCCAATGAAATTGTGGTGGAAGACCTATGGGGTATGCCACCTCTCCAACTCTGCTGAGGACATGAAGAGGTACAATGAAAGGTGGATATAACTTTCTGCCTCTACCAAATATCTGTAAACCTCATCTTGATGAGACCTGTAGAATGACGTTGTCACTATCCTCGAACTCCAGAGGTCTCCATCTCCAGTCATCATATGACATCTACCTGCTCTATGTAGTCTTCATCTCCTCCTTGATGATCGTCACCTTCTCTGTGGAATCCCATACCATCTCTGGTCCAACCAATACTGACCCCCTCGGGTCTATCAAGCATAAGGGTGATCTGAAAGGTCACCTGTAAAACACCTCAAAAGGTTCCATCCCCAATGGTGGAGGGATAGTTGTTGTTGTAGGAATACTACACCAAAGATAAGTAATCCTCCCAGATACAACCGAAGTCAAGGAAAAAAGCATACTACATGTAATCAAGGGTTTGAATTGTCCGCTCAGTCTGACCATCCGTCTTAGTATGGACGGTGATGCTCAGACGGAGTTGTGTCCTAAAAGCCTCCTGAAACCCCTTCCGTAGCTGGGAGGTAAATTGTGCGTCACGATCGGAGAAGATTGAAGAAGGTACTCCATGTAGATGCACAATCTTTTGCACATAGAGGCATCCCAAGCTATCTACTGAACCCTGTTATCTGATTGGTAGGATGTGGGATGACATGGTGAGTTGGTCAATGATCACCCAAATTAAGTCATAACCCTTGGATGTACAGGGATGAACCATCACGAAATCCATGGATATCCCATCCCACTTCATCTCTAGAACCTCTAAATTCTGAACCAAGCCTGCTTGTACCTGATGCTCCTCTTTCACTTACTGACAAGTGAGGCACCGAGAGACAAACTCTGCAACTTCCTTCTTCATCCCCGACCACAAATTTTGTCATAAGAGATCCTGGTACATCATCTCCACTTTTTGATTTACCTCTATAGGGGATGTGTGAAACTCCTTAAATACATCCTTCTAATGTGATGCTGGAACCATAGTACATCCTCTGAAGAGGATGACGTGCTCCCCACCTTGAGAAAATCCATCAGGTGCCTACCCTAAAAATATTTGAGCACATCATGTCTCGCATTCAGCATCACTATGTTGTGCTTCCATGACTCGTTGAAGAAGTGGAGGAGTCACTGTAAGAGACTGAAGAAAATATTCTCCATCTCGATTCACAAAGGATATCTATAAAGCATCCATCTACTCTATCACCTCTAATTGCAGCTATATACCAGATCTCTTACTGAATGCATCTTCTACAACGTTCCCCTTCCCAGGAGTATAGACTATCTCAAAGTCATAGTCCTTGAAAAACCAAAGCCAACATCGCAGTCTCATGTTTAGGACCTTCTGAGAGAAAATATACCTAAGACTCATGTGATCATAGTAGATGGTAAAATGATCTCCCATCATATAGTACCACCACATCTTCAAGGAAAAAAACCACTGCTCTTAAATCTAGGTCATGGGTGGCATAGTTTGACTCATGTTGTCTTAGCTGATGAGAATCGTAAGTGATCACTACTCGCTCTTCCATCAGGATTCATGTGAGTCCAGTCCCTGATGTGTCATAGTAGACTACGTACCCTAATCCCTCCTCTGGATGCCTCACGATGGGGGCACTAGTCAGCCTCTACCTCCGCTCCCGAAAGCTCTGCTGGAATCTCTCCGACCACAAAAAGGTTTTCCCTTTCTTCGTCAAGACTGATAGTGGTTTCGCAACTCTGGAGAAGGCTGGTATGAACCTCCGATAATATCCATCCATACTCAAGAAACTCTGAACCTCCGTCACACTCCTGTGTGGCTCCCAAGAAAGTACCACCTCAAACATTTCTGGATCTACTAAAACTCCATCCTCTGACATGAAATGTCCCAAAAAGGTTACCTCTTAGATCCAAAACTGGCACATCGAGTGCTTACCAAAAAGGTGGTTCTCTTAGAGTGGGTCCAGTACTACCTGCAAATGGTAGGAATTCTCATCCTCAGTAGTCATGTTGATCAGAATGTCTTTGATGAAGACTACGACAAAGCTATGGGGGTATGGCTGGAAGATCTTATTAATGAGTCCCAAGAACACTAATGGTGTGTTGGTTACACTAAAACACATAATCAAGAACTCATACTGGTCGTACCGACATCAGAATGTCATATTATGCACATCCTTGTCTTGAACTCTGAGCTGGTGATAGCCTGATTTAAGGTCTATCTTTTAGAACTACCGTGCTCCCATCAGATGATCAAATAGGTTGTCAATCCTCTAGAGTGGGTACTTTTTCTTCACAGTCACCTATGGTAGCCGACATAAAGCCAAAATATTTCATCCTCCTTCTTGGCAAACAGAATCGATTCTACCTTGGTAGAAACACTAGGCCAGATGTATCCCTTCCCCTGCAAGTCCTCCAACTATACTCGCAGCTCATGAAGCTCAGCGGGAGACATCTGATACACGGGTTTAGATATCGGTGACGTCCTAGGGTACATTTCATTGTAAAATTCCACCTCTCAGCGAGTTGGTAGACCTGGGACATCATCAGAGAAAACATTTTCATACTGGTCCACCACTACAGGATAGCTCAGACTCTACAAATCAACTGATCTGAGGGTAAGGCATGCCAACTGATGAGTGGTCAGCTACACCCTCATCTGAGTATGTCTTTCCTGCACTGAAAAGGACCCCTTCTCCCCAGTGAAGGTGAACATGGTCCCATCCATATGGACACACCAAACATTTCTCATAATACAATATATCTGAGTATGGACTGTAGATAACCAATCCATTCCCAAGATGACATTGTAAGGCCTCGACGCCATTATGAGGAGATCTCAGCAGAAGCTCTCACCTCCTAGAGTAAGTTCAAATTGCCGACACCAGTGCGTGATCGTCGAGTCTGCTCATGTAGGAGTCTCTAGCCGTAAGGATCGAGCCAATGGCTCTGTTGGAATATCCGAGCTCTAAACAAGTGATGTGGCAATGAAAGAGTGATTGGAACCTATGTCTATAATAACTACAACTAAGGTGGAGTAGACATAGATCATAACTTGAATCATCTCGGAGCGATGTTATTGTAAGCCTAAACTACTTGGAGCCAATATCTCACTTTCCCACCTACTCCCTACGGTTGGGGTGGACATCCTGTTGGTGGTGGTCATAACACCTCAAAACATCGCCCACCACTAGTTGCACATCCATCTCCTCTACCACGTAAACCTAGTCCCTATAGACCTCCTAGATTGAACCTCTTACTCTACATGGGAGGTCCCTCAACTGTCTGCTGATCATATGAACAGCGGGTTGGAATGACAGGAGCCATGTGTCCTTGCCTGCCGCATGTGAAACACAACATGTTCCTTGAATGACTGGCTCTGTCTCTTGTTCCTCACACAACTAGACCTGAGTCCAGTGGTCTTCCACCAGATGGTTTGGTCTTCTTGGACTTCTGTGACATCTATCTTCTGTCTGCTAGAGAGAACTCCGCTACTTGATGCTTGGTGGTTGATCTCACGGCTAGTGACTTCTCATCAAGGAAACTCTCCACTAAGACGGCTCTCTCCAACACACCTTCCAGTGTTGGGATGCTTAGGGAGATCATCGAATCTCGGATCTCTCACCTGAGCCACTTCTCAAAGGACCATGCCCTGAAGAATGGGTCTCATAACATATTTTTGGAGTAGCGCGAGAGGTCGGTGCCCCTCACTGAGTACTATTCCACAATCATTCTACCCTACTGCAGATGAAGTAGCTCTAGTGTCCACACCACACATAGGGTTTCTAGGAAAAACTATGCCCATAACAGGCACATGAAGTTGTCCTAGAGAAGTGTTGCCTTGTTATGCACCTAGAGAATCATGATCCACCATAGGCCTATTTTTTATTGAAGGAGAATCACGAAAAGGATCATCATAAGTTCTTTTGGTGTCCCTAACAGTCTGAAGACTCTCACCATAGCCTCTAGCCACTACTCAGCTGCATGGGGGTCTGTCTTTCCCGTGTACCTAGGTGGCCTCTGGTACTGGAACTCGTGAAAAGTGATTAGGCATAATTCTCTCTCTGCTTCTGCGGCTGGTGGCATCGGTGGCCCAATGGGTAGTGGTACCGCTGGTGCCTCTGCTGTGATAGGGCCCTACACCGAGGTATTATCGCTCGATGGGCTACAATCTCATACAAAGCCTGGAACCCTTACTATCTGCCTTCGTGGGGCCATCCTGAAAAGGAACAGGTGCGCCACAGTCAATTAGTTATACTTGGTGAGCTAACTCGGAGAAATAACTAAGAAAACTCTTGAAACACAGACACAGTCAATGTTTTTGTAAATTGAGTCGGAAATCAGAAATCAGGGTCATGGTGTATGGATACATCGGCCGCCACACCAACATTGGACTCCCTAAAATAAAAATGAAACTATATACCCTTAACACTATTGCTTCATATAAAAGATCAGATTCCTATGTTTTGTGGTAGAACCGACTCCTCTGATAACAATTTGTCCCGAAGCGTCCCTCAGGGACCGTACCATGATGACCCCAGGCCCGCCTGCCATAGGCTAGGGGCTGGAGACCAGCACCAAAGGTGTAAATCCATAAACTGGGAGGACATTGCCTTTATAACTAAAAACACACACAACAGAGCACACAGCTAAATACATAACACTAAGTGAAACTGTATAACAATATAGTGTTGAAAAGTAATGGGGGCTAGAAATACATGTCTGAATGCAAAGTAACAGTACAAATGGAAAAGACAAAACAAATTAAATGTGTAAAGAAGCTCCTGGATTGTCCAATATGGATCCTACCTGAGACGTAGGTACATATTGAATCCTCAGTACTCGACGTCCATCAGTCTCCTTTGGGTACCGACTTGTCGTGAGGTCCACCTCTGGATACCATCCAGTCTTTGTACACTAAGCCTCGGTCAGTGTTGTATGTCCTCTGCATCCAACACAATGATGTGCGGGCATAGCCCATGCAAGGGTGAGTATAACGATACTCAGTTGGGACCCTAAGACCCTCATGGTCTCACAAAATCCAACATGGATAAACCACAGGGTATGAAAAAAAGTTAACCCCACTTAGGTTTATTCCCATACAAATACCTATGTTATCATGTAACCCATCTCAATCCTAAGGTAAACAAAAAAGTTACTGACTGAGATCAAACAAGTCTATATCTTTTGTAGAGAGATAGAGATGATCAGATTTATCCACTGAATCGTCTATTCTGTCGAACCCACACAGGATCTCGGAATAGAATTCAGAACTATCGAATCCAAATAGAATTCATACTTAGCATCAAGGATTTTCCCCAGATAATTTCGGGAAGGAGGCCGAGGGCAACAAGCCCGACTTTTGGATGTGACGCTTCCACATTAATCTTGAGAATCCCTTCAATTGGGGGTTCCAGAGAGTAGGAGGAGAGGGGGATACACCCGGCATAGAACGTCCGTTGTGGCCTTCCCAACCTTCAATACAAGAAGTATCTCAATCAATCCAGAATTTGGGGGGTCTATGGGAAAGATAAAAAACATCGTCGTTGCGCCAGACCCAAATAATATAGGACATAGTGCAGAGTGAACCAACAGCAGCCAGGGGGAGAGAGGAGCACCAACACATCAGAAGATCGGGAAGGTCAGAGGCCAATGCCAACGAATCTGCAGAAGCTGGGCCCCATTGATTCCAGATTTCCTTAGCTCCTAGGCAGAAAATGATAGTATACAGAGGAGTTTTTGGAATGTTTGGACAGAAAGGTAAAAAGGCAGTACTGGCCATATGTCGAAAAGAGAGAAGCATCATCGTTGGTAGAGTGGTCATACAAACCAATCACCTAAATTGACGAATTTTAGGGGGGACGATGAGTGACCAAATTGATTTCCAAGGCCCATCATCCCTGCCAACTGGGTGGATTCCAAGATCAAGTCTATAGCTGGATCTCACTGTGTAATCTCCCGAAATGTCATTGATCAAGAAGAGATGGTCAGGGCCTGTGTCCGGTTCCCAGGGGATGCTAAAGATAATTTTTTGATCTCATTCGTTAATCCATTCAAGGATCGTTTCCAAACACCACCCTTGTACCTGGTCAGAAAGAAGGCAGCTGACAATGGCGTATTCCAGACCTATTTAGGTGGGGGATGTAGCCCGTAATCTATACTTATCAGGAACCCATGGATTAGTCCAAATTTCCACAGTTGAGCCAGTCCCAGTCCTCTAGCCCTATCCTTTATCCACCTGATTTCTAACCCCCCAAATGATTCTCCATAGGAAGCTAGGGCGGGGACCAAGAGAGGAAGCATGATAGTCCATGTGGGGAAAGTACTTAGCTCATAGAACTCGCACACATAGAAATGATGGACGATTAATAAGGCTCCATCCTTTCTTGGCAAAAAGGGCATTGTTGAATAGAGGAAGATTCCGGAACCCCATCCCACCCGCTGATTTGTGTTTACAAAGATTCTACCAGGCCATCCAATGGGGTTGATTCCATCCATTGTGCTTCTTCCACCAGAATTTGGCATTGCATGTGTGGATCTGGTCGATGATGTCCACCGGCAGCTTAGAAAGGGACATAAAGTAGCTCGGGATGGATTGGATGACAACTTTGATGGGGTTCTCTTTGCTAGCTTTCGAAATTCTTTTTGGGGTCCAGCCTTGATTTTAGCCTCAATCCTGTCCACGATGGTGCTGAGATTTCTTTTTTAGACCGACTGATCACTGTGGGAAGCCTGAGATACTTCTGATATTTAACAACCATATGGATGCCAACTGATGTGCAAAGTTCATCCCTTATAGAAAGAGGCACCCCTGCACTGATGGAAATTTTATATTTACCATGATTGATTGTTTGGCCAGACGCCTTCTCATACTAGCGAATCGCATGGCAGACCGCCTGACATTCATTAATTGTTGCTCTAGAAAAAAGGAGGTAGGTTTCAGCGAAGAAGAGATGTGACAATGGAGGGATAACTTGGAAGACTTTTGTCCCATGAATATACTTAGAAGAAACAACCCTGGAAATAAGATTAGAAGACACGTCAGCCACCAGGATGAAGAGAAAAGGGGAGAGAGGGTCTCCCTAGTGAAGGCATCGAGATAGGGTATATTCTCAGGTAATCTCCCCATTGACCTTGATTTTAAAAGAGACAGTCGAAACACAATTCAAGACCATATCTGTCCATTTAGCGCAAAAACCCATTTTATGCATAACGGCTCTTAGGAAGTTCCATTAAACTCTATCGTAGGCCAGGGACATATCCTATTTCCAGGAAATGATTCCTCTTTTCACCGTGGAGTGTGATTTCAAAGATTGGAAGACTTCATGGACCACAATCGAATTATCAGTGATCAGTCTCTTGGCCATGAAAGTGCTCTGATTTTCGGAGATAATATCTGGTAGCCAAGGTCACAGCCAGTTTACAAGGATCATTGAGATGATCTTGTAAGAGACATTACAAAGGCTGATATGTCGAAAGTCCAAGATCAGCACATGTTTCATGATTTTGGGGATGAGAACGAGGACTGTTTCATTGATGGCCGCAATGCTGGTGTTCCCAGCCCAGATATTTTTATTCATATTGCAGATATCTAGAATATCCAGAACAAAAATTATATCATGAATAATAAAATTATATAAATAAATAAAAAATTACAGAACCATTTATATATGTATTTTATATTTTGTTATTTTATTATATCCATTTCTTTCGTTTTATGAGGGATTAGTAATTTCAATTTCATCATTTGGGAGCATTGATTTTGTATGTTCACATGATAAGTTTACTTTTATATGTGTATGGAAAATATTTTATAATTAGGATAGTTATCCAGAACGAAATTTATATGATATTAATTAACTTATGGAATATTAAAATATAGTTTTTCCCTATGTGAGGATGATTCCTTAGATAAATCAATAATGATAACTATTTAGATTAATATATAAAATTTTTATCCCATAGAAGTCATGTTGTTTTATAAATTAATACCATGTATCAAAAATATTCAAGAACATTATATAAGATATAATACATCTATTATAATCCCATTCAATAATAATGTTTGTTTTATGACTATCCTTGAAGACAAAATTGAACGATGAGAGAACAACATCCATAAAGATAGTAAATTAGCATGTCACAGATGATGTTTTAAACAAATAATGATAATTGAATAGGTACTATTAATAATAATTCTATAAAAATGATAAAAATACATTATATGGATGATACTATAGTTTTCATAATATTTTTATCAGGGGATGTGATGAGATAAAAAAGAGATAATATCTTGAAATAAAATTGAATGAAAATGGAAGAGGGTGTTAACTCTAAATTACTTATTCATGAGAACGTAATTAGAGATTTGTTTTGGTATTTTTTTAATAATAAAATATCAAGGTCTTGTGGAAGGTAATTAAAATTATATTATAGAATAGTTTATAAAATGATAATGTATTGAGCCACATGAGCCTCAGCCCAATTGGCGAGGACTCCTTAAGTGCATCTAAGAGACCCGAGATCAAATCCAGGTGGGGGATAATTTACGAGTACTGTAGAAGCACTGCAACAGCACTGTAGCAGCACTGTAGAAGGTACTGTAGTAGGTACTGTGCAAAACTGTAGTAGGTACTATAGAGGGAACTATAGCAGGCCCTGTTTGGAACTGTAGCATCCAAAAATATGCGCCCTTTTGGGACATCAGGCCACCGACTTGGTCCCCGAGCCCTTTAAGGCCATCGGGCCACCCAGGCCTTCAGGTTATTAAAGCCTTCGGGCCACCTCAAGACCTTCAAGACACCTTAAAAAATTGAAGATACAAACCAGAAAACCTACAAGGAACATGCTTCAGAAGGAGGAGGAGCAAGGAGATTTCACCATACCAAGAAGCTAAACAGATTGGAATAATGGGAGGGTATGGCACATGCCATCGGGACAAGCCTGTGCATGCGCGGGAAAGCCTAGCCGAACAGACATGCGAAGGTGGAGAGCTGATTTCCGGTTGAAGATGATGGGGAGGAGCAGTTCTAAGTAGTTAGTCTGGGTTGTATGTAATGTTTGAAGCCTACGGGTAATGAATTCCTCTATGGCCTACGATCCATGAAATGCTTATGCATACGGACCTTGTAAGGGTTCCACCTCACCCCTTAAATGGTGTATTATAAAAAATAAATAAAAAATGAAGGCCTTCGGGCCATTGGAGGCAGATAATGTATTGGGAGTTGTGAAGAGTAGAGGTGGTGACAGGTGTTATTAATAGTGGAGGGGGAGAGTGTTTTTTGAATATTTTAATCATTATTTTATTATTTTTCTCATCAAATGAAATATAGATGACTCATGAGACTAAATAATGTAAATTTATCGTGTTAGTTCATGATAATGGTCTTAGATCATCCCTACATCACCTATAGCTCTATAATTCAAGTATTTATTATTTTTGACAAATTATCATATTTTACAATTGACCAAAAACTCAATTTTTCATAAAGATACCATAAATTCACAGTAACAATTTTTCAATATATAGAATTAAAAAATTCATACAATTTTATTAAAATAATTTTCATCATATTGAAAATTTATATTTTTTTATTAAAATCATTATTTATTTGTAAAATAAAATTTTTAAAATTTTAAAATACTTATGAAACACTTTGAAAAAATAATAAATGTCTTGAAAAATTATATCATAATCATAACACCTCAAAATTTTAATTTATTAATAAAATTTATTATATTATATTTTCTATTAAATTTTTAAATTTGTAAAAAAAATTAATTAAAAATTTATGGCCTACAAAATTACCATCACTATGTAAATTTTTTTAAAAATCCAGTTAACTTTTATAATGACATAATTATATTATATAAATATTTATTATTTTATAGAATATGATTGATAATTTCATAGTTGAGGATATAAATTTAAATTAATAGGGGAATATATGCATATAACATGATAAGATAAGTCGAACTAAAGTGAATAGTGTGTTTATAAAGCATTGGAAATAAAACATTTTAGAACAATTTAAGGGAACACAATCAGGATTCATTAAAATAGAAAATGAATAGTTGTTTTTATGAAACGAGAATACAACAAATTAATAATATCATGATTAAAGGATGGATTTAAAAAAAATATTATTTCATTAAAATATATTATCATGAACACTTGAAAATGGGTAAGTATTCAACATGTTCTCCTAAATCTAGCATCCTTACCATGAAGAACTGAGTTAGAAACCTCTTAAAAAATGAATATATGAGGATAATATTGATTAAATATCCTGATATAAGTTTTTTAAAAATATAAAAAACATTTATAATAAGTACACTAATATATAATATAATTTCATTTGGGATAATAGAGATAATGAGTAATTCGAAGAAATAAATGAGGTTCAGGTTGAATCCATAACATTTTGTAAGAAATGATTCTTCACATGATCATAATATCTGGAATAATAAATTTATTTTAATTAATATATAATTACATAACAATTTTTACATTTATTTTATTAATAATGAATTTATTGAGTTAATTTTAAACCATGTGGATGGGTTAATAGATTCAATTTCGTCGTTTGGGTGCGTTGATTTCCTTGGTTTTCATGGTTGGTTTACTCATATATGTGTCTGAATGATCATATAGAATGGGGAAATTTTTCCAAAAAATAAACATATATGTTATTAATGAAATTATTTAATACTAAAATAATATTTTTTTCTAGAAGTTAGTATAATTCATTATATAAATCATTAATGATAATCATTTAGATTAATTTAGCATTTTTTTCACAATGAACTCATAAAATTTTATAAATTATTATTTTGTGTAAAAAATGATTCCTTAACATTAAAAAAGATATAATAAATATATAATAATCTAGTTAAAATTTAAATTTTTTTATCATGAATTACCTTCAATATATAATTGAATGATGAATGATCGTTATCCAATATGGTGGAGAATTGGCACCTCACAGATGATGTATTTGTTAATAAATAAGAGGGGAGATTTGATGAAATTTTATTCCATAACCATTTCGAAAATATAATTTATTAATGTTAATTTATTTTTCTTGAAATTTGGATTAGGGGAGGTGAGGAGATAAAAATAAAAAAAAGGAACATGAAAAGAAATTGAAATAAAATGGATGAAGGTTTTACCTCATAATTACTTCTTCTTGAGAACTCCATAGGAGATTGGTTTTGGAATTTTGTTAATAAAATAATCTCATTGTCATGGGTAAGGGACTTGGGAAGATATTTGAGTATAATTTGGATATATATAATGGCTTGAGAGGTGTGAGGAGTAAAGGTGGTTAGGGGTGGTGTTTATAATTGAGTTGAAGGGTGTTTTGTTAAATATTTTAATCATTATTTTATATTTTTTCTCAAGAAAATAAATTGTGTTAATTATTAAGACTATATAAAGTAACATTATAATGAATGCTCGAGATAATGGTATTACCTCAAAACTACATCACTAATTAATACATAATTCATGTACAGTGTATTTATCGTAAATTATTATTTTTAAAATTCACCCAAAATACATGTATTTATGAAAAATCCCAAAAATTTACCCTAATTTTTTTTCTAAATTTCAATATCAAAAACAAAATCAATTTTATGAAAAATATATTATAAATATGATAATTAAATTTTTTAATTATAGTCATCATTTAATTAGAAATAAAAATTTTATAAATTAAAACCACATTTCTAAAAAATTAGAAAATTAAATTAAGGTCATATTAAATTATCTCATTACATTATACATAAAAATATTAATTTATGAATACATTTTATGAAAACAAATTTCCTGTTAAATTATTAAATTAATCAAAATATGTAATTACATTTTTATGACCTATTAAATTACTAACAATTAATTAATAATTTTTAAAACAACTATTAACATATAATATGATATAATTATATCATATTACCATTCATGTGATGATAAAATTTAATTCATACATTCATTGGTGAGGTTACTATTCTATTATCCAGTTTTCTATTCATAATGGTTACATTACTATTCAAAAGTTCAATTTGATATTTAATCCCTATTATTTACATAAATTCTTCAAATACCTCTTATTTCCTTCATTATTAATTTATATTGTTTATATTGTGTTATTTATGTGATTTAATATTATTTATACTATATATAATAATTATAACATGGGGATTATTATTGATAAATCTTCTAAACATTACATTCTTCCCCACATATGAAATTTCTCCCTTGGAATTTCATTTTGTATACTAATGTGAAAAAAAGTGCATGTACATCTCTATAATAACTTGCTTTGGTTCCCTTGTTTCCTCTTCATACTTATGGTTCTTCCAATGTTCTTTGACTAGGCGAGTGGTCTTGTTGCATAGTAATTTATCTCTATGACCAAAGATCTTCATAGGATGTCCGTCATAAGAAATATCTTTCTCCAACTTTACTACCTCATACATGTATAAATTGTTATGTAAATGTTAATTAATGAATCTAATTTGATTATTCATAATATTAATATCATGTGAATAATCAATTCAGATATAAGGTAAGGGATTCTACACATACCCCCATTATTTCATCAGCTTACTTTTTATATTTTTTTACCCAAATGAAAATATCATTTATTTTTAACTACATCATTTAAATTGAATGTAAATCTTCCAATCTCATGTATCAATATCAATTAATCCTTCTTTTTTGGGGATATACATGATTTTAGAAGGTTCCCTACTCAATTCATTCAAATAAAAAAGATGGATTTAAGGGGGTTTCCTGAATTCTTACTCATTTTCATTTTTTCCATATAATATATTTTAGGGAATAATTTTTTTTATATAAAATTACTCTTATTTTTATAAAAATATAATTTGGTTTTGTTTTGATCTTATACAAATAACTATGACTTTTTCATCTTTAGTAATCTTTATTATATTCCCTTAAATATTAATAAAATGTTTTATTAATAATGTTTCATATACAATATTTTCAATTAAATTTGACATATGTTATCATTATATATTCCTATATTACCTTATTAATGTTCGTGAATGATTTAAGTTAATAATTACCAAGACGCAAATATTATATTAACTTTTTATGTTCATTTTTAAATAATTATATTACACTTTTCTTTCCAGGGGTAACACTTATATTTATGTTTGACTTCTTATAAATGATTTTTTATGTGGAAGAAAATTCATGAACATGTTTTTATGGGTGAAAACATATAGTGCTCCAATACATTGGAAAATATTTAGTCTCATGCGACATTTTGTACAATGATCTTGGTGGTCATCCTTGATGCATTCTCAATGTGAAACGGTCTTAGTTGTTATCTATGACTCATTCTCCTCTATGTGAGATGATTGTTAACTCATGATAAATTCGTGTCTTCTGTTTATGAAAATATACTATGAAACCATGATTATATGATCCGATGTTAGGATTAATTATGTTTTATTAGGTTCAATTCCATTATATATCATTATGTTATGGCTTTTAACCCATCTGGTGAACATTATTTTAATGTTTTTTTCATTAATTATATTTTCATCTCATACCTTTATTCATGTTATCCCGATGTCATATAATGACGATGTAATAAATCAAATTATGTTATGTTATCTTTATGATGATTAAATAAAATATGTTATTATTTATGGAATTATGATGTTTAAATATGTACAAAAACTCAATGATACTACACTTTACGATCATTGTCTTGTAATTTGATGTTTTATTATTCTTAAAATCATATAATGATGTGTCAAAAAGGTTTTGGTCACTATCATATGTCCATAATGTATGAGACTAATCAAAATTTATCTTTTATTTTATATGGTTAAATGATTTGTCTACTAAACTTCCACATCTTATAAAAATGTATTATACTTTTCCATGGAGGGACATTTAAAAATACACGATTACGTAACCCTAAATAAATATCATTCATTTAGTTATCCATATAAATATTAATCCTAATATGATCATTCCTCCCATGACATTGAGTGAAAAACACTTTTTCTGTATCATTTCATCTACATAATATACTCCAATATACATCCATTCTCCTAAATTATCCCAATAATTTGGTGTCTACAACAACATTCCATATAATTCTTCAAAATTTTCTATTTGTATAATAGAATGAAAATTGTAATAATTATGAAACTTAACCAATGAAATAGGTCGATACAAACATCCTTGGTAATCCATTTTGAAATAACGAAGTTTAACATACAATGCTGGAAAAGTCTACTACGATTTTACATCTGATTGAGGATGATAATTTTTATAGAAATTTAATTCATCACATAACAACATCTGATATACATTCCAAAAAGATGATGTTATCATAGGATAAATTTATGATACAAATAGTGATAATAACACCATGTAAAATGAAAATAACCTTTTAATATATTATATAATTCCTCTGTAAGGGAATTAAATCTCGGTCGGGAATAAAATGTGATGATTTTGTTAATAAATCGATAATAACCCAAAATGCAATATTAACTTGAAAATTATTTGGAAATCCAAACATGATATCCATTAATATTTTTTCCCACATCCACATCGATAATAGAAAGAATTGAGTAATCCCCATTGTTAATTGACACTCTGTTTTAACCTTATGAAAAATAAGACACTTCATCGTAAAGTCAACAATGTAAATGTTTCATTCCATCCCACCAATAATACTCCCAAAAGTCTCCTTATATCATAGTGATACCCGAATTAATTGGAAACAAAAAACTATAAGTTATAGTTAATAAATATTTCTTAAACTGGGAAACATAAGGAACACATAATTTTTTTCTAAACAAAAAAACCTTCTCCATCAATATTAAAATCCAGGAATGTACAATTACTATCAATTTCAACCTTTTTTATAAATATTTATCCACCATCTGAAAACTCTTAATTTTTTATCAAACTCGACTTCACTAAAATCAGAATCAAAATAGAGGATATCCATACAAAAAAATCATGAAAGAAATAAAATAATTAATTAATCAATTTGTCAGATTCTTATCATATCCTAGTTAATGTATAATTTCTATTTCAACTCAATGCATCATCCACCAAGTATGTTTTCACAGGATAATAATGAATCACAAAATCATAATACATTATTAGTTCAACATATCTTCATTATCTCTTGTTCAATTAATCCTGATTGAATATATAATTCAATTTTTTGTGATCAATATATTTTTCTAACGTTACCCCGAACAAATGATGCCTCCATATTTTTATGTAAAAAATAGTAGCTAATTCCCAATCACGTGATGAGTAATTCAACCAATGAGGCTTCAACTGACATGAAGCATATGAAATTACTTGATCATACATCATTAGGATTCAACCATGTACTTTCAATGATGAATAATTGTAGATGAAGAAAGCACCATATCAGGAAAGAAAGGCCTTAATAGTATAGTTCACTAATATTTTTTTAGTTCCAAAAAACAATTACCATAGTATTTTTTCAAAATAAACGGAAATCATTTTTGAGTTAAACTTGTTAGTAGGAATAACAAATGATTTTTTTTAATAATACACCTATAGAAACCCTCTAATACATGAAAAATTCAAATCTTTGTGATATTTACGCATCTTATACCTTCTCTAACAAATTTCATTTTAGTACGATCAATAATTATACCATCATTAGAATCAATGTGACCATGGAATGAAATTTATTATAACAAAAATTCCCACATGATAAATTTTAAAAATAGTTTCCATTATTTTATGGTTTTGAAAAAAAAATTAGACTTTTCATGTTATTCTTGACATTTATAGTACAACATAATTTCCTTAATAAACCTGATCACAAACATATCCATGAATTTATGAGAAATTATATTCCTAAGACTGATGAATAGAATTGATGAATTATATAACCCAAATATCACAACTACAAATTCATAGTGGAAATATCTAGTTTAAAACACACTCTTCAAAATGTTATTTTCCTTCAATCTCGACAGATAGTGCCCTGACCTCAGGTCAGCCTTCAATGACTAATGTGCTCCACGGAGGTGATCAAATAAATCATTGATATTTGGAAAGGTATAAATGTTCATAATGGTGATGTTATTCAATGATATATAATAAACTAAAGTTATCATTTTTATGTATTACATTTTAACAAACAAGATAGGTGCTTCCCATGGTTATGTCTTAGGTCAGATGAAATATTTACATAATAAATACTGTAATTTATTTTTTACTCTAAAATTTCAACATGATCCATTTGATAAGGTTTTTTAGAAATATGATTTATAGTGGGTACTAAGCCAACAATAATCCCAACCTATTGATTATGAATAACACTAGGAAATTCGTCCTAGAAAACATCCATGTATTCATTTACTACTAGTACATAAAAAATTGGATATGTTTATATAATATCAACAATAAATTCTATGTAACAATAATTTCCCACTCTAATCAAATTCTAATATTCTTAGTATGTTATCAATTTCCTAAACCTCATTAATGCCAATTTCATAGCACTACAATATTTCCTATAATTATAATATATATTTCGATCTATACCTAGAATGAAATCAAATACTAATATAGGTAGTTCAAAAATATTTGTAGGAAGGACCATATAATATATGAAAATATGATGATTTTGATAAATATTGATTCAATTAATACTTCTATATATATTTTTTATGAAAAGTTATATCTAACATTCATTACATGATATTCCTAATTTTCTTGAAAATATTATATAGTTTAATGAATGAAAATTCCTAGAATAAAGTAGTGTTTTAGAATAAATTGAAAACACAATAAACATACCTATCAACACTTCATTTTGTGGTCAAAATAATCTATGTTATTTGAAACTAACCTCTATACGCGTTCTGGTTTATAATCATGAATATTTAAATCAATTACAATTATCTTCAGATATGAATTAGCAAAATAATCTATCTTATTACAGCTAAATCAGCTTACCGTCAGATGGGTATAAGTTACCATATTCTTTGATTCATATGGATTATTTTCAATGTATTCCTATACCATGTAGAAAAACATTCCACATCAGTAATACATCCATTACTACATAATATATTCTACATGGTACATTTTATTACACTTACTATAAGATTTGAATTTAATTATCTTACCAACATTTTTTTCCATGTTTCCCCATCACCTACCATCATGACCACTTATTACATTCATTATCGTGAGGCACAAAAGAGTCATAAAATACCATCTCATACTTTTAATAAAAATGTACCCCTTTCTCATAGATTAAAAATTATTATGAAGCCAAACCTCTTAGTTGACTTAATTTCATTTATTTATAAAACTATTTTATTTTTCTATTAGAGTCCCAAATAATGTCATATACATATCGTTCCATACATTTTAAATTTTCATCATCCTTTTTCTTCAATTCATTGAATTGTTTTTTCATTTTAATCCATACTACTATAGAGAAAATATTTATCAATGAAACTTTCCTTTAATGTTTCCCATTCCATTACATCATTAACTTCTTTCCCATGGGAATTCATAACCAAATACAACTATTTATCAGATTCACCTTCAAAATGATAAAAAAATGGTCAGCTATGGAATTTATAAACAACCCATGAAATCAAATATCTTTTCTAGTGAATTGATTCATCCTTAAACTATAACTATACTAGATGATCAAAAAAATGATGGTGGATTTCTCCTCATGAAATTCTATACAATATTCCTGTTACGTCAGGGTAGAACATATTCCATTCTAGCATGGATACCACAACCATTTATCACCTGAGTTAATTAATACATAACTACAATAAATTGTTATATCTGTATTCTGACCATATCGGGATGCTGATATGGAAAGATATCTTCCTCTCAGTTCCCTCTTACTATGAATACCATGTTTCCTCTATATAAAAAAATTCTAAACAAACCTATTTCAATCGAAACAAAATGATAATCTTCAATATTATAACATTTTTACTTGAAAAAAAATCATCAAAGGGAATTTTATTACTATTACTCGAGTATGTAATGTTATCTAAATAGACCTTTGATACCAACTATAAGGCCTCATCCTAAAAATTTTAAAATCAAGATTTTTAGTCAAGATATTGCATTGTTACACATTGAGTTGATTTTTAGGACTAGATTTTTTTTGAATTAGGACTTAACTCATATATAAAAAACCATAAAATACAATGATGAAAATTACAATCATCGTCTATTTTATCCATTTAAAAAAATATGAAAATAAAGTATGATATATTTTGTGGAAACTATTTACAAATAACAACATAAACTCTTGAAATCCATTAATAATCATTAAAAACTATGAAAAACATTCTAAAACATGGTATGAGTATAAAAAGATCAGTAATTGATATAAAAATAAATAAACTATTAGTCAATATATAAACATTAAAAGTCATGAAGAAACCATTTCAAGATAAAATAACACTTAATCTAAAAAGGAGATTTAATTATTTAATAAATATCATTAATTTTACCACTCAAAAACAATTTATTTCCATGAAAACTAATTAAAAAAAATTGAGCAATCATTTAAGTACCTTGGTAAATCAGCACATTGAACCTATGAAGAACAATTATTTTTTAGAATAAATATATGACCAATGTAAAATTAAATTATCCAAAAATTATCGTCATTACGCAATTCATATGAGTGCTATTGGGGTTCACCATATGCTTATACTATAATGGGCCCATCAGTTTCTATCAAGGTGCACCCATAATTTTAAATTTCCAATAACTACAACATTATATTAATAATTTCCTCTTTTTAAAAACTCATTTAATCTCACATGAAAATTAATTTTAGATAATAAAATTATATTTTCTTTTAAAATAATATTTTGAGTACAAAAAATCCAAAAACAATTAAAAAATTTTATTATCTTATAAAATCATGAAATATTTAAAAAGAATACAAAAATAAAATATTGGAGATTGTGGACATAAATTTATTTTTTCCAAGTATGTTATTAATAGAACATTTCTTTGGTTATTTTTTAAATAATTATATATAAGGCAAATAAATGAACCCTTTTTAAAAATATTTTAATGGAAATAATAATAGATCTAAAATTTCCTTTATAACCATTTTATATCCATATAAATACATAAAATAATATTCTGAATGTTTACATGGATAGAATATTTGAATATTTAATCATAAAAAACACATTTGTTCCCGTAAAATATTTAACATTTAGATAATTGTCCACATTAAATGTTAACATTTATAAAACATTAAATAAACATCATAATAGATAAATATAGACATATAATTTCAAAGGCTTTTTATATACAACTTATAAAATAATTAAGGTGCATGTCATCGTGAAATACCACAATGAATAGAGATTGAGATAAAGTCCCTTACCTTGAGTATGACTTGACCCATGGACCATTATCTTCTTGAATAACAAAAAAAATTTAATTATATAATTTATGTAGAATCATTCTCAATTTATTCATTACTTTTATTTCAATTATTATAAATTTTTTTACAACAATTTTAACAATTATTTTTAATTAATGTGTTGTGACCAAATTTGGTTTATGTGTCAAAAATTCCATTGGTTGGTCAAATATATTCAAAGCGGTCATTATATAAACATATATAGAAATAATTATCACCAAATAATTATTATATATATAGATCTATTAAACACTGAAAAACTATTATGAATGATTTTTATGAAAAATGATCTAAATCAACAATTATGAAGACGGTAGGTCATACGTACACATTAGTAAAGTTCATATTTTAAGGCGAATATTATAGAAATAATTAAGGTAATATTTATAATTCAAGTTGATAATATTATCATTAATAAAATATTATTTAATAATATATAATAATTTATATAGTAATTTTCATGTAAAAGTAATCACATTATGCCTAGGAGGTGGTAGTCTACATATCCACGAACATCATTATAACTTTTTCAGGGTGTCAACAAGGTAGAAATTAATTGATATATTATATTTACATAAATTTAATTCTCTCATTAATATCATATATATTCTATTTATGTTACATATTTTTAACTAAATATTAATATACCATATTCCATGTAATGTATGAATGTATAATATCACATTTAGGAGGTTGTAGTCCACATGTCTACAAATAATGTTATCATATTTATTGAAAATATAAAGTATGAATGTATGTTTATAGAAAAAATAGATAAGTATGAATAAATAATAATTGATATATATAGATATATATATATATATCATATTTAATCATTTTTTCATCATAATTACTTACTGTAAAATGTGGTAATGGAAAAACAAACGACATCGTTACTTGAGGCGATAGTACACCTTACATGAATGATAACATCATTACTCATTTAGTTCATGTGTGTTTAGATATAGGTTTGAGCATTTATAAAATATAATATCGGAATAATGATGATATATAAATTTTTATAAAATCATGTAATAATAATAAATTAATGGGTGGAGAAAGAAATAAAAAACAAATTTATATTGAAGAAAGTAACCTCATCTTTTGGCTAACTCCTTTTTCTTGTTACACATCAACATTTGGGTCAGATTTCATTCCAAGGGGAGGAATATATAATAATTATTGATATTTTTGTATCTCATTTGAGTTGTTTTGTGATTAGACAAATCAACTTGAGAGGTGTGAAGAAATGATAAGGTTGACTGCAATTTTATAGTAGAGGGGGAGTGGAATTCTGGTAAGTTTTGGAAAATGGAATTTCACCCATGTTTTCCCTTAAAAGGTGGCTCACATATTTGTGGTAATTAAATAGAATTGATGATAGGGTATAAATATGAATAGTTAATTGATTTTGGACCTTTTTTGGGTCATTTTTCCTTTTATGCTTAAGGTTTTGTCCCTTTTGATGATAATTTTCTTTTTAATTAATGAAATTAATTTTAATTAGATTTACAAATATAATTGGCCAAAAAATAATTTGAAAAAAATATAAAATATAAATTATGATGATTATATATATAAAACCTATTTTTAAAATTAAAATTCTCATAAATGAAAGAAATTAATATAATTAATTCCTACAGATGAGATAATGAAGATTGTTTTTAAAGAGAGAATGATGAAAAATTTTCTAAGATATTATATTTATATTCAAAGTGAAATTGTTTCCAATGAAATAAATTGATTTAAATGATATAAATTTTTTGAAGGTAATATTTTAATAAAATAAAGGCATTGTTTCAAAATATAGATAAACTAAATGAAAAATAATTTGTTAACTAAAAATCAATATTATTCACTATTCATAAAAATGTGAACGTTATTCAAAAAATACCAAAAAGTAACCAAATGAAAAATTTTATACTTATATTTAAAAAAGGAAATATATTTTTCATATAAAAATTACAAACGTGGAAATGTTTTTATTTATATTAAGTTCTCCATTAAAAGGTGGTAAAACAACTGTTAAATAATATAGATCTTTTATAATGATAATTGAATTTTTTTTATTATAAACCTATCAAATTTATTAGATGAATGTAAAAAAATTTATCGAAAATTTCTAAACATAATATGGTAATTCCTATTCAATACCACCAATACAACCGCAAGGTGCTAAATGACATATAGGAAAATAGTATTACCAATATACTATCTTTTATTATTATGTAATCTTGCATGAAAGATCATATTTCAATGAAACGTAATATTTTGGGTCACGTATACATTGTGATTTAGAGTACATTTTCATGTAAAATTACTATCAAATTCCAATATATTATTAAATATGAAAAATAATTATTCTATCTGTACATAAGATGATACAATATAGGTTTTGGAAATTAATATAACAAAAAAAATAGTATATGGAATACACCAGTTTGATTATCTCATAATGGTTAATTATTACATTAACATTTTGTATCGAGAAAAAATCAAAATCAAATAGTTAATAATGACATATATTCTACATAAAATAAGTTATAATTTACAAATGATGCTTCTATAGATTGAATTTTAATCAAAACAAGGCCTCCAAGATGTGAGGAGTGATGAAAATATAATATTTGGGTAGAGAATTTATTAATTAAAATCTTTTTAAGATTGGTTATATTAGAAAAACCAGTTTCCTTTTATAAGATATAGGAGGGAAAATCTAGGAATTTTATAAAATATTAAATTAATATAAATTATTTTTGATGTCTGAATGGTTAAAAACTGATAAGTATCAAATATAATATGGATATGAGTCCAAATAACTTAATCTAATAAAATTTGGATCCTTTTAGATCACATTTCTTCCTTATCATTTTTTAACCATTAGTTAACATGTTTCACAGTGACTACAATATCAAGGTTTCTATCTCTATTAGGTTCATAATAGTTACAATATATAGGGACAATCATAAATGGATAATGGTTCATATTTTCAGCCATATCATAAACTGTCATCCATGTATAATTTTAATAGTTAATTTACATAATTTGATAATTTTTTGCATTAAATATTTAATAAGGTCAATTTTAGAACTATACATTTACCATGACATTTAAAATAAAAATTCACAAAATTAAATTAGAATAAATAATTTTAATACATCCATAAAATATTAATTTCATCTTTAGTAAAAAAAAGTCACATAAATAATTTCATATTATACTATATTTAATATCTTTTTCATTTAATAAATTTCTTCTAATAATTGAATTAATAATCTATCAATTTTGTTTCAAAATTCAATGTAATTATTTATAAAAAAAAAATTAAGAAAATTTATCACGTTGATTATAAATAATATATATTTAAAATTATTCTTATAAACAAACATAACATTTTTAATAATCATATTAAAAATATTTATTTTTAAAAAAAAAATTGTGGGAAATTTTTTAATTTTCATTAAATATAATATTATAATGGACATAATTACATCAACACGGAAACAATACTCCATATATTATACATTTAGATAATTTTTTAATATATGAAATCATTATATAATATATAGGTATTTTTGGGGTCTATTTTAAGTCTTTATCATTTTATTATCAACTTTATTTACACTTCATTTTTGAAAAACTGATTACTTAGGAATGTGTTTATATATAAAAAAATGGACATATTTACTAAATTACAACTCACTAATTCCAAATGTAGTATATGTTTTTCAATATATAATTTAAGTAATTGGATTAATTAAATTTTATTTTAAATCGAAATACGTTAAGAAAAACAATTCAATAAAAAAATTCAATTCATATTGGAATAGTTTTTTATATTAAATTGAAATAATAATTAATTTTTATTTCAATAAATAGTAATTTAAAATTAAAATTAACAAACCAAAAATAAAATTAATAAAAACTATAATTTGACAAAAAAATAAGTAATATGGTCAATGACAAAATTAATATTTTTCACAATTCACCAATTCTTTTAGAAAACTATGAAAAAAATTATCTTAAGACAAATTTGAAATGGCTATTTTAAAAATATAATTAATTTTTTTAATTAATGTCCAATAATTTTGAAAATAAATTTTAATATAAAAATTTATAGGAAAATAGTTTTATAAAACTATTTTTTATTGATTTTAAAATTATTTAATAGTTTTATAATAATTCTAATATTTATATAAATTTTTACTTTATATATTAAAATGATATATTGAATCATTATATAGGTTGTTACATTATTCCCCCAATTTGAAAATATAGCCTCTAAATTATATTCTATTATTTAAAAAGTGGATATACATTTCCATCGAATAATTTTCTTATTCCCATGTTTCATCTTAAACCAAATAGTGTTTTCTTCAATACCATAACTTTGAGAATAACATAATTCCAAAGAAATTTTACTCTATGGTCAAGATTCTATATAGGATATTCCATATAATAATATTAATATTTCAAATAAACTACCTAATTTCTAAAAAAGTAATATGAATCTGGAGGATCTTTCCTTAATATCAAAATATGAGAAATATTGCGTAACTACGATAAACTCAAAGGAAAATTCACTCAGTTTGATAGAGGTACAAGGTTCTCTATCATTTCATAGGCTCTAATAAATCATGGACAAAACGTCAATATTTTACCAAAAAAATAAAATTATACAATTTATTTACATTTTGAAAAACCTGATCACTAACCTCTATAAAAGATCAATCATCCTATTATCTATATAAATTTTCTACTTTCTCTTAGTTTTTCTTGTATTAAATTGTAGTAACATCAACTTCTCAACCATTTCCTCTTTAAAATATGTTCTAATCATATTTAATTCTTCTTATATAATCCCCAAAATCTAGTTCCCAATATTACTTTCTATTTAATTACAATAAATGTTCCATCTGTAAATTAGAATAATTTTTTTATTACCATAAAACAAAATAATTGAAGGATAAAAATCCCCACATCCATTTAAATACATTTAACATGAATAGATCAAGTCTACCTATGGAAAAATAATTAGTTCTTTTTCCCATTAATTTGAGTATGAAATGTTTTAATGAATTTTATTTCTATAACCAATGATATATAAGATCCTTTCAGAATACTATAATTGAATCTACGATCAGGATCAAACACAATAGACATCGAAAGAAAATATTACCTAAAAAAGGATTTGTGTAACCATAATAAGTGATGATCAAAATAAACTGTATCATGAATTGGGAGGGGATTTATATATTTAGTTATCCAATCAATAATAACTGAAATCTCATTATTAAATCAATATGGGTTTGGAAATTCCATTAAAAAAATACCTGGATACATTTTCCAATATCCACTCTGATATTAAAAAATGTTAAAGAATCCCCTTAAGTGATTTTCACTCGACATTAATCTATTTATGAAAGGCATACATTTCATGATAATGTTAGAAAATATATATTTTCAATCCCCGAAACCATTAAAAATTTTAACCATCACTAATCATCATAGTGCATCCAAGATGAATTCAACTTGAGAAATGATTTGATTCAACCAAAAATTATCTCTTCAACAAGGAATAACATGGAACACATAATATCTTTCTAAATCTCAATATATCTTTTTTTAACATTAAATTAATAAAATTACACTTCATTACCAATTGAACATTTTTATGGAACTCTTGATCTTCTTTATAAACATTTATAATTTATTCTGCAATATATTATTTTGTTGACACTAGAATCAAAATATTATAGTTTCTTGTATACATATATTCTAACAAAAAATCATCAAATCATTGACCAAGGGTACATATACCAAACCTAACATAGTTAATATAGTGATATTTATTGAATCAATGAATTGATGAGATTTTTTCTTTTCCATGATGATAATTAATTGTATATTTATTATCCTTATTTAATTTCATACATTTATCTATTTCATGTTCAACTCTCTATGAGAAAATATATACATAAAAAATTTATGATCAATACATATTTCACAATTGGATACATATAAATAATTCCTCTCAATATTAAAAATGAAAACCTGAAGTAGATAATAATAAATCTTATGTAAAATAATTTAGCTCATGCAGTTTTAGATGATTTGTTGCATAATTAATTACCTATTCATTCTGTATGAGGACACCACTGTGTACCTTCCAAGATTAATCTATATAGATAAAAATTCATCATTTTGTTGAGCATAAGGAACAAACTAGAGAATTTGACAATATTCTTTTTTTGGTCCAAAATATAGTCATCACAATTTTTTATCTATATGGATTTAACTCATCATCATTTTAGAATCTTAAGTGGGCTAAAAATTTGAGAAAAATATTAAATAAACCACCAATAAAACCCACTAATCTTGGATAATTATTATTATGTGTTTCATTTATACGTTTTTGACACTCCTCAATAGCTTTAGATTTAGAAGGGTCAATAGTTATTCCATCTATAGAAAAAAAATCAATGGATTGAAATTTTATGAAACGAGAATTCACAAATACAAAATTTTAAATAATGTTTCTTTTCTTTGATGGTTTTAAAAATTTTCAATAGGTGAATTTCATAGTCCCCATGAATTTTAGAATATATAAATATGATATAAATAAAAAAACTGAATATTATCCAAATATTTAAAAAGTACTATTCAAAATATTTATTAATACATCCATAAATTATAAATCTTAATGGGAATAAAAAAATATGATAATGCCTCTGTGTAGTCCAAAACAAAGACTTCATAATATTTTCTTCCTTTACATTCAACTAATTGTTCCTTGGAATGATAATAATTTTTTAATATATTATTCCCCATTGAGTTTACAAACCAAATCATGTATATAGGGAAAATAAAAATTGTTCTTAATAGTGACGTTATTAAAATATCTATAATCAATGGAATGACCCATTGAAAAAATACTCAATTTAATAAAAATAAATAAGTGCATCTCATGGTGATTTAAATTGGTGGATGAAACATTTATATAGAATATTTTGTAACTTTTTTTTAAAATTATAAGAGTTTTACTTTGGTCATATGATAAGAAGTTCTCAAAATATCCTTCGAGCCCGGAACTGCTTAAACATTAAACTCAACCTCCCAATCAAGAATAACACCATATAAATAATTAGAGAAAAATATCCAAATATTCAGTAAATGTTGGGACATCACTAATCTAAATAGATTCTTCATTTTAAATAATATTTTCTAACTAACATTCACATCCATTTTTAATAAATTTTTCATCTATGTGATACATTAATAAAGGTAGAGAAATAATTGAACTAAACTATTTTTATCTCTTCAATATATCATATAATTAAAAATAAAAATCAAATACATAACCAATATAATATGATAATCAACCAAGGAATATTGATAATAATTATAGGGAATTTAACAACACTAGTAAGAATTGGATGATTCATTTATATTTTTGTTTCGTTAATACAAAAATATAGTTTTCTAAAAAATAGATATATCTTATATTTATGAGGTGATATGCCCAGTTTTAATAAAAAACATTCGAAAATGTATTATGGTAATGTTCCAATGTCAAATAGGGTATTTGAATTATTCTATTAAATGAATAAATTTCTTCATGAATTCATTATATGTCCATGCATCAACTACAATAGTAGAAAAATATTTCTCCCCGCCTTAATAATATACAACATGATGATTTATATTCTGAGTAACTATATTTAAATAAATGTTATCATAATTATCAAAAAACATTTGAAGTAAATCATCTCATGGAAATATGGATATTAGTTAACCCATTATATGATTGTTAATAAATATTTTATTTCCATTTGAAATCTCTTTTAAAAAATATACCACACTCAATCTACTATAAATTCATTATGATGATTTTTACATGACATATTATAATATTAAATCAATATTTTCTTACATCCATATTTATTTGAAGAATTATTTCAAATTACTTTCACTTTATAAAATATTTCATCTTATTATTATTGAATATATGATCATCAACAAAAAATATTTCTTCATTATTAGCACATTGAACATGTTTTTCAAAAATATTTAATTCATAGGAAAATAATTGAAATTAATATTGTGGTTTGGACATTAAATAAATCCATTTGATGATAATATCAAGAACATGGATAAATGTGACAACTGGGTCCTGCCCACCAGTCGCCCCGCAGACACGTGGGACCCACCCTAGGTCCCGCCGACATTCCCGAACAGGTCATCAGACCAATGAATGTCCCCATAGGCCAACACATGTCATTTCCATTTTGTTTTTTCCTCACTCACAAAAACCCTGGGAAACTTCTTAGAAGGTCACCGAAACTCTGCCTCTACCTAGGAAGTCCCTCTACTGTCTGATGCTCGTCTGCATGGTGGGTCGGGTAGTCTCTAGCCATGTCGCCCTACCTGCCGCATGCATAGCACTGCCTTCTCCTCATATATTTGGCTCTGTTTTGGGTGCCCCGCACAACCGAACCTGTATCCTGGGGTCACCCACCTGATGGATTGGTCCGCTTGGACCTATGAGTCAACTGTCTACTGTCGGCTGTAGAAGACTCCACCATGTTTCATCCTGCGGTGGGTATCGTAGTTGATGCCTACATAGTAAGAAATATCTCCATAAGAAGGGCTCACTCTTGTACACTCACATACATCAGAATACTGAGGGTGATCATCGAATCCGTGATCTCATGTTAGAATCCCTGCTCAATGGTCTAGGACCTAAACAAATGGTCCCACACCATATCCAGGGAGTAGCATGAGTGGTCTGTAAACCTTGATGAGTACTGAGCTATTGTCATGCTGCCTTACGGCATATGAAGTAACTCCTGAATCCGTACCACACAAAGGGTTTCTAGAACAATCTTCGAGCGAAAGAGACTCTCGATGTATGTCCAAAGTAATGATGTCTTGTCATGGACCTGGATCATCAGTCTCCACCATCTACCTGCTTCTAGGTGCATGAGACTCGTGGCAAGGATCACCATAAGGTCGGCTGGTGTCCCTATGAATCTGAAAACTCTAAAGACAGCCTCCAGCCAGTCCTCAGCTTCCTGTGGATTTGTCTCTCTACAGATCATAGGCGGCCTCTGTCGCTGAAACTCGTGCAACACACTCAGGTGGCGTGCATTCTCAGTTATTGGAGCTGGTGGTATCAATGGGCCAGTGGGTAGTGGTACCTCTGGTGCCTCCATTGTGATTTGGCCCTGCACTGAGGCCTCGTCGCGTGGTGGGCTTCCATCTCGTAGGTAACTCATAACTCTAGCTGGCTGCCTTTTTGAGAACAAGTACACACTCCTGAGTATTGACGACCTCTCTGATCAGCTCAAGGGAGCACGACGGTTCTCGAAGATAGACCTAAGGTTAGGATATCACCAACTTAGTGTTCGAGACGAGGATGTGTAGATGATTGCATTCATGTGTCAGTATAGCCACTATGAGTTCTTGGATATGCCCTTCAGTGCAACCAATGCACCAGAAGTGTTCATGAGTCTCATGAACAGGATATTCCAGCCATACCTCAATCAATTTGTCATAGTTTTCATCGACGACATACTAATTTACTCGACTACTGAGGAGGAGCACGCCTACCACTTTTGGGTTGTACCATATACACTCCGAGACCACTAGCTTTATGGTAAGCTCTCGATGTGCCAATTTTGGATTCGATAGGTTCACTTCATAGGATACATCATCTCGGAGGCTTGTGTAGTAGTGGATCCATTGAATATTGAGGCAATACTAACATGGGAGCCATCCAGGAGTGTGACGGAGGTATGGAGTTTCCTGGCTCGGGATGGGTACTATTGGATATTTGTTCCTGACCTCTCTATAATTGGATCTCTGCTTTCAGCTTTGACGAAGAAGGGGAAACCCTATGTGTGGTCAGATTGATGCAAGAATAGCTTCCCCGAGATGAGGTAGAGGTTGACTAGTGCACCCATCTTGAGGTTACCAGAGTAGGTTTTTGGGATCGTAGTTTACTGCGATGCATCAGGGACCAGACTCAGGTTTGTCCTGATACAGGGACAAGCAGTGATCACTTATAGTTCTCATTAGCTGAGACGACATGAGTAGAACTACGCTACCCATGACCTGGAGTTAGTAGCAGTGGTCTTCTCCTTGAATATGTGGTGGCACTCTCTGATGGGCAAGCTCTTTACAGTCCTCTCTGACCACCAGAGTCTCAGGTACATCTTCAAGCAGATGGACCTGAACCTGATACAGCGGCAATGGTTCGAGTTCCTCTAGGACAATTACTTTGAGATAGTCTATACTCCTGGGATGGGGAACATTGAAGCATATTCTCACAACATGAGATCAAGCATTCATCTACTAGGAGAGGTGGCAGAAAATCTAGCTGTGTGACTGATATCCTTTGTGGATATAGATGGATCATCCTTTCTAAAGTCTCTCATAGTCACTCCCCCACTTCTTCAGCGAGTCAAAGAGGTGAATCATTGGGATGCTAACTGTGAGACACGACGTGATTAGATATCCTCAGGGCTGGCACCCGAAGGATTTAATGAAGGTGGGGAGCACGTCATCCTCTTTAGGGGACGTACCAAGGTACCATTTTTACTACAATAGGTGGTTCTGAGAGAGTTCCACACATCCCTTTTAGCAAAACATCCAGGAGTGTCGAAGATGTATCAGGACCTTAGACGACAACACTGGTGGTCAGGTATGAAAAAGGTTGTAGTAGAGTTTGTTTCATGAAGCCTCACTTGTTAGCAAGTGAAGGCCTAACACCAGGTACCAGCAGGCTTGGTATATCCCTTTGAGGTCCCAGTGTGGAAGTGGGATGGTATATCCAAGGATTTCATGATGGGGAATCCATGTACATCCATAGGAAACTACTCTATCTGGGTGATTGTCTACCGACTCACCAAGTCGGCCCAATTCCTACTGATCAATGAGCATGGATCAGTAGAGTTCTTTGGACACCTCTACATTCGGGAGATCGTATGGCTTCATGGTGTGCCATCAACTATCATTTCCAATCGAGATGCTCGAATCACTTCTCGGCTATGGAAGGGGTTACAGGAGGCTTTTGGGACACAACTTCACTTGAGCACCACCTTCCATCCTCAGATGGATGGTTAGACTGAGAGGACAATTTAGACTCTCGAGGACATGCTTTGTTCATGTTTCATCGACTTTTGTCACAACTGGGAGGATCACCTACCCTTGGTGGAGTTTGCGAACAACAACCGCTATCACCACACCATCAGGATGTCCCCTTATGAGGCACTGTACGACTGACCTTGCAGATCACCTCTGTGCTTGATTGACCCAGGGGAGTCAACACTGGTTGGACCAAAGATGGTTTAGGCTACGATGAAGAAGTTTCAGATCATCTAGGAGTGGATGAAGACTGCACAGAGTAGATAGAAGTCCTATGCTGATAGGATGCAGAGACCACTAGTGTTCGAGGATGGAGAGCATGTCTTCCTACGGGTCTCACCTCGACGGGGTCTGCATAGATTTGGCTGAGGCGGAAATTTGTCTAAGCGATTCATTAGACCTCTCCAGGTCCTCAACACAGTAGGTGAGGTGGCATACCGTATGGCACATCCACCTATGTTACATCAGGTGTACGACGTTTTCCACGTATCATAGCTGAGGAGATACGTGGACGACTCGACCCACAACATCGATCACGGGGATCTGGACATCGATGATTGGGAGACATGAATGGAGGTCCCAGTGGAGATCGAGCATCAACAGGAGTGGGACCTACATGGATGATCAATTCCTCTAGTGCGCGTTCGCTGGCTGCACGAGAACCTCCATGAGAGCACATGGGAGCGGGAGGCTCTGATGTGTGCTCAGTATCTTCATTTGTTTCCCTAGTGTATGTTGTAGCTTTCTAAGGTTGTAAATCCCTGAGGTGGGGGTAATCTAAAGACCAGAAAATTTAATGGAAATTTATTTCATAAATACATTCGGATTTTATTAGTATGCGGTTTCTAACGGTGCCTAATTCTGATGCCCGGTTTGCCTAGAATCAATTTATGAAGTTTTGTTTGGGTACGTTCAGTAAACGTATGTGTGGGTTTTTCTATATTTTGAACTGGTGCTTGGAATTGAAATCCAAGGGCACCGATGAACTCACAGCGCCGGTATTCGCTTATGGGGACCCTTACCGCAGTTTCATTTTGCCATATGGGGTAGTTAAATTTTGGGGATTAATTAAGAGTTAAATAAAATTTTTGTGTTACAATTTTATTTGAAATGGAAGTTAATTACTCCAAAGAGAAGTTGGAGGTGGGGCCCACACCCCACCTAACTTCCCACAGGAGGATATAACTATGGGTGGTGGGGCCCGCATGAGCCCCTAACCCTTCAAATCCTCCTTTAACTCCCTTAAACCTCCCGTTATTAATTAACTCCTCCCCTCATTATGGTGGAGCCTCTCCACCTCCCAAACATTGATTATACCTCCCCAACCAACTAATTACTTCATCAATTAATTGGAACATACCATTATTTGAACAATTTAAATTGGTTGGAAATTATTTGAAAAATTGGATAAGTATATTATAATATTTTCGTTGGAAAAACATTTTGTGGGGAACATTTGGAGAATTAGAGAAGGTTCGTTCTTCCATGAAGAACATCATCCTCTCATGGAATAGAACGCTCCATGGCATCTTCTATCTTCTTCTTCCGCCACGTCAAGGGTGAAGATACCACTCATGAGAAGCATCCCCTACGACAACGACACTTTATCCAACGTTTAAGGGATGGGACTATTCTTCTGCGACGCCCGACTACCGCAACACTCGTCTTCCACGGCTCGACGACGTGCAAAGTCAATTATGAGGTAGGGGGTTTGATTAAATTTCAATGAATAAAATTGTTCTTCGTTGAAACCATGTTCTAACTTCGGTCATATGATACCGCCTAATGCGGAGGGCACCGGCCCAACGAAGACGGCCCAGTGACCTTCCATTCATCCTTGTTTATTTATATGGAGGTGGTGAAGGAAGAGGTGGCAGTGACCGGAGGAAGCGGCAGACATATGCCGGCCGTGTGGAGAGGAACCGCGGCCCGCATCCGCGAGCCGTTCAATGAAAGAAGAACCAGCCAGTCGATGCTAGCCGTGATGGAGGACCACGGTGCCTCTAAGGTGCTGTGATGCAGAAAACTGCAGCCCATGCTGTACGGTAGGCTATGGCGGCGAACCATCCGGATAGTCTTCCGACCAGGTTGATGAAGGAAGTACAACCCTCGGGTTCCGAAAAAGAGGACTGTTGCACGCTAATGCGGGCTTCTCGTGCCGGGAGGATTAGCCATCTTCATCCGGCAAGACAGGAGGGTGCCGCCACTCGGCGCCGCCAGTTCAGGAAGTGGGGGGGGGGGCACTCCCCCCCCCTCGCATCATTCGGCCAACTGGGCAGAGCCGTTCGGCCAGCCGGACAGCGCCGGGCTAGGCCACCCCCCCGCAGGGACGTGGTACGCCATGATGGGTTGGGCCCTGCTGGATTGCGTGCCTCACCGGGCCGGTCCAAAACCATCCGGGTCGGACCCACCAAAACCGGGTCGACCTGACCCGCCAGCCACTGGGCTTAACGAGTCGGGCCCGTTATGCTTAAATGCGAATAACTTCACGACCGTGAGTCCGATTGACGCGCTATTTGCGGAACTAGGATCCTTGTGGCAATTTGGTCATCTTAGGATACTGTAAGTGAGTTTTTTATGAATTTGGAAAATGGATGGGTTTGTATCGAGCGTAATTCTAACCAGGGAACTGGAACGGAAAAGTGAATATCTCTCCTACGGTGCATCTGATTGACGCGTCGTCTGTCACATTGGGATCCTTTTTATGAGACATAACTTCAGAATACATCAAATATGGACATTGTGTTAGTTGATGTATCGACCCCTTGGATCGAGGATCAGACCCTCTCAGAATCGATCATGATGTGTACAAGAAACCTAGAGTTGGCTGCGACTGCGATGACTACCATGTGGGAATTCTCTGTGGGTTCGACGATGACTACTACCATACTGGAATACTCTGTGGGTTCGACGATGATGAAAACTATACTGGAATCCTATGTGGGTTCGATAGCGATGACTACTATACTTGTATCGTACGTGGGTCCGACAGTTTAACTTCTTTACTAGTATCCTACGTGGGTCTAACAGAGTAGATGGTCTAGTATCCTAGGTGGGTCTGACAGCTTAGATGGTCTAGTATCTTACATGTGTCTGAAAGTTTAGATTAATCAGTGACAACATCTGATCATCCCTATCGATATATGAAAGATATATACCTGTTTGAGCTATGTCTTGACATTCAATCATTATCGTCGATGTGATTGACTTTCATTCCTGTGTGGACTGGGATATGGTAGGGCTCAAGAGTTGGAGCTGAACTATGATTGATAACTTAGGTATATGTTTGGGAATATACCTAAGTAGAGTTAGTTGATATTTCTTGATTTTATCTTTCTTCTGTGGTTTATCCTTCATGGATTCTGGGAGACTTCCACTGGTCTCGGGGTCCCTACTGAGTATCGTATACTCACCTCTACAAGGGTTATGCCCACACTACGTTGTGTTGGATGCAGACGATGGACAGCATTGATTGAGGTGGAGGTTTGTGGAGATGGACGGTACCCAAAGGTGGACCTCATGGCGAGACGTACATGGAGCGAACGGATGGACCAGAGGTGAGGAGGAGGCCATTTGTACCCACCCCTCAGGTGGGATTCCTGGAGGGCAACTCAGTGGTTGTTGTTTTACTTTACATCAGTTGTACTAGCTTTTCAGTTTTACTATACTTCACAGTTGGGTTTGTATACTGACCCATTTACTTTTCAACACATACTTTTGTATCAAGTTTTACTTAGTGCCTTTTTCTATTGTGTACTCTATTGTGTTTGTTTACTTTCTTAAAGGAAATGCCTTCCCTTTTTATCGGGATTTAAGAATTTGTTGCTAGTCACCAGAACCTAGCCTATGGACGGCGGTCTTGGGGTAGTCACGGCACAGGCCCCGAGGACAGGTCGTGACAATAAAACACAGTACATACATGTAAAATAATGTAAAATATTATTTATATCCATATATATAATCATCATTACTTTTCATTACTTTAATGAAAATTTCTGTATCCTGAGTTAATAACCTTAGGGAAGTAATTATAAACAATCAAATTCTTAATTGTTTTCATTTCCATGGAATCAAAATCAAACATGTCATTAATAATCCAATGAATATACAACAATCAATCTAATTTATCTTCAAAATGATAAATTGAAAATGTTACCTTTCGATGTTACGAACACCCAATGACTTCAAGTATGTTTCTTGTGAATTGATATCCATTGAAAATCACTGGATCTGATGTTCAACCAATTTCTTGAGGTAAATTATTCATGATGTTCTCAAATGTCATAATATTCATCTGTAGAATATACAGATGCCCTCTAGAATATATTTTACCTCTAATTATCTATTAAATCATATGATCCAACACATAAAAATTATTAGTTCCAATATGAACATTTTGTGATGCTAATTTATAAGGATATAAACCTCTTGGTTCCTTCCTACAACAACATATTTGTTTCATTAGTGGAAAACCATTCAAAAAAACATTTTTTTAAGTAATTTTTTTATATTCAAATGATTTATCATTTGAACATATCCATTATGTAAAATCTTATAAGGGTATTATATTAACATTATCTTAAATTGTAATGTTATTTACACCATGTCTCTAATAGGAACTATAAGAATCCTTTTATTAAAGTTACATGTTCTAGAGAATTTAAACTACAATTCACTATCTTGAATTCCCAATAATGATTTAGGTTTAGAGATTTATAATTTTAGTTAAAAACTCTTAAATAAAAATATTATATATTATAATGTGGAATCTAGTAATAAGTATAAATTTTAACAAAAAAAACTTTTAAATAGAAATATGTTTATTTTACATGACATATCTAAATTTTTTTATCTTTGAATCATTATTTTACCTACTCAACCATAAGTCAATATGATGAATATTTGATGATTTTGGACGAGCATCAGAAGATCAGTAAGTGACCTAAAAAGAAGAAATCATTTATTCTAGTGAAAAACCATAAAAATACATTACAAATGATTTCAAAAAAACATAAATTTTAATCTAAAAGGCCTCCATTATTACATTTAAAAGACAATTATATAACGTTTTAAAATTAACTAATTTCTATAAGAACTCATTAACAATAATAAAAATTGTTGTAAGTTCCTTGGGATAATATCATCCTAAATCTCATGAAAACCAATACACATGGAATAAACATACAAACAATATAATTATAAAGAGATCATAATCCTTACCCAATAAATTATATTGCCATGTTATCCCACCAATCATAAAAGCTATATTGACCTCATTCGTAAGCTATAAATGGGTTCAATGCTGCATCAAAAATTTTAAATGAAAATATCTTGTAATAAACCCTTTAAAACACCTTTTAAACCCAAATTCAAAACATAGTAGGATCATAAAATACAATTTTATTTTAAAAGTACATTTTGAATAAAAAAATCTGAAAAATGGTAAATAGGGTCTTCTATTTAATGAAAACATTAAATAATAAAAATAAATAAAATAATGAAATAATGGGTATGATGAATATAATTTTCACAATACTAGCAAATATTTAGATTGAACATTCATTTTTTCCTTTTGTAGAGAGATTCAAACATTCTTGGAAAAGTTTCCTTCATAGAATAATTTTAAATTAAGAATAATAAAATTACATTATATTTAATATATATCCATTTAAAACATCAATTAAATAATATTTAAAACAATGACACGGTATAAAATGATTTTTAAAATAAGAAATCATATACTTTAAATTAATGATTTAAATTAATGTTTCCCTTACCTTCAGTATGAATCATCATGAGTGTTATTTAAATTCCTTAATAACAAAATAATATTATTTATTTACATTATTTTTAACCTTTTGAGGATCATCTTTTCACATTATTTTTCCAATTACCTTCTCATATTCCAACACATAATCATTTGGATTTATAAAAAATGTTTTGATGATATTCGGTTCATAAATGTAGAATGATTTCAATATGATGACTTTGGTTAAATATTATTTGATCATATACAAAGGAATAACCATAAAATTCTAATAATCATTTATTCACCAATAATACATTTAAAAACAAACATGAAATATCTTTATCCAAAATAAACTACATTAAAATCATGGTCAAGGTATGTCATAAATAAACATGAATAATGTTTCTATTTTTAAAATCTCAATAAACAATGTTTGTAAGTACTATTTATTATTTTATAATTATATTAATTTATAAATAAAATTTAATTTTTTATACTTACTTATGTCATCTATGTTATATGTTCATGATAAATGAATCATATGACTTTATAGAGGTCATATCACACAGTTAAACACAAACGACGTTATATTTTTTCAATGAATATGAAGGTAAGAAAGTAAATGATATATTATCATTTGAAAATGAAAAATATTTCCTGAATATAATATATATATATATATATATATATGTATATTAATTAAATCATTATATATATTTGTGATATATGGTGTTGAAAAACAAATTACCATAGTTCTTAAGGCTATAGTTTTCCATACTCACAAATGATAGTTTCATTTCCCATTCAATATAACAAGTGATTTATATAGGTTATGACATTAAAATTAAAAAACATTAATATATGGAAGAAACTTTTTTTAAATTTCATTATGGTTAATTATGATTTTAATGAGGTGGAAGAATAAATAAAACAACAACATTTAGTTTATATGATATCTCTTCTTTGGACAATATCTAATGGTTTAAAGCAAATTAATTTATAGGTTGTTTTTATGATCAATATGAAGCCTCTATGATATGTATAGGGATTATGGAATATATTTTGGATGATATTTTCTAATTTTATTATGTTATAACAACTAATAATAAGACATGCCCATTTTTAAGGGAGGGGAGGAGTACTCCTAGAATTTATTAAAACAATAAATTAATATTTATTAATTAAGATGTCCCTATAGCCCAAAGGTAAAACTATTAAAATATAATATGATTAACAGTCTACATAATCTCAAACAATAAAAACTTTACATGTGTGTATCACATTTTTATCATTATATTTTTATTTTAACCCTTTATTAATACTCTTCACATTGGTTGTAGAAACAATTATTTACAAGTTGAGGGTTATACTATTTGAAATATATGGAAAAAGACACATAATTTGGCAATGGATTATATTTTAAAACATATATTTAACATTTTCAGGAATATATGTAATTATTTTTATATATGATTTAATTAAATTCAATTTTATCAAAAAATCAATGTTGATAATTTTAGAAATATTCACTTACTATGAAATTTATAACAACATTAAAAAAAATAAATTAAAACAAAATATTTTATTTAATCCATAACATGATATAATTTTTAATAAAATTAATGGTTTACAATATTTAATTAAAAGTATAATACTTTTAATATTTTAATTTTAATTTATTTTAATTTTCAATTAATTGAAAAATTACTACTCTCTCATTGTGAAATAATATAAAATTATAATTTATTCCAAGAAAATTAAAAAGAAACTACCTTGGTAAAGATAAATGATTTATTTTACCAAAAAAAATATTTATATCCCAACATATTTTCAAGTTATCCCCATGTTTTATATATTATAATTATTAATAATATGCATCTGAAATTTCTTACTTTTGTTTACATACAATATTATAATGTTTATAATAAAATACAAAGAAAAAAATCTATATATTTTAAATTTGGATTATTATGTAAAATATATACTGAAAAAATAAAATTTTTCCTTGTATTCAGGAGTTTTTTAGACTGTACCAATTTATTTTTAACAATATCTACCCTTCACATTGTTAAAATATTTTAATACGACTACTATTAATATTAACAAAAAATTTGAAATAATTATAAATTTGGAGAAAATAATTAAAAATATGAAATAAATTTTTAAATATTCAATTCATAAAATATGTACAAATTAATGTTCATTGATATAATGAAAACGTGATGAAAACCATTTTTCCAAAAAATCTCTTTTATGTAAAAAGATTATAAAAAATGTATGGTATTTGGTTTTTTTAAATTATTGTATTATAATAAATGAAATTTTACTAGTGATTTTATGAAATTCATAATACATAGAAACTTAATTTTTTTATATTTTAAAATAAATAAAAACTCTATTAATAAAATTAATACTTTCCACAATTGACTAAAAACATTATTTTCAGAAAATTTCTAAAAAATCTTCTTAAGATAATTTTGATATTATGATTTGAAAAATAAAATTCATTACATCAAATGAAAATTATATAATTTTATAATTTAAAAAATCATTAAATGATTATATGAATATATTATAACAATAATAATTCATTTTTTGTGTTAGAATCCTATAAAATTGTTATAATAAATATAAATATCTAATTCATGAATGAAATAAATATAAAAATTAATTAATTTTTCATTTCTTGGGTGAATAAAAATTAATCATATTTCATTAATTTTCTTATTAATACATAACATACCCCTCATGTTATGGGTAACGAAAGCATTTGTCTTATTTGTGTATTTCCATTAACTTTCTCAATCTATCTTAGTCGAGGGACTATATTTCATACTGATCTTATGTCAAGAAAAATCCCATATTTTTTAACCTCTAATTTAAGTTATTATCAACAATATACAAACCAGAAATGATTATCTTAGCCACAAGTATTTCATAAATTTCTTTTGAATGTATGAATGTTCTAAAGTATCTTACTAGAGTAATGTTTTTGTGAAATCAAAAATATAAACCATTCACCAATAGTATAGCAATATTGTGATGTATAAAACTCGATGTTATATAACTGAGTGTTAAGCCCCTAAAAAAACTTCTTTTTTTCCACATAAATATATTTCATCTATTTATATGAAATCATACACATTATATGTTTAACATTTTATCATAATTTATAACACCCCCTGAATAACATTCTTTATAGATAAATCAATGTTGTACTTTGACATGTAAATTATCATTTCACATTAGTTGTATTTCTAAAAAAATTGACTTGATGAAAATGTGGAGATTGTGTTTTTTATTATATCATGAAATATTCTATATTATTAATACACTTTAAGAAAAATCTTATATAAGCATCATTATAATCATATTATATATGATAGACTTCATGATCATCCTTATGTTTGCTACAATTTTAGTGGTTTTTATCTCCTTAATTCTCTATGTATTCCCACTAAATATATATGTAAACATGTAATAATATTATATGAACAACATTATTTAGTTAGCATTACCAATGAGGAAATACAATTTGAATTATAGTTATTCTTATGAATCATATTTCAAATGATCCCCATTTTTATAACGGAATAAAGATACATTTACCTCAAAAGATTAGGATATACATTCATAATAACTTCTATTATCTATAAAGAACTATTATTGACATCAGAATCATCAAATATCATGAAACATATCCAGAAAAGTATTCAATGAAAATTTTTGATAAAAAATAAAATCATTAAATTATTCATTTAATAACACATATAAAACCCCTTTGAAATATAAAGTGAAATTTAATTTATTTTGGTAACCATATATATCAATTTATATTTTTTTTGTTTCTGAAATAACTTAAAACCTCTAAGTATATTAATTTACATTTAATTTTATTATTTTATAAAATAATCATTTTTCTCAGATTTAACTTATGTATGTTCAAATATAATCTTTCCAGACAACAATTAACTATATTATATCATAATATCATGATAAGATACAAAAACTCATTTTAAGTATGAAATGAATCTCATTTCCCTTTAAAGTGAACATTAAAAAAATAAACCAATATAACCATTTCATATATTTTATTATATATATTTTTTATTACTATTCCAAAATGGAGGATTTATACATAAAAACACTCCACTGATAGTGGGTTAAAATCCCTCATAATATAAAAATATCTAGATAAACACTTTCATCACAAATAATTTCCTAACACATCCTATTATAATAAAAATATGATATATTATTTATTGAATCATAAAAGACATCTGTTAAATCCATCATTCCATATTTTTCATAATAAGTATATATTTGTATTTTTAACATGCAAGTGGAATAATATTATGTAAAATATCTATTATATATAACTGCTACACATTTTATAAATTCTATTATTCATATTTTACAACAGAGCACCAATTATCTTTTTCTATTTGAAAAAAAATAATATATCATTAAAATTATTTATTATTTTTTATCTCATGTATCATTAAAACATTAATAATATATATGTGTTAAAATAAAACTTATAAAATCAATGAACTATTTTTTATAATACTAATACCTGACATGGGATTTGAAAAAATATTTATAAGATTCTTCCATGTATGTTCTAAAATTTCACAATGATGAATAATTTCATCCCTTTACAAATTTACTTTTTTATTCAATGACCCCGATTCAGTACATGAAGAAACATTTTTAGACTTTCAAAAAAATCCTTCTTTGGGTTTAAACTTTTACCATTTTCGGTTAATGTATCACTAAAACCTGGACATCAAAACCCGATTAAATTTTTTCTCAATACCTTGTCAAATTTATGAAACTCTTCATAAAGAAAATAATACTTTTAGAAAATTTATAACATGAAAATAGAGATATTTTTATATCTAGAATATTCATTCTAAGAAACGTATTCTCTCAAAATTTTATTAATCAACTAAATAAAATTAAATATACGAGCAAAGAATAAAATATCACTATTTATTTATCATCTAATTCCATTTAAACCAACTTTAAACCATTTTATGTTTAACATAATAATCTATAATAATTTATAGATAAATTCAATTTATTTTTTACTCTAGTTGGTCTATAATCTACATAAATAATTTTATCTCATACATAAGAATACTTTAAATTTATTATATTGGTATATGAATATTTTTAAATTATGCTTCTTCATGAAATTTGATGTAAATAATATATTTTTTGATTATGATGTTATTTATCTAAAATATAATATATTAACAGATTAATATCCTATTTTACATACATTTAATGAGGAATTTATTAAACATTACCCCATTAAAATGAATACTACTCTTAATATTCATTATATCTATAGAACAAAAATATCAATATTTTTCAATGAAATGATTAAACATGATAATTAATCTAAAAAATAGTTATTTAGGTAGTGCTTCATGTTTATAATATCATATATGAATGTATAATGGTTTATTGGAAAACTATTTTCTAGATATATTATATGGATCAACTCAACATAATTCCTTATGTTTCCTTTATAATGGTTTCTAAACACACTGTATCCATAATGAAATCCAAAAAAATTGAGGAACGTAGCACTTATGATCACATTAATAAAATATAATATAGGATTTAAAAAATATTATATGAAACTATTTGGTTAGAAGAATAAGTTATTTAAAAATTCTTAATTGTTGTTAAACATACTATGTATGAACATGCATTCAGTATTACATATTCACGTGTTTTTTTTAAATAGAATTAAATTTGATACAATCCTAAAGATATTTTAAGCCTAGAGTATTAGATAATATTAAAAACTATTAAAATATATAGAAAAATACAATATAAGTTGATAATTATACACATAATCCCTTTTGTGCACTTTCCAAAATATTTTAAATAATATACTGTTTCTTTCTTCCATAAATTATTATATTTTCCATCATAAACTCATATATGTTCCAAATATTCCTAAAAAATTAAATTTTTTTCAGATTTATGGATGATAAATATAATCTTAGTAAGGGATGTAAAGTTAAATAAATATACAATTAGTACATGGATACATATATTTTTTTTCCAAATATAAATTTTCCTAAAAATAAACATTTTCTAACCCATGAATTACCATTTATACCAAAAAAATTCCATAAATGTATTGTAAGAAATAATATAATGAAAAGATGAGTCCAATAGTTTTTTTAAAACATGATTAAATCCAAAAAAATATGAATGTTATAATTTTCAACCTTAATTGGCACTATATACATTCCTTTGGGTATAAACTATATAATATACCTCATAAAAACATGATATTTACATAGAAATGTAACAACGTCAAAATAAATTATAAATGTAACATGTGGCATCAATTTTTTATAATACTTACTTATATAGTAAAACTCAGGGACAATCATGAAATAAATCTAATAGTTATACTTAGAATAACTATTCTAGTAATACATAGAGTAATTGTAACGATTACATAGGGAATAACCATCACTATCAAATTCCAAAATAGCCAATTCATTGGAGGGATATAACAGAACCACCACTTTTTTATTTATAATGGAATTAAATTTCATCAAAAATAATTCCTAGTAACTAAATCCTAATAAAATAATATGAATTCTTACCTTATAAAAACATTATTTCAGGGAAATCAATTAATTAAAAAAGAAAATTGACAACATGAAAGAGGAAAATTGTCAATAATGATAACCATATAATAATTTAATGAATTTTTTAAAGAATATTATATAAGTTAATTTTGGAGATTATTATCATTCCATTCAAGTTAAATATCATTAATTTAGTTTTTTCTGGACAAGTCAGAATGTGCCACGATTAGAAAATGGAAAAATAATTCCATTATTTAAAAAAACTATAAAATAGTTAAATAAGAATTTTAAAATAATATAATAATAAAAATGAATCATTATTTAATTATTTATTGAATATAATATTATTTATATTGTATAGAAAGACAAATTAATGGAAAACTTAAAATTTGATTTTCTAAATTATAGTCTATTACCTTGAGTCTTAATCATCGTGTACATTATTTATCATCCTGAATAATAAAAATACATATATTTATACTATTTTATGAAACTATTAAATTTTTCATAACCATTTTACATAACATATTATCCTGTTTTATAACATTACATAATTATTTTAGTTCACATTGGTTGTTCAGGTGATATTCAGTTCATAAGCCAATAATTACATCGGTAGGTTACTATACAAAAATAGATAAAATTTACATCATCTATAGTATAAAATTAAATAAATTATTATAAATTTTATACATTATTTATAAATTTAATTCCATCCATTAAATATGGCCATTAAAATTTAATTATAATACAATCATGGAGATTGTGTCCCATACATACACATGAGTAACATTTCCATTTCTCAATGATCATCACAGAAATTAGAAATGTTTTATTAAAGATTTAAAATATTATCATCATATGATAAATATAAAACTAATTATTTTAATATACTTATATATATCATCCATGTGATTTTGTGATGAAAATTGAATCACATCATATCGGGCAGGTGGTAGTCCACACATATTATAAAATGTTGTTGTCATTTTTACCTTCATGGAAAGGTTAAAAATTAATTAATATATTATCTTTTATTACTGATAATTATTTAATTAGTATAATATATAAAAATTCATTACATAATTATAACCATTCATTGAATATAATGATGGTAAACAAATCAAATCAGTTTGTGTGGAGGTAGTCTTTCATAGAAATGAATGATGGTTTTGCGTCCCAATTGAAGGAAGGGGAGGTGGATATTGTAAATTAAAAAATAAAATAAAATATATTTATATGTATGACACTTTAATTGTTATATTATCTTTTAAAATATTTATTTAAAGATGTTTTAGAAGCTACATCACTAAAACATGCGGATACAAATAAGACATCCTATTTAGAAAACTAATTTTCAAATACACATTAATACCACTACGGTAGTTATTAATCATAATAAATTAAATAATAATGTGAGGATAAATTATAATAATGTAATTTTTATGAATTGGAAAATAAAAAATGTGCTTTAACTGATTATAAATGAGAATAAGTCATTCCTATTTATACGAGAGGGGAGGGGCACTATTAGATATTCATAAAATATTAAATTAATATAAATTATAAAATGGATCCCAAGTGATTTATTTCTACGATAATATGAATATGGATTTATATATATCAACCCAATATAAAATTGACACGTTTTGACTGTATTTATATCCTTATCATTGGGTTTAATTTCTATTTAACCACTTTAACTCATACAATTACAACATTGATTTTTTACTCATTGAGGGTTAATATGTTTATTATAAAATGAAAAGAGACCCATAAATGTACAATGGATTATATTTTAAACCTTAACCTAATCATTATAATCTTTTTAATTTTATCATAAATATTATATAATTTTATAAAATATTACTTACTAAAAAAATATCAATAATTTCATTTTCTAGACATATTCATTACAGTGACATTAATTATTTAATGAGAAAATTTAAAATTTAAAAAATATATTTTTTATACACATATTATAATAGGGTAATCTAGAAAATTATGTTACCATATTATTTATCCTAAAATATATTTATTATATTATTTTAATTATCATTTATTTGATTGTTGCATTAAATAAATAATTAATATTTTGGTGGTGTGTATGAATTAAAATTAATTATTTATTGACATAAATATAAAAATAAACTACCATTATAAAGATAAATGGTTTATCATTAAAAATAATATCCATAGTCGAACATAACTTCTTGATAAAAACATAATAAATATATGATACTTATTAAAAATAATAGTGTGACATGTTTGACATTTAATTAAATAGTATAATTTAAATGTAATAATATCATCCATGTGTTGAAAATGTCATATATCCCAACCTTTTTTTATTATGGTCTTTTATACTTATATAAAAATATTTAGGTAAGTGGTCATTTCATTTGATGGTTCATATCATGGTATTTTTAATAGAAAATTACCAGACCAACCATTTACCGAAGAAATAATGATTACAAAATTTAATATTCATATTTATAAAAATTGATGTCAAATAATTTAATAAAATTTGAACCACTACGTCAAAATTTTGAAATAATTTTTAAAAAATTAAAAATACATATGTTTGAGTATTTAATTAAAAATTAATATGGATAAATGTAATGAAATGGTGTTTTTTATAAAATTACATTTTATGAATCTAAAAATAATTTTTTACAAAATTTATTTATAAAATAAATTTTAAAAATAATAATTGTATTATTTATAATAAAAAATTACAAATTTAAATTTAAACCATTTAAAAACATGATATTACTATGTGAATAGTTTGTAATTAAATATTTCTTCAATAAAAATAATTATTTTTACTATTCATTAAATGATAATTATTAATTGAAAATTAAAATAAAAATTAATATTAACTTGTTGAGTAAACTAATTTAAGTAAAATATTAAAATAGAGTTTCTTGAAACTTATATAAAATATGATATTCTCTTATAAATAGTAGAACAACACATATTTTAAGAGAACCAAATTTTTAAAAATAATGTTACATTTATAAATATTGTGTGATTATTATTTTATATACATACCAATACATTTTTGTTTTTCTAAAAATTTATATTTATTTCATTAATTAGTTATACCTATTCATACCCTCCTATTAAATTACTTGTTTATAATGATCACATTTAAATACTAATATATAGTTGTTTCGTTTAAGTACATTGTGTTGTATCTTGTATGATATTAAACATAGTGTTGTCATTTAATATTAAAATGTTGTTTCATGTCCCCAAAACATATGAAATTAATTCATCTCTATATGAACCATGGTTTAGAAATAAGGGTTTGAATTTTGTAAATACCATTTCTGAAATACCCCAATAAAAAAGGTTTAATAAAATATCTAATTGATGTGAAAGAATAAGATACTATGAAAGTCACCAAGAATAACACATACTAGGTTTCCAAGTAATAATTTTTAATTAACAAGTGATGTAATATATATGGAAAATAGAACTAATTCTCAACGATAGATTAAGGTTAATAAATAAAATGGCCATGAGAAATTTGACAACCTGAAATCATAAATCTCTAATTAGTTAAAAGTCCATTTATTTACCTAAATAATAAGTAAATCAATAAATTCTTTATTTTATAATTGTTTCCCAAAAGATAAGTAAATATTTTAACTCCTATTCTATCTATGAAAATAAATATACTTGTATAAAAGGTGGAGATTCATAACATAAAAACTATCCTTCATAAACTAATTGTTTATCCAAATAGAGAGTCTGAATCAACATCTATGAAAGAAAAAAATTAACAAAATAATTAAAATTACAACCTGCATCATATAAATCTTAACAAAAAAAAAAATAGTTAGTAAAATTTATTGTAATTATCAAATAATAATAATCATTTAAATGATAAAAATTACATTAATCTCCAAAATTCCACTACAATATCCAAAGATCAACATCAACAATTCAGTAAATAAATATCCTTAACATACCAAAAATTTTCTACACTAACTTGTAAACCCATATAAATAAAGGATTTTATCACATAGTCAACCAAGATTAATTATAATAGTTATCCCCAAATAACAGGAATCAATCTTACTATCTCACTATGAAAATATAATTTCTTAATTCACAGAATCACCAAGATATGATAAACAAGATCATAAATAAGTTGAATCACTATAAATCCCTAATAAACACATATTTTCATACAATAGAAAATTCATCCTTTATTCCACAAAAAATTACAATTTATTCAGTTTACAATAATCATATAGGGTTCCAAAAATAGAGAAAATCTTCTAAAATTAAATTTATCACATAATTAAAAATTAATTTTTTAAACACATGGTTATTTATTTGATAAAACATATGATCCAAAATAAAAAATACTTCCTAAACATGAAATATTTTAAATAAAAAAATCCAAACTAATCGGGACATCACATAAGCTAGTGGTTGGTGTTTCACCCTCATTTCCGTTCAATTGTGGGTTTAATTCTAAATATTTATCTAGATGTGATGGGTTCTCCTAAATCCCATGGAGTTACCTTTTAAAAAAATATTAATATCATCACTATAAATTATAAAACATGAAAGTCAACAATGGAAATTAAAAAAATATAATATTGAAATTTTTAAGCACAAAAGTTAGATAATACATTTCCATTATCATCCTAAAATGAATTAACCCATAATTATAAGAAATGTAAATGTTTCCAAAAATATAATAATTCATCATAAAAAATTCATAAAAGGCATGTCTAATATATTTATGTTATGATCCACCATAAAATTATAAACACATTATGATATACATTACTATTAACAAAAACTAATAAGAAAATATCTTAATATATAATGTTGTATAACCCCTACCCATATACCAAATGTGATGACCAGGTACTAGGGATTTCACATTCCAATGTTTTTAAACTACAATTCACATTCTCACAATCCCAATGATATTTTTAGTTTATTTTTTTTAAATTAAAAAAAATCTTACATAGTAAACCCATATATTATAAGTGGGTACATATACTATGTATCAATTTTTCTTCTAAAAACTACTTTAAAATAATACATCGTTTCCTTTATAGATAAATAATTAAAATTTTAAAATTGGCCTCATAATTGTAAAAAACATTCATTAAACCGATTGAAAAAAAAATTAAAAAATCTATATGATAAAAAATATATCCAAAATTTAAATAATATATAATGAAATAAACTATTTTTCCATGAAGACATATTTTTATAAAAACAAACATTGGGTTCAAAAACCGAACATTCAAAGATAAAAAATCAATATTTAATCGCAAATATTTTGATTAAATAGTTCATATAAAAATATGTAGGTGTAATAAAATTCATAATATATTCATTTAAAACAAGATATGCTACATAAATCTTCTTCACAAAGTTATACTTTTTTCCCTTAATTTGAAACAAATAATATCTTTTGAACATAAACTAAAAGATTACCTTATGAAAGGATTTTATATTAGAAATTATTTTGAAATAATAATAAAAATATATAGGAAACTTGTGGAATAATTTTATTATTATAATTACATATATAGTATCTATCACCACAACACCTGAAAGAACCCTCAGGGTTATATTTGAAAAAATATATTTCGGGTTTTAATTCGTGTAACCATCATATTGACACTAGTTATATCTATCATGGCCAGAATTCAATGTACCTAATTAATCGGAGATATATATTAGAACAACATGAATATTATTTTTTATGTAACCACCTATTATCTATAAAAATTCAAAAGTACCAAATAATAATCCTAAAACAATAATAATTTCATTATACAAACATTAATAGAGGAAAATTAATTATTAAAAAAACTGAACTTTTAAGAAGGAAATAGTATTATTTGGAAATAACCGCGTAATATATTAAAAGATGATTCAATGAAAAGAAGAGTCCTGAAGTTGGTAAAATCCTTTCATACCTTATAAATTAAAAAAATCTGTATTTTTGTTGCAATAGACCAAATGTATGTCATCTAGAAAATGAAAAATAGTTCATTGGAAATAATTTTGTAAGAAATAAATCATATATAAATTTAACATTTAAAATATAAAAATAATAGTAAAGAACAACATTTAATATTATTTAGATGAAAAATTTTGGGATATAAACGAAAAATAATGTTTAATGGAAACCATAAAAAAGTTATTTCTTAATTGAATGTTCCTTGCCGGGATTCAAAATCTTCACATAAATTATTTATTTTTCTGAATAAAAAATGACTATTTTATACTTATAGAAGATTTTGTATGTTTATTATCATTTTAAATAACTTATAAACAAGTTAAATAAAATTTATAAATATTTTATGTTAATTTTGGATGTTTTGATGATATTTATTTTATATATCTAGTATGAATATTGTTGGCTAACTGTTTTCAAAGAGAATATGATTAACTCATGTCCCAAATAATATTATTTACATAATCATAAAATTTATTCATTGATTATACTTTTAAATGTAAAAATTAAATATGGATATGAAAAATGAACTGTGTTACAATCATAAGTGTTGTAGGTCATGAAAATGCATAAGTAACATTTTCATTTTTCAATGATCACTATGGAAAGAAGGTATATATTATTATTTATTTACATTATGACCATAATATAATATATATCATTTATTATTTATTAAATATATATATATATATATATATATATCATCCATTTAATTTTGTGATGAAAAATGAATCACATTACATTGTGGAGTAAGTAGTCCACCTGTATGCTTGAATGATATTGAAAATTTTATATATTCATGGATAGGTAGTAATATAAAATATATATTATCATATCAAATTTTATTTATTTCATTATTATATTTTATAAAAATAAATTACATAATTATAACTTGTATAGTTAGACGGTGATAGAAATCAACTTATATGGATTTGTGAAGCAGAAGTATGCCACACACACTAATGATGGTTTTATTTCACATTTGATAGGATAAGATGTGAATATAGGTCATGAAACTAACATAACAAAATATCAGCATATAGGGGATATATTATTTTATTATTTTTTATTACTTTATTAATTATTTATGGGTTTTTATGTTGAAACTGAACTAAAATAAGGGCATACAAATACACCACTTATTTGGAAAACCACATTTATATAACAGAAAAATACAACTATAATTTTATTATGTTGAAAAAATGCATCTTGAATGTGGTGTGCAATTATAAGTAGGTTTGGGTAGGGCTTCCTCAAACCAAAATGGGTTTTATGTGTGAATAAATAATAATAATATGTGCCATTTATAAGAGAGGATATGATCACTATGGGAATTTCTAAAAATATTGAATTAATATAAGTCAATTTAGTATTAAAAATGGATAAAATTTGAATTCTTTTGAAGATATGTTGAAAATGTGTCGAAATATAGTGATAAATAAGAAATTATACATGTTTTGAAAATATTTCCACCCTTTACCTTTGGTGTGATCTATAATTTAACCCCTTTAAATATTAGTTTAATATTATGTATTATTACTCTTATAGCGTTAATATAATCACAAAATAAAAAAAATCAATAAATAGACTATGGAAGATATTTGAAAATTAATATTTAGAATTAGAATAATTTTAAACTTTTAATAATTTTATATCATCTAATTATATTTTATTTATTATAAATTGTCATTAAGGTATGTTTTAATAACCATTCATTACATTAAATTTTAAAATAGAAAAATCATGTAAAATCTCAAAATAAATTATAATATACATAAAATATTAAGGGAATCTATAAATAGAATTTATCAAATTAATTACCTCAAAAAATATTTATTTTAAAAAATTTATAAGCTTTTATTTAATTTCTTCGTTAATTAAAAAAATACTACATCAGTTTTGTGTTAGAATTTGATGTAAATATTTTAAATAATAATAATTAGTTACCATGATTAATAGAAATATTTTATATTTTAAAACACTCTATATATTCTATCATATAACAAGGATAACACAATATTAAATATATTATATTTATTAAAATCAAGAGTGTGACTTGTATGACATTTCATTAATTAAAATATAAAAACATCATAATCTAATTCTTATGTCTCAAAAAGATAAACTATTCCACCTCTTAATGATTATGGTAGATATATAAAAATCCAATAATAATTATAGAGGACTTTGGGTCATATTATTGTTCTTATCATCTTATTTTTAACATAATAGTATTATACTTACACATAACGATAGTTATAAAACATATTATGGATAGTAGTCATATTGACCTAAAATAAAATTAATATATTTAATAATTATATAACAATTGATTAAAAATATTCAACTCATTTCCCAAAATTCATAAAATATATTTTTCAAAATTTAATATAAAATTATACCAGAAAATTCCACTAGAAATAATTTTTTATATAACTTCCCTTCACAAATATAAAATGTTTTTATACTAAATTCTTATTAAAATGAATAAAAAATCATATTTGAAATGATTTAAATAAAATTAAAATAATGAAAATTTAAAATAAATCCAAAACGAAATTTGACATTGTAAATATTTTAAACATATATAATATTTTAAATAATATGTATTTTTCAATATTCGTTGTGAAATAAATATTTTCAGAAAAATATAAAAAATTTATTATAAGATAATACATTAATAATGAATTAAAAAATTATATTAATAATTTCAAATAAACATTATATAACATATAAGAATTTTAATAATCACTCATAAAAAAGAAGAAAAACTCATACGTGACGAAGACATATTTTGGAAGAATAATATAACATTCTTTAAAAATTGTGTTATTCATTTTCTAAGTACTTATAATTAAATTTACAATGATTTGAAATTTTTATTTATTTCATAAATTATTTATTTCTATTGATACCAATTAATATGTATTATAGGTTATAACATGATAAATTAAATTATAATATTTATGTTTTTTATTAAGGTTGATGTGGTTTATAGTGTATGTTATCCAACATAGTGTTTTCAATTTAAAATATAAAGATATTACAAAGTATTTGTTAATGGGATATAATATCACTATCTAATATCTTATTTTACCTTTACATTAATTCATTCTTATAATTATTTTATTTTGAATTTTAACTATTCCCCAAAATCATTACGTTCAATCCATATTAACATCTTTCTCATTCACTTACCATATTTTATTATACCATCATGAATTTAAATACATCAATATTTGTATATTTAAAAATAAATTTCATGCACAAGTTTTATGAAACCTTTTTAGGTAAATGTATAGGATCATATGAAATCAAAAATCCCTCAATGAATATCCTTATATTTATAGATAGTGAACCCACTCTTTTCTTATCTGGGCATAACCTTCTTATGATTGTATGAAATCCTACGTAGTCTCAATCAAAAAAAGTTTTAATTACATAGCCAAGTTTTTTGATCTATTAGAGTTATAATAATATTAAGTATAAAATGTAATCACCCATTAAATTTAATCTCCCAACCTAATACAGAAAAAATAAAGTTATAATTAATCATAATTAGTCAAAATACCTAACATGTAATACATAAATAGATTTATGATAATTTATAGTGAATTTATAACACATTAAAATAAATAATAGTCCATTAGATAATATTTAAATTATATTAATGAATAAATGAAGGAATAAACTATATTAATAATAAATTAATAAATGTAGACATTTAATTAAAAATTTAAGTAAAATTAAGAAAAAAAAATCGATCATTATATACATTCAGTAAAAAAATAATTAGTAAATTTTTATTCACATTAAGTGTAACACCACATGATTTTGTGAAATTTTTTCCCAAACTAGTTTAATCTTTTTAAAAATTTCCATTTCATGTAACTTTGAAAATAGATTATTTTTTATTAATGTAGTATGTATGGAATTCATTATATGGAAAATCAATTTAATCACAAAGTACCCGTAACATAAATTTTAGCATTATCTACACAGAAAACATTTATTTTATTATGTTACAAGCAACACTAACATTCCTCTATGTCTTGCGTAAACCACATGACTGAGTTTGAAAAAATAATAATATATTATTAAAATGTAGTAATTCAATATAACAACATATAACCAAGCCCTTAAATTAACTGTTATGATATGTGTTAAAGAATATATGAAAATATTTTTTTACCAAAATATATGATTAATTAAGCGGTTATTTTTTAATTAGAAATTAATATGAAAACCCAAAGAATATAAATGAAAATATTATTTTTTCATCATAAAATTATTATAACATGATAAATTAAATTAATTATAATTATTGAGTGATATTAAATTAAAATATATTATATAAAATTAATAATATAATTTATATATTATTTCAATTTATTTTATATATATAGCATTTGAAAATACCCAATTTTGTGCTTATAAACATATATTTTTTATGGAATATTTACCACCTTTTAATAGAGAACCAACAATAATGGAAATTTTTTGAACTTTTATATATTTAATATTTCCAAATAAATATCATATTTTTAATTGGAACATAATAATTAGGTTTGGTTAAATTTTTGGTATTTTTATGTGATAGTTCATTTTTTAATGAATAATGGAAAATACTGAATATTAGATTAAAAATACTTTTTTGCATCTAAATTATTTTGGAAGATAAATTAAATTTTTAATTGGTATTAAAGTTCAATTATATAATATTTTTATTAATCAACAAAACTTAGGTATTTGAAATCAATTTCAAATTGAAATAGAATAGAAAAACATACCCAACTATTGAACATTGTTTTACATTAAAAACATACAATCTCAAACTTTTTGAGGGATTTAATTAATATTAATTTTTGCAATATATATTATTTGAAGTTATAAAAATTGATTCCATGTTTTGAATCATAATAATTTATAATTTCACATATATTTGTACATTTTTAACAAATATATTAGTTAATGTAATTAGAATTATTTACATTAATTTAGGTAGAATTACCAATTACTAAGGACTAATCATTAATCATAAGGGAATAAATGACATATAACCGCATAAAAAATCCATCGTATAGCCATATTAAGTCCCTATAATAAAATATATCTACATTTTTCAACTATTTTATACTAATTCAATGTGAAAAATGTTTGTTTAATTCCCTTTATCCATATATTAAAAGAGTGACACTCTTCCTACACCCTCACAAATTTCAAGCAACTTCGGCTTAATAAATCACTACCAAAATAGCAGTTAATATTCCCTGCCATAATCCTAGAATAATAAAATTGGGATGAATTATATCTATGTAATAATTTTGGTTAAAGACAAATGAAGTTACATGAATAAGAGGTTACATTTTTCCTCAAGTTCTATAATTTTAGATCGACTCTCCACCCCTTAAATTTTATTATTAAAATTTTTATTAAAAATAAAGTATCCTAAAAATAATAATAATTTTTTATTATATATTTTCAACCTACACTTACACCCACTTCCATGTCATGGGTAAAAAAATTATATTTACTTGTTTGGTGAACTATTACATCACAATACGATGATTGTCCATTTTTCCTTCTTAACCTCTCAGGGTAATCATTATGATGGAAACAATGATTACAGATTATATATATTTTATGTATTATTTATTCAATATATTTTAATCCTTTTACGACACATATATTTATACCTTCAATATGGTGTAAACACGATAATTCGGTTTGAGGATGTGTGGACTACCACCCCATAAAGCGACATGATATCTTAACACACAGAATGGAATATTTTATGGATATTTTCTGTGATCCTGTATGTTATATATGAAATAATAATTCTACATTAATGTTATTATATACATATATGAATAAAAATATATGACATTTAATTTCATCCTTTCTATTCATCAATAAAATGGAAGCAACGTTAATGTGTACGTATGGCCTACCATTACCATGAGTTGTATATTACATTTCATATTTTGTATATTATATATATTTTTTAATATAAAAAAATCTATTTATATAATTTATTTAGTTCTGAAAACCATTAAATAAGAATAAATGCAAAAGATATTACAAAATAAGGCACATGTAAACAAATCAGATATTACACAAAGTGTAACCATAACATAAAATTCCTAACAAGCGGGTAATATAATGTCATAGTAACACCATAAATGGTAATAAATATAAGAATATGTTTCTATGATAGATTTATAATACACATAATGATATTATACTAGATTTTTTTATGAGTAAAAATATAATTAATACACAATAATTGGGGATATAATCTCATCTTTTTATTTCTGTGTGATATAAGCCCTAATCACCACTCATTTCAGTTGTGTGGTGTGTATAATTCCCACTGAAGAATTATATGATTATTATAATTAAATTTATTTTTATTTTGATATCAATTATATGAACTTGATTTTATGGGTTTTATGTTTCAAAATTTGACATATCGGTAAGATGGTTTTATCTCAATTTTCATTCTTTGAGACAATTCCATGTTATGTACATATATTTTTCCAATATATATATATATATATATACTTCCTTTAAAATGTTATGTAATTAATATTTTTATATTCATGATATATTATTCTTCATTTTATTTATATTTCATACATTTATATTATGATACCATATTACTATGTGGTAAGAGTTTATTGAAATAATCTCATCATTATTCGATATTATTAAGGATTATGCTACATTTGATTAAATATTTTAAACCATCTCTTAGGAAGACTCATGAATTTTATTCTCCATTATTTCATCAGTATATAATCATGTATTAGTACCATATTTCCACTATTTGATAATAAATATAATTTTGATATAAGAATTTTGAAAAATAAGAATATATCTCACTCTTCGGTCGGAAATATGTTTTAGTTCAAAAACCATGTTTTGATTTTGTTTCAAATGATATATAAGTATAATTTTCATGGAAAAAAATTTTAATTTTTTTTTTGTTTTAAAATTATCATTCATATGTTTTCAAGGAATATTTTTTTATAAAATTTTTTAAAGAATAATTTATTTCTTTTCATTGAAATTTTTTTAAAAAACATTTATATTTCATAATTTATAAGTTTTCAAGGAAATTTGTTTCTAAATATTTTTTAACATTTATTTGTTTGTTTTTGAAGTTGTTTTCAATGAAAGAATATTCAAAATGTTTTAATGTTTTCTTTTTATGTTTTCATGATTATTTTTATGAAAAGAGATTCCATAAGTTTATATCTTTTAATATAAATTACAAAGCCAAAAGGATGTTTTACTAGAAAATTTATTTTAAAATTTCTATAAAAATTATTTCACATCTATGATGAAATAAATTAGTGTTACTCATTCCACAATAGGGAAATTATTGAATCATTCAATTCATATTCATTCACTAAATGGATTATTTTATGATGGGATGATGTTTTATAAAACTCATTTCACATTCCTGAGTTATATGACTTTGAATCCCAATTATTTTAGTGGGTAATGATTTTGATGATATATTAATGAAAAAATTATCTTTTTTACATAGGATATGATATGATTACATGTTTATTACACCAGTTTCATCTCAAGATTTATGATTTTATTTTTAATTATCTTGTGATGAATGAGTGTATAATTTTTTTTTAGTTGAGTGAGGCCTATTTCTTATTCCAATGCATTTGGTAGATATCTAGATCTAATGAGATAGAATAAGTTGTTATTGGTAGAGACCCTTGACAAATAAAATATCCATGAGAGTGAACCATGTCTAGCAAGATAGTATAAGGAGTGAACTCATGCTACTAATATAGACTTGGGAGTGAACTATGACTACCGAGATAGTATGTGGAGTGGACACATTACACCAATATGGTCTTATTAGTGATGCCCTGACTCATATAGAAATCTTATTATTTGTTTATGTGTTTTAAACAATCCATGTTTTACTCTAATGTTATTCTTTCATAGAAAATGTTATTTATTTTCTTATGATTCATGTATTTTGAAATTATAATATTTATTTCATGATTCTTATCTATTATTATAGATATTCAGGGTATGTTTATCAATTTTCCCGATCATGTTCTCATAACCCCATTCTCATGCATATTCTTATACGTCTCCCTTGTTTACCCTTTCTGAGCATCTGAGATCAGCCCATTTTTTATTTTGTTCCCAATGTTTTAATGATAAGAATTATGTTTTATGTGTCTTTGAAGGGTGATAGTCAAGATAAACATATTGGGAGATAATGTATCTCAATTTTTATGAGGGTTCGTATTTACATTTTTCAAATGGCACGAGACTGATACAGGTCTTAGGGTTCATTTTGTATAATGTTTCTACATATTCCATAGAAGTTATGTAACATCAATGTATTAAATGTGAGTGCAATGAAGGTTGGTATTAGAGGAAATTTTTTATTAACCTTTGTATTCTTGGATAAGAAAACCATAGTGAGAACACTAAGGACATTTATAGGGATATGTCTAAGGATAATGAAAATCATAGAAAAATATCCTTTAATTTTGGTAGAGGATAAAGTATGTCCTCTCATATAAATAAATTTATATCTAGATACTAAAATGGTATGTGGATCAAGAACATATATACCAATGTATAGAAACTCCTACAAAATATATCGGGCCTAACTCCGGGTAATCTAGTATAATAAAAGAGGACTTATTGCTCTCATAGTTTGACAATCTCGAGAGATATGCATTGGAAATTTAAAAACTCTTCATGAACGATAATGAAGTATGTAAATGAAACATCAGTATGAGAAACCTATTATGAACATACTATATTTTCGATTAAAAAGTATTTTCATGATTTATCCATAATATATATAGTTTTTCAAGATTATGAGGTTTTTTCTTGTGATATGTAATTCTCACCATATGCATTCTATTTATATTAAATGGATGGAACTAGAAGTAAAATTGGTAACATTTAAGGTCTTATATTCTTGAAGAATGGTAATTATGAAAATTTATTTTCTAATTGGATGTTTCAAAATGAAAATCGTGACGGTGCTAGGATTATGGGTTATATTTATGAAGAAAAAGAGACAACAAATGACATGAAAATTGTAAATGATGTTATACTAGTACTATTTACATTAAACATAAGAAAAATTATTACAGTGTGATTGAGGAACTGTAATACATTATTTAAATTTCAAATTTTTGGAAATATGCCTTAAATAATTTGTTCATAATGCATAATTAATGGTTTACATTTTCTATTTGAAGAATGTTGTATTTAGGATTTATAAATTCAAATATTATGTTATATAAATCCTGAAATACCTTATAATTTTTAGTTTAAGTTCTCATTATGTATTAAAAAATTATATTTTGAATTTTTATTTCATATAAAGGTGTCATTTTAATGTAGGATATTGAGATAACAATCTATAGGTAAAGATAAGATGGATATTAATAAGAAAATTGAAAAGTACTGATTACCCTTGAACATATTAATTAATAATTGGTCTATGTTATCTTGGTTTAAGTCTAAATAATCATGGATTTAATGAATGTATCATGTAATAATTGGAATACAGAAAAATTCATTTTTTACAGAAAGTATTTATATTAAATTAGGATATTACCATGTTCCAATGGAATATATGGTTAGTGTTTTATCCGGAATGGTATGTGACATGAAAGAACAACTTTCTGATATATGGTGAGTCAATTATAATATAAATTTGTGTCATTTTTAATAATGCTTGGGATTTTAATCTTTCAAATGTGATCTATGGTTGTCCATTTATAGAAAGTAGATGTTAAACGTTGGATAAAGTTGGTAAGATTTAATTGTTATCTCACCTTAAGAGGATTTAGGCATATTAGATAACATTATCTAATAATATTGTATTGATTGAAACTAAAATGATATGGGATAAATTATCATCTATCTCATGATCTTATTGTTCTTGATGAATGAATAATTCACCTACCTTTTTAATGAAAGAGGTCATTTGTTAATTATTTAAAACATGACTAAAAGGTGAGATTTTACTTATAAATGGAATGTAATAAAGTTAGAATAAATTTTTATAAATATTTATCAACATTAAGGAATATATTAAAAAACCTAAATGTTTATCCTATTACCATATTTTCTAATGAATCAAATAATTCGTTGGATAATCACTAATTTATGGATTTTTTATTCTAATCATTCTTATCCATAAGATCTCAATAACTCTCCTCCAGAACATGATAGTTAGATTTATCTTGAATGTTCAATTTTTTCACCTACTACCTATTTCAAACTATGTGAAATCCATGCTATGTGTTACTATAGATAAATATTACGGATCTAGCATTATTCTTTTGAAATAAGTATTAGTTTTTATTTTTATAATTTAGGTTCTTATAAAAAGAACATTGAATTATTATACAATTAATAACACAGTTGAATTTTGAGGGAGAAATACATTTCATGTTAGATAAAATATTAAAAACTATGATTTTGTGAATTTATATTTTTGAATTAATATAAAATATTTTTTATATTTCAATTAACACAACATTAGAAATATTTTATTTTATTTTAAATCTTAATGTCTGGCTTGTGTAATACACAACAATAAGATAATTGTGAACTGCACTGCAAAATATATTTTAGCTTTCTCTATATGGAACATTTATTCTAGCATATGTTACATGGAAGAGTTTCATTACATGATGGATTTTGTAACACACAAGACTGGGTTTTATCAAATAATAATTTATTATTAAAATGTTAATACTAAATATGATAATATATAACCTAAATGTTAAATTATAAGTTATAAATAGTTTACATAATTTATGAAAATACATTTTTTTCCAAAAATACGAGATGAATTCATAGGTTTTAAAATATTTATAAATGAATATTACATCTTACCGAATATAATGGAAAATATTATTATTTTTATGATCACTAAGTTGTTTTGCCATAATAAATTATACTAATTATAATTATTGATGGATATTAATGTAATATATATGATATATATTGAATAAAAAATTTATATATTCATTAAATATATATGATAGATATAAGATAGGAAAAACCCATTTTTTTCTTAAAACCAAATATTTTTATTAAGGAAATGTTTACCACCATTTTACAGAGAACCAATATTAAGTCAAATTTTCCACTTTTATAGATTTTAAATTTGAAAATAAACATCATCATGTAAATATTAACAAATAATTTTTTTAGTGTATATGATTTTATGGTTTTTTGATGTTTCATTTTCTAATGAACATTGGAAAATATTTAGTATTAGTTTCAAAATACATTTTCATATAATTTATTTATATGGATATGTTACATTGGAAATTGTCTTAGATGAATAATTAGATCATATTTTTATCAATAAACTCTATTTATGTCATTGAAATAATTATCAATTTGAAATTAAATATAAAACATAGAAAAGTGTAGGATGTTTTTACATAAAAACTAGCATTGTTGACCCAAAGGTGGGATTAAATTTAAATTAATTTCCACCACCTATATTATTTGAATTTGGAATAATTGATTACAGGTATCAAATAATAATAATTTAAAATTTATAATATGTTAAATTTAGTTTATGAAAAACAATATTAGAGATTGCAATTAAAAATAATTACATTATTTAAGTAAAAATTAAGATTATATAAGGACTAAAAAATAATCATAAGGGTGGAAATCTTATATAAATCTGTAAAAAATACATTGGACGGACATTTTTAGTCCCTATAATTAGTTTTAATACCTTTTCGAAATTATTGGATCTATATTCCTAAAGAAAAAATTTTGGTGTAATTATATTTCTCAAAATATTATCAATGTTCCACTCATCCACTATAAAATGAATCATCTCCTCCCAATTCCTCCAAAAAATCAATCTAATTTGGATAAAACAAGATCTAACACTATATCCCCTAAAAATCCATACCCAAATAGAATAATAACCACCTTCAGAAGAAAAAAATCCAGGGAGTCCCTTTTTTCAGAAAAAATAGAGTTACCCAAATAAGAGGTGACATTCGTCCTCAAGTTATTTTATGTTTTTTATATTATCAACACACTAAACTATTATTATTAAATAATTTTATAACAAAAAATTATAATAAATAGACTAATATGGTTTCATTCTATGTTATGTACCTAAAATTAAAGACATTTCAATCTAACAGTTATTGAACATACTAATTATGTATACAACAAACAATCACCAAATGAAACGATGATTATTGATTTTTTCATTTACCACATATACTTGTTGATGTTATTATGGAAAATATTTTTAATTATGTTATATATTATATTTTTTATACCTTAAAAATAATTTAATTCTTTTAAAATAAATATCATTATATTTTCTCTTTGCTGTAAATCTGATAATTTTGTTCGAGGAATTATCGACACCAACCCATACAAGCGATTTTATTCATTCAAAAACTATATAGAATGTATTAAGTATATGATTAGGGAACCTATATGCAGAATATTAAATAATAGTCATAATTTAAATATATTATATGCGTATATACATATACACTTTTGACATTTACTTACATTTTATCAATACATCTATAAAATGGAAACAATGTTCTAGCATACGTACAACCTATCATCTCCAAGAGCATTGTATTTTATTTCTCACATATTTATAATATAAATTAATATATATATATATATATATAATAAAAATCATAATTTTTTCATGGTTTAAATTCTGTAAATCATGATATAAGAATATGTTCCAATGATATATACAAATTATGCCACATGTGAAGAACAAAGTGGATGTTATATAATGTGAAACCATAACATTGAGTTGTTAACATGAGGGTATTATAATTTTCAATAAAACCATAACTACTCGTTTCATTATACAATATATTTATGAATACGAGAAGTGTCAAGACATAAGTTAATTGTTTTTCATCTCATCTTTTTATTTCATTCTGATACATGCCTTAATAACTGCTCATTTCATTTATAAGATGTTTATAATTCCCAAATATTTATTATATGATTATTATTATTATTATATGTATGGTTAATTACATATCATATTCATTTCCTTATTTCATGGGGTTATTTTTAAAATTTTACAAAATAAGTAAGATCATTATGACTAAATTTTCATTCTTTGAAACACATGCTAGGATATGCACTTACATTTTCATTGGGGTGAAAATAATACCTTTGAAATGATAAATCCTGAATATTATTTTATTCCAACATATTTTAGGAATCATTTAATAGAATTTTATTACATGGAATGTTTGATCGATATTACAATATGGTAAGTGTTTATTGAAATAATCACTTCCCTTTTCCAGATTGTTAATGATTTTGTTCCCATTAATGAAAAAATATGATCTATATCTTAACAACACTCATTAATTTTAGTCAAATAAGTTTATTCAATATATACTCATGTATTATTACTATTTAACACTATTTGAAATATAATATTACTTTGAAAAATGTTTTTTTTTGTAAAATATGGTCGCATCTCTCTTTTCGTTAAGAAATTTGTTTTATTTCAAAAATACTGTTTAAAAATAAGAAATTTTTTCAATCGATATATGAATAATATTTTCACTTATAAATAATTTCATAATTTTTATGTTTTTAAAATCGTCATAAATATTTTTTCATGGAATATTTTTTCCAAATGTCTTCTCGATTCTTCTGTATGAAATAATGGTTTGCAAAAATCATTTCTATATTTTTTTATTTTTTTAAAGGATAATCGTTTTTAAATTTTTTTCCATTATTAATTTATACATATTTAACGAAAATTAAGTTTCAAATTTACTCAATATTTATTTTAATGTTTTAAATGTATTTTTAAATAAATGGGATTCAAATAATTTTTAGGAATATATTATAATATTTTTATAGAATATGGATTTCAAAATATTTTTAGGATTTATTTATTTATTTTAAGATTATATTTATGAGAATGGATTTAAAATGTTTTTTTATTTTAATAGTCATTTTAAAAATAAGAAACCATATATTCCCTAAGAAATTCTTTTAAAACATCTATCTAAATTATTTCTCATCAATGATGAAATCCATTGTTGTTACAGATGTCTCTCAAGGGAAATTATTCAATTATTCCACTCATGTTCATTCTCTATATGGACTATGTTTTTATAGAATGAATTTTATGAATCCTATCACACATTCATGATTTATATACCTTTGAAACTGAATTATCTTCATGCGTTATACTATTTATGAAATGATTATATATCTTTTATATATTTTTAAAGGTAATGCATGATTATTAGAACATGATACCCATTTCATATCAAGGATTATGATGTTATTTTTAATGATCCTTTGGAATATGTGTGTAGTATTTCATTATGATATTAGTGGGACCTATATCTCCCACCAATGCATTGGGTAATGATTTGTATCTAATGATATATATTAAGATGTTATTATGAGTGATGTTTAACTAGTAAGATGGTTTTGGGAGTGGATCATAACTACCAAGATGCATGGGGAGTGAACACATACTACTAAGATGGACATGGGAGTGAACCTCAACTACCAGGATATTATGGAGAGTAAACCCATACTTCCATTATGGTCATGGTTGTGATTCCTTTACTATAATATAGATTATATTATATTCTTATGTGTTTTACATATTTACATTTTTTATACCTATGTTATGATTTCATGGTATATTATTTAATTTTTTATGATTCATGTATTATGAACTACTAATATTCATTCCATTATTCATTTTTATGATCATTGATATATTGGTATGAGCCTCTATTTTCATGATCCTATTCACATAACCCTATGCTCATGTATGTGCTTACATGTATTAATTCATTACCTTTACTGAGAATTTGGGATCACCCATATTTATGATTCCTTCCCCATGTTATGAAGACACGCATTATTTTTTGTGTCTAAGAAAGAGTTCTAGTAAAGATGAACCAAGGGGGAGAAAATTTTTCTAACTTATGTACAATTGTCCACGTTATCATGTTTCTAAAGGCATTAGACTAATATAGTATTTGGGATTCTATTTGTATAATTTTTTTTATTCCACAAAATATATATAATGTATATGTAAAAAAATAATGGGTCAATATAAGACGAACTCCGTTATATTTTTCATTATGTAGAATCTACATATTTATATGATATCATAAATATATAAATTATATATATGAACAATTAAAATATTATATAAATTTTTATAATATTAGACATATGATATTATTTAAACCTTATTGAAATAAATTTTCTAAACAAATTTTGAAATGTTTCAAATAATTTTCCAAAATATTCCATTATAATTTATGTAATTTTAATTAAATATAGAAAATAAATAATAATATTAAATATGAACACCATTTTTCCACTATTTAATAATTTTACACCCTTTACAAATGACACTTATAATTTCTATATAAACCATTGGTATAAAATGTCTAATTCATTCTATATAATTTTGTTGAGATTCAACATATACAATTAATATTACGAAATATTTACTTATGAAAAATTTCGCTATAATTTAAAAAATATTTATTAACCATCATAAGTTATATAATTTATAAATAATGTATAAATATAATTATAATACTAAAATATTATTTTTAAAAAATTTTAAAAAAATATAAATTATAAAATACAATACATAATTGAAAAGATAATAAATTCATGATTTACCAGATATCATATTTCATGATATCCTTATTCCATAATTAGATACCAGAAATATTCTTGATTGTATTTTATTCCACATAATAATAAACTATGATATCATTCGTTGGTTCCTCGGTTTTGTAGCTTATAAAATCACTAATATATTATGGGAGATACGATGAAGTGATTTCATAATCTTACAGACTCTATGTACTAATAATTTCATCATGTGAAATTTATATAATCAATAGAAGAAAGTGTATGGATGAATTGTGAATGTAAATGATTTGAAATTTGTTTCTAATCTATCATTGGGTTTCAATTTCATTGATTCTAAATAAATCAACTCATTGCATTATAATATGATATTGATCTGTCATATAGTGTGATAGGCAATGTCAAAAATTTTAAATTTCATTCCTTATGATATACCCATGTAATTTCATACGATAGATCCCAATGTAACACGTATACATTACAATTATGATATATATATATGTTAATATAATATTAATGGTAATTTAGAATATTGAATAATTTTTATTATATTGGAATTCATTTAAAATTCAAAGAATGTAAATTTTTAGAGAATCATGCTATGGTGAAACACTAATTATATCATGTTATTAATTTGAATAATTTGGGAAAAGTTTTCCTGTGTAATTTTTGGTGGATTATCACATATGAAAAAACTATATTATTTTGGGACACAAACCGTATATTAGTTAATCTTAGATTAAAATTCCCTATGAATATCATTGATAAAAATAGTAATATTTTATAAAGTATTGAATGATGACATCATTATGTTCTATAAAGATCAAATCCAGAATATATTTATAGAAACAAAAAAAATTTTAAAATAGTTTTTTTGATTATATTTATTTTTTTAGGAATGATCTTAGATAAAAATGATAATAGGTTGACATTAAAAATGTAATGTTTAAGGACACTATATCCGGGCTTCATTTACAACATTTATGTCCAGATACAAAATGATCATTATTTTGATCATGGTAACCTAAGATGAGATAGAAATTTCATTATCCACCATGTGAAAAAAGGATATTAGTTTTTATATTTGTATAAATGATTTAATATAAAACACTCATGGTGTGGTTATTTCAGTTCTCATAAAAAATACAATTTTTTGAGACAAATAAATAAACATGGGTTTGAGTGAAAAATTGTCTTGGAATTAAAAAAAGAACTACATAGTGTGAATGTGATGACAATTAATTTTTAAGGAAACTGAATTGTTTATACATGGTTTTTAATATGTATTTGAACAGGAAAATAAAAAAATCATTTACATCAATACACTATAGATTATAAAAATATAGTAATATGTTTATATTTATATATATATTGTTTATTGAATGGATTGTGCAATTTAAAGGATATGGTTTGTTTTTTTTTTGAGTTATTTTTTCCCATGTCTTTTAAAGACATTAAATATGTATAAATATATGAATATTTATAATTAAATGGTTTAATATAAACCATTAATCGATATAAAAAGATACCAATAGTATCTAAATATTAATGACAATTTCTAGAAGCAAAAAATAGATTAAAATTAGGGAAAATAGTGTTTTTTAGTAAGGGAGAATCGAGAGTTTGAATGCATATCTTTTTTCTATATCTAATGTATTAGATTCATAACATGATGGGTAATTACATGTTAGTATTCTTCACTCAAGTAAGATCAACATACAATCACTTGGATTAATGGAATAAGCTTATATTTTGGTGATTCATTAATTATATATCATCTTCAAATTAATTATACATAGTATTGACTTCTTCAAGATTAATATAGATTGTTTTGAGACATATCTTTTGGGATGTGGAACTATATTTATAACTTATTTAGTATTTATTTTTAATAAGTCACTGGTCATGGGATTTAGGATTCCACCCACAAAACTCCAAGGTCTTATAAATCATAAATTATTGGAAAAACTAGAAAATGTTTGGGTTATTTATACATAACTCATTAATTATTTGATTTTAATTGTGTTGTTCTATATATCTAGATATCAAATATTATTGATGTAATTTTGTATTGTATTGAACCAACTAAGGCTACCCTGAAATTAAATCCATGTTGTTATTCCACTAGGACTGAGGTACTTTATCAATCATTCTGGGCCTTAAATTAGTTGTGGGATATTTGAGGTGGACATGTGGGATATATTTTACAATCAAGAAAACCAGGATCAAAAAACCATTCACTCTACAAATCTGGTATGATGTTTCATTATATCAGATAAGTAAGACACAATAAATAATAATAAAATAAAATACCACATCCATAAAATAATAACTAGAAAGGTAAATAAACAATTTTCTAAACCATTTTTCCCATATGAATAAACTTATTTAAAATAATTATTTTAAAATCCTTAATATGTTAATAAATGAAAAAAGAGGAATCTAATGAGTTTAATAAAGTAAATGAACTAATTATTCTGTCAATCCTAGGGGATATCCTCCCCTATCACCACATGATTCATAAATCACCATCATTACCTTGTCATCCACTTCCCAATATGTTGTGGTTTGAAAATAACCTACAAACCAGTACTTGAGAACATGAAAAAAATAAGGCTATATAGCCCCAAATGTTTCTGCGTAAGGTGTGAGTTTATAGTCGATATGATATCACCATTAGATTATTACAATCTTTTTTAATAAATAAATCACATTAAAAAGTTATAATGTAATTTAATGTTTATATTTAATTACACTTAAATGAAAAAGGATACAAAACCAATGATACCATATATCATTTTTAAGACACAAAAATTATAAAAAATTCTTCAATGTTACTTTACTAAGGTAATTCTATTTAAAAACAAAATATAATCTTATAGAAGAATTTATTTTAAGAAACAAACACAAATTTTTTCTTTTCATTTCAGTTTCATAAAAAACAATTTCATTCTAAATGGTTTAGAATGTTTATGAAAATCACGAGTGACTAAATTTAATACAAAATTAATTTTCATTTTAAAAAATTTAGCACCCACAAATCTCAAACATGAAGCATTAAAAAAATGAAATAATACCAATATACAAGTATATATATTCATAAATGTGAATGTATTAGAAAAAATCAGTAACTATAAAAGTAAATCTTAATCATTAATAACTCATGTATTAATGGTGTCTCAAAATAATAGATTAGAAAATTTCCTGAGAAAACATAATAAAGAAGAATTACCTATGATACATATTATGAGGATACACCTAAAGGATTAATAAGAAATATAACTTAAATGAAAGGAGGAACCAAAAATCCTAAAATCAAAAGTCACAAAACACAAGACCCACAAAACACACAATAATATTCTTTAGTCGGATACCCATATTAAGGTCGTAACATTCAACTATGGGATAATATGGAATGTGTACCTATAAAATATCATTGGAATCATACATAATCATCCTAATCTGTTAAAAGGGTTTCCTCATATCATATATAATAAATGTGGTTCAACATATTACCATGTTAATCACATAAAAACAACATAGCATAAGGTAAATAAAAATAAAAATAATATGAATATAATATTTAAGAAACCCTCTCCAAACATGATCGACAAACAGAAAACAATTGTCAAATAACAAATAATTATAATATTATTTACACTTGTAGGGAAGAATAAATAAGTGATAATAACCATTATCATATAGTATATAAACATAAATTGAGAAAATCGATAATTCACACAGGATTCAAAATATATATTTACATTAAAACTAAAACATCGCATTTGGATATTGATTTTTAAAATAACATTTTATAAAAAAAATTAAATTTAATGGAAGACAACACAACACCAATGTAGTATCTCAATATATATAAGTAAGTTACTAAATTACCACGTAAATATTGAGAAACAATCATTAAAATGAGTAAACCCCTTTCAAAATAATTCGTCATCTATCTAAAATTATGGAATAAACTTTAAAATAATGTGACCCCTTTGATTGAGGTAATACCACACTTTAAGAATAAAACATTCCCCAAAAACATCTGTATTAATCATTTTTCATAGATAAAAAAACATATGCAATTTCATAAAACGCATATAATGTATTAAATACTCTCTTAATATAATATACCAATAAAATAAATCATTACTATTGATCATAAGTACTTCTAAATGATTATTTATTCATTGATCTTTTTTATAAAATGAAATGGAATCGAAATCGCTACCTAATGAGATGAAACCATGTCTCCTTCAATGAAAACCATAGGATTTTTTCTACTCTAATGGGTAAAAAGAAAATGAAACTAAAACCCCAAGAAAAACATCCCAAGACATGAAATGTTTTCATCTAGTCTCATTATTGTAAGATAAATTTGGTGAACAAGGTAAAATTTTAATAAATAGTTATATGGGATACATAAAAAATTTAGTGTGATGGAAATTCACCATGAAATCACATTAGTCGCACAATATAATGGAATTTATGGAAATAAAAAGATATTTTATGGTGATATAGAAATGAGGAGTCAGTGATAGGATTTCATGGGAGAATTAGAAAATAAAAACATTTTGAAATGAATAAATTAACCAGAACAATGCATTTCAAATGTTTTACCAATCCATTTATCAACTATGTGATCTAAAATATAGAAAAATGAACATGAAATATAGTTTTCCCTATATGGTTTCCCAAACCATGAACTATACTATATGACCTGAGAAATATTTAAAATATTCAAAATGACTCACAAAGGCCCCATACTCCTTAGAGAAATCAACCATGTATATTTAAAAAAGAAAATTGTATTGTGGTGTTTCAAAATTATACCCTATATTCTATATTATTCACCTTGAAGTTATTCTACAAAATAGGTCCATGTGAATTCCAAGAACCAATCATATAGAATAGTGATCTAACTAAAATAATCACTTCATGAACCTAAAACCATGAACATAGATCGTGGTTTCTTATTCCATAAAAGAACAATTATATAGCAGATTATGAATTACTAACCATTGGGAATCTATGAATCCTAAAAAAAATTATTCACACAATGAGTCATTGGTAAGACCATTCATCTGGTCTTCTTTGAAATTAGGATCTCCAACAACAACACACCTAAATTTCCAAGTACATCCCATGACCAAAATCAGATGAAATCGAAAAGATAACTAAAACCTATATAATAAATGTGGCCACACAATCCCTGTGTACTGAATCATATCAATAAAATAAATACCAAGATGAAAAATACTATAAAAAAGGATCATGGATGCTAACCTATGGTCTTCCACCAATTTATAATTAATCTTAAAAAATTATGCACTATATTACATCAACCAAAGAATTAGCATCATCGAATAATAACGATTCAATTAACTAAAAGTTTTGAGCTCTACAAACCACAAGAGATTACATATTTTATAAACATAAAAATTACAAAAATACTAACATACTCTAAAAACTATGGGAAACCACCAAACATGAGAGTTACTAAATAAAAAATGACATGATTTTGACATCAAATATTGAATCAATAAAAAGGTAAAATCTGATCCAAATTCATAGAACACCCAACCTTAGTGATTTTGAATTAAAATATCATCTTTATATCCAACACTATATATCATGAAACCCAACTATTATTCTCTTTACCCTACACTATACAAAAGTATTGTTTATTAATTATAAAAATGTGTAATGTGTCTGCAAGACTTGATACAAATTCCAATAAAGGGGCTACAAATGTGGACTCCACCAAAACAAAAAAACATCGTCCAAATCTCCCATGAAAAAAATTCCAAAAATCAATTCTTGGATCTAGGTAATGTTTAATAATTTTTCAAACATATATTCATCATGAAAAAATTATGTTGGTGACTAGGATAAGTAAACTAGTTATATGTTCTCAAGTGTTTATAGAAGTGGGAAGAAGTTACACGGCATTACATGCTAGTAGAACATGAATTTATATCAGATTTCATATGTCATAAAAAAGTTAATTACACTATATGGGGTCAAAATAATAACTTTTCAGGGGTTTTCCAACAGATATATCCTCATCTATATTTACGTTAAACACAAATTTTATGATGGTAGATATAATAAATAGGAACACCAATTATCTATTATCAAGAAAAAGGACTACCTGAGAAAAACATATCCTTATTTGAATCATTAGAAGAAATATTATATGAAAAATGGCCCAATAAAGTAAATAATTCAGTATTTTCCATCAATGACAAATCACTATAATCAATTATCTATTTAAGGACAGATATTTTATTTAATAATGATTACCCTAATGATTATTTAAATTCTTCATATTTAGTAATATAATATTACATAAATCACATGAAAAAAATGTTAAAACAATGATCATATTATTATATAAATATGAACAATTCAATTATAAAATATATAAAAGATATTTGAAAAGATTATAATGGGAAAAAAATTAGATTCTAAGATAACTAAAATACTAAAATTTGGATTTTCCAGTCCCCTAGATTAATCAAACTCATGAAAAATGTTGTGAAAAAGAACATGAATATTGTTAATTTAATATTCATTGTAAAATGAAAAAAAATATAACCTTGAGAGATAAAATATGTGAATGAATAATTAATGAAATATCTGGTATACATATAATATCCATGACCAATATGGTTGCCATAAATATTTTTATGGAATATTAATCTAACCATTAAGAGTTTTATGTTTTCCATTATAATAGTTTATCCATTAAGGTGAGTCTAAAATATTAATTTTTATTATATAAATTTAAAAAATTATATATTTAAATTACGAAACTAGAATATAAAATGATTTCAAAATGATAAAATTTGTTTTTATTTGTAAAATTTATATGTTTTGTTTCCAATTTTATTATAAATTTAGGGATATTAATAAAAATTTATTTTCATAAAATGTTTTTATAAGTAAATAATATGGATTATAATAGTAATAATATAATTTACGAGGCCATTAATAATTTATCAAATGATCATAAAATTTATCATAATTTTTAAATTACTATTTTATGAATAAAAAATATTTCCCTTAAAAAAGAAATTTATAATAGTTATAAAATTATTTTCAGATAGTGGATTTCATTTTTTTAAATTTTCACGTCACAAAATCATTAGAGTTATTTATTGGTATTTTTTATAATTGATGGATATTTTTGTGAATAATGAAATACCCAAAAATATGTTAATTATCATTTTAAGAAAAATAATGGAATTTATCATTCATTAGTGTTTAAATAAGCTATTATATAGAAATAAAATTAACTGTTTACTATATATAGTAACGTCATTTAGGATTACTATTAGTCTTGATCCCTTATAATAAACTAATGATTATAATATTCAGTACACACCACTCCTACTATTTTAAATACATCATATTCCCATCAAAACATACAATAAATGGATCATTACATAATTCTATACAATTACCTTCTATATCATATCCCCTATGTCCAAATAGTTTTTTTATATCTAATTTGAAAAACTAGGGTTCCTTAAGGTGCATTATATAAGATGACGTTTATGTGGGAATATTCTCAATCTAGCCTTCTTAATTCATTTTTATCTAATATCCTCCTCACTTACCCAATAAAATATAATGTAATGAATATCGTATCATAAATATAATATAATTTTAGTGTGTTAATGGAGAATCTATCCACAATTTCCTTCTCACTAGTCATTATTTTAAAAAATGAAATTATGTTTATATTATTGTGGATTCACCGCCTCTAGGAAACAATCATTACATTTTTACCCGTGACTACAAGGATATTTGTTGAATGTTTTTTATTTTAAAATATTATCATAATAGGTTTATTTTTACTAATTTCAAGATTCTTGTATTTATAAATAATATAAGATTTAATCATAACAAATATAGTTCACAATGGTTGGTAAATCATTTTAAATGATCAAAACCATATAATGAAAAAACATTAATACAAATTGAATTGTCCCTATATAAAAAAGATATAGATATTTATGAAAATTTTAAGTTATTTAATCATACAGATATAATTTAATTTTACATATATTGTTATATTTCAAATTGAAATGAAACCCAATAATTTTCAAAAAGTGGTAAAACCATGTAAACTCTATATGAAAGCCCTTATAACATTGAAATTAAACATTATATAAAATATATTTTATTGTAAATTAATAGAATAAAATTATATTCCAACATGTATAGATGTAAACTATTATAAATTATGAAATTAAAAAATATAATATGATTTTGTTTCACTATAGTGGGTGCTATCAGGAGCTCTTCTCTTGGGACCGCCCTAGGGGTTTGCCTTCAGTGCAGAATGAAGGTCTATGGTAGTGTTTATGGGGTTAGTGAAGGCTCCTAACATGTTGGAAGGTCCTAGGTGATAGTGTATCTAGAATTTGGGTTTGGTGTCTTGCCTTCGACCATGGTTCAAAAAGATGGATTCATGGTTCTATCGTTCTTTGGGAAACATCATCTTACTGTGGCATCAAGGGGGTTTCGAATTGTCATTGTTGTTGGATTTATGTGGAGGTGGTGAATGATATGTGCCCTTTTATGTTCTACTGTGGCAGATTATTAGGTAATGATGATGAGCTCTATGTTGATTTGATTCCTCCAATGAAAAAATGTAACAATAGAGGTTAAGGTTTCGAAGAAAACTCTAATAACGATGATGAGATTCATTTTGAAGAAGCATCGTTTATAGATTTTCATTTCCCTTCTTGAATTTAGATCCTTGGCCTGACTAAAGTTTTTTGAAGAATAATTGATTGATGAGGTTCTTACACTATTTAATTTGTTACAAAATCAGATTTTCTTTTGATCTAATGAATCCCTAAACGAGGTCCCTTCAAAGTTGAAGAAGCCTCTAGCCTTTAGTGGCAGTTTGTGTTTAATCATTTTGATGTCTTCAAGTCATCTTGGCCTCAATTTAGAAATTTTTATATGATTTTTTCCATATCCTTTCACGTTTTTTCTAATTTTTATGATCATTCGATCTCAAATACTGATTTTTATGTCTCCGATTTTCATGTCTACGAGGTTTGTCTATGTGGGTTGTGTGTGTTGTTTTTTTCTTATAGTTTATTGTTATTGGGGCCATCTCACAATCATGATTCTGTCCTCTTTCTATTTGCTTTGTTCTATGATTTTGTTACAGGATTCCCTTATTCTCTCTGAGGTGGAGCAGCACAGTGGTATTTTTATTCCTTTGGGATTCATGTTCAAGACACCTATTCCGGGAAATCATCGACAATGATCAGATTGATGGTTTTTGGGTACTTGTTGGATTTATTATTTTAGTGATGACTTCTAAAATATGAAATTGGTTGGACATGGGAAATTGTTGGATTTTGGTTTTATTATGAATTTTGATGTCTGAAGAAACCAATAATCTACAAGGATCAACAAAAGATATGGATTACAGAGCAAGAAGTTTCCATTTATGCATGACCATTCAGCTTTAGATGAATGAGAGGGTATGTATTTTCCATTAGTATCAGGCCCATGTAACACTTCATGGGACAACATTCTGGGCGGTCATGTGCGGTGGAGGCTTAACATATCATCATAGTTCTTGGGGAAGGGAATTTACTTATAGTATTGATTTGGGTAATTTATTGTACATGTATTCCTACATTTTCCTCAAAAGTGGTATAAAAAAATGAATTTATCAGTCAAACGAATATAATTTTTTTATTTATGAATTTAATAGTTAGGATAAAATGATTATAGTCACAAGACAAGATATACCTCTAAACCATATTGTTTTTTAATATTAGTTTTAGTATATAACTCACATTATATGTATTTTTTATATTTTCGAATGATTTTAAATTCTATATATTTGTATCTAATAAATATACCTAGCTTATTATCTCTTTATTGGATGGTGTTACACAAAACATATGTTGAGTTCTCAAATAGATTCTTTAAATTCAAACCTGAATGAGGGACACATTTATATATGAAATTCATTTTATACAACACTAGTATAAATTAATTATTACCATTCATGATTTCATTAAATAAAATTATTCTTAGGGATGAAAAATACTTTTTATGTCATTTCTTCCATTAAACTCCATGTTCAGTCATTCTTTAAATGTCATAAATAATTCCTCAAAACACCAATTTAAAGGTTCATTTTATTCCCAATTATAGATAAATTCCAAAGAAATATTATTAAAAATAAAAATTAAGACTTTATTTATTTATTAATAATAAAAATTAAATGTATTTAATTGTTTCAAATAGTTTTAATCATTGTGAAGTATTTTTTGATTTTTTAATGAAGAATAATTATGATACTCATTTCCTTACTTGGGTATTTCTTTTGTTTGTGTCTTATGTTGGATTTCCAATAATGGAACCCATAATATTGTATGTGGAATGTATTTTTCATTTACAAAGATAAAAAATTATTTCAGAACTATTTATTTCATATGAGGTGTTATATAAATAATTTTGTAGTAAAACTAATCTATGATGGGACATTTTCCATAATGTTATTTCAGTATGAAAGTAAGCATTGACATTAATTTATGTTATGTTTAATATAGATTCCACATACCCATGATTTAATTATATTATGATTCCATGTAATTTTTGTTAAGGTCCTATAATATTAATCTTGATTTTTTTCCTTCAAGGTTTAATGTTATCCCCTTTGACTCACAATATGCTTCATTTTAATTTTTATTCCCTTATGGGGATTTTGGATCACCCATTTTGTTTTTTATTCCCAAGGATAATGAATGGTGTTTCCGGACATTAAATATATTTTGATCTCAATATAAATGATAATATAATTTTTTATTATTTATGTTTCACATTAATGTATTGTGAAAGTTGTGTTAGAAAGACTGTAGGCCTCTCAATCTCTGGGTTTTATTTATTTGATATATCTATTAAAAATCTAGTTATATTATGTGTAATAGAACTCTGTTACTATATTTTTTTATAAATTAAACCACTATTTATATATATTGAATAATATTATAATAAAGAGGATAAATCCTTAAGTATAAGATTATATATATGAAAATTTCATGATATTTTAGTGACATATAGAGCAAGTGGTTTCAATGAAATTTCATCCCTGCCTATATAATAGATGTTGATATGGTTTAGAAATATATGTAGATATGGATAATAACCCCTAAAAGTATTATTGGGTACTATATATCACACTCCAACCCTTGATATTATTTTATTTTATTATTTTATTGGATTGGAATAATTTTATTAGTGCTTGTGTTGGGTCACGAGTTAAAATTTTGGGTTTTTATTGAGAAATAATGCATGTTTTGTGTTAGGTGACATCTGGTTCTTGGGTAGTTCATGGATTGGAAAATTTCCAACACCACCCAATAAACTGTGCAGCATTCCCATCTTTGAATGATTAAAATAATAATTAAAACGACTAATAAAAATAAACTATTATTATTATTATAGTTATTAAATGTTATAAATACTGTTATTAAAAATTATTTATTTTGATAATATTGTTATAAATGAAATAAATGTTACTAATAATTATTATGGTTATTGTGTTGTTATTATTATTGTAATTTATAAAATTATAATTATTTTTAATACTAATTATTATAATAAAAAAGAATTTTTTACTATTATTAACGATTATTATAATTATTAATTTGTGTTTATTTATAAATTTTATTAGGTTTTATCTATTTTATGGTCTTTATTCTCCCCATCTCTCCCCTCTCCCTTATCCCAAGAAACTCGCCTTCCACTTTTTGTGAAGTGTGACCACCTTCTGCACACCACTCCTAGTAGAAACACTCATTTTCCCCCCATGCTTCTTTATAACATCCACATTTGGACGACCAATATCTGAGGCGTGTGACCACCATACCTATGCACCCCAGCAGCATGACCTGTTTATGTATATGAGCTTCTGCCCCTTCCCCTTTGGCCAGAACACCTCCATCTAGAGCGGCATCATGGTGTGCAGTAGCTCCCCCATGCTCTGACAGTTTCCCCTACCGGTAGCTTGATTTCTCCAGCTGAACCCCCGTGGCCAACTCCTCTATGAATAACACCCATGGAATACCTCTAGTTTCCACATTTTTCTTTTATTGTTGTTTTTTTGTTTGTTATGTTTTGATAGCTTATAATTTTTCATCATAGGTATGTGGTTTTGAAACCCTTATCGAGTGATCTCAGGTTTTCATTCTCAACGTGTCATGTGTGCATGGTAGGTATCCCATATCCATTGTTTTTATTATTTTTGTATAATCATTTTCATGAAATTCAGACCTTATATAAATCTAGGTATTGTTTTTCAACACAGATATAATTTATTTGGTGTCCATGGATTATATTTTACGTTTTTTTGGGATAGTTGTGTTGTTTTGGTTAAAATGTGCACATTATGTGTAATTTTAAATGTTCTGTAAGCCTTTTCACCTAGTTTTCATTATGTAAAATGTGATTAATTTTTTTAAATGGATTTATGGCATGAAAATTGGGTTTTATGCCTTTTACGTGTTAATTAGTATTTTCCATTAAATAGTGCATGCCTTTTATTTTTGAAAAATGTGTCTGATTATCATTTATTTTCTATGCATGATAAAATATGATTTGATTAATAAATTTAAATTTATTGGTAGCACAAGAGTTTTAATTTTTGGGTATTTTATGGATGTCCAAATTGGTTCTGGATTTATAAATAATAGTGTGAGTTTTTGAAGGTGTTTTGGATTAGGTTGATAATGGGTATCTTGTTTGGAATTTTAATAAAAAAAATTATTTGAGCCATTAATGGGTAATTGAATTTCTCATGTAGGTTGTGTGAATATTTTGGTGTAGAATTTTGTGGGTTTTACACCCATTATAAAAAGTGAACACATGTTTTTGAGAAAGGTAAGATTATGGGAAGTGATGATTTGGGGTTTCTTAGAAGAGTTTTTCAAATGGAATTAAGTTAAAATAATTGTGTAATTATCTTTACAAAATCCATTTGACATGTGTTAATGAATTTTACCCTATTTGGGATTATTATAATACAAAATTTTGTTTGAATGTGGGATTGAATTATTTTGAAAGTGTTATGTAAATATTTTTATATGGAAATGCCATATTTTACTTGTCTTCTTAAAAAATGTAATGAATTTTTGTTAAAGGTTACTTCTATGAGATTTTTAAGGGCCTTTTTTCCCACTTTATATAAATAATGAAAAATTATTATTATGAAAACATTCGTTGGATATTCTATTACCTTGTCTTGAATAGTTGGCGGGATGAACTAACTGTGGAATACTCAGGATCCCTTATCAGGGTTCTTTGATTAGAACCCTTTGGGATCTATTTGTTTTATGGAATGAGATTACTCCTTGGGGTGACTCAAGGTGAGACCTATTGTGTATTATTTTAATGTATATATATATATATATGGTGTGATTGGATTCCAAACTAACATCCGTTGGATCCCCTCTTATATATTCATGATACATAAAAAACCTATCATATTGAGAGAATGTTCTATGAATGATTATTGCACCGGTTGTCGATTGACTAACTATTGTACAATAGTAGGTAGATATAATTTTGGTTTATTACTATGGGATTATTCCCCTCAGTCTATCTTAAGATGGGTGGTCGAGCATTTCAGAATTTTGATTTTTATCATGTGTAGTTTTTCAATTGGAAGGGAGTCTCATGTATTCGTATGTTCTTGTTTATTCTTGGTCTCCTGGTATCACCTATGTGTACTGGTTCTTATTTCATGTTGTGTTGAATGTGATACATGTATATATATTTTCTTTTCCTTTATCTTTTTATGTAACTAATGTGGTGTATTCATGTGTATCATTTTTACAAGAAATAGATGTGTGTTTTTAAAGGGGCTTATGAAAACTATTTTCAATGAAAAGAATTTAAACCTTTTCATACAAATTGAAAATGTAAACATCAAATTCCCCTTGAAAATGATAATGCATCACTAATTTAATGACTTGGGTTCTAGTAAATAAATAAGGGTATTGACTCTAACATTATTTTTTGAGTATCATTTAGAAAACCCTACATTAATATGTTGTAGTTCAAACATTAAATTGATGTTTCATTAATTTAAAAGGATCTTCATTGGGAATATATTATATGGATAGAATTCAATGTTTAGTACTCATACCTATAGAAATTTCATTTTTTTAGTTTCACATATCACTTCAAACTCTGGTTTCTTTTACAATGCTTTATGTTTTGTTTCAGAATAATTGAGGGAACTGAAAGGTAATATGGACTCTTGTTCATGGTCAGGATATCCATTTTGTTGATCATTCATTATTTTTCCTATCATTTATTTGTTTTGAGTGATTATATTTATTTAATCTATTTAATTAATTTCCATTGGGTGAAATCATTCCCAAAGTACTCTGTTGATTCACGGGAACTTTTCACTAGCCTAGGAGGATTATTAATGACTCTAATATCTTTTCAGAGTTAGGTTCTGGTGACCTGTTCTAGGTGAACCTAGGTTGGTTTATGAAAAAACAGTATCAAAGGAATGTTGGATCTTAAAGGACCGTTATTTTCAGAGTCCCATTTTTTATTTGTGAATTTCATGGTAGATAGAGTAGGGTTTTGGGACATGATGGGCAGGTGTGGGAAGAGTGTCACTAACACATGCTCATTATGATCCCCAATGTTTGTTGTAATGATAGGTTCTATTAGTTTCATTAGTCCTTATGTATTGTATGCTGATTGGGATATGGTAAGGGTAGTTGGTCTAGTGGTCTTTATGGGCTAACAGGGACTGGGAATACAAGTTGAGTGAGGGGGAATGGTCTTAGAAGGCTCTCCATGTGGTTGTTGTGTTTGGAATATGGTCACCTACCATATGGTCTAGTTACCCACTAGCACTAGTTTTATTTATGATTTGTTTTATTCCTCTTGAAATATGATAAAATTTTGAAATCCCTTAGGTTGAATTGGTGGAAATGGTTTTTTGTGGATAATATTTAAATTCTAGTAAGTGGAGTGATTTATAGAATTAATTTTTCTTAACGGCTTTGGTAAAATGGATTCTTCATAAATGACTTTTTTGTGGGGTTTTTGATATTCTTGGAATTTTTTTGCTGAGTGTGAAATTGATTTTGATGCAAATATTAAAATGAATTTTGACTTAGTAGTTATCATTTCTTTCGAAAGATATATGATTTATTAATTTTATCGAATGGTTATTTTTAGGAAATTGAATTTGATTGTTCTATTTGACCTTTTTTGTTTCCATGTGTTCTCACATGCAACGATATATGTCGAATATGGTTACAAATAGCCTGGATTATCATCAGATGTTGGATGCATATAGTGGCATGGAATTTGGATACGTGAGGTGACATGAAATACCATTTGTGACCATGAAACCCACAATGTTATAGATTTTTTGAATTGTATTGAAGAAATATTTAGTTTTTGTTTTATGTGGGTTTTGGATAATGATATGGTTTTGATAGAGCTCTCATTTTTCACTTTACAAAATGGTTTCCTAAAGGTGGATCCCCATTAGAAATCATTATATTTTATTAAATTATGGATTTCGTTCTCATGGTATAAAGTTAAGATCCACCAATTCAAAGGATACCACATCCCATTTTTCAAAATAGATATATGATTGCGCTGGATGCATGTTACCTTATTTTTTTATTTTTTCTATTTCATTTGGAAGTTGTGCTCGATGATGTGTTTGGGGGTTCATAAAGTGTTTGGTACATTATTCCCCATATTTAGAGTGGAAAATAATAGTGTATGCATATTCCCAGCCATTATTTATGAAAATGTGTGTTGTTTGTGCTTGTGAGTTTCATGGGGTGTTGTCCACATTATCTCTTAACTATAGTGAAAACGATGCTTCAAACATCAAGGCTCCAGTCATAGGCCTCAATGTAAACATTTCATGTTTTTAATAAATTTCCATGTTTGAATGGAGTTCAGCTCTGCTTAGGACTTCAGAATTTTGGAGAGAACGTTTATATGTTTCGGATGTGGGGTCTCTATTGATGTGGTCTCCCTCTTGAAGTGAGAGTGTGATTTACTTATCCCTCACACAATGTCAGTAATTGTTCTTTTTTGAGGATTTGAGTTTCCAATAAGTGTCCTTGTGTGGACCACCACTGTGAAACAGTTGTGGCTTCAGTTTGTGTCCATCCCCAAGTGATGATTTGTGAGTAGTTATCGGTTGTCATTTCATTAATTCAATAATTGATCCCCTTCCTTGCCTAAATTCATCGTGAGGTTTTTAGGTATTTGTTAGATGTTCTAGATCAGTTTTTATCCCTTTTATTCTGGAGTGGGAAATTCAAATAATCATAATGTGATCTTTTTGGATTGGGTTGATAGGCCCTTGAATGAGATTATTCAGTGGCCTACATGGAAGAGACCCAATTCCAGTTCATGATGAATTCTTAGTTGGTCATTATTAGATGCTTCTAAATGGTGGGGAGACACACCAGTGGTCTTGTTGTGTTTTCACTAATGATTTATCAGGTACTATCTATTTTCTAATGGTGGGGAGTCCATTTGGGTCCCCTAAATTGGTGATATATTTTATCCAAATCAATTATGTTCCCCTAGTGGTTAGTGAATTTTTCTATGGATTGAGAGGATTAGATCGTCATTTTGTGGAATCTTTAGGTGTTGATCAGTCTGTAAAATAGTTTTGTGGATTCTGGGGGGGAGTGTTATGGTGTATAGAATTTTAGCACCAAAACCCTTGATATTATTTTATACTATTATTTTTTTGAATTTGAATAATTTTATTTAGGTTTGAGTTTAGACTCGATTATTATTTTTTTATTTTTTATTGAGATATAATTTCTTTTTTTGGGTTTGGAGACATTTGGTGCAAGGGAAGTGTATGGTTCAGAAACCTTGTGACTTTTCCCAGGAAACTATGTGGAATTCCCATCATCGAATGATTAAAATAATAATAAAAATGTATAATAATACTAAAATATTATTATTATTATCATTGTTAATTTTTGGGAATCGTGTTATTAAAAAAATATTATTTATGTTATTATAATTAAAAATGAAATATTTGTTATTAATAATTTTTTTATAATTGTGTTATTATAATACTTGTTTTTGTATTTTATAATATTATTGTAATTTTGAATATAAATGTTTATAATTATCATGAATTTTATTTTTAATATTATTCGATATTGTTATAATTAGGTGTATTGTATAATTATAATTATTATTTGGTTTTATTTTTTATCTATTTTGTAGATTTCATTCTCTCCATCTCTCCCCTATCGATTCCCCCATAGAACCACATTCCCCATGGTGTGTGGCACGACCTCCTTCTGCACACCAGTCCTACTAGAACCACCCCTTTTTATACCTCGCATCTTTCGGGTGGCCACCTCTAGCTGACTTTTCTCTAATGTGCACAACCTCACAGCCTCGACACCCCACCGACATGGCCCCCTTATGCGTAGTAGCTTCCAGAACCTCCCCCTTTGATCAGACATCCAACTTTTACCACAACCACCCGTTGTACAGTTGCTTATGGTGCACTCTGATCTAACACTTTTCCCAAGCGCAGACTTATGTTATCCGAAAGAACTACCTTGCCCTACTCCTCTCTAACCAGTACCCGCTATATACCTTTCATAGCCCCTTATTAATTTTTTTCTTATTTTCAAAGGATTTTTTGATATTTAATGATTTTTCTTCATATGTTTTTGTTTTGAAACCCTCGTGAAGTGATCTTAGGTTTTTATTGTCAATGCACGATGGTGTTGATGTATGTATCCAATTGAACTTATTTTTATAATTTTATTTGCTTCATTTTAGGTCTATTCATTCATTATATAAGTTTCGGGTATTGTTTTGTAACACTTATAAAATTTATTTGGTGTGCAAGAATTGTATTTTATGCCTTCTTTTGTGATAATTGTGTTGTTATGGTTAAAATGTGCAAAATACGTATTAATTTAAATATGTTTCAAGCTACCACTTCTAGTTTTCATTAATTAATATGTAATTTATTCATTTGAATATATTTATAGAAATAAAATTGATGATTCAGGACTTCAGGGGTGTTAACAGGAATTGTTTCATTAAAGATTCCTTGCATTTTTTGTGAAACTTTTCTTAATTAGAATTTATGTGATATGTGGTATATGAAATGATTTTTTTATTAAAATCTATTTCCAACTTGTGTTATTTCTTTTTGGGGTCTTTTTATGGCTGTACAAAGTGGTTTTTATTTATGACGATGTGTGTGTGGGTTATAATGTAGTTTTGGCTTCTGATGATAATGGGTATGTTGTTTTGTCATTTTTATAAAACAATTGTCTGGATATTAATGTGTAATTTAATTTCTTATGTAGGTTGTGTTAATATGTTGTTGTAGAAAATTTTGTTTTTTCACCAATTTAGAAAATTATCACATATGTGTTTTATAAAATTATGTTTTAGAGTTGTGATGACATAGGGTTTCTGGGAAGATTTTCTCAAGTGAAATTATTTTAAAAGAAGTTTGAACATAACTTTGGAAAATCTGTTTGACCTGTGATGATGAATTTCGGCCCTGTTGGGATTTTTATAAAAAAATGGTTCTAGTTTAAAATTTATATAGAAATATTTTTAAGGATTTATGTAAATATTTTTATGGAAATTATTTTTATACAACCTTTCATGAAAAACGGACATGATTTTGGGTAAATGGTGGTGTTGTGAAATGTGTAAGGGAACATTTAGCCACTTTGTGAAAATAATGAAAAATGTGTATTATAAATACCTCCATTAGATATTCTTATGAATTTTCTCAAATAATGGGTGGGATTCCCTAGTAGTGGAATCATTCGGATTTGCTATTTGGGTTCCCCGTTTGGAACAATAAAGACCCATATTTTTCCATGAAATTTTTATAAATTATTTTTTATTATTATGAGTCTGTAAAAATTGACGGTGAGTGATTCTGAGGCACGATGTCACTATAATGATTCTCGGAACTTTTTTGAGGGTACGTTAAGTACATGTGTGAGAGACTTTTTCTAAATTTTGAACTTTTTCATAGATTAAAAATTTGAGGGAACCATTGAATCTGCCCCACTTGGATTCGCTTAAGGGAGGATTTACTTTCACCTTAGTAGGTGTAGAGAAAAAGTTAATCTTTGTGACTTTTTTTAAATGATTTGAAATAGAATAATTTTTTGTTATTTGGTTTCATAAAACACTAGTGGACAAATTAAATTGTGAGGCAAGTGGTGTTTCAAGCCATTAAATGGCTTGACCTGCCAACCTTAAGTAACAAAGACATTGGGGAAATTAGGATGCTTCTTAATTTGTGATCCCCATTAACTAATCGTATCATTACATAATATCCCCCTCTCCTATAATTATAGAGCATGGGAGAAGTGTATCATACAAACCGATCCCAGAAATGAAGTTCTCTTGGAGTTCCATAATGTCAAGCCCTTAGTGGATAGAGCCGACCCCATCAGGAGGTGACGTGAACCACCAAAACCCGTACCAGAGATTGATGCCTGAGCGGTGGAGAGGACATCTTTTTGCAGGGATGGCGAACAACGAGAATCCCTCAACCGCGAGCGCTCTCCAACATTTCCCAGTTGGGGGTTATTTTCATTTATGCATTTCATATTCCATCATCCCCATTCTTGAAAGTATACAATGAATGCTGATCAACCAACTAACGGGTTGACCCAGAATTCATTCATCTTTACAGGTGGTTGTTGTGGGGATTCTTGTAGGGTTAATCTTGTGGTTTAATTCAAATGTCATTAAACCTCTAACCACCCCCATGTTTATGAATTAATTAAGAGGGTGTAGCCCCAACGAACATGGCCCTAACCCTCTGCTATCTTTCAATACTAGAACCACCTTGGATGACCATGAGCACTTCGACGCATGCCATAAGAGGAAGGTCGCGGCCTGTCAGCCATGGTGAACGGAGGAGGTGGTTGACATAACGACAGGCCATAGGAAAGAAGGAAGCTAGGCCATCACACCTATGGCAGGTATCTAAGCGCCCACGCGGTGCCACCCCCTGCCAACCGAACGACCTTTTACGCATTTAGGAATCTGGGAAATCGAGGGGTTATACCCCCCCCCCCCCCATGTCGGAAAAACTGTGTTTCCACCCTAAGAGTGGTGCACCAACCTCAAGATGGGACACCAACCTTAGGTTGGACCACCACCCTATGACCGGGCTGACATCCTTTCTCTGGGCCACCACCCTCAGAGCCGGGACACCTCCGTTAGAGAGGGCCACCACCCTCTGACTGGGCCACTGACCTTTCTTCAGGCTGCAGCCCTCAGAACCAGGCCACTGTCCTCGGAGGAATCCACTGCCCTCAGATCAGGCCATCACCCTTGAACTGAGCGGCCTCCCTCACCTCGAGTTTCCACCCTCGAGTCGGGCCCCCACCCTCGGAGTGGGCCGAGCAACCGCCCTCACTCTGGTCTACCTCTCTTAGAGCCAGGCCACTGCCCAAGGTGTGGGCCACCGCCCACGGAGAAGTCTTCCACCCTCGGAGTGATATGCCGCCCTAGCGGGCCACCGCCCCTAGACCTGGCCACTTCCCTATCAGGCCATATCCCCATGAGGGCTAGGACGCCTCTTTGATGCCACCCTATTCTATATGGACCACCCTTACAGGTGGGACTGGACATCGACCCAGTGGGCCGAGTCCACCTCGGCCTCTCACATACCTGGTCCGGCCGATCAGGGCGGACATGACTGAGGCCCAGAAACACACAAAGATGATTATCATGAGGATTGGAAACCCATTTGATGAAGCTTCGATTGAATGAGGAATCCAGGGGATAGATAGTCAATTTTCCTTATTCCATTTGTGTTTTGGAGGAACATGGTGTTTGGATGGGTTGGATCGCACCTGAATCCAATCGGTCCCTTAGCACTGAAATGATAATAAGGCATAGACCACATGTCTGACTAAAGTGATGTCTATTGTGTTGGAACCCTTATGAAATGGAAGATCATTAGGTTTCATCCTTGAGAGACATCGTGATGCTTGAGATACAACATATGGATTGGGATGTAGTTCTCCCAAGCGTAATACGTGTGAAACCCGACGACTAGCTGAGACCTGATGACTGCTGACTTTTCAACTCAAAGTGACTCAACAACCATGGTATGTAATTGAGAGGATTACCTTATCATAACATGATGGAGTTCGGTTGTTCAGTGTGACCTGGAGGGCCATGGTGGGGAGCATCCGCGGTACGTGATGTGGAGGAGTAGATTATCAGACCGTGTTAGAGGGTGGGTGGAAAACCTAGTGTGAACTGGAAGACCCAAAATATGTGATGGGGAATAGTACTTCATGGGTCAAGGTTAGAGGGAGAGCCTCTGTAAGACGCGGCAGACCCACTGTACTCGATAAAGGATGAGTTCTCCAGCAGTCGAGGCGTTCGACATTTGTGACTAGGGATGTTACTTCATACTACCCCTAGAATAAATCCTAATGTGATATGTGTTTACATTGTTCTTGTGATTGAGGTTATGCTCTATGGTACTTTACATGTGTGGTACTTTACCTTCGTTGCGTTACCCTGTGGTTATTATTACTAGAATTCTAGGATTCCTTTTGGGTCTCGGTGTCCATACTGAGTATCGTTATAATTATCCCTGCACGGGCTTCGCCAGCACCTTGTCGTGCCTTGTGTAGGTGATATAAAACGTTGATCGAGACTGTTACAACCAAGACTACTGGGTGCTCGGATGTGGAAATTCCGCATGATGTGACATGGAGGTGATGGGCAGACGTGGAGTATTGTGGATGCGATATGTACATACTCTTCAGGTTGGATCTGTGGTGGATGATCCTGGAGCTGCTTTTCACTTTCAATTATTTTGTATGTTTCAGTTGTACTTGTACATTTCTAGTTGGGCATGTATTCTATCCCCTTTACTTTTACTACACTATTACTACAGCTATTTACTTCACAATTTCTTATTTTTGTGTTCTCGAACCATGTGGTTGTACACGTTTAAAGGAAATACCTTACCATTTTAGGGAATATTCCTTTTGGTGCTAGTCACCAGCACCTAGATTATGGAAGGAGAGCTTGGGGTAGTCACGGAACGGGCCCAGAGTGATAGGTAGGGACAATGTGGTATCAGAGGAGTCAGTTATACAGAAGAAATGGGTCTCTAGTCTTTTCTATGTGGTAATAATGATAAGTGTTTTTAGTGTTGTATTTAGTTCAAGGAGTCCATTATGGGTGTGGAAACCGATGTATCCATACACTAGGACCTTGAATTATGATTTCTGAATCTACACACGAAAACAATGATTGCATGTGTTTTGAAAAGTATTTCTTGTGTTTTGTTATGTCCCCCCCAATAAATATAAATTTTAACCATGACACACCTATTTCTTTTTTGGATGCCTCCATGAAGATAGCCTTACATGTTCGATGAGAGAGTACATGATGAACTCTCACTGAGCGATGAGGCCTCGGTGTGGGGACCCCTTATGGATTTGGCACCATCGGGTGGTGTACCAGCAGCACCAAAACCCATTGGACAGACATTTCAACCAGCCCCACTAGTAGAAGATGCATGTTGAATGAGCACATTGCATGAGTTCTAGTGGAATAGGCCTCTGAGGATCTGAGGAGAGATGGTCTCGTAGGTGGATGAGGACTGGCTGGAGGCAATGAATAGTGATTTTATCTTAGTTGGGACACTAGCTGATTTTATGGTCATCATGGCTACTATCCTTTTTTAGGGAGAAATAGGGAGATTGTGGGGTTTGATTCTCCAGATACATGATAAGGTGACACCCATTTAGGAGGACTGTGAGGGACTTTTTAGGGAAAAGTTTTTCATAGCGACCTTAAGCACTATGCATATACAAGAGGTATTGCACATATAGAAGGGAAGAATGACATTGGCCCATTACTCAGCGAGGTTCAATGATCTCTCTCAATACTGCACTGACATTGTATGAGATCCTTTTTAAGGCCCCGACCTTTTATAAGGGTCTCCGATGGGAGATCAGAGTATCGATGGTATCCCTCAACATTCTAATGAATCATGGGGTGCTTGAGAGAGCACTTTCGGTGTAGAACATCCTAGCTGTACATGAACCGATAGCCAAATATAACACCAAACAACAGGAATCCGAGTCATCTACTAGTGGATATAGGTAGATGACATTGAGATCTAAGAAGACTAGACCCTCTGGTGGATAACAATGGGATGCAGGTTCAGTGGTGTGAGGCACACAAGGCAAATGGAGACAGGTTAGGGGCACATAGTTTTACACTTGCGGCGGGCAGGGTCATAAGGATCATGACTGCCCAACATGCCATAAAAATTACCAGAAGATTCTCAAGGGACCACCAAGGTAGAGGAAGAGTGTCAAGAGAGGAGGTACATTGGGTGGAGGATGTGGTGGAGTATTTGGTCGTGCAGCAGATAGTGGGAGCCGTTTCAAGATTCTACTGCCACCACTGACTGGTTGTCCACCCTGACCACAGGGAGCAAGTAGACATGGATGAGCTCAGCACCATGTAGATGAGGATTATGACCATGGAACTCCAGAGATTATTAGTGGAATAATCTATGTCTATATCACCTTCGTTGCAGTACTTATAAACATAGGTGGAAATCACTGTTTTATTTCCAAGACCCTCATTCAGATCTTGGAGATTCTAGTGGAGCTGTTGGCTCGATCCTTCTGGATAGATACACCTACAATAGCCAATTCGATGAATAATCAGTGGTTCCGACAGTGTGAAAATACTATAGGAGGCGATAGGATTGACTAGGATCTCTATGTAGTGTCATCGAGGCCTTACGACATCATCTTGGGTATGGACTAGTTAACAACATTCCATGCTCAGATAGTCTGTATTAGGTAAACAAAAATTGTGTGTCCGCATAGAAGATACCATTTTTTCCAGCAGCAGTGAGATGTGATCCTTTTCAGCATAGGATGGACTTATCCAGAGGAGGGTTCAGCCAATTACTCATCAAATTGCTATCCATACCATCGTAGTAGTTGATATATAGGTTCTAAGCTATCTTGTAGTGGTGGACCAGTATGTCGATGTCTTTCCGGATGATTCCTAGGAAAACCTCCTTAAGGAGACATATAATTTTACATCGACCTATATGCCTGGACAACAAAGATATCTACACCAACATATTGGATGTCTCCCATGGAGCTTCGTGGGTAACGTGAACAGTTGGAGGACCTATTGGGAAAGGGGTTCATAAGACCCATTGTTTCTCCATGGGAAGCCCCGATTTTTTTCGCCAAGAAGGAAGATGGATTTTTGACACTCTGTGGGGACTATCGGCACCTGGAACAGGTGACTATTAATAATAAGTATCCACTCCTTAGGATTGATGATATTTTCGATCAACTGAACGGAGCTTGTTGGATTTTGAAGATAGACCACTGATCAGGCTATCATAAGTATAGGATATGAGGTGAGGATGTGTAGAAGGTGAACATCATATGTATTAATGGCCATTTTGAGTTCTTATTTATCCCTTTTAGTGTGACTAGTGCCTGATTAGTGTTCGTGGGACTCATGAATAGGATCTTTCGGTCATACCTCAATCGCTTCATGGTGGTTTTCTTTGATGAAATCTGGATTTACTCGGCGACGGTGGAAGAGCCTTCCTATCATCTACAGATGCTTCTGGATACATTATAAGATCACCAGCATTAGTGTAAACTCATGAAGATTCAATTATTCATATGGGAGGCCCAATTTATAAGACACATTATCTAAGAGGCTAGAGTTGTAGTGGATCTAGCAATGATAGAAGTTGTGCATGCTTGGGAGCCACCCAAGAGCATGATAGAGGTGCAGAGTTTCCTTGGGTTGGTTGCATACTAACAGAGATTTGTGCCGGACTATTCCAATGTTGAAACACCCTTGTCATCTTTGTAAAATAAGTGGCATCATTTCCTGTGGACAGAGATATGCCCACAAGGTTTTCATGAGTTGAGACAGAGACTAACGAGTTCCCTCATCTAGAGGATTCTAGAAGAGGGTGATTGGTATGTAGTCTAATGTGATCCATCAGGGACCGAGAATGGATGTGTCCTCATGCAGAAGCGAGTATTGATCACTTGTGGTTCTTGACAACAATGATAAAATGACAAAAACTATGCTACCCATGAACTAGAGTTAGAAACAGTGATCCTTTCCTTGATTATGTGGAGACGTTACATGATAGGATAACGTTTTATAGACCACTATGTTCAAAAGAGTCTTAAGTATATATTCTTTCAGAAGGACCTGAACATGAGACTGCATGGATGGCTAGAGTTCATCCAGGACTATGACTTTGAGGTTGTCTATACTCCTGGGAAGGGGAACATGGTAGAAGATGCTCTCAGAAGGAGATCTGGTCTGCAGTTGTAGAGTCAGGCAATAGAGCTGGTAGCCATGTTTCATACATCCTTTGTGGAGAGATATGGAGACTCATACCTTTAGTATGTTACATTCACACCACACTCCTTCAGCGAGTCTATAAGGTGCAGCTTGGGGGCATTGACTGTGAAGCTCGATGTGCTATGATATCCTCAAGGCATCCATCAGATGGAATTTCTGATGATTGGGTGCACATCATCATCTTCAAGGGACAAACCATGGTACCTGTAGAGCAAGAGTAAGAGGTGTTGAGGGAGTTACATATATCCCCTATGGTGGTACATCCCGGTGTGTAAAATATATACAAGAACATCCAGAGTCAGTACTGGTGGCCAAGGATGAAGAAGGCAATGCCAGAGTTTGTTTCATGATGCCTCACTAGTCCGCAAGTGATGGCAGAGCACAAGGTTCTAGTAGTATTTTCATAGCCACTAGAGGATCCAGAGTGGAAGAGGGAATGGTTCTCCATGGAATTTGTGATAGGACTTCCACGTACGTCTAGGGGACATGATTCCATACAGGTGACTATTAACCAATCACCACATTGTCCCACAACCTACTTATCTGAGAGCAGGGATCAATAGAGAGCTTGGGAAGCCTTTACATATACGAGAACGTGTTAATTCATGGGGTTAAATCAATGATCATGTCTGACCATGGAACACGTTTTTTATACTAATTGTGGAATAGATTGTAAGAGGAGTTTGAGAATCATATGTGTTTGAGAACCACCTTTCATCCTCAGACTGATGTTCATACAGAGTGGACCATTCAGATTCTAGAGGACATGCTTCATGTATGCATCCAAGATTTTTTCCATAGATGGGAGGATCACATGACCTTGGTGGATTTTGCTTACAATAACAGTTATCACTCCACCATCGGTATGTCACCATTCAAGACCCATTACGATCGATCCTATAGATCACCTCTACGCTAGACAGACCTAGGGGAGTCTGCACATATAAGTCCATAGTTGGTATATGCTACCACTAAGAAGGTGTAGATCATACAGGAGCAGATAAAGTCTGCACAGAGAAAACATAAGCCATATTTAAATAGTAGACAAATTCCATTGGATTTCCAGAAGGGGGATAATGATTTTTTGAGTCTCTCGTCTACGAGGACTTCGGAGATTTGGCCGAGGCGGTAAGTTATCAGGAGGATTATAAGACAATTTATGATACGTCAGAGAATATTTGAGGTGGTATACCACTAGGAAATTCCACCACAGTTGAAGATGGTGCATGATGTCTACTATATATCCTACCTGAGGAGATACGTGCACGACAAATCTCTTGTCATTGTCTATTATTAGCAGGACTTAGATGACGGGGTTACGTTTTCAGAGGTTGTAATAGAGATTGAGGATCGACAGGATATGGTCATTCGTGGATGATTGATACATGTGGTGCACGTTCGCTAGTAGTATGAGATCGTTCAAGAATAAACATGGGAGCGGGAGGCTCAGATTCGTGCTCAGTGTCCCTTTGGTTTCCTTACATTGTGTAGTGGCATTCAGAGACGTAATGCCTGAGGGGGGGGGGAGAATGTAAAGACCTGTATTTTTCAATGTAATTTATTTAAGTAAATGGAATTATTAAGTGTCTGCAAAAATTGATGGTGTGTGATTTCGTGGCCCAGGGTGCCGAGAATGAATTTCTGAACTTTTTTCATGTACATTCAGTAAACGTGAGTGTATCCATTCCTAATTATTGATTCATTTCTTAGGTTAAAAATCTATGTGCACTGTTGAATCTATTTCACCAGGATTCCCTTAATGATGGATTTACTTTGACTGCAGTAGGTCGGGAGAAAAATTTATGTTTGTTGACTTTTCTGGAATGAAATGAAATAATTATTTGTTATTTTATTTCATAAACATCCATGGAACTAATTAAAGGGTTGTGTCGGCAGTGTGTCAAGCCAATAAATGGCTTGACCAACAATCCTTAAGTAATGACGACATTGGGGAAATAAGGAAGCTTCCTAATTTATGAGAACCATTAACATCCTGTGTCATTACATACTCTCCCCCTCTCTTATAAATATAAAGGTAGGGGAGGGGTATCATAAAAGCTTCTACATGAAATTAATTTTTGTTGGAGTGACATAACACCGAGCACCTAGACGATGGAGACAACCCTATCCGGAGCTGACGTGAGCCAATAAAACCCCAAACCAGTGTTTGATGTTTGAGAGGCGGTGAATAAAAAATGTTGTAGGGATGATGGAAAACGAGACTCCATTAATCACGAGTGATCTCCAACATTTCATGGAAGTGGTAATTTATCATTGGCGCATTTTTCATTCCCTCTTCCCCATTCTTGATATTATGTGATGAACATGGGTCAACCGACTAATGGGTTGACCCATGATTCATTTGTCTTTGTGGGAGGTTATTGCGGGGAATCTTGTGGGTTTATTCTTGTTGTTTAATATAATTGTTATTAAACCCTTAAACCCCCTCATGTTTATGAGAAATCATGGAGGGTGCATTCCTAACAAACCCATCTTGAACCATTCTCTACCTTTCAATCCTTGAGCCACCTTGGAATTCTGTGATCACGTCGATGCATGCCGTAAGAGGAAGGTCATGGTTTTTCAGTCATAGAAAATAGAGGACGTGGATGGAATGATGACTAGCTGTGGGAAGGATGGCAGTGTGACTGCCGCGCCTCTGGTGAACAAAATCTATGACCCAAGATGCGGTAGAGGCCAAACCCGCCTCCAACGGGTTTCGTACTGACCGAAAAACACACACATGACAACACCACCTTGAAAACTGAATTACCTTCAGAACTATCATAAATATGTAAGACCAGGGGGGATACACCCCCCCTGTCGGACCAAACCCGGTCATCTCCCTCAAGCTGGTCCACCACCCTTAGAGTGGGCTGCCACCTTCGAACCAAGCCACCGCCCTCGATCCAGGCCTCTATGCTGGAGTCGAGTCTCCATCCTCGGAGTGGGTCGACTCCCTTGGCCCGAGCTACCGCCCATGCAATGGGCCGCCGCCCTCAGATGTGGGAAACAACCCTTGGAGCAGGCCGCCTCCTTCGGAGTAGACCGCTGCCCTCTGAGCAAGATGACGCTCTCACGTAGGGCCACCGCCCTCGCCCCAGGAAATCACCCTCTGAGCGGGTCGCCGCCCTCGGAGCGGGCCACCTCCCTCAGAGCGGGCCACCACCTTTGTACCGGGCTACCAACCTCGCACTAGGGCCCCACCCTAGAAGTCGGGTCGTGACCCTCAGAACTGGTCACCACCCTCAGACCGAGCCGCCACCCTCGAGTCTTGTTGCTGTCGTTGAGTCGTGCGGCGGCCCCCGGAGCCAGGCAGCCGTCCTAGGAACGGGCTGCCTCCCTCGTATCGGGCTACTGCCCCAGCGAGCCACTGCCCATGGACTAGGCCACTGCCCTAAGAAGCTGCCGCCCCATGTGGGCCGGCCAGCCCTTTGAGGGCCTCCCTATTTGATCTGGCATGCCACTTTACTGACCACCAAATTTGGGCAGGGCTACCCATTTGTGGGCCGGACTATTTAGGTCGGACTTCCCTTGAGGGTGCCCCTCATGCAAGCCATATCAAACATATTCCCAGTGGGATGATTCCACGCAGCCCCACCCAGACAGGGTCATCCTGAGTTTGTCCAACGACGTCAGACTGGACCCAAGCCCTACGAGAAACACTCAAAGTGAATTATCTTGAACAATTTAAGCTCATTTGACCAAGCTTCAACAGTGTTGGGACACATGGAGAAATATGTCCCTTTTCACTTACTCTATTATAGTTTCAGAGAAACATGGAGTTTAGTCGGATTGGATTGCACCTGAATCCAACTGGGCCCTAGGCACTAAAATGCCAATAATGCATAGGCTGTGAATCTTACTAATGCAGTGTCTATTGCTTTGGAACCCTTATGGCATAGAGGATCATCAAGTTTCTTCATTTTGAGGCTTCGTGATGGTTAAGATATGACTGATGTCTTGGGGTGTGGTTCACTCAAGGGCACTATATACGGAACCCGGTGACTGGATGAGACCTGGAGACTACTATCTTTTCCACTCTAAGTGAATCAATGGTCACGAAATGTGATGGGTTGTTCTATGTGACTATGTAGGCCACAGTGGGAAGATGTCACGGTACATTGGGGAGGAGTACCTTAGTAGACCATGTGGGAGGGGGGACGGCTCGGTGTGACCCGACAGACCCGCAATAAACGAGTGGGGGTAGTACATCAGTAGTTCAAGGATAGTGGGAAGCAACGCTTTATGATGTGACATGCCCAATGTACAATATAGAGGAGTAGTTATCCATCAGTCGATGCATTTGACATTGTGACATGGGATGTTACTTGTTACTACCTCTAGAATAAATTGTGGTGGGAGATATCTTTATGTAGTGCTTGTGATTGAGGTTACACTATGTGGTATATTACCTATGTGGTACGTTACCTTCATCGTGTTTCCTTGTGGTTTTTCATTGTGGAATTCTAGGAGAACTTCATGGTGTCAGGGCCCCTATTGAGTATCATTATACTCACCCCTGCATAGGCTTCTCCTATACCTTGTTCACTCTTGTGCAGACGACGTAAAACATTTTTTGAGGCTGAGAGAGCTAGGACTGGACAGTACTCGGAGGTGTACATTCGGTGTGATGTGACACGGATGAGATGGGTGGACATTGAATACTTTTATGGGTATTATTACCTACCCTTCATGTAGTATCTCTAGTGGATGATCATGGATCTACTTTTCAACATTCAGCTGTTTTATACTTTTCAGTTGTAATTGTACCTTTCTATTTGGCTTGTATTCTAGCTCCATTAATTTTAGTACACTTTTACTACAACTGTTTACTTCACAAATACTTCTTAATGTGTTCTCAGACTATGTGTTCGTACAAGTCTAAAGGGAATTCCTCTCCATTTTATGGAATATGTATTTTAGTGCAAGTCGTCATCCCCTAGCCAATGGAAGGTGGGTTTGGGGTAGTGACGGAACAGGCCCCTGGGGATGGGTCGTGACATAAACTGTCTGTGTTTGATATTTTTAGGGAATGAGATTAGTCCCTAGGGAGAATCAGAGTGAGACCTATTTTGGATTTTTATTATGTTTATATATATATATATATATCTGTTATCATTTGTTTCTTGAATGGAATCAGTCAACCCACATCCCCCTCATTAAATACATAATACATGGGAACCTGGAATATTGAGAGAACTATATGAAAACATTTTCTACACTGGTAGTGGAAGAAATGACTAATGTCTCATAGTAGGTGGATATATTTTGGGTTTATTATTATGGGTTTGGGCCCCATGGTCTCTCCAGAGTTAGGGTGTTTGATATATTTTATTTTCATCATATGTCGCATGCTAACTAGGATAGAGTCTCATGTATTAGTATGTTCGATTTTTTTCTTCATCTCCTAGGTTAACCAATTTCGACTTGTTCTTAGTTCTTTTATTGTTGAATGTGATATATGAATGTAAATTTCATTTTCATTTCCCTTGTTGTGTAACTGTTGAATTTAATTTGCATGAATTTGTTTTACTATAATGTGTTGTGTAGATTTAATGTGGCTTTTGAAAACTGATTTCAATGAAAATTTATTTATCTCTTTTACAAATTTGAGATGTAAACAACACTTTTTTCTTAAAAATGATAATACCTCACTAATAGAACTACTAGGGTCTTGGTAAATGAATATGGGTAGTGAATCATAATTTTTTTAGTAACATTTATAAAACCATAATTTTATATATTGTAGTTCAAAGTTGAATTTGATGATTAATTATTTTTAAAGGAAGTGCATTGTGAATATATTATCAGGATAGCCAACTGAGATTAATACTCATGCCAATTATTTTTTCTTATTTTTAGTTTTTCTTATAGGTACGAGATATCATTTGGATTGCCTTGGGTGACTATTTGTTTTAGTATTAGAGAGTGACCCACGCGGTTATGATGACTCTTGGTCAGGTCCTTTTATGTCATGTTATTGATAATTAATTCTTTTTCATATCATTTATTTATTATGAAATGTTCTTTTTAATTATTTTTCATAGTTTTTTACAATGAAAGAAATTGTTCCCATTGTACTCTATTTATGGATGGGTGCTTGTCTCCATCCTTGGAGGATCAGTAATGCATCTCGAGCCTTTCTAAAAATTGGTTCGGGTGACCAGTTTTGGGTCGACACTAGTTGGTTCTTGACAGTATCTTTGCCTAAAAATGTTGCCCAAGAATGTGTCCATTATTCAGACCTAAATTTTATCTTTTAAGGCATAACCATTGGATATATTCTCAAACTCATCACAAAACATTATATGTCATTGATTAGTTTTTTCAACTATAAATCCTTATAAGGGAATTAAAATTTTAATAAAATATTAAATTCCAGAGATACATTAGTTATCATACCATTTTCTTTTATAATCCATTATATCAATATTTACAGTTTCCCTTTTTCATTAATAATTTTTTTCTTGAGTTTTATAAGCATTAGTTTTTTTTTTCAATATTTTAGTTAATGGTGGGAAATAAGAGGAATCATTCCAACAACCAATGTGATAAGAAATTTGATGAATGTGATAATGATAGTATTAACATCAAAAGAATATGATATAATAACATAATTGATGTACAATGTCAACTAAATCAGGTAATGAATAATGAAAATAATCATGTGAAATGCCATCCTTCTCTAAAAATAGGGAACATTGTGTTCATGTTTTTTGAGCTATAATGGACCAACACCGATTTTATATCTTATGATCCCCCCATAATAGTAATGGATTAAAATATATTATAAGATATTAAACATCCTGTTTTCTCAGTTCTTGAAAAATTCATACTAGTTGTTTATTTCATGCTGAAGAAGCTATCTAGTGGTAACCAGTAATTTAAATCCCAATATATAGAGAGAAAATCTATTCCATTGAATAGGAAAGATTAAAAAAAAATTTATTAATAAACCCCTTCCCATCCAGGGGATCGTTGGATAAAATTCATTAGGTAATTAAAACCCAAATACTCACACATTAGAAATTATAGAAGAATAATCATGAAAACTATAATAAGGGAACCTATAGATGTTTTATGTTTAGAAATGAAGGGAATTAGTCTAGTTGATGTATATGGGAGATAAAGAATCACACTAGGGGAATGTGAGAAGATAAGATTCAAATATTCACTCAATATATATTTATGTTTTTCAAATAAAATATACCAATGTATAATGCAAGACATTCCCCTATACCAGGCGTTATCATAGAAAATCAATGAATAAAACGTCATTATTCAAAAGAGAATGTAATGGAATACACTATACTAAATAATAAGGTGGAAAAAAGATAATGTGGTTATAACAATTACATTTATCATTTCAATAATATAAGAAAAAACTATTTTATTTTTGTTCTATAAATTGTATTTATATATTGAAACATGATTAGAAATATTTATGACCAACCAAAAAATTGGTGGGTTGAGTAATCTTTGAGAACAAAAAATGTGAAATTTTTTACATATCAATTATATAAATCCTCCCCATTTATTTCTTGTGTAATGATCCTCTCAAAAATATTTTCATACTCACATCATATGTATGTGATTTTATATTGGGTGTGGTTAGTTTTTCCTTATATAATTCCATCACTAAATACCATGAGATGGATATCACACATTATATCATGTGTCATCCTCTCATTAGATATAAGTGTAATGTGGATAATTTTTCTCTATTTAAATATTCTTGTAAAATAAGGATATTATTTCCTTATGGAAAAACATATCTTTCTAAAATTAATGAGACAGATAAGAGATTCATTCGTGAAGACATACCCACAATGGGGGGTAATAGTGATGTATTTCCTAGAGATATTTATGTCCTTCCTTATGATAAAGAAATTTATTTCTCTATTGAACTTATACCTAGATTTATTCCCTTATCAAATAATTCATATATAATAAGAAACTTTTAGTTGAATATACTAAAGAAGAAATTTTTATAGAAACATATAAATCAGTCTTGTACGATCAAATACATATCTATGTATTTTGATAATCCTATATTTCAATAAATTAAATTGGCATCTACATTAATAATCATGAAATCAAAAAAAAATCTTGATAATGAAAACGTATCCCCAATAAGATATTTATGGATTTTTGATAAACAATATTAGTATTATTACTTATATAAGGTAGACCTTGGGTTGAGATATCACTAATTAAATATAAGGAAGGGATAAAATACATGGAATTTATTTTGAAAAATATCCTGACACAATGAGATCATAGTAATGTCCTTCAAACTCAATAATGCTTCCACAATCTTCACAGACATAGTAGATATTTTCTTTAGAGAATAACTTGAAATTTGTTCGTTATAAATTATTTTTTGATAAAATCCTAATTAATAGTAGATCATAATGATCCATTTAATACTATTATGATGATATTGTATAAGGATAACATATATTAATGCTACCATAATCATGAGTTATGGATTGTAGAAATATGACTCTTGTGGAATGAAATCACAAAAAAAAAATACCCGGGACCCTAGTTAAAAAATAAACATTAAGGAGTGACCCAAAAAAGTATCATAAAAAATATGTAATATTTTCATGTACTATATCCCAATCACCAATTATTTTATAGAAACATATTATCATGTTAAAACATATTATCCATAATTAATTGGATGGGAGTCTAGTTTTTGAGAAAATTTAATGTGTAAGGAATGAAAATAATGTTTTGTTACTGTAATAGTACTCACACAACCCATATGTGGGGAAATGTTTTTGAAAAAAATAGAAACATAATATAATGATTTGGATTTTGTACTTATGAAAATTTATAATGTGATTACCTAAACATCAAGGTATTCAAAAGAACAAAAGAAGTACTACTGAATTCAATATTTACATGTTGATGTGTAGATATTTTTATTTTTGACTTTGGGTAATTAATATTTTATGGAAAATTGTGAGATATATATGGATCATAAGAGTTTCAAAAAGATCCCATAGAATGATCATAATATGAACTAATAAATATGATTAGTTTTAATAAAGGATTATGAATTCACATTCATGTAACATATAGAGAAGTATAATAAACTAGAATATTATTTATGAAGTATGTATCATGAATTCTTATCCATGGTGAGAATTTATAAGGATTTAATCAATTTGGGAATCAAAATATTGGACATGGAAGAAATACATAAAATAAAATCATCATTCCTTTCCCAAAAGATATCTCAACCAGCCCTTCTGGAGAATATAACTGTATCTAAAATAAAATATGTGCTCTATAAAATTTTGAATGATATTGGAAAATTTAATTCCTCAATGTCTCAAATATATAATATAAATTCTGTATGTTTTGTGTCACATTTATTTTTATAATGAAATCTTATGATAATTGAATATTTCAATAATGGAAAATGCTTAACCTTCTTCATTCAACCAGGGAGAAAAAATATTTTTCAAAATAATTGAGAGAATTATTTGTGGGAAAATATGTAGAAGTATATCACATAATATACATCCCAGTTCCTTGTTGGTATTTTAGTGATGTATTATGGTAACATTTAAAAAGGCATAATACAATCATTACCCATACCCACATGGAAATGGAAGAACATCAATATAGATTTTGTAAATTGTCATAAAAAATCATAAAAATGATATTATGAAAAATGGTATGTGGTGGATAAAATTTCAAATACATCTCAAGACACTGTAGTTTGGAAGGTCCTATCACTTGATCAACATGAATGTATTTAAATCAATGTAGGTGAGAGACTGCCTAAAATACCACTAAAAAATAAATCTGATCGAGATATAAGATTTATATCTATGTTATAAAATAATATCCACCAATATTTAGACACTTAGATTAATATTATATTTAATTTTAATCCCCATATTTATTTACAATGTGGGTAGACTATATAGAATGTTATATACATTTTAAGATCATACTCATGGAAATTAATGGAAGATGGGATCAAAATCTTACACAAGTAGTGTTTTTATAAAATAAAGAAAGTTTCTCAAGATTCAAAATAGCTCAATATAAATTTATCTATGGAAAGATATTGAGAACACTTTTGTGATGGGATTAATTTTTTAAACATAAGCAACTAGAACCTGAAATGATAAATTAAATTATAGAAAGGGGTATTACTATTAAAAAACATGATGAGAACTATGAGTTGTTAGCATTCCTATGTCAATGACCATTGAAGATACATAGAAACTGATGGTGTATATTTTTTTCCCCTATATGTCTCGAAGTACCATCGTTACTAGATTTTTGAATAAGTAAAGATAACTCAATGTTATATCAACCATTTGATATTCTTGATCTGATCTGATCCACAGCCAATTGGATAACTCCCATAACAATAGTCTTTTAAGGAGATGACATATTTCATGTATGCCACATGATGGATAAAATTACATATCCCTACATATTCTAAATTTGGAGGTGGTACAACTAGATAATTATCTATATTATTAGTATTAAAAATTGAAGTTCATATAATGAAATGAATATTATCTACATAGTAACACAACTCACATAGTAATAGTACTATAGAAGAACCATATGTTTAAGGAGACAATGCATGAACCAGAAGAATAAATTAAGAAGAATATCCCTCATCTATTTAAATCTTAGTCTTTAAAATGAAACCTTTAAGCTTATATTTATTATGGGGAACAATGGAAGGTTTAATGATTTTAACAATGAACTTTACAACTCTTGTTCTAAAATTGTTTCATATATAGAAATGTTTTATTATTTTAATAAAATTTACTAGAAGATATAACCCAAAAAAATTGTATAGAAATTTTAAATATCCTTTAGACACATAATATATCCACATGAACTGAAAATAGTTCATTAAAAAGAATTATAGAAATTATTATAACTAAAATAATAAAATTTGGATATGCTCATTCCCCTAGAAAACCCACTCTTAATAAAATATTTATATAAATGAATCATTGGTTTAAAAATAAATATACACACAAAAAATGAGAATATATATTACATTAAGAAAAAATATAGGTTAGTAAATATGGAATGAAATAAGAGGTATTTATAAAATCTGCATAAAAAATATGAATATTATAAATTTGACAATTTCGAAAGTATTATAACTATTAAAACTAATAATCATGCAATTAGAATTGTCACCACTCAAATGACAGTTTAAAATTATATTTTTCCTTAAAAATTCAAAATATAACATAGTTATATCATTATATAAGTAAATCAATATTTTCAAAGTTATAAAATAAGTGTTTTTATTTTTTAATGACATATAGATTTGTTTTTATTTTTATAGAAAATAAGTTGATTTATATAATTATTATTTTCATTAAATTGTTATATAAAACATTATCATATTACATTATAATGATAGTATAATTTTAAGATATGATACATAATTTTCCAATAGGTTATAAAATTTACGAGAATAATAAAATATTTATATTTCCAAACATAGAAATTTTGATAAAAATTTTATTATAATATATTAATTATATTATTTCAATAAAATAATTAAATTTTGTAATTACCTCATAAAAATTTTTAGTTTAATTTTTTGAATATTTTCCTAAAATAGTTTACTTTTTCTTGAATATTGAATAATTAAAAACCAAAAAATTATACATTATAAGCAATATACATGAATTTATGACAAATATTGTATATTGGAACAATATATTTCAAAATATTGGTAACCATTTAATATATACAGTGATAATATTTATCAATATTGTAACACTTGATCAAAAATAATAATATAAGGATAATAAAATAAAAAACACCATTCACCTACAATTATAATTATCACAATTTATCACATTATTTCATCACTCCTTCTATGTATTTAATACTTTAAAAAATATATTCAATTATATTTCCAACCCACAATACCACATCTGAAAAGCTTTTCTCTCACAAAAAGTACAAAAATACATTAAAGGAGTATTTCATGAAAAGATATGTAAGAGGTAATATTCTTAACCTACCCCTTTAATATTGATTTTATCTTCTCCCTCCTCCTCAGGTATCACATTTTGGATGAAATAATGAATACCATATAATAAATATAACGTAATGTTATTTTTTTAATGTAATAACAATATTATATTATATTAACTTATCTTTTCTATCTATAAATTAAAATAGTGTTCATAATATGGTGGATTCACGACCTCCATGAAGAACATTCTTCATTTTTAGCGTCTTCATTTAGCGTTAGCTATAGAAATATTATTATTTCTATATATAGTGATAATATTAATATTATAACAAAAATCCTTATTATGGAATCTATTAATAACCATTTAATTAAATAAGAAGAGTATATTTCAAGATTATTGGTAAAACTACCACAGTAAACAAACTATATAATGAAAACATTTATCATAAATGAAAAATTCCTATGTCAGAACAAATATAAATATTTGGTAAATTATGAATTTATTTATTGAAATCAATATAACTTAATATAATTTATAGAAGTATAATACCATTTGAAAATAACTTTAATAAATATCCATATGTTATTAGACATTGGAACCATGAAACAAAATCCCTTTGAACTAAAAAATAACAAATATTATCTCATTTAAATAGTTGTAATTGAATATATGAATATTGTAGAAAAGTAAATAATTAAAGAATATATTATAGGTTAATTAGTTAATTAATCATATTTTATTATGCCTAAATCCATGATAATGTGGAGAATTATTCTAGATGTAAGGTGTGTGATCTATCTAAACCAACCTATATTCATTAGGTTATAAATATTATCTATGTAACTCACTTTATCTATCAATTTGATTTTATATAATGACTAAAAATAAAATATATATGTCACTTACATATATATATATATATATATTTCATTACCTATTCTATTGATGGGGTTACACAATCATTATGTCAAATTATCACATGCCTTCATTAAAATAAAACATGATTTAAGGGAACATTTATTCCCATTAATAATTCTATGTGAAATATTTCAATACATTATTCCAATCATTCGTTTCATTAAATAATGGAAAATTCTATTCATAACTTGTATTTATTTCTTTTTAATTTCACTGAATACTCATTATTGTTTCTTTCATTAAAAATATTAAATTTATTCCTTATGAAATCATTTTAGATGATCATTTTTATACCCAGTTATCTACCCTTTCTCATGATGTTTTTAAAATAAACCCAAATTTTAGAAATATTATTATATATTTCCAAATAAATTTCCCAAAAATATTTAATATAATATTCACATTGGAGTCTTTATGATATGTCCTTTTATTGTGTAATGAGGATATATTATGAAACCAATTTCATTCAATTGGTAGTTATTTTGTTTATTCATTACATTTTACTTCTATTTGTTGGACATATAATCATGATAATGTTATTATATATGCACCTAGGTAAATCAACAATGAATTTGGTAATATTTCTGCATAAGAGATTATTTTTATGGGATTAAGGAGTAATCCTAATCCATAATGGGACTCTTTTTTATTAGTGATGTTGTCTTGGTAGTTTACCCTGACATATTATTATGTCAGGTATACTTTTTTTCATATTTGTATAATGACAGGATAAAATATTTATGTTGTCCATATTTTATGCACCCATATAACTAATAAGTACACTTGTATTTTATGGTATCTTGTTATTCCTTTGAAGTCATATGATATGGTTCATTATGATTTTAATTCATTTATTTAGTTTGTAACTAAATCCTTATGATTACTTGTTATACATGTTAAACTATTAATATATATTATGTCAATGTGATTTTGGAGATTATTATGTAAATTAATGTAATTAAGTTTTATGTTATATTTTCTTCGATGTTTTAAGAATCTAGTCTCCCAAAGACAGTAGGATTATCGATCACTATGTTTCATTTATTGTTTATTTATGTTTAAAATCATTTTATATTTTGTGTAAGAAAAATGGGGGTATATGATTATGAATTCAACCACATTATATATTCTCAATCACTTGGGATAAACCCCATTGATTAATGATTCATTTTTATATACCCATGATAAACCCTCAAATAGTTGTCCATGGATAGAGAGCTTCCACAAATCAAAACTCATTTCATTGAACACTATTGTGGTATAGCTCACCATTGAGGTTACTAGAGTTCCTAGAAAATTAATGACATATTAAAACATAGAAACATACTCTCTCACATCCATAGATACTTTATCACCATAAAAAATGGAAGTTATTGATTCATGAAGACTCATCCATGATCAATGATGTAATAAGTACATGTCTCGGCCAATATATTGAGTGTCTAGATAGATTAAAAAAAATAGGGAAGTCAAAAATTGTATTAGTAGAAAAGTACCATAATGATTCCCTTCTAGAAAATTCACTTCATTTTTTGGGGTTCATAATCTACGATATCACCAAAAAAATATTTAATCAAACCAATATAAATACCAATATAATGAATATATATGAATAATTCCTAAAAAATAATTTTATAATTTTTTTACCATCCTTTTTCAAAATCACATCATAGGGCCTTCATTCCATTTCCAAAAATATGAGGGTATATAAAACTCTACCAAAATAGTTGAATTTGAAATACATAAATCATTTGAATCCATATAATAAAAACAGATCCTTTTCAAGAGATCAAATTTTCTAATTAAACAAATAGAAATTAAATGAATCACTTGTTAAAAAAATAATTCATTCTCTAGAAATTAATAGTAACAAAAAAAATTTCAAGATTTACATTAGTCCTAAAATTCAACAAATTCTCTTATTTAATACTATTAAAACCGAAAAGTAATTTCATCAAAATAATTCATTCCTTCTAATGATCAAATTTTTTAAAAAAAAATATTATTAAATACCCAAAAATGGTTTTTAAAAAACTATTACCAAAACAGAATAAATTTTATTAAATTTCAACAAAGACAATTTAAAACCCCCAAAATATTCCCATGATTTTTTAAAAAATTAGTGTCACTAATAAATTTAAGTGTTAAAGCACCAAAGCAGGAAAAATTAAAAACAAATCTATTGTTTTCTCCAATATTAATCATTTGGTCACATGATTTTTTAGACCACTAAAAAAATAGGGAACAATTATATGTTGTTGAAAACACCTTTCATGGATTATGTATTGGTTTCTAGGACATGTTAATTAATCATAGAACATTGTATTACCTCCAGTTTCACTCAAAATCTAATAAACTCCCATGATGTCTCAAATTATTCTGCCAAAACATAGGGTAGTATCATACCAAATCAATATATCTTAAAAAATAAACCATCATAAATATCATAATTAAAATACAAATCAAAACCACACATTAAAACGAGAGGTCTATGATGAGAACATGTCATCCAAGAACTCCTCCACACACACCAATAAGTCTCCAATAGTCTTAAATCCTCTCTACCATATACCGCCATATATAAAGAAGGATTCAATACTAATTTGTAGTGAACAAATTAGGCATAATATTACATATAATGTGAACAATTCTTCCATAAGATCCATGTAACATTCCAAATCACCCAAGGATAGAAACTAGTGGGAAGGTGTCACATGTGATAAAGTTAGAATGAATTATCCCTCCAGAAAACATGTATAAATAATAGCTTCCCACTGGTAAAGTGATATAAAGTCTACATTCCTTGGGAAACCATTCAGAAATAAATAATAAGAAATTAAACAGTAATGTATAGTCATGGAATAATGAGTAATATAAAAAAATATTTTGAAAAATAATCCATATAAGGAAAACCATTTATACAATGAATTTACATTCTATTATATAGAAAAAATGATAAAAATAGGAGTCCAAAGTGGGTGATACACCACATTACCCAAACATTCCTTCAAACATAGGATATAACCTTCACCATTACCATGTAACTCTTATATTACCACCATAACAAAAGTCACCTAAAACCCAATGTAAAGAAGTAGCAACCCAACCATTAATCTATATCATGAGAACCTAATACAAATATAAAGTACAAATACCTTCCAATGTGATAAACTATAGTGTGAACAAGGGAATAGTAGGATAATTCCGTAAGTCCATTATATATATTTTTATAAAGAAACTATCTTTGTTATATTTCATATAATAAAACAAATATAATTTAATTTCCTTTACAAACAATAATAAAACAAAAAACACCATACATATTTTCACAAAACAAAAAAATTACAAATAATTCCTAATAGAGAATTTAACATGGAAATACCATTTCAAGAACCAACAATTTACTTGAAAAATAATTTTATTTTAAGAATAAAAATTATTAAATCACTTGTCTTATAAATTATGCCTTTGAAAAAAAATCATTATAGTTGGTTCAGAATGTTTAAAAATAATTCAAAATGTCTCTCATTTAGAACATGTAAATAATTCCGTTTTAAAATCATTAATGCATGTAGTTATTTAATAATATTAAATAATAATGATAGATAATAACATAATTCAACCCAAATAGAGTCACAAAAAATGAAAATAGTAACACAACGAAAGACATACATAGATAATTTCACATCATTAATAACCTATTAGTCTATGATGGAACACAATTAGGGATAATTAAATCATATTAAATTATATAATAATGTCTCCTATCACATGATAAATGTAATGAGGGAACAATATCAGTATTAATGGGAAAATTAATTGATGAACATACGTGGAACAAACTACTGGTTGGTAATAAACCATACCACTAATGGCCTGAATCACCGGCTGTCTCTCTCATCAGTGACTAACCACTATCAAGGTTATAATATTCAACAAAAGTGTACTTGGTAATTCATAACATTCACATACTATAGAGAACATGCCTCAACTCACCATATAGAGGCACAGGGAAAAAAATCGAATAGCTAACAGTTGTGAGCCATTGATAATATCAATTCATATATAAATCATGGATCCATTTATTCATAATTTTAAATGTATTATACATTAATATTGTGATTTTGGATGGTAACATTATATAATTAGTGTATGTTCTGAAAAGTGTATCAATTTTAAAAGGTGGGGGTTTCAGACACTTTCCCCTGAAAAATTACATTTATATAATAATTTCTTTGATTATATTTTTATTCGCATAAAAATTTCCATACTAAAAAACCCATTTAGTCTATAAAATATTACGGAAAAGGATGGACAAAAAACAAAAGAGGGAGAAATTCACCCTAAACCACTTGGGACTAGAGGATGGAGAAAATTTCATTCAAGCATTAAGTATGATATGTGTTGTTATATATGACTTAATTAATGTTTTACATTTATGAATTACAATATAAAAATAACAATGCATATGTAATATTAATATTAAATATGAAAAACAATCTATTTTTTCCCAAAACAATTCCCCATATATTTTCATAGTACTTTAAATTTTACTAGAGGCCCACCATATTTTAATTTTATATATTTTTTCTTTCACTATGTTCTATGTTTTCATTCTTAAATTACTATAGTGCTTATACATGAATATGTTTTGAATTTTTTTTCTTTTCAATGATTTAGGGATTCTTCTTCAAATGTCCTAAAATTTTAGTTAATTTATTTTTTACATTCATGTTAATGTTTTCTTCAATTAGATTAAATTATTATTACTCTATAATTATACATAATAAAATTTTATTAATTTATCTATATGCTAATTGTTTCTCCTTCCAATTTAGTGTCACCCAATTATGGCTAGGGATCGAGCATATGGGTAGCAGTTCATCAATAAATCATCAAATCAATAATTGAGTAATTAATTATAAAAAAATATGGTTATAAATTAAATCATATTTTATTCCCTTCTATGAAACTGACCTAGGGATTATATGTGAAGGATCTCAACCTATACTATGACATATTTTTTCATATGATTTCATCCTTTTTAGTTTCACTAAATTTATCTTCCATAAAAAACACCTATGAACTAAATATTGATATTTAGTTTAGCTATATCAATTATTTTTAACCAAACTCATCTTGAATAATATTTAACAGCTATTCTATCCTTTACAACATAACAATACATATTTTCCTTGGGATACCCTAGGTGTACGATTCCAAAAACTGATCATGAAACCTTTTTTCATCTACTTATGATTATCCCATTTTATAAAATTAAAACATAATCTCAAAAATCCGTGTGAGGAATATATTGGTAGGTTATAATTTCATAGTCAAAACCCGTTAACATTGCCTACTTATGGGTGTTTTCCCTACACATCTAATGTTATGTGTATCTCACTAGTAGTTCTAAGAGGGTTTAATATAAAATTCTAATCATATCAGAATAACACAGAATAAACAATAGTATTTGGAATTGTATAATATTGTTGTCGTTGATGGGGAATTCTTGTTTTATTTTGTACAGTGAAATATTGAATAAACCTATGATTTCCTCACAATACTTCTATTATAAATATTTTTTTACAAATCTAACAAAAGTATAAGTTTCTCAAAAAATTATAAAGCTACAAGTAAATGATCCCTGTCTCATTGACTTGTTCATGTTTCCAAGAACATAACAAAAAACATTCATTCGATATTTAAAATGATGGGGACCTTTTCATGTCATATTTAAACCATGGATGAGTGAAATAATACATATTCTTCTTATCAAAAGAATTCAAATTACCTGATTCTTGAAGTGTTCATAACACATCCTCTTATGCTAGAATGCACAGTGATGGAATATGGTTGGATATTCACATGTGGTGTTGCATCTTGCATTGACCCGTCTCCTATATTAGAACTGAAACTTTAACTAAAACAAATTCTAATTCATTTGACCAAAAACATTTCACTATTTGGGGAATTTCAAATCACGGACCCAAAAAAACATCTTATGAATTTCCTTTAGGTCTATGACATTGTCCCGAAATAAGATGTTTGTTCTAATTCCATTTATATTAGGGACCTCAATTCGCATTACTTGATAGAGCACAAAATTATTATAAGATTCCGGATCCCATGTCCAATATGAACTGGGATGACCAAGCCCAATATTTATAGAAAAATATTTCCAACACATAAGTACATAGAAGCTACATAATGATATTTAGAATTTCACTCAAGATGATGGTGAATTTGCCTGTGAGAAATGATACCATTTTTAGTAATTGAATCAAAAGTGACCACATTATGAGTATGATATTTGGATATAATTATAAAATTTTCAAAATGGATCACATCTTACAGCATTGTTTGTGTAGATACCGCAACTAAAATATGTCTAATGCATGACAGACTTCTCATAGGATGATCCCGAATAGATGACATTTTGTGCAGTGATTGCCTTTGAAAAAGTAAATGATGACTAATATGGTGTGGTTTTAACAAAAAAATTACACTAATTCAATAAAATAATTTTTTTAAAAGAAATTTAACATTTTAAAAAGATTTTGCTACTCGAAATACAATGTTTTAATAGAAGATGTCATAGTATTAAAATATTAAAATTTAATATGATAAATAATAACTATCCATAGGATAGGTGGGTATAAATACGATAAACTAAAATATGAGAATATATGGCATAAAAATTTTATATAAAATTTATTCATTGGTATCAAATTAATTTTAAATGAAAATAATAAACATTTGAAAATAAAGGAAATCCATTTCTAAAAAACTATTTTTATGAAATGAAATTTATTTTATATAAATAAATTAAACAATTCATTTTTTTAATTAACTAAATGAAAATAATAAATTATATATTCAATAAATATTTTAATATTCTTATTATATGTTTCCAAGACATTAGATAACAATAATTCCAATTTTTTATTTCAAATCTGTATTTTTCTGAAAACATTTTCCCATGTTGAACAAAAATTTTAAAAAGAGAATTTTAGACATTTAAATAATTTACATATAAAATTAACATTTTTTATTTAAATCCCAATTCTATAAATATATTGGAGTTAGTTTTGGAAAATTCTGTGAAATTTAAATAATTTTTGTGAAATATGGAAATTAATGGTTTTTATTAAAAAACACCTTTTGATTCAAATAATATAAATTGAAAATTATAAATTTTTGTGGTTTTATATGTAAACATTTTTCAGTTATATATTTATTAATCCAATTTATGAAGTTTGAATAATTTTCATATTAAATATGTAAATAAGTTTGTTTATACATTTGAAAAGTTTATCATTAGAAAGCAGTATATTCACTATGTCTATAGGATTAACTTAAAACAATAATTTTCAAATTTAGTGAATAGAATTTGAAAAATATGGATTACATATTACAAATTTGGTAACAAAATTATATTATAAGGTTAAATTTATTTTATGTCAAAATAAATAATAAAATATATAAAAATTAATTTATGTAGTTAAGGTTAAAAAAGATTTACTAGGGGTTAATAAAAAAAATTGGGAGGAATTTATAGATCATACTTGTAAAAATCCTATTTATTTTAACACCCCAAGCTTCCATGACATGTTTCCCATTGAATAGTTCAATAGATTGCACTATATGCAACTTCGTGATTATAACACATCGTGTCCAATCAAACTAACTATTATGGATAGTAATACCAAATTCATGAAATTTTATAAATTTTATCTTTCAAAATGGACTTCATTTTTTGATTCAGAATATCAAAATTCTCTTAGGGTGAATATTCGGGTTTATTCTAAAAACATTCAATTTTATATGAATTGTGAAAACAACGTGTTATTATTTAAAACATAATCTTTTATTTAAATAATTTTTTATTTTATTTGAAATTATTTTAGGTCAATATAGATACATAATACTTATATATGTTCAATGTAATTAATTGGAGTAATTTAATAATAAGTATAGATATATAAAAAATTATTTGAACTTTTACTGTCTTTTAACCACCACCTAGGAGGATTTACAAATTTGTTTAAAAAATAATTTTACCACTTATATGAGTTGAATTTCCAAAATATAAGATACATGGTTAATATAATTATGTAAAATGTTGTTCAATAATATGAAGATAATTTTTTTTGGATGGTAACTGTTACTTTTATTTACTATAATTAAAAGTAAATAGTTTATTTAAGGTTAAAAATGATATCATAATTAGCCTAACACATGTCCTAATTCATTTGGATAAGTGTAATTAGAAAAAAAAAACCATATAAATAATATATGTTCCCCTTTGGTCCATAGTGATTAGATTAGGACATTTAATATTATTTTATTTAAACAAGAGTTAAAAGTGTAAAAATCCATTTTTAATAAATAACACATTTTTCAAATAGAGTTATTCATAAGATATATTCGACAATAAATATTCATTAGAAAGATAAATATAATTACTACATAATAGTATTTTATTGATAATTTTTAGACATTATGTAATTAAATTTATTTATAACACAATGAAGATGCAGTAATTACCTTATTAGTGAAATATTAAAATAATTGAAATTATAAATATCAAATAAATATTTTTTTTATAATTTTAATGAATTAAATTAATTTAATAGGATAATATGACTTTTTGGGGTTGATTAAATGAATTTTTTTATAGATATATTGTCTTTATGAATTTATCAAAAGCAAAATACAAAATAGTGTCAAAATGGACCAAAAAGAGTATTTAAAACATATATTTTATTATTAATCGGTATTATATTCATAAAAATCCATGATTTGGAAAAAGGGATTGAATAATATTATTAATTACATTAATGAACCACTTGAGGTTTTATCGGATGTTTATAGTATATTTATTAACCATATAATATAAAAACACAAAGAGACATGGTAAATGTCAATCAATTATACTAAGAGTTAAATCTAAAATATAAGGTTAATATGATAACATAAACCTATCTAAAACATATTTTTTAAGAGATGTTTGACCTATCCCCACATTATATTTTTAATAATTTATTTTAGAGCCATTATATACTGAAAACAAGTTTCTTATTAAATAATATTTCAAGATTTTCCTAAAGTGACTGTCACCTCTTTTATAAAACAACACCTACCCTTCTCTGAAATTCACATCGTCAAATCCATTTGGCTCGGCCAACACCTGCAAAAATATCCTCTAAACTGTCATCCCTTCATCCTAGAGGCCTTATTATTATCATAAATTCAACCTACGGAGCCGTTTTGATAAAATCAAAAGAAAGAAATCGAAGAAGAGAAAATATTTCATCAACTCTTTCATGTTCTTTTCCCCTTAAGCTTCCCCTTTCATTGTATTTTCCATTATAAAATAATAACTCCAGTATATTATATATAATTTTAGGTTATTATAAAAATAGTACAATGATATTCATTATTCTATCCATCCTATAAATGAAAAAGTCATCAAATGTGTGTACTTACGGATTACCGTCTCCACGTCATGGGGTAGTTTGTTATTCGAACACTTCATCATTTGGATGAGAATAATAATGAGTACAAATGATGTAAATTATAAATATATCCTGATATTATTTTTTATATAGGATATACCATCAAATTATATATGATTTTAATATCAAAAAATGATATTGTGTATCGTCCATACGTACGGATTACTCTCTCTACGAACGCGATGAGATTCAATCCCCATAGTAAAAATTCAATAATAATTATCATATAATGATTAAAAATAATTTTTATGAACATAATAATTTATTTAAATGAATAAAATACATCTTATCCATAAAAAAACATGTCTTACATAACACATCATATAATGGGAAAAAAATATGTTAACACCTGAAATGATGATACTACTGAAATCTCATTAACAATGCAATATTAAAAGATCATATATGATATAATATTAATGTATATGGTTCTTTTATAATCTAATAACAACTATTTTACCACTATAATGGAGATTAACCAACCCTTGACCAAATAAAATCACAAGTTAAGGGTAAATTTCACAATCCCTTTATTATTCGAGGTTGTTTTTACGTAAGTATATAATAGGACCTCTTTATCATCCACAAACATGTTCATTAAAAATGAATTCGAAAACAAATTTATTGTTTACATGACAATGGGTTAAATTAATTTATACCCTTTTATTAATTTCTATATAATGGTTTGAAGGCAATGCTTCCGTCATTTTCCAAATTAGGTACCTTATGACTTTTTCAACAAAATTAAGGTAAGAATATTTTTTTACTTATACGATGGGTGAATATATTTTCTATCATTATAAAATTTTCTATGTTTCCCTTAAAATATTATAAGAATATTCTCAAAATAAATGTTTTCATTTATAATTATATGACTTTTAAATGATTTCAAAATATAATGAGATATTTCTCTAAAAAAAGTTTTGATTTCATTTATGTCAGTATCCTTTGATGGATTGGGAGATTATATGATGTTGATTTACTATGATACTAAAAATACATATTGTATAGAAGGATTTTTTATAAGTTGGACTGTGGATTTGTTATTTTTGTAGCTTTCATGGTTTATTGATAAAGTATTGACATTTTGTATGCTAGTTTTAATATAAATGTTTATGTTAAATTTAAACCATTTCATATGAAGAATCCATTGGACTTAGTAAGTGACTGGTGGAGCCCACTATAGCTCCTTGATGCATCAGTAGGTCTCATGAGACAAACAAGTGTCCTGGCACAAGGCCTTGACAAAATCTTATTTTTAGTCTTGGCATAAGGCCTTTACTATGTTGTTATGAAGTCTAGCATTATGCATTCCATCAGTATGAATGTAGCTATTGATATTTCATGTTTTTATTCAAAAAGTAGAATATCGATGTTAATATGTATATGTCATTAATTTATTTTATTTTATCTATATAATGTTGAAATTCAGGTTTAAAAGTATTTTGTTTGTCTTACATTGCCTTAAATGTTTATGCTTTTTTTAAAGTGTCTGCTATATTTTTGTCCTTACTGAGCATCTGAGCTAACCCCGTTCTATGTTTTATTTTTTATATGATGTGCATAAGTATATTAGGAATGACTTGCAGGTATAGTAAAAGGGATATGAGTGTGTCCTGTGGAGATTGTGTTGTTGTAGTTTTTCAATTTATAATGTAACGTAAGACTTATGAATGTATCTATTATTTCCAAGGCTACTAAAATGATCGGTCTTTCAGGATTTGATACCTTCTGAACATGGAAATGTTATGTAATAATGCACAAACTCTGGGTAACTTTGGTCGAGGTGTTATAGTTAGAATCAAAAGAATTTTAGTACAATCCTTGGAAACTAGATTTAGAAAAACACTGATTAGAAAAATTTACCCTATGATAGATTTTGAGGATTAATATAGATAACATTTCGTGGATTTTAGTACGGTAGGGATTTTTGAGTTTTCCAAGCTATACATCCCTTTATAGATACGAACAGGTAGATGCAGCTAGGGCATAGATGTACCTAAGGGTAAAACCTGAAAACACTACATTGAGCATTACTCAAATGGGAATTGGTACATGACAGTGGGCCTTGATACACTTTTCATTACAATACTCCCTGGGGATATGCATTGGATAATATTGATTTTATTTAAAAACCATTATGAAGGGTTTATATGTATATACTTTCTCAACAAAAAAATTTTTGATTATGGATTATATCCCTAAACATTTCAATTTATGTTAAGTATTTTACATGTTTGGAGTTATGTATTTTGATTCTTAAACTAATCTAGTGTATTCCATCATTTAGAAATGGTTCCTAGTTGAAGTAAGTGAAACTGTATCCACACACATAATCCATGAAGGGATTTCCCTCATTCTCAAGATAATTATAGTGTATTGGTGAAACAACTGTTGTTGATCAGCTTATCACCATACCGGGGAAATTCACTCAGGTTAGGGATAATAACCTAACCCATATGGAGCACCCTGATCCACAACATGGAGGATCAATGATTGAACTCTTCATGAGGAAAAAACAACCAACAATAAATGGGAGTACAAATCCAATAGTAGTTGAAAAATGGATAAATTCCTTAGAGAAAATATTTCATTCTTTGGGGGGTTGTTAATGGGAAAAAGTTTTCATGGAATTTTATCACCTCACAAGAGATGTAGATCATTAGTGGTCGTTAATCAAAATAACAATGGAAGATGATGAAGAATTTAATATGGAATGGATGGAGTTTAAAGAGATTTTATTGGAAAAATACTTTCTTCATGGCCATCGAGTGGATATGGAATGAGAATTTTTGAGTCTGAGGTAGAAGAGGATGAGAATGTCGCAATGTATGAGGCTAAATTTACAAGGCTGATAAGTCTTGTTGAAGATTATATGTGTAAACCAAGAAGTAATATTGATCATTTCATTGATGGGTTAAGACCATTTCTCCATCGATAATTTGTCTCACAATCCTTAAAATCAAATGATGATATTGTCTCCTCTGTTATCAAGATAGAAAAAGAAATCTCTAAGTATTATAACATTTAAGAAAAGCAGGAGATAAAGATATATGATGAACACTCTAGAAATGGAAATAAGGTGAAGAAGGGATAATATAAATATCAATCTGGTGATTAATTTGGGAGGAAACACCCAAGTTCTTTCCTAAAGGTAATGGGATTCTATTACAAGTGTGGTGAAAAAGGCACCATGCTCGTGATTGCAAGGGGGAAAATAGGTTGTTTAATGCTACAATTGTTGAGAAAATGGGAATTATGCAAATTAATGTCATACTTGTCTAGGTAACTTACATTTAAAAAGGACAAGGGAGAAAGGGAAATCTTATGCGATCACTACTACTGAGGTTGAAGATCCAAAATATGTGGTGGTAGGTAATTCAGTGGTTCCCTCAAGTTTATCAGAAGATTTATTTGAGTCTCGATCATCACATTGTTTCATATCGTCCTAGTTTGATAAAAAAATAATATATTACAAATGTGAATTAACAAGGGAGTTGTTAGTCAAGACACCTAAGGGAAGTATCACCGCAATAATGTTTTGTGAATAAGTTCGAATTAGGTCATATAAATGTTACATATCTGCTGATCTCGTAATCATACCCATGATTTAATTTGATATTATCCTCGGTATGTATTGGATTTCAGACCATGATGCCAAAATTTATTGTAAGAAGAAGGAGGTTACAATTTTCAACGATGATAAGAAGTACCTTATCTTTAAAGAAGAGAAATCACCACCTATTTATTATCTAGATCCACCCCCAGTAGCTCTATGAAAATGAATTATTGGGGAGGATGAGAATGAAATAATTATGGGTGAGGAAAAGATTATTCTAATAGAGGACGTACCAGTTGTGCAAAAATATGTTGATGTGTTTTAAAAGGATTTACCTAGACATCCTCCAGAATGAGATATAGAGTTTTAAATAGATTTAATTTCAGGTTCAAGGCCCATATTGATGACCCCTTATAGAATGGCTACTATGCAATTAGTGGAACTAAAGAAACAAACAGAGGAATTGAGTAATAAAGTATTTATTTTCCCTTGTGTTTCTCCATCGTAAGACCATGCCCTTTTCCTTAAGAAAAAAGTTGGATCTATAAGGTTGAGCATTGACTACCGGGAGATCAATGTTATAACTATAAAGAACAAGTATCCCCTACCTCGCATTGATGATTTATTCGACCAACATCATGGAGGTAAATATTTTTCAATGATTGACCATCGATATGGATATCATCTGTTGTGGGTGAAAAATATAGACATTCCAAAAACAGCATTTTAAACCATCTATGTGAATTACAAGTTTATATTAATTCTTTTTGAGCTGACTAATGTTCACTCAGTTTTCATGGATATAATGAACATATTTTTCAAAGAACATCTTGATGACATTGTAGTGATATTTATTGATTATAACCTGGAATACTTCAAAATCTATGAAGGTTATAAAAATTATTTTCTCACCATTTTGAAAACCAAATAAGAAATGAATTATACAGGATGTATAGTAAGTGTGATTCTATATTCAAGAGATTTATTTTCATTGTCTTATTGTCTCTAAGGATGGAATAACTATTGATCCTTCAAAGACCAAGGCTATCCAAGAATGGCCTGCACTGACGAGTATAACTGAGGTACAATGTTTTATTGGTTTATAATGTTATTATCGGAATTTTGTACATTATTTTACGCGATTGGAAAACCCATTAACCAAGATCACACATAATGGGGTTAAATTTGTTTAGAAAAAAGAGTTTGAAGGATGTTTTTAAGAACTGAAGAGAAGAATAGTCAATACTATTATCTTGACCCATCCTTCAGGGAATGATGGTGTTTTTACTTATAGTGATGCTTTAATGAAAGGACATGGTTGTGTCCTTATGCATAATGATAGAGTTATTTCTTATGCATCATGACAACTAAAAATTATGCATCAAAATTGTCCCACTCATGATCTTGAGTTATCAGCTATAATGATTTCTTTGAATATATGGAGACACTATATATATGGTGAAAAATGTGAGATTTATACTAATCATAAGAGATTGAACAATATTTTCTCACAAAAAAAATCAACATGAGGAAAAGGCGATGACTTTAACTACTAAATGATTATGATTGAACCATATAGTACCTCCTCGAGAAGGCAAATAATGTGGTAGGTGCTTTGAACAGAATTGATCATGGAGTTTTGAACAAGATGAGAGTTGAAAGGGATCCTATTTTCATTGATATAGTGAAAATCGATATAGGAATAATCATGGATGGTGAAACATCTATACTTTTTCAAATGGTTTCCAAAACATATTTACTAGAATGGATAAAAAGTTCTCAAGATGATGTTTAGGAGTTTCAATATAAGATTAATTATGTGAATGATGGGAGATTGAGTGTCTTCATATATGAAGATGGGATTTTGAAATTTGGGAAGATACTATGTGTTCCCAATTTACCTGATCTAAAAATAGATTTATTGGATGATGATCATAGACCCAATTTCTATATACATGATGGTAGAACTAATATGTATAGTGATTGGAAGGAACATTTTTTTGGGACAACATGAAGAGGAATATTGCTAATTTTGTGTCAATATGTATGGATTTTCAAAAAATGAAAGCTGGAAGGGAAGCATGGAGGAGTCAAGAAAACTCTTCCCATACCTTAGTGGGAATGGGATAATACTATGATGGACTCTATAATGGGGATAAAAAAGTATCCTAGAAGGAATGATTTAATGCGGGTCATTAGTGATCGTCTTACCATGTTAACACATTTTTTTGATATAAGAGAATATTATCCACATGAACTTCTAGAAATACTATATTTTAATGAAGTTGTAATAATTCATAGAGTACCCTTATCGATTTTTTTTATCTTGATCCCCATTTTACATCTTGATTCAAGAAAATCCTCCATAAAACCCTGGATATTGAACTTCATTTGAGCACTTCCTACCACCCTCAAACCGATGGTCAATCAGAACGGACTATTCAAACAATATAAGACATGTTGATATCTTGCTCCCTTGACTTTCAAGGTATGTAGGATCAATATTTACCTCTGGTAGAATTTTCCTATAATAATAGCTTCCATTAAAGTATTTGTATGGCACCATATGAAGCATTATATGGAAAGAGAGGTTGCACAACAACTTGTCTGGATGGTGTTGGGGAAGGAAACATTGTACGCCCAAATATTATTGAGGAAACCATGGAAAAGGAGAAGGTTATCCAAACCCATATCAAAGAAACCCAATTTATGAAAAAGATCTATGTTGATAACCAGAGGAAGGATTTGGAATTTCAAGTAGGAGTCCATTATTTCATAAATGTATCTCTATGGAAGGGTATTATACATTTCAGTAAGAATGGTAAATTGAGACCCAGGTACATACGACCTTTCAAAATTCTAGAATGAATTAGGTTTGTAGCATACCATTTGGAAATGGCTCTGAGTCTATCCAAAGTTCACGATGTGTTCATGTATCGCAATTGAGAAAATTCATGTTTGGCCCAACACATGTACTCACCTATGAGAAAATTGAACTAGAACCTTATCTGTCATATTGTGAAGAGCATGTCAATATTCGTGATACCAGAGAACATGTGTTGAGAATATGGACGACTCGTCTGGGGAATGTTCTATGGAGAAACCATAAGACGGAGGAGGAGACATGGGAACCAGAGGAACTTATGATGAAGAACCACGAAAATCTATATGTGCGATATTATTTTAGAAATTTTGAGGATTAAATTATTTAGTGGAGGGAAAATTTTAACACCCCAAGCTTCCACTGTTCATTTACCATTGAATAATGCAATAGCTTTCAATGTATGAATCTTCGAGATTCTACCCCACTGTGACCAATAAAACTAGCCGTTATGAATAGTAATACCCAGTTTTCAAAATTTTATAAATTTTACTTTTCAAAATGGAATTCATTTTTGGATTTGGAATATCAAAATTATCTTGGGGTGAACTTGTGGTATTTTTCAGAAAAATTTCAATTTTTTATGAGTAGTGAAAAACACTGTGTTACTGTTTAATAACAAATTTTTAATTTAAAAATATTTTTATTTTATTTAAATTTATTTTAGGTCAACATAGATATATACTACCTATATAATATCAATATAATTCATTGGTTTCATTTTATAATAAGATTAGATATATAAAATTTTCATTGAATATTTAGTCTCTTTTACCCACCTCCTAGGAGAAATTGAAAATTTATATAAAACATAATTTTACCACTTTTGTAAGATGAATTTAAAAAATCTGAGAGACATGGTTAATATTATTAAGTAAAATTTGGTTCAATATGATGAAAATAATTTATGGGGATCAGTAACTTTTTACATTTATTTACCATGGTTAAAAGTAAAATATGGTAATTAAGGGTAAAAAATGATATTATAATTACACTAACACATGTTCTAATTCTATTGGATAAGTGTAATTCTACAATCAACCAACTTAGGAAAATATATGATCCCCTTTGGACCACATGGATTTGATTAAAACATTAATTATTATTTTATTTAAAGAAGAGATAAAAGAGTTAAAATCAATGTTTAGTAATAAAACCATTATTAATATAGGGTTATACATAAGATAAATTCGACTATAAATATTAATTAGAAAGCTAAAACTATTTCCTACATAATGGTATTTTATTTATAATTTTTATACATTAAATAAATTTATTTATTAATGACACAATGATGATGCAGTTGTTACCATATTGGTGAATGATTAAAATAATTGATATTATAAACTTCCAAATAAATATAATTTATGAATTTTAACAAATTAAATTATTAGTATAGGTTAAAATTACATGTTAGGGTTTATTAAATGGATTTTTTTCAACGTAATGATGCTGTTATAAAATAAAATAAAAAACCAAATAGTGTCAAAATTGACAGAAAAGATTTTTTAAAACAAATATTATATAATTATTTTGTATTCTCTACCTAAAAATATAAGTATAGGATTAATGTATTGAATACTATTATATATGTCATTAATGAACCACTTGAGGTTCCCTTGTATGTTTATCGTATGTTTATTAATCATATAATCCAAAAATACAAAGAGACATGGAAAATGTCATACTATTTAACAGAGTTAAATCTAAATGATAAGGTTAATATGATCTCTTAAACCTATATAAAACCTATTAGTTGAAAGATTTAAAACACATACGAACCATATCATTTAAATAAATAATTTTTAGCCATTATAAACTAATAATGATTTTATTATAAAATAATATTTCCATATTTTCTTAAAGTGACTCTCACATATCTTATAAAAGAGAACCTCCCATTCTTGTAAATTAAAAACATCAAATACATGTGGAATGTCCAACCCCTACCCAAATGTCCTGTCACCTATCCTCATTTCATCATAGTTTCCTTCTCATAGTTTGAAAGATAACTTAAGAAGCTCTTTTGATCTAATCAAAATCATGAACCCAAAAAAGAGGTAAATATTTCATCACCTCTATGATATTCTTTTCTTCTCCCACTTCATCTTTATTTGCTATTTTTATTCTAAAAAAATAACTCATGTATCTTCTATATATTTTGATGTTTTTTTAAAAATGGTACGACCATATTAACTATTTTATCCATCCTATCAATGACAATGTCATCATACGTGCTTACGTACAGATTACCGTCTCCTTGTCGTGGTGTAGTTTGTTATTCAAACACATCATCATTTGGAAGGGTATAAAAATGAGTAAAAATGATGTAAATAATTAATATTACATGATAATTATTCTTTATATATGATTTACTATCCAACTATATATTATTTTAATATCAAAATAATTATATTATTGCTCGTGCGTACGCACAGATTACCGTCACCACGAACGTGATGACATTCATTACCCATCATAATCATTCAGGAATAATTTTCATTTTATGATTAAAAATAATGATTATGAACATAATATAATTATTTATATGAATAAAATAAACCCTATTCCTAATAAACATGGCTTACATAACCAATCATATAATGGAAAACGAATTAGTTAACACCTGAAACGATGATACTATTGAAATATAATTTACAAAGAAATATTATAAGAACATATATGATATGATATTAATATATATAGTTCATGTATAATTTAATAACAATTATTTCAACATTATAAAGGAGTTTAACCAACCTTTGACCAAATAAAATTATAAGGTAAGTTTTAATTTCACAATCTCTTTATTATCTGAAGTTGTTTTTATGTTAGAATCTACTAGGACATTTGTGTCATCCATATCCATGTTTCATAAAAAAGTATTCCAAAACATTTTTAAAATTTACTTTTATCTGGGTTAAAGTAATTTATACCCTGGTATGACTTTTGATATTATAATTTGAATAGAATCTTTTCATCATAATCCAAACAAGGTACATTATGACCTTTATTAAAAAATTAATGTAAGAATGTTTTTTTACTTATACGGCGGGTGTGGATATATTCCATGGTTATAACAACATTGATGTTTCCCTTACAACATTATAATACTATTTTAAAAACAAATTATTTATTTTATAATTATATGACTTTAAATTATTTCAAAATAGAAAGAGATATTTCTCTAAAAAGTGTTTTAATCTCATCTTTGTCAACAACAGTTGATGGACTGTAAGCTAATTTGATGATGATTAATTTTAATACTAAAAATTCATATTGTATTGAAGGTTTTGTCATATTTTTTAATATGGATGTGTTATTTTTATATCATTCATGATTTATGGATAGAGTATTGACAATTCATATTCTAGTTTTAATTCGAATTTTTATGTTATGTTTAAACCATTTCATATGAGGAATGCACTGGACAGAGTATGTGACGGGTGGAGCCTTCTATAGCTCCTCGATGAATCATTAGGTCTTCTAAGACAAACTGGTGTCTTGGCACATGTCCTTGGATAACTATTATTTTTATTATTGGCACATGGCCTTATATACGTAGTTATGAAGTCTAACATTATGCATTTAATCATTATGAAAGTGTCTATTGATATTGCATATGATTATTGGACTTGTAGAATATCCATGTGAATAAGTACATGGCACTATTTCATTTTATATTTTCCATATTATGCGTATGTTAATGTTTAAATGTCTTTTGTTTTATTCTTACATTTCCTTAAATTTTTATTCTTATTTATGAATGTTTCTGCTACATTGTAATCCTTACTGAGCATCTGAGCTCAATCCTTTCTATGTTTTATTTTTACTAGGATTCGATGAAGTATATTTTGACTGACCTGTAGGGATATTCTATGGGATATGAGTATGGCCCATGGAGACTATGTTGTTTTAGTTTTTCATTTCATAATTAAATGTTAAACATATGAATGTATCTAGTATTTCCAAGGCTACTAAACTGATCGGCCTTTCGGGATTTGATCCTTTGTGATCATGAAAATGTTATGCTATAATGCATCGACTCTCGATAACTAGGGTCAGGGCGTTACATTTACTATTCATATTTATACACTTATTATCATATTATTAATTTTTATTTTCTATTGGGATAATATACCATTAAAGATACAAATTTGATAATCTATGAAACTGCCAAAATGTCACCCACTTAATTTTAAAATCGAATTATTGATTCCCATATGAGAAAAATATTTATTTAAACTAATATATATGGTATTATTTATTATTATGAAAATAATTTAATGTAGGAAATTTATTTTTATTTTTTATTAATTATATAATTACATTTAATGTGTGACCACACCAACGAATAAATTATTTAAATAATATAAAAATAAAATAAATGTAATTAAAAATAATTTATGTAAATAATATTGAATGAAATATTATATTCCTATAATATTTAGAATAATATACCATTTAATGCATCTATTAGTATGATAAGTTCAAATTTAACCTTTTCAAGATGACTTTTTTTTTAAATTAAATGAATATTTCCAAAATATAAATTAATGTTATTTTAAAATAATTAATAAATAAATAAATAAATAAAAATTATTAAATGTCAAATCCTCTATAATTTTATTAGTATACAATTAAAAATATAAATAATGGTCCATTCAGTGAAAAATGATCCCTTAATAACAATTATATTTCCCCATAAATAATAAAAACTTTGTCACCATGATAAATGGTAAAATGGGGTTTTTCCTATTTCAGACACTTGTGTTGAAATTAATTTTCCATAGAAATTGGATTTTTATTTTTTAAATTATATTTTATATCTATAATTAGTTTAACAAAATTATAAAATAATAATATTTTTTATTTTTATAATTACGTTATCAATCTCCTATATATATAAAAAAACAACTTACCATAGTGAAAACTAAAAGGGATACCTAATGTAAATATAACAGGAGTGGAATAACATGTTTAAAATAAGTGTTTTTTTGTATAGGAAGTTTTTATCATCAATATATTCACTTAAAAATTTAATATTCCATTTTTTATTACCATGGTGTGACAGTGAATTAGAATTATTGAATGATTTTTTATTGTCATAAATCTCACTCCTCCCCCATTGTATTTGGCCACCACATCCCCTCTATTAATCACTCCTCTTAATTCCTTTTCCTTAAAACCCCCTATCAAAATACCCCAAAAACAGCCTTATACATTATATAGTGCTCTTAGGGATCCCAAATACCAACTCTATGGTCCAATATAATTGAAATATAATGAGGTTATTCTATGTGATAATAAGTGTCTTCACAAAATACTATCCTTCTAATTCCTCTCTCTCCACCTTCATTGATTTTATATTAATTAAAATATGATAACACTATTTTACAGAATATAGTGGTATTTTATTATGATTAGGGAACAATCATTATCCATATCATCATCCATCAAATATAAAATGAAATTGTTGAGCTTGTGTATGGTTAAATACCACCTCACAAAGGGATATAATGCATTTTCCATCACCACCTCTCATGGTTGGATATAATGATAAATTTAATGTTTATATATAATATATATGATATATTTATATTTATTAATTTATATTATACAATATAACACATTATATTCCATTCCATGGGGGATATGATTATGTTACTCATCTGTACGAAAGACTACTACCTTGTAAAGCGATGTGATTCATTTTTCACTGATTATTTTCATGGAATGTGATAAGGAAAATTAAAATAAATACATGTGATATATATTAAATTCAAATTATTATTATAAGTTTAATAATTATATACCTTTATTTTTAGCACCCCTTAAAAATGAAAAAAATGGAACAATAGTATCATGTTTAAAAACTTTTATACTATAGAAACATTATAATATTTAAATTATCTAAAATACCTAATAAAAACAAACAGTAAAAATAGAATTAATTAATCGAAATGTGATTTTAATAAGGGACTCTTAATAAAAAGGTTCTAAATGATTATAACTAAATCACATGTGGTATGATATATATATATATATATGGTTCTTTAATAGATGTATTATAGATATATATTCAATATTCCACAAGTTTTAATTTGTATGATGTATTCCAAGACACAAGGTAAGATATTTTTATTGCAATTTCTATTTTGTGGGATATATATTATTTTATACACATATATTCTTTTATAAAGAGAATATGAAACCCATAAAAAATATAATATCATAAATTTATGTATTATATGGATAACATAATTATCATTTAAATATATTCTACAATGGGGCTTAAGATTCAATTCAACCAAAGTGGTAACTATATTTTGATAAAATATCAGTATATTTCCAGATTATTTATGTTTGTGGTTAAGATGGTTATGTCTTATGATCCATCTCCCAAGATGAAAAATAATTTTATTCTCCCCTTGTTATTCCATAAAAATAAATGTGTTCCATTCGTTCTCATTTTTTTTATTATAGTGCTAAAATTTATATTTTTATGAAAAATAAACACTATTTATATACTCCATAGAAATGGATTTTCTTCCTTTTCCATGTTTTCGAAAAAAAAATTTAATGAAAGAAACTTTTTGATAATCAACAATGACAGTGTAAGGAAATATTTTAACCTTTTTTACATTTTATAAATAAGAATAAAAGGAATCATAATTTTGAATTCAATATATTGTATGTTTGAATTTTACTAAAAATATAATAGGAATCATTATTTTGAATTATAAAATGTGAATGAAATATCATACACTCCAAAAAAGAAATTAATAAAATATTACATTATAGGCTTAATAATATATTTTAATAAAAAATAATTTCACATTTCATTGTTGGAATATTATAATATTCCAATTTTTTAAAACCGTTTGTATATGCTAGACCACTGTTGTCTAGTAAGGCATGCAGATAGATATATGTCAATGATTATTCAATAACTATTGGTAGATGGATCCTTATAGCACATTATACTAATGGTCTTCAGTAATCAATGATATAACTTGTTTCCAACAATTTTATATCATTTTAATATAACTCTCCTTATATCTGTACCAATGGTTAATGAACCATTGGTATAGTCATTTACCGAAAGTTTGATTTAAAATGTTGGTAAAGATTTATTTTTCTGTTCTATACCTATGGTTTTGAAACCATTGGAATAAACTTTTACGAATGGGTTTCTATAAACCATTGGTATAGATTCAAGTTTCACATCTATACCATTTGTTTTTAAATAGTTGGCATAGTGTTGTTTTAAATATAGTTGTAGGAAGTAGCCTACCTCGTGCCTGTGAAATTAACTACATTAATATCACCAATGAAATTACCTCTAGAGAATTCAAATTTCATAATTACATGTAATTACTTACAATTACCTTTATAATTACCTGTGCAATTTCAATACACTGTACATAATTCAATTAAACATCAATGAAGGAAAACATGTCCCAAATTGTATTCCATCAAAGTCACGCAAATGAAATTGTAGAGAACTATACATAATTTATAATAACAACAATTTCTAATAACACGAATACACCCAACATAATACCCCTCTAGAAACCACAACCCCCAAAAAATAAACAACACCATAATCTGGGAATGATTTCTATTTTTTCATGGGTTTATTTTCTAGATAATATCATTTATTAATTAACTCTAATGATTATTCAATGTTAATTTTCACCTATCCGTTGGAAGTCATCATTAATCAATGAATGTCTCATAGAATTTGTAATGAACTAGAAACATTACAATGATGTATGAAACATATCTTTCTTGATATATAGTATGTGTTTTTTTGGAATCATACTGGATTAATTTTCAATATATTGATTTTACATTGAAGAATATATATATAATTTATAATTATTTTTAATACATTATGAACTGAAATGTTTGGAAAAAGTGAATTTCACAACCCTCCCCCGAGGCCCATTCCGTGAGTTCCCCATGCCCGCCATCCATAGGCCAGGGGCTAGAGACTAGAATCGAAGTCATATTCCATAAAATTGGAAAGTTATTACCTTTACAAACTATAACACACACAACCAAGAACACATCAATATAAAAACACAAGTAAAATGAATATTAAAAAGAGTGATTATAGTATATAAAAGGGGCTAGAATACAAGCCCAACTGGAAATTACAAGAAACTTAAAGTACAATGAAACTAGTACAGCTCCCACAATCACTTGTGAAGGATCCTAGCAGAAGGGTATGTACAGCTCTCGAACGGTCGCCTCTACGGTACACCTCGTATAAGGTCCACCTCCAAGCTACCTCCAGTCCTTGTACGCTCATCCTCTATCATCATTGTCCATCATCTCCACCAAAAACAATGAGGTTTGCGCATGGTTCGTGTAGGGTGAGTATATTGATACTCAGTAGGGATCCTGAGACCTTAAATGTCCCACAAAATCCACAAAGGTTAATCTAGGAAGCATTAAATCAAATGACAACCCAACTTAGGTATATGGCCATACATATACCCAAGTCATCATGTATACCCATCTCAATTTTGAGTAAAACACAGAGTCCAATTCAAAACCCAAATCTCAACTGTTCCACAAATTAAGTAATGCCATGAAGGTAAGTACAACACAAGTATGCCACACATAAGTATACCACAATGGTATTACCATAATGGAATGTACTACTCGGGTATGAACTCATCTCACACCCAGTATAACATAGGTAAAATAGTATATATGATTAGTTTTAACTACTGAATCATCTTACTCTATTAAGAGGAAGACCCTAGAAGGATCACTAACATCAACAGATCCACTTAGGATCTCTACATTTTGACCCACATAGGATCGATCAGTGATGACCCACACTGGATCGATCGGTGCTCAACCATAAAGGATCAATCGGTGCAGACCCACACAGGATCTATAGGTACTGACACATAGAGGATCTCTAGGTGATGAACAACACAAGATCACTCGTGTAGTACCACATGGATTCCTAGAGCGGTTCTATGTGGGACCCTCAATCATAGACCTAAGAAGGATATCTTCCTCATGTCACAGCTATCAACTAGTTTCCTGCGCCAAAAATTTTCTTCTCCGAGAGGATCTGCTCCCCAATCCACTGTTCGATACTCCAACTACCATGAATTCCCAAGAAGAAGTATACCAAAGGAACACCATGTCATAGGGTTCTCAACGCAATATATGATGCGTCAATCAGACACCCGACCTGTATGTTATTAGTCATTTAGTCCTGAGGGCTCGGTTGGATTCGTGATCAATCTGACCTGACCTTTTCCCAATATTATCCAAATATCCAATGGGGTATACTCAAATGGAATGTCTGGCTCCTAGGTTTCCAGCACCATTGGCAGTTTTTCAATCAGATGCACGGTGCCAATGTTATGGTTGGTAGAGAGACAATTTCAATGTTGGCCTCGGTTTGGGCCAACCTGACCTAATTCGGAATGACCAGGCCTGCTGGTTCCGGCCCAACCCACTAGGACTGGGCCGACCGTGGTTGGTGTCCCTTCCCACGTTGGGTGGTGAAGAGGCCACAAGGGCAGCCTGAGGCCGTAGATAACGTAAACAATGCGATGGGGCCACGAGGGTCATGGGGTGGCGAGCCCTAGGGTGGGGCGTGAGGCCGTGGGGCGTTGAGTCCCGCAGGGGCTACGCGGGCAGCACGAGGCTGATGGGGGATATGGGGCGATGAGGCTGAGTGGAGATGCAGAGGACCACGAGGTGGCACGGAGGTCCGTGAGGCCGTAGGGCAGTGCGAAGAGACTACAGGGTGTGGCGGTAAGGAAGCCAGATGGCACGTCAAGCTGCTGGGTGGTGTGGCATGCCGCAGATGGCGGTGGCCTTGGGCGATGGTGGTCAGGTGCTGCGGTGGCCGTGGGGCATAGGTTTCCATAGGGAGGCGGTGGCCACGAGGGCCACAGGGTGGCGATGTCCATAGGGTAGTGGGGGACGCGTGTTTTCAGTAGCTGCGGGGCGGCGGTGGCCGTTGTGTGGTGTTGTTGCGCTGTCACCTTCGTTATGGACGACAGTAGTGCCGACCTCCATTCTCGAGTTCCATCGGTGCCAAACGTCAGCACCAATTTCTGTCACCATCACGAATAACACACCAATGAAGAATGATGAAGGGGTCAGCGCCATGATTTTTTGGCCCGCACCCTCCGCGATATAGCGGTAGCAAGCGGCTCATCAATATCGGGAATCAATAATGAAAAACTCTAAAATTTAATATGAATCATCGATAAACTCGTTTTGGTTGATCCGCGTTCACCATGCTTTCCATGAATGTGTAATTGAACCAAGAAAATTCATGTATTCAATAACCACCCCTACGTCATTGGGTTGGTTCATTGATGATTGTCTATAGGTAATTAGGTTATGTCATTGGGAATAGACGAACGCCGGGGATGTTAGATTTTCCTCAATCATCGGTTCGTTGAAATTTAAGACAGTCATCATCAATGAATGTCCTGAGGAAGAAGTTTGAGTCTAAGTCAATGTTCATCATTGGAATTATTTGTTTGAGAGATTTCTCCCAATCTCCTTCCTCCCAATTCCACCAATGAAGAGGTAGCCCAAATAATAGATCAAGTTATCTATTATGTTGTTGGCATAATTTTAAAATTGGTTTAAATAACTAATTGAGTTGATAAAATAAATTAAAATGGGTCGCACCATTGAAGTGGGGAAAGAGAAGAGGATTCTCCCCATTAATAGGGGAGTTCAAGGGGGTTTAATTATTATGTGGTCCCCACCACCAGACATCAATATGAGAGGTTTAGGCTCGGGTGGTCCCCATCACCATAACCATACATGGGAGGTTTACTTATGGCGGTCCCCATCTTTCAACATCCACCTTGGGTGTTCCAATGAGAAATAAAATAAAATTTCACGCAATTATTTATATTTTATTCTTACACTAAACCCCCAAAAAAATAAAATTCACACTCGACCTACTGTCGTCGAGGTGAAAGACTCCTTAAGTGAATTAGAGCTAGGTGAGTTCAAATGTGCCCTAATATTTCAATTCTGAGAACTGGTTCAAATGCTAAAAAAACCTGCTCACACGTTTACTAAACGTACCAGAAAAAAAGTTCAGAAATTCATTCAGGGCACAGCAGGCCTCAGAATCACACGCCTTCAATTTTCAAAGACTCATAAAATACCCATTTAATATAAAAAATACATGGTAATTATAGGTCGTTACATTCTCCCCACCTTAGGTATTTTTGGTCTCGTAAGCCAAAAATCAGACTAAGGAAAACAAGTGGGGATACTGAGAAAAAATATGAGCCTCCCACTCCCATGTTCTCTCCTCGAGGTTCTCGTGCTACCAGCGAACACGCCCTAGTGGTATCGACCGCCCATGATGTAACCGCTTCAATAAATCCTCAATCTCTACTTGAACCTCTGTAATAGTCACCCCATCGTCAACATCCAACTCTCTATGGTCGATGACATGGGAATGGTCATGCACGTATCTCCTCAGCTGGGTTACGTGGAAGATGTAGTACACCCGGTGAAACTGAGGTGGAAGAGCTAAGCGGAATGCCACCTCAACAACTTTGCTGATAACCTGAAAAGGTCCAATGAATGTCAGAGATAACATGTCTCCTCGGCCAAATCTCTACAAACCTAGTCGAGGTGAGACCCGTAGAAAGACATGGTCACCATCCTCGAACTCCATAGGTCTCCATCTCCTGTCTGCATAAGACTTATGCCTACAATGTGTTGTCTTCATCTGCTCCTAGATGATATGCACATTCTCTATGGTATCCCGTACCATCTATGGCCCCACTAGTGATATCTCCCCTGGGTCAACCCAGCACAAATATGATCTGCCAATTCTCCCATACAATGCCTCAAAAGGTGCCAACCCAATGGTGGAGTGATAGCTATTGTGGTATGCAGACACCAACAAGGGAAAGTGATCCTCCCCACTATGACTAAAGTTAAGGACAGAAGCACACAACAAGTCCTCGAGAGTCTAAATGGTCAGCTGAGTCTGGCCATCCATCTGAGGATGGAAGGTGATTCTCAAACGAAGTTGTGTATCGAAAGCCTCGTGAAACCCCTTCCATATCCAGGATGTAAACAATGTATCACAATAATAGATTATCCTCAAGGGTACTCCATGTAGCTACACAATATCCTTCTCATAGATGCATCCAAGGATCTCTACTGAACCCTATTCTGTGATAGGTAGGAAGTGGGATGACTTGGTGCTTCAGTCAACGATCACCTAGATAGAGTCATGTCCCCTAGATATAGGTTGATATCATGTCACGAAGTCCATGGATATCCCGTACCACATTCACTATGGGACTTCTAAAAGATGAAGCAAGCCTACTGGTACCTGATGCTCCACCATCACTTGGTGACAAGTGATACATTGAGAGACAAACACTACACTTTCATTCTTTATTCCTAGGTACCAGTGCTATCTTCGGAGATATAGGTACATCACTTCCACTCTTGGATGTACTGCTAGAGGGGATGTGTGGAAATCCCTCTACACTTCCTCCCATAGTGACACGGGTACCATGGTACGTCCTATAAATAGAATGAAGTTCTCCCCACCTTTATAATATCCATTAGGTGTCTGCCCTTTGGATATCTAAGCACATCGAGCCTTGGAGTCAGAGTTCCCATGTTGTGCCTCCTTGACTCACTGAAGAAGTGGTTGAGTGACTGAAGAAAATCTTCTCAATCACTATCCACAATGGATATCTGCAAAGCGACCAGCTGCTCGATCACCTTTTCTAGAAGTTGTATACCAGATCTCCGGCTAAGTGCATCTGCTACAACGTTCCCCTTCCCAGGAGTTTAGAATATCATGAATTCATAGTTCTGGATGAACTCAAGCCATCATTGTTGTCTCAGGTTCAGATCATTCTGGGAGATGATATACCTGAGACTTGTGTGATCAGAGTACACTATATAGTGTTCTCCCATCAAGTAATGTTGCCACATTGTCCCAGATAGGACCACTACTACAAACTCTAGGTCCGGGGTAGCGTAGTTTTTCTCATGTTGTCTCTACTATCGAGAACCATATGTGATCACTGCTTGCTCTAGCATCAGGACACATCCGAGTCTAGTCCCTAATGTGTCGTAGTAGACTACGTAACCTACAACCTCCACTGCAAGCCTCAAGATGGGGCCACTAGTCTGCCTATGGATCATCTCTTGAGAACTCCAATGGTATCACTCCGAACACACAAATGGTTTCCCCTTCTTCATCAATGCTTATAATGGTGCTAAAACTATGGAGGAATCTGGAACAAATCTTCGGTAGTATCCCACCTAACCCAGGAAACTCTGTATCTCTGTCACACTCCTAGGTGGCTCCAAATCGAGTACCACCTCAATCTTCGCTAGATCTACTGCAACTATAGCCTCCGATATGACATGCCCTAGAATGTGGTCCTCTCAAATCTAGAATTGGCACTTCAAGAGCATACCATAAAGCAGGTTCTCTTGGAGTGTGTATAGTGCTACCTACAAATGATAGGCAAGATTCTCATCAATAGACGAGTAAATCAAAATGTTGTTGATGAAGACAACTACAATGAGATAAGGATATGGTTGAATGATCATATTCATGAGTTCCATGAACAATTATGGAGTGTTGGTCAAGCCGAATGGAATAACCAAGAACTAATAATAGTTGTACCGATATCTAAGAGTCATCTTCTACACATCCTTATCTCTTACACTGAGGTGGTGATAGCCTGATCTTAGTTCTATCATAGAGAACCATCATGCTCTCTTTTGCTAATCAAAGAGGTCATCAATCCTCAGAGGTGGGTATTTTTTTCTTCACTATCAAATAGTTCAGGTGCCGATAGTCGACACAATGTCTAAAGCTCCCATCCCGATTCTTGGTGAACAAAATCAGAGCTACCCAAGGATATATACTGGGCTGAATGAATCCCTTCCCCTGCAAGTCCTCTATCTATACCTGCAGCTTAGGAAGCACAACATGAGCCATCCAATATGATGTTGTATATATCGGTGCTATCCTGAGGTAAAAGTCAATGTAAAATCCACCTCTCTACATTGAGGTAGACCTAGAATATCATTAGGGATGAAATCCACGCACTGTTCCACCACTACAGGATAAATCAGACTTTCCACAACAACTGCTTATAAGGTAAGCCTATCCAACTAATGAGTGATCTGCTATAGTCTCCCAAGGGTATGTCCATCCTATGCTACAATGGTGACCTTTTTTCCTGTGAAGGTAAACCTGGTCCCATCCATGTGGACACACTGCAATTTGTTCCAAATACAGTCAATCTGAGCATAGACTGTAAAAAACTATTCCATACCCATGATGGAATCATAGGGCCTCGACGCTGCTACTAAGAGATCCCAGGAGAAGCTATATCTTCCTAGAGAAAGCGCACATAGCCGACACCGGTGCGTAATCGTCGAATATGCTCTCGTAGGAGTCTTTATCCATAAGGATCAAGCCAACGACCCTGTCATAATATCCAAGCTCCGAACGAGTAAAGTGGAAATAAAAGAATGATTGGAGCCTGGGTATATAAGTACTTCATCTATGATAGAGTAGACAATGTTCTTACCTCGTATCATCTCCGGAGCACCTTGATCTTTGGCTTCACCTACCTAGAGCTGGGCTCTCCCTATACACATGCTCCCTATGGTCGGGGTGGAGCTCCTGGTGGTGGTGGACGTAACATATCAAATCATCGTCTACCGCCAGCTGCATAGCCAGCTCCTCTGCCACGTCAGCCTAAAGGTATGGCCCACTTGGACCTCTATTTCAACTGTCTTCTGCCATTTTCTAAAGACTCCTCTACATGATGAATGATACTGGGTCTCGCTCCTGTTGAAAGCTCAGCAAGGAAACTCTAACCTATGAGGGCTCTCTCTAACATGCCTGCCTACGTCGGGATGCTAAGTGAGATCATCAAATCCATGATATCTTGCCTGAGTCCCTTCTAGAAAGTCCAAGCCCTAATGAATGGGTCTCGAACCATAGTTGTGGTGTAGCGTGAGAGGTCAGTGATCCTCGCTGAGTACTGAGCCACAGTCATGCCGCACTAATGAAGATGAAGAAGCTCTTGTTTGTGTATTGCGTGATGAGTCGCTGGAAAAAAACTACTCAAAACATTCTCTCAAAGTCTTCCTAGAGAAGCATCACCTTGTCGTGATCCATGAGCATCAAGATCCACCATCAGCCTACTACTTCTGGTCAATGATTGATATTTAGGATCTTCATGAGATCGTTTGGTGTCCCCACCTGTCGAGAGACTCTCACCACGACCTCTATCAAATCCACAACCACCTATGGGTCCATCTCTCCCATGAACCTGGGTGGCCTCTCATGCTGGAACTTGTGAAATTCACCCCACCCGCGTGCACCCTCTTCCGTTGGGGCTAGTGGCATTGGTGTCCCAATGTGTAATGGTATCACTAGTGCCACTATAGGTTCCTCTACTGTAAGGGGACCCTACACAGAGGCCTCGTCACTCGGTGGGATATACATGCGTACAACTATCGGAACCATAGCTGCCTATATGTGTGGAGGAATCCTGAAAAGTAACAGGTGCACCACGGTCAATAAGTTATACCTAGTGAGATGACTCTAAGAAATCACAAAGAAAACTCTTTAAAACAGACATATAATCAGTGTTTTCTTTCACTTAGTTGGAAATCAGAAGTTAGGGTCCTCGTGTATGGATACGTCATTCACCAAACTAACACTGGATTACATAAACTAATAACCTCAATCACTATACATATCATTATTTCCAATAAAAAAAGACCAGAGTCATATGTTTTATGGTAGAACCAACTCCTCTGATACCAATTTTTCACGAACCATCCATCAGGGCTCATGCCATGACAACACAAATCCCACCTTCCATAGGCCATGGGCTCACGACTAGAACCGAAGGTATATTCCATAAAACAAGGAATGCATTGCCTTTATATCCTGTAACACACACAACCAACCACACATCATGATACGAACTCAAGTAAAATGAATAGAAAACAGAGTGAGTATAGTATGTTTAAGGGGCCAGAATACAAGCCCAACTGTAATGTACATGAAACTGAAAGTACAAGTAAACTGGAATAGCTCCTACGATCACCCATCTAAGGTCACCTACAAGGTACACCTCGTCTGAGGTCCACCTCTGATCTACCTCCATTCCAGGTACTCTCTTCCTCTTTCAGCGTTGTCCGTCGTCTACACCAAACACAATGAGGAGTGGGCATAACCTGTGTATGGGTGATTATAATGATACTTAGTAGGGACCATGAGAACATCATGGTCTCACAAAATCCACAATGGATAATCCAAAAACCATGAAATCCAATAACAACCCAATAAAGGTATATGCCCATACATAATCATATTTTATCCAGTATACCCATCTCAATCATGATAAAAACACATAGTCAAAATCAAAATCCCAAAGCACAATTGTTCCACAAAGGAAGGAATATCACGAAGGTAAGTACCACATAGGTACACCATGTTTGAGAATACAACCAAGGTATTACCATAAAGGAATGTACCGCATAAGTACAGACATAGCCCACGCCTGGTATAACTTCGGTATAGTAGTAGAGATGATTAGTTTTAACTACAAAATATTCATACTCTCTTAAGAGGAGGATCCACGAAGGATCGATATTCATCATCAATCACACATTGGATCTCTAGGTGCTGACCCACACTGGTTTGCCTGGTGCTGACCCACACATGATCGCTCGGTGCTGACCCACACATGATCGCTAAATGTTGACCCATACAGGATGGATATGTGCTGACCTACATAGTATCGATAGGTGCAGACCTGTATAGGATCACTTGGGTAGTCCCAATTGGATTCCTAAAGTGGTTTCATGTGGGACCATTATCACAGACCCACAAAGGATATCTTCCTCAAGTCTTAGCCAGCTACTGGATTCCCGTGTTAAGCTTGCTCGTCTCCGGGAGAGTCCTCTCCTCAAGCCACTGATCTATACAAAAACATCCACAATGTCTCATGAAGAAGTATCCCAAAGGACCTCAATGGAATAAGGTTCAAAATGAAATAGACGACACATCAATCAGACACCCAGTCTGTATGTTATTAGCCTTTTAGTTGTGAGGGCCCGGTTGGATTCGTGCTTGATCCAACCCAACTGTTTCCCAACATTATCCAAATCTCCATTGGGGTATACTCAAAGGGACTCTCTTTCTTAACGGTTTTCAGTTCCACAGGTGTTTCATCAATCAGATGCCCACTTCCAATGTTATTTCCAGTAGAGCAAAATGTTTGAAGTCGGAACGGGTCTGGTCCACCCTGATTAGACAGACCCGGCCCGACCCAGCCCGCTAGGTCCTGGCCGACCCACTGGTTCCCGCCTAGCCGCAAAGGTCGGCCCATCCCCTACAGGGCGGAATGGAGTCGGCGAGGGTGGCATGAGGCCGAGTAGGCCGCAAGGGGGACGCGAGGGTTATAGGGGATCCATGATGCCGCGGGGCTGCGAGGTCCGTGGGGGCCACGAGGGTGGCGTGTGGCGGTGGGGTGGGGGCTGCAAGGGCCATAGGATAGTGAGTATGTGGTGAAACGTGGAGGTCCATGGGGCAACAAGGTAGTGGGGTGGTGCGGAGGGCCACGAGGCGGTGAGGCCACAGAGGGTGGAGGCCGCAGGGGGGTGATTACCATGGGTGGCAGGGGTCGCAGCGCAACGTGGGACATGGAGTGGTGCTATTGCGCCATTTCCTTTTTCATGGCCGAAGCGGGTACCGACCACCGTTCTCGAGTTCCACCAGTGCCAAACGCTGACACTGGTCACCGTCACCATCACAAAGTACCCACCAAAGATGAACGACAGAGGTTTCAGGCCATGTTTGTTTGGCCTACACCCTCCGCATTAGAGCGGTAGCAAGATGATAATCAAAATTAGGAATCAAAAATGAAAAACTCTACTATTTAATACAAATTGTGGATAAACTCATTTTGGTTGATCCACATTTGAATATTTTCAAAGAACCAGGAATATAACCTTGGAAATTAATGTATTCAATAACAGCCCCTACCTCGTTCAGTTGATTCATTGATTATTGTCCATGGGGAAGGAGATGATGTCATTGGAAATTGGGAGACATCAGTGACTTTGGCATTTCCTTGATCATCGGACCATTGACGTTGAAGATGTTACTCATTAAATAAAGTCTTGAGGAAGAAGTCGGAGTTGAAGTTGGCATTCTTCGTTGGAATTCTTCGATGTAGAGCATTCTCCTAAGGCTCATTCCTCCCAATTCCACCAAAATGAAGAGGTAGCCCAAATAATATATTAAGTTATCTATTACGTTGTTTGAATAATTTTCATATTGGTTTAGATAATTAATTGAGTTTATATAATTAATTAGATAGGGTGGAACCATTAATGTGGGGAAGCTCAAGTGGTTTCTCCCAATTATGAGGGGAGTTCATGGGGTATTAAGTCTCAGGTGGTCCTCACCATAGGATATAAATTGGGGAGGTTTAGGCTTGGGTGGTCCCCACGCCCATAACATCACATGGGAGTTTTACTTCTGGCGGTCCCAACCTCTCAACATCCACATGGGATGTTCCATAGAAAAATAAAATAATATGTTACACAATTTTAAATTATTTTATTCTTTCTCAAAAAACCCAAAAAAATAACATTCACCCTTGACCAATATCCTTTGAGGTGAAAGTATCCTTAAGTGAATACTGGTTCTACGAGTTCAACAGTGTCCTCATATTTTAATTCCGAACACCGGTTCAAATGTTACAAAAACCCACTCTCATGTTTACTGAACGTACTTGAATAAATGTTCAAAAATTCATTCTTGGCACTTCGGGCCTTAGAATCATGTGCCATCAATTTTCACGGACTCGTAAAATTCTCCATTAATAAAAAAATTTACATGAAAATTCCTAGTCTTTACAGAGAATTTTATAAATTCCATTTTTCAGTATGAGGTAGAATAGTCCTTAGACAAAAAAATTTCAATGTACAACATCACTTTCTACCCAGTAATGATCAATTATTTAAAAGAGTTACCAAATCCCACAACCATGAAGGGTAGAAGGAGGTTTCTAGGACAGATATCCTTCTATCATTAATTTTCAAATGTTCATCCAAAAATTGATCTAATATTGACACACATACTATCAATGGATTCTTTTTCAAAATTCATTGTTGAATTTTCATAGGAATGTTAGTATATAAAAAATGACAGTGTTCATCGCGATCACTATATCACTTTTTGGAAAAATTCATCGAGAGGTTTTTTATTATGAATGAATTCACTATGAGTGTAGTTTTATGAAATATGTTTAGATCTATTATTATAATAATTTAATATGGGAGTCATACTCTAAATGATTCATCAACTAAATATATAACATTAGAGAAATAGATTCAAGTAGATATATTTTCTTTTGAAAAAATGGTGTCATACCATTTTCTCTTTGGAATAGTGGTATGCACAAAACATGAAACAATGAAATACCTAAATATAAAATGGACTGAAAAACATGTTTGATATGGTGGATGCAGTTTCTCCAAGTACTTCACATCATCATCATAAACCTTAATGGGACTGAATATATTATTTCATACCATATTTCTAGATGACAACTACAAAATATTTTGGATGATGATGTGTTGATAATTATTGAACACAACTCTGATGATACACTATTCAATGTGGATGTGAACTAAAATCTATAGTTTTCTAATATACCAAAAATTCTGGACAAAAGGTACCTCTATCCACACTTTTATTTTAAATAATGGATGAAATTTTTATCTAATGTTTTATATTATATATTGGGATGAACCACTACTATTCAAACACTTGTTTGATGTTTTAATGTGATAGTATATTCAATTTGATATGATCTGATGTGTACTAAAATTATGTTTTACATAACCGGTTATAAGATATCATCCACCTAATCATACCATAAATTAAATTCTTCAATGTGGATTATTTTATCCAACAATCCCTTGAGATGCACGAATCTTAATGAAAATATTGAAATGATTTTAGGTAATAGGAATAATTAGAAAACATAATAAACTAAAAAAAAATTCCACCTTAAAATTGAAATCATCATTTTTTAGTTAATTTATTTAATGGTCCTGTTTTCCAATGTCCATGGAATGTTGTGCATCTTGGTTGGTGTGGACTACATTTCAATGTGGAAATATGCATATGCTACCTCCCTTGAGAAAAATCATCCTTTCAATCTCTAAATATATGTTTTCCCTAATTTTTATTCCCTAATTACAAGTTAGTTAAAAGGGAACAAAAATCATCAATACATCCATATATGGGACACCTGGATATTAAAGAATTCAATACATTATTAAGACTCTCTTGTACCCACAAACTACTGGGAAGGTGGAAGTTCTAAACTAAATGATAAAAGAGATTTTGGAAATGAAATTAAATAAAATACCAAAATATTAGTGTATCAAATGTGGTGAATAACATATAGAATATCTCATTAATTATAATCCACCAATCGACACACCTCCTTTATGACTTTTCTAGAGAAAACCAAGCCACATTTCTGAAAAATTATAACTCTTCATTGTTAAGGAAATAAACAAGTTAAAAGTAGATACTCAAATATTAGGGAAAATGTTTTATTAAATTGGATGATATAAAGTAAATCATAATGGTGGAATAAGAAAATGAAATAAAATTATAAATAAAATTCAAAATAGTGGAATGACTTACATATCATGTGGAGTATATTCATTGAGAGTAAAATGGTATATTGTTCAATTTTTTATCAAAAATAATCCTTGAAATATGAATCTGGATAGAAGAGTTCATTTTAATATATTAAATTCTTCATGTATGGAACTATAGATATTCAATGAGGAGATAGAAACCCTTTGTAGTCATGGGTGTGTGCTACCAAATTATTCAGGCACCATATCGTGATTAATGTGTGAAATATTTATAATTCACTTAACTGTAGGGGAAGACTATATAAATATTTAAAATGAATTACTAGATGGTATGTAACCTAGGGTTGTTTTCATTATGATGTTAATGATCATGGAATCTTGGTTTTCTCACAGTCTCTATTAGAATGCTCCAAAATAAAGTACAACATAAATTAATTATTTATGATGTTAATTTCACTATGTTAAAACAATTTCACACTCCCGGAATATGGATAAAATCATCATTATACAATATACATTTCTCAGCCATAAAATTTTAAACCATAAAACCTTATACTTGGTCCACAAATTCTCATTACTTTACACTTCTTCTAAAGCTTTTTTTGTCAACCCAACATCCACTCATCCTCCTTTATCCTATGTCTCCCCTCCTACTCCTCATCCTCCTTATCATTATTGTCTAAATCATCCATAGCTATTATATCCCCCTTATTGCATTCACTATCAGTAAATGTGGGAGAAACCTTCCAGTACTTCCAACAAACATAACATTCGAGGGAAAATACACCCTATGGTCATACATTCAATGAAGACTCCCCTATATCACCACAAACAATATAGCATTTCATCTGCCACACCTCCATATAATATTTAGCCTCCCAATATGTGTCCTATCACTCTTAGGGTACTTCCTCACCTTCTCTAATTCACCCATTACAATAGATTATAGAACCACTACATCTGTTATGATTTGGCCTATTTTCTTGGAAAATCCTATTCAATCAATTATCATTTTGGATTTGGATATCTTTCATATGATCCTCATATATGAGGAGGTCATGGAGCCCCTAAAATGGATTCAACTATAACATATTTTTATGTTCATAGAAGATATTTATTATTATCTCCTCAATTTTTTCTTGACTCTTTCTACCCTAGTAATTATTCTTATCACAACATTGATGGAAGGCTAGATATAGTTGACTATGTAAGGTGATTTAGGGGTAGGTATTGGAATTTTTTAATTATACTTCACCACCTCTCATTCTTACACTTCTTTACATTAATATTCAAAAATGACATATACATTGAATAGTTAGGATATGATATAACATTACACAATGATAATTCATGATCCTCCCTGAATGGAAAGAACCCATTTTAAGGGTGATTCTATGATGACTATGCACCGTGGTTTATCTAATGCATTTTTTTCTTAGTGAAAATACCTTGGGGATATCATGTTGAATTATGTGTAGATTCTACCCACTGTTATGAACTTCCCATCAATGAACATGACCAAAAAAATTTCACTTAATTATGTGGTTTAGGCATAGTGTAGGCATGATACACTTATGGGAGTCTCCTTCATAACACATCAGGGATTGAACATTGGTATTTTAGAGTCCTATAGTTCCCATATAATAACTCAACCATATACTATCTGTAAAACCCTAATATTTTATGAGATATATTATTTTTAATTTGTTTGATGTATTCTATTATACACTATACTAAGATTAGCTTGTACTACACACAACACCATATTATCTTGCAATATATGCAACACATTTCTATCCTTGTGTTACACAAAATTTCAAGTTTGTTTTGTGGAAATTATTCTACGCAACATAAAATATAGATTTTGTTTAATGTATAAATGAAACAAGTTTTGATTATTTTATATGAAACACCAAAAAGAGATTTCAATACACACAACCCTAACATGGATTTCGTTACAAACAATCAAGACCTTCTTCGATAGCGTGTGTAGTACGCAATACCGAGAGTCACTAAACGAGATATTATTATAATATTATTATGAACTAGCCATTGTTAATAGTAATACCCACTTTTTGAAATTTTATAAATTATATCTTTCAAAATGGACTTCATTTTTGGATTCAGAATATCACAATTAACCAGGGGTGAATTTTTGGTATTTTTCTAAAAACATTCAATTTTTTATGAATAGTGAAAACACATGGTTACTATTTAAAAACTGACTTTTTATTTAAATAAGTATTTATTTTATTTAAATTTATTTTAGGAAAAAATTGATACATAATACCTATATATGTTCAATTTAATTCATTGGAGTCATTTTATAATAATTTTAGATATATAAAATTTTATTGAACTTTTCACCGTCTTTTACCCACCTCACAGGATAATTTTAAATTTTACATAAAACATAATTTTACCGCTTATGTGAGTGGAATTTTGAAAAACTGAGAGACATTGTTAATATCAAGGTGTAAAATGTTGTTCAATAACATGAAAATAATTTTTTGTGAATAGTAACTTTTTACTTTTATTACCACAGTTAAAAGTAAATAGGATAATTAAGGGTAAAAATGATATTATTATTACCCTAACAGATGTCCTAATTCTATTGGATAAGTGTAATTCGACCAAAAACAACTTTATAAATAAAATATTACCCATTAGGCCCACATGGATTAGATTAGGAAACTTATTATTATTTTATTTATAGAAGAGTTAGAAGAGTTAAAATCAAAGTTTAATAACTAAAAAATTTTTAATGTAGGGTTATAAAAAATATAAATTCGACTATAAATATTCATTAATAAGATAAGACGATTTACTACATAATGATATTTTATTTATAATTTATATAAATTAAATAAATTTAATTTATTAATGGCGCAATGATGATGTGGTAATTACATTAATAATGAAATATTAACATAATTGATATTATAAAAACCGAAATAAATGTAATTTGAGTCTTGACATTTATTAAAGTAATTTAATAGGTCAATATGACAAGTTTTTATTTATTTAATAAATTGTTTTCGAACTAATCATGTTGTTATGATTTTCACAAGAATAAATTACCAAATAGTGTCAAAAGTGACATAAAATTGTTTTTTTTTAAAATATTATATTATTAATTTTAATTCTATTCCTAAAAATATAAATTCCAGCCGAATGACATAGATAAAGTTATATATATTAATAATGAACCACTAGGGGTTCTTTTGGATTGTTATATTATGTTTATTAACCATATAGTGTAGGAAAACAAGAAGACACGATAAAAGTTAAAATATTTAACTTTGAGTTGAATATAAATGGTAAGGTTAAAATAGTAACATAAACTTATCTAAAACCTATTGGTTGAGAGGATTTTGTCCCAGCCCACATTATCTTAGAAATAAATCAATTTGGAGCTATTATAAACCGAATATGATTTTATTATAAAATAATATTTTAAATATTTACTAAGGTGCCCCTCTCCTCTCTTATAAAAGGGCACCTCCTCCCTCCCCTCTTTACAAAATTTTGAGCATTAAAGCTCAGCCAACCCTCTGCCCATTTCTCTTCTCAACATCCATAGAATCATTATAGTGGTTTTGTTCTCCTCAAAAGTCTAACTCTAGTGCCTTAAGAGGATGCTTAAAAGAGGTGCGTCGAATAAGAGGTAATCTATTCTACCGATTCTTTCAAGTTTTATTTCTTCTTCAACATCTTATTCTTTAGTTTATTAATTATAAAGTAATAAAATCAGTATCACTAATATACTGATATGTTATTATAAATATAAAACAACCCCATTTCACCTTCTATCCATCCTATAGAAAACGAAATCACCGTGCGTGTGTACGTACAAAATACCGTCTATACGCAGTGGTATAAACTTTTTTTCCACCCCCATATTACTTGGATGGCTATAATGGTGTAAAGAATAACTATATATAGTTATTATAACATCATACTGATTCGGATATATTATATCATCCACTTTAATTGAAATAAAAAATTATGGGAATGATATCATCGCTCGTGCGTACGTACAGATTACCGTCTCCACTACGCGATGAGATTCACTGTCCACGTTAAACCGTCAAGAATGATTATAAAGTATATATAATGAATAATAAAGAAATATATGACATGATAAATCTAATAGATTTATGTATATATATATATATACATATATAAATGTGTGTCATATACATACTTCCATTCAAGTTAATAAGGAAAGGAAAACAGCATTCATGCGTACGTATGACCTACCATCTCCATGAACGAGGTATTTCATTTCATTTGTATATCTATTATATATATATATAGTAAATATATATGATATAAAAATATTTGATTACATTCTGAATGTAAGTAGATCATGATATACATAATAATAAAATCATGCACAATAAGTCCAACACGTACGATAATAAAATGTTTTTAAACAAAACGATGCTTTAATAAAAAATTTACAAAACAACGGGTAATATAAAGTAATAATAAACCATATATGATATCATAACAATTAATATGATTATGTAATAATTCAATGACTTTATTTTAATCATTATACAGGAGGTTCAAATACGTACGATGTATATTGGACCTAATGTATGTGATAATTTTTCCAATATCGTTTCTATCCGAGATTGTTTATTCGTAAGTATTTACTAGGGTTATATTTATCATCCATGTACCTGTTTTATAAAAAATGTTTTCATGTATTTTTGAAGTTATTTTTATAAATTATTGACTTTTACAACATGGTATGTAAGGAATCTTTATTTTTTATACTATACGAGGTAATTTTTGACTTTTTCGGAAAAAGTATGAGAAGAATGATTTTTTACTTATATGGCATGAATGGATTTTTATGGTTTCATGACAAATTATTTTCATTAAGCTTCATGTACAATATTTCATTACTATTCTATACAAAATCCTTTTATTTTAAAATTTGATGTCATTTTGTGAAAAGAAAATGATTTTGAATAAGAAAGGATATTTTTCTCAAGAATTCATTTCAAGTGTTTAATCAAAATCATTTTCCATCTATGATGAAATTATTTCATATATGTATGTTTCAAGTATAATATCTCTATGATTTAACTGGTTTCACGTTTCTTATGATGAAATGATATCCAATTGTTTTATATGGATTATGTTATGAAGGGATGATGTTTTTGAATCCCATTTTATTCATTGGGTTATGATGAATGATTTATGTTAATGTTGTTGAACACATATGAATGATTTCATTATGAGATGGAAGGGTCCTATATCTCCCTACAATGTATTGGGTAATGATTTATAACTCATGAGATAGACATGGTTGGAATGGTATGTTAATCTGGTTCAGTGATACAGGACTGGAATGAGGAGTGAACTCAATTCAGAAAGGGACTTTGTCCACAAAGATGGTCTTGGCAGAAATGCCTTGGCTACTATGGAAATCATATCATGTGCTTAATGGTTTTCCACAATTCCATGTTTTATTCCCATGCTATTTTATAATGATTTATGTTCCTTTATTATATATGCCTCACGTACTTCCAAGATTTATGTCTTTGCTCATGATTTTTATGTTTAGATTTAACGTACAAGTTTTTGAATTCAAAATTTTATGCATTGTTTTATATTCTCTATGATTACCCTTACTGAGCATTTGAGCACACCCTTTTTATGTTTTCTTTTCCCCAGGATATTAAACAAGGTTTTAGGTAAGAAAACAAAAGGGGAAGATCTTTATGGGAGATGTTGAAGATCATTCACCATGATTAGAAGACTATTTTTCCAAGTTTCCAAAGACACTAAACTATTACGTTCCATGTGTGTTTGTTTGTTTATATATTAAGTATTCCTCAAAAGTAATGTAATGTCTATGTACATTAAGCCCAGGTCTATATAGTTGGTATTAGAGGAAATGTTTAGTTATCCTTTGAAAACTAGGATGAGAAGACATTAGTGAAATCCCTAGAGATATTTCAAAGGTATTTCTAGGGATGTACCTAAAGATAAGGATATGTATAGGTTATAGTCTTAGAAGTACGGAAAAGATATTAGAATTAAACCTAAAATGTTATATATTGAAGGTACTCTAACTTGATTATGATTTTTTCCTCTCACACTATTCTTTTTGGATTTTTTAAAATGGCTGGAAACAGGAAGATTCACAAAAATGGAGGATATGATAGACAATGGAATGATATTCTTCATGAGCAACCAAATGAAATTGGATTTGGAAGTACACATATAGTTAATATGCCTAATCCGCAATCTCATAATATGATCAATAATCTCAACTTTGGTAAGTATACCGACTCAGCTAATAAGAGAAAGATTGAGTTTCAAGACGATCATAGAGGAAAGAAAGTTCAATTCCCCTCATGTAAATCATGAGGGAAGAGGCATCAGATAGAATGTTTCATACGAAATGGAAGATGCTTGGGGTGTGGAAAAGAAGGACACAATTCCAGTAATTTTAATGGAAAAGGTTCATTAATCAAAATGTACAAGGATAATGGTATTACTAAGACATCAAAAATGGTTAAATGTTTTAAATGTGGAATGTACATGCATTATGAAAACCAATTCCCTAAGGTAAAATCTCATGATGAGAATTAAGATGGTCATATATGTAGTATTTATGTGGATGATGATGAAGAGACTACAAATGATATATGAGATGAAATAAGTTTTGAAGCTTGGTCAATGGTTTATGACAGTTGTGGAATGATTTCATGTTTATCAAGAATAATGTATGGTACTATGGAATAATGAAACATCTAAGGATTGTTACGTTATTCCTTTTCCTAATTTATTTGAAAGTGTATGTTGAATGGTACTGGTAAACATGAATGGTTTTTCAAATATATTTGTAAAGAAGATTATATGGACATAATGAAGGGATAAAGAGATGGTGAGATGTTTGATAGTATTAATGATATCATGACTGATATAAGGACAATGTGATATCATGATTTGAATATATAGAAATTTTGGGATTTTGGTATTTGGAAAGAGTTAACTTTTGACAGCATTCATGTTACCACTAATGGGTATTAATTTTTCAAGAGAATACATGATTAAGGTATTCACATATTTGGAATGTGACCAACATAATATATCTTATGATATATGGGAGATAAATGATGGTATTCACAATCTTGGTAGATGTCCTTTCGAGTAATCGTTTTCTTTATACTCTGAACTTAGACAGAAATATTTTGGATAAGCCTAATGATTGGAATGAATTAAGTTATACATATGATAGTATTGTTTAAGGCTAGAACTGTTTTTGATATAATTGCAGGAATTTTATAATAATGTAGTTTTAGAAAAAGGGACAACCTACAGGATGAGCAACAACCCATCGCGTCGGACAAGGCTGTGGGAATCCAAACCACAACCAAAGTGAGACATGCCTTTATCACCTACCACTGGCCTATAGGAAGTCCCTTGTTAGTAGAAAATAGTTTTATTTTATTAATCAGTATGATATAAGAAGTATAATCTCATTTTTGGAATCATATATGGTTAACCTCAAAATATATGGACTTATGTATATTTGATAACTTTTTCTTACCTTTTGTTTGAGACAGATAGAATGACCCATCATTCTATCCCATGATCTGCTAACACTTCAAGAATGAAAAATTCAACTTCAATTCTTAAAGTGATGAATTTGAAATTGTTCAAGGCATGAATATTGGTGAGATAGTACTGAAATAAAGTAAGTATTTTTTTCATTCAAATTCTTCAACATTAGGGAAATGATCTTGAAAACCAAAAAATTTGTCCTAGTGCCCTTATATCTGATGAATTAGATGGTACCTTAGATAATCACACATTTATGGCTTTGTGATTTATGGATTTTTCATGGCCATGTTCTCTACCAATCTCCATCAGAACATGATTTTATAATTTCTCTTCCATATCCATATATTCCCCTATGTTGTCCTATGTGGAAACCCAATGCTGAGTTACTTTGGGTTTCGATTTTGATTCTCACTTTCATTTTTAAAATGAAGTTTTAGTAATCCATTTTACGTTGTGGGTTTCTATGAAAGAAAATTTCAAGTATTATACCATTTATAACCCCAAAGAATTTTAAGGGGGAAATTAATTTTAAGGGGGTAGAATTTAACAGCCAGAGATTTTATGAGATATATTATTTTTAATTTATTTTATGTATTCTTTTATACACTACACGAAGATTAGCTTGTACTATACGCAACATCGTATTAGCTTGTAGTATACGCAACACTATTCTAGGCTCGTGTGACACACAACTTGATGTTCATTTTGTGGAAATTATTCTATGTAACATTAATTATCGATTTTTTTATTGTATAAATGAAATATGATTTTGATTATGTTATACGAAACACCAAAAAGAGCTTTCACTACACACAACCTTGACTTGGCTGGTATTACACGCAATCGAGTCCTTCATTGATAGCGTGTGTATTACGTAATACTGAGTTTCACTAAATGAGATATTATTATAATATTAATATGAACTAACCGTTATGAATATTAATATCGACTTTATTAGATTTTATAAATTTAGTATTTCAAATTGGACTTCATTTTTGGATTCCAAATATCGAAGATGGCCTAGGGTGAATATTTTTTATTTTTCTGCAAAATTTCAATTTTGATTAATAGTGGAAACACTTGGTTACTATTTAAAAACTGACATTTTATTTAAATAATTATTTATTTTATTTAAATTTATTTTAGGTCAAAATTGATACATAATACATATATATGTTAAATATAATTCATTGGACTCATTTTATAAGAATTTTAGATATATAAAAATTTTAATGAACTTTTCACCGTCTTTTAACCACCTCTTAGGAGAATTTGGAAATTTAAATAAAAATTAATTTTACTAAATCTGTGAGTGGAATTTCGAAAATCCTAGGGACATGGTTAATATGAAGGATTAAAATTTGGTTTAATAAGATAAAATTAATTTTTGGTGAATAGTAACTTTTTACTTTTATTTACCAAGGTTAAAAGTAAATAGGATAATTAATGGTAAAAATTATATTATTATTACCCTAACACATGCCCTATTTCTATTGGAGAAATGTAATTAGACCAAAAACAACCTTAGGAATAATATATTACCCTTTAGGTTCACATGGTTAAGATTACGACATTTATTAATATTTTATTTAAAGAAGAGTTAAAAGATTTAAAATCAAAGATTAATAACTAAATCATTTTTCATATAGGGTTATACATAAGATAAATTCGACTATAAATATTAACTATAATGATAAAAAGATCTACTACATAATGTTTTTTTATTTATAATTTTTAGACATTTAATAATTTAATTTATTTATGACACAATGATGATGTAGTAATTACCATATTAATGAAATATTAACATAATTGATATTATAAATAACCAAATACATGTAATTGGAGTCTTTTTATGAATTAAAATAATTTTATAGGTTAATATGAAAAGTTAGTATTTATTTAAGTAATTTTTTTCAAACTAACCATGTTGTTATAATTTTCAAGAAAATAAATTACCAAATTATGTCAAAATTGACATAAAAGGGTTTTAAAAAAATATTACATTATTAATTGTTATTGTTTTACTAAAAATATACTGTTCAACCAAATGACATATATAAGGTTATATATATTAATAATAAACCACTTGGGGTTCTTTTGTCTTGTTATAGTCTGTTTATTAACCATATAGTGTAAGAAAACAAGAAGACACGGTAAAAGATAAATTATTTAACTTAGAGTTAAATCAAAATGATAAGCTTAAAATAGTAACCTAAACATCTCTAAAACATATTGGTTGAGAGTATTTCAACCCATCCCCACTTTATCTTCGAAATAATTAAATTTAGAGCTATTATAAAATTAATATGACTTTATTATAAAATAATATTCTAAAGTCTTTCCTAAGGTGCCCCTCTCCTCCCTTATAAAAGGGCACCACCTCCCTCTCCTCTTTACACAATTTTGAGCCATCAAGCTTGGATAACCCTGAAAATTTCCATTCTAAACTTCCCTAGAAATGTTATAGAGGTTATGTTCTCCTCAATAGACCAACTCTAGTGCCTAAGAGGAAGATTAAAAGAGGTGTGTCGACGAAGAGGTAATCTCTTCTACCGATTCATTCTTGTTTTCATTCTTCTTCAACTTCTTCATCATTAGTTGTTTCTTATAAATTAATAAAATCAGTATCAATTATATACTTATATGTTATTATAAATATGAAACAACCCCATTTCACCTTCTATATATCCTACTAAAAATGAAATCACCGCACAAGCGTACGTACGGAATACCATCTCCATGCCGTCGTGTAATATGTTTTTCTACCACCACATTAGTTGGATGGGTATTATGGTGTAAATAATAACTATATATAGTTATTATAACATCATAATGATTCTGAGATATTATATCATCCACTCCAATTAAATTCAATAATTATGGGAATGATATCATCGCTCGTGCGTACGTACGGATTACCGTCTCCACGACGCGATGAGATTCATTCTCCATGTTAACCATTAAAGAATGATTATAAATTATATATAATTAATAATAATGAAAGATATGACATGATAAAGCTACTTTATTTATGTATATATATATGTGTGTAATATACTTACTTCTATTCAAGTCAATAAGGAAAGGAAAACAACATTCATGCATACGTACGGCCTACCGTCTCCATGAACAGTGTATTTCATTTAATTTATCTATCTATTATATATATATATACTGAATATATATGATATAACAATCTTTATTTACATTATATATGTAATTAGATCATTATATAAGTAATAATAGTATCATGAACAACAAGTCCAAACACGTACGATAAATAAAACAATTTTACCCAAAACACTGCTTTAACATGTAATTTACAAAAGAACGGGTTATATAAAGTAATATGTAAACAATATATGATATAATAACAATGAATATGATTCTGAAATAAGTCAATGACATTATATGAATAATTATATAGGAGGTTTAGATATGTATGAAGCATATCAGACCTAAGGTATGGGATAACTTTTCCAATATCATTTTTTTCTGAGATTGTTTTTTCATAAGTATTTAATGGGGTTATAATTTTCATCCATGCCCCTATTTTATAAAAAATGGTTCCATATATTTTTGAAGTCCTTTTTAACAATTTTTTACTTTTAAAACATCGAATTTAAGGAATCTTTCTTTTGTTTACTATACGATGTACTTTTTTACTTTTCCAACAAAAGTACGAGAAGAATGTTTTTTTACTTATATGACACTAATGGATTTTTACGGTTTCATAATGCCTTATTTTCATGATGCCTCCTGTAAAATATTTCATGAATTCTCTCAACAATATCCTTTTATTTTATAACTTCATGTCATTTTGTGAGAAGAAAATGTTTTTTATTAAGAAAATATATTTTCCTCATGAATTCATTTCAAGTGTTTTATCAAACCCATTTTATATCTAAGATGAAATTATTTCATATGTGTGTGTTTGAAGTATAATGTCTCTATGATTTACAAGGTTTCAATTTTCTTAGGATGAAATGATATCCATTTTTTTATATTGATTATGTTATGATGGGATGATTTTTATGAAACCGGTTTTATTCTTTGGGTTATGATGAATGATTTATGTTTATATTGTGTCACACATTAGAATGATTTCATTATTATATGGTTGGGAACTATATCACCCTCTAATTCATTGGGTAATGATTTATATCACGTGAAATAGACATAGATGCAATGGTATGTTATTCAGGTTCAGTGATACAGGACTGGAACGAGGAGTGAACTCGATTCAGAAATGGAATTTGTCCACTACGATGGTCTTAGCAGCAATGCCTTGGCTAATATGGAAATCATATCATGTGCTTAATGGTTTCCCACAATTTTATGTTTTGTTACCTTGATATTTTATCATTATTGATGTTTCTTTATGATATATTCCTCACGTACTTTAATAATTTATATCTTTACTCATGATTTTGATATTTAGATTTGATGTTCATGTTTTTGAATTCAAATGTTTATGGATTGTTTTATGTTCTCTATGTTTACCCTTACTGAGCATTTGAGATCACCTTTTTTATGTTTTTTTTCACTAGTTTATAATGAATTCATATAGGTAAGAATAAAATGGGGAAGATCTTTATGGTAGATGTTGATTATCTTTCACCATGATTAGAAGATTATTTTTCTGAAATTCCAAAGACACTAAAATATTACAATCCTTGGGTGTTTGTTTTTTTATGTATTATGTTTTCTGAAAAAGTAATTTAATGTCCATGTATGTCAAGCATGGGTCTCTACACTCTCCATCAACTCTGTCATTCTATAGAAATGGGGAAACTCAAAAATATGTAAACTAATTATTATGGGGATCAGAGAAATGCCATGTCCACCATTAAGGCAGCTACCCATAGTCCCTCTATATCCTCATCATTATTGACTAATCAAATTAATTTTGACAAGACTAGGGCCTCTTCTACTACCCAGTCAGAGCCATCATAATTCACCGATGTAGTGTTTATGATATAGTATTGGGGGATAATATGTTTCAATATGGATAATATTCATTATATGTGATGTTTTCTATAGATAACCTTTCATAATCCGTAAAACACTTCCTTTATCATCTCCACCCCATAATATTATTCCACTAAAAACTATTAAAACCACCCACCCTCACCCTTTTATTGATGTTTCAACATCTAGTTACATTCTTATTCCATCCACTATAACACTTGTAGTTCATTATAAGATTACCCTCCCAATATCAATGATCATTATTCTAAGAGTTATTTCAATGTAGAGTGTGATCAATGGTAAATGGGACCCTATTTCATGAGTCTAAATGCAATTCCATTCGTCTATCCAAATTATATTCAAATATCCTCCCCATAGATCAACACATCACCTCCTACAATTTATATCCCCTCCACAAAATTTAGTAATGAAAAAATATTCTAGAACACTAAAACCAATTATTTTTGTTGATCCTTCTTCCATATGAACTCATCCCTACATTGAAATGACATGGTAGATCAAGCCACCCAGCACTAGATAGGGGAGAACAAAAGCTAATCATAGAGACACTTTCCTCTCATCTTTGTGGTTATCCAATAGATCCCTTCCCTATATTAACAAATTATGTGTTTAGTTTTTGATAAATTATATTCCATGCCATACATTGATATATTTTTTATTCATTTTAGAATAGATAAAAAAATTTCCAATGGTAATCACTTATGTTATAATTACTAAATATGCATCTAGTTCTCTATTCCTATGTCATATTCTTATCCTATTAGTGATGATGGACCTTTTAGGCTTCCATTTGGCCTTACCCATGAGGTTTTCCTCCTATTGATAGGATTCAGGGAAACCCTAGGAGATCCATCAGGTATCAATTTACACGCTTCCCTTACCCCATGAGAGATTTAGAAATACAATTTTTAAGGAGTTGAATCCTACCAAAAGACACTCAGATAAAAATATAAATACATCCCATTCATTGAAGAGATCATGGAACATGTATCTTGTTGAATAATAAAATAGATCCATATCTGACTATATTTCTAGTGACATAGATCTAAGCTATTTATGTGAGGATAAAGATTTAAATTATTTTGAGTCATTGTGGGGTATGTAGTGTTATTTTTTTTCAACTAATAGGTTTATTTTATTTGATTTAATTAGGTCCAATATTTAATCTATCCAATTAACATACATACATATATATATATATATGATAATATCCCATTTTTACTATTATAAACTCTGGCCCATTTTCTACTTTCATATTGTATAATTCTTTTTAAATAATATTTTATCATGTTCTTGTGTGCATTGTTTTCTAAAAATATTGTAGGTATTATAGTATTGCATCACTATATGAAATTTCCCCGAATATAATGTCATTTATTGAAGAAAAATAATTATTCCCTATCGTAATTTCATTATAGAGATTAAAAATATGTCTATGTTGTCGTTATTATATCTTCCACTATTAATACTAAAAATGTGAACACTATTTCTTATTATGTTTGGGGGAATATTCATGATTTGTATTTCATTTACACTTGGATATTTTCCAATACCCATTAGTATGAGATATATTTTTTATTATAATCATGTGTTGAAATGAAATAGAAATGTACCAAAGTAAATAAATTGGAATCATTAAATAGAAATTATAAAAATCCTTAATATATTTATGCTGAAACTTTTAGCATGAATAATGAGTTGTGTAATTTAATTCAAAAGTCTGAATCACTTAAATCATTTTTTATAAACTTACTATCAGTCACGATGCCCAATGTAATTAACCTACTCTAGTATTTCCATTCCCCACAGTATTATATAACTAAATTTTACCAGTATTTCGATCATATTTCTTATGAGGAACAAGGGGAATATAAATCTATTATAATATAAATTTTAATGTTATCCAGAATATGAAAAAACAGATACATTATTAAAATTATTGAGTCATTTTTGTTGATTGAGTCCATTTTTCGAATTTTTATGTATTCATTTTTTCATCTTAAGAATGTTGAAAACATTTGGGGCCTTATTATGATTGCGTCATGTTTCAAGAACATTTTATCCATCCAACACTACTCTTTGGAATTATTACATAATTCTCACATTAGTAAGATTTTGGGAATTGAAATTTTTGCTGGAATTGGTATTCATTTTATAGAGGATATATGCGGTGGTATATAAATATAATCTATAGGATATGGTCACTTGGTTACATCTAATGTACCATCATGATTATCATATTTCAGAAAAAAAAAATTGGTGTTTTTTGAAGGAAAAACAACATTACGAAAATCATGAATCTAATTGAAGGTCATATGTGGTTAGGTTTTGGATGTTATATCTTTCTAAAAAATGACAACTAAAAAAATAAAGAAAAATATTTTGTAATTATTACTTCAATATACGTTTATAGAACATCTATGGAACTTGAATAATATTTTGTGATTGAAGTAATTATACATGTTAGAGGATGTTATTCATTACAATATTAGTGGGTATCATGAATTTTAATTATATTTTACCCATAACATTCAGAATTATTTTTTTCATATACATACATACACGCAAACATATAGTAATTTGAACCATAATGTTAAATCTATGATTATTTAATTTGCCTATTTTTATTTGAGAACATGTTATGTTTTATCCAATGAAATATTATTGTTATGATCCTATAATCCTAGTATTGCCATATCTCCAGAATTATTTTACCATGGCTAATGAGAGAAAAATGGCGATGAGTTAAATTGGAACATGGGTAGATGAATAAAAATAACAATTGAAAAATGGATGTTAAAGGATTAAGGTATTTGATTAAATAACATGACTATGAGGAATAAATGATTATATTTTATAGGGTGGTTTTAGAGAAATATATCTTTCTTATTACACTCAGTTTTATTTGTTTTTAATTCATGTTTCTTATTAAAAAATGTTCCCTTGGAATTATTATGTCGATTATTTTTTATTGATGGATAGAAATTGATTATTTGTTTTAGGATTTGATTTGTTGAATTCATATATTCATTTTAGGATAATTTATTAAGGTTATAGACAAGTTTTATACTATGATATTGTGTTTTTATGGATGGTTTATTCTTTTAATATGTGCTTATGATTAAAAAGGGTGATGATTATAAATGCCTATTGATTCATAAATTTAATCCCATAAAATAATTATTTGGTTGTAAATTCCCTGAAAATACTATTCCTTCAATCATGAGATATATTTCATTGTATCTATATAATAGTGGTAAAAAATGGTCAGATGTGTGTAAACCTATTGACTATTTGTAACTGTGTGTTTATTTTAAAGTTCTACATTTTTTGTTTTCGATATAATGGTATGTTTCCAAAAGTTTAGGAAACATTTTTCCTAATTCCTATAATGATTCATTTATTATATCATTACATTTCGTTATGATGGTTTCACCATTTCTTTTCTATTTTAATATTGGGGATGATGGTTTATTATGGGGGTTTATGTATGGTTTTAAATCCATTCACATTACTTTTAACAGTTTCATATCTCATATAATCTACCTAAAGACTACCACATCCAATACCAGATACATAGATTCTTTCCAATGGTAGGTGTTCATTTAGTGTTTGAAACATAAATGACCTCAAAACTCAAATTGGTCAAGAGGATGAGTGGTCGCTGTTATCACACCCTCTTAGGGGAAAATTATATCCTTCTATGAGAATCTCATATACATTTAATTTAAGTTCATGAATAATATAAAAATATCAATTTAATATTGGATAAACTAGTAAAATGATAGGATGTTGAATTACTCTTTAATTTATGTAGATATATTGATTAGGGATTCTATATTCCTCGGAGGTTCTCCATCGGTGTCTTGTTAGTTATTAGAAATGGGTAGCTAGTTGATTTGTGAATCCATATAACCATAAATATGAGAATCTACTACTACCAAAGAAAGAAATTGTTTTTTTGAAGATGAGATTGAACCTCTAATGTGTGTCCTATATATCATGTGATAACATGAATAAGAACCCATGCATTTAATTTATGTTATAGATGAACACATAAATATCAAGGATGAACGATGTATATTATGGAAAATAGGTATCATGTATAGAGTTCGAGCCTTAAGAAGGTGGTCTACGTATCCTTCAAATAAAAAAAATAAATATTATTCATTGTTTATTCATTCTTCAACCTACAAATGTGAAGTGATATATTTTTAGAACCCATGAGGTTTTACTCCCCATTTATTACCAATATGGGAGTTCCTTCATGAATTACACCAAGGTCAATTAACATATGTGGCAGAACATGGATCATTTCATTGTAGATATCGTAATCCATAAGGATTACCAGATTGCGGGAATTTCATGGTGCTAGTAAAATGACTATAGAAAATATATATGACTGCAGAGTCATGATCAGTATGAGAAACAATATATAACTAGTATTAAAACTATCTACATATCAATATTGTACTTACACACTTTGGAAGCCTTGATGGGGGGTTTGATATGATGATTGAACATTAGGATGGATTCCCATGTACCCTACTTATAGTAAAAACCAACATCCTCATATTTCAATTTTCCTTAACATTCTTTTGGATTTAAGGTACTTTATTTATTTTAAGGGACTTACACTCAAGAAGATGAACACTTAAAAAAACATCATCCTCTAATGGCCAAAGAAGGATGATAAAATCAATGTGGAATTTGTGTTCTATGAATCAGGGAAATTTGAATATGTAATAACATACAATAGGGTGGAAGCTCATTTCACATATAAACACTTTTATCATTTGATGGATAAAGAGATAAAATTACCAATAAATTTTGATTCGATATGTTTGTAAGCAGAAATGTACAATTTGAGTGAATTATTTAAATAGGTGTAACATCCTGACGCAGCTCACCACTAAACTAGTGGCTGAACTGGTCCCCACATGACCTCAAGACCGTCTCCCTATTTTCCAGAGGATACTGACTAGAAACGAGGGTCTATGGATAGTCAGTGGGGAGAATATACCCTCTTATCAGATTTGTACAGTGGTATATAAATGTAAATATCAAACAATGGAAATAAATAGTGGAAGCAGTCTACTAAACGATAAAGCACCGGAAGATAGATTTTATAAATCGTGTATAAACCAATGGACAACATCAATTATATAGCTGATGCATGCATGAAATTCTAATTATACCAAAATGAAAAATAGTGAAAAAAAATAATTCTAAACATTCCATTACAAAAATAAATAAACAATGACTCCATGACCCAACGACAGTTTCCTTGAGCATCCAGAGCATCTGCTCGTTCCTTTGCTCCTATCATCCAAGTAAATGCAAACCGCACAATCCGGCAACCAAAAAGAATCTACTCGGGCACCCTAGTGTAATGGCGTCTAGAGTAGGGTGTGACATATAAATATTAGTAGGCTGGGACCACCGATTTCTTCCCAAAATTATATCATTCAATTAATAATGTATATATCACAAGAATTCATAATTAAGGTAAGCAGTACAATGTAACTATATACCCAAGTACCTCATTCTGCTCTTAGGTGGTATCTGAACCTATATTATAGAATTGTCATACATACACACTAATCATTACACAATCATTTTAGATTATCAATTATTCAAACATTATTAAACTACATTATTCTCATGATCCGAACAGTACCCAACATTCCTTGTATAAGTCAGTCACCACAGATGTCTCTAAAGACCATCTATGTTATCAATGTTAAGACCAAATCGAAGCTTTTTCTTGGGGTTTGATAATGTGTCATAAGATATTCAATTTAATCATTCATATACTATATCTGAGATCGTCCACTAAAATAATGGTGATTTACTCTTGGGAAAGTCCACTAATAGGGATTCACCCAATTCATTAATAATTGTGAACACTTTCTCATATTATATTCACAAATCATAATGTCACAATAGTTTTCATTAAGTAATTAATTCATTTCATGTAAGACCAATTGGACCCAGATTCCAATGTAAATTAATATGTGTGTATCATCATGTCTAGAGCCTTCGTGAGTATTTAGAGCATCAGTCCATGTCTCACAACCCATGGGTATTTGAAGCATCAGTCCGAGACCTATAAAATAAAAATTTTCTTGCAAGATGGGTGTAGAACGCCATGTCTAGCACCCCGTGAGTATTTTTAGCCTCAGTCCCTGTCTCACAAACCATTTATCAATAATACAAATATATTTTTCATTGGTGTAGAACTCCATGTTTAACACCACACAACCATACATTAATTAATTCATAAATTAACTAATAAAATCTGTTAATTAATTCAATAACTAATTAACAACATAAATATCCCTTCAAAATTCAAACATTAATTAACCATTCAATATATCAATAACAATTAATTAATTAATAATTAATTATTCTTATCAAGACAAATAAATAATTAACTCAACATTTAATTATCCAAATGATTTAACGAGTTTAGACTCATCCACTCAACCAGTGATTCATCCAAGACATTAAACATTTAAATGAACATCATAATCATCACAAAACATGATGAAAAAAGCCCATAAATTTAGAAACCATCTCATGAAACATGTCAAATTTTAAAACAACTCCATCCAAGATAACTTAATTCATGGAAATCTGACATGCATCAAAAGGTACCAATGACCAAAAGTCGTAACGAACAATTAATTCAAAATCTTAATTTAATGCATTAAAATTAATTAATTCAATAATTAATTAATTAAATATTATCTATTTAACCAATCATCTATTGATTAACCATTTTCCATTTATCATGTAATAATTAATCCATCCATTAATTATTACCAGTTTCCAATTTGTATTCTGAACATTTAAAATATTCAATATTCTCAATCATCTATAATAGCCAAAATTATTATTCCAAATAATAACCTAATAATTAATTCTATAATTAATTTCCCTATTTTCCATTCTACCCATTCAAATCATTTAACTATTTAATCATATCACTTTAACCAATTTAGAAAAACATGCTAAAAATCAACCCAAGTTTATGTCCTCATTTATCTCACGTGGGTGCATCATTTAACTACATAAAAAGTGTCACACATAGAAATATCATAATTAATAAATGTCATATTATCAATTTATTTATAGAAGAAATAATTATTAAATAAATTGATAGGGATTTGGGACACTACCTCGGGGTGGAACCATTTTAAAAATGAAACACATTAATATACATGGTTGTAACAAGTCCGCAACTAGTCCTCAATTTCATGCAGGTTCACCTTATATATATATACATATTCATGTGTCTTCCCTCCGAAAATATAACAAAAATTAAAAATTTTAAAATAAGTACTCAGACTAAAATGAGTAAGGACCCACACACCTCCAACTAGGTACCTGGGACTGAAAATAATTATCACACCATAAATTTAATGATGTAAAAGAATACGAAGGATAAATAACCATACCCGAAACATGATATAAAATGTGAAAAAAAACTTATCGTCATCTCCTGTGTTTGGATATGCTAGAATATGGTCCAAAGAGTCTAGAGGAGCCCCTTTCACATCCCTATAATCAGAGAAACAAGGAAACCCAATAAAACCTGAACCATAGGATTTTGGCTGTGGAAACAAGGTGATGGAGGAGCTAAAAGTCCTATGCGAACCCCGAAACAGATGCTTATGGACTCACCACAGCAAGACAGACAAGATTCAAGAAGATAATGGCAGGATTAGATTTCACAAAGAGGAGACGACGAGGGGGTGTAGCACATCTCAAAGGAGGGGACTAGTGTATTTTTTTTATCCTACAATATGGTGGTGTGCCACCCTCATGTTCTCTCCCCCAATTATCAATTACACCCATGATTAACTAATAGTCTTAATATAATATTAATTATATTTATTATTCTCATTTAATATAATGTTACTTCAATAAATAACATTTAAATTAATGTTTCACAACTAATTATGAAAACCCACGGTAATTATCTAATACAATTAATACAACAATAATAATTATATACTTATTATAATTCAAATTAAAAATTAAATTTATTTAAAATAAGATAAAAATAAATCATTTTAAAAAACTAATAACAGTATAGCTGACCTACATCATTTGACTGCCCGTGCATAGCCCGATATCTATATTTAATTTTTTAAAATTTAATTAAAAACAACTCCAAATTTATTCCTTATTTAATATTTCCATTTTGAATTTCCATTCTTCGATAACACCCAACTCATCATTAATTTATTAATTATCTCAAAATAATTAGTTAAATAAAAACCTTTGCTTCGTAGTGATTAATATAATTTTTATTGAACTTTAATTTAATTAAATAAATCCCCAATAATCCATTATTATTATTATTCAAAATAATAATAACAACCACTCATAAAACAATACTAATAATAATTGAAATTTTATTTTTATTATTATTCAACCTTAGATAAAACCCAACACCTCCTATCAAATAAAAACTCATCTTTATTATTTTAGAACTCTTAATTTAATTCAACATTTCTTTGAGATACCCAAAAGCCTCATCAATTTCACATCAATATTATACCTCATTAGATATCCAATTAAAATAATTTAACATAAATGTTACACCCCATTTAATTAAAAACACTTCTTCATTCATTATTATCTTAATAAACATTTTATTATCAATTATGAAACTCCTAATTTATTACAATATAATTAATATGATAAAAACTCAAACCTATAATTCCTAATTTAAATTCCATAACAATAATAATAATTTCATTCTTAAAAATAAAATAATAATGATCTCATTATTATTATTATTTTTCAATCATTTTATAAACCTTACACCACTGTTTAATAACAATGCGTCATTAAATATGAAATTACTCATTTTATTAAATGTTACATGGAGAATCTCAAAACAGTAATTAAATTCTCATAAATAATATACTCCTTTAACATGTAATTAAAATATCAATGCATCAAAAAAATTTATGACCCCATAATAATAATATTAACATTTCTATTATTAGCACATTCCACCATTTAATAACAAATGGTCCATTAATAATTCAGATACTCTTATTTTTATTAAATGGTTCTTCGATAAACCCATATTCCACATTAATTTCTTCAATTTCAATTTAACTAATTATTTAACATTCATTTAATTAAATAACCATAATAATATTAATAGTAACAACAACATAATAATTATTATTAATAATAAAACTATCTTTTCATTAATCACAATCTCTTATATAGTTTTATTTAATTAAATTAAATAATTTATTAAATAGGGTAAATATCATGGGTTGGACCACAACCATGCGTTGCCAACGCAGATTCATTATAGTGTACTTCTATAGATCTGGTGCTCCCCAGACTCATCGGGTCACCAGCTAAAAATTATCGGTTAATTATGTAAGTCCAAAAATGACACCTTTAGGTGTTTCAACACATGGAATAAAAATCCTGATCTTGGATTAAAAAAACCTATTGATAATCAGAATGTTTTTTGAAAAACATTGTATTTTGACCTACTTAAAAAGCACAGGACTTTACAGTATACCCACCTTAAAAACATCTCATCCCAGAGAATCCTTCCAGAACCTCTACTAAAAAAATCAACCTACTAGGGTCATTAATAATATCAGTCAAACTATTACCGGAAAACTATATTCTAAAAGCTGAGCATCACCTTCCGACACATTTATCGAAAACAATTAAACAATACCCACCATAGGATTTTCCATGATGTCACAAAAAAAGATCATCCGCCCACCAGCACATGTTTTTAGAACACATTAATACATGCATGTGACATTCCTCAATCCATGATCACCACGTAAAACATTGATCATAAAATTTGTAACATAAACCTATCAGCGTGCGAAAATAGCGGAGTCCCAAGAAGACCTCTCAGGTAGTGGAAAAAACGTACTATAATAGCCTAGAAAATTCTATGGGTAATACCTACATGGGTTATCCCCTTTTGATCATTAATGTCGACTCTCCCTCTTGGTCACCAAAATCAAAACCACAAGATTTAAAATCTTCTTTTTTTTATTTTTTCCATTTTAATTAATTCCTGACAACCTTTGTTCATTTGAATGAATATCAACAAACACACAAATACATTTCCATAAAAAGACACTTGGATTTCAAAATAGTGCCCTAGGAAAAAATAAGCAGGTTATCATAAACATCCTATTTAAAAATATTACATTCAGTGTTATTCAAATATAAACATGAAATTTAGAATCTAAATTATCTTTACAAAAAATGAGACCTCCAAAATTCTCATTTATTTAATTTGGGTTCTTAAAAAGAAACCCCACATTGGTTCATTACAATCATATCTCATCAGTATTACATTCATAACCAATTTAAAAAAATATTATGGTTATATGGTTTAGTCACATGGATTTCTATCTACCAATCAATAAGGCACACATACACCTTATCACTGTCAGTTGACTCCCATTTATCACAATCAACATTTATTTAACATTTTACCTTTATCAACCCATTAATATACCAAAACTGCAATATCATGTTAGAATAATAAGTAACACATCAACATGATATAACATAGAAGCGTTTCACGACAACAACATGTGCTAATAAATAAAAATGTATGGCATATAATCCCTCAAGAATGTTAAATCAATCACTAAAACATGCTATCTAGAGAAGCATGCTAAATTAGATAAACACATGGAATTGCCCCAAAATAACACAATCCAAATTAGCTTTCATCCTACTAATGAAAATAAATGGAATGTTATATGAATGACATGTGAATATTTAAGTTACTAAGATCATGCATGTACAAAACATCATTTCCATATCTAGACAAGAAAATTATTTTCTTCAAATTTCAAAAAATCAATAAACTGTGGAAAATGTGCTAGTCAATCAAGGTGAAATCATATTAACTGTATCCTCTAATAGTACAAACATAAATTCCCATAGATGGCCACTTGGACATTTCCCTTACAAGGGGTGATATATCCCAAGAACATATATTAACCGAAGCGTTGTCACATTCCTAGTATCTTACTTACCAACCACAAAAAATTAAGACAAAGTAAATGAAACCTTTGGATAACACTTTGTAACATCCCAACCCATCTCACCACTAAACCAGTGGCCAGACCGGTCCCCACATGACCTCATACACGTCTCCCCGTAAGCCAGAGGTTGTTGACTAGTAGTGAGGGTCTATAGATAGTTAGTGGGGAGACTATACCGTCTTATCAAAGTTTCACAATGGTATATCAATGTAAATATCATACAACATAAATAAATAGTGGAATCAATCTAATAAATGATAAAGCACAAGATGTTGGATTTTATAAATCTTGTACAATCAAATGGCCAACATCATTTATATAGAAGATGAATGCAATACATTATAATGATACAAAATTGGAAAATAGTGAACAACACAACATTCTGAAAATTCCATTAAAAAATAAATATACAATTACTCCAAGACCCGAGGGTAGTCTCCTTGAGCATCTCGAAAATTTGCTTGATCCATTACTCCAATCTTCTTAGTAAATGAAAACTGCACAATCCTGCAACAAAAAAGAATCTACTCTGGTACCCTAGTGTAATGGCGGCCTGAGTAGGGTGTGAGATATAAATCGTAGTAGGCCAGGACCAACAATGTCTACCCAAAATTCTAACATTAAATTAATAATATATATAGTGAAAGCATGCATAATTGAGGTAAGAAATACAATGTAACTATATACCCAAGTACCTGCTTTAGAAGATAGCTAGTGTTTGAACCTGTATTATAAATTTTCCTTGTATAAGTCACTCACCACAGATGACGCTAAAGACTATCTATGTAATCAATGCTAAGACCAAATACATTCTTGAGCTTTGGATTTGATAATTCTCCATAAGATATTGAATTTAATATTTCATATACTCTATCTAATCCCATCCACTAACAAAATGGTGATTCGCTTCGGGGTCTGTCCACTAATAGTGATTCTCTCAGTTCATTGATAAGTATAAACCCTTTATCATATTCAATTCACAAATCATAACGTAACAATATTTTTCATTAACCAATTAATTCATTTCTTGTACAACCAATTGGACCAACATTACAATGTTAATTAATGGGTGTAGAACATAATTTCCAGCACCCTCATGAGTATTAGGAGTGTCAATGCTTATCTCACTACCAATGGGTATTTGGAGCATCAGTCCACAACCCATAAATGAAATTTTTCATGAGATATTGGTGTGGAACGCCATGTCTAGAATCCCGTGAGTATTTGGAGCATCAACCCCGGTTTCACAACCCATTAATCAGTAATACATATATATTTATCATTGGTGTAGAAGACCATGTATAAAAGACCACAATCATCCATTAATTAATTCAATAATTAATTAATCTAATCCGTTAATTAATTCAACTACCAATTAACATCATGAATTTCCCATCAAAACACAACCATTAAATAACCATTCGACATCTCTATAGTAAATAATTAATTAACAATTAGTTATTTTTTGTAAGAAAAATAAATAATTAACACACAATTTAGTTATCCAAATTCTTTAACAAGTCTGAACCCATTCACACAGCATGTCATAATATAAAAAAACTCCATATAAGAAAACATAATGCCTAGAAATGTATCATGCATGAAAAGGTACCCATGGCCAATAGTCGAAACTAACTATTAATTAACAATCATAATTTAATGCATTCAAATTAGTTATTTAAGCAATTAATTAATTAAATATTATATCTTTAACCAATCATATATTAATTAACCATATTACATTTATCATGTAATAATTAATCCATCCATTAATTATTACTAGATTCCAATTTATATTCCAAACATTTCAAATATTCAATATTCTCAATAATCAGTAATTGCCACATTTTTTATTCCATATAATGACATGATAATTAATTATACAATTAATTACCTTATTACCCATTCATCTCATTCAAATAATTTAACTATTTAATCCAATCACTTTAACCAAATTAGTAAAACATTCTTCAAATCAATACATGTTCAAGCCCTAATTAGTCTCTAGAGGGAAACATCATTTAAAAACATCAAAAGTGTCATGCATAGACATATCATAATCAGTGAAACTCAAATTCTCAATTTATTTAACGAAGCTATAATTCTTAAATAATGTGATTGGGATTTGGGACCCTACATCGGGGTGAAACCATTTTAAATACGAAGAGCTTTAATATACATGACAGTAACCAGTCCACAACAGGTCTCCAATGGCATGTGTGGAAACCTTATATATATATATATATACATATATATATATTTACACAGGTGCCGTGAAACAATATAAATAAAATTCAAAATATTAATATAAGTATTCAGAATAAAAGCAGTAAGGACCAACTCACCTCTAACGTGGTACCGTGGACTCATAAAAATTATCACACCCTTAATTTAATGATGTGAAACAATACCAAAGTTAAACAAACTTACCTAAAACATGAATAAAAAATAAAAACAAACTCATTTGCCTCACCTTTGCTGGCAGATGTCGGAATACAGTATAACGGGTCAACAAGAGCCCCTCTCACATCCATTGAACCGAATGAAAAAATGAAAACCAATAAAACCTGAACCACTGAATTTTGGATGGGGAAAAAGGGAGAGGGATGAGCCAAAAGACCTATGTGAATCACAAAAAATTGATGACAGACTCACCTCACTAAGATTGATAGAATATGAGAAGTCACCGGGAGGATTTGATCACCCGAAGAGGAGCCGACGAGGGGGGGTGTAGCGTGCCTCAAAAATGGGGACTGGTGCATTTTTTTGTTCCTCCAATATAGTGGTGTGCCAAGCTCTTGTTATCTCCCACAATTATCAATAACACCCATGATGAACAAATAGTCTTAACATTATAATAATAAAAATTTATTATTCTCTTTTAATATAATGTTAAATCATTATCTATAATTTAAATAAATGTTTCAAAATTATTTATGAAAAAACCCATTAATCGTCAAATCAAATTAATACAATAATAATAAAAATATCTTTACCATTATTACTGTTAATTTTTTTATTTAATATAAAATTAAAAAAATCATTTTAAAAACAGATAAGCGCATAGCTGACTCATACGATTTGAATACCCATGCACAACCCAATATCTATATTTAAATTAGTTTCATTAAAATATAAACAACTCCAAATTTATTTCTTTTTTAATATTACCATTTGAAATTAGCCTTCTTCAAAAATTCACAACTCATAATTATTTAAATAATTATATGAACACAAATTAATTAAATAAACACCTCTACGTCATTGAGATTAATTAAATTCTTATTGTCCAATAATTTATTTAAATGAAACCACAAAAAATTCCATAAATATTATTATTCTTAATAATAATAACGACCACTCATAAAACCATAATAATAATAATTTCATTATTATTTATATTATTTTTTGACATTATATAAAACCCAACACCTCATACCAAATAAAAACACTTCTTTATTAATTATGAAACTCCTTATTTAATTAGACGTTTCATGGAGACACCCAAAAGCCTCATTAATTTGACATCAATATTATACCTCATTAAGAATCCAATTAAAATATTTTAACATAAATGTCACACCCCATTTAATTAATAATTCTTCTTCATTCATTATTATCTTAATAAACTTTTCATAATTAATTATGAAACTCCCAATATTTTACAATATCATTAATATGATAAAAAATCCAACCCATAACCCCTAATTTAATTTCCATAATAATAATAATAATTACATTCATAAAACATAAATAATAATAATCTTGTTATTATTATTTTTAACACTTTTGATAAACCCAAAACCACTATTTAATAGCAACTCATCATTAAATACGAAACTCCTCATTTTATTAAATTATTCTTTGAGTAGATCAACATCATACTTAAATTCTCATAAATAATATACTCCTTTAACATGAAATTAAAATATCAATGCATAAAAATAATTTATGACACCATAATAATAATAATAATAACGTTATTATTATTTGAACATCCTAATATTTATTAATAAATGGTCTGTTAATAATTCTGAAACCCCTTATTTAGTTTAAAAGGTTCTTCAATAAACCTATATTCCAAAATAATTTTTTCAATTGATATTTAATAACTTCCATAACATTAATTTAGTTAAACAACCACAATAATATTAATAATAACAACTACATTATTATTATTATTATTATTAAAAATCTCTTGTAATTAATCACAATATGTCATATAGTCTAATTTAATGATATTATATAATTTATAAATATTTTATATAGAATGGGTTGGACCGCAACCATGCACTGCCCAAGCAGATTAATTAAATTGCACTATTACAGATCCAGTGCTCCCGTGACTAATCGGGACACCCGAAAAAAATTATCATGTAATTACATAAGTCTAAAAAGGAAACCATTACGTGTTCCAATGCTTGGAATAAAAACCCAGAGATCGAATTAAAAAAATTACACGTCTATAATCAAAAAAATCAAAATCCTTAATATTTTAAACCAGTTAAAAAAAACGGTACTTTACAATAGGGTTTCGTGAGATTTTAATCCTATCCCATTGAAGACACACCCTTTGTAAAAGGGTTAATCAGAAGAAGATTCAAAAATGGAATTTGACATGTTCCATGTCAAGTTGTGTCTTCCATACATGGTAGATGTGTGGGGGATGTCTTTCAGACAAGTATTCATCATCTTCCTAACATGTCTAAGGATGAATAGACATGTCCTGTAGATTAATTTGAAATGGTTGGGGTTGTATAAAAATGACCATTTTTCAAATATGACATTAATGAGTATGGGAGTGACGTAGTTGACCTTTCTGAGGGCTTTTTTCATGATCGATGCAAAGACATCCTAAAGGGTCATGTGATTAAGTTAGATATATCAAATTGTTTCGACATGATCTTGTTGAAATGTATAATGGTCTTTATTTGGCATCGTTGATATTCTGGGAAGTGATTGTGGGATATGGATGACATGTATGGAGTACATAAAGTTACATTGTTCCATTTCCATGTTCTCTCTAATGATGTGGTTGATATATCTTGGTTTTATCACATGAAATATAAATATGTTAAAGGATGAATATGATCCCATTCCATGAAATTTAGGGTATCACTATCATAGAAGGATTATATATTTTTGATACTTTATCAAATTTGTTCCTCAATATCCATCAAGAAATATAATTTTGAGACCTCACACAACAATGTAGTCATAATGAAACAATTTTCCATATTCCAAGTGACACATTGGATGTTCTTCACATGATCAATAAACAGAACATGTGAAGTATAAATGCATTCTTCATAATTACATAATTAATTCTCAATGTATTTATGGAACCAAGAATGCTATTTTTTGGATATGGAGGGTAACTTCCCAAACCTAGTTACCCTTAGTCGGTACATTATTACAAAACATTGGTATGATCACAAGAGATCATGTCTTGAAAGACTGATTAGTTTAGAATCATTAGAAGTACTAGATACATACATAATTTCTACATTACATCATGAAATAAAATAACATTGGGTCCCCTTTGAACACACTCATATACGTTGGCCTATCCTTACATGTTAATCGTAATATACTTCTTCACATCTTGTGGAAAAGAAAACATAATAAATGCTTGATCTCAAATACTCCGTAATGATAACAATACATCAGAAAAAATTATAAATTTTCATAAACATTTAAGGTAATATATAAGACTAAAACAAAATCCTTTTAAAAATAAACACCAGTCTAATATGTCAAATATGAATCTAATAATACCATATACTTATTTTCAAGGATATTATTTTAGTCAAATAGTCACATGTAATATCAATAGCTTGATCCGTAATGTTGGACTGCATAATCCCGGACATCATTACCACAGAGTCAAGGCCTCATTCCAAGAATAAAAATATGATTTTTTCATGGCCTTTTCCTACAACACTAGTTTGTCTCATTAGACATAATGAAGCACCAATGAGCTATAGGGGCCTCCACCTGCCACATACTATGTCCAATGCATTACTCATATTAAAATTTTGAAACATAACGTAAATATTGGTTTTAAAATAAGCATATGAAATGTTAATACTTTAACCTTAAAAATTATTGGTATAAAAATTACACATCCACAATCTAAAATATCACAAAAGGGTCAATATAATATGGAAGATTGTATCATAATAAATCAACTTTAAACCAGTGTAAAATACCTCATTGGATGTTGACATAGATGAAATCAATATTTTTTTAGAAAAATATATATTTCTATTTTGATATGATTTAAAATTCATGTAATTATAATATAAAACATTTATTATTAAAATATTCTTACAATCTTCTATGGGTACCTTTGAAGGTGTTATAACTGCTGAAAATAGTCACACCCGCCATATATGTTAAAGAACATTCTTACCAAAAATTTTAAAAAATGACATAAAGTGCATTATTTGGAAAACGAAAGAATGATTTCTTTAAAAAATAATAAAAATTAAAACAATGGTATAAATGAATTTATCCCATATTCTTGGAAATAGTAATTTTTTTGAAATACCATTTTATGAAACACTAATGTGGATGGTCAAGAAGTCACATTAGATACTTATGTATAAACAATCTCGAATAAGTATAGAGATATTAAATTTAAACCATACCTTGTAAATTTCCATTTGTAGATGGTACGTTAACCACCTGTATAAGAACCACATACATAAATATGATATCATATATGACCTTCTACTATTGAATTGTTAATAATATTTTAGTTGTATCATTGTTTCGAGAGTTTACTGATTCATTTTACTTTATAAGTTTTGTTATGTAAGTCATGTTTTTTATGGATAATATGTATTTTATTCATATCCATAATGAACTTATCTTCATAAAAATTATTTTAAATCATACAATTAATTAATTACTCTTGAATGGTTACACTGGGGAATGAATCTCATCGTGGAGATAGTAATTCATACGTACAGACAATCGACAAATATCATTCTATTGATGGTGAAATCATATGTAATTGGATGGTATATAACATATACAGAATCATTAAAATGTTATTTTCATTATTTACATCAATTATACTAATTATTATACCCTTCTAAATAATGAGGATTTGAATAACGAACTACACCACGACATGGAGACCGTAACCCATAGGTACACATGTAAGGTGACTTTGTCATTCATAGGATGGATTGAATACTGAATATGGTTGTACAATATTTATAATAACATAATCTTATGTAGAAGTTAATAGAGTTTTTATTTATCTATAGAAACAAAAAATAATTTCGATGTTGAAGAAGAAAAGAACATTGAAAGAGGTGATGAAATTATTAACTCTTTTTTGGGTGCTTCCTTTAGATTTGATCTAAAGGGATCCTTAGGTTGGAATTATAATCAATGTAAGGACTCTACGATGATGTCAAGGATGTTGGGAAGATATTTGATCAGGTTTTGGCCCAGACAAATGGGTTTGGAGGTGTGATTTTGAGATAATGGGAAGTACTAATTTATAAGAGAGGTGATGGTCACTTTAGGAAAGGCAAGAAAAAATAATTTATTGTAAAATCATATTCTCTTTAAAATGGATATAAATGAATTAATTTTTAGGATATGGTGAGGATGGGTTGAAATAATCTCAACCAATAGGTTTAAGACATGTTTATATCGCCGTATTAACAATAAATGTTAGTTTTAACTCTTATTTAAGTAGTATAACTTTTACAATGTCTTCATGTATTTTTATACTACATGGTTGACAAACATACTCTAAAATACCAAGTGACCATCAAGTTGTTAATTAAAGACATATATACTATTATATAAGTCCCAGTGTCGAACCTTACATTTTCAAGAATACCATATAATTTAATAATATACTATTTGGTTTCAAAACTCATTTATGTCAATTTAGAATCTATTTAGTATTTGGTTTTTGGGAAAGTCAAAAAAAAACTTTATTAAACCAAAACAACATTAAATAAACCCTAGAATGTCACATTAACCTATAAAATTAGTGGAATGCATCAAAATATCAATTAAAATTTATTTTCACATTTAAAATATCAATTATTTTAATCTATAATTGATAAGATAATTACTGAATCATCATTGTGTCATAAATAAATTTTCATATTTAATATCTACAAATTATAAATTAAATACCGTGTTGTTGGAAATATTTTTATCTTTTTAATTAATATTTAGTGTAAAATTTTATTATGTATAACCCTATATAAAAAATGGATTAGTTATTAAACATTGAATTTTACACTTTTTACTATTCTTTAAATAAAATAATCCAAAATGTCTTAATAAAATCCATTTGGATAAAAAAGGATCATATTTTTTCCTATGGTTTATTTTTGTCGAACTAAAATTATCCAATAGAATTAGAACATATTTTAGGGTAATTATAATATCATTTTTACGTTTAAGTACCTTATTTACTTTTAACTGTTGTAAATAAAAATCAATAGTAACTATTCACCCAAAATTATTTTCATCTGTTTGAACCTAATTTTACATACTGATATCAATCGTTTCTCTCAGATTTTTTTAATTAAAACAACATAAGCTGTAAAATTAAGTTTTATCAAAATTTTCAAATGTTCTGAGAAGGTGGGTAAAAGGAGTTTAATAATTCAATAATATTTTATTGAAATAATCTTATAATAAAAAGACGCCAATGAATTACATTGAACAAATATAAGTATAAATTATATTTTTTTAATTTAAAATATATTTAAATATAAATAATATTTATTTAAATAAAAGTTGGTTTAAATAATTACGCAGTGTTTTTCAAGAATCATCAAAAATTAAAAGTTATCAAAAAATACTAAAAAACACTACATGCTAATTTTTATATTTCAAATTCAAAAATGAAGTTCGATTGAAAAAATTAAATTTATAATAAATTTAAAATGTGGGTATTACTATTCATAATAGCTAGTTGGACTGGTCGTGGTATGATAGAACTCAAAGTGGAGTAAAACATAATTATTGAATTATTCAAATAGAAGAATACCATGGATTCATGAGGTGTTACATTCTTCCATCCATCATGTAATTTCACCCTAGACATTTCGTGAATATTACTCCATAAAAATATTCGAATGGTTTTTCATCATATGTTCTTCGGGATCCCATGTTTCCTCATCCATCTTTTGGTTTCTCTAGGGAACTTTTACCAGAAGAGTCATCTGGTTTCTCAACACATGTTCATTGGTATCAAGAAACATGATATTCTATTCAAAATACGACAGATCAGGTTCCAATTCTATTTCATCATATGTGAGTACATGCCTTGGGTCAGGCATATATATTTTCAGTAGTGATACGTAGAACACATCATAAGCTTTGGAGTGACTTGGAAGCATTGAAAATGGTATGGTACAACTCCAATTTTTTCTAGGATTTCAAAAGATATAATGTACCTGGTACATAACTTTCCATTATTACATAATCATATAACACCCTTCAATGGAGATACCTTCACAAAAACCTGATCTCCTAATTGAAATTCAAAATACATTGGTCGGTTATCAACATAACTCTTTTTCCTTCTTTGATCTCTTTTGATGCGGCTTTTGGATATCTCCACATATTACTTGGTTTCCTCAACATGTTTTGAGCCTACATGTTTTCTTTCACCAACATAATCCCTACAAGTTGGCGTGAAACATCTCTATCAATATAACACTTCATATAGTTCCATATAGATACTTGAATGGAAGATATTTTTATATAAAAATTATACCAGAGGTAAATACTGATCCCACATACAATGAAGGTCATGTTAGAAAGAACTCAAAATATAATTTCTGGTTTGAATATTTTATTCTAATTGTTAATCAGTTTGAGGGAGGGAGGCAGTTCATAAATGATGTTCAATATCTAGGGTTTTCTAAATACCTTTTCCATAATCTTGAGGTAAAATGGGTATCATGATTAGAAACAATTGATAGGGGTACACCATGAAGTCTTACAACTTCATTAATATATTGTCTTTCTAAAATTTCAAGTGGAAAATCGTTCTTTATAGTATGAAAATGTGCTTACATGGTAAGATGATAAAAAATTACCCATATTGCATCATTCCTTCTATGAGTCATTTGTATACCCATGAAAAATTCAACCATAATATCATCCCATTTCTAAATAGGTATGGGAAGAGGTTACATGAATCCTCTAAAAATTTTTCTCTCTTCCCTAACAAATTTACAATCTACATATCGTGACACATAATCAACAATATCCCTTTTCATGTTTTCCCTCAAAAAATTTTCTTTCAAATCTCTATACATCTTAGTGCTACCAGGGTGTATAGGGAAATTGGATTTATGAGCATCATCCTACGGTTACCATTTCAGATCCAACATGGCAGGAACACCATGTCTCTTACCAAATTTCAAAAATCCATCGTCATATATGAATTCATTCAATCATCCCTCATTCACAGCATTAATTTTATTTTGTAACTTCTCATCATTAGTCTGAGATCTTTTTAGCCTTTCTAATAAAGATGGTTTGGAAACCATTTGAAAATGTATAGACGTTTCAACATCAATTATTATTCCCATATCCATATTTACTAGATCCATGAATATAGGATCCCTTTTAACTCTCATATTGTTCATAACTCCATGATCTTTTCTGATCAAAGCATTTGAAGCCATATTTTCTTTCTTGGGGGGGTAGTGTATAGTGAAATCTTAATCCTCGAGTTGTTCAATCCATCTTATTTTCCTCATGTTGAGTTAATTCTATGAGAAAATATACTTCAAAATCTTGTTATTAGTATATATCTCACAGTTTCCACCATATAGATGGTGTCCCCATATATTCAGTGAAAATATTACAGCTGCTAACTCAAGGTCCTAAGTATGATTGTATTGTTCATGAATTTTTAGCAGTCTTAATTCCTAGGATATAACTCTATCATTCTTCATAAGGACACCACCTTTTCCTTTACTACCACATCACTATGAATAACAAACCCAACATTCCATGATGGTAGTGTCAAGATAAGATCATTGAATAATCATATAATAAGATCATCGTAAAATTCTTCACACTCTTCTGTCCACACAAAATTTTATCCTTAATGCATGAGTTTGGATAAAGGGTTAGCTAATTGGAAAAAATTATGGGCCAAACTCTGATAAAAACCTATTAAACCAATAAAACTACATAGATCAGTTATACTTGTCTGTTCTGGCCATTCTTGTATTCCTCTTGTCATAGATGGATCAGCAAAGACTCCATCCATTGAGAAAATATGGTAGTGAAAATAAATCTTCTGAATCCATAATTCACACTTTTTAAATGTCCCATATTATTTATTTCTTATAACATTCTTCAGAATATTGCACATGTTATTTCCATGATCATCATAGTTTTTTGAATATATCATGATATAATAAATAAACATCACCACAAAATCATAAAGATATTTTTTTAAAACACTATTCATTAGAACCATGAAAACATAGTGTGAATTAGTTAGTCCAAAAAGCATTACTATAAACTCATAATGACCATACCAGGTACAAAATGTTGTGTTTGGAATATCTTCATTCTCCATGTACAACTAATGATAACTAGATCAAATGTCAATCGTTGATAAATATTGAGCTTCCATAAGTTGATCAAGTGAATCATAAATCCATGATATGGGATACTTGTTCATTATTTTAATACCATTGATCTCTCTATAGAGAATGCATAACCTCATGGATCCATCAGTTTTCATAACAAATTAATAGGGGCTCCCCATAGAGAAACACTGGGGAGAATATGTCATTTATTACTCAACTTCTCAAGATGATTATTTAGTTCCACTTATTCCATAGTGGACATTCAATAAGAGGTATTTGATATGGGCCTTGAACTAGAGAATTATTTCAATGGGAGACTCATTTTCACGTTCAAGAGGATGCCCTTGTAAATCATCTAGAAACACATAAACATATTCAGGAACAATAGGTACATCCTATATTTTTACATTCCTTTCCTCAACCGTAGTTATTTTAATCTCTTCCTCCACAATAATTGAATTTAGTAGAGTAACTAAAGGTGGATCTACATGAGAATAAGATGGTGATGTTTCTGCTCTTAAGTTATTCTCTTCCATATAATCATAATAAATTGTAACCACCTTATTCTTACAATATATTTTCACATCATGGTCTCCAATACATTCCATACCAAGGAGTATATCAAATTCAATCATGGGAAGGATGATGAGATCAAAAGATAAAGCATGTTTATATACCATAATGGTAACTGATTCACAGAACATTGTTGCAATGATTTTTCCATTGGGAGTTTTGACTGAAAACTCCCTTGAAAAGTAAAATTAGAAATACCTTATTTTTCTTGAAAAACTAAGTATATATGAAAGAATTCAGTGATATAGAATCAAATAATTATTTGGATAAATTTTAGAATATGATTAAAGTACATGCCACCACATCATTCAAAACTTCAACATTAGTAGTTGTGATTTCATAATCTTAACCATTATCCCTTGGCCTTTTCTTGGGAATTTTTTATTGGCACCAGGGAAATTTATTTGCATAATTCCCCATTTCAATACAATTGTAGAATTCAACATTGAAAGCCTCATTCTTTCACATGCAATAATGTGCTTGGTGGCCTTTTTCACCACACTTATAACAAAATCCAATTCCCTTTAGGAATTTTCTAGGGTATTTCATAAAATTTTTTTTACATAATGGAGGTTTAACCATTCCTTCCTTCCCCTTATTTTCACTTCTAGAGTGTTCAACAGATCTCTTCTTTTCTTGCATTACTTTAATGTCGTAATACATAAGGAATTATTTTTATATCTTTATAACTCATGATACTGTATCTTTGTTTGACGAGAATAGTTTTGAGAATAATGCTTGATGGGTAAATGGTTTTAACCCATAAAATAGTCGATCGATATTACTTCTTGTGTTATGTATATAATCTGTAGCATTCCTTGTTATCTTGTAAAGTTTTCCTTAGACATTGCAACATTATCATCCTCTTTTTTCCTTATACTTAGAAATTTCATCCCATATCCACTCGATGGTCATGAAGAATATTTTTTTATGAAAAAATCTCTTTAAGCTACCTTCATTCCATATTTGTAACTTCATCATCCTATTTTGGGTTTTGTCTTAATGACCACCATTGATCTGCATCTACTGTGAGGTGATAAACATCCATGATAACATCTTCCATTTCGCTACTCCCCAAATCATGAAATTTTTTATCTAATGAACTTATACATTTCTCATCTACAAATAGATATGAAGTCCTATTTAATGTTTTTTGTTGTTTCTTCATGAAGTGGTCTAACATTGATCTTCCACGTTTTTGAATAGGGTTCTTCATATGGGTAAGGTTAATATTCATCACCTCAGTTAGTTGTCCCAATATGGTTATAAGTAGTGCAACACCAGTTGAATCACCAGCTCCACTGTAATTATTTTGAGTATGAGGGAAATGCATACATTGATTATGTGAAATGATACAGTTTCCATTTCTTCCACTAGGTGCCATTTCTAAACAATGTATTTCACTATATTAGTTTATGAATCACAATACATAATTCCAATCATGTAAAGCACATAATAAAAATGGAATAGTTTATTCATATAATAAATAATCATAAAAATGTTTTCCTTGAGGAATTATTTTCATATTAATCCTTCATAATGGTTTGTAATGAAAATGTAAATTATCCTAAGCATATCCCCCAGCAGTGTCAATACCAAGAGTGCAGTAAGGCTCGCTGTCAATTACTAGGATACCTCAGGTCAAGAACAAACTTACTAGCCTAAGTTTTCACTTCCAGGTGCATCTATTCTAGATCCACCTCAACCTATTTGTATCCAGATAGGGATATATTTTCTTGGAAAACCCCAATAATATTTACACTACCAAAATTTTTCATTGTTCTATCATAAAAATCCTCACAGTCTATCTTCGGGCAATGTTCTATAATCATTGTTTTTCTATATTTGGTTTGAACGGTTTCTACAGAACGTTTTCTAATACCTAATATAACTCTCGACCCTAGTCACCCAAATTCGGTACATTATTATATAAAATTTGAATTGATCATAAGAGATAATGTATCAAAAGACCGATTAGTTTAGTAGCCCTGGATGAACTAGATACATACCTAAGTTTTACACTACATCATGAAGTAAAAAGACCATTTTGTCCCCTTTGAACTCATTCATATCCTTTGGAAAATCCCTAATGTTTATTTATAATATACTTCTTCAAATCCTAGAAAACATAAAGCATATGAAACGAGTAAGCTCAAATGCGGAGTAAGGTTAAAAATATAGCTGAAACGATCATAAATACGAAAAAACATTTAAGGTAAGGCCTATGACTAAAACACAAGCCTTTTAAACATAAACTTCAGCATAATATGGAAATGATAAATCAAATTATTTCATTTATGTTTTTACATGGATAATCTATTTGTTGAATAATCACATATAATATCAAAAGCTAATTACATAACGGTGGAATGCATATTGATGAAAATAATAACCACGTAGTCATGTCCTCGTGCCAAGAATAAAAATAATATTTTTTTCAAGGCCTTGTTCCAAGAAACTATGTTGTCTCTTGAGACCTACCGATGCATTTAGAAGTTATAGCGGGATCCACCCGTCACTTTCTATTTCCAATGCATTCCTCATATGAAATGTTTGAAACATAACATAAACATTCGTATTAAAAATAATATACAAAATGTTAATACATTAACCATAAACCATGGATTATATAAAAACAATACATCCTCATTAGAACATATCACACAACCTTCAATACAATTGTTTCCAACACTTTCGTCGGGGCGTGCGCATCCGTCCGCCGGGGAGGGAGCACTGCTTGTGGCCCCGCATTCCCACTTTCCAAAGGTAGGCGGCATCCGTTCCTTTTTCAGGGACATCTTCTCCTTGATCGAAACCGGGATGATGGGATGTCGGTTCTTCCTTCCGTGGATTCCTCCTTGGAGCTCGTCACCTAGTTCGGGCCTCCCTCATAGATTTAAGACGGATTCATGAAGCTCATTCCTGGTTCCATATCTACATGGACGCCAGTTAATTACACTGCTTCCATCAAGACGCTCCAAGGGGTCTTGTCGGGACAGCAACCTGTGGTGAAGAGAATGGTCACATTGGGGCATCGTCAGCATGTCTGTCTTTGGTCCCTTATCACAGGGCTTCTCGAGGGAGCGGATGCCTGAGGCATCCCACATCAAACGCGGGGAATGTGTACCATCTGAGGTTTTCCTCATCTTCCCAGGTTTATCTCGGGGAATGTCGCGAGTTTAACGTCAAGCTGAGACGGATCGAGCTAAAGGATCCCTAGGGGGAACACCGATGTTGGGGCCAGCACATGGGTGGCCTCCCGTATAACATGGAGTGGGAAAGGGTGGCATGATCTCACCGGGATGTGGCGGCCCGGGTAAGGATTTGGTTGGATGGTGGAGTGAAGCATGGGGCTTACGTTCTGAGGTGGCCCAAGAGGGGGGGATACAATTTAACGTCATGCGGGACGGAATACAGTTTAACATCATGTGGGACGAGATACAGTTTAACGTCATGCGGGATGTGATACAGTTTAACGTCATGCGGGACAGAATACAGTTTAACGTCATGCGGGACGCGATACAGTTTAACGTCATGCGTGACGGGATACAGTTTATTGTCATGCGGGATGGAATACAGTTTAACGTCATGCGGGATGAATGATATGGGGCTTACACTCTGAGGTGGCCCAAGGTGGTCAGGGAACCGACATGGAGAGGTCGGGACGACCGGGTGGTGGTCTTGGACCTCGTGGAGGCTTCCTACATACCATGCATTAGCACAGATCAAAGTATACGTAGTTCTCTAGGATGGGTCTTACGCTCTGAGGCGGCCTATAGGAGGATGTCATGGTCGATGCGCACTCTAAGCCCGCGTGAGTCATGCTCGGTGCGGGAAACAAGAGGCAACAAGGACCAGACGATCACGTCGCAAAGGGTGCGTCCGTGAGAAGTGGAATGGGGCTTACGCATTGTGCTGCCCAAAGAGGAAATAGGGGCTTATGCGTGGTTAGCGGCCCTTGGTGTTGGGGATTACTCCAGGGTGGAGGCCCATGGTGCGACAAAGCACAGTGGGAAAAGGACTCCACTGGCCTTGGCATGGGGGAAGTATGGAGATGCACGGGTGCAATCATCCGTATGAAAGGTTAGAGGCTTACCCTCTGAGGCAGCCCTTCCCCCGCGGAAAAACGCTTCTCCGACAAGGAGGATCTCATTCCATGTGAGTAAGAGTCCACTCCCGTGGAGACGAGTGGGCATAAAAAATGTCCAAGCTGGGGGGACCCTGCGTGCGAAGCACGGGGTCGGACCACAGTTTAACGTCTTGTGTTAAGGACGAGGTTCTTAGCAGTTTAACGTCCTACAGCTTGGATGAGGTGGGTTTGATCCACAACCCTAGGTCTTACATGCCCAACGACCTCTACCCCTTGTGGAAGGGAAGGCATCGGCAAGGTCGTAGCGAATGGGGGCCACCGGGCGAACCACCGGGGGGTCCACGTTAGCGTGGCTATGCGAAGAAGCAATATCCGTTAGCGTGCCTATGAAGAGAAGAATAAGGAAAAGCAACGCAATGGGAAACACGGCCCAAGGGACCTTGAGGTTACTTTGCACGAGCCTGGATGGTCGTGCAGGAAAACAACGCATGACGCGCATGCCCGGTAGGGGAGACAACAGGTGCTGGTGCAACGGGCATCCAAGGGGCGTCAAGGTGAGGGGTCCTCGGCTCTGTGTGCGCAAAAGATACGATTTGCGCGCAAAACACCGGGACTACACGCAATTGTAGTAATGTGATTGCGCACGAAGTGGGAATTACGCGCAATGTTTTGCGCGCAAGGAAGGGTATTGCGCGCACGGAACACGGATTGCATGCAATTGGGGAAACCGGGGGAAGGGGAAAATTCAATGATGCCGGTGGTGTTGCACACAAAGTAAAACTCCGGGGCATGGTCGCGCGGAATTCGGGATTACCTGGATGTCATCTTTCGCACGAGGGGATCCGAATTGCGCGCATGAGAGTCGCTTCAGATTCCTCAACCCCCAAATCGTTCGGGGTCACCTTATATTTATAGGCGACCTCCGGCGCGGACTCTAGGCGGCGCGCGAAGTTTTCCACGCCAGGAACCACTTGAATGCAAATTATCATCGCGGGGAAACGGGGTGCGCAATTATTGCGCGCCTCAGCGGTCCAATTCCGCGAATCCCGGGAGCACTGCGCGCGCAGAACATTTTTTGCGCGCGGATATTCCTTTATTTCGCACACCACGTCCCGGGCCTTCGGATCGGGCCTTTGATTCCGAATATGACTTCGCTTCGTCATTCCGAAACTTCCTCCAGGAGTTGCGGGCTTTTTTCGGCATCAAAAAATGACCCCCATGGAATTGGATCGGCGAGAGGTCGCGACGATCGGATTCCAAGGGAAACGCTGAAACGCCAAAATGCTAAGTCTCCTGATCAAGTTGCGCGCAAAAAATATGATGGGGCGCGCAAAACCTACGGACCCGCGCGAAATATTCTTTCCACGCAGCACGGAACCCTGGCATCACTTATAAAAAGGGGCATTGGGTCCCAGATCCGTACTTCCGCTTTTTCCGCGTGATAAGCTTATCGCTCTCGTGTGCGAAATCACTACGCGGCTGCACGTAATAACACACTGTCAGCGCAGAATTCCTTCCGAAATTTGGCCGTGATTTCGCGCCAAACCGGGATCTTCCGCGCTTAGCGTGCCGATTGCGTGCTCAACTCCATGATTTCGCGCAACTCAGCCAGATTGCGCGCCGAACACTCCGATTCCGTGCACTGCATCCTGATTTCGCCTAACTCCCGAAAAATTCGAGATGGTTGCAAACCGAGTCGATGATGGGGAAGCCGCTGCCCGTAGGACAGAAATGGCGGTGAACGAGGAGGTATTTGGGGCCAAGGTGATCGTCTCCAACAATCTCACCTTGTTCAATCTGCTGACTCTGGCCCAAAAGGCATATCCCTTGTCGGACAACCTCCCGCTCTGAAATTTTGGCATCCTGGAGGAGGTACCACTGTCGGGCTTCGAGGTGGACACACTGCGGTCCTAGGTGACTCGGGAGGACGAACTTCCTTGCTACAACATCACTTACAACAGCCGTCCTGGCAGGTAAACTAGACACATGGATGTATATGTCCTGAACCCGAGGACTAGGACTATTACCGGGGACGAGCCTGTGGCGGAGGATTCTCTGGACCTCTACACGAGCACGTTCCGTCAGAGAACCAAGGATGACATGAAGGGCTGGCTGAAGGATTGGGACCTACGGACTGGGGGTAACTTCACCAGCGAATGGGCATGGGTGTTCTGGGTTTTCCATACTTGTGACCAGTTCGGAGATGAACTGCGATATATCGGCCTGTTCGAGGCGGTATGGACATCGCAGTTCCATTTCCACCGTCAGCCTGAACTCGGACCAGAGCTATTCACCCAGTGGTCTCTTGACACCAACACGTTCCACCATCATCATGGGAAAGTCGGCGTCAGTATCTGGGACGTTCACTACATCGGCGGTATCCCATTGGAGGGTTACGAATACGACGAGTTCGTTCCTCCAAAGAACACCTGGGGAGACAGGTCGCGGACGCCTTTGCTAATGTGGCACCTGCTGCAGCTGGCCAAGGAGAGGCTGGGGGTCAAGGACATCATGATGGACATCGCCTACAAGGGCTGGGTCAGCCTGTTCCTTGAGAAGGATCCCGCCGTCAAGATGTCGGGACGGGGAAAACGGTGCACAATCGCGACTCAGAGGAGCAAGGACGGGTCATACTGGAAGACCCTGGAGGCAGGGCAATACCAATCATGGGGCTACCACGTCATTGAGGCCTGGGACCCAAACGTCCGGTATGCCGGGTTCCTTGCCGCCTTCCTGAGCGGGTGGATTCTGCCGGTGTGGGATGCGAGGATGGGCGTCCGTCCAGCGACTTTGGTGATGGCGGGCTCCATGGCCGCCAACAAACGGTTCAACTTGGGCGTCCCCATGCTGGCCAAGCTGTATACCATTCTGGGGCACATCTCACAAGGGGGGTCACCTCGGAGAGTCTGTGGTCCTTTCCAGATCTTCCATGGATGGGTGGTGGCTCATCTCGATGGGTATACTTTCCCAAATGTCGTCCGTCCTCCGGGCAATGTCTTGCGACCGTCCTTGATAAACATTGCAGGGGTGGCGCCATTGACGCTCAATGAGGAGGGTGTGAGGATCTGCATTGGTAACCATGCCAACTTCAACTTCAGCCCGTTCCCCACCCTGGTTGGCCAACTGGAGGACAACAGGCGAGGCTCTCTGGAAGAGTAGGAATACTTACAAAGCATTTAGGGCGGGGTGCTCGTGGCTCGGATCGACGGGAAGGTGATCTGCGAGCCCTACGTGCCATCTGGATTCACCAGGCAGTTCGGGTGCCTTCAGAGAATGCCGAAAAAAATTATTCACGGCTGTCTGGCAGGAGAATAATCCATGCGTCCTGCTCCAGATGTGGTTGATGTTTACAACCTTCGGCTCTGGCGATGTCATTACTCTTCCTCCCACCGAGGTCGATGTCGGCCTAGCAACCGAATATGCCGAAAACTGGACCATTGCGTACCCTGAGGTGCTATTACGCAAGTGCATCCGGCAACTCGAGGATACTGGTGCGGAAACCGGTCGACGGGAAAGAAGGCATGGTGGCGTCAGAAGGTGAGAACCATGTGCGCGTCAGGCAGCGAGCCCTGCGTAGGCCGGGACTTCTGCAGCGGGAACATCACATGGTTCTGCCACGTCCTCGTTACCCACAGGGGGTCACATGAGGCGTCCAGGGAACTACCTGGGAAGCATATAAGATATCTGCTTGAACCTTCTCAAGACGCAATTCTCCAGGCACTGTGGTCAGCCTGGATAACCCTTCGGCAATCGCTGAGCGTCGAAGCCATCTGGCAGAAGATAATGCAGAACGAGATCCAACTGCCGTAGGTCGGGCTCGTTCGGATTACTGTCCGAGTGAACTTCCATCGGTGGCACGCTTATCTGACGGCCATGGACGCATACTCACGCCAAAGGGGGCGGCGTGCGGAGCCAACTTTCCTGGTGAAAGTGATGCTCGGCCAGGAGCATGATCCGGAAGCGATGCCGCCGGGAGAAGGCGATACTGATGAAGAGCCGGAGGGGGAGGAGGAAACCGGAGAGTACGATGGAGAGGGAGAAGACGAAGAAGAGGATCCCAAAGGTGAGGATTCGCAAGGGGAAACCTACAAAGGGAGTCTCCGAGAGAGCGAAGAGATTTCCAACTCTGATCTTGACATAACCGAGATTCTAGAGGTTTGTCTCTGTCTTCATTCATTTCCCTCATTCATCCATTCTACTCTCCAACTTCTAACTCACTTCCCCATCCCACTCAAGAGAAACTGAGCAGTGGACGGGCATCCCCACCAAGGAAAGTCGGAGAGGAACCAGTAGGACATGAGGGGGATCTGACACCCATCATTGAATTAACGAGCGTAGAGAGGTCTCCCCTTATGGCGGCTCCTGAAGTGTCCGTAACACTGGGGAACGATGCTCTGGATTCATTTATGTATCATGCTTTACTACTGGTGCTTGGTGTCAAAAGATCCCGTCTGACAAGCGTATTCCCTGCACAGTGATCTCAAAACTGGAGGCACGTCAGGCTGCGGAGCCTGGGCCATCCGCGAGTGGACCAGTGGTGGGCATACCACCTCGCTCGGAACATGCTCTCTATACTGAGTCGGCCCGACAATAGATGAACAGAGGGCGGCGGACATCAGCGGCACTGTTCCCGGAATGCGGTCAGAAGCTGGTGGAGGCATCATTGCTGCTGGGGCGAGGGAAGGTCGCCCGAACGTCGAGGATTCTATTCCTCATGAAGACATCCATGGGGTGGATCCTACTGCCGATCTGCTGGCGGCCTTCCCCATATACCGACCTACTGACCCTGAGAAGATTGATGACTCAGACTCAGAGGCAGCTGAGGAGAGCCGGATGACACGGAGCAAGGGGTGGAAGTGTATCCAGCACTTTCTTAGGCAGCCCCAGTTTGATTGGCTGAGGCGGATGGGATCACTTTAGACCTGGCTGCGCTTCCTGTGTGCCGGAGGGGCTGACACTCAGCGCCTTCATCTGATGGTCCGTGATTACATGGCCGAGAAGATGCGCGAGGGCAGCCGGCGCACCGACATTTACCAGTTCCAGGGAGGATCGACGAGTGCTCAAGAGCTGATGAGGGCGGAGCAAGAAGTATGACACCTCGAAGGGCAGGCTGTAGATAAAGCGGTCTTCATCGAAACATGCTCTGAGCTTGTGGAGAAACTGACTATCCAGCTGGCTGATGCCCAGGAACAACTGGTGGAGGCGAGTCACCAGATGACCGTACTTCGAAGGGAGCAGGCGCAGGCACAAGCTAGGGCTGATGAGCTGCACTCTGCGGTGGATAATGAGGAGAGAGTCTTCGAAGGGCGAAAAGAGGTCCTGGAGGCTACCAGCCAGAGGGTAGCAGCATTGGAAAGATCGATTCAGCACGCTAAACCCTGAGGGCTTTGTTTTCGCCATCTCATGAACTTTTTGCTTGTACTGATCATCGTCTCAATCCAATATATGGCCAAATGACTCTTTTGTACCCTTGGTTTAATGCGCTCAACCATAGCATCGAAACGAATAACAACTCACCCCTAGGCTCTTGTGGGACATGCCCAACGCAAGAACCAAGAGATGCTTGTACCATCATTCCATTCAACTGTGGGGCATTGACCAAGTTTCAGGCGTCCAAAATCGGGCCTGGACTTTTGAAGAGACCCTGGGCCGATTGATGTGCCGACTTCTCAATATGCCTTAGCACACGAGCGGGGCAATTCCGGGGGAATTGAAATCCATCCGAACACAGGGGGATAGAGAGAAAGGGTGCATCACGCTGCCCAAATTCGGAACCCAATGGGGCGCAACCATGGAGGATAACTGTCAACCGTGGCGGAAACCCAGCATCCATATCACGTTGGCCCGGAATGGGAGGACAATAAATGAGGGATGACAGTTGACCATGTTTGCAACATAGGGCCTAACTCAAATATTGTTGGTCCGTTTTCCGGAACGTTGGCCCAGGACAGTAGGCGGACCATAGGTCGAGCATCCATACTGTTAGGGGGTCCCGTCAAACATGACCAGTTTTCCAGAACGTTGGCCCAGGATAGTAGGCGGACCATAGGTCAAGCATCCATGCTGTTAGGGGTTCCCGTCAAACGCGAAAGGAAATGAGGGTCTGAATAAGGGGGAACGCAAAGCGCGGGAGGTGGAGTGGTGGCTTGTTCGAACAGAGTCCAACACTCTCGATATTGCGCCACCAGGGTGAAGGTGCATTAGGCGGACGTACCAACCTGATCACGGGTCATCCCAATTTCTAGGCAGGACCTTTTTGGCGAGAGAACTGCCGCTTCCCATCATTACCATGGGGCATCCCCAACATGCTCGGGGTCAATATCCTGATTACACCATTTCTCATGAACTCGGGCCGAGGGGCCGACAATAAAGAAGGATAGTGATCAGCTATCCCTAGGGCTGGAACCAAGTCGAAACTTCCGGGCGGTCCTACATATCCCATGAGGATGAGAATCAAGCCACACGTAGTTCTGAAAATACAGTTTAACGTCATGCTGGACGAAATACAGTTTAACGTCATGCGGGACGGAAAACAGTTTAACATCATGCGGGACGAAATACAGTTTAACGTCATGTGGGTCGAAATACAGTTTAACATCATGCGGGAAGAAATATGGATCTTAGTTTTAGGTCTTAGGGCTTGGACCACGAGGATCTTAGTTTTAGGTCTTAGAGCTCGGACCATGAGGATCTTAGTTTTAGCTATTAGATCTCGGACCATGAGGATCTTAGTTTTAGGTCTTAAAACTCAGACCATGAGGATCTTAGTTTTAGGTCTTAGAGCTCGGACCATGGGGATCTTTGTTTTAGGTCTTAGTGCTCGGACCATGATGATCTTAGTTTTAGGTCTTAGAGCTTAGACCATGAGGAAAAGGGGAGAAACAGACACATGGCCAGGCGGCTACAAAAAACCTGATGTGAAGGAGGACCTAAGCCCTACATAACATGTGCTCTCCGGGGCAACGCTCGAGTCGAGGGACCGAACACGGAGGTAGGCTGGACCCGCGGGGAAGTGCCCCAGGCGTTCCTACGTATCTCATAAGGATGAGAATCAAGCCATACATAGTTCTAAAAATGACATGGTAAGATACCAGTGCCAAGGAAAAAGGGGAGTGCGGGCATGGACCTTGCACTAAAAGGAGCGGAATTTGATAAATCTTGTTTTTCCTTTAAGGTGAGTGGGGTTTTGTTGTTGTGAAGCGACAGACCTAGAGTAGCAGGCCATGGTGTCGCCACAAGCATCAAGCCGTGATAGGCGTTGACAAATGGCAAGGCATAAGACCAATATCCAACGTGATGTCGTCTACAATGAGGTCACCACAATGTAGTGTCGTTTTTCATCGTGCGGCCAGCACGATAATGTCACAGTTTAGGGTCGTGTGGTAGGACCAACAACACAGTTTAAGGTCATGTGGTTTGGAAAAACAACAGAGTTTAAGGTCATATGGTTTGGACCAACAACACAGTTTAAGGTCATAAGGTTTGGACCAACAACACAGTTTAAGGTCGTATGGTTTGGACCAACAACACAGTTTAAGGTCCTATGGTTTGGACCAACAACACAGTTTAATGTCATATGGTTTGGACCAACAACACAGTTTAAGGTCATATGGTTTGGACCAACAACAGAGTTTAAGGTCATATGGTTTGGACCAACAACACAGTTTAAGGTCATATGTTTTGGACCAACAACACAGTTTAAGGTCATATGGTTTGGACCAACAACACAGTTTAAGGTCATATGGTTTGGACCAACAATACAGTTTAAGGTGATATGGTTTGGACCAACAACACAGTTTAAGGTCATATGGTTTGGACCAACAACACAGTTTAAGGTCATATGGTTTGGACCAACAACACAGTTTAAGGTCATATGGTTTCGACCAACAACACAGTTTAAGGTCATATGGTTTTGACCAACAAAATAGTTTAAGGTCGTATGGTTTGGACCAACAACACAGTTTAAGGTCATATGGTTTGGACCAAAAACACAGTTTAAGGTCATATGGTTTGGACCTACAACACAGTTTATGGTCGTATGGTTTGGACCAACAACACAGTTTAAGGTCGTATGGTTTTGACCAACCGAGAGAGGAGCCTCGGTCAAAGGAGCCTACGATGGTTCAACAATCAGGGAGGGGCAGCAGATGCTAGTTCCCAGCTATGCTGGACCCGATACGCAGTGTCTGGGAGACTCCTCACTCCCCTAAGGGGATGAAGGTCATGCTGCATGCGACCCGTAAAGAAGAGACCCAAGCACATATTCTAGCAACAGACCGTCAGAGCCCCGAGAGACACCGTTACACAACTCGGTCTGTCTGATGTGCGGGGGTATACTGAGGGTTAGTACAGGGAGTGTCGATATTCCACCTTGGCAGGGTGGGGCGGAAAATAACATGAAGCATGCCACCAACATTCAGGGCCTGGGGAACCGGCACGACGACTGAGGATGACTGTTGACCATGTTCGCAACAAAACATCCTGTCGTGTTAGCCATGGGGACAAACAAATGAGCATCAACCACTGACCATGTTCGCAATGTGGTATTTTTATCAATATTTTGTCTGAAACCCTCAGGGGCGTTGGCCCATGATGGTAGGAGAGCCCTTGGGCGTTGTATCCAGGCCGTTCTTGGGGGTCCCTCCAGATATGAAAGATGACGGGGGCCCAAATTAAAGGGAAAATGAAGCTTGGCAAGTGGATGGAACTTTCCTAAGTCGAATCTGGCACTCCATGTTATAGACCAGAGTGCTTTGAGAACATCAGCAGACCACTGGAAAGGGTCAGAGGGCTCAGTCCGAGAGCGGCCAAGAGATGGCGGATCCCTAGGCAAAAGAGGGGGCATAATTCCAAAAACCCTAAGCACCGGGAGATCATGGGATCTCCCAAGAGATGGGGCTAGACATAACATATAGGTGTTTAGGTGGTCCAAAGTATCCCATTAGGATGGGAATCAAGCCACACGTTGTTCTTGATATGCGTCTTTAAACGCCGTTGGACAGAGGAGGGATAAACCCTAAGGACAGGGTGTGTGGGGTGCGGCTATTGCAAACCCAACGTGAATGGGGACATAATCTCACACCACGCCACGCGACCCTGTGATCGAAGTCCCAAAGGAAAAACAGATGTGAAAGCGGACCTCAAGCTGGACCCCAAAGACGAATGGTCTGGGCATTCCTACGTATCCCATTAGGATGGGAATCAAGCTAGATGTAGTTATGGAAATATAGTTTAACATCATGTTGGACGGAATATAGATCTTAGTTTTAGGTCTTAGAACTCGGACCGAGAAGGAAGAAAGGGCAGAATTTGGTAACTCCTGGGCTGGACCTGAGACGAAATGTCCGGGCGGTCCTACGTATCTCATGAGGATGAGAATCAAGCCACACGTAGTTCTTGACAATACAGTTTATCATCATGTTGGATGGAATATAGATCTTAGATTTAGGTCTTTGAACTCAGACCATGAGGAGCCCAGATGTAGGGAAGAGTGTAGTTTAAGGTTGTGCTGGACCATACAGTTTAAGGTCATGCTGGACCGTACAATTTAAGGTCATGTAGGACCATAACAGTTTAGGAAAAGTACTTCATGAGGAACCCGGCGTCGGTGGGAGGAGTGATATGCTCTCCATCCATGGTCACTAGGGAATACACACCATTGGGATATACCTTGTGGAAAATAAAAGGTCCCTCCCACTTAGGCTCCAAATTGGGTGGTTTCCTGCCGGGAATCATTGGCGCTCTAAGAGCCAACACCAGGTCACCTTGCAGGAAGGAGAGGAGGCGAACCTTCTTATCGAAAGCTCGAGCCATCCTACTCTGATGCCTTTCCAGGTTATGTAAAGCGTGAAGCCTACATTCATCCAGCGCTTCCAATTCGGCTAGACGGATCTCGGCAACTCTGTCTGGTGCTTGCTGGTCATAGACTTTCGTGCGCAATGAGGGCAGTTGGACCTCGATGGGAATGAAGGCCTCAGCTCCGTACACCATGGAATACGGGGTCACCTGGGTGGAATTGCGAGTCGTCGTCCTATAAGCCTAGAGGGCATTGGGGAGCTTGTCCGGAAAACTTTTCCTGTTCCGACCAACCATTTTTTGCAGAATGTTAGAGAGGGTTTTGTTAAACGCCTCAATCTATCCATTCGCCTGTGCATGATAGCGGGAGGTGTGGTTCGAGTGAATGTTGTACTTGGAGTACAATCTCTTCAGCTCGGCTGCTCAGAAGTTGGTTCCATTATCCGTGAGGATAGCGTGAGGTATTCTAAACCGGTGAATGATATTGGAACTCATGACGTCGGCGATAGTACCAGCCTTGACTTCCCTAAGAGGGGCTGCCTCTTCCCACTTTGAGAAGAAATCTGTGGCGGTTAAGATGAACCGGCATTGGCGGGCCGTTGCCGGTGGGTAGGGCCCTACGACAGCCAAACCCCAGACTACAATGGGCCAAGAATACTTTGTAGTATGGAGAGGCTCTAGTGGCTGATGCACAAAGTTAGCATGATCTCGGCACGCATGTCACCTCTTGGCGTACTCGATGTAGTCGTGGATCATGGAGGGCCAGAAGTATCCCAGTCTCCGAATCTGGTGGGACATCTTCGACCCGGCCTGGTAGGCGCCACAGGATCCAGGGTGCACTTCCTGCATGACCTGTGGGATCTCAACTCCTTGAAGACAATGGAGGAGAACACCATCAAAACGATGCCTGTAAAGGAGCTGCTCATGGCTAGAACCGCTTTTAAGGGTGAACTTCGGCGCGCGGCACTGGATTCGTTCCCGCTCCACTCGGTCCATCGGAAGATTTCCGTGCCGGAGATATTCAACCAGAGGTGTCCTCCAGTCAGGAACTATCTCGATCACCACGCCTGGTACCACGAGGGGTCCCAACGCGGGGGCACCAGCGGTGAGATGGTTCACTTGCGGACCACGACCGCCCTTCGGGATAACAGGAGAAATGACTCTTCGGTGCGCCACGTGGATGATTAGGTCATCCTGCTCAGGCTCCACGAGTGATGCGGCTAGGCTGGCCAAAGCATCTGCTCGACTATTCTACGACCGGGGAACCTGAACGACATCTAGTCAGGAGGGGAACTTAGCCATTAGATGGACGGTGCACACCAGCAATAACACGAGTTCTGGCATCCTGACAGTGTAGTCACCGTTAACCTACTTGATGACTAGCTCAGAGTCCCCTTTTACATACAGGTGGGGTACGTTAACCTCCAGAGACAACTCGAGGACATTGATGAGGGCATGATATTCTGCCTCATTGTTGGTGTACCCCTCTGACAATAAGAAAGAATATGGCAGCACAGCTTGCTCAGGGGTGATGAAGACGATACCCTTGCCCACTATGTTAAGCATAGGATCGTTAAGCCTTCTACCGGTAGGGCTTCGAGAGGCACCATCAAAGTGAATCTTCCATCATGGGTTGGCGTGATCGGCTGAGAGGATTGCCTCATCAGGAAAGCCCACATCCAGCGGCTGGTCCGCAGAGGTTGGATGAGCAGCTAAGAAGTGTACCAACGTCTGTCCTTTGACGGCCTTCTGAGGTACGAACCTAATGTCGAACTGCTGGAGGATCACCACCCAGCGTGCCAATCGACCGGTCAACATAGGACGACTCATGATGTATTTCAACGGGTCTACCCGAGAGACCAACTGTACCTCATGGTGCTGCAAGTAGTGCCACAATTTCTGTACGGAGAATATGAGCGCCAGGCAGCTCTTCTCGATGGGAGAATATCTAATCTCTGCGTCGATGAGCATGTGTTTGAGGTAGTAGAGGCTATTCTATGTTCCCTCGTTGTTTTTTTGGGCAAGAAGGGTGTCGAGGGATCGCTCCAGGGTGGTCACGTAAAGGACCAGCAGCCTTCCGAGAACGGGTGACATCAGGACCGGAGGTTGAAGCAGATAATGCTTGATTTCATCAAAAGAGGTCTGGCATTCTTCATCCCACACATAGGCGGCGCCTTTCTTCATGAGCCGAGGGAAGGGCTTACACTTGCCGGCCAGATTCGCAATGAATCGGCGTATATAGGCTAAGTGGCCTTAGAGGCCTCGAAGCTCACGAATATTACTCGGGGGAGGCATCTGACTGATGGACTTGATCTTCTCAGGGTCGATCTCGATACCTCAATACCTGAAAATGATGCCAAGAAACATTCCGGAGGTGACCCCGAAGGCACACTTCAACGGGTTCATCATCAAGTAACAAGAACGGAGCAAACCGAACACTTTCTCAAGGTCTTTGAGATAGTCCTGGCACTGATGAGATTTAACCACCAGGTCATCTACATAGAACTCCACCAGCGTCCCGAGGATCGGCTTGAATATGCGGTGCATAGCCCATTGATAGGTGGAACCAGCATTCTTCAGGCCGAAGGGCATAACCCGATAGCAGAAAGTGCCCTGGGGGGCCCTGAAGGTAGTGTACTCTTCATCCTTGGGGGCCATCTGGAATTGGTTATACCCGGAGTACCCATCCATGAATGAGAGGGCTTGGAACCCAACCATTGCGTCTATCAACAACTCTGTCACGGGAAGGGGAAATTCATCCTTCGAACAGTGGCGATTAAGATCGCGGAAGTCGATGCAGACCCTGATCTTCCCGTTCTTCTTCCTGACGGGGAAAATGTTGGCTAGCCACCTGGGGTACTGGACTTCCCTGACGAATTTGGCCTTAATGAGCTTATCAACTTTGGCCTCAACAATGGCACCATGAAAGGGGTTCATTTTTCTAGGAGGCTGGTTGAACCTGCGATGGTTTGTTGGGAGGCCAAGGCGGTGGACGGCTACCTGGGGATCTAGTCCCGGCATCTCATCATAACTCTAGGAAAACACATCACGGTGCTGTCTGAGGAAGTCTGTGTACCGTTTCCGTTCCTCGGGAGGCATAGCGGCGCTGACCAATGTGGGTCTCGGGTCCACCTCACTACCGAGGTTCTCTAGTACGAGCTCATCGACCGTGGCGGAGACGCCCTCCTCAAAGGCAGGAGGAGAATCTTCGATGTCTTCTTCTCCGCTTTGGGAAAGATCATCCATGGAGGGAGCCATTTCGGGGCTGCTCGACCCTGATGGGGAGCTAGCACCGGCTTGGGCAGTAGAGGTCGTCACGATGGGAGGCTCATGCACCGCGGAGACTGTAGCGACAAAGGCGTTTGATCCAATCCCATCCGGCCTGCGGCCCATGGGGCCACGCTTTATGAAATCGAAGTACTGGTGTCACGTTGGCATGAGTCGGTCGATCCAGGCTCGGCGAAACATGCACGTATTACGCACCGCCATTGCCATAAGGCCAATGTCACGATATCGTACGGGGGTAGGAGGCTCGGGGATCACCCGGGCCTGGTTGGTGTAAGAGTACGAGGTGATTTCCCTCCGTCTCATAGACCCGGAAATGTGCATTCCTCTAGTACCCGAGACAACAATGCACTCTCCCATATTGGGAGTTGTGGCCTCCAACCGATGGATTGGGAAGACATATGCGTCATCAAAACCTGCCCAGGGATCACTCGCGATAGCAGCAGGCTCAACCTCACCTGCCAGGATCCGCTTGTCCTTGCTCTTGTAATAGTCTGCGTCCAGGTAACGAGATTCACAAGAGGGAAGCAGGGACGCATCTCCTTGGAGCACACCCACTCAACCCTTAAGGGAGTATTTGAGGCACTGATGGTATGATGAGGGAACCGCTGTGTTAAGATGGAGCCACGACCTGTCCATCAACGCGTTATAGGCAGTGTCCTGAGAGACAACCATGAATTCATTATTGGAAATTAAGCCATTGAACTGGGTCTTTAGAAGAATCTTGCCGAGTGGAGTTTGCTCGGTCCTGTCATACCCCTGGATTCTGAGGTCGGCGGGAGTTGAATCATCCTCAGACAACCCCAGTTTTCACAGTGTCCGAGTTGGGATCAAGTTAATCCCAGAACCCCTGTCGACAAGACATCGACAGACCTCCACGCCATTGAACTGGCCGGTGATGTACAGCAGGCGGATGTTCCCCTGTATGGTAGGGTCTTCATCTTCACCGTATAATGAGATAACCGCCTGACATTCGGTGTCCTCAATCACCTCGGTTTGGAAGGCTTCTGCGGCCGCTACCTCCGTTTCAAACTAGAGGGGGATCCTCAGAGCCTTGGCGAGCACCTCACGCATTTCATATGACAGGCGGAGGGCCTCAAGGATGGAAAGCCTCGCCGGAATTCCGGCCAGATGCTTCAGAACATCATACTTTTGTGCCAAACGCGAGCCTCTGCTTACAGGAGGTCGCTCTGCGATTGGGAGCATGACGGGCCCTGCTGGCGGGACCGGTGACTGACTGGTACTAGGCACGTCCCGCTATTCACTAGTTGAAGCCCGGGAGGTGGTTGCCATGCTAGGACCGGAAGGCCGTAGTCGGCCAGCGGTAGGGCTGGGCTGGTTGCGACGTGGGCAAGGCAATCCCGCCCGATCCAGCAACACGAACGGTGGTGGAAGCGAACCTGTTGTCACAGGATGAGGGAGCCGCGAGTGCTGATCTCTACACCGGGCCTGCTACCTGGTCTCGGTGGCATGCACGTCCTGACTGGAGGTGACGACCTCCGTGCCCCGGCGATTCCCATTGCCACGGCTCGGTTGACGTTGACGACGACAGGGGACATTGGGGGGTTCACCCGACGCTCCTTTTCGTCGGGAGCCACGAAGGGATTTACCAACTCTACGGTGTTAACCAAAGTGTACCCCAGTCTCTCGGGGAGATTCACCTGGTGCTCATCGTCGTCGGGAGCCACGAATGGAATTACCAACTCTACGGTGTTAACCGAAGCGTACCCGTGGCTCTCGGGGAGATTCATCGGGCGCTCCTCGTCATTGGGATCCACAAAGGGATTTACCAACTCTACGGTGTTAACCGAAGCGTACCCCGGGCTCTCGGGGAGATTCACCCGGCGCTCCTCATCGTCGGGAGCCACAAAGGGATTTACCAACTCTATGGTGTTAACCGAATCGTACCCCGGTCTCTCAAGGAGATTCACCCGACGCTCCTCATCGTCGGGAGCAACAAAGGGATTTACCAACTCTATGGTGTTAACTGAAGCGTACCCTGGGCACTCGGGGAGATTCACCCGGTGCTCCTCATCGTTGGGATCCACAAAGGGATTTACCAACTCTACTGTGTTAACCGAAGCGTACCCCGGGCTATCGGGGAGATTAACATGGAGATCCTCGTCGTCTGGAGCCACAAAGGGATTTTACAACTCTACGGTGTTAACCGAAGTGTACCCAGGTCTCTCGGGGAGATTCACCCGGCACTCCTCATCATCGGGAGCCACAAAGGGATTTACCAACTCTAAGGTGTTAACCGAAGCGTACCTCGGGCTCTCGGTCGAGGAGTCATCCATTACCGGATGGGGTCTCGGAGGGATCCCCATTACCGTGGGAATGAAATCGCTAAGCGTGCGAGAAGATGACGGCAATGGGAGGGCGCGTTCTTTCTTCTTGCGCTGCCACCTGCTCTTCTGGGAAGAAGTAGTCTGGGACGACGAGGCCGAAGCAGCGCTCGTGGATTCTGAGGGTTCTAGTTAGTCCAGGCAAGCACAGATGATGCCATGGGCACGGGCGACCGTCCTACAGGCCATCCAGTCGTTATACTTCTAGGACCCATGGTCGGAAACCTGTTCCCACCCGTCCCCGTAATCACTACTTCCATCTGATCCCACGAAGACACCTGCCACCTGTGACGGGGCTGGGCCCAACCTGACTATGTTGTTGTCAATCTGGTCTTGGAGCCAGTCCTTGAACACATAACATTGTTGGATGATGTGTCCCAGGAACCGGTGATAAGGGCAGTAGTTAGGGCGATCTGTGAGACACGCCTCTTCTGGCTTCTGGCACTCAGGCAGCCGCACGATCCTCTGCTCCAAGGCGCTACGGAAATAACCGGGGACCTGGGCATCGCAAAATGAGTTTGCATGATTCCTTCTGGCTGGAAAGGGGACCCTTGGGGGATGACCATGACCAGGGGTCGGTGGAGAAGGCCGAGGAGTCGGAGCCGGATTACCTCTCCTAGGTGGTGGCGGTGCGTTACGCGGAGGCACCTACCGATTTTGAGGCGGTCGCTGCTGGGCCGGAGGCTGTGGGGGTGGACCCCTATGAGTTTGCGGAGCTGGCCTCACCGGTAGCAACTCTAGCTCTCTGGGGGCCTCTATCTGCGCCACAGCAGCGAGCTCGGCTCTGGGGACACTCCTTGAGGAGATCACAGGTGGAAGCGGGTGTGCATGACTGGCCTGTTGCAGGGCTTTTTTGGGGCGCTGAGCCTTGTACGAGAAGTCCCAGAACCCTCCATGGTAATTCTGACTGATCAGGGAAGGAAGCAACTCCACCTTGATGTTCCCCACACACATCGTCAGTAATTGATCCTGAGTCAGTGGCATGTGAAGGGAGTATGTGAGCCCCTTCCACCGGGCGATGAATTCTGCGACTCACTCGTCGGGCCTTTGCTTGCACCTGAAGAGGTCTGCAATGTACATCATTCAAGTTGTGGAACTGAACTGGTAGAGGAATTGTCGACGAAGGTCCTCCCAGCTAGTCACTGATCCAATAGGAAGCTGGCTGTACCAAACGAACGCTGGTCCCTCCAGCGTCTGAACGAAGCACCGGAGCTTGGCAGCCTCCTGCTGTGCCGGAGTCCCCAACATAGGCCTGAACCTCGATTTGAAGTGGGCCAAGTGTTGTGGAGGGTCTCTGGCCCCGTTAAAGGGGGAAAAGTGGGATTTCCAAATCCTGGCGGGGCCAGCATGTCATCCTCCCATGCAGGGTTGGCATGCCATCCAGTGGGATCGCCACCTGCCGAGTTTCCAGGGCCTCCAAGAGAGCGATGAGTACTTCCATCAGATTATCCAGATGTGGATTCATTTCCTGACAGGGATCTCTAACCACAAGCGCATTTCCAGGCTCTTCGATACGATAGTCGCGCTCAGCGGCTCGGGGGGGCAGCTGGTAGAGCGACCGTCGGAGCGGCGGGAGGAAACCGAGCAGGGTCTCCCAGGTTGCCTCGCTGCTCGGGAAGGTTCGGTGAAACATATCATGCCATCTTGCCATGGGCTCCAGTGTCTCCCCTGTCGGCGAACAGGTCACGGTCACAATTGCCCGGGGGAATCTCAGCAAGGGTTATATGCTCCTGCCCCTGCTGTCCTGGTCTAGGGTTGCCATAGACAAGCCGCCGCTTTGCAATGTGTTCGGCCAGAAGCTCATCAACCAGCCTCTTTTGCTCGGCTAGTAGTTGGTGCAACATGGCCTTCTCGGGATGTTCCTCTGCCTTCTGCACTGAGGCAGATGGGTCGGCGAGTTTGACAGACCCGAAAGGCTCTTTACCCTTGACGATGTTTCGGCCCAGCGCCAGTGCCTCCGTGGGTACAGGAAGGCCTAGAAGGCTCCTCTGTTGGCGAGTAATCCTCCCAGATGGGTCTAGCAGCGGCCTGTCCTCGGGGGGTGAGTCCCCGTTGAGGGGCTCCACAATGTTTCCCTCATATGAAAGGTCAGCCATGTTGACCGTGACTGGCCTTGGCGACGTTCCATCAGGGCCGCCCAGTGGATCGGGCTACCGGCAGATCGCACAGAAGAGGAGAGTAGCGTACTGCCCCCACCCGCGGACGTGCACGTGGGGGGTGGCCTCCTCAATAACTCTGCGGATTACTTGAAAACTCAGGAAGCATTGTTGCTGAAGGGCCACGTGGAGGCCCAGCGACTCAGTGTGCCGGACCGCGGGGAGTTCTCCTAGGTCAACCCGGAGGCACTGCTCACCAATCTCCTCGAGATGCGCTTGGCTCCTGGGATACGGCGCTAGCTGATGGAGGAGGCGGGAGTGATTCACCCGAAGAATCTGGCGGAAGCATTCAATCTCTCCCGGGGTGAGTGACTCTGGCCCATCAAAACCCGATTCTGCGACCGGCCAAAACTTCTCAGGGAAGTGGCCCGTTGGAAGAACGGCCCAGAAGCTCCACGGCTCCGGCTCAGGGTCCGAAACTTGCCGCCCCTTCTCATCCACCGAGGAAAGTAGGGGAATTGGAAATGGCGCCGAGGCAGGCCATCGGGGCTGTGGGCTGGCCGGCGTGGAATACGGCGAATAGGCCGATTGGCCGCCGATCCCTGGGTCATCCTCCCAAGGTTGCAATGCCCTGGCCGCCACATCGCGATAGGATGGGCCGGTGGATGGGCCTCCTGTCACAATGTCGGTGCTCGTCAAGGATGTGTCGCCTCGCGATCCTTCCGTCAGTCCCCATATGAGCTCCTCACCCTCCCTAACAGGAGTGGGAGGTGCTTCCGAGGAGATCAGTGGAAACTTCGGGATTGATCCCTGGCGGTACGCCAAATCCTCGTCCTCCTGGATAAACCTTCGAAGGGAGGAGGGAATCATATGGACCTCGCATTCGGGGAGTATGAGACTGACGCCCTACGTCCCCATCCCTGCCCTCAACTCGAAAGGTTGGGGGGAAGGTTCTATCGTCGAGTCGTACTCTACCTCAGAATACGAGAAATGGACTGGCCTGATTCTCGTCCGGAGACCCCTGACATTCCTCCGACGGCGACGACGCCTAGCCTTCCTACCCCTGGGTAGCTCCTCAGGGTAAGGACGACTTCCGTCATAGGGTCCCCTGGCCACAATAGAGCTGGGGCAGAGGGGACCGAACGCCGGGGTGCGAGAAGCACCGGGACAGATGTCGAAAGGGACATGGGGAGGACCTCCATGTGAGTGAGCGACTGGATACACAACGACTCCATGCTCGCGACCGGCGGTAGGGGGAGTGACTTCATACCCCATGCAGTGGGTGCTGGAAGGAGTTATACCTGAATCATAGCCGTCGCGAAGAAGCTTTCGGCTTCCCGGATTGGTGGCACGGAATGAGCCTTCATGGTGAGCGGAACTACCATGGATTGGTCCGCAGTGTCCATTGCCAATGTCAGCGACCGGGAGATTCGACCCAACCTGCCTGCAGGGCGGTCGGGGTTTCGATCCTATTCGGGCACGCGGCTGCCCCTGCTCAACATGCGCATGGATCTGGGAACAGGAGTCAGCAGTGGTTGGGGCCATAATGGTTGTTGATGCTGGTGCCCCATGGCGGGAGTTCTACCCCACTCGCGCCCGACGCTGGCGTCGATTCAGATGGGCTGGAGCCGGCGGTGCGAGCATGAAGACTGCCTGCTCCTCGGCTCGCGGTGTCGGGCGGTGGCGTCGATGCAGCCTGGCGGGGGTTCTTACCGGTAACCCCTGTGATGGATCGCCAATCGGGTGGACCCATACATCCCCCACCTCATAGGCGTAGGGGAGGGATGTGTCACAGCGCTCCGGGGATAGGCTCCAAAAGCGGTTGAACGTCAGCGTGGGGAGCGGCAGCTCCCTACGCGGCCCTCGAGGGCAGTGATGGTGGTGAGGCACGACCGCCTCTAGATCCAAGTGGGCCATGCCCCTGGTGGGGATGATCTCGTCCTCGTCATACCTACGAATCGGGTCATTGATCACCCTCTGTTGGATGATTTCTGATGGGGAGAGGGGGAGAAATCACCTGGCTGCTACGGAGGTCGAAGTCGGAGCGACCGTGGGATAGGCGGGACCGCGCGGGGTAGCCGCGTCGGCACTACCCCTGCCCCTGCGCCGGTGGTCGAGTGGCGATCGAGCTCCGAATGCATTGATCTGATTCCTGGAAACAGGGAGATGAACCCATTAGTATCAATAGGATAGGAGATCAACAACCAAGGACCAGCATCATTCCGTCTTCAGTGGTCGGCGAGAGGGAACCACGCTGACGACGTCACAGAACGGAGTAGTTACCGTCCTGATGGCCACGACCCCTGGCGGGTTCACGTCCCGGTGAGGGTTACCCAGACTAGGTGACATGCTATTATTCTGAAGCTCCAACGGCTACCATTCCCCATGTTGAGGAGTAGATCTTCACATCGGGTTCACCATTTTTTGTTTCCGACGCTTTCACCGGGGCGCGCGCGTCCGTCCGCCGGGGAGGGCACGCTGCTTGTGGCCCCGCATTCCCGCATTCCAAAGGCGGCCGACATCCATTCCTTTTTCAGGTACGTCTGTTCCTTGATCGAAACCGGGATGATGGGATGTCGGTTCTTCCTTCCATGGATTCCTCCTCAGAGCTCGTCACCTAGTCCGGGCCTCCCTCATAGATTTAAGACGGATTCGTGAAGCTCATTCCCGGTGCCATATCTACATGGACGCCAGTTAATTATGCTGCTTCCGTCAAGACGCTCCAAGGGGTCTTGTCGGGACAGCAACCTACGGTGAGGAAAATGGTCACATTAGGGCATCGTCGGCATGTCTATCTTTGGTCCCTCATCATAGTGATTCTCGAGGGCGCGGGAGCCCGAGGAATCCCACATTGAATGTGGTGAATGTGTACCATCTGAGGTTTTCCTTAGCATCCCATGTTTAACACGGGGTATGTCGCAAGTTTAACATCTTGCGGAGACGGATCAGGCTAAAGGATCCCTAGGGGGAACACCGATGTTGGGGCCATCACGTGGGCGGCCTCCCGTATAACATGGAGTGGGAAAGGGTGGCATGATCTCACCGGGATGTGGCGGCCCGGGTAAGGATCAGGATGGATGGTGGAGTGAAGCATGGGGCTTACATTCTGAGGCGGCCCAAGAGGGGGGATACAGTTTAACATCATGCGGGATGAAATATAGTTTAACGTCATGCGGGACGGGTTACAGTTTAACGTCATGTGGGATGCGATAAAGTTTAACGTCATGCGGGATGAGATACAGTTTAACGTCATGCGGGACGCGATACCGTTTAACGTCATGCAGGACGAGATATAGTTTCACGTCATGTGGGACGGAATACAGTTTAATTTCATGCGTGACGGAAGATTTGGGGCTTACGCTCTTAGGTGGCCCAAGGTGGTCAGGGAACCAACATAGAGAGGTCGGGATGACCAGGTGGTGGGCTTGAACCTCGTGGAGGCTTCCTACGTACCATGCGTTAGCAGAGATCAAAGTCCATGTAGTTCACTGGGATGGGGCTTACGCTCTGAGGCAGCCCATAGGAGGATTTCATGGTCGATGTGCACTCTAAGCCCACGTGAGTCATGCTCGGTGTTGGAAACAAGAGGCAACAAGGACCAGACGATCACGTCACAAAGGGTGCGTCCCTGAGAAGTGGAATGGGGCTTACGCATTGTGCGGCCCAAATAAGAAATAGGGGATTACGTGTGGTTAGCGGCCCTTGGTTCCGGGGCTTACTCCAGGGTGGAGGCCTGTGGTGCGACAAAGAGAAGTGGGAAAAGGACTCCACTGGCCTTGGTAGGGGGGATGTAAGGAGATGCACGGGTACAATCATCTGTACGAAAGGTTAGGGGATTACGCTCTGAGGTAGCCCTTCCCCCGTAGACAAACGCCGCTCCGACAAGGAGGATCTCATTCCATGTGAGGAAGAGTCCACTCCCGTGGAGCCGAGTGGGCGTAAAAAAATGTCCAAGCTGGGTGGACCCTGCGTGCGAAGCACGGGGTCAGACCACAGTTTAACGTCTTGTGTTAAGGACGAGGTGCTTAGCATTTTAACGTCCTGTAGCTTGGACGAGGTGGGTTTTCTCCACACCCCTAGGTCTTACATGCCCAACGCCCTCTACCCCTTGTGGAAGGGAAGGCATCGGCAAAGCCGTAGCGAAGGGGGGCGGCAGGGAAAACAACCGGGGGGTCCACGTTAGTGTGGCTATGCGAAGAAGCAATATCCGTTAGCGTGCCTATGCAGAGAAGCCTAAGGAAAAGAAACACAACGGGAAACATGGCCCAAGGGACCTTGAGGTTACTTCACACGAGCCTGGAAGGCCGTGCGGGAAAACAACGCATGGCGCGCATGCCCGACAGGGGAGACATCGGGTGCCGGTGTAGGGGGCAGCCAAGGGGCGTCAAGGTGAGGGGTCCTCGGCTCTGTGCACCAAAAAGGGACGATTTGCGCGCAAAACACCGGGACGGCGTGCAATTGGAGTATTGGGATTGCGCGGGAAGAGGTAATTACGCGCAATGTTTTCCGTGCAAGGCAGGGTATTGCGCGCACGGACCACGGATTGCGCGCAAGTGGGGAAACTGGGGGAAGGGGAAAATTCACTAAATACGGTGGAGTTGCGCGCAAAGGAGAACTCCAGGGAAATTTTGCACAGAATTCGGGATTACCTGGATGTCATATTTCGCGCGGGGGGAGCCGAATTGCGCGCACGAGAGTCGCTTCAGATTCCTCAACCCCTAAATCGTTCGGGGTCACCTTATATTTATAGGCGACCTCCGGCGCGGAATCCAGGTGGCGCATGAAGTTTTCCGCACCGGGAACCGCTTGGGTGAAAATTCTCTCCGCGAAGAAATGGGGCGTGCAATTATTGCGCGCCTCACCGGTCCAATTCCGCGAATCCCGGGAGCACTTCGCGCGCAGAACATTTTTGCGCGCGGATCCTCCTTTATTTCGCACACCACTTCCCAGGCCTCCGGATTGGGCCTCTGATTCTGAATATGACTTCACTTCGTCATTTCGAAACTTTCTCCGGGTGTTGAGGGATTTTCTCGGCGTCAACAACAATATAGTTGACTGTATCATAATAAATCAACTTCAAACAAGTGTAAATTCAATCAAAGGATTACGACATAAATGAATTCAAAACTATTTGAGAGAAATATCTATATATTTTTTGAAATCATTTAAAGGTAATATAATTATAAAATAAAACATTTATTTTCAAAATATTCCTATGAGAATGTAATGGAAGCATTGGAGGTGTTATAATGGTTGAAAATAGCCTCACCCACCGTGTAAGTTAGAAAAACATTCAAACCATAATTTTTCGAAAAGGCCATAAAGAACCTTGTTTGGAAAATGATGGAAACATTACTTTCAAAAAAATTTATAAAAATTGAAAAAAATTATATAAATCACATTAACCCATATTCTAGTAAATAGTAAAAAAATTTTGAAATACATTTTCAAGAAACAAGGATGTGGATGATAAAGAATCCCTAGTTGATACTTATGTAAAAACAACTTCGGATAAGTAAAGAGATTGAAAAATTAACCCATAAATTGTAATTTTATTTAGTCGTGTGTATGATAAACTCCTTTATAAGAACCACATACATATATTTGATATCATATATGATTTTTTAATATTACATTGTTAATAATATTTAATTAGTATCATTGTTTTAGGTGTTAAATAATTCGTTTTACTTTATATGTTTTGTTAAGTAAGTCTTATTTGTCATGGATAAAATTTTTTTGATTCATGTAAAAATTTATATTATGTTCTTAAACATTATTCTATATTTTACAATGAATATTATTCTATAAGGGTTATGATGGGGAATGAATCTTATCGCGTTCATGGAAATGGTAATCTGTACGTACACAAGAGCGACAACATTAGTAAATTGAGGGTGAGATATTTTTTAGTTGGATGGTATATTACATATAAAGAATTATTAACATGTTATATTTATTATTTTAATCCATTATAATCATTATTATACCCATCCAAATAATTAAGTGTTGAATAACAAACTACACCACGATGTGGAGAGGGTTATTCGAACATACACACATATAGTGTATTTTCCGTTCATAGGATGGGTAGATTAATGAATATGGATATACCAAATTTACAATAACATTATAGAATATTGAAGTTACTGGGGTTATTATTTTTTTCGGAACGACAAATAATGTGAATGTTGAAGACAAAAAGAACTTTGACTGAGGTGATGAAATTATTATCTCTTCTTCAGGTGATTCATTTTTATTTGATCAAAAAGGATCAATAGGATATATTTATGATCAAATTATGGTCTCTAGGTAGAATTTAAGGATGTTTGGAAGGTATTTGAGTAGGGTTTGGCTGTGCCAAATGGATTTGGAGGTTTGATTTTTAGAGATTGAAATGTACCCTTTTTAAAGAGAGGTGAGGGTCACTTTAGAAATTCCATTAAATATTATTATATTATAAAATCATTTTCGGTATATAATTTTTCCAAATAGATATATGACTAGGATAAGGTGGTATGGGTAGAAATTCTATCGATCAATATCTTTTAGACAAGTTTAGGTCACCATAATGACATTATCTTTTAGATTTAACTATTAGTTAAATAGTTTAACTTTTACAATGTATTCTTGTGTATTTATAATACATGGTTGATAAACATATGATAAAATTCCCATAAAACCTCAAGTGGTTCATTAATGACTTATCTATCACTATATATGTCCTTTAGACCAACCATATATTTTTAAAAATATAATATAATTTAATAATATTGTATTTATTTTAAAACCCCATTTATGTCAATTTTGACATTATTTAGTATTTTCTTTTTGTGAAAGTTATCAAAAAAATATTACTTTGAAATAAATACATTAAATCAACCCTAAAAAGTAATATTAACCTATAAAATTAGTGTAATTCATCAAAAGTTTCAATTTACATTTATATTGACATTTATAATACCATTGATTTTAATCCTTCATTAATAATGTTCTTACTACATCATCAATGTGTCATAAATAAATTTAATTATATAATGCCTAAAAATAATAAATAAAATTCCATGATGTAGGAAATAGATTTATCAATCTAATAAATATTTATAGTCAAATTTATCTTATCTATTACCCAATATTAAAAATTGGTTTTCTATTAAACATTAAATTTTACCCTTTTAAATCTTCTTTAAATATAGTAATAATAAATGTTCTAATCTAATAAAATTGAATGAAAAAGGATCCTATTTTATTCCTAAGGTTGCTTTTGTTCTACATACACTTTTCCAATATAAATAGGACTTGTATTAGGGTAATTATAATGTCATTATTATCTTTAATTAACCTATTTACTTTCAATTGTGGTAAATAAAATTCAAAAGATACTATTCATCAAAAATTATTTTCATCCTATTGTACCACATTTTACTTACCGATATCAACCGTGTGTTACATATCTTTTAAATTCAATTCACAGTAGTGGTAAAATTATGTTTTAGAAAATTTTCATATGTGCCTAGAAGGTGGGTAAAAGTCATTAAATAGTTCAATAAAATGTTATATATCTAATGTTGTTATAAAATGACTCCAATGAATTACATTGAACTAATATAGGTATTATTTATCTACTTTTAATTTAAAATAAATATTAATAAAAATAATTATTTTTTTAAATAATAGTTGATTTTAAACAATAACATGGTGTTTTTCACTATTCATAAAAAAATTGCATGTTTTAAGAAAAATAACAAAAATTCACCCTAATCTAATTTTGATATTTCGAATCCAAAAATAAAATCCATTTTGAAAAATAATATATATATATTTTTAAAAAATTGTGTATTACTATTCATATTTGCTAATTTCATTGGTCATGGTGTGCTAGAACTCGAAATTCGTACAACACAAGATATTATATTATTCAAAGAGAATCATATTGTGGAAGCTTGGGCTATTATGTGGAGTATGATTTGTGTTTGTTTTTAAACCACATTGTTTTGATCAAGGAGTTTCCTTGCAATTCGCTCTGACTATTGAAGCATAATGCAGTATTCATGGTGGTGTAGTTTTCCATTGATTGGAATATTTAGGGAAAAATGAGAGTTTTTTTACAAAGGTCTGATTCATGAGTAGGAGTGAATGAGATGCATAATTCCATAGGATATTGGTAATGGAATGGAACTATTTAGCATGGGACATGAATTATGTATCATGTACTGTGAATGGTTAACAGATGATTAAGGGTGCTACACGGAATCGATGAAAACTATTCTTGGTGTATGATTATGGTTAGATTTGAGGATTGATGTTCGTGGGATGGTTTTTCATTCATGAAAATGATGTGTATTTTTGAGAAAATTTTAATGGTGTCGTTTTCAGAAATGAGGCTGAAATTTGGGGCGTAGTGTACAGAGAATGGTGCTACAATGACCATATAAGTAATATGGTTCATGAGAGATGCACGTTACGAGGTAAAGGAAATGTCGAATAAATGATTTTAAAAATCACAGTTTGGAGGATTATATGGATCTATTTGACTATAAAAGGTAACTAATCACTTCATTAGATTAAAAAACTATGATTAATAAATCTGGGATGAATTTGGTGAAGTCTAGGGAAGTTTGTGGGAGGAAGATCTCCCGAAGAAGATTCTATTCAGAAATTTTTAGGCAATTGTTAAAGTGTGATGTGGATTGTAAGAATATATGACCCCATATGAGCATTAGAATGTGGAGGAAGAACTCTTTTTATGGAATCTTTCATTATATAGTAGAAGAATAGCGGTACGTGGAGCATGGGTAGTTCACAGAATATTCATTGTAGATGTAGTATGCAATGGTTTTTCAGAGAGGAAGTATAAAGAGGTGGTATAAAGAGCACATGTTGTAAGTGGTGAAGCACTATACGTAGTGGAAGAAGGTCGGTTTTCAGAGGAGTAGTTCGAGATCTATCATTTTTTAGAAAAGTGAAATTCATATATGGGTTAAAACATGACATCAACAGAGCATCCATCTATTGTTGGGGATTCATAATTTAAGGAAAACCCATTGAAGTGACCTTCATGTCAACAAACTAATTTAATTTCTTCCCATTATAGAGAGAAATGAGGATAAAAACATTAATAATCTACGGAACACAATGTGTTATCCATAAAACCATGTACCAAATGTGTTCCTAGAACATTGTGTCTATATTTAATCTTTTGTAATCCACAACTTATGAATATTAGTAGACTATAGTATGACTGAAACACTATTAGTGCATGCTCCTTGAATATATCCCCTAGTGGTGAGCCTTGTAAAATTATAGTGTCTTCACGTTCCTTGTGATTGTTGGTTTTCTACACATTCTCGTCAGATAAGTTCAAAAAGTTTCTACCAATATGAGAATAAGATCTAATTGATGATAAGAAAATGTTGACACCCTGATTCAACCCTCCCTGCTTAGAGTGTTCTGGATTTATTTATGTTGTGTAAGAGTGTAAAGGATACTGGTTCTAAATAATTTTGTCTTTAGTATCAAAGTGAACGTAGTAATTGTTAAGAGTTTCTGCTTATTTTATTGAAGAAACTACCAAATATGGAATAATATGATGATATCTCATCTAATGTCTTAGGAATTTAATTCCACCACTATTTTATAAGGAATTTTATTAATTGATGTAAAAAGACTGTCCATGACTGAAACATATATCAATATGGTGGATGTCAATTCTAAAGTACTGAATACCATAACTACACATCATTCATGGCTAATTTATTAAATTTTATGGATTTTTCTTTTCCAATTTCTATGTGGGAAAAACTAAAGTACATATATGAATTAGGTAACAGATTGAATGAGGTGAAACTCTATGTTTTTCACAATAGTATCGATGATTAGAAAATTCATCAAGATGAAAATGATAATTCCTTTATAATTGAATTACTGATGTTTTTGGAGAAATATGAGGACTGGGTGAAGAAATAAAATTCATTGATATTGTAATGAAAATATTGATAAGACAACACCTCTTTAAAATACAATGGTGTCAGCACTAGAGGAATGGGATCCATCTAAACATTCATTGGATGATAAGTTGAGTTGTATAGTGGTTTATGAAATGAGATTCAAACCTAAAGATGCAACTAATCATGTATTTAAGGAAATGTAATTCCAGGAAATGGACCAACTAGATATTTTCAGAGATAGTGTTGATGTATATAATGAGGAAAAATAAATTATTTCCCTCATCGATAATAAATTCAACATCAGAGTACGTAAATTTTAAAGAATGTTATCTCTTTCTAGTTTTTTCTGTGGAAGGGTTGGATGAAGTACCTATCAGTTACCAATATACATCAATGATAAACTATGAGATGGTGGAGACATCCAAATGCGTCATAAAAGAGTTTTCAGAAATATAATATTAAAATATGGAATTAAATTACAATAAAAGTTTTTTTCCTATGATAAAGAAGATGATGATAATGAATTCTTTGATAATGATGAAGAAGAAATTGAATATGTTAAAATTCATTAAATGAGGACTATAGTTGATAAATTAGAATCATGAAATGATAAATATGTAGATAATTAGTTTACCACTAATACCGATACCACGTTGAAACTTAAGGATGATTTTATTAATCTTGATAAGTATTGTAAGACATTTAATATGTGAAGTGAAATTGTGGAAAAATCATAAGAATATGTTGATCAATATGATTCTTAAATGAATCCACATGATGAATTTGTAAAGGTACAGTCATCATTCTTGGAAAACACAGAATATGTAGTATAACTCAAACAAATATTTGAAGAATATGTAATAGTAATTAATAAAATTTCATTCATATAGTTGGATAAGTCCAAAACTATCGATATACTTGATAAAGAAGTAGTGACTCTTTGGGGTAAACATGAAGGTCTATAAATCCCAAATGAAACATGGTAGAAAAATTGGATTGGAAAATTTTACGATGATGAGCTGATAGAGAATGTTTATTATGGTTTTGATGGAAGCGAAAATGTTTTTGAATGATTAGATTCCCTCATTCATGGGTAATATATGTATTGGAAGTGATGAAAAAACATCAAATTCAGATAATAAAATGGTCTAAAATAAAGTAAAGATGAAAGTGATACATATCACAATGAAATATGAATCCCAAATGAAGAATTTTTTATATCAGAATGAAAGGAGGATTGAAATTATCATTGGAGTTTCTCAAAATGATAAACTATCGAACTATAAATTTATGAATGTTGACATGAGTCGGTATATATATGAAAATACATTTCCACATATGAGTTATTAATTCTGTGCCTATCTGGTCAATACCTTATCATACTATGAAGAGTAAAGGAGATATTTGAATAGGGAAGAGATAATAATTAAACAATGGATTAAGAATTTAAATATTAATTCTTATAGAAGAAAATGTTTCTTTGGAAATTGTTTTCATCATTATAATAATTTCCATAAAGCTGTTGATTAATGGTAGAGGAATGGTTGGAACAATTCATATAGAACTCAGAGATATTCAATACATGCCAACCAGACAATGTGGTTCGTAAAGCAATTATTCTCCTCTGGAAGGCAAGTATGAGTATGTAGAAACTACTCACATAGAAGATATATTTGAGAGGCTATCTATATCCATCACTCAATATAATATTTAAGGGAAGGAAAAGAATAATATTGAAATATCCAATTTTGCTGATGTATCTCTCTAAGTTACGAAGAACATCATCACATGGATTATTGATAGTGGATGCTCATCCCATATGAAGGGAAATGAAGAACTATTAATGAATGTCATGAAAATGGTGGATGGAATAGTGAGATTTGATAATGATGGTGTCTAAAGGATCAATGGTTTTGGATGTTATGAACATTCTTATAATGAGTTGAAGAAAAGAAAATGTCATTATGTTGTTGGGTTGTGTCATTATCTATTGAGTGTGGGAAAACTATGTGACTCATTACTTATGGTGATATTCACTATAATGGGGTTCACTATAGGGGAAAGAATATGGGATTCTATCATGAAGGGATGTAGAAAAAATAGAATCTTATAATAGGTTTCTGGTAAAGAGAACATTTTTTTCATGACTGTTGAAGAATAAAACAACATGTTGAACCAGATTTTGGACACATCAATCAAAATTATATGAAAATGATATTTAATTTGAATATTTTCAAGTATATACCAAATATGACGCATGAACAGGAAAAAACATGTGATTCTTGAATGTGAAGAATGTTGGTGTGTAGTTCATATCATTCAAAGAAAAAAAGGAATAACATCCTCATGATATCATTTATACAGATGTTTGTGGTATGATAAATGTTGATGCAACAAATAGAGAAAGGTACTTCTTCATTTAAATTAATGATTACAGTATAATTTCTTAAGTGATTGTTATACAAAGTATATGTCAAGTCGTTTACTATAGGAAGACATATCACTAAATAGAAGAAAATGATAATGGATGGACAATCAATGTTATATGGTCTGACAGTGGATGGGAGTTCACATCTATGGGATTTGAAAATTACCTAGAGAAAAAATGAATACAACATCAGGTGGGTACTATGACAACCTCACAAAAAAATGGAGTTGTTAGACACTGAAATCGATAGGTGAATAATATGTACAAAACAATACTGATTGAGAGACATATATCTTGACATTACTGGAAATAGGCTATTCTGGATGTAGTTTATATTCAAAATAAATCATTGCTATATATGGGGGAAACCATGATACCCTATGTGTTTTGGCATGGAAAGAAACCCCCTTTGATTTATTTTCATGTTTTTTGAAGTAAGTGATCTATCTAAAACAAAATTGAAATCATGTAATGTATGGTTATGCAAAAAATGATATAATATTCCTCAGATACATAATGAATATGAAATACTACAAATGATTCAAAATGTTTTTGGATAAATCGGTCAAAGAAGTGACGTGAATGAGATGCTGAATAGAGAATGAAATTAGAAAAGGAAGGAAACTATGTAGCATGGTACATGAACCACGTACCATATATTGGGAATATTTTGAGTACAATGATGGGAGATACGTGCATATGAAAAAAAATTTTCATCGTGATGGTATTTGGTTCTCATCGAGGCATCCAGTTCATGGGATGGAATTTCATTCCTGAAAAGAGGTGGTGTTTTTAGAAACATGGAATGATTTCCTTTGGGAAAATTTTGTGGAAGTTTTTGACGTTATATAGGGATATGGGTGGTTCCAAGACCATGTAGGAAATATAGTCTGTGGGAGATGCATGGTACATTGTAAAGGTATGTTAGGTAAATCTCAGTGTACCATATTATTCTGACTTATTTACATATATAAGGAGAAATAATAACATCATTAGAAGAAAATACTAAGATTAAAATTTCCAGGATGAATTTGGTGAAGTCTATAGTAGTTTTCAAGAATAAAAACATGTAATGGAGATTCATATTAAAAATTCATAGGAAATTGGTAAACTGTGATGCAGTTTACTAGAAAACATGACCACATAGAAGAGTCGGTGTACAATGGATGAACTCATTCTATAGTAATATTGAAGTACATGGAAGAAGAAAATTGGTACACGAAGTAGGGAATGTTCGCATAAGGCTGTGTGAAAACTCAATATGCATAGGTGGTTAGCGTAGGTGGAAATTGATGGTTTTACATTGAGCACATGAGATTTGCGGTGTAGCACTATACACAAAGGAACAATGTCAGTTAGCGGCGGAGTAGCTCACGTACTATCATTTCATGAAAAAGTGAACATCATCTATTGGAGAAATTGGGGCTTAAATTGAGAATTCATCTGTAGTTTAGGATTCATGATATACTACAAACCAATTGAACAAACCTTCTAGTCCATAAACTGATTTCAGATCCTCCCAAAAAAGTGAGAAATAGTGATTCAAATGAAATCTATTTGAGGGACTCTACTGGATCTCCAATAAACCTTGTAAAGGAAGTGTTATAAGAATAGAGGTAATATGTCAGAAATTTAGTTTTCCAATGCTTGTGAATATTAGTGGACTTTGGTATGAACAAAACAATGTCGGTGCATGGTCCTCTGATTTATCTCTTAGTGGTGAAATAAGTAAAATTAGTGTTTCTTATATTTTTATGTGATTTTTTTGTTTTATTCACTCTCTCATCATACATGATTATCAGGTTCTTACTAATGTGGGAGAAAGATCCATCAAATTAAAATAAAATGTTGAAACCCTGATTCACTCTTCCCCTCTTTGGGTGGTGTAGGGTCCTTCATGTTTTACATGGTCGATGACTCTTGTGAATGTGTAGATATCCACTTTGAGAATTATTCTATAACCTATGTGCTCCCATGGATCTGATTTTTTTATAGAGAGGGTGTAATTTATAGTCCTTTATTCTAGGGAAATTCATTCTGTCATATGTTTCATATATTCCTAATGTGGTCTTCATTCATTGGAGGGATCATTACATCAAACATTTAAAGAGATCCTAATGCAGTTTATCCATGAATTTATCATTCAATCACTTGATGAATTGTTACTAGATGATTATTCAACCATTTTAAAATTTATTGAGTCCATTTTATATCAATTTAATTTCCATATTATATTTTATATGTCAAAGAACCAACATAATATAAGTCTGATTGGTTTGGAAGTCTTTACAAGACCATTAATCATATTGGATAGGATTTTCACGTGATCAAGGAAAACATGTCTGAAGTCCATCATGGGAACAAATTGGTATATTAGGTACCCTTTGTGAGATCAAGAATGCATGTCAAAGAGACTTCATGTGATCCACTGGACGATCACATGTGGTTCATAACCCTTTTAAATGAAAAATATTGTAACTTTTCACCTCTTTGGGTTTCCACATTTTTCATCTTTAATTATTTATTTTCAATAAATTTCAATATACTCCATTTATTATTAGATTAGGGTGTCAGATTATCAAGTAAAAGATTCCAAGAACCTTCTCATGATGATAATGGTATTCCAATGGGATTCTGTGTGGCTGGGAAAACAAGCCACTATGATCTCACATGATCATCAAACTGATCAAATGGGCCTTATAAGACCATTATCTGTAAGTATATGTAACATAAATTGAATTAAGATTCATCCATTAAGAATAATATTTTTCTATTTTATTTAATTGATTTTGAATAACTTTTTGATTGATATGTCATATGATTGAAGGGACTCTTCTAATGCAGGCTCATATAATCAGGGTGAATTTGCAGAGGGGGTTCATGTGATGAAAGGTGATGTTTGATGAGGATTTGTATGATATGAAGGGTTCAGTAAAGGGGATACAAGCTATCATTATCAAATCATGTGGAATATATAATCACGCCTCATGAAATTATTGTGCTTATGAAATCAATTGTCTTATTGGGGGTCATGAAATCCCATTAGCCTACTTCTTGATCCACATGTAGTAATTCTGCAATATTATTTTGTAGAGAAAATATTACATATGATTTAGGGATTTCTTTGAATATAAAATATTAAATGCGCATTTTCATGTAATAAATAAATTATTTCACTTATATGTGATTTTAATAAGGACTATGATGTGTTTTGGAAAAAAATAAATGCCCTATTGAGTCCCATGGGCTTCTACTGTTTAAAGTTATAAGAATATTTTGGTATTTGGGTTCTCTTTGGTATTTCATGGGGAACCATATAAATAGGGTACTGAGGGTATTTTCATTCCATTTTTTTCTTACAACATGATAGATCTCTCAACATCCTATATAATTTAACTGAATCATAATATTACATTATGTAAAACCATCTCTAGAATTGTTCCTGAGGCCCGGTCACATGATCTCACAACATTAACTTCTCATCACAATGAAACTCTTAATAGATATATTAATTAATAAATAGATGTTTACTAAAGATATGTTAGATTTTCTCATCTATATGGATATTTCAGCTTCTTCTCATGGTCAGACAATGCATTTTACAATGATCACTTGATCATTGTATGACTCACATGGCATTTATATTTTCACATGATTTTGAAGATAATATGTGGATAATATGATTTTTATTTTTACATGGGTCACATGATATGTATGAATAGTTATGGGTCATGAAATAATCAACCTATAATTAGGTCATGTTATTCATAGGATGTTTCCTTCACTATACATATTTCTTCACTTATTCTCTATTGGGGATTGTACTTTTTTTAATGTATGATTCATACTATTGTGTATAAGGAATCCAGTTTGTAGATGTAACTTAAACTAGTTATCCAGAGAATTATGGTTACTTGGAAATTCATTTCCATCTCTTGGTTGAAGTTATTCCCCATAAGTTTGTTTTGAAGGGGATTAATCCAACTGAGCATCAGAACAACACTCTACCACACATAATACCTTTTTATATATTTGGTCTTCTAGATGATACATTTATTCCTCCATCTGACAATAATTATCCATCTTAATGATTTTAATATTCTTTTTATGGAATACAAAATAAACATAGTCAATTGATAAAGGAATCACTCCATAGTAAAATCGAATATTATCGATTACTCCCATCATGTTACATATGGTCAAAATCTCTCCATCAACCAATTTTTCAAAATTATTAAAACATAAATTTCTCATATTTGATTAATCCTTGATTTGGATAGAGTTAAAAGGGATACATTTTACATGGATGTAACTTCTCTAGTGAATGAGAATGGCCATTCTAGGTTAGGTATATGTGATCATTATAATTCGATCAGTTACATATTATCATCATTTTGGGGAAACATGGACCGATTTGTCTGTTGTGTACAGTTAATTAGAAATACTTATAGATAATATTAGGAACTAGCGTTTTGACACTATCATCTTACATGAATATCATGGAGATGTAAGGATCCAAACCTAGGATATTTAGTAGTTGGGACTAATAACACGTACTTGTTGGATTTACAATGAAATCTTTAATACTGTAGACATCTAGGATTACACCAAACTCACTATAAACAATTAATGTTATGAGGTCACATTTATGAAGGATAATTTAATGAAAAAGATGTTCCCAAGATCTCTCGTTCTATTTGTGGTTTATCTAAAATTATTACTTTATCATATAACTAAATAATTAATAGCTATACACCCTCACTGATATCCCACATGATAATATCAGATTAGGGAATTCTCTTATTGGGTTATTCATGATGATTGGGATATTTCATCATAGGTCTACTAAGTTAGAATGGCGGTATGATTTAGCCATCAGTTTTGTCGGATTTCAACAAATTTTTTTAATGGATATATTTTTCCATATAGGGATTCACTCTTGGGTGTTCATGTAGGAACATTGTTTAAGGAATAATGATTAGTATATAGGAGGATTCTTATTCTAACCATTAAGACTCTTACAGGCCTTTATGAACTCCTTTTCCATGATGAATAGGGTAATTCCCCATAACATATCCATGGGATTTTCTATTTTTTTGATGGATAGAGGTTAATTTCAAATTTCATAGATACAAGAATACTACCAAAATCCCTCATGGTTATTTTAATCCAATGCAATTGAACATTATTTAGGATAAGGTGATTCCATTAGACACCAATGAGGTCATTAATATATTGATCTGACATGAACATTTCATCTTTACCCCCTATCAAGCACCTACCACGATGATTATTTATAATAGACGTGGTCCTCTAGTTAAGAGGTCATAAATAATTTATCTATTGGATATGGTTATTATATATCCATTAGATGATCTGATTATCTGTGTCACATACACTAGTTATTGACTTCCACACCAGTTTCTCTATAATCATTGGATTTCTCCTCTTACCTTAGCTAAGATGATGGTTGAAAAGAATATCAATCACAATAGATAATTAGGTATTATGATGACATGTAAACATACGAATATATAAATAATTCATCATCTTGTTGATTCACATAATTTTTTATCTCATAAAAAATTCTTAACATTGGGTGGAAGATTATTCGATTTGTACATTTAATATACTAATTCGTCAGTTTAACAAGAGATGCACTTCCCTATACACGTTATTTTTGGTAATAATTAAGTTGATTTAGGCCGTGAGGGATCATCCACTTAATTTATAGCTCCATATTGATATGTTTATATTAGTTGGGTATAATTTATGGATGATGATGGTCCTTTAATGTTATTGTAAAATGAGTTAATTTCTATTGGAGTAGCATATGTGGCTTCATCATGGGATTCCTCATCAACTCAACTAGATATAATTCTTATGTATACCAAATGAACTATCCCATTTCCTAGGGAAATCCCTCTAATGTTCATTGGGGATTAGGTATCACAAAGGATGTTTTGGTAGAAAACTATTCTTCAATTATCGATACTCTCTTAGAGGAGATACATAAACAAGAGTAACAACTTCACCAAAATTTTCATGGTTTGGGAGTAGGAGGATTTTATTTTAGTAAATTTTATGACATCTGATATAGAAATTACTATGTAGAAAATAACTATCCAATAGTGGAAGGGTCTATCTAGCATTGATGATTGAGGTTATGTATTCAAATAAATAAAAGAATCATCAGAGGTGCTCGAGAAGATACCTCAGAAGGTCTGTCAGTTTTATTCATATATGGATTTTCTGCTGCATAAACATTAGATCATAAAATGTTCATATCTCAGATGTAGTCATATCTTTTGATATCATCATCATTATTGGCGACCACACATAATTGTTGTGAATAATATTCTTCTTTAATTTAGAATCATCTTCCTTTAGTGATGAAGGTCAAAATGGATTGGGAGGTACTTCCACACTCATTTGTATCCTCTCTCAAAACCCTAGATGATTTGAAAAAATCCTTTAACATGGTTTCATTTTGATGTATCTGTAAACATTGATGTTTCTTACCTCTTTTTAAATCCATGGGAGAGACTCTAAAATTTCTATATTCGTCCTTATTTTATTAATTATAAATGAATAAATCCTTCAATTATTTTTACACAACCATTATAAATCCATTCGATTGTGGTGTTATTTTAATTTCATCGACTTGGTATCATATGTATCACCTAATACATCCATATAATTTCCAATACCTTGTAATCCCAAATTCATATAATTGAATGTTTAAATCAAAACATATATCACTTGATAATATCTCAGGAATGTCTACTGGAATGAGATACCACAATGATGTATCTACTCTATTAGGCCTAGTATCACTTGTTATAAATGGATAACATGGGTCAATAAATGTTTATGTTGGAGAGATATCTTTGTTTTTCCACTTTCTATTGACATAGAAAGTGTAGCTTGATTTTTATATGGAATAATAATTATCACTGTAATTGTTTTTGTTTTTATTTTTTATATTTCCCTACATTTCACCTAATATTCATCTGGGGAATTCTTAGTGGGTGTTTATGTCTCTTTCCATAAGAATATATATTATTGGTTTTTATCATGACATGTATTATTAATTTTCCATTTCATGAGTTCTCAATGATTATGAAATCAAAAAACACATGTGTCCTGTGAGTAGAGACTCTAATTTATCCTAGGATTCCCTTTCAGTATTTCCATCATATTCATTATGTTATATCATTTAATTGGGTGTTATATGATCCCTAAAAAATATTACATTGATTTAGTATTTATTCTTATAGATCTTAACATCTATTGGAGAATTTTTGGGTCATCTATCAAAGACCATCCATTATCATTGTTTATGGTTATCATTCATGGACCATCAATTTCTATAGTTTATTGTGTTAGAGATCATATAATCTATTTCTATTTATTAGGGTCTTTTATCTCATACCATATATTGATTTTTTTAAATACTTCTATATTAGACCTTCTATTATTGTTGTTTAATTTTCATCAGGTCATACCATTTAATACAATACATTTTAATATTTTGTCGCATAAAATCTTCTATTTTAGATTAGGGAGTATTTTATGTACAACATATTATTATTGTTTTATGTATTTTATCTAAGATTTTTTTTTGCATTTTTTCAAATTCTAATTAAGAACATATAATTATATATTGTATGTACCTTCTGATTAGATCAATTATAAATTTTTATGGTCTTCAAGATCATACCGTCTATTGTTTATTTAAGTTCAGTTATCTTAAACATTATACTGTAGTTATGAAAATATTCAGTTTCATTATGGGTTTTTGAACCCTAAATTATTTATGTGATTTTGGGTAAAGAGTTTCCATGATGGAATTTTATACAATACATTTTTAAATAAAATTAAAAATAATGAATGTTCATTAAGGGTTCTTGAACCTTCTGTTCATGTAGATTACAAGTTAGATGAATACCTAGTATTGGTAAAGACACCCTTAATATTTGATGATATTTGGATTGATGTATGGTGAATTATTAGTGATTTTGACTCCACATAGATAGTTAGAGTATGGGTTGTGTAAATAAAGTGTCCACAGTCTTGAACTATAGAATATTGAATGGGAATGTCATGCGAAGGATGACTGGAAAAAACCCTATGGTTTTGTGTTCCACCAAAATGTAGTTGGGGCTCATGAAGATTATATGACCTTTATTAAAAAGTGGATATACACTTATTTAGTGGTCAAAGATCCTTTTCCATCTTCTCATATATCATACAATCCTTATCTTTCATACCTTCCCCAACTCTTTCATAAGTGCCACGAAATGATTGTAACGATTCAGATATGTGGATGAATATGTATAATATGGGGGACGAATATATAAGAAGGGTTCTATAACCCTATTAGTAATTTTTATTAGGTTTTTCGGGATTGGGTCCCACACCAGGTGGTCTTGAGTCATAATTTGTGGGACATAAAGAGCTTCGAGAATGAAAAATTCAAATAATGATTTTAGAATGGAAAAAATACATAGTGGCATAACATTATAGATGTCGAATCCACATGAATATTATCGTTATAAATAATTTAAATAATGTTATAGTTAAATATGAGTTAGCTGATGATAGGGACAAGTGGGTAAAATATGAACATTATTAATGGGTGAATCAAGTGTCACGAATAGATAAGGAAATAGGTCATGAGTTTAAGGTGGTACATTCCTCTGGGAATAAACACCCAATAAATTGTAGTTTCAGGGAACTGTGTTATTCACCAGAAAATCCTAGCTGGGTCCCATCTTGTTAGTTCGTTATAATTACCAATACACTATAGGGTATTCCCAAATTTAGGAGTTCCCGATGAACTTGGGGATCCAAGGTAATGATATCTACTCGAGAAATTGTGGGTGTCAGTTTAGACTATGATGACGTGATGGTGGTTTATGGAAAATGTAATACTAAATAATTGTTCAACCATCCTAAAATTGTGTTTCATTTTACTAAACACATTACTATAGTTATAAAAATGGATAACGAATTGATTCATATTTTTCCTAGACTAGGGAGTCTGACGATAATAGATCGACTTTTACTACTTCCGTGGGATGGGCCCCAGGAGCATTATGACTTCTTCACTTATGCTCTATCTTTTTCCTAAAATATATCGATGAATATTTTAGAGAGTATGGATCTATCTTTTTTCCAAACTTATATTTTTTAGATTATAGGTTTATAAGATTTATGATTCATTCATTAGTAGTATAGTATCATTAGATTTTTGGAATTGAAGGCTAATATTTGAGGCCATAAAACATTGGAGAAATTTCACACAAGGTAAGTTCATGATGTATGTGGTCATAGTATAAGGGTCATGTTATGAAACAAACTAATTTTTTTTCCCAAGGTATGCACTACCCTAATATCTTCCTAGGAGGAGAATGATAATATATAAATCATTGATGGAGGTTCTCAAATAAATAGTAATGGTAAGGGATAATTATGATGAGAAGGATCAATAATCACTCTATAGTGATGAGATATACTTGGATTATATGAGGGATCCTAATGATCAGATGAATCTTTTTCATTTAAGGATCATTTTTTATTGAATGAACATTATATGAATGTACGTGGGGATGACATGGATAGTCAAAAAGTTTTCCATGAAGTCAGGTTTCATTTAAAATTTTCTTTATAATATTTTTGAAAATTCCAGAAACTCATGAAATGATGTGTGGTTTATAGATTGAGGTCCTCAGAAAGATAATGGAATCACCCTGAACATTGGTTGATCAGGGTCATTCTCTTATGGTCCTTTGATATGGGGTGGTGGTTTATGGTAGTATATATATTTAAACAACTTTTAGTGTGGATTTTATCATCATTAATCATTACTTTATTTGAAAATGACCTCACCCTTGTAGTGTTATCATAATAATGTAAGTATATAGGAACCAATGCAATGTTGGGAAAGATATTTGAAAATATACATTATATTGGTTAATGGAGTCTAAATACAACATTAATATTAATTTAATGCCAAATATTAATGATGGGTATCCATATTCTAAATCATTTGCTATATAGATTTATCTCATACAATGAAAATTCATAAAGAGTTTTCAATTGTACATGGATAGAGAGAGTATTCTATCACTCATCCATTCTTAAATAGAGACATATACAATTTCTATGGATCTGATTATATGGGTTTATGTAGGATTAATTTATAGACAAGAATCATAATGAGGTTTTCTACATTAATTATATCCCACAACAAATATCTGTCTCATATAGAGGGGATATGGGAATTCTATACTCTTCCATTAGTATGTCTCAACATCATGGTTGGATGTGGGGTTCCCAATATAGATTGGTATCACATGAAAGGATTAGTAATTTCTATATTTCATTCTAGTACGTAGGTGATAAATTCATTATATGAATATTTTTATCGTTAATATGGTGTTCTCTATGAAATTTTAGGTTACACACGATAGACTGTATGCCATATAGGTTAATTTTCATCAGTTAGAATTTTCCCAAGAAGTATAATTCCATCTGGTTAAGATGTTTCCATGTAGTTTAATATCATTCCACTAATATTATTAGGTTTATTTAAAAAAATTCAACTTTTTTATATCATTGAGAGGAGTAACATTCTCTAGATAATAGGTCCACCACAAAGGATGATTAACCAAAATGGATGGGTATTTTTATAAAATTTCATAATCTTTCTTGGTCAATGGGTATAATTCACTGAATTTTATCCTTAGGATTATTTGAATCCACTTGAATATATGGGTTATGGGAAGGGTAAATCCATCCCAATTAATACATGATTTTACTAGAGGTGGAAACTTATGGGTACTTTTCAACCATTGATAATGGAGAAAAGAAATATCTATGAAGTCTTGGGAATAACATGTGGGATTTAGGGGTCCTCTCTCATATGACCAAAGAACCTGTTATGATATTGTTCAATGGAATTATCACCATAAACTATAAAATTTTAGTGGATCACCTTTTAATTAAACAATTCATATTACCAATTTTATATGGGGGAGACCGTAGAGAAAGTGAGACCAGAGTCAATGAGGTACCTTGAGAAGGGGATCAACTTGAGGAATTAGTTGTTATCAACTGAGATATCTAATATGTGAATTTGTTTTATGGGGAACAAAAGATTCAATAATGGTTATATCACCCTAAATTATAGAAAATCCTATATTGAAAAAAAATATCAGTTAATGGTTACGATTTTAAATTCTTGAATACTCATTCATCAGGTGTGATTTGTTTGGAAGTACATCCTCATATCATGTACTTTAACATCAGGCATCTAGGACTTCTTATTGTTGTATAACATCATGTTACTGGGATGGGTTAATGCATTTTATATCATGGTAAAAAAATTCTTTATCTAAGACACATCTTCATCATTCCATCAAGAGTGGATTTCTAGGTTCTATTAGATCACATTGGAAATAATTTTGATGATTGTTTCACCAAGAGTCAGATTGGAGTGGACTAACGCTCCCTGACCGACGATCTCATGGAGGGTTGAGCTCTGCTTGATCACTAAGGTCGGGTATATCGGTCTTCATTTCGAAACACCCAACTGTTCTATATCCCATGATACATGGACTTGCTTTCCAAAGGAAGGCGTTCGCTGGGTTGATTGGCTAGAGATGCTTAAGAACACACATGACTCGAGAGGATGGAATGTCGGGATCATCCCACCCTTTTGGAGGTAATTATTGCATGTTATGGGACACTCTTATAGATTTAAGACGTGTTCATATGATTGTGAATCATTGGTTTATACCCAAGAATAGTATCCACTGATTACCCCTGGTTGGAAATGGTCAGTTGAAAGTATGGATTCAGAATAATTTATCCCTGAGGTTTACCATCCCTCGTTGGGGTTAATGACTTTGAGGAGTTTGGACTCATTGAGATGGCGTTAACTTAATTTCTCATAACCGGGTGCTCTAGAGGTTATTGTCTTTCAGTGGGGACAGGTAACGACATGAGGGTTTGGATATAACCCATGATATGGGCTTCCTACGTATCCTCATGAGAGGAATCAGACTCCACGTAGTTCGGTGGAGGTGGTGTCAGAGAACAAATGTGAGGATGGACCGAGGGTCTGATGGGTAGTTGTCTTAAACCTAATGGAGGCTTCCTACGTAACATGCCTTTACATGGATCAAAGTCCTCGTAGTTCGCAATAGGTGGTTTCAGGGTCGGTGCTTACTGTAAGCACACATGAGTCATTCTCGGTGTGAGAAACAAGAGGCAGTAGAGACCTGATGATGACGTTGTGAAAGGTGCGTCCGTCGGAAGCGGAGTGGGGAATACGCATGGAGAAACCTGACTGTGACAAAGCCCAATGGGAGAGGGAAATGGTACCCCTGTGTCTATCTCCCCTCTTGGTTCGTGGAACCGGGTAAGTACGGAGGTACATGGATGCTACCTCCCGCAAGAAGGACTAGGGGATTACACAAGGATGGATGCCTATGCCTTCCTCATGTCTAACAATGAGGGCATCCCAACTCACTGTTTGGTTGAGGAATATGATTGAAGCCTACACCTATGCACAAGTGTACAAGCGGGATAACACCAAGGGCGTTAGAATCAGTCCGAACAAAGGGATATGAAATGTTTGAATCAGATGCCCAACATTCGGAACGTAGTGAGGGTGGTGTGATGATGGAGGATAACTATTGACCATGTTTGAAATGCAAATTCCATATCACGTTAGCCTGGAATGGGGGAAGACATGTTAGGGTCGACTGTTGACTGTGTTCGAAATATAGGACCTAACTTGAAGTGTTTCCCAAAGTCTTTCAGGGGCATTGACCCATGACGATAGGTGAGCCGATGCGGCATGGGACTAGGCCGTTAGGCGGTCCCTTTATACATTCAAGGGAATGATGATATGAATGAAGGATGTGAAAAGCATGAGGTGGAATGATGGAATTTTTGAATGGATTCCAGCGCTATTGAAATTATACCACTGTAAACATGGAATGAGGCATCGTATACTTATAGCATAAGGAATCTCTTACATGGATAAAGTAGAATCTAATTATTGAATGATAGGGAATGATACAGTTTATAGTCATTTAGAGAGGACTATTTCCATATAGTTTAACGTCATATTGATAGGACGAGGGCCATACAGTTTAACATCATGTGGTCAGGATGACTAGGTAGGAGAAACCTAGAAATGGTTGGTGTGGGACTAACACAAGGGCGGCCCTTTCTAGATGAACCTAGAAAAAGGAGCTAGGAAATGGGGGTATAGTAGAGTCATGATGAGTAACTCGACTCGTTGAATTTATAGGAAGGATGTATGGGAGGCGTAATGGTGTAATGTAGAACACTATTGACCCGGCCTGAAATGTTCATGGTGTGACTCTCCATTTTTCATGGGGGTTAGTGAACAAGGAGTGCATGGGGTTTTCCTCATTGGGCGGGCCGCGTAGGAGCTGTCCGCATATGGTTCGAGGTTTGGTTGTCGGCGAAGGGTGTCCGTGGAGGAGTCGGCTGCATAGGAGTATCTGCGGAGAGGTTGTCTGCAAAGGGTGTCCGCAGATGAGATGGTCGCGGAGGAAATGGCTATGAAGGAAATGGTCACAAAGGGCATCTGCAATGGGGGTGGCACCCATCCTACTTTGCGCCCACAGAGTGGTTCCCGCCTCCATTTTGCGAACGAAGCTGGTCCGCGAAGGGGGTGTCCACGAAGGAGATGGCTGCGGAGGGACTATCCATGAAGGAAATGGGCACATGTGGTTTTCTGTTTGGTTTCTACTCTATTCGGATGAGTGCTTCTGCAGACGATATGGGGTCCGCGGATGGTCGCGGAACATTACCACTGGGAGAGATTTCTCCAGGGTCTCCCCACGGGTTTTCACCTGTCCTTCCTGCCTTCATTTTTGGTTCCCCTCGATGATGATTTGTAATGTCACAAAGAGGATATATCGACGGGTCCGGAACACTTTTTGTGGAAGCCCCTGAGGGAATCCCAACCCATGAACGACTCAGTCAACAAGGGATTTTTGGAACTGAGATTCACGGAATTGCTCTGCGGCCACGCACCACTCTGCCTATATTCCACAAAAAATGAGATTAACAGCCACATATGGCTTTCGCCTCTTTTTTCAAATGAAGAAGTGTGCGACATTGGCTAGTTGGCGGAGTTCGCGGTGGGGGACTGATCTGGCGTCCATCCTGCTTCGCGCCTGCATCGGGGCTCCTACCTCTATTTTACGGATGACACTGGTCCGTGGAATTGTGGTTCACCGAGCTGGACATTTACTGTTACTGGGATATGGTTTGTGTACCGGTTCAGTCCTTTCCTGATTATTGGGGTAATTGGATTTCCCCCTTGAAAATTTTTCAGGACCCTACCATGATAAAGAAGGGATAACTAAAAATTCATTTAAGAAGCATATGAGTACGTGATGAGAAATACATGGTTTTTTTCACAACTTGTTTTATAATGGGGCCTCTTGTAGATATAAATAACATGGATGATCATAATTCATGGGGATAGAAACTCATTTATTGGACTTAAATAGATGATATCAGTGTCACAATGTATCCTATGATGGCTAGAAACTTTCTCATGTTAAGGGACTTTCTTGGGTATTAAAAAACATTTAATTTGGTTTTCGGTTTCTACTTGTTTTCTTTCCCTTGTGGGATGTTTAATAAGTAAATAATCTAGGTTATTAGTAATAAATTCCTTCTATGACATGAATTAGATGTAAAATTCATGCAGAATGACCACCTCTAAGGCCAAACACTTAGCCAAAATTAGAAGGCCTATGATTTAATAGAGTAGCAAAATATGAGAGCCCAAGTAGACATCATTATTATATATGTAATTCATCAGATATTACACTATAATGATGTGTGTGATGTAGTACTTTAAGATATCAGAATTACAATTCATAGTACATAGAATCAATTGAATTTGATATTATAGGATTTTTTTGTTCCCAAAACCTTTTTTTCTTTCAAGAGGAGAGCACCAAGAGATCATTCCACGGTGGTCACATATAAGATAAGTTAATTTACATCATCTAGGGGAATAAATATTTTTGGGTATATTATATATTACTTGGATGTCAATTTTTTTAAGGTATACCTCATACCAATGGATTAAAATATCTTTATTTATTAGCTTAGATAAAGGAAAATATTTTCCAACCTTGTTATATAAGAAATTCATAATGTATGTGAGGTCTCCATAGATCCCTATTTGTTCTTTAGGTTTTTGATGTGGTGATATTTATAATATTTTGGGTGTCCTTCCTAGATTTATGTCAAAACCTTAGTGACATTACAAATAAACTAAGGAATTTCCCTAATATTACACCAAAAAGACAAATTATAGTATTCATCTTCAAACTATGTTGTTGGAAGTAACTAAATATTGTGTGATTATTATGGAGTTGATCATATCAATGTCATTATTTAAAAATGTGGTATTCAACATAGATAGCTTTATTTATTTCCAATGACTATATAAAGATACGATCCATTAAACAATGGTATGTAGAGATAATATTTTTAAATCTAAAGGGAATGAACAAATAGAAAAAGATCCAACACAATTCACTGAAGGATGTCTATTCCTCACCATCAGGGGACATTTTAATCTAATAACTCTTTGAATACACATTTTATATTTAGATGTCACAGAAGACATTACATTAATCCTTAAAAATATATGTGATTGAAAATGGGATATTTTCCTTTTGGAATTATTTATATAAGTCTATAATTTTGATGCAGAACCTAGTCTTCCCAATATATTTTTGGAAATGGATGATATTGAAAATACAAATTTTTATAATGAAATTATTTGGAACAAATATCTAATAAAACTACGAACATTTCATTCTACATTAGTAGAATTAGAAAGGAGTTTTATCCTAGATTCCCTATTGAAACCTAAATAGTTATTTGGAAAGACTGGATGATACATTGCCACATCATGGTTTATCCAAGAATTTTTTTTAATTCCAAGAGAACATGCATCCATAATATATTAGAAATTTAATATACATCACATTAACCTCTGGATGAGTGGACATAATATATAACAAAGGTTAAATCCTTCTTCCATTAATAAATTTTCAATTATGATGTAATCAATGGGTGTGAAATGGTCTTCCACAAATATAAGAGAGAAATTTATGAGGTATTCATCATATTTATATTTCTTTGTGTCCATGGAGGAATTTACAGACAATGTGGGAAATCCAATGATATCTATTTCAATTTCAAGATGACTAGATCCATGAATAGATGTATTTAACTCCTAAACTAATGGGACATCATGGATATATTTATGAAATGGTTTTTCCATCAGTCTAACATACCATGATTAAGGATCCTAGACATCCTGGGTTATAGTGAATGTCAAAGGGGAATCATTAATTCTTGTATATGTCATAACAGAATTATAGGATACTTATACAGTTTTATTCATATACCATTTTAAAAAACACAATTTAACTGTCATGAATTATTTTACAAGGGCATGATGAAATGAATTTTTTATTCATTATATATTATTAGTATTATGTTTGTTTCCTCAATCAGACATTTGGGTAGCGCATAACCACTAACAAGAAGGCTCAATGGATTTATCATGGTGGCCCCCAAGCTTTTAGGGGATTAAGCCTATATATCATCATCCAACATTGGTTGATTAAATTTATCTTTTTAGAAACATACCTCACTATATATGGATTTTCATGACTCGAAGGGGGCATTTTCAACAGGTATTATTCTGTCATTTCCATCAAAGGGGTATTTCCATAATTGATGAATTGTTGAAGGCACTACTTTGTTCATATAAACCATGGTATTCCACGGAGGAAACAACTTTTCCTTTATTGATGGATAAACGGAAGTTAATATTATATGTTATATCCCAAAATAATTCTCAAATCATGATCTTCTCAAGAGGAATTCTCCTAAACATATCTAACCCTTGAATGGTTAGATTATTCATAGATAAAACCCCATCATTATATCTCAAATTCCATTGGGTTTGAATTAGTATGAGGATGATACTTGAACCATTTTCAACAAGATTACATTCGATGTCGACATTATGATGCTTGATTTAAACAAAAATGGGTCTCATATGTCCCTAGATAACATCATCCTGGTCATGTTCTATAAATGTGAGAGTGATTTTGTAATCTTATGGAATTGTCTACACTCAGCATACCTCAACTCAATCACCAGAGTCTCGAAATCATTGACAGGTTTGTAGAGAATTGATGAGTTAATATCTTTGTACTTTTAATGGATGTGGAGAATCATGGATTTAGAGTTTTTCTAGGAAATATATCACTATTTAGTAATTTTAAACTTTTATCCATGATTTATGAACATTCAATGGTAGGTTTTATAAATATTATGTATCAAAAGTGTTGAGGATTATGAGGTGTCGGATCATGTTTTGTGAGATGAGGTCAAGGGATACACTCCAATCAGTGGTGTTGGTCAAATCAGCTTCCACTTTTTTTAAGCTAATTAGAAAATCTCACCACTTCTATTCAATCATGTATAACAATTAGTCTTGAATGAGTTCTTTAACGATCTGAAAAATATCCATCATTCATATGTAATTTATATATTTATATATTTTATTTTTCAACTACATGTATGGATTCTTTGGGGATGTAACTAAAATATTCACTATTGCATCCTCCATTGTATGATCGTCTCATATATCCTCTGCATGTATCTCCATGTTTATGTTTGGGAAAATGAATATTAGAGGCATATTAGTAATCAGTGAGGGGATTTTTTTAATGAAAAAAGTTAATAGGACAAAAAAGGATCTATAATTATTATTATGGTTTCATTTTATGGGGAAACTCCCATTACACATATTTTGATTAAATTATGTTTGTATGATTTATAGTTTATGATTAATAAGGATATGAATCATTCTATTGTATAAATTCTAGTATTTGATCATTGCATATTCCATAGGGAGGTGTATTATAAAATTCCCACTAGGTATAGGTTTCCTTGTAGGGATTATAAGAAACTCTATTATGGTTTCCTATCCACAGTCATCATTATTTCAAGTCACAAAGTTATTGTACTTCAGTCCATGATTGGATGGAACTTAATTTTAGTCACTATATTCATTTTGAGGGAAAATAGTGACATATGTTAGATGGAAAAAATCAATCTATACAATCATATATCTAGAATGATCAATTGATTTGAATATTTTATTCAAAAAAAATATAATCATGGATGGTGTAACCTAGCCTTCAATGGAAGATGTAGAATTTTGGATGACTAGTGTGGATGACCATGTTGGGATTCCTGGGGAATGACAGAAAGGGAAGTTTATTTTAAATGGATATAAAAATTAATTAGGGACCTTTTTATTTATGAATTAATACACTTTATTCAACCATTCCACAAATCACAAGCACCACATGTCTCTTTTTCATAGGAATGAGGGTTATTTTGATGTTGTAACCACTCAACAGGTGGTTCCAAATGATTAAAGGTCTTCCAGGGTGGTTGAATTTTAAATCATACTAGTTTTAGGGAAAAAAATACATGTCTATACATTACAAGGACTTATTCCTCATCTTAATAGAATGAGATGATATTTATCCCAGGCATGACAAATAAAATATTATTATAATTTCTTATATCTTTGTGAACTCAATGAATTTGTATGGATAATTTATTGTGATCAATGTTGTTTGTAGCTCATCCTGACTATTTTCAGTATATATATCTATTATTAACTCTTGCGTGAGAGGGATATATATAGTGAATAGGTTAAAACATTACATTATTTGATAAATATTGAAACCCTCTAATTTAAGTGTTATTTAATGTTTTCAAGTTTGAAAAATATCCTATTCATAAACGTGGAGAAAAAATGATGTATTAATTGTTGAAAAAGGTCTTCTCATATTCCAAAAATAACCTTCTAGAAGTCTGAATTACAAAATGAAGGCTCACCCTGCCGGAACATTCCCAAAACATCTCATTTCAATCACCTATTCTTGATCTTGAGGTACCATCATTAGGTACATCGGGACACAAACTGCATGAGATTATGTTATATATCTCTTCCAACATAAAATGAAGAAAAGATAGAATTGATGAAATTGGGTGAGGGAAAAGTGGAATACATCCGTTCATTATATGTATTCTTTCCATGTTTCGTAGGTGTGTGCCTCCCTTCCATGGATTCCATTCAACCATCTAAGTATTCCATGCTGTTGATGAATTTGGGTTGTTACACTATCATGACCACCACCAAAATATATTGACTAGGCATGTATTGATGATGTTTTCCCATTTTAATATCCTACTTATTCTTGATCTATGGTAGGAATGAATAATCATCCTAATGGGGTAGAGGTTATCACTTTAATAGTGGAATTGTAAGAATGTCCTTACATTCTTCACTAATTTATACGAGTTTCAAACTTTTAGAGCTAGAATGATGCTCAAATTCAACTCAATAAGTAGGAATATATATCTCATTATATTATTTATCAATTTTTGTATCTTTCTTAAGATGATACCCAACAACAATGTCTACATAGAGTAGTTTCCCATTGATCTGTTTGAGATTTTGTGTCTCAATATCACACAATTACATCCATTCCCATGAGAAATGAACTTTAGATCCTCAGAGTAGTAAGTGGTATGTATCCATACCATTCCCCTAATCATAGGTCTTTTTCCACTGAGGTGGTAGAATTTTATCATTTTTATAAGGCTTATTTTTTATCCTTATATAATTTTATGTATGTGAAGACTGAGTTTTTTTTTCTTGATCACATACCAATTGAATAATTATTTCTTAATTTCATCCCTACGACTTTATATATTGGTACAAAAACTTTTTTGGACTAATATTAAAGAAAATTATTGAGTTGTGTCGGGAAATTGTATTTATCCAATTTCACTCAAAAAAATTGTGCAACTAAATAATTATTACTAATCCTTCCATGGTCATTTCATTTACCCATATCCATATAGGCCACTTTTTTCATATGATCCTTTCTGGGTTTGATTTCAATTATTATGTTTCAACAAGTCTTGATTTGTGAATTGTGACTATAATGGAGTCTCTAACTATTCTTTCCAAATGGGGCCAAAATGGAAATGGTCAATCTTATAATAAGAGGAATGAAAGATATGTACACCATTGATATTTACCTACCAACATATAGAAAAATCATTCACTCTAGGGTAATAGTGATGATAAATATTCCATGAGTATTGTGTAATGACCATTATTTGGGGATTTTATTAGAAATTTTTGATCTTTTCTTCTGGATTTGATGATTCCTATAGAAAATCTAATGGCCCACGAGATTGAAATTGAGATATAAATTCCACCATATGTATGTGGTGTGGTTGATCTAGAACCAATAATGATTTCTCTAGGACTATATATTTTTGTGATGAACCATAGGGTGGAGATTAATTTAATAATTCTCCTGGACATATAGGCTATGTTTTGTTTACAAGGGATGTTAATATTTATATGTTCTTATTTGGGATTTATTACTATTTTCACAGAGTCTGTAATATCAATTCCCTTATCCATATAGATTAGGTTTTATTCTGAATGACTAATATGGTAGATGTAATTGGATCAATATTATTTGGTGCAATTTTACTCATGTAATATCATGGTAAAATATGAATTCCTTTAATGGGAGTCATTTTTTGTTGTAAGCTATCTATTTGTCCTCAAATTTGCATTCCATGTGAGAAATTTGTGCCTCTTTTTAGGGTCTCATCTCCTGAATCTAATGTTATCCCTCTCCTTTCTTTTGTAATTCCATTTCAACTTCAAATTGGTGTAATCTAATTTTATTGACCAACTGAGTCCTACATTAAATGATTCCCTTATCTATCACATGTCTATGGAATTATAGGATTCTATATTTAATAGATTTATTATTACATGCATTATGTGAATTAAACATTTTTATACATTACCTATCCTCAGATATAAAAATCATATGGGGATTCATCGATCATTTTTTAATGTGTTGTTATGTACGGGAGAGAAGGATGTTGTTCATTATCTCTTTTGTCTTCCTGTCTTCAGTTCTAGGCCACAAAGATAGCAGCTTTGTTCATTTGAAAAAAATGTTTTCTTATAATATAATGGGGACTCTAATATTATGGAAATGAGATTTTTCTAAACATTAACAACTAACGAGTTGGACAATAATTATTCCATAGGTAAGGTATTCAATCCATTTCTATATCATCTAGTATCTCATAATCATAAATTGATATAGTGTAGAACATGTTTGTTGGGTTTTTTTGCCACATACTCTCTCCATATACACATGTCGTCCACTTAATTATCATAATTATAAGACTCTACTTAGTCATACAATATACGTTTCTTCATTGGGTTTCATTATGATAGTGGTAAAGTGCTATTGACAGTTGATGAGGAACATTATATGTCTAACTCCACTGTTTAAATAACCACTCTATGAAATAGTGTTAGTGTCTTAAGGACCTCTCTATAAAATTAATTCTATGTAAGGGGATGATTTCATTTTTTATGAGATATTTTACCATGGGGATGTTTTCCATGGTGGATATCAAGATTAGAGTCCACATTATCGATCACTACACAAATTCAAGGAAGAAATTCATGGAATTGATTGGATAATACATTGGTTGAATTTTTGAATAACTCTTGAGGCGTTTTATATATGGACCGTACATCCTCATGGACAGTGACATTGATCATATTAGGGATATGAGACTCAATATTTTCCATTCTGGGATGATGTAAACATGTTTTTTGGGGTTGAGTATAGATATGAGAAAATAAACAATAGTTTCTAAAATATGTTGATAATAGTTCAGTTCTATCAGGACATGAACACAATATTGAGATGTTTCTAGATTTTTTATTGATATTCTCTATCATAGGATGAAATATAATACTTCTTATGGGTAGATTTCATAATATTCCAATTAAATCTAGATGAGGTGCGGGTATGTGCATGGTTCAAATTTGAATTAACCATTAGAATATATCTTCAAGCCTCTAGAATTGGATAGGGGAAACAAAAATCCACTTCTATAGTATCAAAAGATTGTTTTTGTAGTCGTTCATCAACATAAGTCAAGAAAAGGGTTGGTCTTCCATATGAAATTGGAATATGCTAAGTAGGTTCATCGATAATGAAATGATCCTAATCTAAAATTATTTCCATATTGTACTTAAAAACCTCATTAAGAGAAGGGATATAACCCAAGTACTATTCCATTGGAGTTTTCCTCGTGTATTTTTTGGTAGGAATGTATTCCTATCCAAATAAATGTTCCATACAGAGATAGTGTTCCTCAAATATAAAGGATATGTGAGCCATGTCCCATGCCTAAAAATTCATCAAATATGGTACTAATTCTCATGTATGGGAGAAATAATGTGATCTTTCTCAAAAATACTCACTTATTCATTCATATAATAGTGATATTATTTTCTGGGTATTTTTATTGGGATACATGTCAATCCTCATATATGTACATGTGACAATATATAATGGAATATATCATCTACAATTTATATAATGTAGTAACACATTATAAACGAGTGTACAAAAATTTAGGGATTAAAATTCACGATCTCCACAATATACTAGAAGATCTATATGACTTTGTGGGGATATAATACAACTCTTATATGTGTGGTTCCATCATAATATTAAAATGTGATTCATGCATAGGGGAAGGGATATGTGCCTCCCCCAGGATTGTTAGAGGAATATGTGTGGATATGTGATCTGAGTGAGCATGGATTTGAGCCTACTCATTAGTCATAACTATAATTTTCTAATAATATTATTCAATAGTAGTGCGTATATAATATGACTCACATTTATCGATAGAACTAGGAACCCAATGAGACACAATTTTTGATTATGAAAGAGTGTCTTTGGTGGAAATTTGATATGTCATGCTCTTAGTAGATAACTTTGTGGTAGTGGTGGGATGACACTCGTGGAAACAGTTGAAATATTCCCCACTAGGATGACCCAAAAAATCTGTTCGATCCTTGTTCAAATCTTATCTTAACATAAATATGAAAATGAATGGGTTTATTTATACAATTATTGGGTATACATCCAAAGTAAAAAGTGGTGGAGACAAGTTCCGCTATTTTCATTATAGTTTTCCATGAATGAGATAGACTTGTAAGCAACGGTGTATGGATGCCTATACATGTTTCATTAATTTTCATGGTCAAACAATTTCAGTAGTAGTCTCGAAACATCACAATCTCCACCAATGAATAATGTGTTTTGTTGGTGGGGTTTTTTCATCCCATAGTTGTTACAAGTATCGATGATGTTATGAAATAATAACTTGATTACGAATTTAATTCAAGACAAGATTTCTATGAGTGGAGTTTCTATATTGACATTGAAAAAATAGAACAACAAACTAGTTAAGTGCATCATCAAAATTTTAAAACATTCTCAATCAATTATGAAAAGGTAACACAATTTCCTTTCATGTTCCATGATTTTAAATTTTTATAATGTAGAAATTAAAAAAGTGTGAATTGTACATTTCATGGGACACATAGTTAAGCCTTGTTATTAATTAATTTAACATTTGGGATACCATTTTAAATTGTGTTGGGGATGAAAATTAAAATTTCCTTAAACATGTTCCAATGATCATTTCCATTATTTAATAGATTAGTACTGAGTTTTGATTTTTTGATTCCTTATGATATTTGGAAAAGAATGGTGTGACATACATAAAACTATTACCTTTTATTAATGAATTGCTAACATCGAGTTCCCAATTTATATTTCCTTCATAATGGTATTATTACCCAAGTTTAGGAAATAATATGAAAAGAACCTATAATGACTTGGTTATTATGTCATCATATTCTTTCACGATGGGTACTCAATTTTTGTTTCATATTTGAATATATGGTGATGATGATTGATTGAGGGGGTTTAAGTGTGGATGAAAAATAATTCTTATAATGTTGGATATTTTCATATATTAAGTAAAATCTCAATGAATCCCACAAATATAATAATGTACATACATTATTTCCAAATTCCAGAGTTCATTTGGGGATTCATACCAAAACAATCATAATATCTCACATTAATTGAGGGGATTAGAGGTATAAATCATTAAATTATATTGGGGATTATTTCTAAATATATTAATATATTATATATTTTATATATTTTAATGTAACCTATCCAAATAAAAATAATATCATGGCTACCATAGTTAAATGATCACATGTTAAATATTTTCGTGTGTAAATGGGGTTTAATTGATGAGACCTAGTATATATATTATAGATTATCCCTCTATTTATCATTACTACATATAATGTAGTATCTTTTTTTAAGGAATATAACTAGGAAATTTATTGTTTATATAAGTAAAATAATGTGAATCATGTTTTTAGGTTGGGATTAAACATTCAAGAGGAATCCTATATATCACGTGACAATTAGAATCAAATCCCATGTAGATCATTTAGGTCTAAACCAAGAAAATTAACGTCAGGTAAAAATGTCTTATATGATAGAACATATGAATTTGGTGTAGATATAAAAACTTATAAATTAGTCGAATATATCCTTTTTGTAATTTGAATCCGATTCTTTATATTTCAGTCTTCCCTCAACCCACTAATGGGAAGGGAAAAATAATTAGATCACATTAGGGTAATTTCCCAATAGTTTAACTACATGGAAATTCCATTAGGACATAGACCTTTAATGAATCCAATGTAAGGAGGATGATTCAAAATGTAATTCAATGGGGAATAAAAACTAAATTTACATAATTGGGGGAATTTCATAATGATAGTGATATGAACATTGAAATTCCCCTAAACCCATATGAGCCTTGTATGATGTTATAAGAAAGGGATAATAAGTACATGAAGTCACTACATATAAATATGGCACTTATGGACCATGGGGGATAGATGAAGTGTTCTATATGTATCTATAACTATATTAAGTCATCCTAAATACCCAAAATATAGTAAGAATCAGAATCCTCAGAGTATAATTATTCCTTAACCTGCTAATGGGTTTAAGTACATGGCTGTTGGGATAGGGATTATACTCAATTGGGTTACCATAAATAAACCCACATCCTCCACTGATAGACATGGAGTGATGATAGAATAAAATTATATTTTGTGTTATATGGTAAAAAGTAATGGTAATATTTATGGACATACACCAGGGAATATTCCCATGTCACATATTAATTATTTTATCTCCCAATGGATAAAGACCACAAATTTCATTGGATGGTTTATTAGATATTTATGTATGGAGGGAATAACCTTTTGAGAGAATAATGCTAATAGGGATTCATGAATGCATAATAAAAAATCTCCAACGACACTCACATTTTAAATCGGATACTCTTCCAATGGTTCATGGTTTGGGGTTTACTTGGTGTAAGTCCATGTGTGTCTAATGGAAAAGGATAATGTGTCGGGGATACCTTTTATCCATGTCCTAGTTGTCTAACTAACAAGTCTGAGGATGTATCGAGATGTCTTGGTCATCATTATGACATGTCCAATGATTTATGGATTTGTATTATTTTTTTGGAGGACATGTATGAGGATGACCATGTGATCCAACTGACATTTCTAAGGACTCTCCATGTAATCGATACATACATGTCAATGGGTGTCATATGCACAAGGGTAACATGTCATAGGGATGCCACATGATATACCCGATATGTATACAGTCTTTCATGTTGCCTGACTGATATGTCTGGAGTACATTCTTTTACATGGATTACAAGTCTGTAGTCCTTTTCATGACTTTTATGACATGAACCGGTACCACCCCAGGATATGGATATAATGTCTTGGTGTTGTCACATGTCTAAGGAATAGGTCTCAAAATGTGGATAGAACTATCACATTATAATAATTGTCTCCATATTTTGGTAAGGATTCCATCTTTTTCAGCCTTTATCAAATACTTTCCATTATGATTATAGGGAATTTGACTATTGAGACGTCATGTGACCAAGTCGACATATGAAAACTTCTTTATGTTTTATATCCATCACATCATGTGTTCTTCAGATGATCAGTATAATGATAATGTGTTGTGTATATAAATTACAAATAATCCATTAATTCATTACATATATTTTATTATATGGAAGATTCATGATATAGAATAAATCATTACAATGAGATGTCTTCTCTTGATTATGCACTCATGTGTGTTTGTATTTTGTACTGGTACTGAGGAAATTATATGCCTCTCCACCCTTGATCTAGGATTATTCACATTGCCCATATATCATGGATATGGTCTTAGGTTTTTGTGGGAATGTCTCATCAGCCATTTCATTTGATCCCACATTATGTTATCTATGAGTCCATCTCTACATCATATGATAAACAATGACAACATGATCATTCCCCCATTTCCATATTTATTAAACCGATGGATTTTTAATGTCATTCACATATTCCATTTTATATGTAAAACTAACATTACAGGATGCGTATGATATTTTTTGGTGTCTTCATGAGAATATGATTCAAACTTTAGAGGATTTATCAATGATTGCGGAAGACAAGTCTATGGTCTTTCAAAATATCAAAATACCCCATTAGAGGCCCTTTATGATATAAATCTAACATGTAATATAGAATTCATCTAATAAAAAGGCTAATCACATGTGGTTAATAACCATTTAACATAATGAATAATATATCTTTTCCTCACATGAGGGTTCCACCCTTTTAATCTCTCTTTATTTTCCAATACTTTTCAAAATTTCCCATTGATTTTATATAATGGTGTCACAAGATTGAATGGACTTATATGAGGTACTTTTCATTATAAAAGATACATATCCAAATTTTTCATCCTATAATGGATAATGTTCCACTTGAATTCTTATAGATACCCTCACTTTTCATTCCTTGAAATTACATAATTTTTTTGAAATACATAAAACATAATAAAATTAACACCCAATGATCATACAATTCTAGTGCATTGGGAAACATGAAACCATAAACACAGATACATAAGTGAGCTACGTTATCTCAAAATATGATCATATTGAATAGAAACCTTCTTAGAAAAATAAATCAAAATATATATCTTAATAACATGTTTAAGAGACCATAAATAAGGGTGAGATCAAATGTTCGGTAATGGTAAGAAAGGGATATATGTAATATTAATCACTAGAATAAGTGTATGATAATTTTATAATGAAAAAATATGATCATACCATACATATCAATGAACATATACTTTAATCATAACATAAATCATGGATGTTCACAACACATGATTCATATGTAAATAATTCACATATTACATGAAATCATAATAACAAAAATAAAACATGGAATTATGGGAGGAAAATATTCATATATTATGATTTCCATAGTACTCCCCACATTGATTCTGAGACCATAATAGTGGAGAACATCCTTTACTAAATTGGGATCATACCTCATTCTAGCTCTATATTACAAAACTATGTATACACCTCATTCCAGCCCAATAATACAGAGCTGAGTTCACTTTCCATTCCACACATGAAATAATAAACTAATTTTAAATCCTATTATAACCATGTCTATTTCAGGAGATATAAATCATCACAAAATTCATTGGATAGATATATATCCCACACATATCATAATCAAATCAAATATACATATTCCATAATATCATAAATAATCATATTAGGACTCTTGAAATTAAATGGATATTATAAAAATGTAGTCATACCATAACCTATACAAAGAGACAGGTTTCATAATAATTTAGTCATAAACCTACGCAATGAAAATAAGCGTGATTCAAAATCATATAACTCATGAATGGGAAATGAGTTTCATTGGAACCATACCATGAAAACATAATGCATTAAAAATGAATAAGAATGAAAATATTATCTTATTTCCTCATAATTTCATTATTAATACCAATTTATGTTATCCTTTATGGTGAAATATTTTAATGTTATTTGAAAAAAATTTTGTGTGGAAAATATCATTTCTCTATGGAATTTTGTTTTAAAACATAAAACAATTTAAAAACGTTTTTCATTGAAAATGACATTGAAAAATTTAAAATGAAATATTCAATACCATAAAATGATATTTAAATATTGTTTCCATGAAAATGGGATCCAATTATCAATTTAGAAACAATATTGAACATATTTTTGAAAACATGGTTTTTTGAGTACAATAGATTTATGATAGATGAGAGAGAGAAGGTAAAATTGTACGTAAAAATATTTTCATAAGTGCATATAAGAGGAATATGGTACTAATACATGAAGATATATTTAATAACTATTGGATAATATAATACATGAGTTTCATTTAGGTATTGATCATGAAATTTCATTAATTGAAACATAATCATAAACAATAGAGAAAAGCGATGAGATTGTATTAAAAAATTATTATCACTTAGTTACATGAGATCATTATATCGATGTAAGAAAATAAAATTAAATAAAGAATAATGTTTCATGAAAATTTTAAAATTCAGGATATAACATGTAAAATGGATGTACCTACACATCAAAAAATAATTTAGGTGCATAATAAAACATGATTCTCATAGAAGAAAAAATGTGACAAAATAATTTTACCGATATGGTAACTATTAAATCCTAAACCAGATGAATGATATATCCTAAAATGGTAATTTAAATACAAATAATTTTTTTATAGGAGTCCATAAATATATCCCTTGGCTGTATACATAGCACACAAAAGGAATGGATGGTTAATAAGGCATGTATCTCACAGATATAAAAAGTGAGATGAAATCCCCATACCTTGTGTCTTGAATTTCATACTACTTATTAAAACCACATGTATATAATATTTAAATGTATTATAAATATTATAAAGAACCGTTTTAATTTACCTAACACCATATATTGTTTGACATTGACTTTTTAGTTCCCTCTTGTAAACAATTATATGTTAATATTTCACTTCGGGTAATATTTTCTTTCATATTCACATGCGTCTTAATTTGTTATATCATGGGATAATTTTCATATATAATGATTGAATAATTTAATCCACTATATAAATGTCATTTATAATCTAAAATTTTAATTATAATAATCTACATAATATAAAGTAATGAAATGCAATTCACTGTTCATGGAGACGGTAAGACATATTTACGCATGACCAATATTTACATTTTTATTGTTGTATTAAACCAAATAGATTAAATGACATATATATATATATGTATATATTTAATTATTCCATTATAATTATAATATCATATATATAATATAATTTCACTCAACCCATACTTAATACATTTCATGTAGTTTTTCAATGAATCACATCGCTTTAAGGGAGAGGTAGTCGACAGTTCCTCAAAACAATTACTTTATTTACAACAAATGGAACGTAAAAAATGTGTTTTAGAAGAAATAAAGAAGTATAAATAAATAAAAGATATAGTATTTTAAATATATAAATATCATTTCTATCATAATCATCTCCATGAGAGGCGTTAAATGATAAATTTAACAATCATCATTTCATGAGGCAGTAGTTCTCCTTATAAATAAACAGTATATTCCGTACCAATTAGATGCAAGTATGTCAAAGTGAAAAATGAAACAATATCCTAATAAATTAATATTATATTTATTATAATAGTTTCTATAAAATAAATTATTAAATATAGTGTAGTTAATAGAGAATGAAAATAAAATAAATGAGTTTGAGAGAAGATGTTATCTCTTAATCAGGTAACTCCACTTGGTTTGTGCCAAAATGAATCCTTGTGTTGATTTCTATCCACAATGAGGGTTGTAGGAGGAATTTATGGATTTTTTAAATTTATTAGGAATAAATCTTCAAATCCTTAATGGTTTTAGAGTTCTGAAGAAGAGGGAGAGGTGGAGGCCATTTATATGGAAGGAAAAGGACTCACTTGGTATTTTTGGAGACAATTTACGTGTACCAACGTTTTTACATAATACATTCATAAAAAACAACCCAAATAAATAATAGAAGGTTAATATACTAAAACTTCTACATAATGAGTGTTTGAAACTTTTATTTGTGCTTTTTTATCATAAATTTAATGTTCATCCCTTAGTTAATAATAATTTTACCTTAATAGATGTAATTAATTTTAATTATCATCACTAATATTATTGGGAAAAAAGAATTTTGAACTTATTATAAATTATAAATTATTATTATTCCAAATATTTAGTCATTTTTTCAAAATTATATTCACATAAGTGGTGGAAATTATTCTAATATTAATCCCACAGTCAGGTCGACATTGATGTTTCAAAAGTAAAAAACTGTAAAAAGTTGTCTAATCTTTTTTATAAAATTTCAATGTGATGTTCATATCAATATCTTGAATTGTATTAATTGATAATAATGTTACCTAATTATATATTTAATCTAATTTAAAATATTATCAATCCTTATAAAAAATTATATCAAGAATATGTTTGGAATTAAAATTATGTATTTCTCATTATTCATCAAAAAATGATGTTTCTTAGAAAAAACACAATAATTCACCCTATGATAACATCAAAATAATAAATTTAAAAATGAATATTATTTCTCCAAATTTAATTTCAAAATGTTTCTAATGTTAAATTTATTTCCTTCAATAGATGGATATGAATTGCATTTTGTATGAGAAAATAGTATTTTTAAACATATAAGGACCTTATGATAAATAATAACCTTGATTATAAATATTTATTATTTACATACAAAAACAATAAAAAATATTTTAATTGAGGTTATTTCTATTCATATTATAGTGTTCAATGTCTATGTTATAATTATCTAATTTAAATAATTATAACAATTAAATGATTTTTCGTGGATTCATTGTTGTAGTGTGTAAAATATTCTAATTATCAATTCTATGTAACATACACCATGTATTATTTTTTGTATGAAATGAATTTTTGACATAGTTCATTTCAAGACATAAAATAAAATGTAATTTATTCAATAAAAATTCAATAAATGATCTGGGTGTTATATTCTACCCACTAAAAATGAATTTAACCTAGAAATTCATCAATACGGTAAAAAAGATTTAGGGTAGTTTGGATACATTATATCCACATGTTCCCAAGTAGATTCCACTAGCTGATTATTTCTACAAATAAAACGTTAACTATTTTGTGGGTTTTTTCATAGAACATTCTATGTATAAAGAGTTAGGTAAGAACTTCTTCAAGAGAGATACATTGAACACATCATTGAAATTAGATAATTTCATGGAAGTTCCAAGATATAGGATACCATACCAATATGATCAACAATATCAATGGGACATATATACATTGGTCTTAGTTTCAATTTCTTCCAAAAATCACAAAATTCTTCTAGGGTGATTTTTATAGAAAAATCGTTTCATCGAGTTCAAATTCATGGTCACACTGATGGTTATTATCATAACATTTTATCTGGATTTGATCTTCCTTGATATGTTGCTAAATTTTTCTAATATTATTTCTCCTAGGTCCCAATAGGTTTCTTTCTAAAACCTCATCCCATCACATTGGTTCATTAAATTTCTTCCCATACACTGCTTCATAAGCTTCCATCTGAATGATTCAGTGAATGATATTTTTGTAATCAAATTCAATAAAAATAAACTATTGATCCCAACCACCCTTGAAATATAGCTAACAAGATCTCAACATATTCTATATGGTTTTAATTATTCTTTTATATGGGCCATATTTTTTAGGTTGATAAGAAGTTATGAAACTAAATTTTGTGTGACATGCTTATGGAAGAATTCACTAGAACATTGAGAATAGCCTCAATTCCCAGTTAAATGAAATATAATGTTTCACTTCATTGAAACTTATCACATCCTTATGGTATATCATGGAATGATGCTCCAGAGAGGGGTCCACTGTAATAGAGATGACTAGTTCTGACATAGTCAGGTGATATAATTTTATTGATATTGCATTAAAAACATAATAGATTTTGGGTACTTCAATAATAAAAATACATAGTTATGTTCTCAATTTTCCATTTGGGTATGGGTAATGGATGAAACATTCCTTTAGAATTTTCTCTTTTAGCTTTAACTAGCTATCATACCATGGATCGAGAGAAAAACTCTGTGATACCTCTGATCAAGACATCCCACAAAAAGTATTATTTCATGTCCCTATGTATCATCAAAATTTAATCATGAATAGAGAGTAATAAATTTTGAGATTCCTCTATCACCTCATTTTTCAAATCTGGTATGTAAGGAATATATAGAAGGTTCCAGAACATTATCATTACATCCCGATCAATGCTAAACTCATCAACATTTTTTACCTTCATTTCAGATATGTGTTTTCTTATGTGCCTCCTTAAACCTCACTATGATAGAGGGATGAACATTAATTTGAGAAAAATAATAATTTCCCCTTCCATCAGGATTTGTAGAACCATCATTTGAAAATATAGAAATATTGTATCTTTTGTGACCTTCATCATGGATAATCTCATATGATCATTCAGACACAAAGCATCGACCACCTTATTCTCTTTCCCAATGTGGTAATGCATCGAGTAGTCATAATATTTTATCAACACTAACAATCTTCTCTATCACATGTTCATATCATCCAATGTGATTATATAATTCATATTTTAATGATCATTATATCTGTCACACTTTACTCCATAATGATAATTCCTATATATATTTAATGAAAAAATTACTCAAGTTAACTCCAAATCATGAGTTCGATTATTTTCCCCATTAATCCTTAACTACCACCAAAAATAAGATATAACCATATTGTTTTACATAATGAAACATCCCAATAAATGTTAGATTTCATCAATAGAGATTACAAACCCTTATCCACAACATGATAGTGTATTCATAGGGGCATGAACTTGAATTCTATATAGTTTATTGAAATTTCCACACATTTATTTATTCCATAAGGTCTTGAAAACATTTTGAGTTAACTTGTTCAGTGGATTAGATATTCATGGGAAATTCTCCATAAACCCATAATAATATCCATCTATACCATGAAATCTAAGTATAGTAGTCATTGTGGATCGTCTAGTCCATAATTTAATAGCTTCCATCATTTATGGATCAACTTCTATAAAATCTCTTGAGATTATTTGACCCAAAATAAATCATTTTACCAGAAAAATTCACACATTTTATATTTTTCGTATAGATTCCCTTTATATAGGGGCTATAGTATACTTCTAATGTGATCATCATTCTCTTCCTATCTCTTTTAATAGTATATAATATCATCTTTAAATTTAAATTGCAGGACATTTACCCTTGTACCTTGACATAAGAGGTTGTTTTCATTGAACGCCTTCACTAGCCCCTACGGTTGGGTAGTGGTCATCATAATTCCAGTTATCCTTACCCATGTAGCACTAAATCACGAGTGGTAAATTATGTGATATATTCTATACATTAGCATTATGTGCTAGCTTCTTCCCATCATTTCAAAAATCAATTTCTGGATGACCTTATTTTCCTCGCATAAAACATTTAATAGACCCCTTAATACACATTCTTTTAGTATTATTCACACATTTGGAGAATAAAAGAAAAACCCAACATCATTTCTCAATGTATTTTATAGTTTCCATTGAACACGATCTTCGTTTTCATGTCAAAACAATGATTATGGTATATAAATCCAATATCCATTTCAATATTGATTTCAAAAAGCACAATATTCTCATAGAAAATAATGTAACTGAGGGAAAACACCCTTATGAGACATATCATTAACACAATAAAATGACTATCAACATTAATATAGCGATGAATGATAATTCTTAATGAGTAACTCAAAAGTCTCAAGAAATTATCCTTGTAAGTACCAACATATTCATCATTATGTGTCTTCAAATAATGACCTATTTCTCTATAATGTTCAGATGAAACCAAGTAATATTCTTATTGATAAATAATTTCATAAAATCCTCACATTTTTTGGATTGAATGGTATCTTTTGGCCTCATATTTTTTACTCGAGTCCACTGATGATCATATTTTCCTTCCAACCAATTAAATGATAGAATGTCTTTATCATACTATGGAAACTAAAGAATGGAGTGAATATTTTTTTACTACTGATCCATTGTCTAGAAACAAGTGGATCATAAGACCCTCTTATAGATGGTGGCCATTCCCCCATGAAGGACTCAAAAAATGTATTTTAATCCATTTAAAATTAGGAAGTCCGCCATGATTTATAGCTTAATAAAGATGTGCAAGTATAATAATGAGGTTTTTCATTTCATTTCCTGTATTATATACATTATTAGGAGGAAAATCACTGCATTTTACATCAAAATCACCATTAACACAGTTCCTTCATGTTCTGGCCATTGACTAGAACCAAAGTCATAGATTAATAAATATTTTTCATATTAAGTAACCCCATAATCATGAGAATTTGCTTATAGTATGTCTATATTATGAAACCATCCATAATATACAACAAATTAGTTTTATCCTAGATTATTTTTAGACAAAATATATTTATATTCTTAATGGTGGTTCGTGAAGAGTTTTTGATCTTCCAAATCATATCCCCCATGATTGTAAAACCAAAAAAGTAGAATATCGCCTTATTGTGTAACATATTACCTTCTGTTAGAAAAAGAACATATTGTTAGAGTTATTACCCCTAGGTAATTTTTATACCTAATTTACATCCACTTATAGTATTCAGAAAAGGATTTATTTCTAAAAAACCACTCACCCTATCTTTTAAAAATATTACAGGTAATTTTCTTACACCGTTACTTATCCATAGACTTATCCCAGACATGTCCATAGGGTTATCAATAGATTTTTCACATCATAGCATCCAACGAATAAAAATATTCATTGATACCAACTATAACGACCCTCGTTTTCATATATTAGCAGTACACAACCTTTTTAAAATAGTTTACATATAATACTAAAAGTTTCCCAATGATAATACTGGTCCAGTTTCTTTGGAAACATGTAAATACAAACACTGTTTCAAATGTGATCTATATTATATCCAAATAGGTTCATCTTGACCGGAACCCTAATATGACACATAAAACATAATGCATATATTCATAACCATGGAAAGTAATCATAAAAATGGGAGATATAAAATTATTAATAACGGTAAATACGAGAGATAAGTAAGTATAATCATTTTCATATAGGTATTATAAGTTAATTATGTACATAAAATATCATACATTTGATATCAATGATCATATACTTGAATTATGGAATAAATCATGGATGTTCATAAGACATGAATCATAAGGAAAATACAAAATCCATGATCGAAAAACATTGGAATAATACATCAAATTGAGGAATAATCCTAATAATATAGAATTATTTCCATAGTAGTCAAGGCATTACTACTGAGATCATCTTAGTGGAAAAACAGCTTTACTGAACCATGTTCACACCCTAATCCAGCCTTCAATTACTGAACTGAGTTCACTTCCTATTGTAGCCTTATAATACAGAACCTATTTCATTTCCCATTCCATATATTTAATATTGAACCATGTTCATTTTCCATTTCATCCATGTCTACCCTCTCAGATTTAAATAGTTACACAATTCTTAAGAGGGAGATATAGGTCCCACCCATCACATAATGAAATCAAATATATAGATTCCACTATATCATATATAATCATATAATAACCCATGAAATGAAATGAAATTTTATAAAAATGTAATAATGTCATAACTTATTGAAATATACATGTTTCAAAATCATTTTAGTATAAACATAATCCGTGAAAAGATATGGTTTTCAAAACCATAAAACACGGGAAAGAGAAACATTTTTCCTAAACATCATGACATCAAAACATAATCCATTTAGGGAACTAATATGATTGGAAACATTTAAAAATTTCCCCATTAAGATATTATTAACATTAATGTATGTTATATAATATTGGAAATAATTTTTAAATGACTTTTAAAAACATTTCCTGAGGTAAATATAACTCCATCATTTAAAAATGATTCTGAAAAAATAAAACATTTTGAAAAATGTTTCCTTTTAAATAAGGTTTGAAAAATTATAAAATAATAACTGAACACCATAAAACATTTTTAAAATTCTTTTTTGATAAAAATGGTTTTCAAATAACTTTTGGTAAAATTTTTGAAAACCATTTTTAAATCATTATTTTTTTTTAGAAAAAATCCATCGATGTTTCCTCTAAGTATATTTTGGGGGTGGTTGTGTTTTTTCAAATATCTAAATAACCACATATGTGTATGATTGGTATTTATCGAACAAACATTGTCTTGGAAGCATAGTGTTCCTCTATTTTCCAAACATTTTTTCCTCAAAATATGGACTTTTTATTTGAAAATGTAAGTTTTTATTCAATGGAATGGGAGATGTGAATAATGGGGAACGAATTAGGGAAAGGAAGAGAAATGCGGATCCAGGGAAATGGATCATGTTCCATGTTCGACAAAGGTATGCGACCATATACTAGACCGTGGGAAAGGTACACAGGAGCGGTTTGCCAAACTAAAATAGGTTCACGGTTGTACTTTGTGTGGAACACATATGAAATGATGCCAAATGAGGAGATTGACTGCGTAGAAGAATATGTTGTACGCTGATCACATATGATGAATGGTTCACTTAAAGGATTGATGTTCATAGTGGTAGGAGAATCGGTATGCGGTGGATCAATGATTTAGTAAATCATGAATTAGAGGATATTGTAGATATCATTAAATATATATGAATATTGAATCCAACCAATTAGGAGTGAGAAAAAATATCATTATAGAACATATTTTTCTTCGGGATTTTGAAAATTTCCCATGGAAGTTCACGATGGAGAATTCTTAGATAGCTAAAGTGTTTCAAATGGAATTAATTCCATCGAAGGTTTTTATGGAGAACTATAATCTGCATAGGACATGGTACAAGGAGAAATATGGTACAGTAAATAAGCAGTTTTCCTAAGGCAATTGGTATGAAATGAACAGTTTGCAGAAAAATTGTTATTCATAGAAGAGGTTCACCTTGTCGGAACACAGAGGTGGTACATGATAGAGAAGGCGGAGGATGTCTATGGACGAAGGGAGGATCATAGGAGATGAAGTAGTGAATGAAAGAGGTTTTCTACATACCAATCTCGGTACTCAGTATTGAGGAGAATAATGGGGGTTCACAATTTACACAATGAGGCTTCTAAAACATTCAAATCAGTTATCGAAAGTATTTTCTAGTACATAGCATTACTTGGGAAGGTGGAATTCATCTACAGGAGTAAATGGAACACCAACAATGCATCTGCCTAAAGTATATAATGTAAGAAATCAAGAAAATAAAGGGACCAACATGTCCTTAAACTGTGTTTGACCTACAATTCTATATATGATTTGATGATTAATTTCTAGACCAATGAGATTATGAAGGGGAATATGGTGACCATATCTATGAGTAGCGGGCATAAGAAAGTGGCATAATGAGCGACCCCTCGGAATGCAGTGGGAAAACTATAATCCTTGTAAAGATAGTGATCCTAAGCATAGAATATCTAGGGTAAAAATTCTACTTATTATTGGAAGTGATCCATAGTGAATTTGGTACATCATAATATCACATTTGTTTGATCATTGAATATTTCCCAGTGATGTTGAACCAAATAAAAATCCTTATGTTCTGTTCATGATTTGATATCTGTTCATATATTTCTATGGGAGGAATATAGAATTGGGTTTCTTATAATGAAATATGATCCTAATGGGAAAAATTTTAGTATTTCTTACCTAGATTCCCCCACCTCTCAGGGTATTCGACCTACTGGTCCTAAAATTTGGTATTAGAGTGAAATGATTAATGTCAATGTTTTTTTCTCAGAAGTAGAAATGGAGGTAGTACATCATAATGGGTTTCCGATCATCGATGGAAATAATTTTCAACTAATGAAGAATTTAATGCAACACTAATTTCGATAAATAGGGTTAGATTTATTCACAAAAGTTATGAATGGAATATCTGTTGAAAATAATAGTGGTTCTTTATTATAATCTAAACGAATTGAATAGTATTTTGGTGCTAAATGGATTAATTCATTAGGGTGGATCCCAATCAAATTAAATTTATATGAAGGTGATGTCAGGTAAAACATCGCTTTCATTGTGTGAAAAAATATGTATCATTTATGAGGGAGAAAGAAATTTTGGAGAAGAAAAAATACAGATTCTATCAAACAAGTATGATGATTTTGGAATTAATCCCAATGATACTATAGATGCATTCTTCAATAGGATAAATACTACTTTGGAAGAAATTCATGGTCTTGGATAATTTATTGAAGATATATAGATTGAAAAATGTATCTTGATGAAACATCCACTATTGTTCAATATGAAAGTATCAGTGTTTGAAGGCAATGACCCAAAAGTTCTGACACTAGATAACTAAGAAAGTATCCTTGTAGATTATGAAATGAGAAATTATGATACAATGTAGTGGAAAAGGGAAATTATAAGGAAGTGACATTCATGGACATGAAGAATTTATCTGTTGAAAATAGTCTTGAGGATCAAAATATGGATTATGTCATGTCATTTCACTCCTCCTATATGCAAAGTGGTAAAGGGAAGTTAAAAGTTAAACTTCATTTTTCATGCTTTCGATGTAGAAATATTTGGCATTTTGTGTAAAATTTACTTATTAAGTTTGATGATTAAAATGTTGAAAATGATTATTTTACCCCAAAAAATATTCATCAAATGAGAAAGGATGGAGGAGTACTAGGAGAAATTTCATCAAAAGGATGAATATGATTTCAAAAGAGGATGAATGTTTATAGAATCTAATCTAGAAGAATTGGAGGATTTCATGTGTCATAATGTAGATTCGTTGTTGTCATTTGTAAGAAATTATTTAGATGGAGAAGAAAGTGGAAATGAAGAAGGAGAAATTGAAAGAAGAGTTGATCTTTAGGATGCATTAGAATATTCCCTTGAAGAGGTAAATATTTTGATTTCCAAAACAAAGAAAGCTATCAATGTTGATCTTGATTCCAAACTCTATATTAAGAAGCAGGAAGAAGATAGATCTGATTTGTATATAGAAATTGAAAATCTATGGTCTTCAATTTCAGAAAGCTCGGAAAATTTGGTTGAATACCATCTCAAAATTGAAGACCATAAAATGGAAATCAAATGTTTGACCTAAACTAGAAAATATAAAATCAAATTTATAAAAGGATAAAAAGAGGAAGTTTTCATTCTGTGATGAATAAGTAATGATAAGGAGAAACATTTAACTCCATGTTTAACATCGTAAATGAATATCATACAACCAATCAAGAAGATGATATTTGAGCATAGTGTTCTAGCTAAGAATAAGCATTAATCAAATCTGAATGATAAGGATGGTATTGTAATGACCCATCCCTTGGGGCACATTCTTTGACTATCCCAAGGCTGCCTTCCATAGGCTAGGGGTTGTCGACTAGCAACAAAGACCTAATTCCCTAAAACTGGAAAGACATTGACTTTATAAAGTGTAAAAAGACACAACAAAGCACACATCTTGATAAAATACACTAAGAAAACTATATAACCAAAAGAGAGTGCTGAAATTATAGGGGCAGGAATACAAGCCCAACAGGAATGTACAAGTACTTCTGGAATACAAGCAATATAGAATAATGGTAAAAAAGATGATGGTTCATCCTCTGGGATTCCTACCTAATGGGTAGGTACAGATAGCCTCCTCAGTACTTCACATCTTTCATTCTCCTCCATGTACCGACACATCGTAAGATCCACCTCCGGGTACCATCCAGTCCTGCTAGTCTCAACCCTAGTCCGCGTTGTTCATCGTCTGCATCCAACAAAACATGGTGAGGGAATATCCCGTGAAGTGGTGAGTATAACGATACTCAGTAGGGACCTTGAGACCCTCATGGTCTCACAAAATCTAACAACGATAAACCACAACTTATATATTCATCTGAAAACCCCACTTAGGTATATGCCCCTACATATACGTATGTAATGAAGTAATCCATATCAATCATGAGGAAACACAAAAGTTACTGACTCAGCTCAAACTAGGATTTTATTCAATGGGTAGTATCATGGAACATGTCCAGTCACACTGTCAAAATCCCACCTGCTAGAGTACTCCCCCTCTATCGAGTACAGTGGGCCTGTCGCGTCACAGAAAGGAACATCCCACTAACCTGGGACTACTGAGGTACTCCTCCTATCGAGTACTATGGGTCTACCACATCACACAGAGGTGCTCCCCACCATGGGTATGTTGTGTCACATAGAAGTGCTCCCCCTCATACCATGTTGAGGTACTCCTCTTGTTGAGTACCATGGGTTTTCCATGTCACACATAGGAAATCCCCACTATTGTTCTTCGGTGACACCAAGGCACTCTCCACTAGGATAGTGAAGTCACTCCATGTCAAATTGGTTAGCAGTGTTCGGGTCTTAGCCAGCTACTAGGTCTCTATTCTATGCTCGCTCATCTCTGAGAGGATCCGCTCCAAGAGGTACTGGTCGATATTACAATTGTCACGAAATCCCATGTAGACGTATCTCAAGGATCCTGCCATGTCATAGAGGTCAAAGAAAAACTATTCATGTTCAAGACATAGAGGAAGTGATAACCAAGATATTTAAAAAAAAGTACACAACATGTTGGAATAAGGTATATGCTATGTAGTCAGTCCTCAGATACTGCCTGTGTGCAATGGCCTGTGTCGAAAGGCTGGTCAGGTATTAAATTAAGTACATGGTGTGTTTTATAGTTACACTTTGTGTCTAAGAAATTGGTGTCAAATCCATGTACGCTAGCCATGTTCTCATTTATGGCCTCAACCTATATTCACCAACCCATGTAACTGGTATATGGGGTTGCTTGTGTCACTAGCCTTTCCTGTCTGTGGGGTGGAGTACATGTCCATGTACTTTACCCTGTGTCTGTGTATCCCTGGGATACATGCTGATTCTTTCATTGCCACTTCTTCCAAGCTATATGAAGATTAAATGTCATGTGATAAGGGTCACACGCCCTATGATGCGCATCTGGGGCCCAAATACTTAACCACACTATGTCCGTACTATTTGGGGTGTTCTTTGGAAGTACACGACGGGTATTCTAGAATTTTCTAGAAATGACGCTTCTGGATAGTGTGCCTTCTGTGATGCCCATTTCTGTTCTGATGGTCCAATCAGCACAAAACTGCATACTCTAGGTTGCCCTGAAATTCCAAAATCCTTACCAGCATTTTTGGGCCATCGAATGGCTTTGAAGAAACGTTATGATTCACCCACTAGAAGAACGGTCAAAGAACAGTTTCCCTGGTCCAGTCTGATCCATCGCCCACTATTGTCGTCGCACCTCCGCTTGGTTGTTGTGATGTTGGGTATTCAATTTTGGGATCATTGCGTCTCCCAATTAACCCACAACATTCCATTGTTCATCAACCAAGAATAATGAGAAGAACGCACCACAATATGTATGGCGGAGAAATAAGGCCGTATTAGTTTGGCCTGGTCCAATCGCATTAGTTTGATAGCAAGCGGTTCAAGGGAATAAATCAACATATCAGAAACAATAAAAATGTTGATCAAATAAAACACACCCCTACCATTGATCACTATTTGATGATGATATCACACAATGTAGATTAAGACGATTGTCATTTATTATGCCCGCCAAACACTTCCAATCTGGAGTTGTGTAGGATCGTTGACGACGATGTAGAGGGTAGGTCGGTTGAAGACCTCCCACATTGTTAGAATCTGAGGAAGGAAGTCAAAGTCACTCCACACTGGAGTTCTTCATCCAACATTCATGGTTGGTATATTTTCTTTCTTCCTCCATGTTTCCACCAAGATTCCAAAGGAAATAATAATAGATAGGTTTATCTATTATTTTGTTGGAACATAATTCAAAATTGTGAAATCAATTAACTTGGCTCCCCCTTAATTAATTCATGACTGTTGGAAAAAATATATTAAAGGGGAGTTGGCACCATAAAAGAGGCAGGGTGTGGAGAAACTCTCCCTCAAAACTGAGGGGATTTGAGAGGTTTTCCATGCCCACCATTAATATGGGTGTTTAGCCTATTGTGGTCCACATGTCAAAACCTCTCATGGGTGGATAGGTTCGGGTGGGCCCCACCACTATAACCTCTCAAGGGTGGTTAAGGTGTGGTGGTCCCACCTCCAACTTCCTCTAGGATATTTTAACCGTCAAATAAAAATAACGAAACACACTTTAGTTTTATTTAATTCAATCTCTAAAACCCCAAAAACTATCTTTTATTCTAAACCAACTACCATCGAGGTGAAAGTCTTCTTAAGAGAATATCGACGCTATGAGTTCAACAGTGTCCACATATTTGAATTCTGAGCACTAATTAAATAGTTATAGAAACAACTCATACGCTTACTTATTGTACCCGAACAAAACATCAAAAATTGATTTCGGGGACACCGCACCTTGGAATCATGCAACAACAATTTTTGCAAACTCGTAAAATTCCCTTGTATTTAAGAAAAAAATTCCATGGAATTTCAGGGTTTTTACATTCTCCCCACATCCAGACATTACATCCCTATAATCTACAACTCGAACTATGAAAAAATGTGGGGGTAGTGAGCATGCATTTTAGCCTCCGCTCCAAAGTGCTCTCTTGGAGGTTCCCGTGTTACAAGCGAACATGCACCAGAGGTGTCGACCATCTATGTAGGAACCACTCCTGTCGATCCTTAATCTCCACTAGAGCCTCAGTGAAAGTCACCCCATCATCGAGGTCCATCTCTCCTTGGTCGATGATGTGAGAAGGGTCGTGCACGTATCTCCTCACCTGAGATACGTGGAAGATGTCGTGAACCTAGTGCAACTGAGGTGGAAGAGATAAGCGGTAAGCCACATCACGAACTCTGCTGAGGACATGGAAAGGTCCAATGAATGTCGGAGATAACTTTCCTCCTTGGCCAAATCTCCGTAGACCTCGTCGATGTGAGACCTGTAGAAAGATGTGGTCGCCATCCTCAAACTCCAAATATCTCTGTCTCCTGTCAACATATGAAATTTAACTTCTCTTTTCATTTTTCATTGTCTCCGAGATGATCTACACCTTCACTATGGTAGCTCGTACCATCTCTGGTCCCACTAGAGCCGACTCCCCAGGGTTAGTCCAGCACAAGGGTGATCTGCAACGTTTCCCGTATAACGCCTCAAAAGGTTCCATTCCTATGGTGGAGTTGTAGCTGTTTTTGTATGAAAACTCCACCCATGGTAGGTGGTCCTACCAGCTATAACTGAATTCTAGGATAGAAGCATGTAGCATGTCCTCGAGGGTCTAAATGGTCCGCTCAGTTTGACCATCAATCTGGGGATGGAATGCGGTGCTCAGACAAAGATGCGTCCCAAAATCCTCACACAACCCCTTCCGTAGCTGGGAAGTAAACTTTGCATCATGATCGGAGACAATAATCAAAGGTACTCCATGTATCTGCACAATCCCATGCACATAGAGGCGTCCCAAGCACTCTACAAAACCCTGCTCTCTGATCGTTATGAAGTGGGATGACTTGGTGAGTAGATCAAAAATCACCCAAATCGAGTCATGGAACCTGGATGTATGTGGAAGAACCATCACTAAGTCCATGGATATCCCATCCCACTTATACACGTGGACATATTAAGGCTGAACCAAGCCTCCTGGTACCTGGTGCTCTACCCTCACTTGATGACATGTGAGGCACCGAGAGACAAACACGGATGCTGCCTTCTTCATACCTGGCCACCAGTGCTATAATTGAAGGTCCTGGTACATCTTTACCTATCCTAGATGTACCACTAGAGGGGATGTGTGGAACTCCCTCAAAACATCCTCTTAAGGTGACACTGGTACCATAGTACGTCCTCTGAAGAGGATGACGTGCTACCCACCTTCAGAAAATCTATCAAGTGCTTGCCCTGTGGATATCTGATCACGTTGGGCCTCCCAGTTAGTGTCCCCATGTTGTTCCACCCTGACTCACTGATAAGGTGGGGGAGTGACTGTTAGGGACTGAAGGAGAACTACTCTTTCTCTATCCATAATAGATATCTATAAAGTAGTCAGCTACTCTTTCAACTCACCTAGTATTTGTATACTAGATCTCCTACTGAGTGCATCTTCTACAATGTTCCCCTTCATAGGATTATAGACTATCTCAAAGTCATAGTCATGGAGGAACTGAATCCATTTCCACTATCTAAGGTTCAGGTCCTTCTGAGAGAAGATATACCTGCGACTCTTATGATCAGAGTACATGGTAAAACGTTATCGCATCAGATAGTGTCAAAAAATCTTCAAGGTGAAGACCACTACTACTAATTCCATTTCATGGGTACTGTAGTTCTTCTTGTGATGTCTCATCTACTGAGAACCATATGCGATCACTGCTCTCACCTACATCAGGACACACCCGAGTCTAGTCCCCGATGTGTCGCAGTAGACTATGTACCCAACGCCTTCCTCTGGAAGCCTCAATATGGGGGAACTTTTCAACCTCTACCTCAGATCCTGAAAGCACTGCTGGAATATCTCCGACCACATGAAGGGTTGCCCCTTGTTCGTCAAGGGTGATAGTGGTGCTGCCACTCAGGGGATGTCTGGAACGAACCTTCGGTAGTAACCGGCCAATCCCAGGAAACTCCGTACCTCCGTCAGACTCTTGAGAGGCTCCCAAGGAAGTACTGCATCAATCATCACAAGATCCACTGCCACTATATCCTTTGAGATGACATGTCCAAAAAGGTGAACCTCTCGGATCCAAAACTATCACGTCAAGATCATACCATAAATCTGGTACATTCGGAGTTTTTCCAGTACTACCTGAAAATGGTTGGCATGCTCCTCCTTAGTAGTCGAGTATATCAGAATGTTGTTGATGAATAATATGACAAAGCAATCGAGTTATTGCTGGAAGATTTTATTCATGAGTCCCATGAACACTGCTAGAGCGTTGGTTATTCCAAAAGGCATTACCAAGAACTTGTAGTGGTCGTAACATCATGTGAAGGTCATGTTCTATACATCCTCATCATGAACTATGATCTGGTGATATCCTTATTTGATGTCCTTCTTTGAGAAACCCCGAGACCCTATTAACTGATCAAAGAGGTATTAAATCCTTGGGAGTGGGTACTTGTTCTTCATGGTCACCTAGTTCAGGGAACAGTAGTCGACACAAATCCTCAAGATTCCATCCACCTTCATGGCGAAAATAATTGGGGCTGCCTAGGGAGAAACACTGGGCCAGATGAATCCCTTCCCCTACAAGTCCTCTAGCTGTACCCGTATCTCATGAAGCTTAGGAGGAGCAATCCTATACGCTTTTGTAGATATTAGTGCCATCCCAGGGTATATTTCAATGCATAGGTCCACTACTCGGTGAGGATGTAGGTGATAAAACAATATTTTGTTGAATATTTTATTGAAAATGAATGATATAATTTTTTACATTGTGCTAAATATATTAATTTGATAAATAATTGGGATTAGATCATTCATTTGAATATTTGATGAAAATTCCAGTTTTACCCTTTTAATACCACTGTAGTATTTCAATCATAAATATTTATATATGAATTATTGGAACATAATATTTTTTAAATGTGTTTCTTACTTCATGTTCTAAAACATGTATTCAGGAAACATGATAAAAATAATTCTTTTGGAAGGAGTAATTGGGCCATTAAGTTAAAGGTGGGCTGGACATGCCCGAATCGAGAAGCTTCTGTATTTCGTCCATAACCCCTTCCTATGGGATTGGATTGAGCCCCAAATTTTACAGGGGATAAAGTACCCATATCCTCAGATATGATCATGCTGTATGTCCGGCCAATTCATGCGTTTTTGTGGTCAAATGGTTGGTGTAAATGGGAATAAAATATTTTGCAGAAATTCCCCATTCACTCATGAAACCACATTGATCCTAGCCTCCCCACCACTCTATAAATTGGTGTTTTTCTCATTTGGTGGGGTTGTGACGTGAATTAGGAAGTTATTGAAGAGGAGAAGTGGTTCCACTCCAATCCTCCAATCAATTCAATAAGGGTATCTCTTGAAACAAGGATCCCTTCGTCGAAGCCCTATTCTTCTTCCTCATGTTGTAGTATTTGTGTTTTCTTAATAAACATCTTTTTTATTATTTTATTTCTTATATCTTATTCTGTTTTGTTTAAATTTCTTCTCTTAATCTTCCTGTTGGGGCTGGAATTCTTGAGTAGAAGCATTATTGGGATATACCCATTATAAACCTTTGCAGATGCAAAATGCTTCTACGATGATTACGCCACCCATGGGAGAGTAGTCTTTTGGTAATACATCAAACTCTATCCCTCTTCATTCATTTATTTTGAATAAATGAGATTATGTAATTCACATATTATGATCTATTAATTTAGTTTTTAATTTAAATGAATCTAATTAAGCAATTGAATTGTTAACACAGAACACGCGTGGTCAGGAATTGTGTGAACTAAGGGAGCGCAACCTTAACCGGTAATTCAAAACCAAATGGGATTAATTTGTAGAGTTCAAGAATAATCCATAAACTCAATTAGTCCTCATTTCCAGAATGGATATGTGCTTCAATTTACCACTAACCATAAGCTAATCTTATAACATTAATCAAAGCAGGGTGTTGCGATTGTAAGTTCCCAAGTTAGCCTAGGGTTAAATTCACTTCATCTTTGTGGTATGGTTATTTCCCATAGGGTTCAGGATTTAACAAATTAAGGGATCATAATTAAGTGAATTTTAATTATAATGATAATGATAAATAATTTATTGAAGATGTGGATTTTGATTGATTTCATCTTTTAAAAATTCTCTAAAAACATCTTCTTGTTGTGTCTTTTTAATCAAACTTCATTTTAAAATGAAAAAAATACAAACATCTTCCATCAAAATACTTCTATATTTATAAACTATAAACAACCCCCATCCTTTAAATTAGTTTTTTAATTCTATTCTATTTTATTTTTAGAACACCCTTAATAAGTTGTTAAATTCACTTCCTCCTTTGAGATAAGACCTTGGTCATCCACTCTGCTGCACCTAAGTACCCCAAAATCACATTAATCAAATGAGGGTGCCCACAACAGCACTCTTTCAAATTTGCTCCATTTCTGGGGAGGAAAGTAATTTATTCAACCATTTAGAGATATTTCTTTTATTTTTCATTTTATTATTTTCTTCACCTCTCTCTCGCATCTTTCCACTTTCTCAAGTTTTCATTTTTTTCATCATTTTTTTGGACCATCAAATAAAAATTCTTGTCCTTTTATTATGGTCCACATTTCGTCACATCATTTTTCTATTTCATTGATTTATGACATGAACTAATCCCGAGGATATCATAGATCTTGACCCTGAGATTGAACGCAGACTTAGGGCGCGAATCTGTTATTCTAAGTCTACATGTAGTGTCGACATTTACCCAACTAGGGAATTCCTCCACTCTAGGAATTTTCAAATTGGAAACACATCTAAGTACAAATTAAAACAACAACTAATGGTCGAAAATAATGGAATTGATCTTAATAAAACCATTCGAGAATTGGATACACTAGATATTAACTATCAACCAAATTGTATTGCATACCTGAACCTCGAATCAGACTTTGAATTGAAATCTAGATTAATTCAACTTCATCCAAAGTTTCATCGCTTATCTGGTGAGGATCCCAAAAAACACCTTAAGGAATTTAATTTGGTTTTATCAACCTTAAAACCAAGAAATGTTTCTGAAGATAAAATCAAATTAATAGCATTCACATTCTCACTTTATGGAGCTATGAAAGATTCGACATATTATTTACAACCCGAAGATGTAACTTGTTGGAATGATTTAAAACATCTTTTATTGTAGAGATTTGTTCCAGCATCAAGGACAACTTCCATTCTTAAAGAGATATCTGGGATAAATCAAGCACAAGTGGAGTAAATGTATGAGGACTGGGAGTGATTCAAGAAGTTGTGTGCAAGCTACCCACATCACAAAATAAGTGAGGAACTACTAATCCAGTACTTCTATGAAGGACTCACACCTATGGAGAGAAGCATGGTAGATGTTGTGGCTGGAGGAGCATTGGTGTACAAGACACCAGTAGCTGCATGTGATTTGATTGAAAAAATGGCCCAAAACTCCCCAAAATTTGTCAATAGAGGTACACTACATGTCAGGGGAGTACATCAGGTAAGTCCTTCTTCTCTTGAGAGTCATTTGATTGATACCAATTTAGAAGAATTGTCAACTATGGTGAGGAAAATTTCATTATCACAAAAGACATCTCTACCCCCTCCTTCAAGGCCTTGTGGTATTTTCACTAAGAGAAGCCACGCATCTGACCGTTTCCCACAACTACAAGAGACAGAGGATTGCACCGCAATATTCCTAGGGAGACCATTTCAACAGCAACAACAACCATATCCCCAAAAGAAGTTTGATTCATTTTCTCAAACATACAACCAAGGGTGGAATGATCAACCAGACATGAGGTATGGATCTGTACAATAATAAAGGCCACCCTTTCAACAAAACATTCAGCAGCATCTGCCTTACCAGTAGGGTTTCCAATAACCCGAAAGGAGATTTGAAGCCCAAGCATCAACAAGCCAACAACAAGGAAATACCCCACCAAAGGTAGATTCTAATACTAATAATATTTTCAGGAAAATAATTCTTAATCAATAGAATGAGGTGAAGAGTCATTGTTCAGAGTTGAGAGAGTTGAAGACTCAAATGAGCTAGATTGCCACCACCCTCTATGAACATGTGTGTATGAATTCTGGAAATCTACCTTCCCAATCCACTCCAAATACAAAGGGGATTGTTAGTGCCCTAACATTGAGAAGTGGGAAGAAAATGAATGATACATCAGTACCTACAATTCCACCTAGATTCACCTCAACTCCAGAGAATCCGTATTCAATACCAACTGATGAGAAATCAATTGAGAAATATAATGGTAAGAAAAAGACTGATGATTTTCCCCCTAAACCCCTTCTTTTTCCGAACAGGGTTGTTCAAACCATAAAGATGGCTGAAGAAGCAATGCAAAAGGAAGTTTTGGACACATTAAAGAATGTGGAGATCAATATTCCTCTACATGAAGCCATTAAGAAAATTCCATGGTATTCAAAATTCTTAAAAGAACATTTTACCAATCGAAGAGGGATCAAGGGAAATGAGAGGATCAACCTTAGAAGGAATTTGTCAGCACTCATTACACCAACTCTAGCAATGCCGAAAAAGTGAAAGGATCCTGGTACATTCACCATCCCATGTACCATAGGGAAGTTTCACTTCTCTGATTTTCTTTGTGATTTAGGAGCTTCAATAAATGTGAGGCCTCACTCTGTATTCTATTCTTTACAGTTTGGTGAGTTGAAGCCTATGGGAGTAGAGGTGCAATTAACTAATAGAGTTATGGAATATCCAGCTGGAGTCCTTGAGGATGTACTTTCCTGGGGAAGAGACATGATCTCTCTTGCAGATTTCAACGTTCTTAACAAGGAGGATGATCTGGTAAGTTCTCATGCCCCCATTATCTTAGGTAGACCCTTCCTCAAAACTGAAAACACTATCATAAATGTCAATGAGGGTACACTTTCCATGGAATTTGGGGATGAAGTTTTGATATTTAATGTTATGAATTCCATGAAGTACCCTTGAGAGGATGATTCTGCATTTTTTATCTCCCATTTTGAACCACCAAGTAAAAATACCATGGAATTGGATTGTCCTATGCTCAGGAAGATTATGAGTATTGGTTCTTGTTTGCTGTCTAAGAGTACTTCCACACCTATTTATAAGGAACAAGAATATCTAAGATTTGATTTATAAATGGATTCATATTCTTATTTTGATCATGTGAACTCGGATTATGACATGGTTGTAGAGTATGCTGATGGATTTGATACTTTATTATTGGATTTTGATGATGTATATTCTAATACTGATGCTATTTGTGCACATATTTCAGTTCCTTCTATGTCTCCATCCATACACCACCCCCCTACACTGGAATTCAACCCATTTCCACAAAATCTCAAATACTCATACTTGTTGTGTAACACCCTGAGCTTCCATGATACACTTCTCTTTCAATAATGTAATAGCTGGAATTGTACGCAAGTTTGAGATTCTAACACACTACGACTAATCAAAATAGCCATTATGAATTTTAATACCCACTTTTTGAAAATATATATATTTTAGATTTCAAAATGGACTTCATTTTTGGATTTGGAATATCAAAATTAGGCTATGTTGTATTTTTGGTATTTTTCTGAGTACAACAAATTTTTTAGGAATAATGAAAAATACTTAAAAACAACTTTTTTAATCAAAATAATATATAGTGATAAATTATACTATTGAGTGGGTTTTAAGTATAATTAGAATATAATTTTACCATTTTATCCAATGGTGTTTATTATAATTAATTTCACTTTGAAATTGGACATAAACAATTGTCAATATTTTGATATATATAGTTTCATCAAAACGCGCTATTTGTTGTGATAGCGGGAATTAATTATAAAATTAATTAATGAAAATCATATGTTCAGAATTTTGTAAAATAGACAACATTTTTGAATTTGTAATATCAATTATAGCTTAGGGGGAAATTTTGGCATTATTCTGAAACACATCAATTTTTTGATGAATAGTGAAACCACTAAGTGGTAGTTAAAAACTGATTTTTCTTTTAAATGAAGCATTACCACTTCTGTGATTTGATTTTCAAAAATCCGACATACATTGTTTTCATTAGGAAGTAAATTTTAGTTCAATGGGATTAAAATAATTTTTTGGCTAATAGTAACTTTTAAGTTTAAGTAATCGCGATTAAAGGTAATTAGTGAAATTCAAGGTAAAAATGATATTATAAAAACAAGAAAATATCTTTACACTTGTCCTACCCTTATTGGATGAGTCATGGAAGATCCAGAAAATCCATCGGTCAACTTGGGGACCCCATGGAGCCACTTTGGTAGGAATGTGAAACTAAAAACATTTTATTTAATGTTAAAATAAAAATTTCACAAACATTAGTTGTTTTACTAAAACAATTTTTAAATGGGGTTATACAAGTCATATTTTTGACTATAAATATTCATTAGAAATATAAAACTATTTCCTACATAATTATATTTTTTGTAATTTTTATACATTAATAAAGCATATTATTTATGACACCATGATGATGCAGCGATTACCTCATTATTTAACGATTTAAATAAAATGAAAATATAATGAAAAATATAAGACCTACGCATGTAAAAAACATATTGGATGTGTTGATTTCGACCTCTTATCACCTTATCCTCTAAATATATAATTTTGGGACCTTTTAAATCCGAAAATCATTTTATAATAAAGTATCCTTTTATAACTTTCCAAGAGTGCCCCTCCTCTCCTCTTATAAAAGGCCCCCACCTCTACCACTTCACCCACATCTATAAAGCCTTTCGCTTGGCCAAACCATGCCCATTTTTTCTATCCACATACCAATATTACTCCTAGAAGCCTAAAATTGGGTATAAGTCTTTCCAAGGATTCCTTTGAGCTCAAATCAAAAAGAGTTACCCGTTTTAATGGTAGTGTTTTCTCTTGTGTTCTTATGTTTTATTTTGCTTCCCCATCCCCATAAAATCTTTTTATTCATTTTTGTGTAACAACAGCAGTATCCTCAATATACTAGGATGTTGTTATACGAAGTATTCGTGCTACGCTTACACACACCTACATCTAATGGTTAAAGAACACACTGTTTCTGTGGATGGTGAATTTCTGCCTCACGAAATGATGATTGTTCAACACTCATATAACACCTTAAAAGGTGGACATTAAGATGTTACTATATTTATATATGATATATAATATGTTTATGTTTTACTTAAGCTTCTTTATTTTTCATTTATGGCATAACTTTATGGTTTCCATTATGGGTAAATGCAATATATTCATTTTAGGAAGTGCGGACTACCGCCCCTCAAAGTGATTTGAATCGTTAATTCCATATGTGGGATGTATAAAGGATGGATTAAATTGTATTATACATTATATTATACTGGAATTATAGTATAAATTTATAAATTATAATTTCATTCCATTAAATACGAAATAGAAATGAAAGTAGCATTCATTCGTACGTACGGCTTACCGTCTCCATGAACGGTGCATTTCTTTTCTTACCTCTAAATGTTACGTAATATTATAAATGCATGTATATACTGGATATATATGATATATATGAAATATAAATCATGAATATAATTCTGGATATAATGGATATTTCACCACATGAACAACTTGTAATTATAAAAAGATTATTTTTGACTCAAGTACCAAAAATCGACAAAATGACCGTTATTAACTTAAATAATTAAATAATCTTCATAACATGATAATAAGTGATATACAAGGAATAATGAACATGGAAGAGGTTCTTATGAAAATATAAATTAACTCTAGTTTATTATTCATGAGGTTAAAGAACGATCGTGTCAAGTCAGACACGAGGTAAGGGAACTTCTTAACCCAATTTCTATTCATTGGGTTTATCTCCCACTTTCAAATTATTTCATGATATTATTATGTCATATCTTGTATTTATTATTCATTTATGTGTAAATATATTGAATACACATAATAGATCTATTTTATTTAAAAATGATTTTTGTAAGGGACTTTGTCTCAATCTCCTTTCATTGAGGCATATTTTCTTTTATACACAACATTCTTTTATACGGTGTATAAACCCCTTTGAGTTTTACGTTTATTAAAAAGGAATATTTTCATACTAAGCATTTTACTAAATGAAAAAAGGAATGTTTTTTTGTCGTACGTATGTGGTGACAACGACTTCTCTGCTGCCATGACCATTATTTTAGTTTTGTCTTCCTGTACAATCCATAACTTTTTTTAAATAAAAAATAAATACCATGTTTTATTTTTATTTTATTTTGGTATTAAAAATGGTTTTGATAATGTTTTTATTATATAAATGTGTTGTATTGATATCTTTTGATTGAAATGTGTAAATGTTTTGTTTCTTTTATGCATGTTTTATGTGATACGATTATGTTATGGTTTATGATATGTTTGAACCTTTTCATATAAAGAATGAATTGGACTTAATAAGTAACGGGTGGAGCCTGCTATAGCTCCTCGATGCATCAACAGGTCTCATGAGACATACTAGTGTATTTTCATGAGGCCTTGACAATATATTATTTGTTGTCTTGGAATGAGGCCTTGGCTACGTGGTTATGATAGTCTGGCATTATGCATTCCATCATTACGAATGTAGTTATTGATATTTCATGTGGTTGTTCGACAAGTAGAATATCCATGTGAATAAGTAAATGGAATTATCTCATTTTACATTTTCCATATTATATTGAAGTCAATGTTTAAAAGGATTTTGTTTTAGTTATACATTATCTTAAATTTTTATGTTTATTTATGAAAGATTCCTCTATATTATTATCCTTACTGAGCATGTGATCTCACCCCTTACAATGTTTTAATTTTTCCAGAATGTGAAGAAGTATATTATGAATGACCTGAAGGGATAGTGTGAGTGGATATGAAGAGAAGATGTTGTTGTAGTTTTGTTTTACTTTATGATGTAATGTAAAACTTATGAATGTATCTATTGTTTCCAAGGCTACTAAACTAATTGGTCATTCAAAACTTGATCTTTTGTGATCACGCCAATGTTACACAAGAATGCACCGACTCTAGGTAACTGGGGACGGGGAGTTACAATTGGTATTAGAGGTAGTTTAGTACTATCCTTGAAAACATGATTTAGATAATCTCTGATTAGAACACATATCCCAAAAATATACTTTTAGTATTAATATAGAAGAAATTCCAAGAATTTTGGTATTATAGAGATTTTGTGAGTTTTCCGAGAAATACATCCCTGTCTGGATACGAGCAGGGAGAGGCGGGTTTGGCACAGATGTACATAAAGGTAAAACATGAAAACACCACATTCAGCTAGACTAAAATAGGAACTGGTGCACGAAAACGGGCCTTGCTGCACTCTTGGTTACGACACTCCCGAGGTATATGCTTAGGATTATTATAATTTTCTTTACAAAACATTATGAAGGGATTATGAGTATATACCTCATCAATGAAAACTTTTTTATGATTATGGATTGTATCCATAAATAGTTCAATTTATGTTAAGTGTTTTACAAGTATGGAATTATGTATTTTAATTCATAAACTAATCTAGTTTATGCCATTGTTTAGAAATGGCGCCTAGTGGGAGGAATGTAAACTGTATCAATGCACGCACTCCGTGTAGGGATTTCCCTCCTGCTCAGGATAATTATTGTGGATGTAGAGATACAACTGGTGCTGATCAACTTATTACCATAATGGGACAAGTCACTCAGGTTATTAATAATAACCTTACTCATATGGAGCACCATGATCCTCAACATGGAGGATCTATGTTAGACCGCTTAATGAGGCAAAAACATCCAACATTTAATGGGGGCACAAATCCCTTAGTAGCTGAGCAATGGATAAATTCCTTAGAGAAAATATTCCATGCCTTGGGGAGTAGTGAAAGGGAAAAGGTTATCATGGCAGTTTACCGCCTCACTGGAGATGCTGATCAATGGTGGTCATTGATTCAAAATTCAAAGGAAGATGATGTAGTATCAAATATAGAATTGAGAGAGTTTAATGAATTTTCATAGAAAAATACTTTCCACATGACCATCGAGCAGATATGGAAAGGAAATTTCTAAGTCTGAGGCAGAAGGAGGATGAGAATGTCGCAAAGTATGAGGCTAACATTAAAAGGTTAGATAGGAATGCTATAGATTATATAAGTAACCCAAGAAGTTAGATTGATCATTTTTTTCATGGGTTAAAACCATTTCTCCATCTAGAATTAGTCTCACAATCCTTCTCATCATATGAAGATATTTTCTCGTGTGTTATCAAGACAGAAAAAGAATTACCAAAGTCTTATGACAACAATGAAAATAAATAGAAGAAGAGAACGTTGTAACAAGAGACATATAAAGGGAAAAAGGGAGAGAAGGATTTTCCATTATCTGATAATTATGGGAAGAATCACCCTGGTACTTGCCTTAAAGGAATGGTAGTTTGTTATAAATGTGGAGAAAAAGGTCACCGGGCTCGTGATTGAAAGGGAAAGACAGATGCTATCAATGTGGAATGCTACAATTGTAGGGAAATGGGGAATTATGAAAATTAATGTCTTAAGAATGATGGAAACTTACCTCAGAAAAGGCCAAGGGATCGAGGACAATCTTATGCTGTTACAACAGATGAAGTGGAATAATTAATGTATTGGTGCTTTTGGACTCAAGGATTATATTTTGGTTATAAGAATAATGTGATATATATAAGGATTGTACTACAGTAATTGTGGTTTTCATTAAGGTTTTAATATGATGAAGGTAATCATATTTTTGTATGTGACAATAAGAGAAAATTTACTTTGTTTGAGGAATCTGATGATACAATTGATTTTGGAATTTAGAGACCTTTTAGAGAAAGTCTAGACGGAGGTATTTCAGATAACTATAAAGGTTGGAATGGATTAAGTTGAACTTTGGATAGTATTGTTTAATGTTAAAACATTTATGAAGATTATTTTTGGAATATTATAATACTATAGTTTTAGGAAAAGGACAACCTACAGGTTGGGGGATAACCCGTCGCGTCGGACACAGCCGTAGGAATCGAACCCACAACCATAGTGTGACAGGCCTTTATTACCTACCACTAGCCTATAGGAAGTCACTGGTTATTAAAAAATAGTTTTATTAATCTAAATAGTATGTGTTAATATTTGGAACCGTGTACGATTAGGATAAATATAATATTTTTTAGTTCTATTACCTTTTGGAGTGAAAGATGGGTTTGTGGTAAAAACTTATTAAAGAATGAAAGTGGACATGAAAAAGTAAGTATATTTCCATACGTTCTTAGTAAATCTCTTAAATAAATTCCTCAACTTTATGAATGGTAACATAAAACAATAATTTTGTTGGTTAACTTTTCCAACTGGGGATTCAATGACTGTTTAACCAATCACAAGTTTGTGATTTTCTTGTGGTTAACATTCTCCTAATCCTGTTTTCTACAACTCTCCATCAGACCATGATGGTTTATTTTTCCTCCATATCCATATTTTCATATAATCCTAGTATGGGCTATCTCGGGTGACCTTTGTACTTCTCTTTCTTTCTTTTAATGTTATATTTTTATTATCTTATTTCCGATGTGGGTTTTTGACAAAGGTATTTTCTATTTTAAACCTTCAATTTTCAATGAAAAATATCAAATTGTGAGGATGCAATTTATTGAAGGAGGCGAGAATGTAACACCCCGAGCTTCCACGATACACTTCTCTTTCAATAATGCAATAGCTGGCATTATACGCAAGTTTGAGATTCTAACACACCGCGACCAATCAAAATAGCCATTATGAATATTAATACCCACATTTTAAAATTATATATATTTTATATTTCAAAATGGACTTCATTTTGGGTTTTGGAATATCAAAATTAGCCTATGATCATTTTTTGGTATTTTTCTGAGTACGTCCAATTGTTTATGAATAGTGAAAAATACTTAAAAACAACTTTTTTGATAAAAATAATTTATATTGATAAATTAAACTATTGAGTGGTCTTAAAGGATAATTAGAATATATTTTTACCATTTTATCCAATGGTGGTCATTAGAATTATTTTCACTTTGAAATTGGACATAAACAATTGTCAATCTTTTGATATATATTGTTTCTTAAAAACACGCTATTTGTTGTGACAGCGAAAATTAATTATAAAATTAATTAATTGGAATTATATTTTTTGAATTTTGTAAAATCGACATCATTTTTTAATTTGCAATATCAATTATAGCTTAGGGGGAAATTTTGGAATTATTCTGAAAAACATCAATTTTTGATGAATAGTGAAACCACTAAGTGGTAGTTAAAAAACTGATTTTTTGTTTAAATGAAACATTACCACTTCTCTGATTTGTTTTTCAAAAATCCGAAATACATGGTTTTCATTAGGAAGTAAATTGTGGTTCAATGGGATTAAAATAATTTTTTGGTGAATAGAAACTTTTAAGTTTAAGTAATCGCTATTAAAGTTAATTAGTGAAATTTAAGGTAAAAATGATATTATAAAAACATGAAAATACTATTAAACTTGTCCTAAACTTATTGGATGAGTCATGGAAGTCCAATATAATCCATCGGTCAACTTGGGGACCCCATGGATCCACATGGGTAGGAAAATGACATTAAAAACTTTTTATTTAATGATAAAATAAAAATGTCACAAACATGAGTTGTTTTAATAAAACAATTTTTTAAGTGGGGTTATACAATTCATATTTTTGACTATAAATATTCATTAGAATGATAAAAATATTTCTTACATAAACATATTTTTTTATTATTTTTAGAAATTAATATATTTAATTATTTATAACACAATGATGATGCAGTGATTACATCATTATTTAACGATTTAAATAAAATGAAAAGATAATGTAAAATCTAAGACCTAAACATGTCAAAAACCTATTGCATGTGTTGATTTAGAACTCTTATCACCTTATCATCTAAATATATAATTTTTGGTCCTTTTAAATCTGAAAATAAGTTTATAATAAAGTATCCTTTTATAAGTTTCCAAGAGTGCCCCTCCTCTCCTCATATAAAAGGTTCCACCTCTACCACCTTAACCACACCTCTCAAGACTTTGGCTCGGCCAACCCCTGCCCATTATGTCTCTACAAATCCCACTCTTACTCCTAGAAGCCTCACATTGGGATGAAGTCTTCCTAAGTAATCCTTTGATCTCAAATCAAAAAGAGTTACCTGTTTTAAAGGTAGTGTTTTCTCTTGATTTCATATGTTTTATTTTGCTTCTCCAACCCCATAAAATCTTTTTATTCAATTATTTTGTAACAACAACAGTATCGTAAATATACTAGGATGTTTTTATAATAAGTATTTGAGCTACACATACAGACACATACATCAAATGGTTAAAGAACTTACTGTTTCTGTGGATGGGGAATTTCTGCCTCACGAAACGATGATTGTTCAACACTCATATAACACCTTAAAAGGTGGCAATTAAGATGTAAATATATTTATATATGATATATAATATGTTTATTTTTTTACTTAAACTTCTGTATTTTTCATTTATGGAATACCTTTATGGTTTCCATTATGGGTAAACGTGATATTTTCATTTTAGGAAGTGCGGACTACCGCCCACTCAAAGTGATTTGAATCGTTAATACAATATGTGGGATGTATAAAGGATGTAGTAAATGGTATTATACATTATATTATACTGTAATTAGATTATAACTTTATAAAATTATAATTTAATTCCATTAAATATGAAATATAAATGAATGTAGCATTCATGCGTACGTACGGCTTACCATCTCCATGAATGGTGCATTTAATTTATTACCTCTAAATGTTATGTAATATTATATATGCATGTATATACTGGATATATATGATATATATGAAATATACATCCTGAATATAATTCTGGATATAACGGATATTTCACCACATGAACAACTTGTAATTATAAAAAGTTTATTTTTGACTCAAGTACCAAACATCGACAAAATGACCGTTATTAACTTAAATAATTACATAATGTTCATAACATGGTTATAAGTGATATAAAATGAATAATTAACATGGAATAGGTTCTTATGAAAATATAAATTAACTCTAGTTTATTATTAGGGAGGTTAAAGAACAATCGAGTCAAGTCGGACACGAGGTAAGGGAACTTCTTAACCCCATTTCTATTCTTTGGGTTAATATCCTACTTCAAAATTATGTCAGGATATTATTATGTACTATCTTGTATTTATAATTTATTTATGTGTAAATATAGTGAATACACATAATAGATCTATTTTATTTAAAAATGATTTTTGTAAGGGACTTCATCTCAGTCTCCTTTCATTGAGGCAAATTTTGTTTTATACATAACTTTCTTTTATACGGTGTATAAACCCCTTTGAATTTTACGTTTATTCAAAAGGAATATTTTTATACGAAGCGTTTTACTAAACAAAAATTGGAATCTTTTTTTGTCGTACGTATGTGGTGACAACGACTTCACCGTCGCCGTGACCATTATTTGATTTTCGGCTTCCTCTACAATCCATTACATTTTTTAAATGAAAAATAATTACCAAGTTTTAATTTTCTTTTATTTTTCTATTCAAAATGGTTTTTATAATGTTTTTATTATATAAATGTGTTGTATTGATATCTTGTGATTGAAATATGGAAATTTTATGTTTATTTTATGCATTTTTTATGTGATACGATTATGTTATGGTTTATGATATGTTCAAACCTTTTCATATATGGAATGCATTAGACTTAATAAGTGACGGGTGGAGCCCTCTATAGCTCCCCGATGCATCAGCAGATCTCATGAGACAAACTAGTGTCTTGGCCCGAGGCCTTGACAAAATATTATTTGTATTCTTGGCATGAGGCCTTGGCTACATGGTTTTGATAGTCTAGCATTATGCATTCCATCATTATGAAAGTAGTTATTGATATTTCATGTTGTTATTCGACCAGTAGAATATCCATGTGAATAAGTAAATGGAATTATCTCATTTTACATTTTCCATATTATATTGAGGTTATAGTTTAAAAGGCTTTTGTTTTAGGTATACATTATCTTAAATGTTTATGTTTATTTATGAAATCTTACGCTATATCGTTATCCTTACTGAGCATCTGAGCTCACCCCTTCCAATGTTTTAATTTTTCCAGTATATGAAGAAGTATATTATGAATGACCTGCAGGGATAGTATGAGTGGATATGAAGATAATATTTTGTTGTAGTTTTTTTAATTTATGATGTAATGTAACACTTATGAATTTATCTAGTGTTTCCAAGGGTACTAAACTAATCGGTTATTCGAGACTTGATCATTTTTATCATGCCAATGTTATGAAATAATGCTCCGACTCTGGGTAACTGGTGACAGGGTGTTACAGTTGGTATCAGAGGCCGTTTAGTACTAACCTTGGAAGCTAGATTTAGATAAACTCTGATTGGAGCACATAGCCCGAAAATAGACTTTTAGGATTAGTATAGAATAACTTTCTAGAATTTTGGTATTATAGAGATTTAGTGAGTTTTCTGAGAAATACATCCCTATTTGGATACGAGCAGGTAGAGGTGGATCTGGAACAGATGTATCTAAGGGTAAAACCCGAAAACACCGCTTTGAGCTAGACTCGAACGGGAACTGTTGCACGAAACCGGGCCTTGCTGCACTCTTGGTTACGACACTCCCGGGAGATATGCCTAGGATAATTATCATTTTCTTTACAAACCATTATGAAGGGCTTATGATTTTATACCTCCTCATTGAAAACATTTTTATGATTATGGATTATATCCATAAATAGTTCAATTTATGTTAATTTTTTTACAAGTATGGAATTATGTATTATAATTCATAAACTAATCTAGTTTATGCCATTGTTTAGAAATGGTGCCTATTGGGTGGAATGGAAACCGTATCAATGCAAGCACTATGTGTTGGGATTTCCCTCCTGCTCATGATAATTATTGTGGAGCTGGAGATACAACTGGTGCTGATCAACTTATTACCATAATGGGAAAACACACCCAGGTTATGAATAATAACCTTACTCATATGGAGCACCCTGATCTGCAACGTGGAGGATCCATGTTAGACCGATTCATGAGGCAAAAATCGCCAACATTTAATGGGGGTAAAAATCCCTTAGTAGCTGAGAGATGGATAAATTCCTTAGAGAAAATATTCCATGCCTTGGGGAGTAATGAAAGGGATAAGGTTATCATGGAATTTTACCGCCTCACTGGAGATTCTCATAAATGGTGGTCATTGATTCAAAACACAAAGATGATGATGTATCAAGTGTTGAATGGAGAGAGTTTATGGAAATTTTCTTAGAAAAATACTTTCCACATGACCATCGAGCAGATATGGAAAGGCAATTTCTGATTCTGAGGAAGAAGGAGGATGAGATTGTCGCAAAGTATGATGCTAACTTTAAAAGTTTAGCGAGTCATGCTGCAGATTATATACGTAACCCAATAATTTAGATTGATCATTTCTTTGATGGGTTAAAACCATTTCTCCGTCGCGAATTAGTCTCACAATCCATCTCATCATATGAAGAGATTTTCTCATGTGCTATCTAGACGGAAAAATAATTCTCTATGTCTTATGAAAAAAATAAAGAAATATAAGAAGAGAACATTGGAAAAAGAGACATATAAAGGGAAAAAGGGAAAGAAGGATTTTCCATTATGCGATAATTGTGGGAAGAATCACCCTGGTACTTGCCTTAAAGGAATGGGAGTTTGTTATAAATGTGGAGAAAAAGGTCACCATGCTTGTGATTTCAAGGGAAAGAAAGATGCTATCAATGTGGAATGCTATAATTGTAGGTAAATGGGGAATTATGAAAATTAATATCTTAAGCATCAGGGAAACTTACCTCAGAAAAGGCTAAGGTATCGAGTACAATATTATGTTGTTACAACAGTTGAAGTGGAATAATTAATGTATCGGTGCTTTTGGACTTAAGGATTATATTCTAGTTATAAGAATAATGTGATATATATAAGGATTGTACTAAAGTAATTGTTGTTTTCATAAAGGTCTTAATATGATGAAGGTAATCATATTTTTGTATGTGATAATAAGAGAAACTTTACTTTGTTTGAGGAATCTGATGATACAATTGATTTTGGAATTTAGAGACCTTTTAGAGAATGTCTGGACGGAGGTATTTTGGATAACTATAAAGGTTGGAATGAATTAAGTTGAACTTTGGACAGTATTGTTTAAGGTTATAACATTTATAAAGATTATTTTTGGAATATTATAATACTATAGTTTTAGGAAAACGACAACCTGTAGGTTGGGGGATAACCCGTCGCGTCTGACAAAGCCGTAGAAATCGAACCCACAACCATAGTGCGATAGGCCTTTATTACCTACCACTAGCCTACAAGATGTCCCTGGTTATTAAAAAATAGTTTTCATAATCTAAATGGTATGTGTTAATATTTGGAACCTTGTATGATTATGATAAATATAATATTTTTTAGTTCTATTACCATTTGGAGTGAAAGATAGGTTTGTGGTAAAAATTTATTAAGGAATGAAAGTCTACATGAGAAGTAATTATATTTCCTTACATTCTTAGTAAATTTCTTAAATAAATTTCTCAACTTTATGAAAGGTAACGTAAAACAAAAATGTTGTCGGTTAACTTTTCCAACTGGGGATTCAATGACCGTTTAACCAATCAGAAGTTTGTGATTTTCTTGTTGTTAACTTTCTCCTAATCCTGTTTTCTACAACTCTCCATCAGACCTTGATGGGTTGTTTTTCCTCCATATACATATTTTCATAGAATCCTAGTATGGTCTATCTCGAGTGACCTTTGTACTTCTCTTTCTTTCGTTTAATGTTATATTTTTATTAACCTTATTTCCGATGTGGGTTTTCCATAAAGGTATTTTCTATTTTAAACCTTTTATTTTCAATGAAAAATTTCAAATTGCGAGGACACAATTTATTGAAGGTGGGTAGAATGTAACACCCCGAGCTTCCACGATACGCTTCTCTTTCATTAATGAAATAGCTGGCATTGTACGCAGGTTTGAGATTCTAACACACCGCGACCAATCAAAATATCCATTATGAATAGTAATACCAACTTTTTGATATTATATATATTTTATATTTCAAAATGGACTTCATTTTTGGATTTGGAATATCGAAATTCTCATATGTTGAATGTTTGGTATTTTTCTGATTACATCATATTTTTTTATGAATAGTGAAAAATACATAAAAACAACTTTTTTAATCAATATAATTTATAGTGATAAATTGTACTATTCAGTGGTTTTAAAGTATAATTAGAATATAATTTTACCATTTCATCCAATGGTGGTCATTATAATTAATTTCACTTTGAAATTGGACATAAACAATTGTCAATCTTTTGATATATATTGTTCCTTAAAAACACGCTATTTGTTGTTACAGCGGGAATTAATTATAAAATTAATTAATGAAAGTTATATGTTTGGTTTTTTTGTAAAATATCCATCATTTTTGAATTTGGAATATCAATTATAGATCAGGGGAAATTTTGGCATTGTTCTGAAAAACATCAATTTTTGATGAATAGTGAAACCACTAAGTGGTAGTTAAAAAACTGATTTTTCGTTTAAATGAAACATTACCACTTCTGTGATTTGATTTTCAAAAATTAGACATACATGGTTTTCATTAGGAATTAAAATGTGGTTCAATGGGAATAAATTTTTTTTTGGTGAATAGTAACTGTTATGTTTAATTAATCGCGATTAAAGGTAATTAGTGAAATTTAAGGTAAAAATGATATTATAAAAATATGAAAATACCTTTACACTTGTCTTACACTTATTTGATGAGTCATGGCCGACCAAGACAATCCATGGGTCAACTTGGGGACCCAATGGAGCCACTTTGGTAGGAAAATGACATTAAAAACTTTTTATTTAATGTTAAAATAAAAATGTCACAAACCTGAGATGTTTTACTAAAACAATTTTTAAATGGGGTAATACAATTCATATTTTTGACTATAAATATTCATTAGAAAGAAAAAAAAGGATTCATAAATAATTATATTTTTTTTATAATTTTGAGACATTAATAAATTAAATTATTTATGACATCATGATGATGCAGCGATTACCTCATTATTTAACGATTTAAATAAAATTAAAAGATAATGTAAAATCTAAGACCTACAGTTGTCAAAAACATATTGGATGTGTGGATTTAGAAATATAATCACCTTATCCTAGAAATATATTATTTTGGGCCCTTTTAAATCTGAAAAGCATTTTATAATAAAGTAACCATTTATAACATTCCAAGAGTGCCCCTTCTCTCCTCTTATAAAAGGCACCCACCTCTACCACCTTACCCACACCTCTCAAGCCTTTGGGTCAGCCGACCCCTGCCCATTTTGTCTCTCCACGTCCCAATATTACTCCTAGAAGCCTGTCTTTGGGCAGAAGTCTTCCCAAGGAAGCCTTTGTGCTCAAATCAAAATGAGTTACCCATTTTAAAGGTAGTATTTTCTCTTATGTTCTTATGTATTATTTTGCTTCTCCAACCCCATAAAATCTTTTTATTCATTTCTTTTGTAACAACACCAGTATCCTCAATATACTAGGATGTTGTTATAATAAGGATTCAAGCTACACTTACACACACCTACATCTAATGGTTAAAGACCATACTGTTTCTGTGGATGGTGAATTTATGCCTCACGAAACGATGATTGTTCAAAACTCATATAACACCTTCAAAGGTGTCCATTAAGATGTCACTATATTTATATATGATATATAATATTTTTATGTTTTACTTAAGATTTTGAATTTTTCATTTATGGGATACCTTTATGGTTTCCATTATGGGTAAACACGATATTTTTAGTTTAGGATGTACGGACTATCGCCCCCTCAAAGTGATTTGAATTGTTAATGCCATATGTGGTATGTATAAAGGATGGATTAAATGGTATTATAAATTATATTATACTAGAATTATAGTATACCTTTATATAATTATAATTTCATTCCATTAAATATGAAATAGAAATTAAAGTAGCGTTCATGCGTACGTACGGCTTACCATCTCCATGAACGGTGCATTTCATTTATTACCTCTAAATGTTATGTAATATTATAAATTCATGTATATACTGGATATATATGATATATATTAAATCTACATCATGAATATAATTCTGGATTTAATGGATATTTCACCACATGAACAACTTGTATTTATAAGAAGTTTATTTTTGACTCAAGTACCAAAGATCGACAAAATGATCGTTATTAACTTAAATAATTACATGATGTTAATAACATGGTAATAAGTTATATAAAAGGAATAATGAACATGGAAGAGGTTCTTAAGAAAATATAAATTAACTCTAGTTTATTATTCCGGAGGTTAAAGAACGATCGAGTCAAGTCGGACACGAGGTAAGGGAACTTCTTAACCCAATTTCTATTCTTTGGGTTAATCTCCTACTTTCAAATTATGTCATTATATTATTATGTACTATCATGTATTTATACATTACTTATGTGTATATATTGTGAATTCACATAATAAGCCCATTTTATTTAAAAATTATCTTTGTAAGGGACTTCATCTCAGTCTCCTTTCATTGTGGCATATTTTCTTTTATACACAACTTTCTTTTATACAGTGTATAAACCCATTTGACATTTACATTTATTCAAAAGGAATATTTTTATACGAATCATTTACTAGATGAAAAAAGGAATGTTTTTTTTCATACATATGCAGTGACAATGACTTCTCTGCTGCCGTGACCATTATTTGAGTTTCTGCTTCCTCTACAAGACATAACTTTTTTTAAATGAAAAATAAATACCAAGTTATAATTTTCTTTTATTTTGGTATTCAAAATGGTTTTGATAATGTATTTATTATATAAATGTTTTGTATTTATATCTTGTTATTGAAATATGGAAATGTTATGTTTCCATTATGCATGTTTTATGTGATACTATTATGTTATGGTTTATGATATGTTTAAACCTTTTCATATAAGGAATTCATTAGACTTAATAAGTGACGGGTGGAGCCCGCTATAACTCCTCGATGCATCGGCAGGTCTCATGAGACATACTAGTGTCTTGGCACGAGGCTTTGACAAAATATTATTTGTAGTTTTGGCACGAGGCCTTGGCTATGTGGTTATGATAGTCTGGCATTATGAATTCCATCATTATGAAAGTTGTTATTGATATTTCCTGTAGTTATTTGACCATTAGAATATCCATGTGAATATGTAAATTGAATTATCTCATATTACATTTGACATATTATATTTAAGTTAATGTTTAAAAGGCTTTTGTTTTAGTTATACATTATCTTAAATGTTTATGTTTATTTATGAAAGCTTCAGCTATATTGTTATCCTTACCGAGCATCTGAGCTCACCCCTTCCAATGTTTTAATTTTTCCAGGATGTGAAGAAGTATATTATGAATGACCTGCAGGGATAGTATGAGGAGATATGAAGAAAATATGTTGTTGTAGTTTTGTTTTACTTTATGATGTATTGTAAGACTTATGAATGTATCTAGTGTTTCAAAGGCTACAAAACTAATCAGTCTTTCGAGACATGATCTTTTGTGATCTTGCCAATGTTACGCAATAAAGCACCGACTCTAGGTAACTGGGGTCAGGGCGTTACATGTTGAGTGGTGAGAAATCACATGTTATCATTGCTAACAATCTCTCTTTTGAACATGAAGATAAACATTTGAATATTTTGAGGCAGAAAATCAGGGCAATCAGGTGGACCTTGGCTGACATATCAGGTATTAGCCCCTCTATTTTCATGCATATGAATCTTTTGTATGATGGGGCTAAAACAGTGAGGCAACCACAAATGAGACTCAATCAAACCCTTCTAGAGGTTGTTAAAAACGAGGTTGAAAAATTTCTCGAGGCAGGTATAATTTACCCTATTTCTGACTCACAAAGGGTGATCCCTGTCTAGGATGTACCAAAGAAAACTGGTTTCACTGTTATAAAAAATGAAAATGAAGAGTTAGTTCCTGTGAGAGTACGAAAGAGTTAGCGAGTGTGTATTGAATATAGGAATCTAAATCAATCCACTCATAAGGACCATTTCCCACTTCCATTCATTGACCAGATGCTTGAGAGGGTTGCAGTTATGACACATTATTGCTTCTTGGATGGTTCCTCTGGCTATTTTCAGGTTACCATTGTAGTAGGGGACCAGGAGAAGACGACATTCACCTACCCATTCGGTACCTTTTCTTAACGAAGGATTCCATTTAGACTTTTCAATTCCCCAGGAACCTTCCAGAGTTTCATGGTGAGTATTTTCTTATATTTCATTGAGACCTTCATGGAAGTATTTATGGATGATTTTATAGTTTATGGATTCTCATTTGATTAATGTCTCCCAAGTTTGGGTGATGAGTTGCATCATTATATTGAGAAGAATATGGTATTAAATTTTGAAAATTGACATTTCATTGTTGAAAAGGGAATTTTCATAGGTAATATAGTCTCACAACATGGCTTTGAAGTTGATAAATCTATGGTAGACATTATTTCATCCCTTCCATATCCTACATGTGTGCGTGATGTTCGATCATTCCTTGGACATGCTGGATTTTATCGACGAATTATCAGAGATTTTAGTAAGATCGCTCTACCCTTATATTAATTGCTTCAAAATGATATTGACTTCAATTTTGATGATTCATGTAGGGTATCATTTGATGGGGTAAAGAAGTGTCTGACCACTCCACCGATCATACAGCACCCGCGGTGGGTCCTTCCATTTTAGCTTAAGTGTTATGCGTCCAACTTTGCGGTTGGAGTCATCTTATCTCATAGGGTGGAGGGATGTTCACATGTGATTTCCTATTCATCGAGGATGTTGGATTCTTCCCAATAAAACTACACCACAACAGAAAAGGAGTTTCTTGGTATTATATTTGATTTAGATAAATTTCATTCATATTTATTTGGATCTTAAGTAGTGGTTTTTTCCGACCATGCAACTTTGAGGTACCTCCAAACGAAGCCAGATTCAAAGCCACGACTTATCCATTAGATTCTCCTTCATCAAGAGTTTGACATAGAGATAAAGGACAAGAAGGGGTCAGATAATTTGGTGGAAGACCACATTAGTAGGCTTACTTACACACCAGAGGGTGACACCATGGACCAGGTACCACTTATGGACACTTTCCCTGATGAGCATCTCTATACCATCTCAGGTACACATCCTTGGCATTCTGATTTAGTTAATTACATTGTTTCCTCTGAAATACTAGAAAATTTGAAGAAGCATCAAGTCCAAAAATTAAAAAAGTGAGTCTAAGTTTTATGTGTGGGATGATCGTTACCTCTGGTGCATGTGTAGTGACAAAGTCATTAGGAGGTGTGTTCTTGATCCCGAGTTTGAGTCTGTTTTTAATTTCTGTCATACACTTTCTTGTGATGGACACTTTGGACCCCAACTTAATGCTAGAAAATTCATAGACTCTGGATTATATTGGCCTAACTTATTCCATGATGCCCATGTGTTTTGTAAGTGATGCTCTCATTTCCAACACACAGGGAATATTTCTAGGAGACATGATATGCCACAACAATCCATACTATTCTGTGAAATTTTGGATGTGTGGGGAATTGATTTTATGGGTCCTTTTCCATGTTCATATTTATTTTTTTATATTTTGGTTGCTTTTTATTATGACAGTAAATGGGTAGAGGCCAAGGCCACAAGGACTGATGATTCTAATGTTGTAGTGGATTTTTTCAAGGCTCAAATTTTCTACAGGTTTGGAGTACTAAAGGCCATCATCAGTGACCAAGGGACACACTTCTGCAATCGGAATTTTTCTTCCCTCTTTGCAAATTATGGGGTTCCACACAAAACATTAACACCATACCACCCCCAAACAAATGGACAGGCTGAGGTTTCAAATCGTGAGATGAAACAAATATTGGAGAAAACTGTGCAGCCAAATATGAAGGATTGGAGCAAGCGCTTGGATGATGCATTGTGGGCTTATAGGACAGCATACAAGACACCCATTGGTATTTCCCCATTTCAGATTCTTTTTGGGAAAGCGTGTCATCTCCCTATGGAAGTTGAGCATCAGGAAAATTGAGCTATAATGAAATGCAACATGGATTTGGCCCAAGCTGGAATCCAAAGAAATCTGCAAATTCAAGAGCTTGAGGAGATTAGATTGTCTTCATATGAGAACTCAAGGCTCTACAAGGATAGATCAAAAGAATATCATGATAGAATGATAAAACAAAGGGAGTTTCATGTTGGAGAGAAAGTCATTCTCTACAGTTCACGACTGAAGGTGATACCTGGTAATTTGTGTTCCAGATTGTTAGGTCCTTATATTGTGTCTAATTTTTTTCGTTATGGTGCAGTGGAGATCACAAAAGAGGACACAAGAAGTAGCTTTAAAGTCAATGGGAAATGTTTGAAGAGATACATTGAGGGACTTCCTACTAATGTAGTGGATTTTATCACACTGCATGACCCCATCAACACTTGATCACATCATGTTGTTCCTAACCATTTCACTTTTATATTATTTTTCATATTTAAAAATTCTGCATTTCATGTACATATATCATCTCATGGGTTTACATTGAGTAAAATGCAATATTTTAAGTGTGGGGGAGGGAACCTTTTAGTTTTGTAATTTCAATTGTTTTCCTGATTTAAAAAACAAAAAAAAATTGTGTGTTTTTTAAATTTTGTGTTTATTTTTCAATATTCTGTGTGTTTTTGAAAATTTTGAGCAGAAATGGTTCTCATCACAATTTTGAAATGCATATCAATGAGTGAAACAATTTATCCCATGAAACTAAGCTTAAATGAATGCTGAAAATCACTTTGTTTCAAGTTAAAATATTTAGTAATTTAATGAAAAGTATACTGAATTTTAAATCCCATGCCACATCTCACTAGCTTTATATTTGAAATCACGTTCCTGTGAGGCTTTTGAACTATTATTTTCATATTCTTTACATTCACCTCACATCTTGAGAGAACCATACCAAGCTTGATTTAACCAGAATTTGATTTATTTCTGTCAAAAATTGAGGGTTTGAGGTACTTATGTTTAAATGATTGAAGCATTTTTTGGTATTAATGACCCTATTTCAAAGAATCCTTTTTTATAATGGCCTACCGTGAACATTTAATCCTTGTAGCCCATAGAAGCCATGAACAACCTATTAGCTTAACCACATTACAAGAAAATTTTCCCTATCCAACCGAATCTTGAAGTGAAATTGCATAATATAGTTTAGATTAAGTGTTGGGGAATCTATCTTGTGTTGTGGTACCCCATTCTGTGATAATTTGGTGGAAAATTAAATTCTGAAGTGATGGTTTTGATGCTGAAGAAAGTAATTATATTGAAAGCTGTGCCTTTTCTAGAGATTTCACGACAAGTGAAGCTGTGCCCTTTCTGGAGATTCTAATTGAGGTAGAAAGTTATTCCTATCTGGAGCTTTCAAGAAAATCATGTTTGAGAAGATTGACATTTTTTATGGTGAAATGATGAATTGTGTAAACTTTTCATGACTTATCATGATGATGGAGACGAATTGATACTATGGGGATTTAGGAGAAGACCACATTTATGTGAAAATTAGATTAATGCAAATTTTCTTCAAAAAGAGTCAAGCCCTCCTCATTCAGCATCAAAATTTTTAACATCTAAATCCTACCAACCAAAAGCCACAGAACAACCCTGAAAAGTCCTAATGATAAAAATACATCCTTGACTCACATCGGGTAGTGATGTAGGAATTTATCAATCCTATGGTGACCCTTGTATGAGTTTGGATGAGAATGACATTGTAAAAAAAATTGATATTTGTGTGATAAGAGAAAATTCAAGTGATGTAAGTGTTTTGTGCATGGAAGGATAAATGAAGTGGAAATATTTGAATGATATAAATGGAGAACATGAAATAATTGTTTTTATGAGGAATGATATATTTTGTTTCTTGGTGTGTAATTATTTGATCTCAATGATATGTGTTTTAAAATTGGTTTTGATTTGATATTGATGTTTACTTGACATGAGGTTTTTCCCAGGAGTGCAAAAGGGTAATTGTGGGGGAGTTGATAAAACACAATTCTATTGAATATATTATTGATAATAAATGATATAATATTCTCATATTGTGATAAATATATTCATTTATGAAATATTTGGGATTAGATCATTCATTTGAATATTTGATTAAAATTCCTCTTTTACCCTTTTAAAATCACTGTAGTATTTCAATCATAAATATTTTTATTTGAATTATTTGAACATAATATTTTTTAACTGTGTTCCTTACTTCATGTTATAAAACTTTTATTCATGAAACATGATAAAAATAATGAATTTGTATGGAGTAATTGGGCCATTAATTTACTGGTGGGATTGACACACCGGAATGGAGAAGATTCTATATTTCTTCCATAACTCCTTCATATGGGCTTTAAGTGAGCCCAAAATTTTATAGAAGATAGAGGAACCATATACTCACATATGATCCTTCTGGAAGCCCTGCCAATTCATGCATTGTTGTGGTAAAATGGGCAGTGCAATTTGGCATAAAATATTTGGCCGAGATTCCCCATTCACACTTGAAACCACAATGAACCTAGCCTCCCCACCACTCTATAAATTGGTGTTTTTCTCATTTTTTATGGTTGGTACATGAATTAGTATTTATAGGGAAGAGGATAAGAGGTTCCACTCCAATTCTCCAAGAAATTCAATAAGGGTATCTCTTGAAATAAGGATCCCTTCGTCGAAGCCCTATTCTTCTTCCTCACGTTGTAATTTTTGTGTTTTCATAATAAACTTCTTGGTTAATATTTTATTTCTTCTATTTTCATATATTTTGTTTAAATGTTTTCTCTTAATCTTCCTCTTGGGACTGGAATTATTGAGTATAAGCGTTATTGGGTTATACCCATTATAATCCATTGCACTTGCAAAACGCTTCTACGATGATTACGCCATCCATGGGAGAGTAGTCTTTTAGTAATAGATCGACCTCTATCCTTCTTCATTCATTTAGTTTGAATCATTGAGCTTCTATAATTCACATATTATGATCTATTAATTGAGTTTTTAATTTAAATGAAACTAATCATGCAATTGAATAGTTAACACAAAACACGCGAGGTCGGGAATTGTGTGAACTGTGAGAGCGCAACCTTAACCGGTAATTCAAAACCACATGGGATTAATTTTTCGGGTTCAAACATAATCCATAAACTCAATTAGTACTTATTTATAGAATGGATACTTGCATTAATTTTCCACTGACCATAAGCTAATCTTAGAAGATCAATCAAAGGAGGGTGTTGCGATTGCATGTTCCCAAGTTAGCAAAGGGTTAAATTCACTTCATCTTTGTGGTAAGGTTGTTTCTCATAGGGTTTGGGATTTAACAAATAAAGGGATAATAATTAAGTGAATGTTAATTTTAAAGATAATGATAAATAATTGATTGAAGAGGTGGATTTTTTTCGATTACATCTTTTAAATATTGCCTAAAAACATCTTCTTGTTGTGTCTTTTTAATCAAACATCATTTTAAAAGTTAAAAATACAAACTTCATCCAGTAAACTTCTTCTTGATTTATAATCTATATACAACCCACACACATTAAACTAGTGTTTTAATTCTCTTCTATTTTATTTTTAGAATACCTATAATAAGTTGTTAAATTTACCCCCTCCTTTGAGAGACGACCTTGGTCAGCCACTCTGATGCACCTAAGTACCCCAACATCACATTAATCATTTGAGGGTGCCTAGGACAGCGCTCGTTCAGTAGGCCTGGAACATCATTAGGGAAAAAATCCATGTACTCTTCCACCACTACAGGATAGTTTGTACTATCCACATCCACTGCTCTGAGGGTATGGCTGGCCAACTGATTAGTGACCAGCTGCACCATCCTTCGAGTAAGTCTGTCCTCTACTGCAAAGGCTCTCTTCTCACTGGTGAAGGTAAACCTAGTCCCATCCATGCGAAAACACAGCACATTGTGCCTAATAAAGTCGATATGAGCATGGATTGTAGATAACTAGTCCATACCCAAGATAACGTTATAAGGCCTCAACATCGCTATGATGTGATACTTGCTAAAGCTCTCACCTCCTAGAGGAATCTCACACTACCAGAACCAGTGCGTAATCATCGTGTCTTTTCTCTTGGGAGTCTCAAGCTATAAGGACTGAGCCAAATGATTCGTAAGAATATCCGAGATCTGAATGAGGGCAGTGGAAATGAAGACAGGCACCTCTGTCTATAAGAACTGAAAATAAGGTGGAGTTGGAAAAGACCGTACCTAGAATCATATCTAGAGTGCCATGATCGTATGCCTCATCTTCATGGAACTGAGATCTCCTCTATCCACAAACTCTTTGTGGTCGGGGTGGACATCCTGGTGGTGGTAGTGGTAACACCTCGAAACGTCACTAATCGCCAGCTACTCAACCATCTCATCATCTACGTTCAACTACGCCTTGCAGACAACCTCAATTGAATCTCTATCTCTGCCTGGGCAGTCCTTTGACCATCTACTGATCATCTGAATGACGGGTTGGACAGTCACGAGCCATGTGACCCTGGCCACTGCATGAGTAACACTGCCTACTCCTGGCATGTATATTTTTTCCCTGGTTTTCCCACACAACTGATCCTGATTCATGTATTCTTTCAACCATGGGTTTGGCCTTCTTGGACCCCTGCGACATATGTCTACTTCTAGCTGGATAAGACTCTGCTGCATGTCAACTAGTGGTGGGTATCGCTGCTAGAGACTGATCAGTAAGGAGACTCACCTCTAAGAGGGCTCGCTCCAACACTCCTGTCTATGTCGGGATGCTAAGAGAGATTATTAAATCTCTGATTTCTCACCCGATCCCCTATTTGAATGTCCAGGACCTGAAGAATGGTGCACACACTATATCTGTGGAGTAGCGTGAGAGGTCGGTCAACCTCAATGAGTACTGTGCCACCATCATGATACCCTGCTGCAAGTGATGTGGCTCCTAAAACCGTATTGAATGTATGGTAGCTGGGAAAAAATCCACCTGAAATAGGCTCTCTAAGTCTAGCTAGAGAAGCACAACTCATCATGGACCTAGAGCATCAGGCTCTACCATCTACCTACTGCTGCTTGTAGAAGGCTGGCTTCAAGAATCACCATGAAGTCGGATGGAGTCCCTACCAGTCTGATAACTCTCACAACAGCCTCCAGGTAATCCTTAGCTACATGTGGGTCCGTCTCTCCACTAAACCTAAGTGGCCTCTGGCACTGGAACTCATGCAATGTGTTCAAGCGGTGTGCATCGTTTGCTACTAGGGATGGTGGCATCGGTGGCCCAGTGGTAATTGGTGCCACTAGTGCCTCTAATGGTAAAGGGCCCTAAACTGAGGCATCATCGCTCGATGGGCTATCAGTGCATACTACTCTCGGGACTCTTAGTGGTCATCCATGGGGAGCGATACTAAAAGAAACAAAAGCGACATGGTCAAAGATTATACTTTCATTGCTGACCCGGTTGAGCTGTATTAAAGAAAAATTTAGAATACACACACACAATCAGTGTTTTTGTGCACTGAGTCAGAAATCAGTAGGCATGGTCTTGTTGTTTGGATATGTCAGCCATCACACCAAAACTGAACTCCCTAAACTGGATACTACACTTAGTACCCACAGTAATACTGCTTCAAAGAAATGATCAGAGTCCTCTGTTATGCGGTAGAACCGGCTCCTCCGATACCAAATTGTCATGACCCATACCTCAGGGCCCGTATCGTGTCTACCCCAAGCCCGCCTTCTATAGGACAGGGGCTAGTGACTAGTACCAAAGGCGTAATTCCCTAATTCTAGGAAGGTGTGGCATTTATAAAGTGTAAACACACACAACATAGAACACAAATGGATACGAAACACTAAGACAATTGTATAACCAAAAGAGAATGTTGAAAGTAAGGGGGCCAGAATACAAGCCCAATAGGAAAGTACAACTATAACTAAAAAAAAGTACTTCAGAAGAAAGGTAAAACTATTGTTGGGTTATCCTTCGGGATTCCTAACTGAAGGGTAGGTACAGATACCCTCCCTTGTACTCCAAATCCATCAGTCTCTTCTGTGTACCGACTCGTTTTTAGGTCCACCTCCAGGTACCATTCAGTCGTGGTAGTCTCACCCTCAGTCAATGATGTCCGTCATAAGCATCAAACACAATGAGGTGTGGGAATAGCCCATTTAGGGGTGAGTATAATGATACTATGTAAGGACCCCAATACACCCACTGTCTCACAAAATCCAACAAGGATAGGCCAAAAACTATGAATTCAATAGATAAACTCACTTAGGTATATGCATATAAAAATACCTAAGTTATCAAGTAATAAATCTCAATCATGAGGAAGAAACCAAAGTTATTGACTCAGCTCAAACTAGGAATTTATTCGTGGGGTAGTATCAAGGCACAACCCCAGTCACACTATCGAAACCTTGGCTTTTGGAGAACTCCTCCTTTATCGAGTATAATGGATCTTCAGCGTCACACCTAGGTGCTTCCCACTAACCTTGTACTGCTGAGGTACTCCTCCAATTGATTACTGTGGGTCTAATACATCAGAAAGAGGAGCTTCCTAACATAGGTCTGATGCATCACACCGAGGCACCCCCCCTCGTAGCCTGCTGAGGTACTTCTCTTGTCGAGTACCATGGGTCCGTCGTGTCATGCAGAGGTGCACCTCATTGTGGGTCTTCAACGACACCATGGCTCTCTGAAATGGGATAGTCAATTCACTCCAAGTTGAATCGGTCATTAGTCTTCAGGTCTCAGCCAGCTACTAGGTCTCTGCACTATGTTCTCTCATCTCCGAGAGGATCCGCTCCACGTGCTACTGGTCGATACTCCAACTGTCACGAAATCTCACATAGATGTTTCTCAAAGGTCATGCCACGTCACATAGGGTAAAAGAAAACAATTCGTATCCAAGACATAGAGAACGAGATGACCAAGACATTAACCAAAAAGTACATGGAATATTGGAATAAGGTACACACCGTCTAGTTAGACCTCAGGTACTGTCCGTGTGCAATGACCTATGTCGAAAGGCTAGTCATGTAGTACAGTAAGTACACGGCGTGTTGTATGGTTACACATAATGTACAAGAAACTAGGGTCAACTCCATGTACCCTGGATATGTGATCATACACATCCTAAACCAATGTCCACCAACTCGTGTAACTAGTGCACGAGGTAGCTCGTGTCACTGGCCTTGCCTGGCCGTGTGGTGGAGTACATGACCGTGTACTTTACCCCATGTCCATGTATCCACAGGATACCCGCCGAGTCTCATGTAGTCGCCACTTCCAAGCTGTGTGAAGAGTACACGTCATGTGACAGGGGTCACACACCATGTGATATGCATTTTAATCTCGAAACACTAACCGCAGTACACTCGTACTACATGGCGTGTTCTTCAGAAGTACACATTGTGTATTCTGGAATTTTCCAGAAATGATGCTTCTAGCCAGTGCACCTCCAGTGATGCCTGTTTTTCATTATAACAGTCCGATCGCCACAAAACTGTAGACTCTAGGTCACCCTGATGTTCCGAATTCATTACTGCCATTTTCAAGCCTTCAATCATCTCTAAAAACACGTTATGATTCACCCACTTGAGGAACAGTTGAAGAACAGTATCCCTAGTCTGGTCTGATCCTTTGCCTGCAATCACTGTAACACATCCGCTAGGTCGTCGTGATGTTGGGTCTTCAATATGGGATCATTGTGTCCCACATCGAACCCGCAACATTCCATTGTTCATCACCCAAGAAGAACGTGAATAACACACAACAAGAAGTATGGAATGAGAAATTGGGATATGGTAGTTTGGACCGGTCCCACCGCATTAGATTGATATCAAGAAGTTCAAAGAAATAACACAAAATATGAGAAACAAGAACAACATTGATTTAATCGAACACACCCCTAATTCCGATCATTGTTTGACGATGAAGTCACAGAATGTGGACAAAAATATCATCGTTCGTCGCGTCCACTATACACTTCCACTCCTGAGCTACGTCGGCTCATTGACAACAATGTGGAGGGTAGGTCAGTTGAAGATTTCCCACGTCGGTAGAATCCGAAGAAGCTTGTCAAAGTTATTCCTCACTGGTGTTCTTCATTCTTAATTCTTTGTTGGGATGTTTTCTCTCTTCTCCCAAGTTTCCAACAAGATTCCAATGAAAATAATAATAGATAGATTTATCTTTTATTTTGTTGGCACAAAATTCAAAATGGTGAAATAAATTAACTTGGCTCCCCCTTAATTAATTCATGAGTGTTGGCACAAATTATTTAAAGGGGAGGAGGCACCATTAAGGAGTGATGGTGTAGAGAAACTCTCCCACATTAATTAGTGCAGTTGAGAGGTTTTCCTCTTCTTCCATTAAAAGGGTTGTTTAGCCTCGTGTGGTCCCCACGTCCTAACCTCCTGTGGGAGGTTATGTTCAGGTGGGCCCCACCACCAAAACCTCTCATGGGAGGTTAAGGCGTGGTGGTCCCACATCCAAATTCCATGTGGAGATTTTAACCATCAAATAAAAATAAATCCACACACTTTATATTTATTTAATTCAATCTCTGAAAAAACAAAAAACTATCTTTTATTATCGACTATCTGTCATCGATGTGAAAGTATTCTTAAGAAAATTCCGGAACTAGGAGTTCAACAATGTCCTCAGATTTCAATTCTGAGCACTAGTTCAAAAGTAATAAAAACCTTCTCATACTATTACTGAATGTACAAGAAAATAAACTTCAGAAATTGATTCTGGGCACACAGGGCCTCAGACTCATTTTCCGTCAATTTTCACGGTCTCGTAATATTCACGTATTTTTAAGAAAATCATTTCCATGGAATTTACAAGTCTTTACATGTTTGGGGAATGAACTAAAAGAGAATGAATTTATGGTTCATGTTAAACCAAAAATATCCAATCCATGAATGAAGATTGATTTAGTTATAAAGTTGAATCGGACGATTTAGATAACCCATGGTACAAAAAGTGGTGCATCATTATCAAATAGGAATCTACCTCATAGAAGATTTTATTATTGTGGTGATATGTTACACTCTCAAAATTTATGTTCCAATGATAAGATGCACCAAATTAAAAAAGACCAACATAGGTGGTTGTATAGATCTCAAAATCTGGGACATTATTCATTTGTAATAGTTTTAGGTGTAAATTACTCATACATATGGAATGATATTTCACATTAATAATGTAGAGGAATGTGCTGAGACATACTGATTTTTTCATAAGATAGAGCCAATTGTATTATCAAGAGAGATGAAAATTCAAAATCTATTTTTGGGTTTTCATGTTGAATCTAGATCAACTTATACTGACAATGATCAAGATTATCATTCCTTGTTGGATATGAAGTCAAATTCATGTGTAAAATGAAAATAGAAGAGTAGGAAGTGGTTGCAGAAATTTCATTTAACGCATCTAATTTCATTGGGATATGGATCATTGATAGTTGATTCACAACCCATATGATTAGAAATAAGGATCTAGTGGCCACAATTCTATATGATAAGGAAAGTATTGTAATATTTTCCAATGATGAATGATTGGAATTTATTGTTTCAGGAAAAATCCATGTTTGGAGGAAAATACATGATATGAGCATATGTGTTGGTTGTTGAAGGGCTTCATCACAACATGCTTAGTGTTAGTCAATTGTGTGACTCTGTACATGCCATAAAAATTTCCAAAAATTTTTTATCATCGAGGAAAAGGATGGTGTTTATTTGTTACAAGGAAATCATAAAAAAGTGAATCACTACATCATGAGTGGAGAAGAAGATATGTGATTTCTATCTATGGATGATGAACACAAGTAATTGAATAAGCATCATGGACATATAATCCAATAATCCTTGGAGGATCTAGTAAAATGAAATCCTACTAAAAATCTCCATAGATTAACATGTGATCGTACTCATACATGCGATGTATGCCCACAAAGGAAGATCATTCAAGTATTTTTTCCCCAAATGAGAAAATGAAATCAATATTGCTTGAGTTGGTGAATATTGATATGTATGGGATACTTTCACCAAGGTATATAGATGGGATGAGATATTATGTTATGTTCATTGATGACTATAGAAATGGAATGTGTTTTAATAATCACCCAAAAATATGAAGTGTTTAGATTCATTACAAGATATTGACGAGAATGTGAAAGTTGATTAGTCAGAAATTTTAGATGATCTGAATAGGTAATGGAACATGGTTCAAAAAAACCAAGGGGAGGATTATCTCAATAAAAACATTGGATAAGGAATCATGTTTCAGTGGTAATAACTCCATAGATGAATTGAATAGTTGAGGGAAGAAATCGAATTGTGAACAATATGGATAGAAAAATGATCATTGAGAATGATCATCCAAAGTTGTTTTGGAAAGAGATAGTGATGACATATGTCTATTCATCAAATAGAGACTTATTGGCCCTAAATTATGATACGACTTTATATTAGCTATGCTTTGGAAGGAATCCATCAATGAAATACTTTCTAGTTCACAAATGTAAGTGTTTCATTCTCAATAAAGAAAATCATTGGAAGTTGGAATATCATGGAGATGAAAGAATATTTATTTGATACTCAAAGATGATAAAATCATATAAATTATTCAATAATAGGCTCAAAAAGATATCAAAAAGTCATGATGTGACCATAGTGGATAATGAACAGAATATTTTTCTAATTCAAGATCATACTCAGGAGAAGAGTGATGAATATATGAAAGGTTTAGAAGATTATCTAGCTCCAGAGTATGATTTAGAAGATTATTCAAATTATGATAACAAATAAATATCTTCTTATAGGCCATCGAGCGAAGATAAAATTTATTGGAAGAACATAATTAGTGATCAGACAGCACCTATGTGAACAAGGAGGATGAAGTCTCTACATGAAGCCTTATACATATCACAAGTTGAGACTAAATGCTTTGATGATGTTGTTGGAGATAATAATTGGGTTCTACCAATGAATGAAGTGTCTGACCAAATTGAGAAGAATTAGAAATGGGAAGTTGTTTTGAGGCTTGAAGAAAAAATATTCATTGTGACAAAATGGGTCTTTCGTAAAAAAATGAATGATGCTTATTTTTTGATTCAAGAAAAAGCACAAAAGGTGTGAAAAGGGTATTCATAAATAAATGGTATTGATGTTGATGATACATTTTCACCTGTTGGAATGATGGAGGAAATAAGATTATTGTTGTCCATATATGTGCATCAAAAGTTTAATGTTTTCCAGATGGATGTCAAGTCGGAATTTCTGAATGGAGTTCTAGAAGAAACAGTCTACATTGACCAACCATATGGTTTTTTTGTTTGTTAATATGATAATAGAGTTTGTCAGATCATGTAGGTTTTATATGGCTTAAAGAAATCTCCAAGAACATGGTATTCAAGTCTTGATCAGTTTCTAAAGAATCATGGTTTCATGCATGGTGGAGTTGATTACATTCAATATTTCAACAAATAAATTAGTCGAAGGATTATGGTGGTTGTTTAGGTCGTTCAATTAATCATTGGTGGATCAGATGAAGCTCAATGCAGATAGTTTTTTTAATACAATAAAATATATTTCAAAATTTCGATTATTGGTGTGGTGAGAATTTTTCTTGGCTTATAGGTTGTTGAAGGATTAAATGGAATGTTTATTTTTCAATATAAATATTACAAGGAGGTTTTGAGATGGTATGAAATTGATATGTCAAAATGTATGATTACTCAGGTTGCTACCCGACATAAACTATAATGGGATGATTTAGGCAAGGTATTGAATGCCATATAATGTAGGCATATCATTGGAAGTCTTTTGTAACTGACTATAAAAAGGCCAGATATTTTAATTTCTACATTCCAAGAAACAAGGTATCAATGATGTCCCATGAAAATCCACTTGATTGAAGTAAAAAATAATTCTTTAGTATGTCAAGGGAGCAAGGGATTTTTCCCTAATGTATAATGAAAAATCCCAGCCAGAGTTATTGGGATATACATATATAGATTGCGCAGGTTTAGCAAATGATCATAAATCTACATTTGAAGGTACCTTTTATCTTGGAGGATTCTGTATTTATTGGTTAATCAAGAAACATGATAGAATCTCAATGAAACTATAGAGGATGAATACATTTTGGCTACTCATTCTTGCACACAGCTATTATGGAGGAAGTAGTGATTTGAAGATATGGTAATTGATGTGAAATCTCTGATCTGAATCCATTTTCAAAAATCAAGTGCTATAAATCATAGAAAAGATCCAGTCCATCACTCTAGGACAAAGCACATTGAAATAAAATATCATGTTCTCAAGGATAAGGTAGAGCAAGGGAATGTGACATTGGATTATTTGCCCACAGAACAATAGGTAGATGATATTCTGACAAGGGCCTTACCTAATGAGTCATTTGAATGGCATCGACTAGCTCTAGTAGTCCAATCGACTACCCCTAACTTGAAAAAGTGTGGATGTGTGACCCCCAATCCTAGAGGTATGATATAATTTTCATAGTATGTAGACATGTGATTTTCCCTATTGCAGACAACATTGAAGTTCCCTTCATGTTCTCTGATAAAGGGGGAGAAAATGCGACTATAGTAGGGGGAGATAATACATGGGGAGATGCTCTTACGGGGAGCAGCAATATAGGGGGAGTTGAATATAAGAAGAATCTAGGTATATGAGCTATAACATAACAGGAGAATTAAATATGAAAATTCATGAATTTTTTGTTCAATGATTAGATATCAAGATAGGTGAGGTTCGTGATACAATATGTTTATTGGTAACAATATGGTATCAACAATAGCTGTAAAAAATGATGTGATAAATTGATGAACTTTTCATTAAACCCATTTTCTCACATTGAACTTGGATCATGTGGGAATAGAGTGTATGTCGAGTAAATAAATTATTTCTATCTAAATCTCATAAAGAGAAAAATGGTTGATGATGGAAGGGGTTTTTAAATGATATCAAAATGTGAAGAACTGTTATGAGAAAACATGTCAACAAACCCAAAGGGGGAGATGTTTGGAAAAAAATACCTCGATGTGTCCTCTCAGTATGTTTTGGGTGAGGTAGTGTTTTTTGACAAATCCAGATGACCACATATGAGTATGATTGGTATTTGCTGATGACAAGTTATTATGTGGGCATAGTGTCCTAGTGTATGGTAAATTTTTTGGCCTCAAAATCAGAATTTGTTTTTGGAAATGTAAGGTTTTATTAAATTTACTAGTTGGTGTGATGACTGGTGAAAAAAATAATCAAAGGAAAGAAATGTGGATCCTAGGGCATTGATAAACTACCATGCCTAGGAGGGGTACTTGATCACATACCATGCGGAAAGAAAGGTACAGAGGAGCAGTTCGTGGAACTGAAAATTGTTTGCTACGAATGAGGGTGCCATACATAGATGACTAGATGCCAGTGGAGGGGAACAACCATGTCAGATAAAATATAGTATGCCTAAAATGTATGAAAATGGTTTTCTAGAAGGATTTTGGTTCACGGTGGAAAGATGGCCAATATGTGATAGATCAATTTTTTTAAATCATGGATTAGTTGATATTATGGATATTTTTGACTATATAAGAATCAATAATCCCAATTATTATGTGTGAGAATTAAAAACATTATATAACATATTTTCCATTGGGATTTTGGAAAATTAAGAAGTATTTTGCGCGGGAGAATTCCATGAAAGCTGATGTTGTTCACAAAGAAGTAATTCTGCAGATGTTTTTTGCGGAGAACTGAAATCCACATAGGACATGGGTTTTCAATGAAGAAGGAGAAATACGTAGGAGGTTTGCTAAAGCAGTCCATGAAGAGATAAATGCTCACAATGAAACTGTGACTCAAAAAACATATTCGTAGTTTTGGTATGTAGAGGAGGTAAACGATAGCAAAGGAGAAGGAAACCAATGGGTAATGGAGGGTTCAAAGAATAGGAAGAGGTATGAGAAGGAGGAGGTGAAGATACATAACCTAGTTATTAGAATGTAGAGGAATAAGGTGGTTCATGATTTACCCAAGGAGGATTGTGAAAGCTTCCACTCAGTTATTGAATGTATTTTTTGGTATCTACCTCTACTCGGGAAGGGTGAATTTATAAACCAGTGAAAAAGGAACTACAACAAAGCGTCTAACGATTGTTGATGATGCATGAATTCATGAAAATAAAGGGACGTACATGTCCATAAAAGTTATTTAAACTAAAATTATATAAACTTTGGGTGGATTCTATTCCAGAATAGTGAGTGCAAGAATGGGAGGATTGTGACCCCTTCCACTAGAATTGAGCCAAAGATAAGGTATAGGGTGTGACCATTGGGAAAGTAGTGAGAAGACCAAAAAATAGGTAAAGGAAGTTAGCCTGGGAATAAAGGATGCATCCCGAACATTGTACTCAATATTGGTAGTGTGCCTTAGTGAATTTGGTACATCAATATATCATTGTTGTATGCTCCTTAGACTTATCCCAATGAGGGTGAACTATGTTAAAATCAATAATTTATATTCATGATTTCTTATCTAATCATATATAGTAGTGAGAGGAAGAGGGAATTGTGTTTTTTTACAATGAAAGTAATATGAAGGGGAAATTTTTTTAATCCATCATAACTTATTTCACCTCCCTCTTAGGGTATTCAACCATGTGGAGATATCCATTTTTTAATATAATATGTTTCTGACCAAATAGAGAAAGAGAAATTTATATTTTAATTATAAATAATTTATTAAGTAACAATGAGAGGAAAATGGTTCTAATAATGAGGATATCATGAATAACCAGTGGATAAGTAAATTCAAGAGTGTTATAGAGATATTGATCTTGAGATATAATTAATTAATTCATAATCATAAAAAATCTCGAAAAGTGATTAAATTTTTCCAATAAACTATTTTAACTTAGTAAAATGGGATCAAATAATCATTCTAAGAAAAGGTAATTACATATATATTAATGAATAAATACAATATTTATTTCATGATATAATATAAAAAATTAAATTATATTCCCCCTGAAAAAGAATTCAGGTTTATAACAAAAGATGATTCTCAAAGATGGAAAATTAATACAAGACTATTTTACCTTTTTGGTTTCCTTTGAATCACAAAACCTATGAATGAAATATCATAAAATGTAAATGTTAATACCCATAAATTTAGTTATAATAATCATGAAATACCACCATGGCCAATATAGAAACCACAAAAAGGAATGAGTTCTTAATAAAGCATAGTTCTCAATAAAATAAAAATTGAGGTGAAATCCCCGTACATTATGTGTTGACTCTTATTTTACTCTTTCAAAACACAAGTATAATAAATATAATGTTGTTATAAATATTTTAAAAAATAATATTATTATATATATTACCATTTATGGTTTTATTATGACCTAATATTAACCTATTGTAAACAATTTAATATTAAGGTTTTACTTTGGGGAATATCTGCTTTGTCCTTGGAGACGATATGTCGTATGTACACATGAACGTTGTTTCTGTTTTTATTTTTTATTGAATGAAAAAAGATAAATTAAAAATGTGTACATGTATTAATATATATAATATTTCACATATTATTACTATAAAATATATATAATATAATTTCCGTAAACCCACCATTAATACATTCCATGTTGTTTTTGAATAAATTGCACATCCTTGAGGAGAAGTAGTTCATACTTCCAGAAAAAACATTATTATATTTACACAAAATAGAATATAAAAATATATGTTCTATTAAAGGAATAAATAGGTTTTTTAAAATAATATATGTAATATATTAAATTAATTAATATTATGTCCATTATAATTTCTACCTTGAGCTTCGGTTAAGGAAAAATGAACAATCCTCATTTTGTGAGGTGGTAGTCCTCTGTACACATAAATAATATGTTTGTTGCCCAATATATGGAGGTTTGAGTAATTTTAGATCAAATACCCTGAATAAAAAAAATTTATATTTAGGATACTATTCTTTTATACAAGAATGTTACAAAGATAGTGTATGGGTGGAGAAAGAAAATATAATAAATGAGCTTTAGAGAATAAGTTACCTCTTAATCAGGTAACTCCTTTTTTTGTCCAAAAGGCTTACTTGGGATTCATTCTATAAAAATGCATTATTATTGGAGGATGGGATGGATTTTTCATAGTGTATTGGGTATGTATGGGCTGAAACAATGTGATTTGAGATGTGTGAAGAAGATGGAGAGGTCATGTCCATTTATAGGGAAGAGAAAGGACTCACTTGGTATTTTTTAAAACAATTTAGTACTTCCCACATTGGATACTAAAAATGTCATAAATACGATAAAAAACACAATATTGGGTGTTTAAAGTCCTGATAATGGACATAAAATGGGTGTTGGACAAGTTTCTATGTCATTTTATTTAATAAATTTAATTTTTTTCATAAGTTAACCATAATATTACCTTAATAGATGTAATTAATTTTAATTACATTCACTAATTTTTTTGGTGAAAAACAATTTTCAAAATTGATAATGTATAATTTATGATAATTAAAAATATTAAATCCATTTTTCAAAATTATGGTTAGATAATTGGCATAAATTAATGTAAAATTAATCTTGTGGTCGATTCAACAATGTAGTTTTTAATGTAAAAACATTCAAAAGTTTTTCATGTTATTATATATAATTTCAATATGAAATTGATCGCAATGAAAAAAATTGTATAAATTTAAAATATATTATCTATGTAAAAATTGAATCCAATTTAAATTCTAATTTATCCTTATAAATAAATTATATAAAAAATCAGTTTTGAATTGTAATACGTTATTGTTTACCATTCGTCCAAAAATGACATTTCTCTCAAAAATAACAAAAAATTTACTCTAAAGTAAATTTTAAATTAAAACATAGAAATTGAATTTTATTTTATAAAATTAAATTTATAAATGTTTCTAGAATTTATTTTATTATATTTCATAAAAGGACTTGAAATATAGGTTGTTTGAGGAAATTGGTTTTTGAAACATATAAGGACATCACCAAAAATTATATCCTTCATTATAAATATGTTTTATTTACCTAAAAAATCAGAACAAATATGGGAAATTTATTTATTACATTTCATATTACTATGCTTAATTTTTATGTTATAATTATCTCATATAAATAATTATGATATTAAAATTATGTTTCGTAGAAACATCAGTGTTTCATGTAACAAAAACCAAGTTGTTGTTTTATGTGACATACACCAAGACAATATTCCATGTGAATGAAATATTTGAGTTACATCCTTACAATACATATAGTAAAATTAAATTTATTCATTTTTTTAATAAAAATTCAGGGTGTTACAAATATCGCATGATCACTAAATGCATAAACTCATCCAAATAATCACTTCATGTAAATATAAACATAACATCCATTGAATGAATCATCAATGTATTTTAAAATTAATTCTAAAAATTTTTTAGGTGATTTTAAGATCATGTAAATTGAAATATATCTTCATAGGGGGGACTCTTCTAATGGAGGTTCATATAATTTGGTTGATTTATCAAAAGGTATTCTTATGATGAAGTGGGAAGTAGAATCAGTATTTATAAAATAAGAATTATTCACTAAAAGTTCCTCAAGTGGAATTTATTAGATCACAAGGAACACATAATCATTCCATGTGATGTTCTTAGTGTCATGTGATCACATACCCTCTTGGGGATCACATGATTCATGTGACCTAACCACCAGATCTCCATGTAGACATGTTACACCTTCAAATTTATAATAAAATATTTCAAATCCTATGGGAAGATCAAAGATCAAAAATATCATATTCTCATTTTTTGGAGTCAATCACAATAATTTTTTGGTCGATAAATGATTTAAGAAGAGTAATTAATTACTTTTCAAGAGGGATACTCACTCTATAAAAGCCTCAAGGCCAAAAGACCCATCCCCCACAATTTAATTTAATTCATAAATCTTATTGAAAAAAGTTACCTATGCGTGAATTAATTGTCTGAATGAAATAATTATGTTGTGAAAATATTGGGCATAAAAAAAAGAAATGTATTGTAAAATATGTTTACACTGTAAAGTTATTCAACTAATATATATTTCCAGCATTTATAATTTAATTAGAGACATAAATTTTTCCCAATTTTATGTTCTTATTGATTCATTACCACCTAGATTTTATTTTCTATATTCGTGTAGTTATTAATTTTGAATAAGTTTTATATTTATTTATTCTTTTAAATAATTTGGCCCTTATAAATCTACAATAGTTATATCTTTTCATGTTTTTCTCCATTTATATAGCTATTTTCTTGTTTACATTCATTTTAGTAAGGAATTTAATATATTACTTGATTAATAAACTAAAATGATGTGGTCTACAATAAATGAACTTATATACATGTAGATGATTGTCATGTCCATGCGCAACTAATCTACTTAGAGATGAGGATTCATATGTTTAGTAAAATTTCATTAATGTAACACAACATAAAATATTCAGTAATTTATTACCAAATGGAATAATATTGTAAATAAAATCACATTTTATTATGTTTCAAGAAGTAGACTAGAATATTGTAAGGGAATGGATATAAACTAATTATAAATAACCTATCTTGGACCAGTAGTTTGATTTTTTATACATTTATAGTTTCACCAAATGCATCTGTGCTAACAAACAACTATGGTCTAAATAGTGGTTATTAGATTATGTAGAACCATTTTTCCTAGCTAGACCCAACATAGGGAATCATTAATAGGTATGTAGTCTATACAGATAGACCCACTAGATTTAGAGATTCCCTATCTATAGGAAACCCAAAATTGATTATAAAACCTTATTCCTTCAACAAATGTTTAACCCTAATTTGTAGAATAAAACCAATCATAATATATTCTTATTAGGATCCATCACTAGGTTCTGATTTCCTGTTTGGAACCCTATTTCCATGAACTCCTTATGGGTTCAAAATTGGTGTTTCACTTTTTTAATATCATTAAAGTAGTGATAAATGGGTTAAATAAAAATTTATAATCTAATAACACCCACATTATGTCAAGGATGTAATGTGGTTCAGTTAGACAAATGTAATGCATTACTAGTCACATAAAAATAAAAAAACCCATGGTAAATCATAAAACAAAATAACATAACACAAACCTATTTCACACATCATTCAGACTTGATCACCAAAACCAAACTATATTAAATTGAATCAAAATTAAGATAACAATTAACGCATAGTGATATGAAAAAAAATGCATAATAATGGGTTTCAACTATGACGCCAACTTTATTTGATAAAATCCATCATTCACATAAGATTCTAAATAATAATTTATCATATAACCAAGAATAATATATCTGGAAATCCCTTTTTCAAACCCCATTTCAAAATGAACTGTAATTCCAAGGTAATACATGAATATGTTAAAATATTAGTCTTTGTGAATAAATGGAAATAAAAAAACAAGAACATCAATTAAGAAAAATCCTTCCTAAAAAATCATTTTTCAAAAATGGATACACCCTTTTAAAATAAGTTAACAAAAATTTAAATAAGGAAAACCTTCTAAACATAGTGTACACCTCATTAGAATTAAATCATGTGCTAAAATATCACGAAAATTAATATTTGTTGATGAAATCCACCCCTGGAATGTTTTCAACAAAATAAAATTTAAATTGTACAATTTGTATAAAAATTATAATAACCTATGAAAATAACGCATTTTTCTAAAGGATAAGCCAATACAAGACTATAAAATGCTAAAAAAAGAAATCACTTAATAAAAATAATTAATTAATTTAAAAAACTATTTTAACACATAAATGGACCATAAATGTAATTAATAAATTGAAATGTAATGAAAAAACTATCCTCAAGATATTATACAGTGTCTCCTTAAATGAGAAAAATCATATTAGTTTACTAAGACATATTAAACCCCATAAAAACCAAAACACCCAAATTGAACGACCCAATAAATATAAATTTACCATCAATTTCCATCTGTGCTAAAGATGAATAGAGAAAACACAATAAACATAACAATCAAACAAGGAAGAGACATTACATTCCAATATGGATGTAAAGACACTAAAAATAACATTATTCCCATTATAAGGGATCAATGAAGAGAAATAGAGGCCCATGGTACATGCCATAGATAATAGGATTGAGTGAGGGGATAATTTTGGAGATTCCCAAAATATATAAAATGTTAAATAAAAAATATCCAAAATGAAGATGGTCTTGTAGTATACTCACTATGTCATACAAACCATCTATTGACACTGAGATTACCACCATCCAAAACTATATATGGTACAAAGTTCCCATTATAGATTTTCCTAATCCATGATCCAAACTACGAGGTCCTAAAAAATATTCCACAATATCATAATTCCACCCTAATGAATACAAAATTAAAGGAATAAATCAAAAATGTATATATAAACAACAAAGTTGAATTTATTGTTGTAATATGATTGAAAGGTGAATAATATAATGAATTAGGAAATAATAGATAATTCAAACTCGCAATTTTTTTGTATGATGTATCTCTTATGAAGTAATCATAGGGTTTTCCATATATTATCACAAACAAGGGTTTATTAAAAATAAGAAAATGGAAGTTAAAAATAGATATTAAATCATACCTAGAATGTTTTATTCATGATATATGTATTGAATATTTTATTTGGTGATTCTATTCCATTTTATAGCAAATATGTTTATGAAAACAATTATAAAAAAATATGGGTTATTTTAATTATTAGAATAATCCAATTAGAGATTTTGGTTTAGATGTAAAATAGTAAATTAAGTTTTGATGGAGGATATCATTACATTACCTTTCAAATATCAATTTCCGTATATCATTGTGGGATATCAATATTATTTTTATCTAGATGGGGTTGTTGCATAAAATCAAACTATTATTGATCCGAATAATAATTAAATGAAAACTTTTACAGGAACATAAGTGTTCTTCCATATAAACATATATATTTGTTTTTGTTAAATTCAATAATTACATTTTAGTGACTCATGAATCACAAATTTTATATTATTGATTAATTATTTTGTGTGATATTTTTAGGAAATTTCATTGTTAATGAGTTTTCATTTCTGTTTGACATATAATTTCTCACCTTCTTTAATGGTGTAATTATAAATTATAAATTACAATCATGATACACTTTTAGTTTATTGGGAATAAAAAAAATTCATTTCATTAAAATTTCCTAAGAAGGAATTGATGCATATTCATAAGAAAACAATCCAGATTAAAGATTGTATGAATAAAATATCAGTGTATGTTATATGTATTAATCTATGGAATTATTTACTCTAAAAATTATTTTTAATGATATAACATTAATTTATTAAACATTTATACACAATTAATGAAAAAATGATGTTATTAAATAATAATAATAATTATTATTTAATGTAAAAAATTTCCCTTTTTTTGATTCTATATTATTTGGTTTTTCCATTAGTCCTTTGTAAGATTCCTTAATCATTATGTTGAATAAAACTATCATAAAGGCAGTGTATTATTTTTCCTAGCCCAATTATCATTATAGGATAATTTGTTTTCTAAATTATATAATATTTATAGAACCATGGAGAATGACCTTCTTACACTAGTCAGTAATTTGGAAGTGTTTAATCCAACACACATTTTCCATAATGTAAATTGAATCATGAATCATGGATTCCTAAAAAATGTGAAAAAACAATTATATGAATCTAATTATGATCGATTTGATATTTTATATATTTGAAATTCTATATTTATGAAGAAAATGGTTAAAAATTGTATTATGAATCTCCTCCCATGCTTTGAGAAACAACACTTATAAAAAATAAGAAAAAATATATTGATGATGAATTCCATGATGATAAATTTTTAAAAATATATTTTATTTGATATTTTACGACTTGAAATCTTGTATAATAATTTTTAAAAAGAACCAATTATCGTATCATTACATCACATTAATGAACTAATTTCATATATGATGTCTAAATTTATTTCATGGATAATGGTCTTCTTTTCAAAACATATGAATACAATACTATTCAATTAATTTTAGTATAAATATTATTTAAGGGTAATCTCATGATCTTTTATACATAATCATTTAGTGGATATAATAAATTAAAATATGTTTCATAAAGTATTCATTAAATCTAAATATTTTATTCAATAAATAAGCATTTTAATAATTAATAATACGTAATTGTTCCTGATATATAAATGATATCATAAGAAGAAGTAAGAGGCCAAAAAATATGATAAGTTAGGTTTATATTCATGATATTTAGGGTATTTAAAATATTGAACCATTATATAACTAACTTTCATTTACATGAATATTAGACTATTTAGAATACACCACTTTTTTTATAATGTTAGAAGTGACAACTAAAAAAATAATAGTTATAATGTTCTTTGGATAAAAATTTCTCAATAAATGAATATCATTTTCTCTTAAAATATTTAGGGACATGTTAAAATAATGAATATTTAAGGGAAATAAAGTAGATGTATAGATATTACAACTCCATGAAAACATCCTGTAATGATTAAATTGGATTTAAATTCTATGTGACTATTCAATATAAAAAATAAATTACATCTGATTAATGATAGTGGGATGGATTATATAAAGAAGTTTCATCATTCAGTATGAACTCCATGAAAATGAAAAATTCCATGGGGTTTTTGGACCTGGGATTAAGATACCGCCAATAAATGTGATATAGGGTGTTCTAGTCTGATTTAAATGGTCACATAGTAACATGTGATCTTGTGACATGGATTGTGAAGGATACATCATAACCTCCCAAATTTCATGTCCCAAATGGGGAAAGGGGGAGTTTTAATAAAGGAATATAATTCCTAAATTTAATTTTATCATCACATGGACTTATACAAGACTGCTTATGGAGTCATATATTGAATTAAATGTGTACTGAATAACTCTGAATGTGGACAATATTGTGGGGGTGGGGTGGAAGAAAGACACTTGATTTTGTATCAAATCTATAATTTAGTTCATATAATAATGGAAAATAAATATTTTGACAATTTTTTCACCCTTATATATATATCTATTTATATTGGTTTTTTGTCCATGGGTTAAAAATTCAACTAATATATAGATAGTAAGCTGTTATTGTATGATTTATGGGGTCATAGAATAACATGTGGTGATTTAGTGAAGCCTTTGATGCTTGATCCATAATATCACACATTCCATTTACCATATATTTAAATTGAAAAATTTAGGTATAGATTACAAATTTGCAAATTACTCCCCCATCCGGTAACCATTTAAATACTTGGGAGGTGGGACATGGGAAGAAAAAACCCTTTGGGAAGTGTACCCAACAATTAAAATATTATTATATAGACATAGGGAATGTATGAAACAAATTTTATCATAAACAATTATTATAGCAGCAATAAACCATTATAATAATGTATGTGCTTATATTTAAAATTGTGTATACATGTAAAAAAATTTAAGTTCAACACATTTATTAGAATTCATTTCTCTAAAAAGATAAATGCATTATTGGAATACATTTAAATATATGTTGTTATTCCATTCTATTAATGACTGATGGGAGTGTAATTTTAACACCCATGAAAATGTTTTTTTTTTGTTTTCAAATTTGACTATTAACTGCTTTATTTTAAATGTTTTGTGCTAAATTATTTTAAAATATTTTTTTTCTATATAGGTGCTTTGTTAGTCAATAGTATGTAGAAATATTTTGAAAATTGTATGATGGGTTCCAAAACTTTAATATGGCTGAATCACATTTCTGAAACCCAATCCCCAAACAATGCATCCCCCTCATAGATGTTTCCATGAACTCCAGTAGTGTCTTATGGTTGGAAAATGATTTTACAAACCAGACAACCAAATCATGTGTTTTTTTCATGCATTACATATTAAAAAAAATAAAAAAAATAAATTTAATATTGTAAATAATAATAATAATAATAATAATAAGATTATATATCTCATTCATCCCATTTAATGATTCACTGAATTCATCCCCCCTTTCCTCTATTCATCACATGATTCACCACACCAACAAGGGCTCCGAGTTGTGTGCATCATCATATTCATAGCTTTCTAGTGGAATGGTTTTGTAACTGGGTTTTAGTGTGGTTAGACCATATCATCTTATTTCATATTTGAAATTTTTGAACCGTATTTTAATGGTTTCCATTAACCCTATGTAGGTTGACCATCCTACACCGAACCATAACCAATTTTGAGGTGTTATTTTTGTTTTATTTTTGTTCCTAAGGCTCTTTGGTTTTTTAGGATCATTGAATCCACAGTCGAGGAAGGTTCTGAATTATCCATTAATTTGGGAAAAATTTCTCATGTTCCTCATATTTTGATTATTTTTAATTATGGATTTTCTAATTTTTGGTTTTCTTTTATTTATATAGTGTAAATTTGACATCTAAATGGTTTCTTTAAAATTTCCATTGGGACGGTGAACTAAAAACATATACATGGATAAGGTGAATATATATGTACATAACCTTTATGCATATATTCCTATATGCTGAGGTGAATATATATACTATAGATACTGATATTTATATATATATTTATTTATCTATCTGTGTATAGGAGTATATATGAACATTTATCAAAGAAATTTTTTTATTGTAGATTCCTTGGCCATTCATACTTCCGTAGACCATTTAGAAGTGGATTTGTGATGCCATCATCATAGGTGACATGTATTGGTATAGATTTCCAATGAATAAATCTTTAATAAGGAAGACACTATTGATTTATTTTATTATTTAGTTTTTTATAATACTATCACTTATGTATAACATAAAAAATTATTTTTATAGATGTAATATTCATCATTTCTGTTTCCATTTTTTATTGGCCATGGGTTTTTACTAATGAATAGTGTTTTAGAAATGTTTTTTGAATGATGAACCACATATGTTTTCAGTATTACTTGTAAAATGAATTATTTATAATGCTTGGAAGATATAAAATATTGTACTATAATTTGTTTGATCAAATATATTAGAACCAAAATGGGATTAAATATCCAAATATGGTGTGGTGGTATAAAATGGGTCTAGATATTATTTTTGAAAATTTTTCCTACCTGAATGGATATTTATCTCTAAATTATAAGGGTCACATAATTTTATATTTAGTTTTTATTTTTATATTGACCTTGGAAACATTATCAATTGATGGTTTAGATAATGTAATATATTAATTTGGACACAATGATTGTAACATGGTTCACCATAACATGGATATGTACATTTAGAATACTAGAACAATGAATTGATATTGAAAATCCACTAAAAATAACTTCTAATACAAGGTTTTGAGCAGACTCACTACCCCTCCTAGATTACTACCATTCAAAATGTTAAATATGAATGATCTATAAAATTATGTGTTCTTACTACTTCATTAAGGGAATTGTATATTATTCTAAATCACCATATAATAGTTTCACACCTATGTGTGACAGGCTTCCTAGTTTTTTCCTTGTAGATGAAATAAAATTCACTCCGTATCATTTCTTTGTGGAGATTCCTTTTGTGAACTATTTTTTTAACCTTTATGAACTACCTTAATCCCTTCAAGGAAACCACTAATCCGTAAAGCATATTTTTTATAGAATAACTTTTCCTTGTAGATTCATTATTCATCGATAATGATAGATTCGACAAATTTTAGTTTTCCCGGAAAACTACTACCTTTTCATAACGCCCTTTTGTGTAGTTAAATTTCAAGATGGAAATATTTTTCCTTCATGATAACTATTATAACTTTTTAAATTCTTCCCATGATTATGTTATGTAATGAAATTGAATCCCTAATTATGTTTTTATGTGTCATTTATTGTGGAAATGAAAGAAATCAAATCCTTATAATCACAATTACAAAAAGATCGATAGAGTAATATCCATTACCACATACTAAAATTAAGATACAATATATATATTATAGTTATTCATTTGGGATACTCCTAAAATAACATTCATAATGATCAAATGATGATCCCTTTATAAAGGATTTTGCACAATGCCTTCATATGAAAATAACAATTCACTTGTGGTCTGCAAGATTATTTAAAGACCACATACCTTCTTTGTGGAGTTTATAGTGTAGCTACTATGTGTACATGTTTCATTTTCTAAATTTTCTTTGAGTTTTGACATACCTTCTATATTTTTCCCTTCCTTTATATGAGGGAATCCATACTTTTCCATAAAAAATTATTGAATTATGACTTTGGTGATACAGTAAAAATTCGGAAACTAGACAAATATAAAAAACATTCATTGAAATAATCCTTATTAGAATGTTGTAAAATGAATATTTCAAAAAAACAACCCAAAATAATGTCATTCTAATGAGAAGGATTTTCCCAAAATTTTCCATAATATTTTAATATAATTTAAAATTTATACAAATATTCAAATTTTCAAATGATTAAGGTTGGTTCCCAAATGATATGTTTTTCTAGGTTCCATTGAATATTATCCTGAAAGATAAAAAAGTTACATAAATGCTCTTTTATATTGGGAATTCACATGGATTGTGTTAGAGGATGAGATAAGTAGTTTTAGTGGATTTTAATGTCTAATATATTATAATTGATATTTTTTCCCCACCAAAATATTTTCTAAATAAATTTGATCATAGGAATTATAGTTAGATTCACGATATGGTTGGTATTTAGTCTCGATTAGGCCATTTAAATCCCAATTTACAGGCCATGTGGGGTTTTCTATAATTGAAGCAAGTTGAGAGTATCTATTTTTCTTATTCATTTTATACCGCATTGATATTAGAACATATGTATTCTAAAGGGAGTAAATAAACAATAAATTTACTCGGTTTCGAGGTATATCACATGATAACTATTTCATTTATATAATAGATTCCATTATGACAAGATCTTTTAACTTAATTATTTCTCCTATTATTTTTCAAACTAAAATAATTATATGAACACCTATTAACCTATACTTTGTTTTCCAGTACCTATTTTTTATCATATTTTTCATTCACAAAATGGTTATTCATCATATAATGACTTATTAGAAAATATTTCACTATTTGAAAATGTTTTTAAAAATAAATGGGGAAATGGTTCATTATAAATTATTGTCTTGTTAATTGTCCTGAATAAAAATGAAACTATATTTTAAATATATAAATTTAATAATACTATGAACCAATATTATTTTTAATTTTATCATAATGGGATGTTTTTTATTTCAGAATCCGTGTATAAAATATTAGTTCTCACACATAATTATATTATAATTTTTTATTTTTAGTTCTAAAATTATGAATTCTCTAAATGAGTAAGAAATGATATAAAGTTGGTGGTGGCTTTCTAGGTAACATTGAGGTACATCTACTAGTTCTAATTTCATTTCAGATTTTAGTTACTTCTTTTAATTTTATATTTTTTTATTATTTATCATTAATACGATAAACTATTCCTAAATTTGTTTTATTGGATGGAAACTACAAGTTTCAATCATGTGGGGATCCATAACTCTTATCATGGTTTGTTGTGGGCCAGTATGGGTTACCAATTTAGGGGAATTTGAATTTGATTCATAAAAATTTATTTTATAGTATGAATCATTTTTATATGGGGATATAAAATAGTATGGTCCTTGGATTTTCAGAATTGATGTTGCTCGACGCTAGTTGGTGATCTATCAACACCTATCTGGAAGTTCACATGAATTTATAGTGTGTATTGGGATGGTCATGTCATAAAATCTGAGAAAGGATCTCAAATTTTTGTGGAAATTAGATTTTGATGGAGTGGTTATTCTTGGTATGCTAGGTTTTTGGTTTCATTGTAAGAATTCATATGGTTAATATTTTTTGTGTGGCATAGAAAACCATTCAATTACTATAAAATTTCCTATACTAACCTCCATTGTGATCACATAGTAGGCATAAGACATACTAAACTGTGAGGCCAAGCCCTGTGTAGTAGTAGTTACTCTTAGGAGTTAGTTTTTTAATAAGATGATTAAATGGGAATATATTATTTATTTTTGTAATTTTCTGGAGGTTATTTTATTTAATTTCTGTTGTAATTCAAAAATGGTGTCTATTTTACCAATTCTTGTCATCCAAAATGAAAATGATAGGTTTTTTTTTAAAATTAAATCGATTATTTGTTAAATAAGATTCATTTGGAATTGAATTAGTTTAGGAAATTTTTTTTGGAGAGAAATGTTTTTTGAAATGTTAAATTGATGTTTTTCTAGAAATTGGGATGTTTGAAATGATTTTTGTGATGTTTTTTGGGTGGATTCAGATTCGTTTTCGAAAAATCAAAACGATTTTAATGTTTTTAGTTGGAAAAAATAATTCAATTATCGCTTTATATTCTTATGAATGGTCATATTTATAAATATATACTTCTTGAAAGAGGATAATTTTTTAATTTTTGAAGTCATGTTTGATATGGTAAGGCTGAATATATATTTGAGGCTTCTTGGAATACAGATTGATGTTGTATTTGTTTTTTTGGATTGGCATTTTATATGAAAATTGTTCTCGAAATGGAGTATAAATTTTTTTGAAAAATCCTGTGAGTAATTATTTAGGATATATTTTCCTCCTTGGATTATTATTTTAAGACATTTTATTTTGGAAAAGTTAGAAATGTCGTTGGTGTGGTGTTTTTAGTTTAGGTTTTGAATTGTGATTAAGATAGTATGTTATTTTGTGATGTGATTTTCTAGTGTTTCATGTTTCTTTTACATGGAATATTCATTAGAATATTCAATGTGAGGAGAAGGTGGTCAGTTTGTAGGATGTAATACTATTCCTTTTGATGAGGATTCTTTTTCCACATGAAGTGGTTATGTACATCACACTACCAAAACAATAATATTTTCGAGTATTTTCAACTGTAAATGGTAGAGAAACTGATGTTTCAAGACACCAGGTATCCACCCATAAGACATGAAGTGATACCTTTCATATATTTATAGAGTTTCAAGGGGGTGTATATCTAACTATCTGTTTCCAATATAGGGATAATACATTTGGAAAATATTTATATTTCCCCTAATTGTTGATTTAATTTATGAAATATTTTTCGGGGACTTTATTGACCCCTTTTTCATGGGATTGATATGTTTGTTTCTTGGGGTTGCACAGTCCTATGTGGTTATCAATCCTTCAAATTAGTTTCCTTTTTTGTATTTTAACATTACATATCATTGGAAAATGTAAATCTTTTTATAATTTGATTCCCAAATTATGCTTACATAGTTGGTCCCTTTATATATTGGATGGGATAATGTTGAGTGTTCCTCATAAATAAAACATAGTTCTATTCACTTATATAATGGTGGGAGACCCAGTACTTGTGTTATTGATGAATTATCTATTATAGTCAAGTGTGACTTGGTATGTTAAGAGGTCACACTATTGCTAAGTGATTTAGTTTTTATTGGATTTTTTTCCCATCAAACACTAAATATTTTAATAATAGAAATCATGACGCCTTAACTTATGGGTTGTATGAATTTGGAAATAAGTGTTTTGATAGAGACCAAATATGGCATTGAAACCTGTGTATTGTGATCTTAGTGAAAAACCAGTCTTCAATTAATCCATGATGGGGAAATTCTTTTTTACCACCCTACATGAAACTGATTATAGTGTTGGATGGCCTAGATAGTGGATCATGTGATAGACATACTTGGATATCTCTAAAAGAACATTCTAAATATCTTGATTGATTTCTCAGTTAGGTTTTAGGGTGTTCAAAATTTAAAAGTGTGTTTGGTAATGTTAGATCCTGATTATCAGTGATTATGTATGATGGTTTGAGTTCTGTAATCTTTTTTTCTATTTCTCATGATGATGAGATGGTCCATAGTGATCGATCTTACCAGATTATTCTGGTTTTTTTTAATTTTGAAATTTTTATGGAATGAAATTTTTTGAATCTTGGATATTTAGAGTTCAATGAATCATTTTAGGCATTAGATCATCCTTGGTCGGTGTATTGATCATGAAAGTCTTTTAGTACATTCTGGTGGCATAAATTATTAACAGTTGGGAAAATTTTCCCACACCAACCTTTGTTTGGAATTTATTTTTACTATTAAATTATTAATAAAACATTTTTATATGGTTATGGTCAACACAATTTTATAATTTAATATTTTTTACTATATAGACATGTAGTTAGTAGTTTTCATGAGAAAAACAGAAAATGATTTCTATAATTTTGAAAAATCCATATCAAATGGTTTCCCTAACCCCGTACCTACCCATGCAAGTTATCCAGGACATCGTGTAGTGGTAGATAGTTCCTTGAACAATTTGTAAAAATCTTGTACAGTTTTTTGGATTAATAAAAAATAAAAAATCATTAAAACAAATAACATAAATAAAATTAATGTAATAATAAAAACAATAATAATAAGACTATAAATCTCTCCAACCTATTCCTATTCATCCAAATCCACTCCCCAAATTTCCACTATGTGTCATGAGATGTACCCTGACCAGGAGTGCTTCAGACCACATGCCATGTCCTCATCCTATCATACAGATGTGATTATGTTCTTCTTCATTTCTAGTGCAGGAATTCCATGTTTTCTCTTCCACTTCTCTCCTTTCATTCTCATCACATTTTTTTGGATTCCTTCTACCTTGGGTGGTGAATGTGACCCAATCAAAATAATAGTTTATATTTTATGGAGGGGGGGAGGGTTGGTTGAGTTTTTTCATAGGGTTTGTGGGGTGAGGTTTTGATATTTCTAGCTATAGACATTAATTGAGATGGGTTATCCATTATATTTAATAATGTATTCTTCCATTCTCAGTTTTTCCCTTTCTTAATTTCCACTTTTTTAAAATTTCAGTTTCATTTATTTTTCTAGGGAACCATTTTTGAAGGATACATAAACACATAAAGATGGTTATTGTGTATATATGTATATGACCGTTATATAACTATTCCCTTGTAGAGTGGGTAATATATACATTGAATCCAGGTGTATGTGTATATATATTTATATTGGATTATATGTGTTAGTGTAAATGATGTTTTTTCTTATCCAAATTCCATGTTATTTTTTTCTTCTGTATAATTCATTGAAGTTTATTCTGGTTTCCATCATTAGTAAAAATATTTTTTAGCTATATTCCTTATGTCCATGCCTTTAATTAAAATAATATGATTTAGTAATTTTTTTATTGGGTGTAATTATTATATTATGATGTATGTTACATATTAAAAATTATTATGATTGATTAAATTTTCCTCTTCTATAATTCAATGTTCTTTTCATTGTCTATGTATTTTTTTTCTAAAAAAGAATGATTAAAAATGTATTTTTTTAAATGGTGAAGAAAACATGTTATTGAATTATGCTCCCAATTATTATATTTATTAGTGAATTAGAATATCATTGATTTTTCCTTTATCTAGTGACTCAAAAAAATATTAAAGGTTACTCAATTATCGAAATAGTTTCCAAAATGGGGTTTAAATGGTGTTGTTTTATTTTCAAATTGTAAGTCATTTCTACTAATTATTATGGATATATTGAAAGATGGAAATTCTATGTGATATATATATTCTCAGTGGAGTTTTCATGTATGTTTCTTGGGGTATGATAGGAATTTTTTGTTTCTTTTTATGAAATTGAATTTTTCAATTGTGTGTACTTCCTTACCTCACGATTTTTTGAAAGTACACCGAATCTTAGGTTTCATAGTGGGAGTCAATATATGGTGTATATTCTCCACAGATTATATGTAATAGATCCCGATATATTTCCCTTTTGGGACATTACACCAGTGACACATGTTGAGAGAACATGGTATTTTTGATTTTCTTTGGATTGAATTGATAGGATGGAAGATAGATTTTGAACTAGTATCATCTTGGTTCTCTTTACTCAGAGTTATGGTATAACCTATGAAAATTATATCACATGTATTCAACAGTCCTTCATTCGGTTATGTTTTAATAAATTCATTTTAACTATTATAATTCCACTATATATTCGTGTATTAGTGCTAGTTTATTTGAATAGTATTTTCAACTACATGTTTTTTCATAGAGATATTTCATTTACCGTATGTTTCATATTTAAAAAATGTTTTATTATGAAATATTTTATTCATTGTAAACCAATTTTTAAAATTTATGGTGGAATATTTGATGAAAATTATTATATTGCTTCTTATTTTTAATGGAAATATAATCCTATTTTGAATATATATATTTAAAAATAGTTTGAAATGGGTTTTCAATGAAAGTAATAAAGAATTTTTATTACTTTAGAATCCACACCCAGAATCTCATTTATCATTTATACTTTCATAAAATTTTACTTTCAGTTTGTTATCATTTGGATAGTTGTTCAGTGGAGCTTGGTTCTATAATTGGTGGTAACACATGCTGTGACATGGAAGAATTTATAGTAGTTCATATTTATATTCAAATTCTATCATGATCATTTATTTTGAAATTTTCTTTTTATTGTTAATATATTGTATAAACCATTCCCAATTAAGATTTATTTGATTCTTGAAAATAGTTTCAGTCCTAGGATGATTTTCAAAAACCACTTGGATTTCTTGTAGGCTTGTCTGGGTGATCAGTTTGGGGTCTGACAAGGTTTTTCTATACTAGTATTATTATGATTATTTTAAAATATATATTATAAAAATCAACTAATTATATAATTATTCATATGATAATGAAATAGTGATGAAAACATTGAATGAAAATGAATACAAAAAGATATCTAATTTCATGTTCTCGAAGGGCATGAAGACTATTTTGGTAGAATTATATAGTCTATAATCAAATTTAAATAACTAAATATAGGTTTATTCAATAAGTTCAAAATATAAACCTACAAAATTCTACAGGTGAATTAAAATTATGATGAATATCATTTTTTATGATGGAAGAAGAATTAAATTAACAATAGGGAAAATCATCCAATAAAAGGTGTAATTCAAAGGAGATATATAATATGGAATCCATATATATATATCATAATATTAAACTATAGGTGATATATGATGAAAATTTTAATATCCATTATTTATATAAACTATAATATTTTATGATGATTGAAATGGTATAACCACATCATTTTGTAAATTTAAAAATTGATTCTATATTGAAAAAGAAGTTATTTAAGAGGTAAGGGGTGATATAAAATTCACTAAGGGTGTAAGTGAGAAGATTTATTCAAATATAGAACATTCTATTGTGGATGATGGGATATTTGTAAATGAAGAGAATAATTAAAAGGATACCACACCAATAATGACTAAGAATACATTGTATCATAATAATATAAATGATAAAACTATTCATGTGATATAGTTAATAAAAATGAAATTAGACACTTTATCAAGAATAATTTTTTACCATATGATATTAATCTATAGAAAATGGGACTATTTCCTATAATGAAATTAATTTAAAAATTAAACTTTTTAATTCATAATTCTGATATAGATTTTAGGATTGAGGATCCTGATAGAAAAATTTTAATATAAGGAATAATACAAATAATAAAAATTTTCATATGTGTATTTCAATAACAAAAAATATGTATAAAAATATGGTTTTAATTGAAAATCTAATCCAAATTAAATGAATTAGAATGATAAAATCATAAAGAAAATGTATAATGAGGGGTTATTTTTAAGGAACCAATATACTTAAAATTAACCATATGATGATAAATTTAAAATGGGATGTTAATGAAGACATGGTGATACACCATACCCATGTAAATATTTTGAAGGGTTTTAATAATTTACTATATGAATATATATTTTTTCTATCATTGGAAACATGTCATAGTATTGAATTAATAATTGTTAGGGAATTACCAATATGATATCTCCTAACAAGATAACTAGAAGAAGTCATGAAAGGAATAATGAAAAATATTTAACATTCAAAAATAGATTCATGGAGTCAGATGATGGTGAAGTTGGAAGGGAAACAATAATCAGTCTATTACATTTAATTTCATATATATATAAATCATCATTGTAAGAATGTTATAATTTTTTTATTAAAAATAAGAAACACATGGAATCCCTCTAGGTCATGAAGATGAATTATAAAGAGTACTAAAGTGATTTCTTTTATAACACTTAATATAAATAGCATGATATTGGTGGATGTACCCTTATAATGATAAATATTCCATAAAAATAAAGCACCAATGGTGAAATGAAGAAGGATAGATTCAATAGTGAGATAAATGTCACCAAAGAAATGAATACCTAGTAATTTATAAAAAAATCATGGTTTTAAAATTTCAAAATAAAGAAATAATTTACTAGTGGGATTGTTGATCATATTATAATAATGTTAAATTACCTAAATATAATGGATAATAAGTATGAAAAATAATAGATTAATGAGGAACAATAAATTAGTTGTTTTATTTAATATAAAACCACTAATAAGGAATATATAAAATATGGAATTAATGGGTTAGTAAAGAACCTATTAACACCATGATAGAGGAGAGAAATATTAGTGTGTAAAAATTTCTTTTTAAACTTATGGATCTTGTTCCCATGTTTTTAGGAACATGTTAATCCTATCTGATGAGAATGTGCAAAAAAATTCGATGAAATGAGAAGACACAAGAATATTACATGGTTAACCACTAAAGGATACATCCATGGAGCATATGATGATAGGATCTCATTCCTACCAAGGTACACTAAAATTCACAAGTTGTGGAGTAATGATGTTTACCACAATCCCTCTATGTCAGGTGCGCAGCCTTTATAAGGTTTTAGGGATAGCACACTTCGTCTCTTGGAGCAATTCTATTGACTCACCCCTAACTCACTGTGTTGGGGAAAATATGAACTCAGTTTTTTTCCAGGAATGTCCCTTCAATGCTATGTCATTAAATCATTCATCCCCAAATATAAATAGATTCTTTGTTGATGTCATATTTTCACCAATAGATGTAATTCAATTATCTGCCCACATGTAGTTCATGAATTATTCCTCTATATACTACTAGTCTTCTTACATGTAGTGCATAGCTCCACTATGTATTTCCCAACTTCATGTACTAATTTCTTCCTCCATGAACTGCAATACTTTGTGGACTACAATAGATTCCCCCACATACTACTCATCTTCACGAACTCCCTTCTGTGTATTGTTTCTTTTTCCAAAACATCTTTACTCCGTAGACTATCTCCACTAACAATCTGCATAGTGTAGTAGATCTGTGGAACATGTTATTCCTTTATGCACATGCTTTCTTATGTAGTCATGTCATCCCATAAACCACTGCACTCATCACTATCTTTCTCATAATTTCAAATTAGAACCTCTTTCGTGAGGTTGTATTCCCGCAAACCACTCTAGACTTCACCTAAATCCCCATGTGACTTAATATTAGTAATATATTATAATTAAGGGATTATTTATCCTTATAAAGAAAAATATATTTGAAAATTCAATATACCAAGATTTAAAAAATCTATTTTATGGCATCACCGTCACCGTGTACCGCACATCTTCATATGAACAATTTCCTCAATGCAGTTACTGTACCTCTGTTCTTCTGATGCAATGACACTAATCACTATATTATTTCAAAAAAAAGAAACCCTTTGTGGAATCTAAAAACTATGCCTGTTTATCATAAATTACATTACATCCTTTGAACTGCATGTATTCAATGTGATATACCTCCTCTCTGTAAAATGTTTCTCTTATGCGGTCCACATACCATTTCTGCTTCATGGTTTGTGGTTCGCTATTCTGGGTACCAAAATTTGTGATATGTGAAAAGTTCCCAGAACATGGTATTTCGTTCATTCCCCATGATACACGATTCCCTTCATTTTATATTTTCCTTCACCATTACACATCTTGTTCACTCATATAATGAAAAAATTAATTTGACAAAAATAAATCACAATTTTGAGACACAATAAATTTAGAAAACACATGGAAACTTCCTCACATTCAATACTGCATTTATCTTTAATCATATGAACATATTCATTGGAAACTCATAGATCATCCCAATGTAGATTGATAAAAAATGTGAACTATAAACCATTTCTAGAAATGACTAGTGTTTCTTCCAAAAATCTATCCCTTTTTCATGGTTTTATGTCCATAGATAAATTCAATATAGTGCCTGTAACAATCAAATTATTATATGAATGAAAAAAATAATTTATTTTCTCCTATAACATTATTTTATTCACATTATCATTCATTTAAACTCATTATGTTTATCATATAATGATAGAAACAATTCAGAAAAACATTTCATTTTCCTCCTTTCCTCATTTCTCATTCACTATACAATTCAATTTATCTGATCTCCCACATTAGAAATAAAACCAAATAACAATATTTTAGATTGATGATCTTAATTCTCACTAAACCTTGATTGTATCTAACCCAAAAACCTAGAATACTTACACAAAAACAGTAAAATAGATAAAACAACTGGGGATAGGGGATCTTCACACCCACCTTATGCATAAGGAGGTGGCTGAACACCGAGGTTCAATCGATGTTTCATGAAAACATGTTCAAAATATGGCATGGTCTATATATCAGCCATGTGATCATCAATTTTTACATAATCCATTTTAATCATTAATTATTCCAATTTTTCCATGATGATTTGATATCTGATAATAATGTGTTTTTACGAGAATACAAAACATTTATTTTCCAAATATAAATTACAATATTGTTATCACAGTGAATCCCCATTGGTTGTTTCACCTCTTCACCGATATCAATAACTTATTGATTCATCCCAACTAGTTGAGTGAAATAATTTCTAGTAGAGATATATTTATTTTCGGAATAATAGTGATAAGTTCATTCGAATTTCATACTCAACCATCACACACATTTCTTACCAATGAAAAATTCTCCCCTAATTTTGTAATTTTTATCCACCACATCTATTTCCCTTTCATCATTAGTGAATGATAAATGTTCAATATCTTTTCCTACAATAATTTATAGTTCATAATTTTGAGTACCTTTAATTTACCTCTTGATTATTTTCAATGCATCCATGAGATCTTCATTTTGATTACTTTGATAGCGAGCCGCAAAGGATGTTTCATTGAATACATCTGGACATTTCCCAGTCATGTACAATTAGCTTCATATGATTCTACTATACATTGTGGGATCCAAAAAAGTCTCATCATCATGATTTATCAGTTTTTTCCCAACCAAAATCAGTGTCGACATTGGGTTTAATAATTCACATTGGATATCATCAGAAACACTCTTGACTACAATTCCTATGAAATGAAAGATCCTTCTTTTCTATGAATAACCTAAAGCCCCAATAATTATGTGAGTTCAAAAATCATTGTCAATTAAAATTTTTATTTCACATGAATGGAAAATTAATCCACTAACCCATTCCATACATCCTCTAAATATAATATCATATACATATTATAGAACTATGAACTGAACCTTCTGATAATTCATCACATTGATATCGTCATCCACTCCTCCTATTTTCAATTGAAGCTTACTTAGATTGAATCCAACACAAATAACAACACTTGTGGTTCCTACATTACATCATAGATATCCTATTTTATCATCAAACCATCATTTCACCATTACTAAGAAGAAAACCCATTAATTGTTCATTGTATAATTAATCATTAATAACACCATTTAAGAAAGAAGTCTTGAAATTTATTTGAAACACTTTGTATCCTTTTAGAATATCAATGGCATGCAACATTTGGATTGAATCTAGTATAACTACTTGTAAAAATGTTTCATCATCATCAAATCCTTCAATTTGGTAATATTATTTACAGACCGTCCGTGCCATATTTCTAATCACATTATGTTAATCATCATATTTAAAAAAACTACATCGTACAAATAACATTACTGTGGTAGAGGCTCTTAACAAGACCACATGCTTGATTCCTATAAATTTGATCTTACTATTCATGAATGGATATATCCCATGATTCATCTTTTTCTTCCCCTTCAAATGAAGATGGTTCCATAACTAAAAGAAATGCATATTGTTCATTATTCATCATTATCTTTGTTTATGTGGGTACTAACCAATCTCTAATGATATTGGACAAATAAATTTTGACTCTTAGATTTCTCTTTTGGGGTTTCAAAAAATGTTCTTCTATCATGGTTTCCTTTTCTGATTCTTCTTTTGTCTCAACATTAGGATATGATTCCTGAGTGGTTTTCAGGCATTCCTCTAGTTCGATGTTTTAATCTGTTCCATGTCCCCATTATTCCCCCTCATCATCCATGTCAGTATAAGATTTCCATGAGACATTCATTGATTTATCTTCAATGATCATCACATCACTATATTCCACAATATTTCCAAGACATTTATTGAATCATTTGTAGGATTTTATCTTCATTTTCTGAGGAATAATCCTTCATCTATAACATTAACTTATATTCCTTGATTTCCTTCTTTGTTTTGGATAAATAACTTTCTTCTGAAAACATGAGAATAATTAAAAGTGGTATTCAATCTATGAAATAAACAATAGTGTTTATGGTTTATCCTCATATGATGCTTTGTTCTATTTTTAATATAATCTGAAGCATGACTATCAACATTATAGTAATGGCAAGATATACGACTCTCAACCAGTATAGATATGGCCATATTGTTCACCTATTGATTTTGGTTCTCAAAAAATTCATTTTGAAGTGTATGTATCATATTATCCCCCTCATGATGTATTACATGCTTCTCATGGTAATTTTAAACTCAATGGATGTATGTTCTACTCCAATTTAAGACCATCGAACATTGATTATCATTCAAGTGTCATTATTAGTGATATGTTTTCAGGAAATCAAGAAATTGTCATTTCCTATGTATGACCATCACTTATGAAATTTTATTATAATTGTCGATGAATAGGATTATGATCCTATAACTATATGTTATTGAACAATTATCACACCACATACATCTATTTGATTGAGATCCAGATGCTTTTATTGTCTTTTCTTCATTAGAATATTTAAACAGAACACAAAAATTCCTCGAATACATGAATAACACATCTTCTATAATTTAGTCTTCATATTTTGGAAATCAATGAAAATATTCATTTTTTATATCATTCCATACTCATATTGATTGATTTGAACAAACATTTAGTGCCATATGTTGTTCTCTTGATGAACTGTTAAGTAACAAAATTTCCCCATAATATCATCTTAATATAAGTGGCTGACTTTTTTATACCCTTTAGTGAGATAATTAATTGTATTTACATAGATATTAAAAAATTGTTATGGAAATTTACTATAAATAATGAGTCATAGAGTTGACTCCCACGTAGTATATTGGGATGCAATCCATCCACCTAATGATCATCAGTCCATTTCTGCTCTATATTAGCTAGATCAATGCATCCACTTATTTTGATCATTAGATCACCATCTTTACTTAACATTGATGTTCCATGAACCATATTCATGATATTATTTAATATATATTCATTTCCTATTATATGGGATGATCATATACTATTGATAATAAATGTACAACTTTTCTTTGTATCCATAAGAGCTACTTCTACAAATTTAGGTTTTTTCAACATTATTATTTTCCTACCATGAAATATCAGTGTGAGTGAGTTTTAAATAATGTTTTAAAATATCATTTTCATGTTCATAGATTCTTTATAATCACACCATTCATCCTGAGAGGGAATCCAATTTTATATAACAAAATAATCTGGTTGACGAGTATTCACTTGTTTTTATGTTTTGTATGAATTGATATAACTATTCCTCTACACGTAATCAAAATACTTATGAAAAAAGTTGGAATTCTAAAAAATCTATCTATAGAAACTATTTATTCAATAATAATTATGATATTAATTCTTCCCCTTTATTTAATTCTATTCTCTTCCCTATTCATGTATCTCTTTTCCAAATGACAGTATAACATGATATGGACTAGATTTCTGCAAAATTAAATTTTCATTATTGTAAATTTAATTTCACTTCTATTTCATTTATGTAAATTTAAATTATATGGTACTTTTACTACATGTCCTCTCTTGATTTATAAAAGTAATTTTCAATTATCTTTTTTGTTTGAATTAAGGGATTCTTCTTCTGCACCATAGGTGGAATTTCAACCTATCCAACTTTAATAATTCCATTTTTGGGTTCATTTTATTTCTAATATTCAATTTTTTAGCATCACAATATATTCCACCATTACCCATGCACACTGGTGCTTGTTCATTCAAAATATTTTCAACTCCATCAGAACCACTCTTAGCTCTCTCTAGCAACTTGACATTTCAGAATTTTCCAAACTGTATTACCCTCATTATTTCTTTTGAGATTGATTTGAATTTGAGTTTATTCCTTCAGAGTAACAAATTCTTCCTCTAGACCCTAAATTGTCAAATACTTATCTTCAAGTATGTGGTATGGTAATTTATGATTGTTCCATGTTCTTAAATCCTGAGTTTTAGTTCCACTATATTTTCTATGATTTCAAGGATTGATGACTGTACTTTAACAAATTTTTCAGCCTTTTAATTTCAACATCAAGCTGATCAACATATTAAGATGTTTCTTCAACAATTTCACTCCACATAATGTATCACATACATTAATTCTCAACCTTACCAAAATCATATTTGAGTTATATCTTGGGATCAGTATTAGTGGTCAACTAATTATATCAAGCATTGTCTTTTTATGGTAATATTTTTTAATTATAGCCATCAAAGAAACTGGGTTGTGTACTTATATTCTTATAATTCATTCTCAAATAAGTCACTGTCATCATATTATTCTTCATAGAAAAAACTCTATCTTTTTTTATTTTCAATCAAAAATTTAATGTTTTCCATTTTGAGAAACCATTTCCAATGACTCTTAATGTCTCTATATTTTCATTCCTCGCCATAAAAAATTATTGGGCATAATGAGGCCATGTGACAAACTCTTTCACAATGAAATAAACAATTAGATAACTACCGTCATATTTCCCTATTCCCTTGATTATTTTTTTTGGAAATTATAGAAATAATTTATTTTTCCAAATTATCTTTACCAACACCATCTCAAGAATTATATTGTTTTTCCATGGATTTGAATGTAATTTAATTACATACATGTTTTGTTGAATCAATAGGTTTGTTTCACATACATAAAGTCACCCATCTACTCAACAGATCATCCAAATAATGATTAGAGAGATCCCTTTCTCAAAGGACTAAAAACCATTAATTATAGAGAGGTGGATTTTTTCATAAGATTTTAATTACAATATCAATTAATTTTATTTCTTCTGCATTTCCACATATTTCTCCAAAAACATCATTAATTCAATTATAAAATGCATCTACATTTTCATCTGAATGGATTTTCAAATAATCAATCATATTGTGATAAAATAGAGTGTTTCCTCCAATACAATTTTTTATCATTAATATATGTTTTCCAGTTATTCCAACACAGACTTAGTAAAGTAAAAATCGCCACATTTAAATAATGATGATTAAAATGATCTACATTAAGGAATTCTATGCTTTAGTATCAACACACATTATTTTCCTATTAGTATAATTCATAGAAAGTCATATTGCATCAGTTACATGAATACCCTATGAAATTGCAATGAGGACATTGATATATGGTGATCTCATAATGTTCATAAAAATTAGGATGATTATTCCATCAAATAGGGGGAACCCCCTGTAATTTAAGGAGTTCTTTATGACTGTAAATATGAACATATTTATAACCACCATCCCTTACCCTCTAATATGACTTGAAGGACCCAGAAACACCCTAATAAGGGAGGGGTAAATTAGGGTGTCAAATTTTCCTTTTAAACTGATGGATCATGTTCCTAAATGGTATTATCATATTAAACCTATATGATGAGAAAGTGTAAAAAACCAAAAAACACATTATAAGAGAAGACATAATGATTTTAATAGTTTATCACTAAGGGATATGTACATTGAGAATATGCCAATAGGTTCTCAGTTATTCTAATGTCCATTAATTATATTCAGTTGCCGAGTAAAATTTTTTAGAACATTTTTTCTCTACTAAATAGACTGAAATTACAAGTTTTTAGGGATAACATACTATATCCCTCTGATCCCTTCCATTGACTCCCCACATGCTCACTATATTTAGAAAAATAAAAAAATCAGTTTATCGACATGATGGTTGACTTAATGGACTGTCATTAGATCATTAAATCTCAACTGTAGATGGATGCTATGTTGATGTCTTATTTTCAACCACAAATGTAATTCACTTTTCCACACACTATTATTTCATGACCTGTTCCTTCACATACTACTACTCTTAATCAACGTACATCTTATCTCCACCACTTACTTCCTTAATCCACATATGTCTTGCTTCCTCCATAAATTTCCCTACACTGCATACTGTAATAGTTTCCTTCATGTACTGTTTAGCTCCATGAATCGTCTTCTGTGTAGTGATTCATTATGTGAACCTTCTTCACTCTGAAGACTATATCCTTGTACTCTTCAACTACTACATGATTTCTGCATACTTTGTTCTCCCTCCATGTAGTTACACTCTTACATGGACATGTATTCCCATAAAAAACTTCACACAAAAACAAATTCCTTCGAATTGCTAATCAGAACCTCCTTCATGGGGTTTTATTCTCATGACCCACTACAGAATTCTAAAAAATAATTCCAAATTTTTAATTTTAGTAATGTAATCTATTGAATGGATTTGTGATCCTTATATAGGAAAATTTATTGGAAAAATACAAGATACATAAAATTCTAAAATCTTTATTGTGGAATTATCTTCACTGTGTACGATACATCTCCCACAAACCATTTTCCTTATGTGTCTCGCATACCCCCATTATCCCTACATGCCTGCACAAATCACTATCTTGATTCCAAACATGACACCCTTCATAGATTCTAAATACTCTTACTCATTTTCATCATAGAATTTCCATCCTGAGAACTGAATTTCTTCACTCTAACCCTCTTTAGATATACGAATCGTTTCTCCTATGTTTTCCACATACCATTCCCGCTTCGTTGTTCATGGTTCTCCTTTCCCCATACCGAAATTTGTGATCAAAAAAAATATTCTGATAAAATCGTATGTGTATTGTGTCCAATGTTATGCGGTTCCATTCATTTAAAAATTTCCTTTTCCATTCTGCATCTCCTTCACTCATATGAATAAATATTTCCATTAAAAAAACAAACGCCCCATATTGAGGCCTGACAATTTTGAAAAAAATAGGAATCAATACCACATTCAATACTTATTTCATCATCAATCATAAGTCCATATTCCATGTAAAATCCTTGATGAACCCAATTTGGATTGAAGATAAATTCAAACCACACTCTATTTCTAGTAAGAAACAACCTAGGTTTGAATAGTTAATTTATCATGGTAATCCAAAATAATCTATTTGTAGATTTATTTTGGTAACTATATTGAATTTCACATAATTTCAATACATAATGTCAAGAGTGACATATGATTTAGGTAGTGATAAAATTTGTCGATTTCATATATTTTTTTGGAATTTATAAATGTTTTATATGAACTATATTTCAATTTATGGAAGAGTACTATACATGATATGGGAATTAATGGAATATTTGTATACATTTTTTATATATGTATTGAATACTAATATAGTGATAAAGTGGTACATTTTGTATTTGGAATATAATTTTTATTTATCTCCTTAATGAAACCAAGAAGATCTATCCATTCATACTGAAATTATTCAATAAATTCTCAAACAACATAAATTAGTGACTATAAATTTTATTTTGGAATGGAATTGGTTTTTCAGTTAGATATAATAAATTTTATAGATATATAAAAATTTTATTAAGCCTAAAATTTTGATTCAGAATTGATTTTAATGATGAAATCTATTGATTTTGGAGTTTTATACATTTGAGAAACAACTATATTCCAGGGGTAATGATTTATTTATGTAAACTATAGAAATGGAATCATCTGAGTGTTTTTTTCTTATAATGTTGATTATTGGGGAAATAAAGTAGTATCATCAAATGGATTCGACATGCTGACCATTGAGTAAAGAATACTATAAATACATTTTCAAGAGATGAAGAAACACATATATTTTGGAAGATAATCCTACAATAACTACATTTTTTGATTTGGCTAAATGTATATATTCTATGGAGATAAATTGAAGATATGGGATTCAGGAAATACTATTTACTTAGCATCACCATATTTTATCTCATGGTTCACAATTGGTATGTTTTTCATTTTAGTGAATTCATGTTTATATACTAACTATTTGGTGGGATGTTATTTGAATTCATATTTGTTTTCTCTTTCTGATTATTACTATTTTTATGAATTTATTGAGTAATGATTGAAAACAATAATAATGTTGGAAAATACTCACAATTAATGTACAATGATATGGATCATTATCCATAGAGAATTTTTTGACAATTCATTTCAACGTAGTGAATTCACTTATTGGTATTTGAGAGTTTTCTAATTTAATAAGAATATAGTTTTGAAGAAGAAGGGATAATTTTGGTCAGATAAGAAAATTGAATGTTATTATTATTGTAATGAATTTTTAGGGAATAATATGTAATAATTTCGTTAGGGGATGTTTGTCTCTCAAACGACAAGTCTTCAATGGGAGATATTATTATATTTTTTATTGTGATATATATTACAAGTATTTTTTTGAAATAGGGGTAGTTTAAAGGATATGATTATATCCGATGTGAAGGAGAATGTACCATTTTTATTTTATTGACTATGGAGGAGAATAATGTAATGATAAGGGTTATTATCTTCAAAAATCCAAATAAGAATAAATTTTCTACCAATTGGTTTTTATGGATTTATTGATAATATATATTAATTAATTAATTTAATGATTTTGTGTATGGAATTGGTGAATAGGGAAATTTATTTCATGGTAGGATGATCATTATGGATATATGGTGATTCTTTAAAAAATATTATGAATCAATCAGCAGTCTAGTTTCATAAAAAAATTGTCGAATATGTTGCAATGTGGTTACCTTCACTAAGAGAAGTAGTATTTGATATTATAGGATAAATATGTAAACAAACATTTATGTTTTATAATAAGTGGTTCTTGTTATTTGGAAACTAATTGGATGGATGTTTTTAAAAAAAAAAATTGGCCAACCTCCTCAAGATAATCACTTGAGTATCATACTAGCAAAGCAAGATGAAAATATCAAAGGCTCCAAGGGGGAGGGTGGAATTGTTTTTTGTGAGTGGTACCAAGGGTAACTGGATACATGATTAAATTTTTTAATAATATATTGATAATAAATTCAAATGGAAACTCATTTGAGGGAATAATTAATTAAGTATTCATGTTATAGTGGTATTATGAATCTTTTAAATTATGATGTTATAAATAACACTTTTCCATAATTATTATCCTTTAACCAATAACTTACTATATTCATACAGGTGTTTCCATGTATAAATATAAGTATTTTATCACACATAACTAAATTTTATAAGATCTAATGAAGTAATCCATGCCCTAGAAAGGGCTCTATAAAGAAATATTAGTTGAGTGGGTCCATGTTTGTATAGATGCATGAGAATTATGCACCGTGTTCTCAAATTACATGATATAGTTATCAAGTGTTATCCCCCCTATAAAATTAAAATGACCTTGTATATGACATTTTATCGAATTTACACCACATGAATAATGAAAAATCCGGAGGGTTATTTTTATTATTAATGTGAACCATATTAGTAAACAATGTTTTATGATAAAAGGGAAATTATACCCAACACAATGGTGAATTATCTATATTTAAAATTAACATATAAATAATTTATGGTATCTCATGAAGGGATATCATGTGGAATATTTATTGTAAGCTATTAAATGGGATTTATGTTAGGACCTAGAGAATATGAGGAAGAGTTTTGATGGATATAAAATTTTCAATCATCCTACACCATAAGGAATGAATCATGATGCGAGCATTTAGGATTTGAGTTATTTAAGAGTCAAAATCCATAAATAATTGTCACAACACAAAGGAAGAGAAAATGAAGAATGAAGGTTCCATAATATTATTGAACATTGGGTTGAAATTATATGGTTTTACTATACCCTTAATATTAATAAAGATGTCTTTGTAAAATAGATTTATTCCATGATGTAATAGTTTTTAAAGTTGACAAAAACTGATATAAATAAAAATTATATTCCACAAAACAATGTAATAAAAAAAAATATATGAAATATTAATGAATCTATATGTGGTATTTCAATAACTATTTAGTGATTAATGTACTAGTGAATAGGATTCTATTAGACGTCAATAGTGTTTAATAATATGGGGGAGATTTGAAGGATGATTTTAAATTAAGGATGTGGGAATTAATTTAAGATTTTAATTTTAAATGTCAAATTGAAATATATTTTCGAGTATATTTTTTTTACCAAATTCAAGGACGAAACTAGAATATAATATAGAATAATAGGTTGAGGAAGAACAATATGTTTTATAAAGATGGTATATGTCTCAGCATCATGGGACATAATTATATAATTGAATGAAGAGGATATATTATCTAATGGTTTTCCCATATATTATTATTATTTAAAAATGTGTTCTATTATTTAATTTTATGATCACGAGGAATATAATTTCAGTCCTATATTTATTCTTTTTTAATCATTACGACTATTTGGAATTAGATTTGATGATTTTTATGATGATATATTAAATATAAAGGCTACACATCAACATATAATGATATTCCAATACCTATAATCAAAAACAAATGTAATAGTTATATTTTAATAGATTATTAACATCAATAAACTGTTATTTATTGTTCATGGTAAGAAATTGAAGTCAATTTAATGTCATTAAAATGAGAATAAATATAAAATTATATTAATATATACCTTAAACAATGATGTGTAAAATGTATAAGAATATGAGTTACCCTTGGTGAGGAGTTTAGATACCTAAATAGTTTATCCACGAAGAAATGTTTTGTAGTTAATCTTGGTACAACAATACAACAATGAGTTCATACTCCTTGGAGTATCCTTTTATAGGTGAACCATGTAAAATTATTAATTTGTTTTTTATCTTACTATATTTTTTATTTTTTAAAAAATAAATTTTCTATTTAATTATGTTCCTTCTAAATAGTGACTATGAAACTAATAAAACAATCTTAGAGGCAAAACATCGAAATAATTTTTAAATTTTAACAGTAGGATTTATGCACTAATCAATGTGTCCTAGGTCTCTATGATTCACTATTATCATATAAAATAAATAAATAAATAATATCGGGAAACTCACTATTTCTATTGTATTATAATAATTGTGACACCTATATGTAACTCATGATAAAAATTAATTCTATATTATAGTAAATTTAAAATATTACTCCCTTGATTTGAGTTTATGGTGGTTATAATAACCAGATAAATTTATGCAGAACTAGTGGGAAACATGTGAAATTAATTTTATTATAAATAGATCACTTATCAATGTATTAAAAAACATATTCATTATTAATAATCCATATTTTGAGAAAATTTTAAATTTATTAAACTATTCGTCAAAATTATTTTTTAGTAAATATCATGTCATGGTGTAGAGAAATATAAATAGTCATGAGTGTTCTTAAGGCTACCTTATCATGTGATATATATATATATATCATTTTAGTTCAATTTTCTTTACTGATCCTAAAAATAGATTCCAAATATCTATAAATAATTATCGAATTTGGGTACTAGATACATGATAAACATATTTCATGAATGAGGTTTAACATATCCAACAAATTTCATTCCATATATTACACATTTAAGACATAACCTTTATAAATTTATTCTCCACAACCAATGGAAATAATACATTTGAGAGGTTGATATCTAATACTTAATAACAGAAAACATAAGAGATATAGATCAATGATATTAATGTGAATAAGATAACAATATGGGTATGATTACATGATCATAAATTACAATAATCATACTCAATATGTCAATGATCATTAATAATAAATCATCGAATAAGGATTTTTCATTAACAAATATATATGTATGAACTATACAAAATCATCAATAATCAATAAGGAGGATTGAGAACATATCATATGAATAAGAAATAAGTTTTTGGAGTACATATAATTATATAAATAATTTTCATAGTGAAGGATCACTATTTAGAAAATCATATTAGGCTAGTATAACACATCCATCTATCAGGAATTTATGCATGTTCAAATTCCTATATTATCTTATAGAAAATAGTCCCCTGCTTAACTGGTTTTATTCCCTATTCATGTCATTATCATCTCATGTGATATCTATCATTACCCAATTAATTAGAGGTATATTTAATTACAGACTCACCAATCACTTAATGACAAAAATAAATATGTCTTTCACAATTTCATACAACATTATTCATATAATTATATCATTATATAGGGAAATAAAATAGGTTTCTCAAATATTCATCATTCTAACATTTCCTAAACCTTGTAAAGGAAAATAGATTCCTAAATGATTCATAATTATATAACCAATACATCAGAGAGAAATACCTATTATTGAATAATCCATAAAAGAACATACTCATATCTTTTCTAGAGAAATAATATGGTTTGTATATTGAGGAACTTTAGGATTTTATGATATAGATTTATTTTAATTACTTTTATGTCTTGAGTTGTATGCTAAACCAAGATTATATTTATCTATACATAATACTGTATTAGTAAGCGATAAAGGAAACACTATCTTGGCTTGTGTTACATGCAAGAGTGACCTTCATCAATATCATACGTTGTATACAATACAGAGTGTCAATAAAGAAGTATATATTATTAAAATTTACTATATAATGGGATATAAACTAGTCATTATTGTCATGACCCTCCCTCACCAAGATGAGGAACGGGACAAAAAAATGTCACACCCTTCCTTCTTCAAGTTGAAAGAGAGATGTTGTCCCGCGATTCCTGCCTTAAATAGGATCCAGAGTGGCAACTTGAACAAATGATATAGAGTATCATGTAAATTAAAGGCATTACCCTTTTTTATAATATTGTGAGATAATATTGTAATCCCTAAACAACCTCAAAAGCCAAGAATATTGTAAAATACAATAATCCATTTCCACATGCATGTCTAAAATAAGATGATACAAAGTACAAGAAACTACAAAGGAAAGTACCAAATGGATATGAAAAGCAGCAACAACAACTCCCAACGCCCAAGCTAGTGAGGTTCAACAAGGTCCTCAAGAGCTACCTGGAAACCTAAAGGTAGATGTAAATACGTAGGGTGAGTATACAATTATACTGTGTAATGAAAACCAAAATCTCTCTTGCACAAGAGGAGATGCATTATAATGCCATGTGATAAATAGAGATAACCAAGGAACCTAGAAAGGAAACAATCCACCCTGTCTTATCAAGGCACACTCCCCAATTAATAGCTATCATGTAATATAATAGGAATATCACATCGATATTTTTCCACCACACACCACTTTCCCACTTGTTATTTAGGACACCATATGCATCAAACATCCCCTAGAAGCCTCACTACAATCCCACTACCTCCCAAAAAAAAACTATATGAGCTATCACCACATATCATGCTTGCAGACACCTAGGATACCAATTCCATGACAACAAAAACCTGGGAAACATCAACCACTGACATACCCGGATACATAAGGGAAAGAACAACCACTATCACACCCAAAGACACCTGGGATTCATCCTAATGACAATTGGGAGACAAATCTGCCTGCACACATGTGAGACAAACACCACAACACACATGATAGTGCTCAACATGTGTGCAGGCAGGTTTGTCTCCCAATTTTAATAAAACCCAATAACAAATCATTATACGTATTTGTAATAAAACCCACATCTCATTCTAAGGGTTCTAAAACGGACAACCAGCCCATACACAACCACTATCATTGTTGGAGTTGGTGGTCTAGAACCATCTTCTTTGTACTTTTTTCATTAATAAATGCCTTATCACATCATGATTGTTCATAAGCGTGATAATTCATGTGATAATGTACAAAGGACAACTGTTTCATTAATGGGTCATAGAGGATCCCTGCTATGATGAGAACTCAGAAGTGCAATAACACTGTTCTTGAATATATGTTCTATGGCCGGATGATGTTATTTGAGGGACACAGATAATACATGCCATTAGGTGTGAGGAATCGTAAAACATTGAGGCACCATATCATGGTGTGCGTCCTTGGTAATATCCAAGAGGATATTATGAGAACGAGACCCGCCAGTAAGAAATCCACATTTCATAGTATCATTGGATGTTACTATCTACGGACGTTTGTATTGGTCCTTAGACTTTAAGATTATTATTAATTGGTATTAAAACTCACACACTTATAAGTATTGATGAAAACTGTGATGACACACTGTTTGTAGCAAGGTAGGATACGTTGCATGCGTCATTAGTAGTACCGTATTAATAGATATTGGTAGAAAGGGTTTTTCCCTTCTATTCTATAACGAAAGTAGATATCTCATGCCCTTTGATAGAATTGATATAGCCTAAATAAATACATGGCCATGGAACGGTATGGGTGAGTTCAATTTCCGAAAGTCAAAGAAAGAATAACTGAGCACGTGGGTTGATGACACTAGAATGCCACCCGCTTGATTCAAGATATCATGAAAAAGGTATTATATTACACAGTAAGAATTTATATGAGGTGACACATAATTGCGGCATTAAATTCTTTTTCTATGGGAGCCTTGGCGTGTTGCTAGACTCTAACCTTGGACTTTAGGCGGGCTCCGCCTAATGTCATTGAGAAAGAGGCCTAGAGGGTCACACAATAAGTGTGTCTATGTATATCTGTTAAATATTAATTTAACAATTTAAATAATGATTATTCCCGACTCTGGTTTAATAATTATTTTTGGATGTCTGATCTTATTTATTTCGATACTAGTTATTTGAAAGAATATATTTTTGGGGAAATAATATATTTAGTAGTGAGTATTGAAGTTACATTTATTTAAGAAAAAAATAGTCATTACTCAAGGTCTTATAAATGTGGAAGAGGAAATAAAGGAAAGTGGAAAATAAAAGTACATGCTGTGTATATTAAATATACACTCCATGTAGTTTTAATGAAAAACAAGTACACACCATATATTAATTATTCCACGATGTGTAGTTTTTCTAGTCCTGATTTTGAGGAAATAATATCATTACTGTGATATTAATTATAATCTTTGTGGGAGCATGTCAAGGAATTAATAATTTGTCCTGGGGTTTTCAATAAGAGTTAATGAAATAAATAAAATGTGTAACACATTTATTTATTGTCATAACTCTATAACCTCAAAAAAATGATTATAAATATCCTCACTACCCCAACACTTTTTACCCAATCGTCGTGCACAACAAATCTGGAGAATTCTTTCAAAGCCAAAAGAACTCATTTCCATAAGAAAACTCTCAAGACTGAGAGACAATGGCGATCAAAGGTGGACAACACAAGAAAATGGTCTTCTATGCTAGCACCCGGAGATACCTTCGGTGACATCCGGAGATACGTGGCACACATGTGGATCACCGCTAGAGGAATCCTACACATGGATTCTACGACAGAACGACGGATCACAGGATCATGACTGGAGACATCGACAAAAAAGAATTCAACCAAGGTAATTCTTGTGAATTAATTAAATTAATTATAACCAACATATTGTGATCCTATCTCTATTGTTCTTAGATTCCATTTTATGTTTTTCGTTCCTCGTTCTATTCTAAAGATTCGACGTTTAACATCGTGACAGATCTCAGATTGAATGCTGTTTAACGTTAAAATTAAAGTTGGGCAAACCCACCAACGCGCTTCTGCTGCGCCCATAACCTACTAGTGGTATTAGGGTGGTCATATCGTTGATTATAATGATTTATTTTTTCATTGATATTTTACACATTTAATAATTTAGTTGTTTCAATTCATGTTTAATCATTCTGGATATATGAATCTCAAAATCTGTTCCTCCTCCCCTGTTTCTCGTTCACCTCAAATAAACGAATTTTTCTTCTAATTTTGATTAAAATAAAATAGGGGAACTGATACGGAGGAGCCAATAATTTCTGGTCATACAAAACCTGAATACACGACGTGTATTCGGAATTACATGTCGTGTAGTATAGGTTCATGCATCAGACTGGTCTGCCAAATCACGCCGTGTATTGATCTTATCTATGTCATTTATGAAACTGTGTGTTGACTAGGAACAGGTGGCACGTGGTTTCTGGATTACACGCCGTGTGGTCTAGCAGAACATGGTGTGTAGTCCTTTCGGGTTAGGGTTGGATCATGTACCACGTACACGCCCTGCCCAGCTAGAAATCGTGTATCACAGAAACAACACTGCGTGTGTCCCATTGTACATGTCGTGTACTCCGAAAATTTCCGAAATTCATTAACACGCCATGTCCCCAGGCATGTACTTCGGATGGACGGTGAATAAAAGTACACGCCGTGTAGAAGGAACTACACACCGTGTACTCACCCAAATTATGCAGATTTATTAAAATTTAGTATTATATTATACAAACCCTTGAGATGTGTACCATGGTGCAGGCTTAAAGATAAGGCACAACACGTGATAGATGTTTTTTATATATGTGATTAATTTAACATCTGCGTAATAAATGGGAAATCACCGGTTTTCCTCCAAGGCACAAGCTACATACAAGGATAATTTTAAATGAATTTATTTATTTAAAATTATGATGGATGAGAATCTCAAGGAAGTTTAAAAAATTCTTTAAGATAAAATGATTGATTAATTAAAGATAATTAATTGATTCGAGCGTGACTTATCGTAAAAAATTGATTAATGAATTGAAATGATGGTTTTATTTATGCGTAAATATCGTTGCATGTATGGATGATCATGAGCTAGACCGAGACCTTTGTATGTGAATGGTTTCCTTTAATTAATTTATTTAAATTAAATTTTTTGGCCTACAAGCCATCTCCTCATTAATATGTAAGGCTGATGTGCCCAAGGATTATTTTCTGTAAAATCCATTTTTACCTCTCACCTGCATGTGAGATAAATGCATATATAATGGATGGATCTCACAAGCTAGTGGAGGTTGCTCAAGTTAGGAGCCATGGTGAAAATAATCCAAGGAGATACAATGGTGGACATGTGGAAAGCTGTAAACATGAACCCAAAATGATCAAGGTGTTTCTCCCCTAGGTCTTCGGTTTGTTTATCAATCGCTAGATTAACTAACCAATAGAAAAAGCTCATGATCGTACCATTTATTTTATTTGTGTCAGTTTCACGGTTCATTTATTGTGGGTGTGTTGTCACGATCACACAATTAATGAATTAAACACGCATGCAATATGGAACTAAAGTAGAACCTGACTTATGCGTAAATATTATCATAGACATAGTTAATCACTTAAGTATATCCCAATTAATATTAACAGGCATGTAATAAAAGATATTAAATTGTAAATTTATGTATAAAGATAAAATCCCTTAGAATAAATATTAATTCGGTATAGCCTTCCATAATCTTGGATAGAATCGAACCATAGTTCAAAGTACTTGACCAACCCTAGTTGGGGTTCTTTCAATTAACGGGGAATTCTAATTCAAGGTTTTGGGTTGACTTGACTGGGTTCACATCAAGGGTTGACTACCACAGTAGGACTTGGTGTGACCGAGAGGCAAAGGTTGAGGAAATCCAAAATAAATGGATTTCAGGATTGGGGAGTCCACTCAGCGGATCAAGGAGATATGAGTTAATGCAGTTGGCATTTGGAATGACTATCTAAAACCCTTCATGTTCCTTGACCAACCCTTGTTGGGGTAATTAGAAGGGAAATATGGATCCTTTCCACTAGAATATTCAGGCAACAGAATATTCTGAATTCAATGGTGAGGGATATTGGATTTCGATAAAATAGTGTGAGACTAATAAGTATTAACTTATTTATTTGTCGCACTTTTGTAATAAAGTACTAAACCTTTTCTCATCATAATTTGTATAAATGGTAGGAAAATGACTTCAAACATATCATTACGAACCATACTTGAGAAGGAAAACCTTATCACTGGCATAAATTTCCAAGTGTGGCATAGGCGTTCATGAATCATCCATCACCACGAGAGGAAATTGTATGTGTTGGAAGATCCTGTTCTAGTTGCTCTTCGATCGGAAATTCTTCCCTTAACTCACTAGATAGATAAAGACATAGGGTGTGGCAAACCTATTGTCTTTATTGTGAATAAGATTAAGGACAAGGAAAAGGGGCCAAAGACTTATAAACAGTCAGAAGCCCCCGAGCACCGTCCCTCCAAGAAGGTAAAGATCCTGAGGTAGAGCAAGGAATGAGAGTCAGTGTGTTTTTCATGTTGAAAACAAGGCCACTGGAAGAGGAACTGCACCCAGGAGTGTCGGGACACTAAAGGTGAATTCGTTATCGAGTGTAATATTTCTATTTATACACATTGGGTATTTGATAAAGCTTGTGGGTGTCCCATCTTTATTCAAATAATAGAACCAAGTAGATTTAGAAAGATTTCTGGAGGAGAGGGGTATCTTCGAGCTGCCAATGGTGCAAGGGTGGTTGTGTGGGCTATTGGATATTACCACCTATCATTTCCAACTGGCATGGTTTTGGTTTTACAAAACTGTTTTTATGTGACTAGTGTTACCAAGAAAATAATTTCTGTATCTTGTTTGGATATGGATGGATTTATTTTCAAGTTTGGAAATAAGGGTTGTCTCTTTTATAATAACAATGTATGTTATGGTATGGCACATTTAAATAATGGGTTGTATGTATTAGATTATGAAAAAAAGTGTTGGAATTCGACAACGAAACAAACTCACATGACTCATACAATACCCAGTTGTGGCATCACCGTCTCGATCATGTGAAAGAGAGGTGCTTGAAAAATCTATTCCAAGATGGCTATTTAGACTCTACTGAGATAAAACCACTTTATAGATTTCATTCTTGTTTACAAGGAAAAATGACCAAGCCACTTTTTGGTGGACATGGTGAAATGGCCACAGATCTTCTTGGATTGGTACACACAGATGTGTGTGGACCATTTCCAGTAGAAGCTAGAGGTGGATATTCTTACATCATTACTTTTACTGATGATTTGAGTAGATATGGCTATTTCTACTTAATGGGGTATACGCCAGAGGACTTAGGGAAATATAAGGAATTCAAGAATGATGTAGATAATCAGTTTGGTAAGAAGATAAATCAACTTCGATCGGATTGAGGTGGAGAATATCGGAACCAAGAGTTCATCGATCATTTACGGGAGTCTGGGATTCTATCTCATCTCACTCCTCCTTATACACCACAGTGGAACAGTGTTAGTGAAAGGAGGAACCACACCATTTTGGACATGGTGAGGTTGATGATGGGTCATGCGGATCTTCTGTTATCCTTTTCAGGATATGCATTAAAAACTACAGTATACACATTAAACTGAGATCCAACTAAGGCGGAAAATGAAATTCAATCTGAGTTACGGAATGGAAGGAAACCCACTTTGTCGCACACACCTGTATGGGGATGTAAGGTGTTTGTTAAGGACTTATCAGGAAACAAACTAGCACCTCAAGGAAGGAGGTGTATCTTTATAGGATATACAAAGGAAACGAAAGGATATTACCTATATAACACATCGGACAAGAAAGTGTCTGTTGGGAGACAAGCCATATTTCTTGAGAGGGACCGCATTTTCAAGAAGGATAGACAGAGCACGATTGACTTCTATGAAGTTGATGCTCAAGATACACAGGAGTTGATACAGGAACAAGTTCCACAGGTCCCCATGGAAGAGGATCCAGAAACACAATTACTGCGTTGGAGCTCAAGAGAGGTAAGGGAACCAGAGAGATTTTGTGTCCTAGTCAATAAGGATGGTGAATCAATATTGTTGGACAGTGATGAACCTCTATCCTACAAGGAAGCAGAAAAAAGATCAGAAGCTATGATTTCTGAGATAGATTCCATGTATCAGAACTAAGTCTAGGTTCTGGTCGATGAGCCAGATGATGTAAAGATTATTGGATGAAATGGGTATTCAAGAGAAATCTAGACATTGAAGGTCAAGTTAGAACCTATAAATCAAGGCTAGTGGCTAAAGGATTCAAGAAGCGTCAAGGAGTTTACTAGGATGAAACCTTCTCGCCATTTTCAATGTTTAAATCCATATGAATCATACTTTCCATAGCATCATAACATGACTACAAGATTTGGAAGATGGATGTCAAAACATCATTCCTTAACACGAACCTTCAGGAAGATGTCTATATGACACAACAAGAAGGGTATGTGAAAACAGGTGAATCCAAATGGGTTTGTAGGTTGCAAAAATCCATTAATGGATTAAAGAAAGCATCCGGGTCCTAGAAAAATTGATTTGATGAAGCCAAAATGGAATTTGGGTTCATTAAAAATGAATGCGAGACATGTGTTTATAAACAGTTTAATGGGAATGTGATCATTATCCTAGTAGTATATGTTGATGATATATTGCTTATTGGAAACGATGTACCATTCTTACAGTCAGTTAAGGACTTATTTAACCAGTGTTTCTCTATGAAGGAATTGGGTGAAGAAACCTACATTCTAGGGATCATGATCATTCGTGATATATCTAAGAGGCTGCTTGGACTATGTCGGAGTACATATATTGACCAAATACTAAAGAGATTTAGTATGGAAAAATCCAAGAGGGGATTGTTTCCAATGTCACATGGCCTACATCTTTCTATGAAAATGTGTCCTCAAACACAACAAGAGAAAGGTTGAATGAGTATGATCCCATACGCCTCTGCTATAGGATCCATCGTGTATTCCATGTTATGTACCAGGCTTGATGTTTCCTATGCACTGAGCATGGTAGTTAGATATCAAGAAGATCCTAGATAAAAGCATTGGACTACTGTTAAGGCTATCCTTATGTATATGAGAAGAACTGAGGATATGATCTTGGTGATTGGAGGAGACCAGGAGCTTGTCATCAGAGGGTATACTGATGATGGTTTTCAAACAGATCAGAATGATCTGATGTCGCAAACTGGATATGTTTTCTATCTCAATGGAGAAGCTGTGAGCTGGAAGGAGATTAAAGTAGCCAGTTATTGCCGATTCTACAGTGGATTTTGAATATATAGCGGCTTCTGATGCAGCCAAGGAAGCCATATGGATTTAGAACATTGTCTAGGATCTTGATGTGGTCCCTAGGACTAAAGATCCCATTACATTGTATTGTTATAATACTACATCAATGGCTCTTAAAAAAGAACAAAGGTCACATCAACAGACAAAGCACATACTCTGGAAGTATAATATGTTGAGGGATTTATATAAAAGGGGTGATGTTGCAGTGAGAAGAGTGTCCATGGAAGGGAATGTGGTAGACCCCATGACTAAAGGCCTATCTCAGCAGAAGCATGAATATCATGTGAGAGCTATTGGGTTAATGGTTGTTAGCAGTTGGCTCTAGTGCAAGTGGGAGTCTGTTGGAGTTGGTGGCCTAGAACCAACTATATTGTCGTTTATTCATTAATAAATTCATTATCACATCTTTATTGATCTTATGCGTGAAATTGAATTTGATAATATCATAAGGACATATTTTTCATTAATGGGTCATAGCGGATCCCTGGTATGAAGAGAACCTGGAAGTTCCATAACACTATTCTTGAATATATGATATATAGCTGGATGATCTTATTTGAGGGGCACTAATAATACCATCCATTAGGGGTGAGGACTCATAAAACATTGAGGCACCTTCTCATGGTGTGATCCCTTGGTAATATCCAAGTGGATATTATCAGAATGAGACCCGCCTGTAAGAAATCCACATGTCATAGTGCCATTGGATTTTCCTAACTACGGATGTGTGTATTATTCCTTAGAATTTAATTTTATTATTAATGGGTATTAAAACTCATTCACTTAGATGTATTGATGAAAACTGTGATGACAAACTATTCGCAGCGAGGTAGGATACGTTGGGTGCGTCACGAGTAACACTGCATTAATAGATAATGCGAGAAAGGATTTGTCCCTTCTGTTCCAAATGAAAGTAGATATCTTCGGTCCTTTGATGGAATTGATATAGCCTAAATAAATCCATGTCCATGGTAATGTATGGGTGAGTTAAATTCAGGAAAGTCAAAGAAAGAATAACCGATCACGTGGGTTGATGACACTAGCATGATACCCGCTTGATTGGAGATTCAGGACAATGGGATTATATTACCCGATAAGCATTCGTATGAGGTGACACATCATTGTGGCATTAACTTCTTTCTCTATGGGTGCCTTGGCGTGTTTCTAGATGCTAACCATGTACTTTAGGCAGGCTCTGCCTAATGCCACTGAGAAAGAGGCCTAGAGGGTCACACACTAAGTGTGTCCATGTATCACAACTAAATATTAATATAACAAGTAAAATAAAGTTTATTCCCGACTGTGGTTTAATAATTATTTAAGGATGCCTGATCAAATTTATTTCGACACTAGTTATTAGAGAGAATATATTGTTGGTGAAATAATATATTTATTAGGGAGTAATGCAGTTACATTTATTTAAGAAATAAATAGTCATTTCTGAAGGTCTAATAATTTTTGAGGAGAAAATAAAGGAAAGTGGAAAATAAAAGTAGAGGTTGTGTATATTAAATATACATGCCGTGTAGTTTTAAGGAAAAACAAGTACACACCGTGTATTAATTATTACATGGCTTGTAGTTTTTCTAGTCAGGATTTTGAGGAAATAATATCATTACTGTGATATCAATTACAATCAGTGTGGGAGCATTTCAAGGAATTAATAATTCGACATAGGGGTTTTCAATAAGAGTTAATGAAATTAATAAAACACATAACACGTTTATTTATTGTCATTAGTCAATAACCTCAAAACACGATTATAAATATCCTCACAAACCCAACACTTTTTTACGATATCATTGTACACAACTATTCTGGAGAATTATTTCAAGGCCGAAAGATCCCCTTCCTCCAAAAACGCTCTCCAGACCGAGATACCAAGGTGATCGAATGCGGACATCGCAAGCGAAGGTTCGTCCACACTATCATCTGGAGATACCTTCAGTGATTTCCGGAGATATGTGGAACACATGTGGATCCCTGCTAGAGGAATCCTACACTTGGATTCTATGCCGCAATGATGGATCACATGATCATGACCAGAGACATCGACGAAGAAAGAATTCCACCAAGGTAATTCTTGTGAGTTATTTAAATTAATTATAACTAACATTTGATGATCCTATATCTATGGTTCCGGGATTCCCCCTTAAGTTTTTCACTCCGTGTTATATTCTAATGATTTTTCATTTTACATCGTGATGGATCTCGGATTGAACGTTGTTTTACGTTAAAATTAAAGGTGGGAAAACACACCAATGCACTTCCACTGTGCCTGGACCCTACACTCATTTCCATCCTGCATACACAAACACGCAACAACCACAACCGGAGAACAACCAATTTCTGGTAAAAAATCCCCTATTGTACCTATTCCCGTTATCATGTTCAAGTGATTTCATTTAAACATTACTTCACTACCAGGAAACTGATTGGAATATTCTCAATCCAAGACAAAAACATATGGAAAATAACCAGGCATCAATTAAATCATTCAAACTCGGTTCTCATGAATAGTAAAAAAAGAAAAGGGATCTGTGAGATCCCATGGTGTTCTAAAACCAATCCACAACCCAACATACAGGCCCTGCACCACCCTAGATATACAAACCAATACAACATGAGATCACATCCCCATCCACATAACCCAATAAACATCAACGAAAGAAACCATGCATACCACTAGAACAGACCAAGGGATTTTCTACATTTATCCATCACCATTTATGATGTCCCTTATTTTGGTTTAGTTATCTAGGGTGATCACACATGGATTATTATTTTCGTGCATCCATTTTATCATCCTTTTTTACATGATTAAATGGTTTCCATATTACGTCCATTAAATCACAAGATTATCAAAAAAACATTGGTTCACTAGTGAAAAATAATCAACCACCAAGGTCCACTATTTTCAGTTTCTTAAGCCCATACAATTGACAAAATTAAAAAAAAGATGATATAACACCTCATCATTATCATCATTAAAACCCCATTATTTTTCAGAATTCCATTTATTATCATAGTTATGGTTTGGTTTCATCTATGTCTAAATGGAAACATTATCAGACCCACCCCTCATGATGCACAATAAATAATAGATGAAGGACGAAACCCAACATAGTTGATCATGGATCAATGTTTTTATCCTCACGTCAAGAGTGTAGGGTTCATGAATTGGAGGAAAGGACAACTCAATGGATTCCTGGATGAGCGGTAAGACCTCCATCAAGGGTGCATGATTCATCTCTAGAGTAAGTCTCTAGGCGTACAATGAGAAATATAAAGGAAAAATGAAGATATGATCTTGATTTATGAAAAGGCCAAATGAAAAAAATCAGTGAGAATATTTTAAATTTCATGAAGTTCAGATTGAGAATTTTCCATGTGGTTTGGTAGTTTGAATTGTCGAGATTAGTTTTTATTTAATAATTCTCCTCATAGATGGTGAAGATAAGGACTATGATTTAATAGATATCCTTTAAATAGTCAAACCCCATGTAATAGGGGAGAACATGGAAATCAAAGGGAAAGGTATGATAATGAGAAAAAAGGACACAAATTTTGGTAACTGACGAGTCACCCAACTTACTGTGGTTAAAAAATAACTTATTGACTATAAATGGAATTATAAGGTTTATTAAAAAACTTTTACATAAAAAGAAACATTACTGGGGGTAGAACTAGAAAAAATAATAGGAAACTGGAAAAAAATGGAAAAGGGTGCGACATAGTTTGGTGAGACACCATAACGGTGCCACCAGTTCAGTGAGACAAATAAACTAGTTCTACCTTATCGGTGGATCAATTTGGTCAGAACAAGTTTTTAGCATACTCTTTAAGGTGTAACAGATGGGACCTAGGATACCCCAAACACTATAAATTTGTAAAAGTAGTGGACTAAGAGGGTCTAGGCCACTACATCAGATACCTCTCCAACTAATCACTTCCTTGAGAATCCAATATTAAACCTAAAGAGATAGGAGGGGTCTGAAAAACAACCGCATAATATACCACTAAGGGACAAACCACCCTAGAGTTGTCCTATAGCCAGAGTAACCTTGATATCTAAGAACATCTCTCTGTCATATATTTCAAAAACAACTTTGGCAAAACTACTGTTCATCCCCCCCCACGTGACAAAAAAACATATAAAGGTCACATTTTCAACACTCATGGAAAAGGGAGTGTGTTTTCCCATGTAAACGCAGTACCCACATTGAGTGGCACTGACTCACCTGAACGGGTTTAATCACATCCACCTTAACCCGTATTTCCTAGGGATCAGGTCCTCCCCTTCCCATAGTATGGAGTTTTCACACATATTCATAAAAAGGAAAAATACCCATCTCATAGTTAATTGGGTCAAGAATTATATCATAATCAAGTAGAAAACAATCACAAAACAAAACACAAAAATAGCTCTTGGTGTTGGGTACACGTCTATGCCTCTCATTCCTAGGTACTCTCCTAGAGGGCTCCATGCCTCCATAACTCACAAACCAAATAAATGGTTCATCCATGAAACTCTCTCTACTCATGATCTGGGAACCTCACTAGTTTCTCCATGAACATTGTAACATCCTCGATATCCTTCTCTCCCTGGTTAAGGATGTGAAAATCATCGTTTAGATACTGACAGAGCTAAGATAGATGGAAGTTGTTCTGGACTCTCAGTATTAACAGTGGTAGAACCCACTGATATTCTACATCGCTGACTCATCGTAACACCTCTATAGGTCTGACAAACATGGGAGAAAGATTCATCCCCTTGTCAATCCCTTGCATCCCACTACGGTTGGAGACCATTAAGAACACATGGTCCCCAACCTCAAACTCCAAGGGAATCCGTATATGATCGACATAAGACTTATGCATATCCTGAGCCACCTTAATCCTATCACTCACAAGATAAACCTTCCCCATTGTGCTCAACGCCACCTCCTGGCCAGGAACACCAGTTTCCCCAACATCTGCCCAGCACCTGGGAGAATGAAAAGTCCTTCCACACATGGCTTCAATTGTAGTCATCCCAATTGTAGTGTGACATCTATTATTGTAGGAAAACTCTAAATTAGGCACATTTTGTACCCACGATACCCTGAAGTCTAGAACACACTGGAGCAACATATCTTCCAATGTCTTGATGGTCATTTTGGTTTCCCATCCATCTTGTGGTGGAAAGAAATTTTTAGGAATAGTTGGGTTCCAAGGGAAGGATACAATCCCTTAAAAAGTCATGTGGTAAATTTTGCATCTTGATTTGAGACTACGTACTTCAGAAATCCATGTAGCCACACCACCTCATACAAGTACCTTTGTACTGAGGCATCCACCGCACATGACTCATTGATTTCCATGAAGTGAGCTGATTTCAACAACCAGTCTACCACTACAATGATATCATCTTATCCTCCATGAACCCCGGGTATTTTAATGAAATAATCCAATGAGTGCTAATCCCACTTACACTCTGGGTCTCCTATAGAATGAAATAAACCTCCTAGATTGCACTATTAAGCCTTCAACTACTGACATGCAATGCACTTTTCCGCAAACATTTCCACGGGTCATTTCACCTCAGGCCACCAAAACTATCCCCTAATGTAACATCCCAGGAAAATAATGAATATGAAATTTTCATATTAATTAATATTTGGGAATACAATATTTATTTTATTTTAAAGGGGATTCTTTTTTCTATGGTGTACCTGATACACAACAATAGGTTTCTTTGAAATCTTATGTTGCACATTATGTTGGGTCCCACTGAAAAATAAAAATATAATATTATTTAAAATGGTAGTAAATGCCAAGTAGTTGGATTGGAGGGAATGAAAAAAAACTAACCATATTATGAATAAACATGTTTTTTAATTTTTTTTTACATGTATCCTATAAATTTTAGAGGCTTAAAATCTTAATGAATCTAATTTTAAGAATAAATACTCTAATTATTAAAAAGGTTGATTTACCACCATTTGATGGTGAAGATTCATTAAATCTTGGTTTTGAAACTTTTATATGTTATATTTGACGAAATAAAATCATTTTTTATAATTAGGATTTCAAAATTTTCATTGAGTTAATTTTTGGTATTTTTCTTGTAAAATTCTTTTTTAATTTATAGTGAAAAATAATGTATTTTAATTGAAAAATGCCTTTTAAAAAAATTTATTTATATGGATACATTATCATTTTAATTGGTTTTAATGTGTAATTGGATTATATTTTTATCATTTAATTCAATATATTTCATTGTAACCTATTTTACTTTGAAATTGGATGTAAACAAGTATAAATATTTTGATTGTTATTATTTCCTAAAAAACACATTTTATTCAACGATAATAAATTTTAAATAAATTAATGAAAATTTTATGTTTTTAATATGGTAAAATAGACATCAATTTTTGAATTCATAATATCGAATATATCTTAGGCTGATTTGTTTTTATTTTTTAGAAAATCATCATTTTTTGATGAATAATTAAAACACTATGTAGTAGTAAAAAACTGGCTTTTTCATTTAAATAAATCTTTACTGCTATTTTTAATTGAATTTAAAAACACTAACATACATGGATGTTATTATAAAGTAAAATTCGGTTAAATAATATGAATTTATTATGCGGAATAGTATACTTTGACTTTTATTTACCGGGATTAAATGTCAATTTGGTAATTCAGGGTAAATATAATATTATAATAATATTAAATTACCCTAACATGTGTCTTTATATTATTGGATGATTAATTTTAATCAATGGGAATCCTTATGTTGTTTTTTTGACCCCATGGATCCACCTAAGAGTGAAAATGACACTTTTTATTAAATAAATTAATTTAATGAAAAAATTACATAAACATTTAACTTTCTGTAAATCAATTTTTACAAGGTGTAATATAAGTTATTTGTCAAATATTAATATTATATTTAAATTTAAACAATATAATACATCATGGTATTTTTTTTATAATTTTTAGACATCATATAAATAACATTATTTATGACACAATAATGATGGAGTGTTTACCTCATTAATGAATGATTTAAATAAATAAGATTATAATGATTAAAACAATATCCAAAACCTGTCCAATTCATATTGGATGATTTTATTTCTAACAAGAGTCATCTAATATTTGACTTTAATATTTTTATTACCTTTGAAAACTGAAACAAATTACATAATAAAATAATGTTTTAAAAAATTCCAAAAGATCCACTCCTCCCCCATATAAAAATCCCTCAACTCAAACCTATTTATCATACCTCTCAATCCCCATGTATTATCCAAAAATTTCCCAAAAAATATCTCAAGATCCCTTTTTTCCACCTATAAGCCTTACTCTAGGCATAGGGGACTTCAAGAAATCCATGTGGTTCAAACCCAAGGGAGTTACCAGATTTAAAGGCATCATCTTTTCATAGGTTTTTTTATTTTCTTTTATTATCCAAACCCCTAAACGCTTTTCATTCATTTATTTTATAACAAAACCGGTATCCTTAATATATTTTATTTTTTATGAGAGGTATTTTAAATACACTTACCCACACCTACATCTAATGGGTAAAGAACATACTGTTTCAGTGGACGACGATCTACTGCATCACGAAACATTGACTGTTCGATCTTCTCCAACCACCTCATATGGTGTAAATAATGGTTCCACTGTATTTATATGTTATATATATTATTTTATATGATATATCTAATTATTATATAAATCACTATTAGAACATACCATTATTCTTTTCAGGTTGTATATATACGATAATATATTTTAGGAAGTGCATACTACCACCCCCTCAATGTGATATGACTCGTTCATACCAAATAAGGAACCTATAAATTATGCTGTTAATGAAAATATTTAAAGTATATAAAATATTATATTATAATACATTTATTATATAATAATTTATAATTAATATTTCATTTCTTTAAAATTAAAAAAATCAATGAATGTAGCGTTTATGCGTACGTACTGCTTGACATCTCAATGAAAGCTGCATTTCATTTATTATGTACAAATGTTATGGAATATTCTAGATACATATATAATGGATATATATTTGATATATATGGTATAAAAATAAATAATATCATCATGTAGATAATTCACTTTTGACCACATGGATAAATTTCAATTATAACAAGTTCATTTTTAACTCATATTCTGAACATCGACAAAATGTATGATATTAACTCAAATAATTATTAATTTTTATAGAATGGTAATATGTGATATAAAAATATAAATTAACCTTAAAAATTATCAGAAGAAATTATATATTGATATAAGGTTATTATTTTTGATGATCAAGGAAGAAAATAGTCATGTCAGATACAAGGTGATGGGTTTTTTATCTCACTTTTAATTCCATTATGTTTCCATTGTTAGATAGTTAGTTTTTGCATGTGGTGTATTTTGCACTTCGACTGGACATATATTATCCTTGTTCTCTTTATATTCATGGTTTTATGTGATTTATTTTTCGATTATTATCTTTTGGTCATACAAATCGATTGATTACACCGTTGTAAGTGGTTTTCATCTCACTTTTTTATTCCCGTGAGATTCATGCAATATTTAAAACTATTTGCTTTTTTGTGGTGTATTTACTACCCATTATTGTATCCATTGTTTAATATATATCAATTTATGGGAATTTACATGTTCATTTTATTATCCTTCATTCATGGGGTATTTCTTTTGTATGTTACCATATCTGTAAGGGTACCTTCCACCTTCATCTTTTAGTAAAATACTTATTTATGATATGTCTTTTAATTTACATCTTCTTGTGTTGGGATTTGATATTATATATCCTTATTTCTATAAACTGTATGTCAATGTGATGTGATACCCTTTTTTCTCTCATCAACTCATTTTTTTAATTTTAATGTCACGTCGTTGGGCGGTAAAATTTATGTAAGGGAACTTCTTACCCAATTTCAATTCTTTGGGTTAAACTTCTACTTCTAGATTATGTCATGCGATGAATATATGATAATGAAATATTATTGATTTACACTTAACTTCCAGTTATATTTTGTGTAATATTATTTTTCACACATAATTATGTCAATGATTCTTATTAAGTCAAAGGATATGATATTTTCATGGGACATTATCTCAATTTACATTCCATTGAGTCTTATTCATTATTATACAACAATTATTTTTTAAATGGTGTATATACTACCATTTGACATATTATATCACTAATATACTTATTCTCATGATATTATATTCTTTGATTAATGTTATTCCTAAAATATATGTATTCATGCGTCTCTCATTTGGTTAAGAACTCTTTAACTAAAATATCATTTCAAATGATTTAATTATTTATTCTTCTTAATATTTCTCAGAATTTCCATGTTTTATAAATAGTTTTAAGGATTAATTTATATGGAAATTAATGTTTTAAAATGTTAATTACTTTTTAAGTTTCAATGTGGTATGAGAGACTTTGATTTAAAAATCTCATTATTAAATGGTTTTTAAATGGTTTGATAATGCATTGATTATTTTAATATCTTGAAATGATATATTGTAATTCCATTATAGAAATTTTATCATTCCATAATTATTTTTTATGGGTTATAAATATGTTGGGGTTAGTGGGAATTGTTCATGTATATGGGTGGTTCCATGATAATCCTAGTGTGGGTGATCCCAAGATAGCACTCCATTGCATTGGGTTACATGACAGTGGTAATGGCCAACGTTTCTCCTAAGAGATTTAGGGAATGTACTATGATTGGTATTTCAACATAAATACCTATGTAGATATGATATCTATAATGTATGATTTTCATTTATGTCACATGTCACCTTTATGATTTATTATTTCAGTGTGTTATTCAAAAAATCTTATTATTTCTTGAGGTATGTAATGATTGTAAAGGATTGTTTCATTTATTTTCATTTATTGATGCGATAATATTTTCATTCCTTATTTTATAACCCTTACTGAGTTTTTTATGAAAATCCCATGTTTTGAAATGTTTTTCATCGAACATAAAGATGAATAGGTTCAAGGATGGGATTATGGAAATGTCATGCTGTCTAAAACATAGAACATTACTTGTTTCTTTTTTATGTGTTTTTATATTATGAAAAAATTGGTTACTGAGTAGAAGTGTATAATTTTTAATTTGTTAAATACAATTTAATAGTTATGATTAAATTCAAAAAAAACTGTAGACATGAAAAGATCATGAATGTTAATTCTTGACATCAATCAAGATTATGTAAATTCTAAGGATGGGGACAAATTGTTGGTATCTGAGGTCGGTTTAGATAAAAAAATATGATAGGGTGTTATTTAAGAAAAAGTAAAATATCCATAATGGTTAGAATATAATAACTATTTATAGTTATTTATATGTGATAAATGTTTATTACATTTTGGGTTGAAAAAACAGTGGAATTAGATAACCTTTCAAGCTAAAACTTGTTATGTTTATTTTTGAGGAATTTATCTCACTTTTTTTTAGAATATTATGAAATTATATAAATTTTTAAAAGGACAACATGAAGAATATGTGTCAACCTATCGCATTAGAAAAATATATGGGAATCAATTCTACAACCAAAGTGCGATTGGGATTTATTGCTAACCACTGGACTACATGACGTCCCTGATTAGTATGACTATATATTTTTAGTTAAATGATTTTATGGATCATGAATAAGTTGACTTGGCATCTTATGTCTTATCAAATGGGCATCCATATTATATGAAAGTAATTTGGTTATTAAGTGATAAGGGTTATTTTTGAAGACAATAGCTCTTTTGGGAACAGTATATGCTTGTGGAAAACAAAATACTATGGGATTTAATTTGTGGAGTAATAGTTGAAATATTATTTTGGAAGAATCTATGTTTTTATTGTGGACATAAAGATATTTGGGTTAATTATTTAAATGATTAACCTATCATGGTTAATATGTGATAATTTAATTACAGTTTAGTATGAGACATTATGAGCAGTTGATGTTTATATAGATAAATATTAAGATTTATTGTTGATGACTATGTGATTAAATACTTATCATTTTGGGTTTCAATATTAGTTTGGATTATTTTTAAAAATTTTAAGGACAATTTTGTATTTAATGTTTTTTCATGAAATTTGGGTATTGTTTTTTGAATTTTTTATATTTAGAGTAATACTTATTTTTAGAAATGATTATCCTTTTTTCGGGATTATATGATCTTGTACTAACCAATTTTGGTTTTGGATAATGTCTAATTAAATGGAAAATATATATTTCATCATCAGTGGATTATGTGATTGTCTATAAGTTGATTCTAGGAATTTATATGTGACAATATAATCATGAATACTCATCGTTTGGAGAAAGATGAGCATGTGGTAGAAATTTTTTATGTGATGAAAGTCTACATGTCATGTAAGTAAGTTTCTTTATGTTCTTATTAAATATAATAAATAAATTCTCCATAATTATGAAAAGGATCATAAAACAAAAAAAATTCCATTTAATTTTCCTACCTGGAAACCAATGGCCATTTACCCATCCCAAATATGTGGTTTTTTTGTTGTTAACTTTCTCCTAATCATGTATTCTATCACTCTACATCAAAACATGACACTTAGTTTCTCCTCCATATCCATGTTTTCATTGAATCCAAATATGGGTTATATCTGGTGACCATTTTACTTCTCTATATTTCGTATAATGTGATTATATTATTTACTCTTACTAAGTTAGACATTCAATGAATATTCCAAGCCCAATTTTAAAATTAGGAGGACACAATTTTTAAAAGGGGGAAGGATGTAACATACCAAAAAAATAAATAAAATTACATTTCCAAATTTATTAATATTTATAAAATAAATATTTATTTTACATTATATGGGATTCTATGATCGATAGAATACCTGATATGAAACAATAGGTTTCATTGAAATCTTATGTGGCACACAACATTGGGTCATACTAAAAAATAAAAATATACCATTATTTTAAATTGTAGTTAACGCCTAGACATTGTATTAGAAGGAATGAACAGAACTAACCATATTATTTTTAAACATGTTTCTTAATTGTTTTTACATTAATCCAATAAATGTTAGAGTCATAAAATGTGAATGAATATAATTTTAAGCATAAATACTCTAATTATCTAAAAGGTCGATTTACCACCTTTTGATAATGAACACTAGTTAAATATAGGTTTGGCCACTTTTATATGTTCTATTTGAAAATAAAAAATTCTTCTTTAGAATCAAGATATCAAAATTTATTTTTGGGTAATCTTTTGGTATTTTTCTGAAAAAATTCTTTTTAAATTAATAATGAAAAATAATGTATTTTAATTAAAAACATCCATTTAATATAATTTTTTATATGTCTTGATTATCTATAAAATTGGATTTAATGTTTAATTATATTATATTTTTACCATTTAATCTATTATTTATCATTGAAGTAATTTCACTTTAAAGTTGGACATAAAAAGTGTCAATCATTTGATTGTTTTTATTTGTTAAAAAAACATGTTTTTTATTTTGACAATGAGAATTAATTTTAAATGAATTAATGAAACATATATGGATTGAATTTTGTAAAACAGAAATAATTTTTTAATTTGTAATATCAAATATAGTATAGGCTCAAATATTGGTATTTTTCTGAAAAACGTCAATTTTTGAGGAATAGTCAAAACAATGAGTAATAGTTAAAAATAGACTTTTTCATTTAAATGAAATTTTATTACTTTTGTGAATTGAATTTCAAAAATATGACATCCATGGTTGTTATTAGTATGTAAAATGTGGATCAATAATATGAAAATAATTTTTTTAAATAGTATCGTTGGCATTTTATTTACCACGGTTAAAGGTAAATAGGGTAATTCAAGGTACAAAAAATATTATAATAATATTAAATTACCCTAACATGTATCATAATCACATAGGTTGATAAATTTACGAAACTGGGAAAACTTGGGTCGATTTTGGGAATCCTTGGAGGAACTTATGAGTATTAATGACACTTTATATTAATTAATTTAAAGTAATGAAAAAATGACATAAACATATATATTTAGTTAATCAAATCCTACATGGAGTATTATAAGTTATCAATTAAACTATAAATATTAATTTGAAATCCAATAAAATTTTACACATCATGGTAATTTCTCATTATTATTTAACATCAAATAAATAAAATTATTGATGAATCAATAATGATGTAGTGTTTACCTCATTACTGATTGATTTAAATAAATAAGCTTATAAAGATTAAAATAATATCCAAAACAAATCCAACTCTTATTGGATGATTCTATTTATAACAATAGTCATCTTATCTTTGATATTAATAAGTTTTTGACCTTTAGAAACTGAATCTCATTATATAATAATATAATATTATCAAATATTTCAAAGGTGACCCTCCTCCCCATTATAAAAATACCCCACCTCTAACACATTACTCACACCTTTCAATCCCATTTGGATCGTCCAACCTTTTCCAAAATATTCTCTCATGAACCCACTCTTCCACTTAAATTCCTTACCTTAGGGAGAAGGGGCTTCAAGAAATTCTTTTGGTTAAAACCAAAGGGAGTTACCCGATTTAAAGGTAATATATTCTATAAAGTTATTTTATTTTATTTTACTTATACAACTGACTAAACTATTTTTATACATTTCATTTATAAAAACACCAGTATCCTAAATTTATAAGATTTTATTATGAGAAGTATTTAAACTACACTTACACACACCTCCATTGTATGGGTTATGAACATACACTTTTTGTGGATGACGAACTACTGCCTCACATATTGATGATTGTTCAATCCTATATAACCACCTATCTTGGTGTAAATTATAGTGGAACTATATTTATTTATATATATATTATTTTATTTTATCTCTAATGATTCATTAATCTACTTTTAGTTCAAACCATTATGATTTTCATGATGTATATTTACGATAATTTCAGTGGAGAAAGTTTAGAATACTTCCCCATCAATATTATATCACTCGTTAATACCATTCATGGAACATATAAAAGATGTTTATAATGAAATTATATAAATGAAAGTAGCATTCATGTGTACGTACGACATACCCTCTCCATGAATGGTGAAATCCATTTCTTATGTAAAAATTTTATCGATTATTTTAGAGACATATATACTAGCTATAAAATATATATATTATATCTAAATCATGAATATAATTCTTGAGATAATGTACATTTTGCGACAAGGAAAAATTTCAATTATAACAAGTTCATTTTTATCTAAAATTATGAAAATCGACAAAATGAATGATATGAACTCAAATAATTAATAATTGTTATATAATGGTTACAAGTGATATAAAATGAATAATAAACTTTTAAAATTTTCTAAACCAATTATAAATTGACATAATTTTATTATTCAACAAGAAAAATGAACAAACAAGTTATGTCAGACACGAGGTAAGGGTTTTCTTATCTCACATTTAATTCCATTAGTTTTCTTATTGTTCGAAACTTATTTATTGAATATGGAGTATTGTGAACTGCCATTTGATATATATTATCATGATTCAATTTATAATCATGGTATTTTGTGATTCATTTTGAGGTTCTTAACTTTGGGTTATATGACTCGATTGCATACAATGTATTAAGAGGTTTTCATCTCACTTTTTTATTCCTGTGAGATTCATGCTATATTTGTTACTATTTCCTTTTGAGTGGTGTATGTACTGCACATGATATTAATCATTGTTTAATATAATTAAATTTATGGGTATTTACATTTTCATTGTATGATCCTTATTTCATGGGGTTTATGTTTTGTATGTTTCCAAATCGATGAGGGAACCATTTGCATTCCTCTTTTAGTCAAAGACTTATTTTAGTTATTTATTTTAATTTACATTATCTTTTGTTGGCATATTATATTCTATATCATAATTACTATAAATTTTATATCCATGTTATGAGATAACTTTTTTTCTCTCATCATCACATTTTCTAAATTTTTATGTTACGCTGTTAGGCTGTCAAATTTATTTATGGGAAGTACTTTACCCAATTTCAATTCATTGTGTTAAACTTCTAGTTCTTGATTGTGTCATGCTATGAATATGTGTGAATGAACTCTGATTGATTTACACTTAATTTTCACTTATATTTTGTTTATTCTTATTAGTCACACATAATTATGTCTTTGATTTGTCTTCAATCTAAGGATATGATCATTGCATGGGACGTTATCTCAATTTTCATTCCATTGTGACTTATTAGTGGATATAAAACAATTCACTTTTATATGGTATATAAAATTACCTTTTACATATTATATTATGAATCTACTTAGTCCCCTATTATTATAAGATTTGATAAATTTTATTCCATAAATATTTGTTGTCAAGTGTCTCTCATTTGGTTAGGAACTCTTTAACTAAAATATCATTTTAAATGTTTTAAATATTTATTCTTTTAAATCATTCTCATTAATTTCAATTTTTGAAAAATGTTTTTAAGGATTTATTTATATGGAAATTAGTGACTTAAATTTTTAATTCCATTAAAATATTCAAAGTGGTATGGGACACTTTGTTTCAAAAATAACATTATTAAAAGTGTAAAATTGTTTTGAAAATTGTTTTGAAAATCATTGATAATGTCAATATCCAGAAATGATATATTGCTATTGAAATGTTGGAATTTTATCTTTCCTTTATACTTGTTTTATGTGTTATGAATATTTTATTGTTATTGGGCATTTTTCACATATATGAGTGGTTTCATGATAAACCTAGGGCGGGTTATCCTGAGATTTCTCTTCAATGCATTGGGTAACGTGATAAAATTAATCATTAATGTTTATCCTAGGAGATTTCGGGAATATAATGTGATTGAAATTCAAACGTAACACCATTTTTAGATATGATTGATATAATGTTAGTATGATATGAATTCCACAAGTTTTCATTATGATATATGATTTCTGTGTGTTATTCATACACCTTTTGATTTCATGTGGAAATTTATGTTTGAAAATTCTGGTTTCATTGATTTACATTTATTGATGGGATAATTTTATCTTTCTTTATTATATAACCCTTACTAAGCTTGTTATTCTCATCCCATGTTGTGAAAAGTTTTTCACAGGACTAAATGTTGAATAGGGTCAAGGATGGGATCATGGAAAAATCATGATGTCTAAAACATGGAACTAGACATGTTAATTTTTTTAAGCATTTTTATTTTATAAAAAAATGGATACTGTGTTGAAGTGTCTAATTTTTAATTTTAGAAATGTAATGTAATTGTTATGGAAAATTATCTAAACTCTAAGCATGAAAATATCGTAAATGTGAATTGTCGAATTAACTCAAGATTATGTAATGTCTGAAGTAGGTTACATATAACTAATCCCTTAATACATCTTGGAAACACTTGGGTGTACCACTAGGGGGTGTTATGGAACTGACAGATAACTCCGTAACGAATCGTCTCTGGGAAAAACAACTTCCCGCAGAAAATAATCTGATTCCAATAATCTTCATCCCATCATCCGAAAGAATTTCATTTGGTAACATGATCACACATCAGATTAGCCTCTAAGTCCCCCATTAAGACTCCTCCATCGGTTGTACTATGGATGTTTGCACTGTCATCTGGAAAAACATCCTCTGCCAACCTCAACTATCATACTTACATGTAAAGAGACTAAATCCTCCATTGATTTCCAAGAAACCATTGACTCCCGAACTACATCCTTTTGTGACTTCGGGCTCAAATAATTGTCCACCACATTCCCCATTCCTAAAGTGTATGATATGTCAAAGTCATGGTCCTAATGAATCTATTTCCCCCTTCACTACTGCAAGTTCAAGTCTCATTGGGAGAAGACATTCATAAAGCTCTAGTGATCTATGAAGACAACAAAATGTTCCCAGGTGAGGTAAAGCTGCCAAAACTTCTGCGTAGACATAATAAATGCATGCTCAAGGTCAAGGGTGGCTTAGTTATGTTCATGAGGATGTAATTTCCTAGACCCATTAGGGATCACTCCCTACAGATGCATCAAAACACATCCTAATCCAATCCCTGAAGCATCATATAACTATTCAAATGTTACCCCTGCCATTAGAAACCTCGGTACATGGGCACTAATGATCTTCTCCTTCAGATAAATGAAATCCATATAGAACTGATCACTCTTAATGAAAGCCTAGTTGTTCTTGGTCAATGCTATCAAAGGAACTATAACTCAAGAGAATCCAGGAAAGACCCTTTGGTAGTAACCTACTAAAACCAGAATACTACATACCTCTTCCATGTTCTATAGATATTCCAAAGAAACTATTACTTCAACCATTGACGAGTCCAATTCTATTCCCTAACATGCCACCACATGTCCAAGGATGTTCTCCCTCAATTCCATAACATGCACCTGGACAACATTCAATAGAGATGGTTGTGTCGGAGGACATCCATAACTATCCTTATATGTTTAGTATGATCCTCCTATGACCATGAGTAGATCCCAATGTCATTAAAAAATGACTATGAACCAGTATATGTTTTTATGGAAAATGGAGTTCATGATCCCCATGAACATGGTTGGTGCATTCGTAATGTTGAAGGACAAGACCATGAATACGAATGCTTATATATTCCCTTGAAAATAGTCTTAGAGATGTAAATATATTTCACCCTCAACTAGTGATATCTGGATTGCTGGTCAATCTTAGATAACCAACATTCTTCCTTCAACAGGTCAAATTATTCATTGATCCTTTGGAGGGTGTAATAGTTCATGACTATCACCTGATTCAGGTTTCAGTAGTCTAGACATACCATGTGACCATCGTCTTCCTTCTTTTCAAAAAAGACTGAAGCCCCCCAAGGAGACACGCTCGGTTGGATAAAACCCTTCTTCTTTCAGTCATCAACCTGGATCTCAAAATCTCACAACTCTGAAGGCACCATCCAATAAGGATCCATCAAAATCATATGGACATAGTGTTGCACGTCTATCCTGAACTCCACATCGTGTCAATGGGGTAGAGTCTCCACATCTCTAAGGAAGACGTCTAGGATTCTTTGACGATCCCTTTTACATCCACTATCATTGTGTCTTTTGAATCCACCAATAGATCTGCTAAAATGGAAATAAGGGGCACCACTCGCTGGAGGCCCTCCTCGCTACCACACTCACCAATGAATATTAGACATTGACTGGTTATATCTAAAAAAATACCCTTCTCTAGATGCCGTATATAATATTATGAATGTAAAATAGATAGTAGATGCCTAGGATGACATTGTATGGTTGCATTTGTAGTACAAAAATATCCCACCTAGACTGATGTGGCCCCAACATTAGACTGAATCCTTGAAAATCATCAAAAAGGATTTCCAGACCTCCAACTAGTGTACTCAACACCAGAGGCATGGAGAGTCTCTTTACATTTATTCCCAAGGCATGGGATAGACTAAGATAAAAAAAATTGTCTGATGCTTTTGAATCAAACAATACATAGAAATATATTACTAAAAAAACTGATCCTCCCTCGAACGACCTCCAACACTATGGAAACTGGTTCCTCGGCATTGTGCAACTAACCACATAGAGCTCCCCTTCCTCTAGGATATCGACCACCTCTCTGACCACTCACCAGTTGAGGTACCGGAATATCTCTTAGAGGTCGGCTCCTCTCACACCATCCTCCATCGATGGCATGGGAGATCATTGTCCAGGTTGTTGTTGTTGATAGGGTTAGGTTGGAAAGTGATGCTGCTGAGGTGGGCGTTGAACATCCCCACCTCCACTCTACTGAATGCATTCTGGGTACTGATTCTGAAGATTCCCACAGCTACCTTAGATAAAGAACCTCTGTCCTAAGCTCGTACAGTAAGGGAAAGGAATGGTAGATTGAAACAAGAATACATGGACTTACTCCCTGTCTGCTGAAACATGGATGTCCCTAATGCTGGAGGCCTACTGGTGACAACCTTCCCCTTTGATGAGCTCAACTAACTCCCCTATTGCAGTACACCTCCCAGAGTGAGCATCCTATCCACCACATCAGCCTTATTTTGAACATCCATGTAAATAAGTATAGTGAAGGGAGTAACAACATATTGGAGAGAAGGTCAGAGTGCCTCCTCTATGCGCCTTTCATCTGAATCTACTTCTGGAAAGTTATTTGATGAAAAATGAAGGAGGTACATGATCTTGATCCCAAACTAACACATTTACATCCTCCAATGTTAGAGGGATAGGTTCTCCTTGATCTTTTTATCTTTAATTCTGGAAGAGAGGAATTATTCCTAGAACTCCCTCCTGATGTCAATCCCCGAAACCTCAACCACCTTATTCTCCATGAGATAGAGAATTAATGAATATTTCGCCATTCCCCACATCTTGATTACAACCAGAAGAACCCATTACTCAGCCAGAGCCTAGATCTAATTAAAATCTATCACCAACTCCTCAAACTAGTTCTTCATCTCTATGTCTGAGACGCTTCTCTCATTCTTCCCCAAGGTATGCCACTGAAAGGAATAATACGTCTTCTACCACTATTCTTCCTCCTCCTCTCAATCAGCCTTTTAATAATCATCCAAATCAACCTCCAAGGCCTCAATTTCCTGCACTACTCGGGGACGTCGTCTATGTTCCATAGATTCAAGGTAAATAAGGAAATGCCTAATCACAAGTAGCGTAGAGGATCTCTTTTAAATTTTTCTTAAACATGTTATTCATTAAGAACGACCATAATATCCAGAAAACATAATAACACAATTAATTATGATGCATGTACCATTCCCAGGGCCTCTACCTTAAAATCAGTGTAACCTCACTTGGTCACTTGGTAGGCCCATTGTCCTTGCATCAGATCACAGGGGGCCTAAAATCCTGTGTCATATTCAGTCTTCCCCGGAAAATTTCATGCACCATGATTTCCTAACACTGTCTCAATAACATCCTATAAAATTATTACTCCACCAAACCCCTAAATCTATTCTATCTCTCAACCATAACATTTTATATAATTTTATCATGTCCCATGATCAAATATATGTAGAAAGTGACAGAAAAATACCAAACTCTTCCTTATTCTTGTAGAATGAGAGATGATGAGCCCCGAGCCCCACATTCAATTGGGCCCAGAGTGGAAAATAGAACCAAGGGTATAGAATATCCCCTAATAAGAAAGGAATAACCATTTTTTATAAGATCTAATGATAAGATGGTAAAACCCAAAAACTCCAAAATCTGAGAATACAGTAAATCCCAGTAATACATTCGAACACGCATGTCTATGAATAGAACATATAATGTACAAAACTATCCAAAGGGATGTACCAAAATTAATGGAAAAAAAGTAACAAAAAATCCCAACACCAAAACTAGTAATGTTCGGCATGGTCCTCAAGGTCCTCGTATAATCCTAAAAGCAGTTTTATATATAGAAGGTTAGTATATATGTATAATCAATAGGGAAAACCAAAAGCTATTGTCCATAAGTGGGAAGGAATTCTAATGACCTATGATAAATATAGATAACCAAATCACTTACCAAGGAAACTATCCACCTTGCCTCACTAAGGAAAACTCCCCAAATATCGCATGTCAGGTAATGTAATAGCAAAAGCACATAAATATTTGGGTACCCTGGACCACTTTTCATTGGTTATTTAGGACATCCTACAAATCAAACATCCCCCACAAGTCTCATTGCAGTCCCACAACTAGAATAACTACTACATTATAGTATATCACCATGCATCCCACCCACACACACCTGGGATTCCATAACCATGCCCTGAAACACCAAGGCTAGAAAAAACATTCCCATGTCTGAAGATTGCTAGGCTATAACAACTACTGTCACATCCAAAGACACCTGCACATTATCTTGAATACCCATGGGAAACAAACCTGCACGCAACCACTTGGTCCAACCACCACAACACACCCTGCCTGAAGATTCTTATGTAAAAATAAAACATAGGTTGTCACAGCATACCAAAATATTTTAGGATAACCGAGAATGTAGGGAAATGGAGCTTATACCCATCCACTTTTAGAAACGTTGGAAAAAACACCATCCCTGATTTAATGGTGGTGTTAGACACAAACTGCTTTTATTGGGTGGGGAGTGTATAAGAAATAAATCAATAAAAAATATACATATAGGTAATCAACCACTAATCCCATGCTAAGTGATCTGAAGTAGACATCCATCCCATAGACAACCACTCGCATTACTATCCATACATGCACATACACACAACATCCAAAACCAGAGAATTAACCATTTCCAGTAAACAATCCCCCACAATACCCATTCTTGTTATCATATTTGAGTGATTACATTTAAATATTCCTTAAATACTAGTGAACAATCAATCATAACCCCATGACAAGACAACAACTGAACGAAATCAACCAAGAAACAATTTAAGCAGTACCACGTGGTTCTCTTGAAATGGGACAACAAAAAAGGTATATGTGAGATCCCTCGAAGTACTAGAACAAACCAAGACCCAACATAATAGCTCTGCACCTCCTCATATACTCAACCCAATATAATAGAATATCACATGCCAATCCATGTCACCCAACAAGAATAAATTATATTAACCATGCATACCATGAGAACAGAGCAAGGATGTTCTTAGATTTAGCCATCACCATTTATTCTATCCTTTATTTTTGTCTGGTCAGCTGGTGGGATCATAGAAGAATTTTTATTTTTGGGAATTCATTTTATCATCTATGTTTATATGATTAACTAGTTTCTATAATATAGTAATTTAGTAAATAGATTATCTATAAAATAGAGCTTCATTAGTTCAAAAAAAAGGCCACAAAAGACTAATATTTTCAATGTCGTAATCCCATACAATTCAGAACATAAAAATAGAGACGAAATAACACCTCAATATCAATATCTTTCACACCCCTTCATTATTTGAAAGTATATCTATTATCTTCACTGTGGGTTGGTTTCATCTTTATCCCTAGGGAAACATTATCACACCCACCCCTCATGATGTACATTAAAGAGAGATAAAGGAAGAAACCATACTTGGATGATTATGGATCGATCATTTTATCCTTGTGTTATGCACATAGGGTGTGTCACTTGTATGAAAATACAACTCTAGGGATTCAAGGATGAGTGATAATAGCTCCATCATAGGTGCATAATTCATCTCTGGTTTAAGTCTCAATGAGTAATCAGTGAAATAGGAAGGAAAAATGATGAGAGGGTCTCGACATAAGAAAAGTCCAGATTATAAATTCAGGGAGATGATTTCATAGTAAGTGAAGTCAAATCCTATCTTGTTCATGTTGATGGGCAATTTCACTCATCGAGAATAATTTCTATTTAAAAATTCTCCTTAAAGATTGTGTAGATAAAGATTGTGAGTTAATAGATTTATTCTAAATAGAAAAATCCCACGTAACAGGGGTGAAGTTTGAAAACACATAGAATGGCGTGAAAATGAAGAATAAGAAACATGTTTTAGTTACAAATGGGTCGCCCGACAGTTGGGGGTTTAATATTTTTTTTACATTCATTAAATGGATTTGAAATTGGTTTTTAAAAACATTTACATCAAAAGATACGTTACCAGGGGAGGAACTAGAAAAAAATCATTGGGAATTGGAATAAAAATTGGAAAAGGGTGGGATTCCATTTGGTGAGACACCGTAATGGTGCACTATTTTGGTGGAACTATTTGGAGGGATTGAGTATATAGAAAACACATTAATGAGTCACTGATGGCCGCCTGGATACCCCAAAAACTATAAATTTGGAATAATAATGGACCAGGAGGGTCCAAGACACAACAGTTATGAATAGAAATAAACACATTTTGAATTTTATTTAATATTAACATTCATATTAAGTATTTTCAAAACATGATATAAGAACAAAAACAATTTTTTAGGATAAAAGTAGTATTTTCTGAAAAAAAAAATACAGTTTCCACCTTTTGATGCCACACCCATATTTCATTTAATTTTTTAAACCATTATATATTACATTTGAAAAAATAAACTTCATATTATTAATATGAACATAAAAATTCTCATTTTTTTAATTTTTGGTATTTTTTTGATAAAATCCATTTTTAATGAATAATTTAAAAATACTGCATTTTAATTCAATACTTCCTTTTTTATCTAATTTATTTATATAGTTATATTGTATTATTAATTGGTATAAAAGTGTAATTAGATTATTTTTATATCATTTAATACAATTTACGTCATTTGAATTAATTTTACATTCATATTGGACATAAAAAAATACAATCTTTTGATAAGTTTTTACTTTTAAAAACCCTATTTTTTGTGTTAACAATGAAAATTAGTTTTAAATTAATTTATCAGAATTATGTGTATTAATTTATTAAAAATGAATTCAATATTTTAAATTAGTTGGTTCAAATTATTTAAATATCTTATTTTTATTTTTGGGCATTATGAATCGTTTCTTTAGTAATTATATATATTACCATGGTTAAAGGTAAATCAGGTAACTAAAGGTAAAAATAATATTGTAAAAACACCTTAACACCTATAAAAATACTATTAGGTGAATAAATTCGACCATTATCATCTATTTCTTCCAAATGGAATCAATTAATGACAACTATCTAGTAAATATGATAGTAATATAAAAAATAATAATGAATGTGACAAAATGACACACTCTCATTTTATATAAGTATATTAGTTTCAAATTATGGATTTCCAGAGAATAAAATAGAATTCTTATAGTATATAGAAATATAATATAATTAACTACATAATAAAAAATTATATGTAATTTTTATATTTTAAATAATTATAACTAATGATGACTCAAAAGTGATGATTCAATTATTTTATTAATAGAAATATCAAATAAATGATATTAAAAATTTCATAATAAATATAATTATAGTGAATTAATGTCATTAAATACTTCTATGTATGAATTTGGAATTGTATTTATGGTTTCTATAAGTTTTTAAGAAAATATCAGTATGCCATGATATTTCTAAAAAGTCAACTACTGAATAGTGTCTAAATTGACACTATTGGTATTTTGAATAGACAACAATTTTTTAAATTGTATAAAATTACTAAAATTATAACCATCATAAAAATTAATTGGATGAAGTTAAATATGTCACAAAAGGTAAATTTATGGATCCTATTTCATTTTATAGTGACTATATTAACCATTAATAAATAAAAATGACATGTTTCCCTAGTAAGAGTTAAAAAAATTAATTAAGGGTAAATAAAAAACATACGGTTTTAAATAAAAAAAACATGTCCAAAAAAATTATTGGATGAATAATATTCATTAATTATAACAATATGATATATTATTTATTTTAAGAGACACTTAAACATGAAAATAATTTATATATTATTTAAAACAATGATAGTTAAAAAATATCAAAATTTTGTATTTTAATATATTTTATGTGTACACATTATTTTAAATACAATATATAAAATAATATAAATCTTAATTTTGATATAAATGAAATAATTTTCATTATATGAATTTATTATGAATTTATAGAAGTTATATAATTTCTTTAAAAGTATCTTTAATAAAATACAATATTTATTCAATTAACTACATAATAGAATAAATGATTTTTAAAATATAATTTTTTTATATTATTAATTAGTTAATGTTTATATTAAATTTGAATGATCTATGAGATCTATTATATAATTTTTAAATAATAACATTGTAATTACCCATTTTTCTTATTGAAATTTATGTCAAATTAAATTAATAGAATGAAATATGACAATAATAATATCCTATTGAATTAATTTATAATAAAATTATTTAAAAATAACTTAAATTTCAAATAATAAAAATTGTATAATATATGGTCTTAAATTTATTATAAATTACAATTATGGCCCATTTTAAATTATTCAGATCTAGAATAGTATTATTATACATTAATATTTTTATGGTTTCCTAAATTCATCTCTCATCTATTATTAAAGGCATCTCCTCCCACATTTCCTCATACCTTCATGAGCATTCTAGCTCGACCAAACCCTTCCAAATTATCCTATAAACATTCCTAGTTGTCTTTAGAGGTCTTGGTTTTCAGAAAATGTCCATCTCTATTGTCTCAAGGAAGAGATCTAAACGAAGTCCATCAAAGAAGATTTAATTGCTTTATCAATTCAATTAAATTTGTTTTCTTATTCTACTTCATCTTTCTTTGTGTATTCCATACAAATGTAATAAATATAGTATATTATACATGATGATATTTTATTATAATTATGGGATAACCTTAGTCCTCATTTTATTCATCATATGAATAACAATATCACAATAAATGTGTACATACAACTTACCATCACTACAACATCGGGTAATTTATAATTCAAAAATAAATTATTAGGATGGTTATAAGGATGATTATAATGGATTTAAAAAGAGAATATTACATGAAAATTATTCCATATAAATAATCCACCATCCAAATACATACCATTTCACCATCAAAATAAAAATATCGTTGCTAGTCTGTATGCACGACCTTCTGTCTCCACGAAGTGGTGACATATCTTCAACACATTAACAATTCCAAAATGATTGTAAAATTTATATTATGAGTGAATATAATAAATTTGAAATTAATTTCTAGAATAAAAAACATGATATTTTTAAAAAACATGACTTACATGGGAAAATAGGAATTGGAAAACAACATAGTTAACACCCGAAATTATTGTAATATTGATATAATATTAACAATATGATATAATAGGACAATATATGGTATAATAAATATTGATATGTTTCTAGAATAATTTAATAACATGATTTAACCATTATAATGGAGGTGACCACACCCTCTACTAATAAAAATTACAACTTAACGAATATTTCTGCAATCTCATTATTATATGAGATTGTTTATTCGTAAGTATTTACTGGGGTATATTTAAAATTCACGTCCATGTTTCCAAAATATATAATATTATTTCTATAATAAAAATAATTTTTAAAGTTAATTTTAACACATTGTTAAGTTTTTATTAAATGGTTTGGAAGTAATCATTCATTAGTTTTCTATATGAGGTACTTTTTGAATTTTCTGGAAAGAGTATGGGAAAATGTTTTTTTAATTTATATTACATGAATGGATTTATATGTATTTATAAAAACATATTTCCATGAATATTAATCTACACTATGTAATGTTTATTTTTAACTAAATTCTTTTCTTTTTAAAATATGTTGCATTTGGATAAAAGAAAATGTTTTTGAATAAGAAAGGATATTTTCCTCCAAAACAATGTTCAAGTGTTTTATCAAAATTATTTTCCATATAATATGATGAATTTTAAATAGGTTTACATTTCATTCACAATTATTAAATTAATTTATTGTTTTAATGATGTAATTATATATTATATGGATTATGTTATAATGAAATGATGTTCAAGAATCCAAATATTTAATTGGTCATTCTATGATGAATGATTTATGTTTCTTGGTACATATAAAAATGATTTCATTATGAGATTTTTGGGACCTATATACCCCTCCCATGCCTTAGGTAATTATTTATATCTCATTAGATAGACATGAATAAAATGTAAAGTCAATCACATTTAGTAATATAGGGATAAAAGGGCATGTCAACTCAGTTCAGTAGTGGACTTTTTCCACTATGTTGGTTTTTTCAAAATTTAATTAGATATTATAGAAATAATATTATCAGATTATTTATTTTAGACAATTCCTTTTTTATCCCAATGATATTTTATCCTAGTTAATGTTCCTTTATGATATATGACTTATGAAAATCAATGATTTATTTCATGACTCTCGATTCACAGGTGAAAACATTATATTCAGGTTTTTATGTTCAAATGTTTGTGATTTGTTTTATGTTCTCCGTGTTTTCTCTTACTCAGCATTTGATCTCATCCTTTTTATTTTTTTTCCAGGATATAAAGAAGTGTTTTAGGTAGGAAAAATGTGGAATATATTTATGGGGTATGTTGAAGATATTTAACCATGTTAGCAGATAATGTTCCATGATTCCAAAGATACTAAACTTATAGGTTCTTTAGAAGTCTTTTTGTGTCATGTATTAATTATCCAGAAATGTACTATAATGTACATGAACATCATGTGTGGGTTGTTATAGTTAGTATTATAGTCATGTTTTATTTATAATTTGGAAGCTAGGATGCGATAACTTTAGAAAGATCCCTATAGATATTTTGATGGTATGTAGAGGGATATCTCTTAGGGTTTGAATAACTATAGGTTACATTCCTATACTTATAGTGGTGATCAAAAATTACAAAGGATTAATCCTAAGATGTTAGAGACATAATGTACACCTCTACTATATTTTTTTTTGTATGAATTTTTTCCTTTCACACTATTCATTAGGGGTTTTAGAAAATAGATGGAACCTGAAAGAACTGTGTTAATGATCAATGCACGGGGAACTAAAATGATCCTCCTATAGATCAACCTTATGTCATTGGAGACGGAATGAAAAATCCTATTTCTATACATAAAATATAAATTACTCATTTTATAATTCATAATAAGAAATGAATGGAAACAAATTATGTTGAGTATTTCATTAAGGAAACATCCACCCTCTTTCAGTGGTTCTTCTGATGCACTTATTTATGAATATAGGATAAAAACCATTGAAAAGACATTTTATAACCTTTTCTATTCAGAATATGTTATGTCATTTTTTCTATCATTTAGAAGGTGGATCGGACTTGTGGTAGACTATATTTAAGAGTACAAGGCACCAATATGAAATTTTATCCATGGAATGAGATGAGTACAAGAACTTATTTTTCAACAAGTACATCAAATTTATTTTGTGAAAAAAGATAAAAAAGGAGACCCTTGAGATTAAGAAAAAGGATGATGAATCTGTTGGTACATACACTGAAAAGTTAACAGGACTTCAAAGTTATGTTTTTGGATTTATCATCTAAACTGAATGAAACGTTTATCAATGGTTTAGTAGATTGAAACCAAGTATTTGAAGGGAATTAGCTACAAGAGACATGAATAGATATGGAGAGATTATACTATGAGATATCTAGGTTGAAATTGCATTTGGGGTTAAATATCAATCTCATTGCTTTGATAAGAAATGAGAGATGGTGTTCAAAGGAAAATCTCAAAACAATGGTGAAAATAAAATCAATGTTTTATTAAACTAAAAGTGGGGAAAGAAGCATGGTGGTGATTGTCTTAAAAAGACTATAAAATGTTTTATGTGTGGAAAAGAAGGTCATAATTATTTTGAGTTCCAAATTAATGTGAAAAAGGTTTCCAATGATGTGAATAGTGAAAAAACTATAGTGAAAGACCCACCAACACATCAATGCTATAAGTGATATAAAATTCGGCATTTTTATAACTAATTCCCTAATACAAGGGTCAATAATGATTGTCTTATAGATCCTCTTAATGCCAATTTAAATGGAAAATTACATGATATCACTATTGGTGAGGTTGATTAGTGAATCATAGTAGTGAAATGATAATGTGTTTTTGAAATGGGATTCCAAATGTGTGTTGTAGAATCCGTTTTATGGTAATATGAAATATTGGAATATCTATATATTGGTATATTCTAGTTTTCCATAAGTATATGGTACTATTACCCATGAAAATTTATTGAAATATTATTGGGAAGAACATGATATGTGAATAATGAATAGATATTGAGATAATGAGATGTTTTACACTATTAATGACCTCATGACTAATATTTGCAAAATTTGATATCATGTTTTGAGTATAATTTTTTTTTTGTATTTTGTGTGTGTGGAAAGTGTTAATTTTGATATAATTCAGGTTTTCAAAAAGGTTCTATGGTAATTTATATCATTACCATGTTTTAGGAGAATACATGAAAAAGGTATTCACTTTTTTGGAATGTGACAACGATGAACTGCCAAATGAGATATGGGAGGAAAATATTAAATCAATTTAAATCACGTATTTTAAAGATTTATATTTTTTGTTATTATAATCATTGTAATGTTATCTATTTATGGATAGTATAAGTTATATTTTAGTTGATGTTAGATATATTATTCACACTATTAGTGGACTTCAGAATATTTTATAAAATGTGCTAACCTTTTTGTCGAGACAGATGGAATGACCTATCATTATATTTCCTAATTGACTAACACATCAAGAATGAAAAATTACACTTCATTTCATTAAATATGCTATGATGTGGAAATTGTTCAGGGAATGATTAATGGTAATGACATACTGAAATAATGTATAAACCCAGTTATGATTTACATTGGGTAAATGTTATGTCTCTATCATTCCTTTTTGAAATTATGATTTAGAATTAATTTTTATGATGCAGGTTTCCCTGAATGATGACTTCATGTAGTAAACCTATTATAACCCAGAAGAATTTTGAGGGAAAAATCATTTTACGGGGGGGTAGAATGTGACACCTCATTATTTTATGAGATTGATGTTTTTTAATTACATTGATTTCTTATGTTGTCCGCAACACAAATATTATCATTGACTACAAAGAATATCATATTAGATTTTATTAGATGCAATACTAACATGGAATGTGTTTGACAAAAGAGCGACCATCGTCGATTTCTTTTGTTTTACCTAATACCGAGTTTCACTAAACAACGATATATCATTAAAATATTATTATTTAATCTGATATAAACTAGTAATTATGAATATTATTAACAAAATTTTTAATTTTACAAAACATTACAATTCGTATTATGTATTTTCAAGACATGATATAAGAATGACTTCTATTGGTTTTCATAAAAGAAATATTTTTAAAAAAAATGTAGTTTCCCACCTTTTGGTGGAGTACCCATTTTAATTTTAATTTTTATTAATTTTATATATTTTATTTTAAAAAATAAACTTCTTCATTGGAATAGGAAGGTAAAAATTTTCTCTTGTTGGATTTTTGGTATTTTTCTGAAAAAATAATTTTTTAATGAATAGTGACAAATACTACATGTTAATATAAAACTACATTTTCAACTAATTTATTTTTATATTTATATTTTCATTTAAATTGGTTTTAAAGTTTAATTGAATTATGTTTATATCATTTAATTAAATTATGGTCATTAGATGTAATTTCACATTAATATTTGTCATAAACACATGGAAATATTTTTATTAGTTTTTAATTCTTAAAACACACCTTTTGGTTTTAACAATGGGAATTAATTTTAAATTAATTTATTAAAATTATGTGTTTTAGATAATTAAAAATGGAATCCATACTATTAATTAGTGGTTTAAAATTATTTTAATAGGTTAATTTAATTTTTTTGAATTATGAATAATAACATTTGTAATTATTTTTATTACAATGGTTAAATGTAAATCAAGTAATTAAAGGTAAAAATAATTTCGTAAAATTAATTTTAAACATGTAAAAATACTATTGTATGAATAAATTAAACCATTATAATATATGTTTAAAAATGATATTCCTTTATGGCCAAATTCCCATGAATATGACATGAATATGAAAATATTAATGAAGGTGACAAAATGCCAGACACTCATTTCATATAATTATATTATAATTTATTCAATTAATACAAGAAAATAAAATAGTCAATATGTAGTTTATTGAATGATAATATAATTAAATACATTATATAAATTAATTTATAATTTTAATAGATTAAATAATTATCAGTAATGATGACTCAATAGTGATGCAGAACTTAGCTTATTAGTAGAAATATCAAATAAATGATATTAAAAAGATTAGAAGAATAATAATTTGAGTGAAATAATGTCATAAAAAATATTATGGATAATAATGACATGTTATTTAAGGATTAATGTAGTTTAATCAAACATATATCTTTGTTATGATATTACTAAAAATTCTACAAATCCATAGTTTCAAAATTTACACAATTGATATTTTCAATAAATAATATTTCATTAAATTATATAAAATTAATGAAAATATAAAAATAGGGAAAATAATTGTTTTGAATTTAAATATTTCAAAATATTTCCATTTATGAATCTTTTTTTCAATTTATAGTAACTATATAATCACTTAGTAATTAAAATGACATGCTCCCTTATAAGAGTTAAATGAATTAATTAACTGAAAATCAAAATAATAAGGTTTATATAAAAACCAAAACATTTCAAAAAAATGACTTGATGATTATAATTCAATAATTATCAAAATATGATTTATTATGAGTTTTTTAATGAAAAATTATACATGATAATAAATTATATATTATTAAAATCAAAGATACTTACAAAATATCACTATCTGGTATTTTAGTGTCTATGTTGTGTCCACATTAGTCAAAAATAAATATATTATTGAATATAAAAGTTTATTTTGTAATAAAAGAATCAATTTTTATTATAATAATTTATTTTTAATTTTTACATGTTATAAAATTACATTAATAGTCTCTTCAATTCTATGACATTATTTATTCAATTAACAAAAAATAGAATAAATGGTTTTAATAATTTTAATTTTTTAATATTTTGGATTAGTTAGTATTCTATCAAATTTAAAATATATAAAATTTATATTATAGATGTGTGAAATCAGTATATTATAATTCACAATTTTTATTATTGTATTTTAAGTCAAATTAAATTAATAGTATTACTTTTTAAAATAATAATATCTGGTTGAATTAAGTTATTAATAAATTGTTTAAAAATCAAAAAATGTTAAATAATAAAAATGGGATATTATATGGAAGAAATTGTATTATAAATTTTATTTATGGGCCATTTTTAATTATTTAGATCTAGAATTGTATTATTATATTTTAATATTTTGAGAGTTTCCTAAAGTTACCCCTCCATCTCTTATAGAAAGGCATCTCCTCACACATTTCCTCACACCTCCATGATCCTATTGGGTTTTCTAGAACCTTAAAAAATCACCTATAAAAATTCTTAATTAACTATTGGAGGTCCCATATTTCCAAAAGTCTACACCAAGTGTCCCTAAGATGAGATCCAAAAGAAGTCCAATGAATAATAGGTAATTGTTATACCAATTCAATTCAATTTATTTTCTTATTATACATCCTTGTTCTATGTTGATTACATTATAAAGTTATTAATAAAATATATTCTACATGATGATATTTTATTATATTTTTGGTATATCCTTACACATCCTTTTATCTATCCTACTAATAACAATATCACCATGTGTGCGTATTTATGACTTACTGTCTCCATGCCGTGGTGTAATTTATTATTCAAATATATTATATTTGGATGGGTATAATGATGAGTATAATGGATTAAAAGATTAAATATTAAATTATAATTATTCTGTATAATTTATATACCATACAATTATATACTATTTAACAATAAAGGGAATGATATTGTCTCTCGTGAATACGTACGACCATCCATCTCTATGACGCGGTGAGAATCGTTATCCATGATAATAATAAATGAATGTTTATTAAATTTATATTATGAGTGAAAATAATAATAATTAAAATAATTTCATTACTGAAATACATCTTATCTATAAAAAACATGACTTACATGTCAATACAGGAATCGGAAAATGAAGTAGTTAACACTAGAAATAATGGTAATACTGAAATACTATTAACAAAATAATATAATACAATCATATATGATATCATAAATTTGGATATGGTCTTAAATAACATGATTTAACCATTATACAGTAGGTGAGCACACCTTGAATAATTAAATGTTTAAGGTACGAGATAATTGTTAAATCTCATTATTATCGTAGATTGTATTTTACATATGTATTTACTTGGGTATATTTATCATTAAAATCCATATTTCTTAAATATATAATTTTATTTCTATTATTGTAATAATTTTTAAGGTGAATTTAACCAATTGATAAATTGGTATTAAATTTTATGGAGTTAATCATTCTTTCATTTTTTATACGAGTAGTTCATGACTTTTTTGGCAAGAGTACGAGAAGAATGTTTTTTATCTAATACGACATTAATGGGTTTTTCTCTCTTCATAACACCTTATTTTCATGAATATTACTTTAAAGTTGTTCTTTTTTATTTTCAACTAAATTATTCTCTTTTAAAAATGTGTAGAATTTTGAGAAAATAAAATGTTTTTGTAGAAGAATGGATATTTTCCTCTAATATTAGGATCAAATGTTTTATAAAAATTACATTCCATATAAGATGGCACGCAATAAATATGGTTATTTTTCTATCCTTACAATTAATATTATATTATTTTGTTAATTATGGAATGATATTTTAAAGGTATAATGTAATGATATAATGATGTTTTTGAAACACATTTTATTTCATGGGTTATGCTATGATGAATGATTGATGTTTTGTGGTAAATGTAATAATGGTTTCATTATGTGTTGGGTGAGGCCTATATCTCCTTCCAATGCATTGGATAATGATTTATATCTCATGATATATAAATGAATGGAACGCCATGTAAATATGGTTTAGTAATAGTGGGCAGGAACAACATGTAATCCCGACTCAGTAATGGACGTTGTCCACTGTGATGGTCATGGCAGTAATGACTTGGCTACTATAGAAATCATAATAGGAGATTATTTTTTTTACACAATTACATGTTATATTCTATTTATATTTTATCATTTTTAATTATCTATTATGATTTATACCTTACAAACTATGAAGATTTATTTAATGACTCACACTTTTAATGTTTAAACATTATGTTCATATTTTATACATTCAAATGTTTGTGGTATGTTTTATGTTCTCCATGTTTACCGTTTATGAGAATATCTTCCCACTAATTTTATGTTTTCATTTATCTAAGATATAAATACGGTTTTTAGGTTGGAAAATAAAAGGTGAATTTCTTTATGATATATTTTTATGTTATTTCCCCATTTTATAATTTTATGTTCCAAGCTTCCAAAGACACTAAATGAATATAAACATTTAGCATCTATTTGTGTCAGTTATTACGAATTTCTCAAAAGTAATGTAATGTTCAAGTATGAAAAAAGTGGGTTGTAATATATAATATTATAATATATACACTGAATAATAATAATAAATAGAAAATTATTTTGGAATATATTGGAAATACCTTTAAAAGAACATTTATACCTTTATTTTGAAAACATGAGTATAATATCTTTTATTAAAATGCTGACAAAAAATTACATCAATATAGACAATGTAATTTTATTTGAATATAAACATATAAAATTATAAAGGAATCCTTAAATTAAATAGAATACATGGTGATGGGAATATTCTATAACACCACATACATTAGTAGAGAACATTCATTTCATTCATTTGTAAGATGTTAAAAATAACATGTTTGGATTTTTTTTCATTTAAATGAATTTAATTAGTCATATTTAAATAACCAAAATGATATTAAAAATGATATTTTTATATTTTTTATTTATGTCTAAATGTTTTCATAATATAATTATTTAAACCATAGATATGGAATAAAACATTTATCAACAAAATAGAGTATAATGTCGAATTTTTTGTAATTTTTTTAACCATTTCTTGTACCAAATCAGGGGAAATGATTATGATAAATAAAAATTTTAATATTAATTAAAAGTTATTAAAATATATTTTTTATAAAATATATAAGCCATTTAATTTTTTTAAAAATAATTTACTATAGATAATCCATAAAAGAAATGATTTCATAACATAAATCAATTTCCTCAAGTCCCATCATTCTTCGTCTGATTTCAAGTACCATATATAGTAAATATCAAATTATTATAAGTTAACTATATAACAAAATTATTACTAAAATTATATTTTATTCATTCATTTATAAAGTTATATTTCATTTTATTATCAATTTCTTCATTAAAATTATTATATAGATGAAATTGTGTTTGTTTCCCATTCATTTTTCAGTTTGATAACTCTAGTATATGAACATTATTAATTGTTTTAAAATCTATATAACATTAATAATTAAATATTTATCATATTTATACATCAAATATAATTTTATGTTTAATAATATATAGTTTACTTGAAAAATTAATTACATCACTTTGGGGAGATGGTAGTCTATAGGTTTGGGTGGGTGACGTTTCAAATTTTTGATGGAAAAAATAATAGAAAGTGCAATATAAATTCACCATTAGAGAATAATTTTTATATCATTATTTTCATATAGATTTATTTAATATTTATTTATTTCAAACAATGTAAATTGGAAATGAAAAATTAATCATATCACTTCATGGTTGTGATTATCTACATCTACTCATGAGGGTGCTATATTTTTTCAATGGATAAAATAGTATGAAAGTAGATAAGAAGTTATAATTAAATATGGGTAATTAATTATTAAATATATTACACAATAATGAAATCTATCATAATGAAAAATCATGTAATTTAGTGATAAAAAATGAAATACATCACTTTGTGTGGTGGAAGTTCATACATGGGAAAAAATGATGCTCTTATTTCCCATTTAACATAGGATGAGATGAATAAATGTTACACTATTGATATAATAATATTTCATTTTATTTATGAAAATATACTAATCTGAATATGATTGATACAATATGATTATAAATGGCATAAGGAAAAATAATATTGAAATTACCCAATTAAGAGTTACACCTCTTTGTTGAGAAAATTACTTTTGTTTACAAATAAATCATTTTAAGGATAATATTTTGATCAAACCAATACATATAAAATGGGTAGAGGGATTTTATGAAATTTAATAGATAGATATAATTTAATCTAAATGGATCTTTTTCTTTTTCGAAGAGATTATATTTGGTGTCGTTTTATAAGTGCAAGAAATATAACACTTTTAATTTTTCATATGAATATAATATATTAATATTAATCAAGAAAAGTGGATCATGAAAGAAATAAATTTTAAAAAAGATGATATTCTATCATAATATTACCATATATTTAAGATTATATAATTTTTTGGCTATATAAACACTTATCTCTTTAGTTGTACCCCTTATCAAACCCTTTCAACCCTTACCATATCAATGATTTGTTACCTCGATTTCTATAATAATGTAAAATAAATATTTTGAAATTATTATATAATAATGATTATTATATTTAAATATATGGAATTAGTTTTAAAGGATTCAATCCCAATATATGGTAAATAATAAATTAAAACTTATCCCACAAAACTCAAGGAAGAATAATTATCAAAAAAATTCATTTTCTTGTATAAAAATGATTTCATTGCAAAATTAATAAAATATATAATAAAAATGAAAATAATTATATTATTTTTAATCAACATGAAAAATTTAAATTTTAAATTCAATTTTAAATAAAATGGGACTTTTGAAAATTCATTAATGGAAAATACAGGTTTTTATAAATTTATCAATTTTTTACTATTCATTGATAAATGAATGTGTTGCAAAAAATTCCACAATATATGAAAATAGAATATTATTAATATTTTTTAAAATAATAATTTTTATTTCATAAAATAAAACTAATATGAAAATATATTAATTAATTAGAATTTCATTGTAAAATTGAAATAATTTTTTTAAATATATTTTTGAAGCATAATATTAATTTTAAGAAGAATTAAAAAATATATATAATTAATTAAAATTTATAATACTTTTTCATAAAAATTTTAATCATATCCATAACTTATAATCCAATGGCTAGGTTATAATAGTATATTATATCATATTTTTTTTAAATTTTTCTTCCAGTAAAATAATATATCATATATGCCATGTTTATTTCAAAGGATATATATATATATAAGACCAGGGTGTCACATTCTATCAAAAAGTTTAAGGAATTTATATATTGAAATTATAGATCCTTGATATGAAAAAAATGTGGATATATTTTATTTATCACACTATCATGTAATTATGTAGTTTCCTTGAATCTATTATTCCACCGAAAAACATTATCTTGATGTGTAGTCCAAATTAATAGAAAAGTTTCTCAATGGTCCATTATTATAAATTGTTGTTATTGACTGGAAATATCAAGTTCAAAATATATTGATTTTTATTTCATTGCATTTAAAGGATCAGATATGTACTTACTAAATATAGTTATATAGAACACATTATGAACCTAATAGGGTTTATCTAGAATTAGAAAGAAAGAAAAATGTACCTATTAAATCAAGTTCTTTTAGGGGATAATATATGTATGACTATAATTTCCTTTATATAAAATTATCATGAACTTCTTATATATTGATATTAAATTCAATTCCTTCTCACAAACAACAAATTCAAGATACCACCATTGATTATTTACAGATGTCATCTATAAAATCTAAATGGTTTAATGGGTTTCTAAATAGATATTTCTTTATTTATGATTTCATCAGCTACTTATGATCAAAATATCATTCATTTCCCTAATTCATCCAAGAATTATGGATTTCATGATCACCTTCCATAAACGGTATTATAAATATCAATATGAATGATCGAGTGAATGGAAATTTTATAAAAAAAATCAACATAGGAAGGAACTAATCCCATTAACCATTAATATCCATATAGAAGGATATTATCATATAATCTTGGGTTAGAATGGTTATCCCAGATTGAAAATATTCATGTTGTGGATATAATGTTCTAATGTTAAACTCCAAATTACTATAACTTTGAAGCCTTCTCCATAACATCAGGATGAACTAGGAACATAATAAGATATAATAGAATATGGTACTCCATGAATACATACCACATACTTAATATATATCCTATAAAGATAATCAAGATGGAAATGAATTCTATTGAATTTAAATTGATTTTTTTTAAAAGGAAATCAATTATAAACCAAAATAGAACTTTTCTCTTTAGATTTTGTAAGGGAGTTATATGATTAAATATATGGTAATGTTTTCCATCCTCCATTATGTTTTGAGGAATAGATTTTAAATAAAATTTATATTTTATATCCCATCCTTATCTTTTTGACATACCAAAAATCATGATTAAAACACTATGATACACTTTTCATGTTATCTATATTTAAATACACTATTAGATATCAAAATATATTCATACATCATTGATAAATATATAATTATGAAATATATACATCATAACAAATATAATTTTTTATTATTGATATTAAAGGGGTAGTATATGATGTTCTTTAACATTTTCATTAAATCATTAAATTGTTCAAACATTAGAACATTTATCACCTTCTCCTATTGTTCCACATCTTCCTTCTATATCTATTTAATAAACACCAGCATGAATATTATAGTATTCACCTACGAAATATCTAATATACTCTTTACTCATGATCTATATATCTAGTTATAAATATCTATATATAATTGATATTCTTATATCATAATCCTTTTCAAAGTAGTTTTTTTCCTTCCGACTAAAAAAATTAGCAACCTCATTCCCCTTCTATGTGTGTTACTATACTGAGCAGTCATATTCATTAATAAATTATAACCTCCTTATTTTCTTAATATTAATCATTTATTTGTGGATATATACATTAATATTTAATGAGTAATAAATTAAAAGATATTTTACAATATATATAATGGATCTATATTGTTGGATTAAAAATGACTACATTCAACTAAAAATCATAGTTCAAGTATCTTTTCTCTTGTTTTTTCAATTGGTATAAAGAAAAAGATATAACCACATCATACTGTATATAGAATTACCCATGTCCCAAAATTATTGGATTACTATATATCAAAAAATCTTCACTACTAGATGGTATTTCAAAAAGAGTTTCGCTGAAATACCTGATATTTCTCTCATTAATATTCTCCCCAAATTATCTTTTCTAAAATATCATTGATCACATTATAGAATACATGGTTATTAGAGTATATAGTCTTGAGAAATTCATCATAATCTTTTAGAAGTATCTAGAAAACCTAAGGAAACAATATATATAAGTTATATTGGTTATACTGTGAAATTTTTAAATAACATCTAATTTTGATCGATCCACCAATATATCATTAAATATATTTATATTTTAAAATGATGAATATTTTTATTGAAAATAATAACACTTATTTAATTTTTAGTAAAAATTATTCTTCACCATTTTATTTAATAAAATCCTAAAATAAAATTTATACTCTAATTTAATCATGTAAAATTTAAGAATACCATATATATTGTCATCCGGAAACTGATCAAGGTAATATCTAATTACTATATTCAATACATCCATGAATATAGGGTGTAAATTCATAAATATGTATGGGTTAAATATAAATTCCCAATTCAAATACACTATACATATGTTATTATTTATTATATTGAACATCGTGACCCTTAATTGATGATATTTATAATGATGGCATGTCGTTGAAATTATTATGATCCATGTTTATTATCATAAAATTCATCAATTCATTTTAAAGGGTACCTATATTTTATAGTGATGATGTTTTTTTATCTTCAAGAAATGAAATGTCACATTGAACCATCTTCCTTCATAACAAAATTTATAGTCTCACCCCATGGATACACACAAGGATATATGGATCATCTATTAATATTCTCAAGGATTTTCTTCATAAATTCCTATAACTCGTTTAGGGTTTATAACTACCTGAGCCTGCACATACCTCTTCGGTGCTAAAACATGTTGTCTAATATCTTTATAAAATAAAATTTTTATTACATAATCAATGACTATTAAAATTCTAGGTTATGAGTGTGAAGGCATTGAGCATTCCATTAAAGCTGACCTTTTCAGGGAAAATAAATTTGTGTACTTCCTCACACTGGTTTTTACTATGGTTGTGGCCTTCTGTTTCATTATGAAAATTAACTATTTGAACAAGGATTTGGTCCCTTTCAATACCATTGTTATATCTCTAGTATACTATGTCATGTTTAAGAGCTTAACCATACATGTTAGCATGATAATGTTCATGGACTGTGTCTCTCAAAATGAACACCAAATTACGAGCGAGCACTACGGATTCGTGAATATCCATTCCAAGACCTTCCTTCTTCACAAAACCAAGGACATGGGAAACAATTACCAGGTCATCTCACCTCTATTCCGGAAAATTATATCCATGCCCCCACCAGATACCAGATATCCAATGAAAATACTATATCTCTAACTACACTCGAATCGAATAATGTAGTGTTTGTGGGTGGAAGGTTCATGAAATTCGAGTTGGAGAGATTGAGTTAACCGGGATCGGCAAGGTCTTTCCCCTTTTACTGATGTGATCAACTTGGTTCTTCCTTGATTCCCTGTATTTTCGTTGCGTTTTATTTGAATGGTTTTTTTGGGATAAAAAAAATTATAGATCTAGGTTATGGAAGATTAGGAAAACCATACATTTTTATCTCAGTTATACATGAATAATATAACATAGAAAAAACAAAACTACATGTTCTAACTCTGTATGTGTATTTAATTCCTTTTTGAAACACTGTTGGACACGTGATAAATAGTTAAAAAAATTGCATAAGCATTAAATATGACGTGTAATGTGTTCAAAAATTTAGATAAATTCCCATAAATAATAATTTTAAATTTGTAAAAAAAGAACATGGGAAATATCCTTTTAAAAATATTAATTTATTTTAATTTTAACTTTAATATACTATTTCACATTATAAAATACATACATTCCAAAATATCTTTAAACATAATCTTGTGATTTTCAGGAAATAAATATGCAAGCATATTAAAAAAACATACGTGAGTCAACTTGAAAAACTAAATTCTATCTCGGTCCTATCAATTTAATGGATGTGTACAATCCCCACTTATCATATTTAAAATGTTCACGTTTTGGATTTTATAAACACATTTTAAGATAGCATTACTTAAATATACATTAACTAGAGTTTTTTTTAAAAACATGTCCCTGAATTTAAAAACACATTTACACTTATGTTTATATATAATTATGTACATACATAAATATATAAAAATTCATTTCATATTACTTGTCAGTTTGGAAACAACCAAATATCATGCCACTTATCCTTTTTATAAATATCCACGTACCCAAAAATCCATGAAATAATTTTTTTAATAATGTTTTAACTTCAACAACATTAAAAACTCAATCATTAAGAAACATTCATAATATATATTTGTATAATTTATTCTATTAAAAATGAAGTTAAATTATACACTAGTAGTGATATCAAATATATAATTTTTTCTTCTCATATATAATTTTTTTTTCAAAAATAAATTTATCAATGTAGATTTTTGATTATAGATTCATACTTTCATGGATATATATATAAATATATAATTTTTTTTGAAGATTTAATCTTAATGTACATATATATAAACACAGATAATTAGAACTTGATGATATTTGATTTTGAATCAACCATTTTTTTATATATGATTGAATTTTATGTTCACATATAACATACACCCTTGTAAGATACATACATGATTTAATATAAGTGTATGAAAAATATCACGTCAATATATAAATATATATATCATGAACAAAAAAAATATAAAAAAATAAACAATTTTCATACATATATATTAAATTCATAAAATGAAAATATGGACATGGAAATCGTAGAAGTAAAAAACATGGAATCGTAATACTTAAATAATTATAAAACATTGAATCATATATTTATGATGTTTGGAATTTATATATATATATATATATTGAAATATAAGGATTTGAAAATTTGAAATAATTTATTTTCATGTAGATAGTAATATAAATAATATCCATTAATTATAAAAAAATTAAATATAGTTTTGATTAAAATATAATTCCATACAAAAATATAAATTTATACTTGAATTGATAAATAAAAATAATTCCTTAATATCTAAACACATTAAATAATGTTTAAATCACCCTTACCCAAATATTTTATGAAAATCAGATCAATAAAAAATGTATATGTAAATACATATATATACTTAAATAAACATAGTTATATCTTTATAAAATAACATTATTTGAACAACCAAATTAATCATGTTTGAACCATGGATATTTTGGAGTATGGTTTGTGTTTGTTTTCAATCCGTTGTGGATGTTCAGAATGAGTTCTAGTAAAGTGATCATACAGTTCAAGTAGAAAATTGTATTGAAGGTGGTTCCATTTCCTAGTGTTTTCCAAATTTGTGGGTCTCAAAATCGGAAAATGAGGGCATGGATTTTTAGAAAAAGTAGGTACGTTCAAAGATGAAGTGGTGCGCGAAAAAGGAGGGTTGTGTGTGAATTATTTGAGTTGGGAACAAAAAACAGCATGGTGCGTGAAATAGTGGATGGAGGTTTTTCGCACAAAGAGTGTTTCGGAATCAGAACTTCGAAAAATGGAAAAGGCGTGGGCTACGTAAAAAATCTGGAGGTGTATATGAAAAATGGTTCCAACATGAAATATTAAGCATCAAATGAGAGGTTTTTTGTGCCAACGAGGGTTTTGCGTGCAGGGATCTGAGACGCCTATAAATAAGAGGTGACTCCCACATTCTGTACTTTGAAGACATAGAGATGATCTGAGGTTTGATTAACATGAAAGGATCGTTTAAAGTGGCTTGCATGAAAAATTCCGAGATGTGCGAAAAATCTGAGTTCCTGGAAGAATTCCGGGCTACGTGAATAAGGTAGAGCTACGTTTAAAAAATTTTGCGGCCTGTAAATGATTTAGTTTCACAAAAAAAGGTTTTGTTGCGCGAAATATTTTTCCAAGCAAATAGGAAATATAACGCCCAATAGTAAGGTCTTCCATGTAATGGGTTGGTGTTGTGTGCAATTGCCAGTGAAACTTTTTCCCCATTATAGTTATCTGATTCAGTGGTTCAGTGAGTACAAGTGCATTATTTCCAGACATCGATGCAAGAAGATTCCCATGCTAAGTAGAGGAAAGGACTTCAATGAAAATATATTGAAGAGACCTTCACGTCTATAAACTGATTGTGACTTCAGCAATGGTAGTGAGCCAGGGGGAGTCAACGGGAGTGACTCATGGGATGCAATGGGATATCCCTGAATAGTTTTAAAGGTATTGATCTAGGGATAGATTGACTATTCATGTAACTTTTTAATCCACAACTAGTGAAGAATAGTGGAATTTGGTACGACCGAAAACCTGTCGGTGTATGCTCATTGGACGTAGCCCTTAGTGCTGAACGATGTAAAAAGTGCTGTGTTTTCTCACTGCATGTGAATGTTTGATTTCTTCTCATATCTATCATACAGGTTAAACTAGTTCCAACCAACGTGGGAATAAGATCCATCAGTTTAAAAGAAAATTTTGACACCCTGATTCACCCCTCCCCTCTCAGGGTGTCCCGGGGTCATAAAAATCCATTACCAGTATTGCATGAAACTAAAACCTACGGCTTCAGTATCACATCATTAATATACATACCACAATTTATAAAAAAAATTATTTGAACATTATTAATATATATCCCAATCATATACTGGTTATATATTGATGAAAAAAATAAAAAATTGACAAACTTTTGGACCATTAGAGACATTCACAGACTAATTATAGTTATGGGTTGAAGCATGTGTTGCAAGCTCAATGAATGGCCAAAAATAATAAGTGCTTATAATGATTATCATTCATTGTATGTATTAAAAAATTCACAGAAAATAATATAAAATTAATAATCGATTACAAAAATTAAATATAGCCACTAGAACTAGTGATATGAATTTTTAGAAAGTGATAGTTTTAAACGAATGTCAAGGAATATACAACTCACAATGAATCAATCCATATAAAAGTCTAATATAATATTTGAAAATAATTAAATCAGAACTAGAAAATAAAACAAATATAAAAAAACTAAAACCTACCTTGCACATGGATTGAGGAATAAAAAAAAGAGGAAGGTGATTGTTTTTTGAAACCTGGATGTAACTCATGTTTCCTTTGTAGGTTCCTAAAATACGGACCAAACCCATTAATAAAACATTAACTTGACCAGACATCGACCTCATCTGTGGTTGAAAACATCTCAGGCTCCCCCACTCATGCTCAACTGAAACCCCTCTAAGATAAAACCCCTTGCATGAACACCTTTGCACCAAAATGTGGCATACATGTTGCGACGCATTCACATTCCCCCCTAACCACATTTCATTTTCTATTTCTTTAATAAATGTTTATAATATTTTCATCATAAATTCAATAAATTCAAATAAAACACATATAAAATTTTATTATAATAGTTATAAAATATAATCTTTATTATCAGTTCTATAAAACAACATTTATAATAATAATTTTATCGTAATTCATAATTTAATGATTATATAAATCACCAATTTTAATTTTTAATAATAAAAACACCATAAGTAATAATTTTCAACTGTTATAAAATATACTAAATTATTTGATAATTTAAAATAATATATATAAATATATTTATTTATTTAATTAAAATTATAAATTATTTAATCTATTGTATTGATATTTATTCCTTTAAAATAATATATATTAATAATAAAATTGATTAATTTTAAAATAAATTACCAATTAATACTGAAATTATATTTATTAATTAATATTTTGATTATAAGTAAATAAATATAATTATTTAAAAATAATAATTTTATCAAATTAAAGCAACATTTGTTTTTAGAATAAATAATATGAAAACTATATATAATAGGTATAATTAATTCTTATTTTTATAATTAAATTAATTTATAAACTTAATTTAAAATATTATTTTCATAGGAAATTGTCTCAAAAATATTATTAGTTTATTTTAATTATATATAAATCCTTTTAAAAAATATTTATATTATAAAACCAGGTTTGTAATTCATGGGCTATTATATCTTCATTATATATAGATACTTTCAAAAAAGTGTTGTATCATGTTTTAGTTCTATTAAAAAATAAATTTCATTATTCTTTTTAAGAATAAATAATCCTTCTAGAAATTAATCAACATTATCCCAAAAAAATATGCATATCATTATAGTTGAGTTTCTGCCAATCTTATTCAGATATATACCCCCCATGAATATGTAGTGAGACCCATATAATAGATGTAACAACCATTGGATGTTCCTAAACATTCCCCCCAAAAAAATATCATAGGTTAGTTCATAGTATCCATTGTTATTTCCTTATATAGGAATTATATTAGGGATATGTGGAGAAATAGATAATCAATTCTAAAAACACATCAATTTCAAAAGAAATTATGAAAAATTAAATATACATATGGAAAATTCTTATTACTATTAATATAATATTCCCTACATCAGAGTGGAGAATATTTTACCCTTATACACAATGTTCTAATTAATAATTGACTTTTTATAATATATTATTTGGTCTTATAATTGGCACTGAGATTAGTTCATCGTCAATGATAATGGTAATGTTCACAACATATAATACATTGATATAAAATTAGTAACTTATTATGTATTTTATTTCCTTCCATTAAACTAATTATTTTAACATGTTAATTACATGATCTATGCCCTTTTTTCTATACATAGATCATTTTCTAATTTATATGATTTATTTTAAATTGAATGTTTTCCATCATTTCCATCATTTAGGTAGTAGTTTATTTGTTCATTCACAATCTTCAATAACTAAAATTCCATGAAACTCCATTTTTTTAATTATTATATGTTTTTTGAAACTCACAAGATATATAAATTTTAATTATATATTAATGTATTTAGTAAGGAATAATCATAAGATTTTTTATTATTTATGATAATTTAATTTGTTTTCTCATAATTACATTCTATGTATTGTCAATGACGTCATACATTGTGATTATTTATCCATATTCTATCCATTTAATAAAATAAAAATTAATTGTGTAGGAAAAATATTTAATTGACTTAATCATGTAATAATAATAAATCATTCATAGTATTCCTAAAATTTGAAAACATCTATTAAATCTATGATATTACATGTTTAATATTGATAATTCATGGACTTTTTTTATTCAAATAAATTATAATATTTTTAAATGAATATGTTAATTAATCCAATTATATCCCTTCAAGGGTATATGAAATGGTGTAAAAACATAGGAAAACAAATCATTCATTACTGACGATGGAGATATTTCCTAGACCACCCATTTTAGTGTTTTGATCTTAGGTAGAATGTTTTAGTAGCTATATCAATTAAACAAAATTTAAATAGGGATTTACATTATATGAAAACCATTCATTATCTTATTAATGAATTCATCAATACATTGTTCAATATATAGTCTTATCCACAAAATTTTTAAAAAATTTCTCTATTCATAGTATCCAAAAATAAGTAAGCATTAATTAGATACAAAATATTATGCTTTTACCAATCCTTTATATATATTATATATTTTTAGATGAATATTCACAATAAATCGTCACAATAAATTACAAAGAAATATAAAGGCTTTTTATATATGGGAAAAAATTATCATTTTAATTAATGAAAATATTTTAATATATCTTACATTTCTCTTCTATAATATTACATGTTTTATAAATTCCCAACATAAATCATTTAACCATAATATATGGAATATAGTTAAAATTAAGGATGAGCTCAGATGATTAGAAATTGTAACTATAAGAGATATCTTTCAGTGATAAAAAAGTTTGAATTTCATAAGTGTAAGGGCTTGAAAACATGATCATAATTTATGATAATCATACCTTAAGATATAAATATTGATAATCATAAATAATGGAAAGAATAATTTCTATAATAATCTGAAATTTTCATAATTATATGAATTATTAATTATGTAATCTCAATCCATTATAATATATAATAAGTATATAACCTTTTTGTGGAATATAGAAAAGAATATAAAATAATATATTTAGATAAGGATCAATACCAAGAAAATAATAGTGGATTATGTTCAACGACCATTCATAATTTCCATAGTCTATGTTCACTCCCAATACAATCTTATTGGAAATAGATTCTTAGGAAACTATATATTGTTATAAATTTTTACCCTTATCATCTAATGAGGTATTCATATATACCCAATTAAATAGGTGATATATAATTCTTATTACAACTATCACACAATGAAACAAATAAATATGTGTCACATAAGATCATAAATCTATCAATAAATCACGATAACATAACTTGTGGAAAGGGAATTTGTTTCATAAAAATTATATCATATAAGCATTGTATATCATAGGGAAATTAAATGGATTCTATGAGGGTTTAATAATAACATAATTAAACCATGAGAGAGAATAATTTTTTATAGGCTCGTCATAAAATCTCTATATTTATAATTGAAAAAATTATATATAGTGGATGATATTTTACTTTGATATCCCTAGTGATTCAGAACAATATTCAATGTATATTGATATATATGAAAAATATAATTTAAATAAATATTTACACTATATTTTAAAACATGGTAATATTATACATTCGATTGATATAATACTAATTCAAAATACCCAAAATGTTGAAATATATTTTTTAAAAATAATAATAGAAAAACGTAAATTATTTCTTATGTAAAATATTGACCATAAAATTGGAAACTATTTTCATACCATGTGCATTAAAATAAAACATTCTATTCACACATTTGTTAAATGTTAGAAGGAAAAAATTAATAAAATATTTCATTAATAAGGTTCCCATTAAAAAATATAATGTAAAAAAAGGTTCATGAAAATTGATTTGTTAAAAAAATTTATTATGTTAATTAACATCCATAAAAGAACTTTAGAGAGAATGGAAATGGAATCGAAATTTCATCATCCAAAAACAAAATAATATGGATTTTTATTTTAAAACAATTTTTGGATTATTTTATGTACTTAATATTGGGAAATAATCACAATTCATAAAAATTTCATGAATTACTAAAAGAGAGTAATATTTTTTAAATAATATTATCAATATACATTCTCTCAATACAAATATCACATAGACTATTTCCAATGGATATGATATTGTTACGTAAATCCTTTCACTCAAGTCTCATCATGATTCATAAAAATTCAGATATCTTATATAATAAATAAATTTTTATTATAAATAAATTATAAAAAGTTAGTCATAAATTACTTATCATTTATCATTCCATTGTAGTTACAAATTATCAATTTTTTAATAGTTTCATCATTAATGTATTCATTGGGAAAAAAGTAGTCAATTTTGAATATATTTTTCTATTTTAGGGTTCATCTAATTGGACATTGATCATGTTTTCATAATATATGAAATTTTAATATATATATAAGAAACATTTTTACTCATCATATATAAATTTTTATTTTTTTATATAATGTAGTGAAGAAAAATGATTTACATCACTTCACGGAGATAATGGTCCTTATATATGTGTGTAGTGTTTCCACATACTGATTGAATAAAATATAGAATATAATTAATAAATAAAATTAATAAAATTAATATTATGCAAAAAGTATCTTATATATTTATTATACCACTCCATATTAACAGGCATTAAAAATGGAAATGAAACATGAATTGCATCTCTTTGTGGAGGTGGTGATCCCGACTAACACATGAGAGATGTTTTCATTTTTAATAGATAGAAACATACAAATTTAAAATATATATTTAATTATGGAAGAGTAATTCTATATTAAAAAAATTGAATAATAATTAATTTCATCATAACAAATATCCATGATTGTTGGTGATGAGAAACAGAACACATCACTTCACTAGGCATTTGTCCACACATATGCATAAAAGTAGATTTGGTTAAATGTTATATGATGAAATAGATTAATAAAATCTATTTTAATGACATAATAATATCAAAATATTTTGGAGGTGTCGTATTAATAATTTTATTAGGGATTCAATAATTTTATAAAAGTTATAAATATAAATAATTTTTAATGTACTCGATAAAATGTTATACATCTTCATTTTAAAAAATACCTTATATTACCTATTATAACATGAAATGATAGTATTATGATATAAAATGATCTCTATTATATACCAATGAAATATATGGATGGAATTAAATTATTATTGTCTGAGTTAAGAGGTTATTTAATTAAGAAAATAGTGGAGAGTTGGTGTCATTTAATAAGTGAGGGAGTGAACAGAAATTGATTTTTTTTTAAAAATAAAATACATTACAATCATACTGAAGGAAAATAGATCCCAAATATCTAATATTCGTATTTTATATGTTATAAGATATAAATATGAAAATAAAATTCAATTTATATTTTATTTTTCATTTAATCTAGTATGTATTTAGTTTGACACCTCATTAACCCAATTTAAACTTTACTGTAAAAATGCATTTTTACCTCAATTATTATTCATAATGACTGCAAATTCTGTTGAAATATTTTGAAAAATTTAATTATTTTGATTAATAATATAGAATAAAATTTAAAAAATCAAATACCTTTAATTGTTATAATTTGGTAGTAATATAAATCTACATGTCTTGATGACAAACATAAATATAACAAAAACATTTTCTAGTAATAAATGATTTTATTCAAAAATTATAAATAATATAAATTATAATAAAATAATTTGTAATATTATTAAAAAAATAAAATAATGAAATTTTAAAATCGATTCTAAACAAATTGGTACACTGTATCTAATATAATGTTAAATACAGTTTTTATTAAATTGATAAATTTTATATATTATATGAAAATTTAAACACTTCAGAAAAATCCCAAACAATTACCCTATATTAATATTTACATAAAGAAAAAGTATTAATATTTATTTATTCAGATAATATATAAGGCCACAGCAACAAACATTACATAATCACGAGTTATGTAAAAATATAAAATTGATGATGTTTTTAGGTTTAGTGTTTTATAGAATTAGTTAATAATTATTACATTTTTTCAGAAAAATTACGAAGTAGGAACTTCTTCCCTTAAATTTTTTTCCCTGAAATAATATAACTCCTTTGTCACGACCCGTCCTCGGGGCCCGTGCCGTGACTACCCCAAGCCCGCCTTCCATAGGCCAGGGGCTGGCGACTAGCACCAAGGCGTAAAATCCCAGTAAACAGGGAAGGCATTGCCTTTATAAGTAACAACCACACAGAGTGAGCAAGTGGAAAGTAACTACAAGTGCAGAAAAGTAAAGGGGGCCGGAAATACAAGCCCAACTGTAAAGTACAACTGAAAAAGTAAAGTACAGCAACTGAAGAAAAGACGGCGGCCTCGTGTCGTCCACTGGCAATCCCACCTGAAGGGTGGGTACAGATAGCCTCCAGGCTCCTCGGGTCCCACGTCTGCTCCGAGTACGTCCTGCCCAGTGGTCCACCTCCGGGTACCGTCCTGCTCCACGCCCCAACCGTGATCAGCGCTGTCCGTCGTCTGCAACCAACACAACAAGGTGCGGGCATAGCCCGTGTAGGGGTGAGTACAAACTACTCAGTAAGGACCCCGAGACCCCCGAAGGTCTCCCGAAATCCACAAAGGATATAGCACAAAAGAAAGATGCAATCACGAAGTAACATCTGACTCGACTTAGGTATATGCCCATACATATACCTAAGTCCCCAATTCTAGCTCTGCTCACGAGCTCAAAAACAACTCAATCCACAAAGGAAAGCAAGACTCAAATCCACAAGGAGAGTAAACAGTAAATCCACATAGGATAATTCAACACAATCCACAAAGGAGAGTAACATAAGATTCAGCTCAACCAGGTATACCTTTTCAGATGACGTCAAAGATGATCACTGATCCATCTAAGTCATCGGACCCACGAAGGATCGATAGGTACTAACCCCCGCAAAAGACCCACATAGGATCGGGCTCACACAGAACCTGTAGGCAATGGCTCACACAGAACCGGTAGTAAGGACCCACAAAGGATCGGGCTCACACAGAACCTGAAGGCAGTGGCTCACACAGAACCAGTAGCACTGATCCACGTAGGATCGCTGAGTGCAGTAGTCGACGCAGTCCAAGGAGGATCTCTGCACAGTCGTCGTCGCAGTCCACGGAGGATCTCTGCTCTACCATCATCGCAGTCCACGAAGGATCTCTGCTCTGCCGTCGTCGCAGTCCATGGAGGATCTCTGCTCTGCCGTCGTCGCAGTCCACGGAGGATCTCTGCTCTGTCGTCGAAGTCACAGCCAGCGCTAGGGTTCCCGCACATAGCGAGCTCGTTTAGGAGGGTCCGCTCCACGAGCCGAGAGGCTGATACATCAACTGACACGTAGTCCGAAGTTGATGTATCCAAAAGTTCCGTATCGACAACAGGATCTCAACGCAACAGACGGCGCGTCAATCGGACGCCCGGTCTGAGAGTTATTGGCATTTTCGTCCCAGGGGCCCGGTTGGTATTTAGGGCAAAACCAACCCGACCGTACTCCGCCTGTATCCGATCCTCGGGCGGAGTATGCCAAAAGTTCTGTATCACTTAGAGGAAACTACCACAGCTGACGGTAAGTCGATCGGACGTCCGTAGCTCAAGTTATGATCGTTTCCGCTCCGAGGGCCCGGTTGGTTTCGTGTACGAACCAACCCGGACGAACCCAAAGTCTTCCGAAACCTTGAGTATAATATACCGAAACGACCGTCTCGATCCAAGGATCGCGTATCCACTGACGGTTCGTCAATCGGAGGTCCCAGGCCCAAGATATGGGCGAAAGACCGAAGAGGGCCCGTAACGGGGGTTCTGGGCCCGGGGCGACCCGGCCCGAACCCCCCCCCCTGGGTCGGCCGAACCGGGTCGGCCCGACCCGTCCCGAACCGGCGAGGCCGGGTCCGGTCCGGCCTGGGCGCGGCCCGGCCGACCGGAACGGCCGGCTCGGCTTCGGCCGAGCGGCCGAAGGAGGGCGTCGCGGGCTTGACCCGCGGCTCAAGCGAAACGCGGCCCCGCGGGGGGCCGCCGCGTCCGTTCCCGGTTCCGCGCGGCCGCGGAACCGGCCGCCGCCGCCGCCTTCCGCGGGCCGCCGGAGATGCTCCGGTGGCCCGATTCCTTTCCCGTCTGCGCCGTTGTTCCTCCCGGGACGCGTCCTTCACTGCGAAATCAACAAATGGCCCTTGCGTCGTGCTTTTGCCGTCGCCCGCCAAATCCACACAAAAAAAGGAAGATCGGCGGAGGGTTGTCGGGTCTTGTTCGTTAGACCCGCACCCTCCGCGTTAGTCATAAACCACGGGAGGAATAATCAACAACAATTTTAAATAAATTAAAATTGTCGGAGATCATGTTCTTCATTTTAATAGAATAAACACGGGGAAATAAGATAAAATAATCCAACATCCCTTACCTTGTCGTCGTCGTCGGACGAGAGGTCGTCGCGGAATCGCTCGTCGCGGATGAAGGAGATCGTCGCGTCGTCGCGGTATCCGGCGTCGCGTTGCCAATCTCCGGATCAAGAACAAACGGATTTAATTAATTAAATCCGTTGCCATGAAATTTAAAAAGGGAGAATTTAAACGATCCGATTCTCACCTTAGTTGCTGAACGAGGATCGGCCGCGGAAGAAGAGGCGTCGCCGAAGAACATCGCGGGTAAAGCTCGTCGACGTCGCAGATCTCGGTGTGCGTCGTCGAATTCCGGTCGCCGGCGTTCTTCGCGTTCTTCGCGTTCTTCGCGTTCTTCGCGTTCTTCGCGTTCTTCACGGGGAAGGTGGAGGCCCAGAGAATCTCGCACAACGAGTAATCCTCCAAAAGAAAGAGTTGGTCTTATTTTATTATTTTGCCAACGAACGCAAACGCGTAAGTAACGACCCATTAAATTCGTTGAATTAATTCAACGAATGAAACGGCCCATTTAATTCACGAAATAAACCGCCCAATTAAATGGTCTGTTAAGAATTAAAGAAAACGTGTCGGTTGACTTTTCAGTTACTTGACGGGTTTTCGCGGGTGCGTTACTTAGCGAAAGAAACGGCGGGGCTCGTGCGGGCCCCACCTCACAAATATCCTACCAAGGGGGTAGGATATTTCTGGATAGCATCCTATCCGCTTTAACTCAGTTCAAGTGGCTTCCAAGCAGCTTAAGTGAAATAAAATAAAGTTGTCGCACAAATTTTATTTTATTTCTGACCTTAAGCCCCAAAATTTAAAAACCACGTCTGAGAAAACGCAACTCCGGAAGAGGCGTTTCTAAGAAAATACCGGCGCTGCGATTACATCGGTGCCCTCAGAATTTGATTCCGGGCACCGGTTCAAAAGATAGAAAAACCCGCTCGTTCGTTCACTGAACGTACCCGAGCCAAACTTCGGAAATTGATTCCAGGCACACCGGGCCTCGGAATCAGGTGCCGTCTGAAGCTGCGCTCTTGTAAAATTTCAAAGACAATTAAGATAAAAATTTCCTTGAAATTTGCAGGTCTTTACATTACTCCCACCTCAGGGCTTTACGTCCCCGTAAAGATACATCAAAAACTAGGGGAACAAATGGGGGTACTGAGCACGCATCTGAGCCTCCCGCTCCCAAGTGCTCTCCTGGAGATTCCCGTGCTGCCATCTGACGCGCACAAGAGGAATCGACCGCCCACGTAGGACCCGCTCCTGTCGATCCTCGATCTCCACTGGGACCTCCGCAAAAGTCGCCCCATCGTCCACGTCCAGCTCCCCAAAGTCGATGATGTGTGTCGGGTCGTGCACGTATCTCCTCAGCTGAGACACGTGGAAGACGTCGTGCACCCGGTGCAACTGAGGTGGTAGAGCCAGGCGATAAGCCACCTCTCCTATCCTGCTGAGGACCTGGAAAGGCCCGATGAAGCGTGGAGACAACTTGCCGCCTCGGCCAAATCTCCGTAAACCACGTCGAGGTGAGACACGCAAAAAGACGTGGTCGCCATCCTCGAACTCTAGTGGCCTCCGCCTCCTGTCAGCATATAACTTATGCTGGCTCTGATCTGTCCTCATCCTCTCCTGGGTGATCTGGACATTCTCTGTCGTGGCTCGGACCATCTCTGGTCCCACGAGTGCTGACTCCCCAGGGTCTGTCCAGCACAACGGTGATCTGCAGGGTCTGCCGTACAACGCCTCGTATGGTGCCATCCCGATGGTGGAGTGGTAGCTTTTGTTGTACGCGAACTCCACCAAGGGTAGGTGGTCCTCCCAGCTGCGACCAAAGTCGAGAACACATGCACGAAGCATGTCCTCGAGTGTCTGTATGGTCCTCTCCGTCTGACCATCCGTCTGAGGGTGGAAGGCTGTGCTCAGATGGAGCCGCGTCCCGAACGCCTCCTACAACCCCTTCCAAAGCCGGGAAGTGAAACGAGCATCTCGATCGGAGACGATAGACGATGGCACACCGTGAAGCCGTACGATCTCATGGACGTAAAGACGTCCCAAGCTCTCCATTGAGCCCTGCTCTCTGATGGGTAAGAAGTGTGCCGACTTGGTAAGTCGGTCGACAATCACCCAAATGGAGTCGTGACCTCTGGAAGTGCGTGGAATTCCAGTCACGAAGTCCATAGATATGCCATCCCACTTCCACTCCGGGACCTCCAAGGGCTGTACCAAGCCTGCTGGTACCTGATGCTCTGCCTTCACCTGCTGGCAGGTGAGGCATCGTGAAACGAACTCTGCCACAGCTTTCTTCATGCCCGGCCACCAGTGCTGTCGTCTGAGATCCTGGTACATCTTCGCCACTCCGGGATGTACCGCCAAGGGAGAAGTGTGAAACTCTCTTAGCACCTCCTCTCGTAAAGCGACTGGTACGAAGGTACGTCCTCTGAAAAGGATGTCGTGCTCTGCTCCAAGGGAGAAGCCATCAGGCACCTGACCTGAGGATATCAGTGCACGCCGGGTCTCACAGTCAGCGTCCCCACGCTGAGCCTCTCTGACCCGCTGTAGAAGTGGAGGAGAGAATGTGAGAGACTGAAGAAAGGCTGCTCCGTCTCTATCCACGAAGGATATCCGTAAGGAGGCTAGCTGCTCCGTCGCCTCCTCAAGTAGCTGAATGCCCGTCCTCCTGCTGAGGGCATCGGCTACCACGTTCCCCTTCCCAGGAGTATAGACTATCTCAAAGTCATAGTCCTGGAAGAACTCAAGCCATCTCCGCTGTCTCAGGTTCAGGTCCTTCTGAGAGAAGATATACCTGAGACTCTGGTGGTCAGAAAAGACTGTGAAGCACTCTCCCATTAGATAGCGCCGCCAAGTCTTCAGAGCGAAGACCACTGCTGTTAACTCCAGGTCATGAGTGGCGTAGTTCTGCTCATGCGGCCTCAACTGACGTGATCCGTAGGCGATCACGGCCCGCTCCTGCATTAGGACGCACCCGAGTCCAGTCCCTGATGCATCGCAGTAAACTACGTATCCAACTCCCTCCTCAGGTAACCTCAAGATAGGTGCGCTGGTCAATCTCTGTCTCAGCTCCTGGAAGCCCTACTGACATCTGTCTGACCACACGAAGGGTTTCCCCTTCTTCGCCAACGCTGAGAGTGGTTCCGAAACTCTAGAGAAGTCTGGCACGAATCTCCGATAGTATCCGGCTAGGCCCAAGAAGCTCCGCACCTCTGTCACGCTCTTGGGTGGCTCCCAAGCTAGCACTGTCTCGATCTTTGCGGGATCCACTGCAACTCCCGCCTCAGAGATGACGTGCCCCAAGAAATGGACCTCACGTAACCAGAACTGGCATTTTGAGAGCTTGCCATAAAGCTGGTGCTCTCGGAGTGTGTCTAGCACAACTCGCAGGTGGTAGGCATGCTCCTCCTCAGTCGTCGAGTATACCAAAATGTCGTCAATGAAGACCACGACTAATCGGTCGAGGTATGGCTGGAAGATCCTATTCATGAGGCTCATGAACACTGCTGGAGCATTGGTTACGCCGAACGGCATAACCAAGAACTCATAATGGTCATACCGACACCTGAAGGCCGTCTTCTGCACGTCCTTGTCTCGAACTCTGAGCTGATGATAGCCTGACCGGAGGTCTATTTTCGAGAACCACCGCGCTCCCTTGAGCTGATCGAAGAGGTCATCAATCCGTGGCAGCGGATACTTGTTTCTCACTGTCACCTGGTTCAGGCGACGATAGTCGACACACAGTCGCAAGCTCCCGTCCGCCTTCTTGGCGAACAAAATCGGGGAAGCCCAGGGTGAAACACTGGGTCGGATAAATCCTTTGCTCTGCAAGTCCTCCAACTGTACCCGCAGCTCTCGAAGCTCGGCGGGGGCCATCCGGTATGCTGGAGAAGATATCGGGGATGTCCCGGGGTACAAGTCGATGTAAAAGTCTACCTCTCTACGAGGAGGTATCCCTGGAACGTCGTCGGGAAAGACGTCCACGTACTGGTCCACCACTGCAGGAAAAGCTGGACTCCTCACGTCCACTGCTCCTAGGATGAGGCTAGCCAACTGATGAGAGATGGGCTGCACTCTCCTCCGCGGAAGTCCATCCTGTGCTGCAAAGGTTCCCTTCTCGCCGGTGAAGGTAAACCTGCTCCCGTCGGTGAGAACACATCGCACCTTGCGCCTAAAATAGTCGATCTGGGCATGAACCGTGGATAGCCAATCCATGCCCAAGATGACGTCGTAAGGCCTCGACGCCGCTACAAGGAGATCCCAGCCGAAGCTCTCGCCTCCTAGAGTAAGCTCACACTGCCGGCACCAGTGCGTAATCGTCGAGTCTGCTCCCGTAGGAGCCTCTAGCCGTAAGGATCGAGCAAACGGCTCAGTCGGAATCTCCGAGCTCCGAACAAGGGCAGAGGCTATGAAAGAGTGACTCGCTCCTGTGTCTATAAGTACTGCAGCAAGGGTGGAATAGACACAGATCGTACCTCGAATCATCTCTGGCAAGTCGGGGTCGTAGGCCTCCACTGCCTGGAGCTGGGCCTGTCCCTGCCCGCCAGCTCCATGTGGTCTAGGTGGCCCTCCTGGTGGTGGTGGGGGTAGAGCCTGGAAGCGTCGCCCACCACCTGCTGCTCGGCCAGCTCCTCTGCCTCGTCCGCCTCCTCCCTGCGGACCGCCACGGTCGACCCTCTGCCTCTGCCTGGGTGGCCCCTCCACTGTCTGCTGCTCCTCTGGTCGGCGAGTCGGGCAGTCACGAGCCATGTGACCCTGCCCGCCGCAGGTGTAGCACAGCCTGCCTCTCGGAAGGCTGACACTCCGCTGTGTGCCCCGCACTGCTGAGCCGGTGTCCTGAGGCCGTCTGCGTGGGGGTCTGGTCTGCCTGGACCCGAGAGTCATCCGTCGGCTACCTGCTGCCGAAGACTCAGCTACCTGCCGCCCTGCGCTAGGTCTCGCCGCTGAAGAAGGCTCTGCCAGGAAGCTCTCGATCAGGAGGGCTCGCTCCAGCACTCCTGCCTGGGTCGGAATGCTGAGGGAGATCAGCGACGCCCGAATCTCCTGTCGCAAGCCCTGCTCGAAGGTCCGGGCCCGGAAGAAGGGGTCCCGTACCATGTCGGTCGAGTAGCGAGACAGGTCTGTGAACCTCGCCGCGTACTGAGAGACCGTCATGCTGCCCTGGCGCAGCTGGAGAAGCTCCTGGATGCGCACCGCTCGGAGGGTGGCCGGGACGAACTCAGAGCGGAAGAGGCTCTCGAAGTCCGTCCAGAGCAAGGATGCCTCATCGTGAACCTGGAGCATCAAGCTCCACCATCGTCCTGCTGCCGCCTGCAGGAGGCTCGCTGCGAGAATCACCGTGAGATCCGCTGGTGTCCTCACTAGCCTAAAGATCCGTACCACCGCCTCTAGCCAGTCCTCGGCGGCCTGGGGGTCCGCCTCACCGCGAAACCTGGGCGGTCGCTGGCTCTGAAACTCATGCAGTGCCCTGAGGCGACGTGCATCGTCAGCGTCTGGTACTGGCAGCATCGGTGGCTCGGCGGGTAAAGCTACCGCCGGTGCCACTGCTGGCAAAGGGCCCTGCACCGAGGACTCGTCGCTCGGTGGGCTGCCGTCGCGCCCTACACTCGGAACCCTAGCTGGCCGTCGTCGCGGGGCCATCCTGAAAAGGAGAACAAGAGCACCACAGTCCGAACAGTATACCTGGTGAGCTGGCACAAGTAATCACAAGGAAAACTTGAGACTTTCATAAAGCAGATCAGTATACCCGGTGAGCTGACACAAGTAATCACAAAGAAAACTTGAAACACACACGCAATCAATGTTTTCATGCATTAAGTCGGAAATCAGGAGTCAGGGTCCTGGTGTACGGATACGTCGGCCGCCGCACCAACACTGGGCTCCCTGAACTGATAACCACACTCAATACACTAAACACTATTGCTTCATATAGAAAGAAAGGACGATCAGAGTCTGCGGTAGAACCGGCCGCCTTTGATACCAATTTGTCACGACCCGTCCTCGGGGCCCGTGCCGTGACTACCCCAAGCCCGCCTTCCATAGGCCAGGGGCTGGTGACTAGCACCAAGGCGTAAAATCCCAGTAAACAGGGAAGGCATTGCCTTTATAAGTAACAACCACACAGAGTCAGCAAGCGGAAAGTAACTACAAGTGCAGAAAAGTAAATGGGGCCGGAAATACAAGCCCAACTGTAAAGTACAACTGAAAAAGTAAAGTACAGCAACTGAAGAAAAGACGGCGGCCTCGTGTCGTCCACTGGCAATCCCACCTGAAGGGTGGGTACAGATAGCCTCCAGGCTCCTCGGGTCCCACGTCCGCTCCGAGTACGTCCTGCCCAGTGGTCCACCTCCAGGTACCGTCCTGCTCCACGCCCCAACCGTGATCAGCGCTGTCCGTCGTCTGCAACCAACACAACAAGGTGCGGGCATAGCCCGTGCAGGGGTGAGTACAAACTACTCAGTAAGGACCCCGAGACCCCCGAAGGTCTCCCGAAATCCACAAAGGATATAGCACAAAAGAAAGATGCAATCACGAAGTAACATCTGACTCGACTTAGGTATATTCCCATACATATACCTAAGTCCCCAATTCTAGCTCTGCTCACGAGCTCAAGAACAACTCAATCCACAAAGGAAATCAAGACTCAAATCCACAAGGAGAGTAAACAGTAAATCCACATAGGATAATTCAACACAATCCACAAAGGAGAGTAACATAAGATTCAGCTCAACCAGGTATACTTTTTCAGATGACGTCAAAGATGATCACTAATCCATCTAAGTCGTCGGACCCACGAAGGATCGATAGGTACTAACCCCCGCAAAAGACCCACATAGGATCGGGCTCACACAGAACCTGTAGGCAATGGCTCACACAGAACCGGTAGTAAGGACCCACAAAGGATCGGGCTCACACAGAACCTGAAGGCAGTGGCTCACACAGAACCAGTAGCACTGATCCACGTAGGATCGCTGAGTGCAGTAGTCGACGCAATCCACGGAGGATCTCTGCACAGTCGTCATCGCAGTCCACGGAGGATCTCTGTTCTGCCGTCTTCGCAGTCCACGGAGGATCTCTGCTCTGCCGTCGTCGCAGTCCACGGAGGATCTCTGCTCTGCCGTCGTCGCAGTCCACGGAGGATCTCTGCTCTGTCGTCGAAGTCACAGCCAGCGCTAGGGTTCCCGCACATAGCGAGCTCGTTTAGGAGGGTCCGCTCCACGAGCCGAGAGGCTGATACATCAACTGACACGTAGTCCGAAGTTGATGTATCCAAAAGTTCCGTATCGACAACAGGATCTCAACGCAACAGACGGCGCGTCAATCGGACGCCCGGTCTGAGAGTTATTGGCATTTTCGTCCCAGGGGCCCGGTTGGTTTTTAGGGCAAAACCAACCCGACCGTACTCCGCCTGTATCCGATCCTCGGGCGGAGTATGCCAAAAGTTCCGTCTCACTTAGAGGAAACTACCACAGCTGACAGTAAGTCGATCGGACGTCCGTAGCTCAAGTTATGATCGTTTCCGCTCCGAGGGCCCGGTTGGTTTCGTGTACGAACCAACCCGGCCGAACCCAAAGTCTTCCGAAACCTTGAGTATAATATACCGAAACGACCGTCTCGATCCAAGGATCGCGTAGCCGCTGACGGTTCGTCAATCGGAGGTCCCAGGCCCAAGATATGGGCGAAAGACCGAAGAGGGCCCGTAACGGGGGTTCTGGGCCCGGGGCGACCCGGCCCGAACCCCCCCTGGGTCGGCCGAACCGGGTCGGCCCGACCCGGCCGGAACCGGCTAGACCGGGTCTGGTCCGGCCTGGGCGCGGCCCGGCCGACCGGACCGGCCGGCTCGGCTTCGGCCGAGCGGCCGAAGGAGGGCGCCGCGGGCTTGACCCGCGGCTCAAGCGAAACGCGGCCCCGCGGGGGGCCGCCTGCCACGCGGACGCGGCCGGGCCTCCGCGTCCATTCCCGGTTCCGTGCGGCCGCGGAACCGGCCGCCGCCGCCGCGACTTCAGCCGCGGCGGATGTTCTCCACGGCGGTGCGCCGGGCGCCGCCGCCACCGGTCGTCTGCGCCGCTGCGCCGGCGACCCGCACCGCCGCCGCCTTCCGCGGGCCGCCGGAGATGCTCCGGTGGCCCGATTCCTTTCCCGTCTGCGCCGTTGTTCCTCCCGGGACGCGTCCTTCACTGCGAAATCAACAAATGGCCCTTGCGTCGTGCTTTTGCCGTCGCCCGCCAAATCCGCACAAAAAAAGGAAGATCGGCGGAGGGTTGTCGGGTCTTGTTCGTTAGACCCGCACCCTCCGCGTTAGTCATAAACCACGGGAGGAATAATCAAAAACAATTTTAAATAAATTAAAATTGTCGGAGATCATGTTCTTCATTTTAAAAGAATAAACACGGGGAAATAAGATAAAATAATCCGACATCCCTTACCTTGTCGTCGTCGTCGGACGAGAGGTCGTCGCGGAATCGCTCGTCGCGGATGAAGGAGATCGTCGCGTCGTCGCGGTATCCGGCGTCGCGTTGCCAATCTCCGGATCAAGAACAAACGGATTTAATTAATTAAATCCGTTGCCATGAAAGTTAAAAAGGGAGAATTTAAACGATCCGATTCTCACCTTAGTTGTCGAACGAGGATCGGCCGCGGAAGAAGAGGCGTCGCCGAAGAACGTCGCGGGTAAAGCTCGTCGACGTCGCATATCTCGGTGTGCGTCGTCGAATTCCGGTCGCCGGCGTTCTTCGCGTTCTTCGCGTTCTTCGTGTTCTTCGCGTTCTTCGCGGGGAAGGTGGAGGCCCAGAGAATCTCGCACAACGAGTAATCCTCCAAAAGAAAGAGTTGGTCTTATTTTATTATTTTGCCAACGAACGCAAACGCGTAAGTAACGACCCATTAAATTCGTTGAATTAATTCAACGAATGAAACAGCCCATTTAATTCACGAAATAAACCGCCCAATTAAATGGTCTGTTAAGAATTAAAGAAAACGCGTCGGTTGACTTTTCAGTTACTTGACGGGTTTTCGCGGGTGCGTTACTTAGCGAAAGAAACGGCGGGGCTCGTGCGGGCCCCACCTCACAAATATCCTACCAAGGGGGTAGGATATTTCTGGATAGCATCCTATCCGCTTTAACTCAGTTCAAGTGGCTTCCATGCAGCTTAAGTGAAATAAAATAAAGTTGTCGCACAAATTTTATTTTATTTCTGACTTTAAGCCCCAAAATTTAAAAACCACGTCTGAGCAAACGCAACTCCAGAAGAGGCGTTTCTAAGCAAATACCGGTGCTGCGATTACATCGGTGCCCTCAGAATTTGATTCCGGGCACCGGTTCAAAAGATAGAAAAACCCGCTCGTCCGTTCACTGAACGTACCCGAGCCAAACTTCGGAAATTGATTCCGGGAACACCGAGCCTCAGAATCAGGTGCCGTCTGAAGCTGCGCTCTTGTAAAATTCCAAAGAAAATTAAGAAAAAAATTTCATTGAAATTTGCAGATCTTTACATCCTTAAACTAAAACAATAATTATATTCTTGATATAAATATTATTTAATTCTTAATTTCTATTACTCTATCTTATACACTGTAAAAATCATTTCAAAAAATGGGATGAGCATAAAAATCATATTAATGGTTATGAAATTATTAATGAAATAAATAGTCCATTTGTAAAAAAAATCAATAAAACAATACTTTTCAATCATAATAAATTTGATATTTAACATAACTCATGAAATCATAATACTTATGATTAACTAATTGAAATAAAAAACCATAATGTATATTGTGGCATCCAAAACATAATTACGTTGAAGATTTAATAGCTATATAGGGATTTACATTTGGAACACCCATCATATTATATTCTCAAAATCTCTTAGGAGAAACATTAATGATTACATCTATCGCATTACCCAATGCATTGTAGAGATATCATAGGCTCACCTGTACTATCATTAACACGGAACCACCCATATTTTGTTTGGCACTTAACCATCCATCAAATTTAAAATTAACATTATATTATTATAACACATAAAAGATTGAAATTATCAAAATATCAGTCATTAATCAGATGAAATTAATTCAATATATTGAAATATTCAATACATTTCCAAAACCATTTTAATAATTTAATTTATAGATTTCTAAATCAATGTTCTCCATACAAATTTGAAACATTTAAAGTAATCTACATTTTAAAATGGTAACTTATAAATAAATAAATAAATAAAACCATTTTGATAATATAGACATTAATGGGAAATATTTATAAGATTAAATCTTTTAAACTTCTAATACAATGATATAGTTAAAGTGTCATATACCACATGAGAAAATACATGAACAAAAATAATTAAAGAATAAAATGAAATGAAACATATAATATCTGGAGAATAAGTGGATTCATGATACAATATGTCAAAGGGATGAATATACACATTATAGTGTAAAACTGGTGCATAATATTAATATATGCCTCAATGAATGAATATTGAGATGTAGTCCCATACAAATATCAAATCCTTATATTATGGATAAATCAATGAAATTGTTATGTGTGAAAAGTATCAATACTCCCAATATAATAAGATATAAACTGTAAAACCATCAGAGGTTATTCACACATATTATTTGAATAAAATCAAAATAAATGGATATTAAACTCATTAAATGGATATTGACATGAGATTTCTCTTATGATGTCTGTATAAATGATATAATAATTTATTTATTGAGTTTATTATGTGTATAATAAGTATATCCACAAAAAAGAAAGTGTAAATTAAATCATAAATAAACCAAAAATTATTCCACACACAATCATGGAATAATATAACCAACTAATTGTGCGTAAAACGCAAAGAGAGGATATTCTGTGTAGAAATTAATGTTCAAAGATCATTTTCAATATAAAATATATCAATTATGTGTATTAAATACATATACACATAAATCATGTATTAATAAAATATAGGATATCAAAATATTTTTCTCACATAACCATAGAATGATATAATGAAGAAGTACATGATTAACCTGAAGAATGGAAGTTGGGTTAAGAAGTTCAATTACTTTTTTCTGACATGTTTTGTTCATTATTTATATTCATGAATAATAAAATTTTATAACTTTATAGATTATTAAGAACATTTTTCAAGTTTATATTTTCTTCTATATCACATATTAACTTTATTTAATAATAATATAATTAATCATGTTCATATCATTCATTTTTTCAATGTTGTGTAATTGAGTCAAAAATGAAAATGTTAAAATTATCAATTATCAATGTAGTAAAAATTTCATTATATCTAGAAAAATATTGAGGATTTAAATATAATATATATCGAATATATATGTATTATAATCCAGTAAATATGTATTTAGAATAGTCCATAAAATTTTGAGATAATAAATTAAATGCATTGTTCATAGAGATGGTAAGTCATATGTACACATGAACGCTACTGTAATTTCTTTTTCATATTTAACGGAATAAAAAATAAATGATACATAGGGATATTATAATCAAAATATATTATATATTTTACATATGTTACATATTTTCATTAATTCCGTAATTTATACATACTATGTTGGGAATGATCATGTTTAAACACTTTGCGGGGGCGGTAGCCCACACATCCTCGAATGAAATTATCATATTTAACCATTATAGAAATCATAAAGGAATAGTTTAAATGAAAAATACAAAATTATAGTGACAATATAAATATAATATATTTCCAATATAAATATAGTTCCATCGTAAAGTCCTCCATGAGAGGCGGTAGGGGAAAATTGACCAATCATCATTTCAGGAGGAAATAGTTCATCATCCATAGAGACAATATGTTAATATACATTAGATGGAGAAGTGTGTAAGTGTAGCTAGAATCATTATAAAAAAATACTAGTATATTTATGAATCTGTTGTTGTTATTTAATAAAAAAATAAGAACATAATATGGATTTATGATGTTTAATAATTGAAAGGAACTTTAGAGAAGACACCCCCTCTTAAAATTGTAATTTCCTTCGATTTTATCCAAAAGTATTTCTCAAATTTCCTTCTGCATAAGCTAAGGCTTGTAGGTAGAAGAAAGGGATTATGGGAGAATATTTGGATAGATTTTGGAAGTTAAAATGGTCTTGATAGGTTTTATTAAATGTGTTGGTGTGATTCCCTTTTATGAGTGGGAGGAGGGGCACATTAGGAGAGTTTCAAAATTATAATTTATTAAAAAATGATTTTATGTTTAAAAAAGTCCCAAAGTAATGTATTTCAAATAAAAAATTCATTTGAGTCTCAAAACTCTAATAAAAAGGTTTTATACATTTCTAGGTCACAAATGTATTATTATCATTTATATTTAAACATTAGATAACTAATTTAACTCTCACTATGTCTTCATGTTTATTACAACTATATAGTTAATATAGTTATTATAAAAATAAAATGTAACATCATGTGGTTCATTAATAAATTTTTAATATTATTTAAGAAATTTGTATGAATCTTAGTTTTTATGAAAATTATAAAATTAAAGAATATAAAATTTATTCTAAAAACTAATTTATTTCAATTTTTATACTATTTAAATCAACACATTTTAAAAATTTAAAAAAATTGATTCATTCGAGAAAAAATAATTAATCCAAGTTAAAAAATTCATAATCATCCATAAAATTATATTATTTCCTAAAAAGTTTTAAAATAAATTTTTATTAATATTTTTTATCTTATTTAATTAAATCTTTCATTAAAAATGTATTCACTGCCTCATCATTGTGTCATAACTATATTTATTCAGTTGATGTCTAAAAATTAAAAAAAATACGATGATTTCAGAATTTTTTTTATCTTTATAATTAAAACATATAGTGAAAGATATATCATTTATATCCTTGAATTATTTGTTTCATATAAGATACATATTTATGCTACATTTTTCAAAACATTAAATCAATTATTATAAAAGGTCATTTTCACATCCATGTGGCTCCATGGGGTCCCAAAATCTACCCAAAGATGCCAAAGGAAGGAAAAATATCATCCAATAGTATTAGGAAACGTGTTATGGTAGTTTTATATTTTTATAATATTATTTGTAAACCTAATTTATGAGATTTAACTTTTAACAATGGTAAATAAAATAATTACTGAAATTATTATTCATAATGTCTAGAAATGGAAGGTACCTATTTACACAATTTGAATATCATGATGCTAAATATTGAATCAATTTTTCTAAAATCAAAAGACAAAAGTTTTAGTAATTAATTTAAAATTAATTGTCATTGTGAAAACCTAAATAAGGTTTTTAAGAAGAAATGACTACCATAAGATTGACATGTGTTTATGTCCAATTTAAAATGTAAATTATTTCCATTTTCCAAAATTGGATTACATGATAAAAACATAATCATATTAAACTATAAAACAAATTAAAAGCACAATCTATCTATATAAGAAAATTAGATGAAAAGGCAGTGTTGACAAAAAATGCGGTATTTTCCCTATTCATTTTAAAAATGAACATTATCAGAAAATTACCAATAAAAGTATACAAAGTAAATTTGGATGTTCTAATTCCAAATTAAAATATTATTTTTTTCAATAGAAAATATAATGGGTTCAAACACTATATTTAAAAAGGGTTCACCGTCAAAAGGTGGTAAAATGAAATTTAAAAAATATTAGATTATTTCATGCTTAATGTTAGATTCGTTCTTATTTAAATCATTAAAAATTTATTAGAAAAATATAATGACATTTAACAAACATTTATAATCATATTTTATTCAGATTTTTTCATTACCACCAATACAATGACTAGGCATTAACTACCATTTATAACAAAATATTTACTATATTATTTTTCATTATAACTCCTTGTTGTGTGCAACAAAAGATTTCAAAGAAATGAATAGTTGCATGTTGAGTAAGATATCGAATAAATAATATCCTTTAATGTAAAAATAATTTATTATTCAAAAATATTAATAGATAATTTAAAATAATTATTCAACAAATACCTGGTTCATTACATCCTTCCCCCCGTTTAGAAATTGTGTCCTCACTATTTTAAAATTGGGCTTTGAAGATTCATTAAATGACCCACATTGGAAAAAGTGTCAATAAAATAGTCACTTTTAAATAAATAAATATATGTACAATGGTCACTTGAAATAACCCATAATAAGAATCTATGTTGAAAAAATGGATATGGAATAGAAACTAACCATAATGTTCTGTTTGATAGTTAAAGAAAACATAATGAGGAGAAGTTAACCACAGAAAAATCATAAACTTGTGATAGGTTAAAAGGTCATATATTCCTTGGTTGGAAATGTAAATGGACAACATTTTTTGTTTTTTGGTCCTTCTCATAAATTTAAAAAATTTATTTATGATATTGTCTATGAAAATAAGGTAATATACTTACTTTACAAGTACAGATTCATCAATTAATAAATTTCAACCATATACCCATCTTTTCTCCAAATAATGAGTATTCAAGATGACATGGTCAAAACTGAAGTAATAAAAACAACTTATAGAGAATCACATAATCCCAAAATAATGAAATATATATTTCCCCTATATTTAGACACTAACTGATACCAAAATGGTTAGTACTAAATACGATAATCCCCAAAAGGACCATCCTTTATAAAAAGAAATACTTATCTTAATCTCCAAAATTTAACAATAAATACACAAATTCAAACAAATACAATTAAATACACAATTTCCCTTAAAATTATTCCTAATAATTCAACTATTATTGACACCCAAAATGATGAAGGATCTAAGAACATATTCTTCCATGATAAATCATAACATTTATCTCCAAATAACATCAACTACTCTTATATTTTCATACAAAAAAGTAATAAACCTAATCACACATTATCTATGATAGGATTATAATTTCAATAAATATCAAAATTATACATATGTCTATAATAAAACATGGATTGAAAAAAATTTATTTCAACCATTACTTTACAAATTAAATCCCATAATATTCTATTTTTCTTAGGCATATAGTTTTCCCAAAATAGTGAATATCTACCAAAACAACATTTATCACATAATCAAAATTTCAATTTCATATACTAAATATATCCATTATATCAAAAATATGTTCTAAAATAAACTTATTCTTGATCAATAAAATCATTTAACTAAAAAGAATAAGTTATACTAACTAGGTAATTCGCATAAGCTAGTGGTTGGTGATACACGCTTGTTTCCCATTAGTTGTGGGATCGATTCATGCGGCCATGCTGGACGAGATGAGTTGTCACCCATCATATAATTTTTACTTTTTATAAAACCATATCAATCTTATAATATTATAAAAAATAATATAATTTACTAAAAAATTCCCATAACCTCATTTATCATCAAAGATTATATAATACCTTTCATTTTTCATCCCAAAATGTTATAACCACTAATCACCTCATATAATGATCATACTTACAAATAAGGTTATCCATTAAGTCCATACAAGAAAATATATTTTGTACATAAATAAACGTTTAACATATCAATCATCATGGATACACATATTATAAAAATTCATCCAATGTAATCCCATCATCAAAAGAGAATTTTGAAATTTAAACATTTTTCCATCCTACAACCTACTATTACACTTGAATCCCTAACATGTAGACTTATTACTCATTCAGTCCTCTACATAAACCATTAACAATGAATTTCCAAATATTTATTAATAAATCAATTCTACATACTGAATGTCATCATCTTTTTTAAATATCAATCCAAAGATGATTCATTATTTATGGATATGAAAATAAATCATACCTTGAATATAGGTATCATGATCGTCATGATGTTCCCTTTCTATTTCATCATGTTGTCATTCATTCAAAAAGAAAACATCCAATCAAATTTGAAAATTCAATTTTCGAAAGAGTTGAAAAATTTGAGATCTTTAAATCATATGAAAAATATAGCATGACCCATAAAATTGTTTTAGAAATGAGTAGGTGTTGGGTAACTAAAAAAATTTCTTTAATATGATTTAAATACTGAAGAAGCAAAAAAAATCATTTGAACATGATTTTTCCAGAAATGTTATGATCAAATCGCATGGGAGGGATAGTAAGGTTGTGAAAGTTATCATACCTTCCATATTGACTAATGATCCTCAATCTACTGAAATGGATAAACAATTACACATGAAAAAAAATTATTATATAAAAAATGATTCCTCGATAGGGTAAAGATAACATAATTACTTTTATATTACTCTAATCCATAAACCAACGTATATTTACATTTTTAGGTTTATATACAAACAATCTATTTTAACATAACCCTTCATATGTTTCCATATGATAATAACCCTCTTGGTTATATGGGATCCTTTACCTACAACTAGATAACACCCTAAACTCTAAATATTACTAAACCAATCATTGATAGTGACTATAAGGCCCCTTCAGTAAACATTACATTATTTTTTGTTAATTCATGATTTCACATTGAGGATCTTTTCAGGTTTAAATATTTATATAATTAGGCTATAACTATAAAATTATATAACAAAAATTAAAAAGTAGACACTTCTCCACTATTCAGTTTTTTTACAACAAAAAAACACCATAAAATAAAATCAGAATTCTATTTTTGATCTAAATCATCTTAAATTATTCCATTCACTATCCCTTCCTTATACCATGAAAAAATATTTCAAAAATATGGAATGAGCATTAAAATATCATTAATGGATATAAAATAATGAATGAAATAATTATTCCACATAAACAAACAAATCAATGAAAACATTATATTTAATCATAAAACATATGTTATTTAACATACCTCGTTAAATCATATGATTTTTGATTAACATATATAAATAATAAATAATATGGGTAACTTGTTGAATCTATAATGTTCTTACATTTTATCTTTCACAACAACATAGGGAGTTTTGTTTGGAATACCCATCACAATATATTTTGTTAATCTATTAGGATAATCATTAACAATTACCTCCCACATGTTACCCAATGCATTAGAGAGCTATCACAGGCACACCCGACTGAGGATTATCATGGAATCACTTGTATATAGTTTATCATGTAACCACCTATAAAATTTACATGTACCATTATAAAATAAAAACTAATAAAATATTGAAATTATCAACATTTCTCTAATCAATCATAACTAATCAATTCAATATATTGAAATATTCAATACATTTCCAAATCCATTAAAAAAATTTAATAATGATATTTTTTAACCAAAGTATATCATACAACATTGAATATTTTAAAGTAATACACATTTTAAAAAATTACTTCCTAGATAAATAAATCATTATATCTATTTTGAATATATGGACATTAATGACAATGATTTGGAAGTTTAAATAATTAACACATTTGAAAAATGTTTTAGTTAAAGAGTCATGTACCACTTCAGAAAGAACATGAAAAAATGATAATTAAAGAATGATATTAAATAAAACATATAATATCTCGAGAATAAGTATATTAATGATATAATATTTCAAAGGGTAGTATATACACCTTATTGGATAATAAATATGCACAATATCAAGATATTCCTCAATGAAAAGAGATTGAGACGTAGCCCCTGATAATGATTGTATCATTACATTAAGGATAAATCAATGAAATAATGATGTGTGAAAAATATTAATAGAAAAAATATAACTGGATATTAATTGTGAAAACTTCAGTGTTCAATCACACATATTTTTGGAAAAAAAAATCCAATGTCATGGATATTTAACTCAATTAATGGATATTGGGTTATGAATTCCCTTGCGAAAATTATATAAATGAATTAAAAATTTATTAATGGGGTGATTATGTGTTGAAATAGAATATAAACACACACACTAAGAATTGGAAATTAAAACACGAATAATCAAATAGTGAGTCCACACATATTCATGGAATAATATAATCAACTAAGTATGGGTAAAACCCAAAGAGTGGAAACTGAGTTTAGAAATTCCCATAAAAAATAATTTAGTAAATAAAATAAGTCGATAATGTGTATTAACTACAAATTAGAATAACGAAATTATAAATAAATGATAAGATATCAAAATTTTTATCTCACATAATCATAGGACGACTTAATCTAGAAGTATAATATTAACTGAAAGAATGGGAATTGGGTTAAGAAGTTCTCTTACATTAAGACAAACTTTTTTTGTTTGTTCATTATATTACTAAATAAGAAAATAAATTTAATTTATATATTCATCAAAAAAAATAATTTTTATTATTAATTTTGTATAACATATTACCCTTATATAACAATCATATAATTTATCATCTTTATATCGGTCATTTTGTCGATTTTCATTACTTGAGTCAAAAAATGAACATGTTATAACTACAAATGATCAATGAGGTCAAAATTAAATTATCTCAATAATAATAATCGTTATTTAAATATTATATATATCCATTATATATGTATTTATATCCAGAATTTCTATATTTATAATAGTCCATAACATTTGGAGAAAATAAAAGAATTGCTCAGTTCATGGAGACGGTAAGCCATATGTACACATGAACGCTAAGATCATTTAGTTTTCATAATTAAAGGAATGAAAAAAATAATACATAGTTATATTATAATTCTATTATAATTTTTTTATATGTTATATAATTTCATTGATTCCATATATTTTAGGTTTCATTTATGGAATTAACGAGTCATGCCACATTGAGCTGGAAACAGTCTGCACTTCCTCAAATGATATTATTGTATTTATATGTTATGTTAATAATAAATGTTTGATCTAAAAGAAAAATATCGAAGAATATATAAAATATAAATATAATATATATCATATAAAAATTCATTTCCATCATAATGTCTACCATGAGTGGTGGTAGAGGGAAATTGAAAAATCAGCATTGAGTGAGGCAATAGTTCATTTTCAACAGAAACTATATGTTCAAATCCATTATATGGCAGTGTGTGTAAGTTATTTACTAATACATATAATAAAAACATCCTATTATATTTAGGATATTATTTTAGTTATTTAATCAATGAATAATAATAGAATATTGAGTGATAAGGTAAAATAATGGAAAAGATCTTTAAAGAAGATGATACCTCTTAAAACATTTAACTCCCTTTGAATAGAGCCAAAATGCTTCCTCAAATTTCCCTCTGACTAATATAAGGATTTTAAGAATAAAATATAGATGTTTGGAGCTTATTTGGATAGAGTTTGTATGAGACAAGGGTCTTTATAAGTGTGATTTAATTGTTAGGGTTGATGCCCTTTTTTAAAAGGGAGGAGGGGCACTTCAAAATCATTTGGAAGTATTATTTTAGTATAAAATTATTTTCGATTATAAAGGATTAAAAAGTAATTTATATAAAATATAAGATCATCTTGGGTCAAAAAAATATCAACCAATAGGTTTTTTAAAATTTTAGTTCACAATGTTATCCTTATCATTTAGTATTAACCCGTAGTTAGTTAATATATCTATTACCATGTCTTCTTGTATCTACATACTATATGGTTAATAAAGTTACTATAATATTCAAATTCAATATAAAATAGTTCATTAATAAAATTTAAAAAATTATCTAAGTAATTTTTCTGAATTGTTTATTTTTAGGACAATCATAACATTTAAAAAAATAGTATTTTTTTAAAAACTCATTTATGTCAATTTTTTTAACTATTAATACTGAGGTATTTTAAAAGTACAAAAACACTTTTTTTCTTCTAAAAAAATAAATAATTAAATTATTACATGTTATTTTCTTCCATAAAATTATTTTATTGTATTAAGAAGTTTAAAAATAAACTTATATTAAAATTTATTATCTCATTTATTTAAATCATTCATTAATATGGAAATCACTACATCATCATTGTGTCATTAATATAATTATTTATTTTATTTCTAAAACTTATAAATAATAAAACCTTATCTATAAAATCTTTTCAGAATTCCAATGATTTTTTATTGTCGAATTAATCACTTACATAACCCATATAAAAATTTATGTAATGAAATATACTTGTCTAGGATATATTTTACTTAACATTAAATTGATTTTTATGAAATCTAATTTTCACATCCACGTACCTTTATGGGGTCCTAAATTCGTCAAATGGATACTCATGGTGGAGAATATCTCATAAAATATAATTAATACAAGTGTTATTGTAGTTTTATATTATTATAAATTTATTTTTTACCCTTATTTACCCAATTTACCTTTTCACCATGGTGAATAAAATAATTTCGGAATTTTCTATTAACAATGTCTACAAATAAAAGGTACCTATTTAAATAATTTGAACCTACTATATCCAAATATATAATAATGTTTTTAAAATTCAAAAGACATAATTTTCAGAAATTGATTTTTAATTATCTCCCATTTTCAAAATCAAAAGGTGGGGTTTTATGAAATAATAACTATCAAAAAATTGACATGTGTTTATATCTAATTTAAATGTGAAATTACTTAAAATGGCCAAAATATGAATAAATTGAAAACATATAATCTTATTGCACATTAAATCTAATTAAAAGTAAAATATAACTATATAAATAAATTATATGAAATGTAGTTTTTGACTTAAAATGTGTTATTTTTCAATATTCCTTAAAAAAAGAATTCAATCATAAAATTTCAAAACATTTATCAAAAGTCAATTTTCATGTTATTATTCAAAAGAGGAGGTTTATTTTTTCAAAAATAACATATAAAGGTTTAAATATCTAGATTTAAAAAATTTTACTGCATCAGAAGGTGGTAAAACGTCCTTTTTTAAATATTTGAGTATTTCTGCATTTAAATCAGATTCGATCTTATTTTAATCAACTAAAATTTATCAGATAAATATAAATACATTTTAAAAAACATTTATAATCATATATTATTTAGTTAAGTTCATTAATACTAATATAATTTCTAGACATTAACAACTTCTTGAAATAATAATAATATTATATTTTTTTCAGTATAACTCAATGTTGTGAGCAAAGTAAGATTAAAAAAACACTTTGTTTCATGTTGAGTATGCTATCGAAAAAAGAGTCTCATTTAATTTAAAACTAATATATTATTCTTAAAAATTAATAGAAATATAAAAATGGATAATTCTATAAATACCTGGGTCATTACATAAAAGTTCTATAAAAATTAAAAATTCATTATACAAATTACACGAAAAATAAATCAAACGTAATATTGGATGAAAATATATTTTTGAAACATAAAATGACTTTAATTATGATTATATATTTTTTTTTTTGGAATAATCCCTTATAAATATTTTAAATAATGAATTTTAAATTATTTAAACCTGTCATTCCAATCACTTGGTCATAATAGTGTACTATATCATGATTAATTTTGATTTGGGGTTGTGTATAAAATGAGATTTCAAATAATTAAATATTATTATCATGGAAAAAATTTATATAATCTTTGGGGGTGTTACATTGATTATAAATAGAGAATAAAATATTAAATGAGTATAATGAGAAGATTTTAAAGTTAATAGATTGAAAATATTAATGTTTATTAAATATTATATAGTGTGTTGACACCATTTACAATTATATTAATTGAGAGACAAAGAGGTTGGTCAATTTGATGAAAAAACAAAGTCATCTATTATAAGGAAACCAGTTCTTGTATTAAAAATTAAAAAAGTATTATAATTTTCAACAAGGTAAATTCATTGATAAATTAAATTTCTTTCTATTTTTTTAAATGTTATAGTGTATATATATTTTTGTTTCCATTGAACCCTTACACTAACTCTTAATAAATTTTGAAAAAAATTTAAATGATTGAATAGTTCTGGTGAAATAAGGAATCATTGAACAAAAATGGTGATGGTATTATTTAAATGATATGAAGGGAACATGTCATGATAGATACTAAATCAATATTTTTTATCATTTCATTTAGAGTACCAAAATTGTTCTTTTTTTCAAAAAAATATCCATTTTAAGAAAACCATTCGTAGACATAATTATTGAGAAAATATTAACTCTATATAAAAAATCATATTTCAATTTTCTAATTACTATATATTATAAATAGTAATATTTTTAATGTAGCTCATAATTTAAAATTTAACATCAAAAAATATGTGAAGTAGTTGACGTCACTATTACAAAAATCATTCTTAAACCAAAATATCATTATATTACCCTTACACATTTTATATAGTATGATCCATACCAAGTGTGTAAATATTACCAAAATAAAAAGGGGTGGTATTCACTATGAAAAAATGATGAATAAATTCCATTAACCATAGTAAAAAACTTAATTTATGATTAGGTGATTGAAAATTAATGAATTATTCTATTATTCTTCAAAAACATTTATAATTTTTTTACATTATTAAATTTGGTTTCAAATGTTTCTATTTGATTTATTATATTTAAAATCAATAGATGAATCAAAATTTTTAATTTTTACATTAACCAAATTTTAAAAATGTTTGATTTGAACACTAACTATAAATTCAATAATTTGGTAACATTTAAATAAACTATCACAATTTCATATTGTAATAAATAAAATTATAACATAAAAAGAATATTGTAATTATAGAGTGTCATTATAAATTATTTTATTTATTTATCCAAAAATATTAAAAATGTAAATAAATAATAGTTAAATAAAAAATAAAAAATTGTAGTACAATAAAAACGTAAAAATATTGATATATAAATAAATTTTCAAATAGTGGGGTTATAAAAAAATTTAATCCCCCTTCTCTATTTTATAAATTGGAATGAAATAATGGTTGATATATTTCTTGTTTTTCCAAAATGATTATTTTGATCTCATGAAACCCATTTGACATAAATTTGTATATTAATATTCTCTTTAAGAAATGTAATGAATCAAGAAAATATAAAAAGAAATATTTATATAATAATAATAAAATATATTGTTCATTAACAAGTAAAAAAAGGAAATATATTTCCTTGTAAATAATATAATTAATTTTTAAATATAATATAATTTTCACAATCATTGAATTTTATATATGATTTAGTTTAGCATAGTCTATGGAATATGATTTTAACATTTGGAGGTATTTTTTTTCTAAATAATAATTGTTTTTATGATATAATTATGAATTTAAAAAGACAGGGTAGTTTTTAAAGAGTTTCAGGAGACAATTGAGTCAACCAAAATGTTTATTATAATAAATTTAGTCTATATAGGGATGGTTTAATGAATATAAGGAATATATACAGTTATTTATTTATGAATACCAATAAAATAATAAATTATATTTTTTAAGATTTACTAATCAATTAAAAATATTAATGTTTTAGATTTGACCATCCATCAGTGGAATAAAATAATTTAATAAACTATAGTTAATGAAAACAAGATGCATGTTATAGAATAAATATATTTTTTATTATATATCATTGTATATGATTGATTGCAAATTTTTTAACATAATCGAAGAAATTGCTTTTTGATATTTAGTTATTAAAAAAAACATTATAAATCCTTTATTTTATTCTGTATATTTATAGGGAATAATTTATTCAAATTATTCCCAACTAAATAATATAATTATTTTTTAATTAAATAATATCTTTTATTAAGAAGAATCTTCTGATAATAAATGTGTACAAGAATAGGACAAAAATTACAAACCCTACATATTTGAAGAATTTAATATTCTAAATGTAAAAATTAGAATATTGGGAATATATTAGATATATTAACAATAATCTTCTCAATAAAAAATATAATAAAATATCATGAAATTAATAATAATATTAATGGAATTCATCATTAAAATTCTTACAAAAATAGATAAAAAATGTTCTATTATTCAATAATTATATTAATACCTATTTCATTGGAAACAATCATCGAATTGAAAATGAATATATATGTGGAGATTAAAATATATGGGAGATAATTATTTATACAATGAAAAAAATAATTTCTATATATTTTACATCCACTTATATCGATTATTTTCATAATTCAGAAAGATAATATTCTCGATATATAGTTATGTGAAATGGGAAACATTTTTATTCCATATGAAGTTAAAATTTCATTCAAATATAATCTAATATGAAATACATAAGCACAATATTATTGTAAGGTATCTATAATGATGTGCCCAACAATTCCTTCAATTAAAACCCTGGCTCCTAATACAGAAATATTAGTCCATCAATAGATTTTAGAAATGATTTTTAAAAAAATTTAGTGTAATTATGTTACAAAAAAACTATAAAAAATAATATTAAAATAATATTTTATAATAATGTATATAATGAAATATAAATATATAAATAAATAATTTTATTAAATAATTTTTTTAAAAATGATATAATATTCTAAAATTACATTAGATAAATAAATTTTATTTTAAAGGGGGAAATTTTTTTCTTCATTTTTTATCACTACACTATCGAAAATAATAATAATTAACATTTTTAGGTAATGCCATTGAACTTCATACAAACATCATATTAATAAAACATGAAGATACAACTTGATAAATCAAATTAATAATGTCATTGAGAAAACCATCACTTGTAGACCTATGTACTATGGAAAAATAACATAATTTCCTTCCATTTTTTATTATATTTTATATTTTTTCTATCAAATCATCATATATGTTTTATTAACCAATTTAAATAATAAAATATTTTTTTAAATTCCCCAAATTATTTTCACTCCATATTTTATATTTTATAGGATTTAATATTATAGAGGTTTATAGGACACTTAATTCCATTATTTGTTCTAAAAGCCCACAACAAGAAATTCATTAGATATGTAAACTGGGAAATAAAAAAAGTAAATTTCATTACATATAATCAAGTTTTTTAATACATATATAATATAAAATAGTCATTTCTATAATGACAATGAATTTTTTTCAGAAAACTATTTATATAACTTATTAGACATCATTGAATAATAAAATATTAATTTTATAGGTAATGTTCAAAGTATTCCAAAACCCAAGTCCATAATGGCCTATTTTATTACATTTCAACAAGTAATTTCAATATAGAAAACATGTACCAAATCATTACCACTTTATTTATCTAATAATATAATGCTTTTAATGGTTTCTGTAAAAATATCAAAAAAAAACACAATACCCATTGAATTCCAAATCAATGTATATGAAAAATATTACACATCACACCCTGTAATGTTCTAAAATGACTATATGTAACACTTAAAACCTCTATGTTATTTCCAAAACCCACATCAACCCAAACAAATTATGATTCTCATTTGTAACCCATATTTCATTCCAAACTAGCTAGTTATTATCCCCTAACAAATCTAATCCACAGTAACATCATATATAAACTTACTCAACATTTAATAAATCAATAAACTATACATATAAATTCCACACAAACCGATACATAAACCAAAAACATTACCCAAAACAATCTTATCCAATACTATATCTCATTAATGAAAAAGATTAATTCCCAAAACAAAAAGGAAACTGTAACAAATGAAAAGGCATTATTTACAAAAAAAATTATATATAATACCACTGAAATGTTTGAGGGGATAAAATAAATCACAAATAAAACTATTATAAAAACCCAATCTTCTGTAAAATAATTTCCCAACCTCACATTCCCTAACGATAAACCGAATATATATATATATATATATATTATACTAGTTGACCAATAAAAATATTATTTAATCATTTTATTTAATTATTTTCATCCCATTAACTTGTAATTTATAAAAAAGTGGGGGAATAAAATTTGAGGAATGTAAATTATTTGATCATATATTATTATATATAAATAAATGGTTAGTGAAAATATCATTGTCATCATAATGAGATAAGAGAGAATAAATTATTTATTTTATGTGGAAAATGTATTGTAAACTCATGATAGATTCCTTAACTACTATTTCATACATAATAGATGATGTAAAATATATTATGGGGCAATGATGTGGAACACATCTCAACAACGATTTAATAATTAATTTTCATAATACATTAAGGATTTTACAGAGTTAAAAATAAAATCCCTTTAATGTGGATCCCATATAAATACATTATAAATAATATATTATACACATAAAATAGAACAAAAATATTTACATGATATAAAAAATGTTAAAACATAAGTTTTAATGATTATGATATAATAAATTTCAATACATCGATCATTAATATTTAGTTTTAAAAATGAGAAATTTATGTAGTGGTGAAACAATAGAAAGCCGTTATATTTCAATAAATAATCAAATTCCCATATCACATTGTCTATATGAAATATATCAATTTAATTTATTTGAATAAAAAAGATAAAAATTTTGGGACACATAATAATCTTATTTATTGTAAAAATTTTAATATTTGATAAAATTATTATTCTTATATAATTGTGTATAAAATTTTCATTTGATGTGCAGAACTGTAATATTATAATGATGTTATTTAAAATAATAATTTTTTTTTACTTCACATTTATATGATAACTTATAGTTTTATAAGGAAGATTATTCATTATAGAAGGATAAAGGGATTACCATCCCAAAATATATATGAATTTTACATTTATCATACTTATTATTCTAACCCACTCCGTTCTATAAAAAACCATGATTCTAAAGATTATTTTATAATGTAATGATGTGATTAAATGTGTCCACATGTGAATATAATATTAAATTAAATTCACCCATATGTCATGTATGTATAGTATTAACAATAACTCTCCCAAAAAACACCATAAAATACCAATCTAATAGTTATATAGGTGGTAATTTTCATTTACAATATTATATCAGCCAACAAATAAAACAAAACTCATATTTTTCACCTATATAACCTTAACAAATATTGTATCATGAACTATTTGTGGAATTAGTCAAACAATAATAAATGTAAGTAATATTACAAAAATATATGAAGCAATAATGTTATGAAAATTTAGATAGGAATAGATTTTTTACAGGGAAAATAAAAACAAAATTTTGACTCATCAATACACTAATATAATTGAAGAAAAAATAATGGGATCTATGGGGAAGGATAAGTCATGGAAGGGAATCAAAAGGATTTTATTATTTTTTTAACCCAATTATAAGATGATAATTTATAGTTAGACAATAAATCCAACTAAATTGGACAATGAGATTCAATATATTTATTCCTTTAAAAAATAACATTAAAATTTAATTATGTTAGTTATTAAGTTATAATATTATTAAAATTAAACAATTTTTTGGTAAAATTTGATTCATGGATTTAGGGGTTTTTCAAGAGTTCTATTTGGTATTGGTGACCCTTAATTAGTGTTCTTATTAAAATATGAATGTGAATTTAACTTCCATTGATGTCAATGGTCTTCATTAACCTATATTATATTAATATTTATTTATTTATGTTCATGTGGAACACATAGGCCTTCAAATTTTGGTTGTGGGACTCATATAATTGATTAATTCTTTAAATCCAAATTGAAACTAGTATTTCAGTTTCATTAATTGTTGAGGGATCGATCTAATGTGTTGCATAATATGTACAAGATAACAGTTTATGAATGAGAATATATATAAAATATTTCCATAAAACAATAATAACCCTTTATGGATGGAATTAAATTATAATTACATAATATGATATAGTGTCCCTACTGAAATTATTATTTGTGTCATCCATATAACGCGTGGATATTACAAAGGAAATTGTCCAAGGGGTTTTCTATAATATATTCTCGTAAGAAAATTTTATCTTATAAAAGGAAATAAAAAATGTTATCATCCCTTACTTGTACGTTATTACTTTGGTTGTTTGAACCTACAAATATGGGTATTTGTTATGGGTTTTCTGGCTGACATAGGATGGCATAGATATGGGTTTTTCTGAAGGAAATATCATTTATTGAATTTAACTAGGTTGTTATAGAAAAATAATAATTAGACTTGGGGGTGTCTATTAGGTTTCCTTATATTATGTTACCCTTTCTAGAGAAAAAAATTGTGAATGGTTTAATATGGTAGTTGTTGTAGCAATATAACTTATAACGATAATTTGTTACTAAGGTTATATTGGTAGAGGTGAGGTGTTTACGCATTCGCACAAATCACACAATTTCTTTAGGAATTCATTTATTTATTTTTGATGTATTAATGGATTCTAATATGTGCATCATCAGACCCAAACTCTGGGCCATATTAGATATGATTGTAACCTTGGGGATCCCTAAAGGTACTTTACGGGAATGATATTTATAGAATCATGTGATACTACAGTGATATGACTTGAATATGATGATGAGATCGTGGATTAATATTTGGCATCATAGGATTCTTCCTTGGGACCACATGAATAATTCATATAATACTAGAATTCCTCCTCAATTCTATATGGGTAACCAATGATTACATGCATCCCTATGATACGTAGCATGTCCAGGATAACTCCATTTAGGCGTAGGGAAAATTATCATTATTAGGATGATGATTTTTCCTATTCATCACTAGGAACTAGCTTATGATGCATGATGATTTATGTTTTCTATATCAGAATGTGCATGATGGTTGGGATATTCTAGTTTGGAATAGTCACATGGATATGGTTGATATTAATTGATTTCTTAGGATTCCTTAGAAACTGATTATATATATTTTTAACACCAATTTTTTAGAGAGTTTTCCAGAATATTTTGAATTTAGATGTTTGGTTGTTTATGATGATATGTTTGGTTTTTGGAGCCTGATCAATAAGAAAATCTAGGTTTCACCCTACAGTCCAATTTTTATATGTTTGAAATGATATCATGACGCTAAAAAATAAACAACAATAATAACCAATCAATCATGGTAAATCATTTTCATGGAAGTAAACATTGATACTTGTTACCTGTACTAGGGTAGGACTTTCCCCCTCAGTGGTTATGCTTTCACATATTCATTGTGATGTAAAATATACACACCATCATTGGATAGAGTTTATAGTCTGGAGGTTATTTAATTTCAACAATATATTTAATTATTTCAACTAACAATGCCAAATACTCAAACACTTATTATATTGGAAATGAAAAGGACCACAATAGTTGTGACACCCCAGGATTTATGAACTTGTCTAAGTGAACAATGTTATGTTTTATAATGATGTTTCATGTTTTAAAAATTTGTATTTGGTACAAATAAAGGTATTGAAACTAAATATATGAAAACAAGGGGAATAAATAGAACTGGAATACATTAAAACGTTGCATTACTACAAAGACCCAAACTAACCAAGAACACCATGTACAAGAATTATCATGGCCACAACAAGATTTCTAAAAATTAAAACTCGATTAATTGGATAGTATTCATCTTCTAGGTTTGTCATTGTGAAAAAGATAATAGACAGAACCCCTGCACACATACATAGCACCAATGGAATGAGGAGAGCCATTCTCCCAGGTTCAAGTGTGTTGAAAATGTGAAACGCCCCTGTTTTTATAATGATCCTTTAAGAAATTATGACCATTATATTTTGACCATCGGGTTTAAATTGATAAAGTTTATTTTTTTAATAAATTTGTTGGTCTTTTTTATTCTCCTATAATCTTATGGTATTTCAAATATTTTAATATGTTCAAAATATTTGAATTATATCTTTGATTATCTTAAACATTAAAATAAAAGAATATTCTTGAAAATGAATCTATTTTTACAAAATCATGATGGATACCTATATGGATGAAAGATTAGTATTTTAACACCTTCTAAATGTTTTAAAAAGTCATGTTTAAAGTGTATCTTCTAACCATATACCTTTATTTATTATAGAAGAATATATTTTAATAAATCTTTAAATATAGGTATTTCGAATTAGGAAAACTATTTATCTTTTAAATAAAATTAAAGAGTTTATTATAAATTGGATTTTAGTATTTTACATTATAAGTTACTAATGTTTTAAATGGTGTAGTATGTTAATAATGAAATGTATATCTTTTTAAAGAGTTATATCCAATAGTAATGTATTGTGAATAATTTAGAATGCATTATAAATTTAGAATTATTAGGTTAAAGTATTTATGTTATACAATTTTATTAATATTCATGTTTCATTTTTTTAGAAAAGTTTATTGTTTCTTTTTATATGTAACTATGTAATTTTTTTAGATAAAACTTTAGTAGGAACCCGGCCAGCCAAGGGCAGCCGTTGGGGGCAAGCCCTCAAGGCCAAGGATGAGCCTCTAGCGAACTGAGGTACCGACCATTGGGATCTCGAGCTTGTAGAGGGTGTCAACCAGGTCCGAGCGGAGTCAGGTTTCGGCTAGGTCCTGTGCGGGCCCATGTCTAAGGCCCGTGGCACGCGTTGCATGAGGGTAAGCCAAGGCCCGAGGGGGCCCTGTGTATAAGTCCCTGGTGTGCGTGTGTTTGTGTTCTTTCACTGACGGTAGAGCACCAAGGCTTATAAATTTCACATCGTCTTCCATTTTTTTATGTGGGATGTGTATCGCACGATCTGAACCATTCGATCGAATCCTACATCAATCTCATCCATCCAATTCCATAGTGGCGCGATCTCCCCTGCATTTAATCTTGGCCCTCAATTTCTTTTCAACCACTAAACCCATCTCCCTCTCTTCCTCTGAATGTCTGATCTCACCTGTTCTAATCTGGTTCGTCATTTCCATCTCCATGCTGCACCCCTCTGTCTTCTTCTTCCTCACGTTGTGGTCTCGCAACAGTAGGCCTGCACACCCAAGGACGCCTCGACCTTCTCCTTTTGCACTACTCCTCTTGACCCTCGCACACCCCCCTCCTATGGCACTATTTTCACATCTTCCTCATGCCATCCTACCCTTGGTTCAAGTCATGTTGTTGCATCAGAGCCTCTAGAAAACCCCCTTCCTGCCTCATGAAACCTCGGTGGCTCCTTCTCCTCCCTCTCTCTCTCTTGGACTCCCAACAATCCATCAAGAATACCCTGGTCCGAGCTTTCTCATCAAAGAAAAGTAAGGGTTCTTACATTCATTGTATTCATTTTTTTGGAGAAACCTACACTTCATATACCCGGTATATACAATTTATACATGTATATATACCTAATACAAACCCCTAGGTTTGTATTTTATTCAAAAGGGTTTGACATCATGTTTTCAGTAGGTTACACGTAAGGATGTTTTATTTTTTCCTTTCGTTAGAAAAATACTACTCTTCTATGATTCGGTATATAGAGTTTATATATATATATATATAAATATCAATAATGCAAACCATCAAGTTTCAAAACAGTTTAGGGGGTTTTTTCCTACAATTTACTACAGAGATTACAAGTGCAAGGGATAATCATTCATTGTTTTAAAAGAAACCCTTTAAAATATAGTTCACGTATAAAAGTTATATATATATATATATATTTATATATAGGTTATATTTTTTTATTTTGATCGACCAATGTAACTTTTAAATATAGGACGTTTGGGTTTGTTATGTTTTGATTGTTTTCATTTGGTTTTATTTTACAAAACCTATACATATATAAATATTCAAAATATTTAGTTTTTTATATGTACATAAATATTTATAACCCAAACCCTAGATATTTTAGGATTTCTTATGTGATCCAGTATGTTATAATAGATATTATATATTTATGAGGGTTGTTTGAAACTATTTTTACCATGAAAAACCCCATTTTGTAAACTTTTTATATTTATACCTATATTCTAATATACATGTAGTCCAATAAAAATGAAACTTATAATTTTTATTGGATGGATATCAATCATTAAATAATTTTATTTCTTTTATAAGTTTATTTAACATTACCCATGGTGTATTTTATGATGAAGTGTGTATTTTGGCTTGATTAAAATTTTAGGAGGATTTAGGATTCATGGGATCATGTTATCATGTTGTGTTCATTTATTATCTTATTACAACCATGAACCTACATTGGATAATATTATTAGATAATTCTGTTATGGATTAATTTATTCACAATTTCAATGACTTATTTATCATCATAACTAATGGTTACTATTTTCATTAAGTATTACACTTCCATGAAATAACAATTTTAAAGATTTATCATTTTTTATCTCATGTGAGTAACCCTAGTCACTTATCTTTTTATGTGCTCTAGTAATTATCTCATGTGAATAGAATATTCACTAAACTATATGTGTCGTTAATTAGTTATGTATCGTTGCAATATTATCTATCATATCATATATTTTCAAAATGTTTAATGGTTCTTTTATTTTAATTTTATTTTTCTTTTTTTGTACATAATTCATGTTTATGATTTATCATGATAATGTACTATGAAATATAATTACCCCAAGTTCTTATGGAACACCTTGGGTAATATGAAAAAGTATGAATTATTCATGGTAGTATTGGGACCTATTAATATAAAATTCCAAGGAAGTAAATAATGGACTATGTGGCTCACATGATAATAAAGTAAAATTAAGGGTGCACCCTGATAGCGCTCCAATGCAGTGGGTAAAGACTTAATCTCTAGAGATGATTTTTCATGATTACATAGTGAATAACCTTGGTAATTTTATGACATCTTGGCGATGGACCTTGGTGATACGTAAATGATTTTCTATGTTACATTTTTATGAAATATAATTCATCTTATGTTTCAAGTTCTTTTCAAGGTGATATTCCCATTCTTTCATGCCCCTTGCCATTATGTTTTTGGATATAAAGTACTTATTTCTCAATTATAATATTGGGGCATGATTTGTGTTTATCACTCAGTAAAATTGTAAATAAATTATGAAATTTAAGATGTTTCCCTCACACACAACTCTGATTATGTATTACATTTAACCATTTAATTTGAGGTTAAATGATCATATGTCATACTTGTTTATGATGAACTTTACTACTCCTTTGAAAAAATATCTTCCTGGAAAATCTTGACTGAGCACTTTATACCTTGTTAGATGTGTTACAATTTTCCATAAGAGAATGTATTATTGATAGTTTTAAATAAATATTTAAAAAGATAAATTGGTTTATTTTTTGTTAAAACCCCTTAATGGGAAAACTTATGCTCACCCTATATTTTGCTTTAAAATTTTCAGGTAATTTCTTTTACCATATATAACATCCCAGAAGATGTCGGTTTCCCAGAGCCCGATCTGCACTCGCTCCTCTATATGGGACATGATGTGTGTTTCTAAATGCATGTTTTTATTTCAATACACACATCATGTTCATAAGGCACTGACTCCAAGGTTTCTCGAGTCCGGTCCTCACAGTTAGTATCCGAGAATTTGGTTTGGATAACTCTGGAAAATCAGAACCGAAACAAGGAAAAATATACTTCAGTATTACTAAAAAAATGAGTTTTCTTAATTTCTATATGGAAAACAGATGCACTAATCTTTTTTCTCTCCCCACTGAGGCCCTAGAGACCATTGTGTCTATAGTTAGTCGATATGATTTTCTAAACATTGCCATATCCGCATGACATGCAAACACCTTTACAATGTGTCCAACTCACTTTGGGTGCTCCAGCTACACCGGGGGTTAGGAATGGATTACCTCATTATGATGATGACCCAGTTTACCTCCTATGTACTTTGGAGAAGGTACCCTGAGGGACTTTTTCGGGTTTTCACAACAGGTGAGGTCTTGGGCTTTGTGACCCTCAATGATTTTCAAGAGGCTGCTGCTGCTGGTGACCTCCGAGTGGCCTACCTCTGTCAAATCTTGAACTATGTATTCTAGGGTGAAGTTTTGAACATCAGAATGTTATAAGATGAGTCGACCAAATTTTATTGTAGAAAACAAGTTTCTTCTGACATCTCCCAACTTCATTCCCCTCATGCTAAATTTATAATACGACACAGGTACCCCCATGAGTTTAACTCTGAATGATCATCCTGTGTTTGGTTTGAGGAGATGGGAAGTTTTTCCTCTTTGTATAGAGTTTGTGTAGTAAGTAATTAGGGGAAAATCAAGCACTAATGTTTAATAATAAACTTATTCTTATTGAAATTTTTCCTTCCTCTTTCATATCTTAGCTTTTAATGGTTTTAACTCTCATCTTGAAGATTCAGATGGAAGAAAAAACTCACATGCTATCTCTTCCTACTGAGATATTGGAGATCATTGTGATCAAAACATGTGAAGACGAGTATCATAACTTTGAAAACCTATGAGGAACATGAAAATAGTCATTTGAGGTGACAAACTGTCCGTAGATTCTCTGTAACATTCAGGGAAAAGCTTCCATGTTCTACCACATAAGCTCAACATAATTGGCCGAGCGTGAGCGGCGGGGGAAGTACCATGAAGGGCTCTTCCTGTGTTTAACCCTAGGACGAAACTACGCATCCAGAGTAAAATTTCCAGAAGATTTCTTAGAGGGAAATGTTTGTATGAGCTATATGTACCAACTCTTCAGCATTATCTTGTACGACAAAATCTATGATTTAGATATTCACAAATGAGACATAATTCTGCAAGTTCACCTAACATTGGACCGTATGGACATTTACAAACTCTATAATGTTCGAACCTCCCTAGGGAATCCCAAGTGTTCCACACATGAGTTCAACCCCTTCTTCCCCAAGTGTATCAGGATCAGAGAACATGAGGAACTGAGCGTCAATGTGGGCCTTCCACTGAGCACACCTGATGATTTCCCAATGTGGGGAATATGGTAGAGACAACTGGGAGCTTCCTCTTAGTGAGTTTGTATAAAAGGAATTGTGAGGATGAAATTCCATTAAGAGGGGGATAATGTGACACCCCAAGATTTATGAACTTGTCTAAGTGAACAATGTTATGTTTTATAAAGATGTTTATTGTTTTACATGGTTTGTATTTGGTACCAATAAAGGTATTGAAACTAAATAGATAAAAACAAGGGGAATAAAGATAATTGGTATACATTAAAATGTTACGTTACTATAAAGACCCAAACTAACCAAGAACACCATGTCTAACACTTAACATGGCCATAGAATTTCTACTAAAAATCACAACTCCGGTAATTGGATAGTATTCATTTTCTGGGATTGTGAGTGTGAAAAACATAATAGCTAGAACCCCAGTTCTCATACTCAGAGCCAATAGAATGAGGAGAGCCATCCCCCCTGGTTAAAGTGTGTTGAAAATGTGAAATTCCCCCTATTTTTATAATATTCCTTTACGAAATTATGACCGTTATATTTTGACCGTTGGGTTTAAATTGATGAATTTTATTTTTTATATAAATTTATTTTTATTTTTAATGCTCTTATAATCTTATGGTATTTGAAATATTTTAACATGTTCAAATGATTTGAATTTTTTCATCAAGTATCTTAAACATTAAAATAAAATAATATTCTTGAAAATGAATCTATTTTAACAAAATCCTAATGGATACCTATATGGTGGAAATATTATTATTTTAACATCTTCTAAATGTTTTAAAAAGTGAGGATTAAATGGTATATTCTAACCATATACCTTTAATGATTATTAAATAATATAAATTATTAAAACATTAAAGATATGTATTTTTAATTAGGAAAACTATTTATATTTTAAATCAAATAAAATTGTGCATTATAAATTGGATTTTAGTTTTTCAAGTTATATGTTCATAATGTTTGAAAAGGTGTAGTATATTAATTATGAAATTTATATATTTTAGAAGAGTTATATCCAATAGTAAAGTATTGTGCATAATTTTTAATGGATTTTTAATTTTTAATTTTTAAGATAAATTATTTATGTTATTCAATTTATGAATATACATGTTTCCTTTTTTAAAGAAGTATATAATTTCTTTTTATATATAACTAAGTAAATTTTTTAATAAAACTTTAGTAGGGACAAAGATTGTCGAGGGTAGCCCTTGGGGAGAAGCCCTCAATGCCATGGATGAGCCCTTTGGGACATGAGGTACTGACCATCAGGATCCCGATCGTGTAGAGGGTGTTAACCAGGTCCGAGCTATGTAGGGTTTCAGCTGGGTCATGTGCGGTCCCGTGTCTAAGGCCTGTGGTGCGCGTTGCGTGAGGGTAGGCCAAGGCCCGTGGGGGGCCCGTGTATTAGGCCCCAGTGTGCATGTGTTTGTGTTATTTCTCTATGGGTAGAGCACCAATGATTATAAACTGTGCCTCGTCTTCCTTTTGTTACAATGTGGGATGCATACCGTGGAATCTGAACCGTTCGATCGAATCCCGCATCAATCTCATCTGTCTGATTCCTAAGACGCACGATCTCCCCTGAGATTAATCTCGGGCATCGATATCTTTTTAAGCACTTAACCCATATCCCCCTCTTCCTCCGACCATCCAATCTTGTCTATTCTAATCCGGGTCATCTATTCCATCTCCACGTCGCACCACTCTGTCGTCCTCTTCCTCACATTGGGGTCCCGCACTAGTAGGCCTGCACACCCGAGGATGCCTCAGCCTTCTCCTTTTACAATGCTCCTCTTGACCCTTGTACACCTCCTCCTAGGGAACTATTTTCTAATATTCCTCATGTCGTACTACCATTGGGTCGGGTAGCCTTTTTTCATCAGAGCCTCTACAAAAACCCCCTCATGCCTCATGAATCCACGGCAGCTCCCCCTCTCTCTCTCCCTTAGACTCCCAGTAATCCAGCAAGCATACCTGGGTCTGAGATTCTTCCTTAAAGAAAATTAAGGGCGCTTTCATTCTTTGTATTCATTTTTTGGAGAAAACTACACTTTATACAACCAGTATATACAATTTATATATGTATATATATATTATAAAAACCCCTCGGTTTGTATTGCTTTCATAAGGGTCTGCCATCATGTTTTCTATAGGGTACAAGTAAGGATGTTTTATGTTTTTATTTCATTAAGAAAATAATACTCTTCTATGATTTGGTATATACGGTTTATATATATATAAATATGTATAATGTAAACCATCCAGTTTTAAAATGGTTTCGGGGGTGTTTTCATACAATTTACTACAAAGATTACAAGTGCAAGGGATTATCTTTCTTTGTTTTAAAAGAAACCCTTAAAAATATAGTTCATGTATATGGGTTATCTATATCAATATATATATTTTATTATATATAAGTTATATTTTTTATTTGGATCGACCTATGTCCTTTTTAAAGACAGGACGTTTGGGTTTGTTTTGTTTTGATTTTTTTCATTTAGTTTTATTTTACAAAACATATACATATATAAATATTCGAAATATACAGTTTTATATATGTACATAAATATATTTACAACCCAATCCCAAGAAATTTTTGTATTTATTATGTGATCTAGTATGTTATACTAGGTATTATATATTTATAAGGGTTGTTTGAAACTATTTTTACCATGAAAACTCCATTTTTTTGAACATTATATATATATACCTATATAAGTATATACATGTAGTCCAATGCAAATCAATCCTTTTATTTTTAAATTATGGATATAAATATTTAAATAATTTTATTTCTTTGATAGTTTATTTGACATTACCCATGATGTATTTTATGATGATGTGTGTATTTTGGCTTGATTAAAATTTTAGGAGGATTCGGGATTCATGGGATCATGTTATCATGGTGCGTTCATTTATTATCGTATTACAACCATGAACCTACTTTGGTAAATGTTATTCGTTAATTCAGTTAGGCTTTAATTTATTCTCATGTTCAATTACTTGTTTATCATCATAACTAATGGAAACTATTTTCTTTAAGTATTCCATTTCCATGAAATAATAATTTTAAAGATTTATCATTTGTTATCTCATGTGGAGAACCCTTGTCACCTATTATTTTATATGATCTAGTAATTATCTTGTGTACAAATAATGTTCACTAAACTATGTGTACCTTTTATTAGTTATGGACCTTTGCAATATTATCTTTCGTGTAATGTATTTTCAAAATGTGTAATGGTTCATTTCTTTTCATTTTATTTTTCTTTCTTGTACATAATTCATGGTTATGATTTAACATGATAATGAACTAAGAAATTTAATTACCCAAAGAGGTGTGGGACGCCTTGGGAAATATTAAAAAGTATTAATTATTTAGGGGTGTGTGGGACATCTTGAATATAAAACACCAATGAACTAAATAATGACCAATGTGGCTCACATGATAATAATGACAAATTAAGGGTGCACCCTGATAGCTCTCCAATTAATTGGGTAAAGACATAATCTCTAGAGATGATTATTTCATTAAACCATGGTGAATAACCTTTTTAATTTTATGACACCTTGTTGATGGACCATGGTGATATGGAAATGATTTTCTAAGTTAAATGTTGATGCCACATAATTCAAGTTATGTTTTATGTTCTTTCTATGATGATATTCCCATTATTTCACGACCAAAGCCTTTATGTTTTTGTATATAAAGTCATTATTTCACAAGTATAGATTTGGAGCATGATTTGTGTTTATCACTCCGTAAAATTCTATTAAACTTATGAAATTTATGATGTTTCCCTCACACACAACTCTGATTATGTATTACTTTTGACTGTTTAATTTGAGATTAGATGATCATATTTCATACTTGATTATGATAACCTTTACTACTCTATTGAAAAAATATCTTCCTGGAAAATCCTTACTGAGAACTTTTATACCTTGTTACATGCGTTACAGGTTTCTTTAAGGGAATGTTCTATGGATAGTTTTACTGAATGATTTCAAAAGTTACTTAGGTTTATTTTTTTTAAAATCACTTACTGGGAAAACTTATGATCAACCAACATTTTGATTTAAAATTTTCAGGTAATAGCTTTTACCTGATAAAACATCCTTTAAATTGCCAGTTTCCCAGAGCATATACCGCACTTGCTCCTCTGTATGGGACATGATGTGTGTTTATCAATGCATGTTTTAATTTCAGGACACACATCATGTTCAGAAGGCACTAGCTCCTGGGTTTCTGGAGTTGGGTCCTCACAATAGTTGTTTCTTACATTGTTATATGTTGGCACCCTATTTGGATGTCCATGGAACTTGGGTAACAAAGAGGAACACTCCATAATAGCTAGCACAATTGGGATATATACATTATATGATTTTTATTTTCAAGATAAATATATTGAGGAAGACTGATGATTAGGGTGGGATGATGCTAAGGGATGTATTTGATATGCATACTGTTTATACCAATTTTTATTTTATTTTTAATTTTATACCCTCCACCACGTACTACCCAATACCATCACAACTTATCAATATGATTTTGCATTCAGGGTGTCACATCTAAAGTCTTGTAGTTAACAGGGATAGACCTCATCTTGAGGGGTCTATGACCTAGGATGCTACGATGTGGTATCAAAGAATTGTTTTTATTTATCTTATATTTTTTGAGGAATGGATGCACTAAAAAATTGGGATGTGTGAGTGCATATGATGGATATCAAACTACTTCATCAATAATACTTGTTTTGGAAGGATGTCTTGTTTACCGGAACTAGTATTGATTTTCTTGGTGTTAATTTTTTTTGTTTATATTTTTTCCTCCATAAGTGATTAATAATATGTTCAAATTAAAAATTACATTCCAATTTTATAAATTAGCATATTTAGAATAGGGTATTCGCATTAATCATAGCTGAAATGTAGGGTTTAAAAGAAAAATAAGCATGGTATTTTTAAAATACACTAATAAATATGGAGCAGTTGTTTATTGTTTCCAAAATTGTTTATATTATGTTTACAAATATATTTACTCAATTTCATTCTACAAAAATGGGTAAAATTTTATACTTATTCAATTATTATGGATGGTTATGAAAATATTTGATGAGATGGTCGATAATGAAAATTATTATTTTCCCCATACTAAAAGGTTGTTCAGTGACCATTGTGGGTCCATATAAAAAATTTCCCTACACATTAGACTCCATATAAGCTATATTTGTTTATGATTTGTTTTTTAAAATTCTTATAAAAAAAATATAGTTATTTATTGTATTACACAAATTGGTATTAAAAATAGGTGAATCATTTGACTATGGATTATTGACACAAATGTATGTAGAGTGATGAAATAGTTAATGTGCATAAGAATATAATATTATCTTTGATGAGGTGAATCCTATATAGGGTGTCTGGATCAGGGGCAACATGAGATTTCAAATTCTAAATGGGTAGTCTTGTATGTTGAATCTCCATGATAATCGACACATATCAACAATATTTTTTTGAATGTTATGAATGAGATTTTTTTTGGCACACCCTAGAGTGTGTGGTTTGGGGTTCTGAGTTTCAATTTGAATTTTCTATGGAGACATGGTTTGTTTTCCCAAGAGATATGATTTTTGGGAGATGTGACAAATGGGTTAGGTGAGACAGACTCATGCCTTGATATAGGGAACATGAAATATGTGAGAAAAGTGTAATGGTTGAGGAGAATGCTGCTTTTCCCATATATTAATGATATATGATAGAAAAGGGAAACCCGTTTAAGGGGTAATCGAAGGAATGATTTTTCCTATCAAACGGAAACTTATGTGTAGATGCATTGGGTTTGAGATCGATTCACATTCAGTTCAATTGAGTTGGGGAAAATATATGGTTATGACTTGGGTTTTATGATGATGAGCACCCTGAGTGATATAGCCTTGGTTATTAAGGTTTGGTTTTGTAGATAGGACTATTTAGTGTCCTGGACCAATTGGTTTGGGATTTCCTTTAGATTCATAATGAGGGAATGGGTAGACACTTGTTATTTGAATGACACCAAGTGGTTGCTTGGATTCTAATTATCATAATTAATTAACATGTTAAGGATCATGGATGAAAGTTATGGTTCATTATCCTCATTCCATAGGTTATCGACATCATTCAGCCTAATAGGGTGATTCGAAATGGCTGAATGAGATTATACACTCACTATATATTGTGAGTTAGGTACGGTATGTTTGTTTTTTACGGTACCCATATTAATATAATGAATCAGTGAGAATTATATTATTATATTAGTACTAATGTGGTTAATGAAAGACTTGTGATAATAGGGGGATATTGTTATCATGAAATCAATGATGAAAAACTATGTTATAAAATAGATAATATATAGATAAGGATCAGTGGAATGAATAATATGGGTGAATCCTATTCAGGTATTGGTGGTATTGGGTGTGTGTTTCTCATGAGAGGTGGAACTTGTTTAGTGATAAAACTAGTTTTAATTGAAGATGAGGATTGATATAAGGTAATTTGTATTTCATTCAGTGTACTATTGGGACTATGTTATGAATCCACATTTGAGAGGAATTTTAGTTTTGTGCTACGGAAAAGGATTTTATGTCCCATGAATTGATAATGGTTATTGCTTCATAATTCTTAAATGGTTATAGGGAAGATTCCCATGTCATTAGTTTGGGTACTAATGACATAAGTACATGCCAATGAAATATGAACCACTTTATTAGAGGGTTTTTGTCATGGTGATATCATTCATTGGATGTACATTTAGTAATATAGGTTCCAATGACTAAATGAGTTTGATTTTGAAATGTTTCCTTTATGACATCTATGTGATAATTCCAATATGCTATCACATGGAGTTTGGGTGTTATATGTAAACATGATATGATTTTAGTTAAATTCATACAAGTGTTATATTAAGGGTGTGATAGTTATTAGGGATGGAGATTGATGATTTTTTTGGTTATTGGGGAACCAATGATGAAATTTTACATAGATTTGGTTCGATCTATAGTGAGTATATTAAAAAGATTAATTAATTAAACTAGTGATTAATGAATCAAGATCCTGAGTCTGGATAGAAAATAATTTTGTGAAAACTAGGGTGTTTCTGACATGTCTACTATAGGATATATGAATGATTTTCATGTTTAATATTGGATGTTGTGCAATGGAATCATTACCAGGAGTGTCATTTGATATAAATTGTGTGTATTTCATGAAGGAAAATGGACATTTTAGGGTGAATCAAGTGTTTGGTGATTGAACATGAGCGATGTATAATCATCTAATTGTGTTTAGAATAAAGGAAATAGATATCAATACGTTATGATTGTTGTCATTAATCTTTCATGGGGATAGAAAATTTGAATCCACATGGAGTACATTAATAAAATGAGAGATGGTTTTTTCTGGTAGGTGATCCCAATAGTCGGAATTTCCATTGCTCTATATTGGGTATCATAGGATAAAACCAATTATGGTTATAATAATCATTTAGTTGATTAAAATATTAATGGTTTATCGGTTCTATAGGTTACATGAGAAAATTGGCATTACATAATGATTCCACTTGATAACATTAGTGTTAGTTTTGGTTTTAGTATTTTGGGTAACTTATCATTGCCGTTTTAGCATGGATGGGATATCAACCTTGAGTAATTAAAAATGGAAAATTGGTGAAAAATTCAATTCAGTGTGTAGTTATACATTGTGGTTTTATTTTTGTTGTGTATTCTTGAGGATTATTAGAGTTTTAGTGGGGAGATATTTAACCCCATGTTTGGTGGGGACAATAAAATTCCATGGGGCATGGTTATTTATTAAATGGAATGGTTTAGAATATAAATTGACATTTTTTTGAGTGATGATTGTTATAACCCCTCAAAAGCGGTGATGTAATCTTGTTGTTGTGTTTGGGATAGGATGGGGGTTTGGGAGATTCCCATATTGGACTAGGGTAGTTTTTGTAGGAATTTCTATTGTAAACCAAAATCCAATAGGTTGGGCCCATTAGATATATTGTTGATTCCAGCATTTCCACCATCTAAATATCATATCCATTGTCTGAGTAGTATTTTATTATTTTCTTATAAATTATTAAAATTGAAATTTAATTCCATGACGTTGGTGGGGTGATTATTTGATTTTGATAGTGATTTAATGTAACCCATTTACTAATAATACCTTAATTCACCTCCTTTAATTATTGTCTTCAATTTGTTTCCCATAGTATAGTTTTCATCTTCAATTCTACTTTATAATGGAAGAATTGGACTTTCTTCATAGGTAATTAACGAGTCTTGTGTGGAGTATATCCCATGGGGGAACATACCATGTAACATATGTAATGTTTAGGGATTTAATATTCTATATTGGGTTTTCGTATGATTGTTCTTATAAATAAATAAAACATGAAATGTCATTTTTCATTTGGTATTTTTCTAAACCTTTATAGTGTATTTCAAGGGGCAATTTTGGTAGACAATTTCTTCATATTTCCAGGGAGTTGTGTTGTTCATCATATTATTTAATGCTTCTTACACAAAATTAAATATAAATTTTTTATGTATTGATTTAATTTTTTTAGGTATTTGGCCTAGATTATGGTTGGATGCACACCACGAGCTATTTTCATGTGTTCGGTCATAAATCCAATTTGATGAGGTTGACTAATGAAATTATATGAACATAATTTTTAGAAAAATATTTAAATTTAATTTTCTATAAAATTGATTATTGTTAAGTAATTATTCTTAAATATCTTATAATTATTTTTTTTGGTTGTTATTATTATAGATAGGGCCTCAGGTGTTTTAAAAGAATAATATTTGAACATGGTGATCCTAGATGTGCAATTTCGAGCCACTTTAAAAATGATTTCGACTTAATTTGAAATACATGATACATATAAATATGATATATGGTATTATTAATTTATTATTATTTATGGTGTATATATCGATCCTCCTATTTAGGTAGTGATACTATTGATATTATTCATTGTTTTATTAAAAAAATAAATCATATGGTTGCATTACATACATTGTTAAAGACCCTAATGGATCCCCACCCAATGGAAAGTCAAATCAGATACTGATGGGGTATTATATAAATTGAATCTACCTCTATTAGATTTCGATCCCCATGTAGGAGTGTAATTAATTTTTGATTAAAGTAATTTGATAAACTGGCCTATGTGGATGTTTTCTGAGAGACAACGTGGAAAATAGTTGATTTGATGCAGGGGTCGTTGTGAAGGGCATGACCATGAGATATATCATAGAGTCACATACCTCTGACATAAATTTTTGTTGCGTTTTACTCCCACTATTTTATGTTATTATAAACATGAGTAGAGCCTATAGAGATTAGTGGACATTTCAAATGTTTGTGTCAACCTAATATTGATGGAAAATGAGATGGTCATATGACTATCTCCTTTAGTGTGACTTTACAAGGAGGATATAATCCTTTATATAAATTAAGGGACAGTTGTAGGGTTCAATGTAGATTATGACCTCTGTGCATGGGTGTGTTTCATAATAGGTATATATGGTAGTGGTTTTTACCTTGGAATCTATAAAAAATTGAACCTAAGGGGATATGGTTATATGTTATGGATTATGGAATAAAGAAAAAAAATATACATTTTTCTTTTGACTTTCACATAGCTACATAAAAATTAGTTTTGGATTTCCATGTATACATCCTAGGGCCCATCCTATGGTCGTGTTGAGATGTGATGGGAAATTTAATGATTCCTTGAATATCATCATGATATTATCCTTTTTAGCAACATGTGAAACTTTTTGATATAAATTATTCATAATAATGTCATTATAGATTCCCTACATGTATCCTTGGATCTGATCATTTCTCGGTATGATGAATTCCTCAGATGATAGGATTTTTCATTAGCTTTTTTTGGAACACCTATGTTGCTAAAGGTCACTTGGATTCCTAGAATTTCTATGATTTATCCAATTAGGCATGGTAATTATGATCATAATGATTGAAATGAATTTAATAGGCCATCAATAGGATTTCTCCAGATGAGCCTGATGATATAATGTGTTCCAAATAAAAATTCCTAGGATATTGAGGATCTTAACAATTTAATTTAAGAAAGGTGATGGTTCGAATTCATAGACATATTGGTATTTCCATGAATCTACATTGAATTATTTATTTTAACTAGAGATCAGAGAGATTACCATAATTTCACATATCTGGATTTTGAGCAAATTATGATGAGATTATTTCCCATTTGTTAATGATAGTTATTAATTTATATGTCAAAAACTAATATACTATTTTCATACAGTCTTCAAATATGATGAGATGATCATAAACTCCACTACACTCTCTGAAGATGGTATGGATGATATGGGTTCCATGCTAGAGGATTGATAATCATTACTTCTACAATAGTTAGACTTGGTCCCCCTGAGCATTGAGGGTAGGAAAAGTCATCCAGATACACTCTGAGGGTTACCTAAATTAGAAAAAAAATATATTTTGTAGGTTATTTATTTACATTAGTTTATTTATTTATTTCAATTTATCATGAAATAAGTACAAAAAATTCATATATTTCTTATTTATGAAACCAAACTAGGGATTCCCTAGTTAGTTATACCCTCACACCCTTCATGGGTGGCCATGAGACATTGTAACCAAAGTAAAACATTCACTTAATACAGAAATAGGTTAAGTTAAGACCTATTATTATATTTACAACAAATCTAAATAGCTCAAGTAGAGTAATTGGTAAGATTCAATGAGTCTTGGATATACAATTGAGACTAATGTAAAAAATTTTAATCTTTTATAGTATCTTTATTTGTGTGTGTGATCAGTTAGATGGATGTTCATACAAATATGATTATAATACATTATTATTGAATATTTTTATTGATTGTATTTTTTATTTATCTTATATACTAAATTATTAATTAATTACAAATGAATCAAAATTATTTTATCAATTAAAATTCACTTTGGTCATGTGTTATTATCTCCCCATGGTACTACCCTAGACCATAATTTCTAGATATAAACATATAGTATATGTGGAGGCATGCTTGAGGTCATATGGTGAAATGATATGGGGATATAGTAATCTATCCTACAACCCATGATTGTTAAAACAACAATAAACCCCATTTTAATTCACCGTATAACTATATCAAAAACTTTATAACACTATGAAGACAAAAATTCATTGATCCATGGATCCATAAATAAAAAACAATAAATTTAAACTATCATTTTAACTATTGATATAGACACAACATATGACTAAACTAATCCTATAATATTGTGAATTCGAAAAAATACAAAACAGTACACCCAAAAATATATAAGAAAATACTACCGCATTAAGTCACAAAGACAAGGGATAAACCATAAAACTAACCAAGTCATTAAATGTGAAAACCACAAGTAGATAATGGATCTCCATATTCACTTATCAATATTAAAGAAATCTTATATCACAAAAATTAATGTAGGGATACCCAAAAATTTCTTATTTTCATATGAAATTTTGAATAAACAATTGAATCTCACACCTCATAGGGTAAAAAATAATGATTATCAACATATTCTATGTAAAAAACCTATATTTTCATCCGTAATATATACTTTACAATACACATGTGAATAAACCACCTTGATCTAATATAACACAAATAAAGAAGAACATGTTCTCATATGAAGGGTGTACAATCCATCTACAACATTGAACACTGTGAATCATGTTCCGACGATCCTATATAAATGATGAACTCATCAAAACATAAGTCACTATTCATAAAGAATCATGACTACCTGACCAACGTAAATGTGTGATGTTGGACTCACCAGCACATAATTGTATCTAGAGTATCAACCCTTTGCACTGAAGGCCCATTTTAACATCCTTATAATTGTTTCCATATATACTAGTACAACAAAAGAGGGGTTCTTAACATCACCATAGTGAATATAACCACTGAATGAGTAACCATTTCATAAGAATATTGGATAACCAGACTAATCAATCCTCATATCCTTCATGCCTTCACATGAAAAGGTATCTTATGTCCACACATCACCAGGACAACCAAACTAGTACATAGAGATTTCCAAACCATATGTAGGACCCCATGTATGACCATAGAAAAAATTAAATAATTGAGAATATATGATTTTTTGATGCAAGAATCAAGTAGTTCCTTAATGCAAGAGCTTCCAGCAACTATTACCTCATAATAATTAATCAAAATAAATATCTCTAGGGGTGTAATGAATCCATCCACATATGGGATAACCATATATCAATCAACACATAGATTCGTATCTTTATTATTAAGATGTTGAGATTGAAAAACACCCCAAAATCATCATGCTTATGCCATCAATTCATGAGGGATACTCCACCATGTTTTAATATGTTTAATCATTATTAATATAGACTAATCACTAATTCAAAACATTATTTTAGGATGTAAAAAAACCAAAAATACCCTAGGTGGAAGCTACAAAACATGTATCATGGTGTACAGGGTGTGTAAACTCAATGAATCACTATTTACTTGTACATATTTCTTACTCAGTGTGTACTTATTAATTAAATGTAATTCCTCCAATAAAAAATGAGTAATGTATCAACGGAGCTATATGGAATATCCATATAGAAAATGTTTCATATGGACCACATATTCTACCTTCATATCACTGTTGAATTTCATAGTGGGTTTTCTAGAACATAATTCTATGTGTTGAGGATTTTTTATTTCAAACACCTATAAATCACATGAAACATCTTGTTCACAAAAGATAGTTCCACTATGTTACAAAAATCATATAATGGTGTATAAAAATCCAAAAATATATATGTAAAATTTTTATAAAAAATTTTGATGAAAAAAATAGAAATACCATCTTCTGAGAGAAACCTCAAATCATCAAGATCAGATCAATGTTCCATAATCTATACACCTTGACGCAAATCTTATCATCTTCTTCAGATGAATAATACCCCAGTCAATATTTTCACCTTTTCATAGAATAATAAATGAGAGAATATTCTCAATTTATATCATATGAATGATGTATTGAAATTTGGTTTGGTGAATTATCACAAAAAATTAATGAATAGTCAATATCCATCAAATGAACTAATTGGGAACTAAACGTAAATTGAGTTTTTATGTTTGAAAATTAAATCCTCCTATTAATGTTTCAATTATGATGTAAAAATTTATAACCTTGGTTTTGTTTAGGAGATATCAATTTTCTCATTAATGTTAATATAACATATTAATTTAAAATAAATTATATTTATTTATTTAATATATTAACTCAAACCTCATCAAATTATACCCCATGTTTATAATCTAGATCCCTAAAACAAAATAACCTTAATTTTTTTAATTCAACATATATTGAAAATTAAAATCTCACATGTATCACATGATTAGTAATAGAAACTAAGGAATTAGTTAAGCATTCCACATAGAGAAACTAGGGATCTATATCACCCCTCGCCAAAAAAATTAAATCATTGAAAAGGATTTAGTCATTAAATCTCTTAAAAATCAAACTATCAATTACCATGTGGGAAGATAACCGATCAACAAATGTGATACTCTAGCTTATAGAATTCCATGAACCAATAAGGAACAAGAATGAAAACCCCACTAAGGCTATGGAATAACAAATAATGTTTGGTTAAATCATATTAATGAGGTAATAATATGTATTATCTATATATAATGGAGTTATATTCATTATAAAATAAAAAATATTCAATAAAAGGGGGAATGGTTAATTTTTAACCATGTTTTCTTGAGTTATATGTTCTTATCATGATTTAAATATTATAGAAATTTAATTTTACCAAATTAAATTAATTTTTTGAATTCATCAAGTAAATATTATTAAAGGTTGAATTTTTTTTAAAAAAAGTTGGTTTTGTAAAGAATATTAAAAAATAAAAAAATTTCATCTAAAACTGTATTTTCTATTAATGTATTCAGTAAATAAAATTTTTTGTTATTGAATTTTAAAATGTAATTAGTTAATATTTATGTAAAATAATCCAATTTTTCTTTGTTGAAATTATTTTTATTCTTTAATTTTGTATAATAAATTCTTTATAACAAAATGGGAATTTGATTTATGTACAAATAACTCTCAATATATTTTTCAATATTAATTTTTAATTTTATATTTCCAAATATTTTAATGGAATATTTTTAAATCCATTAAAAATATGAAATAATTAGTAGAAAATTTTATAAATAAATCCATATTATATTTTGTCCACATGAATAGTAATCAGACTACTTTTTATTAACAATGTGAGGGGTAAATCAGGTAATTAATGTTAAAAATAAAATTATAAGTACAAAATAATAATGATTACATATGATGTATTTTTATTGGATGAAGATATCTCACACATAAAAATCTAATGGTTGAATATATGAGATTTTGGTAGCATTTTAATGTGATTATAATATTTATTATATTTTATGTATTCAATAGTGAAAAAAGTCACAATATTTTTTTGATAAGTATAATACTTTTAACTTGGGTATAACCAAAAGATATATTCAGTTATAAATTTTCTATAAATATATATTTTTTCATTATAATGATTTTTTTATTTTTTAGCGATGAAATATTTACCATAAATGTTTACACAATATTGATTCAATAATTATTCATTACTTGGAAGAATAAAATAAAACATATAAAAAACTATATATGTTGTAAAATATTAATAAATTAATGTTCCCCATGAATTTTATAAGTAAAAAAACAATTTTGTGTTGTATAATTATTTTTTTGAATATCATTTTTTCTGGTGGAGTTATAAATTCCAAAGAAAATGCATTTTCCAAAAATTGATATTAATGGTAATTTATATGAATAATATTATATTAAATGATATTAAATTCTTAAATATTGAATAAAGAGACAATTGAATATGATATGTTCAATTATGTCAACCATGGTTCATTTGTGGTGTTTTTCCATTTATGGTGACAAAATTGACCCTCAAGAAGTAACAAACATAATATCATAGTTTTCCAAAAAAGGGTTCATGAATTGATTAAACAAAATGATCTAGACAGAATGTGAACCAAACCCGAGTAAATTATTTTTAAATTGTGGATTTATAATAATCCTCATATTATATTAAAATAATTTAAATTTAGTTCCATTTGACAGAAAATTAATTTATATTAATTTATAATTTAATGAAATTTCCAAGGGTTACCCTCTAACCATTTATAAACATCATATATTATTATCAATTTATCACACTTGAAAAAAAATTAGAATAAAATATCTACAACAACACCATTAGTACACCCCTCTTCAAAACGTAGAGGTTTTTTTTGAAAATAAAACCATCCTATAAAATCATTTGGTGTAATCTATTACAAATAGTTTAAAGAATATGTATCATTGTTAACATAATGTTTCTAATTTTTTTCAACTCTATCAAATATTTATTAATCACAATGAAATAAAAACAATTTTATATTGAATATAATTATTTTTTGTTATGCGAATTTAAAAACATATAAAATTTCTATTATCCATCAAATTGGAAATGAAAAAACTGTCCGTGTGTGTGGTGGACTACTGCCTCACTAACCATTCTAATTGAATTTCCACAATGACTGTCAAATATTTTTATAATGAATGAATTCATGTATATATTTGATATTAATTGCATTTTTATAATTTTTAAAATAAAATATATTGTTTAATTTATTATCTTTTTATAAAATAAAAAACTGATAAAGTCATTCGTGTGTATGTGTGGACCACTACATCCACCAAACGATGTGATTCGTTTTTGAACACCACATAACTTATATGATATATATATATTTATATATTTAAAAAATTTATATGTTATTAGTGCGACAATTACTAATCTAAAATGAAAAAATATTACTTATCTTCTTTCATAATGATCGTAGAAAAATTGAAATTTTATTCAAGTGGACGTACGACTAACATTCTACATGATTGAAATATAAATCATTTTTAAAATATTATTTCATAATTGTTTTAAAAATACAATTTATGTTTAAAAATTATAAATATTTCTCATATTTATTCTATATATGAATAAATAATTACATTTGATTTCATAGACAACTTACTGCCGAAAATTAGGACATGTGAATCGAATATCATAAAATTGACTGATTTATACATAAATGATTAAAAAAGTGTATATTAGATTTTATTATGTAATATAAATAGAAAAATGAATTTTTAAAATGATATAAATAAATAAATTAATTAAATTTACTTTATTACATGAATATAAAAAACATAGGAGATGAGTCAAATATGATTCCTGGTTTACTTTAACTAAAAACCCCATTTTAAATTTTATATAGATATATTTTAAAAATAATTTTGTTCCATGACCATTTTATTATATTATTATATCAATAAATCTAAATTTAAATAAAAAATCATGATAATTTTATAATTATTTAATTCAAATTTTTTCTAAATGGATTATTTTTATTGAATATATTCAATTCTTTATAAAATGTAAATGGAATATTCTATTTTATCTTGTATGAAGAGAAATAATTTTACCTCCACTATAAAGCTTATTTTAATTATGGATTTTTATACATGATTTTTTGTTTTCATCAATTAAAACCCATCATTTAATTTTTATGGGTATTTATTTTATCAAAAATGTATTTTTTGGAGAAAAAAATTATTTTTATATATGATTTTGTTGAATGTGTTCTCATGAGTTTTTCAAGGGTATTATTCAAGATATGGTCCTTGTTAAATATTTATAAAGGGTTTATCCCCATTATATCTCATAGGTGATCCTAAAAAATCCAATATGGAGGGTCGTGCTTCAATATAGTTTATGGGTGTTCCTAATATAGTGTATAAGATTTGATTACCAAGATAATAATATAGTAAATTTTGTATTGACATTATTTTTTCAATCATTATATTGGAAGTCGGTAATAAGGTCATTCCAATAGTAATTGTTTTAAAGGGTTTTGTGATTATTATTTACCAATAAACCTACATGTCTTTTATATTCTAGTTAATGTTTATTTAGTGGAAATAGTTTCATTTAAAAATGTAATATTTTGATATTTTTAAAGAAAAATACTTTCCATTTTTTGTAAAATTGAATGTTTTTATGAAATAAATTTCATCGGTTTTCAATTTTTTCATCATAATAGTTGATTTCATCCTTTTTTAGTATAGAGGCCCGAAGCATGACATACATGGAAACTACATTACTTTTGCGGAATACTTAATACATAACAAAAAACAGATACACAAGGACTGTAATAGTTTAGTGTCTTTGGAAACATGGAACATAATCTTCTAATCGTGGTGAAAGATCTTCAACATCTCCCATAAATATCTTACCCTTTTTTTCTTACCTAAAACCTTTGTTTATATCCTAGGGAAAATAAAACTTAAAAAGGGTGAGCTCAAATGCTCAGTAAGGGTAATCATGGATAAAATTAATCACACCAAATACATTTGAACTTAAAAACATGAACAAAATGTTTAAACATCAAAAGCTTGAGCAATGGCATAAAACATTGAAGTACGTAAGACATAGATCATAAAGAAACATTAAGAATGATAAAATAGCATTGGAATAAAACATTTAATTGCGTCATCCATTAAGAACATTTAATGATTTCCATAGTATCCAATGCATTGCTTCCAAGACCATCTTAGTTGACAAAGTCCCATTCTGAATCAAGTTCACACCTTGTTTCAGTCCTGTAACACTGAATCAGATTAACTTACCATTCCAGCCATGTCTATCTCATGAGATATAAAATCGTTACCCAATGAATTGGAGGGAGATATAGGTCCCACCCATCTCACAATGAAATCATTTTACTTGTGCCACAAAATAAACATACGTCATTCATAATAACCCAATAAATAAAATGGGTTTCATAAACATCATCCCATCATTACATAATCCATATAAATAAATGGATATAATTTCAGAATAAGGAAAGTTAATCCATTTAAATCATAATGAAATGATATTTGAAATATTCACATATTAAATAATGTCATCTTAGATGAAAATTGGTTTTGATAAAACACTTGAAATGAATTCTTGAGGAAAATAACCTTTCTTCTTCAAAATCATTTTATTTTTACAAAATGTCGTGCAATTTTAAAAGAAGGGGATTTTGTTGAAAATAATCATGAAATCTTTTGTAGGAAACTTCATGAAAAAAAGGCTTTATAAAAACCAAAAAAATCCATTCGTGCCGTATAAGTTAAAAAAACATTCTTCTCGTACTTTTTCCGGAAAAGTCAAAAAGTACCTCGTAAAAGTAAAATTCCATACATACCATGTAAAGTAAAAAATTGTTAAAAATAACATTAAACATACATGAAACTATTTTTATGAAACATGGACATGGATGAGAACAATAACCCCAGTAAATACTTACGAATAAACAATCTCGAATAAGAAAGGGATTGGAAAAGTTATCCCTTAACATAGGTCGGATATGCTTTGTATGTATCCAAGCCTCCCGTATAATGATTTAAATAATGTCATTGACTTATTAAAAAATCATATTCACTATTATTATATTATATATGGTTCACTTATGACTTTATATTACCCATTCTTTTGTAAATTCATGTTAAAGTTGCATTTTGGGTAAAATTGTTTCATTTGTCGTTCGTGTTTTAACTTGTAATTATTCATATGATTACTTAGATCATGATTACATATGTCCAGAATGTAAAACATGATTTATATATAATATATATTCAGAGTATACATATATATAATAGATCGATAAATGGAAAGAAATTCACCGTTCATGGAGACGGTTGGTCGTATGTACACATGAACGCTGATTTCGTTTCCTTGTTGAATTGAATGAAATTAATTGGATGACATACATATATATATATACATAAATCCAGTATCATTATTATGTCATATATTTAATTATTACTTATTATATATACTTTATAATCATTTATTAATGGTTAATCATTGAGAATGAATCTCATCGCGTCGTGGAGACGGTATTCCGTATGTACGCACGAGCGATTATATCGTTCCCATGATGGTGCAATTTTATTGGAGTGTATGTATACTAATACAAAATCAATATCACTTTACAATAATCATATATAGTTATTAGTTACACCATTATACCCATCCAAGTAAGGTGGTGGTGGAAAATAGATTACACCACAACGTGGAGACGGAATTCCGTACGTATGCACGCACGGTGATTTCATTTTCCGTAGGATGGATAATAGGAGAAATAGGTTTGTTTAATATTTATAATAAAATATCAGTATATTAGGGATACTGATTTCATTACCTCATAATGAAAGAACTAAAGAAGAGGAAGTAGAAGAAGAATGGAACTTGAAGAAAATGGTAGAAGGTATTACCTCTTTCTCGAAGTGTCTCCTTTAAACATTATCTTAAGGCACTAGAGTAGGTATTTTGAGAATACCAGTACCTCTAGTAGGTTTCTAAGGAATCATGGAAGTGAAATTGGTGGGGTTTTTCTGAGATTGAAGGCTCAAATTGGTTTGAGGAAGAGAGGGAGGACGTTCTCTTTTATAAGGGAGGAGAGGGGCACCTTTGGAAAATGTAGAAATATTATTTTATTATAAACATATATTCAGATTCAAAAGATCCAAAAATCATTAAAGATAAAGATAAGATGAATCATGGTCGAAATAAAATCATCCAATCATAATTGGACATGTTTTGGAAAATATTTTAATCATTATAATCTTATTTATTTAAATCATTTATTAATGAGGTAAATAATTTATCATTATTGTGTCATAAATAATTTAATTTATTTGGTTTCTAAAAATTATAAAAAAAATATCTTTATAAAGGAAATATTTTTAGCTTTCTATTGAGTATTTATAGTCGAAAATATAATTTATATAACCCCTCATAAAAATTAATTACTAAAGGATTTTTGTTAATGTCAATTTTGTCTTTACATTAAATTAATTAATCCAAATTATCATTTTCACTACTAAGTGGCTCAATGGGGTCCGAAAATCAACCCAAGGATGCCCATGGTCGGCCAATACTCATCTAATAGGGTTAGGATACGTTTCAAGGTAATTTGGAATTATTATAATATTCTTTTATCCTTGAATTACCCTATTTACCTTTAACCGTAGTAAATAAAAAATTGCCGTAGTTACTATTCATAATATCAAAAAAATAAATGTAAACTATTAACATAATTTGCGCCCCCTGATTCCAAATATGGAATCCATTTTCCAAAATTCAAAACACAGAAGTTGCAGTAATTTATTTGAAATTAATCCCTTTGTTAAGCAAACTGGTTTTAGAAGTTAAAACATTACCAAAGATTGAAATGTTTTTACCTATGAATTCAATATAAAATTTATGCTAAGGGCATAAATTATATTAAATGGTAAAAATATATTTTAATTATTCTTTTAAAACATTTAATATTATAATTTATCCATATAAAGTATTTTGATGAAAAAAGTAGTTTTTAATTAAAATATAGCATGTTTTTAATATTCATTAAAATATGAAAGTTATCAGAATAATATGAAAAATTTATCCAAAGTAAATTTTTATATCCTGATTCTAAAGATTATTTTTTTTTTCAAATTGAACATATAAACTTGTCAAAAACTAGAGTTGATGTGGGTACGCCATCAAAAGGCTGTAAAACTACATTTTTTTTAAATACTTCTTTAATCCAAAAAACTGATTTTTTTTCACACTTCATTCTAGAAAATGTATAAGATGAATTAAAATGTTATAAAATTCAAAATTCAGTTAATAATATTCATAAGGGATAATATTATAATATATCTTTGTTTAGTGAAACTCGGTATTGCGTACGACACACACTCTCGAGGAAGGTCTTTACTGCGTGTAATGCACGCCAAGTCAAGGATGCGTGTTGTGCAAGATCCTTTTGGTGTAGCATACAACACAAGACATTAATGAAATTAAAAATAATTTATTTTATAAAATCTCGGGGTGTTACATTCTACCCCCCTTAAAATTAATTTCTCCCTCGAAATTCATTGGGGCTATAAATGGTTTACAACTTGAATGTTTCTTTAATAGAAACCCACATCGTAAAAAGGAATACCAAAAATTGGCTTTAAAAACTAAATTATGAAATGTAATGGTTACCCAAATTAACTCATAACTGGGTTTCCACGTAAGAGAACATAGGTGAAAATATGGATATTGAAGAAAAATCTAACCATCATCTTCTGATGGAGAGTGGTAGAGAACATGGCTATGAAAAATCCAACAATCACAAAGCCATAAATTTGTGATGATCTAGGGTACCATCTGGTTCATCGGATATAAGGGCACTAGGAAAACATTATTGGTTTTCAAGATCATTTCCCTAAAGTTGATGAAATTGGAATTCGAAGAAATATATTCATGATTTTGGTATAGTCTCACCGTTGGTCGTTCTTTGGACAATTTCCACTTCATCTCTTAATGAAATGAAGTTGAATTTGTCATTCGTGAAGTGTTAGCAGATCATGTGATAGAATGATGGGTCATTCCATCTGTCTGAAACAAAAGGTTAGAAAAGTTATCAAAAAAATACATAAGTCCATCTATAGTGAGATTAATCATATATGGTTCCTAAAATGGGCTTATACATTATATATCATACTGCTTCATATAATAAACCAAGTTTCTACTAAACATGGACTTCTTGTAGGCCAGTGGTAGGTGATAAAGGATAGTCGCACTTTGGTTGTGGGTTCGATTCCCACAGCCTTATCCGACGCGATGGGATGTCTCCCATCTTACAGGTTGTCCTTTTTCTAAAACTAAATTACTATAACATCCCATCAATAATATCGAAAAAATTTCTATCCTTAAACAATACTAACTCATGTCCAACATAATCCATTACAATCTTTATATAAAATACTTCGGTCCAAGATCATAGTATAAAGAAAACGATTACTTGAAATGTCATCAACCAACCATCATTTATTGCCCATATATCTTATTGGTCACATTCCAATCATGTGAATACCTTAATCATGTATTCTCTTGAAAAATGAATACCCATTAAACCTTAGTGAAAACATGAGTGCAGTCAAAAGTTAACTTTTTTCACATATCAAAACCTCAAACCATGATATAACTATTTCCTTATATCATCATGATCTCATGAATACTGTCAAACATTTCATTTTCTCCTTTTCCCTTCATTATGTTCATATCATCTTTTTTCCAAAAATATCTTAATCACTTTCCATGGTTACCGGTACGACAGAATTATTGAAAACCACAATAGACCAATACATAAATATTCCAATATTCCACGATACTATATAAACCATTATTTTGGAATCCCATTACATAAACACTTAATCATTCCACAACATCGTTGTCATATTCAACATCTCCACTATTGATCTCATGTGAATTCCCTTTGTCCTTTGCCTTAAGTGGTTGCTCATGTCGATCATCACTAACTCGTGGATTAGGGAATTTATTAGCATAGTGCCCCATTTCCTTGCACTTGAAGCATTGAATTGTTGGTGGAGAGTTCTCTATAGTCTTTTCTCTATTCACATCATTAGATACCTTTTTCCCATTACTTTGTCAATCAACTGCTCGATGACCTTTTTTTCCACAATTAAAACATTTCCTAGTCCCTTTAAGACAATCTACATCGTTCTTCTTTCCACACTTTGAGCATAAGGAAATATCCATCTTCTTTTCACCATGGTTCTGAGATTTCTCCTTGAACTCCATCTTTCGTTTCTAGTCAAAACCATGAGATTGATATGTAACACCAACTTTCATTTCTACCTTGATATCACAATGCATAATTTGTTCATAGCTACTGAAGTATCTTATAGCTAATGCCCTTCGAAGACCTGGTTTTAAGATACTGAGAAATCGATCAACTTTACTTTCAGGATGGATGATAATGCCAGATGCATACCTTGCAAGTCTTGTAAAATTCTCTTCGTATATACCAACAGATTCATCATCCTTCTACTTAAGCTCAAGAAACTCTTTTTCCATCTTTGTTTGAAGAATACGAGGGATGTACTTACTGAAAAACATGTTATTGAACTCGTCCCATTCCATGGACTCAATTTCATCTATTTGCCTCATATTCTTGATAATATTCCACCATTGATCAGCATCACCTTCCAAAAGATACACTGCTAAGATGACTTCATCATGCTCAGAACATCGTAGAACTGAGAATATCTTTTCAGTAGTACTGATCCATTGTTCATCAACCAAGGTATCAAAAGACCCGCTGAATGAAGGTGGGCGCTGCCTTATGAAGGATTCAACCGAATGTTGCTCCTTTCTCTACTCATTTTGAAATCCAGAATGATTCACAGCTTGTGTAAGTATAGAACTAAGAATGTGCACTCCATCTCCCATGACATTGGTTTGGTCAGGAGGACAATCATTGCATTGTCTATTACATTGATCAATACGGTTCTTTCGGGTTCTAGCCATCTTCTAAAACCCAAAAATAATAGTGTGAGAGGAAAATACCATGCTAGGGAATACGAAATAATAAATGGGGAGTAACTTCAATATCTAACATCTTAGGTTTAATTCTAAGATCGTTAGCACAATTCTAGGACTATAACCTATACGTATACTTAACCTTAGGGAAATCCCTATACATTCCTTAGAAATATCTCTAGAGATCTCACTAAAGTTCTCGCATCCTAGTTTCCAAATGTTGACTAAAACTTTCCTCTGATACCAACTGTAGAGGCCAGATGTTTGACGTACATGGACATTACATTACTTTTGCGGAATATGTAATACATAACAAAAAACAGATACACAAGGACCGTAATATTTTTGTGTCTTTGGAAACGTGGAACGTAATCTTCTAATCGTGGTGAATGATCTACAATATCTCCCATGAAGATCTTCCCCTTTTTTCTTACCTAAAACCTTTCTTTATATCCTGGGGAAAAGAAAACAAAAAAGGGTGATCTCAAATGCTCATTAAGGGTAATCATGGATAAAATTAAACACACCATATACATTTGAAATTAAAAACATGAACATAATGTTTAAACATCAAAAGCTTGATCAATGACATAAAACATGGAAGTACGTAAGGCACAGATCATAAAGAAACATTAAGAATGATAAAATACCATGGGAATAAAACATGTTATTGTGGCATCAATTAATCACATGTAATGATTTCCATAGTAGCCAAGGCATTTCTGCCAAGACCATCTTAGTGGACAAAGTCCCATTCTGAATTGAGTTCACTCCTCATTTATGTCCTCTAACACTGAACTGGATTAACATACCGTTCTAGCCATGTCTCTATCATGAGATATAAAATCATTACCCAGTGCATTGGAGGGAGATATAGTTCCCACCTATATCATAATGAAATCATTCATACATGTGCCACAAAATAAACATACATCATTCATAATAACCCAATAAATAAAATGGGTTTCATAAACATCTTCCCATCATTACATAATCCATATAAATAAATGGATATCATTTCATAATAAGGAAAGAGAAACCATGTATAACATAGAGACATGATATTTGAAACATACACATATAAAATAATTTCATCTTAGATGAAAAATTATTTTGATAAAACAATTGAAATGAATTCTTCAGGAAAATATCCTTTCTTCTTCAAAATAATTTTCTTTTTACAAAATGTCGTGCAATATTAAAAGAATAGGATTTTGTTGAAAATAGTCATGAAATATTCTGGAGTAATCTTCATGAAAATAAGGCTTTATAAAAACCTTATAATTTCGTTCGTGCCGTATAAGTTAAAAAAACCTTCTTCTCGTACTTTTGCCAGGAAAGTCAAAAAGTACCTTATAATAGAAAGATCCCATACATACCATGTATTAAAAGTAAAAAATGGTTAAAAAGTACATTAAAAATACATGAAACCATTTTTAGGAAACATGGACATGGATGAGAACAATGACCCCAGTAAGTACTTACGAATAAACAATCTCGGATACGAACGAGATTGGAAAATTTATCCCTTACCTTAGGTCCGATATGCTTCGTACGTATCCAAAAATTTTGTATAATGATTTAAATAATTTCATTGACTTATTACAGAATCATATTCATTGTTATTATATCATATAGGGTTCACTTATGACTTTATATTACCCGTTCTTTTCTAAATTCATGTTAATGTAGCATTTTGGGTAAAATCGTTTCATTTGTCGTTCTTACTTTAACTTGTAATTATTCATATGATTACATAGATCAGGATTACTTACATCCAGAAAGTAAAACATGATTTATATATAATATATATTCAGAATATACATATATATAATAGATCTATAAATGGAACGAAATACACCGTTCATAGAGACGGTATGTCGTACGTACGCATGAACGTTGTTTTCGTTTCCTCGTTGAATTGAATGGAATTAATTGGATGAAATAAATATTTATATAAATAAATATAGTATCATTATTATGTCATTTATTTCATGATTAATTATTATATATACTTTATAATCATTTATGAATGGTTAATCATTGAGAATGAATCTCATCGCATCGTGGAGACGGTATTCCGTACGTACGCACGAGCGATGATCTCATTCCCATGATCGTGGAATTTTATTGGACTATATGTATACCTTTACATAATCTATATCACTTTAAAATAATAATATATAGTTATTATTTACACCAATATACCCATCCAACTAAGGTGGTGGTGGAAAATAGATTACACCAGGGCGTGGAGACGGTATTCCGTACGTACGCAAGTGTGGTGATTTCGTTTTCCATAGGATGGATAAGAGGATAAATAGGGTTGTTTCATATTTATAATAATATATAAGTATATTAGGTATACTTATGTTGTTACCACATAATGAAACAACTAAAGAAGAGGGAGTAGAAGAATAATGGAACTTGAAGAAAACAGTAGAAGGTATTACCTGTTTCTCAAAGTGTATCCTTTAAACATTCTGTTAAGACACTAGAGTTGGTCTTTTGAGAATACTAGTACCTCTAGTAGGTTTCTAAGGAAGTGTGGAAGTGAAATGGGCATGGGTTGTCCGAGCTTGAAGGCTCAAATTGGTGTGAGGAAGAGAGGGAGGAGGTGCCCTTTTATAAGGGAGGAGAGGGGCACCTTTGGAAAGTGTGGAAATATTATTTTATTATAAACTTATATTCGTTTTCAAAAGGTTCAAAAATCAATAAAGATGAAGATAAGATGACTCATGGTAGAAATAAAATCATCCAATCATAATTGGAAATGTTTTGGAAAATATTTCAATCATTATAATCTTATTTATTTAAATCCTTTATTAATTACGTAAATACTTCATCATTATTGTGTCATAAATAATTTAATTTATTTGGTGTCTAAAATTATAAAAAAAATAATTATGAGGGAAATCCTCTTAGATTTATAATGAATATTTATAGTCTAAATTATAATTTATATAACCCCTTATAAAAATTAATTACTCTAAGATATTTGTAAATGTCAATTTTGTCTTTACATTAAATTAACTAATCCAAATTGTCATTGTCACAACCAAGTCGCCCAATGGGATCCCGAAATCAACCCAAGGATGCCCATGGTTGGCCACTACTCATCCAATAAGGTTAGGACAAGTGTCAAGGTAATTTTGAATGATTATAATATTCTTTTAACCTTGAATTACCCTATTTACCTTTAACCGTAGTAAAAAAAAATTACCATAGTTACTATTCATAATATCAAAAAAATAAAAGTAACATATTAACATAATTTGGACCCAATGATTCCAAATATGGAATCCATTTTTAAAAATTCAAAACACCGAAGTTGGAGTAATTAATTTTAAATTAATCTTGTTGTTAAGAAAACAAGTTTTAAAAGTGAAAACATTGCCAAAGATTGAAATGATTTTACCTATGAATTCGCTGTAAAATTAATGATAATGACCTAAATTATATTAAATGGTAAAAATATATTATATTTATACTTTTAAAACATTAAATATTATAATTTAACCATATAATGTATTGCGATGAAAAAAGTTGTTTTTAATTAAAATATAGCATGTTTTTACTATTCATTAAAATATGATTGTTATTAGAATAATATGAAAAATTTATCCAAAGTAAATTTTTATATCCTGATTCTAAAGAAGAATTTTATTTTGTAAAATTGAACTTATAAACTTGTCAAAAACTAGATTTAATGTGGGTGCCCCATCAAAAGGCCGTAAAACTACATTTTTGGAAAAATAATTATTTTGTCCAAAAACTGATTTTGTTTTCATACCTCATTCTAGAAAATGTATAAGATGAATTAAAATGTTATAAAATTAAAAATTCAGTTAATAAATTTCATAATGGATAAAATTATAATATATCGTTGTTTAGTGAAACACGGTTTGCGTACGACACACGCTATCGAGGAAGGTCATTATTCCATGTAATGCAAGCCAAGTCAGGGATGCATGTTGTGCAAGCTCCTTTTGGTGTAGAGTACAACACAAGACATTATTGAAAATAAAAAGAATATTTTTCATTAAATCATGGGGTGTTACATTAAGTCCCCTTGCTTTTCATTATTTCTCTATTCCAATTTTTAAATTTTTTTTCAAATGGTTCATTAATATATAATAGGAAATAATAAGTCATGTTGAATGTTTACCATATTTTCATTAATTAAATCATACTATATTTTAAATTTCTAAATTGGGGGACAAATATTTACTAAATAGTAATTCCAAATTATTAAAACAATTGGTGTGTTTGATTAATAACCTAATTCCCTAAAAATAAAATTTGAAAGGGTCCTAATGAATTCATGTATGGAAATTCTAGTCAAAATATATTAGAATTTGTAATGTTTAAGTGTGATAACATTCCATTGGTATCAAGGAATGTTTTATATAACATTATAGATTACGATATTTATAATATAATACCAATAAAATATTTTAATTAATGAATGAAATAAAATAATAACTCATTTGATGTTTACCCTATTGCATTACATAAACAATGTTTCATCATAATGGTTTTATATTTAATAAATATGGAGGCTATATTGAAAATTCACCAAGGGTACACCACCAAATCAAAAAATGTAATTGTGGGAATTGGAACAGGGAAGTTTGTTGTTAATAAAGTTCATTAGATTAAATTAATAAATAGTGGTGCAATCCAAGATAGTGAGTAGCTAGATAAACCATAGAAGAATATGTAGGTATTTGAGAATTTTATTAGGAATTATCCACCATCATTCAATGGATCTTCATAACTAGTTCATGTAGACGGATATATAAATTCTGAAGACTATATATTTGATGTCATGTGGTATTCAAAATATCTATTATTCACCCGTTAAAATTAGTATTATTATGGATAAGCTATTGAAATGTGTTATTTGGTTAATAATACCAAATAAATTTACTGATATGAGGCTTCTTTCCCAAAATGGGACACATTAATGAATTTTATCACTGATAAATATTTCACTAAGGTTGTTTTACTAAAGATGGAGATACAAATTTTATTAATATTTTAAATGGGATGATGAATCTATAACTATGTGTGATAAATATTTTACAGTATTTTCCTGGTATGTTTAATTTTTTCTATACAAATTAAATTGTAATTTTTTTTAAATACGGTTAAAATATATATATATATTTCCACTCGCATTCCATGAACTATAAAGATATTAGAATCTAGTTCGGTGTAATAATAAGTTAGAACTGGTGGTCACCAATGATCAGGAATTAAATTAAATCAATCGTATACAATGACTAGATAGAAAGAAATGAGATAACATACATAAATTTACTCTATAGGTAATAAAATTAGGATCTCATCTTGTGATATGTGTGGTAAAAAAATCCAGACTATTATATGTTGAATTTTAGGAAATGTTATTGTGGTGGTATATTTGTTCATATTTCTCATGACTATAATTAAAAGTGTATTAAACAATCATTGAATGAGTTAAATGATATCTATCCGATGGTGGGATTATTTATTTGAAAAGATATGTATCATTATGGTATCTTGTTTCCAATGTTTGTTAAAAAAGATGTAAATTATTATGAAACAAAACAGAAATGTGGGGAAATATATTTTTTTAAAACTATGCTGGATGTATGTCTATCTAATATTGTGTTAATATTTATGATAAATATTTATTCAAAATGTCACAAAGCTATTTTGGACTTTGTAAATTCATATTATTTTATTTGTGTTATGTTTTCAATAAAATTTGGAATATACCATAACGAAATTATGATTGAAATATTGATAAAATTATTGTAAAAATATAAAAACAACCCAGATTTATAGGATTCATCATTTTATTGAAAATTGAATGGTCTGTCTAAAAAAATTAATTGAAATTTCCATGGTAGAGTTTCATATTATCCTAGGTATGTAATGGATTTCATTATATAATGGTATGATATATTAAAAAACCAATATAAGTTTTATCAATTATTTTATACCATTTATAACATACAATGATTTTGAGAAATTAATTAAAGATTATAGTTAATTTTACATACAATTTTTTTTAAAAAAATAATGAATCTATTTAAATTAGGGATGTTTCCATTTTGAATGAATATATATATAACTTTCTTGATTTATTTCTAAGTTCCATTCATAATCATGATGTTGAACTAAATATTAACATAGTAACTTTTGAAAACACTATTTGAAATCCATCTTTTCAAATGGCTCATATAGACCTTTTATAATTGTAAAAAAATTTATTCGATTATCATGATAATGTTTTCATTGATTATAGAACTTCAAAAATGGGTGATCAAATTATTTTTCATAAAAAGAATTCCGGTTTAATGATATAATAAATTTCCGTTAGACCCAATAATAAAATTAATATTACGAAAAATTGTCCCTTTTCCTTATATAGACAACATGTTTGTTCTGATTCGTGGAGCACAGTAACATCAATGAATGATCATATGTTGGGAAACCATCTGTATATTATGAAGGGGGAAGATATTATGAAATATTTATTTCAGGCAAGATATTGTCATTATGAGTTTTTATTTATTCCCTTGGACTTATCTAATGAATCGACTCTATTGAGGGATCTTATGAATAGAGTCTTCTATAAACATTTTTATATAATTATTGTTTTGATTAATAATGATATATTTGTAAATAATAAATTTTATAAGGAATAAAAAAAATGATTAATTTTCAACTTGTAAAATAGAATAAAATTCATGTAAAATATAGTAAGTGTGAATTTTAATTGAAATAAATTCCATTCCATAGAATTATTGTTTCAATATATAGCATAACTATGGTCCCTACTGAAAATATTGTTGTCAAAGTGTATAAAAGTCCTCCAAATGTAAAAAGTATTAATATTTTCATGGTTTAACAAATTACTAATAGTGCTTTCACGAATAATGTCCTCTATTGTGAACACCTATGACTATGTAATATTAAAAGTATATAAATTCATATAAACAATAGGCCATGATGATTGTTTTTTGAAACTGTAATAAATATTGGTTAATGATATATTTTTGGCCTTTCCTACTATATGTGATGAAATTATCATCTACAATGATTATTTATTGAAGCAACCAAGTTGTGTCTTGATGTTGAATGATATGATAATTTTTTATGTGTCACATCAACTAAAAACTATTGAGTAAAACATTACTACTAATTATTTTTTATTAACATCTTTAGATTTTGATTTACACATTTAGAGGAATATTTTATATGGATCCAAGTATATAATAAATATTTATCACAAAATGTTTGAAATATGTATTAATTATGAAATAATTTATTATCATACAAATAATATTTATGGGACTAAATTAATATTATGATTTCATGAAAAGTTAATACTCAAGAAAATCAATCAATGTTGTTGATGCACTGAGTCCAAAAAATGATAATTCCATAACCATGTTATGATGGGAATATTACCCTATGGATAATGATTTAATGAACTTTTTTCTATAATATTATGTCTCAAGATTCTCCAATTTATTATGTGTCAGTACAACCACCTCCACAAAATGAAAATAAACTAGTTCAGAAGCTAGAACATGATTTAAAAGGAGCAGTAGAAATGAATATAATATGTTATTTTCACTAAATTATTGTTTTCAAATAATTACTTTTGATATTTTGAAAGATATTATGTAGGCCTTATGAATATAGTTTGAATAAAAAATATTAGTGATTCTAATAGTTCCCCATTTTCGATTCATAATAGTAGAACTAATATATATAGAGTTTTCTGTGAGTATTAATAGTGGGATATAATAAATGTCGAAATTTATAACATTACTATGATAATTTGGACTTGCAAAAAGATTAAAAAATAAGGATATTTTTTTAAGGGGATAAATTATCCATTTCATAAGGCTTTTTGGGAATGGGAAAAATGTATCTGTGGAATTTATAGTGGGATTTCGAGGGATATAAATATATAAAAATTAAATTTGGATTATTATTATTTTATTAACTAAATATATCAATTTACATAAAATTTGAGATCAAATTTATTTTTATCACCATTATTGAATATAAGTTTTGCTGATATTTTGGTTAGATGGAGTTCCACTATCTATTGAATATGATCATGATCCTAGATCCATTTCAAATTTTTGGAAACAAAAAATCAGATGTCATTGGGTATTAAAATAAATTTCCATATAAAACTTAATCCTAAATATTTTGGAAAATCTAAAATAATGAATCATAACATCAATGATATACTTCATTATTATTCAGTGGGTTACCATTGAAAATTATAGCAGCCTCATTCAAGATTCTAGTTTTCTTTTAATAATAGATTTCATTACAATAATCATATTGAACCTTTTAAAATAATTCTATGTAAGGAAATATCATACCCTATTTTTTATGATGATACTTAAGAAACTATTAAGATTGGTATATATTTGGATGAGGAAATGGAATAGAGGGTGATGATAATTGAGAACAAGATAAGGAAGATAATAAGTCGGTAGAAACTATTTGTATATAAGAAGAAGAATGATCATTCTTTTGAAAAGGGATATCATGTTTTTTAAATATTTCCTAGTAAATGTGATATTTGATATACTAAAAAGAGAATTTTAATTCCATGATTTATTTGGCATTATGAAATTTTATATAATGTTCAATTAATTTTTTACTAAGTCATATTTCCTCCTTTTTAACCAACATACACAGCTTTTTCATGTTTTGATCATAAGAAATTAATTTTTGGATTCATCAAATTTTGAATCCCTAAATTAGTAATGTTGGAACAAAACAATTTTTATAGGGAAAAGCATATTTGTTTTCATGAAAACTCAGAGAAAGTTTTATGGAATAATGGTATTCACCATGATTTTTTTTGTAGAAGAACCATAATGTTGAAGAAGAAACATGGGAATCAGAAATGCAATGATGAAATAATATCCCCACTTGTTTGATAAGTGTATTAAATTATGAGGATTATATTTAAAAAATTAGCGAAAAGGTAAAAATATAGTTAGTGTTATGATAATTCAACTTGTTTTCTGATAAATAGTTTTTAGTAAGATATATGTAGCTCTATTCACTGTAAAAATATTATCTGATTTTTTTGTATAGTGGAAAAGGACTTATTTGTAATTGGATTTTCATGTATTATATCATTTAATTTTGATTTAAAAAAATTAAAAATTATATTGATAAATTAAAATTACTTATTTAATTTAAGAGGTTATTAATATCATAGAATCAAATTTTGATAAATTTTTTTAAAAAATCTTTTTTTTAAATTGCATAAAATATTTATTCTAATTGAAAATTTAATATTAATTTAAATAGTATACATTGTCAAATAATATTTATAATAAAATTTTAGTTAGTCCGATTTTGTTAATGTAATATAATTTTTGGGGTTTAAATTAATTTTAATAATTAATTTATTATAAATATATATATATATATTAGTATTTCATTTTTTTTAAATTTAGTTTTCATTGTATTTTGAAAATATGATTTTCAATTAAATTAAGAAACTGCATAAATAGAATATTAAAAATTTTAATCCATATAGTTAATAAGTGGGTTAATATTAAATATATAAGTCCCTTTTATTTGATGTCAATATATATAGTAACCCTATTATTTTTTATTTAAATTGTTAAAAGTAAATCATGAAACTAATGTTAAAAAATTGATTGGCACTGAAGAATGACCATAAAATTTTTAATTATTAAGTTTTAGTAGTATACATGTGTTATAGTCATCCAAATGAATAATATATGGATGTTTGTCCATTTTATTATAATTACGACCTTTATAATATGTTATGTAATGAAAAGTAAAAAATATAAAAGTCTTATTTTAAATAACAATAAAAGTTGTGAAATATGGATAACAATATGATATTTTTTATTATAATGTGTCTTATAAAAAAAATATATTTAACATAATCATGTTAAATTTTAATTAATTTTAGTGAAAAATTAATTACCATAAATTCTTATACAACACTAACATGATAACTAACCAATGAATGGAAAACAATTTTATAAATGTTATAAAAATATTAAAAGTAGTATAATTTAGAATAATTTATGTGACAAATGTTTTTTATAAGTACAAATAACTTTTTAGGTATGTATTAATGTTGCTATAAATCTCAATGTAAAGGAATATTTCAAAAATCAACATTATTGAAATTTTATGAAAATAATAATTAATATAATTATATAAAATTTTGAAAAATACAATATATTTAGAAGTGAATAATATATTGTTTAAAATATCTTCAATGTTCTATTTATGGGTAGTTTTTACATTTATGGTAACTAACATGACAATCATCGATGAAAAAATGTTTTTATAATATAAAGTGTGAAAGGGGTCATTAAAGGGTTGGAAAAATAAAAGATAACTCTAGAAATTTATTCGAAATTTTCCAAAATTTTATTTTATGTGTTTATTTACCCTCATAATCTACTGAATTTTGATTCTTATCACTTTAAATCCATTTATTACATCAATATAAATTTATATAAATAAATTATTTAATGTAATCGCAAGAGTTCCCTTCCACTTATAGAAGGGTACCCATTCATCTCATTTCATCACATATTAAAAATAGCCCATATCTAACAAAATACCTTCCCTAAACATATTGTCACATCATACTGATTTATTAAAAAATAATTTGGAAAAGATTGTGTTTTAAACCTCAATAGATTGTCCAAAGAAGAGGTATTGTTTTTTACATTGTACTTTTCATTTCTTCATAAACCTCATTTAAATCATAAATAAACAGTCCACTCAAATAAAAATTTTATTGCATAGAATTATGTGATTTTATGTGAATTTGAAAACATATATCCCAATTTTCTTCCTTCAATTATATAAAAACATCATTTCTGTGTCTAGTGGACTACCATCGTAAGAACTAATATAGTTTTTTCCATCATTATCACTCAATGATGGTATTAATTATGTAATTAATGAATATAGATGATAGTAATGAAAAAAATTCTTTTATAATTGATAATATATAATTTTCCTTCTAAAGAATTGATTCAATGAATATTGATAACATATTTTGTGAATATATGTAGACTAAAATCTCTACGGAGTGATGTGATTAGTTTTCCATCACAAAATAATTTTCATTATATATAGAAGTATTCTTTTGAAAAAATATGGTATCTAGGATATAATTATCATTATATAATGAAAAATAAATAATTAAATCCTTTTCCAATTAGTCATTAAAGAATGAAAATTTTACTCATGTTTATGTGATGCCTACTAACTCCATGATAATTACATATTTCATATTTCATATTCAACAATCATTAATTTTTTAAAATTTATAATTGAAATATAATGATGATAACTTGTATAGGTTATTAATCATTATATACTGGAATAATAATTTTTGTGACAATAATAAAACTAAACATTCTTTTTGGACTTATGACAACCTATCATCAAAACATGTGTAATAAAATAAAATTATTTTTAATTATATATTAAATGGAACTAATTAAAATTAACAGAATAGTGAACATAAATTTTTTTTCTCAAAATAGTAAATTATTGACATTATTTTTTTATTTATGGTGATAAAGAACATTTTTGGTCATTCAAACTCATGGTAAGGGACACAATATGGTAAAAAAAAATTAAAAAGTATAACAACTTATTTTTGAAAAGTTATTCTTATATTCCATTCATTCACTTTTATATTATTAAATCATTTTTTTTGGATATTAAAACAATTTATCATTTATTTTATGATCATTCAAGTCCATGATTTTCAAAATGGTACGTTTTTATAAAAATATGTTAATTCTTTTCAATAGAAAAATTAAATGATCAATTTTTTTATATATATAGAAATTTTTTTCCCACTAACATAACCATTTTTATATTATTTATATGTATTATAATATTACATTTTGTCTTCAAACTTAAAGAGTCATTTAGTGTCTAGGTAATTTGTTATTGAAAATGGTTGTTTATTATAATAGGGCATTATTATATCTTGATGTTTATTAGACTTGGGATTAAATGAATTTTTAAAGGGTTTTATTCATGATATTATATTTTTAAATTGTCAATGAAGGGTTTATTGACATCTCATGTGTGAGAATGAAACAAATTATTCAATGGTTTGTGACCCATTATATCATAGAGGTGATCACAATATATATTATTTGATGGGTAAACATAGATAGTGATCACATTCACTGCCGAATTATTCTGTTATCTAGGGAATTATAGTGGAAATCAGTTTCATAGTGCTTTCAATTCAAAGGGTTTTAAGAGGAAAATGTTCTCACGGAACAACCATTACATTTCTATTCATTCTAGTATTTTTTTATGGAAATTTAATTTTTAAAAAAGATATGATAATAAAACTATAACGAATAAATGGATCCCTTTTAGGTAAAATGGAATGTATTTTTGAAATTAGTTTTCATGGCGATTAGTGATTTTCACCAGAGTAATTTTTTTTGTTTTTATGTACCATTATCATCCACTCGGTAAATTTTATTTCCAAACAAAAAACATTTAGTAGTCCCCTTAGGAAACATTACTCAATGCTAACTTCAAAAACTCTACCATGAGGAAAATTTCATCAACTTCCCTACATTGCTTTTATGGTTTCCCTTGAATTTTGTCCTAGTTTTCAAATAAAAACAGTGTGATTTATGGGTCATTCTGATCTACAAATCCACCTTGATAGAAAGAAACAATATTTTTGAAACATATCAACGTATTTTCTGTCATACACCATTAAGATATTTTATTTTTTCCACTAAATAATTGATCATAATTAAATTAATGATTGATGATAATTCCATATGATTATCTTATAAATTTGGAAAACATTTCTTCATAGGTACCAAATAATTCACAATAATATTTTACATTATCAATAAATTCCATCCCCATTTTTTTAAGAATAATTAGGGGTATTTAATTATTAAAATATCATTTCATTAACTTTTTCCACACTATGGATTCCATTTCATCATGTTTCATTGTAATCATTCTAAGAGTACATTATTGAAATTCATTGCCTTATAAAAAAATTAGGCAACCAAAATAACTTTTTCATGAACCAATCTCTATATAATGGAAGATATAATTTCAGTGGTACTGGTCCATTTCTCCGAAACTAAATGACTAGTAGATCTACTCTTGGATGTTGGGAGTTTCCTTATGATGGAATCATTATAAAATTGTTCCCTCCATTTCATGTTTTTAGTTGTATCATGTTTCATGGAATATAAATGTTGTGTGATTATAAAATTGATATTTTTCCCTACCTCCCATTAAATATGGATGATCAGTTGAACAATCAATGAAGACTCTATTTGATTCATCATTAAAACTATTCATTGATGATCCAATCATTAACTAAAACCAAAAATAACATTATAAAAACAGTAATCATTGTGTGTAACCACATAATAAATGACACATATCATATAAGATATCTAAATCATAAAAGATTATTTTTCATCTATTAATACTCTATTGCATACTATATATTTCATATTTATCATCTATTTTAATCTTTTATGGTATTTTGTAATGAGTTTGTGAATTTTTATGAATATCACTTATGAGTGTCAAAAAATGTATGTAGAAAGGACCTCTTTCATGCAATAAGTGATGATCAATTTTATAATAATACACTCTATCCAGACATATTATACCTATATACCAATATTCTAGATCCACATTCACATATATTATCTTTTTAGGGATGTAATTTCATTGAAACCACTAACTCTATCCTTTACCAAAATTTTAGTACCTTTTTTGATAGATTTATTATTCCTTACACTTATTTAAATACGTGTAGTTAGGTTTTTCAAATATTTTTCTCATCAATAATTCTATATGGTAACTAAAACTATAATATAAAAAAATTTAGTTACCCATAATTTTTATACTTTGACATTGAATATATTTAAATGATTATTCACTATATTACAAAAAACACATGGATGAGTCTCATAAATATATTATTCCTTTGGAAACATGAACATATAAACATTTGGTCCATAATTGAGATACATCATCACCCACAATTTTCATCATAACAAGAACAATTCGTTGACATATCATACACAGTACAATTTTTAATATCCTAGGGAATTGAAAAATTAGAATGAGTGTGTTGAGATTCTCAGAAATGGAAGACAGGGGGTATGTCAACATAACATGACTGTATGGGTATGAAAACATGAGAATAACTATTTAAAAACATACCCAAAAGATCTTATATCACAAGCATGGGTCATAGAATAAATCATTATAGTTCATAAGACATGAATTATAAAAAAATCAATAAATGTGATCCATGAGGTCATGATATTGAAAAAAGACATAGATTTATGGAATATACATAATTATAAAAAATCTTATTTCAATGATACACAAGTTATTCATAAAAGTATTTGATTAGTATAGAAACCCATGTACATGATTCCGTAATGGGGCCTCCCATGTATACACTTTTGGGATTTCATTATACTACCATGCACACTCTTTCATGCTTTGGATAATCTCTCATTAACACCTTTACAGACTTGGTATAACCTCTCAGATTCTCTTTTAGCTCATATATCATTAATCATTACCCATTATATTGGATGAAGATATAAGTCCCTATTAGGAAATAATAATAATCATCCATATGTGTCTAATATGATCTTAAAACCTTCATCATTTTAGAACCAATGAAAAGAAATAAGTTTTATAATAATTTCATCATTTTTCCAATGCATAACATGTTTTAAAAGGAATCCTTTATTCACAAGCATTTTATACTGGTATAACCAGTGGAAGGGTAACTGTTACCATAAACAACTTGTCATCATAAACATAAATCATTCTTATATAGTATAATAATTTTATCCTAGGTTCATATCCCTATTAATTTATAAGTAACATCAAAATATTTCATTTTAGAAGGAATATGAATTTCAATGAAAAGACACATGGAATGTTTCTGTATTAAAATTTACTTTTGAGGAATTCTAATGTAAAAATTTTTAAAAAAAATTGGGAAATCATTTCATCATATATTACTATGCAAAAATCATAAACGAATAATTAATGAAAATAATTGTATGCATATTGGGAAATATTTTCTCATGTTGTACACAGTGAAAGAATAATTCATTTTACATTTTTGGTAAAACTGGAATGGTCCATGTTTGGAAGATAGAGCAAGGATTCAATTTAAAACATTTGTAAAAATTTAAAAATGGAAAAAATGAATATAAATAATAATATATGAAATAAAATTTTTTTATTATTTTTAAAAATCATATACATATGAGATAAAGGGATTTTATCAAAGAGAGAAATAATATAGGATTCCCTTATTATCATTTATTTGAAATATGAATTTTGTAATTAAAATAAAATAATAGGTAAAATTTATTATCCTATGATAACTAAAGGATATGATACTCCAGATAATCCTGATATATTTATCAAAAAAACATTTCATTGGAATCGTAACTATAAACTATCTAAAAAATCAATGAGATTGTATCAAAAAACATTACCACCTAGTTAGCAGTAAAAAATAAGTACCATTATGTAATGACATAAAATTAAATATTAAATAGATTTATAAAAGGATATTCATTATATAAAATGTCAATGTGCCAGTATATACACCTCATAAGATAACATAGCTATATAACATAAAATAAGTTCGAATGAAAAAAATGAGATAATAAATTTCATACCATAAGTCGTGAATTATTTATTACACATTAAATCCCCATATATAATAAATATATGTTGTTATAAATCTATTTTATAACCATAATTATATATATCTTACAAAATATTTTTTCTCAGGAAATTTAATTTTTTATTTTTTAACTATTAAATATTAAATTCACATTTCATGTTATAACATTATTATTTTTCATATGTATTTTGATTTGTTATTTTTATTACTCTTACTATGATTATGGTATAAAAAGATACATATTTTTGTAATGATATAAAATAATTTGTTATTATTATATATTTTTTTAGTGTAATCAATTATATCTATAGATAGAAAATTAAATACACCTATCATGGTAAAGGTATGTCATATGTATTCCAGAATGTTGATTCCATTCTCTAGATGGATTTAATGAAATAAAGGAATATAATATATTACAATTAAAAATGATTTTTATATCATATATAACATATATTCTCATTAAACTCATATTTATTACCTTCTTTGAAATCAGGAATAAATCACATCGATTCACGAGGTAGTAGTACGTCGTACACTTGAGAAATGTTATTTTTTACCCACAGAATAGAATGTATGATATTTTAAATAATATAATAACTCAAAAATTATAAAAATATACTAAATTAAATTTAAAAACATTTAATTCAATAGTATATCTAACTAAGATAATTGGTAATGAAAACCAAATAACAGTGGTTTGCAAGGTGGCAGTTCGTTGTACAAACAAATGATGATTTTGTATCCCATTTATCATAGGTTGGGATGATTGTAGGGAATTCCATTAGTAGTGAAAAAATATCATTATATGAAACATACTATGTTAATTATAGAATTATGGAATAAAAATAATTGAAGGATTTTTATGTAGAAATAAAATATTAATTCTAATTGAAAAATGTTACCACCACTTCAGACCATATATGTTGGTTGGAAAAAATGGATTCATTGCATGGATTTGTAAAGAAAATATCAACTCAATGATGGGATGAAGGATTTAATTAATTTATTTGGGGTAGTATTTTTAGAAATACTTCATTTTGGATGTTTTCAGATGAGAAGAAGGTGGCCTCATTTTATAAGTGAGGTGAGTTTCAGACATGTAATTTTTTAGAAAATATATAACTACCTTTTTATTTTGAAAAAAGTCTCAGAAATTTGAACTGAATAGATCCTATAATTTTAATGGTGGAAATATAGTTAGTAAATATTCCATGGAAATGTTTTTGGGTAATTTTCAACTATTATTATATTAGTATAACCCTCTCGATAAATCCATTCATTACATTAACTCTGCTGAATAATATTAATTGGTGTTACTTTTCACTATGAAAAAAATAGTATGTTTAACTTGTTATATATTATATATTACCCTAATTAAAAATAATGAAACAATTTTTCTGAATTCCATTCACAAAAGTGATAAATTTTGTTTACCATTGATCTTGTATACTAGATGGGAATGATATTTTTCAAAGTGAAACTTTTCAAAATTATAATATTCTTTTATATCAAAATTCAGTACTAAAATGATATTAATGAAATTAATTGGAATTATATATATATAATTGGTTAAATTTAACCTATAATCCCATTTTGAATAAAAAAAGGTATAATGTGTTTAAATTAAATGTCATTTTCAATAAAAAAATTTTTCCACTATTTAGGGAAAAAATAATATTTAATGAAAAAACTGAATGTAAACCATAAGAAAATTTTGACCTGATGAATTTAAAAAAATGATATATTATTTATAAAAAAATTATTTTATAATTTTAAAAAAAAAATTGTATTTCTTCTAAAAAATATTATAATTGAAAAATATAGTTTTCAAAACATATAATGAATTTATAAAAACATTTTAATTGTATTAAATGAGTTTTATTTATATATAAAAATTTTAAATTATATTTAAAAAAACTATTACTATTAATGCCAATTTTTCTAATAAATATGGTATAAAAATTTAAAGTAACTAATAATATTTAACGTATATTTGGGTTTTTAAAATTTTAATGTCGAATAATGTGATTGATAATTTGATTTTTGAATATAACACATTATCTCATTGAAATTTGATTTACTCCTAAAACATTATTCATAAAAACAACATTTTTAAAAAAAACATTATTATTGGTAAAACTATCAATTGGAGTTGTACTGAAACACTATTTATAGAGGACTTTGCCCAAACACAAAATGGAGTATTTTAAACGTGGTTTGTCATGTAAGTTACACTACCCATGTACAAGGATTATGTTGAGGGACTAACAAGAACCCATTTGTATTATATACCCCACTTCCTTAAAAACATTAGTTAAAACAGGTACAACTGAACACCATGTTATCATTTAATTCCATGAATGAACTATTCCATTTTATTTAAGGGTATAAGATCCCAAAACTGTCCAAAATACCTTAAAAGAATCATAAATTTAAATGGGGATCATATCGATGAAATCTATAAGGAAAAAATTATAAGGGAATATTTTTTCCAATTCAAACCCCTTGCGTAAAGATGTGAAAAACAATAAAAAATAATGTATGGAAATCATGTAAATTATTAATTATTGTTTTAAAGACTCATGTAATTGATCAAATTTATCTTCTGTCATAATGTCAAGACTAGTTAACCTAAATGGTATGCCTCTTAGATGACTTTACATTTACTTCTGATGCATTCTTCAATGAGTATCCCTAGAAAAATGAAATTCATCATGATTAGTAAATCATGATTTATTTTAAAAACTTAATTCCATGTATTCTAGGAGGGTTGATTGGTCTTATACCGAACGAATATGTATATTTTCTATCCCTACAAAACACATGTGTTATTAAATAACACAATATGTGATATTTAACAACACAATGTAAAACTTAGTTTATATATATATGGTTATTTTTAGTCTAATTTCTACAGAACATGGTATATTCAATGAATTATAGAAACCCTAAACATTTATTAAAATGGAATATTGTTTTTAGATGATATTATATATGGCCTTTGATTATGGTTTCAATTATAGGATACAATTATTCGAGAACATACAAATGCCACTTGACATGACCATCCACCACCAAATGTTTTGTACAATAAGGACACCCCATTTGTGTGTTGGAAGGTTTTTATTGACTAATTGGAACTATCACATCCTTTATGTTCAAAAAAATCAGGCCATCTTATAATCAATATGTTTTATTCCTCTTGACACTATACTGAATTTTGCATATCTTTCATAAAGATACACCTGAGAACACAGCAATACCACAAATGTAATTCATGTAAACCACACATAGTATAATAAAATGCAAAATAGCCCTTATGAATGGTTTTTGTGGTCTCACATTCGGATATAACACATTGGATTCAATGTAAAATTGAAATAAACAACCATAATTATTCCTCATTAAAATCAAAAATAGAAAAAATATTTTTTTCAATTTAAATAAATATTATATTATAAATATTTACAATGAATTAATATTAAAATATGTAGTTCAATTATATCAAAATAATTAAGGGATAATAAATAATAAGTAGAGTACTCCATCAAAATAAATTTCATGGATGCATCAATTTTTTAGTCAAAATTAAATTTTAGCAGATCAATAATAAAGAAATTGATACAATTAATCTAATGTGATTCATCACCATTGGTACTGGATACACATATATAGAGTTATTAATAATTAATTTATCGGGTAAAATTGTGAAAACTTTTTTTTAATTCCCTGAAACTTTTCATGTTTGTAGAACAGAATATGAATATGAAATACCCTACTCTATGGAATATTCTAGAACCATGTATTCAAGTAAGTAACAAATTTTTTATGTATCATAACAATCTAATGTGTTTGGGTGATTATTGGTAATTTTTAGAGGCCTTTTTATATGTTTTTGGGTCTCATCTAGAAGTAAATAGTTTGAGAATGTTTATTATACACTTTGAAAATCACGTAGAAATCATTGAAAAGTGGGGTAGTAGGATGTGGGAAGCAGCACGAGTTGATGCTTTTATATGGCCACCCCTGAGTAAATATGGAAAGTGGAACAGAGTGAACAAAAATTTTGGATGTGGTATTTTCTAACCGCATTAGTACAACCATTCCATGTGTGTTGGGAAGCATTGGCTAGCACATGGTTAGAACATGATTTTCCTAACCGTGGGACCCAACTGTGAATAGTATAATTATAGATCGTAAAAAAATTAATCTTACCATATATTACTATGAAAACTATTATTTTTCTATTTTTTTGGCTAAATGTTTTTTGACTCGACCAAAAGGTAATTGAGAAATTATCCATTGATTTAAGAGAGATCTTTTTAAAAATGTTAGTTCATTGAAGGCCAGATTACTTGGTAAGTCTCTTTCCAGGGTAGTTTTCACATGATCTATTTATCTCCACTCTTTTGGATTCATATATCAGGATAATTGATAATATATATATGATAATTTATTCCAAATTTTCTGAGATTTAGTTTTTTAATGATAATGAATAATATCCTAGGTCAGTTTTTAGAGATTCAAAACTGTTTTTTCGAATAATTTATGTCATTATTCAATTTCATAATAGCTCTCAAATATGTGGATTCACTCTCAAATCCTATTTCTATAAATAGAATGATTTATTTCTTGTTTATTATTTTTCTTGAAAAATATTGTGAAATTACTATTTAATTTTAGATAATAACCATCTTTAGTGACTATATTTGGAATTATAAAAATTTGCAGTTTTTGTAGAAATTTAAAGTGGTAATTTGATTTTAAAATTGAAAATTGAAAATTTTTGTTTGGGTATTATTAATGGAAAATTAATTTAAATAAAATAATTTTTTTTACAAAAAAAATTGATAGAAATTGTGTTGAGATGGTTTTGTAATTAATTATTGGGAATTAATAGAATGTGCTGGAAAATGGTCGTGAAATTCCACTATTTCCAACACATCCTTTATGGCATGCCACAACCACATGTCAACATGAGCTATCATCACAATTCTATTACCCCATAATATTAATTTGAAATTTTGGATGGATTTCATCTCCTACTATGAAAATGTCTCCTACCTGATCGAACTAGGATGATGGAATGTCAGTTTCTCCTATCATGGATTCCTCTATGGAACTCATCTCCTATTCTAGGACTCCCACATATTATTAATTCATTTTCGTGGAACAAATTTGTATTTACCTCTGTTTGTGTACACTGTTTAACTATACTTCTTCTATCTTGACATTCAAGGGGGTCTTGATGGGTCAACAATGATTAGTTAAAATTGTAGTCAAATTTTACATTGCTAGTATAAATGGATATAATGAAAATTGGTCACCTGCATTCTTCCTCATATGAGGTAATCTCAAAGAGGCATCATGGAAATGGAACATAAGGCAAAAATTTTCAATCATGTTTTATCTGATGCTAGAGGTGTGAATATTCTTTGTATTTATATTTAGGCATCCCTTGTTTAGCATGAGGCAACTAACAATATAGGCACATACCATATAAGGGTTTCCTTAAATCAACCCATATTTAAAATGATATATTTTTTTGGAGTGACAATTTTAACATATTTTGGATAAGTATTACAAAATTGTATAGATATGGATCATGGAACATGATTAAATCATTGTAGGTATAGAATGTGTATCCCTTGGATGGAATATTTCTCACCATGAAAGATTATTTAGACACTATTAGAGGTGTATCGAGGAGGGTAATACTTAAAATGTAGAACCTAAAGGTTTTACTAATGTATCGAGATGGACCTAGTAGGTGTTCCCTATTAAGGTAATATGTCACACCATAAAGGTACATCCTAAGGGGGGAGAACAAATTTTTACCATTGGTAGGGATTGAACCTATGAGAGGCGTCCTACGTACCATGTATTGGTGGAAATGATAAAACCTCATATAGTTCGATGTGGTAGTTTAAGATCATATAACATGACTTATCCATACATTTTAAATCATGTTATAAGGATTTTCACATAGTGAATGGATTATTAGGGAGGGATTTTTCGGTGCTTATGCATGGATTATACACTTCAAAAGAAGATCTCTCTTGGCTGAATTAGCATGGGGATTACACATTGAGATACCCAAGTTATACTAGGAGTGATTTATATAGGATACACACATGAAATAAGCCCAAAGTTAATTGAAATAGATATGGTTTATGGGTAAGGTCCTGATCTTACTAGGATGTGGCAGCCACGGTAAAATTAGGATGAATGTGAATAGAGTTTTTGGTGTTGGGTTTTCACATCAAGGTGGATTCCTTTATACAAGTAATTTGTGAATCAAATATTACATAGTTTAGAATGTTTGGGTTGTACACATGATAAGGATGCTGATATAGTTGTTAAATGTGTGGATTAGGATTATGAATTGGATCTTCCCATTGAGGATTAGAATGGCTGATAGGTCTTTCACAATGGAAAACTCCCATATATATGATGGTGATTGGGTATTATACCATAATGAAGGCACATATGGTTGGGGTTACACATGGATGTGAATTATAGGGTGATTAGGAATATTTCAAGGTCCATACTAACCACTATTCGCACATGAGTCATTCTCAATGTTCGGAACAAGGGGAATTAGTTTCCTAGATGCTCATGTTAGAAAAGATATTCAATCAAGATATAGGGTGGGTGTTATGAATGCAATCCTTTTAAAGTGGATTGCAGTCCATGTTTGGAGGATCTAATTCTATGTGGGTATGGAATCATACCCTATAGGAATAGGTGGTGTGGAGACCATACCATGATAATCATACATGGAGATTGCAATGCCTTAATTATAGGGTAAGTCCATAGATTAACGTCATGATTTAAGGATTACGGTACTAGGTGGATTGACATCATGTAGCTCAGATTTTTGTGACTAACTCCTTTTAACTAGGGCACATAAAAATATTGCCCATAAACCATTATGTTTGTTATAGATCCAATGATTATAGGTTTTTTTGTTGTGGATGAGAGTTCGATCATTAGTTCCCCATTGGTGTACTGAAACAAAGAAGAAAAAAGAATTAGTATATCTTTTCATGGAAGAAAAAGGTATGTTAATAGATGCACTGGGGATATAAGGTAGCCCTCATAAAGGGCCATAAAATCAATGAGTTCATGATTAGAGGGCTATACGAAAGAGGATCCTTCACGAAATGAATCTATAACATATGAGCTTCCCATTGAGCTTTAATGGAGGCATGTGTGCTTGATCGAGGATTTCATTCAATGTCCATTGTGAGCACATGATTGGGAGTTGAATGAAATGTTGATGTAGCATTAAAGAGGATCCCATGATTGCATATAACATAGGATTAAAGTGGTTGAGAACAGGTCCCAGAAGTATTGTCCCACTCAATGGAGGACCCATTGGGAACCTGTCATGCATGATATTATTCCTTGAGGGTCCCATTTTTCTATATGTTAAAGAATATTGGTCTTACACATGTTACGATAGATGTTTGTCTATTGTGGATTCACAATGATGAAATTGGGACAAACATGAACTTATAGAAGAAATATTTATTGATGGTGCATAATGGTACTGTTGTTGAAGAGGTATTCTATGCAACACCACTATGAGCTATGTTTAATGATTTCTAAAGAGGTTGGTTGATGAAGTGTCTAGAACATAACTTGGTATCACACAAATAATGTTTCAGGGCATAACATGGAAATCATGAACATGTATGCCTTTGTCGTTTGAGAATCCTTTATAAAAGGAATATAAATTGAAATTTGATTTTTCATTTAATTAGCTTGAAAACTAATTTCAATCATTCACCAACAACTTAATATATTAATGCACCTTCCTTATCATTATAGGAATCTTATGATGAGTTGAATGGTAGAATCTATTTTTTCAAAGGGGAAAATTTCGGACATCAATATTAATTTGGTAACACAAATAACCCCTTAGAATTGCTGTCGAATAGGGGTGAAATGGTTGATTTCCCACTGTAACTATGATGAATGAGGTTTCGTCATATGAATTATGAAGAGGAAATAGATCTCAAAAGGTGGAAGAAGACCCTATATGATAAGAACTAGATTATGAAAGACTGTTTTCTATCTATCCCTGATGTAGAGATGTAGTGGAAAATTTCCACGACTCATTAAAGGCTCCAACATGTAGGTATCACCCACTAATGACCCACAATGATTTATTTTATTTGAATATTCGTGTCTTCATTGAAAAATTTTATTTTCATAACATTAATTATCACACATCAAACATATTTATGAGAAGACCAATGATCAATACATGATCTCCAGTGGTTCATTTATAGTGTATGAAACAAGGAATGTATATATGATTTCACAATCATATTGGGAATTTCTTATATTTATATAGCACAAATGATTTAATATTGTTGACTAAAAACTGGGAGTTTTTTGGCTGAGAGATGAAGTGGTAGAAGAGCAAGGCTCTTAGCAGAACGCAATTTACTTTATAATGTTCATTGAAGAATGAATCAGAAAATTCAAGGGTCATTGGATTGAATCTGAAAAGAGGATTATAGAAATTGAGAATTACAATACCCAATAGATAGATATTAAGGAGATTGGTATTGTGATACATGGAACTGATGATCATGTTCTAAATACAATATTAATACCATTAGTGTTGAACTGGGATAAACAAATTTGGGTCCACCAATGACCATATTTGAAACATTGTACCTATATCATAATATTTTATTAGGTCATCTAGGCCATTGACACAAGATATTATGTGAGAAAAAATGGAAGGAGACTAAACCATTTTTAGTCCCTTTAGAGGTGGAAGGGTATGAGGATCCGAATATTGGGAACACGAATCATGGTAATGGAGTGATGTATTGTTAGAGTGGTATCCAACCCTCTCATAATTGTTCCACAGTGGAATATGACCCATTTTTGTAATATTATTTTTCTAGATAAAGATAAAACCAATCTTACGTGGAAGCCCTATCTTGATACAATGAAATAGGTGAAAATATGAAGAGTTTGGGAGGTTTCAAACACAGTGGAATATGACCTATTAGGTGAGGGTTGGGGGTGCATAGTAGTTTTACATCATGCAACTGAGGATGAAAGAATGCCAATTTAATGTCATATGGTGAAGGTGATTCACAATGTTGTTTAATTTCATTTGATAAAGATGAATCCTACTATTTAACATCATTAGAAAGGGATGTTAGAAACCATTTAAGGTTGTATGACTTAGACAAAAGAATTTTTTTTAAAGTATTATTTTAAAGACTATGATTCTTAGATTAGGATCATAGATCTGGGACCATAAGATGATTCATATGGATATATGTTGTGTGGTGAGATGAAATTCCCTTGGTGAGTGGGGTCATAGAAAGGCCAAATTCCACAAAAAATATCCATAGGATGACAACACTTTTATTGTTTATAGTCTAAATGATTTGAAAATAGATGTCGATTTTATGGTCATGGAGATAATATATATTTACATCAGTAAATGGAAATGATTCATGGACTATATCCTCATTGATTAATGTCATAGAGTTTGGATATAGGGAAACAGGCTCCCCAAAAAATAAATATGTGGCTTGGAATTGTGATAACCCGGATGTGAATGAAGGTCAAGGATGCTCGGTTCCATATCAAACATTACTTATAATATTCGTAGGAAGTTTATGGTCATGGAGCCTAGATAATGATTCTATTTTTTAGGTGATAGAGTTTGGAAAATAGGTCCCATACGTGGGGCATGAAATTATCATTACAAACCCTAATAGAATTACTCATCCCATGTGAGTCACGCTTTGTTTGGGAAATAAGGAATGGTAATGTTGGTTTCTATACATGTGGAAACACACATTATTATTGAAATAAAGGGATTTGTGATCCACTATTATACATGTAATTTTAAATGTGGTATTCTAAGACTTCTAAGATCAATATTAGGGGTGATCGATGGGTAGGGATTAACGGTTTAACATGCTGGAAGCATATGGACAAAACCATGATTATAATGAAAAAGTTGAGAAAACACAAGAATGACTGTTAATCTTATTCAGAAAACATGATTCACCATTTTTTATGGGAGTTACTTTTGGGACACAGTATTGGTTGGTATGTGATCAAATTTTACTTTATACCATAACCGTTAGTGGTCCATCTATATCTAAAAGATGAGATAAATAAAAACTGGGAAGAACATGAAGCCTGGAATGAGATTGAAAAAATGTTTCCTAAAAACATTTTAATTTATCATTTTATAGGTCATACCTGAGGAAAAGGGGATGAAATGTTAATGAACTGGAATATGGTCCCAAAGAGGATAATTATGATCATCGCTACATATCCCATTCGTATAGGTATAAATCCATACATATTGCTAAAACAAGACATAGTTTAAGAGAAATTATAGTGATGATGATCCTCCCTAATGAGTGAATCTGGAGCATCTAGGTTTAAAATGGTATGGAATCAAAATTTAATATCCTTCAATGTGGACATTGGGATTATTATATTAATGTTATATAACTAAGGCTAGGAGACAATAGTTTAAAAATGGGATTTAATGTCATTTTTTTTATTTTTGATGTTTGTTTTTAACCGAATTTTATAATTGTGACATTCCAAAAAATATTTGTTGGCATCAGTTTTAGAAAAACCGATGCGGAAAATCATTTTTGTTAAGGACTTCAACGTTATTTATAAAAATAGTGAAGACGAATACATTATTTGAATATGTTTCAGTGGCAGTTTCTTAAAAATCCTACATCTGAAATTGATTTTTTTTTAAATTTTCAGCGTCTATTTCTAAAAAACCAACTTTGAATGTTATTTTAAAAAATTGAAAATATTACACTTTAAATATCATAGAATCTATTATAATAAGAACAGAATATATCACAATCAAAATTTAGTTATCATTCACTAAAAAACAATAAGTTACATGATTTTTTCTAGTTAATCAAAAAATTATCTACACATATTATAATGCTGAATTAAAATAATCATATCTAAAATTTACAATATTCTAATTGTTGGTTATTTTTGAATAATTTATTTGATTAACTCAAAGTTTAAACACCTATATTATAAATGGAGATAGTCTTTTGAACCCATATGTAATATTATTCCTAAATATTTGAGTATACAGTACTCAAATCCTAATCAAACATAACATATTGAACAAAAAAATAGATTGGATAGGGTTGATATATGATTGAGAATAAGACTAGTAATCATTTAATTCCGACAATAACATTGAATGATATGCGATGAAAATAAACTATATTATAGAAAATATAATTTTTTTTACAACTAACCATATAGAATTCAGTAGTTTTCATAGTTGTTATTATCTCGTATAGGAAAAATAGAATATAATAACCACATTCAACCTGTTTTCTTGATTATGAAACTATAGTTATAAAAAATTAAACTGATAATAAAAATTAATATATAAAAAAATTAAAATAAAATAAAACATAAAAACTAATTACATATAATTCATTATATTTTATTTTATTCGGTGTCTATATGGACATGAATTCTTTTTTAATGTTTTCACATGATCTACACTTTCAAATATATGAACTAATAATATATGACTAATTAATGATAATAAATAAAAATGAGTATATAAAAACAACGGTACTTTTCTAGTAAGCTAGAAAATCATTTATGAACATTCCTAGACAATGAAAAACGAAATATAAGGTGCATTCTCTTGGGAACAATACACCTAACACGCAAGGACCCATAAAATACAAAAAATCACAATTAATACCTTCATAATAATCATTACATCGTAATTATTTTTATATTCATACATATCATGTAATGGAAAAAACTAACAATCAATCATCGTATGTGAAAATCTCTCACATATATATACAACTCTATCAAGATATTTTAGATGTTTAATGTCCCTCAAAATGAATTCTAGAACTATAAAACTGAAAATTCTTGTACATTCAATTTGTATAATAAGATTGTGTAGATTAAAATTTTAAAAATAAAATATACATAGTCAATTTAAAATCATATTTTATTAAATAAATAAAAATACAAATGTCTGTTTAATTACTTAGAAAACAACTACAACACATTCAGGTCGTACACTTCAAAATCAGCTAGATGCATGATATCTTTTTTGATTAATATGAATGGAAATTCTCTTCCACATATATAGTCCATCATTCAGAACTCATATATATTACTCAATGGAGAAAAATCATGAGATAATATTTTTATACCAAATGAAATATATGAAGTATATACAGTCGATTTATCCTGAACAGTTTGATTCATTTGTGCAGTTTCGTTTTCTTTCATATAATCCTATATAAGTTAATTATCATAAAACATTATAAGTAATTTTTAATCATTTTTAATTAATATTTAATAAAATTAATTCCTCATATTAAATATAACGAAGAATAATTATAGTCCAAAGTATAAAATGTCCTAGACAATCCCTAACAATACTGATCTCCTCACTAAGAAATGGTTGTAGAGCATTCATATCTATTGTATCAAGTACTGATACTCTATCCTGACCCATTATTATAGGATGTTAATGTAAATCATACCAAAAAAATGATCAAGTTATAACACTACTTTATGTATATAAGGATCTTGAAAAAACAACTTATAGTACAGGTTTTTGTTTGAGAGGGGTGGTGGAGGATAAAAGTATGCAGATGGGGTAGGGTAGTCCTGGTGAGCATGATGGGAAGGATCGAAAAGAAAAATATTATATCAGTATTTATAATTCTTAAAATAGAGAGTTTGATTTAAAATAAGTAATATATTGATATATCTGAGCGAGGAGGTGGATGATCGATATAGGTAGATGGGGAAGTGTAATCTAGCTCAGTAGGCTAGGAAAAATGAAAAATTAAGAAGTTATATTATTATTTATACTTAATAAAATGGAAAAATTAAAGAAATATAAATAATATACATTGTATGGCTGCACATACGGAGCAGGGTAGGTAGATGGGGTAGGGTTATATAGGTGAGAAGGATGGGAAGGCTGAAAAAATAAATATTTATGTTTGAGTTTATAATTTAAAAAATAAAAAAATTGATGCCAATTAAATAATATACCTAGGAAGGTTACCCAGACTGTGACTATCACACCAATTTTTCTAAAGAATCCTTCTACACTACTCATTGAATTTGATCACCCATAGTCTGTTTCATATCTTTTAGCCCGACATTTAATAAATATATTTCTGGGTCTCTTTATTGATTACTCTGTAAAAATACCATTCTAATACTAACACCCTCTTAATATTTTCTAACTCGTCTGAGGTGTTCTTCCTTTCCCAAATGTGTGTATACGATGTCCACCCAACCCTTGGGGATAAAAGAGTGATGTATCTCTTAATCCTGATGTTATTCCTAAAAATAAAATGAATAAGTTATATTAGTTTTTAAAATTTATAAAATATAAAAATTTGTGACAAATAAATTATATTTGAATAAAATTTTATCAGCTACATGCTTAGAATCCTCTTTATGAAACTGTTAACTTTACCTTTTCCATGATCATTTCTATTTTTCATGGCATGTTGGAGGAGATGGAGGAAAATTCTGAACCTCTTCTGAACCAGAATTAGATTGAGCTCTTAATGCTTCAAATTTTTCTTCAATCATTTTCTACTATAAAAAAGGAAACCCTTCACTTCATAATGTATGAGGGTATACATTTCTCACATGAATCTCTTAAGGATATCTCCTAGAGGCATATTATAAAAAAATAAACTACGATGTAATTAGAAAAATGTATTATAATTTTTACAATATTAAATAATTATCATTATTGAAATATTTATTTATAAAGAATGTCAAAAAACCGCTTCTATATATCTTCATCTATAAAATAATACATGATGCAAGTGTTTTCAAACAATCCCTTTCCAATAAAATAATATTTTTTCAGATTTGTTTTAAAATGCCTACATCGAACAAATTCTAAATAGATATGTCTTATAATAATTTATTTAGTATCCTCAAATAGGAATGTAATATATAATTTAATAAATTAAATATGTCATTTATATTTTTTATTATTCAAAAATGAGATAAACGAATTTTTTTAAAATATTTTACAATCAAGGCCTCCCAATGGTGTTTCTTCGACAGACTATCCACACCCTTCCAACAAGGATATAAAATACTAATCCTGTAATGGCTCAATATCGATGTATAAATGATAAAATTAAATACTTTTGGCTCAGTGTTATTATTAATATCATCAAAAAAGATGTGTAATTTATCATTATCACGAGAAAATTATAGTTTTGGAAAACCTATAATACCACATTTACTAACTCGACCACATTATTTTTTAGTAGTAAAAGGAGTTGTTTCCTCCACTGACGACACATCAATAGTAATGAAACTTTTATAATTAACAATTTTCTTTTATTAAATATGTATATCACTAAATATTTAATAATATGTAAAAATAGATATACCACGGTAACTACTCTTCTCTATATATATCTGAAATTTCTACAAGAATGAGTAATGAAATATTGTGTACATGGATATCATTAGAAAACTAAATATATAGAGATAGGAAAGTAAAAAATAAGTAAGTAAAAAAAGAGGCATGCATTTTTATGTATTAAAAAATGAAAAAAATATAAATATTTATGAAAAAATAGGAGGCTAATTTAGTTTTTTTCCACATGACATCATTAAGATCATTATATATTTCATTCACCTTGTCTATCTTATACTCATTTTAATCATATAGTCATTGCCTAATCGATGAATGAGGCTCAGGTTGATCGATGACATCATCAAAATCATCCTCATCAAGCCATTGGTATATTATTCTTTGAAAACGACTGACCACTATTAATTTGATGGATCAATGTCAAAAAATAGTTGTTTTTAATTTGTCTCCACTATAAATGGTTCCTTATTGTAATTAAATATATTCAAATACAATATTTTAAAAACATATTCATCAAGTTTCACACCACTCTTACTTTCAACCCTATTAGACATTAAAATTTTGACTCAAAATTTAATATAATCAATTTCCCATATGTAATATAGAACTCCCAAATAAGGAGTTCATATAGAAATTTGGTTTTTTATTTTTGGCACATGAAAAATGCACTACTTCATTGAAAAACATCAAACCACTATTCTATATGGTACTCTTATCATTGAGATTTTCGTATAAAATGTGTAACAATTAATATAAAAACTACACCATGTGATCACATTAAGAGATGGTCCCCTTGATAACCACTTCAATGTTTCTGATGCAGATATATCAGTGGTGAATTTTTATTTTTACCATGAAACAAATTTCTTCTTATGCCCAATCATCAACCACCTTTTGTTTCTTTTCTGATAAAAAAATTAATTCAACAATAAGTGAGGATATATATAATTGATCCTTATCTATGTTGTTCAAAATATATAAATGTTCCTACATCACATCATCACATTTAATTTCCATTACCTTTAGGACTCTAACCCCTCTACCTTCACTAAAAATAGTAATATGTTCATATATAGGGTGGCCAATATGTTCCACCTCATAAAAATAATCACAACTGAACTCAATCACCTATTCAAATACATAATTTTTATCAATATATGACTCTTGTCGATAAGGATATTAACAGATCCCTAAAATATTTTTAGATACCATTCAAAAGGATACATCAATCATAAATAGAAATTCACACATATTATTATCTAACCCACCAAATTATTCTATATATGAACCATTATATCAAAAAAATTATTGGAAATAAATTTCTAGTTGACAAAGATTGAATCGTTATTCATTCTCCAATACATCTAATAAATTTAGATCAACAACATTACTATAAATGTTTTTAAAAAAAACATATAACCTGATGATATAATTTCTAATATATTTTGGTAATATCCTACACACTGCTACTAGTAGAATTTTTTGCATCTATACATAGAAATACTGATATTTCAGAACTATTAATTTACAATCCTTCAATGAAACGAAATTATTCACATTTGATGAAAAACCACTGGGTACATTAATACCATGATGACATTGAGAAAAATTTATCTTTTCAAGCTTGGATTATATGTGACAAGACAGAGTTAAATTTGTTAAATTTATTTTCATAGTGGGAGCTAGCTCTAAATGTATTCTCATTAATACCAAGTCCAATATACCAGGTAATCAATTTTGTGTCTTTCCTTTTATGTCTAACAAAGTTTCAATAAAACTGTCACATATGTTTTCTCAATACGCATAACATCAATGTTATGTTTTGTCTCTATAAATCTCTAACATGGTGGTTTAAAAAAATAGACTAGTTCTTCTATAAATTTCATTGAAGAGAAGAAATTATTTTCCATCAAAATTTTAAATAAATTTTTTTCATCCTACTGTAATATTTATCATCTAAAAATGGTCATGGGTGATGGTTGTATTCGTGTAATCCATTAAATGAATTTTTCGATCTATGATGAGGATTATCCTTTTGAAAACATTTTTGATGTCTCATACAAACTATTTTTATTCCATTCTGTAATTGGTAATATAATGTTAGTCTTCCAAAATTTAGCATTATATATGTTCCTTAACACAATATCAAGATATTATTACATATGTAGGAATGAATTTTATATTGAACATTATAATAGCACGAAAAATAAAATAATCTTTCGTTTATGCATGGAGATCATTAACCCCTTCCTCCCATAGCCATTTCAAATCCTTAATCAATGGTAAATGATACACATAAAAAAATTCCTAGTTTTTTTTGGTCCAAAAATCAACACGCTCATTATAACATATTTTTTCTTCACACTTAGTTGTAGGGAGAAGTATTAAACTACAAGGAAAACATGCCATAAACTATTTTCATTGCAGTGCGTCTAATATGGATTCATTAAATCCATACAGAATCTTGTTAAAATATTTCTAACATAGCTTCCAAAATCATGATTTTGTTTATCAAAACTCTTACACTATGGTCAATCGAAAGGGTGATGAATGTTACCATCAAAGAATCACTCATCCGAATTACATATAATCGATTTTTTCTTCAATTTAATTTTCAAATAGACTCTTTAAACGAGGAATTATTTGAAGGCACTAAATTTATTTTGTAAGAGTTTTGATTTTAATACATAATAATGAATCGTAGTTGAATGATCTGTAATATATACAAAAAATATTGTATTATATCATTATAAAGTAACAAATTTAATTTTTAAGATGTTGTATGATAGTAATTGATAATGAACTTTTGTTGACTATGCCATCAATCTTATAGAGTGATATCCCACATGTAGGACTACATGATAAATATTTATATTACTTCTTATAGAATACATTATTATTTCGGAATGCATGTATCATTTTACACCACTATCCCATTAGGAATATAATTTTATTCACCTCATAATTGGAATCTGGATGCTCATTGCCTTCTCTAAGTATCTCTTTTAAAAACATGTATAACATGGAGAAACTTTTATCAAAACACCCATTTTTGGATTATATGTTTACTAATATCAATAATTATTATAACATTGTATATTTACTGAAATGTGGGAATAATGTTTTCTCATAATCTCATTACACTCATGCAGTACTTGCTGATTTTTTTTGAGGTTTTAACACCTAAATCATGAATTAATACATTAATATGATCCTCTTCCCCATTATGAATATTTTAATCATCATTGGATGTTGATGTTTCAGTTCATTCACCATATTAAATCCAACATGTATAATTGATGTTAAATCCTTAACAAAATAGATGATCCTTTGTTTCTATATCATTTAAATTTCTCATATTCAAACACATTGCAAAATTGAAAAAAATCAATTTTTTTGAAGATTTCATATAAATAATTTTACTAATTCATCAAATCCTTATTCATATTTAGTAGTTGTTATTCATAAATTTATCCAATTATGATCCATTCAATACATATTATCATAGTGTAATTACTGAATTTATTAAAACATATAATCATTAAAATATATATATATATAATATTAATTACTAAACATATACATAATTATTAAAAACTACTTATAATCAAATAGAAAACATTATATATGAAACACATTTACAAATATTAAAAGTTTTATTTTCATATTATATACATGTGTTATATTGATATTATAATTTAATTTTAATACCAATATTTTAAAGTTTATTAGTTCATTTTATATAGTTGCTAAATTATTTCGATGTTGAATGTATCAAAATTAATTAATATTGCATTAATTTAAAAGGGATAAAATTTAGATATTATTAGTAAATTTAAATAATAATTAGACTAAATGTTGCTATAATAAGATAAATCAATAAAAATACTCCAAAAATTAGTAAAGATGAAATTAAATAAATAGCTATATTAGTATATCCTACAACACATTTTATTCATTGTTATTTTTTTTAATATATCACGAAATTATTAATATTATAATAAAATATAAGAAAGAGAAAATTTATACCAATTAAGAAGACCCAATAATAACATACATTCATTTTAAAATAAATTTATATTAATATACAATATATATCCTAGTAAAATAATCCATTGAATCTATAGGTTTTATATAATTGGATGTTAAATTATAAACTAACATAAATTAGGTTGATTCTAGAATTTTATTTGACCTAATAGTGCTTGGAAAATATATTATGACCTGAGATCATAAGTAATAAATAAATGGAATCGTATAGTCTAAGTATGGATGCATGGATGAAAATGATGTATTACTAATTAATCACTTAGAAATGTAAAACACATGGGAAAAATTAATATATATATTCAAATCAATAAAACTCCAACAAGTAAAGATAGACAAGCAAGAAAAGCACCAGCATAACAAATATGCATAGAATGAGAATACATAAGTAGTAAAGAATATAGCATAAAATATAATCAAATCATGATAATTCAATAATAATATCATATTTTGAAAATAATAATTCCTAGAAAATACATAAAAAATAATATTATGTTTTCTTATAACAATCCTATCATTGAATGAAAAATGCATTCTAATGAATCATACAACATATATAAGTAAACTTAAAATAGCATAGTAATGCAGCCAATATGGAATGTCATATGCAGTGCACGTTAATCTATAAGTTCATATAAGGATGCATGTATTTAAAAATAATTCTTGTACAAGGCCATGTTTAAATACCATAAATATCACTAATCAGTAAAAATAAGAATATACTGTCATTAGTAAAGGTGAAACCATAATAAAAAATAACAAGAATCTACATAAACAACAATCACATCAATGTCCTCTTAGATATTTCACTATATATAGGATGATAACTCTTAGGGATAACTATAAACCATTTTCCAACACATTTATAATAAACTATAAGCCAATAAATGTAAAAAATTAAAAATTTAATGAAATGATAAATAATTTGTCTTCAATTTTAAATATTTAGAAAAAGTAAGATTATAATATGAAAAAAGTTCCTAATACGAACTATTCAATGGGGAATTATTTTGAAAATTAAAAACTACAAGATCTATAAAAAAGAATAAAAATATTTAAAGATGAACTAAAAAATGAGATCAAACTACAGTTGAATGTTGTCAAAAATCGACTTTGGAAGATATTATTATCTGTAGTTGATGAAACAAGGGAATATAATGAAGAACTCAGATTTTATATTGCGAAAATTTTATAAAATTGACAAGAATGGCCATTGGATATCACTAATACACCATTAAGTCACCACAAGTCCAGAGGAGCCACCACATATTTTTCTTTCGGTGATCCAAAAACATAATGTTTTGCCGATCCTGACTATTTTCAAAAGACATTCAGTGTCTATTTTTTTTTCAAAATCGACCCTGAAGAGTTTGAAAAAATATTTTCAACATCAGTTATTTTGAAAACAAACACCATTTTTTTTTAATATATGGCATCGGTTTTCCGGATAGTGTACACCATATTTTGTTTACTGTATGGTGTATGTTTTTATAAAAACCAATGCTATAATATCTTGTGTTAGCAATTTATAGTGTCAGTTTTTGTAAAAACCTGATGCCAAACATTTGTTTTGGATTTATGGAATCAATTTTTAGAAAACATGAAACCATATATCATTCAGTTTTTGGTCTTTGGCATTGGTTCTACTAACAACCATTTCCAAATACCACTCTTCACCTTTTTTGGAATCAGTTTTTTAGGTAATCCAACACCACAAATTTCAAGTACATACTATTGCTATCATTATAGAAACAACTTATTTCATTACTTTGATGTTAAATATTGTATTTCCAATAGTTAGATATTGGGGTGATTCTACAAAAATTACATATAATTATAATTACAATAAATTTATTTTTGTTATTATTTTCTCTTAGTGGAGGTAATTTCAATATATATCCTACTTGTGCTATTTTGTGGAAAACTTTTTAATAAATTTTTTTTATGATGTGAATAAAAATTTTAATTATAATGAAAATAATTACAAATATTTCAAATTTGAAACAATTAAATTTAAATTTGACAATTATATTATAGAAAATCCAAAATTAAATTTATTAGAAAATAGAAACATAGACATTAAAATGATAATTATAACTTATAGATGCATTATAGATTCATTGAGTTTATAAATACTATAATATTATTTTTTTATAAATGAAATATATATTCTTAGAATAAATAATTCCCTACTAAGAAGTGAAATAATAATACCATTTAGAATATTGAATGATGATAAAATAAATATTCAATTGTGCTAAATGGTCATATTGGATCTTTCATGGTGTTTGAGAAAGGTGCAAGTCTAATGTGAAATGATGATCATCACCATAAAAATGAAATAATAAATTTTAAAACACTTTTTAATGGGGAAATGGGAATGTAATTGAAGAAGTAATGTTGAGGAAGTGTAGAATGGGGAGATGAAATATGTTATCAAATTAAATAAGAAATAGATTTAAATAAGAGAAATATTAACAGGTCATCATGCATAATCACTCTTACAAATCATGGAAACAAAAGTTACATATTTTATAATTTCTTTGTAGAATGAAGTGATAAATGCCTCAACTATATATGCCCTTGTTAAAAGTGATGAGAAAGGTCATGTTTATGAGGGATAAAAAATAAATGATTAATGTGTATCCATTATCTTATATTTTTTATCAATGACAAAGGATTGATTTTTTAGAGTTATTATGAGCGCTAAAAATATTATTAATAAAAAAATATTATTAATTTATATAATTTTTATTTATATTATAAAATAATGTTTATTTATATGCATTAATTAAAAAATTCAAGTTTATAATTATTTTAAATATGATTTATTAATATACAAATAATTTAGTAAATCAAGTTTATATGTAATGTTTACAAATATATATATATATATATATATAATATCATAATAATATATATATATATAATTATAAAATAAAAATAACTTTTTAAATAATTAATATAATTTATATATTTTTAAATATATATATTTAATTAAATTAATTATTTTTAAAATAAATTGATTTATATTTATAATTAAAAATAAATAAATAATATGTACTAATATAAATATATATCTCCAATGAATTTGATCAGCAATATATATATATATATATATTTACATATATATATCTTATGATAAAATGATGATATTCATGGAAACGATTAGTGTTTTTTATGTTCAAATATTCATGCATGAATATAACTCATTGTATATGATCATCCAATTTTTGTACATGATTGTTGGTTTTTATGTTCCAAATGATAAAATTACCTATATTATGATGATTATTGTATATGTTATGTATTTATGAATCATGAATGTTTAATTATGCAATGACAACCATATTATTCATTCTTTTCATATATACGAGGACTCATTTTTATGATCAATAATTAGTAGCTATGATTTAATCATGTTATACCCATAAAAATATTATGTTCCCCAAAATATTAATAAAATTATAATATATATAAATATTATATTTATAATTATAAATTTATAGTTATATAGAAATACTTCTTAAATATATGTTTTTATAATTACAATTATATATAAATAAATATATTTTTAAATCATTATAAAATTATAGTAAATACTTTTATTATAATCTTATAAGAACATATATTTATATATTAATAAATATATATAAATTAAATATATTTATAATTATATACAAATATTTATATATATATATATATATTTATAAATATAAATATAAATATATATATTTAAATAATTATAAAATTATAAGAAATATATTTATTTTATATAATTATTTAATTATACATATAATTTTTTTAATTTATCATTATAAATAAATAATTATTTATTTATAATTATAATTAAGAATCCAAATATATATATGTATATAATTATAGAATTATCATAAAGACATTTATATTTCAATATATATTATTATATATATTTATTTAAAATACTTATAATTATATAATAATAAATATATATGTTTGTAGAAATAAATTCATAATTATATATAAATACGTTAAAAATATTTTTATTTTTAATTGTAGTGATTATAAATAAAATATAATTATTCAAATAATTATAAAATTATAATATATATATTTACATAATAATTACATTTATTATATTTAAAATTAAATTTCTACAATTATATATTAATTATATTAAAAATATTTATTTTTAATTTAAATTATATATAAAAATATATATTTTTAAAAGTGATGGGACTTAAACGCCTCTTTATTAAAACTAAAATGTATGTTGGAAAATCATAAGAACATAAAAATTTGCTTAGGTCTAAATAAATGAAAAAAATCATCATCCAACTACGAAGCGAGTTCTCATACTATGGTGAGTGAGGCATCAACCATTACCACAAGGGTGTCATTCCCTCCTATAATTCATGACATGCATCCTCGGAGCATCACCATTGACAATGATCCCTGTGAAAACATCAACCATCATGGCATTAGCAGTAAACACACCATCACAATTTCCCCCATCATCATCACTACATGTTGAAGGAAGTATTTCAAAACAATTAGGATTACTCAAATTCCAATTTACCTTACCCTTCATAGTTTGAGAAGAGGCATTGATTAGTGAAAAAATAGATGCCTTTTTCTTCGCATCGCATCATCTCACCCAACTGTTAGTGGATAAATAACAATATGTTTAGCCATGACAAGAGAATATGCAATCACACTAAGAGAAGCCTGCTCTTTAGTACCACTAGTGTCTAAAATAGAGACATTATTATACTTTGTAGCATCATTCAAAAAGAGTTTCACTCCAATGGAAGAAAGGGAAAATACCAGATTGCGGCCACGGGAATCAAGACTTTCCCTTATAGGTTTCACTTCCCCTAGAAGATAGTTAATATTTGATGAAGCTAAAAATTAGATGTTCATAACCCAACAAGGGGAGTGTCCTAGTGACTTGTTCACATTAACAATACCTGATATTGAGGGGAGCCCAATTATAACAACAGAAGGTTCTCCAGGTGAGGACGAGATGGGTCTTTAACATGTTCATTAGGAATGTCTTTCACATGAGTATCCCTTACAGAAGGGAAGTCCTTCACATGAGTAAGAGGCATGTAATTAACATGAGTAAGAGGTACATCCTTCACATGACATGCGTGATATTCAATCTAATATATAATTTTTTTCATTTTTCTAGAGAATTCACCATCAGTAGATGTATCTCTGATATATTTTATTATGGAATCCCCCATGTGTGGTGAATAAGAAGAAGTTGATTTAAAAATGTGTTCCATATCCACAATCATAAATAGAAACAAATGTTCTTAAAATAGATACATTTAATAGAGATAAACATCCCATTGTGTTTAGTAAGATAATATATGAAAGTGGTTTGAACCACAATTTTGGGCATATTATTTTTTGATATTTTTTCACCACCCTTTTTTGTTCCCTTTTGGATTTTGATATTAACCATAGTCTTCCCTTTCCACAAGATGAAATCTATTTCCATTTGACATGAATGTGAATTGATATCCTAACTATCATCTGACTCCACCACATGTTCACCTTATATAACTTTGTTTAGTGAATCTTAAATAGATTCCCCATTCAAAAAATAAATTCAAGTGCTTCCATCATAATATAGTTGATTATTATCAACATTATCATCATATGATAACTATGTTTTACAAATAATTTGAACAAGGGAAACAAGACTATAAATTTCATCAATAATTACACCATATTTTAGGAAGGGTTCTTCAAAATTAAGCCTATGAGATACCTATGTAGGTCCAATATGAGTACATTGACTCTGACTAATAGATTAGTTTATAGTTTTGTAGGCATTTTCATTATTAACAACAAGATTCTCAAGATTAACATTACCTAATAATTTTTCTGATAATATCATTTTGTCTTACAATTAAAAAAACTAAATATGTTCTATATATTTTATTAAAATTTCCATCAATTTAATAATGTGCATAAATAGGATGTGTTTTATCATATTCAATCGGAAGACATATCTCATCCTATGGGATGGATAGACCCACACTATCCATCAATGTAGATCTGAAATCAAACCCCACCGAAACGAATAAATATATATATATATATATTATAATTATAAAATCATAATAAATATATTAAAATAGTAATTTTCGTAAATATATTTAGAAATAAATATATTTATATATTGATATAGTTATATTTAAATGTATAAATATACAAAAATAGTGAGGACCATGGGATATTATTATATAAATATAATTATTTACAATTATATAAGAATATCTTTATATATATTTACTTATAATTAAAATAATACATATATAAATTTCTAAATGATTACAAAATTAAATTATACATATTTAGTAATTTTTTTTAGAAATGTATATTTTCCTATATTAAGAAATAAAAAAATATTTATATGTTAATTAATATATCTATCATATAAATATATAAAAATATTTATAATTATACATAAATATTTAAATTATAATAATAAATAAATTTAAATAATTTATTAATTTATTATATTTATAATTATATATATATTAATATAATTATATATAATTATATAACTGTATTTATAACAATATTTTTTAACTAAATAATTAATAATAAATAAATTTATTCATTTAGATGATTCTATGGCTTTTCTAATGAGAATAACGACTCTCCATTATCAATTCCAAATAAATGATGATAAATATAGTCATTGTTAGTGCTAAAAAACACTGATATTTGTCAGCATCATCATCACTTTCTATTTTAGCACTAATCATACTATCCTTTTCCAGCTCTTTTTGGAAAATGATAGAAAAATAATTTCAGGTTTGTTAAAATAACCCAGACATATTCACCATTTCCTCCTTCACTCATGATTTTATATAACTATATTTAGGCCACCCTTCTATCACTTCCTGCCTATTGCTTTACCATCACCATCACCGTCACGCCCTACCTCCATCATTGATCCCTTCTATTGTCATCACTATCACTCACTAGAGCCATCACCCCTATCTAACCCTCACATCAATTCATCATTGAAACACCACGCATCTATGGTGTGTGAATTTTACTTCTCCTATTTAATAACTTCATCCATCTAGGTCTTTACTCCCTCTATCCTTGATGCATGTTATTGAGACCAAATTCACCCACTTATATTCATCCCCATCACCGCGCTGATTGATGTTTTCACCCAAAGGTAAGGATCTACCATTTTTTCATATGATTTCATTATATCTATTTAATTTGACTAATTGTTTTAGATTTTTTTATCCAATATATCGAATTATGGACTCTTGTCCCTTGATGTTTATAGCTTCCCAAAAGTTAATTCCATTAAATTTGAGAACTATAATGTGTTTTAATTTTTTTAATCCATGTTTGTATATCAAATTACAGTATTAATTGTGTTTATGTGTTATTGGAAATTTATATCTAATTTTATGTGATTTTCATTTGAATTCCAAGGACTTATCAATTGTGGAACTTTTTTGAAATATTTATTAAAAAACATTGAACAACATGATTTTAATAAATTGCACGAATTATCCTTATACCAGATTTCTATGATTTTATAAGTTGTTTAGGCCATTAAATTGGATTCTCAATTAGACAAGTATTTTTTATTTTCATTTCAATCAATACATAAAATTCCATGATTTGATAAAAGATTTCAAGAATTCATTAAAATAAAATATTTGGTTTCACATATTATGACCACATTTGGTTTATCATATTTAGGAAACATTATAATAAATAAAGTGATTTGGAAATTGAATGTAATTTATAAATTTATTTCAAGGGTGGGTTATGTTTAACAGTTAATGAAATGTATTAAAAATGCTTTCAAATTATTATATAGAAAACTTATCTCTTGGAGTGTTTCTAAATGGACCATTTGGACTTCTTAAATTGTATTTTAAACATGTGGGTGTGTTTGACCCCCTTATTTACACAAATTATTGTTTCCATTTGTGGGTTTTTTCTAATGATTTTGATGATTAGGTGATGTAAATAAATGGTTTATTTCTTATTTTAGCATTATAGGGGTTAATTATTTATTATTCAGGGTTAATGATTATTTTTTGGATTATTGATTGCTTCTCACCATTACCATAACAATATTCTTTGAAACCTGTGTAAATAAGTGGGATGTGTTTATTTTTGATGCACTAGATCACTAAACACTTTTACTCCCCATAGCTATGTATAAGAACAACAAGTAGTGCTCTTGATTATTTTATTAGATCAAGCCAGTAAAGTGACTCTGTTTTTGAAAGAAACAAAATCCTAAAGATAGTCCTAATTTGATCGATTATAAGATTATCTCACATTAAAGGCCTTAGTAGATCTCGTGACATCATTTCATTGGTCAGTGGTGTGTAATAATGGGTTTTATTGGTCTTCATTAGTTCTCTTAAAGGATATATGTTTTTGGGACCATTAAAATATTTCTTTTCATTCTTCTTTTCAATTTATGGAAGATATGTTTCAATTAATTAGATCATTTACCTTTGTATCATTAGTTGGGATTTGATAGGATTCTAAAAATGGTTTTATTATTATTTTTAATTAAATAAAATTTTACAACTCATGAGACATGTGAGGTTCACATAGAATTTTTCTATTAAATGTAAGATCAGGATCGATCATTTAATCAAAGGACTAAAAATATATAATCTTATAATTTTATAATTTCTTAAATTTTACATATATATTTTATAATTCTGTACTTTTATATACATTCAAAACTATAAACATAAATTAATTAAGTATACTGTTAATACATATATATAATTTTATATTTATTTATAATTTTTTATAGATATATAAATTATGTATATATATTCAAAAAATATATATTTTTATAAATTATTCACATTTTTATACTTCTATATACATATATAATTTTATATAATTAATATTAATAATAGAAATTTTAATTTATAATTTTATGTATTTAATGATTTTATTTATCAATTTTTTAATAATTTTATACTTCCATAAATTCATTGGATATGTGTAAAAAAAATTCAATAATATAATAATATATTTCTATTAATTGTGAACCCATTATTATATTAAAAACCAGTATTTTGTGTTATTAAAATTTATTCCAAACAATATTGATTTTTTTATATATTTCCATTATTACAGTTAATAAACACAATTAATATATTTCTTATATGGAAATTTGGATTTTATACATCATTTATTATCGTACAAAAAGGGTTTTGGTCATAAAATATATGAAGTGAAAAATTGTTTTTGAATGTGGAATCTTCATTTTTATATTTAAATTTTTCTTTCAATAAGTATTTTATTGATCATGTGCGATGATAAACTATTATTGAATATTTTTATTTTATTTTATGAAATTCATGTGATCCATCCTAAACAGATTGATTTTCGTATATGTATTTTGATAAATATTAATATTACCAAATCAATTAGTATAGAAATGAATTGATAATGGATTGATTCCAATCATATAAAAAAAGTGTATGAATATGATGTGAAAGATTTCATCATGTTTGAAAAGTATCAATCATATGACCCATCTCAAATCCTATTTCCATGTTTATGAAATGTTTATTCAATAATAAATTTTTCATAGTGGTTTGAAGAACACTTGATCTATCAAAGAATTTACATAAGTAATAAGAATTGGAATATATATTAGGAAAATGAAAATGTACCTAGTTATTATGACAATACAATATTTAATGGATAATATAATTGTATTTAAACTTATATAAAATGAACATCATACTGAGGACGTGATTATGGTTATGAATGTCGATTATGATAGTACTGACAAAATTCCAATGACAGTTCAAGACGAACTTCTTAATTGTCAAAAATCGGTTAAGATGTTAAATACTTTTGAAAAGAGTACATTTCATGTTTTTCTCACTAAATATAAAAAATTATCAGCCATATAAAATCTTTATAAATTAAAATCATTCAAATAATCTAGAAACACAAGTTCTTCCAAACTACTTGATCAATTGAATGATAATTTACTAGAATATAATGATCTCCCTAACTAAACATATGATGCTAAACAAATTCCATTTTTGAGGGGTATCATTTATGAAATAATATAAGCATTCCCAAATGATCTTATACTATTTCACAAAGACCCAAAATCACATAAATAAATTCATGAGTGTGGTAGTTCTTGATAGAAAAAGATGAATCGGATCCTGAAAAAGTTTAATTGTACAATCAAATAATATGAAGGTTTAATTGAGTTTATGGATGTGATGAGACTATAAAGCAATTGATGTGGAATTCAAATACAAGAAATAATGATTGGAAAAATTTTCACCTAACTGACTCTCCTAAATAGAAGAGAATTGGTCATGAGTATCCTAAATTTAGAAATGGGTCGATAAACCTTTATCTTTCATTATCTATAGATGGTGTGAAACATTTGGGTAATCATACTAGTAATCATAGTAATTTTCTGGTTTTGTTAGTGACGTGTAACATTTCACCATGGTAACAAATTAAACAAAAATAAATCATATTATTTATGGTTATATCAAGACCAAACTAATTTGGTAATGAAATTAATGTTTCTTTGGATAATTGTTTGATGATTTGATATTATCTTGGGATTCAAGTATTATGTTGTATCATTGTTATAGAAATGATGATTTCAAGTTGAGAGTTATACTCTATGGGAAAATAAAGGACATTAATGCTAATTAAAATTATTCTGGATATAGAATTAATGAAACTCATTGGTGTCCCATTTGTGATAAAAAACACATTAAATTAGGTTGAGACATTCATCAAAACCCGGGATTCTAGGAAATCCCATATTTCATCCCCTAAATTATAAATATCAATCAAGGATGAATTCATTTTATGGGTGGTTAGAAGAACATAAAACATCATACCATCTAATTTATATCTGCTATTTGAGAATGAAAAATATAGGGACACAACATTTGGTAATCAATTTTTGAACAACATTACCAAAACATACTGAAAAAAATATATTTTTTTCAATTACCATTGTATAGTTTTTTTCATTGAATAACTTTTATTGATGTTGTTAATGTTAAAAAAATGTTTTTCATTGTGTCATTGTAATGTCAGTAAATTCTCCGATAAAAAAGGATGGAATTAATTTTTGATTGGATATGGCTTAGATGGGAATACAAGTGGATTTGTTGTCATCTATGGGTGAAAAATAAACATTTATTCCTCCATTTTATAATACTCATTCCAAGATGGAGTGATATATTTTATGGAACATCTTGAATGATTAAAATCATCAAATGGGGAAGTAATCAAATATCATTAATATCATTTCAATGATTCATTTAATGTTAATGGATTTGAAATCATATGTTTGTCATGTTTTTATGGAGATCATATTCCTATCGATTTATTTTTCATTTTACAAAGAATTTCCATCCTACATTAACCATTATATGTTTCATTTTCAAAGGTATATGATGAAATGTTATAAACCACTGAAATATTGATCTTTGGAAAAGTTAATTGACATTATATTTTTAGAAATTGAAATGCTCATTCAACAAACGTTGTTTTATAAGATACATCACTAGATATTTCCATTGGTGGGAGAGATTTTCATTTTATGTCCTATACATTATATATGGATGTACCTCATTGAAAGGTATATTAAAAATTTTATTGTGTATATCAAATATCAGGGGTATCCAATGGGATGTATTGAAGAGTGATATATAGTTTAAGAAGATATAAAATTCTATTTTGAATAACTATCAAATGTGGGAATACTTATTATACTAAAATATAATGAAACTATGAATCTTTTCAGTGAATGAATTTATTAAAACATGTTTAACAATCAAAATTATATATCAAAAAAAGGATAAAATTTACATATTACATAATATTTTAGAGTTTTCCCCATATGTTTAACCTGATAATTTTTTATAAACATTTGAATCCATCCTGGGATGAAATATAGATATAAAACAAAAATATTCAATAGTTTATAGGATAGTATCAAGACCATATTTTTAATGAGTCTGATGAAAATTTATATTCATTTTTAGAATGACATTAATTAAAAGACAAAGGACTATGTGTGTATGTATTATCATACATTTTTTATGTAATTAATGTTAATATTGTTTGTAAAAATGAACTTGATAAAGCTAGTTCAATTAATAATTGAGGAGTTTCACTTGTGGATGAAGTGATTCATGTTTCTAGAAATAAGGAAATAAATATAATTTATATTAATAATACATAATTTGAAATCATCAATGAAATATATGTGTGTAAATATATAGAATTACCTGAGACCATTTTCTAATGAATTTGGATTGATAATTGGTGTTATTTTAAAATAGATGAATTGAGATTCTTGAATGTTGATTTCAATAAGAAATGGTACAAAGATGAAATTTTTATAATTACATCATTGGATGTAATGTATTTTTTATTCTAGATGCCACATACTAAAATTGGTAATTTGTTATATTATCAACTGAATGAGTAAAGTTTAAGATGGAAATTCAAATGATGATTACCATTTTATTGTGATGTTGAAAAAATTTCTCTTGGGGAAAATTTTAGACTGGGTTTTGTAAATTATAGGATACCATAATAAAGGGATTATGGGACTCGAAAGAGGGGTAAAATCACTACAAAATATTAAAATATAGTTCCATAATTAGGTTTTACATTTTTTGTAATATACATAGAATTACCTCATGTTATTATCTGTTTTCTGTAAAATTCATATAATATAAATTAACTGATAAAAATTTAAACAGATAATGAATTATGCATGTGATGGTCCTCCCAATCCTAAGGAAAAATAGTTTTCTTGACCTGTTACTTCTTCTAGTGAAGAGGAACACCAACCTTATGTATATGATGGAGATATCAATCAATAGGAACACCTCTATTAATAACTTATAGCTTCTCCCAATTCATAGGTACAGTGATCTTCTACACATTATGATGATAAAAATATAGATTAACAACATATTAATAATATTAATATAGGTAAATGGTAGATGATGAAGAATTGATGATGTAGAAAAAAACTGGACTACCATAGTGTGATTGTTTTGGAAAAAACTGTTAAGGTAAAGTAAAAAGGAACCAAATTTATGGTCGGATGGAATGCACATGGCCATGATGTTAACACAGCCAAGGTCGTATTCAGTAGATACATTAAGTTCATCACTTTTCAATATGTTCTAATTGATGTATATGTTCCTAACAATGTTCTTCCATTCTGATGACACACATTTGGGATGATATTACAGTAAAACAATAATATCCTTTTTATATTTTGCAGAAATATTGAATAACAAAACATTAAATTACTCTTAATTATCAATTCTTTAGTGAATTTATAATTTATGAATTCCAAAATAAATCTATATTAATTATTGAAACAGGCATTAATAATGTAATTTTAAAAACTATAACCTTTTTTAACCATAATGATTCTGAAGGGAAAACAAACTTGTTCCCACAACCTATTAATGCACACCTGATAAGCCAATAAGCAAGGGATATTTTTACTATCTATCTTGTAGAGATGTCATTTTAGGTACATTTTTTCCGGTAAAAAATTTATTTACAATATGGGTATTCTTCTTGTTGATTGAGAATTTATTATTTATGAAAGAACAACTGGGTTATAAAAACAAGGAACAAGGTGAAATAGTAATGTACCCTTTCCATAAAGTAAGGATGGGGATACTGATTTTTTATTATGTTCCTCTATTTATATGAAGAATTAATAATCCAAATCCACTATCACTTCCATCAAAAGTCATGTTCCATAAAAGGAGACATGTGTAAAGAAATATGGGATAATAATAGAAAAAAACACACACAACATGTGTGAAACATGTGTATGTATGACATAATATTTTTTCATCTGATTCAAATCACTAATAAAAAGATGATTAATTATTTTCCAAAATTATCTAACTAATCTAGATGTAGGATTAATCGACACCTATGATAGATGAACACCAACTATCAGTGACCGTAATGATTCAAGAATATTATAGTATCACTAGAGTAGGTTTATTTTGTGTGACACGTCAAATATATTTTTAGAAAAAAAAATAGAATGGGGATATGTATAATTAAATGGAAATATGAATGTATGTTTATCATCCATTGATGAAATATTACAATAGAATATTGAATTTCATAAAACTATTATCAAGGGATATAAATATAATAAATAATTCAAGAAAACCCATCGTATGAATATCTTTCCCCACCCTAAACATCTTTGAGGTGAGTTATTCCCCTCAAAGTGTAATTTTAGATGATGTAATCAGTATTATAATACTTTTTTCTATGAAATTTGAATCAGACAGATACTGGTTGCATTCATTAAATGATATTCTACTAAATGAAAATAACTAATATTTATATCTGTCAACACCCACCCATCACATTGTTGCAAGGACTAATGTGTTTAATATAAAAGATGATATTCTACACAATAGACTACTTTAAATAGGTCATGTGTGAGTGGGTATTTTCATATATCATGAGACATTTTTCGAGCAACAATTTCTACTTGATGATACCAATATTTAAACAGTCATCCAAGTTATTGTAACATTCATAGTATGGTCATTAGATCATGTAAAAATAAGTCAGAAAGGTGGAATACATTTTCAATTTATTTTTCATGCTAAAACATCATCGATTAATGAAAAGGGTATGCACATATAAATATTTTTATAAATAGACAAAGGGAAGGGGTGTTGGGAAAATGTTTGACTAAACGCAACCAAAAGGAGGTACCAAAAAATTGAAAAAAAAATCAAAAACACCTTTACCCTTCTCCTTCCATATCCCTATTTACTAATATTGAATGTTCATGCTGATAAAAAGATAATAATTTGGCATTAATAACATAGTTGATTTGGAAAAAATAGACCGAGACAAAGTTACCAAATACATTAATCTAGATATTTCAATTAAAATCCTAAAATATTAGTTTCAAAGAGGATTATTTTAAAATTTATATATGAGGTATAATTTTATAATTTTTTCCACAAGCTGATTGAATTTTATAATAATGAATAACCAAAATTTATATTATTTTTCAAGAATATATATCAATATCAATAGATGTTGTTACCCCATTAAAATAAATTTGGACTCATTATTACTCACATCACTTCTACAAAAAAATAAGAACAATATGAGAAAAATTAACAAAATAGTGAAAAAGCAAGATATGTTTTTTGAATGTAATCTTTTAGATGGGATAAATTTATTCATATAAAACTTTTATTGGTAAAACTCTATAATTTAATCATATAAAATATATATTTCCTTTTTTAATTATGTATTACTTTTTCCGGAATCATTCGATTCTCATTTCGATCAAATTTTACACTCATTTGATTTATTTAATGTATTTACGACATGAATACCAATCCACTCAACCACACCTGAAGATGTTTTTAAAATTTTAATATACTAAGTCAATTTTTTTATAACTAAACATCATGTAATATATTTATATTATATTTTAATGATAATTATATATTATTATATGCACGGGTTTAAATATCACGAAGTCAAGGCATGAGGACTTATTATGTGCATAAAGAGCCCACATGTTTCAAGAAATATAACTATATTAGTGTATATATATCAATATTTCAATATCTAAACAAAAATAAAAAAATTAAATATTTATCCAATGTTTCAGCAGTTTCCAAAACCAATAAATGGAAAATGTTGTGGTTATTGTGTTTGTAAATTTATGAGAGAGATAACATTTCATAATGAATATTTTATCCTCAAAGATGTATATTTTATGACATTTAATATTAAATTATTACTTTTTATTAATCATTATTATATTTCTATGCTTCTAGTACTGCTATGACATCAGAAAACATCATATTCACAAGATGATATATATATTTTTAGAAATGAATTACCAACATACCTAATGGGTTGATATACTGAATGGTCGTGATGATTTTACATCCATATAGGTAAATGATTATTACATATTTGTTTTTAATATATTCATTTTTATTATTACTCACATATTAATGATATTATTATATATGTGTGTTCCTATGTTAAAGTTGTGGTGGTTTGTTCAAATATTTGTTGACTAATCGTGAAGTTAATGTATTATATACATGATGATTCCACCGATCACATAGAATGGGAAAGATTAATTAAGGAAACCATTTGGGAATTTTAAATGGTAATGTTACAATATAAATGCTCTATTATAACAAAAAATCATATAATCAATCCTTGATTTAATTTTCCGTATTTCATATAGTGTATTATTATTTTAGAATATTTCATTCCATCATTGAATCCAATCTTCATCAATACTTCCATTGAATTCTTCACTCTCATATCCTTTTCACCCCAAAAATTCTAGAATTTAACACATTATTTCATGTTCCCTCCATTAACTTTATAGTAAGAAAAACAATTATGTTGCTACTCAATCATAGAGGTAATCTTGATGTACTCAATGAAAAATTAGTTTGCATAAAATTAATGTATTATTTCATATTTATGTTTCATTTTTTTATTATTACACCAATAATAATTTATTTCTTATACCGGTGGAATATTTTATTTTATTTGTGGTTGTTTGTAAAAATCAATTCATGATTGATCAAAAATATAAATCATACAATAAAAAAAGTTTATTGGTTAATAATGTCTAAAAACATCATAAAAATGATTGTTCCCAATATATATTTCATTAATATTGTCATCATTTTTTCTACTATTTGAAAGTAAATTTCTTTATATTTTATACCTAATACCTATTTATTTTTTATCATATATAACTTGTAAAGTCATATTTTTCTATCAACTATCTAAAAGAGGCCAAAAAAATATAAAATGGTACTTTTTTCCAATGATACAATGATTTATATAGAATTTAATTATCAAACTACTATCATTTCATACATTTTCAGCTAAAAACATTGTCCCAATATGTTTTGTCTCCGGTTCAACAAATAATTCAAATGTAAATCATATGATGATAGGTATCCGAGATTTTATTGAGACTTTAAGATGTTTAGTAATCATTTGAAACTTAATCTGACATTGTGTGTGACCTATATGACTTCATGTGGTTATATTATTAAAAAATTTACATTGATTTTAATAATAAAAATTATACTGACATACTCATGACTAATAAAAAACATTCAAATTGTCTTTATACCATAGAAAAATGATCTATATGTCATTTATGATGTGTAAGAATTAGGAAAACCACAATATGATACATGATGTTCCCAGTATTTTTAACTGTGACCATTATGAGTTTGAAATTATATTCTAATTTAAAAATAGGAAATCAATTAAAATTAATAAAACCCTCTCATATTGCATTTTTAATTTATGAAAACAATTCATATATTATTTTTGATATCTAGGAATCAGTCTCACATTAAAAAAATCAATGGTGTGATTGGTATGACTCAATGTTGATGTTTGTAGTTTAGAATGAAATTTTAGTAAAATGGAAAATTTCCATACTCATAACTAATATAAATAATTTATATTGTATTGATACAACGGTAATGTTATTCTTATGTCGTTTGGGATGCATATGAATAACCCACACCTAAATATAATGTATGGTGTGACTCGTATAACGTAAAATGTTTTTATTTTCATAAAATTGAAATTTATTCTAGTAAAAATATTAAATTACATACTCAAAATTGAGAAAATTAATTTTTATTGTTTTGATACATTATAACATTGATCATGAATTCATTTTTAATGTGCTGGAATCAGTCACACCATTTTAGTTCAAAAACTCACCTCACTGGCAACTGATCAAATGTGCTAATATTGTCATTATAATTAATAAAAATCATTCATACATCATTTTTTGACATGTAATATGTAATATCACATCAAACCTTCACATGATATTACTAGTATGAATCAATGTTCATTTTTTTTGTTTCAAATAACACATTAATAAAAAAAATGTGATATTCTCCAAACTGAGAAAATACATTCATATTATTTTGATAAATTAGAAAAAATATTCATAAGTTATTTTTTAATTTTAGTTATCTTCTTCACCTCAATCAGATGCACATTGTAATTGGTATAATTCAATATGTGTCTATTTATTTAAAATTGTAATTAATTTTCATATAAATAAAGTTTGACATAATGAAAACCAATCAAAAACATTTATATTTTTTTGATACTTTAAGAAAATGATTCACATGTCATTTATAACTTTTAAGAAGCAAACCCACCCTAATATGATGCATGGAATGCCCATTATAACTATAAGAGTGTCTTTTTATTTAAAATTAAAATTAAATTTCTCTATAATGAATAAGTGAGAAAAAATTAGCAAGTTTTTTTAAATATTTTTACACTCTAAGAAAATGATCTAATAGTCATCTAGGATGTGTGTAGAAATCATCCCCACCATAATATGATGAACGATGTGACCGATATAACATCAATTGAATGATGTTATTTGAATTTGATAGGAATTTTATTTTAAAAAAACCAACATACTCAAACCCTATAAAATGATAAAAGATAATTTTTAAACTATAAATAAATTACCCATAATTAATTTTTGACATGTAGGATTGAGCCACACCTTAATATAATATAATACGTTCATAGAAATAATGAATGTGGTCGGTGTCATTTTCAAATTGGTTTTTATTATCACACTGGCTTTTTCATAGACATTGTATTTATTTAATTTCTCTTGGCGTCGGGTGATTTTACGTAAGTGCGGGTGAGTCGAAGCTTAAAATTTTAATGTTAGGATGTGTTGATGTTTTGCGTTAGTGCGTGAACACCATACATTTATGTCGCGATGTCCTCTTGGGTATTGTGCGGTGCGTAAATACCGCAAGGTCATCTAGTTTTAATGTTATCTGTGTAGATATGTGTATATGAATGTTTATATGTTTATATATGTGTATATATATGTGTATCTACATTTTTATATGCTTATATTTTAACGTTATGTGTATATATATATATGTACGAGTATATATGTTAATGGGTATATCTATACCCACACATATGTTTATAAATAAATATGTTTTAACATTATATGCTTATGTGAATATAAGTTTATATGTTAATATATGTTATATATATGTTTATATATATATATGTATATATGTATCTATGATTATATAAGTAGGTTTATATATGTTTATATATATTAATATATGTATATATGTTTATAATAACTATTATTATTATTATTATTAAAACCCTAAGCATACACTACCCAAACCCCCTTTCCCCAACACCCCATTTCTTTCTCCCTGATTTGCGCTGCGGGCCGCGCCCCCCTCTCCCTGCTCAGCACCCGACCACCAGCCCCTCCACCAGCCAGTTCCACCTCCCCATCCAGCTCACGCCTCCCGCTGGGCCGCATCTCAAATGTGCACTCCCCCACCATCATGCCTCCCTCCCACAGTGCTGCCACCCGACTTCTGGCACCCCTGCATGCGGCGACCTCCTCCCTACATCGTCTGGCTATCCGACCGCTCCCCCCCAAATGCACCCCAATTCCCCAACTAGCAGTCTTTGTCTGGCCTCCTTCCCCTCCTCTCCAGTCTGGCGGACCCCCATCCAGTTTTCCAATTATTTTTCAGCACCGCACCACCCATCCTGGCGCATTTCCGGTGAACCCGTCCCCCTTCTCGATACGTTTCTAGTGAACCAGACCCCGCCTGTCCAACAGCCAGCAGCGACAAACTCGATCCCTTTTGCACAGCACCTCCACAATGCTATGGCATGGCCACGAATCCCCTTGTCGGGTTCATGTTCAATGATTCATGTCATGTCGGATCACGTCCCGCCCTCCGCCGCCGAAGGCGACGAAATTCAAATCGCTTCGGATCGTTCACTATTGTTCGCGGGGCACATTTGGTCTTTCCGCACATTTTGGTTCGCTTCCACCATCCTAGGTAAGAGTTTTGTTATCACGTGTGCGTTTATTTTATTACCGTTATTGTGTTCTTATTTTCCTTCTATTTTATTGGCAGTGCGGGTAATGATTTTTTTATGCAATCTCAGCATGCCGCGTGTTTTCAGGGTTTCCACCACCGTCCGAGGTGATGTACTTTGTTCGTCATCTTGTTACACATTTTTTTAATTATTTATTTATTTTTTGGGTCATGTTTATGTCTCTGAGTCCATGGAATTTTTTTGGATGTGTGAGGGTCTTCTTCGCACTCATTTTGGTTATCGGAAGTTGTCGTAGGGAGTCAATATCGTTTCCAAGTGCGTGTGCTTTTGTCAATGTTTGTGTGTGCGAGCGAGATTCTGGTTGAGTTTGAAAGCTTGACGTGACCTTTGTTCGAGGTAGGTGTTTCCAACCATTTCACTTTTTGAATCAAACCTTGAGAACTTGAATGTTTTCAATTAATTCTATTGTATCATTGCATTTCGGTTGTTTATATGAAAAGCATCACACATAGTTGTATTGTTGTTTTAAATTTATGAATGTGTCTTTTGATGTTGGTTTATATGAAACAAAGAGGTTCTTGGTAAAGTTAAATTGAGTTCCCTGTGATGTGTTTGGTTGAAATTGATAGTGATTGTGTTTTGGAAATGTAAGATTAGGTTTGGTGTGTTTTTTTTACAAAATGATGAACCAATAGTTTGTTTTAGAAATGTTTTGGAAATGGTGGTTGGTTTGAAAGATGCGGTTTTCTTTCATAAAGTGTTTTGAAAGAATTGGGTTTGGTTTCATTTCTATGTGTTTTATGAAAATGGTTTCTAAGGTCATTCTTCAAAAAACTAGATGTGCTGTTGGATATTGGCACATCCATGGGAGCACTAGGTGGTCACATGGATGTGCATGCAAATCCAAATGACACATTAAAGCTATGTTTTCATCAAACTATGTTTCATAGAAAATATTGTGTTATTTCAAAGAGGGGTGAAAATAAGTTGTCCTTATTGTCCTTTGGTGTGGGTTGAATGGTTGTTTGGTTTGAAATCCCATTTGGTATTGGGTTTTCAATGGGGTGTTTATAATGACTTTTGGGAAAGTTTTGTGTGCTCGATTGGTAACTTAACTCATTTACGAAATGTTTTGAAACTGCACGTGCATTGAAGTCCTGGTTGGCACATTTTTGAATGTGAAGGAATTTTATATATGCATAGTTGTGAGGCATCTCTATAGAGGGACTTCCCATCGAGGATTGTTGTGTAGTGGTGTCCGTGTAAGGGGTTGAAAAGTGTGGTGATATGAGTCATGCATGTGAGGGCCTCCTACTTACACAACATTATCAAAATCACAATGGGTTCCTGGGCGTCCTTTAGAAAATCGAGTGACGGTTGCTAGCCAACCCCGATTAGACGGGTTGGTTCCCCCTTGGTAGATAGGCCATGTAGGGCGTGCCACTGGTTGGCTATATGGTATGCCAGTTGGTTATTGACTATGGAGTACCACGACGGAAGGTAGTCTGAAACCGAGTATATCCAGGGGTTTTTCATTGATGTTTAGTATCACCCATGGTTATTGGTTATATTTTCTTTGTTGCATTCACTTACACTTGGTTTCCATAATTTACTTATTATCTCTTCATCTTTTGCAAAAATGTGATAAACATGGATTTGAAATTCAATTTTTCATAAGTAATGCATTGTTTTAGGAAAAACGTTTTGTGGTGTGTGTTGGTTTTTGAAGTGGTAAATTAGGATCCATTTTCTTTTAAATTATAAAAACCTTATTTTCTATCCTATTATGTGCAAACTATTGTTTTTGGGTTAGTTTCTAGAATGTGGTCTTTGTTGGATTATATGGTTTACTACAGCATCCCTACGGAGTATTTTTAATTCTCACGCCTATTTTATCATTTCGGTTGCAGGATTCCCTTGTCCATGTTTCCTTGGCTGAGTTGCTCATTTTGGGAGCAATGTTGTCCATGGTTGAGAGGTGACCGCCGGGGTATGTCTACTGTTAATTTTTTATTCTTTCTGCTTATAGTTTTTTTATTTATAGTCAGTTTTTATTTTTCTGTTTATTTTTATTCTCATGGGCCAAATCATTCCCAACATTTAATTTTTGATGCTCGGCACTAGTTGCCAGCCCATGGGGATCACGAACGCCTCTTGGGCCTTTCCACGGGCTGGATCAGGTGACCTTTTCAGGGTCGACCTAAGCTGGTTCGTGACAAAATGGTATCAAATGAAGGCCCTTGAAATTTGGGATGCCTGGTAGAAGGATAATAGGATTTGTAAGGACTCAGGAGGTAGGATGCGGGTTAGTGCTTGATCACCACCACCCGTGAAGAGACCTAAGTATCCCGGGATAGTATGGGTTTTGAGTCCTTTTACTTTGATTGTTATGGTTTGAGGGATGATAATGAAGGTGAACTGGTTCGTGTTTTGGCCACACATGGGGTGGTGACCCATGTGGAGTCTAAATGTCCAGTTTAAGGTCCTTTTAGTGATATACCTTACTTGGGATATGGCTCACCACCATGTCGCCGAGTTAAGAATATGCACTAGTTCTTCATTCTAGTGGATTTTTGTTGACTGTGTTTCATTTTGATCTCGGTCGATGTGAGCGTGTGTTAAAAATAGAAGTGGTTTTAAAATGGAAAAGTGTTTCTTTTAATTTTTTTTTGAAATTAGTGAATCAGGTTTTTAATGTGGGAGTGTTTCGATTTGGAATGTTTTATTTCTTGTTTGGATTTGATGAGGGAAAGAAGTGTTCAAACATTGGCATTCCTTATGGAGGATCAGATGTGCAGAGGGTGTGTGGGAGCACTTTTCTACGAGCGATGTAGCCGGGATTGGGTGAACGCACATGTGATAGTCCATAAAATCTATAGGCGTGTTTAAAAATATAATAGAAATGAAGGTTTTTGGAAAAAGAAATTTTTACTAATGTTTGTATTTGTTTATCTTATGACTTTGATTCCCAAGGATCAGGTTGTTGTTTTGATTGAGTTTTGGCTAGATGTCATTTTCAGTTGTGTTTTTTGTTTTTTTATGAGTATGCCGCCTAGAAAGGTTGCTAAGGTTTCTAATGAGTCATGCCCATTTTTTCAGTTATTTCCGTGTGTTGTATCTATTAAGGTAATAAATGTATGTTAGAGGCAGTTGTGTGGTTGTGGAATTAGTGTGGGCCTTCGGGTGGGGAACTCCCAAGGTTGTTAGGGTTCGTACCGTCTCAGGTGTATTTGAGGGTCCAGTGGTGGAATTTTAAATATGGATGTCTCACTAGAATTTAAGATTGGGGTGTGTTTAAGGGTAAATGGATCTGGTGCTGGTTCCCCATTTTCCAAGGAGTGTATGCTAGAGGAACCTGTCACCAAGACAACATCTTCAGTGGTGCTGACTTCCTGTTGTTTAACCGTTCTCTTGTGTGCCACCAGTATGGCTAGTTTGGGCATTCTAAGACACCATCTTTAATCCCTTTGAAAACGTGCCACTATTTTGGTCGATTGAATCGTGAAGAAAAAGAAAAAGTTGGGGACTGGAGAATGAAAATTCCTAACTGTGAGGAAGAGGATGCTTCTGCCATCAGTGCCCCAACCACAGGTCTTGGGGGTGGGGGGGAGCTCACGCACAGTCAGAAATTGCCGATAGTTTGTGGAACCTCAGTCCTGTACAAGTTTTCAGCATTCTAAAGGGAAATATCCAAAGTTTTCTTGTTCAATTCTTGTCGTCGTTGTAAGCTCATCCTTGTTGTGGTTGTGCGATGAGATTTTTCTACTACAAACCATGTGGCCTCATTTTCTCTTGGTGTAGTTTCTAAATCATTCAGATTATTTGAGGGGTGTTGGGTCCATGGAAAAACAAACACGTTTTGATCCAGGGGATGGTCTCAGCTGCGTATGTTAGGGGGATATTTGGTTCTGAAAAATTAGTGGGTGTCGTTTCTGGGATTTTTATTAGGCCGAACGCCTCTCTGTGAGTTTTCATTTAGTGTGTTTGAGTTTTGTAGGGGATTCCACCTTCCAAGTGTCTCGGTGTGCTGGGTTTTTCCAAGAATAGTTTTAATCCTAGTGGTGGAGTTGTTCCGTTAGCATTGCGAAGTGGGGATGTGTTCAGTGTGGGGAGTTCCCGCGTTCCCGCCCCCCCACCTGGTGTGGTGTGTTCGAGTTTCAAGGATTCCTTGTTAGTAAATTTCTATGGTGGGGAGAACCCTCACGTGTTCCCCCCTCATCCTCAGACAATGATTGTACTCGAGATGGTCGGGTGTGACTTGGGTTGGTAATGGTCACCCCGAGCCTCTCAGTTTCTTCTAGTTTTTCCTGGGCACAGACTACAGTTATGATAACTGTTGGCTTGGTGACTTTCTAGGGGCAGAAAGTGTTTTTGGTGGGGATAATTGTCACACCCTATTTTTCATAGTCAATGTATTTATTTTATTTCTCTTGGCGTCGGGTGATTTTGCGTATGTGCGGGTGAGTCGCAGCTTAAAATTTTAATGTTAGGATGAGTTGATGGTTTGGGATAGAGCGCGAACACCACACGTTTTAGACGCGATGTCTGCTTGGGTACTGTGCGGTGCGCAAATGCTGCACAGTCATCGAATTTTAACGTTATGTGTGTAGATATAAGTATATGTATGTTTATATGTTTATATATGTGTATATATATGTGTATATATGTGTGTATCTAAATTTGTATATGTTTATGTTTTAAAATTATGTGTATATATATAAATATATGTGTATATATTTTTATAGGTATATATATACACACATATGTTTATAAATAAATATGTTTTAACATTATATGCTTATGTGTATATATGTTTATATATATGTTCATATATGTTTATATGTTTATATATGTTATATATATGTTTATATATATATGTATATATGTATCAATGTTTATATAAGTAGGTTTATATATGTTTATATATATTTATATATGTATATATGTTTATTATAACTACTACTAATACTACTACTATTATTATTATTTTAAAAAAACCATAAACCTACACTACCCACACCCCTTTCCCCCCACCCCTTTTTTTCTCCCTGCTTTACACTGCGGGCCGCGTCCCCCTCCTTCTGCGCAGCGCCCGACCACCAGCCCCTCCCCCGGCCGGTTCCGCCTCCCAGTCCGGCTCCTGGCTCCCGCCGTGCCATATCCTAGTAGTTCCCTACCACACCGTCGGGCCTCCCTCCCGCAGTGCCGCCACCATACTTCCGGCACCCCATCTTGCCACGACCTCCTCCCTACGTTGTCCGGTTGTCCGGCCACTCCCCCACGGGTGCACCCCAATCCTCTGACTAGTAGTCATCATCCAACCTCATTCCCCTCCTCTCCAGTCCGACGGACCCCCCCTCCTATTTTCCCCTTATTTTGAAGCACCACACAACCCTTCCCGGCGCGTTTCCGCCGAACCCGCCCCCTTCTCGACACTTTTTTGGTGAACCCGACCCCGCCTGTCTAACGACCAGCAGTGAAAAACTCGATCCCTTTTGCACAGCGCATCCACGTTGCTCCAACGTGGCCAAGAATCCCCTTTTCTGGTTCATGAGGGGTGATTCGTGTCATGTCAGATCGCGTCCCGCCCTCCACTTCCAAAGGTGAAGCAATTCATATCGCTTCGGATCATTAGTTGTTGTTCGTGGGGCATGTTTGGTCTTGCCACACATTTTGGTTTGCCACCACCATCCTAGGTAAGAGTTTTGTTATTGCACGCGCATTTATTTTATTGCCGTTATTGTGTTTTTATTTTACTTCTATTTTATTGGCAGTCCGGGTAATGTTTTTTTGGATTCAATCTCAGCTTGCCGAGTGTTTTTAGGGTTTCCACCACCATTCGAGGTGATGTACTTTATATATTTTCTTGTTAAACATTTTATTTTATTAATTATTTATTTATTTTTGGGTCAAAATTATTTCTCTATGTCCTTGGAAATATTTTGGATGTGGGAGGGTCTTCGCCGCACTCATTTTGGGTGTCGGAAGTTGTCACAGGGAGTCGATATCATTTCCAAGTGCATGCACTTTTGTTGAAGTGTGTGCCTGCGAGCGAGCTTCTACTTGAGTTTGAAATCTTGACATGACCTTTGTTTGAGGTATGTGTTTCCAACCATTTCCCTTTATGATTCAAACCTTTATCATTTTAATGTTTTCAATTAATTCTTTTGTATCGTTTCATTTCGGATGTGTTTATGAAAAGCATGTTACATAGTTGTATTATTGTTTTAAATTTTGGAAAGAGGATTTTGATTTTGGTTTATATGAAATGGATAGGTTCTTGGTAAATTTAAATTTAGTGCCTTGTGATGTTTTACGTTGAAATTGATTGTGATTTTGTTTTGGAAATGTATGATTTGGATTGGTGTGTTTTATTGACAAAATGATGAACGTATAGTTTGTTTTAGAAATGATTTGGAAAGGGTGGTTGGTTTTAAAGAAGACGGTCTCTATTATAAAGGGTTTTAAAAGAATTGGGTTTGGTTTCAATGCTTAGTGTTTTATGAAAATGGTTTCTAAGGTGATTATTCAAAAAACTAGATGTGTCGTTGGATGTTGGCACATTCAAGGGGGAACTAGGTTCTCACATGAATTTTCCTCAAAATGAAAATGACACATTAAAGCTATGTTTTCTTGAAACTAGGTTTTAGAGAAAATAATGTGTTATTTCAAAGGGGGATGAAAAGAAGTTTTCCCAATTATCCTTTGGTGTGGGTTGAATGGTTGTTTGGTTTGAAAGCCCGTTTGGTATTGGGTTTCGAATGGGGTGTTTATATTGACTTTTGGGAAAGGTGTGTGTGCTCGATTGGCTACATAACTCATTTATGAAATGTATTGAAACTGCACATGTTGTGAAGGCCTGGTTGGAACCTTGTTGAATGTGAAGGAATTTCATATATTCATTTTTGTGAGGCATATCTACAGAGGGACTTCCCTTCGAGGATTGTCGTGAAGTGGTGTCCATGTAAGGGTTCGGCAAGTGCGGTGAGATGAGTCACGCGTGCGAGGGCATCCTAATTACACATCATTTTCAAAACCACCATGGGTTCATGGGAGTCCTTTAGAATTTTGAGCGATGATTGCTATCCAAACCCGATTAGACGGGTTGGTTCCCCCTTGGTAGATAGGCCTTGTGGGGCGTGCCACTGGTTGGCTATTAGGGCGGCCAGTTGGTTATTGACTATGGAGTACCATGCCGGCAGGTAGTCTGAAACCGAGTACGTCCAGGAGTTTTCTAAGGATGTTTAGGATCACCTATGGTTATTGCTTATATCTGATTGGTTTAGTTTACTTGCACTTGGTTTCTAGAATTTACTTATTATTTGTTCTTCTTTTGCAAAAACATGATAGACATGGATTTGAAATTTATTTTTTCTTAAGTAATGCATTGTTTTTGGAAAAACATTTTGTGGTGTGTGTTGATTTTAGAAGTGTTAAATCCGGATCGTTTTTCCTTTAAATTATGAAAACATTATTTTCTATCCTTGTATGTGCAAAATAGTGTTTTTGGGTTTGTTTTTGGAAAGTGTCCTTGGTTGGATTTTGTGGTTTACATCGGCATCCCTAATGAGCATTTTTAATGCTCATGCCTGTTTTATCATTTCAGTTGTAGGATTCCCTTATTCAAGTTTCTTTGTATGAGTTTCTCATTTTGGGAGCAATGTTGGCCTTGGTTGGGAGGTGACCGTAGGGGTATGTACACTATTTAGTTTTTTTCATTCTGCTGCTAGTTTTTATTTTTATCGTCAGTTTTTATTTGTCTTTTTATTATTTTATCATGGCCAAAATCATTCCCAACATTTAATTTTTGATTTCTGGCACTAGTTTCCATCCTGTTGGGATAGGGAACGCCCCTCAAGCCATGCCGCGGGCTGGCTCGAGTGACTGCTTCAGGGTCGACCCAGGCTGGTTCGTGACATTTATGGTCAAAAAGTGTCACTCACATGAAACCAGGAAAACGTGATCGTATTATATTGATAATTAATGAAAGTTATTCTAAATAATTTTATATGTAGACGATGTATTCTCATATAATATTGACATAAGATGGTACTAGTATGACTTTATGATCATGTTTCTAGATTTAAATGACATTTTAGTGAATTACATATGTGATATACGCACAACTGAGAAGATGATTTAATACAATTTTGATGCATTTCAGAAACAATCAAAAGACATTTATGATTTATAGTAATCCTCTAAACCTCCATCTTACAGATGGTTTGATAGGCGATATTCTGTGTTTTTATATTTATATAAAATTGATAATAATTATATTAAAAATAACATGTGACATACTTAAAACCAAGAAAAATAATTTTTATTGTTATAATATATTATGAGAAAAGTTCATATTTCGTTTATAAATTTTAAGAATCAACACCATCACAATTTGATGCAAATTTTGATTTTTATAACTATAAGTTGTTCTTCTTATTTAAAATTGACTTTAGTTTTAGTAAAAATACTATGACATACTAAAAACTATGAAAACGCATTTGGATTATAATGATAATTATTTAAAATGATTAAGAAATAACTTTCTCATGTGTAGGAATCAATTGAAACTCAATATGATTCATTGTGAGACTGATATGTCTCAAAGTGTCTATTTTTATTTAAAATTGTTATCGATTTTATCAGAAATAACAATTGGGGTACTAAAAACTGATCAAGTGTATTTGGATTATTTTGATAATTTAGGAAAATGATACATAATTCATTTTAGATATGTAGGAATAAATTTCACTTCAATTTGATGTACGTTATGACCAGTATTAATCTATGTATGAATTTTTATCTAAAATTGACATTAATTTTAGTAAATAGAATAAGTGACAAACTGAAAATGGAAAAAACACATTCAGACACCATTGATACATTAAAAAAATTATCCATGAGTCATTTTTGACATGATAAAATCCATTGCACCTCAATATTATGTGAAATGTGACTATTATGAATCCATGTTTCCATTATTTGTTTTAAATAGAAAATTTATTTTAAAACATGTGTCACTCACTGAAAAGAGTAAAATAACCCTGATTGAATTTATAGTTTTGGAAAATGATTCATATTTCATCTCTAATATATGAGAAGCAATGTTATATCGAAATGACACCTGATGAGATTAGTATCACTGAAAGTGTAGGTTTCTAGTTTGAAATTACATTTTAGTGAATGATATGAGTGACATGGTAAAAACTAAGAAAATACATTTATATTTTTTTGATACTTTAGGGAAATGGTTCATATGTAATTTTTTATGGGTATGAATTAGCCTATCCTCAATCCTAATGGGTATAACTTCAAGGTAATATTTCTTTATAATTGAAATTAATTATACTCAACACAAAATTTTTTGTACTAAAAGAAGAAAAAAATTCAGATAGTTTTAATTGTTTCAAAAAATGATATCTTAGTCATTTCTACATGTAGTAATCAAACACTCCTTAATATGATTCCTGATGTGACTTGTATAACTCAATGTGTGTTTTTTTATTTAGAATTTATATTTCATTAATTTCTTTATTCATATATATTTTTTATATATTTCATTATAGTATTATAATATTTTAATTTTTTTCTTATATAGGTTGATTTTTTTCTCATGTTACGATAATTTTATTTGAAAATAGTACCGTTGGTGGTCATTTTAGTTAGGGTATCATGGGAAAAAAATAATATGAAATATTAAAATTTTAAGTGTTTTTGGATAATTATAAATTTGATTATACAAATAAATGATTCAAATGTATATAGAATTTTTTCCTGTATTAATGATATCAAATTTAATTCAACTAGATATTATATTTTTCATACACCAGTTCAATTTTTTTGTTGTATAAGATTTTTTTGCAATGTTCCATTATCCGTTACAATATAATGTAGAAGGATGAACCTTTATTAGAAATAGAGTTGCACTAATAATGGGCTGAATTTATTAGTGTCTTATTATAACACAGAAAAAGGGAATTCCCCCATTAAGAGTGATATGGAAGGAATTTATTTTCAGCCATGCTAAACACCTTTTTTAACTGTGAATGTGATTTTTTTTGTATTGAATGGATTTTTTTATGGAAACTTGACTAAAAAAATAATTGATCATCTACTAATGGTATATGGTGTGAATTTAACATGAATTGATAAATTTTATTTAAATTCCTCAATATGAGGGTATAAAAACAAATAGAAGAGGAAAATTACACAAGAAAACCATTAAAATTAAACTATAGTGAAAACAGGGAATGTAGCCTACAAATTTGATTATAATTATAATGAAAATGAATATGAGATAAAAATATGTTCCTTATTAAAATAAAATATGAGGTACCATCTATGAATGATTATGATTAAAAAATAACAACCAGGAATTATTTATGTCAAATGGGGAAGCTGTGGAATAATGTTATATAGTAGAATAAACTGTGAACGAGGTGAAAGGAATATCATAGAATACAAAGAAGTCTCATAAAATTAGTAAAATAGAAAATCTAATTATTCATTACTATTTTAAAAAATCAAAATTTTAAAAGGAAACTATTATTATTAATTATATGAAGAATCTCTAAATGAATGACCTATAGAAATACAACACTAATAGAAAAATAACCATTAATAGAGGATTTAAAATGGAGACATCTTATGTGTGATTCGGAATAATATAATAGTTTTCAAAAAAATTAAACAATTTTTTAACAAAAAAACATGCTTCCTACCCCCCTCTCCCACATGATTTCATCCCTATCCCCAAAATATTTATTCTGTCGCAGGATTTTCCATCTAATGACCACCTTAAATGGTTAATGTTTCCTACCACAACGCTTCAGGTAATCGTCATCCTCAATTTATAAACTCCCACCTCATCTCTATGTTATTTACCCACAACCTCAAATTAGATCCATTTTGTTCAAATCTATATTGATATCACATGTCATTCCCTCACACTATTTCTAATGCATCCCATATGACTAATTTTTTTCAGATCTATCACTGCCACGTTTCTTGATATAGGTTCAAGTATTATTTTTATACCCTCCCCATTCTTTAGTTAACATAAAATTTTTCATGTATCACACTAACACCATTTATACCACATTAAATGTTGAAAAATCTAGTGAGAAATGTAATCTCAATAATTATATTTTGAAAAATAAGATGAAAAAAATATAAAAATATAAATATTTATTTTAAAACTATTGTTTAAAAAATACATTAGTAACTGGACATGAATACTAGGTTTTTTACTAAAACCCTCATAATAGATATAATATTCAAAAAAATAGACTGAAATACTAATATGTTGAAGGAAATATTTTACTAGGATATATTTTCAATCAATTTATATTAATAGTAATAAATAATATATTATAATTATTATCTAATAGATTTGGGGGGAAAATTCAATAAAAAAGTATATCTTAAAGATTTGAATGTGTTTTTTTACTTATATGAGGTTTACTATAGGTTATGGATGTAGTGAAAAGAAAATTATTGTCAGAAAAACATCTTTATGATCTTTTTGGATATTTTAAATTTTAGATGAAAATTTTACTGATGAATTTTTTGATATATGATTAAATATTTCGATTAAATGAATAAAAAATATTTTACATATTAAATCCCATTAAGATGAATAAAAAATCAATGAATTAAAGTTATGAACTAGTTCATTGTACAAACAATGTATACACAAGTGAATATACACAGTAATTTTTCAATGAATCAAACCATAATCACCATATTATTGATCATACAAATAATTTTGGATCATTGTATAATAATAAAATTGAAGACTATGTTAATCATTATATACGTGGTTTCTTTCAATTTAGTTTTGTGCGATATTTTAATATGACTACATGACATAGAACATAGTTCACAACACATGTCTATTTCTATTGAACCTGATTGTAAACGATAGAGACCACACCAAGTCACCCTACCTCAAACATCAAATTCAATACCTAAAACCCTAGATCATACTAGATGTTTCTATTAGATGTGTTATATAATATGTACATAATTTCAAGGGCTGCCTCCATATACACTTCCCCCTGAATTTGGATACACAACACTAGTTAGAAATTATATTAGAATATGGTTGTGTTCTATGTTGTGAATGTGTACTATCTAGAAGGATTTAGACAACCATACAACGTGTTGTTATTAAAAAATATAGAATTCCATATAGATTATAAAAACCATTGAAATGAATTAACCTTGACAGAAAGATACTCTTATTCATATCATTCATAAAGATAAAATTATTAATGGCATTCACTTTTTGATGTAATAAATCAAGGAAAATTATTTTTCATCCCATTTTATAGTGATGTTCATGAAGTCCAAAAATATACATTAATAAATTGTGATTAATACGAAAACATTTCATGAGATTGAGTTAACACATATTTTGATGTGAAGAGTGGTTGGGTATAAAAACCCTAAGAAGAAACATTTGTATGATATATCTTATATTCAATAAATTTAATTAAATAATTTTCTTTATTTTGTTATATATATTTATATATATACTAAAAAATCATAAATAGTTTCTAAATTAATTTTTTAGAAAACAATGAAGAAAGTTTTCGATCTATAAGTGTGTCACATTATTATTTTGTAGCCAAAAACGAATATAAAATCTGGTGGTATTAAACAAACCATTATGTATAAAATTGTAATATTATTTTAAATATAATACATAACACTTAAATATTTTTTAATATGAAAACTTTTATTATATAATAATGGTATCATTCAATACAATCTATATATAATTTAAACTGCTCAATTTTTTGTTATAATTTACATACATTAAGACATATAATAAAAATATTTATAACCCTGTTATATTTTTCAAAACTATAAAAACCTCACATTAATTATAACCTCATATATTTATGTTAGTATTATTTACTTGTTCAATAATAAATTTATAGACCTGCTTAAAAGTTACCCCAATAAAATAATATAAGAAGAGACCCAACTTAAGTGAACTTATCAATTAAATAGTATAATGATACCAATTTTTACTGACCACACTACATTAGGAGTTATAATATTTAATTTCAAACTGACATAATATCATAAAATTTTATATTGACATTAAATATATTTTGGAAAATTTTTAATATCAGAAATCATTAATGTAATTTTCCTTTACTGAAAAACAATTTAATGCAGATTAACCAATGATGTTTGTAGGTTTAAAACTAAAAAATTATTATTCAATATTTTTAATAACGTTTATTTATTATCAAAAATTTTTCTCAATATATATATTTTATAAAATTATTATCTATGTCCTAACAAAAAACCACATAAAAAATGTAATGGTAATATTTTTTAATAAATTTCTTACGAAATCATTACCTAAGACTGTGTGTCAAGAATTACCATAATATAGGGAACTATGTTATTTTTATAGTGTTCTTTCTTCACTATCCAAATAAATGGAAATTGGAGTCTCCTGTTAGGCCAAAAATAAAAATATGATATTATAACCCTAATAGACTCTACCACATTCCAACATTTCTCTGAGGAAATATGTTTTTACATCTTAGTCCTATGAGAATTGAATATCTGTTACTATATCATCGAATAGAGATAACATCCACTTATAGTGATCAACAACATAAATGTGGAACATGGGTCCCCATCCATTATAATAAAACATGAATATCTATATCCTTATAGTATAATAGGGAAAATATTATAGAATAAAACAATATATTTTGTATTCTTCACATAACCAAATACCTTTTTCATAAACATCCAATGATTCATAATTGGAATTCTAGTATATGCACTCATTTTACACATTAAATAAGTAATATTACGTCTATATAAATCCATTTAGATCACATGTTATCCAATTGAATAATTAAATTCTATTCATGCTACTACAATTCCAATGTCAGCAATTAAATTAATACACGATTCAAATAAAGTATTTGAATATTTTAAAAATTGATAATTAAAATTGGTTATCATTTTATATATATTGTGTTAAATATTTATTGAATAGACTTTGTTATCTTCCTTAATATTGATTCCTGAAATCCTATCTGCTACTATAAGATCCTTCAACTAAATCAATGAGGAATCTTATTTTTTGGGTCTCACCTATATAAACCGTCTTGTTCCAAGAATTTAAAAATATTTTTCATAAGGAAAAACCTAAAATACATCATATATTTTAATAATTATGAATTAATAAATATTATCAATATGGTTCCTTATATAAAAAAAATAAAAATCATAATTCATCTTTTCATGCCATATCTTTTGGTTATTTCACACCAGGGATGTATAATTAATTTAAAAACTATATTCACATTTGACTATAAAAAACCCTATAGTTATTCAATTTAAATATATTCATCTGAAAAAAATAAGTATTTTTAATAATTCAATTTATTAATATAGATAATGTGTATAAAAACTAATAAAAATAAAATATCATCAAACTATCATAAATCATAATAGAGTAAGTGTACAAAAATTCAATACCATCATTCTATTGAATAATATAGAAAACAGATCATGAATTATTGTTCAAACGATGTTATTAGAGTTACATATTATTAAATAAATAGAATATAAAATAAAATTATTTTAGAATAGAATATGTATTTATTAATTTAATATGTTGATAGTTTTCTTTATGGTAAAAGAGCCCTGTTAGAAATATTATATTATACATGACCTAGTAACGATTATAGAATGTATAAATAATAGTAACCACATTATTTGACTAATATATAAATGTTTTAGTAAAGTATAATTTATTTTTTTTGTAATAATAAACAAGTTCCCAATTTTTATTAACGTCAATTTAGGCTTCAATAATATGATTTCATTATAGAATGGTTCTTATTGAATTTTGAGTATGAAAAATATAAATAAATTAAAATTTTTATTTAAATTTTATATGATTTAATTAATATAATTTATAACATTATCATCTAATTATTTTCATAGGTTGATTTTTTTATAATTTCTTAAAATTTTATATTTTTTTGTGAGTGATGGATTTTTTTAAAAAGGAATGTTTTTCATTAAATAAATAAATTTAAATGTTCCACTAATTTTTTTAATTTTTTATTAAATTAACCAATATATTCATTAACATAAATAATATTACTAATAAAAAAAGAATCAAATTTAACTTTTATTTTGGTATTAATTCATTTCTATGATAAGAAATCTTTTTTAGAAATTAAATTTTCACTATGTATTATGCATTTTTATTAACTAATTTCCCAGAAATGATGAAATTTAACCTCAAAAACAAAATTATATAATTTTAAATTTTCATTTTAAATTTTTAAAATAGTACAATTTTATTTTTTTTTGAATATATATTTAAACCATGGTTAAACAATTTCACCTCATTCTGATTAAAACCCGTAAAATATGATTTAATCTACAAGTACAGATTTAAAATCTCTCTAAAACATTAAATTAACAAATTTTATTCATCTTTTGGTATTAAAAATATTTTTTTGAAATCAAATAATTAATATTAAATTATTATTTATTGTTTCATATCCCAGGCGTGACATTTAAGAACATAATTTATATTTAATTCAAATTAAAATCTATTTTTGGATAATTGAGTTTAATTTTATCTTTGGAGAATTAAATTTTATCTGGATTGATCAAAATATATAAGAAAACAGAATTGTTATATTATTTTGTGAAAGATTATTTAAAGTTAAATTCTAAAGTATATTAATAGTGAAGCGATTTTTACACATAAATATGATAATTTATGGAAAAATGGGTTTTCATCTGTTTATAATACATACATTGAATGTAATTACTTCAACCTAATGATTTTGAATATGATAAAATATATTAATAATTTACAAGCATCATATATTTTTTTGAGTTCTATTTTTATTTTAGTGCATTTTTTTATTATGGTAACAAGGTATGTTATCGAGGATTAGGGAAAATTGGTTTTAATGGGTGTTTAACTATGATGTAAGGATTATCTTTTCCTGACAATTTTTCGGAATATGATTTTTTTGGGTTTATATAATTCGAATAACCTCTAATTAATTTTTATAGGGTTCTTTTATAAACATTTACTTCAATAACAACTTATAATGATTTAAAATATTGAATTATTATAATAGTGCCTCTCCCACCACATATAATGTGGATCCACATCTCTTATCTTTTAACAAATATATCGAAAAATGGATAGACCAAACCCTTCTTAAATCCCATAATATATTACCTTCCCACTTCTTAAATATTAATTTTATTCTCCAATGACCGTATTATGGTGGATTAATATGTAAGATGAAAGAGGTCAATTAGATAATACCATACATGAGACATTCAATGATTACTTTTCTTATACATATTATAAAGATATTATATCATTAAAAATGTTATTACTATATAATAATAAATATAATTGTAATTTATTATTTTAATCATATAAACATTTTACAACACATTTTTATCAAATGGGAAATTAATGTAACCCTCGTGTGTATGTGTGGACAACCACATTTATACAGTAATACAATTCATTTATCATAAATATATTTACTATTTTATTGTTATGATGAATATTATATTATATATATGAAATAATTTTTATTCTTAAATCATAATATCTTAAGTAACTTCATACCTCACTATCCATTACAAATCGATTATATCACTTGTCTATACACATGGAGTACCTGAACCACAAAATGATGTGATCCATTTTTTCAGTTCAGTTTTACGAGGATTGTAACAATGATATAATTATTGAATATATATGATATTAATGATATAATAATTATTCTATTATAGTGAATTATCATTCATCAAACATTCAATCCATCCATCAAAAAGTTTATGCATCACAAATATTTACGTACATACCACCTTCTCCACAAAGGGATAAAATTATTTATTCATAGTCGATTTATATGAAATTTTATTATATTTTTTACATTGACTAAATATGTTAAATATTTAATGAATTAAAATATATATATTATCAAAACATGACCTTGGATTTGGTAATGGATCCTTAAAACAGAAAGAAGCATCTAAAATTGAACTATTTCCCCAAAAATTCTCATTTTAATGAAGAATTTATTTGTAAATTTCTAATGAGAAAATAAAAAGATATGATACATATTAATTAATACATTAAAATGGATTTATATTTCATCTATAATAAATAAATAATTTTTTAGAATTAGTTATTAATTTTTACAAAGTAAGGCATCACTTGATATAAGGGTTTATATTCTCACATTTTTTGAGACAATAGTCATTTTCAAAACACATTTATTATGTGTGGTGTATATAATTCACAGAAATTCATTTTTTGTTCCTATTTTGAATATTATTCATATGTATAAAAATATATAAATTTATCAGTTTTATTGGTTCTTTATTCATATATTACTATGGTGGTCTGTGTTTTACGTAATAGTTTCATATTGTTTTGAGATTTTATATGAACAATTATCATTGGGGGAGTAATATATATGTTATCTTATAAACCCAATATATTTTATTCAACCATTTTTACCAAATAATTATTATGTACTTCATTCAATTTCCTCAATTCTTAAATAATATTATTTAGAAAATAATTTTTCGATGATGTAACCATATATCAACTTTTTCTGGATAATAATTTATTTCGTATCCATAATATTGAATGATAATTTATGGACATTTCTATATATACATAAAATATTTTATTTTTTTTAGAAAAATATTTAATTAATTATAAGTGTTTTAAAATGTTTATTCAAATTTTTTGTTATCTTAATAAGTCTTATTTGACCTTATTCAATTTATTAAAAATTATGATATCTTTTAACATATAAGGTATGAAAAAAATACAATGTAATATATATTAATTTAATTGATTACTAAATTAATTATATTTATTTTAATATCAAAATACAATAATATAATTCTTTATATTTTAGAATATTTTATATTAATGATACCAAAAGAGTGGATTATTTTTCACATGCTTTTAATGAATGGTTTGAATGATATTTTAATGGTATTTTTGATTGATTTCAACATACTTAATGGATTTTATTTTATTTTCATGGTATATTATTTTATGATTTCATCCGAATTTCTATATTACATATTTTGATGATGGTTATTTTAGAAATATTTCATGAATAATGATTCAATTCCAACTGACGTGAAGCATGAGGAATTACCTAATCATTCTGCATTAGGACGCAACCAAGTCCTTTCAATGAAGCATCACTGTAGATAACAAACTCACCATTCCTGGAAGGTAGTTCCAAAACGGGAGCATTCACCAATCATCTTTTCAGTTCCTGAAAACAATCATCACATTCATTTGTCCAGATAAACTTAACAGACTTACGAGTTTTCTTAGTCATTGGACTAGATAACCGGGAAAATTTTCTAACTAACCTTCGGTAATAGCCTACCAGACCAAGAAAACAAAAAATCTCGGTTTCATTTGTGGGTCTTGGCCATTCTTCAACAACCTTCGTTTTTGAAGGATAAATAGTTATCCCATCTTTAGAAACAATATGACCAAGGAAAGAAATTTGTTGCAACAAAAACTCACACTTGGTGAATTTCTCATACAATTTCATTTATTTTAAGGTTTGAAAAATAACCCTTAAATGTCTTTCATGCTCCTATTTACTTTTAGAAAACACCAAAATATCATCAATGAAAACAACCACAAACTTATCCAAGAACTCATGGAAAATTCTATTCATAAGGTCAATGAATACTGTAGGTGCATTGGTTAGCCCAAAAGGCATTACTACAAATTCATAATGGCGATATCTTGTACAAAATGAGGTCTTCAGAATATATGCATCCTTTACCTTCAACTGATGGTACCCTGATCTCAGTTCAATCTTTGAAAAATACTAGGCTCCCTGGAGATGATCAAAAAAATCATCAATATGAGGAAAATGATATTTTTTTAATAGTGATGTTATTCAAGGCTCTATAATCAATGCAATGTCTCATTGAACCATCATTATTTTTAAAAAATAAAATAGGAGCACCACATGGTTACGTGCTAGGTCGAATGAAACCTTTCTCTAATAAATCATGCAATTGCTCCTTCAACTCTAAATGTTCATTTTGATCCATTTGATAAGGGGGTTTTGAAATTGTCATAGCATTAGAAACTAAGTCAACATTAAATTCAACTTCCCGATCTAGTATTATTCCAGGAAACTCATATGGAAAACATCAGGATACTCATTTACCACTGGAACATCATTAATCTGAATAGTTCCTATGTTTTCAAAAATATGTGCAAGGTAACATTCATTTCCATCATTTAGTAGTTTATCAGCCTCTTGATATGATATCAACAATAAGGGTTCATTCTTGTACACATACTGAAAGTATTTCTGAAAAGAAACTTCTTCACCTCTACAATCAATCTTATCATGGTAAATAGAGATCCAATCCATACCCAGGATAACATCAAACTCTACTCGAGGTAAAATAATAAGGATTGCAAGTAGGTTCTTTCCACGGATTAGGATAGAGATATTCTTGTAAATTCTTTTTTCCTCACCATTTCCAACATGTGTTTTTACCACAATTTCAAGAGTCATTTCTTGAGATGGAATTCCCATTTTACTAGAAAAGTTTTCAGAGATGAATAAATGTGTAGACCCTGAATCAAACAACACACTGGAATAATCTGAAAATACAAAAAAGTACCTGATACCACTTCATTTGATGGCCCAACATCTACTGAAGTAGTTGCAAAAGATTTTACCACCCCATTCTTCTTGTAGTCTAACTGCTTCTCATCACTCTAGCTCTTTGTCGGACACTCGTTTTCATAGTGGCCCATCTCATTGCACTTGAAACATTTCACTAAATGTAAATCAAATTTGGTCTTACCATCACCTTGATCATTTTCAGTGCAATCATAGGCCTTATGTCCCATCTTACCACATCGGTAGCACTTTCCATAATTCAGAAGACATTCCCCAACATTCCTATACCACATTCATCACAAACTGGAAACATAGTTTTCTTACCATCAGACCTTTTTGAAGAATTCTTCCCTTTCTCTTGCCACCTCGGTCTCATCTTCTGTTGGTTGTTATAAAACACTTGATCATCTGCAAACTCCATTTACACATTCTGAGAACATCGAACAAGCTATTCATAACTCTTGAAATCACGAGAAGTTAAATCCCTTCGATATTTCAGCTTTAATACTGATTAAAAACAATTGATTTTACTATCAACATCTCGAATAAAATTTTAAGCATACTTTACCAATCGAGTGAACCATTCTTCATAAGCAGCCACTGAGTCATCATCTTGCCTCATTTCCAAGAATTTTTTTTCCAACCTAAGTCGAAAAACCTTCAGAAAATAATTCTCAGGAAGCATACTTTTGAAATCATCCCAGTCGAGAAAATCAATCTCATCAGTATCCCTGATATTTTTAACCAACGACCACCACTGACATGCTTCACCCTCCTAACGGTAAATTTCAAGACTATCCTTTTGATTGTCTGAACACCCCATGCCATCAAAAATCTTCTCCAGTGCTTTAATCCACCCTTCGTCTAGCATTGGGTCAGACGATCCTTTAAATGATGGGGGGTGTTGCCTCATTAAATGTTCCACCACCGACATGTTCTTCTGTGGTTGATCTGGTTGATCACGTGCATGGATACCAACACCATTTATCTCTTGAGTAAAATGTGCCATTATTGCAACAAACTGTTCAGTTCCAATTCCGACAATATCAGGATGCTGATTCAGAAGGTCATTTCCTTCTGTATGCCTTCCTAGCATCACTTCCCTGTTTCCTCTCCAGAAAACCATTCTGAACAAACATGTGTAAGATGAAGCAACATGGTAATCATAAAATGCTATATCATTTCAATTTGTCCATATAAAAAATATTCTTTAAAATCATTTAATATAATTTTAACTCCTAATGTTATCTAAACTGACCTCTAATACCAACTATAAGGCCCTAGCCTTAATCCTTACATAATCTTGAGTTATTTAAAGAATACACATTAAGGATCTTTTCAGGTTTAGAGTTTTAGATAACTAGATCATAAATCATGGATTACATTCCACATATAAACAAAGTGTTTACATAAAAGATAGTACTCATTTTTCCCATCAACGGAAACATATTTAAAACAAAACATGGATTCTTTCATGATAGTTATTTGACATGCTTCCTACCCCCCTCTCCCATATGATTTCATCCCTATCCCCAAAATATTTATTCTGTCGCAGGATTTTCCATCTAATGACCACCTTAAATGGTTAATGTTTCCTGCCACAACGCTTCAGGTAATCGTCATCCTCAATTTATAAACTCCCACCTCATCTCTATGTTATTTACCCACAACCTCAAATTAGATCCATTTTGTTCAAATCTATATTGATATCACATGTCATTCCCTCACACTATTTCTAATGCATCCCATATGACTAATTTTTTTCAGATCTATCACTGCCACGTTTCTTGATATAGGTTCAAGTATTATTTTTATACCCTCCCCATTCTTTAGTTAACATAAAATTTTTCATGTATCACACTAACACCATTTATACCACATTAAATGTTGAAAAATCTAGTGAGAAATGTAATCTCAATAATTATATTTTGAAAAATAAGATGAAAAAAATATAAAAATATAAATATTTATTTTAAAACTATTGTTTAAAAAATACATTAGTAACTGGACATGAATACTAGGTTTTTTACTAAAACCCTCATAATAGATATAATATTCAAAAAAAATAGACTGAAATACTAATATGTTGAAGGAAATATTTTACTAGGATATATTTTCAATCAATTTATATTAATAGTAATAAATAATATATTATAATTATTATCTAATAGATTTGGGGGGAAAATTCAATAAAAAAGTATATCTTAAAGATTTGAATGTGTTTTTTTACTTATATGAGGTTTACTATAGGTTATGGATGTAGTGAAAAGAAAATTATTGTCAGAAAAACATCTTTATGATCTTTTTGGATATTTTAAATTTTAGATGAAAATTTTACTGATGAATTTTTTGATATATGATTAAATATTTCGATTAAATGAATAAAAAATATTTTACATATTAAATCCCATTAAGATGAATAAAAAATCAATGAATTAAAGTTATGAACTAGTTCATTGTACAAACAATGTATACACAAGTGAATATACACAGTAATTTTTCAATGAATCAAACCATAATCACCATATTATTGATCATACAAATAATTTTGGATCATTGTATAATAATAAAATTGAAGACTATGTTAATCATTATATACGTGGTTTCTTTCAATTTAGTTTTGTGCGATATTTTAATATGACTACATGACATAGAACATAGTTCACAACACATGTCTATTTCTATTGAACCTGATTGTAAACGATAGAGACCACACCAAGTCACCCTACCTCAAACATCAAATTCAATACCTAAAACCCTAGATCATACTAGATGTTTCTATTAGATGTGTTATATAATATGTACATAATTTCAAGGGCTGCCTCCATATACACTTCCCCCTGAATTTGGATACACAACACTAGTTAGAAATTATATTAGAATATGGTTGTGTTCTATGTTGTGAATGTGTACTATCTAGAAGGATTTAGACAACCATACAACGTGTTGTTATTAAAAAATATAGAATTCCATATAGATTATAAAAACCATTGAAATGAATTAACCTTGACAGAAAGATACTCTTATTCATATCATTCATAAAGATAAAATTATTAATGGCATTCACTTTTTGATGTAATAAATCAAGGAAAATTATTTTTCATCCCATTTTATAGTGATGTTCATGAAGTCCAAAAATATACATTAATAAATTGTGATTAATACGAAAACATTTCATGAGATTGAGTTAACACATATTTTGATGTGAAGAGTGGTTGGGTATAAAAACCCTAAGAAGAAACATTTGTATGATATATCTTATATTCAATAAATTTAATTAAATAATTTTCTTTATTTTGTTATATATATTTATATATATACTAAAAAATCATAAATAGTTTCTAAATTAATTTTTTAGAAAACAATGAAGAAAGTTTTCGATCTATAAGTGTGTCACATTATTATTTTGTAGCCAAAAACGAATATAAAATCTGGTGCTATTAAACAAACCATTATGTATAAAATTGTAATATTATTTTAAATATAATACATAACACTTAAATATTTTTTAATATGAAAACTTTTATTATATAATAATGGTATCATTCAATACAATCTATATATAATTTAAACTGCTCAATTTTTTGTTATAATTTACATACATTAAGACATATAATAAAAATATTTATAACCCTGTTATATTTTTCAAAACTATAAAAACCTCACATTAATTATAACCTCATATATTTATGTTAGTATTATTTACTTGTTCAATAATAAATTTATAGACCTGCTTAAAAGTTACCCCAATAAAATAATATAAGAAGAGACCCAACTTAAGTGAACTTATCAATTAAATAGTATAATGATACCAATTTTTACTGACCACACTACATTAGGAGTTATAATATTTAATTTCAAACTGACATAATATCATAAAATTTTATATTGACATTAAATATATTTTGGAAAATTTTTAATATCAGAAATCATTAATGTAATTTTCCTTTACTGAAAAACAATTTAATGCAGATTAACCAATGATGTTTGTAGGTTTAAAACTAAAAAATTATTATTCAATATTTTTAATAACGTTTATTTATTATCAAAAATTTTTCTCAATATATATATTTTATAAAATTATTATCTATGTCCTAACAAAAAACCACATAAAAAATGTAATGGTAATATTTTTTAATAAATTTCTTACGAAATCATTACCTAAGACTGTGTGTCAAGAATTACCATAATATAGGGAACTATGTTATTTTTATAGTGTTCTTTCTTCACTATCCAAATAAATGGAAATTGGAGTCTCCTGTTAGGCCAAAAATAAAAATATGATATTATAACCCTAATAGACTCTACCACATTCCAACATTTCTCTGAGGAAATATGTTTTTACATCTTAGTCCTATGAGAATTGAATATCTGTTACTATATCATCGAATAGAGATAACATCCACTTATAGTGATCAACAACATAAATGTGGAACATGGGTCCCCATCCATTATAATAAAACATGAATATCTATATCCTTATAGTATAATAGGGAAAATATTATAGAATAAAACAATATATTTTGTATTCTTCACATAACCAAATACCTTTTTCATAAACATCCAATGATTCATAATTGGAATTCTAGTATATGCACTCATTTTACACATTAAATAAGTAATATTACGTCTATATAAATCCATTTAGATCACATGTTATCCAATTGAATAATTAAATTCTATTCATGCTACTACAATTCCAATGTCAGCAATTAAATTAATACACGATTCAAATAAAGTATTTGAATATTTTAAAAATTGATAATTAAAATTGGTTATCATTTTATATATATTGTGTTAAATATTTATTGAATAGGCTTTGTTATCTTCCTTAATATTGATTCCTGAAATCCTATCTGCTACTATAAGATCCTTCAACTAAATCAATGAGGAATCTTATTTTTTGGGTCTCACCTATATAAACCGTCTTGTTCCAAGAATTTAAAAATATTTTTCATAAGGAAAAACCTAAAATACATCATATATTTTAATAATTATGAATTAATAAATATTATCAATATGGTTCCTTATATAAAAAAAATAAAAATCATAATTCATCTTTTCATGCCATATCTTTTGGTTATTTCACACCAGGGATGTATAATTAATTTAAAAACTATATTCACATTTGACTATAAAAAAACCCTATAGTTATTCAATTTAAATATATTCATCTGAAAAAAATAAGTATTTTTAATAATTCAATTTATTAATAAAGATAATGTGTATAAAAACTAATGAAAATAAAATATCATCAAACTATCATAAATCATAATAGAGTAAGTGTACAAAAATTCAATACCATCATTCTATTGAATAATATAGAAAACAGATCATGAATTATTGTTCAAACGATGTTATTAGAGTTACATATTATTAAATAAATAGAATATAAAATAAAATTATTTTAGAATAGAATATGTATTTATTAATTTAATATGTTGATAGTTTTCTTTATGGTAAAAGAGCCCTGTTAGAAATATTATATTATACATGACCTAGTAACGATTATAGAATGTATAAATAATAGTAACCACATTATTTGACTAATATATAAATGTTTTAGTAAAGTATAATTTATTTTTTTGTAATAATAAACAAGTTCCCAATTTTTATTAACGTCAATTTAGGCTTCAATAATATGATTTCATTATAGAATGGTTCTTATTGAATTTTGAGTATGAAAAATATAAATAAATTAAAATTTTTATTTAAATTTTATATGATTTAATTAATATAATTTATAACATTATCATCTAATTATTTTCATAGGTTGATTTTTTTATAATTTCTTAAAATTTTATATTTTTTTGTGAGTGATGGATTTTTTTAAAAAGGAATGTTTTTCATTAAATAAATAAATTTAAATGTTCCACTAATTTTTTTAATTTTTTATTAAATTAACCAATATATTCATTAACATAAATAATATTACTAATAAAAAAAGAATCAAATTTAACTTTTATTTTGGTATTAATTCATTTCTATGATAAGAAATCTTTTTTAGAAATTAAATTTTCACTATGTATTATGCATTTTTATTAACTAATTTCCCAGAAATGATGAAATTTAACCTCAAAAACAAAATTATATAATTTTAAATTTTCATTTTAAAATTTTAAAATAGTACAATTTTATTTTTTTTGAATATATATTTAAACCATGGTTAAACAATTTCACCTCATTCTGATTAAAACCCGTAAAATATGATTTAATCTACAAGTACAGATTTAAAATCTCTCTAAAACATTAAATTAACAAATTTTATTCATCTTTTGGTATTAAAAATATTTTTTTGAAATCAAATAATTAATATTAAATTATTATTTATTGTTTCATATCCCAGGCGTGACATTTAAGAACATAATTTATATTTAATTCAAATTAAAATCTATTTTTGGATAATTGAGTTTAATTTTATCTTTGGAGAATTAAATTTTATCTGGATTGATCAAAATATATAAGAAAACAGAATTGTTATATTATTTTGTGAAAGATTATTTAAAGTTAAATTCTAAAGTATATTAATAGTGAAGAGATTTTTACACATAAATATGATAATTTATGGAAAAATGGGTTTTCATCTGTTTATAATACATACATTGAATGTAATTACTTCAACCTAATGATTTTGAATATGATAAAATATATTAATAATTTACAAGCATCATATATTTTTTTGAGTTCTATTTTTATTTTAGTGCATTTTTTTATTATGGTAACAAGGTATGTTATCGAGGATTAGGGAAAATTGGTTTTAATGGGTGTTTAACTATGATGTAAGGATTATCTTTTCCTGACAATTTTTCGGAATATGATTTTTTTGGGTTTATATAATTCGAATAACCTCTAATTAATTTTTATAGGGTTCTTTTATAAACATTTACTTCAATAACAACTTATAATGATTTAAAATATTGAATTATTATAATAGTGCCTCTCCCACCACATATAATGTGGATCCACATCTCTTATCTTTTAACAAATATATCGAAAAATGGATAGACCAAACCCTTCTTAAATCCCATAATATATTACCTTCCCACTTCTTAAATATTAATTTTATTCTCCAATGACCGTATTATGGTGGATTAATATGTAAGATGAAAGAGGTCTCTTAGATAATACCATACACGAGACATTCAATGATTACTTTTCTTATACATATTATAAAGATATTATATCATTAAAAATGTTATTACTATATAATAATAAATATAATTGTAATTTTTTATTTTAATCATATAAACATTTTACAACACATTTTTATCAAATGGGAAATTAATGTAACCCTCGTGTGTATGTGTGGACAACCACATTTATACAGTAATACAATTCATTTATCATAAATATATTTACTATTTTATTGTTATGATGAATATTATATTATATATATGAAATAATTTTTATTCTTAAATCATAATATCTTAAGTAACTTCATACCTCACTATCCATTACAAATCGATTACATCACTTGTCTATACACATGGAGTACCTGAACCACAAAATGATGTGATCCATTTTTTCAGTTCAGTTTTACGAGGATTGTAACAATGATATAATTATTGAATATATATGATATTAATGATATAATAATTATTCTATTATAGTGAATTATCATTCATCAAACATTCAATCCATCCATCAAAAAGTTTATGCATCACAAATATTTACGTACATACCACCTTCTCCACAAAGGGATAAAATTATTTATTCATAGTCGATTTATATGAAATTTTATTATATTTTTTACATTGACTAAATATGTTAAATATTTAATGAATTAAAATATATATATTATCAAAACATGACCTTGGATTTGGTAATGGATCCTTAAAACAGAAAGAAGCATCTAAAATTGAACTATTTCCCCAAAAATTCTCATTTTAATGAAGAATTTATTTGTAAATTTCTAATGAGAAAATAAATAGATATGATACATATTAATTAATACATTAAAATGGATTTATATTTCATCTATAATAAATAAATAATTTTTTAGAATTAGTTATTAATGTTTACAAAGTAAGGCATCACTTGATATAAGGGTTTATATTCTCACATTTTTTGAGACAATAGTCATTTTCAAAACACATTTATTATGTGTGGTGTATATAATTCACAGAAATTCATTTTTTGTTCCTATTTTGAATATTATTCATATGTATAAAAATATATAAATTTATCAGTTTTATTGGTTCTTTATTCATATATTACTATGGTGGTCTGTGTTTTACGTAATAGTTTCATATTGTTTTGAGATTTTATATGAACAATTATCATTGGGGGAGTAATATATATGTTATCTTATAAACCCAATATATTTTATTCAACCATTTTTACCAAATAATTATTATGTACTTCATTCAATTTCCTCAATTCTTAAATAATATTATTTAGAAAATAATTTTTCGATGATGTAACCATATATCAACTTTTTCTGGATAATAATTTATTTCGTATCCATAATATTGAATGATAATTTATGGACATTTCTATATATACATAAAATATTTTATTTTTTTTAGAAAAATATTTAATTAATTATAAGTGTTTTAAAATGTTTATTCAAATTTTTTGTTATCTTAATAAGTCTTATTTGACCTTATTCAATTTATTAAAAATTATGATATCTTTTAACATATAAGGTATGAAAAAAATACAATGTAATATATATTAATTTAATTGATTACTAAATTAATTATATTTATTTTAATATCAAAATACAATAATATAATTCTTTATATTTTAGAATATTTTATATTAATGATACCAAAAGAGTGGATTATTTTTCACATGCTTTTAATGAATGGTTTGAATGATATTTTAATGGTATTTTTGATTGATTTCAACATACTTAATGGATTTTATTTTATTTTCATGGTATATTATTTTATGATTTCATCTGAATTTCTATATTACATATTTTGATGATGGTTATTTTAGAAATATTTCATGAATAATGATTCAATTCCAACTGACGTGAAGCATGAGGAATTACCTAATCATTCTGCATTAGGACGCAACCAAGTCCTTTCAATGAAGCATCACTGTAGATAACAAACTCACCATTCCTGGAAGGTAGTTCCAAAATGGGAGCATTCACCAATCATCTTTTCAGTTCCTGAAAACAATCATCACATTCATTTGTCCAGATAAACTTAACAGACTTACGAGTTTTCTTAGTCATTGGACTAGATAACCGGGAAAATTTTCTAACTAACCTTCGGTAATAGCCTACCAGACCAAGAAAACAAAAAATCTCGGTTTCATTTGTGGGTCTTGGCCATTCTTCAACAACCTTCGTTTTTGAAGGATAAATAGTTATCCCATCTTTAGAAACAATATGACCAAGGAAAGAAATTTGTTGCAACAAAAACTCACACTTGGTGAATTTCTCATACAATTTCATTTATTTTAAGGTTTGAAAAATAACCCTTAAATGTCTTTCATGCTCCTATTTACTTTTAGAAAACACCAAAATATCATCAATGAAAACAACCACAAACTTATCCAAGAACTCATGGAAAATTCTATTCATAAGGTCAATGAATACTGTAGGTGCATTGGTTAGCCCAAAAGGCATTACTACAAATTCATAATGGCGATATCTTGTACAAAATGAGGTCTTCAGAATATATGCATCCTTTACCTTCAATTGATGGTACCCTGATCTCAGTTCAATCTTTGAAAAATACTAGGCTCCCTGGAGATGATCAAAAAAATCATCAATATGAGGAAAATGATATTTTTTTTAATAGTGATGTTATTCAAGGCTCTATAATCAATGCAGTGTCTCATTGAACCATCATTATTTTTTAAAAATAAAATAGGAGCACCACATGGTTACGTGCTAGGTCGAATGAAACCTTTCTCTAATAAATCATGCAATTGCTCCTTCAACTCTAAATGTTCATTTTGATCCATTTGATAAGGGGGTTTTGAAATTGTCATAGCATTAGAAACTAAGTCAACATTAAATTCAACTTCCCGATCTAGTATTATTCCAGGAAACTCATATGGAAAACATCAGGATACTCATTTACCACTGGAACATCATTAATCTGAATAGTTCCTATGTTTTCAAAAATATGTGCAAGGTAACATTCATTTCCATCATTTAGTAGTTTATCATCCTCTTGATATGATATCAACAATAAGGGTTCATTCTTGTACACATACTGAAAGTATTTCTGAAAAGAAACTTCTTCACCTCTACAATCAATCTTATCATGGTAAATAGAGATCCAATCCATACCCAGGATAACATCAAACTCTACTCGAGGTAAAATAATAAGGATTGCAAGTAGGTTCTTTCCACGGATTAGGATAGAGATATTCTTGTAAATTCTTTTTTCCTCACTATTTCCAACATGTGTTTTTACCACAATTTCAAGAGTCATTTCTTGAGATGGAATTCCCATTTTACTAGAAAAGTTTTCAGAGATGAATAAATGTGTAGACCCTGAATCAAACAACACACTGGAATAATCTGAAAATACAAAAAAGTACCTGATACCACTTCATTTGATGGCCCAACATCTACTGAAGTAGTTGCAAAAGATTTTACCACCCCATTCTTCTTGTAGTCTAACTGCTTCTCATCACTCTAGCTCTTTGTCGGACACTCGTTTTCATAGTGGCCCATCTCATTGCACTTGAAACATTTCACTAAATGTAAATCAAATTTGGTCTTACCATCACCTTGATCATTTTCAGTGCAATCATAGGCCTTATGTCCCATCTTACCACATCGGTAGCACTTTCCATAATTCAGAAGACATTCCCCAACATTCCTTTACCACATTCATCACAAACTGGAAACATAGTTTTCTTACCATCAGACCTTTTTGAAGAATTCTTCCCTTTCTCTTGCCACCTCGGTCTCATCTTCTGTTGGTTGTTATAAAACACTTGATCATCTGCAAACTCCATTTACACATTCTGAGAACATCGAACAAGCTATTCATAACTCTTGAAATCACGAGAAGTTAAATCCCTTCGATATTTCAGCTTTAATACTGATTAAAAACAATTGATTTTACTATCAACATCTCGAATAAAATTTTAAGCATACTTTACCAATCGAGTGAACCATTCTTCATAAGCAGCCACTGAGTCATCATCTTGCCTCATTTCCAAGAATGTTTTTTCCAACCTAAGTCGAAAAACCTTCAGAAAATAATTCTCAGGAAGCATACTTTTGAAATCATCCCAGTCGAGAAAATCAATCTCATCGGTATCCCTGATATTTTTAACCAACGACCACCACTGACATGCTTCACCCTCCTAACGGTAAATTTCAAGACTATCCTTTTGATTGTCTGAACACCCCATGCCATCAAAAATCTTCTCCAGTGCTTTAATCCACCCTTCGTCTAGCATTGGGTCAGACGATCCTTTAAATGATGGGGGGTGTTGCCTCATTAAATGTTCCACCACCGACATGTTCTTCTGTGGTTGATCTGGTTGATCACGTGCATGGATACCAACACCATTTATCTCTTGAGTAAAATGTGCCATTATTGCAACAAACTGTTCAGTTCCAATTCCGACAATATCAGGATGCTGATTCAGAAGGTCATTTCCTTCTGTATGCCTTCCTAGCATCACTTCCCTGTTTCCTCTCCAGAAAACCATTCTGAACAAACATGTGTTAGATGAAGCAACATGGTAATCATAAAATGCTATATCATTTCAATTTGTCCATATAAAAAATATTCTTTAAAATCATTTAATATAATTTTAACTCCTAATGTTATCTAAACTGACCTCTAATACCAACTATAAGGCCCTAGCCTTAATCCTTACATAATCTTGAGTTATTTAAAGAATACACATTAAGGATCTTTTCAGGTTTAGAGTTTTAGATAACTAGATCATAAATCATGGATTACATTCCACATATAAACAAAGTGTTTACATAAAAGATAGTACTCATTTTTACCATCAACGGAAACATATTTAAAACAAAACATGGATTCTTTCATGATAGTTATTTGACAATATCATCACATCATACACAATTCCCTTGACCTGTGAAAAACATTTCAAAAACATGGGATGAGCATAAAAAGCTCAGAAAGGGATATAAAAGTAAGAAATGAAAATATTAGTCCATGTATTAAATCATTCATTACTCATAAAACATAAGGATTTAAACATACCTCATCAAATCATGGATAAATCATAGAAATCATAAGGCATAAAGGTAACATGAGGTATTCATAACATTCTTACATAGGGCGTAACACTCATGGTTACATTTGGAATAACCATCACAATATATTCCCTAAATCTCTTCAGAGAAACCTTAAATTTTAACTCCTTCATGTTACCCAATGAATTCGAGAGATATATCGGGCTCACTTGCCCTTAGTTTATCATGTAACCACCCGTCATAAATAATTCTCAAGAACCATAACATTATCATATCACGTAAAACATGCATATAAGAAACATAAAATTTCCATATTTCAATCACAAGTTATCAATCACACATTGATATAATAAAAACATTATCAAACCCATTTTCAGTACCAAAATAAAAGAAATGTAAAACATGGTATTAATTTTTCTTTTAAAAAAAGTTATGGCTTGTAGAGGAAGCCGAATCTCAAATAATTGTCACGGCGGTGGAGAAGTCGTTGTAGCAGCATACGTAGAACAACAAAAAATTCATTTTGTTGTTTAGTAAAAAACTTCGTATCAAAAAGATTCCTTTTGAATAATTTAAACTTCAAAGGGGTTTATATACCGTATAAAAGAAAGTTGTGTATAAAATAATATGCCTCAATGAAAGGAGATTGAGATGAAGTCCCATACCTCATGTCAGACATGACATGATCGTTCTTTAATCACCTGAATAATAAATTTGAGTTAATTTCTACATTCCTAAGAACCTTTTTCAAGTTCATTATTCCTTTTTATATCACTTCTGTTATGAACACTATGTAATTATTTAAATTAATAATGGTCGTTTTGTCGATCATTTTCACTTGAGTAAAAAATATACTCTGTATAATTACATGTTGTTCTTGTATTCATTATATCCAGAGTTATATTCATGATTTACATATCATATATATCATATATTTCTAGTATATACATGAATTTATAATATTATATAACATTTAGAGGTAAGAAATGAAATGCACCGTTCCTAGAGACGGTAAGTCGTACGTACGCATGAACACTACTTTCATTTGAATTTCATATTTTATGGAATGGAATAATAATTACAAAAAGGTATAATATAATTCTAGTATATTTTTATATATAATATCATTAACTCTAACCACTATACATCCCACATATGGAATTAATGAATCAAATCACATTGAGGGGGCGGTTGTCCGCACATCCTAAAATGTAGATATCGCGTTTACCCATAATGGAAACCATAATGGTATGACATAAATAAGAAATACAGAAGCATAAGGAAATCATAAAAATAATATATATCATATATAAATATAGTGACATCTTAATGGCCACCATTAAAGGTGATAAAAGAATATTGAACAATCATCATTTCATGAGGCAGAAATTCGTCATCCACAAAAATAGTGTGTTCTTTAACCATTAGACAGAGGTGTGTGTAAGTGTACCTAGAATAATTCTTATAAAAACATCCTATTATATTTATGATTCTGTATTTGTTACAAATTAATTGAAAAATTAGAGTTTAGGGGGTTTGAGAATAAAAATAAAACAAAAGAACATTAGAGAATACTTTACCTTTAAATCGGGTAACTCTTCTTGGTTTGAACAAAAATGGTTTCTTGAAAAGATTTCTGCCTAAGGTAAGTCTTCTAGGATGAATAGAGGGATTTGGAGAGATAAAAGGAGCAGTATTTTGCCGATCCAATGGCTTTAGAATTGTGGGTAAGGAGGTAGAGGTGGGGGCCTTTTATCAGAGGAGAGGAGGGGCACTCTTGGAATGTTATAAAATGTTACCTTATATTAAAATCAATTTATGATTTTAATGGTCCCACATTGATATATATCAAGGATAAGATGATAAGGGATCGAAATATACTCATACAATAGGACTCTAACAAGTGTTAGTCTTAGATTTTACATTATCTTTTCATTTTATTTAAGTCGTTCATTGATGAGGTAATCGCTGCATAATCAGGATGTCATAAGTAATTTAATTTATTTAATGTCTAAAAATTATAAAAAAATACATTGATAAATGAAATATTTTTATCCTTCCAATGACTATTTATATCCTAAGAGATCATTTATGTAGAAAAGATTAAAATATTTTTACTCAGGTGATACATTCTTTAGTTATATTCTCCTTTCTTTAAAAATATAAAGATAAAGTGTCACTTTCACCAAAAAGTGATCCCATGGGGTCCCTATGTTTGGAACACGACATCCCATGGTCGGAAATGACACAACTAGTAGCATTAGGACACATGTTGGGGTTATTTTTTATTTTTATGATATTATTTTATTATCCTTAACTACCCCATTACTAATTAATCATAATAATTAAAGATAATTACTGTCATTACTATTCATAATGTTCGAAAACAAAAGAGTCATAATTACATAATTTGGACACTCTGATTCCAAATATAAAATCCATTTTACCTAATTTCAAACATAAAAATTGAAATAATTAATTCGAAAATAATTCCCGTTGTCAAAACAAATAGTGGGTTTTTTGAAACAATATCTATGAAAAGATTGGCACTTGTTTATTCCCAATTCCAAAGTGAAATTAAATCTAATGACCTCCATTGGTTTAAATGGAAAAAATATATTCTAATTACACTTTAAAAAAATTAAAAAGATAATCTAACCATATAATTAAATTACATGAAAAAGTAGTTTTGAACTAAAATGCAGTATTTTTCACTATTAAAAAAATGAACATTGTCAGAAAAATATTAAAAATTAATAAAAAGTAAATTTCAATATCCCAATAATAAAAAATATGATTATTTTGACAAATAGGGCTTATAAAAGTTTCAAAAGATTGATTTATAAAACATGTTTTTCCATCAAAAGGAAGTAAAAAAATCTTTTAAAAATATTAGTCCATTCCATGCTTATGATTTGATTTATTCTCATTTTAGGCCTCTAAAACACTATCTAATTAATAAATAGACATAGATCAGAATATCTATTATTCATTAAAAACGAGGGATGTCACACATAAAATCATTTATAGAATATCTTGACACATTTTTTTAATTTGAAACAACCTATTATTAACCAAGGTCATTTATTCACATGTATATTAAATTAATTAAATACTTTTTTTAATGAAAATGTAAATTATCCTAAGCATGTCCTCGAGGAGTGTTGTAACCAAGTGTACATCAAGGCCCATTTTCATGTACCAGGATTCACCAGGTCATTCCCGAAAATCCTTGTCATAGTTTTCACTCCTATTTCCATATATACTAAAGCCGCCTCTACCTATTCATATTCAGATAAGGATGTATTGCTTAGAAAAAAACATAATATTTAAATGAAATTTTTTTTTGACGTTCTTCTATATTAATTCTCAATGTCTATCATTGAGCAATGTTTTTTCTAATCATAGTTTTTTTCTAAATCAATCTTCCATGGTTTTTAATAAACTTCTTATGATACCCATTATAGTGCCCTGACCCCAGTTACCCAGATTCGGTGGATTATTAAATAACATTAGCATCATACATGGAATAATTTCCCGAAATACCGATCAGTTTAGTAGCCTTGCAAGTACTATATACACTCATATATTTTACATTACATCATGAAATAAAAACATCAGCAATATTTCATCCCGTATTTAAAAACACATATTTCTTTGGCCTATCCCTACAGGTTAAGCATTAAATACTTTTTCACAATTATGAAAAAAATAACATAGAAAGGGGTGATCTCAGATGCTCAGTAAGGATACCAATATAGCAGAAAATTTCATAAATAATCGTAAACATTTAAGGCAACGTATAAGACTAAAAGAGAAGCCTTTTAAACATAATCATCAGTATAATATGGAAAAAATAAAATCAAATAATACCATTTACATATTCACGTGGATCTTTTCCTAGTCGAATAATCACATGAAATATCAATTACAACTTTTATAATGATGGATTCTTAATTCCAGACTTCATAACCACATATTCCAGGCCTTGTATCAATACTATAAATAAGATATTTTCTAGGCCCTGTGCCAAGGCACTAGTTTGTCTCGTGAGATCCACTCATTCATCAAGGAGCTATAGCAGTCTCCTCCCTTCACTTACCATGTAAAATGAGTTCATCATATGAAAAGGTTTAAACATAACATAAACATCCTTATTAAAACTAGCATATGAAATGTGAATACTTTATCTATAAACCAATAATGGTATAAAAATAACACATCCACAATCCAACATATCACAAATCGTGAATAGAATATGAATTATTTGTATCATAATAAATCAACATTGATCAAGAATAATATCTCATAGAAGATTTTGACATAGTTGAAAATGATCATTGAAAATATTTGAGTGAAATATCACTTTTTTCTGAAAACATTTAAAAGACTCATTGTTTATCAAAAAGATGTTTAAAATAGATTTTTCAATCAATGTGTCCCATTCCACATTGAATATTTTGAATGGAGTTAACATTTTAAAACATTCATGTCCATATAAATAAATCCTTAAACCCAATTTTAAAACAAGGTCATTAATGATAATGATTTGGAAGAATAATTTTTTAAAACATTTAAAAAGATATTTTAGTTAGAGTTTCTACCCAAATGAGAGACTCTTGAATAAAAATAATTGAGGTAATAAAAAAATATTATATCAAGAGAATAATGGGATAGATGATAGAAATTTTCAAAGTACATTATATACATCATATAAAAGTGAATTGGTGTATAAAGACAAAGAAGTCTCAATGCAATATAAATTGAGATGAAATCCATTATAAAGACCATATACATATTTTAAAGTTGAATCAATGACATAATTATGTGTTTCAAATATAAATAAACTCAATAAGATTGGATATTTAGTGTAAAACAATTTTAGGACATTCAAACATATTCTTGTAAAAACAACACCAATGACTTGGATGTTTAACTCAAAGAATGTGAATTGAGTTAAGAATACTCTTATCAAGTTCATATAAATTACTTAAGAAATTATCAATGGAATGATTATGTGTATCAAAAGTATATCCACTTAAATTGGAGTGTAAATTAATAAATAAATAATAAATTTTGATCCCACATGTAAGCATGGATTAAAAATAATTCATGAAGAAAGCATAAAGTCTAATGAGTGGAAATTGAAAATGAATATTCCATTACCAATTTAGTAACTTACGAAACATACACCCCATGAATGAGGATCATACAATGAAGATGTAAATATCGATAAATTAAATTATAAAACTTTTTGAATACAATCATGGGTAGTACATACACCACATAATAGGAAATAGTGTCTAATAAAGCTTGAATATCTCCAGAATAAAAAGTGTGATGAAAACCCCTAATCACATTGTAATCAATAGAGTTATATGAAAAAATGTTAATAACCACCATATGAATCACAAAATACAATGAATATAAATAGAATAATGATAATATATATCAAACAAGGATAAATATTGGGTTATTTCAATATTGATGTTTTGGAAATAAATTGGGAATGGTATGATGTGTTCCTTAAAACAACTATTTCGAGAGATATCCATTGTATATTTACAGTGAAAATCATGGATAGAGTATTTGGATATTTTTGGCTAAGATAATTAGCTACTTTGGTTTTCATTTTTCGATGGTTATGAATAGAGAAATTGTAGTTCTTAATCTTCCCTCACAATCTTTTTTAATACATGTTAAAATCCTTATATGTAATTATAGAAATTAGAATCTTATAATCAATAACTATGTTATAATTATGACTTTAGATGTATTTCCAAAACAATCAATGTAAATATCATATATGGTTACTCCATATTATCTGACGGGTAGTTATTCTCAGTCTTATTAAATATCCATGAGGAATATATTGTAATGTTTTTATTCTAGAGGAGAACACATCACAAGTAATTCATTGAAGAATCAATTTATATCAAAACATATTATCAAAATTATGGTATTGTGAGTACATGTTCTGTAATTAGCCTCATTATGACTTGCATTAATCATTTATCATTTTCTTACATCAAGAAAACATAATATATTTTTATAATAACATGATTTCTGGGCTATAAAATGATGATAAAATCATAAAAATGGTTGTAGTTCCATTATAATCAACAAAACTATAGATTTATATTAAAATATTATGTTTGGGAAATTCCACAATTAGAACATTATTTTATGGGTCCATAAATGTCTCCTCAAACATGATCGTGTTCTCAAAAAATGTTAGTTTCTATATTTAAATTTCCCAACTACCTAACATATCATACATTTTCTCTATTTTTAATAATTCCATCACTATCCTTATATTCTCTTCATGTTCCTCATTTCTCTTAGAGTAAATTTTAAAATCATTAATAAAAAGTATCAAGAAACAACAAGGATGTATAAAAATACTATATTATGAATATCTGTGAATGTCATTGGGGGGTCAGTATGTCCAATGGGAATCATAATGATATCATAGTGACCATGCCTTATAGACATGGTTTTCTTAGGGGTATCTATTTTATTTTCTTTCAGATGATGATATCTTAAATTTATATCCTCTTTTGAGAAGTAATCATTTCATAGATGATTCGTAAACAAGTCATCAATACTTGGTAGGGGATACATATTAATCATGATTATCTTCTTATGATCTACATAATCGATACATGGCCTCATTGATCCATAATAATTTTTATAAAAAAATACCTAAACCACCACAATGAGATGCTCAAGTGTGTATAAACACAATATCCAAATTATGTTTTAGTTTTATTTTTATCTTATACTGTCTAATATAGAACATTCTCTTGGCGAATTTGCAGATATGTGTAGATAAAAGAATAATCTATATTGACAACACAACCACAAAAATAGTGGAAGGTTTATGTAATTATTTTGTAAATATTTCTATAAATACCATTACTATGGTAATTTCCTCATGGTTGATGTATTTATTCAACCAAACCATTTATGAATGGTTTTATTCTTCACATGGTGTCACGATACCCATCATTGATGATGTTTCTAAAAGCGATTCATGATATTCCTAGTGTTTATAAAATGTAATTTGTATGGTTTGGGATTTGAAAATAGATTTCATTTTTCTTAAAAGTTGATGTGTTATCAATATAAAGAGAGCCTCTCCATACCTATTAATGAATCAATTTACAGTAATGGATGTCTTTCAAGATTGGTTGAAGAATCATCCCACATAAAAAATAAGATAATTTTCCATCCCACGGGCTGTAATGATAACAAACTTGTTTTTTTCATTTAAATATATACATAATTAAATCATGTATTTGATTCAATAGTTATAATAAATTATTAAGATATAAATGAATAAAAATCACAGAAATAAAATTACATTTATCCATTCATGAGTTAATTGGATGGGTATATTGTAAGAATTCATTGTCACGTTCCACCTCAGATGTGGTAATGGTATAGGATTTCCCTTTCCCATTATTTATTTGGCAGGTTTTGATACAAATTATGCTCAATAGACCATGGTTTTTGAAAATATATATTATAGTTCTCGTGAACCCTATATTTGAATCATTACATTGTGGTAAATGCATTTAGATGTGTCCCCATTTTCTCTATCATTTTGGATGGATCATTCATATCTCTTAGATATTCATGATTTTGGTGGCCTTATCCTCCGCACATGAATAATTTCTCTACCCCTTAGTGAAATTTCCCTTGATTTTTATTTCAAATAATTTTTTCAAATAGGTGGTTGGATCCTCTTTCTTGATTTTTCATTTTACCCACAATATTGAAAAACTAATCTCCACTACATATCAGCATAAACATCGGACCATTTCCCTAATTGTATCTGAACATTGAGATAAAATATACTTACTTCTTCATAGAAAAAAAATATTAGATACATTGAGTATTTAATATATATATTTAAACCAAAAATCAATAAATACATTTTTATATAACTATTGATAATAAATACATAGGAATATCATTCAATCCATGTGTTTCTTTCTTCAAAATTAATGATGTATTCACATTTCTATTTCATCGTCTATAACATGTATCTATCCATATTTTTTCAAATAGTAATAAATAAATATTTATTATTTATTATTTTATTAATATATTCTAGCTACCTATCACCAATTTCATAATTTATCATGTTCTTCCGTCCCATTTTTTTATACAATAAAAATGAATTGAAAAAACATAAATAAAAAATGAATAATAAAATAGTCTTATATACAAAATAATTTTATATTAATATATTGTGTGATGCATTAATTTATACTTTTTTAATAATTGAATGTTATAGGATTACTACCTATACATATACATTTACATAAGGTCTCCATATTTTTTTAAATTATAATCCAAAAATTCACTAAACCATTAGTTGATACCTACATTTGTGAAACAAAATATTAATGCATGACTATTTTTTTATTTTTAATGATATACAACATAATATAAATACAATCCATAATTTGATGTTTTAGTGTATAGGGAATATTATTTTGATACATCAATTTTAAATAATATAATTTAAATATTACATAAATTATTATTCTTTATACATAGATTTATTTCATGATACCCAAATTAGTGTTTTCCACCTAAGGATATATATAAATGAAATGGATGAGATAAAATCAAAATATGGGGTTGAAAAATGGACATAAATCAATAGTGAATTGGATTTCATAATTAATATCATATTTTCATAAGTATAATATTATCATCAACACTCTAAGGGAAACATTTTATAAAGGAATAAATTGTGGAATTTGAATAACAATGAAATTTCATAGAATGGTATAATAACTAGCATCAGTATTTGATGATGAAGAAGACTGATACTGATCTCAAATTGGATTTGATCAAATGATTCATTTTTAATTTAGATTTTAGGATTTAATAGTTTTGAATAAAAAACTATTTACTATAATGTGAATTAGTTTTTTTCTAAGAAACTATATGAAATGTATAAGGGTACATGGGATAGATTATGGGATCTATGGATCTTATATAGAGAAATGAATAATGCGTACATCAAGTCCGACTATAAGGAAATGAAGGATATTAGAGAAAATAACTATTAGTTTAAGGATGGATCCTATTCAATGTTTGAAGAGGATGAAAGGATGCTAGCTAAGGATAATTTTGAAGGTATTATTGTTTGAATATATATCATATATGGTAGTGTAAATATCAGTTTTTCTAGGGATGGATAAATTATATTAAACATGGATTTTATAGTTATGGAATAAGATAATGAGGAGTTATATACTAATACAAAAAACAAAGTGATCAAATAATCATTATCTATTTTCTACCCAGAGATATTCCCATGTCTATAATGATTTATAGGTTATACTTACTTGGATTCATGGGATATATTTAGTTAAAAGTAGGCTAAATCAATTCATTATTTTATTATAGGTGGGTTCTCATTAAGGTGACTTAGGATTCAAATTTGGTGTCAATATTGATTGTAATGGATCACATTAACTAGAACAGTATAGAAATATATTTCGATGAAACTAATCTTATAATACTCTTTATATATACCCTAATAGAATACATAACTGGGTATTGGAAGACAATATTTCAATGGAAGAACATGATTTTACAAGGGGCTAAATAATTCTTGTGGAAATCATCATTTACAAAGAAATAGTGGTTGACATCAACCAAAAGGGTCTAGGATCTAATATCATGATTAAGGTTTAAATGGGAAATTATTATGAAAAAAGTGATTGGTGTATCATCGTTATGATCATGATACCCATTAGGTTAATGGAATAGTGTTTTGTTTTATTTTTCATATGTTATTATCCACAATGAATTTATATTTTGAATATGGGGAGGAACATTATATTGTTAAAGAATATTTGTGGAATTAGAAAGAGTGATGTGGTACCACCTAGTATCTTTATCATCTATCAATTGGTACTCTTTAGAAACCTACAATGTTATTTTGGTGATATGATGATTCAATGTTATTAAAAAAAATATCTTTAGGTTTGGTATTATTTCTCACCTTATATTACTTGAATATAAGTTGTTTTTCATCAATAGAAGGAAAAGGATTGTTTTAGGGTTCCATAAGTCAATCTAAATTTACAGTTAATTGAGTGGGTATAGGATAACCACATTAAAAGTCCCTGTGTATATCCAAAATTATGTGCGCATAGGTGGATTACATTCATTCATGAAAATTTATGAATTCAATGGGGGAACCATATAAAAGTGTGTCTTGGAGATACCATTTTCTATGAAAGTATTAAGATTTTTTTATTTGATAAAATTGTTAATAATATAACAACACACATATTAAATTAATGAATATATTTCTTTCATTTATAGAAAGCACAAAATTATTGAATTGAGTTCTCACATCCACTCTAATTTAAATCATATCATTAATCTCGGAATCGAATTGAATTAATAAAATTTTTTATTGTAATTTATTTATAAATTTTATTGGGATGATAATCGTATAGGTTGGGTTTATTGGGCCTTTGGGGAGGTCCGTAGTGGTAGATATTTGAATGGGTTGATTTCAGTGAAATTTCATATTCCATGAAAATAATTTAGGTTAGGCTTCCCTAGGTAATTATTGATGGGTGGATGCCTTTAGAGAAATGTATAAATGATTGGTACATTAATGATTGGTGAAGATGGGGTTGTTTATCACGGAGATAATCATTCATCATGAGATGTATGATTCAATAACTAGTCATTTTGAGGGATATGGAATGATGGGTAGTTGGTTTTGGAGAGATCCGGAAATGGAATTATAAATATACATGTGATATTTTGTACATTTTCTTATTACATGTTCCTAAAATTTCATTTATATGGGTTATATTATGCATTGATATCACTAGGATGAAACTTTTAGTGTAATATGAATCCCTACATTAAACCATTTTCTTGGTTGATATGAAGGACCTGTGGGTTTATTTTTGAAGGATGGTTTTTTTAAGTGAAGAAGAATTATGTTCACGGATCATGGATGGTCAATAAATGAGTGAATGGGAGCTTATGATCTGAAATCCCGAGATAAAGATGAATTATATTTTTTTAATTAATTTTTGAGGAATATATCTATACCCATATATGATAATGATTAAAATATTTTATTTTACCTAGCCCCTCAGTGATGGTGTTTCATGAACCCTTTCGAAGAATCATTAAAACAATTCTATTTATATTTTTTTTAGAAACATCATTGTTGTAATTGGACAATGGATGGGGATTTAAATATTGGTAGATAAAATCTATCACATTCTATATTATTATTTATAGTTATTGATCACCATTCTATTGAATGTATAATATAAAAACATGTTTTTTAATGCAGTGTGGTAGGGTTTTTGGGAGGCCAGAAAAAAGTGAGAGGGATGGCCAAGACCTTCTTCATATCCTGGTATCATGGTTACGGTGAATGAATTTGTGTTTGGAAAGGGTTACCACGATTATGTTGGATGTTTTGTAGATTTTATTTGAATCAGTAATCTATAACATGGATTTAATTATGAGGATTTATAGTCATCTCCTTCAGGGTTTTAGGTTAAGTGGGTCCTTCTATTTTTGGTCCAGAAATGAATGTTGATGGTTCTTATGATATTGGAGAGATGAGGGAGTAGTCTGGTATGGGATGTTAATGAATTGATTGATATTTCCATAAGAACCTATAGTGTTTTTGGAAACTCTATTAGGTAATATAAAAGGGAAAATGATGATGGTCACTCATTGTGTTAGACGTATAACATCCAACACCCTTTGGTGGAGTCATACAAAAAATATTGGATTTATATCCTAATGAATGTATAATCATTCCATGGGATCTGATCTATTTCGTCCTAATATTCAATACTATCATTTTATTATGCATGATGAATGGAATCTCTTTGAAGGAGGGAAATTTTGTTGCTGAAATCCTTTCTAGAAACGAGAGTTGAATTGATAACCCTATTCTTCATCACTATATCATCTCATTTCTTATTATCCAAATATGTGTTATTTGTAGTATTTCCTTTATATTTCATTTAATTCACCTCCTAGGTGACATTGGACATTTTTGAGAAAAAATATAATTTTTGTGTATGAGAAACATCATAACATTCATAAAATACCAAATATAGTTGTAAAAAATCTATCATCATGTTCACACATAATATATATGTGTAAATCTCAACGTCATCATTGTGAACAATGATACGATACTTTTAGCACATAATATATACTATATAATGATATATATAATATTACCTATTGAATTATATGGTTATATAATTCTGGGGCCACCCATCACATTCTAAAATGCTCATAACATTTCATTACATATCTAATGGAAACAGTCATAGTAATTAAATAAACCATGAAAATGAATGAGATTTATAAATGATTTCACATATCAGACATCATTAATTGAAATTTAGGATTCTCAATTGAATATGGGAGACATTATGTTGAAATAATATATAATTTCCCACATTAAAAATTGATACTAATCAATAGGAATCAAGATATGATTTTGAAATTGAAATCATTTTAAAAATGCATTATATATGGCCTAGAATACATTTCTGAAGGGTAAAAACTTGTGTATCCAAGAAATAAAAGATAAAAAATATTTAATGATAATATTTTAGATATTGGAAGAATATTTCTATGTAAATAAATGATAAATTAAATATAACCCCAAATAATGTGTTTGGGTTAGAGAATCCTTTTACATTAAATCATTATTTATATCATCATTATTTTTCTTCATGAATAATATACATGGATTTATTAAAATATTTATTATTAAGATAATTAATATTATTTTTTCTCTATTTTTACATTATAATCTTTTAATTATATTCCATAATTGTTTTTATAAAAGGGAAATCATTTTCATTCTATGTTTTTCTTAAAATTTACAATTTTTCTTTTATTTATTTATTTTTGATCAAAGTATTTTATACGTTAGTAAAATAAATTCAATAAAAATGGACTAAATTTATTCATAAATTTATATATCACAAATAATTTATTATAACATTCCATAAGGTTGGTCATATAGAATGAATTGAAAACATCCTCACTGGTGTTTAAAAAATCATTAATGAGACATTGTCTAAACAAGGTAAATGAGTTTTACGAAACATTCATACATCATAATTATAATTGTTAATATAATTTAATATCGTTAATATTTTGATAACATAGTATTTAAATTATAATATAATATTTTCTTCTCAATGGGATAGAGAAAAAGTACACAAGATGTGGAAAACAGTAAGGAGAGTTGTTGAAAACATATCATATTCTCACTATTTCTTCGATTATACGACACTAAAATTACCTGATGATTGGATTTGGATTACATTAAAACATACATATGTATTAAAATAGTCATGAATGAGAGAATATATGTAGTTTTTTTCATTATTATCTTAGGTATGAGAGGTTTTATTACGGGAATATTATGGATTCTTTATACTTATGGAGAGGGTTATTTTTATAATACAATATTGAAAAAAATGTATATTGTAGCTAAATGTGTAATAGTTGTATTTTAGACATAATGAATCATATATAAGTATATTAAATTTTTTTAAAGTTAAATACCTTAATAATGATAAATCAATAGTTTAATAAAAATAATATTGGATGAAAAGGAAAATTAATATTTTTGTCATATAATATAGAATTTAGAAATTGGAAAATAATTTTTATAGATTGTTAAAAAATTTCATGGAAATTTTTTTATTAAACTAAAATTATCATTTATTAAATTTTGCATCTTCATTATAGAGGAACCATCCCTATAATTAATTAAGTCATTATTACATAATGGTTTGGGTAATTCAATATATTCTATCCATGAAAAACACTTTTTTTATTGACTTAAAAATAAGAGGAATTTCATTAAATTAGAAATGAATAACTCTTGTAATATTTTTATGTATGATTTAAAATATTTCATTATTCTTAATTTTTTTATAACATAGGTCATATTTATTTTTTATAAAAAATTATCATTTTTTAGAAAATACAATAAATATAGTTTTTTAAAATTGTTCTCATTTTTTCAGTGAGTATTGTTATCATGATATATATATTAAAAAATAATATTGTTATTATTTTCTATTTTGTAACAAAAAATATTATTAATCTTAAATATTATTATATTAAAATAAATTTTCTATTCAAAATTTCTTGTTATAATTCCAAACGGTCTTGTTATTTTTTCCAATGGAGAGGATCATATTCCAGTTGCCACATTAAAACATAAATATCCATCGAACTATTCCAACTATTATCATAATTTCTATAAAAAAATATTTATTCCTTCATTAATTATTCACCTCAGTTCATCAAAATGATTTACAGTTCCATTTTAGTGAATATAAACTAGTTTTCTATCATTTTATTTCACTTATATAGTTTTGGCCACTGGTAAATGATTGTATTTTATTGTAATGATCCAAAATGTCCCATTCCCCATTTAATAATTTATATTATTTATCATTTTTTATTGTTTGGAATTTTCATGGAATTAGTTTTGGGGAAAAATAAATATATTAATTAATTATATTATTTTTTTGTTTATTTTTTAGTGAAATGTGTATAATACTAATATAATATAACAAAATAGGCATTACTTATAGTAATAAATGAATTAATAATTTTTGTGTCCTTAAATTTAGGTATATAATAGTGTATTTATAAGATCATAGCAGAAAAAATGGTATTTTTTATTTTTTAATCTTGATGTATATTATGACGTATAATAAAGGATGGATATATAATTGTATGAAAATATTACAACCTTTACCCATTCAATAAAAAAATTAGAAAAAAATTACCATGGATTTCATTTTTAGACAACCCAAAAAATCTAAATAGAACACAATTGTAAAAATGAACAATTTTTTTGATGTTTTATAGGAAGACATTAATATCATTTGTAAATAAATATTTAATTTGTATCTTATGTTCATTTTTTGATTTTTTCTGGAATGATTTATTTTTAACTGAATAATGAAAAATAATTATTTTTTATTGACGATTTTTTCTCAAATTACATAAATTTAAATTTCCATATTTTTTTGAATTTTATATTTAAGTAAAATTGGTATAATTTACGAAATTTTATATGTCTATTTAAATATGAATAATTTTTAACTTGATTTTTATTTTCAATGATTTTTTTGAATACAAAACATTACTCAAGATAATATATATCATTGATGTTTAGCATTTATATTTAAATTGACTTATAATAAATCTAAATAATTAATATTCAAAATTTTTTACATATTTATAATCTCGAGGCTGAATTTTTATAATAAGGTCACTATTAATTTTTTTCATTAAGTATAGTAACCATAGTAATGATTTTATTGCTCAATAAAGGGAAAAGTGTTTAAATAATGGGGTATGTCTCTAAAAACACTCTATGCCATGAAAATATTGAATTTTATGAGTGTGTTTGGGAAATATATATTTTTTAGGAGTGAAATAATTATTTTTATAATATTATTTTGAATATAAAAACTATTATTGACTTTAAGAACAAAAATTAGGTGTATTGATATTAAAAAATATTTTAGGGTCTTATTATATCACGGTGTTGTTCGAAAGTTCTATTTTGTTTTTAATATAAAGAAAATTATTAAAAAAATAAAAGAAAAACTCATTTAAAAAAACTTATTAGATTATTTCATGGTGAATTGGTTTTAATTCATATATCATATAATTTTATAAAAATAGTTTTTATTATTATTCATGTACATAAATTAAATATAATTTCCACCACATATTGATTTTGAATACCATAAAATGAATTCCAAATATTGTATCATTATTTAATTTCTTTAATTTCCCATTTAATTTTCATACATATATTTATTTTTTGATAGTAACATCTCATGTTTTCTTCATTAAAATTAAATAGGCTTAAATGGTGTAAAATAAAGAGATAAGAATTATGATGTCTACTAATACTATATAAATGTTATTATATATGTTTATTTAACCAATTCTGAATGTTACCGATGAATATTGGGCTCCATAGTGTGGCTAGATCACTAATAAGACCTTATATTATTTTATGTAATTAAATAATTATAGGTGTGACACCCCCTATCTTTTAAAAGGGTTCCATTTATCCTCCCTTCATCACACATCTTGGGAAAATTTTATCAAACATTTTGTACCCAAATTAATTATATTATTCTCTCCCAATACCTTATATCTAGTTTTAATATACTAATACCATATTATTTTGGATCAATATGTATACCAAATGTGGAATCTCAAAGAAGAGTAAATCTTCCTGGGTGAATCATCTAAAGATTATGAATTTTTGTACTTCCACTAAATCTAATGTATCATTACTAACATGGTTAATATATGTTTAAATAATAATAATATGTAATTAATATTATGTTAAAACCATTCTATGTATATATTTAATCAAATAATAAATTATGATATCCCCCAGGTATAGGTTTGGACTTCCACCTCCACACTAAGAGATGATTTATTTTCTGTCACCATTTTTTAGTGTAGGTTATCATAATAACAGATTAATGGAAACTAATGTCATGATAATTAATTTTTTATTATAATATATTATATATCTTCATATATAATTATATTTTCAAAAAATGTTAATGCCTCACTTATGTAGGTTTATTCTACCATCTCGATGAGAAGATGTGGTTCATTTTTTGATTTCCATTTTATATAGATTGTAATAAAGACAAGTTTTATGAATATAAATATATATATATATATATTTATATATTTGTATTTGTATTTTTATGATATAATAAATATTATTTAATTCTGAATTCTATTTTACCTTCCCTTCATTCCACTAGTCGGGGAATGGAAACATCACTCAAGTGTACATACCTACTACTGACTCCTTAAAGTTATAAATTTTATTTCCCATCACTACATTATATATATGGTTTAAAACTATATATAATGAAAAAATAAGATAATTATATCAATATTATTATTTTATACATAATGAAATAAAAAAATCTACGCATATTAGAAGCATTAAACAAAATCCCACATGTATAAAAGAATAATATTTATAAAAATGAGGATTTTATTGAAAAAAATAGTTAAAAATAAAAATTGTAAATTATAATTGAATGATAAATATTAAGTGCCATATAAATATATTTTTTAGTTAAATTATAATATATATATATATTCATTATCTAATATTTTTAGATGTGTATTATGTTGTATGGTACATGGTGTCAGGGTTTACTGTTACAGATCTTTTTAAGACATATTACATATTCAACAATTGACACTTTTTTTAGTTTCTTATATATTAAAAGAATTTATTATTACATAATTATCAACCAAATTATATATTTTTTAATAATACAGTGATTTTTATATCTTTTGTGAGGTTTTTCCAAAGACTACCAATGTTGTATAAGATTTTAATTACATTTTAATTTATTTTTGATATTTTCTATGATACATTTAAATTAATAGAAATTATATAGATAATTCACATTAAATAACATCTATTTTCAGATCGAATAGTTATTCTAGGAATTCTAGGTACTAGTTAAATTTTACACCCTTAGGAAAAAAATATGATTGAGGGTTTTTTTAATGAAAAACTATCCTTTTTCCTCTTTACCGGACATTTTCATTCATATCCATAATCATCACAAATTATTTTTTATTTCTAATACATTAAGTGTCTAAAAATGTATTTTTTTCATTACCATTGATAATATTTATATTTTTTTCAATGGCATAATTTTAAAAAACAATTTCCAAAATGTCTTTTATAAAAGTTCACAAATTTTCTAAATGAATATTCTCTTTAAATGTATAAAGTAAAAACTTTTCTTCCCTTATTCATGAACATTATTTTAGTTATTTCATACATTAAATATTTACCTGTTTAATTTCAATGTAAACAATTTTATTAATAAACATTAATTTTTTAGTTTAAAATAACACAAAAAGAGTGGGAAATGTTTCTCATGGTATCAATAAAAGGATTAAACGATCTTTTTATGGTAATTTTCATCTATGGACAATAATGGAAGTTTACTTATGTTTAATTGGGTATATTCTATTACTATGTAAAAAAAACATGTCTTTAATATATGATGATGATAGTCATATAGTTATTATATGAATTTTATTTCACTTCCTTGGGACATATAATCTATAAGTGGATTATGAAAGATCTTAAGATATTATCCAGTTCATTTCACTATAGGGCTTGGTATTATGTGATGTTGACACATCTCGGAATATTTTTTCCATTGGTTATTTTATGAATATATTGTGAATGTTTTTTGATATATTGAATAAAATATGAATAGTTCTTATTATGTGATGGGAGGTTTCATCATAAATCAGGATGGGTTGTTATGTAAAATTAAGATCATGTGTTGGTAAGTTATAAACCAAGGATACTTGGATATGTTATAAAATAGAGAAGGGTGGGTCCATTATAACCCTGCAATTTATTATCTAGGAACTAATATTTCTTGAGATAATATGGATCAGAATGGGGTGTTAAACATGTTCTATATGGGACACTATCAACTATTATAGTATTGGAAGTGAAAATTTTCTATGGAAATGATTAAATGGGGAATTAATATGGAAATCATTAAATGGGGAATGAAGCCAATCAACGTTTATAACCTTGAATGTAATCAATAATAATAGAGAATATTTTTTATTCTTATGTAAAATCCCTAAAAATATTTATTATTCTTTTTTTATATTCTCATGGATCATGAATTTTAATTGATGATTCCAAACTATTATGAAACATATATTTTGTTTTGATAAATCCTTATACGATGATTCTTGATTAAATATATTTGACTTATTTGATATGATTTTTATATGATATGATCATGTATTTCACTTTTATTATTACCTTATTTTTATTTATAACCATGGATTGATATCTCCAATTTTTACCCATACTAGGAATCTAGTTTCTACCACTATTTATATTCAATACCAAAACTCATTAACAATGGATAAAAGAAAGGGATTTATAAGAAGTGTATTCATTGAGAATAAAATTATTATTAATAATGATGATCATTCATGAAAAAAGATTATTATGAATATCATCTCTAAATACATTGTACCATCCTGGTTCAAGGGTATGTATCTTAATTTATGTATTTAATATTCATCAAAAATGATATAATATTTATCTATAAAACACCTTGGCCATTTTACCCCAATAAATATAAAATAATTTAAGAAATCTAGAATTTTAATGATAATTTGGGTATGGTTTCCCATAAAATAATCCATATAATAGTTTATCTCTTATTTTATGTATGATACTCCTTCAAATGTCATTGATTTCTAATATTACACGGATAATCATTAGTATTTTGGGATGTTTTTTTATCACAATCAATAAGGGAAAATGACGAGTTAAATGTTATAAAATCTGGATGAATATCATTGTATTTTTTAGACCCAATACCCCTTTTTGTTTTAATTGAATAGGTATGAATACTCACTATAGTTGGGTTAAATTTTTACTACTTCAAAAAAATATAAATTTATTTCACTTCTAATTCAAAAATTTATTAAAATAATTTATCACTATATAAAATTATATCTCAATATTTATAATTAAAAATACATTTAAAATTCAATACTCTATATGTTATACTATTCACAATATATCCAAGAATACACATTTAACAAATCGTGATTAAAACATTAGATATTTAGTATTAGTATAAATTTTATTATACAAATACACCCCATAGTAAATTTATAAAAGTATTCCCTTACTCAATTACTAATATCATATAGTGACAACTCAAATATTCATTAATAAATTCTACTGATAATGTAACAAGTAGTAAGAGATGGTTTACCTCATATTTTTATATGTAATTTTAAATATTTTGATATTGTAATTCATTGTTTCTGCTAATTAATTTTTTTTCTACTAAATCATTTTTAGAGCTATTGGTTAATTATATGAATGTTTAATAACATTCATATAATGAAAATAATTTAATCTTTTAATGAAATAATTCCACCTATATAAGAATGATAAAATATTACTTTACCTATTCTATTGACTGTATTATTACATTGAATATTTCATAAACATGAGAAAAGATCAAATATTTTTTGAAATAGATAAAAACATCTACTAAAACAATTGAAATTTATTATATTATACCTATCATACAGATGTTTCAATTAAAGTTTCATCTCACAAATATTTGGATGATTTAATCCTAGTAGGTGTCAATTATATTGAATAATATTAAATACTTCCAAAGTCATATTTTATTACACATTTACATCACATTGTCTAATTAAATTTAAAAATAAATGAGAATAAAATTATTTATTTACATTAATTAATTATAAGTAATTTGTTCTAAACAATCATGCCACTAATTCAAAGCCTTGATAAAATAATATAAACTATTTTAAGTCCAATTAATAAATAGTTGATACCACATGTTACATGAATAATGCATTCTAAAATAATAATACCCTATTAAAATATTAACATTCATAACTCCAATGAAACATGAAAACCATTTTTATATAAGAAGAAAAAATAGATAAAATTTCTATTATTCCTTAGTAAAAAAACATTTAAAAGAACCAAATTCACTATAGAAGTATAATAAATTTCTATGATCACTTGACTGATATAGAAATTCATGAAATATTATGAACATGTAATTATTTTGGGATGTTACTCTAAATTTAAAATTGTAATAAAAAAATCCACACAAAAAATGAATAATAGATATAGAATCATGACCCTATAGTTCTACTATTAATTTTATATTTACAACAGATATCACAATGGTGAGATTATCAATAGGCACAAAATATTCCATTTTTTTATTTCATCTTCAGATAATATATACCTGGAAAAATTCTATTTTTTATTTATTAATAAATAAACCCTCATATTCCATGATGTTACTAGGATTCCAATACCATGGTTTTACAATGTATTACATTTTCTATATCACCTAGATGATCCACTGGATATGAGTAATTGAAAATAATCATCCCACCACCTGAAATTGATTAATTTTTTAATTTCTATGTATGAAATTTTTATGTGAATAGTTCCCCAAACTGATATTTTCTTCCAAATTAAAAGATGACTCTTTAATAGAATCTATAACCATATACTCTGCTTTTATTCAATGTAATTTTTCATATTTTTCAAATTATATAAAATTTTATTTCATGTTATTTCAAATTACTATTTCTTTATATACAAGTGTAAACTTATGAATAGTGTTTTCCCATTGGAAAAATTCAAATAACACCACATATTTGAAACTCTAGTTGTTCAAAAAAGGGAAATCATGAACAAGAATCCATATTGTGTTATTATCAACCATTTTAAATATCAAATACATAGGAAAAAGGAAATTTATTCTTATATTATTATTAAAATTTTGAACTTAATTTATAATATGTTCAATACTGCCCATGAAATATTAATTTATAAAAGTTGAAGTAATGTTTTTTTTGAAATCACGTTGAGAGTATATCATCGTGAAAGATGTTAGTTTTCTTCTCACTACTTTTTATGTGTTCTAATATGGATGAATTTATATATATTGGGTGGATAAATAAATAAAATTACTGTATATCTAGAAAAATTGTCTAATATATCATCTAAACTAAAAGTAATAAATTGAAATTGAATTTCATATGTTATTATTTGTTTCAAAAAAATTATCAATATGGACCACATCTTGGTTCACAGAGTCAATGAGTAAAAATCCATCACATTTGAAAAATATGTTATATTTTTTTAAAATTTTGAGGAATATAGTTGTGTTTAATGATGTTTAAGGACACAATCATTAAGGAATTTGTCCCTCATAAATAAAATTTCATATATAAATTTTATCCATTGATTTATTTTCCATTAAATAGTAAATTGAAGTAACTGTTATAGAAACATTTTCTAGATATTATCTATGATGAGATAATTTTTGGGGATATTTGACTATTTTGTGTGAAAGTGTTTTAGAGTAAATATTACTCAAATATTATATGTTTTTATCAAGATTAAAAAGTTCTATTAATGAATTATTAATTATCCTGATAAATTACATGAGGAAAAATTGATATATTAATATCCAAAACACTATAATTATGGAAATAAATACTATTTTCTTATATATATATGTGTGTACATATTAAGTTAAATTATAAATTTATTTTCAATAAATTATTAATTTTACAAAACACACCACCAAGACCATTATTTATAAGGTTATCTCTACAACTACCTTTATATAAAATTCAGAATCTGATTATGATATATTAAATAATAAATACATATATCTACTTTTAATTTGGAAGAACCATATTGATATCTTTACTGTAAATAAAGGATATATTGACTGAAAAATGTATATCCCTTTTTTATGAAAATCCATTATCGAACATACTTTACTTTTTAATAATTGTACACAATGAAAACATGAGGTATTGGTTAATCGATGATTTCAATGAAAATGGGTTATGGGATGGTGATATAGTAGTGTTTGAAAATATCACAGCCACTTAGTATGATATATTTTTGGTGTCCAAAATAGTGGTGGGGTGTTATGGGTGATCTAACTTGATCGAGCACCCAAAAACTATTGATGATGAAGTCTACTGCCTGAAGAGCATCTGATTTCCACAATATCATGGATGAATTAAATATTTCCTGCATGCATTGATATGAATAGATTGAAAGAGGTTGATGAAAATGAATTTTCGAGGCCTCATCTCTCATGGATGAAGCTCATGCAGGATGGTTCACAAGCGTTTGAAAACACATGCACATGATTTCATCCTTGTAAAAATGGATCCCAAGTTGAAAATGAAACTACCAATATTTGTTCATATCATTTACCATGAGTTGAAAATATTGTAACTTAAGTTCATGAGTATTCATGGATTTCCATACCACTAAATCTCACATGGATTTGAAGGAATAAGTGATCCAAAACTCTCATATAAATAAGGGATCACCAAGAATAGATCTATGGTTGAAAATATTATGTTATTCTATTGTTTTTGAATAAAATAGAATTTCAATGAATTTTTTGGTAGCCTAGATACGCGAAGAGGTTCCACACATCCCTAGTGAGAAGGGAAAATACGAATAATCTTGGATCACGAATGGAACTACAACTTCGTGCGATGAAAACCACTGACACATGATAGGTTTTTAAACCCCCATCATACTTTATTCATGAATAAGACACCATGTATACAAAACTATTCTTAAAACCTTGTTGTACTCTTCCAAGACAGAACCTAGATCCTTTTTTTCTATGATGACGATCCATGTGATCCGTAATTGTGAAGATGAAGAACATTTCCTTCCTATTTTCATGAAGAAGAAGAACCCCATCATATTTTCATCTTACATAAATATATATATACTGTTTTTATGGATTTTTCATTGAATAATAAGGTGACTTCATGAAGGCCAAATCTCTTTTGAGCTTTCTTTGAAGAAGAAGAATCTTGATAACTCGTGTATTCACAATGGAGGATTGAGAGTGCATGCAGGATTCACATTCATTCATATGGATGAGTTGAGAAAATCAAGTGTGCAAGTAGATTAAATACATTTAATATAACCATTTGGTTTTGACAAATAGCACAAATTAAGAACAAAATTCATGTGAACATTTAAAGGAGGAAGAAAGAGGAAGATCACAAACGTAAACTAAACCCATTTGAGATTGAATAATAACAAAATAATATTGAAACTAAACTAAATAATATATGTGTGTGAAAAGAACCAAAGAAATAAATTGTCTGTGGTATTAGGTGAAAAAATGAAGGAGGAAATTTGTGTGTTCAAAAGGTTATACCCATTGGGGTTTTCACACTAAGAATAAAAGGATTGTCTTTGCATGAAATAATGAAAACACACACATGAATATACTAAAAAGAGGAATCATGATTGTATGTGGATGTGTGTAAAATAGAATAAGCATTTCCATGATAGTCATTCATAAAGCATAATAAATTCAAGTGATTGCATTTGAGTTGATCATCAGTGTTGGAATTATCACATATGTGTATCTGATTCATTCCAATAAAATTACGATAAGTTTTAGTGCATTACTCTATTCCACTAAGGATGAATAAATTTACATATCCAAATACACGAGGAATTTAATCCCTTGATATCCATGATTAAATTGATTGAGTATTTATACTGAAGGGAGACAGAGTTAAAGAATATATTTCATCTGATATTACAGTGCATGGGAATCCAAAATGAGAGACAGTGTTAATATTTTTCATAATTATTCATTCATATTACTTTCTTGAGGAAGTTTTGGTGCACCATTTGTACACATCTTAGTGAGGCCAGGTCTTCATCTTAATAATAAAAAATTCCCTGATAATTTTTGAACTGAGGACTTATTAGAAAAGTAATTAGAGTAATTGAGAAAGGCTAATAAAACATAACAAATGATTCTGATGATTCATGAAAAGATTCACGAGAAAGTATGATTTATCAAGATCATGAGGGATGATCAAAATATCCTTCCATAGTTAATCAAGAAGCATCTCTTGTGAAATCCGGGAGGAGTAAGTCTTAAGTAGTACTCTGAAGAAAGCCAATGGGATTCTGGTAACACTATGTGAAGCAGTATAAATAACCTCTTGTAGGACTCATGAGAGATATAGTGTGACTTTGTACCGACCATTCTAATTAATCATATGATTATAGTGGAGAATATGTGATGGGGAGAATAACCAACCTTGCATGGACTAGGTCTTTGAAAAAAACCATCTAAATCCTTGTGTTCAGTGACTTTACATTTACTGCATCATTTGAGGTAAGTTTGAGATACACAAGAAGAGTTATTTGATACATTAACCAGCCATATAGGTTTTATTTAAAATAATTTATTGGTAAAAATATACAAATTAATCACTGATTCACCCCCTCCCCCTCTTAGTGATCCACACTAATCCATACAATTCTTTTATATAAATCATTCTTTTTTGAAGATATTTAAAAATATTCCTGACTTCTAACATATTGGATAGTATATATCATATTATATTTAATAATAATAATATTTTTATATTACATTGTTATTTGGTGAATCTCATTCTTCTGTGTAATGCATGCTATCGAGGAAGGTCACACTTACTTGTAATGTAAGTTATAGAGGAATGTCTCTCTTGTGTGTAATGCAAGCTAACCTAGTTTTCCAGGCATAAATATATTCTATTTTAAATATTTTATATATTATTATGTTTCATGATATTATACTAACTTATGTGCTTGGTGTTTCATGTCATTCGTGTTATCAAATGAAAGGGTCTTACTTTAGTGTTTTAGGGTGTTACATTCTCCCAAATGAAATTAAATTTTGTGCCCACAATTAGAACATAATATTATTAATCTAAGTATTGAAATAGCCATTTGAAGAATTTAAAAATTATAAAATTGTTTAATGACTCATATTATTAATAAGAGAGAATGGGAATTCAAATGGTCACATATCCAATTTCCCCAGTAGGAGAACATAGGTGCGAAATATACACATATATATATTATAAAAATATAACAATCATCTTTTTATAGAGAGTGATAGAAAATAGTTTAAGTTGAATGTTTTCACCAAATAACTATAATCTAGAGATATGACTATTAGTTATTGATGTCATCAAAAATAATGATAATAGGCCTAAATTTTTATTTCAAAAAGATTATTTATATTTAATGAATTCCTTCAAACTCTATGAATATAAGAAAATATATGTTTCAATAAACATAATATTTTATTTTTATTATTCCATGAAATATTTCTACATAATATCTCAGAATATGATGCTTCATATGGTGAAGTAATACATTAATGGTTACATCAAGATCAAAATTTTATCTTAAAACGTTTTATATTGGGTTAACCTTTAGAATACATTTTTATCCAATATATTGGAAATAATATCACAAAATTTTCAAATAGAACATATAATCATCTTTTATTCATCATTAGTCAACTTTAAATTTTCGAATTCCTAACATGTTAATATAATCATCATGTATCCTATTGAAATATGGTAATAACAGTAATTACAGAAAAACCTTATTATAAAAATAAATTCTTCCTTATTCATTATGCAATACACATGTTATTGTATATATTCATTTAATCCAAATCTTTTTAACTCTATCAATTATATCATTAAAGACATTCTGGAAAATCCATTAATCACTTCCATAGTAGTTAGCACTTATCCAAATAAATCATATTTTCAACATTATATTAACATCAAGGATATATTAAATATTTTTCCCTCAATAATGTGTTTTTTGAAATGTTAAACTTTCTAAAAAACAAAATTTTTTAGATCCATTCAAAATATGATATCAAATATTTAACAAAAAATTAATATAGTAAAATATTTATATTTTCATAAACCAAAATATTAGAAGAACATAAATAAAATAATTTTATTACATAGTTATTAGATCTTAATATTGAATTAAATTAATCATTTCTATTGAGTTGTAATAATAACATATTCTTGACATGGATATCATATCTTCTTCAGAGTTATATTACATAGATACATGGGGATTTCATTTTCACTATGCCCCATCTGTGTGTAGTTTTAGTACTAAAAATCATTGATTTTACTATTCCCCTTTCATTCTATTTCTTTGTAACCATTTTCCCAACACATTTAACAAACTCCAAAATCCATCCAAGAATTTACCAAGGTGATTAATTCCACAAATATCAAATTATGGAAAATCCTTTTATTGCATAATATTATTTTCCTTATTCCCTATCTCTTGGTTTTCATAAGACCATATATTTCCTTGGATTCACAATAATACATATGATCCAGATAATTCATTTTCCATTATGATGGAACAAAAAACAATCTCTTCATAGGATGAATTTTTTTGAAAAATGAGTTTCCCCAAAATATCTTCCATAAGATAATAAAATAATTGTTATATATTGAACCTTTTGTTGTTTATATAATTTTTATTATACTTTCCAATCCTTATAAAGGTACCTTTAGAATCCTCACCACTCAGTACTTTGTTTTTCTTTAAGCTATGAAAATTTAATTTTTTTGCAATTTCCTGATCATGTAGGAAAAACTAATCGAATAATGTATCCTCAGATACTCCAAATTCCATGTGTTATATTTCTTATTCCACTTTATTATTATGAATCTTGGACCACCATGGTTCTGCATCACCTTTTAACAAATATAAAAACAGAGTAACATGTTCCTTTTCACTGCATTCTAAGGCCATAAATATCTTATCAGGAGACTTAATATATCCCTCAAGTAAAATTGGATTATTATTCCCACTAAATGATGGGGGAATATACTATATAAAGTGATATATTATATTATATTCTTTTAGAAAAATAGGTTTTTCTATTAATGTAGGGTTATTAATCTTAACTTGACAATTATTCCCAAATATATCCATTACATGCTGAGTTTTAAATCCAGATAAATTCATATCCTCCATGTATAAATATCTATAATATCTATGAGTGTTGAAACAATTAATCCTTCTAGGAAACATTTATAGACCATGATCTATACTATATTATATCATTATATTATGAACATTCAATAAAATTAAACATGGTATAGATCATATCATAAATCTATGCATTATAATTCCCTCAATAATAAACATTGTTAACTTGGGATAAATCTTTACTTTTAAATCCTTTATAATGGAAGGTAAATTAAATGTGGAATATCCTATGCATATCCCACATGACTGTCAAACTATATCTGCAGTAAGGCCTATTTCCATGTACTATGTTACCCGGATTCTGCCCCAAAACACCCTTTCAGATATATTACACGTTGTCACCTCTGTACGTGATTCACGTCCACATGTAGTATCCAAACATTGATGTATTTCTTTGAATATTGACATAATATCTACCTTACCCAAAATTAAAGGATGTTATTTTATAGTCATCCTAAAACATTTTCTTGTGTTTGTGTATTATAACCAATGTTTTCTAAATCTAGTCTCAAAGGATGATATTAAACATCCTTTGATACAAACTGTCACGCCCCAACACCAAAATCCTTGATCTAGTGAATAATTTTATTACATGTACATGATTACAATGAATAAAATATTTATGGACCAACTAGTGTTTCATTCATGGAAGTCCATATTAAAAAATGATACCCATAATAGATTGGGAAATAGTAAATAAAAACATGATACATAATAAAATGGAATAAATGTTATCCATCAATTCTTAATCATTTATTTATTATTCTTAACCTGGGGAAACGAAACATAATATGGGTGAGATCAAATTCTTAATAAAGGTTAATAAGTTGGACGTAATAATTAATCAATATTAATAAATTAACATGGAAAGGTAAATAATAGATAACACATTCAGTTAAAAATAACAAGATAATGAAATATTGATATGCCAATGTATGAAAATGAATCTTAGGAAATCTAAAATAATAAAAAGAGAATGAAATGTAATGATAGATATGTTGAGGAAAAATACTATGGTTGAATAATAACTGATTCTATATGATGTATATTAGTAATTATTATACATCATATTTGAGGCACAAGAAGTCTTATTATCATCAAAAATGATTATAGGACGATTTAATATTATTGATAGAATCCTGTTTATTTTGGCCAACTTATTTGTCTCATGAGATCCTTTTGATGTATTGAGTGGGTATACAATGTGTAGGATTCAACCATCATTTCTAGTCCATTTATTTATTTTGGATAATAAAATAAATAATATTCCCTATTAAATAACCACATCTAATGTGATATACAGATTTCATTAATAATTTCCCAAATAATCGAATAATTTTTTAAGCTGATAATTTAGGTAAAATATTATTGGGATTATTAAATACTAATACCCATTGAATGAAAATATAGGTATTAATGTAAATTTCCTAGGTAAAATGATGACAATAATGTTTTTGTTTCATGATAAGGTAATAATCCAAAATGTAATTGATATTGAAATGAAAATCATTAAAATATATTTTAGGAAAATAATTATTAAACATCCCAATGTGTGCCAAACCACATGAAACATTTAAGTCATAATTCCCATGAATTAATGTTTTTTATACTATTATGAAATATTATTCCTTGTATAATGTGTAAAAGGGTTAGTAGATACACTTAACAAAATATGTAAGATGTGTATTTGGCATATGCCTTGTGAAAAGAAATGTATGTCAACAATCCCTTACCATAACATTCATGTTGGTGTTTTTTGGTTATATTCTAGTATAGTGGTATAAAATTTGTTACAATCTTATAATATAATGATACTTTTATTTATAATATAAAATATTAATCCCTTATAATATTTTCTTAACTGTTTGTTATCAACTTTCATTAATTTGACTATTTTGGGTGATAATTACCTAATTTTATCTAGTATGTTTTAACGTGTAATCTATTTTTACTATTTATTATATCATGATTTCATAATATTCAGAATCAAAAACATGACTAAATTTGTTATATATTAAATTCATATTTATTTATAGTATCCCCAAATATTTGGATATTAGAAATGAAGTGCACCATATATGGACACAATTTGTTGTATATACACATGAATGTTACGTGTATTTTTTTATTGCATTAGAAGATTGAACGATAAATTATTCAACTATATATTTTAATTTTTTTTATGATATATATATATATATATATTATATATGTTACACAGGTTTATTATAACTATATTTTATACATTCCCTTTTTGGTATGAATGATTTATATTGCTTTGAGGGGATTATTGTCAATGCTTCCTCAAAATACATTATCGTATTTATATAAGATGGAAAGGATAAGGGTATAATATAGAAAAAAAATTATAAGAATAAGGAAAATATTTATACAATATATAAAATATATAAATATATTTTCCATCATTATGGACACCTAGACAGGTTGTAGGGCGAAAATAAACAACCATCATTCTTTGCGGTATTAGTTAGCAGTACACAGAAACAGGTTGTTCGTTACCCATTAGATGGAGGGGTGTATACTTTTAGGTGAAAATATTTACATAAAAATAGAATTTTATTTTGAAAATGGGTTTTTTAATAATATAATACTAAGATTATATGGAGTGTAGAATATAAATGAAACTAAATTAATTAAGGGAATACATTAACTCTTAATCGGGTAACTTCTATGGGTTTAAACCAAAAGGATTCCTTGGAGTTTACTTGTTCAAAAAGAAATTATTATAGGCATAGGTTATTATTTTTTTCAGATACATGATTATATATTTTAAGAAATTAAGAGGCTTGGTAGGTGTGAAGATGTTGGAGAGTTTATGTCCTTTTATAAGTTTTCAAAATGACTCACTTGGAATTTGGGTAACATGTCAGGTTTACGGATCTTCATACGAAATAAAAATACATATAAAATAGTAAAATAAAATAATTAAAGGTGTAATGTATTAATAAGGATATAAAATGGGGTTTTGATAAGGCTGCAGGTTATTTGGCCCCTAAAATTACGTATTAATCACTAATTAATCTTATTCTAACTCAAATCAATGTGATTAATTTTAATAACTTTTACTAACGCTTTTAGTAAAAAAATTAACTTTCAATTTCAAGACACTAAATAGTATAATGATTGTAATGGTTTTGATTATAAAATCAATTCATAGAAGAGGGGATATAATGAATAATTCTAATCTCGTAGACATATAAATTAACTGGTTTTAGTAGAAAAATACTAAAATGTTTTTTATTTTTTTATATTCAATTTAAAATTTGAATTTATTTAAATGAATGAAATTACATAAATATATTTATAATTGATCTAATTTAATCCTAAAATAGATTTAATATATTATTTAACATGAATAATTATTAAAATGAAAAAGCATAATTTTTTAGCAAAATGTAGTATATTTTCACTATTTATCAGAATAATGGTTTCATAGTAAAATAACTAAAATTCACCGTATGACATTTTTTTAATTACGAATTAAATAATATATTTTTTATCAAAATAAATTCTAATGTTTTTCAAAATTTATACTTAATATATGCACTCCATTATAATTCGGTAGATATTTTTTAATAAAAATATCTGGTTTTATGTGTAAAGTTGGTTTTGTTAATATATTATCTGTATAAAATAAATTGGATCAATATAATTATATATTACTGAATATAAAATAGAAATATTTGATTAAAATCATTAAATAGTTGTATTTAATTTGGTTTATTATGTCAAAACTCCAATAGAATTTAAAAAAAATAATATTTCTTTTCAATCCTAATTGGTTTATATATTCATTTCTCATTAATTGACAACCCATAAATGTATTTTCTATTATATATATAAAAACTCATCATAATTTTGATTATAATATTCATACATGATAACATAACTACATGGTTATATCATATCATATTAAATAATGAAATTTTAATAATAAATTGATATTTGGTAAAACATAGTCATTCCTATAACACGTGATATCGTTGAAGGTCACACTTGCATATAACGTAAGATAACTCATTGTTTCATGAATATATAGAATCTATTTTAAATACTGTTTTTCAAATATTAAATATAATATAATAATTTTGGATATTATATTCTTTTATGACCTTGGTGTCTCATGTCAGAAATGCTATCAAATACAAGGCTCTTACATTAGAATTTCGGTTTTTACATTTCATACCATATATTGGTTTATTATTACCTTTTTTTACCCATTCATTTACAATGACATGTTCAATTCATGTTTCAGTAAATAACTGGATTCTATTTCATGTATGTTTTAACTTGTTATTTCTTATTCCTATCATCATGGTCATATTTTCATAAAATAATAAATTATATACAGGATATAATTATCATCTATATTAATTATATATTTATTTTGTAAAATTTATGATATTTTGGGACTAAAAATGCTATACATCATTCTTAGAGATGGTATGTCGTACATACACATGGACACTATTATTTTCATTTTGTAATCAGTTTTTATAAAATAAAATTCAATGATATATATTATCATTAAGAATAATTTTATTTTAATATATATCATATATTTTCACTAAACCTATACAAAATGTATTCCATGAAAATAGTAAATTAATTTTATCACTTTGTGAGGTTGTAGTTGGTCCTACACATGATCGACGTTATCATGTTCTTAAAAATATAAATCATAAAGATATGTGTGATATATTAATTATTGAAACCAAATAATATATATATATATATATATATAATATTCAGATAATAAATACATCATTATGACCACTCTAGAGAAGTGGCAGGGGAAAAACGAATAACATCAGTTAGTGAAGTGGTAGTCATCAGTACACCTGAATGATGATTTCAAAAACTCTTTAATGGAAGTGGATATAGTTGTAGGTCATGACTGTAACGTAAAAAATCATAGAACATTTAATATATTGAGTTTATCGTATTATCATACTATAATAATAATGTTAAGAAATTGATAAAAAATAAACATGCCCATTAAAGATCGTTACTTTCTTCTTCTCGTATCCTCTGTATGATTGCAATAAATCCCTCCAAGGATGGATATCTATAAATAAGTCTTTTTAGAAGAGTTTGAATATGGTTGGTAGTTATTTGGATAGTTTTTGGATGATAAAATTTCATTTAGAAGTACGAATAAGGGATAAGAGTGTGTTTCATTTTATAATTAATGAAGATTGTTATTTTGGTAAATACCCAAAAGTATTCACTATTGGTTTGTCAAAAATTCTTCAAGTGGATAAAAAATAGCGAATTAAATAGTTTTACGTATTATTTTATCTTTAATAACCTCCACCAAAAAATAAATCACATATTACAATCAATTTCTCATAAAAATATTATATTTATGAACTTTTTCCTTTTTGGGTTTTCACTATGATAACTAATTTTCTAATCTTGGTCATAGTTCCACTAGGATTAAAACATGGTGATAATTATTAAATAAGATTTTTCAATTTATTATAAATATTGTATATAATTTATAAAATCTAAATCCAGTGTGTGGATATAATTAATTTTAACACAAGGGAATGTAAAAAGTAAAAAACATCGCTTCAAACATAATTTTCGTTACCTAGATTTTACTATTTAGGAGTTAATATATTAGTTATAAGAAAATAATTGGTATAGGAAACGTATATAGTACATATTTATTATCAACTAAAAATCCCTTTGAAAATATATTTTTTCTATTAATTTTAAATAATTGAATAAAATATAATTTATCATAAAATAAATTCAATGTCAATTTTTTCTATTATGCATTTAAATTTAATTTTAAATATAATGAAGATGATGGAATTAGAATATATTATGATAAAACTATTTTATCATTATATGTTGATCTATAAATATTTCAAAACAATAATTCATTCAATTTACATCACTTTTAATATTTATTTTATAATTTATTTTAATTTACATTTATCCAAATATTTATTATGATGGTTATTTATAATCATTTAATGAAATTATTTTGTCTCAAAAAAATTAAAATAAATTATCATGATCAAAAATCATTTTTCATCCAAATGATATATATGTAACCAAATAGGTATTGTTTTTTTCCGTAACCAAATACTATATAGATATTAAAGGTAGTAAAAGTGTCTTTCATATCTTTTTCTTTACTCAAATTTTTATATGGATCATATTTAAGGTTAAGTTTAAATTTTTTTTTATAGATTTTAGATTCTAGAGTTTAAATTTAGAAATAATCTCATTTAGTAAAATAAAGATAATATTTTTTTCATTCTCACTTTTATCATTCTAGTTTAACCGTCCGATAATTCCATTTTTATCATAATTATGATAATTAATGTTTTACTACATTCATTTTTCATATTTTTTTATAAATTATTTTAAACAAATTAGTTAATATAAATTATATTGTTTAAAAATATAGAATCTGTTTCAAAAAAATCCAATGAAAAAAAATTTGAAAATTGAATTTATTATTAATCTCACCCTTATAAAGAGAAATCATGTTTTTAATGTGATAATGATCAAATGTTTACTATACTTTTATAACCAATGACTGTATGAGATTTATTAAAATTAACCAAAATGTAGCAATATATGTGAAATTTAACTAATTATAATTCAAGACCAAATTAAAATATAATTTATATATTCACATAATTTTTTTATCAATATAGTTTTCAAATAAAATTCATCATTTTCACTATTCATGATAAAATGAAAATTTTCATAAAAATACCAAAAATTCACCATAATATAATATGGAAATTCATAATTCAAACATAAAATTTATTTTATAACTAAATTTCTAAAATTTAAAAAATATTATTTTCAAAATTCAAAATAAGAAATTGATTCAAATTTGATATTATTGTATTTTCAAAAGATATAATGAATTTAATGAAAAAAAAGTATTTATATTATATTAATGTTTTTTATTTATAAAATAACATTATAAAATATATTTATATTTAAATATTATTATTGATTCAATTCGGATCAATCACTCTATTATAAAAGAAGTGATTAAATAATATAAATAATATATCATGGTTTTGTTAAAACTTATCATCATGTCTAACACAAGAGAACATAGTGTTGTGTGTAGCACAAAAATATCTTGTTGTTTTGTGTACTAAAAAATAAAAAATAAATTTAAATTTAATTGAAAATAAAATTCAAAAAAAATTGGGTGTTAGAACAACACTAATTATTTTTCAATCCAAAACCCCATTTTAATGTCCGGAAAACATTTCCGCAATGAAAAATAATTAAACACAACTATTAAATAATTATATAGTTATTTTTAAATGAAATTCGGATAAAATATCTCCTCAAATTGACAATAAATTCCTTCACACAATCAAGAATATTATATTGTGAATTTAATAAGCCTTTAAACATTTAATCCATGTTTATTTAGTAGTTAATAATTACTATTTTCCACTGGAGCTAAAAATTCCAAAATTACTTTGGAATTTCATGAACATTATGAAAAGGATATATAGTCATTCACATATGAAATAATTGAAATTTTATGTTATGTTATATTATATTAAAAAATGGATTTAACCGTAATAAAATCAAAAAAATTAGAAAAATATTATCTCAAATTATATGACTAATTTTTAATTGGTTATTATGTAGTGTGGTTAAATTTTTTTTAAACATTTGATGATAAAAATATATATATATACATATAAATTATATATAACTAGTTACAAAATTGTGTCTTTTCTCCTTGAATAAGGGTTCATTTTCCATCTTGTATTAATATTCAACCTTGAATATTTTTTTTGGAATAAATTTAGTACCTTCATGAAAATAGTGACCCTATATTATATTAAAAAATAACCATGATTCAAACTAGTCTAAAAGAATAAAAACTACATTTTTCCCTTACAAAAATAGGAAAAACATGTAAATGATTATGATGGGACCAAATATGACTCTTCACATTATCACCGTTGTTGGAAATATTGTCTGCCAATGAATTTTCATATCTGAACACAAGAGTGGCTATATAATAAATAGATGAGAGATAATATAAAATATTAACCCATCGGTTAACAAGTATCCAAAGAATATGAGTAGAGGCAGATTTAACTACATGAAAAATAATAGTTGAATCACACTCCAACCACATTAGATTTATACATGTTTGTTTATGATGACCCAATGCAATGATAACACCTAGCATCTCCTCTTCCAAAGTGGAAAAAATTCCATGAGAACCACATGAACTACCCACTACATCTCAAATACTATTCTGAAAAACGGACCCATATCCTGAAGGACTCAGATTACATTTAGAAGCACAATCAGTATTAATCTTAGTCCAACCAATAAATAGAGACTGCCAGAAAACCTCCATAGTTACCATTGGAGGCTGAATATTACCCTTAATATTGAAACTCCTAAGAATAGAGAAGTCATGTATTGAGTTCCAATAGTACAATTTTTGAGGGATTTTAACTATCCAAATAGAATAAAAAATATATAGAAATGAATCCTCAGGGTTGAAAACCGCCCCTTCATGAAAAAACCAATTCCTCTCTTGCCAAATGATGCTGAATAATTCTGCCGCTACAACCTGGATAAGCAAAAACTGAAAATGGGAAATGGAAAGACATAATAGACCTGCAACTAAATCCCGAAAAGAGGCATAACCCGACTAACAAACTTCCAACGCTTCAATGATGGACTTCCTCATTGTGGAAGCAGTAACACAACTTAGTAATAAATGATCCATATCCTATTGGTGGTGATAGAAATTAACACAAACAAATCTCAACGAAATTTCATGATCCTATAGATAATTATTAGTGGGAACTTTCCCATCACCCAGCCTCCAAATCCGAGTAAATCGTGAAGAAGAAAGAATGTTTCTTTTGAAATTTTTGATCCATTGAAGACACAATATAGTAGAAATGGATTGATAATAAAAATTAGTTGAGGAAATATAAATAGAATAATTAATCACCCAATTCCAAAAATCACTAATAGAGGAAATTTAGTAATCCTTGGCTACCTATTTAATATGATCTGGAATAACACCATTGTTAAAAAATGGGTCCTTTATTGAAATATGAAGATCAATATTGGGAAACACTTGATTGAGAGAATCTATAAGTGGATAATCAATCTAGTTAGACTTACATAACTGAATATCAGTGACATTAGAGATATACAATGGATAATTAAGGTCAATTATAGAAAAAACATTTTGAGAGTGGACCAAACTGAGGAGTCCAAATGATTAGAAAAACAAGACATTAGCTTAACATTAAAACTATATCTAAAAAACAAGTGTTTTCAAAATTATAATTAACCAACCTCCAAAAAAAATAATCCTCCAAGGTTTGACTAAATATTATGAAATTTTTAAAGCCAAGACCCCAATATCAAAAGGAATGAAACAATTATTCCATGCAACAGTAACCAATTTTTTCTCAAAAACACTACTGGTCTAGAGGAATATCATGATGGACACATTCATTATTTTAATAAATGATGCCGAGAATTTATAAACTATAAAATAATAAAACAATTTACAAGTAATAATATCTTTGACCAGGTGAACATGACCTTCCTTGGAGCAGGATTTACCATTCCATCAAGATAATTGCTCTTTTATCCAACCACGAATTCTGAGAAAATAACAAGACTTTGGACAACCTCAAAACATATGCTGCAACATCCTAGATAAATAATGAATATGAAATTTTTAAAATTTATGAATATTGGAAAATAAATATTAATTTGACTTTAAATGTAATTCTATGATCGATGGCATACCTAATACACAACAATGGGTTTTTTTTGAAAACTTATGTTGCACACAATAGTGAGTTATATTGAAAAATAATATATTAATATTAATAATTTAGATGTTAGTGGATGCTTAGTTGTTGTATTGGAGGGAATAAATATAACTATATAAAATGTGATTATGTATGTTTTTTAAATGTTTTTACTTCTATCCAAAAAAAATTATAGGAGTAAAATGTGAATGAATCCAATTTTAAGCATAAATAATCTAATATTTTTTAATGGCCGATTTACCACCTTTTAATTGAGAAACCTTTTTAAATATATATTTTTTAACTTATATATATTCTATTTGAAAAAATAAAATTCTTCTTTAGAATCATGAATTCAATATTTATTTGGGTAAATATTTGGTGTTTTCTTGATAAAAATTAATTTTTAATGAATTTTGAAAATACTGTATTTTTTAATTTAAATTAACCTTTTAATATATTTTATTTATATGGTTAGATTATTATTTTTTAAATTTTTTTAAAGTTTATTTAAATTATACTTTTACCATTTTATCCAATTTTGGTAAATTTAAGTACTTTCACTTTTAATTTGGAAAAAAACAAGTCTCAATATTTTGATTGTTATTATTTATTAAAAACACATTTTCTGTTTTGACAGTGGGAATTAATTTTAAATTAATTAATGAAACATATATGTTTTTATTTTGGTAAATAGATATAATTTTTAAATTCAGAATATCATATATAGCTTAGGCTTAATTCTTCTGTATTTTGTCGAAAAAATCAATTTTTGATGAATTGTGAAAACACAAAGTAGTAGTTAAAAATCTAAATTTTTTATTTAAATGAAATTTTACCGATTCTATGAGTTGAATATCAAAAATATGACATAAATGGTTGTTATTAATAAGTAAAATTATTTAAATAAGATGAAAATAATTTTTGGTGACTAGTAACCTTTGAATTTTATTTACAATGGATAAATGTAAATATGGTAATTAAAGGTCAAAACCATATTATAATAATATAAAATTACATTAAAACTTGTTCAAACCTTATTATATGAGTAACGGTCGACCAAGAAAATCCATGAATGGGAATTTCATCCATTGAAAGCCATTTGGGTAAGATAATGACATTAATAACTCATTAATGTAAAAATAAAAATATCATAAACATTTATGGTTTGGTTAAAAAATTAACGATGGGTAATATAATTGGTAAATTTGAATATGATTAATAACTATAATTCTGAAATGATTCTCTACATCATGTAATTTTTTTTATAATTTTTAGAATTTATATACATAAAATTATTTATGGGACAATAATGATGCAATTTTTACTTCATTTATGAATGATTTAAATAAATAAGATTATAAAAATTAAAACAATATCTAAATCCTATAAAATTATTATTTTATGATTTTATTTTGAACATGAGTCATCTTATCTTATAGATAAATTATTTTTGGAATTTAGAAAACAAAAATATTTAAATAATAAAAAAATATTTTCAATATTTTTTAAAAAGCCCAACCTCCACTTTATAAAAAGACCTCACCTATAAACCATTTCTCACACAACTCAAGCCCCTTGTCTCATCCAACCACTGCCCAAATAATCTTTAAAATCTCTCTCTTCCACCTAGAAGTCTTATTTTAGGCCAAAGACACTTCATGAAAGCCTTTTGGTTCATACCAAAGCGATTTACCTGATTTAAGGGTAGCATATTCTCTTAAGTTCCTTTCATTTATTTTTCTTCTCCTACCCGTTAACTATTTATATTCCATTATTTTATAAAAAATATTATCCTCAATATTATATGATGTTTTAATGAAAATTATTATAATTACACATACTCAAACATCAATATAATTTGTAAAGAAGATACTATTTCATTGTACGGTGAACTACTGCCTCACAAATTCATGATTGTTCAATCTTCTCCAACCACCTATTATGGTGGCCATAATGATTCTTATGTATATATATGTGAAATATGTTATATATATTTACTATTTACTTATGATTTATTCATTTTTATAATTTTTTATGATTTCCATAATGGATAAAAGTGATAATTTCATTTGAGGAACTGTGGACTATCGCCCCTTCAAAATGTTATTACTTGTTAATGTGATATGTGGGGTATATAAAGGATGAATTTAATGAAATTATATATTATATTATACTGTTATTATGATATACATATGTATCATTAATTATTCAAATCTATTAATTTACGAAATATAAAAAAGCAGAGTTCGTGCATATATACGACTTACCGTCCCCATTAACGTTGCATTTCACTTCATATCTCCAAATGTAATGTAATATTCTAACTAAATATATATAATAGATATATATGATATATATGATATTTAAATAATTAATTTTTTTCTTGAGATAATATAATTTTGGCCACATGGACAATTGGTAATTATAATAAGTTCATTTTTTACTCATGTTCCGAACATTGAAAAAATATCTGATATAAACTCAAATAATTAACATATTGCAATAGAAAGATAATAAGTGATATAAAAGGAATCATAAAACATTAAAAAGGTTATTAATCAAGTTTATGTTAACTTATTTTTATTATTCATGAATAACAAGTAACTTAAAAGACAAGTCATACATGAGGTAAGGGGTTACTTATCTCACTTTTAATTTCGAGAGATTTCCATTGATTGCCACTGATTTATTTCAGGTGGTGTATTTTGTACTTCCATTTTATATATATTAGAATCATTATATTTATTTTCATGGTATTATATTATTCGTTTTTTGGTTATTAACATTTGGTCAAACTACATGATATATTACAGTGTGGTAAGTGGTTTTCATGTCACTTTATATTCACATGAGAATCATGATATATTTGCCACTATCTATTTTTGTATGATGTATGTACTGCGAATGATTGTATTAATTTTATAAAATAATTTAATAAATGGGTAATTACATATTTATTTTATGATCTATCTTTCATACGGTGTATATTTTTTATGTTACCAAATCAACAAGGGAACATTTCACCCACCTCTTTTAAAAAAAATTCTTTTTGTTATGTCATTTAATTTACATCTTCTTATGTTGGGATATGTTAATATATATCCTTATTGATGTAAATTTTATGTCCATGTGATGAGATACCATTTTATCTCTCATCAAATCATTTTATGAATTTTAATGTGACATCGTTAGGCTATTGAATTTCTATAAGAAAAATTCTAAAAGCAATATTAATTCTCTGGGGTTAAACATATACTTCTTTTTATGTTATGAAATGAATATGAGTGAATGACCTATGATTGTTTTACAGATAATATCCCCTTTTAATGGTTGTATTCATATTTTCCACACATAATTATGTCATTGATTTATCCTTAATATAAGTTTGTGATCTTTGCAAGGGACTTTGTCTGAATTTATATTCCATTGAAATATATTTGTTTTTATAGACACCAATTCACTTTTATATGGTGTATATACAGCCCCTTGACAAATTATATCATGAATATATTTATTATCATGATATTATAAGAATTAATTGAAGTTATACCTTAATTTTTTGGTATCCAAGCATCTCTAATTTTGTGGGGAACTCTTTAACGAAAATATAATTTTAAATGTTTTAAATTTTTATTCTATTAAATATTTATCATTACTATAAATTATTCCAAAATAGATTTAAGTATTTATTTATATGTTCATTAATGTTAAAAAAATTTAATTCCTTTAAATGTTTCAAATTTTCATGGGACACTTTGATTCAAAAATATCTTTATTAAATGTTACAAATGGTTTTGAAAATGTTTTGACAAAGCATTGGTTTTTTCAATATATTTAAATGATTTCTTATGATTGAAAATGGAATTTTATTAGTGAAATGTTTATAATTGAAATATTTTTTATGTTAGGATTTTATAATGGTACATAGACATGTGATTGGTGGTTAAATGATAAACCAAATAGTGGGTGGTGCATGATAAACTAGGACGTGAGGTTACATGATAACCACCAATGCATTGGGAATGGAAGTCAGCCATATGGCTATTCCATTTATTGTAATGTGTGGAACATGACAGTATGGTTTTTCCATTTATGTATGTTTATGTCCCAAGTTACCTTTATATGTTATGTGTTCTTTCTATGGGTTTTATAGTAATAGTGTGGTCACAAAGGGGTAAGAAATGATCATTTATTTATTGATGAGTAATTACTATTTCATAAAGGTGAAAATTATTACTTATGATAAAGTATTCCGGGTTTACTAGTTGTTTTGAAAAAATAATTTTTTCCCTTATTTTTTTCCCCCTTACTGATCTTTGTTTCTCATCTAATGTTTTTGAAATGATTTCACAGTACATAAATGGGAATAGAGTCAAGGATGGTATCAAGTAAAAGTCTTGCTATAATAAACATGGAACTAGACATGTTTCTTTTTAAGTGTTTTAATTTTATTAAAAAATTTATACTAATTAGTAGTGTATAAATGTAATATTCATGTTGTGATTTAGTATTTATGGAATAATTATCTAAAACACTAAACCTGAAAATATCCCCAATGTGAATTATTGATTTAACTCAAGATTATATAATGTTTTACAGTTAGGGCCTTATAGTTTTTATCAGAGGGAGGTTTTGACAAATTTATAGATTATGAGATTTTATTAAACACTTGGTTAATCACTATTTATTCTCTTTATTTTAAATCTTTATTTTGTAAATTTTTTAGATCAAGGAATGTTTGTTATAAATAGAATAATGAGGTTCTCAGACGACATTCTTATCTCTTTCTGATGACTTTATTGAAATAATTATTTCAAATTCATTTTCATATGACTGTGAATCATTTTCATTCATACAACTCTCTTGCAAGTAATTAATTGAGATAGAAAACACCTCCACTATAACTCGATATCATCATCGATCATTGGTTGTATTTATTCAAATCATATTTTCAAGATATTTTGATATTTTCATGAATGGTAAATATTATCAAGGTATTTTAAAATATTTTATCTTATCACAATATTTTCAAAAATATTATGATCTTGAAAAAGGTGATGAAGAAGGAGACCCTTGGATGACCTATTTATATTTTATTTTAAATTATAGTATTTTAGCACATACTTATGGTATTTTGAAAGGACTATTGGTTGAACGTTTCAACTCAAACTTTGTTTGACTATTTTATAAAAATCATGTTTTATCATATTTTTTGAAATTACATGTCATACATGATTATATTTTGAATATATTTTTCAGTGAACACCCATATGACCCTTGTTGTACAAGGTCCATTTGGATGTAGGAAGCAAATAATTTTGAAGGATATCTTAATAATTATTTCAATTCATGGACCTTCTACCTTTGTGAACAAGATGACGATGAAACCATCATGACACCATGATCACAGTATGATGTTACTTTTATTAGGAATATTTTTATTTTATCATACAGAGGTGTAAAAAATATATAAGATATTGAGGTCTTAATTTATTATGATGAAAATTAATGGTATAATAATTCATTGGAGGTTAAAACATGTTAGGGTTATCTATGAGTTTTATAAAAAGGAAAACCCAAAAGATTGGTGAAAACCTATTGAATTCGTTAAGGCCATAGGAATCGAAGAAACAAGAGAAGGGTGCATCTCCTACCACTAGCCTCTGTGAATTCCCTGGTTAATATGACTTGTTATTTTTATTTAAATGAATTTATGCATCCAGAATAAGTTGATTTTGGGAACTTATGTTTTGTCTAATCGATATCCTTAATGTAGGAAAATGATTTCATGATTATGTGATAAAGGTTATTTTGGATGATATTATCTACAATGGAGAAAGACTATATGCCAATGGAAAAAAGAATACATTGAGATTTCAATTGAAGAGTAATAGTGGAATTTTATTTTGGAAGAATCTATGTTTTTATTGTGGACTTCTTAATTTTTTGGGTTATTTAATAAAATAATTAACTTATCTTTGTGAATATTGGACTAGGTTAATTACACTTTAGTATGAGACCTTAAGAGTATTAAATTTTATTTGAATATAAATATTAAGAATATCTGTGGAAGACCATGTGATTAAATACATATAAATTTAGGGTTTCAATCTTAATTTCGATTACTTTAATTGATTTTAAAGACAATTGTATATTGAATATCCTTTGTTGAACTATAGGTACTCGGTATTGAATCTTGGAGATTAACAATAGTATTTTTTAAAATGATTATCATTTTTGGGGATTATCAAATCTAGTATTATACTTTTTGGTTTTTGGTGATGTATAAATATGGGGGAAATATATAGTTCATGTTATTTAGATTATTTGATACATTAAAATTTTATTCTAGTGCTTTAGGTGTGACCATGTAATCCGGAATACTCATCAATTGGAGAATATATGTGTTTATGGTAGGAATTTTGTTTTGGATGAAAGGATACATGAAAAGTAAGTTTTTTTCATTATATTTTCCGTTAAGATCATAAATAAATTTCTCAAAGTTATGAAAATTAACTTAAAACAAAAACATTGCCCATTGAATTTTCCAACCAGGTAATCAAAGACGACTTAAACCATCATATGTTTGTGATTTTTTGGTAGTTACCTTTCTCTTAATCATGTTTTCTATCACTATCTTTCTAACATGACACTTAGATTCTCCTCTATATTCGTGTTTTCATGGAATCCTATTATGGTTTACCATGGGTGACCTTTTTACATATATTTCATTCTTTAAAAAGGATAGTTTTATTTATTTTTTATTTGTTGTGGGACATTAAATGATGTTTCTAATCCCTATTTTAAAATGTTGAGGGCGCAATTTCCAAAAGGGTTGAAGGATGTATCATTCAAGGTGAATAATGAATAATACATTTTTCATATTTATTAATATTTTTTTATTAAATATTAAATTTATTTCAATGGGGATGCTATGATCAATGGCATACATGATACACAACAATGTGTGTCTTTGAAAACATATGTCACACAAAATGGTGAGTAATACTGATATATAATATAATAATTTTATTAATTTAAATGGTAGTTAATTCCTAGTCTTAGTATTGGCTGGATAGAATAGAACTAATTAAAACTTGATTACATATTTTTAAAATGTTTTTACTTATATCGAATAAAATTTAGAGGCTTAAAATGTGAATGAATCCAATTTTATGCATAAATACTCTAATATTATTTTAAAGATCCATTTACCGCCTTTTAATGGAGAACCATTTTAAATATACTTTTTATAACTTTTATATGTTCTATTTGATAAAAATAAATTCTTCCTTGGAATCGGGTCATCAAAATGTACTTTGGGAATTTTTTTTTTATATAATGTTCATTTTTAATGAATAGTAAAAATACTGTATTTTTAATTCCAATATTCATTTAAATATAATTTATTTATGATGTTAGATTATTATTTTTTAATGGTTTTAATGTTTAATTAGAATATATTTTTACTATTTAATCCAATGTTTTCATTATAAGTTCATTCACTTGGATTTTGGACAAAAACAAGTGTCAATATTTTGATAGATATTATTTTTGAAAAACACACTTTTTTGTTCTGAAAGTGTGAATTAACATTAAATTAATTAATAAAACTTCATTGGTTTAAATTTTGGTAAAATATTCATGATTTTTGAATTCATAATGTCAAATATATCTTAGGACGAATGATTGGTTTTTTTCTAAAAAACATTAATTTTATATCAACTGGGAAAACACTAAGTAGTAGTTGAAAATATGAATTTTTCATTAAAATGAAATATTACCACTTCTGTGAATAGAATTTTCAAAATTCGACATATATTATTTTTATTAGTGAGTAATATTTTGTTTAATAATATGAATTTTTTGTGAATAGTAATTGTTGACTTTTATTTACCTCAGTTAAAGGTAAATATAGGAATTCAAGATTAAAACTATACTATAATAATATAAAATTACCTTAATACTTTTAATAAAATTATTTAATGAGTAATGGCCAACCAGGAAAATCCATGGGTGAGAATATTGGCATTTGAATGCCTTTTGAGTATGCTAATGACATTAATAAAATTTCATTTAAAGTATAAATTATAATATCATAACCATGTATTGTTTTGAAACAAAATTATGTGGGGATATATATTTGAAATATTTGACTATAAATACTCATTATAAATATAATATAATTTCCTACACATGGTATTTTATTTGTAATATGTAGACATCATATTACTAAAATTATTAATCACATAGTATTGAGGCAATGTTTACCTCATCAACGAATTATTTAAATAAATATTATTATAAAAATTAAAACTATATCTAAAAACTATCTAATTCTTATGGGATGATTTTAATTCGTACATGAGTCATCATATAATATAATGTAATGATTTTTGGACCTTTAGAAACTGAAATTCATTATATAATAAAATAATAGTTTCAAACATTCCAAAAGAGCCCCCCCCCCATATAAAAAGACCTCACCTCAAACCCATTACTCACACCACTCTAGCGCCTTACCTCATCCATCCTCTACAAAATTAATCTTTAAAAATACAAATCTTATACCATGAATCCTTACCCTATGCATAAGGCACATTATGAAATCTTTTTGGTTGAAACACAAGGGAGTTACCTGATTTAAAGGAAACTTCTTATCTTATGTTATTTTATTTATTTTACTTCTCCAACCAATTAACACTTTTTATTTCATTATTTTATAACCACACCAGTATCCTCAATATACTAGGTTTTTGTTATGAGAATTATTTGAACTACAATAACACATACCTTCATCTAATGGAAATTATGATAGAACTGATTTTATATGAGAATTATATTATATTTATATTTTATTCTTTACTTATTTATTATCCATTTATTTCTTACCTTTATTGGTTTCGTAATGGGTAAAAGCGATAATTTCATTTCAGGAAGTGTGGACTACTTCCCCTACAAAGTGATATGACTCATTCATTGCATATTTGGGATGTATAAAGGATGGAGTTAATTAAATTGTAATTAATATTATACTTGAATTATAATATATCTTTGTATCAATATTTTTTTTAAATCCATTAAAATACAAAATAGAAATGAATGCAGCGTTATGCGTACGTACAACTTATCATCTCCATGAATGCTATATTTCATTTATTATCTCCAAATTTTATCTATATTTATAAATACATATATAAAATGGAAATATATTATATTTAAATAATTAATGATATTTTGGAGAAAATGCACTTTTGACCTCATGGACAATATATAATTTTAATGAGTTCATTTTTTACTCAAGTTCCGAACATTGAAAAAATGTCTAACATGAACTCTAATAATTAAATAATTTCTATATAAAGATAAAAACGGATATAAAAGGAATAATAAAACATATCAAATATTCCTAAGAAATTATAAATTAACATATGTTTATTATTCAGGATGAACAAGGAATATATAAGACATGTCGAACATGAGGTAAGGTGTTTCTTATCTCACTTTTAATTCATGAAATTTCCATTTTTTCCACTTATTTCATGAATTTTGTGTGTTTTGTACATCCATTGGATAGATATTATCAATATTATATTTTTATTCATTGTATTCATTTATAATTTGGTTGTTATTAACTTTCGGTGATATGAATCCATTGATAATAACGTGGAAAGTTGTTTTCATCTCACTTTTTATTCCCATGAGATTCATGATATATATTCCATTATATACTTTGGTGTGATGTATGTACATCCCATGATTGTACACTTTCTGTAATATAATTTAATTTATGGTTCATTGTATGATCAATCTTCATGTGGTGTATGTTTCTTAAGTTTCCAAATCGATAGGGGAACCTTTCACCCTCCTCTTTTAAAATGACTTATTTTTGTTATGTATTTTAATTTACATCTTGTTATATTGGGATATGTTATTCTATATACTTATGGTTGTATATTTTTTTCCATGTGATGAGGTACCCTTTTCACTTTCATTAACTCATTTTCAGAATATTAATGTGACGTTGTTAGTGTGTCAAATTTCTATAAGAGAACTTATTAACCCAATTTCAATTATTTGGGGTTAAAATTATAATTCGTGATTATTTCATGCTATGAATAAGTTCGAATGAACTCTGATTGATTTTCATTTAATATTTACTAATATTGGGATTATTCTTGTTTTTCACACATAATTATTTCATTGATTTATCCTTAATCTAAGGATATGATCTTTGCAAGGGACTTCTCCCTCAATTTACATTCCATTGAAACTTATTTGTTTATTTATACACCAATTCAATTTTATATGGTTTATATACAGCCATATGACATATTATATCATTAATATCCTTATTCATATCATATTAACAGTTTTTATTAATGTTTTTACCAAATTATTTATATTAAAATGTCTCTCTCTTTTTTACACACTCTTTTAGTAAAGTATTATTTTAAATTTTTATATATTTATTCATCTAAATATTTCTCATTAATAGTATTATTTTAAAAATTGTTTTAAGGATTTATATATATGGTCAATAATGTTAAAAAAATTTACGTCCTTTAATATTTACAATGAGTTTTGAGACACATTGATTTTAAAATCTCATTATTAAATTTTTTAAATGGTTTGATAATTCATTGAGTATGTCAATATCATAAAATGAATTATTTTGAATAAAAATGAAATGTTATTAGTGAAATTTTTATACTCAAAATATTTTATTTTTTATTATTTTAAAATGGTACTTGGACATTTTACGTTTGGTTACGTGATAACCAAATGATAGGTGGTGCAGTGATAAAACATGACAGTTTGTTACATTATAATCTCTAATGCATTGGGTCTGGATGTCGACCGTATGGCTATTCCATTTAGTGATATGTGTGGAAGTAGACCATATGGTTGTTCCATTTGAGTATGTTTATGTTCCATGTTACCTTTATATGTTATGTGTTCTTTTTATGGGTTTTATGGTAATCTTTAGTTAACAGAAGGGTAAGTAGTGATCTTTTATTCTGTGAAGAGTATTTTATAAATCATAAAGGTTAAATGTATTACTTATGATAGATTATTTATGGTTTATTTGTTTTTTTTCAATAACTAATAATTTCCCTTCATTTTGTATCCATTACTAGCATTTTTCCTCATCCCATGTTTTTGAAATATTTTTCACAGGACATAAAGTGCGATAGGGTAAAGGCTGGGATCAATTAAAAGTCATGTTATCTAAATCATGGAACTAGACATGATTATTTTTATGTGTATTCATTTTATGAAAAAATGTATACGGAGTATTATTTTCTATATGTAATATTCAATTTGATTTGTAATAGTTATGGCATGATTCTCTAAAACTCTAAACATGAAAGGATACTCAATGTGAATTGTTGATTTAACTAACTATTATATAATGTTTTAATTTTAGGTCCTTATATAGGCACCCAAATATAGATAAATGGAATGTACCCTTCTCTAATCTCAAATTCATTTATGATATCAATTTTCTCAACAAAGGAGATATTCATTCCAAAATAAACAAATCATTTCGTCCAACTGACCTGATGTCTAGAGACCTAATCACAATTCAAGAGAACCTTCTTGGTATTTTAAATGTTTTTCTTTGTCTCTTTAGTGAATAAAAAAAATGTAATCCTCATAATGTAGATGAGTTAGATCAGAAATACACCTACCAGCACCAAAAGAATTAAATTATTCATTAATATCCCTCATGGAAAATAATCATCAAAGATAATCCTTGAAGATGGAGAAAATAATAGATGAGAGGGGGTCACATCGTCTATCCCCCCAGGAAAAATATAAATATCCCTCCAGAGAACCATTCACAAGAACAAAAACATAAGAAGATTAAAAAATAATCATTATCCAACAAACAAGAGTATTATCGAAGCCAAACATGTCAATTATTTTAAAAACAATTTTCCAATCCATCGTGCAAGAAGACATTTTTATATATGGATTTAGGGTAATATTCCCTCCATGAATATTCATTTTGATGATTTTAACACATTCTGATTCATAAAAATTTCAATCTCGGATTGATCATCCTTGGACTAAAGAAAATAGATTAGAGGAAATTTTTTTACTAGAGATTGGTGCCAATCTGTTGGCAATAATTTATTAATAACATTGGAAAAATTATTGGTTAATTCTACTAGCCTATAAACATGAATTTCATTGGAATTATACTATTTAAGGATTAAACAAAGTAATTGAGAATTGAAATGTTGAGGAAGACGTCCTCCTCTAAAAAAGTGAACAACAACCATGCAGAAATCATCCCGAATAATCTCCTAGTAATAATGAAAAATGATGTTACTAAAACCATCAGGACCTGGGAAACAATCACACTTGAGGGTAAACACCACATCATTGATCGATAGTTCAAGGGAATGGAAGTATGTTTCAAATTCTTCTCTTGAATAATAATCATTGTGATAACACCATCCACAGGAGCAGAAATATCATTAGAACTATTAATGCGGACTTAAAAAATACAGAATGTTCATAGAAAGAACATGTCTATTATTAAAAATTTGATCTCCAGTCATTAGAAAAGAAAGAGGACGAGAAGTTTTCCTAACTCTCTGAAGAGAGTTAAAAAACATCAAGTTCATATCCCCATCATTGAGCCAATTTTCCATGAACATAGCTCTTCGCATGGAATATTTCATATTGAGAATATTTTTGAGTTTAAAAGTCAAATATATATCCAGCAAAACACTTCCAAAAAAATCATCATGAGAATACTATTTTTGAAAACACTGATGGGAGGTTTCAATGTTCAAAATATCTTTATTAAGGGGATTGAACCTATCCTTACTCCAATGTTTGATATTCCCCTTGAGAATCCATAATTTTAGGATGCAAGAGAAATCATTACTACTAATACCCAATAGACTCCAAATATCACTAACATGCATATCATAATCAGGATGTAAAACATAAGACTTATTAAATCTTATTGGAATGGGGGTCTTATAATCATTACCTATGAGATCATCCATGATGGGATATTGATCAGATTTGAGCCAAATTAATGTCATGGAATATATAGAGTCCCGAGATCATATAGAAGACTCATTCATAGAGGACCTATCTTGTTTACTTACAACCATACCTCTAAGATGTCTTCTATACCATGTAAACATAGCACTAAGAATATTGACCTCATTCAGTCCATTTTCCTAAATGCATTCATTGAAGTCTCTTGATGTGATAAAATTATTCATTGTTCCCATTTTTTCATAAGGGATAAAAATCAAATTAAAATCCCCAAGAATGATCTGTGGTCTATTAATGATGCTTCTATGATAATTATTATAATTCTAGACACTTCTATGATCCATATAACTATTATTAGAAAAAATAATGAAACAAAATTGCTTGAATCCCATCACAGAAAAGTAACATGTAATGTGTTGAGGGCTAGAGTAAACCAGAAGAGGATCAGAAAGAGGAAAATGAGCCAGAACGCATAAATTATTTGTCCATTGAAAAACTTTTGTTCACACCAAACAAAGTGAATCCCATAAGGTCTAATATATCATGTCTATTAAAATAAAGTTTTATGTTCTTCCACAACCAAAAAAGCATGTTTATTAAATAATAGGTTATTGATATTTTTTTATACAATATTATGATGTGCTATAATATAACAGAAATATTTTAGAAAAAGTATCCATAATTGATTAGAATTATATTTCTACATCTTAATAATAAACTAAATTTATAATAGACTAACCCATAACTAATAATGCACAAATTTAAAATGAGAATTAAATTTAAAAATAAATTCAAAATATTAATGGAATTTAAGTTTTAGTGAAGAAATATTAAATTTATTGGATGAATATAAATGAAAATTGACAATGAATATCATAATTGATAATAATAAAATATATTTTCTTTTTAAAAATTATAATATATATTGTTATAAATATGATATTTTATTCATTAGATGAAATATGAAGAAGAATAGACATACTGAAAATTATTATTAACTTCCAAAACTAGAAATAAAATAGATATGATAAGATTGAAATAATACAAGAAAAAGATATGAAGAAAACTTCAACAAAAATTTCACTCTCAACATAGGTGATATTTAACCTATCTACTTTAAACTATGTAATTACTCAATCCAATAATATCTCCCCTAATATATATAGGCAACAAGTTATTTATTTATAATATAAGTAATATATACTAAACTCACGCCAGGTCTTCTATAATATTCTACATATCATCAACCAAAAAATTCATTGAAACATCGTCTCAAATATTTAACATCTGAAGTAAATGATATTTGTTAAATAACAAAACATTGATATTTATGGATCAATACTCTAGTATAATAAACCCGTAAATTCATGTTTATTATCACGAATCATCCATCATATGAATTTTGGAATAATCAATTACCACAAATTTAACCCTAATGTCTTCTTTATTGTAAACCATTTTCACATAGCACACCACTTAGATAAGATTTGATATATTTACATGACCCCCCACTAGATGATGTACATCAATAATATTGAAGCATAATGATACCCCAACCAATAACAAAAATGATACTCCCCATATTGAAGAAACCTAAAATATGGGCAATATGGCCTAGAATTAATGAATCATCAATGAAAAAATGAGAAACGATAACTTTTATTTAATTGAAATAGTTTATTATATATTTTTAATTTTTTATGAAAAATTATTTATATTAAATTTCAATAAATTATTAAGATAATTTCTAAATTTTTTTAATGAATGTCATAATACTAAAATTATACAAATTTATTTAATCATAATATCTATATAAAATAATAAAAAAATTTATTTTTATATTTGAAATAATATAAAAAATTATTTATATATTAAATATGATATCAAATCAAATATATTTTATAATATATATTATATAATAATTAAAATAAAATTAAAACTAAAAAAATACTTATCATTTGTTTATTTTCAATCATTAATAACAAATCATATCATTTTTTTGTTATCAACCAGACTCCAAAAAATGAATAAGGTAAAAATTTATTTGTTTTCAAACATACATAAAAAAATTACGATTACATTAAATTATATTAATTGACTAAAAATCAATAAAAAATAACCGATTTAAATATTTTAATTATTTTTAGATAAGAAAATATCTCATAAAAATGTAATAAATTTAATAATAATTTGTAAAAAATAATAAAAATAATAAAGTCATTATATAATCATAAATATATTTATTATGTTTATAAATATCACTTAAAAATAAATAAATGTTTAAGACACATGTAGATAAATAATATAATAAATAAATGGATCATAATTATCAACAACCTATACTTGTTCTTAAGAATGACTACAGGATGAGTAGAATACAATTTAAAAATAAATATTTGACACACATAATGATTCAAGATTAGTAATTATATAAAGTGAAATTATACAAAAAATAAATTTGATTTTAAAATTATTTTGTGTTAAACATATAAAAAGAATAAATAAATTTACCAATATTTTAAAACAATTTAAAATGTAATTGATATACACCTACATCAAGATTCAAAATATAATTAGTTAATTTGAAAGAAAATTAAATATAAAGAGATATCCATTCCATTGTTAATTTATTTAGTGATTCAAACCTTAATATTACACATAGCGTTACAAAATTTACATGTTTTTAAAATTACAGAATATAATGATCTTATTTAATGTTTGTAAATAAATTGGGGGGGTGCAAATTGAAAAGAATAAAAAATGATAAAGAAGATTGATTATAGTTACTCAATTTATGATCCTAAGGAAAAAAATTGTAAAGATGAATAAATGGTTAAAAATTATAGTGGAAATTTAAATGAAAAAGGAAAATTATTATAATTAAAAAATTAACATAATATTTTCTATAATTTTTATAAAATTAGGAATAAATTTTAAAATATTTATAATTTTTGTACATATTAAATGAAATTTACAAAATTATTTTATTAATGGTGATTAGTTTTATGTAATTTAACATTATCCGTACTAGAATATTTATTAGTAAATAATTTTATAGAGAAAATATATCAAAAAATAAAAATACACAAAATCCAAAATATGTCTAAAATAATAAAATTGTTGGTTTGAATAAATAAAATATCCAATAATAATAATAATAATATAAGAAATAAAAAATTAAGTTTGGAGTTTTATGAATCATTAGAAAAACTAATCAATAAATATTGAAAATGAAAAAAGGTAAAAACGTAAGTAAAAAATATTTACCTCTTTTTTAACTTTGACACTTGACCGATATTTTTTCTTCCCTTTAATAATTATAAAATATTGAAGAATCATACTCTGGATCATAATTTTCTATCAAAAATTAATAAAAAATTATAATGGTATTATTTTAATTATATTGAAAATAAATATTCTTTAGAAATTTAAAAGGATTATTAATTAATGATTTGTATGAAGCATATATTCACACAAGTATGGGAAATAAAATAAAAAAATTAAAATGAGAAAAATTAATAATTAAAGTGAATATTTGAACATCAATTATTAATCAATAAAAGTAATATTTTTTAAATTCATTATAATGATAGTTTGAAATATATCATTAAAAAAATTAATATATATGTGATTGTATAAAATATACTAGAGTTAAACATCCAAATTACATGATCCAATCCACCAAAATTACAAAATAAATATCTTAATCATCATTTCCATTAGAAGTTATCTAGAGTATAAAATTATAACATTAGTGGAATAGTTTCACCCATGAAAAATTATAAATAGGTAGTGGGATATAAATAATAAATTTAACATGGTGCATCTGTAGATTATAATCAATGCATAATAAAAATTAGAAGTAAATAAACAAACCAATGAAATGAATATGAATAATATACAACAAAACAAACTTTATATATATAAAATTTAATAATGCAGTAATAATTCTAACTAAAACCATAGGATGAACAAGATAAAAATAAACTAGATAACTTGGGTGATACAATAACAACCCAAAACAATTCTTGAATCTTTATCCACATATCGATAATCTATATTGGTCACAAGGTCTCCATTTTAAAAATTATATCCCTTAACAGACCAATAATAACCACTTTTTATATGAGATAATAACATGGTATCTTATATGACAAAAAAAATATTTTATTATAAATTTGATTTCAAAAAATTATATTTTATTTTATAGCATCATTCACATGCTCTAAGAGTTCAAAAGAAGCCATGATATAATAATATTATTATTTTTCAAAAATTAATATTAAATTTGGTTGTATGAATAGGAATAAACTATTTTTAGAAAATATTTATAATGATTGTATATAAATATAATAAATTTACTAATAAATATGTCATTTTTAGTAATTTCTTTATTTTCCTCATAAATATTGTTTTCTCGACAAATTATTTGTAACAATTTATGTGAAAAAATAAGTAAATTTAATTAAAACCAATCATAAATTATACAAAATTAATATCTTATTTGTAACTACAGATATAAATTTTTCATAGAAGTAATTATTGGTATTTTTCAGAAATGATAATTTTTTGGTGAATAGTGAAATCAACAAGTAATAATAATAATATCCTTTTCAATTATTGATATTTTAAAAGATATATTTTGGTCAAAAATAATAAAAAGTAAAATTAGTTCCATTTTCGTATTATTAATAAATTTTAATTCATTTTAATCAAATTCGCGTTTAATTTGTATTTCAAAAAATTTTGTACTAATGAAAATACTCTTATAATTTTTTTAACCTTATTAGGTTTAGTTTTAAATCCAATTTGACAACATCTATAAATTGAATTTTTTAAAAAATATATAATAATAAGGAAAATAACTAAAATAATAAAATAATTGTTCTTTAATTTTTATCAAATTTAAAACTATAAATATAAAAAATTAAATACAATGGTTATAGATAATATGTTTTTACAAATATTTATAAAAAATGATACGGTCAAAAATAAAATAAGAACAAAAAATCGTCAATTTTTTGGCCATATTAAGACCATAAGCCTTCTAAGGTAAGGTAATGTAAAATTTTTTATGATTTTGATATATTGTAAAATGTCTGTAAACTATTTAAAAAAACAACTATGTCAACTAAAAATCATATAAAAGGTCACCCCTCTCATCACCACTCCACACTCCCAATTCATTTTATAAATATAGAAAATACCCAAATCCCTTACATACATAAATAACGACATTATAGGGGCCTTATTTTTATTTCGAAACCATCCTATGATGTATTTTGGTGCAAACATAATCATGGTTTTTGAAGAATATGTATCATTACCAACCGATTATTTATTTATTTCATCTTCAAACTCATTAAAATATTATTAAAATTTTATAATATTTTTAAATATGTTTATATCATATACTTACATTTTTTATGATATTATAAAAAACATATATCAATATTATCTTCCACAAAATGGTAGATGAAACGGTGAATCATGTGTACAATGAACTACTGCCACAAAAACCATTGTAATTGGATTTCCATAACCTGTATTCATGGATAAATATAATTATAATTACTTTTTTTATTATATTTAATAAATAATAATAATTATTTAATTATAACAACATATATAGATTCTTATCTTCCATTACATTGAAAATTAAAATGTCTCTCATCCTTATTTGTAGACTACAACTTCAAATTAGAAATGTGAAACACTTTTAATTTTATATTGAAATAGATTGTAATGAGTTTTATTTAATTAATTTATATTATATATATATATAATAAAATATATTCTAGAATGGTTATTTAATATTTAGCATTATTTTTATTCATTCATCAAAAAAAGGAATCATTTTTCATTCATACATATTTTGTGTTCTCTTTATAAATAGTATAATTCATATAATATATCTAGATATTATAAATTATAGAAAATAGTTAAATAATGAATATATCTGATATTTATTTTGGAGGATATAATAATGGAGATTATGAAACCATAACCAATGAAAAATTACCAAAAATATCGAACCAAAAAATCACTAAAATAATGAAGATATACCCGAAATATGATTTGGACAATTCATTTTCAATAAATATCAAATAATATATAATATGATAATAATATATCGAATGATATATATATATTCTTATGTTCTTATAGTGGATTTATAAAATAAAAAAATTTATTATTGAGGTCTTTCAAACACATATGAAGAAATTTAATACCTGAGGTAAGGGTATTTTCATCTCAATTTTTATTTATGTACGGAACATCCAATATTTAAAACATATTTTGTTTGTATGGTGTATATTCAACCCATGAATAAATTTTATGATGATTCATATGATATTTTTGGATTCACATAACCATATAATGTTCTTTACTTAATTTGGATTATTATTCAATCATTACTAAGGTGGTAAAGGTTATAGGTTATAATCTGAATGTTTATTTGGATTATTTTTAATTATACTTTCAATGATGAAATATTATATTCTATAAATTAAGAAAAATTTAAATTTTATTATCCTATGGTAATTTCAGGAAACTAAAATATTTTTACATTCATTTTCCTTTCTTCATTAAATAATGATATCAAAATAATGCTCTTAATTTAAACTGACTTTATTTCACTCTTTGGTCAAAAATATATTTTCTTCCATTTCAATGTTTCCTAAAACAATTATAATGAAATTTTTTATTATTTTAAATTTACTGTTAAAAAAAATTTTTACCCATGATCAAATTTTTTAAAAATTTATGAAAATTAATAATTTTTTTTTATTTTTAAACAATTACCTTTAGGATTTTATAGGAAAAAATTAATTGAATATTTGTTTTAATGTATATAGAATGAATTATTTTTCCTTCTTTATGACTTCTCACTTATTTAAATATTAAATTACATATTTTATAGGTTCTTTACAACATGATGTTTTTCTTCTATATTTGTAAATTTGTTTTATTTTAGTGATTTGATTTCCAAAAAATATGGTATTTTCTTAAAGAAATGTTCATTTTTATCTTAAAAAATCATTTACCATAAAATATTACAATTATTATGTTTACATAAGAATTACATGAGATATCATTCAAGGAAACCATAATTATATTATCTCATGATGTTTTATATTTATGATGTAATTATTTTAATGGATGAATTCATATTCTACATGTTATGTTATTACTAAATGATGAAATACTTGTTGATCCCATTACTTTTTCATGTGTTATTCTATAATAACATTTTTTGAAACCCCTTTTTTATTTTATGGTTCTAATATGATGAATTAATATGATCTTCTAGAATAGATATGTATAACCATTGTGATGGGTTGGTCTTAGATCTTCCTCAAATTATTTGTGTATATATTGATATATCATGAGATAAATTAGATAATGAAGGCATGTAAAAACAGTATAGTAAGGAAATTATTTTAAATATGATGGTCCTGGGAGCGATCCTTTATGACTACAATTGTTTGGAGCCTGAACCCACTCCACAATGATTGACTTAGTAATGAATCTTCACTACTAAGAGAATTATTTTATATTCTCTATTAATGACACAAATATATGTCTTATTCTAGTGATAAGATCTCATAGATTATTTCCTTTGATTATATATTGATATATATCATAAAACTATAATGATTTTTTCATTTTCCATGTTTATGATCTATGATTTTCAATCATGAGAACCCAGTTTTTCACAAATGTGTATATCCATTGAACTAAAGTCAAAATAATTTATGTGTATTTAATATGGATTCCTAATGAGTGAGGAAATGTCTTTATGTTTTATCTGCGATGTTTAAATCATGGAACACATCTTTTTGGAGAAACTATCCATGTCGCATGATTCGTGCACAGTCTTCCAAACTGTTCAAATAGAGTATTTTCAAACAAAACATTAACACATGGCTTGCATAAGACAATGCATTATAAATGTGAATGTTCCCATTCTATCTAGGTAATCATGCATGGTTTTAACATAGTTTGTCAAATCATGTGGACAAACTGCGTACATGATATTTTTCTAGGTTACTTGTTCCCTTTTACCTTTATAGTCTATTATGTCCCCTCCTTCTTCCTATTATTGGTTCTAATGGGATTTAACATCAGATATAAATTTTTTTAGCAATTTGATGCTATGGATAGGGATTTATTGATATTCATTAGTTATAATCCATTCAGTCTTTCGTTCATCATGTTGGATGCACAATGATAAGTACTCGAGTCCATTTTAGCCTTTATCTTTGTCTCTTTCTCCAGTCCTAGTTATCAAGGTTTTAGTGTTTTTACTTTTTTATTAGATATACTATATTCTAGAAGAATTAAGGGCCAATACCCTAGGAGGAGAGTCGTACATGTCTAAGGTAGATGTTCTATAAATCATCCCACATGTTCTTTGATTTAGGAATTGTATTGTGGGGCCCATGAATTTCAATGGGTGCCCATTATAGAATTTATATTTATTTATTATAACCATTATAATCATATGGATATCAAATTTCCATATATTTGATTTATTATTGGGGGTTATGCCCAAAATTCTAGCCATCCCATTTCTGTTGTTATTCCATAATTGGTTTTTTAGTATTTTATATGTTTTAGCCACTGTTCTTGTGTGATATTTCATGTCCCTTATAAGGGTAATATTTTTTATATTAAATGGATTGATTTATACTATTAATTGAATAATGTAAAGTACAATTTATTCTAACCCCTTGACCCACCTATGGTATGTTCCTCAATTGATAATTAAATTTAGAATGGAAATTAGGAACTATACTATTTTTATAAATTGTCTAGATTAAATGTGAATGATTAATAGTTTTCATGTCCATAGAACCTATTTCATCATTAATGGAATCTAGTGAAATGAACCATAATTATTGAATATTTTTTTCCAATCTAATTAATAAAGGTTTCATTCTAATTTTCCTTCTCACACTAATGAATGTAAAGTCATAGGCAAAATGGACTTATTGATTAATTATTTATTGATTAAACTATTTCATGCTACATGAACATGTCACACTAATGAAAGTATATGAGTGAATGTAATGGAATATTAAATGAATCTATGATCAAATATGAATGTACTAACTTGGTATCACCATGGATTAAAATTAAAGAATTCCATAAGTACTTAGGAACCCCATTTCAATTTAGGGATATGTCATTATTTGGTGGAGACCCTCAATGATCCCGATCATTTTCTATTATTTGGATTCCAATTATGAAAACATATTATCCCTTAGATAATATTATTGGATTCCTTGGATACACTCCATTGATGCAACATTTGCAAGTAGGAGACATGGTTAAAAACTACTAGGAACAGTCACTGATTAGAACCACTTTTCATTAGATTAACTCCTTATACTCAGTAGGAATCGAATTGTAGATTTACATGGATTATGATCCTTGGATTACAATCCTACATTATGCTAAAATACAGTTATTACTGATTTAAAGACCCTTGATATATATGTATCCTTTGTTATTACCTTGGGACATTACTGTTAAATATATTTAATGATTACCTTGTTACAACTTTGATCCGTTTAAATTGATAAGATCTGGCATATTTATAAACTGGTAATAATGAAATAATTAATTATTGACATTTTTAAACCCCATTCATGTGAAAAAGTTGGTACTTCTGTATTTAATTACATTGTAATGATTTACATTATATATTCATGTCTGCACATTATTACATTTCTAGTACCCGAACCATATGTTATAGACACCATTGATGGTGGCCCACCGATAATTCTCTTACTCCCTCTCAAAGCATAGTTTGGTACAAAAAGTATATTAAATGGATGCAGGTGTTTACAAATAGTATCATATGTATTCAAACACTTGATTTATTTTTATTTAGTATGGAGCTTGATATAAGATGACAGACTCATATTGCATGATGATTAGTATAGTTTTTGATTTCATTCCTATTTATGTGGAACATGAAATTTCTAATATCACATATCATTTTTTTATTTTTCTAGTGACATTACATGCCATTAGATATTAAAATCTATTTCAATTGTTTCATATATTTTTACTATTGTTTCAAAAAAAATTGATTTCCATTCTGTTTACTTATATTTCTTCGGCTGTTTACCTATGTTTATATTCACTTGCTTCACTACACATTGGTAATGAGGGAATAGTCTCACCATGGACACACCATAGGCCCTCGATTCTAGTAGGTTTCCTCCTAAATTTAGGGAGATGCACATGAGGCGATGTGGCCCACCAGGCATGGGGAAACCATTGTGTGTATTTCAGGTCAGAGACGTCACACTGTGGTATCAAATCATGTTCTTATCTTTGTTTACTATTTTGAAACAAAATATTAGAGATTATGAATTCTTCGTACATGGTCAAAAGTTAGGCTTGGGCATCTTGAATCCATGTGTAGTGTAAAAACCCTACTCCCTAAATTGAAATTGTCATATTTCTTTTCCCTATAATAGTTGATATTATATCACCATCGGTTGAAAAACATGCTCTATGGAGAAGATGATTATTACTCTGATTGGTGATATTTTTCATCCCTAGCCTGACGAAATGATGTCAATGATCATTGTTACATGCATCATTATATGAACCTAGAATTCATATGTCATGTTTATTTGTAAGCCATAGAGAATCAATTCAATTTTTTCATTTTTAAAATTCCTATGATTGTTGAGTGATTACATATCATAATTCAAGAGGACTATGAGCCATCATAATGTAGGATACATAATTTACCAATTTGATCAATAATTTTATAAATAAATGGGATCTGTTTCCAATGGTATTGTGTATGGGAACTAATACACCAAAAATTACATTCCATTATAAAGTGATAATTGGCATCTAAAATGAATTTTTTTTCATATCCTTATCCTCTCTTATCATGTTTATGAAGGGTAAAAGGGTGAAATAAGTTACTAAAAGTAAAATTCAATGAATCATAAAATTCCACTCTTACAGATAAGTTTTCAGCCAAGCGGGTATTTGGGATTATATGCCTTGTGAAGAGAGTATTTGTATATTTACCTTCTACTAGTGATGAAATATTTCCACATTAAATAGTTCTATGGAATGTAATTGAAAATTTTAGACCAGTTCATCCATGATTTCCTCATATAATAAGACAATAGGGAGGCGACGACCATTCCCAAGACATGGTGGGCCCTGATATTCCACTCTTACCTACAAGATATCCACCTGATACATCTACTTCTGTACTAGAAATGGGAACTAATCCCAAGTTCGTGTTATTTTATTAAATATAATGTAGTCCATGAATGGTGCTCCTCAAATTTAATCTATCATGACTAATCTATCTCATGAGCTCCACTAGATGTATCCTTATACATTCACATGGGATGGTAGTCCATAGGCTACTTAGTATTGGCCTCAAGCCACCTTATCAATCCTGGATTATTTGGAGATGCCTCTAGAGAGTAGGGTTGATCTTGCCACATACATGCTTTAGAATTCATCCAAGAGTTGGTGGGATGTGTATTCTTAGTCAAATAGACATGAGGTCATGTTATGGGTTGATTTTTAGACTATCTTCTTTGTTCAATTCATTTCTAAAATTATGTGAAATAGCAGTTCCAAAGAGATCAGTCATTTTGAGAAAGGTCATTTGACAATTATGGAACATTCACTGAGTTTCAAGGAGTATTAGTGCTTTTTAGAAATTCAATACAACGAAGAGAATTCCCATTCCATTTTAATAGATTATGGGATCAAGTAATCCATCCATATGCTAGTGTATATATTTTTCCTATAAAAAATTTATGAGATATTTAATCATGATTTTATCAGTTACTGAATCCAAAGGGATGGAAATAGTATTGAGCATAGAGGACCAGTTCTGAAATAAGTCAGTAGTTCGTCCTCTGGTAGGAATCGTTCAATTGAAGTTTCTCATTAGGGAAGTGACAACCAGAGGGCTCATTAAACATCACAAATGTGTACCGAAAATGAGTTCTATGGGGGAATTTGAAGCCTTGGTTTGATAGTGACCCACTAGAGTGATGGGATTGGGGTTGTATAGGACATCTCTAGCATTTCTATATGAACTTTACACCAGCTTTTATAGGAAAAGGATCTGCCTCAGCTCTACCTTGAGGAGATAGTTCTTTTACAAAGCATCTGGTGGGGAGATGGAATTTTAGTGGCATGTCTGGCTGAGGAGGAGGTCATGGCCATGGCAGCCAGATCCCAGATCTCCCACAGCACCTGTAGATTATTTATGATCTTGGAAGTCCATCTATTGCACGGGGACATGGATCAAGTCAATTTCATGCACTATAGATGTAACAACCCGACCCTAGTTACCCATAGTCTGTTCATTATTACATAACATTGGAATTATCACAAAATTTAATGTCTCGAAAGACTTATTAGTTTAGTGGCCTTGGAAATACTAGACACATTCATAGGATATACATTACATTAAAATATGAAAAACTACAACAACATATTCTGTAGAGGAGACAATAACATCCCTTAGTCTATCCTTTTAGGTCTGTCATAATTTACATCATCGCATCCTTGGAAAAATAAAACATAGAATGAGGTGAGATCAGATGCTCATTTAGGATAACAATATACCAGAAACCTTCATAAATAAGCATAAACATTAAATGCAATGTACAAGAAAAAAATCATTTTAAACATGATCTTTTTTATATTATATCAATGATAAAATGTAATAATTCATTTTATTTATTAACGTGGATTTTCCACTAGTCGAATAATCACATGCAATATCAATAGCCACTTTTATAATTATCGAATGCATAATTCCAGACATCATTACCACATAGTCAAGGCCTTGTGCGAGGACTACCAATAAGATTTTTTAAGTTCTTTTTCAAAGACACCATTTTCTCTCTTGAGAACTACTGATGCATCGAGGAGTTAGTGTGGGATCCTCCCTTCACTTACTAAGTCTAATGTATTCCTCATATGAAAAGGATTAAACATAACATAAACATTTGTTTTAAAACTAGCATAATAAATGTCAATACATTATCCATAAACCATGAATGGTATAAAAAAACACATCCATAGTCAAACATAACACATAACCTTCAACACAATATGGAAATTTTGTATCATAATAAATCAACTTCAAATATGATCAAAATCCATCATAGGATGTTGACGTAGATGAAATAAAATCTTTTTTTAGAGAAATATATCTTTAAATTATGAAATAATTTAAATGTCATTTAATTATAAAATAAAATTTTATTTTTAAAATATTGTTATATGCTTGTAATTGAATCTTTTACAATGTTTTAACGGTGGAAAATAGTTGCACCTGCTGTATAAGTTAAAAAACATTCTTACCTTAATTTTCTCGAAAAGGTCATAAAGTACCTTGTTTGGAAAATGACGGAAAGATTCCATTCAAAAACCTATAAGGTAAAATGAGGTTATAAATTAATTTAACCCATTGTCTATAAAATAGTATGAATGTTTTGAAATATATTTTATAGAAACATGCATGTGGATGAAAAGGAGGTCTCAATAGATTGTTATGTAAAAACAACTTCAGATAATAATGAGATTGTGAAATTAACCCTTACAATGTACATTTCTAGGGTCAAGGGTAGGCTGTGCTCAAATATAATGGTGAGATAATTTTTATAAAATTATTCAGGAACCCTATACATTAATATGATATCATATATAATCTTCTAATATTTCTTTGTTAATGATATTTCAGTAGTGTCCTTGTTTTGGGTTTTAACTGATTCATTTTCAATTATATGCATGGTTACGTAAGCCATGTTAATTATGGATAAGATTTATTTGATTAACATAAACAATTATATTATGTTCCTATCCATTATTTTTAATCATAAAATAAAAATTATTCTTGAATTATTACGATGGGGAATGAATCTCGTCACATTTATGGAGATGGTAATCTGTACGTACGCACGAGCAACAATATCATTATTTTGATATTAAAATTTTATATAATTAGATGGAATATCATATATAATGAATCATTATCATGTTATATTTATTATTTAAATCATTTATACTAATTATTATACCCATTCAAATGATGAAGTGTTTGAATAACATACTACACCATGACATGGCGATGGTAATCCATACGTACGCACGTATGGTGACTATGTCATTTATATGATGGATAGAATAATTAATATAGTTGTAAAATTTTTATAATAACATAATAGTATATTTAATATACTATATTAATTATTTTATAATGGCAACAACAATGAATGTGGAAGTGGAAGATGAAAATAACTTCAAAGAAGTGATGAAATATTTAACTCGTCTTCGGGTTATTCCTTTTGATATTATCAAAAGGGATCCTTAGCATGGCTTTAGGACTAAATGAAGGCCTCTATGATGAATGGAGGAAATGTGAGAGTATATTTGGTAAGGTTTTTGCTATGCTAAATGGCTTTGAAGGTGTGAATTTGAGTAAAGGGGAGGTGCCCTTTAATAAGAGAGGTGTGGGTCACTTTAGGAGATGTTTGAAATATTATTTTATAATAAAATAATTTTTAGTTTATAATGTCTCAATAAGGAATTATTTAAAGTCTTAATTGGGTATGGGTAGAAAAAATCTCAACCAATAGGTTTTAGATAGGTTTAGGTCATCATATTAAACTTATCTTTTAGATTTAACTCTTAGTTAAATATTTTGACATTTACTCGTCACTTTGTATTTTTATATTATATGGTTACTAAATATTATATAAACATCCATGTTAACCTCAAGTGGTTAATTAATGACATATATTATATTATTTATTCCCTTTGACCGATCCTTAGATTTTTAGGAATAGAATACCACTTAATAATATAATATTTTAAAAATAAACTCTTTTATGTCAATTTTGACACATTTTGGTAATGGGATTTTTTAATTCATAAAAACATTATTATTTGATAAAAATTATTTTAATCTACCCTAAAATGTCATATTAACCTATAAAATTAGTAGACTTCATTAAAAATCTACAATTATATTTATTTGGATATTTATAATATCAATTATTTTTATGATTCATTAATAAGGTAATTACTTCATCATCATTGTGTCATAAGTAAACATAATTATTTAATGCCTATAAATTATAAATAAAATACCATTAAGTATGAAATATTATTATATTTCTAATTAATATTTATATTTTAATTTATAATATATATAAACTTATTCTAAAAATGATTTATTTATTAAGCATTGAATTTAACTCTTTTAACTCTTATTTTAATAAAATAATAATAAAAGTCCTAATCTAATACACATAGACCAAAAGGATCATATTTTATTCGTATGGTTTTTTTTGGTCGAGTTAAACTTATCAAATAGAATTAGGACATGTTTTAGGGTAATAATAATATCATTTTATCCTTAATTACACTATTTACTTTTAACCATGATAAATAAAAGTAAAAAAATACAATTCATAAAAAATTATTTTCATATTAATGAATGACATTTAATTACTAATATCAACAATGTTGCTCAGATTTATGAAATTCAACTCACATGAGTGGTAAAAATATGTATTATGCGAATTTGAAAATGCTCCTAGGAGTTGGGTAAAAGACAGTAAAATATTGATAAAAATTTATATATTTATACTTATTATAAAATTACTACCATGAAATAAGATGAACGTATATAGTCATTATGTATATATTTTGACCTAAAATAAATTAAATTAAACAAAATAATTATTTCAATAAAAAGTCAGTTTTAACCATTAACGCAATGTTTTTTCACTATTCTTCCAAAATTGAACGTTTCAATAAAATTTCCAAAAATTCACCCAAAGATAATTTCAATTTTACGAATTCAAAAATGTAGTCAATTTTGAATGATAAAATTTATAAAATCTAAAAATGTGGGTATTACTATTCATAACAGCTTGTTTGATTGGTTGTGGAGTGTTTGAACTCAAAGTTGCGTACGACACAAGTTGTTTTATTACTCAAAGGGAAACATATCATGGATGCTTGTGGTGTTACATTCTCCCCTACTTAAAATGACTTCATCCTAAAAATTTATAGAATATTACTGAATAAAATTATTCAGATTGTTCATCATAAGTTCCTCAGGTTCCTGGGTTGCCTCTTCCATCTTATGGTTTCTTCATAGAACTTTTACCAGATGATTTATCGGGTTTCTCAAAACTTGTTCTCTAGTATCAAGAATTATAATAGGCTCTTCACAATAAGATAGATCTGGTTCGTGTTCAATTTCCTCATAGGTGACTACATGCATAAGTTCATGCATGTATGATCTCAATAGTGATACGTGGAACACATTATGAACTCTAGAGAGACATCGAGGCATTACCAAACGATAAGATGCAACTCCAATTTGTTATAAAATATTGAAAGTTCTGATATAGATGGGACTCAATTTACCCTTCATACCAAAACATAAAACACCCTTATGAGGATATATCTTCATGAAAACATGGTCTCCTACTTGAAATTACAAATTATTCCTTCTGTTATCAGCATAGTTCTTTTTCCTACATTGGGCGGATTTGATGTATGTTTGGATAACACTATCCTTTTACATTCATTCCTCAATATGTTATGGGACAAAAAGTGTTCATTCACCAACATCATCCAAAAAAGTAGGTGTGTAACATTTATTTCTTTATAACACTTCAAATGGTTCCATCTGAATTGTTGAATAGAATATATTGTTATAGGAAAATTCTACCAGAGGTAAATATAGATCTCACATATCATGAAAGTCAAGTGATAAAGCTCTCAAAATGTCTTCTATTGTTTGAATAATCTGTTATGATTGTCCATCAGTTTGAGGGTGGTAGGATGTACTCAAGACGATCTTCAGTATCCATGGATTTCTAAAGAAATTTCTATAATCGTGATAAAAAACGGGTATCACGATCACAAACAATCGATAAGGTTACTCCATGAAGTCTTAAAACTTCATTAATATATAGTTTTTCTAGACGTTCAAGTTTTAAATATTTTCATATAGGATCCTTCTTAGAATCCAAAAGACCCAGGATCAAATATGGTCAGTGGAGAATTTTTGGGGGTACTGTAGTAAACTGTAGCAAGGTGCTGTAGTAGTATTGTAGTAGTAGTAGAACTGTTGCAGCGACGACCCTGTAATAGTAGAGGGACAATATAAGCTACTGTTGTGGTGGTGATACTGAATATTTTACTATAGCTCTGCGGTTACTGTAGAAATATTGTACACTGAGGGGTCCTTTGGACCAAAAAAAAGGCTTTCAAGCCTTGTATTCAGGCCACATGGCCTTGGGCCTTCGGTCTTTGTAATGGGTCACCCTCTACCTAGTCTAAAGTGGTCTTTTCTTTAAATAATAAATTGAGGCTTCATCCCCAACATTTAAAAAAATGTGCTGATTTCGTAAGACGATCAACAATGACCCATATTGCATCATTCCTTCTAGGAGTCTTTGGTAGCCACATGATAAAGTCCATCGCAATATTATTCCATTTCCACTCAGGTATAGGAAGAGGTTTCCTGACTGCTCTAGTCTATTTCCTTCCAGATTTTACTTTTTGACAAAATATACATCTTGACAAAAAATCTGAAATGTCCCTCTTCATGTTGTCCCACAAAAAAATGTCCCCTCCAATATATATACATCTCGGTGCTACCAAGGTGTATCGAGAAATTGGAGCTGTGAGAATCATCTAGAAATTCCATTTTTAGATCTGGTATATCGGGAACACAATATCTCTTCCCAAATTTAAAAATATCATCTTCATATATGATGTCACTCAATATCACATCATTCACAGCTTTAATCATCTTTTGAAACTCCTCATCATCATCCTGAGAAATTCTTATCCGTTCTAGTAAATATGTTTTTGAATCCATTTGAAAAAGTATTGATGTTTCACCTCCCATGATTATTCCCATATCTATTTTGAGTAGATCAATGAAAATAGGACACCTTTTAACTCTCATCTTGTTAAAAAATGCATGATCCTTTCTTCTCAAAGGATCTGCCACCTTATTTTCCTTCTCCAGGGGGTAGTGTATTGTGAGATCATAATCCTGGAGTGGTTTAAGCGATCTTGGTGGCCTTATGTGGAGTTATTTTTGTGAGAAAATATACTTCAAACTCTTGTGATCAGTATAAATCTCACATTTTTCACCATAGAGATAGTGTCTCCATTTTTCTGAGCAGAGATTGTATATTCTAACTCAATATCATTAGTAGGATAGTTTTTCTCATTAAGTTTTAGCTGCTGTGATGCATATAAATAACTCTATCATTTTTCATAAGGACACAACCAAGTGCATTCCATAAACCATCACTATAAATAAGAAACCCATTGTTCCATGATGGCATAGTCAAGATTGGATCATTGACTAATATTCTCTTTAGTTCTTAAAAACATTCATCACACTCTTTTTTCCAATCAAATTAACCCCTTTATGTGTGAGCATGGATAATGGGTTAGTCAATCCGGAAAAATTATGGACAATATGCCGATAGTAACATGCAAAACCAATAAAACTGTGTACCTCATTTATACTCTTCAGTGATGGAAATTATTGGATTGCCGTGTTATTTGAAGGGTCAATAGATATTCTATCCATAAAGACTATTGTTCCAACACAAGAAATATCATGAAGCCATAATTCACACATGATAAACTTCCCGTATAATTAATTTCATATGAGGGTTTTAAGAATGGCGTGCAAGTGATTTTCATAATATTCACTGCATTTGGAGTATACTAGGATATCATCAAAAAATACCACTACAATGTTAACTACACATTCCTTGAAAACTCTATTAATTTGATCCATGAAAACAGAGGGTGCGTTTTTCAGCCCAAAAGGCATTACTGTAAACTCATACTGCTCGTACCTAGTTTGAAATTTTATTTTCGGAATTTCTTCCTTCTTCACACAAAACTGATTATATACAAATTGAAGATCAATATATGAATAATATTTATCCCCATGAGTTTGTATGATTAAATTATCAATGAGAGGTAGGGTATACTTGTTCTTTATTGTTATATAATTAATCTCCATATAGTCAACTCCCAACCTCATAGTTTTGTCTTTATTCATAACAAAAAGTAAATGGGGATTTCCATGGAGAAACACAAGGTAAAATAAATCACATAGTTCCACTAATTACACAGTGGCCATTATATAAGGGGACTTTTATATGGGCCTTGAACTAGGAATTAAATCAATGGGAAAATCAATTTCTCGTTCTGGAGGTTGTCCAGGTAAATTCTCCTCAAACAAATCAACATATTCTTGAAAAATAGATATTTCCTCAATTAGAACATTCTTTTCTTCTCCAATAATTATTTAATTCTCATCCTCCCCAATAATTGAATTTATAAGACTTACTAGTGGTGGATCTAGATAATAATCAAGTGGTAAAATATCTTATCAAACAGTAAGGTACTTTTTATCATCATCTATAATTGTAACCTCCTTCTTCATACAATAAATTTTCACATCATCATTTTAAAGTCAATCCATACCAAGGATTATATAAAATTTAATCATGGGTATGTTGATGAGATTTGCAGATAAAGAACATTTATATACCCTAAAAGGAAATGATTCACAAAACTTTGTGGTGATGATACTTCCCTTGGGTTTTTTGACATAAAACTCCCTTGTTATGTCAAATTGAAAATATCTAATTTTCATAGCAAACTGGGATGATATGATATAATGTGATGATCCAGAATCTAATAAAAAATTGGCTAAACATGAGGAAACCATTAAATTACCTTTTACCACATCTTTTGGAGCTTAAACATTAGCAATAGTGATCTCATTGGCTTGTCCTTAATCCATTGGCCTTTTATGAGGTATGTTCCCCTGGTGCTTAGGAGAATCATTTTCATAATTCCCCCTTTCTCTATAATTTTAGCGTTCAATATTGGAAACCACTATCATCCCTTTTTAATCAAGATCTTGTTGGCCTTTTTCACCACACTTGTAACAAACTCCCATTACCCTCAAGAAAGTACTGGGGTGTTTCTTCCAATATTTACAATAGGATGGATATTAAACTTTTCCATTCTTCCCCTTATTTCTATTTCCAGATATTTCTATAGATCTCTTCTTCTCGTGATTTACATTAATGTGATAAGAGTTAGGATATTCTTTTTCTCTCTTGATATAACATGAGACAATATCTTTTTATGACTAGAAGGATTTTGAGATTAATGATCTATGGAGAAATAGTTTTAACCCATCAAAGAAATGATCAATCTTACTTCTTGGGTTATGTATATAATCTACACCATGCCATGCTAACCTTCAAAAGTTAGCCTCATATTTTTCAACATTCTCATCCTCTTTTTTCATCAGACTCATAAATTGTATTTCCATATACGCTCGTTGGTCACAAGGAAATTATTTTTCTATGAAAAAATCTTTAACGTCCCTCCATTAAATATTTGATACTTAAACATATTCCTTTTTGATTTGAATCAATGACTACAATTGATCTGCATATCCCGTGAGTCGATAAACTTCCATCAAAAGTTTTTCCCTTTCCCTACTCCACAAAGCTTGAAATATTTTCTCTACAGAATTTATCCACTGATATACTACTAATGGATTTGAACTCCCATTGAATGTTGGTAAATATTTCCTCATGAAGTGGTCTAACATTGATCCTCCGCATTGTGGATCAGGGTGCTCCATATGGGTTAGGTTATTATTCATAACCTGAGTGAGTTGTCCAAGTATGGTGATAACCTAATCAACTACAGTAGCTTCATATGCTCCTCTATAGTTATCTTGAGTCCGAGGGAAATTCCTATAGGGATTACGTGCATTGATATGTTTTTCATTCCTTCTAATAGGCGCCATTTCTAAACAATGGAATACAATAAACTAGTATATGAATTACAATACATAACTCGAAACATGTAAATCACTTATCATAAATTGAACAGTTTATAGTTATAATCCATAAAAAAATGTTTTCATTGAGGAAGTATATACTCATAAACCCTTCATAATCGTTTTTATAGAAAACTAGAATTATCCTATGTATATAACCTGGGAATGTCGTAACCAATAGTGCAACAACGCCCATTGTCGTGCACCAATTCTCGTTCGAGTCTAGCTCAAAGTGGTGTTTTTGGGTTTTACCCCTTGGTACATCTATGCCAGAGCCACCTCTACCTTCTCGTATCCAGACATGGATATATTTCTTGGAAAACTCACAAAATACATACAGTACCAAAATTCTAGGATGTTCTTCTATACTAATCCTCAATATCTATCTTAGGGTAATGTTCTATAACAAATGTTTTTCTAAATATAGATTCCATGATTTGTAATGAACTTTCTATGATAGCAATGTAATTCCCAAACCCTAGTTACCTAGAGTTGGTGCATTATTTCATCACATTATCATGATCACAAAATATCAAGTCTCTAAAGACCAATTAGATTAGTAGTCTTGGAAATACTGGATACATTCATAAGATTTACATTACATTATAAAATAAAATACTCCAAAAACATAATATCCATAGGCCACACTCATATCCCTTAGAATATCCCTACAGGTCATCCATAATATACTTCTTCGCATCCTGGGAAAAGTTAAACATATAAAGGGGTGAGCTCATATTCTCAGTGTGGATAACAATATAGAAGAAACATTCATAAATTAGAAAAAACATTTCTATTAATATATAAGACTAAAACAAATGACTTTTATACCTGAACATCAGTATTATATGGGAAAGATAAAATCAAATAATGTCATTTAATTATTCATATGGATATTCTACTAGTCAAATAATCACATGAAAATATCAATAGCCACTTTTATAATGGTGGAATCCATAATGCCAAACATCATAACAACACAGTCAAGGCCTTGTGCCAAGACTACAAATATGATTTTTTTAAGGCCTTATGCCAAGTACCTTGTTTTTCTAATGATACCTAACGATCCATCGAGGTGCTATAGTGGGATCCTCCCATCACTTCCTATGACCAATGCATTCCTCATATGAAAAGTTTTAAACCTCACTTAAACATTCGTATTAAAACTTGCATACAAAATGTCTATAAATTATTCATTAACCAGGAATGGTATAACAATAACACATCCATATTAAAACATATAAAAAAATATTCAATACAATATGGAAGCTTTGTATCATAATAAATCAAAATCAAATAAGCGAACAATCGATCAAATGATGTTGACCTAGATGAAATAAATTTATGTTTAGAAATATTTCTTTTTATTTTGAAATATTTTAAAATTCATATATTTATAAATGAAAACATTTATTTTGAAAATATTTTTAAAATAATTAAGTGAAACTTTGACTATGTTATAATGGTGTAAAAAATCCACACCCGCAGTATAATTTAAAAAAACATTCTTAACATAATTATGTCGAAAAGGTCATAAAGTACATTGTTCGAAAACAATGGAATGATTCATTTAAAAATCTTATAAAGTCATTTAAGGTAATATATGAATTTAAATTTTTTTAATAAATATTAAAAAAAAATTGAGATACATTTTAATGAAACATAGATGTGGATGATAAATATGACGCAGTAGATACTTTCGTAAAAACAACCTCAGATAATAAAGAGATTGTGAAATTTAACCTTACCTTGTACATTTCCATGGTCGAGGGTCGGTTATCCTCAAGTTTAATTTTGAAATAATTGTTATTAAATAATACAATAAAAATATAAATTAATATGATATCACATACGATCATCTAATATTGTATTGTTTATGATATTTTAGTAGTATCATCATTTCGAGTGTTAACTTATTCGTTTTAACTTATATGATTGGTTACATAAGTCATGTTTATTATGGATACAATGTATTTGATTCATATAAATAATGATATTATGTTTATAGACATTATTTTTAATCATAGAATGAAAATTATGCTTGAGAGGTTATGATGGGGAATGAATCTCATCGCGTTCATGGAGAAAGTAATCTGTTTGTACGCACGAGCGACATTATTATTCTTTTGATATTAAAATCATATATAATTTGGATGGAATATTTAATATAAAGAATACTTAAAATGAAATATTTATTATTTACATCAATTATACTCATTATTATACCCAGCCAAATGATGAAGTGTTTGAATAATAAACTACACCACGATGTGAAGACTGTAATCTGTACGTACGCACGTATGGTGACTTTGTCATTTATTGGATGGATGGAATAATGAATATGATTGTACCAATTTTATAATAACATCACAGTATATAGAATATACTTGTTTTATTATTTTAAATTTGACACAACAAAGAAAGTGGAATTCAATGAAGGGAAAGAACTTGAAATAGGTGATGAAATATTTACCCCATCTTTAAGTTCTTCCATTTGATTGGATCAAAAGGGTTATTTAGGTTTTCGTTCTAACAAAATTAAGGACTCTAGGATGATGAGAGGATAGTTTAGAGGATATTTTGGTAGGATTCAGATGAGACAAATGGCATTGAATGTGGGAATTTGATATAAGGGAGTTTACCATTTATAAGAGAGGTGAGGGTCACTTTAGAAAAAGATTTAAATTTTATTTTATAATAAAATAATTTTCAGTATATAATGGCTCCAAAATAAATTATATAAAGAATAATGTGTCTATCAGTCTAAAACATGACAACCGAAATTTTTTAGACAGGTTTATTTCATCAAATTAACCTTATCATTTAGATTTAAATCTTAATTAAATAGTTTAACTTTTACTATGTCTCTTTTTATTTTTATATTATATGGTTAAAAATATTGATTATAAATTTCCAAGAGAACCTAAATTGGTTAATTAATGACCCATATAAAATTATTTAATCCCTTCTTCCAATCCATATATTTTTAGGAAGAGAATACAAATTATTAATATAATATATATATATTTTTAAAACTCTTTTATGTCAATTTTGACACTATTTGGTCTTTTATTCTTGTTAAATTCATAACTGCTTTATTAGTTCGAAAAAAATTCAGTTAATCAACCCTAACATGTCATATTGACCTATAAAATCATAGTAATGCATTGAAAGTCTCCAATTATATTTATTTGGATAATTATAATCTAAATTAATTTAATCATTCTTTAATAAGGTAATTACTGCATCATCATTGTGTCATAAATAAATTTACTAATTTAACATATATAAATTAAAAATAAAACACCATTATGTTGGAAATTATTTATGATAAATAATTACTACATAAATTAGAATTTATATTATGTATAACTCTATATTAAAAATGTTTTATTTATTAAACATTGAATTTAAATCTTTAAGCACTTCTTTAAATAAAATAATAGTAAATGAACTAATCTAATCCAAGTCGACCATATGGATAATATTTTATTCCTAAGGATGTTTTTGATCGAGTTACACTTATCCAAAAGAATTAGTACATGATATAGGGTAATAATAATATCATTTTTACCCTTAATAACCTTATATACTTTTTACCGTGGTAAATAAAAGTAAAAAAGTTACTTTTCACAAAAAATTATTTTCATCTTATTAAACAACATTTTAATTAATTATATAAACCATGGCTCTCGGATTTTTGAAATTAATCTCATATAACTAGTCAAATAATCTTTTATTCTAATTTGCAAATGCTTCTAGGAAGTGGGTAAAAGACGGTAAAAAGTCTGATAAATGTTTATATATCTAAAATTATTATAAAATGACTCCAATGAATTAATTTGAACATATATATGTATTATGTATCTATTTTTACCTAAAATAAATTAATATAAAATAATTAATTATTTAAATAAAAAGTTTGTTTTAACCAACAACGCTGTGTTTTTTCACTATTCATCAAAAATTGAATGTTTTCATAAAAATACCAAAAATTCACCGTAATCTAATTTTGATATTCCTAATCCAAAAAAGAAGTCCATTTTGAAATATAAAATTTAAAAAATTTCAAAAAGTGAGTATTACTATTCATAATGGCTAGTTTCATTGGTTTTGGTGTGTTTGAACTCAAAGTTGCGTACAACACAAGCTATTGTATTATTCAAAGGGAAACATAGCATCGATTCATGGGGTGTTAAAAAATATAATTTATGAGGATAAAGTTGTGGTACCATATTCATTACACGACGCTATTATTAAGGAATATGCTACATTATCTTCTTTATTAGATACAGGTTCTTCGAAATTGTTTATCTCTAATGCAATCATAGAATGTATTAGAATAGAGATATGATATTACTATTGTGTAATGACCCGAGATATATCGTATGGTCTATGAACATAGGGTATATGATTCTATTTGGATTTTCCCCTTGAGGTAGGATGTTAACATTTATTATGGATCCTCTATGTTCTAGAGATGATGGGATTTGATGCCGTACTCGTGATGGACATGTTGGTTCACTATCACGCTTTTGAAGACTGTTATCACATCATGGTATCATTTATATCACTAAAAGGTAGAATTAATCTATATAATGTTTATTGGGATGTCTAGGATGGTTGAGATAAACCAAAGCATCGTGGTCTAGGTGGAGAGACTTCCTAGATTACAAATCTCTTCAGGTAGAATCAATGTTTACGTAAGGCTAATTTCCCTCTAGCAATGGATTGTTCCATGGATGTATTTCCCAACATTTTTTCTATCCTACAACCATAGAGATAGTAATAGTTTAATATTTATATTCTTCTATGATCATATCTAGTGACCATTCATCTATATATGATGAAACTAGTAGTTCTTCAAGAGCTCAGTCGTTAGTTAGAGTATTTGGAGGCAAAAAGCATTATATGACCCAATAAATCCATTTGGGTTCATCCATTCAATTTTCAAAGATGGATGATGGAAAATTATGTCTATTCATGGATTACTTATGGGTTTACTAGATTACCATCACTAATTGTTTTCCACTTCCATGAATCGATGATATCTTCAAACAACTTCAAGGGGAAAATGTCTTCTCCAGGATCGACTAGATATCGGGTTATCATTAGGTAAGAGTCAGGGAATCAGACATACCTCATACAGTATTCCATTGCCATAATGGTCTGTATGATTATCTTATGGTTTACTTTGTTGTTATGAAGACTCCATCCATTTTCATGGTTATGTTGAATATTTATTTCCAACCATATTTGGATTCTATTTGTTGATGTCTTTTTGGATGACATCTTGGTCTATTCATAACCCCATAGAGACCATACCAAACATGTTGAGATATTTTTGTGTACATTGTGAGAGCATCATATTTACACAATGATTTCTATATGCCACATTTTTTTTTATAATGTTCATTTCTTGGGTCATATATTTTTTAAAGTAGGAGAATCTGTTTACCCAATAAAGGTTAGTGTAGTAGTTTCATAGGTGTAGTCTATGAACATGTACGATATGTAGTGTTTCTTGGGGATGGATGGATATTACATAAATTTCATATAGTTTTCCCACTTTTCATCACCTCTAATTAGTCTATTAAAAAATATTTTTCTATTTGTATGGTCCGGAGAATGTGAGAAATAATTTCTGGAGCTAAAATGGAGGCTTGTATTGGCACGTATTATGACTCTTCTAGAGCCAGATATAGGACATACAATCATTTGTGATGCATCATACACATACATAGGAGTAGTGGTAAATCATGAATATAATGTTGTGGCATATGGATCTTAGATGTTGAAGCCTCATGAGGGACACTTCTTTATTAATTTCCTTGAGATAGAAGCATATGTAGATGCCTTATGAAGATAGAGACATTAACAGATGGGTGAGTGATTTGTGATGTACACGGACCACATGATCCTCAAATATGTCTTTCCTCTTCATGATGTGAACCTCTGAAAATGGTCATGGATCAGATATCAAAAATCCTAGTATTTTTTCCATGGCTATATGTCTGAGAAGCAAAATTTGGTTATAGATGCACTATGTCTGAGAATTCATGAACATGTTGTATGGGATGCTACTGATGAATGGATGTTGATAGCCCTATTTTTGGAGCTGAATCAAGATGTTTGTTATATTGAAAATATTTACTACCTATCATCATTTATAGATACATATTCTTACCTTGATAAGGTGAATGGTTGATATATTTATATTCTGGAAGGTTTTGTTCTCTTTGAGAGTATATCAAGAGACAATGAACCTCTGGGTTGGTCTATAGACAGAAACGACATCCTGTATCTATGTGGATGTGTCTGGGAGAGAAGAGTTTATGATGGATTCCCACATCTCTTAGATTATATTTCATCCCAATATATCAATGATGAATTGAGAGACATTTCATGAGTATTGGTGGTCTGTGATGAAACTTTAGATAATAAGATTTATAAATAGGTGTTCCTCTTATCAGGAGGTGAATACAGAGCACCAGAGTCATTTAAGATTCTTACAGCCGATTTTACTCTTATAATGGGATCATAGATTTTATAATATTGAATTTTTTGTTAGTTTACCTAGGTTTCCTTGAGGTAGCATTGTTGTATGGGTTATAATTGATAGACTGGAGAAAGTATACTACAAAATTCTTATTCGGGAGACATTCTCGGTTGATGAACTAAGAAAACAATATTTCCATGAAATCATATGACTCCATAGGGTTCCTCATTAAATAAATTTATGTTGTGATGATCATATAAGATCACGGTTCTAGTAGGGTTTTCAGAAGGAATTGGCAACACATATTCTTGTAAGAACATTATTTCATCCTAAGTCCGATGGACAATAATAATGGACGATACATGTTCAAGATGATATGATTCGAGAATTTGTCCACGTTTCCAGTGGTTTTTTGGAGAACCATACCCCTCTAGTCTAGTTCTCCTATAATAATATCATTCAAAATATTATTATGATAATTCCTATTGATGCCTTATATGGTATTTCATGATTTTTATCCCTCTACTATCTAGAGGAATGTTGGGTGGACCTACTAAGTCCTCGTCTCATTTAGGAGACTTCAGGGAAAGTTCAACTGATCATAAAGTGCATGACCACTGCTCAGTATAGCGATCAATTTTATTCCAATATCCATTGATGACCTCTTGAGTTTGAGGTTGGGGATCATGTTTTATTGGGTTTAACCCAGGCTAGGCCCTAGATAGTTATGAAATAAGGGAATGTAGTATCCTCGTTATGTTGGGACATTTGAGATTCTAGAGAGAGTCATCTAGATAACATATCAGTTGTTATTACCTCAGAGATACAATTACATGCATGATGTCTTCCACATCTTACATCTTTGCATGTATCATGTTGATCCATATCATACATTGGATATGGAGGAATTTGAGTTAGATGTCGATTCTACCTATGAGGTGTATCAAGTATGCATCATCCACCAGAGAATGAAGTCTCCCTAAGGCCATTCCATCCCACTATTATAGGTGATATGGATTTAAGGCCATGTGTAGGAGGAGTCTTGGGAGTTGGATCCCTACGTAGTAGTCAAATGACAAGAGTTCTTCATAGATAGTGTTTCATTAACCTTGTAAGGTGAACACGAAGATGAATACTTTTTTATGTGGAAACAATTTAAGAACTTGATTTTTCACTCAGGTGTGGGTCCATAAATTTTGACCTAAATCATTACACTGCACCTAATATGATTTCATAATGATTTAAAAAATTACTCTTCGGTGTGTGGGGAATATTTATATACCAGAACCCATCTTTTTGGGGAAACTATCAATGTTACACGATTGGAGATTGGAATGTGCTTGGTTTTCCTAACCGTGAAGATGATCTATCTTTAGATAGATCCATATACCATGGTTTTCGCATGACCAAAAAACCAAACCATGCATGTTCCCATTCTACCTATGAAAATATGTTGACAAAAAGTGCACATGATATTGTTCTGTGTACATATTTTTTTATCCCTTGATGATATATTATGACCCCTCATTCATCATATTATGAGTTTCGACAGGATTTACCAAAATCATTAACAGATTAGTGATTTTTGATTGAAAATCTAGGTTTTTAATGATATTCATCGTCTGAGATCCATTCGGGATTCTATTCATCACACTGGATGTGAAATGGTAGGTACCCAAGTCTATTTAATCCTTTCTCATTCTATTATTCCCTCGACCAATTTAACTAATTATTATAATTTTTTCTTTTCTCTTAGATCTAATCCATTATAAGAATAATCACGGACTGATATTAGAAGAAGAGAGTCGTACAAGCCTATGTTGGGTGGTCTATATCTCATCCTACATGTTTGTTGATTTTTGAATTGTTGTGTGTGGCACGCTATTTTATCTGTTTCCATTTATATAATTTATATGTAATTCTTATAATCATTAAAAACAGATAGATATGATAATTACATATACTTGGAAAATTTTTGGTCGTTATACCCACAAGTCCTTCCCTCCCATGTTGGATGTTATAACATGATTGAGTTTTTTTTATTTTACATCATTTATCCACCTTTAGATTTTCCCTATTCATGAAATTATTGGGGAAAGAATTTCAATATTAAATGGCTTGATTTACAAAGTGAATTACATAATTGAATGTACCATTTATTTTCACCACATGAAATTCCTATTCTAAGTCCTTAAATTGATAATAAAATGTAAAATAGAAATTTGAAATTATATAATGTATATAACATGACCAGATTAAATGTGAATGATTAATAGATTGCATGTTTTATGTACCCCTTAGCACATTAATTGAATGTAGTGAAATAAACCTTAATTATTGAATTTTCATTAAATGGAATTAACCAAGGATGAATTCAACTTTTCCTTGTTGCACTAATGAAATACATGGCTTAGACCAAATGTATTTATTGATTAATTATCATATGTTTTAATTGTTTAATGCTAATTGAACATATCAGAATAATTAAAGTAAAGTCCTAATAAAAATGATATATTACAAGACATCATAATCAAATATGAATACCCTGATTTGATACCACCTTAGATTATGATCAGTGAATTCCATGAGAACATGGGAACACCATTTTATTTGAGGGATACACCATTTGAAGTGTAAGACACACCTAGATCCTGAATCATAGCTATTTTTTGAATTCTATATATGACACCATAGGATCCCATCAATATTAATATAGTATTCCTTGGATACACTCCGTAGATATAGCATTGATAATTAGTTTCCATGGTTAAAGCCCAAATGGACTAGTCATTGCATACCTTTATTTTACCTTGGGTGATCTCCATGGACATGGTAGTCATATTGTTGGGGAATGACTTGGATTATGTACATTTGATTAAACTCATACCCCATTAAAGGCTACAATTATTACGGATTTGGAAACCCTTTTGGTCTATGTCATCTTGGTTATTAACATGGGATATCACTATTAAATATCATTAAAGGATGACTTGTTACAACTTCAATCATTTTCGATTACTGGAATATTACTTGTTTATAAATAGGTGATAGCCAAATATTGAATTTTTGACAATTTCAGACACTAGAAAAATGTTGAAGTAGGTACATGGGTGTTTAGATACATTGGATTGATTTAATTTATATTTCCATTCTTGCAAACTCTTACATTTCCATTACACGAGTCAGATTTTATAGTCACTATTGGTGGTGGCCCTTTCATATTTATCTCACTCCCTCCCTATGCGTTGTATGGTACTTAGAGTATATTTAATGGTTGGGTTGTCAAAAAAGGGAAGTATACAGCTTCAAGAACTTGATTTTATGATATTTATTAGGGATTTGGATAAAAAATGTCATAGTCCGAGATCATGATGCTAGGGATGGTCTCTGATTTCATTTATATTTATATGGAACATGTTATGTCTTCTATGCCATATCTAAATATTCATGTTTTCTATTTACTTGACATATAAATAGTTTTTGAGAACTATTATAGTGTTTTAGATATTGTTATTTTTGTCTCTTTATTTTTCATTGTTCCATCTATTTAAAAATATATTTTCCACTATTAACATATATTTATATCCACCAACTTAACTAGACTTTGGTATTGATGTAATATTCTACCCACGGACACACCATAGACCCTTGCTGATAGTCGGAATCCTCGGGGGTTCTTTGAGATATTCTTAAGGCCACGTGGGCCACTAGGATCAGGGGACCCATTGAGTCTCATTTGGGACTGGGAAATCACATCAAGGTATGGTTTTAAAATGATATTTTAATTTTTCAATACCCATATGATCATGTTATGATAATATATCCCTTATTATCCCTTATTTATCATCTTTTGACACATTTTCATACTATTATATTTATTAAGTTTTGATGAGTGTAATTAAATTATATATTTATAAGAATGATTATATTTATTCAGAATACAGTAGAAGGTTATGTGGTTCAGTTATAAATATGTTTTCTATGAATCCATGTTTACAATGAAATTTAACCTTTATGGTCCTCATCAATGTTTATAGAAATTATACTGAAGGATAATATAAACATGGAAGAAAATGTTTCCAGACCAGGAAGAAAAACATGGTCATATTTTCTTAAAACAATTCATTCACATGTTATACTTCAATTCATGTAAAGTATCAACTATAATAAAACTCTTAAATGATATGTAGATATGAAAACGACACATATATTAAATTAACTTATATATATATTAAAAACCCATAACATGGAATGACCAATTAGTAATAATATTGACAATCTAAATTTTATGCCAAAAAAATAAATTGAACATATTAAATAATATGAAAATTATTATCTCAAATATTGGAATTATTTTATCTAATTAACATTATCATCAGAAAATAAATTGTAGACTTGTTTTTGTTTTATTTTAAACCTCATAATTTTTATTAAACATTAATTAATACATATTTATTTTAACTATGTATTTTCAACTATTATAATTTAATAAATATTTAGGAAATGCTTGTGTCATTATAGTTGGTATTAGAGAACATTTATAATTAATCATTGGAAACAATGATGGAAAAATATTAGTTATATCCCAAAAGATATGTATATGTATATATATAATTAAAATTCTATGTATATTCCTATGTATATGAAAATTTAAAGGGATTTTGAGGAATGATAGAGCGTGTGGTTTCAATGAAATTGCATCCCTATCTAGTCATAGCAAGTGGTTATAGATCTATATGTTTTTTACGTTGGAGAAATATCTCTGAATATAGTTCATTGTGATGTAGATAATCATCCCCAAGATTATTCAAATGGAAAGTAATGAAACAAATATGTTGACATCCTAGGGGGGATTATTTGTAAATTAAAACCTATTTATAAACAATTATGATGGATTTAAAAAGACTATTACCATGAATTTCCATGGTTAAACCTATATTGTCACAGATTGAAAATAACATTTCACGATTTAGAAATACAATAAATTATTTTTCATTATTATCTAGTTTCTCACTATGATTATTGTTGGTAAAACTATACTTTTTAGTTTTATTCAATGGATAGAACATTGATTAATTATGTTAATGGTTGTTTATAAAGGAAAAGATATTATTTTACTCCAGAGAAACCAAATTTTAGTGGTGAAAAAATAATTGATATTGGGTCTATGGTCACACAAAATATTTAATATACGAATGATACTAATATTATAAAAAATATTTAGAGGGATCAAATTCTAATTATTATTTCATAGATAAACATCCAACTAATTTTAGTGGCGGTATGAATCCACTAATTCTCGATATGTATATCAGTTCTATTGAATTGATATTTTCCATTATCTAGTGTTTGGAACATGAAAAACTAGTTTTTGTTTTCTATATTTTGGATGTTGAAGAGGTTAAATGTTTGACACATATCAATATTATGTGTCAATAATATGAAATTGATAATATTAAATTATATTATATTAGCAATTTAAATTTCAATAAGATCATTCATTATATTGTTTTTTAGAAATAGGGACATAATTATATGAGTTAATGATAGAGGTTGATGAATCTATATGTACCTATGAAATAAATTTTACAAGATCGGTGAGTTTGGATTATAGTATTATAATCCATCCAAAATATTAGGTTGATTATTTAAACTATGGGTAAAAATTAATTCATCATAGGGAGTTATTAATAAGGAAATTAGTAGGTATAATGAAATTGTTGCATGTGGGGTCAAGGTGGAAATAGTTATTAGGGTTATCTAAATATATATATTTTTAAGAATAAATGGAAGATGTAAATCAATGTGCTTTCTAAAAACCATTTATAAAATGAGATAAACTATCTATCAAGATCACTATATAAAGGAAACATATAAGAAATTTTCTTTGGTGAAATGTTAAATATTTTATATATGGAATTAAATGAAATTGGGAAGTCAATTATTTATGTTATGAGATGAATATATATAATAAAGTTAATATGGATAATGGTCCTCATAATGATGCACCATTGATATATAGATTCAAATGTAAGGACAATGTCCATAATCCTAATCATTTTCTCAATTTTAATGATATTGAAAAGGTTCAATTTTAGTAACCTTCTAAGCATAGTGAAATTGGATATTTAATGGAACAATTATTTCTAAAGAGGGGTTTGAAAACAATTTGGTGAATTGTATAATTATAATCCGATAAAGATATTTTAATGACTTACTATATTCTTGATCCAACCACTATTTTATACCCTAATAATTTACTAATGGCATCAAAAATGTACTATAACTTTTAGATGTTGAATTAGTAGTGAAATAACATAATGGTATGATTGGCATATCTAAAGTCAATTCTTATACATATCGGGAAGTATGGAAGAATGTGCTTCTTCCTAACCTCATAATTAATCCTCTAGATGAATTTAATGTTATCATATGCATGAATTGGATTTATCTACATAAATTCCACCAAAATATACATAAATTGGATATCAAGATTGACATTCTAATCCAACCAATGAACATCTATCAATGTGATGATAAATATAATCATCCAATGGAATCACCATAAACATTATTGATCTTTATTGACATAAAAAAATCGTATCTTTTGTCTTTTGGTTAGGGAGAAACATAAAATCTACATTATGCATATTTTGAATAATTTTTTTGACATCCATATACATGAGTTTTCTTATCATCCACTATATTATGATATTTCTTTTTCAAATTAAATCATACCTAGTTATGGAACTTCTTCGATTATTTTTCATATAATTTCACCAATTATGTTGCAAAAAATGAAGAAGAAACTCTACAAGAATATTGAAAATATATTTGAATTTCCAATCATGACACCTTTGTGTGAAAAAAATTCTTCTAAATATAATGAAATATCGACCAATTCTATATTTTATTTATTATACATGGATAAAAAACCAAAAACAATAAATTGTATCCCCTAACATATATTGATGACATGTTTGTTAAACTACATATATCTCAGTACATTTATGAGATTGGAATTAATTCTTGATATCATGATTTGAGGGACATGAAGGGTGATGTACCAAATAAGAATATTTTTTCAAGGTATAAACATTTTGAATATAATGAAAATCTATTATATCTCACTAAAATCCCTAAATATTCATTGATTTAATGAATACTATCTTTAGAGGCTACCATGATTAGTTTTTAGTTGTCTTTAAAGATGAAATTCTTATATATTCAACTATAATGGATGTGTTTCAATATCAATATAGTATTGTGAAAAGTAACAATAATATGTTTTTTTTATAAAACAATATTCCATGTGTGACTTTTTGCTAAAAAAAGATTCTTTTTGTGTCATATAATCTTCAGATAGGGTATGTTTGTGTATTAACGAATGGATGAAGTAATTCAACATTTTCCCAGACAAAACATTGTGATTGGTAAAATTATTTTTTTAGTATGAAAAAATATTTTCTATGGTTAGTGGATAATTTTATTTTTGATCACATCTATACACAAATTTGACATCCAAGGGTTTCCAGGTCCTATGCATAGATGAGTGGGAGGGAAATTTCATTGAATTGAAGAAGAGTCTAGAAAGTGGACCTATGTTTTCATTACCCAAAAGAGGATAAGGGATTGTAATATATAGTGATTTATATGTCAAGGGACTGGGATATATTTCCATATAGAATTAAATGATTATAGATTATTCCCTATGAAAATTAATGGTTCAAGACGAAACACTACAAATCATAATTTAATGTTAACTATGGTAATTTTAAAATTATACATACTGATAAATTATATTTTTTGAGATATTTGTGATATATATACTAATAATAAAATATAATATTATATATTATCTCATAAATAATAGATTGTGTTCCATAGAAGTTGGTTTGTAGGTAATTAAAATTTATAAAGACATGATACATTAACCCCCTGGGAAAGTGAAAAAGGTGGATAATTACTTATGTAGAAAATAAAACTATAAATTATCTATGATTAAGATCACAAAAGACCCAATATTTCTAGATTTTTAATGTATGGATCTAAAATTCATGAATTTTGAGGGATTATTTTACTTATTAAATATTTTTTCAACCACCTATTTAAATAATCAAAAAAATGCACTGAATGAAGTTGTAGTGTTACAAATGAAGGTGAGAAATGTCCAATAATTTAAACCTAATTGTGATAAAATCATAATATTCTGGAACTGAGAATGTGTTCCATATATAAAATATCTGAATAAATTGTTTTTAGTGGATTATAATAGTTCTGTATTCATTATTCATCTTAGAAGTACACTTATAAACATTGATTTGAAAGTGTATTTATTATGTTATAACATGGGGAGATAAATTACAATGTTTATATCTTGATGAATCCTATATATTAATTTCATTGATGAGTAAAATAATATAAAGGAAATTTGACAAACATTACCCATACTATAATTGAAATTAAAAAAATTATCACCCTATATTTTTTCATTAGAACACCCAAAAAATATAAAGTGAAGCATTCATCATGGGTTGTAGTTTAGATCCTTAAAAAATAAAAATAATTTCTCAATATATGATTATATTTCTCTATGGATCATATTGAAATGATATAAATTTTTGAGTTGGTAAGGATACATAGAATACCGAAATATATTGTTTTTTCACATTATTTGGGGTTTAAATCGATGGTTGGGTGAGGTTTTCAACTAAACCATAATATAGAATTATGTTTCAAAAATATATATCATCATCAAGAATGTTGTATAGTCAGAATGAAAAAATAACCACCTAAAGGATATGTAGATATGTCATTTTATGTATTCAAAATCTTTTTTGGATCAACCCCTTCCTCAATTATAATGTTCATTAAATTGTTTATTTTTTTCAATCAATGTGATGACACCTTATGAAGCTATATAGAAAAAAGTGTAGTACTTCTATGTGAATGTATAATATTATAAAAATAAATATATTGGGACTATAAGAGGATGTGGAACTACTAGATAAATTTAAATTCAATAAATAACACATAATGGTAACTCAGTGTTTATAGACACGTTTTGAAAATATTCGTAGCCATGTTATGGTGTTTGAAGTCATTGAGATGATTTTTCTAAAACATTATCCAGGGAATAATGATATGTTATTTAGGAAGAATAAAATGTTTTCACCTATTTATATTTGTTCCTTATGTATATTTAATTATGTTGGTATTATTTCTTATCAAATTGTACATCCACCAAACAACTATTAATTCCATGATGCGTTCCATGTATCTCTCATAAAGAAGTACACACATGATACTTCACATTTACATAAATGAGAGGTCATAATAATATATCATGATCATTTCATTGAAGAATATTTTTTGTACATTATCAATACTATAGATCATTTCATAAAAAATAATTACACTAACCTGGACCAGGTTTTACAGAGGAAATGTCTACCTAGTGAAGTTTCCTAGGAACATGAGAATGTGTAATGCACCGACCCTAGTTACCTAGAGTTGGTGCATTACTTAGTAACATTGGCATGATCACAAGAAAGATCAAATCTCGAAAGACCGATTTTTTTAGTAGCCTTGGAAACACTAGATATATTCATAAAGTTTTACATTACATCATAAGGTGAAAAACTACTACAACAACATATTGTCTCCATAGTCCACACTATTATCCCTTCATAATATCCCTACAGGTCATTTATAATTTACTTCTTCACATACTGGAAAAAATAAAACATAGAAAAGGGGTGATCTCAAATGCCCAGTAAGGATAATAATATAGCGGAAACTTTCATAAATAAGAATAAACATTTAAGGCAATGTATAACTAAAACAAAAGCTTTTTAAACTTGAACTTAAAAATAGTATGACAAAAATAAAATGAAATAATGCAATTTAATTATTCACATGGATATTCTACTAATCGAATAATCACATGCAATATCAATAACCACTTTCATAATGATGGAATGCATAATGCCAGACTATCATAAACACATATCCAAGGCCTCGTAACAAGACTACAAATAATATTTTTCCATGGCCATGTGCCAAGACACTAAATTGTCTCATGAGACCTACTGATGCATCGAGGATCTATAGCAGGCTCCACCCGTCACATATTAAGTCCAATAAATTCCCATATGAAATGTTTTAAACATAACATAAACATTCGTATTAAAACTAGAATACGAAATTTCAATATTTTCACCATAAACCATGAATGGTATAAAAATAGCACATCCACAGTCAAACATATAAAAAACCTTCAATATAATATAGATGTTTTGTATCATAATAAATCAACTTCAAATAAGCTTAAAATCCATCAAAGGATTTTGACATAGGTGAAATCAAAACTATTTGAGAGAAATATCTCTTTTCTTGAAATCATTGAAAAGTCAAACATTTAGAAAGGAAGTAATTTAAAAGAGATTTCTGAATCAATTCGTCCCATACCACTTTGAAACTTTTGAAAATAAATATCATTTCAAAACCTTCATGTACATATATATAAATCATTAAAATCATTTTGAAAACATGGAAATTAATTTAAAAATATTTAGAAAGATAAATCTTTAAAACATTTAAAATTATGATCTTGATAAAGAGTACCTTTCAAAAATTCTTAAAATATTCATTTTGAAATCATTTAAAAGTCACATAATTATAAAATAAAACATTTACTTTGAAAATATTCATATATGCTTGTAAGGGAATCTTTGACGATTTTATAACGGCGATAAATTGCCGCACCCTCCGTATAAGTTAAATAACATTCTTACCTTAAATTTGTCGAAAGGTATAAAGTTACATGTTTGGAAAATGACGGAAAGATTCCGTTAAAAACACATAAGGGTATAAATGACTTCTCCCTATATTATTTGTAAATAGTAAAAATGTTTTGAAATACATTTCGAAGAAACATGGATTTGGATGATAAAGAGATCCCAGTAGATAATTGCGTATAAACAACCTCGGATAATGAAGAGATTGTGAAATAAACCCTTACCATGTAATTTTCCTAGGTTTAGGGTAGGTTAACCTCCTTTATAATGGTGAAATAATTGTTATTAAATTATAAAAGAATCATATATATTAATATGATATCATATATGATCTTTTAACATTTCATTGTTAATAATATCTTACTATTATCGTCGTTTTGGTTGTTAACTTACTCATTTGCTTTTATATGTTTTGTTATGTAAGTCATGTTTGTAATGGTTAGATTGTATATTTTTCATATTCAGAATGATATCATGTCCTTAAAAATTATTTTCAAATCATCAAATGATAATTATACTTGAATGGATATGATGGAGAATGAATCTCATCGCGTTCGTGGAGACAGTAGTCCGTACGTACGCACGAGCGACAATATCATTCCTTTGAAATTAAAATAATATATAATTGGATAGTATATCATATATACAGAATCATTATCATCTTATATTCATTATTTACATGAGTTACACATCATTATTATACCCATCCAAATAATAATATATTGAATAACATTTACACCACGACGTGGAGACGGTAAGCCGTACGTACGCATGTATCATGACATGTTATTCAAAGGGTGGATAGAATACTGAATGTGTTTGTAACATATTTATAATAACATCATAGTATATATAAGATACTAGAGTTATTATTTTATAATGGTAATAACAAATAAAGAAGAAGTGGAAGAAGAAATGAATTTGAAAAAGGGTGGTGAAAACATTACCTCTTCTTCGGGTTCTTCCTTTTGATTTGATCAAAACGGCTCCTTAGGTTGGAATTATGATCAAACTAAGGCCTCTAGGTTGTAGTTAGGGAAGTTGAGAGAGTATTTGGGCAGTGTTTGGCCGAACCAAAAGGCTTTTAAGGTGTGAAGTAATGAGAAGGGGGAGTGCCCTTTTATAAGAGGGGTGAGAGGCACCTTTGGAAAATCTAGACATATTAATTTATAATAAATTCATATTCGGTTTCTAATGGCTCAAAAGTTTATTATTCAAATTTTAAGGTGGGTAGATGTCAAAAAAAATTCAATAAATAGAGTTTAGATAGGTTTGGGTAACTATATTAACCTTATATTTTAGTTTTAACTCTTAGTTAATTAGTTTGACATTTACCATGTCACTTTGTATTTTTATATTATATAGTTAATAAACATACTATATACATCCAAGAGACCCCCAAATGGTCCATTAATGATAAAAATATCATGATATAAGCCTCATTGAAGAACCTTATATTTTTAGAAATTTAATATCAATTAATAATATAATATTTGTTTTAAAAACTCTTTTATGTCAATTTTGACACTATTCAATAGTTGATTTTTGTGAAACTCATAACAGAATTATTACATCGCAAACAGTCAATTAACTCAATCCTAATATGTCATATTATCTTATAAAATTATTTTAATTCATTAAAAGTCTCATATTATATTTATTTGGGTATTTATAATATCAATTATTTTAATTTTTCACTATTATGGTAATTACTGCATCATCATTGTGTCATAAATAAATTAAATTATTTAATGTCTAAAAATTAAGAATAAAATATCATTATGTAGGTAATCTTATTATATTTCTAATGAATATTTAAAATATAATTTATTTTATTTATAATCCTATATAACAAATGTCTTATTAAATAAACTTTGATTTTAACTATTTTAACTCTTCTTTGAATTATATAATAATAAATGTCATAATCTAATCCAAGTGTACCTAAATGATAATATTTTATTCCTAAGGTTGTTTTTGGTCGAGATACACTTGTCCAATAAAATTAGGACATGTGTTAGGGTAATATTAATATCATTTCTACCCTTAATTTCCCTATTTACTTTTAATCGTGGTAAATAAAAGTAAAAAGTTACTATTCACCAAAAATTATTTTCATCTCATTGAACCAAATTTTACTTCTTGATATTAACCGTGCCTCTCGGATTTTCGAAATTCCATTCACAGAAGCGGTAAAATTATGTTTTATGAAAAATTCAGTTTTTTTAACTACCACTTAGTAGTTTCACTATTCATCAAAAATTGAAGTTTTTCAGAATAATGCCAAAATATCACCCTAAGCTATAAATGATATTCCCAATTCAAAAATTATGTTTATTTTAAAAAATTACAAAAATATAAGTTTCATTAATTAATTTTATAATTAATTCCCGTTGTCACAACAAATAGAGTGTTTTTTAGAAACAATATATATGAAAAGATTGACAATTATTTAGGTCCAATTTTAAAGTGAAATTAATTTTAATGAACACCATTGCATAAAATGTTAAAAATATATTCTAACTATACTTTAAAACCACTCAAATTCATAATTTATCACTATTAATTATTTTAATTAAAAAAGTTGTTTTTAATTAAAATTTAGTAATTTTCACTATTCATCAAAATATTAAAGTTATCCGAAAAGTACCATAATTTCACACTAGGATAATTTTGATATTCCGAATCCAAAAATGATGTCCATTTTGAGAGATAGAATTTATAAAATTTCAAAAAGTAGGTATTAATATTCATAACAGCTAGATTGGTAAGTCATGGTGCGCTTTAACTCGGTGTTGCGTGTAGTTCATGTTATTGAATTATTTTGAAGAAATAACACACTATGAAATCATGGGGTGTTACATTCTCCCCTCCTTAAATAAATTGCACCCTCGCAATTTGAAAATTTTCTTCAAAAATAAAAGGTTGAAAATAAAAATATCTTTGTGGGAAAACCCACATCAGAAATTGGGTTACTAAAATTTAGTATTAATATGAGGAAAAGAAAAATGAAAGGGTCACCACAATATTCTAATCTAGATTAGGAGAACATCGGTGGAAATTATAGACATATAATTGGAGGAAAATGTAAATATTTATAGGTAGTGATTGAGGTCATTAATCACAAAAAACTTTAAAATTGAGATCCTAAAATTCATAAATCTATAATGACTTGAAATATCATCGGTTGAACAAAACATAGGGTATTAGGATAACACATTTTTGGTTTTAGGATCCCTTAAATAAAGTATAAGAATTAATTTCTTCATAGAAAAATAGAAGAAGAAAAAATATATTCTAGACAAGTAGAGTTCCATCCTTTAACTATTTTCTACCACAGACTCATCTTTCACTCTAAAAGATAATAGAACGAAAAAATAATATTCTATTTATCCTATTCATATAGGGGTAAAAAATTAATTTAAAATTCATCTATAAGAACCATTAAAAAAATGAAATTATTCAATCCAGGACATCACGTGGGTCAGAGGTAGGTGATACACCCTTTTCACCCTTCGGTTGTGGGTTCAAGTCTCGCGGCCTTGCCGGACGCGACGGGTTGCCGCCTGACCTCCGGGTTGTCCTTTTATGGAAATCCAAAATAATCAAAACTAGAAATATCCAAAATACTTCAGTCCAAAATTTATAAGGAAAGTAAACACAATAAAGATCCTTTTTTCCGCGTAATAACATGTGAACACCTTCATCATGTATTCTTTTAAAACACTGCAACATCCTGAATTACCATAAAACCTTATTGATTACATTCATGATCCCCTATTCCTTAAAGAATAATAGATATACTCCTTCAATCCAGAAATTTTTTAAACCCCAACAATGATGGAATATACAAATAATTAATCAGTTTCAAGGTAGTCAAGAATATCCAATATAATTTATCCAAATCAGTCATGTATTATTCCAAAATCACTACCTCGGTATCAGAACTATATTATGGTTTATCATTCTCCCACCATATATTTTCCAAAAATTTATCCTACTATTGAGTCACTTTTCTTTGTTTCACACAATCTCAAGTCCTTAATGAAATAATACTGCAGTACAATCTTTATATACTCCATAATTATTATAACAAGTACATTGTTTATACAAAACTCAAATGACATAATCAACATAAGAACTCTAATCATTCCTCTTCATCTCTAGTAGTATCATAACATGATTATTATCCAATATCATCATTTTAGGCATAGTCTGATGACTGGGACATAGGTTCATGTAGTGTCCAAACTCCTTGAAAATGAAGCATTGTACATTTGAAACCATTTTCTTACCCTTGCAGTCACGTACTTTGTTCCATTTTCCTCCACACATATAACAAACTCCCATTCCTTTCAGGCATGTACCAGGATGTCTCTTCCCACATTTATCACATATGGGAAATTTCTTATTTTCCCTCATCCCTTTATCCATCTTTCTCTCATCCATCCTTTTCTTCTCTTGATTCCCTTCAAATCCATAGGACTCAGTAACCTCTTTACATATCTTATCAACACATGATATTATTTCATCATATGATGATAATACATTGGAGACTATTTCACTTATAAATTTTAGCTTAAGAACATGAAAGATATGATCCTTCTTTCTCATTGGAACATGTGCATTGCTGGAGTTCACATTCCTTCTAATGGGTGCCATTTCTAAACAATGGCATACACTAGATTAGTTTATAAATAACAATACCTAATACCAAACTTGTAAAACAAATAACATAAATTAAATAGTTTATGTATATAATCTATAATCATAAAAATGTCTCCTTTGAGAAAGTATATACTCATAAACCCTTCATAATGGATTGTAAAGAAAATGAGAATTATCCTAAGCATATCCCCCGGGAGTGTCGTTATCAAGAGTGCAGCAAGGCCATTTGTCGTGCACCAGTTCCCGTTCGAGTCTAGCTCAAAGCGGTGTTTTCAGGTTTTACCCCTACGTACATCTCTGCCAGAGCCACCTCTACCTGCTCGTATCCAGACCGGGATGTATTGCTCGGAAAACTCAAAAAATATCTACAATACATAAATTATAGGAAGTTCTTCTATACTAATCCTCAAGGTCCATCTTTGGTCTATGTGCTCTAATCAGAGTTCATCTAAATCTAGCTTCCAAGGATTGTAATAAAATGCCTCTGATACCAACTATAACGCCCTGACCCCAGTTACCCAGAGTCGGTGCATTACTTCGTAACATTGGCATGATCACGAGAAAGATCAAATATCTATAGACCAATTGGTTCATTAGCCTTGGAAACACTAGATATATTCATAAAGTTTTACATTACATCATAAGGTGAAAAACTACTATAATAACATATTGTCTCCATATTCCACACTATTACACCCTCATAATATCCCTGCAGGTCATTTATAATTTACATCTTCACATCACGGGAAAAATAAAACATAGAAAAGGGGTGAGCTCAAATGCCCAGTAAGGATAACAATATAGCAGAAACATTCATAAATAAGAATAAACATTTAAGGCAATGTATAACTAAAATAAAAGCCTTTTAAACTTGAACTTCAAAATAGTATGGAAAAAATGAAATGAAATAATTCCATTTACTTCTTCACATAGATACTCTACTAATCGAATAATCTCATACAATATCAATAACCTCTTTAATAATGATGGAATTCATAATGCCAGACTATCATAACCACATAGCCAAGGCCTCGTGCCAAGACTAAAAATAATATTTTTCCAAGGCCTTGTGCCAAGACACTAATTTTTTCTCATGAGACCTACCGATGCATCGAGGAGCTATAGCGGGCTCCACCCATCACATATTAATTCCAATGCATTCCCATATGAAAAGGTTTAAACATAACATAAACATTCATATTAAAACTAGCATACAAAATTTCAATATTTTCACCATAAACCTTGAATGGTATAAAAATAGCACATCCATAGTCAAACATATCAAAATACCTTCAATATAATATAGAAGTTTTGTATCATAATAAATAAACTTCAAATAAGCTTAAAATATATAGAAGGATGTTGACATAGATGAAACCAAAACTGCTTGAGAGAAATATCTATTTTCTCTAAATTATTGAAAAGTCACACATTTATAAAGGAAGTAATTTAAAATAGATTTTTAAATCAAAGTGTCCCATACCACTTTGAAACTTTTGAAATGAAATATCATTTCAAAACCTTCATGTCCATATAAATAAATCCTTAAAATAATTTTGAAAACATGGACATTAATTAAAAATATTTAGAATGATAAATCTTTAAACCATTTAAAATTATGATCTTGATAAAGAGTACCTTTCAAAAATTCTTAAAATATTCAATTTGAAATCATTTAAAAGTCACATAATTATAAAATAAAACATTTACATTGAAAATATTCTTATAATTTTGTAAGGTAAGCTTTGAAGATTTTATAATGGCGGTAAATGGCTGCACCCGCCGTATAAGTTAAGAAAAACATTCTTACCATAAATTTGTCGAAAGGTAAAAAGTGCCTTGCTTGGAAAACGACGGAAGGATTCCTTTAAAAACACATAAGGGTATAAATCACTTTAACCCATATTCTTTGTAAATAGTAAAAATGTTTTGAAATATATTTCAAAGAAACATGGACGTGGATGATAAAGAGATCCTAGTAGATAATTGCGTATAAACAACCTCGGATAATAAAGAAATTGTGAAATAAACCCTTGTACTTTACTTGGTTGAGGGTAGTTTAACATCAATTATATTGGTGAAATAATTTTTATTAAATTATAAATGAATCATATATATTAATATCATATCATATATGATCTTTTAACATTTCTTTTTTAATATTATCTTAGTATTATCGTCGTTTTGGGTGTTAACTTACTCATTTTCTTTTATATGGTTTGTTACGTAAGCCATGTTTGTAATGGTTAGGTTGTATCTTTTCATATTCAGAATGATATCAAGTCCTTGAAAGTTATTTTAAAATCATCAAATGATAATTATACTTGGATGGATATGATGGAGAATGAATCTCATCACGTTCGTGGAGAGGGTAGTTCGTACGTACGCACGAGCGACAATATCATTCTTTTGATATTAAAATAATATATAATTTGATAGTATATCAGATATAAATAATCATTATCATGTTATATTTATTTATTACATGAGTTACACATCATTATTATACCCATCCAAATAATAATATATTGAATAACAATTACACCGCGACGTGGAGATGATAAGTCGTACGTACGCACGTATGGTGAAATGTTATTCAAAGGGTGGATATAATACTGAATATGGTTGTAACATATTTATAATAACATCAAAGTATATATAATATACAGAAGTTATTATTTTAGAATGGTAATAACAAAGAAATAATAAGTGGAAGAAGAAATGAATTTGAAAACGGGTGGTGAAAACATTACCTCTTCTTCAGGTTCTTCCTTTTGATTTGATCAAAAGGGCTCCATAGGTTGGCTTTCTGATCAAACTAAGGCATATATGATGTAGTTAGGGATGTTTAGAGAGTATTTGGGCAGATTTTGTCCTAACAAAAAGGATTTGAATGTGTGATGTAATGAGAAGGGGGTGTTCTCTTTTATAAGAGGGGTGAGGGGAACCTTTGGAAAAGCAAGAAATATTAATTTATAATAAATTCATATTCGGTTTCTAATGACTCCAAAGTTTATTATTCAAAGGTTAAGGTGGGGATAGGTCAAAAACCATTCAACAAATATAATTTAGATAGGTTTTGGTTACTATATTAACCTTATCTTTTAGTTTTAACTCTTAGATAATTAGTTTGACATTACCATGTCACATTGTATTTTTATATTATATTGTTAATAAACATACTATATACATACAAGAGACCTCCAAGTGGTCCATTAATGATACAAATATCATGAAATAAGTCTCTTGGCCGAACCATAGATTTTTAGGAATTTAATACCAATTAATAATATAATACTTTTTTTAAAAACACCGTTATGTCAATTTTGACACTATTCAATAGTTGATTTTTGTGAAACTCATAACAGAAAAATTACTTCGAAAAAGTACATTAAATCAATCCTAATATGTAATATTATCCTAGAAAATTAGTTTAATTCATTAAAAATCTCAAATTATATTTATTTGGGTATTTATAATATCAATTATTTTAATTTTTCACTATTATAGTAATTACTACATCATTATTGTGTCATATATAAATTAATTTATTTAATGTCTAAAAATTATAAATAAAATATCATTATGTAGGGAATCGTATTATTTTTCTAATGAATATTTACAATCTAATTTATATTATGTATAAACAAATATTAAAAATGTTTTAGTAAATAAACATTGATTTTAACTCTTATAACTCTTCTTTGAATTAAATAATAATAAATGTCCTAATCTAATCCAAGTGGACCTAAATGATAATATTTTATTTCTGAGGTTGTTTTTGGTCGAGCTACACTTTCCCAATAGAATTAGGGCATTTGTTAGGGTAATATTAATATCATTTCTACCCTTAATTACCCTATTTTCTTTTAATCGTGGTAAATAAAAGTAAAAAGTTACTATTCACCAAAAATTACTTTCATCTCATTGAACCACATTTTACTTCTTGATATTAACAGTGTCTCTCAGATTTTCAATATTCCATTCACAGAAACGGTAAAATTATGTTTTATGAAAAATTCAGTTTTTTTAACTACCACTTAGTAGTTTCACTATTCATCAAAAAATGATGCTTTTTAGAACAATGCAAAATTTCACCCTAAGCTATAATTGATATTCCGAATTCCAAAATGATGCCTATTTTACAAAATTTCAAACATATAAGTTTCATTAATTAATTTTAAAATTAAGTCACGCTGTCACAACAAATAGCGTGTTTTTATGAAACAATATATATCAAAAGATTGACAATTGTTTAGGTCCAAATTTAAAGTGAAATTAATTCTAACGAAAACCATTGGATAAAATGGTAAAAATATATTCTAATTATACTTTAAAACCACTCAAATTCATAATTTATCACTATTAATTATTTTTATTAAAACGGTTGTTTTTAATTAAAATTTAGTAATCTTCACTATTCATAAAAATATTAAAGTTATCCGAAAAGTACCAAAATTTCATTCTAGGCTAATTTTTATATTCCGAATCCAAAAATGAAGCCCATTTTGAGAGATAGAATTTATAAAATTTAGAAAAGTAGGAATTAATATTCATAACGGCTAGTTTGGTAATTCATGGTGTGCTTTAACTCGGTGTTGCGTGTAGTGCACGTTATTGAATTATTTTGAAAAAATAACACACTATGAAATCTTGGGGTGTTACAGGATGAAATTAGGAAAACGTATCCACATTCGTTTTTAAAAGATTTATGGATTAATGAGGCGGAAATTAATTTTAATGTGTGATAATGTATCAAATTATAGGTTTTAGGAAATATTTTTTTTCAATATATATTATTTCATAGATAGATTGTGTTATATGCAACAATGAGTTTTAATGGACCCCTGATATACTATTAATATGTGTATTTAAGAATGCACATTATAACATACCCATTAAATCTAGAGGTATATATATGGGTTTTTATTGAATATTTAGTATAATATTTTTAGATAATGAATAAATATATATAATTATTTAATTTCTAGTAATGTCATTATATGCTTTAAAAATTTACTTTTCGAAGAATTTATTTTTTTTTTATGTAAAAAATAAATAATTATTGATAATTTTAGAAAATTTATATTAGAAATTTTTCTTCATTTTTGTAATAATAATTTCAAATTTATAATTAGTTTAGTTTTTTTTAATTTCCTAGAATGATATATTATTTGGTGAATAGTGGAAACTACATACATTTAGTAAATACTATTTTTGATTTTAATACATTTAAAAAGGAACATTTTGTTTAAAAAATATACAAGTATTATTACTTATATTTTGATATTATTAATACATTTTGTTAATTTTAATGAAATCTATGTTAATATTTAATATTAAAAATTTCTACAGATTTAAAATTATTTTTTAGAAAAACTGCATTATGATCATTTTTGAAGGATTAAATTTAAATTATATTTATTCACTTATATAAATTAAATTTGAAAAAAATAGATTCAATATTGAAATCAAATAAATTATTAATATATAATATGTTCAACTTATTTTCTGTTCCAAATGATTATTAAAAAAGGTAAAAATTAAATACAATGGTTAATGATAAAAATGGTTTATCAGAGGATAATATAAAATGATATGGGGTAAAATAATACAAAACTATCCATTGACAATTTTATTGAAATTTGTTTACCTTATCTCGTATCTAGTTGAGTAACTATTAATTTTGTGTCATTTTGGTATGTTTAAAATGTGGAAAAATATTTTTATTTTCAAAAAGTCCATTTTTTCATCTCCCACACTTATTAAAAGGAACCCATTAACATTGGTCCACATTCGCTAAGGGTATAATCCAACATGTAAACTCATATCCCTTACATGTTCCTTAGGATGCATTAGTATAAGTCCCACGCCAAACATGGATTAGGAACCTCCCACTTAAGTGTCCTTGAAACGTGATCTTAAAATGTATATTATGTACTTATCACATGACCTAAAAAGGTATGATGTGTCCCACTAAGAGGAAATGTACAATGTGGGTTTTGATTCCTATCCAAAGGATATGAAAGAATAAAATCTATGGGTTCAATCCCAATATCATAATAACTTTTATCTCTCAGGATGACGATAAAACATTAGAGTAACTTCATTTTAAATAGACGCCAATAAAATATAGAGTAAATTTACATATCCTTATATGGAAAAAATTCAAGTGAGACTTTCATCTACCTAGATGACTATAAATTTTACAGTTCCCCACTATGTGGTTTAAATGTAATCATTTTTTTAATAATGAAAAAAATAATCTCTATGTAGTATCTGAGTAGATACTATTGAAGAAGAACCTCAAACTCAAACAAATAACTCCATTTATGAAGAACCTCAAATACATACAGATGATTCTAATTTTTATACATGCCAATTAATGATCGATAATTTCTAGGGAAACAAACATAAAACATGGTAAATTAATAAGGACCCATTAACATATCATAAATCTATAAGAGAGTCACAGAGTAGGAAATAATTCCCCTAAAATGGTCCAATGAGCCCGACCTCCCATACTCGTCAGAAATGTGTGTTATTATTCCTCAGGGGTCAAAATATATAATGAACGCCACCCTTTGTAAGGGATGTCCCTTTGGATGCAGAACCATTGTGTTTTTCTAGTTCCATAAACAAATTCATTGAATAATATTCAGAAATAGTGATTCAAAACTAGATCACGCGTTCCAATGGAAATATGAAAACTAATATTTAATTTATTATGGTAATGTTATTTTTTTATTTTCTATATTATTATTTTATAAATATCTAATTATAATAAAGTAAATGTATAAAAGATTTATTCATGTTCCACAATTACATTAGTCACAACTAATATCCATGTTTTAAATATTTTCCCTTCAACCAAATAATTTATTCTAAAATATATGTACTATCAAATGGTCAAATCCAAATATTACATGACCATTTGGGTATGAATTATAATTTTTCAAATTATGATAATAACGAAGATTCATAATTTATTATAGTACTCTATATTCTTCCATTACAAATTCATTATAAATTTACACATTGATTTATCATTTAATACAATTTATTATTTTTAATTTATCGTTCCAAAATATATAAAATCTATAAAAAAATTAATAAATAAATAGTCACTTTTCATGGATTATATAAAAAATGGAATATTATTATATATTCTTATAAATATTTATTATATATTATTCCAAAATATGTTCTTAAACTTGTTTTGTAAAATTTATCAAATATTATATTTTTCATATATTTATACTTTTTATTAACTATATTCATAGTGTTATTATTTTATTACCAATTATTATAAGATTTCAAAAATATTATTATTTTGTATAAATTGTTTGTTATTCATATTCCAACTAAAAAAAATTAGTATATTAATTTTTTATTATACTATTTGACATATTTAATTCAACTGTCAACATATATGTTTTGATAGATTATTTTCTATAAATTTATATATATATGGTTTGATTCCATATATTTTTACCATATTATATGTGTTTATGTTTCTACTCAAAACTAGAAAACTCTTAGAAATTGGTGTATATTATTAATATATTATAATAAATGTTATTATACTACTATATTTGTTGTTATGTTTTCATATAAGTTAGTATATTTTAACATATGTCAGTATTTGTTAGTATGAAATAAAACATGTTAATATAAAATCTTATATATTAGTTCCCATCAAATATGTTTTTATATTTCAATATATGTTTGTATAATAACATTTATTATATTATATGTGCATATTTTGTAATATATTTTAGTGTTCTATTTTATATCTTTGTATACGATCTTTTAGTATTGAGCATACTGTCATATATGTTAGAATATCATAGTATGTTTTCATATCAGTTACTATATGTTATTCTATTGTCATACATATTAATATGTTGTTATATGTTTTAGGGTATATAATAAAATATTTTTACAATGTATGTATATTATTTTCTATTAACTTTTTATATGATTTATTTACATTTCATTCACAATCATACAATCTATTAATTTTTTAATATATGCATTTTAATACTATAATATATTTTATAATACAATTAGTTGGATTTTTATAATTTTACTACAAGTTAATATGTTGTTGCTATTTTTTCATATGTAATTTTCCCATTCAAATATAAAAAAAAGTCAAATATATTTTTTCATCATTCACTCTGATTATGTAATATATAATGTCCAAATAGATTATCATACTGTTATTATATGTCCGTATAGTGTATATGTAATTTTCATACATAGTATTTGATAAATATTTTCTATTTTTAGTCAGTTTATCTGTACATCAAATATACTATGTCATATTTTACATTTATCTTTCACTAATATGATTTATTATATTTTTAACATTCCTTATAATAATTATTTATTTAATACTCATTGTATATGTGTTTAAAATTAATATCATCTTATCGTTAGTATGTTGTTTAATTATTGTATAGGGTTTTTTATATTTTTGAGTGATAATTATCATAAATTTTGTGTTTTTATCCAAGATTACCTGATTGATTGTGTATGTAATAATTTTTGTTTATCCTTTATTATATCTGATATGTTATTATAAGTTGTTTCTCAATTTAACATATGATATATCAACTATGTATGTTAGGATATTGTGTTTTTTATTCCCTTTTAGCATAATATCAGTACACTACATTCAATTCCATGCCTCATTGTATTTTCATTTCATAATTATTTTTCATGTTTGGTGTGTAGTCTTCGTGACTAATTTTTTATAGACTATTTATTTCAACTTTTATAACATATTGACATTACAACATCATTTTGTTTATTATTCCCTTGTTAATATTTTATTAATTTTTTATTTAATCTACATTCTAGTAAAATCAACAGAAAATAAATAATTACTATCATTATTTATAGAAAATTCATATGTAACATCCCCCAATCTGGAACCCTCTAACGTGGCTAGAAAGGGATGGTCAGGAGACCTCATGTGTGCCTCCACTTACACCAAATGCAACTGACCAGTAGTGGGGGTGTGAAATTCATGTTAGGGACACTATACCCCATGGTGTGAAGTGTAATAAAAGTAGATACAAATCCTAATCAAATGGGAATAATCAAAGTAAGTACATAGTGAAAGACATCAATAAATTCCAACTAAATAATATAAAAATAATTAGGAATAAATCAATAAAATTATAGAATGTAATTTAATAAAGTGAAAAAATAATAATACAAATATAAAAGAAGTTGATAATAAAAGACTCAATATACGAGGTCTCGAACCCCATGTTTATCCCTTATTTAAACGCCTTCTCATCTACAAACTTAGACAAAACAAAAATGCTCTTTTCAGTTTTCCAAATCAACATCCACATAATCATCTCTGGTACCAAATAGATGCATGAATAGGGTTTGAGTAAAAATTATTAGATCAACACCACAATGTATAAAATAAACCATAATGTTAATAAGTGTATTCAGTATAGTGATAAACATGATTAATAATTAATCCGTCAATTACTGAAATACAAAAACTTTCATCAGCTCTATACCATAGTATCTTTGACCATGGCATATGACTATGCCAACCAAAAACCATAAAAAGGATATTAACATTCTTCGATGCCATTATATAATATTTAAGAGCATGTCTTATGACTATTCCAACCACAAACATAAAATCAACGTAAAATAACATCCTTGAGTTTTATTCCATAATATCTCCGAGCATGCCATATGACAATTACAACCACAACCACATAACCAATGTAAAATAAAAATCTTCAGAACAGTTCCAAAATAACTTTTATCTTGTTTAAAAACCATGCCAATCACAATAATTCAACCATAGTATACTCAAAAAATTAAATCATGTTCCAAATCTTATAAGAATAGAAGCATTCGGGTTGAATCCCAATAAGCCTTGCATAAAGTGACTGGGCATATCACCCTCTCTAAATGAATTACAACATGGGAGTGGGCCTATCTAACTCAAAATTATAATTAAAAGATTTCATTGTGGATGTGACAAGGCCACACCCGATATATAAGCATTTAAACATAGAAAAAAATTTCAATCATATAAAACGGATATCAGAATATCACTTCACAATTATGAATGGTTATTTAAATGAATTATAATTTAAATTTCATATTCCAAATTCAATTATATTTATAATTCATTATTAATTATATCAATAATAAATAATCTACAATATGGGGATTACATAATATGATACCACTTTATGTAACATGTCATTCCAAACATATCTTAATCCATTTTCGAATTCAATTATAATCATGGTTTGGTCAGACCATTGGTAACCATAAGCTAGTTACAATATTTTTGAAACCAAAGGACATCAAGGAATAATTCCATTAAATTATTTAATTAATTTGGGAACATGATATGATGGTGAAATCCCAATATTTCATAAACATGGGGATTATCAAACCATGTAGTTATGTTTTAGACCCCTTACCTATAACTAATGATCTAACAATTCTTTCAATGGACAACAGACACAAGGAAGATGGTGTAAATGATTACAATGTGGTTACAAGATCAAATATGATTAAGATCAAAACCATCAATGAAATTTGTCAAAGTATTTCACCAAAATGTTGGGAGAAGAATGAATACAAAGAATAATCCTAACCATAAATAATTACCAAAAATTTATCATACTACTTGGGAATAAAAAAGTGAGTTTGGCACCCTAAAATAATATATAAAACTTTGTAGGTTTTATAGGAGTGTATTTTGATATGAAAAAAATATGAATTCAATAGCACAACATATTTAAAAAAGTAGTTTGGCCATTTAAATGTCATGTAATGTGATTAAACATCAGGAAAATGTGTTCAATATATTATGTTGAAATCTCCATCACATCAGATTTATTTTATTAAAACACCTGAACAATTACATGAAGTAAAATCCTTTTACACGACATTTAAATGATCTACAGTTGATATTTTACCCCATTTTATTTTTTAGGCAACTAATCCATTATAATGTTTCTCGGCACACTAATGAAATAGTGAAATACATACCCAATTTATAAACATACTCCATTAATTTAAATAATCATACATCCCCATACATTATGTCATTTTTTCCAAAAAAACAAAACTTCACCACGATACTATATGATCATTTTCCAAGTTTCCATGTGATGCAAGGATGAGTTTCTTCAAACAATAGAATTCTATGATGAAACCCAAACCAAAAGGAAATATTAAATAAAAACACACGGAGAATTGTACATGGTGTAGGACAATATCATTTATCATCCCAACCATATAACTGGTCATTATTGAGCTAATCATTGAGTCACTCTAAGGTCTTAATGAACATGTTTAGAAACGATGTTCTAACATCAGACTCCATGTCCCCGGTTTTATCTAGAACCTTCCCTTTCTACCACTACACCCAAAAAATGGTATAGTCATACCTTGAAAATATTTATCACTACATTCAATAACCTCTAACAGATGATTCTAAAATGAAACATTAGTAAAATGTTCAATTTATTATAAATCTATAAAATGAGAAGGGTCTGAATGTTTTTTCCATAACCGTGACTTATGAAACACATTGTGCATGGAACTGTAGTTTTGTGGATGTTATAAATGGAATGCCACTAGAGAAAACCCTACCACTATTTAAAATAGTTTGACCCACCTGGGTGCAAACTTTTCATTATTTGTTAACGTGGTGATTCCAAAATATAGGTGACACTCCAATGAAAATATATTTACCAAACTTGAATTCCATAGGTCATATTTGATTTTAACAATAGGATCTATTCCATCTCTACTCAGTCTCCAACCACTATCTAATCAACTGAACATGTTTATATGTCTCCTATATGAGACTAGACTTTACATGTACACACTCACCAATGAACAGCTAAAAAAGTGGAATATATAATTTACAACAAAAAAAACTACAAATGTTCCACTTGTATTGATGGATGGGACTTATTATTATATAAAAACACTATGAGTTCCCAATATTTCAACCTTGAATCACCAAAATTCAAATAACAGTCTCATTGCATATCTTTCATAACCTTAATAGCCTTCTAAAATTAACCATAATTCTATATATGATAGTTTTTTATTAATATTACTCATAATCCTTTGGATTTCAAAATACCCTAATATAAACCCAATGCGAAACAAGGTTCTTCATCTGAAACAATAATCAATGGAACACTATACTGTCGGACCACCTCACACACTTAATGATTTCCCATATCATCATCTTTGAAGATTTCCATAATATGTAAGATATTGCATCCCTTAGTTTTTCAATCCATATAAACACATAAATTTCAATCTTGTTGGTATTTCTGGGTTGTGCTGTCAAAAATAAATTGAGAAATCATCCCACTTCCACTTTGAAATTCTTAATGGGTGAAAAATCTTAACTAGCCTATGGTGTACGAATTTCACCTGCTGACATGTTCTATGATGCTTTCAACTTACCACTTCATTCCTAAACACTAAAAATTCCTACAGAGATTATGATTCATCATTTACAAACTAGGATTCAGCAGCCGTCAGGAAAAATGAAACACCCATATCATCTACTCATGAATGCCAATAAGAAAACATACTCGGCCTAGGAAAATGAGAGAACTTACTCTTACAAGAGACCATCCTAATGGAATCACCCAAATTTATAATTTTTCTCTCAGCACTAATCCATACCAATCAAAAACATATTTTTCTTAAGATGGTCCAAAAATCACGACTGTAATAGATTTCATAGTGAGGCTACTCTCCCATATGATTATTGAACAACCAAATACATGTCTATAAATAGGGAAATTATCCGCCACTCATCCCAAGACACCATAACGTCCTCTATCTGTGTCTTTTGACACAAAGTGTTGAAAATGACATTTAACATTCCTTGTTTACAAGCCAATTAAATGTCAAAATACTATATATAATTGACCCACCAGTTATACTGATGGTTATAGTCTCACTAAGAAAATATGTAACTATGGTTTTTGCAATCCGTGTAAACCCAAAAACACTCACCCATGAGATGGGGTATCTAATGTATCATGGAATGTACCAATACAACCCACTCCAGATCATGAGTAGGGTAATTCCTTGCTTTTAGTATTTGTTCCTTGGAGCCATAAGTAACCATATGATTCACCTATATTAAAACCACACTACGTTGAAAACCTATTATGTCCATGTAAATGTTATAAACAATACCTAGTAGAGTTAATGTGATGATTTTTTCTGAGTTGAGAATAACTTTCATCTAGTGAAGATATCTATCATAGGAATTAGACCAAGAAACTTCACCCATTTCTATGAGAGCCTAGAAATTGGCGTGGCTAAATTGGATAAATCATAGATTAAACGCATGAAATAACCTACTAAACTCAGAAAGATCTACATTTAAAAGAAATTATTTTGTTTTTAGCAATATAGCATGTATAAAAAGTTATTTGGGTCCTGTTACACTCCATCCACTCAAATTACATGGCCCATGAAGTGCACTTCATAAATCCATAAACTGCATTCTGTTACCTTGGCGTAAAGCCAATGCTCTCTAAATGTACTCAAGATGATGTCATTATTTTTGGAATGATTGTATGCTAACTAAGAGTTGAATAAAATGTCATCAATAAATACCACTAAACACAGATCATAAAAATATTGACAGTTCCTATTCATTAAGTCCATGGATAACCGAGTTTCAGTAGTCAAAAAAACATCACTACGTATTCATACAATCCATACATAATCCTGATTGTATTTATAGGTATTTATAGAAATCTCACCCTTAATAGATGATATCAATATTCCATTTAAATGTAGTAGAACTTATTAGAACTAATAAAATGGTCAAAAGGATCTTTAGTGTGTGGAAGATGATACAGGTTCTTGACAATCATCTAGTTCAACATTTGATAATCCACACATATCCAAAAACAACACCCAATTTATTGAAGAAGAGAATTGTGGAACCCCATGGCGATGTTCATGACCATATGAATCCTTCATAATCTATATATTTCAACTAAACATTCAACATTTAAATCTCAACATGTTCCATTCGATTAGGTGGGGTAGAAACTGACACTTATCCCAGCACCAACTGGGTTATAAAATCGATCTCTCACTGAGTTGGTAATGCATATAAATCATCGAAAAATCCATCCTAAGAACGGTATACCACTAGATAAACATAATCATATGTAATTTCACCAACATCAAGTGAAATACCTAGTATCTAGGACCTGAAACAATCCAATATTCAATGAATTGGTCTTACAAAACCATCTTGAAGATCCCACTATACCATGCGAGAATATATATTTCCTTATAGAGATGGGAATGTAACTATCCTCATGTAACTATTGAAATGAGCCTGATATATAAAATTCAAAATCATTCCATGAATCACATTGAAGCCATTAATTTATACCTGGAACGTTTCCCAAATGAAATGGTAACCACCAATCTCTAAATAAAACGTCTTGGAATGTTTAATATTCTCCAACAGGACACCACATAGTGTGTGAATGGCTAAACACCTTCTATGAGTTACACAACCATACCAAAATATTTTCAATATGAAATGATAAGAATGAATGATATTCTACACTATCAAACAAAACACATGATAATGTTGATTTTAAATGTTTTGTACCTCTAACGGTAGATAGTCTATATCCACAAGATCTAAAGTAGTCTGTATAACATGAATCATGAATTTCTACATAACATGGGCTCCAGTATGACTACCCAAAGCTATATCAATTTATTGGTATTAATTCATAGGCACTAGTGTACCAAATTCCCTTCCCCAACCTAAATTTCTTGTTTAACTCAAATTACTAGACTACTGAGGGGTATTTGAGACACTTAATTATTTTGGATCATTTCATGATCATCTACCACTATTCTAATATAGAAACCACACATATAACCTATGAAGATTACCCAATTTTCCAGAAATAAAACACTTTATTATAGTGTAAGGAAACTTATGGAACTTGTTTCGAAACATTCTACAATGGAAGTATAAAACCCAGTCATAACATACATTGGCATTATATTAGTTTGGTGGAATACATAAAACAATATGAAAATAGACACCCATGTAAAATACTTGTCTAGTACCTCCAGAAACATGGGAACATAAAACTATTAAATAGTTGAGCTGAAAAATATCCCAATAGGTTCTTTTTGACAAGAAACTGTTTTCGACGTCTAAAACAATGTATACATTTCCATTACCTGGGTGAAAGGAAGATAAAAAGGGGTGATCTAAGATGACTTGTAAGGAATAATAAAAGATATATGTAAGAATAATAATTATCATAAGGGTTTGATAACATGATCACAAAAGTATAAGATCATACCCATCATATCAAAGATCATAAACATGAATCATGGAATAAATTATATCAGTTAATAAGACCTTAATCATATGGAAATTATAAAATAAACCATGAAACCATAACATACGAATAAAACAAAGAATTTTGGATGACACTTTATCAAATATAATGATTTCCATAGTAGTCAAGACATTTATTTTGAGACCATAATTGTGGAAATAGTCCATTACTAAATTATATTCACAACTCATTCCGGCCCTGTATTACAGAACATAGTTCACTCCTTATTATTTCCCTAAAATACATTACTGAGTTCATTTTTCATTCCAATCCTATAATAATGAAATCTATTCATTTCTCATTCTATTCATTTATATCTCAGGACATATAAATCATCAACCCTTACATTGGAGGAAGATATAGGTCCAACCTATATCATAATAAAATCTTACATTCATTTTTCATAAAATAATATAAATCCATATCTTACACCATAAAATTATATGTGTATCATAAACATGTAATAATATAATAACCTTTTAAAAAATTATGTTTTCATAGTTATATCATCAAATTTAGAACCCATAAATTAGAAATAAATTTCATAATAGTGTAACCCATGAATGATGAACACGATTCATAAAGACAATACAATTAACCATAACCATTTAGAGAGGGAATATGATTGTATCCATTAGATAATTTCCCATAAATTCATGAGTGAAATCAAAATATGACATCTTATATAGAAAATAATTTTTAAATATCATTCAAAAAACATTTCCGGAAGAAAATATCATTTCTTATATAAAAATTAATTTTTATTTCATTAATCCTTTGAAAAGGAATGTTTTTTATTTCCGGATATAAAAACATAATCTTGATTTAAGAAATAATTTAGATATATTTTCAATCACATTCTAGTAATACACGTAATGCTAAAAATTAAGAATGGTAAACACAAAAAATGACAAATTTAATTAAATAAGTGTTAGAAATTGAGAGTTAATGATTGTAGGAATGTCGTCTAGTCCAGGAACATTTTATTGGTAGATTTTAAAATGAAGAAACATAATGAAAGAATGTAGGAGTCTCAAATAAATCTCTTGAAGTATATTAACTTTTTGAAGGTCAAATTCCCAGGTCATGAAAAAAGTTAGAAAAAATTGTTTTAAATAATGAATATTATGATGGATTCATGTTTTTTAACTATTTATTGTAATTTAGTTATATTTGATATAATATATTCATTAAAATTTATGTTCATGTTGTTTTAGATTTGTAAATTTTTTTAATGATAAACCACCATAGATGATGAAAATGGAGGATCTCAATATCAGAATAATGAATGGGCATTTAATGAATCTTGATAATGTTATAAAAATCCAAGTGTTAAGGATGAATTAAATTAATGTATGGAATCATCATATAGTTGGATAAAAAAAATTTAATTTTAAATGTAAAACAAATTTTACAGGAGTATCCTTTATTGATAAATAACTAGTAAAGATTTGGAAAATAAATTTGATTATAACCATAGAAATAATTTTATTAATAAGATATAAATAATAATATGATCTAGAGGTTTATCATTAAAGTCTTGTTTATATTATTGAAATGAATATTTATGTCATAATATATAAAGGCATACTAAATCATACACACATAGACATCCGAAGATGAGAAATATTTTGGAAGGGGAAATTGGGTATTGTGTCCTTAAAATTAGATTGGTGAAATGCTAGGGTATTGATGAAATAACCTGTTAAAATTTAGGATTGGGGACCTTCCCATATTTATTCCCATAGTGGAACTATTTACATTATGACATTGATTAAATATGTAACATGAAATTGTTAGGTTTTATTTATAGAGTATAATTCATCTATTTTTTAAAAATTTATTCCATTCCAAGATACGTCAGAAAGAGAAAAAATATATATCTTCAAAATCATACATATAGAAAAAATTATTTATTATAAAAGAAAAAAAATTATGACACCGATATGTGTTAATTAATAATTTATTATAATATTCTTTCCATTACACCAAATAAAAAATTTTGTGGCTAAAATAATGAATCAGGTGTTGATAGGGAAGGTTCAAAGAATGATGTTTCAATAAGTAATGTCTAAAGGGATTTGGAAATATACACTCATTATAACTTCATAAACTTCTTACTAAAGTATATTATGAATAGTTTTATATGAACTTCTATAGGATTTAAGATCTAGTAAGTGAAAAAAATTTATTAATAATAAATTCTCAATAATCATATAATATGTGTACATTAAATATAAAAATATATATATTATCATTAGGTTAAATGAAAATAATATCCTTTATTTGGTTATAATGATGATATTTTCAGTTTATTCTTGGAAAAGAAGACATGATCCAAGTTATCAGATTATAATAAGTTCACATTATAAAATGTGTTCCTTGGAAGGACAATAACATGGTTGTGAATGATGTTGAATGAAATAAATTTAAAATTGAATTCCAACATAATTTGATTAATTATAAAAGAATAAATAAATATACCAATATCTCAAAGGAGTTTAATAAAATCCCACTGGTTCAGATAAATGAAGATATCCCAAAAATGTTCAAAAATAAATAATTCTAACATGGGATCACTATATGTTATGTCTTCATAATTTATATAAATATTAATCATCACAAAATAACCATTGTGGTTTATGAGATCAATTAGAGTTAGAAGACTAGCTCAATTGAATAATTCATCATTGAATCCAATGCTCTTATTAGATGTTATAGAATATGTGATCCTAGAAGATGAATCCAAACATAATGATTCAAAAAAATGTAAATCAATGGTGGATAAAGAGATATATTCATTGTGTCCAAACATCACATTGGGGCTTACAGAACAATTGAAAAATAGTATATGAGAATAATTTGGATTTCATATTTAAATAAAGGTTAATAGAAATAATATTTTTAGGGAATAACTATATGATATGGGAACTCAATACATAATAGTCAAATTCATTGAAATATTCCATCCAATAGATTATCATTAAAATATTTTGATGATACTGAGAATGGTATAATAAAATGATATTTACATAGAATACTTGGATTTAAAGGCAACATTAATTCATAAAGAAAATGATGTAAATATTTACATGATGAAAGTATAGTTTTTATTTATTATAGAAACTAGAATTTGGTAAATAAATTGAAGAAATGTTATTATAGTGTGAATATAGAACATTGAAAACTGAATCTAGTGTTTTAAATATTAATGTCAAAATAAGGGTTTTGATAGAGAAATGGAAGCCATAGTTAATTTTAAAAGCAATGATATTTTTAGAGTAAATTCACATTTCTATTGATTTTTATGATATATTTCTATATGTAATGGTCATTAGATTTATCAAAAAATGGTTTTTTTTTCTTGAAGACTCAAGTAGAAAAAATAGGATTGAATAAGGTTTTTTGGTGATGATGTTTTATATGTATTGGATTTATGGAACCATATTTACATCTTATATGGACTATATCTAAAATTCTATCCAAATATTTTAGAAAAAATTAATTACATATGTATTGGAATTGGTGTCTTGGATCTTCAGATTATCCTAAGAGAAATCAACAAAAATGGAATATAATGTTTTGTATATAAAAATCGAACCTTATGCATTTGTGGGTGATTGTTTATATTATATTATTATTCTGATATACTAGAATATTATTTTTTCGAACTGTAGTTTTATGTCCTTTCATATCAAATCTAATAAATTTACACATAGGGGATGTCAAATAGATATATTTTTATTTAATTTTATTAGAAGATAAATTTTTTTGTTATGATATGGAAGATCGTTTGTGTCGATATATTGATGCTAATTTTTCTAGTGATTCCAACCCATAGAATTTTTTTAAATTATTTCTGTTTACATTTTTTTGATTTATAGCTATTTGGATTTCATGAATATAGGGACTATTTACTCTGTACAATGGAAAGAGAGTATTTATCATCCCAAAAAGATATTAATGAAATGTTTTTACCAATGTTTTTTATAATATAATACATTATAATTAAAGAATATGGAGTTATATTATGTAATAAGCATAGTCCAACAATCTCAAGTCAAGAATATAATTTTATAGGAATAGTCTATGTATATAGACCTAAGTATACTTCTCATTAGGATCATTTTGTAAGAGTTGAAACTAGTGATATGGATAGTAATTTGAATCCAAAGTATTGTGGAAATGTTCTCTAAAAATATAATCAATTATTTTTTCAGAATTATTATTCATTCATGGGAATTTTTTTAATTGAAATTAATACAAAATAGTACATATTGTTATATAAGAAGAATATGAAGTATGAAGAAAACATTAGAGAGATGTATAAGGTTCAATGGAAAAAACATGAAGCGGAAGATTTTTAGGTGATGAAATTTATTTCAGTTTTCCATATTTTGTCCAATGGGATAAGGTCATTTGATCTTTGGACTATATAAGTTATAGAAAAAGGATGGTCATAGATCGGTATAAGTTTCTCTCCATGGGCCTACTTTTCGGAAAAATATTTTTTTAGGTAGCTGAGAAGGACTTAATGTTCTGAAATGTTGATGTGTTTATGGTTTGGTATCCATCATTAGAAGATTATGTTATGCTCACCATGATTTCGTGGGATCATTTATAACTTGTTTATGGGATTAAATTTAGTACATAATCATGTGGGAAATCATTTCTTATATTGGATTATGAATTTTAAACAGAATGGTTGTATGATTACATGTATTTAGTAATTTACTTTGAATGTCAGAATTATTATGACTATAATTCAATTGAATTAGTAATGTTTCTAACATTATAGTATAACTATCTTAAATAATAATTTAAGACCCTTGTGACATTTTGTTATCATTTTTAATCAAACATTAATGTATGTATCTGTGGTTTGAAAATGTTATAGTGATAATGGTTTTTTATGGTGTGCAGGGTAAATTAACATTATATTTCTAGTATAGTTCATTGATGGAGTCCATTCATAGGTTTTAGTTCCTCTACATATGATCTCATGATATACTTCTTGTGGGATATATCCAATTATTGGATAAAATATCTTACAATGTGTTTGGATGATGCATAGGTGATAGTCAAAATTCCATACAAATGTATCACAATGGAACACCTTATTTCAACTCTCTATTAACATCATGAATGAAAATAAATATTTTAGATACTTATTTTTATAAACTTTATAATAATTAAATAGGATGTACATGGTTAACAATATTTTGAACTTTAAATTTATATAATTTAAGGAATAAAATTAAAGTTGAAAGGAATAAAATTGATTGTGTGAAATTTGGTGACCCCTATTATCAAAATGTTGGATCCTCAAATGTTCTATTAAAAATTGGTTTACAATTAAACCCTTTAATAACAGTAAAACCATGGGTAAATTACTCTCCTACACTTAAATAATAGTGCTCAATACACTTTGAAATATTTTTTCAATCAACATATCCATGGTGTTATATTATAGACACTCTTAGGAGAGTCATTCCACTATTTGAAAACCACAATTACCTAAATTTGTTACCATATTAAACCACATGTTTATAGAACATTAAGAAACAAGATAAATTTATATACAAAATGAATAAAATTTTTAATTTGTGGAGATGCGATGATTGGTCTACGTAATTATACTAACCATGATTCATATATTCATAATGTTAGAAAAAAAAAATTGTACATAGGTACATGGGATACAAAGCCTCCATGGGGGTCCTCAATGTCATGTAAGATACTCTAAAAAATAGGGTTTATGATATAATATATAAAAGTAAATTATGATATGTGGAAAGGGGAATTATATTATTATATGAAATTACACTACTACAAATCCACCTTTTATCGGATCTTGAAAACCCCATTATCAATGAGATGAAAGTTTAGATAAATGATGCAATAATAGAAGGGGGTATGTTTTATCATTTGTATAGTAATAAATAATATAGTCACATTTATAATTTTCTACGAAACACTGATAATATGGCCCTTTTATCAGTACTAAAGAAGTGTAGATAATAGAAAAAAACAATTAAATGATAAGGGAGATAATGGGAGTTCATAAAAAAACATTTATCAGTTCATGACTCATATTTCATCATTAGTCGTCATGGTCCCCATTGAACATTATGAGTTCAATGAATCCCCCTTCCTTTATCAGTGATAGCCATATCCTCCTTCCTATTTCCATTTTTTCCTCCACATGGATTCGAACATGGTACCTCTACCCTCACACTCTGGTTCCATTACCACTAATCTATGTTGTTATTTATTTTTTTAGTTTATATAACAATTTATATATATTTGGTAACATTTTTATAAATATATTTATTCATATGGTAATCAATTTATTTGTTTAATTATTTCTAAATACACTTTAAAAAATTAGTGATGTGTTCGTTTGGGTGTTAATAAATAAATAAATACATAAATAAATACATATGTACATATATATATATTAATATATATAATTGTTTCTATAAATATAATTATACATATTTATAAACAAATACATATTATATATATTAATATTTATATACATATATTAGAATATATAGATTTATATATGTTAATACAAACATGTGCATAAATTTATTTATATATTCTAAATAATATATATACATTGTATAGTCATATAAATGTTAATATATATTAATATATACCCATATACACAAATATATTTTGAAATAAATTTTTGTGTTGATATCTTTATACATATATTTATAAAATTAATTTTAACTATGTAAATATATAAAAATATATTAATTTATGTGTATATATTTAAATATATTAAATAACAACATATTAAAAATGATAAAAGTTAGAAAAAAAATATATGAATGCGATTAATAAATTTAATTGAGACTCATTTGAAAATAAGAAGACCACCTTAAATAAGTATTATATTCCATATACAGTTAGAAATTATACTACCAAAAAAACTTAGTTTTAATTTCTTTTTTAATTTCATTACCTCGATTAAATGCTGATTAGTGTTCCACTTGTAACTAGAGTTTATAATATTTCATAATATATGATATGATATGTGTGGTGGAGCACAAACATATTCCTAGATGAACTATTATGGTCATTTGAATGTTGAGTCAATTTTTTATCTTATTTTAGATAATTTAGAAATTTATAGAAATTTTCAATCATTAAACTATATGTAATTTCCTATTATACAGTAATAATATGAAAATTGTGAATTAATATTAATATTTAAATATTTTCTATAGATTTGTTTCACAAATTATCTTATATATTGTATGTGATTATATATTTTGTATTAATATAATCATGTTTTATAAAATATATTATAATTTTTGTACATATGAATATAGTTTTATATTAATTTTTGATTTTTAATGTCACAAAAGTTATGTTAGGATGTATACCATTGGGTATCTCTAAATATAACCATTATAGTGCCGATAAATGGCATTGTTTTATCAAGACTTAGGAAATCTATGATACAATTACTATTTAACAAGGGTCATAAAATAACTAATAAATGTGGTACATTTAAAAAAAATTAAAGATGATAAATACACCATTTAGGATAACATTTTTGTGTGGATAATGGTATCCCCTTAAAATCTGTGCTATTATAAAATAAATAAATGGTGGAGCCAAATAAACCCTAATCTATATAATTCTTTAAAATATTGAAATTAGTGTAATTTGAGGAAGTGTATGATAGGATAGGGTGATAGAAATCATGTGAGGAGTAGTGTATTTATATTTTCATAGAATCATTCTACATTTATGTGGATGTGGAATCTATTCTGGGATGGTTGAGGGGGTGATTCCATTTTGGCTGCTTTATGTTTATTTCCCCATTTTTTTTCTATTGACAATTCTTCCATCATCCACTTCATGAGTTTTATGATTATTTGAGTGTTTCATGTGATATGAGCAGGTATCATCCAATAGGAATATACATGAGGTTGTGTAACGACAGTTTCTAGTCATAGGTGGAGTGGGATGGTGGATTTCTAGTAGATTGTTCAGTATGGAGGAGTCCATTTGTCAAATTCATGGTAATGGAGACAAGGTAGTCATTATTACAATGAATAAAGAAAGATAATATCTTTAGCTGATTTTCTGATGGGAGATGTTATAGACATGTTGAGATATGATTATGGAGGTGGTGGTTTGTGTAGATGATGTGGTGTTGTGGTCATTTCTAAGGACACATTATTAATTTTTTATTAAAAATACATTAATTGATATAAATTTAATAAAAATAATCTACTGAACTTTATAGAATTTATCTTCTTCATTTGGATCACATATAATATTATGTGAGGAGACCAAAACAAAATGACACTAATGGTGATAATGTAACGACCCAAAGTTTTCCAATGGAAAATTCCCTTCTTATATCTATGTCATAAAAACACAAAATAATGAACTACTAAGTGATAAGTGACCTTTAAACATAATTTTGTCACCCCTATGTTTGGAATTTTAAAAATCCGACAAACACAATTGTGTTCAAGATAGTTTTTGGAGTCTAATGAAACAAAAATAATTTTTGATGAATAGTAGAATACATTAATTTATCATATAAATACATTTTAATTAAAACAAACTATTCCTGACATCACAAGTGATGTAAGCACCCTAATCCCAAATTCAAAAGTCTTATTTACTATTCTTAGTCATCCAAGACTCACTATTCCTTGTCTTAGGTGAAATTAATAAACTAATTAATTTTGTATTAAGGAAACCCCTCTCCCCTCCACTATAAAAGCCACCCTTCACTCCCTCTTTTCCTCACACCTCTCAAGCTCCAAGCCTTCTCTAAATTCTTCCCAAACACCTTCCCTAGCTCATCCCCCACGTCCAAAATCTTCTGGTCTCATCAAAAGACCAAGATTAGCTTCTTAAAATAGGATCTCAAGAGAAGGATTCTAAAGGTAATTTATCTCTCTCTTCTCCGTTAATTTACTTTCAAGTTCAAGTTCCTTTCTTGATCTCTCCCTATCTATATTCATCCAATATGTTCTGTAAATCCATTATTATATATATACTGTAATATTATGATTCTAATGTTATATTATATCACCCCACACCCTTTACATCTTCTTTTTATTTTATTAAATAGAACGTTGTTCATGTGGTGATAATTTATCACCCTCAAAAACAACATGCTATCTTCTTCCATTTATACCTTCAATCATGTCATGAAACCATTTTTATGGTTGAACCAGAATGTTTTGTATGTATTATGTTCTATTTTACGTTCTGGAAATAACCTATGGCCATACTACTAAGTGAAAAGTTAAAATGAGTTGGTTGTGATCAAAAAACCGCTCAAATTAGCCCAAATAATCTTCATTTAATTATTATCTAATGATTCGGCCATATGGATCTAATATAACCCATTATAAAATCATTCAAGCTTCTGTAATATCATTAATTACATGTAATATCAGTTTTGGATGTTTACCCATGAACTACCCAAACATCAAATTAAGAACACAAGTGGACCGCTCAAGAAAACCCAGAAAACGAACATCCCCTATCAATGTTTTTAAACTCTATAAGTCATCCAAAAGAACATAATATAAATAATGAAACCATAATGAACCCTATTAATGTATAAAAGGTTCTATAATTTCTAATTAACGAATATAAAGTCATTATACAGGACATTAAAGAGAAGGAGGCATTCAAGTACAAGGTAAGGGGAAATCTCGAACCCAATTTTCTTCCTTCGAGTTCTCCCTCTTTTGCTCCATTTTTGATATGGTTACTCCTCAAAGGTCTTTTGTTCATCTTTTCCTTTACTTTTCTGGGATATACATGTTTTTCACTGGTTTTTATGTCCATCAAAATGTTTTCCAAAAGAACTCTTCTTTCATGATCTCACCTTTTACCTCTCATTCAAGGTTGATGGTTCTTATATCATGTCTGTTGTTCCCTCTTTATTTTGGGAACCCAAAGCTTATGAATGTGTTATTATGAGATGAAACCCATTCCTTTCCATGGGTTATTTATGTACATGTTTGATATGTGTTCTATGAGGAAAGAATGATAATGATAATGTTATGATGTGACGGGTGCGACCGGAATTATTTAGCGCAATATGAATGTTTAAATGTGACGGGTGCACCCAGAATTATATAGCGCTCCAATGCATTGGGTAAAGTGATGAATCTCATGAGTAAATGTGAAATGATGCATGAACATGATTCTAGCTTTGTTCACATGTATGTGTGGTAGTTAACCACTAAGACATGATGTTTCATTTTTATGATTTGCCACATTTCAAGTTTATTGTTTATGTTTCTCTCATGTTCATGATATTTTGCCTACGTCATGATTATGCTCACCCCATGCTATATTGTTCTTATATACCCTCTTACTGGGCTTCTAGCTCACCCCTTTTTCTGTATATCCTCAGGTGGCTACATGTACTAAGGAGAGGTCATGTGCCAATAAGAAGCAATAGAAAAAGAAATTAAATGAATGTTTGTGCTTAAAGTTGTATTTGTTATGTATGGTCCTAGTTTTCCAAAGACACTAAACCTCTGGATCCTCCATGTGTAATACTATTATATTGTTTATATTTGAAATGATGTAATAGTAATGCAAGAAAAAGCCGGGACGCTATAGTTGGTATCAGAGGAAATGTTTTGTTAATTTGGGAATTAGGATTAGTGAACCCTATAGAAAACCTCTAGCATGAGACTAAGTACAAATATGCACACAAAGACATTTACCTAGGGATCCCATATGTTATGTTTTTTGTATAATTGTATAAATAAATAATTTATTAATGACTTTTTTAGTTATGTTTTGTTCTATCCTTTTCTATTTTAGAAAATGGTGGGAACCAGGAGAGGTAATCACGGAGAAGTACCCTCACCTGTTTGTGTAAAGTGAAATTTCGAGGGTGAAATTTCTTAAGGGGGGAAGAATGTAACGACCCAAAGTTTTTCAATGGAAAATTCCCTTCTTATATCTATGCCATAAAAACACAATATAATGAACTACTAAGTGATAAGTGACCTTTAAATATAATTTTCTCCCCCTTATGTTTGGAATTTTAAAAATCCGACATACACAGTTTTGTTCAAGATAGTTTTTGGAGTCTAATGAAACAAAAATAATTTTTGATGAATAGTAGAATATATTAATTTTTCATATAAATAAATTTTAATTAAAACCCGCTATTCCTGACATCACAAGTGATGTAAGCACCCTAATCCCGAATTCAAAAGTCTTATTTACTATTCATAGTCATCCAAGACTCACTATTCCTTGTCTTAGGTGAAATTAATAAACTAATCAATTTTATATTAAGGAAACCCCTCTCCCCCCCACTATAAAATCGACCCTTCACTCCTTCTTTTCCTCACACCTCTCAAGCTCCAAGCCTTCTCTAAATTCTACCCAAACACCTTCCCTAGCTCATCCCCCACGTCCAAAAACTGCTGGTATCATCAAAAGACCATGCTTAGCTTCATTAAAGAGGATCTCAAGATAAGGATTCTAAAGGTAGTTTATCTCTCTCTTCTCCTTTAATTTCCTTTCAAGTTCAAGTTCCTTTCTTGATCTCTCCCTATCTATCTTCATCCTATTTGTTCTGTAAATCTAGTATTATATATATACTGTAATATTATGATTTTAATGATATATTATATCACCCCACACCCTTTCCATATTCCTTTTATTTTATTAAAGAGAACGTTGTTCATGTGGTGATAATTTATCACCTTCAAAAACAACATGCTCTCTTCTTCCATTTGTACCTTCAATCTGGTCATGAAACCATTTTTATGGTTGAACCAGAATGTTTTTTATGTATTATGTTCAATTTTAAGTTCTGGAAATAACCTATGGCCATACTACTATGTGAAAAGTTAAAACGAGTTGGTTGTGATCCAAAAACCGCTCAAATTAGCCCAAATAATCTTCATTTAATTCTTATCTAATGATTCGGCCATATGGATCTAATATAACTCATTATAAAATCATTCAAGATTCTGTAATATCATTAATTACTTGTAATATCAGTTCTGTATGTTTATCCATGATCTACCCAAACATCAAATTAAGAACACAAGTGGACCACTCATGAAATCCATGAAAACGAACTTCCCTGATCAATGTTTTTAAACTCTATAAGTCATCCAAAGGAACATAATATGAAATAATGAACCCAGAATGAACCCTATTAATGTATAAAAGGTTATGTAATTTCTAATTAATGAATATAATGTCATTATACAGGACATTAAAGAGAAGGAGGCATTCGAGTACAAGTTAAGGGGAAATATCGAACCCAATTTTCTTCCTTCGGGTTCTCCCTCTTTTGCTCCATTTTTGACATGGTTACTCCTCAATGGTATTTTGTTCATCTTTTCCTTTACTTTTCTGGGATATTCATGTTTTTCACTGGTTTTTATGTCCATCAAATATTTTTCCAAAAGAACTCTTCTTTCATGATCTCACTTTTTACCTCTTATTCAAGGTTGATGGTTCTTATATCAAGTATGGTGTTCCCTCTTTCTTTTGGGAACCCAAAGCTTATGAATCTGTTATTATGAGATGAAACCAATTCCTTTACATGGGTTATTGATGTACATGTTTGATATGTGTTCTATGTGGCATGAATGATAATGATAATGTTATGATGTGACGGGTGCGCTCGGAATTATATAGCGCAATATGAATGTTTAAATGTGACGTGTGCGCCCGGAATTATATAGCTCTCCAATGCATTGGGTTAAGTGATGAATCTCATGAGTAAATGTGAAATGATGCGTGAACATGATTCTAGATTTGTTCACAAGTATGTGTGGTAGTTAACCACTAAGACATGATGTTTCATTTTTATGCTTTTCCACATTTCAAGTTTATTGTTTATGCTTCTCTCATGTACATGATCTTTTTCCTATGTCATGATTATTCTCACCCCATGCTATATTGTTCTTATCTACCCTCTTACTGGGCTTCTAGCTCACCCCTTTTGATGAATATCCTCATGTGGGTACATGTACTAAGGAGAGGACACGTTCCAATAAGAAGCAATAGAAAAAGAAATTACATGAATGTTTATGCTTAAAGTTGTATTTGTTATGTATGGTCCTAGTTTTCCCAAGACACTAAACCTCTGGATCCTCAACGTGTAATACTATTATATTGTTTATATTTGAAATTATGTAATAGTAATGCAAGAAAAATACGGGTCACTATAGATAATTTTGTTTTTAAGTATCAACTACTATTTAATAGTTAATTAATAAATATTTTATTTTATTTCTTCACTATCAATATCGATCACATCAAAAAATATTATAGATCTTAACATGATCAACAATAAGGTTTTTATCCATACTAAGACAATCTAATATTGTATGTTCCATTGAAATCATACTTTTTTTATCAATGCTAAAAAGAGAAATGAATAATGTCCCTTATATGTGTAATAAACGAATAAATAATAAATAGTGTTATTTTATACGCATTAAACTATAGATGATGAAATTAATGTTGTTGTAGTGTTCTGTAAAAATTACAGCACACTACCTCAAAATGGGATGAATTTAATTCAAATTAATGTTAAATAAAAAATTATAGAAAAAACCATAATATAGAAATTTAAAAAATATTGTTATGTACAATTACATAGGTATGTGTAATTTATCATAATTAAAATTACATTATTATTCATTATCATTAGACCTAGAACCATTCTCAAAATTTTTCAACCATGATATCAATTTCTAAACTAAGCACTCCAGCTCAAGAAAAAGAGTAAAACTATATAAAAACAAATATTATGTTAGGATATATATAATTTAAAATTTAACATAATTTTGATTTAATATAGGAATAATTTTTTTTAACATAAATCATATATTTTTAGTCAAACAAGTTAAACCATGTATCATATTGATGTGTGACATGTTCTGACATGTAAAAATTAACATATGGATAATTTCACTGAAAAATCAAAACTACATAATGGTGTCATATTGGTTTTGAGTATGTGATGGGTTTTTGAATGAAATAGTTAATTTTAAAATTAAAACTTATAGATCAAGTCATACCAAAAACACTATGTTTCATATTAATAATCATCAAATTCTAACATTTCACTATTGACCAGTGAATAATATTACTAAAATATCATAATTATAATAATTCGTTGGGTTGGTTTTGATTATGTAACATATTTTCTGAACTACTAAGACATATTTAAAAACAAAACATGTAGTACTTGTCATACCAGACACACCATTTATTTTATTCAGTTGCGGATGATCCCAACAAGTAACAAAACACTAATGGAACATTTTTTAATAAATAAAAACAATTCAAATTTCATTTCTTAGTTTCTAAATTGGGATGTTTGTTTTGATCAAAAATTTCAACTTCAAATAAATTCCCACACTCAAAATAATACTGGTTACACTATTCATTAAAATGATGTTTTATGGATTCTCATACTTCGAAAATGACATAAAGATCATTTTCCTAATGTATCAAAATATTATGTGTTTTTTTGGTGAGTTTGAATATGTCATTATAATTTTTACTAAAATGTTAAATTAAAATTAAAATAAACACATTGAGTTATATCTAACATATAGTGTTCTAGTTTGACATATGAAAAAATAGTATGCTTAAAAATGATGTATAAATCATTTACTATAAGTATGCAGACAATCCATGAATGTTTTTTATGTTTTAGTTACTGGAACATGTTTCAAACAAAAAAGTAAATTTAAAACAAATAAAAAAAAGTTTTAATAATACTTGGCACATCATGTATAAGATACTAATTTAGATGATTCTTAAACATCTCAAACGAATTGTAGATCATTGTACTAATATATCAAAAAACAAGAGTTCATTTTTTATGTTTTAAAAATGTGATGTGTGTTTTGAACTAAAATTTAAATTCACAATTTAAAAAAACATGGAGTCATAATAGTCACACTAGGATTCAGATTGACATTCAGAAGTAACCAACACGTCTTATAGGTCATAATGATCATTCTTTTTTAGTATTAATAAAATATGAATATGTTTGATAATTTTTTATAATTTAATGTAATTTTTTTTAAATTATATATCTTAATAAAAAAATGATATTTCAATCATACTGGTCCTAATATCTATTGGTTTAATATAAAAACGATTCCTACACATTACACAAGAAATATGAAATATTTTAATAATCTCTCAAGAAAATTTGAGTGTGGATTCTAATTTTTCAAACAGTGACACATGTTCTAAAATTGATTGTCAATTTTAAACTGATAACAAAAAATTTGAGTTATACTCTATAAACTATTATTTAGATTGAGATGTGGTTAATATATACATGTTTCAAATGAATTTTTGGTCACTTTACTAACGTATCAAAATAATACAGATTGGAATTCCCGGTTTTTCATACATGAAATGTTTTTTGAAATAAAATGAAAATTTAAATTTAAAATTACAAACATAGAGTCTTATATGTCATAGTGTGATTTATTTATATGTGAAATTATCTTTTACATGTCATAAATTAATGAAATAATATTTTTCAAAAGTATTATATTTATTTGTATTTTTATTAAAAGATATATATATTTAAAGGGTCTTGTTTTCTAAAATTAAAATTCAAACTGAAAGAACAAACATTGAGTAATACAAATACTATAATGTTATGGTTTTATATGTGAATGATTAATAAATTTAACAAAGGAATTATGATTACTTTTACTAAATTATCTTGAAAATTGATGTTTTGTTCATATTTTTTAGTGAGTGACACTCATTTTGAACTATAAAGTAAACTTTTAACTGAGAAGTAAAATATTGATTCATACTAGCACACCATGTATCACATGGACATGTGTAGGTTTGTCACATATCTTAAATGAATAATGTATAAATAAATAAATTACCAAAAAAATTTAATGATTTTATTTTAATTGACTATGTGATGTATATTTTGAATATAAATTTAAACATAAAACAAACACACAAAGAGTCATACGATTCATATCCTGAATTAGAATGAAGTGTAGTTGAATCCTTGTGGTCAAAAATTGAAATCTGGATAATTTTCATGAATTTAAAATATAATATAAATTATTTTTATTAGTTTTGATTATATCATTTTTATTATTTCATAAACACTTAATTTTAACTAAAAACATAAACATTGTGTCATATTAGTCACATTATGAGTTGGTTTGATGATCAACCATTTTATGCATCTCCCAAATGAATTTAGAATCATTTTTAAAAATTATTCAAAAAATGAGCTCTTTTGTAAATTTTTTGGGTGTGAAACATATTTTATTGTAAAATTAAAAATATAAAAATATCTCGTAAACTCTTAGTCAAACTAGGAACACCGTGTATCAGAATGTGGTTTTGAAAATTCATTCACATCTAAAATGACATATACATGGTTTATTATGATGTAGAAATAATATTTAATAATGTATGATTTATTTTTTCATTAGTGACCCACATTTTGAACTAAAAAGTAACATTCAATATAAAACCATATAATTTTAGTCATACCAGATATTTCATACATTAGATTGAGGTGTGAAAAATTCTTACTCATCAAAAATAAATTATTTACCATTGTATTGATGTATAAAAAATATGGGTGTGTTTAATTGTTTTTTAGTTTGTGAAATACATATTGATAATAAAATTAACTAAAAAATCATCAAATTAAAATGATAATAAAATAATCTATAATCCAATGAAGAATGTTAGGATAAAAGTGTCTACAGATGTAGTTGGAAGTTACCTCTTCATGATATCGTTATACATTTTAGCAAAAAAAATTTCTTCCAATTCATTAAAATAATATTTCTTATTTTGAATATAACTACTATATATTTTCAAGGTAGTAGTATAAAATATAAAAAATGAAATTATTAATATTTATTTTAAATGAAATTTTTATTTTCATTGGATATATCTCATTGGGGATTCTCTTTTGATGATGGGATATGATATTTATCCTAAATTACAAAATATAACAACCACAATCATTGTGATTAGTTTATTTTATAAAATGAACAATTATTGAGAAAATATATAATTTTTTATGTATGTTTTCATAGTGAAATATTATTATATATACACAATTAAATTTCCAACAAGTATGTTGACAGTATTCATGGGCTCATGGACAGTTCTCTTTCCACAATTTTGACGATATTTAAATAGGCACTATAAAAAATAAGATTTATTGAAAACATTATATAAAATTTAAAACAAGGAGTTTTTTTTAAATAATGAATGTAGTGTAATAAAATTTGAAAAATCGCGTCAACGGTGGTAGATTATTTCAGTATCTATTATTTAATTCAAAAAATAAATCATCAGAATATCCAAATTTATTATAATGGTTAACCAATGATGTCTAAAAAGGAAAATATAATTAATGGAATGAAAATAATTTGAAATGAGTAAACATTAGAGTGTTTACCTAATATCATGAGTATTAAGAATAGTCTATCATCTATTTTTTTAACTTTGTAGATATTTTTTCATTTATTTCTAAAAATTACATTGGTTTAAATTTGAATTGTGGTGTAGATGTGATGTGAAGAGTAATGAGATAATATATTCGTTCTTATGGTTTACCCTTAAAATAGTATATATATATATATATATATATTCATTAAAATAATATTTTGGATTTATATCTAATTAATATTTTATATCTGTAATTTTTGTTTTGAAAACATACAGTAGGAATACATTTACTATAGAGACTCTTATCATTTAATGCTCACTGATTTAATCTAAATTCCCTTGGCCAAATTTTTTTAATGGACTCTCTATGAATTTTATTCTTCAAAATCGCAAATGTGTGTATAACATCTTTTTGTAATTCAATACACATCACCTTGTAATATTAGTATAGGCTGATGTTGAACAAGTGGGGTAAAGGTACATTGTAACGATTTTATGATTGATTGGTTAATCATTCAAATAATTTTTATTTGACCTTCTATTTGAACCATTACCATTATTAATGTTCAATTAGATTCATTATTTTTGTACGTTTACATTTATTGTTAGCGGGTCATCAAAATAACCTGAAAGGAATACCACCTTGACGACATATATTTTTTAAAGATGAAATAGTATTACTATGAATTTTATAATATAAATTTCAGACATATGAACAACCAAATCATCAAAGGTAATATGTAGCTCAGTTCTCGACTCGTGAGCTATTTGAATCCCCACACTCAAATGAACTATTGTATGTTTTTGGTTTTGTAGAATATTTCCTCTTGTAAGATACATGATAACATTCATGAAAAGGTGTTCGGAGTTTGTTCATGGATAAAAATCAACATAATGACAACCCTTTTGTATATTAGTATCGAAAAGGCCTCAGTGCTATCTTGATTATAATAATTCATATATATTAATTGAAATGTTGATTACCTCTTGTAAGGTTTCCCTTTATGTTTAATACCTCACCTAAAAGATAATGGGTGTGGGGGGTCTTTTTATAGTTTTAATTATTGTTTGGTTCTTCTCTTTGATTCATTACCCTAAAATTTTACGTCATCTTAGATTTTAAATTATGATTCACATCTAGAATATCTATTTTATTCTAAATCTCATACATTCAATTTTCTTATCAAATTATGAATCTATTTTCTCCAATTATGTATGGGGTGACAACATAAAATCCCAAATAATGATTTGAACATATTTTTCAAGCCACTTAAAGGTCCCAAATAGTATTCATTCATGAGATTCAATTTGAGAAAATTCCTATAAATAAATAGGAAAACATTATTGGAAAATAAGTTATCATTGTTCATTAATTGAGATTTAATGTAGAAATTAATTTTATAATTCCATACATACACATGTTTTTAATCAATTTTTTTTGTAACTTCTTCTATTAGTATATCATCACAATTTACATGAACCTCCATCAAGAACCTGTTTTGTGGGATAGGTATGGTTTTAGATATAAATTCCTTAATCTAGGTAAAAAAATGAAAATAATTATGTTTTTATTGTACATCACATAAATCTATTATATTTTATTCAAAATTCATATGATTTTATCAAGTTATCCATACGTCATCCTAGATTTAGGGTATGGGTATGTTGGTAATCCATTAGGCACCATAATTATAGAGAGAATTTTGTGTTTTATAAATTTAAATTTTTTAATCAAATATATTAACATTAATGTTATCATGAAATGTATAACAATTAATAGTGTACATAATTGTTTACCCAAATGAAACCTTATTAATTAATTCCTTATTTTTCGGTTTATCATGTTTGAAAATATCTATTGTGGGTAAGGTTTATTGTTTCCATGGTATCCATATAAAGTGAAATTATATGAATTTTCTAATATCATCTATGTGAAATTGAAAAGTAAATTAATAAAAATTTTATTAATCATCCTTCTAGTATAAATTCAATCTTCATGTGAAAATTGGGTGTATCAAAATATTTCTATAAATGTTGTAAGAAAAATAAAGAAAGTATTTCATAATATTACCCTAATATCATCCAAAAGAACTTCAAAATTTTTTGAGAACATTTTTTTCATATATCTACATCAATAGAAACATAAATTTGAGTTGTGAGCCCAATGTAAAAGCTGAAAATTGCATCATTTGGTTTAACTATATGGTCTCATGTATACCATCCAAACTAAAAATGCAATCCTCTAATTCTCATGTAAATTAATTTTATAGAAAAATCAGGTTATGACATGTTTATATTTTCGGGGATATAATGTTTTCACCATATACAATTTTATTTGATTCAACATCATCAATCAGTTGGTCCTCAATATTGGTAGCATCAATATGTACAAAAACGTATAGTTCCTCTATATTGAGAGCATTAACATGATGAGAAGCCAGTTATTATATAGGATTGGGAGCACTATCATTTAAATGAGTCATTATATATTTAATTAGTTGAAAATTAACTTTAGATTCTGTAAAAATATTAGTGATTAGATAATAATACGAGGTAATATATTTTATATTACAAAAAAAAATACATAACATGATTGTTTGTGTCATTTTTTAATTGTTGATGGGATTTTTCCCTTTTCTTCTATAAAAATCCATTAATTGTGGTTCCCTCAAAGATACAGTTCCACATCTACAATGAGACTATAATTCAATGATTTGTACACCAAATTAAAAGGATCATAAGTAATGGAATTTTAATATGAACGATCAGTTTTTAGGTCAATAGTATAATAGTTAACTGTTTTCGTTTTGTATGATATAAAATATAACAAACCTATAATGAAAATGATCAATTATAAATAGACCATCTTTGGGCCCTTTTATATTTAAATGAACATTCATGGATCAAAATTCATCTATTTTAACTACAGTCATGTTATCAACAAAAATTAATTAAAAAACTATCAATAGGAATAATTTATTATCCAAATTTGTTATTTTTTTAGGATTCGAAATTATTACAATGTATAATTTGTTTTGGTACAAGATACAAGGATTAATTTATCCAGAACTATAAAAAAAATTCATGGTACTACATTCATCATGTCCATTTTTGTAATACATAGAACAATTAATTAAATTACCATTATAACATTACAACTGCACACTTGGACCAAATGATATCCAATTTTTTTTTAGAAATTGAATACATATATTCTTTTGGATCCATAAAATCATGGTCCTGAAACCATTCGATAAATTGTAGACAATGTGTATTTGATTTTTGTTTTTGATCTGTTGATGGATTCGAATTAATATGAATTATATTTTCTGTTTTAAAATTTAATGACTCATTTATTCTCAATGGCTTTAGAACGCAATGAATTATTAATAGGAATTTAGAAACATTCCCATAAATCCAAAGGCATGAAATAAATGCCCAAGTATTTCAAATGCAAGTGGTGTATGACTTAAAATTTAACATATAAAACACTAACCAAACAACCATAACTAAACAATCAATACATGATTCACTATAAAAACTAGTCAACTCAACTGTCATATTTATAAATAAACCACACAAATGTATGCAATCACAGAATCCCAACAAAAAAAAGGTAAAACGTTAAAGAAAAAATAAATACTATAATATTACAACAATAATCCATGAACCATATCTCTATTCCCCAACATCACCACACCACCAATGTATCACAAGGTGGTGCTAAATACTCTTGATACTTTACCTTTTCCCATGTATCAAAAGACTGCATCTGAAAAATCACCATAGTGACAAAGATGGGTTGAGTATAAAACATAGAAGATTTTCCTCCAATGACTTCTGTACTCACACCACTATGATAGAGAGGTTAACAACATTTATATATAATATTAAAGATAAGAAATTTCACAAAAAAAGTTTATAAAAATATATGAACAAGTTCAAAAACCATTTTCCAATAAGAGTAAAAAAGTGATTTTTTCATACAATTTTCTAGAAAGTCTAACCTCTATAAAATTTAACAAACAATAAATTAAAATTCATTTCTCAATATCATTTTTCCATATCCATTCAATGGTTCACAACACACCCCCAACCATCCATGATTAGTTTGATAGATTTAAACTCATGAGTAGTCTATTGTCCAGTCACCGTGTGTCCCAAGGATAGACACCCCGGATTAAGGGTCACACACCTTTTACCCCACTAGTATACATCTATTTTTCATGGAATGTCAAATTGGAAATCACATAACCCATATATTCCATAACTATTCAAATATCCTAATTCAATCAATTTCAATAACACTATACTTTTTTATAACTATTAAACAATCCATTTTCAATCAACCTACCCATTTCAATAAAACCATTACGTTCATCGAAAATCCATTAATCAAATCTATCTTTTATAATTTTTATAAAATCCCATTTTAAAATGTCTTTTTAAAATCAAGGATAAAAACCTGTATTCAGAAGCATTAATTTTCTTTATTTCCCTAACCATCACCAAAAATGGATTAAATAAATCATAAATAATCCAATTCATGATCATATAAACAAAAAGAAATCAATTATAAACCAATAAATTCCATTCTCCTTATAGTGGTTGAGATTAAATCCACCTACCTTGATTTTTATGGATACATCTGAAAATAGATGAAGAACAGTCAAGAAACATGGTCGAATCTCCATGAAACAACATTTGATATGTTCTCTTATCAACAAATAGGCCAAGAATTAACATAATTGGAATCCATAAACCTATATATACCTATCACTGGTGTAGATATGAGAATATGAGAAGAGATGAGAATTAGATATAAGTATTTCTAAGGAAATGTTACAGTTATGGTGAAGCAAAATGACAGACATCAAGATTTTAGCAACCAATCCCTGTGGTAAGACATTAGATTACCTTCAGATCAATGGAAGATCATTATTTTAGCATTATGATGAGAAACACATATTGTTAGAGCCATTTCAGGGAAACAATAGTGGATAAGAGGCATGGATGGACAATATCCACTTTTTAAGGAGGTGGATATTAACCCGTTCATGGTTTATTCAGAATTTTAGATAGACCATGTGATAACCGTGAATTAACTACTACATTAGAAATATCGATTCATGGACACCTTGCACAGTCCCCCTGATCGTGTGCCAATCGTGCTGATGCTTCTACCACAAACCTACTACTATGCAATATTTCCCCTAGGACTTCAACAAAGTTTGAAAAACTCATGCCCAGATATTGAACATTTCCTTTCTCCCTGAAAGACTTATTTAATTTTCACGAAAATCTACTAAATGTCACACATACTCATTATAGACATAAAAACATAAATAAAGGGTTACATACCAAAAACTAGGTGTACAAAATTCTCCCCACCATTGGTCTTTCATACCCTATGAATGAAGAAAACCATCCATGCCCTAAAAGGGTTCCATACTTTTCTCATTCATTGGGTTTTAGTATTCCCCAGCCTCTTCCTAAGTCTTTCCAAGTTTCCACAAAACCCTCATAAGACCAATGATGTTTCCACACATGACTCACTATTGTGTATCAACAATCATGATCGGGACAAATACCAACAATGTATCTAACTCTAAGTCAATGAGATACTATCTTATCACATGGTTAGAAACAGTCTAATAATTTTTAATCAATGATATATATAATGAATAATGTACCAAACTAAACCATTGTAGAAATGGTAACATATATCCCACATTTACATCTCAATCAAATATCTAAAAAGTTATTATGTATTCAACAAATATCTTTTCCTACTTCCCAAAATTATGATGTCCATGTTTTAGTGCAATCCCCAAGAATACATTATCACCCACCAGGATTGAAAAATGTATTCAGATATGATCAACATATGATTTTTGATGAATCTGAGCTGCATCCATCTTCTTTTGGATCAACTAAATATTTTCCATTTTTTCGTGTACAATGATTAACACAACTATAGAATTCTCAAATATTTCCACCCTTGTAATGGGATAATGATAAGGACGCCCATACAACTCTATGAAAGGAACCATATGTATTGATTCTAGAAAACATTTATTATATTAGAACTATACAAAGGGTATGTGATGTTACCATGAACCATGAAATTCTATTACATAAGAATGTATAATTTCATCCAATGTTTTTATAATTTTTTCAGACATGTCGTGCATATTAGGATGATACACCGTACTCGTAGTCAACTGATTTTCCTGTTATTTATGTTAGGATTTCCATAAACGAGATTAGAATCATAGATCATTATCTTAGACTATTTAAACATGTATTCCATGTCTCTTACCACTACTGGGATATAGATTTTAGAATAATCCTTCACCATAAGATTTTTATGAATATGGAGAAAATGAGATGACTTCATAAGCTGATCCACTATCCCCCATATGAAATCATGTTTCCAAATAGTTATTTGGTGGCATGTAACAAAATACAAGGATATCTACTCTCATTTCCACACTAAAATATGTAAGGACTGTAATATAAATACTATTAATTAATGTTATGCCTCAACTTCCTGATAGTGTAAGAACCAAGAATGAATTCAGTCACTTTCTATTTCATACCAATCCACCAAAAAAGTGTTTTCAACACCTTATTCATCTTATCTATACCCAGATGTAAACCCCCTTTATAATTTTTGTGAGAATTATAAAGTTGTTTCTAACAGGCCTTAGGTAAATCCATCCAATCATTGAACCAAAAAACAAAACTCCCATCATGTGTCCCAGGCTAAATGGTCTCTCCATCATTATGTTTTGAACTCCATAGAAGGCATTCAACATCATATTTTAATGCTTCTATGACCAAATTTACCACATCCAAAACCATAGAGAATGAAAATAAAATAGGAACACCACCTAGTCATTCAATTCCACATGCATATAAGCTAAGGATGATGTTATCATCCACTCATCTACATCTTATTTAACCATATTTACATAAGACTTTATGCTTAATGAAATGGACACTAAATTAACTTTTATTGGTGTATAAGTCAAGTCATTGTCAATCCATTTATAATATTCCATCCATCTCCTTTTATTTAAATTTATTCCACTTTGTTAGAAAATGTGTTCCATGATATTATGTTCCGTAAATATAGTAAATTTCACACCAATGAGATATTGACTCTAGGACATCAAGGCACGGAAAACCACAGAAGACTCCAAATAGTGTGTTGGGTAATTATAATCTTGCACCACCATCTGGTGGTCCACCCAGACCACAGGGGGTAATTAGAAATAGGCGATCTTAGCTCCAGGAGGCTAAGGCCTATTACCACAACACTCTAGAGATGATACGAGGTATGATCTGCGTCTACTCGACCTGGGCTGCAGTACTTATAGACATAGGTGCTAGTCAGTCTATTATTTCCACAACCCTCGTTCGGAGCTCAGAGATTCGAGTGGAGCCGTTTTATCGATCCTTATGGCTACAAACTCCTATGGGAGAGGATTCGTTGATTACACACTATTTCTTGAGGTGTGTGCTTACTCAAGTGGTGAGAACATAGGCTGGGATCACCTAGTAGCGACGTCGAGGCCTTACGACATCATCTTTGGTATAGAATGGTTATCCACATTGCAAGTTTAGGTTGACCGTATTAGGCTCAATGTGCGGTGTTTCCACACAGAAGGGACCAGGTTTTCCTTCATAGGTGATAAGGTAACTTTTTCAGCACATGATGGACTATCCCAAAGGAGGGTGCAGCTGATCACACATCATTTAGCAAACATTACCCTCAGATCAATTGATATTGATATTCTAGTATATCCTACACTGGTGGACCAGTACACTAATGTTTTCCCTATTGATGTACCGGGTCTAACTCCATATAGATCGTTTGACTTTTATATCGACTAGTACCCCAGGACTGCAAAAATATCTACACGTGAAAATTGGATTTCTCTCGCAGATCTTTGAAAACTATGAGTACAGATGGAGGAATTATAGAGCAAGGGGTTTATTAGGCACAGTGTTTCTCCTTGGGCATCCCCGATTGTGTTCTCCAAGAAGGGGGATGGGAGTTTGAGACTCTATGTAGACTATCGTCCCCAGAACCAGGTGACCATAAAGAATAAGTACCCACTCCCAAGGATTTAAGATCTCTTTTATCAGCTGAAAAGAGCAAAGTGGTTTTTGAAAATAGACCTCAGATCAGGTTATCACCAGCATAAAGTACAAGATGAGGATGTGCAGAAGATGACCTTCAAATGATGGTATGGCCATTATGAGTTCTTGGTTATGCCATTAAGCATGTCCAACTTCCTAACAATGTTCATGTGACTAACAAACAAGTTCTTAAAGCCATACCTCATTCAATTTTTGGTAGTCATCATTGATGACATCCCGGTATACTTAGATATAGAGGAAGAGCCTGCCTATCATCTGCCTAGATTTCTAGACACACTTTGATAGCACCATATTTATGGTATGTTCTCGAAGTGAAAGTTCTAGATCTAAGAGGTTCACTTCCTTGGATACATCATCTCGGAGGCAGGACTTGTGGTTGATCCAGTTAAGATTGAGGTTATGCTTGCTTTGGAGCCACCCATGAGTGTGACTGAGGTGTGGAGTTTCTTGGGTCTATCCAATTACTACTGGAGGTCTATGACTGACATTTATAGAGTTGTGGCACCATTATCATCTTTTAAAATGAATGGGATACACTTTTTGTGGTTATGGAGATGCTAGTGGGGTTTCCATGAGCTGAGTCAGACTGACGAGTGCCCCCATCTTGAGGTTACCAGAGGAGGGTATTGGGTACATAGTCTAATGCAACACATCAGGGACTAGGAACATATGATTCCTCATGTAGGAGAGAGCAGTGATCACTCATTATTCTTGATAGCTAAGAATTCCTGAGTATAAATATGATACCCATGAACATGAGTTAGCAGCAGTGGTATTCACCCTAAATATGTGGCGACATTACTTGATAGGGGAACATTATACAGTCTACTCTAATCATAAGAGTCTCATCTATATCTTCTCTCATAAGGAATTGATCCTAACACAATGACATTGGCTTGATTTCCCCTAGTATTATGACATCATGAATGTATATTCTTTTGGGAAGGGGAATTTAGTAGAGGATGCACTTAGTAGGAGATCTGGAATATAGTTCCTAAGTGAGGAGAGAGAGCAGCTGGACTCTTTGCATATATCCTACCTGGATCATGATGGATCATATTACCTTCAGTCTCTAATAGTCACTCCCCCACTTCCTTAGTGAGTCCAAGAGGTGCATCATTGGGACAGAACCCCCGAGGCACGACATGCTCATATATCCACAGGACAGTAACCTGATGGATTTTCTAAATGTGGAGAGCATGTAATTCTCTTTAGAGGGTGTACTATGCTACCAGTGGCTCTACGAGATGATGTGTTGAGGGATTTATATACATCCCCTCTATCATTCATGCTGGAGGGGCGATGATATATCAGGACCTTCGACATCAGCACTGGTGGCCGGGAATGAAGAAAGCAGTCGCAATGGTTGTCTCAATGTGCCCCACATGTCAGCAAATGAAGGCAGAGAATCTGGTTCGAGCAAGCTTATTTCAGTTACTAGAGGTTCCAGAGTTGATGTGGGATGGAATTTACATGGATATTTTAATAGGACTTCCACACAAAAACATTGGGACATGATTCCATCTAGGTGATAATTGTCCTACTCGCCATGTCGGCCCATTTTCCTACCAATTAGAGATCATGGTTTAGTTGAGGGACTGGGATCCCTCTACGTACCAATTATTTTAGGTCTTCATGTATTTCCCTCGACGATTGTCTCTGATCGTGATTCATATTTTACTTCCCATCAATGGAAGGGTTTGAAGGTGGCATTTGGGACTCAAATTTGAATTGAGCATTTCCTTTCATTCGTCGAAGTATGGTCATAAAAGGGAGAGTATTCAGACCCTCAAGGACATTTTTTATGCCTGAGTCCTTGATTTCAGTCATATATTGAAGGATCTCATTCCCTTGTTAGATTTTTCAAACAATAACAGTGATCACTCCACTATCGGTATGGAACCATTCGAGACATTGTACTGTCGACCTTGTAGATCACCATTGTTCTAGACTGACCCTAGAGAGTCAACACTCTTGGGACCAGAGATGGTACAGTCTACCATGGAGAAGGTGTAGATCATTCAGAAGCAGATGAAGACTACACAATGAAGGAAGAAGTCTTATGTTGATAGGTGATGGAGACCTCTAGAGTTTGAGGATGGTGACCATGTCTTTTTACGGGTCTCACATCAATGACATTTGTGGGGATTTGGATAGGGCATCAATTTATCATCGAGGTTCATTGGACCCTTTCAGGTCCTCAGTAGATTTGGAAGGGTGGCATACTGCTTAGCCCTTCTCCAACAATTGCATCGGGTGCACGGTCTTTTCCACGTATCATGGCTGAGGATGTACGTGCATGATCCTTCTCAAATAATTGACTGGGGAGAGCTGAACAATGATCATGGGGAGACTTTTTTGGATGTTCTAGTAGAGATTTAGGATTGAAAATAGATATTACATTGTGGGAAATTGATTCCTCTGGTGTGCGTACACTGGCAGCATGAGAACCTCTAGGAGAGCACATTGGAATCGGAGGCTCTAATTCGTGAACAGTACCACCACTTGTTTCCCTAGTTTTTGTTGTGGATTTCAATGACACAAAGCCCAGAGGTGGGGAGAATTTAATGACCCGGATTTTTTCCATGTATTTTTTTATTTATATGGAAATTTTAATAGTCTGCAAAAATTTTGACAGCTCATGATTCCGAGGCCCAGAGCAGCTGGAATAAATTTCTGAACTTTCATTAGTTACTTTTAGTTAACATGTGAGTGGGAATTTGAAACTTCTGAACTGGTGATCGAAATTGAAATTTGAGGACACCGTTGAACTCGCAATGCCGTTATTTTATTATGGAGACCTCAACCATGACTATAGTATTCCTTGGAGGATAAGTTGGTTTTTACTCTTTTCGTGGAGGATTAAATATAATAAATAAAATTTATTTTTAAAATATCTTCCAAACTCTAATTTTATATTTTGGTAGCGAAGACCACAAGGCAGTGGCCATGCATTTAATACTGGGCATTAAATGCCCCTTTACCAAAAAAATTTAACCACCAATCCCATTAATTAATAACATTCATTAATTATAATTAAATGAATCAACTATTATATTAATAGTCATATTAACTCATCCCATGGGGTGGAGGTTTTTTTCCATTGTTGAAAGGAGGTGGAGGATCATGAAGCTCCAAATGAATAACAGATCCACCGATTAAATAATGGAGGATCGACATTCGAGCATCCGTTATTTCCTGTTGTGGGACGATGAATGTTGACTTGTCATCTTCAACTATGAGCACTCTCAAACAATTCAAGTTGGGGTTTTATCTTGATTTTTCTTCTTAAATTTTATTTTGATTCAATCATCTTGATCTTCATGATATCAAAATAACATGGAGAGTGTGGGCCAATTGAACACAGTTAGATCCCTCCACTATGTAATAGATTGATGTGTACTTCATGGGCAGATCCCTGGGTTAAGCGGAAGTCAACCACATTAGGATAGATGTGATGGTGTCATCTCGGGACACACAATGACTCCTTCAGATTGAATAACCGGCCACCAGTGCTCACATAGTGACCAGCAGATATCCGCCAGCGACCGACACCAACAAGGTACAGGTGGAGGCCGGTGCACCAGCTAGCCGTGATGGCAGTGGCGGCGTAACCACAGTACAGGAGGAGACTACAGCCCATCAGCAGTGACGGAGGAGGATGGTGGTCAAAACGCCGTTCGGCCTCATGGAATTAGGGTGGTGCACATTTGTGCCACTGGTAGAGGAGTTGATCATGAATGTTGATCAATGGGGGTGCACAACGATGACAACTGGCCGGCTGTGGGAGGAGAAGTGGCACAATCGTGCAACTAAAGGGGAGCTAATAGACCATGTCACACTGAGCAGGAGCTGCTCTGGTGGGTCCCGCGGTACTATTGATGGCCTCACAAGGCGCCGTCGGGTAGGCCCCAACCAAACGGTCCAACTGGACCATTCACAATTCAATAGGGGCACCTCCCCTAGGTGGTGTCATGGGTGTGCGCTGTCACAACAGACCGCCATTAGCCACATGCCATGCCGAGATGGCCATGTTTATCGGGTCGCGTCCAGCAGGCCTGTCTACCCCAATGTGGGTCGGGTTGTATGGCCACCCATAGTGTTGGGCCCTCCGCTGTCCAACCCATCCAGGATGGACCCGGACCAGGTCGGGATAAGTCAGTCCAACCGGGCCATACCATACCCGAGCCCAACTGGACACATATACTCCATTTTGGCCATATCATGAGAACTGGAAATCCGTTTGACGAACCGAATATAGTGCCAAAAACCTTTGGATCAAGATAGCCCTCATGGTATACTCTGAATGAGTTTTGGATAATGTTACTGTATATCCAGGTTGGATCGATCCTGAATCCAACCAGGCCCTACGAACGGAAACACTAATAACTTACTGACCAGACGTCCAATTGACATGATGTCTATCACATTGGATCCATTATAGCATGAAGGACTTTCATGATACTTCATTATGGGACTTTGTGGTATTTGATGTATCGATAGATGGATTGAAAAGTGGATCATCCCATAATCCAGAATGATTAGTACGAAAACCCTGTAGATGGTTGTACTTGGTGAAATCATCAAATCTTGTGTGGGTCAGCATATATAGATAATGTGTGGTTCATCTTCAGATCATATGTGGGTCATCTTCTGGACCCATGTGGGTCATATTCTAGTCAAGTGTGGGTCATCTATGGTTCTTTTTTGGGTCAGAATCTTCATATCCCATGTGGGTTATCTATGATCCTATGTGGGTCAACAACAGTGCTTCTCGATGATGTAAGATGATCTAACAATACAGCTAATCATTTGTACTACTATATTTATGTTATACCTAGTGTGACTTAAGTGTTTACCTTTTTTGTACATTTCTATGTGCTGATACCTTTGTGGTATTCTTCTATGTGTTGTTAACATTGTGGTACATTCCTTCGTGGTGTTACCTTCGTGGTATTCTTTCTTCATGGAACAGTTGTTCTTTGGGCTAACGAGTTTGTCCTTGTGTTTCCTCATGGATGATATGTGTTTAATTGATAACTATGGTACATGTATGGGAAGGTACCTAATAAGGTATATTATTGTATCGTGCTTTGTAATAGTGGTCTTGATTTTTGGTTTATCATTTTTTGATTCTGAGAGACATTCTGGGGTCGTAGGGTCCCTACTAAGTATTGTTACACTCAACCCTACACGGGAAACACCGACACCATGATGTGTCTTGTGCATACGATGAACATCATTGATCAAGGATGAGGGTGACATGACTGGAGTGTGCTAGTAGGTGTTCCATTGGTCAAGATGTACCATAGAGACGATAGTTTTTGAGCTGTACCTACCTATTAGGTAGGATCCATAGTTGGAATTCATAGGAGTTGTTTTCAGTTTTACTTTTACTTTCCAGTTGGGACTGTATTCCATACCCTTTTTCATATTTTACTCTCCTTATTTTCTATATAGTTTACCTTGTTCTAGTATCATGTTGTGTACTTTTATTGATTGATTTTTCAGGTTAAAAGGATGTGCCTTCCTTGTTTTAGGGATATGCCTTTCTGGTACAGATCTCTATCCCCTGGACTACGGAAGGCGGGTTGGGGTAGTCATGACATGGGTCCTCGAGAACGTGTCCTGACAGTTATGACAAAAGTTAGCATCATGTTCACACAATATATATGTGTAAAATCATAAAATCATAATTTTACAATAAATATGTAATCATGTTCATACATAATAAACATTATATCATGATAAACATCACATTACACAAATCCTTTTTGTTCTAAATTAGGTTGGTTACACCCATTAGATCATAACATTTACATAGTATTACATGTCATATAGAAGATATATCAGCAAAAATAATGAAATAACCCATATAATGGTATATTTGTTTTTAAATTTTCATTAATCATGAATAAAAATCGGATTCCTTAATGAAAGGATTAAAAACAATTGGTATTAGTTTCATCATTCTAGAGTGAAGTATAAAACCACTCAAGATGGGTTAAAATGTGTTTTAGAAAGAAGGGTTCTTCAGAAAGTCATTGACTTTTAATAAAATAAGATTAGAATAGTTTTTATCCTAGAAAATAAAAATGAAAATGAATCAATATTTTAGGAACATTTAATGAATTACCATAATAAAAAATTTCTTGAAAAATGAAACCCCATAGAAAATGAGTTGGATTTTAGAATCCACATACCTTATGTCTAAATGCATTATTCATGTAAATTTACAATATAATTAAATTAAATCCATGAATTAATAAATAATGAACCAATTATACATGTATTTGATATATTATAATTTTATTAAGTTCATTTTTCTCAATTTTTGGGATTTATATTATTCAATTTCATCTTTATAGGAGTAATGATTTTCATTCATTTAATTATATATTGACGTCTATAAAATTATAAAAGCACAAGTAAAATTGGATTATTTCACAATAATATAAATTATATGTTATCAATGAACATATAGTGGTTTAATTGAGTTATATATTAGTTGGATATATTTTATTAGATTTATTCATTAGATAAAACATTGACTTATTGTTTTAAATTGTTATAATTGTTTTTTCAACTATTAAGTACCAATAAAATTTTATTTAATATTATTTTGATATGATGGATCAAAAACAATATATAAATTTTAATATATATATTAATTTTTTTAATGATAATAATTATTTTATGACCATCCATGAATGTGGTAATGGAAAATGAAAACTCACCTTCTATGAAGGAGGTGAATCAAGACATTACAAATGATGTTTTCATTTATAGAATAAAATGTGGAGGGTAGAGATATGATTATGGATTATTCAATTATAAAAAATGAAATTATATTATATCAAATATATTGATTATATAATTCCATATTTGGATAGGGTGGTTATGATAGTATTACAAAATAAAATAAATTGAAATTAAATTAAATTGGAATAAAATATGATTCCACATGTTGAATTTCTCCACCTTGAGAACCTCCATAATGAACATGGATTTTTTATATTAATGATATTATAATAACCATAATGTGGGTTATAGTATTGGTAATAATTTATAACATATTAAAAGTTAATAAATTGTTAGGATAAGTTGTGGTGATGTTTTGTATTTAGATGGGAGGAGAGGGGAGTTTTATTATTTTTAGAATTCAGTGGATTATTTTTTTTCATCATGAATATAAATAATGTGGGAACACATTATAAATATAGAAATTAAATTATGATAGTTTTATAATATAGTGATTAAATTTGATATGACACAGAAATTCATGTATTTGGATTAAAATGTTAAATACCATAAATTATCAAATGTCACTATTCACAAAAAATCAACAACTGATAAAATATTCCAAAAATTCATCTAAACAATTTATCGATTTCTAGAAATAAAAATTTAAAAAAGTTTACGAATCTAATTTTATTAATTTAAAAAATATTATTTTAATATAAAATGATAATTTATTCAACAAATACTAATTTCAATATTTTAATCAATGATATGCCACATTAAAATTTTAAATAAGGTCTCCAAAAATTATCATACAATCATAAGAATAAAAAATTCTAATTTATGAATACATTTGATGAAGATAAAGAGTTTTTAAATAATTTTATTTATTATCAAATTGTAAATAAACATTTTTTTAAAAAAAATATAAAAACATTAAATTATTCATTTTAAAAAATTATCTACTTATATAATGATATATTTATATCATATTTTAATTTTTTTAAATACTAATTTTTTTTACCATCATAGGTTAAGAAACTATTCTATTGGATAGATTACTATTTCAAATGTTCATGTTACTATTCCGACATTGAGGTTACAATTACAATAGTATAGGTTCCTTAATTTCTATAAATGACACTTATTTCAATCATCATTTTTGAGAATGATATTTTTATTTGGATATATATTACATGTATGTGTTTTATACCATATAAAATAATTGGAGGAAGGGAAAAATATATTGATAATAGTTTGGGTCATTAAATTCAAAACCTCTTGTGAAATTCCAAACAAAAAATTTCATTTTATATACTATGGTGAGAACAGGTTTGGGTAGTTCTCATTGATTTAATCCTTTAATTCCCTTTTCAACCCTTCATTCATATGATTCCTCCAAAATAATTTTACAACATGACTTATCTTGATGTGTAAGAATTCATCTCTATGATCCAATATATTTAGCAATTTCTTCTCATATGAGATAATGCTCTGTAGTTGTCACATCTATAGATTTAGTAAATGTGCGGGGATAAGTATGTACTTCATTAGGAGTGATACATGGAACATGTAATGAAATTAAGCCATATTTTGTGGAAGTGAATGATGGTAGGGTACTGCTCCTATGAGATTCGAAATCTTAATAGGGCCAATATAACATGGTCTAGGATTCCATTTCATTCCAAACTATATGTCCCTATTCTGTTGTGATATTAAAATGAATTCATTTTCTCCGACATGAAACACAAAGTCCCTTAATTGTTTTTTAAAACAGCTATTTTTAGGACGATGATAATAATTTATATGTTTTTCACTGGTTTGATCCTTCAGTATCATCTCTTGATAAAGATTATTCATTAGTATATGTTGTTTTCTAGAATCATTCCAATAGTTTGTAGTTATAAATATCCTTCCATATAGATCTTCACATGGAGACATCGTAATACATATGTGGAAGCAATTAATGTGTGAGAACAAAAACTATGGGATATGATAAACCCAAAAAAAATTCAATTACTAGGCTCTTATAATTACCTCATGAATCTAAATTCTCCTTTCAGATTGGATACCACTTTTGTGGTGATAGGTCATGATGTAATTCAATTTAGTACTCAAGGAAAATAGATGAAATTGTTAGAATTTTGATGTAATCCTTGTAACATGATCTGATATGATCGAAAGTGGAACACCATGTACCTTAACAAATTCATTCAAAAATACGTTATCAGGTTTTTAATTTTAGAGATCTTTACAAATAGTGAAAAAATTTGCAGTCTTGGTTAGTTTATCAACCACAAACCATATGGTTATGTTTCCTTTCTATTTTTTTGAAGACCATTGACAATATCAGTAGTTACATCCTATAATTTCAATGTGGGTATAAGAAATGTATTCGTCATCCATTCTGAATTCTATCTCACAGAATTAACTTGTTGAAATATAAATAACCTTGAGATATTCTCCAATAAATAATTCTTCATGTTTTCTGACAAGAAGAGTTCTAAAATACCCTTGTAAATCATGGTACATCTACGATAGGTTTGAAAATTTGAGTTATATGCATTATTGAATATCTCATTTTTTAATCTCATATTATAAAGGTACACACAACGTCATTCGAAACAAAATCATGCCATCATAATTGATATGAAAGTCTTATATATTCCCTTCCTTTTCAACTATCACTTCTTGTGAAGACCAATATCATCCCTTTATACCTCTTTATTCATCCATTTGATAGATGGTTGGTAAATCAGTTTGGAAAGGAAATATACATTCCATGCTGTTATGATTTCCATACCTATCCATTGCATATCCACAAATATTGGGTTTTTATTAACGACATCATGGATAGAGTAGCATGTTCTTTTCTGATAAGAGAATTATAAACCTTGCCTACCAATCTCAGATGTTAATGAATAGAGTAATCATACTCCATGATTATGTTTCACCAACTCCATTGAAACATGTTGACTTCCTTATGTGTGAATATATAATTTAGACTCTTTTGATTGTATTATATGTCACACTTCTCACCAAAGAGGCAGTCCCACCAATTGATTCAAGAAAATATCATATGTTCTTACTCTAGATCGTATATCAAGTAGTTTTTTAATGGGTCATCAATTAACTTTTGTTTTAGGCTCCCAAATTTTTATTATTCATGTGTACATAACCCATGCATGTTTAGGCATCACTATGTATCACAAAACATTTTCTACTTATTTGTAATCTGAGAACATTTGTAGTGATCAAACTCTTATTTGCATCCTTATATATTTAGTCACAATTTTAGTCATGACATACATTACACATTTCCTTATTAACATATATAGAGGTCTAGAAATTTATTAGTAATTTCACACAAAACATATATAGTACATAGATAATCCAAGAAAACATTTTTTTTCTATGACACTAGTGGGTCATGTATATTTATTTATTGCATTGGTTTCTGAAGAGTCTAGTAATATTCCCTCACTTGTAATTATGTGTCTCATGAATGTGGATTTATGTATATAAAATATACACTTTATGAACATGGCGTACAATATATCCTTATCTAATTATTCTTATATAATATATATAACTTCATCAAGCTCCTCATTTCTCTTAGTGCAGATGATAATATCACTAAATATCAATATGAATTTTTTTTTCAAGGAAGTGTCTACGGAATCAATTCTTAAAATACATAAATATTACAGGAGGATTATTAATTCTAATGTTCATCACTAGAAACTCATAGTACCTATACCTTGTCTAAAAAATATTCTTCTGAATAACTTCCTCTTGCATCATTAGTTGAGAATATATTGAATTAATTTCCACCATTGAAATGTATTGTATTGCTATTAATTGGTCAACCAAGTAGAAATTCTATGAAACATGTTACTTGTTCATTATGATCATCTTATTGAGTTACTGATAATAAAAAATGGACACCTTGATCCATCCCTTTTTCATTACTGTGTTCACTAGCACACCCCCAGTTAATGCACTATGTCGTATGAACCATTTGACCAAATAATGATTCCTCTACTTATTAAACTCTTCTATTTTGATATAACTAATCATATAGGGTAATTTTGATATAGGTGTGTATTAGTTTGTTAATTATATTGATAAATATTCGTCACATTATTTTGGGAGTATGAGTAAACTCTTTATGAAATACATCATTTTATTTCCTAAATATTTGAATTTTAGAGAGGATGATGCATTCTTTTAACTCGACCATTTGAGGGAGGTGTGATTTATTATAAGGAATAAACTCCCCAATGTTTTGAGGGATTTCCCAAATGGGATTAATTATATTCATTTAATTTTAATGGTATCATGTGATGCTTTAGAATTTGAAAATATATATACATTCACATAAAGATGATGTTTTCTCTATATAATGAGAGCTAATCAATTCCCTATACATTATCGAATTAAAACAAGGTAACAATCAAGAGATTTCATAGAAAAATCAACCCACATATAGAAACATGTGAATATTATAACACATTTTTTACATTTGTAACACCAAAAGGTGTTTTTATAAATATATCTAAATTATGGTTTCGGGCATTAAATTCAATAATTCATGAAAACATAAATGCTATAAATGAATTCATTGAACCATAATGAAATAAGAATGATTGTATTCTAGAGTAAATATGATTTCTATGTTTTATGAATTAATTTACCTTCCACACTTAATCAATAGTGATACAATTATCTTTTACTTTCTCATTTGGTTATTGTGGCTACAGACGATGACTATACTCAAGGAATCGAGGTTCAGTGCACTATATTTTGTAGTGCATGTGATCACTAATGTTGATGCACCAAACCATGTTTGTTTTGTTTCCATTCCTCTAGGATATTGGGTGATTAATTTATATATTTTTTATATTACTGATAATAATGGACATCAATCATTCCAATGATTCATTTTTATATCCCCTTGAGTCAATTAAGATGATTTCTCTTCCCAAATTTTTTACATGTGGGTGGTTTTGATTATCATTCATCATTTTTAATGTTATCCACCTACTTGAAAATGAATTATTTTATTCTTATCCCTAGAACCATGGGCCAATTCTCTGATCTCCATATCCACATTGAGTTCACATATAAAATCTTCTTTATAACATCAAATTTCGTGTATTTTTATAGAAATTAACTTATTTTTTTAACCTATTAAGTAATAATTCTATCTTTCTATCATTGTCAATAAAAATCTAGGTCATGTACTTTGAAAAACATGTGAATAATTATTCTTTGTCAGTAATTTACTCACATTAATTTTTCTTTAGATCTATGAATTGTCTCTCCATTATTTCATGATGTTTTATATGGACATCAATATTGTGAAATGTTTTCGTGTAGTATTCCCACTCATGCTCTTCTATTTAATCATACAGCTAAGTGTTCCTAATCAATTCCATGCATTCATCAGACTGTTAATCTATATTATAGATGGATAAAGTCACATTCTCTTTTACAGAATAGTGGATCATATAAATGATATTCAATATTTTGTTAAAATAACATTACAAAACATGTTTATTAATAGACCCACTAAATGTTTTTGGTCATTTCAACATAAAATATTCGAACGATATTTGCAACCTCTTTGGTAAAGGTGGGTGTTCCACATTATTCAAGTTATTTTTTATAGCCTGAGAAATATGGATATGAATATCTATTATATTTTCAACTCCACCACCCATGAAATTGGGGATTTCATTTGGTCAATCTATACATAGTCCCATAATGGGTTTTGGACTAGATTCTCCTAGTTCCCCCAATTTCCATCATTAGATTATTTTTGGACAAAAAATGTCTACAAGTAATGAATAAATAATGTATTCCTTTCTATAATAAACTATATAGTCATACCTTCAGGTATCCATATATTTAGATCTTTTTTAGATAAAATATTATTGTATTATTACCAATAAATAGTCTCCTAATAAGTATTTTAATGAATTTTTTTTAATACCAATTCCCAAACCAACTGAAATATGCTCTGATCCCAAGTATAACGACCCTTCATTTTCATACATAACTATTATATCGTTTTAATGATGAAAAACATAAATGTGTTAGAATTAATGATTTTATTTTTACTATATTAGTAATATTATGATTATACATCAAATATGAAAAATATAACATAATTATTTTTTAAAATCACATCTTCTTTAATCTTCTAAATCTCATGATCTTTTTAGTACATGTTGTCACCTAGGATATACATCAAATAATGGGATGAGCTAAAATTCAATTAATATGATAGTTAAGGAAATGAAAAAATACAACATGGGTGAGAATAGCCATCATTATAACATAATAATAGGTAAATATTCAAAATAATGGTAAAAAGTATTAGATAAAGCATTCCAGTGTTGTAATAGATAAAAAAGATAAATCTTGTCTTAGTGGGAAAATACCACACATAGTTTTGAAAAAATCTAGCTTCACCTTCACGTATTATATGTATTAATAATAATTAAATCATCATTAAGAAAAATTATATCTTCATTTTCACACATACTGTACATTATCTTAGGAGTTACATCACATTACCCAATTCATTAGATCAATACATAAATCCATTCACACCCATCAAATCATTATATATATATTATCATGCATGTCATATGGATTGTATATCACTCAAATTCATGAAGTAACCTATCTAATGGAGTGTGTTTCATAATTATTTCTTAAATAATGAATAATTATGGATTTCAATAATAAAAATTAAAAATCATATTTTGTATAAGATTCCTCCTTCTTGTTTAAGAATAAATAACTTAGGAGGAGTAAAAATATGTTCTAGAAAGAAGTGTTGTTTCTGGAAAATCTATTAGTTTATTATAATATCAAATAAAAGGAATGTATATCCTATGAATGAAAATTTAATGATAAATAATTTTTATTTGAGTAATATTAATATAATATCTACATTGGAATTTTGGCTATAAAAAAGAATAACCCAAGGAAAATGAGTTGTGTTTGAGAATATCCTAGTCTTATTTCTTAATGATTTACTCATATTAATATCATGGATATTAAAATATGTTTCATTTATTATAAAATTAATAACATGATATAAATGTATTTAATTTATTATAATATTATTTTTGTTATATCCATTTTGATGAGTTATAACAATCAATTTCATCGGTTTGTGTGTGTTCATTTCATTGGATTGCAAGATTGGTTCACTTATATACAGGTATGGATGTAAATGTAAAATGGGAATAAATCACTATAATTTAAATTATATAATATTAGTATAAAGAAATATACATTAATGTTCTAATTTGTATTTTTTTATATTTTATGAGGATGGCTGATTAGATAAAATGATGGAAAATATATTTTAAATTATTATGGTAATTTTTACGACCATCATGAATATGTATTATATAATTTAATATAATACTGATATTTTTCTTTTAGGACATTATAAAATTATAATATATTTAGTATAATCTTATTTTTATATAACAACTTTTGTATGACCTTCCTTGAAGGAGGTAATGGAAAATTAAAACTCATAATCTATGAAGGCGGTGAATCGACATGTCTTATGCAATGTATTTATTTTTAATATAAATGAAGAATAAAATATAATTCATAATATAATTTTCCATTAACCCAATAAAATTAAATTATATATAATATAGTGGAGTTTTCATTCCACTTTGGGATAGGGTGTTTAGTATAGGAATATAAATTGAATGTAATTATAAATCGATGAAAGATGGATTAACTACTTGAATGTGTTCTCCTAGAAAACCTCTTTAATTAACTTGGTTTTGAAATGTTATTGATACTGGAATATCCTAGACATTGTGGAAAGGATTAAGACTAGTATTGGGTACAATTTAGTAAATATATATGTCTTCTAAATAGTAGTTAGAATAGGTTGTCATTTGTGGTATATATAGGGGAGGAGAGAGGAGTTTATGAGTATTTTATTCAGTAGTTTATTATTTTGGATCCACAATTCTGATAATGTTGATTCCCGTTACAATATATATTAAATAGATAAGAATATTTCGATCTTATTGTTATTACATCATCAATTACTATGATATTAATGGATCTGGATCAATATTCTAAATACATTAAATTAATGTATTTCTGTATTCAATAAAAATTCAATTATTTTATAAAATTCCAAAAAAATCCCGCTAACCATTTTTTGACATAAATAAATAAAAAATGTACATTTTTTCAAAATATTTTTATAAATATTATAAGTATATTTTTTACATAAAATCATCAATTATTCAAATAAAACCAATTTTAATATTATAATTGATTGTAAGAAAAATTATAAAATATTTTAATGCATAAAAATGATATTATAATAATAAGAAGACACAATATTAATTTTTGAATCATTTTTATGTAGGTAAATATTATTTAAAATCATTTTATTTATTATAATATTTTAATTAGAATTTCAATTCTTACAAAGATAGAAATACATAATTTATTATTAATAAATCATTTATTTACATATATTATGGTATAATTATATAATACATTCATTTCAAGGATTACTACATTATATTTATATATTCATAGGTTACAATACAATTATATTGGTATGATTACTCTTCCAAATAGTGTGGTTTCTAATCTGATTTTCATGTTACTATTCCATTGGTATATGTTACATAATTTCATAAAATATCACTTATTACATTCATTGTTTATGAGAATGTTTTTTATAGCGATATCTATATTATGGATGGATATTATACCATATAAAATCATTATAATGTAGAAAAGTTATATTAATAAATGTTTCGGTCGTTACATTTTTCTTTTGGATGAATCCCAATAAATTTTTTAATATTTAATGCATTTTGGGTATGGTGGGTTATTACTAAATGTTCATTAAAAACATAACTATCTTTTCAATGATGAACCTAGTAATAATAAAAAATGATTCAAATTTTTAGTCGATCGATGTTTGTGTTGATGACATCCATTAACCAATGGGGTGTTTGACTGCATCACCAATTCAGATATTACCATTCACCAATAAAAAATTCATTATTTAGTGATGCATTATGGATCCTAAATTCATATGTTTTCATTTAGGTTTACCAAGACACGTTTTATCGATCCTGGAAGTTCAGTCCACATTATTATAAATATCATATGCATGATCATGAGTTTCCAACAGTGGTATATACCTTAATGTGTTAGTTCCATTATCTATTGAGTGAAACAATTACTATTTTTCCTAATCATAAGAGCCAAAAAATAAATCATTTCAATGTGTAATTTAGAACTAAGGTAATGTAAATAAGATCATTATATCTATTCCATTTATTTTTATCATTTATAATTGATGATTAATGGAAAGGATGTTATTGATTATTTGAGCATGATTATAATTTCATAAATGGTTAAAGAGTTGATTTCTGAGTTGCAAATGGTGGAATTGTTCACAATAGTGAATAAAGGTTTTCAGGGGAAAGGTAAATGATGATGCTTGTATCCTTATCCATCATTTCCTATCTTACGATCCATAATGCAATGTGAAAATATATGAAAATTTATTTTCTTGCACTGAGAGACCTCTTCGATGGTTTTTATATACCTCTTTATTGGACCATCATTGATGATGAGATTACCCATGTTCATGGTTGTCTTATCCTCACTACTTATATACATGAGGATGTGATTAATGAGATTCATTCCTAAATGTAGTAGGTTCACATTGGGTTGACCAAAATACATAGGCACCTTCATTAATATTAATTTTGGTCAATGTTGAATAATTAAAACACATGTTATGTTATGCTATGTTTCATAGATCCTCGTGTAAAGATGAACATTAATAAAATGATGGCCAACAACAATTATTACCAATTTTGGAATGGATATGGGTTGATTTTTATGGACATGATATGGAATATTTAAAGAGTGAGATTATATGGATAACTTTGGATCAATTTGATAAATTAATGTAACTATTGTCAAGAAGAAATTTTTTCTAATATGTTCGGTGAATATAATATTAGGGAGATAGTGTGATCACATCATGCTCCTTAGAGAATTGGTTCAAATTAGGATCCCAATTTTTTTTCATGAGTATATAAATGGTTGTACAAGGAAACTAGTACAAATTTGTTTTGATTGTGACTGTTTACACATCGACAGATGAAAATTTTGAATGTACAATTTTAGACTTAATGGATATGGTGAGATAACATGTCTATTAAGTTTTTGGAAATTGGGTGTAATACCAACCAATTTTGGAGTTTCTAATAAATATAGTTATCAGATTATTACATTGATGAACCAATTAGGTGCTCCATAGAAGGCCTTCCAGATCAATATTTTATTGTATTGAATCATGATAATGATGGGGGTTTGTAGCAAGACACATGAATGAGATTTTGGAGAATCTTTAGTTTTTCTTGAAGCATATTGATATGAACATATTAGGCATAAGTCGTATTCAAATTAACATAATCTTAAAATTTAGTTTATACAAGGATATCAAGTGTTAATAATTGTTTCATTGAGATTTTATCCCCATAAAATTCAAAAGATACAGAAATTATAACATAGATAAATGGGATAGATTGAGACTATATATAGGAGAAGACCATAAGCTTTTATATTTTCTCGTACATAGTGGTACATTTCTGTTCATTATTTTTTCATGTCTCAAAGAATTTAAAATACTACCCTAAACATTCTCATGCTATTTAGGTTGATTATGGTGTGATTAAGGCTGATTTGTCCATTATAGAGCATGTGATATGTATTTCTTATTATATTGAGATAATTATTTGCTTAACAAATACAAAATTTTTCAAATAAAATGGAAACATAGTTTTTTTCAGAACAATAATTTTATGGGGAATCAGATATTATTGACCAATATAAAAATATATTTATCTCAAAGGCTTAGTGGCAGAAGTAAGTTCATCTAAATGATGATATGTTATAAGGACGAAGGGTTTTATGATCCCAAACATCATGAGATATATTTTTGTTTTATGTTTTTGTTTCAATATCATTTATGATTCCAATGAAATACCTACAAGGTTTAAAAAATGTCATGGGAGTGTTTTAGTTGTTACAGACTTAAAAATTTGAGAATACATGCCATCCATTATATGGTGCGTGGTAGGTGAATACTTACTAAAAAATATTGTCCATAACTATGTGTTTTGGAAGAGGGTAGAGCATGGATTGAAAACCATCAATAATGGCCATGAAGATAGTGTGGATAAATCACCTTTTTTGGAGGAAACCACAATGGTACTTAATGGTTTGTCCAATCATTTTTATGGCCTTGAAAAATATTAAATCCTAGGTTCCCTATGAACAGAGAGAGACAAACAATTTGATAAAGGTTTTTAAAATGGTGAAAATATTAATATTTGAGGATTCTAGCTTTTTTCCTCTCTAGAATAAATGGTTCTTAAATAATATTATTACCTATTCCTCAACATGAAGAATGGTTTATATTTCATGGAATCCATCCTCTCTTAAAAATTATACCCATTGGATATTGGGACATTGGAAGAATAATCGGATATAATGGAAATATTTAGGAAATAATATGAATCCACTATATATCATTTTTTTAAAATATGCATGGTTGAATATTATCACGTATTAAAAATATCCTAAAGCCTACATTTTTAGGATTGTTGTTAGACATTCATTTAGTGGAATTTTCATCTTCAATCGAGTTCCACGGGAATGTGAGTTTTTATCTATGATCTTTATTAAGGTAGGTGTTCAACTAATTTCATAATAATTCCTATAGTTATTTATGTGCATGAAGTGTGTTCCATTTGGTGGCTATGGTGGGAAATTTTTCATTTAATTATTATTATTATTATTGTCTATATAATTGTGGTTGAGGCCCCTCAAAGGACCATTCAGGGCCATTGGGAATTCCGTGGCTGAGCGAAAAGGTCTCCCATGTGGCATTTCATCCACATGAAAATTTAAATATGAAATTTAAAATGGGAATTTTCAAGTCAATGAGATTAATGTAGTTATTTGTAATGGAATGCTAATGTGGAAAAATGTTTTGTTTGTATGAGTTGAATTAATATTTGGTATTTTATATAAATATGAGATGATGAAATTGATAAAGAGGATTTTTTTTGATTGGTTAAATGAATTTAGAGAAATAATAACTTTGTTGAATGTATTTGGAATATTGATGTGGTATAGGTTAATAATGAGTGAAATTTGATTAAGGAAGCTAGAATATCTAATTAGTTAATTATTATGAATAATAGAGACCTTATTTCTATTTTGTGATAAAAATGTAATTCATTGAATAATTTTTGAATAAATGTTAAATATATTTATGATTTAGTACATGATTTTCGTGAACAACGGGTTTGGATATTGGAAATTTTTTTCCTTCTCAATAGAATTTGATGGTTTGATATAGTGATATGAATTCTTATTTATGAAATATGGTAATGATGTAATATTTTATTGCTTGAGTTCTGAAATCATAATCCATGGACTAATGTCTTGACATGCATTGATATTTTCTATGATGACCATTTTTTATTAAAACAATTATAAGAAAGAATAGATTTACCCAACCTTTTTATATACTGCAAATCCCTATCCTAATGGCCTATATTTTGAATCCATATGTTTATATGGATAAATAATATTCTGATAGAAAAAACCTAAATTATTTTATTTCCAATTATTATTAATAATTTTTTCATTTCTTTTACTATTTTCTTGTGACATAATATTTCATTAGATATTGGTGGTGGTGGCTGATTCAGTAATACTCATAAACTACTCAGTCTACTGATGGTAGCTAAGAAGGATTCATGGATCTATATCTGGATAATTCATATACATATAGTTGATGTATAAAATGATATGAATCATGTATGAGGGGACCATACTTTTTTTTCAGGACCCAACATAGGTGATTATCATTTTCTTTTTATTTTTGTTTCATTTTTACTAGAAACATCCAAGAAATGATAAGATTGTTGTATCATTTTTCTCTTTCATGGCATTAGGGAATTTTAATTTGATGTTTGGTTATTTTTTATTATTTAATGTTAATGGTTATAGTGATTTAGGTTTATAGTTTACTTTGATATGGATGGTATAGTGTCCCTATTGATCTTTATTAAACCCTTACTTCTATTTAGCAACACATGGTGTACATGGAGTCATGCCTAAAATCAAGTTGGGAAAAAATCAAGGACTTGATTACTATAACAGATTCCATATGTTACATTAAGTGTTTTATAACATTATAAATAATTAGGAAAGAGATTAATATTTTAAAATGAAAAAATTAGAAAAATATTAAAAATGAATAAATATTCCAAATGAATAAATAATATTAAACGAATAAATGTTACAGAAGAATGCATAAAAGTGAATAACATTGAAAATATTTAAAAAAAATGAATTCATTAAATTAAATATATCAATTACATTCTCATAAAATGAATAAAAACAAATAAATTTATATTTTTTATTATATAAATAAATAATTAATTAAATTTAATAATATTCATTAAAATTTAATTTTAATATCCATTAATATGAATTAATAATATAAATTTACAACATATAAGTAATATTAAAACAATATAAATAAAACTCAATAAATATTAATTATATAAATTATAATCATATTGTTTATTTTAAAAATATTAAAAAAATATTTTTAAATTTTAATAAATTATAAAATTCTGAAAATATTAAAAAAAATAATAAATTTCACAAATGAAAAAAATTATAATAAGAAAAATACTATTAAAAGGGATTTAAAAAATAATGTTATAAAATATCAACAATTTATATTACATAATTCATAAAAATTGAATTTTATTAAGGTATTTATATAAAATTTAAATATTGTAAAAATATTAAAACATAATAAATAATAAATAATTATGATTATTCTCATACATTAGAAACACATTAAAAAATATTACACTGCAAATAAATATGTATATAAATATAAATATTAATTCAATCAAATTTAAAAATTAATAAATACTGAAATGATAAATTAATTTTAAATGAAAATATAAAAAATAAATAATTAAAATATATCTAAGGAAAATATTTAAAAAAATACTTCATAGTATTAACTACATGAATTGTAAACATATGAAAGTGAATCAAATATAAAAAAAAAATTAAGTAACTTAATTATATAAATTTATGACATTTAAAAAATCTAGTTCATAAATAATGTTGAGTAAATTTTAATTATATAAAATCCAAATATTTTAAAATAAAATTTAGTAAATAAATATTTATATCTTTTAAAAAATGAATAATTTCATAAAAAATTATTTAAAAAAATTATAAAATATTTATTAAATGTTAACCAATATTAAAAATAAATAACACATTCCATACATTCTCAAATACTAATGTCTTATTAAAATAAATACACATATATATAGTAGAATATATGTACATCCCAGATGCATAAACTTGTATAACATTATAATGGAATTTCCCGTGTCTGTTAAAAAAGTGTACAGACACATATAAATACATACACGTAAATAAAAAAAATCCCACACAAAACATAAATCATAACCATTTACACACATTGACATAGATATAAATATATAATTTCAAATATCCCATATTAATAATACAAATACAGTTTTATAAATTTATTTTTTAAAATTATTAAAATATTTATTAATATTACAAATTTATATTAATTGTATATAGTTTGTAATTAATATATGTAATTAAACAAAATTTTGTAAATATAATTACTATACATATATATATTGAAAAATATATTTTATTAAAAATCATTCAGACTAACATGTCTTTTATCAACGCTTGGAAAAGAGATGATATTCTTGTAACATTACCTCTGATAAAAAATGCACTGCTAATGGTTATAATTTTTAGAAGTCAAAATTTATCAATTATAATCTCTTTTACCAATAACTAACAATGGATCCCATTATATATGTTTTATCTGTTTAGAAATGATATAATTCATCACTGTATAACATGCTATATGGGGTGGTGCAAGAGTGAAAGATAAAAATTTATTTTATTTGTTTATAAAGGATAGAGGATAATTTTTTTTAATAAACATGTAAAATTATATTGTTATAATATAAATAATTTTTTAATTAGCTAACCAAATTATATATATCAAAAAGAACTGACATAATAATTCCCAAAAATTATATCTAATTCACTAAATGCAAATATATAATTAAATAACTAAAAATTAAAAATATGATTCAAAAATTTAAATATACAATGAAATTCAATGTATTTTTTTTAAATGTACTACTAAAAAGTATCTTATTATTTTATTAATCATGTTTATCTTTCTATGTATTAATGGTTTATGTTGAATAATATATACCATTGGGGAATAATTCAAAATAATTGCACCATGTCGGGATTGTGACATGGATAACATTGTTCTATAAAAGATTTAAATATTATTTGGTAGTACTAGACTTAAAACAAACTGGGTTCTTGGATTTTTACTAGAAGAATGTTATTGAATACACTTTTGATCTATCCAATATATTATTTTGAAATGAACTTATCTTTGTCATTGTAATTTTCTTGTTTTAATTTCATCATACAACATGAAATAAAAAAATGAATATTTTTTAGAATTAGATAATTGATTTATTAAAATAAGTGTTATATTTTATAATAAATATGAGTATGAAATGATAAAAAGTTATTTTATGATAATTTAAAATCAAATATGGCAGAGAATATTAATTAGATAGAGTTATTTAGTTACACTTTTCAATTAGGCGATTTATATTAAATTTGTTATAACAAATATTATCTGTAGTTACTTATTTTGATAGGGTAACAACTACAACTAAAAATTATAGTTTGATGGAGGATGTTTTATGAAGGATATTTTGTTCTTATATAAACTATTTTAAAATGGAATATGAGATTCCTAGGTATATTTCTCGAGATGTAGTAGAATTTACATAGAAAAAGTACAATATATTATATAAAATGATTTATTAATAAAGGAACAACTAATATCCCCATTTTGGGTTTCTACAAAAATATTACATCACTCATGATATAATAATGGAAAAATATTATATCACATTCAATATGATTTCCTGAGCTATATTCACTCTAAAAATTATTTAGATAAAAGATCCACTTGAAATTAGGCACACCTCATTGTACACTAATGGTTGTTGACTAATAGTGAGGGACTATTAGGTGACATTGGGTAGTGTATACCCTCTTGAAATAATATCAATAATAATTATAATTTAATATTAACACAGAAGAAGTGAAAAATAAAACTCAAAAGTATAATCCTCAAATACTGTTAATAATACAATAAAAATCACATGCTAATAAATAATTAATATTGAATTGTAAATCCATTAATATAGTGTACGAACAATATCTCATGGTCTAATAATATATTTCTAATATTAATATAACCCATAAGGTAATATGTTTGGCCCTAAGGAACCACCATTCTAGAGTTCCAAAAATTATGAAATTGTTTCTGGGCATGATATGTACACCCATATCCACTATACATATAACATCGATCTTGATATATTTATTTTACACAAAAAATTATTTTTATCGCCTTTTAGAGGAAATTTTCAGGATGATAATATGGAATTAGTAGGACACTAGTGAAAATGTACCTGGATTACATCCAAACATTTACAAGTATATGAAAACATTTATATAAAAAACAATAAACTCCCATTATATAAATAAATCATCCAATAAAAAATAACAACAAGTTAACCTTTACGATCAAAGATTAATAGTGGAGAAAATGATATATCAATATTCTATCATCATAGAAGTTACCTTGACATTCCAACAATTTAAACTTCACATAATGTCAAACAAAAACAATAACATAGAAAACATCGAATAGAATGGAACCATTCTTACATAAAAACATATATTCATCCCTAATCCCCAAATTTATATCAATACAACATATCTAATATCACATGAACATCTGTATAGTGAACCACTGATAGCTCAATAGCCATACATCCCATGTCATGAAAATACCATAAAATCCATTTCTAATCTATCAACCACAACATGGCATGGAGGTGTTCCCTTATATGATTGTATCACACTCCTTCAATCATGTACTCTGTAGTAAACACAACTTTTTTAATTATATTCCTCAAAATATCCTATGTCATATAATCTATATAGGTCTCCATCAATAATGATTCATGAACACTAATTCACTAGGAACAATCCTATGAAAACATTACCCAAAAATCCCACTAAGGTAACCACATTTAGAAGACTAAATAACTATAATTGGAAATACTTTTTTTCATCATCAATCACCACCTAAAAATGATGTTACCTAATCATGAAAATATTTAAAACTATCATCGTCATCATAACCTTACATTTGGAAATACAAAAACACTCATATTTAGATTAACATTCAATATATATTCATGTGGAATGATCTCAACCATCAAATCAGGAAATATTTTCCATTTCCACCATCATCATTCCCAACCAACCATATAGTCACATATCACATCGTCTATTCCATGTTGGGATCAACCATGTCGGATCTAGTTCCCTTGATTGATCTAAGGATATGTTTATTCATGTGTTTGAATATTTATAATATATATTATCACATTATGATTTTTATTATATGTTATATAGTATGTGATAATGTTTTAAGTGATCTTTTCACATTTAAATTTTATAATACATCAAAACTGTGATGAGAACCATGAAGTTAAACACCAGTACATGTAAATGTTGTTTGATATAGCTAAATGATATTAGTTTATTAGACATTGATGATCAATATATATGGTATATAGATTCATAGGACACTGTGACACATTCTTAGGATTTTGGCCCTTTTTAATTAGAAGATTATGCCATTATGTGAAATGGACCCACCAATTTGAAATCCATATGTATTTTTGACATTTGATAATCTTATCTATGCATGTGATTAATGATCCATAGAAATTAATAATATTATTAATAGAATTCATGAGTAAAATACATTGATTTAATTATGATGTCTATGATAATATGTGACCATGGAAAAGAATGATATATTTGCTGCATGATGAGTGATATTATATTAAAGAGTAATTACATTGAGTATTTATCCATTTAGTTATAAAACATTAGTGGATATCTCAATTATTTTGATAGGCATATAAATTACTATATACTTTTATGCCTATGGTTATTTTCAAGCATGTTCATATTCAAAATGTCAATGAGTAAGACATCGAGCGTATATGAAGGAGACACCGTGTTGTAGCATGATTGATGATATATATTGAGATTACGAGATTATATTACACAATGTACCTTCATAGGGTGTTACATGTCATTGTGACATTAACATTCTTCTCTACCGGATTCATGATTTTTTTATATGATACCCATGGACTTTATGAAATGTAGCTTAATTCCATTTTGAAATGGGAACAGAGGATGACACACTATATTTCTTCAAAACCTACATAAAATTCCATATAAATTTAAAATTTTTAATAAATATTATTCTTGTATGTGGTTAATAATTATTAATTATGGTTTGATCATAAATATAAAGTAAATAGTTATTTATGTGAATATATATTTGATTTTAATATTTAATAAATATTTATTCCATAACTAATTAATTATTTACAAATAAAAATATAAAAATATTAATTTATTCTCCTTCATTCACAATGAAAAACTTATATACAATTTTGTACATATTAGAATATTAAATAAATATTTATTCATTATTTTTATTTAATATAAAAGTAATATAATTATTAGAGAATCGTGAAGTGTTATTTATTTAAATAAAAAATTATTCATTATTCAAAAACAAATAAATATTTTGGTTGACTAGAACATTGATTTTACTAGTCGTGTGGGATGTGATGTATTAAATATTATTTATATAATTTTATTTATTTATTCAAGAAAAATAATATTTATTTTATCTATCAGTTTAGAAATATTCATTTAAATAATAATAATATTATTACTATTAATACATAGGGTTAATTGGGAATAAAATAATAATAATGGAATTTATATAATTATTTATTTTCTAAAACTATATCAATAAAAACCCAATTATGAATATTTTTAACCCCATCGATATAAATTTTTGTTGAGATTTTCCTCTTATGTCCCATAGAAATGCACACTAAATTCTCTAAAGAACATTAAAAACATTTTCCTCCACCATAATAAAAATTTCATTCTCCCTCTAAGGATTCAGTTGCGATCAATATCAATCATAACCAGTGATATATATATTCAAACATGCTCCAAAATAATTCTAAAACCATGATCATGGGTTCACAATGAATTTTTGGATAACCTATAGATGGAATGTACACTTGATTCAACTAATAAAATGATGGTATGAAAATATTCAACTATTTCTCCTAAATAAATAAATTATTCTATATTGTTTAATTCATTATATAATAATTTTCTTTTTTAAATTATAGGTGAATAAATAATCTCCTTGAGAATTCATGTAATAGAATTTAATCTATTTATGTTTTGAAATTAATATATTTTAAAGGATTAATTTTATTTCTCACATGTGTGACTACTTCTTCTAAGACCTATAAAAATAAATATTCATCAGAGGGGTCAAATAAGAGTTGATAATATTTATTTATTTATTTATTTATTGTGTATAAGTATTGGTATTTCTTAAATTTTTGTTTCTTTGTTCATTAATTCTGAGATTAATATACATATTTTGACATACTAATTATCAATTATGAAGTATCCTTCCATATTAATCAAATCAGTAATAAATAAAGAATGGCCACAGATGATGTCATGTGGGGTTGATGATTTCATATAGTGGACACAAATACATTGTTTGTGATTGAATGTACATGACATGTACCAATGTTCACTACCCCAAGATATTTCATGTGAAACCCAACATATGGTGTATTAATGATACATAGATTATTTAATGCACACCTTGTACCAACCATTCCCTCATGGAAGATAGTCTACTAGACCACACAAAATATATTTTTGGTACTCATCATGGAATCTATAATGATTAGTTGTAAAATTCATGCCAAACCTATGATTAATTATGCATAATAACACATCATGAGACTAAAGGATGGAATCATTATTGAGGGCCACAACAAGTAGGTGGAATACACACAGTTTGACTTATTATTTCCAACATCTGAAGAACTCACATAGTTATAAAGTCTCTTACATTGATACATTGTAAGTCAAACAAAAAAATATTATCTCCAAATATTATTTTATTCTTTAATATTTTTCAATGAAACTCTTCTAATTTACTGTTATGTTCTAAAAAATACTTTCATTTTTTAAAAAAGTTAATGATTTTAATGGGAAATTAATGATCATTAATTTTCCATTAACATACAAACAAATCTCTCTAGTTACAATAAAACACTAACAAATATATATATATATATATAAGAGAAATATATAGTTCTTTTTATATATATTTGAATCAATCTCCACTCAAACCATTTTTACTAAACAAATGAAACCCCCCTATTTAGATCGGTTAGGTATGACCCCTTATATGACCAAATGTCCCATTGGATTAAAATACCACAATAATTCCCAAGGGCCAAAAATTTTCAAACCCAAAGGTGTTACAGTAATCAATTTAATTTCCTATGTCACAATCATATTTTTGTTTTTGTGTGGGTAATATTCTTAGACACACAAATTAAAAAGTTCATTATATATATATATTTATTTATATTTATATTTATATGCCAGAATATATATATATATAGTCATATTTTTTTGAATTTTGTTATTTTTAATGACTTATATGTTAAATTAACTTATTCATCACATGGATGAACTCTGCATATAGTTACTAAGTCCTTATACACATATAATATATTTTTTAAATATCTTTTTAGGTGAATTTTTTGACTACTATACATTCATCATTAATTACATTGTCATTTAGGTATTTTATCAACTAAAATATATTAATGTATCATCATCTTTAATGAATATATTTTTATTATTTTAGACATTAAATAATTTATTTGAGACTTAATGATAAAGAAAAAAAATTATAAAAACATATTTAATTTATTCAAAATCCAAATCCTCATCAATTTAAATTCATTTGAATAATAACTTCATTAATGAAATCACTAAAAATATATTTTTTCTAATAATTGTTTGAACATTTTCATAAAACACCTTGGTGTTTCCTCATACTTTTCATTTCCCTATAACATACAAGAATTTTTGGAAAAATGATATCATTATTTTACATATGTAAATCAGGTAAGATATATCTTCATTGGATTTACCATTAACCCATTTATAATTCTTTTATATGACTTTTTTATACTCATCCATTGATTTATTAGAATGATCATTATGACAAATCATCCTGAAATCCTAAAATTACACCTATTTATAATAATTTATCAGAAATTTTAGATTTTATATATACAGATCGTATTTATAATATATATATATATGGGAATATTCATTAGATCCATACTTATTATATTTTTTGTATGAAAACTGATATAATATTTGAATATATTTTATGATTTTTTTAAAACGATTAATTAATAAAATATAAAAATATTGTATAAAAATGAAAAAAATGATGGATTACAATTTAATGAAAATTGAGTATGAGGTTAGTGTTAATGATATCTATTAATAATAAATATAATGTGGAGATTTAACGTCATAATTTATTTTATTATTATATACATTAGTTCTGTTCAAGAATAAATTTTCTAAATTAGGTCTAATAACAAATTTTATATCGATAAAATGATCAATTATATAATTAAGAGAATAAACCTGAATAAGTTCATGATGTGGCTAGTGAATTTGTAATAGAAAGGATTATTTGTCATCTAATATCAGTACATCTATATACATTAATATAGGTTGAATTAAAAATTTTATTCTGATAGTGGAATATGACATACATGGTTGTACATATTTATTTATGATGTTATTGAACGATGAAAATATTTTATTTTATTCTTGTTATAATAAATATATGTTATTTTCAAGAATTAAAAAATATATAATTAAAAAAATAATGGGTTGAATAATACCAGATTTATATAAATATTTCTCTATGAAATTAAATTTTACATGTTTAAAATAAACATATTTTTATAAAATATGATACTAAAAATGTTATATTCAATGGGTATTACCTATGAATGATAAACATATCTCTAAATGATTTAATATTATTACTGCAATATAACACTCCTAAAAAAATTTCTAAATATGGGGAATGTTAATGAATGAATGATGAATCAATTATTTCCAATGTCAAATGGTAACTCCAAAATATCATTTTTTATATGGATATTTTAAAATGAGGACCCTAATAATCAATTAATGTGGCACACAAATTTATAATGGTAAATATTTTCCCGACATTGACTCTCCTTGGTTAATGAAATTATTTATGATTATCCTGAATTGGGAAATTGTTAAATACATTTATATTTCTATATCTAAATATAAACGAATCCATTTGGATTTGAATTTACCTTTCATAATATATATTTGATAATGTAGGAAAATTATAACTTACCAGTATGCTTATGCGTGAAGTAGAAGTACACCATATTTTCACAATTAATTTCAAAAAAAAATGTAAATCACATTTATGATTATTTGGATCCATTGATTGATGATCATAAATTAATGTGGGAAAAAAGAATTTCAAGTATGGTGACCTTATAAATGAATAGTATATGTTGAAATCCATGTTACTCAAGATGAAATATGATATTATTATTTATGGAAATTTATTATATTTTAAATTTATAAAAGTCATTTACATTTCACTTTTCATTACGTGGTATTTGTTCGGTCGGTTCTAAAGGTCAATTGAGGATGAATGTAGTATTCATTGAAATAATTTTATTTGAAATAATTGGAAAAACAAGAATTTTTTTAATGCCATTAGAAATTAACAATGGGAGTGGTGATTTTTTACCCTAGTTTGAATTTCAATGGTCATTTGAGTTGTATCATGTAGAGTATATTTGAAATTTCTGGATTGGGATTTGAGAATTTTTTTGGAAAATATTATTCTGGGATTTATATATTTATGTATGAGTAGTTATATTGTCCTCTAGTGTATTGGGATTTACCATAGTGGTTTGGCCAAGTATGTTTCAATGTATCATGTTATGAATAGATATTTTGTGTTATTTTTGTGTGAACTGATAATCATGATGTTGGTTTTGGGGATTTCATTTTTGAGTTAGGGGTATGTTTTCTTTGTTGTGACTGTTGAGGGATAATGAATTGTGGTGTTTTAGACTCTACCATTTTAGACCATTCATTTTATATTGAATTTAAATTGTTAAGGCCATGAAATATTTTGCGAAATCATTCCAAAATTATTCAGTCTAACCACCCACACAGTTTATCCATGTTTATCATACCTTGATCTCATATTCGTAAATTTTTTAATTTTAGTTTATGTATCCTATATAATTATCTCTAATCCATTAAAATGTTTCTTACACGAGGATTCTTTGTGATTTCCACAATGTACTAGTGTAGATATGAAAGAACAAAGGGTAATTATAATCATGCATGAGTTTAAAATTACAATCCCGTTCGGGGATTTACTTATTAGAAAATATATTCTCTACTAAAATATGAGTTATTAAGGTAATAAAACAACAAAAATTATAAAATTTTGATAAAGTATCTATTATCTTGTTAATATAAGAGGAATAAAAATGTAAAATTAAATATAAACATATAAATTGAAACAATGAAAAAAATTTATGATAACAATTAATAATATCATAAAAACATAATTATTACCAAACTACTCCCCATAAATTAAGACCATTCTATTTTATCCAACATGGATGGTTGTTATGTAATCTATACATAGGTATATTGGTTCCAAACCTATAATACCATTTACTTCCAAACCCATTAGACATTATCTACAACTAGGAACTAGAAACTCTATCTTGAAATATGGTATAAGCCCTTGATCAAATTGATCAATACTAGTCTAAAAAATTATAATTTTTTTTCACTACAAAAATTTCATAAGGGGGTCTATATTCCATTCACTGGAATCCATTTTTCTAAAAGAGTAGAAAATATATTTGACAAATCTAGAATCCCTCACTCTCAATTATTATAATATATTTATTCTAAAATATTATTCCCCCAATAAAATTAATCCAACACACTAGCGTGCACGTTAATTCTTCATTGATCAAATAGATCATAAAATAATTATAATATATTAATTTCCATGATAATTTAAATTAAAACTTCAATTATTAATATATTAAAAGAAAAATCATAATAAATACAATGATTTGTAGTGCTTAGGGGAAATGAGTGTTTTCATAAACTCAATACAGTAACCATACTTTTTAGATGTCCCCATTTAGATAATCAATACAATGACTTCATATCTATAATTTATATAAATTCTTCTAACAAACCGAAATAGTTGAAATTTAATTTATTTTGGTTAATTAATGGAATGATTATACAAAATCATTCATCATCATATGGATGTACATATGGATTAATTTATCAAATTTGGTTAGCTCTATTAGTTATAAATGTTTTGTATGATTCCCAACTTGTTTCATTTGATAGCATATAAAAATATTATATAGATGATAGATCATTATATAATAAAAAATAAAATAAAATAAAGTATTAAAGAAGAAAAATATTTAATTTTATTGTGACTTAAAAAAACATAATATAAACTCATTTTGTAATCTATAGTTTTAAATTTTTCTAGTAATGAAAAATGAATGAAGGTAAAATTGGATTAATATTTATTATAATCATAGAAAAAAAATCATTGAATTATGTGTCACCATATTACTCTTTATTTGAATTTAATGTTCACAAAAGTTTAAAATTCCATGTGGTTGAAAGATAGGGATTCTGAAATAAAATCCCTTATTAAAACCATTATTTGTTATTATTATATCAACTAGTTGACTTAATTTCTATAAAGGGAGATATATTTATTTATAAATAAAATGGACATGGATTATAATCATTGAAGATGTAATATATAATTGGTTTTTAAGAGCTTGAAGAAACATTATGATGCACAGACTATCAAATAACATTATACCATCATTGTACAAGAATACATTATAGTTTTCCATTAAAAAACAATAAAAATGATTATGATATTTTGAAACGTGATTTTATGTATTCCCCTTAATATAATCCTTGTGGAATATATATTTATGACACGAAAATATGGGTTTATGACAAAAAAGGATCCTAATAAGATATTAAAGTCCCCTATATCCATTTTCGGGTTGATGTAAGCCTCACGATTTTGTAACCTTTATTTTTATGAAGAATTATGAGAATTTGGTTCTATAAAAAATTAATTTGCACCTTATTTATACAATATGATTATTTTAAATTCATTAGTACTCTTATTAGTATTTGATGATGAGAAATTTTTGATGGGAAATTAGGTAACAATCATAAAGTTAGTAATGATTTTTTTATGAAAAAATTTCTCCATTATTTTTTTTAGAAAAATAATCCCATATTCAATGAATCATGATATATCATGATTGATCCATGTTGCTACATTGTCAAAGGAAAAGAGTATACATTGTTATGGTAATGAGGATGTTAAATGTGATAGAATCAAATTGATTATTTTTTACAATTTCATGGCATACATATCTCTATGAAATTTCCCCGTTATACATAAGAGGTGAGAGATACTGAGTAGTATCCCTTATACGTATGAAAAATTATTTAATATTTATAATATTCTATGCACAATGTTTTATTTTAACAAAACATTGATCACGGTAGGCTGATATAAAGAGCATGAAATGGTCTATACATTTCATCTATAACGACTATCATGAATTATATGTGATATTAAAATGATACATTAAAAATTTATAATGGATATATTGGACTAGTTGTGAGTGGATACATAGATTCTACGACCAAAATAGATAAAAAATATATGAAATCATATTTGGTATATATTTTTAATCACAATAGATTATTTTTGAAGTCAATGAGTTCTATGTGGCCCATAGTCATTGATTATATAGAAGCGTCTAGGTATATTTTTAATTTTGAAAAAATAAACATAATATGTGGATATAAAACTCCATCTTTGAGAATAATTTTTTACATTATAGTGACAATTCTTATACTATTTATAGTAATAAATCTATAGAATTATTTTAAGAAAAGAATCTATTGTAACATATACTAATGAATAATATACTATAGATGTATCAACATTAGAGTTATTTTTACAAAGGATTAAGGTTTCAGTGAATAGAGTATGCAAAAATGGGAACATGGATGACATGTTGAATAAATTAATATCATCACATAAGAAAGAATATAATTTGAGATATAATAGACTAAAAATTGTTTATAGTCATATCTGGTGGATTTGGGAGTTAGGTTGAGTTGGTTCCTTAATTTAAAATATCATTTTACAAAAAGTCATTGAATATTAATACATATTTCATCCCAATATGTGTTTTATTTCATGTGCCATTATGGGATAATTTTGTTACACTATTTTTCACATTGAAATGTTATAATATATAATATCTATAATGAGAATTAAAATACTCTATGATAACATTATAGAATTCAATGTATTATAATACATATAACATTTATCTAAAGAGGGGATGATGATTGTGGGGTTTCAAGTGCTGGAGTCTTATATGAAATTATGAAAAAAATATGAAATTTTCTCTAAGTAATCTCTAATAATAATTTTTATGGTGAGATTACCAGAAATTTCAATTACACATGTTAAATGTGTTTTTGGATATTACTAATTAAATCTTATATATTGGTCCATAGACTAGAGATTTTGTCAATGTGAATCCTCAGTCATGAAAATTGATGTGTGGATAAAATCCAAGGCAACATAAGCTCATGGAAGGGTAGTATACATTGAAACTACCATTTGTGATATGATTTTTATTAAATAAATAATGTAAGGGTTTTTCAATTTTGATTATGGAGGGATATATTTCATAAAATCTGATTTAAATTGAACTATCTCATTATATCTATATACATGGTAGTTCAATGATGAATAAATTTATGACAGTAAGAAAAATAAATTAATCATATTGGTTGATGAAACCTTTGTATAACAAACATTATAAGACATCTAGATGAAGAGATTATATGAAATAGTGGTGTTTATAATATGGTTATTTATCCTTCTGAAATTGAATTAATTATCTATTGGATCCTTGATCTATTTCAAACTTCTAATCTTGAACAATTGTTATGTTCTCTTATTTATACTACCAATGAAGTTTAGAGGGTCACACACAATGAATATCCATAATTATATTAAAGTCCATTGAATTTCTATTAGAATATATATTATTCTATACCTATGGTGTAATAATAATTCATGTTATCACTGATCAAAAAAATAGTCACTAGATATTAAATTTAACTATATGTGATATGAAATTTATAGGTAGTTTAATATTCAGAATTTTTAAAATAAATATGAATTTTCACCAATTTAGAAAATTGATTAATCTAAATGACCATTTAGATAAAACGATATTATTATCAATAATTACTATTTCTTTTTGTAAATATAATATTTATTTATTTATTGAATGAGTAAAATTCATTTTATCAAATATTTAATTTAATGTTCATAAAAAATTACAAGGAATAACGGGGCATGTTTGACAGAATTTATTTAATGATATTTAAATTTGAACACATGAAGTGATGTTATATTATTATTTTAATTATTATAAAAGGGTAATATATTATATATAATATTTAATGATGGGGTTTAACACAATTATAATATTTTTACCTCTAACGAAATTTTAAATATTTCATAATTTCAATAGATTTGTGTTTTAATGCACAATTATGAGACACATAAACTCTATCAATTCCAAGATTGAAATTATCTTATATACATCTCAAGAATGAATGGATAAAAATACTAATTCCAATATGTAATTGATGAGGTTCAATTAATATAACTATGTTCCTCTGTGTTTTCTCATGGAATAACATTACCAATGATCAAATTTTCATGGTCTTTATGTGGGTACCATTAGGGGTATAATAAAGAGGAATCTATACAAAAATTAAGAGACCATAATAGTATAAATAATTATCATTTGAAAGGTAATAATATTTTTATATTAATTAAATAACAAATATACAATATTTTACCTTGAGGCCTCTTGGTTTTATTTCACAATTTTCCTCTAAAAAGATGTAATGTAATTTAATAATCTTCATTGAGCTCATAATAATATTTTTTTTGATAAGAATCCCAAAATTTAGTATCACCCCTACACATCAGTGAGGTCACCGAACCATTATTTGTTTACATTATTTTTTATCAATGTGGGAGCACTATGAACATAAGAAATTGTAGAAGTTGGTTTGATGTACCATTAAGGTTTTGGTTAGATAGCCAAATATAAGGGGGTTGATAACTAGAGGTACATAAATACATTAAAAATATCGATCCAACATTTTAAGAAAAATAATATCGATATAATGATGAAATTTTCATGGATAATGTAGGAAAATGTTTACAGATGTAATTATAATGATTTGTGCCCTCCTGATTCGATACATTGTGATTTTTCATGGTTGGATGTGCTCGAAGGATGAGGAGAAAGAGTTTTGATAGCTTCGATAGCTAAAGGATGGAAAATGGGGGTATTTCTTGCCATGTAATAGTATTAAAAATGTGGAAATATTCCTCATGTATGCACATTAGGTTTTTACCTCATGTAATATTTCTTGTTTTGAAAAATAAAAAAAAATCTAGATGAAACTTGTTTTTGGAGAAAAAATAACCCTGGGTATTACACTATTTGGAAGGGTATGATACATCATGTAATAACCCAATAATGTTTTGATTAATTAATTATTTTCCTCCTAACCACTTTTCATTTTCTATTGGTTTTATTTTCCAGTTATTCTCCATGAACCTTAGGAACCTCAGTAAGTCCTTCATTCCCTACTCCTCCCTTCTTGAACTATAAATCCCAGTGGATATCAGTTGGGATATATTTATCAATCAAAGGTATGTCTTCTCATTTTGTCATTTATTTCATCTTGTTCCTTCCATGAGATTCTCTATTATAGTAAAACATGCTCTCAGTTGGTTGTTTGGTCAATGTTTTGATAATCTTCTATTGTGTATTAGGTTAATCCCCATTTTTAGTAGTGTGATTTACTCTTGTTGGAATTTTCTCCTTATTTTAGTGAATTAATTAGATCAAATGATTATTTATGGTTGAATTTTCTTTGCTTCCCTTTTAACATGCATCATGTGAGAGGGGTCAATTTTTTTCCGAAGAATCATAGTTGTGCCACACTAATCATATATAAGATCTGGGTAAATCAGTTAAAAATTACACAGGGAATTTCCCCACATGTTTTCTTATTTTTTTCATTGTTATATAGTAAATTATCTTGTTGAAAAGCTCAAATGAAAATTAGGGTGGTTAGTGGTCTTTGGTTCCACACTATTCTGTTTTTATATTTGTTGATTCCTATTGAACACTAGTATATAGGAATTTTTAAATCACATACACATGGATAATATATAGATACCCTAGGATTACACAGTTTCCTGAAAACCCATTAATTAACTAGTGGAATTAAATAAGGTATTACTTGTTAAATCAAAAAAATTCTTATTTTTTTAGGTTGGGTAATGTTTTATATGGGATAATGTGGTTGGGTGTGTGGGGAAAATGGAATGTGATGTGGCTATGTTGTGATGTGTTGATATTATCTGGTTTGTGTTGTAGTATGTTTTTTATACTTATGTATGTGGTGTGGGTTGGTTTGGAGGTTGTGGAGGATTAACATTTAGATGATACATTAGCATGAAATTGCAATTGAAACTTAAGTTGAGATATTAATTTATTATTTAATAGATGAGAAATGTTACACATTAGATCTGGAATCACGTTCTGTAGTAATGTGTTTATCTTTCTTGTTTTGTTCTATTTATGGTCATTTACTAAAAATATTGGATTAATTTAATAAATAACAGGTAAATAATTTCTAGAACTAGATAATATTAGTTTGGTTAAAAACTGAATATAATTTGGTAAAATATTAATGGGTAATCATCTTTGATGGAAATTGAAAGAAGGATGTGGCTTGATGTGTGGTTGTTTGAATTTAGGGGTTACAAAAATGTTTATAGTGTTGGGAGATGGTTTTTTAGAAACCATAGGATGTTAATGAGTGTTTGGTATCATATTTTTATGTACTTTTAATATTATCTTTTCATTACAATACTCACCCAAAATTGTTGAGCAATACATGCAAAAACCCACATCATCATGCGGGGGGTTGTCCTTACCAATCATACAGATGGGAGGATGGATGGATGGAAACCCAATCTTCCATTCTCCAACTTGTTGGTAGTGATATCTCAAAATTATTTGGCGATGTAGTGGTTTGGGAGACCCAGGTGTGTGCGGATGAGTTTTTCTTTCCCAGGTTTCTTCGGGATGTGATGTATTGTGTTTTCCCAGACGACTTCTAAGGAGGAAAATTGTGATTTCCTATGCCAAATTGGGATGATATGTGATGTGGTATTTCACCAAAGGAACTACAGGTGTGATTTGTTGTGAAATGTTTCCTAGGTGTCTGCGGGCAATATGTGATGTGGTATATGGATGGGGTGTCTTCTTGTGGTATGTGATGTGGTATGTGGCTCTAGTGTTGGTGAGAGGGATTTGATGTTACACATGGCCAAAGTGACATGATGAGGTATAGTTTGGAGCCTAGGTTTGTGGGGGTCGGTTGTGATGTGGTTCGTTGGAAGTAGTGGGAGCACAGGTAAATATTTCATTGGAAAGAGTGGCTACGTAGGCTAGAATTGGTGCGGGGTTCCCAAATAATTCGATGTTATTCCTATATTACATTAAATGAGTATAATTACTTATTTAAAATTCCTTGGTGAGGTTGGGACAGAAACTATACCATGTTAGGTGTTGTTCAGTTCTATTATTTTCCCACAAGGGCATTAGTATGTCCCCTTTCACATGTGCATGAGAGACTTTGGTTTTCTTACTGAGTATATCTGTATTCTCTCCCTATATATATATAAATCGTATTTTAGTTTCAAGGAGAACTTCACAGACTGTGATAGACCTTACTAGCTCAAATCATGAAATTTTTTATGTCACTGCTTAACTTTACATTAGGTAGTTACTTAGAGAGGTTATTCCACATGTAACTATTTTATTGTAAACATGCATGTGGCATGGATTTTGTTTTTTCATTATATATATATATATATATATATATTGGAGTTTTTTTTGATGAACCAACTTATCTCCCAATCTTTCTATCCTATAAAGGGAAATTTCTCCCATTTTGTCAGATAATATAACCATAGTACTAGGTGTCACCCCAAGGCCTACTAGAGGGGGGGCCCTAGGGGCCATTTTGTAACATTATTCATATCCTGCATAATAAGGGTATCGTTGAATAGTGGGGTCATGGCATACTGGTATCCGAGGAGAAGTTTGAGATATAGGATTGAGTTTATAGTAAATAATAGTGATTATTGTATGGGTAGGTAGGGAAACAATGTCTGGTGATCATGGTTCCGGACATAGGACTAGGAGGAATGATCAAGACAAAATATTTTTCCCCCCCTCTGTTTTGATATAAAGGCTTTCAATTCAAACTACCAACTAAGGATACAGTTGTTAGAGTGTAGAGACCCTATGGAAGATAGATATATCATAATGACTTGAGTTCTTTATGGAATTGGGTTTTTTGGGAAATTGGGAATGGTTAACCGTAATTATGTTAAAATGAGATAAAAGTAATATTAAATAAAATTATATACTCTTCAGGCAAAATAATTCCTTCTTTACCTTTCAACTATAGAACCTGGTCATCATTTGTGTGTGGGTTGGATGACTGAGGCTTGAAAGGATGACTGGGTTAATCAATGGAGGGTTGATCATGTGGAAGATGACCGCCATTGACAGAGACCTCTAAATTCCTTCCAGTAGAAGGTTTCCAGAAACTATGAGGGTAGTGTTTCCGTCATTGAGATAAAGAGATCACTCAAGGAGCTTCAGATCACCTTCAACTTCATACAGACCCAAATGGGGGACAAGGTTCCTTTGGTGGTTTGTCATATACGAGGATCTTGGCATCAGTGGTAGACACTGTACCTTGGGGAGAGGAAGTTGACTAACGTTTTGTGGGTCAATTTTGACAGGGATATCTAAGTATAATTCCATTCATCAACCATGATGTCTAAAAATATGAAGGATTTACACTCCCTCCAATAGTGGTGTATTTGTTATGATTTTTTGGGATCAAGTGTATGTATCTCCTCCATTTTTTCGAGAACTCATTTTGGATGGGGAGTCCCATGTGAGATGACAAGAAGATGTTCTCTATCCCTTGATACTGTAAGTTCTTATTCCCTTCATGTTTTCAACACATCTGGAGGTCAATAAAAAGGAAATGGTTATCGAGTGGAAGCACTCACGAGGTGTTTTAAAATGAGAGGGGAGCCATAATATTTCAGCAAGAGGTAAGGCTACTGGTGGAAGGTCGTAGGTGCCATGACCTACAAGTTTTTTACCGACATTTAGTCGACCCAAGAATATTCCTTTTTGATCATATAGTACTCATGCTTTTCCTGTGGGCTTGGGGATAAGGTGTTTCATTTTTTAATCTATAGAAAACATCAAAATTAGTGTCCAACATCTGTTAGATATCAGTATGGTGGGGTTGGACAGGTTCAATGCCTTCCTCAATAGTAGCTTCCTTTTAGGTTGTTTCATCATTAGGGAAAGTATCATCAACTTCAATTAATGGGAGATGGAGAATTTAGGGGATAACCATAGGATGTTCATTATGAAACACAAACTAAGTGTGGTCATGGAGGAAACTATTATAATAGGGGATGTGGGGCTAGGTGTGGTTAATTTCATGTAGTAGAGGCAACAGGTCCAAAAGGACCCATTATCGATTAGCGTATGATCAGTTTTTTTAGTACCCTTTATTCTGTGTTGTTTGATTAGGGAGATTAACACTTCTTGGTTTCACAAACTATAGCCCATTTTCTTAGGTAATACATAGATAGTATTATAACTCTCATAGTGTTTATTAATTTAGTTGGAGGTAGGGTCATGATGTTTGACGTGTGTTAGGGATGTATACTAATTATGGGATCACATGAGTCTCATGGGAAATATATCATGCGACATATTGATCCATATGATTTCTTTCTCAGTATATAAAAGTTGTATTCATTTCATGATATTATTTAATGCTTCTAGATGAGATTCATGATTTCATATATGGATGGTCGGCGTGTGGTTTTCTTTGGTGAGACGAGTTATCGGGTGGTTGGTTACTATTTAGAGCTTCTTCATTCTATTTTTTCCAAGATATTAGTTGAATCATATGACATAAGGATGGTGGAAGTTCTCAATGTATTTTTGGATTTCGTGGATTATTTTTCCTGATGAGGTTTTGATTCTACACCAATGACATGATGATGAGTTTTGGAAAGACCTCAACCCCAGTGCTTCATTGATTTTAATGGGTCCATATCATATGAAACCTTATGAGTAGTGAGATTTTAGGATTCAGATGAATGATCTGATGAATAAGGAATTTATCTATCCCATTGAGTCATTGTGGGGTGATCCAATGTTGTTTTAAAAGAAGGCATATGGTGGTTTGGGGTTTTTCATTGATTACTAGAAGTTAAATCAGGTGATGTTCAAGAACCATTTTCATCTTCCTATGATACTCGATATTTTCAACCACCTGATAGGGGAATGCCTGTTTTTTATGACTAATCAATGATCCAGGTAGTACTATTTTAGTGTGAAGTATGATGATATCTTGAATACTACATTCAGGAGTAGGTTTGGGTGCACTGAGTTCTTAGTCATGTAGTTCAGTGTAAACAACACAACAGAAAAAATAATGGGGCATATGAACTCATTTATCTATGAGTTCCTAGATTGATTTTTCATTTTTTCCATTTTTTCCATCAATAATATCATGATCTACTCGAATTAATATGAGTAGAACACCAAACATATCATATATATCTTGTTGGTTCTTCAATACCACCATTTATATGGAATGTATTCAATGTCTAGGTTATGGACATTGGCGGTAAATTTTCGTGGGAATGTGGTGTCTCAGTTGGGTGTAGAAGTAGACTTGTATAACGATTATATTATTGATTCCCATGATGCAACAATGAATATATAAGTGGTTCACAGGTTTCATAGTCACATAATCTACTGTTAATGGTTTGTGCATGATTTCTCTTGAGTTCTAGCCCAGTTGATAACTTTTAGAATGAAATAACAAAAATTTTTGTGGAATGAGTTGAACAAAGAAATGTTATCTATTTGAACTGGAATTCAGTTAGTTCTCCATTTTTATGGTTTTTTTTGGAATGGGTTATGATTGATGTTTTTTGTGATGCTACCAATTAGGGTATTGTGTGGATATTGATGCAGTAGTAAGATGTGATTTCTTATGGGTCAGGGAAGTTATGTCCACATGAAGGTAATTATTCAACCAATGATCACGATTTGGAAGCAGTTTTTTTCACAATAAATTTGTGGAAACATTACCAAACTATAGAGGTCTTTTTGGTATTTATTTATGAAAAAATGTTGAGGTAGATCTTTCCCTAGTGATATCTACACTGGCAGAAGAAAATATGGAATGATTTTAATCTGGACTATGATTTGGAGGTCACATACATATCAGGAAGATGGGAATGTTGTGGCCAATAATCTGACAATGATGAAGAAGAAGAAGGTAGTTTGATAATCCATAGACACAAGGTGAGTGATTGAGGATTTTGTTTCCTTTCACATTGATATAGGAATGGAATGTGCTAGATGATATTTGTTTTATATGTTAGTGTATTCTTATCAAATGTAGGAGTTGGATGAGTCCTAGTTGGCTGAATTAGAGGAATAGGTGTGGCATGATTGTGTTTCCCACGGTGATGCTCTATAGGGATGGTCATAAGATGATCAGAATCAGATGTTGTTATGTAGAATGTTGTTTTTTACGGTACTGGTTCCTGATGGGGTTGTTTGTGAGTATCACAACTCACTTTTATTATAACAACAATGAGTTTCTAATTTGTACTATGGATTTAGGATATAGTTTTGGTGCCTTGGATGAAGGGGGAAGTTGAAATGTTTTTGGAATTGTACAAAACATTGCGAGCAAGTGAAGGCAAGAACATTGTTCCCAATGGCTTTTTGTAACACATAAATGTTCCCTAGTGGAAGTGGAAAGAATCTAAATTGATTTCATCATATGGTTTCCCAAATCGTGGGGTGTATATTATTCTATCAGTGTATTGGTGGATCAGATTATGAAATATTCCCATTTATCAATTAAGGTGTTTGGCATAGTGGATGCTATGACAAAGAGTTGTGTAGATGAGGTGGTGCAGGTTCATGGATTTCAAATGTCCTTTATCTCAAATCGAGATGCGTGTTTTACCTCATGAGTATGTAGGGGACTACAGGTTTCTTTTGAAAACTAGTTATTCCTCCATGCTACCTTCCACCCATAGATAAATTCTTAGATAGAATAGACTGTCGAGGTGGAGTAATATATGCAACGAGCATGCATCATGGAATTCGGTGGATCAAAGGTGTGACACATACCCTTGGTAGTGTTGTATTATAATAACTACTGACATTAATAAATTGGAATGGATTTATTTGAATCATTTTATTGACGATAGTGACATTCACCCTTATGTCAGAAATAAGTCATGGAGATAGTTGTTCTTGGTCCTAATGTTGTGCAGAGCACAACAATGAATGTTTTTCTCATTCATGAAAAGATGAATGTAGAAAAATACTAAAATATTACAGATGAAAATATCTTAAGTAGTCTCTTGGAGATTTATTTTTGGGACAATGTTTTCCAAAAGGTTTCTCTTATAGGATGGTAGTGGAGGTTTGGTAGAGGAGGTAGACTTTCTCCATGGTTCATGGTACCCTTTGAGGTGTTAGGGATATTTTGGGATGTGGAATACTAGATGAGATTACCATCATAGATTGATAGGATCTAGGACGTATTACACCTCTCTCAAATTTTTTGGTATCTTCATGATGTCTCTCATGTACTTGACAGGGTGAGTCTGATTTTGAGGATGACAGGACACACATGGATTAGTTGGTAGAGATCCAGGATCATCAACTAAATGTATTCTATGGATGGACCATTCCTTTCATTCATTATTTTGGAGGCATGGTGCCTTGGAGGAGGTAACATTAGATCAGGAAAACCATATGCATTACTAGTACCCATAGTAGTTTTGATTTTTGGATTTCACTATTTTTTAAGTGTAAAGTTAAAGATATTTTTAGAAATGAGTTGTTTTCCCATCGGTTGAGATGTGTATGGTGAATTGTGTTATAATTTCATAACATGTGAAAAGGGGAACACAAGATTCATAATTTATTTTCATTAATTTTGATGCAATTATAACCATGTGGGAGAGTCAGTGCCCCCTAGAGTGGATAAATTTTTGACATGGAGGATTGAATTCCAAGATTCAGATGTTCCAATAGTGTAGTTTTTGGGATTTTGTGGTGTTCCTTGTTGTCATTCGGTAACAACTATCATAGGAGGTGTTCATGGAAGTTGTGGGTGAGTTCCACTCCATAAATAAGGAATCAGAGGGTGGTTTATCATTTTACGGTAATGTGTTTGGACATTGGCGGCATTTCAAGTGTAGTGGTATTCTTGAAAGTTATATACCTGAGTGGTTGTTCAGATAACAAATTATTTTGGGCATGGTTTTGTATTATTGAATATGAGAATCTATTGAGAGATATGTAATTAGTTAATATGTGTCCCCTTGCTCAGTTACCTTACGTTTTTTGATGGTAGGAAGTCTTTATAGGAGGATCATAATGTATTTGTAGAGGTTCAGATGCTAAAGAACATAAAAGTGTGGATTTTATGGTGTGTGACTATATTATACAACATGAAACTATGGTTCACATATTGACATTATGTTTTCATGGTGTGTAATATTAAAGGGTTTTAAATATAAAATAAAATCAACAGGAAAAAAAATTCAGAAGAAACTGATCACCCATGTATTACATGATTCAAAAGGTTATTGCAAAACATGTAATAGACCAATCATGTGCAGTTGTAATAAATTTTTTTTCTAGGCCATTATTTATTTGGTTGGGGTTTTCTATTACTATCCTAAAGATGAATTCTAGGTTCCCCGTGGTGTCCTTCGATCCATACTCGACCCCCTTGATCTATCAATCCCTTGGTTTTTCCATTGGAAATCTGTGATTGATCCATGTTGGTTATTATTCACTTCCTCATCCTTTTCCTCTTCTTCCTTCCATAATATATGATATTTTAGTACAGTTTTAATTGATTTGGAGGTTTGGGAAGCTTTTTTATAATCTTTTGGTATGATATAGGATGATGATGGTTCCTAATGGTGATGTTGTTGATTGCAGGCATTCTTCATCACCATGCGGTGCTCAAATGAGTTGAAAATATTCTTCAAGGTAGTGTTTTCCTTTTTTGATCCGTGATTGTGTATCATGTGTTAGGGAGATAATTTTTTCTAGGGGATCATTTTTTTGTCACAATAATGAATGATAAGAACTATATAAATGAATAGAATGGGGTATATGGATATGATGTGTTTGTTTTTCGATCTTGGGTGTCATTGTAATGTCGTAAACTATACGGTCCATACAACCCACCAAAAATCATGGTCTTTAGCAGTACATGGTTTCCCATTAAACATGTTTCATTTTGGTCGATTACTATTGATCACTTATATATAGATATTTGAATATAATGTACTCTGGGATAATAAATTGATTTCATAGGATTATCCTATTTCATTGGAAACCCCAAAATAAATATGTTGAATTAAATAAGGGATTCATTAATAAATATGAAATTGTGTTATACTTTGGTATTTGGTGTGAGGTTTTTGGTCAGATATTGTGGTTGTGTGTGTGGGAAAATTGAATGTGATGTGGGTATGTTGTGATATTGGGATACACTCAAGTTTGTGTTGTGGTATATTTATGACGGAAATTTGTGTGACATGGTCTGTTTTGGGAGGTGTGGTGGATGAACATGTAGATGATACCTCATCTATACGATGTAATTGAATCTCAGGCTGAGAGATTAATTTATTTTTGAATTTATAGGAAGTGTTCCATTGTAGGTCTATGACTAGGATATTTGGTGATGTGTTTCTTTTCTTTTTGTTGTGTGATGTTCTTGTCATTATCCAAGATAGTAGTGGAATGAATGAATTAATAATTGGTTAACAAAATTTATTAAATTATTGGGTTGGTTTGTTTATAGGAATGATGAAATGAGTTGTATAATAGTAACGGTTAATCATGTTGAATCGAAATTAAAAATACATTGTGGCTTGATGTGGGGGGTTGTGAATTAAGGGGTAAAAAAATTTGTTAGTGTTGTGAGCTGGTTGATTGATGATAACCCATAGGTTGGGCATCATTGTTTTCTATAATATATTCAATTTCTTTATTCCATCATTATATCTTATCACACCCCACTCTAGATGAGTGGTATATGTTAGACATCATCATCATCATAGGGAGGGTGTCATTCACAAACATCCTGGTGGAAGGATGGATGGATAGCCACCCACACACCCCTAATCCCACTTCCAGGTGGTGGTAGCCCAATATTCTTTGGGTAAGTTATGGGTTGTGATGAGAAATAGTGTGTATGTGAGTTATTATTTCTAATTTTTCTCAGCGATGAGATGGGTTGTGTCTTACCATGTGTCTCCATGATGATATGAGTTGTTCTTTTCCATGTATATTTGGTACGGGATGCGATATGGTATGTTTCTTAGATATATTTGTCTAGGATGAGATGTTTAATTTGGCTCATGTTTCTATGGGTATAATGTGATGTGTTATGTGGACCAGGTGTTTGTGGGTAGGATGTGATGTGTCTCATGGCCAAGGTGATGGAATGAGGTTTGGTTGGGGATCCTAGGATTGTGCATGTTGGCTGTGATGTGGTTCTTTTAGTTGAGGTGTGAGCATGATGTTGACAGCCATTAGGTAACTATAGATAAAAAAGCGTGATGTGGTGTGGGGAACTCAAATCATCAACTTTTTAAAATATTACTTCATACGATAGTTGATTCATGGTGATTCTACCTTAGTGTGTATGGGATGACTAGTATACCATAGTAGGAGATTTTGGTTCTGTTGTTTTCTAAAAGGGTCATTAGTATGTTCCCTTCAAAATGTGCATGAGACTCTTGTTTAACTATTGATTATATCTCTATAGTCACCATATATATATAAATACATTCATGTTTCTAGGTTGACTTTGTAGAATGTGATTGACCTTGCTAGCTCAGATCATGAGAGTTGTTATATAACTACTTTGTAATAAATTTGGTATTAACATTGTGTTTTTATTTCTTCGGTAACCGTTTTATTTCAAACATGCACATGGGATGGATTTTGAATTTTTATATATATATATATATATCATGCAGTTATTTTTGGATGAACTACTGTATCTTGTGAACTATTTTTCATAAAAAGGGAAATTCCTCCCATATTATGAGATTTAATACCCTTAATTCCAGTCTCCACCTTGCAGCCTACTAAAGGTGGGACTCAGGTTCATTATCTCCCTTTATTCATTGCCATCCTAGGAGGAATGTCGTTAGAGGGAAGAGGTCATGTTAGTAAGAATATATATTTTCAGAAAATTATGTTACTGAAATAATGATGAAAGATATATATATTATTGATTTTTAGAGACATCAATTGGATCTTAGCATCCAAAAATATCCACCCATCAATTAGTTTCGAATAATGGATAGCCACTCTCAAATGTAATATTATATTTTATGAATTTTACAAGGTTTCTAATTGATTAAATATTTACATTTCATACCTTATCAGGGGAATATTTTTATATATTCTATATTTATTAATTGAAATATTAGTAGATGATATTCATTCTTTACAGAAGATAGATAATTATTGAATTTTTCTCTTTTAAATGAAAAATGAAATGTTTATGTATTCTTGGGATTATGAAATCACATTTGTGTGTGTGTGTGTGTGGCAGGGGGGGGGGGGTAAGTACCTATTCATAGGGGATTTTTTTAAAAATATTTTGATGTTCTTGATGATCAATGAAGTGTATTATTGACGAACTATTATATTAACTATAATTTATCTCTATCTGACTGTTTGATATATTTTTCTATATTATGATTAGTGAATCACCAATAAAATAAAAAAATTCATGTGGTTTTGGATTTATTTCTAATGATTATTATATTATGATTCAGATAATGATATGATGGATTTGATGAGGTGTTATTAGCGAACCAAAATAGGGATATTTTTAATAAAATCCAATGTTTTTTATTCCAATTGTGTATGTTTAAAAGGATAATATAACTATTTAAAGGGATTCCTAATATTTCATTACATTGTTATTGGAATATTTATTTTATGTTTTGGATAATGAGGTATAAATTCATGTTGTTTGAAAAGAATAAAACTACAATACAATAGAACATAATGTGTTGTGTATTATATTTGGTGAAATTTTCTATTTCTTAATTTGTTTCTTGTCCTATGAGAAATAGGGAAATTAAATATTATTTGGTGAAAAAATTATTTCTCTATCGAAGGACTGTTTTCTTTGTTTTAACAATAATTTAACCCAATAGAATGATGAAATTATAATTCAAGAACCTATAAGATTATCTTGAATAAATTAATACATTAATGTTTATTGGAAATGTATTCAAGCATTGTGTACGGAAATAAAAATTTTATGTGATATTTACCTATTCTAAATGATGTTTTTATGGTAAATGATTCAAAAAATAAGGAGTCATGTATGAGATAAAATTAATAATAAATAATAACCAAACTGATGTACTCAAAGGTAACATAAAAATATATAAGGGGTTTTTGTTCCATGAAGAGACGAGGATTATAATTGGTGATATGCCTAGATGTGAAGGACATATCATCAAACATAGGATTTTTCCATAAAAACATATACTTATTATATTACTATGTTTTTTCACAACAATTATAATATAGGAGTGTGTGCCATGGATCTCATAGGTGGAGCCCCAAATACCACAATAAGAAACACTACTCATGGATGTGTTAAAAATAAAACTAAAATAGTCCATTATTATTATAGAATTACTGAATGGCTCCATGTAGATGATGAATATTCCATAAATAAAATTAGCCAAGAATATTTTCCAAAATACAAAGTGCATGTCCTTATAGGATTTTGTGTGATCAGTTTTAGAATTTAAACTAAAAATTAATGTTGTGTTTTGGATTAATTTTCCAACAAAAGTAATAAAAATTTATGATAGATCAATGTGGGAACTTGGAGGCTCTATCAAACTTCTAAAAATATCATTCTCTATTAAAATTATATAAGTTTCATGGGTTAAGGAGTTGTAAAAATTAATTTTAACTTAAAGGAATGTGTGTAATAATGTACTCAAACTCATTGAGTATAATTCAAAATGATATATATAAGAATATATTCCATAAAGACATAATTATGGTCATCAAGAAAGTGGATTCACGTTAATAGTGGATGTGACAACATTTTTCTGATTATGAGATAAAACATGGAGATCAAGGAGAACATATATTCAATATATGGATCACTGAGGATAATGTTGATATATTAATTTTCATTATCTTCATGAATTATTTTCTTTTAATGATCATTCTATAAAATGATAGTGGGTGATTGACCCTAGGGACATAATGACCTTTACATTAATCTTATAAATAGAGTAACCCAATATTTGGGTAGTGATGTCTAAACCAATGCCTAAGTGTTTCATTTTTTTTATATATAATATAATTATACTACGATTTAATGATACATATATTATAACAATGTTGATGAACAATGTAAATTTATTTTGTGTTTAGATTCTATAGTAAAAAAATTTCTATAAGAAATATACTATTCTACATGGTTTATGTAATCAGTAATAAAATTGTTTAAAAAAAATATGAAAAATCATAACATGAACATCATGAAAATATATATATAATTGTAACATTTATTAACATTAATGCTAGTGATTATTTTATGGTTAATTGGGTAATTGGTATAATTTTATTACATGGATTAACATCCCTCACATGGTTTCTCTCATAAACGATCATAATTTAATGATGAGAAGAATTTATAGGAGTTATTATTATGATCTATATTTTTATTTTTTCATATATCATACTACAATCATAATTATCTAATTATGTAGTGTAGGAGTTGAAATAGAAGTCCTGGAAAATTAAAATTTTCACTATTTCTTCTTATTTATTATTTTCTAAAAGAATAATAACGTATGATTATAATAGTATGGGTTTTATAAGTTTGGATTTTTTTTGTGGTTTGTTTCTCTATATTATGTGTAATTGTTACTATGGATGTATATATAATGTTTTTAATGTGGTTATATTGGATTTATTTATTATTAATGTCAAAGGAAATGGGTGTTGTTGTAAAAGTGATGTAATATGGGTTGTTGAAATTATCATGAGGTGTTGTGGTGTTTTGTGACATATACTCCCTTTATAAGATTGTAGTATTTCAATTAATGAAATTTTTGATATATTGGTGTCCTTAATGAATAAATAACACATGTATATAATAAAAATCATAATCAATTACTGGAGACTATATAGTAAATGAGAATGTAAATTGTTATGTGGATGTTTTAAATGATAATTATAATTGATTACAAAACATGTATATTAATTAACATAATTTTGATGGTAAATAAAATACATAGAAATTATTGAATATAATAAAATAGAAATTTATAAATTTTGTTTTCCTGTTTTCAGTGATTGTAAGGTGGGGTTTGGGTTCTAGTAGTTAAAGATACTATTGTAATGTTGTGTTTATGGGGAAATGATGGATCTGGTTGTAGTATATTTGTAGTACGATGTAGACCATTCTTCTGGACTAGTTTGTTATATATATTCATTATATCTTTGTTATTTATTGTACATTAATAATGATGTTGCCTGGCCCTACCAATTCCCATTTGATTTCATAGGATTCTTGTGTTTTCACAAATATATAGGATATTGATGATTTATATGACTATAAAACATCCCATATTTCTCATAAAGTGTTATCATTTAATGTAATGGATTAGTGTTATAATATATTTATATTTACAATATATATTTTATTGAGATTATGGTATATATATACAAGTAGTGATAGATATATTATCACATGATTGGGATGTAGATATTAGGTTTGGGGGGGTATATTGCATGGATGAGGGCTTGGAAAAAAATCTCTCTATAATTACATACATTATGATAAATAGGATCTTATGATAATATAAATTAGAGATGACGTAATAGTTGATAGGCTGTTGTGGTTATAATATGGCACATGGTTTTTTGAATGTATAGATATCAAAGGGATAGTAGTGGAAAGATGTATAGTTCATGGGAATAAGGATAACAACATCGGTTGATATGTTCAGTTATGGTATATTTTTATATATTTTCAGGATGTAATATCATTTTAACCTGATTTTTTATGGGGAAGATGTTCCATAATGAGTATATTTTGTTGTTTTCTTGGAATAAGTAATGGGTTTTTTTGTTGTAAATTAATTATGCTTAACCAACATTTTGAGGATTGGTTTTTGGTTATATCCCCCTAATTATAATTTTATGCCTAACTATATATATATATATGACATATTCTTATATATTCATATTATGGATTTAGTTAAATGTTTAACCCATAATCACTCATCATTTAATTACATTTCATGGAGATATTATGATATATGTTTGTCATGAAATCATCTAATGGTATATAACATTGTTTTTATATGACAATAATCTTCACATTAAAATTATGTGTTAACATATATGTATATGTGTGTGTGTGTGTGTGTGTGTGTATATATTTTATGGAGTACATTCGTTGTTGTGGAAATTATTTTTTGAGAATTTATAGGTATAATGTCTGCCATTATGTTTGTTTTATAGCCTCAGTTATTATCCCTTACATGTGGCCAAATGGAGGATGGTTTAGTGGGTCACACTCATCTTCAATTTGATCTTATAAGGGGTTTTGATGGAGTTATGTTGAGCGAAATGTTTTTAGGATAAACTATTAATGAAATTTTATTCTATCCTTTTTTTAAAAATTATAATCAGTCTGTTAGTTATAAAAAAATAATAATAAAGACAATTATTTGGACCTTGTTAATTTTACTTCAACAATATAAATATTAATCTAGGAAAACAAAATTAAATGTATTTATAAAATAATTTAATATAAATCCTTCATTTACTACAGATGATTATTTTTATAATGAATGGGATATTCTCAACTTTATTGTAACCATGTTCAAAAAAACTAGATGAAAACATTTTGGAAGAATAAATTAGTTTATTTGTAATATTTTTATTTTATTTTTAATGATCAATAGAAATTTTCATGATTTGGGTGTAATAACAATTTTTGGTAGTGCCATTTGAACGTTACTAGACACTCATAGATAAAATTTACAACAAGCCATGTGTGGACATTATTTAATTGGTAATAAGATAAGTGTTTTTAGGAATAATGTATGGAAGATATATGTATCTTCATCAAACATCTCATAATCTTTCAAAATAAGAGGATATTTTTTTAATCTTCCAAAATAGTGTACAAGATCCCATCTCAAGGTATGTTTTGATTACAATTTATTTTATGTCTCATCGCTTTGGATATAATAATGTTTCCCGAGCTTATGAGTAACCTTGGGGGTATTATTCGGGTTTATGACATGAAATTGAAGGAAAATAATTACATTTATGGGCAAGGTGAATGGTTAGTGAAAACTATGTGAGGAGAGTATAAAACATTGTGATATGAGATAGTGGCATATCAAGTGGTTTGAGAAATCATTCTAAACTATTTAATGCTCCCCAAGTATCTATGTGACCCAACATCCATTGTGATGTGTCTCTTGTATTGTATGTTCATGTTTGGGAAAACTATATAGGTAAACTGTGTGGACCGATAATATTAGGAAAATTTATAAAATTTATACCTCATTTTATTAAATTCACACTCAGTATTAACTTTTATTTCACCTCATTGATCTCTAGATATGAACCCTAGAGACCCATTCTCCAAATAGTTAATTATCTTTTGATCATAAGCCATTTGGATCACCATTGGTTCTAGATTAATTCTCCAGGTGATTCTAATCCCCATATTGCATCTCTTTTTTGTTTTTGGGTTTTCATCTCTATTTTTGAATCAATTGATTCCCTAAACCCCACTTTTTCCAGTGATATCAATGTTGAAGCTTCAAATGGTTTTTGATCAGTTTCTAAGGCTATGATAAAAAGTGTGTTTATTAATGGATTCGAGTTAGTTGGTGTACTATTTATATCCCATATTTATTCTATAGATTAGTTAATGTTTGGTTTGGTTATTGCAAATAAATGATTATTATCATGATGAATTTGGGGAGTATTGGTGAAATGGATGTATAAATATAGAATTAAATCCACATGGTTCCCATGGTATTTATCGATTATGATTTAACCTATTTAGGGATACCCATGATGTTTGTCGATATTACCAGTCCTAGAAATAAGGTATGTAAGTTCATTTTCATTGTGTGATATTGTATGTCTTTCTTGTGTTTTTTATTTGATTAATAGAAGAAAAAATTAGACCTGAGAAAAGTGTCTAGATTTCGTAATAGGATAAATGGTTTTTTTGCATGATGTATAAATTGGTTAATTTGGTTAATTGGTATTCTAACCTATGGTTTATGACTTATTTTATAGTTCTATATGAGAGTGTGGTAGATGACTTAGTGAAATTTTTTTTGGAAATGGAGTGTAAAATCAAAATAATATTAAATGGTATTTTATGATGGAATTGATGAATAAGTGAAAAGGGATGATATATGGGAAACATTGAATGTCCTTAGTGACCCAGGTATGAGAAAGTGAATTAGAATAAGTAATGTACATGGAAAATGGGTTAATGGGATATGGAATAATATTAATTTTATTATTGATTGTTTTGTATTATGATTATGATGTTTATTGGTTGTGAAATTTTTTGTGTGTGGTGAAGGGATGATTAAGCATGTGAACATAGGTTGATGTGTGGTATAAATGGCTGATGCACCTCCTACAAGATGAGTTTTATTGAGTATCTAACTCTACCCACAATGAAAAATTGAGGTAAGGGGGTGGATCTATGTTCCTCTAACCATTGAATTCCTCAATGTCTGAGTCATTGAGGTGATGAAATTTGGATGTTGTGTTGTATTCTCCCAATTGATGTTTTGGAATTACTTATTTTCTTATGAAATATGATAAATTCCTATAAACATTTTGTGACTGATTTAGATTCTTATTGAATGGATAACATGTATATGATTAACTAATTAATGAAAAATATGTAAACGATGAATTTAACTATTGTTAATAAAATTTAATTTAATGGTTTTTAGGTAATGTATCTAAAAATGAATTTCATTTATTTTCCATTTATTAAATACGTTCAAGAACTATCTGTTCATACTAGATATTGTTTTATAAAATTTTGGTGGTAGCCTACCGAGTTATACTCACACACTACTCAGTCCACCATAGGGTACCTGAGTGGATTTCAAGCATGTTGGTTAGGAAAGGGGTAAATACCATTCATTTGGGAGTTGGGTCATTCTTGAGAGGTAAATAGATGAGGATATGGACTATTAATTAGAAACATTGTGTTGATTACTCAATTTGTATTTATTTTTGGTTTTCTTTCACTTGGTATAGTTGTATTACATGTTATATTTACTGTTGGTTGGGGTTTGTGCCAAATTTTATCGAGATGGAAATTTAGGTATGTTCATTGGTTATTATATATTGTTTACTTTGTTATATTTATTTACTTTTTTCTATGTAATACTCTAGTGAAGAGAGTATATTCTCACCATGTAACTCATAGACCATCACTACTAGTCCCAAAACGTTTTCATCTGAGGAGGAAAGCATGAGGTCATGTGATTACCCGAATTAGGGCAGCAATTATGTGGATTCTAGGATGAGGATTTGAAAATGTGTTATCTAAGGGGATCTGTTCATTGATATAATATTTAGGGTGGCATATTAGAGGATTGGAATGTTTCATGCCTTGGTAATTAGATCACTATAGGGAGTGACATACCCATGTATGAGGAAATACCAAAGTCAACCCTGGTGGGAATGGTTTTTGTTGTTGTGTTTTTGATATATTTCGATGATATTTCACTATTGGGTGATGCACTAATTGTGTGATATAACATTATTTGATGTTTTTCTTGTAACAAAAATTGCATGGGGTTTTGAATTCATGAATCATTCTAGGAACAAATTTATATAAGTGGAATGAATCATGGTAGGCACACACACAACTGAGAGGATCCGACATAAAGTGAATGATTCATTTGAATTCCATTAAAGGGATTAAAAGTGTTTCTAATACATGATGAAAATGAAAAAATGTGAAGTAAAATATTAAATAATAATTTAATAATTTTTCTTGGCATGGGGGTTTTTATGAATTAAAATTTTTTAAAGTATTTTCTTATATTGAAATAGATTGGGAAATCCTGTAAAAGGTAATATTTCTTACTGTGTGAGTCAGTTACCCAGGGTTAACCATGGCCTCGGTTGGGATGGACAAGGGCATTATTCTGGGTATGACATGGGCCTTTTGAGAAAATTATGTGAAATTGTTTGTTTATGGATAATGGTGAACCATCAATTATATATTGTGGATGTATTTTGGTATATTTTCTAAATAAATTGTTATGAGTTGTTGAGAAATGTCAACACAAAGACTTGTATCCATTGGAAATCAATAGGAAATTATTGATAATGATGCCCTATTATTTGAGAAATAATATATATTGGTTTTAGATAATAGGAAGAAAATATATATTAAGAAGTTTTTAATTTTATGCAAATGATTTAATAGGATCGAGGGGTGTATAGCACCAGGTATGTTCAAGATTACTACGGTGTTTTAGTTAATGAATAATATTACGTTTTATGGAGATCATGGGCCGCATGCAGTTGAGTTCTAGAAAAGGTTTATCCATAAAACTCATAATCATTTGAAGGATCCATCCAATAGGCATATGAAGCTCACCCCATGTATGTTAGGGGGTGAGGAGAATCGATAGTGGGAAATTATGGTTGAAATAGAGAATACTAATGTAATAGTATGGAATGATTTTCAGGAATTGATTCTAGAAGCCTACTACCCATAGTCCTTGAGGTTGGTGAAGGATACAGTGTTTATGAGGCTGATAAAAAGAGGTGGTGTCATCGATGGAATATTCTTGTTGTTTAACTGACTTTCACAGCTTTATTCAATGGTTAAATGAAGATGAGATTACTATGGAAAAATGGTTCCATGGTTGGATTATGCGTAAAAGTATGTAATATGTGAATATCTTCTATTTGATGTTTTTTCAAAGGTTGTGGACCATGCCCATTTCCTAGATGGGAACCTGAAGTGAGTTTCTGATGGAGGGCTTGTGGTGAATGCTGGTCGGTCTTGTGGGGTAGGTTTGGGGAAAGAAGGCGTAGTTATGGGAGTTTCAAATAGTGCGAGAGTGTGAAGGGTAGCCAGCAGAGATGACCAATACCTCAGGGCGGTGATCTAGTGTTCTGTTATCAGTGTGCTAGGTCAGGGAACATGTGGGGATAGTTCCCTGGACCACCATTTCGGCACCAGTCATGTGGCAGGTTCAGAAATTTTTTGTGGTTTTCATAGAACCCTCAGTATCTAGGATGATATAATATCCATAGGCATGTGTTGAGTGCAAGAAGGGGTTTAGTCACCCCATATCAGGTAAGCAGTTGGAGCTCCACAAATCGTACTAGATGTGTTCATGGATGTGGAACTTCAGGGCATGATTATCTATACCTGTAGGGTAGGTAAATGTATGGAACACAAGATAGAAACAAGGGTAGAGGGGCTATTCTATTCCATGCATTTATCCCTACACATGTAGGTAGTAAGTCTTGGAAATTTACCATTTGATGTAAGATTATTTTATATTCCATAATCTCAAGTGATTTATTGGATACAAGTGGAATGAAATCTTTTATTTATACATATTTCATAGTTGTGTTGGGAATAACCATGGAAACAACATTGGTGGATTTGTCAATAGATACTCCATTGGGGGTGTGAGTTGAGAATATCATACAATGTAAGTTATTTAATTATAGTTTGATGGATGTAATTTTTTAGGGAACATATTTTCCTTATGTTGACATATTTTTAATGGATTTGGGGTATTTAATGGGTGGTGTTGAATCAATAACATATTGATTATTTCTAATGTCGGGTAATGTTCACATATCTTGATAGATACACTTATGTTCTTTATGATGAGTGGGATGTTGAAGAAAGCTATGAAGGGAATATCTTCTAGTATGTCGGACAACTCAGGACCTAAGTGGCTTGTAATTCACTGGATGAAGGAGAAAGGGATCCACCAGTCATCCATAACATTGTGGATAAAATTCAGGATGTGTTTCTTAAGGATTAATTATGGCTACAACTGAATAGCTTTGTTGATTTTATGAACAAATTTACACAATTAGTAGAACCTGTTTCTATTCTACCATACCAAATGGTGCTGATAGAACTACTGGAACATAAGGTTTATCTAGTATTACTGGAGTTTAAGTGGTTTATCCATCCTAGTACATCACCTTGGGGTTCTCCTGCCCTACTTTCCCAGAAGTCAGACAGATCATTGAGATTATGTTTTGACAATAAATAGTTGAATTAGTTAATAGTGAAGAACTGATACCCAATTCCCAGAAGCGATCGCTTGTTAAACCAGAGTAGTGTTGCCTTTTTATTCTCTATGATCTATTTTATGTTAGGATATATTCAGTTGAGGGTGGGACCTTATAATGAATCACTGATTGATTTCAAGAGAACATAGAGGTTATATGTAATCATGGCGATTAATTTGGGTTGAAAAATGAACCACCTATGTTCATGGATTTAATGAACTAGAAATTTCAGCCATACATGGATCCATTCATGGTTTTATTTATTAGTGACTTCTTGAGGTACTCATGAACTCTTGGCAATCATGCCCAACATCTTGGCATCTTCTTTTTTACACTAAGAGATATTAAGAATTACACCAAGCTATCAAAATGTCAGTTCTAGATTGATAAATTGAATTTCATTTGTCACGCAATTTTCTATTTAAGTGTGTCTATATATGTAGAAACATTTATTGCAGTAGTGTCATTGGTGTCACCAAATAATTTTTTTTATGTTCATATTGATCTGGGATTGGATGGTAATTATCAAAGCCTCTATTAGTATTTATCCCATTTAGAAGAACCACTATCTACCTAATCAATATAGGAGTTAAAATTATGTGTTAGGAGGCATTAGAAAATTATTTTCAACAATTGAAGTAGTGGTTGACTGAAACACTGATTCTCACCTCATTTGAACTGGGTAAGGTGTACACCATGTATAGTGATGCAATCAGTGTTGGACATGGGTATGTTTTGATTCAATATAATAGGGTTGTGGAATATAGGTCATGAAATTTGTGTTATCATGAAATAAATTATCATATGTCTGATCTTGATCTAGATTTTGTGTTTTATCCTTAACGTGTTTGAGGCATTACTTGTTGGGAGAGTGGTCCATGTTGTTTACTGATCACAAAATCCTTATGTACATATTCTGATAGTGGTATTTTAATTTTATACAGAATATGTGGGTTGAGTACCTGAATTCCATTTATTTCAAGTTTTTATACATAGAAATAAAATATAATAGTATTTCGGATTCTATGAGTCAGAAGACTCAAAATCAGGGGGTTTAAGAACCTGACTCCCAATGGGGAATGATAGAATTATTTGGGGAGATTCACCTAGAGGTTTAGGATGGAAATTATAAAATGTTCATTGCATCTATAAATTTTGAGTCCATGATTTTTATAAAATTAAATTAATGTCAAATAGAGGAACTAGAGTGTTTAGCTATGAAGGAACGACTTAATGATGGTGTGTCATTATCATGAATGGTTGTTTGTGAAGGAGGTATTTGTAGTATTTTTTTCTATGTTGTTTTACTAATGTGTATGTGGGAATATTCGATTCACGATTTCATCGAATCATATTGATCAGTGCATACCTATTTTACCATGATTTATCATTATATTCATAAAATATATTAGTGACCAAGAATAAAGAAATGGGTTTTGGGTTTTTTTGTATGATTCCTTACCTATCAATAGGTGAAGGATGAGCATCAGTGCCCATGTGGGTTTTTAAAATCATTTATCATTCTCTGATGATGTGGAATTATATAACGATGTACTTTATAGTGGGTCTTCTAAGGAAGACATGGTATAATGGTTATATCTAGTTGGTTTTGGATCAGTTGATTAAGTTGTTCTATTTCATGTCGATCCATGATACTTACACATATGATCAGTTGGGTGTGTTATATGTTTGGGAGATAGTGTGTCTATGTGGTGTGATGAGAACCATAGTTTTGGATCATGAAAAATATTTCACATCATTTCCCTAGTATGGATTATAGAAGGAATTGTTATCTAATCAAATTAGGGTCAATATTATCACCCAAAGACAGACATGCATTCAGAGCATACAATTCAACTATTAGGGGAGGTTTTGATGTCATATGTCTTGGACATCTATGTTTAATGGGAAAAAAATTGTTTCTAGTTGAGTTTCCATACAATAATTGTTTCCACGCTATAATTCAGATGGAACCCTTAGAAGAAATCTCCGAGGGACCATCTGGATATCTATTGTGTTGGCTAGAAGCTGTGGAGTTTGAAATTAGGGGATAGAGACTCATGCAGGAGATGTCAGAAAATGTTTGATTGTTTCTGAAGTGAATGATAATGGATTAGACTCGGAAGAAGTCATATGAAAATCAGAGTCATATGCTTCATGAGTTTATGGTTGGGGATAGTGGGATTCTTTTTTTGTGGACAGGGTTGTCTCACGATCAAATTCAGTATTATGGCACATTGGCACCTAGGAATGTGTGGTTGTTTTAGATCATGGAGATGATTGAACTAGTCATTTACTGAATGGAACTTCTATAGTGGTATAGTAAAATGCATGATGTTTTTTAATGACTCAAACTCTTGCAGTATATCCCGGATCTATCACATGTGGTTAATGTTGAGGATGTTGTTCTTATGGTTGATGTGTCCTTTGTGGAGCATCTAGTTGATATTGTGGATCGTATATACAAGGTCAAGTGAGGCATAGTGGTTCCTTTGGTTCTTTTTCTATGGAAACATCGGAATGTTCAAGAAGAAATATGGGAGTGAGAATCCGATATGCATGGCTAGTGGCCTGATATCATGTCTTCTGAAACTCTATAACGATTAGGAATAGTAGCTTAAGAATGAGATATTTTAAGATGGGAGGTTGTAAGATCCCATATATTCTAACGGTGTGATTTTGTTTATACCTCATTTTATGTATCTTCTATTTGCATAAATAAATAATTCCAAAGTACATGAGGTGGATCAGGGGTGTTTTGGTGGTTTCTAACTAGAAAGATAATGGAATAAGAGCCTATTGAGTATGATCCATAGTTTGTGCAAGGTTAGTACAATCCATTTGAGGGGAGGAAAAAACCATGAAATTTGAGATTGAGTAATTACAATCAGTTGGAGCATAGATTATAAACTATTTTTGTCTCTCTAGGTAACCATGTGACACGAAATCCCATGCACAATTTATCACGCAGGGGTTCCACATGGTTTGGAAAATCGTACGGGTAAACCGTATAACTGAGTAAAGTGGGAAAAAATTAAAAAATTTCCACTGTAGGGTTTTATTTTTAGGATCAATATTCTCCTCCATTTTACCTCCTATAAACCAAGGGACAAACTCTAGTGACCTATCCACCCATGAGGTAATAATATTTTTAATATATTCTATTTGGGGCTGTGTGGGATGTAGATTGAATATTTGGGTATGTGTTATACATATCATACTTATCATGTTTGGTTTTGGTGTTTTCTTCTCCTTTTTATCCTCATCTGAATATCTTAAACTCTATTTTTCCTAGTGATATCTAGGTTGAGGAAAAAATGGGTTGCTGAATCTGAATCTATGTCTATGATTAATAGGGAATTCATCAATAGATTCATGGTAGGTTGTATATTTTTATATCAAATAGTCTCAATATAGATTATTTTATGTATGGTTTTGTTCTTGTTTATCACATATTATGATCCTGATTAAATTTGGTAGGTTTGTTGAATTGGGTGTTAAATTATTAATAGATACCTTCATAGTCACCATGGTATTAATTAAGTATAATTTAACATATTTTGGGCACCCATAGGGGGAACCAATATTACTGGACCTAGATAATTTTATTTTTTAGGAAAATTTCATTGTGTGATATTGTAGATCCACGTTGACTATTTTGATGTATTTAATTGATGTGAAAATGGGACCTTGGTATTGTTTCAATATTTGGTAATGTATTAATTTTTTATTTAGCATGACACAGAAGTGGGTTAATTTGGTTAATTGTGATTGTGACATGTCCCTTACGAATTATTTTTGGAATTCCTAAGAGAGTAGTACATATGAATCATTGAATATTATAATTGGAAATTGTGAGTGAAATAAATAATATGTTTAATTTGATTTATATGGTAATTGATAAATATGTAAACTAGGATGAGGTAATGGAAATGTTGATTGTGCATAGTGAGTTAGGTATGATAATTGGAATGAGGCTATGTATGTAACCGACTAATGAGTTAAAGGGTTATGACCTAACATTAATTTAATTACCGATTATTATGGATTATGATTATTTCGTGTATTGTTTTTTATATGTTTTTCGTGTGGTTAATAGTTTAATATTAATATTCCCATGACTTTATGTGTGGGATAATTTAATACGGCTCCACCCACGGGTCGAGTTGTAGCGATTTTTTTACTCCACCCAGAATGAACGAGTAATGGATGTGGATAAAGTTCCCTTTACTAAATGATTGCATTCCATCTAAACTAATGTATCTAGGTATTAAAAATTTTAGGATGTCATGTATTATGTCATATGAGATAGGGACAATACTTATTCTCTTATAGAAATATATTAATTCCTTGAATTATTGTGTGAATTAAGTAAATACCTAACCTATGGATAACATGTTGACGATGAACTATGTAATGAAGAAGAATAAAATGATGAATTGTTTTGAAGGTAAACATATTTAATGTAATGATTTTTTCATAATGGTAAACAAACGATATTTTATTTACATTACCTTAGTTTAATACTTCCAGGAACTATATATTTATAATGAATATTTTGTAGACATCATTTTTTGTACCATGCAATGATGTACTCACACCCTTCTAAGGCCGCCACTTGATACCCAAGAATATTTCAAGAATATAGGTAAGTATGGTGGAAGGAGACCTTTTCTTGAATGTTGATTCATGAATGAGAGGTACATGGATGATGTTTTAGAAATTTTGTCATGATCAATTTGGGGATTCGTCCATTTGTCATTTTTTTCAGTTTTATTTCACTTGGAATTGTATTATGACATGATGTACTTACTGTTGTTTGTGGTATGTGACCTATTTTTAGTAGATGGATATTTATGCATGTCCATTGGTTATTTTATATTACCTATGTTATTTTAGATATTATCTTATGTGACAGAATTTTGTAAATAGGGTATAATCTACATAAATTACTATTATATCCACATGACTTGTTTGAAACCTATGGGGTACAGGGAGGCCCACATGATTTCATCAGGTGACCCATATTGTCTTATATGTTTAACAAATTCTAGGTCCAGGATGTTACATATTGTAAATTCTATAGGGGTTTATTTATCATGTATAATGATTATAATTTCTGTAACATCCCAGATACTGTTGCCATGAAAAATTAACCACTACCCGATTGACCACATGGCCTCAAGAACATTTCAATAAACACTAGTTGTTTTCAACTAAAAATGAGGGAATTAGTGTTATAGTTGAAAAATTATTACCTCATTGGAAGAGTTTAACTCCTAATAATTAATTAATATATAATAGAGAAGAATTGATATCATACAACAGAATTAATCAATAGAAGGAAAATAATATTAATAACTATATGTCATTGAATTCAAAGGATGATGATGCATGTCCCGTGTTCTAGGAAAATATCCCAAATAGGATACACTATAGTTAGACACGATACAAGTACCAATAGTATATATAATGAACAAAAGAGAAACAGAATAATAACATGCCTCGGCTTGGTCTCATGATCAACAACTACTAAATGAAAATCAAGGACCTGTAAAAGGGAACTTATCCTTACTGAAACCAACAACAATATAATCTGTTTGGGCTTAAAAACCTGACCAATACTAGGTGTGAGTGCATATCCTAGTTGGAAACCACCAATGATTTGTGCGGTCTGTAAGTGAACATATATAATAGGGTGTGTACAATAATGAAAATTGTAATCTATTTTGTTATGAAAATTAAATAGAAATTCCAGCACAGGTATTCATTTAGATTCATTTCGTATTAATTAATTCATTCATTTAAATTGAATATTATATGTCTCGGGATAGGACCTATGTTTAAAAACCACCACGTAAAAGAAGAAAAATGCATACCTCATAAGGCTATCAAAAAAAGTAAGTGAAGAACAAATACAATCTTGTGCTTTGGCTTGGATGAATCATGATAAGTTATTTCATTTAAATATTATATTTATAACCCATTACCATCCATGAAATCCAATTATTGTAATTCCAATATAACTCTATAATCCATTCTATCAATAACCTATAAGGTCATCCAAGAAAACCTCTCGGGAATCGAGGTACCACTCTGTGGGCAAACCTACAAACACCCTAAAGCCTATCCTGATGAACCTCTCTCGAATCTTTGAATCACTATATGTGTGGTATATTTTCATGTTAACTAAGACCATTACTGGAGGTCCTAAAAGGAAGTCCCAGTTATCACTCAAGACATGTTACCAATGCCAATAGAGCCATCCCTAGCAAGACTCAATGATCCATGTTTCACTCAGCAAAATAAATAAAGCATCCATGAGCATGACCGCTGCACCTGTGGCTCGCTAACAGCTTGAAAAGAATAGCCTAAGAAACCTAAAAATTCTTTTCCTTTATATTACTCACCAGGGTTTAAAACAACATAAGAAACACAAGTAATTTAACTTATTGTAGGGATTTATGAATAATAAACTCACATCAGAAATTCATATAACAGGAAAAACATTAAATTTAAACTATTACATGGATTTAGAATTAGTAATCTCATTTGGTTAAATTTCATTTAAAAAGAAAAACATATATATGAAACTATTACTTGTTTTAACAATGAAAAACTCACATGGGAACAATTTACAATATAATCCGATTATGTAATCTAAACTATTACAAGGCCTGAACATAACCAAACACACATGGTCATTTCAAAATTGGTGTAGAATATTTCGAACATGCTTAAGAAAACAGAGGCATAAACATGGGTCAAGGTGAATTTCATCTATCACCTACCAGAAGACAATTGAATAAATATTAACAACAAGGAAACATCATTATTAATCAAAATCATTTTTAAACAACCCATTAATGGGAAACAAGGGATTCCTCATAAGAATCCTATGCCAAATGTCCATATATGTTCATCAAAGGGAATCACACCCATGGAGTTTCCCTTAATCAAGGTAAACAACCAAAATCATCATTTAAAACAATTATAAAATTACCTAGAAAATGTTACGCAACAAAAATGGTTAATTCTAAAATAATTGACACCCCGAAAAATGGGCACACAACACTCCAAATTTTATATAAATTTTGGAAATCTTCAAAAGTCACAAGACCACATACCTTGTACTTGTATGAACCTCCTGGTATAGAATTAACCTATAATTTGATATAGAATAGATTAGATCTAAAAAAAATTATGTGATCTATTCCATTGATAATATTTTGGGAGAAAAAATCACAATGAGTGGCTGAAGTAGACTAAAAAACTCACCTAGGGTATTCCAATGCATCCAATGACGTTATAAATATAGTTTATAAGATGACTCAAGAGAAAAATATAAGCTCAATATGACTTTTCATGAGAACCTGAGTGTGGTTATTTCCATAAAATAGAAAATGTGGAAACTAATCATTTTAGAATTTTTTTGTAATTTATAGGCCATGTAATTTCCTATACAATGTGTGTATATTCCAAAATATCCCTCCTTTGACGACTTCTCATTCACATAATTAAATATTCTTGCCGAAAACATTTCGTAGTGTGTATTGGGATTACATAGCATGTGAACCCTATTCAGGTTGTTCAATAGATTTTTGGTCAGCACATGTCCTCCTTTCTTCATATTTCTCAATTAAAACCTATTAAGGAATGATATGAACCATAAAGGAAGATCTAGGATATTATAAACATCCCTTGGAGGCAATTCGTCCCCATATTTTCCCTCAAAGGGTGACAATGAAACATATAAAAAAAATAATGGCCACATTGATCGTACATCGGTCTCCCACTCCTTGGTCTCATCCTATACTCGGTCATGCTTCCATAGAACCGGTACTGAAGGAACAAAACAGCCATGGATAGCCTTCATGCTAAGATACAAAATTCATATAGGAAACTACCCAAAGGAACCATATTACTCTAATTTAACTTCATTACGATGATAAGTAAGAGTGAGTTTAAATTTAATTTCACATCTATGAATCATTGATGAAGTTGTGAATAGACTAGTACCACTAGGGTAATTGCAGCCGAAATGCAATAAACCAGAATCTCTCCAGAATCATGAGCATCTCGATGAATCATGATGAATGATTACCATGTATTCTAATAAATTTGAAGTACAGACTCTATAAAACATGTAAGGAAACTCTATCCCCAACCACAAACTCAAAAGTTCATGTTTGGAGATCACTATAAAATTTATAACATGACAGCATTGTAGTCATCTGCCTCCAAATCACCTGTACCAATTTAGTGGTCTCTGGGAAAAGATGAGGTCCTAGAATAGCTACCTCCCCTTAATAAAGTCAACATATGGGTGATCAGTATAGAAAAATATATGAATCCTTATATAGAATCATCTATAAATAATCCTTAAAGATAACATTAAAGGCATATTCAACCAGAGTAATTGTCTCTTCCAAGAACCCTCCGAATCAAGGATGCATACATTAATCATGTCCATTAGCCACAAAATCATGTGCTCTGATTGGACATTGTCTAAGGTGGGAATGTTGTTCTTAGTATCCACTATGTACCCAACACCATCTGTAACCCTTTCCAAAGATGAGAATTATTCCAGGAATCCCTCTATGAAATTATAGAATCTGGGACCCTGTGTAGTCATACAATATCCCAAATGTAAAACCTCTCATTCTCATCAATACTAATGGTTTCCTTGATTGGTAAGAAGTGTGAATCCTTTGTGATCATGTTAAAAAAAAATAGACACCATGATTACCATAACACAAAATCTTTCATAAAACTACACAATTCAAACCCTTGAGGATAATAGTGATGCTACCAGTGAGATTTCCCATTAACATGGTGAAACCAAACACAACTATATTTATACAAGTAGTATCACTATATAAAACAATCAAACTCTGATTGAACTAATCAAAAATGGTCCTGAAATCTTCCCTCAAAAGACGTTGAGGACATTCACACTTATCCAACCTTAATACATAGGATTGATCAAACTAGTTTACTAAAAATACACACAAGGGAGAAGGATGATAATGTGTTAAATCATTATTGGATGACTTATCTTCTAAATGACTAGCTTATGAGGCAGTTGTGTTTCAATAGAAACACAAATCCTTATCCCAATTCACCATATGTCATCAAATAACCCATTTACTGAATTCCATACTTATCTCTCACTGATAATTCTTTTTTAAAACATCCCCTGATTATTTAATAATATCATTCCACAATATGAGAAGAAGCTTAATCCATATATGTCCCACTAGAATCCTTACCCATTTTTAAATATTACCATCTGAGCCAAACTATATGTCTGTGATAACCATATATTCATCAACCCAAAGTACAAATATCACACCATAGTGTTCCATACTCTCCATTACAATTGATACTTTTTTACAAGGCCAAAATTCCACATAATAAATCTAACTGAACTGAGAGCAGAATCTATCAGGTATTCATTTAAAAGAAATCCACAAGAATCTAGAGTTTGTCCATTGTATTCCAACATGGAAACCCAAGTATCACTTAGGATTAACCAAGCCACATAAAAACCACGCATCTTGTGCACAACACCAAAAGAGATCAGGAACTAGCACAAAAACATTCAACTATAGCACGGTGTATAATCAAGGATCTCCTAGAAAATACAGTATGACATCATATAGGGGACATGATCATATCTTATGCAAGATCACAGTAAGATTATTTTACGGATTACAATTAAAGGATAGATAACCAGTATTGGTCATCCTCTTAAATGAAACTCAACATCAAAAGGTGATGCCTCATAATTTAACCGACCACAATGACTTTATCGATGATATTTCCATGATTGATCATGATTAACCCATGAGGCACATCCATAATCATCGAGGACTAATAAGGGATTCACACATAGACAACTACAACAAAGTCATGCTGTCAAGAATGTATTAACATTAGTCAAGAATCAGAAGCCTCGATGGCATTAAAAAGAATAAATAATTTCCTTATGGTCATTGATTGTGATCCTTCTACCTATAAAGAAACATTTACATAGAACTATTGTGGTTCTACCCTCCTCGGAGGGTCATAGACATTGTAATGAAGTGTTAGCCACTCTCAATGTGATAGTTCAGAACCAACATAATTTCATTTTTGTCATTACAATGTCAACAATCACAACATCATATTACATGGCATTAAAGATAAAATTATTCTGACCATCCTATCGAAACCCCCATGTCCCAATGCATCCTCCCATGTTGTTGGGTGATATTGGATCCATAATTCTCAAGTCACTCGATAACCCAAGAATAACCAAAACATCTCAAATCTCAATTATTTAATTGATCTATAAGGATTGTCTTAACATTTAACGCTATGTAGGTACCATGTATGTCAACATATACTTCCATGAGATTACGAGAAAAAATGGAATATTTTGTGTACTATTCATTTTTTGTACACCCTATGTGTCTTAGTACAAGATGTCCCACACATGAACTGGATGAAAAGCACATTATCTACACATTGATTTATATAGATGATGAGGTACTATGTTTCCCATCATTTAGTAATCAGGGGATCCCATGACCTCATAAGTAGCTATCCATTCCTGTAGCCTACCAAACCTGCTGAACTGAGTATATCTCAACGCTCATTCCCATATCAAGGGTCATGATACAATGATCACCCATCCAATTAGGGTTATTCTCATGAAAAACCCAAACATCCCACCTTGAATAACTACACCTCTATAACACCAACGACAGAATGATGGAAACAAAAACCATGGAAAATCGCTCTAACGGTGCTACCTAACATGGGCTAGCCCCTAAGAAAGCTTAATAGTCGACCCCCATCCCTATACAATGATAAACAATTCACTAGGAAGAAAATCCCTTCAAACTTCTTTAGCTTAATTGATCAAATGTAATATTTTAATGTCTCATAATATTAATTTATATGACATATAAAAACATTGAAATTCCATCAAAAATGAAAATATAGCATATAAGAAAAGGCATCCCTCAAGGGATACATAGAAAAAACATGCATCATGGCCTCACAGGACAGAAGGGAAAAACTCACAATGGAAACATCCTAAAAAGAAAAACAACATGAGAGATAGATCATAGCTCATATCAGATCAAATGTCCCATCTTGGTTGGCCTGAACACCAAACTATTCATTCATGTTTTGGTATCACTTTTATAAGACAACATATAATGGTAACTGGAGGAAGAACATATCCATTTAGATAAAATCCCTAAACAAACCATTAAGAGTACTCAAAACTCTCCCCAAATTTCACTATTGTGATATACATGAAAATCTACTCAAAATGGACTATTATTGGGTCCAATTCCAACATCGATTGTAAAACTGGAAAATAACCCACAATGGTCAAAAATGGATAGTACACAATGTGTTGAAAACATACACGAAAAGTACCATTAAGGTACCATATGGGAAATAACCACTGTCGTCCGGGGAATTACACACCCATAGTACATGACATGTTATTTGGGTACATGGGGTGTAAACAAGTCTCCTCTTTGGGCCATGTACTTTTACTCGACCAGATTCACCCAGGTTCTTCCTATGTAAAACCACATTGTGTGTACCAAAAGTACATAGTCATGTATCTTTATATGATCATTATATTGTTTTCTCTTTCACATGGTGGGACACATGTTCACATACCACACTAAGTGTACTAATAGTAAATGGTGTATAATATAGAACTGATTTTCTTTATCAATATAAGAACACACGATGTGTGTTCCTAGAACCACACACCTTATTTTCAGGTTTTCCTAAAAATAAACATATAAACCTTCCCTTGCAAAACCATTTTTGAAATTTAATATAGTTGTATATCAAATTTCCATCCATGTTGGCCATTAATCCCCATGAATAAATATTTTTTATTCACCTACAATAGATCATATCAAAATAAAATTTGATTCTGCCAAATGATCCACCATATTTTGATCCAAGAGGCCCCATACACCTCAGGGATCAAATCTTGGTGTCCTTCGAAATCAAACCATAACACATACCAATAAACCTATCAAAACACTAGGTATATTTATAATGGTATATATCACAACATCATGCATGTCTAACATGACATCTTTCATAACCACATGGAATCAATATTGATCTATGAATGTCATGTCATGTGATTTCAATCAAGTTCATATATGATGCGTGACATAGAATACCCTCATCCCATTGGGTTACAAAAATATACATCAACAGTAATATCAATAATATTATCAAAATATAACTGTTTCAACCAATAGTGACATCAAATCAATTGTATTAGCTCAAAATCTAAAAAAAAGACAATTCAATTTTAGGAAATTTGTCTTTTCCATGTACCTAGTGTAGCTAAACCCTAGTACAATTTATTACCAAACTCAACATACATCCATTTACAATATAATGTATCAAAAAATTGTGGAAAAATTAGAAAAAAAATTCCTCTGATACCACATTGTTATTTCAATGATCTGAATGCCACTATAATGTTCCCCATACCTAGTTGGCCATTTGGCCTCAAGTGCATGTCCCCAAATTCTATAGGATACCAAATTTCATTATGGTCTATATCTGATAGTGGGGAAACTATTTGCACATTTTTAGTGTATAACACAGTGGAAATAATATAAATATAATAGAAGAAGAAATAATATCAGGAAAAAGAAGTAATCAGTTTATGAAAAGTAATTTAAATAACAAGATGTCATAGAATTCAAAGGATGATGATGATGCATTCCACATGATCTAGGAAATCAAAAAAACATGTTGAACTACATAAACCAATGATAACAGTACTAATTGTACAAAAAAGGAGATACTCAAAAGAATTGAAAGACTTTTCTTCGTTCTGTTTTCTCTTTATCAAAATAAAAAATCAAGTATCTATTAGAGGGTTCTTACCATTCCTCACACATTCAATAATATAACTAGTTTCGGACGAAAAACATCACCAAAATAGGTTGTGAGACTAAATCCTAGTAGGCATCCACCCAAGATATATTTTATTCTATCAATGAAAATATATAATAGGCAGTTTAAAATAATGGAAGTTGTAATCATGGAAGTACTGAAAATCAAATAGTCCTACAAGCACCAGTATTCATTTACATTCATTTCATGTTCATTAATGAATTCAACTACATAGAATTATATAAATATTAGCATCCATCCTAAAATTAGAAACCACAGTGTAATATAATGAACAACATATACCTCAAAATTCTCTCTATATATGAATGTGAAGACCAAATCCATGCATGGGATTTTCCTCGGAAGACTAGCTATGTAATTTTATTTAAATATTCCATTTATAACCCAAGACCTTCCATGAAATTCCTATGTTTTAATTCAAGTATGCCTCCATGTGAAATTAAATCTAAAACATATAATAACTTCTTGTGAACCAATTTGGAATGTCTGTATCACATTAGGCAAAAACCTACTAACAACCTACAAGCCCTTGCCGGCGAACCTCTCTAGAATCTCGGTAGAACTCTAGGTGTGGTATAAGTCAATGTAAACTAAGTCCTTTATTAGAATTCGTATATGGAATCCTTATATATTACTCATGACATGTAAACCAAGACAGTATATTACATCCATGGAATCACTCAATAATCTGTATTTCACTATGAAAAATAAATAAAACCAATAGGATCCCCACCACTACACCAGTGGCTCACTCACAGCTTGAACATAACAGCCCGAAAAACCACCTAAATAAAGGCATTTCAATTAATATCATGGGTAAGACAAACAATAAGAGAACATGTTATATAATCTATTACAGGGATTTAACAATAATAAACCCATTTGGAAAATTCATATAATAAGAATCACATGAAATTTATTATATTACCTGGATTTATAAATAATCAACTCATATGGGCCCATTTTAATTAATATGAAAAAATGTAAATGAAACTATTAAATATTTTAACAATGATAAAATCACATTATGAAAATATACTTAACAAGCCTATTATATAATATAATCCATTACAAGTCCATAACATAATTGAACTCACATGGGATGTTTCAAAATTAGAGTAGAACATTACAAACATGCTAAAACAAGCATATAAATAAAGATGGGTCACGTCGAAAGTCATCTCTCTCTTACTCTAAAAGAATTGAATACCTTTAAACAATAAGGAAACATCATTACTATTAAAAATAAGTTTTAAACGACCCATAAATGGGTAACAAAGCATTCCTCATATGCATCCTAATTCATATGGACATATATAGTCATTGAAGGGAAACACACCCATAGAGTGGTTCTTAATCAATGTAAACTACACAATTCATGATTTAAAACACTTATTATGTTACCATAAAAACAATAGGAAATATCAAGGGTTAATTATAAAAAAAGAGACACTAAAAAATTTGTGTGCAACATTATGACATATATAAACAACTTGATTATTAAAAAAATGAATAAGACCAACTACCTTATACTTGTACCACTCTCCCCATACAATGTGGTTGACCAATTTGACCAAGAATTGAGTTGATCTATAAAATAAGTATAAAAGCTCAAGATTAAATATCTTGGTTGAGTGATGAAATAGAAGAAGAAGTCAATTTTAATTGATAACTCAATGAGGGGGTTCCAATGCATCTTACAACGTTGGAATATGAGTTCAGATGATGACTCTAGGAAAAAATATCAGTTTGGTGGAGCATTTGGAGAGAAGATGGGTGAGGTTTTGTCCAAAAAATATAAAATAATGATATATACCATTTTTGGAATTTTTACAAAATTAAACACCGTGTAATTACATAGTCACAACATATAAATGAAATATTTCCATAATTTTCCATCATATCTTAATAAAAATTAAAAAGTCATAATGAAAACCATACATGACATGAACTATGATTACATGGTTGGTAACCCCTAGTCACATTGTTCAATATTAGTGTTTCTAGTATATGTCATGACTTCCTTTTGTTTCTCTAAAAAATCCCAGAAATAAAAGATTCTAACTATAATGGGAGAACTATGTTATTACGATACTAGTGAATTAATTCAATGAATATACATTAAAATAATAAAATTTAACTATTTTGATGTAATATTTAGTGCATATTCCTATATATTTTAATTTTCCTAAAACAATACATCACATTATAAGAATGATTTTTTTCAATGCTATATCTAAATATTTTATAGAATTGGTGATGTTTCTTTCTTAGGAATGAAATAATTTCCTATCATATTTTTTGAATTGAATATATTATTCCCACAATATTTATTTGATATAATAGCTCAAATGATGGTGCACATGGTGAGATATATCCATCTATATAGTTCAGGACATTATAAAATTTTTCCCTCGTTGATTGGTAAATGAATATTTTTAAAGGGTATATCAAAACATGATGTTTCATATAATGATGTATTATGGAGAGGTATATTAATAAACAAGCCATATTATTTTTTACAATAGACTATATATATTATTTATAATATTGGACTCCAAATATCTTGTTACTCTTGGTACCATATATTCGAAATACTATATATATTTTTTGTCATAATTCCCATAATAGTGGGAGAGATGAATCACCTATAGATTTTAAAAAATAATTTAATGGTTTCATCATTATTTTGAAGGTCATATATAAATACAATATAATTTGAATCCAACAAGGGATTAATGCTAGAATTAAGGAAAAAATAAATTATTTGATATGTGATATAAGAAAATATAATTATATAATTTTCCTGAAATTTGAAATTCATCTTATTAAGACTATGATGGTTATTTATAGTGCCAAGTGTACTTCTAATATCATACAATGTTTATACAGTCAACATATATATATTTTATTTATACTAACATGATGAATGTAGTATTATTTGTAATATTCATGTCAATCTTGTGGAAATCATGATTTATATACCATGAACCAAATACTAAAATTGTAATAATGTGAAAATATATTACATTGTAATAATTAAAAAATATCTGAGTTTCAATATATGAATTTCTAGGTGTTGATATTTCAATGTACATTTTTATATAATATATCAACTATATTATTTGAAGATTTTGGATTCATTGATGTTAATTTCACTAAATAATGCTTAAAATATAAACCCATTAAAATATATTCAAAAATTTATATCATTAATATTCAGAAATTCCTCTAAAAAACGGTTGCATTGACTTGTTCGTGATTAATACAAGACCATAATAGATTGAAAATACAATTATATACAATCTCTTTCTTAAAAAATAAAAATGACTTTTGGGGGGTCTAAGTATAGTAGTGAATTTAATATAATATAGAATCAAAAGAACAATATTTTGATAATTGATAGTGTGGTGAAATCCCTCAGTACAATAAAAAAATAAAATTTGTAATATAAAAAGGTTTGGACATTCATATTAGTCATATATACAATATGTATATTCTATGTTATATTTTCACTAGAGTGTAATAATATATTTTAAATTACCTATTTATATGGGCTCAAAAAATTAATTTTGACATACTAACTCTTCAAATCCAAATTAATAAAATGAGATTTTTTTTAAAAGAAACACAAAATAGAATTTCAGTAATTAAATAATGTGTAGAATCAATATTATTGTTGGAGATGTGATGATGGTGAGAAATATATTTTACTTGATAGATATGTATAAATAACCAAGAAAAATTTATCTGATTTTCATCAAATGATATGGATCAAAAATGTAATAATGATATGAAATATATTTCTAAAAAACATGTTTTTATTTAATGAATATATTTATTATGTTGAAAAAGACATTTATTTTTTATATAGTCTCTATTAGTTTCTTACTAAAATAAATTTTTCTGTTAATTTTGGTTCTTGAAAAAACATTATTTCATTATAAATGGTCATAATTTGGTAAAGACAATACTGTATAATTATAATTAGTTTTTTATATTCAAATGAAAAATTAAATATTGTAACACTAATTTTATAATCATTATACTCACATATTTCAAATATATTAAAACACTAATGGATGAAATTCATATTCAATAGTATTCTAAATATTCATTTAAAATTTCAAAACATACTCCCCAATATAAATAATTTGGATATTAAGGGTAAAAATAATCCTCACCATCCAACAATATATTCATTCATTATAAAATAAGTTACATTTAACAAAATTATGTTCAATTTTATTTAGAAAGTATTTTTTATAGAATTTATGATTTATAAAATTGAAAAGGGATATAAATAATTAACAACAAGAATTAAAACCATCATACCAAAAATTAAATTCATCGATGATGTATGATTGACACAAAAAATTATTGTATTTATATATATCTAATAAAAAATAGATTTGAAATAACATAAACTAAATATTTTTAATATTTTATATGATGATTTATAAATATGAAATTTTATCCACATCTATCCCAAATCATGTTCTATAAGTGGAATATCACGTCTATAAAATTTTATAAATAATATATCAAAAAACATTTAATCTATGGTAATCATGTATAATTATTACCTAATATATATTTATTCCATTGTAATATTTTATAACAAAACAAATGATATTAACTTTCTTATATTACTATCAAATTGAGATAAAATATGATTCATCTATGATAACTAAAACATAACTAATTCCCATTGATTATAAAATTAAAAATATGCATTGTCATGTTAATTCTGTTTTTGAATAGTGTTTGATTGAGAACACTGTTATAAATAAATTACAAGTACAAGTCCATAATAAAATCTAACACATCTTGGATCAAATTTAAACATTACTAAAAAGTGTTATTTTGTAAAATTAAGTAATTGATAATCATCCTTTATGTAATTAATGATGAAAAATAGTTTAAAATTTAAATTTTTTGAAGAGACACACAACCCTTGTTTCAAGACATTCAATTCCCCTCAAAGTCCATCTATACATAAGATAATAAATTTTTTCAAGATAATTTAATTTACTATTGAAATATTTATTTATAGTTTGTTCTAATTTGATAACATATGATAGGGTGAAATTTATTCTAATTTATAAATATCATAATCCATTAACCCCCATATTCTGTGTGATATAAGGAAAAACACTGTTGTGATATCATACAAAATTAAAAATCATCCAACAAATCAAGTGGGGTAGGTGTACATGTTTCTTGAAAGATGATCACATAACTACTTGTTCCCTTGGATGATGTTGGTATTTAACTATTGATTCTTTTTATTAGATCATTCATAGAATGAAACTATATTCAATGATAATATAAAATAATTTTTCCCTTATTAAATAATTAATAATGGTTACGTATTTTGGGAATCAATTATTTGACATTTTAATTATTATGGATTTTCCAAAAATATATATTATTTATAAAATTTATTAATATCCAAAAAATTAACTTCACATTGTATGAATTTCGAATTATTATTAACTTATATTAAACATTTTGTAAAAAATATTCCAATTATATGTTTTATAAATTTTTAAAAAGATTTATTTTTTATATTACAATGTTTTTTATATAAGTTACATTTTGTGGTAATGGTGAGTTATTCTAATAATCCTATGGAATTTAAAATTTTAAATGTATTAAGATATGTACAATAATAGTTCCCTATTAAAACATATATTATAACCAAATTATTTTTTTCCAAAATGTTTTTCTACAAAGAAAATTCTATTAATATATTTATTACATAAAAAATTTCATGAAAGGATTTAAACGATATGAAAAAATTCATACCCCTTATGTGGTATTTAATATAAAAATATAATTTCAATTAAAATATTGATCTTTAATTTTGATATTTAGATTTCTTTTATATTGAGAGAAATATTGAAAAATTACATTATTGGTCGATGAAATCTATTTGATTAAAAATGGTTTGGTAGCTTATAAGGTCTTCTAATGTTTTAAAATATCATGATGAGGTGATCTCAAATTATATATATATTTCTTATTTATCAAGTTCAATTCATGTATTTTACATTATCCATATTCATTATATTTTTTATCCATTCAATTTAACATCACATACCCACTATAACATTATATGATTTTAATAATTTTATTATATATATATATATATCTAATGTGTTTGATAGCTTTCTCCGCATGAAACACCACTCTAAAATGAGAGAAAACTAATTTGATGGATTTTATAATAAAATCAATGTTAATATTAAAACTAGTTCTAAATGTTATGATATAAAACAAATAAAAATTATTATATTTATATAATTTAAGATTTATAAGGATTTTCAAAACTAAAATATCTTTTTGAAGTATAAATAAATTATAAATGACCAAATTAAATTGTAATTATGACATTATGTAATCATTAAATTTTAACATTATTTAAATTAAAAATTATTATAAAATAATGTTGACATCACATAATTTTTATGAATTGTACTTTTCAATAAGTTATATTTATATTTATATTTATATTTTTCAGGTAAATTATATATTTTTATATTATATATTTTTATTATTGAAAAAAATAATGTTTCACACACAAATATTTTCGTAATATTAATTTAAATTATTTTTACAAAATAAATTATTTTTTAATAGTGAGGGAAAGGTTATTACTGAAAAAAGTTTATTTAATACAACATCAAGAAACATGTATAGAATATAATATATATAAAAATCAATATCAAAGATATATTTTTATATTAAATATATATATTAAAAATTAACATATGAATCTATAAATCTTTTGTTTAACAACATATGTATAATTACCTAGTTTGAACTGTATATTGTCTTCTTTTTTAAATATATATTATATTAAAAATTTCAAATGCTAGATAACACAAAATTCAAGATATGTTTTTTATTGTCTTCCAATTGGTATCATTGTTATAAAAATATTTTTTTTTATTGTAATCATAAATTATAACCCTAAATACACAATTTTGAAAACAAAAACGTTTTTACAGATTACAATAACTCATTTTAAAATTATTTTTTCATAAAAATATAAGTATTATTTGATAAAATGGTGTTTAGATTCAAAATATGATAGCCTAATTAATGTAGAATTTGAAATTATATTTATTCCCTATAAATTATAAATTACATTCCTGAAAATGACTTACCGTTTTTAAAATAAAGAAATTAATATAGGGGTAAATTGATAAAAACATGTTAAAAACATATATTAATTGTGTGTTTTTATAATTTCCCCATGCATAGTTTCCAGTGGTTCCTCAATTTATTACATTTGGATAGTTATACAGGTTCATATCATGATGGACAGATAAATCTAGTAGTTTTTAGATATGCAGATACACACATGATAAACATATTATGTTTTAAAAAAACATAATACATAATAAATGAAAATCATCAACATACTTGAAAACTCATTCAAATGATTTATCATTATAAACCAAGGAATGAAAAAAATTACAATTGATATAAAATTGTCATTAAGGGTTATGTATAGTATAATCCTTCCAATATGAATAAAAAATTTCCAATTTAAACAAATGAACACACATGCCATTAAAATAAATTGAATATATATAATCATTTTTTATAATAATTATGGTAATATAAATAACTAAAAACTAATTACATTTAATTAATAAAATGAGATAGAAATATATCAATAAATAAAACCATATAATAAATATAATGGAAAATAATATCTAATTTCTAAATGATGGAAATTTGTAATTATCAGATATATTTTCTCAAGATAATTATACCAGTACTGTACAAACATTTCATAATAAAGTTTCAACTATGTGAAAGAACATGATTAATTTTTCCAAATGATTTTTCTCAAAATAAATAATGATGCATTGAGAAGATATATAATTAAATTCCACAACCATCACTATAGGTCTAAATAATTCCCCATATATCAAATAATTTATTTAATTGACTAATTTTTATTCCTTAACATAAAATATCTAAATTGAATAAAGGATATGGATTTATCAATATTTCCGCAATTATTCCATTAAATATTATTATAAAACCCAAATGAAAAAATGGAATATGATTTAGGAAATATGAACATATATCATACTAGAATAGGCATATTTATAATAAATGTAATGAATAATGGTAAATTATCATAATGAAGTGGTTGTTTTAAGAGAATGTTTACAATCACAAAATAAATTGAGATCATAAAATAACATTTAAGACTATTTATTTTTCCCAAAAAATCCAATTTCATAACATCATTTCATGTGAAACTAAATATAAAATGATAAATTAATGAATCATCATATTACATGTTAATTGGGTGGTGTATACACCACATGAATTAATAATTTCTTCATAATATCAAATAAATCTTAGTGGAATGTAAATTCAGATGAATTAACATACATTAGGATTTCTTTTGGTTGAATGTGAATGAAACACTTATATAGCGGTTTTAAAATTGTAATTAAATACATAAATAACCATATTAATATTTATAATATCATATATTATACTTTTATAAAATTTCACCACTTGATTTATAATAATCATTCATTATTAAAAATTTTATGGGTGTTAATTTACTTGTTTTATCATGCATCATTTATCATTAAATATCTAGATCATTCACATATTACATATTATTTTATTCTCCATAATTATAATAAGGAAAATATTATCACATGTTTTATAAATTTTTATGTTTAAAAAAAAACTTAATGATGGATATGAAACATGAATTACATTATGTTCATAGAGATGATACTTCTTACATTCCTATGAGTAACATTTCAATTTTTCAATGATCATTATGAAATTCAATATGTAATATATTACCTTTAAATAATTACAATAATGTCATATGTAAAAAATTATATTCATATATATAACATATTTTTTATTTTGGTGATAAAGAGAGAGTTATATTGTTTCATGGAGGTAGTAGTCCACACATACACGGACGATGATATCATCTTTAAGTGAGAGGACATGTATGAATGTGAATGAAATATATATTATATTTATATAATTATAAATATCTCATTAATATAATAATTATTTACCATATATAAATAATAACTTTTAAATTTATTTCTATCAAGTTTTGTATGAAATGTTAGTGAAAGTCAAATCACATTACCTCGCGAGGTAGTAGTCCGTGATACACATAAGGGACATTATCATGTATTAGATGGAATTGAAGGTAAAAATATATTAAATATATACTAACTATATAGGTGTAAATATATTATAAATTTCATATATATACTTTATATCCATCAACATGACCATCATTGAGTCGTTATAATATATGAAAAAAACATCGGTTCATAAGGCAATAGTCCACCATATTCTGAAATGAATTTTTTTTAAACCATTTGATAGAATTGGATATTTTTATAGGTAATTAACTAATAGGAAAAACATAAAATTATATGTAATATACTTAGGATATTATATAATACTATTATAAATAATATTGAATGATATGGAGAATGAAATAAGATAGAGATTGTCATGGGATAAAATTACCTTATCCTTGGGAATCCTCATTAGTATTACAATAAGAAAATAAATGTTTAGTATTATTCTTACAATAAGGATTATAGGATGTGTCAGGGTATTTGGGATTTTATTTATTAAGACATGTATGAATAAATGTGATATTATGGTGTGAACATTTTATTGGAGTGAGTGACATTTTATTATTAAGGTATGAAATTTTTGTAGATACCCAATGTATTCATATTTCAGTGGTCAATATTACGTCACATATATCCATGATTGATAATTAATGTGGTGGGGTGATTATATGGTCTTTAAAAAAATTCATCCACACAAAAAAATTATATGTTTCAATCATTTTTCCCTTGACTTATATGATTCGATAATATTTTAATTTTGGGTTTTCACAATGGTAACTAGTTTTTTCCAACATATTTAATCCATAAAGTGTAAAATTAAATGGACCTTTTTAGTTAGTTTCTAAACAATGATTATATGTATTATTTATAATATGTAAAATAAAATATATTTTTAAAAAGTAATTTTATCAAAATAATTTGTAACTTATAATAACAATATTTTTACTTTAACAATGTTAACAATGTTATTAATATTTAAAGTTAAATATATTAATTAAAAAAGAATAATTGTTCCTTTAATTTAATATAGTTAATATTTATTAGTTTTTAATAATCACATGGAATAATATTATATTATTACTTATTTTAAATAATTTAATAAAATATAATTTATCATTAAAGAAAATTAATTATAATGTTTAGTACATTAATTTAAAATAAATATAAAAATTTCAAGACATGGATGGTATTTTAAATTTTTTAAATCCTTTTTAACATGATATATTAATTTACAAAAATGAAAATTAATAATTATTTCATTTCACTTCACATTTAATATTTTTTTATCAATTATTTAATTTTATTATTAACATAATAAATATAACCATAGAAAATGAGTTTATTTTAATTTAATTATTCCATCTAAAAAGAAATACAATAAATAATCATTAATAAAAAATAATGTATGGGGAAAATTATTTTTATAAGAGAACCTTTATTAATTATTTCAATATACCGAATCATTATATATATTAAAATATATGAAGGTATTTTACTTCTTTTTTCTATACATAACATATTTTATGTGTCATAATGAAATGAAATAGGAAATTAACATCTATAATTATTATACATTGATGAAATTTTATGGAATAAAATTTAAAAAATGATATAATATTTAATTTATTTTTCCATATTATCTTATTAGTTTGACATTATAGCAAACCCATTTTTACCCTAACCATTGTAATAAATTTTTACTACCTTTGATATTCATTTTGTTAAAAGATTTAGATGAATTTATTAGATAATAGAAATGATTTTAATTAAAAATATTGAATCCATTTTTAAAAATTCACTTCACATATGTGATCCAAATTAAAATATAATTAGTGATAAGAAAACCAGGTTTGATTGATTAAATGATCAAAAGTTTATAATATTTTTATTTCAAAATTCTATAAGAAATTTATTACAATGACTTAAATTGGATTAATTGATATAATATTTATCTAATTTTACATTAAAAATAATTTTACTTTTATAAAAAAAATCATTTTATAAAATTTAATTTTATTTAATATTCATTAGAAAACAAAAACATTAATAAAAATCCCAAAAATTTATCCTATGATAGTTTTTATTCATTAATTTAAATAATTATTTTTATTTTTTCAAATGAATTTACTGAAAATTTATAAATTAATTTTAAATCACACTTTCAAAGAATGACTGAAACTTGTATTGATTAAAACATGTGTTGGATAAATCATAAGCTACAAATGAAATTTAATTAATTAAAAAAAATTAGAGACATTGGGTGTGATATTTTACAAACATTTATTAAATTTCATTAGCAAAATTTAAACAAATCTTGAAAATAATTAATATTACCATGTGAAATTACATTATTGAAAAACCCTCATTGAGAAAAGGTAATAAAAGATTCTCTAAATTAAAGAGATAAAGATGTAAAATATTCATATGTAATAACACATAAATAATATTAGACATTGGATAAAATTTTTGGGAGGTGAAATCAATGAAATTGATTAGAATATTACATGCAAAAGATTGTTAGAGAGTGATAAACATTATTTATCCTAAGAAATTGGGTGATCCAGAGAAGGATATTGACCACAAAACCACAAACTATATAGTTAAAAAAAATTTCACAAATATAATTAGAAATTATGGTCATAATTTAATTTTTTTATTTCAATATAATTTTTCAAAATTTTTATTAATTTTCATGAGAATAAGTGCATACATTATTTCATTGAATTTTGTTTGCACAATCTCATCATTGGTTATTCCTTGATCAATTCTTAATTAATTGCATACTCCCGGAATGGAATGTTCAAAATTTATTTTTCAATTCCAACACCAAAAAATATACTTTTAATGGATTATATATCCCATTAAAGTTGGTTATGTATTTCTGTTATTATAAAACAAATTTTAATAACCAATTGAATTTTCATTGGTCATCAAATATTCATAAATATTTATATACTGAAATAAAACACTCATATCTTAAATCATGTCCAATGTTTAATAGAAACATTTTAAAAATGTTAATATTTATGATCCTTTTAAAAACAATAGAATTGAAAACTAATTAAATAAGTTCATAGAATTTTGATAATGAGCATTCCATTTTTCCTGAACCAATACATACAACTCTCTAAAAATCACATACCAAACATGTGAATATCTTCCTCATGTAATAATTTGAATCATTTTAATATCCAAAATTACCAAAAATGATTATCACCTAATCCGATATTCATTATAATAAAACAACAATTGATGGCTATATTCCTAAAAATAAAACATTTTTTAAACTTAATCATTGATATTAATAATGATTTTTAAAACATTAATTCATCTGTTCAATGGTATTCAATAATACCTAATTCACATTATCCATAACAATTATTTAATTAACCAGACATCAATTTCTTGACATCATGAAAATATAAAGAGTTATAATTCCACCATAATGTTTATCTACAAATTTAAATTTTTTATTGAATCACTTTTCTAGGTACCATTCAACACATTCATTAAAATCCTTTATGAAATAGTATTGATGTAAAATCCGTAGTGGTACATTCATTCTAATAACCACTATATAATTGATAAAAAATTAAAATTATGTAATTTTTTAACATAAACACAAACATATTATTCATTCTGCATTCTGTATGTCAATAAAATATTCTCAACCATGATGACATAGCTTCTTATGAAGTTCAATACCTTAATTCTGGGGACATTTTTATACATAATTCTTCATCTCAATAAAATTGAATAATTGAACATTTATAACTTCTTAAAAAACATTTTAATCATGATCATATATTAAATTATCTATATAAATATAATAATATAATTTTTCTTTTATGTATGTCCCCTGAAGTTTCCTTCAACCATTATCAAGTGTCGAAAAATCATTATTTCACTTATTCATTTTATACATATTTTTCCTAACCATCCAATTATTTATTTATTCCCATAGAGGACTTTATACTTATAAAATTGTTTCATCATATTTGAAACATATTATTTTATGTCCTCATAAAATGTAAATTCATGGGAGAGTAGTTTTCTTCAAATTATTATCATAATTTCATCAATGAAATGATCATTATTAGTCTTTAGATTTGGTGCATTGATACAGTTCCTATTCATTACAATAGATGTCATTTCTATAAAATAGAATAAATTATATTAGATCATAAAATCATGTAAAAAATTTATTCTTCCTAAAAAGGTAAAACAATATTCGTAAATTTAAAAATATATGGATATATAACCTATTAATAATAAACTTAGTTTCATTTTGGATATCATTACGTTCAAATATGTCAGATTTTTTTGTAAATAAACTTTCAAATATCATAAGTATCTTCTCTGAGAGAGTCGTACTAGTTTCACAGTAAGGCCCATTTTCGTGTAATAGTTATTTATGATGTTAATTCCAAAGCAAATATTTGATGTATTTTTTCACTATGATTCCTCTATTAAAGAACCAGAACCTTTTTTATTATATATATATATACATATGGTTTTATTTCTATAAAAACCCATGTAATACCTATCTTAAATATCCACATGATGTTCTTATATACTTGTTCCTAAACTATATCATAGGATTATATTCCCTATTTTTATCAAACTCTACTTCCCAATGATTACACTAAACATACTCTAATACCAAATTTAAAAACCTATCACTAGTAGAGAAGAGGCGATACCTTACTATTCTATATTTTCATAGATACTATGGGTTGAATACAGAAGGACTCATAATTTTTGTAGTTTTAGAGAACAATATTAAAAATGAGACCCCTTTTAAATTAGTAAAATACAAAATAAAAATTTAAAAAATTGAACAAAATTATCAACATCTAAGAAAATTGATGAAAAAGGTTCATATTCATTACTATGGGGAAGGGGAAAAATAATGGTGAGAACAAATTATTATTATGGTTTTTGTATATAAAATTATAACAATAATCAATAATCATAACAAATATGGAAACAAAAATTATTAAATAGAAATTCCATTTAAATAACATGAACGCCCGAAAAGAAAATTAATAATTAATATGACAAGGAAAATTAATTAATACTCAAGTCATTCCATCAAAAAAATGAAAATGAAATGTATACATTTATAATATTATAGCGAAAATATCATGGGTAATAATAAATATATTTTTAATGAAATAAATTCTTAATACTTTGATTTTATGTCTTAGTTACATGATACGCTTACTAATAAGTTGTTTCGTATGGTGGTTTAAACGTTTGGTAGAAACTCATTTAATTTAGCCAACAGATGTTTCTGAGGAGACCTACTGATGCATTGAAGATATATTAAATTATGGGACCCACATACAAATATAGGTCCACCTCATTAATCATATATTAGATAACAAATTTATTTCATTAATCACTATTTTTTAAAAACAACTATACATATAGGATAAAGGAAACAGATTTATCAATATTCCCCCATTTAATCATATAACATTCTTTCAAACACCGTATATAAAATCTATGTAAGGATTAGAAAATAATCATATACATCACACATTAATATGTATATTTAATATAAATGTAATTTATAAAGAAAAATGATAAGAAGAAAGTGTTTTTTCTGATAAATTTAGGAATCTAAAAATAAAGCATGATGGCACAAAAACCATTACCACTTTGTAGTTTTCAATTTAAATCCCCATGGATTGAATGATTAAAATTGAAACATAATATATAATTTCTTATCAATTAATGATGAAATTACATTTCATATGGTCACTATATACACCATAATAAAGATAATTATTGCATAATAACAAATAAGCCTTTATGGAATTTCAATTGAGATGAAATTCCTTATATAATGCTTTATTTTGGTTGAATGTGATAAATCCTCGTGTTTAATGTTTTTAACAGTTCATTAAAATTCAATATAAACATAATAAAATTTATAGAATCATATATGATCCTTTTCAAACATTTTACATACCATTTGATAAAAATATGTCATTATTTTCATAGTTTCGGGTTTTAATTACCTTATTATCTCATGAATTATTGATTAAAATTTATATTATTTCATACATTTCACAGTTTCATATTCCAATAAATAATAATAATGTAATAATTATCATTTTTTTAATAATTTTACATTTAAAACTAATCTTGGATTGTGGTTATAAAAAATGAATCTTGTAATAATAATGGTGAAGTTATCTCATACGTACCCAAGAGTTACATATCCTTTTCTAATTGTTATTTTGTAATGGATATATTTAAGATTATACATTTATACAATGGTTATAACATATAATATATACCTTATTATATAAATTTATTTATCTTCTTTTCGGTGTGGTGATGAAATGATTGTCACATTGCTTCATAAAGGAAATAGTCAGCGCTTAGAAGGAAGATGTCGTCATCCTTAATGGAATGGTATGAAAGAAAATTTAATATATATTATATTTAGATAATTATATTTATATGATTAATATCATAATTAATTTATTTATATCATATATAATCATTTAATTTTATCTTCTCTCCCCTTCTATGTGATGTGACTATTAAAGATGAATAATATAGCTTCATGAGGAAGTAGCCTACCGTACACATGATAAACATTATAATATATCTTATGGAATTGAAGATAAAAATTAAAATATTTTATATAATAAATATATTTTTATAACTGTATTTTAAAAATATATATATAAATTGTGTCCCTCATCATACCCAACCATGAATGGTGGTAATGGTAGGACAAATGACATCAGTTTATGGGGAAGTCGTCCACCGTATACACAAATGAATATTTCATATCATATTTGGTTGATATGTATAATTTTTTAGGTAATTACCAAATTATAAAAACACCATTGTATATGGAATATACTGACAATATTATATCACCCTATTATAATGTGAATTGAATATAGTTTACAAGGAAATACTATAAAGACACACAATGTATATTGTTACCTCTTTATCAGGTTCCTCCTTAGGTTTCTAATAATTCATTAAAAGGTTATCATTTTGAAGAAAAACTTATTTAATATTGGTATAGTTATTTTTTTATATTATTTGTGTTAGTCATGGATAACCAATGAGGTATAAAGTTATGAATAAATGAGAGGAGTGAATATTTTTTTTTGTTTAAGAGGAGTAACATTTTTTAAATACACAAATTATTCACTATTTTGGGGAAAATATTTCCTAATGTGGTTATAATAATTATATTTATTTTTTGGAGGGATTATATGGTTAATCAATAAATAAAAAACATAATAAAATACTTTTTTATTCGTTTTTATTATTAAATTCTATAATTCCATTATTTACTCCATTTTGGGTTTTCACTATTGTTACTAATAATTCTATACATGAAATTAATCCTTTAAGAATATAATAAAATAAAAAATGTTAGATAATTGGAAAAAAATATAATATATATCATATATTATATAAAAAAAATATATCTATGTAGAAATGTTGTTTACCACAAGAGAATATAATTTGGAAAACACAAATTTCATCCTTAATTTCATTAACAATATTTTTACTATTTACGGAATAATATATTCATTATAAAATAATATTTGTTACATTGACATTACATAGTATATATTTTTTATCCTTTTATAATAACTTGTATAAAAGTTGGGTTGTTAGTGATTTTAAATAATTTACTAAAATATAATTTGACAAAATATAAAATGAATGTCAGTATTGAAATTACTTATTCATGTTGATTTTTAAAATTTTACGATAATTATGGGGTTAGAATATAATATGTTCAGACATGTGTAAAATGATAAATTCGTCCACAAAATAAATTTAAAACAATAATTATTTTATTTTACATAACTTTTCAAATTTTTATTATGATTTTTTATTTTATTTTTATCTAAATAGTTATTGGAATGTCGTTTATTATGAATTTAGGGTTATTAATTCTTATCAGAAAAGGAAATAAATTTTCATCATAATAAAATAGTTTATCATTAAAAAATATAATTATAATCAAACACACATTTTTTTGTACCTATCCCAGAGCATTATAGCTATTAAAAGAAAGTAAGTTACTTTTCTTATTTATATTTACCAAACATATTATATAGATTATATTCCAATTAATATATAAATAAATTTTCATATATCATAGAATTTGATTTATGTGTTTTAAATTAATAAATATAATAAAATTTGGATAATTTTATATGTAATTTTTATTCTTATCTTATTAATTTAACCCAAAGATAAACTCGTGTTACCTTGAACACTTTTATTAATTTTAACTCCATGTATTATTAATTTAAGTCAAAAAAATTGTTAGAATCATTATATAATATAAATTACTATGATTTGAAATATTGAATCGATATTTTTGAATTAAAATAAAATAATTGGAACAATTTTAAATACAATTATTTACCAGTATTTGATGACAAAAGGGGTTTAATTGAGATAATTTTAAAAAGATTATAATTATTTAATATCAAAATTAAATAATATAATTACTCTAATAGCCTTATTTTTATTTATTTACATAAAAATTGAAGTAATTTTAATTCAAAACCAATTGTAAAAAAATTTAAATCATTTAAATTAAATAATTTTACCAATTATAAATATTTATTAAAAATTTAATCTTTTTTAAAAAATGAACAAAAAATCACTCTATGATATTATTGGTATTATAATTTAAAAATATATTTTCATTTTTTTGAAAATAATTAAATAAATGTTAAAAACTTATTTTAGATCATCTGTAAAATGAATGATAAAACGATGTTTGTCTTAAATCTTATATGCCGTGCATCACATGTAAATGAAAAAAAATTTACATATTATTAAATAAATATATTTTAAATAATTGGTATATTACTACTTTATAAGAGATATATCTTTTTCCCTATGTAAACTATGAATTTTCAATTTTTATATTTTATCGTTGTATAATGTAATGGAATTATTGTAATATAATGGGCATTGAAAAATGTCATTCTCAACACTTAAAAAAGTTTTATTCCAAAACCCCCTCACAGGACCCCAAAATTTCATTTTTATATTGAAACAAAATAATTTAAAATATCTTTTAATCATCCTTTACATAAATAAGCTTCTATTTACCATAAAATATTCTAATTTAAAAAAATTTAGAGAATCATTGAAGAAAATTTCAAGGATCTCAAAACGGGTTATCATTTTATTTCTAATGAATTATCCTTTATATCATGAAATTTAATTATTACTTTTATTACTAAATATATATACATATATGAATAAGAATTATTTCTATACTATTGTTAGTATGTTTTTATAATTATCATTAATATCCTTTATTCCCATCCCTCAATAAATAAAATAAAAAATCGTATGTTTTGGAAGACTACAACCTCTACTGAGTAAACATTTTTATCATCATTACTATTTTTCATGGATTCTTCTATGATTTTTTTAATGTAAAAATATGTGTTTTATTAATTTTTAATTTTTTTATTGAAAAAAACATGGAGACCTATTTAAAATATACACCATTTATAACCATTATATTATTAAACATCTAAAAAAAGCATACTATGAGGAAAAAGATCTATTCATTAGATAAAATATATTTATAACAATTATATTATTATGATTATTTCCATAATTAAGATATATCACACTAATGTAATGAAAATAATACTATTTTTCTCTTGGTATATTGGTATTATTGTTTATCCTATTCCTAAATACCCATTAAATTTTCAAACATTATTGTTTAGGTAAATTTTAACACCCCCTTGAATAATGTTATAAAATAATATCACTGATTTATATAAAAATAAGAAAACTGATAAGAAATGATATACATGGGAAAATAATGTTTTTTATTTTCCAAATTTGATAACAAAAATTAAATTAATCCACTAATATAGAACTCCACTTATGATATGAATCAAAGAAACATGATCATCACCATGTTCAACTTCCTCGAGTATAAATAAATCTCTCATTGGAATGAAATTATATCATAATAAATAAATTTATTTAAAACATCTAGTTACCTTAATGATCTTGCAATTTTGATCTTTTGGATATTAATGAATACATATAATGTTATCCTGAGACCAGTTCAAAATTATCATGATTAGTCACTCTTGATAATGGAAATAAATAATAAATAATTGAGTTGTTTTAAATGTTGAATAAAAATGGAAATATTAATTAAAAAGTTTAATAAATTATTGATTAAAATTTTTATTGTTTCTATACATGATGTTTGAGATAATTTCCAAAAAAATAGATAATATATAAGAGTATTTAGATCACCATTTTCTAATTTTTAGATATGATTCATATTCACCACTTTTATTTTTTTTTGATTATGAATATGAATGAATTTAGTTTTCAAATTAATTAAATGATATCAATTGTAATTACTAATCCATATCATGTTCTACCTCACATTTATTTTGAATTCAAAACCATATGATTCTATAATCCTTCTTTTTCGCTAAACCCCATATTATTTTAGTTATTATATTAAGAATTATATTTATACATTTGGTTACATAGACCATAATATATTACACTAAAAATTATCTTCATATAAAATAATAATTAAATTTTAAATAAAAATAAACTATAATGATGAAATTATTCCTCAATAAATATATCTTTGTTGAAAATAAACCCCAACCACTTTAATAAAGGTTTCCCAAACTATTCCATAATTTATCATTCATAATATGAATTCCTTTTAACTAGAAATGATTAATTTTGTTTTTTCAAGTTATCTATATATTTTCCATATCTCATTTTCAAAATAAATTTTCCATTTTTGTTGTAAACATCATTAAATGTGTTTTAAGACAAAAAATAAATAATCTAAAAGAACCCACATTTTATTTATGTGGCATAGTATACATTTTTCTCATTTTCAATACCTTATTTTGTTCTGTATATTACAAATGTAATATATGCGTTACTCACAATGTTTCTAGTTTATTATACATTTATTTTTTTGTGTGGAAACATGGTTTTCATTCCCATTGAAATTAACAGTCTTATGAAAACCCAAAATCATAAAGATTTTTGATTTTTGATTTCATGAGAAGTGGCACTAACATAAAACATTTTTTTACTAGCAATAGAAGCATGAAACCCTCGTTATAATATAAAAAACCATAATTTTTTGAATAAAATAATTAATAAGTTATTTCCTCTATTAAAATACCTTATAATTGTATTAAAATGTATCACCAATGAAGTTTAATTGTATAATTGTGTTCCACCTTGATCAATCTGATGAATTTTTCAAAATTATTACTCATCTATCAAAATGTATGTTTATTAATTAAAATATTAATAACAAATTTGATTCAATTAATTTATCTCTTGGGAATACAAATGGAGTAGAATTTGGTTATTATTCGAGACAATATTATGAAACACACATTTTTCATGATTATTAACATGATGATTCTTTATAAATGGTTTTCTTTTCCATATGTGTCTCATGTATGCATTTACATATTATGATTTTGATTATGTGATGGGATGTCCTATAAATATATTGACGTCTAATTCATTAGGTAATGTGATGAGCTATGAATTTGGATTTATAAAATATATACAATGTATAGAGACCCAGTATTAGTGTATATATATGTTACCTAAATTTTTTAGAATAAATAAAACAATATAAAAACAAACACCTGAAGACCGTGTTAGTCTTCTACCTTTTGAATGATGGTAACATGAACACTAATAAATTAGTTATCTAAATTATCTACCACTAGGATATTCTTAAGAATACCCCTTATAAACATCAATAAAAATACAAATAATTATAATATTAGAGAAAGGTAACATACAAATAGGTGACCTCTGATGCATAGTAAGGGTAAAAATGGAAATATGTATGGATAAACATGTGTATTGGTGTATGAGAACATGATCATTACATTTTAATACCTTAACCTACATTTCAATGTTCATAAATAAGAATCATAAAATAAATATTAGATGATAGTTAGACATTAATTATAAGGAAATAGAGAATAGACACCATGAAAGAAAAACATATGAATAAAATATGTAATTTTAGAAAACCTATATGTATATAACATGATTTATATAGTATTCAAGGAATCGATTCTATGACCATCATGGTTGTATGGGTTCACTATTTATACCATCTTATTAGTCCTAGTTCACACTTATGGAAATCTAGTATCATGGATTCACTTCTCATACCATCATGATATTCATGGTTAACTCGCCTACCCATTTTAATACTCGAGGTTCACTCCCAGGACCGTATTAATATAAATCATTAGATATAAATCATTAAAAAACTAATTGGAGTGATATATAGGTCCCACCCGTATCATAAATAAATAATACAAACATGTGCCACAAAATCATAAAAATAATAACATAACCCATAAAAATAAATGGGCATCATATATATGTATTCATATAATAACATTTGAAAAAATATACAGGATTCTAAAAAAAAATTAAAATGCATAACCTGTGGAGAGCAGAGAGTTTCAAAATCCTATATCTTGTGAAAGAGAAATGTGATTCGTAAACAACACACCATCAAATCATATAACATTAAGAGAATGAATTTGAATTGAAACATTTAATCATTTTCCTAGAAAGGTATGAGTAAAACCAACAGATGTGATCTTATATGGGAAATAATTATGAATGAACTTTTAAAAAAATCTTATTATGAAAATATCCTTTCATTATAAAAAATTCATTTTTACAAATTTAAAAATATAGGAAAATTTGTTTTTTAAATTAAACCTTAAAACATATAAAAATTAGTGAAGGGATTTTGAAAACCTATATCCTAGATAAAAATTTTAAAATATATAATGAATTATTAAGAACAATAGGATCACAATTTCTATTAAAATAATTTGATAAATTTTAAAGAATGCTTGAATTTTTTAACGATTTCATTGAAGATACATGAAGAACATATAAATAAAGAATAAAAATGTTTTGGAAAACATTTAGTTGAAAATACACTTAGGAATTGTAAATAAATCTTGAGAATGATTTGAAAATCTTTTTTACATGAATAATTAGTAAAAAAACATGAAATGATTTTCAAAAACCATTGAATGGAAAAATACTACAATAAAATATAAATAAAGAAACAAAATTTTTCAAAACAGTTTATTTAGAAATACAATAAAAACATATATTTAAATATTTTTTTTAATAAATATGTATATAAAAATGATTTTATAACATATAATGAATGAATGAAAATTTTTTGAAATAGTTTTCATGTGAGAACTTATGAATGATGCTAGAAAATGTTTTGAAAACCTCCTTTTCCTTGAAACTTATAAAAAAAGTTCAAAACCATTTTCATGATATATAAATAAAAACAATATTTTTCTAAAATATTTGGAAAATATTTTATTTTATAAAAAATATTTAATATATTAAAATGAAACATAAATTTAATTGTGTTACTAATTGTAGGTAATTATGTATGTTCTGAACATTTTTTTTCACCGTAAAAAGTTTTGAACAATTTCTCGATTCATAAAAATGATTATATTTTAGAACACGTTTTTAAGGTAAAACATGGGTAAAGATTTAATTTAATAATAAGTGGATAATATTATAATATTTAGGAATATAAATTATTAAAAATGGTATTTATGGAACACATATTTCTGACTGAAGTGAGAAGTAAATTCAGACATTAATAAAAATAATTTTTTGATCTTATTATATACCAAAGAGTGAAAAATGGCTTCATTAAATGGATATAGCATTAATAACTATATTGTAATCAAATTACATATAGTTCATGAAGGATTTGTCTTAATATTTAATCAATGAAAGAATAATCATAAATAATCATCATTAACGATGAGATTGTTTCTATATACTCTTTCCACATGGTAACATTAATTCATACTCATCATGTAAGATAATGAAATCACATAATTATTTAAATATCATTATAATAATTAAATTCAAGCTATAATATTTTTCATGTAATAAGATACACCTCTTAGAGTAATTTTGTTGAATAAACAACTACGTGTCTCAAAGAAGGAAAATTGATACAAAAATTCTTATAGATTTTGTAACATTTCAAAAATTATTAACATGGAAAAAAGAAAATAAAATGGATACGTAAATACCCATATAATTATTAAAAATCAATTTAATAGATTCTCGGGTAGTATTTACACTATAATAATGAAATTATAGGTGGATATGTCATCAATATAATGAAAATAAAATGGGAGATGAAATTTCCATTCCTTATATCTTAGATCCCCTCGAAGTAGAAAATTCTTTTGATATAATATATTTATGTTTATTATAAATATTTAAAATAAGAATATTTTTATATCTAATACCACATATTTTTTTATGACTTTATGTTACTCATTTTTAAATAAATGTATGTTAATGTTTCACATAGGGTAATATTCACTTTGCTTTTTGTTTATGATAGAATTCATCATATCTTTTGAACATATACAAAATTTTGATTTAAAGAATTAAAAACATAATTTAAATATAATTAATATTCATTATATTATTAATATAATATTTAATATAATTTATATGTTTGAAATGGAATAGAAACATCAGGATGAGGATTGGCCGTATATATGCACGAACATTGTTTCTATATTATAGTAGTATTTTAAGAAAGAGATTAAATAACATATATGTATATATTTTTATATATATATTTATTATATTAGATTTATTATATAAGAAATATCATGTATTTTCACTAAATATATCTATAATACTTTCTATGTAGCGTGTGAACAAATTATATCGCTTTGAGCCGGCAGTAGTCGACAATTTAGCTAAAAAACTATTATATTTACACCAAATGGAAAGTATAAAGATAAGTGTTATAAATGGTTTATATAAAACCAAATACATAATATATATATTACATAATATATAAAAATATAGTCTCTATCATATTTTCTACCATGATATGCATTAAATGAAAAAAATGAATTGTCATTGTTTTATGAGGTAGTAGTTCATTGTACATGTAAATAGAATGTATGTTACCAATTAGATCAAATATTGTATAATTTTATATTGTAAACACTACATAAATAAATAATATTATATTTATTATACTATTTATTGATAAAAACATTGTATAAGAGGAGTTTTTGGGTTATATAATTGAAATAAAATAAAATAACATGAAGAATAATGTTACATTTTCTTTAGGTAACACCTTTTGATTTTAACCAAAGGGATTCAGTAGATTGATTTATACCCAACCGGAGGCATATATCATTTGTGGAGTAGTTTTTAGGAGTTATTGTGATGATATTGGTTGATCTAATGTTTCCTGAGAGGTGTGAGGAAGTGTGAGGATTATAAGTCTATAATGTGGGGGAAGATTGGCACTCTTGTAAATTTGGGGAATTGGAATTCCACCCTTGCTTTCCTAATTGAATGTGTATCCAATAATGGTAAAAAGTTAATAAGAGTTACTATAATTTAGAAATATGTACATAAAATTTATTTCCGATATGCTTCTAAGACATTTATGCTCTTGTGCTTAAGGTTTAGTTCTTAGTTATGTATAATTTTTCCTTAATCAATGTAGTTATTTTTAATTACTTTAACTAATATTTCATTTATGAAAATATTTTTATCATATTAGAAATAATAAATTTCTCTTATTACAAATATGGATCCCATTTTTCTTAATTCCAATAAAATGTGAGGAAGATATTAATTTATATTTAATCATGTGGTCGGGTCGACAACGTATGTCTTAATATTAAAAACGTTCAAAAGATTGCTATATATTTATATTCTATTTAAAGATAAAAGTTATAATAGTGATATAAAATATATTTGTTTATAAAAATATTGTCAAATTAATCATTAAATCCAATTTAAAAACTCATTGTATGTATAATATAAATTATACTAAAAATGAAATATTGAGGTGAAATACAGTATTATTAACTATTCAATAAAAAATGAAACTTCATAATAAATACCAAAATTTAACTATAAAAAAATTCCTATATTTATATTTCATATATGAATGTTATTCTAACATATTAATTCACTAAAAGATCTAAAAATTGTATTTAAAATTGTTTCTCCATAAAAATTCTGTAAAAATGCCTTAACAAAAATATTTGATTTTAAGCAAAAAATTGACTTTGTTATTATGTTATTTATATAAAATATATTGGTTTAATGTAAAAAATAATTGTTTTAATATATAAAATATATAATAAAATAATATCATTCAATAATTTTAATTATTTTAATTTATTAGGGTAAAATAACTTTGTAAACATAAAATTAATAATATTTTCTTTTATATTCAATTAGTTTTAATAAAAATTTATAATTAATTGGTAACCTATGAAATAAAATATAATATAGTTAATACTATAATATTATATTAAATTTTTATCATGTATATTATTAAATAATAATATTTTAATAATTAATTTTTTTCAATAACACTTGGTCTTGCGTGTTACACAAGACATCAAAGAATGTTAGTTCTCCATGTAATGTACGATAAACACGATGATAAGTTTATAAAAATAAAAATTTTGTTTGATGTGGTGCATTATTAACATGGTGTTTTATTTATCTTAATCTATACATGGTGCCTTAATAAAAAAATAAAATATATTATGTTTTTAATGAATTCAATAATATAAAAAAATTAAAATAAATAGAAAAAATAGATCACAAAATCATCTCGATTATATTATACCCCCCACCTAAAATACTGCTAACCATAAAAATTATTTTGGTGTATCAATGGATTATAATTTAATATTCATTTAATAGAAACTTTTGTCGTTAAAATTATCACTAAAACAACCTTTTAAAAAAGAAATATGGAATCATAAATATTATCCATAATAACACATTGATAGGATTCCACATAAGAGAACATAGGTGGAACATCCACACATGGACATAGAAGATAAATACTACTATTATATTTTGGAGGAGATTATAGAGATCTTGGTTGAGAGTAGGCTAAAAATAAAAAATCTATAATTTTCTGATTATCTAGGGGTCATTAAATTCATTGAAAACAATTATTATAGGATAAATTTTTTGGATTCAATATCCATTCCATGTTGTTGAATAATTATCTTAAGAAGTTATACATTAATGATTTCCTTTTTATTCATAAATAAATATATCTTTTTTGCGTCTTAACTAATTTTCACTTTAACTCTTTCTTCAAAAACTAAGGAAAATTTATCATTCTTTAAGAAATATATGATCATAAGATCAATGATAATTAATAACATCACTCTTCTATTACTATCAACACATGTTTTTTATTGTATTTTATCCAATATATATAATCCTCATATAGTGAAATAATTAATTAATCTGGAAAACATGATATAATGTTTAACTTAAACATTCCGCAAACAGTTAACAATATAACTAATCCAAAATATGAAAATTAGCTTCTATTAAATCCTACATATATCATAATGTAGCTCTTGGTTGTCATATTCCAAATATGTGAATACATTCATCAGGTATTCTCTTAAAAAATGGTAATGACCTAAATTAATATAAATAATTTTGGAAAACATTCAATCCTCTTTATTCTGAATGTTACATGATTTGATACATAAATCCATGAATTTTTAAACATAATATGTTATGTAATAGACCAATTTATCAAAAAATAAATAATCAAATCTAGGATAATATATACTATAAGCATTACTTTGTCGAAATAAATCATTAATGTAACCGTGAGAAACAAAATTTACTCAACATCCTGATCAGATTAAGGGTTTTCTTCCCATAATTAAAATATTAATTCTATATGACTTCATCACCATTCAACATAAATATTCAAATCCTTAATGAAAAATTAAATAGAAAATACATATAATTTTGATGATTTATATAACAAAATATGGGAATTTCAAAACATAAACACTTTATTCATCAAAAATGTTTTATAAACCATTACTCAAGATTCATCATTGTATTACTTGAAATTAATTCCTATAATGTGAAATATTAATAATTTCTTAAGGTTCATAAACCTCTATAGAATAATTAATGGTATGTCTAATGTAAAAAAAATTTGAATAACATCACATACATTTAACATATCATTTTCGGTTACTTTAACATCATAAGGAAAACCAAAACTCAAATCACCATCTTGTTTCTCTATTTAATATTTCCATTTGGAAAATCAATTTCCAAAATTCCCATAATTTTAATATATGAAATATTAAATGTTATTAATTTTTTTCCTAGTTCTCTCCTTTAACTATAAGTAGAAATCACAAGGTGAGAAAAAATAATCACAGATAAAAATCACATGATCATGAAAAATTACTTATAAGTTGTCTAAATCGTGACACCCTCCTTAAAATATAACACCTTTTTTTCCACAGTCCTTAATAGTCAAATAAATTTTAAATCCTTATTGATTATTTGTAAAATGATTGTTAATTTATGAATCATATCCACTAGGAGTGTCAATCCAAGTTTTCATCAAGGCTCGTTGTCATGTTCCAAATTACCTCGATTCAAGACTGAGATATATTGTCATAGTTGTTACCCCTAGGTAAATCTATTCTAGATCCACATCCAATTGTAGTATAGATACATAGAGATATTTCTAAGAATTTAATTGATCAATAATTCTCTAAAATTCCCTTAAAATTTCAAAATTGTTTATTCATCCTTATTATTATATATAGAGACACCCATAGACATATCACTACAAATATACATATATATGTCACTAAGGTATTATAACCATAAAATCAGAATTTTAACTAAACCTTTTCTATAATACTAACTATATAGATTGAGTAATAACATATATATAAATTACATTACTTCATAGCATACATAAAACAATATACATACACACTCTGAAAGACCATATTAGTCTAGTACCCTTGGAAACATGGACACATGAACATTAATACATAAGTGAGACACATTTTCTCCCACTAGGTTGTTCTTGACTATCACCCTTCTATGTAATGGGATGCATAATAAGTATCATCATATCCTAGAGGAAAGGGAACAATAAAAATGGTTGGATTAGATGCTTTGTCGAGCTAAAAAAGGGAGAAAAATATGCATAAACATGTGATTAGTGGAATCAGAATGTGATCATAACATTTGAATATCATACCCTATATATCAAATATCGTAAACATGAATCATGGAATGAGGCTTATATGTTCATAAGAAATTAATTATAAGGAAATAAAGAACATAATATTTGATATTAAAACATAGTAAAAAAACTATGAATTTTATAAAAAACATAACCATATAATATGATTTATGTAGTATACAAGTCACTACTACCAAGTACATCTTTCTTTTATGAGTTTAATCCCAATAAAGTATTGGTAGTTATGGTTTACTCTCATTTCCATCTCAGTAGCTTGATTTCTTTCTTCATACCATCTTTGTAGTCATCGTTCACTCCCATGACCATCATAGTAGTCAAAATTCCCTCCCAATAATATATTAGTCATTATCTTGAGATAAAAATCATTACCCAAATTATTTTTGTAGATCTTGGTCCCACCCATCCCATTAATGAAAACATACAAAAATTTTCCGAAATATCACACACAAACATAACTTCACTGATGAAATTAAAATGTTATCATAAACAAGTAATAATATCATAGCATGTGGAAACAGATAAAGGTTTCATAATCATTTCCTAATATTCATGACAATTAAAAATATTCGGGTTACAAAATAATATAACACAAGTAATAGAAACTAGTCTCATAAGAATCATGGCATAAAAACCTAAACCATTCAAATAAATAATATAAAATGAATCATGGAATAATTTTCCCATAAATGAATGAGTAACACAAACAGATGTCATCTTATATAGAAATTGTTTTTTGGAATAAAACATAAAATAATATAATTTTAAAAATATTAGGAAAACATTTTACGTTAAAAAATACGCCATTAATAATGTAAAAGAGGCTCCAATAAAATTACTATAATGATAGGGGTCAATCCATATGTTCTGAAAATTTATGTTTTTCGTAAAACAATTAAAAACATTCCTCAAAAAGAAAATGATTACTATTTTCTTATAAAAACCCATTTTGTAATGGTAAAACACTGGTATAATTTTCATTTAAATACAATTATAGAGTATTATAATATTATTTGGAAATATTTTAAAAAATATGCTTATGTATGTACACATATTTCCAATCGGAGAGAGAGGTAAATTCAGACATTGTTTAAGAAAATTCTTGAAGTTATTATTTAACAAATGAAGGAAGCATTGTACAATTATAAGAGATAAATATAATAAACATAGGCTATGATAATTCTCTATTTTTCTTGAGAGTTGGATAATAATATTAAATCAAAAAATGAATAATCATTAGCAATCTTGAGAAATTATTTTATTGATTCAATAAATTATTACATTTCTGTATCATTAAATCACACCCCTATTTAAGAAAATTAAATTAAATAAAGATTAATAATAAATAAAATAATTATATTCAAAATATAGAAGTTCAAATTTATGAGTATATTCCTTGAAAAATAATGACTGCACATAAGAAATCATGTAACCCCCTGAAAGAAAATTTAGGAAAAACAATATTTCTGATTTGTATACTTTTGAAAAATTAACCCCACGGAAGAATGTTCAAAAAATTAATATATAAATACCCAAATATTTAATAACTGTATACATATAATACATTCATAATTAGTATAAACAAAAAACAAATAAATTTTTTGGTGGATAATTCATGTGTCTACTGAAAATAAAATGATAGATGAGATTCTCTTAACTTATAACCTTACGTTATTTGTAGTAAAATATTATTCCTATATATAAAAATATTAGTTGATAATAAAAATTTAAAAAATAATATTATTATATCTAATAAAATATATGGTTTTATTGTGTATTTACTTTATCCTCATGTTAACAATTTTATGTTACAATTTTTCTTCAGGTAATAATTTGTTTTCACTTGTATTATAATTAGTAATATCTTTGGTCCTTATACATATTTCATTATTTAAATAATTTAAAACCATTTATAATTATACTCTATATTTACTATATTATAATAATAATAAATTATATAATATATAATTAGGATATGGAATACAATGTTCATGGTGACAGAAAGATGTACGTATGTGTGAACATTGTTTCCATTTAATTGTCATATTTAGAGAAAGAGTGAAATTGAAAAATATGTATATAAAAATATATATATATATATATTCCAATAGTATTATTTTAGAATATAGGTTCACTAAAACAATCCTTAATAATTTCCATGTAGTGTGGGAATGAATCACATCGAATTGAGGGTGAGGTATTCCACACAACCTCAAACGATATTATCATATTTATTATGAAACAAAAGTATAATGATATGTTTTAAAAGCATTAAAGATGCATAAATACATAATAAATAATAAATATAAAATATGTAAACATATTTTCAATGAAAATGTCCACCATGAGGTGTGATAAAGGGAAAATAAACAATCATCCATTTGTGAGGCGGTTTTTCACAACACACATAAATTGTATGATCATTACCCATTAGATGGATAAGTGTGTACATGTTGGTAAAAACCATATAATAAAACAATAATATTATATTTTTTATAATTATTTTATACAAGAATGCAATAATTGGATCTGTGGTAGTGGATAATTCAAATAAAATAACATAGCATGACGTAGAATGTAACATCTTTATCTGGTAACACATTTTGGTTTTCCCAAAATGGATTCCTTGGATTATATTATTCCCAAGGTAATGATTAAAGTATTTGGTTAAGGATTTTAGAATATATTTTGGAAGATCATGGTTCATCAAATATGTCTTGGTATGTGTGAGTAATTAGGTAGAGACAATGCCTTTTTATATTAAAGGAGTTTCACAATTTTAAATTTTGTGAATGGGAATCACGCCCACATTTTTCACTTGTAACGTGGATCCAATAATTGAAAATATTATATCAATGTGATTATAGTTTATAAATATACCAAATATATGGATGTTTTATAATTTTATAATTTATTTATCCCCATAATGTTAATGTTTATTTCATAATAATGATTAATTTGATCCTAATATATGTAATTGATTTTTATTACATTCACTATTAATTTTAGTAAAAAATAATTATAACATAATATAAAATATAAAATAAAAATATTTCAAATATGTAATAAATTTTTTATAATTCCAATAAAAAGGGGCTTCATTGATTTTAAATTTAATCTCATCTTCAGGCCAACTATGTTCTTTTTTAGAGTAAATACATTCCACAGATTGATATGGTTTTAAATGAAACATCAAATTGAAATTGATTCAAATGACCTAAAATGTGTCTATTGAATTAAATTGGATTTATTGATATAATTAATATTTTAATCCTATTTAAAACTTTATAAAAATACATAAATAAAATACATGAAAAATTAGTTTTGGACTAAAATTCAGTATTTGTTAATATTCAATAAAAATTAAACCATCCCACAAAATTACAAAAAATTAACCCTAAAATAATTATTATGATTCTAATTTATATATGAATTAAATTTAAATATTATATTTATAAATATATTAAAACAATGGATTTAAAATTTATTCTCTAATGAAAGGTGGTAAAAATGCTTAAAAAATTTGGTTTTAAGCATTAAATTGGGTTTCTTCATATCATATGTTTATAAAATATATTAGATTTATTGAAAATTAATTTAATGAAAATTTAAAATATATATTAAATTAATATTACTCATTAATGTCAACTTATTTAATTAAATTTGATAAAAATAATTGGTGACTGGAAAAATATTAATTTTTTCCATTATATTTAATGAGTTTTCTTATATATTTCTTATTAATTAGTGACATGTGAATTCAACTATATGGTAGTTCATCATATAATCTTAAATTAGATTTTTATTTTATATCTTATTATATAATACTATTTTAATAGAGAATTATTGTTCAGTAAAACCAGGTATTGCATGTAACGCAAGCCGTTGGGGAAACTCAGTATTGCTTGTAACATATGCTATCCTTAGTGATTTGTGTGGAGAAAGGTAAAATTTATGTTTTCTAGTACATGGTTAACTTTATGTTTCATATAAATAAAAGAATACATATTTCTTTAATATGAAATAATATATTTTTATTTTCTTGTGAAAGGTAGAATATTAAAAATAATAAATTAATTCAATAAATAATAATTCAAAAAATATAAGGATATTACAATATGTTATATAATTCGGATATCAATCCACAAAAAATTTAAAAACTCAAGAAAATATTAATAATAAATTAATAATAAATATATATTAAAAACTAATATGGTAAACCATTAATTATTATTACATTTTGAAAGTATATAATTAATGTCTATCAATATTGAAGAGGTTATTTTCAATAAAATCTATTTCATTATATTATATATGTTTTATAAAAAGTATAAATTTTTATAATTTATAATTTAATTTTGAAAATATTAACCTACATTTTGAATTCCTCAGAAAAAAATATTAGGATTATTTTTTTTGATCTTTCTTAAAGAATTAATTTTTAATTGAATATTGCAAATACTACTTTTTCTAATACAACAAAAAAATTTCTGAATTTTATGTTTCTAAATAATTTACATATAAAATTATATATTGAAATTTATAATAAATATATTTAAAATAATTTGATGAATTGGTAAACCCATGATCAACATTTTATACATTTATGCAGTGTTCTTGTGAAAACTATTTTACAACTATTTTGTTTAATTAATCGTAACACGATGAAAAAATATATTATTACATTTTTTAAATAAATTATCTTTTAATTATATAATATAATTTTATTTAATTGAAATCATATATATTGATATCTCAATTTCAATCGAGAATTATTTTTCTTAAAAAATCTACTTTTAAAATGTGTTATTACTTGTTACATGTGCTAATGTTTTGATTTAATTCATTAAATATGGACTCAAAATTTGATAAAATTATTATTATATTTCATAAAATAATGATTTATGTTTTTTATTTGTAAAATCTAATTTTTTCCATAAAATTCCTACTGTTATAATTATTAATAATTTCCTTGACAATGGTGACACTAATATTTTGAAATTATTTTTTTATTAAAATAAATGAAAATACATTGACTAAATTATATATCAATAAATTTATTTACGATCATAATTTTATTTTGACATTTTTGAAAAAATAAATTAACATTAATTTATTTTGAAATCAATTCAAAATTACATTTTGAATCAATAAGGTCCAAAATGTATTTTTTCTACTAAAATTATTTTATACACATTATCTGTTTATATATGAATAATAATTTTAGAATAATATATATTAAATTTCAGTATATAGATGTTATATTTAGTTTTATTACAGTAATATTTAATTAAATTTATTATGTTATATATTTAATGAAACATAAAATAACTATGTTAAAAACATGTTACATATTGTAAAAGTAAAATAAAAAATTTTAAGAAACATAATGGTAAAAAAAATAAAATGATTAAAACATGTAATAAAACACTTGTTTTATCCATTATGGATATAATAATTCTAAAAACTCAATTATTAAAATGATATGGATCGATTTACATTTTAGTTGATTAATGAAATTATTAATTTATTAATTGATTTTCCAAAATTTCTTTTTTCCTCTTTTTAAAAAGGATTTCACTTACACATTATTAAAAACAAAACATTATATAGAATTCCTCATTAATTAACTTACATTTATCTATCCAATTAATCCACTCGAAAAATATTATACCCATTGTCCCTCATATTTAACTATGTAAAATCATTTTTTATGGATCTTCTATAGAAAAATCAAGGTTACAACAACGGTTGAGTGTCAACAACTAACCATGGTAAAAAGTTGTGAGTTTTTTTAAACTTCAATCAATTAACACATGATTAAGATACAAAAAATATTTGTTTTTATAAGGTGTCAATAATAATATATCATTATAATTTATCATTCTCATCTTATATTTCATTATATTCAACGTTATAGTAAATATTATACATCTCATGGGGACATGAGTCCAAAGTTAAACCTGTTGTGATGAGTTTTTTTAACAATAACATTTTCAATATTTTATAATAAATTTTATATTACTATAATCATTAAATATTTTGAAATTATAAAAAATGATGATGTCATATTTTATTACTAAAAACAATTCTTTGGAAATCATATTTCACACTAATTTCCTTTATATTGGAAATTCTATAATTTTGTTAAAATTCAATTTTTGTTAAGAAAACTCCTTATATCCATTAAAGGTTTTTTCACGAAATTAAATGTTTTTACATCCAAAAAATTAACACCATTAAAAATTCTAAAATCACATTTTTCTATACTTATTACTTTATAATCTTATATTAATTTTAAAATAATGGTACTTGTATCTTTGTAATTTTGTTGTATTTCAACAAGTTTAGTTCAAAATATTGAAAAAGATTCTCCATTAAATTAAATTAAATAATAATACTATAAAAAACTATAATTATATAAATATATATATATATATCTTTTATGTGTTCATCATGTTTCAATTATTAATAATTATTTTTATAAATTCAAAACATTCATGGTATTTTTACCTTCTTATTTTGAAAATATTATGTTTTTATCATGTTTTCATTATAACAGATTATTCTCAAATGACAAATTCTGTAATGTATTCTTACTTATCATTTTAATACTTTTATTTATTTTCATGGATATTTCAGAAGGAAATAATAACATTGATGATAGAAAATTAAATCACATTACCTTTATCAAATTATTTGTAATAGAATTTTAATTTGAATGTATTAAAAATATTATGTTGAAACTTTATTATTTTCACATCCGTTTAACCTTTTTTTTAATTCAAAATTGAGATTTTTCTAACCCTGCATATGAAGTTATGACATGATTCCTTTTTGAAAATGATATTTTTTATATCCATTGATATATTTGGTTCATGTTTTGTGAGGTTTATGAGTTTTTTAATAAAACCATATTGTTTTATTGGGTTCATTAAAATATGGTTATGATTGATTTTTAAATGTAAATCATACTTTTATATGATGATGGGTGAGGACCTTTATACAAATTCATTTAATATATTAAGGATATATATCTTATTATTATATAATTTAATGCATGATAAATTTAGTTTTGAAGAAAATAAATAATGTATATTTTCCTTTTTATAACAATAATAATGTGAATTTTTTGGGAAAAATATGAAGAATGAAAATTTTATTTGGTCACATCGTGACATGCAGAAATATTTCTAGTTCCAAAATTATTTGTCATATTTTTTTTAACTACATTAACTTTGGTTATTTTATTTTTAGACAATATAACGTGTGTGCATTTTTTTAGAATAAAATGGGTTGAAATTATTAATACATAATATATTGAATATGATTTTTATTTGTTCATAATATGATTTGTGGGAATATTTTGTGTTCAGAACATAAATCATAGGAATTTTATTTATTCACAAAATTATACATTGATATTTTTTCACAATTATATAACAACATTGTAATTATATTTATTCCCTGATTTATTGGTCAAATGAGTTTTGCTATTTCTATGTGCCTCTAATTATTCATGTTGTAACATTTTTATTTTCAAATTATTGTAAAAATTATTTCAATGATATAGGATTATTTATTTAAGAGTACATGTTATTCAATTATATCTTATAAAAAATGAATATTTTCCCATGTTTGTTTTAATATGTAATTTATTAATTTCTCATTATTTTTCATATTATTATGATCTAACCCTAGTTTAGATGTTGAAATGTTTTTGCATATGGGGACATGGGTATGTCCTTTTGATTGATTCAATTTCCCATGTTATTATGTTGTTTATATCATATTATATGTCTACATGAGGCTCTATAAGAGCACATTTATGAAATACTAATTATATATTAATTATATTATGTTTGAAATTACCAATACCTTAATCCTTACATTTATTAGGTTTTCATTTTATTTTTAAAATGTATTATTTAAATCATGATATTATTTTATTATTTCAGAGAAATTTAGGTGGAGTCACAATAATTCGAATCTGATATAGGTTTATTCATTTTTTTAATATTTGTTTACATATCATTGTGAAATTATTATAAAGGAAACTATGGAAAAATAGTACGAAACGTCCAAGGTACCTTTCAACATATATGATAATATCCTGATATGATGGTAAAGCATTATGTGGTATTCCCTATAACACATCCATATATGTATAACATAAATTGAATTTATTTTGGAATATAAATATCTAGTCATATAAAACCAAAATGAGTTGGTAAAGTATTTATTGTCCATCATTATAGTGTAAAGATAATGGGACCTTCCCTTGAAACTTTGATAAAACTCTTGAGAGATATGATTTGGATTATCATAATATAATTATTAAACACTATAGGGGAATATTTTTATAGTTTCCTTATGGTATATTGCTTTGAAATATATTATGTCCTATCAAAAAGTAAAAAATTATTTAACCAAGTGAGATATAGGATTTAGCAAGAACTCCTATGAATCATACATCATGATAAATGTTTTTTAGATCAACTCTGGATAAGTTATCTAAATATCATAACAAAATAAATATAATTAAATTCATATTAGTCCCTTAGAATATTAGTTTATTAAATGATAATTATATTTTTGGGATATATGATTTTTTATAAGGGTTAAATGTGATTAATCTATATATAAGTTCCCTTAATGTATATATATTTTACTAAAACACATCTTCCATGATACAAATATCATAAACAAACCACAAAATATTAATATTACATTATTAATAATTATTCAATAAGAACTAATATAGAAATCCATTAAATATGTTATCCTCAAATTTTAAATAATTAAAATTAGTTTATATAAAGAGCTTTATTTTCAATAAAATTATTTTTTTTCGTATTATATATTCTATTTTTAAAATTTATATTTACAATTTTTAGATGTTAAATTTGATAAAGTAAAATTAATTTTTTCATCTGTCACAACATAAATATAATATAATATATATTTATGATTTTAATTAAATACTTTTTTTTAGTTAAATAATTATTATGAAAAATTTTTAATACCACCCCATTTATTTGACCTAGAATTTAATGAAATGTATTTTTTTATTTTTTTTAATTAAATATGAAATAGGGTAATGTTTTTTTATATTTTTGTTAAATAATTAATCAATGAATGATAATAAATATTTTAAATTTATTTGACTAACATGTATTGATAACTCTGTAGTAATCACAAATCATTTTTCTAAATAAAGACAAAAAAATGTGGTTTTATTTGTAACATGTTCAAATATTATGATTAAATTCCATGCTCATTGAAATTTAATTTGAAGTAATGGTTCATATCTTATTAATAATAAGTTTAAAATTAATTAATATAGACAATTTATTTGGCTAATAAAATATAAAAGGTGTGATGAATTTTATTTACTATAATAATGGTGAAACAATTTTTTTAAAATTAAAATATTATTAATTCAAAGAATTTATTTTTAATAAATTTCATTTAAATAATTTAAATAATTAATATATTATTATTTATTTAAAAATGAAAAAATATTCAAAAAATATTTCATTTTAATTAATACTAATCATAATTGTGAATCTATAACGGTGAAAATTATTTTAACTACCAAAACTATTTTTTTTACAAATTATATATTTTTATTTTGAATATTAATATATAATATATAGATATTAAATTTGATAAAATAGATAATAAATTTTGGTCCATAAATCCAAAATATAGTTATATGTGATATGTTATGTGTCTATTAAAACATAATTTCTTTTTATCAGAACATGTTTCTAGTTTGAAAAAAGAATTAAACTATAAAAACATATAGGTAAACCCCCTATAATTTTTTTAAACATTTTAGGAGTCACTTGGTTGATACTAAAATATCCTAGAAATACCTCATACTCAATTATCACAAAACAATTGTAGTCATGAACCTCTAAATAGTGTCACAACATATCTAAATTTTAACAGTTAATTAAAAAGACCCCTTATCCTCTATTATAGAAGGTAATCACCTGTTTCCTTTCAGAGAAGCACCTCTCCATATAATTATTCAATGAAAGTATATAATTTTACTATTATTATAACTCTATCCAACAATCATAAGACCTTGTTAAATCATATTATGTATTATATTTCAATATAATGGAAATTTCATTAGAAAAAATCATGTTGTGAATGAAGTTATAGTTTCATAAACTGAATAATGGAATATAGAAATGCATTATTTTTTATCAATTTATAATCATATGACATATGAACATATTTTCTACCATGTTCATTTTAACGTCGAAAATAATTCTCTATTTTTTATCATGACCCTATTCTATTTCAGTATATTCAATGTTCGCTTTCAAGTTAGACCTTTCTTTGGTTATTAGATCAAAATTTATGATTGTTTTAAGGGGAATTTGTGACTCAAATATTTTAAATGGTAAAAAATTATTTTTCATGGATATAATAATTTATTAATAATTATATTATATGAAAATAATATTCTGTATTTTATTCCAGCGAAATTAATTATAAAATTATTTTTATCAGCACTTTTTTTTCTTTGATGATTCTATTTTTACATTAAACAAAATTTTTAAGACATATAACCATTTATTTTAATGTAATTTCCATTAATATGTTTTTATAGCATAGCAATTATATAAAATTTTTAATGGAAACTAATTTTTTTTTCCTTTAATGGGTATTTCATTCCTCTATATTCATTTTGAAACAACGATTTCATTGACTATTTCAGATAAATTTTTTAATAAGGTTATTTAAAAATTTTCAAATTGGTTTTCAATCACATGAAAATAATTTTTTTTACAATAAACTCCACAAATTATATAGATAACCTAGTTATTATTTTATTTTTTAATTATATTAATATATTATTAAAATTATATATTTTTAAGGAATCTTCACATTATATTTTTTAATTTTTTTTTAATTTTTCATGTTTATATTATAAAATATTATTTTTATATGTAAATTTTTGTATAGTATTTTCAATTATATATTATGATATAATTATAAATTTTTATGGAAATTTTACTAATAAATATTTTTAATATTGTGTTCAAAGGACATTTCATTCTCATGTCAAAAAATGTTTTAATGGATTTTGGATTCCAATGATTAAAAATGGTTTACTCAAAAAAATTTAATATTCAATTTTATTTTCTGTAAAAGGATTTTTGTTAATGAAGTGATTTTTTAAACACAGTAAATATGATTTAATGATATGATACGATTTGGAAAATGATATTTTTGATATTATATTAATTTTTTTTATTTCATTCTAAATGATGTTTTTGGAATGATTCAGGATACACATTTTATTTCCATTATTTAATAAAAAATTACAATGATTAAATATTTATTTGTAAAAATTAATATATTTTACTATGGGTGATGTCATATATCACCATAAAATTCATTAATTATGGGTTAATACATTATTGAAAATGTTATTAATTATTATCATTTCATTTTTTAAAACATGAACTGTGGCTAAATTTTTATTCAAACTTTAATCATATGAATTTTGAACTTCACAACATGAAGTTTGGAGATTTTTTTATTTAAAATATGTAGCATTTTCATATAATATATTCTATAAATAAAAGGTGGGAATTTTTTCTATTCACAATATGAAATGTGTTTGGGGAAATTCCTCAATGTGTCCTATCAGTATGTTTTTGGAGTGATTGGGTTTGTTGACAAAGATAGATAGCCATAAATGAGTGTGGTTGGAGTTTCTAGAATACAGGTTATAAAAGTGGCCCAATTTCCCAGTGTTTACTGAAATTATTGTGCCTCAAAATCAATATATTGATGCTGTAAAATGAAGGACTTACTAATAGGTGTGAACATTATAAAGAACCTTGAATAAAATAGGAAATATAATGTAACAACATACCTTAGAACATAGACCATGTACCATGTTTCGTAGTTGTTCATAGTTGTATACCATGTAGTGGAATGGTATGCAGGTGTGGTTTGTGGAATCGAAATGGTTCATAGTGAGAGTTTGTGGTGATGTGTGTGTGGCGTGTGGAAGTCGTGAACATTCATGGGATGGATTAAATAAATGATTGTAGAAGAGAAAAAGGAAGCACAAAGATCACATATAAAAAAATAATCACAGTTTGGTTTGAGGTTTGTGGTGGTAGAAGCGATATGTAGTGAATTCAGTGTGGAAACATTGATTTGTTAAATATAGATTTAGGATATTAAGAAAATATCATTACATATATATAGAGATCTTATCCCAACAATTAGTAGTGTGAACAGATATCATTATAGAAAATCTCTTTTCTCTAAATATTTGGTGATGTTTAAAGGTAGATTTCATAGAAGAAATTATAGTGATGGTTCATATGAGGCACTGAATCCCATAAAGGGAGAAGTTGTTTAAAGAGGACGATTCTGTGAATGGAAGTGGTTTGCGTGGAATGAATTCTACTAAGGGTTATTTCTACAAACTATATACTGCAAATGAAATGGTAGGTGGAGAAGGACTGAGGGTACACATATGAATAATCTCGAGTACGCGAATGAAGAAAGAAAGCAGGTGGTTTGTAGAGGCAGAGGAAGTCTGCAGACATATAACAGTCCTCATACAAAGGATTTTTTGTAGAGACTATTTTTAGGAGATATTTATAGAGGATTTTTGCAGAGTTAGTTTGTGATGGTGGAATGTGTTAGTTAATGTGGGGGTAGTATGTGAATGGATGGAGGTTCATGGAAGAAGATAAAGTATCTATAAGAGGCGGTCTGCATAAGAAACCATCCAGACAATATGCATGATGGGAAAGAGTATCACAGAAACAACATTGGCACACCGAAGATGTGTTCTGTGTAAAAAAATCTTACATAGTATGTGTAATGTTATGTTGGTTCATTTAACACACTAGGATTCATGAAAAGGATTCAAAGTAGATTTATAAAGTTATTTCAATTACCCAATAGTACGTGAAATGGTGTATTTCATCTGTGGGTGAAATGTGACTTCAACAGAGCATATTATTAAAGTTGAGTATGCATAATTCAATAAAATTAAAGGACCTACATATCCATAATATATGTTCAAAAAAAAATTATAAATTATTATTGGATTCAATTTAATTAGTAGTGAGCGAGGTAATAGGAATATAGTTACCCCATCCACTGGCAGTGAGCCCGAGAAAGAGGCATAGGGAGTGACTATTGGGAATATAATGTGTAGACCCTAAATAATGTAATGGAATTGAGTTAGGTCATGGAATATTCTTCCTATACTATATAGGAATTAGTTTAATTGAGGTATAGTGACTTTGGTACATCATTACATCATCATTGTATGCACCTTGGAAATAGCCCAGTGAAAGCAAACAAAAAATACTGTTGTGTCTCTTTCATGATCTATGATTTATTCATATATAGAAACAAGAATGATGGAGAATTTTTTTTAATGATGAATCAAAATCTGAAGTGGAACAAATTTTAATCATTAATACCCTAATTCACCCCCATTGTGCCTCTTAGGGTATGTGATCTAGTGCACCAAACAAAATGTTATGATTTTTATCATTTATAATAATATATGTGGTATTTTTTTCATTTACAATATATGAAATGGGAATTTTTTTGTTCAAAATATAAATAATGTCTATTTTTTATTAACAGTATGCATCAAGGATATTTTTTTAGTTCCCAACATAAAGGGTAGATATTTTTTTATTCACAACGAGAAGTTTCATCATTTTATTGGTTAGGAATGCTATTTGTTTTTAATGATTATGTTTTATCAACGATATTTTATAAAATTTTTTACATTTCAATACTCATATGGTCATGATCCTTTACATATGTTTATTTTCTCAAGACTCTACACACATTTCCCATAATAAAGGATTGTTCATGTAGGATATAATACCCCGATAAGAATATTTTCTATAAACTGAGTGACATGTGACCTCATGCACAACTTGTAACATCCCTTAACCATTTTATCAGATACTGTATTATCCTCATCATGGTTTTCCACTCAATTTATATAGTTATGAAACATATAATGCTAGTGTTAGAGTTGTTTTTGGACTTTCACTAATAATTGATCATTTCTATAGGTTGTAGACTAATTACTCACCTAGAAACAATGTTAAACCCACTGTAATTGCTGGTGGATGTATTTTGTGAATGTAAAATTCAAACTATGAAAGGATACATTTCATGACTATGAGACACATGATGTGATTTATTAAAAGGTAAGATTTTTTATTAGAGGTGATGACTCTTTTATCATATGTCGATTCTGAGGGTTATACGTCCTGTAACTAGGTCATATGCTTTGTAACGGTCTGTGTATTGTTTTTTCAAATAGTGTGTCGGTTTTTTGTGTTATATATAGCACTATTTATTCTTGGCTCTCAACTTTAGGTAGTTCCAATGCATTTTTGGGATCCTCAACCCCTTATATATTGTTATGTTCGACACTCGATCTCCATTGCAATTGTGGTGAATTTATCCAGGTGAGTATCCTATTGGATCATTCATTGCCTTTGATAATGATATCACCTTTTTTGGAATATTTGGATATATTTGTATAAGGATGGTGATACTTCTTGGTTTATTCAAAGATCTACAGTTTGATTTCATTAAGAAATAATTTTCTTCCATTGGTCGTAGTGCAGGGGGAGTTCATCTTTTTTGAATGTATGTTTCCTATCTTCCACAGAGCACTTATATTATAAATTGAATAAATCATGACCTGGCTTTTACTGTAGGGAAATCCTTAATGTTATTAGGTTTCGTTGATTTTGGATTCTCTTACGGGAATGTGAGACCAGAGTTTTGTCGTAGGTGGTTCCATCTCTAGACTATAAAAATGGATCTTGTTATTTTTCATTAAAAACATATTCATATTTAAATTGGAATGATTGTTTTATTTTTGTTGAATTTTTTAATGAAAATGGATTTTCCATGGATATTGATATATAGATAGAAAATGGGTATTCTCAATGTATTGAAATGGAATTTAAAAAATGGTTTTCAAATGGTTTTCAAATCATCGAAATGAATTATGAAAATGAAGAAATGGGATACCATGTGTACCTTAGTAGAGGGTATAACATAATGAAATTTTATATTATTTTTTTATTATCAAGGAGGTTTGTGTTGCTGTTTTACTCTATGTATTAGGTATTTAGTTTAAGGGGACTGATGTTGACATTGGGAGGGAGGGGGTTTAATCATGGGGTAATCCTACGTTTCCTAGGATCATTATTCTGTGATCAGAATTTGTGTTGTTGATTGAAAGTGGTAAGATTAGTGTATGGCCTAAACCAATAGTTTTACTTATTGTTATGATAATTTTCATTCTGTTATGTATTTCTGATCATTCGTAGTTAGATTTTATATGCTTGTTTATGCTTATGGAAAATGATACAGAAGATGTTATTTGAAATTGATGTACCACATTTTTTAGAGATATGAAAAAGGGAAATGATTCCCATGTTTTCTATAAAACATATTTATCACTAATCATGCTATGTTTTATCTAAAATATAAATACATGGATTTTTAAATAGAGAATGCTTATGGAACACCTAGGTGGGATCCTACAGGGCCATTTAAGTCACACCCTGCACACCTGTTCGGCGTTGCGTAGAACATTGTTTGACTTGCACTATAGGGAAACGATATGATGGTAAGTGAGGTGGAATGTTTCATATCATATGGTTGGGTATTTATATTTTATATGGTGGGTTTCCATCCCTACCATCAATTGGAGTAACTTTGTTACTTTTTAGTCCATTACTATTTGGATTATGTTGGAGTTTTTAGCTAGTTTTATAGTTTTTTGTTTCTGATATTGTCTTATAGTTATGGAATATATATATTTTGTTCATCAATTGATGATTTTTATTATATTTTGTTCATATATATATCCACCATGTAGTTTTTTAGTTTGGGTGAAATCATTACCTCTGTTGTGTTGTTCGATGCTCATGTGCTTTACGTAAGCCTATGGGGATCGAGAATGCCTTTCAGTTATTTGATAGAATCAGTTGTGTTTTATGATTCATGAAACATTTGGTTGGTTCATTAAAATATGATATCAAATTAGTTCTATATTCAAGAGACCATGCCTTGGCACATCTCTTTGAAAAGAGATATGATTTTCGAGACATGATAGGTATGTTTCGCTAAGACCCTGACCATCTCTTGTTATAAAAAGACTCATGTTTAAATGGTACCTTTAGAAATATGTATCCAGTATTGGTTTTTGTTTTAAATATTATAATTTATTTTTATGGTTTTATTAGTTTGAGATGATATTTGTTCATTTGTATGATAGTTTTTATGTTTTAGTGTGATTAGTATGCCTATTAAAAGTCTTCCACGAGTTCCATAGGAATGTAAAATTGATGCTCTTCAAGGGAATCCACCTACAGATGAAAATATCATTGAGACTATCATATGGGAAAATTTATATTGTCAATCAAGTTGTACCATTAGTTTAGAACATGGTTACTTAGGTAAAACCAGATTTCGAAGGAGATAAAGATCGATCAAGGGAGTTCTTGTGTGAGAATCCACCATTCATTAACGGAATGAATTTAATTAAAGAGGTAGAGGATATGCTGGATAGGATTAGTAAAATATTTTTATTTCTATAGAAACATGAGATCATCAGGGTAAAGTGAAAATCCTACAGTATTTACGGGTCTAGTAAGAGATTGTGGGATTCAATGGTCCATGAAGATAGGTGCATAGACTGGACTGGAAGGGGTTTCAAAACACTATTCTTTCCAATGTTTTTCCAACGTTGCTGATGCTGGAAAATTCATCGGAGTTCTTGTCTTTAAAACTATGATCATGTTTAGTTTTTTCATAAACCAATCATTTGGCTGATATTGTTCATTTCCCTAGATGTGGTGATGAATTACTAGATGAGTCCTTAGAAGTACTTCTTGGGTTTGCGACCAAATATCATATCACAGGTGATTATAACGATACATTATAACATGGTGGAGAATGTATACATAGATTTTATGGACAAAAATAAATATGGAAATAAATGGTTTATTTTCCTCCTATTATCTTCAATCAGGTAAAATCTTTAGTGGGGCACATGGGAATAAGAGGGAGCATTCAGATCATCAAAGGAGTAGTGGTAATGAGTCTCAATATAAATCAATATATGAAGAACCTCTTAAAGTGTGTAATGTTCCTCTGGCATACTATCAGTGTGTCATGAGGGAATGGACTTTGTGTTTTTTTCCAATACCCATGAAGATGTGCAACAGTTATGAAAATATTGGTAAATTAACGTTCTTCTATCTGGTTATTACTACACCTCATTATAGTTAGATTTTGTTATCTAAAATGGATATTAAATTCTTTTAAAATCATTAATGACTATGAGTGTGACAACCCAGGATTTATAAACATGACTAAGTGAAAAATTAGTTGTTTTATAATGATGTTTCTGGTTTTAATTGGTTTGTTTTTTTACTAATAAAGGAATTGAAAATAAATAGTTGAAAAACAAGTAGAATAAAGAGAACTGGAATGACTTTAAATTTTGCATAACAATAAATACTCATACAAATCGTGAACACCATGTACAAGACATAACATGTCCCCAACAAGGCTGCTAAGAACCACAACTCGAGTAATCAGATAGTAATCATATTTTGGGTCTATCAGTGTAAAAAACATAATAACCAGAACCACAACACACATACTGAGCACCAAAGGAATGAGAAGATCCATCCTCCTAGGGTCAAGTGTTTTGAAAACGTGAAACACAATAGCCCCTGTTTTTATAATAGTACGTTAAAAAATTATGACTGTTATATATATGACAATTAAGTTTAAATTGATAAAGAATATATTTTTATAAAATTTTTGTTTTTATAATTCTCTTATAATCTTATGGTATTTCAAATAATTCCATATGTTCAAATGATTTGAAATATATCTTCAAGTTTCATGATTTTAAAATGAAATAATATTGTTATAAAAGAACATAATTTATTTTATAATATCCTAATGGTTGCCTACATGGTTAAAAACGTAGTATTCTAATAACATCTAAATGTTTTGAAAAGTCATGTTTAAAGGGTATCTTTGATTATTAATAAACAAGTCTTGTTAGATCTTTAAAACTATGTATTTTGAGTTAGGAAAACTATTGGTATTTGAAAAATAATTTTACGAATCAAATAGTGGAGTATGTTATAAATTGGATTTTAGATTTTAAAAATTTATAATATCCTAATATTTATAAATGTTTAGAATGAAATATATATCTTTTAAAAGAGTTATATAAAATATTATGGTTTTTCAAATAATATATAATGGTATTTCTATATTTCAAAATTATAAGTCCACAGTATTTGTTAAATTGTATAAAAATTCAATTTATAATTTTCATGTTTTATACTATTTTAAAAAAATATAGTATACTGTCTAATATAACATGTTTGTTATACTATTTTATTTTTTTATTGATATCTAATTAATTTTTTGGTGATGAACAATCTGGTCCATTCATCGCATCTCACGATTGATCGAAGCCGTTCGCACGACCAACGCTGCTCGAGTGACCCCACAGAGCCCTTGTTTGTCTGATCGAAGCCAGGACAAATCTCAGCCGTCTATTTTTTTTAAAATTATAGCTTCATCCGCATCTAACCGTAGTTATCTGATCTTCCCACAATTAGATCTCGGCATTCATTTCCGTTTAAATCCCGTGATCTCTTTCGTCTCCTTCCTCACGTCGGGGTCCCACAACCAGTGCACTCGTTCACCGAAGGATGCCACGATCACCTCCTTCTCCACTATTTCTCTGTACCATTGCACACCCCACCCTCTTAGGACACCGTAGGATCGGCCTAACTTCTGTATCGAGTTATATTAAGTGCACTGAATCCTCTACTTAAACCTCTCTCCCTAACGGACATCCTCCCACCCTTCGAACTCCCCTCGGTCTCCCCAGCAAACCAAATAACTTCTCCTCTTCTAACAGTCCGAGCATCCTCCACAGTCACTGTAAGGGTTCCCTATTTACATGTCTTTACAACTCCATCCTTACACATTAGTTTATATATATATATATATATATTTACAACTTATGTTTTCATTCATACACTTAACATGCAAACCCTCTGATTTAAACAGAGGGCTCCAAGGGTGCTTGCCTTCGAGCGATACTTCCGGATTTTAATGAAACAAATCCTAATATAATCCCTCTATGTGTAGTCAATTATATGCTATATATATATATATATATATATATATATATATATATATCTCTCTCTATTTTTATAAGAATCATTTCACTCATTGTTTCAAAACTGGGTGTGTGGGTTCGGAAGGGTGTTTCCCAAGATGATTTAAAGGTTTTGTTTCCTTTGAGTCTTTATTTTGTAACATGTATGATACAATATGTATACTTATATAATTTTTTATATTTTTATGTATACACCATAAAACTCTTTCAGCTTAAGGGTTTCCATGGAGGTTGATTAATTCTGTACTCAAATAATTACATAGGATTAGTTGAGAATGGTTTTTCTTTTATGTATAACTATTACATATCTTATATATATATATATATATATATATTTGGGTGTTTAGGTATACATATATATATGTAACCAATCGAAATCTATTTCTAAGACATCCTCATAATTCAGTATTTTATATTAAGAACTATACAGCTGAAAAGGGTATTTTAAAAATCAATTCCTAACATGTATGATCTTTATGTAAGACTTATATATATAACTATATATTTTAATAAGTTTATATATTTCAATAAAAATCAGCTTCTTTTGAGATTAATGCTCATCTATGAATGATATTTTTTATGCAAACTAGTTATTTGGTTAAAATGAAATTATCTAATAGTTTTAAAACCATATTTTTTATATGTTTATGTTTTTATGGTTTTAAATATAATAAACACTATTTTGAAATACAATTCTCAGGATTTAATTTGGGTGTTAACACATTTAAGTTTTTGTGTTTTCCTAATCCTGTATGTATTTTATATATGAGAATACATGAAAGAGCATGTTTAATTATGTATTCATACTGCAATATACCCTCGATGTAATTTATGTTTTTAAAAGAATGTGTTTCATCCTATTTTAAATTAAAGGACTAAGAATTCATGGGTTTATGTCATCATGTAGTATCCATATATTATTTGATGTTAAACCTGATGCACTGTTTATTAGTTGTTAATCAGGTTATGGTTTAGTTTCATGTTCAATATCATAGTTAATGCCTTAACAAATGAAAAGTGTTTTCTTTTATTAATTTTTTTCCATGAAATAAGAATTCTAAAAGAGTTATCATTTATCATATCTTGTGGAAAATTATATTATTTATCCTACTCTAGTGATTATCTTGTGAAGTAGGATGATTAGTAAAACATGTATGCCATATTTCCATATTTATTAACTTATCATGTATACCTTATCTTGAGTATTGATTTGGTTTTTTTTGCCATAATTGCATGATATTTTTCACATCTTATAATTTCATGTGACATGTACGATGGTTACATTGTTCATAACATTTATTATTTCTCATTATGCATGAATATGACACATCATAATAACAAACTATGAATCAAGTTACCCAAAGTGGAATGGGACACCTTGGGTGACATCAAATGAACATAATTATCCAAAGTGGTATGGGACAACTTGGATAATGAGAAATGAACATAATAATCCAACGTGGTATGTGAAACCCTTGGTAATGAAAAAAAACATAAATATCCAAAGTGGTATGAGACGCCATGGATAATACGATATAAAAATATTAATATTTAAAGTGTTATGCGACACCTTGAATATTAGACCTAATAAGACCTTTTAAGGGTGCGCCCTGATAGCGCTCTAATGAATTGGGTAATGATGTAATCTCTAGGGATTACAATTTGAACGATACCATGGTGAATAACCTTGGTATTTCTAAATGATACCTTGGTATATAACCTTGGTAATTTTACAACACCTTGGGGATGGACCTTGGTGATATGTTCATGAATGTCAAAGGAAATCCAACCTATGAGTATCATATTAAAATACACATGGCATATGATGAGGCAATGTTGATGCATGAATATTTTTATTTTCCATAATTTTATTTCAAATGTTGCATTACATTTTTCATTTCATGATGTTAATTTTTTTTATAAGTTGTAGAGAATGTGTTTATGTGCGACTTTGATAATAGTTATTCCTAATTGTTCTTACACACATTTCTTGTTATTACCACTTTCTTAGTAAAATCCATGGAATTGGATACTATCTTACTTACCTTATTTATTAAGTGGTATTCAGCTAAGTGTTATAAGGCTTATGTAAGAAGTGCTTTAACTGTACTATATCTACCTTTGAATTGTCTTGATGTTTTTCCTTTATGAAATTATTTTAAGTATGGAAAATTATTTTCCAAGGTAGTTTTCAAAATCTAGATTTATGTACTTTCAAAACCCCTTGATGTGTATTTCAATTATCAACCTATGTTTTTGATGAAATTTGTACAGGTTGATAGATCCTTTCCATGTTTCGGGAGTTTTATCATAGATTTTTAAGGAAGAAGTGAAGTGGTTGACTCTGATTCTCTAGGATCTAAACCAGAAAGTTCCTGCTAATGGGTTATGATGTGTAAATTGTTTGTTTTGTTTGTATGAAATAAATTACACACCATAACCAGTGCACCGGCTCCAGGATACTGGAGGATGAGGCCTTATAGTTGGAATTAGAGGAATGGTTTAGGCAACCCTGGAAAATTAGGACAACACTAAAACATTAATAATGTTTTACTAAGTATGTTTTGTTCTTAAAATTCATAGATTGAAAGAAAGCGATCCACACCTAGACTCTTGACTCTCCCTATGGAGATCATAGAGACTATTTTTTAATAATCCTGCTTAACCAGTTACGAAGATTTTGTTAACTTACCACTGAAGTTAAAAACCCTCTATGAAATACTGAAATGTTTGAATGTCCTTTGAAACTTCCGGGGATCGAAAGTTGTGTATAACCAAATGTCCAGTGCACTGTTAATGGATTATAAAAATAATGGGAATTACTATGAGGGACTCTTCCTGTTTTCCCCCCGAAATAAGAAATGGTTGGCCTTTATGGCCTTCTGAGATGCTACAAAGTAGCTAGACTTCCACGTAGTCTTTATGTACCAAATCATGTGTTTTAACATGCTTGAGGACCTCTGAGATTTTGAATCATTTTTCGAATCCTTCAAATATGATGTTGTTCTAGAGATCTTTAGGAAACAAATCCAAGCAGATGTTGCGGAGTATGATATCACTCATGCCAATCTCTAGAAAACACCCTGTATCAAACAGGAGCTTGGTTTTAACCACGATTCAAATTTTCAAGAGTGTATTTAGGAAGATGAGACCCGCGAGCTTTGTTCTACCCTAGGAGTAGAGTTGAATAGTACCTTCTTCCTTAGGCGGTGGTTGTAGAGGGACATCACCAAGGGTGTCAGGGAAGGCGTGTGAATGATTTAGTGCTAGTACGCTAATCGAATTGCGATGATTCAATTCTTTTAAGAGGGGGATAATGTGACTCCCTAGGATTTATGAACGTGACTAAGTGAAAAATGATAATTTTGATAATGATGTTTCTTGTTTTAAATCGTTTGTTTTGGGTACTAAGAAAGGAATTGAAACTGAATAGATGAAAAACGAGGTTAATAATGTGAACTGGTATCCATTAAAATGTTACATTACAATGAAGACTCAAACTAACTGAGAACACCATGTATAAGACATAACATGGCCACAACAAGGCTGCTAAGAACCACAACTCGAGTAATCAGATAGTAATTATCTACTAGGTGTATCAGTGTCTAAAAAATAATAACCAGAACCACAGAACACATACTCAACACCAATGGAATGAGGAGAGCCATCCTCCTAGGGTCATGTGTTTTGAAAATGTGAAACACCCTACCCCCTGTTTTTATTATGGTCCTTTAAGAAATTATGAACATTATATAAATGACCATTGGGTTTAAATTGAAAATTTTATCTTTTTATAAAAATTTGGTTTTTATAATGCTCTTGTAATCTTTTGTTATTTCAAATAATCCAATATGGTCAAATTATTTGAAATAAATCTTCAAGTATCATGAATTAAAAAGAAGAATATTCTTATAAAAGAACATAATTTATTTTATAAAATCCTAATGGTTTCCTACATGGTTAAAACATTGAATTTTAATAACATCTAAATGTTTTGAAAATTCCAGTTTAACAAGTATCTGTAATTATTGAAAAATATGCCTTTTTGGATCTTAAAAACTATGAAATTTGAATTGGGAAAACTATTGGCCTTTTAAAAATTATTTTATGAATCAAATAGTAGAGTTTGTTATAAATTGGAATTTAGATTTTAAAAATTTATAAGATCCTAATATTTAAAAAAGTTTAGTATTAAATATATATATTTTAAAAAAGTTATATCAAGTTGTAATGTTTTTCACATAATCTAGAATGGGATTTTTATATTTTAAAATTATATGTTAAAAGAATTTATTAAATTTTATAAAAATTCAATTTATAATGTTCATTTTTTATAATATAATAAACAAATTTAGTATACATTCAAATTATACATGTTTATTATACTACTTCTTTTTTTTTGATAGCTAATTAATTTTTCGGAGACGTGAAATCTGGATCGTTCATCGCATCTCTCGATTGATCGAAGCCGACCGTGCAAACAATGCTGCTTGAATGACCCCACGCAGCCCTCGTTCGTCCGATCGAATCTGAGACTAATCTCAGCCATCGATCATTTTTAAAACTCTCGTTTCATTCACATCTCACTATAACCATCCAATCATCCCACTATCAGATCTCGGCCGTCGTTTCCATTAAAACACCGCGATCTCCATCATCTCCTTCCCCATGTTGGGGTCCCGCTTCCAGCACACTAGTTCACCCAAGGACGACATGATCCCCACCTTCTCCATAGTTTCTTTTAACATTTGCGTACCCCACCCTCCTAGGACACCGTAGGCTCATCCAAAAATCTGTATCAAGTTCCATTTAGTTACCTGAATCCTCTACTTAATCCTCTCTCACTCATGGACTTCCTCTTTCCCTCAAAACTTTTCTCGGTCTCCCCAGCATACTAGAGAACTTCTACTCTCCTAAACGTTCGAGATTACTCCGCCATCATTGTAAGGGTTCCCTGTTTTCATGTCCTTCCAAACCCATCCTTACACCTCAGTTTTTATATATTTATTTATTTATTTATTTATTTATTTACATTAATGGCTTATGTTTTCATGCATACACTTACTATGAAAAACTTCCGATTTAAACAGAGGGCTCTAAGGGTGATTTCTATCGAGGGGATACTCTCGGCTTTTTATAATAAAAAACCTAATATAAAACCTCTATGTGTAGTCAGTTACTAGCTATATATATATTTAAATTTTTATATTTTTATAAGAATCATTTCACTCTATGTTTCCATACTGGGTGTGTGGGTTCGGAAGGGTAATTCCCTAAATGATTTAAAGGTTTTTTCCATTGATTATATATTTTGTAACCCGTATGATACAATATGTGTACTTATAAAATTTCATATATGTTTAGGTATACACCATAAAAATCTTCCAGCTTAAGGGTTTCCAAGGAGGTTGATCATTTTTTTAGTCAAATAATTTCGTATGATTAGTTGAGAATGGTTTTTCTTTTAAGAAGAACCATTATATATCTTGTATATATATATATGTATTTTCGGATGTTTAGGTATACATATATATATGTAACTAATCCTAATATATTTCTAAGATGTTTGTATAATAAAGTATTTTATATTAAGAATTATACAGTTTAAAAGGGTCTTTTAAAATTCAATTCCTAACATGTATGATCATTAGGTAAGCCTTATATATATAACTATATATTTTTATAAGTTTATGTATTTCAATACAAATCGGTTTTGTTTTTTTAGATGAATACTTATCTATGAATGATATTTTTTTTGCAAACTAGGTCTTTGGTTTAAGTGCAATTATATTGTAGTTTTAAAACCATCGTTTTTATATGTTTATATGTTTATGGGTTCATATATAATAATCCCTATTTTCAAATACAATTATCAGGATTTAATTGATGTTTTAACACATGTAAGGTGTTAGTGTTTTCATAAGACTATATGAATTTTATATATGAGCATATATTAAAGATCCTATTTAATTAAGTAGTCATACTGTCCTATACCCTTGATGTAATTTATGTTTTTAAAAGAATTTTCTTCGACCTATTTTAAATTAAAGGAATAAAAATTCATGGGTTTATGTCATCATGTAGTATCCATTTATGATTTGATGTTAAACCTGCTGTAGTGTTTATTAGTGGTTAATCATTTCATGGTTTAGTTTCATGTTCAATATCATGGTTAACTCCTTATCTAATGATATGTGTTTTCTTTAAGAAATTCATTTCCATGAAATAAGAAATTTAAAAGAGTTATCATTTATCTTCTCTTGTGGAAAATTCTATTATTTATCATGCTCCAGTGATTATCTTGTGAAGTAATATGATTACTAAAACATGTATGCCACATTTACATATTTATTTACTAATCATGGATGCATGTTTTTTCCATAATTGCATGATATCTCTCACATATTATAATTGAAAGCCACATGTACAATGGTTTCATTGTTCATAACATTTATTATTTCTCATTATGCATGCATATGACACACCATAATAACAAACTAAGAATCAGGTTACCTAAATTGGTATGGGACACCTTGGGTAACATCAATTGAACATAATTATCCAAAGTGGTGTGGGACACCTTGGGTAATGAGAAATGAACATAATTATCCAATGTGGTATAGGAGAACTTGTGTAATGAAAAATAAACATAAATATCCAAAGTGGAATGGGACACCTTGGATAATATAAAAAAAAATACTCATTGTGGTATGGGACACCAGGAATATCAGACCTAATAAGACCTTTTATGGGTGTTCCCTGATAGTGCTCCAATGCATTGGGTAATGATATAATCTCTAGGGATTACAATTTTAATGATATGTTGGTGAATAACCATGGTAATTATAAAAGATACCTTGGTATATAACATTGGTAAGTTTACGACACCTTGGGGATGGACCTTGGTGATATGTTCGTGAATATCAAAGGAACACCTACCTATGAGTATTAGATTAAAATACACATGGCATATGATGAGGCAATATTGATGCTTGACCAGTTTTTTTTCAAAATTTATTTACAAATGTTCAATTAAATTTATCATGTCTTGATGTGAATTTTTTTATAAGTTGTAGAGAATGTGTTTATGTGCGACTCTGATGATGGTTATGCTTAATTGTTCTTACACACCTTGCTTGTCATGCCCACTTTACATAGTAAAACCCATGCCATCTGATACTAGCATGCTTACCTTGTTTATTTAGTGGTTTTCAGGTAAGTGTTCTATTGCTTAATTATGAAGTGCTTTAACTGTATTATATCAACCTTTGAATTTTCTTGATGTTTTTCCTCTTAGAAATTATTTTAAGTATGGAATAGTATTTTAAAAGTTAATTTTCAAAAGCTGGATTTATGTACTTTCAAAACACCTTACTGAGTATTTCAATGCTCACCCTATGTTTTTGATGAAATTTTTACAGGTTGATAGAGTCTTTACAAGTTTTGGGAGTTTGATCTTAGATTTTGTAGGAAGAAGTAAAGCGGTTGACTCTAATTCTCTATGCTCTAAACCAGAAAGTTCTTCCTAATGGGTTATGATGTGTAAATTGTTTTTCTCATTTCTATGAAATAAATTACACACCATAACCACTGCACCGGTGGGCCTTATAACGAGGCTCTAGCCACATGCCTTAGAAGTAAATCATTGTTATGAAGTAGATGATTTCCCAATAGAATTTTATGTAGGTTCATCAACAGTGAGAGTTACTATCCTTATTGTATATTTAGTAAAAATTTATTTATTTTATAATGGTTCCTACAATTCATTTATATTTGTAAAATTATATATTGTTATAATACATAAAAAAAAATTGTTTCCATTAAAATTGATTTAGTAACACCTCTTTGTATGGGGAGTGCATAGTGTCTTACATATCCTTCTTATTTGTAAATGATAGATGATATGGATTTTGTTTTGGTTGTTATCATTTTTATAATTATTTGTTTTATGTCATCATAGGTATAGATTGTCTTGTCACTCATCAAGATGAGGTTGATTGCTTTCATCGGTGTGTTTCATTTCATGATTCCGATGAAATCTCTCATGTGTTCTAGGGGTTGTGGGACCCTCTTTCATGTTGTATATTACCTTCCCACCCATAGCTCAATATTATTTTTGTTGTTATTTCATTTTAGGTAGATGATGTGTATTATATTGATGATCATAATATTGTTCTTCAAGATGTTCGAGACATTTTCCTACATGACTAATCCGGTCTTACTCTAGAGAGAGAGGTAGATTTTACAGTTGATCTTGTTATATGTACAATGTAAATATCAATATATTCTTATCATATGTAACTAGCAGAGTTTAAATTTCTCATAATTCAGTTGGACAACCTTTTAAAAAATGGTTTTGTTATCCTTAGAGTTTCACCTTGTCCTTCCATTGTGATCTCTTCATGAAATAAGAAGGTTCACTTTTTTATGTGTGGAATATCAGATATTGAAAAAGGTAATGGTTGTGTAAAAATATCCTTTTCATTATGTGGATAATATTTTTGATCAATTAATGTGTGAAAAGTGGTTTTTTGAAAAGCCATCTTCAGTTGAATTATCGTCAACTCCATGTTCGAGAGTCTAATATTATGAACACATTCTTTAAGACCATGTGTGGACATTATTAATATCTAGTTATGCGTTTTTATGAATAATTACCATGTATTTTTGGTTTATTGGATGAATCATATATTTCGTCAACATCAAAACACATTTTCGGTAGTGTTTTTTGATGATATTCTTTTTTATTCGGAATCTGATCATGGGCATGACAACTATCAATGTTTAGTTCTTGAAATTTAGTCTTGGGTCCATTTTTATGGAATGATTTATAAATATAATTTTTAATTCAATAAGTGGTTTTCATGGGGAAAATTTTGATAATGGATTATTAGTTGATCCAGAGATGATAAAGCTGGTTATGTCAAAGAAGGATCCCTAAATGCCTTTAATAGACAATGCATCCTGGGATTTGTTGGATATTACCAACTATTTTACAATGACGCAAATTTTATTGTCTCCTCATTGAATGCTATTACATATAAGGATTTGAAATTTACCTTTTATACAATGTGTCATACATCATACAATGGACTAGAAAGGCTTATGACATTTGCTCCGATTTTGATCTTACCAGATCCGTAAAAAGGATATGTGGTGTTTTTAATTATTTTGGTTCTTATTTAGGATGTGTGATTTTATAGGATAACTATGTGGTATAATATGTCTCACGTTAGATTCGACCACATGAGAATTATTAAACCAACTCACAATTTAGAGCTTGATGTAGTCTTGTATGCGCTTAATTGTTGGAGTCTCTATCTTTTTTGGGAGAGGTTCATGTTCTTCTATGATCCTTAGAGTATGAGTTATAACATTTCATAGAAGGATATAAATATCCTAAAGATATGATGGGTATAATTCCTTCAAACATTTGACATTGATTTAGCATAAAACCCTTGTAATGTTATCATTATTACAAATACTCTTAGAAACAAAGTATCATCAATGTCTATTCCATAATCCGAGAATGAATGGAAATCTATGGGTTTATTCACACAGTTCAATCTCAATGCTTTAGAGGATTTTTTGGAAATGTTTCTAGAACGTTTTATGTAATCATCATCTCTCCTACATTCCATTTTTCGAAGTTTGTAGCTAGATGATGTGTTTTAGAAGCCTCAAGAAATCTTTTATAGTTGGGATATACTTTCAGTTTGGTCTCTCTAATCAAATTTTTTTTTCACAACATCTATGAGGAGTTTAGTCTTGTTATATTTCCATAGCTCTTCATGGTCTGTATATCTAGGAACTATGAAAGAGTATTATGACATACGGTAGGTATTCTAGTGGTTGTGAATGATGAATGACATAGTGGATTTTGTGTCTCACCGTTTCACCACCAAATAGATAAAGGCATTGCACGTGAAACCTTCAAGGATTCTATAGAATCATTGGGTTCTAGTTTAAATTTGTTATGAGATATACATTTATTTTTTCTATATTATTACCTTGTTCTCATCGATAGAGGAATGATATCTGGGTGGTTTTGGATTTTTTGAATAATTATTTTCATTTTATTCAAATCAAGAATACAATGAAGGATGAATATTTGGGAAGGCTATATGTGTTGAAGATTTTAAGGACACATGGGAGTACTTCTACCATTTTTCAAATTGCAATTAAATGTTTAACTAGAGGTATTGGAGGAGTCTCCAAGAAGAAATCGGAACTTGGGTCAAGTCGAGTGAAATATACCATCCCCTGATAGAATGTTCGATAGAGTGTGTGATTTAGATTCCGCTGATGTGCTTCCCGCTTATTTCATAATTTTTAGAGGATCATGGGATAGACATATCGGACTAGTTGATTTTTTTTACAACGATAGTTATTATACATTAGTATTAATGGATCTCAATGAAGAATTATATGGTCGGTTGTGTTGATCACCACATTGATGATTTAATATGGGAAAATAATCTTTAATTAGACCATGTTTGGTTCAAAATATGATTATAAAGAATAAGGATGTACATTTATGTCTAGGTACAACCCAATTTCATTAGAAATAATATAAGGATTTCAAAAATCAATATTTTTGGTTTCCTATAATGGAATTGTTTTTCTAGAATGATTATCCTTAGGTGGGTCATCATCGACAAATAAAATACGGAATGATTGGTCCAAAAAATGTGGGACCATTTGAGGTCATTAGGTGGCTCAATGATGTTACTTATGAGTTATAATTCTTGGTTAAGTTGATACGTAATCATGATTTTTTAAATATATCTTAGCTCAGTAAATATCACCCTAATCCTTCTCACATTCTGAGTTTGGATGAAATAGATTTAGAGCTAGATGCTTTCATTCTGGAGAAACTAGTTGAGATCACTAACTCTCAAGTGGAAGCCTTGCATGAGAAGTCAATTTCTATATTCATATTTACCTATATTAAATGGTCAAATTTCAATGAAATGAAGGAACATGAATTGTTTATGAGAAAGTAATGGACTCATTTCTTTTTAGGGATTACATCTCCCACATGAATTCACAAGGATGGAAAGTCTTTATGGAAAGTATTTAGTAACATCTCGTTGCAGTTTACATATGTACTCAATTAACATCATTGATGGTTTCCCCTCCATTGAGATTGGGATAGACCTTATAATGGTGAAGTTAGTGATTTTTAATAAATTAACCAATAAATGTTCATTTAGGAAGAAGGTAGTATAGTTACATGCCATCTAACTATGTTATATTACATGTAATGTTTTCTAGAAGTATGAGGTGAAAGATGACTCCAGGATATGAAAGGATACACAACATAACCACAACGTAGATGAAATTATTTTTTAAAAGGTTTTCTTTTTATGAGTAAAATATTTATTTAGAATATGTGGATTATGGTAGTTACACATCATGTAACTAGGTTAGACATCATATAATAGCCCATATACAATTTTTAAAAATCATTGTGTGTCTATTTTTTTAGTTCCTTCACTAGTTTTTTATGGATCTCAACCTAAAAAAGTTACTATGAATTTATGAGAGACTCAACCACTTATAGATCTATCCGTTCAACACTCTATATCTATTATAATTGTGGAGAATCTCTTTGGTTTAGTAACCATTATGTACCTTCATTTTCATTGATCACAGTAACTTTGTTGGGTGGAAACTTTGGAAAAGTTGTTATATGGATGTAGATTCTTCTTAGTTTCATTATATATCCTTTGTGGGATATCATTCTAGATGGCTTATCTTTAGATTCTCTTAGTGTTGTCTCCCTTTCTCAATGAGGTATATAGGATTATTCTCTTCCACTGACCCCTATCATCTAAATTGAATCAATCCTGACTTGGATTTGATTCTTGGGACATATTTTATATTGTAGGGTTTCATTGATTTTATATATTGTTGTAGACATCTACGATCTGAGTTTTGATTTATTTTATTATGTCTCTAGACTACGATAATGGAAAATGTTATTTTATTAAAACTAATGCATATTAAAATTGGGATTATTCAATTATGTGGGTTGAAAAAACAATTTATGAAAAATAGTTTCTCCAATGTTAATGATAAATGGAGTTATATGGGTATTCTCAAAACATTGAAATGGAATTTGTGAAATGGTTTTGAAATGATTTTCAATGAATGGAAATAAATTTAGAAAACATGATATTGAGTTACAATGGGTACATAGGTGGAATGTGTAGCTTGGGGCTATCATCCATTATTTTGTGATTATAAAGGAGTTTTGTCTTTGAGAGTTCCATTATTTCTTAGGATGGTTGTTCTACGATACATATAATGATATTTTAATGTTTTTACAGTTGGGGTAATATTTTGATTCTGATGAGATTTGTTATAGGGTTGGAATTTGGGAACATGGTTGATTTTGGTATGATTAGTCTGTGTCTTGGACGTATATTATTCCATGATGTTGTGACACCTTTGATTTTCTTTTTTATTGATTATCATTATATGTTATCCATAAAATTATTGTTATTTGATTGTTGACACTAATAAGGAAATTATTATTTGTAATTGTTAATCCTTATTTTGTTTTAGAGCTATGAAAAAGGGAAATTTTTACCATGTTTTGTATTAAAAATATATACTAGTTATCATTCCATGTTTTTAGTAATCATGATAATACTTGAATTTTTATAAATAGTTTGGTTATGAACAGATGAGTGGGATATGACTCAACTTGTTAGCACTAAAACTGTAGGGCCCTTTTTAGTGTATAGACAATTGTTTTTCTTCTAGTGAAAGGAAATTCAAGGCATCTAAGTGTGGAAGCGAGGATCATGTTAGTTGTTTGGGTAGTTTGTGGGGATATGGTGGGAGTCTATCCCTATCATTGTTTGGAGTAAGTGTTTTTAGTCCTTTATAGTAGGACAATTCTTGGATTTTCTAACTACTTTTTCAGTTGTTTGTTTTTCCAATTTTATTACAGCTATGTTATATATTTATCTTGTTCATAGTTTGTTGTAGCTTCTTTATATATATATATATATATATATACTATGTGATTGTTTAGTTTGGGAGAAGTCATTCAGTCTTCTGTGTAGTATGGTTCATGGGTTCTTGTCGCCTCCCAGTGGGGATTGGGAACAACCATCGGGTATGTGATGGAATGAGTCAGATGTTAGGGTTGAGGGAAAACCATGTCATTTTGTTACTCAAATACCCATATGAAAGAGTTTTCTAACTAGCATAAAGGGTTTGAGTCCCAAAATATTTTAACCATAACAATTTATAATGTCATAGGTTCGATAAAAATTATATAAATGAAGTAATAAAACATCATAAAATAATAATGAAACATAATAAATGGATGCAATACATATCATATAAATAAATCAGTTTCCAGTTTTTACATGTTTTCCATATTAATAAAACAAATAAACAATGAATTGAGGAATCCACTAGTAATTCATCTTAGTTAACTATATAACTCAATCATACTGTAATAATATTTTCACCTATGGCTATTTACTTTCACTAGATCCTTAATGTACTCCACAAGAAAATCATAATTCATGATTAGGGTGCAAGTGCAACACCCTATAGAAAACCACTAATGCATCATCAATATAATTATATCAAATAAAATAATTCCATCCCATAATATTTATAAATTCATTATTGGTAGAAATATACAATAAAAAAACAATTGGTATTGTTTATATCTAGTCAACCATAAATCTCATGTAATACCATCTTTAAAATCATGTATAAAAAATGGGTCAAGTATAATGTAAAAAAACTAGATACCATACATCACCATCATTATTCAATGTGTACCTGAAGCTTGATGTCATAAATCCTCCAATAATCTTCACCACCTTGTTTCAAATAAATAAATAATAACAGTTACTTCATTTACTAGGCTTCCAAAAAGTGAGTGACACTCATCACATCAGGTCTACCTCCAATGGATGAATAATACATCATCATGTATATCTCATACATCAAACCTATGCTCTAATATCGTTCCATCATAATTGAAACTCTTCATAATCCTCCAAAAATTTATAATATTTCATGATATTCCACAAATTCAAATTAAAACTCGTGACTAAAAAGGCATACTATAGGGGGTCGCATAAGAAAACATAATATATCATCATTATTATAAATAAATACTCATAAAATCATACATTATAAGTTAGAAATGCGAATTAGATAAATAATGTTTATTATTGGAAAATATGTTTCACAGAAGAAATCATACTCTGCACACACCCCCACATGAGATCACAATAAATCACAATGTCCAAATAACAAATCATAAATACTAATTATACAAACAACTATAAATGTGGACCCAAAAAGGTAAGGTACTTCATACCACCTGGATATTTATGTCAGTAACAAGTTTTTATGAGGTGTAATGACCATAAAACATCTACAAAAAATGGGATCATGTTCACAAATAAAATAATCCATGAATTAGTATCATACTATCATATTGGGATATAGTTTTATGAGAGGATATTAAAAAATAAAAGATAAAAAACTACCCATGGATAGGATATCAAAGGAACACCAGGGTAAAAAAAGTAAATAATATGGCATAGAGTTACACTTGAGGGAACCAAAATGGTGTAAGGATGAAGGATACAGAACATTAGTATTTTTTGGTCAAATCAAAATTTCAATTTATATAAACTATGGAACAATGATGTGATAGAAGATAATTACCATGACCCATGGGGTATAACATAGTGTACATTTCACGCCACCATGATCGAGAAGAGAATAATGTAGAATACAGAATTATTCCATAGGTGTAGGGTCTTATTTGTGGCTTTCAAGACCTATTTTAATGGTTCTTATCAAAGTCATAGTATGAGGGTATTTATGATTGTGTCTATAGGCCAATTCCTTGGTATCATCCACCCTAAAAATCCCATATTATTATTTTAAAATGATAACCCTTAATTAAAATTCATGAACAAAGATAGATGACCACTAGTAACTATCATAGATAGCTTCTACGGTATGGTGTTAGGAAACCAAGATTATTTTTATTTAAATGTGCCTCTATTTCCATGTAAGTGGAACCCCCCCACTCATGGGAACATTCTATGGTGGTTTTTATGTTGTTTTACCACAGGACCAACCACTATAGTGTGGTCTAAAGGGGAATGAGGTATCCCCCTTGTTTTTTATTCAAAAGATTCTTAAATAATATGAAATAAACTAAAGACATTTTTGAATCATGGATAACAGTAAAAAAAGTGGCAACCAAACTTTTAACTAAACCTATACATTTTATATAGAATTATTAATATATTTTAAAAAAGTATTATCATCGTCATGAATGGTATCTACCATTTTAGATCAATAATACCAGGGAAAAGAGATCAAATATCAACCTCACCATCTGAGATTTCATCTTAGATCCTCACATCCTACCACTGAAAATAGAAAATTGTTACCATGTTCCCTCAATGACCATTTTCATCATAGTCTACTATCAGTATGAGACACTCTTCATAATATGAGTTATTATATAGATCAACATCATTGAAATTATTAACATATGTATGATTCGTTATATATCCATATTGTTATGAAACATGTAACATTCCATTTATAAATTCATATTGAGATGGGATTTTTAGATAATACCCACTACCCCTATCAATTTTGGTATCCTAAGCTGACCATCAAAATGGGGGCCAGTTTGACCTACTTCCTCATTCGTCTATCCACTAACTACGAAGTCACTCTTCAAAAAACTCAATTTCAACTATGAAGCCAATGGTTTCATCCTCTTATCGACATACTATTTTTTTCTACGTTGTGTTGTGATAAAACTTTTCAAATTTAGTTTCACACTATTTAATGGATGCAAAACCATGTTAGGGAAAATAACTCCCTCCTCATTCTAACATATCAGTGAATGACATTACCTCCCAAATATATCAATATAAGGGTCCATCTAAATGTAACGCCATTCACTATTATTTCATTTCAACTCTACCAAGGCAAGGAGATCATCCCAAACTCCACCATATTATTTAATGAAAGATCATTGAATTTTCTCTACTAAAAATAAAGTTTTCTCTAACTATACATCATTCTAGGGATCATATGTCGTGCTCATAAAAAATGATTATGTAGTGAAAATTGTTGTCCCCTTTGAAACCATGACATAAAAAATGAATCTATATATAATAAAATGATCAAGGTAACTATGTGTATGCATATGATCTTAGGACCATAGGTAATTCCCAAATCCTCTATTATGTGTGTGTCTCAAATTCTTTATAAGTTAGAATGTTTCATTAAATGGTCAAAAAAACATAAACTATATCTTGTAACATCATGGTCTATGTTAACCCCCATATATATTCTTGTTATGAAGTCTTCCCACATACACAAGAGAATAGTCTGTGGCTATAGAAAATAAATTTGGTGCTAGTGTTGGACCATAACCATCCGATTGACAAGTCATCCAGAGGAAAATTGTGATATGTATCTTTTCATCTGTTGAATCATAAATTTTAAATGAATTATTGGCACATCTAAAATTCTCTATATTGAATAGTCTATCTAGAGGTATGGTAATCTATCATAATGTGTTCTCTAATAGAAATAGGAACTACTAAACTCCCATGTATATAGATCATGTTAATGTTGTTCTTCGTCCATATAGAAATTATATAAAAATATCCCCCTAATAATTTATCACAACAAAGACTAGTTTGAAATCCTAAACATTATTCACGACTAAATATTAATATACATGACCATCAATCTAGAACAATACATATATCCCTTGTCCTCTAATGAATCCATCTTCTAATAAACATTAAAACTCATAAATATATAATTCTCCATGGATAACTGCTCACATATCACAAACTCATTAATGACATAAGGCAAAGAGATTTTTCAAAAAATTTACCTTTACGAATTGAATACTACATCTCAAATAGGATGGTATATAGATAATAATCCTATGGTCTCTATTTCTAGTTCAGGTACTTGTATACAGAAATATAGTGAAGGGATATATAGTCCTTGTGAACAGAAAAATCCCCCATTGGATTTTTTCTCCAAAATATCAGATAATAGATCATGGTTTAATGATCCTATGCATTAGTATTGCAATTCGAATCATGGTGTAATAGCTAATAGGACTAATAGGCCACTACCTTCTATTCTTTTCATATTCATTTCACCCAAACCAATGCTCGATGAATAATAGTACACTGCATAACCAATATCAGGATCAAGAAGTGTATGTAATAGAGATATCATAATCCTTCATATTATCTCTATGAATTCATATTAACCCTGATCCAGACATAGTAACTTCACACCCAACATCATCAGTTCTTTCATATTTATTGATAGCAAAGGGATGTTTTTGATACACTGTTAGTAATATTAGGATAGTATAGGATTTTTTCTAACCTATAAAGCATAATGGTTATGCGTGCACGACATTACTACTCCAACATTATATGTATCCATTGATATACTACTACAAGACCCAACATATCATTGGAAAAAAATATCATGAATGAGGACGTCACAATTTATCAATTTTTCATAAATATATGGTTCTTAAAGCATTATAAGAAAAATATCATGGTTCATAGAATGCTTCTCTTGTGTTGGATTGTATAAAAGTATTACAGTAACAAAAAAAATTCTGAATGAGTACATGTATGGGTAGAAGATCTTGTTCATGTGGAACATTAACATGGATGGTGAATTCAAAAGCCTGAATAGAATCATCAGGTAAAGATAAAATTAATATGTAGACCAAAATTTCATATTCATAATTTAAGCTTCTCTAAGTCACAACTATAGATATCCAAATAGATGATGAATACGATAGAACCATCAAGATACTTGAAGCTAGATGAAAATTTTTCAATATTGGGTAAGGGATATGTGTTCTTTACCATACCCTGATTCATCTTTCAATAAAAATTTTAATGTGGGAGACTACTATATTTATTCTTTGTAGACAACTAAGGTTCACTCCATGGTGAAGTACACAACTTGATAAATCCATTCCACACTAATTAATCAAACTGTGCCAGGAGGTACTTCATCTTCATTGAAACCAAACACATGCATGTATTAAAATTTGTTTTGCACCTTATATGATAAATATATCAATGTGAACTAATATGTAAGAATAAATTCTGAAGAATTCATTTTGAAATAAACCATAATACAAATCCCTTATTAAAGTAAAATCTATTGGTGTTTCAAATGTCACAACTGAGAGGGAATATCCCAATAACTATGATGTAATCATCTTAATATAACAAAATTATTGTTCAACTCTTCCTAATAGATGTTCCCACTCTCTAGTCATAATGTATCTACCAACCTTTGAAAAAATAATAACACATGCCTCTGATATCCATCTATGAAATATTGAAAACTAGATAGCCAATCTAGGACAAGTATCCCACTAATGGTCATTATATTCGAAATCATGAACACCAATTGGGGGTCCATACATAGAAAAATAAATGGGATAATCTAGGAATAAATTTTGATGACCCACTATACATTATTATGTTGTGTTAAGGGATACTAAATAAGAAGATACCATGACCAATATGCTGGATTCCAAAGATAAAATTCTGAATGCACGATTTAGCTTTTGGGGAGAGCTTCTCAGGCGGCAAGGGTTTCTACCACCACATCACCCTTCCTCTCCTCTCACTCTCTCTACCTCTGTTGCACGTCACCTCCCCCTCACATGCCGCAACATATGGAATACTCCATCCTGGAGTGTCGTCTCCCCACGCGACTAGCCACTGTCTGCAACGGCGATGATGCCAATCCTTTTCCCATCGCTGTGTGGTAGTCTACGTCTATGTCTTGACCTTCCAATCCCCCACCGATGGTTTTCTATTCTCTTTTGTTGGAAGAATATGCAACTCGATCCTCCCATGTTGTTCATTGTGCCACACTCCCACCGACAGACTCAACATGTCGGTAGTTTAGATATGGCCTCGTGCGGACATGGCATCCAGATCCAAGTGGCGGTGTCTAATCATGTTCCCGTTGGCTTATCCCCTTCCATGAATGTCCAATGGGGTTCCTGCAGTGTTCGTCGTAGGGTCCTCATCCAGTTGGTATCATTGTTTTCGGAACATGAAAGGGTCGTCGTCTTCCTCCAGGGTAATTACAAGGTCGCAGAGGGCGACCTCAGGAACACTCCGAGCTAGAATCCTTCCCTTAGTAGTTCTTCTCCCTTTTTTTCTTCGTCCCTTTTTTACGCGGGTGATGGTGTCTTTATGGTGGGGGAATTGTTTGTTTTCCATTTTTATTATGCATATGTGGATGGAAGATGATAGAATGCCTGGTACAAATGATGTTCTATCCTCATTTGTTCTGGTTTCATGTTTTCTTCAGGGTCGAAATAGGCTGGGACAATATCTTCTCCCGGGTCCATACGAGGTCACAGAGTGTGACATCAGGAACACTCAGTGATTGAGCAATTTCCTAGCCTATTATCTCCCCTTTTTGTCTTTTTGGTTCTTTTTGGTTAAGTTTTTGTGTTCCAGAGTCACATAACTTCTTTTAATGATTCTCCTCTTCTCTTTTGGCCTTTCCCTTTGTGCACTCCCCCACATAGGGCTAGTTCCAAGGTTTTTTATTGCAAATTGGAATAGTGTGGGCGGATCTGATAATGACATTTCTTATCATGGAGGTTTCTATGTTTGGTTCTCAATTTTCCACAAATTGATGGTCTGGCATGTTTTTGTGTTGTTGTTTTTTTGACGGGTTTGGTCCTAGACAGGGTTCTTTGTCCAACTCGTTAATGGTTTCTCGTGATATTATGTTGGTTCTCACATATCCTTAATGTGATTTTTATGGTGGATTATCACTTAACCAAAAATTGTTTCAAAAATAAAAAAATGAATATCTAGAATGACCAATATGCCATGTATAGAAACAAATTTTGAAACTATAAATGAAATGGATCCACTAGTATAGATAAAAAAGTGGATTCTACCTGGACTGTACATAGAAATATAGATGGCCCCTTTCCACCATTTATTGATGTATGATCCATAACATAAATATGGATCACCTATACTCCATGACTAATTCCAAGAAACACATGGAATGATTGAGTTAACTAATGAGAACATAGGATGGACGTCTCGTTCCCTGATCATCAGTACCTCCACACTATAACTAAAATCATGGCACAAACCTATTGTATATATTATGTACATACATGGTTATGGGAATTATGGTGGGATTATTGTAATAAAATAAACTATTGTCCAATAATTCTATAGATGAAACAATGCATTCCTCCTTCGGACAATGAAATGTGAATGAGGATTTCTATACTGTCATTCAATTGGTTCACTACATATCTCTTTTATTCTCATTCCTGTCATCAAAATACCCACTCATAGTAGTAGTATGAGTTCCACCCATATATTTAGTGGAATGTTGGAAATGCCAATATTTCCATCGATCCTACAAAATTAGATCAATGGTAAGAAATATCCTCAGTAACTGTGGGTATGAAGTCAAATCAAAACATTTTAACTATTCACTATTGTTGCAACAATATTGGATTTCAAATGTAACGACCTAAAGATCCCCATTACTAGTTATAATTGATGGGAAAACAGATGATCTAGTGAATATTTAATATAATTCTATGGATTTCAGGGAGTTCTACTTAAATTCCATGAACTGTTAGGAATGGTAAGTCTTCAACATGAAATCATATAAATCTATAAAAAAATGTGCTTTAATGCCACCCATGAGATTACCTATCTATGAAAAACCAATCCTATAACTCCCAAAAGAATGAAAGGAGGATCCTTGAATTATAAATCATATAAATTCAAATTTAAATCCAATTGAGTCTCAATGATATCCAAGATGATATAATCTATGTCAATCAAATCCACATCATCCTATGGTCCATCCATTCCCTAAAGGGTTGGGGGATGCAAGAGTTGAAAATACATAGTGTATAACTACATTAATTTGGATGGTGGATGCTAATAACACACTACCTACATGGGTGGGGATGTTGTGGGAATGGGATCTAGGAAACCCCCCTCAAAAAAATATCCCACCACATTTCATCATGGTGGAATATTCAATGAAATAAGGAATATTATGAACATAGTGAAATCATATGTTGTTTATGAGTTCATAAAAGGTTTTTACTAGGTGTCCACCAAAAAACTAATGTATGGCCTTCTGAGAATTTTCCATTCCCTATATTTTTCTATAGTCTTCAGAAATACCATTTAAATAAAAACATAATATCATGATCAGTTCGCATAGTAAATTATAGTAATGATATATCCCAAATTCAAGGAAATATAGATATAAGACAAAATAAAATTATCCTGAAAAGATAGAACAAAACATTAAATCTAATTAATTAAATTGTATATAGCACAAATTAATGTATATTTATATATATTTCATGGGAAACTATGTTCCTAATTATGATTCACAGCCATACACAAAATCTCCCAAAAAACATATCAACATAATGTGCATAACCTAAGGGTAATTTATTCAATGGTATGAGTCAAAAAAATAAGCTTCCAATATTATTTCATCTCCCAGGTCTACTATACTATACAGGCAAGGCATTATCATAATTCCCCTACTAATGAAATGACCATCATAACCCATTTCTATCCAATCACAAATCAATTTAAGAGAATGGATATGTTTTAAAAATAGTTATTCTATGATTCCACTTTGGTCAACCATGAACTGACCACCAGTTATGAGATGTGTAATACGTGACATTATGGGATTCTAGCTATATGCTGGTTGATTTTTACAAGAATCTAGGGTCTGATTCCATCATGGGTAGACTATACCCTATGTGTCATTTCAAGGGATTTAATATAAAGAATAAAAGGATGTAATAAATCTTCAGAGTAATGTTGATTGAATTATAAAAATATATGGAATTCATGTAATATAAATAAATCCACCCCGATGTGGGGAGACTTTCAAGTGAAAGAATAAATTTATAAAATTATAATTACTGTGGGATCAACTGGTATTCCACATTGTTCCATTATACATCTCAATCGTCCACTGGTCAACAATCCACCATAAGGAACATTCCCTTTACATTATCCCTTATTAAATCTATAAGCACAACAAAATAACTTGTTAGGGTGTGAGTACAAGAACATATATGACACCACTGATGTTTCCTCAACAAAGAATTATACATTATAATATGTTTAATTAAAAATATTAATAAATTCTTAAAAGTTAGTATTGATAGAATCCAAAACTCAGTGGTCATTCTACAATGCAAGACACCAATAACCCATCGCCATAACTACATTGTCTCCCAATCTAAATATAATAGATGATGTTGTTAGTAACCAAACGCTCACATGTTCAGTATCTTTATAGTTTCAATTATTCATGTGGCACATCATTTTATATCCACAAATAAAACATGTCAAGTTACATACTCTAAATGAGAATATAAAGGAATTCCTCAACCATGTTTCTTCAATGTGATTATTACTCAGAATATAATGTCTACCTTCAGTGAATTAAAAACAATATTGAATGGATACATCATGATATTCACATATTCCCATGCCTCTCAAATTCATTTTCACAAATGATCACAATCCTCCAAGATGGGTAATATGTCATGAAAGACCACCTATATCATGTACCACTCATGACAAAAAATGTATACACATAGGGTGGTCATTAAATAAGGCATGGTATATCAGTATGAATAAATAAGAGCACACATAACCTCATATGATCTAAATCAATCATGGATATTATCTACACTAATATCACTCAATTAATGTATACATAATTTAAAATAATATATCATACAATCCCCTATATGTATTCCCAATCAATCATGACGTCAAATTGACAACACATAAACAGTCATCATGGAAGAAATTGTAAACATGATGCCAGAAAGGTAATGTAATTCCTACCTCATAGTCACTTATGTAAAATTCACCATTGACATGGGTGTTAACAATATACCATATATGAAACAAACTGGAAAATTGTATACATAAATTACTGCTATAATAGGATTGAAACAATCTCTAATACTTGACGATATTGTAGATGAGAAATAGGAAAATTGAGAACTAAAAAAACAAAGATATCATTTTAGAGGGACTCCACTATATGAAGTTCAATGTTGCATCAGGGATGTGAAATGGAGGCTACCAAAATGGTGTTTGGAAGAAGGATACATTGATGTTGTGTGATAGGTAAATCAATAAGGACATTAGTGGGACACTATAAAAGAATGTATTACTTATAATGGATAAACATGATGCAAACGATAGACCATGGTATATGCTTCATGCCACTATAATATAGAATATAAAACCATGGTTCAAACATTGTTCTAATATTGTGTTTCTGAGACCCATCTTAAAAATAAATATTTATTGTGACACTATGTGTAGAATTATTTATTCATGATGACTAAATACCAATATGTTGTACATATTTTTTTCAAAAGTTGGTGCGGAATCCCCAATTTATTATTTAATGGAAAGACATCTTTAGATTGGGAAAAGGGAAACCCATTACATAGCCTGAAGGCCTAAGGCCAAGTGGTATGACTACAAGGCTTTAAATTCAATTTTTTGACCCAAAGGACCCCTCGGAGAACAGTACTTCCACAGTACTACTACTGCTACAGTGTCACCGTTGCTATAGTATCGTCGCTGCTACCGTCCTGCAACAGTGCCCGAAAATTTTCCCCTACTCAGATTTGATGGGAACCTAGGGACACTGATACATAAATATTAAACATATGTCTCATTGTATAAATATATCTTAATAGGTAGACATACTGAATGTTTGATGAACATGTGTTGGGGGTAACATGAATTGAGACTTCTTCTGATGGTGGTCTCATGTCATGATATCTAGAAAAGGAGATCATGAGGAAAGGCCAACCAAAAGGTACAAAAAATGTTTTAGGTGTCATTTATTGTTCCAATATTGGATCATTTTTATTGGTATTCTGAATTTTGATCATTATCAGTGCATACAATTTGATCTCGTACATTGATGAAAAAAAATCATGACATTTAAGACATAGAGTGGTAGCTTCTGTTATGTTATTTTTTGGTTGTATAAAATTGGTCAAATGTTTAATATATAATCTATGGATTTCTGGTTGATGTTGTTATATCATAGTCATAGTTGATAAAGCTGGTAGTTCATTTATATATCATTATCAAATATATTCTAAAATAACTCCTTCTAGTAAGTTCAATAAATAGTAACGAAGTAATGGATGATGACAAGAGATATTCATCCTTTGTTACGATATATAGTGAAATAAATATTATATTAAATAAATATTTTTCATATAAAATGTTTTAATTTCTATTATTTTACCTTTCGATTTAGTGGGATTGATGAGATTCAACACTCTAGTATTTGTCCTTGATTAATATTCACTAATATCAGAATAATGGACTATAGGTTCACAAACATTAGCATATTCAATAGTCATATAAATTCTTTTCAATAAGAATAATAGAAACTATGGGCACCACCAAATGGTCAAATTCATTCCATGTTATAATAATCACTGATAAATAAATAAACTAGTTACTATTCGAGGATAGAATAAATGTGTATAAATTATTTAATAAAATTATTCACAAGGTAATAAAATAATTCATAATAAAATATTATATAAAAAATACTATTTTAACAATACAGTACATTAAATATTTTGGGAATTACATTCCATGTTAATGTCTCTATTTTATCACGCATTATAATAATAATAAATTACTAATATGTGATAAAATATAAATGATGTTAATTTTGTAATTAGTTATACAATACCTGATTTTTTCTTCTTATTTACTAGGTTTTGGATTTATAAGGGTCAATGAACCCATCCCAGGTATTTTAACCTCCCAAAACTTAAGAAGAATGTAGAGAATGGATCTCTCAACGCGATCCATACAAGAACACCTTTTTTAGAACAAATGGATTAGATCATGGTTATTATTCTGATATTAGAGATATCATAAAGTGTCCTTGATAGGAAATGGTATTTGATGAATGAAAAAATTTAATATTAAGGATGAATGTGTTGATTATATTTAGTGGTTCTAAATAGAATCAATTAAGAAATAATCTAAATTGATGACTAGAAATAGAGAAAAATTACAAATAAAACAGGTTGTCTTCCAATATAATTTTGTGCCTTGAAATATTTATGATGTATCATTGGACATATAACATGGCTCAAATCACTATAAAGGACATAACATCATTTCTCTTGTTATGAAAATAAAATCCCTGAAACACCAGATTCTCCTGTACATATCGCTAAAATAAATTTTTATCAATGGGAATTAATTTAATAAAAATTATATTTATATATTTGGTTAATTTTATGTAGTATTTTCAAGGGATGAAATCTATAGTGAATCTAGGTGTTTCCAAAACAAGATTTCTTGTAAGGAACCTCATTCCACAGAATTTTGGAATAAATGTTATATTCAATGAGGAAATTTTTATAATCATTCAACATAATGATAATAGGACCAAAAAGTGGAGTAAAGACATTAAAATAAAGATACGGTTAAATTTCCATAATGGAATAATAAGATTATACTTAAAAAACATAATACACTTACTAACATCCTACAAAATAAATAAATTTCCTAAACAAAGTAAAAAAATTAATAAAAAAGTGGAGGCCATCTAGGACCTCATTTTTTATATCCCTATCCAGACATGGATCCTCCCTCTCTACCATCGTCCATCACCAACCAGTGACTACATATGAATCTCTCTCCTTATTACTGGAATCACCAGTGTTGTGCCTCCACTACCCACCAAACAACCATTGTTTTGGTCATCACACCTCTTGGACATCACCAAAATTGAAACCAAACACTATTCTACATCTTTGTCCATCACCCACTAGCTCATTCACACTCAACCACCTTCCACACAATATTAAATGACCACATTTTTCACAACATCCAAAGTAGAATTCATTGATTTTATGATAACACATTCATGAACCTACAAACCAGATCTCATTCACAGTATGGACTCCCACTACTAATATAGTCAGATACCCCATGAAAAGGCACTTCTATTCCTCCTGTCATGTTTCTACTAGAAATGATTAGATCCAAGTTCCAGGTACTCCATTGTTCAGGTTTGACCTTCCTAGGTGAACCCCTTGGCATGACCAGTTATTTTTGGGCCTGGCCAACCATGTATAAAAATACTGTGGGTTTTAATAACATAGAACATGTCAATATTGACAATTATCAACTATATTGTTTCTCCAAGGATATTTAAATACCAATTAAGATCCTTCATAGGCATGGACTAACTAGAGATGTCCCTACAAAAGGTTTAGGTTCACATAAATAGATTTATATTTTTAATAAAGTATATTAAATGACATATTAATATTTCAATCTAAAAAAACAATATTTTGATAACATTAATTTACTTTTTACCAAAAAGAAATTACTTTTTTGATTTTATTTTTTATTATATATTTTTATTAATATTTTTATTTTACATTAAAATTTATTAGAATTAAATTATTTTTTTAATTTATTTATTTTTCATCTAATTTAAATATAATATAATATAAATTTCCATCAATTTGTAATTATCCATAGACTAGTCTTCATACTCACACTTCTATGTCCTATTTTATTTAATTATGTATTATAACTAATAGATATGTTTGATAGTTTTAATTATATTTTATAAACGTCTATAAATTGATTTATGTATTAATATATATATATATATAATGCACTACACATCCCTCAATTTATTCCATTATATATTTTGTTCTTCCAAATACCCCTAATAGTTATGTTAGTATAGTTATACATTAGATTATGATGTTACAATACATGTACCATTACATTATAATGTGGTTAATTGAGGAGAAGTGTAATCATTAGACTGGGGAGCGGGTGGCATCATGTGTTAAGACTTGAATCATATATAAATCCCTTATATTATTATTAATCTATTATATATGAATGGATAATACAATATTATAATCTAAATACTAGTAATTTAATTTAATTTTAATCAATATTTTTTTAATATATTATGCATTTTCAGGTTAGTTGTAACCATATAAAATAATAAATATAAAATTGAATAATGAAAAAATGAGTGTTATTTTTATTAATATTTTTATTTGATCATGAAATCACTGAATTAACATATTAATTAAAATTATTATCAATAATAAAATATCCAATAATCCTCAAAAAAATATTAATTAATGAATTACTTACATCTCAAAAATTTAAACAAAATATGATGTACGAGATTCTCATCGGCCAATGATGAGGGTTCCTCCCACAAATATGGAGTTATTATGAGTTTTTATGAATGAATTATCTAAATTTGGCAACAAATTATTATCCAATGATAACAATTTTTAAAATTAGGTAAATAAGTTGAGTTAAAAATATATATGATTTTAGAATTTTCAACTTCACTAAATTAATCATGGAGCTATATGTGAGTGTGTTTAGGTATCATAGTCCATTCCATGGAATTAACCAAGTAGTGGTGTAATATAACATAGAGACTATGAGGATTTATTTCATTGATTCTTTCCAATATGAAACATAGCATATATTGTATTGTAAGTCTATAAGAGAGGGATAAAAATGATATATAAAATAGTTAGAGACAATTTGTTATTTTATTTATCATTAATGACCAACAAATATTAAAGATAAATATAAAAATCTTCATGATTTTATCTATCTATAATGAAATGTAATATTAAAAACACAATGTGATTAATCCTAGAAAACATAAATTTCTTATTCTTAAAGAATTTATAAAAATTGTATAGGATCTTGTGAAAAGTTCTCTGATAGAATATATTCCATCTGATCTAGTCCATAATAACTATTTATCCTCCTTAGGAAAAAAGTATTAGAATAATGTTATATGGGACAATCATGTATAATGAATATTTTTTTTCATAACGCTGTTTGATGAAGCGTTGTCGTGGACGCACTCAAAAATATTTATACTAATTGCAGCACAGTGGATGACCTAGGTTGATCACTTGAGGAGCTATCATGGTCAATCACTAACTAATTATAATTAACTTATATGTGTATATATAATTAAATGTACATAAATGAATATTGAAAATTTAAAATGAAATACTAAAATTAATCATGCAAATGAAATGTTAATATAATCAATGCAAATAGAATGATGTCAGAATGAAAGAAAAAATTCCCCCGAGAATCACCCAGGTTTAACATTCATCATATCATTATTCGTTTCATATTTAATTAATAAAGACACACCATAGTATGTTTAATATCCTATTTTATATGTGGTTTTGAATATACAGTGTTCTCAACGATCGTCGAGAACCCACGTATCCACCTCCTCGATCGAGGAAAAATATTATAAAAGAGAAAATTAAGCCTCAGTTAGAAAGTGGGGACACAAAGGTTCCTTACCCACTAATATCCACCTTGACCTAACTCTAATAAAATATTGAGCAATAAACATTAATATGTAATTACTTGGGTTTAACACTAGATTGATCCCCCAGGAAGTTCCATAGGTTAGCTACTCATGATCACAAGTAGAAGAGATCACAGTGGAGAAGAATGGGGGGGGAGAACGAAATATAAAATGAATGATAATGAGATGAATAAAATAAAAATATATTAAAAATGCATAATAATATTAAAATGGAAAAAAACTACAAAACAATGGAAAATGGTCACACATAAGTGCAAATACTTTGAGAAGGGATGAGGATACATATTTATAGGGATAAAAGGTGAATAATTCAGCCCAAATGGCCCGAAGGCCTTTTTTTATTTTATTATGGATAATCCCCCTTTTAACGGTTGATGGGGATCCCGTAATTGACCCGTAGGCCCAAGGCACAAGGCCCGACAAACCCGCAATACATGACCCGAAGGCCCAGAGGCATACCATGCCTAATACATGATCTGAAGGCCCATCCCACTTGAACTGACCCTCCCCAGCTTTCTATGTCATTCATCACCTAGATCCCACCTTGCATTACTATTCTTCTAGCATTTCCCCGTACAAAGCTGCACGGTGCCTGGTCCCAATGGCGGCTGCCAGGCTCTCTCATTCTTCTAATCCGGTTTAGCTCTGCATCTGGTGGCTGCTACTCATGTTGCCCTGATCCTCTTCAGGGTCCTGTTCTGTGTGAACTAGGCTACTCCATTGTCTACGTGACCTGAAGGACATGTGGCCTAAAGGCCATTAATGACCCAAAGGCCCTGGAGACCCGATGGCCCAAACCGGTGGCCCGAAGGCCCAAATCAGGTGAATAGTTCCGACTAATATAGTACCGAATAGTAACTGCTACAGTGACTACTATAGTACTGCTAAAATACTTCTATAGTAACCTGGAAATTTTCCTCCACCTGTTTTTGAACTTGGGTCTCTTGGATGCCATGTAGGAGCCCTTACCACTCGGGTACGGGCTCGTTGGCAGGAGGTGAAGAATTCACACTCAAAACATTTAATCTGAATGTTTCCGCGTGGATGTGACCTAATTTGTACATGGTTTCATCATAAATGTTCTTATATAATGTCTCATGTGTTTTCTCTCAATATTTCAGCTTTATTTTCCATCGGATATAGATGTTATGACCGATTTAATCCGAGCTTTTTAATCTGTCCATTTGACTGTCCAAATTCAAATTCATCAACTTCCCTGGAAATTATGACCCTATAAAATTTTGGTTCATGCATTGGAGCCTTAATAAATGTTGTTCCCAATATTCTTTTGGTGTCTCTAAAAAATATAGCCCATTTTGAAAGAATTTTCACGATTTTATGAATTTATTTCCCAATGTAAACGTTTCTGCCTGGTGAGACGTTTCGTCTTAAACATGTTTGGAGCATTCCAATAATACTTTAATGCAGGTATTTTGACATGAAATTACTCATGGACTATTATTATTGAATCCTCTTTCCTTTCCAGCTGGAATCAAGGAATTCAGAGGTTTGTTCGCAGAGTTATTCCTCTGTTACATTGGTGGGACCTATTCTGTCCGCACGGAAAGCCCTTCAAAATCATTGAATTTTTATGGCAACTAGATGATCGATTCAGCACTTGGTCCAGCAAAAAAAATGATATAAATTAAATAAGTATTCTATCAAATTTTTAATCAAAATATTTGGATATATATTTAATGAGAAATGACCAAAGTACCCATGTTATAACAATCTGTTAAAATTGCATAATTTTTCCATTTTTTCATTTAAGCTCAAATTAACACTACAAAATAAAAATGTGAAAATTACCAATATAATAACACTGTGGTGGGATTATAAAAAATTATTTATAGTATAAAATATATGATAATTTGATCTTCATCACTCCACAACACTTAAACATTTCACTCCTGGTCAATCATCTTACATCCAAATCAAATTCCACACAACAATCAAAAATGAGAAAATATCAATGATCTTATCCAAAATAGAAGTACATCATGTATCATATTTGAAAAACAATCCTATCACATTTTCATTTCAATCAATAAATTTTTTTCAACCTCATTAATCAATCCATGAACCAATAAGAACATATCTCACATTGAATTTTATGTCACTCTTCACTCAAGAGAAATTGAACGTAGTGTTATACTCATACTTAAAAATCGCATGTATCACCATAGGTTTATAAAAATTCTCATTTCTATACAGCATGAAACATGAAAATGAATTCAATATAGAGGGCTTCAAATAAAGGTTCACATGATTCTGTGGCATATGGTTATTGGGAAAATGATTGAAAAAGTTTCTGGCTAGCAAGAGGAGGTTGGACTTTTAAGTACAATGCATGATTAAATCAAGGGGAAAAACAGGAAATTTATCTCTCAATCCCACATGAACATTGGAAAAACAACACCACCCCTCTTTATTGACATGGTAAATGATCAAATAAGTTATTATAATGAATGATATCATCTAATTTCTCCCCCTTTTTTCAATGGTCCATAAAGGCAGAACATTATTATTTTTTCATTTTTTTCATTGAGGATGAGATGAAAATTGAATAAAATGAATGAATGACAATTCATGACCTTGATTTTTGAGAGGTACATGATTCATAAAACAATATAAAATGAGTAATTAATGTTCAACTCTGTTTTTTATTTTCTTTTTTTATGGAGTAATAGATGAAACAAATAAAGCACAATGAATTGACGACACATGCCCAATTCTCTTATTTTCCACTTCCCATCATATTTACACACACTTAAAACCCCCCATAAATGATACACATCCCAATGAATTCACACGAAAGGATCTTTCTCTACACTCAAACTTGAAATAACCATGATAAAAATACTAAAAGTGTGGTTAGGTAAGGAAAAATTGGTTTGTAATGTCACTTAAACCTATAAGGCAATTCATGGAATCTAAGGTCTTGCGAAGGATAAATGTAAAGGTGAGTGTTAGGATAAAACATGGCTAGACAAAGATATTCCTCAATCATTTTAAATACATTTAATGAAATCTGAAGCTTCAAAATATAATATTAACAAATTCTTGTTCTCCCAAAAAATTCAAGTCTCCCTCAAAAAATTGTGGGTATTTGGTAGAATATGTAAATGTGGATTAGAATACCTCACCGGATTTGAAAAATATTCGGATTTAGTGTTTCATGGGCATGGATTTCAAAAATCAGTCAAACTCAATAAAATTCATGAAAATCCATTTCAAGGGAAAATAATTCATATCAACAATCATTTGAAATCCATTATTTCAAAAATCATTTCAACTCATTCAAAATCAATTGATGTTTGAAAAGTGATAAGAATATTTATTAAATCTCAAAAATCCTAAAAATATAATAAATAAAAACAAAAGAAAAAAAGCAGAACTAAGAATGTTGAAACTCCCCCACACTTAAATTTTACTACCCCTCATTTCAACTCAACAAAATACAAATATAAAAGTATAAAATCCAAGGGAAAGAAAGTTACAACCTGAAATTATTTTATGAAGAGGAATCCTTGATTTAATCTCCAAGAAGATACCACATTAAGACTACATTAATATAATGAATATATATAAGAAAAAATTAATAAATAATGATAAAGGGAAATGAAAAGAGATAATGATTGGTTTAGACCCCCAAGAGGGTGCTAGGTTTTTACTACCCCTTGTCAGATAGTTTCAGTGGATTATCCCCAATCAGACGGTGGGTGTGGTTTCTTTGAGATGAACCACCACACGTGAGTTTTCCCAATGTCCATTATTAAACACTAAAATTAGAGAATCCCAAAGATGATAAGATTGTTACCAACCCATGATAAAGAATAAAGAAGAAATTTGAGGTTCAATGTGTTAGGGAATAAATGATTAGGGTTCTCCCTATTAATATCTCTGGTGTCCTCCTCCATATGATATGAAAATTTTTGTTTATGAGGTAGTCGCACCACCATCTTCTCTAGCTCATATTCTTCAATCACCACCACATGACTGGTCTCTTTTTTAGCATCCATATTCTTCTCTATTTGTGTTGTATCAGAAATGTCAAAGGTATAGTTGTTAAAAAACAATTTATCTTGAATAATATTAAAACATGAAAAATTATAAAGAAATCTTCCCTTTCAAGTAATTCAGCTTGGTAATTGATCCCCTCCGGCATGACCGTTGGAAACTCAATCTCAGCAGGTGTGTCTTCATCCTCATCTTCCAAAGAAAAATAGAGGTAGAATGTTTATGATGTTTCATCATCAAGGATGGGAAGATAATTTTTCATTTTATCTTCGACAATGTTATTCCCAGATTCTTCCAAAAAATTGAGACCTCCCATCAGTGCAATAGTTGGAATGTGTAGCTTTGGGACCTCCTAGAGAAATGGATGAGTGCGGGATGATGTGATTCATTCTTTTAGTATCTTCACCTCACCCTCCTCGGATTCTTTAGTATAAAAATGATTGGTGAAATCTCTTCCACCACTTCTTCTGGTTCAGGTTTAGGTTCAGGTTCGGATTGATCTTGGGAAGTATGGACATATTTTGTTATCCATTCTATTTGAATCAGTAGTCCTTCTACGGCCTCTTTATGTTCATTCAACTGAGCTCTGTTTTACTCTAATGCACCCTCCTCTTGTTGTTTTTTCACTAGTGAGTATTCATTCCATGCATAGTAATCACAATTTGAATACATCATGAACAAAGTAGATTTTTTAGGATTTGACATTTATGATTTTTTTGCTATTTTTTTAAATGGAAGGATATTTTTTTGACAATGTTAATATAAATAGTGGATTAAAACCACTTTTCTCCCTAGAAACGGTTCCAATTTGATTAAACATTTTCATGAACACTCTCAAAAGTATTTATACTATGTGCAACATAGTGTCTGACATAGGTCGATCTCTTGAGAAGCAATCATGGTCAGTCACCGACTACTTCTAAAACATGTATATATATATATTAAAATATTCAGAAATGAATATTGGGAATTGAAAATGAATTACTAAAATTAAACATTCATATGCAATGCATACACAATGAATGCAAACAGAATCATGTCAGAATGAAAGAAGACATTCCCGAGAGAATTGCCCAGGTTGAACCTTCATCGTCTAATTATTAGTTTCATATTTAATTAATAAACACACTCCATCTTATGAGTGACTATCATATTTCATATGTGTTTGTGACTATACAATTCTCTCATCAATCTCTGAGACACTGCGCATCCTCCTCCTCGATCGAGTGAAATATTATAAAAGATAAAGTTAGTCCTCAGTTGGGAAGTTGAGACACAGTGTCACCTTACCAACTAAGATCCCCCATGACCTAACTATAATAAAATAAGAAGAAATAAAAATTAATCTGAAATTACTTGGGTTTAACACTATATTGATCCCCCAGGATGTTCCATAGGATAGCTAATAATGATCCATAGCAGAAGAGATCACGGTGGAGAGGAATATAATGGAAGAACAAAAGATAAAATGAATGAGAATGAGATGAATAAAAGAAAAATATATTAAAAATTAATAATACATTTAAAATTGAAAGAAACTACAAAAAAATGTAAAATGGCCACACAGATGTGCCAATACATTGAGAAGGGGTGAGGATACATGTTTATAAGGATAGGAGGTGAAGAGTTCCCACTCATAACATTTAATCTGGAAGCTTCTACGTTGATGTGCCCTTAAATGTCCGAATATGTAAGAGGTGTCTTCATAAATGTTGTTCCATAATTTATCCTCCGTTTTATCTCAAAATTTCATCTTTATTGGTCATCGGATGTAGATGTTATGGCCGATTTAATACAAGATTTTTAATCTGTCCATTTTACTAGCCAAATTTAAATTCTTCAACATCCCTGGAAATTATGATCCTCTAAATTGGTGGTTCACGTGTTGGATCCTTAATAAATGTTGTTCCCACCTTTATATCTCGTCTCTCCACAAACTATGGCCCATTTTGGAGGAATTTTCACGATGTTATGAATTTATTTCCCAATGGAAACGTTTCTTCCTAGTGAGAGGTTTCGTGTTCCACATGTTTGGAACCTTTCAATATTTCTTTAATGAGGGTATTTTGACTTGAAATTTATCATGGATGTGACTTATTGATTCATCATTCCTTTCAAATTAGAATCAATGAATTTAGAGGTGTTTTCAGAGTGTTATTACTCAGTTACATTGGTGGGGCCCATTCTATCCTCTAGGAAAACTCTTCAACGTCATTGAATATTTAAGGCCACTAGATGATCGATTTAGCACCTGGTCCAGAAGAAAAAAATGAAATAATTTAAATAAGTATTCTTATAAAATTATTCATAAAATTTGGATATATATTTAATGATAAATGACCAAAATACCATTGTGTTAACTATTTCTTAAAATTGCATAATTAAGCCATTTTTGCATTTACGCTCAAAATAACACTAAAACCTAAAAAAGTGAAAATTACCTATATAATAACTCTATTGTGGGATTATAAACAATGATTTATAGTATAAAAAATATGAAAATTTGATCTTCATCACTATTATCATCGTATGATGTGTGTTGTGGAAGGAACATTACAATAAGGATTGTTCAACCTTGTGTATCATCTCCAATATTCTTTTGATGAGAATGGTAATCATGTTATAAATAAAATAATTAATATACTATATATTCTAAAAAATTTTATATGGATAATTATCCTTAAATACATCACATTAATATATAATTGTAACATAATTTAGATATATTCCTTTACAGTTAAATTGATAATTGAAAAAATGGGAGAAACAATACAATACACCATGGTAATGTTCACTAAGAAAATAATAACCTAAAGAAGATTTAATATCTACTAATTATGGGGATATATTTTAATTGAAATGTGAAAATTCCAATTAAAATTGTAATTCCAATGTCACTATCACATTTTCATCCAATTAAAAGAAGCTGGATATCCTATAAATGGATTTTTTTTCCTCCAATTTCACATCATAAATATAGATAAGGGTAAATTCAATGATTTAATTAAAGAATAATGTAGTCATGCATCTTCAGGTCTATACATCATTATATGTTATTTTAATTAATAATTATTGGTTTTTGAAAACAATATAACTATTGCATTTTTTATTGAAAATATTTAAATAGGAATGAAAAGAATCATTAGAAGATGTATGGTGTGTTCTCTAAGATGATATGAAATTTTTGTTCTTATATTAGAAGTGAGAAGCACACATCTTCCAATTTAAATATTAATTGTCATAGTTGAACATTTTTTTGGATTACCAACTCATTAAAATCATATTTCTAATGGTCATAAGGGGACACTATTCTTTTTTATTAATGAATTTTTTTAATAGTATGGTAATATTCTTCCAATAATAGAATCATTAGATAATATATGATGAATATGAACTTAAAACATATATACCAACTAGTGGATATATTCTAGTTTTTTTTAAAAAACTAATTATAAATAAATCATATTACTAGTACACGACTACAATTCATGGTATTTGCAACAGGTTATTTGCGAAAGGATCTAGTCGCAAATAAGCTTTAGCGACGGGGACCCATCGCAAATAGCCCTTTGCAGAAAACACCGTCAGAATAAATATTTTTTGCGACGGGCCCATTGCAAATAATATTTTGTGCGATGTGAAACTGCACCATCGCAAATAAGTCTTCGATTATATACATTATATATATAAGCTCTTTTTTAAAGGGCCCATCGAAAATAACTTCTTACAAAAAAATTATTTAGACTATTTGCGACAGGATCCCATCACAACTGATCCCATCGCAAATAATAAATAATTTTTAAAAAAAAATTAATAAAATTATGATATTTGGAAAATTAGTTTTAATATATTTAAAATAATAAAAAATATTAAAAAATATTAAAATTATTAAAATTCTCAATATCCTCAAAAAATATAAAAAAAATCATAAAATATTATTATGATCATTGAAAAATTAATTTTAATTTTATTAAAATAATAAAACTATACAAAATATTAAAATACTCAATATTCACCAAAAAATATAAGAAAAAATCATAATATATTATTATGATTATTGAAAAATTAATTTTAATATTATTAAAATAAAAAAAACAAGATTAAAATTCTCAATATTCTCAAAAAAATATAAATAAAATCATAAAATATTATTATTATTATTATTATTAAAATAAAAAAATATTAAAAAATATAATTCTAAAAAATTATATTTAATAAAATTATAATTAATGAAAAAATAATATTAATATTATTAAAATAATGAAAAAAATATTAAAATTCTAAATAATCATAAAAACAAATCATAAAAAATTAAAAATTAAATTACATAATAATCAAACCAATATAAAAGATAGAAACTGTAAATAGTTCATATTACAAAAAAATTTAAATTCAAATGTTTTTGACTTTATAAAAATCACTAGGGGTCGTCTTCTAGAGGATGGGCAGAAGCTGAAGGAGATGGTAGAGAAACCTCCATTCCTAAACTACGAGTCAGATGGAACATGTACTCTATCTGTCATGATGTTGTTGCTTCCATCGATGCATCTCCTCCTCGTGTTGCTGCTGCTACTACTGCCATCGACTCGTCTCCTCCTCGTGTTGTTGCTGCTGCTGCTGACGCATATCTTCATGTTTCTTCTACAAACTCTCTATAAGGTCATTCTGAGCTTGGAATTTCTCCTGATACTGTGAGCCATAATATGATACCTCTCCATGATCTCCTCTCGAACTGGACATCGAAATTGCAAAAATAACATAATAAGTACCTGGAGTCACATGACAACTGATACCAACCACTCGGCCCTTCTTAACACCATATTGAGTTACTTGAATCTATGTCGCCTCGTCGAAATTGTGGGCACTGGTCTGATCAGTCGCCACATCCTAACCCTCATCCAGTGTCTGCGAAGTTGCTGCCTTATATGACTCCTTCAATTCCAATTTGAAATTAAAATTGTGAAAATATTATATGCAGTTAATTTTCAAACTACAAAAAAACTAACCACAATATAATGCGGGCGATCACCTCTAATCTCTCTAGTGGCTAGATCATTGTACATCCTCAGAAAAACATCGTACTTTATAATATCGGGATGCTTGACTGCCTATATGAATATAAAATAAACTATTTGTATTTGAAGTTATATAAAATATTTTAAAAAATACATACTAGATGCTATCTATGTGTACTGAATGTAAGGCTACCAGCTCGATGTGTCACCTCCTCTCTCCCTTGATTCTGCCATCCCAATCAAGATCTCCACTAAAATCCACCACCCAACTAGTGTGCACATAATCCATCACAACCCTAAGATGAAATGTACTCTGGTCGGTGGGCGCTACATGACTCATCAAATATTGTCGCTCCTACTTTGTTTAATGGTCATATTTCTCGAATTGTTCAAAAACTGATGCAGACACTCTTGCGTAGCAACCGACCTTGCTGCAATGATATCAGCACGTATGATATCATTGATGGGATACCTAAACCCTACAAATAATTTATAATATCAAGTTATTGTGAAATTAAATTTCAAAATAAATATTATTTATTTACGTACCTACCAATGATTTTGCATGTCAAACTTTACATCAATTGCAGTCTGTTCCCATATGGTCCATGGCTGAGAAAAATAATTTTGCAAGATAGCGCTCCCATGTCCCACAGCTACATGTGAAAAAATGTGGAAAAATAATAAATAATCAAACAATTATTATATATATAAATAAATTAATGAAATATAACTAAAATATACAGGTTACCATACCTCCACGTGCATTGATATAAGCCAATATGTGGATGTCACTCAGGGATAGGGTCAGGAATCATAAGTCATGCAAGACCGCGCCCCCACCACATACCTCCTGAACCACCAGTAGGCTAATGGTCAAATGGTCCCACATCCCCCTCATCCAAAGGTAGCTCAGTCTCCTCTAACTCACACAATAGATCAAAGTCTATCTAAAAGACAAAATGATTTTTTTGGTAGATAGTTGAAAATAACATATATATATATATATATATATATTAGTTATGATCATAACCACCATTTAACTATGACAATGTTCACCTTCATCATCATTTTCATATCTAACAATGTCAATTTGTACATATTCCTTCTCGGCATCATCAATATCCATCTGAGTTTCACTTTTATCATCCCTTCTCATTTCATTTTAATTTGTTACATCATTAACATCTTCATCATCATGGACCCTTAATTGTGGGGTGTCCTCATCGATATTCAGGTTTCATTGTGAAAAAGATGGATTTTGAGTAGTCTCGTTAATAATTTCAATTTCTTCCACTTCAACGGAACCACATTCAGTTTGAGTTAATTGTTTTCCTGAGATTTCAGTTTTATTATGTTCCACCAATCACACAGGTCTCTTGAAATAGCTCAGTACTTTGCGTAATAAATTTGATGTTCCTGTTGAGCCGGAAAAATGGTTATTTTACTACAAGAATACATTTATATTTAATATTGATGATTCCATGAGTCGGATGAATACGCAAGCCTCTCTCAGTATCCAACCACCGACATTTACACATCGTTATGTAATTTTTTCCAAGAAAACATAGATCAAAAATTTCATCCAGAATGCTATAAAAGTCAACTTCAGTTTTTCTATGATGTAATCCTTTCAAAAAAAACTCCAGTGTTCATTGTTTTTCTATTCCCCATATGCACTTGTATGAAATAAAAAACGATTCACCACCTATGAATTATAAAATTTAAATATTTTGGATGGTGGGTTACTCGATATACACAATCGATTGTCTAATTTATCATTATGTTGAGACTCCTGAAAATTTGTAAAACAATTATCAATATAATAAATAGTAAACTGAATTGATATTAAACCATCATTAATTTGTTTTACCAACTTTTGAAACCGTTGAGAAAAATAATTTTGTATGCGTTCTACAAGAGCAGCTACTGTAATTCTTTGACCTTGTTTCTTGATATGATTATCATATAACCTAAAAATAAAATAAGTTTACATACTGTAATAGAAATTATTGAATAAGTGACAGAATCACTCACTGTACAAATGCTTTCATTTCTTCACAGCTGAGCGGAACATATATATGTGATCTGTGATTTTCAATGTATGAAAGCCATCATTCATGAACTCCACTGAAGCCATGATTTTGATGATTAAACCTGCTAAATGATTTGTCCATTTAATCATTAAAATTTCCCTCGTTCCATCCCATGCGGTTTGTTTGAGAGATATTCAAGTTCAAAATAGTGAGAGTAGAGAAAAGAAATTTTTCCTCTTGCAAATAAGATTCAACAATTAAGCCTTCAACCTATGATCTATTACAAACTCTTTTCTTCAATTTCTACATGCATCTCCCGAATGGGTACATCCATTGAAATTATACTGGACCTCAACATTTAACTTTATTTGTCAATTGTAATATCAGATGTTCCATTGAGTCAAATAAAGAAGGTGGAAAGATTTTTTCTAGTTTACATATAATTACAACAAAATCTTCTTCCAGTTTTTTTAGCACATCATAGTCAGTTGTCACTGCACAAATGTCTCGAAAAAATATTATATGTCTATTATCTAATCTCAAAACATAGAATTCATCAAACTCTTGAATCCAATCGGTATAAGTCTTTCCATTATAACATGAAAATCATGAATTTTTAATTCGGTAATATGAAAATTCATAACACATCTTCCCAAATTGGAAGCACAGCCATCTGAAAGTCTCAAATCGTCAATCCAATGAACAAAATAATAAATAAGTCTATTTGGATAGTGTATAAGCTGCTTTTGGCTTCATTTACCTCTATGATCAGACATTTTCAAATGGTTCAATTTCTGGTAACCTACAAATTTGGGCAAGATCTAATCATTATTTTATAGTATCTTTGGTCTTACCTAGTGTATCCAAAACTGTATGAAATAAATTATCAAAATAGTTCTTCTCAATCTGTATGACATCCAAAAAGTGGTATACGAACGAATAAAATCAATATGGGTGATCAAAAAAAATAATTTGTTTTATCCAATTATGTTCTTTTCCAAATCCATGAATTTTTTGTTGGTTTACTATTGGCCCAAATTTGATGGGAGGTAATGAAAATAGAACTGATTTTAAATCTGTACCTTAGATCATTTTTTGTGGTTCATCCATTTCAATTATGCCTTTTATGAAATGAGACTTTTTCCTTTGAAAAGGATGATCGGTGGGAAGAAATATGTGATGACAGTCAAAATAGCAATATTTTTTTCCATTGACGAGAATAAAAGTATTGTGGTCTTTCATACAATAAGGACATGATATCGGACCATGTGTACTCCAGCCAGATAACATGCCATATGCCTAAAAGTCACTAATCATCCACATCAATGCATCTTTTAATGGGAAATTTTGTTTCACAACAACATACTATGTACTAAAACCATTACTCCACAATGCATTTAACTAATCAATCAATGGTTTCATATAAACATCAATATTCTTTTTTGGATGTCCTAGGATTAATATCTTCAAAAAGATATAGGGCTGCTTCATCAACATCCATGGAGGTAGATTGCACATATTTATAAATAAATGACAACATGAATACTGACTACCATAAGATCTAAACAGATGGAAACCGTTAGTAAAAAGACCCAATCACATGTTTTGGGCTTCTAAAGAAAAAGATATATGCAGACAATAAAAATGATTCCATGAATCACCATCAGTTGGATGATTTAAGATTTTACCAGTTGAAATATTTGTTTTGTGCCATCGCATCACTGACACTGGTTATGAGACATAAATAAATGTTGCAACCTTGGTGTAAGGAGGAAATACCTCAACTATTTTATAGGAATCGATCCAGACATCTCTGGTTGAGCTTCTTTATACCTCAATTTTTCACATGTTGGACAACTATCCAATGACTCATTTTCACCATAATAGAAGATTTAATCATTTGAACATGCATGAATCTTCTGATAACTAAGGCCTAGATTACGGACCAACCTCTTGATCTCATAGTAATTTTCATGAAACACATTTCCTTCAGGTAACAGTGTTTTAACCAAATAAAATATATGATCAGAATAGTTGTTTGACATTGCATTATCTGATTTAATAGCCATAAATTTTACAACTGCTTCTAATTTTCTTATCTTGCAACCAGGATATAATTCATCCATAGAAAACCTCAAAAAATCAAAAATTTTAGATGGTGCCAACTCAGGAGTGAAATCAATATCATCGTGAGTATCAGTTTGTTGAACAGATGGACATGCAACATCATGTACAAAATTTTAGAACAATGATGGATCCAGAATCAAGCTAATAGTATCCTCTCTGGAACTGTTTTTACCATGATGATACCAAAAAACATAATGTGGTTGAAAACCAAACTGCAAAAGATGTCCCCCAACCTTGTCAAATGTGTTAAACGTTCTCAGATCACATTTTTTACAAGGACACATAATTATACCTTCTGAAAAATATTCTGGTTTTGATGATGAATATGCTAAGAAAGCATCAACACCCTCAATATATAAAGGATTTAAACCAGAACCATTTATATTTCTTCACAGATTTATCTAATCACAATCATCTAATAATGACTGATGTCGACTTCCTTGTTCCATATTTTTCTACAAAATATAAAATCATAACTATTTTAGAATAATTTGAAATTATAAAAATACTATTTGAAAATAGAAGATAAATAATTACAACTACTTCTTAATAATTACCATTAATTAAAGGAGACACAATTTCCAATGGATTGACGGCTCCTCTTTTCTCTGACTGCCCATTTACATGAATCTTTCTCACACTGAAATCCCAATCATGAATCTGGTCGGAGGTATGTATATTCATTCTCATATGCACGGGAATGAATATATGTAGCTCAGACTAGATTCTTCATTGCGATTTCAATGTGAGAAAGATGCAAGTAAATATATCGTCAAACAAAAGATCCCCATTTTCGTCGATGAATCATATTCTTTAAACTGTCACCACCATAAAAGATTATAAAAATATGATCCTACGAATGCATATCAAATCCAGTGTATATGATATTGAATATGCCTATATAGCAGCACATTTTTCATATTTTTTTGAGTCAGTGAGATTTGAATGGAGAAAAGTCATCGAGCAAAAGGAGTGTCGTAAATCCACTGGAAATTGGGCCATGTTCATGGAATTTATAATATTTTATTAAAATTTATTTATAAATATTCGTAACTAATTATTACTATTTATTAGTATTTATTCTTATTTATTGGTAATTATTACTAATTTATCATTATATAGACAGACATTGAAAAATGAAAACTACTGGAATAATGAAAGGAAATTTGGTAATCATCATTTTGGAGATGATTACAAATTTTCCCTTCATTATCCATGCAGTTTTTCCATTACTAATTATAATTATAATTAATTATTACAGATAAAAAAATTATATTATCATTATTTATGAAAAAACAATATTAATATTATTAAAATTTAAAAAAATTATAAAATAAAAAATTATCAATATTCGGAATAGGATTTTTTCTATTCATAACATGTTCAAATCTCAAAGGGTCACTAATTGTGAGGTCATGCGCTATAAAAATATTGTGTTAGTGATGTCTAATGTAAACTCTATAACTGTTCTTGCATGGTTGATCACCTCTCAAGTAGTGTTACAATATGACGACCAAAGTAATGTCGTTCTCGTCTCTAATAATCATCTCGCTCCCTTTACATAGATCAATCTTCTTTAAAAATTTGTAGGGAATCAGTATCATTCCCTTAAATTTTCAAGGGAGAATGGTCTATGTAAAGGGTTATGTGAGATAATTCTTATAGATGATAAGTGCATGACTTGGGTTATCCTATTGCAATGCTACTAGCAAGGTGATCAACCATGAAAATACAATTTTATCTTATTATATCTAATTATTACTAATTATTACTAATTAATACTAATTATCACTAATTATTACAAATTATGACTAATTAGGAATAATTATTACTAATTATGACTAATTATTACTAATTAGGAGTAATTATTTTTTATTATGACTAATCATTACTAATTGTTACAAATAATTAAAAATTATTACTAATTATATCTAATTATTTATAACTATATCTAATTATTAATAATTATAACTAATTATAACTAATTATATCTAATTATATCTAATTATATCTAAATATATATAATTATTACTAATTATATCTAATTATTTCAAATTATGAGTAATTATATATAATTATTACTAATTACTACTGTTTTTACAAATTATTACAGATTATTTCAAAATATTCCAAATTATTACAAACTATATCTAATTATATCTAACAATTACTAATTATTACTAATTATTACTAATTATATCTAATTATATCTAATTATATCTAATTATATCTAATTATTATTAATTATTACAAATTATTACTAATTATTAATAATTATTAATAATTATATCTAATTATATCTAATTATATCTGATTATTAATATTTATTTCTAATTACTGATAATTATTAGTATTTATTAGAAATTATTACTAATTATTGCTAATTATTACTAATTATTACAAATTAATACTAATTATGATAAATATTACTAATTACTTCTAAATATTACTAATTATTGCTAACTATTACTAATTATTGCCAAATATTACTAATTATTAGTATTTATTCCCAATTATTACTAGTTATTCTTATTTGTAAATAATTATTACTATTTATTACTAACTCTTACTATTTATTACTAACTATTACTATTTATTACTAAGTATTACTATTTATTAATATTTATTACTATTTATTACTATTTATTATTAATTATTACTAATTATTACTAAATATTACAATTTATTACTATTTATTACTAATTATTCCTAATTATTGCTAATTATTCCAAATTATTGCTAATTATTCTTAATTATTGCTAATTATTTCTATTTATTTCTAATTATTTCTAATTAGTTATAATTATTCCAAATTAGTCGTAATTATTGCTAATTATTACAATTTATTCCCATTTGTTGCTATTTATTCCTATTAATTGCTATTTACTGATAATTATAGCTAATTATTCCTAATTATTTCTAATTTTCCCTTATTATATCTAATTATTCCTAATTATTCCTAATTGTTAGTATTTATTAGTAATTATTACTAATTAGTAGTATTTATTAGTAAATATTAACAATTATTGCTAATTATTAATAATTATTGCTAATTATTACTAATTATTGCTAAATTTTACAAATTATAGCTAAATATTAATATTTATTAGTATTTATTTCCAATTATTACTAATTATTCATATTTATTACTAAATATTACTAATTATTACTAATTATTACTAATTTTTCTTAATTATTACTAATTGTTCCTATTTATTAACATTTATTTGCTATTTTTTACTAATTATTTCTATTTATGGATAATTATTTCTAATTATAGATAATTATTGCTAGTTATTGCTAATGATTGCTATTTATTTCTAATTATTGCTAATTATTGCTTTATATTGCTAATTATTTCCAATTATTGCTATTTATTGCTATTTATTCCAAATTATTGCTAAATATTTCTAATTAGTGCTAATTATTCCTAATAATTTCTATTTATTGCAAAATTTTAGTATTTGTTGCTAATTTTTAGAATCTGTAAGTAGTTATTACTAATTATTAGTATTTATTACTAATTAATAATATTTATCACTAATTATTATAATTTATTAATAATAATTGTTAAATATTGCTAATTATTGCTAATTATTACTAGTTATTGAAAATTATTACTAATTATTTCTAATTATTCCTAATTATTTCCTATTATTTCTAATTATTGCAAATTAATCCTAATTATTGCTAATTATTACCAATTATTAGTAGGTATTACTAATTATAAGTATTTATTCTTAATTATTCATAATTATTCCTAATTATTACTAATTATTCCTAATTATTACTAATAATTCTTATTTATTAATATTTATTTCTATTTATTACTAATTATTTCTATTTATTGTTAATTATTACAATTTATTCCTATTTATTGCTAATTATTTCTAATTATTCCTAATTATTGCTAATTATTGCTATTTATTTATATTTATTTCTAATTATTTCTAATTATTCGAAATTATTGCTAATTATTGCTAATTATTAGTATTTATGTGTAATTATTAATAATTATTTTTATATATTACTAACTATTACATTTTATTGCTAACTATTACAATTTATTACTAATTATTAATAATTATTCCTAATTATTACTAATTATTCCTAATTATTACTAATTATTTCTAATTATTCCTATTTATTACTAATTATTCCATTTTATTGCTATTTTTAATAATTATTTCTATTTATAGCTAATTATTGCTAATTATTCCTAATTATTGCTAATTATTCCTAATTATTCCTAATTATTGAAAATAATTTCTATTTATTTATAATTATTGCTAATTATTTCTAATTATTGCTAATTATTCCTAATTATTAGTATTTCTTGATAGTTATTATTTTTTATTAGTAATTATTATTATTTATTACTAATTATTACAATTTATTACTAATTTTTACAATTTATTAATAAATACTACTAATTATTAAAATTTAATACTACAAATTTCAATTTATTAGTACAAATTAATATTAATGACAAAACAATATCAAATTAATTTAATTTCTACTAATTACCTATAAAAAATTAACATAAAAATGAAATAAATAATAAATTAAAAAAACATAAATACCTTTAAGACTGATTTTCTATTGATGCAGACAGCTTCACAATTTCTTCGTGAACAAAAAAATTAACTTAGAAAAACTCTCTCTCTAAAATCAGAGTTCAGAGAGAAGCATGATCTTAAATTTTAGGTGAATGAGAGGAAAAACAGATTGGGGTATATATAGGTTAGATTAATTGTGATAAGATTGTCTGCGAAGGGATACATGTCGCAAATAGTATCTTTTGCAACATGACAAGTCACAAATACCTATGCCCGCATTAATTACTATCAGTGGTTAAAAAGTAATTTGAGATGGGACCCGTCACAAATAGTCTCTGTCGACGCACCTTTTGCGACGGGACGACCTCTCGTTGCAAAAGACTATAAACCGCCGCCGGTTATTTGCGACGGGACCCGTTCCAAATATCTACGACCACATTAATTACTGTAGGTGGTAAAAAAGTTATTTGCGACGGGACTCGTCGCAAATATTCCCTGCCGACACACCTTTTGGGATGGGACGAAATCCAGTCGTAAAAGGCAGTAAACCGCTGCAGGTTATTTGCTACGGGGCCCTTTGAAAATACCTAACTATTTGCGATGGTGGGATCCCACCGTCGCAAATAACCTACGCGCGGTTATGCACGCAATCCACGCCAAACTATTTGGGACAGGAGGCGAAATCCTTTCGCAAATAGTTTGTTATTTGCGACAGGTCGTTACCCCTGTCGCAAAAAGTCCTTTTTACCATAGTGGTATTTTTTTAGAATCTCTTTATTTATGTACCATATTTATTATTCAGGTACATAAGTAAAGTTGTTGTGAATGGATCACTAAGTAAAAAAAGGCAGGTCTGAAGGTTTTTTAAAATAGTTACTCTATAGAGCATGAACAATTCCAAGTGAAACATAGAGGTAATTATGCCTCAAATTATTTCATTATTATAAGGCCCCTGCCTTAAACCTTACTTAATCTTGTGTTATTACAAGATTACACATTGAGGGTCTTTTCAGGTTTATAGTTTTAAAGAATTAGATCATAAAACATGCATTACATTCCACATTTAAACAAAGGTTTTACATAAAAGATAGTATTCATTTTTCCCATCAACGGAAACATATTTAAAATAAAACATGGATTCTTTCTTGACACTTCCTTGACACTATCATCATATCATATACCCTTCCCTTGACCTATGAAAAACATTTCAAAAACATTGGATGAGCATAAAAAGCTCCATAAGGGATATAAAAATATGGAAAGGAAACATGAGATCATATATACATAAGAATGAAATCATACTTTACCCATAAAACATAATCACTTTTACATACCTCATCAAATCATGAATAAATCATAGAAATCATAAGACATAAAGGTAACATGAGGCATTCATAACATTCTTACGTAGGGAGTAACCCTCTTGGTTACGTTTCGAATACCCATCACAGTATATTCCCTAAATCTCATCGGAGAAACCTCAATATTTAACCCCTTCGTGTTACCCAATGAATTGGAGAGCTATATCGGGATCACCCACCCTTAGTTTATCACGGAACCACCCATCTTCATAAACAATGCCCAAGAACCACAACATAATTGTATCACATAAAACATGCATAATGGAAACATAACATTTCCACATTTCAATCACAAGATATCAATAAAACATTGATATAATAAAAACGTTATCAAAACCATTTTCAATAACAAAATAAAAGAAAAGTAAAACATGGTATTTATTTTTCTTTTAAAAAATTGTATGGCTTGTAGAGGAAGCCGAAACTCAAATAATGGTCACGGAGGCGGAGAAGTCATTGTCGCCACAGACATACGACAAAAACATTCCCTTTTGTCCTTTAGAAAAACTCTTCATATAAAAAATATTCCTTTTGGATAAATGAATATGTAAAATTGGTTTATACACCGTATAAAAGAAGGTTGTGTATAAAACAAAATATGCCTCAATGAAAGAATATTGAGACGAAGTCCCATACCTCAGGTCCGACTTGACTCGATCGTTCATTAACGTCCTGAATAATAAACTTGAGATAATTTCTACTTTCCTAACAACCTTTTCAAGTTCATTATTCCTTTTATATCACTTATTACCATGTCATGAACACTATGTAATTATTTAAGTTAATAACGGTCGTTTTAACGATAATTGGTACTTGAGTCAAAAATAAACTCTTTATAATTACAAGTTGTTCATGAATACATTATACCCAGAGTTATACTCATGATGTAGATATAATATATATAATAAATATTCAGTATATACATGCATTTATAATATTACATAACATTTAGAGGTAAGAAATGAAATGCACCGATCATGTAGACGGTAAGCCGTACGTATGCATGAATGATACTTCCATTTCTGTTTCATATTTAATGGAATTAAAAAATAATGATACATAATAGTATTATAATTCCAATATTGTATCATATATAATATCATTCAATCAACCATTTATGCGTACCACATATGGTATTAACGAATCATATCACTTTGAGGGGGCGGTAGTCCGCACTTCCTAAAATGAAGATATCGCGTTTACCCATAATGAAAACCATAAAGGTATTCCATAACTGAAAAATACAAAAGATTAAATAAACATAAACATATTATATATCATATATAAATATAGTGTCATCTTAATGGCCACCTTTGAAGTTGTTAAAAGAATATTGAACAATCATCGTTTCGTCAGGCAGAAATTCACCATCCACGGCAACAGTATGTTCTTTAACCATTAGATTTAGGTGTGTGTAACTGTAGCTGGAATCCTTCTTATAACAAAATCCTCTTATATTGAATATACTGTTGTTTTTACAAGAGAAAGGAATAAAAAGAGTTTAGGGGGTTGGAGAAGCAAAATAAAACATAAGAACACAAGAGAAGACATTACCTTTAAATCGGGTAACTCTTTTGGATTTGAGATCAAAGGCTTCCGTGGGAAGACTTCTGACCAATGTGAGGTTTCTAAGAGTTAGATAGGGATGTGGAGAGACAAAATGGGCAGCGATTGGCTGAGCCAAAGCCTTGTGAGGTGTGGGTAAGGTGGTAGAGGTGGGGGCCTTATATAAGAGGAGAGGAGGGGCACTCTTGGAATGTTATAAAAGGTTACTTTATTATAAAATGATTTTCGGATTTAAAAGGTCCCAAAATTAAATATTTTGATTATAAGTTTCTAAGAGTTAGAAACCCACCCATACAATAGGCTTTTGACATGTGTATGTCTTAGATTTTACATTATCATTTCATTATATTTAAATCGTTAAATAATGAGGTAATAGCTACATCATCATGGTGTCGTAAATAATTTACTTTATTTAGGGTCTAAAAATTAAAAAAATCAATCATGATGTAGGAAATCTTTTTATCTTTCTAATTAATATTTATAGTAAAAATATATGACTTGTATAACCCCATTTAAAAATCGTTTTAGTAAAACAACTCATGTTCGTGTCATTTTTACTTTTACTTTAAATAAAAGGTATTCATATCTTTATCATACCCATGTGGATACATGGGGTCCCAAAAATCGACCCATGGGTTTTCTTGGTCGGACATGACATATAAAATAAGGGTAGGACATGTTTCTAGGTCATTTCATATTATTAAAACATTATTTTTACCATAAATTACACTAATTACCTATAATCGCGATTAAAAACATAAAAGTTACTATTTAAAAAAAAATATTTTAATCCCATTGCACCACATTATACTTCTTAATGAAAACCATGTATGTCGTATTTTTTGAAATTCAAAACATAGAAGTGGTAAAGTTTCATTTAAACGAAAAATCAGTTTTTTAAGTACCAATTAGTGGATCAACTATTCATCAAAAATTGATGTTTTTTAGAAAAATACCAAAACATCACCCTAAGCTATATAGGATATTCCGAATTAAAAAATTATTTCTATTTTACAAAATTCAAAACATATAAGTTGCATTAATTAATTTAAATATTAATTCCCGCTATCAGAGCAAATAGCGTGTTTTTATGAAATAATAAGTATCAAAAGACTAACACTAGTTTAAGTCCAATATCAAAGTGAAATTAATTCCAAAGACCAATATTGGATTAAATGGTAAAAATATATTCTAATTTATTTTATAACCAATTCAAAAGATAAACTAATCATATAAATAAATTATATTAAAATGAGGTTTTGAATTAAAATACAACATTTTTCACTATTCATTAAAAAAATGAACTTTATCGGAAAAATACCAAAAAATTACCCAAAGTAAATTTCAATGTCCCAATCATAAAGAATAGGTTCATTTCAAAAAATAGGGCTTATAAAAATGTCAAAAGTTTGATTTAAAAATGGTTTTCCATCAAAAGGCAGTAAATCAATCTTTTAAAAATATTAGTGTATTCCATGCTTAAGATTGGATTTATTCTCTTTTTAAGCCTCTAAAACACTATCTAAATACTTAAAAGAAAATGATAATAATATATATTATTCCTCACTTACTTGGGATGTTACATACTTCCCCCTTTTAGAAAATTACATCCCCACAATTTATTTACTTATCAAATAAGTGGGGGTATTTTTCCCTCAGTGTATTTTCAGATTCCCATGTTGCCTCTCCAATCATGTGGTTTTTTCACAAAACCTTTACCTGATAAATCACCTTTTTTCATAACACTTACTCCCTGTGGTCAAGAATCTGGACAGGTTTTTCCTCATAATAAAGGTTCTCTTCCAGCTGAACTACCTCTATACTCAAAACATGAGATGGATCTGGCATATACTTTCCCAACATCGAAACATGAAAAACATTGTGTACCTGAGATAAACTCATAGGTAAAGCCACACAGAATGAAACTAATCCAACTCTCTCTAGAATTTCATATGGTCCAATGAACCTTAGACTCATCTTTACTCTCTTACCAAATTGCATCACACCTTTCCATGGTGAAACATTGAGAAAAACATGATCACCTACCTCGAAAGATAGATCCTTCCTCCTATTTTCCGCATAACTTTTCTGACTGCTCTGAGCTGTCCTCATGTGTTTTTGAATCAGCTGAACCTTTTCTGCCATCTCTTCTACCAATTCTAGTCCCATTAGCTTCCTTTCACCCACTTCATCCCAAAAATCTGGATTTCGACATCGCTTCCCATATAACGCCTCAAATGGTGCCATTTGTATACTGGAATGAAAACAGTTATTATAAGAAAACTCAACCAAAGAAAGTTGTTGGTCCCAACTTCCCTGATAATCCATAGAACAAGCATGTAGAATATCCTCCAAAGTCTAAATTTTTCATTCTGACTTCCTATCTGATTGAAGATGAAAAGTTTTACTAAAATTTAATTCAGTACCCAACGACTTCTAAAGGCCTTTCCAAAAGTTAGAAGTGAAACTAGGATCATGATCAGATACAATGCAGAGGGGAACTCTATGTAACCTGACTATCTATTTAATATACAAACGGGAAAATTGATCTATGGAAAAAGTATCTCATATAGAAAAGAAATGAGAAGATTTAGTCAAGCGATCAATAATAACCCATATTTCATTATTACCTCGAGGTGTCATCAGTAATCCCACAACAATGTCCATGGATATATTCTCTCATTTCCACTCTGGCACTGGTTAAGGCTGAACCATCAGTTTCGGTAACTGCCACTCTGCTTTAACCTACTGACAAGTCAAACACTTTACAGTAAAATCAGAAATATCTCTTTTCATTCCATCCCACCACTAATACACCCGAATATCTCTATACATCATAGTACTACCAAGATGAACTGAAAACGGAGAAATATGATCTTCACATAACAACTCTCTCTTCAACTGTGAATCATAAGGAACACACAATCTATTCCCAAATCTCAAAACACAATCATTATCAATGTTGAATTCAGGATACTTACCCTTCTGAACCAGCTCTACCTTTTTCTGCAACTCACTATCGTGCTTCTGTGCTTGGTTGATTCTGTCTGATAGAGAATATTTCACTGATTCTTGAAAAAAAACAGAAGAACATCCTTCACCAAAAACTTCTATGCCAAATTTCATCAAATACTTAATCAAAGAATCACATTCCAAAGGCAACATTGTTAATGAAGCATTACTTTTTTCACTCAAAGCATCAGCCACTTTATTTGATTTTCCCTGATGGTAATGAATTGTACAATAATAATCTTTGATTAAATCTATCCATCTCCTCTATCTCATATTCAATTCATTCAGAGTGAATATATAGTTTAAACTTTCTTCATTAGTATATATTTCACACTTCACTCCATACAAATGATGCCTCAATATTTTTAAAACAAAAACAAAAACAACTAATTCCAAATCATGTGTAGCGTAATTTACCTCATGAGTTTTCAACTGACGTGAAGCATAAGAAATTACTTGATCATTCTACATTAGGACACAACCATGTCCTTTCAATGAATCGTCACTGTAGATAACAATATCACCATTCCTAGAAGGTAGTTCCAAAACTAGAGCATTCACTAATCCAATTTTCTGTCCCTGAATACAATCATCACATTATTTTGTCTAGATAAACATAACACCCTTCTGAGTTAGCTTAGTTATTGGACTAGATAACCGTGAAAAATTTCTAACAAACCTTTGGTAATAGCCTGCCAAACCAAGGAATCTACGAATCTCAGTTACATTTGTGGGTCTTGGCCATTCTTCCACAAACTTTGTTTTTGCAGGATCAACGGTTATCCCATCTTTAGAAACAATGTGACCAAGGAATGAAATTTGTTGCAACCAAAACTCACACTTTCTAAATTTCCCATAAAATTTCTTTTCTTTTATGGTTTTCAAAATAACCCTAAATGTCTTTCATTCTCTTCATTACTTTTAGAAAACACAAAAATATCATCAATGAAAACCACCACAAACTTATCCGAGAACTCATGGAAAATTCTATTCATTATGTCCTTGAATATACCAGGTGCATTGGTTATCCCAAAAGGCATTACTAAAAATTCATAATGGCCATATCTCGTATGGAACATGGTCTTCAGAATATCTGATTCCTTTACCTTCAGCTGATGGTACCCCGATATGAGGTCAATCTTTGAAAAATAATGAGCTCCCTGGAGCTGATCAAACAAATCATCTATATGAGGCAAAGGATATTTGTTCTTAACAGTGATGTTATTCAAGGTTCTATAATCAGTGCAATTTCTCATAGAACCATCTTTCTTTTTAACAAATAAAAGAAGATCTTTCTATGGTGATGTTCTAGGTCGAATGAAACCTTTCTCTAATAAATCTTGCAATTTCGCCTTCAACTATAAAAGTTCAATTTGTGTCATTCGATAAGGGGGTTTTTAAATTGGATTAGCATCCGGAACTAATTCAATAGTAAATTCAACATCACGATCTGGTATTATTCTAGGAAACTCGTTAGGAAAAACATCAGGATACTCATTTACCACTAGCACAACATTAATCTGAACAATTCCTTTGATTTCAACAATGTGTGCAAGGTAACATTCATTTCCATCTTTTACAAGTTTCTCAGCCTCTTCATATGTTATCAACAGTAATGGTTCATTCTTGTATACAAACTAAAAGTCTTTTTGAAAAGAAAATTATTTATCTCTACAGTGAATCATAGAATGGTAAATAGAGAGCCAATCCATACTCAGGATAACATCAAACACTACAAGAGGTAAAACATTAAGGTTTGCAAGTAGGTTCTTTCTACGGATAATGATTGGAAGATTCTTATAAATTATTTTTTCCTCAACATTTCCCCGAGGTGTTTTTACCATAAGTTCAGAAGTCATTTCTTGAGATGGTATTCCCATTTTACAAGAAATGGTTTCAGAGATGAAAGAATGTGTAGACCCCGAATCAAACAACACACTAGCATAATCTGAATAAACAAACAAAGTACCTGATACAACTTCATTTTATGGCCCTCCATTTGCTGAAGTAGTTTCAAAGGATTTCACCAACCCTTTCTTCTTGTAGTATAACTACTTCCCATCAATCGAGATCTTTGTCGGACACTCATTTGCATAGTGACTCATATCATTGCACTTAAAACATTTCACTAACTGTAATTCAAATTTGGACTTACCATCACCTTGATCTTTTTCAGTGCAATCACGATCCTTATGTCCCATCCTACCACATCGGTATCACTTTCCATAATTCATAAGACATTCCCCAGCATGCCTTTTACCACATTTATCACAAAATGAAAACTTAGTTTTCTTACCATCAGACTTTTTTGAATAATTCTTTCCTTTCTCTTGCCACCCCGGCCTCTTCTTCTGTTTGTTGTTATAGAAAACGTGATCATCAGTAAACTCTATTTACACATTCTCAGCACATCGAACAAGCTTTTCATAACTATTGAACTCAAAAGAAGCTAATTCCCTTCGATATTTTGGCTTTAATCATGAGTAAAAATGATTGATTTTACTATCAAGGTCTCAGATAAAATTTGGAGCATACCTTGCCAATCGAGTGAACCTTTCTTCACAGGCAGCCACTAAGTCCTCCTCTAGCCTCAATTCCAAGAATTATTTTTCCATTCTAAGTCGAACAGCCTTAGGAAAATACTTCTCAAGAAACATAACTTTGAATTAATCCCAGTCGAGAGCATCAATCTCATCAGCATCCCTGATATTTTTAACCATTGACCACCACTGATCTGCTTCACCCTCCAAATGGTAAATAGCAAGACTAACCTTTTGATTGTCTGAACACCCCATGATATCGAAAATCTTATCCAGTGCTTTAATCCATCCTTCAGCTAGAAAAGGGTCATATGATCATCTGAATGATGGGGGATGATGCCTCATGAAATGTTCCACCAATGACATGTTCCTCTGCGGTTGATCTGGCTGATCTCGTGCATGGATACCACCACCATTTATGGCTTGAGTCAACTACTCCATTACTGCAACAAACTGTTCAATTCCAATTCCGACCTTCTCAGGATGCTGATTCGGATGGTTATTTCCTTATGTATGCCTTCCTAGCACTACTTCCTTGTTTCCTCTGTGGAAAACCATTCTGAACAAACATGTCTTAGATGAAGCAACATGGTAATCTTCAAATTCTATATCATTTCAATTTGACCATAAATAAATTTTGGATAATCATTTAATATAATTCTAACTCCTAATGTAATCTAAACTGACCTCTCATACCAACTATAAGTCCCATTCCATAAACCTTACTTAATCATGAGTTATTACAAGATTACACATTGAGGATCTTTTTAGGTTTAGAGTTTTAGAGAATTAGATCATAAAACATGCATTACATACCACATTTAAACAAAGTGGTTACATAAAAGATAGTATTCATTTTTCCCATCAACAGAAACATATTTAAACTAAAACATGGATTCTTTCTTGACACTTCCTTGACACTATCATGACATCATGTACCCTTCCCTTGACCTGTGAAAAACATTTCAAAAACATGGGATGAGCATAAAAAGCTCAGTAAGGGATATAAAAATATGGAAAGGAAACATGAGTACATATATACATAAGAATGAAATCATACTTTAACCAAAAAACATAAGCACTTTAACATACCTCATCAAATCATGAATAATTCATAGAAATCATAAGACATAAAGTTAACTTGAGGCATTCATAACATTCTTACGTAGGCAGTAACCCTCTTGGTTACGTTTGGAATACCCATCATAGTATATTCCCTAAATCTCTTCGGAGAAACCTCAACCTTTAACCCCTTCGCATTACCCAATGCATTGGAGAGCTATATTGGGCTCACCCGCCCTTAGTTTATCATGGAACCACCCGTCTTCATAAACAACTCCCAAGAACCATAACATAATCATATCACATAAAACATTCATAAAGGAAACATAACATTTCCACATTTCAATCACAAGATATCATTAGCACATTGATATAATAAAAACGTTATAAAAACCATTTTCAATAACAAAATAAAATAAAAGTAAAACATTGTATTTATTTTTCTTTTAAAAAGAGGTATGGCTTGTAGAGGAAGCCTAAACTCAAATAATGGTTACGGTGGCAGAGAAGTTATTGTCACCGCATACGTACGACAAAAACATTCCCTTTTGTCATTTAGTAAAATGCTTCGTAAAAAACGATTACTTTTGGATAAACGTAATAGTGAAAGGGTTTTTTATACTGTATAAAAGAAGGTTGTGTATAAAACAAAATATGCCTCAATGAAAGGAGATTGAGACAAAGTCCCAAACCTCAGGTCCGACTTGACTCGATCATTCTTTAACGTCCTGAATAATAAACTTGAGTTAATTTCTACTTTCATAAGAACCTTTTTCAAGTTCATTATTCCTTTTATATCACTTATTACCATGTCATGAACACTATGTATTATTTATGTTAATAATGGTCATCTTAACGATCATTGGTACTTGAGTCGAAAAATAAACTCTATATAATTACAAGTTGTTCATGTATCCATTATACCCAGAGTTATACTCATGATGTAGATATCATATATATCATATATATCCAGTATATTCATGAATTTATAATATTACATAACGTTTAGAGGTATGAAATGAAATGTACCGTTCATGGAGACGGTAAGCCGTACGTACGCATGAACGCTACTTCCATTTCTATTTCATATTAAATGGAATTAAAACATAATGATAAATAATAGTATTATAATTCCAGTATTTTATAATATATAATATCATTCAATATTTCCTTTATAAGTACCATATATGGTATTAACGAATCAAATCACATTGAGGGGGTGGTAGTCCGCACTTCCTAAAATGAAGATATCGCGTTTACCCATAATGGAAACCATAAAGGTATGCCATAAATAAAGAATACAGAAGCTTAAGTAAAAAATAAAGATATTATATATAATATAAAAATATAGTGTCATCATAATGGCCACCTTTGAAGGTGTTAAAAGAATATTGAACAATCATCGTTTCGTGAGGCAGAAATTCTCCATCCACGGAAACAGTATGTTATTTAACCATTAGATGTAGTTGTGTGTAAGTGTTTCTCTAATCCTTCTTATAAAAACATCCTAGTATATTGAAGATACGTTTTTTGTTATAAAAGAAAGGAATAAAAAGAGTTTATGGGGTTGGAGAAGCAAAATAAAACATAAGAACACAAGAGAAGACACTACCTTTAAATCGGGTAACTATTTTGATTTGAGCTCAATGGATTCCTTGGGAATCCTTCTGCCTAATGTGAGGCTTCTAAGAGTTAGAGAGGGATCTGGAGAGACAAAATGGTTAGGGGTTGGCCGAGCCAAAGGCTTGTGAGGTGTGGGTATGGTGGCATAGGTGGGGGCCTTTTATAAGAGGAGAGGCGGGGCACTCTTGGAAAGTTATAAAAGGTTACTTTTTTATAAAATGATTTTCTGATTTAAAAGGTCCCAAAATTATATATTTCTAGGATATGATTATAAGAGTTTTAATCCCACCCATCCAATAGGTTTTTGACAAGTTTATGTCTTATATTTTACATTATCCTTTCATTTTATTTAAATCGTTAAATAATGAGGTAATCAATGCATCATCATGGTGTGATAAATAATTTACTTTATTAAGTGTCTAAAAATTATAAAAAAATATCATGATGTTTTAAATATTTTTATATTTCTAATGAATATTTATAGTAAAAAATATGACTTGTATAACCCCATTTAAAAATCATTTTTGTAAAACAACTCTTGTTTGTGTCATTTTTACTTTTACTATAAATAAAAGGCATTAATGTCTTTATCTTACCCAAGTGGCTCCATGGGGTCCCAAAAATAGACCCATGGGTTGTCTTGGTCGGCCATGACATATCCAATAATTTTAGGACATGTGTCTAGATCATTTAATAATATTAAAACATTATTTTTACCTTAAATAACATTAATTACCTCTAATCGCGATTAAAAACATAAAATTTAATATTCAACAAAAAATTATATTAATCCCATTGAACCAAATTTTACTTCTTAATGAAAACCATGTATGTCAGATTTTATGAATTCAAAACATAGAAGTTGTAATGATTCATTTAAACGAAAAATTAGTTTTTTAAGTACCACTTAGTGGTTTCAATATTCATCAAAAATTGATGTTTTTTAGAAAAATACCAAAGCTTCGACCTAAGTTAGATTTGATATTCCGAATTCAAAAATGATGTCTATTTTAAAAAATTCAAAACATATAAGTTGCATTAATTAATTTAATAATTAATTCCCGTTTTCAGAGCAAATAGCGTGTTTTTATGAAATAATAAGTATCAAAAGTTTGACACTAGTTTAAGTCCAATTTCAAAGTGAAATTAATTCCAATGACCACTATTGGATTAAATGGTAAAAATATATTCTAATTTAAATTTAAAAATAATTAAAAAGATAAAATAATCATATATATAAATCAGATTAAAAATAGGGTTGGAATTAAAATACAACATTTTTCACTATTCATTAAAAATTGATCTTTATCGGGAAAATACCAAAAAATTACCCAAATAAATTTCAATGTCCCAATCATAATGAATAAGTTTATTTCGACAAATAATTCTTATAAAATTGTCAAATGTTTGATTTAAAATTGGTTTTCCATCAAAAGGCAGTAAAACAATCTTTTAAAAATATTAGTGTATTCCATGCTTTAGATTGGATTTATTCTCATTTTAAGCCTCTAAAACACTATATAATTTATAACTAGACAAAGATAATAATATATATTATTCATTACGTACTTGGTATGTTACAATTATTCATATTAATGAATGTAAATTTTAAGTAAAAAATATTCATGGTTACAAATATATGAATTTATTTGGGCCCATGTGAGGAAGAATAACTTAACCAAGGTTTCATCGATAATTATAATGTATTATAGGGTAATTTTTAAAGTAAAATTTCCACATCAGTATCAATTTTATGATTATAATAAGTAATATTGATTTTTTTACATGTTATTAGTGATAAATATAATATATCATGGATTAATTTAACAGTGCAACAATTTTCAACCTTACTATTAACCTGAGATTGCCCGCCACATAGACTGAATAATGTTACAGATTACCTGGTCATATGAATAGAATCAAACATAAAAATCAATCATTTTGGTATGATTTCACCATAGGATAACTTGAATGACCCTTACATAAAATTGGATAGAAAACCCAATATCATCATAGTCATAAAAGAAGACAAACAAATACTATGAACTGTAGAATACATCATAGAGAACCGTGTGGAAATAAGGCTTGTAAATGTGTTTTAAAATGAAGAAAACCAACATCAATTAAAGTGTTATAATACCAATAATATTTATTTTTATCTTAACATGACCCAATTTAAAAAATCAATTATATATGTGTCCATACTTGTGAGACCATGTATCGTCTAGAAAACCCTAGACAATGGTAACCAAGATGATCATCCTTGGAAAATTGTGTCATTAACTATCTTAATTCCATAAAAATTTTAATATAAAAATAATCATATGGGACGAATAAATGTTTTATGAATGAATACTATTAGGATGCCACATGAAATCTATTTTAGTATTTAATCCATGATAACAATATACTTGTTGGAAATTAATTTAAAAAACAATCCACTTTAAAAAAAACCAATTTTTCATAATACATTATGTAACATCCCAGGTATATAAATAATAAGACATATTTCATATTTATTAATATTTGTGAATTATATATTAATTTTCCTTTAAAATAGTTTTTATGTTCGATAGTGTCCCCGATACGCAACAATGGGTTTCTTTGAAATCTTATATTGCACACTAATAATATTATATTATTATTTTATATGGAAGTTAACTCCTAGAAATTGTATTAGTGGGATTGAACAAAACCAACTAAAATGTTATTATACATGTTTTTTATATGTATTTACTTTTATCCAATAAAATGTAGAGGCTTAAAATTTTAAAGAATCTAATTTTTAGCATAATTTACAAAAAAAGGTCGATTTATCGCCTTTTAATGGTGAACCCTCTTTAAATATAGTTTTTTTCACTTTAATACTTTCTAATTGACTAAATAAAATACTTCTTCAGAATGGGGAAATCAAATTTTACTTTGGGTAATTTTTTGGTAATTTTCTAATAATGTTCAACATTAATGAATAGTGGAAAATATTGTATTTTAATTCAAAAATTCCATTTAATATAATTTATTTGTATGGTTATATTATCCTTTTTATTGGTTTAAAAGTGAAATTAAATTATATTTTTACCATTTAATCCAATGTTGGTCATTTAAAAAATTTCACTTTGTAATTGCACATTAACAAGTATCAATCTTTTGATAGTTATTATTTATTTAAAACACGCTATTTGTTTTGATAACGGGAATGAATTTTAAAATTAATTATTCCTAAATCTATTTTGTGAATTTGTAAAGATTGACATCATTTTTGAATTCATAATATCAAATATATATTAGGCTGGTTTTTTTGTATTTTACTAAAAAACTTCAATTTTTGATGAATAGTGAAACCACTTAGTGGTAGTTAAAAAAACTGACTTTTTTATTTAAATGAAATTTTACCACTTCTGTGAATTGAATTTCAAAAATCGGACATACATTGTTTTTATAAAAAAATAAAATGTGGTTCAATAATATGAGAGTAATTATTGGTAAATAGTAACTTTTGACTTTTATTTACCGCGGTTAAAAGTAAATAGGTTAATTCATGGTAAAAAGAATATTATAATAATTTAAAATTACCTTAACAATTGTCCAAACCTTATTGGTTGAGTCATTAACGGTCATGGGAATCTGTAGGTCGATTTTTGGACCCCATTGAGCCACAAGGGTGTGATAATGACAATTTAGATTAATTAATTTAATGTAAAGACAAAATTGACATTGACAAAAAGCTTTTAGTAATAAATTGTTATTTGGACTTATATAAGCCATATTTTCAACTATAAATATTAATTGTAACGATAAAAAGATTTTATACATCATGGTATTTTTTTATAATTTTTAGACAGTAAATAAATTAAATTATTTATGATATAATAATGATAGAGTATTTGCCTCATTAAGAAATAATTTAAATAAATAAGATTATAATGATTAAAATAATATCTAAAACATGTAAAATTCTGATTGGATGATTTTATTTCGACCATGAGTCATTTTATCATCATATCTAATTATTTTTGGGCCATTATAAACCGAATATAATTATATAATAAAATAATAGTTTCACACTTTCCTAAAGTACCCCTCCTGCCCCTTATAAAAGGAGACCATTTCTATCCAATTCCTCACTACTCTCGAATGATTTGTCTCATCATAACACTGACCAATTAAGCTCCCTACATCCCTATACTACAAATAGAATCCTTATCTTAGTCATAAGGCACTTCAAGAAGTCCTTTTGGTTCAAACCAAAGGATGTTACCAAAATTAAAGGTAACAGTTTCTCTTAAATTGTTTTCTTTTATTTTATGTACCCAACCCATGTCCTCTTTTTATTCCTTTATTTTGTAAAAAAACCAGTATCCTCAATTTACTAGGATGTTTTTATGATAATTATTCTAACTATACTTATAGACACCTCCATCTAAGGGATGAATAACATAATTTTTCTATAGAAGGAAAACTAATGCATCCCGAAACGATGATTGTTAAATTAAATGTTACCGCATCTCAAGATGGATATTATGGTAGAACTATATTAAGATATGATATATATTATGTTTATTATTTCCTTATTATTATGTACTTCCCATTTATAGCATACCTTTTTGGTTTCCATAGTGGGTCAATATGATAATCTCATTTGAGGATGTGCGGACTACAGCCCCTCAAAGTGATGTGATTCGTTAATGCCTTATTTGGGATGTATAAAGGATGGAGTTAATGTTATTATATATAATATTATATTTTAATTATAATATAACTATTTATAATTATGTTTTAATTCCATTAAAATAAGAAATAGAAATTAACCTAGCATTCATTCGTACGTACGACATACCGTCTCCACGAACGATACATTTCATTCCTTACCTCTAAATGTTATATACTATTATAAATATATTTATATACTAGATAAATGATATATATTATATCTAAATCATGAATTTCTTTCTGGATATACTGATCCTTTAACCACATGAAAAAAAAAGTAATTATAAGATGTCCATTTTTGTCTCAAGTACCAAATATCGACTTAACGAACATTATTAACTTAAATGATTAAATAATGTTTATAACATGTTAATAAGTGATATAAAAGGAATAATATACTTTAAAAAGGTTAATAATCAAGTTTAAATTAACTTTAGTTCATTATTCATGATATTAAAGAATGATCGAGTCAAGTCGGACATGAGGTAAGGGAATTTCTTATCTCATTTTTAATTCTGTGAGATTTACATTACTCGTCACTTATTTATTACATGTAGTGTAATTTGTAATGCCATTGATATATATTATCATTATTAGCTTTATATTACTAGTATTTTGTGATTCATTTTATGTTTATTAACTTTTTTTCATATGATTCAATTTGAATACAAAGAAGTAAGGGTTTTTCATCTCACTTTTTTATTCCCATGAGATTCATGCTATTTTGGCCACTATTTCCTTTTGTGTGGCATATGTACTATCCATGATTGTAATATTTGTGTAATAAACTTTAATTTATGATTATTTACATCTTCATTGAATGATTCTTCATTCATGTGGCATATGTTTTGTAAGTTACCAAATCGGTAAGGGAATCTTTCACCCTTCACTATTTTTTTTAAAACATCTTTTTGTTATGTTTTTTATATATATCTTATTATGCTGAGATATGTTCATTTATATGATTATTGATGTAAAATTTATATCCAAGTGTTGATATGACCTTTTAACTCATCAAATAAATTTCTGAATCTTAAAGAGATGACGTTAGAGTGTCAAATTTTTACAAGGTAACTTCCTAACCCAATTTCAATTCTTTGGGTTAAACTTGTACATCTTGAATATGTCGTCCAAAAAATATGTGTGAATGACCTATGATTGTTTTACACTATTTATCCACTTATATTTATTGTATTTATATTTTTCACACAATATTATGTGATTGATTTATAATTAATTTAAGGATACCATCTATATAAGGGATTTCATCTCAATTTACATTTCCATTGAGACATCATTGTTTTTTTTCATCAGTTCCCTATTATATGGGTTATATACTGTACTTTGACATATTATATCTTGAATCCATTTATTCTCATGATATTATAATGTTCTGATTAAATTTTATTCATCAATTATTTGTATTCAAGCGTCTCTCATTTTGTTAAAAATTATTTAACTAAAATATCATTCTAAATGTTTATTCTTCTAAATATTTCTCATTAATGTACATGTTTTAAAAATGGTTTTGGGATTTATTTATATGGAAATTAATGTTTTAAATTGTTAATTCCTTTAAAATATTCAAATTGGTATTGGACACTTTGATTCAAAATTCTCTCTTTAATTGGTTTTGAAAATGATTTGAAAAAGAAAAGTTTATTTCAATATCTTGATTTTCTATATTAAAATGTGGGAATGTTATCCTTACTTTATAATTGTGTTATGTGTTATGATTATGTTATGGTTATTGGGAATTGTTTATGCATGCGGGTGGTTCCATGATAAACCTTGGGCGGGTGAGCCCGAGATAACTCTCAAATGAATTGGGTAACGTGACAGAGGTAAACATGAATGTTTCTCTTAAGAAATTTAAGGAATATACTGTGTTGGGTATTCCAATGTAACTCCCTATATAGCTATGATAGCTACAATTTACATATGATATTGATGTCAAAAGTTAACTTTATGATTTATGATTTCTATGCACCTTTCATAAATCTTATGATTTCATGAGATAACAAAAAGAGTTCATGTTTTGTATGTATTTATGAACAAATGTTTTCATTATTTGTTTTGTAACCATTATTGGTCCTTTTATGCTCATCCCATATTTTTAAATGTTTTCACAGGACTCAAAGATGAATAGGTTCAAGGATGGAATCATGGAAAAGTCATGCTGTATAAAACATGGAACTAGACATGACCCCTTTTATCAAGAGTTTTTATTTTACGAAAATAATGGAAACTATGTAGAAGTGTCTACTTTGTAATATTTTGAGATGTAACAGTTATGTCCTAATTCTATAAAAATCTATACCTGAAAAGATCATCAATGTGAAATATTCATTTAATTCAAAATTATGTAATGATTAAGGCATGGTCCTTATAGTTGGTATCAGAGGTCGGTTTAGACAACATTAGTGATTAGGATTTTTCGTTAGTCATATAGTTAGTGCCTATCAATTATTTCTATTAAATCCTTGTTTTATTACTTTTTCAGATCATGGAATGTCTGTTATAAATGGAAGGAGGAGGATCTCAAACGACATTTATATATCTTCTTGATTACATGCTTGCAATAATCATTGCAAATCCATGTTCAGATGATTGTGAAACTTTTTCTAGCATACAACTCACTTGCAAGAAGTTGTTTGAGATATCAAACACCTCCACTATACCTCGTTATCATCGTGGATCATGGGTTCTATTCAGAAAACTACTATTTTCACAATATTCTCATATTTTCAGAAAAGGTAAATATTATCAAGGAATTTTCCAATATTTTACATTATCACAATATTTTGATGCATATTATGATTTTAAAAAAGGTGATGAAGAAGGATACCCTTGTTCCACCTATTTATATTTTATTTTAAAATATAGTCTCTCAGCACATACTTATAGTATTTTAATAGGACCGTTAATTTAAAGTTTCAACTCAAATTCAGTTCGACTGTTATATAGAATTCATGTTTTATCAGATGTTTTGAAATTATATGTGATACATGATTATTTTCCAAAACTGTTTTTCTATGAACACCCATATGACCAATGTTTTACAAGGTGTATTTGGATGGACGAATCAAATGATTTTGAAGGATCTCTAAATCATTGTTGCAAAGAATGTACCTTCTACCTATGTGAACAAGATGAAAATGAAACCAAATGGACACTATGATCAAGGTATGATGTTCATCTTTTTGGGGATTGTTTTATTTTAACATATGGTCGTGAAATAAGACTTCAATAATTAAGATGTTGAGATCATAATGAATTTGGATTAAAATGAGAGGTATAAGGAAACCATGGAGGTTAAAACATGTTAGGGTTATTTTTTAGTTTTATAAAAAGTAAAACTCGTAGGATGGGTGACAACCTGTCGCATCCGGCAAGGCTGCAGGCATTGATCCCACAACCAAATTGAGACAAGGGCGCGTCACCTACCACTAGCCTACTTGATTTCCGTGGTTAGTATATCTTATTATTTCAGTAAAATGTTTTTATTGATCAAGAATACGTTGATATTTGGAACATAGGTTTTATCAAATGGATATACTTAGTATAGAAAAATTATTTAGTGAGTATGTGATAAAGGTTGTTGTGGAAGTCATTCTTTCTTTTGAGGAAACACTATATGCCTATGGAAGATAGAATACTATAGGATTTAAATTGTGGAATAATGGTTAGTTTGGAAGATTCTATGTTTTTATTATGGACATATGATGATTTTTTTTATTTATGAAACTGATTAACCTATCATGGAGAATATGTTATTAGGTTAATTAATTTTCAATATGAGACATTATGAGTAACAGGTGTTATTTGTAGATAAATGTTAAGATGTATCTTTGAAGTCTATGTAATGAAATCCTTATGAGATTTGGGATACAATCTTAGTTTGTATTACTTTTGAAGAATTCAAGGGATAGTTGTTTATTGAATTTCATTTGTTGATCTTTGGGTTTTGTTTGAAAAATTATGGAGATTAAGAGTAGTATTTATTTTTCTAAAATATTATCCTTTTGGGTATTATCCAATCTTTTTGTAACAATTTTGGTTTCAGTTGATGTCTAAAGAAAGGGAAAATATATACTTTTTTATGTGGATTATGTGATTCTCAAGAAGATGATTATTGTGCTTTTGATGTGACCATTTCTTTTTGAATTCTCTTTATTTGGAGAAAAGATTAGTTTTTGGTAGAAACATATTATAGGATGAAATTCTACTTTAAAGTAAGTATATTTACTTATGTTCTTATTCAATTTAGTAAATTAATTCCACCTAATTATGAAATGGAATGTAAAACAAAAACATTGTTGGTTTACATTTCCTGCAGGGTTATCAAAGACCATTTAACCCATCACATGTTTGTGATTTTCGGATGGATAACTTTCTCGTAAACTTTTTTTCTATCACTCTCCTTAAGAATTTGACCCTTTGTTTTCTCTTCCATATCCATGTGTTCTGACATGGAATCCCAGTATGGGTTATCTCAGGTGACTATTGTACTTTTCTTTCTTTATTTTAATGTGATAGTTTTACTGACTCTTTTTCGATGAGGGACTTTTAATGAAGATTCCAAGCCTAGTTTTAAAAATTCAAGGATGCAATTACAAAAAGGGGGAATGATGTAACATCCCAGGTAAATAAAAAATAAGATATATTGAATGTTTATTAATCTTTTTTAATTAATTATATATTTTACTTTTAAGGGGTTGTTATGTTCGATAGCGTACCTGATACACAATAACATGTTTCTTTGAAATCTTACGTTGCACACTAATTATATAGTATTTTTATTTTAAATGGAAGTTAACTCCAAGAAATTATATTGGATGGAATGAACAAAACCAAAAAAATGAGATTATACATGTTTTTTATATGTATTTTATTTTATCCAATAAAGGTTAGAGGCTTAAAATTTTTATGAATCTAATCTTTAACATAATTTACATTAAAAGGTCGATTTATCGACTTTTAATGGAGAACCCTCGTTAAATATAGTTTTTGTCACTTTAAGACATTCTAATTGACCAAATAAAATACATCTTTATAATGGAGACATCAAATTTTACTTTGGGTAATTTATTGGTATTTTTCATATAAAGTTCATTTTTAATGAATAGTGAAAAATATAGTATTTTAATTCAAAAGTGACTTTTAATATAATTTATTTATATGGTTATATTATCTTTTTAATTTGTTTAAAAGTAAAATTAAAATATATTTTTACCATTTAATACAATTTTGGACATTGTAATTAATTACACTTTGAATTTGGACATAAACCAGTATCAATATTTTTATAGTTATTGTTTCTTAAAAACACGCTATTTTCTTGATAATGGGAATTAATTTTAAAATTAATTAATTAAAATTCTATGTTTTGAATTTGAAAAAATAGACATCATTTATGAATTTGGAAAATCTAATTTTTCATAGGCTGAATTTTTTTTTCTGAAAAACTTCAATTTTTGATGAATAGTGAAACAACTTAGTGGTAGTTAGAAAATGAATTTTTCTTTTAAATGAAATTTTATCACATCTGTGAATTGAATTTTGAAAATAATACAGAAATTGTTGTTATAAGGATGTAAAATTTGGTTCCATAAGATGAAAAAAATGTTTGTTGAATAGTTACCTTTTACTTTTTTTACCGCAGTTAAAGGTAAATAGGTTAATTCAAGGTAAAAAGAATATTATAATAAATCAAAATTAACTTCAAACTAGTCTAAACCTTATTTTTTGAGTCATTAACTACCATAATAATATTTGGGTAGATTTTGGGACCCCATTGAGCCACATGGGTGTGATAATGACAATTTAGATTAATTAATTTAATGCAAAGACAAAATTGACATTGACAAAAAGCATTTAGTAATGAATTTTTATATGGTGTTATATAAGTAATATTTTAGACTATAAATATTAATTGGAAATATATAAATATTTAAAACATCATGGTATTTTTTTATAATTTTTATACTATAAATAAATTAAATTATTTATGACATAATAATGATGGAGTATTTTCATCATTAGTAAATAATTTAAATAAATAAGATTATAATGATTAAAATAATATCTGAATCATGTAAAATTCTGATTGGATGATTTTATTTCGACCATGAGTCATTATTGTTCATATTTAATTATTTTTGGACCATTAGAAACAGAATATATTTATATAATAAATTAATAGTTTCACACTTTCCTAAGGAGCCCCTCCTCCCCCTTATAAAAGGAGACCATTTCTATCCAAATTCTTCACACCTCAAAATCCATTTGTATCTTCCAAAATATGACCAATTAATCTCCATACACCCCTCTACTCTATGTAGAGGCCTTACCGTAGGCATAATTCACTTCAAGATGTCCTTTTGGTTCAAACTAAATGAATTTATCCAAATTAAAGGTAACGATTTGTCTTAAATTATTTACTTTTATTTTACTTCTCCAACCACTAACCTCTTTTTATTACATTATTTTGTAACAACACCAGTATACTCAATATACAAGGATGTTTTTATGAGAAGTAACCGAAATACACTTATACACACCATCATCTAATGGATGAAGAACATAATGTTTATGTGGATGGAAAACTAACGCCTCACGAAATGATGATTGTTCAATTACATATTACCACCTCTCATAGTGGCAATTTTGATGGAACTGTATTTATATATGATATATATTATGTTTATTATTTCCTTATGCTTCTGTACTTACCATTTATAGCATGCCTTTATTGTTTCTATTGTGGGTAAATATGATAATCTCATTTGAGGAAATGTGGACTACCACCCCCTCAAAGTGAAGTAATACGTTAATTCCTTTTGTGGGATGTATAAAAGATGAAGTTAGTTATATTATATATTATATTATACTGTGAAAATAATATTCCTATTTATAATTATGTTTTAATTCCATTAAAATATGATATAGAAATGAAATTAGTGTTCATGTGTACGTATGGCTTACCGTCTCCATGAACGATGCATTTCATTTCATACCTCAAAATGATATGTACTATTATAAATACATGTATATATTGGTTATATATGATATATATGATATATAAATAATGAATTTCATTCTGGAAATAATGAAACTCTGACCACATGAACAACATGTAATTATAAGAGGTCAATTGGTGACTCAAGTACCAAATATCGACAAAACGAACATTATTAAATTAAATGATTATATAATTTTTATAACATTTTAATAAGTGATATAAAATGAATAATAAAATATAAAAAGGTTCTTAAGAAAGAATAAATTATCTTTAGATCATTATTCAGGATATTAAGGAACAATCGAGTCAAGTTGGACACGAGTTAAGGGATTTTCTTATCTCATTTTTAATTCTGTGAGATTTCCATTATTCATCCCTTATTTATTACATGTTGTGTAATGTGTTCTTCCATTGATATATATTATCATGATTAGCTTTAAATTCACATTATTCTGAGATTCATTTTTTGTTTATTAACTTTTGGTCATACGATTCAATTTGAATACAATGAAGTAAGGGTTTTTCATCTCACTTTATACTCCCGTGAGATTCATGATATATTGGCCACAATTTTCTTTTGTGTGGTGTATGTACTTTCCATGATTGTACTCTTTGGGTAATATACATTCATTTATGAGTATTTACCTATTCATTTAATGATTTTTCTTTCATGTGGCATATTTTTTGTAAGTTTCCAAATCGGTAAGGGAATCTTTCAGCCACCTCTATTTTTTTTTAAAAAAAACCTCTTTTTGTTATGTCTTTTAATATATATCTTATTATGTTGGGATATGTTATTTTATATCCTTATTTATGTAAATTTATTTCCATGTGATGATATTCCCATTTTATCTCGTCAAATCATTGTCTTAATTTTAAAGAGATGTCGTTAGGCTGTAAAATTTTTACAAAGTAACTTCTTAACCCAATTTCAATTCTTTGGGTTAAACTTGTACATCTTGAATATTTCATCCAACAAATACTTTTGAATGTCCTATTATTGATTTACAATTAATATCCACATATATTGGGTGTATTTATATTTTTCACACATAATTATGTGATTTATTAATCCTTAATTTAAGGATACCATCTTTATAAGGAATTTCATCTGAATTTACATTTCCATTGAGACTTCATTGTTGTTATGCACCAATTCATTCTAATATGGTGTATATACTATAATTTGACATATTATATCATGAATCCATTTATTCTCATGATATTATAAGGTTCCTATTAAATTTTATTCCCCAATTATTTATATTGAAGTGTCACTCATTTTATTAAAAACTATTTAACTAGAATATAGTTCGAATTTTTTATTCTTCTAAATATTTCTCCTTATTGTCTATGTTTTCAAAATGGTTCTAGGATTTATTTATATGGACATTAATGTATTAAAATTTCAATTCCTTTTGAATGCTTCAAAGTGGTATGGGACACATTGATTAAATAATCTCTCTTTAAATGGTTTTGAAAATGATTTGATAAAGCATTGTTTGTTTCAACATCTTGATTTGATATTTTCGAAAGTGGGAATGTTATCCTTCCTTTCTAATTGTGTTATGTGTTATTATTATGTTATGGTTATTGGGAATTGTTTACGCATATGTGTGGTTTCATGATAATAATAGGTCGGGTGAGCCCGAGATAGCTCTCTATTGCATTGGATAACGTGACGGAGGTAAACGTGAATGTTCCTCTTAAGAGATTTAGGGAGTATACAGTGATGTTTATTTCAATGTGACTACCTATGTAGCTATAATAGCTGTAATGTATGTATGATATTGACTCCACATGTTACCTTTATGATTTATGATTTCTATGCGTCTTTCATAAATCTTATGCTTTCATGAGGTTTGTAAAAGAGTTCATGTTTTGTATGTATTTATGAACTAATGTTTTCATTATTTGTTTTATAACCCTTACTGAGCATTTTATTCTAATCCCATGTTTTGAAATGTTTTCAGAGGACTCAATGATTAATAGAGTCAATCAAAGAATCATGGAAAAGTCGTGCTTTCAAAAACAGGGAACTAGACATGACCCATTTTTTCAAGAGTTTTTATTTTATGAAAAAAATTGAAATTGTGTTGAAGTGTCTACTTTGTAATATTTTGAGATGTAATAGGTATGTCCTAATTCTCTAAAAATATAAACCAGAAAAGATCCTCAATGATAATTATTCATTTAATTCCATATTATGTAATTTTCAAGTCCATGTCCTTATACATTAAAAATCCGATGGAATTACATTCTAATACAAAATATTTTTTCTAGAACAACATCAATTAATGGAATAAAGAGAAATAAATTTCTACCATTCGCAAAACATCATAAAAATCTAATGGGTGAAATAGATATCATCACATAAAATGGGGAAAATAAAATTCATAAATTATAAAATCTAAAATAGAATGAGTAGTGTGAACATAAGAGATATAAACCTTAAGCATATTAGGATTGAGTAAACAAGTATACTAGCTATGTAATGGAGCCTATCGTTGTATTCTTGAGGCCCAAATCCAATATCGTAGTTTATTAGTAATAAACGTGGATGATCACAAGGTCTTCCAACCTATGGGATAATTCTATATATTGAAAAAAATAAATTTTATAGTATTTATTAAGCCATAATGTGAACATAATGATACATTCAAATTGGTTATATATATATATATCCTATGAACTAGATATAGCATACTGATTGGATAGAGTTGGAATTATACTATAAAAATATAAGGCCCCAAATTTATTGATATTTCATCACATGAATCTCTCACATTGTGAGATATACTAAATGAGATCATTAAGATGACCACTCTAAAATGAAAAAATTATGTTTTAGTTATCCTTGGTTGTTCCTATCAATTAACATGTGTATTTGTCTCTTGGAATGAGGGCATTACATGTGTTTACTATTTTCTCATGTATAAGTAATCAGGAAAAAACCATGACATTGATTTTATGGTGAGTTAGATTGTGGAGGGTGATGCATTCGAGGCATGGTATTGGTTGAATGGTCACTATTTAATATATTTTATACAAATTGAGGAAGTGATACCTCAAGCCTTATTGATCATGATTTTTGTAGCTTCAAAAATCCTTTCCCAATGTAGTAAGTTGTATTTATGATTAATTTGATCGATAAATAATAAATCAAGAATGTATTATGATATATTGTGTGTATCCTACATTATAAGATATTGTTAGAAAAAGAGAATAGATAAAGATGTTCATGTTTTTAGAAAAGGATATCAATGTTATGAATTTTCTTAATAAATTTATGTTTAATGATGGATTTCTATAAGCTTTTCATTGTATGTGAATATTAGTAATTACTATCGAGATGACATCCTAGAGGGTCACACACAATTGAATATTTAAGAGTCATCCATATTTTGTTGGAATATATTATTGGAAATGGTGGTCACCTCCACATATTCCCTAATTTTTCAATGATTTAGATATCATTAGAAAATAAAAGAATTCATAGTTTTTTCAACTGCATAAAAATATGAATGAATATATTTATTAAATTTATTCACAAGATATTTATTGTATTATGGAATATATTATATGAACAAATATTATTTTAATATTCGACATTCGTTTAATATTGCGGGAATTATGACTCAAGTTAAGGGCTTAGTTTGATCAAGGAATATATTTATTATACGTTAAACACATGTGATAAAAAATGATATGAAATTAATGTAATCGTAAGATCATTATAACATTCTATTTAGTTTTTTTAGTGGGAATTGAATTTCTATGGGATGGAAACCCCTTTTGGGTGTTTGATCATTCAACTAATTAAGAAGACGTGATAGAGAGAGAATCAATCAATGATTATACATTACAATGGATTGAGGTTCACTATCTCTAATAACATTTTAGATATAGAAAAATTATATCTATGGTATCGATCTGGGAATACCTTCGATGGATCAATGGGATGAGATCGAGGAAATCGTTTCAACGTTAAAGGAATAGTTGAAGCTCCATGATAAGCCTTATTAATATACAAACTATTTATGCATATATTCATGAAGTTTGGTTGGATGATATAGTGTTGTTGGATATTAGATCCATTGAGAATGGATACATACAGTGAATCTATAGTTAGAAATGATGCAAAATCAAATTAATTACGTGTTCATTTAGTTTCATGATTTAATACATTTATTTTTGAACCAAATGCATATGATTGGGATTAGAACATTTGACGAAATATAGTATAATCACTATAGTGAAAAAAATTGAATCCACATCAAAATGGTCACTATTGTGAGCCCTGGTTTTAGAAAAGTGTTGAGACTTTTTCATAAGAGCTTTTTTCCCTACATCACATATTGGAGTTGTGTGTATAGATAGAAGGGAAAAAATGTATTTTTAGAGATGTCTAGATATAAAATCATCATAAACAAATCCTCATAGAATACCCCATTTTATTTCATAATTTAATACCCCCATTTAAAATATAATATTTTTTATAACTAACATTGATGGCCTTTATGATGTGAATTTAGGAGACCATGGAATAACCTCTTCAAATGGGTCTTTACATCCATGGTTGTGGAACCTTCTACCTAGAAAAAGTATTCTATGGTGTAGAATTTGGTGATTCACTCCAAGAACACCAATTATGTTGTCATCTCAATTCCATTAACATGTTCTTATTGTATTGGATATAAAAAAAATCAAAAATCATATCAATAACACTGATGTTATTTTTGAAAAATGGCTCAACTAAAAATATAATAAAAATCATCTTTTATATAAGAATAAAAACTTCATTGGGATTACATGAGAATATATTACCTTGAATAATATATTATAAAAACGTCATAGTTTTACATGTAATTTTTAATGATAAATTTAATCATTGCATATGTTTTCGAATATTCAAATTCTTTAACTGTTGACGACATGTAGAAATGTAATTCCTAAATGAGAATTCAAGTTCCACCCACTATTATGTTTCATTTCATTAGGCTATCATTTATATTATAATATATGATATGTCACAAAAAGGTTCTATAGGATAATAATAATGGAGTAATGATTGTATGTTAAGATTTTTATGTTTCTAATATCAATGACACTAAACCATTGAGTCTTTGGGTTATGTCACTATATATGATATGCATTATTTAAAATCATGAGAGTATTTTTTAATTCATGTTTATCTTGGGTATCTAGACGAAATATTTTAATCCCATGATATTACATTTATGGTTCACATTAGGACATCCTAAGATAACAATGTTGTGTGATGGATGAACATAGATTTATATATTCCTCCAAAGCAATTTTTAAATCATTATATCTCATTATATTTTATTTATAAGAATATATAATATAATTAACCCATAGTTGGAATCTATCCAATATGTTAATTGAAATTATACGTCAACCCAATGAACTATAAATTTTTTTATAATATGTTCATGGTAATTAATAGTGAACAAAATTCAGGACATGACACTTTTAACTATGAAAATAAATGTACTAAACCTTGACATGTTCTTATGTTATATGTTTTCTTATCATTTGTAAATATTTCTGAATCCCTGATCTTGTGATATCATTTCCTTTTTCTATATTTATAATGTTATATCAAACCCATATATCATGGTACATGTTTTTATTCTAAGATTTCATGACATTCATTCATGGTTTATAAACTACACTTATTTTCCAAATTACATTTTAATATCAAATTTTTCCTCTAATAAATTGTTCTTATATGATTAATATTAAACATTGGATTACATGTTGATAAAATTTAATTTACTCTGTATTTTATCACAAATCATTATTATATTTATCCTACATACGTATTAATGATACTTATAACTTATGAGAATGTTTAGAATTTTGTGTAGATGAGTCAGATTATTGATAAATTTAAAATATAATATTCATATGTAAGTGTTCCTCAATAAAACCAAACCAAACATTTTCATTGAGATATGTAACTTTTTATGAGATGTAATTATAATCATTATTAACTAATTTAAAATGAAGATATATTTAACATGGTTCTTCATACCTATTCACAAATAAAATAGTATTATAACCTAAACGAAATAATATATAGACAAAAAAACACATATATAGAATAGAATTGAGAATTAAATGGGAATTTCCCTTAGATAACTAATACATTAATATTGGTTTATTTTTCTCTTATGTATTTTCATAACCATTTTCCTTTTCTAATAAAATTAATGAAATCATTAATGAAAACCATATAATCATCATTTATTTATATAAATAAACCCCAAAATCACTAGAACATTATTATTAATATATTGGGAGGAACAGGTGGGAATTAAAACATATAAATGGGGAATATTTTGGAATCCTAGATAACATTTTCTTGATGTTATTCAGGTTATATTTTTACCCAGTTGAATAAAAATCTATTAAATTTTTTCTTATTTCAATAGAATATTTTATCATATTACAAACACATTAACAAATAATATATTATAATAGAGTTTTTGGACAATGTTATTTGATGAATTTATGGACTATAAAAAATTCTTATACATAAATTCATTTTGAAATGTGAATAGAAAGTTTAGATATTCTTTTGAATGTTCAATTCTTTTATAAAGATCATAATTGATGGGATGATCATATAATATCATTAATATTTAATGTAAAAATCCATTATTTTTTGTTTCCAACAAGAAAAAGTCTCATGTTAACCCAACATGGATTTTTTTATAATGATTCCTATCTTATTTTCCAAGAAAATATATTACATATTATATAAACACTAATAAAAAGTTATTAAATCATTAAACTATCATATATTATAATAAAAATATTGGATATAAATCATTGTTTCTGTACTGAAAATTATAAAAAATAATTAGATAAATCTGACATGGTATGTGGTAGAAATTATTAAAATCATATTTTAATGAATGGATATAAAATTTTAAAAAAATAGGATAATGATCATTAATTGTTTTTTACATATAAGTATGTGATGCATGTTTAATGGATGCGTGATAAATATATAATGAACCAACACATTTTTTTAATTTTCAATATATTTAATGTTCTGGAATAATATATTTTACATTAATAACTCATTGAAAAAAACTCAGATTCAGCTGAATCATTTGGACAATGATCATAAATTAATTTAAAATAATTAAAACAAATAGATCAATTAAATTTTCGAATAGAATGAAATTATTAGAAACATATTTTTATGTAAAATAAAGGATCTATATATAATAAAAATTTATCAATAAATATTTTTCTTTTAAAAACATATTTGATAGTGATCATTGATTCATTTGTTTCCTATAAGAAAAAAACTCATTATAATGTAATTTTTTATATTTATTTATAGAAGAATAGTGTATTATCAATATTAAAATTATTTATATTTTTATAAAGATACATTTAACATAAAAAATCATAAAATAAGATATTATTATCATACAATTTAAGAAAATTATTGTTTATACCTTTATGTATTATCGGTAAAGCTCATACATCAAACCGATATTTGGAGTTACCAAAATAGTCAATTTTTTTTATTTTAAAAACATTACTCAAAAGATAAAGAAATTATCAAATAATGTGGGTATGTTATAGAATATCTGGATAGTAATTATATATATATTTTTCATATATAATTTAAAATCACATTATTCTGATCTTTTTAACTATTAAAAATTATATGCTTCTATAAATATGAGACTGAAAATCTAAAATGAGTAGACTAATGTGGATTTTTCAAATAAATTTGGACTATAGTTTTCAACATGTATATCAATCATAAGAAAATGCACACATCAAATCACTATGAACTATTATATTTATGCTAAAATTTGATTCTAAATAGTTAATCACTAATTTTATTTTATAAATTCTTTAAAATATTAATATGTGAACCAAATTGTTGAAATTATCATTGACATTTACAAAATTTTGTTGATTTATTTATACCCATTATAATTAAAATACTTGTAATATAGAGTTTTTATCGATTCAAAATAAATCCATTTTTATGTTTTCATCTTTAATTTTTTTATCATGATTTCCATATATTACATTGTCATATAATTTTACTATATTAGCTTTTCCATCATTAATTTATTAAATTATCTCAAAAAAATATATTTTAAATTACATAAATTAATCTCATACAATATAACATTACAATTACAATAAGATATTATTTATTTATATACTATTCAAATAATATTCGTTATTTTTTGTAATATGAAGTTTCTTGTTTTAATAGGGTTGGGTGGATACTTGGATATTCTCTCTATTGATTATAATTTTTTTATATTGGTGTAGTTCTTCTTTTGGTATGTATTTTACAACATTGTTATAGTTACACAATCTATAATAAAATACATAAATATAAACCTACTAATATTGAAATACTATAATGTGAAAAAATTACTTATTGGAAAATTTTAAAATATACAATATTATAATTCATTAGTATTGTATAGTACGACAATCAATTTATGTCTCATAAAAAAAATTTCAAATAGTGGAATTTCTGAATACAAAATTCATACATTGATAAAAAATGACCTATATTATCATTGAATTTATCAACTTTTTTAATGAAATGAGGTAAATAATTTTGAGTGATTTCAATTTCATTGTCTATTGTTGTAAAAATTAAAATACATACCATACCTATTATTTTATTTTTCTAAATTCAACTAAAACCATTTTTTATAGAAAATAAGATTCTTATTTTTATTTATTTATTAAATCACATTTCAAATAAAAATATGTGTTATATATAATGTATGGATTTTCAGTGTCTACAAAGATTATATTTTTAGAAAATAATAACATTTTTCAGGACATTTTTCACTGTAATATAATTATGAATGTCATATATTCTATTGAATGATCACTCTCTTATAAAAATTTAATACATTAGTAGTTCCTGATATTTTTTTCGATGTATCTAAATGAACATTATTTCAATGTAGCATCAACTTATGTTTATTCATACCCAAATAACCAAAATAAATAAAACCGCCTAAAATAATATGGTGTGTGAAAATATTACATTGGAATCCTGAAATATTGACAGATATAGACATGTAAAATGACTACATTAAATAAAAATTATATTTACAAAAATTATTTAAATATTATATATATAAAACTAGATTATCTATAAGAAATCAGTTTAAATATTGACATTATACATTTGTAATAACATATTATAATTCATTAAAAATCATATTTTATAATGAAAAAAATATGTATTATACAATATAAATGTATATTGATTATATAAAATATAACAATCCATGATATATTCATTTTTTAGGGAGGGAAAATTCAAAAGTAATTAAAATCAATCAATATATTATATATATATAAAATAAATAAACAAAAATTATACTTTTTCATGCACATAACATACCAAAATATCTATGTAATACCACAATTGGATACCCAACCCCCATATATATGGAAAATGACACTCTTTTAAATTTATATAAAGCTACACAATTGGATACACTAGAAAAACAATATAGGAGATACTGTCTTCATGTGACATAATTTTTCTAATAAAAAATATTAATATAACACCAAGAAGAATGTTACATACGATTTTATAACTAAAAAACATTAATATATCTACTTTTTAAGCATTCATAATTAAATGGATCCAATTTTCTTCAATTCAAGAATGAGGAGATGAAAAATATCCAAAACTGAATTTTTTTAAATAGCTATCATTGTTCTGACATCCTCATAGAATTTCAATATAATATGTTGTTTTAAAAATCCCCTTATGAGTTAGAATATATGAATATTAATCCCTTCTACTACTACAATAAATATTATTTTTATTATTTCTCTAAAATCAAGCATCAATAATGTTTATTTCTCAATGATTAGTGTTTACATGATTTGTATTCTATTTCTCAAATAATATTTTTTATCATATATTATATATATATATATAAAGTTATTGTTGTATCTTGTTTAATAATATTAGTATAAAATTATTTCTAAAATAATGAATGAAAAAATGTGTATTAGAAAAAATAATAAAAAATCTGGCTTATATTGATGATGCTCTACATACAGTTGTTTAAATAAAATATCCCATAATTGTATATCATTCATCATTTGTAAATAACATGATAATTAATTTATATATAAAATATACATATTGGTAAAATAAATTCCATCACAATATATTTCATTCATGTCATCTCCCTTTTAAAACGTATGTTCATATACATTCTTAACATGAAATACCTAACCATAGTCGGAAATCATATAACCAATTTGATTCAAAATTATATCAGTAGTTTTAGATAAATCAGACATATCTAAATTATTGACAAACTCATAGAAAAATATACATTTTTAGAACAAAAACATATAATTTTATCATTAAAAAAATTTATATAAATAAGAATACAATACATAATATTCCCCTCATTTTCCTCAAGAGAATATAAGATATTATAGAAACCAATCTATCGATTCAACATTCATCCAATCCCAAACATAGGAATTATACATCCCCCATTATAGTGATGAATTATTGATAATTTTCCACTAGTATACAACCCTGAATATTTCTGTAATCCAATTGAACAATAGTTTCCCAATCATAAATTTATGGAATTACAAAAAAGAAAAAAAAAATTATAAACATTTCTCATGAAAACATTATTCATGTAACCAATACCGACATTCAATAAGTTATCCTTTAAATAAATTTGAATTTAGAAACAATAATTATTGGTGATGAATATAGGTAGAGAACATACTATCCTATTTTCATATATTTTATTAAATTAACCCATATCCATAAAACAACGTTCATAAATATATTAACACACAAAAAATCCTTCCAAATATATCTAATTAACATAATTTGGTCCCTTCAATTATCCCTTACTAAATTATACGAAACCAGAATAATGATGATTTAATGATAACTTTAGTTGTTTTAAATAATTTCATATTATATTATGGAACATAATTAAGGGAATATTTTTCATAGCATCTAAAATATTCTTACCAAACCATCATTATTATCATTACTAAACTCCACAAATAATGGCTAAAATGATTTCATATTTAGTATTCAAAAATCTATTTCCAAATCCATATGATCAGTATTCATTTCAGTATGTTTGACCTTCACAATTCTAGAAATTTATCCCTTTAATTGAATCATCACACCCGACATAATTGTTTTTTGATATTTTTGAATGAAATTTATAAATATATTCAAAAAAAATAGATGATTTATGTACATACAAAAATTCAAAATGAAATTTATCAAGGCTAATGAATTGAATGATGATTCAATTATAAAAATAGTAAAAACATTAATAAACCAATTTCAAAAAAAATATATATGATGAAACAATTTTTTTAATGATTTATATTTATTGTGGAGTATTTAAATTCTTTATATAGGACTGAAATAATAGCCAATTTTATTGAAATGATATCATATTTTGAGTAAAATAATAGATTATAAAGACATTAATTATTAATAAAATACTTATAACATATTCATGTGTATAAAATAGACTATATTTTCCTATATAATGATAAATATTCTAGGGTTAAATTCAAATATTCATTTATTATATGATTAGAGCTTTAGTAGTAAAATATTGAAACATTTAGTAAAAATGTATTTTATTTAAAATTTAGTAACCATCAAATTAGTCAATTAGTATTTTCCTATGAATATTTAAATATTATAATTTTTATTGTTTCAAAAAAAAATTGAGAAATGGAAACTGTTATACATTCTATAAATACAAAATTTGGATCATTAGTAGTTATTTTACTTATGATAAACTATTTAGTGAATAAATATCTATTTAAAATTGTAATGAAAAACTTTTATATCACAATGATTAAAAAATAATTAGCTAGCCTATTAATAAAAAATGACACTAAAAAATCAATTAATACCTTTTAAAATGAAAATAATTATGAATATAAACTAAATATGTTAACGGGTAATTCTTTAATGGTGTTATATTATTTAAAATTACAACTCTATAATGGTGTTAAAAATATATAACATCTTATTAATCAAATAATAAAATATAGATTATAAATTAAAAACATTATAGGATAGTTCCTACAATTTAATAATTTTATTTTAAAAAATTATTCAAATTTATTTTTTAAATCATTTATCATAATTTTACTAATAATTTTTAAAATTTTAAAGAAAATTATATCCATTTAATAATATATCTTAATAATGTCAGGTATATGAAAATTTCATTTAAGGAAAAAATATATTTAAAAAATATGTATGTATATATATATTAGTAATCATAGTAAATACTTGTTTTCACTTTATATGTAAGAAAACATTAAAAAAATTCACATGCACAAAACATATATTTTATTCATTTTTTTCTATTCATTGCATAAAACTATTCAAAACAACAAAAAAAAAGAAACCAATTTTAATAACAAAACAATGGATCATATATGTTGGTTAAAAACATAATTCATATTCACATATAGAGGAAAAATAAAATTAATAGAACATATTCTATTTGAGGAAAAAATATTTTATATAATTTCCTAAATATTACAATTTTATAAAATTTATTTATTTTATTATTTATTTTATATTTTATTATTTTTTTAATATAATTTGGAATTTTTATATTAAGTGACTCTTTTAAATTAATAATTTTTTTCATAAAATCCAACAGTTATTGATATAATATTAAAGGAATCTAATTGAAATAAAAATGAAATTTTCCATATGAGGGGTTATAAAACACCATTTTCAATACAGTTATATAAAATAATTCATAGATTAAATAAAATTTGGATCAAAAAATGATCCATTATTCTCTTTCATGTAGATCCCTATGGATAGAAAACATAACACCCTATAAAGCTTCATAATCCCAAAATTAAAATCTTATATAATAGGTGGTTAAATAATATATCATTCCATGAAAAAATTAATGACGAATTTATAGAATAGAAACATGATTATTCAAGATTTATTAATCACCATCCTTTTAAATTTTCAGGAAACATTTTTTAATAAATTCATCTAATTACAGTGATTCATTATATGATTAACATTTTATTATATTTACAAATTCATCATGATAATCATTATTAAAATATCTTTAAAGTGGTTTGATGATGTAATAGATAAGGGTTTATAGAAATCTTATTTAGATTAGTTTCAACATAAATCAATGATTGAAATTTAGTATATAGAATTTTAGTGATTACTAAATTTTGTATTAATATTAATGTTAGCTCATGTATTCTTTATTTTTATTTTTAGAAAAAATTATTATGTGAAATATTGAAACCATATCAAGGTTTTTAGAGGATTAAACCATTTAAATAGGGAGTTTGGGTGATCATTATGCAATTTACACTAATAAGAAATATATGCGGTGTCATATTGAATAATTATTACATGGATAGTACAACAAAACACAATTTATAGAAAACAAATTTACAGGGAAAGATCCTCTGTTTTGATTCTTTTGGGTTTTATGATTTAGATGAAATCCTTTTACAAATGATTTGAAAATTAATATATTATGATTATAAAATCATAAAAAATTAAAAAACCATCACATATAACGGTATCGAGGAAAATATATAGAATCAGGAATAAAATTCACCACTAATATTATTAATAATATTATTTTGTTATTATTTAAAAAAATTTATAGTAGAATGTTTCTGTATGATTACATGTGTAATAAAACACTATGGTTATTTTTGATAACATTTTAAAATTTTATTGTGATAGATTTTTATTTTAAATATTACTTTTAATCCATGACTCCTAGTTAATAATTTTTAAAAATAAATAATTAGGTGACATATATGGGATATACACATGCATCAAAATTACTATCCAAAAAATAGGAAGAAGTAAAATAATAGCAATTGTTGAGAGAATATATTTTTTCTGTACAAAATATCTTATGTGAAATACTAAATCGAATCGAAAATGTATCTTTTAAGTAATGTTCGCAGATGGATACACATGAAATGATTCATCACAATTTTGTTTTTTATCCATATATAGAAATTTCATTCTATAAAAAAACTATTATACAATTCTTGCATAACCAACGATATTTATAATGTAAAATTAATTTTTTATTATTAATTATAAGTTATGTAGTTAAGGATCAATATTCAATGATTGAGACTTAAATAAAAACATTTTTTACCATGATTTATGTATTCTCCAATATATGTTTTTAGCAAAATATTTTTTTAATTGATTAATATAATGTTAAATTCATCTATATAATTATTTATTTAATTTTGGTTATTTTAATTACATTGTATATTTTCTAATAATATATTTAATTTATTTACTTTTAATGTTTTTTTGTACAATAAAACAAAAAAATACAATTGCTAAAGTATTCAGAAATAGAAAAATAACATTATAAATCATAATTATAAAAAATAATAAAACAATATTTTCTTTTGAATGTTAATTGTAATAAAAATATTTGGAATTATATAGATTACAAATATTTGAAATGATATTTTATTATTATTTAAATATTTAAATATAAATAATTTTTTTTTCTTATATCATCAATTTTTTAGATGTCATATAAAATAAAATATCAAATTATAGTTATAATTTTTAAAAAATTTAATAATGTATAGAAATAAAAATTTTCTTCTAAATATTTGTAATATAATTTAATATAATTATATTTAAATTGATATGGACTTCAAAATATAACCAAATAAATACTTTATTGAAGAGGAAAAATTAATTAAAATATTTTATATTAGTTATATATAATTTAATATATAATAAATAATATGAAATTTAAAAATTAATTATCATATTCCTATAAATAAAATTATTATTAAAAAATATATTTCTATAAAATTAAATAAAATAATTATAAATATAATTTATTACTAATTTATAAAATAAAAAAACTATTTTAAATTAATAAGCAAAATAATAAATAATAAAATTTAATAATGATTTTAAAGGTCAATAATAAAAAAAATTTACCTCGAATATTATTATATTTTATTAAAAATTTAATACAATATTTTAATTATAAAAATATAATAATTTTGAATAAATATAATAAATTTATAAAATTTATTAAAATACACGTTATAAAAAATTATTATTCAAAACTAGTAAAATAATAACCTATATTTATAATAAAAATAATATATATTTTAAAAATTAAAATGAGTAATTTTTTATAATGTATGGATATATTTTTAAAAATTGTGCACTACTAATTAATGTTTATTTATATAATAAAAATAAACTGATATTTTAAAATAATTTATAAATAGAAAAAGTACGTTTTTTATATAACAAAATGATATAAAAAAGTAATTGATAATAAATTTAATAATGAATGTAATAATTAAATATTAAACGTTAGTAAATTAATTAACATAACAATTATCCAAATAATAATAATTATTAACAATTTAATATAGTTATTATATTTAAAATTTAATTGATAAATTATTAATATGTTTATGTTATTAAGAAATCCCAAACATCTATAAAAAATTAAACAATTACCATAATTACTATTATCCTAATATAAAATCAATAATTTTCATAAATTAACTAAGAAATAAATTATTTTAAATTAAGTATTTTTATTAAAAATTGATATTAATTATTAATAATTATATATATATTAAAAAATAAAAAACATTCATAATTTTATAAAATTATTCATTATTATAATTTAATTATTAAAATGTAAAAAAAATAGCAACGACTATAATATTTAATAAAAAACAATTGAATAATAATTAGTTATATAAAAAGTATTTTTTATAATGATTAAGTTATAAAATATTGACAAATAAACCATATATATGAAAAAAAATTAATAACTAAAAATTAAATAAATTGTAAAAAAATAACTAAGTTTTTAATAATAATATCATCTAAATAGGAAAATTATATGATTTAAGAAAATCATTTAATTTATTAAATATAATAATCAAAATTAATATAAAAATATGATTCCTAATATATTATAAATAAAATATTCATTACTATCATTTAATATGTAAAATTACTATTAGAAACAATATTCAATTATTTTAATAAAAATTATAGACAATTAGAATAAACTATAGTTATTAATAAGATATTGTTATTGGATTATTATTAATATAACTATTACGGTTCTAGTATAAATCCTATATTTATTGATGTTTTTGAAGAGTTTATTACATTCGTCTCTTCAAATATTTAATTTTCTAGAAGTTCTAATAGATTTACTCATCTAAATTGTTATCTGATGTAATAACAAACATTTTACATCATCAGAGATCATATATTATGTTTGGTATTGTTTTAGATGACTTTTTTAATAATCATATGTAAGATAATTCAGATGTAAAATTAATATTTTATATAATATTCTATCAAAAATAAAAATTATTAATATATGAGGCTACAATATTATCCTTCTTACAAACATAACATCAAAATTATGATTTGAATCTCAATTTTAACCATCTCAATTATATACAATATTTAATTCTATATATGTTTCCTTGTATTTTGGATTTATGATAATTATATTTGATTTTGTTATGAAAAATATTAATTTAAAAATATATTTTTTATTAGTTAATATCCCTTTTTGATTGAATTTTTTGGATAGTTAAATATTTTTTCAATGAATGAAATATTCTATAATTATATTTAATTAATACTCAAAATATAGTACTTAAATCGGTTCTTATTTATCAAAATATTAATTAATGTGCATGTTAGAGTTGGTTCCCAAGAACCAAAATCATCTTACCTTGGATTAAATATATGTTAAATGATATCTATGTTAATAAATATATTATCACATAGTTATCATTATTTTTCATAAATTAATGTGATAAATTTTTTTAGAGTATTTTTGGCACTAAAAAACATATAATCTCTGTACTATGATGTGAACATGATGTGTGATGGAATTATTCTATCAAAATCATGTTTTATGGTTAGATGACATAGTATGATGGGGAAAGGATGATAAAAACTATCAAGTTCCCGAATCCCATAACCTTACGAGACCTCAACTAATGAAGCTCACACATGGTGATATCTCAGATTGGGGATTATTAGGATAGTCCAAAAATTAGGGATTATGCATGTTTAATTTTCATTGTATATTCTTATATAAAAACAATATAATTGATTCTTTGAAATATTATCATTACTAGTGAAGATCATTACTCATGTAATTTTATATATCTCTAGAAACCACATGTTCATATATTACTATAAATAAATTTTATATTGAAAATAATGATATTTTGATTTTTTTTATAAGATATATAAAACTAATCAATAAGTATTCAAATTATTCTACCCTCCTAATATCAGAATGTTATATCTTAAGTATATAGAATAATATGAATAAATTGAACACAATTTCAAGGCCATGATTCTTGATGAGTTGATTAATATAAGAAAATGAAAGATATATCAATCATATAGGTTGTTGACAAGATTATGCAACATTCATAATGAGATATCATGAAAAAATATTATATTACACTAAAATCAATCATATATTGTTATCATCAGTTTTAAAATAAATACTTTAATTATGGGTTCATTAAATACTTATTTTTACAGATCCTGGAATTTAAGAAAGTATGGATAATGGGAATGTCAATGATTCCTAGATTGAAGCACAAACAAATCATCAATTGATATCAATTATATTTAATTATTATTTAATAATGTTAATATTTTTAAATCTAATGATTAGCGAATAAATTTTATTAATGAGTTTTTTATTGCACTTATTATGTCACTAGTTATATAAAATGTCATCTATTTCTATCATTTGGATATTCCCTTATTAATTTATCTATGATTTTCTTATCTCCATGTTTGGGTTTTATTTTTTACATATCGTCTTCTCTTCGGTATGATTCTATGATTGGATTAGACATTATATATGGGTATTATTGGTGTGGTTTTGTCAAAATATGATATAATTAAGGTTGTAGGTTCTACTATTGGAATGATGTTTATAATTATTCTGAACCTTTATAGGGAAATTATTATTGTGATGTATAATATAATTTGGCTGAAACCTTATTCATATGATTCCAAGAACGTTTCATATTTTGAAAGTTATTCTTGAGCAGTAGATTTTATTTTTTATTTCCTGACTGAATTGGAATTGTCTAGAGTGGTTATTTTTGGAATTTAATATACTATCAAAAGAGTTATACCGATTGATTAATGTATTAAATTTCATGATTTATTATCTATTTTAGTAATATTTTACTATATATTAAGGTGTTCAATTAGAAACTTTATTATAGTGTCCCAAATACAGTTTCCTTGGTCTGATGTTAAATGTTATATTTCATTTTATGTTTTTTGGTTCAGTTAGTGGAAAGTATCCCACATTGTTTTTTAATTTTTAGTTGTGTAGTTATTTCTTCTTGACATAGTTATTTTTTTAGATGTGATTTCAGTTTTTTTTACTTGTAAGGTTCCCACTAATAAAACATTTTCCATTATAATGTTTTAAATAAAATTATTCAAAGAGGAGTTGAATTGAGAATATGTATGTATTCAATAGAATGTCAAGTAGAACATTTATGTCTATTTTATTCATAATGTATTAGGTAATATATATTATAAATTAAATATTATAGCATTCCATAAAATGAAAATAAAAAATCCTTATCGTGATCAGGAATAAAATATTTCTTAATTAAATGATTTCTATTTATTATTTATGGTTTGATGATTTCATAGGATTGTGGACATATCAAGTTATAGTTCTGTTAACTATAAAGATATAATCATGCATACTATTTAAATAAATTAGGAATTATAAATTTAAAATAATACATCATTTCCATAATTTAGTTCATTCCATGATATAAAGAAATATATTATTATTAAGTAACATGTGGAATGTATTTGATATATTATTTAATAGTGGATATTTTTTTTCATTAAGTCACAAACCCTAACTATTCATCTTAACATATTATATTATTTCAATGAAGTTAAACTAATTGGATAGATTATGTATTGTTTTAGACAACACATTTCCTCCCAATGGAGATTTCACTAGAATATAGAATGAATAAGGTGTATCTCTCAAGAGTTGGAGGAGATTTCAAATCATAAATCCCTTATAAAATTTAGAAAACAATATAGGAAGCCCTTAAAGAAAAAATGATTGTTTAATTATCAAGGCATTGAATTCATGATGATTGGATTATCCATTCAAACACATGAGGTTCAATTGGTTATGATCATAGGTCATAAAAAGATATTGATACTACAAAAAATAATATTTTTTGGGTATCAACTCAGGGAAATGATTGTAATACTATAATGATACTACATCAATCAACATCTTTATCAAAGAATGATCTCAGGATTAGAGATTTTGTAATTATATTAATATTTAATTTTTCATTATTGATTTTATATTCATAGATAAAATAGTCATTTCAATTTTTATTCATGTATATTTTTGAGAAATGAATATTCTTGGTCATGTTTATGTTGATTTTTCATGGAATTTGAAAAAATCCATGTTGTGTGTGGTCCCAACATGAACATATGATATTACCAAAACCATCATGTGGTATCTGTTTAATCATGATATAAATTATGATAACTTAATTTTACTATAAAATATCATTATTATTTTGTTATTTTTTATGTTTTATATATTTATTTTTAATTCAAAATTTTTAAAGAATGAGTTTTCCTTTATAATATGACTAAGAACAATATAAAAATAGAAAATAATTAATGAAAATTCTTTCAAAAGGTTGAGGAGTTTATGAACGCATAACCATATTACACAACGTGCAACCTAATTACATTCTGTTTAGTCTTCTTTGACAACACTCATACTTTATCATTCCAATAATCATTTGTTTGTAATGGATTGTTACATATTTTATAATTACATCACATATTGACAACTAGAATTTCACAATGATTTTAAGGTTACATGAAATATTGTTATCATAGAATCCATGTACAGTAACATTATGTGTTTTTCAAGTGGTAATATAATAATTATTATAGTTAATATTAATTCACTGTGTTTAATACCATCAGAGAAACATGGACCATCTATGCATACATTATGTGTATCTAAAATGAACACTGTGTACTACAGTTTTATCTAAAATATAATACAAAACATGTTCCTAGGCATGCAATGAAGGGACAAAAAATAGAATTAGATACGACGTTATATGGGTTAAATAATTGTAATTCATTCGAACTATTGTACGGAACATGGTATTTAAATATGTCATTTTAGTTAATGCACATTGAAATAAATTTATTTCCATTCAAAAATAACTACTTGATGTATGAATAGTGGTAAATACTGATTTTCATTTTTATTTATTACTTCATGAGATTTTATTGTATCAATATGGAATAAATTATTGAAGTAATACTTTATACAATTTATGTATTTACACAACATTATAAATTTCATACAAATAGTTTACATTACATGAGAAGATAAATAGAACACACCATGTAAAATTAGTTGTGTCATGTGGTTAGACACACATTACTGAAAATATAGGATCACAAATAGAAGTACATTCCAAATAATATCAGTACAAAATGATAATTATGACTTAAAAATTAAGTATATTGTACATCAATAAAATAATACTTTGTGTATGTGATGGAAAATAGAACACACTGTGTTTCTTATAGTATACAAAATGTAATAGAGTATATTAACATAAATTAATATATTTAATTAATATAAAATAAATGTTAATGTGAATATTTAATGAATACTGAATTACATGGAATAATAGATAAGATAAAATAGTTAAATAAAGAATAAAATTAAATTTTAATTAAAGATAAAATTACTTAAATAAAAAAATCATTTGAAATATATTCTAGCATGTTTTAATGTAATTTCGTTCCATGTATTTTTCTGATCATGAGCATGACATACTAGTGTATGGGTTGTATTTCATTTAAATATAACATTATTTCACTATTATTACATATGATAACATCTTATTAAATTATATATAATGGTTCTATTATCTACACTCACACCCTTATTATGTAGGACCTATTTTAACATGGTTTATTTTAGTAATCACATATATATAATCCAATCACCTAGATGTGCATTAGAAAAAAGTATGTGGTGAAACTTTAGAGAGGGGACATGGTTCAGAACATAATCCAACTATGAAGATAAATATTTTGATGGTCAAATACAAGAACATGAATCAAGACTTGCTGAAGTAGTTTTACCCATAAGGCTAATATTTATTTATCTTCTTCTTTATACAGCATCCCTTATAAATAAAATTATAAGCTCTCTATATTTTATTAATTTATTCATGTGCTTGTTTATTTATTTGTTTATTGGATCCATTTATATATAGTGATTATACTATATCACATTAATTTAATAATATAACATAAATGAAATATAATGTAAAATAAATTCATTAGGAATGAATTATTTTACCCATGGCATGATTAATTAATTATTAAATATCTATATAATATTAACATCAAACGGAAAGTCTGAAATAAGTAATTTTTTTTAAAATATAACTCTTCTTATGTAAATATGAAATCAAAATCCTTACATTATCTATGTTATGATAGAACCATTTCAAAATATTTATCTATTCCATAGTTAGGGGTACATTTAATTATCAGCAAGTCAAAAAAATTTGTAAACATAACCAAATATGTATTGATTTTATTTTCCAATTTTTAATACAATAAAAAATTTGGGGACATGTTTTGTGGAAATCCAGAAAGAATTTTAGTTTTCTGGAAAACCCTTAATGGATTATCGAGATATAAGATGGAACATTGAAATTATGCTGACATAAATACCTTATTAAAATAACCATGGTCATATTTCAGGTAATTATAAGAAACAAATTCATCCATGGGACTAGAATATCTATATAATAAAACAATATAAAAATAACCTTCAATGATTTTTGGTCATGTAGAAATACTTGAAGAATAATAATATAATTAAATTCATTATATTACAAAAAATTTCTTAATCATGTGAAATTAAATGAATACATTTTAATTTATTTTTTAAAATTGAAATTTCATCAGCCTTGATATCACGTTGATCTGTAATTGAGAGTTTAATCCTCCTAAATATAATTAAACACCATGAATTAAATTGAAACATTTACATTGTACAACACTTTTAAAAGATGGATTATGTACTACCACCCCCATTTTCTAATATAAATACTATGGAGGTTAGTGAAGAATATATCCCTATATATTTGAAAATCATGGATAACAAACATGGTATCTAGGGATTGATGTTATAATAAATTTATACTGAACTCTCAATGTCTCAAAAAATATGGTTACATATACCATTCATATCCATCTATATGATTTTTATTAATAGATAATGAAAATTACGATATGATATTTTGAACCTAATCTTGAAATGAATTCATGGATAGGGTGAACCATCTATCACTCATATAATCTTGATGAATGGTTATATTGAAAATCTTTATATTCAAAATTTAATGTTTTTGAATGAATTTCACATAGTAGTCTAAAATAACCCAATGCCACATAGATTCAATTATATTATTATTAAATATAATATGAAAAATATTGAGTATTATTTCCGAGATCTCCTCTTATGAATCGCATGGAAGATAAATAAAATCAATTTTATAAAAATTATTTACTTATAGTGAGTAAGTGAATGGAATTATAAAATGATTTAAGACAATTTAAATATATAAGGAATCCCCAAAATTCTATAAGTATAGGTGTAATGTAATGTTTAAATAAAGGTTGTGGAATGTTGTCTGTTTTTAATGTGTGAAAAGATCTCAATAAATGAATAATTGATCCCTGGTAAATAAGTATGGTGTATATTTAAGTTCACATTTTTATCAAGTGAAAATTTTCTATTTAAGAAATATGGATAATAAATAGAGCTTGTGGTGGCCAGGATTTTATAAAATTTTAAGAAAAAATAATTTTTATAATAGTATCTTATGGAGAACTAGAATTGAGATCATTCAATGGGTCATGGATTGATGCATTGGATATCAATGGAAATTGTCCCACAACTCTAATGTGATTTATATTTGTATTATATATCTATAATTATTCCCCTTGAAATAATAAATTTATTTTTATTATATGCAATGTAGAAATAGAATATTTTATTTCAAAAAATAGGAATAAAATATAATATGTATAGAAAGATTTTATATATTATAAATGAAACAAAAAAATGATTATTATGTGTTGAAATATGAAAACAAGTAATTTTGAATTGATATGAAAAAATTTGGTTGCATGACTCATATCATTCCTAAATATGGAATCAATTCCATTTCCAGGTAAATGATAATACCAAGAAAGCTGATTCAGAGGCAGAACTCTGACCATTTAATGAAATTAAAAGAAAAGTACAATAGACAGACACAACAAGGTGATAAAATAGTTACATATCATAAAAATCAGACCCATCCCCACATCCATGATAAACTACCTCCTCCGCGGTAGCCGATTCCCATTCCTAAATTTCATAGTGTTTCAGAATCTTGGCATACTTCCTTCTAAGATTGGGCTTCTCCAAAGAAAGGAGCTACGTAGAAGATTGAGAAATCCATCCTGCCTTCCCTCTAAAAGATCCGGTATCTATAGGGATTGGTAAGTGAGAATAATCATTCCACGGAATTCTTCATGGTGGGTTAGACTTCACTTTCTCATTCACTGATACTTTTTTTGTGCAACCCGGAACTATATCACTATAGGAAGGCTGAACCATACCACTATCATTTTCCATTTCACTATCAGCGCAATTCCCGCATTTACCAGAAATGTGCACCACCCAATACTCTTCTCTCACTCGCTGTTCCTGTTGATACTGATCATTAGCATCCATAATAGGACAGGGGGAAGGGTCCACCAAAATAAATCCATTATATAGGCCCTTCACCCCAATACAATATCCACCGATATTATCCAGCAGTGAACTACTATCTTCATTTAGTATAGGTACATCCTCAGCATTAGAGGGCTTCCCAGACTCCATCTCCTGTTCGCAGTTACCAAGAGAACCAGCCCGTGGCCCAACACCAGCACTTACAGATGCAGAGATCTGCTCCACTTGAGTCCTGCCAGTATCCCGGTCATAATCTAGAACCATGTCAACTGTCACCAGGCTTGCAAAACGATTAACAAGCTCAACACTATCCACCTGCCTCCCAGAAATTTCGTGCATCCCATCTAGCCTCCTCATAGAAGCATCACTCCCATCTGAAAGGGCCAATGATATTATTATGTTTTATTATATTGATCATAATAGTTATCTTATTGTCTATACAATTTCTGAATTATCATAATTCAAAAAACTTATTAAATATTTTGGTAGATTAGGATATGTCATTGAAACGAATTATAATTAACATTCCATTTAATAATGAAGGGAATACAATAATGAATTTTAAAATTATATTTGTATGGAGATTATGAAAGTCTTCTATTATCAATTTAGAGAGTAACATAACAAAAATTTATGTAAATTTCTACAAAAGTTTAGGATTCTTTAAAAACACTCAATATATTTTACAAAATAATGCAATTATCTAATTGAATTTGGGAACTATTCCTTATTGGACATGGTGAGATTGAAGATGAACCATGGAGTTTTTTATTATCCTTATGAGGATAATAATTACAATAATTATAAAAAAAATAAAAATAGTTCCCCATTAATGTGGAAATTGATATTATATATGATTTTTGGTATGTAACAAAACCATTTTTTTCACATATACTAATGTGGGTTCATTAATAATATGTTATGGCACTATCAAGAAACAAACATTCCCAAAGAGTAACTCACATTATCATTGAGGGATATTATAAGGAATAAAAAATATAACTTGTATGACTCACTACTATAGATAAAAATGTTTATGGATTTCCCACATTTCATGATTAAGAATAAATTTCTAAAAGAGGTAGTGTTAGAAATATATACATCAATGAAGTTGTGGATTAAGATATATATGGGTTGGCATTTGAAAAAATTCAAAATATTCCATTCATAGATGATATTCTAAAAGAACATATACCATATAATAGAACTAGAGAGGTTAGAGAGCCTAAAAGATATATTATTCATGAACTGGATTATGGTAACACATTATTATTTTATAATAATTTACCTATGTTATACAAAGATATGGTAAAGGGATTAGAAGATATTATATTTTATGAGTCCATTTAATCTGAAATAGAATTTATATTTTAAAACCAGGAATAGATTTGTGAAGATCCTCCATTGGAGAAAATTATTAATTGATGATAATAGTTATTCAGGATTAAAAAAATATAGATGGTTGATTCATTGATTAAAATTAAATTCATGTTGGAAGATATATTTTATAGAATTAGAGACTTGACTATGGAAAAAAATAACGAGTGACTATAATAAAATCCATTAGAGTTATTCATTATTTGAACCTTAAAACAAATTTAATATTTGTAAACTAGATGATCGAACAAAGAACTATATCAAGAAATTTTATTATATTGTTTATATAGAGAAAATAGAAGGTTTTATATCTGAAAATTATGCCAACAAGGTATGGATGTTATAGAAGTTCATTAATGGGTCTTGTAAAACATAAAGGTCATTGAAAATTAACATTGCTGAATTAATGAGGTAATTTGGATTCATAAATATTTCCTTAGAGAATTTTTCTAATGTTTTCTTTATTGGTCGTGTGATTGTTTTTATAATATTATATTTTGGAAATATATTATATATTGGAAATGAGATTCTAGTCTTACCGACTATTATGAAATTTTTTAATATGCTTTTCAAGGAGTAGATTATGTGAACCAACATTATTATTTTGGGAAGAAGATCCATTAGAATGGATCAAATAAGCTTTATAGACAGAGTCTCTCACTAATGCAGAAAACGTTTTTTATATCACCATTTTTTACGTCGGTTATATATAACTAACGTAAAACATGCAGAGAGTAGCTTTTTAACATCGGTTCTTTTCATAACCGACGTTACAATTCATGCCTGTTCGTTTTTTACGTCAGTTATCCTATAACCGACGTAAAAAACCAATGCGCGGGGGGTTTTTTACATTGGTTATTTGGAAACCGACGTAAAAAACCCGATATCTATGTGTTTTTTACGTCGGTTATGTGATAACTGACGTAAAAAACGCGTAAATATCGGGTTTTTTACATCGGTTTCCAAATATCCACCGTAAAAAACCTCCCTGCGCATTGGGTTTTTATGTCAGTTATCTTATAACCGACGTAAAAAACGAAATATCTATGCGTTTTTTGCGTTGTTTATAAAAAAACTGACGTAAAAAACCAAAGCACGGGGGGTTTTTGACGTTGATTTTAAAATAACCGACGTAAAAAACCCGTACATAACTCGTTTTTAACGTCGGTTACAAAATAACCGACGTAAAAAACCAAAGTTTGGGGGGTTTTTGACATCGGTTTTAAAATAACTGATGTTATAAATTTAAAACATAGTTTATAACGTCGGTTATATAATAACCGACATTATAAAAAATTTAAAGAAATTAAATCCTCGTAGACTGTCATTTACGATTTTTCGATTGACAGTCCGTCGGCTCGTCTCTCTCGCGCGGTAAACCCTAATAGGCTCGTAGATCGACCTGCATTAATCTCATTTTGGCTTCATTGTTTATCTTCTTCACTCCTCTCGGATCTATCATCTCAACTCGCAACATTCAAGTAAGCCTTCCACGAATTTATTTCGTTCGTTTTTTTCACGGATATTCTATAATTATGTTTTGTGATTTTTTTACATTTAATGTAAACAAGATGTAGTGGTTTCCAAGTATGCACCTCATTACTATTTTGATAATATAGTGATGAGATAATCTAAGATACATATGATTCATTGATGGAAGTGATACAATTTCACATGGTGTAGGATGATTTATGGGCGGGGTGAGACCATGGCATTAGCATTGGGGTGTGAGAGAAAAACTAGTGGAGAAGTGGTATCTGAGAACCTTAATTTAAATATATATATATATATATAATTTTTTATACGAAAAGGTTTATTTATATGAATTTTTTTGTGATTGATCCATAATGAGTATATGAAACTATTTTTCCATGTTTAGGTGATGATTTAGATTCCTTTTTTCATAGGGCTTTACTGTGCATCCTGAACATTTTCATGAGATGTTTTAGGGTGGATCTTACTATGTATACATTTTATGCCCACCATACATAAATATAAATAAAATTTTTTTGTTTTTAAAATCAATTTTTAGTTTTTTATAGATGTTAGTAGCATGGAAGTGTTGTGGAGTAGCGCATTGGGGTGTGAGAGGAAAACTAGTGGAGAAGTGGTATCAAAGAACCTTAATTTTAATATATATGTATATAATTTTTTATACAAAATGGTTTATTTATATGAATTATTTTGTGAGTGATCCATATTGAGTATATGAACCTATTTTTCCTTGTTTAGGTGATGATTTAGATTCCTTTTTTCATAGGTCTTTAGTGTTCTTCCTCAACATTTTCATGAGATGTTTCAGGGAGGATCTTAATATGTATACATGTTATGCCCACCATACATAAATATAAACAATTTGTTTGGTTTTTAAAAGAAATTTGTAGTTTTTTATAGATTTTAGTAGCATGGAAGTGTTCTGGAGTAGCTTTCATGAGTATATAGTGTTTATTGTTTCTTCCTAGTTTTACTTTTAGTACTAATAATCTTTTTTTTTGGTTTATGTACAACAATACTTGTATGGATTCATGCATAATTATCTAAATTTATTCATTTCGATCTGAGGAGGGTTACTTTTGGTGGGAGCAGATCCTAAATGATATGGTATGAATTCATTCTATCATAACCATAAATAAAATATAGTTGTATTTTATTTATCATATACATCAACTTATACTCTTCTTTTTCATCACAAACCCTTTGAGAATAAAAAACCAAACTAAGGGCTTTGGTATCCACATTTCCTTTTATTATAGAATATGGGAGATCAAAATAAAATGATTGAACATATTCCTCCCAAAAAAACTTCCATTTATTTTTATAATTGTGTGAAAATATTTACCAAATGGATTTAGGGTCTACAGAAACCATTAATAACATGTTAAATAGGTAGTTTATCTAATATATTAAAACATCAATACTACAATCAATATTAAACTATGTAGGTGTTATGGTTTTCTTTGATTCAATGAAATTTAAAACTGTTATATCTAAATATATTTTGTTTAAAAATAATATTCAAGCATATTTTTTTAAATACCTATAGATTTGTTTTATATTTTAAATAGTTTTACATTCAAATTAAGATTTTTTTCATATAAACATATATTTATCTTATCTTAAAAATATATATTTTTTGTTGATATTTGTTATAGGTAATAATGATTCGAGGTTTGATTACGGCACATCGAATGAGCAATGAATTTGAGGAAGGTGTTGATGCATTTTTTGAATTTGAAAAATGAAATGTTCCAAGTAGTGACATTTTTTTCTATCCATGCCTTAAATGTTTGAATATGAAGAAGTTGAAAAGTAGAGAGATAAAAGATCATCTGATTTGTCATGGTTTTAATCCAAGTTACAACCCTTGGATTAGGCATGGTGAAACTGGATGAAATGTCACTGATGATGATGATTCGCAAGATGGTAACTCCGATGGAATTGAAGAAATGATTCGCAATATTGTAAAAGAACAAATTGAGACAGAACCGAAAGTTGCATGTCTATATGGTGATGCTGAAAAACCATTATATCCTGGTTGTACAGATTTTATGGTTTTTTCGGCGGTGTTAAGATTGATTAACCTGAAGGCGAAGGATGGATGGAGTGACAAAAGTTTTACAGAGCTGCTACAATTGATGAAAGACATTCTTCCAAAAGATAATGATATTCCAGATTCACATTACAATGCCAAGAAAATATTATGCCCGATGTGATTGGGATACAAGAAAATGCATGCATATCCGAATGACTGCATTATATATAGGATGGAATATAAATTTCTGTCAGAGTGTCCTAAATGTGGGACATCATGGTATAAGGTGAAAGAAAAATCACCGGCTGATGTAATGATTACAAAGCTCCCTTCAAAGGTATTTTGGTATCTTCCTATAATTAATAATTTCAAATGTTTATTTGCTAATTCACATGATGCAAAAAGGTTAAGATGGCATGATGAAGAGCAGGTATGTGATGGGAAAATATGTCATCCAGCTAATTGTCCAAAATGGAAGAAAATTGATGCGCTTTATTCTACATTTGGAAATGAAATTAGAAATCGTAGACTAGGGTTGTACACAGATGGAATGAATCCATACCGAACACTCAGTGGCACACATAGTTCATGGCTTGTTTTATCGGTAATTTACAACCTCTCTCCTGATGTTTGTATGAAGCGAAAATATGTCATGTTGAGTACAATGATCTCTGGTCCAAAGCAACCCGGTAATGATATTGATGTTTACTTTTCACCATTGATGGATGATTTTAAACTGTTATGGGCTGATGGTATTAGGGTGTATGATTCTTCTAAAATGGAATATTTTCAACTGCATACAGTGCTTCTTTTCACTATAAATGACTTCCCAGCATATGGAAATTTTCCTGGATACAGTGTTAAAGGGCATAAAGCATGTCCAATTTGTGAACAACAGACGTCCTATTATCAAATTCATCATGGGAGGAAAATAGTGTACATGGGTCATTGAATGTTTTTGCCTATGGGACACCCTTATAGAAGACTAAAAAAGGCATTCAATGGCTCACAAAAATTTGATACTACTCCAAAATATTTATCCCCTGATCTGTATTTTGAGAGGGTGAAAAACCTTGACGTGACATTGGGAAATACACAGAAATCTTGTAATGATAGGCATATTTGGAAGAAAAGGTCACTTTTTTTTGAGCTACCATATTGGAGGTATCATGATGTTAAACATAATATTGATGTCATGCACGTGGAGAAGAATATCTATGATTCTTTTATTGGAACATTGTTAGATATTAAAGGAAAGACTAAAGATGGGTTAAATGCAAGATTAGACTTTCTATCAATGGGAATACGTTTGGAGTTAGCTCCCACTCCTAAAGGAAGACGAACATTTCTTCCCCCGGCTTGTCATACATTATCGAAGTGGGAGAAAATTAGCTTTTTTCAGTGTCTTCATGATACCAATGTGCCTCAAGGTTATTCTTCTAATGTAAAATTTTTTTTCTCATTAAAGGACTTGAAGTTGATAGGTATGAAATCATATGATTGTCACGTCATGATGCAACAAATTATACCAGTAGCGTTGCGTGGAATATTTCCCATTCGTGTTAGAAAGACTATAATGAAGTTGTGTTATTTTTTCAATCTAATTTGAAACAAAGTGATTAATGTGAATGCTTTGAACATTTTGGAAAAGGAAGAAATTGTTATACTTTGTCAATTGGAAATGTATTTTCCTCAAATTGTTTTTTATATAATGGTGCATTTAATGATTCATATGGTTCGAGAAATAATGCTTTGTGGACCTGTATATCTTTGTTGGATGTATCCTTTTGAAAGGTATATGAAAATATTAAAGGGGTATGTTAAAAATCTATATCGACCTGAAGCCTCCATTATTGAAAAGTATATTTATAAAGAGGTAGCAGAGTATTGTACGAGCTACTTGGCTGCAGTGCAACACATAGGTTTGCCTCCATCTCGCCATGAACGCGTTAATAATGAGGGAAATTGGATTCGCGGCTTGAAAGTCAAATCATTGTCAGTTGAACAGATGAAGAAGTTAGAATCATACATCTTGAATAACATTTCTGATGCTCAACCGTATATCACATTGCATATTAATGAGTTGAAACAATGTCATCCAAAGAAGAAAGAAATGTGGATTTTGAATGAGCAGAACAAAACTTTTTTGTCATGGATTAAAAAGACTTTGCTTGGTAGATAAGATGTATCAGAGACCTTAAAATGAATAGTGGGTGGTCCATGTTTAAATGTGATAGCATGGTTCAGTTATGACATTAATGGTTATAGATTTCATATAAAAGCTCATGACAACAGAAGTGCAGTTCAGAATAGTGGTGTATTGGGGTTTTCAGAAGCAATGCATTTTTCGAGTGCTAAGGACTAAAACACAATTTCTGCATCAAATGCATATTATGGAGTGATTGAAGACAAATGGGAGGTTTATTACTTTAAAATTAAATTTCCCGTTTTTAACTGTAAATGGTTTAACGGTAACAACAGTGTCAGACACGATGAATTTGGAATGACACTTGTTAATCTGAATAGATTGGAAGACATAGCTGATTCTTTTATAATGGCAACACATGCAAAACAAATTTTCTATGTAGTAGATCAATCAGATATGCAGTGGGCTGTTGTTTTACAAGGGAAAAAACAATATGTTGGTGAGGATGAACTTGATGAATATGCTAATTTATGTGAGATCCCTACTTCCATGGAAATATTAACAGAACATAATGATGATCATGTTGAATACATAGTTTTTCCCATAAGGAACGATCACGACGAAGGAATTTGGGAAAAAAATCCATTTGTACATTCCTAAAATTACAGGTAACATATGTTTATTTCTTTTTTACATTTACTTTTTCCATAAATGTTATATATTGTAAGTTTTTTATTTATTAAAACATGTTTTAAAATAAAATAAGTATATTTTTTGTTTGTTTTAAGTTTGTTTAGTTTACTTTATCATGTTTATAACCATTACATGAATTTTAAAATGCTTAGTTTTGTTCACTGAAAATTACTTTACCATGTTTACAATGTTTACCAGGTTTACCCTTTTTACCATTTTTACCATCTTGACCATCTTTACCATCTTTTTCATCTTTACCATTGTTTAACATGATTACCACATTACCAATGTTTACTATTATGTAACTTAGTACACTTTTCTATTTTCTGATTACAGTAGTATTAAAATATTTTAATTTGTATATTTGTGAACTGACGTTTGTTTTTTTGATTTGAAGGATAATGACAGATCATTTAGATGATCAACCACATGATTCTGGAGAGGAGCATATTTCTAGTCATACCTCTGGGGATGAACATTCACATGCTCCTATTACGACAAAGAGTTCAAAGGTTGGTAAACGTGGGTGCACACATTTACCAAAATTATCACTTTCACGTACGCAGGATCAGAGGATAGTAGTTGATTTTGATGATGATGATGATATTCCCAGAGGTCCGAATGCCAAATATTTTAAGTGTTTTGTTGCAACTCAGGCTAAGACCAATGTAAGCATTCTGTATGATGATTGTAGAGGTGTGGATAATGCGATTATCTCTCAGTTGTGGGAGATGATTTTGGTAAGATCTTTTTTCATTGTTTGACCATTCTTTTAATGTTTCTAATATATATAATATGTTTAACATCTTCTTTATCAGATGAAATTTGATATTACTGACACTGGAGGAGTCAGGTAGAAATGCTTATCGTTGGCTGCTAGGAGATGGAGGGATTTCAAATCAACCATCTCATCTGATTTCATTTATGGTCATAGGAGTCATGACAATCCATGTCGTATATATCCTTTTATAGATGAAGACACATAGAGACAGTTTTTTGAAAGTAGAAAAAAAAAGTCATTTCTAGTAAGAGCAATGTAAACATTTAAAAAAATTCATATATAAATGATTTTATTAATGTTTTGTTAATGATTTTTTATTCTTAAATTACAGCAAACAAGGAAATCTCATCAGGATATCCAATCTAAAATTGTATACCCTCATAGTTTATCTCAGGGAGGGTATACATTATTAGAAGAAAAAATGATGGCGGAAATATTTCAACAACTAAGAGCTGAGTCTTCAAGCTCTGAGAGGTGGCCCCTCCATCCCCTCAATCTAGACATGAAAAATGGAAGAGAGCTCGGAAGGGAAAAAAGGGCAATATCTTTCAGAAGAATCGAGAATCGTAGTTGAGAGTAATGTAAGATATCTATTTAATTTATTTAAGTTAACTTTTTTCTTCATATAAGTTTCAATCATTACAGAAATGTTCAATTAATTAATACAGGACTCTCTTGAGGAGCAGAGTTCAGAGGGGACATTTACAGCTACTGGGAGTGAAGATATTTTATTTGCAGCATTGGGAAGGCCTGAACATCCTGGTCGTGTAAGAGGATATCCGGAAGGTGTATCGGTAAGAAAAGTGTTTCCACGTTCTTCAACTTCTAACATTGAAGGGGTTTATAAAAAAATTGAATCCTTGGAGGCTGAAGTTCAAAATATTAATGCGACGATGGAGGACATGATTAGAGAGTCGTTGCAGTCTATGTTTGCAGAAATGCAAAGACAATTTCAGACTGCAGCTCCCACTCCTCCACCTCCCCCTGCAGACCCCATTATTTATCCTCCTCCTCCGCCAGTAGCTCCCACTTCCCCACCTCAGCCTGCGGACCCCACTTTTTATCCTACACCTCCGCTGCAGCTTCCTACATATTGCGAGTTGTATGTTGACGATTCTCAACATCATATAGTAGCATACGGGTTGGTATATTGTATAGGAGATACATTTCCTCATAAACAGTTAGAGGTAGAGAATCAGAGGGTCACTGTACAGGATATTATAGATAGATCAGCTAGGGTACCAATACCTACAGATGAGGGGGAGACAGTTGGACAGAGTATCGGCCATTTTTTAGTTTGGCCATCCAGACTTTTTCGACTCATTACCATAGTGGTATGAATGTTATATATTTTATTTTATTTTTTTATCAAAGTTGTTTTATCATTTGAAAACTACTATATTTTTAAATTTTTTTACAGGAATACTTCAAAGGTAAAGAAATACTATATAGACAACAACAAAGAAAACATGCTATGACATCAGATACAGATTCCAGTGGTCTTGACAAATTGTCAAGATATTCACATTTTTTGTTGGGTTTTTATGAGTTTCCAATGTAATCTCATGTTTGTGGACGTGAAATAAGTGTGGGGATTACAAAATATGCTATCATGGAGCTTGTTACTGGAGATAAGTTGGGCATCAATGTGGTGAAATTTTTTTTCATGTAAGTCTTAACACCTTTTCCCCGCGTTATATTTATTAAAAATGTATACTTATGTATGTTTTGTATTAGGTATCTTTATAAAATTTGTGAGAGGAATGATCTGACAGAAGTATATGGATTCATGGACCCGCAATTGATTTCCCCTGAAGCATGTGCATTGAATGAGTAACAAAGAATGGTTTATATTGCTGAATGATTTGAAAAGAATATAATCACACAATGTTGGATGATGCCTTTTTGTGAGATGTATGAAACTCATTTCTCTCAAAGAGTTAATTATATTTTAACATAAAAAACCACTAACATTAAATTTCCTTTTATCAGTGATCATTGGATGTTAGGGATTTTTTGCCCAATGGAGAAAGCTCTTTATTGGATATTCTCTATTCATGGTGATGTGCGGGAAAGTTTTAAGAATATATTGGAAAAGTAAGTTTCAATTTCTTAATAGTATTATATATTATAATGAATTTTAAATTTACCCCATTAGTATTATTTTCTAATAGTGCATGGGTCTACTATCGAAAAAACACAAATAAAAGAAATGCAAAGATCAAATATGTAAATGCGAAGGTAAATTTCCATTTATAATTTGAATTTTTTGATTTATTACATAAAAATAATATATTGAATTTACAATCATTCAAACAGAATTGTCATGAACAACAAGGCTTCATCGAATGCGGATATTATATGTTAAGATTTATGTATGAAATAATAACAACTGGGACAGTTGTGAATTTTGACCTGGTACGATTTCCTCTTAAGATTTTCCATAATATTTCAATTTGATTTAGTCATTATACACGTTAACTATCTTCTTTTTCATTTGTAGCTTTTTTATGACCCTCAACCCTATACTACTGAAGACAACAAACACGTACAAGTGGAGTGGTCAAATTATTTTACAGGTTTGATTGAATTTTAGTTGTGTGTATTGTAAAATGTAATTTTGAATATTTTCGTTTTAATTGTGTATTTGGTATTTGTTTAGGTTGTATTTAGTTTTTTTTAAGATGACAGTGTAATTTTGGAATGTTATATAAGTGAATGTTTAATTTTTCTCAACTTCTTATTTTGGACTACTTTTGATGGTTTTTCTGGTATGGATTTGGGTCTAAGGGGGAGGGGTTCCAAGGGTGTGGGGGTGTGTTCAGTGGGGTTGGGGGGTGTCCAGCGGTCTGGGGGGGCTGTCCGGTGGGGTGGGGGACAGTCTTGGGGGGTGGCAGGGATGTCCATGGGTGTCGGAATGCGGTCCAGGGGTGTGGGAGTGCTATCTAGGGGTGGGGGGGGGGGTTGTCCGGGGGTGTTTAGGGCTGTTTAGGGCTGTCCAGGGGTGTGGTGGGGGCTGTCAAGTGGGGTAAGGGGGTGAGGGGGTGCTGTTCAGGCGGGTGGGGGTTGTCGAGGGGTGTTTGGGGGTGTCCGGGGGTCGGGGGGCAGTACATGAGTGTGGTGGGGGCTCCTATGGGGTGGGAGATGGTTGTCCAAGGGGTATACATGAGGGAGGGAGCTCCAATGGGGTGGGGGAGGGCTGTCCAGGGGGTATACATGAGGGTGAGGGCTCCAACGGGATGGGGGAGGGCTTTCCATGGGGTATAAATGAGGGTGGGGGCTGTCTGGGGGGTAAGTTTTATCCAATGAGGTGGGGGAGGGCTGTCTAGGGGGTATACATGAGGTTGAGGGCTCCAACGGGGTGGGGGAGGGTTGTCCATGGGGTATAAATGAGGGTGGGGGCCATCTAGGGGGTATGTTTTATCCAATGGGGTGGGGGAGGGCTGTCCAGGGGGTATACATGAGGGTGAGGGCTCCAACGGTGTGGGGGAGGGCTGTCCATGGGGTATAAATGAGGGTGGGGGCTGTCTAGGGGGTATGATTTATATGTTATCAATGTACATGCTTAATTTTGATCTACTTCTATTTTTGGGGTACGATTTCTTGATTTGTTTTCTTGTTGATTCAGGTGGAGAGAAGATGACTGCATTCTGTTTTAAAAAAAAGATTTTATCACGTCGGTTATTAAATAACCGACGTGATAAAATGCCTGGAAAATAGTTTATCATGTCGGTTATTTAATAAGAGACGTGATAAAAGGCCTGTAGAATGGTTTATCATGTCGGTTATTTAATAACCAAAGTGATAAAAGGCCTGGAGAATGGTTTATCGCGTCGGTTATTTAATAACCGACATGATAAAAGGACTGGTCAATGGTTTATCACGTCGGTTATTGAATAACCGACGTGATAAAAGGCCTGGAAAATGGTTTATCACGTCAGTTATTCAATAACCGACATGATAAACCGGCCTGGACAATGGTTTATCACCTCAGTTATTCAATAACCGACGTGATAAACCCCCCTCCCCGGTTTTTCACGTCGGTTTTATATAAACCGATGTGATAAACCACGCTCACCCTGGTTTATCACGTCGGTTCTATATGAAACGATGTGATAAACCCCCCTCACCCCTTTTTATCACGTCCGTTTTTTAATAACCGACGTGATAAACCATTTTCCAGGCCTTTTATCACGTCGGTTGTTAAATAACCGACGTGATAAACCCTTCCCATTTTCTTTATCACGTCATTTATTTTAGAACTGACGTGATAAACATCGCGATTTTATGTTTTTAACATCGGTTTTAAAATAACCGACGTCAAAAACCTTATTTATAACGTCACACGTGTTAACATCGGCTCGAAACCGACGTAAAAAACATTTTCTACCATAGTGTCTATGTATAAATTAACATTTAACTAATTATATTTATTATATAAAAATACAATATGGGATAATTTCCAATGACACAAGACATAATTATCTAATGGAAAATGATTTCATAGACATAGGAAAAGAGATATAGGATTTAGAAGATTCTATATACAATACAGATAGGGTCAATTAAATATAACATTATGTGTACCAGGATTGGTGTATCCAATTCCTTATGCATGGTTGAAAAATTTCAGCTATAACTACGATACCACCATTTTATTCAACTCAACACAATCCTAAGGTATCTAATTTTTGTAAATGATATATTCAAAGTGTTAAAATGCGATAAATATCTAGTCTTTATGGTGTATACAAATAATAGTTTGGATAATAGTTACGATTATTGGACATCATAGCCAGGATATGTATTCAATATCAACGTAAAGATTATGGGAGTTAAGAGATAAAATAATAAATTGGATATAAATTTTTTAGTATATTATTTATTAATTATATATTATAAGTTAGCATAGAATATATCACGGATACAAATCATTGTTGAGGTTCTAGATTTTCAACGTAGTAGTAATGATCCTATCACAACATTACAATATAATTATATATTGGTTTCTCTATCTAATTATCAATGGTAACAATATGATATTTACAGTATGAATATTAATTATCATTTATTGTGGTATTTTTCTCACAGATGTGAGATCACTATATATAGTTTTTTAACATAGGATAATGTGGTCAAGAAATTTACTAATTAATAAATTTAGATAAATATTAAATATAATGTCACATCCAGTGGAGTAAAATTCATTATTAGTGGGATCTATTACATGTATGAGTATTCTATGATTCATCCCTAAGAAAGAACCTATTTTACATTTGGGTTTCTTGAATATTTATTGATTTTAATAATAATTAATTTATTATCATATTTTTATTTTTCTTCATAAGAAAAACAATATGGAAAATATCCTTAGTGAATTGGATTAATCTAATTATCATAATAATTCTCTATTATGATGAGAACATTGAAGTATTATTTTACTACTCTAGATCATATATGTTTTATCTTTGGATGACATCATTGGATGGTATATATATGATTAAATCTAATAGGTATTAGATTGTCTTTGTTGCACAAAACATTATATCATAAGGCTCATTGATGGAAATCTCAATGGTGGTAGATTTTGAGGAAAAAACCATTAGTAATAATTCCACCTATTTGGGACACCTCGTATATTCTAACATGTAATCATTTTTAATCAATTGGCGTGATATTATTATTTGTTCATATAATGAATCCCATACATTGTTTTGCTGATAAAAACCATGATTCGATGTGTTTATGGTGTAGTAGGATACAATTGTGACTCACTAAACATATGATATTTATAAATATATCTAGAATATTTTGACCCCACATGATTTAAAGATGATATTTTATGTCATTTGATTGAAATGGACTGGTCGAACTAAATTCCATGATTATCATGCTTGAAATGTTCATTTAATAATTAAAAAATAATAAATAGAGAATATAAATTGATAAAAAAGTTATGGAACCTACTTGATGATATATACATAAAATGATTTATATTAAAAAATGAACATTCAAATATGGTTTATAGGATTGTAATGTTATCTACTTTTTATATTGGTTCCTTATAATGATCTAGTATTATGATTATATACATTAATAATTACCTCATTTTATAACTAATAATTAGTATTATAATGATACATAATATATGTTTCCAAGGATCTATACGAAAATATACAATAATTTAATTGATGGAATAAATGTTACTATCATGAATATGGAATAAAATTTATTCAAAAAATGATAATTTCAATTTATCCAGTCAAAATTAATATTCGAGTTAGGATATATATTACTATTTAAAATTGAATAACAATTTATTCTTGAGACAATCATCTAAAATATTTTTTATTTTTTAATTAATAGGTAATAAATATAATTTATTATTAAATATATATTATTTTTATTAATGAAGAAGAAATTAAAGTCTTCATCACATGATTGAAAATATAACATTTATTTATAAAATAAATATTATTTATTAATGATGAATACGAAGGATGATGGTAGGTAAAGGTTAATTTTCACACCCGGTTTTCCATGTTTTTGTTTTGATCTAGTTCATTGAATTTACATATAATTTTACTACGTATTTGGTGAGATTAATATTGAGTTTTGAAGTTTCATCTATATCTAATCATCCATCTTTGGGTGCCTGAATTATTTTTTGGTTGTTTTTGTATAAGGGGTGGTTAATTCATGATTTGGGCCAAACCATGAGGCCATTTCCTGATTTAAAAACATATTTTTTCTTTTATAATTCAATAAATTTTTAAATTTTTTGAATCATTAGTCATCCTTTTTTTTTCAACCCCATACAAATTATAGACTACAAATCATTTTGGACCCATTAAGAATTAATATGAATGGTGGATTTGGGTTATCTATTCTGTTATTGGTCCTGCTCATTTTCACATTTCTAGTTTTAAAAAATTAAATTTTTTCTTTTATATATTTTATATATTTTGACATTTATCAGTGACTATTCCACCATATTGAGACAAAGATACCTATGTGCACCCCAATTGTCAATGTTAACTCTTTGGAGCTCATCTTAGCTGGGTCTTAGGGAGAACCTTCTCAAGATTCCTGAAATCATCCATATTTTTTAAGGTGAATTGTCTCCTTCATAAATAATTTATCATCCACTCTATTTACCCCCAATAAAATATCCCATGTTCTTCCAGAACTATCGAGAATATCCATGATGTTCCATGCCATTACCATTCCACTAAGGGTGCAGATCTAATGGAAGATGAAGAGTCATTTAGTTTCTATGGTGAGATTCCATCTCCATTATTCATCCTATCCCTTCTACTTCAATTTTATTTTGTTTCATCTTCTCCTATGGTCATTAAAAACCTAGGGTAATTTTTATAATTATCTTTTATGTGTGTTTTTATTTTTTATGGTGGTTCTTCATAGATTTAGAGTGTTGGGAACAATATCAGGTGATTTCGGGTGTGCGTTTCCTTTCCACTAGGGATTTGAGGTAGGATATCCCATGAACAAGCTTTTATCATTTATGTTTCATCATTATCATGTTGTTATATCCTTATATATTTGATATTTGATTCTGTTAAACCTGGGTTTTAATTGTTTGGTGTGAAAATTATGTTTTATGCCTTTTTTTATAATAATATAGTTTGTTTATATAATTGTGCACTCATCTTGTTAGATAAATTATTCCACGAGAATTTGCACTTTTTTATGGTATTTTTAATATGTTTCAGTATATTGAATAGTTTTATGGCATGAAAATGGTATCTTTTCCCCTTTTTATGTGCTTAAAATAAGTTTTTTTGTTAAATAGTGCATGTCATGTGTTCGGTAAATTGCCTGGTTGGATTTTATTTGTCTAGTGTAATTTATAATTATTTTCTAGTATTTATAAATACATTGGAAGAATGGATGAAATTATTTTGGGACACATTTATTTCTTTCCTATTTGGATTTTGTTTTACAAACAAATGGGTTTTTGATTACAACATGTTTTGGCCCGAGTTGCTGGAAAATGACAGGTTTCCCATTCCTTTGAAAATGGTTTTGTTTTGAATATGTAACCTGATTTTTTTAATGGATTTATGAATGTGGTTTTCTGCAATATATTTTATTTATACACCTCCTTAATAAATTTTAAATTCATAACAATGTCAAATTTTTGTTTTGATAATATGATTAAAGGATCATTTGTCCTTTCCTAAAAATAAAAAATGAGTGTTTTACATGTATATACAATGTTGTGTTAATTGGGATTGTCTTATTGTACATGAAATGATTTTATTAAATGTTCATAAGGCTTAAAAAATATTTTTTGGTATGGTTTTGAATTTTTTTATACATAAAATAGTGTTTTTAAAGAGTTTTATGTGAAAATCTTGAATACACTCATTGAAATTGTTTTACATTAAATTTCAGTTGTTTATTGATTCGTGAAACAAATGTGAAGAATTATTTTGGTTTGTTTTTTGTTTTTATGGTTTGGTAATGGAATTTTGATGTAAAATGTGTATTATATGATATGTGTAACTTGATTGAGCACTAAAGGAAATCTCGAGTATCTACTTGTGCTGATGTGTACTAGTTTGATAGTTGTCACATATAGTTTGGCCCCTATTTCATGTAGCACATTTGATGATGACATCACTAACTAAAATATTATTATGATGATGTTGGGGGTACCACAAGGTTATGGGTATGATACCTACTCGTGGCTCGTGTGCACGAAAAGTAATATTTATTATTATTACTTTCATAGAGATATGAGGTACCTGGGGCTCACAACTAACTAGTTCCTAGGGGTGTTACTATGACTTTTGATCATAGTATATTTTTAACTCATCATTTGTATACAGTATGATTGGTCGGTAAATTCAGTAGTGTGTTTGATTTATTAAAAAGTGTATATTCTTTAAAGCATCCCTCTTGAAAACTAGTTTCATTTTGATGTTGCACCTCTTTGAAAATTGTTACTAGTATTGTTGTTTATAAAACATAGAAGTTTTTTTATTGTAATTTTTCTATATAATGGGACCTCATTTGGAAAAAATATCATTATATATTTTATTTAAAATTTGAAATTTAATTTATTTTAATTGAAAGGAATTGAACTGGGAATAGAATATCAGGCTATCCTACTGAGTTTTAATACCCACGCCTATAGTCTTCATATGTTTTTAGTCCTTGTGAAAAATTCATCTTGAGTTTGGTCACATTGGGAGATGTGTGATCATTGTATTGTATAGTGACCGGAGGGTCACATGGTGTTAGTGTATTATTAGGTTTGGCCATTAAAGTTGTTTTTTTAGTTGTAATTTTAGTTTCTTGTAATAATAATGTTCATTTAAATTTTTATGTAAATGTATTTTGCGTTGTCCATTTCATTCTACCATTGTATTATTTGTTTATATTTTGGATAAATCATTCCATTATGTACACTAAATATTCCCTCATTGCTTGTTTCCATCCGGATATTATCAAGAATTCAGTTCATGGCTTGTCGCGGGTTGGCCTGGGTGACAGGTTATGGGTTGACTTAGGTTGGTTCATGTCAAAATGGTATCATAGGGAACTGGGAATATAACAAACCATTATCTTTAGGGTTTCTATATTATTTTGGGATATTAAGGTATATTTAGTAGGTTTTTTGGAACATGAGGGGTTAGTGAGGGAATATGGACTTAAAATATTTCTCGTTATGATCCTTGTGTTTCCATGGGATGTTTGGTTTTATTAGTGTCATTTGTTCTTGTTTATTATTTGTTATTGGGATAGGATAAGGGGATTATGACTAATGGATTTTGTGAGCTCGCAACGCCTGGAAAGCCATGTGGATCTGGTGCATGGTCCTAGTAACTCTTTATGTTTGTGTTGTGTATAACATATGGCCACCAACCATATGGTCAAGTCACCCACCGACAGAAGTTTTCTTTTAGGGGTTTCTTGGACCATTCTTGATTTTTGAATATTTCCATTGAAAATTATTATGAGAGAATTATAGGAATGTGTTTTAAAGGAAGGATTGGATTTTGAGAATTGGAAAAGGGGTTTTACAAAATTAAATATAAGAATGGTTTGTGAAGATTGTGTTTTTTAACAAATTTTGGGGAGGAAGTGGATATAATTTAGCGGTATTTGATTTTACTTAATCTGAACTTGTGACTTATTGAAATAAAATGTTCTGGAAGTGGGAATAATTTTAAAGTAATTATGAAACATTTTTTTAAATTGGTTGTTTTGGTCTATTGAACCGTGTTTGAATATGATGAATTGGTTTTGAATATATGATTATGGGTGGCTGGTGTTTTTCCGGAAAGGTGTTTTGGCCTTTGTGGTTATCAGATAATGAAAAGAGACTGTGTTGATTTTTAAAAAATGGGAAAGTTCTATTTGGAATAGAATGGTTATTTTTGGAAGTCCAAAAAAATGTAATGTTTTTTTAATCAAATTGTTCTTGATGAAGTGTGTCTTTTCTTATGAAATCTGAAAATGGTTTTTGATATGTGTTTATATTTTTCTTTGGATAGTACAATATTACTTTTGTAATGATGATGTTTTTTTCTTTTGTTGTTTTAATGGGTTCTCACGTGTATGGTTTTGGGGATATATGGATGACCGTCTGGTATGGAATTGTCTTTGAGTTCTCAGGGTGGAAGATAAATGTTCATGTGAGTGATAATTGATTAAACACCATAGGTGAGTATGAAAATCCAACAAGTTAGGTTATTTCTTTCAAAAATGTTTTGAGCATAAAAATTATGGTGTTTGTTATGAATCTATGGTTATCTAGATGGTTTATCATATGTCTTTTATGTGTTGTGTATTTGGTATGCTTACTTATGATCTAGAAGTCATAATCTTGTTAGGTCTTGGGATGGGATCTTTTTGGTGTCACAATTTTGGGGTAATGTTCTTGGGGATTCTAAAGATGTGTTGGATGTTGTGATATGGCCGTAGATGGTTCACCATTGGAAGGGGTTCCAGTAGATCAACCTATGGATTTGTTACAAATGTTAAATCCACCTCTTATAATGATACTGCATCCCATTTGACGAAATAAAGAACGTTTTGGGATCAATTTATTGTACCTTTTATTTTTGTTTATTCTCTCGATTTTAGTAGTTTTTATCAGTGATGTTTAGTGGGTGTTATTGTTTTCTTTTTTCATTCAGATCCACGTTCGGAGTGAGAGAAAATAGTGTTTTGTATCTCCATGTTCTTTTTTGGGTAAAAATGTTCTGTTGTGGAAGGGAGTTTCATGGTGTCTCTTGATCTATTGTTTCATCTTATAAGTGTTATGTTGTACCATGTGGAACAAAGGAATGAAGTAAAGTTTGGGGATTATCAAAGCCGAACTGCGAGGTAAGAGATTCTTCATCTATAAGAGCTCTAGCCATAGGTTCCGGAGGGAAGCTGGTGCATAGTCAGGAGTCCTAGGATTGAGGGTAGAATCTCTAAGCTCATACCTCTACCATTTCTGTGAGGTAGTCCCTTTATTTATTTATTTTTGGTTTCAATATCCTAATTATTGTGTCCCATTCCCTCCCCTCGCTAACTGGTTATGGTTTGGATCAAGGCAGTGATTGTTGGCATTGTACTTGCTCCCTCTATTAGAGAGTGGGTGGCATAAATGTTCTGGTTGTGTTCCTATCAACATGGGTTTGAAGGTTGTTTAAAGTGAATTTTTGTGGGCTTGGGTGAGTGAGGCCCGAATCTAGCTCATGTTGAATTCTTTTTTGTTCATTCCTAGTTGGTTTCTAATAGTGGGGAGACCCAAGATGGGTTTACTGGATTTTCATCTTAAGAAATTATCTAGTGCTATTTATATAACAATGAAGGGGATTAAATTCCAGACTCCCCTATAATATTTGGATTTCATGGGTTTCCTTTGGTCTGGATTATCCTTAGGATCATTTTGAGAAAACCCAATAATATGGTTCATAATTTGGTTGTGGTGGTTGTGAATCGATCCATCAATTGATTCTCTGGAAGTGGTTGTGAGTTGCTGTTTTTTTAAGAAAGAGGCTTCAGATAATTTAATTTTGAATGATATTTACTTTTCATGATAGGCTAGATCATGTTGATATGGAATCCATAGGTTTTGTTCTTTTTATTGGAAAGTTCCAGGTCTTTCCGGGGGCAGAATGCTTTAATGATGGGGAGAATTGTCACACCCATTTTCTCATGTCTTTGTTTTGATATGGTTCATTAGAAATATTAGTTGTTTTCCTGGGTCTTGGGTTATATTAATGTTCTATTTTTAAGTGTCATATATATCTAATCATCCATATTTTGGGGCCTCAATTAGTTTTTTGGTGTTTTTGTAGAAAGGGTGGTTACTTCATGATTTGGGAAAAATAGTGAGACTATTTCTAGATTTGAAAACATATTTTTTTCATTTATAACTCCTTCAATGTTTTACATTTTTGACTCATTACACATCCTATTTTCACTCCCCTGACATATTCATGACTCCATATCTTTCTGGACCCATTAAGAATTAATAAGTATAGTAAACTTGGGTTATCTATTCAGGATTTGGCCAACCCGTTGTCCCATTTCCTATGTAAATATAATAATTTTTTTTCATTTATATAATTTTAATATTTTGACTTCTTTTGTGATTCCACCTTCCACTAGAGCCCAAGATACCTAGAATCACCCCAGTGTATATTCTAACACTTTGGAGCTCATCATATCTGAGTATTAGGGGAAAACGTATCAATATTCCTTAAATCGCCTATATTTTCTCAGGTAAATTTTATTTTTCATAAATCCATTATCATTCACTAGTTTTAACCTAAAACAAATTTAACTAGTTAATCCAGACCAAAGGGGAATCACCAACATGTTACATGCCATTACCTTTCCTTTAAGTGTGCAGATATAAAGGAAGCTGAAGAGTCCTTTAGCTTCTAAGGTGAGATTCCATCTCCTTTCTTCACCATCTACCTTATCCTTTCACTTTATTTTGCATTCCTCTTCTACCCTATTATTTAATGTCTTAGGGTACCATTTGGGAATGATTTTTGATGGGTTTTTGGTTCTTCTAGGGTGGTTCTATATAGATCAAGAGTGTTGGGAACCACATCGTGTGATTTCACGTGTGTGTTTCATTTCCACTATGTATTTGAGGTAGGATATCCCATGAAAAAGACTTTATTATTTATGTTACATAATTATCATGATTTTATAACCTTATTTATATGATATGTGATGCTGTGAAACCTTGAATTTAATTTTCTTGTATGCAAATGATGTTTTATGCCTTATTTTGTTTGAAATGTAGTCATTTTTGTATAAATGTGCACTCCTCTTGTTTGAAAAATTATTCCATGAGAATTCACACATTTTTTATGGTATTTTGAATATTCTTGTATTTATTGAATAAATTTGTTGCATGAAGATTGTATTTGATAACTTTTTAAGTGCTTAAAATAAGATGGTTTGTTAAAGAGTGAATGTCAATTGTTCAGCAAATTTCCCGGTTGGCTTCTATGTGTCTAGTGCAATTTAAAATTATTTTTTGGAATTTATAAATACATTGGCATCATGGAAAAATTATTTTTGTATCATTTTATGGACTTCCAATTTAGATTTGGTTTTAAAAAATTTGGTTTTGGATTACAACATGTTTCTGCCCGAGTATTCGGCAAATGGCATGTTACGAATCCTTATGAAAATGGTTTTGTCTTAAATATGTAACCTGGGTGTTTTAATAGAATTATGAATGTGTTTTTCTGCATTATATTGTGTGTATACACCTTCTTAATAATATTAAAAAGGATAACATTTTAAAAAATTTTGTTTTGATAACATTTTTTAGGGCCCGTTTGACCATTCCTAAAAATGAAGAATGAGTGTTTTATTGATATATACCACGTTCTACAAATTAGATTTTTTTACAATATAGTAATGTATTTTTCTAAATGATTTTAGGGATTTAAAATATGTTTGGGTATGGTTTTGTTGTGTTTTTATGCATAAAATAGATTTTTATTGAGTTTTATGTGCAAAGCCTCAATACACTCATTGAAATTGTATTACGAGAATTTTTATTTGTTTATTTATTTGTTGAAAAATTTAAAATATGATTGTGGGATGTTTGTGTGTTTATGTTTTGGTAATTAAATTTTGATGTGAAATTTTTATTTGATAATCTATGTAACTTTATTGAGCACTAATGGTAATATCAGGTATCTAGATGGGCGGATGTGTACTATTATGCTAGTGATCCTGTGACCTTTGGCCCTTGTTTCACATAGAATGTTTGACGATGACTACACTGACTAAAGTATGATTATTATGATTTTGGGGGACACTAGGTTATGGCTTTTCTCCTCAATAGTTCCTTGTGTGCACAAAAACATATATTTATTATGGTCACCTTCACTGAGATACAAGGTACGGGTGTCTCACAACTAACTAGTGCCTAGAGGTGTTCTAGTGACCTGTATTGATTTTCTATTTTGTACTCACTATTGGAATATAGTGTTTATGTCTGGTAACTTCAAAAGTGTCTGTGATTTTTTTAAAAGTGTACATTCTTTAATGAATCCCTCTTGAAAACTTGTTTTATTTTGAAGTTACACATCTTTGAATATTGTTACTAGAATTCTTGTTAACAAAACATACAAGTTATTATGTTATTTTTTTATAGTGTATGACCTCATTTAGAAAACATACCATTATATCATGTATTTAACATAGTAAATTGTTGTTTAATTTATTTTAAAGGATGTTCATTGGGAATAGAATATCATGATAAACTAGTGAGTTTTAATACTCTCTTCTATAATCTTATTCTATTTTTATCCCTTGTGAAAGATTATGCTTGAGTTAGATCGCCTTAGGAAATGTGTGATCATTATGTTGGAGTTTCACTATAGGTATCACTTGAATTCAGTGGGATATTATATTTGGTTAGTTGAGTTGTTGGTTTAGTTTTAACTTTTGTATCTTGTACAATAAATTTTCAGTTTAATATTTATGTAAATGTATTTGGTGTTTTCCATTTAATTACTCTGTTTTTTTGATTGTTTATATATTGGATAAATTATTCCATTATGTACACTACTAATAACCTTGGTGCTTGTAACTATCTCGGGATGACCGGGAATACCTCTTAGGACATGTCGCGTATCGGCCTGGGTGACCATTTCAAGGTTGAACCATTCCGGTCTGTGACATTAATAGTATAATAATGGAAATTATATAATCATAAATATAATTAATTAAATATGGATATATGTATTTATAATACTGTCTAATTAATAAGGTTGTCTCATGCTAGGTTATAATAATAAATATTATTATTATTTAGAATTTGAAAATATTTTATTTAATATTTGATGAATGGACATTGTATAATTGTAAATAATAACCCTTGTATCAATTAAACAATATGTTATATCATCAATATAAGTAGGAATTAATTTTATAGGACCGTGTTTTTGTTCATAATGAATTTACTCCATAGGGATTTATATCAAGATTGAAGAATATAAATTGGGTTTCTCTCAATATTCTATGAAGATTCCAATTTTTTCAAACCAATCAAGATTCATTTAAAAATATAGAAAATATATCAATTTAGCTAGATTGTGTTTGATCAATCCAAAGAACACAATATTATTTAATCGGACATTCTTTCCCTAGAGTTAATTCAGTTGTTTTTAGAGATCATAGAAAACATGTTAATATATCTACAGAGATTTTATTTTGGATCCTCTTGTGTGAAAATGGTATAAATCAAATGGAATATTTTTGTCCAATAAATGCATTGAATAAATATGTTAATAATGAGGTATATTCTCATAAATAAATAAATTATATATTTCATATAAAAGATATTTTCTTATTGGATATTAGATTATTTATCGTATTTCATAATGTATATTCCTTAGACATGATAATATATTGTATTATTTTTAAGAATAATTCATTAATTATTTAAATATCCATTTTAGGTATGGTACTTGAAGAAACATTGGTTTCAAAGAAATACTTTTATTCAAATTATTTGCCATTATATTTTGTTTTTTAGCTTTTTTAGTTAACTGAGGAACATGAGGATAATTGGGTGAAAAATATTTTTGACATGGAAACTGTGTACTTCTACCTTTAATATAGTTCAGTAGTGATATTACTACACCAATAATATATATCTATCTATTAATAAAATTACTAATTCATTCATGAAAATGGATTAATTTAATATTTCTATTAATTTAATATTAAATAATCATTTTGAGGAATATTTATGGTAGAAAAATGATATGTTTTTTATTCCTTTTACATTAAGGCTCTGTACTATCCTTTTGGGTAATTTTATTCATATATCTTTTACCATTTGTTTCATATGGTAGTCAATATTGTATTTCCAAAAATTTCATAGATCCACACAACATGAATCACTATATTTGGATAATTTATATATATATATATATATATATATATATTTAATCATTGATTTTTGTCCATCTAAAGATTTTATGGGATTTTTATTATAAACCATTGAATAATTAGTCATATTTATAGAATAGTGGTGAAATCAATGAAGATTACTTAGTATGAAATCAAAATTTCACAGCAACAGATAAAATGGTGTATAAAATTAGAGACTTTTATATTTTCAATATTTATCTATTTAGAGGTATGTTGTACATAAATAGTGGACTCCGTGCAGTGGTGACAAAAAGTTTTTTATGATATTACGTAGAATTTAAAATTTTCACCATAAAAATTTATTTTCCTTCATAATGATCATCAATATCAATAAAAAGGATATAATATAATGAAATTAAAAATTAAAATATTGAGCAATCATTATTCCCTCTATTATTTTTATGAATATTATATTGAGTTTAATATAAAATGTTCAATTTTGATTTAATAATTCCCATAAATAAATAAGATGTTTCCGGTTAATCACAACATGATAAAGTAAAATATTTTTTATTTATTAATTAGCCTGATATGTAACAATATCAAATTACATTGGTAATGTATATTTATGAAAATATTTTGATAGAATTTTATATATTATGTTATAAAAAATATATTCTGATAGATAATATAAAAAAATTGTAATATCCATAACAAATTTACATGCATCCGAAAAATGATTGTTCTGAATATTATTAATCTTTAAATTTAAATAATCAAATATAATATTATGAAAAGAAAAAAATTTAATCCTTTATTATTATAAAAAGGTATTCAATATTGAGGGTTATAATATGGGTACTCCATTAATTTATCTTGTAGTCACGCGTTTGGTCATTTTTCTGGGTAAATGAGTCTTGATTGTCATATAATAATGAAAATGATGCTTTGGATTAGCCTAAAAAGATTGTTTAAATTATAAATTTGTGATGATCTAAATTAAATTTCTAATTTTTTATGACACATGTGCGGACACAATATATTATGATACAATTGTAGATATAAAATAACATTTTGTTTACTATTTATCTAAATTAAGAAAATATATCTAGTGGATCACATTGATTCAATGTATAATTGAATACATCATTTTCAATATGATTTTATATATAGGGGTCCCATTCAAAATTTATGGAATCACTCAATTAATATATGTATTAATATTTTGATTAAAATGAATGTAATAATGAACCACACATTGTCACAGTTAATAATTATATATAAGGGATAATATTTAAAATTCCATCTCATTTATTTAAAATAAATTTATAACACACATAATAGTTCAATATTATAAAATTTGAAAAATGAATATGATTACATATATAGTTGAATATCGTTAGTTAAACCACTTAGAAAAATATTATAGTTATTACGAATGATGGATTTTAGTTGATAAACAAAAATATGAAATTATATTTTTTTCAATTGTATGTAAATATTAAAAATTTTAAAATACATATTTATTGCAGTTATTTTTTTTACTAATTTAAAATATAATTTATAAATATTATACTTTTAGATTTTCTTTTGATAAAATGAAATAATTTCAAATAATGAGTTTGTATTCTCTTGAAAAACATTGTCAATGTAATATGAAATTATTTTTTAGTGACCTATAATAAAAAAATTATATCAATCAAACATATGAAATCCATATTTTTTATTATAATAATATTTAATATATTTTTATTTATATGGTTATATACAAATAATTGATAGTTGATTAAATACATTGATTACAATAAAATTATAACTAATTAAATAATATAATTCTTATATATTATTACACATTTTAAAAGTTGATATTTCATGGTGGAATTATAAACTATCATATGATGAATTAGTGGTTCAATAATATAGGAATAATAGTGATGTTTTCTAGATTCTAATATCCTAAAATGTTGTTTTTAGACATTGTTGGTGTTTTAGTGGATGTCTGGAGGGTTCATGTGTGCATTTGAGGATAAAGGGATGAACATGGATGCTAAAAAGAACTCCATTGGTTCATTCTCATCATGAATATTATTTGGAGAATCAATGCATTTCATGGGGTTCAACCGAATAAACATATTACCTGATGAATATACTCATGTGTAAGATACTGATTTTTAATGGTGTGACACTTTTTTTCACAATGTGACATATGATTTCCAAGCCAAATAATACCATTTTGGTAAACATTTGATGATATGAACTCACTTTATCTGTCTTGTATCTTCCCTATATTGTTAAGGGAAAATTTTATACGGTTGCAATTCTTCAAAAACAATTAAATTTCAATCATTTCGGAACCCATTCTTTGAGATTGAGACAGGGGATTATCTTTCCTAATTTGATATCTCCAAACATGTTTATACATTTATTTATGATTAAATAGTATATATAGATTTATATTTCTGATTAATTTCCTTTTTGTTCCATGATCTCTCCCAATTATTTTGAAATTATACATCATTAATTGGCCACAACTTGATTTCATTTAATAACTATTATGGATAATCTACTAGCTGTTGATAGATCATCCTAGGAATAATGAGAAACTATACATTCTTAGTGAGTGGGTATCCCATGATTCTAAATTCACACCAATCATGTGATACATTTTAACATGTTTTTTTGTGGGAGTTATCCATTTTATTTTTTAAAAATTGTTTTTATTTGGTTCATTTTTTATTTTTTTGTCAAATAAATTTTTTACTGTTTGGTTTCATATGATCATTTTTGACCCTCCAATTGTGATTGGTAATTGTTATAACAAGGAAGTATTGTTTGGAACATATTTTAAATTCTGTTGGCTTCCTCCATTGGTATTTAGGTTTCTTGTTATTATTAAATTTACTGAAATTTTTTTATAATTATGTAATTGTATATCAATTTCACGACATAGGAACTATGGGGTTTTTAGATGACCAGATAGAGTAGATAAATGTCTTTAATGCATGTGGATCTTAATTGTATTCTGATTAAATATGATTTTCATACACGGTCAAAAATAGATACCATTTCTATACTTCTTCTTTATTATTATAAGAAATATGTATGATAACAGTGGAATTCAAGGAAAGTGACCAAACTAAATTGCTATTTATCTCTCTTGCTGATAATTCATATTCTTTGACCACCCGAAAACCATGTTTAGTCTACTGGAACTGTGAAGAGGACACAAAGCCCCTAGAGACCTGATACAAACCATGATGGAATGTAAATTTTACACAGCATTCCTAAACATGTGAGTTTTCAGAAATAGCGAAATATAATAAATTTGTAAATATATATGACATGGTTTTGATGATTCATCATAATTGATGAGTCTATACTATATGAGAATAATGGGTCATTTTATTAGTAGAATGATATTATTACATAGCTAGTTTATGTGTTTCTAGTTACTCAGTTCACACCATTAGTAATTCTTCATGATTTAGGATAATTTACATGTTGTCTATGGTTAATATTTAGATGATGAAAACCTCTGGTTATTCATCCTCAGATGAAAAATTAACCTACTGATATTAATTTCCATGTCATATTATAATAATATAAATCAACTTATATTTCATAATAAGTAATTGGTTATAAATTGTATCATTGTTTTAGATGGTATCATTGATTCAACTTGTTGTAGGATTAAGAACCAAATGGGAGATAATGATTGGTAAATTGGTAATATTCATAAATTGAACATTATAAACAATGATTATACGATGATTTGATTATCTGATGAAATTCTAGGAATTTTTTCCTTGTTATTTTTCCTTGGATTCATAAGGTATTTAAAAAATACCTCCTGTTAAATGAAACATGTGATTCACCATGGTATATTAGAATCCCCCAACTATGTTTGTATTCATTACCAATGAAATTTTATTCTTCTATGGGAATATGTAAGAGACACCAGTATGGGATTTAACATTGAGACTATTATTATATTATCATTTACTATGGTATCGTACTACTCTGGGGGAATAAATAACTGGCTATGGCATGGGAATTATCATGGAAACTAGTATTGTATGATCTTTCTACTTTTAAATGTGCACAATGGGAATACATAAGACATTTTAAAAAATTTGACCCCAATGAGACAGTTACTCTAGACATGATATGGGGTTTTCAACTACTTTTAGAGGATCTATCACATGATTCATATGAGAATGAAATTCATTTACTTGAGATAGAATACTTGTAATTCTTCCCAAAACAAGACAATATACAAGTGTTTTAGTTGATTAAGCCAAATGTATGAGAATCCACAAGTCATCAGATATATCAATAAGGGAGATGAAAAATGTTAGGCTAACCCTATATATCAACCTAGAACATGATGATTGAAATTTTTAATTTATTTTATTATTTATTTTATTAATTGATTAAACTATATATCATCCTATTGTATTCACTTCATTCAAAATTATATTTTTAAGACACTATTTGTGGAAAACATCTGAGTTTTAGCCAAACCATTCATAGGATTTTATTGTACATGGGTACCCATGATATTTATAAATTTTTGTTATTGGAACATGATTGGAAAAAGTGTAGGTTACTGTGGATGATAATGATATATTGTGTGGTGTCATGAAACTCGGTAAGGTTTGGTTTGGTGAGGAAGTGTAGCCTTTTGTTTTTTATTTCATTTAGTATGTATTAGTGACCTATATAGTGGATGGTTTTTTGTATGTTTAATAGGGTTTTAGGGGACATTAATTCCATTCAAATATTATTTTTGGTTTTATTTTTTGCAACCTTCTATGAATATATATGTTTATGGATGTTTTTTTATTAAATAATTATTTAACATTCTATTGTAGTGGGTATAACATCTGTACACTACCATCTTACAAACCATCTACTAGTTGGAATTATTTAGAATATGGGGAGGAATTCCTGATGTCTTCTGGATAATATGGGTAACTAAACGTATCAATTTTTTGGTGAAGGGCATTCCAAAGTCTCATAAGAAGAATCATTTTAATTTTTACATTTGATGTCATGATTTTATAGACTTGTGATAGAGGAACTTATTAGTGCCCAAGATGGATTCCAAATGGAGAATCAAGAACAAATGATTTCAAAGAATATCTAGGTTATGATGCATATAATTTATATTAATAAATTTACACTTATTGTTTTAGTATTTTTTATATATTGGAGACACACATGTGGTTAGAATTTTTTATTTTTTATGGATATATGTCTATAAGACAATCATATAGATACGAATGATTATGTTTCACTCTTGGAAAATAGAGGAAAGAGTTTTCTCATGCATCATATCAAGAACATATGATTTATATTATATATAATCATTCTAGTTTGTGATTTAACTAAATTTAAATTAAGAATTTATTAATGTTTTAGAAATTTCACATATTTGTATTCATATATTATTACATGGTATATTACTTTATTTCTCGGGAAAACATGTATATGGATTCTTATTTATTTTAGATCTGGTGGATCTAGAGTGAGATGGTTGATAATGAGGATCAAATTTTAGTTCTATTTCACTGGAGGAGTTTCATCTCTATTATATTTACTGTGTAACATAGTTAATATTTTATAGAACACTTATTATAGTTTGTTGTTCAACTGTGGTTTTGGGTTCTTGCTATCTTGTTTGTAGCCGGATGTGAAGATAGTCAGTGAGGATGGTTGCCCATGGTTTGGGTTGTGGGATTTTGTTTCCATTCTTTGTGAAACCCTGAACATGGACGTGTAGATATTATGAAGTCATGAGTTTTTGAGGTATTGGAGTGTACTTAATTCCTATTAGTTGTGACCATACAAATGGTTATTCTATATACAAGGATATTATAACTTCTTGTTTTCAATGGACAATACCATTGTTGATATGTGGGTGAACTATAGGCTAATGGTGTCGAATTTTATCCTAGATGCTATGATTTTTTTGTTCTTTGATGTAGAACCATTAGTTGGTTTACCCTTATTTTTCGATTTTGGTGTATTGTTAAACAAATATAGGAGTAGAAAGAAGAGGTATTTGTCATGAATAAAATTTATTCTAGTGATCTAGGAAAAAGACTTTATCATGAGGATTAGAAAATTTTGGTGTATTTTTATGTGGTTTGAACACACACAGGTGGAATAATCTGAGTGTTAGTACATGCTTGTAACTTGTATAGAGCCTGCGATAGAAAATAATGTGAATGAGCATGAGGCGGACTATCATGTGATTTGTTATATAAAATATAATACTCCATGTATTTGAGGATTATTTAAATGGTAAATTCTATAGTATTGAGATTGGGGAACTAGAATTCCTAGTCAACTTATAAAAAGGAAATTCGGTTCTAGTTAGGTGATGGATGAGTCATGAGATTCTATATCAGGCAAGGTGAATTGTCAATGGATGGTGTGTTAACTAGTCGTTTATGATGATAAATAAATGGATGTAATGTGTTGTGGATTCATGATATGACCTCGGATGATTGGATGGATTGATCAATAATTGGTTCTCGTTATTGTTTTTGTAAAATCAATGTGATTTGTATAAATTATGGCGGGATAGTTGTTTTTGGGTGATATATATATTAGGTTGTGTTTCTAATAAAAATGTGTCAATAAATGGGGGAGGATCCTGGGAAGGATAGTTTTCATTAGGACCTAGTGTATTGTCATTCATGTATTCATTGAAAACATTAGTAATGCATTGATGAGTTTTGTCTAATGATTACCTCGTGAATCATTGTAACTAAATTTTATTAATATTCTTGTGGGAAGGGAGGCATATGACCCTCTAATGAGTTTGAAAAGTCCTTATGGTAATAGGTTTCCTAAAAATTGATTATTTGATGATGGTAATCATCATCGACATCTTAGTGAACATCAAATTTTCAAATGATCAGGCCTAATATCATTATAGTATCTAGTATATGATAAAATGGATCTTTGTATTCACATAGATACTAATATACCTTTTTTCTAGGATGAAGGTGCTTATTTGTGGCCTTCTTGAGGAGTGGTGTATGGAAACACGTATGGTGTGGAGAATACCATAGGTATATGTTGGATGAACCTCAGGTAAGAAGGGTCACTAGCACGGTGGAATTGGCTATTGGATGGTCAAGGTTGTTTTTATGATAGAATATTATAATGTTCGATTAATTTTCATCCATGGATACATATTAGTTGAAATTATGTCAAGAAAAAGGATGGATTCAGTTCATTATAATCAATATTAGGATGATTGAGTGGGGTTATAAGGTGATTTATAATGGGAATACAATTTAATTACATGTTTCACAAGGAGATTAGTAATTGATTAAATAAATCATGGACTGCGCCATAATTTTTGTTGTTTTACAAAGTGTGATGTAGTTTGTATTCATTTATTACATAGTGAATACAAATTTTTTGACATGATTTAGGGGTGATATTTGAAACAAAATAAATCATGAAATTTTTCAGGGATGAAACATTTGAAGAAGATGAATGAAGGTGATGGTTGGGATAAAATACAAAGAAAATCATTATTATTTGTTACCTTGGATATAGAATGTATTTTTTTGTATGATTGGAAAATTAAATGTTTTAGTAAAGGCCTTTTGATAATAGGTCATTGACTTATGGGAAATGTGTGATGGAAGTGAATAAAAATGTATTAAACATAATATACATGATAAGAGATGTTACTTTATTTGGTCTTTGTTACAACAACATTTAGATATGGTGGATGTAAGCTATGATTAGAAGGGTGTTAGAATACGATTGTTGTGTTTTTATTTGTAATCCGAATTGACGAGAAATATGTTGGTTAAATGAATACCTGGAATTCTAATTTCTATGCTTGGGAGAACTATGGGACTGTATGTGATGTTGCATATTAAAAAGTTATTTTTAATAAATATATATGAATCTTTAAGAGTTTTATAGTGGTTTATTAATTGTTATGAGTTGTGTCATAGGCATGGAATGTAATGAGTCTCATGTTTGGAGTTTTTCAAGGGATGATAATTTGGAATTTTAGTGTAGAATGTAGTAATTTGATCTTGTTTTCTAGACCTTTATAGGATGGGTGAATCATGTAAATGAACATTGATTATTCTCAGTGTTGAAAATTATTTGGTGGGGTGATTGTGTAAACCATAATTTATATGGGCCTAAATTAATATGGGAGTAAAACATTCTCTATTTCAAGATTTTTGGTTTGGTAGTGTTGGAATAAGAGTGTTTTTAATGGGATTTAATGTATTTATATAGTATATTTATATGTGGTTAAGGATTTAATTGATATTATAATGGTATGGGAAAACACTATATTTGAAAAAACTGATCCTGGAAGATAAAAAACTCCAATAATCCATTCATTTCATTAATTTCATTAAAAACATGAATACATTACAGCGTTTAAGCCCTATTAAAATTGGATTTGAAATATGGGTTTAAGGGTAGCATCCTGAATTTTCATGGCATGACAGAATGTGTAATATCCTAAAAGTACCTATATCGGACCATTAATTTACATTTCCTCTACATTTCAAGACATATATTAATTTTTCACATTGCAGTACCCCTATGGAATATTTTGGGATGATTTTTTGTGAAGGTAATTCATTATAATCCAAAAAACATCCATCCCTTCAAACACCTTATGTATATTAGTGATGGTATTGATGATCTAGGCTTCAGGATCCCTTACAACCACATTTTTATAGTAATTGAATATTTATTCATTGTGAATGATTTTTCATGGTTGTTCCAATCCATTATGATCTATAAAATAGTTATACAATGTAAAAATATCCTTCAACATTTTTTCATTTATCAATTAAAGTTGAGAAATCATAAGTCAATTACAGTGGATCAGGATAGATCTACCCATGGATGAAGAGATCATAAACCAATTTGGTGAAAGGGTATCAAATTTTGATAAATTCATATCATTGAAGGGATGTCTATTAAAATTTCTTCATTGTGTTTCCATTTTCTGTATTCCTATTCATTTATGTTAATTTAGTTACATTTTCGTTACACTGTGATAGATATTTTACATAATCTGGTGTCAAATAATAATTTTAGACATTACAAGTGTGGTTAGTAATTATTCTAACAAGGAATCATAGTTCCGTAAGTCTTTCATCGTGTAATGTATTTCATTATTGTTTGTTAGTTTCCTTATAATAATTTAATTAATTTTAATTATGTTATAACTAATTAACTATATTTCATTAGAATGAGGTTCGATCCAAAAATAATATGTATATATGTGATGAATGAAGAAATGATAGAAAATTAATTGGAGCAATATTATCCTGGTGTTACTAATGTATGGGAACGTTTGTCAATAAAAGAATCTTTTTTTATATTTTTCATTATTTTTATATGTTTTTTATGTGAAATTTCATCATCACACCATGTGAAAAACCTAACTAAATTGGTAATCCACACAACTAAATATAAGTCACATTCTATGGTCACCCTAGGACAGCATCAGGTCTCTTGGATTTTTTATTGTGACTGGTTTCCACATGACTTGTGTGAAAAAATTTAATTAATTTATATTTTTGATAATTTTACTAACCATGTGATATAAGAAAAATGTGAGAAATGTAAGAAATTAGTTACCTAAGATGACATGATACTTTTGATTAATCCTGATGAGTGATAATAAACTATTTAAGAATTAATTATATGTTAGTCAGTAAATGAATGATTTTCCTTATTTACTAATCTTGGTGTAGTTACTCGATGAGTACCCTTAGTAATTCTTCATGATGCTGGAGACTCTAATAGTTGGAAATGTTTTATAGTTACTTGATTCATACCTTTGGTGATTCAACCTTGATAGGAGAATCAATAAAAATAGATTAAATTCTATGTTCATTAATAATTTAATTAGATAACCGACCTCACATAATATTTAAATATTTATAAATTGTGTCTTGGTTTGATTTAGTATCTGGGATTAATCCTAAAATAGTAGAATCCAAATAATGAGAAAAAATAATGGGTAAATATATAATTTGATAAATTTTACATACTGATTGATATATGTATGTTTATGTGATATATTCTTGACATTCGTGGATATCATATACATGATTTCTTTAACAGGATTCATGAGACTGGGGACTACATCTTTGTGAGATGTGGCATGGGTTATCAACCTTATTATAGGGTAATCCACTAATTTTTATTGTTTTATTTACCCTCGGTATTGTATTATATTGAGGTAAGGTATAAAAAAACACTATATTTTGAATTCACATGTAGCCTAATATCCTTTTCATGGTGATAAACATTGGGAATACCTAAGTGACAATAAAATAGGAATTCTCCTGGAACTAGAATGAGAAATTATTTCCCCTTAGAGAAGTCCACTCTATGAATATGTATGTGTTTCTAACAAGTATATCACCAGTGAGATGGTTCCTTGAGACATGATATGGGAAATCTATCTAGAGTAATAATATATACAACTTGATTCATGGGAGGAAAGACACCAATATTTTTTAGACAGGATACAAATTGTTTACCTCAATTAGGAGAATGAATCGGTTGTTAAGTTGATTTTTCATGATGTAAAATGACCAAACACTCCATATTAATATCCAATAAGAATTTAAATATTAGTTGTTTTACCCATACTATCAACTCAAAACTCATGGGTTTTTAGTTTTATATATTCATTTTCAGTTTATAAATTTATGCCCTAGATTATCAATTTTTTATAAGAAATATATATTGAATGGGTTTGTTTTTCCCCAATACATATTAGTGTAATATGTATTGCACTCACCTTTATCGGGGTTCTATTTTACAAGGGTATTCAATATGATCTTATATATTTATATCATATTCTTTATTAGGTTTATTAACAAGAAAACATGGTCAATATTGATATCGTGGATGCTGTTTGTTTACTAAATGTGGTTTGGATCGATGAGACAGTAGAGAATTTTGTTTTATTTTACATTTAATCTAGTATGCATCAATTAATTACATAGTGGGAGTGTTATTGTATGTTTTTCATGGTAATTTGGGACTTCTTAATTTAATATAATGTCTTTGGTTTCATTTTATTCACCAATTACTAATTCTTTATGGTCATGGATGATGTTTTGTTATTTATTTATTATAGAAAATATGGTAAAAGAGGTTTTATCACCCCCATTATACCATATTCCACCCCTATACTAGTATACAACCTCTAGTGTATGGGGGGAAACTCTTGTGGTCTTTTATTTAATAGGTCTGGCTATATGTGTAGAGTTATCTTGGTATTCTTATCACTAATATGTTTTATTATATTTTTATTAAATACCCACATATATGATGTGTTGAAGAAAATAAATGAAGAATTTATTTTTTTAAAAATAACCTTTATTTTTCCAAGTGTTATATATATTTATGTAATACTTGATGAAATAAATGTGTAATACTATCTAGTATAGAACAACATATTAGTATTCAAATAACATTGGTTTGATATTTACCAAGGTTTGTGACTCTATCAGAGATAAGGATATTTTTTATTTATGTATATAGTTTACTATGAAAAATACAAACAATTTATATTTTCACGCCAAATAAATATTGTTGATTAGACATTTTATTGTTCTTATTTGGATGTTTTATATTAAAAATGGAGTTTAAAAAATTACCTTTCATGATTTGTTTTTAAAATGGAATTTTTTTTAAATATATTTTAATTTTCTAGTGACATCACCACATATATCACCTACACAAAGAGTGCACAATATCATAAACAAGTTATACATTAAATATTTTATGGTAATGATAAATTCTATGATGTAACTGTTAAATAGTAAGAAAGAATTTATGTTATGAATGTGATTATCTTATGGAATATTATGATTCTATTTAAAAAGACATAGATATAGATTATAATGGTTATGAATATGAATATGGGGATGATTAATATTGAGGTACAATCAAATAAAATCATAATGAGTATATATTAATTATTTCAAATAAATTTATTTTCCATAATTGATCTATGTAATTATATAAAAATACAATATATTAATATGAATATATTTATTCTGTATTAATATTTATTTCAGCTAAAAAATTTTAACACCCAAATTCATAGTGTCTATTTATATTTACAACATATTTATCTTTTTCTACAATTTCATTAAAATAACCAATAAGATTATTTTTTTTCATGTTATCCTTTAGACGCCTCATAGGTAATAATGTTCTACATAAACCTTGGAATAATAACATAGGAAGGTTGATCACATATTTATAGTATGAGACATCAATAGAGATAATAATTGATGATCCTATACAGAAAAAATATATGCATTTGGGTATATGAAAATAGTGAAATTCTGTAAACATAACATTTAGAGATTACACACAATTAATCATGGATATGATTTTATAAATATAGGTTATATTCATAACATAATATAAAATCCATTATATCATAAGTTTAATAAAAAAACATATGATTTTAGGAAAAAACATAATCTTATAAATTTTATAATTGTTGATCATGATTCAAAACCTATTAACCATGACATTTTAGTCAATAAAACACATTCCAACTAACAATAATATAATGTATCAAGTATTACATTATATCCCCCAATAATTATATCATGAGATTTAAAAATTTAACAAATGAATTATATCATTATAAAATTATTTTTCAACCATTACAAAATGAAAACTATAAATATGTGTGCCAATTGAACATGAAAAGTTCCATATTTTGAAAACCAAATAATTAGCCTGTGGAAATTATACATGTCACAAAAAATCTTCCATTGAAACATTTATTGAATATCTATTTCATGAATAAGAATTATAATATAATTACACATCTATCTAGATCATGAATGGAAGCTGAGATAAATGAAAAAAGACCTCCTTAATATTATTATATAAATTTATTTGAAAAAATACGAAAAAATACCCCATATTTTTTCTTAATCATTATGAATTTATATTTATTTTTAAAAAATTAGTAATATTTGAAGGATTAATTTTAATGGGGAAAAGTTATATTGGGGTAAAATTCTTTTACAGTAAACATATTAAAAGTATAAAATTTTTGTTAAATGATATATCTAAGGAAAATATTATAATAATCCATTAAAAATTATTGTAAATTAATTTAAAAAAGAAGGAAAAAAAGAAAAAAAAATATTTATTATTAAATAAATACATCCATAAAAACATCCAAAGAATATAGATATTGAGGATGAATACATCTGGTTGAAAATAAGTTGTGGGGTCGGTTTCTCAAACCAGAACCACATTAGGTAAATTATTTACCATGTGAAAAGGCATTGACGAATAATAATAATTACAATAAGGATAAAAGGTAGAGGTAGAAATATATTGACTTATTTTATGTGTAACATCACACAAATTTCTTAGGGGTTCAATTTTATTCTTAATAAGCATGATATTAAAATTATATTAAAAATTAACCCATACTATTTGGCCATTCTTATAGGAATGTGTTTTAACCTACTATATAATAAATATAAAAATATTGGTATATTATTTAGAAAAATTATTCAAATCAATTTTAATTTTAATTATTTAAATTATTAAAACATAATATATATTTGTTAGTTTTTTGTTTTTTATTGTCATCATCAGATGAATGTGATTTTTATTATATCACACATCCATTGTAATGATTATGTTAATCATATATTGAGTTTACAAATTTATAATTATTATATTATATGGATTACTATAATAGATTTATATATTATGATTTATAAATATTAATTTAATTAAAATAGATTTATTGTTTTGATACAATAAAATTTAATTATTATTATTATTATTTTGGTATTTTTAACTAACAAAATGTGGTATATTAATAAAAGGATACAAATTAATATAACGAATAATTTGTATTTATAAAATATTAATCATGGAATAAATTTATTTTTTTGATAAAATTATATCATAGAACTATCCATTTAGGATGATGAATAAAAATAAAATATTTAGTTCATGGAGGTATTTGTCGCCAAATAACAAGAGTGACACATTTATTTCCTAATGGATGAGAGGGATATAAATATTGGATGTTTCATCAACATAATTTAATTTATGTATATTAATTATTATCTCATCATTATATTAGTATGGTAATAAATGGTTTTGATGATAATGTTAATGAATAAAAAATTGGGTGGAGATAATACGCTGGTCAAGGACATGAATGTTATCCTAAAATATATGTTGGAAATAGTGGACGCAGAAGATTTTCATGTAAATAAGGGATGCCCAATATTTAATATTGTTATATAATAATTAATATGAGGAGAGGATCATTGAAAATTTTAATGATATGTGTTTCATGAATATTGTGGAATTGATATCCTTTTGTACGTGAGAAAGTGGGACTTTTCAATAGAATACAATAAATGTCAAGGTAGGTGAAAAATATTTTCAGATAGATGTGGTTATGAATTTAAAACTTAAAAATATTATAGAATATGATTTCTATGTAAATTTAATTTAAAAAAATTAGGAATATTAATTTAACTATATTTACCTTGATTAAAATTTATTACTATTCCCAAAATGGTTTTTATGTTCATTATAAAAATTTAACATAAAGCTTTTAAAAAAATTGGATGAGATTATTAGTAATTTTAAAAAAATAAAATATAACTAAAATTCATACATATGATTAAAATAAAATCTAAATTAAAATATATTATGTAAAAGTATATTTTATTAATAAAATCACATCATATAAATGAAGTGTTTTATTCTTTCTAATTATAAATTACTAAATTAATTTTTATTTATAAATTTTTTAATATGTTTAAAAATAATATTATATTGATTATATATAATTGATTATTTTAATTTATTTAGATAAAAATTGAAAAACAATTCATATAACAATTAATTCAAAAGCTACTGTTTGACCATATTAACCAATATTTACACTAATAACTCAACTTTATATAATAAAATGAAAATTAATATTTCAAAATATTTTTTATAATGATTATATTTAAAAAAATTCTATTAGAATAATCTATTATATTGGATGAAAATTATTTTAAATATAACTTTGATCAATCTATATTTTCTTATAGAACATTTATTTTTATATAAAAAGTGAACTTATTTTTATTACTTTCAATGTAATAAATAATTTTTTAATGATAATTTTTTTCTTTTTATATATTACCAATACATTTCATTTAGATTATTCCCTAGTTGTGATATTTTTTTAAGATAATGATAAACAATAAATAATGAAACTCTGATCTTTGAAAAATTCATCTTTAAATTAAAATGATTTAAAATAAATACTATTAAAACAAATTATTAATATTCATAATATTTTATCAATCCATTAATATTATAATCATTAATTGAATTTTACAAATAAATATTTTCAATAATAAAAAATATTATTGTGTAACACATTGAAATATTTATATATTTATATTAAATATTAAATATTATTTTTTACATTATTTATTATTTATGAACAATCTACAGAATAAAATTTTACCCATTGGATAATTTTATATAAAAATAAAAACTTTCATTGACTATTTGTCTGATGGAAATTTTTGAAATAGAAATATGTCTAAAAACCATATATAATGGTCATATATTATTACTATATATATATCCATACATTTATATGGACATTAATAATAATTAATTACTTCCATATCATTATGAATATGATGTTTCTAATTCGTAGACATGCTTAAATATTTGTGATTCATTTTGTTATATTTTTGGAATACATGAGGATTAATAGTACATTTTCGTGGTATTTTTGTATACTTAATCTTTTATTCAACTTGAACATTTTTTAATTTTGTTTGTATCTGAATAATTAAAAAATGTCTTACTTATGTTGTATTAAAATATATAATGGTTTTTTTATTTTTAGCTTTCATTTTAAATAAGATATCCAGAATAACAATTAGTTAAAGTAGAAACATAATATGTAAAATCATAGAATTTTAAATTCTACACCCTTAAAATAATTTCATTATAAACTTTTATTATTATTATAAATACATATGTGGATACTTCTACCACATTTCTAGGATCCCATGTAACTTACACAACATATTATTCATATATAAATTAATAACCATATAGTTATTTTTTATCAATGTAATTTATCTATATGTTCATGGATTTCAACTATTAGTTCAACAAAATTGTGATCGTATTGTAATTAAAAAAATCAATTATTTAGATATGATATATTAGGTATTTAACGTAAAATATTGATACATAGGACATATCATGTACGTGGGATACATACAATGGATGTTCAAGATTATAAGATATCATCCAAGAATGATTGATGTTTTCAAAATGTCCAATGTATATAAGGATTATCTTCCACTTAATTAAAAATATCATAGATTTTAACAACGGTGATATTCATAGAAATACAATATCCTAAACAATATCTTCCAAATCTCATCCACTGTTATCACAATTTCTATTTTGTTTGTATTTCATAGCTTCAATGTACCATATATATGTTTGGAAATTAATTTTGTATATTAAGAAAGGTTTGTATCCAAAAATATTTTATCCCCTCCTTCATCCCATGATATTAGTGTTATCAAATTTTTCCTTTACAGATCCTCATATGATACAAATTTAATGTCATAATGGAAATTTTTTTATTATCCGAATAGTACTATGGAATTATATTGATTCCAACCTATCTTAAAATACATATAAAAGGATCATAACATATCCTACATATTTTGAAATGTAATTTTTATATTATCCATAAACATGGGGATGTTACATGGTATAGAATCATAACTCAACCTGAAAATCTGGTTTACAATTTCACTAAAAGATCAAGGTAAACCATGAATCTTGAACTGATACATTGTAAATTGGTAAAAAAAAATATTTTCACAATTTCCCATATGAATATCAATGAATTATTTTCAATTAATATAAATTATACATTAAAAATAAAATTTACAAATAACAAAAGGTGATTCTCATATCCCCATAAAAAATTGTTGACCTATGATGTTATGGGGAGTCTTATCACTAATTTTTTTGGTCAATTTTCCCATTTACATATTGGAACGAAAAATGGTTACATCAACCAATTAATGTTCTATAATTTTCCTTTAAATTCTATTATACCATTAATTTGGATACATTGTCCAAAAGCTCTCTTTTCATATTATCCCACAATTAATGTTCCTTATGATGTCAATATATTTTTGATCTTTTTGGTTGGATAGATAATCAGTATCTTTGTGTTTCATACTAAAATCATTCTTCAATTTTTTTAAATAGAGGATAATTACATTTATTTAATAATATTATTATATTATTTTTAATTTTTAATTACTGTTTATCCCCACCATATTCTATATCTGAATAATCTCCTACTATTACACCTCAATTTTTTTTATAGATAGGTTCATTGTGTAAAATTTGGAAGAGATTGGATTTCTCTACGTCACCTATGATATCACACTCCACCCATTTTAAACCCATGATTATTGGGTCATTTACAATCCTCATCATAGATACTTAACAATGATCGTTCCTACTAAAAAAATTAAATACCTTGATTACTCTTCAATGATGGTAATGTGTTGAATAGTCATAATTCTCAATCAACAAAAACCATATCCTTTAAATATTGGTAAACTCCTTTGGTATGAATATATATAACAAATAACTGTAATTATCATATATGTAACACTTACAAGAATCAATAAAATATCACCATATTTTTATTTCAAATATAAATATAAATCTTTTATTTGATTTTTTTTGGATAATTTTTATCATTTATATTATATTTAAGTGGGAAATATGCTACCCCAATGTAACATTCCATGTGGAAACATCCCATTACCCAATTTGATAAATCACTTTATAACAAAAATCAATATATAATATTATATAATGTGAGTACAGGGGAGCTAAACATACTGTTTTTATAATCACTGAATGTTTCTTCACATTAATCTTTTCAATGGGACTTGAATTTATTAAAAGATAAATTATTCATCGGATTTTGTAACATTCGTATATTTTCAGAGAATCAATTATACTTCTATCCATCCAAGGAATGAAATAGATATTGGTCACAGTTTATGGGATTGTATATTTTTCAATAACCTATATTTTGGAAGGAAATATATATATATATATATATATATATATACTTTTTTGTGATTTCGTGACCAAATAAATATAACGTATATAATTAAAAATGAAAAATTCAAAACTGGGTACAAAAAATAAAATTTATAAATGTAAAAAGTGAAATCCATAAATGATATACATTATATTCACTAGTTAAAATTATTTTATAATACTATAAATAATATATATGAAAATTTATTTAAGGAAATATTGATAGAATATTTATCAAATACATCAAGATAGTAAGGTAATTTTAATATTCAAATGAAATAAGTACGAATTAACATTATCTAAATCTTATTGTGATTAATTTCTATTAGGTATTTTATATTTTACCCCAATTTAATGATATCTAGATTGATGTTAAGTCTTCTTAAAATATAGATATCATTATAATTAACCAAAAAAATATACAATATGCATTAGTTGGTGAGTTTTATTTTGATTTTACTATGTTTCTTATGGTCAAAGTATATATGCATTAATCCAACCCTCATAAAAATAAAAATAGTTCTTGGAACTCATGGTTAATCATTGAGATGTATAAAACCCTAATATATATTTTCAAGGATTTTATCCTATAATTCCACTTATATAATTTGATCCATTATATAAACATCATAGATATGGTATATCACTTAGCATGAATTCAATTAAAATACAATCTTAATATATAGGAGAAGACCATCTGTATTGATTGAAAATAGATCTCTATATTCCCATGTAGTATAAAAATTTTAAAAAATTATTATAATATTGTTTGATCTCAAAACCAATCATAAATTGGAATTATGTCTAATATAGTGGATGTATTATCAATATGATGATTATAGTCATATGTTCACTAATAAATGATTAAAGGATGTTTATTTGTTTTAAATATTAATTATCTATTGAATAAATTAATATGGTATATAAATAATGAGATCCAATATATTCTTGAATCCACATATTATTAAAATTATTTCAAAACCAGTAAAAATGGTTAACAATATAACAATAAGTGTTAATGATAAGAACAATTTTATAATCCAATAAAACCTTAAAAGTGTTATTTTTTAGTCTATAATCCCTCACATGGACATCATCACATTCACACACTCTTAGTAGTTGACCTGGACATCACCATCCTTATTAGACTCATTGATCATCTCATCAACTTCCTCATCAGTCAACTTCCCTCCTTGGTTTGTTATCACATGAGGCATCTCACATGAAAAAATGATGCAATTCATGTACTTTTCAAAAACCCAATAATCCTCCTTCAAATACTCTTCCATGAAATTTTCCACCATAATTCTTTCCATCGGTTTAAGGTACTATGGGAATTCAATAGTCATATTCCCATCAGCATCAAATTCAATGATCATGTCCTACAGCTCTACAACTGTTGGTTTCTGAACCTAGTGGCCATATTATTGTCCAATGATCCTTATAAGTGTTTCACCCACAACCATCCTTGTAAAATAGGATAGAAGCATCCATTAATTCAGAAATATATTCATTATTGAGCTGATCTTCCATTTAGTGAATAGAAATATATATCTCAGAAATGTTGAATGTTGGAGGGGAAGTGTCGATCTATTCATGAGATCCTACCTCTCAAAATATTAATCAAAATAATGAATTATTATATGAAGAATTATCACTAATTTTACTATTAAGGGGTTATTTTATAATTGAGATTAATTTCACTCACAACATAGTGTTTTCACTTCTAATTCGAACCTAAACAATTTGGTGGAAAAATAATTAGTTTAAATATTTTTAGAAATAATGATGTGGGGATAAATTGATTCAATTATGAACTACAGTTATATAGAATGTGATAATTATATATTTTTCCGAATAATTTTCATTAACCACTTATATAGTTGTGATATGATATTCATCCCACGTTCCTTCCTCATATTATAATATTGATGCTGATTTTAAATAATATACCTTTTATCAATTGATTTTTTGATTAATTACCATTAAACACTAAATTCATGAATTTTAGTGTGAGTGGTTCATGTAGTACAAATTTCTTTCACGACCTTTTATTTTTTATCCCACATACAATTTCTAGATATCACTACTGTGATGGAAATATTATCCACATTTAATTAGCTTTATTTTACCTTTGATATATATTATTTATTCGTCTCTACACATTTTAGAAATATAATAATTGTAATTACTTTGTGTCTGTGTGATTTATCATTTGTTGTATTTTTAATCTCCATTCATCTTTTATTATCCCAAAAAACATAGGATTGGTTAAATGATCCAAAATCCATTTCAACGTATTTTGGAAATCGATAAATTTTTAATATTTTTCCATGAATCCGACAACAAACACCTTTTAAATTTAATATTTAATCAACTGAATATGAAATAGATATTTATTTTATGATTAGTGATAAAATAGATTCCACAAATTGTGAGTGTTCAGATATTTGTTTCAAACATACAAATGTATTAATCAACTTTTTCTTAACTCTAGGTGTTCTTTCTCAATCATTATGTGAATAGTTTAGGTGAAATATTTTTGGGTTAATATTTCCTAGAAATCATCTCATTCCATGCATTCATAAGAAATTTAGATTCACATAAATAACATTTTCCAAAATTGTTTACCATCACATTCCATATTAATATTGGTGAAAAAACTTCTCATGGACATTAATTAGAATAATTGAAAATATATTCAATATTTCATTGATCTGTCACTCATTAATTATTTTTTAAAATAACATGTAATGGTTGGTGGTCATTGTTTCACAACATATTATATCATTTGTTTCTCCTTCATTACTTATTTAATGATGTTTAAATGATTCATATTATTTTTTATATCTTGAGAGAGTGGAGTGAGAATTAACACATGATTTTGGACCTTGTCTTCAATTCAGTTATGTTTTTCATTATATAGAATATATATCTAATTAATTAAATTATTAACATTGTTTATCTTTTTTCCAACCATTAAATAAATAATATAATTTTTTGGGATTTTAATTCTTAAAGAGTATATTCATCGAATGAAAAAAATGAAAATATAAAAAATAACATATAAATAATTATTATAACATGTATTATGAATATATATGTTTAAGTATTCGATATCCTTGGTTATTTCAAATTGGGTTCCATAAAAAATCTTTTCAAATCAGTCATAATGTTTTATAAATGGTATATGTATTATCCAAGTCATATTATCTTAGTGTTTCAAATGAGTTTTTTGTTTTTACCACTTTTTCTGTATAAGGGAATGATTCATTTATTACCCAAACAACCTTCTACATTTTTATTACTCTTTGGTGCATCTATTCTATAGACTACATCCAAATGGATATATATGAACTTGGATTTCAATACAAGGACGTTGCGTAGTAATTTTTTACCCAAATGATAGGTTGATTTCATTATAATCGGATTATAACTATAGTTTATAACAATGATCAATAATTATAACCCAAAATAAAAACTAAATAGTACTCTGATAACATTTATGTTGATAAGAATATTCGTACATGCATATAATGTTATTTTAAATGAATATTCATTTAATATCAAAATTAATGAATCCCAAAAACATAAAGGATCAGTTTCATTAAATATTATATAAATATTCATGTTTTTTTAAAACATATTAAACATCATAATGGATATATTTTTACAAGATATCAATTATGAACACTACTACAAATAGATATTTTAATAGCACTAAAAACAGCCTTTATTAGAAATAGAAAAGCACTGTTAATCTCATCTAAGATACAGGGGGTCCCTTTATCACTGCTTTTTTGAGAGCTGATAAATGTGTAATATATTAGTGATCAAATTAGAACTAATAAAGATTATTTTTATCAGCGCTACAAATGCAATAATTTATTAGAGATTTATCAGTGCATAATTCGCATAGATAAAGGCCATGTTTCTTGAGCAAACCCATCACCATCACAACACCGGCACACCTGACTGAACATGAACCCACAACACAAACCACACCTTTACAAAAATCACAAAAGAAAAAAATTCTATATACATTTACAAGAAATCATTAATCCTAAAAAAACACATTTCTATATACATATAAAACAATGTTTAATATTGTTACAATTACAATTATCCAACGAATAGTTAAAAACATTAATGTTTCATCAATTTTTTCAACCATGATCCACTCTAAAAAATTGTCTTCCATGTTATTAGTTTCCAAATAAAGAATTAAAAATCCATAAAAACATTTCACCTATAAAAGAAAATAAATATTATGTTAGTAATACACTAATGAAATTATTAAGAATTAATATGAAATAATGCAATAATAAAATGTCAATTATTACCTGTTACAACCTTTGAATGTCTGTAGTTAATGGATTGAATTAATATTTTAAAAGAGGCTCAAATTGATTCATGGACTAATAAATATTTTTTTCTTAAGATTACATGGATTAGAAAAGAAGAGGAAGAAATGTCAATAGGAACATGGAATCGAAAATGATTCATTTAGGGACAATAAAGAGGGAGTAATAAATACATGTTATAAAATATGACACATACATGATGGTGTGTTGAATTTCATAGGAGTATTAAATTTTATAATAAAATATATCATTTTTCTAGTGATACCACCATCCTAGATAGGTTATAAACCTAATAGTTACATATATCAGGAGCCTCTAAGAATGGACTCTCCTAAACTAGGTCAAAGTGATTGAGTGTTAGTGCGTCTTCATCATACATTGGGTCCACCCCTGCTTGGGCCCTGACCACTTATGCCTCTCCATAGATCCCAAAAAATAACTAAGGTCCGGTTGAAAGTATGGAAAGAATGTATTTCTCATTTTTAGAGAGGTCCTATTGAGAACCTATACAATTAGATAGGCCATGATCATTTCGATTCACTTTTCTCTTGATATCCTAGTTCTTTAGTGTGATTAGCCATACCCACCTCCCTCCAATCCTCGAGACAGCCTCCCTAGACACTCTAACCACTATAAAACCCCCTCACTACCCTAGGAAACCCCCCCCCCCACTCCACCTACTGCTGATCACCTCATCATGGACAACCCCCCTCCCTCCACCTATAGCCCCCTCCCTTCCACTAGACAACAACCATTTCACCACTTAGACTACCCCCTTCATAACCCCTGGACACCCCCCAATAATGGACAACCACTACCCCTAAAGAACTCTATGCCCATGTAGGACCCCCTTCCTACCCTTGGACAGCCCCCCCCCCCCCCCCCACTCCACCTACATTACCCTTCCACCTCCTAGACATCACCCTCCCTCCCCCTGCAGTTTCCCTCCCTTTCCTTAGACAACCCCATCCCACCCCTTTGACATCCCCCATCACACCCCTGGACAGCCCCCCTACTGGACACCCCCACTCCAGGACACCCCCACTCTTGGACACCCCCTACCTCCTAGACACCCCTCCTTCCTGGACACCCCACCGACCCTCCCACTAGGAAACCCCCTCCTTCTTGAACAACCCCTCGCTCCTAGTTATTTAGTGTGATTATCCAAACCCACTCCCTCTCCTCCTCAGGTAATCCCCCTTGGACAACCCCCTCCAATCACTTGGACAACTCCATCACCCCTCCCCCCACCACTCCACCTACAACCCCTGCCCTCTCCCTGGACAACCCCTACCCCCTATAGCCCCTCCCTTCCCTTGGACACCCCCCTCTCCCCACCACTCCCTACGCAGCCCCCTCCCTTTCCCAGGATATCCCACCCCCAATAAATAAAGTATTATACAGATAAAATAAATAACTTGACCATCCTAAAATGATGTTAGTAGGAAAGTGACGAATCTAGTGTATACCCATTAATAACCTTCATTATCCAACAATATTTTCTTCATATATTTGATAATGGAATAAATATTATTTAGAAAACATCATTCACAAATAAGAATAATAAAATTATATATAATATTAGAAATATCATAATTTTACATAATTCAGAATCCTATATGGTTTTGAATATTTATTAGTCCATAATAATTGACAAATAATCAAACACCACAAAAATACAACGTCTTGTTTTCATGTACCTAATTTTCTCCATCGCATTTAGTATAAAAAGAGCTAGAAAACGTGGTATATAATTGATTTTCTGAGGTTAAAATGAGTCATGATGATCATTAGTGATTTTTTTGGACACCAAACCAAACATGAATAAACATTCCTTCCTCATTCTCAATTGAATAAGATATTACAAACCAGGAAAATTAATTTGTATAATTATTTTATTCCACAAATAATTCATAAACATTGATTAGTGCAACAATTTCATGATTTCTGAAGAGACACAGTTCAAAAAATCAAGGAAAAACACAGAAAAATAATATATTAGAGGAATGTGGACAAAATTTCACAAAAATTTAACAAAAATATAATTTCACAATACATAAATACGAAACACATAGATCATATGAAACAAACAATGTAATCCAATCCTATAGAATGTGGGATAAGGGATATATTTATATATATATATATATAAGTAGTGGGGATACTTCTTCTGGAATTCAGTTTCTAGTAAAAAAAACATCTCATTCCTTACATTTCATCCACATGGTAGGATTGTGGGATGAATTAGATTTAGTTGAGAATATCCTCAAAACACTTCTAGATAAGAAATTATTCCTTCCATCAAACATATATAACATCAATAATTTTTCCAATAGATGTATTCTACTATAGTGTTGGTGTAGAGAAAAAGCGTGTTTCTTATAAATATAATGTGAGAAAGGGAAATGGTGCTTATGTTTGGTTTTATTACATTAAATAAGACATATTGGGCAAAAAATATAACTAAAATATAATTTTTGGGCCTTTGAGTGGTCTATTAATTGGTATGGTTGGTTGGAACATTAGATTCCACACTACTTTCCCACTTCAGGCTTCTCTAGAAGTGAACTACCTAATGTATATTATTAGTATTGAATTGAATTGAATGGATCTCTACCTGGAACCCCCTCTCTTTTGGACAACCCTCCCCTTTAGACTCACCCCTCCATCCCCTCCGGGATACCCCCCCTTGGGACAACCACCACTCCAAGACACACCTAACTCCTGGACACCCCCCTAACCTAGACACCCCTCCCACAAAGAGACCCCCTCCCTCCTATACACCCATCCCTACTATACACCACATCCCTCCTAGACACCCCCCATTCCGGGACACCCCCAACGACACTCACACCTAGAAAGTACTCCCTCCATGACACCCCCTCCCTCCCCTCTTGGACACCCCACTCATGGACACCTCCCTGGATCCCCCCTCTATTTTAGATGCACCCAATACAAAACACCCTGTGGAAAACCCCCTCCCTCAACACCATCCTCTTTCCTGGACACTCTCCACCCGCCCTCCCACCAAGAGACCCCCTCCTTCTTGGACACCCCTCCCTTTTAGACAACCACCCTCCTGGAAACACCCAATCCTGGACCCCCTTCCTCCTTGACATCCCCACCCACATATAAGGGGAACTAATTAGAAAATAGGTAATCCCGGATATTGGTTCCCACAAAGATTTTAATATTCTCATGAGTGGACTAAATGACTATGTATCGGTTGTCATCCAAATATCAACCATTGTACTCCAATGAACTATAGACTCCTTAGCTTCAATTCTTGACATCATTTGTACAATGAGAAATAAATTTTATTGATTAATTAAGATAATATATGATTATTGGGTTTCAAATGTACTTGGTTAAGGAAAAATCACATGACTAATTAGAAATTTTGAATTAAGTGCACGAATTGTTAATCATAATGTGATCACGAGACCATAACATGATTAGATGATCAAATGAACATGAGAGATTTATATGATTACATGTCCCATGAATCATTGTTTGAACATGTAAATAATAAAATAATACTTGAATCATGGTTCAAGTGATTTTTCTTTATTTATTATGTTATTTTTTATATGATTTCATCATGTAATGAGATCACACGATCTGTTCACTATAAGCATTCATACAATGGAGCTTATTTGATAGGATCACATGAAGAGGCTTATATGAAGTTGTGAAAAAACCAAAGAGTTCATATAGTGATTCGAAATATTAAATCCTTTGTGAAATACAGTTTCCATTACATCTATGAATGAGAAAACAATGCGCCATTTCTCTTCCTACAAAGGAATGTCACATTGATAGAAATATTCTAAAATAATCCAACCCTGAAAGGAATAATGAAAATCAAATAAACATTTCATTATATAATTTTTCATTAAAATAGTCATATTATATCGTAACATTACCTTTACATCCTTCCAAATCGTTTATTTCGTCCAGATATTTACTAATAACAAAGCTAACGATTCTTTGTGCACATTACTTTCGTTGGTTAACAACTGCATACCAGATCAGCTGATCTGAATGGGGATAAAGGATCATAAGTTCAGATCATATGTTATGCTAAGAGGTGGTTAACAAACAGTAGTGATGAATACTTAGTATTGTTACTAAATTTGTTAGTATTTCCCAACCAATATTCTTCCAACACAATACATCTATTGAAACAGCTACATTAATTTCTGAAATATTGAATATAAATAATCCATTCCATAATAGTTTAGGTCTAGTGATTTTGGAAACATAGAAACAAAAATAACTAGTTCATAGGATTCTATAATTATGTTATGAATTACTAATAAGAAAAATCATTTCTAAAACCATTTTTATAACCTATGGATATAAAACATAACAATGGGTGATCACATATGGTCAATAAGTCTAAACAATAGATATATTAATGAACATATAAATGCAACATATGTAGTATGAATTTTCAATCATCCTATTTGTCTAGAATTTTCAATCTTGTATGTTTCCTAGTTGTTTCCAAAGACAACTATATCAACATTTTGAAAGACTTTTTGTGATATTCAAGGTAGTACTAAAAAAAGATAAATACAAAAGGATTAATAAATATTTTATATGAAGTCTTAATTATTTTCGATCATACCTCTTCAGGGATGCTAGTTTATTGATGAAATATGTTCTCTTTCATAAAATTGCAAACTTAATAACCACAATCCTTTCCATTTTTCTATTTTGGACACAACAGAATATTTGAGAAAAATAAGTAATTTGTTTTGATATGTGTTAGGATAGCGCAATGTTATTATATATAACATTATACTTTTTAAGTTTTATAACTTATTTTCTTTCTTTTTCTTATAAACTATATTCATTCCATTAAGTAGATGATATTAATACACAACCCTATCATAACATAATCCTCCTTAATAGAAAATATAAATTATATAACTATATGTTTATTTATTAAATGTTGGATATAGTGTTAAAAATTAAAAAACTCCATCATGCGTGGTCGGTTTATTGAATATCCATTCAATGAATCGAGAAATTCAATATTAGGAGTATCAAAATTGACTAAAATCAACAACATATACTACCTAAAAACAAAAAAAAAAGGAATAAGTAATGAATGAAATGAAAATATATTTTATATGATTATTTTCTATAGTTTTACTCCTACATCATTGGTATTAAAAAGATTCAGTCATCCATTATTTTTTCAAAATGATTTGATCAGGGATTATATTATTAAAGCCTCTTTATCTGAATAAATTTTTTATTTTGAAGTGGAGATGGGAGGACTAATGAGTCTAAATTTTTGTTCATGGGGAAATCCCTACAATATTTTACATATATATGCTTGCGAAAAATATGAAATATATTTAGTCATAATTATCAATGTATATCATTGTTTCCTCTGAAATTGAGGATGACCTCATTGATTAAGGGATCAAACATTCCAATCTGTTTCTAACGGGTTTTTTCATAGAACTGGAAACATCTAATGATTCCATATCCATTTGGACCTACTTTCCAAAGGTATGTGCTCATTAGATGTGGACTGATGGGGCTTAGGAATTTTCATTGGTCGAGAGGATGGGAGGTCGGACTCATAACACCTTTTTTAGGGGAATTATTCTGTACTCCAGGACTCTCTTTATAGATATAAGTTATGTTCGTGAATCCTTTATTAAATTACCAACTATAAAATGATCTTTCCTTTAGATCTGAAAATAAATGATTGATATGTTGGAAATTTATAGAATCTTTTATATTTATTAGTGGTTCTTCATTGATAGAGAATCATCTATATTTGTTAGAGATTCATAGTCAACAGTATCCTTCAGTACATAAAAGTCTCTTGGTCATTATGCTAACCATACTTGTTTTAAAGCCACTCAATGGGGAACTTGAAGTTTATTGTCATTCAGAAGGGACATGGATTATTTTAGAGTTGGTATCATACCTGCTGATGGGCTACCTACGTATCCTTTGGTTTGGAAAAGGAATCAGAACCCACATAGTTTGAGTAAGGGAGTATGATGTTTATGCATTATTGATGGCTCAAAGAATAATTTCATGATTACTTTAACACTCTAAGCTCACAAGAGTCATGTTCGGTGTGAGAAAAAAGAGGTATTGGTAAAACCAGACAATTGTGCCACGAGAGATGCAATTATGTGGGGATTATGTATGTATGACTGCCCAAAATAGATAAGGATTAATATTTAATTCATGGAAGAATTCGAGGAACAAGGTCTATAAAGGTATATGTACTTCATGGAGATTTGGGTACTCTAACTTGGGGCTTACTCTTGAGGAAGATGCCCAAATTGGGATAGGACTCATGATGTGTTTTACTCATGAGAAGTAATCCCAGATCAAAAGTAAATTAAGATTAGTTAAGAGAAATTAAGACGGGGGCTTACTCCTGAGAAGGAAGCCCAGGTTATGGGACTTTTATACTGGGGCTTATTCCTAAAAAGAGAACCCAGGTTAAGATAACCATGGTTGGGGTTACTCCTGAGAAGGATGTCCATATTTGTGAATTTTAAGACTGGGACTTACTCCTGAGAAGGAAGCCCAGGTTAAGGGAATTATGACTGGGGATTACTCTTAAGGAGGATGCCCGAATTAGGGGACTTGGGGATTACTCTTGAAATGGAGGCCCAAATTAATGTGAACTTTGAGATTACTCCAAAAGAGGAAGCCCAAATTAATGATAATTTGGACTTGGGCTTACTCTTGAAAAGGAGGCCCATATTAATGATTCTCTCATCTTAGAAGATGAGGTTGAATGAATGAACTCTCTAACTTTAGTGACATAATGATATATAAATCACTAGTTTTTAGGAGATTTTCCACAGAATTCCTTTCTGATAAGGAATCTAACAACGAAATCATGCCATGATTGGCTTTGGAGAGAGTTATGAAGGCTTACTCTTGAAGAGGAGAGGTGGATAGATGTAAGAGGGGCGAAATTGGCTGGAAGGGCAGAAAAAAAGAGAGGGGCGCGCAAGTCCTGGTGGGTCGCGCAAGTCTTGGTCATGCAAGTATACTTGCGCGACACATATATACTTCGGCGATCCTTGACCAGTAGAGTAATACTTGGGAAATCCTTGACCAAAGACTTTAAAATTATCCAGAGGCACTTCCAACAGAGTGGCGCACACATTTCAGTGAGTAGGTAAGGAGGCGCACAAGTGTGTCCACTTTCCTTAAGGATAAAACACCTAGGCGCACAAGTGTTAGTTAATTATAACACTTAGACCTTATTCCTCTTTTTTAGACCTTCCATTCTAGGTAAAGAATTACCTTTGATGTGTTTATAAGACTTGAAGAAGAGACTTGGGCATTCAGAGCTCTGTATCTGAATTCTGAAGAAAAAACCCTCCATAAATGGGGGTCCCACCATGGGTATTTATAGGCTGGAGAAGACCCTGGGCAATTTTCCAAGAGGGCGTGCAAGTTACATGTGCAACCATTTGGGTGGCGCGCATGTATACTTGCACAACCAAGCTGGAACTTGAGCGACCTATGGTCAATGTTCTCCTTGTTCATACCTTTCTCTTTTTTTAATGTTTATTCAAATGATGATTTTTATTTATTTGTGGTATTTCCCTTTTCATTTCGTTATTACTCTGTGACAAAAAGTAGAATCAACAAATGTCCCCCCTCAGAGTTGGATCCAAAAAGGAATGAGGATTTCACTCTGAGGAAAACGAGAAACAAAAAAGAAATTAGGGAGAGTAGGGTATGGCACGCCAATGGGCTTCTAGCGTGAAGGGTATGGCGCGCCAATGGGCTTCAGGAACACTGGGTCCAGTGTGCAGGGGTACAACCTTTTCTATAAATATATGTAATTACTTTGCGCAAATCACCTGGCTCTCGCGTGTTTTGTTTTTCTCTTGGTGCGCAAGTGGAATCCTGGCTTTCTCTCGTCCTCACTTCTTGTTTCTTATGTCGCACTTCAGTTAAGGTATTTGGTCTTGCGCGGTGATACATGCGCCCCCAATACATGCGTGACCAAAGTTGACTTGCGTGCCAACTATGAGACTTGAGTGGTGATGCATGTGCGCCCAATACTTGCGCGACCGAAGGAGACTTGCGCGCCAACTATGAGACTTTTGTTCCTAAATTCCTTAGAAATTTTTCAAATTTATTCACATATTTTATGAAAGAATAACTTACTTTAGGAGTTAATTATTCATCTTTTGTGTAGATCCAATAACTCCCAAGAGAATCGGAACGACTCATGAACTGGCAAGCAAAAGAATTGATGATATGATGGACATCGTTGGCCATGATTACTATTCCATCTGTGAAAGTACTCTCCTAGAATTAGCCAAGTACTTAAAGAAGCATCATATTGATTTCCCGCACAGCATCTATCTGCCTCTGTATGGCCATGTTCATTTTCAAGATTTCAATATTAGAAAGGCAAAGAACTATCTCCCACATTCCTAGTTTCTATTATATACCAACTTTTCTTCAGCAAATGTCTCAATCGCATAAACATTTTATAATGATAAAACAGTAAAGAAAGATTATATAATGCATCACTGCTTGTGTGCACTAGATCTGAAACCTCAGAAACCTGAGCTGCAACTACATTGTTATCCCTTAATCATTCGAAATTCTCAGATGGATCAATCCAAAGGTTGTAAGGAGAAATGGAAATTATTTTCTGGAGTAGGGGTGAAGCCAACTTGGATGTGGGCTTATGGGGTGCGACAAACTTGTGAAGAGTTTGTCAAGGAATTGGAGGGAGCTATAATTTATGAAGCTATCTAGGTTGGGCAGACATATGTTTATAGGAATGATAATTTTGCACCGGAGTTGCTTAGCTGCTGGAGCCCAGAAACTAATTCTTTCCATCTGACCCATAGAGAATTAGACATTAGTTTCTGTGATGTCTACAAGTTCTCAGAAGTTCTTAATTTGGATGATATGTATGATGAATTCATCCCTCCAAAGGTAACCGTGAATGATTTGGAGAAGACTCCTGATTTGGTTCAGGAATTTTTGAACATTTATCATAAGCTCAAAATATCAAAGACATAAAAGACTCATTTTATAAGGGATATTCATCCAAAGGAATGTATGGATGTGTTTCTCAAGAAGAAGAGGGAAAATGGGCCCACATGTACCCGTCCTACTAGCTACCCTAGGGCGGATAAGAGAGGTTCCCCTGGCACATTCGGGACGACTCTGTAAGTAGGAGAGTTTGAGAAATGGGGGTATGAAGTGAATAATAAATTCCCAGAGAATACCTGTCTGGCAGGATTATTAACCTTATAGATCAGTGTCTATCTTTTTCCAGTCAGAGATTCGAAGGGAGGCATCAGGCCAGGGACTTTCGTTATTGCAGCCAAGTTGGCTGAGAGGAATATGGAAGGGTTGGCTACCCCAGTTTTGGAAAAGATTCATAGGAGATTACTCCATGTCCTTATGGGTAAGTCTCTATTGAGATTAGTGGGACCATTTTACGTTTTATGAGGATGGATCGCCACTAACTTCCAGACAAATTCTATTCAGAATGGGATACAGATTCCTGGAAGTTATTTCAGGCCATCTATTCAGGCCATCTCTAGAGTTTGTCCTTTGTCCCTCAATGCCTATGATATTAGGCCAAGGATGGGTATGCATAAGGAATTACATTTCATTCCCTATAGAAATCCATCGACATGCCAATTTTTTGATGATGGATCAGCCAGCTCGGAATAGTGGTCTTACATACTGGCCTGCAGAGATGGTGTACCGGCCACCAGAATTGATGGTGAAATTATATCTGAGGCCTATGGACCATATTGATTTGCACGCCAATTCATGTGTCTGGAGACAACTGTTGTATCTCCTCCAGTGCACGTCAGGTCAGAGCAGCATCCAATGGTTGCCCGACAACTATGGTTGCTAAGGGATATGGAATGGACTAGGGCAGTTATTGACTTACCAGATGATGAAGCGGTAAGCAACGTGGCCATATGGTATGCTGAAAACTGGGTAGCATCACATCCTGATGAAATATTGAATAAACGTGCTTACTGGGTGGGGAAGAATAAGGGAGTCATTGAGAAAGAAACAATTAATGTGGCAGGTGATTCTTCCACTCCTAAAGCTGATCACCGAGTTCTTCAGCCGAGGCTGATTCATCAGATTCTCAGGAGATACAACATGTGTCAAAGCATCCACATGCCGTATATAATCCTCTAATCATAATCAAGAGTGCCACTCCATCAACTCCCAGTGAGTTACTTTATTGAGACAGTGTAATTGCTAGTAACTTTATAGTGTAACAAGTTTTAATTCTCTTTTATAGTTGCAGGAGCAAGAATGAAATTAAAATCCAATGTTGGAGTACCCTCTTCACAGCCTTCTAGTAAACCTGCATATCTACGACTAGAGGCCATCCAGACAAGGCGGGATTCTTACTACGATACTGAAACTATCTGGCTAGAGCTATGTGAAGGGCTACATCTTCCTAGAATAGGGACTCTTCAGGCTCCTGCAAATATTAATTTCAAGGATAACCCTGATGAAGTAAGAGCCTTTGTCAAAGAGTTGAGGACCTATATATATTCCACTAATTATTCTATCCCTATCACCAAGCAAGTGAATGAAATGATGGATCACAACACCACTGATGTGGAGTGGTATGAGTACGTGTATCCTGAGGATGTAATTTTTCTTTCCATATTTACGTTGAAACTGGATTTCAATCAAAGATTTTATACTCTAGGAAATTAAATTCTTTATCCTAATGCTTGCAAATAAAGGAAATACTGAAGTTCCTTCCCCACAGTATAGCCCTAGTAGTACTTCCATCAGGGCTGCTTCTCAATCTCCTCGTGAGTCGGGTGAGATATCTCTAGTCCAGCAGGCTATGAATGAGGAGTTAGACGTGTCTTTCCATTATCTGATTCAGGTACCTATAAGGGAGATTGCCAACACTCCCAAAATTCCAATGGGACAAAGGCGTCATAGGAATAAATCCACAACTAGAATCTTCATCAGTAGTGGTAAGTCCTTCGGATAATCATGAGTCTTAAACCATGAAAATATTTCTCATTTTCCTTGGGATTTCAGGGGCTTCTTAAATTTCCCCTCTGAGGGAGAGGATTGATCCTCCTTTGAGGACCACAGAGGGTGTTGTGGAACAAACGCAAATTCACGTTTACTTTTCTACTTCTGAAAAGTAGAAAACATCTATTTCTAGTATTGCTTCTACTGCTGCTATAAGTAGAAAAGATCCTTCTTCTGGTAATTTAATAATGCTTCATACAATGCTTCATTAAATGTTGAATGAAAACATCAACTAACTTTTGTTTTATGATATTTTAGGTATAACACCTGCACCAGAATCATTGGCAGCCGCGGCAAATGAATCCGCCATCCTTCCTGAAGTATTTTTCCAGTGTCAGGGGCCACAAAATGAGAGTCACCAAGAAGACATATCAAATGCTCCCACTTGTGAGACCAACCAGGAATCTGAAATATCATTGGATGAAATGATAAATCATTGAATGTCTTTCGAAGAATTTTTTGATCAAGCTATTTTATCATGTGATTTTGACGATCTTGGGCGTCAGTGTTATCCTTCGTCCAGAAAATTTTCTTATAATTTACAATTCTAATCATGACTGAAAATAATATGCAGTTACATCCAAAGAAGCTTCTAAACTACCAATGCCTAAAGAGGGTGTAGACATTGATGTCAACCTTACCGTTTCATAAACATTAACTCAAGTGGAGCTAAACCTAGTAAACCCTCCTGAGACCTATCCTGAAGATCCTTTTGAAATTGGGAAAGAAGGAGAGGAGTCTTCTCAAGCTATTGATCTACTGTTAGGTAATGATTGTACTAAGTTTTCAAGATAGAAAACCAAATTTCATTGTTCTATGAAACTAACCATAATATTAGTTGATCAAATATGTACATTAACATAAATGGATAGATCTAGAGGTGAAGTCTTAACTTCCACCCAAACAGTAGTAGAAAGTGAAGAAACTAGGGTCAGGGGGGAAGGAGTAGAACATGGCACTTCCTTAAGTGCATTAATCTAAAATTACATGCCCCCTTATGATGATGATGTCAAATCAGACCCGGATGTTCTTAAGGCGCTCTGCTTTTCATGATTCAAGGCATGGAGAAACATATGGAAAATCATATCTGAAGTGCCACTTAAAGAGCTATCATCAATGATTTCCCGATTGTTGTCCATGTTCGTCATGTTAGGACTTGGCGGATTTGGATATCAAGAGATCCATAATGCGGTGAAACAAGTCATCTTATGAAGGAAGTAGGAGAAAAAGTGCCCTGATGATCTGACTAGGGTGAAGCTGTCAGTCAATATCAGCAAATTTGAGGGTGCGGTATCCTGAGCTGAGGCTAATTATGCTGCCAAAATGAAGGAGCTGAAAAATAAGATCAAAGATAAAGTCGTCCAGCAGATGCACCTTCAACAACAGTTAGATGTTGTCACTGGAGAACTTTACCAACTCAATAATTCACTGGAGGGAGCTCAAATGAGTGGTAGGAAAGCCATCACAGATTCCATGAAAGCACTCCATCAGGCGGAATAGAGTGAAGTTGGTCGGGTGAATGAGCTTCAAGTAGCTGCTGATGAAGCTCGGGATGTTGTTCATCAAGTGAAGACTTGTATTGATAGCCTCTTTTAATTTCCTGGAAAAGATAAGAGACTCCAATCTGTGAATGTACTTTTAATCTCTTGTACACCAAATGAAAAACTTTTTCATCTACAATAATTTGTGCACGTATTTTATTTTTCTACCTGCATTAGATTTTTTACCTATGCCGATGGGCCTAGTAAGCATAGTTTGATTTTTACTAGGATTATTACAAATAACCCTACAGAATTTGAATCTTTTAATTTCTCAATATAACCTAAATAATTCTAAATGTATGTTTAGTGAGCTGGAACATGACTTTTATTCAGATTCCCCTTGTCTTTTGTGGGCAGTTTAAAGTCATGCACGTTGGACATAAAGAGGATAATGTTTAAGGTTGAAATATCATTGACCTAAATGGATTAAAATTGACTCAATTCCTTAAAAATTTATCTAAAAATATATTACCACACACATGTATTACAGAAATTATGTAAACAACGACTTACAAAAATTTGAATCTAAGGAATGATATGAAAAAGAGATAAAACTCATTAGAAGAAGTTGTTCCCAAGAATTAAGTTACCATTATTTAACAAACTCGTTAGGGGGTTGAATTACGCATGTCCACCTAAGGGAATTTGCTGCATAGTCAAATAAATAACATCTTTTGGATGACAGGTCCATTATGTAGACTACTTATGCCAGGCCACCTAAGGGAACGTGCTGCACAGTCAGGAAAAAGAACTCTTAGAAATTTACCTTTCTACAACTAAAAATTCGATGAAAGTTTATGGGGATTCAACTTTTCCAATGTATAGAGTTTGCAGTATGGAAAGAGGTAATTGAATATGGAGAAGATATTTTCAATCAAGATTGTCTATGAATCGGATGAATCTTACTCCTACGAAGGTATGACCCAAATGTTGGGAAGGAAAATATAAACCATAGACTTTAATACATTCATATCATGAGAAGGAATATGGGACAAATATGTTAAGGATGGCTATTTTTTGTGGATCACTACATATTGTCATTAAGACAAATAAGGACAAAAGAGGTCTTCCTCCCAATAATGAAGTTAAAACTATTTAACAAACCCATTAGGGGGTTGAATTATGCAGGGCAGCCTAAGGGCATTGGCTGCATAGTCAAATAATATCATCTTTTGGATTACAGGTCAGTTATGTAGACTACTTATGCAAGGCTGCCTAAGGGAACATGTTGCATAGTCAGACAAAATAACTCTTAAAAATTGGACATTTTGTGACTAAAAGTCAAGAAAAGGGTTATGAAGATCTGAAAATATTTAAGGTTAGTATTATGACACATAATAAAAAAGCTATTTTCCTATTTATGTAGTGATACACATATCAATGCTAACCATAATCATGTTGTGGCTGGGTCTTGAATTGAAATACTGGACTTCACTACTTATCCCATAAGGATGGGAATCAAGCCATACATAGTTCTTGAATTATAGTTTAACTTCATGTGGGATGAAAGTATGAGAGATCTTAGTTTAGGGTCATAGATTTCGTACCATTATAAGAAATAAATAGTGTTTGTTTTCATGGAGACTTTTCAGCCAGGGGACTGAATGTGGAATTTGGGGTTTGGCCCAAATGACTTGGGGCTGGATTCGAGGGACACTCGAACATTCCTATATATCCCATAAGGATGGGAATCAAGCCCACGTAGTTCTAGAAATTCCTTCTGTACAAATTTGGTTTGTACATGTAAAGGGTGAAAGGGGACTTTATTGCAATGATGGTTTAACCCAACATAAAAGGTTCAGTTGTTTCCACGTATGCACATAGTTTTTGGAATATTACATGATTGAAAATCAATGTAAATAATGATTCCCTCTCTAGTGATGGTATCAAAGAATATTTTATTTTATTTTCATACATGAAGAAAGTGTTGTACAGTTTAATTTCGTATAGCAGGGACGAAGGTGAACCAATGTAAAGATATTGATTCCAGGGGTGGTTTCACGAATCAACATCGTATGAGATGGAGGTGAACCGATGTGAAGAGATTGGTTTTGGGATTGAACATTGGGAAGTTGCCTATGTACCCATCCTGGAAGGCTAGGATCAATGTCCGCTTAGTTCAATTAAATAATGAATTAGTGATCAAGTTGTTTTTGGGGACAATGACCTAAAAAATGATGTTGGGACTTACGTGTGGTTAGAGGCACAAAGAGGGTTTTATTGTTGAAATTTTCTCTAAATCACATGATTCATACTCGGTGTGAGAAACAAGAGGTAACAACAACCTTAACGATGCATAGTTTAATGTCATGTAAGACATATGAAGGGACTATGCAGTTTAAATTCTTGTAGCTTGGACTATTGGGGCTGCATAGTTTAGTGTCATGTAGTTGGGAAAAAAATATTTTTTAACATCATGTAAGACGTATTAAGGTATTTCTATACAGTTTAGAGTCATGTAGTTAGGATTATGGGGACAATAAGATTTAATGTCATGTTGGACAAAAAGTGGACTCTGCAGTTTAATGTCATACAGTAAGGACAAAATAGGACACATTTTAACATAATGTTAGACGTATTAGGGACTTTTTCACAGTTTAACATCATGTTGGATGAAAAAAGGATGATACAGTTTAGAGTCATGTTGGAAGAAAGTGAGAATAGTTTAAGGTCATATGAATGGACTGTTGGTTATGTAGTTTAATATATTTCTGGACGTATGTGACTTCTGTACAGTTTAGCGTCATGTAGTCTGGACATCACAGTTTAACGTCATGTTGGATGTAAGTGCCAATTGTTTAAAGTCATATGCATGGTCCCTGGATGGTGCAGTTTAACAGTGTGCTGGATGTAAGGGACATGAAAATTGTTTCAGGTCATATGCATTGAGTGTTTTTGGTGTATTTTTTGTTTATACAAAATACATCTTTAGAAATCTAGCATTGGTTGGAAGATTTATGAGTTCTCCATCCATTGAGATTAATGAATAAGCTCCATTGGAATGGACCTATGTATTGAATAAGGTCCTTACCACTTTTTCTCAAGCTTATGAGGTTTCATTCTTTGTATCATTAGAGTTATAATAACTAATACCAATTCTCCCTGAACGAATGAACGAAGACAATCTTTTTTGATGAAAGCCTGTGTTATTTAATTCTTATAGGCTTCCAAGTGGTGCAGAGTGCACAATCTTTTCTCATCTAACCATTTAAATTCATTAAATCTCTTTTGAGATTGTTCATCTATAGATGATTGATCACAAATGGCTACTCTGAGCGAAGGTAAATGAACATCAATGGGAAAGACTGCTTCGATTCCATATACTATTGAATATGGAGTTGACCACATTGCAGGGCGGGTGGTGGTCCGATAAGCCCATAAAGCATGAAAGAGTTTTTCAGAGCATGACCTATTATCTTTATCCACCATCTTTTTCAGTATATTTGATAGATTCTTGTTAAAGGCTTCAATTTTTCCATTGGCCACTGCATGATACCGAGATTAATGATTGGATTTGATGTTGTATTCTTGATAAAACTTCTTCACCTTGGATGAACAGAAGTTGGTGCCATTTTCCGTCAAGATGGTATGAGGGACACCAAATCTGGTAAAGATGTTAGACTTGATGAAGCTAATAATGCTTTTATAACTAACTTGTTTGAGTGGTATTGCCTCTTCCCATTGGGAAAATAATTTTGTAGCAGTAGGAATATACTTAAACTTCTTGGCCGTAGCTGAAGGGTAAGGTCCCACCACATCCATTCCCCATGTGGAAAATGGCCATGTGTATTTAGCAGTTTGTAGAAACTATGGAGGTTGATGAATGAAGATGGTATGTACATGGAATTAATGACACTTCTTTGTGAAATCAACACAATATTGTATCATTGAAGTCCAAAAGTATCCAAGCCTTCGAATCTGATCAGACATTCTATGTCCAGACTGGTGGGCACCACAGACTCCTGCATGCACTTCTTTCTTGACAGCCATTGTCTCTTCTGCATCAATGCATCTGAAGAGAACTCCATCACAACCACACTTGTATAGAATTTTATCTAGGTTATCATGGCTATCATAATGAGTAAAATTGATCACACATCGCCATATTTGTTCTTTCCCGACTCTATCAGGTGGAAGTGTTCCATTTTGAAGGTATTCTCTGATAGGTGTCATCCATCATGTAGTATGACCATATGGTTTAGAGATGGGACTAATTTCATTGATTTCCTCTGTTCTGGCTTCAACATAAGGTGAAATTTTATGAAGGTGGGAAATACTGATGGTTGTCTCGTCCCGAATGGGATCTGCCAGAGCTGTGGCTATATTATCCAGTGCATCAGCATGATCATTTTTTGATCTTGGGACACAAGAAAATGTCGGTTTCAAAGGGAATTCCGCCATTAACTCTCTGACATAATCATATAAAGTTATTAGTTCTTCTTTTCTGATTGCATAATCCGCATTGAATTGTTTGACTACCTGGTCTAAATCACCTTTCACCTTTAAGTGATTCACTTGTTCTTGAAGCTCCAACTCTAATCCTGCAATAAGAGCTTGGTATTCAACTTTATTATTTGTACCGCCTCCCAAAAATGAGAATGAATAAGGTAACACTGCCTTTTCTAGATAAATGAGTACAATTCCTTAGCCACGTTTGTTGAATTTATGATTTTCCATTTTCATCCATGTTGGACTTCTGGAAGCACCATCAATGTACATTTCCCGTACCTGAAGACTATATTGAATAGAGAATACTTCCTCATCAAGATGTTCCATATCTGAAGATGATTCTTCCACTGAAGAGTGTTTAGCCCGGAAATCAGCCAGAACTTGGCCCTTTATTGACATTTGAGACACATACTGAATGTCGAACTACTGCAAAATAACCACCCACCTTGCCAAACATCATGTAAGCATTAGACAATTAAGGATGAATTTGAGCAGGTTATTGTGAGATACCAATTAGACCTCAGGATGTTGCAGGTAGTGTCTTAATTTCTGAACTGCAATGATTAATGCTAGGAAGCACTTCTCAATACTTGAATATCTGTTTTATGCTACAAGCATAGTCCGACTGAGATTGTAGAGACTGTTCTCATTCCCAACATCATTCTTCTGGGAAATAGAGGCACCCAATGATCGCTCTCAAGATGTCATATAGAGGATAAGTGGTATTCCTTCATCAGGTGGCATAAGTACCAGTGGAATCAAGAGGTATTTCATGGGAATATTGAATGCCTCTTGAAATTCTTCAGTCCACTGGTAAGTGACTCCCTTCTTCATCAATTTGGTGAAGGGTAAACTTTTTCCTGCCCAATTGGCGATGAAACGCCGAATATAGGCTAAATGTCCATGAAGTCCTCTTAACTCTTTAAATTTTAGAGGATGTGACATACCAAGGATTGACTTGGTCTTCTCAGGATCGACTTTAATACCACGATGGCATACAACAAAGCTGAGAAATTTCCTTGAGGTTACCCCAAAAGCACATATTAAAGGGGTTCATCTTCAAATTATGTTGTCGAAGCATACAAAATATGACATCCAAATCAGACAAGTGATTAGATCTTTGTTAGTATTTGACCATCAAATCGTCCACATAACATTAAAAAACTTTCCCTAAAAAGGTTTGAAGATACGATGCATGGCACACTGATATGTTGTACCTTCATTCTCTAGGCCAAAGGGCATTACCCGATAGCAAAAAACACCCTGAGGGGCTCTGAAGGCTGTAGATTCTTCATCTTCTGGAGACATTCAGATTTTATTATACCCAAAATATCCATCCATGAATGAAATTCCTTCATATACAGCGGTTTCATCAATTAAGAGTTCTATAATTGGTACTGGAAAATCATCCTTAGGACAATGCCGATTAAGATCTCTAAAATCAATGAAAACTCTAATTTTCCCATTCTTCTTTTTCACTAGGACAATATTTTCCAACCACATGGGATATTGAACTTCTCTGATGAAGTTATCTTTGATCATCTTATCCACTTCACCCTCAATTTTGGAAGCGTAGGTTGGGTGTGTTCTTCTAGCAGCTAGTTTGAATCCCCGATGTTCTTCTGAAAAACCCAAACAATGAGTGGAAGCTTTAGGATCAAGACCTAGCATCTCTGTAGAGATCCAATAAAATATGTCTCGATTTTTTTAAAAAAAATAACTATACATCTCTTTATCTTCAAGAGTCATAGCCGCACTAAATAAAGTGGGGCGTGGATCATCTTTATTACCCAGATTTACTTCTCTGAGTTCATCCATGGTAGTAGAGATACCTTCTTCAAATGTTGGAGGATCATCCATGAGATCTTCCTCTTCTTCTTCAACATGTTTTATTTACTCTGTTTCTATTTTCATAGTAGATGATGAGTCAATATTTTCATGATCAAAAGAGACATTAAAATTTTCACATAATGAAGAAGGGGCTTCCATTTCCAACCCAATTGATGATGAATGCTATTCATTGGGTAATAAAGAGGAAAAGATGGATTGAGAATTGACATCATCGTTAACCTCTAACATTAGTATAAATTCTTCTGGCCTGGTTGGTGAAGTATAGAGTTTCTGGATTTCAAAAGATAAAATGAAGACATCTCCATTTGAGCATTCATCATTGCTTTGTGGATCACCACTTTCTCCCATGCTGTCTGGATTGATTGTCGTGATTGAAATTATGGAGGATTCCATAAGAGTATTCTGATTTGGGTCTATCCTGTCAATTTGACTGATAGACAACACATAATCTATACTCACATGTGCTAATGGGCTTACTGGAATCTTTTCCAAACCATACGGAGCATTAACTTTGGTAATCTCCTTTGATGTGGATTACCCCTTTCCCTTCATGTGGTAGAATAATGCCTCAATGTGTTGAGATTCACATGTCTTAAATGGGTCCGTATCACTATACAATGTCCCAACATGACCATAGAAGCAATATTTGAGACATTTATGGTATGATGAAGAGATAGCCACATGTTGATGTATCTAGGGTCTTCCATGCAAGACATTGAAGGCTGAGTCTTGATCAACAACCATGAAATCTGAATTAGATACAAGATCTCCAAACTGAGTTCTAAGTGTAATCTCACCCAGTGGTTCTTGATCATTTTTATCATATCCTTGTAACATCATAGTTGAAGGAGATAAATTAGATTCCGTGAGGCCCAATCGACGTTGTGTACGAATGGGAATGAGGTTGACTCCTGAACTATTATCAATGAAAGCTCTTCGAATGTATAGGACATTGACCTTCCTAGATAAGTAAAAAGGTCTAATATGTCCAGGCACAACATCATCTTCATCTTTATCATTAAAAGATATTACTACATGGAATTATACAAGATTATTCTCTACATGGTAGACTTAAGCTGCTGTAATTTTAGTTTCAAACTCCCGAGGACATGAAAAAGCCTTGATGAGTGCCTCCCAAATATTCTTTGAAAAATTCAAGGAATCCAGAATTGATAACATGGACAGTACATGAGACAAGTGTTTCTATATATCATACTTTTGATCCAAAGTTCTTGGTTTCCCAATAGGAACATGTGGTTTAGCAGGTTCCTTGGAATTTGATGCTTTGGAACATGATGCATCTTGTACCGAGATAGGAGTTGGTAATACTCCTGTCTTTGGAAGATTAGACCGATTAGGTCTATTTACATTCTGAGAGGAATAAGATGGAACCTTCAACCGATCTTCCAGAATAATTGTTCCAGGACTGCGTCTACCTTGTGTGGAATAACTTTCTTGTTCTTGTTGAGATCGTTGAGGGCTCTACCATAAGATTCTGCCGCATACACAGTTCTAGTAGGGGTAGAATTGGAATAGTGGCCTCTGAAAGAACCATGTCATCGACTGTATCCTGAGCCTCTGGAAGTGCCTCTGATTCCTCTATTTGATAGAGGTAATTTGGGCTCATTAAAATCGAAACTTCATATGGCATATGGATCTATTAATTGAATCATATTAATATAACTGAAGATCAACTTTTCATCTGGTGAAGACTTTGCCTGATTAGCCTATTTAGGATGTTCGATTTGGTGGGGTGGTTCCAGTTGCATTGAAGTAGATGGCACAAAATCTACCAAAGTCAAATACAACATAGGCTTAGACACATACTCATCTTCTTCTGATTGTTCCTCTTTCTTGGAATTGTGTCGTTTCTTTGAGAATTTTCCCTCAGATGAAGAGGGTTTTACTGTGGCATTCATGGAAGAAGTCACAATTGGATTCTTCAATTGTGTTTGCAAAATAGCATGAGTTCAGTTGATCTTCTTTCTGACCAACCAATCATCATATTTTTCTGCATTTTTGTTCTTAAATTCTTGCCACTCTCCTTCCACCTCTGTAACTGTAGTAGTAACACATGCTACCTGATCTGAAGAATCATTCAGTTCTACTTGTCCCAAATCGACAATTTTTTGCAGGAGGTCATTGAAAACAAAACACCCCTGAATGGGATTCCCCAACATTTGATGAAACAATAAATAGTTGGGACAGTCTTCATCTCCTTCTTTGTTTTCCCTCTTGGGCCTTGGAAATTGAACCAATTTATTTTCTAGAGCCGAAATGAAATAACCGGGAACATGTTTATTTCGGAAAGAGTAAAATTTGATTTTCAAATCCTCAAATTGCTTTCGTCTTTGATCTCTTTGATCGTCTTGAAGAAAAGGCCACTGTTTTTGGCACTCAAGAGGTGGATCCCTTCGAGAAGATAATGGTTTTGAAGTAGAAGTAGGTACAGGTGCTTGTTTAAGCATAACTGTAGTAGTTTCTGCTTTACCCATTCTCCTTCCTAGAGTTGATGGTATTATACGATCATTATCCTGAGTCTTTATAAGAGAATCTTCAATCTGTTGAGCGATTGAGGCAAGGTCTTGAAACCATCCAGTTTATTTCACAGGGATCAGCGGTGTGCGCAACTCATCACATAAATTAGCCACACAGATTGGAAACAATTATTCTTGAGGGAGTGCTAATCTTAGGGAATATGTTAATCCCTTCCAGTGAGCATTGAAATATGAAACCCTTTTATTCTACCTTTTCTTAGAGTTTGTAAGATCAAAATTTTTTGTCTTTGGCAATGTTGAATTGAATTGAAGAAGAAATTGTTGATGAAGATCCTCCCACCCGGTAATTGACAGAGATTGCAATCTTGTGTACTAGACAAAAGCTGGTCCATGCAAGATTTGCATGAAGAATCTGAGTTTCAATGCTTCTTTATATTCCTAAGTTTCCTTCATAGGATCGCAACAAGACACGTAATGTGTCAAATGCTGTTCAGGATCGCCTGATCCATTGAAAATAGGGAATACAGGGTTCCCAAAACATGATGGGGGAGAGATTGAATCTACCCATTCAGGGTATGCTCTCTTTTCTGGGTGAACTCGTGCACGCTTCCCTTCCATAGTCTCTAATCGAGCTTCTAATGACTCAATGGTAGTTATTAACTTTTGAGAAAAATCTTGTTGAACATGGACTTTGGAAGGTGCCATAATTGGAGTCTGGATAGGTATGGTGGTTGGTACTGCAACAGATGGTAGCACCACCGATTTTTGTTGCACTTGACCCATAGGATTAATCCTGTGAGGGTGTACTGATAGAGGAGGATATTCAGGAATGATCTCAGTAGCTACAGAAAATCCCATGGATGACTGACTCCATCACGCTTAGGAGGAAGACTACCATGAAGTTTTTCTGCATTCAACCTTCACAATTACTTCATTTATTCCTCTTCCTGTGCAAATAATTTATCTAGTGAGAGCGATTGGCCTTCTCCAGAGGAAGGGTATTTAACATGGTTCATTCCTTTTCCCTTATTGGACACATTTCTTAGAGGGGGAAGTGGGTTAATTGAAGGATTACCTAGGTTCTGAGTAAGCCTTTGATTTCGTGTATGCACACCTTCTTCATATGTGTCTGTGCATACAACTTCTTGAGCAGTAAACTCTTCATCTGATCCATTTAAATGAGCCTCATCTGGTGAATCAGCAACAACAACATTGATGGCATTAATTGACGTATAACACATCACATCCCTTCTATCAGCATTTCTGTGTTATTGTCTTCTTTCATGTATTTGATTATACATTGCCTATTTTTGATTTGATCCCTGAAGAACTTCTTGACGAACCATAATTTGGAGGGAATCTCAGGATAATTTGGATCTTTGTTCCTCTTGAGGATTCTTCCCCAATTGAGAGAAGACTGACTTTATCTGAGGGAGGGATTGAGGATTCGAAAAAGTTCCCAGTCCGGTGGACTGGGGATGGTCCTTCTATCTTTTTTCAACTCCTCGAATCCTATTTGTTGATTTCGAGTGTTGAGTTAAAAGAGTCCCCAGTCTGGAAATCTGTGGTGGCTCTTGACATGCTATATCTGAGACTTTCTTGAATGATCTCCCGATCTTGCAAACCTTGGTCTGGAAATTAGCTGGATTCACAATCGACATCCACTTTTATCACCCAGTTCAAAAGTCTGTTGGTTGATTTCTGACACTTCTGTTGCTTGATGATGTGCTTTCCCCATACGAGAAGCCTATTCAATACACTTGTTTAATTAATTCAGGAGTAATTCAACAACATTTCATCAGTATTCTTGATTTTGAGAGGAACTAGTTGAAGCCTTTTCTTGGTCAATATTTTGACTACAATCAAAATCCATTGACTTTGGCTGGCTATGGGAAAAAAACATTGTATGAAACCATTTTCAGTAGGCTTTTCTGACTGGAGAGCACATTGAAATGTATTTCTCAATGAACAACCCATCTTATGACATGAATACCAAATGGGGAATTGGAAATTGAATCGTGCAATCTTCATAGTGTGCCAAGGAATGAACGTTGATGGGATCCCTATTGCTTTTCAGCCTTCATATATCGAGAGACTGATAGAGATGACAAATCAATCCAATGTTGTAACCCCTATATTATCTTAACATGATTTTCATATTCATTATAATATAATACTTTCTTTTTCAACTGATAAAGCATTTTACGTATGTTGAGACAAATATCATGAATTCCATCATCCGTCAACATCTCTGGAATGTCATACTGAGAGTCATCCAGAGGCCAAAACATGACCGAGACATCACCTTTCTCCAGTTGTTTTTTCATGTTCCGCATTTCCTATTTATAATTTAATGAAGATTCTTCTACTTGTATACCCAAGATTTGGTGCATTCTTGTTTCTTCATCAGATTCAACAAGACTGGTAGAGAATCCACTGACCAAACTGGAAGATGAATGACCAAGGGGTGGTTTGGAGAATGACCTACACCCGAGCCTATCTTCTAATTGAGAAAGTATTTCACTTGCTGATGGTAAAGCATGAGACATGACTGGCTTTACTTTTGCAAGTACCTCAAGATAAGAGGTCTTTCTCATCACTGAATTGTCTTTTGAAAAATTTTCTAGACAATGCGAATTACTAATGTGGAGAGGGATTTCGCAGATAAATTCATCATCATGGATAGGACCACCATGGTGGGTTACAGAAAAACATGAAACATTTTTCTCCTTGTTCTTCTGACCACACAGAGGGTTCTTGTGGAACTCATTTGAAGATGAAACTTTGAGATCGACCGATTTGTCATGAATCAAGACTTCATGAGGAAGTGTCTAGTGCATACCTTTAGAATTAATGTTCCCACTATTGGGAACCGAGAGTAGAATATTGAGTTGAAACAAATAGTTGTCTGAGGGCATCAAGAACTCCATCATCGAGTAAGGCCTTGTTACAAATTGGCCCTTAATTTATTTACTGTTCTAGGAAGGTCTTCTTCTTAGACGCCTTCTTACTCAATTTGTTAGTTGCGTGTGCTTTCTCAGGAGAAATGATCAGGCTAGGCTGATTATCTCTGCTCAAACTAGGTGTATGTGCCTGACGTGGTTGTCCATATGATATGAGTGAGTACGCCCCACAACCCTCTTAGACTAGAACAGATGTGTGTGTCTGCTCCAGAGTAAATTGTTGATGTGTCACTCCACTAGTAGGGATAGATTTATGTGTCTTTCCCTGAGATACAGCTGAAACTGTTATAATATCCTGGCAGGAATCTAGAATATGAGCATGGATTTTCTTCTACTCTTTCACCATTGATAGAATATGCTTGGTGACTTCAGTTGCCAGAATGGGGATATATGACCATTCTGTGCATGGAGTGGGTGTGTGTTCCTTCTCCTTTCCTCCTTTTCCTGTCAATGAATCCTGGAAGTACTCATGTGTGGGGGCAAAGAGTTGAGTATGCCTCTTATTTGTTGTTGGAGTTTCTGACTAACTTCTCCGAGTGCTACCAAACGAAACTATTGGTAAGCTTGATCCATACTAGTATGTGTATGTGCCTGCTGATTTCACTTCGCCGAACATGGTTGACGATCTTTATCATATGTAGTCAGATGAGCCTGCTAACTAGCTGATGATTTATAATCAGGTGTATGTTCCTGTCTATAGTACTCCGCCGGAATTGCCTGGCGTGATTGGCGTAATACTACCAGATGAGTTTATTGGACAAAGGATTTAAAACGGATAGGTGTGTGTACCTTATCATTACATTCCCCCATGTTAGGTTGGTGTACTTCTCGGGAGATGGTAGAGATGAGATCCTGCTCACTGTTGACTGGATTTTTCCACTGTCGATTCGTCTTGCCTACTTGGGTTTGAGGAACCTGAGCCGAATGCCTGGTGTTGATACCCTCATCATGTTGAGGGCACACTGCTGCATGAGCCTGGTGGCTATTGTTGATGGGAACCCTCGGGAAGGACTCATGTCTCCTTGAATTAAGGCCCTGAGGGACCTGCTCATTCACCACCTCAGAATATGGGAGTGAATGGTGATTGCGTTCTAGGGATAACGACCCTAAACGGTTGGAGATGGTAGTTAGCACCGCCTACTTCTTGATCGCTGGTCGTCGCTGTCCAGATGACCCGGGTGAATTGTTCACTTGAAGGGCTTGTCGATCTTCCTCCAGAGTTACAATGGTAACATTTTGATGGTACTCTTTAACCAGCGCATTTGATACCCATCATTGAAGACACTGAGTAGGTGATATTGGCCTCAGAGTGGATGATGATTCATCAGGTGTAGCAGCAAATGCATTCACAACAAGGGTTTTCACAGCAAAAGTATTCACAACAGTGAACATATGAAAATCGCTTCTTGTAATGCATAAGATCTTGGAAAAGAGTTACTTTTTGATACAACAAACATAATCAAGATACATTCAGCTTCTACATCTTTTGGATGAGCACATATGTTATTGATTGCTTTGTTGTACCTCTCATTTAGTTTAAATAGGTGCCTAACAAATAAGCAAAGAATAATTTTAACTTGGTTAGGGATTCACGTCAGGTTCACCATTTTTTGTTTCCTCTGGAATTGGGGATGACCTTTTTGATTTAAGGTTCAAACATTCCAATCGGTTTCTAACGGGTTTGTTCATAGAACCGGAAACATCCAATGATTCCATATCCTTTTGTACCTACTTTCCAAAGGTAGGTTCTCATTAGTTGTGATATGATGAGTCTTAGGAATTTTCATTGGTTGAGAGGATGGGAGGTCAGACTCATCACAGCATTTTTAGGGGAATTATTGTCTACTTCAGGACTCACCTTATAGATTTAAGTTATGATCATGAATCCTTTATTAAATTACCAAGTATAAAATGAGATTTCCATTAAATCTGAAAATCAATTATTGATATGTTGGAAATTTAAAGAATATTTTATATCTATTAGAGGTTCTTCATTGATATAGAATCATCTGTATTTGTTAGAGATTCTTAGTCAATGGTATCCATCAGTACATAAAATTCTCTTGGTAATTATGATAACCATACTGGTTTTAAAGCCACTTAGTGGGGACTTGATGTTTATTATCACTCAGAAGGAAATGGATTATTTCATAGTTAGGATCATAACCACGGATCGGCTACCAACATATCCTTTGTTTTGGAAATGGAATCAGAACTGACGTAGTTCGAGTAAGGGAGTATGATTTTTATGCATGATTGATGGCTCAAAGAAAGATTTCATGATTACTTTTACACTCTAAGCTTATGTGAGTCATGCTCGGTGTGAGAAACAAGAGGTATTGGTGAAACCAAAAAATTGTGCCACGAGAGATGCAATGATGTGGGGATTATGTATGTATGATTGCCCAAAATAGATGAGGATTAAGATATACATCAGGGAAGAAATCCAGGAACAAGGTCCATAAAGGTATATGTACTTCATGGAGATTTGGGTACTCTAACATGAGGATTACTCCTAAGGAAGATTCCCAAATTAGGAAGGGACTCATGATTGGGTTTTACTCCTGAGAAGGAATCCCAGATCAATATTTAGTTAAGAATAGTTAAGAGAAATTAAGATAGGGGCTTACTCCTAAGAAGGAAGCCCATGTTAAGGGACTTTTAAACTGGGGTTTATTCTTAAAGTGGAAACCGAGGATAAGAGAACCATGGTGGGGGCTTACTCCTGAGGAGGATGCCCATATTTGGGAACATTAAGACTGGGGCTTACTCCTGAGAAGGAATACCAGGTTAAGGGAATTATGACAGGGGCTTACTCCTAAGTAGGATGCCCAAATTAAGGGACTTGGGGCTTACTCTTGAAAAGGAGGCCCAAATTAATGAGAACATAGGGCCTACACCTAAAAAGGATGCCGAAATTAATAAGAATTTGGGATGGGGCTTACTCTTGAAAAGGAGGCCCATATTAATGATTCTCTCTTCTTAGAGGATGAGGTTGAATGAATGAACTCTCTAACTTTAGTGATATAAATATATATAAATCACTAGGTTTTAAGAGATGTTCCACCAAATACCTTTTAGATAAGGAATCCAACAATGAAATCAAGCCATGAATTGCATTGGAGAGAGCTTTGAAGGCTTAATCATGAATAGGAGAGGTGGATAGATGTAAGAGGGATGAAATAGGCAGGAAGGGCACCCCAAAAGAGAGGGGCACACAAGTCTGGGGGGTCGCACAAGTACTGCATGGGTGTGCAAGTCTTGGTCATGCAAGTATACTTGCGCGACACATATATACTTGGGAAACCCTTGACCAGTAGAGTAATACTTGGGCGATCCTTGACCAAATCCTTTAGAATTTTCCTGAGGTACTTCCAGAAGAGTGGGGCGCAAGTTTCAATGAGTAGGTAAGGAGGCGAGCAAGTATGTCCATTTCCCTTAAGGGTAAAACACTTAAGCGCACATGTGTTAGTTAAATCTAACACTTAGACCATATTCCTCTTTTTCAGACCTTTCATTATAGGTAAAGAATTACCATAGAAGTGTTCAGAAGACTTGAAGAAGAGACTTGGGCGTTTAGAGCTTTGTATCTGAATTCTAAAAAAATCCTCCATAAATGGGGGGCCCACTGGGGGTATTTATAGGTTGGAGGAGACCCTTGGCGATTTTCAAAGAGGACGCGCAAGTCACATGCATGTCCATTTGGTTGGCGCACAAGTATACTTGCATGACCATGATGGAACTTGCGCAACCTATGGGAAATGTTCTCCTTGTTCATCCCTTTCTCTTTTTTTGATGTTTATTCACAGGATGGATTTTCTTTATATGAGGTATTTCCCTTTTCATTTCATTTAGTCTCTTTGATGAAAAATGAGCATAAAAAATCATCATTTTAAAATCAAATCAGGAAATCATACCTCATGTATACATTTAAAACTTAAGTGCCTACCCATTCATACATGAGGATTTCATTTACATTTTTAGCACTAATGAAATCTAATTCTTCCCATACGTACATTATTTTTTCAACATCAATTGTGTGAGTATTTTCGTCTATCAACTTTGTATCCAAATGATCTTGAAATTATATTAACTGTGGATATATAATGGGTGGGGTGAAGGTGCTCTCAATATAACATTTCATTCGGTTTGTTAATCCTTGAGTTAATTTTGGGTAGATATTTTGTATCACCCCCATCTCTTTGACATTCTGTAAAAAAAATAATCGGTTCAGACCTTTTTTCATTAAATGTTAAAGGTACATCTTGAAAAATAAATTGGAAATAGATTCCGCCATGGCTAAAGTTTTTCTACAATAATTGATGGTCATGCGATGAATGTTCCAACGACTTGATCAAATATATGAATTTCATAATTGTCTTTTGGAATAGGTAGATCGACACTCAGATCATTGTCTACATTAATTGAAACTATGAAATGTCATTTTGGATGTTGTATATTGTGTAACATGTCGTTATGCATATTAAACACTGTATCACTCGCTACAAGGCGATAGGTAGGAGTTCATAGATATCAATCACAGTCATTTTCATCCTGTAGAATATTAGTACATGAATAGTATCAGTGACTATGTGATTCAAGTTTCACAGATACAATTATTAGAACTTTTAATACATTATCTATGTATGGTTTTTTGGGGGAAGGATCTCCTCAAAGATGGAGTGGTTGGGAAGGATCTTCTTGCATGGGTTATTTTTGAGTTGTTTTTTCTCATTGCCTCTCCCCCATAAAACTTTCTATCATCTATCTCTGGTATTGTAATTATTCTTGATAAATAACTTATTTTTCTTGCATCTTTTTCATTTCCTCAATTTGATCCACCACTTGTTTTTGTTTTTGAAAATATTTTCAGGTTGTCACCACAAAACATTCACCTCTAATGCAGTCACACTATTCCTGTTGCTTCATGACTTCTGAAAGGATGTCTTCTTATAGTGTGGGTGTTATTGATTCCTTTGACTATGTCATATAGAAAATATATGAAGATAAGTTGTCATTGTTATGTAATAGTGATTTGAGGAAATTCGTGATTATATTGTGTCATACTTACACATGTTTCCAAAACCTTTTGTGTGAATTCATCTATCAGTATCCCCCCATTATTTACACGATCCTCCTTCCAAATCACATGGAATAGGATGGATATGGATTTTTATTTTGATTAATCAATATGCATATAAATAGAGAAACTCGGTTTTTGGGTTGTTTTATGTCACAAAAAATTAGTACGATATATTTAAAAGACATACCATTTTTTATCAATTGAATCATACCCCATCCTTGCTTTATGATAGAGGTATGCCAGTTTTTTTTCATGTTCATTATTTTTAGCACTCAGTTGTTGTGTCATTATTAAAAAGCAGTCAATCAATGTGATGAATACATTAAACATCAAACAACATTTTACCAATCAAAATGTACCTAAAAATAATACTACCCATGATGGTTTCTAATGTATCCAATGCTTCATGGGATATAGTGTGTTCATAATGAAGAGGTGGGGGTGACTTGATTTTCCCATCAGCATCTCTACGCTTATATTTCGTTAAAATTATATGAAATCCTCTATGAATCCTTCCTACAAATCTTGAAACTTATTACTTGCGTGAGGCATCTACTATAAAAGAAACCTATAATGGATGATGTTTCTTAAGTAAATGTTTTAGTATTTTATTTTATTTTAATAAACTAAAAAATTATACCATAATGTTACTGTAATCTCTTCCCACATTATTGACTTAATCCCAATGAATACATGTTTCCATGACTGTACATCAATCGGTGTGTGTTGCCGAGTGACAATTCAAATGTTGATACTAAATATGGAATTTTTGGGTTTAACATGTTTTCCTAGGTTATTCCATAGAACCTCAAATTTGAGGCCTTTTTCTTTTTCCTCAAGGATTTTGGATGACACTATCAAAATACAGTGTTCTTGTTTTTTTTTGAATCTTTAGGGTTTCATTTACTACCATTTCCTTAGATGAATCTTGATTATGTTCCTCCAGAGTTCTAGCATCATCACAAGGACCAACAAAAACATTTTGAGAAACCTGTTGTACCTCAGCACTGGGACCAGCAACAACAGGTTTAGAATCCAGGTGATGCTCTGCACTGGGACCAATAGCAGTAGGTTGAGGGACCTGTTGCACCTCGAAATAGGGTGCATCAGTAGGTGAAGAAGTCATTATCTACAGAATTTCTTTAACATATAATTTCTGTTAAATAAAATAAAAATTGAATAAATAATAACATAACATAGCATAATGTATATTACAATAAACAAATAACCAGATTATTGAACTCTTTTTTTAACAGCTGATGAGATTTGACCCCACTATTGACTATGAAAATTTCTTCATTGTGGTCTCCTCTGACATAAAAAATGTTGTATATATTGCAACTAATGTGAAATGATTTCTAATTCCATATTAAAGTTCCATCATCCATTTATCATTCATATCACCCTTCAGTTGTTTTGGTTGATAACAGAACAATTTACCAATTTTAGTTAGCGGTGTCTAGAACATAAAATACTAGAATTACTTGTGATGGAATTATAAATTGTTTGTCTTTCTCCCATTCCATAGTAGAATAAAAATTAAAGAATCCCAATCCATTTATTTTATCAACACTCCTATTATCTACCCACATGAATTGAAAAATTGGCAATTTGAATTTTTATAATCCAACTCGCATATTTGTTTCAGGACGACAAAGTATGACATATTCGCATTAATTGGATTTCTCTCCTTAGCACTGGAAACTTGCATCGCATCAACAACACGTGTAACCCCACTATTCCTCACGTTACTGTCTTCAACATGTTTCTTAGTATTGAATTTATAACAATTAACTACATAAGCATTGTAATATAATGCATACACATTGGTACATCTGTCTAGACATCAAATTCATTCTGAAATTGAGTTCATATTTTCATCAAACTTCATAAAAATGTGGTCCTGAATAAATCGTATAAAGTATCGATTATGTGTATATAATGTCCAATTTTCAGCCTTATATTGAATCAAATGCCTAATAACTTCTTTGTGGGTTTGAACATATAGATCAAAGTCAAAAATGATAAACAAAATGGAAAGGTGGGCCTACTCCCAATCAGTAATATTGATTGTGAAAACCTCTCTTATAGAAATTAATTCACCCTCAAGCCACCTAGTGTGATGAGATTTTGGTAGCTCATCATTTTCCACACCAGACAAGTATTCGGTACATAAATCAATGTCTTCCTCAACAATATATTGCTCCGCAATACAACCCTAGGGCTGACATCAATTATTGGCATACCCTTTCAGAATCATCATATACCGTTCAATGGGGTACATCCATCTATAATGTACAGGTCCACATAGATCAATCTATCTCACTAAATAAACCATCAAATGAATCATCATATAGAAAAACTCTTGTAGGAAGAGCATTTCCAATTCACATAATATAATGACAATTTCTCTTTCCATAGGTTGATATTTCGCCGGGTCTATAACTTTGATGCATATATCATTGAATAAGAAATAGATCTTCAATAATGTATCGTAGACATTCATGTAAAAAATGAAATGTATAGCTATAGAAATTAGATCAGGCGTTAAAATTGAGTAGTCATGTGATTTTAGACCCATAAATATTAAATCGTTCATTGACACAATGTTCTTGATATTTCATGAATACCCCTCTAGAACCATTACGTCATTAATGAAGTTGAAAAACTGATATCTCTCCTATCAGGAAAGAGTGTATGTAGCCAGAGGAATAAATGTCCATGTTTCAACCTTCACCGGTGAAAAATCATCTTGTATTACCATCTCAACAATGTCCAATCTAGCTTTAGTTACATCCTTTGTTTTTTATGTTCATTGATAAATATGACTAGGACATTATTAGATAAATTTTTTCAACATGCATTACATCAAGAAAATGCCTAATATACAGAAAATTCCTATATGGTAATTCAAAAAAACTGATATCTTTTTCCAACTAGTTTTTTAAGTTATTTAGAAAACGTATCACCAAAAGTAGTGTACACATCATTTAATTTCACAAAATATTGATCACATGTTAGTTGAGACGGTGTTGTATGTTATTCAGAACTTTTTTCAAAAGATGTCATCCAAGATCTGTACTTATGTTATTGGGGTAGAAATTTGTGATGTCCTAGAAATTTTTTTTGCTGAATTTTTCTGCCTAATTTAATTTGTACCTTGTTCGCAAACACTACACCCTTGTGTTCCTTTAATTCTATATCCAAAAAAATTACCCTATGTAAAAAATTCATTTATCACCCTGTACAACATGGATTTCAAGGTGAAATCTTCATTGTTGTAAGCATCATACAACCTAACACCTGAGTCCTTAAATAATTTCAAATTCCTGATCAATGGTGACAAATAAACATCAATTTCATTACCCGATTGTTTTTGTCCTGATATAAGAATAGATAATAGTATGTACTTTTGTTTCATGCCTAACCATAGTGGTATGTTATAATTTACGGACATAATCTGACATGTACTATGACTAATGCTTTGAAAAAAAATGACACACCACATATGTAGATAAAGCATAATGAAGGTTTCTCGACTTATTTCTAAAATCATTATAATCATGATCAATTTCATTCCACAAAGTAGATTCTAATAGGTGACATAGTTTCCCATATTAAAATTTTTTATCTACTTGCCATGTCAATTTTCCTGTTGTTTCTTCACTTCCATATAGGTGCTTAAACCTTTTAATGATTGGAATGTACTATAAAAGATTTGTAGACCTAGAATCATCATTCTTGTATCTAGAAGCACAACACATTCATCATTATTTATGTGATTTTTGGTCCTTGTGAAGAAATATATAGTAATTTTGACAGGAGTGTATTATTTAAGAGGCCATAGCCATCGAGCATAGGATTAGTTTGGCATCGTATTTGGCTTGGGATCTTATTATATTCTTGAAGCATGTCACTCAAGAGAGCATGTAGGTCTATAAAACTGGCATCACTGCACTTATTGCCTTCTTTCAAATTATACAAATTTATTATGGCAGACATTGTTGTATATTTTGTGCAACTAACATAAAATGTATTTTTTCACAACTTTTTTACTTCTAAACCAATTTTTAGAAATCACAATGTTCATCTTCCACTATCCTTGTAATTTCCACAATAATATCTTCATAATCATTCCCACATGTAATCACATCCTACATATGATCATCTTCATTCTTTAAGCTTGTACTCATATTAGACGATCCAAAAAATGTCTTGTTAATCAAGACACTACCAACATTCCTTTTCCCCATGTTTACTGCAACATGTATAACATTGATCTATTTCATGATAGATCTAGTGTTCTTCCATCCCATCTAGATTAATTATTTATGAATACCAATAATGTAAAAATAGACAACGGATTTGAGAAGGGTCATATGGAAGATATTATGAAAACATGATAAACACTTTCACACCATCATCATACACTTTAGTCAACTAATTGTAATTCATCCATTCATTATTCATAATAATTCTAATGGATACTATAATATTAATATACAAAAAAATATTTACACAAAATATGATCAACATGTTATGAGAAGCCTTTGCACTAGGTTGTTTTTTGTATCCCACATGTGATCTATATGCATTGTTTTAAAATGGGTTTTTAGAGTTTCTCTAAAAACATTATATATATAGTCAGGAACTATGGAAGTAAACTAATAATTGAAGGTATGATTTTCAATAGATTTATTATGGGTGTAAGGATTCATTACATGTTTTGTTATGGTTATTTGACTAGGGTGTCCATAAAGTGTCTCATAGAGTCCCCTAGGAAAGTTTTTTTCTAGGATTCAGTGGGATTTCACTAGTAACAACGTGGTGGTACATTGAAATGGGTAACGTTTTGACTGATATTCCATGGTGGAAGAACTAGAACATTAAAAAAATGGAATGAAAATAATTTTAGCAACTGAAACACTATTCAATTTGAAAATCGTACCTACAATCGCAACACATACAAACCAAACAATCACAATTTCATATTTTACAAAGAATCCCTTATTAATTTTTTTAAAAATTTAGGGATTATCACATATGTTTTATCATCATGGGTGTTCATTAATAATTCAAGTGTTAGTCAATTACCAATTTTTATATTCAAATTTTCAACAGGAACTAACCAACATGCAATTCATTTTGTGTGTAATAAAGGTCCACCAATAGCCATGATTTTCAATGTGGCATTTAGCCCATAAAATTCACATTATAACCATCAATATAAAACAACAATAACATGAGAACAAGAGGAATCCAATGAGTAACATGAGAAAAATCACTTTGAGGGTGTCGTTCAGTGCGCGGCAGAGGTGCGTTCGCAATAGAGGAGAGATGCAAATCAGGGGAGAGATCCAAATAAAATGAAAATATTAAATGAGAAATCATATGTTATACCAATCCAAAATATGTCCAATGAGATTTATGAATGGGAAATGGAAAATTAAACATCATTGAATCTAATATAAGATGATCCATTGAACCCATTCATTCAAGGACACAATTGTTTCACTAAACACATAATCAGGTTCATGTTGATACCCATAACGATCTTGATCCAAGGAGCTTCCCACCATCGTAAATTCTTATTGTAACACATCATATAATAGTACAACAACCCACTGGGTTTGGTTTACTAATTAATAAACCTAAATACATATGCACAACCCCTCCAAAATTGAGTACTATTTGTCATATTTTATTCTAAATAAAATCAATCAAATCTCTACAGCTTATGAACAAGGCCCTAAAATGCTGAATTTCCCCAAAAAAGTCCCAGTCATACTTCAAAATGAACATGTGATACCCAATATAAAGTAACCATTTCCCTATATTGTCTTCAACATCTAATATTAGGTAAAACACTTCCAATACATTTCTTTACCGGATTATATCCTTGAATCATGTGAAGATGTAGATCCACCCCATAAATAATGCGATGATTGGGATTCACCCACAAAATCACATGAAGAATCATGATTTACTACATGAATCAAAATTGAATCACATCATGATTATCTGAATCATTATATAAACATATAAAATTTATATATTATATCATTTAAAATCAAAGTATGTTATAAATGTGGGACCAGATAAATCATATTCACTAACTCAATAACATACAAATTGTATATCAACCATCCAATTACTTGTCCCATTATACTAAATACCCTTATAACATGAGGGTCATACTTCCATTGTGAATGATCTATATGTTATGATAGATATTTAATATATGTGATAATAGTTTTCATACCTGCTCTCTATCAGGAAATATCTTATGCCACATATTCCCTAATCTGTGAAATATTATACCCATCACTGATTGAAAATCATCTGAAATGATGTCACACCCTCAACAACCATTCATTCAATCCCCAATAAATCTTTACCTTATAAAACATATCGAGCATTACCTCAACATTTTCAATCACCAAATATTTGTTTCTTCTCTAGATCCATGATCAATTATCCCAAGAAGCACCTATCTGGGATTAACTCGCAGATCAAACAAGACACTATATTTAAAGCCTTTGTGGCATATCCTCTACCATAGAATGAAATTTTATTTTTCATCAAAAACCCAATGAAATTGAGTCTAATATAATTTCTTCAACTCCATTGGACCTCATATCACTCATTACATTTCACTGACTTATTATTTATATGGGTACCATGCAAAACCAGTGTGTATCATTATCACCTCATCTAATTTAATTGGTGTTCAATATTGTACCACCTGATCAAATTACACGACTCATGATCCCACAAATAAAACACCATTTTATTATACTAAGGTACAATCTCCATGAGATTATATAATTAACATGACCTATAAACATGCCTATGTACACCTCATGCAACCGCACGATCCAGTCTCCATAATTGTGTTCAACAACCCTCGTTATTGATATAATGCACGACTAGATAGGTGTAAATATTTTTGATACCCAAAATTATCACCTAACATGGACTAAACTAAGTCCTATCACATCCATATTAGGATCACATGCCTAAACCAATGACCATGATCCCTGGAATGTCAATCATCAAAACTAAGAACCTCCATCACACTTTCCAAAAAGATTAACACTGTTCAAATTTCCATGAAAACCGCACTAATTTTTTTCCACTTGAATCATCTCAATATCACTTGTGTCCATCAGTAATGTAATATATACTTGAATAAGAAACACATCAATAAATACATAAGGCAAGGAATCATACTAATCATTCCCTAAAAACAAACCTTGATACCAAAAACATCGACACTCAAGGTTCCATTTTCAAAAATATTACAAGGAATCTCAATGTCTATAAAATCCCATGTAAATGAAATTACAAATATATTCCACATTCCCAATGTCTAAGTCATCACCATGTATATATCCCAGAAATGTTATGACACCACTTATGCTAATCAGGACTCAAAGAATATAAATTTTCATCATGTTTTTAAATAATACACATGCCTAGGCTAACCCCTAACTTATTTTTCCTTCATAAACTCATTTAATTTCATCCATATTACTAGAATCACTCAATGAATATAACTTTACATCAGAGGAAGTAGTGGAAGAGGTAGTGGAAGTGGAGGAATCAGGGGTGGAGGTAGTAGCAACGGAGGTAGCGGCGGGGGATGCAGCAGTGGTGGAGGTAGCGGCGGTAAGGCAGCGAACATGGAGGCAGCGGAGGTGGAGGGAGCGGCGGTAAGGCAGCGGACATGGAGGCAGCGGAGGTGGAGGTAGTGACAGTGAGGTAGTAGTGGCATAGGTATCCATGGTGGAGGTAGAGGCGAAGGCATCAGAGGTGAATGATAATGATGGTCATGGCAGAGGAGGAGTAAAAAGAAGCAGTAGTGGAGGAGGTGGAGGTGGAGGATGAGGGGTCACAGCGGTGGAGGGGTCAGGATCATCTTCCCCAAATTAATGAGTGCATGCAAGATATGAGGGGCATATTAGGGCTCTTTTATAAAAACTGAGGGATGCTTTATCAACTCTTTTTTAGTGCAGATAATGATAGACTATTTTCAGTGCTAAAAAAGAACTGATAAAGTATTTATTTATCAGTATTAAAATTAAAGGACTGATAAATAGGTGTTTTCTAAATGTATAATTTTTTTTAATTTTGTATATTATTATATATATATTTAAAATGATATATAAGGTATATATATTTATTTATTTATTAATAATTATAACTATAAATATTATATATTTATAAATATTCTAATATTCTTGAATATAAATATAATAATATTATATAAATTAATAATAAAAACATTTATCAGCGCTAATAATAGCACTGATAAATGTTCCATTTATCAGCACTAAAAAATCACAGATTAAAGCTACACATTTATCAGTTCTTGTTTTAGTGCTGATAAAGGCACGCCCCATTATCTTCGCTTTCTATTTAGTGCTAATAATGGGTAGCTCTAACCTTTCCCAGTTTTGTGGTAGTGGCACACAAAAAATATTAAAAATCATCATAACATAGGTAATGTAAATATTAGAAAGGGTATAATCACATTATTGACGGGGTTAATGAATAGAGTTAAAAATATATAATAAATATTTACCACAAGATAAACATTTTCGTATTGTAATATAATCAATTACCCCAAATAAAAAATTTAGCGATCATACCTAAATAATCATTGATTATAAATCTTAAATCAGGAATCACAAGATCAAAAAAGACAAGATCCAACAATCCCTAAGGATAACACAAAATATAATAATGTTTCACAAACATAATTATATAAATCATATCATTTTTTGATCAGAGATCACATTACTACATCGCATAAGATAACGGAACTATGGTAATGTTCATATCTCCAATAAGATAGTGGGTTAGGAATAGTTTTTATTTCATCCTATAAATATATGATCACAAATAACTTACTTCACAATGAATTCGATTGATATATAATATTGGCCTATCGTTATTCATAATTAAAGAAATGTATATGTGTTTCAAGAGGACAATAAATTATTCATATATTAATAATCACATAATTAATCAATCAAAAATATAAAGGAAAATTTATAGTATATATAAATATTTTGATATAAAATATATATAAATATGGTTGATGGTATCCTATGATAATATGGATAAGGAATAAAAAAGGATTTTTACATAGAATAAAAAAAATTTATATGATTATAAGATAAATAAAATTAAAAAGAATAAGAACAAACATTTTCCCAAATGCATTTTGAATTAATATTTATTATAAAATTATTGGAAAAAATGGAAATACATATTAATAATGAATAATGTTTATATGGACTGGGGAATGTGTTCACAGGGGAAACATTTCAAATTTATATTTTCATTTACGATATCTACATAGAAAAATAACGAAAACTCTAAAATATATTTTAGATGAAATTATAAAGTATATAAAATTACACGATGGAGAATTATGGATTCGTTGACTATATTTAATGTGTATGGGTGGGAAAATATTCATAACTATATCATCATCTAGGATTGGGAGGTCATTTTTATTAATAGATAAATGATAATTTAGGATGGAAGTTATCTATATTTTAACATTTTTGTTAGAGTTATAATGTCACGAAAATTGATACATGTCATAATTTTGGTATGCAACATAATTAGTAGTTAGGAAATATTTACATCAAATATATATATATATATATATATATTAAAAAAATTATTTGAAAAGTTTATATAGTTTATTGTTAATCATTTTATATTATATGTTTATGTATACAAGATGTTGTACACTAACAATACAATTGGAAATATTTTTAGTGAGTGACATCAAAAAATATTTCTTAATATTTCATTTATAATTCATAATAGAAATATTATAAATTTATTTACATTTTAATTCAAAATTATCCATTTTTAGGATATGTATAATATGTTGTTCGGTTATATTAGGTTGTGTTACGATTTGAAATTGGTGGGATATAATAATATAGAGGGCCTATATTAGTCAGTATTTGATGAGGATTCGTTACTATAGAAGACTTTGTCAAGTATTAATAAATTATAGGTGATAAGTATTGGTTAAAAATTAATGTTACTAATATATTAAAGCATTTCTATGAAGCTATATAGATATCGTTAACGGGAAATAATAAATTATTATCATACATTTTAGTAAAAAAATATTGTGAAAGGAATAAATCACATGATGTAACTATATTGGGGTCAAAAAAAGGGATGAAAGTGCAGGAATAATTTCTGATAATGAAGGATAATAATCTTTTTGATTACAATAGTTATCTCACACGTGTAATATATATGGTCTTTCATCCAGATTTTGATGATTATCCACCAGTCGATCCCCCCCCCCCTCAACAAAAAAAGACCTATAATTATTATTAACAATAAAACTATAGATAATTATTTTATTTCATCGCGGGATGTTTTATGTTATAATATGGCTATGATTGTTTTTATATTTTAACTATTTTTTTCAATGAAATATTAATTCAATAATAATTTAGTGAAAATATGTTTTTTTATTGATATTTAGTATACAAAACAATTAATACAGCCTCAAAAAAACATTGTCAGTAAATATTAATTCTATAATTTATATTTTCTTATGAAATATATTCATTATGAATTTTAATTTATTTGAAAAAATATTTCACGACAAACAATGTTTTAAATTCTATTTTAGATAAGTGTAAATATGGAAAATTTATGTGTAATGGATTAATTTCAATTCATACCCACTAATGATAAATTATAATAATGGAAAAATAATATTGTTTGTATAATCGTTCCATAAAAAATTCCTTAAATTTTTATTATTCCACTATAGGAAGTGGAATTATAACAACATATATTATGTTTCCCCACGTGTCAATATTTGTTAATAAAACTATAAAGTATGGTAAATTAGAAGGGAAATATATTTAAAGGAATACATTTCCTATGGTATCAGTATTGGATAATCTATGTTAGTTTTTATTCAATCCAAAATATGGTTTCTCGAGTATGGGGTTTTAGATGGGTTAGATGAAATTGATTAAAGCAGGAATGTTGTGATAAATATACATGTCATTCCATAATTTTCAGAATTAATTTCCATGAAATTGTTAGCATAAAATGTTTTTTTAAACATTTTTTAATTGAGCAACCATTATCTTTTCATGGTGGACCACATAATGAATTACTATGTTTTAGGTAAAAAATATTTTAATTTATCCTCTATATGAATAAATAATATACTTTCTTCATGATAGATGAACTTAATTAATATTATAATTTTTTTATAATTTTTGGGAACGTATGTTATCCTTGAGGTACTTGGTTTGGTAATATAATTAGTTTAATAGATTGAATTAATTTTTTCCAATTTCAATTATGTAATTCATTATCCTATATATAGGTCAAAATTTTTGTAAAATATTACTTTTTTAGGGGATAATTTATTCTTTCATTTTCAATACTCATTTGTAAACAAAATTTATGTTAACTTTTCTATTTTCTTGGTGATCAGATTGATACTTAAATACGAATTAAAAACTGTTATAAATATTTTAATAGTGTGTAAGTATGAAATGAAATAAGATGTAAATTAAATTAAATTTAAAAAATAATATGATTAATTAATTTGAAATGAATAAGTAGATTTTATGTGATTTATTAATGAAATTTTATTTAGAATTATAGAACATATAATAAATCAGATATTATTTTCATTTAAATAAGTGAAATATGTTTTCATTACTAATTATATAATGGATGCAGATTTTTTATTTTAAATAGAATTTCTATTTAGTTAAGACAGTTTGGAATAACTTTTTGGGTTCCATTAATTGAAATTGATATTTAGTGGATATTTTAGATATACATTGGATGAATAAAAATAGGAAACCAAATTTTATTGTATAGAACACGTCTAATTAAAGAATTATTTTCACAAAAATATTATTTTTAATTGGAAACTAATTGGATTGAGTTAGAAAGACAAATATTTGATCTTTAAAACATGTTTTTTACAAATGATAATTTCATAATTAATGATATTGTAAATTTATTAAATTGTTTTGGTTTGATATCCAGTAGCAATTAATGAATTAATTGTTCATGGAGTTTGCAAAAAATGATTTGAACTCTTTAGATTGACTTCATTCCAATTAATTGTGTTGGGTTTTTTATGAATATTATATAATATATTACATTTTCTATGAAAATAAATTTACAAGGTTTTATTAAAGAGTTTATATTTCCCAATGTTATAATGAGGACACTATATTTTCCAGGTATTTATAAAAGTTACTATTCAATAATTTTTTAGTTTTGAAACTACATAATTAACATTGTAAATATTGAAAAAATAGTCAAATTCAGAATAGGAAACATCTAGGTATCTTGAAAATCCCCTAATAATTATAATGTGTGTTTTTCATTATTAAAAAAATTATTATAATAAAGTGAATAAAATGAATAAATTATTTAATCAAAGTCAAACAAGGGGACATGGGGTTTTCATCTGAGATTATTAATGGAACCATATCAGAAAACAATATGTGTGTCTATAGAATTAATATATTGTGATTAATGTGAAGGGAAAAATTATTTTATAGGTGGGACATGATATAATGTTAATTTGAGGAAGTGGTTTTATTCAGTTTTGGATTCCTCTCAATGGTAAAATTGTTCTTTTTAAACTAGATATTTTCTATAATTTTTCTTATGAGCTTTATTCTTGGGATTTATGTTCACTTTTTAAATATGCATGATTTAATATGAAGTTGTTTGGATTTATATAATATATTTATTAATTGGGTTTACTAATTTTTTTAAATAAGTATTTTTATTTGGGAATTCCCTTTTTATACATTATTTGATAATCTATATTAGGGTAAATTGATAATCACTTCTCACTTTTAATCACTGTATTGTAATAATCAAGGAATATACATGAGGTTGTTGTATATTTTACTTATGTAAAATGATCATAATAGTGTTTTATTTTAAAAAAAAATTCACACGTGTTTTATTTCGTGGGATTATGATATTTGGTAATTAGTAATAATGAGTTAAGGGATCCAGAATAGATATGCATGTTGTATAAACAGGATTGGATACAATTACCATAAAAGAATTCAATGTTTTTGTATGAGTATAGGATTATTTTTTTCTATTTTAACAATTGACCTAGAGATATTAAATTAAGCATGAATAATGGTGTATTTTTTTTTATTTTATTCATTATTTGTTTTTTCACATAGTGAAATATGATATGAATGTGTGTGTAAATATTTTTATTTATAATTTTATTTAAAAAATTGATTTCCATTATGTGGTTAGATTATTAATAATATAATTAATTTTTATATTTTATTAATAATTTATTATTTAACTATAAAAAATGATGTGAATATAATAAATTTATTTGATAAATATTATTAGATTGATTGATATATGTATATGTCCAGAAGGTAATGATTTTTGTGATAACATTCCTAAAATCAAATATGTTAAAATATTAATCTGTGAATGATTTCTAGCGGCAATATTATAATAAAATTATTTTATATAACCCTTTGGAAAAAGGTAGTGTCAGATATATTTAGAGAGAGGAATATAATGGTCTATTATATACTTGATCCTCCTATATAAGTGTCAAAAATAAATGTTGAATTAATTCATACTAAAAAATCATTTTTTTCTTAAATTGGTGAATTGAAATTTCTATATATAAGTGGAGGTATTTTGTAATACCATGATATTTTAAAATAGGATCATCATGTTTAGTATCAAATAATAAAATAAACATAATATTAAATAGGAATGTAACCTCCAGATAATTCATGATATATTTTATTAAATTAAATCTCTTCTATAGATTTCAATGAAGACATTATCCAGATTTAACAAAACACAAAACTCTATTAAAATATATTTATTTATTCATAGCCATTATAACCCAGCCTCTAGGATGGTGGTTATGAATATTTATAACTAAATTTTAAAAATTATATTTTTAAACACGTTAAAAATGTATTCAATAGTCATATATTGATTATAAATATAAAAGGATCCATTTTAAAGAGAATGAAATGTTTTATAAAAATGATATATTTCAAAAGAATGGATCTGTTTCACATTAAAAAATTCATTTAAATTAAAATTTCATCACATCTAAATTTATTTTATAAAAAATAAACTCAATATTTGAATTAAAAAAGTAAATATTTTCTTTGGGTATGTTTTTTAATATTTTAACAATGTTCTAATTTTTTGATAAATTACAAAAACAATAGATTTGTATTGAATACATCCTTTGTTTTATTTTTTATGAAAATAAATAACATGTTAAATTATATTTAATTAAAACACATTTAAAATATAATAATATTTAACAAATTTTTGTTATTTAAATAAATTTCATGTTGAATATTTATATTAATTTTCTCCTTACAAAAAAACTATGTTGTCACATATTATGTTAAAATATATATTTAATTGTTTGATATATTTGAATTGAATTTTATAAAATGGATACCATATTAGCAATTAAAATATTTTTTAGTCTCTAATGTGGTTAACATAATTCTTTACCATAATTAATAATAAAAATAATAAAAAATATATATTCTGCTTAATTTAATAATGTGTTTACAAGGGGAAGTAAAACTCAGAAGTTAGGGGTTTAAAATATGAAAGTACAAATTATGTGAAAAATATTTAGACATTATAAAATTTTTTATAATGACCCATTTTGTAGTCTTTTGTAAAGATAATATAATGGGAATCACGTTATATTTTATCAACTTTTATTTGTGTCCTCCACAACACAAATAAAACGACACCATATCTTCTCCCCTCTTCAAACTTCCAGTAGTATTTTATAAGAACTATCCTATAAAAATCCATTTTGTTCATCTATAAATACATCATAGAGGTCTTATTTTTATTATTAATCCAATTATTGAAGGCTTCAGAAATGAACTTAATAAGTATTTCCAATGATGTGTAAAAATTATTGAACCTGCGTTTTTGTTTTATTTCTTTTTCCTCATACATAATAATTTATTAACCTATTACCACATAATTAGAAAATTATAAAAAATATAATTTTATTTTATTTTTATAATTCAATAACCCATATCCATTTCCACAACAATCAAATATTAGGCCTAACCATTGATCATCTGTATGGAAGATTATAACCAAATGGACTGATCTAATATGTTTTATGTCATCACCTTTAAAGGATGGATATAATTTTCGATTTAACATATTCCAATTATATTTGTGAAATTATTATACTTATTTAATTATAATGTAACATGTACTTTATTAATTTACATTCCGATATTTGTGTGATAATATCGTTGATTTGTAAGGAACACTGCCACCTTTCAAGTTGATTTGTTTCGTTTTTTAGTTAAACATTCTAGGGAATTTATTATAGTTAAATATAATGAATATATGAGATAATTATGACCTAAAAATACTTCTAGAATTATAATATCACAGCTATTTTATTACCATTTAATATTTTTTATAAAAATATTGTCGCTTTTGTGTATGTGTGGAGTTCCTCCTCCACGAAGAAATGTGTTATGCTATACATTTAATTCATAATGGAATTTTAATAAGGATTAATTTGATCATTATAATTTATTTATATGTAAAAATAATCATTCTATAAATGATGATTAATATTTATTTATTTTTCAATCAATTTGTCAAAAATTATATATATCATTCATTTTTACTTAATACCTACCATCCCCATCAACAATGTAATCCATTTTCAATCTCAAAATGAATTATAATTATCTAAATTAATATATAAATATTATATATTTATATATAATATTTATATCAATTTTAATATTCTGGAGGTGATGTAACCATGATAACATTCAACGTAACAAAATTAATGAGCTAAATCACATAGGAAGTGATGTAATTAGCACCTGAAACAATTATTTCATCTATTATTATTTAATAAACTAGTGATTAATGTTTAGAAGTAAGTAAAATTAGGTATAAGATATATGATAATGGTTCTATAATTGAATTTTAATAAACCAATGTTTATTATATAATAATAAATGACACATACGAAAGATGTGAAGCCTAAGAGAAAGGTTTTTCATCATAATTTTACATCTGTGACATGTACACTATATTAACCACATAATACAATGTGTGGTACAGTGAACCTGTCATTTTATTACATGACTATTACATCAATTTTAGGAAAAAAATATAAATTTGTTATAATAAATAATCAAAAGGTTTAGTGTTTTGTGAAATTGGACACCTAAATAACATGAAAATAATAAAAAATTAGCATTTAATAGAAAACATATTCTTTTTCCCTTTCAATATCACATTCTACTTAATACGTGTACTCTCATAAGGATATACATTAATGAAAATGGGTGATTTAATAGCATAGTAAAAGGATGCATAAGGGGTATGAATCAACAGAAAATGAGTGAGAATACTAATAATCATTATAACATAATCATTGGATCATCATACACATCATGAGGAAAAAATTTATAATGCCATGGAATGTGGAATTTCATAAAAATGAAACCTCATTTCATAGTTTTCAAATAACACATATTTTGTTACACAAAACAACCATCAAGTTCACGTATAAAAGATGTGAATAATCATTAAATAATCATTAAAAAAATTCAACATGTTCATACATAATACAAAATTCCTCATGTAAGAAATCGCATTACCCAATGCATTTGAGGACTTTAATGTTCTGCTATCAACCATCACATGAAAACATTTACATAATTATGAATGAAACATGGAGTGTATATCAATAAAATTCATGATGTAACCCATGTATAGAAGAATATTTTTAAATGATTTCATAAATAATTATTTCAGTAAAAATTATTGTGTTCCAAATTATAAAAGATAAAATAAAATATTTGGTATGTGACTCATCATATTTTAGAGAATAAAAAATTACTCAAAATGTGTCAAGATTAGTTTTGAAATATTCTATTCTTTTTGAAAATATTTTACTCCTTTAAAAAATTGGATTGGAAACATATATATCTCAAAAAAAGAAATGGATGTTGTAACGCCCCGACTCCAGTTACCCAGAGTCGGTGCATTATTACATAACATTGGCATGATCACAAAAAAGATCAAGTCTCGAATGACCGATTAGTTTAGTAGCCTTGGAAACACTAGAAACATTCATAAAATTTTACATTACATCGTAAAAAACATCTTGTCTTCGTATGCCCTCATACTATCCCTACAGGTCATTCATAAATTACTTCTTTATAATCCTGGAAAAAATAAAACATTAAAAGGGGTGAGCTAAAATGCTCAGTAAGGATAACATTATAGCAGATGCTTTCATAGATAAGCAGAAACACTTAAGGCAGTTTATAACTAAAACAAAATCCTTTTAAACTTGAACTTCAACATAGTATGGAAAAAGTAAAATGAAATAATTCCATTTACTTATTCCCATGAATATTATACTAATCGAATAATCACATGCAATATCAATAACCACTTTCATAATGATAGAATGCATAATGCCAGACTATCATAACCACATAGCCAAGGCCTCGTGCCAAGACAAAAATAAAATTTCTCCAAGGCCTTGTGCCAAGACACTAGTTTGTATCATGAGACCTACCGATGAATCGAGGATCTATAGCGAGCTCCACCCGTCACTTATTAAGTCCAATTAATTCCTCATATGAACATTTTTAGACATAACATAAACATTCGTATTAAATCTAGCTTACGAAATGTCAATACTTTAACCACAAACCATGACTGGTATAAAAATATCACATCCACAGTCAATCATAACTCATTCGATACAATATTAAAGATTGTATTGTATCACATTAACCTCAATCAAGAATAATGATGTATATTTACATAGATGAAAATAATCATGAAAACAATTTTAGAGAAATATCCCCCTTTTTCTTGAAATCATTTAAAAGTCAAACAATTTTTCAAGAAGCCATTTAAAAATAGATTTTTGAATCAAAGTATCCCATACAAATTTGAATCTTTTAAAAGGAGTTTTAATTTTAAAACATTAATGTCCATATAAATAAATCCTTAAAACAATTTTTAAAACATGGACATTAATGAGCATGATTTAGAAGAATAAGTCTTTAAAACATTTAAAATTGGTATTTTAGTTAGAGTTTCTGCCCAAGAGATAGACACTTGAATAAAAATAATTGAGGTAATCAAAATATTTTAATATCATGATAATAAAGGGATTCATGATATACTATGTCAATGTACATTATATACACCACATAAAAGTGATTTGGTGTATATCAACAATGAAGTCTCAATGTAATGTAAATTGAGATGAAATCTCTCATAAAGGTCATACCCTTAGGTTAAGGATAAATCAACGACATATTTATGTGTGAAAAATATAAATACACTAAATATGATTGGATATTCAGTGTAAAACAATCAAAGAACATTCACACATAATCTTGTAAAAACAACACCAATGAATTGGATGTTTAACTCAAAAAATGAAGATTGATTTAAAATTACTCTTATCAAATTCATATCGATGACATGAGAAATTATCAATGGAGTGATTATGTGTATCCAAAGTATATCCATAGAAAAGGGGAGTGGAAATTATGACATAAGAAAATGAATAGTGATTCCACACATAATCTTGGAGTAAAATAATCAATGGAGTTTGTGTAAAGCCAAATAAATGGGAATTAAAATTTCAAATTCCCTTATCGATTTGATAACTTATGAAAAATACACCCATGAAATAGGATCATAAAATGATGATGTAAGTACCAATAAATTAAAGTATATTACACAATGAATACAATCACGGGCAGTAAACATACACCACATGTAATAAATAAGTGTTGAACAATGGAATTCTCACAGAATTAAAAGTGAGATAAGAAACCCATTACTTTGTACTTTTTCTTTGGTCGACGGTAGGTTAACCTCCATTATAATGGTGAAATAATTTTTATTTAATTATAAAAGAATAATATGCATTAATATGATATCATATATTATCTTTTAACATTGATTTGTTAATAATATCTTAGAATTATCATCATTTCGGGTGTTAACGGGTTCATTTTACTTTATATGCTTTATTATGTGAGACATATTTTTTATTAATGGGATGTATATTATTCATATCAAGAAAGATATCAAGTCCTTAAATATTATTTTTAATCATCAAATGAGAATTATACTTGAATGGATACGATGGAGAATTAATCTCATCGCGTTCGTGGAGACAGTAGTCCGTACGTACGCACGAGCGACAATATCATTCTTTTGATATTATATAATTGGATGTTATATCATATATACAGAATAATTATCATGTTACATTTATTATTTAAATGAATTACACATCATTATTATACCCATCCAAATAATAATTTATTGAATAACAATTTCACCACGACGTGGAGACGGTATGTCGAACGTACACATGTATGGGGACATGTTATTCAAAGGATGGATAGAATACTGAATATGGTTGTACCATATTTATAATAACATCACAGTATATATGTGATACTAGAGTTAATATTTTAGAATGGTAACAATAAATAAAGAAGAAGTGGAAGAAGTAAGGAACTTGGAAAAGGGGGTGAAATCATTACCTCTTCTTCGGGTTCTTCCTTTTGATTTGATCAAAATGGCTCCTTAGGTTGGCTTTCTGATAAAAATAAGTCCTATAGGTTGTATTGAGGGATTGTTAGAGAGTATTTGGGCAGGGTTTGTCTGAAAAAAAAGGCTTTGAAGGTCTGAAGAAATGAGAAGGAGGAGTTCCCTTTTATAAGAGGGGTGAGGGGCACCTTTGGAAAAGCTAGATATATTAATTTATAATAAATTAATATTGAGTTTATAATGTCTCCAAAGATTATTATTAAATGGTTAAGGTGGGTATAGGTCGAAAAACATTCAACCAATAGAATCTAGATAGGTTTGGGTTACTATATTAACCATATATTTTATTTTTAACTCTTAGTTAATTAGTTTGAGATTTACCATGCCACTTTGTATTTTCATATTATATAGTTAATAAACTTACTATGTACATCCCAGAGACCCAAAGTTGTCCCTCAATGATACACCTATCATGATATAAGTCTCTTGGCCGAACCTTAGATTTTTAAGAATTTAATATCAATTAATAATATAGTATTTGTTTTAAAAACTCTTTTATGTCAATTTTGACACCATTCAATAGTTGATTTTTGTGAAACTCATTACAGAATTATTACTTAGAAAAAGTCAATTAAATCAATCCATATATGTCATATGATCCTAGAAAATTAGTGTAATCCATAAAAAGTTTCAAATTATATTTATTTGGGTATTTATAATATCAATTATTCTAATTTTCACTATTATGGTAATTACTACATCATCATTGTGTCATATATAAATTAACTTATTTAATGTCTAAAATTATAAATAAAATATAATTATGTACTAAATTTTATTAGATTTCTAATTAATATTTAAAATAGAATATATCTTATGTTTATCCATATATTAAAAATGTTTTAGTAAATAAACTTTTATTTTAACTCTTTTAACTCTTCTTTGAATTAAATAATAATAAATGACCTAATCTAATCCAAGTGGACATAAATGATAATATTTTATTCCTAAGGGTTTTTTGGTCGATATACACTTGTCCAATAGAATTAGGACATGTGTTAGGGTAATATTAATATCATTCTTACCCTTAATTACTCTATTTACTTTTAACCGTGGTAAATAAAAGTAAAAAGTTACTCTTTACCAAAAATTATTTTCATCTCATTGAACCACATTTTACTTCTTGATATTAACTGTGTCTCTCGGATTTTCGAAATTCCAATCATAGAAGTTGTAAAATTTAGTTTTATGAAAAAATCAGTTTTTTAACTACCACTTAGTAGTTTCACTATTCATCAAAAATTGATGTTTTTTAGAAATATGCCAAAATTTCACCCTAAGCTATAATTGATATTCCAAATTAAAAAATGATGTCTATATTACAAAATTACAAAAATATATGTTTCATTAATTAATTTTATAAATAATTCCCGCTGTCATAACAAATAACGTGTTTTTAAGAAACAATATATATCAAAAGATTGACAATTGTTTATGTCCAATTTCAGTGTGAAATTAAATCTAATGAACACCATTGGATAAAATGGTAAAAATATATTCTAATTATACTTTGAAACCACTCAATAATATAATATATCACTATAAATTATTTTGATTAAAAAAACTTTTAAGTATTTTTCACTATTCATAAAAATTGGAAGTTCTCAGAAAATACCTAAAATTCATCTTAGGATAATTTCGATATTACAAAACCAAAAATGAAGTACATTTTTAAATATAAAATATATATAATTTTAAAAAGTAGGGATTACTATTCATAACAGCTAGTTTGATTGGTTGTGGTGTGTTAGAACTCGATGTTGCGTACAACACATGCTATCGCATTATTCAAAGAGAAGCATACCGTAGAAGCTTGGGGTGTTACATTCTACCCTCCAATAAATTGCATCCTCACAATTTTTAGAATTGTGCTTGGGAATATAATGGAACACCCGACATTGTAAAAAAGGAGTAAATAAAACTATCACTTCAAAAGAACGAAAGAGAGGTATAAAGGTCAACCAAGATAACCCATACTCGGATTCCATGTAGGAAAACGTGGATATGGATGATAAACTATGTTTCAAGTTCTCATGGAGAGGGATAGAAATCATGATCAGCAGATAGTTAACAATAAGAAAATCACAAACTTATGTTGGGACAAACGGTCCTTATTCTCCCAGTAGGAAAAGTAAACGTACCACATTTTTTGTTTTATGTTACATTACATAAGGACGAGGAATTCATTTATGATATTGACTAAGAGAATAAAGAGATATAATTACTTTTTTAAATAGAGTTTCATTATTTAATAATTTTTTACCACTAACTCATTTTATTGAACAATGAGTTTTCAAGAAGACATGGTGAAAATGAAAGAGCTTGAATAAACCTCTATAGAAATACATGATCCATGTAGGATAAACTATATATTTACCTTGTCTTTAGAGATTAATCAAAACCAAAATGGTTAGTATAATATCTGATGACCCCCCAAATGGATATTCCATTATAGAAAAAAACACTAATCTTAATTTTTAAAATTAAACCATCAATACCCCAAAGTTAAATAAATACCATTCAATAATCAATTGTCCATACTATCCTTTAATATAATCCAAACTAATATTGAAACCCAAAACTTATTAGAATGTAGTCTTACGCATTAAATTGTATCTCCAAATGACATTAATTACTCTTAAAGTCATATACTTAAAAGTAATTAACCTAATCATTTCCATAAATAACCTAAATCACTATAAATCCATAATAAAAACATAGATAAAAATCCACCATTACTCCTCAAATGAAATCCCATACTACTCTATTTTCCTTTGGCATATAGTGTTCACAACAAAGCGAACAACTTCCAAAATAACATTTATCAATTAATCACCAAATAATTTTACTATACTATGGGTATTAATTTGATAAGACATAAGATCCCAAATAAAATAATTATTGATCAATAAAATCATTTAACTAAAAATAATGGTCACACTAACCAAGGACTTCCCGTAGTCCAGTTGTTGGTGATAAATCCCACTCGCACTTTGGTTGTGGGTTCAATTCTCACAGCTTTGTCCGACGTGACAGGTTGTCACACGGTCTATGTGTTGTCCTTTTTCAAAATCTATATTTTATAACATTACCAAAATGAGATAAATTCGTCAAAATACCATAACATAATTTAACCACAAATGTTATATCATACCTTACATTTTCATTCCAAATTATAATAACATGTAATTCTCTTAAACCCCAATGATCATATAAAACCAAATGGTTATTTATAACTATATTCACAAGTGAAAAGATAATTATTTCTCAAATATCATTCTCACATGGAAAACTGCAGGGTTAAAAATATAGGAGAAAATTATTCCAAAGTAAACCCATCAACAAGGAGCACTAATAATTTTTAAACATTTTTCCAACCATTTATTTCCACATACCTTCTTCTTTGACCAATAAAATATCCTATAGAATATGGCATTCACTCGGGTAATGGCTAGGTCCCCAACATTTACGAAAAATAACTATAAATGGACTCTTTGGACCATTTTTATCTTATTCCATAGTACTCTTCATTTTTCTTTGGAAATTATTCACTTTATGCCCTTCCTTTCCACATTTAAATAATTTCTTTGTCCTGTTGAGACACATTCACGAGTGTCTCCTACCAAATTTCTTGCATGATGGAAATTGAGGGTTCTTTTTTCCATGGTCTCCATTGTTGGATCTCTTATCATTCATCAGCTTTCTCTTCTTTTTTGAGTTCGGGAATTGGTTAATATATATATTCTTGATCATATTTTTAGAAAATTGATTTGGCATAAAGATGATATCTTTTACGCCAATCAAAAATCCTTTTGGTTTCTCATTTCCACCACCATTCCCACCTTTTACATAATTCTCAAAGTCACTATGACTTCCATGGAATCCAACCATTGACTAAAACCAGAAATCATTGTGTGAGTAACAGTAGTCATAAAATCATTTAGAGATATACATGACACCATATTCTCAATTTGAAACACATTAGGATTTACCAAGGTTATTTACTCTCATCTTATATATATAATACTTCAAATCGGTTTGTAATGAAAATGTCAATTATCCTAAGTATATCCCTCGGGAGTGTCGTAACCAAGAGTGCAACAAGGCATGTTTTTGTGCACCAGTTCCCATTTGAGTCTAGCTCAAAGCGGTGTTTTCGGGTTTTACCCCTCGGTAGATCTGTGCCAGAGCCGCCTCTACCTGCTCGTATCCAGACAGGTATGTATTGCTCAGAAAACTCACAAAGTCTCTAAAATACCAAAATTCTAGGAAGTTCTTCTATACTAATCCTCAATGTTCATCTTAGGTATACGTGCTCTAATAAGAGTTTATCTAAATCTAGCTTCCAAGGTTTGTACTAAACTTCCAATGATACCAACTGTAACACCCTGACTCTAGTTACCCAGTGTCGGTGTATTATTACATAACATTAGAATGATCACAAGAAAGATCAAGTCTCGAAAGAAAGACTAGTTTATAAGCCTTGGAAAGACTATATACATTCATAAAATTTTACATTACATCATAAAAAACATCTTTTCTTCATATCCCCTCATACTATCCATGAAGGTCATTCATAAATTACTTCTTAATAATCCTGGGAAAAATAAAACATTGAAAGGGGTGAGCTCAGATGCTCAGTAGGGATAACATTATAGTAGATGCTTTCATAGATAATCATAAACACATAAGGTAGTTTATAACTAAAACAAAATCCTTTTAAACTTGAACTTCAACATAGTATGGAAAAAGTAAAATGAAATAATTCCATTTACTTATTCACATGGATATTATACTAATAAAATAATCACATGAAATATCAATAACCACTTTCATAATGATGGAATGCATAATGCCAGACTATCATAACCACATATCCAAGGCCTCGTGCCAAGACTAAAAATAAGATTTTGCCAAGGCCTTGTGCTAAGACACTAGTTTTTCTCATGATACCTACCGATGAATCGAGGAGCTATAGAGGGATCCACCCATCACTTATTAAGTCCAATGCATTCCTCATATGAACAGGTTTAAACATAACATAGACATTCGTATTGAAATTAGCATACGAAATGTCAATAATTTAACCACAAACCATGAATGGTATAAAAATAGCACATCCACAGCAAAGCATAACTCATTCGATACAGTATGAAAGATTGTATTGTATTACATTAACCTCAATCAAGAATAATTAAGTATAGTGACATAGATGAAAATAATCATCAAAACTATTTGAGAGAAATATCCCTCTTTTTCTTGAAATCATTTAAAAGTCAAACTATTTGTCAAGAAGCCATTTAAAAATAGATTTTTGAATCAAATTTTCCCATACCACTTTGCGACTTTTAAAAGGAGTTTTAATTTTAAAACATTAATGTCCATATAAATAAATCCTTAAAACAATTTTTAAAACATGGACATTAATGATCAAGATTTAGTAGAATAAGTCTTTAAACCATTTAAAAATGGTATTTTAGTTAGTGTTTATAACCAAGAGAGAGACAATTGAATACAAATAATTGAGGTAATCAAAATATTTTAATATCATGAGAATAATGGAATTCATGATATACTATGTCAAAGTACATTATATACACCACATAAAAGTGATTTGGTGTATATCAACAAAGAAGTCTCAATGGAATGTAAATGGAGATGAAATCTCTCATAAAGGTCGTACCCTTAGGTTAAGGATAAATCAATGACATAGTTATGTGTGAAAAATATAAATACACTAAATATGATTGGATATTCATTGTAATAAAATCAAAGAATATTCACACATAATCTTGTAAAAACAACACCAATGAATTGGATGTTTAACTCAAAAAATGGAGAATGATTTAAAATTACTCTTATCAAATTCATATCGATGACTTGAGAAATTATCAATGGAGTGATTATTTGTATCAAAAGTATATCCACTGAAAAGGGGAGTGGAAATTATGACATAAGAAAATGAATAGTGATTCCACACATAATCTCGGAGTAAAATAATCAATGGTGTTTGCGTAAAGCCAAATAAATGGGAATTGAAATTTCAAATTCCCTTATCGATTTGATAACTTCTGAAACATATACTGATGAAATAAAGATCATAAAATTATGATGTAAATACCCATAAATTAAAATATATTACACAATGAATACAATTATGGGCAGTAAACATACACCACATGTAATAAATAAGTGGTGAACAATGGAATTCTCACGGAATTAAAAGTGAGATAAGAAATCCCTTACTTTGTACTTTTTCCTTGGTTGACGATAGGTTAACCTCCTGTATAATGGTGAAATAATTGTTATTTAACTATACATGAATCATATTCATTAATATGATATCATACATGATCTTTTAACATTGATTTTTTAATAATATCTTAGAATTGTCATCATTTCAGGTGTTAACGGGTTCATTTTACTTTATATTCTTTATTATCTGAGCAATATTTATTATTAATAGGATGTATATTATTTATATAAAGAGTGATATCAAGTCCTTAAATATTTTTTTTAATCATCAAATGAGAATTATACTTTAATGGATATGATGGAGAATGAATCTCATCGTGTTCGTGGAGACGGTAGTCCGTACATACGCACGAGCGACACTATCATTCATTTGATATTATATAATTGGATGTTATATCATATATAATGAATCATTATCATGTTACATATATTATTTACATGAATTACACATCATAATTATACCCATCCAAATAATAATTTATTGAATAACAATTACACCACAACGTGGAGACGGTAAGTCGTACGTACGCACGTATGGTGACATGTTATTCAAAGGATGGATAGAATACTGAATACAGTTGTACCATATTTATAATAAAATCAAAAAATATATATGATACTGTAGTTATTATTTTATAATGGTAAAAACAAAGGAAGAAGAAGTGGAAGAAGAAATGAACTTGGAAAAGGGTGGTGAAATCATTACCTCTTCTCCGGGTTCTTCCTTTTGATTTGATCAAAATGGCTCCTTAGGTTAGCTTTCTGATAAAACTATGGCCTATAGGTTGTAGTGAGGGATGTTGAGAGAGTATTTGGGCAGGTTTTGGATGAACAAAAAGGCTTTTAAGGTGTGATGAAATGAGAAGGAGGAGTGCCCTTTTATAAGAGGGGTGAGGGGCACCTTTGGAAAGGCTAGAAATATTAATTTATAATAAATTCATATTCCGTTTCTAATGGCTCCAAAGTTGATTATTCAATGTTTAACGTGGGTATAAATCGAAAACCATTCAAACAATATAATTTAGACAGGTTTGGGTTACTATATTACCCTTATATTTTTTTTATAACTCTTAGTTAATTAGTTTGACATTTACTATACCTCTTTCTATTTTTATATTATATAGATAATAAACATACTATATACATACAAGAGACCCCAAAGTGGTCCATTAAGGATAAAACTTTCATGATATAAGTCTCTTGGCCGAACCATTGATTTTTAATAATTTAATATCAATTAATAATATAGTATTTGTTTTAAAAACTCTTTTATGTCAATTTTAACACCGTTCAATAGTTGATTTTTGTGAAACTAATAACAGATTGATTACTTCTAAAAAAGTCAATTAATGCAATCCTAATATGTCATATTATCCTAGAAAATTATTTTAATTCATAAAAAGTCTCAAATTTTATTTATTTGGTTTTCTATAATATCAATTAATCTAATTTTTCTCAATTATGGTAATTACTACATCATCATTGTGTCATATATAAATTAAATTATTTAAATTCTAAAAATTATAAATAAAATACCATTATGTAGGAAATTTTATTAAAATTCTAATTAATTTTTAAAATATAATATATATAATGTATAAAACTATATTAAAAATGTTTTAGTAAATAAACTTTGATTTTAACTCTTTTAACTCTTCTTTGAATTAAATAATAATAAATGTCCTAATCTAATCCAAGTGGACCTAAATGATAATATTTTATTCCTAAGGTTGTTTTTGGTCGACATACACTTGTACAATAGAATTATTACATGTGTTAGGGTAATATTAATAACATTTTTACGCTTAATTACCCTATTTACTTTTAATCGTGGTAAATAAAAGTAAAAAGTTACTATTCACAAAAAATTATTTTTATCTCATTGAACAACATTTTACTTCTTGATATTAACCGTGTCTCTCAGATTTTTGAAATTCCAAAAAAAGAAGTGGTAAAATTATGTTTTAGGAAAAATTCAGTTTTTTAACTACCACTTAGTAGTTTCACTATTCATCAAAAATTAAAGTTTTTAAGAAATATGCCAAAATTTCCCCCTAAGCTATAATTGATATTCCAAATTTAAAAATGGTGTCTATTTTAAAAAATTACAATCATATATGTTGCATTAAATAATTTTATAATTAATTCCCGCTTTCACAACAAATAGCGTGTTTTTAAGAAACAATATATATCAAAAGATTGACAATTGTTTATTTCTAATTTCAATGTAAAATTAATTCCAATGAACACCATTGATTGAAATGGAAAAAATATATTCTATTTATACTTTTAAACCACTCAATAATATAATTTATCACTATAAATTATTTTGATTAAAAAAGTTGTTTTTAAGTATTTTTCACTATTCATTAAAATGGGAAGTTCTCAGAAAAATACCAAAAATTCATCTTAGGATATTTTCGATATTCCGAAACCACAAATGAAGTCCATTTTGAAATATAAAATATATATAATTTAAAAAAGTAGGTATTACTATTCATAACGACTAGTTTTATTGGTTGTGGTGTGTTAGAACTCGATGTTGCGTACAACACATGCTATCACATTATTCAAAGAGAAGCTTAACATAAGAGGTTGGGGTGTTACAGATGTGACAAGAAAATATATTTTAGGAATATTGATTTAATATCCTAAATGAAATTTTTTTTAAAAAAATGAATACCCTATAGAGGGAAGGTTGAGTTCAAGATCACCCGAACATTATGTCTGAATGCATTCTAGGCATACACTTAATACACAAGAAAATGATATTATACTAATAAATTACTCAATTCAGAAACTTTTATACATGTCTTTTATTTAGTATAATTTTATTAATATCATGTATGGCTATATTGATGAGTTATATTGATTAGTATTATTGTTCCTAGAGTGCACATTTTCCTGGTTTCATGGATAGTTTACTTGTGTATAAATATGGGATTTCATGTGATATGGGAATTATTCCCTTTAATAGAATATATATTGGATTAATGAACTTCAATGTGAATAAATTTTATCATATATCTTTTGGATGTTTGGTTTGATATTGATTCATTTCACAAAACATCACTGATAAAGGTTTTGATTATTTTGGCTGTTTTTCAATCATCATGACCTGGGTTTGTTTTATGATTTAATATTAAGTATATATAATTCATCAATAATATGAAAAAAAACTTATAATATTCATTTTTAAATATTGGTTAACCATTTCAATTTTTATATAATTGGAATTTATGGTGTTAATGAAAATAAAAACTCCTCATCTATGAAGGTAGTAAATCGAAACATGAAGGATGATAATTCCATTTTCAGAATAATTGTAGCTGAAAATAGATTTTATGTTGGATATTCCATGAAAACAATATAATTATGTTATATATATGATACTAGATTTATCATGAATCTTTTTATAAGGGATGTGAAGATATGATATTAAAATTGAAGAAATTAATTGAGATGAATGAGGAATTTACCTCTTCGATGTCATCTCCTTGAGAACCTCCCTAAAGAACATGAGATTGGTATTTTTTTTAGATCATAAGATATTTTATTGGTGTAAAAGTCTTGGTATGGTAATTGGGTAGCAATTATAATGTCTACAAGGCATATGCTATTTGAGGAGAATAGGTGGTGAGGGTTGTATTTATAGAGGAACGAGTTGGGTGTTTTCATTATAATATTAATTAGTTTATAATTTTAGGAAAACAATTTCAATAGTGATTATTATTTTGAGTATATAATGTAAATGGATTTTTGGAGTTATAATTTTGGGTGATTACAAAAGATACACATCTTTCATGACTCAAAAATCCCTATATTTTACTTAACATAAAATATTGTATTTCACTATTGAAAAAAATTCAATAATTTTACATAAAACCAAATAATTCACCCTAATAAGTTCTAGAAATATAGTTATCAAAAAATTACTACATGTTATGAAAAATGTTACTAAATATGATCACTTCAATTTTAAAATTTCAATAATAATTTATTCAAAAAATATTGATTTTAATATTATAAAAATTGGCTCAGTAAAAAATTAATTAATGTCTCATAAAATTATAATATGACTCTAGAAAAACAAAAAAAAAATTAATATTCTATTTTATGAGATTAAATTCTAGTTATATCATTGCATTATTTTCAAAATTGTAAATAATCAATGATGCTTTTAAAAAAACCCATAATTTTACATTTTATAAAATTTTATTTACTTATTCCAAGATATAATTATATCATATTCCAATTATTAAAAATCATAAATTATATTTGTACTTTTAGTGGGGAATTTGAAATTTTATATGCCAAAATTACTATTCCTAATTGTCAAATTACTATTTCATTTTAAATTATGATAAGATCCTTAATTTCAATAAATACAAATTATTTCATTTATTTATTAGAATAATTATTATATTGAGTTGTATATGAAATGTATGTGTTTTATTCTATGTGACATAATTTATAAGAAGGAAAATTCTATTGATAATATTTTGTGTCATTACATTCTTCCCCCTTATGAAATTTTACCCTAAAATCAACATTTTATATACTATGTTGAACATTATTATGCGGATTTCTACACTATTTTCTCCCCTATTCTCATTTATATTCATTATAATTATAATTATTCAATAGAATTTCTTCTATGTGAGTCATCTTGTTGCTTATGACATCTTTGTACAGTCCCAAATGTTCTTCATGTGGTCTTTATTCGATTGTTAATTCGCCAATTGTACAACCTCCATATTTTCTATATGTCAAGGTCAATTATGTACATCCTCATGACCGATAATGTAACACGTCATGAACATGATTTATATTTTTATAATTTTCACCTGATATTTCATTTCTAATATGTGATAAAAGATCCAAATAAGGCCAATGATCCTTGGGTAATCTTTCATTTCAGTCCAAACCACATGAATCTATTCCATGGTGATATTCAAAGGAAGAATATTTCCCAAAATAACACTATAAATTCCATCAATGATTGTCAGTATAGTTCATTTTCAAACTCTGAGAAGATTCTTTATGTTGTGGGATTACATCGATTTTCATCATTGTCTCACACATAAGATATGGACCATGAAGCTTTTTTTCCAACATCTTCCCAACAAGTATGAGTTTTACATATCTTCCCAATAACATCATCATATGTATCAATTTGACTACTTTAGTGGAAGATATTTTATTATGTGAACTACAGTAATGATGGGTGATAATCCCATCGACCATTGAATTCCACTGATTATGCACCTAGCAAGTACTATAGTGTCATAATAGTCCTTTTCAGTTCGTCTATCTTTTTGGTGTTGATAATACATGGTAAAATTCAATTCAGTACTCAAATAATATTGAAGACTTCTCGATTGATTATATGTAAACCATAGATCATGATCAATGATGGTTGAATGTTGAACCCCATGTAGCCTCACAAATTTCATCACATATATCATGGATTTTTTTCCTGAGAGGAATATTCCCAATTAAAGGTAATGTGGGAAGTCTTAGTGATTCTGTCCATCACAACCCATATCATATTGTTTACAATGGATGTATTTTAGAGACCACTGAAAAAGTATAGAGAGACTTTCTCCTATATTCTAAACATTTTTTAAAATGGTTTCATCATCCCCCTAAAATTTTGTTGCACCAATTAAACATGCTAACATACCAAACATCTTTAGATAAACAATTCAATATACTTCTTCAATTTTTCCAACCAAAAGTGTTCTCAAGGATCATAATACACATTGGTAGATACCATAATTATATTAGAAGATAATATATGTCAATTATTAAATAGATTCTTATGTATATATGGTGATTAATAAACACAATGTCTAGTTCCACATTGTCTCATAATATCCCCATCGATGTGGAATTCTTGTGTCTTCCCTTCCATTAATTATATTACCTAATTTATAGTTCAATATCATCTCTTACCACCTCAATTATATTATATTGGATTGACGGTTGTGAAATCATTTGAGAATGGTACTATGCATCACCTCTCATTATGATTTCTATTTCCATCTGATTTATTTCTATAAAGATAATATCTTTCTCAATATGCATCATGGATAGAGTAATAGGTAATTTTAGACTAAGATAATGAGATACCATGTTTTCATTCCTATTATGATAGTGAATTGACCAACCATAGTCCTTCATAAGATTTTAATATCACCATTGACATATTATGTGATCTTTTTATTTCTGAATATATAATTTTGTCTATTGTGATTTTCATATATGTTACATTTCTCAACATAAAGTTAGTTATAGTAGAAATTCATGGAACAAATCGACGTTTTTTCTCCATATCATTCATCAGTTAGTTATGTTCAAGAATATTAAATTTATCTAAGGTGTAGTCTAACGCTGTACCATTCATCAGAATTAAAAACCCCATGAATGTTTTCTAAGATTCACTATATGTCACAAAAAATAATCAAATTTTTTTGAGTGTGTGTAAAGGTGATGTTATTAGACCCTTATTTTTCTCCCAAAACCTTTACTCACATTCTTTCACCAAATCATACTTTAACCCTTTCCTTGTTAATTTAATTAGAAGCAAAATAAATCATGAGAAATATCTCACAAAATGTCATTATTACCATGTAATTCCTAGAAAAATGCTGAATTCCATGACACAGTTGGGTCTGCATTATTCCTCAATAACCCTTGTTATTTAATGGTCTATAAAAATTCGTTCCAATGCGACCACATTGTGTTGGAATGATAAATTATACATAAAAAATGACACATGGTAAACATGAAATCCAATTGTTTACATCCTTAATGTCACCAGTATGATACAAATATGTTTCTCATGTTATTCCTTTCACTTATAGAAGATGGGAATATATTTCAGAAACACTAGAAAAATTTTTTTACATACACCCTAATGAATATATTAATAAAATCAATAATGATTTAACTGTAAAAAGTAAGTCTAAATTGTATCACTATAAATTCATACTTCCCATTCCTTATACAGAATGACGACTTTTGAATATCGTCATTATTGATTATAATTTGATGATACATAGAAATCATCCATTGAGAAGTAATGGGAACCTCATATTTGATATAAGACCATATCAATCATTGGATGAGGTTTGTTTTTCATTTATGTGATCTAGTATAATAATTGGTAATCAATAAAAATCCACATTTATACATCCATTATCTTTACGAAGATATCTAGTTCACCATAAGGTGATGTTTGTAGGGAATATAACCCCTTTTCCAAAATTATGTTGGAGGTTTTTCATTAACATCTCTAGTTTGATATGTTCCATAATATAGGGATGCTTTGACATAAGAATGGTTCAATGTAGAATTTTTATTAGGAACTCCACCTCATGATGGGAGGTAATTTGGAGTTACTCATTGGGAAAAAAAATTTTATATTACCATACAAGGGGATTGTACTCCAAGATTATTTATCTCTTTGAATCAACAATTGGAGTGTGGTATGTTTATTTTTAGGGCATTAAAAAACTCAACATTGTGTAATTTTTTAAAGGAGATTTACAGTATTCATTTAATAGTAAAGAATCATGGGATAATATGGAATATTAAATTATATTTTATTCTCCAAACAATTGATTTATTCTATATATAATAATATCCAATAAATTCATAGTAAAAAATATAATTCCACTAAGGGATGCACTAAAAGATTCACTTGACAAATATTCCCAAATACACTAATAAAACAAGAGTAAAACACTTCGGTTGTAAATATTTCATAGTAGGTCTATCTATGAATATCTCTAATTAATGTTATTAGGGATTTTATTGAACAAATTAACCAATAATTAATGAATTATAGGAATTCATAAACCCATTGTAAAATAATAATTTTTTCAGTAATGAGTGAATTGAATGTGTACCTTGTTTGCATTAATTTTCATGCTCCACATCAGTAGTAGAGATGGTATAATACTTCCCTTATTTATTAGGATTTTTTGGATGATGATGTTGTTAATAATTAATGATTTGAGGTTTTGATAATTGGATTGCATAGTATCCTTACTCACTTTAGTTAAATCATTGAACCATATATTACTATTTCCATTCCTTCATCATGTTGGCCGACTTATTCGTGTCTCTTTGACATTTATGATTTTGGTGGACTCATCTCCCACACTTGAATAATATTCCCATCTAACTGAAGAAAATATCATGATATTTATTCCAAAATTTTTGACATGTCTATGGTTGGATCATATTTCCTCATTTTTCATTTTATCAAACAACTTGATAATCCATTATTTCATTGTCATTCTAATATTCATGGGACCATTACTTAAAAACTATCTCAAATTCAATATAACCTATATCATCTTCTGCATATCTCCAAAATTTTCATAACACTAGATCATTTAGAAGGAGTGGTTTTATAAAAATAATGAATATATCTATTTTATATCATTTTTTACAACAAAACTTGGAAGGTATAACATGTAAGACATGTTGTGAAACAACCCAATCCAACCAATTATCGTGATATTGTTTTCTTTGGGCCTACCCGAAATGTTTTTTTATTCCATGAAATCATTACCTCAAGTATCCCCTAACCATGAGAATCATGATGGTAGAGGTATCCACTACACCATATAAAGAGTATCATTAAGATCCTCCTTATTTAATGTGGGATTACAATATTCCCACACACCATATTTTCCCAGCGTTTAGAATAGAACTTCGAATGGAAACTATCTCTCATACAATTTGTAATGACCCAATCTGTCCCATGATCATGGTAGTTTCCACATAGGGCCTAGCCTGAATTATTTTTCATTCCCTAGTATATTTCCCATAGGAATACCATTATAAAATGCCTCATCATCAAAGCGGTATCCACACAACCTTATAAGGGGGTGCTTTGTGCTCCTCCACCATGGATGTGGAATTAATATAATACTCTACCATATAATGGATGTTAAAAATTCTACTAGACCATGTGTTCATAGGATGTGATAGAGAGGATATTAGGGCCCTCTAAGTGATGGAATATGGAAATACAGCATCGATGGAGGAGGACCATAAAACACCACTTTATAAGGTGGTGCGGATACCTATCCAACCAAAATGACTTTTCCACGGTGATTCCTAATGGAAAGAGCCCAGTGAATGAAAAACCATGCGGGTTGGGACCAAAGTAGAAAATAAAATGATCATGGGACGTTCTAGCATATTACATGTGAAACAGTAATTATTATCCTTGATTTATTCACCAAACAATTTCATCATCTTTATATATTCTCTATCCATAATTCTAAGATGTTTTTATGGAAATAATTTATAAAAAATATATTTCATAATACTCCCCACTCTATATTTCTTATTTCACCCTTGGGATTGATGTTTTAATCAACATAGACCCTTAATCGAACACTCTATCTAAATGAAAAACAGATATAGTCACCTTATCTTTCTTATAATAGTGGATAAAAAATATCTTCTCCAATGAGATATCCCTTTATACCTAAAATTAGTGAATCAACATATCCACTAAATTGTGGTGGTATTTGGGACATAATGTATAAAATGAAAATCTATTTCTTCTTATATTAAGAATGAATTTCCATAATTTTAGGTTATTTTTCATAGCCTAAGAAAAATGGGAAACCATATCCATATGTTTTTGAACTCCACCTCCAATTGAATTAGGTATATCATTGTGAAAATAATTTCATTGTCCCTTGCAAGGGTTGTTGGACTAGTTTCTCCCAATTCCCACCATTTTATAAAATATAAAATATTTAAAAAATAATCTAGGACAAAAAATCAGGAATAATTTATCATTTTACATAATTAACACTTTAGGAATATCTTATGGGATCCATACATAAGAATATTTATAAAAAAATTTCATATTCACAATAATATCTAATTTATTTTCACTAAAATTATACAATCAAAATTAAACAATTAACTAAAAGGTGACATGATACAAACTATAGTGACCTTTTCTTCTACATACATGAGTATTACATCAATTTTAAGATAGAAAAAAAAAATTCAACTATCCAGGATGCAATGGTTTAGCATAGAATTATTTTTGGAACATACTCATCATGGGAAATTATTAATCATATAAAATTATTAGAATTAATATTCCTTATCCCATTAAAACCCACATTCCCTATTGTAAATGTAGTAACTCAAGGATCTATAGCAACGTAGAGGGGTGGGGTAAAATCCCATGAGGGGATGAATAAGGGGTATGGATCAATAAAATTTGAGTGGGAATAATCATAATCATAATAAGATAAGCATTATATTAATATCAAAATAATCATCGAAACATCCAATAAATTAATGTAATAATTCCATGATTAAAAATGAATCAACATGTTTTAATAGTAAAATACCATACATATTTGTCAACAAATCTAAAATAATGTTCTAGTATAAAATCTATTCATAATCATAACATCATCACTGTGAAAAAAATTTCCACATATTCACTCATAATTATCATTATCTCACGAGATACAGAATGCTACCCAATTTATTGAAGGGTTATATAATTTTGGGCTCACCCATCAAATCATATATTTATATAATCCAACATACCACATAAAACCAATTTCAATCATAGTGATGAAGTAATAAATGTATAGTATAGGGTTTAATAAGAAAATAATTAATCATAATTTCATAATATTTTTTGTGTTCCATAAGGTAAATGGTAAAATGGAATATTTTATATAGGAATCGTCATTTTTTATCTAAGTATAAATAACTAGAGAAGAGTCACGATGTTTGTTGTAATGTAGGTTTTTATTGATTTTTTTTATAAAATTAGACTGAAAACATTTAAATATAATTAAATAAAATGGGAGAAGAATGAAATTATATTTTTAGGAATATTATAAGAAACTTCATAATGAAATTTGGTATTAAAGTGAAATAACCCAATACACATGAGTTGGGTTCAAGATTCTCATTACCTTATGCGTGAATTCCTTATTAACTTTCACTTAATATCATGGAATATAATATTAGATTCATTAATTATATAATTAAGAACATATTATATAATTATTATATTAAATATATATTTATTAAGTTAATTTATGTCAATTTTTATGAGTTATTGTTTTTAATATCGTTATTATTTGAGTGTTGTTTTTCATGGTTTCTTGGTTGGTTTAAATTTGTTTAATTATGAAATTTCATTTGAAAAGTGATTAATTATAAAAAATGGAAATTAAATATTAATAATGAAATTTTAAAATATTAAATTTTATGATATATTATATGTTTTTTGGTATGATAAATATTCATTAAGAAAATTATAATGAAAAATGTTTAGATTATATTGGCGTTTTTTCGATCATCAAAAAACAGTTTTTTTATTATTTAATATTATGTATATATATTAGTTATAGAAGATGAAAAAGTAATAATACACATTTTAAAATTTTATTTATCTATTTTAATGGTTATATAAATATCCTAGAATTTGGTAATAGAAATCTAAGACTCATCATCCACAAAGATGGTGATGCAATACATCATAGTTGATGATTTACTTTTCTGAATAAAACAAGGAGATAAATGAATGCATGATGAATATAAAATAAATATAAAATAAAATTATATTGTATATATGATACCTATTATATAATGAAACCTTATATTGAGGAGTTTAGTATAGGATAATAGAATAAATAAAATTAAAAGGAAATAATTTAGGATTTTTTGTTTTGAATTCTGTCTCTTTGAGAACCCCCAATATGCATATTAGTTTGGTATTTTGTTGATAAAAAAATTTTAAGATGGTTAATATGATTGGGATTAAAATTATGATAAAAATAAAACTGATAAATGGTTTTTAAGATGTTAGGATAAGAGGTATTGATGGGTGGTATTTATATAGTGCGGAGATGTGTGTTTATTTTTATTATATACAATACTATATTATTTTGGTTCTAGAATAAAAATAGTGTCAATAACTATGACCAAATACAGTAAATGCTTCATAAGAGTATAATAGAATGAGTTATTATATCATACAAACATCATCCATGACAAAAAAAATTCATCTTTTTAGATTATATCAAAAATTACAATATTTCATTATTTAGAAATAAATCCACTATAATATGAAAATCTAAAAAATCCACCCTAACCTGGTTTTGATGTGTATATTTCAAAAATGGACTCCATTGATTGATAATTATTTAATTAATATTATAACCAATTTTATGAAACTTTGAAAAAATAATTGAGATATCATAAAATTATCATATAATCATGACACAGAAAAAATATATTTTATAAATATATTTTAAGAAAATAAATTTTCATTTAAATAATTATATTATTTATTAAAATTTTAATAGTCTGTTATGTTTTAAAAAATATCAAAGCTTAGTTTACCATTTATAAAACTTTTATTGACTTATAACTTGATATAATTACATAATATTATAATTTCTAAGATTTATAAAAAATTTTTATAATTTCATTAGTGTGGTTATTATTCTATTGTTGGGATGTTTATTTCTAATGGTCATATTAGTATTCCAATGGCCAGGTTTGCACTGTATCGATATGGGATCCCTAATTTGTATGAATACCACTTATATATATATATAATACTAATGTTCTTATTGACTACCCTATGTGATGAATGTGTTTTATAGAATGTGACATAATTTATAATAAGATAAATTTTTTTGATAAAATATTGGGTAGTTACCCTGATGAAAATAACTCATAATTTATGAACCTTTTTTACACATGGTATTTTTTGTATTTGATGATATTATTTCGTTCATTGGGATAATGATACCAGGTATACAAATTTGGTAATGGATTATTTTACAATATCATCATTAATTGAGAAATTTTTATTTATCTCTCCCTAATAGAAATTATTCAACAATTCTATCGTAAAATAAATTTTTTTATCCTCTAGTTTTTATTGAAATGTTTCATTTATTAGAAACATTATACAAATATTTTATTCACATACTTATTAGAATAATGTATTAAGAAAAAACCAAACTATTGCTATTTTTTTCAAAAATCAATTTTTTTCACTAAACATCATTTTTTATGAAAAAAAGTGTTTTTAAACATATTGAAATGATTTATTAATAAATTTTATCCAATTATATTTTTTGTGAAATATATTGAAAATTTTTTTAATCTATTTGTTAAGATAATATATATTTGGATTTTATCAAAAATGTGAAAGGAAAATTTGTTTTACATTGGGAGGAATGAATTGAATTTTACCCCATTAGGACAAATCAATGAATAAAAGAAAATTCTATATTTTTTAATAGTTTGTTTAAGTTAAAGTCATTTTGAAGATATTCTTTGAACTATTTAAATAATTATCTTCAAATAAAGATTTTTTATTTACTAAAAAATGTTTTATTGACATTTATATTGTATTTTAATACGTCCATGACATAAACTGTCAATTTTAATATGATACAGATGGTATATGTTGTATTTATATCATCCTAATTATTTCATTGAATGTTTCATGATATGTTGGATGAATTATGTATAATTATACTAGCATTCACCATATCAATCTGGATGGTTTTTTATGGGTATTTTATGGGGAAAAATCATGATATCATTTTTTCTATATGAATCATTATATTAATTATGATATAATTCTTTCATGTGGGGAAGGAACTAGTATTTATATGTGAATAGTGGGGTAATTATATATATAGACCCTGGATGCATCCATAGGTCTCATGAGACAAACTAGTTATAAAAAATTAGTTGGGTTTCTACCCATAGATTAAAAATAAATTATAGATGGTCTTGAATGTATGTTTCAAAAGTATAACAGTATGTATTACCTCACTATGAGATAATTTATTGATTTACTTATGATTATTTGATATGTTAGAATATACATGGATATGATTCAACCTCATTTTCTTATTTATATGAATTTTTAAAATCATCATTTACATCGGCCACATTATGCTCAGTTTGATGATAAAGTGGCATTAGAATCTCCTCACTAAAACATAATTATGTTATTCCGATATGAGAATATATTTTGGTAAAAGTGCATTAACTATTTTTAAAATTTATTTCCAAAAAAATAATTTTTCACTATACTATGGGTAAAAAATCTATCATTATATGTTATTACAATAGATAAAATTGTTTTCTTTCAATTATAGTAATACACATAGATAATATATATGTTGGTGAAAATACATAATAATATATTTCTATGAAAAAATTTTCTATTGGAAATATTATAATGAACATTAGTTACCAATACCTATAATTAAAATCTTTTCATAATTAATATCATAAATATCATATTATGTATTTCTATTTAAATATTTATGGAAAAGAATTTATATTATATTTATAAAACTATCATATTTAATAAACCTATTTTAGTTATCCTACCATAGATGATTTTATAACATGTTATGTTTTATAAAAATAATAATCATATTAATAATGGAAATTAATAAAAATTAATCAATACATACTTGAGTTTATTGATTCCTAAAAAGATGATAAAAAACAAAAAACCCAACATCCAGTTGTACCCCCAAACCACCACCAGCCCCTCCCAAATAAAAAAATATCATCTCTACTCCTAAATACAATCATTTTTTACCTTATAAAAGATCAATCACCCCACCAATGTCGGCCATTAGAATCACAAAGTCATGTCATATCCATTACCAGTAAGGAACTTCGAGTCACTGTTATTTCAAACACTTCATCTCTAAGATCTTCACCACAGATAAGCAAACAAGGTATCCAAAAATTAGTTGGAAAATATATTTTAATGAATTGAAACCCTAATAGAAATTAATGAAAATATAAAAAAGTTGATACGTATAGAATTGATATTTTTCCTCCATAATCTCTATTAACATGTCAAAAATAAAATCATCTCCAGTACTAGTGATGAAACATGTGTCGATGTTATGCCACATCCTTCAACTCTAAGATCGACACCACACATCCAATGCACATAGCCACAAATCCATGAATAATATATAAATTATTTGAAACAAAAATATAAATAAATAAATTCTTAAAAAAATGAAACTATAAAATAACATTCATTTCTATTGAACATGATTATGACATTCCAAAAATGTAGTACCTAGATAAAAAGAAAATAAAAATTAAAATACAACAATTTATTTAAAAATAATAGAATTAGAAATAGTTTTTAAATAATAAATTTCATTGTACCGATGACATCACACTCTTCTAATTATATGGTAATTACATTATAAATTTCCTATCTTCCTACAATCATCTCTAAGAACATGAATGCAAATATATAAAAATATTATTTGTTAGTAAACTGGATATCCCATATATTCTTAGGAACAAAAAATCCATAAGTCACCATTATTGTTGTAGAAACATATGTATTATATGAATTTGGACTAGTCATGGAAAGACAATAATTTTACAGATTTGGTTTTAATTTCGCATGTAGAAAATATTCAATGCATTTAAATCATGATATATTACTTATGAGTAAATCAATTCCAGAAACATTTCTTGAAGACTACATTGAAACATGGTTGAGTATATAATTGTACATTTTTCATGATCATGTGGCTTGTACATGCCATGATGTACATGCTTGTGCATAATTATAAAAAATAAATCCTAAATATAAATACCATGTGTTCGTCCAATGAGTACTTGAACCCATGGCATGTACATAATTAAATTCACATCTATAAGTAATGTTATATGATTTTTAGGTTTATAAAAGTCTTGGATATGTGAAAATCCATGTGTCCCCTATAATATTCCATTATGTAAAGGCATGTATTAGCCAGGTGTACAATGTTTGAAAAATTATACAAATTGAATACACATCAGCATGGTTTAAACAACCTCAATAAAAACTATAAAATTCATTGTTCCACCTAAAATAAAAAATCATCATACTAGAAACATGGGTCCTATCAGTTCAATGAAATAATTAATACACAAATGTTGAGTGAAAAAACAAAATAACAAGAAGAAATAAAATAATGTTACCATGTTGAATAAAAATGTGTAAAGATTATAAAACAATTGATAATCTAGAATTCATATAATAAATAAAGATGTAAGATACAAATTGATGGGGAAAAGTAGCACAATGATATGTAAATTCCCATGAATAAACAACATATATTACATATGGTGTATTTGAATTCATATTATATATAAATATCATCAATTGATAGATTGAATTCATATTGAATATAAATTACACATTGAAATATATATTACACAAAAGATACATCCTATTAGAAATTAGATATAATATTTTACATTAAAAAGGAAAAATGAGTTAATAGAATACAAAATAAGGGGGAGTGAATCTAATGTGGTCGGAGAAAAATGCTAAACATAAGAAGTGTCTATAAACTGTCTTGATCACATGTTTTTGGAATCTATTTTTGATAGAAAGAAAAAAACATTCATCAAATGCACAAAAATAAAACATTCCCTTTCAATAGTGAAGTGAATCACACACAGCATGTTTATACATTCCCTAATGAGAATCACAACATTAATTAAAAATTTAACACCCAACTTCGTACAAGTAAACCATTAATATTCTGTTGAATTGTTCATAACACATCATTTGTAAAAAACTAAGAAATATTTATGTGACAAATTTAAATAATGTCAAAACGAAAACTACTAGTTAATATTATACAATGAAAATATTAACTAATATATTACTCATGTTTTCTGGTATATACCCCCATTTAATAAAGTTTTTTAGTATATCATTTTCATGGGTGAAGTTTGTTAGATTCTACAATTTTTTTGGAATTTTGTTGGAGAATTTATATAGGATCATAGTTGGTGCATAGATTGGGAAAACCATCTAACACTAATAGTAAAATGTTCACAGTTAGTCGGGGGAAATGGTGTAGGTGCATGTGTAGTGTATGATTTACCCAAACCGTGCATCCCCTTAAGAGAATCCACATTCATTTAAAAATAGATTTTTTCATTTTTAGGTATTTTCTTCAGCATGGTTGGAACATGTTATGGATACCTTGCAGGACTACTATGTGAGGATCATCCTTGAGTTACTGGTTAATACATGGTTAGTGCGTGATTTGACTAACTATGAAACAATGCAGTCCGGGGTTATGAACCATGTATATAAAAATTGTATGTCCCTAATTTTCCTTTTTAACCCACTCATTGTTCTTCCTATGTGTCCCTATAATAGTATATTTCATTCTAAAATGTCAGGAAAGGCTTTTTCCATCAATTTGGAGGTTATCTGAAAGAATCCCTCGGTAATTAGAATAGGATTCCTTGTAGAAACTGATCTTTCATGGTTTTTCTTGATGTTTTTATTAGATTTAAGTCACCCTCTCTCTCAGTATCATATATATATGCCTTTTGTGAGTATATCTATGATTTTGGATTCCATATACGATTAGATTTTCATTTTTTTCTAATAGGGAAAGAGACTGAATATAGGTTTTGGAAGATTCAACACTATTTGATAGACACTCATCATGTAATTCTTTATTTTCTCCAAAACACTTGATGTCAGTCACTTCACTATTTAATCTTATGTCATATAACATCATGTCCTAGATTGAAATTTATTTCTTTGATAAAAATTAAATTTTTATCTAATATGAAATAATTTTTCTTACCCTCTTGAGTGATGATTTGTTAAAATTGGGAAAATGGAGTGTTGTTAGAATGATTTTTTGATAACATGATTTAAAAATGATGATTTCAAACTAATAGTGGGTTTATTTTCCTAGAAAAATGGGTTTAAATAATAGTAATGATGTTTTATTTATTTCGTTGAAAACACATGGATTTGGAATGGGTTTGGAATCTTCGTGTTGTGTGCATTCATATACATTGGGATGGATAAGCGTGCGAAGTACCACGATCAAATGGTCGGAATGAATATGAGCATGAAGTACTCTATTAAAAGTGTTAAAAAAATTTACAATTTAGTGGAAATATAACTAACCAATAATGGTTATAGTATGTTCTATAGATTTCAAGATTTGTTGGATGTATAGTTCTGTAGAAAGTAATGTGTTATTCTAAAATACATTGTTATGTGATTTAATTTTTTTTTTCATTCCAATGATTTTTTTTTACCAGGGGTTCTGTTTATATTTTGTTATAAATTGTTTGGGAAATTGTTTATATAAATTGGTTATATAAGTTTTTCTAGCATCTTCTATCCTAGTGGTGTGAGTTTGAATATCATCATGGATAACCAACTAGGTTTTAGTACACACATATTCTTTTGAATTGTTTTTCTTTTTAAGATATAGTCTATTGAAATATATGAAATGGAATTATATCAAAATTATTTAACACTTATTCAAGATACATGGGTTTTTTGGTGGCTATGGATCTTGCAGTATGTGGTGCTTCAAAGTCACTTGGTTATCGCTATGTTTTGATAGATTTTTCATTAACTATTTACGTCAAATTTAGTTTTTCATCTAATATGGAACTCTTTGAATGGTTTTGACATAAATTAAATGGTTTTTTTCATTCACTTTTTATCACGCATCATGTTTTGATTTATTTGGGTGTGGTTTCTTTGGTGTTTTGTTATATGTTCATGGGGAAATCATCATCTACATACACTGCATACCTTCAGTATTTATTATAACCCTTTGGCATCTTAGGAATGTCTCTTAAGTAAAAGTATCATTATTCAACATTTTCAATCTAATGAGGACAACATGTATGTTAAAAATGGTATCAGTTCTCTTCATACTAATGTTTTTTATAGAAAAGTGGAATTATCTTGGTCCTTCTATTCTAGAACCAATAGTAATCATTTCTGTCGGTCTTGCAGTTTAATTAATTATTTTCTATTTACTAGTTTGTGATCATATAATAGATTAGGATTGTTGAGAAATGATTTTTATTGCATAAAAATACATATCTAACCTTTTAAAGGTGACCATAATGTTACCATAGATTTGGTATATTAGTGGTTTTGATAAACTAAAATGAAATTTAAAATATCCTTTCCATGGTTTTATTCAATGATATAAGAATAATATAATTATAAGAATGACAACCTATTAGGATTTCAAATTTCATTATGACTAATTATTTATGATTTGGTTAAAATAAATGTTTAATTTTAAAAAAATTAGAAATTTCAAAGAAATAAGTGATTTTGAAAAATAAAAGGATTGAGGTATTTGGAATAAACCTTGATTTTAAAAATTATGTTGAGACGTTTCATAAAAATTTTGAACTCGGAAAATATTGATTTTAGAAAGAAATTTTTTTTTGATAATTGATGTGGTTTAATTTAAATTTGATAAGCCATCATGTAATAGGTAATGAGACTTATGGTATTTTTTCTTAGTATTGATATTAAACATGGTAGTTGTTGTAGGAACCAAGTAGAATAATATGTGTGAAATTTTGTTGCACTCAAGCCACATGATAACTAACTATCGGTTCATAGAATCATCCATGTATATTAGGTTACAAAAATAGGGAACTAGAGGGAGGATCCAGGCTAAGAAGATCATTCTATCCAGCTCTAGAAGAAAAAATCAACCAGCTTTTAGGGTGATCATGATCTAGAAAAGGAATAGGTGTGGCTAAAATAGATAAATTTTATATTTTATTTTAGAAACACACCATCCTTAATAAATGTAATGTGGGCGATGAATATTCCATAAGATATTTCAAATATTTTATTTTAGAAAAACACCATCCATAATAAATGTAATGTGGGCGATGTATATTCCAGAAGATATTTGATGCCAGGGTGGGATCTAGATGTCTAGAATATATATGACCAAGTCCTTAGTTGGGAAGATTTTGAAGAATTATTCAAGAAATAATTCTATCCTCGGATGTTCATGATTATGAGAACATTGATATTCTTCATTGTGAAGAATGAAAATATATCTATCACCATGTATGTGTAATAATACATGAATTTATTGCTCTTTTCACGAGAAGTTTCTACTAGTGTTACCTTAAAAGAACACATCATTGAATAAGGGCTAATCTGGGTGATTTTCATGAATATTTTCTTGCTCTATATTAAAAATTATATAGATACACTGAATTGAGTGATGGTGGATGAATGAGATATCTAATGTACTATAAGAGGAGGTCATATGATTATACAGTCATGAAATTTTGGGAACTCTAATTATATGACCATGTGAAACAGGTTCATATATTTCCATGGTGGTTGATTGAACCAAAATCAGATAGTTGGATCAATGATCCTTCCTCCATGAACAAATATAAAATAAGGATGTTTCCAATGTGGTTTTCTATACCACGTAAATTGATGGTGTATGGAATGACCTAGAGCATGCCACAAATAAAAAAATGTTGAATATTTAGGGATATTGTCCTTGTTCTTTCTTATCTTTTGTGTGGGAAACTTCCTATTTGTCATATCCACCATATGATTTGATGGGAAAGGCAACTAGAATCAACATTGTATGAAAAAAAATCTCACTATGGTCATTATAGAAATACCATGGCTTCTTGGAAATGGAATTATCATCAGCACACCAAAGAACTATGTGTAACGACAATGTAATTATATGGAGGTGACCGTGTAATTTTATATGATTAGGCAAGACCATATATGGAGATAATTTGATTCAATTAAATTATACCCTTATGCCCATTTTTTAGAATGGTGCATCACATTCCATAAATACTTATTGTACTATTAATGTGACTAGTATAAAACATTATATGATTCACTCTGTGGTTAAATAAAAAAAATAATTTTTGTAAAATAGAATGTAGAACATTTCTATGTAGAAATTTTTATTTAATTTTTTATGGATTTTAACTGATATGGGGATTCTCTATTCTAGATATTCATGTCTATGATGTAATCCCAGTTGTGGATTGACTAACAACATTCAACAATCACATCGTCTTTGATAGAAAAATAGTATGTTTCAAGACCAAGAATAGAATCAAACATCTCTTAATAGGATAAAAGAATGTTAGGATAAGTGAAATGGACTTGTTATACCCAGAATTTGGAGGAATAACTTAATGGTTGGTGGTGTGGGACATCAAATTTAATGAAGAGATAGAGAGTAATAGTTTTCCAACAGTGGTGGATCTAATTCTGAATGATTTTATAGACTATTTATCTAGGATACCATCAATATGGGATCTGCATTTTAAAATTAATCTCCTCCCATAGACTATTACAATCTCACTTCCATCTTATAAAATGGATCTAATATAATTAAAGGAGTTGAATTTTCAATTGGATGAGCTCGTCTGAAATGGTTTGATTCCACCTAGACCATATCCATGGGAATCACCAGTCCTGTTCATTAATAACGATGATGGAAACCTAATGGTATATGTTGATTATCATATTCTAAATAATGATATGATAATTAATCGGTATCCACTTCAATTCATTGATGATCTGTTTAATCAATTGAGGGAGCTCGATTATTCTAAAAAATAGACTTTTGATTCGAATATCATGAATATAGAGTTTGGAAGGAGGATACCCAAGAGACATATTTCAAAAGAATATATGTCCATTATGATTATGAGGTAAATTTTTTTGATGATACAATGGAACCAGTGGTGTTTATGGAATAGATGAATCAAATATTTTAGTGAAATATAGACTCAATTTTTGTGGTGTTTGTGGATGACATATTGTGGGTATTGATGAAAATATAATGAGCATGAGTAAAATATGGAGACAATTATGGAAGTGTTGAGAAAAAAATTTATTAATACAAATTATCAACCTATGAGTTTTTGAAACAAGTGGTAATCTTCATTAGAAATGTAATATTTGAAAGTGGTGTTTAAGTGGATCCAGTGAAGATAGAAGGTATTATTTCATTGAAACTGCCAAAGAATTTCTTTGAGAAATGATGCTTTATTGGACTAACTGCACATTTATTATTACTTATCATGACAATATTTCCCTATGATGGCCTTTATGAGGAATAATTATCCATTAAAATTGACTGATGAATGTCAAAAATCATTCCAATAGCTAAATATTCTCTTTGCATCGATACGTATTATGATATTTTAAGAATCATGTAAATGATATGTAGTGTATTATGATGGTTCTAGATATGGTATGGGGTGTGTGATCATGAATATAAGTCATGGTGTTTCTTATGGTTCTAGGGAGTTAAAGTTACATGAGATGAACTACCCAACAAACAATTTGAAGTTCGATGTTGTAGTTAATGCTTTGAAGACTTGGCATCATAACCTCTTTGCAAAGAAATTTAATTTTCTTGGGATCATAATAATTGGAATCATATTTTCTCAAAAATATATAGGAATTTGAGATGATGTAATGGATAGAGCATCTCCAGATGCATGACATTGAAAATATGTTCAAACCAAGGAATGTCAATACTATTGATTATGCCTTAAAAATGAAGTCAGATACTCAGTTGGAAAATGATGCTATACATGAGTGGCTAATGATGTCGGTCCTAGCCAGTGTGAACTTAGACAATGATGACTGATTTATATTTTTGTTTTTCATTCTTATTTGGCTTGTTCATGTTTTAGTGAAGATTATTACATAGGCATAGAAATCCTATGTAGAGTTCATGGATATGAGGTCACAACTCAATTATGGGGAGGCCATTGAGGGTTCAAAGATAGATGGGAGTTTAGGGTTGTGGTTTGAAATTGAACGATTGTACCTATGTATTCTCATGAGAAACTACTTTATGCTTAACACCATTCGATATGGTTTGTCCCTCATAGAATACAAAGAATGTATATGACACAAAAAAACATAACATTGGTGCCTTCGTGGGAAGAGTAAGATGGATGAGTTTGCCTACATATTCTTAACATTCTAATAGGTTATGGTAAGTCATCTGGTACAATCTTGTATTTTACTATCATTACCAATCCCTATTTGGGAATGGTAGAATATAGTTGTGACTTTTGTAACAAATATCCAAATAATTGGTAAGAAACGTGATTCTATATGGGTGAAAGTGGATTGTCTCTTGATGTTGGTCCATTTTATATCTATTCATGAAAATAATATTGCATATTATCATTCTATAATATATATCTGAGAAATGGTAAATAGACATCTATTACCATTTCCATCGTACTAGGAATATATCTGAGATTTACATATTGTTTTTAGAAATCCATATAGAAGTCCCTTGGTTCTCAATTGACAATGATTACAATGTATCATCCTCAGTTTCATGGTAAACCCAAAAGGATGATAAAAAAATAGTAAACCATGTTTGGATATTTTATAATATATGTTTTAGTCTCATGGATAGAGAACATTCTTTAATTGGAGTTCACGCATAAAAAATATATCAGGCCTTGATACACATGGCTCTATTTTATGAATTGTATGGGGATCCTTATCTTTCTCTACATTGTTTTGTGTAAATAAGAGAGAATTTACTACTTGGGTGGATCCTTTTCTAAGGAACAACATAGAAGATTTCATTTATGAGAAAGATGGTGGAGATGACTCTAAGTCTTCAAAAATCATATGTGGATGATATTTGATTTTCATTGTAATTTATGGTGACTGATCATGTGTTAATGTTGAAAAATACTTATCTTTTACAAAATCATTTTGGAATGAAGGTCAATTTATCTACTTGATATATATTCCCTTTTTAAATACTATAATTGGTTGGAGAAGTTGCATATCATTGAGCATTTTCCACCCCATTTTAGTGCTGTGAATAATTTGTTCCATGTATATCAGTTGAAAAAGTATGATTATAATTCGGACCATGTGATCATATTAGAACAAATTAACCTAAATCTATATACTTTATTTGTACATATCCTTATGTAGATTCAAGATAGGCATGACAATGTATTTCGTGTAAAAAGAATCAGTCTAGTGCGGGTTTTTTGTAATCATAGTTTGATTCAGTAGGAGACATGGGAATATGTGAAGGAATTGAAAGTGAACTTTCTAAAACTATTTCATGGATTTTAATTTCTAAAACATTATAGTAACAGGAAAAAATATTTTCGGGATAATATACAACCCTCATAAACTGGTATTCAACCCATTTAAATATTTGTTTTATGTTTATAATGTTTATTGGTGAATTTTAATGAATTTTAGGGATTTTTTGGAATTTTTTGGGATATTTTATAATGGTTTATGTTTGGAGAAAATTTTTGGAAAACCATGAATGACTTATGAGAAATAGTGTATAGTGATCAAAGGGTAATGTGGAAGATTCACACGTGGCTTACGGTTTACAAAAATTGTACATTCTCTAAATAAAAATAGTATTCATTGAAAAATGATTGTGGTCATATTGAGGTAGTGTATTCAACATGATTGGTTCATAGTTTGGAGAACTTTTTAGAAAACCATGTGACAACTATCCTTGAGGTAGTTCCTAATGTATGTTTAACACATGGTTTGACTAACCGTGCGACTAAAATATACATGACGAGAAACCACTTCCTTAAAAGTAATTCTCATTCATTTTCCGTGTATTCCATCATATTTTTCCGCCTATATTTCCCTAAACCAATATTTTTCTCTCTCAATGGTGAAAGAATATTATACTATTGATCCGGAGGTGATCCAAAGGCTTAATTTGGTTATTAGAAGATGCCTCCTCGCGGTAAGTGATTGTTCATGGTCATTTTTGATGTTTTTATTAGATCTGATATGCCCACTATCATTTTTCTTTATATATATGACCGATGTGGGTAGATATAAGTTTATATATTCCAAATATAATTTTATTGTTTTTATTTTTTAGGATATGATTATAGATCTAAGGCATAATTGGGAATATTATACTTAGATTCATGGATGTTATTATGTTATTCTTCATTTTGTCCAAAAATCTTGAGATAGTGGGCTTCAATCTCTAATCCTATATCATTGAACATGAATTACTATTTATAGATTTTTTAAATTGAATTAAATAGATTAATTATCTATAATGAAATAATTTTTGAATCTGTCGTGACTGATAGTTTGTGGAATTATATGAAATTGGTGTGTTATAGGAAAGTCTTTTTGATAACGAGATTTGAAGAAGTTGAATTTAAATAAATTTTTAATATTAATACATGGAAAATGGTTTTAAATAAAAATAATGATGTTTAATGGAAATAGTTTAACACAATTAGATTTTTATGGGGATTATAATTGTTTTCTGTCATGTATTCATATTCATTTGAATTGATATGGGAGTAAAGTAAACCCTTAAAATGATTAGGGTGAATATGTTTGTGAAGTAACCCCGTAAATGTTGTCCACTAAGTGATATATTAGAGGAATGATAACTCACCACTTATTAGTATAGGGAGTTCCTTGAGTTTATTGAATGGTTGGATGTATAGTTGTATGGGAAGAAATTTTTTATTGAAAAATATATTTTTGAATGATTTAATAAATTCATTATGTTATTTACTTAGGAAACTATTTTCCTTTGGTTGTGTTTATGTTTTGGTATATTATCTGAAGAAATTTTTTTAAAAATTGTTTATATAATTTATTTTAACATGTTCTATTCTAGGGGCATGTGTTGGGAAGTAATTAACGAAAACCTATTGTGTTTTAATACTCACCCCTTCATGGTAACATTGATTCTATTATAGATATCATCTACAAGGATATAAGAAAAGGTAATGTATCAAAAACATTATAACTCGTTCACTATAATTGGTTTTTTTGTGGAGTAGATTCATAGATAATGTCGAGATTCAGTGTCACTTAGTTGCCCTTGATTTTTGATAGTTTTATCATCTGCTATTTACTACAATGTTAGTTTTTATTTCTTTGTGGTACTACCTAGTTGTTTTTTACATAAATTAAATTATTGAGTTGCATTTCATTTTTTTCATACATCATGTAGGGTGTTACGTGGATGTGGTTCATTGGGTTGGTTATTCATTGATCATGGTAAAATCTTTTCTCATGTACATTGAAGCCCTTCAGTATTTATTAACTACATTTGGGAACATGTGGATGTTTATTATGTCTAAGTACCATACCTCCACCTTCTCAATCCAATTATGAGATGTGTAATGTTACCCTCACCTATTAATAGTGAAAATTAATTTCAAATAATACCTAAATTAATTAATTTTTTAAAAATAAACTATAATATATTAATGTAAAACTCTTTTAATTTATTATCGCATAAAAATATAACATTTATGTTGAAAATATAACATTTATGTTGAAAATATAATTAAAATTCAATAAAGAAATCAACCTTTGTCTATTGTTCATCTTATTAAATATCAGACAAGAATCCATCAATTGTACAAACTATGAGATGTAAAGACTCTTAATATCAAATTCAATGTAACAATAGTTTATAAATGAAATTATATGAATAAAATGAATTTATACACCCTACAGAATGGGGGTTGGATCATAAAAGAACCCAATTTATCAATGTAATAAATAATGTATCACTAAGATTCATTGGTTTTATATATTGATGACAAAATAGTATAAATAAGAAGATATTGACAAAAAAACATACTAAAAGCGAGGTGTAGATACTCAAGCCAATCAGATCATCTGTGTTCCACAAGCATGAGTACCACCCATTACTAGCCATTGTAAACATAATAAAAAAATACTCAGCCAATTATACTTGAATATTTTCATCCAAAATCAATAAAAAAATATAATATAATAAATAAAATTTATCCTATTAGAACAGGAATACAATAACCAATCATGCACTTAAACCTGACCATGTATTAAATGACTAATTATCCTATATGAATTCAAAATATGGAATGAAAATCATTCAATAGTCATTAAGAAAATATTTACAGATTTTACACATAAAATTAACAAATAATATTTAACCCAAAAAATAACCAAGCATTATTCACAAAATGGAAAATAATTATACACATGCCTAAAAGGCCATACACATTCACAACAAAAAAAATACCACAATATATGCTCAAAAACCTTATTAATCAAGTATGTACAAATAAAACTCCCAAAATTGGTTTAGAGATCTGATTGGTAACACACTCTTCAAGGAAGAGAGGGAAAATCACAAGTAAATGAGAATATTGAATGAGAGGATATTAATGAATGTAAACTTGAGAATATCTCACATGAAATTAGAAGGAGTAACAACCATATTCTATAGCTAGAGGAGGAGGGAGGCACACTGATAAGATTCCTCCTGGTTGGGGTGTGTGTCACAGATAGAGGTGGATGAGGGTTGTCATGGAAGAAGGTTCATGCAGGATCTTCTTATAGATGAACATCAGGAAGAATGAGGGATCGATCTCTTTTGAAGATGGATAGAGGATTGTGTGGGTTCGATGGGAGGTTCCATGGTGATGACAGATAGTTGTATGGGCTCAGGGATATGCCAATGTGGAAGATGGTAGTGATAGATGGGGTGGTATCTCAGATGATGAGAGATGGTGGACCATGTCGTCTATTATGAGGGCAGTGTCTACCTTTGATGGATCACACAGAATGGTTGGTTAATCCTGATATATACTACATGAGTAAGGGGTGGTAAATACCCACTTGGCCTATGTGTTATTTCATGGGATCCTTCCACCTAAAAATATTATTTGGGGCTGTTTTTTTAATAAAATAATTCAATATTTCCCCTATACCAATATAATAATAATAATAATAATGAAAATGAAAATAATAATATTAACAATAACATCAACAACAAAATCAGCATTTTTGTATAGGTCCCAATCACCATGAACTACAAAAAATTTAACTAACTGAGTTAGGGTTTGATAATGGAAGCTACTGTGACGATGATGTGATCATTGCTCCTTAGAAATTTTAATTTGTTAAAGATAGTGTCTTATTATTGGTATAATTTTAAATGATTCCTCATGATGTATAATAAATATTTATATAATTTATATATTATTAAAATTTTATTCAATTTAAATATATTTGGAATAAAAAATTTATTTTATAGATATAAGGAAATAATATATAAATGACTTCTTTTTTAGTTTTTATTATATTAAAACATCTAAAAATTATTATCATTTGTCACCATTTTTTTATCCAAGTCACAAATATATATATATATATATATATATATATATATTATCCCAAACATATTATTTATCAATAATAACATAGGGTTATATTATTTTATTAAAATATTTGTTATTTATGTTGTATCAATGAAAACATTTGATTATATTATTTTATTAAAATAATGATAATTTATAAAATTTACTTAAAATAATATATATATATATATGTAATTTTTTTCGTGAAATATCTTAGGTTATTGGGTAATTTATTTCAACAAATTTTTATAATGGTAAAAAATTTGTAGTTAAAACCAACTAATAGTAATAGAACCTATTATTGACAAAATATGTTTGTATAGATATGATAATGAAATAGATTTTACTATTGGTAAAATATCTGTTAGTCGTAAAAGATCAATGTGAATAGACAAAACTATTGGTAAAAACAAGAGTCGGTACTTATAAAATTTAACAATAACATGTATGATCTATTGGAATTGGCAATTTTTACCAAAACATATATTATATGTCAATAATTTTTTTTGGTAATAGCCATTTTTTTAGTTTCTATTTACTTTTCCAAAATTATTACACATATTTGGTCCTTACAGTATAAGATATATTATTACCCATATTAACAATCTAAAGACTTCATTTTTTCCTATATGATACAAGGATGAGTTTTTTGGATTTATATGAAGGGATACACCAGGTTGAATAATGGAGTTCTTAAAAAATTTGTGTATTTTTTCATTTATAATGAAATTCCAACTATATAAATATTTTACCCAAACCACTACACTAGTCATTCAATCAATATGTGAATCATTAAAAATTATTTTAATGTGATAATGTGACCACTAGATCTGAGGTATTGGGAAATGGTAAATTTTAGGTGGTATTAGAGGCGGTTTATTAGACACATTGGGAATTATTTTTCTCAAAATAATGATAGGAAATTTTAAAATATGCTAAAAATTAAATATATATATATATATATATAATATCATCCTACTACTTTGGTAATGAATATTTTCATTGATTTTATAGTTAATATATCCCACTAAGGATCTATTGGTGGTTATGGTTGTCCAACAATATACATTAGGGTAATAACTCATAAAAAGGCATGTTGGTGTTCCCATGAACATTACATAATATCTTACAATATGATATAATTCACACTTATTCTGATACTAATAGGGGTTATTATATGGACTATTAAAATTTTATTAACAAAAATTATGATCGATTATAAAATATCTTTATGAATTCAATCCATTAAAAAATAAACTCTGTTTCTGATTATGAGAAAATATATGGAGAAATTATTCAATTAATTTGACTTCTTCCTGTTTAATTTTGATAATATAGTATTTTTTATAATATTATGAACTTATCTTGTGTATTATTTGGTTTATAAAGTTTTCCTCCTGGAAGGATTATGAATGACATCAATACTAAAACCCCATGTAGATATTTTCTTCCTTATATTAGTAATGAAGATGGAGATATTAATGGAGCTTGATATGATGAAATTATATCTTATTTGTTGTAACTGACTCAGGTTATGAGACATGACCTTTACATTATTGATAGTATTACTTATCCACCATGTAGTTTAATAATAATAAACCACTTTATACATCAACAACGTCTATCATTCAATGGGACATCGCATCAATTAATTTCTTTTAAATTTATATGTTCCTTAAGGATTATATTACTTATTGAGGTAAGTAATTGAAGGGGTAATGTTGTCATTGAAGTTAATAATCACTATGGATTTGTAGATCAATTGTGTAAAATGTTTCAAAACAGTAAATATTTTTGATGAATTTAAAAACATATAATGAATGGTTATAAAGGTTATTTTTTAAAAATTATTTTCCTCAATGAAAGATGCAGATATGGAGAGGTTATTTTGATTCAATTTCATATGGAAGATGAATATATAGATCTATATGAAGAAATAATTTATAGGAAATAAATTCATGTAACATAATATTTTCATAATCAATAGATTAATATTGACATTTTCTTCAATTTGTTAAAGTCAAACCTCTAAAAGAAATTATCCTCCAAAACATTCCAATCATATGAGGACATAGTATATTATACTATCATTAATGAATATGTTTCTCCCTGTGTAATGGATTAAAATGAATTCATGTGATTAAATTAATTGTGGGCAAACAATGGGAATAGGGAAAACAATTATTTTCCACATGTGATAATTGTGGAATGAAACGCCCGATAACATTTGTGATGGGAATAGTTATTTCTACAAGTGGGGAGATTAAATACAGTGTAGACATGGTTATATTGTATATAAAAATGTTTATAATGTTCATTTCATCCAATATATGGAGATGGGGCACTATGGAAATGAATTCCCTAGGATTCAAGGAAATATAGAATAAAATAATATAAGTGATCAAGGATATGGTTATTATTTAAATATAGATAGATCGAAATAATGTACATGCGTAATTTGACCAAGTATTTTTGTTGAAGATGTAGTTTATAAATTTTGATAATTTTTTTATAATCCTAAAATAAATAAGTATTATACTTTGGCACATTTTATTTAATGATTTTCGAAAATATGTTGAATGGTACAAATGATAAATTATAATGATTTTTCAGAAATTTGGTAATTTTTTAAAAGCACGTGACTAAGGGAATATTAATATTAATATCTTCTCAATGATGAGATAATATTTTTAATGATATTTTTCATGGATATTCTTAGGGACCCTAAAATTAGTTTTTTATTTTATTGTATATTTTAAATTTAATCGAGTTTATATTATGTTTGTGTTTATAGAATATATTAGAAAATATGAGGTTTTATTTATTGTAATCATATAAGATTTTACAATAATATCATAGTGAAAAATGTATTCTATTATTATGAATGTTGAATTATGATTTCCATTATGTTATTTAGGAAATATAATATTATGTTTATTTCCTAAATTTAATGAAATTCATTCAATGATGTATAATTTCATATATCTTAGAGTACATAGGATAATTATTTGTTGTATTTCTCTAGCATGGGATACCATTAACCAGAGTGTGTGGACATGGTGAGGTAGGATTCCCAATTTTTTTTATTTTTTCCCTCCCTTATCTATGTTGTAATATGTTCTTCATTTTTCTTTTAATATATCCTTTTTTAGTGTTAGTAATGATCTTAAGTCTAATGTTTTGATCTATTAATTTTTTCAGTCATACCTTAGATTATTATTATAGTTTAAAATTCATAAAGTGGACTATGTTTTGTTTTGGGAATTTTTATTGATGTATTACAACTATTAAATTATATTGAATAAATTTTTCATACCTTTTTTTGTCTTAATAAAATTAAAGTGCATATCTTATTACTCATTTAAAGATCATATGATCCATAAAAAGATAATTTCAGTTCTCTAATCATGAAACATTCTTTTTAGAATATTCAATTAAAGTACAATGGTATATGTTTTAAATATATCTACACAAAACAAAAGGAATAAATTATTCTTATGAAATGGAATCATATCATGTAAATATATTTTTCTTTAGTCCTAGACTAATAAATAATTCCTTAACTCCTTGAAATGTATCTTAAAATTTTTTTTCCTTGATATACTTTTTTTGATGAACTTATGTTATTTTCCCCTTTATGTGTTTACTATTATGTTGTTAATAAACTGATAAATATCTGAAAATTTATTTTTATAAATGATATATATCACTCTATAATTATTTATGTTTTTCTTCCATGTCAATTTAATCACTTCTAAACAATATTCTCTGACATGAAATCCTTATAATGTGTTATTATAGATGACTATATTATTTACCTTTCTATATAATATGGAGGATGTTTTAAAAACTCATTTTTTTATTTTTATTTTAAATAAAGGTATTTTGAAATTTCAACCCCGTGAATACGAGGATAAATATTGAATAGTGATGAAAAAATTTATTTATGTCTAATAGAATGTATCATTGTGAGATTTTAAAAGAGGATAATCATGTTTGATAATATATATGACATGAACCATTATGAATAGAAGAGAATAAAATACCCAAATAATATTTGTTACATTTCACTTAATTCGGTATCTTCAATTGATTGTGATGAAAAAAATTCGAGGCTTAAATGAAACATGTTATTCTATTAAAATTTTATTTTTTGGACATGACCATTATTACCATATCGTTAAAATGGATGGTACAAAATATAATTACTAAATTATAAAATTTATATTGTTTACATGTGTATTGAATAATTTGAGTTTTTATCTGTTGATTAGATATAATATAAAGACAACATAAATGAAAAATTTAGATTTTTTTTAAATATATATTTTTCTTAAAGATGTATTAGTGACACATTTATTATATTATTTATAGATAATTAATAACATTTACCTGAAATTTATATGAAAAAATTAACATAATTTTTTTAATCACCATGATTAAATTATCATAGAGGGAATAATTTATAATTTTTTGAAATTATCAATGTTTTGATGAATAGTGAATGATGATGCTTTTTATTGAAAACTATCTTATATTTTAAAATAATTAAGAAGATAAATTATCATTTGAATTGGTAAATTTCAAGACCTATCCTTCCCAAATACATAAAGAATATCATCTTTCCCATAGCTATCCTTTAATACTAATAATTCCTTTGGACCACACCACATGATTTAACCCATCATGGTCTCTCATCATATTAATGATTATCCACAAGATCTGTCACCTTTTCGTTCAGTGTGATTTTTCTCATTCACACTCACCCTTGTATGTTTTCCATATATTCACCCATTATGATTAGTAATCGATGTTAATAATTCTTTAATGTGGTGTTCTATTTATATAGACATCCTTTTTGGGATGTTTCCCTTGGGGTTTGTTGGTCGCGAAAAATACATTGAAATAGCTTATGTTGGAATGAGTAGAGATAAATTAATATGAGAAGAGGTCGTTGTGGGTAATATCTTTTGTTGTTCCTGCATGGAAACCATGGTAATACTAGGGACCTATAGGCTAATATGATCAGTTTCATGGCATAGGTAATATCAGGATGTGACAAATGGTATGATTGCAGATAACATTGATGAAGGATTGGACAATGAAAATGAACTATGTTTTTGAATGTTTCATGCTATATGTTCTATAGTTTTATGATTGGACCAATATGGGGTTTTGGATTGGGGAATTTTAGGTCTACTAGTATTTTATTTTTTTTACTTATAAAATGAAATTTAGTTAAATTCCATAATTACATAACATTTTTACTTTAATTGTTATGGGATTTTGATGTTCTATTTTATTTTGTGATTTTGTATTGTATTATATTATTTCCTTATCTTTTATAACTTTGTTTTTATTTTTAATTTTTATTTTTTTTCCACTGTGTGGTTAATTGTTTCTTGGGTTATATTCTCCACACATGTATCATCACACCTATGCTGCTTGTTTACAACAACATAAATGCGGTTAGGGGCACTTGATGTCACATAACCATCCTATATCAACCAAGTATGACATCTCTAGTTTGGGTTACATTTCAAAGTGGTTTCATATCAAACAATTATTATTTTCATTTTATTTACTATTTAGAAATGGTGGATATTTCATTATAATATTCCCTGATGTGGTAATGATCATATGAATGGGAGTATCTAACCCTTGTGTAGGGTAAAATATGAGTGCTTAAGAATGTGTTTTTGGAACCGGTTTCTTGATACAGTTGATGTTATTTCCACAAGGTGATTAACATGTCATGTGAGGATATTATTTTGTGATGTAATTTATACTTGAGATATATACTTAAGGGGTTAGTTTGACATAAGATGTTTATGTATGTGGCATGATAGAGATATATGGGTATATACTAAAAATAATTATTCAAGATAGGGACATATTTATTTCCTTTTATATTTACATTCTTGATTGAAATATTACTTAAGATAAATGGTATGTCTTCTATATATAATGATATGAACTATTATTTAATGTTAAAAACCTAAAATCCACATTTAGAGAGACTATGAGTTAGTGGTTCCAAATAATTGTATCCTTTTTTGGTAAAATATTTTAATATCTATTGTAATTATGTGAATGTTTTTATTTTAGATAATATTTTTTATCTTTATATTTTAGTTGAGGGTCTAGAGAGTTAAAACTAGTAAAATCCAATCATAAATATATTAGATCTTCCTATAGATCATGATAATCAAATTGATGTTCATATTCATGTAAGATTCATGATGATCATGAAATATATAGAATTGGAAACCCTTCATGATGTTTCTTTGATGTATGACATGGTGACAGTGTTCAAATTGAATAATTTTCATGTGTTCACTTGGGATAGAGACTAATAGGTAGTGATGTTTTGGATCGGGCCAATCCAGATAGTATTTAAGAATATTGAGACACACGCAGATAGTAGGGTGAATATTTCGACATATATTCATCATACACTAACCACGTATTGGTCAGAAAATTTCTAATTGGTAGGGTAGCTTGAATATTTGTTTTTGAGTCAAATCAAGTTGATGTTCTTGAGACATTTCTATTAGGAGACACAGATGGATGAGAAAAAACACACGTTTATGAACTGTTCATGGGAGGGAATGTCAAAGCTATACTACATCGAATATTTCAAAAAACCTACAAAACATTTTGTCGTGTTTGTAATATAATGATATATCAATGGTGACTCGTTTTCAAGAAGGGAATAATTATGATATCATGTTATAAGTGAATATGTTGTTTTTGAGATGTTTTACACATGTGATTAATCAAAAACTCATTATAGAAAAGAATACGATAGAGGCCTTGAGAATTGTACATTCTGTTTCATTGGGAATAATTGATAATTATTTTTCTACTAGAATAAACCATATTTATGTCATTTTTCTCTAAGTAAACTATTATAAGAGAAATAAAAGAATTGGGAATCCATCTGAGGGATGTATTGTCTTATAGTACATTTAGTGTGGTAAGATGGGATATAAACAACTTCAGATAAAATATCCCAATTCATAGTTTCATTCTTGCGGCATGATGGGCCACCTATTGAGGGGTTCTAGGGTATTTAGCATTATAGCCATGGAAGGAGAACTTGATTAATAATAAATTCTAGGAAGTACACAACTACTCATCAAAAGATATGTAGATAGTTGTCCGATAGATGTTCTAGTCCAGGAAGTGGGAATTTTACCCCACATTATGAACTATATTTCAATGCAGAAGGAATAGATCAAGGGAGTCATTCAAGAGACAAGGGTATGGGTAGTCAATTTCATGTTATGCAGACTACTCCAACAATTATAGATAGAATATCATCTTTCATCATATGTATGATTTTTGAATAATATGCCATTAACTATTATTATTTCTCATTTAGAAGCATCACATTTTATTATATACTCTATATTGATAAATATGTTGACCACATAATTGGAAATATTGGATGGTTTGCTGAAAATTGAAACTCCTGTGGGAGTGTTGTGAAAGAATATAAAATATTTCAAGGCAAGTTCTCAATATATTGGTTGTTAACATTTATCAATGGAATATCTTGTTCTTGGAATGAGTGTATTCAATTTGAGTCTTGGTATGGATTAGATAGTTATATAGTAGGATCATGTCGACTGTTATTGGAGGAAATTTACCTTTCCATTTCTAGTGGAAGGCAACCATTCTGATCAGGATGAGTGAGACCTTTATGTTGTTCAGGTAGGACCCATTATCTGTATAATTGATTGTCGCATGACATAAATAAAATAATTCTATCTAGATAAAGGTGATATGTTGTAGGATTCATGTCCTATTTTATTAGACCGTATTTCATTTGTCTCTCCTAATTAGTTCAAATTCATACTACCCGGGTGATTGATCATGTTCATTATTGAGTTGGTTGATGGGGAAAATATAGTTGTTTTATCATTCCTTATTGAATTATACCATAATGAACCTAAGAGTATAATATTTTTCTAGAAGATCTGTAATCTAATGTTTTCAAATTACCATGTACTTCTCTTTTGGTTCTCTTGATATATTTTCTATTATAGCTGATTAAGATTTGTGCTTATGAGTCTATTCTCAGATATTCAACTATATGATTTTTATGAACTATTATCCCCTTCCACTATATGAGGATTATTTGGATTTTATTATAGATGGATATATAATCTTCTAGTTATAAATTGGATATTTATACAACCAGTTGATTGTGAGAACTTTAAAGATACCCTTAAATGCTTTTAAGAGACATTATTTCATGTCTGAAACTATAATTTTTCTGTTTGGGTTAACTAACTCATCAATTATATTCATAGACATTATAAATCTATACTTTTACCACTTTCTGCACTAGTTCATGGTGCTTTTTTATGGTGAAATCATAGTGTAATCATAGAAAGTTGAACATTTCCCCCCACATCATGATTTCATCTTAAGTACATTATGATAGCTACAAATTTATGATAAAATAACCAAAATTATTTTCTAGATTTTGAATGTGCACTTATTGGGTCATGTCATCTCATAAGATGGAGTTTTATTGGACATATAGAAATAGTATTCCACAATATCATGAGAAAATCCCATGAATTTTATTGTTTTTAATGATGTTTTTGTTTAGAATGTTATTTCCAGATATTTATACTTGAATTCTCCAATATAGAATCACTAATGTCAAGGATGAATAATAATGGAGTGAAGAGTTTTTGTTCTATTTCTTGTGGGAGATAAATTTTCTGTTGAGTGTATTTATTATCTCATTACATATCATCATGTTACTTGTTTTGGGTAAATCATATATTGTGATATTTGAAACATTCGAAGATGGAATCAGGGGAGTTCTAATGTTGGAGGACCAAGTGATTACAAATGTCTCTATATAGATGAAACCACATGACAGGAATTACCATAATCACATCTCATAGATATAATTATTGGCTAGTTCCCTAAAATTATATTGGAATTGAGACATGGATGAGATGTTTGTGCCAAACGTGGACCACAAGAGCTTCAAATATATATATTCATTGTAGTACCTCATCCTTCTATATAGGAGGTGAATAATGTATCTACAGTATTTTTGAATTTATTTGGTTTATACCCCTTAAAATGGAAACATTTTTACTAGTAATTTTTGAGGATTGATGCATGAAAATGAGGTATGGGAGTTTTGGGTTGAGTGGAGGATGATGGAAATATTTTCAGACATTCATCTAGACATCCATGAGTTAAAGGGATGAGAATAAATTACATTGAAATAATTTATATATATGATTTTGGACATGATCAATACCAAGAATCTATCTAATCTATTGGGATTAGTTCTATGATATTACTTATAAGGTGAGGATATAACATCATGAATGTCTATTGGTTGTATAAATTCCATTATATTCTATTTTAGAGTATTGGTACATATTGTATTGTGTGATGATCTGAGGAAGGTCTTTGATTCTTCAAAATTATAGGTATATCATATTTTGTGAAATATATATCATGATCTCTATTGAAAATATAGTGGTTGGGAATGAAGAAAGAGATATAAGTATTTTTGGTGATATATTGCACTTATCACCAGGTGAATGCTAAGCATAAGAGGCTAGATGGGTTTTGTTGCTTTTTCCTCTTCTAATGTTGTAATGGGTAGTCATTATATATAGGAGGTATTTTGTATTCGTGTTGTTAATAAGAGTATCATTTCAGAAAATGATCATCCTTACACATCACATTTATTGAAATTCCATTTAAATGACCTTGGATCATATTTTCATTATAGTAAGTCAAATAAACCTCATACAGGGGGTCAATCTGACAATAATATTCATGTTATAGAGGATATGTAACGAGAATGTATTTAGAATCTTAGTGGTTCATGGGTGTAGAATGTTGAACTCATGGGGTTTTAAATAACAACATCATTCATGATTAGATCCAAATAAAAAAAATTAAGTATTTTTATAAGAGATCATGTCATTAACCTCTTTGTTATTTTGAGGCATGTGAGTCCTCTATTTTGAGACATACTCTCATTAAGAATGAATCTGAGCAGATTAGGTTGATCTAGAGGCATATTGTAATAGTGTAGGATATGAATAAAACATAAATGAACAATCATATATAACCTCAATATTTTTTATGTTGGCGATTTCTATTATATAGGGTGTCATCATGGTTAGGGAAATCCCTTATTAGGAATCAGATAATGCTTAGAGCCCATGTTTTTCAGACCATTTGAGATAGTTGATAGGGTCAGTCTATTGGAATACCAATTATGCCTTCAACAGTGCAATATTTATAGGAAGGATTTGTTTCACGATTCAAAAATTTGTAGATACCATCTAGACCCTTATCAGGATATAGACTTTATAAATGTAGTGTTTGTGTGGGTTTATTATTTGATGAGAATCTGTTATGGGTTCGGGACCATAGAGATATGTATCTTTGATGTTGGATTATACCTTTTATTTGAATAACGTTATTGAATGGTAGTGTTTAGTTTGAAACATAGTAGAGGGAGTCTTATATGTATGTATAGTGGGTAGACGTGTTTGTTGCAACACCAAATGTTAATTGGGTTAACGCGCAGATGAGATGATATATGGATTGGAGGTTGTAAGATCATATATTTTCCATATACATACTTATTTTAGTTTTATCATTAAATTCCTTTTTCTAGGTTTTCATTTGACTTGAATCTTCTGTGGATAATTATTATTTGGAGACATAGATCCTTATCATCGATAAATGAGGTATGGTTCAGGGATGCATATTTTTTATTGGTATTAATAGAGTCCTGATATAGATTTTTTAATTTAGTTTATAGGGTATTTTTCATTGTTTGAAAGGTTTATTAGATGTATTGGAGAATTATGCATGAATCTAGGGTGAATGATGTGTTCAGGGTGATTTACATGCCATTTAAACGTATAGTTCAATGTATTGATTCTACCAGAAGGATTTCATGGAAAAAACATCGGGTTTGAATCTATTACACTTCATGTTAGAAGTTCATATCATGTAAATATTTTCCAAATTTTAATAAATCAATGATGATGATATTTTCAGAATATCACAAAAAAATTATATAGTTGAAATTTAAGGAAGTTGCACCCTGTATAATACCCTGATCAAAGGTTGTGAAGGTGCTGTGAATTTAATTTTTGATTCCATCAACTACATGCCACCATCTGTCAGCCCAAGGGTCTCTCCTAGTTGATTTTGGAGAACCTTATTCCATTATGAAAATCTCATATTTCCAATTGATCCCTGATATGTTTTTATCATTTTTTACACTTCTTCATACATTGTTCTCTTTTAGAGTGCTTGAATCATTGGATCACAATTTGTTTTGAAGTAAATATGGATCTGATTAGAACTAGGTTTCATTTTGTACTACTCTATACCATTTTCAAATAAGGTGTTACCTTTTACAAGATATAATTTATTGTATTTTTAATGTTAGGTTGTCTAAAACATAACCCTCTGGATAGTTTAATTGTAATTTATGTGAAATATTACAATTATGCTAACATTATTTTTGCATATAGAAATTAAAGGATGAATTTTTTTGTTCCATAAAATTCATTTAGGTATAATTGATTATGAACCAGTATATGGGTATTGTTTAGGTGGGAGAAACCTTGATTAAAAATTATTTGAACAATTCCTTGATGTATGTCTCACAAGGAATGATTTTTTGTTGTTTCTTTATATAGAATAACATTAACCTAGTTTGATATTTTTAATGACTAGAATGTTATTGGTTTGTGACCAAATGATAACAGAAATATGTGATTGGAAGATAAATTGTAATTTACAAAATTAACCATTAGTACATATGATGTTATTTTTTAATATTCATGTTATTATTAATCAGTGAGATAATTTTTTTAATGATGATATAGTGGAATATACCCAGTGATTTCATGATGTAATGACTAAATACCCATATTGTCCATGATACATGTTGTACTTCATATATAATGAGATTAGAACTAATACTAGTAGTAATTCTTGTATACTGAGTTTGGAATTGATACATTATTAAAATATTATATATTGGGATAAAAACTATTCAACTATAAAATTCTTATATAGAATGAATGAACTTATTTTATTGAACAAATTATTTTATTGTGAGCATTATCCGTTTTCATGTGATTTAAAGGATGGTTATATGGTTTCAGTTGGAATGATTATGACACATGCTCAGATATATTCTTATATGGAACTAATGATGGTTTTTCATATCATGGTTATATGGTTCTTTGTTAGGTTTACTAGACATGATACCCTAAGAGGGGGGTGAATCAGGGTATGACAGATTAAAACAACATCCCCTTTTGATCTTGTTTTTCTATTAGAAAAACCCCTCTTCTCTCTCCTTCCCAATGAAGAGTATGAAAAAAAATATAAAGCATGCACATGACAAAATGATTTTTACTTGGTTCACCATCACTAGGCTACGTCCAAGGATCATACACCGATAGTGTGTCGTTGTAACAATTCCACTATAAGTGCACTGCTGTTTACAAGTTCTAGTTTGACTCAGTGTCCCTCCTAGTTTACAACCACTCACAATTTGAGAACTTACTACTCTCTCAACTAAAGTGAGGTCACTGCTTCTTCAGAAGATCCACTCATAGTTTAAAGACCTGTAGGTCTCTTCATTTTCATGAAATCATGCATCCTCAACTTTTGAGAGATGCTCTATTGAATTTCAACGTTCATCCACTGATGAATACCCATTTTTCATCTGAGCACTAGGCAATTCATTTTTGAAATACCTTCGCAAATCACACTACTTCTTGAGGCTCCCAATTTTTTGAAGCTTAAACAAGACTTCGTGAAGCTCCTACCTTTCCGCAAAGCACTCTCACGAAGCACTCTCATGAAGCACTCTCACAAAGCTCAAGTGGTCGCAGGGCGACTTCCCTCACGTAGCTAACTGAGCCAACTAGGAGCTCGCAACTTTCACGGAGCTAGAATAGCCTCCACGATGCTCCTTCCTTTCGCAAAGCACACTCCCTCCACGAACTACCTTCGCAAAATGTGAGAAAAATATTTACTCCAAAAATTATCTCTATTTTTATGGAGGGGGTAGAGGCCTATTTATAGGCAATTCCATCGACCCTCGAACCGTCCATGTGAAGTCAATGCCACATCATCTCAAATCACGAAGCTATGAAGTTCCCGCCAAAATTCTATCAAAATCATGAAGCACCATGGAAATCGTCCAATCACGGAGCTTGTCATAATAACAATGAATCCCGTCAATTTCTTTGTAACTTAGCCACAAAGCTCCACTCACAATGTCGTTCACCACCGCAATTCCCTTCAACTCTGCCATTCACGATGCTTGATGTAATCATGAAGAATCACCGCTATCATTTTTATATTGTTCGAAAAATACAATCCATGAATCTTATCTTCATGAAACTCATTCATTTTCTATATTTAAATATGATCTTCAAGGATATCCACTGTTCAAGATGCTCAAAAACTCCAAATTTTGGACCCCAAAAATTTGGAAAACACTAGAAAACAGCACCACCTTCTACTGGACTTTTTGTACCACCTCCAGATCATCCATTCCTTTCTCATGGTTATTTGTTAACATTTATTTTCAACCACATCTCTAAAACTTCACAATTCACCATGGAAACCTTCTTTGTCAACAAACACAATCAACACAAAATTTCTGCAATGTTACCTTGAGGGATTTTTTCCCAACATTCTATTTATCATTTCTTTGAGACATGAGTTTGTATATTTTGACATGATGTTGATGAAGGTTGAAGTTAAATTAGTATAATTAATTAATAAATTAACTACTTTATTTAATTAATTAATTCATGAACATAATATTATTATATTTATATTTATACGTGGTTGTGTCGACCTATTGTGTTATAATCACACCCTACATTGGCTTTGGTTTGGTACCACAACATGTTACATGGATGAATGATTGGACAAGGGCCAGGGACACTGATATTGATTTTATTTTTCTATAAGGGTTGGAAATTAGAGATAAACAAAAATTAGGCTTCAGGACTGGGGTACTGTGATACATGTAGTGTGTTATTTGTTTACTTCTATTAGGAAATTTAGTTACATTTGGACATGATATGACATTATTACATTATTATTATCAGATATTTCATTTCCTTTATTGTTTTATTTTATGCTATATTATATTGTTTCCATTATTAATGCACATTCATATTTATTTATTTATATTTATTTTCCAAATTTTTTTGATCTATGTTCTGGGGATATTTTCTCTATACTATAAAAAACATACCCCCATTTCTAGTTGGATGCCATTGGATTATTGGGATGCACAACTGAGGTCATGTAACCAACCCATATCTTCTATTAATGAGAGTGCTGGTTTGGGGGAAGTTACTATTATAATGTAAAAAATGTAATAAAATTTTAATATATAATTAATTTATTCATATCTATTCAATTCAATTCTTCATTTTTTTATTAAATGATTCCAAATTTATGAGGTGTCCATTATTTAAAATGCACTTTCATAGAATCTGTAAGTTAATTTTAAATTGAATTTTAGGACTTATATAAATTGAATTTCTAAAAGTGGATTTATTTATTAAATTATAATTATTTATGTTATCAAATATGATGAATGTAATTTTTGAACGTAATAAATAACATATTAATTAAAAATAATTACGTTGATTAATGTGAAAATGGGTTTATAGGGTAGGGGTTGTACTAAGAATATTACGATAAACACTAAACTAAAACATGACAAATGGAAATTTTTGGACATATTACAACCTTATCACCTATATTGTTTTATTATGATCCATTTTAGAGGCATTTGGTAGAATAAAAATAGGGGTATCACTTTATCATTGAAAAATTCAATATGTGTTCTATCCCCCTTTATAAAATGTCACTTTTTCCCTTGCCACTTCAAAATTATAAAAACCACAAGTTTCTAAAATACCTAAATAAATAAGATAATTAATTCTCGCAACATGTAACAGCATGAACCCATCTAACAACCGAAAAGGATCACTGAACCTAGTTTTTCACATGGCCTCAAGCGCATCTCCCCAAAATTCCGGAAGCTGTTGACAAGTAGTGAAGGCCTAGGTGAGTCATTGGAAAACTATTCCCTAATTACTTGAGTATCCCAATAGATATAAAAAATATATACTATATTAGAAGAGAAATAAATAGAAAACAACTGAATGTATGACAAGGCAAGAGTGTATATCAATAACCCGAAGTGTCTTATATTAAAAAAAGATGTAGATTCTACATGTATATAGAATGATGCAGGAATAATACATGGAAATAAAAATCAATAATCCAAAAAATAATTAATGATTAAATATGTATCCCAGAATCACAAGGATAAACATGGTCCCATTACCCCATGCTTCAAATCCACAGTCAACAACCACTACTAGTGCACCTCCCTCTATCATAACATGTAACCATAAAATATGTTTGGGTCCCTATGGAGGGCCAAACAGGGTGTGAGATTGGCATTCCAATAGGATACCACCTAGGTCTATTCAGTTCTAACATAAATTCTAAAAAATTTCTTGCAAGTGTAAACAACCAGTAAAGTAAGGCGTTTATGTCCATGTAATTAGTGTAATATAAAATTGAAAATAAAATATTATAAAGAAGTCAAGTATTCTAAGTCCATTCTATATTGTTAACGTTACATCCAATAAAGACTCCATGTAGTGAATTAACAAACCTCATGTGTCGGATCCAAGGTGTTAGCAGACTAATGAATCTCTGTAAAAAAATATAAACTAAAGAGGCAGAGATCCAATGAGTTGGTCCAAAAAATCTCATCATGTCCCATGGCCATCCCAAGGGGAAACATGGTTAAATACTAGTTGGGGTCCTAGGAGAATGGAAATATAATGTCTTATGCGACCCCTATAAAATTCGATCTATGGGTAGCAAGGCATGAGTCCTCCAACAAAATCAAAAACCAGGGGGAAGAGTCAACCCTAGGTGTCCACACCTGCATTCCGAATTCAATCATTCAGAAATTCAATTTTATCCTTCCATTAAAATAAACCATACATGTAGGTGTACCAACTCACACAAAACTGGAGAAGCCATGAGAATACCCACTCAGGAAATTCATTCTTCATCTACCATGTATATGTCCCTGGCCTTCCTTATAAACCATTTAACATGAATTTAGTCATTAAATATATGTATACACACCCATATCATGAACTTTCATTTAATCCAATCTGTCAAAATAGATGAGGCATAACATGATTTTCATTAGTCGGGGAGGAATTAAATCTGATAAAAATCTATTCAAGAAATCATGTATTTAATTGGATTTTTCTAACTATGAATGCTCAAGAACACAATCCATGGGTGGTTTTAACAGGTATAAACAAGGTTTTTCCTTAACGGGCAACCCTCAGGTGGACACGAAAAAAACAACTGGTGCCAATGCACCTAAACTAATTCCATGGTCAACCTGACTAGGCCTATCTACAACTACTAAAAGTTACTCTCTAAAAAACTCATTCCTGAAAATTCCGACAGATGTAAAAATCGAAAAATACCTAAAAAATAAGAAAAGTCGAAAGAAGGTATTGACCACATACCAAACCTCGGTAGTGGACAAACCATCTCATATCAAGTATTGGTTTATCATGGTTTGGAATAAATATGAAGAACGAAAAAATAATGGAATATTAGGGAACATGATGAAAAATCCAAAATGAACAATTGTTATTATAAATAATATATAATTTAAAAAAATAACGTAGTACATACCGTTGTGGATCAGATTATATGATTGAAGATAAAAAAAGAGACCACTTGGAAGAACTAACTCAAATCCTACTTTAGGTGCCAAAGTGGATAGTTATAGGAGTAAAATCTAAATGGAAGAATAAAACCCAATTTTGGGTTTAAAAAGAAAATTTATTTTTTATTTAAAAATTAAGAAAAGAACTCACAGTAGGGTCATCCAGTTTAACTGCACAGTTACCTAAACCATGCAAAAACCGTGCAAATGTAGTGTGCATCTCTCTTCCTAGGACGCCACATGACATGGTTACCCTGAATGGTATGAATAACCATGAAGATACCATGAGGAACCACGATACCTAAAAACCTAAACTTCTCAAACATCTGACATGGTTTAGACAATCCCTGTATAGGATGTGCGTAAAATGTGGACCCGGTCATTTTCAGCCCAAAACATTGTTTCTGTCTCTGAAAAATCCCCAAACACCTCTAAAACACCCATGTTCAAGATAATCATTCATATAATGCCATTAAAATCCATTTAAACAGAAAATAATTGTATTTGTAACTCATATGAAAAATTGTGTTCTTACAATTTTCTTCCCTTATGGTTATATATTCATCTATGATTGTGTATTTTTTCATCTCGAGGTTTACTCTGATAATTGAGGTAATATCACCCTAGGACTGAGTCACCATACCCTCACTTCTAGTCAGCATCCTCTAGCATATGGGTAGGTACTCTTGAGGTCATGTGGTGAACCGGATCGTGGAATCCTCCCATCACACTCGGGTCGGGATGTTACATGTTAATTGTTTGATCGTCAAAATATATGTTTAGTCTTATGGATTTTTAAAAATATATAAATAGAAATATTTAGACCACATAGTCTGGAAATGTATTTATATTACTTCCTCTATGATTTATTGATTGATTGACGGTGACTATTCATATTTTTAATTCTACGACATTATTATTAGGATAATTTTTATCATAATACTTTCTTAGTTTGAATATTTAATTTCATAACTATATTCATTGAAAATATATTTGGTTTTAAATGTGAAAATGTTTTGGTGATGATATATTTTTTCATTTCCAAGTAGGAATGTAGAGGCCCGAAGCATGACATACATAGACATTACATTACTTTTGCGGAATACTTAATACAAGGAAAAAACAAACACACAAGGACTGTAATAGTATAATGTCTTTGGAAACTCAGAAAAATAATCTTCTGATCATGGTGAAATATCATCAACATCGCCCATATAGATCTTTCTCTTTGTTTTCTTACCTAAAATATTTATTTATATCCTGGAAAATGAAAACATATAAAGGGTGATCTCAAATTCTCAGTAAGGGTATGTGTGGATAAAATAAAACAAATCATATACATTTGTACTTAAAAACATGAACATAATGTTTAAACATAAAAATATTGGGCAATGACATAAAACATAGAATTACATAAGGCATATATCATAATGGAACATCAATCATGATCAAATAGAATGGGAATAAAACATGTAATTATGGAAAAACATTAAGCACATTATATGATTTCTATTGTATCCACGGAATTGCTGCAAAGACCATCTTAGTGGACAATATCCCTTACTGAACCTGGTTTACTTGTCGTTCTAGCAATGTATTACTAAACCAGATTTACTTTCCATTATAGCCATGTATATATCGTGAGATATAAATCTTTACCCAATTCATTGGAGGGAGATATAGGTCCAAGACATCTCAAATTGAAATCATTCTTTAGTGTGACACAAAATCATAAATCATACATCATAGCATAACCCATGTAATAGAATGGGATTCTTAAACATCATGCCATCATAACATAATCCATATAAAAAATGGATATCATTTCATCATATGAATAATAAAACCATGTAAATAATTGAGACATTATACTTGAAACAAAAACATATTAAATAATGTCATTTTAGATGGAAAATATTTTTGATAAAACACATGAAATGAAATCTTAAGGAAAATATCCTTTATTCTTCAAAATGATTTTATTTTCACAAAGTGCCATGAAATTTTAAAAGAAAAGGGAATTTTTTTTAAAATAATCATGCAATCTTGTATATGAATATTCATGAACATGAGGCATTTTGAAACCATAAAAATCTGTTCACGCCGTATAATTTAAAAATTACATTCTCCTCGTACTTTTGTCGGAAAAGTCAAAAAGTACCTCGTAAAAGAAAAATTCCTTACATACCATGTAGTAAGAGTAAAAAATGGATAAAAATGAATTTAAACATACATGAAACTATTTTTAGAAAATTGGGACGTTGATGATAAATATAACCCCAGTAAATACTTACGAATAACAATCTCATATAAGAATGAGATTGGAATAGTTATCCCTTAGATAGGTCCGATATGCTTCGTACGTATCCGAAAATCCAGTATAATGATTTAAATAATGCCACTTACTTATTAAATAATCATATTCATTGTTATAATATCATATATGATTCACTTATGACTTTATGTTAGCTGTTCTTTTGCAAATCCCATGTTAAAGCAATGTTTTGGGTAAAATCATCTTATTTATTGTACGTGTTTGGACTTGTTTTTATTGATGTTATTAATACTTATATCATGATTAAATTACTTACATAATTTAAATACTGATTTATATATCATATATATTCATTATATATCCAGAATATACATGTATTTATAATATTACATAACATATGGAGGTATGAAATGAAATGCAGCGTTCATGGAGACAGTAAACCGTACGTACGCATGAATGCTACTTTAATTTCTATTTATTATTTTAATGAAATTAAAACATAATTATAAGTAGTTATATTATAATTCCAGTATAATATCATATATAATATCATAATCTCCATCCTTTATACATCCCACATAAGGCATTAACGAATCACATCACTTTGAGGGGGCGGTAGTCCGCAATTCCTCAAATGAGATTATCATATTTACCAACTATGGAAACCATAAAGGAATTATATAATTGGTAATTAAAGAATCATAATGAAATCATAAACATAATATGTATCATATATAATTACAGTTCCATCATAATGTCCACCAAGACAGGAGATAGGAGAAAATCGAACAATCATCATTTCGTGAGGCATTAGTTGTCCATCACAGAAAAATTATGTTCATCATCCATTAGATGGAGGTGTGTGTAAGTGTAGTTTGAATACATCTCATAAAAACATCCTAATATATTTAGGATACTGGTTTTGTAACAATATAAATGATTAAAAAGAGTTTACAGGTTGGACAAGTAGAATTAAACAAAACAACTTAAGAGAAACTATTACCTTTAATTTGGGTAACTTCCTTTGGTTTGAACCAAAAGGACTTCTTGAAGTGTATTATATCTTATTTAAGTCTTCTAGGGGGATGATAGGGATGTTGGGAGCTTATTTGGATAGATCTTGGTCGATCCAAAAGGCTTGATAGGTGTGAGGAATTTCATATAAGTGGTCTCCTTTTATAAGGGATAGGAGGGGCTCTTTAGGAAAGTGTGAAAACATTATTTTATTATAAATTTATCATCGGTTTCAAGAGGACAAAAACACATTAATGTCGGATATATGATGACTCATATTCTAAATAAAATCATCCACCAGGAATTGGACTGGTTTTGTTTGATATTTTAATCATTATAATCTTATTTATTTAAATCATTTATTAATGAGGAAAATACTGCATCATTATTGTGTCATAAATACCCTAATTTATGTGATGTCTAAAAATTATTAAAAAAAATAATAACATGTAGGAAATATTTCTAGCTTCCCAATGAATATTTATAGTTGAGAAGACAATTTATATAGACCCATATAAAAATTAATTACGAAAGGATTTTTGTTAGTACCAATTTTGTCTTTACATTAAATTAATAAATCTAATGTGTCATTGACTTTTATACATGGCTCCATGGGGATCCAAAATAGAACCAATGATTTACATAGTCGTCCATTACTCATCCAATAAGGTTTGGACAAGTGTTAAGGTAATTTTGAATTATTATAATATACTTTTATCCTTAAATTACCATATTTTCCTTTAACTGTGGTAAATAAAAGTAAAAAGATATTATTCACAAAAAATAATTTTTATCTAATTGAACAAAATTTTACTCCTTGATATTGACCGTGTCTCTCAGATTTTGTAAATTCAACTCACAAAAGCGATAAAATTAAGTTTTATGAACAATTGCAAAAGCTCCTAGGAGGTGGGTAAAAGACGGTGAAATGTTCGATACAATTTTTATAAATCTAAAATTATTATAAATTGATTTCAATTAATTTAATTGAACATATATAAGTATTATATATCTATTTGAACTAAAATAAATTTAAATCAAATAAATGATAATTTAAATAAAAAGTCGATTTTAACCAAAAACTCAATGTTTTCATTATTCATAAAAAATTGAAGCTTTTCAGAAAAATACCAAAAATTAAGCCAAATCTATATTTGAGGTTCCGAATTAAAAAATGATATCTATTTTTCCAAATTCAAAACATTGAATTAACATTAATTAAATTTAAAATTAATTCCCGTTATCAAAAAAATAGTGTCTTTTTTAAGAAACAACAACTATCATAAGATCATCACTTGTTTATGTCCAATTTCAATGTAAAATTAATTCCAATGACCAACATTGGATTAAATGGTAAAAATATATTCTAATTACACTTTAAAACCAATTTAAATGATAATATATCCATATAAAATATTGCGATGAAAAAAGTTGTTTTTAATTAATATATAGAGTGTTTTTACTATTCATCAAAATTTGAAAGTTATCAGAATAATATGAAAAATTTATCCAAATTAAATTTTTATATATTTATTAAAAGGAAGAATTTTATTTTTTCAAATTGAACTTATAGACATGTCAAAAACAAGATTCAATGTGGGTGCACCATCAAAAGATGGCAAAACTACATTTTTTTAAAAATACTTATTTTACTTGAAAAATTGATTTTGTTCTCATACCATGTTCGAGAAAATATTTAAGATGAATAATAATGTAATAAAATTAAAAATTTATTTAATACTATTCATAACGGCTATTTCATAATAATATTATAACCATATATCTTTGTTTAGTGAAACTCAGTATTGTGTACTACACACGCTATCGAGGAAGGTCGTGATTGTGTGTAATGCAAGACAAGCCAGGGTTGCGTGTGATGCAAGACTCCTTCATTGGTTCGTATAAAAGAATCCCAACATATTTCATTTATACATTGGATATATATATATATGTGTATTTATATACCCACACAATGTTGCGTATAATAACTACTTTCAAAATTGTGTGTAACATGATCCAAGAATAGTGTTGTGTATACTGCTTGCTAATACGGTGTTGCGTATAGTGCAAGGTAATCTTGGTGTAGTGTACAAAACAAGACATCAATTAAATTGAAAGAATATTTTACATAAAATATTGGGGCGTTACATTCTACCCCCCTTAAAATGAATTTCACCCTCGAAATTTTTAGGGGTTATAAATCGTTTACTATTCATTGAAACCCACATCGTAAAAGGGAATACTAAAACTTAATTTTAGAAGATAAAGTATGAAACATAATGATTACCCAATTTAACTCATCACTGGGTTTCCACATAGGAGAGCATAGGTGAAAATATGGATACAGAAGAAAAATCTGACCATCATATTCTGATGAAGAGTGGTAGAGGATATGGCTCTGAAAAAACATACAATCACAAAGCCATAAATTTGTGATGATCTAAGGTACCATCTGATTCATCAGATATAAGGATACTAGGATATCATTTTTTTCTAGATCATTTCCCTAAAGATGAAGAATTTTCAAATTAAAAGTAATTCTTACTTTATTTTGGTAAAATATCATTTTTGTTCATGTCTTAAACAATTTTCACATCATCTCTTAAAGAAATGAAGTTGAATTTGTTTTTCAAGAAGTGTTAGTGGATGATGTGATAGAATGATAGGTCATTCCTTCTATCTCAAACATAAGTTCAAAATAAGTTATATACATAAGTCCATCTATGGTGATATTATTTGTATATGGTTCCATAAATGGACTTATACTTCATCTATCATAAAATAAAACTTGTTTCTACTAACTAGGGACTTCCTATAGGCCAATGGTAGTTGATAAAGGCATGTCAAACTTTGGTTGTGGTTTCGATTCCCACAGCCTTGTCTGACAAGATGGGTGTCGCCCGTCCTACAAGTTGTCCTTTTTCTTAAATTACATCATTATGAAATTCCATCGATAATATAGAAAACAGTTCTAGCCATAAACAATACTAACTTATGTCCAACATAATCCATTTCAAATCATTAGGATTATCCAAAATACTTCTGTCCAAACTTATAGTATAATGAAAACAATTACTATAAATGTCATCTACCGAGCATGTGAATACCATCATTTATCCATGATATATATTTTTGATCACATTCCAATCATGTGAATACCTTAATCATGTATTCTCATGAAAAATGAATACCCATTGAACCTTAGTGAAAACATGAATGCTGTCAAAAGTTAACTCTTTCCACATACCAATATCCCAAAAATTCATTATACTGAATCCATTTTATCACATTGTCTTTATATAATTCATGAGCTCATTAATACTATCAAACATATTTGTTTCTCTTTATCCTTTCATTATGTGCATATCATCTGCTTTCCAAAAATATTTCAATCACTATTCATGGTTAACGATGCCATATTTTTATGGAAAAACACAATGGACCTATACATAGATATTCTAATATACCATAAAAGTACCTCAACAACATTATTCTTGAATACCAATACATAAAAACATCAAACAATCATCTTCAATGATTGTCATGGAATAATTCCTTCCTTGATTTAGAAGTAACCTCTTAGGTCAGGGCATTGAGTTGGGTAATGCACATGTTCTCCACGGATAAGACATTGAACTCCATAACATTCTGTCACTCTATAACCCTTATCTCCACACTGATAACATCTTCCCCTCTATTTGAGGTATTCCTCAAGGTTCTTCTTACCTTCGTTAGAAATCTAAGTCTTCCTTTCTTTATGCTCCTCGACATGAAATCATGCATAAAATTCTATCATCCTCTTATTTGAATAAATAGGAATACAACTAAATTTCACCGTGTTAATCACATATCGCGATTACTGATTCGGCATAATCACAATACCATTCTACCTCGGAATTACGCAATTTAGTTGCTCATAGTTACCAATTTTTCCATTTGATTCAATGTTAAGTAAATTCATTTTGGTTCCCTCCATTGACTAAAACACAAAAAGAATTTTATGAGATGCAAAAATCATGATAGGTGAAACAACATAATAAAGGGGGAGTTACTTCAATATATAACATCATAGGTTTAATTCTAATATCGTTACCATAATTCTAGGACTATAACCTATAATTATACTTAACCTTAGAGACATCCCTCGACATACCTTAGAAATATTTATACGGATCGATTTAATGTTTTCGCATCCTATTTTCCAAATGTTAACTAAAACTCCCTCTTATACAGACTATAGAGGCCCGAATCATGACGTAAATAGACATTACATTACTTTTGTGTAATACATAATACATATGGAAAACAAACACACAAGGACCATAATAGTTTAGTGTCTTTGGAAACTTGGAAAAATAATATTCTAATCATGGTGAAAGATCTTCAACATCTTCCATAAAAATCTTCCCCTTTGTTTTCTCACCTAAAACCTATCTTTATATCCTGGGGAAAAGAAAATATATAAAGGGTGAGCTCAAATTCTCATTAAGGGTAATCATGGATAAAATAAAACAAATCATATACATTTTAACTTAAAAACATGAACATAATGTTTAAGCATCAAAATCGTGGACAATGACATAAAACATGGATGTACATAAGGAATAGATCATAATAGAACATCAATCATGATAAAATATCATGGGAATAAAACATGTAATTTTCGAAAAAAAATTAAGCACATGATATTATTTCCATAGTAGCCAAGGCATTGCTTCGAAGATCATATTAGTGGACAAAGTCCCTTACTGAACCGGGTTTACCTGTCGTTCCAGCCTCGTATTACTGAACCGGATTTACATTCCATTCCAGCCATGTCTATCACATGAGATATAAATCTTTACCCAATGCATTTGAGGGAGATATAGGTCCCACACATCTCATATTGAAATCATTATTTCGTGTTCCACAAAATCATAAATCATATATCATAGCATAACCCATGTAATAGAATGGGATTCATAAACATCATGCCATCATGACATAATCCATGAAAAAATGGATATCATTTCATCATATGAAGAATAAAACCATGTAAATAATGGAGACATTATTCTTGAAACATAAACATATTAAATAATGTCATTTTAGATGGAAAATATTTTTGATAAAACACTTGATATGAAATATTGAGGAAAATATACTTTTTTCTTCAAAATCATTTTCTTTTCAAAAAATTGCAGGAAATTTTAAAATAAAATGGTTTTTTTGAAAATAATAATGCAATATTGTATAGGAATCTTCAAAAAATGAGGCGTTATGAAACTGTAATAATCCGTTCACGCCGTATAAGTTGAAAATAACATTCTCCTTGTACTTCTGTCGAAAAAGTGAAAAAGTACCACGTAAATGAAAGATTACTTACATATCATGTAGTAAAAGTCAAAAATGGTTAAAAGGACTTTAAAAATACATGAAACCATTTTTATATAATTGGGACATTGATGATAAATATAAACCCAGTAAATACTCACGAATAACAATCTCGGATAAGAATGAAATTGGAATAGTTATCCCTTGCCATAGGTCTGATATGCTTCGTACGTATCAAAACCTCTTGTATAATGATTTAAATAATGTCATTGACTTATTACAGAATCATATTCATTCTTATGATATCATATATGGTTCACTTATGACTATATATTACCATTTCTTTTGTAAATCTCATGTTAAAGCAACGTTTTGTGTAAAATCATCTTTTTTATCGTACGTGTTTGAACTTGTTGTTCGTGATGATATTATTACTTATATCATTATTTAATTACTTCCAGAATGTAAATCATGATTTATATATCATATATATTCATTTTATATCCAGTATATACATGTATTTATAATATTACATAACATATGGAGGTAAGAAATGAAATGCACCGTTCATGGAGAAAGTAAACCGTATGTACGCATGAACACTACTTTCATTAATATTTATTATTTTAATGTAATTAAAACATAATGATACATAGGTATATTATAATTCCAGTATAATATCATATATAATATCACTAACTCCATCCTTTATACGTCACACGTAAGGCATTAACGAATCACATAACTTTGAGGGGGCGGTAGTCTGCACTTCCTCAAATGAGATTATCTTATTTACCAACTATGGAAACCATAAAGTCTTGATATAATTGGGATGTAAATAAGAATAAGGAAATCATAAACATAATATATATCATATATTAATATAGTTCAATATTAACGGCCACCATGAGAGGTGGTAAAAGAAAATTGAAAAATCATCATTTCATGAGGTGTTAGGTTTCCATCACAGAAACATTATGTTTTCATCCATTAGATTGAGGTGTGTGTAAGTGTAGTTTGAATAATTATCATAACAACATCTTAGTATATTTATTATACTTGTGTAGTTACAAAATAAAGTCTTAAAAAGTGTTTAGGTGTTGGAGAAGTAGAATAAAAGAAAACTACTTAAGAGAAACTATTACCTTTAATTTGGGTAACTTCCTTTGGTTTGAACTAAAAGTACTTCTTGAGGTACCTTCTCCCTAATTTAAGGCTTCTAGGGGGAGTATAGGGATGTTGGGATCTTAGTTGGTCAGAGTTCGGACAAGGAAAAAGGCTTGAGAGGTGTGAGGAATTGCATAGAAGTGGTCTCCTTTTATAAGGGAGAGGAGGGGCTCTTAAAGAATGTGTGAAACGTTTATTTTATTATAAACTTATCTTCAGTTTAAAGAGGTCACAAACACATTAATTTGAAGATATGATGACTCATATTCGAAATAAAATCATCCAATAGTAATTAGATAGGTTTTGGGTGATATTTTAATCATTATAATCATATTTATTTAAATCATTTATTAATGAGATAAATACGACATCATTATTGTGTTAAAAATAATTTAATATGTATGATGTCTAAAAATTATAAGCAAAATACCAACATTTAGGAAAAAATTTTATCTTTCCAATGAATTTTTATAGTCGAAAAGATAATTTATATATCCCCTTATAAAAATTAATTACTAAAGGATTTTTGTTAATACCAATTTTGTCTTTACATTAAATTAATTAATCTAATGTGTCATTGTCATTCATAAGTGGCTCCATGGGGTCCTAAAGTCGACCCAAGGATGACCATGGTCTACCATTACTCTTCCAATATGTTTGGACAAGTGTTAAGGAAATTTTGAATTATTATTATATTCATTTAACTGTAAATTACCCTATTTACCTTTAACCGTGGTAAATAAAAGTAAAAATTTACTATTCACCAAAAATTATTTTTATCTAATTGAACTAAATATTAGTCCTTCATATTAACTGTGTCTCTCGAATTATCGAAATTCAACTCACAGAAGAGGTAAAATTAAGTTTTATGAACCATTGCAAAAGCTCCTAGGAGGTGGGTAAAAGACGGTGAAAAGTTCAATACAATTTTTATAAATCTAAAATTATTATAAAATTATTACAATGAATATAATTGAACATATATATGTATTATGTATCTATTTTGACCTAAAATAAATTTAAGTCAAATAAATTATTATTTAAATAAAAATATGGTTTTAACCAAAAACTCAGTGTTTTCACTATTCATCAAAAAATGATGTTTTTCAAAAAAATACCAAAAAATCAGCCTAAGATATATTTGATATTCTGAATTAAAAAATGATGTATATTTTTCAAAATTCATAAAAATGAAGTGGAATTAATTAATTTTAAAATAAATTCCCGTTATCAAAAGAAATAGCGTCTTTTTAAGAAACAATAACTATCAAAAGATCATCACTTGTCTTTGTCCAATTTCAAAGTAAAATTAATTTCAATTACCAATATTGGATTAAATGGTAAAAATATATTCTAATTACACTTTAAAATCAATTAAAAAGATAATCTAGCCATATAAATTATTGCAATGAAAAAAGATGTCTTTAATTAAAATATAATGTGTTTTTAATGTTCATCAAAATATGAAAGTTATCAGAATAATATGAAAATTTTATCCAAATTAAATATTTATACCCTGATTCCAAGGAAAAATTTTATTTTGTCAAATTGAACTTATATACATGTCAATAATAAGATTTAATGTGGGTGCTCCATCAAAAGGTGGCAAAAATACTTTTTTTTGAAAAATATTTATTTTACTCGAAAAATTGATTTTGTTCTCATACCATGTTCTAGAAAATATGTAAGATGAATAATAATTTTATAAAATTCAAAATGTAGTTAATAATATTCATAATGGCTAGTTCATAATAATATTATAACCATATATCTTTGTTTAGTGAAACTCGGTATTGCGTACTACACACGCTATCGAGGAAGGTCGCGATTGCGTGTAATGCAAGCCAAGTTAGGGTTGCCTGTGATGCATAACTCCTTTGCTGTTTCATAAAACATTATCCAACCATATTTAATTTATACATTGAATATATATATTTTTATATACACACCCAATGTTTCGTAGAATAACTACTATCAAAATTGTGTGTAACATGATCCAAGAATAGTGTTGCGTACACTCCAAGCTAATATGGTGTTGCGTATAGCACAAGTTAATCATGGTGTAGAGTACAACACAAGACATCAATGAAATTGAAAGAATATGTTTCATAAAATCTAGGGGTGTTTCAAGGAATTTCATTATAGTATGATAAAAATGGTTCATAGTGTCTAATGATATTTTCACAACCTTGGAATTAAGTGGGATATTAAAATATTAATCTCAATATTATTTTTAAACATGTGGGTAAAATAATACTATTATATTCAAATAGATCTACATGATTCATTGAATTACATATAAATTTAATTGGATGATGTTACAATGGATTTTAATGTCTATTATTTTGTATTTCTAAAGAAAGAGGGATGAAACATGAGAGATTATGGATTATTTAACCAAATATTAATAATTTTAAAATGGTTATAGAAAATCAAATAAAAAATGAGATATAAAAACTATATATTATATATATTATGAAAGCTAATGGGATAACGTAAAATATAAAGTGTGATCATGATGTAACATCATTATTATGTTTTTTATTGGGATTGTAAATTAATTTATAAAATTAAAAAACATTGTTAATATGATTGTCCACAAATTAATGGATAGTCCAAGTACAGTATCTAAATTGTTTTTAAAATGCTTTAATCATGTATTCATAGATTAGGTTGTGTGTTTTTTGATTTTGTAGATTTGATGGATTTTATACAAATCAACATAAATTATTAAAATATTAAGATAACTTTATTTCATGTTTTATATAGATGATTATTTCAGTTATATTTTGCTTATATGGAGAATATAAAGGAATATTTGTATTATTTATTCATAGAATATGAAAATTATAAAATATATAAGTTGATATGATAGTTAATATTTATATTCTAGTGTATACAATTTTATAAAATGTTCAAAATTTCTATCCACTTTTATGATGGGAATCATTCCTCTCATCGTGACCCACATTGATTGGGATTGATGAATTTTTTTAAAAAGGAATAATATCTGACATCATTATTAGACCAGTTGGAATTTTATATTATAATGGGTAGTTATTCTTCATCTTTTATAGTTAAAATATTTTGTAATGTTTAACATATTTCATCTATCAAAATATATGATGTATTAACTAAATCGATCTAATAAAATTCACATTAATGATAAGAAATATAATAGAAATGATACTTTTTCGGGACATCTAGTTTTTATATTCAGTTGGAGTGAGAAAAAATATTCGTAAAGGTGTTTTCGACTCTTGGACATAATATTGTTTCACGTTTACATGAATGATTATTATTATTGAAGAGAATCAAATTTAAGACGTCAATGTGACAAGTTATTCATTAAATGTGTTCGATGATGCATCTTAGGGATAATATACATATATTTGAGAATCTATAGTATATCTATCATTATATTTTTGATCCATAATATATTTTATATTTTAAATTAAATATATAATTATATTTTTTGTATTCTTGGAAATTATTAAATGATTTATTGGATCTTATTTTTGCAAAAAATGAAGAAATTAACCTTTCATTGAAAGAAACTATATATTGTGATGAATCTATATCATGATTTTCATTTGTAGGGTAAATTACATTTTAAAAAGTCATGTCTAAAAAATTTTGATTATTTTTACTATATGTACAATTATTAGTGGCTTTATGGGATATTATAATAAATAAAAGGGTAATCCATATCTTGTTTTGTGGAAAATACTTAGCCTGTGAGTTATGATGGTTTTGATATTTTTAAGAAATCCTAATTCATCATTGGGAAGGGAAGCCATTATATAATTTTTTATTATTTTACATGATAATTTATTGATTAGTAATATAATAGTAAATCTAATCAAATAAAAAAAATTAAAATTACAGTTGGAATTCTTGGATCATGGTAATAGTTTTAAAAAATACAATTATATACTTTATGCAATCATTGGAATGGTTTGATTATTATTTACATTGAGAGGGTATGTCCATATTAATGACATATAGGAATATATAATGAGTTTGACATTTATTGTAATATTTTTTGATATTCTATACCATTTTTTAAATTTGAAGTTCATGTTTCTATTTGGATTAATTATTTTATAAAGGGGGGATTTATCTTTTCCATGTTTTCATCCTAAGGATTTTATATATTATAGAAGAATATTGTACCTTGAAATTCATTTTTAGACACTTTATCTCTCTTCATTAATTCTTGATGATATATATTCATTGCATCATAATGAATTTGAAATTTTAAAATCACAGGTGACTTTGATCTATGATTGAATTTTATTTTTTATTTTTTATATTAATTTAATTTTTTTAGTTTATGAAATTAATTGGAAATGAATTCAAAAAAATTATTCTTTTTTGGGATGCCATAGTAATCCTACATGTCTATTTAATGTTTGTGGTTCTTCTATGATATTTTAAAATTTTTCTGATGTTATGTCTAGAATAGTTAACTCATTGTTTATCAATCCTTATTGTGCCTCTAAGGGAAAATATTTGGGGTGGGATGTGTATATAGTGTGGGATTCATGGTTATCACCCTATTTAGTAAACAATGTCAGTAAACTATGAATATCACTGAGTTCTTATTATATAAGAATATATACATCTTCATCACATATTAAAATGACCAAAATACCATAATTCACTCACACAGCTCCCACTACACCCCCAAAAATGACTCCCAAATCAAGAAACTCTTTTATTTTAACCCATCCACTTCTATAGTGATTTTCATTAGTTTAAATAGGAATAAAGGATAAAAATTTAATTATGGGGACCCTGATACCTATGTTATCTATCACATCTTGTTTTATTCTACCACTATTAGTGTGACCTATCTTGGTCAAACCATAGGTTGGTTTTTGGTTCTAATGTTGTACTCATTTTTTACTTTAGGGAATAAATTATTTTTTTCCATATCCATTCAACCATTATGTGAAGTTTTATATAATTATCATTTTATTTTTTATTGGCTTTCTGTATGTCATAATACTTAATTTTTGATATATTGATGACTATTGTTCTAAATTCATGTTTGAATTTTTTTCATGATATTTTTAAAAGAATTCATAGAATTTAAATTTGGAAAATCGGGTTCATTATGATTTAAAAAGGTTAAGAGGAGTATCTATATTTTTTAACATGGATTGAATATGTTATACAAGAAAATAAAAAACATGTTTGTGATAAATTAGTATAATTAAATTTTTCAAAAAATGTTTGGAATTAATATTATATTCTTCTTCGCAAAGAAAATTTATAATTTGGATGATAGGTTTCTTCTGGAATTTCATTTGACACATGAAATTTCATGTCTAGGAAAATTTATTTCAAGAATTTTTAAAAGTGAAATTAAGATTTAAAATCACATAACCCCATATGTGTCATAAAATAAATTAAAGGGTGTTTTTTGGACCCCTGTATATTTTTTAAAATAAATTCATGGATTCAGTAAATTAATTTCATTAATGGTTCAAGTGTGTATATTTTGAAATTCTTATGAAAAGAAATTAAGAGTTAATTTTTTGGAATAATTTTAAAGGAATAGTCTTTAATGAAATATAAAACCATTTGTGGAGATGTATTGTCACCTTATGTACTCATGGTGATAAGATCATCCAAAAAATAAAAAAAACTAAATGTTGTTCGTTTGGAGAGACTACCTTTGATCCTCTAATCTAAATTTCCTTATATAAATATATGGTATTTTATGTATGAGAACATCAGATTGTGGAGATTATTTAAGAGTTATTTGGAGGTTAGTGGATGATATTTTGATTTTTGATGTTTATATTGATCATTTATTATTTTTCTAACCATTGCATTGTTTGAATAATACAATAGCTTGAATTATGCGCAGCTCCGAGTTTTAGCACACCACGACCAATCAAACTAACCATTTAAAATTTACTAATTAATATTAATACGTAATTTTTGAAATTTTATGAATTTTATTTTTTAAAATGGGCTTTTTTTGTTTCAGAATATGAAAATTATCATAGGGTGACTTTTTTTTTATTTTTCTGAAAACATTAAATTTGGGATGACTCGTGAAAAACAAATCATTAGTGTTTAACATTTAATTTATTAAATTAATAATTTATTTATTTAAATTTATTATAATGTAAAAATTTATACATTGTGACTATATTTTTACATTGTATTTTATTGGATTCATCTAATAATAATATTATATATATCGAAATTTATTGAACCCTTTAACATCTTTTACCCACCTTCATCGTACATATCTAAATTTGAAAAAAACATTATTTTACCACTTTTGTGGATTGAATTTCAAAACTCCGATAGACATTTTTTTCATTTTTAGGATAAATTACGTTAAATAAAAGGAAATTAATTTTTGGTGAATAGTAACTTTTGAATTTTATTTACCGCTATTAAAAGTAAATAGGGTAATTCATGGTAAAAATAATACTATAATAATATAAAATTACCCCAAAACAAGTCCTATATATATTGGATAAGTGTTTTTACACCATTATCAACCTTAGGAAGTAATTAATATTCTTTTTTACCCATTTGGGTTAGATTAGGATATTTATTTTATTTTATTTAAAAAAGAGTTAAAAGTGTTAAAATCCATGTATAAAAACTAATCTATTTTTAATATAAGGTTATAGATAAGATAAATATGAATATAAATATTAATAATAAGGTTAAAAATATTTCATACGTCATGTTATTTTATGAAAAAATTTAGTGATTATATAATGAAATTTATTTAAGACACAATGATGATGTCGTAATTACCTTATTAAAAAAGTATTTATATAATTGATATTATAAAAATTAAAATAAATGTATTTTGAAACTTTTGATGCCATATAATAATTTAACAGGTGAATATGACTTATTAGGGTTGATTAAATGTGTTTTTTACTATGTAATCATGATTCCAAGTCTTTCAAAAATCCAAAATACAAAATAGTGTCAAAATTTACAAAAATATGTTTGAAAAAACAATACAATTTTATTAAATTATATAATTATACCCAAAATCTATGATTCATCAAAATAACATAGAGAATTTTATATATGCGATTAATTACCCACTTGAGGTTATCTTGGCATTTTATAATAACATTAATAACCATGTATTATAAAAAAAAAGAAGACTTGGTAAAAGTTAACATATTTAACTAAGAGTTAATTCTAAAAGATAAGGTTAATATGGTGACATAAACTTGTCCAAAACCTATTAGTTTAAAGGATTTATACCAATACCTACATTATCCTTGAAATAAATTCATTTTTAGAAAGTATAAACCGAAAATAATTTTAAAACAAACTAATATTTTAATCTTATCCTAATGTTCCCATCACATCTCTTTTAAAGGGGTACTTCCCCTTCAATTAAATTCACACCTCCAAACCATTTGGATTGGCCAAACCCTTCCCAAATATCCTCCAAACTACCCTAACTTCATCCTATAATAATTAATTTGATAATAAGGCCAACCTATGGAGCCCTTTTGGTCAAATAAAAAAGAATCACCCAAAGAATAGGTAATTATTTCATCACATCTTTCAATGTTCTCTTCTTATTCTACATCGTATTTCTTTATTATTTTCATAGACAAATATTGACTACAATACATTGTTCATACTGAGATGTTATTATAAATATGCTACAACCATATTCATTTTTTTATCCATCCTATGAATGACAAAGTCCCCAAACCTATGTATGTATAGCTTACCGTCCATACGTCGTGGTGTAGTTTGTTTTTCAACACGTCATTATTTGGATGGGTATAATAATGAGTATAATTTATATAGATAATAAATGTAACATGTTAATGATTCTATATATATAATATACCATCAAATTACATACTATTTCAGCATCATTAGAATTATATTGTCTCTTGTTCGCACGTACGGCTTACTGTCTCCTTGACGCGATGAGATTTCATTCCACATCGAAACCATTCAAAAATAATTTTCATTTCAAGATTAAAAAAATAATGTTAAAAACATTTTATCATTCTGGATTTGAATCAAAATAATTCATTTCCATAATGAATATGACATACATAACAAAACATAAGAACGAATATGAATAACTTAACACTTGAAACAGTGATAATATTAAATATTATTAACAATACAACTTTTATGATTATATATGATACCATATTTCAATATGTGGTTGTTGTCTAATTGAATAAAAATGTCCTAACCATTATAAAGTTGGTTAATAATGCTAGAATAATGAAAAGTACATGGTAAGGTTTAATTTTATAATCTCTTTAATATCCGAGTTGTTTATACATATGTTTCAATTAAGAAATATTAATCATCCACATCCATGTTTCATAACGATATGTTTCAAAAAATATTTCTCTATTTCCTAGACTATGGTATAAATTCATTTACTCCCTTGTTTTACTTTTTATAATTTTTTTTGAATGTAATCATTTCGTTTTCTTCAAAAAAGGTACTTTATGAACTTTTCACAAAATTAATAACAGAATGGTTATTAACTTATATGGAGGGTGCTTCTATTTTCCACCGTTATAACCCCTTTCAACCGTCCCATACCATATTATATGAATATTTTCCAAATAATTTATTTTCTTTAATAATTATGTGACTTTTAAATGATTTCAATATAGAAAAAGATATTTCTCTCAAATAGTTTTTGTATTAATATCTAATATAACCACATATATTATTAGTTTTTATGTTTAATTTAAGATGAATTATTATGATACAATATTACATATTTTATTGATATTTCTATGATATGTTTGATTTTGGATGTTATTTTTTTATTTCCTTCAGGGTATATAGTTAATTTTATAAAATTTCATTTTTTAGTTTAATATGAATGTTTATATTATGTTTCACACATTTCATATGAGGAATGCATTGGATGTAGTAAGTGATGCGAGGGGCTTTCTATAGCCCATCAATGCATAAGTAGGTATCATGAGACAAACTAGTTTCATGGAATAAGGCCTTGACAATAATTTTATTTAGGATCTTGGAATGAGGCCCTGACTATGTGGTTATGATTTCTAAAATTATGCATTCCATCATTATGAGATTAGCTAGAGATATTGCATGCGATTATTAAAGTAGTAGAATATCCATGTGAATAAGTAAATTGAATTATTTGAATTATCATTACTTTATTATGTTGAAGATTAATTTTAAAGATTTGTGATTTAATATTATACATTGACTGAAATGTTTATGCATATTTATGATATTTTCTACTATATTTTTATCCTTACTAAGCATCCAATATCATTACTTTCCTATGATTTATTTTTTCCTGGATGGGATCATGTATATTATTACTGTCCAGTTGGGATTAGCTACGGTGTATGAATGTGTAAAAATGATACAAAATGTTGATTTTTCATTTCATATTGCAATGTAAAATAGATTTATATATCTAGTACCTCCAAGGAAACTACATTGACTGGTCATGTGGGACTTCATCTCTTTTGGTCATTCCAATGTTATGTAATAATGAATCAACTCTAGGTAACTAGGGTCAGAGCATTACAGTTGGTATGATTGGAAGTTTAGTAGAAACCATGGAATCATGATTAAGAAAATCTCTTATTATTGATCATTACCCTACGATAAACTACGATGATTACTATATAAGAACATCCAAAAATTGTGGTAATATATATATTATGTGGGTTTTCCCGAAAATACATCCATGTATGGATTCTACAAGTGGAAGTGCTTCTGGAACATATTAACCAAAAATTGAAATAACCAACATGGAGTTTCGGGCTTAACCCAGGGTATCATGGTACACGACAACGGGCCTATAATGCACCTTGTTTGACACTCTCATGGGATATTCATTAGATAATTCCCATCTTATTTACAAACCGTTATAAATGATTTATTAGTAAATACCCCCCAAAATAAAACATTTTTTATGATTATGGATTATATGCATAAAATATTCAATTTATGATAACTATTTTACATGTTCATAATTATTTACTGGGATTCATAAACTAATCTCGTCTATTACATTATTTAGAAATGGGGAATACTAAAAGGAATAGAACATGTATCATCACATGTAATTTATTTATGAATTTACCTCCTATTCAAGATAAATATAGTGGAGGTGGTGATGCAACTGGTGATGAAAAGATTATAACCATACTGGGAAAACTCACCCATGTTAAGAATAATAACCTTACTAATATGGAGCACCCCGATCCACAATACGGAGGATCAATGATAGGCTATTTTATGAGTTATCATCCACCAACATTCAATAGGACTACAAATCTATTTATTGCTCCGAAATGGATAAGTTTCATAGAGAAAATATTTCAGGCTTTGGGGAGTAGAGAAAGGGAAAAGGTTTTCATGGAAATGTATCACCTCTTAGGTGATACAGATCATTGGAGGTAAATAATTCAAAAAAATGAGTATCAATTAGTATAAAATATTGAATGGAAGGATTTTAATGTTATTTTCTTATAGAAAAGCATTGCTTATGAACATCGAGATGATATGGAATGAAACTTTTTGAGTTTGAAGAAAATGTAGGATGATACTTTCAAAATGTATGGGATGAAATTTACAATGTTATAGAGGAATGCTACAGATTATATATGTAACCCAAAGAGTAAGATTGATTGATTCAAAAATTGGGTAAAACCATTTACATGTCGATTATTAGTCTCTCAATCTATCTCATCGTATGAATATATATTCTCATGTGCTTTCAAGACATTAAAGGAATTATATATGACATATGACTATAAAGAAAAGAAAGAGAAAACAAGATCTATTGAACACTATGGAAAATGAAATAATGGGAAGAAGGGAAAATTCAACTTTCCATCATTTATTAACTATGGGGAGAAACACTTGGGTATGTGCCTAAAGGGGATGTGAGTTTGTTACAAGTCGAGAAACATTCCACCAAGTCCATGATTAAAATTTTATGAAATAAGATCTAAATGTCTAGTGCTTCAATTTTTTTTAACAAATGGGTTCAAATAAATGTCCTAAGCATCAAGGAAACAAACCTCAAAATTTACAAGGGATCAAGGTAGATCTTATACAATCACAACTGTTGAGGTTAAAGTTCTGAATGTAGTGGTGGAGGGTACTTTAATCATTTATACAAATTAACCGAATAATTACTTGATTTTGGATCATCACATTCATTCGTATCTTCCTAGTTTTCCATGAAAATTAGATATTACAAATTTGACTTATTAAGGGATTTTTCAAAAAAAACCTATGGGAAGTATCATTGCAACAAATTATTGTCAATTAGTTACCATTATGGAATTTAAACGTGCTTTATCTACTGATATTATTGTCCCACTGAGGATTTAATTTCATATAATACTCAGTATGGATTTGTTTTCTGACCATGATTCAATACTTTATTGTTTGAAGAAGGAGGGTAAAATTTTATTATCATATGGAGTACCATATATTTAGAGCAGAAATATCACCATCTAATTTTCATCAAGATCTAAATCCAATAACAGTACTAAATTCAATTATTGGGGAGGTAATTAAATAACTATGGGTGAGGAAAATAATTTTCAAATAGACGATGTAACTATTATTTAAGAACATGTTGATGTGTTTCTAGAGGTTTTACCTAGAAATCCTCTAGAACGAGAAATTGGGTTTTCGATTGACTTACTTCCTTTTTCCAGACACATATCGACAACTGCTTATACAATGGCCACTATTGAATTAGTGGAACTAATGTGACTAGTATAGGAAATGAGTAGTTAAGTATTTATTCTCCCTAGTTTTTCTCCATGGGAATCCCATGTTCATTTTGTTATGAATAACGGTTGATATTTGAGGTTGTGCATTGACTACAGAGAAATTAATTATATAACAATAAATAACATATATCTTCACCCTCTCATTAATGTTTAAATTAATTAACTTCATGGAGCTCAATATTTTTCAAAGATTGACCATCGATCTTGATATCAACAGATGTGCATGAAGAAGGAAGACATTGTAATGACAGAATTTCGAAACAGGTTAGGGCATTATGAGTTTACAGTAATGCATTCTGGACTGAATAATTCAACCACAGTTTTCATGGATCTTATGAATAGAGTTTTTAAGGAATATCTTGATTAATTTGTAGTGATATTTTTTTATTATATCGTGGTATAATCCAAAAGATTCTAAGATAACGAAAATCTCTTACGCACTATTCTATAGAGTCTAAAAAGAAATAATTTATATGGGAAGTTAAATAAGTGTGAATTATAGCATCATGAGTTTTCTTTTCATGGATATATTGTCTTTATGGATGGATCCTATTTTTATGCTTTAAAGGAATATTAAATCAATGAATGGCCAACACCAACAAGTATGACTTAGATATGTAGTTTAACTGGTTTAGAAGGTTATTATTTGTGTTTCATCTAGAATTTTGTATGATTGGTGAACCCATTATCCATGTTCACCCATAAAGAGGTTAAATTTGTTTGTACAAAATAGTCTGAAGAATATATTGAAGAAGTAAATAGAACACATGTCAATCATCCGATCATGACTCAACTATTAGGTAATAATGTGTTTTTTATTTATAGTTATTCTTCAATGAATGTATATAGTTTTCTCCTTATTTTGAATAGTATAGTTATTTCCTATGCCTAATCACAACTAAATATTCTTGTGCAAAACTATCCTACTCGTGATCTTCAGTTAGCAGTTGTTGATTGTAATGGGGCTACCAAAGAATACTAGAAGGAATGACGCAATATGGTTCATTTTTTGATCATCTAACAATGTAAGAACATTTTCTAGGTATAAGAGAATATTTAACACTTGAAAATTTTCCAAGATTATATATTAATGAAGTTTTAATACTTCATGGTGTACCCCTATTGATTGTTTCTTATCATGATCATCGTTTAAGACCAGGATTCTACAAAATTCTTCAGAAAGCCCTGTATACAAAAAAAATTTTGAGCACTACCTATCACCCTCAAACTGATGGAAAATCAAAATGGACTATTTAATCCTTGGAAGACATGTTGAGAACATTCTCACTTGACTTTAAAGGAATGTGGGATCAGTATTTATCTCTGTTATAATTTTTCTACAATAATACCTTCCATTTAAATATTCATATGGAACCAAATGAAGCATTATATGGAAAGAGATGTCATACACCAATATCATGGGATGAGGCTGGTGAAAGAAAATTCATATACCCATAACTTGTTGAGTAAACAATAGAAAATGTGAAGATTATAAACACACATCAAAGAATCTCAATGTGGAAAAAAGGTCTCTGTCGATTACTGATTGATGGATTGCCAATTTCAAGTAAGATATTATGTTTTCATATAGTTATCTCCATAGAAGGGTGTTATAAGATTTGGTAAGAAGGGTAAATTAAGTCCCAGGTACACCGGACCTTTCAAAATTCTATAATGAAATGGAGTAGTAGAATACCATTTGGCAATGTTTCCAAGTATCTCCAATGTTCATAATGTATTCTGTGTATAACTATTGAGAAAATAAAAGCCAGACTCGACGCATGTCATCACCTATGAAGAAATATAATTGGAACCTGATATATCTTATTTCGAAGAGCCTATCAGATTTCTTGATACCATAGAACTAGTGTTGGAAAATCAGATGACTCATCTTGTAAATGTTCTTTGGAGAGACAATAAAATGGATGAGGCAATATGGGAAACCTAGGCACATATGATGAAGAACCAATCAAATCATTTTCTGTAGTAATATACTATATATTTTGAAGATGAAATTATTTAAAGGAGGAAAAAATGTAACACCACAAGAATCCATGGTACTCTTCTCTTCGAATAATAAATTACCTTGTGATGTACGCATCTCCGAGTTCAAGCACACCAAGACTAATAAAAGTAGCTATTTAAAATAACGATATGAATAATAATAACCACTTTATTAATTTTTATAACTTTTATTTTTAAAAATGGACTTCATTTTTGGTTTCATAATTTCGAAATTATCATAGTGTGAATTTTTTGTTTTTTCAGAAAACATTTAATAGTATATGAATAGTGAAAACCTTTTATTATTATTTAATGATGAATTTTTTATATATAATAATTTATTTTATTTAAAATTTTTTTAAAAAAAAATTCTACATAAATAATACTTTTAGTAGTACAATTTAATTCGTTGAAGTCATTTTATAATGAGATTAGATATGAAAAATATTATTGGTCTTTTTAATGTATTTTTCCCACATTCTAGGCACATTTGCAAATTTTCATAAAATGTATTTTAAATGATTCTATGAATAGAATTTGAAAAATCCAACTGAAATGGTCGTCATTTGTATGTATAATGTTGTTCAATAAGGTGAAAATGTTTCTTTTTTAATTGTAACATTTATATTTTATTTACCATAGTTAAAAGTAAATAGGGAAATTAAAGGTATAAGTAATTATATAATAATAATAAAATACCCAAAACATGTCCTAGATCAATTGGATTGTTTTTTTCAACCAAAATAAACCATATGAAAAAAAATATCCCTTTTGATCCATTTGGCTATGATTATGAAATTTATAAATTTTTATTTAAAAGGTTATTAAAAGTATTAAATTAAATGTTTAATTATAAAATATTTATTAATATAGTGTTAAATATAAGATAAATTCGACTATAAATATTAATTAGAAAGATAAAAATATTTTCTAAATCATGGTATTTTTTTAAAGAAATTGAAATTAAATAATTAAATTTATTTATGACACAATGATGATATAGTAATTACATTATTAATGAATGATTATGATAATTGATATTATAATTATAAAAATAAATTTAGATTGAACCTTTTGATTCCATAAATGGTTTTTTTAGGTGAATATTAAATGTGAAGTTTGATTCATGTATTTTTTATGCAATAAATTTGTTATGACTTTCACAAAAACCAATTACTAAATAATGTCAAAATTGCCATAAATGAGGTTTTATAATAAATACTATTTTATTAAATGTTATAATATTCCTAAAAATATATGATTTTGGATAAGGAGATAAATAATTTTATATATGTCATTAATAAACAACTTCATGTTCTATTAGATTTTTCTAGTAACTATATTAACCAAGTAATATAAAAATAAAAAAGTCTTGGTAAATGTTAAACTATTTAACAAAGTGTTAAATATAAATGATAAGGTTAATATTTTAACATAAACTTGTCTAAATCCTATTTGATGAGAGGATTTCGATACATCCCCCCTTTTGTTGGATATAAATCCATGTTTAGCTATTATAAAAAGGAAATAATTTTATAATTAACTAATATTTAAATCCTTTCCAAAAATTCTCATAACTTATGATATAAAAGGGCACATCACCTTCTCTTAATTTCATATCTCCAAATCTATTTGGATCATCCAACCCCAGCACAAACCTCTTCCCAACAAAACTAAATTCATTTGAGAGGCTTTACATTGATCAGAAATCCATCCTATGATGCCTTTTTTTGTAATGTCATGACCCAGAACCCACTAAACTGGTGCTCCGAGCCGGTTCACCACAAGGCCTGAAGGGAACCTCCTCAAATGCTAGGTGATGCCGACTAGCAGCGAGGGCCTAGGGTGTGATAGTGGAGTGACTATGACCTCATAATAGAGTATGAAAATAGAGGAAGTATCTAGGTATTAAAAACAATCGAATGTAAACAGATTGAAGAAGTAATAAGCTACTAAAACAGAACAAGCTGTAAAAGTAAATTGCTATAAAATTCTATGCAGTAATGAAAAACAACACAAAACTGGTAACCCATTATGTTGAACATACAAATAATAGTACAAAATTTTCTAAATGTAAAAGTACAGGTCTCAACAACTATCTTTGGTCCAACCTACAAACATGATCTCTTGAAATTGTCAAACTACACCAGCCCGAGCTGTAGAACCACTCGAGCAACTCTTCTTGATCATGTGACACTGTTCCTCATCCATATTCAATATGCAACTCATGTTCATCCAGAAAATAAGACATAAGGTCTAAATGTACATCGAGGTTCATGTTCAGGGGTGAGAAATAATCTCAGTATGGCACCCCGACAAGTAACCTATAACTGTGCAACTAAAAGTGTATGCAACAACAATGTGCTCAGCCTAGTTAGAACACAACAAAAGGAAGTAAAAGAAATTTGAAACCACCGTAGAACTTAGGTTATGTAATCCCTATCAATTGGTCATATGCCAACGTGGATGTACATATCTATATCTGTACACATGTATAGTCACAAACCAATAATCATATACATAAATATGAATATTCATGATATGTGAATCAGATAAAATGTAACTAAAAAAGCAGTTAATATTTGGGACCATAAGCCCGATATCCTGGACATCAAGTGCGAGGTCATTGAGATGGAATTTGTGCCAATAAATCCATGTAACATTTAGTCAATCATCAGGTCTGTAATTTGATCGATATGTACCTCCTTTGGTCAACGCTGGAAATATATCTTTGAGCAAGATAAAAAAAACAAATATCCCTATGGGAAGTAATCATGGACCTACCCCTCTAGATTGTCCTATCAGACACATGAAACCCCAGGGAAGTAATCACACTCTAACCCCTCTTATTCAGCATTATCAATGACGCTCTAAGGAAGAACTCACTTTCAATTCCCCATGTGGTCTCGTATGATTAACTAATATTAACTCTGGGGATGTACTCAATGTATAATTCCCCATGTGGCCTATATCAAGTAAACTAAAGAAAATTTGATGGGGATCAATGTCCATCCTCCCTATGGTCTCCCAACATAAAAGTAAAAAGGAATTTTGGGGAAGCCCTCAATGTCCATTCTCCCTATGGTCTACTTCATTAGGTTCTCATGACCCTATGTAATTCTATCAAGAACAATGATATATGAGGAAACCAAAGTAAACCTCATGAACTACTTGGATAATAGTATGAATCATATCAAAACATTTCCCATAAAATCACTACATCCTAACAAAACTAGACATGGAAAACAAGAAGCCTTACAAGAAAGGCTATACCAAATAGTCAAAAAAATAACTTGGGAAACACATCCATAGCATGGAAAATAATCCTATTCACAATCAAACATACTCTACTCAGGAACAGACGGAAAAGTAGGCATCTAGACAAACAATAAAGATGCCTCTCATCGGGCTCAATAGCCACCAACCAGGAAGCACCTTTGGTATCCACTAATTCATCAACAAACCAAGTCAAATATAAACAAATGAGTGAGGGTAGACCGAATTCCCAACACAACAGTATACCCATAGCCCTCTGGTATTAAAATTTTAAACGGGTTCTAGGTGACACTAAATCACCATACCATCCCAATATTGAAGTAACAACTCATGGTTGGTCAAACAACGGGTAACCGCTGGGTCCCTCAAGTCAAACACTAAGGAGACATTATACTCAGGATCCTCTAGGTAAACATGAGTGAAGTGATCCTACATATGATCCTTAGCAAAAAGTAAGGGAGGAATTCTACATGATATTCTTAAATAAAAACAATATTGTAATTCCATAAAATGTGTCGACTCAAAGGAAAAACTGGAGGGAGATTCTACAAGGGGATCCCTTTGTTAGGACAAAATTAAAGGAATCCCTCAGCTGATCCTTGGATGTGTCCAATCTCATAGCCTAATAGTCCGTAAGGGAATGTCTCACAAAGGAAACGTCCTATAAAGCATATGTTACAAGATATAGCTCACAGCTCACCTTAAATGGTCAAAAGAAATCAATATGAATAATTAAAAAACATAAAACAAAAAATTTAATGGGGATACATGGAGAAAACATAAATGTATCTACCATTGGGAAAAAACTATCAAAGATTCATTTCATTTCAGGGATCATGGTTTCCCTTCACTGAATCAGCATATCAAGAGCATTGAATAAGTACCCCTATTACCTCCAAATTCTCTCTATTTCTCGATCTCCAAATCCACCCAAAAGACACGACCATGGAGTATCGCACATGGAGCATGAACAAGAAATATGATTAAGGAAGAGAATATAAGGAAATGGTTATAATAAATGAAATGTATGAAAAAGGGGCACGAGCCAGCCCCGATGCCGAGCATGAGTCTTTTCCTTCCCTAGGATAAAATCCCCATTCAGACTCAATATTGCAAGAAGAATCATAATATGATACTTAATTTAATTGTAATTTCCAAACGAACCAACATGATTTATTTTATATTTTATTTAATATTATTAAATATTAAATATTTCTCTAAAATTTGAATAGCTCAGATTTCCACCAAACACTTATACCCAGGTAAACCCCATATTCCGGAAAAAACGGAATTGTTTATCTTAGATCAAATGTTGTGAAAAATGACTATTTAACCCCTCACAAGAATCTAACAGCAAAAACTAAAATTTCTGATAAAAACTACAGTCTCGAAAAACCTTGGTTCTTACACTTTTTTTCAAATTAAAACTAGGCACCTAATGAAGATTTATTTATTTCATCACCACTTTCAAAGTTATTTTCTTCATCTACTTCTTCTTTCCTTGTTATTTCAATACTAAAATAATTAAAATAGTACCTTATACATATTAAGATGTTATTATAAATATGGTACAATGATATTCATTATTTTATCCATTCTATGAATGACAAAGTCACCATACGTGCATATGTAGGCCTTACCATCTACACGCCATGGTGTAGTTTGTTAATCAACACTTCAGTATATGGATGGTTATAATAATAAGTTTAATTTATGTAAATAATAATTATAACTTGTAAATTATTCTTTATATGTAAAATTTTCCATCAAATTACACATGATTTCACTATCAAAAAATGATATGGCCGCTCATGCTTATGTTTGTATTACCATCTCTACAACGTGATTAAATTTCTTTCCACATCGTAACCATTCAAGAATAATTTTTATTGGATGATTATAAGTATAATTTTTAGGGACATAATTTAATTCTAGGTATGAATCAAATACATCCTTTCCATAGTGAAAATGACTTATGTAACAGAACCTATGAAGTTAAATGAATCTGTTAACACCTGAATCAATGATAATTGTAAAATATTATTTAACAATGAAATATTAGAGGATCATATAAGATATCATATTTATTTATGTATTTCATGTATAATTTATTACCAATGATTTAAATATTTGAAAATATGTTAAGGTACCCTATACTATGGAGAAGTACAAGTTTACAACTAGTTTTACAATATCTTTATTATCTAAAGTTGTTTATACTTATATATCTCTGGGGACATCTTTGTCATCCACATCTGTGTTTCATAACAATGTATTTCAAAACATTATTTTCTATTTCCTAGACTTGGGGTTAATGTAATTTACAAATTCGTTATAATTTTTATAATTTTGTCGAAAGATATCACTCTATCGTTTTCCAAACAAGGTACTTCACGAACATTTTGACAAATTAAGGAAACAATGATTGTTTATCTCATACAGTGGTTACAGATATATTCTGAAATTATAATACCTTCGAACTGTCCCTTACAATATTATATGAATATTTTCAAAAAAAATATTTTCTTTTATAATTATGAGACTATTAAATGTTTACCATGCTGAAATATATATTTTTCTCAAATAGTTTTTGTTTTAATTCAATCTATGTCAACAAAAACTATTGGAATTTAAGTTTAATTGAAGTTGATTTATTATGATACAATATTCCATAAAATATTGTTAATTTTATGACATGTTTCACCATGTATGTTCTATTTTTGACTCATTCATAGTTCATTGTTAAAATATTTACATTCTGTATGATAGTTTAATAAGAATGTTGTTATTTATTTCTACCTTTTCATATGAGGAATGAATTGGATGTATTATGTGATGGGAGGGGACCGCAATAGCCCAAAAATGCATCAGTAGGTCTCATGAGACAATTTACTATCTTAGAACAATGTCTTGACAATAATTTTACTCATATTCATTGCACGTGGCCTTGACTATGTGGTTATGAAATTCAAAATTATGTATTCTGTCATTATGAGATTAGCTATTGATATTACATGTTATTATTAGATTAGTAGAATATCCATGTGAATAAGTAATTGGAATTATGTGATTTAAATTTTCCATATATATGTGTATGGGTATCTTTAAAAGGTTTGGGAATTAGTCTTGCACGTTTCCTTAAACTTTTATGTATATTTGTGATATTTTCCACTAAATGGTTATCCTTACTGAGCATATAATTTCACCCCATTCTTATTATTTATTTTTTCTAGGATGTGATGATGTATATTATAATTGTCCTACAGGGATAGGCTATGGGATATGTTTGTGGTCAAAGGAGACACAATGTTGATTTTTCATTTCAAAATGTAATTTAAAACATATGTATTTATCTAGTAATTACAAGGATACTGAAATGATCGAACTTTTGGGACTTGATCACATTGATCATACTAATGTTTGGTAATAATGCATCGACTCTGGGTAATTGTGGTTAGGGCATTACATATGGATTTTTTAAACGGTTAGCTTAACTCTGTTCTTCCTATAAAACAAATCTCTAATTTTCAGTCATGCCCTTTGGTATGATTAGTGAGAAATTTTTCAATAAAATATATGGCCCCATTGAGATACCATATATGGTGTATTGAGTATCAATAATGGTCTAAATGAATACTATAAAAGTTAGTTAAACATATTGGTAGACTAGATGGGAATCTTTATTTTTTATTATTGTTAATTTAAAAATAATCACTCCCAAAATTGAAATACATAAATCTTATACTCCCCACATGGAATTAATGAACCCCTAGTAGTGACCACTTACATTTCTTCCTCCACTCATACTTTCCCACCACATACTTTGAGATTATCAACTTTTTATTCATGATAAAATGGAAAATCATTGAATCTGGGACTCATTTTTCGACACTTCCCCTCTCATATTGTTTTCTTCTTCACTCCATCACAATACTCCGGGCAGGTCAAAACATATGAGGGGTATTAGTAAAAAAAATATAGGTATTGATATTATTGTTTTTTAAATTTCATTTTGGATCTATTAAACTATTATTTTTTTATCCATTCACCTTTTACTTATGTTCGGTTATCCTTATTAACTAAAATTTAATTTTTAACCCATTATAAAATTGATTAATATTCATATTTTTTTATTTTTTTAATTATAGTAATACATGTATTAATTAAATTCATAAGAAAAAAATTTGAATTCAATTTTTTTATTGAATTATAATTGTTTCTCTGTTATAAATGGAGATCCTTGATCGTGTAGGATCGCTGAGAGAGGGATGGGATGTATAAGTGAATGATTTTATTTTTAAATAAATGTTTCTTAATGTGTTTATTACTCCTTTATCAACTTCGAAAAAAATTATAATTACAATCCTCAATATTATAAATCATAGCCTCATATTTCTTGTGTATAAATTATAATTATATATAAAAACATAGTATTTACAAAATTTAGAACATGGTACCACTACTTTATATATTGGATATTCCCCATAAAGTGATTCCTTTACTAAAATATTTCATAAATACAAATTCATAGAAAACAACAAGTTCTACCCCCAAGTAATCATTCATCCAGATAACACTAGTAATAACCCCAAAAAAAACCCTTGAAGAGAAATTTTTTATACCCCACCACTTTCCACAATGTATCAACAGCCTTCATATATGGTTACACCCCACCACCACAATCCATATCAACATCTGGTTATTCCACAATATATAAGCTTTTTCATTATTTTATAATGATCCACTATAGAAAGATATTATTTTTCTTAATAATATATAAGGATAACATTTTGTGTTGTAAATCATAAGGATATTCAAAAAATATTTTAAGAGACGTTTTTCCATGGAATATCATTCTGAGCATAAAATGATATAGATTTTGTTGAACAGAAAATTTTGATAAAATTTCTAGAAAAAAATCTAATGAAATTATTTAGAATAAACATAATCTGATGGGTCTCTAACTAATGAGTATCCATATGATGATCCTCAATTACAAACACTTTATTATTTTTGTTCTATTTTTAATAATGATCTTTCCATTTATATTTTCAGAAAATTCTTTAACTGATCTTGTATGTTTAGTATGATGTACTTCCTTTTTTATGTGTTGAAACTCAGTTTGATGGAACTATTATTCATCCTAGAAGAACCATTCCTATGTTCTAATAATTCAAAAAAAAATTACATTTTCACTCTTATAAACATATGATAAATGTTCCACTAAATCATATATATTATTTTTTTTCACATTCATATAGGTGTTATTCTAGAAGAAAATGCAGGAACTCACAAATATTTTTCAAATCAGTTGAATTTCCTTGTATTCTTATCATCCTTCCTGGAAGATTGGTGATGATTAACATAAGATATATGTTTTTGGAAAAACAAAACTAATCATTAAATTGATTTTAATAAACTTATTCCCACATCCATATTCATATAAATATAGAAAAAATTGAATGACTAGATTCAAATCTTCATAGTTAATGAATTTTTAATGTTATATAACACATCATAGAATGTATTTTTTGAGAGTGTGTCGATAATATTCATCATTAAGACATCTCTATAAGATAGTATACCTTTATTATTAACAATCACATGAAACATTGTATGGTTTCCATTTAATAGGACTCCACCTTCTAGAGTGTTTATCTTCTCTTCCCCAAATTATCTATCCAAGATCATATCTATTATAACATTTTCAATAATATATCATTATATATTACGACTTTAAAACAACTCACTATCCATAGAGACATTATAATGATATCCATCTAGTATGACATTACAATGCTCCTTATCGAGTACAACACATTTTTATATAATACTATTTATTTATGTTTCTTTTTGGAGCCCTAGAACATGTGTCTATCTGATGGTGTCCGCAAAACTATGTTTATTAGAGATTTATAATATCTATAAGTTATAACGATTTAATATTATTATGATTCACTTTCCATAAATCCCATGACCTTTTGACATTGCATATCTTTTTATAATTAGATATATTTTATGTCTTGAACTGTCTCTATCGAACAAAATTCATACAGTTATCTGTATGAAAGACAAGAGAAGTTTTATCCGCATAACAGTATTGAAGAGATATCATTGTTTCATATCATGTTTATTAATATAACATCATATATTAGTCCATATATAGAAAAAACACACCCCTAGTAACTCTAAATAGAAACATCAATATTTGATCACTATTGGTATTCACATCCATTAACTTTTTTACTACTGTTAGAAAAAGAACTTCTCAAACGTTGTAATTATCCCCATTTACAATTATTTTAATAGAGTTTTTCATCTTCTTCCTATGTAAGTACACATAATGAGAAATTCAATCTTCATCCACTTTAATGAATTTAATTTTATTGTAGGAAATTAGTAATGCATAGGGGATTACATTAAGGTGTCAAGAAAAAATTATTATAATAGATAAGGAATGTATCTTAATCCTTGTAATGAATCATTTTAGACTGATGTAATGATTGATTTATGTAATTCAATAGAATAATATTCACTATAGGTTATCTATAAACATATATTTACTATTAAAAAAACTAAAACAAAAAACACTTTAGGAAAACAATCTCATGTTTTTTTAAATTTTAAAAATATATATAACACTTTAATCATCCTCAAGGTCAAAATATTTTTTCAGTTATCTAACCCCATATGTTTGCTAAATTCCATTCTACCACTATGTTATTAATCCTTTATATTGAGAATATAATTAAATGGTTATTAGATGGATTTTCTCATTTCAGCTTCATTTATCATAAAAAATTGATAACTTTCCCCAAGAGAAGGATAATATTAAACTATTTTCTTAAAAAATATCCTTTATGTTAAAGTAATTAGGTCTATATTTGATAATCTGGGGTTGTAAAGAATTGTGTATAACAATGGTGATCAATTTTTATCATAACACAAATTCCTTGCAATACATACATAATCATTATTCTAAAACCATCATATAAGGGGAAATCAGAATATTTTTGTTAAATAAAAACATAATCCCATATTAAAAGAATATCAAAATCATTCCAGTGTATAATTATAACGTACCAATAATATCATATTTCATATAATTTTATCATTTTAAAAAAAATATTTATTTAAAAATGATAGTTGTATTTTTCTCCCCCTAACGTATAATATAAAAAATACTTCATCATCATTGTAATAATGTTTTATGATGGGTTTCTCTATATATATTAAAAATACTACATTATTCCACCAATATCCATATAAAACCATCATAAATTACCTACAATTTAGTAAATAGAATAATTTTTATTAATAATAAGGAATAAAATCTATATTCTATAGATGAAATTCTCAAACAAATAACATTATCTCAAAATCAACTCATTTTTCTTAATTTTTTATTTTTAATTGGATTTTTCTTCTTCACAATGATAATCCTTCTCAAATTATATTAAAAATATCATATTAAATACAGGAATAATTAGATGATGTTGTCAAATTTCCACTTTCTTTGGTAATATTTTTGTTACCGTGAGTTTATAACATCAATTTCATTCTTTCTTCTTATGCTAGTAAGATATTAAAAAATATTAACATGACCATATCAATCACACCTACTCAATTACAATTGATTATTATAATTTATATCAATTTATAAATATTTTTTATCCATTTCCTCATTTTCTGAAATCTTTTCATCCATTTAACTTATGTATGTATATTTGATTCTTTTATCATTTTATCTGTGATAATTTTTACAAGAAAACAACATAATATCATATTATTAAATTGGACAATATTATTATACTTATCATCATTCTAAAAAATCATTTTGAGTTAAATTATCATTCCCTTATCACACAACTCAATTAAAATTTTATCATAAGTCATTGTTACATCAGTATTTTTTGATTCATAATAAATTTATTGAATGTTTGTTATTATATAATCTTTAATCCCCACCCTTGATTCATTGTTTATTCTTGGTAATAACATTTTATACCAACATTATGTTTTTATATTCCTAAAAATCCCTAGAAACAATAGTGAAATATATATATAGTTTATTTATATTGATAATAACACTTATATGATGTTTGTTGTTTTATTATATTTAAAATGATAGTCAACATTGTCATGTGAGATAATGTGCTAATGAATTCAAATCATTCATTATCGACAAAGATTGTATACCACATTTAACATTTAACACTACATTTTTATGAGAAGTAGATACTTGTTGAGTTTTACCTAAAGTAGAAACAACTTTCTTATATAGACACTTCATTTCAACATTTTTAGAAGATTCACTTTTTATAGCAATTGTGTTTGTGATGTCTGGCCAAATATTTCCTATCACAAATTGAAAAATAAGAAAAACTGATAATGATTCTAGAAAATATTTTTATTTATCAAAAAATAATTCATTAATAATAATTACCACCCCCAAAAATTCAATCATCATCATCATGTTATCCGTATACTCATTGATCTGTGTTAGTTCTTCTATGTCGATACATTCTTATCCTATTGAGGCATCTTCCCCAACATTTAGTTTCTACTGAAGAATAGTGACATAAATTTTAAAACAAAAAATAACATTAATCTTTTCCTATAGTTTTTTTATATTCTACACATTATCAAATTTTATCATCATAATTTCATTTTTTTAGTTTATCAATTCCTTCTAAGGTTTGGTAAATTTATTAAAAGCATATTCCGGTTTTTAAATAAGAATCCAATCATATAAAAAAATCTATATACCATCGTCATCATTATTTAATGAAAAACATCTTCTTTTTTACATGATTGAAAAGAATAAATGAATATCATATTCATGTTTGGATTATTATTCAATATTCTCAATTATTTATAGAGAAACAATCTAATTGTTGCATGAAAATGTTTTCTTATGTTTCTCCCACAGTTTTCAGATAATTATTTTCATCTCTTATGAATCATAATCATAATCCATTATTTATTAGAATTTTTTTTGTAAAATGGTCATTGTCATATAAATTCATAATTTAATAGGATATTTAAATTTTAATTTCTAATTTATATTTTTTATAGCATATAATGAAGAGTTATTATTATATTGATTTCATATTTATTTTCTTCAACATTTGAGTCACTTTATTCTATTCATATTATTAAAATCATCACATCACATTTAAAGAATCATCATATGATATATATTCCTCATAAAACATCATAAATACTTATTTGTCTCAACTTATATAATAGAAGAATGATTTAATTTTCACTAACTGATAAATATTAACAAATTTTCTAGAGAGGGATCACTAGATTAAACAAATATAAAAAAATTCTGGTGGTTTTCATAACAGTTATTAAATCCTCCTTCTTCTTATTAGGAAATATTATATTATTTACTTTCTCATTGACTCATTTAATGTATTACTTAATAGTTTATTCCTCATCTATATGAACATGTTTAAAATATATTCTCTATATTTTTATATTGGATTCTTTATTATTATAATTTTCTTCATAAACTCTTGTAAAATTATCACATATCTATGTAGACTTATAAAACACAATATTAATTTTAATTGAATTTTCTTTTATAACCATCACCATATAATTCAACGATATACCATCCACATCAAAAAATAAATTATTAGATATCTTCCAAACAACTTCATCATTTTTCGGAAATCACATGGTTATAGCATCTATAACTTTATGGCCTCGAGATAAAAGATAGGTTAACATTTCAATCATCCAATAGTGATAGTTTATTCTATAAATAATTGGAACAACACTTATTTTGACGAATTTAAAATTGTCATTCCTCAGTAGTTGGGTCTTTTAAATGGACCAACATATAATAAAATTTCATGTAAACTGATTATGTAATATCACTTAGAGGGGGTGAGGGAAAATAATTGTAAATTATCTTTTAATAAGAATTTTTCATCCTTTCTATGAAAAAATTTATTATCATGTAAATCTTCATAGACTTATGATTTACTCAAATAAAAATTTAAAAAATAAACTTTAATATTTAGTTAATAAAATGATAGAAATACACATTATATTGTGAATGTTTTATAAAAGTACCTAATCATTCTAGTGATAGATATTATTCCAAACATGGATTTTTAAAAATTTCATTCAGGAATACAATGGCACATAAAGATACAAGTTATACCCCCTATAAATTATTCCTTCAGATTAAACTAATTTGACCACATAACAATATTATATTTTGAAAAAATATACCCCTCATATATAATGATTTTATCTACTTTCTTCAAATCAACCCAAACCCCCTAGAAGCCAATTTAAAAACTAATTATACCCCTAGCTATAAAAAATAATCTTATTTTTTATGATCTATTGTAGAATTATTTTATGTTTATTAATGATATTTCATTATAACATTACTCTATATATAATTTTAAATATCATAAACAATTATCTTAATATTTTTTTCCTTGAATAATCAACATGGTCTTTTGATGTTCTGGATATTCTCAAATAAACTTTTTTCAAAAAATGTTTAGAAAAATCATTAAAAAATTCATTGTAATGTCATATGTTTGGTATATCATCTATATTATAAGATATATTTATGATTTCTTTCTATAAAATGATAAATAATTAAATGATGTTTATTTTATAATGATATATTAAAAAATATTAATGTATTTTCCTTTCCTGTTTCCTCATAGTCTGATTAAGCATGTAATGTTTAATAAATATAATATTCATCAGAAAAAATACATTTCAATCAAACAACTCATTAACCATGTAGAATCCCTAATTATATTTTTATAGAAGAAATCACAATCACTTATGTTCTTACAAAACTATGAATAGTGTTATACTCTATCATAATTTCTACTATTTCACCCCATTATATAAATGTGTATCCTAAAAGAAAATAAAAATATAAAATAATCCCTAAATTTGAATTTTTTCAGACACTTATCAACACTTATAGAGTCATCAATATGATTCGTAAAAACATTTAATCCATAAAAATACTCAAATATCCATAACATATTATTAAGGAACTTATTTAAAATTCTATAATAATAACAATAAAAAAATTATTGACAAAGAACATTAAATTCTCACTGTTAAGGATTTTAAATTGTTCTTAAATGTTCCATAGAACACCCCATAAATATTTTTATTTATCTATATCTTTTATAATAATTTATCTATTTGATGGAAAACCTTATTAAATCTATATTATATGGAATATACTTATATTTCCATTTGTTTTTAAACCATCATATAATTTGGTATAAATATATATTTTTGATGATCTCTCCATAAAACATTCCACTGGAACAATATTAATCATAAGTTTTTATAATCATGAAGACTTAAAACTACACCCTCTATTACGAGTATTTGAATAACCCTCTGTCTAGTAGAGCTTCGTAAATCTCTCTATCTGGTGAAAATAAATGCAATATCTTACTTATCAAATATTTCTATACATGGAGTGACATCATCTTTTTCAATATGAACAAATCGAAATCAAAATATAATGGATCATTCAAATTCATGTATGATAAAATATTTTATGCTCATAATAATTATCTACTGATGTAACCTTTGACAAAGGTACTTCTAATATCTTCATATGATGATATCATTTCGTTTAATATATAATTATTTGTCTGGTAAACTTTCCATAACACTACAAATAGTATAATACACAAGTTTTCACTATTTGAAAATATTGACATGGTATCATTTTTATGATCAATTAATACATCTAGACATTTATATATCATACCCTATGATGTAACTACTCTATTATTTTTTTTAGAATAAAACATATCTATATTATCCAATTACATATGTTAGTATGATAAAATTTCTAGTACCTCTAGAAAAACATGTCCTTAGACAATTTATATACCCCTCTCCCCCTTGTAGTTATTTTAATATAGTCATTTTTGTTATCCCATTTGAAATAAATACAATCACCAATAAATATTATATAGAATCATTTTACGTATCCATTGATCTGATACTCGAAAAGAAATTTATTATAAAAACGTTTCAAGAATTTTTAAAATTAAAATATATGGTTAATAATTCCATGAATCTGTTTGGGATTTGAAATAAATTAATGTGATGTCTTTTAGAGAAAAATAATATATATATAAGTTAGTAAGGTTCATTAAATTAATTTCATAAAGATATATCTTGGGTTTATTCGTTAAGATGTTTGGAAATTATTAATCTAGTTGTATGGATGAATTGTTTTATAAATAATATTTTTAAATGATATTTTGAACCATCTAAATAGATTTATTAGAAATTGTTGTCATTTTTTTGAATGGCCCATTTGGAACATTGATCAATTCTCAACTAGCATTGGTGTCTGAGATTATCTTTTAGCACATTTTATTGTTTATTTTTAATGGATGGTGTTTGATTAATGGTAGTATTTGATGATTTATCCTGAGGTTTTATTTTGAGATGGAATTATAGGCGTGAAGGAGTTATTAATAATTATAATGAATTTAATGTTCACCATTTCACCTTCAGTCTTTAGTGTAATGAGATCCTCTGGTACTTCGGTAGATAACCACATATATGATATGATCCCATGCTAGTGGGTATACATGTTATGTAAATGTGACTAATAAATTTCTCAATTATAAAATATAAATTATAACATATTTTGGACTAATAAATATTTTTGATGTATTTATTAGTGATGTAGAAGTATTTACAGTACATTATATTTCCTGATAAATATTAACTTTATGTAGGTTTGATGTAGGATAATTTTTTTCATACTATTGTATCCCCATATTTATTTCCTTGTGTAGAACCCTTGATTGATTTTATTTATTTATTATTATTTTTCATTTATATAATTCAATGTCATTAATATATTTTTGTATCAGTTAATTATGTATTGTTTTTTTAAATAATTTTCGTAAATGTTTTTAGAGGAACATTTAAAATGAAATAAGGAGTTATTTGAAATGGATTTGTTTATTTATATAGAAACGTTTTAAAATTATTTTATTTCATTTTAGATGGAAAATAAATATATATTTTAATATAAAGTATATAGACTTGATATTATTCATTAAATTTTCATTGAAAACCCCAATTTCTCTTTATATTTTAAAATAGCTTTAATATGAGATTTAATTATTATTCCTAGATTTCAGAATGAAGATGGGGACTAAATGGGTATTTTTATTATCATTCCCATATCAAAATAAATTTTCAATTCTATGGTTTATCTCTTGATAACTTTTGTTCTATTTTTCTTATTTCAAGATTATTTGATCCCATGGGATCATGTTGAGGTTAGAATTTATATTATTCCATTTTTTTTCTTTATTTCTTTATACAGATCAGAAAACCCGATTTTATTACATTTTTTAATAATTGGGTATTATATATGATGATATTAGAGTTTGGTTAAATGTGTTTATTTGAATTGAGGGTGTTAAAGGTGTTCGAAGGGAATCTCTTTTTCTATTTTTTATTGTTTATATTTTTACTATTTATTACTATATTTTTAATGGTTGATGTTCCACAGGCATAGAGAGTGATTATGAAAGATTTTCAGTAATGATATTTATTTATTTTATTGGAGAAATTATCGGTAATTATTTCAATTAATATCAATGATTAATATTGTCTACCTGAAGGGATCGGTGAACCCGATTAGGTGCAATTAATGGCTGACATAGGTGTTTGATTGGTGAAATACTCTATCTGGGTTATGAAATAAATATATCAGTTGTGTTATCATTCGTAATGATTTTTCTGAATTAAAATTTTAATTTTTATAGAATATTTCAATTTTTGATTACATTACCAATCAAACTAATTACTATTATTTTATTTTGTTTTTATCATGAAATTCACGTTTTTTATTAATTAATATCAATTTTTACGGATAGTTAGTTTATTATCTACATATATCTAAGAAATTAAATTTTTTTGCTTTATTGAGAATTTATATTTGAGTTGTGTATCATTAGTACGATTTTAATAATTTATTAAAGAAAAATATAAAGACTAATAAATTATTTATATAGGAGGGTTTAAATAGATAATTATGGTATCCGAAATTATGTGTATATCATGTTTTTGATTTTAGTAATGTATCTAAAAATATTAAAAATTTCTAAGGAATTGAATATTTAGATTTTAAATCATATAGAATGGTGTTCTGATTTTTAATGAATTACTGTTGGTGTTTTCTTATTCTAAATGGTTGTTTCAGATATTAATGATATTTTATAATTACATTTTTATTATTTTTATTCACATTGATATTAGGTCATTTTTCTATTTTTGATATGGATTTGTAAAAATGGGTAAATACATGATATAATACCTTAAAATATATTATAATGAAAATTATAATAACTTAATTCGTATCATAAAATGAGAACACATGTGATTGAATTTATAATATTTTTTTAGATTTTAGATAAAATAAAATTTGTATTTTTGATTCTGAATATATATTATTTGTAAATGAAATGAATTTATAATGTTATTTTATTGTTGTGAAATTCTAGATTTTGAAATACATGATCAATGAGTTTGTATAACATGAATCAATATATTAGTTTAGTCATTAATCTTAAAATTTTCTATGGGGATTCAAAATATGATTGATAGTTTATTGGGTTTTAATAGAAAATAAAAAACAGTAATTTATAAAAAAATATTGTGTATTAAATGAGTTTCAAAAGAAGATTATATTATCCATGTGTTTTCAAACGCGAGTATTAAGAAGTGTTCTATCCATTAAATTACAAGGTTGAAATATTTTCCAAACATTAACATTTGTTGTAATTGTGATATATAATAAAGATTTATTTTCTTCTATAACCATAGCCTTATCAATATCATTATTTATGAATTATAAATTATTTAAAAGCATCACCTGAGTCACCCAAATATATATTAAACTCTAGGTGATCCATGTATTCAGGGTGGTATCTATTGATATAGTGTATAACATTCTATTTGTACCAAAATAATGGGTGTATTTATTTCCTCTGTTGTAATGTCAGTAGTGGAATATAAACATTTTAAATGGGTGTTGATTCAATGTGATATATAGTTCTTGATATTAAATAGTTAATAAAAAATAGAGAGGGAATTGTTTTTATTTTATCATTTTGTTTATTTAGTTTTATTTATATTGAAATTTTTAATTTGTATTTTTTTCAATTTTATTTGACCAATTTAATTTATAGTAATTATTTTAATTAGTCATTGGTGTTAATTAATTATATTTATTAATATTTCATTCATTTTATCATTTTGTGGAATTTTTTTAATTAATAAGTATTATTAAATTTTATAATAAATCACTCCCTAAGGGATAGTAAAATAAATTTGGATTTAATCACATTCCCTGAATGTGGTGGGTTTTTTTGTAACGAGAGCTTCTTATTTGGTTTTAAAATATTTCATTTTTGAAGAACTTGTTCTAGATCATGGGTTACATAATTTGGAAAATAGGATAACCATAGAGAGAAATGTAATAAAAAAATGTTTTATAACTATCATGAAAGGTAAATTTCTTGACAAAACACATTTCATCAAAGACAATATAATAATATAATGTAATCAATGGGGGATTTTAGGCTGCCATGAACAATAGTCATGTCTTCCACAAAGTTCAAATATCAGAAAAATAATTTCAAAAACATGGAATTATCATTATATCAATCGGTGGGGTAACTTTTTATGATACTTGCAATAGATTTATTACTATTATAGTTACTAATAAATGGTTCAATGATTAATTTTTTGTTTGGGAAATTCATTAGAAATTTATATTGTGTTATATTTTTCATTAGGTTTGAGCATGTTTCATTGTTATTTGAAGTTTCTAAAATGAATTTTGATTGCCTTATGGTGTAATGATTCATTTCATGCATAAATAACACGTTTTCAAAAAATTTGGAATCATCAATTCATTCATCACTATTTTCTAGAGGATCATTTCTTTTTCAAAAAGTGTTGTTCTATATGATGTCTTCAAAATTTTGGTTTCCTAATCACAAATTGAGCATATTAATATATAATTTCTGTGTAATTTTTTCGGTTACTAGGTCCATTGGTAATATATATTGAAATTACAGTTCCCATTATATGGTTGTAATATTTGGAAAAAATGTAGTTAGTTGACGGTAATGAATAAATTCTATTATTCATTTGGTCAGATTTTGGATTATAAAATAAATTTATTTGAATAAATATATTTTTTAAGGATATTGAAATTTAATTTATTTGTGAAAACCCCATAGAAAAATAGGAAAGAAAATATTGAAGGATCAATAGAAATTTTACAAGGACCCATCATTAAGATGTATATACATTATATCATAGTTGAAGAATACTTAAAACATAATGAAACAAAATCTCAAATATCTTATTTGATTAGTTATTTGAGAATCCCCGAATAAAATTATTCTTTCTTAGTGAATTATCATCAATGATTCCTAAAAATATATCCCCTTAGTAATTCTACATAAAAACCTTTCTTCAAAACATAGGTAACGGAAACATAAGAAACCAGTGATCTGATGTTCTTACTAAGGTTAAAAAAAAGCAAATGCATATGATATCAGGAATATATGGGTATAAAAATATGATACTAATCATTTTAATATCATAACCATCATATTAAATATCATTAAAATTAGTCATTGAATAATTTATTGTAGTTCATAATACATGAATGTCAAGTAAATCTGAATAATAATCCATGAAATCATTACATAAGAATAAGATATGCAATTTTAACATACAAATAAATATAAAACATAGTGAAAATGTTTATATAGAAATATGTTACACAATAATATATGTACATGAAATAATCCCTCACAATTAATAATTGTTAACATGTTACCATGTTCATGAATAACATTGTGAACAATCAATCTGGTTCATGTATAACATATGTAAATGAAATCGGGTTTATGTATAACATTTTTAACACGTAATAATGTTCATGGAAAACAATATGGACACATAATATGGTTCATTCAATAACATTTGTTCATGTAATCAGGTCCACATTAGGGACATGAAACTAGGTCCACACATAACATTTTGAACATGTAATGATGTTCATAGAAAACATTTATACTCATGGGTTAAAAAATTTCACCCACTATATTGTAGGGATATATAGTTACCATGCATAATATAATGATGTAAAACATGCTTGTTCCAGAAAACATTCATTATATAATAACACATGAAAAGAGATGGGTTTTTAAGCATCAAAACACAATCCATGATATTAAATGGGTAACATTATCATTTCATGAAATTATAAGCTTTGGAGAAGAGAATGGTTTCATAATATCTTAATAAAAGCATAACCTATGAAAAGACATGAGTTTCAATAGCATATAACACATAGAAAATAAAATGGATCCATAATAGTCAATACAATAAAACATTAGCCATTTGATAAATAATATGAATAAATCATTTGGATCATTTCCTATAATAGCTTGAGTAATAACAAAAAATGTTATCATTGAGAGAAAATAATTTAGAAATATAGTTTTCAAACCATTATTTATGAATATATCCTTCCTTATTTGACAAGGATTTTTAAAACATAAACACTGTATAAAAAATTATTCGGAAATATATTGAAAAATGGGAAAAAATGACATAATTTTGATAAACGTTTCCCATTAAAACGTATAAACGGTGCTCCAAAACATTTATAAAATAATATTTCAGAAAAAATAATAATATAATTCCAAAAACCACTATCAAAAGTAACATTTCATGAAAAATACACTCAAACCTTATAATGAAATTTTAAAAATGTTTTCAAAACATTTTTGATGAAAATTATTTTTTAATAAAAATGTCCCTAAAAATTATCAATTTATTCATGAATAGTAATTTTCTATAAAATGATGATGGTTAAATATGTGAATACATAGAAGGTAAAATGACCATTCCTTTTACATAGTAAAAGGATAGAAAAATGACTAATTCAGAATGCAACAAGAATATTCCTTTTGAAAAAAACTTTTAAAAGTAAAAAGGGTAAGTATTACTTTTTATTTTTATATGATAAATATATAATATTCATGGAGTCCTTATTAAAAAATGGTTTTTGAAGGAACATATATTTTTGGCAGAAGAGATTGGTAAATCCACACTTTCTTATATACACATTAAAAACCATATTATGATCCAAAGAGTTGAAAAATGGAACCAACAAATGATGATATATCGAATAAATAGATGATAATAAAATTAATGAGTTGTGTTAAGATACAGATCATTATATTTCATCAATGGATGCTTAATCATATACAATCACCGAAAAAGATTTGATTGTTTTAATAAACTCATAATACATGGTATCATTAAAGCATGCTCCCCATGTAATAAAATGAAATAATATAAATATTTAATTATCATGAAAATATGGATATTCATGATATAAAATTTGTAATGTATGCATAAACACCATATAAGATAATGCAGGTGCATAAAAAGATGTGTCTCAAGAATGGATAATTGAGAAAAAATTGTCTTATCAATTTTGTATTAACCCCATGAAGGTAATATCAATGAATGTATATGTTTGTACCATTAAGTATAAATATAAGAATCATGTAATAAATTCATTATCAGTATATATATAAAAAAATAATATATTGGTGTCTAGGGAAAGTATCTAATATAAATTAAAAGTGATATGAAATTTCCCATACATTCTGTCTTGACCCTCTCCACAATTGTTAAAACATCCTATTTATTAAATATAATTTTATTATACATCTATATAAGATCAATATTATATAATATAATACAATATATGGTTTTATTATGACATTATATTACTTAGTTGTTAACAATTCTTTGTTATGGTTTCACCTTTGGTATTAGCCACTTTGTTCATTGAATGTGTCTTCATTTGTTATATCTTTTGTCATTATACAAATATCAGGATTTTAAGAATTTTAACAATGATATGAAAACCATTTACATTTAGTATAAGTGCATAACATATTCTACAAAATATAATATTATGAAATGGAATAAACCATTCACTAAGAGTTTAGGTCATACATACCCATAAATAATTTTACTATTTTATTTTCATATTGAAATAATGAAATAAAATCAAATATATGTTAATATTTATATAAAAAAAGTATAGTTGAATTAATATTTCATATATATAATATTAATTCCCTAAAATTAACCTTATTACATTCCATGAAGTGTGTGAATGAATCACATTACATTGAGAGGGAAGTAGTCTATGATTCCTCAAAAGAAATTATCATATTTACACATAATGGAATGTATAAATATAAGTTTTTAAAAAGGATTGAATGAGATTAAGATATAATAAATATAATATATAACAAATATAAATAGATATTCAACCGCAATATCCATCGTGGGAGGTGTTAATGGAAAATATTTCAATATTCAATTCATGGGGTGGTAATTTGATGTACATGTAAACAATATTATTGTTACCAAATCAATTGATGTGTGAGTATGTAGAGGTAAAAAAATTAGAAAAAAATATCCTCTTATATTCATAATAATATTTTTATAAAATCATAGAATAAGAATAGTTTAGGGTTGAGAATGGAAATACGAAAATGGACTTGGGGAAGAACGTTACCACTTATTCAGGTAACTCCATTTAGTTTAAACCAAATGTCATTCTAGAATTTCATTATAATAAAGGGGTGGATTCTTGGATGAGGGGATATATTTTTAGTAAATATTTAGAAATAAAATGTTTGTGAATATTTTTGAAGATATGTATGATGATGTGGGATGATATGAGGCATTTTATAGTGGAGGAGGAGTGACAGTCTTGTAAATTTTGGGAAAAGGAATTCCTCCAACATTTTCCCCATGGAATGTGGATCTGATAATGATACGAAGCCGATTCAATTCATTATAGGGTCGAATAAGGCCATACAATATATTTTGGAAAACTCTTTTTTTAATTTAGGTAGTTATGTTTTTGGTTTTGTTCGTAGTTAAGATTAATTTTTTCTTTATCGAGGTAAATAATTTTAATTACCTTCATAAATTTTTTTGGACATAACCTATGTTTAACATATTATTCCATATAAGCTATGGTGACAGAAAATTTAGAATCCTTTCTTTTCAATATTCTAAACACAAAATTGGAAAAAATTAAATTATATTTAATCCCATGATCATGTCGACAATGTGGTGTTTTAAAGTAAAAATGTTTAAAATTTTCCTATGTTTTTATATATAATTTTAAAATGAAATAGAATAAAATAACCCTAAATGGGTTTATTTATAAAGATATGATCTAATTAAAATTTGAAACCAATTTAAAATTTAATTCATACTTATAAATAAATTAGATGAAGAAAATTTTTGGAACTCTAATTTATTATTTTTCACTATTTGATTAATATTTAAACATCATTAATAATTCTAAAAATTTACTCTGACATAATTTTTATGATTTTACAAAAAATATTATGTTTATTCTAAAATTCTATATATATAATAGTTCTGAAACCTATATTTAACATGGGTTATCTATTAAAAGGTAATAAAAATTTCTTAATAAAAATATAGGTTTTAATGCATAATTGGGGTTATTTTTGTCTTATGTCTATCCAATAAATTTGTTTATATCTAAAAATTATTCTATTAAATATATATAATATATATTGAAATAATATTTCCCATTAATTGTAATTAATATAATTTATTATGGTAAAATATCTTTGTGAGCATAAATGTAACAATATTTTCCTTTATATTCAATCAGTTTTCTTATTAGTTTATAATTAATTGGTCACCAAGGAATTCATCTTATATATGTGTAAAAAATATTTTTACATAAATTAGTTAATAGTATTCATTACCTATAATTTCATGTCTAGTTTATATATTATTATATTAAATAATAACATTTAAAGAATAAATTATTGTTTGATTTAACTTGGTCATGCATATTAAAAAATCCATTGAGGAAAGCCAGTCATGCATTTAACGTAAGATTACATCAGTATTCCAAGCAGAGAATATTAAAATTAATTTTCATTTTGTTTATCAGGATTACATTGGAGTTTATTATAACACAATCCTGATATGGTGCATTAATATAACATAAAATACTTTTAGTGTAACATGAAAAGAAAAATATTAGAATGATTTACATATTTTGAAAAAAAAACAATCACATAATCGGAGGGTGTAATATTCTACCCCCATAAAATGAATATATCCCCTGAAAATAATATGGGTTTTTAGTGGTTTAATAATTTAATTTTCCTTCAATATAATCCAATTTCATAATTATGAACCTAAAATAATCCTTTAAAAATTGAATGGTTGAAACATAATAGTTACCGAAAATATCACATAACAAGGATTCTACATAGGAGAAGATGGGATGTAAGTGAAAACATGGACTTGGGGGAATGTTAAAATATAAATATCAATGGATTAAACCCATCAATCATAAACAATTGAATGATCAAGGTAAATTTTTAGGTCAAAAAGTCATAAATACATGAGAATTTAAAAGGCTATATGTTCAAAACAATTATGGTATTAATAAAAAAATATCATTTGAAGATCATTTTCAAAAATCTAATGAATTTACTAGAAAATATATACTTTCATGCTTTAAGGAAAACCTCAACATTTTTTGTTCATTCATACAATTTACCACTTCCACTATAATGTATTTTGAAATTTTCATTCATGGATTACTAATAGATCATGATATCCATGATATTGCATCCCATTTTTCATATGTTATCATCAACCCAACTTTTTTAGATCATGTTTTCCAATATAAATAAATAATCAAATGGTTAGATAAAACCCTAATCTTACCAACTTCATCCGATGTTTAAAATAATCCTTCCATATATGGTTCACCTCATTACCCTTCTAAAAATTAAAACCTAATGTTTTATAAATAATTACACAAAATTATATTAACAATGATCCAATTTATATCACAAAGACACTCTTGGTTGTCACTTTTTAATGTATTTAATACACTCATCATATATTCATTCAAATCATCGTAATAGTCAGAATTATAATAAATCCATTGGAAAAACATGCATTCTTGCTCATTAAAATTATTACTAAATACATTATTTAAATCCAATAAGTTGAAAATTCATCCATGATGACATAGAACTGTTTTCCAATATTTATTTCCACAGTAATTGGTTCAATCCAATTAACTTATTCATATCCATATAAGTTCATCAATACATCAGTATTTCAACATTATAAATTAATTAATGTCTATATTCCTAGAATAAAAATTTCATTTTTCCATATCTTTATCATCATTTGAAATTTTGTTTTCAATCCATAATGAAATCATTATCATAAAATATCTAAATATTCCATTATTCATATAACATAATCATTGAATTAAAAAATATAATTACTCAATTCATGAGAAATTATTCTTAACCCATTACATAGGATTTATCAACTTATTCCTTAATAAGTATTACCATGTATATGAAATATGAATCAGGTTTTATCGGTGATAAATGTTAATCTATATGTGTTTCTTATTATTAATGTAAAAAATACAAGAATAATATCACATAACATTCACATGTCATTTGCGGTCTCATTATCTACTTAATTAAAACCAATAATCATACCTACTTCTTGATTCCAATTATAAGACTTCTACTTGGGAATTATATTTTCAAAATGCCCATAAATTTCCAATATGAAACATTCTTTGTTTACCATGTTCTTTCTTGTCCTCCACATATACTTAAATAACAAATCACATGGTGATAAAATTAAATCATCGATGAAAACGACATAATCATGAAAAAGAATAATTTATAGGATTTCTAAATCATGACACATTATTTTAACATATGAAATCGTCGATTTATCTTAGATCATTCATATTAATCCTTTTTTAAAATATTTCATGATGGTTCATAAAGATTTTTTGAATTGTAAATGAAAATATCCTCGTAATATCAAACTAGGTGTGCGGTAAGGCCCGTTGTTGTGTACCGGGTTATGCCGAGTGAGGCTCAACATACCTTTTCAGAGTTTTTACTACTATATACGTCTATTATTGATCCACATTACCATATATTATACAGATAGGTATGTATTACTACAAAACCACTCACTCTACCCTTTTTGAAATTCTAGGACATTTTCCTCAATGTTAAATCATCATTAAACAAATCGTTATATACATCCATAGAGATATCCATATTAATATACATAGAAATATCACTAATGATTTATAATAATAGTTTTTAAAGGTTGAATGACCCTTTACTCTTATACCAACTATACCAACCTATTCTTAACATAGATATACATTACATCACATTCGTAGAATAAATAAACATTGCAAAAATGGAATACTAAGCCCTTATTATTTTACATCCTTTGGAATGATGGAATTAAAATATTATAGATCAGATAAAAATATCCAATATATCTTGAAAATATCTCCCATTTTTTACTTCTACATAATAACATATATTCATATCCTCAGGAATGGAATTATATGATATTTGTGGGCTAAAATTCACAGTAAGTGTAAATAAATAAATGTGTAATAATATCATGAACATAATGGAATAATAAAGTTATTATTTTCATTACAATATCATAAAATTATTATCAAATCATAAACATAAATCATGGAAAAATATTTCCATTCATATGAAATGAATCATAAGTAAATTAAGAGGATAATACATGAATACATAACATAGGAATAAGAAATTTAATTGTGGAATTCACATCCACCTATATTATAGTGAACATGTGATTATAGAAAATATTCACAAATTACATTAAGGACCATAAATCATGCCATCGCATAAACTTATGGACATGAAAATAGGTATGTTCATAACATTGTCAACATATAATCATGATCATTCTTAACCTTGTGAATATTTAATAAGTTTCACACAAAACTTATTGACATGTATCCAGGTATATTCATAACATTGTGATCTTGTAATCATGATGAAACATTACATTATTATCACATAATTAGATTAATTAATAATATTAAGAACATGTAATCAGGTTTATGCATAAACATATGAATAAACAACCAAGTACTTGAGTATCATTGTGAACATATAATAAGGCTTTCACATAATAGTTATACTCACACTTCATCCATTATTACCCAATTTATTTTATAAAGATATAGGCCCCACCAAATTTTTAATAAAATCATACAATCTCTTGACAAAAAACATTAATCATATCATAATCTTTAAAAAGATATGGGTTCCATAAAAATAACATCATATACCATGAAATAAAATATGTACCATTAAATTTTTATCAAATCATAACCTATGTAATATTTGTGGGTTTAATAATCATTTCAACAAAGAATAACCAGTGAAAGGATGTGTGTTTAAAAATTATATAACACGTGGAGGGGAAATAGGTGTCATAAACATAAATCCATCATATAATATGACATTAATGAATTCATATGAATGGAAAATTTAGATAATTTCTTATAATGGAATTAGTAACATCAAAATATTTCATCTATGATGGAAAATAACTAGGAAATATATTTTAAAAAAAATTAAAGGAAATACCCTTTATTCTTTGATACATATTTTTAAAAAATACACAATTTATAAAATCATTTTAATTTAAAATTAATTGAAAAAATAGAAATAAAATGTTAAATTATTAAGTAAAAATATGCCCTTGTAAACATAAATAAAATTTCTACACATTTTGGAAATCATTTTTCATAAAAACTTAAAAATGAATATAAAATAACCCTTTTGAAAAACACATTTCTAGAAATTTTTTCTTAGAACATATAATGAAATATTGAAAACTTTATATAGACCATTTCATTGAAAATTAATTTTAAAAATATTTTTTTTATAAATTATCATTTTAATCATGAAAATGAATCTTTAAAGAAATGATAGAAGTTAAATCCTTACATGTCGTATTAGGTAGAGAAACATTACATTTTAATGGTAAAAAGGATAGAATAATTAATTAGTTGAAGAGTGAAAAAAATATTCCTTCTAAAAAAATTGTAAAATACAAAAAGAGGAAAATAAATATTAATGATTATGGTATACTAGAAGTATATTTTATGTAATATTTTATAAAATATGGTTTTTAAGGAAGAAAAAATTTCAATAGAAGCAAGAGGTAAATATAGTATTTATTGAAAACAAATTCTTACATATCTTAAATACTATAGAGTGGGAAAATTGTAACAATACATGAATATATACAAAAATAACATATTAGAAAAAAAACATGAGAATTGTTATGATATGGATCATAATATTTCATCGAAGGAAGTATAATAATAAATAATGTCAAAAAGGGGTGAAATTGTTACAAAAAACCCTTACCACATAGTAATGTTGAACCACACTGCCCATGTAATAAGGTGATATTAAATGATTTATAAAAAATAATGAAATGAATGGGATTCAAGATATAATATTTAAAAATTATATACATAAACCTTGAGAAATATTATAAATTCATAACAAAACATGTGTCTTAATGAAGGAAAATTTAGATAAAATTGTATTGTATATATGGTATCTTTTGAAATATTTACCTCATAGAAGAAATATCATATAATGGATATGTATGTAACAAAAATGATAATAATATAAATAACAAAATATATTCATGTTATGTACTTATGCTTCACTAAATAAAATATTTGTGTCTAATACATGTACACCACATAAATAAAAATATGTTGAAATTCCCTTTACTTTGTGTATTAATAATCATCGTACATAAACTAACATCCTATATAATAAATATAAGTTTAATATGAATATATCATACAACCATATTGTTATATTTAATTCCATATATGTTTTTATTATGATGTTATATTACTAACCAATTAACAATTTTATCTAACAATTTCCTTTGGGTAATATCTGTTATGTTCTTCACATGTGTCAAACTTTGTAACAAATTTAGTCCTTATAAATATATAATGAATTACATAATTTAATACATAATATATTTATAATTTATATTCATTATATTTGTATTATAATAATCTATAGTATATAAAGTTACTAAAGGGAATACACTGTTCATGTAGATTGGAGGCCACACGTACACATGATTGTTGTTTATGTTTTATTATCAAATAAAATGAATGAAATAAAATAACATATATGAATATATGTAGATAATAACATTATTGTATAATTAGTATGCCGTATATATCATATAATCCCACAAAAATATCCTTAATACTTCCCTTGTTGTGTGTGAAAAAATCACGTTGCTTGGAGGGGATAGTAGTCCAAACATTCTCAAACGAAATTATCAAAGTTACAACAAATAGAAAATATAAATATTTGTGATATAAAAGTTTTTTGTAAGCTAAAATACATAAAAATATTATATATAAACACTACTGGAAAAATGGCCTATACCCATGGTTCAAAACCATGGGTATAGCCCCCAAATCCGTGGGTATAGCCTATACCCACGGTTTTGGGAACCGTGGGCTGGAACGGCGTCGGTATTGGTCCCCATCCTATACCCACAGTTTTCCAAAACTGTGGGTATAGGTGTTCTTCCACTGTGTCAACAAAACATTCCCAATTGCCATGGTGTCAATGGATTTTACCCACAGTTTCAAAACCGTGGGTATTGATCCTAAAATAATGTCGCCGGTGGGTTTCGATCCCGCGACCTCTTCGATGAAAAGTAACGCGTCTAACCACTAACCTACCATCAATTATCTCTATATATATTTACATTTAGTTAAATATAGTTATATAAACCGTGGGTATAGGGGGATGAATCGTGGGTATAGTACTCCCACCAAAAATAAATTTCCTTCTCGCGGAAAAAAAATTTCCCGTGGACACATGGAAAATCTATACCCACGGTTTTTTAAAATAGTGGGTATAGGTTATTTATCCCAAACCTATCCCCATGGGTTTCCCCAAAACCATGGGGATAGGTACCCCTATACCCAAGGTTTTTGAAAAACCGTGGGTATATGTCAATTTTCATGACCTATCCCCACTATTTTGGAAAACCGGGGGGATATACACCCCTATACCCACAGTTTTGGAAAACCATGGTATAGGTCTTGAAAATTGACCTATACCCACGGTTTTCCAAAACTGTGGGTATAGGGGGTACCTATCCCCACGGTTTTGGGAAAAATATGGGGATAGGTCCATTTTCTAGTAGTGAAAACATATAAAAAGGTTTTCCATCCCAATTTCCACCGTGTGATGTGGTAATGGTAAAAATGAACAATCATCATTCCATGAGGTAGTAGGTCATCGAACATAAAAACAGTATGTTCGTTACCATTAGATGGAAGTGTGTGAAATTTTTGGTCAAAACCATTGTATAAAAATAAAATATTAAATCTATTATAAATTTATTATTATAAAATAATAAATTATGATGAGTCAATGGGTTTTAGAATGTTAATAACATAAAAAACATTAGGAGGAGTGTTACCTCTTATTCAGGTTTCTACTTTTATTTTTCAAAAAAGGGAATCATTAAATATCACTATTCTCGAGGGGAGGATTATAGTATGATTTGAGTTATTTTTAAAATTTATTTTTCACATAGTAGTCAATCCAAAATGTATTGAGATGTGTGAGAAATTTGGATGTGATGAGACTATATTATAGTGGAGGAGGAGTGTCACTCCTGTAAATTTTGCTAATGAGAATTCCACCAACACTTCTCCCAAGGAATGTGGATCCCATAAGAACCAAATGTCGATTCAAGTAATTATAGGGTCAAAATGATTCCATCCAAAGGATTTTGGAAAATTTTCAATGTCATATTGGCCCTAAAGATTAAGGTTTTGTCCTTTGTTAAGATTAATTTTAACTTAAATGATATAATTAATTTTAATTACTTTGACTAATAGTTTTCGTTAAAAACTTATTTTAACTTGTTATTAATTATGAATTATTCTCATTGAAATATGGAATCAATTATTCCAAATTAAAATAAAAATGATATAAAAATTAATTTAAATTTATCCCGAAGTTAGGTTGACAATGCTAGTGTATAATGTAAAAACGTTCAAAAGATTGTTATGTTTTAATAGTGAATTGTAAATTACATTTCTTACAGTGACCCAAGTTGGGTTTATATAAGAATATATGATCTAATTATAATTTTAAACAAATTACAATATTAATTTAATATTATAAATAATTATATGAAAATGCAGATTTGTTATACAATTCTTTATTTTTCATAATACATTAAAAATGAATCTTTACAGAAAAATTCAAAAAAATTATTGAAACATAATTTTTGTGTATATATTTTGATGTATAATTTTATTTTTACATATTAAAACTATATAATGTCCAAATAATGGATTAAAATTTTGTTCTCCATTAAAATATGGTAAAAATACCTTAATAAAAATATATTTTTTTATTCATAAATTCTGGTTTTTTCTTTTCTTTGTATATAAAATCTTTTTGATGAATATCAAAAATATTTTATTCAATATATAAAATATATATTACATTAATAAAACACAATATTTTAAAATAATTTAAATTATTATTACAAACCATTTTGGTGATCATAAAAATAAAAATATATTATTTTATATTCAATCAGTCTTCATATTCCTTTCAAATAAATTAGAAACCTGTTAATTCATCTTAAATTTGGGTAAAAAATTTATTTTCCAAATTTAGATAATAATATTCATCACCCTTAATTTAACCCGTTGGTTATATCTTATTACTTTAAATAGTAATATTTTAATAATATGTTATTATTTAGTAAAATGTGGTCTGATGTGTTAGGAAATCCATTGATAAAATATAGCCTTGCATGTGACGTATTCTAAAAATACATTTATTTAGGGAAAACTAAAATTGTGGTTGTGTTTAGTGCAATATTAACTTGGAATTGCTTATAAAGAAATTCAAACATTTTTTTAAAATAAAATAATGTATTAATTGTGTTACGTGAAATGAAAAGTATCAAAAATATTCACCAAATTCGTAATAAATTATTCAATAAATATGAGAGTGTAAAAAAATAATTTGGAGTTGGTTTGGTAGTTTTGGAATATTTTTTTTTTATTTAACCTTCAAGTGGATAATATTAATAAATTGATGGTAAATACTATAGTAAATATATAGGAAAATAAAATCACACTTAAAAATTGCGTCATGATTTAAAAAATCATAATTGATATGAAAGAAGTAAGGTTAATGAGAAATAAATATCATTAATTAAAAATGGTTCAAGATTATTTGGAAATAGAATTCATAAACATTAATGGTTTAGTGTTAGAAATTATTCTACAATCATCAATTATAATATCATGGTTTGTGATGGTTTTGATTGAATGCAAATAAAGCTTTAAGATTGAACTAATTGTTAAGGATAGCCATTAAATTTTTATGGATATGGATATTAGGCAGAAAAAATTCTAGGTACATACCATACCATTATTCAATGTGCAATAGATATTATGTTATATTTAATAAAAAAGACATATAAATGGAGAATTGAATAGGATAAGATATTTGGTAAAATTAGTAGGGACTAGAAAATATTTTAGGAATTTGGAATTAATTGTAGCTATAAAAGGATTATATAGTCTTTTAGATAAAATTTATAATACATATTGCATAATTTTAAAAAATTCCATTATTTACATGGAAAGTGGGTCAACTTTATTATTCCTTGAAACATTATATTAATGGTATTTTTTTAAAATCCATAATATATATAATAGAGTAATCGTGTAAAAATTTTCATATGGATAGTTAATTAATGTTCATCTAGTAGAATATAATGATTTTTTATATTGTTTTAAATATTGATCAAAAAGTAAAAATTCCAAATAGATGCTTACAAGAAATGTGATTATATCGACACATACTATGTTTATGTGAAAAAAATACTCTTTATTGGTCATAATTATAAATTTGGTTTCTAAATAATTTAAATGGAATGTGTAAGATCACAAAAGGACCCATAGATTGACCATGTAAAAATTCAAAATTTGGAATAATGGTGGATGTGGTAAACCATTTATAATTTTAATATACATTAAAACTAAATAGAAAAAGGTTTAATTTTATCACTTTATATTATAACAAAAATGTTAAAAATCAATGTTTTTCAGGAAATGTAGATATCAAATGACTGATTGAGCCTATCCAGAAAAGAATAAAACAAAAAAATTAAAATATTTTTGATATGTATAAATGTTTTTATAAAATAATATATAGAAGGATCATGAATAAAATCTATATTATTATCCTAAATTTTAGAATACTATTACACACAAAGAAACATCACTTTTTAATGCTGTGTAAGAATATTATAGTTACATCCTTTTGCTCACATAATAGAACAACCTGTCATTTTTCCTCCATCTTATATAGAACAAAGAATAAATAAAAACCTAAATTATTTTCAATTGTCACAACAGAGGATGTATCTATTGATCTGCAATTTCCACCATACCAGATATGCATTTGGTTGGGATAATCATAAATTCAATTATTATAACACAGAAAATAAAATAGATAATATTGAATAACAGTATGAAAATAATGAATATATATTTAAAGATGATATAGAATAAAATTTAATTAATCACTTATATATAAATGGTTCATTTTTAGAAGTATATAGATGAAATCATTTTATATAAACTAGACATTGATGAATAATATCATATAATGTTCTAGTTGTTTTCCATTCACTCCCACATGTTATCTATAACTATGTATCTTATGTTATCATTCAAGTTTTTTCTCTTTATCTATATGAAATATCAATGTCCAATTTTGTTTCAATATTACATGTTCACATTCCATCATCATGGCTCAATAATTACATAATTGATATTTTGGAGAATGTGTTTTCTTTCTTTCGAGATAATAAAAAGATAGAAAATTTATAATAATAATAAGATCATATGAATTTGATTTACCAATTTATGGATAATATTGTATATTAAACTTTGATATAAATTATTTGAAACAAATTTGAATATATTTATTAGAATATATTTGTATTTTACAGTTTAATTACTAATATAACTATTCATATAAACATGAAAAAATAAAAAATTTATTAGTATAGAGAACAACAATATTTCATGGTTTTGTGAAAAAACTATCTATACACATGAGTTTTATTGTTTTTTTATTCGTTCTTACAATAACTATGTGTTAATTTGATCATGTTATTTGACTTTTTTTAGTCCAAATTGGACTCATATGAAACATATAAAAAATTTCATGCTAACATAACCCCATATTAATCTTTTTGAGTAATATTATTTTTAAATTTCATCTCTGTAAAAGTAAATTGAATTTGTGTTTATGTCAGTTGGCACTAAGGAAAAATTAATAAAATATAAAACTTTATATTTAATTCAACACATAAAAATTATAAAAAACCCATATCTACATATTCTTTATAAAAAGAGAATACATATAAAAGTATGTATTTTAAAAATAATATGAATTTTTTATGAGGTGTTTGTGATATTAGAAATGTAATTAAACTATTTTTTTGAGAAATTATAACCATTCAATTAAAAAATGCAAAGAATTTGTTATTTTAAAAATAAAAAACAATTAAGACACAAAAAACCACTATAAAACACAATCTTATGAAAACCCATAATAAATACCCAATTTTAAGAAAATATAATACTAATCTACATTTTATATAAATTTTAAAATATTTCCCCCAAATATAAATTTTACAAAATATTTGTTTAAAAATATTAACTTTTATATTTAAATTATCTCTTCTTTTACAAGCTTACTACAATGGAATTAATGAATATTTTTTAAAAAAATAAATTGAAAAATAAGAATCACTATATATAATGTAAATCTAGTATCCTAATTAGAATGTCTTACATTAGTACATTGAAATATATAAAAGGAATTGAATCCTAAAGGAAAAATAAATAAAGAAGAATTGGAGAAGGTGACACATAAAAGACACATATTTTACATAATGAATAGAAAATAAAACCTAATAAATATTATAAAAAATTATCATCTTCCATGAAAACACTTTTGTAGATATCTTTTTCATATTTGGGTGAAGGTAATGGTATGGAAAACATCACACATGCCTTTTAAATAACATTTCAATCATGGTTAGATAAGGGGAACCTATATGGAACGGTAAATAACTGTATACAAAATCTATTTAATCAGTGAACTAAGAATAAAATAAATCCATAAATAATATCCCAATGAAAATAAAATGGTTAATAATAATAAATAAATATTAAATAAATGAAGTTATTAATTATTAGATAGAATGGTTCTGAAGAACATGATACCATTATCATCAAGATCTCTCCTCAATATAATTTTCATCAACTAGCTCAAAAACCCTCATGTTTTTCAAAAAAAGTCTTCTCATGACACTAACTGTGCATCGAGGGACAATGAATAAGAGTTACCCATTAATTTAAGGAAAATAAATATATTCATTATATATTTAATAGTCAATTTAATTCAAAAACAATCATCCCTAAATATCCATAATGAATAATGAGTAAAGATTTATCAATATTTCCCCAGATAAACATATGACCATAAATATAGAAAACCATACATTGAAATATAATAGAGTTTAATTAATAAACATATTTATTTTAAATAAAATTTATATTTACGGTAAATTTAATATCTATTGACTACTAGGGAGTGATCATTTCTAGAAAATGTTAAAGAATATAATATTGTATCATGGAACTGAATGGAAATACTACTATTGGAAAAAATTATCATAATTCATAGAGTCAGAGAATATTAATCATATCAAATATAAAATAATCATATAGTTTTATATTGGATATTTAGGATATTTGTTCATGATTAATATATATTAAAATCTTATTGAAAATAAATATTATAAATAAATTTAATAATACTTCATATTTAAATTCAATTTTAATGAATAACAATTTCCACAATGGTATGAAAAAATTCATTAAAAATAAACGTGAAAACCTTTAGTGAACGATTCATTGAAATAATGGTCATGTTAGAGGCTATTTCTATATGTTTAGTACATGCTAAAATGAATAATCCTTTTGTATTATAAAATGATTAGAATATTGAATTGTTCGAAAAAATGATTCAACTTTATCTTTACAAAATAAAAGAAATATTTTAAAATTCATTTAATAAATCAAATATAAAATATCAAAATCTATTTTTTTTAAAAAAATTAGATTACATGTTTTTATCAAGAAAATAGATCTCATGTCAAAGATAAGAATGATGTTGTATTTTAGTGAAAAATATATATTTTAAATTTAATGTACAAAAAATTATAACAATATTAGTATTTGATGATAAAATATTGAAAATATGGATATTATTATTAAATAGGCTCAAATAATTTCAATCAACTTAAAATCTTGATTAAACTATATCAATTTGACTGAGATTGAGAAAATATCTCTTAAAATTATCATAATGTTGATGTGAGAATTAATCATTTAATACATTTTGTGTAACCACATTAAAAAAATTGAATATATGACATAAATTAACAAAATTTATTAAAAAAAATAATTTCCGGAAAAAATAAATGATGTTGAAGATTATTCCAATTGATTGAAATTGAGTTATGATTTCCTTGACATAGTGGCTTCTTTTTGTTGAAAAATATTTGACCATATTTATCATGGTAGTAAACATTTTTTCACCTATAATTGATCCATAAAAATATTATTATTATCAATTATGACCCTCTTGTATCATCTTATCATATGTGGGTTAATATTAATTGACTACTTTCATTTTTTTTTGTATTAATTTTCTTGTTATCCTTTTCATGATTTTCCAAAAACATGCATGCTATGGTTCCTATTTTATAGATTCATCATATCCAAAAAAAATTAATGGAATAATAATAAAATTAATAAAACAATTATACTTTTATTAAAATTAATTAAATATCGTTATGAGAAATGTTGTATCATATAATTATTGAGACGATAGGCCATACACATGCATGCATATAATTAGAATATTTCAAGGATCATTTTAGAAAGGATTCAAGTAATGTTATTTCATTCAATAATGGTAAAAATATCTTCAATACCATATATTTTATTTAAATTTAATTCTATATACCATCAATGGTGTGTTGATAAAAAGGTAGTCACATTGCATCTTTAAGGTGGTAGTCCACACATACACGAGCAATGTTATTATTTTTATGTGTAAGAAATAAAATTATATACTATTTTTTAGAGAGATAAATACGACATGAATAAAATAATTATTTCATATTTAACACATATAATCATTCATATTATTATTATCATCATCAATGTAAACTATTGTTAAGAATGAATCACATCACTTCATGAGGTGGTAGTCCTCTATAACAATGAGTGACATTATCATATCCTTTATTAAATGGAAAATAAATAAATTTATTTTAAATAATTACTATAAAGGAATAAATATCATATTAATATCAAATATGTACTTTGAATCAATCTTTATATCGAACCTTGAATGGTGGTTAAGAAAACATGAATGACATCTCTTATCTTGGACGTAGTCCTCCATATAGACTAATGATTGTTTTATAAAGAAATTGATGAAAGGGGACGTGGTTTTTATTAATTTACTGAAGATAAAAAAATAAAATTATTTTTAATATAATTTGGTAATTATATCAAAAATCATAACATTTAATTCAATGAAGTGTAGGAAGAAGTAAAATTAAAATATGCATCAAATAAATTTACCTTTTCTTCTAGTTTCATCTATAGGTTTGCACCAACGATTTCCTAGGTTGTATTTTTAACCCAAAACAAGATTCTTGGATGGAATTAAGGAATTTTTTTTGTTATTGGGTTAGATATTCATCAAAATATATGGGTAATAAAGTGTCAATCTGATAGAAGTTGGGGTTGGATTTTATTTGTGAGGTGAGTGGCACAAATTTAGTTTTTTTATTGATTCAATAAAACCAACATTTTAATCATGAAATATGGATTAAAAATAGTCCATTTTGGAATGAATAAGTTATAGTGTTGAACTAATTCCCATATAATGGATTTTTTACTATTTTTGGGTAATTTTTAAACCTTCTATTTTTCTGCTCAATCTTAGGTAAATCAATTTTAACCAAAACCTGACTAATTAATATTTAATCTTTAAACAGTTTATTTTAGTCATTGTTTATGTTTTATGTATTATATAATAATCATTATTTATTATTTCAAATAAAAAATCCATTTTTCATTATTCAATTTATATAATTAAAATATTTAATATAAAACTAATCACATTGGTGAGTTGTGAAATAAAAATTCAATATGAAAATACCCACATGTTTTTAGAGTGTTTATATCAAATTTCAATATGATAGTTAAAAAAAATTAATTAGATTACATGATTTAAAAAATTTGTAATATTACATTAAAAAATTTTAAATAAAAAAATATATTTACTAGAAATATAAATGAAAAGGTAGTTTTAAATTAAAATTCAGTATTTTTCACAACTCATTACAAAATGATAAATTACAAAAAAAAATTCACATGACATTAAACTTATATAATCTAAAAATAATTATTTCAAAAATAATTTTATATTTCATAAATATAATTTCTATTAGTGGAAGAATTTTTTTATTTATGTTTGAAAATATTGAAAATACCAACATTTATAAATATTATATTCTTTGTTAGATATTTCATATTATTTTAAACAATTTATAAATTATTTTAGAATTAAAAATAACCATAACTATCATTATTGTTTTATTACTATTCATATAAGCCAATTTATATTCTATATTATAACTATCTTATTATATGTTAATTCTTTAATAACATTTCATATTTCATTTAATCTTGGTATTACATGTAATTACAGCTAAACTCATTGTTTCTTGTAAATAATTCAATTGATGATATTGAATTTGTTTTGAAAAATAAATATATAATAATTTTTTGGGTGTTAATGTTTCTTATATATTTTTTATGCACGTTATACATGACATAAAAATGATTTTTATATATTAATAATTTTTTTTGTTATATTATCTCTACCATAAATAAATATAATAACTTAAATTTAAACTAATTCTAAATATCCAGGGTTTTTCATTAGAAAATACCATTAACGAAATACCAAACCCTCATATGAGTTAATAAAAAATCATCTAAATAAGAGGGAAATGGATGTTAAAAAATTGATATGGAATAACATATACTATGTTTAAAAATATTATAACGTAGTTCTTATGTCAAGATATATTCATATAAAGGTAAAATATGATATATCGATGAAGAGTGATAGGGAGCATGGTCAAAAGGAAGCTAACAAAAAAATACATAATATAATTTGGGGAAATGATATTAATAGCATAAAAAGTATTATAAGTCAAATTGTTTTCAAGATCCTTTTTAAATATGTGATTAATTATTTATCTCTATATAAATATAAGGAAATAATATTTCTTGATACATGTTAATTTAAATGTCACTATTTCATCCTTTTTTTATTCCTCAATCAATTTCAAATTTATCTCTTTCTCTGATAAATTAGAATCCACAATAGATTTTTTTATGCCTGATGGGAAAAAACAACATTTGATAGAATGTATGTCTATAAAATTGTTTCAATATTTGACTCTTCAGTTTTCTATTAAGGGGTATCATGTATAATAGTTGGATTTCTTAAGACCAAATTATTTATCAAATGTTATCCAATAACACCCAATGTTCAAATTATTCCATTATATAAATAGTTGACATGATCGATTTCCCAAAATACGTCCTACCAAATGTAAAATTATGGGGACTAAGTCAGCACTATATTAAGTATAAAATATAAATTATATATTAAAATTATATAATAAATATGACAATACCTTGACCATCAGATAAAATTACTGAATATATGCATTTTTCTAAAAATAAAATATCAGTTTTTCAAATATGTTCAATAGAACAAAACATGTAGTAAACTCTATGGAATAAAATATTAAACATAAAATAACTAACCAAATTCATGATAACTAATAATTTCCTACATTGATTTCATTTTCATTATTATCTCAATATAATGAACATATTAAGGATCATATTACCTTAATAATGTGTTTTGAAAACATTTGAACACTTTATTGATCAGTTTTCATGGAACTATTCAATGAATTAATTAATATCCCTGATTAAATAGTACTAAAAACACAATTTTTATATGTTTATTTTTTATAATAATGAAAATATTATCAGTAAAATACTTTTATTCCATTTTTTATCCAAACACAAAATAAAATTAATTATTCCATTTTTGATGTATCAATAACCCAATCATGAATTTGACTACCACAATTATTATTTTGTATATTATCTTTATGTTTGGTGGAATAATTTTAATAGTTACCGATATCCTTTCATATGAAGAATTAAAGTATTTTAATTTTTTCTATTCCTTGTAATAATCATAACAGTTTCCTTTTTATCCAAACATGTGGTAAACTACCATTCCAATCATGAAATTTCCCGAGAGTTTATTTTCACAATTATCAAATGTGGGAAAATACTTTTTTCACTTATTCCATTTTTCTAACTTTTTATTTTTATCCATATTTTTCTATGTATTAACATCAAATCCATAATAATTATATAATTTTTATTCTTAATTGATAGCGTATAAATTTATTTCATTGTATAAAAATATTTATAGAGTAGAACCCTTTGGAATCATGGATAATAACCTACAAATAATTGGGAAATATTTAACTTTGTGTTGAATATATTGTTCATAATATGCTGAGTTAATTATTTAATTACTTTCAAATACTCCACTATAATTAATTTTTAGTTACTCTTTAAAACATTGACCATTCCCTCAATCTCTCTTTTTTGTCCCAAAGGAAACATTTGTCAAATAATTTTTCAATAAAATAATTACATTACATTGGATTTATTTTATATTCCTACCAATTATTCACTAACAATGAAAATTGTTCATCATCACCCCCTTTGAGAAAATAAATTGAAAGTGTATCTTTTTCCTTCTAACAACATACCAAGGATATAAATATAGTTTCTAGAGACTTAATATATTTCACAGCTACTATAAAATCAGAATTTCCAGTAAATAATGGGGGATTCAAGGTCATTATGAAATCCACCATAGGGTAATCTTGTTGTGTAATAGGTTTCCCTATCTAGGGATTGTTATTATTCATAAAATGAATAACATTCCATGATATAGCAATAATTTTCCCATTTATAACAATATAATATCATGAAAGAACCTAGAATTTTTTCAATTGAATTTTCTATCATATAGTTATGTTAAAAGAAAATTCATCACATAAATTCCCAATAAAACAAGTATTCTCATAAATTAAGAGTTAAAATAGTGTTATTTACATAAATTATGAAGAATATACTAATATAATTAGTAACCTGGTTATTGGAATTGTAATGTGACCATTATAAAATGTAAATCATCAATAAAAATAGTATCCTCGAATATTAATGTATATATAAAATTTACGTAATTTATAAATGAAAATATGGTATAATTATATCATGCTATAAGTTAATAAATATTTCATGATAAATCATGTGTTGGTATTTTTGGTAAACGTAAATATTTTTAATAAATTTAAAATTAATATATTGATTTAAAATGAAAATTTATTTTCATAAAATATAAAAAAATAATTATTATTTTAAATTATAATTTTATGATAATTTGCTGAGACCTTAATAATAATATTCTGGAATCATTCAACTGATAATAATATTTAAATCTATATTTTTCAAATAAATGATGATTTTATATAAAAATAAATGTTATCATATCTATAAAATTAATATTTTTAAATGGAATCAATTTTTGAAAAAGAAAATTCATAAAAATAGCATTTATTTATTGAGTTTTTCTAATAGAATTAAGTTTTTTTTGTGAATTTTGAATTATGCTAATTTACAGTATAAGATAAATAAATGTATTTTTTTAGTCAGGCCTGATTTATGATTGATGTACCAACCGATTATCTATATCTCTACGACATTATTAAATGTATTTTGTCATAGTAATCCACAAAAATGGTAGTGTTGATAAAATATAATAAACTTGTGAATATAAAAATTAAAAAATACACCTCTCCTCCCTATATAAATACCACTCATCACCACACCTTCTCATCACACCTTATAATAATTCTAGATGGTCTATATTATTACCATTATTTTACCAAAAATATTCCCCATGTCCATGATCTTATAGCCTTAAGAAACTAAACAGAAGATCATTAAGGATGTTATCATAGAGAAATCATTAATGAGTTAAAATCCTCAATCCCATTATTTTAATTTATTTTTATTTATTGCCTTCTCCTAACCTCACCTATACAAAGAGAATTAATAAATCAAATATTGTTTATACAATACAAATTTATTATGTTAATTTAATATGAATCATAAAATCAATTATATTCTCCTTTTCTCTAAAAAATGATATCATTGCCTATGATATGTCGGTTTATCACCTTCATGTATGAATAGTTTCTATTTTTCATTACCAACAAAAATATTAGTTAGAAAAAAATTATTATGATCAAATAAAATATTATAATAACTATAATTACTTGTTTAATTTTTTTGGAATTAATTTATAGACATGATATTAAAAAAACAATACTAGTTCATGATTTTCTGAACTACCACCAAAATAAATTAAACATTTTTCATTAACTTTTTTATCAAATACATCATCCTCATTTTCTAAAACCAGATAATATATTGAATAATTTAAACTTATAAATGATAACTATGTCCATATAATTTAACGTCTAGAGAATAATTACCATTTTTCAAGAAAATTTATAGTTACAAATAATTAAAATGAAAATGAGACAATGAAAATCAATACACATGAAACGATGAAACTAAACACTATAACTCATTAAAATGTTTATAAATGTAATTAATAAAATTATATTAAATATAAAAAAGGTTTAATAGGTTATTAATAATGTTAATAATGAATATTATTTAATTATAAATTTTAGTATGTTCATGTGTAGAATAAATTTAGACATATGTTAGGGGGATTATCGAACCCAAATCCCTTTCTTTTAGTTAATGCTTTTTAATTTCATGTTATGTGTGAATATTATACTAGTTTTCAAAAAATATAATTAAGTTTTTATTAATTTTTTTACTGATATACATGTTTCCGACCAGTTTTTTTTGAAAAATATAATTATCTTTTAAAAATAACTCTTTTTTTCAAAACTAATTCATTACTACTCTTGAGTTGTTTCTTCATTGACTAAGAATGTTTATTATTATTCCAAAAAGGTTTTTCAATTTCAAATATGAGAACCACAAGTTTAGTATTGAAAAATTATTTGATGAAATCCTTATGAAACCCATTCAATTACATGGTTTACTTGACAACAATGATTTTTATTCTTTCTTTATGTCATTCATGATTTTGTTAATATTATTATATGATGATTGGTCCTAGAAATATCTAATCTATAATGAATTGAGTAATGTTATATTTTTCAAGAGATAATTTGTAATATCCGAGAACATAACTCTAAATATGTTGAAAATGATGAATATATGATTATTAATAAAAATTAATATGTTAACATGTTACTAGTTTTCCTCACAAATATAAGTTGTGTTTGACCACTTATAAATGATGTTTCATTTTTATGCATTTTCACATTTTATTTCTTAATAAATTTTTTATATTAATTTTGATTTTGATCCAATGTTTATATCATGATGATAATTATTTTAATAACTAAGTTTATATTGGTCATGTCCCTTCATCATCCTCTTTCTAGGTTTTTAGATAACAACTTTCATTTTTGGGTATCCTCATGTGACAACATATACTATGGATAATATAATATTTATATGGATAATGAATAATATTTTAAATTAATTTTAATGTTTAATTATGTATATGATTTTAATGTTCCTAATTTTTTAATAAATTAATCATAGAATTTTGGTTTCTAACATTATTATGTTGTTTGTCTTAAAAATGATGTAAAAAGTCACATATGATAAATTGGGGCAGCTATAGTTGGTATCAGATAATGGGTTAATTAATTTGGGAATAATAATTTAATAATATCAATGAAACTCCATGGGATAAGACTATTTATATATAAGCATCAATTATGTAACACCCCATGATTTCATAGTATGTTATTTTTCAAAGTAATTCAATAACTTGCACTACACGAAACTCAGAGTTCTAGCACACAATGACTTACCAAACAAGATGTTCAAAAGTGGTTATGAATAGAATTAACTGAATTTTTAACTTTATATAATCCTTATAATTTTAGAATCCATATTATGAGATTCTTAGACATAATGTAAGAACAAATACATTTCTTTCAGATAAAAGAATTATTTTTAAAAAAACGCTATTTTACCGCCTTTTTATGGAGAAGCTTTTTTAAATCCAATATTTGAAACATAATATATTCAATTTGAAAAAATAAACTTCTTATTTAGAATCGGGACATAAGAATTTAGTTTTAATAATGTTTTTGAGTTTTTTTGATAACTGTCATATGTGGCTGAATAGTGAAAAAAACTATATTTTAACTGAAAACAATTTTTTTATCAAAATAATTTATATTATTAAATTATACATCTTAATGGATTCGGAATTATAAATATATTATATTTTTACCATTTAATGCAATGATGTCCTTTGTATGTAATTTCACGTTGAAATTGGACATAAACAAGTGTCAAAATTTTTGTAGTTATTATTTCATAAAAATATGCCTTTTGGTTTTTACAACGGGAAATAATTTCAAATTAATTAATGAAAATTCTATGTTTTTAATTTGGTAAAATAGGCTTCATTAATGTATTCTGAATATAAAAATTATCTTACAGAAAATTTTGGAATTTTTCTGAAAACTTTAATTTTTTTGATGAATAGTGAAAACACAGAGTTATAGTTTAAAACCGAAATTTTATTTAAATAATTTTTTATTTTATTTAAATTTATTTTCTGTGAAAATAGATACATAATACGTATATACGTTCAATGTAATTCATTGGGGTCATTTTATAATAATTTTATATATATAAAAATTTTATTGAACTTTTCACCGTCATTTACCCACCTCCTATGAGAATTTGAAAATTCACATAAAATATAATTTTACCGCTTCTATAAGTGGAATTTCAAAACTCCTGGATTCACAGTTAATATAAAGGGGTAAATTTTGTTTTAACAAGATAAAAATAATTTTTGGTGAATATTATCTTTTTACTTATATTTACAACTTTAAAAAGTAAATAGGTTAATTAAGGGTAAAATTGATATTATTATTACCCTAACACATTCCTAATTATATTGGAAAGTATTATTAAATCAAAAAGGACTTTAGGAATAAAATATGAACCACTTTGGTCCAATTGGATTATATTAGGACATTTATTATTATTTAATTTAATGAAGAGTTAAAAGAGTTAAAATCAAAGATTAATAACTAAAACATTTTTAATATCAGATTATACATAAGATAAATTCAATTATAAATATTCATTAGAAATATAATACATGTTCCTACCTAATGGTAATTTATTTATATTTTTTAGAAATTGAATAATTGAATATATATATGACACAATAATGATGAAGTATTTTCCTTATTAATGAAAGAATCAAATAATTGGTATCATAAATGTTAAAATAAATATAATTTGATCATTTTGATGACATAAACAAATTTTATTGGTTAATATGAAATTTTAGGATTTATTAAATGATTTTGGTTCTAATTAATAAATATTTTAAAACTTTAACAAAAATAAATTATTAAATAGTGTCAAAATTGACAAAAATGAGTTTTTAAAAACAATATTATACAATTAATTGATATTATATTCTTAAAAATCTATGGTTCGGCCCAAGGACTTATATGATGATATTTGTATCATTAATTGACCACTTGGGGGTCTCATGGAAGTATATGGTGAGTTTATTAACTATATAATATAAAAATACAAAGAGACATGGTAAAGGTCAAACTATTTAACAAAGGGTTACATCTAAATGATAAGTTTACTATAGTGACCCAATCCTCTCTAAAATCTATTGGTTGAGTTTTCTTCGACCCATACCCACCGTATACATTGAATAATCCACTTTGGAGTCAATATAAACGGAATATGAATTTATTATAAATTAATACTCTATGTTTTTCTTATAGATCCCCTCCATCCCCTTATAAAAAGACACCACTTCCAACCAATTCTTCATACCTTCATAGCCTTTTGGATCGGCCAAAAATTGCCCAAATATTCTCTCAACATCTCTCTCCTCCTCCTAGAAGCCTTATCTTAGTAAGGAGGCACTTCAAGAGTCCTTTTTGGTTCAAACCAAAAGGAGTTACCAAATTAAAGGCCATGATTTCTATTGGCTTATTTTTATTTATTTTACTCCTCCAACCCCTAAAATCTTTTTATTATTTTATTTTATAACAACACCAGTATCCTCAATATACTAGGATATTTATATTAGATTTATTTGAACTACACTTACACACACCTCCATCTAATGGGTGAAAAACATAATGTTTCTGTGGATGGAACCAAACGCCTCACGAAACGATGATTGCTCCATTATCTCATACTGCCTCTCATGGTGGCTATTATGATGGAACTATAATTAAAAATTATATTAGTGATATTTATTTTATATATAAGATTATTTAATCACATTTTAGAGCATACCATTATTCTTTTCATGTTGAATATATATAAGATAATTTCATTTGAGGAAGCGTGGACTACCGCCCCCTTAATGTTATATGACACATTCTTACCATACATGGAACATATAAAGGATGGTGTTATTGAACATAAGTAACACATATAAGATATTATATTATACTAGAATAATAATATACCTATATAAAATTTGTTTTTTATTCCTTCTAAAATGAAAAATGAAATGGATGTAATGTTCGAGCGTACGAACGGACTACCGTCTCCACGAACGCGATGTGATTCATTTCCCATCATATCCATTCAAGTTTAATTCTCATTTAAAGATTAAAAATAATGTTTAATGACCTGATATCATTCTTTATATTAATAATAAACAACATATCCATAAAAAACATGGCTTATGTAAGAAAACATATAAAAGAAAACAATAAAGTTAACACCCAAAACAACGATAATACAAAGTTATTATTAACAAAGAAATGATAAAAGATAGTATATGATATCATATTAATTTAAATGATTCTTGTATACTTTAATAACTTTTATTTCACCATTATACAGGACGTTAACATACGCTCGACCAAGAAAAAGTACAAGGTAAGGGTTTATTTCATAATATCTTTATTATCCAAGGTTGTTTATATGTAATTATCTAATGGGACCTCTTTATCATCCACATCCATGTTTCTTAAAAATATATCAGAAATAATTTTTACTATTTACTATAAATGGGTTAATTTAATTTATACCCTTATTTGTGTTGAATGTAATCTTTCTTTCGTTTTCCAAACAAGCTACTTTTGAAATTTTCGACAAATTTACGGTAAGAATGTTTTTTAACTTATACGGCGGGTGCGGATATTTTATACCATTATAAACTAATAGAAGCTTCCCATACATTCTTATAAGAATATTTTGAATTTAAATTTTTTATTTTATAATTATTTGACTTTATAATGATTTCAAAATAAATATTTTAAGAATTTGTTAAAGTCACTCTTTATCAAGATCAGAATTTTAAATGTTTTAAAGATTTATCTTTCTAAATCATTTTAATTAATGTCCATGTCTTCAAAATGATTTTAAGGATTTATTAATATGGAAATGAATGTTTTGAAATGAAATTTATTTTCAAAAGTTTCAAAGTGGTATGGGATACTTTTATTCAAAAATGTCTTTTAAATTACTTCCTTAATAAATCTGTGACTTTTAAATCATTTAAAAAAAGAGATACTTCTCTCAAATAGTTTTGATTTCATTAATGCCAACATCCTTTTATGGATTTTAAGATTATTTGAAGTCGATTTATTTTGATACAAAACTTCAATATTGTATTTAAGGTTTTGTTATATGTTTGACTGTGGATATGTTATTTTTATACCATTCATGGTTTATGGAGAAAGTATTGACATTTTGTATGCTAGTTTTATTACGAATGCTTATGTTATGTTTAAACTTGTTCATATGAGGAATGAATTGTACTTAATATGTGACGGGTAGAGCCCGTTATAGCTTCTCGATACATTGGTAGTTCTAATGAGACAAAATAGTGTCTTGGCACGAGGGCTTGAAAAAATCTTATTTGTAGTCTTGAAACGACGCCTTGGCTACGTGGTTATGATCGTCTGTAATTATGCATTCCACCATTATGAATGTGGTTATTGATATTTCATGTGATTATTAAACTAGTAGAATATCCATATGAATAAGTAAATTTTATTATTTCATTTTTTTCTACCATATTATGCTGAAGTTCGTATTTAAAAGGATATTATTTTAGTTATACGTTACATTAAATGTTTATTATTATTTATGAAAGTTTCTACTATATTGTTATCCTTACTGGGCATTTGAGCTCATCCCTTTCTATGTTTTATTATTCCTAGGATGTTAAGAATTATTTTATGATTGACCTTTAGGGATAGTATAAGGGGATATGAGTGTGGAGATAAGATGTTGTTGTAGTTTTCAATTTATGATGTAATGTAAACTTTATGAATGTATCTAGTTATTCCAAGGCAACTAAAATAATTTTTCCTTCGAGACTTGATATTTTGTCATCATGCCAATGTTATGTAATAATGCACCGACTTTGGGTAACTGGTTTCGGGGCATTATAGTTGGTATCAGAGGAAGTTTAGTACAATCCTTGGAAGCTAGATTTAGATAAACTCTGAATACAGCACGTAGAACTAAGTTGGACTTTGAGGATTAGTATAGAAGAACTTCCTAAATTTTGGTATTGTTGAGATTTTGTGAGTTTTCTGAGCAATACATCCCTGTATTTATATGAGCAGGTAGTGGTGGCTCTGGCACAGATGTACCTAGGGGTAAAACCCGAAAACACCACTTTGAGTTGTACTCGAACGGGAATTGAGGCACGAAAACGGGCCTTGTTGCACTCTTGATTATGACAATCCTGGTGGATATGCGTATAATAATTCTCATATTGTTTACAAATAATTATGAAGGGTTTACGAGTATATAATTCATCAATTAAAACATCATTATGATTATCGTTTATATCCATAAACCATTCAATTTTTGTTAGGTATTTTAAAAGTTTGGATTTATTCATTGCAATTAATATACAAACCTAGTTTATTCTATTGTATATAAATGACACCCATTAGAAGAAATGTGAACTCCAGCAATACGTTTGATCCAAAGAGTAAGAAGGATCATATCTTCAACAGTATTAAGCAAACATTTAAAAGGGAAATCGTCTCCAATGTATTCTCAACATATGAAGAAAAAATATCATGTGTTAATAAGATAAGTAATGAATTTTCCAAGTCCTATGGCTTTGAAGGGAAGAAAGAGAAGAAAATAATGGGAGAGATAAAAAGGGAAGATGGAAAAGAAGAGTTTTCCCATATGTGATAACTGTGGGAAGAAACACCCTATAACTTTCTTAAAGGGAATGTGAGTTTGTTTTATGTGTGGAGAAAAAAGACACCATCTACGTAACTGCAAGGGTAGGAATGTGACAATTGGGTCCCTGTGACAGCACAAACACCCCGCCTTAACATGGTCGTCGGGTCCTGGCCTACCAGGTACCATCAGTTGCCCCGCAAACACATGGGGCCCACCCCAGGGTCCACCCACATTCCTGAACGGGTCATATGATTAATAACAGTACCCACAGGCCAAAAAATGTCCTTTCTAGATTGTTTTCTCCCCACTCACACACACCCTGGGAAACTTCCCAAAAGGTCACCCAACCTAATCACTACTCCAGGTCAGGCACGTTTAACTATGAAGTTCTAATCAGGTAGGCACCAGAAAAGAAAGATGCACCTTGTCGACATTAGTCATATCATTTAGCCATTTAACCCTTTATCATTTGCAGATGTTACAATCACCCCCCCCCCCTAGAGCACAATGCCCTCATTGTGGGCCCTACATCTCAACCCAGGTAGTGCACCGCACTTAAGGCTGGGTTCCTCTTCTGATACCAAATGTGACAACTGGGTCCCTGTGATAGCACAAACACCCTACCTTAAGATGGTCATCGGGTCCTCGCCTACCAGGTACCACCAGTTGCCCCGCAGACACGTGGGGCCCACCCCATGGTCCACCCACATGCCTGAATGGGTTATATGACTAAGGACAGTCCCCACATGCCATCACATTTCCTTTCCAGTGTGTTTTTTCCTCACTCACACACACCCTGGGAAACATTCCAGAAGGTCACCCATCCTTATCACTACTCCAGGCCAAGCACACTTAACTGTGAAATTCTAATCAGGTAGGCTCCGGAAATGAAAGGTGCACCTTGTTAACATGAGTCATATCATTTATTCATTTAACCCTTTATTATTTGTGGATATTACAGTCACCCCCTTTAGAGCACAATGCCCTCGTTGTGGGCCCTACTTCTCAACCCAGGAAGTGCACCACACTTAAGGCTGGGTTCCTCCTCTAATACCAAATGTGACAACTAGGTCCCTATGATAGCACATACAATCCGCTTTAACATTGTCATTGGGTCCTGGCCTAACAGGTACCACTAGTTGCCCTGAAAACTCGTAGGTCCCACACTAGGGTTCACCCACATGCCTGAACGGGTCATCTGACTAATGACAGTCCCCACAGGCCATCATATGTCCTTTCTAGTGTGTTTTGTCCTCACTCAGACACACCATGGGAAACATCCGAGAAGGTCACCCGTCTTGATCACTACTTTAGGCCAAGCACGCTTAACTATGAAGTTCTAATCAGGTAGGCTCCCGAAAATGAAGGTGCACCTTGTTGACATATGTCATATCATTTAGTCATTTAACCCTTTATCATTTGGGGATGTTACAAGGAAAAAGGTTTCAAATGAACAATTCTTCATCTACAAGGAGTTGGGAAACTACAAAAACCGAAGCCCAAATCATCAGAGTATTCCTTAAAAGATGCTATTGGATAATAATCATGTTGTGATACTACCACATATGAGGAGGAATGATTAGAGTTCTTATGTTGTTATTAGATAATTATGACTTTTGATTGTTGTGTCAACAGTATTCTGGTTATAATAATTATGGAGTATATATGGACTGTACTGCAGTACTATTTCATTAAAGACTTGAGATTGTGTAGAACTATGAAAAGTGACTCAATAGCAGGTTAATGTTTTGGAAAATATATGGATGAGAGAAAGATAAACCATAATGTGGTTCTGATACCGAGGTAGTGATTTTGAAATGATACATGATTGATTTGGATAAATAATATTAGATATTCATGATTACCATGAAACAGATTAATGATTTGTATATTCCATCATTGTTGGAGATTGCATCATTTTTAGATAGAAGGAGTATATCCAGTATTATATAAGGAATAAGGGATCATGAATGTGATCAATACGGTTTTATGGTAATTTAGGATGTTGCAGTGTTTTAAAAGAATACACGATGAAGGTGTTCAAATGTTATTACCTGGGAAAATGGATCTTCATTGTGTTTACATTACTTATAAATTTTTGATAGTGAGTTTTTATAGATGTAATTTGGATAATTCTAGTTTGAGATTATTTTGGTATTGACATAAAAGAACAACCTGGAGGTCATGCAGCAACCCCATCACGTCTTGCAGGGTCGCGAGACTTGAACCAACAACCTAAGGGGGACAAGGGTGTATCACCTACTAGTGGCCCATGTGATTTCCTAGATTGAATAATATAGTCTCTTTATTTGAAAAAATTCTGGTAGATGAATTATAAATACATTTTTTTAACATTATACAAATAGGATAAATAGAATATTATTTTTAAGTTCTATTATCTTTTAGAGTGAAAGATGAGTTTGTGGTAGAAATAAGTTAAAGGATTGGACTCTACTTGTCATGTATATATTTTTATTCTGCTTTTATTCTATGAAGAAAATAATTTATATACTTTTGTGAATGGTATCTTAAAACAAAAAATGTGTCATCCTAATACCATATTTTTTGTTGAACCGATGGTATTTAAAATAATCATAGATTGATGAATTTATGGCCCTAAATTTTACAAGTATTTGTGATTGATGACCTCAATCACTACATATAAATATTTACGTTCTTCCTCCAATTATATGTCTTTAATTTCCACCAATTTTATCCTAATTGAGATAATAATTTGGTGTTGACCCTTTCATTTCCATTTTCCTCTTATTAAGACTAAATTTTATTAACCTAATTTCAGATGTGTTTTTTCCCAGAAGTATTTTCTATTTTCAACATTTGTTTTTTGAAAAAAAAAATCAAATTGCGAAGACGCAATTTATTGAAGGAGGGAAGAATGTAACATGCCAAGATTTCATAGTACGTTATTTCTTCAAAGTAATTCAATAACTTTCACTACACCCAACAATGAGTTCTAGCGCACCATGACTTACTAAAGAAGCCGTTCAAAAGCGGTTATGAATTGTATTAACTGAATTTTGAACTTTATATAATCCTTATAATTTTATAATATATATTATGAGATTTTTAGACATAATGTAAGAATAAATACATTTTTTTTAGATAAAAGAAGTATTTTTAAAAAAAATGCACTTTTATCGCCATTTAATGGGGAATCTTTTTTAAATCAAATATTTGAAACTTTTATATATTAAATTTGACAAAATAAACTTCTTCTTTAGAATCGAGACATAAAAATTTAGTTTCAATAATGTTTTGGTATTTTTTTGATAACGTTCATATTTGGGTAAATAGTGAAAAATACTATATTTTAACTGAAAACAACTTTTTTAATCAAAATAATTTATATTGTTAAATTGTACATTTTAATGGTTTGGAAGTATAAATAGATTATATTTTTACCATTTAATCCAATGATTATCATTGTAAGTAATTTCACTTTGAAATTGGACTTAAACAAGTGTCAAACTTTTGGTAGTTATTATTTCTTAAAAATACTCCTTTTGGTTTTGACAGCGGGACAAAATTTTTAATTAATAAATGAAACATCTATGTTTTTTATTTGGTAATATAGACTTAATTATTGAATTCTTAATATAAAAATTATATTTGGGTAAATATTTTGTATTTCTCTAAAAAAATTTAATTTTTGATGAATCGTGAAAAACAAAAAGTTATAATTGAAAACTGAATTTTTATTTAAATAATTATTTATTTTATTTAAATTTATTTTATGCCAAAATAGATACATAACTTATATATAAGATCAATTTAATTAATTAGAGTCAGTTTTTAATAATTTGAGATATATAAAAATTTTATTTAACTTTTCACCGTCTTTAACCCACCTCCTAGGAGAATTTGGAAATTCACATAAAACATAATTTTACCGCTTCAGTGTGTGGAATTTCGAAAATCTGAGAGACATAGTTAATATCAAGGAGTAAAATTCTGTTCAATACGTTAAAAATAATTTTTGATGAATAGTAACTTTTTACTTTTATTTACAATGGTAAAAAGTAAATAGGGTAATTAAGGGTAAAAATTATTTTATTATTACCCTAACATATGTTCTAATTCTATTGGATAAGTATAATTCGAACAAAAAATACCTTATTAGTAAAATATGAACCTCTTTGGTCAACTTGGATTAGATTTGGACATTTATTATTATTTAATTCAAAGAAGAGTTAAAAGAGTTAAAATCGATATTTAATAAATAAAACATTTTTATATAGGGTTATACATAAGATAAATTTGATTATAAATAGTCATTAGAAAGATAAAAAAATTTAATATATAATGGTATTTTATTTATAATTTTTAGACCTTGAATAATTTAATATATTTATGACACAATAATGATGCTTTATTTTCCTTATTAATGATAGAATCAATTAATTGGTAACATAAATGTTAAAATAAACATAATTTGAACGTTTTATTTACATAGACTCATTTTATTGGTTAATATGACTTGTTAATATTACTTAAATTATTTTTTTTTAATTAATAAATATGTTAAGACTTAAACAAAAATCAATTATAATATAGTGTCAAAATTGTCATAATTGAGTTTTTAAAATAAATATTATCTTATTAATTGATATACTATTTCTAAAAATATAAGATTCGGACAATGGACATATATGATGATATTTGTTTAATTAATGGACCACTTGGTGGTCTTTTGGAAGTATATAGGACGTTTATTAACTATATAATATAAAAATGCAAAGAGACATGGTAAATGTAAAACTATTTAACTAAGAGTTAAATCTAAATATAATGTTACTATAGTGACTGAAACCTATCTAAAATATATTGGATTAGTGGTTTTAGACCCATAACCACCATAGAATTTGAATAATACACTTTTGAGCCATTATAAACCGAATATTAATTTATTATAAATTAATACTTTATGTTTTTTCTAAAGAGCCCCTCCTCTCCCTTATTAAAGGACACCACTTCTAAAAAATTAATCATACCATAAATGCCTTTTGTATCGGCCAAAATCGGCCCAAATATTCTCTAAACGTCCCTATCCTCCTCCTAGAATCCATACCATTGGTAGAAGCCACTTCAAGAGTCCTTTTTGGTTCAACGAAAAAGGAGTTACCCAAATTAAAGGAAACGATTTTTCTTAGCTTTTTTTATTTTATTTTACTCCTAAAACCACTAAACTCTTTTTATTACATTATTTTATAACAAAATAGTATCCTAAATATACTAGGATATTTTTATGAGAAGTTTTTTAACCACACTTACACACACCTCCATCTAATAAGTGAAGAACATAATGTTTCTGTGGATGACAACCAAACGCCTCATGAAACGATGATTGTTCAATTATCTCCTACTGCCTCTCTTTGTGGAAATTATGATGGAAATGTAATTAAATATGATATTAATGATATTTTTTTATATTTAATCTTATTTAATTCCATTTTAAAGCATACCATTATTTGTTTCATGTTGTATATATATATGATAATTTCATTTGAGGAAGCGCATACTACCGCCCCCTCAAAGTGATATGACTCGTTTATACCATACATGGAACTCATAGAGGATGGTGTTTATGAACATAATTAAAACATATAAGATATTATATTATACTATAATAATAATATACCTATGTATAATTTGGTTTTTATTCCTTTTAAAATGAAAAATGAAATGGAAGTAGCATTTGTGCGTACGTACGGACTACCGTCTCCACGAACATGATGTGATTCATTCCTCATCGTATCCATTCAAGTATAAATCCCATTTAATGATTAAAAATAATTTTTAAGGACTTTATATCATTTTTTATATGAATAAGATACAGCATATCCATAATAAACATGGCTTATGTAACAAAACATATAAAAGATAAAAAGTAAGTTAACACCTGAAACAACGATAATACTAATATATTATTAACAAATAAATGTGAAAATATCATATATGATATCATATTAATTTAAATGATTCATTTATAATTTAATAACAGTTATTTAACCCTTATACAGGAGGTTAACCTACCCTTGTCCAAGGAAAAGTTCAAGTTAAGATTTTATTTCACAATCTCTTCATTATCCGTGGATGTTTATACGTAATTATCTACTGGGACCTCTTTATCATCCACATCCATGGTTCATAAAATTATAATTCAAAAAAATTTTAATATTTACTGGATAATTGGTTAATGTCATTTATACTCTTATGTGTTTTTAAAGTAATCATTCTATCGTTTCCCAAAAAAGGTACTTTTGACCTTTTCAACAAATTTAAGGTAAGAATGTTTTTTTAACTTTTACGGCGGGGGGGGGGGGGGGGTCTATCGTTATAAACTCGTCGAAGCTTCCCTTACATGATTATAAGAATATTTTGAATGTAAATGTAGTATTTTATAATTATGTTACTTTTAAATGATTTCAAAATGAATAGTTTAAAATTTTGTGAAAGGTACTATTTATCAAGATCATAATTTTAAAGGTTTTAATGATTTATCTTTCTAAATATTTTTAATTACTGTCCATGTTTTCAAAATTATTTTATGCATTTATTTATATGGACATGAATTTTTTTAAATGATATTTCATTTCAAAAGTTTCAAAGTGGTATGTGACACTTTGATTCAAAAATATATTTTAAATTGCCTCCTTAATAAATCTGTGACTTTTAAATGATTTAAAAAATGAGATACATCTTTAAAATAGTTTTGATTTCATCTATGAAAACATCCTTTGATAGATTTTAAGTTTATTTAAAGTTGATTTATTATGAAACAAAACATCCATATTATACTGAAGGTTTTGTGATATGTTTGACTGCGGATGTGTTCTTTTTATACCATTCATGGTTTATGGAGAAAGTATTAACATTTACTATTCTAGTATTATTACGAATGCTTATGTTATGATTAAACATGTTCATATGAGGAATGACTTGGACTTAATAAGTGATGGGTGGAGCCCACTATAGCTCCACAATTCCTCGGTATTTTTCATGAGACAAACTAGTGTCTTGTCGCGAGGGGTTAATAAAATATTATTTGTAGTCTTGGCACAAGTCATTGGCTACGTGGTTATGGTAGTCTGGCAATATGCATTCCATCATTATGAAAGTGGTTATTGATATTTCTTGTGATTATTCGTCTAGTAGAATATACATTTTAATATTTAAATGGAATTATTTCATTTTATTTCTACCATATTATGTTGAAGTTCATGTTTAAAAGTATTTTGTTTTAGTTATACATTTCCTTAAATGATTATGCTTATTTATAAAATTTTCGGCTATAATGTTATCCTTAATGGACATTTGAGCTCACCCCTTTCTATGTTTTATTTTTCCTCGGATGTGAAGAAGTATTTAATGAATGACCTTCAGGGATAATATATGGGGATATGAGTGTGGAGAAAAGATGTTGTTGTACTTTTCTCCTTATGATGTAATTTAAACTTTATGAATGTATCTAGTTATTCCAAGGATACTAAACTAATTGGTCTTTCGATATGTGATCTATTGGGATCATTCTAATGTTATGGAAAAAATAACTGACTCTGTGTAACTGGGGTCAGGTCGTTACAAATGAAGCACTTTTTTTGAAAAATTATAATCATAAGGATAATACAAGATGAGAATTTAGAGTCAAAAACACATATGAATAAATTATTTATTCATTACATATTGACATACATTTTCCTAAAACATTAACTTATAGAAAATAGTTGGAATCAGCAATAAACATGCCAAAAAATAATGCGAGGAATAATGTGATTATTTCTAGAATGATATAACTAATTTCATTGAATGTGGATTTCTAAAAAACAGGAAGATTATTTTTCCAGTTTTCTCAGGCTATGAAAAAACCTAAAACATGTAGGATGTTGTAGTTTGCCCAATAAATAGAGACTAGAAATTAACTCATTTATTAAAAAGTGACCACTAACATATTGTGGATCTTATGGTCTAATTATTTAATATAGTGGGTTACCTTAATGGAATTGATCATTTCTCTAAACCCATATTCTGAGAAAGAGAATTTGACACTAGTAATATATTATTTTTATAGAGAATCAAATCAATAGAGGTAATTGATAATGAACACTATGAAAATCATTATAATGGAATATATGGAGTTGTAAGAAATTATCATGACTTTTACTAACATCCATTTCTCTCAAAAAGATCATAAAAAAGTTAGGGAGAGAGTTTATAAATATAAAGTAAAAGGATGGTGAATCTGTCATGGATTATGATGTAAAATTTCAGAATCCTGAAATATTTATCTAAGGATTGTTATCAAGAATGATATAAAAATATATAGATTACATATCTGTTTAAGGAAAATATTTTTAAATTATCTAGTTATTAAATACATTAGGATTTATAAAGAATTGGTATGACGTTCTCTCAATGTAGAGATGGAGTTTGGAGAATGGTCCCATAGATATGGATATAATAAGATAATAAGGGTGTTTAAAAATTTTGGGTCATGTGAAAAAGGAGAATATTTATTCCAAATCCCCCATGTCAACAATATAGGATTAATTATTATCGTAATGCTTTTAATATGAATGATTAAGGATTTTTGTTCAGGAGGGAAGGCCACAAAACTCATTAATGTTGAAGAGACATGAAGAAGTAAAGCAGCAAGATAGAGTAAACAAGGTAGAATCTTATTTTTCTATATGTTGTTTAATGTTTCAATAATTTGTAGAAGGAACTATGTCATACAGTTCACTAATCATTGATTCATTGAGTTTGATCTGTGTTAGTAGCCAAAAACAAATGTATAAAGGGAAATCATATGTCATAACTACTGATAATGTGGAAGAATAAATTAAATTCATTAAATATATAATTCACATATACATTAGAACCTAAAAATTATTATTCGATTATATATTTATCAATTACAATATATATAAAAGGTGTTCTTGAACTATTGAATAGAATCCCTGATAACAAAATGTATAGATATTCCTAAAAACAATTAGCGGTGTAATCATTTAATCCCAAGTGATAGACTCTTAAACTATTGCTATATGTTGGAAAATTATACCATGAATCCTTTAATAGTTCTTGTGGTCTAATTTAATGCTACCCAATGTGTATGTTACCTCTCAAAAAAAATATAACACATCACCTACTAGAAAATAGAAGCATATTTTCATATTCTGATCCATCCCATTATCCGTTACAAATTCAATTAAGACCATATACATCCACTATAAAATCCTTCAATGGTGTGGATGTTGATACCATATTATGATGAAAACCTAGAAAAAATGGTTTCATGAAAATTATTTTTCAAACATGGGTAAATTCCCCTTGTCATGGTATAATGTGAAGTTTTTCAATACGAGTAATGTGGACATCAACAAGATTATGAGGTAGAGTTATCAAAATAACTTATACCTATAGCATAATATCTCTAAATTCTCATTCATAATGTCCTCGATGAAATTGGAGGATTTAAGGTACCATCTAACTAATTAATATGTATAATGGTTTCATATTCCTTAGCGCATAACATTTGGGTGATCAAGTGCTCTTCGTAAAAAAATTGGAATCAACGTGTTTCTGTTTCTATTATAGGAAGTTCAATTAGATCCTCATAAAAAATAAAGCATATTATTCTAAATAATTATGAAATATTTGATCATCTATAATGAGATCAGTACTTATTAATGTACGATCATCATTCTTGAAATCGTCAATTAAAAGTTATGATTGAAGGTATTCTCAAAACTGATTTACATGTGAGTTATTGAAATTATGTGTTCCTAGTGTTTCCTATTAAAATTTATAATTTCCATGAATTCAAAATGGATTTGATATATAGATTCTTTAGTGGAAACCTTGATAATATTATTATACTATTTGTGAATTATGTTATAATCCACTCTAGGAGCCAGGAGTAATATAATGAACAACAATGAATTTTACTGGAGACATTAAAGAAGTAGAAATTATATTCATCTTATAGAATGTGTGACTTTTCTATGAGGAAGGCCACATTACTGGATCACATGATCACAACTGAAGGAAATTATATAGCCCCTTCAAAAACATTAGAAATTGGGGAATTTCCGAGAATGAATATTGTCATGGAAATTCATAGTTTTTTGGATTCTATGGATAATTTTTTTTTGAAAAATTTCACATGATTGTATATCCCCATAACTAAAATAACATGGAAATATATAATTTATGTCGTGAGTAATACTGTGAGTAATTATCATGAAATTTCAAAAGAGGTGAATAACCGAAACTTAACTAACTCTTCCAATAAGTGTATACGGTTTTGTAACAGAAAATCACACATTAATGAATGTATTGAGTTCTTTACTCTTTTATAATGATAATTTGAAATCCTATACCATGAAATAGTTGACTATCCTTGTACAAAACTACCTAATTCATTATCTGGAGATAGAAGCTATGATATTTTCCTAAAAAATATGGTGAAACTACCTCAATGGTGAGATGTGTGAACCATATACCGATAACAGGTGTCTAAACTATATTTTTATCATTTTAGCAACTCAAAACATATGAAATAAGATGGTTAGGGATAATCAAGGACTATGATTTCCCAATTTATTACCATAAATGAGAGTTTAACATTGTTTATGATGCTCTTAGAAGAACAAAATCCTCTTCTTTATCCATGATAAGAACTAAGAAATGCCCTTTCATTATGGAAATTAATGATATTGATTTGTAAATGATAATTTTTGGTAATTCAACCAACCTTTCACAAATTATTTCCCACCCACCATTCCAAAAAATGAGAAATATAGAAAAATATTAAGATATGGAGCTATAAAAGAAGGTGAAAGTAGTAATGTGAGAGATGCTACAAGAGTTCAAAAATGATTATCATGTCATCATTCAGTTTCAAACTTGGATTTTTGTTGCTTATTTACCTGAGATTAATAAGGAGCAAATTGTTAATGCACATAGATCTTCATTCTCTATTATTCTTAGAAGAACCAAAAAGTATTGTGATCTTCATGATCATTTCAGGTGGGAAATGAAATAGAATGATATTTTATAGAGTTTATAAACATGGTTAGTATGTATGAATGATATATCAGAGTTAAAAATGTAAAAATATAATGGTTAAAACCATTTCCTATGTACACATGAAAATGAAAAAATGCCACAATTGAATTTTTCATTGGTCTCTAGAAATAATCCAAAGGAAAAAAGTTTAATTCATTGTAGTGGATCGAATCACCCAGACTACACACTTATATTATATTTGTGAAGATATATATGTTAAAAACAATTCATGTATATATGATAAATATGTGTTGAGGAAGAATGTGGTTCAACTTTCAATAATCAATGATCATGATCCATGGTTAAAATTCATGTTCTAGACAAGTCATCAACATGATTGGTGTAGTTAATTTTACATCAGCATGGACTACCTCTCTAAAATTGATATCTAAATTAAAAGTATTATTTAGACGCTCTAGTTAAAGATACGATCCATCTCATTTGAATCCAAAAGAGGATGGGTTCTGTATCTACAATTCATTGAGTTCTCATACAATAATATCTTACACTAAACTATTCTAATCGTTCCATATGAAGCTCTATATGAGAATCGATGTAGAACTCTAATATTTTTGGATGAATATAATGATGAGAGAAAATTGACCAGATCTTGTACTGGAGTTAACTGGGAATGATCAATCCATCCAATAATACAAAAAAGATACTCATATTTACTATAAGATCATTGTTGACAATATTTTAGGGATCTATGAGTTTGATTAGGGAGAAAATATTTTCCAATGTATATCTCTATGTAAGATATTCATGTGTTTTTTAATTTGGGGGGGGGGGTGCTTAAACCAAGTTACATTAGCCTCTTATAGATCCATTATATTATAGGAGTATTGGAATTTTTCTTCAGTTCCAAAAACCATGTATCAAGTGGATGATGTATTCCATTTATCCTTACTAGGATTGTACAAACCGCATACCTCACATTTAATAAAATAAAATGTTGTATAGTGGGACAATGATATCTCTTATGAGGGGAATCTAGTGGATATTTTCATATTGAGGGATAAGGTTCTATGTATGTGGACCACTCACATAGTTTGGGTACTATGGATAAAAAATAATTTTAAAGAAGTGACAAGGGAACTGAAGGAATGATAGAAGGAGAAATACCTTCTCCTTTTTCACCTTGGAAAGTAAAATGAAATTTTTTGGATGAAATATCATAATGGGGAAGAATGTAATGACCAATATTGTTTTGAATGGAACTTACATTCTAATAACTATGTTATAGAACATATTCATCACATATAGAACATAAAAAAAATATTATTCTCATAAATTAAGAATAAAATAAGTTGTATTTAGAGAAATAAAGGTACTTATACCAATGTAATTTGTTACATGGCTATTAGAATTGTAAAATTAGCATTAGAAAATATTATCTAGACATTAGAATATTAACCTCACTAATTAAAGTATAAAAAAAAATTCGTATTTTATAAATGAAAATATTATATTATTATATCATTGTATATGTATATAAATGTTTAAAAATGGAATATTACGTATTGGTATATTTAAAAAACATAATTTTTTATTTATAATTATATAATTAATAAATTTATTTAAAAGAAATTTTTATTCCTAAAATAGATTGATAAATAAATATTATTTCTAGTATAATTATAACATAATTTTATGTGACATTAACTAATTTTAACGAGGTCTATAAAAACAACATTAATATTAAATTCATTATTTTTTTAATAAAATTTTATTTTAATAAAATGATGAAATTATCATGTGTTGAAAAATTTTTCAAGTAAATTGATTCAGTTTCTGATATCTACTTGTTTGAAAAATGGTTTGGGTGAATTGTTAGGATTTTATAAAATTATTTAGTTATTGTTTAACACTGGAATACATTAATTTAAAATATAAGATAACTAAAATAATATTTTAGTCATGGAGGATTTAATAACCCATTATATCAAAATATCATTCATTATTTGTTGTTTTTGGTAATAGTAATCAATAATATTGAATTTTTTGAGACAAAATAATATACTCATGAAGATGATAACAATAAATACCCCTCTCAAACAACTATAAATGACACCATTTCTCCTAACACATTATAACATATTTAGATTATCTAAATTCATTCAATTTACCTTACTAATACTAATCCCCAATTCAAATATCTACCAGTATCAACAAATGTAAAAACATGGTATCTTAAGGAGGTTATCAAGGAGACAACATTGATGGGGTAAAATCCTAAATGATCCTCTTTTAATTTATTTCCATTTCCTTATCCACCCCTCAACTCACATATCCCAAGGGGAATGATAAAAATATTATCTCATGTATACATATTGATATCTAATTTATTATTTTAATATCAATCAAAAAATAACTTTTCTTTTAAATTTATTTGAAAATTGAAAACATCTTTTGAAAAATATCGGTTCGTCATCTTAATGGATGATGTCCTGTCATTTTGAAATAAAATGTTCATGGATGGTCATAAATAAATTATTATGGTCATAAAATACATTTATATGTATATAAGTCCATTTTAAAACATCATAAAAATATTTATAGATATAATACTAAATAAAACAATACTAGTTCATGATGGTCAGAAAACCCACCAAAATAATGTAAACATTTATCATTATTGTTGTATCATATGAATCATCCTAAAACCCGAAAAAATAATTATATATGACATGATTTAAAAATATGAATTTTCATTGATAGCAAATAAGATCACTTATTTTTAGTTATTACCATTTTTCTAGAACATTGTTAATTATACACAATTAAACCGACCACGAAACCATGAAAACGAACGGTCCTAGATTAATGAAATTTTACTATATAACTCTTCTAAAAGAACATAAATGAACATAATTAAACAATAAGATATAAAATACATGTTTACGTGGTTCTGGATTAAGAAATTAACAAATCAAATTAAATTATCTAGGATAATAAATTTATGTGTTGAAAAAACATGGAAATAAGGTAAAGGTATTCTTCAACCCAACACCCATTATTTGGGATATCTCAATTTCAAAAACATTTCAGTGTGGGTAATCATTTTATATTCCAATAATATATTTTCGTTATTATTCCATTTTATTTATATTGATATATATATTCCCAAATTTGTTTTTGGAAAAATGAATTTCTCATACGAAATATTCTCTATAAAACACATAATGAAACCTCTTAAGATGTTTATTATTTTTTGAAGAATAGTGAATATTATACAAAATTTTCTTTTCCATTTTTTAGTTGGGACAAAACTTTTATTCATGAAATAATAATTGATAAAATAAATATGAAACCCATTCCATTAAATGGGTTATTTTATGACTATGGGTGTTGTATATATATTTTGTAATGGATGATTATATAGATATTATGAAGTGATGTGAGGGACTATAATTATATAGACCTCTATTTCATTCGGTAATGTGATGCATCTTCTAAGTTATGTGTAATATAAAAGTACATGTTGATATATATGTTCTCAATGATGATGATTCATTTATAAAGATACGTTATTAGTGAACTTGATGCAATATGTGTTTTACAACCATGTGTGTTTTTTTTAATCTAATACACAATGTTCCATTTTGATACATTTCTGCACAACATGCATTAATCCACTGCTTCTTGCATGATGTTTATAGTGATTGTATTATATTTATTTGATGGTTATTATTATTCTCACTAATGTTTTATAGATTCATGTCCATTATTCATACCCTTTCTTGGATTTTATCTCACCTCCCTCATTGATAGATATGTCCTCATGTGATTATATATACTAAAGAGAATGTGAGATTTTGAAGGATAAAGAAGTTGATTTTAAATAAATGTTTTATTATTTGTTATATGTTTTGTATAATTGTTATTTTCAAATATCACTAAAACATTGTTTCGTTTATTGTAACTATTTTGTAACACCCCAATATTTCACAGTATGTTATCTTCAAAATAATTCAAAAACATGGGCTATACACAACACCGAGTTCGAGCGCACCACGACTTACCAAAAAAGCTGTTCAAAAGTGGTTATGTATATTAATTTCTTCATTTTGAAATTTATATATTCCTTATAAATTTTACCATCCATATTATGTGTTTCTTAGACCTAATATAAGAACAAATTAATGTTTTTAGATAAAAGAAGTATTTTTCAAAAAATGAAATTTTACCGTATTTTGATGGGGAACCCTTTTTAAAAAAAATATTTGAAACTATTATATATTAAATTTATTATAATTAAATTCTTATTTTAAGTGGGACATAAAAATTTATTTTGGATAAATTTTTGGTACTTTTCTGATAAAGATCATATTTTGATGAATAATGAAAAATATATTGTTTTAATTGAAAACAATTTTTTTATCGAATAATTTAGTGTTAAATTATGAATTTGAATGGTATTTTATTATAATTTGATTATATTTTTATAATTTTATACAATTTAAGACATTATAAGTACTTTCACATTTAAATTTTTCATTAACACATGTCAATCCTTTGATAGTACTTACTTTCTAAAAACCCATTTTTTTTGACAATGAGAAGTAATTTTTAATTAATCAATTCATCATCTATGTTTTTAAATTTGGTATAATTGATATCATTTTTGACTTAATATTATCAAAATTATCTTAGGGAAAATTTCTAGTATTTTTCTGAAAACATTCAATTTTTCAGGAATAGTGTATCACACTGCGTTATTATTTAAAACTAACATTTTATTTAAATAATTAGTCATTTTATTTTAATTTATTTTAGTTAAAAATAGATATATAATATCTATATAGTTTCAACGTAATTCATTGGAGTCTTTTTATAATATGTTTATATATATGTAATTTTAACGAAAATTTTACTATCTTTTACCCACCTTCTATAAGCATTTAAAAATTTGCATAAAAAATAATTTTAACACTTTTGAGAGTTGGATTTAAAAATTCCAAGTGAAATGGTTGGCATCAGTATGTAATATTTGGTTCAATAATTTGAAAATATTTTTTTATGAATAGTAACTTTTGACTTTTATTTACCACGGTTAAATGTAAATAGAGTAATTAAGTGTATAAATGATATTATAATTACCGAAACACATGTCCTATTTTTATTGGATAAGTTCATTTAGACAAAAAACAACCTTATTAACAAAATATGATCATTTAGGTCCACTTGGATTAGATTAGGACAGAAATTGTTATTTTTTTAATGAAAAGTTAAGTGTTAAATTCCATACTTATTAACTAAACCATTTTTAATATAGGTATATAAATTAGATAAATTTGACTATAAATATTCATAAAAAAGGTAAAAATATTTCCTGTATTAATTTATTTTATTTATAATTTATAATCATTAAATAATTAAATTTATTTATGACACAGTGATGATGCAGTAATTAACTTATTAATGAATGATTACAATATTTTATAATATAAATATCCAAATAAATGTAAATAGATACTTATGATTAATTACACTAATTTTATATCTTAATATTACATTTTTGGGTTTATTTGATTATTTTGTTTCTATGTTAAAAGGTTTTTATGACTTTCACTAAAATAAAATAACAAATACTGTCAAAATTGACATAAATTAGTTTTAAAAACAAATACTATATTATTGGTAGATATTATATTCCTAATAATATAAGTTTTGACCAAAGGAAATAAGTAATATTATATATCTCATTATTTAACCTCTTGAGGATTACTTTGATGTTTAGATTCTATTTATTAACCATATTGTTTAAAAATATTAAAAGACAGAGTATAAGTAAAACTTCCCAACTTAGAGTTAAATCTAATAGATAAGGTTTAAAAAGTAACCTAAATTAGCCTAAAGCTTTTTGGTTGAGAGGATTTAGACCCATAAAAACCTAATAATTGAAATAAATTCATTTAGAGCAATTATAAACTGAATATAATTTTATAATAATTAAATATTTTAATCTTTTCTAAAATTGACCCTCACCCCTCTTTTAAAAGGGAACATCCCCTTCTGTTACTTTCACCTTTTTGATCCATTTGGATTAGACAAAACCTGACCTAATATCCTCCCAACTTCCCTCAAAGTTACCTAGAGTCGTTAATTTAATCATAAAGCCAACCTAATGAGCCCTTTTGAAAAACTCATAAAGAAACACCAAAATAAGTGGTAAACATTTATCCTCCCTCTTTCATGCTCATTTCTTCTTCCACTTACTCATTCATAGTTATTCCCACACCAAAATAATATCTATAGTACCAAATAAAAAATTTAATGTTATTATAAATAATTTTCAACCATATTCGTAATTCTATTTATCCTATGAATGACAATGTCACTATACTTGTGTACATACGGCTTACCATCTCCATGTGTGGTAGTTTGTTATTCAAACATTTAATTTTTTGGATGGGTATATTATTGAGTATAATTAATGTAAATAATAAATATAACATGTTAATGATTATCTAAATATGATTTACCATCTAATTACATACAATTTCACCATCAATATAATGATATTGTTGCTCATGAATACATATGGATTACCATTTTCATTAACGCGATGAGATTCGTTCACCATAGTAATAATTCTGGAGTAATTTTTATTTTACGATTAAATATAATGTTTAAGAACTAAATATCATTCTAGATATGAATAAAATAAATCCTATCCATAATATACATGGATTATGTAACCAGGCATATAACGGAAAATAGATCAGCTAACACCCGAAATGATGATAGCACTAAAATATTATTAATAAAGCGATATTAGAGGATCATATATGATATCATATTTATGTATATAGTAATCATATAATTTAACAACAATGATTTTACTATTATAAAGGAGGTTAAAGTACCTTTGTCCAAGGTAAAGTACAAGGTAAGGGTTAATTTCACAATCTCTTTATAATCCGAGGTTGTTTTTACATAAAAATCTACCAGGATATATTTATTACCCATGTCCATGTTTCATCAATGTGTTTTAAAAGGTATTATTTTGAAGGATATTTTTAATAAAACATCATTTTAAATATTTTAAATATTTACTGTTCAAAACTGTTCTCATTTATATACATGTTTTCATAATATTTTTAATGATTTATTTATATGGACATGGCTATTTTAAAATGCTAATTCCTTTCGAGAGTTTCAAAGTTGTATGAGACACTTTGACTCAAAAATTTCTTTAAATGACTTCCTTTCAAAATTCGGTGACATTAAAATTCTTTCATCAAAAATGGATATTTCTCTCAAAGAGTATTAAAAATCATTTACATCTATGTCAACATCCTTTTATGGATTTTAAACTTATTTGATGTTGATCTATTATTATATAGATCATCCATATTATATTGAAGGTTTTGTGATAGGTTTGACTGTGGATGTGTTATTTTTATATCATTCATGGATTATAGTTATCGTATTGACATTTTGTATGCTAGTTTTAATATGATTGTTTATGTTATGTTTAAAACATTTCATATGAGGAATGCGTTGGACATTTTAAGATATTGGTGAAGCCCTCTATATCTCCTCATTGCATCAGAAGGTTTCATGAGAAAAACTAGTGTCTTTGCAGATGCCTTGACAAAAATATTATCTGTAGTCTTGGAAAAAGGACATAAATATTTAGTTATGAAGTCGGGATTTATGAATTCAATCATTATGAAAGTGTCTACTGATATTGCATTTAATTATTCAAATAGTAAAATATCCATGTGAATAAGAAAAAAAATTAATTGATTTTATCATTGCCTTATTATGCTAAAGTATAAGTTTAGAATAATTTTTCTTTAGTCTAATACATTTCAATAAATGTTTATGCTTATTTATGATATTTTATTCAATTTTTTATCCTTACTGAACATCTGAGCTAACCCCTTTATGTGTATTAATTTTCTCAGGATTTGAAGAAGTATTTTATTGTTGACATGCTGGGATAGGATATGGATAAGAATGCAGTCAATGGAGAAAATATTTTAATGGTTTTTCATTTTATAATGTAATTTATCATTCATGTATGTAATTTATTTTCCAATACTGATAAACTAATCAGTCCTTTGGGACATGATTCCATGTAATCAGGAAAAAGTATTAAAATAATGCTACGACTCTGGGTAACTGGGGTTGGGGTGTTAGAGTTGGTATGAGAGGAAGTTTAACAACTACCTTGAAAATATATTTATATAAACTCTGATTAGAGAACATTTCCCTATGATAGACAATGAGGATTAGTATAGAATAACATCCTAGATTTTGGTAATGTAGAGATTTTTTGTATTTTCCCCACAATACATCCCTGTCTGGATACGAGCAGGTAGAGGCGGCTCAAGCACAGATTTACCTTAGAGTGGAATATCTGAAAAGGAGTTTCGGGTTTGACCCAATGAATCCTGGTATGCGAAAATAGGACATGTGGAACTCTTGGTTATGACACTCTTGAGAGATATGCTTAGAATAATTTTGATTTTCATTATAATCCATTATGAAGGATTTAGGAGTAAATACTTCTTCAAAGAAAACATTTTATGATTATATATTATATGCATAATCTTTTCAATTTACAATTTTTATTATAAAATTTTGGAATTATTCATTGTGATTCATAACTGATCCAAGTGTGGGTCATTTTTTAGAAATGGTGCATAGTATAATTAATGGGAATTCCAGCAATACGCATGATCGAATGATTTATAAGGATTATATATTTCATGGTATTAGGCCAACATTTAAAAGTTAAATAGTATCCCATGTATTCTCATCATATCAATAAATGGTTACATGTGTTCATAAGATATATAATTAATTCTCTATTTCCTATATTTTTTAAGGGAAGAAAGAGAAGAAAATGATAGAAGAGGGAAATATTGATAAAGGGAAGAGGTGAAAGAAGGATTTTCCCATATTGATAACTATGGAAATAATCACCTTGGAAAATTATCGAAGGGAATGTGATTTTGTTATAAGTGTGGAGAATAAGGGCACCATGTACATGATGGAAAGGGTAAGAAAGAAGTTTCAAATGTACAATGCTTCAACTGTAAGGGGTTGGGATAATACGCGAATCAATATCAAACTCATCAAAGTATACCCCATATGGTTCTAGGGGATAATAATAAAGTTTTGATACTACCCAAGATGAATAGGAATGTTTGGAGTTCTTTTGTTGTTATTAATGTTTTGTTTCATTTTAGTATTGTATTAATGATGTAAATGTTAAAAGAATTATAGAGTATACAAGGATTGTACTGGAGTATTATTTCATTAAGGATTTGAAATTCTGTGGTACCAGGAAAAGTGACTCAATAGAAAGTTAAATATTTTGGAAAATACATGGTTGAAGGAAAGATAAAAATTTAATATGGTCTTGATACTCGGGTACTGATTTTCAAATAATATTTTAATGATTTGGATAAATTATATTGGATATTATTGGAATACTTAGAACTGATTAATGATTTTTATATTCCATCATTGATGGATTGTACAACGTTTTTGGTTATAAAGAGTGTATCCCATATTTTATAAAGAATAAGGGAGCATTAATGTAACGCCCTGCCCCTACCTCATTTGCTTGAGGAGGCGGTGTGGGCTACTTGGCCTTAAGTGACATTCCCATGATGCTAAAGGCTGGAAATAAATGTCGAGATCTTCAAGATCAAGTTGGGGAATGATTTTCCCTTACTAAAAAACCAACCAATCTATCCACTAACGGCCACTATATGATGCATGTCAAATAAATTACCCAACCATTCATTCCCAATGGACAACCAATTTGTTCCACAATAAAAATCAAAACCAATACATCCAGAAATGTACAAACAACACTAGAGTAAATGCCAGAAACTAATCAACCAAATGAAAAAGGGCATGACACCACCACAGCTCCACACCAAGCTCCACCATGGGATCATAATGCTCCACTAAAGGAGGGTGATGTCATACCTTTTCCCACATCATGGTACAACACATTTGCAAAGAGAGTAATGCTCCCAAGTAGGGGGTGAGTACTAATACTCTGTAGGATTTCCCCAAATGACTTCCCTACACATGCCACTAGGATAAAACCGTTAGCACATTTATATAAAATAGTTTATATAAAATAAATCACAAGTGCAACAATTTTCATAAGCCCAACATTCCCTTACCAAGCCATCACACCCAAACCAAGAAAACAATGGAATGCCAACTAAACATGCCACAAGTCATGTCATCATTTCACATTAGCTCCATAATTTCCATCTTGTAAAGCAATTCACAAAAAAAACAACCAACAACCAAATAGTGGAGCTTCTATCCAACCCGTTCACCCATTCACACATTAGTGTAACTTCCCGTCATTTTACCATTGATGGTGGCCCTTCCGTCCACTATCCATCCCCTTTTTATAGTGGTACTTCTCGCCACTTACACACAACATTCAAAATAATACAACACCAAGGATATAACCCACCAAGGTCACAACCTCATGAAATCAGCCAATTCCATTGCATATCAATCCACTTCAATAAATCACTCATTTTTTAAAAATCTTTTTCTATTCGAAAAATCATTTCAATAAGACAACCCTTTATTCAAAACCATTCATTCAATAATTTTCACAAATCCACCATAGCATCCCATATTAAAATCCCCAATTTAATATCCACAAAAAATCATTTCACCATAAAACCTTCTTTTTTCTAAAAATCCTCGAAACATCACCCAAGAGATTTCTAACCAATTTCTCACATCAAAACACAATTAATTTCAAGAACGAATAATTAATTGTAACCAAAACCATTATCTCTAACCAAGTGGAGTGGGGGGATAAGCCACCTACCTTTAGGGTTCCTGAGAAATCGACCCACAAGAAAACGCACCTCAAATCCGGTGAACACACCACCAAAACCTCTCTAGATCCCTTTAACTAACATTAAAAATCATTAAAAACATCATCAAAGGCAACCACAACCATAGATCTACAAACAATAGGTGTAGATCTAGAAATATAAGAAAGATTGGGATGTAGATCAAGGGGAAAAATTGAAGGAATCCAAGATGAGAGACTCACCTGGGAGAAACCACCTTCAAACTGCCATGGAACCTCTTCAAAAGGATTACGAATTGAGTGGGAGATCCCCTACAACCCCTGAGAACCCGAAATATAGAGTGAGTCATGAGTGGGAGGATGTTCGGGGTGAAGTAGATTGAGCCCGAGTGAGCCCAAAACTTATAACCCTACATTTAAGTGGCCGCACGGTTACCCTGCAAGGTATGGAAAACCGTGTGCTAACAACCATGGGCACGATACTTCCTCGAGTGCAAGGGTATTCACGGTTTCCTTACATGGTTGGGTAAACTATGCACAGGTCGTGCGAATCCTACTGTCTCCCTTGCACAGTTTCCTGGAGAATCCGCACGGTTTCCACTAACCGTGCTCAAACCGTGCACCCCATTAAAATCCTCCAAACTCATCCAAAACTATTCCAAACTCTCGCATCCTCTTCCAAACTCATCCAATGCACTTTAAACCCAAAAAAGCATAACAAAGCCACATACCTCAAATTGGGGGTACTACATTCTCCCCAACATTGGACTTTCTGTCCCCGGAAAGTAGTGAACTCACCATTTGCCAATAGAGCTCGAGCCACTGCTCGACCATTTCATTCTCCCACTACCAAGTATCCTCCTTAATCAGACCATGCTTCCAAAAACACGAAATAAACTGACTATTTTACCACGCAAGTTTTTCACTCTCCTATCTCCAACCCACACTAGCATGTGCACCAACAAAGCATCTGGTTTTAGTTCAACATGATCCCATCAAATCACATTGTCACGATATGGATGATACTTTTTCAACTACGTCACAAGAAACACATTGTGGACCACACTGAACCTGGGTGGCATGGAAAAATTATAATCCACCTCACCAACCCACTCATGAATTTCCAAATTCCCAATATACCTTGGATTTAACTATCCCTTCATTCCAAACCGAAGATGTCCCAACCTCGGAAAGACACTCAAGAAAACATGATCACTCACATAGAAAAACATCGACCATAAAAGATTAACCACATATGATTTCTGAATACTCTGTGCCATCTCCATTCTATTCCTGATCAACTTGATCTATTTGTAGTATCCTGGATGAGGCTCGGTCCAACCATCAAGGACTCACCCATTTCCACCCAACATAGTGGAGAACGACACGGACGCCCATTCAACCCTTCAAGAGGATACATATGTATGGATGCCTAATAACTGTTATTGTATAAAAAATCAACCAACGACATGTGATCCTCCCACGAGCCACCATAATTCATAACATAAGCCCAAAAAATATCCTCCAGTGTTTGTATCATCCTCTCATATTGACCATCTATATGAGGGTGATATGTTGTACTCATGGTCAACTTTGTTCCAAGGGATTGATGTAAGGATTTATAGAAACGAGATGTAATCCGTGGATCTCTATATGATACAATTGAAAATGGAACACCATGCTTCTTTAACACCTCTTGAATAAGGATTTTAGATGTATCATCCACCATATGAGATTCATGAATCAGGATGAAATGGGATGAAATCATTAGCCGATCCACTATCACAAAAATGGCATCGTGCTTTCTGACCGTTCTTGGGAGACCTATGAATAAATCCATCGCTATCTACTCCCACTTCCAAATAGGGATTGGTAAAGACTGCAACATTCTTGCTGGACGCTGATGCTCTGCCTTGAACTGCTAACCAGTCAAGCATCTCGAAGAAAACCTAGACACACGTCATTTCATACAAGTACACTAGAACTACACCTTCAGCGCTTTATACAATTTCTGAATTCCAGGATGAACAACCCACCTAGAATGATGAGACACCCATAGAAGATCCACCTAACATGAAACTAGTACAACCATCTGATTCCTAAATCACAAAATTGATTCTCCCTTCAGTTGCCAACCCTTAATTGTCTCCCCACTATTGAGTCTCGACCCCAAGGTCACAGACATAGAATCAGATATATGTGCCTTTCTAACCAGGACAACCATGTTAGGAATCAACAAAACTGGATAGAAAACCACTCTATCACCCATGTCCTCACATTCAAACCACATATCAGCAATAACTGACATCAACTTCCACTGGTCGGATGCCTATTTTACCACCTGAGCTTATAATTTTAAACTTAATGCATCTGCCACCGAATTTTCCTTACCCCTTGTGTACATCCAGTCAAAGTCAAACATCTCGAGATATTCCATCCATCACCTTTGCCTCATGTTCAATTCCCTTTGTGAGAAAATTTTCTTCAAGATCTTATGATCGTTGTATACAGTGAATTTCTCACCAAGGAGATAATGAAACCATACTTTCAAAGCATGGGACACTACTTCCAACCTTAAATCACGATTTGGGTAGTTCTTCTCAATCACTATAACCTATCGTGATCTATATGCTACCACATGATTCTGTTTCATAAGAACTCATGCCAACCCCGATCCCAATGCATCACAATACACCACGTACCCTTTTCCTAGTTCTGGAAAAACCATGATTGGTGCTGATGTAAGGCGACCCTTTATCTCTTCGAAACATTGCTGACACTGTTCATTCCATTAGAATGGAACTTTATTTCTTTTCAAATATATCATTGGTCAAGAAAAACATTAAAAATCATCAACAAAACATCGATAATACCCAACTAGAATAAGAAAACTCTGTATCTCAAGCCCATTCTTTGGATATTTATATCAGATAACAACCTCTATATTTTCCGGATCCACTGAAACACCTCTTTCATAAATTACATGGCCAAGAAAACAAAATTCCTATATCCAAAATTCCCACTTTGACAATTTGGCATACAACTGATGATCCCTCAACATCCCTAGAACAGTCTCCAAGTGTTTTTCATTCTCTAACCTTGTCATTGAATACACCAACAAATCATCTCCAAACACCACCACAAATGAATCCAAATATTTCTGAAATATCCAATTCATAAATTCCATAAACACCACCAGAGAATTCCTTAGACCAAAGGGCATAACTAGATATTCATAATTTCTATATCTCCTTCTAAAAGCTGTTTTAGGAATATTGTCCTTCCTCACACAAAATTGATGATATCCCGACCTCATGTCGATCTTGGAGAACCACTGGGATCCCCTCAACTGGTTAAAAAAATAATCAATTCGTTGGTGTTGATATCTATTATTTATCATAACATGGTTAATTCTGTGATAATCAACACATAGCCTCAATGTTCCATCCGCCTTTTTCACAAACAACACTGGCGCTGCCCATGGAGATGTGCTAGGCCAAATACACCCTTTTTTTCAAACTCTTCCAACTGGACTTTCAATTCCCACAATTCAGCTACTTCCATCCGATAAAAAGGAAGTGAGATAGTACTAGTCCTTGGATGCAGATCAATCGTAAACTCCCCTTCACATACGGTAGGTAACCTATAGAATTATTTAGAAAAAACATCCTTGAACTAATATAACGGTGCTGGAAGAACACTTTTCTCAACACCCATTACCGATTTTAACGACGACACCGCCAGCTGATACGATATCGTGCCCCCAACTAGTGCCAAAAAACCCATTGCACACTGCCTTTCTTATTTCTCTCCTCTAAAGATATTTCTAGCACCATAATGTGCCATAAAAGACAATGTATGTACATCGCAGTCGATGTGGGCCTTAAAAGACACCATCCAATACCTTCCCAGGATTACATCATACTTATCCATCTCAAGCACTGAGAAATTACACATTATCTCAACCTCACCCAAAATGATACACAATTTTTTACACAATAAGGATCGACACTCTCTTCGACCAAGAGGAGTTTGATTTTTTAAAATCGAGGGCACCATTTCTACCCTTAAACCCAAAAGATCAACCACACAAGTAGTAATAAAAGTGTGTGAAGCACCCGTATCAAACAACACTTGGATCATGGTAGAATTTAAAAGAATACCACTTCGTACCATTGATGGTACCGACTGATCATCCAACATAACCTACTTAGCTCCAAACATATGTTTGCTTTCCACACTCTGCTCTTTATTTCCCTGTTGAGGCATCGTGGTATTTCAAGAATCACCATGACCCACTTTACTCTTCTGATGAAGGGTGTGCTCATGTCACCATCCAGTAGAAGCATATGACGTATGTGATCCCTGAGGAGTGTCGAGCGCACCTGACCTTGGATCATTGAGACAATAACAATGCAGATTCCCCATCTACTTACAATCATGACATTCTCGATGTTGTGTCATATAATCCCTCTTGATGTGGATCGTAGAACCACTATGAAAACATACCGACATTATCTGGGGATTCAGAGGAAGATTTATCTATCCTGACATCAGATTATATGCCATATTCCCACTCTAGGATTATGTGTCCCTCCTTCTCGTGAACCCAGCGTTAGAGTTCCCACCATTCCCCATGTGTTCCACCATGCTTCCACCGCCCGGAGCACCCATCAAATCATGCTCAGCCATCGAGGCTCTATTCACCATCTCTGTGTAATTATCTATACATAGCATCGCTATCTTTGAATGGTTTTTTTCCTTAATCCCACTTCAATGATCCTTGCCTTAAATGATGTGATACCCGCCACCTTGGGTGCCAACCACACTATGTTGATAAACATAGCTGCATACTCTATCACTAACATAATCTCTTGCATCAAACTGAAGAAATCAGTCGTAGGCTCAATTCTAAACATATATGGGTAGAATTGTTTATTAAACAATTATTCAAATCCTTCTAACATCACACCCTGGTCCGTCCCCGCTTGCACTACAATCTCCCACCACTGAAGGTTAAGGTCTTCCAACATATACATGGCCATCTTCTCTTTTAACACTACCGGTGTTCCCAAGAACTCAATGATCTTGTTCATTCTATTCAACCATGATTTTTCCCTGTCCATCACTGAATCACCCCTGAAGATTGGTGGATTCTGCATTTGAAACTGAACTGTATGATCTACATGACATGGTTCATCGACTTTGTTCCAACTTTCTACAACTTAGAATGATTCCACTATGCTTTGCACTTCCAGTTGGTTCACTTGTGGCTCAAGTGCTACCACATTCTCAACAGCCTCCTCTGGTTGGTCTCTACGACGCTTACCCGGTGTCATTTCTATAAATAGAAAACAATCAACTATGAGTCTCACTTCTGTAGACATCAAGAAATCCCATTTAAAATCATATTACACAACACTATTTCACGAGGCTTTCCAAAAGTTCACATTTTCCACATTGGCCATGTTTTACCATTTTTGAAAACCAAACCATTATCAAAATACCATATTTATTCACATTACAATCTCACTCATTCGCAAAACCATTTCTCAATTCATCCCATACATAATTATGCCCAATGAAATATGCATCCTAGTGGGATGTCATTTTTACCATGCATGTCATGCTCATCTCATTTGCTACACCCTCGACAATAAGATAGCCAATGCATATAAGTGTCTCCAAAATACTTATGTACCAAACTCCTTGGTAACTTGAATTTTAGCATAAAAGTGTTAGCTACATCCTTTTATGTTATACATTCAATGTTCAGACATTCCTACTCATTGATACCATCCCGACTCAAGGAATTCACCACAACGAATGCCAACACCAAATCTGAGAATCAACTCCAAAGGACCGAACAAACTGATACAACTTGTAACTCCTCACCCATACATCATTGGTTTTAGGAGGTAGTGAGGGCTACTTGGCCTTAAGCGACGTTCCCAAGATTCCAAAGAATTTCAATAAATGTCTAGGGCTTCAAGATATAGTTTGGAAACTATTTTAACTTACTAAAAAACCAATCAATCCATCCACTAACAGCCACTACATGATTCATGTCAAATAAATTACCCATCCATGCATTCCCAAAAGACAACCAATTTGTTCCACAGAACAACTCAAAACCAATTCAACCAAATATTTCCACACAACATTAGTGTACACTACGGAAACTAATCAACCAAACACAACAATACATGACAACACCACACCCCCACACAGAGCACTAAGATCCAAGCTCCACCAACGGATCACAATGCTCCAATAAATGAGGGTGATGCCTTACATTTTCCCTAGTCAAAGAACACAACATCAGCAAAGACCCCAATGTTCCAAAGCAATGGGTGAGTACTAAAATTCAGTAGTATATCCCCAAATGAATTCCCTACACACGCCACTAGGATAAAACCATTATCACATTAATATAAAACAGTTTATATAAAATAAATCACAAGTGAAACCATTTTCATAAGCCCAACATGCCCTTACCAAGCCATCACACCCAAACCAAGAAATCATGGGAAAGACAACCAAACATTCCACAAGTCCTTTCATCATTTTACATTAGCACCATAATTTCCATCTTGTGAAGCAGTGAACAACAAAACAACCAACAACCAAATAGTGGAGCTTTTGTCCAACGTGTTCACCCATTCACCCTTTAGTGGAACTTCTTGCCCACTTAACATTGATGGTGGCCCTTTCATCCACTATCCATCCCTATTTATAGTGGTACTTCTCAACACTTCCACACAATATTGAAAACAAGAAAATTCCAAGCATATATCCCATTAAGTTCACAACCACATGCAATCAAACAATTCGATTGCATATCAATCCACTTTAATAAATCACCAATTTATGGAAAATCATTTTCCATGCCAAAAAACATCTCAATAAAACAAACTTTTATTGAAACTCATTCCATCAATCATTTTTAGAAATCCACCATAGCATCCCATTTTGAAATCTCAATTTTAAAATACACAATAAAAGCATTTCACCAAAAATCCCTCTTTTTTCCCAAAAATCCACAAAACATCACCCAAGGGATTTTTAATCAATCTCACACATCAAAAAACAATTAATTTAAATCACAACAAATTAATTGTAACCAAAACCATTATCTCTATCCAATTGGTGTCAAGAGAGAATCCACCTACCTTTTGGGTTCTTGAGAAACCGACCCACAAGCAACCGCACCACAAATCTAGCGATCGCACAACCGAAACCACTCGAGATCCCTTTCCCTAACATTCACAAGCCTTGAAAACATATTTATGGCAACCACATCCATATTTCTACAAAAAGTTTAGATCTTGAAAAACATGAAATATAGGGATGTAGATCTAGAGGAAATTACAAGGAAACCAAGTGGAGAGACTTACCCTGGAGAAACCACCTTCAAACCGCAAAGAAACCACTTCAAAATGCTTCCAAATTGAGTGGGAGAGCCCCTCAAACCCCTGAGAACCAGAAATAATGAGTGATTCATGAGTGGGAGGATGTTTGGGGTGAAATAGGTTAATCCTGAGGGAGCCCAAAACTTATAACCTTATTTTTATGTGGCTGCACGGTTAGCCCGCACGGTTTGGAAAACCAAGCGCTAACCGTTTTCATGCTACTTCCTCGGGAGCTATGGTTTTCATGGTTTCCTCGCATGGTTTGGAAAATCGTGCACTGGTCATGCAAATCCTACTATCTCCCTTGTATAGTTTTCTGTAGAATCCGTACAGTTTCCACCAACTGTGCTCAAACCGTGCACCACATTAAAAGCCTCAAAACTCTTCCAAAACCATTCAAAAAATCTCTGAACCTCTTCCCAAATCATACCATCCACTTTAAACACAAAAAAAAAGAAAACAAAAAATCCATATACCTCAAACCAGGGGTATTAAAATGAATGTAATAAATATGGGTTTACGATATTTCATAGTGTTACCATGTTTTAAAAGAATACATGATAAAGGTATTCACATTTTATTACATGGAAAGAATAATCTTAATTGTGTTTACCTTCTATATAGGTTTTGGACATTGAATTTGGAAAGAATTATTTTGGATAATTCTAATGGTTAGAATGGATTAAGTATGACATTGGATAGTATTTTTAAGGTTAAAACATATTTTATGATTATTTTTGGATTATTATAAAATGGAAAACACAGAGGATGGGAGAAAACCCATCACGTCCGGCAAGGCCGCGTGACGTGAACCTGGAACAGAATGGTAACAGGGGTGCATCACCTTCCACTGGCCCACATGATATCCTGGTTTGTATAATGTATTTTTTTAAAATAGTCTAGCAAGTGAATTATAAATTCATTATTCTTGGATCGCTATCTGATTAGGATAAATAAAATATTTTTTAATTATATTATCTTTTATAGTGAAAGATGAATTTGTGGTAGGAATTAGTTTAAGGATGAAACTATACTTGTATAGTATATTTTTTTCCACTAATTATATGAATAAATTAATTCTTATAATTTAGGTATGTGATCTTAAATCCAATAATATTTTATCCTAATACCTTATGATTTGTTGGACCGACGATATTTTAAATCATCATAGATTAATGTCTTTAAGGCCCTCATTTTTACGCTTGTTTATGATTAATGACCTCAATAACTCCCAATAAATACTTATGTTTTTCCTTCAATTATGTATCTATAATTGTGACTAAATTTTTCCAAAAAGACATCATAATTTGGTGGTGACTTTTTCATTTCCCTTTCCCCCATATTAAGACTAAATTTTATTAACCCATTTTCTGATGTGGGTTTTCCATAAAGTTATTTTTCTATTTTTAAGATTTTAGTTTTAGAGAAAAATTTAAAATTGTGATGAAGAAATTTATTTATGGAGGGGAGAAAGTAACACCCCAAGATTTGATAGTATATTATTTTTTCATTGTAATTCAAAAACATTCGCTACATGCAACACTGAGTTCGAGTGCACAACGACTAACCAAACTATTTGTTCAAAAGAATTTATGAATAAAATTATCTTCATTTTAAATTTTATATATTCCATATAAATTTTAACATCCATATTTTGTGTTTATTAGACAGAAAATATGAACAAATTCATTTTTTCGAATAAAAGAACTATTTTTCAAAAAATGCAATTTTACCACATTTTAATGGAGAACCACTTTTAAAACCTATATTTTCCACTATTATATATTCAATATAATGAAACTAAATTTATAATCAAATTGGGACATAAAAATTTAGTTTGGATAAATTTTGGTAATTTCTGATAATGTTCATATTTTGATGAATAGTGACAAATACAATGTTTTAATTGAAGACAAATTTTTTAATCGAAATAGAATATAGTGTAAAATTATGAATTATAATGGTTTTGAAATATAATTAGATTATATTTCTATTATTTAACACAATGTAGGTCATTATAAGTAGTTTCCCATTTAAATTAGAGATAAATGCGTGTTAATCTTTCAATAGGTTTAAAGTTTTAAAACCAAGATTTTTTGTTATGACAATGGAAATTAATTTTAAAAAAATAAAGACAACCTATATGTTTTGAATTTGGTAAATAGACTTCATTTTTGAATTTGGAATTTCAAAATTATTTTAGGGTGATTTTTTGGTATTTTTCCGAAAACATTCAAATTTATATGAATAGTGAAAACACTGCGTTATTATTTACAACCGACTATTTATTTAAATAATAATTTTTTTATATTAATTTAGTTATGGAGAAAATAGATATATAATACCTATATATGTTCAATTTAATTCATTGGAGTCTTTTTATTATATGTCTAGATATACAAAATTTTATAGAACATTTTACTATCTTTTACCAACCTTTTAGGAGCATTTACAAATTATCATAAAAAATAATTTTAACACTTCTATGAGTTGAATTTAAAATATCCAAGAGACACTATTGACATTAGTAAGTAAAATTTGGTTCAATAATATGATAATAATTATTGGTGATTAGTTACTTTTGACTATTATTTAACATAGTTAAAAGTAAATTGGGTAAGTAAGTGTAACAATGATATTATTTTTACATTAACACATGTCCTAATTATATTGGATAAGTGTATTTAGACATAAAAAACCTTAGGAATAAAATATTATCATTTAGGTCCACTTGGATTAGATTATGAAATTTATTATTATTTTTTTTGAAGAAGAGTTAAAAATATTAAATTCCATGTTAATTAACTAAACCATTTTTAAAATATGGTTATAAATAAGATAAATTAGACTATAAATATTCATTAGAAATATAAATATATTTAATAAATATTGGTATTATAATTGTAATTTTTAGATATTAAATAATTAAAATTATTTATGACACAATGATGATGCAGTAATTACCTTATTAGTGAATGATTAAAATAACTGATATTATAAATATCCAAATAAATATAAATTGAAACTTCCAATGAATTAAACTAATTTTATAGGTTAATATGACATTATAGGGTTGATTAGATATATTTTATTCTAAGTTATAATATTGTTATGACATTCACAGAAACAAAATATCAAATAGTGTCAAAATTTACATAAGTTAGTTTTTAAAAGAAATACTATATTATTGGTTGATATAATATTCCAAAAAATATAAGGTTCATAAAAAGGGAATAAATAATATTATATATGTCATTAATGAATTACTTCAGGTTCTCTGGGTTTTTTATATTATGTTTCTTAACCATATAGTATTAAACTACAAGAAGACACAGTAAAAGTTTATCTTCTTAACTAAGAGTTAAATCTAAAATATAAGGTTAAAATGGTAACCTAAATTTGTCTAAAACATATCAGTTGAGATTATTTCAACCCATAACCCCATAAGTCTCTAAATAAATTTTTTTAAGCCCATTATAAACCGAATATAATTTTATAATAAATTAATATTTTAATCTTTTCCTAAAGTAACCCACATCCCTCATATAAAAGGGAACTTCCCCTTCTCTTAATTTCACACCTCCAAAACCATTTGGATCAGACATACCCGGCCCAAATAGCCTCCCAAAATCCCTCAAAATAACCTATAGTCCTTAATTTTATCAGAAATCCAACCTAAGGATCCCTTTGGATAAACTCAAGATGAAAAACCTGAAAAAAGGTAATAATTTGACCACCCTCTTTCATGTTCATTCCTTCTTCCACTTCCTCTTTATTTGTTGTTCCCTTACCAAAATAATAACTTTTGTACATAATACATACATAAATGTTATTATAAATATTGTATGAACATATTAATTATTCTATCCATCCTATGAATGACAATGTCACCATACATGCATACGAACCACTTACCGTCCCCACATCTTGGTGTAGTTTGTTATTCAGAAACATCATTATTTTAATAGGTATAATAACGAGTATAATTGAAAAAAATATTAAATATAACATGTTTATTATTATGTATATAAAATAAAACATATAATTAAATATTATTTCACCATCAATATAATGATATTGTCGCATATGTGTACGTACGGATTACCGTCTCCACGAACGTGATGAGATTCATTCCCCATCGTAATAATTAAAAAATAAGTATCATTATATGATTAAAAATAATGATTAGGAACATAATATCATTATGGATATGAATAAAATACATCATATCCATAACAAACATGGATTACATAACAAATCATATAAAGGAAAATAAATTAGTACAGACCTGAAATGATGATACTACTAAAATATTATTAACAAAGCGATATTAGAGGATAGTATATGATATAATATTTAGGTATATAGTTCATGAATAATTCAAGAACAATTATTTAACTATTATACTTGAGGTTAATGTACTCTCGGCCAAGTAAAAGTATAAGGTTAGGGTTAATTTCACAATATCATTATTTTCCAAGGTTTTCTTTACATTAGTATCTACTATGACATATTTATTATCCATGTACATGTTTCACAAAAGTGTTTTCCAGCAGATTATTTTTATGGTACTTTTCACTAAAACAACATTTTAAATGTTTTAAATATTTATTCTTCTAAACCTTCCTCATTAATGTTCGTGTTTCGAAAATGGTTTTAAGGACTTATTTATATGAACTTGAATGTTTTAAAAAGACAATTCCTTTAAAAAGTTTCAAAGTGGTATGAGACAATTTGATTAAAAAAATTATCTAAATTATTTCCATTCTAAATTTTGTGATTTTTATATGTTTTAATAAAAAATTGATGTTTCTATCAATGAGTTTTACAAATCATTAAAATCTATGCCAACATCCTTTGTTGTATTTTAAACATGTTTGAAGATGATTTATTATGATACATATCTTCAGTATTGTATTGAATGTTTTGTGATATTTTTGATAGTGGATGTATTATTTTTATTCCATTAATGATATATGGATAATGTATTGAGATTTCATATTCTATTTTAATATGAATGTTTGGTTATGTTTAAAACTTTTAATATGAGGAATGAATTGAACTTAGTAAGTGGCGGGTGGATCCCTCTATAGCTCCTCGATGCATTGCTATGTCTCATTAGACAAACCAGTGTCTTAGCACTAGGCCTTGATAAAAATATTATTTTTAGTCTTGGAAAAAGGTCTTGATTTTGTGGTTAGGTAGTTTGGAATTATACATTCCATTATTATGAAATTTTCTATGGAAATTGCATTTGATTATTCAACTAGTAGAATATTCTTGTGAATAAGTAAATAGAATTATTTGATTTTACCTTTTCTAGATTATAATGATGTTTAAGTTTAAAATTCCTCTATTTTAGTCTTATAAATTTCCTTAAATGTTTATGCTTATTTATGAATGCTTTTTCAATATTGTTATCCTTAATGAGCATCTGAGCTCACCCCTTTCAATGTCATAATTTTATCAGGATGTGAAGAAGTAATTTATGGTTAACCTGTTGGGATAGGCTATGGATATGAATGTGGTCATTGGAGACAATGTTTTTTTTTCATTTTATAATGTAATGTAATGGTCATTTATGCAATCTATTTCCCAGGACTACTAAACTGATTTTCCTTTGGGACTTGTTTCCTTGTAATCACGCCAATGTTTTAAAATAATTCACAGTCTCTATGTAACTAGGGTCAGGTCATTAAAATAATATTTATTTAATCCAAAAATTGATCTACATGTCATGTAAGAAACATAATGGTCACTATATATTTTATTCCTCTGTTGAGAAATATCTACATTGGACACATGTATTTATAATATTCTTCCATCCAGGTTCCATTTGAAAACAATAGCATATTCAATATTATAATATAAAATAGGTATTTTAAATCATAAATTATAATTCAAAATATGTTTTAATAGTTTTCATATATTTTTATTTATTCAATTTTAATATCAAAATGGTAAAAAAAATCATCAATAATATCATAATTTTTAAATCCTTCACAAATGTGTGCAATGAAAATTTTTACTATCCTAAAAATTTCCCCCAGTATTGTCAATCTAGGTTCTTATTAATACCCATTTTAATTCACAAGATTACAATAGGGTGTATCCCAATGTACATTTTTTAGATTTATTAACAAGAGGTTCATTTGTGGAAAAACCATGTCTAATTTTACTATCTAGATAGAGATTAAAGTCATAGAAAAACATCATAATATCTTCCTTAAAAAACATTAAGACAATATTATATACATTTCATTAATGTTTATCATTGTTTTATTCCCACTAATATATGTTTTCCTAAATCTATTTCCAAATGTATTGACTAAAATTCCCTTGATAACTTCTTTATTTAACCAAAATCCACTAGTCCAATGTCATTGCCTTAGTTTTTAAAATTTTGATAGATATAAGAAATAAAATTCTAGAGGACTTAATAGTATATGAATTTTTAAGAGTTAGTTATATACATGATACGCCTTTAACATTATTAATAGAAAATAATACATAACACAATCAAAATAACTACATCCTTAAAATCTCATTAAATTATTTTTTCTTTATGTCCTATTGAAATTTTATAAAATATGGGGGAGATAAAATGCATAGAATAGGTTATATACATCAAAATATATGATGAATAAATAAGAATAACAAATGATCAATGATAAATAACTAAAAAAATATAATATTTAAATAACATCACTATCATGGTAAGATGCGGAAGAATCAATATAGAACATTAAATAATTGAAAAGTACATGATATTTAGTCAATTCTGTGAGAATAAATTCAATACAGATATATTATTATTGAAATAAATATCATTATAAAAATAAAAATTTAATTCAAAAGGAAGAAAATGATTAAATATTGGACTATATATTTCATAAAACATGATACCATTACATTAAGATATAACTCCAAGCTAGTTTAAAAAGGATGGGAAAACCCCATCAAATTTAGCTAACTAATTGAAATAATTAAAACAAAAATAATTGAGTGGATATCTACAACTAGGCCTCATTCCTGCCTTGTATTTGCAATGAATTCCTGATATATCTAATAATTAATTTTCTTCCCAAACTATGTTTCTTATCATTAAATATCTATATTGAGTAAACAAAATAATTATTTATATTTCACCAAATAATCACATGATGTTCATTTTAGAACATTTAATATATAAATGATATATTGTATAAACTATAAACATAAAAATAATAAATATTAAGGATATATAGACGAAAGATAATTTACAATGATTCAAGGCATTTGAGTATTTACAGGGATCGATATTGAATAAAAAAATGAGTCATGGAATTAGATTTTATGACTACACGTGGTATCATAATGCGTTTTGATGGAGGAAAAGGATTAGATAAATTAACCACATACCCAATGTAGTAAATGAAAAATTAATGGTGGATGTAATAGATGATTATAAATTCCATTAAATGAAATTTAAACCATTTAGGATGAAAAAAATTAATTTTCATTTTTAGAATAACATGTTAAATTATAAAACATTTTGAAAATAGATTTAATCAAAAAATAAATTTAAAAACCAAAAATATATCTTAAAAGTTAGGGAAGAAATTAAATTTAAAAAATTCTAAAAAATTCATTGTAAAAAAACTAGGATATTATGGTCATATCAGATGATCATTTCATAAAAGTCATAAGACTAAACAAGATCATTCCTTTTACATTGTATAAAGGTTTGAAACAGTTTTTATTTTCAAAAAAGATATCAATATTCTATTGAAATAATATTTTAAATAAACAAATTAGAAAATTTATTTAATGAAAACAATTTAAAATGGAAAATACAAATTTTTTGCAATTTCATTTAAAGATATGGGTTTAAAAGAAAAAGGATATCTGATCGAAGGATAAATGAAGTATTAATTTCATAAAAACATATAATAAATTATTATCATTACCAACGAGTGTAAAAGTATCACTATTTCTAGAATATTTAAATAATAACCATATTATATAAATATTATATGAGTTCAAATTATTTTCATCAACTGATATTTAAGAATAAACCATCTTGATATGAAAAGACATTGTGAACTAAGACCTTACAATGGTCATAATGTTTAAACGAGAATTAATCAATTAATTAATAATGTGTATCAACTATAAATCAACATAAATTGTTTAAATAAAAATAACATAATTAAATTATATTAAAATCATAATATTGTTATAACGTAATCAATTAATAATAAGATTCACTTAAGGAGAGGATATTATGTTAATAAATCCCGTAAAACATTTTTCGTTTTTACATGATAGTTTTTAACATCATATATAGTGATTATAAATATGTTATTATGATAAAATAAAAAACATAATACTGTTTATAATATCATATATTATCATTGTATGACATAATTTCACCCATCTAATAATAATAATTCATTATTTTCAGTGAATCATGTGTTAATAACATGGATTTATCAATCATGATTTTTCCTGAACATTCTAGTTCTTGTGTATATTTTATATATAAACCATATCATGAATAACAGTTAAGAAAATGTTATAATATTTATATATATAGTTTAATTTTATGACTTTTAATGAAATATGTTTTTGATTATAAATTACATTACAATCATGGGGATGGTTGGCTCTTCCTATGTATAAATAACATTCCTATTTTCCAATGATCATAATGGGAATTAGATATATTTTATATTCATATAAAAAAATATCATAAAATCATAAATACCATATTATTTATTAAAATTTAATTATATACACTGTCTATGTGGTTTTGTGATTAAAAAGTGTCACCACAATTTGTGAATGAGGTAGTCTACAAATACAAAAGAGATATTATAATTATATAGTGGAAGAATGAAAATGATAAATTATATACTTAGAAATATTAATTTGAAATAAATATACTAAAAATTTAATTTTTATCACAAATAATTTTTATCTTTATCCTTATCATCTTCCTATCATTATGTTAGTGAAAACAAATCAAATCGATTCACGAGGCTGTAGTTCCCCATACAACCAAGTGATTTTGTCATATATGAACTGTAATAGAATTTTAAAATATTAATTATTATATAATAACATTATTGTATAATTATATTATAAATATCTTATATATAATTTATATCCATTATCACACATACCAGTGAAAGGTGTTATGTAAAACAAAAAATACCTCGATTCATGAGGCAGAAGTCAATGTCTAACATGTAAGATGATTTTGTAACATAATTTTTTGAAGTGGATGGGATTTTTGGTCAAGAAATTAAAAATAAAACATTACATTATATATGATCATAAATATTTTTTTATCATAACGTTTTAAAATTATTTGAATAGGTGGAGGAATAAATATGATAAAAACTCACATGGTAGAATATTACCTCTTCTTCATATATATTCTTTAGGATTCCCCAAAGCCTTCCTTGGTTGAATTTAATCCTAAACTATATATTCATGGATTATATGAGGGATCTATGGGTGTTATTTTCCATGAATGTTTTGAAAGAAATTTATGATGGTTTGATGAAGAGAGCTGAGTGTGTGTCCATTTATATGTGTTGTAAGTAGAATAGTTGTAATTTTTAGAAATATTTAATTATACCCTTGATTTTTATCTTTCCAAGGGTCTCTAAATTAGTCTATATATATAATATAAGATTAAAGGGTTAAATAGTTACATCCAATGTTTCTTATATATGTTTTCGTTAATTTATAATCATTATATATTTAGTTTAACACCATATAAATCCATTTTTACCTTAACCATTTTAATTAATTGATTCCTTTTCACTATTAATTGTTTCTAAGTAGTAAATTGAACATGTTAGATAATAAAAAATATTTCATTAAAAATAAGAAATAAATTTTTCATAAATATATTAAAATAATTTCAAAATATTTGTTTAAAATTAATTTCACAAACCTGATGATAATGTGGGTATTCAAAGGAAAAATAAAAAAATATTTACCACATATTTATATAAAAATGCCAAATTAAAATTATTCCAATTCCCTAAATTGCAGTAAAAGATATAAAAATTTACTTCTTTTACATTAAAACAAAATCAAAATATATTTATAAATTACAATTATTTTAAACTAAATATATGTTTTCAAATAGAATTCAATATTTTTCACAATTAATTGAAAAATGATACATTTCAGAAAAATATCAATTATCACTATAAGATAATTTTAATAATTTTATTCAAAAAATGATTAAAAATTCGCCAAAATTGTTTACTAATATTTTTGAAAAATAATTTTATATTATTTTTGAAATGTGCGATAAACCAATCATTTAGAGAAAATATTGATTTTTCTGAAAATTTTTATTTTTTTAAAAAGATATTATTATTTTTGTTAATATTAATAGATAAAAAAAATTCTTAATTTATTCATTAATATTAATACCCCAAAATTTATTTTCTATTATATAAATATTGTATTAAATAATAACATTTTAATAATATGTCATGTTTTTTTAATCTGTTCTGCATGTAATGTAAGGTAAACTAAGTGTTTGGAGTTGTTAAATATATTAAAAAGATCGAATATATTTTTTAAAATTAAATTTTCATAAAAACTCATAGAATTATATGTAATTATATGATTACTATTTCATGTCATACATATGATCATATATGATGTTAATAATTTAAATACATGAGGTATTCCAATTATAATTATGCATAATAATAAAATAATTAATGAATAAATAGTAAAACATGTTAAAAGAATTTAACTTATTAAGATACCATTTAATTTAGGAATATAAAACATTATAGTTCAGTGTGTAGAATAAAAAACATCTCAAAGAAGTTAAAACTATTATTATACAAACAAAAAAAACCATTGAGAAGAAAAGTAAAAAATATGTACCCGATGTGAAATTTTTTAAATATAAAAAAAATCATAACAATTTAGTAGAATATTAAATAATAATATATAAAAAATATTTCTATTATTGATTAAAAAAAGTCTCTTAAAACTATCTATATAGAAAAAAATTACAATATAAAAACATTAACAATTATACAGAAATATTATAAATCAATTGAAAATTCCCTGACCCCAATAGCCACGAGCTGGTGGATACATTCTAATATTGGAATAATATAATACTAATTACAACCTAATGGACTAAAATGTTTTTTCATATTTTAAAACTACACACATCTTCTAAATTTTCATTATAATTGAAAACATAAAAAACCAAATGTTTTCTATTTTTTATTTCTATTTTCACCCTTATAACATCACTAAATTTCAATCACCAATATCATAATAAAATACTAGGAAAAATAAAACATAATATAGTGGTGATATTAGATTCGTAGAATGATTATGAGTACTATAAAATCATGGAAGAAATAATTCCTAATTAATATGGAAATGTAAATAACTGAACCTCATAACATTTAATCAATAAAGTGAGAATAATATATAAGGAGTAAATGATGATACAATAATTCCATATTTATAGTTATATTATCTAGATTTATAATAATTTTTGTTAGAAATAATAAAATTAACAATTTTAATACATATAACTGAATTCATGACAATGGAGTGAATAATTTCAGACATATAAACAATTTTTTGAGGACTTGTGTAAAATAATAATTTTAAAGGGGTAAGGCCTTAGCCAAAATAAATCAAGTTTGTCTCATGGGAGATACCAATGCATCAATGGGTAGTGATTAGCCTCTAATAATACATAGAAATTCCATTTCATTCCTCATATGATAGGCGAGCAACACAATCATCATAAACATTAATGATGAAAAACTAACATACTCAATGTCAACACTTAACCCAATCAATACACATAATCATAAACTAGCTAGTGTAAAATAGTGGATGAAAATAAAATTTTACATCTGTAATGAATATGATCCTAAAAAATCCATACTATTATTATAATGGAATAAAAAATATATATATTTGGTGGATTATATGTAAACTACTGGATTAATACCGTTAAAGAATTGAATTACCATTAATAGATCCTCAATGTCAATTTTTATAAAAATAAACATTTCATTTTGAAAGAATGATTTTAAAATGATGTTCTAATAATTTTTTAAATTAATATTCATTGATAATAATTTATTACAATATGTAAAATAAGAATTAAAATTTTGATATTTTAGGACAGTTGAAAATCCAATTCAATGTGTAAATTATAATAAAATTATTTCATAATTTTTATAATAAATAAATATGAATTATTATTAAAATAACATGATGATACCATAAAAAAAATTTGGAAAAATAAAAAATGGATAAAAATGACTTTATTAAATCATTCTTATTGTAAAATCAATTTTGAAAATAATTTAAAAAAATTTGTTCTTTATTGTTAAATTATTTCTAACTGAATAAATAAATAATGTCAATATTTCAGAAAAACATTTGCTAAATTATTTATTGTAAAAAGTTGTGGAAAAATAGTACTTTTACATGAAAATGTTCAGGATAATCCATATTGGAATAAAATATAATTAAATTAATATATAAATATAAAATTATTCCCTAATTCTGTTGTCAAACTAAACAATCTGAAATAACGGTGATATTGTAAAATAAACAATTAAAACTCTGTAACCCATAAATTGTAAACCCCGTTAATGAAACTACATAAATTGAAATGTTAAATAACAGGAATATAATTAGATTAAATATATAACACAACAAATGTGTATTGTATACATAACACAAATGGAATACTATGATGAATTAGGCCTATATATCATAATAAAAAAAGTGAGATGAAAACCCTAATCCTCAAGTCTGGTTTTTATTTTTATATGTCCAAAACTATGGTACAATTATCCTAATAATTTTTTTAATTTATACTATAACCATTATAATATTTACAATATCATATATGAAAATGTAATGAGATTTTATTCCCTTTTGTTTATAATATTTCGACAATTTCATTATATTGTATCTTAATTTTCATATAGTCTAATCTATGTTTTATCAGGAATGTTCATATTCATGTATATAATATATTTATATATATATAATTTAAATTATTATATTAATTTTAAAAAAAAGTCATAAAAATAATTATATTTATTTTTTGAACCAATTACGGTTGTTGGAAATGGAAATTCAATCGTATTAGTTTCTGGAGATGTTAAGCCACACATACAGAAGAACAATGACATCATTCACCTAACTAGTTATAGAAAAAAAAAGGTTGGTTGTATATTAATTTCAATGAATGAAAATAAACTAAAATATATCAAGTACATTCCTTAATTTCAATCATTTCTCATTCCATGTAATGTGTCAGTGAGGAATGAAACACATTGATTCGCAATGCGGTAGTCCACTGCACACGTGTGTGATGTTATCTTATTTGAAACGTAATGTGACCTAAAAAATAAATAAGTTATATTAGGATTAAATAATTATAATAACATCAAAATTTTATTTTAAATTTTACAATAAACATCATTATATTTTTTATTTAATTATTGTGATGTAAAATGAACAATATCGATTCAGTAGGCGGACGTCCGCCATGCACAAGATTGATGATTTATTATCCAATTTAAACGGAGTGGAGATGAATATATATTATGAAATAAACATATTAATATATAAATAAATAATAGATACATGTTCTATTATATTAGATTCATTATCATATAATTGATGGTGAAAAAAATAAAAAAAATTAATCTACACTGTTAAGATAATTACATTCTCTAAGAAGACACAACATTTGGATCTCCTTTAAAGAACCCTATGGATGGAAAATTTATAGAACATGAGGATCCGTAATTTTTTTAATGTTATTTTTAAGAGATATTTTATTATAATAAGATGTCATTTGGGGTTTGAGTAATTGTGTAGAGGGAGTCCCCTTTTATAAATAGAGAAATGGGACCCTCTAGAAAAAAATTGAAATTTCCAAAAAAAAAACACAAATTGAATAAGTCAATAACATGAAAAATCCTTCCAAATAACAATATGATCTATTTTTTTATTGAAGAATGTGTATATATATTCATGCAATGATAATAGGACAATTTGGTAGGTCATTTTGGTGCATAACTTCATAGTTTAACACCACGATATATTGATTATTAACATTACCAAGATAATTAATTTTAACTCTTTTCAAAATTAATTTTAGAAAAAAATTATCTTTAACTAAATAGATAAAATAAAATATTAAGAATATAAATATATAAACTGTTTTTTCTAAATTAATTCATATAATATTTATAATATAATTTACATTTTTACTAGTTGATGTGATGAAAAAGAATACTTTAAGTTAGAAAATTCAAAAAACTTTAGAATATTTTATGAAAAAAATTCAGAATAGTTTTGTTTACAGTGAAAAAAATTAGAAACAATGTGATATAATTTAACTAATTTTACGTAAAAAACTATTGAAAATTTTATTTATTTTTATATATTTTACGAAAAATGATGTTTTTCCTTAAAAAATCAATAAATTTCACTATTCATCAAAAAATGAAATATTTCTAATAAATCCCAAAAAATAAACTAGTATAATTTTTATATGATTGTTTCAAAATTTATGGTTATCATTTCTAATAAATTTCTTAAAATTGGTAAAATAAAGTCTTTATTAATTACAAGTGTAATGAGTGACTAAACTGCCTTTTAGAAAAAATAATGTTTTTCATTAAAATATTTAATAATTTCATAAGAATCATATTTTTTAAAGGAAATAAATATCCATAATATTCAATTTATACGCCTATAATAAATAAATTTTTCATAATTTATTTATTACTACTCAAGCCTTTGAAAATCAGGACTAGATTATATGGTCAGGTTTAAATAATAAAATATTTAGAGAGAATCATGTTTTGTTTAAGCCAGGTGTGGTGTGCATCTTATTATTTTAAAGATAATTAAATTTAATAAAAATAAATATATATTAAATTAATTAAATTTTTTATTTTCTTTTGATATTTTTGTTATTTTTTATTCATTCTATCACCCTTGTGGTTACTATCCTAAAAATCATGTGATGTTACATTCCCCACAAAAAAGAAATTTCACCCTCACAATTTAATCTTTTTATAAAAAATTAAGGGTATGAAATTTGAAAATACCTTCAATGAAAATCAACATGGTAAAATGTTTTAATAACACATTCTCTTAAAAATATTTTAGTGGAATTTTATAATATACATGAAATAAAACATACCTAGGATTCCAATTAGGTTAAAAGTAGTGGAAATTGAAGATATAAACATAGAACCAAATCATAATAGATTATTGTGAGTGATATATGTTACTGATTATAATAAATTGAATAATCAATTTAATGTTAATGAAAACAAAAACACTATCACGAACCAGCCCGGGTACCCTGTTAACCCGACAACCGAGCTGGCCCTTACATAGCCAGAAGGGCGTTCCCGATCCCCACGGGTCGACGACTTGCACCGGGCATCATACAACACACAAGTGGGAATGATTTTGCCACAAGAATGTGAAAGTAATAGTAAAACAAAACTGTATGCATATCAAAAGAAACTCCACTGGGAGAAATGTACTAGGATACAAATAGGCATAAAAAGTCAAAGTACTATAACCCATGTACCAAAAGGGGAAAACAATCCCAAGGTGCCAAAGGACACAACTAACCAAGTTGAAAGATCAGTAAATGGATCCACCTCCAAGAGATCCTTTCACATTGCTCGATCCTGGAAGAATAAAATCTACAAACACCCAAAGGCAAAGATAGGGTATGAGCCTAAACCCAGTAGGATCCCACCAAAGATTCCATAACATATTCCAAATATAGATTATCCAATGAAAGGCTTTCCATTTTCAAATAAATAGGTTTGGAATTTTAAAAGCATATTTTAACAAAAACATGCTATATATTTTCAAATGATGGAAATAAATATGATAAAGAAACAGCTTTAAAAATGAGGGAATATCTATAAAACCATGGATTAAGAAAAACATTTAAATAAAATAGTTTATATAAATTCAGCAGGAATGTAAAGTTGTTCAAAAGCATTGGCATGCATTTATATCTCAAATATAAATAAACAAATGAGAAACATGGTCAACTGCCAAAAGATACGATAGTATTAACCTATTTAAGGATTCTATACTCTCTATTTGAACTCAGCATGATGTGTATACCCACGTCCCTATGACAATGTCCAAAGGAGACTCGTCACCAAACTGTCGAGGATGTGACCCGCCACAAGTATGATTTAGTACGTTGTCTTAGCGTAGATTGTATCCAAATAACTCACTAACTACCTAATACTTTCATGCACTCCTACATGATGGGAGAACTATTTAAAGAATTCTTAAAATATGATCAATCCCATTCTTCCATTTCAAAAGTTCCAATTTCATTCCATTTAAAACCAAAACATGTTTTATTCCAAACCTGCCTTTTTCACAAGATAAAACCAATGGGTTTCTATCAACTCATTATAAGCCATTTTCATAATATTGAAATCCATTTAAACCAATTTCATCCATAGACATTTCAATTCCACAATTAAATTAAACAATTAAATTGAAAACATTTCCAGCAAATCCACAATTTAAATCGGCCAATTTCCATATACTTCCAATTCAATGGAATTGGGGTTTTCCAAAATTTCTATTCCAAGTCCATTTCAAATATCTCAATTCACTGGGATCGAATTTTTATCAATTTAATTGAAAGAAACATGATCATTTGAATTTAAATCAACCATTGAAATAAACCAAGAAAAAACAATATTAATCAATTTTTCAAGTCGGGACGGAACCACCTACCTCGAATGTTTTGACCAAAACCACAATGGTTGAAGTACACTAAAGAAAACCGGGTCACTTCATCAAAAACCTGCCTTAGATCTCTTCTCCTTGTAAGACCAAGACCAAAACTCATCAAACATGGTACCACATTATTAGATCTACGCATAATGGGTGTAGATCTAAGAAACATAGAGATGAGGAGAAGTAGATCTACGTAGATCTTAGAAAACGAACAAGAATGAATAAGAACAATCACATACCATGAGAATCCCACTTCGATTCGCCAAGAGCAGCCATTGGATCACCTCCAAATAAAGGAATAACCTTCTCTGACCCCATGAGAAGATAAATCCCAAGTTATGGAAACATAGGTGAAAAAACAAAGCATTTAGAGGAAAAATGGATGTGATCCACAATTTAAGGATCTAATTGAAGTGACCGCATAGTTTGGCTGCACAGTTTGATAGACCCTGTGCTAACCATGTGGAAGATGCTTCCTCGGACACCCTTCTCACATGGATTGGATGCATGGTTAGACAAACCGTGCGCCGCCTGTGTGGATGCTTCTGTCCAGGATTCATGGATGGCACGGTTTGGTCGCACGGTTTGTCAAATCGTGCGCAAACTGTGCGCAACACACTGGGCTTTAACTTTTCCCGTAATAAAATCTCCCAACCGCTTCCCAATCCTTTACTCCAAAATAAAGGTACTTAGAAACATGAAAAGGAACCTGAAAACATAACGTGATGTTACAACCTCCCCACCATAAGATCTTTCTGCCCCCAGAAAGCCTATGAAGAAACCTCCACATCAAAAAGATGAGGTAACTAATCTCTCATTATTTCCTCCCATTCCCATGTCTCATGAGAAACAGAACCATGCTGCCATAGTACATGGACCAGAGCTATCGTTCTCCCATGAAGTACCTTGGTTTCAGAATCAACAACCCTGACTGGTTGTTCAGTAACAGATAAATCTGGTTCAATCTCAAGATCACTCCACCTCAAAACATGAGATGGACCATAGAGATAATTTCACAGCTGTGATACATAGAATACATTATGTATCGACGTCAGGTGTGGTGGTAGAGCTAGACGGTATGAAACATTCCCCATAAGACCAGCAACCTCAAAAGGTCCCACAAAATGAGGAGAATTCTTTCCTTGCCTCCCAAGCCATCGACGACCTTATGGGGGTGAAACATTCAAGAACACTTGGTCACCAACTGAGTACACTAAAGGTTTTCATCGACGATTAGCATAATACATGTACCGACTCTGTGCTGTCAACAATATCTGACGAATAAACTAGATCTTAGTTGTCGTCTCATGGACCAAACTCAGTCCTACCAAGGAACGTTCACCAGTCTCCATCCAACATAACAGAGATTTACAAGGACAACCATACAAAGCCTCAAAAGGGGCCATTTTGATCACAGATTGGTAACTATTATTATACGAGAACTCAACTATCCCCAGATGAACATCCCAAGATCCACCAAAGTCAAGAACACAAGCGCGGAGCATATCCTCATGGATCTGAATAGCTCTTTATGTCCGGCCATCTAACTGTGGATGGTAGGTCGTGCTCAAATAAACCTGAAATACTAGTTCCCCTTTAAGGCCTCTCTAAAAGAGAGAAGTAAACCACAGATCCCTGTCAGAGACTATAGCAGACTGAACTCCATGAAAATGAACAAATTATTTCACATAGATATTTCCCAACTCCTCAACTTTGGTTGTATCTCTAATAGGTATAAAGTGAGCCGAATTGGTCAGCCTTTCGATCACAACCCATATCGTGTTCTTCTTCCTCGGGGTTTGAGGTAACCCAACCACAAAGTCCATTGAGATTTCATCCCAAGTCCAGATAGGGACTGGAAGTGGTTGAAGAAAACCCGAAGGATTATGGTGCTCGGCTATCACATTTTGGCATGTATTGAAATGAGATACAATCTCAGTAATGTCTTGTCTCATACCTGGCCACCAGAACTATCTTCGAATATCATAGAATATCTTTTTGGTCCCCGGGTGCACAGCCCACTGATTGTTATGGAAAACCCCCATCACATTCTTTGATGGAGATAATGGAACAACACAATGATTTCGATAACACAGAACACCCTCTTTGGATAATCTCCACTGGGTGGAGGTCTCCCCACCATAAAGAGAGTCTCTATTGCCACGAAATTCTTCATCGAGTTTTTTTTCCTGAACAATTTACTCAAGGAGAGCATAAGTCAAATGAACACTGGATAATGAAATTTTATTCCACTTCCACTGATCTCAAATATGAAATTGAGAAAAAATTCCATCAAACTCCACTCTTCTAATGATTCTTTCACAGCCTGAGATGGAACTTTCCTGCTTAATGCATCTGCAATGACATTCCCTTTCCCCGGGGTATTTGCAATGTCAAAGTCGAAAGATTGCAGGTACTCCACCCAACGCCTTTGGCGAAGATTCAAATCTTTTTGAGAGAAGATATAACTCAAGCTCTTGTGGTCAGAATACATAGTAATACTTTCTCTATAAATGTAATGTCTCCAAAACATAAGTGTGTGCATTACAGCTGCATGTTCAAGGTCATGGGTAGGATTGTTCTTCTCATAAGGTTTAAGCTGATGAGATCCATATGTAACAACTTGATCTCCATGCATAAGGACACATCCCAAACCTGAACCTGATGCATCATAGAAGACCACGTAACCCATAACAGTCTCAGGAAGAGTTAATACCGGTATAGTAGTCAAAATACGCTTTATCTAAACAAAATAACTCTGAAATTTATCATTCTAGGAAAACATCACTCCCTTTTTAGTCAGAGAACTCATTGGAGAAGCTGACATTGAGAATTCATTAACAAACTGACGATAATATCCTACTAAGCCCAAGAATATCTGAATCTCAAAAAAAATTCGTGGTTGTTCCCAAGTCATAACAGCCTTCTCCTTTTCAGGATCAAATTTTATTCCTTTTTTTGGCACGACATGTCCCAAGAGTTTCACATCCTGAATCCATAAATCACACTTTGAATGATTTGAAAACATTTGGTGATTATTTAGAAGACCTAGAACTGTTCTCAGATGATGTACATGATCCTCCTCTGTCATGGAGTTGAAAAGAATGTCATCCACAAAAACCACCACAAAAGTATATAGATACTCACGGAAAACCGTGTTCATCAAATCCATGAAAACTGCATGGGAATTTGTTAGGCCAAGGGGCTTAACAAGGTACTCATAATGTACATACCTACTCCGAAAAGTGGTCTTAGGAATTTCAGATTCATTTATCCTCAACTGATGGTAACCATATTGAAGATAAATTTTTGAAAACCACTTTCCCCCTTTCAATTGATCAAACAAATCATCAATTCGTGGTAACAGAAATTTTTTCTTTATCTTAACTCAATTGAGATTTCGATATTCAACACATAAGTGAAGAGAACCATCGGCCTTCTTGGCCAAGAGAACAGGTGTTTCCCAAGGTGACACAATCGGGCGTATAAAACATTTCTCAAGAAGAACATCTAGGTAGTAAGGTGGACCTGTCGAAGATAAAAATCGATCCGGGATTTATTGGCAATGAGCCAATCCATCCCAAATATGATGTCAAGAGGTTTCATGTCGAGAACTAAGAAACTCAAAACATGATCAAAATCTGCTACAGAGAAGACACAAGCAGGACTATGGAGACCCTTCTCTCTCATTACACCACGAGGTGTTGTAATATTCATTGTACAAGATTAAAACTCCATAGGAAGATTAAGAAGATAGACCAGATGGGTTGAAATAAAATTGTGAGATGCACCAGTATCAAAAGGAGATATCACTAAAGATGAATTTATAGTAATGGTACCTCTCACAGTTGCAGGACCTGTATCAGCTACCTCTGGCGACTCTTCTACTGCGTGAAGAAGCTTTGTTACGGATGCCTGTGGCTGGAACCCTTTTGCACGTGAAGAATTTGATTTACCCCGCAATATTTGGAGGTGCTGATGATCATGCTCACCTACGCGGAGTAGATAAGTGATGGCACAATCCATGTAGGTTCCCCAAACATCCGTAGGAGCTACAGTTATTGGGTGCCTCAGTGCAAACCCTCATAGAACGTCCCGGATACCAACACTGCTAGAAAGTCAAGGAATCCCCTCCTGGTGCTACTGGAGGTCTGGAATGACTCTGTTGCCGAGAACCACCATGAGAAACAACGCGCTTCCATTTTCCTTTAAAGAAACCAACACTGTCACTAGAAGAAAAAGGAACTTCCTGCAACCCTAACTTTCTTGCCAAATCAATCTCAACCATCATTGCCATATCCATCACAACAGCATAAGTGGGTCGCTTCAGTAGGAATACCAAGGAATGAATATCTGATTGATTCCCCAACTCAAATCGTCATTCCTTCATCCACTCATTAGATAAAATTTCAGGAAAAAACTTCACCAAATCTAAAAACAATTTGAGTACTCAGTCACGGTTTTCTTGGCCTCCTCAAGTTTGAAAAACTCCACATCCTTGGCCAACATCATAGATTCTGGATAGAACTGATCAGTGAAAATGACCATAAAGTCTTTCCACTCAATACCCTCATGTTTCCTAGTCGTCACCATCATGTCCCACCATCTCCTACTTGGTCCCTCTAGCACGAAGGTGGAACACTTAACCTTGATCGCATTCGGTGTCTCCAAAAACCCATACATATGTTCAATCTTCCTCATCCATTCCTCAGAATGTTGAAGATCAGTGGAGCCTTTGAATACTGGTGGATTCTAGTGTAGGAACTCTTGAGAATGATTTTAGAGAAAATCACTATAAGGTTCTATAGCTGGAGCCTGAATAGGAACTAGAGGTGGTGCCTATCCTAGAACATGGACTATGCGAACAATCACCTCTACTAGACTTGGATCCACTATAGGACATTCTTGCTGATATTCTACAACATCCTTTTTTTGGATTTGATTTCCATGTCTTCTCGGAGGCATGATGCTACACAACATCAGCAGAAAATAAAGAATCCATTAGATTTACACTCAACCTGAGTAACGAGGAAAACTACTCTTAAAAGAAGTGATAACAAGATTTGGATTCCACTCTATCCAAATTAAAATAGGGGAATAGACTATAACTAATCCACAAGTCGCCTTTCCCTAACCACCCCTGGTGACATAAGGTTCATTGTGGTGAGTGTTCGCTAGGCACTCAACCACAACTACCTCCTAAGTCCTGACAAGAAAACTCAAATGCATAATGTCATTAAGAAAGATGATCAACCTCACAGTTGATACAATTTTTTCATGAACCAGCCCAGGTACCCTGGTAACCCGATAACCGAGATGGCCCTGACATAGCCCGAAGGGCGTTCCAAATCCCCATGGGTCGGCAACTAGCACCAGGAATCGTACAACACATAAGTGGGAAAGCTTTTTTCCACAAGAATTCTGAAGCAAGAGTAAAACAAAACAGTATGCATATCAAAAGAAACTCCACTGGGAGTAATGTACCAGAATACAAACAGGCACAAAAAGTCAAATTATTATAACCAAAGTACAAAAATAGAAAAAAAGCCCCATGGTCCCAAAGGACACAAATCACCAAGTCCAGAGTTTAACAACTTGTTCCACCTCAAAGAGGTCCCTTCCCTTTGCTCGATCCTGGAAGAAGAAAATCTACAAACACCTGAAGGAAAATGTAGGGTTTGAGACTAAGCCCAATAGGATCGCACCAACGATTCCATAACAGATACTAAATATAGATTATCCAATTAAAGGCTTTCCATTTTGAAATAAATAGTTTTGGAAACTCAAAACCATATTTTAACAAAAACATGCTATACATTTTCAAATGATGGAAATAAATATTTTTAAGCAAAGGATTTACAAATGAGGTAATATCTCTAAAACAATGGCTTAAGAAAAAAATTTATATATAAAAAATTATATAAATTCAATAGGCATGTAAAGAAGTTCAAACGAATTGGCATACGTTTATATCTCAAATATAAATAAACAAGCGAGCAACATGGTCATATGCCAAAAGATATGATAGTATTAACCAGTTATAGGATTCCACACTCTCTATGGGAACTCAGAAATATGTGTATACACATGTCCCTATGAAATTAACCAAAGGTGACTTGTCACCAACCCGTCAGGGATGTGACCCGCCACAAGAATGTCATAGAACATTGTCTTAGCATAGAGTGTATCCAAATAACTCACTAACTACCTATGGTTTTCATTCCCTCTTACATTATAGGAGAACTATTTTAAGAATTCTTAAAATATGATCAATCACATTTTTCAATTTTAAAAGTTCCAATTTCATTCCATTTAAAACCAAAACATGTTTTATTCAAAACATGCCCTTTTCACAAGATAAATCCAACGGGATTCAATCACTTCGTTCTAAGCCATTTTCATAAGTCTGAAATCCATTCAAAACCAATTCCATCATTAAACATTTCATTTCCATAATTAAATTCAACAATTTAATTGAAAAAATTTCCATAAAATCCACAATTTAAATCCATCAATTTAAATCGGCCAATTTCTATAAACACCCAACTCAATGGAATTGGGGTTTTCCCAAATTTGTAGGCCAAAACCATTTCAAATATCTCAATTCAATGGAATCAGGTTTTTATCAATTTAATTCAAATAAAACATGAAAAATTGAATTTAAATCAACAATTGAAATAAACTAATCAAATACAATGTTAATCAATTTGGCAAGTTGGGACGGAACCACCTACCTTGAAGGTTTTGACCAAAACCACAACTATTGAAGAACACTCAAGAAAACCATGTTGCTTCATCACGAACCCACCTTAGATCACTCCTCCTGGTAAGAGCAAGACCAAAACACATAAAACATGGTACCACACACATAGATCTACAAATAACGGGCGGAGATCTAAGAAACTGAGAGAAGAGGAGAAGTATATCTAAGTAGAACTAAGAAACCGATCAAGAAAGTAGGAAAACAATTACATACCTTGAGAATTCCACTTTGATTCACCTAGAGGAGCGTTTGGATCACCTCCAGAACAAATGGAGAACGTTCTCTAACCATAGGAGAAGACAAATCCCGATTTAGGGCCACATAGGAGGAAAAAGGAATCATTTAGAGGCAAAACGGCTGAGATCTACTATTTAAGGATCTAATATAAGTGACTGCATGGTTTGGCCGCATGGTTTGACAAACCGTGTGCTAACCATGTGTGAGCTACTGCCTCATCCACCCTTCTTGCACGGCTTGGCCGCACGGTTAGATTAACCGTGTTCTGCCTAGGCGGAAGCTTCTGTCTAGGATTCAAGGCTGGCACAGTTTGGTCACATGGTTTGTCAAACCGTGGGCAAACCGTGCGTAACACACTGGGCTTTAACTTTTCTCAGAAAAAAAAATATCCCAACAGCTTCCCAAGCCTTTAATCAAAAATTAAGGAACCTATAAACATCAAAATGTACCTAAAAACGTAATTGGATGTTACAAACACAAATTTGAAATGACTTCATATACCATTAGTCCAGCATAAATGAAGTTGTTAGGAGTGTAGTTTTCTTCAATATCATTTTCCATTTGTTGTGGAATTACATTACCATGATGTCATAGAATGTATAAAAATATATAGATATGATATCATTCAATTTCATAGGGATGTTTTCATCCTTTGGTTATGAATTTACCATATTCCAATTCATTTACTACAATATAAAATGAATATCTAAGAAGGGTATTTTATGCCAGAATCACTAAAATTAACATTCTATGGATTATAATATACATAAATGTGTTTCAGGTTTTTGTTCTACTTATAAATATTTTGAAAAGAAATTGTTTATGAAATTTTATTTAATATATTACATTAATCACTAAACCAAAAAAAATTAACACTACTGGTTCAACATTTATATTAGTCCACCAAATCATTTAACTAAAAAATGTAATATTAATAAGGACATCACATAAGTCAATGGTAGAAAATAAACATTAATCATCCATTAGGTTTAAGTTCAAGACACATTTCCATTATGAATGTGAATACTAAAAAATTTTAAACCATATTTATATAACTCATATAATATTTCCAAATTTTAAAATCCCACAATTACATCCTAATCAGATATTCGAAAAACATGAATGGTTGCCAACACCTTCCTAGAAACCTCATTATTAGTTTTATCTCATAATTAAAAACATATTAAGTGTTATCCTCCCCCAAATATGTGTTTTCCTAGATTTTCAACTCTTCAGTGAATCAATGTTCTTTTCAATCGATAATATTATACACAGGATCTACAAACCAATATTAAAAACAATGAAGTACAATCTTTATAAATTTCGTAATTTGTATATCCATAAAATCATTGATAAAATAATCCAATCACATACTTCATGAAACTAAATATAATAAAATAAGACATTTCACTTCATCTATGGTAATAGCATATCCTTGATCAGATAGATTATAATGAGTCATATTTCATTGAATTTAGGAGAATTATTTTTTATTTTTCCCTATATTCATATAGTAGAAGAGTTGTATATAGGTATATTCCTTCATAAATTTTAAATCTGAAGAATGGTGCCCCTTTTCCCTCTAGAATCAATTTCCTTTTCACATTATGCTTGTAACATTGTGTATACATCATCAAGTATCACATGTTTGGAAATAATTATTTCCATTTACTTAATTATGCATATTTTTCTCTTACACACTCAACGTCTCTTTTGTAAATATTAATATATAGTAATTAGTGAATTAATTCTATCTCTTAATAGTACTTTATTATATATCCTAATATGATGATGAATTTACACAGACTAGTATCATTTATATTATTATCTTAAAACCATCTAAGAAAGATTAAATCCTACTCATTAAATTACAAACATATTCTGGAAAAATCATTTATATTCATGTAATGTTGATTCATTCAGATTAGCATTTTTTTATTCATTTTTTATTATATTGAATAACATTCATTCCATTTCCAATGATTTCTAATGAGGACAATATTTTTCCATGAAGAGTGCCTTGAAATTATTCTACACACTGTTTTATATTTCACCCCTCTTACATAATATTATGAATTAACCACCACTATTAATCTATATATCATGATATATTATTAACAATCATTAAATCATTATATCATTCACAACATCTTAAGGAGAGTTATATCATGCCTAAAAAAGATTTCTATTTCCATGCTAAAAAAGTATTTTCACTCCCATTGAATGATAGAGGTTATTGACACATGAATGGGTTTAATTCATTCCATCACATTGTGGATCTATAGGATTCTCCATAAGGTATTGTTCATTTTACATAACTTCCGTCATCTCTCCAAATATAGTTTTAATTTATTTATATCTAAATCTATCTCTAGCTTCAGCTTCATTATATTTCCAAGGGTAAATCACTATATGTGTCATGTTCAATGATGCAGTTCACATTACCTATGTAAATATACATTTAAAAATAATGGATTAAACTAAATTAGCGAATAACATAGTGGAGCATAATTTAAAATCACAAAAATTGTAATCAATTATTGAAAACATATTTTTTCACTGAAAATATCATTGTCATAAACATGGTTTTTTTGAAAATATCTATTTTCCACACATCATTATGGTTTGTAATTAAAATGATATTTATTCCAAATATATCCCCTATGAGTGTAAAAAAATTTCATAGTATGGATCATTTTCATGCACATGTTGATTATTTTGTAAAGATAAATTCTCCTTTTTCTATGTTATTAACCATTAGTAAATCTAATTAATAACCATGCCCATTTATAGTATTGAAATAGGGATGTATTTTCACAGAAAACCCACATAATATCTAAATTGAAAAAAAAATTATAATGCCATTATATATATATTTTTTTCAACCATAGAGTTATGTTTTAAAATATATTTTTTCTCTAAATCTCATTACCAATGATCTTAATTAAAAAACTTCTTGTGGAAATAGTAATAACCCAACCCCCGATAGCCTAGAGACAGATTTTAATTTATTAAATTGTAATATGTTATAGCAAATTTCATCCGAAATGACTGAATATTATTATATTCACATTCAAATTGATACTTACATAAACATCATATTAAAACATAAGACATAATATACCCAAAGTGTTTTTTATCTCTTGAATGTTACCCTCTATTTATACATTTATATTAGTCCAAAAAACATTTACCCGAATCATAGGGAAAATAAATCAATTGAAAGTGGTGACCCAGATGCACATAAAGGGAATGAGTAAAATAAAATCTATAAATAAATAATTTCCAATCAATATTGAAATTTATATTACATAATCACATTCACTGTAATATGTAACATGAGTATAATATGGCCGAAATTGATTAGTATATTATAATAAAATCTATATAATTACATAATTATGAAACATAATTATTGATATTATAAAATATAAATTAATCACAAGTAATATAAATAAAATAAATCATAATTATTGAATGTACAATGATGGACATTTGAAACAAATTTTTGAGGCCTTGTTATCGCACATCTAAATAAATGAGAAAGATGTCAGCCAAAACCCAATAATGTTTTTCTCATGAGACATATCGATGCAGCGAGGGGATATAGCATAATGAAAATATCACATATTAATTAAAATTATTAATTTATAGGAATTATATTATACAAAATGAATATAAAAACATTTATTTTAAATCTAAAATATGAAATGTTCAGAATTACCAAAAATAATAGGCCAATTCCAAAACCATAATGAGTGACAAGGTGAATGGAATGAAAATAATATCAACCCTATCAAAATGAACGTATACCATATAGTGAAATAATATATATTATATCATTATAGTTTATTCCACATGGATCATAAGTAAAAAATTCTATTGATTTCATTAATTAAAACAAATACTTTGAAAAGACCCATTAAATCATTTCTGAGATAAATAACCATTTAATTTGGAAAACAACAATTTAAATAAAAATTGTTAAAAAAAAGTTAAAAATAGCTTAAATTCATGTTAAATAATTAAAAATTTTATAATAATAATTATAACACTGATTTTTTTGATAGTGGACTATTGTTTTCAAAAAATACAATGTAAAATAAGAGTTCTGCACATAGTTTTTGTAAAAGGAAAATAGGCATTATTTCCAAAATGTTCTGATAATTTATTTAAAAAAAATAATAAGAAAAAAATGTTCATAAACTAAATAAAAATTCCTTTTAATAAATTTTAAAACATTTTTTTATATATTTATATAAAACATTCTTTTTGATGAAAAAGGATTTTGGACCAAAGTGATAAAAAATGTTGTATTTTCATAATCAAATTTGAATCATTTAAAATTATGAAGATTATAAATTTGGTAATATTAAAATAAATTGTTCATCAATAACAAATGGTAAATTAATCAAATTGAATTTAATATATAAATAAAAATTTATTTCATTATTGGAGATGAGAGAAATCAACATTCCTAAATAATTACAGGATTTTGAAATTAACCATTACCACTTCGGTAAATTATGAATCATAATCCCCATAAATGGAATGAAATAAAATGAAACATTAAATAACATGAATATAAATATTATATATATATAATATATAAAAGATGTAGTATTTTCACCACATAATGGAAATGAGTTTTGAGTATGAAATATGTCACACAAATGAAAAAGATATATGAGAAACCCTTGATTCTATTATAATTTAATAATTATGTGTCCATGCCTCTAGTATAACGCTTATAGGCATGTGATTAACCTAAAAAATATCCAAAATTATATTTTTAATAGAATATATAATTCTATTGTAACATTTTACATCTTATTTGTTAATAATATCTCACAATTTTCAACCAGTGATGAATTTTTTTCATGGATAGTGAATCACATCACATATCAGTGATTATAAGATGTAAAATATAAAATTCATTGTGTAAAAAAATAACTATATGAATACTTTAATATTGGTGATGGAAAACATAGTACATTTGTTCGTGAGGTGGTAGTCCACCAAACTCATGATCAATGTTTTCATTTCCAATTTGATGGAAGTACAGTTGGATACATATTATTTCATTAACATTATATAATCAATGTTCAAGAGATATAATAGTGTTATTATATTGTCTGTTTCAATAATTATTTCAAAGTGGAAAATGATGAAATAATAATAAATTGAATTGTTATGATAATTAATTTCCTATTGAGAGATATCTTGGATATCCTCTTGGGGATACTAGGGATATTATTTTTAGGATACTAGAAGTTAAAATATATATATATGATGATGGATAAATGTGTTTTTTGAATTTCTTGGTTTATGAAAATGCCTTTAGATATGTGAAGAAATTAGGTTAGGGAGTTCAATATTATATGTTGGGAAAGGGATCCCTTCTTTGGAAATTACATGATAATTTCCCAAGATAATGAAAAAAATATTTTCAATCAAAGTAAAAAATCCATTACATAACATTAAAATTTAATTTTGAATTATTAAATTTCAAAATATATGTATCCTATATGATTTCGACACGTTGGATGACTAATTTAATCCATCCCTTCTTCATTTAAAGCCAGAATAATATAATTTTAACCTGAAGTGTTGTGTCAAATTTTTTCAGTTTTCATTATTAATTTGTATTAAAAATTATGACAAACTTATCAGATTATAATAATAATGATGATAAAAAATCACTTGTTTAACCATATTTTATTAATAGTTGTATCAGAATTAAATTTAAAATTGTAATCATAGAAGTGAAGAAAATTTTGCATTTGAAATGGAAATTTATCATAATAATATTTTGTTTTAATATCAAAATTTATATTAAAAGATATTATGTATACATTATTATTTTTTATTTCATCACAGTAGTGGATATTATATTTCCATTGAAGTGTTTTACAATTTGAATTATCCACCTCTTACAAAAGTAATTAAAAAAATGGATCTCAATAAAATTTATATATTATTTTGAAATCCACACATAAATTGGACGTCATACTGACCATATTGTTACCTCATATATATTTTGAATCTTTTTCTAGGACTATCTAGGGAAACATTACTTATCCCTCATATACATTAATGATACATCAAGAATAACACCATACATTCTAGGAAATCCACAGTTCCTAATCCATGAATGTTATAATATGAAAATCATTCAGAAATATACTAAACGTATAAAATATTAGGTTCTTAGGGGTACAATTACACCAAACACACACACACACACACACACACCACACACACCCATGCTTGAAAGATATGTCATATCCCCCCATGGATTAACCCACCCAACCACTTACATTATTACATTATATATATTTGTCTTGAAGTAACAGTTGGCATGTAGCCCATTACACCTCCCGTAGGCCTAAAATTTTGTCCAATTTCCCATTCTGTTAATAATACTGTTATAAAACTCTGACTAATGTAGTTCCCACTATAGTACCTGCGAAAGTATGTGACAATACAACTAGGACAGTCTCTACCACTACATTGGTGCCCACAACATCTACAATGTCACCGTTTCTATAGTGAATCCTCTACTATAGTACCACTATAGCTCTACTACGGAACCTTCTCCAAATGCGCTTTAAACCCCCATTTTTCATATAAGATTATGTTTTTCTTACCACTATTATATACCCCAACTAAAAACATAAAAAATTTATAAACTTATCCATTATTAATATTTTGTAGGATATAGATCCCTAATTTTTTTTATAACCTTGAATCAAACATATTACATATTTTTTTAGGGTATAATAAACACAACACTAACATTCAACTAGTATTGATAATAAAACTAAACAACAATATTGAACAAGTTTTTATCATTATCATCCATTGTAATTGACTGAAACTATTTTCATGATTTATAATACCTATTAAAAATAATGAAATGAATCATATAAGTCAAAATATCAATGATGTCCCCTCTTCCCCTTTAGTGTGGTCTTCTTATATTTCGGAATTTTCACATTGATAAAAATTATTTTTCGAATAATTTTTCTGTGCCATTTACAAAAATTATATAAAACATTTCCCCCAAATAAATGATATGTATAATCGTTATAAAGATGAAACTATGGGAGACGCGAGTCTTTCCATCTAGTGATCCTGATCCATGTATCAATGATCTTGTTTCTATTTTATTAAATCTGAAATAAATATAAAGAACCAAATCTAAAAGGATCAAATTGTTTATTAGTCTAGGGAAACATGATACATTATTTATCTATTCATTACATTTTAATACAAATATTACAAAATATTTTTTTTGAGAATAAAATTATTCCCACTTGTTTATTCATGAATAAAAATCACAAAAATATTCATATAATCCTATGGAAGGAAAAAAATAACTACCACCATAGGTGCTAAGATGGGGTTAAGTGCAATAAATGATATTGTGAATAAATCAAGCATCATCATTAAGGAATGCACAATATGAAAAGGGAAGTATCTGAACATGAATTTTTTTAAATAATTGAATAGAATAATAAATTACAAGGTAAATAACTAGAGGCACATGACATTTAATGTATAAGATAACTATCATAATTTGATAAAGGATAATAAATATGTCAATGTAAACATTCTAGAACAGATTTCATTTATTCAATTCACTAATAATGGAATTTATAATGTGGTATTAACATTTCATAAATATCATAGATTATAATTCTTAATTATGAATTAATTCAACACCTAATTATTAGATTCTATGATCTCTATCTTCATGATCCCATTACTGTGATCCCCTTTTTCTAGAATGTTTTTTTAAATTCATTCAATCCAACTGGGTTTAGAAAAATAATTACATGTTAACTTACTAATTCACCCTAAGAAACCATTGATGCATCAAGCATATGTAATATACCAGGCTCCACCCATGTCATTCGTTTTCAAATCATTCATCTTATATCGACCCCTTAAATTAACCCATAATAATGTTCCTTATCAAGAGAAATATTTATTTAAAAACCAATTCATAATTATCAGTTTTTACAATGATAAAAAATATCCCTAAATATATAACACCATCTATAGAAATGATATAAATATTATGTAACAAAAAAATTGTTGAGAAATAATATATATATTTTACTTTTTTTAATTTCCAATGATCATATGAAATTTAATAATTCAATAGGAATTTAATGACAATAAAATTGAAACAATATTGTGAATATCAATACCATACTTGTTAAAAATAATCATAAAGTGTATATTAGAAGAATAATGATAGAATAAAAAAACATATCCACAATGGAGTATATTTATGACAAATGATTTTTTTTGTAAATAAATATATCATTAAAAATTTTATTGTGGAAAATATCATTCTTAAAAATAAAATTAGTTTTTAAAACACATAATATATTAAAATTACATTTCATTACAATTTTTTTTTAAAATAATTAATTACTATTATATAAGAAAAAAATTTATTTAAAATTACACTTTTAAAACATAATTGGAATATTCATATAAAGCTTCGTCAAGACTGCTTGTAATTTTATACATCCCATAAAAGTTAAAGGGAAAATTTATTCAGAACTGTAAAATGTTTAATAAAGTGCCTATTTTGGAAAAAAAATAGACGCCATTAAATTCCTTATGTTATAATGGGTAATAGTTATTTTAATAAATAATTTTGAAAAGGATAAATTTTTGATGAAAATATTTGTAGAAAACATAGTTCCGAAAGAAAGCCGATTTTTGGAAAAAGAGAAAAATAATATCTGATTTTCATAAAAACAATTTCTAAAAAATTAACAACCATTGATTATAAATGTGTAACAAGTATTTTAAAATATGATGAATAATTAGATGAATATGGAACTAAATTTATTTATTATAAAATAAAAAAATCATTTAATGGAAATGAATGTATAAACTATCTTGATTTGAATGTTTTCGTGAAATAAACAATTATAATGATCATAAGACTAAAGTGTGAATTGATTTAAAGGAAATATTAAATATTTGAACTAAAAATACACATACATATTTGAAATAATTTAGATCATTATGAAAATTAATTAGCCACAAAATCATAGAATATCAAAGACAAAAAAATTAATATGACCTAATGAAATGAAATTGAGTTTCGAAATATATTACGTCTTGGTAAGTGTTATGTAAAATACTCGTAGATAAAATAATTCAAAGTAAAAAATAAAATATCATTTATAATGTCTTATTAATGATATGAAATGAAAAATGTGATGTATATACAAAATATAAATATAATTAGGTGCAAAACATTATAACATACCTCAATGAATTGATTTTGGGATGAAATATTTTACCTCATGCTTCTTTTTGGTTGAAAAAGATTTATATTATTTTTTTGGGGATCTGAAAATTTTATTTATATATACCCTAAAAATAATAAAATTTATAATATCTTATATAATCCTTTAATAATATGTTATCTCTTGTATGTTAATATTATTTGGATAATTTCATTATTTTTGTTGTTTACTGAATTGTTTTCCCATGTGTGTTTCATCTTGAAATAAATGGATTTTTTTCATATTATAAGGATATATCATCTATATAGTAATAGTAAAAGAATTATTATCAAAATTTTAAACAAATTTTAATTTGAAAACAAACGTTAATGATGGTTATGAAATTTGAATAATTTGACGATCATGGATGTGGTATGCTGAGCGTATGCATATGTAACTTTTTTATTTTTAGTGATCATTATGGAAATAATGATAAAAATATATTATTAATATATATTTGTTAAACATAATATATAACATATCTTTTTATATATAACTATATATATCATCTATGAGGTGTGTCATTCAAAATATAGTTACACAACATTATAAAGGTGACAGTCCACACGTACGTGAACATTGTCCTTATCACTATGTGAATGAAAATGAAATAAATAATATTAATTTTGAAGATTGATAAATTAATAATCAGAATCATAATTATTCCACTTATATAACATATATTTATGAGAATTAATATCATTATATTCCATGTAAATCATTATTGAATGGAGAATCATATCGATTCGGGAGGTGGTGGTCCACTGAACACATGAGGGATGTTATCTCATCCTCAATAGAATGATAAGAAAATAAATATATGATATAATTAATCTATATATATATATATATATATATATATATATATATTAATAATCAAATATATTCATTATATCCACCATCACATATATCCATGAGTGGAGGTAATTGAGGAACAAATACCATCGGTACTCAATGCGGTAGTCCTCTACACAAAAAATAATGATTTTTTTAACAAAATTGATGGATGTGTAGGTCATATTAGTTAATTTAATAATTATATCATAATATAAAAATATTTGTGAAAATTTATTTATTATATAATAATATATTAAAATAATTTACATACGTTGAGTATGAAATGAAATAAAACTTGTCATTGAAGTTCATTTCCACTTATTATGGTATATTCCATAGTTTTGCACCAATTCATTCCAAGGATGGATTTATGAACAAAATAATTCATCTGGGATAAGATGAGGGATTTGGGGAAGTTATTCGGTCATGTTATTTCTAATTCAAAAGGCTGTAATGGTTTGAATAAGAGGATATGTACTGGCCTTTTAGAAATGAAGTGAGTGGCCCACCTATAATTATTTTAAATGATTCAATCATATAATCATTTTTATCATGTTAGTAGCCTAAAAAATCCCCATTATCTAACCTACATGTTATAAATTAAAAATATTTTTATTAAATTGGTGATATAAATTTTTAGGTATTTTTTAACCATTATTTGTTTTTTAAACACTTTGTAAATCCATTTTTACATTTACAGTACAATTTAATTTTTACTACTATTAATATTCATTTTGGTAAAATATTAATTTTACCAAATAATAAAATAAAAATTATTGGGATTCTAAATATGTAATCCATTTCTCCAAATTCAGTTCATATATAAGTGAAAATTTATTTAGAATTATTCTTGCATATATGAATAGAAATCGGGGTTTTCATTGACAATATATTCAAAAGATTAAAATATTATAACATAAATATTAAATTTAAAAATAATTACAATAAAAAAAATTTAATAATTTAGTAATTATTTTTATAATTAAAACTTGAAATAAAAAAAAAATAAGTTAATGAGTTAAATAATTTTAAATATAAATAATTTTTCAATTAAAGGTCAATATTTTTTCTATTAAATATAAAAGCATAATCTTATTGAAAAATTAGAAAAATGTAACTTCATATAATATTGATATTATTATTAAAAAATTAATTTAATATAATCAAATAAATTTTCTATATGTTTTAGAGATTAAATTTTTATTATGTCTCAAATGAGAAACTCAACTAACTTTCAGAAATATAGAGTTTTTCACAAATCACTTCATACTATTTCGAATGATTATTGTTTTATTTATAATTATTAGATAAAAATAATTTCATTATGTAGGTATTGATATTAATAACACCCAATATAATTTATAGTTTAGAAATATTACATGAAATAGTATTTTCTAATAACAATCATGTTTTGTTTAAAATTTATGTTTCCTGAAATACATGCTAAAATTAGTAATGCATATAATAAAAGTTAACACGGTGTTTTTTGTTAAATAATAAAATTATATTGGTGCATTTAATGAATAATACATAGGATATTGAATTGATTTTAAGATAAAATTATAATAATGTCTTGGGGTGTTATATTTTATTATAATCACAGTGTTTTGTATCACATACACTATTAAATACAATATACATATTTTAGAATTTTGTTTGGGTTAAATTATATACACCTTAAATAAATATTATAGCTATTAGTTAAAAATGAACATTATAATAAAGGTATAGAAATATGGAAATAGCATTTTTGAATGAACCACATTTCAAAAGTATTTTATACAAATATCCTCTTGGTAAGAGAAAATGGGAAGTACCAATTCCATATAGAAAAAAACATAAGTAGGTTTCTAATTATGAGAACATTGGTGGAATGTGAACATATGGTCATAGTATATATGAATATATAATGTTATATATTGATTTATTTTATAGTTCATTTCAATCAAAATAATTAGTGGATGTTTAATGGCCCAAAAACCTTAAATATAGTTTTATTTGATAGACCATCTAATTCATCAGATATAAATATAATATGATAACATTTTTTCAATATACATTTCCTAAATTTCAGGTATTTTTTCTATCTATGAATTCAATGAAATATATAGTGTTTATATGATTATATTTCTTTCTAAAAGTTTAAACCACTAGTTGTGGTTTGGTCAATATTTAATTCATTATTTTCCTTTAAAATGATTCATTAAAAATGATTCTTTATAGTTGAAGCACAAAAATTATATTTTAATGGATCATAAGACACTTAAAATAATGTCAACTCTTACAATATATATATATAACTACTTTCAAAAAACAATTTTGTTATTAAAATTTAGTTAATATAATACATCAATCTCTATACCGAAAAAATTAACACATATGGTTCTCCTAAATATTAATTTTTTCCAATCACATGACAAATGAAATTTTATCTGGGATATCATTTAGCCAATGGTTGGAGTTAAACCCTTATCATACTTTGGTAATGGGTTTAATATCCTCATCCTTTCTGGATGTGATGGGTTATAACCGAACATGTATGTTTCCCTTTTCTAATAAATATTAATATCATTTCTATGGTTTTAAGAAAAATAATATTCACATCCTTGAAATTAAATTAATAGTTACATAACTTGTTTATTTAGGTTTTCAATAAACCAATTTTGTCAAAATATATTATAATAGTATTTGAAAGTTATTTATATTTCATACATGAACATATTTACCATAAATGATATCAATAATTCTAAACTTATACATATAATACCTAAAAAATTTATTCCCTATAAAAACATATCCACTAAAACATTATCTTTTTCTATATTTTTCCTGAATTTAATTATTCATGGTCGACAGAAATAACATAAATATTAAAAATATGTAATTAAGACATTCAATCTATGGACATTATTAAAAATCATTATCACATAATGGTATCCATAACTCTTTAGTTAATGAATATATTTATGCTTCTAATATTTAATAAGATACATCAATATTTCTTAATTATTATAACTAAAATACCATTGGTAAAAATGATTTCAATAAATTGAATTTATTAAATAAAATACATAAATACATTTTTTTAATTATAATATAGTTCTTTCCTTATATATGGTTTACCATTTAGAATCAGTAATTTAAGCAGATAATTCCATAACTCTTAAAATCTATGAAAAAAACTCTAAATGGATACCAAAGTTGTGATTCATTAATTTCTTTTGTGGACTTCATTTTTCCATTGAAATTATATACTTTATACCATTATTTTACACACATAATTTGTTTATTAATTTGATACACCATCGTTTAAAAATATGGAACCATTGAATTATTCTTTATCAATCATTTTTATCATTTATTTTAATACATTATAATGGTTTGTATGAATATTTTGAATTACAGTATGTATGTTATTTTTTTGTGTAAAACCAGTTGTGCAGTAAATCTCATTGTCATGAACTATTTGATGATAGAGTCAAGCCCAATGTTCTCCTTATAGTAATTTTAAATAGAGGTATGTCTCTGATATAACCATATCCATCAGTAGTATATATACGTGAATTTTTTTTTGTAAAACCACATCATTTCCACCTTATCAAATAATTAATAAATTCATTTACTTGTCCACAAGTAATTTTATAGGGTTATGTAACAAAATATATATTTTTGTTAATCTAGATATATTTTTTCTATTAATAATCCTCTTATAACAACAATAGTGACCCTCAACCATGTATATTGGATCCAATTCCTAATTTAATGCATTTTCACTACATATAATTAATCACACCCAAAACGACAAAATAGTTTAGTTTACTTGGAATACTAGTTACACAATTATGTATTTCAATACATTTTAATTCAAAAATTTAAATTAATTTTTTCTATAATATCAAAATATTCTATATTATATTCATGAATATCATTCATAATACACTACCAAGATTCTTGATAAAGAAAAAATAATGGCGAGGATAAAATATTAGTAAATTGTTTGTATATAGGAAGATATCATGGATAAATGATGAATTATCAATATGGAATTAACAATATTTTAAGGTTAATATCTAAAAATAAATGCCATTTAATTAATTTACTAGAATAATCAATGTAACAAAATACAATAGAAAACACATTCCATCAAATAGATAAACTTACTATCAAAACTGAATAATAAATAATCAATGTAAGAAGTTATATATTAGAAAAAATATTCCATTTAAATAGTAAACTCGTAATGAAATTAATCCTAGGATAATATCATTAAAAAATTATGCTTAATTATAAATTTATTCATAAAAAAATAATTTTTAATTATTTGATAAAATGATCACAACCTTTATGATACCTCTATTTTCAGGACATTCAAATTAATTTATAAATTATAGGGTATAGACCCATTCCTTTTTTGGAATAATTACATTCTGGCTTACTAAATTTCCTCATAGTATTACCAATGCATTAAAGGGATATCAAAAAATTAGGCCCAGCCCTGGCTTTAATTTCCTTTGATATTCTTGTATATTGAATAATAGATTAAATCAAGAAATTATGTTCCTTATAACAAAATAGACATATTTATAAAATAATATATATTTTAGGTATTTCCCTAGATAAAGAATGAATTCCAATAATAGTAAACATTTGTAGAATTTTACGTGGCTTAAACCATAAAAATATACATGATAAATAATATCAATATTTGTGGGAAATTTAATTTCTAATTATTATAAGAATGTTAATAATTTAAGTGGATGTTATGAACTACAAAAATTAAAAAAATAAGTAGATTTCAACAATGTCCGTGGTAAAAATAATCATAAACCATCCAGAGGAAAATGGATGGTATCAATAAATAAATATCCATAGTTGAGTATATATAAGATTTATGGTCGTTTTAATTGATGAAAAACATTATATATATAAAAATTCTAGAGGAGAAAATACTTAATATTTTAAAAACAACTTTTTATAACACAAAATATTTTGAAAAAAACTTCTCTTAAAAAATAAATTCTAAAAATAAGGAATTTTCTAAAAAAATGAAAAAGTGTCTTTAAAAAGGGCCTTTAAAACTAGAAAAATAAGCATAAATGAAATATGTTTATGATAGAAGGTAATTTCATACATACTATAAAAGATATATAATATACCATTGGTACTAGAAAAAAGATTGAAAAGTCCAATATTATGAAAAAGGAATGAATATTATTTTCAATAAATTTTAAAAATACACATAATAATGGTTAAATTTCCATTAATATATCATTTTGTAGTTGTTAATAATGTTTCTAAATAATTTTTAGTTAACATAATATTTTGAGGAAAAAATATTTTTTAATATAGAGAGAAATAGAGACCGAGTTTCATAAATAAATTAAAAATTATTTTCTACAATATCATGGAAAATTTTACTAGTAAAGATATATATAATGAATAATCATTTTATTAGTAAATTACATCGGTTAACGAGAAAATGATCCAATAATTTAATTCAATTTAAATACAAGAATAAAAATCTAGATTTGAATAAGATTATTAAATAAACCCTCACATAGATCTAAAACTAGATGTGTGAACTAAAAAATGAAACAAATATATCTATCAACTATAAAAACACATAAAAATTTTAAAATAAAATTAATATGATCAAAATTTATTTACACATAATCAAAGAAAAAGAAGGAAAAAAAGATGACTTATAGCAAAATGAAAATAAATTGAGTTATGAATAATTATTATAACTTTGTATATTTTATGTAGAAACCACATAGAAGAAATAATAAAAATTGATATATAAAATATAGTTGAGAATTAGTTATTAATAATGTTACATGAATAATGGTATATTTATACACTATATACATGAATTTTTTTGATCTCATTACAAAATACTTTAATGAAATGAAATTGATACGAAATCCCCCACCAAACACATCCATTTGATAAATGTTATTTAGCCTCCTTTATAGTTGTCTTATTCATGTTATAAACTTATAAAATTTACATATTTATTTTTATAACATCATATATTAATTTTTTATCTAATTTTATAACCCATTTGTTAATAATATTTCATTAGTTTTATTGTCTGGGGAGTGAATAGACTTTTTTCCTCAGGCATTTTCATCGCAAATAATCTATTTATTTCACAGAATATAAAATTAAATCACATAAAGAATAAAAAATGTGAAATAATTATCATATTTTACACCAATTGTACTAGTAGAAAAAATAATGATATATTTTATTGAAAAATGATGGATCTTACCATCATGGAGACAGTAGGACATATTTACACATGAGTAACATTTCCATTTTTTAGTGATTACTATGAAAAGACGGTAAGTAATATGTTATCATTAATTAATAATCATAATATGCTATATATTTAATTATTTATTTAAATAAATATAATTATAAATATAATTATATTATCCATGCTGTTTGGTGATGAAAAGAGAGTCGCATGACTTCATGAAGGAGTTAATCCACATTTATTCGAACGAAGTTTTCATCAATAATTGAGTGAAAAGGAAAGAAATAAGATAATAATTTAATTATTATGAATATTTATTTAATATCATACTTATTTCATTATAGTACATATATTTATTAACATTAACATTATAACAATCCATGTAGTGCATCAGTGAAATACGAATCACATCTCTTCGCAATGCGGTTGTCCTCAATACCTATGAGAAATGTTATTATATCCCCTATGGAATGGAATATAAAAATGGAGAAAATGATATAATGACTAAATGTTTATAATTATGTTATAAATATAATATATTCACTTTATATCCATCACCATAACCATCTCTGAATGGTGGTAATGGAAGAATGAATGGAATCCATTCATGTTGTGTTAAAACATTCTACAGTTGAACAATGATTTCCTATCCCAATTGATTGAATTGGGTATTTTTTAGGTCACTAATATATTGTAAAAACAAATTATAATATATTATATTTTTAATTTATTATATCATAATGGTTTAACATAATAATATAATTTTGGAGTATGATGTAAAATAAAATCCATAATTGAAGAACAATACATGATCTACGAGTATCCTCCTTTTAAATGAAACAAAGCCTTTATAGGTAGGATATAATCTGAAAACAATATTCTAGGTTGAGAGGAGGATACTTTTTATGATATTTCAGTAGGTATTTTCTAAATAAATTTTTTTTTCTGGTTTAATGAATAGTAGAGATTAGTGATCGTATATAAGTGAGTTGCATGGAACACATATAATGCTCTGAATTGATTCATTCTGTCCCAAAATTTAAACAAGAATTAAATACAAAAAATGGGATATCATCAATACTATAAGTGATTTTGTTAAAAAAAATTCAACTAATGGTCTTCCTAAAAGTGTTTATATAATTTTGGACCTTATCTTTTTAGAATAACACCAGATACGTAAATTTTAAATCTCACCATGGAAAATAAACTAACTTAATTTCAATAATCATTTAAAAAAATCAATTTGAAAATATTTGATAACTTAAATAATTACCATTAAAAATATTTAATCCTTTCTTGAAAATAAATTTCAATAAAGTGAAAAATTATAATTTTGAATTAACCCCCATTTCACGTTATGAAAACTGAGTTTCAAAGAGAAAATTCTCAAAAGTTTATAATATTTTTATATTAAAATTTAATATAAAAATGATTAAAAGGAAATTGAAATGATTAATAGATATAAAATTTTATTAATTTTTTTAATCAAAAAATAAATATTATTTTAATTGATTTATATTATAAAAAAATCTATGTTTTCAATTAAATTTTTGTATATTTTATTGTATATCAAAAAAATTGCTCTTTAAAAAAGCCTCAAAATTCACCAGATGATAAAAAGTGATATTATAATTTAAAAAATTATAATAATTTTAAAAAAAAAATCTATTAGTGGTAAAATATATTTTAAAATCATGTGTGTGAAAATCCATGAAACAGACTTCTAAAAAAATAAATTCTTTCTAAATGCATTTATTTTTATTTTGAAAAATTATTATTTTATTTCTAATATATATATTCATAATTTTTATAATTTAATGAATTATATTCATATCATAGAATATACTGGAAATATTTTAAATTTTATATATAATAATAGTATTTTAATATCATGTTTAGTTTCATTTTTACTCATTTCGGCCTACAACACAAGCTAAATTGTGGGCTGCATATAACAGAATCTAAACTCAATTTTGTTTAAAAATAAATATAAAATATGTGTTGTGTATTATGTAAGATTTTTAATAGTTTAAATGGATTTCATGAAAATATTTCCTAAAATTATCAGGGTGTTACATTTTCTTCTATTTTTGGTGTAGCATGTCACATAATTGATCAAATAAAGTGTTCCTATTTATTAATTTCATGATGTTGATGACCATAATGATTTAATAAATTTATCACCATAAATGTTTTCTATCATGAAGAAACAATTTAAACCCCATTGATATCAATTATTCGGAAAAAAATTACATGTCAGGATGCTAAAGTAAAACTCAGTTCATAAATTATACTATATCTCTCACCTTTAATGTCACTACATGTGTAAATGAAATAACATTATAGAATAATATTTTTAATAACTTTATTACCATATTTTCAGTATAGTTCATTCAGAATATAATGTGGGACTAGGATTCCCCTATTAAAATATAATTAAATATTTTATATATTCTTTCTCAATTTTCTAATTTTTTAAAAAAATTCCAAATTTCACATACAATATCAAGAAACACTTCTAATTGATTTTTCATAATCATTGATTTAAAAAAAGTGAATATAACATATAATAGTATTCTATAAAAAAAATAACTAATACAATTGAGTTTGAAAGTATTATAAAAAATATAAATTAAGATAAAAACCACATTAATATCCATTACTCTCACAAATGATAATTATTTAAAAGTGGTCACATACTTATGTTTCTAACAAATATGTCATTATGTTAATGCATCCAGTTTTTTTGAAAATAATTATTGAGTAAACAATGAATTAAAAAAATAAAATGTATAATATATTTCTCATTTACAATACATCACTATAAAATTATGAAATATAAATGGTTAGGTTGTATTTCATCATTCATCAACCATGTATTATTTGTTCACTAGAGGGGATACTAATGTTCATATACAAATATAAAAAATTCCCCAAACAATATCATATTCATCATAAGATATACTAAAAAAAGTTAACATGATAACCATAAATCAATATTACATTCATATATTATGATAATATTTTTATTCAATAACATGTTAAGTAGCTTTTTATTTCAAAAAAATCATAAAAAATAATTTTTTTTCATTGATTCATTCTTTGGATGTCTTCTAAAATCCAATGGAACTGATTTTAAAGGATAATACATGTTTATAACAATCAAAAGTATACTATATTTGAATACCAATTTTTATAAAAATATTATAACTTCTATAATTTATATTTTACAAATGTTATTATGGCATTGGGTTTAAAAAGATTATGCTTTCAATTTTCCCAAAATCAATAGAATCTTATAAAAATTACACAATATCATGTTTATATTAATGGAATCATATAGTTAATAATATTTCATAAAAACATAAAACATTCTAAAATATTGTCAAAATTAAAATACATAGGTATAAAGAATCATATAACTTTTTCCCATATAGTATGTTTTCGGTCATACTAAAGCAAATTATTGATTTCAAAATTTTTTCATGAATTTCCCGTGGTTCAGTTTTGATTGATACAACAATAACATACTTTATTTAAATTTTTTCATTATATTTTACTTATCTTTTCTTTTTCTCCTCATCCACTATAAATCTAATACAAGTTCAACATATTTCCAGTTTCTATTTTTTACACCCTGTGATTCTAAAATTGGAACATCATTTTCGATAAAATAGATGATATGATACCCCATTCTTATAGGAAAATTAATACCATAGAAAAATAATATATTTATATTATTTAATATATTCAGTGGCTTAGGAATATTGCAATATACACAACATTTGGGTTCAAAGAAACTTGATACTCTTTAAAATATTATTTTCTAAATATGACCATTATAATCAAGCTGTGAAATTTGTATGTATGAATAATACAATGAAAATTACGATATTAGATGGTTCAAATTCATATATTTTTAATTAAATTTATTTGTATTGACTATAAATGAAATAAGAATCATTTCATTTTAAATGTAATTTTTATGGAAAACATTATATTTCATGGGAAATGGTTTTTTTGTTTCTTAAGGCAGTATGATAAAAATAATTTTATTCAATTTATAAACTGTTTCAATTATACATAATTTTTGAAATCATCATATAAAATTTATATTTGAATTATGTTTTTTTAATTAATCTGGGAACATAATTTTTTTTGATGAATATTGAAAAACACTTCCTATTACTAAAAACTGACTTCACCATTATGTTATTTACAGTGAAAAAATATATTTTAAATTAATATTAAAATAAAATAAATAATATTAAATGTCCCTTATTGAGAATTTATGTATGATTTTAGACATTAAAAATGTAATTGGGTTTTAAGGTTATGTTGGGACCCAGATTATGTGATGAAGAAAACGGTGATTATATGTTTGAAAAAATTTAAGAAGTTATATCCAAAAAAATTTATATTTAGTTAAAAAAGTATATTGACTGAAATTTTACTCCATCATATATAATATTTATTTATTTCAGGATGAGAAAATAAATCTATAAAACTATAAACCATAAATAACATAAAAATGTATGAGTGTGTATTCATGAAATAAAATATAAGAAAATGTAATGTTTAAATGCAGGGGATTATAGTAAGTATCAAAATAATGGTTTAAAAATTTATGAGGTTAAGGTAATGGAAGGAAATAAAATTATATTTTCATTATATATAATTCATATGATTACCATGATGGTAACCTAAAAAATTTTATATTCTAAATGGTTTTCCATTAAATAAATATGAATTATTAAATATTTAGGCACTAAGTGGTAAATTTCCTTCCAACTCAACCACATGTAATTGTTGTATTTAAATATATTGTGTTTTTTTATTATGATGGATTATTTTTTATAGGATATATATGTTTCTGGAATATATTCTAGGATGAAACTAGGTAATCCCATGAAGAAGATAAATATATTGTAGACATTTATAAAATCCAACAATCAATCATGTAGTGGGCCTCTTAGTTTATACATAGGTAAGGGTTGGATTAAATTTTTAGAAATAATATTGTACATCATTAGATATTTATATCATAATATTTTATCAACTTCTATTTAAAATTTTTAACATGGATCTAATAAATTATGGTTAATTTGTACAAATTCTACTGAAATATAAAGTACTTATTATATGGAATGATGTCATTTCTGAATATTTTTCTTCAGATGTATTTTAATAAGGTTTTTTAACATAATATGAGAATAAATTTGATAAATTAAAGAAAATTTTTATGATTTAGTTCCCATTTATATTGAAATATCACATTAATGGAATAATATGCAATAAATTCTATTCGAGATATGAATATTAAAATTAATTGGTTATATTAAATATTAAAGCTATGATAAAGAAGGGTATTGTATAATAAAAATATAAAAAATTATGATATTATTTTTTTATGTTTTATGTTCTTATAAAATATTTTTCAGTATTAACATATAGACCAATACAATAAGTAGATAAAGAGATATATGTGGCCAAAAATTAGAAAAAATAAATTGAAGAAATTTCATGGTTTGAAATAAAATTTTTTAGCTTATGATAAGAGATGCAAGAAGCACCACAGGAAGTTTCATTTAATTATTTTAAAGGATAAAAATATTTCATATTTGGGAATATTTATTATTATTGCAATGAAAATGATCTCGGCATAGTTAAGTACAAATTTAATAAATCTAATGTAGTTTTTGTAAAAATAATGGTATGTGACATTATGTGGATGTGTGTCAAAATAATAGAATAAAATAACGATAAGCATAATGAAATTATTAATAAGTGTGTGTTTAAGTTAATTAAAATTAATTCATTGGATATTGGGTCATTTTTTGGTTTATTAATTGTTATGTGACAAGAATTTTCAGATTATATTAATGAATTGTTATTTTGGGTATTAGAAATCATTATTTTATGAGAAATTTTTTCGTAAAATAAAAATTCACATTAGGAGATAATATTAGTTATTTTTGGAAAAACACTTGGGTTGTATTATGGAAACAATAATTTAAAAATATCCTAATTTTATCATATTTAGGAGTGTTTTCCTTAAAATCATTATAGCCATTCCCATTATAAAATTTAATGATAATTTGTCTATGGATTTATTTATACATTATTATAATAATCAAGATTCTAGATCCAAGGAATTAATATTTAAAAATGATTTTATATTTCTATATAAAAATTAATTCTATGGTTTTTTAATATATCATTAATATATGAATATTCTTAATTATTTAAATGAATAATTTCATAATCATATTGTTCAAAATAAAGGGAACTATTATTATTAATGAAATGATAATTGTTAAATCACATATAGTTGTTATTCCTTATGAGTTACCTGGTATTATAAATGACTAGGAATTATTGTTTACTATTTATTTAGTTTATTATTCTATGTTAATTTGAATACAACTATATTGAATGACTTATGTAGGACTTCTGTAATTGCAAAAATATTTTCCTGAGTTTCTATAAAAAGGAAAAATTAATTCTAGAACAACACCATTTGGTGATCATAATTAATTCGATAAAGATAAATATCATTATATGAGGGTTTTAATTGATTATGAGGAATTTAATAACAAATCATTTATGAATAATCATATTTTCTATCATTTTGATGACTTTTTTTATTATTTGTAGGTAGCTATATATTTTTTTCTGGTAGATTTCATGTTAGTGTTCAATGATCAAGAGGATAAAGAGGATGAAAAAAAATATATAATTTCATATTTAAAATAGAAAATATTTCCTTTTCATTATTCCCTTTGGAACTATGATTTATCCAACAATATTCCAAGATCTTATAGATATCTTTTCAAAGAATATATGTTTATATTTGAGGTTGCATCTATTTATTACATTTTTTTCATAATTCTATGAATATCATGATAATAAATTATGGAATATTATGAAAAACAAGATAAAATTTTTAATTTTGAAATTTTAGTAAATGTCATTTTCTCTAATAGAAGATTTCATTTCATTGGCATATCACTAATAAATATGAGATAACTATTCATTATATGAAATCTATTGATGTTGATGAATGGAAAAAAACAATGCATTTAATGGTTTTTAAACGTCTCTTTAATTTGTAGTATATTATTAGTAGTTTGATAGAAAAATTACAATTTTATATAGAATTGAAAATAAGTAAACATTAAAAAGAGTTATGTTCAACTGGATAATAGGATGTTATTAGTTTTTACATGAATTGAAAATAAGATTATTTAGTAATTTAGTTTTGGACTGACCATCCAGAGATAGTTACTCTGTTACTTAATGTGGTACATCAACGAATGAACATGTTTTTGTATTAATTTCTAATTATTTTTTAAATTTTTATACATTAAACCAAGTAAACCCTATTGTGTAAAATTATCCTACTCATGGTGTTATACATGATACTTTTTTCCACATAAATTTATAGACATCATTTTAAGGTTTTAATTTCAGAAATATTTACATATTATAAAATAATTATGTATATATTAAATATAAACTATTATATCATTATAAAATGGAGATTGATAGAATTCATAATGGATAATAACAACATTATTTATTATCATTATCAATTACATAACCTTGTGGATGTACTCATTTTGATTATATGTAAACGTACTTTCTAAATGTAGGTGGCCACTTAGATAGAATTAATTTTTTTTTATTATGTAGTGTACTTTTATGTATAAATCAAGAAACCATCAACGTAAGAAACACAAAATCCACTAACAACATATAAAATATTGAAAACATGGAAAATAAGATGATTTATATTATAAACCATTACTCTATATAGACTATATTGGAGAGAATTTTCCTTCACATAGAGGTCATCAATGGCAAGGTCTTCAAAACTATAGTCATTATTGTCCCATGTTTGGATAAACAATTACACAATAATATTCTATTCATTTAATAAATTTTTAAAGTTGAAATTTTTCTTATTAATCTACTCACATTGTTAATTATAAATCTCTACTCAAATCATACTCTCAGTCATTCTATCAAACTCCTCTTATTTAGCCTTGATCACAAATTACTACTATAACATTTATTTTTGTTATTAATTATGATCTCCATCTCTTCACACTCCACAATTTTATTAGACCTCAAAAGAACTAAACTCTCTATGCTTATTCATTATTAAGCATGGGATTATTATACACCACATCAAATACTTTGGTATACTATGTTTCTATCAATATATATAACATAGAGTACTCTTTAAATCCTTTATAATTCATTCCAATTAATAAAATGAAACTCATAGAATCCCTTCTACCATTCCTCCCATTATTCATATATGGGTTATGTGGGTCTCTACCTGGATTTTCATTAACCTTATCTACCAAAACTCATCTAGAAATCCAATCCTTTGAATGTATATAATAAAATATTTGATCTATAGATAGGTTCTTCTATGGTGTTGTTTTTTTATTCCCATTTATTCTTGAGTCACATCACTAGTTTCCTACACCAAAACATCAACATCTAGACCTTCAAAATTATAACTAACATTTATCATCAAATTTTTGATGTCCATTCTCAGAATTCTTTATTTATTAAACCATCCAATGTGGCCTCCATTGATTATAAAAACATGTTTATCATACACACCTTCCAATTGACCACCTCCTTGTATTTTTCTATATCTACGGTGTCTAATTCCCTCACATTTTTCTTCACCAAAGCAACATTCATTAAATCATCTATCCCAATTGTATAGAAAACTCCAAATCATGTATTAATATATAAAAAATTCTAGAAACCTTTCTATCATGATCTAATGACCATGCATCCTAGATGGAGTCATCTTAATCTATTCCAAAATCCAAAATGGTATGATGTTCCTTCACTGAATATCTAACCTCACGACTTCCTAAACACACAAAATCCAAATTTAAATATATATCAATTAAAGAACCAATTAGATCATGTTCTTTTGGTCATTGACTAGAAACAAAAACCACACCATTTCCACTATTGTATGATCCCATCTCCATTATATGTACATGTTCTTGATACCATGAAATCACCAAACCATTAAGTGACTCATTTTTATCCTTGGAGAGAATAACTCAGTATATGGATCAAAGAAAATAATTTTTTATTAGAAAAATCCATTTTAATAGATATTCAATAGTAAAAACTAGCATTAATCAAAAATTAATTTCATCTCATTTTTATAGGGAAATTGGGTGGCAATAATATTTGGTTCAACGATCAAACAAAATAAATCATCTCCTGAGATAACCTAACATTATAATAATTGATGGAGTTTGAAGAGGGAGTGTGTGTTTCTAATTATAAACAAAAAACGATGCAGTCATGGAATTTCGTTTCATATGAAAATCATGTGTCCATAAAAATAAGAAGAAACATAAATTATAGTATAATTTTTTGTAAAGGAAAAGGTCTTACCCAATTAATTTTCTAATGAAAACCAAATAATTATGTTCCTATTATCGAGAAGACCCACCATTTTATGTTTCTAAAATCACAAAAAAAATATGTCAAATTAATACATCAATGGAATATATAGTTTGAATCAAGCACTAAAATATTGATTCAGAATATATGAGTCATTTATGAAATCCGAGGATGATATAGAATATTAAGGTAAACCATCCAAAAATTGGGAACTTTTTGGTTGATTGATATATTTGGGAAAGAATAAAGGAAAGAAGATTACAAAAAAGGGGAAAAGAAGAAAGGACAATCACCCTCTAATTACAATGGATTTCCCTCCCCCATAAAGGGTGGAGGGACTAACATGGTGTCCACCGCCATCTAGGTCATAAGGAAGGAGTTTAATGTTCAGGAGAGACATATTGGTGTTATTTTTTCATTGGTAACTGGACATGTGTATTTCTATTATGAATCCATAAGAAAATGGGTTGGATGATTGGAAGGGTTGTTGGGCTCATCACACCCATTTATGTGGAAATGATTCATACTTTATTATATTATTGAGAACTATTTTTTATCCCTTTATTAAATTCCAAATATTAGATAGGTCTCCCTTATTTAACAAAATAACTATATATCATGCATTTATTCCATAATCATATTTATTTATCTATGTTAATTCTATAGTTTATTTTCAATAATCTGGATTAAATACATAGAGTTCGGATTTTGTGTGTTATAAGTCATCGGAGAAGATAAAAATAATAATAACATATGGATATAGGAAGTGAAATGGGGTTCTTATTTTTCCTAGTGAAGGAATCAGAACCCATGTATTTATGATCAAATTTTTTGGACATATCATTGATTTTAGGGTCATGTGATGTGTCCTAAACCATTTAGTTTATTGTCATCCTGAATGTATTTATGGTAAAAAATAACTATTTAATGGATGTGGTGGGCCATACACTAAAGAGGCCTGAAATAATATGGATGGTATTGAGTGTCCTAAGTGGTGGTATGATCATACTAGAAAAATAGTGCTATTTAGATAGCGATGAATGATAACCAAATGGAATATATCTCTCTAGGATGGATAAGACCATACTAGGGATATAGTCTAGAGAACATCAGTGTGAATTTTGGGTGTTGGGTTTGGGAATTTTGTAGGATTATGTGATATCCCAATTTTATTTGAATCAAATACATTGTAAATTGAATATTTGGAGTGTTAACATTCAAAGGATGCCTAATGAGTTTTCCTTATGGTGAATATGGCCCATTGCTATGGTTATAATATGGTTTATAGGCTTATTCTTAGTGGGAGGCTCATAAATTGGGGAGGAAAATTTATAAATGGAGTCCCATCTCAATACAACTATATGATCGTGAAAATTTTATGATCATTAGTAACATATGTGACCACATGATTCATTCATGGTCTGAGAAACATGTGGATATTGAAGATCAGAAAACCCACACAACCCCCCTCATCTATTGATTGATACGACCATGGGTATGATATGTACCAATAGAATTGACGTGATCATATCCTCTATTATTCTCATAACTAGAACGATGTTACGGGTTTTATAGACAACTCTAGCATGGTCTCCCTAAATTTTTCAGTATCCTAAATAGGGACATACACAGGTAGACATATACATCCCTACAGGATAGTCTACGGGACTACATTAGGATGGAATCTCTTATACCAACATTCACCTCCTTCCATTTTTTCCGATGGAAGAGGTGATGATGGATCGGTGTGGGAAAATGGATATCATCTCCCGAACCATGGATTCTACTTAAACCATACATAATAACGGGACCCTTATAACCATAGGAATGTATAATTGGGATCATTTTGAGGTTCCTACTTTATAATTTTGTTAAAAATAAAACTCTTTTTTATAGGAATATAGGATCTAGCGGAAAATTTTTGTTCCTTATACTCTGATAAAACACATCTACATGCTTCTAAATATTTAATTAATTGAATTGTCAAAAAGAGGACCACTTTGGTCTCACTGATTTACATGATATGTTGATGAATATGGTTATCTAAAAATTCGGAATAGGGGATGAAATATGGATGAATGTAATGGGGATGTGAACCGAGGGAAAATGATCCCACCCAGAATACCATTCTCTTTGTAGGATGGCGTCCCACAATAATATCAACGACATTAGATTCATGAAATTATTATTTGAAAATATTATCTCTATGTGGATGATTGTTCCGCAATGGAATAACGGTTATGTGGGTTTATTCTAATGCAATGTGGACTGATTCTTATTCCCCATTTTACTTAATAATAAGTCGTTTAATGGTTAGTTACATAAATAACAATCTTGGACAATCTATATATGTCTTAATTAGTTTTTGGAATACATTTTATCTTATGATAGATTTATAATACCTCTATTAGTCCTTATCTAGGGGTTTTACTGGGGTAAAAATGTAAATAATCAATCATTGTCATAAAGGATTTTGGTTTTTGGACAACCACCTTACCTAAGAATGGGAAAATTCAATTCTTGGGGTCCTGATGAGTTATGTATCACCCCATAAAATGAATAAAAATTTTTAGGGGGATTATAATGGATTCATTTAGCTATAAATGTATTTTTCATTTACAGGATGCCAAGAAACGATTATATTCACCACAAATATTTTTTTTATATAGGAATATTTGTGGATTCTCTTTGGGGAGGAACTATGAGTAGGTTCCATGTGGAGGTGCTATGTCGAAATTTAACTCACATAGAGTGTGGTCTAGGAGTAATGGTTGTTTTCTTTCTGAATCATTTGTATCTAACTGTACTTTAGCATAATTATCTTTATCAAATAGATCTATTTATTTTAATCCATCCATTCCATAATGCATAATATCTATATAATCTTAAATGAAAAAAATTTTGTACCCAAAAAAAATTCCCCCATATTAATGGGGTTTGATAACCGTAGAGAGGATTTTTATTTGAGGATGAAATTGGTTCAGTCCAATGAATTTTGAAATTCGTTGTCGGGTACATCTTGAATTGGGGAATATACCATCTCTACAAAAGGATTTAGACATGACTCATTTTTCACTCTGTGAACCATGTGATTTGAGGTTGGTATAATATTTCCTGAATAACATATCTATTCAAATATATTTTCCTTTTCAAATAGATAATTTAAAAATTTAAAAAATCTCTACTAAAAACTGGTATTTTTTTCAAACAGTTTATTCTTCTCTATCGTCAAATTATCCCTACTTAGATAGAATGTGTTCTTCATATCTGATAAAAACTTCTCAATCCAAATAGTTTCATAATAGGTTCTCCGTATTCATATATCTATATGATTAACCATAAATTATGATGAACAATATTTTTCATTTAGGAACATTTTTATATCCATCATTTCCATTCCTTGTAACAACACTATATTTTGAAATATTAACATCATAATCATTTATTTAAGTGAAATGAATCACCAAGTTTAGAAAGGAATATATCATCATGAGACATTATGAAATATTTTCTATTTTAAAGAAATTAAATCTAATATATATCTTTTATTTCACAAAATATTGAGTTATTTTTCACTACACACAACAATGACTTTCTTTAATGGCATGAATTACAAGGAAGATTGAGTTTTACCAAATACTATTAATATTATTTTTTTAAATGACTATTATCTCCTAGATTATAAATTATGGGTTGTTAATATTTTTTAATATATTATGAATTTAAATTTTTTAATTCAACTGTTTCTTACAGTTTTTAAATGAATAAAAAACTAGTCAAATGTAATAGAAATGTGTTCTTAAATAACTATTTTTATGTACCAATGGTGTATTATGTTGAAAAAAAATTTATTACTAATATTGAATTATACCAGTGAATTTTATATATTATAATATAATTTTACAATCACCCAATATATTTTACAGGCATAAGAGATGATTAAATTTAATTTTTCGCAAAAAAATTATTAATTTCAAAAAGGGGTTTTCTCGCTTTGTAATGGAACACTTGATTTAAAACTCCATTTTGAAACGTATATGAATTTTATTTGAAAAGAAATAAATTTTATTTTTGAAATTAATATTTTAAAATTATATTACGGTGAATATTTCATATTTTACTATGTAGATTAAATTTTTGACAAATAATTCAAAATACGGTATTTTAATTTAAAACTACATATACATCTAAAAAAATTATAATGTAAAATTAAAATTGAAATGTTTTTAGAGTGATAATATATATTTATATATCTATTAATATAATTTATTTCATTTTAATCATTTTTATATATAATTTTTATATAAACACATATTAAACATAATAAAATTTTGATCATCATTAGAGTAAACCTCTAACTTCTCTTCATTACTGTAGGATTAATTGAAAATTAAATAATTCCAATTCTATTATTTTAAATCAGAAAAAATGATTACATATTTGAATAATTATGTTATAAGTCATTTAATACTATGAAAAATATTGTTTTCCAAAATCATTAGTGAAATATGATAAAACAAATTATAGTGATTAAGAGAATGAAATGTTTACCAAGGTACTAAACATAAAAAATATGGGAAAACTGTCCTAGTAAGATATCCAAGACATATTTGATATAAATATTTCAATCTTATTCCCTATATAATAGATTATTTTTGTATTTCTAGTGTGACATGACAAAAACAAGTTAGAGGTTTAATTAACACTTTCAAAAATTTACAAGATTTCCACTCACCCCACATATAAAAGGCCTCCCTGTAACATCCCAAGTAAATAAAAAATATATCATTTTCATATTTATTAAAAAAAATTATTAAATTTCTATTATACTTTAAAGGTGATTCTATGTTCGATGGTGTCCCCGATACACAACAATAGGTTTCTTTGAAATCTTATGTTGCACATAATGTTGAGTTATACTGAAAATTATAAATATAATATTATTATTTAAAATTATAGTTAACTCATAGAAATTGTATTGGTGGGAATGAAGAGTAAATACCATATTATGATTAAATATGTTTTAAAATTATTTTAGCTTTATCAAATAAATTTTAGAGGCTTAAAATAATAAAAAATCTGATTTTATGTATAAATACTCCAATATTCTTTCAAAGGTCGATTTACCACCTTTTGTTGGTGATCCTTCATTAAATATTGTTTTGGTCACATTTATATGTTCTATTTGAAAAAAAATATATTATTCTTTATAATCTAGAAATCAAATTTTACTTTGGATAAAATTTTGGTATTTTTCTAATAAAGATTAATTTTTATGAATAGTAAAAAATATTGTATATTAATTTAAAACTACCTTTTAATCTAATTTATTTATATGGATATATTATTTTTATAACCCTTTGTAAATTTTAATTATATTATATTTTTACAATTTAATCTTTTTTTGGTCATTGGATGTATTTTAAATTAGAAAATTGACATAATAATGTTTTAATATTTTGATAGTTAATATTTTATAAAAACACGCTTTTTGTTTTGACAGCAGCAAATAATTTTAAATTATATTCTGTAACTTTTGGGTATTGAATTTTTTAAAAAAAATTCCATATTTCTAATCAAAATGTCCATATATTGTAAACATGTAACTTTTATTTTTAGACATTATGAATATTTAGTTCAGTAAAAAATTTATTTAGCATGGTTCAAGGGTACATTTGGTACATAAGGGTAAACAAATATTATTATTATAATATTAAATTAACCTAACATGAGTCCTTATCATATGTTTTGATAAATTTCCAACCATGGTAATAATTGGGACCATTTTGGGACCCAATGGAGACACTTGGCAGGGATATTGACATTTTATATTTATTAATTTAATGTGAAGACAAAAATGACTTTAACATATATCTTTTAGTAAATCAATTTTTATATTGAGTTATTTAGTTTACCAATTTGACTATAAATTTTCATTTTAAACTAAAAATATTTCCTAAATCAAGGTTTTTTTATAATTTTTAATCATTATATAATTAAAATTATTTCTGACACAAAAATGATGTAGTTTTTGCATAATTAATTAATTATTTCAAAAAATAAGATTATAAATATTAAACCAATTTCCAAAACCTATCGAATTAAAATTGGATGATTTTATTTAGAACATGACATATCTTATCTTAGAATTTAATATGTTTTTTAATTTTATAAACCGAAAATCATTATATAAAAAAATAATATTTTTTAAACATTCTAAATGAGACCATCCTCCGCCTTATAAAAAGCCTTCATTTCTAACCCATTCCTCACACCTCTTAGCCCCTTGTATCGTCCATATTCTTCCAAATTAATCTCCATGCATACCTATTCTCATTTTAGAAGAAATCCCTTTGGTAGAAGACAATTCAATAAAACCTTTTGGTTCATACCAAAGGGTGATACCTGATTTAAAGGTAACTTCTTCTCCAAAGTTATTTTGTTTTATTTTACATCTCCAGCACCATAAAATCTATTTATTCCATAATTTTATTACAAAACGAGTATAATAAATATACTAGGGTTTTTTAATAGAAGGATTCTAACTACACTTACACACACCGCCTTTTAATGGATTATGACAATACTGTTTCTCGGGGCGGTGAACTACTACCCCACGAAAGGATGATTGTTCAATTAACTTCTACTACCTATCATGGTGGAAAATAATATAGAACTATATTTTTATGTGATATATATTATACATATTTGGTATCTATTATTCTTTATTTTTAATTTATATAATGCTTTTATCTTTTCCACTGTTGGTAAATACGATAATTTCATTTGAGGAATTGTGGAATACCGCCCACTCAAAGTGACATGACTAGTTCAGGAAAAATGTGGAACATATAAAGGATGGATTTAAACAAATTATAAATGATATTATTCAGGAATTATATTATACCAATGTATCACTTTTTTATTCCATTAAATTTTATATAGAAATGAATGTAGCTTTAATTCGTATGTACGGCTTACCATCTCCATGAACGGTGCATTTGATTTATTATTTCAAAATGTTATGTACTCTTATAAATACAAATAATTAATTGAAATATATGATATATATGATATCTAAATCATTTATATCATTCTTGAGATAATTTAATATTGAAAACATGGACAATTTATAATTATAACAAGTTCATTTTTAACTCACGTTCTGAACATCGAAAAAATGTCTGATAAGAACTCAAAGAATTAAATATTTTTTATAGCTATGTAATAATTGAAATAAAAGGAATAATAAACAAGGAAAAGGATATTATTCAAGTATAAATTATCTTTAATTTATTATTCAGGAGATTAATGAATGATCAATTCATGACAGACAAGAGGTAAGGGGTTTCTTATCTCAATTTTAATTCGTTAGATTTCCATTGTTCACCACATATTTCTTGCATGATGTGTATTGTGTCCTTACATTTGATATATATTATAATTAATCTCTTAATATTAATGTATTTATATGATTACATTGGTGGTTATTCACTTCTATCCATATGACTCATTTTATTACAACATGGTAAGGGGTTTTCATCTATGTTTTTATTCCCACAAGATTCATGTTATATCTTACACTATTTCCATTTGATAGGTGTATGTACTGGACGTGATTATTTTCATTGTGTAGTATATTTTAATTTATTGGTATTTACATCTTCATCTTATGATCCTTCTTTCATGTGGTGTTTGTTTTGTTAGTTATGAAATCGGTGAGAAAATCTTTCACCCTCCTCTTTTTAAAAGACTTCATTTAAGTTATGTCTTTTAATTTCAACTTTCTTTTGTCCGGAAATCTTATTATATATACTTATTGATGTAAAAAAATTTCAATAAGAGGATAGAACCTTTTCATTCTCATCAACAAATTTTAATGATTTTAAAGTGATGTATTTAGGCTGTCGAATTTCTATAAGAGAACTTCTTAACCCAATTTAAATTATTTGGGTTAAACATATAATTCTTGATTATGCCATGCCATGAATATGTGTGAATGTACTATGACTATTTTACACATGATATCCACTTACATTTTTTGTATTATTGTTTTTCAGACATAATAATTTTATTGATTTTCCCATAATCTTATGATATGATCTTTTCAAGGGACTTTGTCTCAATTTACCTTCCATTGAAACTTATTTATTTTTATACACAGATTCACTTTTATATGGTATATATATTTCCCTTTGACGAAATATATCATGTATCTCATTATTATCATGATAACATAATAATTGTTTAAATTTATTCAAAAAAAATTATTCAAGAGTTTCTCAAGTGGTAAAGGATTCTTTAACGAAAAAATCATTTAAAATGTTTTAAATATTTAAATATCAGAATAATTATTTTCATATTAAATTTATTAAAAATGGTTTTAAAAATTTATTTATATGGACATTAATGTCTTAAAATGTTAATTACTTTAAAAAATTCATAGTGTTATGGGACACATTGATTCAATATTTCTTTTATTAAATGCTTTAAATGGTTTTGAAAATGTTTTGATAATGCATTGATTATGTTAATATCTTGAAATGATATATTTTGATTGCAATGTGAACATGTTATGTTTTCTTTATTCTTGTTTTATGTTTTATGAATATGTTATAGTTTTTGGGAACATTTTACCTATATGGGTGGTTCCGTGATAAACCTAGGGCTGGTGAGTCTGAGATACCTCTCCTATGAATTGAGTAATGTGACAGAGGTAAATGTTTATGATTATACTAATAGATTTAGATAATATACTATGATGGGTATTCCAATGCAACTACCAATGTTATTGTGATAGCTACAATGTATATATGTTTTTTATACTGTAAGTTACATTTATGATTTATGAATATTGTGTGTTATTCATAAATATGATGATTTCATGAGGTATGTTACGATTGAAAAGTTTTGTTTCATTGTTTTGTATTTATTTGTGGGATAATTTTTACATTCCATAATATATAACCCTTAATGAGCTTTTTATGATCACCCAAGGTTTTTGAAATGTTTTCAATGGGTCATAATGATGAATAAATGTCATGGATGGGATAAAGTAAAAGTCATGTTGTTTGAAACATTGAATAAGATGAGTATATTTTTCATATATTTTTATTTTATAGAAAATTGGATACTGAGTAGTACTGTCTACATGTATTTTTAAATTTATTATGTAATAGTTATGGTCTAATTCACTAAAACACTAAACAAGAAAATATCCTCAATGTGAATTATTAATTTCATTCATGATTATTTTATGTTTTAAATTTAGTTCCTTATAGTTTGTATTAGAGGTCGTTTTAGGCAACTTTAGTGATTAACAGTTTTTTATAAACACATGGTTAGTCCCTTTGTCTATTATTTCAGTTAAATCAATGTTTTAAAAAAAATTAGATCAAGTAAATTCTGTTAAAAATAGAATGAGGAGGATCTCAAACAACATTCATATCTCCTCCAGATGATATGATAGCAATAATTTTTGCAAAGTCATGTTCATATGATTGTAAATCTTTTTACTGTATACAAATCACTTGGAAGCAGTTGTTTAAGATATTAAAGACCTCCACTATACCTCTATATCATCATGAATAGTGAGTTGTATTTATTCAAATACTATTTTATTAATATTCTCATATTTTATATAAGGGTAAATATTATCAAAACATCTTTAAATATTTTACATTATCACATGATTTTGAATCATATTATGATTTTGAAAAAGGTACTGAAGAAAGAGACCCCTACGCAAAATATTTAAATATGCTTTTATAATATAGTATCTTAGTACATACTTTTTGTATTTTTGAAGTAACATTGATTGAATGTTTCAACTCAAACATAGTCTCACTATTTAAAAAAAATATTTTATCAGATTTATGGAAATTATATGTCATACATGACTATGTTTCGAAACTATTTCTATGCGAATTCCCATATAACCGAAGTGGTCCACGATGTATTTGGATGAATGAAGCAAATGATTTTGAAGGATCTATAAATAATTGTTTCAATGCAAGGAAAATATACCTACGTGAAAAAGATGATGATGAAGCCATATGGACACCAAGAGCAAGGTATGATGTTCATTCTATTGGGAATAGTTTTATTTTATCACAGGGAGGTGAAGAAACTGACATTATATAAGAAGTTAAGGACTTAATGTATTGGGATTAAAAAGAAATGTATAAGAAAACCTTTGAGGTTAATTAATGTTAAGGAAATTTTTGAGTTTCATAAAAAGGACTACCCTGTAAGATTTGTTACGGCCGGTCACACCTGGTAAGGCATAGGAATTAAACCCATAACAAAAGGGAAACTAGGGCGCATCACCTCCCACATTCCAACATGATGTCCCTATTTAGTATGACTTATAATTTTATATCAAATGATTTTATGTATCAAGAATATGTTTATTTGTGATCTTATGTTTTATAAAATAGACATCCTTAGTATAAATAATTGATTTGGTGGTTAAGTAATAAATGTTATTTTGGAAGATATTCTCTATTTTGGGAACAATATATTGTCAAGGAATATAAAATATTATGGGATCTAATTTTTGGAGTAATGGTTGAATATTATTTTAGAAGAATATATATAATTTATTTTAGACATATGGTGCTTCGGGATATTTAAAGAGATTATTAATATATCGTAGAGATTATTTTTTTAGGTTGATTACACTTCAGTATGATAATTTAAGAGTAGTCTATGTTTTGGGAGTTAACTGATAAAATTTACAATGGAAGACTATGGGATTAAATCTTTCTGAGTTTTGGTATTCAATTGTAGTTTGGATCACTTTGAAGAATTTTAAGGACAATCCTATATTGTATGGTCATTCTTGATCTTTGGGTTATTTTTGTTGAATTTTGAAAATTAAGAGTCATATTTATTTTTATAAAGTATTATACTCTTGGGGATTATATGGTATTGTTATAAGGCCCCATCACTAAACGTTTCGTAATCTTGAGTTATTTCAAGAATACTTATTGGGGATCTTTTCAGGATTATAGTTTTAGAGAATTAGATCATAAATCATCCATTAAATTACACATTTAAACAAGGTGGTTATATCCAAGACAATATTCATTTTTTTCATCAAAGGAAACATATTTAAAATAAAATATTGATTCTTTCTTGACACTTCCTGGGCACTATCATCAAATCTTGTACTTTTTCGTTGAAGTGTGAAAAACATTTCAAAAACTTCGAATGATCATATAAAGCTCAGTAAGCGATATAAAAGTACGGTAAGTAAATAATACTCCATGTATAAATAAGAATCAATGAAATAATACTTTATTCATAGAATATAAGCACATTAACATATATCATGAAATCATAAGATTTATGAATAACTATTAGAAAACATATGACATAAAGTTATCTTCAGGAATTCATAACATTCTTACCAAGGGAGTAACCCTCATGGTTACGTTTGGAATACCCATTACAATATATTCCATAAATATATTCTGAGAAACCTTAGTGTTTAACCCCATTGCATTACCCAATGCATTAGCCATCTATCACGGTCTCACCGACCCTTAGTTTATCATGGAACCACTCATCATCAAAAAAAATTCCCAAGAACTATAACATAATCGTATCACATGAAACATGCATAAGGGAAACATAACATTTCCATATTTTAATAACAAGATATAAAAAAAAATAATACAATCAAAAAATTATCAAAAACATTTTCAATACCAAAATAAAAGAAAATTAAAACATGGTATTTATTTTTCATTTAAAAAAATGTTATTGCTTGTAGAGGAAGCCGAAACTCAAATAATGGTCATAGTGGCGGAGAAGTCATTGTCACCACATACCTAAGACAAAAACATACCCTTTATTCATTTAGTAAAATGCTTCGTATAAAAATATTCCTTTTGAATAAAAGTACAAGTCAAAGGGGTTTATACACCGTATAAAAGAATGTTGTGTATAAAACAAAATATGCCTCAGTGAAAGGAGATTTAGACGAAGTCCCTTACCTCGTGTCCGACATGACTCGATCTTTATTTAATCTCCTGAATAATAAACTAAAGATAATTTATACTTGATTAAGAAACTTTTTCAAGTTTATTATTCCTTTTATATCACCGATTTCCATGTAATAAACATTATGCAATCATTTATGTTAATAATGTTCATTTTGTCAATATTTGGTAATTAGGTCAAAAATTTACTTCTTATAATTACATGTTATTCATGTGGTAAAATATCTATTCTATCCAGAGTTACATTCATGATTTAGATATCATATATTTCCAGTATATACATTCATTTGTAATATTACATAAAATTTAGAGGTAATAAATGAAATGCATCGTTCATTGAGATGTTAAGCCATACGTACGCATGAACGCCACCATAATTTCTATTTCATATTTAATGGAATTAAATCAGAATTATATTAAGGTATATTATAATCTTAGTGTAATATAATATATGACATCATTAACACCATCCATTTACATCCCACATATGGCATTAACGATTCAAATCACTTTGAGTGGGCGGTAGTCTGCACATCCTAAAATGAAATTATCCCATTTACCCATAATATAAACCATAAAGGTATGACATAAATGAAAAATACAGAATCATAATTAAAAAATAAACATAATATATACCATATATAAATATAGTGACATCTTAATGGACACCATTAATGGTGTTAAAAGAAGATTGAACAATCATCGTTTTGTGAGGTGGTAATTCGCCACTCCCAGAAACAATATGTTCTTTAACCATTAGACGGAAGTGTGTGTATGTGTAAATAAAATCCTTTCCATAAAAAATCATAATATGTTGAAGATAATGATTTTTTACAAAATAAAGTAATAACAAGAGTTTAGGGGGTTGGAGAAGAAAAATAAAACAAAAGAACATAAGAGAAGACATTACCATTAAATCGGGTAACTTCCCTTGGTTTGAACCAAAAGGGTTTCATGATGATCTTTATGAATAAGGTAGTGCTTCTAAGATGAAGAGAGGGATGTGGAGAGATGAAATGAGTATATTTTGGCCAAGCCAATGGTTTGATAGGTGTGGGTAAGGTGGTATAGGTGGGGGCCTTTTATAGGAGGGAGGAGGGGCACTCTTGGAAAGTCATGAAATATAACTATATCATAAAATGGGTTTTGAATTTTAAAGGTCCGAAAATGATATATTTTGAGGATAATGTGATAAGGGTTCTAAATATACCCATCCAGTAGGTTTTTTACAAGTTTTTGTCTTAGATTTTACATTATCTTTCCATTCCGTTTAAATCATTCATTGATGGGGTTATCACAACATCATCAAGGTGTCATAAATAATTTTTTTTATTTAATGTATAAAAATTTTAAACAAAATACAATGATTTAGGAAATCTATTTAGATTTCCTATGACTATTTATAGTCTAAGAGATCATTTATGTTGAAAAAAGTAAAATTTTTTACATAGGTATTACATACATTTGTTATATTTAACTTTATTTATAAATAAAAAGATAAAATGTCACTATCACACAAAAGTGATTCCATGGGGTCCCAAAGTTGGAACAAGAAATACCATAGTCATACATGACACAAAAAGTAGAATTATGACACATTTTGGGGTCATTTTATATTATTATGATATTATTTTATTACCCTGAACTACCTGATTACTAATTATTCACGATAATTAAAGACAATTACCGTCGTTACTATTCATAATGTCCAAAAAGAAAATAGTCTTAATTTTATAATTTGTACCTTCTTATTACAAATATGGAATCCATTTTACAAAATTCCAAACACATAAATTATATTAATTAATTTTAAAAATAAAATTATTTTTCAAAACAAATAGCGGGTTTTTTGGAAAAAATATCTATCAAAAGTTTTCCACTTGTTTATGCACTATTTCAAAGAGAAATTAATTGAAATGAAAAAAATTGGATTAAATGTTAAAAATATACTCTAATTAAACTTTAAAAACAATTAAAAAGACAATAAATCCATATAATTAAATTTGATTAAAAAGTAGTTTTGAAGTAAAATGCTTTTTCACTATTCATAAAAAATGAACATTGTTAGAAAAATACAAAAAAAATACCCAAAGTAAATTTCAATGTCCCAATCCTAAATAATAAGTTTATTTATACATATAAATCTTATAAAATTTTCAATAGATAGAATTCAAAAATTTTCTCCATCAAAAGGCGATAAAACAATCTTTCAAAAAATATTAGAGTATTCTATGCTTACGATTGGATTTATTCTCACTTTATGCCTATAAAATAGTATTTAATTCATAAATATAAATAGATATGAAAATCCTTAATTCATTACTTACATGGGATGTTACATCCTTCCCCACATTATAAAATTTCATCCCCGCAATTTATTTACATATCGAATAAGTGGGGGTATTTATCCCTTATTGCATTTTCTGATTCCTATGATGCCTCTTAAATCATGTGGTTTTCCTAAAAATGTTTACTTGATGAATCACCTTATTCTGCAATATGTGTTCCCTGTAGTCAAGAATCTTGACCAGTTGTTCCTCATAAGATAGATTCTCATCCTGCTGAACTACCTCTGGACTCAAAACATGTGATGGATATGACATGTATTTCCTTAATATTGAAGCAAGAAAAACAATATATACCTACGAAAAACTCGGAGGTAAAGCCACATAGTATGAAACTGATCCTACTCTCTCCAGAATAACATATGGTCCAATGATCCTTGGGCTCTACATTCCTTTCTTACCAAATCGCATCACACTTTTCCATGGTGAAACTTTGAGAAAGACATGATCACTAACCTCAAAAGAAATATCCTTCTTCCTGTTGTACACATAACTTTTCTTCCTACTCTGAGTTGTTCTCATGTGTTTCTGTATCAGCTAAACATTTTTTTCCAAGTCATCTACCAATTCTGGTCCCATCAACTTCCTTTTACCCACTTCATCCCAAAAATCTTGAGTTCGACACCACATCGCATATAATGCCTCAAATGGTGCCATCTGTATACAGGAATGAAAACTGTTATTATAAGAAAACTCAACCAATGAAAGATGTTGATCCCATCTACCTTGATAATCCATCGAACAAGCACATAGAATATCAACCAATATTTTAATTGATCGTCTTGACTTCCTATATGATTGAGGATGAAAATATGTACTAAAATTTAATTCAGTACCCAATGATTTCTGATGGACTTTCCAAATGTTAGAGGTAATCCTAGGATCATGATCAGATACAATTGAGAGGGGAACACAATGTATCCTGGTTATTTCTTTAAGATACAAATAGGAAAGTTGATCTAGGGAAAAAGTATCTTTTATAGCAATGAAATGAGAAGATTTAGTCAAGGGATAAACAATAACCCACAATGCATTATTTCCTCGAGGTTTCAATCGAAATACCACAACCAAATCCATAGATATATTCTCCCATTTCCACTCTGGCACTGGTAAAGGATGAAGCGTCCCTTTCGGTAACTTTCTCTATTCATTAACCTATTGACATGTGAAACACTTCATAGTAAAATAAGAAAGATCTCTTTTCATTCCATCCCACCAATAATACTCTCAATGATCTATATACGTCTTAGTAGTGCCAGGATGAATAGAAAATGGAGAACTATGAGCTTCACATAACAAATATCTATTCAATTGTGAATCACAAGGCACACACAATCTCTTTTAAAATCTCAAAACACAATCATTATCAATGCTGAATTCAGGTAACATACCCTTCTGAACCAGCTATACCTTTTTCTGCAACTCACTGTCTTGCTTCTGAGATTGCTAAATTCTGTTTAATAGGTGTGATTTCAATGATTCATGAAACAATATAGAATAACATCCTTCACCGACAAATTCTATGACAAATTTCATCAAATACTTATCCAAAGGATCACATTCCAAACATAACATGGTTAATTAAGCATTAATTTTTCAACTCAAAGCATTAACCACTTTATTTTCTTTTCCCTGATGGTAATGAATTATACAATAATAATCCTTGATTAATTCTAGACATCTCCTCTGTCTAATGTTATATTATTTCTGAGTGATTATATACTTTAAACTTTGTTGATCAGTATATATTTCACACTTTACACCATACAAATTATGCCTCCAAATTTTTAAAGTGAAAACCACATCAGCTAATTCCAAATCATGTGTAGGGTAATTTACCTCATGAGTTTTCAGCTAACGTGAAGCATAAGAAATTACCTAATCATTCAACATTAGGACGCAACCAAGTCCTTTAAATGAACCATCAATGTAGATAAAAAAAACTTACCATTCCTGGAAGGTAGTGCCAAAACTGGACCATTCACCAATCTTCTTTTCAATTCCTAAACACCATCATCACATTATTTTTTCCAGATAAACTTAACACCCTTTAGAGTTAGCTTAGTAAATGGGCTGGACAACCGTGCAATTTTTTTAACAAACCATAGATAATAGCCTCCCAAACCAAGAAAACTACGAATCTCAGTTAAATTTGTGGGTCTTGGAAATTATTCAACAACCTTTGTTTTGGCAGGATCAAGAGTTATTCCATCTTGGGAAACAATGTGTCCAAGGAAATAAATTTGATGCAACCAAACCTCACACTTGATTAATTTCCCATAAAATTTAAGTTCATTTAAGGTTTCAAAAATAACCCTTAAATGACTTTCATGCTCCTCTTTACTTTTAGAAAAAACCAAAATATCATAAATGAAAACAACCAAACACTTATCCAATAACTCATGGAAAAATATATTCATAACATCCATGAATATAGCAGGTTCATTGGTTAACCCAAAAGGCATTACTAAAAATTCATAATGGCCATATCTTGTACGAAATGAAGTCTTCAGAATATCTGCATCCTTTACCTTCAACTGATGGTACCCCGATCTTAGGTCAATCTTTGAAAAAATACTGAGCTCCTTGGTGCTGATAAAACAAATCATCGATATGAGGAAAAGGATATTTGTTCTGAACAGTGATGTTATTAGAGGCTCTATAATCAATGCAATGTCTCATTGAACCATATTTTATTTTAACAAATAAGATAGGATAATCCCATGCTGATGTTCTAGGTCAAATGAAACCTTTCTCTAATAAATCTTGTAATTTATCCTTCAACTCTAAAAGTTCAATTTGAGCCATTCGATAAGGGGGTTTTGAATGTGTCTTAGTATTAGGAACTATGTCAATAGTAAATTCAACTTCCCTATCTAGTATTCTTCCAGGCATCTCATCAAGAAAAAAATCATGATACACATTTACCACTGGCACAACATTAATCTGAACAGTTCCTTTGTTTTCAACAATATGTTCAAGGTAACATTCATTTCCATCTTTTACAAGTTACTCAACCTCTTGATATGTTATCAACAGTAAGGGTTCATTCTTGTACACAAACTAAATTTATTTCTAAAAACAATCTTATTTGGCTCTACAATCAATCATAGCATGGTAAAGAGAGAGGCAATCAATACACAGGATAACATCAAACCCTACTAGAGGTAAAATAAGAAGGTTCGCAAGTAAGTACTTTCCACGGATATGGATAGGAAGATTCTTATAAATTCTTTTGGCCTAGAAATTTCACCTAGGTGTTTTTACCACAAGTTCAAGAGTCCTTTCTTGAGATGGAATTCCTAATTTACAAGAAAATTTTTCAGAGATGAAAGAATGTGTAGACCCCAAATCAAACAAGACATTGCCATAATCTGAAAAAACAAACAACGTACGTGATACCACGTCATTTATGGACCAACATCTTCTGAAGTATTTGCAATGGATTTCACCAAACCTTTCTGCTTTTAGTCTAACTACTTCCCATCATTTTAGCTATTTTTTGAACACTCGTAAGCATAATGACACATCTCATTGCACTTGAAACATTTCACAAACTATAAATCAAATTTGGTCTTACCATCACCCTGATCTTTTTCAGTGCAATCACGAGCCTTATGTCCCATCCTAAAACATCGGTAGCACATTCCAAAATTCAGAAGAAATTCCCCAGAATGCTTTTTACCACACATATCACAAACTGAAAACATAGTTTTCTTACCATCAGACCTTTTTTTAAGGATTCTTCCCTTTCTCCTGCCACCTCGGTCCCTTCTTTTTTTTTGTTGTTATAGTACACATGATCATCAGAAAACTCCATTTACACCTTCTTAGAACATCGAACATGCTTTTCACAACTCTTGAACTGGTGAGAAGCTAATGCCCTTTGATATTTTGGCTTTAATCTTGAGTAAAAATGAATGATTTTACTATCATGTTCTTAGATAAAATTTGGATCATACCTTACCAATCGAGTGAACCTTTCTACATAAGTATCCACTGAGTCATCCTCTTGCCTCAATTCCAGGTATTGTTTTCCAAGATAAGTTGAACAGACATAGGAAAATATTTCTCAAGAATCATACCTTTGAATTCAACCTAGTCCAGAGCATCAAACTCATCAACATCCCTAATATTTTTAAGCACCGACCACCATTGATCTACTTCACCCTCCAAATGGTAAACAACAAGACTAACCTTTGGATTGTCTGAACACCCCATGTCATCTAAAATATTCTATAGTGATTTAATCCCCCTTAAGCTTGCACAGGGTCAGATGATCCTCTGAATGATGGGGGATGTTGCCTCAATAAATGTTCCCCCACTGACATGTTTCTCTGCGGTTGATCTGGCTGATCTAGGGCATGGATACCACCACCATTTATCGCTTGAGTCAACTGCACCATTACTGCAACAAACTATTCATTTCCAATCCCGAACATATTACGATAATTATTTGAGAGATCATTTCTTTCTGTATGCCTTCCTAGCAGTACTTCGATGTTTCCTCTATAGAATCCCATTATGATGAAACATGTCTTAGATGAAGCAACATGGAAATATTCAAATGATATATCATTTCAATATGACCACAAAACCATATTTTTGGTTAATTATTTAATAGAATTATAACTCCTAATGTTATCTAAACCTCGCTCTGATACCAAATATAAGTCCCCATCCTAAAAACATTACATAATCTTGAGTTATTTCAAGAATACACATTGAGGAGCTTTTCAGGTTTAGAGTTTTAGAAAATTAGATTATAAATCATGCATTACATTCCACATTTAAACAAGGTGGTTACATCCAAGACTGTATTCATTTTTTTTATCAAAGGAAACATATTTAAAATAAAACACGGATTGTTTCATGACACTTCCTCGACACCATCATCACATCATGTACTTTTCCCTTAACCTGTGAAAAACATTTCGAAAACATGGGATGATCATAAAAAGCTCAGTAAGGGATATAGAAATACAGAAAGTAAACATTAGTCCACGTATACAAAATAATCAATGAAATCATACTTTATTCTTAGAATATAAGAACGTTAACATACCTCATGAAATCATAAGATTTATGAATAACTCATAAAAAACATAAGACATATATGTAACTTGAGGAATTCATAAGATTCTTACATAGGGAGTAACCCTCACGGTTAAGTTTGGAATACCCATTACAATATATTCCCTAATTCTCTTCGGAGAAACCTTAGTGTTTAACCCCATCACGTTACCCAAAGCATTAGAGAGCTATCACGGGCTCACCCTACTTTATGTATTCATGGATCCACCCATATTCATAAACGATTCACAAGAACCATAACATAATCATATCACATAAAACATGCATAAAGGAAACATAACATTTCCACATTTCAATAACAAGATATCAAAAACACATTGATATAATAAAAAAATTATCATAAACATTTTCATTACCAAAATAAAAGAAAATTTAAACATTGTATTTATTTTTCATTTAAAAAAAATTATGGCTTGTAGAGGAAGTCGAAACTCAAATAATGGTCATGGCGGTAGAGAAGTCATTGTCGCCGCATACGTAAGAAAAAAACATTCCCTTTTATCTTTTAATAAAAATACTTCAGATAAAAAGATTACTTTTGAATAAAATTAAATTTAAAAGGGGTTTATACACCGTATAAATGAATGTTGAGTATAAAACAAAATATGACTCAATGAAAGGAGATTGAGACGAAGTCCATTACCTCGTTTCCGACTTGACTCGATCATTCTTTAATATCCTGAATAACAAACTACATTTAATTTAGATTTTCTTAAGAGCCTTTTTCATGTTTATTATTCCTTTTATATCACTTATTGTCATGTTATAAACATTATGCAATCATTTAAGTTAATAATGTTTGTTTTGTCGATATTTGGTACTTAAGTAAAAAATGGACTTCTTATAATTAAATGTTGTTAATGTGGTAAAATATCCATTATATACAGAATTATATTAATGATTTAGATATCATATATATCATATATATATACTATAAACATGCATTTATAATATTACATAACATATAGAGGTAAGAAATGAAATACACCGTTCATGGAGATGGTAAGCCGTACGTACACATGAACGCCACATTCATTTATATTTCGTATTTAATGGAATAAAATCATAATGATATAAATTTATATTATAATTCCAGTATAATATCATATATAACATCATTAAATCCATCCTTTATACGTCCCACATATGGCATTAACGATTCAAATCACATTGATGGGGCGGTAGTCCAAACATCCTAAAATGAAATTATCACGTTTACCTGTAATGGAAACCATAAAGGTATGCCATAAATGAAAAATAAAGAATCATAAGGAAAAAATAAACATAATATTTATCATATATAAAAATAGTGACATCTTAATGGCCACCATAAAAGGTGTTAAAATAATATTGAACAATCATCATTTCGTGAGGCAGTAATTGGTCAATCATAGAAACAGTATGTTCTTTAACCATTAGAAGAAAGTGTCTGTAAGTGTAAATCAAATACTTCTCATAAAAACATCCTAGTATATTGAAGATATTGTCTTTGTTACAAATTAAATGAATAAAAATAGTTTAGGCGGTTGGGAATCAAAATAAAACAAAAAAATATAAGAGAAGACAATACCTTTAAATCAGGTAACTCCCCTTTGTTTTACCCAAAAGGGTTTCTAGAAGAGCTTTCATCCTAAATTAAGGCTTCTAGGATTATGAGAGGGATATGGAGAGATAAAATGTGCAGTTTTTGGCTGAGCCAATGGTTTGAGAGGACTGGGTAAGGTGGTAGTGGTGGGGGGCTTTTATAAGAGGGAGGAGGGGCACTCTTGGAATGTCATGAAATGTTACTTTATCATAAAATGAGTTTTTTCTTTTAAAGGACCCACAATGATATATTTCTAGGATAAGGTGATAAGTGTTAAAAATCCACCCATACAATTGGTTTTTGACAAGTTATATCTTAGATTTTACATTATCTTTTCATTTTATTTAAATTGTTCATTAATAAGGTAATCACTACATCATCATGGTGTCATAAATAAAATTATTTATTTAATTTCTAAAAATTATAAAAAAAATACAATGATGTAGGAAATCTTTTTAGATCTCCAATGACTATTTATACTCTAAGAGATCATTTATTTAGACAAAATTAAATTTTTTTTACTTAGGTGTTACAAACTTTTGTTATATTTAACTTTCTTTAAAAATATAATGATAAAATTTCACTATCACAAAAAAGTGATTCCATGGGGTCCCTAAGTTGGCACAAGGAATCCCATGGTCGTCCATGACACAACAAGTAGCATTAGGACACAAGTTGGGGTGATTTTATATTATTATGATATTATGTTATAACACTTAACTACCTGGTTGCTAATTAATCACGATAATTAAATATAATTACCATTATTATTATTCATAATTTCCAAAAACAAAAGATTATTAATTACATAAATTGGACCTTATGATTCCAAATAAGGAATCCATTTTACCAAATTCCAAACACTGAAATTGTAGTAATTAATTTAAAAATAATTCTTGTTGTCAAAATAAATAGCGGGTTTTTAGAAACAATATCTATCAAATGTTTGACACTAGTTAATGTACAATTCCAAATTGAAATTAATTACAATCCCCAAAATTATATTAAATGGAAAAAAAATACATTCTAACTAAACTTTAAATCAAATTCAAAGGACATTCTATATATATAATTAAATTAGATGAAAATGTAGTTTTGAAGTAAAATGAAGTATTTTTCACTATTCATAAAAAATGAACATTTTCATAAAAATACCAAAAAAATTTCCAATGTAAATTTCAATGTCCCAATCCTAAAGAATAAGTTTATTTTTGAAAATAGAGTTTATAAAATTGTAAAAATATATATTTAATAATGATTTTCCATCAAAAGGTTGTAAAATAGTCTTTCAAAAAATATTAGAGTATTCGATGATTAAGATTAGATTTATTCTCATTTTAATCCTATAAAACACTATCTAATTCATAAATAGACATAGATATGAAAATACATGATTATTTACTTACTTCGGATGTTACACTTGTACTATCTAATTTTGTTTTTAGTTAATGTCTAATGATAGGGAAAAATACACAGTTCACCTTGTTAGATTGTGTGATACTCTAGGAATTTATTCTATCACTTCAGGTGTGACCAAGCCATCATGAATACTTACTTTTAGGAGAAAATATGAGTTTTTGGTAGAATTTTATTAAATGATTTCACTCTACAATACAATTAATTATATTTGATTATGATATTAGTCTAGTTATTGATAAAATTATTCAACTTTATGAAATGGATCTTGAAGAAAAAATTGTTATAAGCTCAATTTTATCATGAGACTTTTACCGAACCACAAATATATGGTATTTTGGTGGTTAAATTTTCATGATCAAGTTCTATCTCACTCTCTATTTATATATGAGAGTTAGTTTCTCTTCCACATATATGTTTTCCTACATGTAATCCTTGTATGGGATATCTTGGGTTAATTTTGTATTTCTATTTCTTTCATTTAATTTGAAATTCTTATTGACTCATTTTCTGATGTGGGACATTCAATTAGTTTCCAAACCAAATTTTAAAATTGCAAGGATGGAATTCCCAAAAGGGGTGAGGGATATGACATCCTAGGTAAATAATGAATATAAAATTTTCTTTATTATCATAATTTGTCAATTATAATATTATATTACATTAAAGGGGATGATATGTTCAATGGAATACCTGATACGCAACAACAAGGTTCTTTGAAATCTTATGTTGCACAAAATGTTGAGTTATACTGAAAAATATTAATATAATATTATTATTTAAATTTGTAGTTAAAAGATTTCAATTGTACTGGTAGGAATGAACAAAACTAACCAGATTATGATTAAATATGTTAATTTTTTAACATTTATCCAATAAATTTTGGAGGCTTAAAATAATAACGAATCTGATTTTAAAAATAAATACTATAATATTCCTTAAAATTTCGATTTACAACCTTTTGATGTTAAACCCTATTTAAATATAGATTTGGGCATATTTATATGTTATATCTGACAAAATAATATTATTCTTTACAATCAGGACATAAAAATTTAAATTGGATAAAATTATGGTATTTTTCTGAAAAAAATCATATTTTTAAGAAAAGTGAAAAGTAATGTATTTAATTAAAAACTACCATTTAATCTAATTTTTTAATATTTTTAGATTATCTATCTAAATTATTTCAAATTGTAATTTGATTATATCTTTACAATTTAATCCTTCTTTGGTCTTTGGATGTAATTTTACTTTGAAATTTTATATAAAAAGTGTCATTCTTTTGATAGTTACTATTTCTTAAAACACACATTTTGATTTGAAAACGGAAATTAATTTAAATTTAATTTCATCAACTTTATTTTTTTTAATTTTTAAATATGGTTTTCTATATTTGTAATTATATTTTTCAATATTTTTAAATAAGTAACATCTATTTTTAGACATTATGGATATTTACTTCGGTAAAAATTTTATTTACCATGGCTAAAGGGTAAATCTGGTAAATAAGCGTAACAAAATATTATCATAACAATATTAAATTTACCTAATATGTCTCCTAATCTTATTTTTTGATAATTGTCCGACCATGGTATTCCTTGGGTCAATTTTGGGACCCCATGGGGCCACTTGGAAGTGATAATGACACTTTATATTAATTAATTTAAACTAATGACAAAAATGACTTAGACAAATATCTTTTAATAAATAATTTGTTACATGTTGTTACATAAGTTATCTCTTTGACTATAAATATTAATATAAAATATAAAATTATTTACTACATCATGGTAATTCTGTATTATATTTTTTAGTCATCAAATAAATAAAATTATTTATGGCACAATAATGATGCAGTGTTAACCTCATTAATGAATGATTTAAATAAATAAGATTATACACATTAAATCAATATCAAAAACCTAACCAATTCGTATTGGATGATTTTATATAGAACATGTGTCATTTTATCATAGACATTAATATGTTTTTCACCATTTGAAACTGAAAATCATTATAAAATAAAATTACATTGTTATACATTCCTAAATAGTTCATCTTGCCTCTAATAAAAATACCTCATTTCAAACCCATTACTCTAACGTCTCAAGCCCCTTGTCTCATCCAAACTCTAACCAATTAATCTCACCGCATACCTATTCACCTCCTAGAATCCTTCTCCAAGGCAGAAGGCAATTCAAGTAAAACGTTTGGTCCAAATCAATGGGAGATACCCAATTTAATGGCAATGTATTCTCTTACATTCTTTGGTTTTATTTTACTTCTCCAAACCCATAAACTATTTTTATTCCTTTATTTTATAACAAAACCAGTGTACTAAATATAATAGGAAGTTTTTATTGGATGTATTTGAACAAAAAATACACACACCTCTATCTAATGGTTAATTAACATACCGTTTTTATAAACAGCGAACTAATCACTCACGAAATGATGATTGTTCAATTATCTTCTACCGCCTCTCATGCAGGACATTATTATGGAAATTTATTTATATGTGGTATATATTATAATTATTATGTTTCTATTTTTCTTTATTTTACATTTATATAATAACTTTTATGGTTTCCCTAGTGGGTAAATACAATAATTTAATTTGACAATATGTGGACTACCGACCCCTCAAAGTTATATGACGCGTTCATGTCAGACATGTAATGTATAAAGGATGAAGTTAATGAAATTATATATGATATTATATTTGATTTATAATATGACTATTTATTATTATGTTTCTACTCCATTAAATAAGAAATAGAAATGAAATTAGCGTTCATGCGTATGTACAACTTTCTTTCTTCATGAACAGTGCATTTCATTTCTTATCTCCAAATGTTATGTAGTATTATGAATTCATATATATAATGGATAAATATGATATATATGATATCAAAATCATGAATATAATTACATATATAATGTAATTTCTACCACATGGACAATTTATAATTATAACAATTTAATTCCTTAATCAATATCGGAACATTGACAAAATGTACTATACGAACTCAAATAGTTAAAAAATTGATATATAAAGGTATTAATTGATATAAAATGAATAATAAAAATTAAAAAGGTTGTTAAACATGTATATATTAACTATATTTTATTATTTAGTAGATTAAATAATGATCGATTCAAGTCGTACACGAGGTAAGGGGTTTCTTATCTCACTTTTAATTTCATGAGATTTCCATTGTTCACCACTTATTTATTGCATATGGCGTATTTTATAATGAAATTTGATATATATTATCATTATTATATTTATATTAAAGTTATTCAGTTATTCATTTAGTGGATATTACCTTTTTTCATACGACTCAATTGATTAAAACATGGTAAGGGATTTTCATCTAACTTTTTATTCTAGTGAGATTCATACTAAATTTTCCACTATTTCATATTTTGTGGTGTATGTACTACCCATGATTGTATTTATCATGTAATATATTTTAATTTATTTTTATTTACATCTTTTTTGTATTATCTTTATTTCACGTGGTGTATTTTTCTTGTGTTACCAAATCGATGAGTGAATTTTTCACCCTCATCTTCTTCAAAGACATCATTTATGCTATGTCTTTTAATTTCCATTTTCTTATGTCAGGATGTGTTATTATATATCCTTGTTTCTATAAATTATGTTTCTATGTGATGATAGATCATTTTCTCTCTTTTCAACTCATTTTATTAATTTTAATGTGACGTCGTTAGGTAGTTGAATCTCTATAGGAGAACTTCTTAACCCAATTTTTAATTCTTTGGGTTAAACATGAACTTCTTAATCATCATGCCATGAATATGTGTGAGTGTCCTCTGATTGTTTTAAATTTAATATCCAATTATATTGGCGGTATTCATATTTTTCACATATAATTTTTTTATTGATATGTCCTTAATCTAAGGATATGATCTTTGCAAGGGACTTTGTCTCAATTTACATTCCATTGAATCTTATTGATTGTTATACACCAATTCAGTTTTATATGGTTTATATACATCCCTTTGACATATTATTTCACTAATGTTATTATTATAATGTTATGTTAAGCGTTTTTTAATGTTATTTTGTAATTATTTTTATTCAAGTGTTTCTCCAGTGGTAAAGGATTCTTAATCTAAAACATCGTTGTAAATGTTCTAATGATTTAATATTCAAAATATTTATTATTAATATCTATGTTTTCAAATTGGATTTAAGTATTTATTTTTATTTACATTAATGTTTTAAAATTTTAATCCCTTTAAAATCCGCAATGTGGTTTGGGACACTTAGATTCAAAAATCTAGTAATTAAATTTATTAAATGGTTTTTAAAATGGTTTGATAAACTATTTATTATATTAATATCTTGAAATGATATATTTTTATTTCAATGGAAAAATTTTAAAATTCCGTTACTCTTGTTTTATGTGTTATGAATATGATATGGTTATTGGGTATTGTTTACATATATGGGTGGTTCCGTGGTAATCCTAGGGTGGGTGAGCCTGGGAAATCATTCCAATGCATTGGGTAACATGACAGAGGTAAACATTAATGTTTCTCCAATGAGATTTTGGGAATATATTATGATGGGTTTTACTATTTAACTCATTATTTATCTATAATAGCTAAAAGGTATGTATGTTATCAATGCCACATGTTATATTTATGATTTATCAATATAGAGTGTTATTCATAAATCATATGATTTCATGATGTATGTTATGTTTGAAAAGTATAGTTTTATTATTTTTTATTTATTTATCAGTTAATGTTTTAATTACTTATATAAAAACCCTTACTATGATATTCATGCTCACACAATGTTTGTTAAATGTTTTCCATAGGACATAATGATGAATAAGGGTCAAAATAGGATTAAGTAAAAGTCATGATGTCTAAAACATGTAACTAGACATGTTTTATTTTAATAGTTTTTATTTTATTAAAAAATGGTTACTGAGTAGTAGTGTCTTCATGTACTTTTAATTTTTATATTTAATGGTTATGGACAAAAACTATAAAAATCATTACATGAAAAGATCCTCAATGTTAATTATTTTTTTAATTCAGGATTATGTATTGTTTTAAAGCCGGGTCCTTATACTCCCCTCTCCACCTTCGTAAAATTTTTCAAACCACATTAGTTAAAATAATTAACCCAACATCATTAAACATTTCATATAATAATTATATTCTATATAATTCAATCTTCTAATTTCTTGAGTGAAAATATGAGAATGATACTCGAAGAAGAGGTAATTTTTTTCTAAAATGGGGTTTTATTATTTCATTCTCCACCACCATATATTAATATTATATAATGATTAAATAATACTATATGTATCTAAAAAATATTTATATTATTTAATATTATGTTTCTGAATAAAACATCCAAAACTTCTTTCAAAATAATTACAAAATCAAAATTCATGTTTACGATGGACTACACCCTCGCGAACTGATGTCATTCATTTTTTCATTACTGATGTTCAAATTTAGTGATAATGATAGTCATAGTAGTTATATTTTATATATGTTATTTATTTTTTATTTATAAATATGTAATTTGGACATAATAAATAACTATATTAATTCCATTTTGTGGGAATACGATAACATCGTCAGTGTTTATATAGGTCTATAGCTTTGCAATGTTATATAATTCGTGAATGTTTTATATAGAATGTATTAAGTATGGTTTTAATAAATATATGTTACAAATATAACATAATAATGATAGTATATTAATATATATATATATATATTACATCTCTTTTATTTAATATGAGTTGAAAATTAAAACAATATTCATGGGTACTTACGACCTACCACCCCCATGAATGGTGTATTTTATTTCAATGAGTAAGTTGAATTGATTAACCTAAATTAAAATTTAAAAAATGTAAATGATATTGAAATCATGTTTTAAATAATTTATATGATTGTATCATGATCTATGTAAGAGGAAAAAAATAATTAGTCAAATCAGACACAAAAATAGTGAAATTGACAAGAGAAAATATTAAAATATTGAAGGAATTTTGAAAAAATGGGGGATAAAATAATTTAAAATAATAATATAATATATTATAAAAATTCATATGGTTTAGGTATAAGTTATTAATCTTATAAAAAATTATACAAAAGTTTAATGTGAGTTCAACATAAATATAGAATAAGGCAAGATATTTCAACTTAATTAACATACTATTGAGTCACATAAGTTATTATGGACCAATTACCATTTTTGTGGTGTACATACTAATTATTTTACATAAAATATCAATATTAATTCATTATTTTTTGTATTTTAAGAAACTATTTCAAATAAATGGAGATTTTATTTGAAAATTTACATGTGATGGGAGTCATTGTGAAATATCACATTATTTTGTGATTGTTTATTTTATCATGAGAAAAATATATTATTAAAATAAATTTTCATTAGATATTTAATTTCCAATAATTATATATATTCATTGTGATGGATATGATTGTGTACTAATATATTTACCATTGTTACATGTAGTGATTACATTTAATGTTATTTGATTAAATGGGAAAATATTGATAAATTAGTTTCCTTTACGGAATGTAATTATTTGATAAGGCATGTTGTTCATAAATTAAATCTATTACATTATTTTTTAGTAATTATTTGGACTGGGAGGTATGGGTGTGGACTAGAAATTATATGTCCCCTAAATACCCCTATATGTCTCATGATACAAATTATATTTCAAAATTAATCATATTTATACATCTAGTTATAAACCAAAATGAGAATGGTCTTGATGATACAGGTTATAATATTATTTATACATGACATCCAATAATAAATTATTTTCATAATTTTGGATTATGTTATTATGTTTACTTATCCCTGTTATTTTCACCTAAAATTTATCTATTCATGCATTTTATTCTCAGTTTATTGATTAAATGGAATTTGTTTCATTTATTTACCTTACTATATTGAGTATTCTATATCAAGATATTTATATGTAATGGGTGTTCTGTTACATAACATTAAATTTTAATTATTATTATTTATTCATGATAGATTCCTCTATACTTAATACTTATGGATAATTTTATCTCACCCTTATTTTTATCAATTCCCCATGATATGATGAAGTATTATTGGAATGAGTTTCGATGATACAGACCTTTTAATTTTTGTTTCTTTATATTTATTCCCCCTATATAATCTAATAATCATTTATATAATTTGGTATTCCAATACTTCTATAAGACTCATTCAATTAGGAATTGAATCTTTCATCTATATGAATGTAATATAGTAAGACAATAGTTATGGGCTATTCAGTTTAAGTCTCTATAGATGGTATCATAGTAAATAAATTATTAAACATGGAATCTAGATATAGGAAAACACAGATTATTAAAGAAACTATGAAATAATTTGATGATATTTATATAAGGATATCCTATTGTTTTATCAAGATAGATATTACGAGGTTTTTTCTAGAAATGCATTCTTATCTAGATTCTACAAGTGGATGTGGGTCAATAAGAAATGTACCATATGGTAATAATTTTGAAAAGGTTTTCTTTTTCTAGAGTTATTTATAAACTTGTACATAACCATAAGACTTGTTTTGATATTTGTTTATCATAACTAGGGTATATTCATAGTATAATTAATATTTTCATTTGAAATCATTATGAAGGATTTCAAAAAATTATATATATAAACCATGTTTATGATTATGAGATTAGCTATGTATTAAATTATCAATTTAGATTTTGTATTTCACAATATTTTGGAATATACATTATGTTTCATAGTTTTTATGATTTAATCTATTGTATGACAAAATTTATTAATTTTTCCTATAAAATACAATGGTTAAAAAATTAATGATCATAATGAAAAGGGAAATAATGATTGTATCCTTCATGGGATTGAACCAATAAATTGATGTGAACTAGTCATAGAAACGGAATATATTAAGAAATAGTATAATGTAGAACTGAAATAGTGAACGAATTCTCTAATTATAATAGATTTATAGGGTTTCATGATAACAAGATGATGAATGGGAGAAGGATGGATAAGGAACAGAATAGAAAGTGGTATTTTTCCCATATGTGATAATTGATGATAGAAACACACATGCACATCATTTAAAGTAATTACATTTTGTTACAAGTGAAGAGGGAAACACCATCGTTCTTATGAATACAAGGGTAATAAATTCTTTTATAATGTACAACACATCAATTGTAACGATATGGAACAGAATTCAAATAAATGTCTCAATCTCAAAATAAATATACCAAAATAATATCCAAATGGATCATTTCCAATCATATGCTATCACCAAAAATGAAGAGGAATGAAAAAATATATGCATTATAATAATTTTAAATTGTTTATTGATTGTAATCTAGAAAATTTTATTAATGTATTTGAATCCCTAAATTGAATGGTACCAAGAGAAGTGATTGAGTATCATATTAATAATTTTGGGAATCCAATGGTTTAGAGAAATATAACCCTTTATATATTTATGATATTGACATACTTATATTTGTGTATTGATATGATTAATAAGAATAAATTAATTGTGATAAAACCAACTACCATCGAACAGATTGATGATAATATCATTTTTTTAAATTCTTTATACTTATTTCTGATGTGTTAGATCATAATCAATTAGAATCGATAACCAGTTATATAAATGTTTATGTAGAACATAGGATACATTTTTATAGATCAATATATTTAGTAACCATATGAATATTTATGAACATTTGATAACTTGTACGAACAATAATGGTTTTGGGAAATAGTTTGAGATATATTAAATGAAATATCACTCTTTTATGTATCTTATGATCGATAAAAAAGTTAATTTTAGTTCAATAGGCATAAAATTTAATGATTTTCAATGTTAATTTACTCATGTCATGATGAATCAGAAATTGATAAATGAAAAAACAATGGATTATTTAATTCTTATAAAGTATATGATTAGGAAATTATATTCCATTATATTTTTTGATAATAATGTAATTTCAAAACCTTAAAAAAAGGGTGTTGAATTTTTTTTATCATGGTCCTTCCATTTCTCATGAACTGATTGTATTTTTTATCATAGACAATTTAGGGAATTGAACCCATTTGGTTTCCATTTATGACTTCTATTCTTGTGATCAATCAACTCAGTCACAATCCATTAGTATTTGGGATCTAGTTTTATATTCAGTGCCCATAATTTAATTTCCCACCTATATTATTTTATCTGCAGACCTAGTTATGTGATTCTTCAAGGAAACTTTTTGCAATAACCTTCATCTCTTTTTAAGTTAATATTTTTTATCCCTTTTACATTGTGTTTTTTTCAACAATTTTAATATTATATTCAAAACCCTTGACTACCATGATCATGTTTACATTTCCAGGAAACAATCTATTTATGATGGGGAAAACACCATGAAATTTTAAAATATGAACATGATATTAAATTTCATATGTGACATGAAAACCATATAGATAATGTTATTTAATGTTTGGATGATTATGGTTTTATTTAAAATTTTAAATGAATTAAATCTACTCTATTGCTTATAATGCACATGATACTATTTTATTTTTCATAACCCAAAAGAAGGACATTATTTAGTGGCATCTGTTACATGCAAGACTATGATTCAGAGAGTACTATTAATATTATTAAGTAAAAATATAATTATCTAGTAGATATTAAATTGGTATTAATAAATATAATCTAATAAATTACTAAAATATATGAATTAATTCATTGGTATCTATGTTATTATAAATTAATATACAAACAAATTGTGTATAATGGAAATGTATTTATAAAAAAAATATTAACCTACAAATGATCTTGAATCATATTAAATTAAATTAATTACTTTTAAAATATGATGGTAATTTTATTTATATATTATTAATTGTTTTTAAAATTAAACAACTTTTTTATAGTCAAAATAAAAGAACAGTTCATATTCTATACATAAAAAAGATGTATTTTTGTATAGGTATTATTGTCACCTTTTAATGGAGAAAATATTTTTAAAATAAATTTGAAAAATATAAAAAACTATTTTAATAAATATAATTAAATAATTAAATATTAAATTCATAATTAAATTTGGGGAAAAAATTTCTTTCTTTTGAAATGCTTTATTTTTTATGGATAGTGAAAACACCATATTTTTATTAAAATAATACTTTTCCTCTAAAACCTGTATAATGTGAAATAATATTTTTAGTTGGTTCTAATGTAATAATATACATATAATAAATATATTAATCCTATTTATTTTTTTAAATATTTTTTATTAAATTAAGATTTAAAAAATGATAAGGTTATAACATTTTCAATTTAAAAACATGATGCCTCATCAAGTTTACAAAATTAATTGAAAAACTAATTAGGTTATTTAAATTTTGAAAAATGCATTAAATGTTTTGAATAAAAAAGATTTAAAAATTATAATAATATAAACTTTATTTTTTATCAAAATTATTAGGGAAGGTATTTAATATTATTTAATGAGGTTAAAAGAGTGACAAGTTTATCAAGGGACCAAAAAAACATTTTGGAGTAAAAAGATCTAAAAAATGTAAAAATCCAATTTAATGGAAATATATATTAATTATCACCTAAATGATCAATTCTATTTAATTGTTAGCTCTGTATTAAATTGAAAAAACATGGGTGGAATTACCTCTTTGAAACATTTACATGTTTTCAACTCACCCACCTTATAAAAGGCTTCCCCCTCTCCCCCTTAATCTCATCCATATTACTACATTGTATTAGCAAATAACATTCAAATTTACTCCAAAAATACCCTACCCTCATTATATTATCCTAATATTTGGAATAATGTTAAATTAGGAAGGTATTACATAAAATCTAGGTAGCATACTAGAAGAAAATATACTGTTTTTCTAAAAGGGATTTTATTTAATTATCCTCTATATTTTTTTATATAATTATTATATTTAATACATAGTATATTTATTATATTTATATATTTATTGTTATTTTTGTTTCCTAATTCATTACCAAATTCCATCAAATGAGTTAAAAATAATATTTCATGGTTACGACAGACTACCACCTCGTGAACTAATGTTATTTGTTTTTCTATTAAATCGCTTCATGGATGATCATAATGATGGAAATTATATTTATATATAATATAAATTATATTAATTATTTCATAATGATTATGGAATTATTATATAACATATATAATTATAGTTCCCTTTGTTGGGAATATGATCCCACCATTTGTTTATATAGAAGACTACTGTCGCGCGAAACGATGTGAATCATTCACACTTTAAATGGAATTTATTAAAGATGGTTTTAATAAAAATATCTGATTTATATGAAATAATAATTATAATTTAAATATAATACTTATATATATATAATTTATTTTTATTTCTTTAAATACAACTAGAAAATTGAAATATCATTCATGCATATGTATGACCTACCATCTCTATAAATAGTGTATTCATTTTAATATCAAAAAAATTTATAGATTATAATAAATAAATATATATGAAATATATATGAAATTTAAATAATGATTTAAATAATTTATTAATAAAAATGACAATCGATATAATAGGGAAAAATTGAAATTCAAAACATACATGAAAAATAAGAAAATTAACACCCAAAAAATGTAAATAATGATTTATGATTAACAAAAGGGTGATAAGATGTTATAAAGGATACTAAATTATATTATAAATATTTTTATTCTTATATTATAAGTTATTCACATGATTAAATACATTTTACTTGATGTTAATGGTCATTTATTCGAAGGAGAGTGTAATGTAACTGATTTCACCTCATTATACAACCCATTGATACTTATTTGTTAATATGCACAAATTCAATAATCATTTTTTTTATATAATACTCCATGAAAAAGTAATATCCTGCAGAAATCATTATTAAGGACATTTTAAGTTTCATTTGGTGTTTTTTCATCAAAGGGGACATGGTTTTAGAATTACTGACTGGTGACAGTTATTGGGAAATCTATCATTCTTTTTGGATTGTTAACTTTATCTTGAAACAATCATATTATTATATTCATTTTTCATTATAATTTTTTATATCTAATATCCATATACTTGAGAGGTATATATAAATATTTCATAAACCTTATACCAATTTTACATATGGTGTTTATATATTATGTAATATGATTAACTATGGAAATAATGATAAATCGATATCCATTACTCAATAAGGATAGGTGATAAAAATAATTTTCATTAATTAAATATAGTTTTAGGTATATAATGAATAAATTTGTATTGATGTGATGAATTTGGACTAGAAAATATATCTCAAATCAATACATTGATAAGTCTCATTGTAAAATTCATTTTCCAAATTAAATTGTGTTCTATATGTTGTTTGAAACCATCTTGTAAATGGTTTTCCTTATGTAAAAATAATCCTTATGAAATTTCCCATTCCAATATGTTTTTTCAAATGAAAAACATGTTTACTTAATATTACTTTAAATCTATGAGGATATTTCAATGCAAAGCCTATTTCAATGATAATCATGTTAATTAGTTATTTTTTAAAGTCTAACATTATTTTATTAAGATATGATATTTTTTGGAACAAATTGAGTCCTTACTAAAAACAAAAATCCATCACATTCTCAATATAAATTTGCCTAAAATTTTGGATATGATTTATTCAATTTCTAAAATGTAAATCACACAAAAAATTTAATCTTATTCACTTCTTTAATTTCAAATCCTAGAAAAATGTGTACCTGATTACATGTTTATCAATTCTGAATCGTAAAAAAAAATTAATCTAATTCTTATTTTCACAATTTTGATTCTCAATAATTTTCAGATCTGGTTTACATAGTTCCATATCTGATTATAGTTTTCTTAATAATTATATTTTATAACCTCCTTATTGTTACCATATTTTCTTAATATAATTTTTTATATAATCGATTTCATATATTCTTAATGTTTCTAATGATATTTTTTGTAGTAAATTATGTAATCCAATCAATCATTATATGACCATTGTATGTGTAATATGTGTAGGTCTCTATGAAATTTCAGGAAAAATATAAACGTTGTTGGAAATTGGAAAATTAGATATCATTCCAAAAAATACCTTGTCATTTTGATGATCCTCATAAACATTCACAATTTAGAATTTGGAGAAATAAGAGGGCTCTATAAAAATTTCATTGTGTGAAATCCTTGAAGTGATTAAGCTATTAAAATCATGATAAACATACATATGATCTTCAATAAGAGTTTTTCTACTTCGTGAAACACTGATTATTAGTGATTATGGTAGAGGGATCCCCGAAGAAGGAAGATCGAGGTGTTGATCACTATACAAATCATGGGATTTTGATGACAGGAAGATAGTGGTGCCGATGAACTTTTAGATTGGGGGATTCTGGGGATCGCAAGAAATACATCAATCTTTATATTAAGTTTTTACCCTACTGAGGGTACGAAAAAATTTCTTAAAATTATAAATCATGGGACCTATATCCATGATTTTTGGATACCTTAATCATTGGAATTAAATAATTGTACTATATTATATGTAATTTAATTTTCTACTACAAATGGTTATAGTTATAATGTGTTTCTTATGATTTCTATTTCGTAATAACTCTGATATAGGATTTTATAATATTTAAGGTAGAATATTGTTTAAGGGAAACTATGTGTTTATTTAATTATACATATTTATAAAACCTAATGTAATTTTTATTAACTATAAAAAAATGTGTTTAGTGAATTATATTTTATTAACATTATCAAACAATATTTACTTAATGATAAAAATTAATGTTTAAAATCTAAAAAATCAACCCCCACCCCCTGTGTATTTAAGAACCAACATACATATTTCTATCATAAAATGGGTATCAGAGGAGGCTTATGATATACTGATACTTAAACATAGTTTCAAAGTTAGATTTTCGATGCCCAGTTTACTTATTCTTTCTTTAATTTTTCATGTTGTTTATAGGTTTCTTATAAAATTTCTGTTTATAAATATTTACTACACTGAATTATGTAGTGTTAAAAGGATATTTTGTTTCATTATAAGATTTCTATAATGAATTTCAGATCCTTAGATAATATAAATCCTATAAGACCACTAATCATTTATAGAAATGGTTATGAATACTAGAGAGACAAAAAGAAGACATTTGTTAGTAATAATGGTGCTGATAACATTATTTTTCTTAATATAGATTAAAAATCTCTGATGTGGAAGTAAAAACATTTAATGATTAATAAAATCAAGAAATTCATCTAAACTATAATTTATGGAATACTTTTCTTTGTTAAATGACTAGGTGTTTTTTTGTCATAAATATTTTTTTGAAGTAGCTAACAATATATGGAAGAAACTGGAGGTTACATATTTTGGTATTTCTAATGTTATTCAACCTTGAAGATCCATTATAATTGTAGATTATCATGGGGTTTTTCTTTAATTGTAAACTATATTTATTGTTCAATATAGATGTATGACCTTCATAAATATCATACATTAAATGGGAAAAAAGGGCTAGATGATGATATTCATGTAGATAAAATTATAGATATAATGCTAGGTGAATTGGAATAGAAGAAACTATTATTAATGGTTCAAGGGAAGTTACAACTATTACTATTGGTGAGTTATATGGAACTATTTTACAACATGAGAACAAAATTAATATATATGCAAATAATATAATGAAGAATAATAGTCGTGTTGTATTTAAAACTACATTAAATCAGATGAATTTAAAAACTATTAATAAAGTTGTTAGGTCAAAAATGATTAATAAATTTGACATTTAGTCAGATTCATGTTTTATTGATTACTCATAGAATGAGTTAGTAAATCATCCTCAATGGATGAACAAGATTGTTGTAAATAAGTATTTATAATAATGATATAAGAAAAATGATCGCAAAAATATAAAAGCCACTAATTTCACTTGATATGTGGGTAAGAACGTTGGACACATCATACATGACTGACAATGGAATAAAATAAAAGGCTAGAAAGAAAAAAATATGGATAAGAATTTGAAAATATTTTATAGTCCTAAATAAAGAAAAATTATTGAAGGAACATGATTCTTAGAGTGAATGTGGTGAAGACTCATCTTATGAAACTTGAGAAAATGATTCTTTTAGACATAAAAATAATGGTCTAATTTGTAGAATAAACATTGTAAGTCATTGTTTTATAGCTATGGTACACACTGGGGAATCATTTAACAATAAGTATGTAAATGATAACTATAAAAATTGTAATTGATATCTTTCTTCTGATGAAGAATATTCCTTAGTAAGACATAGTTATTTAACATCGTTTGAAGAAATATCTAGTATTTTGAGGTATTGTGAACAAAAAAATAGTAAAATCAATAAGAAACATGATAAGGTAAAATCATGAATCACTATTTTGACAAATGAAGTGTCAGATCATTATAAATATCACTATAAAAAATATTTCTAAAAAGTTTCAATTTCAAAAAACCTTTAGTAAGTTAATTAAGAAACAGAAAATATTCAAAGGATTTTGAAAAAGTTATTTCTATGAAAAATGTATTAGATACAAACAATAATCCTAATAAAAATGACTATGAGGATATTAATATTTTCATTAGAATAAAATATGATATATTTTTCCTTAAATAATCATAGGTCAAAATTTTCATTTGGTAAATATAATATAGATAATATGTTTTAAAAAATAATTTTTCTTAGGAATAGTTCTGGATTTTTTTTTATTCTCACTCAATACTAGTTTTTAGTCACAAATATTTTGATCCTAAAAGTACCCCATTCTACACTAAGTGTCAATGTGGTGTTCATTGAGAGAAATTTTTTCTTTAAATGAAATACAATACTAATGATTTCATAAATCAATTTTTCCATAAAAATGTGGCTTCTTAATATTTTACATTTAATATATTTCTGATCTAATAAAATTTGGATTCTGGATGTGCAAACAATTATACATGGTAAGTGGATAGTGGAGGTTCATAGAACATTATAGGTTTCCAAAAAAATCTTTAAACATATTTTTTATATGAATGGTGGAATATTGAATTTTGGAGACAATGTACATAGAAATACTATTGGTATTGGTAACATCATTCTTTGTGGAATATCCTTAATAAAAAAATATATTACTTGTTAAAGGTCATAAGATCAACATTATAAAAATAAGACAATTATGTGAAGAATGCTACCATGTGAATTTTCAGACAGGTAAATTCTTAGTACACAAATTGAAGGATGGCTTCATTCTTTTTTCCCATCAACTTTAGACTGTTTGTACTAATAAACTAGAAGATAGTTGGATCCATGAAATACATTTACAAAGTGAAATTAAAGACCAAACGTGGTTATGGAATAGAATAATTGGACATTATAACATTCAGAACATGGTAATATATTCAATGAAATGATTTTTTGAGGATCTACTGGATCTTAAATTTGATTCTTCAATGTTCTGCAACCCTTGTCAATATAGAATGAAAAATAATTCAAATATAAATTATATATGTGAAGTATAAACTTATGATTCATTATTTTTGGTCCACATGGACATTTTTGGCCCTACACAAAATGAATTTATTTGATGAAAATACTACGTATTTGTTTTAATTGATGATTAGATAAGATTTACACAGGTAAGTTTTTTAGGAATGAAATATGAATAAATTTTTTAAATAAAATATTGTTCCTCCAAATTTAAAAATGAGAAATTTTTATAATGAAAACTCTATTTAGTTATCATAGGGTATAATTAGGAAATTTAGTTTTTATTATTTTATTAGTAATAAATCATTACTCATAACTTCACAGCTCTAAGAACTCTTTAGTGAAATTGTTTTTTTGAAAGAAGAATGCAAATCATCAAGAGGTAACATGAACCATGTTGAGAGAATAGTAAATTGCTAAATATTTTTGGACTGATGATGTAATTACCACATTTAATACTATAAATTGATTTTTAATAAGTCCTTTTCTTAATAAAACAACATAATAGATATGTAAAGGCTAAAAAAGTTTAATACTTCATATTATTTAGATTAAAAATTTTCATTTTGAGAACAAAAGATAACTTACAAAACAATGCACCCAAATCTAATGAAGGTATTCTTGTAGGAAATTACATTACCTATGAGGTATATATAGTAATTAAAAAAATCACTTATACTATTGAAGAAATAATACATATTAAATTTGATGAAATTGATTCATATGTTTTCAAACAATCACAACCTATACATTTGAATGTTTTTTCAATAATTAATTATTAACAGATAATAGAAAATTATTTTTATCATAATAATACTGAATAGAATTTCTCTAAAATATTCACATCAGATAAATTTCATCCATATGTTGATGGACAAGTTTTAGAAATGAAATATTAATTGTTTCTATAGAATCGTCCCAATGATAGTATCACTGGTGATGTAAATCAACTCATATGGACTAGAAGTTTTTTAAAAAATAGAGTAAACATATATAAAATTTTTCCCTTTTCTAACCCAAATATTCTTAATGAGGCATTGTGTGATGAAAGATGCATTAATTATATAAATGATGATCCAAAGGAATCCAAATGGAAGAATTTCTAGACCTTGGTTGAAAGACCTAAATAAACTTCTGTAATTGGAGTAAAATGTGTTTTATGACCAAATGTAATGAAAATGGAATAATTATAAGAAATATATCAAAATTAGTTTCTAAAGTATAAAGACAAAAATAAGTAATAGACTATTAATAAACCTATGATCTGGTAGCTAGATTTGAATCTATTCATTTTGTATCATCCTTTTTAGGACTCTTTAACTTCAAAATTTACCAAATGGAAGTAAACTTTTCTTTTCTTAATGGATATGTTCAAGACGAAGTTTATATTTAAAAACATTTCTATATTAAAGACACAAAACATCAATAACATGTTTCTAAACATTAAAAAAATTATATGGTCTTAAACAATGCCCTAACAAATATGAATGATTAACATAGAGTATTTCTATAACAAAAAATTTCGTTAAGGGTTCTGCTGATCTCTAAATTTTTATAAAGATATAAAAAAAATTGGTTTGTTTGTTTAAATTTTTATTGATTACATTATTTTTGGGTCAACTCAGAAATCATTAACTAATTCATTTGAGAATATTAATAAATTTGTGTTTGAAATGATTATGATTGGGGAGTTTACAATTTTTTATTGTTTCCAAATTTCTCTAAAACTTGAAGGATTGTATTTATCTCAAAATAATAATAGTTATGATCTTCTTAAAAATAATTGATATGAAAAAAAATGAGTAATTACTCCAATCCATACCTCAAATACCCATGATCTTGATGAAGCTGGATAACCAGTGAATCAATCAATATTTTGATGTATTATTTGAAGTTTACTATATTGAATAGCTAGTCAGCAAGACTTAATGTTTTTGGCATCCTTTTGTGGAAGATATCAATATAATCCAAAATAATCTCATTTATAGGTATTCAAATTAATTTTTCTCGATTTAAAAGTAAAAATATATTTAGTACTATTCTATTCTTCTAGAAATGATTTTATTTTAAATTGTTTTTCTGATTCATACTTTGGTTTTTATATAATGGATAAAAAATGTTAATACAAAACTTGTCATTTCATTGAAAATTTGAACATTATTTTTAATTTAGGAAACAACATTCTATAGAACTTCTTACTACTGATGCTGAATATGTGGAGGTTGGAATTTGTTGTGATCATTAATTGTTAAAGAAACACACACTCACTAACTATGAGAAAGCTTTTACTAAAAGTCAAATACTATGTGATAACACTAGTTTCATAGTATTAATAAAAAACAATTATCATCACTCTCTTATAAAAAAAATTGATATTAGGAATCATGTTCGTAGGGATCACCCATATAAATGATATATCATTTTACAATTCACTCAAGAGAAAAAACAACATGCTGATATTTTTACAAGATCATTAACTTTCAATATATTTTAATACATTAAACAAAAGTTAGGAATGATTACTATAAGGTAAACATTCATATGTATTTTTTTTAATCTATATCTGGACATTATTATAGTTTCTCCTTAGGCTATGTTTAATTGATTTATTTAATGTTTTATTATTTATTTGTAACCATTATATTTTTTGAAACATAATAAAACATTTCAGCGTATGAGATTATTAAGATGAATTTTATATGACTCTAAAAACCCATATGATAACAATGACATTTACTATACCTTACCTATTACGTAATATAATTTCTTTCTGTTTGTTGGTATTTCAATATTGGTTTTGGAAAAACATCAATAGATTCAATATTCCTTAAATCCATTAAATTTCATTAAAACCTCAACAGATCAAAACCAATAAAAACATATGTGGTTTAATATCAACTAAGAAATCATATATGTGTGTTATCAACCATAGGATTAGAATTTGAAGTTAAACTGTCATCCCTAATTCCTATTTTACCAACTGTACCCCCGTGTCACCCAATGAATTATAAATATTTTCTCCTGAGTTTTTTCCTCCCTTCGAAGTCTCGGTTCCAATTTCTATAGCTATTTATTAATGTTATATATGTCTCTATCGATATCTTATCTGTCACAAATTCAAATAAAAGCATTAAAGGATTGGTTCTATTTCCAAGAAAGGTTAGTTGGTTAGAATTACTACCTTAAGTATGATTCATTAACGAAAAATATCATATATTTTCAGGGTTGGGAAAACATTTTCACAGCCAAAAAAAGAGAAAAAGTTCCAGTCTATAAGGATTTGTTAGATGAATTTTATGAATCATTTTAATTGTTAAATGAAGGTAGAATTGATATGTTTCATTTTTTATTTTACAAGAAATCCTATTATATTTATTATTATAAATTTGTAGATATACATGTGATACTTTATGATGGTGAAGATTACAATCCATATAATCAGATACCAGATTCAAAAGGACAATATTATTGTGTTAAAGATATTTGATACATAGATCATTCTAGAATATAGATGCCCTAGATTTCCAATAACTCTGCTAACTATATGATCATGAAATTATGGATTCAGGGTCTATTAATTGTGAGAATAGGTGATAAGGATACCATAATAATAATAGGAATTTTTATGATATATTTTCTTGTCAAACTATAGAATATTTACCTAGTTAATTAAATAATTCCCTTAATTATTGATATAAAAGATGGGATGATCATCTTACTGATTCTTGTGTTTATAGTATCATTTTCCAATATTATAGTATGTTATTTCAGATTTTTTAATATCTCATGCTTGTCTAAGAAAAAATATTTCAACATTCTTCTTCAATGTGATGCCACTCATAAAAAATGATGTTTTCAATGATAAGTTAAATCAGTTTTTTTATTTAATTCGAAAATCATGGGATGTTATAGATATATCTAAGAAACTGTTAGTAGTGCCTTTTAAAATAAATTATTATGTCTCAAAACTATATTAAACATTTCCATATTCTAAACTACCAATGAAAAATAAATAGAATTCTTTCCTAGAGGTATATGTTTCCATGTTGGTACAAGATAAAGAGGTTTGTATAGAATGCAATGTATTTTTTTGAATAGATCAGTGAAAAGCTAAAAAATTCAATAAATGAGAATCATTCAAAAATCAAAAATTATAAAATTTAATGAATAATTATAAAAATATAACAAAATATGAAATAATTTAGGCCCTATTGAAAGATATAGAAAATGGCTTAAAAAAATTGTAGTTACAGAATATTTTTTCCATGAAATTTATCTTCCTTAATAATCAAAAAAAGTAATAGTAGATTCCACCCCAATAGAAAATGGAAAAAATTTAGTTCTAGACTCATTTTTTATTATTCATTCACATTCTCAATAAGTATAAGTAGAAATAATATACATGATAAAGATAGAAATGATGAAATTCCTAAAATAGAAGAAATTCATAGGTGGAGTCAATATGATAAGTTAACATTAATAAATTCCCATGATTCCTATTCAAAAATTTCTTCTGTATATAATTTATCTCAGAATTACAATGTTTTTGATAATGAAGTATTTAAAATTCTGTCTAATACTGAATTTTATGTTATTGATAATGGTTATAATCATAATAATGAAGGATATAATGATGAATGAGAATATTTTTGTGATGATGATGATGATAATATTATTCATGTTTCTGATAAATGTAATATAATATATAATATTGATATATTAGAATATAAGAAGTAGGAAAGGAAGACATATGATGTAGGCACATCCAATAATGTTGAATCAAAACCTAGAAGATATTCCTGGACTATAGGAGAAGAATTTTTTGTTTTGTCTTTCATGTAGTTGGAAAACTCCATAACATATTTCTCAATCCATGAGTCAATATGTAAACATATTCAAAAACTCATTTATCTTAAATTAGACCCAATAACCCTTTTCATGGAGAATTTTTCAAAACATGATGCTGATTTAAAAACTGTTGTAAATAATTATGTTTCTCACATGATGTCTTGTAGAGATATGACAATTTGTTCAAAGTATATCAACAAGTATCATAAGGTCTTTAATGGTATGTTTGATATTGTAAATGGTGCCAACAATTTATCTTAGTAAAATAAAAAAATATTTCAAAAAGTTTCCTATAAAGGATAAAATAACAACATGAAATTTGGTTAAAAGAATTTAGGGATTTGCAAGGGAAACTGAATTATCTCATAATTGTAGTAAAAAGAGTGAAAACCTAATAATATGAGGTGTTTGAGAATATTAATTACTAGGAATAAATAAGTTTTATACAAAAAGAAATGATTCATAACATTGAGAAGAAGAGTCAAGATGAAGAATTTCTCCTATATTATATACAAGATGATCATAATGAGATCAAGAAGTTGAATTCTATGTTTGGGGCCTTAATACCAAAAAATTATTTATTTCTTTTTAATCTTATATTTTGTTAAAAAAATATTTTTAATGATAACCAATTATTTTATCCATTGTTTTCACATATGATTCAAAAAAAATTAGGTACATTTTACTTGTCACTATTCCTTTTTTTAAATTACAAAGGGGAAAAGAATGTTTTTAAAATAATATTATTCAAAGTAGGAGAATGTACATGTAAGGTGGAGAATGATTAAATAATAAATCCTTATGTAAGGGGTAGATACTTTTTTAAGAAATTTGGAAATCTACACAAATTGAAGAATACAATCCATAGGGGATTTCATAACCTAATGTAGAGTTAGTCATATTCATTTTCAATCATATACTAAGGGGATATATGTTTTTATTTTTAATTTCAAATTTTATGTCTTTCAATTTTAATATTATTTTATTAAATCTACTATTTATGCATTCCAAATAGGGGGATATTGAAATGTCTAATGTTTCCTTGTAAATAGTTTCATTCCTTTATGTTATGGAAATCACATACACCTTTCTATAATAATATTTTTAATCTATAAGGTAATTTATATGAAGATACTTTTCGTAACAGAACTATTTCTGAATTCATCATGTATCTTTAATCTGAATCACACAAAAAATGGAATCTGATTAACAATCTCAAATTCCAATATTCCAAAAATGTGAATTCGAGTTCATGATTCCTAAATCAAAATATTACATATGTTTTAATCTGATTCTAATAATATCAATTCTTATTCTAAAAAAAATGTTAGTTCTAATTATCTTATATTCTTATTCGATTATCTTTTTATATGAAACATAATATAATATTTTCTTAATGTTAATATATTTACATAATGTAATTTTTTATATAATTGGATTCATATACTCTGAATATTTCTCATGATATTTTCTTCTACTAAACAATTTCAACCAATATGTTATTATATTACCATTGTTAGTTAAAATTTAATAGGACTTTCCAAAACATTCAGAAAAAATATGGAAGTTGGAAAAAAATTGGATCATTAGAGATCATGCCAATAAATAAAATGTAATTTGTAAAGCACAATATAAATTCACAATTTTTTATTTCTGATACATGAGGGAGGTCTTGAGAAATTTCATTGTGTGAAATTCGTGAATTGATTAAGTTCTGTACTTATTTTTCAACACACTTATGATCTTCAGTAATAATTTTTATTCCTATTGAGACACCGAATATAAGGTATTATGATCGAGATTTTGTATATAGAGGAAGAAAAAGGTGTCAGTCACCTTACTAATCAACTCATTTTGGGGATTTCAAGGCAGAGGTGTCGATAACCTTATAGATCGATGTATTTATGGGATAGAAATACAGACACTGATCATTTATCAAGGTCTTACACTAGTGTGGGAAAGACAAACATGCTTGAAATTATAAATCACCTGAACTTTATCAATGGTGTTTGTATACAACAATCTTTGGTATAAAATGATTTTAAACTTTTATATGTACATTGCTTTTACATAGTAACCCATCACTGATAGAAAGTGATTTTTATACTCACTCTTGTTTAATAAATCTCATATAAGATTCTATATACTTTATGGTACAATATTTTTTATTTATACCATTGTCATTATTTAATTTTACATCTTCATTAAACCTATGGTAATTTTTATTAACCTTATAAAAGATTTTTTATTGAATCAAATTTATTTAACATTCTTAAAAAATTATTTCCTTAATGTTAAAAATGAATTTTTTTTAAATGTAAAATTTACACTCTATTTTCTATGAGAATATAAATACATATTTTGATCCTTTAATTTTGATGGTAGGTTTTTTTAGGTTCCTTGGACAGTGCATCCAATAATAAATAATTTCCTTCATTGGAAATTCATTTGATATTATTTTTTATCCACTATATTTTTCCTTTAACAGTATCTATGGATGCATTTCACTCTCATTTTATTGATTAAATGGAATGTCTTTCAATTATTAACATTAAAAATTTTATTATGCATTGTCAATAAATTTATCTGGAATGTGTGTCAAATTATGTAAATGTTTCATGTTGATCGTGATCATTGATTTTTGATTACATCCACATTAAATAACCCTCATTTAGCAATTTATATAACTATAATTTTTTTCTATTCAAAATGATATGAAGATTAATTCATGGAATGGGTTTCATGGATTCATAGATTTTAAATTTTTTTCTTTATTTCCATTCCTATAATGTAAATTGGGTAAAATATATGTAATATTTATTTCAAAATATGATAAATATTTCAGTCCTTTTGGATTTGAATATTGTATCTATTTCATGGTAATAATGTATTCCATCGACTCTGAGCATCTATGGTTGGGTGGCTAAATTCCTAATTTTGTAGAAGATGGATTCCTCCTAATATAACTAATTAAAATTATAACATCCTAATTTAATGTGCTGACAATAACACAGAACATGAAATTTTCATACATCATTATGATTTACCCAGAATTATGCATTCTAGATTCCATGTGTATCCAGTATTATTTTGGCTACATCATTGTAGATTTTGAATTTTAAAAATATGTCCCCATTCTATAACCCTGATTGAAAAATAAACCAATGGATTGGAGAATCAATCATGAAAACACCCCTTTAAAATATCACTGAAATGGGGACTTTAATGTGGGAGAGAAACTCTGAGGGGATTGTTTTGAATTATAGACATTTCCATTAGGGGAACGGATATGGGCCCCAAAATTGATATCCATTATAATAATTACTTTTTCAAGACATACATAGAAGATTATTCATTAGGATATTCAACCAAAAGGGATCTTCATTATAAAGTTTCATTAAGTCTGGAGTGGTGAGAGCCCTTCTGGGTTCCCCAAAAAGGTAATGAGTTTATGACCAATATGAAGGTAGTGGGAATGTATGTGGCTTCCAAGAAGAAAAGTATTTTTTACCCTAGAAATATATTCATCTGCCTCTATATGCTTAGCATGTGGTTCTAGATACAAACACATTCAACTAAGTTCACTGGGGTGATGTTATCAGCCTCTCAGATGTCTGAATGATCTCATGTACCCCAACTATTGGGAAATGTATGATGAATTTATTCATCCTTCATCAGCGGGGGATGACCCTCATGTAATTACTCACCATATAAGATAATATTCTGGGGGATGTTGATTCCCACCCAAATATAGATGTCTCTTTATCTGATTGGTTAGAGAATATTTTCATTCCAAATATATCAAAACCTCTTGAAAGATGGCCAATTTCTTTCCCCACTCGTAGAAACAAATTAAGTATCATCGGTTTTTAGAAAATTCTTGCAGAAGTTTTTATTCACTCAGTGGGGTTGTGAAGTCCTCCCCACTTTCAACCGATATGTTTGACGGGTAGCCTTTTTTGGAGATGTTTCTATGTGGGTGGATAATACCTACTTTTGACTTCGACACAAGTTTTAGAGATAAAACCTTCGTGATGTTGTCCCAACATGCCACAAGGTGGCACATTAATTTTCTCCATCCCAATAATGGATAAAATCTATACCTATATAGGGTCTATAAGAAAGGAAATGTCATCGCTATAACACTCGAGACTTTTATGTTATATAAATCATCAAAGGAATCTTTTTCTAAACAACACATTCTTGGCTTGCTTTACACGAAATCGCAACCTTCCTCGATAGCTTGCGTCGTACGCAATATCGAGTTTCACTAAACAACGATATGCTATTAAAATATTATTAAAACAAGCTGTTATGAATAGTAATAACCACTTTTCTAAATTTTATAAATTTTATTTTTCAAAATGTACTTCATTGATGGATTCAGAATATCAAAATTATCCTAGGGTGAAATTCTGGTATTTTTTTGAAGGCTTTAAATTTTTGATGAATAGTTAAGCCACTAAGTGGTAGTTAAAAAACTGAATTTATCATAAAACATAATTTTACCAGTTCTGTGAGTGTAATTTTGAAACTCCGAGAGACACAGTTAATATCAAGGACTAAAATGTGGTCTAATGAGATTAAAATAATTGTTGGTAAATAGTAACTTTTTACTTTTTACCACGGTTAAAAGTAAATAGGGTAATTAAGGGTAAAGATGATATTATTATTACCCTAACTGTAAAGACCCGTAAATTTCAAGGAAATTTTTTTCTTAATTTTCTTTGGAATTTTACAAGAACGCAGTTTCTGACGGCGCCTGGTTCCGAGGCCCGGTGTGCCCAGAATCATTTTCCGAAGTTTGGCTCGGGTACGTTCAGTGAACGGATGAGCGGGTTTTTCTAACTTTTGAACCGATGCCCGGAATCGAATTCTGAGGGCACCGATGAAATCGCAGCGCCGTTATTCGCTTAGAAATGCCTCTTCTGGAGTTGCGTTTGCTCGGGTGTGGTTTTTAATTTTCGGGCTTAAAGTTAGGAAATAAAATAATTTTGCGACAACTTTATTTTATTTCACTTAAGATGCTTGGAAGCCACTTGAAGCCACTTAAAGGCGGCTTGAACTGAGTTGAACTGGATAGGATGATATCCAGAAATATCCTACCCCCTTGGTAGGATATTTGCGAGGTGGGGCCCGCACGAGCCCCGCCGTTTCTTTCCGCTAGGAAACGCACCCGCGAAAACCCGTCTTAATGAAATTCAACTGACGCTTTTCTTAAAATCTTAACAGACCATTTAATTGGGCGGTTTATTTTGTGAATTAAATGGGTTGTTTCTTTTGTTGAATTAATTCAATGAATTGATGGATCGTTTCTTAACCAGTTTTCAAATTCGTTGGCGTAATAATAAAATAAGGCCAACGCTCGACCTCTGGTAACTTGCGCATTGAGATGATTTGAGAGGACCCTTGTATCTTCTTCGCCCTTGCGAAGAACGTGAAGAACACAAAGAACGCGAAGAACGCGAAGAACGCGAAGAACGCGAAAAACACCGAACCTGGAAATCGACGATGCTTCCGTCCGAGACGTTCTTCCCCGCTCCGATCTCCGATCACCGACCGTTGAGGTGAGTGATTTCAGATTTCCTCGCAAGGTTCTTTTCTTTTGGTTTTAAACACAGATTTAATTATTTATAATTTAAATCTATTTTTCTTGGTCCGTTGAGCTCTCCGACTCAACGCCGGATTCCGCAACGACGCGAAGCCTTCCCGCGACGACGCGACGATCCCCCTCTTCCGCGACGAGCTTTTCCGCGAAGAACGCCCGCGCACGACGATCAACGAGGTAGGGATTTATTTTGGAAATACCCCTCCTTATATTCCCGTGAACATTCTTTAAAAATTAAAGAACCAGAATCAAAGAAACAATTTTATTGTATTAAAATTGTTGGTTCATGTGTTGAACATTTTATTTTCTCCCGTTGATTATCTCTAACGCGGAGGGTTTGGGCCAAACGAACACGGCCCGACGACCCTTGGTCGTTCTTCGTTTTTACGGATTTTACGGGCAACGGCGGAAAGTTCCGCAATGGATGTTTGATGTTTTCGCAGTGAAGGACGAGTCCCGGGAGGAGCAACGGTGCAGACGGGAAGGAAAACGGCCCACCAGAGCGACTCCGGCGGCGGCACGGGTCGCCGGCGCGGCGGCGTCGGCGGCCGGAGGCGGCGGCGCCTGTGGACCCGCTCATATCTTGAGCTACGAACATCCGATTGACATGCTGTCAGCTTTGTTGAGTTCCTGTTTGTGAGACGGATCTTTTGGCTTACTCCGCTCGAGGATGGTATGTCGTCGGAGTGCGGTCAGGTTGGTTCGCTCACGAATCCAACCGGGCTCCTGGAACGAAAAAAGCCAATAACTCACAGACCGGGCGTCCGATTGACGCGTCGTCTGTCTCATTGCTTTCCTCTTGATGAGACGGAACATTTGGCGTCCTCCGCCCTAGTTTTGGATACAGATGGATAGTGGAAGGGTTGGATCGCACTGAAATCCAACCGGGCCCCTGGAACGGAAAAGCTGATATCTTTCAGACCAGACGTCCGTTTGACGAACCGTCAGCGGCGTTGGTGATCACGTTGAAAAACGGTCCCTATGAGTATACCCAATGAGTGTTCGGGGTATAGTTGAGTTACGGCCGGATTGGTTCGCACACGAAACCAACCGGGACCCTGGGACGAAAAGGCTAATAACTCACAGACCGGGCGTCCGATTGACATGTCGTCTGTTTCGTTGATACCCCTATGACGAGGTGGTCCTTTGAGATACTTCCTTGCGGTACTTTGTGATACATGGAGTATCGACCAGTAGCTCATGGGGCGGACCCTCCCAGAGACGAGCGGGCGGAGCACGGAGACCGTGTAGCTGACAGAGACCCGACGACTGCTGATCGAACGACTCGGTGTGTTGTAGAGGTGCGCTTGGTTGTAGCGGAACAAGGGGGCGCTTGGTTGTAGCGGCAGACCCACGACAGAGATGCACTTGGTTGTAGCGGCACATGGGAGCGCTTGGTTGTAGCGGCAGACCCACGAGAGAGGTGCGCTTGGTTGTAGCGGCACATGGGAGCGCATGGTTGTAGCGGCAGACCCGCGACAGAGGTGCGCTTGGTTGTAGCGGCACATGAGAGCACTTGGTTGTAGTGGCAGACCCACGACAGAGGTGCGCTTGGTTGTAGCGGCACATGGGAGCACTTGGTTGTAGCGGCAGACCCACGATAGAGGTGCGCTTGGTTGTAGCGGCACATGGGGGTGATTGGTGGTAGCAGCTGGCCCGCAATACTCGTTAGGTGGAGTACTACAGCAGTCTTAAGTTAGTGGGCAGTACCTCGGAGTTGTGACAGGACCACTGTATACTCCAGAGAGGGAGCTCTTCAACAGTTACGGTTTCGATGATGAAAATCCTGGTTTGAGCTGAGACTTTTGACCTTGTGTTTGCCTCATGATTGAGATGGGTTATTTGATAACTTAGGTATATGTATGGGCATATACCTAAGTAGAGGTTATCTGTTGAGATCTTCTTTGTGGTTATCCTTGTTGGATTTAGTGAGACCTTGAGGGTCTCAGGTTCCCTACTGAGTATCGTTATACTCACCCCTGCACGGGCTATGCCCGCACTACGTTTTTTTGGTTGCAGACGACGGACAACGTTGATCGTGGCTGAGGCTTCCAGAGCAGGACGGTACCTGGAGGTGGACCACTGGAAGGGACGTACTCGGAGCGGACGGTGGGACCCGAGGAGCATTGGAGCTATCTGTACCCACCCTTCAGGTGGAATTTCCAGTGGACAGCTCGGTGTAGCGGCTTTTACTTTACAGTTGTTGTTTTCCCTTTCGATTTGTACTTTACTTTCAGTTGGGTTTTTATACTGGCCCATTTACTTTTCCGCACTTCATTTGTACTCTATTTTTATGTAGTGTTTACTTTTCCACTTTCTTACTCTATGGTGGTTGTTTACTTTACAAAGGCAATGCCTTCCCTTTTTACCGGGATTTACGCCTTGGTGCTAGTCGTCAGCCCCTGGCCTATGGAAGGCGGGCTTGGGGTAGTCACGGCACGGGCCCTGAGGACGGGTCGTGACAAATTGGTATCAGAGGTGGTCGGTTCTACCGGGGACTCTGATCTTTTCTTCTATGTGAAGCAATAGTGTTTAGCGTATTGGGTGTGGTTATCAGTCCATGGAGTCTAGTGTTGGTACGGCGGCCGACGTATCCGTACACCAGGACCCTGACTTCTGATTTCCGACATAATGCACGAAAACATTGATTGCATGTGTGTTCAAGTTTTCTTTGTGATTACTTGTGCTAGCTCACCAGGTATACTGTCCTGACCGTGGTGCACCTGTTTCTTTCAGGATGGCCCCATGACGATAGGCAGCTAGGATTCCGAGAGTGGAGCGTGATGACATCCCACCGAGCGTCGAGGACTCGGTACAGGGCCATTTGACAGCTGAGGCACCGGCGGTACCTTTACCAGCCGAGCCCCCGATGCTTCCAGCGCTGATCGCTAACGATGCACGATGCCTCGGAGCTCTGAACGAGTTCCAGAGCCAGCGACCACCCAGGTTCCGTGGGGAGACGGACCCCCAGCCAGCCGAGGACTGGCTGGAGGCGGTCGTCCGAGTTTTCTGATTAGTGAGGACACCAGCAGACCTCATGGTGATCCTCGCAGCGAGTCTCCTGCACGCGGCAGCAGGCAGATGGTGGAGCTTGATGCTCCAGGTGCACGATGAGGCCTCCCTCATCTGGACGGACTTCGAGAGCCTCTTCCGCTCAGAGTTCGTCCCGGCCACCTCCGTGCGGTGTGCATTCAGGAGCTTCTTCAGCTGCGGCAGGGCAGCTTGACGGTAGCCCAATACGCGGCGAGGTTCACCGACCTTTCTCGCTACTCGACAGACATGGTACGGGACCCCTTCTTTCGGGCCCGGACCTTCGATCAGGGATTGAGACACGAGATCAGGGCATCGCTGATCTCCCTCAGCATCCCGACCCAGGCAGGAGTGCAAGAGCGAGCCCTTCTGATCGAGAGATTTCTGGCTGAGTCTACTGCGAGACCTACTGCAGGGCGGCAGGTGGCGGAGTCCTCGGCAGCAGGTAGCCGACGGATGACTCAGGGTTCCGGCAGACGACCTCGGGACACTGGCTCAGCAGTGCGGGGCACACAGCGCGAAGCCAGCCTTCCGAGAGGCAGGCAGTGCTACTCGTGCGGCGGTCAGGGCCACATGGCTCGTGACTGCCCGACCCGCCGTACCGAGGAGAAGCAGACGGTGGAGGGACACCCAGGCAGAGGCAGAGGGTCGACCGTGAAGGTCCGCAGGGAGGAGGCGGACGAGGCAGAGGAGCTGGCCGAGCAGCAGGTAGTGGGAGACGCTTTGAGGCTCTGCCACCACCACCACCAGGCGGTCCACCCCGACCACAGGGGACAGGAGGACATGGGAGAGCTCATCTTCAGGCAGTTGAGGCCTACGATCATGGGGCTCCAGGAGCAGATGGACAGGAGCGGGACTAGCTCCAGACCTGGAGACTTTTGTTCATGTTGCTTCTAGTTTTGTTGATGTATGTGTGTAGATGTTTGTGTCTTTGTACTTGAGCTGCAGTAATAAAAGACACATTTTCTTGTGGCATTTACTTCCCTGTCCTCTCTTGTGTTGTTACTAAGAGGTTCCAGTTTTGACTGTTGACTTGACCCTCACTTGTGAGACATCTACTGGAGGAGACCCAGTTACCACACACTGATGCCGACAGTGTGACTCAACCCTTGGAGGCGAGAGTAACGGTTGGATCTCTTGGTAGTAGTGTCGAGGCCTTACGACGTCATCCTTGGTATGGATTAGTATCATCCATGTCGGGATTGACCGTATTAGGCGAAGAACGTGGTTCATCCAGGGGATGAGACCAGATATCTCTTATCGGCAAGGAAGAAATCATGGTAGCTCTAGTGGGACCAGAGGTGGTCTGGGCCACGACAGAGAAGGTCCAGGTGAGCACATGGGAGCGGAAGGCTCAGATGCGTGCTCAGTACCGCCTTTGTATCCCTAGTTTGTGTTGAAGCTTTACGGGGACGTAAAGCCCTATGGTGGGAGTAATGTAAAGACCCGTAAATTTCAAGGAAATTTTTTTCTTAATTTTCTTTAAAATTTTACAAGAACGTAGTTTCTGATGGCGCCAGATTCCGAGGCCCGGTGTGCCCGGAATCATTTTCCGAAGTTTGGCTCGGGTACGTTCAGTGAACGGACGAGCGGGTTTTTCTAACTTTTGAACCGATGCAAAGAATCGAATTCTGAGGGCACCGATGAAATCGCAGCGCCGGTATTCGCTTAGGAACGCCTCTTCCGGAGTTGCGTTTGCTCGGGTGTGGTTTTTAATTTTTGGGCTTAAAGTTAAGAAATAAAATAATTTTGCGACAACTTTATTTTATTTCACTTAAGCCGCATGGAAGCCACTTGAAGCCACTTAAAGGCGGCTTGAACTGAGTTGAACCGGATAGGATGCTATCCAGAAATATCCTACCCCCTTGGTAGGATATTTGCGAGGTGGGGCCCGCACGAGCCCCGCCGTTTCTTTCCGCTACGAAACGCACCCGCGAAAACCCGTCTTAATGAAAGTCAACTGACGCATTTCTTAAAATCTTAACATACCGTTTAATTGGGCGGTTTATTTTGTGAATTAAATTGGTTGTTTCTTTCTTTGAATTAATTCAACGAATTGATGGATCATTTCTTAACCAGTTTTCAAATTCGTTGGAGTAATAATAAAATAAGGCCAACGCTCGACCTCTGGTTACTTGCGCATTGAGAAGATTTGAGAAGACCCTTGTATCTTCTTCTCCCTTGCGAAGAACGCGAAGAACGCGAAGAACGCGAAAAACGCCGAACCCGGAAATCGACGACGCTTCCGTCCGAGACGTTCTTCCCCACTCCGATCTCCGATCACCGACCGTTGAGGTGAGTGATTTCGGATTTCCTCGCAAGGTTCTGTTCTTTTGGTTTTAAACACAGATTTAATTATTTATAATTTAAATCTGTTGTTCTTGGTCCATTGAGATCGCCGACTCAACGCCGGATTCCGCGACGACGCGATGCCTTCCCGCGACGACGCGACGATCCCCCTCTTTCGCGACGAGCTTTTCCGCGAAGAACGCCCGCGCACGACGATCAACGAGGTAGGGATTTATTTTGGAAATACCCCTCCTTATATTCCCATGAACATTCTTTAAAAATTAATGAACTGGAATCAAAGAAACAATTTTATTTTATTAAAATTGTTGGTTCATGTGTTGAACATTTTATTTTCTCCCGTTGATTATCTCTAACGCGGAGGGTGCGGGCCAAACGAACACGGCCTGACGACCCTTCGTCGTTCTTCATTTTTACGGATTTGACGGGCAACGGCGGAAAGTGCCGCAACGGATGTTTGATGTTTTCGCAGTGAAGGACAAGTCCCGGGAGGAGCAACGACGCAGACGGGAAGGAAAACGGCCCACCGGAGCGACTCCGGAGGCCCACGGAAGCCGGCGGCGGTGCGGGTCGCCGGCGCGGCGGCGGCGGCGGCCGGAGGCGGCGGCGCCCGTGGACCCGCGGCCGCGCGGGTCTGGCGTGCCTGGGTGTCCAGGGCGACACCCCGCGGGTGTCCAGGGCGGCACCCCGCGGGTGTCGCGGAAGTCCAGGGCGGCACCCCGCGGGTGCCGCAGGGTTGTCACGCGATACCCCGCGGGTGTCCAGGGCGGCACCCCGTGGGTGCCGCGGGGTTGTCCCGCGACACCCCGCGGGTGTCCAGGGCGGCACCCCGCGGGTGCCGCAGGGTTGTCCCGCGTCACCCCGCGGGGGTCCAGGGCGACACCCCGCGGGTGTCGCGGGGCTGGCACGCGGCACCCCGCGGGTGTCCAGGGCGACACCCCGCGGGTGCCGCGGGGCTGGCACGCGGCACCCCACGGGTGTCCAGGGCGGCACCCCGTGGGTACCGCGGGGTTGTCACGCGGCGCGTCCGGCTGTCTGGCCGACACCCCGCGGGTGCCGCGGGGGTGTCACGCGGGGCGGCGGCTTTCCCCTGCGTCTGCCGCTCGGCCGAGCTGAGCCGGACCGGCCCTGGCCGGGCCGGGCCGGTCCAACCGGGTCGGACCTTACCCGGTTCGGGCCAACCAGGGGGGTCGGCCCGGGCCCGGACCCCCCCTCTTTGGACGGTTTTCGTTCAAACACCCGTAACATGAGCTATGGGCCTCCAAACGACTCGCCTTCAGCGGCGACGCGATCCTTGGATCAAGACGGTCGTTTCAGTCTATCACACTCAAGGTTTCAGAATACTTTGAGTTCGGCTGGGTTGGTTCGTACACGAAACCAACCGGGCCCTCGGAGCGGAAACGCTCATATCTTGAGCTAAGAACGTCCGATTGACATGCTGTCAGCTTTGTTGAGTTCCTCTTTGTGAGACGGATCTTTTGGCTTACTCCGCTCGAGGTTCGAATGTCGTCGGAGTGCGGTCGGGTTGGTTCGCTCGCGAATCCAACCGGGCTCCTGGAACGAAAAAGCCAATAACTCACATATCGGGCGTCCGATTGACGCGCCGTCTGTCTAGTTGCTTTCCACTTGATGAGACGGAACTTTTGGCATCCTCCGCCCTATTTTTGGATGCAGATGGATAGTGGCCGGGTTGGATCGCACTGAAATCCAACCGGGCCCCCTGGAACGGAAAAGCTGATATCTTTCAGACCAGACGTCCATTTGACGAACCGTTAGCGGCGTTGGTGATCACGTTGAAAAACGGTCCCTATGATTATACCCTATGAGTGTTCAGGGTATAGTTGAGTTACGTCCGGATTGGTTCGCACACGAAACCAACCGGGCCCCTGGGACGAAAAGGCTAATAACTCACAGACCGGGCGTCCGATTGACGTGCCGTCTATTGCATTGAGACCCCTATGACGAGGTGGTCCTTTGAGATACTTCCTTGCGAGACTTTGTGATACTTGGAGTATCGACCAGTAGCTCGTGTGGCGGACCCTCCCGGAGACGAGTGGGCGGAGCACGGAGACCGTGTAGCTGACTGAGACCCGACGACTGCTGATCGAACGACTCGGTGTGTTGTAGAGGTGCGCTTGGTTGTAGCGGAACAAGGGAGCGCTTGGTTGTAGCGGCAGACCCACGACAGAGGTGCGCTTGGTTGTAGCGGCGCATTGGAGCGCTTGTTTGTAGCGGCAGACCCACGAGAGAGGTGTGCTTGGTTGTAGCGGCACATGGGAGCGCTTGGTTGTAGCGGCAGACCCACGACAGAGGTGCGCTTGGTTGTAGCGGCACATGGGAGCGCATGGTTGTAGCGGAATACCCACGACAGAGGTGCGCTTGGTTGTAGCGGCACATGGGAGCGCTTGGTTGTAGCGGCAGACCCACGATAGAGGTGCGCTTGGTTGTAGCGGCACATGGGGGCGCTTGGTGGTAGTGGCTGGCCCGCAATACTCGTTAGGTGGAGTACTACAGCAGTCTTAAGTTAGTGGGCAGTACCTCAGAGTTGTGACAGGACCACTATACACTCCAGAGACGAAGCTCTTCAACAGTTACGGTTTCGATGATGAAAATCCTGGTTTGAGCTGAGACTTTTGACCTTGTGTTTGCCTCATGATTGAGATGGGTTACTTGATAACTTAGGTATATGTATGGGAATATACCTAAGTAGAGGTTATCTGTTGAGATCTTCTTTATGGTTATCCTTGTTGAATTTAGTGAGACCTTGAGGGTCTCAGGGTCCCTACTGAGTATCGTTATACTCACCCCTGCACGGGCTATGCCCGCACTACGTTGTGTTGGTTGCAGACGACGGACAGCGTTGATCGTGGCTGAGGCTTGCAGAGCAGGACGGTACCTGGAGGTGGACCACTGTGCGGGACGTACTCGGAGAGGACGGTGGGACCCGAGGAGCATTGCAGCTATCTGTACCCACCCTTCAGGTGGGATTTCTAGTGGACAACTCGGTGTAGCGGCTTTTACTTTACAGTTGTTGTTTTCCCTTTCGAGTTGTACTTTACTTTCAGTTGGGTTTTTATACTAGCCCATTTACTTTTCCGCACTTCATTTGTACTCTGTTTTTACGTAGTGTTTACTTTTCCGCTTGCTTACTCTGTGGTGGTTGTTTACTTTACAAAGGCAATGCCTTCCCTTTTTACCGGGATTTACGCCTTGGTGCTAGTCGTCAGCCCCTGGCCTATGGAAGGCGGGCTTGGGGTAGTCACGGCACGGGCCCCGAGGACGGGTCATGACACTAACACATGTCCTATTTCTATTGGATAAGTTTAATTCGACAAAAAACAAACTTAGGTATTAAATATGACCATTTAGGCCCACTTGGATTAGATTAGGACATTTATTATTAATTTATTTAAAAAATGGTTAAAATAGATTAAATCAAGGTTTATTAAGTAAATAATTTTTTATATGGGGTTATACATAAGATAAATTTGACTATAAATATTCATTAGAAATATAAAAAGATTTCCTACATAATAGTATTTTATTTGTAATTTTTAGACATTAAATAATTTAATTTATTTATGACACAAAGATGATGCAGTAATTATCTTATTAATGAAATATTGACATAATCAATGTTATAAACACCAAAATAAATGTAATTTGAGACTTTTTATGAATTACCCTAATTTTATAGGTTTATATGACATGTTAGTATTGATTTAATTAACTTGGTTCGAACTAATAATTCTGTTATGATTTCCACAAAAATCAATTACTAAATAGTGTCAAAATTGACATAAAATAGTTTTTAAAACAAATATTATATTATTAATTGTTATTTTATTCATAAAAATCTATGGTTCGGCAAAATTACTTATATAAGGTTATATGTATAAATAATAAACAACTTGGGGTTCGTTTGTCTACCTATAGTTTGTTTATTAACCTTATAGTATAAGAAAACAGGAAGACACGATAAAAGTTAAATTATCTAACTTAAAGTTAAATCTAATTGATAAGGTTAAAATTGATACCTAAACTTGTCTAAATTATATTGGATGAGAGGATTGAGACCCCTACGCACCTTATCTTCTAAATATATCAATTTGGAGCTATTAAAAACCAAATTTGACTTTATAATAAAATAATATTTTTAGTTATTCCAACGGTGCCCCTCTCCTCCCTTATAAAAGGGCACCTCCTCCCCTTCTTCCTCACACCACATTGAACCTTAAATCTCGACCAAACCCTGCCAATTCCTCCTTTACACTTCCCTAGAGACATCCTAGAGGTCCCGGTCTTCTTTAAAGTCCAATTTTAGTGCCTTAAAAGAAGGTCTTAAAGAAGGACTTCAAAGAAGAGGTAATGTCCGTTACCGATTCTTTTATCTTTATTTCCTCTTCCACTTCTTATTATTTAGTTGTTTCATTATGAAGTAATAACATAAGTATCACTCATATACTGATATGTTATTATAAGTATGAAACAACCCTATTTCACCATCTATCCATCCTACGGAAAATGAAATCACCGCGCGTGCGTACGTACGGAATACCGTCTCCACGTCGTGGTGTAATCTATTTTCCACCACCACCTTACTTGGATGGGTATAATGGTGTACATAATGACTATATATGACTATTATAATTTGATACTGATTATGAAATAGTATACATACACTCCAATACAATTCCACGATCATAGGAACGATATCATCACTCGTGTGTACGTACGGAATACCGTCTCCACGATGTGATGCGACTCGTTCTACATGATCTTCATTTAATAATGATTATATAAATGAATTGAATGAATTAATATGATATATATTACACTAATACCATTCTGTAAATGAGGTATCTATAACCTAAATATAATAATAAGAATTTATTCGACAAAACACGCATAAGAACAAAAAGTTATAAACACCCGAATAACAAGTAGCAATGAAATATTACTACTAAGAAGCTAAGAAAATGACCATATATGATATCATAAAAATAAGTATGATTCTGGAATAAGTCAATAACATTATTTAAATCCTTATACAGGAGGTTCAGACACTTACGAAGCAAAACGGACCTAAGTTACGGGAAATATCTCAATCTCATTTTTATCCGAGATTGTTTATACTTTAGTATTTACTGGGGTGTATTTTATCATCCAGATCCATGTTTCCTCAATATTTAATATTATTTTCATCCACCTACAATTATTTAAATCCAATTTTACCCTTCGGTGAGTTTTAGTAAAAGATATGAAAGGAATCTTTGGTTATTTTTCATACGAGGTACTTTTTGACTTTTCTGACAAAAGTACGAGAAGAATGTTTTTTTTAACTTACACGGAATGAATGGATTTTTGAAACATTATTTCCAAGAAGCATAATTTAAATGTTTTCAAGTTTATTTTTAATCAACTTCTTTTAGTTTAAAATTGTATGACATGTTAAGAAAGGAAAATTTTTTTGAAGTAGAAAGGATATTTTCCTCAAGAATGGGGTTCAAGTGTTTTATCAAAATTATTTTCCATATAAGATAATATAAGGTTATGTTTATATCCCTATTATTACATTTATTTGATTATGTTGTGATATAATTATTTTTATGAATTCCTTTTTCTTATATGAATTGTTTTATGATGTCATGATGTTTAAGATTCCCATTTTTATTACATGGGTTATGCAATGATGTATGGTTTATGATTTTGTGTCACACATAAGAATGGTATCATTATGAGATGCGTGGGACCTATATCTCCCTCCAATGCATTGGGTAAATATTTTATATCTCATGAGATATACATGGCTCGAATGGTAGGTTATACCGGTTCAGTGAAACAGGACTGAAATGAGGAGTGAACTCGGTTCAAAAATGGACTTTTTCCACTAAGATAGTCTTGGAAATGAGCCTTGACTAAAACGAAATGATTGTCTATGATTATGTGTGTATGACACAAAGTTTCATGTATTATGTTATGATTATTGTGATTACATTTCACTACCATGATTTATCCCATGTTATGAAATTATGATCTCTTTTGCAGGATAGGATTTCCAAAAGTTATGTGCTTATGTATATGATGTGATTGATATTTCTTTTTTTACCCTTACTGAGCATTTGAGCTCACCCTTTTGTATGTTTTCTTTCCCTAGGTCAGAAAGAAGGATATTAAGTAAAATATGCCAAAAGGGACTATAGATATGATGAAATAAATGGGAGACAGTGTATACGCTTTATGAACCAGTTGTTTATGTTTCCCAGTTTCTAAAGACACTATACCTATACGGTCCTTTCTTGGTTTTGTTATATGTTGTAATATGTATGCTTAAATTTTGAAGTATTAATAATGTATGTAAAGTATGGGTCATTATAGTTGGTATCAGAGGAAAGGTATAGTCAACCTTTGGAAACTAGGATGTGAAAGCCTTAGTAAGAACCCTAAGGATAAGTCTAAGCATAGAACACAATATTAGTGTTTTAGAAATGGTCATGAATAACCTAGGATAAGACCTTAAGTGTGAAATTTTATTCTTGATTATGTGGTTTTCCTATTATAATTACTGTTTCTCACACTATTCTTCTTGGTTTTAGTCAATGGCTGGAACACGAAGGAACCGTGTTAATGCGGAATGCGACGGGAAATGCAATGATTGTCCCCCTGAGCAACCAAACATTATGGGAGCTGGAATGAAAAATCTTGTAGCCATGCTCACACAACTTTCTCAAGCTATTAATCATGCAGGACTTCCAAACGATCAAAGGAAGGAGCAACATTCTGTTGAATCCTTCATGAGGAAGCGTCCACCTTCATTCAGCGAGTCTACTGATCTATTAGTTGCTGAACAATGGATTAGTACTTCTGAAAAGATATTTTCAGTTCTTCAATGTTCTGAACATGATAAAGTCATCCTAGTAGTGTATCGTTTGGAAGGAGATGTTGATCAATGGTGGAATCTTATTAAGAATACGAGGCAGAGGGATGAAATTGAGTCCATGGAATGGGACGAGTTCAAGAACTTATTTTTCAATAAGTACGTCCCTCGTATTCTCAGAACAAAGATGGAGAAAGAGTTTCTTGAACTGAAGCAGAAGTATGATGAATCTGTTGGTACCTATGAAGCAAATTTTACAACATTTTCAAGGTACGCTTCTGGTATTATTATCCAACCTGAGAGTAAGATCGATCGATTCTTTAGTGGCTTAAAACCAAGTCTTTGAAGGGCGTTAGCCATAAGAGACTTCAATAGCTACGCAGAAATCGTTCGATGTGCTCTCAAAGTTGAGATGGATATTGGAGTAACTGATCAGTCATATGGGTTTGATAAGAAGAGGAAAAAGGAATTCAAAGTAAAATCTAAAGAGCACACTGAAAAGAAGATGAGATTTCCCTTATGCTCAAAGTGTGGAAAGAAACAAGGAAGGAGTTGTCTTAAAGGGACAAGTAAATGTTTCAAATGTGGAAAGGAAGGTCATCAGGCATTTGAATGTCACAATGATGGGAAGAAGATGTATAATGATGCAAACAAAGGAAGGGATACACATAATGAACCTACTACACATCAATGTTTCAAGTGCAAGGAGATGGGACATTATGCCAATAAATGCCCTAATCCAAGGGTTGATGATGATGGTCGACATCAACAAACTCTTAAGGCTAAATACAATGGACAGTCACATGCAATTTCTATCAGCGATGTGGAGTACGATAACGATGTGGTGAAAGGTACACTTACCATCCACTCTAAAGTAGAAAATGTTTTATTTGATTCTGGATCCACCCACTCTTTTATTTCTGAAGAATTTTCTACGGGTATCACCATATTACCTCAACAATTAGATGTTGAGTTAGCTGTGACAACACCTAATGGCACAACAGTCACATCAAAAGTTTATAATTCTTCTCCGATCGAAGTTTGTGGGAAAGTGCTTCCTGCAAATCTTGTGATCCTTCCTATAGTGGAATTTGATGTGATTCTTAGCATGGATTGGATTTCTTTATATAGAACTCATATCAATTTCCAAAGAAGAGAAGTCACATTTAATATTCCAGATCAATCTATGATCGTCTATCAATGCAAGGATGAACATAACCTTCCAGTGGAAATTTCTTCCATCTTATGGGTCTTGATTCCACTAAATGAAGGTTATTTATCTCAAATGGTTAGTGAGAAACTCACGATTAATAATATGCCCATTGTACGAGAGTTTGATGATGTCTTTCCAGAGGAATTACCAGGACTTCCACCAAATCGTGAAGTTGAGTTCTCAATAGAACTCGTACCGGGTTCTTTGCCTATTTCAAAGACACCTTATATAATGGCCCCAATTGAGTTGTAGGAATTGAAGAAGCAACTCCAAGAGAATCTTGATAAGGGATTCATACGCCCTAGTGTGTCACCTTGGGGAGCACCTGTTCTATTTTTTAAGAAGAAATATGGATCAATGAGACTCTGCATTGATTATCGAGAACTTAACAAGATCACTATCAAGAACAAATATCCTCTCCCATGCATTGATGACTTATTTGACCAACTACGAGGATCTTAATACTTTTCCAAGATTGATCTTCATTTAGGGTATCATTAATTAAGGGTCAAAAGGGAGGATATACCAAAGATGGATTTCCGTACAAGGTATGGACACTATGAATTTATAGTGATGCCATTTGGTCTTACTAATGCCCCTGCTATCTTCATGGATCTGATAAGTAGAGTTTTTAGAGACTATCTTGATCAATTTGTGGTAGTCTTTATAGACGATATTCTTGTCTATTCAAAGAGCAAGGAAGAACATGAAGATCACTTGAGAATTATATTGATGACCCAGGGAAAGGATAAGCTTTATGCCAAATTTACCAGGTGTGAATTTTGGCTTCAAAAAGTTTCATTTTTGGGTCACAAAATCTCAAAAGAGGGGATATCAGTGGATCCAGAAAAAATAGAGGTTATCAAAAGATGGTCGAGACCAACAACAGTAACTGAGATCCAATGTTTTCTTGGTTTGGCTGGATATTATCAACATTTTTTGAAAGATTTTTCACGATTATCTAATCCACTCACCAAGTTGACTCGGAAAGGAGTTATGTTTGTCTGGACGGAAGAATGTGAAGTGAATTTCAAGGAGATGAAAATAAGGTTATCCAGTGCACCTGTTCTCACACTGCCGTGTAGTGGAGAAAGGTTTGTGATCTATAGTGATGCATCCAAGAAGGGATTGGGGTGTGTTCTTATGCAAAATGATATGGTGATAGCTTATGCCTCACGAAAGTTGAAAATCATTGACGAAAATTACCCAACACATGATTTGGAGTTAGTTGCGGTAATCTTTGCATTAAGGATTTGGAGGAATTACCATTATGGTGAAAGGTGTGATATTTATACTGATCATAAAAGTTTAATATTTTCACACAAAAGGAGCTGAATACGCGTCAAAGAAGCTGGTTGGAGCTGATTAAGGATTACGACTTCTCAATACATTACCACCCTGGGAAAGAAAACAAGGTGGCAGATGCATTAAGTCGACAAGACCATGCTAGTTTATCCATGATGAGGATCAGAAAAGATCCAATATATATGGATTTACAAAGGATGGATCTTGGAATTATAATGAAAGGGGAAAAATTGTATCTTTCTCAAATGAATGTTCAACCATGTATACATGTGAAGATTAAAGAGGCACAGAAAGAAGATGTCGAGTTACAAAAGAAGGTGAGAAATGTTCCTGAATTCAACCATGATTGTGATGGGATAATAAAGTTCAGGAATCGGGTTTGTGTTCCTCCCATCTCCGAATTAAAGAAGGAGTTGCTGGATTAGGCTCATAGTTCTTCATTCTCTATTCATCCTGGAAGCATGAATATGTATAGGGACCTGAAAGAGTACATCTGGTGGGATGGCATGAAAAGAGATATTGCTGAATATGTCTCTCGATGCTTGGTTTGTCAGAAAGTTAAAGCTGAGAGATAGAAGTCTAAGGGGATGTTACAACCATTACCCATACCCGAATGGAAATGTGAAAACATCACTATGGACTTTTTCACAGGACATCCTAAAACATCCAAAAGAAATAATGCTATCCGGGTCATAGTTGATCATCTTACCAAGTCTGAACACTTCATTGCTATTAGAGAGGATTTATCTCTGGATCAGATTTCCAGGATATATGTAAAGGAAGTGTTAAGATTGCATGGAGTATCACTTTCTATTATATCTGATCGGGATATGAGATTTACCTCGATGTTCTGGTGAATTCTTCATCATACTCTGGATACAGAGTTGTGTTTCAGCACTGCTTATCATCCTCAAACAAACGGTCAGTCTAAGAGAACAATTCAAACACTAGAAGATATGTTGAGAGCTTTCTCTATGGATTTCAAAGGTGGTTGGGATCAACACCTACCTTTGGTGGAATTTTCATATAATAATAGCTTTCACTCCAGTATTCAGATGGCTCCTTATGAAGCTCTCTATGGAAAGAAATGCAGGACTCTAACTTGCTGGGATGAAGTGTGGGAAAGAAAGCTATTAGGACCTGATCTCATTGATGAAATGGAAGAAAAGTTCAGATCTATTCAATAAAACATAAGAGCAGCTCAGAGTCGACAGAAACGTTATGCCGACAATTGAAAAAAGACCTAGAGTTTGAAGAGTGTGATAAAGTGTTCTTACGAATATCTCCGTGGAAGAGGGTTATGAGATTTGGAAAGAAGGGTAAGTTGAGCCCTAGATATATCGGTCCTTTCGAAATACTGGATCATGTTGGGAAGGTAGCTTACCGATTGGATCTTCCACTGAATCTCTCTCAAGTTCACGATGTGTTCCATGTATCTCTCCTGAGAAAGTACATACCTGATCCTTTACATGTACTCAGCTCAGAAGTTGTACCGCTGGAGCAAGATCTTTCTTATGAAGAACAACCAATAGAGATTCTGGATCGTAGAAAAAAATTCCTACGAAACAAGACCACTTGATTGGTGAAAGTCTTATGGAGGAACCACCAATTAGAAGAAGCTACATGGGAGCTTGAGGATATGATGAGGGAGAGGTATCCTCATCTGTTTGTTACAAAGTGATGAATTTCGAGGGAGAAATTCATTTTAAGGGGGGTAGAATGTAACACCCGAGACTTTTATGTTATATAAATCATCAAAGGAATCTTTTTCTACACAACACTTTCTTGGTTTTCTTTACACGAAATCGTGACCTTCCTCGATAGCTTGCGTCGTACGCAATACCGAGTTTCACTAAACAATGATATGCTATTAAAATATTATTAAAACTAGCCGTTATGAATAGTAATAACCAATTTTTGAAATTTTATAAATTTTATTTTTCAAAATGGACTTCATTTTTGGATTCAGAATATCGAAATTAGCCTGGGGTGAAATTTTGGTATTTTTCTACAAACTTTCAATTTTTGATGAATAGTGAAACCACTAAGTGGTAGATAAAAAACTGAATTTTTCATAAAACATAATTTTACCGCTTATGTGAGTAGAATTTCGAAAATCTGAGAGACACGGTTAATATCAAGGACTAAAATTCGGTTCAATGAGATGAAAATATTTTTTGGTGAATAGTAACTTTTTACTTTTTTACCACGGTTAAAAGTAAATAGGGTAATTAAGGGTAAAGATGATAATATTATTACCCTAACACATGTACTAATTCTATTGGATAAGTTTAATTCGACCAAAAACAAACTTAGGAATAAAATATGACCATTTAGGCCCACTTGGTTTAGATCAGGACATTTATTATTAATTTATTTAAAGAAGGGTTAAAATAGATAAAATCAAAGTTTAATAAGTAAATAATTTTTAATATGGGGTTATACATAATATAAATTCGACTATAAATATTCATTAGCAAGATAAAAGGATTTCCTACATAATGGTATTTTATTTGTAATTTTTAGATATTAAATAATTTAATTTATTTATGACACAAAGATGATGTAGTAATTATCATATTAAAGAAATATTGACATAATCAATGTTATAAACACCAAAATAAATGTAATTTGAGACTTTTTATGAATTCCACTAATTTTAGAGGTTAATATGACATGTTAGTGTTGATTTAATTAACTTGGTTCGAACTAATAATTCTGTTATGATTTCCACAAAAATCAATTACTAAATAGTGTCAAAATTGACATAAAACAGTTTTTAAAACAAATATTATATTAGTAATTGTTATATTATTCCTAAAAATCTAATATTAGGCCAAATGACATAGATAAGGTTATATATATTAATAATAAACAACTTGGGGTTCTTTTGGCTGCCTATAGTAAGTTTATTAACCTTATAGTATAAGAAAACAAGAAGACACGGTAAAATTTAAATTATCTAACTTAAAGTTAAATCTAAATGATAAGGTTAAAATTGATACCTAAACTTGTCTAAATTATATTGGATGAGAGGATCTCGACCTCTACCCACTGTATCTTCGAAATATATCAATTTGGAGCTATTAAAAACCGAATTTGACTTTATAATAAAATAATAGTTTTAGTTATTCCAAAGATGCCCCTCTCCTCCCTTATAAAAGGGAACCTCCTCCCCCTCTTCCTCACACCACATTGAGCCTTCCAGCTCTGCCATCCCCGGCCAGTTCCTCCTCTCCACTTCCCTAGAGACATCCTAGAGGTCCTAGTCTTCTTAAAGGACCAATTTTAGTGCCTTAAAAGAAGGTCTCAAAGAAGCACTTCAAAGAAGAGGTAATGTCCGTTACTGATTCTTTCATCTTTATTTCCTATTCCACTTCTTCTTATTTAGTTGTTTCATTATGAAGTAATAACATCAGTATCACTAATATACTGATATGTTATTATAAGTATGAAACAACCCTGTTTCACCATCTATCCATCCTACAGAAAAAGAAATCACCGCGCGTGCGTACGTACAGAATACCGTCTCCACGCCGTGGTGTAATCTATTTTCCACCACCACCTTACATGGATGGGTATAATGGTGTAAATAATGAATATATATGACTATTATAAAGTGATACTGATTCTGAAATACTATACATACACTCCAATACAATTCCACGATCATAGGAATGATATCATCACTCGTGCGTACGTACGGAATACCGTCTCCACGATGTGATGCGACTCATTCTACATGATATTAATTTCATAATGATTATATAAATTAATTGAATGAATAAATATGATATATATTACACTAATACCATTCTGGAAATGAGGTATCTATAACCTAAATATAATAATAAGAATTTATTCAACAAAACACGCATAAGAACAAAAAGTTATAAACACCCGAATAACAAGTAGCAATGAAATATTACAACTAAGAAGATAAGAAAATGACCATATATGATATCATAAAAATAATTATGATTCTGGAATAAGTCAATAACATTATTTAAATCATTATAAAGGAGGTTCAGACACTTATGAAGCAAAACGGACCTAAGGTAAGGGAAATATCACAATCTCATTTTTATCCGAGATTTTTTATACTTTAGTATTTACTAGGGTGTATTTTATCATCCACATCCTTGTTTCCTCAATATGTAATATTATTTCCATCAACCTAAAATTATTTAAATCCAATATTACCCTTTGGTGAGTTTTAGTAAAAGATATGAAAGGAATCTTTTTTCATTTTTCGTACGAGGTACTTTTTGACTTTTCCGACAAAAGTACAAGAAGAATGTTTTTTTAAATTATACGGCATGAATGGATTTTTAAAAAATTATTTCCAAGAAGATTCCTTTACAAGTTTTCAAGTTTATTTTTAATAAACTTCATTTAGTTTAAAATTGTTTTACATGTTAAGAAAGGAAAATGTTTTTGAAGTAGAAAGGATATTTTCCTCAAGAATGGGGTTCAAGTGTTTTATCAAAATTATTTTCCATATAGGATAATATAAGGTTCTGTTTCTATCCCTATTATTACATTGATTTGATTATGTTGTGATAGAATTATTTTTATGAATTCCTTTATCTTATATGAATTGTTTTATGATTCCATGATGTTTAATATTCCCATTTTTATTACATGGGTTATGCTATGATGTATGGTTTATAATTTTGTGGCACACATAAGAATGGTATCATTATGAGATGGGTGGGACCTATATCTCCCTCCAATGCATTGGGTAAAGGTTTTATATCTCATGAGATAGACATGGCTGGAACGGTAGGTTATATCAGTTCAGTGAACCAGGACTGAAACGAGGAGTGAACTCGGTTCAGAAATGGACTTTGTCCACTAAGATAGTCTTGTCAATAAGCCTTGACTAATAAGAAATGATTCTCTATGATTATGTGTGTATGCCACAAAGTTTCATGTTTTATGTTATGATTATTGTGATTAAATTTCACTACCATGATTTATCCCATGTTATGAAATTATGATCTCTTTTGCAGGATAATATTTCCAAAAGTTATGTGCTTATGTATATGATGTGATTGATATTTCTTTTGTTTACCCTTACTGAGCATTTGAGATCACCCTTTTGTATGTTTTCTTTCCACAGGTCAGGAAGAAGGTTATTAAGTAAGATATGCCAAAAGGGACTATAGATATGATGAAATAAATGGGAGACAGTGTAGATGCTTTATGAACTAGTTGTTTATGTTTCCCAGTTTCTAAAGACACTATACCTATACGGTCCTTTCGTGGTTTTATTATATGTTGTAATAGGTATGCTTCAATTTTGATGTATTAACAATGTATGTAATGTATGGGTCGTTATAACCGCACTATTTCCTGGTCCCATTTCATATTATACGGAAATGGATATCACCCACATTGAAGGCTATGAGTTTATGAATTACTAGAGTATTTTGGATTATTGACTGTGAACATGCATTCCATGAACATGGGGGCTGAACCCATTGACCAAGGTAGAAAAACAATGTTATGGATTAGATCGAACAACAAAAAAACTTTGTAAGGAACCCATATTATTGTTCCGCCGATATCTTAATAAATGAAATTTATGAAAATATCACATGAAAAAGGGAATCTAATTTCCATGATAGTGTGAGTTATTGTTTCTAAAATTTATGGGAAAATGATATGAAAAGGTTATTAATTATTCCAATCTTCTTTTTAGGAAAATTTCATACAGAATACGTTCCCTATATAGACTAATAGTCCTTATACAGAAAAAAAATTGTGGGTACTAATCCAAATTGGATGATGTTCATAGGGGAATACATAGCCTCAATTATTCAACATTCACATAATGATATTTATCATATAATATCTATATAATTTTATAAATTGATGTATTCGATCATTCCAAAATGGTGAGTTTGAGAATCTATTACCCATCAATGATGGTAAACCCCATTCTGAGTCCAAACAGTACGAAGAGTGTGACATTGAGGTATATAGGATGTGAAACCACAATTCAATTTTAATCTTCTAATTTTTGAAATTAAAAGGAAATGGTTGAATATCTATATTCCATCTACTTCAAATTATTCTTATTCCCCTGCAACAAAAGATAAAAAACTATCTTCTATTTTTTTCAACCCCCAAAAATCCACTCATCGCCTTCCAATGAGTTAGTGGGACATATTAATGAATTCTATTCCATTTAATGTGATATATATTTTCCATTGGGAAAGGGAAATCATTTTTACTGGGGATAGAAGCATACTTGTTCTTGAAATCGTTTTTTATGTGGATCACCCTTATCTACAAGAAGCCTATATCCCTTACAATGGAGCATAAATTAATGCACTCCAAGGAAAATTCATATATTTAGATAGATTAATAGAAATTATAGTACCACACAAAATTAAGATATAAGATAGATTTTATGGATCATATGGAACTGAAAAGGTAGATTATACAATTCAATATCAACATGATGACGCTCCTTTTTCTTCATAACTAATTCCTCAAAACCACCCCTCTTCAAGGGGAATATAAATAGAGATTCTAATAAAATAGGTGCATTGACCTAATAATTAAGTGATTACATTTTATTACTCAACTTAATTTTCATTCCCAGTCAGAGAAGTTATTATTGATATGTTGAATAAATGGGATGCTTGGAGGGGGAACTCATCAGTTGAAGAAATATGGGGTGCGATCTAGGAATATGAGATTGATCTTCCTGGTATGGGATTTTCAAGACCTCCAATAAAATTTAATTATCTTAACATCCAAATGAAATAAACTTGTATCTAGAGGATATGGATGAATAAATTCATTCTATCAAAGGTATGATTCATTAGTCGGATCAGGATCTAGACATAGTGGTCACAATAGTAATACGGGTCAATTGGGGTGAATATATAATATCATCTATTGTGTAAAATAAAATTTGAATCTTATTGTATTATATTAATAATTATACCATTACATCTCTCTTATCATCTATGGACGAAAGGGTTGAAATATCACTGATTCCTTCTCATGAATAAACAAAGGGTTCAACTTCAATTTTAATGGATTCTCCTAAGGATAGATTTTCACTGGATAAGCCTCTCCTTTGATGAATAAAATATGAAATAAGTTCCTACAGATCTGACAAGACTAGTACCACCCCTTTATCCACCTAATACATTACCTATGGAATTAGGTCCACTATAAATCAAGAGGCATAGGTGATTGAGGAATCTTCTCATTAACATCAGTTCTTGTAAAAAAAATATAATCATTTTATCATTCTTGTTTAATTTTCTTTCAATATTTCCTTTCCTATTAATAAATAAACTGTTTTAGGCGTTTAAGCATGATATACAATGCACTATGTTCTAACCAATTGGGTGTTTTGATCATATTTTCATATAGATTAGCATGCATTGGGAACACCAGTTATTGTTTAGTCTATGGTAAATGATGATTTAAGACCAACTGATACAACTACTGGAACTTGTGTTGAGGGAGATAATGGTCAATATTGAAGGTTGATTGACCATCCCCTAGATTGCAGAAAGGTGGTAGAAGCATAAACATATGTCCAATAAAAATTAAATTTAATAGTATATCCCAATTCAATAATGAACATTCATACATGATCTCTATCTATGAGTGACCAGATTAAGGGTATTTTGCTTTCTTAAAATGAAGCAATTGCACATGCCTCCCCATGAGAGCTTTCTTTTAAGGCTCATGGACAAACTGTAGGGGATGTACTTTGGATTCATGTGATTTGGGTGGTAATGAATTTGGTTTTTTATTAAAGAAGAATTGAATGTCAGTATCCCAAACATTTGGCCACCACATATTTCTTCTTACTAGGTATTGATTGTTGGACCCATGTTTCATGAGTATTGGTATTTGCATATGATGTCCTAGATACATCAAATTTATAACTACGTTAGTCGGCCCATTATTTAAAAATAATAAAGCCCTAGCACATGGATAATATTGATTATAAGACTTATTATTTTTATATGGACCCAATATATGTTCTTCCATATGAGATTGATTAAGATATATACCCATAGGCTCATGAAAATTTATGTTTTCCAATGTAAAAACTGTGGGCGAAAACAGGTAATTAGATTTCTCATATCCCATTATTAGAACTTACATTAATATTTCCCAAACTGCATAGATCTTTTTATGTACTTGGTTATGGGTCTTCTTTTACTCAACTATACATTCCATGTTGAATATGGTTGTTTCCATCCAATAGAGGTAGAGCTTGCAGTTGTCTCCAAATATAATTATGGTTACTACGATCCATTTTTCTACCAATAGAATTATTATTAAATATGAGGATTATGATAAATATAAGTTATTAATCCATCACAAAACACTTGTTAAGGAATGGATAAACTTGGTGGAATAGCCACATTATGTGAGTGATCAGTTGAATGAAGAAATAGATCAGTTTGGAAATGTACATAATGAAGACCAGTGGCCAGAAAAGGAGGAATTGAAATATGAGAAGCATTCAATTGAGATGTTGTTTTTATAGTAATAAAATTATGAGGCACTGGCTATATCATTATCATATCTATACTGTGTAGTAGAATAATCTAATCATGTTATGGTTGAACATGTTGAATATGTTGAATAAGATTTTGAAGCGTATAATATCATATTTATGGATAGACTTCAAGTGGTTTGTTATTTTCTAATATCTCAATTTAAAAATGAAAAGGTTATTAACATCAATTATCTTTATCTTGTTCTTGTTTTACTATGAAAAATTAATTGAAAGACTTGAGATGACTCTTTCACAGAATGCCCATGTATTAATGTCTTTAAAATGAAATAATGGGAAAATGAGTTTTCGTTAAATTTGGTTGTGTAGGTACTTTGATGAAAAAACAAATAAATTATTTTAGGATGAACAACATTTACTAATATTTGTGATAATAAATATCTAATATTGGGTTCCACATCTAAAAATATTAAACTCCCTACATAGATCTTAACCACTTATATAGACACACCACCAAACCTGGTCACAACATTGATTGATCTTCAATCAAATTCAACCACTAAAATGAAATGTACTACACGATTCAATGGATAAGTGGATATCTGTATACATATTAAAATGAAAAACCCCACCAAGTGATCATACTACCCCGAACGTCTCACTATGTCACACAAAAATAAATTAGATGGAGGTAAATGATTGATGTGAATAAAATATCAGGTCTAGGCATGACACCCATGACTAATGAATACTAGAGAACAAATGATACCCCTATATAGATCATGTTATTATATAGGGTATAATTTATTCATATTTTATCCTAGTATGGGAATTGAATAATGTGAGCCGCAAAAATTAGAACTAGGTGTCTTTTCTTCGATCTATCGCTCATATATGTAATTGAAAATATATAATAGACCACAATTCATGTAGTTTAAGGCTGTGATCCAAGGACAGTGATGTTATATATTTGTGGGAAATGTGATGAGTGAAATGTCATAATGTTTAATGTATCATGGTGTGGAATTGGGTCATAAATATTAATTTCATTATGACATGGACATGGGCTATATATTTTAATGTCTTGCTACATGGATGAATGATTGTTTCTATGAGTTTCATAGGGGTTTTACCAAAATATTAATTATTTTTCCTTAAATGGTGATCTGATTAAGAATAATACCTAATTCTTTAGGTATTATGATGTAATTATGTATGATTTAATCTTATAGATTTTGACTTTGAAATAGTGTATTTGGGAAAATATCGAAGAAATTACCACAGACTCTATTTGAAATAAAACATCCATTATAAAATTATTTATCTATGTGAATATAAAACATGTCTTACCAAAGAAATAATTTTATTATGATTTATAGGTATTTAAATGTATACTTATGAATATCAATGAAGGGGATTTTATATATAGTAAAAAATATTTTTTCCTCAATAATATGGCATTATATTATAATCTATTAATGTAATGTTATGGTGATCAAGATTATTTTAGAATTGGGGTTTGATTTTTGTATATATGGATCTTGAGTTTGTAATAATTATTTATTATCAATACCACTGTATAATGGGATGAATTGTTTACTATGGGAGTCCGACCCATATGTTGGGGCTGGTTTGTTGTTTTTGACATGGTTGGTCCTGAAGACATAATGTCTTGGAATCATTATGTATTCCATGAGGATTGAAATAAAGCCACATGTAGTTCTCAAAAAAATACAAATAATGTCCATGACCCTTGTTCGAAAGGTCACTTATAGAATAAAGACTCTCTAAACTTAATGAAATGTTCTTTTAAGTAGGGGGTATTTTGAATAGGATGACAAAAATTGGGTGAGAATCCATAATAAACCCGCCAATAAAGATAAAACTAATACATATTATATTAGTGGAATTTTTATATTGCTTAAGGGACATGATGTAGGGTTTTTTAATCCCTATGTATCTCGTCTGGGTGAGTATCATACAATATATAGTTAATAGATGGAGTGGTTGTGGGAGAGAAATTCCAAGGATAATTGTTTGTTCAAAGTAAGGAATGTAATGTTTTTGGGTTTTATGTGGTGAAAAAAGGACATGCAATATTCTAATTAATATCTTTCATCTAAGAACATGTTAAAACTCACGTGAAGCGATTCAACTTAAACATTTCATTCATTTCATTATGAATAATCCAGATCTTTTTTTATAAGACCAATGTGATAAAAAGGTTGTGGAAATGGATTCATTAATCTCACAGTAGTGAGTTAATGAAATGACATGGGATTTATGTGTCATGTGGGTTATGATAGGATATAGGATACATGGATCTCTATGTATATTTTCCAGTAAAGAATCATGATTTATATAGTTCTTGGGAACAATGTAGTTTTGAGATCATACTAAATGGTTGAATGTTACATGATGTTATGGAAATAATGATTAATATAAGGATTAACAGGTTATAGATGTTTCCAAATTATTAGGATGTGATTAATGAATTTGTATACTAAAATATTGGGAATTCTTCGTTTAGGATATGTCATATGGGATTTTTTTACATGGAATGATACTAGATCATGTTCTAAAAATATTTTATGTACTAATTTTGTTGAGGCATATAAAGATAGAGGTAGTTATTACAACAGATTAAAAATAACCTACTTGATTGCCTTTTTATGGGAGACTTATATAGATGAAAAATGGGGTATATTTTATATGGTCGTAATATGGGTTTCTATAAAAATATATAAGTTGATCAATTATGGAAAATAAATTCTTATTTGATTAGTATTTTTCCTATGAAAAGGAGTATGATGTATGGAAGGAATGTTTCTGAGATAAAAGGAATCATTTGAACCTCTATAGGATATTTGGTATAATTTATCCCTAATAAATATTTAAATTCAAACATGGGAGGGGTTATTTCAATTTATTTTTTGAAGGAAATACCACCTGGGGTTTGATTAACACATCATAAACAATTTATAAGAGAATCAAGACACATATATTTCTTGTAATAAATAGTTTTGTGTTGGTTTGACATATACACAGGGAGTGGGGATATTTTAATGTTTTGTCAAGAACCATTTTTCGAGATCTAGATATCATTATGTATCCTCTAACAAAAGGAATGAAGATAAAACTCTCTCTAGAATGTTGTTTTGGAGGGTGATCTATACTAAGGATCATGATTCATTCCTGAAAAGATAACAATGATGTGCAATTTAATTTTTTACAACATGGATGATAACCATGCAGTTTAACTCTATAAGACCATGAATATGGTTTTATTCATCACATATTTGTCATATGGGTAATCAATAATTTGTATGAGGTAATTCATAAAGTTAAATATCAATTGATAAGGATGATTATTGGAGATTACACTAAAAGCGGAGACTCATATGATCATGTTGGTCCGATATCACCATATAAATTGATATTTTTATTGCTGAATATATTCCATAGCACAGAAATAGAATGTCTAGGTGTCACTATGTGTCCCATGTGGATGGTAATAGATCCACAATTAGTTCAATAAATGATGGGAGATATAAGACCCAAACCAATGGTTATTATCCATTCATGTATGGATTGAAATTTTTTGTAGTGTAATTTTATACAACAAGAAGGAATTATGTTCCTATTGAGGTCATACAAAATGGGAAAGGGATACAATTCAGTTTATTGTTTTGAAGTAATGAAAATATATGATCCTTTTGAAATCAAGAAAATATGACAAATTATTCCATTTAATTTTACATCATATGATATGGATAGTTTATGTTCCTTTTCTGGTTATTAAAATAGGACCAATGGTGATATGTATTTTTAGATCATACAAAAAGGATAAAGATAAACATTATTGTTTAAAATTTTTTGATCATGATGATACCCATGATGTTTAAAATCATATGAATATGAGGAAATATTTTGGGTAGACACCTATATAGGAGACAAATGTTTATATAATCACATGATATATTTCATAAAAAATGATGTATTGGTATTAGTATAGGGCATTATACATGCATTATGATTAACAATAAATCTCCATTTGAGTGGACCATGCATATTGAATAAGGTCCCTTGAACATTGGTTAATGATTTGGAGGATTCTACTACGGTTTCATTAGGGTTCTAATAACTATTTCCATCAATTCTATAAGGAACATGTGTGGTTTAGAATTTTTATTAAAGGCTCGTGGTATTTGATTATGATATATTTCAAAGTGATTTATTCTATACATTATACTCTCATCAAGTTTCTCTAACTGATCATAAGACAATTAAGATTGTTCAAAATCTATAATTCATCCATATATATATATATAGTTGGGTAAATTTAACCATGATGGGAAAAAACTTCTTCTCTGTAAACTATAAAATATAGGGATTCCTATGTAGCTGTGCGGGATGTTGTTTGGTAGGCCGAAAAGGCCAACTGAATCTTGTCTAACCAATATTTATTTTCTCTACAATAATTTTCTATATAATGTTTTATTTTTTTGTTGAAATCATTTTTATTTTAATTTTATACCACATTATAGATGGAATAATGGTTTTATTTGATTTTTTTCTCTTGGTACAACTTTTTAATTTTCAAGAACAAATGTTTGTTTAGTTTTCTCTATGTATTTTGTGAGGGTCAATAAATCTATTAAAAATATTTTAATTCATTTAATTGATCACACTTTTGGTTATGACTTTTATGATATGTATTAAATTATCCTAATAAGATAATAAGTTATTAGTAGTAATGATATAATTGAACTGCTTGTCTTTATCTTATTTTTATGGCCAGAAAAAATACATCCACAATACAAAGAATGTCCATGAGTATTTAGATCTTTATAAAACCTATGGGGGTTCATGGGTGATGTTTAAAATCATTTTGTAGGAATTAAACTTGTTGAATTTTATGTACAATCCAATGTCAATGAAGACCATAAATTTCTAAGCCTCGTGATTTGGGGAGAATGCTTGGTTCCTGGATGATGTGAACCATAAGAATCAACAAGATCTTCATCCACTAGGTCAATCACCTCCTTTCCCAAAATACATATGATTATAATTCCATAGAATAATTTCCTATCAATAACTTTTTAATAACTCGTGCAATTATAAAATATGAAGTTTACTCCAACTCATCAAATCTATAATTTTCCATCTATTTCTGGTTGAAGGGAACCATTTTTGGCATAATCCACATTGGGTGTCCTCCCTATTATCACCATTATATAGTTCAGGGGTAGAATTTATCTCATTGTTGTCTTACATTCCACCTTCAGAAAAGTGAAATAATTTCCTATGATGGATGATGATAATGATTATTTCATACTGATCTAGATTTACCAAGGCTGTAATAACATTTTATAACACCTTCACCAGAGCATTGTTTCAACAATACAAATGCCATAGTATCGGAATGTGGGGGAATTATCACTTAAAACCATGAACATAATTAATTTTTTGAATCAAGTCCTCCTCTTTGATACCATAATCAGAATTGATCTACCCAATTACCTACTCAAAATCACTTTTGATTCTCAAATAATTCACATGTATTTGTAATTACTATTCTAATCCTCAAATGAGGGCTTCGTATTTGGACTCATTTATTGTAGATACTTAGGATAATGTAAACGAATAAGGTTAAACTACGAATTTTTTGAAATTTGAATGCTTCCCAACCTCACACATTTGAGCTTAGGGTCTTCTAATATCATTGTCCTTATGGATTCAACATCCATTTACTTTTAAAATATTTAGGTAGAATCTGGAATATAAATTTTTTCATCATCTAGAGGATTGGAAATACATATTACATCTTACACAAATGGAAGTTTTTTTAGATATTTGATATGTTTTGTCCTTTTATATTCTTATTTGGAATGTTCCATATCTGGAACTATTGTACAATGACTGCTCATCATATTGAATTCCCAATCATCATGGGACGATGGCGGATATATTTGAGTGGGTAAATATGAGATATCCGATTGATCTCAGGGATCTATTGGTATTTCACAAATTTTTAAATTGATAAAATGAATTCCAAATAGTTTATCTCAAAATCTAAATTTTGAGTCCCAAGGATGAGCATTGTTAAAATTAAATAGTAAAGGATCTTCCCACTACTAGTATCATTTTTTTTGAATGTACGTCACCTACTGATTATTTTTGTACTATAACAAATGGGATGAGTAACATTACTTCAGCATGAGGCATCATCACTGGTAGAATCAAGATATTATTGTTGAGGATATCTAACAATTCTTCGAAGTCATAATTCAATAAAAAAACCATTTTCATCATTATATTGGTGAAGGGAAAACATATTCATACAAGGTTGGATATAATGTATTAAAGGTAATTTTGGTTTACATTAAATCCTCTTAAATATTTTTGATTCAAAGTATGCAATTGACCTATATTTTCCTCATCCTTCTCAGTGTCAATATTGATTCCATGATAGAATATGGGGACATTATGAAATTTTTGTGATGAAAAACCAAAATCAAATTTTATGGGATGCATATTCCCCGTCTTTTTTCAGTTTTTTTCATTGTATAATTTTAAATTGGAACGGAGATTCAATTTATTGTTATATAAAAATAGAATCATTAATTTAATATTCTATTTTTGTCCCACATACTAAATTGATGATGAGTTTCATTGAATCTTATTATTCGAAGACATTGTTAATTAATCCAAATGAATCACATAATATAAGAACAATTAATTGGGTGCATGAAGGAAGTGTATTAAACATCTTATGTTTCCATTCAGATTTGATTATAACCTAAATATATATCCAATAATGAAATGTATTGATATCAATTTTTTTAATAAATCATTAGTTTTTTAATCAGAAATATGATGTAATATTTTGGAAAATGCTTTTTGAGGTTGCTAAAATTAATGCAAACCAAGATTTTACCATTCCATTTCATGATAGGAAATTTGTTGGTTAGAAACATTAAGTATTAGATAGACCAAATGAATTTGGAATTATTGAGTTTATAATTTTTGGATTTTACCATAGAGGAATGAGTTAGATGTGTCCTTATGGATGCCTTTTGGTAGGAATGATTTTTTTCCGGTATACATTGTTAATGGTTAGACAAATTGTCATCATGTCATAAAATATCACTATCATTCCATTAAAAAAAGTCCGGTTTTTTCATAAAAATTTATTCAAATTTCATATCCATCAAGGTGAATGATTGAGAACATCAAAATCTATCATAGATTCCCTTATATACCCATATTCATCTAACAAAGTTCATCCATATTGGTAGATACTCTATTTTTAATTGATGGAGGTGAGGTTTTATGTATTTATCCTCTTATCTTTATATTTATTGTCCCCCACTTCCATTTTTGGATCGATGAGATATTATGGGGATTCATTATGGTTTGGGGAATGGTTAGTGACCTAGGATATAAAATCTAATAAATATGTCATGACTTAGTTAGGTTAAATGTACAAATTAATGTCTAGAGGATGTTATGTAGATATGGTTGGAGAGATTTCATTCTACAGATTCCATCCACTAGAGGATTCAATGATTCGTTAAAAACCAATAAATTTAAATGACATTAATGATTTCAAGATAACCATAGTGTATGTCTCTAAATATGAACAAATATCATTGACCTAACTAAATTGTATCACAAATTTATCACATTCATCTCGGAATTTATTAGCATTGGTAATTTCCAAAAAATTTAGAGTGCTACTGCAATAGATAACATAATTTATGGGTTGATTCCATTTATTTGTGGAATCCAGAATCAATATATTAATATTTAAAATATTTTAATAGTGATATTTCACCATGTAATGTCCATATATATTAATTGATACAATATTTTATGCATTCATTATATGATTAAGGGATAATTGCACTATAGTGCAACCGAGGTTCTACTAGAATGAATGTGATGGTTGTATATTATTGGATGACCTTTAATTAAGAATATTATAACATATCTCCAAAATGTATTTTCAACAAAATGAGGCTAAAAAATTTCTTCAGTCTCTTACAATAAACCTATAATTTTTAGACAATTATCTAAAAACAAGTTTTCTGTATTCAATTCGATGAAGCATTCAAACATGTATATTGTTGAACACGAGTCCCTATCAATTAATGAATAATGAATTTCAATGTCATCTAATCTACGAGATAAGTATAGGGTATATATTTGTCCCTATATAACATCATCCATGTCTAAATTGGTGAGATATATAACTACATGACATTCTATAGGATCAACCACTACATTATATATCTCAGTGGTCGAAACATCACCATTGGAATATTTAGGTCATAGAAGATACAATAATTGTTCTTCGCATAAATTCTTTAAAAATAGTAGAGAATAAATAATAGAATAATTAGTAAAAAATATGACCATTTTCTTCAGATTATTAATCCTTTGTGTAAAATTTCTATGTTTTTATATAGGTATAAATTCCCTAAGATAATGTTTCGGAGCTAACATGCCAAGGGAATAATCCTTATCATTATGAGAAGACGTGGATGACTATTTAATATTGATATAATAGATCTTATTTGGAATACCAAGTTTCTTGGGATAGTCTGGTTATCATACATTCCTCAATAAATCTCCAATGATGATTGGTTGGGAAAATATTTCGCATTTGTTGATATATTTTTATGCCCTCCATTTTTTTTAAAATAGTTTCCTTATAGGTTTAAGATACGAAAATAGATTTATAAGTTATGTGGTCATATTATGTTATTTAGTCATAGTTATGCCTCCCTATGTCTCCTCTTCTTCTGAGAGATTGATCCATGTCTCTCCATTTGAGTGTTGGAATATTGGTTTTATAATAACACTTATCGTCACAAAACTGTTCTATTATATTAATGGAATTAGTTGATCCAAATATTAATTATTCATAAAATTTGGACACTATTTTATTACTTGAAGCTCATTGTACGGTTTGGTGTGGAGGCACACATAATACCATTTGGTAGTATGGTACCCATTCAGTTGATTACTGATTCATGAAGTTTGAGGAAATTATTTCCATATTTGGTATTATTCCTTGTTCATCATCTATCATTTCTTTCCCACCTTCCTGACCATGGAATCTCATAAATGAGTGGACTGTTGAGGGATGAGTATTCAGAATAGTTGGTTTCACCACAGTGGATGAAACATGAAAAATTTTGTTGTTTCAAATATGAATTGATAATATCATGAGTTTTCATGTAAATATTTTTAATAATCCAATCACTATAAAATTTTTTTTCTATACCAAGGCTTTATTCTATTCATATTCATATTTTTTGCATGGTTGTGAAAAAAACACTACTTATACGGATGGTCTACCCAATTTTACCTCACCAAATTCAATCATATTATTTTAAGATATATTTAAAAAAAATTGGGCCCCAGATATTTTGAATGAACATTCTATGAATGGGAAATAATTTTGGATATTTTCAGGACTGGCATGATTAGCTCTTCATAGCACTGGATGTGATAGGAAGTTCTTTTCAAGGGATGGTGTGAAATAGATTGGAACATGATCATCTTAGATTGAGTAGGATATATTCTTATTATCGTCAAACAAAATTCATTAAACCTCCATCCTTTCATCCATAAATGGTTTTTTAATTGTTTCTACCCTGTAGGGGTTGCTTCCTGATTTGTCATAGGATTTATTGTAGGAGCTAGTAAAGGAGAAGGATTTCGGGTGATGGTTGGTGTGTTTTCTTTTCATGTCCCCTTTTTATGGGATACTAATTATGGTTTTCATTTTTCTCTATCTCACATAGTTGACACATCCAATATTAGTATAACTACATAAATTTCTCACAACAAACCTATGTAATTGTCTTGAATGAGTGGGGTAAGAAACTCAACAATGAGGATTCCTATTAAAGGACCCATGAAATAGTCCAAATGAATTTAAATATTATAGGAGTATGTTTGACCCTTCCATTTTGCTATATATTCTAATACATTATCATTTTCAATCAGTTTTTAGTTTTAGAGGTACAATATTGATGTGTATTGAACCACTAAGATGAATTTTTAATGAAATTGTTAGTGTAGATCTTACCATTTATTGATCGACCCCAGAGGAAAAATAGTGTTACACATGAAGGTTGGTCCCTACATGGTTTATATAAAAACCAATATATTGTAGGCTTATTATTGAAAATATTTATATTCATGGGGATACATATAATTACAAGATGTTAAGGATATTGTTCGGGATCTCCCTATCAATCAATTATGTTGGATGATTGTCACATAAACTTATTTACTGTGTGGAATTCCTTTCAGCTAAAATGGTTCACATTATCCATTATAGGTTTTAGTTAGAATGATAATGAATCTGTAGTATGAGAATCTCTTGTAGGAATTTCCAACATATTATGGGGTAGATCATGGGGAAGAATAAGATGATCTAAAAGTGGATTTACTATTTAGAGTTTTTCTTGAGTTAGATGGTTTCAACTGACTAAAATTACTCTAATTTTATATATATTAGTGGGGAATTTCTGTATTGGACTATCACTAGTTCCAAGTGGAGTAGTTTGAATGATCCTATATTGAGAGGATATTGGGAATATATTTCTACCTTTATGATGTGGGAAATTAGAATCTGTTGGAAGAACATTACATGTTGGAATATTACCACAGAGTAGTTTGGAATTAGGTAACATCAATTATCTAATTTATGTCTCATATTAATGTATTGTTTCCTTCAGTTTGATGGTTTTGATACCCATAAGTAAGAAGAGGAATTTAACCACATACTAACAATTTTGTGGTATGATTCCTTTAATGGCGGTTGAAATTGTTTATTGGAAGGGTGTACTAATTCTTTTGAAATAATTTTATTTATAAAACAAAATACTTATTTTTTGTTTTAGTGTAGAAAATATCCATAATTGATATATGATCCGCTTGTTCTCCCACATTGGTATTATTTTATGGGGTATTATCTGATTTGTTGATGATTTCTACTATTGTAAATTACATTTCAGACTTTTCTTGAGTCTTACAATAGTTGGAGAGTTTATTTCTATGAGAGAAAATAACAAAATATTTTTTATTCTTGTCATTATTTTTTTTCAAAATAGTTATTTTCTTTATCTGGTGGCATGGTGATCTCATCATTTCTTGAAATGGTATCTTTAATGTCTTTTAGTGATGGGTGGCCTATAGGGAACCTCAAAATGTTTTTTTTTCGAAAATATTGAAGAATTAAATATATAACTAAAACTGATAAACCGGGATGATTAATTTTCAATAAAATCCCCAAATAGTGAAATTAGTTTTATTCATTTAGGTTTATGTTAAAACATCACCATACCAAAAGGGTATGGGTCCCCCTTTTACACTTTTATAATGTCTTCATCCTAATTTGTTTGCCTCAAATGAGTCCTGAAAGTTCCCCCAGCCCAACATACAGGGTTTTCTCTTATACCTCCACAAATTAAATTTTCATGTTTGTACATATGGATTTACAAAGGTTTTTATGGACTTGTGTGGGATTCATAACAATACTATCCCCTGAGACAAAATCATCCAAATAAATTTCTGACATTTTCTCTATCTAATAATTTTCATCACTTAAGAAGGAGGCTTCGTTGATATTTTTAGATTCATGATAAAATATTCCTTCAATGGATTTTGATATTCTAGATCACCATCATTGAGATCTAATATTGGCCACATATTTCTGATAATATCATATCTGTTGCATAGAGTTTGTTTCTTGAAACCTTCTTAATAAGTGATATTAAAATATTTCAACATTGGAGGGATTTTCAGATCATGGGGGTGAAATGAAACACCCCTTAATCACCCATCCACATATATGGACATAAGATTCGATATTGGATAATAGTTAATGTAGACCTTTAAATTAATTGAGACGTGTGTAGTAAAGGGATTATTTCTTCTCTCCCAAATTATAGATTTATGTAGCTGGATGTTCACTCTATCAATGTGGAGGCTCATCTCATATATTATATTTAGGTGATTTGGGTTTTCATTTTAGGTAAATACATTTTTTCAAAATAATTTTAGTTGATTTGTTTAAAAAAATCTAATGCACACATTCTTCATGTAATGCCTTTGGAAGGTTGAATTGGGGATTGGATTAAGGCTAGAACATGATGGTTATATTTCCCTTTTATAATTGTATCCTCAAGGGAAATATTTATTCCATGAATTTTCTTATGATTTTCCTCTACCCAATATGCCTAAATTGGAAATTACACCATTTAATTAATATAAAAACCATGTTCGTAGAGGATTTAATATACTTTATAATATTTTGAGTATTATATGGAGGTTTTGGTGACAATAATTTCTCTCGATGCCTTCTAGTTGAGAAATAATATCACTTTTCAATGATGATACATTAAGCATTACAGACCCCAATTTATTAAAAAACCTACAATTGGAGGGAATTATAAATATTATTACCTTGATAATGAAATTTAATTTTTGTTTATAGAGGACTTTCACAGTGATACTCATTATTTAGAAGTTGAACAACATGGATTTATATCCTAATCCATGTATAAATTTGATTTTGTATACTAAAGGGGTAACATAATATAAAATACTATCATGGTAAATAACTTCTTTATAAGTGATATTTTTTTAATTTGGACAGCTTCCACGATACTCATCATGATATGGGATATCAAGATTGATCATTTATTGATCATGATGTAATAATTCGTAGACAGATGTATGGGGAGGACCTTTAAAACTTCTTGAATTCAGATTGTGTGAGGGTATTTGAAATTACCCTTATACTGTGTGTGATTTAGTGATGGCATATAAATGTCTTCAGATTTCATAGATAGATGTTTAAGGGACTCTAGAACACTAACATTCGGTAGATCATGGCTACTGTCCAACACATTATTTCCCAATCATCCATGGAGAAAATAATTTTTAGATGTATTATTTTGGGTGATTAGAGATATCTACTATGATAGATGAATTTAATATTCGAAAACCTATGTGATTATTTCTTGTTTCTATTCCATAATTTATGTTAGATTTTAAGAATTTTGGCAAGGATGTAATCCTTCCAAGGAGTGGCCACTAGAGTAAGCCAGTGGCCTCCAATTGGAATTTTTATATGGACTCCATTCAATTTTACATTTTTCCTAGTATATAAACAAGACATATCTAGGGGACCGAGAATATGTGTCTGTTTATGGTGACTCTAAAATAATTCTACTGAGTCACTTCAAATTTAGATGTGGGGATGTGTTTCCACGACTCGTTCTATAATTATATCATTGAATACCTTTTGAATGTGGATGAAGATAGACACATCTTCTTCAATCATCATCATGATATAATGATTTACATATTGTAGTCGAACAGGAACATATTCATTTTATATAGATTGGGAAGAGATATATTCCTTTTTTTCCTCTATTTTATCAGGATATTATGACAATAATCATGTTGAAATTTACCTATTTAGTCATCAAACTATTTGTATCTAGGATATTTTTTACTAATTCTCTTGGTGTCTCTAATATATTCTAGTGAATTGATGGATGAATGCATGGTATGGACCTACTCAGGATTTTCCACCATATTTCGTTTTAGATATTAATTGGATAGTGTTTAACAATGTAGTACGACATGGTTGATATAGTTATGTGTTTTTTTTCTTATCAAATTTTTCTAAAAGATTTTTCTCGATATATTATTTAGAGTTAAAAATATTTTATACGTACATCCATATAAATAGTTGATTACCATTGTGGAATTTATTGGGTTCCAACACCTGAGTATCCTACGTATAACTCTTGGGAGAGGCACCCCATAATGCAGAGGGTTTGTTGCAATGTGGAGATGAAAATGGTTATTATTGGAAGGGGTAATTTTGAGGTACCCCTATATTTTCTTGATAAGCAAATCTATGACATCTTGATCAGCCTCCCTTGGATAATTGCGGAATTGTTTACATCATTATAGGGATATGATAATAAAACAACTTGTCATTGTAACTGACATCATTTTATTATAGACAACCATCAATTGTTAAGAGGATTTTTGGAATGGATTCATGTTTTTTTTGACTTCCATGTCTCCTCAGGGGTTGGGATGGTAGATAATTTTTTGGTTGCCCATAAAAACCATTTTTGATACCTGGTGTTGGAGATTCTTGGTCGTGATGGTGTCGTATGATATGATAAGGAATCATTAGAAATTGTAGATGAGTTTTGTGGTTTAATGGATTCCATATGATTATATTAAAGTGGGTTATTAAAAAGTTATCCTTAATGCATTTGAAGAACACAAATAAAAATTCCCTATAAATTTTGGATCTCAATAGATGAACATAGTGATAATTAATTTTTTCATCCAACTTTTAGGGCATCGATTATATTATTTCTAAAGGAGAGTCGCATTTAGTTGATACACTCACCATTTGGATAATGCTTTATATTTCTTTCAACATTTTTTTCTAATGTATCCTCATGCACACAATATTTTCATTTCAAATTATATCATCATCCAAAAGCATATCTCCTATTTTTATTTTTCAATAACACCATTAGAAAATGTGTCTGCTGTGAGGTTGGGTGGTTATTCTCATCAAACTCTTTTTTGGGGAGCTTCTTCCTACTTTGGGACATATTATTGAATTGTGACATATTTTTTAATATTTTTTAAATAGAAACTATCAATGGGTTTCCATTGTATCAACAAATAATTATTTGGTCTGTTTTGATTTATAAATCATCTGTATGTATTTGAGATTCTACATCGATGGAAAACTATAAATTTATCCATATTCTCCATAAATGGAACCCTTTTAAAATAGGTTATAGATTCCAATATCATTTTTTTTATAAAATATAGATAAATCCATTCAGTTCAAAAATATAGAATTTAATGTCATCCTGGAAGACATAATGAATTTTTATAGTGGGATATGGCCTACGAAATGGACGTCATATGTATCCTCATGATTTGAAGCTAAACCCATGTTGTTATGTTCCACCTAATGTGGCATATGAAACAAATTATATTCATGTGATGAGGATAAATATTTAATTTAATGTCATATAATAGGGAATTATTTGTCAAGGATTCCTTGAAAATAGATTGTGTGGTACTTACACCGAAGGGGCCTAAAAATTGGAATTGATTTAGTGTCCCATGATGGGAAATATCATTCTATGAATATAGTCCAATAAGGACTGCGATAAAGGAGACAGAAAAAGAATAAATCCATTCAATTTGGATATGAACATGATTGGGATATAACACAATGAACATGATGATGAATTTGGAGAGTTGGTTTTGGACAACATTTATGCTTCAAATGTATCCCATTTGGTTGGGAATAAATCTGTACAATGTTCAAAGAGCTAGGGTTTACAACATTAGAGGAGTCACAATTCTTTTTTCCCGCATGGAATATGTCACTTTTAGGTGTTGATAATATTTTAATAGGGCTGATATATATTACGGTCTCGTGAAGTGGAGAGAAAAATTCATAAATGGAATTTCCATTTGATATAGCTTATCGATCAGGAATGTTTAATTATCATTTATAACCACTTAAAAAATTTGGGTCATGTTCCATATAATAAAGAAGAGGATGTTAATGTTCTCACAAACCGCACTACTTCATTTGTCCATTTGTGTAAGAGGCTTGGGCTATGTGAGAACTAAAGGGTGTTGATGTACCTAATTCCATTTTTATTTTCGTAACTTATTTGGGGTTTCAAGATATAGTGATGAGTTTTCCACCCATCTCCTCTCTTATTTTCATATCTTGGATAGGTTTATATTCATAGTGGTGTAAAAAATCATGCAATTATGGACTGGGGATTAATCATGGAAGAATGCGCTTATCCCAATCTCCCCTCCCCCATTCAACTGATGGAAGAGGGGAGGAGGGATGTACGATGTATAAGAATTATCATTTCACAACCTAATGAATAAAATTCCACCCTAACTATGGTAGGAACCCTCATTACAATAGTAATGTATGAATTGGAAAATTCCAATGATCATCCTTATTATGTAGTATTACAATACAAACTCATTTACTTTGATAATTTATGATCTATTGTACAAGATAGCATGCACTATACTATAATAAAACACATAAATAAGACTTTGAATAGGTCTTGTATTGACAATTTGTGAAGTATCCCATTTTGGTCTTAGAGATAAATGGGAGAAGATAATAAAAGGTGGTTGTTTGAATAGATCAAAGAGGGTTGGAGATAAATATTTACTGTAAGAATAAGTTCATCAAGGCTAAGGGTTCATATCCCAAATACTATCTTTTATGTGGGATGGTGGGAAAAAAGATTTAATCTACATACTCTTTTTGGAATGGTTGTCTCCAAAAGGGTTTACAATGAATATGACTCCTCCATAAAGAAATATTTTCTATGTAGACCACTAATTATGTTTTTTAGACTGTTTCTTATGACCTATTTTACTGTTAAATATGTTATAAATTATTATGTTTTGAAATTATTCTCTTCGACTATCTCTCTCTTTGGATGTTAATGTCGCATATAATGAATCTATCACTTAAGTATTGATCTAACCCCAGAAGTAAATTTGTGTCGTCTTTTAAGAGGTAGGATGTTACTATACAACCATAGTCCATGAAGTATTTTGGTGTTCAGGAATACTCCTTACCCAATAATAAGAAAATTAATTTTAAGTGGTCCCAATGGATGACACATCACACCATAAAAATAATTCTCATTTATTAGGTCCCAATAAGGATTTTGGTTATTCATATTCTCAGGGACTAAAATGATTTTACTCCCTATAAAGAAATTTTTTTACATGGGGTGAGGGTATGTGGAAGATCTATGTGGGGGTTCTATATGGAGTCTCTATAGGGATAATTTACTCACATTATGGGAACACAATGAAAAAGGTATGGGTTTTTGTTGCAGTTTTATGACTTATTCTATATTACAAATTTAATTTTCACCAAATAGCATGATTGATTGTTGTTTAACCAATATAAAGATCATAAAATACATCTAATTATCTATAGAAACGTTTTTAGGCCCAACAACCATCCATATAAATAAAAATGGTAGACTATGATTTATTTCCAGTATATAATACTACAATATACTAATTTTTGTTAGAATATAATCATGTTTTATTGATTTGATGAATGTAATATTTAAACATGGTAATGCATGAAATAACAATATGATATTTATGGGATAAGTGTAATAAATATTTTTCGATAGAATAATGAAATCTAAAGATGAGGATTCTATTTTATAGGAAATGGTATAATCATTTTATATAATTTCTATATACCTTTATGTTGAAAACTAAATTGTTTTGATACAGAGAAAAAAAAATTGTGGTAAATATGATTCCCAAATTATTAAAAACTGTTGATTAAGGGTCATTGTTCTCTCATTTTAATTCATTGTGGAAACATGAAATTGTATTGATACATTCATGAACATTTATGGTAGGAATGAATGAAGAAATGTATGTCTGATTAGAATATTAACTGACAGAATTGATAATAGGTAAAATCATAATAAAAATTACTAAATGGGATGACTCTTCCTCTTGCAGATCCATATTTCAAATGGAGTAATATAAACCTGGATTTTTTTGTGAAACTAACAAATAAATCATTAAGAAAAAAAAAGACATAGGTTATTGTAGATATTTTAGATAAATATATGGATTTTATTTAATATTAATATAATATATCTATCAATCACCTATCTCATAATTATTTTATTGATATAGTTTAACTAAGTGGTTTTTATCCCTCCAGTGAATCTAAGCATGATCCAATAATTATATATTATTTAATGAAATCTCGTCAGATGTTTTTTGGTTATTAATTAAACATGTGTATATAATTTCATACTCTATTGGATTTGAATCCAATGGGAATGATTTCAAAGTTGTAGGATATGCTTGATCTTGTTCAATGTATTATCACAAATTTTGGTATCATCGGCTATATTTAGTTTATTTTTCATATTACAATAGTTTTCATTCCAACATATTGATGGAAAATTTTAAAGCATAATAAGGAAATAGTTGTTAGAGTCCTTCATATTATGATATTGTTGGGGAATGAATTTTCATGGAAACAAATTGGTAGATAAAATTTTTGAGAATGTAGGGATGATTCAACATCACATAAGGGACTCATATAGTAGGTAAAAATTTAATTCCAACAAAAAGAGTAAATATTTTTCTTTCAAGGTAGACAATTATGATTTTCATTGTGTATATCTATGTAATCATATAATGTTTTTTTATAATAATGGAAATTCTGTTCTATGGATCATTATTCAGTATGATTTCTAAGATAATACTATGTGACATTCATATCCAATTTCTGAGAATCATTTTATCCAATGTATATGACATATTTAAAGTAGTTTAGTAATGAAAATATGTGTCTGATGGATATAATGTTTTTACTATTAAGGTATTAAAATTAAATATTTACATATATTATGAGAAATAAACTGTAAAAAATAATTTACCATAGTTTTAATGTTCTCTAGTATGATGTGATTTACTAGGATACAATTTTATAGAAAACCCATATGATTGGACATAAAACATTGTAATTATAAATTTATATTTAGGAAGCAATATCCCCACTTGTTTTAGTAGTGAATAACATAAATAGGAAAAATCACGACAAGTTTGGAATAATTTAATACTATGATAATTTTATAAAAAATAATTTTTATTCAATATTAATTTTAATCAAATATAATTTATAGTGTAATAATCATTATAATAATATATTTTACATTTTTTTTGAATTTAAATTGCATTATTTCTAATAAACATTTATGTCTTATATAGTTTTACTCATGTGAATAATTTCAAAATTATAATATTTTAATATAAAAAATAATTATTGAATAGATATTTTGAGAAATATATAAATAATATTTTTTTTGAGAATATTTTGACGCGTAATTTTTTTTGGAATGGTGAAATTTTTATTTTCTATTGAAATCTCTCTTTTTTATTTATGAATTTAAAAAATATACTTTTATAATATATTGTTTTCAATGTAAAATTATTACAATTATATAATTAATAATCCAATTTTTATTATTATTATTATATTCTATAATTTAATTTGTTATTTTTATTATTTATAGACTTTAATATTTTTTTTATAAAAACATATTTTCATCTAGTTTTGAGAGGTCTGTTTTAATTTCAATTCATCTAATTTTAGGAAATTAATAACATAAAATGTATTCCATATTGTTAATCATAATAATAAAGAATTAGTAATTTGATCAACATAATTTACCATCATAATGAATATTAAAAATAGAAAAAAAAATTACCACAATTATGGTTAATATAGATTTATCAGGGGATATATAAAATTTATATGGGTGAAATTTCCCTAAAAAACCAAATCCAATTTTTGGATATATTTCCACTATATATAATATAATATTCCGGAAGGATCTATTTAGGAGGAATTTTTCATTTATATGACATTATTATATTTTATTCATTTTAAAAATTCTCATTATGCCCTCTCCTTACTTATAAATGAAAACCCCATAGCATCTCTACTACAGACATGAACGACAATTTGTTTCATCCATTATATACCACAATCCCTTCCATTAATCCTTTCTCATATCATAGTTTCCTTTTTTTGACCATAAAACAAAAAAAAAGATGACCATAGTTATAAACATAATCAGGTATTCTAATGTAACGTCTCAACTTCGATGCCATTCAACATCACCCCAAGACGGTTCACCACATGACCTCTAGCATGCATCCCAATATACTAGTGGTTACTAACTAGTAGCGAGGGTTAGTTAAGTCATTCATGGGGATACTATACCAACTTTTATCAAATTAAAACAACAAAAAGAGTAAATAACAATAAGCAGAAGTATATATAACACGAATAATACTCATGGGACAAGATAACCAAATAGGAATTACAATAATAAATTGAATGCGATTACATTATATGGCAATATAAGTGTAATGTGTCTAAAATATAACTATGAATAATGACACTATGACTGCCCATGTGGCTTCCACACCATTTCTGGTTCAATCCTCCATGTTCTATGTATAATCAACATCCTATCCATGGGCCCTATCCCTTGTACAATCTAATAACAATATAATATATTCAGGTACCTATTCGTTATACCAAATAGGTTTTGAGTACAACTGAGTAGGCCACCCACAATGGATTCTAAAACAATCTATTCAATTCTTAGTGCATACAGTTCTATAAAGAAATAATTACAATGCCATAATAAACAAGTTATTACATTTTCATTGATTCTTATCTATTTACATAAACTCTAGTTTTCCCAAGGATACTCGTACCACAATCCTAATAGGATCTCTTTCTATAGCATGATGTTTTACATAGGTAATTTTATATATTATTACCTACCTTTTTCCAATTCTCATAGTATTCAAGGTGTTATGATATCTTAGTACCTGATTTGGCTCATGTTGGAGTTCGAATATTCATATGTATGGCCATAACTCAGAGTTAAATTATTTATATTCTATAATTTAACATTAATATGTCCAAATAACATGATATCAATATCAATAATATAATTAATATTAACATGTTACCCTAATTGATCTTCAAAATAATGGCCATGTTCCCATTCCCTTTACTAATAAGTATAATTACCATGTTACATTGTATGTTTCACATTCGAATAACCATGTTCTCATTATCTTACTCATAAGTATGATCACCATGTTACAATTTGTTCTTATCAATTAAAATTAACATGACCCCATTCATGAACACATAATTCATTCATCAATTAATTATCCAGAAGAATTCCTTAACTTATTGAAAAAAAAATTTAAACATCAACTACATTTGAAAACATTAAAATCAACTAAATTATTTTAAGAAATTAAATATTCCACAAATTAATTAATTAATATCACCATTCTTATTATATAATTAATTTCAATGAATTAATTAATGCATTCTAATCCAAACTTTTCTTAACTAATCCCACAATTAATTATCTAGATCACATTATCAAAGGCACATAGTTATTCTATAATTAATTAGCATAGCTTACCATTTTTATATCTCAATATTTATCCCCTTATTAATTATCTTGATTAAAAGTCCTATCTAAAATAATTAATTTCCCTATTTTGATTATCTTATATGGTGTCCCCTTATTCTCATGATAAAAACTCAGTTTAATCACATACTTTATCAATGATTTGATAAATCAATAAGTAAATTTAATTGTCCCAAATAAAAGAAACCAATTTCTGAAGTATGCTAGAAATTCTAAATTTTTTCATTTACATATATAACTCATTACTGAGGGAATTATATTTAGTCCACCTACAACCATTTTTTGACGGATATTATCCCTACAGAAATCCCTAAAATATGAGTAGCACAATGATGATGATATAAGTTCCAAATCTAAATCCCTACACCCAAATATAGATCAAAGACCTCCTAATCTAATATATCTAGATCAAATTCTATAATCCTAGATCTAGATCAAAACACATAGGTTTATATCTATAGAAAAAATGTATTTTAACTATAAAAATATCAAGGAATGATAGAAGGCATAATGAGAGAACTGTGGGAATGAAATATACTCACTAGGAGAATAGTGGATCTTAAAATCAGGCTTTGGATCTCAATGAAATATGTATTTAAGGCCTTTGAATCCCTCTGTGTCATTGGGATAATCTTTCTTTACTATTAATAATGTAAAATACAGAGTTTGGGATTCATAGGTGGTGAAACATTCCATTAAAAGATCAAAATAATTGAGATACACAATTTTAGGATCTCGTTTTCGTCCCATGCATGGTTTAGTAACATAGTAAGATAAATCGTGCATTAATATATAATTCTATGGTAACTTCTCAAAGACACCTCACACAGACTATCAAAATATTCTTTAACAATGATTAATTTACATCCTATATGATCATAGATCACACATTTTCTCCTAGGTCGCCACATTGTTTGTCCAATCCATGTGCCACCCCTTCATAGCCTCATATATCCAAGATTCTATTTTTCTTCACTAAAACATACCATAAGTCTCAGATTCCACCAATGTTAATTATGTAAAAAAAATTACCAAAAATTGTGTTTTAGATAACTTCAAAAAAATTCATGATCGTATAATAATATCGCCATATAATCGCTCTTCCTGAAGAAACTACTCCAAAAAATTCAATGATTCTAATCAAAAAAAAGATCTGGATGTTGTGTCCTCATATCTACCTTCCATTCCCACATTTCCACTTTTCCTCATCCACATTTACATAACACATGAACTATCATTATGGTCTTCCCCTACAACAATTTCTCAATGAGGTCTAAAAAATGTATCAGATGCTCATCATGTGAAGAATCTATGTCAAGTTCAACCTCATCGACATCGACACATGAGACGGGTCAGTGTGATACCTATGAATTTGTGATACATTGAAAATTTCTTTCATAGAATTATATTTATGTGTAAGATCCAATCAATATTCCACTGGCCTGATTCACTCTATTATCTCAAGGGGTCCACCAAACACGGGCACCAACTTTTCATGTCTTCCTATACTACGATAACTCGACATATGTGACACCTAATTGAACACATTATCACCCTATTCAAACTCTATAGGTCTTCTCCGTCTTTCAACATATGACTTCTTTCTACTCTGATCCATATCCATATGTTTCTGATTCCACTGAAATTTCTCAAATGTCTCCTATCCGAGACTCGGTCTCGAAAACTCTGACTCACTAGCCTCCATCCAGCATAGCAGTGATCTATATGGTCTACAATAAAGATCCTCATATGGATTAATCATTATAATTTCTTGATTAATATTTTTATAGGAAAATCGACAATAGAAAAGTTATTTTCCAAAGATTTATTGAACTCATGAACACATGATTTTAGTATAACCTCATGCACCAGTATAGTATGATCTAACTACCCATCTATTTATAGATGGAATGTAATAAAAAATTACCTATTTACTATGAACATTCTGCAATTCATTCCACAAGTGTGATGTAAAGAGTGAATCAGGATGTAAAACTATAGTATGTGTACTCCACGAAGACGAACTGTCCCCCAAACAAAAATTTCCTCAAAATATTCTACTTTAATTATTTCCCTTCTATGCACGAAATTCACTACCTTTTTCAGTTGATCCCTAATGACCCAAATTGTGTTATTCTTCTAAAGTGACTTCAAGAGACCCCAAACAATATACCTAGTCACATTTTCCCACATCCATCCCGTAATAAGAAATAGATGTAGTAAACGTCACTGGCATTAACATTATGCCTTCATAAATTGACAAGTTAAGCAACGTGTCACACACCCTTCTATATCATTTTTCATGTATGGCCTCAAAAATCGTAATTGTAGGACACAATACATTTTAGTTAAACCAATATGAAACACCCATTTTCAAGCATGAAACTCTCGCATGAGCTCCTATCATATGCTTATAGGTACAACAACTCATTTAATCACATAGATGATCTCATAATCATCTATCAACCAGTCAGAAGATGTATCCCCACCATCAAAACATTCCTTCATGGCTAAACAATATGGATACTTGTATTGTATATCCTTGATCAATCACAAAATTATTTACTCCTATGCAACTGAAACCATAGTAATCTATTCTTGACTCTCTTGAACTACCTCATGCATTTCACCTACCAAGATCATCATCATACACTCTACACTCGACTCCTGAAGGATCTATGTCTAAGTCATCCAGCTCAAGGAATCAACGACACTATTTCCATTCTCAATCATATATTCCGGTTCAAAATCCAAATACTTCATATATTCAACCCATCTATAATATTTAATATTCAAACCACATGTGAAAATTTATACTTCTAACTCTTTTAATTTTTATAAAAAGTTAAACATTCTCCCAAAAGATAGTGTGGCCAAAACATAAGATCATATATTACTGCTTCCAACTTGAGGTCATGTGAAAGGTAATTATATTCATGTGGCCTTAACTATTGAGGCCCATAGAAAATAACTTGATCTCCCAACATTAGCACGACTCTATGTCGGATCTTAAAAGAATCATAATAAACAGTAAACTCCTCACCTGACTCATGAAGGAAAAAATTGGTGATGATTTCAATTTCTTCTTCAACTCTTGAAAATCTCTCTCACAGGCCTCTGACCATTTAAACATTACTCCTATTTTTTCAAACCTGAAAGCAGTGCTATCAAATGGGAAATGTCAGGGATGAATCTTCTGTAATATCAAGAAAATCCAATAATTCTTGAGATATTAATAACATTTTTTGGAATCTCCCATGAAACCACTACATGAACCTTCTCTATGTCCACTAACACATCTTACTCCAAGATGATGTTCCCCAAGAAGTGTACCTAGTCAATCCTACACTTTCTCATAGATAGATCGACATATAGTTGATTCTCTCTCAGTGTACTCAGGATGATGTCATGATGTTGTGAAAGATCATCATGAGGTTTGGATTACACCAGGATTTCATCCCAAAACACCTCCAAGAACTAATCTAGATATGGATGAAAGATATGTTTAATAAAATACAAAAAAAACTACTGTTGAATTTTTTAGCTAAAGTAACATTACAAAAAACTAAAAAGGTCATACCTTCATCTAAATGTTTTCCCAGATATATCTGATGTTCTCACTCTCAACTTAGGGTACCATGATCATAAGTAGTTTGTTTATAATAGAAAATATCACTTAAATTGGTCATATAGAACATTGATATGTAGAAGAGGATATCACTACTTCATAGTCATTTTGGTCAACATCTTGTAATCGACACATTAGAATAAATTCGCATCTGCCTTCATGGAGATAAAAAAAAGGTGATCCCCAAGGTGATGTACTTAGACAGATGAATCCCTTATCCTCTAATACCTAAAAATTGGTCTTATGCTTTTGAATCTTAATCAGTTTCATTATTTATAGTGGAATAGATTCTGGATCAGCCCCAAATAAGATATAAATATTTAGTTCCCCATATGCCTCTGGTGGAAACCAACATTAGTCTTTAGAATAGACATCAAGAAATAGATTTTTTACTGTTTTAAGGACATCATTCCTAACACTATTATCATCCATCAAAATAGTAGCTACATGGGTAGTGAGCTCTCCCAGATACGGATAAATTGTCCTATCTTGACCTACCTCGATATCCCACTCCCCCATATGGATATATTGGTCTCCCTTAATAGATGTGAACATAAAAATCATATTGTAAGATTAAATGTGTTCTCTGTGTGGGGCTAATGAGTCCATATCCATAATTAGGTTGATGATTTTCATATCAAGAACATATTGATGCCATATGAAACGATATTCCATGGTCTCTAGTGATCATCCCATATAATGATAGATTTCTCTAGGTTGTACCCCCAGCTTTATATATGTTTTAAATGTCCCACTCACAAACTCCATTTCCATGCTCAAACAGTTAACATGTTTTGAAAATATAAAAGAATTAGAGCCACCATAATCATACAAGGTTCTAGCTGAAGTAGAATCTACTAGAATAGTACCTCTTGCTTTTGATGGTCCAACTTCTCTATCCACGATTGTAGGTTATAATGCAAGTTACGGTGTTTCCCCTCTCCAATGTAATGATGTATAACTCCCTTGAGTATCACCTCTCTACTAATGTGTGATCTCATATCCCTAAGAACCACATCCACTACCTTTACCACCTTGAATAGTAAAACATCAACTGTTAGCCAGTTTTTTTGTAGAAGATCCCCTTCTAACACTTTGACTATGCCTAGCTGCTCCTTCAGTACCTGTCTGTTACTGCGACCTGAAAAATTTCTATAGTTTTCCCACTTAGTCGCAAATAGAGACACTACTGGTGGTTGGTAATAATGTCAATGATTGTGTCCTGGCCTACCACAATGATGATAGATCACCCCAGTAAGGTTCTATCCAACCAAAACATTTAACTGCACACTCTTCTCTCCACTGCATTTTATAATCTTTTCATAATGCTTCTTCCTACTCTTCGATGACCCACATCCTGGTTATCTAGTAACAACTACCTATAATGAATTGGAACCCTCTCTCAGTTTCCCTTAAACTATGAGATCATGATCTACTACTTCCGTAAGCTTATTCAACCAGAAGATATTCATCTAGGACATAATCTCACACATAAGTCCCTCAAGAAATTGTTTTATTGTAGCTGCTTCAACACCTTCTAACATTGGAGAAAATCATTCCACATCAATGTAGAATCAATTGTAGTCCATCATTGACATTCTAACCTATGTAAGATGCATGAACTCAACATCTTTATATTGTCTCAACTTCTCTATAATAATGTTCTATAATAACCTATTGAATAAGTCCTTCTATAACATATTTCAGTCTATCCAATTATTTCATGAATGTCCCACAAGTGCTTAACTGATCTTCATAAATAATTAGAAGTCAATTTGACCCTCCTCTCAATTGTTTCCTCTAAATGGTCATATATTTTATCTATGGACTCAACCTATAATTCATCTCCCTCAAGTGCACCTTCTCTAGTAAATGTTTGATGGTGTTGTAACATTAACTGTACTGTCAACTCACAAATAATTTTCACAACCCACCTATGATATCATTCCATGAATTTCATGAAGTGAGCAAACATATGTCCAAAATACTCCCATTCATATTTAGTTTTCATGATCAGTAACTCAATTTACCTAATAAAAAAACATAACTAGGCACACCCCTTGGTGATCCCCCCAATATGAATGCATGATCTCTACAAATCCAAAGAAATATCTCATGTCAAAAATCAGTACCATATTAAGTTAACATAAGAGTAAATAATAACAACAATAATATTTTTCCCCTTGTCACCTCATGGTCAAAATTATGGCTCTATCACTTCCCAAAACCATCCTACACCTAGGTTTTGGTAAACATGTTAAAGTCACAATCATACTCATGTTCCTCATTTAAAAATCCAATTCTTATCAATTTTCATCATTTTTACAAAAAATTTAAATTATTTTTATTCACCATTTTTAATTTTAATCTCTTAATAGGGTAACATTTTATTTTTAACAACATACCCAAGACCCATTTTCCCAAGAGTTCCTAAAATGATACATATGACAATAATTAAGAGTTCTTAGAATGATGTAAGAAGACACCACTCTCGTTCCATTCTAGGTCATGAATCAATTCTCAAAATTCATAGAAATGATAATCACATCACACCATAGGTGCATCACCCATGGTGAAATATCATTCAACTATAACATAAAACAGAAATAACAATAATCCCACCCTGAGTACATGGGTTTTCACATGTACATGGGTTTGAAACTCCCATTAACAATCATATTAAAAAGCCTTGAATCTTCCTAGTATCCTATATACATTTCCCAAAAAATTATTATAAAATAAAATGAATGAAAACTAGATCTCTGATACTACTTTGTAACATTCCAACCAGGGTGCCATGTAATGGTTTCTGAAGCCATTTTTCTGCATTATCTCAAGAAAATATCTCCATACATTTTTAATGTCTCACATTTTTCAGTTTATTATTTTATAAATATTATATGGAATTATTTTGAGACCGTGCGTGAAGACGGAACATCATTCCGAGGTCCAGTGAGCCCCGAATGGTGGTTTGAACTTATTTTAGTTATGTGAGTCGGCGCTTGTGCACGGTTGTGGAAATTTCCAAACGGATGCCTGGATTAAAAATCTGAGCACACCGTTGCGTCCCGGATGACAACTATACCTAAGAATGTGGTTAACCTCGACCGGCGCGGGTCGAGGTAGAAAGTTATTTTTTCGGACGTTTTAAGTAAAATAAACTAAATTAAATTAACCGGTTTATTTTATTTTCTTTTAAGGAAACATCCCCTGCAGCGTTGCGGTGGTGCAGCTGTTTCCTAAATTAATGATGCATCATAATAACATAAAAATTACAAGTCAACATCATTAATGTTTCCGCATAATTAAATGTCAACTTCTTTCCCTTTTAATGGGTTAACCAATTGTTGAATCGTTGGAAACGCTTGGGAAGAACCTCTGCCGAATCCGCGAGGCGTTGGAGCAATTATCGATGAAGAACGACAATGGATCGAAACCAAGGATCGTTGCGCCAGCATTGAAGGATCACGACGACAACGGAAGCACGATGCCTTCGTCAACTATCGATCCTTTCAAAAGGTAGGGGTTGTTGTTTTGATTTTCTTTTCCCCGTTTTTGAGTTTAAACGACGAAAGCGGATCAACCGCGAACACGTTGATCCGTGGATTTGTACGTTCTTGCGGGAGGGTTTTCTTTGGGATGATTTTGGGGAATTAATCCATGCTTTATATTCATGTTGATCACTTCTCCATTTAAGCCTATTAATGGGAGTAGATCAATGCTGTGATGAACGACGGCGGAGGTTCATTCCTCATTTTGTTTATGTGGATTTCTTCCTCCTTTTCCACGCGCGTTCTTCATAGGGAGAATAACAACAGATTGTTGCGCATCTGTTCTGCGACGCAACGATCCCAAACCGAAGGTTCGACATCGCAACGTTCTTGTGGAGGTGCGGCAATAATGACGGATGACAAATCGGACTAGATCAGAAAGGGCGTTCTTCGAGCATTCTGCACACAGGAAGATCAATCATGGTTTTGGAGCCGATCAGAGGCCCGAAAATGACGGAAACAGATTCGTGGTGTTAGGGCGACCAAAACCTGAAGATTTTGTGATGATCAGACGGCCGGATCAATGATCGGTGCACCATGGGAGGCTCGACGGCGGAGGTCCACATTTCTGGAAATTTCCAGAATACACGGCATGTACTTCTGAAGAACACACCATGCAGTTCTGATGGTGTCGGATAGGGTTTTGGGGTCAAAGAAGGATCACACGGCATTTGACCCCGGTCACACGGCATGTTGGACCTTCCCCGAAGCTTGGTGCGTACTTAGGGTGGTACACGGGAACGGGATGCTCTACATGGCTTCAGGCGGCACAGCGTGTACAACTCGGCAGAGGCTGCTACGCGAAGCGCAACGTGTATCCGAGGGATACACGGACACGGGATGGAGTACACGACCGTGTACTCCCTCACCCGTCCAGGCATGGTCACCAGCGCAGGTCACCCCATGTGCATATTTCACGGGTTGGAGTACATGGGTTGGTGACCGTGTATGGGCACATGGCCAGAGTACACGAAGCCATCCCCAGTGACCCAGACATGGCGTGTACTCCGTACTACACGCCGTGTATAAAGTTTTCTACATGACCAGCCTCTAGACATGGGTCGTTGTACAAGGGTAGTACCCGGGGTCAGACAACACGGTGTGTATCATTTCTACACGCCGTGTAATTTTTGAAGAACAGCTTGGTCCTTTTGTTCACCGTGCCTTGAACATCTTTAGTTTGGTTTAGTGCCCCCTTCTTCTTTTCCCATGATGGTCAGGCATCATTCCCTAACACCAGTTTATGATCCCTTCTGCAGGACGTTTCTTTGGTAGAGTCAAGCATCTATCTGAGAGGCCCGGATCGAGATCCTCTATCCATTCCAGACCCTAGGTAGAGTCAGGAATCGGCGTGAACAACTTTACCTGGCCTTGATCCTCTACCTAGCAGGTGAATTCTGGATGAGTGGCGGTATCTCCCCTGGCCCTGGCAGTGATCCTCATCTGTGTATCGAGATCTTTCCCACTCAGGAGTGAGTCTCCCATAATGAGTACTTCTATCTATCTTAACCCTTCCACTCAGGAGTGTGTCACCCACAATGAGTGTAGCTATATCTCGTGACGGTTCCCGACGAACATCACTCCTCGGACAGACATCATCAAAACAATAAGACTCATAGAGTGTGTTCTCCCGGAACGAGTGCATCATGGAATCTTCAAACATAATCTCTATTGTGGTATGTGGTTGCATGACTTGTCTCTAGACCACGGGTCTGGTTTTTGATTATATCTAGTTTGTTTATATGTTCTGTAAATATATATTGTGCATAGATGACTGTACCTTTACTTTGTGTACAACTTTGTGGTTTTCGGGGTCCTCTACTGAGTATTGTTATACTCACCCCTGCACGAGCTTTGCATGCACGTCTGGTGTCTTGTGCAGATGAGCATCCTTTTGACAGAGTCCAGGGTGGACCAGGATAGGACCGAGCTTTCTGAGTTTCCTACAGGCCGAGGAGTTCCTACAGCTATGAGCAGCAGTCCCAGTACCTTTGTGCTTACAGGTTGGATTTTGCAGTTTTTTTAGACTCTTGTTTTTTGTGGGCTTATATTCAGGCTCAGTTTACATTAACAGTACTCTACCTTTCGTCGAGCTCTGTTGGATGGGATGAGTTGTATGCATTCATTTTTGTTCCTTAGTGTTTTAAATTTCAGCATTTGTGGGCTTGGAGATGTGTGTGTGTGTACAGGTACCTAGGCAATGATTCCCATGTTAGTGACATGCATACTCGGTGCTAGTCACCAGCCCCTGGCCTATTGGAGGTGTGCTTGGGGAGTCACAGTGCGGGCCCCACCGGGACAGGACGTGACAGAGTGGTATCAGAGGTGGTCGGTTATACCTTAGGACCAAGAGTCTATGAGTTTGGTTGGGGCAACAGTGTTGAGTGTTTCGGGTTCGGCTTTCAGGCCAGAGACTCTACTGTTGGTGCGGCGGCCGACGTATCCATACACCAAAACTCTGATAGCCTGCTTTTTGACCTGGTTCATGAAAACACTGGTTGCGGGGAAATAAAAAGGTACATGCATCCTATAGGAATGAGTTTTGTCTTCCATATCCTTGGTGGCAGCTATCCAGATATACTCTTTGACCGTGACACATCTTGTTTCTTTACAGGATTCCTCCGCGATGCGTACCCTCTATGATTCAGCATCCCGATCACGAGGATGACCCCCTTAGTGACGAGGCTTTGATTCAGGGACCCGTTCCCCAAGCGTTGCCACCAGGTGGTGCACCAGCTATACCACCACCAGTGGAGTAGCCAGTTGTACCAGTGGTACCAACCGCTGAGGAGCGTAGGCTCAGTGTGCTCCATGAGTTATAGAGATAGAGGCCCCTAAGGTTCTGAGGCGAGCCCGACCCTCAGGCGGCTGAGGACTGTCTTGAGGTGGTGACCAGAGTTTTCCGTCTAGTGAGGACACTAGTAGACCAGATGGTGATCCTAGGAGCGAGCCTTCTTCAGGGTTCGACCGGATGATGGTGGAGTCTGATCACGTAGACTCACGACGAGGAGACTCCTTCGTGGATGGAGTTAGAGTGACTCTTCAGGGAGGAGTTCTCTCCGGTTATGCTGAGTGTTGTGCGCATCCAGGAGCTTCTTCAGCTCCAGAAGGGCAGTATGACAGTGGATGACTATTCATCTAGGTTCACCAACCTCACCAGGTACTCGATGGATTGGTCAGGGATCAATACTTCAGGGCTCGGACCTTTGAGCGAGGTCTACGGTGAGACATCCGAGCAAGTTTCGTGCCTCTATGCATATCGACCTATGCTGGAGTGCTTGAGTGGGCCTTGGTGATCGAAAGCTTCTTGCCAGAGGCAGAGAACGGAGCAGGCAGATCCGCTAAGCGGCGGATGTGGAAGAGGAGTAGGGAGAGCTATAGATGGTGGTAGACGCTTCGAAATACTTCCACCAACACCCCCAGGAGGTCCGCACCAGGCTCAGGGAGCTGGGGGATAGGGACGAGGATAGCTACATGCGGTCGAGGCATACGACCCAGGGGCTCCAGTGATGATTCAAGGTACGATCTGTGTCTTTTCTACCTTAGCTGTCGTACTCATAGACACAGGTTCTATTCATTCCCTTATAGCCATATGTCTTGTACAAAACCTTAAGATTCCAGTAGAACCTTTGACTCGATCCTTACGATTGGAGACACCAACTGGAGGAGACTCGATGATCACGCACCTTTGTAGACAGTGTGATCTTACCCTTGGAGGCGAGAGTTTCAGTTGGAACCTCTTGGTGGTAGCGTCGAGGCCTTACGACATCATTCTCGGTATGGATTTGTTATCTTCGGTCCATGCCCAGATTGACTGTTTTAGGCGAAGAGTGCGGTGTGTATGCCGTGATGGAACAAGGTTTTCCTTTGTTGGAGAAAAGGAAACCCAGGCAGCACAATGTGGGATCATGCATAGGAGGGGGCAGCCGATCACTCATGAGTAGGATAGCCTTACCCTCGGAGTCGTAGATGTTGTGATCTCTCAGTTCCCAGTAGTAGTGGTGGAGTATGAGGAAGTCTTTCCAGAATATGTCACAGGGTTACCTCCCCACTAAGAAATTGACTTCTGCATCGACTTACACCATGAGACGACACTGATTTCCTCATCGGCTTATCGGATGGATCCCGTAGAGCTTCATGAGCTGAGGGTGCACTTGGAGGATTTGTAGAGAAAGGGTTTCGTGAGACCCAGCGTTTCACCCTGGGCGGCCCCCGATCTTGTTTTCCATGAAGGCAGACGGGAGTCTGAGGTTGCGCGTTGATTACCGGCACCTGAACCAGGTGACGGTTAAGAAAATGTATCCACTGCCGAGAATTTATGATCTATTCGATCAACTAAGAGGGGATCAGTGGTTTACGAAGGTTGATCTTCGATGAGGCTGTCACCAGCTATGAGTGCGGGATGAGGATATACCGAAGACGGCTTTCAAATGTCGCTATGGTCACTATGATTACTTGGTGAATCCCTTTGGCATGACGAACGCTCCCAAAGTGTTCATGGGGTTGATGAACTGGATATTACGGCTGTACTTGGACCGGTTCGTAGTGGTCTTCATTGACGACATCCTTGTGTACTCTGCATCAGAGGAGGAGCACGCGGGACACCTGCGGATGGTTCTGGACGTACTCTGAGAGCACCAGATTTAAGGAAAGCTCTCAAAGTGTCAGTTCTAGATTCAGGAGCTCCAATTTCTGGGACATGTCATCTCAACAGATGGAGTAGCTGTGGACCCAGCCAAGGTGGAGGCTGTGTTTTCATGGGATCCACCTCGGAGCATGACAGAGGTGCGAAGCTTCCTTGGGTTGGCAGGAAATTACTGGAGATTCATCCCTGATTTCTCCTGGATATCAGCACTGATGATGGCCTTGACCTGGAAGGGGAAACCCTTCGTGTGTCCAGAAAAGTGCCAGCAGGCTTTTGAGCAGCTAAGATAGAGTTTGACGAGCTCCCAAGTCTTGAGATTGTCTGAGGAGGGTGTCAAGTACATAGTTTTCTGTGACGCATCAGGGACCGGGCTTGGCTGTGTCTTGATACAGCGGCACGCGGTGATTGCTTATGGTTCACGCCATATTAGGCCGCATGAGCAGAACTGTGTGACCCAATATCTCTAGTTAGCAGTGGTAGTCTTCGCACTAAAGATGTGGCGACACTACCTTATGGGAGAGCGGTTCATTGTCTACTCTGACCAAAAGAGCCTCAAGTACATCATCTCACAGAAGGATCTGAATCTAAGGTAGAGGAATTGTCTAGAGTTCCTCCAGGACTATGATTTTGAGATCATCTATACTCCTGGGAAGGGGAACAAGGTGGCAGACGGTCTTATTAGAAGGTCGAGCGCACAGCTGTAGAGTGAGGCGACACAACAATTAGCCGTGTTATTGTTATCCTTCGTGGATGGTGAGGTCACAGCCTACCTACAGTCGATGGTTGTCACCCCTCCAATCTTACAACGAGTTGGGGAGGAACAGCTTGGGGATGTTGACTGTGTGACTTTACGTGCTCAGTTAACCACAGGACATGCTCCTGATGGATTTTCGCAAGGTGGGGAGCACGTACTTCTTTTTAGAGGACGCACTATTGTACAATTAGCGTTCCAGGAGGAGTTCATGAGAGTGTTTCATACATCCCCTTTGGAGGTACATCCTACAGTGGAAAAGATGTACCAGGATCTCCGACGACAGTTCTGGTGGTCAGGAATGAAGAAGGCAGTGGCAGAGTTCGTTTCTCGATGCCTCACAAGCCAACAGGTGATGTCTGAGCACCAGGTTCCAGCAGGTTCAGCTCACCCCTTAGATGTTCCAGAGTGGAAGTGGGATGTAATATCGATGGACTTCATGAAGTTCTTACCACGGACGTCCAAGGGGAATGATTCCATCTGGGTGATTGTTGACTGACTTACCAAGTCGGCCCACATCCTAGCTATCAGGGAGAAGAGTTCCATAGAGAGCATGGGACACCTCTATGTACAAGAGATAGTTTGACTTCATGGAAACCCCTCCACTATAGTCTCAGACCGAGATGCCCGCTTCACATCCCGGTTGTGGAAGGGATTGCAGGAGGCTTTTGGGACTCAGCTACGCTTGAGCACAAAATTTCATCCCTAGAAAGATGGTCAGACAGAGAGGATTATTCAGGTTCTGGAGGATATGTTGCGGGCCTGTATCATGGACATTGGTCACAGCTGGGAGGACCACCTACCACTGGTGGAGTTTGCGTACAACAACAGCTACCACTCCACCATTGGCATGGCACCGTTTGAGGCTTTGTATGGGAGACCCTTCCGGTCACCACTTTTCTGGACCGACCCCTGAGAGTCAGCACTCATGGGTCCAGAGTTAGTGCGAACTACCACAGAGAAGGTGCAGATCATCCGGGAGCACATGAAGACTACACAGAGCTGGAAAAAGTCTTATGCTGATAGACAACAGAGACCCCTGGAGTTTGAGGAGGGAGACCAAGTTTATCTTCGGGTCTCACCTAGACGTGGGTTGCGGAGATTTGGCAGAGGTGGGAAGCTATCTCCGAGTTTCATCAGACCTTTCTAGATCCTTGGCAGAGTTGGAGAGGTGGCGTACCGCCCGGCTCTACCGCCACAGTTGCATCGAGTACATGATGTCTTCCACTTGTCACAGCTAAGGAGGTACGTGCATGACCCATCGCATGTCATCGACTGGGCGGAGCTGGACATCGAGGATGGAGTGACCTTTGCTGAGTACCCAGTGGAGATCGAGGATCAGCAGGAGAGGATCCTTAGTGGGCGATCGATTCCCTTATTGCGCATCTGGTGGCAGCACAGAAATCTTCAGGAGAGCACGTGGGAGCGGGAGGCCCAGATCCGTGCCCAGTACCCTCATCTTTTTGAGTAGCCTTTGTTTTGGATTTTCAGGGACGTAAAGCCCCAAGGTGAGGAGAATGTAATGTATTGGATTTTTGTGTTAATTATTTTTTAAATATTATATGGAATTATTTTGAGATCGGGCGCGAAGAAGGCACATCATTCTGAGGTCCAGTGAGCCCGAAATGGTGGTTTGAACTTTTTTTAGTTAAGTGAGTCGGCGCTTGTGTGTGGTTGTGGCAGTTTCCAAACGGATGCCCGGATTAAAAATCTGAGCACACCGTTGCGTCCGAGATGACGACTCTACCTATGAATGAGGTTAACCTCGACCGGCATGGGTCGAGGGAGAAAGTTATTTTTTTGGGACGTTTTAAGTAAAATAAATTAAATTAAATTATCCAGTTTATTGTATTTTCTTTTAAGGAAACATCCGCTGCAGAGTTGTGACGGTTCTGCTATTTCCTAAATTAATGGCACGTCATAATAACCTCAAAATGACAAGTCAACGTCATTAATGTTGTCACGTAATTAAATGTCAACTTGTTTCCCTTTTAATGGGTTAACCAATTGTTGAATTGTTCGCAATGATTGGGGAGAACCTCTGCCGAATACGCAAGGCATTGGAGCAATTCTCAATGATGAACGAAAACGGATCGAAACCAAGGATCGTTACGCCGGTGTTGAAGGATCACAATTACAATTGAAATAGGGTGCCTTCATCAACGATCGATCCTTTCAAAAGGTAGGGGTTATTGTTTTTATTTTCTTTTCCTCGTTTTTGTCTTTAAACGACGAACGCGGATCAACCGCGAACAAGTTGATCTGTAGATTCGTATGTTCTTGCAGGAGGTATTTCTTTGGGATGATTTTGGGGAATTAATCCATGATTTATATTCATGTTGATCTCTGCACCATTTAAGCCTATTAACAGGATTGGATCAACGTCGTGACGAACGACGGTGGAGGTTCATTCCTCATTTTGGTTATGTGGATTTCTTCCTCCTTTTCCCCTCGCATTCTTTGCGTTCATCATGGGGTGAAGAACAACGGATCATTGCTCATCTGTTCTGTGACGCAATGATCCCAAAACGATGGTTTGACATCGCAACATTCTTGTGGAGGTGCGTCAATGATGGCAGACGGAAAATCGGACCAGATCGGAAAGGGCGTTCTTCGAGCGTTCTTCGTGAAGGAAGATCAATCATGGTTTTGGAGCTGATCGGAGGCCCACAAAAGATGGAAATAGCTTTGTGGTGTCGGGAAGACCAAAACCTGAAGGATTCGTGATGATCATATGGCCAGATCAATGATTGGAGCACCATGGGAGGCGCGACGGTAGAGGTCTGTGTTTCTGCAAATTTCCAAAATACACGGCATGTACTTCCGAAGAACACGCCGTGTAGTTATGATGGTGGCGACTAGGTTTTCGGGGTCAAATAAGGATCACACGGCATGTGACCGCAGTCACACGGCATGTTGGACCTTCCCCGAATCTCGGCATGTACTTCGTGTGGTACACGGGCACGAGATGCTCTACACGGCTTCAGGTGGCACGGCGTGTACAACTTGGCAGAGGCGGCTACGCGGAGCGTGACATGTATCCCGGGGATACACAGACATGGGATGGAATACACGACCATGTACTCCCTCACCCGGCTAGGCGTGGTCAACAGCGCAGGTCACCCCGTGTGCATATTGCACGGGTTGGAGTTCATGGGTTGGTGACCGTGTACGGGCACATGGCCAGAGTACACAGAGCCATCCCCAGTGACCCAGACACGACGTGTACTCCGTACTACACGCCGTGTATAATTGTTTCTACATGACCAGCCTCTTGACATGGGCCATTCTACATGGGTAGTACCCGGGTTCGGACAACACGGCGTGTATCATTTCTACACACCATGTACTTTTTTGAGAACTGATTGGTCCTTTTGTTCACCGTGCCTTGAACATATTTTGTTTGGGTTAGTGCCCCCTTCTTCTTTTATCCTGATGGTTAGTCATTATTCTCTCACACAATTTTATGATCCCTTCAGCAGGACTTTTCTGTGGTAGAGTCAGGCATCCATCCGAGAGGCCCGGATCGAGATCCTCTATCCATTCCAGACCCTAGGTAGAGTCAGGCATCGGCGTGACCAACTTTACTGGGCATTGATCCTCTACTTAGCTGTTGAATTCCGAATGAGTCGCGGTATCCGCCATGGCCCTGGCAGTGATCCTCATCTGTGTATCTAGATCTTTCCCACTCAAGAGTGTTTCTCCCGTAATGAGTACTTCTATCTATCGTAACCCTTCCACTCAGGAGTGTGTCTCCCACAATGAGTGTAGCAATATCTTGTGACGGTTCCTGACGAACATCTATCCTTGTACGGACGTCATCAGAACAATAAGACTCGTGGAGCATGTTCTCCCAGAACGAGTGCATCATGGAATGTTCAAACAAAATCCCTATCGGGGTATGCGGTTGTGTGACTTGTCTATAGACCACGGGTCTAGGTTTTGAGTATATCTAGTTTGTTTATATGTTCTGTAAACATATATTGTGCATAGATGACTATACCTATACTTTTTGTACTGCTTTGTGGTTTTCGGGGTCCTCTACTGAGTATTGTTATACTCACCCCTGCACGGGCTTTGCCCACACGTCTAGAGTATTGTGCAGACGAGCAGCCTTTTGAAAGAGTCCAGGGTGGACCAGGACAGGTCCGAGCTTTCTGTGTTTCCTACAGGCCGAGGCGTTCCTATGGCTACGAGCAGCATTCACAGTACCTTTGTTCTTATAGGTTGGACTTTACAGTTTTTTAGACTCTTGTTTTTGGTGGGCTTGTATTCGGGCTCAGTTTACTTTTACAGTACTCTACCTTTCGGCATGCTCTGTTGGTTGGGATGAGTTGTATGCATTCATTTTTGTTCCTTAGTGTTTTACATTTCAGCATTTGTGGGCTTGGAGATGTGTGTGTGTGTGTGTACAGGTACCTAGGCAATGCCTCCCATGTTAGTGACATGCCTACTCGGTGCTAGTCACCAGCCCCTGGCCTATTAGAGGCGGGCTTGGGGTGTCATGGCGCGGGCCCCACCGGGACGGGTCATGACACATTAGAGTATGCTGACTAGTAGAAAGTGTCTAGAAAATATTCATGGTGAGAATATATCCTCTTTTATCAATTTAAAACAACAAAAAAATTAAATAATAATAAATAGTGGCATATATATCTAGAAACATATTCACATTACAAGAAATCCAAATGGGAAATACAATACTCATTTGAAAAGGAAAACATGGTATGAAAATATATTACTCAAGTGTCTAATATGAAATAATAAATAATTATATTAAGACTGCACAAGTAGGTTCGGAACCATGTCTGGTTCCATCCTCTAACATCCAACCCAAATCATGCATGAATCACTAGGTCATTGCCCATATCCAATCTTAAAAAATATTATCTATTCAGATAATGATTTGCATCCATAAATAAGGTGTGAGTACAACTCAGTAAGACACCAGACAAAGTGACTAAATTAATTCAACATAAAACATAATTCCTGCAGTTCTATATGGAAATAAGTACAAGGAAATAATAAAAATTTATCACATTTTTTTATTCTTGTCTAACTTCAATCACTCTAGTGTTCCCAAAGGATACCCATAGCTCAATAAAAAATTCATCTCATATTAGTTCCCAATGTGATCTCTAGGTAATATCATTTCGTAATACATACTTCATGTCTAAGCTCAAATTATTAAAGGTGCTATGATATCTCATTACTAGATTGACTCATTATGCAGTTTGAATATTCTCATGTGAGGCCATAACTTGGAGTTCCATTATTTATATTTATTAATTTCACATTTATAAGTCGCAATTCCATTTTACTAATATCACAAACTGCTATAAGATGACCACATTACCAAGTTTACCAATCTATTGAATGACTATGCCACCATTCTATTTACACATAAGTATAATGACCATGTTACAATAGATACTTCACATTATAATTACCATATTCCAATTCTCATAAAAATAAGTATGATGATGATATAACTATTTTTACTTCTAAATTACGATGACCATTTTCTCATACATAACCACATAATAAATTTATCAATTAATTATCAAGATAAATTCCCTTTCTCTTTTAAAAATTAGTTAAATGCATCAAATATGTTAGTTAACCCAACAATTAACTAAATGATTTTAAACCATTAATTAATTCACTAATAAAATAATAAATATGACTATTCATATTACATAACTAAATTTCTTAGATTTAATTAAAATATTCTTACATTCACTCTCCATAATTACTCCAAATATTATTTATCTATATCATCATATCAAAGGAAAAATAATTTTCTACAATTAATTTTCTCAACTTCTCAATTTCAATATATCATAATTAACCCCCACAATAATTATATAGATTATAACTTCGACATCATATAATCAATGTCAAAAAAATTATTATCTAATAGTGTATCCCTTTAGTCTCATGATTAATTCTCCTATTAGTCCCCAATTTCAAAAAATATTATATAAATCAATTGGTAAATCTAATTAACCCCAATCAAGGAATAAAATTTCAAAAGGATTATAGGAATTATGGAATTTAGAATATAAATAACAAATCCATGACTATAGGAATTAAATTTATACCACATACCTCTATTGTTTGACAAATAATTGGACAACTGAAAACCCAAAAATCAATATTTTACAACAATCTTGATATAAGTTCTAGATCTAAATCCCTAAACCAAAATCAAGATAAAAGACATTACAATATCATTAATATAGATTTATATATAAAATACTAGATATTAATCATAAAAAAGTATTAAATTGAAGGAAAATAAGTATATCACCCTTGAAAATATCAAGGAAGGATAGAAGAATGAACAGGAGAAGAATCAAGAAGAAATCCACTAACTAGGAGAAGTCCAAATCTACAATTTGGGCTTTCAATCCAAAATAAAGGTGTTCATAAGGCCTTGGAATCCCGCTGGGTTGATGGGGGAAAAATATTTTAACCAAATAAAAGTTAAATCCAATGTTATATCCAAATAAGTAGTGAAACAATTTATCATATGTTGAAAAATGACTGAGATCCACAAATTTTAGGATATCATTGTTGGCCCACACATGACTTAATCGTACATTTAGAAAAATTGAGTTCTAAACACGTGTTAAGTGCTACTTCATGTAGGAACTTGACACAAAAAAATCTCAAATCCTATCAAAATATTCTTTAACTATTCTCAATCTATAGCCTCAAAGACCATAGATCACCTGGTTTCTCCTAATAAGTTGTTCGGTTTATAAAAACAATGTGCCAACAGTACAAAACATATTTTCGGCAAGATTATATTAAAAATATCCTAAATGAACCCAAAGACAAAAATCACATAAAAAGGTACATATGTATACCCAAAAATTAACAAAAAACATGCTTGATATAGCCTCATCAAAATTCAAGATCTTACAACTCAACAAGAGGTTTAATTTCTGATCATCCATGTTTGTATTATTGCAATTTTTACCTCATGAAAATATTCATTAATAATGGTGAAATATAAAAAAATAATCCTTCATATACAACGATTTTATTAGGATAAATTACAACATCTATTTATATCCTTCTCCTATAAATGGGTAATGAAACCATCTTTTTTTTTGTGTGGTGGAATACTACCTCGTAAGCCGATGTAATTTGGGTTCCATCACCACATATAAAATATATTTATAATGATATATATATGTGATATTAATGAAATATTTATAATATTTAATATTAATATATCACATATTTTATTACCTCTATATCAATATAAAAATTATAACTTCTTTTCAGAGGAAATGTTGATTAAAAACCTCCACAAAGTGATGTGATTGATATTTTATGCCCACATATCATGCATTGCATATATTAGATTATATATTCAAGTAATAATTTAATTATGATATAATAATAATAATAATTTAAATATTTAATAATCCTTTCCCTTCTTCAATAATATTTATTAAACAACGGAAACATTACTCATGCGTAATTATAACCTACAGTCTCAGGGATTGTAATGTAATTAATTTTTATAAAAAATATTTGATGGTAGGGTTTCATGATGTAATTATTGTTAGATAATAATCACCATCTCATTATTATTATTTTGAAATAAATAATGGAATAAGGACCTATTTTAATATAATAAACATACCAATATTATTTTTGATGTAGGAGATGAATATTATAAATAAATATTTTGTAAAATTATTTAAATGATTAAATATACATAACGTAGAAAATAATAAAGTAAAGACAATAATAGAAATAAGTAAATATTATATATTAAACAATTAATGTTATTTTATTATTCCAGATAATAATTAATATACCTGATGATTTTCACTAATGTAAATAGATAATTTAATTAGTAATGTTTTGAAATTATTTTCAGAATTGTTACTAAATTTTTTCTTCAAAATCTACACTCTAAAAATAATTTCATTGATTTTTATATATAGCCTTGAAATAATTATAAAGTAAATTTTATGAATCTTCTAAACATTATTCATAAGGGGAATTTTATGTAATCCTGTAAAAAAAAATTAAATGTTTAGGATAAAATAGAGAAAAAAGATATTATTATATTTATGACATCAATACATTTTCCATAAACCATAACCATTATTTAATGGCTTTTTTCCATTAAAATATTTCATTATTTATTCAAATAAAAACATACATTTCTTTTATTGTGGTTATGTTCAAAAAGTTTTTTAAAGCGAATGGGTATTTTGATATCTAGGAAAAAATTTACAAATGCATGGAATATTTTTATGAGTGAGATCATGTCAGTGAATACTTTCATGTGTTATGATTATATTGTAATTCTGGTAATTATTTATGGTGATGAGTTATTATGATATGGATCATGAAGATGGATGATGGTGATACACCTAATGATGATGTATGATCCTGATATACCTCCATAAATAATTTTTTAAATGGATAAAGTTGACCAATGAGCTTTATCCAAAGAGATTATTCGAATTTTGTGTGTGTAGAATATTGTAAATTCAAGAGTATTTTTATGAGTGTAATTGAAATGATATATCTAGTTACATATATTATTAATATATTAGTGGGAAATATTTTCATATAAATATTATTATTTATAATGTAATTATTATTATCATAATATTATATGGATATTCATTTTACTTCATAAGCGTATACAATATAACTCTTTCAAAAAAATTCAATAGTTTTTGAAGTTTACAATGGAAAAGAAATTTATTCTATAATATTTCATATGAACTGTTTAATAAAATTATTTATGTAGATATGTTGAGTTCATTATTATTAAAATTCATATTTTTATATTATAGTTTATTTTGGAAAGGAAGGGTTTTATGAGTGTTCATAGAAAAATAAGTTTCTTTAAATATTTTTACATATCACCTACAATGATTTTTTTCCTTTTTCGTAAGCACTAAAATGGTCCTTAATGTTTTTTTAGTGAATAGGTAAACAGATGAGGGTAATCTTAATTATGATAAGATTTGAATTGAAATAAAATTTTTTCATATTTTAAATGTTTTATATTTCAGGAAAATGGATAATCAGTTGATGTTTATATCTTTTTATATAATATTTTTTATGGTAATGGTGATGGCATGATTAACTAAATTAATAAACCATAAATATTCTAAAACATTATGATTGTGAATTCTTGACATAATACCCATGATTATATAATGATTAATATCAAGTACTTGTATTTTTAAAAGATTTATGAAAACATAAAAAATTAAATATTTCATTGAAAAATTGATTCCTTCAATTTTGAAAAGTTATTTTTTATAGAAAATTTTAATATATTTGAAAAATTAGTATTTTCCACTAGTCACCCATAAATTAATCCTTTTTGAAAAATATCAAAAATTCATCCTAATTCATTATTTTAATTAAGAGTTAAAAAATTAATTTAATTTTATATATTTAAAATAATAAATTTATTCAAATAATTTTTTAAAATATAATACCAAAAATAAAGAATGAACAATTTCTCTTAGAAATTATTTTTTAATGTTTTCATAATATAATTATATTTTCATTTTAATTTAAATGAATAGAAATATATTAGTTAACATATATTAACATTATAATAGTGGTGTATTTTGATTATTATGATAAATATAAAAAAATGTAAAATAGTTTTTTGAGATAGAAAAGTATTTTTCATATTAATTTGTATTAATTATATATCCTCTCATTGTATGAAATTTATGTTTGAGTAAAATATTTTAATTTATAAGTGATGTTGTAATTATTATTATAATTTATGATCTAAGTTTACATTAAAATTCCAATATTTATTTTAGTTTATGGCTATATGTACAGAAAAAAATTTTAAATATTATTTCATAAACAGAAAAACAAATCATAATATCAAGAGTTAAATTATCCTTCTGATAAATCAATTGTGTCCTAACTATTTTAAATATTAATCTTGAAGTAATAAAGCTAATACACCAATAAAAAAACATAATATATTTTATAATAAGATATCAACCTCAAAATATTAGATTCTAAAAGAACCATTATATCTCATATAATCGGAATGTATTATGATATTTCTTTATCCCAAAAAGAATTCTAAACATGCTGACTTATTTTGTTATATTATTTTATAGGGACATAACATTAATGTTTTGGGATCCTACCTTTAGAAAAAACTAAAAAAAAATTATATCATTCAATAAAAATTTTATAATTGATCTGATGGATATTACACTAAATCATAAAATATCATCCCTAATAATAGTTGTATTTCAACCTATGATACATTAAATTCAACTTTTAATTAATCAAATCAACATATAAATATAATTTATTTTAAACCAATATTATCCTTCGTCACACTCCGATTATGTTCTCCAATTAATTAAATACCAAAATTTTTTATAAATCCATCAAAGTGTTTCTTACATTTCATTTTAATGAAAAATATTAATCGCTTACGAGTTTATAGCTAGGTTTCAAGTCAATGGTACCTTTATTATACACCAGTTGAAAACTAAGTTGATGTTCAAAAATCCATTTCTAGAGTGGTTATCCCTAACTGCATATATGCTGTATCTATATTGACTTCACTATTTTTTTATCAGGATGTAATTTCAATGGAAACCAAAAATTAAAAAATTGCCATAATTTCATAACGTTGCCCTATATATAATTTCATCATTATGGTTCTCAAAAAATTTCTATGACCCCATTTTAAAAAATTATAAATCCGTTCCAAAAAAAATCAATTATTTCATTAAAACTATGCTGCCCCAAAGAAACACACCACAATATGATACTAAAAAAATCACACATTACACATATGATATATAACAAGTGAGGTGTCCTAAGATAAACATATATATTTGTTATCTAATTTCCATAATATAAAAAAATTTAACTCAAAATAAATAACTAGAACTAAAAATGGAAGGTTTTTTAAATTTCAGTATTATCTATATAAGAAAGTTATTTTAATATTGTAGGGGAATATATCCCAGTAAAAGAACTAAAATAATCCCCCATATTCATTTATGATAGTTTATAATACTCATTATATCATGTGGAATATAATCATTAATAAGGGGTTATGTTAAATTCTCACCAATGGATAACAAAATAATATTTCAATATGTGTTAGATCATATAAATTTGAGAAATCATTATTAATTGTGATATTTATTAAATGAAACAAAATGAGTTAAATATATATTCCATTAACTAATAATAGAATCACTTATAATCTCAAATGATAAACCACAAACAATGTCATAGGATTCGAAAACAAGAAAAAATAAACCTGATACATGGTAGAATAAAATAATAATATAACATAAAAATTTAATATAATAAAAATAAAATGAAATTATAACATACATTAGAATGAATAACATCTAAAATCTCATGAAAATAGTTTATAAGGCATCAATATCTTATTACAGTAAAAATAGTGGAGTTGGGATCACTATTTGATTCCTATATCATAGTAGATACGAAAACATATATTGATTCCCATAGCATAGTGGAGTAGATATATGAAATTTCACAATGAAAGTATTTAAATACATTTAGTAAGTTTAAAAAACATTATTGGAATGGAAGACCAAAATAATAATAATAATCAACTTTTATAAAAAAAATTGAAAATTTTGGATGAAAATAGTTAAAAAAGTTGTTTTCCAAAATTGATTACATTTCCATGTACATAAAATATGGGTGTGGAGTAAAGTTCATTATTATTTAGAATGTATTTTATAATATAAAGTAAAATTCATTTAAGAAGAATAAATTCTTCTAGGATGAATATTTGAAAAAAAATTATTTTTCCTCTTAGATATAGATAATTCCAATTAAAAACAATACTATGGATGAAATTAAGATAAAAGAAAGAAGTTCATGATGAAAAATTATAACTCTAAGTAATGAGGATTCAAATAATAACTTTTAATACCACATCCTTATATTTCTATTCCACAACATTTGATGGAGAAAAAATGAAACAAATCTATAAATCCCATTTCTTTTAGTATGAAAATTACTATAGTACACCCTTGGGATGTATGTACACACTCAAAATTTAATAATTGGTCAATTTAGAAAAAGTCACAAAGTTTAAAAATTGATTTGAGGGTCCCCTATGACTATATAAACAGTTTTCATATAATACAATAGAATTTTAGAAAATTATTTTAAACATAAATTCCATAAATATTTATAATTCATGATATCATATTACCTATAATTATTATACTCCCCATTAAAATGAAATTAGATTGGAAAAATAGAACATATTTAAATGAAACATCCATACATTTTTTTCACTTAGTTGAAAAAATATAAATTCATATATTAAAAATAACTCCTTAATGAAATATATTTAAACTGTATTAATATTATATTAATTGATTACACTTAAAAATTAACTATTTTTTGTTGAATTATAAGTTTTTTATTTTTTATTTTCATAATAAATTGTTCATTATTTTATTAAATTTTTATTTTATTTAAGATATAATTATTGATCACCATTATTTGAAACCATTTTCATCATTACTAATTATTAATGGAACTTGATTTTGTATTTTATTATCATTTTTAATTGTATATATTCTTTCCATGAGAATCTTATTTATGGTTCTTGTAGATGATAATCATGGGGTTCGTTTATAGATAATTTTTTTCAAACAACATGTTTTATATTGATTATAAGTTTAATATTAATATAATTTTTACAAAAAAATTAGAAATACTATTTTAAAACTTATTTTATATATAATAATAATACCTATTTTTCATTATAAATACAAGACATAAATTTATAGTATTATAATAAAATGTAGTAGAAATAATCTAAAAAGGTACATGTTACTAATGAAGGGTGATTATGGTTAATATTGTTATTAAATATAAAAATATAAATATTATATAATAATAAAGATTAGTTTTTTATTTTTTAATGTGGTGAATAGTATTATTATATTTTCTAATAATTATGAAAATTCCAGATGGAAAATTAAATGTGTTTCTTTATGAAGGAGGATGTTCGCATGTACAGCTGAGATAAATTCAAAAGGTCATATAATATAATTATGTAATTAATTGGTTAATATTATATTTAACATGATAATTAATTAATAAAATATATATTTATTAAATACCCTAATTAGATCCACCATTTATATATAGTAATAGAACATAGATAATGTTGTTTATTGATGTGGTGGTACCCACATAACACAGTAAACAAGTTCATTTTTTTAATTCTTTGAAAGGTGATAGAAAGATGGTATCTCATAATCATAATAATACTTATCAATAAATATTATTGTAATTTAAAAATTTCAATATTGGTATATAATATCTAGAGGAAGTATAATAACTAAAAATTAAAAAGAATTCAAAATTAAGTAACTAATAATTTTTCTATACTCTTTGGAATAAATCCATAGAAAAATATATTATGGTTTTGGGAGGCTGTAATTGAGATGAAAACATATGTTTGGGGTATCTTTGAATGTTTTGTAGTTTATTGATATGATTATATTGAATTATAAATGACATGGTGTGTTTGTATATGTGTGGTGGTGATGAATCCTTTTATAATGGAGAGGACCGAAATTTGTATAATATTATAAAATATAAAGTAACTGTAAGAACATAATGGGTAAAAAATAATTAAAAATAATAGAGTGTAAGAATGGTAAAATTCATTCATAGCTCATCTATTTATTTACACACAATTTTGAAACATATTTTTAGGTTATTTTTCTCTTAATGTAATTATTTTAATGATTTTTTATTTGGTAATTATTTTTTATTAATGTAACATTATTTTAATTAAAAAAATAATATAGAACTTATTAAATAATTTAGACTAATTATTTAAAATATGAAATAATATTTTCACATTATATTCATATTGGAGGAAAAAGATTACTAATAATATTATTACACATTAAGTATAAAAATTTATTATTTTAAAAATGTGTATTTTCTAGATTAAAATAATGATTAAGATAATATTATCTATATTTTTGGTTCATGTGAAGATGATGCTGGTTCGAAGCTCGAGGCTGCTGGCGGTGGATTTGAATTTGAAATTTGAAATGTGTATTTCATCTGGATGTGGAGATGTGGTTAAAAGGATGTGGTGAAATGGTGTAATGGGTACCGGCAACCCCTTTAACCAGCTTTTGAAAATGTGGAAAAAATGATTTGCAGGCATCTTTAAAATAAAATAAAAACATAATTCCATCATGTGTAAACAAAATTCAATAATTCTCAAAAAAATATCCTTATAATAAATAATATTTTACATGTTTTTAAATTTTTAATCAATGGTTCCATAAATTTTTTTTTTAATAATTTCATTAAATTTATAAATATTTTTTACGTCCAAATATTTATTCATCAAAATTCTAATATTTATTCTGTTGTATAAATTTTATCAAAATGACTATTTTTTAATTTATATTTACTCACTATTCAACCAAAAATTCATCATCTATAAAAAAATATAAAAAATGAAACTAAATATAATTTTCACAAGATAGATTCAAAAATTGTTGTCCTTCAATAAAAATAATGTCATGAAATTTATAAATTTATTCTTTAACTGAATATACAAATAATAAAGAGAAATTGTATTGTTGAAATTGTGAGGTTTTTAGTGGTCTTAATATTTTTTCAAATCAATTTAAAATTAAAATAATATTAATATATTAGTTCATATAAAATAATATTTTCATATTAGACCCTTATAGTTGATTTTAAAAAATTATATAATTGTTAAGAATAATTATTTGAAAGAAATTAATTTATTAATTAAAAAATATTAAATATGTATTCATTAAATCTGAGTAATTTTATATGAATATTATTTTTTATTTTACTTTTGGTTTCATTATTCCAAAAAAAATTCTAATAGTGTTCCTCTAATATGACATTAATTATTTTAGTTTCCTGTTACACATATAGAAATTTATTATGCAGAATATTTAAAAATATATATATATATTGAAATCTATGGGAATTATTTATTTATACCAAATTCCATTTCAATAATACTAAAAATAATAGTTGGTCAATGTTCATTTTAAATAGATTATTTTTTATAAATGGTTCATGTTATAAAAAATAGATTTTAATGAATTATATTTTCATACATAGTTAAACATCAAATTCCAGTAATATTTAAATTTTTGAATATATTACATTTTTTATTTTCTAATAAATAAGTGTAAATAGATTTGAAAGGAAAGTGAAAAATTTTCATCTAAATTTTACAATTTTGTAATTTTATTTTAAAATAAAATAAAATTGTTTTTTTAACCAAATAAATTCATCTTGAAAAAAAATTTCATTTAAAAAAATGATGCTAATTTCGATATCATATGGCTATTGGTTCTTCAAAAAACATTTTATGGTACAAGTCATGATAGTAATAGCCCTAAAATCACCCCTCTATGTGTTTTTAGGTGTAAGAGTAATCTTTATATAAGAAGGTACAAAATTGAGAAGTATGGATTCTATTATATGTTAATTAGCATAAATTGGACACAATTTTTTCGGTATTATATTTAATTAAGAAAAAAAATCCTAACATCAAATTAAATTTTATTCCCATTTCCCGATAGATACTCTATCGATTTTTGAATAAAATTATGAACCTTGAATTATATATTGAATTTTCATTATTAAGATTAACACCTGTACATGTTTCCTGAAGTTAACGTATCAAATACATGACACTCAAGTGATTATAATTTTTTTTAAATCATTACATTCCTTCTATATTTGATAGAACATTCATAAATAGTTTTAGCTAAAGGGTCCATTATTAATACAAGGTCATCTTCTATAAAACTAAGAACTAATAGGATACACAATTTATAATTTTATAAATATTCAACATTAATTGTTTTTTTGGAATTAATTTATTATATTTATTAGTAATAGATGTTTTACATAGATCAACCAAAATATATTAAATTCTTAAAATCCACCATTTTTTAAATTTACATGTATGATTGATTTGCATGGTTGGAGGATGAGGGTGGAATATGGGAATTGAGCATCCCAAATGAAAATTATGTTTTTGAGAAGACAGATTTGGTGGATGTTGCTAGATGTTCATTGACCATTGAGTGTATGGGGAATAAGAAACGTTTCCAACTCCCCAATAATTAAATGGTTGCTGAGTGTTCTTCTTCCAATGTTACAACACTAAGGAAGAATTTCATATATGCAGTGAGATCCACAGTCACCCTCTCATTATTAGATTTTTACTCCCCCCATCCTAGGAGGATCATCTAAAATGGAAGTGATGTTCATGTATCTGCATATCATGAATAATTTTAATAAATATTGAACATTTATAGGTATTCTATTATTTTGTGGGTCATAAACCCAAAAAGTGAGAAAATATATAAATTCAATGTTCTGATTTGAAGAATCATATATATTTGAGGTTTGAAGATTGAAGATTAGAGACATTTGGAAGGGGATATTTTCAGGTGATTTCCCCATTAGATAAATGTATTTAGAAAGCGTATTGATGTGGTTCAGTTTCCTGGAAACATATATTCATAAGAATATTGGGGTGTGATTGGAATATTGACCCTGGTAACATAAGAAACCCCCACACTCAAGTCTTTCTTCGCATATGAAAACCAGTATTTATATATTGGAACACACAAATTATTTTGTAAATTACATCCTATATTAGGAATTCTGCTTGAATGGATGTGAAAATAGATAACCCATGTTTGGAGAATTATTATAGGTTTCTAGTTGATTTTGATATTTTAAACACTGTAGTGGATAAGGTTTTTATTACAATAGGGGATTATTCCATCAAGACTGATATATATATAATGAAATGTTTTCCATTTTCATTATGAGCTACAAAATTGAGGTCCCCTCTCTTCCAATTGAAATAGTGATAAGGAATATTTCTACCATAAGGAAGGAGGTCGAACTCATGGAACATGTATATTGAAAATGGATAAAGATAAGACTCTGCAAATTTCCTCATAGGGAAACATGGATCAAGACCCTATAATGCATATGGGGTTGACGATGATTGTGATGAAATACATGGAAATACCCCTATTGAGGGAGTATTCCCTTATGTGTAGGACCCAATACATCTTAAGGATATGGGGAACATACTAGAAAATAATAGAACCCTCCCTTCGATGTTATTCATATCAAGGAAACTATTAGTAACACTATGTAATCTTCATTTCATAATGAAATATTTATGTGCGGAATGAAAAATAAAGATAAAGACTATATTCTTGAGGACATCCAAAGTTATTTATTATGTGTTAATGCTAGAGGGATACAATTGTAATTTTCATAAGGGTGTGAGGTGCACAATGACCAATATACTGATCCAAGGAATGTAGGGATATATTATGTCCCCATAGATGAATATTGGGCTATGGATGGTCTCACAACTAGGATGGATGAAGGGATAGAAAGATAGAATACAAGATATATTGTGCATGTCCCAATAGGAGTGGATTAAACTACATCATTTAATGGTCAGAGTGTTTAGAAGTAGTCTTGACAATACATTGATGATGGAAAAAAGGATGGTCACTTCTGATGGGTTCTGTCTTCTATATCTACCGAAAGGTGGGTTCTTGGAATAACTCACGATCCATTGACTGTAAACAAAAAATTTGTCCTAATTTGTGGGACCTTTTAGTCTAATGATAATTTTGATGATTATCATGATGATCAATCTGAGGATGAAACTAATGAAATGGTCACTGTTAATTATAATTAAAATGGAGCTAATGGGGAGAAGGTAATATTTAAAAAAGTCACAAAATGTGGGAATACAAGTGGGAGAGGTAGGAAAGGGAAATATCATGAGTATGTGAATAGGCAAAAGTGGCCTCGAATAAGAGGAAATTACATGAATAAATGGGGATTTTCAACTGTAATTGTCCAGGCTTAGGGAACACCCCACTATCCAGATCCCGTATACGTTACATCTTGTGAAAATAACCCATACTGATTCAGACTATTGAACAAAAAAATGATTTTTGGGAATTAGATATCCTTCAGGTGGATATATATTTGTTGTTACATTATCGCTCAAAATATGTATGAAGCTAACATGTTCCACCATTAAGTCCTAAATCATAAGAGTATACCAATCAACACATTAATTAATTAGACTCATTGAATTTTATTTTCACTTAATACCACATACGGTAGGTTATTTATCTTTCTTCTTCGTACCTCTACATCATATATTAAATGCATGGATATATGGAATGGTATTGAAGATATATCATGTAATTTGTACCATAAATGGATGATAATGGAAGAATTCAACCCTTCTCTAAATCCTGAAGAATGATTATGTCATATCTTGCACCAAATTGATGCTTTGGAGTTCTCTTCTTCTATTAACCAATGAATCCATGTAGAAGGATCAATCTATAGGGATGTATTACCAAGGAATATGTATTCCTTTAAAGGGACATAGACACGTAGTATTGAAAAACGTTTTACAATGATGAATGAAATGAGTTTCGCATAATGTACATTAGGTTATACTCTCCAAAATAATCATTCTGATCCTAATATCATTATAGTTGAGATCTCAACCCATATCAAAATTTCAAATTCCAAATCCTTTTCACTTTAACAGTGGTTGTATTATCACTCCTGGATTCAAGGAAGTGTTTCTGGCGGCTGGTAATGATTTTCCTAATTGTAGTCTTTTACCCATAATTGCTATGAAATTTAGGAATAAAATGGAATTATAAATGAAGTATAGAAGGATTTATTTATCTAATATGGACCAAAACATCAAAATCATATAAGTAACACTTTCACAACACCAAAACAGAAACCATAATATGATCTCTCCCTCTTGAGAAAAATTACAAACTCACTCATCGTAGGATGACATTAACTATATCATAGAATGTCTGGATCATAATCAGAGAATGTAAAATGGATTAGGGATGGGGATAGAAACTAAAAATTATCTTACATACTATATAGAGATAATAATATAATAGTTGATCATAATTCTTTTATCATTGATGGATGCATTCACACCTCTGAAGATGATATTTATATGGTGGTGGTAGTCTAATTTTTTAAATTATACACTGATGATGGGATGGGAAACACATATAAAATTATTCATAGTATGAACCCATATATTGATTACTAGTATAACTAGGATCTCCTCAGACTCCTGTCTAATGAAGAAGTAAATGTGGCCCTTTTTCCCTTAACATCAGCAATGCTGCTAGTTTAGTTTGATTCACAAATAAATTCATCATCATTTCCAATGAAAGTTTGTAGGAACATATGACAAATGAAGTGAGGTATTTCATAAAAAAATTCCATGATGAATGTAATTAATTCAACCATTATTGCATTGATTCAAATGAAATATGGGGAACATTAAATTAATGAATTTATACCAAATTCTTTTAGGAACACTATACATATGGTCATTAGTAATATCATCATATACAGGTTTGGAGTAATTTTGAAAAATTATATTACTCAAAACTAGTTTGGATATATACATCATAGAATCATTAATGATAAAATATTTACTGTTTTTGGAAGTGTCAAAATTATGAGGAGGAATTCATAATGGATTTTTTCCATCAATATTGACTTATCCAAGGAATTTTAGACATTTAAGTGGATCATTCTAGTTTCATTCCATGGGAAATATGGGTAATCAGTGGATTTAATTAAAAAATTTACTTCCATCCTCACCATTTCAATGTTGTCCAAACTCATCAATGTGTCACCAAAAGAGTTTTACCTCAATTTTTGTGGAGTTAGATTGGGTGATCCTCTCTCTAGGATACTATTTTCCTTCTTTGTAGACTATATAAGAAGTTGGATCAGTGAACATTAAAATATTTTTATATACATTATACATAAATATGGGAGATATTTCTAAACTCCATCACATCTTTTTTATGATTATGAATTCTCATCTTTGGTATGGCCTCAAAAAGATCCATTGCATCGATTAAAACACTCTATGAAAATTTTCAGGAGGTAACATGACATGAAATCTATTAAAAGAAATATTATATTATGTTTGGTGATGGAATTATTGTTTGAAGGAAAAACATGATCACTATAAATCTTGGTGTCAAAATAGTATCCCAGTATTTTACATATCAAGGGGTCCCCTTGTTTTGTAGAGATGTGAAAAGTAAATATCTCATGAATATTGACTCTTGTATCATAAATCAAATATAGAGATGGAAGTGGTAGGAAATGTACCATGTGGGAAAAGTGTGTCTTTTCAATTATGTTCTCACATAAATTTATATCTTCTATATTTGTAAATGATCATATAATCATAACAGTGACATGTAAAGAATTATAAGGAATTATAATAGGACATGGCCAGTGCAAGAGAGAAAATTGATCACTATATCATGTGAGGACTACAAAATATTGTTGTAATGAGTGGTAATTGAATGAAAAAATTATGTATCATTAATGATGAGATCATTTGGAAATTTACATGTAGGTTTATTATATATAATGACTCTTTTAGAGAGTTTCTTTAAAATTGGTTTCAAATGAATCTATTTAATGTTTATCAATATGTTATGGCATCCTCTATTGTGGTCTCTTTAAGGAGCTCCATTTACATTATTATGAAAAAAAATACATATTGTTAGCAGGAAATCTAATCTAAAATATTTTAATTTCCTATGTTTTAACAGCCTACTCAATGAAATTATTACAATTTCCTCATACAATTCACATATATCTAATGTTTACTTTACGGTGAATATAATCAACAAAAACGACTTTGTTCCTAATCATGTAATAATGGAGGTCAAGAATCTATCCATTATAGATATTGATACTATAAGTCCCTAGACTTAAACCTTGCTTAATCTTGATTTATTACAAGATTACACATTGAAGATCTTTTTGGGTTTAGAGTTTTAGAGAATTAGAACATAAAACTTGGATTACATTCCACATTTAAACAAAGTGGTTACATAAAATATAGTATTAATTCTTTCCATCAACGGAAACATATTTAAAATAAAACATTGATTCTATCTTGACACTTCCTTGACACTATAATAATATCATGTACCCTTCCCTTGACCTGTGAAAAACATTTCAAAAACTTGGGATGAGCATAAAAAGCTCAGCAAGGGATATAAAAATATGGAAAGGAAACATGAGTACATATATACATAATAATGAAATAATAATTTACCCATAAAACATAATAACTTTAACATACCTCATCAAATCATGAATAAATCATAGAAATCATAATACATAAAGGTATCTTGAGGCATTCATAGCATTCTTATATAGGGAGTAACCCCATTTGTTACGTTTGGAATACCCATCACAGTATATTCATTAAATCACTTCCGATAAACCTTAATGTTTAACTCCTTAGAGTTAACCAATGCATTGAAGAGCTATATTGGGCTCACCTGCCCTTAGTTTATCACGGAACCACCAGTCTTCATAAAAATTCTCAAGAACCATAACCTAATCGTATCACATAAAACATACATAAATGAAACATAACATTTCCACTTTTCAATCACAAGATATCAATACAACACATTGATATGAAAACATTATAAAAACCATTTTCAATACCAAAATAAAAGAAAAGTAAAACATGGTATTTATTTTTCTTTTAAAAAATGGTATATCATGTAGAGGAAGGCGAAACTCAAATAATGGTCACGGTGGCGGAGAAGTCGTTGTCGCTGCATACGTACGACAAAAACATTCCCTTTTGTCGTTTATTAAAACACTTAATATAAAAAATATTCCTTTTTGGATAAACGTAAAAGTCAAAGGGGTTTATACACCATATAAAAGAAGGTTGTGTATAAAACAAAATATGCCTAAATGAAAGGAGATTGAGACGAAGTCCCATACCTCAGTCCCGACTTGACTCGATCGTTCTTTAACCTCCTGAATAATAAACATGAGTTAATTTCTAATTTCTTAAGAACCTTTTTCACGTTCATTTTTCCTCTTTTATCACTTATTACCATTTCATGAACAGTATGTTATTATTTAAGTTAATAACGGTCGTTTTAATGATCATTAGTGCTTGAGTAAAAAATAATCTCTTTATAATTACATGTTGTTCATGTATCCATTATATCCAGAGCTATACTCATGATTTAGATATCATATATATCATATATATATCCAGTATATACATGAATTTATAATATTACATAATGTTTAGAGGTAAGAAATGAAATGCACCGTTCATGGAGACGGTAAGCCGTACGTACGCATGAACGCTACTTTCATTTCTATTTCGTATTTTATGGAATGGAATCATAATGATATAAAGGTATATTATAATTCCATTATAATATCATATATAATATCATTAATTACATCCTTTATACGTCCCACATATGGCATTAATGAATCAAATCACTTTAGGGGGCGGTAGTCCGCACTTCCTAAAATGAAGATATCGCGTTTACCCATTATTGGAAACCATAAAGGTATGACATAAATGAAAAATACAGAATCTTAAGTAAAACTTAAAAATATTATATATCATATATAAATATAGTGACAACTTAATGTCCACCTTATAAGGTGTTAAAAGAATATTTAAAATCATTGTTTCGTGAGACAAAAATTCACCATCCACGGAAACAGTATGTTCTTTAACCATTAGATGTAGGTGTGTGTAAGTGTAGCTCGAATACATCATATAAAAACATCGTAGTATATGTAATATACTGTTGTTGTTGCAAAAGAAATGAATAAAAAGAGTTTAGGGGGTGGGAGAATCAAAATAAAACATAAGAACACAAGAGAAAACACTACCTTTAAATCGGGAAACTCTTTTTGATTTGAGATCAGAGGCTTCCATGGGAAGACTTCCAACCCATGTGAGGCTTCAAGGAGTCATAGAGGGATGTTGAGAGACAAAAGGGGAGGGGTTTGGCCGAGCAAAGGGCTTTGGATGTGTGGGTAAAGTGGTAGAGGTGGGGGCCTTTTATAAGAGGAGAGAAGGGGCACTCTTGGAATGTTACAAAATGTTACTTTATTTTCAAATGAGTTTCTAATATTAAAGGTCCCACATTGATGTATTTTCAGGATAAGGTGGTAAGGGTTCGAAATATACTCATCCAATAGGTCTTTGAGAAGTGTATGTTATATGTTTAACATTATCTTTTCATTTTATTTAAATCCATTATTAATGAGGTAATCGCTACATCATCATGATGTCATAAATAATTTATTTTTTTTAATTTCTAAAAATTATAAAAAAAATATCATGATGTAGTAAATCTTTTTATCCTTAAAAGTAATACTTATAATCAAAAATATTACTTGTATAACCACATTTAAAAATTGTTTTAGTTAAACAACTCATGCTTGTGACATTTTTATTTTAACTTTAAATAAAAATTTATTTATGTCATTTCCCAACAAAAGTGGCTCCATGGGGTCCCCAAGATGACCCTTGGATTTTCTTGGTTGTCCATGACACATACAATGAGGGTAGGACATGTGTCTAGGTCATTTCATATTATTAAAACATTATTCTTACCTTAAATTACACTAATTACCTCTAATCGCGATTAAAAACTTAAAAGTTACTATTCACCAAAAAATTATATTAATACCATTGAACAACATTTTACTTCTTAATTACAACCATGTATGTCAGATTTTTGAAATTCAAAACACAGAGGTGGTAAAATTTCATTTAAACGAAAAATCGGTTTTTTTAAGTACCACTTAGTGGTTTCACTATTCATCAAAAATTGAAGTTTTTCCGAAAAATACCAAAACATTACCCTATGATATATTTGATATTCCAAATTCAATAATGATGTATATTTTACAAAATTCAAAACATATATGTTTCATTAATTAATTTAATAATTAATTCCTGCTGTCAAAACAAATAGCGTGTTTTTTAGAAACAATATCTATTAAAAGATTGACACTAGTTTAAGTCCAATTTCAAAGTGAAGTTAATTCCAATGACCACCATTAGATTAAATGGTAAAAATATATTATAAATAAACATTAATATAAATTAAAAATATAATCTATCCATATAAATAAATCATATTAAAAGGAGGTTTTGAATTAAAATGCAATATTTTCAATAAAAAAATCATTATCGAAAAAATAACAAAAATTTACACAAAGTAAATTTTAATGTCCAGATTCTAAAGAAGGATTTTATTTTGTCAAATACAAAATATAAAATTGTCAAAAGTATATTTAAAAAGGGTTCTCCATCAAACGGCAGTTAATCGGCCTTTTAAATAATATTAGAAGATTTACGCTTAAAATTGGATTCATTTGCATTTTAAGCCTCCAACATTTATTGGCTAAATGTAAATTTTTTTGACAAAAATATAGAATAATATTGTAGATAGTTCTATTCATTCTCGCCATTACAATGGCTAGGCATTAACTACCTTTTAAAATAATATTATTTTATTATTATAGTGCAAATTAAGATTTCAAAAAAATTGTTGTCGCGTATTGGGTACGCCCTCGAGCATAGCATTCCCTCTAAAGTAATATTAATATTTTATTCAAAAATATGGATAAATATGAAAACTTCATATTCATTAATTACTTGGGGTGTTAAATCCTTCCCCCTTTTTGGGAATTGCGTCCTCGCAATTTTAAAATTGGGCTTGGAAGCTTTATTGAAAATCCCACATCGGAACAATAGTCAGTAAAACTATCACTTTAAAAGAATGGGAGAGATGTACAAATGTCACCCGAGTTAACCCATACTAGGATTCCAAGTATGAAAATATGGATATGGAGGAAAAAAAGGGTCATGTTCTGATGGAGAGTGATATTAAACATGTCTACGAAAATGTTAACAACAAGAAAATCACAAACTTGTGATGGGTTAAACGGTATTTGATTCCCCAGTAGGAAAAATTAACAGACAACATTTTTGATTTAAGATACATTTCATTGAGGAATTTATTTATGGGTTTAACTAAAACATAAGAAAGCATACTTAATAGTCATTTTGACTTTCAAATTTTAATATATTTCTTACATGAACTCATATTTTCTCCAAAAGACGAGTATTTAGGATGACTTGTTCACATTAAGAGAGCTATAATCAACTTATATAGAATCACCTATTCCACAAAAGAGAACTATATAATTCCCATGTATTTAGACCTTAACCAAAACTAAAACCAAAAAGTTTAGAATGAGATCAGATAATACCCAAAAGGATAATACTTTATATAAAAAAATCTATTCTTAATCTCCAAAATTGTTCAAACAAAACCCAAAGTTCAACAAAGACCATTCAATAAAAATCTATCCATAAAATTCTACAAAGTAAACCAAACTAAGATTGAAACCCAAAATGTATTAACCAGTAATTGCCTCAAATTCAAGGATCATATAAACCCAAATGGTCCTTTATAACTATATCCACAAAAGAAAGGATAATTATTCCTCGAATAAAATTTTTGTATATCAAACATTAGAGTTACTATAAAAAGTCTTCTAATGTAACCCAATCATCAAAAGAGACTTAATACATCTAAGAATTTCACCATCCTAAAATCTACCATAACTCTTGAATCCCTTATATGTCTAATTCTTACTCATTCAACATTATTCATGATCATTAGCCATTCCTTTTCAAATTATTCTGAAATACTTATTTCCTACAAACAAAATCATGAATCATATCCTAATATTTCAATAATAGGAAAACATATGTTAATAAATAATCCATACCATTCATTCTTCATTGTCAGTTTCTTCATCCTCAATCGGAATGGCATTAGGTATTGGTAAATGAATATTTGTATGATCCTGGTGACCCCATTCCCGAAACTTCTTCGTAGGACATGTATTTTCATAATTCCTATGCACACCACATTTAAAACATTAAATTTATCCTTCAGAAATAACTTCTTTCCCTTTCCTAGAGTCAACTAGATGCTTCATTTTTCCATGGAAGGTTCTTGATTTATGACCTTCATTTCCACACCTATAGCATCTTGTTGTCCCTTTGAAACATTTTCCTATGTGTTTCTTTCCACATATTTGACACATAGGTTTTTGAACATACATACCTTTATGATTATTACCTGAACATCCATAGGGATTTGTTTCTCACATATACGGTGCCTTATTAAATTCACTAAGGTTCATGTAGTCAATCATGACACCAGATAGTTGGTTGAGGATAACCACAAGAGTTCTCATTTCATCTCCCATATCATTCAATTGTTCTTTCATAAAACCGTCACAGTTTTCTTCAAATCCATTGTTACTTTGGTGCCTGCTATATCCATCCATTTACTAAAACCAAAAAGGTCAGTGTGAGTATATCAGTAAAATAAAAAAATAAAAAAGAGGAAGATAAAAACCAAGATATACTTATCCAAGTTATCTCAAACTCATTCTAACATTAAAAAACGATGACTTCATCTAATATACTAACCATTGTGGTTATAAAAAACTTGTCACTTTTTCTTAAACAAAAGTCTAACCTCTAAAGTTATCTAATCTAACCTCTGATACGAACTATATGGCCCCATCCTTAAAACATACTTAATATTGAGTTATTACAAGATTGCACATTGAGGATCTTTTCAGGTTTAGAGTTTTAGAGAATTAGATCATAAAACATGCATTACATTACACATTTAAACAAAGTGGTTACAAAAATAATATTATTCATTTTTCCCATCAACGGAAACATATTTAAAATAAAACATGGATTCTTTCTTGACACTTCCTTGACACTATCATCATATCATGTACCCTTCCCTTTACCTGTGAAAAACATTTCAAAAACTTGGGATGAGCATAAAAAGCACAGTAAGGGATGTAAAAATATGGAAAGGAAACATGAGTACATATATACATAAGAATGAAATAATACATTAACCATAAAACATAAGAACTTTAACAAACCTCATCAAATCATGAATAAATCATAGAAATCATAAGACATAAAGGTAACTTGAGGCATTCATAACATTCTTACGTAGGGAGTAACCCTCTTGGTTACGTTTGGAATACTAATCAAAGTATATTCCCTAAATCTCTTCGAAGAAACCTTAATGTTTAACTCCTTCATGTTACCCAATTCATTGGAGAGCTATATCAGGCTCACCCGCCCTTAGTTTATCACGGAACCACCCATCTTCATAATAATTCCCAAGAACCATAACATATTCGTATCACATAAAACATGCATAAATGAAACATAACATTTACACATTTCAATCACAAGATATCAATACAACACATTGATATAAAAACATTATGAAAAACATTTTCAATACCAAAATTAAATAAAAGTAAAATATGGTATTTATTTTTCGTTTAAAAAAAGGTATGGCTTGTAGAGTAAGTTGAAACTAAAATAATGGTCACGGTGGCGGAGAAGTCGTTGTCGCCACATCCGTACGACAAAAACTTTCCCTTTTGTCGTTTATTAAAACACTTCTTATAAAAATGATTCCTTTTGGATAAACGTAAAATTCAAAGGGGTTTATACAACGTATAAAATAAGGATGTGTATAAAACAAAATATGCCTCAATGAAAGGAGATTGAGATGAAGTCACATACCTCGGGTCCGACTTGACTCGATCGTTCTTTAACCTCCTGAATAATAATATTGAGTTAATTTCTACTTTCTTAAGAACCTTTTTCATGTTCATTATTTCTTTTTTATCACGTATTACCATGTCATGAACACTATGTAATTATTTAAGTTAATAACGGTCGTTTTAACGATCATTGATACTTGAGTCAAAAATAATCTCTTTATAATTACAAGTTGTTCATGTATCCATAATTTCCAGAGTTATAATCATGATGTAGATATAATATATATCATATATATCCATTATATACATGAATTTATAATATTACATAACTTTTATAGGTAATAAATGAAATGCACCGTTCATGGAGACGGTAAGCCGTACATACGCATGAACACTACATTCATTTCTATTTCGTATTTTATAGAATGGAATCATAATGATATAAAGATATATTATAATTCCATTATAATATCATATATAATATCATTAGTTACATCCTTATATGTCCCACATATCGCATTAACGAATAAAATCACTTTGAGGGGGCGGTAGTCCGCACTTCCTAAAATGAAGATATCGCGTTTACCCATAATGGAAACCATAACGGTATGATATAAATGAAAAATAAAGAAGCTTAAGGAAAACATACAAATATTATATATCATATATAAATATAGTTTCATCTTAATGGACACATTTTAAAGTGTTAAAAGAATATTGAACAATCATCATTTTGTGAGGCAGAAATTCGCCATCCATGGAAACAGTATGTTCTTTAACCATTAGATGTAAGTGTGTGTAAGTGTATCTCGAATACATATTATAAAAACATCCTTGTATATGGAAGATACTGTTTTTGTTACAAAAAAAATGAATAAAAAGTGTTTAGGGGGTTGGTGAAGCAATATAAAACATAAGAACAGAAGCGAAAACACTACCTTTAAATCGGGTAACTTATTTTGATTTGAGGTCAAAGGCTTCCTTGGTAAGACTTCTGCCGAAAGTGAGACTTCAAGGAGTTATAGAGGGATTTGTAGAGACAAAATTTGAAGGGTTTGGCCAAGAAAAAGGCTTTGGATGTGTGGGTAAGGTGGTAGAGGTGGGGGGCCTTTTATAAGAGGAGAGGAGGGGCACTCTTGGAATGTTACAAAATGTTAGTTTATTATCAAATGAGATTCGGATTTTAAAGGTCCCACTTTGATGTATTTCTAGGATATGGGGGTAAGGGTTCGAAATATACTCATCCAATAGGTATTTGACAAGTGTATGTTATAGGTTTAACATTATCATTTCATTTTATTTAATCCATTATTAATGAGGTAATCGTTGCATCATCATGATGTCATAAATAATTTAATTTATTTAATGTCTAAAAATTATAAAAAAAATATCATGATGTAGTAAATCTTTTTATATTTCAATTTAATATTTATAGTCACAAATATGACTTGTATAAACCAATTTAAAAATTGTTTTAGTAAAACAACTCATGCTTGTGACATTTTTATTTTAACTTTAAATAAAAAGTTATTTATGTCATTTCCCAACCAAAGTGGCTCCATGGGGTCCCCAAGTTGACCCATGGATTTTCATAGTCGGCCATGACACATCCAATGAGGGTAGGACATGTGTCTAGGTAATTTCATATTATTAAAACATTACAGTTACCTTAAATTACACTAATTACCTCAAATCGCGATTAAAAACTTAAAAGTTACAATTCACCAAAAAATTATTTTAATCCCATTGAACCACATTTTACTTCTTAATGAAAACCATGTATGTCGGATTTTTTAAATTCAAAACACATAGGTGGTAAATTTTCATTTAAACGAAAAATCAGTTTTTTTAAGTACCACTTAGTGGTTTCACTATTCATCAAAAATTGATGTTTTTCAGATAAATACCAAAACTACACCCTATGCTATATTTGCTATTCCGAATTCAATAATGATGTCTATTTTACAAAATTAAAAACATATATGTTGCATTAATTAATTTAATAATTAATTCCTGCTTTCAAAACAAATAGTGTGTTTTTAAGAAACAATATCTATTAAAAGATTGACACTAGTTTTAGTCCAATTTCAAAGTGAAATTAATTCCAATTACCACCATTAGATTAAATGGTAAAAATATATTCAAAATACACTTTAATATAAATTAAAAATATAATATATCCATATATATAAATCAGATTAAAAGGAGGTTTTGATTTAAAATGCAACATTTTCAATAAAAATGATCTTTATCAGAAAAATAAATAAATTTTACACAAAGTAAATTTTGATTTCCAGATTCTAAAGAAGGATTTTATTTTGTCAAATAAAACATATAAAATTGTAAAATGAATATTTAAAAAGGGTTCTCCATCAAAAGGCGGTTAATCAACCTTTTAAAGAATATTAGAAGATTTATGATTAAAATTGGATTCATTTTCATTTTAAGCCTCCATCATTTATTGGATAAAAGTAAAAATATTTTAAAAACATATATAATCATTTTGTAGTTAGTTCCATTCATTCCCTCCATTACAATGGCTAGGCTTTAACTAACTTTTAAAATAATATTATTTTATTATTATAGTGCAACGTAAGATATCAAAGAAACTCGTTGTTGCGTATTGGGTACGCCCTCGAGCATAGCATTCCCTTTAAAGTAATATTAATATTTTATTCAAAAATATGTATAAATATGAAAATCAAATATTCTTTATTTACCTGGGGTGTTATAGATACTCTTATATAGAGGAATGTTATAAGTGGAAAATTTGATGCTAAAGAGTTCTAATAAATGGAAAAATGGGGATCCATTACTCCACCTATATGGTTCATGAAATTGAATATTCATTTTATTATACACTTTATATTTCACATTTTATAGATAGTGGAATATAGACTACCTACACATTGTCTATTAATGAACGATGAGAAACACCTTGTTTTTTCTTTTTATTTATGTTTAAAGGTCTATGAGAGAACACAACACCACTTAATCTACTATATCTTTCCTCACGTGCTCTAGAGGTATGTTCTTCAACTGTTTATCACACAAATGAACATTAATATGTTGTTTGAAGACATCATTGCGGTTGTCTCATCCACTATAAAATTTGATGACCTTATAAATATGTGACAATCAGCATGTTCTTGTGTCTTTGCAGTTGTTTTGAATTCATTAAATTCCATTACTTTTGAAAACCAAGTACCATAAATTCACCCCTGTAAAAATGTTATTCATAAGAATAAACATGTATCTATAAAGGTTAAAATTGAGGACATGTATTAAAGTGAAAAAGTACTAATTATTCGGAGAAATCACAGTTTTATGAGAAGACCCAAAAAACCCCTTGTTATGATGTAACATCCTGGGTTAATAAAGAATATCACATTCTCATATTTATCAATAGTTTTGAATAAAATGTTAATATTACTTTAAATGTATTTCTATTATCTATGGTGTACTAAATATGCAACAACAAGTTCCTTTGAAATCTTAGGTTTCACACTAATAATAAAATAATATTATTTTAAATGGTAGTAAACACCTAGTTGTTGTAATGACGTGAATGAATATAACTAACTACAAAATTATTATATATCTTTGTTATATATTTTTACTTTTATCCAATAAATTTTAGAGGCTTAAAATGCAAATGAATACAATTTTAAGCATAAATATTATAATATTATTTAAAAGGTCGATTAACCACCTTTTGATGGAGAACCCTTTTTAAATCCACTTTTTGAAAATTTTATATGTTATATCTGAAAAAATAAAATCCTTTTTTAGAATCAGGACATCAATATTTTCTTTTTGTACGTTTTTGGTATTTTTCCGATAAAGTTCATTTTTTAATGAATAGTGAATGATGTTGTATTTTAATTGAAAATCTCATTTTAATATAATTTATTTATATGGATAGATTATCATTTTAATTGTTTGTAAAGTTAAATTAGAATATATTTTTACCATTTAATCCAATGGTGGACATTGGAATTTATTTCACTTTAGAAATGGACATATTCAAGAGTCAATCTTTTGATATATATTGTTTCTTAAAAACACGCTAATTGTTTTGACAATGGAAATTAATTATTAAATTAATTTATTCAAATTATATTTTATCAATTTTTTAATATAGACATAATTTTTGAATTCAGAATATAAAATATATATTAGGGTGAATTTTTGGTATTTTTCTGAAAAACGTCAATTTTTTATGAATAGTGAAACCACTAAAAGGTAATTAAAAAACTGATTTTTTGTTTAAAATTTTTTTTACCACACCTATTAATTGAATTTTAAAAATACTACATACATGTTTTTAATTATTAAGAAATATGTGGATCAATGGAAGGAAAATAATTTTTGATGAATTGTAACTTTTGAGTTTTATTAATCGCAATTAAAGGTAATTAGTGTAATTTAAGGTAAAAATAATGTTTTAATGATATGAAATTACCTTTACACATGTCCTAATAATATTTTATGAGTCATTGCCGACCATGAAAATCCATGGGTGAACTTGTGGACCCTATGGAGAAACTTGGGTAAGAAAATTACATTAATAAATATTTATTTAAAGTTAAAATAAAAATGTCACAAACATGTATTGTTTTACTTAAAAAATTACATGGGGTTATATAAGTTATCCTCTTGACAAGAAATATTAATTATAAGGATAAAAATATTTCAAATATCATGGTAATTTTTTTATAATTTTTAGACATTAAATAAATAAATTTATTTACGACACCATGATGATGCAGTGATTACCTCATTAATGAAGGATTTAAATAAAATTAAAAGATAAGGTAAAATATAAGACATACACTTGCCTAAAGCCTATTGGCTTGGTGTATTTAGAACCCTTATCACCTAAGTTTCTAAATATATCATTATGGGACCTTTAAAATCCCAAAATCATTTCATAATAAAGTAACATTTCATGACCTTCCATGAATGCCCCTCCTCTCTATTATTAAAGGACCATACCTCTACTCCCTTACCCACAACTCTCAATCCCTTGGCTCGTCCAACCCCTACTCCTATTGTCTCTCCACATCCCTCTCTTCATCCTAGAATCCTTACCTTACGCATAATTCTCTTCAAGAAACCCGTTTGGTCAAACCAAGGGGAGTTACCTAATTTATAGGTAATGTCTTCACTTATGTGTTTTTGTTTTATTTTGCTTCTCCAACCCCCTAAACACTATTACATTATTTTGTAAAAAAACATCATCTTCAATATACTAGGATTTTTTATGAAAATTATTCAAGCTACACTTACATACATCTCCATCTAATGGTTAAAGTACATAATGTTTCCGTGGATGGCGAAATATTGCCTCACAAAACGATGAATGTTCAATTATCTCCTACTGCCTCACATGGTTGCCATTATGATGTCACTGTATTTTATATCTGATATATATGGAATTTTTTTTCTATATACTTCTGTATTTTATATTTAAAACATACCTTTATGCTTTGCATGTTGTGAAAATGCGATATTTTCATATGAGGAAGTGTGGACTACCTCCCCCACAAGTGATGTGACTCGTTCATGCAATACACAGAATGTATAAAGAATGAAATTAATGAACTTATCTGACCTATATAAAATATATATTATACTGTAATTTCAATATATATATATATATCTCATTTAGTTTTATTCTATTAATATGACAAAGAAATGAAAGTAGCGTTCATGAGTACGTACGACCTACCACCTCCATGAACAGTGCATTTCATTTTCTATCTACAAATGTTATGGAATTGTATAAAATGAATTTATAATTGATATATAGGATATTTATATCATTAATACTACTATGGAGATTATGTACTTATAACTACATAGACAATTATTTTCAAACAATTTTATTTTTGACTACTGTACCGAACATCGACAAAAACGCCTGATATGAACTCTCATAATTAACTAAATATTATATCATTATAATATGTGATATGAATTGAATAATAAACATTAAAGGATGTCCTTAAGCCATTATAAATTGACCAAAGTTTGTTATTCTGGAATATAATGAAACAAACAAGGCAAGTCGGACCTGAGGTAAGGTATCCAACATCTCTCTTTCATTTCAAGTACTCTCTTTTATGTCATTTATTTTATGCTACATGTTCTTATTTTGGAGGTTGTTCTTATATATTTACCATACTGTAATTTTTATTTTCATATGATGAGAGACCCAATCTTACTCTCATCAATTCAATTTATGATTTTTTAAGTGGTGTCATTAGGCTGCTACATTTTCGTAAGATATTTCTTATCTCACTTTTAATTCCGTGAGATTTCCATTAGTCACCACTAATTTATGGAAAGTGGTGTATTTTGTACTACCAATTGATATATAATATAATGAATCTATTTATATTCATGTTGTTCTGAAATTATTTTGGTGTTTATTATCTTTTGGTCATACGACTCGATTGATTACAACGAGGTAAGGGGTTCTTATCTCACTTTTTATTCTTGTGAGATTCATGCAACATTTTCCTAAATTTCCTTTTTTTTGTGTATGTACTTACCATTATTCTAATATTTGATTAATATACTATCATTTATGGATATTTACATCTTCAGTGCATGACCCTTCTTTCATGGGGTGTATGTTTCGAAAGTTACCCAAATCGTTAAGGGAACCGTTCACCCTCCTCTTTTTAAAAGACTTATTTTTGTTAGGACTTTTAATTTAAATATTATTATATTGGGATATGTTATTATATATCCTTATTTCTGTAAATTATATTTCCATGTAATGATATAACCTTTTCATCTCTCATCTTTTCATTTTCTAAATTTTATAATGATGTCGTTTGGCAGTCGATTTTATGTAAGTGAACTTCTTAACCCAATTTCAATTCTTCGAGTTAAACCTCTACTTCTTGATTATGTCTCACTATGAATATATGTGGATGACCTATAATTGTTTTAAAATTAATATCCTTTAATATGAGGTATATTTATATTTGTCACAGATGATTATGTAATTGATTTATCCTTAATCTAAGGATACCGACTTTGTAAGGGACTTCGACTCAAAATCCTTTCATTGAGGCATATTTTTGTTCTAATAAAAAACCTTCTTTTATACGCTGTATAAACACATTTAACTTTTCATTTCATTCAAAGGTAATATTTTTCTACGAAGCGTTTTACTAAACAAAAAAAAAGGAATGTTTCTTTTAACGTACGCGGTGACAACGACCTTTTCTGCCGCCGTGAGTACTATTTGAACCTTGGCTTCCACAACAAGCTGTAATGTTTTTAAAAGAAAATAAATTATATATACTCATTTATGTATTTTGGTATTTAAAATGGTTTTGATAATGGATTTTTTATGTCAATATATTTAATTCATATATTGTGATTGAAATGTGGAAATTTTTTATTTCCAATATATTTGTTTTATTTCTTATGATTTTGTAATGGTACTTGGACATTTGACAGGCGGATACGTGATACATCATATGACAGGTGGTGTCATGAATACCAATATGGGTGGTAACGTTATAACCTCTAATACATTGGGTAAGGAGGTTAGCCGTATGGATATTCCATTTAGTGATATGTGTGGAAGTTGACCGTATGGTTATTCTATTTAAGTATATTTATGTCCCATGTTATAATTGTATGTTATGTGTTCTTTATATGGGTTTTATGTTAATATTTTGGTTGAAAAAGGGTATGTAATGATCTTTTATTTGGTGAAGATTATTTACTATTTCAGAATGGTGAATTGTATTACTTATGATAAAGTAGTCATGATTTACTTATTGTTTTGAAAAAACTAACAATTTTCCTTTTTTGTGTATCCTTTACTGGGATTTTTATGCTCATACCATGTTTTTGAATTTTTTTCCACATGACTTAAATATGAATAGGGTCAAGGATGGGATCAAGGAAATTCATGCTATCTAAAACATAGAACTATACATGTGTCTTTTTATGAGTTTCTATTTTTTGGAAACATAGTAGAAGTGTCTACTTTGTAATCTTTTGAGATTTAATAGTTATGTACTAATTCTCTAAAACTCTAACCCTAAAAAGATCCTCTATGTGAATTATTCATTTAATTCATGATTATGTAATGTTTTAAGGCCGAGTCCTTATAGTTGGTATCAGAGGTCGGTTTAGATAACATTATAGGTTAGGGTATTCTTTAAGCACAAGTGACCTTATAATAATGGTTATGATTTCAGAAAGATTCATAGTTTTTGATAAAGTGAATGAGTTTAAGCTAACTTGAATAATTTTTTATTAGTATTTAAACTCCTCATAAGATTTTATATGATGATTCTAATGATATAATCACACTGACATTTTTGGATATAGTAAATGGCTGGATCTAGTAAGGACTAATGTAATAGTGGATGTGAAGAAAATAGTGATGATTTTCTGAAAGAACAACTTAATGATATGGGTGCTACAATGAAAACTCGTGTGGTTATTCTCAACCAACTATCAGTAGTTATGATTATCCACTTGAACCATGGTGAGTTCTCTAATGCATCATGTACAAGAGAACCAAATCGATTTGGATGTTCATGTAATAATTATAAAGGTATCCATTAGGGTTTATCTGATCCATACTTTTGAGGTAATTATGGGTTACTATATGTTATGATGAAAAATGAAAGGAAAGATTTAAAATTGAGGTTAATTATGTTGTGGTTATTTCGGATGATTTTATCTCTTTTTGGGGATTGTTTTAAGAATTATATTGTTTTTGGAAAAAGGACAACACACAGTCCGTGTGACAACCCATTGTGTTAGACAAAGCTGTGGGAATCGAACCCACAACCAAAGTGCGACTAGCATTTATCGCCAACCACTAGACTATGTGATGTCCCTGGTTAGTATGACCATTTATTTTGAGTTAGATGATCTTATAAATCGGGAATAAGTTTATTTTCAGTTATATATGGAAATTATTAACCTATAATGGATGATATGTGATTAGGTTAATTATTTTTCAGTATAGGACTTTAAGAGTAACTTATGTTATTTGGAGATAAATGTTAATATTTTCCTTGGAAGACTATGTGATTAAATCCATCAAAGATTTGGGTTTCAATCATAGTTTTGTTTATTTTTGATGAATTTTAAGGGAAATTTAGATTTGAATGGTCTTTGTTGAACGTTGGGTTGTTTGAAAAATTTTAATGATTAAGAGTACTTTTTTTTGTAAAAGATTATCTTTTTTTGGGATTATCTGATCTTATACTAAAAATTTTCGTTCTAGTTAAGGTCTAAAGACATGGGAAACATATAGTTCCCTTTTTTGGATTAGGTGATTCTATAGAAGTTGATTATAGTTCTCATAATGTGAAAAAGTCATCCTAAATAATCACATTTTGGAGAAAATATGGGTTTGTGTAAGAAATCTAGTAAGAGATGAATGTCTACATTACAAGTAAGTATGATTCCTCATGTTTTAGTTAAGGTCATAAATAAATTCCTCTATTAAAAGTAAAATAAAATAAAAATGTTGTCTTCTTTCTTTACTTATAGGGGAATCATATACCATTTAACCCATTAGAAGTTTGTGATTTTTTGGTGGTTAACTTTTCCCTATACATATTTTCCCATCACTATCCATCAGAATATGAAGGTTTGTTTTCTCTTATATATCCATTTTTTCATGGAATTCTAGTATCTGTTATCTCGGGTGACATTTTTACTTTTTGTTCTTTCTTTTAAAGTGATAGTTTAATTTACTTTTTTTTCTGATGTGGGGCTTTCAATGATGTTCTCGAGCCAAATTTTAAAATTGTGAGGACGCAATTCCCAAAAGGGAGGAAGGATGTGACATCCCGGGTAAATAAAAAATATGACATTCTCATATTTATCAATATTTTTGAATAAAATTTTAATATTACGTTAAGTGGAACGTTATTCTCGATGCGTACCAAATATGCAAAAAAGAGTTTCTTTGAAATCTTATGTTGCACACTAATAATAAAATAATATTATTTTAAATGTTAGTTAACGCCTAGACGTTGTCATGGAATGAATGAACACAACTAAGTAAAAAAATGATTATATGTGTTTGTTAAATATTTTTACTTTTATCCAATAAATTGTAGAGGCTTAAAATGCGAATGAAACCAATTTTAAAAGCAAATATTCCAATATTATTTAAAAGGTTGATTAACCGCCTTTTGATGAAAAACACTTTTTAAATACACTATTTGAAAATTTTATATGTTATATTTGAAAAAATAAAATCTTTCTTTAGAATTGGGACATCAAAATTTACTTTCTGTATGTTTTTGGTATTTTTTCGTTAAAGATCAATTTTTAATGAATAGTGAATGATGTGGTATTTTAATTCAAACCCTCCTTTTAATCTAATTTATTTATATGGTTATGTTATAATTTTAATTGGTTTTAAAGTAAAATTAGAATATATTTTTAACATTTAATCCAATGGTTGACATTGTAATTACTTTCTCATTGAAATTGGACATAATCATGTGTCAATCTTTTGATATATATTGTTTCTTAAAAACACGCTATTTGTTTTGACAATGGGAATTAATTATTAAATTAATTAATTCAAAATATATGTTTTGAATTTTGTAAAATAGAAAACATTTTTTAATTTAGAATATCAAATATAGATTAGGGTGAATGTTTGGTATTTTTCTGAAAAAAATCAATTTTTTATGAATAGTAAAACCACTAAGTGGTTGTTAAAAAACTAATTTTTCGTTTAAATGAAATTTTACCACATATATGAATTGTATTTTAAAAATACAATATACATGGTTGTAATTATTAAGAAAAATATGTTTATATGGAATGAAAATAATTTTCTGTTAATAGTGACTTTTGAGTTTTATTAATCACGATTTGAGGTAATTAGTATAATTTAAGGTAAAAACAATGTTTTAATAATATGAAATTACCTTGACATATGTTTTACCCTTATTGTATGAGTTATGCCCGAACAAGAAAATCCATGGGTCAACTAGGGGACCCCATGGAGCCACTTGGGTCTGAAAATGACATTAATAACTTTTTATTTATACTTAAAATAAAAATATCCCAAACTTGTATAGTTTTACTATAACAGTTTTTACATGGTGTTATATAAGTTATAATTTTGACTAGAAATAATCATTATAAAGATAAAAATATTTATTACATCATGGTAATTTTTATATAATTTTTAGAAATTATATAAATAAATTTCATTATGACACCATGATGATGCAGCGATTATCTCATTAATGAATGATTTAAATAAAATGAAATGATAAGGTAACTTATATGACATAAATTTGCATAAAACCTATGGTATGGGTTGATTTACAACCCTTATCACCTTATCTTAGAAATATATCATTGTGGTACCTTTAAAATCCGAAAATCATTTCATAATAAATTAACATTTCATGACCTTCCAAGAGTGCCCCTCCTCCCTCATTAAAAGGCCCCAACCTCTACTCCCTTACCAACACCTCTCATGGACTTGGATAGTCCAAACCATGCACCTATTGTCTCTAAAAAACCCTATATTAATCCTAGTAGCCTGACCTTAGCCATAAAGCTCTTCAAGAAACTTTTTTTGTTCAAACCAAGGGGAGGTACCCGATTTAAAGGTAATGTCTTCTCTTATGTTCTTTTGTTTTATTTTTATTCTCAAACAACCTAAACTCTTTTTATTAATTTATTTTGTAACAACAAAAGTATAATAAATATTTTAGGTTGTTATTATGGTAATTATTTGAGTTACACTTACACACACCTCCATCTAATGGTTAAAGAACATACCGTTTCTATAGATGGTGAATTATTACCTCACGAAACAATGATTGTTCAATTATCTCCTACCACCTCTCATGGTGGCCATTATTATGTCAGTGTATTTTATATATGATCTATATGGTGTTTATGTTTTCAATATTCTTATTTATTTTATATTTAAAACATACCATTATGCTTTGCATGTTGTGGAAATGCGATAATTTCATACGAGGTAGTGTGGAAAACCGCCCCTCAAGTGATGTGACTTGTTCATGCAATACATGGAATGTATAAAGAATTAAATAATTTAAAATATGTGACCTATATAACATATATATTATACTTGAATTATATTATATATATATATCTATCTATCTCATTTATTTTTAATTACAGTAATATGTCAATGAAATAAAAGTAGTGTTCATGCGTACGTACGGCCTACCGTCTCCATGAACGGTGCATTTCATTTTCTATATCCAAATGTTATGGAATAGTTTAAAATGAATTTATACTTGATTTATAGGATATTTAAATCATTAATACTATTATTTAGATGATGTACTTATAACTACATGGACAATTCTTTTCATACAAGTTTATTTTTGACTCATGTACCAAACATCGACAAAAACGTCTGATATGAACTCTCATAATTAAGTAATTATTATATAATTATAATATGTGATATGAATTGAATAATAAACATTAAATTAGGTACATAAGCAATTATAAATTGAACAAATTTTATTATTCTAGAATACATTGAAACGAACAAGACAATTCAGACTTGAGGTTAGGGATCCGACCTCTCTCTTTCTTTTTAAGTACTCTCATTTATGTCATTTATTTTAGGATCCATGTTCTTATGTTGTAGGGTGTTCTTTTATATTAACCATACTATAATATTTATTTTCATATGATGATAGAACCCATATTACTCTCATAAATTCATTTTAATAAATTTTAAGTGGTGTCGTCAGGCTGCCTAATTTTCGTAAGGGATTTCGTATCTCACTTTTAATTTTTTGAGATTTCCATTGGTCACCACATATTTATGGAATGTGGTGTATTGTGTACTGCCAGTTGATATATATTAACATGATTCTATTTATATTCATGTTGTTTTGAAACTCTTTTGGTGGTTATTATCATTTTGTCAAACGACTCGATTGATTACAATGAGGTAAGTGGTTTTTATCTCACTTTTTATTCCCATGAGATTCTTGCAACATTTGCCACTTTTTACATTTTTTGTGGTGTATGTACTGCCCATTAGTCTACTATTCGTGTAATATACTCTCATTTATGGGTATTTACATCTTCATTGTACGACCCTTCTTTCATGGGGTGTACATTTCAAATGTTAACCAAATCGATAAGAGAACCATTCACCATCCTCTTTTTAAAAGACCTATTTTTGATAGTACTTTTAATTTAAATATTCTTATGTTGGGATATGATCTTATATATATTTACTACTGTAAATGATATGTCCTTGTGATGAGATGCCCTTTTTATCTCTCATCGTCTCATTTTCTGAATTTTATAATGATGTCATTAAGCTGTCGAATTTCTGTAAGGGGACTTCTTAACCCAATTTCAATTATTTGGGTTAGACCTCTACTTCTTGGTTATGTCATACTATGAATAAGTGTGGATGGACTCTAATTGTTTTACTTTTAATATCCTATTATATTGGGTGTATTTATATTTTTTACACATAATAATGTAATTGATGTATCCTTAATCTATGGATATTGACTTTGTAAGGGATTTCGTCTCAATCTCCATTAATTGAGGCATAGTTTTGTTCTAATACAAGACTTTCTTTTATACACTGTATAAAAACCTTTGAATTTTCATTTAATTCAAAGGGAATCTTTTTCTTTGATTAGTTTTACTAAAGGGAAAAAATTAATGTTTCTTTTAACGTATGTGGTGACAATGACATTTTCCACCACCGTGAGTACAATTTGACCTTTGGCTTCCTTAACAAGCCGTAATGGTATTAAAAGAAAATAAATACCATATACTCTTTTATGTATTTTGGTATTGAAAACGGTTTTGATAATGGATTTTTTATTTCAATATATTTAAGTGATATATTGTGATTGAAATGTGGAAATGTTTTATTTCCATTATATTTGTTTTATGTATTATGATTTTGTAATGGTACTTGGACATTTGATGGGTGGTTACGTGATAAACCATATGACGGGTGGTGCCGGGAATACCAGGATTGGTGGTAACATTATAACCTCCAATTCCTTGGGTATGGAAGTCATCCGTATGGTTATTCCATTTAGGGATATGTGTGGATGTGGACCATATGGTTATTTCTTTTATGTATGTTTACATCCCAAGATACCATTATATGTTATGTGTTATTTATATGGGTTTTATGGAAATATTTTGGTTAGAAAAGAGTATGTAATGATCAATTTTTCCTTGAAGAGTATTTACTACTTCATAAATTTGAATGGTAGTACTTATGATAAATTATTCATGATTTACTTATTGTTTTGAAAAAAAAATTTCCTTCATTGTGTATCCTTTACTAGGATTTTCATGATCATCTCATTATTTTGAAATGTTTTCCACATTACATATAGATGAATAAGGTCATTGATGGGATCAAGGAAATACATTCTATCTAAAACATGGAACTAGACATGTTTCTTTTTAAGAGTTTTTGTTTTTTGGAATCTTATTAGAAGTGCCTACTTTGTAATCTTTTGAGATGTAATATTTATGTCTTAATTATCTATAAATATAATCCTAAAAAGATCCTCTATGTGAATTATTCATTTAATTCATGATTATGTAATGTTTTAAGGTCGGGTCCTTATATATAATATCTTTATAGTGGATTCACCCAACAAATTAATGGATCAAAGTCAATATTGAAGGGGTATCCTCTGGTACCCCAATACCCTTTAGTTTAAGAGGTATATTTTGTACTCATCATGGTATTATTATGGTATATTACCATCATTTTATTGGTAGTGTAACTACATTTAAATATGAATTATGGGTGATGATTCATGCTACCAAACAAACATTCTAGAATAATTCACACAAATTATGGAAGGAATTAGATTTTAAATGTACAATGATGGAATTGAAAATTTCAACTAGTGATGTTCTATGGAGGGTATCTCCTTATTTGAATCAATGCTTCGATTATTATTTTTAGATCAACATTACTACCTTGAATGACTATACAGAAGAAAACTAGGCAGCAATTTTCTAGATAAAGATGATGATCATGGAGACGAGCACATTATCATCTTTCAAAGCCCCTATTTTTTGTACATCAATGGTGGAAGCTAATATATGGGGACTAATTTAGGCATTCCTTTTTAAATCCCCTTTCTACTTTTTATTTCTATTTAATTTCACATATTAAATTTTAGTTGACCGACATTGATGGCTTCTATACTTTTTTCATAACAAATTTTCATGTAATAACATTTAAAATGTCAATCCAAATAACATGGTCCATATTTATACAGTTATTTTGTTTCATCATTTCCCTAAATAATATACTCTTAATGAAATAAAATATATAAAATTGGTCATATAAAATATACATTCATTATTTTGGGCTAATATATTATTCACAATCAAAATTGAAAATTTTCAAATATTTTTCATACCAACTGAATTTATTAATTTGAAAAGTATAGAACATCTTTTTGGTTGATCAGTGTGAAAATAAATTTAAACATAATATCCTTAAATTATATATAAATAAATATAGAAAAAATTATTTAGTATTTTTTTATTAATATTTAATAAAAAAATTTAAAAAGAATTAGTATTTTTAAAAAAATAATAAATACAATAATTGAATCTCAACCATTGAAAAAAAAAATCATTCATTAATGTAGAAATTAAAATTTTATATAAAATTTACTTCATATATCACGCAAAAAAAGTGATTTATATTTTAATAGTCAATAATTAATTTATTAATAGTTTTTATGATTCTTATAATATAAAATATTCATATAAATAAAAATATAAAATACTATCATAAACAAATATCCCAAGATTTTTTTAAAATCCAATATTAAATTTTTATTATATTTTATTTAAATATAAAAAGATGAATCATGATGGGGATAAAATTCATTTATAAAGTAAAATAAAAAATATTTTTTTAGTGATGGGATAGAAAAAGAAAAACATACCCACAATCTAATGTATTATAAAAAATTCACACTTGCTTCTAAGTTATAAATCCTCCAAATAACAAGTAGGGGGATGAATAAAAATATTTTCATAGTCTCTCAAAATTGATGACTATATTCATGTTTCCATTATCTCTAAAAGTAATCCTTTTTCTATGGATGCTCTGTTATACTCATTTCATCATCCTAAAATGCCTCCACATTGGGCAAATTATCCACACAATGCCTAACCTGGATAGAACCAACAAGTTGGACTTTCCCTCAATTATTGAAAAAAAATTAAATGGTTTTAGAAGTTCAAACATAAAATAGTATTTCAAAGTTACGGGAAACAATAACCTCTACATTACTAGCATAGTGAAGGTTTACTATGTATAAATCTAGGAATCGATGATTCCCAACACACTAATTTTTACTAGAATAAGAAAATAAATTGATGTAATAACATGTGTGTCCTTCAAAGATAACTAATAGTATAGAACCCAGCTAGTAATGGCCAATAACACATGAAATACATCTAAAATCCCCATTTTTTTAGAATTTATTTGTTATTTTGATATTTATTTCATAAAAATTCATATTCCTGATTTTCATTCCCTTTTAGAACATATAAGGTATGTATGAAATTCTATTATGTCAACGATATTACAACATTATTATAATATATTAATTATCATAATCCCAAGGATCAAATTCAAACCATATTATAGATACATTAAAATTTCTCCTTTATAGGAAATTCCATCAACCTAGATGGTATTAACAGATGTTCTTTCAGAAATCTAGGATATTGTAAATCTACCAATGATTTATTTTGATTATTTAACTTTCATATGAATCACTTTTTCATTTCCCAATTTACTAGATCCGTCATCCTATGTTATATTTTTTCCACCATTAGGTTTTCGAGTAATGACACCTAATACTAAGAATAATTTCATTGTTTATATAGGAAAAAATATATATAATACCCCAACAATCATTCCACTTATTGATTTCCATTTTATCAAGAATACATTGTATTTTTTTCATAAAGAGGACCCTACTCTAAGACATGCATTCCCTCCCTACACTATATAATGTGAATCATATCATAACCCTCATACACAATAATGTTTTTACCAAAGAACATATTATGTACCTCATTCTCGTATTCCATATTAAAACCTAATAAACTCTTATAATGGTGATTTATATGGTTGTTAAGTTCTATGTACACTAATATTCATAGGAAATTTAATGAATTTCAATGATATAATGCTTAGTCCTCCCTTCTTCAATTATAGGCTACATAGGACCCTTATTGTGTTTTATCTCCTTCCCTTCAACATTTTTATCTTCATTATATAACAGTTCATAGTAAGAAATTTTAAAAATTAGATAAAACAAACAACATTATTATAAATATTATCATCGTTATGCCCAATAATCATTCATTATATTTATAATTTATGAAATATTTCATAAAAACTATAGGGAGAAATTTCATCATCTAATCAATCTAAAATTACAATACTAAGAAGGAATTGTGGTCAATATCAATAAGAACTTGAACATAGTATATTAATATTTATTATTTATTTTTCAGATCCATTTTTAGAATGATCCCCATTCTAGTAACAATATTCATCAAAATGAAAGGGTGATGAAGTAATTTTTAACCTAATAAATGAAATTAATATATTTATCTTATGGTTTTTAGTCTATATAAAATAGAATTATTTTGGTATTGACATATTTGATAACACTTATTGGTAATTTTATGTGTTTCATGCTAATTACAAATGGCTTGAATCCCAACTATTTTAGTATACCAAAAAATGGAATTAAATGAAAATAAAAATTAGTATACCAGAATCCATGATGTGTATAATAATTTCAACAGTGAAAGGTTTTCAAGTTAGGAACCATCATCTCTCAAGAGTTTAATATGAAGTAGGGGTAAGAGAAAATAAAAACTTATATCCAAAATATGAATACTACACCTTTATGTACATTTGAATAATAATATATAGTATAGAAATAAATAAACTAAGGTTATATTAGTAATAGCCTAATATATATTTATGTTCCATATCCTGTTAATTTTTCAACAAAACATACTAAATAAATATCACTTTATTATAAATAATAAAAAAATTGAAAAATTGAAATATTTTTTATATGTAGTCCCATGTAAGTATTTAAAATACTAAAAAAATTTATCATTATACTCTTAATATAATAAATGTATAAAAAAACAAGTCGATCCCATTATATATTTTTTCAAATAACTAGTTTTCTTCACAAGTGTGTTTGATGAATAACTTGTATTTCATTGTGAATCCTTGTAGGATATTAATAATTTGAAAAATATTTTGTTTTAAAAATAAAAAAATAGTAAGATTATTTAAAAATTATCATTAATTTTAGAAAAAATAAATAATGGATTACAAATATCATGAAATTTGTCATGTAAATTTTCATGATAAAAATATTAATCATAAGTTTAAAATAAATCATAAATAAATATATTCTAAAAATTATTAGACACTATAAAAATAAATAAATATAACATTACCATAGGAATAAATTTCATTTGTATTATCATGTAATTCCCAAATTACAAAGTTATTTTATTTTAATTTAAATTTTATTTTTAATTAAAAAAACAAATCACATTAATTTCAATGAGCTTTAGAATTCAGATTTTTGATATAAGTAAATGTAATAGTAAATTAATATGGTATATATGAAATATATATAAAATAAAATAATTTGAAAATTTTAATTTTTATTCTCAATAATATAGAAATTATTACTGGTAGAAAAGGAAAATATAGAATTTCAATTTTAATAGTTAAATGTTTCTTCAAATAAAAGATAATAAATAAGTAAGTCCCCCAATTATAATAATAAATTCTAAACCGACTTTAACATTTCATTTTAATCCCATAAAATTAATGAACATTTAGATTTATGTCTATTATATTAGTGTCCAATGATTCCAAAAAATATATTTCATTAGATAAAAAATGTGAAAAAAATTCTAGGTTAAAATTTAGTTTCACTTACATCATAAAAAGATTCAGAATATTCAAATAAGGATATCTATTAACGATAAGTTTTTATTGGTAAAATTAATAAAATTGTGTATTTCTTCATGAATAACATTATATTTTGAAAACCAATTCTTCAAATTCAAACGAAATATTAAAATTCAAACACTCTTTTATTATTATCATTCTAAGAATGATTTCAATCTTGGGAATCTATTTTGTCAGAATTTGTTTCCTATATAATAATTAAATTATAATCATTTTATTAATTTTTGGGTTTTCAATAAAATTATATATTTTATTTTTCTTTCTCTATAAAAATGATTAAATAAATATTCCTTTTTAATTACATTCATAAATAATTGATGGAAATTTACTACTTCATTAATTTTTCATTTTAATGTATACATCGTTATTATTATGTAATGAAATTGACTATTTTAACAACCATTTTAAATTTTTTTAATATTCATTTATCGGATAAAATTATAATGTTTAATATTCCCTTGTGAATAATTATATAGTTATCCATATTATGAATTACATTGATGATGGGGTGTAGTTTAACTGGAAAATTTTCTTGATGAAAATTTAAATTTATTGATGAAATATCAATTTTATACAAATTATTTTGAATGAGGGTTCTTATTTTTATTATATTCCAATAGAATGGTCCTATATTCCTAATAATTATTTATTAGAAACTAGTTTGAAATAATGAAATATTCTCCAAAATAATAATTTTCAATTAAAACTTATTGATCATAATAACTCAATAAAATATTAACTCAATTGATTAATATAAACAATTCCAATTAACATATATAAATATAATAAAATTTAATTTAGTGATAAATTGAATTTTTATCTTCTAAAATAAATAAATAAATAAATAAATTGATTAAAAAAATAAAATTATGTGTAAAATGTAATGTAGAAATTTGGTCAAATCACAATATCAGATTAACTAATTAAGGTATTTGGAGAAATTACTTTAAATAAAAATATGTGAAAAAATATAACAGAGGACATTATATCAAAAATAATTTCAATTAATATTAATTTTGTTTCTATGGTTCATGAATATAATAATTTTTCATTGATTATTTGTTTTATTTTTAATTTATTTACAATAGTTATAAAATTTCCAAATTTTAAATAAATTTGGCATTCCTTAAAATGAGTGAAAAAATTATGGTGGTAAAATATTTTGAAAATATTTTGAAAAACCTATTATACATCAATCCCAATATTATAATATAACTATTAATATTGGTTAATTTTATTATCCAGTATTGTTCAATAATTAACTCCTCCTAATTTTATATATGGAGGGGTTTATTTACTATAGAACCCCATGCTTAAAAAATTTAATATAACATTAAATTTTCTAAATATATAAACATTATAAAAATAGATGCAAGAAAACTGTACTAGTCTAGTGCCTTTGGAAACCCAATATATGTAAACACTAAAAAATAATGGAGATACATTTTCTCACATTATGTTGTTATTCATTGTAACCCTTATTAGACACCTAAAACATAATACATATCTTCACAAACTGGGGAAGGAAACATAAAAGGGGAGACATAAAATGCCCAGTAAGGGAAAACAAGGCAGTCATGTATGAATAATCAATATCATAAGGGTAGGAGAACATGATCATGTTGATATAAGATTATACCATAAATATTATATATCATAATATATATTATTTGTAACGCCCCGACCCCAGTTGCCCAGAGTCGGTGCATTAATTACATAACATTGGCATGATCACAAGAAAGATCAAATCTCGAAAGACCGATTTGTTTAGTAGCCTTGGAAACACTAGATATAATCATAAAGTTTTACATTACATTTCAAAGTGAAAAACTACTACAACAACAAAGTCTTCATATCCACACTATTAACCCCTCATAATATCCCTGCAAGTCATTCATAAATTACTTCTTCACTACCTGGGAAAAAATAAAACATAGAAAAGGGGTGAGCTCAAATGCCCAGTAAGGATAACAATATAGCGGAACATTCAAAATAAGCATAAACATTTAAGGCAATGAATTACTAAAACAAAAGCCTTTTAAAATTGAACTTCAACATAGTATGGCAAAAGTAAAACGAAATAATGCCATTTACTTGTTCACATGGATATTCTACTAATCGAATAATCACATGCAATATCAATAACCAGTTTCATAATGTTGGAATGCATAATGCCAGACTATCATAACCACATAGCCAAGGCCTCGTGCCAAGACTACAAATAAGATTTTGTCAAGGCCTTGTGCCAAGACACTAGTTTGTCTCATGAGACCTACCGATGCATCGAGGAGCTATAGCGGGCTCCACCCGTCACTTATTAAGTCCAATGCATTCCCATATGAAAAGGTTTAAACATAACATAAACATTCGTATTAAAACTAGCATACGAAATGTCAATACTTTCACCATAAACTATGAATGGTATAAAAATAGTACATCCACAGTCAAACATATCACAAAACCTTCAATACAATATAGAAGTTTTGTATCATAATAAATCAACTTCAAATAATCTTAAAATCCATCAAAGGATGTTGACATAGATGAAATCAAAATTCTTTTAAAAGAAATATCTCCTTTTATTTTGAAATCATTTAAGATCCATATATAATAAAACATTTCCTTTGAAAATATTCTTATAAGCTTGTAAGGGAAGCTTTGAAGATTTTATAACGGCGTAAAATAACCGCACCCGCCGTATAAGTTAAAAAAACATTCTTACCTCAATTCTGTCGAAAAGGTTAAAAAGGACCTTGTTTTGAAAACGACGGAAAGATTCCTTTATAAACCTCTTATAAAAAGTCAAACAAGGGTATAAATGACTTTAACCCAAATTCTTGTAAATAGTAAAAATGTTTTGAAATGCATTTTTAAGAAACATGGATGTGGATGATAAAGATATCCCAGTAGATTATTACGTATAAACAACCTCGGATAATGAAGAGATTGTGAAATAATCCTTACCTTGTACTTTTCCTTGGTTGGGGTAGGTTAACCTCCTGTATAATAGTGAAATAATTGTTACTAAATTATACAAGAATCATATACATTAATATGATATCATATATGATCTTTTAATATTGATTTGATAATAATATCTTAGTATTATCGCCGTTTCGGGTGTTAACTTACTCATTTTCTTTATATGTTTTGTTACATAAGTCATGTTTGTTGTATCTTATTCATATCCAGAATGATATCAAGTCCTTAAACATCATTTTTAAATAATTAAATGATAATTATACTTGAATGGATACGATGGAGAATGAATCTCATCGCGTTCGTGGAGACGGTAGTCCGTACGTACGCACGAACGCTACTTCCATTTAATTTTTATTTTAAAAGAATCGAATACAAATGATACATAGGTATAATATAATATTTTATATATGTTACTTAAGTTCATTAACACCATCCTTTATACGTTCCATGTGTGGTATGAACGAGTCATATCATTTTAAGGGGCGGTAGTCCGCACTTCCTCAAATGAAATTATCGTATGTATATACAACATGAAACGAATAATGGTATAAAATAAAATGGAATTAAAGAAGCTTATATATAAAATATATATCATTAATATCATATTTAATTACAGTGCCATCATAATGGCCACCATGAGAGGCGGTAAGATGTATTTGAACAATCATCGTTTCGTGAGGCGTTAGTTTGCCATCCACAGAAACATTATGTTCATCATCCATTAGATGGAGTTGTGTGTATGTGTAGTTTGAATCATTCTTATAAAAAAATCCTAGTATATTGAGGATACTGGTGTTGTTACAAAAGAAAGGAAATAAAAAGAGTTTGGGGGTTGGAGAAGCAAAATAAATGAAAATAATTTAAGAGAAATCGTTACCTTTAATTTAGGTAACTCACTTTGGTTAGAACCAAAGGACTTGTTGAAATGCTTTCTGCCTAAGGGGAAGCTTCAAGGAGGAGGAGAGGGATGTGGGGAGCTTATTTGGGCAGAGTTTGGATGAGCCAAGTGGCTTGAGAGGTGTGAGGAATGAGTAGAAGTGGTCTCCTTTTATAAGGGGGAGGAGGGGCTCTTTAGGAAAGCGTGAAAGTATTACTTTATAATATAATTATATTCGGTTTATAATGGTCCAAAAATCATTGAGGTCGAAGATAAGATGACTCATATTCTAAATAACATCAACCAATAAGAATTGGACAGGTTTTAGATAATATTTTAATCATTATAATCTTATTTATTTAAATGATTTATTAATGAGGTAAACATTGCATCGTTATTGTATCATTAATAATTTAAATTATTTGATGTCTAAAAATTATAAATAAAATATCATTATGTAGGAAATATTTTTAGCTTTCTAATGAATATTTATAATAGAAAATCCAACATGTATAACCCTATGTAAAAATTGTTCTTCTAAAGGATGTAAGCTTATGCCATTTTTATTTTTATTTTAACTTTATTAATATAAAGTGTCATTATCACTTACAAGTGGATCAATGGGGTCCCAAAATTGACCCAAAGATGCCCATGGTAGACCATGTATCAACCAATAGGGTTAAGACACGTTTTAGGGTAATTTTGTATTATTATAATATTATTTGTTAACCATTATTTACCGGATTTACCCTTAACCATGGTAAATAAAATATTTACCGCAGTAATTATTCAAAATGTCTAAAAATAAAAGTTACCTATTTACACAATTTGAACATCCTGATTCCAAATATGGAATCCATTTTCCTAAATTCAAAACACATAAGTGGCAGAAATTAATTTAAAATTAATTCCCGCTGTCAAAACAAAAAGCGTGTTTTTAAGAGATAATAACTATCAAAAGATTGACACTTGTTTATGTTCGGTTTAATTGTAAAATTATGTCCAATGACCAACATTATATTAAATGGTAAAAATATATTCTAAATATAATTTAAAACCACTAAAATTCACAATTTATCACTATTAATTATTTTGATTAAAAAAGTTGCTTTTAGTTAAAATTTAGTAATTTTCACTATTCATCAAAATATGAAAGTTATCCGAAAAGTACCAAAATTTCACCCTAGGCTAATTTCAATATTCCGAATCCAAAAATGAAGTCCATTTTCAAATATAAAATATATATAATTTCAAAAAGTAGGTATTACTATTCATAACGGCTAGTTTGATTAGTTGTGGTGTGTTAGAACTCGGTGTTGCGTACAACACACGCTATCACATTATTCAAAGAGAAGCGTACCGTAGAAGCTTGGGGTGTTACATTCTCCCCTCCTTAAAATAATTGCGTCCTCGCAATTTCTAGGGTATTACTGCATAAAAAGAATCGGGTGGTTCTTCATCATAAGTTCCTCGGGTTCCCACGTTGCCTCTTCCATCTTATGATTTCTCCACAAAACTTTTACCAGACGCGTCGTCCGGTTTCTCAGTACTTGTTCTCTCGTATCAAGAATCTTGACGGGCTGTTCGCAATAAGACAGATCGGGTTCCAGTTCTAATTCCTCATAGGTGAGTACATGCGTCGGATCAGGCATGTATTTCCTCAACAGAGATACATGGAACACATCGTGAACTTTGGAGAGACTTGGCGGCATTGCCAATCGGTAAGCTACAGCCCCAATTCGTTCTAGAATTTCGAAAGGTCCGATGTACCTGGGACTCAATTTACCTTTCTTTCCAAAACGTATGACTCCCTTCCATGGAGATACCTTTAGGAAAACATGATTACCGACTTGAAATTCCAAATCCTTCCTTCGATTATCGGCATAGCTCTTCTGCCTACTTTGAGATGCTTTGATGTGATTTTGGATTACTTTCACCTTTTCCACCGTTTCCTCCACCAGCTCTGGGCCTACAAGTTTTCTTTCACCAACGTCATCCCAACAGGTTGGTGTACGAAATCTCTTTTCGTATAACGCTTCATATGGTGCCATCTGTATACTCGAATGGAAGCTATTGTTATAGGAAAATTCTACCAGTGGTAAATATTGATCCCACATACCCTGAAAGTCAAGTGAGCAAGATCTCAACATGTCTTCTAAGGTTTGAATAGTCCGTTCTGATTGTCCATCTGTCTGAGGGTGGTAAGCAGTGCTCAAATGAAGTTCAGTATCCAGGGATTTCTGAAGACTTTTCCAAAATCTTGAAGTAAAACGGGGATCACGATCAGAAACAATCGATAGGGGAACTCCATGAAGTCTTACAACTTCATTAATGTATAGTCTTGCTAGACGTTCCAGGGGTAGATCTTCTCTTATACCAAGAAAATGTGCTGACTTGGTAAGACGATCAACAATAACCCATATTGCATCGTTCCTTCTAGGAGTCTTCGGTAGCCCCATGACAAAGTCCATCGTAACATTGTCCCATTTCCACTCCGGTATGGGAAGAGGTTGCATGACTCCTCCAGGCAGTTGCCTTCCAGCTTTCACTTGTTGACAAACCATACATCTTGACACAAAATCAGCAATCTCCCTCTTCATATTGTCCCACCAAAAATGTTCTTTCAAATCTCTATACATTTTGGTGCTCCCAGGGTGTATAGAGAAATTGGAACTATGAGAATCATCCAGCAATTCCCTTTTTAGATCAGGTATATTGGGAACACAAAGTCTCTTCCCGAATTTCAAAATTCCATCTTCATACACAAAGTCTCTCAATCTCCCATCATTCACAGCTTTAATCTTCTTCTGAAATTCTTCATCATCGGTCTGAGAACTCTTAATCCTTTCTAGTAAAGATGGTTTGGCAACCATTTGAAAAAGCATTGATGTTTCACCTTCCCTGGTTATTCCCATGTCCATCTTCACTAGATCCATGAAAATTGGATCCCTTTCAATTATCATCATGTTCAGAACTCCATGGTCTTTTCTGCTCAAAGCATCTGCTACTTTGTTTGCTTTCCCCGGGTGGTAGTGTATCGTGCAATCATAATCCTTGAGTAATTCAAGCCATCTCCTTTTCCTCATGTTGAGTTCTTTTTGTGAGAAAATATACTTCAAACTCTTGTGATCAGTATAAATCTCACATTTTTCACCATAGAGGTAGTGCCTCCATATCTTCAAAGCAAATATTACAGCTGCTAACTCGAGATCATGAGTAGGATAGTTTTGTTCATGAATTTTCAACTGTCGTGATGCATAGGCAATAACTCTATCATTCTGCATAAGGACACAACCAAGTCCTTTCTTCGATGCATCACTATAAATAACGAACTCATCATTCCCCGATGGTAGAGTCAATATAGGAGCATTGACTAATCTTTTCTTCAGTTCTTCAAAACATTCTTCACACTCTTTTGTCCAAACAAATTTAACCCCTTTACGTGTGAGCTTCGTTAATGGGTTAGCCAATCGGGCAAAATTCTGGACGAAACGTCGATAATAACCTGCCAAACCAATAAAACTACGTACCTCAGTTATACTCGTAGGTGCTGGCCATTCTTGGATTTCTTTGGTCTTAGAAGGATCAACATAGATTCCATCTTTAGAGACAATATGGCCAAGAAAAGAAATCTCCTGAAGCCAGAATTCACACGTGCTAAACTTCCCATATAATTCATGCCTCCTCAGAGTCTTCAAGATAATGCGCAAGTGATTTTCATGATCTTCGTAGGTTTTGGAGTATACCAAGATATCATCAATAAATACTACCACAAATTCATCGAGATACTCCTTGAAAACTCTATTCATCAGATCCATGAATACAGATGGTGCATTAGTCAATCCAAACGGCATTACAGTAAACTCGTAATGCCAGTACCTGGTTCGAAATGCTGTCTTCGGAATGTCTTCCTTCTTTACACACAACTGATGGTATCCAGATCGAAGGTCAATCTTTGAAAAGTATTGAGCTCCATGCAGTTGGTCAAATAAATCATCAATACGAGGTAGGGGATACTTGTTCTTTATCGTTATAGCATTGATCTCCCTATAGTCGATACATAACCTCATAGATCCATCTTTCTTTTTAACAAAAAGAACAGGGGCTCCCCATGGAGAAACACTAGGGCGAATAAATCCCTTATTACTCAGTTCCTCTAGTTGTTTATTTAGTTCGACTAACTCTACAGTGGCCATTCTATAAGGGGTCTTCGATATAGGCCTTGATCCAGGAATCAAATCAATAGAAAACTCAACTTCTCGTTCTGGAGGATGTCTAGGTAAATCTTTTGGAAATACATCCACAAATTCTTTCACAACAGGTACATCCTCTATTTGAACATTCCTTTCCTCACTGATAGTTACTTCATTCTCTTCCTCCCCAATAATTGAATTTAGTTGAGCTACTGGGGGTGGATCTAAATAAGAATTTGGTGGTGACGATTCTGCTCTAAAAATAAGGTGCTCCTTATCATTATCATCAAGAATCGTAACCTCTTTCTTCTTACAATAAATCTTCGCATCATAGTCCGAAAGCCAGTCTATACCGAGGATTATATCAAACTCAATCATAGGTATGACGATGAGATCAGCAGATAAAGAAAATTTATGTGCTCTAATGGGGACTGATTCACAAAACTTTGTTGCAATGATACTTCCCTTAGGAGTTTTAACTGACAACTCCCTTATTAAATCAAATTGGAAATATCTAATTTTCTTAGCAAACTGGGAAGATATGAAACAATGCGATGATCCAGAATCAAATAATGCATTTGCTAAACTTGAGGAAACCATTAAATTACCTGCCACCACGTCTTTTGGAGATTCTACCTCTGCAGTAGTGATAGCATAAGCATGGCCTTGATCCCTTGGCCTTTTCTGAGGTAAGTTCTCCTGACGCTTAGGGAATGCATTTGCATAATGCCCCATCTCCCTGCAATTGTAGCACTGAACGTTGGTAGCTTCCTTCTTCCCCTTGCAATCATGAGCTTGGTGGCCTTTTTCACCACACTTGTAACAGACTCCCATTCCCTTCAGGCAAGCACCGGGGTGTTTCTTCCCGCACTTACCACAAGATGGATATTCAACCTTTCCCTTCTTCCCCTTATTTCCATTCCCAGATTGATCAGCAGGTCTCTTCTTCTCTTGCTTTGCTTTAAAGTCATAAGACTTAGAGAATTCCTTTTCGGTCTTGATAGCACATGAGACAATGTCTTCGTACGATGAAAAGGATTGTGAGACTAATGCTCGACGGAGAAATGGTTTTAACCCATCAAAGAAACGATCAATCTTACTTCTTGGGTTGCGAATATAATCACCAGCGTACCTCGCTAACCTTGTAAAGTTAGCCTCATACTTTGTGACATTCTCATCCCCCTTTTGTCTCAGACTTAGAAATTGTCTTTCCATATCTGCTCGATGGTCGCGAGGAAAGTATTTTTCTAAAAATAAATCTTTGAACTCCCTCCATTCCATATTTGATACTTCATCATCTTCTTTTTTATTTTGAATCAATGACCACCATTGATCGGCATCTCCAGTGAGGCGGTAAACTGCCATGATAACTTTTTCCCTTTCACTGCTCCCCAAAGCCTGAAATATTTTCTCTAGGGAAAATATCCATTGCTCAGCTACTAAGGGATTTGTATTCCCATTGAACGTTGGTGGTTGTTGCCTCATGAATCGATCTAACATTGATCCTCCACGCTGCGGATCAGGGTGCTCCATACGGGTAAGGTTATTATTCATAACCTGAGTAAGTTGTCCCAGTATGGTGATTAGCTGATCAGCACCAGTTGCATCACCAACCCCACTATAATTATCTTGAGCAGGAGGGCAATCCCTACATGGAGTGCGTGCATTGATACGGTTTCCATTTCTTCCACTAGGTGCCATTTCTAAACAATGGCATAAACTAGATCAGTTTATGAATCAAAATACATAATCCCATACTTATAAAACACTTAGCATAAATTGAACTATTTATGGATATAATCCATAATCATAAAAATGTTTTCTTTGAGGAAGTATATACTCATAAACCCTTCATAATGATTTGTAAAGATAGTGAGAGTTATCCTAAGCATATCCCCCGGGAGTGTCGTAACCAAGAGTGCAGCAAGGCCCGTTGTCGTGCACCAGTTCCCGTTCGAGTCTAGCTCAAAGCGGTGTTTTCGGGTTTTACCCCTAGGTACATCTGTGCCAGAGCCGCCTCTACCTGCTCGTATCCAGACAGGGATGTATTGCTCGAAAAACTCACAAAATCTCTACAATACCAAAATTCTAGGAAGTTCTTCTATACTAATCCTCAAAGTTCATCTTAGGTCTACGTGCTCTAATCAGAGTTTATCTAAATCTAGCTTCCAAGGTTTGTACTAAACTTCCTCTGATACCAACTGTAACGCCCCGACCCCAGTTGCCCAGAGTCGGTGCATTAATTACATAACATTGGCATGATCACAAGAAAGATCAAATCTCGAAAGACCGATTGGTTTAGTAGCCTTGGAAACACTAGATATAATCATAAAGTTTTACATTACATTTCAAAGTGAAAAACTACTACAACAACAAAGTCTTCATATCCACACTATTAACCCCTCATAATATCCATGCAAGTCATTCATAAATTACTTCTTCACTACCTGGGAAAAAATAAAACATAGAAAAGGGGTGAGCTCAAATGCCCATTAAGGATAACAATATAGCGGAACATTCAAAATAAGCATAAACATTTAAGGCAATGAATTACTAAAACAAAAGCCTTTTAAAATTGAACTTCAACATAGTATGGCAAAAGTAAAATGAAATAATGCCATTTACTTGTTCACATGGATATTCTACTAATCGAATAATCACATGCAATATCAATAACCACTTTCATAATGTTGGAATGCATAATGCCAGACTATCATAACCACATAGCCAAGGCCTCGTGCCAAGACTACAAATAAGATTTTGTCAAGGCCTTGTGCCAAGACACTAGTTTGTCTCATGAGACCTACCGATGCATCGAGGAGCTATAGCGGGCTCCACCCGTCACTTATTAAGTCCAATGCATTCCCATATGAAAAGGTTTAAACATAACATAAACATTCGTATTAAAACTAGCATACGAAATGTCAATACTTTCACCATAAACTATGAATGGTATAAAAATAGTACATCCACAGTCAAACATATCACAAAACCTTCAATACAATATAGAAGTTTTGTATCATAATAAATCAACTTCAAATAATCTTAAAATCCATCAAAGGATGTTGACATAGATGAAATCAAAATTCTTTTAAAAGAAATATCTCCTTTTATTTTGAAATCATTTAAGATCCATATAAAATAAAACATTTCCTTTGAAAATATTCTTATAATCTTGTAAGGGAAGCTTTGAAGATTTTATAACGGCGCAAAATAACCGCACCCGCCGTATAAGTTAAAAAAACATTCTTACCTCAATTCTGTCGAAAAGGTTAAAAAGGACCTTGTTTTGAAAACGACGGAAAGATTCCTTTATAAACCTCTTATAAAAAGTCAAACAAGGGTATAAATGACTTTAACCCATATTCTTGTAAATAGTAAAAATGTTTTGAAATACATTTTTAAGAAACATGGATGTGGATGATAAAGATATCCCAGTAGATTATTACGTATAAACAACCTCGGATAATGAAGAGATTGTGAAATAATCCTTACCTTGTACTTTTCCTTGGTTTGGGTAGGTTAACCTCCTGTATAATAGTGAAATAATTGTTACTAAATTATACAAGAATCATATACATTAATATGATATCATATATGATCTTTTAATATTGATTTGATAATAATATCTTAGTATTATCGCCGTTTCGGGTGTTAACTTACTCATTTTCTTTATATGTTTTGTTACATAAGTCATGTTTGTTGTATCTTATTCATATCCAGAATGATATCAAGTCCTTAAACATCATTTTTAAATAATTAAATGATAATTATACTTGAATGGATACGATGGAGAATGAATCTCATCGCGTTCGTGGAGACGGTAGTCCGTACGTACGCACGAACGCTACTTCCATTTAATTTTTATTTTAAAAGAATCGAATACAAATGATACATAGGTATAATATAATATTTTATATATGTTACTTAAGTTCATTAACACCATCCTTTATATGTTCCATGTGTGGTATGAACGAGTCATATCATTTTAAGGGGGCGGTAGTCCGCACTTCCTCAAATGAAATTATCGTATGTATATACAACATGAAACGAATAATGGTATAAAATAAAATGGAATTACAGAAGCTTATATATAAAATATATATCATTAATATCATATTTAATTACAGTGCCATCATAATGGCCACCATGAGAGGCGGTAAGATGTATTTGAACAATCATCGTTTCGTGAGGCGTTAGTTTTCCATCCACAGAAACATTATGTTCATCATCCATTAGATGGAGTTGTGTGTATGTGTAGTTTGAATCCTTCTTATAACAACATCCTAGTATATTTAGGATACTGGTTTTGTTACAAAAGAAAGGAAATAAAAAGAGTTTGGGGGTTGGAGAAGCAAAATAAATGAAAATAATTTAAGAGAAATCGTTACCTTTAATTTAGGTAACTCACTTTGGTTAGAACCAAAGGACTTGTTGAAATGCTTTCTGCCTAAGGGGAAGATTCAAGGAGGAGGAGAGGGATGTGGGGAGCTTATTTGGGCAGAGTTTGGACGAGCCAAGTGGCTTGAGAGGTGTGAGGAATGAGTAGAAGTGGTCTCCTTTTATAAGGGGGAGGAGGGGCTCTTTAGGAAAGAGTGAAAGTATTACTTTATAATATAATTATATTCGGTTTATAATGGTCCAAAAATCATTGAGGTCGAAGATAAGATGACTCATATTCTAAATAACATCAACCAATAAGAATTGGACAGGTTTTAGATAATATTTTAATCATTATAATCTTATTTATTTAAATGATTTATTAATGAGGTAAACATTGCATCGTTATTGTATCATTAATAATTTAAATTATTTGATGTCTAAAAATTATAAATAAAATATCATTATGTAGGAAATCGTTTTAGATTTCTAATGAATATTTATAATCGAAAATCCAACATGTATAACCCTATGTAAAAATTGTTCTTCTAAAAGATGTAAGCTTATGCCATTTTTATTTTTATTTTAACTTTATTAATATAAAGTGTCATTATCACTTACAAGTGGATCAATGGGGTCCCAAAATTGACCCAAAGATGCTCATGGTCGACCATGTATCAACCAATAGGGTTAAGACACGTTTTAGGGTAATTTTGTATTATTATAATATTATTTGTTAACCCTTATTTACCGGATTTACCCTTAACCATGGTAAATAAAATATTTACCGCAGTAATTATTCAAAATGTCTAAAAATAAAAGTTACCTATTTACACAATTTGAACATCCTGATTCCAAATATGGAATCCATTTTCCTAAATTCAAAACACAGAAGTGGCAGAAATTAATTTAAAATTAATTCCCGCTGTCAAAACAAAAAGCGTGTTTTTAAGAGATAATAACTATCAAAAGATTGACACTTGTTTATGTTCGGTTTAATTGTAAAATTATGTCCAATGACCAACATTATATTAAATGGTAAAAATATATTCTAAATATAATTTAAAACCACTAAAATTCACAATTTATCACTATTAATTATTTTGATTAAAAAAGTTGCTTTTAGTTAAAATTTAGTAATTTTCACTATTCATCAAAATATGAAAGTTATCCGAAAAGTACCAAAATTTCACCCTAGGCTAATTTCAATATTCTGAATCCAAAAATGAAGTCCATTTTCAAATATAAAATATATATAATTTCAAAAAGTAGGTATTACTATTCATAACGGCTAGTTTGATTAGTTATGGTGTGTTAGAACTCGGTGTTGCGTACAACACATGCTATCACATTATTCAAAGAGAAGCGTACCATAGAAGCTTGGGGTGTTACATTATTGAATAAATATTGGAATTTCATAAGACATGAATAAATATGAAATAAAGAGAATAATCCATGAAACCATAACAGATGAATAAGACATGGAATTGTGTAAACAAATATGTGTATACATTATCCCATAGTGTCCAAAGAATTATTTCAAAGATAATCTTAGTGGAAATAGTCATTTTTTAATCTAGGTAAATCCCATTACATTCCTATTGTAATGTACCAATTTACCCTCATTACAAACATTTATTACAGAATAGGAAAACCAGAATTCCAACCATGTATTACAGAACAATGTAAGCCGCATTCCATGACTATTTTATCTCATGAGATATAAATCATTACCCAATGCAATATATGGATATATAAGTCCCATCAGTCACAAAATGAAATCATATTCATAGTTTTCATGTGATCATAAATGAACATATAATAATCCATGAAATGAAATTGTTATCCTAAACATTTAGGCATATCATAAACTATGGAAAGATATAGGTTTCATAATTATATCGTTAGATACAAAACATGTGAAAAGAAATAGGTTTCAAAAGTATATAACCTATTAAAATGAAATGGGTTTTATAAAATCCTTCCAGAAAAACATAATCCATTAAAAAAATAATATTACTAGAGACATTAATTAATTACCTATCATTTCATGATTAAATTAAATGGATTTTATCTTCAATGGGAAATAATTTTAAATGTTCTTTTAAAATAACATCATGAGGTAAATAAACTTTCTTCATTGAATATTTCATTTTATTACATAAAAATGTTGGAAAACTCGTTTCTATGAAAATTGAATTGAAGATTTATAAATTAATATTTTAAAAAAATAAAAAAAATTAAATCAATTTTTCCTTGTGTAATTTCATCATGGGTCTAATTTAATCATTTTTTAAATCATGGTGTTTTAATACAATAGATTTTTGACTGATGAGAGAGGTGGACATATTATACTAAAACATTATAATAAGTACCAAAGAGTGAACAAATGGTACTAAAAAATTACAATAACTTGAATAATTATAGTATACCTAAACTCAGTAATACTAATAAATGAAGGATCATAATATTTCATCTATGGATGAATAAATATAATCAATCTCAAAAAATGATGAGATTTCCTCCAAAAACTCTTATAACATAGTGATTTGGGATCATATTCTACATGTAAGAAAAGTTAATTACATGAATCATAAAATATCATTAAAAGAGGAAGATTCATTATATTACATGTAAAATGGATGTATATACACCTTGAGTAAGAGTTTAGGTGAATAAGAAAACATGAGTCTCAAAAAAGACAATTGAGAAAAAATTGTTTTTACCAATATTGGTAACTTTTGAAAGTTAAACCCCCTGAAACATGAGTCATATAATGAATATGAGAAGACCTATAAATTTACATAAAATATAGATATAATAAAATCATGTTATTTACATACATGACACAAAATTCTTGTGTGGAAAACATATCTTGAATCTCCCAGATATTAAAAGTATGATGAAATCCCCTTACAATGTGTCTAGAATCTCTCCATACTCATAAAAGCTTATTTTATAATAAAAATAAGGTTATTATACATCATTTAAAGAATAATATTAATATATATATAATCATATATTATTTTATTATTCCCATATATTACCCTCATTTTAACGATCATGTGTTATGGTTTCACTTCTGGTAATATTAGCTTTGTTCTCCCAAAAACACTTAATTTGTTATAAAATTGATCCTTATAATTATATGACGATTGAAGAATGTAGAAAATGATATAAATATTTGGTATATTAAGTATATTTTTAATATTAAAATATATATCATAATGAAGTATGTGATGTAATGCACCATTCATGGAGATGGTAATCGGTATGTATGCATGAACACATATTTCTATTTTTATTGTTATATTGAATGAATTTATGTAAATTAAATATTTATATATATTTTGGTATATATATATATAATTGTTCTACTATAATGGATATATTATATATAACATATAATTTCACTAAAAAAAATTCATTCATTTCATATAGTGTGTGAATGAATCAAATCGCTTCGAAGGTGAAGTTGTCCACAGTTCCTAAAACATGATAATCATATTGACACCAAATATAAATTAAAGAGATGTGTGTTTTAAAATTAATACATACAAATAAATACATATTAAATATAATATTACATATATAAATATATTTTCAATCATAATCACCACCATGATTTTTGGTAAGTGAGAAATAAACACTCATCATTTGGTGAGGTAGTAGTTCACCATACTCAGAAATAGTAAGTAAAACACCAATTAGATAGAGGTGTTTGTAAGTTTAGGTAAGATCTGTTTCATAGATACATAATTATATAAGTAGGATACTATTTCTATAACAAAATAATATAATCAAAATAGTGGATGGGTGGAGATAAAAAATTATGTAAATCATCGTAATATAAGACTTTACATATTTATTGAGTAAATCCTTTTAAATTATTCTAAAAGGATTACCTAAGAATATTTATACCCAAAGTGAGACCTCAATTTCTAAGGGATGATTGTTAGTAGGATAATTGGGTAGTTCCTGGATTAACATAAATGTTTTGATAGTTGTGATAATTGTCTATAAGTTGTATCCTTTTAAAGGGAAGGAAAATAAATCATTTTAAATTTCAAGAAACAGTTTAGGTGTGCCTGTGTTCATACAAACAAAAGTCATTAAACCAATCCAAACTCAGGAATGGATGTTTTATATTCTCAATATTTACATTAAATGGGTTTTGGACATGATTCAAGGTCATTTGGTCCTTGAGTTTTATGGCATAGTCATTCAAAAAGATTAATTTTTTCGTAACTGTTGTAATTAATTTTAATGACATTTAGTTATCAATTTGGTAATAAATTAACATTTATCCATTAGACAATAAATATTATACTAAAAAATTATCTTTATGATAGATTTTCCAGTTTTAACTCACATAAGATGAAAATTAATATTAGTGTTAATCCTGTTGACATTACGAAATAAAGGTGGTTTAATGTAGGAAAAAGTTCAAAATGTTCATAATATTTTATATTTAGTTTCAAACTAAAATTTATTAAAATGAATTAAATTTTATTTTTTGATGTTTTATTTCTCTGATGAAACATTAAAAATAATTTATTACACTATTTATCATTAGTAATTAATTATACAAAAAGACAGTTTTGAAATTGAAAAGTATTATTCTCACTATTCATCAAAAAATGATATTTCTTAGAAAAATCCCAATAATTAAACCTATGAAAATTTAGACAATATAAATTCAAAAATTATTTTTTTTTATAAAATTAAATTTCTACATGTGTCTAAAATTACAATAATTAATAATAATTTTTCATTCTAGACAACAATGTTTTAATCAAAAAAAGTATTTTTCCAAAATTCATATATATCGGTATCAATATGTTTTATTTATAATGAAAAAATTTAGCAAATTTTTTAAAAGTAGTTATTACTATTAATATAACATTTATTATTGTCTAGGTAGTAAAAATATCATTTAAATAATTAAATTATAAAAAACGATGTTTCATAGAAACTCAATGTTGTGTGTATCGTCCAACAAGTTTGTGTTGCATGTAACAAACACGAAGTCTGTGCTGCGTGTAAAATGAATTGTTGAATTATTGTATTACAAGGTGGAAATCAAATTTTATATTTACATAGATAATATAGGTATATAAAATTCATTGTGTAATATTATACACCATTAAAATGATTTTTTCCCTGAAAATTCATCAGTCAAGTAATACAAATGAGGATACTTCATCTTCATCAGATCCTCAAGTTCCAAAGTAGCTTCTTTTAATTGGTTATTAATCTGAAATACATTGGTCAGGTGAGTGGAATTGTTTCCTATAAGTGTCTCTGAACTGTCCAAAATTTCTAGTGGTTGACCCTCATAAGAACAATCTTTCTCCACTATTTTGACCTCTCAGTTCTATACATGTGAATGTAGAGGTATGTAATTCCTTGTGAGATATACAGGGATTAAGAAATGAACTAGAGAGAGATTTGGAGGAATTTAAATCAATAGTCTAACATCCCAAGGCAATCATCAATTTCAAAGGGGATTATATACATAGTTTTGAGATTCCTTTTCTTCCTCAATCACAAAACTTTTCATCTAGGTTATATTTGTAAGATCTCCTTTTTTGACCAACATCAAATTCTATATCATGATTAAGGTTGTCAACATTACTTTTCATCTTCCTTTATTCTTCATTGATATGCTTCTAATAGGTCTAGCCATATTTACTATTTCTTTAGTGATTTCAGGTCCAAATATATTTCTTTCTCCCACATCATCTCAGTACGTTCGAGGTCTAAATTTCTTCCCATAGAGGTCTTCATATAGTTCCATATGAATGATTGAGTCAATGATATTGTTGTAAAAAAAACTCAACAAGAGGAATTTTTTGATCCCAACATGCATTGCATCCCAGTGAATAAGATCTCAAAACATAATATTTTGATTGAATTGTTTGTTAATACTAACCATCTATTTTAGGATGATAAGTAGTGCTGAATCTATATTTTTTTATGAAGAGACTTCTAAAGACATCTCTAGAACATTGAGGTAATCCTCATATCTGGGCCTGATAAAATGGAATGTTTTCCTCCTTGAAACCTTTCCAATTATTTAATGTGTATTCTTCTAAGATGATTAAGATAGAAATATTCCCTGGTGGTAATGAAGTATGCTGACTTAGTAAGGCAATCAACTACCCCCATATAGCATTAATCCCATTATATGTTTTGGGTAGTATGATGAAAAACTATAGAGTGATGTTCCCCCATTTTCATTCTGTTATGTGTAATAGATGCAACATCACCTTTTTGCTGTTGTCTTTAAACATGAACATGTGGTCATACAGAACACGATGGTACAAACTCCACGATATCCCTATTCATGGCATCCCACTAAAAGTGTTCTTTTAACTCCCTATACATTTTCGTAATTCAAGATTTAATAGAGAATGATGAAAAATGATCTTCCTCTAATAGCTTATTCTTCGAATATTTCATGGAACAAATATATACACGTTTCATGAAAATTATCATTCCATCATGTTCAAGGATAAACTCATGAGCAATTATAAACATAACATTCAGTTCTTCATCTTCCTATTGTGCCTCTTTAATCATCACATGGATAGAGGGATGAACATTCATTTGACAAAAATATTATTTTCCCCCTTCCTTCAGGTTTTAAAGATCCATCATTTTTGAAATATATAAATATTGGGTCATTTGGGATCCTCATCATAGATAAGATATCATGATATTTTCAAATCAATGCTTTATCCACTGTTTTTGTTATCATAGGATTATAATGTATTAAGTGGTTATAATCCCTTATCAAAATTTACCATATTTTCTAGTGCATGTTCAACTCCTTCTATATAAATATATATTTCTGATTTTTTATTGGTATATATATCATTGTTATCCAAAATAATATAATATCTCTCTATCATTAATGAAAAAATTCTGTTGTTAAAACCAAATCATTAGTTGTTTCATTTTTCTCATGAATCTTCAACTATTTTGAGGCATAGGCTATAGCCATGTTATTTTTCATAATAAAACATCCTAATACCTTCTTGTATGGATCTCTATAAATTATAAACCCCTCTACACTATATGGAAATGTAAGAACATGTGCAATTACCAACCATCTCTTCAGTTCCATGAAATTTTACTCACATTCATTTTTTTAGAGGAATATGACAACCTTTTGAGTTAACATGGTCATATGATTAGATAGATGTGAAAAATTATCCATATCCCATTGATAATATCCAACAAAAATTAGAAATATATGGATCTCAGCCACTATGGTTGGTCTAAAATAGCTGTCAATAGAATCCATCTTTAATGGACCTACTTCAATACCATCTACTGTGATAATGTGACCCAAATATGAAACATTTTATAGTACAAATTCACACTTTATGTTTTTTTATAACATATCCTTCCTTAGGGTCTTCAATACAATTCCCATGTGGTCTTCATGATCTTAAATTTTAATTGAATAGATATGAATATAATCTATAATGACTACCCCAAACTAGAAGAGGTAATCTCTAAATATTCTATTCATAAATCCATATTGGTAGAAGGGGAATTAGTATGATCGAAATTCATAACTATATATTCATAGTGACCATACCATGTTAATAATGTCATCTTGGCTATATTCTATTTCTTAACCCTTAGTTGATGATATCCATATTGAATTTCAATCTTCGAAAACAATTTACCTCCATACAAGTGATCGAACAATTAATAAATATAAGTAATAAGATACTTGTTATTGATTGTGATTCTGTTCAACTATCGATAAACCATGTACAGTCACTTTGATCAATCTATAATTTCTACACTCAAAAATAGGTTCACCCCATGGTGACACACTTGGATGTATGAATCACTTATCGAGGTTTTCTTAGAATTAGTTTATTGATTCCTCAAACTCAATCTATGAAATTAAATAAGGAGTCATTGAAATTGGTGTGGAACCAAGTACAGGTTCAATTAAGAAATAACAATTACATTTTTCTGGATGACAAGGAAAATATTATGGAAATATACCAAAAAAATCATGAACTACAGGAATATCAGCCACATCGTTCTTCTTCCCAAGAATTTTAGATAAACAATCCTTTTGAATGGAAATTAAGACTCATACACTTGATGTAATATCCAAATAAAGTTCATATTTATCATCACATTGATTGATAATCAAATACGATTTTATAATATCATAAGTAAATTATCATACCTCAAAAGTTATGTGGGATTGTTGAAGAGAATGTCAATACATGCCTATGATGACATTAAATTCAACCAATGTAAGAATGGAACATCTTACAGGAATCACATTACAGAAAACTTCTACAGGAGATGAATCATAGAATTTAGATGCAATCATTATACCATTAGGGATTTTCACTTTTACTTCCATGTTTAGTCATTTTGAAGGATACATAACACCGTTTAAAAATCCATTTGATATGAATGAGTTGGTTGATCTAGAATCAAATATGATATTATTAGTTCTAGAGTGGATGGTAAGTGTACATTACATCACATCGCTATCACAACCTCCATCATACATAAGAATTGCATGATATTTCCACTTATCCATCAATATAAGAGGTTTTTTACGTTAATCATCATCACCAAACATTCGGTTTGGGTTGTTTTAAGCATAATAACCATTCTTCTTAAACATGAAGAACTGACACATGGGAGGTTTCTTTTTTGCTGAATTTTCACTATTAACATTTGGGGAAAAAAACTTTTCATCACTTCAGAAATCAATTTCTTAATAGCCTTACCCTCTACAAATAGGAAATTTATTAGACTCCATAAGTGAATTTTCACCATGATTCTTCCCACACTTGGAGAATATATGATTTTTCTTCTTCTTTTCTGTAAGGTTCTTAGAGTTTCCATTAAACATTATCATCCTTTTTTGGTAAAATACATGTGATTGATATGTGACACCAACCTTTATTTCATCCTTGATTGGACAATGAGGAATATCTTGGTAGATACTAAGGTCTCTAATAGTAAATACCCTTTGAGACAATCATTTAATCCAGAAATGATCCAATGAAATTTACTTTTAGGTTGGTTGATAATTCTAGAAGCATACCTCTCAAGTCTCGTGAAATTAAAGTTCCAACAGTTTTATTATCCCATTGCTTTAAGTAAAAGTACACTTTATATATCTTCATCTGAATAATTTAAGGAATATACTTATTCAGAAGTAAGTTATTGAAGACATCCCAAAACATGGATTCAATATCATCACGCTACCATGAATTCTTTATTAGAGTCCAACACTGATATGTGTTTCCTTATAAAAAATAAGCATCTAGAATGAATTCCTCATTATCTGAACACTGAATAACTGTTAATATTATTTTAATGGTACTAATCCATTGTTAAAAAAAAGTGGATAGGATGACAGACTAAAAGATGGTGGATTTTTCCCCATGAAAGACACAATAGATTGTTTTTCCCTCCTTCACCAACATCGAATTCCCCCATGATTCATAGCCTGAGAAATCTGGGTGAGGATAGTAATATGATATTTCATACCATATCCAATAGTATTTGGTTTTTCAGGAGGAAATTCATTGCATTTTCTGTCGTAATCTCCAATAATAAGGTGCTTTCAAGATCTGAACATTAATGAAAACAAAAAATCATAATATAATTAATAGATATCATAACGCGGAACTATATAATCATGAAAAAATCACTTATAGGATGTCTTACTTACGAATCCTTCTTTAATCTATGACACCTTATTATTATCATAGGTTATTCACAACCAACCAATATTTAAATCCTTTATAATAGTTCATAAAGAGTTTGTGAATTCCCAATGAATATACCTAGGGTGTTTCAAACAAGGTGTGAATAAAGGCATCTTTTTGTGTACTAGATAACCACAAGTATTGAAAAAAAACATATTTCTTAGTTTCAATCCCTACGTACATCTATGCCAGAGCCACATCCACATGTAGTATCCCTACAGTGATGTATTTCTAGGAAAACACTCACTCGATCCTTCACCAATGTTATATGACATTTTCCTATAAATTTAATCCTCTAAATACTTATCCTTATACATTTCCTATGTGTTCTCACCAAGGTTTTATCATCCATGTTTCCAAATGACAACTATAATTTTCCTCTGATACCAACTATAGAGATACATTATTTAAAAAGTTTTTCATTTCATATCATTTATGCAATATATAAAAATTATAAAAAAATATGCCAAAAGATCGTACTAGACTAGTGCCATTTGAAACATGGAATACATAAACACAGATACATAAGTGAGCTACATTATTTCCCAACATGTCCTTTTTTACTAGAACCCTTCTTAGACACATCAATCATAATACCTATCTTCACATTCAGGGGAAGAAAACATAAAAAGGGCTGAGCTAAAATTCTCAATAAGGGTAAATAATGGAGAAATGTAAAAATAATCATGAGAATAAGTGTATGAGGACATGATCAATGTCATGAACTATCCCTCGGGGCCCGTGTCATGACTACCCCAAGCCCTCCTTCCATAGGCCAGGTCTAGGCAACTAGCACCAAAGGCGCAATTCCCTAAAACTAGAAATGCATTTCATTTTTAACCTATAAACGCACCCAACAGAGAACACAGCTTGATTGAAAACACTATATAAACTATATAACAAAAGAGTGTTGAAAAGTAAAAGGTGTAGGTATAGATATCCTCCTAAGCAATCCACATCTATTAGTCTCCTCTATGTAAAAACTCGTCGTAAGTTCCACCTCCAAGTACCATCGAGTCCTGGTTCTCTCAGCCTCAGTCAGCATTGTTCATCATCTGCATCCAGCACAACAATGTGCAGGCATATCCTGTGTTGGGGTGAGTATAATGATACTCAGTACTGACCACGAAACCATCAAGGTCTCAAAAATGCACTAAGGATAAACCACAATGTACGTAATCAATGGATAACCCTATATAGGTATATTCCCATACATATACCTATGTTATTAACAAATCCATCTAAAACATGAGGAAAACACAAAAGTACTGACTCAACTCAACCAGGATATTATTCACATTATTGAAACCACGACAGCTAGAGAACTCCTCCTCAATCAAGTACAGTGGGCCTGCCATGTCACACATAGGCACTTCCCAAAAACCATGGACATATGAGGTACTCCTCTTGTTGGGTATTGTGGGTCTGCTGCGTCAGAGAGAGGTGCTCCCCACCATGGGTCTGCCGCCACACCCAAGCCCTCCCACACTTAGCCTACATAGGTACTCCACCTATCGAGTACCATGGGTCTTCTGTGTCACTATGTGTGGTCCCCCACCATGGGTCTTTCACCACAACCAGATTCTCCCCACTGGGCTAGTCGAGTCACACCGAGTCAAACGGTCAACAATCGTCAGGTCTCAGCCAGCTACTAGGTCTACGCACTCGACTAGCTCATCACTGGAAGAATCCACAACATGAGAAACTATTAGATACTAAAAAAGTAACAATGTCCCAAGAAAAATTATCTCAAAGGTCATCCATGTCATAGTGGTGTCAACGCAATAGACGAAACGTCAATCAGATGTGCGTTCATTGAGTTATTAGCTTTTTAGACATGAGGGCTCGGTTGGATTCGTGCACGATCGAACATGAACATATCACAACATTACCCCAATCTCTAGGGGTGTATACTCAACGGGACTATCATGCACCAAGATTACTAGGGCCACTGAAGGTTCATCAAAGGGACGTCTCGTGCCAATGATATGGCCAAAAGAAAGTAAAGGGTTGTAGTGGGCCCAGGTCCGGTCTAGCCCAGTCGGACCGACCCGGCCAGACCCAGCCTGCGCCAACCAAGTTCGGGTCGACCTGGCCTGACCCAATGGGTCTGGCCTGGCCCATTGGGCACAGCCCAGCATGCTGCGAGGGTCCGTATAGTGTCTAGAGGGTGCAAACCGTCCGCGAGGGCACAAACCAGTTGCGGGGTGGTGTGAGGGTGGTGCGGCCCGGAGGGCACTGCGTGGGTGGCCCAGCCTAAAGATCACAGTGAGGGAGAAATATGGTTTGTTCGCGGCGCCATGAGGGGAACAAAATTCATGCTCAGCCAGGGCACCATGAAGGGCGTGGGAAGCCTGATCGGCCTGGATGCCGCAAGGGGTGCGAGAGGGTGGCTTGGTTGGGGTGTTGTGAGGGCCGCGGGAGGCCGGCTCAGCCGGGGGGCCATGAGGGGCACAAGATGCCGCCTCTATTGGGGCTCAGTAGGTCGACAGATGGCACGGTCGGGGCACAGTGAGGGGCATGGGAGGCCGGTTCAGCCGGGGCACGTGAGGCTAGGTCCAATTCGACTGGCGGATGGTGTGACCAGCGCGACATGGCCCTGATTGGGGTAGCTCGACCAAAAAGGTGAGAGTGTCGGGGTAGTTAGGATGCCGGTCAGTGGTGCGATGTGGCCGGGGACGTCAGAGCCAGATTGGACAGGGAGTCGCGGGGTGGTGTGGGTCGCGGTAGCCGAGGGTTGTGGAATCATTTCCTTCTTCGTCTAACTGCAGCATCTCTATTCTGAATAAAATCATAAAAAAGAACGACAGAGGGGGTTCAGGCCTTGTTAGTTTGGCCTGCAACCTCAACATTTAGGGTCGTATAAAACGGTTCATCAAGAACAAAGCACAACAAATCCTCCCAAAACAATTAATCCCAAAACCCACAAATGGAAAACATATGCGGATCAACTAGTTTGAATTTGATCTGTGTTCATTGTTTTAGATGGAATGAATATTGGGAATATAATTATACAAAATTAAAAACCCTTCCTTTTCAAAGTTGGTTGACATTAGTGAAATAAGGCAGATGTCGATTCGTTGTAGACAAACACATCCTACATTGAAGGACGTTCCGAGAAAGTAATTCTAAGTTGAGGTCATTCTTCATAGTCGAAGGCATTACTCATCAGTGTTCTTCGTCGATGGATCATTCTTCGTTGGGAGCCTTCTCCCAATATTTCTCCTATACCATCTTCCAGAAAAATGAAATAATAGCCTCCGTATAATAGATTAATTTTTTGGCATAATATTCATAATGGTTTAATTGATTAAGGGAGAGTTGGAAGAATCAATTGGTGTTTTGGCAGAATTAATGTGGAGGAAGCTCAACAGGCTCCTCCACATTAATGAGGGAGTTGAGAGGTTTTCCTTTCCTCTACCATTAATAAGGGGTCTGGTGGTCTCTGCTCCCAAATTCAAATTGGATGGTTATGAGAACACGGGTGGTCCCCACAACCATAACCTCTCATGGTGGGTTAAGGTTTGGTGGTCCCCACCTACAACTTCCATATGTGTGGTTATAACAGCTAAAATAAAATAAAACATGGATTTATTTTATTTTATTATTTTCTCGAAAAACCCAAAAACTAACAATCACCCTCGAACAACTGTCATCGAGGTTAAAGTCTTCTTAAGGGAATACCGGTGTTGTGAGTTCAATGGTGTCCTCTAATTTCAATACAATGCAATGGTTCAACATTATAAAAACATTCTCGAACTTTCACTAAATGTACCCAAACATATCTTCCAAAGTTGATTCCGGGCACACTGGGCCTCGGAATCACGCGCCATCAATTTTCACGGACTCACCAAATTCCCATTTAATTAAAAAAATTACATCGTAATTCTATGTCTTTACTTTGTCCCCACCTTCGGTCTTTACGTCGCCGCAAGCTACAATTCAATATAAGGGAACAAGTGAGGGTACTGAGCACACATCAGAGCCTCCCGCTCCCATGTTATCTCCAGAAGGTTCCTGTGATGCTAATGAATGCATAACTGAGGTATCGACTATCCACGAAGGACCCACTCCTGTCGATCCTCAATCCTCACTGGAACCTCTATAAAAGTCACCCCATCGTCGACGTCTAGTTCTCCATGGTCGATGATGTGAGAAGGTTTGTGCACGTATCTCCTTAGCTAGGAGGCGTGGAAGATGCCATGCACATGGTGCAACTACAGTGGAAGAGTTAAGCAGTTATCCACCTCGACAACTATGCTAAGGACCAGAAAATATCCGATGAACCTCGGGGATAACTTGCTGCATCGGCCAAATCTCCACAAACCTCGTTTAGGTGAGACCCGTAGAAAGACGTGTCTGTCATCCTCAAACTCTAGAGGACTCTATCTCTTGTCAGCATATGACTTCTTCCTACTCTGTGCAGTCTTCATCCACTCCTCGATGATCTGCACATTCTCTATAGTAGACCATACAATCTCTGCTCCCACTAGTGCTGACTCTTCTAGGTCAGCACAGTACAAATATAAGGCCCCAGCCTTAAACCTTACTTAATCTTGAGTTATTACAAGATTACACATTGAGGATCTTTTCAGGTTTAGAGTTTTAGAGAATTAGATCATGAAACATGCATTACATTCCACATTTAAACAAAGTGGTTACATAAAAGACAGTATTCATTCTTCCCATCAATGGAAACATATTTAAAATATATCACAGATTCTTTCTTGAAACATCCTTGACACTATCATCACATCATTTACCTTTCCCTTGACCTGTGAAAAACATTTCAAAAACTTGGGATGAGCATAAAAAGCTCAGTAAGGGTTATAAGAATATGGAAAGGAAACATGAGTTCATATATACATAATAATGAAATCATACTTTACCCATAAAACATAGGAACTTTAACATACCTCATCAAACCATGAATAAATCATAGAAAACATAAGACATAAAGGTAACTTGAGGCATTCATAACATTCTTACGTAGGGAGTAACCCTCTTGGTTACGTTTGGAATACCCATCATAGTATATTCCCTAAAATCTCTTTGGAGAAACCTTAACGTTTCACTCCTTCGCGTTACCCAATGCATTGGAGAGCTATATCGGGCTCACCCGCCCTTAGTTTATCACAAAACCACCCGTTCTTCATAACAATGCCCAAGAACCATAACATAATTGTATCACATAAACATGAATAAAGGAAACATAACATTTCCACATTTCAATCACAATATAACATTTTAGGATATTGAAATAATGAATCCATTCAAAAAGAAACCATTTCCAAAACCATTTAAAACATTTAATAAAGAGATTTTTGAATCAAAGAGTCCCATACCTCCTTGAAGCTTTTAACATTTTAAACCATTAATACCCATATAAATAAATCCTTAAAACCATTTTGAAAACATGGATATTAATAAGAACAAATAATTAAAACATTTAAATAGATATTTTGGTTAAAGGGGTTTTACCAAAATTAGAGACACTTGAATACAATAATCGAGGAATAACATTTAGTCAAAACTTTATAATATCATGAGAATAAAAGGATTAATGATATAATACTCCAAAGGACAGTATATACTCCATATAAGAGTAAATTGGTGCATAACAACAATGAACCCTCAATAGAAATGTCAAATGTGATGAAATCCCTTATAAAGAAGGTATCCTTAAATTAAGGACAAATCAATCTCAAAAATATGTGTGACAAATATAAATACACCCAATATAAGTGGATATTAAGTGTAGAACAATAAAATGTCATTCACACATATTCAATAGATGACATATTCAATGACTACATGTTGAACCCAAAGAAATCGAAATTGGGTTAAAAAGTTCCCTTGACAGCCTAACGGCATCACATCAAAATGAGTTGATGAGAGATAAAATGTGTATCTCATCACTTGGACATAAAATTTACATAAATAAGGATATATGAGAACATATCCCAAAATAACGATATGTAAATTAAAAACCCAACAAAAGAAGTCTTTTAAAAAAGAGGAGGGTGAAAGGTTCCCTTACCGACTTGGGTATCTTTCAAAACATACACCCCATGAAAGAAGGACAAAAGATCATTGATGTAAATACTAATAAAAGAAATTATATTACACAAAGATTAGAATAATGGGAAGTACATACACCACTCAAGGGAATTTGTGGCAAATGTAGCATAAATCTCACGGGAATAAAAGTGAGATGAAAAATCCCTTATGAAAACTCGACAGCCTAACGGCGCCACATAAAACTTCCAAATATGGATTGATGAGATCAAATAGGGTATCTCATCACATTAAAATAAAATGTACATCAAGAGGAATATAAAATAACATCCCCCAACATTACAAAGAGGAGCTTAAAAGAAGTGACATAAAGGAGAGTACATTAAAAGAAAGAGAAAGGTTAGATCTCTTACGAAAATTCAGCAGCCTAACGGCGCCACTCAAAACTTCCAAAATGGATTGATGAGAGAGAATAGGGTCTCTCATCACATGAAAATAAAAATTACAGTAAGCGAAATATAATAGATCATCCCAATACCAAGAAAGATGAGCTTTAAAAGGAATGACATAAAAGTGTGTACTTAAAAAGAATGAGAGGAGTAGGATCCCTTACCTCGGGTCCGACTTGACTCGATCGTTCTTTAATCTCCTGAATAATAAACTTGAGTTAATTTATAATTCATTAATAACATTTTTCAAGTTCATTATTCCTTTTATATCACTTATTACTTTGTCATAAACATTATGTAATCATTTAAGTTAATAATATTTGTTTTGTCGATATTTGGTTCTTAAGTCGAAAGTGGACTTCTTACAATTACATGTTGTTCGTGTGGTAAAATTTTTATTATATCCAGAATTGTATTAATGATTTAGATATAATATATGTCATATATATCCAGTACATGAATGCATTTATTACATTACATAATCATTTAGAGGTATGAAATGAAATGCACCGTTCATGGAGACGGTAAGCCGTACGTACGTATGAACGCTACTTTCATTTCTATTTCGTATTTTATAGAATTGAATAATAATGATATAAAGGTATATTATAATTCCAGTATAATATCATATATAATATCATAGTTCCATCCTTTATACGTCCCACATATGGTATTTAACGAATCAAATCACTTTGAGGGGGCGGTAGTCCTCACTTCTTTAAATGAAGATATCGCGTTTACCCATAATGGAAACCATAAAGGTATGAACAAAATGAAAAAAACAGAAGCTTAAGGAAAACATAAACATATTATATATCATATAAAAAAATAGTGACATCATAATTGCCACCTTTGAAGGTGTTAAATGAGTATTGAACAATCATCGTTTCGGGAGGCAGAATTTCGCCATCCACAGAAACCGTATGTTCTTTAACCATTTGAGGTAGTTGTGTGGGAGTGTAGCTCGAATAAATATTATAACAACATCCTAGTATATTTAAGATACTGGTGTTGTTACAAAATAAATAAATAAAAAGAGTTTAGGGGGTTGGAGAAGCAAAATAAAACAAATGAACATGAGAGAATGAATTACCATTAAAAGTGTAACTCCTTTTGATTTGAGCCTAAAGGCTTCCTTTGAAAGGATTATGACCAAAGGGAATACTCTAGGATGAGGAGAGGGGTGTGGAGAGAGTAAAGGGGCAGGTGTTGGCCGAGCAAAAGGCTTGAGAAGTGTGTGAAATGAGGTAGAGGTGGGGGCCTTTTATAAGAGGAGAGGAGGGGCACTTTTGGAAAGTAAAGAAATATTACTTTATTTGAAAATGTGTTTCGGTTTCAAAAGGTCCCACATTGATATAATTCGTGGATAAGGTTATAAAGGTTCTAAATACACCCATACAATAAGTTTTGGACATGTTTAGTTCATATATTTTACATTATCTTTCCATTTTATTTTAATCGTTAAATAAGGATGTCATCACTGCATCATTATCATGTCATAAATAATTTAATTTATTTAATGTCTAAAAATTATAAAAAAATTACTATGATGTAGGAAATCTTTTTAGCTTTCCAATGACAATTTATAATCAAACTTTTGCCTTGTATAACCCCACTTAAAAATTATTTTAGTAAAACAATTTATGTTAGTGTCATTTTCACTTTAACATTAAATAAAAATATATTAATGTCATTTTCCAACTAAAGTGGCTCCATGGGGTCCCCAAGTTGGCCCATGGCTTGTCTTGGTCTGCCATGACTCACCCAATAGGTGTAGGACAAGTTTCATGGTGTTTTCACATTCTTATAATATCATTTTTACCTTAAACTACACTAATTACCACTAATCGCGATTAAAAACTTAATAAGTTACTATTCACCAAAAAATTATTTTAATCTCATTGAACCACATTTTACTTATTAATGAAAACCATGTATGTCGGATTTTTAAAAATCAAAACACAATTATGGCAAAATTTCATTTAAATGAAAAATCAGTTTTTATAAGTACCACTTAGTGGTTTCACTATTCATCAAAAATTGAAGTTTTTCAGAAAATTACCAAAAATTCACCCTAAGCTATATTTGATATTCCGAATTCAAAAATGAAGTATATTTTAAAAAATTCAAAACATATTAGTCACATTAATTAATTTAATAATTAATTCTCGCTGTCAGATCAAATAGCGTGTTTTTATAAAACAATAAGTATCCAAAGATTGACACTAGTTTAAGTCTGATTTCAAAGTGAAATTAATTCCAATGACCACTATTGGATTTAATGGTAAAAATATTTTCTAATTTCACTTTAAAACCAATTCAAAATATTATCTAATCATATAACTAAATTAGATTAAAAAGAGGTTTTGAATTAAAACACAACATTCTACACTATTCATTAAAAAATGAACTTTATCGTAAAAATACCAAAAAATTACACAAAGTAAAATTTGATGTCCCGATTCTTAATAAGAGTTTTATTTGGTCCAAAAGAATGTATAAGAGTGATCAAAACTATATTTAATGACAGTTCTCCATTAAAAGGCGATAAGTGAACCTTTATTGAAAACTAGGGCATATACACCTATAATTTAATTCTTTCCGTATTTTAAGCCTTTAGCTTTTATTGGATAAATGTAAAAACATTAAAAAACATATATAATCATATTTTAGTTATTTATATCCATTCCCGCCATTATAACGGCTACATGTTAACTACCATTTAAAATAATATTATTTTATTATTAGAGTGCAACGTAAGATTCCCAAGAAACTCGTTGTTGCGTGTTGGGTACGCCATCGAGCATAGCGTCCCCTTTAAAGTCATATTAATATTTTATTCACAAATATGAATAAATATGAAAATTTCATATTCATTATTTACCTGGGGTGTTACATCCTTCCCCCCTTTTGGGAATTGCGTCCTCGCAATTTTAAAATTGCGCTTGGAAACATCCTTGAAAGTCCCACATCGGAACAAGATTCGGTAAAACAATCACTTTAAAATAAAGAAAGATAAGCACAGAGGTCACCCGAGTTAACCCATACTAGGATTACATGTATGAAAATATGGACATGGAGGAAAAAACAAAGGGTCATGTTCTGATGGAGAGTGATAGAAAACATGTTTAGGAGAAAGTTAACCATGAGAAAATCACAAACTTGTGATGGGTTAAACGGTATTCGATTCCCCAGTAGGAAAAGTTAATAGAAAACATTTTTGTTTTAAGTTACTTTTTATTGAGGAATTTATTCATAAGGAAACATAATCACTTATCATATTGACTTTCAACTTTTATTAGATTCCTTACACAAACTCATATTTTCTCCAAAAGACGAGTATTTAGGAAGACTTGTTCACATTAAGAGTACTATAATAAACTTCTATAGAATCACCTCATCCACAAAATAGAACTATATACTTCCCATGTCTTTAACCAAAACCAAAACCAAAAAGGCTAGTACAAGATCAGATAATCCAGAAAAGGATAACCCTTTATAAAAAGAAAATCTATTCTTAATCTCCAAAATTTTTCCAACAAAACCCAAAGTTCAACGAGGACCATTTGTCCATAAAATTATTCAAAGTAAACCAAACTAATATTGAAACCCAAATATTTGAAGGATTTAGTCACATAGTCTACCAAGTTAAATCGTAACATTTATCTCCAAACAACATCAGTTGCTCCTAAAGTCTCACATTGAAAAGTAATTATCCTAATCACATATCCTCCAAAATAAACTTACTATTAATTCATAAAATCATATAACTAAAAAGAATCGGTCAAACTAACCAGAGACTTCACGTAGTCTAGTGGTAGGCGATAAATACCAGTCGCAATTTGGTTGTGGGTTCGATTCCCGCAGCTTTGTTCGACGCGACGGGATGTCACACGGTCTGCGTGTTGTCCTTTTTCCAAAACTATATAATTCTTAAAACATTCCCCAAAATGAGATAAAATCTTCAAGAATAATCATAAAATATTTTAACCTCAATTTTATCTCATGCCCTTCATTTTCCATCATATCATATAATAACCCATAATTACCTCAAAAGTAAGGATCATATAAACCCAAATGGTTACCTTAATAATTATTATCTGAATTTCCACATCGAGTTGGCCATCTCGTACATGATGCATTAGAGAAATCACCAAGGTTCAAGTGGTTGATCATGACTCCTTGATATTTGGTTTAGAACAACCATGAGTTTCCTAATTGAATCCCCCATCTCATCGAGTATCTTAATCAGAGAACCACCACAGTTTCCTTCAAACCCATTGTCACTTTGGTGCCTGCTAGATCCAGCCATTTACTAAAACCAAAAAGGTCAGTGTGAGTATATCAACAAAACCATCATGTACTAACGAGGAAGGTAAACACTAAGATATACTTACTCATTCACTTTATCTAAAACTAGGACTCTTTCTGAAATCCTAACCATTATGGCAATGTCACTTATGATTAAACAATACCCTAACCTCTAAAGTTATCTAAACCGTCCTTTGATACCAACTATAAGGCCCCAGCCTTAAACCTTACTTAATCTTGAGTTATTACAAGATTACACATTGAGGATCTTTTCAGGTTTAGAGTTTTAGAGAATTAGATCATGAAACTTGCATTATATTCCACATTTAAATAAAGTGGTTACATAAAAGACATTATTCATTCTTCCCATCAATGGAAACATATTTAAAATATAACACGGATTCTTTCTTGAAACATACTTGACACTATCATCACATCATGTACCTTTCCCTTGACCTGTGAAAAACATTTCAAAAACATGGGATGAGCATAAAAAGCTCAGTAAGGGTTATAAGAATATGGAAAGGAAACATGAGTTCATATATACATAAGAATGAAATCATACTTTACCCATAAAACATAGGCACTTTAACATACCTCATCAAACCATGAATAAATCATAGAAAACATAAGACATAAAGGTAACTTGAGGCATTCATAACATTATTACGTAGGGAGTAACCCTCTTGGTTACATTTGGAATACCCATCATAGTATATTCCCTAAAATCTCTTTGGAGAAACCTTAACGTTTCACTCCTTCGTGTTACCCAATGCATTGGAGAGCTATATCGGGCTCACCCGCCCTTAGTTTATCACGGAACCACCCGTTATTAATAAAAATACCCAAGAACCATAACATAATTGTATCACATAAACATTAATAAAGGAAACATAACATTTCCACATTTCAATCACAATATAACATTTTAGGATATTGAAATAATGAATCCATTCAAAAAGAAACCATTTCCAAAACCATTTAAAACATTTAATAAAGAGATTTTTGAATCAAAGAGTCCAATACCTCCTTGAAGCTTTTAACATTATAAACCATTAATACCCATATAAATAAATCCTTAAAACCATTTTGAAAACAAGGATATTAATAAGAATAAATAATTAAAACATTTAAAACGATATTTTGGTTAAAGGGGTTTTACCAAAATTAGAGACACTTGAATACAACAATCGAGGAATAACATTTAGTCAGAACGTTATAATATCATGAGAATAAAAGGATTCATGATATAATAATCCATAGGACAGTATATACACCATATAAGAGTGAATTGGTGCATAACAACAATGAACCCTCAATAGAAATGTCAAATGTGATGAAATCCCTTATAAAGAAGGTATCCTTAAATTAAGGACAAATCAATCTCAAAAATATGTGTGACAAATATAAATACACCAAATATAAGTGGATATTAAGTGTAGAACAATAAAATGTCATTCACACATATTCAATTGATGACATATTCAATGACTACATGTTGAACCCAAAGAAATCGAAATTGGGTTAAAAAGTTCCCTTGACAGCCTAACGGCATCACATCAAAATGAGTTGATGAGAGATAAAATGTGTATCTCATCACTTGGATATAAAATTTACATCAATAAGGATATATGAGAACATATCCCAACATAACGATATGTAAATTAAAAGACCCAACAAAAGAAGTCTTTTAAAAAAGAGGAGGGTGAAAGGTTCCCTTACCGACTTGGGTATCTTTCAAAACATACACCCCATGAAAGAAGGACAAAAGATCATTGATGTAAATACTCATAAACGAAAGTATATTACACAAATATTAGAATAATGGGCAGTAAATACACCACTCAAGGGAATTTGTGGCAAATGTAGCATAAATCTCACGGGAATAAAAGTGAGATGAAAAATCCCTTACGAAAACCCGGCAGCCTAACGGCGCCACATAAAACTTCCAAATATGGATTGATGAGATCAAATAGGGTATCTCATCACATTAAAATAAAATTTACAGCAAGAGTAATATAAAATAACATCGCCCAACATTACAAAGAGGAGCTTAAAAGAAGTGACATAAAGGAGAGTACTTTAAAAGAAAGAGAGAGGTTAGATCTCTTACGAAAATTCGGCAGCCTAACGGCGCCACTCAAAACTTCCAAAATGGATTGATGAGAGAGAATAGGGTCTATCATCACATGAACATAAAAATTACAGTAAGATAAATATAATAGATCATCCCAATACCAAGAAATATGAGCTTTAAAAGGAATGACATAAAAGTGTGTACTTAAAAAGAAAGAGAGGAGTAGGATCCCTTACCTTGGGTCCGACTTGACTCGATCGTTCTTTAATCTCCTGAATAATAAACTTGAGTTAATTTCTACTTCCTTAAGAACATTTTTCAAGTTCATTATTCCTTTTATATCACTTATTACCATGTAATAAACATTATGTAATCATTTAAGTTAATAATATTTGTTTTGCCGATATTTGGTTCTTAAGTCGAAAGTGGACTTCTTACAATTACATGTTGTTCGTGTGGTCAAATGTTTATTATATCCAGAATTGTATTCATGATTTAGATATAATTTATTTCATATATATCCAGTACATGCATGCATTTATAACATTACATAATCATTTAGAGGTATGAAATGAAATGCACCGTTCATGGAGACGGTAAGCCGTACGTACGCATGAACGCTACTTTCATTTCTATTTCGTATTTTATAGAATTGAATAATAATGATATAAAGGTATATTATAATTACAGTATAATATCATATATAATATCATAGTTACATCCTTTATACGTCCCACATATGGTATTTAACGAATCAAATCACTTTGAGGGGGCGGTAGTCCGCACTTCCTTAAATGAAGATATCGCGTTTACCCATAATGGAAACCATAAATGTATGACCAAAATGAAAAAAACATAAGCTTAAGGAAAACATAAACATATTATATATCATATATAAAAATATTGACATCATAATGGCCACCTTTGAAGGTGTTAAATGAGTATTGAACAATCATCGTTTCGGGAGGCAGAATTTCGCCATCCACAGAAACCGTATGTTCTTTAACCATTTGATGTAGTTTTGTGGGAGTGTAGCTCGAATAAATATTATAAAAACATCCTAGTATATTGAAGATACTGGTGTTGTTACAAAAGAAATAAATACAAAGAGTTTAGAGGGTTGGAGAATCAAAATAAAACAAATGAACATGAGAGAATGAATTACCTTTAAAAGTGTAACTCCTTTTGATTTGAGCCTAAAGGCTTCCTTTGAAAGGATTCTGACCAAATGGAATACTCTAGGATGAGGAGAGGGGTGTGGAGAGAGTAAATGGGCAGGGGTTGGCCGAGCCAAAGGCTTGAGAAGTGTGTGAAATGAGGTAGAGGTGGGGGCCTTTTATAAGAGGAGAGGAGGGGCACTTTTGGAAAGTAAAGAAATATTACTTTATTTGAAAATGTGTTTCATTTTCAAAAGGTCCCACATTGATATAATTCGTGGATAAGGTTATAAAGGTTCGAAATCCACCCATCCAATATGTTTTGGACATGTGTAGTTCATAGATTTTACATTATCTTTCCATATTATTTTAATCGTTAAATAATGATGTCATCACTGCATCATTATGATGTCATAAATAATTTAATTTATTTAATGTCTAAAAATTATAAAAAAATTACTATGATGTAGGAAATATTTTTATATTTCCAATGGCTATTTATAATCAAAATTTGGACTTGTATAACCCCACTTAAAAATTATTTTAGTAAAACAATTTATGTTAGTGTCATTTTCACTTTAACATTAAATAAAAATATATTAATGTCATTTTCCAACTAAAGTGGCTCCATGGGGTCCCCAAGTTGGCCCATGGCTTCGCTTGGTCGGCCATGACTCACACAATAGGTGTAGGACAACTGTCATGGTGTTTTCACATTCTTATAATATCATTTTTACCTTAAACTACACTAATTACCACTAATCACGATTAAAAACTTAATAAGTTACTATTCACCAAAAAATTATTTTAATCTCATTGAAACACATTTTACTTCTTAATGAAAACCATGTATGTCGGATTTTTGAAAATCAAAACACAATTATGGCAAAATTTCATTTAAATGAAAAATCAGTTTTTATAAGTACCACTTAGTGGTTTCACTATTCATCAAAAATTGAAGTTTTTCAGAAAATTACCAAAAATTCACCCTAAGCTATATTTGATATTCCAAATTCAAAAATGAAGTCTATTTTACAAAATTCAAAACATATTAGTCACATTAATTAATTTAATAATTAATTCCCGCTGTCAGAGCAAATAGCGTGTTTCTATAAAACAATAAGTATCAAAAGATTGACACTAGTTTAAGTCTGATTTCAAAGTGAAATTAATTCCAATGACCACTATTGGATTTAATGGTAAAAATATTTTCTAATTTCACTTTAAAACCAATTCAAAATATTATCTAATCATATAAATAAATTAGATTAAAAAGAGGTTTTGAATTAAAACACAACATTCTACACTATTCATTAAAAAATGAACTTTATCGGAAAAATACCAAAAAAATTACACAAAGTAAAATTTGATGTCCCAATTCTTAATAAGAGTTTTATTTGGTCCAAAAGAATGTATAAGAGTTATCAAAACTGTATTTAATGACAATTCTCCATTAAAAGGCGATAAGTGAACATTTAGTGAAAACTAGGGCATATACACCTAAAATTTAATTCTTTCCGTATTTTAAGCCTTTAGCTTTTATTGGATAAATGTAAAACCATTAAAAACATATATAATCATATTTTAGTTATTTATATCCATTCCCGCCATTATAACGGCTACATGTTAACTACCATTTAAAATAATATTATTTTATTATTAGAGTGCAACATAAGATTCCCAAGAAACTCGTTGTTGCGTGTTGGGTACGCCATCGAGCATAGCATCCCCTTTAAAGTCATATTAATATTTTATTCACAAATATGGATAAATATGAAAATTTCATATTCATTATTTACCTGGGGTGTTACAACAAAAGTTATATTCAAGGTTGCATGTATAATGCCTCGAAAGGTGCCATCCCCGTGGTGGAGTGATAGCTATTGTTATACGCAAACTAAACCAAAGGAATGTGGTCCACCTAGCTACGACCAAAGTCCAGGACACTAGCACCCAGCATGTCCTCGAGAGTCTGAATGGTCCACACAGTCTGACCATCCGTCTGAGGATGTAAGGCAGTGCTCAAGTGAAGCTGCATCCCAAAAGCCTTTAGCATCCCCTTCCATAGCTGGGAAGTAAATCATGTGTCATGATCAGAGATTATAATTGAACATAATCCATATAGCATCACAATATTTTACAAATAAAGGCATCCCAAGCTCTCTACTAAACCAAGCTCTCTGATCGGTAAGACGTGGGCCAACTAGGTGAGACAATCTACAATCACCCAAAAAGATTCATGTCCCCTAGATGTAAGTGGAGGTACATTCATGAAGTCCATGGATATCCCATCCCACTTCCACTCTGGGACCTCTAAAGGATGAATCAAGCCTGGTGGTACCTGGTGCTCCACCTTCACTTTCCGACTTGTGAGGTACTGAGAGACAAACTCTACAACTGCCTTCTTCAATCCTGGCCACTTGTGCTATCATCGGAGATCCAGTTACATCTTCTCCACTCCTGGATGTGCTGCTAGAGGGGATGTGTGGAACTCCCTCAACACTTCCTCCTGAAGTGACACTGGTACCAAAGTACGTCCTTTGAAGAGGATGAAGTGATCCCTACCTTCAAAAAATCCTTCAGGTGTCTGCCTTGTGGATATCTAACACATCGTGTCTCGTAGTCAGCATCCCCATGATGTGCCTCCATGACCCGCTGATGAAGTGGGGGAGTGACTATAACAGATTGAATGAGGGATGCTCTATATCTATCCACAAATGATATCTGTAAAGCATCCAACTGCTCCATCGCCTTGATTATCAGCTATATACAACATCATATGCTGAGTGCATCTGCAAAAAAAATCCTCTTCTCAGGAGTATAGACTATATCAAAGTCATAGTCCTATAGGAACTCAATCCAAATTTGTTATCTCAGGTTCATGTACTTCTGATTTAAGATATACCTGAGACTCTTTTGATCAGAGTACATGGTTAAACTCTCGCCCATTAGATAGTGTCGCCACATCATCAAGGCGAAGACCACTGCTTCTAACTACAAGTCTTGGGTAGAATAGTTTGCCTCATGTTGTCTCAGCTTTCATGAACCATATGTGATCAATTCTGGCTCCTACATCAGAACACATCTGAGTCGAGTCCGTGATCTGTCGCAGAAGACTACTTACCCTATGCCTTCCTCTGGAAGCCTCAAAATAGGGGCACTAGTCAGCCATTTCCTTAGAACTTGAAAGCCCTGATGGCATCTCTCCGACCACACAAAGGGTTACCCCCTTATTCATCAAGTCAGATAGTGGTGCAGCATCAATGGAAAAATATGGCACAAACCTCCTGTAATTACCAGCCAAACCCATGAAACTTTGTACCTCCATCACATAGCTGGGTGGCTCCCAAGCATGTACTGCCTCAAACATCACTGGATCTACTACAACTCTAGCCTCCCATATGACATGTCCCAAAAAGTGAACCTCTCGGATCTAGAACTAGAACTTCGAGAGATTACCATAAATCTGGTGCTCTCATAGTGTCTCCAGTACTACCTACAAATGATAGTATTGCTCCTCCTCATTAGTCGAGTAGATCATAATTTTGTCAATGAATACTAGAACAAAACAATTAAGGTATTTCTGAATGATCATGTTCATGATTACCATAAACACAGTTGGTTTGTTAGCCACGCCGAATGGATTAATAAGGAACTCATAGTGGCTATAACGAAATTTGATGGTCATCTTCTACACATCCTCATCTCAAACTCTGAGTAGGTGATAACTTGATCTGAGGTCTATTTTCGATAACCAACATGATCCCTTAAACTGATCAAATAGTTCATAAATCCTTGGTTGTGGGTATTTTTTCTTCCCGGTCACTTGGTTCAAGCGCCGATAGTCAACACAAAGCCTTAAACTCCCATCCTCCTTCTTAGTTAATAGAATCAGGGCTTCTTGGGGAGAAACATTGGGATGGATGAATCGATTCCCCTACAAGTCCTCTAGCTATACCCACATCTCGTAAAGCTCCACGGGATCCATCTGATATGCTTCTGTAGATATTGATACCGTCCCAGGGTACAAGTGAATGTAAAAGTCTACCTCTCTGTGAGGAGGGAGACCTGGGACATCATTTGGGAAAACATCCACGTAATAGTCCACCACTATAGGATAAGTCAGTCTCTCCACATCCACAGCTCCAAGGGTAAGGCTAGTAAACTAATTACTGATCGGCAACACTCTCCTTCGTGAATGTCCATCATGTGCTGCAAACGCTCCCTTCTAGCCGGTGAAGGTAAACCTGGTCCCATCCGGGCGGACACACCACACATTTCACCTAATACAATCAATATGAGCATTGAATGTAGATAACCAATCCATCCCCAATATGACGTTGTAAGGCCTCGACGCCGCTACAAGGAGATCCCATTCGAAGATCCTACCTCCAAGAGTAAGCATGAACTACTGGCACTAGTGCTTAATCATCGAATCTGCTTCTGTTGGAATCTCTTTCCATAAGGATAGAGCCAATGGATACATCAGAATCTTCGAGCTCCATATGAGGGTAATGGAAATGAAAGAATGATTGGAACATGTGTCTATAAGGACTGCAGCTATGGTAGAGTAGGCACATATCATACCTTGAATCATCTCTGAAATGCCATGACCGTATGCCTCAAGTGCTTAGAGATGAGCTCTCTCCTATCCACATTCTCCTTGTGGTCAGGGTGAACCTCCTAGTGGTGGTGGCAATGACACCTCGAATCATCGCCCACCACTGGTTGCACGACCAGCTCCTCCACCACATCTGCTTACTCCATACATACCACCTCGATCAAATCTCTGTCTCTACCTAGGCGGTCCTTCGACCGTCTGCTGATCATCCAAATGACAGGTCGGATAGTCACGTGCCATATGACCTAGCCCACTCCTGGCATGTCGGTCTCCACTTCAGGTGTGCCACACAACCAATCTAGGGTCATGTGGTCATCCACCTATAGGTCTGGTCTTCTTAGAGCTCTGCGACATCTTTCTACTTCCAGCTGCAAAAGACTCTCCTACGTTTTGGCTGGCGGTGGATCTCGCTACTGGAGACTTCTTAGCAAGGAAACTCTCAACTAATAGTGCTCTCTCTAACACCCCCGCCTGCGTCAGGATGCTGAGTGAGATCATCGAATCCCTGATCTCCCACATGAGTCCCTACTCAAAGGTTCGGGCCCTAAATAATTTGTCGTGCACCATATCATGGAGTGGAATGAGAGGTTTCTGAACCTTTTTGAGTACTAAGCTACAGTCATGCTACCTTTCTGTAGATGAAGTAACTCATGTATGAAAACTATGCAGAGAATCGTGGGGAACAAATCGACCCAAAACAGGCTCTCGAATTCTACCCAGAGAAGCGTCATCGTGTCATGAACATGGAGCATCAAGCTCCACCATCTGCTCGCTGCTGCATGTAGAATGCTAGCAGCAAGAATCACCATGAGGTTTGCTGCTTCCCCTACCAGTCATAAAACTCTAACCACAACCTCCTTCCAATCCTCAACTGCCATTGGGTTCTCCCATCCCATTATCTTGGGTGGCCTTGGGCACTGGAACTCATGCAACACGCTCAAGCAGTGTGCACCATCTACTGCTGGGGCCGGTGGCATTGGTGACCCAACGGGGAGTGGTACAGCAAGTGCCTCTGCTGGAAAAGGGATCTGCACTGAGGCCAAATCACTTGGTGGGTTATATGTGCATATAACTTTCAGAACACTAGTTGTTTGTCTACGTCGACGCATCCTGAAAAGAAACAGGTGTTCTATGGTTAAAAGTTATACCTGGTTAGATGACCTTGTTGAGCTGACAAAAATAAAACTTTTGAAAACACACACGCAATTAGTGTTTCTGTACACTGAGTCAGTAATCAGATGTCAGGGTCCTGGTGTATGGATATGTCAACCGCAGCCCCCAAATTAGACTCCAGAACTAAAGACCACACTCACTAAACATTACACTATTTATTCAAAGAAAATATCAGAGTCCTATGTTATGTGGTAGAACCGACCCCAATGATACCAATTTTTCATGACCTATCCCCCACGTTCGGTGCTGTGACTACCCCATGCCCGCCTTCCAAAGGCCAATGGTTTGTGACTAGAACCAAAGGCCTAATTCCCTAAAACTAGGAAGTCATTACCTTTATAACCTGTAAACGCACACAACATAGCACATAGATATACACACAACACTATTTAAACTGTATAACAAAATAGTGCTGAAAAGAAAAAGGGGCCAGAAATACAAGACCAACTGTAAAGTATAAGGAATAGGATGTACAAGTACAACTGAAGAAAGGATAAACAGTTTTTGGGTCATCCTCTAAGATTCCGACTTAAAGGGTAGTTACATATAGCCTCCTCCACACTCCATATTTGTCAGTCTCCTCCGTGTACCAACTCGTTATAAGGTCCACCTCCGGGTACCGTCTAGTCCTAGTACTCTCTATATCATTCAGCTTTTTTCGTCGTCTGCATCCAATAAAACAAGGGTCGGGCATAGCCCATGTTTGGGTGAGTATAATGATACTCATTAGGGACCCCGAGACCCTCAAGGTCACATATATCCACTAAGTATTAACCAAAAATTAAGGAATCAATAGATAAACCTACTTAGGTATAAGCCCATACATATACATATGTTATTAAGTAATCCTTCTCAAACTTGAGGAAAACAAAAAAGTACTAACCTCGATAAACCATGATTTTATTCACATTATCGAAACCACGACTGCTGGAGAACTCCATCTCATTCGAGTACAGTGGGCCCACTACGTTACACATAGGTGCTTCCCACAAACCGTGGACTTCTATGGTACTCCTCCTGTCGAGTACCCTGGGTCTGTTGTGTCACACAGAGGTGCTCCCCACCATGGGTCTTTCGCCACACCTAGGCGCTCCCCCTCAAAGCTTGAAGAGGTACTCCTTACGTGGAGTACCGTGGATCGTCCGCGTCACTAGGAACGCTCCTCCACCGTGGGTCTGCCGCCCTCACCAGGCTCTCCCCACTGGGCCAGTCGAGTCACTTAGAGTCAAACGGTTAGCAGTCGTCATGTCTCAGCATTCTACTAGGTCCATGCACTCTACTTGATCATCACTAGATGGTTCCGCTCCACGAGTTACTAGTCGACAATCCAACTTTCAAGAAGTCCCATGAAGATATATCTCAAATGTCTGCCACGTCATATGGGTCTCAACACAACAAATGGCGTGGAAATCGGACACCCAGTCCATGAGTTATTAGCATCTTAGTCATGGGGGCCCGGTTTGATTCATGCATGTTCAAACCTAACCGTATCACAAATATACCCCAAACTCTAGTGGGGTATACTCAAAGGGACCTTCAATGATCTATGATTACTAGGGCCACTAACGGTTCATCAAACGGACGTCCGGTGCCAATGATATGGACAAAAGAAAGTAAAGGGTCTTAGTGGGCCCAGGTCCCGTCCGACCTAGTATGACCGACCCGGCCCGTTGGGCGGGCCGGCCCATTAGGTTTGGCCCAGATCACTGGGCCCAGCCCAGCTGGCCATGACGGGCTGCAGAGGGCCGAGAGGGCACGGATCGTCCACGAGGGCACGGACCGGCCACGGGTCGGCGCGAGGGCAGCTCAACCTGGAAGGCTCCGCGTGGGTGACTCGGCCTGAAGTGTGTCGCAAGGGTGTGGTCCAGATCGGCCAGGGAGATATGAGGGGTGCAGGGGGATGGCTTAGACAGGGCGCTTCAAGGGCTTCCGAAGGCCGACTCAGTCATCGAGCCGTTATGGCCGCGGGAGGCTGGCTCGGTCGGGGCTCGAGAGGTCGGTGGCTGGCGTGGTCTGTGATTCACGAGGGGTGCGGGAGGCTGGTTCGGTTGGGGCTCGGTAGGCCAGGGCCTGTTTTTCTGGAAGATGGTGTGGCCAGTGTTGCTCAACCAGAAGCGTGGAGACCGCGGGGATGGTTAGAATGTCGGCGGGCGGCACTGTTCAGCCCGAGGTGTCGGAGCCGGTTCGGCTGGGGCACCGCGGGGGCAGCGTGGATCATGGGGGCCAAGGGTGGTGGTACCGTTGCCTTTAAAGCCTTCTTAATCTCATCACCTCATCACCATTACTAAAAAACATCATAATGAAGAACATCGTAGGGGGTCGGTCCATGTTATTTTGGCCCACACCCTCTACATTTAGGGTGGTAGAAAACATTTCAACAAGAACAAAGCACAAAAAATCCTCCTGAAATGATTAATCCCAATACCTGCAAAATAAAAACATATGTGGATCAGTTAGTTAGAATTTGATCTGCATTCTTTGTTTTAAAAGGGAAGAAACACATGAATATAATCATACTTAATTATAATCCCTACCTTGTTCAAAGTTGGTTGAGGTTGGTGAAAGAAGGCGGATGTTGATTCGTTGTAGATGAACATGTCCTACATCGAAGTATGTTTTGAGAATGGATGTCAATGTCGAGGTCATTCTTCATAGTTGAAGGTGTTCCTCATCGGAATTCATTGTAAGTGTATCGTTGCCAGTTTGGCTGGCGGAAGGTGCATCCCGGGCGGCTCGGCCCGGCCTGGGGTGGCTCTACCGAAAGGGCGGAGACCACAGGGGATGTTCTGAAGCAGGCAGGTGGTGCGGTTCGGCCCGGGGTTTCAGAGCCAGTTCGGCTGGGGCACCACGGGTCATGGTGGCCACGGGTGGTGGCGTTGTTTCTTTCATCTCCTTCATCGTCTTTTCGCCTCATCGCCATTTTGAAGAACATCATATATAAGAATGACGGTGGGGGTTGGGCCATGTCAGTTTATCTCGCACCCTCTGTGTTTAGGGTGTTAGAAAATGGTTTTGCAAGAACAAAGCACACAAGATCCTCCTGAAATGATTAATCTTAAAACCGGAAAAAGAAAAACATATGTGGATCAATTAGTTTGAAGTTCATCCGTATTCATTGTTTTAGAGGGAAAAATCATGGGAATATAATTATACATAATTAAAAACCCTACATTGTTCGATATTGGTTGACATTGGTGCAAGAAAGCGAAAGTTGATTCGTTGTAAACTAACATTTCCTACGTCAAAGGAAGTTCCGAGAAAGGAGGTCGAAGTCGAGGTCGTTCTTTATAGTCGAAGGCGTTCTTCATCGGCGTTATTCGTCATTGGAGCATTCTTCATTGGGTGAATTCTCCTAATATTTCTCCTCTCCCAAGTTCCACCAAAATGAAATAATAGCTTCCAAATAATAGATTAATAATTTGGAATAATAATCAAAATGGTTGAATGGAATAAGGGAGAGTTGTCACAATCAATTTGTGCAATGGTAGAATTAATGTGGAGGATTTTCAAGAGTCTATTCCTCATTAATAATGGAGTTATGAGGTTTTAATCTCCCCTCCCATTAACAGGAGTCAGGTGGTCCACGCTCCAAAATTCAAATTGGGAGGTTTGGAAAACTCAGGTGGTCCCCAACACCATAACCTCTCGTGGGAGGTTAAGGTGTGGTGGTCCCCACCTACAACATCCACATGGGTTGTTATAACAGTTAAAATAAAATAAAACATGGGATTGTTTTATTTTATTATTTCCATGAAAAACATAAATACTAACTTTCACCCTCGGCCAACTGTTGTCGAGGTGAAAGTCTTCTTAAGAGAATATCAATGTTGTGAGTTCAACAGTGACGTCAGATTTCAATTCTGAGCACCGGTTCAAAATTTATAAAAACTCACTCGAACTTTCACTGAACTTACCTTAACAAAACTTCAGAAATTGATTCTGGCCCCACCGGGCCTCAAAATCTCCCATCGTCAATTTTCACAGACTCATAAAATTCCCATATAACTAAAACTATTTCATGGAAATTCCGGATCTTTAAAATAAAAAATATATAATATAATACTCAGCATATCAGATATTATAACAGAGATCATGGCATAAATATCGGTAGTTCATAAGACAAGATTTATGATGTAAAAAAGATCATAATTCAGGAAATCATAACATTATAAAAATTCATGGAATTGTGTAAACACATAAGCATATATTTATATCCATTGTATCCAAGGAATCATTTTCAAGACTATACTAGTGGGAATGTCCATTAGTAAATTGAGTAACCCTTATTCCAACCCTATATTACTAAACTGAGTGACCCTCATTCAAGAATCTTATTACTAAACTGAGTAACCCACATTCCAACACTATAATACTGGATAGTGTAACCCTCATAATAGCCATATTTTATCTCATGAGATATAAATATTTAAACAATTAATAGGAGGGAGATATAGGTCCCTCATTTCTCATACTCATTCCAACCCTATATTACTGAATCAAGTAACCCTCATTTTATCCATATTTTTTCTCATAAGATATAAATATTTAAACAATTCATTGGAGGGATATATAGGTTCCCCCCCCATATAATAAAATCATACATACATGTTTCAAGAGATCAAAAATTAACATATCAAAACCCATGAAATGAAATGGGTATCATAAACATATAACAATATCATATCCTTAGACAAGATAAAGGGTTCATAATCATTTCTTGATAAACATTATCTGTAAAAGGAAGTGTGTTTCAAAAGAATATAAGAAATGAATGAGAAATTGGATTCATAGCATCATTCCATCAAAAAATTATCCATTGAGAGAAATAATATAAATGGAGACGTTGAATAATTTATCATAAGACATTATGAACACCAATAGATGTTATCTTAGATCTAAAATAATTTTTAACGGCCTTTTAAAAACACTTATTGAGGAAAATATCATTTCTTCTTTGAAAAATTCTTTTTTGTACATAAAAACTTTTGAAACATTTTTATTAGAAAATAGCATTGTAAAATTATATAGGATGATTTTAAAATAATAATAAAAATTAAAAATCCATTTTCCCATTAGAAATATCTTCAATGATATTTTGAAATCATATTTGAAAACGTGGTTTTTAAATATAATATATTTATGTATGAAGAGAGAGGTGGTAATATTTTACTAGAACATTATATTAAGTACCAATGGGTTGGTAAATGGTACTAAAAATGGATGATATCATTATAAAAATAGGATAATGAAAATAATGAATATTCTTTAATGATGGATCATAGTATTTCATCGATGAAATCATAAACATAAACAATCTCAAGAAAACATTGAGATTGTCTCAATAAAGTCTTATATCATTTTGAATTGGGATTGTAATGTCTATGTAAGAAAAGGAAACTATGTAAATCTTAACATATAATGAATAGAATTATATTCTTGATATAACCTATAAAATTTCAGTATATACACCTTGAAGATGATTTATGGTGTATAGAAAACATGAATATCAAAGAATGAATTTTGAGACAAAACTATTTAACTGATTTGGTAAATTTTTAATGTTAAACTCCATGAAATAAGGTTCATAGAATGGATATGTGAATAACCAATAATATTATTAAAATATACATAGAATACAATCATGGTAATTAAAAACCCCACACAAAATGAATGATGGGGGACATATCTTTTATCACACAGAAATTAAAATTGAGATGAAATCTCCTTACCTCATGTCTTGACTCTTTCCGTACTCATACAAGTTTCCCATATAATAAGTCTGTGTTAATTATAAATATTTTGAAGAATAATATTCTTATATATATTAAAATACTTTCTTTTATTATGACATTATATTATCCACTTTTTAGCGATCCTATGTTATGGTTTAACTTAATGTAATATTCACTTTGTTCATCACATGTGTCTTATTTTGTTATATCATTGATCATTACACTTATATCTTGATTCCAGAATGTATAAAATTAAATAAATATAAGTTATTTTAATAATATTTATATTACAATAATCTATAGCATAATTAGTTATGTAATGGAATAAATAGTTCATGGAGACAACAAGTCCTATGTACGCATTGACATTATTTTCTGTTTTTATTACAATATTGAATGAATGCATGTAAATGTCCTATATATATATATCTCTCTATGTGTGTGTTTCTATATATGTATCATAATTAAAATAGTATAAATATATAATATATTTATTATAATTTCACTAATCCCACTATTAATACATTCCTCGTGGTGTGTGAATGAATCACATTGCTTTGTGGAGGCGGTAGTCCACACTTCCTCAAACGATATTATCATATTAACACCAAGTTTAATGTAAAGAGACGTTCTTTGAAAAAAGGAATAAATAATATTAAATAATTATTTAATATTATATATGATAAATACAAACATATTTTCTATCATAATGGACACCATGATTAGTGGTAAAAGAGAAATGAAGAATCATCATTTCGTATGGTAGTAGTTCTTCGTTCCAAAAAAATAGTATGTTCAACATCCCTTAGATGGAGGTGTGTGTAAGTATAGGTCAGAACCTATTCCGGGTCACATAATTGTATATATATGATACATTTTTAAACAATAATGTAATATTGAGTCTTTAGGGGAGGATAAATTAAATAAAGGAAAGGAGCTTCAGAGAAGACGTTACCTCTTAACAGAGGTAACTCCTTTGGGTTTATAAAAAAAAGGCATTCATGAGATGATTTATTCCCTAAATGACGATTGAAGGTATAAGGGAGTATTTTTTATAGTCAAATAGGGATGATCTTGACAGATCATAATTGGTTTGAGATGTGTGAGTAATGGGTATAGGTGGTAGCCTTTTATTGGGATGGAAAGAGACTCATTTTGAATTTCTAGAAAAATGTTATATTTGGACATGTTATTAACTAAAGAAGACATAACATACTAACATAAATAAACAATATAACGTTTATGGACAATATATGGACCTCCAGTGGGTTTTGGAGAAGTTGATAGGTCATTTGGGCCCTTAAATTTATGGTTTAGTCCCCAATTAAGCATGATGTGGCCTTAACAATTGTGATTTATTTTAATCACTTTTACTAATAATTATTCTCAATAATTTACATGGACCTATAAGAATATAAATAATATATTGAATAAAATTTTCTATGAAATATTTTTGAAATTCAACACACATATTATTAAAAATTATTAATAGTGTTTTCTTCCATACATGACGAAATAACAAGGTTTTAATGTGGGAAAAGTTCAAAAGTCTGTTAATATTTTATGTCTAGTTTCAAATATGAAATTGATTATAATTAATTACATTGTATTATTAGATATAATATTTATCTATAATGACCTTAAAAGTAATTTATAATATCTTTTGTCATTAATAAATAAATAGACAAAAATTTAGTTTTTAAACTAACAAACAGTATTTTCCCTATTCATCAAAAAATGATGTTTCCCATATAATTCCCAAAAACTAAACATATGATAAATTTTATACAATAAATTAAAAAATGAAACTCATTTTTTAAAAATAAATTTCTAAATTTATCTAAATTTCATTTCATTATTAAAATTTGTTCATTTGAGAAAGTGGTGTTTTTATTCGAAAAAGGACTTTACCAAATATCATATATTTCCTTATCGATATGTTTTATTTACATATAAAAACTACCTAAAACATTTTATGAGTAGTAATTACTTTTAATATTTATATGTTAAATGTATATGTTGTAATTATATTATTTAAGTAATTATATTACAAAAAGGATGTTATGTAGAAACTCAATGTTTTGTGTATCGTATTCCAAGCTGATGTTTTGTGTAACATACATCAAGATGGTGTTGCATGTAAAAGGGTTGTTTTAATTTTTTTATTGAAATATATAAATGAAAAATGAAATTTATTTAAAAATAAGAGGTCCATAAAAACATAGGGTCTTACATTTACAATATATGAAATAAAAATTAATGAGTATGAAAAATTCTAAGGGATCAAAATATATGTAACAATACAATTTATTTAGTTTTGATTAAACCATTCGAAAATAAGGTAAATTATATATTACAATAGAAATATATGGAATGAAATCTGTCAACTTAAATCATATCAAACCATTTCACTAATAATATACAATCCCTGTATTAATAATTCACTAATTTTTTCCAATAGTTTATTTTGATTATCTAATAAAAATTAAACATAAAAATAAAATTCTAAGGGATAAATAATAATTATATATATACATCATAATCAGTTTAGTTAATTCAAATTTTAGTTAAATCAATTTTATGAAAAAATTCAATAAATAAAAATATTTTTTAAACCAAATATTATAAAAAAACATTGGATATAGATAAAACAGTACACGAATTGAATTAAAATAAATGAGTACATAATTTTATGGTAAAAATTAATGAAACAATCAATAATATTTATTTTATAACTAAAATCTACACTACCATCCACTTGACACATAAATTATGACAAGTATAATAGATACAGAAGTTTTTATTTAAAACTATTATTAATTATAACTATTGGAAAGAAAGAAGTGACCATGTCAACACAATGATTTATGGATGTAGAAAAACAATATGAAAACTGATACGAATTTACTAGATTCAACATCACTTGAAAAGTTACCATTTTAGAAAAAAAATATCAAAAAAATCAAAACATAATACACTCCAATTTAAACTATATGAAATAACTTATTTATATAAAATAATGGAAAATAATAATTATCTTCACATATTATAAAATTCGTTATATGACATCAATAAAAAAATGATAGAAAAATACTTATTAAATATTCTACCTCAACCAACAAATATCCTAATTTTATTAAAATGGAATTAATTAAAAAAATCACACATTTATGTAGTGTGTCTAGATAACACAAGCCACCTAATTTGGATTATTTATCATGATTTATTTACATACCAAGAGACATGTTACCACACAGGATTAGTTTTCTAATTTAATTAATTCCAATAACTCATCCTCCTGAACTTGTAATGGTTATTATCCAAACTAGTATTTTCTCATACCACACCTCATGTGATGAAATAATATGAGACATGGAAGTGGAAAATTTTTATAATGATCTAGTATAATATATGACTACAATCCATGATTGGATATCCCATGTCTTGTATTATTCAACTATCATCAATAACAATTTATAAACAATGAATGTTTTGTCCCACAAACATCAAATCTATTCTTCTATGGATTCTACAATCAACTGAATGAATGTAAAAACCATCAATGAAATATGTTCTTAAAAGATCTATTTCTAGATTATATCCATTAATCTCCACATATCGTGAAAATTTTCTGTCTCTATGAGTAAATGGATCTGAAGGTTTGAATGTGTTCACAATTCATGTGATTTAGTAGCTGAGTACAATGATAAAAAATAGTGTCAATTAATGTCTAATAATTTTCCAAATGATATAGATCCTTCTAACCATTCTATATTCCCATGATACTTATCTTCTTCGTCAATAATTGATCTCTCTTTAATAAAATTTTAATGTATCATTAATATAATAGAGTATCTAGCTCAAATTATTTTCTCATCTAATGTTCATGATTTCCCTATATTAACATATTTCTATTATTTATTTACCATTTTTACATATAGGATATTATAAATAATTGCTGTATATTATTTCCAAAATGATATTTGGAACACTATAATAATAATAAAGATATTTCTCTTTTCTATATTTATAATTTAAATGTAGAAATCAGCATTTTAGTTATCATTCAACCTCCTTTGAATTTCAACAAATATATTATTATTAAATTTACCAATGTATTTGTAATGGGTAATTCTTTTATTAAAACATATCCACCCAAGCCATTGGCTCTGATTGAGTTGGGATTCCATATACTATACGTGACATCATCTAAATACCAAATTCACGAAATAAATTCTATGGTTTCACTAAATTATTACTCAAATATTTTTATTTAATGAAATATTTAATGATGATATAATATTAAAAATAACCTTCCAAAAACAATATGATTCATTAATTGTAATAATTAAAAGTCAAAAATATCACCAACTAATATTTTTATTGTAGAAAAATGTAATGCTCGTACCCCAGTTACCAAGAATTGATGGATTATTACATAACATTGGCATGATACAAGGAATCATGACACAAAAGACTGATCAGTTTAGTAGCCTTGGAAATATTATATATATACATATGTTTTACATTACATAATGAAACAAAATAATCATTTTGTCCCCTTTGAATAATATTTGTCTATTAGACTATTTCAGAAGGTCAATCATAATATACTTCTTTACATCTGGGAAAAAAACATATGAAAGGGGTGATATCAGATGAACATTAAGGATAACAATATATCAGAAACTATCATAAATAAGAATAAACATTTAATGAATTGTATAAGACTATAAAACAAGCCTTCTAAACATAAACATCAGCATAATAAGGAAATGATTAATAAAATAATTCCAATTACATTTTCAAATGGATATTCTACTAGTCAAATAATCACATGTAATATCAATCGTCAATTTCATAATGATGGAATCCATAATGCCAGACATCATAACCGCATAGTCAAGGCCTTGTGCCGAGACTACAAATAAGATTTGTTCATGGCCTTATACCCAAACACTAGTTTGTCTCATGAGACCTACCAATGCATCGAGGAGATAAAGCGGGCTCCTCCTGTCACTTACTATGTCCAATGAATTCCTCATATTAATGGGTAAAACATAATCTAAACATTAGTATTAAAACTATCATACAAAATTTCAATACTTTAACCATAAACTATTAATGGTATAAAAATAGCACATCCACATTCATACATAACATAATAAATTAAATATAGAATATTTTATTATAATAAATTCACCTCAATCGAGAATAATGAAGGATTTTGACATAGATGAAAATAATCATAGAAACTATTTGATAGATACATCCTCCTTTTTCTTGAAAACATTTAAAACTATCACTATTTATCAAGAAGCTATTTAAAATATATTTTTGAATTAATGTGTCCTGTAACACTTTGCAAAATTTAAAATGAATTTAAATTTTAAAACATTAATGTCCATATATATATATCCTTAAAACCATTTTTAAAATAAGGACATTAATGAGAAGGATTTAAAAGAATAAATTTTTAAAACAATTAAAATGATATTTTTTTAGAGTACCTAACCAAATGAGAGATGCTTGAATATAAATAATTGAGGTAATAAAAACATAATAATATCATGAGAATAAAAGGATTCCTAATATATTATGTCAAAGTATAGTATATACACCAAATAAAATTGAATTGGCGCATAAAAACAAAGAAGTCTTAATGGAATGTAAGTTGAGATGAAATCACTTACAAAGACCATATCCTTAGGTTAAGGATTAATAAATGACATAATTATGTGTGAAAATATAAATAAAACAATTATTATTGGATATTCAGTATAAAAAAATCCGAGGACATTCACACATATTCTTGTAACAACAACACAAATTACATGGATGTTTAACTCAACGGATGAAAATTTAGCTAAGATTACTTTCATCAAGTTCAAATCGATGACTTGAGAATTTATCAATTGAGTGATTATGTGAATCAAAATAATAACCACACAAACGGGAATATAAATTAAAACATAACTAAATAAATAGTAATTTAACACATAATCATGAAGTAAAATAATCAATGATGTTTGCATAAAACCAAATGAGTGGAAATCAAAATTAGAAATTCCATTACCGATTTGGTGACTTACGAAACATAAAACCCATGAAAAAAAGACCATAAAATTATGATTTAAATATCCATATATTAATTTTTTGTACATAATAAATACAATCATTGTCAACACATACACCACAAAAAAGGAAATAGTGGCAATATACCATGAATCTCTTTGTAATAATAAGTGAGATGAAAACCCCTTAACATGTTGTAATCAATCGAGTCGTATGTCCAAAAGTAAATTACCTCATAATTAATAATAGAATAAAATTAATGAAAACATAATCATGATAATATATATCAAATGGATGTACAAAATACCCCATATGATAATAAATAATTGGCGAAAAATGGAAATATCATAAAATAAAAAGTAAGATAAGAAACCCCTTAACTTGCACTTTCCTTTGGTAGAGGTTACATTTAAACTAATGTATAATTTAAATAGTATGATATTCAATTATATAATAACCATATTCATATATATTATACCATACATGAGTAAGTTATGACTTTATACTACCCATTTAATAATTATTTCCTTGTTAAATTAACATTTTGGGTAATATTCTCTTTCTTTATCATACATGTTCTAACCTGTTATTATTGATCGTATCATTTAGATCATGATTTAAATACTTCCAAAATATAATTATTGATTTATATATCATATATATTTCAAATAAAAATATTTATTATAGTTTGATATAATAAATAGAAGACACCATTTATGGAGATGGTAGGTCGTACGTACACATAAACGATGTTTCCATTTTCAAATCATATTGAATAGAAGTAAGGGAATGAGTTATATGTAAGTACATAAATATATATATATCCATTATAATTATTATTTCATATATTAAATACTTATTAATAATATATATTTTTATAATCTTCTTTGAATGGTGAACATTGGAATGAATCTCATCACGTTGTGGAGACGGTAATTTGTACGTACGCACGAGCGACAATATCATTATATTGATGGTGGAATAATATGTAATTGTATGGAATATCATATATAAATAATAATTAACATGTTATAATTATTATTTACATTAGTTATACACATTATTATACCCATAAAACTAATGAAGTGTTTGAATAAAAACTACACCCCGACGTGGAGACGGTAAGTCGTACGTACGCACATACAGTGAAATTTTCATTTTTAGGATGGATAAAATAATGAATATGGTTGAACCATATTTATAATAACATCCTAGTATGTAGGAGGTGTGGAAACTATTTTTTTATGGAAACAACAATGAAATGGGATGTGGAAGAAGAAAAGAACTTGAAAGATGGTGGTGAAATTATTACCTCGTTTTCTGGTGAGTTCTTTTTGAGTTGAACAAAATGGTTCAGTAGGTTGGAATTATGAGAAAATTAAGGACTATAGGTTGATTTTAGGGATGTTGAGAGGAAATTTTGGCTAGGTTGGATTATCCAAATGGCTTTTGATGTGTGATTTTGAGAGAAGGGGAAGTTCCCTTTTATAAGAGGGGTGAGGGTAACTTAAGGAAGACCTTGAATTATTATTTTATAATAAAATCATTTTTGGTATCTAATTGGCCCAAAATGATTTATATAGAATCTAAGGTGGTTATGGGTAGAAACCCTCTCATCCCATAGGTTTTAGACAGGTTTAGGTCACCATTTTAACCTTAAAATTTAGATTTAGCTCTTAGTTAAATAATTTAACTTTTACCATGTGTTCTTATATTCTATCAATATATGGTTAATAAACATACTCTGAACTTCCAAAAGAACATCAAGTGGTTAATTAAAGAAAATTATAATATTATTCAGTAACTTTGGTCGAACCTTAGATTATTAGGAATATTATATCAACCAATAATATGGTTTCTATTTTTAAAACTAATTTATGTCAATTTTTTCATTATTTAGAATTTGGTTTTTGTGAAAAATATAACAGTCTGATTACATCAAAAACAATTTAATCAATCCTAAAATTACCAATTAACCTATAAATTTATTTTAAATCATGAAAAGTCTCATATTACACTTATTTTGTTATTTATAATATCTATTATCTTAATTTTTCATTAATGTGATAATTATTGCATTTACATTGTGTCATAAATAAATTTAATTGTATAGAGTCTAGAAATTATAAATAAAATACAATTTTGTTGGAAATATTTTTATCTTTCTAATAACTATTTAGAGAAGAATTTATCTAATGTACAACCCTATATTAAAAATGGTTTATTTATTAACCAGTGAATTTAAATCTTTTAACTTTTCTTTAATTAAAATAATAATAACTGTCCTAATCTAATCCTAGTAGACCAAAGAGTATCATATTTTATTCCTTAGGTATTTTTGGTCGAATTACACTTATCCAACTGAACCAAGACATGTGGTAGGGTAATTATAATTTCATTTTTACCCTTAATTAACTTATTTAATTTTAACCGGGGTAATCAAAAGTCAACATCTACTATTCACCAAAAATTATTTTCATCTTATTGAACAACATATTACTTAGTGATGTCAACCATGCCTCATTGAGTTTTGAAATTCAACTCATTGAAGCGGTAAAATAATGTTTTATACAAATTTGCAAATGCACCTTGAAGGTGGGTAAAAGATGTCAAAAAGATCATTTAAATTTTATACATCTAATTTTATTATAAAATGAATCAAATGAATTAAATTTAACTTATAAATATATTATATAAATATTTTGACTTAATATACATTTAAATAAAGTAAATAATTCTTTAAATAAAACGTCGGTTTAAAACTATACGAATTGTTTATCACTATTCATCAAAAATTGAATGTTTTCAGAAAAAGACCAAAATTTCACCCAAAGGAAATTTTGATATTAAAAATTCCAAAATTAATTCCATTTTTCCAAATTCAAAACATATAAGTAGAATTAATTAATTTAAAATTAATTCTCAATGTCGAATCTGAAATGCGGGTTTTAAAAAGTAAAAACTATCAAAAGATTGACACATGTTTATCTCAAATTCAATGGTGAAATTACTTATAATGACATAAATTGTATTAAATGATAATAATATAATCTAATTATACTCCCAAACCATTAAAATTCATATTCTAAACATATATATTATTTCAATTAAAAATGTTTTTTTCAATTCAAATTTAGTATTTTTTCAGTATTCATCTTTATATGAAAGTTATTAGAAAAGTAACAAAAAGTTATTAAAAATTAATTTTAATGTCCCAATTCTAAATTAGAATTTAATTTCATTAAATTGAATATATAAAATTATCAAATATTGTTTTTAAAAATGATTTTCAATTAAAAGGTGGTAAAATTATATTTTTTAAAAAATACTTCTTTTATCTAAACAAAATGAATTTGTTCTTATATTATATACAAGAAACACATAATATGGATTCTAAAATTATATAGAGTATATAAACTATAAAATTCAGTTAATACTATTCGTAACCTCTTTTTAATGACTAGTTTGGTAAGTAGTGGTGCGCTCAAACTCGGTGTTGCTTGTAACACACACTATTGAATTACTTTAAAGAAAATCACTAACAATGAAATATTTGGGTGTTACATTCTTCCCCTCTTTTGGAAATCGAGTCCTCGAAATTTTAAAATTGGGCTTCGGATCTTCATTGAAAGTCCCCAATCAGAAAAGGATTCAATAAAACTACCACATTAAAAGAAAGAACGAGAAGTACAAATGTCACCTGAGATAACCCATACCAGGATTCCATGTAGGAAAACATGGATATGGAAGATAAAATAAGTGTCATGTTCAGATGGAGAGTGATAGAAATCATGATCAAGAGAAAGTTAAAAACATGAAAACCACAAACTTGTGATGGGATCAACGATCATTTGTATCCTAGGAGGAAAAGTAAACAGAAATTTTTTTTCATGTTCCATTTTATAAATATGAGGAATTTATTTATGAGATTGACTAAGAACATTAAGAGAATTTATTAATTTTTAAGTACAGTATCATCCTTTAATAAATTTTTACCACTAACTCATCCTTTTTTCAAACAATGAGATTTCAATATGACATGGTCACACCCAAAGCACTAAAATCCACTTCTAGAGAAGCACATGATCTATAAAGGATAAAATATATATTAAAATTTTCATTATAGATTAAACAAAACCAAAATGGTTTGTACAGGATCAGATGACCCCAAAAATGATAATCCTTTAAATAAATAAATACTAATCTTAATTTATAAAATTATAACAACAACACACAATGTTACACAAAACACCATTCAATTAAAAATTTTCCATAAAATACTTCAATATAACCGTAACTAATATTTAATCCCAAAACATATAATTATTTGATCATGTATTCCGTCACATTAAATGTTATATCCAAATAACGTCGACTACTCTTAAAGTAACATATATAAATTAATTAACCTAATCAAATTTTTTCTATGATAGGTTAATAATTTCCATAAATAACCCAAATTTATATAAATACAAAATAAAAACATAGATAAAAATCCACCATTACTCCTCACATGAAATCTCATAGTATTATATTTTCCATTGGAATATAGTGTTCCCAGCAGAGTAAACATCTTCCAAAGTAACATTTATCACTAAATCAAAAAATCATATTCCTATATAAAGGATATATATTTGATAAGACACAAGATCCCAAATAAACTAATTATTGATCAATAAAATCATTTATCTAAAAATAATTACTCACACTGACCAGGGACTTTACGTAGTCTAGTGGTAGGAAATAAATCTCAACCACACTCTGGTTGTGGGTTTGATTCCCACTGCTATTTCCGATGTGATGGGTTGTCACACAGTCTGTGCGTTATCCTTTTTCAAAAAATATATATTAATAAATTCCCAATATGAGAAAAATTCTTCAAAATAACCTTAACATAATTTCACCACAAATGATATCTCATAACTCACATTTTCATCCAAAAATTTAATAATGTAAATTTCCTCAAATTCAAGGATCATATAAACCCCAATTATTAATTATAACTATAATATAAAAGATCATTCTTACAGAAATAGAATTTTCACAAAACAAACTGCAGTGTTACAAATACGAGAGAAAATTCTTCCAAATGAACCCCATCAACAAAGAACACTAATAAATTTTAAGAAACAAATTATCCATTTATTTCCATATAGGTTAATCCTTGACCAAGAGGTTGTCCTAAATAATAGGGAATTCATTCGGGTAATTCCCAGGTCCCCTATAATTATGGCAGATTTCTGTAAATGGATTCACGGGATCATTTTTTTATCCATAGTACTCTTCAGTTTTTTCAGGAAATTCATTACTTATGTCCTTCATTCCCCTTGAAGACGCATTTATCTATTCAATTGAGTCATTATCCTAGGTGTCTCCTTACACATTTCTTGTATGGTGGAAATTTATCGTTCTTTTCTCCATGGTCTCCACTGCTGGAGCTCTTAATATTCACCACCATTATATTATTTGTTGATTCTGAGCGTTGGTTAATATATATGATGTTGATCAAATTTTTATAAAACTGATTCGGCCTAAACATAATATCTTATACACCTATTAAAAATCTATTTCGTTTCTCTTTTCCACCATTGTCCCAACCTTGTACATCTTATTCAATGTTACTATGACTTCTTTGGAATCCATCCATAGTCCACCACAAGAAAGCATAATGTGAATCATAAAATCATTTAGAGAATATTTTAACACCATATTTTAAACCTAAAACACATTAGTATTAAGAAAGATTATTTATTATAATGTTATATTAAAATTATTTAAAACAGTTTGTAAAAAATGTGAATTATTCTAAGCATATCCCTTGGGAGTGTCGTAACTAGGAGTGCAGTGTGGCCCATTGTCGTGTACCAGGATACCCTGGGTCAAGCCTGAAAATCCTTGTTGCTGTTTTAACCCTTAGGTACCTCTGTGCAAGATCTGCCTCTACCAACTCGTATCTATAATGGGATTTATTTCTTGTAAAACCCAAAAAATATATACAATACAAATTTTTTTGTATTTTCTTATATATTAATCCTTAATGTCTATCTTAGGGTAGTGTTTCCTAATTAGGGTTTATTTTATAAATATAGCTTCCAAGGATTTTACTAAACTACCATTGATACCAAATATAACACCCCAACAACAGTTACCCAGAATCAGTGCATTATTACATATCATTTTCATGATACAAGGAAAAATATCTAGAAAGACTGATTCGTTTAGTTGCATTAGAAGTACTACATACATGCATAAGTTTTACATTACAAAATCAAATAAAATAACATTGTGTCCCATTTGAACACTCTTATATTATATTTCTGATTCCTATAGGTTAATCATAATATACTTATTTGCATATTTGGAAAAATAAAACAGAAGAAAGAGGTGAGCTCAAATTCTCAGTAAGGATAACAATATAGCAGAAACTGTTATAATTAATAATCAACATTTACAATAATGTATAGGACTAGAACACAAACCTTTTAAACATCAATATATGCATAATAAGCTAAATAAAAATAAAATAATTCCATTTACTTATTCACATTGATATTTTAATAGTAGAATAATCACAGGTAACATCAATAGCCAATTTCATAATGATGGAATTTATAATTCAAGACTATATAACCACATTTTCAAGGCCTTGTTCCAAGACTACAAATAATATTTTTTCAAGGGCTTGTACCAAGATACTTTTTTGTCTCATGAGAACTACCAATAAATCAAGGAGCAATAGCGAGCTCCACCCGTCACATAATAAGTCCAATTTTTTCCTCATAAGATAGGGTGGAACATAATCTAAACATTCGTATTAAAACTAGAATACAAAATTTCAATACCATAACAATAAACCATGAATGGTATAGAAATTGTATAACCACAATAAAACAGAACTCAATAAATAGAATATAAAAGATTTTATTTCTATAAATTAACATCAATTGAGAATATTGAAGGATAATTTCATATATAAAAATAATAATTAAAACTATTTGAGAGAAATATCCCCCGTTTTTGTTGAAAACATTTAAAAGTATCAGTATTTATCAAGAAGCTGTTTAAAATATATTTTTTAATGGATGTTTCCCATACCAATTTCAATATTTTAAAAGGAATTTTAATTTTAAAACATTAATTTCATTATATATAAATCCTTATAACCATTTTTAAAACATTGGCATTAATGATAAATATTTAGAAGAATAAATTTTTAAAACATTTCAAATGATATTTTAGTTAGAGTTTCTAACCAAATGAGAGACACTGGAATACTAATAATTGAGGTAACAAAAATTTAATAATATAATTAGAATATAGTGCTTCATGGTATATTATGTCAAAGTATAATATATAGGCCAAATAATGGTGAATTGGCACATAAAAACAATGAAGTCTCAATAGAATGTATGTTGTGATAAAATCCATTATAAGGACCATATACTTATGTTAAGGATAAATAAATGGCATAATTATGTGTAAAAAATATAAATACACTAAGTATTATAGGATATTTAGTTTAAAACAATCATAGGATATCAACACATATTCCTGTTAAAACAACACCAATGGCATGGATGTTTAACTCAATGAATGAAAATTGAGTTAAGATTACTCTTGTCATATTCATATCGATGACATGGATTTGTTATGTGTATCTTAAGAATATCCACATAAAGGTGAGTTTAAATTATAACATAAATAAATAAATAGTGATTTCACACATTATCATGGTGTAAAATAAACAATGATGTTTGTGTAAAAACCCAATGAGTGGAAATCAAAATTAGAAATTCCCTGACTGATTTGGTGACTTATGAAACATACCATCCATGAAAGAAGGATCATTAAATGATGACGAAAATAACCATAAATTAAAATATATTACATAAGGGTTACAATCATGGTAATTATATTCACTACATAAAAGGAAATAGTGTCAATATAGCAAGAATCTCACGGAAATAAGAGGTGAGATGAAAACCCCTTACCATGTTGTAATCATCGAGTTGTATGAACAAAAGTTAATAACCACCAAATGAATCATACATTACCACGAATATAAATAAAATCAAGATAATATATTTCAAATGTCAGTACACAATACCCCACATGCAATAAATAATCAGCGAATAATAGAAATATAACGAAATTAAAAGTGAGATATGAAACCCCTTACCTTGCACTTTCCTTTGGTCGAGGGTACGTTTAACCTATTGTATAATGACCATTGTATGTTATTAAATTATACCAGAACGATATTTATATTTATTATACAATATATTATTCATTTATGACATTATACAACCCATTTAATAATGATTTCCATGTTTAATTAACATTTCGGGTAATAATCGCTTTCTTGGTCGTATGTGCTTCATTGTGATATTCATGATCATATCATTTAGATCATGATTTAAGTACTTCAAGAATATAAATTATGATTTATATATCATATATATTTAAAATATAAATATTGATAATAGATTGATATATGTAATGGGAGGCACCATTTATGGAGACGGTAGGCGGTATGTACGCATAAACGTTGTTTCCGTTTTCGTATCGTATTGAATGGAAGTAAGTGAATAAGATATATGATAGTACACAAACACACACAGGTATATATATATATATAAGAAATATTATTTCATATATTACATACTTATTAATAATATATATTTTTATAATCATCATTGAACGGTGAACATGGGAATAAATCTTATCGCCTTGTGGAGGCGGTAATCCGTACGTACACACGAGCGACAATATCATTATAATGATGGTGGAATAATTTTTAATTGGATGGTATATCGTATATACAGAATTATTAACATTTATTATTTATTATTTACATTATTTATACTAAATATTATACTAATCGAATTAATGAAGTGTTTGAATAACAAACTACACAACGACGTGGAGACGGTAAGTCATACTTACGCACGTATGGTGACTTTGTAATTTATGGGATGGAAAAAATAACTAATATTGTTTAACCATATTTATAATAACATCACATTATGTAGTACTTACTGTAGTTATTAATTTGGTATGGAATCAACAAAGAAATAGGAAGTGGAAGAAGATGAAAAAACTTGAAAGATCATGGTGAAATTATTACCTATTCTTTGGGTGTTTCCTTTTGATTTGATAAAAAGGGATGCATAGGATGGAGTTATGATCAATGTAAGGACAATAGGATGATTTTATGGATGTTGGGAGGATATTTGGGTTGGGTATGGCTGTGAAAAATGGCTTTGCAGGTGTGATTCTGAGAGAAGTGGAAGTTCCCTTTTATAAGAGGGGTGAGGGTCACTTTAGGAAAACCGTGAAATATTATTTTATAATAAAATAATTTTCCATTTCTAATTTATCCAAAATAACTTTTTTAGAATATAAGGGGGGAATGGGTCGAAACACATTCAACCTATAGGTTTTAGGCAAGTTTAGGTTACCATTTCTACCTTCTCTTTTATATTTAACTCTTAGATAAATAGTTTAACTTTTATCGTATCTTCTTTTATTGTTAAACTATATAGTTAATACACATTTACTAAACAATAAAGAGATACTAAAGTGGTTCTTTAATGAAATATATAATATTATTTAATCCATTTTACATAACCTTATATTCTTAGGAATATTATATCAACCAGTAATATAGTATTTAAAAAAACCCTTTTATGTCAATTTTGACATTATTTATTATTGGATTTTTTAAATCATAAAAGCATGATTACTTCGAGAAAAATTATTTAATCCACCATAACATGTCATATTAACCTATAAAATTATTTTAATTCATCAAAAGTCTCAAATTGCATTTATATGGATATTTATAATAATAATTATGTTAATCTGTCAATAATAAGGTAATTACTGCATCGTCATTGTTTTACAAATAATTTTAATTATTTAGTGTCTAAAAGATATAAATAAAATACCATTATTTAGGAAATATTTTTATGTTTATAATTAATATTTATTGTCGAATTTATCATAGTTATAACCCTATATTCAAAATACTATAGTTATTAATCATTGAATTTAACTCTTTTAACTCTTATTTAAATAAAATAATAATAAATGTCCTAATCTAATCCCAGTAGACCATAGTGGATCATATTTTATTCCTAGGGTTAATTTTGGTAAAATTAGAATTATCCAATAGAATTATGACATGTGTTAGGGTAATTAAAATATCATTTTTACCTTTAATTACCCTATTTACTTTTAATCATGGTAAATAAAAGTCAAAAGTTACTATTCAACAAAAATTGTTGTCGTATTATTGAACCACATATTATATACTGATGTAAACAGTTTGTCTTAGAATTTTTATATTCAACTAACAAAAGTGGTAAAATTAAATTTTATGAAAATTTGCAAATGCTCATAAATGGTGGGTAAAAGATAGTAGAATGTTCAATAAAATTGTATACACCTAATTTTATTAAAAAATGACTCATATTAATTAAATTGAACATATATAGTTATTATATATCTATTTTGACTTAAAATAAATTTATATAAAATAAATAATTAATTAAATAAAACGTCAGTTTTAAACTATATAAACGGTTTTTCACTATTCATCAAAATTTGAATGTTTTGAGAAAAATTACAAAAATTCACCATAAGATAATTTTCAAATTCAAAATTCACAAATGAAATCCATTTTACCAAATTAAGAACATTATATTTCATAAATTAATTTAAATTTAATTTCCATTGTCAAAACCGAAAAGCGGGTTTTCAAAAATAAAAAGCTGTCAATAGGTTGACATGTGTTTATGAAAATTATAAAGGTGAAGTTACTTATAATGACATAATTTGTATTAAATGATAAAATTATAATCTAATTATACTTCCAAACCATACAAATTCATACTCTAAACCTATAAATTATTTCTACTAAAATGTTTTTTTCAATTAAAATTTAGTATTTTTTAGTATTCATCAAAATATGAATGTTATCAGAAAATTACAACCAAATTCTTTAAAATATATTTTCTATTTATTGATTCTAAAGAAGAATTTAATTTAATAAATTTAATATATAAAATTGTCTAATATTGTTTTCAAAAATGGATTTCCATTAGTAGGTGCAAAAAAATGACTCTTTTTGAAAAATACTTCATTTATCTAAAAATAATGAATTTGTTTTTATATTATGTCTAAGAAACATATAATATAGACTCAAAAATTATATGGATTACATAAAATTCAAAATTTAGTTATTACTATTCATAACTGCTTTTGAATGACTAGTTTGGTAAGTCATGGTGCGCTCAAACTCAATGTTGCGTATAGCGCAAGCTATTGAATTACATTAACGAAAATAACTTACTATGAAATCATGGGGTGTTACAAAAAAATTAAAGCAAGTCACAAAAAACTAACTGAAATGCATCATCAGACAAAATAATTATTGAATAACTCAAAAAAATCACAACAAAATCTAAAAATCTATCCACCCTCATAGTAAATTGAAATCACAATCCTCCACTATATAAATAAGATTCATTTCTGTAATCTCATTCATAATGGAAAAAATATATATATATATACACATACATATGATCTTTGGTGCATATAATGGGAGTCACTAAACAACCCCAATATATAATCCCTATGTGATATCCCTACCCTTTCCACATATACAAGAAATTGTCATCTATGAATTAGAAATATATGTTACATAAAATACATGGAATAAAAATATTTTAGACCATTTAAATAAAAAAATTAATAAATATCAAAAATATTTTATGAATTTATTTTACATCACATACACATTCCACACTGAGACACATGTATTATCTGATAATCCCAATACTCAGAAGTAGTAGCTTATCCATCTACAGAGATGGTTGTCAGTTTTAATCATCTATATTCCCCAGGTGGAACCAACCATTTTTATAATCCCAAAAAGGACCCTTCAAAAGAAAATATGAACTAATACCAACCATGTATGCCAATTAAATATATACATTCACATCATATAAATGATTTCAACACTTTTTTAATGAATTTATCAAACACATTATTATAATCACCAATAATTTTTAATTTTAAACCTCCAATGTGTGAGGGTTGTAAACAATTATTCTATATTTTTTCACCTTCTATAAAATCAAAAATCCATGACATTGCTAGTATAGGGATATAAATTCATAAAACATTGGTTTATTTAACAAAAAATCCTAATCAATTTTTTATGAAAATAATATGGAATCCTTTTTTAGTTATAAGGAATCTTATTTTGAAATATGTGAGGAAAATAGGGAAGTCACCATACAAATAATGGATCTTAAAAAAACTGACATACATGATATGATATAGTAATTACATAATCCAGTTTTGTTTCCTTCATCGAATCCCAAAAGTAATTTTCAAAACATGACTAATATATTATGTGTGGAAAAATACCTTTCTCAAATGTTATATTCAAATAGAAATGTGTAGAACTATAATGGTAATCATAATAGTGATATTTACTGCACTTTAATGTAATAATAATAAAATAATGATTGGAATTAGTCTATGGATTTTTGGTATCCCCTAAAAAAGACATAGAAAATCCTTGATAATATAGAACCAATGTTATTGGATAATTAATATGGTTTATTGGGTCATATTTTAGGGACAAAGAAACAAATATTTTTAGTGTTATTATTTATTTCATATGTTTAAGATACACAATTTAATGAATTGTGTACCAATTATATGAGTGCTACTTGAAAACACCAAGGGTTTCATGGTTGTTCCACATGATTTGGAAAGACATGATGGAAATTTGGAAAATTTATCTATAAAAAATAATCCCCATATCAAAAGTTTTGAAGCATGGTTTTTCATATTTAGGATAAAACTATACAACTACCATGTAAATCATATTCCATAACATGCATTCCAATAGAAGTATTATGGTTTCCCCAAACTGTTCCCACATCATAAAGAATTAAAAATGCTTCCAAATTATATTAATACCATCAAGAATCCTCTATAAACCAAAAATTCATAAAAGAACACCAAAAAGGATCGCACTAAAAGGGTTAATTACCTCAAACTAGTGGTGTTACATTTTACATTTATTAAGATATATACTAGGATAAAGGTGGATTGGTAGTTCATTCAAATAGTTATAACTATTTCCTTAGTTCCAATTTCTCATATTCCCATGTCTTCTCTTGAATATCACTATTACTCAATAATAGCCAAAATAATGTAAAAATATTATTATAAAACACATTTTATTATTTTTATAATATATTAATAATTTTATTAAAAATATAGAAACAATTTGAACCTCAATATGATCCAATAAAATCACAAGACGTATATGGGTTAATATATCCTTAACTAACATACATTAATTAAATTATATAAAAAAAGATAATATTGGACTTACCATCAATCAATAATAAAGTCACAAATTCAATCAATTATATGAAAATGTCTAATATATTTAGCTGATAAAAATAACATGTTAACCAAATGAAGAATCCACTATTTTAGAGAGACTATCATGACTACGTGACCTCCCATAAAAATGATAAAAGGTGATAATGATGATTTACATATGATATTAAGAGACTTTGGTCTGAAACCAACCATTCCCTATCATGTGAATTTTCAAAGTTGTTTCATAAAAATGTAATTATTACAACAATGATTTTTTATGGTCTCTACTATGAAATGTTGAGAATAAATATGGTAATCATGAATATAATCAATTTTTTCAATTTTTAATTTATCATAATTACCATGTTTTATGATTCCTCCACCAAGGGTAAATTATCCTCCCATTAGCCACTGAAATCCACAACTTAATCTCTTACAATTTTTTATAGAGTCAGAATAATTCAATAGATTTTATTTTATTCTTCATGATATAACAATATGATTATAGTCAACATATTATCGAATTCATATGATATCTTAACCAATGATTTGTTTCATAGTTTATCATATTTGTTATTCAATTAAATGGTATATATTTCTAAATTTATAAAATAGATAAATTGACTACCATATTAGACTCATAGTTTATAACAAATATTCCATATTTGATGGTTTAGTTTTCAATAACCTAGATTAAAGTATGCTTCTAAATTGTTCTCAGTATACCCATGTACATGTATATAATAGAAATCAAAAATTTCACTTCTAGGTACATGTAATGATTGTATAATTATGGATGGACATTAATTATCATCCTTGAAATGATTCCATGTGAGTCATTTTTCCTGAAATTGAAAATATTTAATTTTACACCACCCCACAATATTTTGGTCTTATCGTAATGAAACTATTTTGGAATCGTAAATTAATTTCCCATTTACAATAGTGATAAAAAAATTAATGGAAAATATAGAACTATAACTTATTGATTTCAAAAAATAATCACCCATCTCTTATTTTATTTCCATTCTTCAATGTTCTCTACACCATTTTATTTTTATTTAATTATATTCCAATATTTATATAATAATTATAAATCCATGAATTTAACAACTAAATTAGGTATAGGAGTCACCAAAATGAAGAGTGTAACCTATTTATTCTCAATGAAATCCATATTCATATATTAAATCATAATCATAAAATTCAATTGATAATAAACATATCACTCTATTTGGATTTACAAAATTTTCCATAAAACCTTAGCCAAATATTTTAATTTCTAGGTGAATTAATAAATCCAATGTCTAAAATCATGAGGCATTCAATCCAATGTTCTTTTATATGGTTTAAATACTTTTTAAAATTGATTTATTTAATGATTTTATGATATGTGAACACTGTAAACTTCTCCCAAAAGTCAAAATGAAGCCATATATTCTAATCATGACTAAACACAAAAATACTATGTCAATGGTGAGAGTATAATTTTCATAAATTATCAACTGTTTTGATAAATGATTTATATAATGATGTCATTTTATGAGACATAGCCATTTCTAGATCTAAACATGCTACAATAAAACACATAACCATTTTAATATTTTCGAATGATATGAATGGTGATTATGTAAGACTGAATTTATTCTCTAAAATATATTATTGAAAATCTATAATGAACTAGTATTAAAATACTTATACATTGCATCACTTTTACATAATAAATAAAACAAAACTCAACCTGACACCCAAAGACATCATTGGTTTAGTACCTCTGGAAATATAGAAATATTAACACTGGTATATAAGCGAGCAATGTTATCTCCCACATTGTTCATCGTGACTAGCACCATTCTTCTAAATATCCCACTTAATACATATCTTCAAAACATATAGAATTAAAAATAACAAGGGGTGTTCTTAGATGCTCATTAAGTTTAAACAAGGGGACTTGTAGGTATTAAAGGATCCTAGGGCTATAATAACAAAGTCATAACTTTTGAAGATCATACCCTACATATCAAAGATCATACACATGAATCTGGTAAAAATATTGGAATTTCATATGTCATGAATCATAATGACATAAAGAACATAATCCATTAAATTATATCATAGTAATAAAATATGGAATTTTGAAAAAACATAATGTCAGAAAATCTAATAACTAGGATACCTACCAAGACCATATTAACATGTTAGGATTGGGATAATCACTTGTGTACCTGTATTGGGCTTGGGATTGCCTCCTGTGAACACTATTATTTTGGGGTTGGTATGTCCTCTAAAGTACACTCATACATTAGGATTGGGATTTAATCTTTTGTACCATAGTGTATCAGGTTTTGGAAATAAACTTTTGTACCTGCCTATTTCGAGTTTGGAATGTCATCCTATGCACCCTCTTATTTTGAGATTGGGACTCCCTCTTGGGTAACATTTGAGCTCATTAAACATTTGGAATTACCCAATTCCTTAGAGGGAGATATAGTTCAGAAAAAAATCATAATAATATCATTCATACATGTTCTGTAAAATAAAACATTCATCATATTAGGACACTAAAAAATATACAGGTTTTCGTAAAAACAAATCATAACCCCAAAAATGAAATGGGTATCATTAAAATTTCATCACATCATAACATATGAAAGGATAAAGGTTATATAATCACTTCATGAAATCATAACACTTGAAAAGTGTAATTCCATGACCCTAGTAACCTAAAGCCAATGAATTATTTTAATACATTGGCATGATTACAAGAAATCCAGTCCCGAAGGACCGATCAGTTTATCAATCCTGGAAAATATATTTCATACATGAATGATTCATTACACTTTCTAATAGAAAACATAATATAAATAATCCTTTTAAAATTCCATTATTTCTCTCTCATAACCCTACATATTATACTTTGTGGAATCCTAAGAAAATAAGAATAAGAAACGGGTGAGATCAGATGCCCAGTAAGGGTAAATAATTCAGCAGAATCTATAAAATTTTATGGAAATGCGTATAACAAAAAATCATCCTTTTAAAACAAAAACATGAAAGTCATATGGAAAAAATAAATCAAACTTTATCATATAACTGTGAACATTGATATTCTAGTAATCGAATAATCACATGTAATAAATAACTACATAATGGGGGAGTGCATAATTCCAGACATATTAACTATTACGTCGAGAACGTGTGCCAAGACCATTCACAAATATTCTCTCAATTAACTGAACCCAGACACTAATTTGTCTAACAAGACCTACTAATGCATCGAGAGGCTACAGAAGGCCACACCTGTCACATACTAAGTTTAATTCATTCCTCATATGAAAAGGGTGAAACATAACGTAAATATTAATATTAAAACCTATATACTAAAAGACAATACATTCACCGTAAACCATGAGTGGTATAAAAATAGCATATCCATATTCAAACATATCATAACTCATTCAATACACTACAAAATATTTTATTATAAAAAATAAATGTCAAAAAATAATTATATCCATTAATAGATGTTGAAATAATTGAAAATGATCTGTAAAACTCTTTGATAGAAATATAGATTTTTTAGGAAATCATTGAAATGTAACACAATTTATAAAGGAATAAATTTAAAATAAATTTTTTAACCAAACTGTCTCATACCACTTCAAAATATTTAAATGAAATTTAAATTTTAGAACATTAATGTTTATTTACATAATTCATTAAAACCATTTTGAAAATATGGCCATTAATGAGATAGGTTTAGAAGAAAAAATATTTAAAACAATTAAATTGTTGTTTAACATAAATATTCCTTGAAGGAGAATCATTTTGAAAACTCTTTTACGAAACATGGGCAAGGATGATAAATATTCTCAAGTAAATACTTACACATTAAAAATCTCATATAATAATGAGGTTTATGAATTAACCCTTACCAGAGGTCTGGTACTCTCTTTATATGTCTAAAAATCCTATGTAATGGTTAAATATTTTTTATTTAATTATATAAGGACTGTATACATAAATATGTTATCATATATGATCTTTTAATATTTCATTGTTAAAAATATTTTAGTCTTATCATTGTTTCAGGTGTTAAATGATTAATTTTCCAATATGTTTTCTATGTAATTCATGATTGTTCTGGATAAGATATATTTGATTCATATCTAGAATGTTATTATGTTCATAAACATTGTATTTTATTCATAAAATAAAAATTATTCTTCAATGGTTACGATGAGTAATTAAATTTCATCTCTTCATGGAGATTGTAAGTCGTACGTATGAACGAGAAACAATATCATTATATTTATGGTAAAATAGTATTTAATTGGATATTATATTATATATATTGAATCATTAAAAAGTTATATTAATTATTTACATCATTTAAACTCTATATTATTCCTATCCAAATAATAAATTATTGAATAACTGGCTACACTACGACGTGGAGACAGTAAGATGTACATATGCATATATGGTGACTTTTTCATTCATAGGATAGATAGAATAATGAATATGGTTGTACCATATTTAATATAAAATATCAGTATATATAATTTACATTAGTAGTTATTTTATTATGTAAATAATACTGAAATAGGAAGTAGAATAAGAAAAGAACATTAAAAGAGGTTATAAAATAAGTACATCTTCTTCAGGTGATTCTTTTTGATTTGATCAAAAGAGATACTTATAATGTATTTATCATGAAGTTAAGTCTTATAGGATGAATTAACGGTATTTGGGAGGATATATGATAAGGGTTTGGGCAAGCCAAATGGTATTGGAGGTGTGAATTTAAGAGAGAGGATGCACCCTTTTATAAGATAGGTGAGGGTCACTTTAGGGAATTCATGAAATATTAATTTATTATAAAATTATTTTAGGCTTCTAATATCTAAAAATGGATTTATTTCAATGATAAGGATGGTATGGGTTGATATACTCTCAACCAATAGGTTTTAGATATGTTAAGGTCACCAAATTAACCTTTTCTTTTATATTTACTCTTAGTTAAATAGATTGACTTTTACCAAATCTTCTTTTATTTTTATACTGCATGGTTAATGTAGTTACTATAAAATGCCTTGAGAACATAAAGTGGTTAATTAATGATATATCTAGAATAATATAAGTCCTTTTCTCAAATCATATATTTTTAGGCATATTATATCAATTAATAAAAGAGTATTTGTTTTAAAATCTCATTTATGTCAATTTTATCACTATTTAGTAGTTGGTTTTCTTGAGAGTAATTAGAACTTAATTACATAGAATAAATACATTTAATAAATCAAAAAATGACATATTTAGCTATAAAATTACTTTATGGCATTAAAAGTTTCAATTTACATTTATTTTAATATATATAATGTCAAATATTTTAATCATTAATTAATAATGTAATTATTGCATCATCATTGTTTCATAAATAAATTTAATTATTTAATGTCTATAAATTATAAATAAAATAAAATGAGGTACTAAATAATTTTATATTTTTAATTAATATTAATAGTCATATTTATATTATGTATATACAAATATTAAAACTGGTTCGGTTATTAAAATTTGAATTTAATGCTTTAAACTCTTCTTCAAATAAAATAAAATAAATGTCTTTATCTAATCCATCTGGATCAAAAAGGATCTTATTTTTTTCCTAATATTTATTTTTGTTTAAATAAGAATATCAAATAGAATTTGGAGATGTTTTGGGGTAATTTTTTATTATTATAATATTAATTTTACCTTTAATGGGCATATTTACTTTTAGTCGGGGTAAATAAAATTTACAAGTTAATAGTCACAAAAACTTATTTTCATCCTATTGAACCATATTTTACTTACTAATGACAAACATATATGTTGGATTTTTCAAGTTCAATTCTTATAAGCGTTAAATTTACATTTTATGCAAATTTTCAAATGTGCCTTTAGGGTGGTTAAAAGACTTTAAAAGTTAAATAAAATTTTATATAATGAATATAACTATAAAATAACCCAAATGAATTACATTGGACTAATATATGTATTATTTAACTATTTTTAAATGAAGATAAATTTTAGTTAAAAATAACTATTATTATGATAAAGTTGGTTTTTAGTTACTATGCAGAATTTCTCAGTATTCATCAAAAATTGAATGTCAGCAAAAAAATACCAAAATTTCATCCTAAGATAATTTAATATTTTGAATTCAAAAATTAAGTCTCTTTTAACAAATTAAATATTTATGAGTGCCTATAATTAATTTTGTTATTGTTCACAAAAGTGTATAAAATGTAGTTCTTTTAAGAAAATAGATTTTCTAAATATGTATCTATTTTATCAAAAATTTACACATCATTATAAATATGACATATTTTGGTGAAAAAATTATAATTAAAATTAAAATTTTAGTTTTTACTATTCAAATTACAATATATAATTGATAGATATATATATCGTTTAAATAATTATAATACTAATGTGTTGTTTCACAGTAACTCAATAATTCTTATAATGTAATCCAAGTTAGTGTTCTGTGCAATATAAGCTATAAAACTATATCAAAGAGATAAAGTACAATGAAATTTTGTGGTGTTACATTCTCCCATATATCAATAAATTGTGTACTAAAAATTTTAAATTGTTCTTAGAAAAGAAAAGTTTTAATATAGAAAATACCTTTATGGAAAAATCACATCAGAAGTAGGGTTAATACAATTTAGTCATAACAAGAGGGGAAGGGAAATGAAAAAGTCACCGCAAAATTAGGATTCATAATAGGAGAACATTGGAGGAAATTAGGGACGCGTATTTTGAATAAAAATTGTATACATTTATAGGGAGTGACTGAGGTCATCAATCAGAACAATGTGAATAATAAATGGAAAATAGAGGGCCTCAAATCCATAAATATATGACAATTTAGAGTATCATCAGTTCAAAAAAAACATAAGGTGTTAGGGTAGTTTTTTTTAAATAAGTTTTATTGAAGATTAGGGATTAATTTATTATCTATAGAAAAACATAAGAAAATATACTTGATTTCATAACCTGTCATAATCATAATCAAATCTTTTGGTTTTGCTTCTTTCTTTTTTTAGTCCATCCCTTACATTAGGAAATGAATGTTAAAACATGATGTTTTCTTACTCCGGAAGTGCATTTGATAAATCATATTGTCCACAAGTAATTTCCTAATCCTCATTTTTTTTACTAAAATCCAATGGTTTGGTCAAAGAATCCAATAAACTATTCTTTAACCTCAAACAAAATATCAAGAGCTCGACTTACTCCATTCTAAAATTTATAATTATCCAATATTCATGTGTCCAAACTCAGAGTCCAAAAATTTATATGGGAGGTAGACATAATAATATCACATTTTGAAACATAATCATGTGTGAATACATTAAAAATATATTATCTTAAAACACATGAACACCCTGAATTACCATATAAACCTTATTGAATACATTATTTCTTCCTTATTCCTTATAGAATACTAGATATACTCCTTAAATAAAAAAATTTAAACTACGATAGTGATGGTGTAAAAACACAATTAATTAGTTATAATGTAGTAAAGAATATCCAATATAAATTATCCAAATCAAGTATATCTTATTCCAATATCACTACATCAGTATCAGGACCATATTTAGGATAATATTTCCCTCAACCATGTATTTTCCAAAATGTTTAACTTTCTATTGATTGACTTTTTATTATACCATACAATCTCAAATCCTCAATGAAATAGTACTTCAATACAATCCTGTACATCATTTATACATCACTCAAATGGAATAATTATTTAATCCATAAACCCAAACACATTAATTATTCCCTATCGACTATTGTAACAAATTATACTTTACCACCATACCTTTGATTCTTCTATGTCTTATTTATTTGACGCTTATGGAATTTATTGGGGTAATGACCCATTTCACTATAGTTGAAACCCTGAATATTAGTCTTTTCACTGTTCCCTTTGCATTTTTTTTACTAAAACCCCTTTTCTCCACACTTATAACGAAAACCAAAACCCTTCATGAACATCCCATGGTGATTCATTCCATAGTAATAACATATGATAAAAACATTCTTTCCTTCTATCCATTATCCATCATTCCCTCTTCCATCTTCTTCTTCTATGACTTCCCTTAAAAAAATGAGACTCAGAGAATTTATTACATATCTTATCAACACATGATACTATATCTTTATATGATGATGTCACGACCCGCCCTCGGGGCCCGTGCCGTGACTACCCCAAGCCCGCCTTCCATAGGCCAGGGGCTGGCGACTAGCACCAAGGCGTAAAATCCCAGTAAAAAGCGAAGGCATTGCCTTAATAAAGTAAACAAGCACCTCAGAGTAACAAGCGGAAGTAAAGAAGTACACAAAACTAGAACAACTGTGCTGAAGTAAAGGGGCCGGAAATACAAGCCCAACTGTAAAGTAAAGTACAACTCGAAAGGGAAAACAACAACTGAAAGTACGAGCGGCTCCTGGGACGTCCTCCTCGATTCCTACCTGAAGGGTAGGTACAGATGGCTCAGCTCCTGGATCGTCCACCACAGATCCTACCTGAAGGGTAGGTACAGATAGCTCCACAACTCCTCGGGTCCAACTGTCCGCTCCAAGCACGTCCCGCTTAGTGGTCCTCCTCCGGGTACCGACCTACTCCGTAAGCCTCAACCGCAGTCAGCGCTGTCCGTCGTCTGCAACCAACACAACGAAGTGTGGGCATAGCCCGTGCAGGGGTGAGTATAAGATACTCAGTAGGGACCCCGAGACCCCCCGAAGGTCTCCTGAAATCCACAAAGGATAAACCACAAGAAGATACAATCACAAAGTAACACCCGACGTTGATTAGGTATATGACCATACATATACCTATGTTACCAATTTCCGTTCGGCTCCAACACCGAGCCCAAGAACAACCCAACCCACAAAGATGAGTAAACAGTAAATCCACACAGGTTAACAGTACAAGTCTACACAGTTTATAACAAGTTTATGAAATCAACGGATAACCATTACCCAGGTATATGCCCATACATATACCTAATTTATCAAGCGACCCATCTCAATCATGAGGAAACACAAAGATCATTGACTCAGCTCAAACCAGGATTTTTATTATCGAAACCGTAACTGCTGAAGAGCTCCGTCTCTAGAGTGTACAGTGGTCCTGTCACGACTCCGAGGTACTTCTCACTAACCTAAGACTGCTGAAGTACTCCTCCTGTCGAGTACCGCGGGTCTGCTGCCAACTACCGGGCGCTCCGTCCGCTGAGGGTCTGCTGCCAAATACTGGGCGCTCACCCAGATAGCCTACTGAGGTACTCCTCCTGTCGAGTACCGCGGGTTTGCCGCCAACTACCAGGCGCTCCGTCCGCCGTGGGTCTGCTGCCAACTACTGGGCGCTCCGTCCACTGGGCTAGTCGACTCACTCCAAGTCGAGTCGGTCAAGCTGTCGTCAGGTCTCAGTCATCTACACGGTCTCTGTACTCCGCACGCACGTCTCCACCGTCGCGGGTCTGTCGCTACAGCCAAGCGCACATACTCCGTAGAGTATCGCGGGTCCGCCGCTACAACCAAGCGCTCCACCGCCAAGGGTCTGTTGCTGCATCCAAGCGCACCACCACTGACAAGTACCACGGGTCCGCCGCTACACCCAAGCGCTCCACCGCCCAAGGTAAACAGAAGATTCAGCTCACACAGGTTCGGTAGCACTGTTCCACGTAGGATCGCTGAGTGCTGTAGTCGTCGTCGTCGAATCCACACAGGATCTCTGTACTGTCGTCGTCACAGTCACAGTAGCAGTAGTAGTAGTCGTCACAGTAACAGTCGCAGCCAGCACTAGGGTTCCCGCATACAGCAAGCTCGTTCAGAGGGTCCGCTCCACGAGCCGAGAGGCTGATACATCAATTGTCACAAGGTCCAGAGTTGATGTATCCAAAAGTTCCGTATCGTCAACAGGAACTCAACGCAACAGACGGCGCGTCGATCGGATGCCCGGTCTGAGAGTTATTGGCATTTTCATCTCCGAGGCCCGGTTGGTTTTTAAGGCAAAACCAACCCGACCGTACTCCACCTGCGTCCAAACCTCGGGCAGAGTATGCCAAAAGATCCGTCTCACTAAGAGGAACACAACGCGACTGACGGCGCGTCAATCGGACGTTCGTGGCTCAAGATATGAGCGTTTCCGCTCCGAAGGCCCGGTTGGTTTCGTGAACTAACCAACCCGGCCGAACTCAAAGTAATCCGAAACCTTGAGTTCGATATACCGAAACGACCGTCTCGATCCAAGGATCGCGTTGCCGCAGACGGTTCGTCATTCGGAGGTCCGAGGCTCAAGTTATAGCCAAAAGACCGAAACAGGTTCAAAACGGGGGGGTCCGGGTCCGGGCCGACCCGGCCCGACCCCACCCCCCCCCCCCCCGGGGTGGCGCGGCGGCCTGGCGGCGCGGCGGCGCGGGGTGCCGCGGTGGCTCGGGGTGCCGCGAGGAGCCGCACGCGGGGGCTAAGCCCCGCTGATTTGGGAAGCGGCGCGGCCATTAGTGCCGCGCCTTTGCAACAAACGGCCCCCACGTGGGGGCCGGTTTAATTAAAAGAACCGGGGGGCTGCTGCCCCCCTTTCATGGAACCGCCCCCCTCTTAAAGAGGGGGGTTTTACATGCTGGCCGGGGGATTAATTCCCCCGGTTTAATGCCTTCCAGCCGGCCAGCTGGCCGGCCGGTTTTCTCCAACGGGACCGGAAATTCCGGTCCCCCCTTCGGCTTCCGACGCCGGCGGCCCGGCCGCCGGTCTTCTCTTCCGCCGCGGCCCGGAACCGTCCGCGGTCTCCTCGTCCCGCTGCGGCCCGGAACCGGCCGCGGTGTTCGTCGTCCGGCGTGGTGCGATGACACCGCGCCCCTTCGTCGTGCTTTGATATTCATTCAACGCGGCGCGACGGCGTCGCGTTCTTGTTGTTTCTTCCATGGTGCGCGCGCGACGACATCGCGTAAGTTAAACATACAATTATCCGCGTGGTGCGACGGCACCACGCCACCTTGCTTCCGCCCGCAAGAATAAACAACATGAACGATGGAGGGGGGGTTCGGCCGTGTTCATGCGGTCCGGCCCCCTCACGTTAAAAATAATAACGCAACTTTTAAATAATACAAGCCACACGTTAGTCTTGCTAAAATCACGATCAAGAATAAAATAAGGAAACCAAAAAGAAATCAACAACCCCTACCTCGGGTATAAGGTTCGAAGATTCGTCTACGTTCCGCGGAAGACGGCGTCGCGGAGGTCGGGCGTCGCGGTCGTCGTTCGTCAAATCCGTTGACGAATGGATATGCCCGAAGAGATACGTCATTGGCGAATCTTCGTATGCCGACGAAGAATGTCCGAGGAGGAAGTGGCGTCCCCTTCGTTGACACGGTAAACGAAGAATGGAGGTGCGGCGTTCTTCGTCGGAGCTTGAACGTTCTTCGTCAAGATGAACGTTCTTCGAGTTCTTCGTCAGAGTTGAAGAAGAAGAAGAGCTCTCCACCTCTCAAGAAGACAAACAAACAACCCCAAAATAAAATAAGACAACATCTTATTTTATTATCACATAACACATTAGAATTTCAAAGGTTTGAAATTCAAAAGGTTTAACTCCCATAATTAATAAGGTAACTCAAGCCAATAAATGAGGCATTAAGGGAGTTGGGAGAATTTGAAAGGATTAGGGGTTCGTGTGGGCCCCACCACACTTAATCCTCCCAAGGGAGGTTAAGTGGGTGTGGGTCCCACTTCCAACCTCCTTTGATAGGTTTTAACAAGTTATAATAAAATTGTTCTACACAATTTTATTTAACTCAAACTAAAAACCCCAAAACTAACTTTCAACCCGCAAAAAACGCAACTCCCGAAAAGGTCTCTTTAAGCGAATATCGGCGCTGTGAGTTCATCGGTGCCCTCGTATTTCAATTCCGAGCACCGGATCAAAAGTTAGGAATTCCTGCTCGTTCGTTCACTGAACGTACCCGAGCCAATCTTCGGAAATTAATTCCGGGCACTCCGGGCCTCGGAATCAGGTGCCGTCTGAAACCGCGCTCTTGTAAAATTCTAAAGAAAATTAAGAAAAAAAATTCCCTTGAATTTTACGGGTCTTTACATTACTCCCACCTCAGGGATTTACGTCCCCGTAATGCTACATCAAAAACTAGGGAAAAAAATGAGGGTACTGAGCACGCATCTGAGCCTCCCGCTCCCATGTGCTCTCCTGGAGATTCCCGTGCTGCCATCTGATGCGCACAAGAGGAATCGATCGCCCACGTAGGACCCGCTCCTGTCGATCCTCTATCTCCACCGGGACCTCCGTAAAAGTCGCCCCATCGTCAACGTCAAGCTCCCCATGGTCAATGATGTGCGTCGGGTCGTGCACGTATCTCCTCAGCTGGGATACGTGGAAGACGCCGTGCACCCGGTGCAACTGAGGTGGTAGAGCCAGGCGATAAGCCACCTCGCCAATCCTGCTGAGAATCTGGAAGGGTCCGATGAAGCGCGGAGATAACTTTCCGCCTCGGCCAAATCTCTGAATACCACGTCGAGGTGAGACCCGCAAGAGGGCGTGGTCGCCATCCTCGAACTCCAGTGGCCTCCGCCTCCTGTCAGCGTATGACTTCTGCCGGCTCTGAGCTGTCCTCATCCGCTCCTGGATGACTTGGACCTTCTCTGTCGTGGCCTGGACCATCACAGGTCCACAAGAGCTGCAAGATTTCTTCTTTTCTGAAAAGAGAAATCTGGTCTCATCCCCTGGATGAACCACATTCCTTGCCTAAAACAGTCAATCCTAACATGGATGATACTAATCCATACCAAGGATGACGTCGTAAGGCCTCGACGCTACTACTAAGAGATTCAACCGTTACTCTCGCCTCCAAGGGTTGAGTCACACTGTCGGCATCAGTGTGTGGTAACTGGGTCTCCTCCAGTAGATGTCTCACAAGTGAGGGTCAAGTCAACAGCCAAAACTGGAACCTCTTAGTAACATCACGAAAGAGGACAGGAACGAAAATATCACAAAGGTATGCGTCTTTTATTATTGCAGCTCATAATACAAGACGCTACACAAAAGCAACAAGGAACCAGAAGTACAAAGGATGTTATCCACTAGTTCTGCTCCTGTCCATCGGCTCCCAGAGCTCCATGATCGAAGGCCTCGGCTGCCTGAAGCTGAGCTCTCCCCTGCGGTCAGGGTGGACCTCCTGGTGGTGGTGGTGGAAGAGCCTCAAAGCGTCGCCCACCACCGGCTGCTCGTCCAGCTCCTCTGCCTCGTCCGCCTCCTCCCTGCGGACCGCCACGGTCGAACCTCTGCCTCTGCCTGGGAGGTTCTTCACTTAACTGCTGATCATCAGCATGGCGGGTCGGACAGTCACGAGCCATGTGACCAATCCCGCCACAGGAGTAACACTGCCCACTCTCGGCACGCCTGGCTCTGACTCCACCCCGGCTTCCCCGTACAACTGAGCCTGAGTCGTGCAGTCGGCCACCGGTAGGTCTGGTCTGCCTGGAACCCTGAGTCATCCGTCGGCTACCTGCTGCAGATGACTCTGCCACGTGCCGCCCTGCGGTGAGTTGCTGTGCTGGGGTAGACTCAGCAAAGAAACTCTCGATCAGAAGTTCCCGCTCCAGTACTCCTGTCTGAGTCGGTATGCTGAGGGAGATCAGCGATGCCCTGATCTCATGTCTCAAACCCTGCTCGAAGGTCCGGGCCCGGAAGAAGGGGTCCCGTACCATGTCTGTCGAGTACCGAGAAAGGTCGGTGAACCTCGCCGCGTACTGAGCGACCGTCATGCTGCCCTGCCGCAGCTGTAGAAGCTCCTGAATACGCACCGCACGAAGGGTGGCTGGGACGAACTCCGAGCGGAAGATGCTCTCAAAGTCCGTCCAAAGTAGAGATGCCTCATCATGCACCTGGAGCATCAAGCTCCACCATCGTCCTGCTGCTGCGTGTAGTAGGCTCGCAGCGAGGATCACCATGAGGTCTGCTGGTGTCCTCACTAGCCTAAACACTCGTACCACTGCCTCCAGCCAGTCCTCTGCTGCCTGGGGATCCGTCTCCCCGCGAAACCTGGGCGGTCGCTGGCGCTGAAACTCATGCAGTGCGCTGAGGCGACGTGCATCGTCAGCGGCTGCTGCTGGAAGCATCGGGGGCTCGGCGGGTAGAGCTACCGCCGGTGCCACTGCTGACAAAGGGCCATGTACCGAGGCCTCGTCGCTCGGTGGGCTGTCGTCACGCTCAACTCTTGGAACCCTAGCTGGCTGCCGTCGTGGGGCCATCCTGAAAGGAAACAGGTGCGCCACGGTCAAACAGTATACCTGGTGAGCTGACACAAAGAAATCACAAAGAAAACTTTGAAACACACACGCAATCAATGTTTTCGTGTATTAAGTCGGAAATCAGAAGTCAGGGTCCTGGTGTACGGATACGTCGGCCGCCGCACCAACACTGGACTCCCTGGACTAATAACCACACTCAATATGCTAAACATTATTGCTTCACATAGAAAAGATCAGAGTTTGCGGTAGAACCGAACTCCTCTGATACCAATTTGTCACGACCCGCCCTCGGGGCCCGTGCCGTGACTACCCCAAGCCCGCCTTCCATAGGCCAGGGGCTGGCGACTAGCACCAAGGTGTAAAATCCCAGTAAAAAGGGAAGGCATTGCCTTAATAAAGTAAACAAGCACCTCAGAATAACAAGCGGAAGTAAAGCAGTACACAAAACTAGAACAACTGTGCTGAAGTAAAGGGGCCGGAAATACAAGCCCAACTGTAAAGTAAAGTACAACTCGAAAGGGAAAACAGCAACTGAAAGTACGAGCGGCTCCTGGGACGTCCTCCTCGATTCCTACCTGAAGGGTAGGTACAGATGGCTCAGCTCCTGGATCGTCCACCACGGATCCTACCTGAATGGTAGGTACAGATAGCTCCACAACTCCTCGGGTCCAACTGTCCTCTCCAAGCACGTCTCGCTCAGTGGTCCTCCTCCGGGTACCGACCTACTCCGTAAGCCTCAACCGCAGTCAGCGCTGTCCGTCGTCTGCAACCAACACAACGAAGTGCGGGCATAGCCCGTGCAGGGGTGAGTATAAGATACTCAGTAGGGACCTCGAGACCCCCCGAAGGTCTCCTGAAATCCACAAAGGATAAACCACAAGAAGATACAATCACAAAGTAACACCCGACGTTGATTAGGTATATGCCCATACATATACCTATGTTACCAATTTCCGTTCGGCTCCAACACCGAGCCCAAGAACAACCCAATCCACAAAGATGAGTAAACAGTAAATCCACACAGGTTAACAGTACAAGTCTACACAGTTTATAACAAGTTTATGAAATCAACGGATAACCATTACCCAGGTATATTCCCATACATATACCTAAGTTATCAAGCGACCCATCTCAATCATGAGGAAACACAAAGATCATTGACTCAGCTCAAACCAGGATTTTCATTATCGAAACCGTAACTGCTGAAGAGCTCCGTCTCTAGAGTGTACAGTGGTCCTGTCACGACTCCGAGGTACTGCTCACTAACCTAAGACTGCTGAAGTACTCCTCCTGTCGAGTACCGCGGGTCTGCTGCCAACTACCGGGCGCTCCGTTCGCTGAGGGTCTGCTGCCAAATACCGGGCGCTCACCCAGATAGCCTACTGAGGTACTCCTCCTGTCGAGTACCGCGGGTTTGCCGCCAACTACCAGGCGCTCCGTCCGCCGTGGGTCTGCTGCCAACTACTGGGTGCTCCGTCCACTGGGCTAGTCGACTCACTCCAAGTCGAGTCGGTCAAGCAGTCGTCAGGTCTCAGTCATCTACACGGTCTCCGTACTCCGCACGCACGTCTCCACCGTCGCGGGTCTGTCGCTACAACCAAGCGCACATACTCCGTAGAGTATCGCGGGTCCGCCGCTACAACCAAGCGCTCCACTGCCAAGGGTCTGCTGCTTCATCCAAGCGCACCACCACTGACAAGTACCACGGGTCCGCCGCTACACCCAAGCGCTGCACCGCCCAAGGTAAAGAGAAGATTCAGCTCACACAGGTTCGGTAGCACTGTTCCACGTAGGATCGCTGAGTGCTGTAGTCGTCGTCGTCGAATCCACACAGGATCTCTGTACTGTCGTCGTCGCAGTCACAGTAGCAGTAGTAGTAGTCGTCACAGTAACAGTCGCAGCCAGCACTAGGGTTCCCGCATAGAGCAAGCTCGTTCAGAGGGTCCGCTCCACGAGCCGAGAGGCTGATACATCAACTGTCACAAGGTCCAGAGTTGATGTATCCAAAAGTTCCATATCGTCAACAGGAACTCAACGCAACAGACGGCGCGTCGATCGGACGCCCGGTCTGAGAGTTATTGGCATTTTCGTCTCCGAGGCCCGGTTGGTTTTTAAGGCAAAACCAACCCGACCGTACTCCACCTGCGTCCAAACCTCGGTCGGAGTATGCCAAAAGATCCGTCTCACTAAGAGGAACACAACGCGACTGACGGCGCGTCAATCGGACGTTCGTGGCTCAAGATATGAGCGTTTCCGCTCCGAAGGCCCGGTTGGTTTCGTGAACGAACCAACCCGGCCGAACTCAAAGTAATCCGAAACCTTGAGTGCGATATACCGAAACGACCGTCTCGATCCAAGGATCGCGTTGCCGTAGACGGTTCGTCATTCTGAGGTCCGAGGCTCACGTTATAGCCAAAAGACCGAAACAGGTTCAGAACGGGGGGTCCCCCCCCCCCGGGGCGGCGCGGCGGCCCGGCGGCGCGGCGGCGCGGGGTGCCACGGCGGCCCGGGGTGGCGCGAGGAGCCGCAAGCGGGGGCTAAGCCCCGCTGATTTGGGAAGCGGCGCGGCCATTAGTGTCGCGCCTTTGCAACAAACGGCCCCCACGTGGGGGCCGGTTTAATTAAAAGAACCGGGGGGCTGCTGCCCCCCTTTCATGGAACCGCCCCCCTCTTAAAGAGGGGGGTTTTACATGCTGGCCGGGGGATTAATTCCCCCGGTTTAATGCCTTCCGGCCGGCCAGCTGGCCGGCCGGTTTTCTCCAACGGGACCGGAAATTCCGGTCCCCCCTTCGGCTTCCGACGCCGGCGGCCCGGCCGCCGGTCTTCTCTTCCGCCGCGGCCCGGAACCGGCCGCGGTCTCCTCGTCCCGCCGCGGCCCGGAACCGGCCGCGGTGTTCGTCGTCCGGCGCGGTGCGACGGCACCGCACCCCTTCTCCGTGCTTTGATATTCATTCAACGCGGCGCGACGGCGTCGCGTTCTTGTTGTTTTTTCCATGGTGCGCGTGCGACGGCATCGCGTAAGTTAAACGTACAATTATCCGCGTGGTGCGACGGCACCACGCCACCTTGCTTCCGCCCGCAAGAATAAACAACATGAACGATGGAGGGGGGGTTCGGCCGTGTTCATGCGGTCCGGCCCCCTCACGTTAAAAATAATAACGCAACTTTTAAATAATACAAGCCACACGTTAGTCTTGCTAAAATCACGATCAAGAATAAAATAAGGAAACCAAAAAGAAATCAACAACCCCTACCTCGGGTATAAGGTTCGAAGATTCGTCTTCGTTCCGCGGAAGACGGCGTCGCGGAGGTCGGGCGTCGCGGTCGTCATTCGTCAAATCCGTTGATGAAGGGATATGCCCGAAGAGATACGTCGTTGGCGAATCTTCATATGCCGACGAAGAAGGTCCGAGGAGGAAGTGGCGTCCCCTTCGTTGACACAGTAAACGAAGAATGGAGGTGCGGCGTTCTTCGTCGGAGCTTGAGCGTTCTTCGTCAAGATGAACGTTCTTCGAGTTCTTCGTCAGATTTGAAGAAGAAGAAGAGCTCTCCACCTCTCAAGAAGACAAACAAACAACCCCAAAATAAAATAAGACAACATCTTATTTTATTATCACATAACACATTAGAATTTCAAAGGTATGAAATTCAAAAGGTTTAACTCCCATAATAAATAAGGTAACTCAAGCCAATAAATGAGGTGTTAAGGGAGTTGGGAGAATTTGAAAGGATTAGGGGTTCGTGTGGGCCCCACCACACTTAATCCTCCCAAGGGAGGTTAAGTGGGTGTGGGTCCCACTTCCAACCTCCTTTGATAGGTTTTAACAAGTTATAATAAAATTGTTCTACACAATTTTATTTAACTCAAACTAAAAACCCCAAAACTAACTTTCAACCCGCAACAAACGCAACTCCCGAAAAGGTCTCTTTAAGCGAATATCGGCGCTGCGAGTTCATCGGTGCCCTCGGATTTCAATTCCGAGCACCGGATCAAAAGTTAGGAATTCCCGCTCGTTCGTTCACTGAACGTACCCGAGCCAATCTTCGGAAATTAATTCCGGGCACTCCGGGCCTCGGAATCAGGTGCCGTCTGAAACCGCGCTCTTGTAAAATTCTAAAGAAAATTAAGAAAAAAAATTTCCTTGAATTTTACGGGTCTTTACAGATGAGACTACATGGGAGACTATTTCTCTTCAAAATTTTGGCATTAGACTAGGTAATATAAGATCCTTCTTACTCTTTGGAACATTGGAATTGGTGGGGTAGTCATTCAATCCACAAGGCACCATTTCTAAAAAATTTCATACATTTTATAAGGTTATGAATCATAATTCAAGTTTCTAAACTAATGATATACGTAACATAAATTGAAAAAAATGAAGATCTAATCTCATAATTATAAAAATGGAATCTTTTAGGACATATTATTTCATAAATACGTCATAATTGTTTGTAATAAAATTGTGAATTATTCTAAAAATATCCCACGGGAGTGTCAAACTAGGTGCATAGTAAGGCCCATTATCATGAATCAGATTACACAAATTCATTCTCAGAACACCTTGTTGGAGTTTTTACCCCTAGGAAAATCTATTCTATAACCACACCAATTTTCAGTATCTAGAAAGGGATTTATGTTCAATTAATACCCACATAATCTCTATTTCAGAACACTTTTATTATCCTTGATACTTTTCCTCAAATTCTATCTTAGGTTTATAAGCCCTAATCATAGTTTTGTAAATCTATTTTCAAGTTTGTTGGTATAAATCCTCTAATACCAACTGTAATTCCCCGAACCTTATTACCCAAAGCTAGTGAATATTTTCATAAATTGGAATGATTACATGAATCAAGTCTTGAAGGACTGGTTAGTTTGGTTGTTTCGGAAATAGATTATATATAGGAATGATACATTACACATTCTTAAATAAAACATGTCATAAATAATACTTTGAGATTGAAATTATTCCATTTTTTTAACCATACAAATCAATCATAATACACTTCTTGGCTTCTTGGGAAAAAATAAAACCTATGAAAGTGGTTACATCTAATGCTCAGTATGGGTAAATAATTCAGTGGAAGCTATAAAATTAGATGTATAATAAAAATATGATCCTTTTAAAAAAATCTAAACATGAATATATTATGTAAAAAAAAATCAAGCATTACCAAAGAAATATTCACATGGATTTTATACTAGTCGAATTATCATTTTTAATAACTAATTACAAAATGAAGGAATGCTCAATGTCAGACATAATAACTACTTCCTCAAGGCCTTGTTCCATTACCATTCCCAAATGTTCTCTCAAGGCCATGTTTCAAAACAATAATTTGTCTCATGAGACTTACTAAGGCATTGAGGGTCTATAGCTAATCCCACACATCACATAATAAGTCAAATGCATTCCACGTTTTAAAAGGGTGAAACGTAACGTAATCATTCAAATTAAAACTAGCATATGAAATGTCATTACTTTAACCATAAACAATGAATGATATAAAAATATCACATCCATAGTCAATCAAAACATTACTCATTCAATAAATAAGGAATATTTTATTATAATAAATCAACCTCAATTAAGAATATTATCTAGTAAAGGATGTTGACATAGCAGAAAATTATAAGTAAAACTAATTTAAAGAAAAATAAATTTTTAATGAAATCATTTAAAAGTCAAACAATTTATAGAGGATGAAATTTAAAATATATTTTTTCATCAAAGTTTCATGTACTACTTTGAAACTTATGAAAGTAATTTACATTTAAAATAATCATGTCCATATAAATAAATCATTAAATACATTTTGATAACACGGACATTAACGAGGCATGTTTAGATGAGTTAATATTTATAACAATTAAAACTAGGTTATATATAAAGAGTATTTAAAAAAATATAATTTTTAAAATACTTTTATAAAATCCTGGACAAGGGTGATTATTATGTCCCCATAAATTCTATCACATAAACAATCTTGGATAATAATACAATTGAAAAATTAACCCTTACCATAGATCTGATACTCTCCATACGTGCCTGAATCTCCTGTATAATGGTTAAATAATTGTTATATAACTATAGAAGAACCACATACATAAATATGATATCGTATATGATCCTTTAATATTTCATTGTTAATAATATTTTAGTATTATCATTGTTTTTAATTTTATATAATTTGTTTCTCTTTATGTTTTGTAACATATTTCATGTTTGTTATGGATATGATATATTTGGTTCACAGCCAAAATGATATTGTGTTCTTAGAAATTATTTTTTAATCATCAAATTCAAATTATTTTGAATGGTTATGATGGTTAATGAAATCTCAGTGTCGTGGAGATGGTAAGCCACATGTACGCATGAATGACAGTATCACCCTATTGATGGTTAAATCATATTTAATTGGATTTTATATTATATATATGGAATCATTAAAATGTTATATTTATATTTTAAATCAATTATACTCATTATTATACCCATCCAAATAATAATGTGTATAATAAAAACTACACCATGACATGGAGAGTGTAATCCATACGTACAAATGTATGGTGACTTATTCATTCATTGGATGGATAGAATAAGGAATATGGATGTACCATATTTATAATAAGATATTAGTATGTAGAAGGTACTAGAGATATTATTTTAGTATGAAAATTAAAATAAAGAGGTTGTATAAGAATATAAGAACATTGAAAAAGGTGATAAAATAATTATCTCTTCTTTAAGTGCATCCTTTTGATTTGAGCAAAAGAGAACCATAGGTAGCCTTTCTGATAAAAGTAAGTCCTTTAGGTTGAAGTGAGGGTAGTTTTCATGACCCGTCCCTTAGGGCTCATCTCATGACTTCCCTCTGTTCGCCTTCCATAGACCAGGGGCATGTGACTTGTACTGAAAAGGCATATTCCTTAAACGAGAAGGCATTTCCTTTTTAACCTATACAGACACACAGTCCAACAAAACAACAAGAAGCTACCAAATAGACTAGAATGCTATAGGATTAAACCACAAAGTAAAATGTTGTAGTAAAAGTGTGCTGAATGTAAAAATAGGGCATAATACAAGCCCAACTGTAAAACTACATGTACGACTAGAAGTACAATACAACTGAAAGAAAAAAAAGAAAACAACTAATGGATAATACTAAAAGGTTCTTACTTGTAAGGTGGGTAATGATCTCCTCCTCAGCAATCCTCTTCCTTCAGTGTCCGCCACATCACGTCACGTTGAATGGTCCACCTCCGAACACCGTCCAATCCTAGCACCCTCATCCTCGATCAATGTTGTATGTCGTCTTCACCATACACAACAAGGTGCAGGGGAAGCCCAGGAATGTGAGAGTATAATGATATTCAGAAGGTCCCTAAGACCCTTGTAGGTATCCTATTGTTTCACAGAGGAAAACCAACAAATCAAGACATCAAATATAATTGGGTATATGCCCATAAATATAACTAAATTATCAATATATACTCATCTCATACAGGAGGGACGTACACCATATAGGTAACCCCACGATGGAAGACATACCACACAGGTAACACCACTAAGATAACACCGTGAAGGTAACTCAATGATTTTAGAAGTACCAAATGGGTAACACCACAATGATAGAAGTACCACACAAGTAACACCAAGAAGAAAATACCAAAAAGGAAGAAGTACCACATACGCAACACCTTGAAGATAGAAGTACCATACAGGTGACACCAAAAAGATATAAGTACCACACAGGTAACACCACGAAGAAAGAAGTACCACATAGGTCACACCACGAATATAGATGTACCACATAGGTAACACCACGAAGACGATACCACAAGGGTAGAAGTACCACATAGCTAACACCCTGTTGCTAGAAGTACCACACATGTAACCCCACGAAGATAAAAGTACCACACATGTAACACGATGAAGCTAGAAGTGACACACAGGTAACACCACAAAGCTAGAAGTACCACACAGACAATACCACTAAGCTAGAAGTACCACATAGGTAACACCACGAAGATAGAAGTACCATACTGGTAACAAAATGAAGATAAATGTACCACATAGGTTAAAAACTCACCTAAAAATTAGATATGACTTATGTACATAAGTACAAATGATTAGACTTAAACCAGATATTCTTTTTCATTTAAGAAGAACTACTACTGACCCACATAGGATCGATAGGTAACTAACCCCCAGTGACCTACACAAGATCTATTGGTAACTAACCTCCACTGACACACATAGGATCGATAGGTAACTAACCCCCGCTGACCCAAGCAGGATTGAAAGCTGGCTAACCCCCACTGACCCACACAGGATCTATAGGTAACTAACCCCCACTGACCCACAGAAGATATGACCCACACAGGATCTGTATGTTTTGACCCACACAAGATCATTGAGCAATGACAGACATAGGATCTCACCCACACAGGATTGGTATGCACTAACCAACATAGGATCGATGAGTACTAACCCACATAGGATCTCACCCAGAAAGAATCTGTATGTGCTAACCCACACATGATCACTGAGTGACGAACCACATTGGATCTTAACCACACATGATTGATAGATGCTTACCCACATAAGAACTATGTTATTCCTTCACATTGCATCCTTCCATAGGTTTCCTCACACCCAATGCACACAGGTTCTATAGAATCTATCCCATGAGATACCAGTTAGACCTCAACAACCACTAACCTCCAAAAAATGTAACCCAACTGACCACCATATTGTAAGGGTTCTAAGGCAACAGATAGTGCATCAATCAGATGCCTGATCTGTGAGTTATAATCTAGTTAGTTCTAAGGGCCCAATTGGATTCCGGTTCAATCCCAGTCAGTCATACACCAACATTCTAAAAATATCAATTGGATTTTACAAAAAGGATAATCATGATCCAAATATCTACACTCCATAGATGGTTCATCAAACGGACACCTGGTTCCCAAGATATGGCAAAAAAGGTGAAACACGGTATGGATGTGCCTCGGTCTAGTCCAACCCAGTCAGACCGACCGGGCCCGACCCATCATAGGCCGACCCAACTCGACCCCGTTAGGCCAGGATAAGGAAGGCCCATCTAGCTAGGAACATACCACTGTGGTGTGTCATGATGGGAACAACACACTATGGTGTGGCCCGCTTGGTTGGGTGCGGTCTTCCCTAGATGCCACCTCGGGGGAGGCGCCCCCCTTGGATTCCCGAATAGTCCATTGGGTCATTCGGCCTGTTGGCCTGTGGGACCCGCCAGAGCATCGGTGTGGCTTGAATGTCATGGCCTTCTCCTCAACATGTGGCACAAACACGTGCCACCATTTTTCCAGGTGGCATTTCAGCTTCGTTCCATGCCTGAAAAATTTAACTTCGGCATATTCACGATCCTCGAGTCCAGATCTATGTGTACATATGTCGCGCTCAATGATTCATTGTGTTTTCAGTGCACTTAATTATTTGGCATCAAATAATGAATGAAGAACATGCGAAGAACGAAATAAAGGGGTGAAGGTATAAGTGATGAATGATGGCCATGTTTTTGGCCATTGTCGTTGTAAATAAAGAATATGAAGCATCATCAAATAGATTTAATCATAATTCAAATTGAAACCCCTACCCTGATCATCTGTTGGAGGATTCATGAGGAGAAAGATGATGATGGTGATGTCACCATTCGTTTCTCCTACAATATGCTTCTGATCTGGGTACGAGCGTCGTCCATGTTAGAGGTTTGTTCTTCATTGGAGGATGTCCTTTCGAGTTCTCCCATGATCTCAGATTTTCTAACAATCCCAACCAAAAGGGTGAGGAACCATCTTTAATTGAGTTAAACTTATTAATTCAATTTAATTTGGAACATCAGTTAAATTAAAGATGGAAAATTAATTGGGGGAATTCCATGGTTTAACTCACATTATATGATGTTTTTGAGGTCCCCACCACCATTCATTAAAATAGGATGTTTCATGAAATTAAAATAAAAGTTTTTGGTTTATTTTATTTTTATTCATTTAACTCTTCCATGACAATCCAGAAAAATAACTTCTACCCTCGACCTACTGTGGTCATGGTGAAAGTATCTTTAGGCAAATATTTGTTTTACAATTTCAACGGTGTCCTCAAAATTCAATTCCAAGCACCATTTAAAAAGTTACAAAATGCTACTCACGCTTTTACTGAATGTACCCAAATAATGTTCGGAAAAATATTAACAATCATCCTCGACCGGCGCCGATCAAGGATATGAACTTCTTAAGTGTAACATGCCCCAAAAAACCCAACAATACTCTCAGATTTATAATCTGAGTTACAGTTTAAATGTTATGGATTTTACAAAAAAAATTCATTTAATTATTTTATTTATGGCCAAAAACTAACTTTCACTAGTGGTCCGCGCTGGCCAATGTAAGTATCTTCCTAAAATTAGAATAACCTCACGAGTTTATCGGTGGTCTCATATTTTTAATCTGAGTTCCCATTCGTGAGTTATATGAATTTGAAAAAAAAAATTATTTTATTTTATTATTTTATTATTTTATTTACGGTTATGTCAGTTTCGGGTTTTATCACACGAGGCCCGCACTGCCTAAACTTAAGTCATGCCTAGGGTAAACCTGTCATCCTGAGTTAAACGATGACCTCAAATTTCTAATCCATGTATCCTTTTAAGAGTTCTACCAAATTTTAGGAAATTTCTTATGTATGCTAATTAATGTTTAACAAAACTTCATCAAAACATTCCAGGAACTCCTGGCCTTAGAATTGCACGCTATCATATTTTGCACTCTCAAAATAATTTTGTATAATTAAAAAATTTATATGGAATTTCTAAGACATTACAGTAGTTGGGAGGATATTTTTTCTGGGATTATCCAAGCCAAATGGATTTGGTTGTGTGAATTTATGAGAAGGGGAATTACCCTTTTATAAGAGAGGTTAGGGCACTTTAGGAATAGCCTGAAATGTAAATTTATTATAAAATTAAATTCATTTTCTAATAGATTCAAACAGATTTATTTCGAGGCTATGGTGGGGATGGGTAGTAATCCTATCAACGAATAGTTTTTAGAAATATTTAGTTCATCATATTAACCTTATCTTTTTTATTTATCTCTTTGTTAAAGTGGATAAATTTTACAATGCCTTCCTGTATTTTTTTAGTGCATGCTGAATATTATTGTTATAAAACGGAAATTGAATATAAAGTGGTTCTTTAATGACATATATAACATTATATATTTCCTTTGTCCGAATATTAAATTTTTAAAAATATTATATCATTTAATAAAATAGTATTTGTTTTAAAAACACATTTTAGTAAATTTGGACACTATTTTCTATTTGTTTTTATAAAATTCATAAAAACAAGATTGCTTAGAAAAAATTAAATGAATCAACCCTAAAATGACATTTTCCCCTAGAAAAATCATAGATGGCCTCAACAGTTTAAATTAACATTTATTTTAATATTTCTAAAATAAATTATTTTAATCATTCAACAATAAGGTAATTATTGAATAATCATTATTTCATAAATATTTTTTATTATTTAATGTCTATAAATAATAAATAAAATATGATGATATATGAAATCTTTTTATTATTCTAAATATTATTTATAGTAGAATTTATATTATTTATAACCCAATAATAAAATTGGTTTAGTTATTAAAATTAGAATTTAACACTTTTAATTATTCTTAAAAAAATATAAAAAATGTACTAATCTGATACATGTGGATCCAAAAAGATCATATTTTGGTCTTTTGGTTGATTTATGTTGAAATACAATTATCTAGTAGAATTAGGAAATTTTTGTGTTAATTATATATTATTATAATATTATTTTTACCTCTAATTACACATTTTTTTAACCGTGGAACATATAATTCAAAAGTTATTATTCTCCAAAAAATATTTTCATCCTATTAAACCAAATTTTACATAATCATTATATTATTATCTATCAAATATTTTATATTCAATTAATAGAAGCCATAAAATTACGTTTTATGCTCATTTTTAAATGTTCTTAAAAGGTGGTTAAAATTCATTAAACATTTAACAAAATACTATATATATATATATAATATTATTATAAAATGACTCAAGAAAAATACATTAGAATAATATATGTAGTATGTATCTATATATTCATTAGAAAAAATTTAAATTTAAATTAATTATTCAAATAACAATGTCACTTTTTAGGTATAATGTACAATTTTCACAATTTATAAAAAAATTGAACGTTTTTTGAAAAACACCAAAAATTCACCATAAGATAATTTTTATATTAAAGATTAAAAAATGAACTCTATTTTACCAAATTCAATTTATAAGATTGTCTAAAAGAAAATATATTATTTTTCTCAAAATACATAAAAATAGTTCTTTTAAGAAAGTAGTTTTTCTTAATATATAACTATTTAAAAAAAACATATTCATTTCTGCGTAAGAATGTTTTATTTATGACAAAACATTATAAATAATATTTATAATTTTTTTATTATTCATATTACAGTATATAATTATTAAATAAATATATCATGTATATAATTATAAAACTAATTTTTTATTTTGCAGAAACTCAATCTTTCATACAACGCATGCCAAGTTGGTGTTGTGTGAAAAATAATAAATTTAAATACTTTAATGAGATAATGTAATATGAAATCATGGGGTGTTGACTAAAGATACAAGTCTCAAAATTATAAAACCTATGGAAGAGGAATGGGTTTTAAAAAATATAACACATGAAAGATTATTAAGTATCATAAGTATCATTTAATCAAAACATTTTCCATTTAGGGAAATAATATGAATGAAATCTTCGGATTATCTCTTGTAAGTGAATGTGTGACATCAATAGATTTAGTCATTGATTTAAAATATTTCGGATTAATGTTTTAAATACATTTATTCTGGAAAATTTTAGTTATTATTTGAAAAGAAATTTAAAACCTAAAATCATTAGAAAACCATTTTATTTCAAAAGGCATTAATAACCATGAAATAACTCTTGAATGAATTTTTAAAAATGTTTCCATTCAAAACATATAAAAAATTATTTAATGTATTTTGTAACCCATTTACCTTAAAACATATATAATTTTATTAAAATATTTTTGCAAAAATACATTTCATGAAAACAAATTGTGGGTAAATATAATGAAATATTTAAAACGATTTAAAACCCATTTAATTGAAAATTGTGAATAAATAATTTCATATAAAATAACATTTTAATCATGCAATTGAATTTTTAAATAAATTATGATAGGTAAATTCATTCATGTCATTAAAGGTAAAAATAACATTCCTTTTTCATAGTCAAAAATGTTTGAAAAACAACAAATGAATAAAGAGATAAGATGATTAGATTAAAACATTGGTAAAAGAAAATAATATTAAAAAAAACTTTTAAATATTATAGGATTATATTATAATATTACAAGAATCCCTTTTTAGAAAGCATGGTTTTGATGGAACATTGATTTCCAACAGGGGAGATGGTAAAGATGGGTTTTCATAAAAACGCAGTCTTAAATATATAATGTAACAATGTGTGGAAAAATGGTACCATTCCATTAATCACTACTAGAAATATGATCTATACCAACGGTTTTGGGAAAACTGTTGGTATAGATCACTAATTTCGACCTATACCAACGGTTTGGCCAAAATCATTGGTATATGTAACGTATGTATACTTATACCAATGGTTTGCCCAAACCGTTTGTATAGTTCCCCCCTATACCAACGGTTTTTCCAAAACAATTGGTATAGGTCCAAAAATCAAAGAACCTATACCAACGGTTCTCAAAACTATTGGTGTAGGTACATGAATTTTTAATGGAATCTTCATATAGAAGACATTAAATAAATAAAATTTAAAATACTTATGATAATACATATATATTTATGAAATTATGTTCACAAAAGTATGTTAGGTTAGTGGTTAGGTCATTCAATCACAAACATGAGGTGCTGGGATCAAAACCAACCGAATAATTATTTTTTGAATTACATATACCAACAATTTATGGAACCATTGGTATAGATTTTCATATTACTTATACCAACAGTTTTCCCAAAACTGTTGGTGTAGTCCTATCCCCATGGCATACTTGGAAACGATTCTCTAAACCGTTGGTATATCCTATACCAATGTTTTGGAGTCCAATACCAATGGTTCCAAACCATTGGTATAGGGTATTTTTTCAGTAGTGAATATATCATGAATAACTATATGATTAGAAGTTTCATGATAGTTAATATGATATGGATCATATTTTTTCATTAATGGAATGATAAACATAAACAATCTCGAGATGTTATGTATTTTTTTAATAAACTCTTACCACTTGGCAACATTGAACCGTACACCCCATATAAGAAAATGAAAATAAAAGAATCTTAAAATATCATTAAAATACATAGATTAATGAGACAAAATTTAAAATTTATGATATACACCTCATTCAATAATATAGGTTCATAACAGAGCATGTGTCTCAAAGAATGAAAATTGAGATAAATAATTTCAAAGACCTAATGGGTTTTGAAACATAAACCCCATGAAATTAATATCAACAAATGGTGATGTAAATATATATACATACATATATATATATATATTTTTTAATTATAGGGATCATAAGACACATGCATGGGCAGTATAAAAAACACAAAAATGGGATGATAGGGGAATAAATAAATATCCCACAAAAATAAAAAGTGAGATGAAATTCCCTAACCTTGTGTCTCGACTCTCGTCATACATGTAGAAAAATCATGTACAATAAATATATTTCTATTAAAAATCTATCATAGAAAAATATTATTTTATATAATATCATATTTGGCTTTATTATTACCTTATATTACCTTCATTTTAACAATTCTATGATAATGATTCACTTCAGGTAACAACCATTTTGTACTTCGCATGTGTCTTAATTTGTTATATCTTTCGTACTTATACACATATCATGATTTCAAGAATTAAAAACATGATATAAATATCATTTATATACATAATATTAAATTTATAATAATATATATACTATTATTATGAAATGGAATATACCCTTCATGGAGACTTTAGGTTGTACTTATGCCTGACCAATGTTTCCATTTTATTATCATATTGAATGAAAGAATGAAAATTGCACACACACACACACATATATATATATATATAAATGACTCTCTGTGTGTGGGAATATAATACCATTAAAGTATCATTTTTAATTCCTATATATCATATAATTTCACTAATCTCATTCTTAATACATCCTATTTAGTATATGAATTAATCCCATCACTTTGAGGGGACGATAGTCAACACTTCCTCAAATGAAATTATCTAATTTACATAAGAAGAGAAGTATAAGGATATGTGGTGTAAAATAATTTCATAAGCATAAAGACATAAAAAATTATAATATAACATATATAAACATGTTTTAAATCATAATTATCAATGTGATAGGTGGTAAAGAAAAAATGATAAATCATCATTTTGTGAGGAGGTAGTTCCCCACACACATAAAAAGATTGTTTGTTAACAATTAGATAGAAGTGTAATTATGTGTAGGTATTAAAAATATACTAAAAACATAATAGTGTATTATGTATCGAATTTTTGGTATAAAATAATCTAATAAAAAACATTAGGTGGTGGATAATAGAAATAATATAAAAGAACACGAGGATGATTATTACTTATTATTCGGGAATCTTTTTTTGGTTTGTAACATATGGATTACTTGGATTGCATTAACCATAGTGATAGGATTCAAGGATTAGGGGAGGTATGTTTATATGTGTATTGTGAATATATTTTCTAAAATGATGTGGTTTGATATGTTTGAGTAAGTCAGAGTAGTTGTGGGATTTTATAGGGTAGGAAAAGGATTGATGTGGTATTATTTAAAAAATTATAGGTGTTCCCATGTTTTTAACTAATAAATTATTCCCAAGCAAACCCAAATAAATAAATTAAGGTTCATGGAAGAATATGTTCCATCAAATTGGGGTTGGATAAGTGAATAATTTATTTGGTCCCTTATTTGTAGATTTTATTCACATTTTAAGATTAAATTTACCTTAATCAATATAATTAATTTTAATTACATTCATTAATATTTTTTGATAAGAAATAAGTTTACATTATTATAAATTATAAATTTTTATTATTAATAATATGGAATACATTTTTCCAAATTATATTCACATAAGGGGTAGAAAATATTTTAAATTTTATATTGATGAAGGGATGACACTATGGGTTTTAAATGTAAAAACATCTAAAATATTGATATGTATTCAAAATAAAATTTAATGTGAAATTGAATCTGATGAAATAAATTGGATTAATTGATAAAAATTTGATCTAATTAAATAGAAATAAATTTAAAATTTAATTTATCCTTACAAATAAATAAGAAAAAAATCAGTTTGTAACTAAAATTCAATAATTTCTTCACTATTCATTAAAAAATGAAACATTTCAAAAGATACCAAAAATTTACCAATATCTATTTTTTACAATAATTTTTAAATTTTGAATTTTATTTGGAAAATATGATCCATAACATTTTCATAAAAAATTATATAAAATAGGTTATTCATTAAAGGGAAGTAAAAACTCTTTAGTAAGAAATAATGTATTTTTTTTGTAAAATTTCTTTTTTTATCCTAACCCAATCTTATCTATTGGATAAATATAATAAATTTTTTCATTAAATATATATATATATATATTACAATAATATCACTCAATAAATTTATAAAATATAATTTATTAAGATAAAATTTCATTGTTATCATAAAATTAGTTTCCTATAAAAAATCCATTTACATTCAAATTGTTATTATAATACTTAATATTTAATTTTTTACCAATGAATTAAACCATTTATTTTAATAATTTTGTTAATAATATTCATAAATATCATTATAATTTCTATATTATATCTTATAACATAAAATATAAACATTTTTAATAATATATTATAGCTTTCTAACACTCGATCATGTGTGTCATGAAGACACGGAAGAAATTATACCTTGCATGTAATATATGCTAACATCGGTGTTTCATGTAGATCATGTTAAACTTTATATTGTGCATAGTGAAAAATAATATATTGTTGCATATAAGGCATTACAAAAATAGGGCATTAATATAAAAACTACTTCTAGTGTTTCATGAAATGAGAAATATCAAAAATAATATATTAATTAAATATATATATATATCACAAAATCATGGAATGTTACGTTATACCCCTATTAATTAAAATTTTACCCTTGAATTTTTTTTGTTATCAAATGTTTGATATCGTAAAATTTCATTGATATATATCCACTACATAAAAATGAATACCAAAATATTCCTTAAAAAAGAATTTGGGGAAAATATTTGTTACCCATAGTATCAAATAACTAGGTTTCCATATTGGTGAACATAGGTGGGAAGTGAAAATGTAGACTTTGCGGAATAACATAAATATTCATAGGGATTGATTGAAGTAATTAATCAGAATCAAATGAATGATCTATAAAAATTTGAGTGCCTCAAATTCATAAATATTTTCTGATTTAAATTTAAATCGATCTAAATGAATTATGGTTTTAGTGTAAAATTTTATTTCTAGATCTTTTTCTTAAGGTGGAAATTTTTTTTGGAAATATATAATTGCAATATTTTAGGACAAAATCACAATTTGTTTCCTTAATCCACTTAACATATTTCACCAAAAAGTAGAATTTTTCATTCCTACATTTTTAATAGATTACAAGATCCATGATATTACATCCTATTTGACATCAGTTGTCATCATAAAATGTTGTTACACCCAGTTATCCAATACACATGAGTCCTCATGTAGTGAGATAACACTTTAATATAACTGAATTCTTCCTAACATTAGAAAAATACTTACATAAATGTTTAACCTTATATCTCTTCATAAATATGAAAATCAAAATCATTAGAATGAATGAAACAACCAAATATTAACATTGATCCCACACATGTCACAAATATTTTAATGGTTGACCCAATCAAAACATGGGAATACAATTATCGTATTTCCCTTTACATTGGGAAATAACATGAATTAACATAAATCCTTTTTGAAAACATGAATGATTATTTATTCCAATGAATACTGGATATATTATTTAATTACAAGAAGTTGTAAACATCATCATTAATGGAATATACCACTTTGTCAATAACCAGTTCCTAGGTAATTATTATCATCCAATTAACATTTTGATATGAAAGAAAACATTATAAAAAGATTCTTATCTCAATTTTAGGAATTAATTAACGGTTACTATACATTAATTAGAATATCACATTTCAATGAAATCCCCATTAAACATATCTTTTACAGTACTTAATGAAATATTATACTAGGAATACATATATATCTCAATATTCCTATAACATAATATTTGTATTCCAAATAAAAATTACATCCTTCAACTATATATTCACCAAAACCACCACATAGGCTTCACTAACTTATTATTTAAAGCCTCTTACCTAGAATGTGAAATTGTATCATTGTATTAAGGTTATTCAAATTGAATATAATCATGGTTCATATTTTTAATGTATACAATAAGGGAAGAACATCACATACCTTTTTCATGTTGTTAGTGTTCTCTTTATCTTTATAAGTATAAACAATACTCATAAAACATTCCTAATTAACATTATGATATTTCCACCTGGAAAATCAATTTAATAATTAACCCACTTTAAAAATACGAAACATTTAATGTTATCAATTTTCCTTGTAGTTCTGTCTATTAAAAAAACTAAAAAACACATCATGGGTGACACATATCATATATTAAAACAACATAATCATGAATAATTACTTATAGGATGTCTAAATCATGAAACATATTATAAATTTATGAAACCATATACTTATCCTAAATTATTTATAGTTATATTATATTAACATCCTTCATTTTGGATTGTAATGTGATTGAGAATTTCCAAATCATATCCCCCATGAGTGTCAAACCAGGTGTGATGTAAGGATTATTTTCATGTTCCAAATACCCCGAGTCAGGCTAGAGACATCTTGTTTAATTTTTAACACCTTGATATATATGTGAACGATCACCATCCAGTTTAGTATCCATATAGGGATGTATTTCTATTAAACAACTTACTTGATCCATTCACAAAACACTAGGACCTTTTTTCTATAATATTACTCATCATTATACTTATCTATAGGGACATCCATAGAAATATCCTACGAAATATACCTTCGAATCACACTATGGATTTCTCATCATAGTTTCCAATGAATAAATATACCATTCCATGGATACCAAATATAAATACCTAATATAAATGTATATAGATATTACATGACTCTTTTGGAATACGTAAAACATAATGCAAATAGACACCCAATGAGTGTATTAGATTATTGTATTTCAAAACAATGAAACATAAACATGATTACATCAGTGAGATACATTATCACTTACAAGGATCATCATGACTATAATACTTCATATACACATAAAAATTAATATATATGTTCATATCCTATGGAAGGAAACATAGAATTGGGTGATCTAAAATGGTTTGTAAGGGTAAACCAGCGATACATATAAGGAAAAAACATGAGAATAGGGGTATGATAATGTAATAATAATATTATAAGATCATATATTTCATATGAAATGTCATTTACATGAATAATTTAATAAATCATGGTCGTACATAAGACATGAATCATATTCAAATAAATAACATAATCTAATAAATCACATCATTGGAATAAAATTGGGAACTATGGGAAGCACATAAGGATTGAAAATATTATTTTATGGTACCTAACAAGATATTAGTAACATGTTAGGCATGTGGTAATAACCAATGTACATACATCACGCTTGGAATTCCATCCCATGTACCGACGTGTTTCCAGATTTGGATGTTCTCCTGTTTACCCTCTTATTTTTGGAATGGGATATCCTCCCATGTACCCTCTTTTTTGTTGTCTAGATGTTATCCCAAGTACCCTCTATTTTTTTTTGGAATTTCTTCCAATGTACACACTTATTTTGGGAATTGTATTCCCTCACATATACCACCTGAGATCATAAACCATTTATCATTACCATATTAATTATAGTGAGATATATGTCCCACCTGTCTCATAATAAAATCATTCATGGAAGTTCTAAAAATTAAAACATTCCTCATATCGTAACCCATAAAAGATATAGGTTTTATGATCATCAAATCATAACACATTAAATTAAATGGGTTCTATTAACATTCATCCCATCATAATCCATGAAAAATTAAGGGATTCATTAAAAATCCATAAATTCGTAAACCATAAAAATAAGTAAGTTTCAAAATCATAAAACTCAAGGATGAGTAATGGGTATCAAAATCATATAACAAGTGAATGATGAACGAGTTTCAAAATAATCATTAATTTAAAAATTTTAACATTAACACAAATAATTTGAATGGAACATTTGGATAATCTCCTAGATGTGAATTAGTGACATCAATTTATGTCAACATAGATGCAAAATAACATGGAAATATAATTTTGATACAGTTATTTATGAAAATATCCATTCTTCTTTGAATATCATTTTCAAAACATAAACACATTAAAACCAATTTTTGTTGAAAATACATTGAAAACATATAAAAAAAACATTAAATAATTTTTAAAATATTAATCCTTGAAAACATATAATGAAATCATGAAATCATTTTCAAATCCATTTACCTTACAAACATAATCAAGAATCATTAAATCCTTTTTAAATAAATATTTCCTTAAAATATAATTTGTAAACATATAATTAAATAATAATTTTTTTAAATAATGTCATTGATGATTAATTTTAAAATAAATTTATAAAAATAAACCATTAAAACACATAATTGAAGCATCATATAATGGAATATGGGTAAATCTGAAGAAGTCATACGAGGTAAAATAAATATTCACCGTGCATGTTAAAAATGATATAAAAATGCCTTATTGGAAAAGAGACTTGAATTTTTCATTGAAATATTAGGAAAAAACTAAAAATGTATAGTTTTATTTATATATTAAATGATAATATAATAATATTCTTGGAATCCTTTTTAGAAAACATTGTTTGGAAGGAACACTACTTTCAGACCGAAGAGAGTGTAATGTTTGGATTTACTTAAAAAACTTTCTTAACAATATTAGTTACCAAAGTATGGGAAAATGTAACAAATAAATGAACATATAATTAATAACTAGAGGGTTATAAGATTCATGAGAGTTATTAATATATAGATCCCAAAATTTCATCAAAGTAAGAATAATCATTATTATTCTCGAAAGGTGATGAGATTCTTTTAATAAACTCTCACTATATTGTATCTTTGAAACACAACTATTATGTAAGAAAATGAAATTACATGAATATTAAAATACCATCAAATGATGTATATTCATGATTAATTAATTTAAATGGTTGTTTATAAAACTCATTCCTAAATATAGGTTCCTAACATAACATGTGTCATAATGAAAGAAAATTGAGACAAAATTACATTACAAATTTGGTAAATTTTGAATCATAATCCTCATGAATAAAATATCATCAAATGGTTATGTAATATTCCCATGTCATTAATTATAATAATAATATAATACAAATGTGTATAGTATAAACACCACATTTATGGTATTTTTCGTTATTAATGCATGTATCACACAAAAATAAAAAGAGCGATGAAATTACCTAGCCTTCTGTCTTGACTCTCATCCTATGTGTACCAATATCCTGTATAATAAATGTAAGTCTATTTATAAATTTAGAAATGTACTAGATTCCCACATCTAATAATATATATGGTTTTATTGGTCCTATATATTACAATCTTGATAACTATTCTATGAAAGTGTTTCACATTAGGTAATATCCCCTTTGTTCTTCACATGTGTCTTCATTCGGTATATCATTGGTACTTATACATATATCATGATTTCCATAATTTAAACCTTCATTTAAATTTCATTTATATTCATTATATTTAAATTAAAATAATATATATATTATATTAATATGAAATGGAATACATAATTAATAGAGACAGTAGGTCATATGTATGCATAAACAATGTTATTGTTTTATAGTTGTATTGAATGAATTAAGTAAAATTACAAATATAAAAGACCCTAAATGTAAACATTATGTAATATTTATTTAAGTCCATAATTTTAATTTTAATCACATAGAGGATCTATTTATGATAAGATCATTAGAGAATTATATTATAATCGATACAAAACAAATTGAATATTACAAGTAGACACTTCTACTCAATATCCATTTTTTCAAAAAATAAAAACTCATTAAAAAGAAACATGGTATCGTTTCTTGTTTTAATTTAATAATATTTTCTTGATACCAACATTGAAATTTTTCAACTGTTAGTCATAAGTAAAATATTTCAAAATATAGGATGAGAATAAAATGTTCAGTATGGGATACATAAATAATGAAAACAGTTAGTTTTTCAGAAACATGTAAACCAGAAATAAATTATCATAAAGTAAAAATTTTATCCTTTAAGAAGTAGAAAAAATGCTTCACTAAATATAAGATAATTGCATAAATTTTTTTAACCAAAATATTTCCATAAATTCCATAGAAATCAATATATAGCATATAGAGGTAACATGGGACATAAATATACTTAAATGGAATAAATGTATGGTCAACTTCTGCACATATCACTAAATGGAATAGCTATATGGCTAACATCTATAGCTAATGAATTAGAGGTTATAACTTTAACACCCATCCTTGGTTTATCATGGGACCACTCGTCATTTGGTTTATCATGTAACCACCCTTCGTGGTTTATCACGTAACCACCAGTAAAATTTCCAAGTACCAATATATAATTATAAAACCTAAAATATTTTAAATATTTATATTTCACAAATAACATTTCATTTTATTCACAATAAATCAATTCATGATATTGAAATACTCAATACATTCCAAAACCCATTTTTAATATGAATACACTGAAAAAAGGAAAATATGGTTTATTTTCCTTTCATAAGCATTATATCATATAGAGGAAGAAAAATATCGAATAACAATTACGGCAGTAAAGAGGTTGATGTTACCATAAATGATTAAAACTATAATTTTTTCATTTAGTATAACCCTTCATATAAAAAAGATTCCATTTGAAAGAAATTAAAAGCCAAAGGCATTTAATATACACCGTATAAAATAACTTTGTGTATATTATCAAAATATGCATCAATGAAAAGAGATTCTGATGAAGTAATTTTCAATGATCGTATCATTAGATCAATGATAAATCAATGACATAATTATGTGTGGAAAATATATATCCACCAAATATAAGTGAATATTCATTGTGATACAATAATGTGTCATTCACAAATATTATTGGAAAAACAAATCCAATGAAATGGATATATAACTCATTGAATGGAGATTGAGTTAAGATTTACCTTATAATGTTCATATAAAGGACATAAGAATTTATCAATAGAGGGATTATGTGTAACAACATTATATACATGTATTGGGAAGTAGAAATTAAAACATAAATAAAAAATAGTGATTCTACACATAATAGTGGCAAAATATAATCAATGAAGAATGTGTAAAACCCAATGAGTTGAAATCGAGTTTAGAAATTCCCTTACAAGGATTATTTTATTAATAAAATAGATCGATTATGTGTATTCACTATAAATAACCATAATGAAAATACAAAGACTAGATAAGATATCAAAAGTCAGTTATGATATATTTGGAATTTTCTGAACAAATTGGATGATTATTAATTTTATAGGATTTTAATATCATTTAATAAACTATTTTATATTTTAAGTTTTGAATTATGTCAATTTTGGACAATATTCATACATGAAATTTTTTAAAAATTCATAACAACATGATGTTTCAAACCATATCCATTAAATAAACAATAATATGTCAATATCATCCAGAAAATTCATCGATGGAATAAAAATAACCAAATTACCTTTATTTTAATATTTATAATTTCAACAATTTTAATCCTTTATTAATGAATCAATCATTGTATCAACATCGTGTCATAATTAAATTTATTTATTTAATGTCTAAAAATTATAAATAAAATATCATGATGTATAAAATATTTTATATTTCTAATGACTAGTTACAGTCGAATAGATCACTTATATAACAACATATAAAAATTGTTAGAGTAAAATATACATGTTTGTGTTATTTTTATCATTCCATTATATTAATTATTATAAATTGTCTTTATCACTCACACATGGCTCAAGGGTGTCCCAAAATTGATCCATGTATTCCCACGTTTAGACATATATCATCCCATATAATTAAGACATGTGTTAGGGTAGTTTAATATTATTATAATATTCTTTTTTACCTAGAATTTTTATATTTACCCTTTAACCAAGGTAAATAAAAATAATTACAAAAGTTACAATTCATAATGATGAAAAATAAAATTTAATTATTTCCACAATTTGGACCTTCAGATTACACATATGGAATCCATATTTCCATATTTTTAATAAATAATTTTCAGAAATTGATTTTAAATTAATTCCAATTGTCCAAACCAAAAAATTATTTTTATGAATAAAAAACTACAAAAAGATTGACATTTTCTATGTCCAATTTACATATGAAATTACATTCAATTACCAAAATTGGATTAAATTATAAAAATATAATAAAATTATAACATAAAAGCATAAAATAATATTATTAACCATATAAATTATCTCGATGTAAAAAAGTCAATTGTAACTAACATTTTGAATACTTTTACTATTCATTAAAACATCACAGTTTTCCAAAAAAATCAAAAATTTATCCAAAGAAAATCAAGATTCCCTTAATCTAAAGAAAATGTTTATTTTTTAAAATACAATATATAAATATATAAAAAAACTAAATTTAAAAATGGTACTCCATCAAAATGCTGTAAAAATGGATTTTTAGAAAAATAATTCTTTTATATGAAAATTTGAATATTTTCTTAAATCATATCGAGAAAACTTTTAAAATTAATTTTAAACATTAAATTAAATATATAACATATATTTTTCGTCAAATATATATCCATGAAGGGTTATATGATTTTGAAAACACAATTATTCTCTTTTTAAATAAGTTTTCATAAAAAACATTATTTATATTCAGTTGATTTTTCTACCCATTACTAATATGTTTGGTAACCAATGAATAATTATTTAAAAATGAGTAAAATATATTCTAAAATATAGTTGATAAAATTCATTCATTCCATTCCAACTGCTAGGTGTTAACTACAATTTAAAATAATAAAATTATTATTGTATTTTTGGTATAACTCAAAATTGTATGTAGAATAACATTTCACAGAAACCTGTCATTGTGTATCGAGTACTCTATTAGAAAAAGTGTCCCCATTAATGTCAAATTAATATCTTATTCCTAAATATTAATAAAAAAGAAAATGTATTAATCTATATATACATGGTTAGTAAGAATATATGTATATACTAATATTATATAAATAAATTATTATTATTATGCCTAAAATGACATATAATTTCCCAAAACAAATCCACAAAACATTTAATGTAGTGTGTGAATGAATCATATAACATTTAAGGTGTGGTAGTCAATACTTTCTCAAACAAAATTATCATATTTACACAAATTTTAACAAATAATGATATGTTTTTTAAAACAATTACCCAGATTAATGAAATGAAAATATAATATATAACATATATAAACTGTTTTTCCATTAGTATTTACACCATTATATGTGGTTATTGAAAAATTAACAATCATCATTTCATGAGGCCCTAGTTTTTCCTACAGTAAGTATAATGTTCATTACTCTTTATATAGTTGTGTGTTTAACTATAGGTTAAAACCACTTAATAAAAAAACTAGTATATTTAGGACAATGATTTTGTTATTATATCATTGAATAATAATATTTTACAAGGTGGGAAATAGAAATAGCATAAAATAACATAAGGAATCCTATTACCTCTTTTTTGGGTAACTCCTTTCGATATTCACCAAATAAATTCCTTGGATTTCATTCCTCGCTAAGGGAGTATTAAAGTATGATGGGAAGGATGTTTTATGTTTAGTTTTATAAATATTTATATCTGAATTTTCTTGATTTATGCGAGTAAGTGTGTAGTTGGTGTTCTTTAATAGGGAATTAAAAGGATTTACTTGGAATTTTTATATTTAAATTAAGTGTACCCGCATTGTTTCCTCACATAAGTCTTCCAAAACTAAATGGAATGTCTATTGCAGAATCATTTCCAAAAAAATAATTTAGAAATGTGTATATATAATTTTGTCTTTATGGTTAAGGTTTAATCACTTTTATGCTTAATTTTACATTCATTGCAGTAATTAATTTCAATTAATTTAACATAATTTTTTTGTAAAAAAATATGTTTACCATATTAGATATTATAAACTATACTAATCCTTATTATGGAATCCATTTTTTAAAATTAAAATCACATATATGGAAGAAATTAATTTAAATTGTATCTCGTTGATGGGATGATGATGTTGGGTTTTTACGTAGAAAACATCACAAAGTATGATATGTTCTTAGAGTAAATTTCAATTTGAAATTGATTAAAATTAAATAAATTTTATTAATTAATAATAATTTGAACATATATAAAATTAAATACATATTTAAAATAAAATTTATCCTAATAAGTAAATTTTAAGAAAAAATTGTTTAGAACTATAATTTTGAAATTTTTTTCAATCCATTAAAAAATTTAATCTTATAAAAAAATATGAAACTTTTTCCCTGACATAATTTTTATGATTCACCATAGCATATGAATTTTATATTCAAATATGTAATCTATAAAAGTCCCAAATTTTTTATTTAAAATAGCTTTTATTTTAAAAGGATAAAAAAATCTATAATAAGAAATAGAGTATTTTATGCATAAAAATGGATTTTTTTATCATAATATAACAAAATTTATCAGATGAAAATAAAAAATATTTTATCGAATACATAATATATATTAGATTAATATAACTCACTAGTTTTAATTAATTTAATTAATTAATATCAAATAGTTTTGTGATCATAAAAATTGTTTTGAATAAAAACCTTTCATTTATATTCAATTTGTTATTATATTCATTTATAATTAGTTTCTGAAAAATGAATTATACCACCAATTTTCATAATTTAGTTAATTCTATTCATAACATTCAACATAACATCTACATTATATCTTATTATATAAAATTAAAATATTTTTATTAATATATTATTGTATGGTAACACTCGGTCTTGTGTGTTATGAAATCCATTGAGGAAAGTCAGTATTGCATATAATGTATTATAACCTTAGTGTTCTGTGTATAGAAGATTTAAATATTGTTCCATGAAATTCAAGATAACGTTTGGTTTAATATAACCCAAGACAAGCATAGTGCTTTAATATTAAGAAACTATTTTCAGTGTTGTATTAAATTAAAAATATCTAAAGGATTAAATTAATTTTAAAAAAATACATCAGCTAATCTCGAGGGGTCAGAAATCGTCAATCTAGTGGAATAGATTTCCCATTATTTTTATTTATTTCATATGGTATGTGTGACATGAGATGTTAAAAAGAATTTTGTTTTAGTAACCTAAGAAACATTTAATTTCATTTATCTCAATGATATTCTCCTTGCCTTAGAGTTATATAATAAAAATGTAATTTCATCTACAAATACTATAATAAAGGAGTCTTTGTACTTTTTCCACACATGAATCCTCAATACCATTAAATTTTTTCGGTGAATTTCCTATAGTAAAATAAATTAAAATATATTTATAAGGAATATAGGATACCAGGAAATCTTCCTTCAAAACATCTTAGACCTTACATCAAAGTTGTAGCTACATTTAATATATATTAATAATAGAAAACCATTATGGTCATTTTAAATGTTCATAAACATCATTAATTAATTTAATTGTATATCTATTCATTGAATTAATATAGATTAGATTACTTTTAATAAAAAAACGTGTAACATACCATCCATCCCTGTTTTATAAAAACATAGTGGTCTTAGGAATTGTGATTGGTCATTTGAATCGTTTAATTTAAAATTACATCTATTTGACCATAAATTCTTCAAATTCCATTTGTTCAATTCTATTTGATAGAAGTGAAATTATATTTTTTCCAAAATGAAAATTGTTAAGAAATTTCATCTCCCTTTTGGGGGGAAATCTAGATATATTTGTTAGTAATATATATGAATATAGATCTAAAATGGAAAGAATATTTACAGGCTAAATTATTTAATTTTTCAAGAAATTTACCACTTCTAAATAATAATAAAAATTTCCTACCATCTGTGAATAAATCCATTCAATAAAGAAATTATTATCCTAGTATAATATATATTGATATACCATCCCATCATGAGATGTAAAATTTACTCATCACGCATTACAATTGATATGATCCTTGAGAAAAACTATCCAATCTATTATAAGGAGGAAATCACAAATTTCCACATCTAATATAGAAAATTAAAAAATAATACTTACCCCTGCAATGGTTATTGGAAAATATTCACAATTCTTTCATCTATACTCTAACTTTATTAGAGGTTTCTAGATACTCTTTATATGGGGAATAATTTTTATATAAAACCCCCCTTTTCTCAATGTCACATGATGAAATAAAAAAGTGATACTCACCAGTGTCAAAAGGATCTTCCATAAGATGTTTTTATAAATAAAGATATCTGATTCCATCGATGGACTTGATTGATCAACTTTGGTTATCTTCTCAACAAAATACAACTTTTTACCCATTCATCAATATTAATTACATTATTAATCTGGTTCCATTTTCCAAGGAATCAATTTATTTCTGGAATCACCATGGCTCACATAGTTGTGGGTATGATAACTATTAAGACATTATCACTAATCCCTAACGTATAATATAACATACACATGGTAGTACTTTCATGTAACAAAATTTGGAGGATTATGGAAATTAAGTTGATTATGTACCATTTTATTTATGTTGTGACATATTTTGGGTGGTTCTATATAATACTTCTTTTTATGCCACCAAAATGTCATCAGAAACACACAATATTACTACTATGGTGTGTAGTGATGTTAATCATTATATTATATTGATTATAATATTAAATATTATATAATTCATTATTTCGATAAAAATATGTTTCCCACATTCACATATTCCATATATTATAGTTCCCACATGTAGAATTTTATTTGAACATGCATCTACTAGTATTATTCCCAATAACATCCCTTTCTACAATTAATTTTTATTTAACCATGTCAACTTAATCAATAATACAAATAACCACTTTCAAAGATTTAATTTTTAGGGTGTTTTCTGGAGTCAAATATACAAGACATAATAGACACACTTGAATAAACTTCTAGATCTAAGTAAAATACCTTTATAAAAATAGTTTTGTTGTCAAAAACATATATATTTTCCTAATTAATTCAAAAAAATACATATTACTTTTTATCAAGATTTTTTTGGGAAAAACTATTGGATACATATTTATTTGAATCCCTCTATCATTGTATTATAGTCATGTTTATTGTTACTAGATAAATACCACAATTTTCAATAAATATAATCCCCTATGTATAGTACATGTTTCAAATTCATATGAGATAGGGTTTAATAGAGTTTTATTATTAGGTTCAATATACAATTCAAAAAATATATAAATTTATTGTACTCAATTCCCTTAAAAAAATTTGTTAATAGTGTTTATGATTATTCACTAAATGATCAATATACATTAGATTATAAATATAATTGTCTTCTTGAACACCTTATTGTGATTGGAAAATCCAATGAGAAATCTATTTTTCAACCTATGGTTTAAGTGAAACCATGTTCATTATTTCCCCTTTTAATGGGTTTCTCGGTCTTTTAAATAATTCCATTTACCTGTAGTCATAATAACTGAACAACATAGTTACAAATTAACTAGTAAATAGAATATATTGGATAATTCAAATCATCATTAGTTAAATTCATTATTACCTTTTTCAATAAATATTATCACCTAATATGATCATTTTACTCCTTGTGGGAAGTCACATTAAAATAACTTATATACAAAACTAATCATCAAAAATAGTTATGATGAGGGGAAATAGTCCTAGAAGTGTGTTAGATAAATTTTAAAATATAAAGGCCATTTAAAAATAAAGTACAATAGTATTTTGTTAGATATTTATTTTTATGTTATAAATTCCATGTTCAAATGGTACTTATCTACTTCCTACTATCCAAAAATGATGATAAAACTAAACTATTAACATTTCCAACATATTAATCCTGATAATTTTCTTGGAAATAGTTTATTTTACACTATGATTATGTGATATCACCACTATATAAAAGGATGGAAACAAATTACATGTTCTTACTAAATCAGTCACCTTTATTTTCCATCAAAATTGTTTTAATAATTTGAGACAATAATTAAACAAAAAATAAATAAAATTGTATGATTCATGAAATTTATATAATTCAACTTATAAATAATAGAATCCAATATTATAAATATATTAACATCATGTGAAACAAGAAATCAAAATGAAAACTAAAATAATTCACGATGTAACGACACATATGTTGTTTCCCTAAATCAATATCACAATAAAATGTAAATTATCATACCTCTATATTGAGAAAGTTGCATGATTATGCTGGACTATAGAAAAAGATGCCAATCATTAAATTTTTTATGATGAACAATATCCTCTCACACACTGATGTGCATAGGTATCGATGAGTATAAACACCTAGTAGTAAATCAACAAGTGACATCCCAACATATTGGACAAGGTCAAGAATAACTTATATCATAGTTTAAAATATAACTAAAATAAGGGGGTGGAAAATCCATCTCATATTATCAATTGTATTAAATTGAACAAAACATTTAGGAGTAGTTTATCCATTTCATTGACTTGTTATACCCATATCATGTTCACAAAAAATATAATCATAGACCCATAGATTCTTTTCATAAAAATACAAATACACATTGACATCAACTCATCCTCAACAAAGTAGATGATTGGTGATAATCCTTATTTTCCCAATTGGTACCTACCCCTTTTGGAATACAACAAGGAATTATCCGGTACAATATGTTCACACACTAACCAATAATTATATTTCCTCATATTTATTCAGTTTATATAAATTAGTTATTCCATGTCTAATCAATATAAAAACCTGATCTAAGGGTCAACCAGAATCCATTATTTTAATCGATAAAATTGAAAGGTATTTCCACAGTATTACAATATGTGTTTTTTATTTAAAAAAAGACAATAAAACACTATATAAATCAGTTTTTTCAATTGTTATAACAAATAGGGCTAATTAAAAAATAAAAAATATTTTTTAATTTATTTAAAAATAAATCGTGATATAATTGAAATATATCATGTTCTATAATAATTGGAGGAAATAAAAAGATTCCTAAGGAAAACCGATAATAATGAAGGTAAAGAAACATGACATGATATCATTGATTCGGACTCAATTCCCCATTGCTTAAATAGACTAAAAACATATTTAACCTGAATAATCCAATGAAAATGTCTAACAACATAGATCTAATGTATAATTCCACATGAAATGATCAAAAATTCAATTGAAAAAATTAATATCTTACCTTTTATTTCCTTTGTATAATTCTCAAATAATAAATAAAATCTATCTTTTAGTAAAATGGACTACTAGAAAATGAATAGATACTTAATGGAAATCAAGATCCATGTTTATAATAGAATGAATAAGAGTTTTTTGGAAATAATCGGGATAAAAATCCAATTTCTGGATGCTATTAATTTCAATTAATGGTTAAAATTCATAGTTTGAAAAACCATTTTCCAAGCATGCATGGACTACATGAAAAAACCTATGGACCAACAATTGATATTTAGGGGTTGAAAAACCATGTTCCACAGGATGATTATTCATCCAACAAATTTATTTATAAATTTCATGAATAGTCATGGGGTTTGTTAAAACTTTGATATATGTAGACTTTTTCTGTAAACCATATAATACGATTAATGGTTTACTAAATATGATACATGGTTTCCTTAGACTGTAACTAAAATATTAAAACATAAAAATATTCCAAAATAATGAAAATTATTCTCCAAAACTACTTGCATACAACCCAATCATTATATAATGTAAATAATAAAAATTATATTATGCATTACTTTATACAATTGGTGTTAAAAATTTTTTACATGAAATATTCCAATTTAAATCATTAAATAAAAACATCATCATGGAATCATGTATCATTTTTATTTGGAAATCCTACTACTGGAATGGTTCTCAATTTCACAACATAGTATTCTACTTCTTATAGGTTTACCATCATCAATGCTTGAATAACAATTAATATAGATCACAATTTTTTCTTATCGAGATAAGGGAAATAGTATTATATTATTTTGTACCCACTTATTCAGGTAATAAATATTAATATTCTATATTATTTCATTATAGTTTTATATTGAAATTAATAGAATATTTTTTTTCAAAAATCTAATTTTCACTGAGTATTCTCCACAAAATTCACTTTGATTTAAAGTAAAATTAAATCATGTAGTTATACAAAAACATCCTACCAATTAAAATTTTATCCCATTATTAATTTAATAGGACATTAAAACCATTATAATGATATGTTTTCCATAATTAGTATATCAAATATCCTACAAAAATAATGAAGTTAGATGATATTTTTATTTGTTTTGGAATATTCATCTTTGAACAAAGTCATAGAAATATTAAAACCATTACACAAATTCAAAAAACTATAATGTAAACCAATGGATATCAGTTTTTAGTAAATTCATATCTTATAATACAATGACACAATATCTTCTTTACCTAACACAGAACACATTTTTAATTGATCACTATTACATATCCAAGTGTAATTCATTATTACTAATAATATCCCAGTATATTTACAATACTACCCTTTTGGGGAATGGATAAATTTTGAGTATCCATTACATGGTTATATATTTCCAATGATAAACATGTTAGGAATTTCTCAATCAATATTGAGTCCATCAAATATCCCTAAATTGTTACTCTGTGTACTATAGAAATGTGAATTTTATTAACTTGATGATCATAAATTCAATCATTAAATTATATTTTCCACTTTATTATAAAAAAATATACTAGATATCATAAGATTATTAAAAATAATAATATTTTTTTAATTAATGGAATCTAATCAATTTATTCATATACATGGATGAATTGAAAAGAATTATATTCATTGAAAAATCATTATTCCATTACAATTCTACATGTATTCCTAACACATTACAACATACAACACATACTAAATCATTGAAATAAAATTAATTTTTCAATGGGCACTCCAATATCGCCATAAGAATTTATTATCAATACCAAAAATCACTAATTTAAATATTCCTATATTAATAGAAACATACTTAGACATCTTTTATAGAATATAAAAAAAAGAACATATGGATTACCTTACCACCAATCCAGTGCATTCCATAAACTCAACATATCATTCTCCGTAATCCAAATAACAGTGAAGGACGAATCCCCTATAATTTCCATAGAAAAAATCTACTATATATATCACCTTAAGTCTATTTTAAATCGACTAGGGTATAAAAATAGGGATATAAATATTGTTTTAAATTCTATCCATACATAAACATACATGATCTAACCATCTCAGAACCCATTCTAGGGGCTTCTCAAATAGATTCTATATGAAATAAATTTAATCCCAAAAACATCTACACAACAATATCGAAAAACTGATGTATAAATCACATAAGTACCAATTTTTGTCACATTTTGGTAAACCAACCCCCTCCCTTTCATAAGTATATTAAATACAATCATAAATAATTTTTTTAAGTGTAAACATCATAAATGAATACTCCAATTAAAAAATAATACTATAAAATTATAGATGTAACAAATTTACTGATTCTCCATTTGAATTCTCCTACTAATGTTATAATGTTTCTTCTTATTCAACATGGTATTTAAAAAACACCATTGAAGACCATGTTATTGTTTTATTGTTTGTACAAACATCATACATATCCTTGAATTCCTTGAATATTCATGATATATATATCCAAATAAAGGAATATGGTAAGACCCATTTTTCTATGAAAAAAATAATTCATGTCGAGATTTCTCTCCCAACTGTTACCTGATAGTATCTTTATTAAACAAAATTATGCATAAATTAAATGATAAATTATAGAATATGAACAACATAATAAACTAAAATTATAGAGGATTAAATATGGTCGTTCATTCTCATAAGCATCTTCTTATTCAACTATAATGATTCTTCTTATTCGTACCTTTTTTTTATTTTTTGTTTTTCACTTCCTATTCATCTATTTTGAAATATTTATGCAAATTATATTGAAATAATTTTAAATATGAAAAATATTATTAAACGTATCACTTTTTATTAATTTAATAACTGTTATATTCAATTTTTATTCTCAAATTTCTTTTTCTATAAGATAAATAATTTTATTGAATACTTACCCATCATTATCTTCAATGATATTTATTGAATATGATCCTATACATTTAATTTTCTTATTCTTAGGGACATTGAATAAATATTTTTTTTCGACATAAAATTTCTGTATTTTATCATCACATGCGCAATAAGAATGTTGGGAATGTCATCAACTCTTTCATATTCCCGATCATCACGGGAATATATTTTTTGATCATCCTAATCTATAAAATCCGCAATAATATTTTTAAAAATCATATAATAAAATATAATTTCACTAAAACATTTTAAATTTTTTTAATTTCATTTTCCATTGTAATTTTGTTTTAATATTCTCTTGATTAGTTATCTATTATTATATAAAAATATCCATTTTATGTAATGGTTTCAATCATTAAGATTGACATTTTTATAAAAATGATACACAATTTTTCATAGGTATCATTGTATTTGAATCCAAATCACATTTTTGAAAAATTCATCTAAAAGTTGAATCAAAATGAAATTGGATTTCCTGATATCATTTTCTATTTTCATCTTGTTATATAGATTCATTTAATCGCCCTAATAATGGGTAGATGACCAAATTTTTTATTTCCCCACATAAATAATCCAAAATTCATGAGTTTGGGAAGAATTTTATTCTTATAGGTATGGTAGAAATTTCAATTAATCATTTGGAGACCTCATATGATCATAAGGGTTTTTACCATAATCAATAGCATAAAATTAATAGATATTTTGAGGGACCTAGGTATGTTATTTTAAAACCACATGTGATACCCCACAAATGAGTGAACAATGAGAGTTGGGGTTTGGGGTTAATGGACGGTCTTCTTTTTTTTAATATTACTAACTGGACCACATTAATATGTTAGGGTTCTTTACCTGTGTTGTAATTTATCACACCCTCACATCATATGTTGTAATGGTTACATATAGGGAAAACATAATATTTATAATGATTTTATAAAATAGAATACCGCATTGCATGATTGGTAATCTCCCTAATAATTGATTCTTACACAGTATTTATCAATAATCAAGGACTATATAATTTCTAGTCCTATCCATAATAAATACAATGTTCATTAGTTTCCACAATCTAGTAAATGAAATGGAAACTACTTTATAAAAATTTATCCCAAAATGGAAGAGCATCATATCTCATGTGTTGATATTTATTCCTTTAAGATATGATTTGTCTCCACAATATAATAGATCATACTGTTGGAAAATTTAAACCATTCTTAAACTCCAAGCAATGACTTCGATGAACAATATACATGGTCTCAATACACTCTCCAGATATTTATTATCATGATATTCCTATTATTTTGGATTAATATTATTGTATAATTTCTATATCAGAAATTTATCTTCTAGATGTATACTTATTTTCCCTATTTAATACAAAAGAGTATCATGCTCCTAGAATTATGACACTAAGGGCTCATGAGTTCTCAATATTCCTCACCAGACCTTCTTTCTCTTTAGTAGAATTTATTTAAATAATAAATCATAAATAATTAGTAAATATTATTCTAAAATTATTTTGTAAAATCTATAATAATATTATGATATTACCCTTACATAAATATATACCATTTAAATATACCTCATGATTTTAAAATTATTAAATTTTATTTTCATTTCAGTCAAAACACATATATTAATATTTTAGAAAGGATGAAATTATTTTTATATTTTATTATTTATGTTATGAATTTATTTAAATTATTAAAAATATACAAGTTTGTGTAATTTTTAATCATTTACACATGGATGTCCTATATATGGAATGGTTCTAATCTCAACCACATATAATACTACTTTGGATGGTTTTAAATACATATATATGTACATTATGATCAATATATGGTAATGAAGTTTGGTTCATGAGTTTCTGTGAAATCACATCATGTGACACTGATCAAATTTATTCAGATTATTTATTCTACATTTTTTTATTTCATCTGAGTTTCATCATGATATTGTTAGAATATTAATTTTTTATTCTCATGTTTTCAAAAAGTAAGATTCTTATTATTCTCATTCAAATGAAATGATAATTAATTTGGATGTCATAATATTACTTTATTTCTTTTTTTAATTTTCCTAAAATCATAAATTTCATAAGAATCAGGAAACAGTATGAAAATATTAGGTTCATAGAAAATATTTCATATGGATAATGGATCTCTAAATATCAAATGAAATTTACATTCCTTTTTGAGTTCTCTACTTCAGATAAAGTCATATGAGATGGAAAACTTCTATATATCTTCTTGTATAATTTAGGTGGGCCACTAGATACTCGAACATAGGGAAATTTTTACTTAGAATACCCTGACTCTGCATCTGTATTATGATTACAAAGCACACTAGTTTTCTCGAACCAATGTGCATTGATCATTATAATTCATTTTTACATTTACATATCCTATACATTTCTTTGGATACCTTTACATAACATTCATATATATAGACTTATATATATAAATTTTACAATTTGACATATAAAATCAACGGACAATCCTAATCAGTCCTGTGACCAAAAAATTACATCAAGTGTTTTTAATATTACTATATAATCATATATACCATTATCTTGATGTTCTGGTATCCAAAAATCATAATGTATTTTAACATTTTCTTAAGACACTATAATTGAGTTCTTCAAGATAAATCCTAAATACATATATGATATTATCATATAATAACATCTAAATGAACTCATGTAATGGATGGTGTGACAATAATGTCATAAAATTCTGACTCATGAATCTATAATAATCATCCAAGCATCACAGTCACATTATTATACCAAAAAAGAGTACTAAGTAGTTAAAAAAATAAAATTAATTATTTGGAACATCATGGGTGATGAATAATTAGTCACATGAATCATGATTCTAGAAACATATTCCCTATTAACAATGTTATAACTAACATATTTTATTAGATTTTTATTTACTTTTATATCCCATGTTGGATGTCTGTCAATGACATGAATACTGATTCAGTATACCAAATAATAACAAATAATTTGATTATTTTCATTTATTTAAATGAATTTATTAAAAAAGTAATTTTTTATAATTATTTTATTTATTTATATTAAATTATTTTATCTATATAAATTATATATTATTTACAAGACATTTAAAATAAAAGGAAATGTTTTACTTCTCTCTTTTTTTTAAAATAAAATTATTATTTATATTTAATTATAAAAACATTTAAAAAAAATTTATTATTTAAAAGTAATATTTTAATATTCATTTATTATATTTTTTATTTATATTTATCAAAAAATATATAACTAAATGAAAAAATTATGTTTGAAAATTTAAAATCCTGAATTAAGAAAAATTATTCTTCTACTACATACACTATTTTAATAAAAACAAATACTGAAGGATATAAATTTACTTGAGAGAAACAAGAGTTATTTAAATTAGATTATCTATTTACTAATAAAATTCAGTTCAGATAAAATAATTCAAAAAATTTATTATTAGAGCGTAGAATAAAATAAAATAAAAATTAATAAATAATTTCATTTTTGGTTATCAAATATATATTCGACCATATTAATAATTTGTTGAGTAAATACCTAAATTTATACTATAAAATTATTAAAAATAAATAAATATAAATTGTAAAAATTTGATATAAATTAAAATAATAATTTTACATCATATAATACAAACAATCATTAATGAATAAAAATTCCTTATAGAAATTTGTTCATGTCATGTATAGTATAAAATGATCCAAATGAAATGAAACACAATATTGATACCCACAAGGGTGGTTTTTATAATTCAAATATTAATAAATCCTCTCACACAAGGATCCATGATACCAATTTACCTAAAAATTTGAATGCTTATGTTTGATTAAATCACTTGTTCTGTATAATGATCGATATCCTTAATACGAACTACTATACCGCATAATAATTATTCTTTGATTCCAGTATTTGTGAAAAATGAAAATTAGATTCGTACCATTGAATATTTGGGTAAAAAATAATTAATATCATATATATTTTTTATATATGGATCACTAGAATATTATTCATGAAATTATTGTTAATGATTTCCAGAATTAAATTATATAATATACCTAAATTCAATTTCACTATAATAATAATGTAGTCTTTGTAAATAAACTAGACAAATTTATTTTTTGATTATTAAAAAAATTATTCACGTTAAAAAACAAAAAAAATAAATTGAAATATTTTGATTATTAAGAAACATATCAATTATTTCCCAACTACAACCATTTATAAGCTTTCACATAAGATAAGAGTAACCACGATGCCCTTGTCATTTAGGCCTTGGGTTAGTGACTATAATTGATTGTATAAATAAATTGTATGGGGGAATTACTAATATATAATCATAGTAAATTTCTGAATGCTCTTATAAGTATGTTCATGGGTCTCTCAAACTCAAATAGATTGTATGCGAGAATGATATAACAATACTAAATGATCTAGAATCAGTTAATGAAACAAAATTCACAGAAAATCATAAACCAACACCAAATCTAGAACTAAGAATAATTCACACAGTCCCATACAAAAAGTTCCCATATCCACCACCACATCACAAAATATTACCTTCACAAACAAATAATTTTATTTTAATGTAACCATGTATGAAATCAACCTCAAGACATCTCCCCTTCATGTACATCCCCCACATTGAACTTTATATCATCCTCTACCCCTTTATAACAAAAACCAAGTCATCACTATCATTGTAGGATATAATCAACACACTTGGAATCAACCAAATATTGCCAAACAATGTGTAACCCAATCGTATATTATTATCACAACTCTACGACCTACATTGGTGGAATATATCATATATATATTACTTCAATCAATTAAATACCATATGAAATTTGAGTACATTAATCCAATAAATACAATAATTTTCCACCACATCATTCCAATACCCAATAAATTTTCCCAAAACCACTTCCAAACCATCATAAAATCATTATAAGAACAACATATTTATGGGCAACATTCCACATCGAAGAAAACATCATCAATATCAAATAAAATCCCAACAAAAAGAAACTACATAAATAAAAAATTATCTTTTCTACATCCATCTCATCCCACTAATTATGATTATTATCCCTATTATAATCATTGTACCACTCATTCATCAATTTTAATATATTAATTAATAAATTATCTATTTCTAAAAATTAATTTATAAATTATATAACATTTATTATAGAGATATGAAAAAATTTCTATTATAAATAATTAATCAAATGTTTATTACTATTTACTATAATTTTCACTCCATAAACATTCTTTAAATTACACCTATGTAATATTTCACATATAATTAATATTAATTCATTTCATTAATGTTTCCAGAATCCATCAATCACCATGTTATTAATTGAGTCATTTAGATTACACCAGACACCATTATCATGTTATTTTCACATTTATCCCATGTTATAATACCATTTTTAAAATCATAAACTAGTTATAAAATATTTATGAACACATAAATTCCTCTTTCCCCAACACCATAAAATTCATTATTTATTTAACATATCATATTTTCATTATTAATTATATATTTCCACTATAAAATTCAATTTTTAATAACCATTATTATTTCATTAAATCATTATACATATTTATTGAAAAAATATAAGAACCCCACAACACTCCTTTACATGATTTCAAAGATATTAAATAATTAAAATGTATTGAATAAAAAAATAAATGTATTAAAACCCTCATATTATAGTTTCTATAATTTCCCTTTTTTATTATCTTTATATAATTATCATTGATTTATAATGATATGGTTATCTATTAATTTCAAAAACAAAAAATTCAAAACTTTTAGAATCAATAATTAAAATTTAACTTATAAAATATTACCTATAATAATAAAGGAAATTCATATACTTTTCCATTATAAGTTAAACTTATTTGTTCAATAATTTTCTATTAATTCCATTCTTAATAAAATTGTTATTCTTGTATGTGCATCAATTTTCTAATAAAAATAAATCACCAATGTGTACATATCAAATTAGATAAATGAATAATATGATGATTTATTTGGAATGGATTAAAATAGGTTAATAATGCACATATATATGTGATGATAGAACATGGGTATGTAAATAACCTTCATTAGCATATATATTAGAACCATATTGAAATACTATAGAATAATATTAAAATCACTAGCCTAAACCCCATATAATTTACCAAAAAACCTAATACACTATTACCCCTCATCACAACCAAATAAAACCTGATGCATATCTCTTATGTGATCAATAAAAAAAGGGATAATGATGAATAAGAAGGATGAAACTCACCTACATTCACAAGGAATGAATCTCATCATGTGATTGAAATTTTTTTGATCTAAGGGTTCCTAAAAGGCATCTAAAATAAAAAATGTTATCTTATAATGCTTATTGAGGAGATGAAAATTTAATGAATAATACATAATTTTGAATTTATAAAAGACCAGAAAAAACTATGCATCGATAGGATATACCACAGTTATTCAAATATAGTGATAATTACATTCAATTTCTGAAAATATTATCGTGATCTATTATATCAATCATTATTAAATTATTTTTGAACATATTTAACTCTACACAAATGTAAAAAATAGTTCACAGAAAAATATCCACACTCTGGCATCACCCAAAATTGAAACATTAAAATCCAACCTGAAAACACCCCCATAGAAACATGTCTAATGTGACGTGATTATATAAACTACAATGCATCCCTCTAATAAAACCAAGCCCACATGTCATGGGACATATAGAAAAACATTAACCTGTATTCCACAACTAATTTTTTATCTCCAAAAAAATATATCTTCCTAAAATAAAATCCAATATCCTTCAACACTAAAAATATATGAAATAAAAGTCTTTAATGTTTTGGTTAATTACATTAAGTAGCTGTAAAATAACTCAAATCCCTAAAATTAAAAACTAAATTCGATAATGAATAAACTAAATAAAATCTTTAAAAGGGGTTCCAACTTCGAAAGTGGAAAAAATGGACAGTTATTTCCCTTTGTGATGGGTATGGAACCCTGCCACTAATAAAAAGAGATCATAGAATGCCTGAGATACCCCAGATACTCATTTCAAACATAAACAAAAACATTGAATGAAATTTGGAGTAACATTGTCCACTTAATATCATTATAGACACCTCATGATATACTCTTTTTTGTACAACCATAGATTGAATTGGATAACTCATAAAAATTACTCTAACCATTTATACACATTTTTTGGAATGAAATTAATTTTATGGATTAAAAAAAGTACATTAAATTTCAAAAAATATTTCCATTAAAAATTATTCATTCAAATAAATTCCATGTTTCTATGTGAATAGAGTAGGATCACCCATTTAATACTTTATCACAAACACTCTCATGATAATTGAGAAACATATTGAATAATATTGTATTCATGTATATAGTTCACTAAAAAATTAAACCATAAACATATGATCTCATCAGGTATTGGAAATCATGTTCCTGTAAATACTGAGAAACTAATATTTATTTTTTCATTTTGAAAATTTCCTCACTATCTTGTTCAAAAAACCTATTGTCCTACAAATCAGAACATTTATCAAAAATATCTCAAAAAATTTTGAAGGACCATAATTGAGATTACAAATCCTACATATATAAACCCCTATGAAATTTAATCAATCTATTAGTACCTCCCAATACCTGAAATGAAATGGAATTATAAACAACTAAAATTTTGTTCTCAATAAAGAATAAAAATAATTTGTCCATTATCAATCATTATGTAAAAAAATGAGATAAAAAATTAATCAAATATAAAAAATTATTACCAGATTTATGAAAATAGTTTCCCATATAAAATCACCAAAATATTTTTAATATAATCAATGATGCAAACTCAGGATAATAAGTCATTCATCAAAAATTATAGAAATTATCCCCATGAAATATCATATGTGTCACCACACATTGAATCCCACTATCATCATTCCACATTGTAGAAAAATCCAACCGAAAACATAACACACATTTAACAAATTTTATCTTCCATCTAATGGAAACCTAAACTTCTTCTAATTAATCATTCACATTTGGGTTGGTGGATCTATACAAAAACATTGTTACCTATAACAGTTGAAATTATGAAAATTGATATACTCATGATACCTCTTTTATTATTAAATAATCAACACATCAGTGATTAATTAATAAAACATGTTTTAATATAATAATATTATGAATTGTATAAAAACATAAAATACATCAATCTTGATTTGGAAAATCAATATTTTAAAAGGAAACAAATTTACCCATTTACACCACTTCTTATTCAACCAACCCATATAAAATTATGAATAGCTACATCACCATACCCCATTAAACACAATATCCAAAAACATTTATCACAAAACCCAAAACACCTCAAACTAACCATTAAAGTAGCATACTATAGTCAGATCCCATCCCCACTTAAATCTCCAAAAAACACCACATCGATCAATCCCATCATATAACTAGACTATTAAGAACTACTAGAACAATAAAAAAACCACAAACATACATTTAAATTTGGAAAACCCCTAGTTTATATTTCATATCAAAGACTTAACCATAAATTATAACTTGAATCCACATTCACACTTGTCTCAATAAATGGAACATAACCAATTACAACCAACTGAGGAAAAAAACCAATCACCCATTTTATTTTTCTTCCAAAAAATAATTAATTATTTGCAATGAGATCATTATTAATAAATTTTATATATTAAAAAAAATATCATTGAAAAAATTAAATTACTAACAATTTATGAATGTTTTTTTAGTTAATATAATATCAATAAAAAACAGAGTCAATGTATAATGAATCCACATAGAAATAATCACCTCATAGTGCCCAACATTTTGAACATTAATTTAAAATTTTGGAATAGTATTTTCAAAAAATATATAAACACCTTATTTATTCCAGTCATAATGTATTACATATTTGAGAACAATATATTTCCATAAATGAATTTCATATAAATCATTATATTTTTCTGATTGATAATATCATAATGAAATTTATTCATATAATATATCAAGATCATCACAACCATTATTTTCATGTTTAATTCTTTATATTTTCCAAGTAACATTATAAAATCATAAATACACCCATTAAATATGGATTCTTATTTTATAATGAGAAATGTAATTTTACTTCTATATTTGTGTCCTTCTCAGTAATCATATAGATGTCTTGGGTGAAAATTTTTTAGTTCATTAATAATGAATCACACAAACATTAATTTATTATAGACATGATTCGCATAATAATAAATCCAAAAAATATCCTCCCACTTAACCATCTAAATTTAATAAACTACTACATCCATGGAAATCATAGTTTTACATTTAACTCATAAACATTAAATATTAAAAACATTACCCAAGGATCAAAATAAGTTATAATTATATTTCTTCAAAAACTATCATATCATAATAACAAGTTACTAATCATACATTTCATATATAAACAATTATTGAAATTAAAAAATATATATTACATGAAGTCCCAAATTTAAAAATATAACATATCATGTTATAAGTATATCTTTTTCACCACAAAATTTCTAGAAATAATGGTAATTCTTATCATGGATAAAGAAAATATGATGATCCAACCAATATTGAATCAATTTAGTCGAAACTAATTTTACAATGAATGTCAAAATTGTTTATTTGATACAACACAAAAAAATTATTCATTATATAATGAAAATTATAAAAATCATGGAAATAGGTAATTATTTTACACACATTAATGTGGAAATTAAAATAAATTTTAGATAAACAAATTTTTAGAATCTATGAGAACAATTAAATAAATAATCAAATATGATTTATTTGAATTATTCATTTTTTATGACTATTTTTAAAATCAAATCAAGGATATGTAATTTGTTTAGAAATATAATGATAAATTATCAATGACTAAATCATATAAGGATAATCATTGAATGAATTATTAGACCCCTTATTAAAATTCCAATACAACTAACACTCCTGACACATATACCTCCCTATGATTTCTACCTAGAATGAAATTCATGTTCATCTAAACATTTCAGTATATTTTTAATGTTAACAAATCATATAGGAGGGTAACCAAAATATAAATATTGTACCCAGTATTCCTTTTTCAACATAACATGTTAGGATATAGTTTGAATTTTTCCATACTAATCACATGAATTTATAACTTATTTCAGACACCGTACTACAACCCAAGTCTCAAACACAATTTATGATACATAAATTTCATGATCCACCATGTTAGAAATATCTATTGGCCTACAATAATGGTGATAATGATCCAAAATCCCTGAATACAATATGAACATGGAAGGACAATAGTAACAAGGGTTTAAAAAACATTTATGGGAATCATTTCCATTATATATTCAAATGAATAATAAAATGAATAACCAATCAAAGCAAACTAATTTTATATTCCATAAAGAAAAATCACATAACCCAACTAGTAATTATATTCTAAATGGTCAATATCAAAATGGGAATTCATTAATGTTCATTAAAACTCGAATATATATACTAACTCCATTGATTCTCTAAAAACATTAGTTCGAATCCCCATATATGAATCCGAAAAATAAAATGAAATATATTATGGGGTATGAACTTTAGAGTATATAAGGACATAATATATCTTAAAAATCATCTTTTTTTCTAATAAATATGAAATTCTAAGAATTTCCCACATATACCAATTAATTAACAACCATATATTTAAACTAAAATAAAAAATATGATGTATAATAAACATTATCATCATATGACATCCCATAAAATAATTTACTTCATTTCTTAAAAAATCCTCACCCACTATCAGAAATTGGTAACCAACTAATTTCATCATCCTTACTTAAGAGTTATCCTAAATGACACAAGCATTATCAATCACCATGAATCATGGTATTTAAAACATCCAATGCATATTTCTTAATATTTCATGGGGTTCTCTAAGTCAATCTGTTAGTGTGTTAGATGGGAAAATACATGATAACTATCTAGGGATTTGAGTACAAAATAAATATATAGAATATCATAAAATATAACACATCACAAAACCAACCAAGATTGATTTATTCACATATATCAACACCGCATATCCCAAAAAAATCGCCGAAAATCAATAATTCTGAAAAGACATCAATAGGGTAAAATATTCATAATGGGTATTAATCTCCTTCCGTATTATTCTAGGTAAAATCAACACTCATAAAATCATATCCAAGAACACATCATTATAATTACACACACATCATCACCGTCACAAATTGGTTTCATCTATGTATTGTGTGTTAGACTCATACCATCACCATACCATCATCATCCCCCATAATGTATCATAATCACCATTAGATTAATGATTTGGATTGTATATTACATACTTATAAAAAAAATACATTGCATCCCATGTGAACTTTCATATTTGCTTCCATCACATCCAATAAGGTTCTATCAAATAATTCCAAATTCCACATTATCTTCATATATTAACATCCAAAATATCATAAATGTACCATAATTTCGAAAAATTGATTCAAAACATTCCACAAGAAAAACAAAATTATCTATATCGTAACAAAATATATGGAAAAGAAACAAAATAAAAATAAACATCTATTTTATACATAATTCTAATCACATAAATTTCAATTGAAAAAGTTATTGTATTTATTACGAAATTCATTATCCTATTACTATCTAATCATCATTATATCTATTGTCTCCTTAATTCAAGTCATGTTCATCAATTTTGATCAATTGTTTTTTCAATATAACACTACAAAATGAAATAATAATCATAAATGCTATATTTTATTAATACACTCCATTATGATCTCACAATAACCACTTATTAATTGAATTCATTTATATATTAATAAGGAAACAAATAATATAACATTCATTGATTTATTAACTTTTCATAATTTATATTAAACCAATCACATAAAAATGTTATTTCTATTTGTATAAACATTTTAATCATGTAAACCCATTTAATAAAAATTAAGAGAAGTAATGAAAAATTAAATATTTCCACCTCTAATTATTCATCATAATTTCATTCAATAATTTTTTATAGATCATACTATAATTATTAATTCCATATTTCAATTTCCTAAATTAATTACTTGTTATCATTAATTTTTCATAAATGTTTTAGGTATAGTTGATGAAAAAATATCCATAAACATTAAAAACTACCTTACCTAGAAGGTGAATCTAACATCAATTAAATCTTCAAGGATAAATGATTTACCACAACACTACAAAATTATTATTGTTTCTTGAATATATATTTTTTTTACCTTCATTTAATCATTATTTAGTTATAATACCGATATGGTTGTATGATGACATCAATATAATTAAATCCACATTAACAAGAATCAATAACTATGAAATAACACATAAAAATTTAAAAATAATCCACCATGAAAATTAAACCCTCTTTTCATTGTAATTTATACTTATATAGTTTATCATATTCATTTTAGTTCATAAATTATTAAAAAATAATTCCCAGATTTTAATCCCTTCCCCCATTAACAAAGATAAATCATAAGTCTATATTAATCAATTTTGAAGAGGATCATGACTATACATTTAGAAGGGATAATAATATGTTGAACATGAATATATAACAAAATATATAATATTAGTTAAAATACCTGACCAAACAAATAATTCAGATATTCTAAGTTGTCATGGAGAAAACAAGGATAACCATAATTATGAACTGGATGAAGAAAACCAGAAACAAACCATTACAATAGTGGTCCCCAAAAAACCAAATTAATCCCACTATACATCCCATTAATGATAAATTAACATGGAGATATATATGAGTTATAAGGAATTAAATGACCCTGTATCACATGGAATAAAACCAAGTAGGGTTATAGATAATGGAAACTATATGGTTTCCCCAAGGCCTCCAAACTTTCACCTAAAATCCATGAATGTTTTATGGTAAATCTATTAATATATATATTCAACATTAATACTAATAATATATTTAATTTTGAAAAAACCATACTATAATTCAATATAAATTCTTAAATCCATGAAGATTATATTTCCAAAAAATTCTAAAAAATTACATAATCTTCCACCAAACTCAATCCGCATTTAATGATCACAAAAATAGTTTATCTCAGAATAAATGAAAAATTTATTGATATTTCACTGCCACTATGATAGTGTAACCCAAAATATAACCACTATAATATATCATTTAGAATATAACACCTCTATTAAATTATGATATTCCTAACTAAATAAAACCTCATTACTCTAACAAGACACTAATTCGAAAACTTGGATGGACACAAGATACACTACCTTCCCTAGATGAGTTTCCATGTCAAATAGTATGTATCTCTATTAATTATTTTTTGATATCCTATAGTAGCTAAAATACATAATGAAATGGGATACGATATTCATGGATATAAAGAAAATTTTCATCACCTAACAATAATTGGGTATATCATAATACTCCATCCCTAGGTATGTCATTTTATTTTGATTCATTATCAGAAATATGTACACAGATCATTTTTATATGGTCAAATTGGTTGTATTTTATGAAAACCCAAAATGATACGAGTATTTATAAATAATTTCTTTATGAATCATTTTCAAGTATATTAATGTTTTTGATATAAAGAATTATATCTTTATTAAATAATATCTTATATAAAATATCATTCTAATCAATTATTTTGTCAAATATATTTATAACGATTTTATAATGGATAAATTTTTTTTTGATAATTATATGTTTATATTTAAATGAAAATTTTTATTCATAAAATATATATTTTTTTCAAATTTAGTTTAAAATGATTTTAATATAGGAAGATGATATCATTTTTATTTTTGGAAGAATGAAAATAAATCTTGTATCTTTTTTTAAAAAATTAAGTCCAATAATAATTATTTAAAATGTATAATAATTGATACATTATAGGACTATGACCCTTATATATGTATATGGAGAAAATTTGTTGTATTTGGTTAGAATATTAGTATACAAATCCCTCAATAGTGAAATGATAAAAATATTACTACAGATTTATATTTTCCATTACTTTTTATGTTTATTATATTTATATCCAGTATATTTGATTCTAACACATATAATTGCTTTCTTATAATTATAAATGAATTCTAAAATACCAAAATATTACATTAAATATAACCATATTTAATAATAAAGTGTTCCCATCAGATGGATAAATTATTCTAATAATAAATATTATCAATTGAATTTATATTGAAATGGTTCATATATTTGATGTAATATATTAAGAATGTATCAAGTATCGTTGTCAAATATAAATCAAAATATCATTTCATATTCTAAATGTAATGTTAAATATATATATATATACAATGTTGTTATGAAATATATTTTTAAACACATTTCATAATATTATAGATGATGAAATGAAATAATTTTTTTATTACTGTGTTTTTTAACTTATTATAATAAGTAAAATAAATTTATTGAAGAATTAGTTTCACTCATTAAACTATTTCAGTGAATAATATTCATCATTGAAAATTTATTATTTAGGGGATTATTGGATTTAGTTACTATTAATTACATGTATCAATAATTATTATATATTTATTATTATTGATCATATATGTAGATTTTGTTGAATATAACATGGTATCAAATGATGTTTTATTTGATAAATGGAATCGTTATGAATTAAAAGTTCTGGTTACCATTCTATTAATATCGTATACTCAATGGGTCTGTTGTGAGATATTTATAATTTAATATCTATTGATATTATTAATATATATAAAATATATATATATATATTATAGAAGGGAGTGGATGTACAAAATCAGTGATCCTAGTCATTGTGCACATATTTAATATTTGAGCATTTTTAAATATCGAGCTATATAATAAATTATAAATGAACTGAGTATTTATATAGTGGGAAGTCATATAATCATTGATTTATAACAAAACACATTTCTTATTAGATACTATTACAATGAAAAAAATATATGATCAGAGAAAACCTGTAATGTATAAAAACATTATTGAATCATACTTATTGATGATGATGATGGCGTGTTTTTATAAGAGAGATTATTATTTATTATTTAAAATATTATTGGATGAGTTTCAAAAAAATATTTTAAATATGAATTTGATATGATAATGTTTTATTTAGTTAAATACCAATGAAATTAAAATTAAAACTATTTGAATATAATAAAATTATTAAATAATATAATTGTATACGACGTTACAACAATAACAAAAATGTAAATTATATATATATATATATGTCTATAAAATATTAAACCAATTCAAAAATTGGTAAACATTAAGGTACTATACAGTATAGAATAATTATCAAGAATAGAAAATTTGTGTGAAAGAGTATGAGAATAATATATGGAATATATGAATTTTAAAATAATATTAGAAAAAAAAGGCATGTTATAAAAAAATAGCGAGTAATTTCGTTTGATGATTATTATATTTATATTATAAATTTTATTAACCAAATCCATATTGGTAATTATTTTGGGTAGTGGAAATACTTTTTGGATAATTTTTTCATTGGTATGTTAAAGGCTAAATTGATCAATTATCTAAAGTAACTGATTAGATATGATGAATATTATGTTGTAAATTGATTAGTATTTATAGGATTGATTAAGTAGTATTAGTTGAGTATTTCAAAACAATATATAGTTACCATTACTAAAAATAATTAAAATTTGATCATTAATAATATAATAAATTTTAATGTGTCATTAATGGAATAGATAATTTTAGTGAGAAAAAATAATATAATTAAATTGTGAAATTTATGAAAATGTATGAAACTATTAAACATTATGTTCTAAACATGTCATATGTGGACCATTTATTATATTATCTAATGTTTGTAAGATCACTTGGGATTTTCTATAATGAAATAAGTGATGAAATTTATCAATTTTGGATGTAACAATATCATATAATATAGAAGTCCATGATAAAATAAAACACAAAGGGATAAATGTTATTTGAGTCACTTATATAAAATAGAACCATTTCATATAACACTCTTTGGTGTATATAGATATTTTAATGGTTTACATGTGTAGAATTTAATTTCATAATAATATTCACTTATTAATTTTATAAAATTTTCTTCAGTAATTATAAATTGATATTTGGTTTGATTTTATTTTTTTAACTATGATTTTTAATTCGAAATTATTCTTATTCTTATTATAAGTCTAATATTAAATAATATATTATATATAAAAGTATATAATTTTCTCTTCCCATATAATACTGATGGTTTAAAAGTAAATTAATATTTTATAATAAATATTTAACTATTTCATGAAATAATAATTTTTAAATTACTTTTCGAAATTTATATAATATTTAAATTAATAAATTATATATAATTATTTGTAAAAATTGGATACTATATTTTGAATGAGTTTAAATATATTAGTAAATAGGAAAAATATTTTATTTTTATATAAACTAATTTACCTATGCCAATAGTGAAATATGTAAACGAATAAAAAATATAGTATTGTATATTATATATAAAAATGGTAGTATATATTTATAAAAATTTATAAATATCCTTATAAATGATGTATTTATTACCATATTTTAAATTGTAAATATTTCATTCAAAATCCATGAATAATTATGTCCATTTTCCATTTTTTAGTATTTATTATTAAAACCATTATTCATTTTAAAAATATAAAAAGTGATCCTACATAGCATGTACTGAATAATCTGAATATTTGATAATAACATTAAAATATATTGAAATAATTTTTTATTTTTTATTTTGAATTTTGTGGGTTCCAATCAATCTATGTCTATAATTCATATAAACAAAAATTCGTAAACAAAATTTTATACTTTATTCTATGTCATAATAAATTCTCATTATATTTCCTTTATTTCCAAATTTTCATCAACATTTAATATAATTAATCACTATAATAACATTAATTATTTTTCATAATTATTTTTGATTACCCAGACACACACCATCAACATATACTAAAACATTTATATTTTAAATAAATTTAGATTGATCAGTTTTAGATCAGTATTGACAAATAAATTTATGTTGTTTTTATAGTAATAAATAACATTGTGGATGATTAATTCAAGGGTAATTATATATATATTGAAGAATTTTCATAGTTAGGAATTTTGATGTTAAAAAATAAGTTAAAATAATATTATAATATTTTTCATGTTTGTCAGAAAATTTCAGAATTAATGAATCACAAACCATCTATTTCAAAAAAATGAACTATTGAATTAAAGGAATGTGATTATTTTTACCCCATTACCATTAATATTTTGGATATGAGGACACATATAAAATGAATGAAACATCCATGAATTTTATGTATATATAAATAAAATTTCTCTCTTAACATATAAGTGAAAAAAGAAATAAATTACCTTAATTCCATTTATCAAATTGTCATAAAATTTATATATTCAATTTTTTTATTAATTTAATTTTTTTATTAACTAAATTAAGATCTATTATAATATAAATTAATGCGGACATTTATTCCATAAATATGGAATCAAAAAATTAAATGTTAATAATTATATTACATTATTAAAGAACATTAAAAATAATAGACTAATTCATTCAATAATATTAAATAATATATAATATAGAAAATAAATTTATATATAAATTCTAGAAGATGGATGTCTGTCGGTTTTTGGTTTCTCATACATTAATTGTCTAAAAAATCCCCTAAATTATATCAAAAAATATTATAAATGAGGTCAGGCTTTTGTGTTATAAATATTGAAAAAAAATTATAATATAATACCTTATTGGAATATATTTTAGTTTATTTGGTGTGTATATTGTTGAATGAGACAATATTGAATTGAAAATTGTAAATTAGATATTGAAAATATTTTTTTTATACAATTCTTTTAACAAAAAATATTAGTGGACATTATGAGAAATTACTTAAATAACTATATATGTAAATACATGAATGGAAAAAGTCATGGATTAAAATCCATGGTCCAAGAAAATTTATTAATAAAAAAGAAAAAAGTAAAATTAAAGGAAAAGGGTACACAACTGGAGATTTTCGAAATATCCATGTGAAATAATATATCATAAAATCTTGCTTTTTGGATTCTTCTAACCATACCCTAGGATCCTCCCTAGAATATAAAATATCTACATCTTTACCATTGTATGGGATATTTATAAGTATAAGTTGGTTATCCTTTCATAATGGTTCATCAATCTCAGCATGAGATTCAGTTCCATTAATGGGATCATGTTTTAATGACTCATCTTGATTTAAGACCATATCAGATGTTCTAAATAAAATTGATTACTTGGAAGTATCCCTATATGTAGGTTTGACATCTAATAATCCAAAAAAAATTCTAAAATGATCAAGAAATAATTCATTTTTAAAATATATATTTGATATTTCAAGGATATAATGCTATGAATTATTTGTTACAAAGTCTGGAGTGGCCTCCTTAGTCATCATCTTCCCCTTACCAACTATATAATCCAATTGCTTAGAATCTATTGTTGTCATGAAAATATTCCCATAATAAAAATATATGGGAACCATAATTAGGCATAGTCTCATCCAATCATTCTATATAAGTTTATTTCACATCACCAATGACCCATTTATCATTAGGTCGAATAAAATGTCGTATAAGGCCTTGGAGGTAGATACATGGGAACCAGTTATCCTATAAGTGACCAGTTATAATACGTCACTTCCCATAGTATATTTCTTAGAATTGTAAGTAACACCCCAAGGTATTAAAAATAAATTTAAATGAATAAAAATTGTTTTATGTATATATGTATAATTATCCCTTAAACATAATTTTTTCACTTGAAATATTTGAATTTCAGAAAGCATTCAACTAAGGTTGTGATTAGTTTGTTATTTGGAGTCTAATAGAACCGACTTGTTTTCTGGTAAATATTAACATACCCTTATGAATAATAATATGAATTTTATCATGATTAAATCATATTATTATTTAATTTTCATTTGTTATAAGATAATGAGATTTTGATTAATTTTCTAAGTGTTGAAAAATGAGTTATAGATTTAGATTTTTTTTCAAAAAATAAATAATTTATTTAGTAATGATATTAATAACATTTAGAAAATTATTTTCAAAAAATTGGGATCATTTTTTAATTCTAGAAATCAATAAATCGTCAATTTGAATTTTTGGGATTTTTCTAAAATTCATGAATTTTTGAGGAATAGTAAAATAAGATAAATTACGATAATTGTTAAATACTTGTTTTATTGCATCATAGATGACATATGGAGGACTTAATCCCACATGGCATGAAATAACATGCCATTATTAAAAAAAATTATTAAATTAATCAACACTATTTATTTTTTTGAGAAAAAATATTTAAATAATGATTAAAATAATGTAAAATTCCTCCTCTCCTCCATTATAAATACCACCCTCATTCCCCTCTTCCTCACACACATCTCAAGAATTAAAAACCTTCTTGGTTCTACCAAATTCACTCCCCAAGTATCTTCCCCATGTAAAATAACTACTAGACTCACCAAAATTCAAAAACCAAAGGCCTTTAGAAGGATCTGAAGGAGAATAGATCAAGAGGTAAGAATCTGCTTCCATTGTCATGTATTTCCATTACTATTCCTTTATTTTATTATAGTATCATTCCCTCTACATATCATGGAGTTATGAAATATCTAGAATATTATACAAAAATTATGTTATCATGTTCATATTAAAAATTCATCATCATTCTTCATCTCCTAGCCCTCTTATTCTAAAAATAAAACATTGTCTGTGATGTGCCCATTTACCAAAATTGTGTATGATGTGTTTTAAATTTGAATTTATTCATTATTAGATGATCATAAAACCATTATAAAGGTTGAAACAAAATTAAAGTGTTTTTTGTGACAGTTTTTATGTTCCATAATGAACATCTATGGAAGACATTAATTTTTATAAGGAATCATGTTCTTGATTTTTGAGGAACAGGAAAAACTGATATAAAAGAATATCATTAATGTTTTATTTAATGAACCATAACCATATATTATTAAAAAGTGATTTATGGCATCATTTTAAATTCTGGAAACACAATAATACCATTTCATTTATCTTATAAAATTTCTTTTCCATATGAAATGAAAATTAAATACAAACTATCCATGGAAATCTTGTAACGAATGCACCAAAAACAATTGAAAGAACAAATAATAATAATAAAAGGTTCAAAAGTGGATATACATTGATCTTATAAGGTATTATAAACATTAATATGTTCAGTAAGATATTAATAAAACTTTTTTAACTGTTATACATGAGGTTTTAACAAATTTTTTGAAAGACAAAGCCAATATAAGAGAATACTTTACCCGATTTCCATTCATTGTGTTATCTTTTTTACTTCATTATTTATGTGGAATTAAAATTTTATACGTGAATAATATTATTTATATAATGTTTAATTATATGTATTTTTATTTTAAATACATATTAAATCATCTCTATTAAGTACCTCTTCAATTATATGATATTTGTAAGTGTATTTTCATTTAAAATCCACTATTAAAATTCATTTTATCAAGATTCAGAAGCAATGTTTTTTTGAAATTATTCATGTTGTATGACTTTGTTATAGTTCTTTGTAATTGATTATGATGATTTTTAAGACCTATATATCCCTCCAATTAATTTTTTATGTGTATTTTGAAGGTTAACTAAAAGGTTACTGCATGTGTAACTGCGAAGGTTACAAAATAAGGTAGTTGTGTGGGTCACATTGTACTGTAGCCATTAAGGTTATAGAATATAAGGTAGCCCAGATGGTTACAAGATTATGTATGTAATTAACCATGATACCTTTATGATTCTATTTATTCTCTATATGTTTTTTGTAAATCTCATGGAAATATCATGTTTCACAATGTTAGTATATATAGGTAACAAGTATGTTGTTTTTAAATGACTTCATGAATTATAAGTATTCATGGACTAATGTTTTATTTAATTATTTTTATATCTATTAATGATCATATTTGAGCTCATCCCATGTTTTTATATTATTTTCAAAGGTTATATGGATGAGTAAGACAAATAAGGAAGCCATGTTAAATGATCTGATGATTTTTGAAAGAAATCATGTTTTATATGAAATGTTTTATATTTTTTAAGAAATGAATAATGTTTTATGGAAAAACAATGTTTTAATATAGAAAATTAGTAATTTATTATTTACCAATTATCTAAAACATTAAAAATGAAATGATCCACAATGTGATAGGAAATGAGTTCTTGACTAAAATCATGATTTTATAATATAATAAGGTTGGGTCCTTGTAGTTGGTATCACAGGATTGATTAGATGACTTTAGGGGTAATGATTATGATAATGGAATACCATTAATGATTGGTACTATATGAATAATTTTAAATGGTGTTGAATTTAATAATTATCACGATTCATCAAGTATGGTATGTTTGTTTAGAATGGTTTTCTATAGACAAGACAGTGAAGATGAAGTGGAAAGGCACCGACTTAATGATATCTTTACAAATCTATAGCCTAGAATTGTAGGGACTGGAAATGAGTAGTTTGTTAACGTAATGTCTCATCAAATATAGTAAATAAATGGTGGTTTCATTGATGGATGATAACAACCAATGATACCCCAAAATAACATGATGATAGTGGAACATTTGATGAGACAACGCCCTCATAATTTTAATGGATCTTCAGACCATGTAACATCTAAAGGTTGTATTAAATTCCATGAAATTATATTAAATGTTATGGGATATAAATATAATCAAAACATAAGTATTTCCATTAATCATATTGAAGGGGAATCTAATCAGTGGTGTTCAATACAAAAAAAAATATCACGGATTGAGAAGAGATTGATTCCTTAGAGTGGGATGAATTTAAATGTCTTTTCATTCAATAATATTTTCATAAGGGGGTGAGAATTATCATAGTGAATAAATTTGATGAATTAATGAAAAATTAGGAATATTAAATGGTTATGTATGATGAAAACTCCATCCAACTAGAGAGGTATGCTCCAAGTAATATTGTGGATCTGGATTGCAAAGTCATCCATTTTTACTCAGGATGAAATTGAAGGTATTGAAGGGAATTGACCACCCATGAATTCAAATGTTATGAGAATAATGTCTAATGTGATGAGATGGTAGAGTTGGAGTTTTCTGATTATTACATGTTCTTAAACTATAAGGAGAATAATATTTCTAGATGGAAATCAATGGGTAAGAATCTGTCAAAGAAATCTGATGGTAAGAAATTCTAGTTTCCAGTTTATGAATAGTGTGGCAAAAATCACCATGGGGAATACCTTCACAAAATTGGAAATTATTATTGATGTGTTATTTTTGGAAATAGGTCACAAGATTTTATTGAATTTGATCCTAATAATCATCTTGATTGGAATAATGTAAAGTGTTTTAGATGTGGTGAGATAAGTCATTATTCAAATTCATACCCAAAAGGAGTTCAGAATGATTCAAATAATCCACTCTATAAGTAGAAAGCTATAATAAGATCCTTTCTGACTATATCTATAAACGTTGGGCCATCCTTTGATGTTGTATCTGGTACCATGATTTTTTAATGATATTTTTATAATGTTTTTTTTTTATATGAGGTCAACACATTCCTTTATTTCAGAGGAATTTTATAGTAAATTGGAAGTATCCCCTCAATAAATTAGGCATGAACTTTTTTTAAAAAAACAGGAATGAAATATTATATAAAAGAGGAATTATAAGAATCATTTTATTGATGTCTAGGTAAATACATTACATGAAATAGTTTCTTTTTCCCTTAGCAGTTTTTTTTGTCACTCTCGAAATAGATTGGCTTTCTATTTATCATGATAAGATTGATGGTAGATCTAAATATTATTTTTTCAGAAATAGTTTAATTTTTAATAAATTAATGAAACGTATAATTGATAATGTATCATAAAGCTGAGAAAATATTTAAATATGGAAATAAATGTTATAACTTTTATTTTTTTGAAATGAAGGGAACTATTTAGATTAATGAAGTGTCAGTTGTAAATGAATATCATGATGTTTTTTCTAATGAGTTACCTAGTCTCCTACCTGATCCGGATTCAAATTCACAATTGAGTTAGATCTTGATTATAATCCAATTTCAAACCCCCAGCCCTAATATCTGAAATGTATTTTATTTAACAGAAAAATCAGTTGTAGGAGATTCTTGATAATGGATTCATTTGTCCTAGCACTTCACCATTGGGTTCTCCTATTTTTTATTAAAAATAAATATAATTCCATGAGACATTCCATTAATTATAGATGCATGAATAATATCACTGTTAAAAACAAGTATCCTTTACCACATATCGATTACTTTTTTGATCTCCTCTATGGAGATTAGTACTTTTACAATATTTATCTGAAATCCAGATACCATCAGCTAAAGTTGAAGGGTGATGACCTCTCGAAAATAGATTTTCATACTAGATATGGGAAATATGAATGTTTTTTATGATTTTTTAGGTCAACTAATTCACATTATTTATTCATGAATATTAGCAATAGAATATTTCATGAGTTGGTTGATAAATATTTGATGGTTTTTATTAATGAAATTCAGGTATTTATATAGAACAAAGGGGAGTATGAAATACCACAAAGCATTATTTTTCAAACCACAATGGAAAAGAAATTGTATTGAATATTCCGAAAGTATTATTTTTTGTGGAAAAAATTTTACATTCATAGGGACATTTTAAATAAGGATTGAATTATAGTTGTTCCTACCAAAACAAAAGTCATTGATAGATGTCAATGACCTTCTAATGTTACAAAGATTCGTATTTTTATTGGAATAGTAGGTTATTGATGATTTTTTGTTAAAATCTTTGCAAAGTTATCTAGGCCGCAATCTACGTTAATGTGAAAAAGAGATAAATTTATTTGGACAGAAAAATGTGATGTTTGTATTCAGGAACTGAAGAAGAGATTTGTGAATGATTTAGTTTTGGAAATACCTTCCCGAAATGGATTGTTTTTCATTGACATTGATGCTTCACTAAAGGGACATAGAAGTTTTCAGAAGTCAAATGATCATGTAATTTCATATGCTTTAAGGAAAATAAAAATTCATGAGTTAAATTATCCCTCCATTGACTTGGAAATAGTATATATGGATTTTTTCTTTTAAAATTTGGAGGCATCATTTTTTAGGATAAAAATTTGAATATATAATTACTATAAAATAAAGATTTATGTATTCACTTAGAATAAATTAACCATGAGGCATAGAAAATGGTTTAAACTAATAAGGTAATATGATTTCATGATCAATTAACACTCAAGAAAAGTAGACAGAGTTGATGATGGCTTGAGTCAAAATCATCATGCATCATTAACCATATTACATTTATAACCTGATCACATGATTGATTATTTTATGAGTTTTGGATTAGAAGTTATTGGATTAGAAAATAAAACTATTTTGTTCCATGTTTCAGCACAATCATTGTTATAAAAAAAATTAAGCAAATGCCAAAAGAAGACCGTGAGCTACAAAAAAGTTAGAATTCATTAAAATGGGTATGTTTATAGAATTTAACCATAAAAAAGATTTTGTTTTATGATTTGATAAAAGGTTTTTTGTGCATTGTGATTCCATGTGAACGAATGTAATTTTGTGTGGAGATCATAGTTCTCATTTTCAGTTCATCCTGGATGTAATAACATGTACAAAGACCATCATGAATATTATTAGTCGGGTTGAATGGAAAGGGATATTCAAAAGTTTACTGTGAAATTCTTGACATAAAAACATGTTGAATAAAAGAGGGAGTGAAAAATGATAATGCTTCACCCACGTTTAATGCTAGATTGTAAATGAGAGAATATATCTAGAGTCTTAAAGGTGGAAATACCTAAGACTTATCAAGGTAACAATGTGATTTGGGATACTGTTGATTGGCAGAAATAATATTCTCATTTTCTTTTTATTCGAGATACAAGGTCTTTGGATCAGCTTTCTTGATTGTACATCAAATATATTTTTAGGATACATGAATTTCCCCTTTATATTGTATATGAATGGGATCCCAATATCCCTTATAACTATTAGAAGGGACTTTAGAAGACCATGGGTATATAATTAAATTTCCATAAATTTTTTCATCTTTAATTAGATCGTAAGCCAAAATGAACTATTAAAACATTGGGGGATATGTATTGATATTGTTAAATGGACTACCAGGGAAGGTGGGATCAACATATTTCATTATATTTTTATTCTTATAATAAAAGTTTTCATTCTAGTTTAGATATGGACCCTTTTGAATAATTGTATGTGAAGGGGTGTGGATCTCAAATTTTTTAAGATGAAGTCAGGGAAATGATGTTTGTGGGACTAGAGTTAGGGGAAAAAGTGGCTACGAATGTGAAGATGAACTCGAAACACACGAGGATAGCCTAGAGCAGGAAGAAATGTTATACAGACAATATAAGGATAGACATTTCTTTTGAGGTAGATGATCATGTAATTCTAAGAATCTCACCATGGAAAGATGTGATGTGTTTTGGTTAGAAAGGAAAGTTAATCCAATAGTTCATTGGACCTTATGAAATCCTGGTTAATGATGGACCAGTTTCCTACCATTTATATTTTCCTTCGAGCTTATCTTAGGTACAAGATGTTTTCATGTTTTTTATTGAGAATGTATGTGCCAGATTAAACTACTATTTTGAGACCAGAAGCAGGCCAGTTGGAAGAGAATCATTCATGTAAAGAGAAGCAATTAATGATTCTTGATTGAATGGAACAAGTATTGTGGAATAAGGTAATCCACTAGGTAATGGTTTTGTGGATGAACCACATGATTGAATAATCATCATTGGAATCTGAAAATGCTATAATGGAAAGTTACCCCCACTAGTTTAACAAATAAATAAAATTGAAAGGATGAAATTTCTAGATGATTGTGATAAAGTAACACCCCCACGGATTTAAAAATAAATTTAAATGCAGGAAAATTATCTTTATTAAGATATTTATAATTTTCCATTAATCATAATTTTTCCACTTCTATGATTTAAATTTCAAAAATAGTCACCTACAGTGGGGAGCAGTAAGTTATTAGAAATCTAATAGAACCAACATTATTTATTGGTGAATTCTAACATACACTTATGAATAGTAATATTAATATTAATATGACCCTTATTAATAGTAAAAATAATTATTTTTTTTCCAAAGGTTATTAGATAATGAGACATAGATTATTTTTTCATGTTGTTAAAAAATGATTTCTAAATTATAAATTGTTATTTTTGAATAAATTATGATTTCATATAAAATTTAGATTAATAATATTTAGAAATTTTTTTTCAAAAATGGATTTCATTTTTTAAATCATCTTCTCATAAAATGGTTCATGGGGATTTTTATATTTTTCTGAAATTCGTGAATTTTTTATGAATTGTAAAATACGATAAATTATAATAATTTATAAATACTTATTTTAATTCATCATAGGTGTGGTAAGGCAGATTTAATCCAAAATGGTTCTAACTCACATGAATTATTACTATTTTGGGTCACATAAATCACGGTTATTTATATTGATGATAAAAATATTAAAGTAATTATTAAAATAATGTAAACCCCACCTGCACTATAAATACCACAATCATTCCCCTCTTCCTCTCACAGATCTCAATCCTTGATAAATGACTAATGTTTTCCAAATTCTGACCCAAAGGCTATTCACCACGTCCAAGACATGATGGCCTCACCAAAAGTCCAAAACCAAAGGCATTACGGATAATTTCAAGGGGAAGAGATCAATAGGAAAGAATCCACTTCCTTTTTCATGTATTTCCTTTCCAATTCCTTTATTTTCATATAATCTCATTACCTAAATATATACATGGGTTGTGAAATCAATGTAATAATATAAAATATCTATTTTATCATGATAATTTAAAAAAATTATCTTCTTTCTTCCTCTCCTCTCCCTCTTATTCTAAAACTAAAAACAATGTTCGTGATCTGTCGATTTACCTAAATCATGGAAGATATGTTTGCAATTTCGATTGAATCCTACAAATAAGATCTTGAAACCCTTTTAATGGTTGAAAGGTAATTTATGGGGTATTTTATGACCAATTTTATGTTATGAAATTATCTTCTATGCATGGAATTAATGTATATAATTACATAAGTTCAAGATTATCGGGGAACTGTCAAAAATAATCTAAAAAATATCATTAATGTTTTGTAAAATGATCCATCACCATATAAGGTAAAAATTGTTATAACATCTAATTATATATTCTATAAACACTTTAATTCCATTTCATTCCACTTCTGCAATTTCATTTCCATATTATAATAAAATCAAATACAAATCGGCCATGAAAATCGTGCACTGAACGCACCAAAAACAATGAAAGGAACAAAATACGAATAAGGAAATAGTAAAATTATGTTATAAAATGATATTAAAAGGTATTATATTCATGAATAATATTATTTAAGATATTAATAATACTATTTTTACCATTATAATATAGTTTTAAATGATATTTAATTAGGTCAAACCCGATGTAAGGGAATTCTTAACCCGATTTCTCTTCTTTTGGTCAACCTTTTCCATTATTATTTATGCAGTTTTAAAATTGTTTGTGTGAATAATTTTGTTTATATTTTGTTTAATTATGTGTATTTTCCATTTATATACATATTCCATCCAATATATTAAGTCTCACATCAATAATATGATATTTTTAAGGGGTTATTATTTTAAAATACCCTTTTAAAATTTTGTTTTATAAGATTCAGAAGAAATATTTTTATGCAATTATTGATGTTGTATGATTGTTTTTTGATTCATGGGAATTGTTTGTGATGAATTTTGGGGCCTATATCTCCCTAAAATGAATTGGTTATATGTATATTTGAGGTAGGATGTAAGGTTACTCTTAGTGTAAATGTTATGGTTACACAATAAGGTTGTTGTGAAGGTTACATTGTAAGATAGCTGTGAATGATACAAATTATAAGGAAAATAAAAGGGTTAGAAAGATTATGTAAGTAATTAACCAAGATTATTTATATTTCTATTTATGTTATATATGTTTTTTGGATTTCTCATGTAATTCTCATGTTTCAAAAGTATGTTTATATGGGTAAAAAGTATGTTTTGTAAATGATTTCATACGTTATATGTATTCATGGACTAATTTTTTCATGGAATGCTTTTATATACCTTACTATGATTTTTTGGGAGCATCCCATGTTTTAAATGATTTTATCAGGTTATAATGATTTTTTATAAAAATAAGGAATTCATGATAAATGTTACGCAGATTTCTCAAAGTAATAATTTTTAATTTGAAAAGGTTTTTATTTTGGATGAAATGATTACTATTTTCAATATATCCACTCTTTATTAATTTGTAATTTTATGAATTTATTGTCTCCCAATTCTATAAATAGATAAATTTGAAAAGATCATTAATGTTAAATGAAGTGTATTATTGACTAAATACAAGATTATGTAAGTTAATAGTGCTGGTTCCTTATAATGGATGGTTGATAGCACCCTCTAGACTATATAAGAGTTACATTGTTAGATTATGTTTAAAGAAACATATATTTTTGAATTAAAATAGACAAATTATAATTTATACCTTCATATTTTACAAAATTTTTAAAGGGATATCATCATCGATTCATGGACATTAATTTTCAATTTAGATCATAATTTAGAATATTTTTAGTAATGTTAGAACTTTCATATTGGTGGTGAATTAATTACATATTATTTTATGTTGAAAATTTATTAACATATCTAATTTTCACATAAAATACATAATTTAATTGATATTTTATGGAAAACTACTCTTATAGGGTAATATATATTGAGGATTCCACTATGATGATTAGTGTTAATCAAGGATCATTGATTCATAGCTTAAAAAGTTGTTTCATTGATCTAATTTTCAGTATTTGATAATTAATGGGAAAAATACAATTCATTTTATTTATCCAATATACCTCAAAGAGCCTTCGGGCTGTTTGATTGTGAAATCTTGTGTGACCAGATATCCTTGGGTGTTTCACCAAATGGATATTCTGAAGGATGGAAACACCGGTCCATGCTCTAGGTGCGGGAAGTGATTCCAGTCGTGTAGTGCGACGTAGGGGTTCGGTGGGGGAGGTGAGCTACCCCCAAGAGCCTTCGGGCTGTTTGAGACCATAAAAAGGGATGTCGAGGTTCCCTACCACCTTGCCCTAACCCCAGAGGCTGTTTTGGGTGCATGAAATCTCCCATGTGACTCACCCGAGAAGAGGTGTGCTTGCTCTTATGCAAGACATCGGCAAGAGCCAACCTCGCGTGAACAGATCAAATCCTTTGTTCTGTGTGCGGTTGCGTAGAGCTGTGTAAGAGTTCTTCTGGGTACGGGAGAGCCAGGTGTGGGTTTAGTACCCTGAGTTGTTCCCTGGTTTTTCTCTTCGAGGACGAAAAGGTTGAATGAGGGAATGATGTGAGAACCTAGTTACTATTACGAAAGACTTTGGAATATTCTTGATGTTATTCCAGAGCAGTGCCTTCATACGGCGTGCGATTCCGAGTCCCGGAGTGGCCGGAATTAAAATTTCAGTGCTTTCACACTGGAAATGCCAAATAAACGTGATAACTCTTAAAAAGTGTTTCAGATCAGAGATCTGAGTGTACTGATGTGTCTGGAATGGGTTGTTTACCCTAGGAATGACATAAAACATGTAGGCGCGGGATGTTCGGACCCCTTGCCTGCTCCCGGAACGTTAAATGGAAAAATTAATTAATTAATTAATTCGTTTAATGGTTAAACTCCAGTATCTCTTAAATGGTGGATCATATTGGAAAACAGAGGGCACCATTGAATTCAGAGTGTGTCGTTTACCCTAGGAGGGGTATAAGTTTCACGGGCGCGGGCCGTCTGTGAAAAATGGCCCCGGGGGCGTTTTTGTAATTTGGCAGCCTCAGACGCGGGCGTTTTAAATTTTGAACGGGGCCTCGGAATAAATTTCCGAGACTGGTATTGCTCTCGGAGTGTGGTTTTTAGACTAGGGGAGCCTTAACCCCGACCCCGCCAAAATTTTGGGTTCGGGGCTGTAGGGCGGGCGTTTAAGTGATTTTTACTTAAACACCCCACCCCTTCTTCTTATTCTTCTTCTTCTTCCTCAAACCCTTCCCTCTCCTCCAGCTCTGGTGAGAAGATCTCTGTTGAGGCGGCTCCGGCGAGGCAGCTCTGATGGGTCGCGGAGAAGTTTCAGGTTGCGCCCTGCGAGGTAGGCGTTTGTTGTGTCGTTTTTAATTCCCGAGCCTCCTTTGAACCCGAACTATAGTGTCGAATTGTTGCTGTTCCTTCGAAAAAATCCCATGTTTTCATAGTACAGATTTTGATCATTCAAATTCGGGTTTAGGAGTTGAAATTTGAGTTCTGATGTGTTCGCAATCATTCGCCGATGGTTGCGGAAATTTGGGGGTTTTTGGTGTTTTTCGGCGAGCTCTGGCGGCGGAGCGGCTCCAGGCGGCGGAATCCGGCGGTCCGAGACGGCTGTGGTGGCAGCGGCTTCCCTGGTGGCACCGCAGCTCGGCTAGGCACGGCGGCGGCGCGGCATCCCGGCGGTGGTCCGGGGTCCCAGGCGGCGGCGCCGCTGTAGGGCACAAGGGGGAGGGGGCTGCGAGGCACGCGGCGCGACCACGACCCGCGTAATGTGGGTAGCTGCGGAAAAAAGAATGGTCGTGTCGGCCAGCCGGTTGTGCCGGGCCGCGGCCAGCTGGCCGCGGCGGAGTGAAACGGACCCGCGGCTGTGGCACGGATATCTGTGTGGAACAGGTTGGGCGGCGCAGGCCGGCCCCACCAGGGCGGACTGGCCGGACCGGGCCGGTCCGGCCCAATGGTTTCCCCTTTGAATTTCCAATGCCTGTAACTTTTTCTACGGACGACTTTTTTGCGTTCTGTATACGGCAGCGAGGAGCTCATGTCAAGGTGGACTTTTTGAGATGGTTTTGGGAATTTTTAATTCCCGAACTGAGGGGCCTCGGTGGTGCGACACGTACGTCGAGGGGATTGACGTTATCTCGGGGATTCTTGTTTTGGGCGGCGCAGACGCATCCGACATCCTTTTTGAGAACCCTTAGTGGCATTGGGACCCTGGCACCGAGGCAGAGCATTCTAGGGTGGTTTCAGGTATTGAGGCTGGAGTTGAGACGTGGACCCCACAACCCGTCTTTTGAGCTGTGAGCAGCGTTTAGCGACTTTCTCATCGGGCATCCTTTTGGGGCGTGCGAGCAGTTGTTTCTGAATGTTTTTTTGAGGGGATTGCAATGGTGCAATCCGCCCGCCCTAATTCTGCACGATGGTGCGGGCCCCATGATGTCCGCTTGGGTGTTGATAGTGAGTTTCCCGTCTCCATCACCGACTGACCGTTTTGGACAAGTGAATAGTCCAACATGTGTACTTTTTCGACAGGATCGCAACAGTGCGATCCGTTCTTTGTGTTTCGGGACCGGGAGCTCATGTGTGGTGCATCGGAATGCATCTTTTTCTCCGGATATCCATTCCACTCAAGTGAGCAGTATTTTTGACATTTTTTCTCTAGGGGATAGCAATGGTGTGATTCTCTCGACTGTATTCAGGGCAGAGGCTTGGGATCACAGGACGCCCTTCGGGCGTGAGGCGGTGTTGGTGACTTTTCTGTCAGATATCCATTTGAGGCAAGTAAGTAGTCTATCTTGCGTGTTTTCCGTGAGTATTACAATGGTATGATCCGTTTAGTTGTGTGGAGCCTCTTGCATGATCTTATTAAATGTGGAAATGTGAAGGTGCTCCGGTGGTGGTTTGTCCTACCATGTTTGTAGCGGACCCTTGGCCTTTGATCGCGCACTCTTTGGAGAGTGATGTAAATGATTCATGATATGTGGTTGGTCGTGTGTCACGACCCGTCCTCGGGGCCCGTGCCGGGACTACCCCAATCCCCCCTTCCATAGGCCAGGGGCTGGCGACTAGCACCAAGTTGTAAATCCCAACAAAAGGGAAGGCATTGCCTTTGAAAAGTAAACAAACACCACAGGAATACTTCGTCGAAAAGGTGAAAGGGATGATCAGGTATAGATACTGAATCATCTAAGCTGGGACCCACATAGGATACAAGACCAGCACGGCTTGGACCCACATAGGATACAAGACCAGCACAATTAGGACCCACATATGATACAAGACCAACTGTCTTCATTGATTCATCTATATTGGGACCCACATAGGATACAAGACCAGTATTGAATCATCCAAGCTGGGACCCACATAGGATACAAGACCAGCTGTCTTCATTGATTCATCTATACTGGGACCCACATAGGATACAAGACCAGTATTGAATCATCTAAGCTGGGACCCAAATAGGATACAAGACCAGCACAGCTAGGACCCACATAGGATACAAGACCAGCTGTCTTCATTGATTCGTCTATACTGGGACCCACATAGAATACAAGACCAGCTGTCTTCATTGATTCATCTATACTGGGACACACATAGGATACAAGACCAGTATTGAATCATCTAAGTTGGGACCCACATAGGATACAAGACCAGCACAGCTAGGACCCACATAGGATACAAGACCAGTTGTCTTCATTGATTCATCTATACTGGGACCCACATAGGATACAAGACCAGTATTGAATCATCTAAGCTGGGACCCACATAGGATACAAGACCAGCACAACTAGGACCCACATAGGATACAAGACCAGCACTCTTCATCGTCGCAGTCCACGGAGGATTTCTGCACAGTCATCGTCGAAGTAGTAGTCGCACCCAGCTCTAGGGTTCCCGCACACAGCATGCTCGTTCGGGAGGGTCCGCTCCACGAGCCGAGAGGTCGATACATCAACTTTCACAAAGTCCGAAGTTCATGTATCCAAAAGTTCTGTATCGTCAACAGGAACTCAACGTCGCAGACAGCGCGTCAATCGGACGCCCGGTCTGAGAGTTATTGGGTTTTTCGTCCCAGGGGCCCGGTTGGTTTTTAAGGAAAAACCGACCCGACCGTACTCCACCTGCGTCCAAACCTCATGCGGAGTGAGCCAAAAGATCCTTCTTACTTAGAGTAACTCAACAAAGCTGACGACACGTCAATCGGGCGTCCGTAGCTCAAGATATTAGTGTTTCCGCTCCGAGGTCCCGGTTGGTTTCGTGTACGAACCAACCCGACCGTACTCCACCTGTGACCAAACCTCGGGCGGAGTATGCCAAAAGTTCCGTCTCACTTATAGGAACTCAACAAAGTTGACGGCACGTCAATCAGACGTCCGTAGCTCAAGATATGAGTGTTTCCGCACCGAGGGCCCGGTTGGTTTCGTGTACGATCCCACTCGACCGAACACAATGTATTCTGAAACCTTGAGTGCAATATACCGAAACGACCGTCTCGATCCCAGTATCGCGTTGTCGCTGACGGTGAGTCGTTTGGAGGCCCCTAGCTCATGTTACGGGCATTTAAACGAAAACGGTCCGAAGACGGGGGGTCCGGGCCCGGGCCGACCCGGCCCGACCCCCCCTGGGTCGGCCGAACCCGGTCCGACCCGGTCAGACCGGTCTGGCTCGGCCCGCCCAGCCCGGCTCGGCCGCGCGGTGCGGGGGGGAGCCGCCACCCCCGTGTGACACCCCCGCGGCACCCGCGGGGTGTCGGCCAGACAGCCGGACGCGGCTGAAGCCGCGTCCCGAGTGACGCGGGGGGGGGGGGGGAGCCGCCGCCCCCGCGTGACACCCCCGCGACACCCGCGGGGTGTCTCCCTGGTGACCAAACGCGGCTTCAGCCGTATCCCGCGCGCGTCGGACCCGCGCGGTCGCGGTTCCACGGGAGCCGCCGCCGCGGCCGGTGCTGCGGCGGTCTCGTCCGGCGGCTCACCGGGCGCCACCACCGGCATCCGCGGGCCACCGGAGTCACTCCGGTGGTCTGTTTTCCTTCCTGTCTGTGCCGTTGTTCCTCCCGGGATCCGTTCTTCACTGCGGAATCATCAAACTTCCATTGCAGCACGTTCTGTCGTCGCCCGTCAAATCCGCATAACAACGAAGAACGGCGGAGGGTTGTCGGGCCGTGTTCGTTTGGCCCGCACCCTCCGCGTTAGTGATAAACGACGGGACAAACAAATTCAACAAATTAATCAACAATTTTTAATGGAATAAAAATTGCTTAAGAATCGGGTTCTTCATTTTGAACGGGAACAACATGGAAAAGTAAGGGAAATTCCAAAAATAAAATCCCTACCTCGAAGTCGTCGCACGTGAGCGTTCATCGCGGAAATTGATCGGCGTGGAAGGCGTCGTGTCATCGCGGAATCCGACGTTGTGTTGGCGAACTCAACGGACCAAGAAACAACAAATTTAATTATAAATAATTAAATCCATGTTTTTGTTATAAACCACAAAGGAGATTTAAAGAAAAAAATCCGAGACTCTTACCTCAAGCAGCTGATCGAAGATTCGTTGCGGAGGAAGAGACGTCGCAGAAGAACGTTGCAGGAAGGGAATGTCAGCGTCGCGAAACACGGCGTCGCGTCATCGACATCCACGGGTTCGGCGTTCCTCGTCGGAGGCCGGCATTCTTCGCGTTCTTCGCATTCTTTGTGTTCTTTGCGAAGGAGGATGAAGGTTCAAGAACTCTGACAAACCTCTCAACGAGTAATCCTTCAAATAGACTAGTTGGTCTTATTTTATTATTATGCCAACAAGGGTAAGTAACGACCCATCAATTCGTTGTATAAATTTAACGAAAGTAACAGCTCATTTAATTCACGAAATAAACCGCCCAATGGTCTGTTAAGGATTTAAGAAAATGCGTCAGTTGACTTTCATAATGACGGGTTTTCGCGGGTGCATTGCATAGCGGAAAGAAACGGCGGGGCTCGTGCGGGCCCCACCTCACAAATATCCTACCAAGAGGGTAGGATATTTCTGGATAGTACCCTATCCGTTTCAACTCAGATTAAGCCTCTTTTAAGTGGCTTCAAGTGGCTTCCAAGTGGCTTAAGTGAAATAAAATAAAGTTGTCGAAAAATTATTTTATTTCTTAACTTTATGCCCGAAAATTAAAAAACCACACCCGAGAAAACGCAACTCCGGAAGAGGTGTTTCTAAGCGAATATCGGCGTTTCGATTTCATCGGTGCCCTCAGAATTCGATTCCGGGCACCGGTTCAAAAGTTAGAAAAACCCGCTCGTCCGTTCACTGAACGTACCCGAGCCAAACTTCGGAAAATGATTCTGGGCACACCGGGCCTCGGAATCAGGTGCCATCAGAAACTGCGCTCTTCCAAAATTCCAAAGAAAATTGAGAAAAAACATTTCCTTGAAATTTACGGGTCTTTACATTACTCCCACCACAGGGCTTTACGTCCCCGTAAAGCTTCAATAGAAACTAGGGATACAAAGGCGGTACTGAGAACGCATCTGAGCCTCCCGCTCCCATGTGCTCCCTGGAGGTTCCTATGCTGCCATCTGATGCGCACAAGAGGAATCGATCGCCCACGTAGGACCCGCTCCTGTCGATCCTCTATCTCCACCGGGACCTCCTCAAAAGTCGCCCCATCATCCATGTCCAGCTCCCCATGGTCAATGATGTGCGTCAGGTCGTGCACGTATCTCCTCAGCTAAGATACGTGGAAGACGTCTTGCACCCGGTGCAACTGACGTGGCAGAGCCAGGTGATAATCCACCTCGCCAATACTGCTGAGGACCTGGAAAGGCCCGATGAATCGTGGAGACAACTTTCCTCCTCTGCCAAATCTCTAAAAACCACGTTGAGGTGATACCCGCAAGAATACGTGGTCGCCATCCTCGAACTCTAGTGGCCTCCGCCTCCTGTCAGCATAAGACTTCTGCCTACTCTGAGCTGTACTCATCCGCCCCTGGATTACCTGGACCATCTCAGGTCCCACAAGAGCTGCAAGATTTCTTCTTTGACGATAAAAGAAATATGGTCCCATCCCCTGGATGAACCACATTCTTTGCCTAATACAGTCAATCCCGACATGAATGATACTAATCCATACATGGGATGACGTCGTAAGGCCTCTGCACTACTACCAAGAGATCCAACCGTTACTCTCGCCTCCAAGTGTTGAGTCACACTGTCGGCATCATTGTGTGGTAACTGGGTCTCCTCCAGTAGATGTCTCACAAGTGAGGGTCAAGTCAACAGTCAAAACTGGAACCTCTTAGTAACAACACAAGAGAGGAAAGGAATGAAAACATCACAAAGGTATGTGTCTTTTATTATTGCAACTCATAATACAAAGACGCTACACAATAGAAACAAGGAACTAGAAGTACGAAGGACGTATCCACTAGTTCCGCTCCTGTCCATTTGCTCCCAGAGCTCCATGATTGAAGGCCTTAGCTGCCTAAAGCTGAGCTCTCCCATGTCCACTAACTCCCTACGGTCGGGGTGGACCTCCTGGTGGTGGTGGTGGAAACACCTCGAAGTGTCTCCCACCATCGGCTACTCAGCCAGCTTCTCTGCCTCGTCCGCCTGCACCCTGCAGACCACCGTGGCCGAACCTCTGTCTGGGAGGTCCTCTACCACCTGCTGCTCATCTGCAAGACGATTCGGGCAGTCTCGAGCCATGTGACCTCGCCCACTGCATGTGTAGCAATGCTTGCCCCTCGTGTAGCTGGCTCTCCTTCGGGTGCCCCGCACAACCGAATCTTCATCCTGAGACTGCCCACTTGATGGTCTGGCCCGCTTGGACCTCTGCGTCACCTGTCTACTGCCGGCTGCAGAAGACCCTGCTACGGGCCATCCTGCGGAGGGCCCTATCACTGGAGACTGCTTGGCGAGAAATCTCTCCACTAGAAGGTCTCTCTCTAACACCTCTGCCTGTGTCGGAATGTTGAGGGAGATCATCGAAGCCCTGATCTCGTGCCTCAGTCCCTGCTCGAAGGTCCGGGCCCGGAAGAACGGATCTCGTACCATATCTGTGGAGTAGCGCGAGAGATCAGTAAATCTCGCCGAGTACTGGGCCACTGTCATACTGCCCTGCCGTAGCTGTAGCAGCTCCTGGATGCGCACCGCACGGAGGGTGGCTGGGACGAACTCAGAGAGGAAGATGCTCTCAAAGTCCATCCAGAGAAGAGATGTCTCGTCGTGCACCTAGAGCATCAAGATCCACCATCTGCCTGCTGCCGCGTGCAGGAGGCTCGCTGCGAGGAACACCATGAGGTCTGTTGGTGTCCTCAATAACCTGAAAACTCGCACGACCGCCTCCAGCCAGTCCTCGGCTGCCTAGGGGACCGTCTCCCCACGAAACCTGGGTGGTCGCTGGCGCTGGAACTCATGCAGAGCTCCAAGGCGACGTGCATCGTCTTCGGTCATGGTGGGAAGCATCGGTGGCTCGGCGGGTAAAGGTATCGCTGGTGCCTCTACTGACAAGGATCCCTGCACCGAGGCCTCGTCGCTCAGTGGGTTGTCATCATGCTCCACTCTCGAAACCCTAGCTGGCTGCCATCGTGGGGCCATCCTAAAAAGGAAACAAGTGTGCCACGGTCAGAATAGCATACCTGGTGAGCTGACACAAGTAATCACAAAGAAAACTTGAAACACACATGCAATCAATGTTTTCGTGCATTAAGTCGGAAATCAGAAGTCAGGGTCCTGGTGTACAGATACGTCAGCCGCCGCACCAACACTAGACTCCCTGGACTGATAACCACACCCAATACGCTAAACACTATTGCTTCACATAGAAGAAAGATCAGAGTCTGTGGTAGAACCGACCTCCTCTGATACCAATTTGTCACGGCCCATCCTCAGGGCCCATGTCGTGACTACCCCAAGCCCGCCTTCCATAGGCAAGGGGCTGGCGACTAGCACCAAGGCGTAAATCCCAACAAAAGGGAAGGCATTGCCTTTGAAAAGTAAACAAACACCACAGGAATACTTCGTCGAAAAGGTGAAAGGGATGATCAGGTATAGATATTGAATCATCTAAGCTGGGACCCACATAGGATACAAGACCAGCACGGCTGGGACCCACATAGGATACAAGACCAGCACAGCTAGGACGTACATAGGATACAAGACCAGCTGTCTTCATTGATTCATCTATACTGGGACCCACATAGGATACAAGACCAGTATTGAATCATCCAAGCTGGGACTCACATAGGATACAAGACCAGCTGTCTTCATTGATTCATCTATACTGGGACCCACATAGGATACAAGACCAGTATTGAATCATCTAAGCTGGGACCCACATAGGATACAAGACCAGCACAGCTAGGACCCACATAGGATACAAGACCAGCTGTCTTCGTTGATTCATCTATACTGGGACCCACATAGGATACAAGACCAGCTGTCTTCATTGATTCATCTATACTGGGACCCACATAGGATACAAGACCATTATTGAATCATCTAAGCTGGGACCCACATAGGATACAAGACCAGCACAGCTAGGACCCACATAGAATACAAGACCAGCTGTCTTCATTGATTCATCTATACTGGGACCCACATAGGATACAAGACCAGTATTGAATCATCTATTCTGGGACCGACATAGGATACAAGACCAGCACGGCTAGGACCCACATAGGATACAAGACCAACACTCTTCATCGTCGCAGTCCACTGAGGATTTCGACACAGTCGTCGTCGAACTAGCAGTCGCAGCCAGCTCTAGGGTTCCCGCACACAACAAGCTCGTTCTGGAGGGTCCGCTCCACGATCCGAGAGGTCAATACGTCAACTGTCACAGTGTCCGAAGTTGATGTATCCAAAACTTCCGTATCGTCAACAGGAACTCAACGTCGTAGACAGCGCGTCAATCGGACGCCCGGTCCTAGAGTTATTGGCTATTTCGTCCTAGGGGCCCGGTTGGTTTTTAAGGCAAAACCAACTCGACCATACTCCACCTGCATCCAAACCTCGGGCGGAGTGAGCCAAAAGATCCGTCTTACTTAGAGGAACTCAACAAAGCTGATGGCACGTCAATCGGACGTCCGTAGCTCAAGATATAAGCGTTTACGCTCTGAGGGCCCGGTTGGTTTCGTGTACAAACCAACCTGACCGTACTCCACCTATGTCCAATCCTTGGGTAGAGTATGCCAAAAGATCCTTCTCACTTAGAAGAACTCGACAGAGCTGATGGCACGTCAATCGGACATCCGTAGCTCAAGATATGAGCATTTCCGCTCCGAGGGCCCGGTTGGTTTCGTGTACGAACCAACCCGACTGAACCCAAAGTATTCCGAAACCTTGAGTACGATATACCGAAACGACCGTCTCGATCCAAGGACCGTGTTGCCACTGACGGCCAGTCGTTTGGAGGCCCGTAGCTCAAGTTACAGGCATTTGACCGAAAATGGTCCGAAGACGGGGGGTCCGGGCCCGGGCCGACCCGGCCCGACCCCCCCTGCGTCGGCCGAACCCAGTCCGACCCGGTCCAACCCGGTCTTACCCGGTCTGACAGGTCTGGCTCAGCCAGCCCGGCCTGGCTCGGCCAAGCGGCACGGGGGGGAGCCGCCACCCCTGCGTGACACCCCCGCGGAACCTGCGGGGTGTCGGCCAGATAGCCGAACGCGGCTGAAGCCGTGTCCCGAGTGACGCGGGGGGGGGGGGGGGGGAGCCGCCGCCACCGCGTGACACCCCCGCGACACCCGCGGGGTGTCTCCCTGGCGACCGGACACGGCTTCAGCCACGTCCCGCGCGCGCCGGACCCGCGCGGCCACGGGTCCGCGGGCGCCGCCGCCGCCGGCTTCCACGGGCCACCGGAGTCGCTCCAGTTGTCCGTTTGCCTTCCCGTATGCGCCGTTGTTCCTCCCGGGATTCATTCTTCAATGCGGAATCATTAAACTTCCGTTGCAGCACGTTCTGTCGTCTCCCGTCAAATCCGCATAACAACGAATAACGGCGGAGGCTCGCCGGGCCATGTTCGTTTGGCCCGCACCCTCCGCGTTAGTGATAAATGACGATAGAAACAAATTCAACATATGAATCAACAATTTTTAATGGAATAAAAATTGCTTGAGAATAGGGTTCTTCATTTTGAATGGGAACAACACAGAAAAGTAAGGGCAATTCCAAAAATAAAATCCCAACCTAGAAGTCGTCGCACGTGAGCGTTCTTCGCGGAAATTGATCGTCGTGGAAGGCGTCGCGTCGTCGCGGAATCTGGCGTTGAGTCGGCGAACTCAATGGACCAAGAAACAAAAGATTTAATTATAAATAATTAAATTCGTGTTTTTGTTATAAACCACAAAGGATATTTAAAGAAAAAAATCTGAGACTCTTACCTCAAGAAGCTGATCGAAGATTCTTTAAGGAGGAAGAGACGTTGCAGGAAGGGAACTTCGGCGTCGCGAAACACGGCGTCGCTTCGTCGACTTCCATGGGTTCGGCGTTCCTCGTCGGAGGCCGGCGTTCTTCGCGTTCTTCGCGAAGGAGGATGAAGGTTCAAGAACTCTGACAAACCTCTCAACGAGTAATCCTCCAAAAAGACTAGTTGGTCTTATTTTATTATTACGCCAACAAACAAAAAAGGGTAAGTAACGACCCATCAATTCTTTGTATTAATTCAACGAAAGTAACAACTCATTTAATTCATGAAATAAACCGCCCAATGGTCTGTTAAGGATTTAAGAAAACGCGTCAGTTGACTTTCATAATGACGGTTTTTCGCGGGTGCGTTACTTAGCAGAAAGAAATGGCAGGGCTCGTGCGGGCCCCACCTCACAAATATCCTACCAAGAGGGTAGGATATTTATGGATAGTACCCTATCTGATTCAACTCAGTTTAAGCTGCTTTTAAGTGGCTTCCAAGTGGCTTAAGTGAAATAAAATAAAGTTGTCGAAAAATTATTTTATTTCTTAACTTTAAGCCCGAAAATTAAAAAACCACACCCGAGAAAACACAACTTCGGAAAAGGCGTTTCTAATCGAATACCAGTGCTACGATTTCATCGGTGCCCTCAGAATTCGATTCCGGGCACCGGTTCAAAAGTTAGAAAAACCCGCGCGTCCATTCACTGAACGTACCCGAGCCAAACATTGGAAAATGATTCCGGGAACACCGGGCCTCGGAATCAAGTGCCATCAGAAACTACACTCTTTCTAAATTCCAAAGAAAATTAAGTAATAAATTCCTTGAAATTTACAGGTCTTTACAACGTGCGTGGGCCTTTGAGGTGGTGTTTTCACATTCATGCCTTCGCGTTGACGTTGGGTGTCCTGTGCATGATAACCTTAGGGATGGAGACATGGTATACTCTGGGAGTATACGCGAGCTCTTGGAGGTATGTGTGGTTTGTACCTGAGAATATTTTTGCGCTGGGTTGGGGTTGAGATGGGGCCACATGTCTTTTTGGCCCCACGTGCGTGTCGTATTATGCTTTGCGTATGTTGACCTCTCGCGGCATAGAGGGTCCCTCTGTGCTCGTTTGTTTGACAAGTAGGGTTGAGTGGTCTCCCCTAGTTTCGTTCTCGAGGGATTGGCCGGTAGTAGTTTTAGTGACACCCAGTGATGGAACAGACACTGAACCTCTTTTGGGTGAGTCATTCGAGAGTTGAGTGGTTGCGCGATACCCACTCAGTGCTCGGTTGGCCAGTGTTGTACCTTCCAGTAGAGATGGCCAGAGCAGATCCGAATTTACCCTCCAGTAGAGACTGGGTAGTGGGTTGCTCTCCAGACACTTCTATGGTTTACCGTCTAGCAGAGACTGGGCAGTGGGTCACCCATCAACTTCTTTAGAGTCTACCCTCCAGCAGGGCTCGGTAGTGGGTCGCTCGTCGTCTTGATTTAGGTCTACCCTCCAGCAGGGCTGGGCAGTGGGTCGCCTATCGACTTGTTGGGGTTTACCCTCCAGCGGGGCTAGGAAGTGGGTCACCTGTCGACTTCTTCCTGGTCTACCCTCCAGCAGGGCTGGGCAGTGGGTCGCCTGTCGACTTTTTAGGGTTTACCCTCCCGTGGGGCTGGGCAGTGGGTCACTCATCGGCTTATTCCAGGTCTACCTTACCGTAGGGCTGGGTAGTGGGTCACCTGTCGACTTGTTAGGGTTTACCCTCCTACGAGGCTGGGCAGTGGGTCACCTGATATCTTATTCCAGGTATACCCTCCAGCAGGGCTGGGCAGTGGGTCACCTGATGATGTATTATGGTTTACCCTCTAGTAGGGCTGGGCAGTGGGTCACCCGATATCTTATTATGAATTACCCTCCAGCAGGGCTGGGCAGTGGGACACCTGTTGGAATTCTAGACTTAGTCCTTACTACTAGGCTAGTCTGTGGCTTTCCACCGTGATCACCGGAGTGGGACCCTTGGTTGTACGGGTCGGTGATGGAACGTCTATGACTTTGAGGAGACCTCTCGACTGCGGGGCAGTGACGATGTGTGGTTGACTTTCCCCGGAACTCTCAAGTATGAGGGGCGCTTTCCCCCACCGAGACGCATCCTTGTGACGCGACCTAAAACCGTGTGGGCGAGTCAGTGATGCCCAAAGAGGATAGTTTCTAGGTGTGGTGGTTTGAGCCCCTTGACATGTAGTTCGGGGTAGACATGCTGGTTTCTGGGCATCGATGATGCTGTTACTTCTGGGATTGTTGGCGACTCATTTTATTAGGCTGAGCTATGGTATGGAGATCCCTTTACGACCTTGTTCGGGCTTTTTAGTGAGCATATGAATATGTATATACCTTGTTTTGGTACCCACTTCTTGTGTTTGGTTACTCTCCTTCAAGGTGAGGTGAAGACGCGCAGGGTATGGCATGTGATTTTCGTGTCTAGCTTCTCGTGGTTGGACGATTCTACTCTCCTGCTATAGGTAGCGATGAATCGACAGGAAGTTCATCTTCTCACCATTTCCAGCTCCTTGTGTCTGGACGAGTCTACCCTCTTTCCTCTTGTTGGGTTGAGCTGGACTCTTCATTGTTCTCTTTACTGCCCTTTCATTTGTACTCCTTTACTTTTCATGTTCGCTCTATTTCTCACCCTTTGGTACCTCCTTTGTTGCTCCCTTGCGCCTTCATGGTAAACTATGGAGTATTTTTATACTCACCCCTACTTGGGCTTTTCCCACACTTGGTGTGCCCTTGCAGACGACAGACAGGTTGGTCGTGACTTCAGAGGAGCTTAGGAGTTCGGGAGCTGGGACTGCGTGCCGGGGTCATAGCCGGTTTTCAGGTGGGAGACCTATCAGTTGTTTCTTTTTTTACCTGTTGTCGGGTTGTGGTACCTTTTCTGGTTGGGCACGTGTTTTTCCCCTTTTTCCTTTTCAGCACTTTACATTTACTTTTTAGAGGTTGATCCACATTTTTTGTATATATATCAGTTGCCTTTTTTCTTTACTTTTCTTTTCTCTTTTACTCAGCACTTTTGCATTGAGTGTGCTCCGTGTGTGTGTACAGGTACTTAGGCAATGGCCTCCCCGAGTTATTGTTCCTTCGGCACTGGTCACCATCCCCTGTCCTATAGAGGTGGGCTTGGGGTAGTTGCGGTTCGAGCCAGGTATGGTCAGGTCGTGACACTATTTTATATGATTCAATTCAAAAAAATATTTTAAAAACCATTCAACTAATATTATTAGAAAATTACATTTCCATATGACCAGTAACATGAACATTTTGGAATATGGTATAATGGTTCCCTAAAAAACAAATGGTTTCTTATAATCTTTTGAAAAATAATTATTATAAATAATCCTTTAAATGGATTAAAATGGTTTTGTATATAATATTCATTCTTATTGATTTTTTAAGGAATACAAGATATTTTCATATATTCCAAAAGTGGATGTTTTATTTTAAAAATGAATTCATGATTTTGGATGGATTTTAAAGGAACTATATTTTAATAAATGAATATGTAGTTAATTTTTGAATTCTCAAATATATATATGGAAAAATATTTATTTCGAAGATTTTATTTTCTATAAATTGTTTTCATTGTTTTAATGTAAAATAATTGTCTTGTTTTATCCAGGTCATGGTATTTCATTTTAGTGAAAAAATTTTATTGAATTTGCAATCATTTCAAAAAAGAATATTACATATTATTTTTTCAATTTAATTTTCTATTAATATTAAAATCATTTATTATATATATGTTAACATCTGTTGATGTTATGTATATTAGAATTTAAAAATTTTATTATAATTTTATCTGAAATAAATCCTAGGATGGCTTCACATACAGTTTATTTATAATGAAAAATTATCATCCTGTGTGGCATAGGTTTTTTGAATTACCCATATGACTTCATCTCTTAAATAATCCATTTAGGTGATTTAATGTTTATATAAATTACTATAATTTATGGAGTAATTATTTGCGATGAAATTTGGTAATGATATGAATCTCATTATCTTTCCCAAATTCATTATGATATAATAAATGAACAATTGAATTTTCCAGATATATGAATGGATGATTGATGGGTGGGGTCTTATATATCCCTCAAATAAATTAATTAAGGATTAATATCTCATGAGATAATGATGTTTTTCATTGAATTTTTATTTTTCACAACATTAACAATGATGGATTTATTTTTTTCACAATGTGAAACATATACAATTTATTTTTAAAATTCACTAATCATAGATATATTTGGTTTTTCAAAAAATAAAGTATGAACATTTTATTTCATCACAATATTATATTTTTACATAATTTTAGTTCATTATAGAATTTTTGGGATTTTGATTTCAAAATAATTATGCATTTAATTTTTTTGGTCACAACATAATGACTTGGAATTATTGAAATTTCCAATAATGTACTAATTTCTATTTGGTAACGTTTTTTGTATATTCATATGACTTAGAATGTTCCAATGTTATGATTATAAATTTCTTATGTCATACATAGAATCATGTTTGTTAATTTATGATTTATCATATATGTTTATTTATGTATGTGATCTTCATTTTATTTTCATAATCCTTCATTATTCTCTCATCCAATAAAAAATTCTTATGCTAACTTATAATCATCATCTGTTATGAATACATTATTACAATAAAAATGTTTTATAGATAATATTTTCATAAACATGTTCTTATGTCCTTGATATTATGTGACTATTATGAGTATTGATTTTTGTACTTTTTTAAATATATATGTGTGTTTATATTCGTTGACCTTACTTTCTATCAAATCCATAGTGTAATTTTTGAATTTTTAGCACTTAAATTGGGTGTTCACCAATAGAAAGACATAGTTAGCATCAATTAAGGATTTAATTAATTGTGAATATTAATTTAGTTATTTTATAAAATATGATAAGATAATTCTTATGAAAACATAAATTATATTTCTATATATACAATAAATCTTAGAGTATGGGTAAATATTATACTATTTAGGTTATATGGAAAATATATCCCACTTTGAATACTGTATGTGGAATAAGGATATAGGAAAAATGTACCTAGGTATAATATCCCAACATGTCCCTTATGAATAAAAACATTATCATCACATGGTTTATAAATAGTGGGCTAAATACACACCAATTTTTATACTTCTAATTCATATGATATGGTTAATAAACTTCTCATTATGATTCTATAAGAAGGATTAGAGCATGATTTCATAGGAGTCATAAATAAATTAATAGAGATATGATTACAGTTAACGTAGTTAATTTTAATGAGATATATGTTCATCCAATAATATTTAAGTTAAATGTAATTCATCATGGGTTTAAATAATTTCTTCCTTGGAGATGACATTTAGGGATAGTGTTTTCATTTTTATTTGAAAATTTAATCCGATATTATTTTATATTATAAATTTTTTAGTACACAGATAATGAGAATGATATTTTAAAAGGATTTTCCATCGAATAAGAAATATAAAACAAGTGTGACATATTTTTTAAGAAATTTTTATATAACTAAAAATCTAAATATATTCTAATTATGTTGGAAATAATGAGTCTTCTGGAATCTAATATGGTGAGGTTAATATCTAATTACATAATATATCAAGGGTTTTTTATTGTACCGTTAGAATCATACATTAGTGGATGAAAATTAAAATTATGAAGAAATAGTATAATTAATTTGGATAATATGACTCTATAATATTTTATTATTTATAAACTTTTTTTAAAATTCAATGTTCAATTTATTACATCAGACTCTATAGAAAATAATGAACAATCACGATACATTTTAACATATATTATATTTTGAAATAAAATATTCATTAAATAGTTTTTGTAGAAGGATGTAACTTATTTTATAAGTATACAATTAAAATTAAAGGGTTATTCATAATAAAAAATCATGTGAAAATAAATTATTTCAGATGAATAAAAAATATTATCATATAATGACAAAAATGTTTATCTCTAAAAATTCCCCTTTTAGGTGGTATGTATTTTTATTTTATGATTCTAAATATATTATATATTAATGATGATAAAATATATTTTTTCTAGGAATAATATATTTTCAATAATTATTTGTGTAACTAATCAGAAATAATAATATAAACATTTTTTTTAATTCCATTATCATTCTAATAAACATTTATTTTCATAATAAATAATGATTTCATTTAGAAGATAAATTAAAATCTTAATGAATTTTATATTTAAAATTCGCTTTTCTTGTATTGTCCATGCAATATTACCATGAGATTAATTTTTATTTTATTTCAAAATAGAATGTTTATTAGATGATTTGAGGATAATTCTATGTAAATAAATACGTGTCATTATTAGGATATATTCACACAAAATTAGTATGTGAATATTCTCTAAGAACACATATTTACTTAATACAGAAATTATATAGTTAAAAATTTGTGTTTATTTTCGAAGTCCTATGTTAACCATTTTTACAATCCTATAACATTTGGTACCAAAAAAAACATTAGTTGGTATTTTCATTTAAATAAATAATTACATCGTAAATGTATATATTATGTTGATTTTAAGGACACATAACTCTTAATTGGATAACTATAATCTATTTAATTTCATAAAATTGAACAATATTAAAAATTTTATATGAAAAATAATTTTCACTCAAAAAATACTTTTTCTTTAAAATATTTCGACCCCTAATGTGTTATAATATTAAAATTAAATTTCCACCACTTATGAAGTAATATTTCTTTAAAATCACTCGATATTGTAAATTATAATTTCATAATATTGTAAAATATATAACAAAACCAACTCACACCACCAGATATGAAACTCATAACCACATTATTTAAATACGGGCCTCAAAATCAGCAAGATTGATTAATTTTAACCATTAATAATTGCAATCTCAATATAAATATTGAGAAACTAAATTTCAATGGATCATTTTGTTTTAGAGTTATGGAGATTTAGGAAGAACTATTTACTAAAAAATCCCATGTATTCCTCATCAAATGTTTATTTTTTACATAATATATGACAAACATTAATACATAATAATTATTTAACATATATAGGAAATTATGTACAGAATCTATTCTATTTGACATATCATTTTCAATAAAATATTTACATACAAGGATAAATTGTAACATAAGGAGTATTAAGCTAAAAACATCATAAATGATAAATATATTAGGTGGAAATAAAATATTATATGTGATTATAAAATACACATAAATAAAATAGATGTAAAAGGTAATAAAAATAATTAAATAATTAAAGGTAATTTCAATCCTGATATATCCATGGTAGATACAACAATCAATAAAATCATTTATTGTATCGACTGAAGTAGTGGTGATGGAGTTCATAACATTTCACTTTTTATTATATGGTATAATCAATGGAATGATGTTCATATACATCAAGATCATACCATTGAGGCCTTGTGTATATTTAAAAAAATATTTGGTAGCCATAGAACATGATACCAATTCATGTTTTCCTCACATGAAATATTCGTGCATCGAGGGAGTATCTATAAATGACCCCCACCCATAAATAATTATGTTTAATGATTTAATATTTTTTGAAAATTGAATAAAAAATACATATCCATCTAATAGAATAATAATATATATTATAATAATAAATATATGGGATGTCAATAAATAATCCTAGAACCATGGTAGTGAATAATAATCCATATGGGGATAAATATTTTATGGAATGTCATGGCATTCACTCTTATATAAATGAAATAAAATTTTTAGAATAAATATATAGAATTAATTTTTAGTTTGTAATAACATTATATACCTAAAATAACAAAACAAACATTGAAGTATGATGACATAGACAAAAAAACACCCATAAAACAAGAATTATTTGAACAATTCGACAAAAGAAATGAACTAGAATTAGATTTTCTAAAAATCTCTTCAAATTTTTTATCAAATAAAATAAAATAAATGGTACACAATGAAACTCAATAAAATTACAATAAATATGTATAAATATTAAATGAATAATGGAATTTAAAATGTCAAAAAATAAAACATTGACAAAATTATTATAATAATGAAGTTTTGAGTTTCTTTTAGAAGTAATTTTTTAAAATTATAATTGGAATTTAAAAAAATACAATTTAAGAATGATCCATAAAAATTATTATTTGTAAAGTATATAAAGGTATCCAAAAAATGTAATTTATAAGACATAATAATTTATTATGAATGGAATTTATTTTTGATATTTTCAATGTACATTTGATGATAACATATAGCAGAAAATGAATAAAAAATACTTCCATAGAAAATTATTATGGGAATATTTTGTTACATGAGATGACACAAAATTATGTTTCTAATTTAAAATAATATCATTAGGCATAATGAAAATTTTATAAATTTGTGGAAACAATAATTAAAGATCCTTGAAATTATTCTTATTAGTGATACACTTTTGTTGTAGGAGAAAAATAAAGCTAAAATATATGTATATAATGTTACTTCTCCGTAGATCACGATAGATAGTATCACATAATAAAAAATTTATGTGAAATAATATATGCATTTAAATGAAATGTAAGTAATTATGAATAACAATAATGACATTTGACCTATCAATAAGTGTTACATGAAACATTCTCCTAGAAGAATGAAATATTTGAATGGGAATTTATGATGAAAAAATATAATCATATATTAATTAACATATAATACAATCCATGGGAATAAATTTCCCATCATATATGAAATAATTTCTTGATAACAGTAATAACTTGAAAACAATAAAATTAGTTTAAAAAACACATACTACAAGGGTAACACTTGATTCAAGATCAATTTTGAAGTAAATAACCTGATTTGGGTTTTTATAACCCAAGAAATTCATGTAAATAAATAAATCAGGTAATATAATATAAATATAACATTATAGAAAGGAATCATTGTGCATAACATGTAACAATATTCATTGAATTATAATCGACACATATAAAATCCTTCCCTTATTTCACATCTTTGAGTATTATTATTTAATATTTAAAAATAAATAAATTTTTGAAAATTAAATCTCCTAAAATAAATAGTTTCAATAATCTGTTATAAATATCATTTATAATTATTACCCACATGTTTTTCATTAGGTTTTAATATATGTTAAATTTCATGTGAGATAAGCTGGATCATTTTGAAATAGTTCTATAAAAGTGTTGTTATTGTTAATTATTCTCCAAAATATCACCATTCAAAAATAATACAAGGTACTATAATGTTTTTTTAAATTATTTATAATTTAATTATTTAACATAATATCTTTTTTCATTATTATTTTTAATAATTATGTTGAGGGAATATTTGTTTTGTTAGATTATATCAAATGAAGTACGTTATATTAATTAGTGAGTTATTATTTAGCTTATCATTTTAGGAAAAATTAATTTTTTTAATACTAATTAATATATTTTTTCCAATTCAATACTTCATATAAATTTTTATCATTAATCATATAGGTTCTCAATTATACCCATTAAGATAAGGGTACAATCTATGTGTAACTATAGCTATGGAATAGATATTTTATAATAATAATCAAGAAATTTATAATGACTTTATTTAGATGTTACTAAGGTCATGAATCATATTTATAATGAGAAATGAGAATAATTTAATGAAAATTATTTTTTCTCTTATAAGAAAATAAATTATCCTCTATGTAATTTTTTATTAAGTTATTGGTTTTATAAAGATATCTTATTTCAAATATAAATTCTATAAATACTAATATATATGTAAATAATTTAAATATAAAATAATGAAAATATACAATCATCATACCCAATTATATCACCATCATTGTATTATGTATAACAAAATTGAAATGTGCCACATTTCCACTAGTAGTTTACGCAAACATTTGAGAAATTTTTTCATTTATTTATTGGATTTTAAGGGAATAGATAGTCACTATACCATCACCTTAATAATATTTGTTTATATTTATCAGTCTTATTTCATTATATATATATTGTTAGAATTGTATTAGAAGAGGTTGAAAGATATGGGTATTGAAAAAAAAATAAATGGAATGTGGTATTTATATTAATGATTTAGATCATCTTTCGTAAAATGCATTTAAAATTAAGGGATTGAGGGTAGCATCCAAGTATTTCAATATAATAACATTGGGCTTGATATCATGTATGAAAAAAATCAATGAGATTGAAAGATAGATGAAATATTTTATATAAGAATATTTTTACAACTATGTTAAATTGAAAGGTATGAATAAGAATAACTAAATTATTAAAAAAATAAATTTCACATGTAATGACCCAATAATTTATAAATATAATTTCCCATAATATAATAATGATATATATTATAAAACAAATACATATCATAGAAATCACAATAAGAATATTATGAATTATGAATGATATAAGTGATATTCATAGAAATTAAAGAATTTATACCAATGGTATAATAACATGACCATTAGAATAGTAATGTGACCATTAGTAATTGTAATTTGGCCTATTGAATATTAATATCACCAGGAAATAATAAAAAATATATACATCTGATAAATGAAAATATGAGGCATTTATATATAGTATATGTAAATATTTTTTTAAAAAATAATAAATAATGTTTTGGTATAATTAGAAGAAATAAATATTTATAAAAAATATTATAATTATTATAATGATTTAATAGAGAAAATATTTTAATAAAATATATTAAAAATTAGATTTTTTTAGCATTATAAGGTAATTTTTGGAGACCTTAATTTATTTTTCAAAGTTTCCTAAAATATGTTATAATTTTGAAAATCAGTATTTTTTTGAATAACAGAATATTTTTAATGTAAATTATATATCCAATATTTATAAAATTATTTTCCAAAAATATTGTTCATTTTTGGATTCTAAACATAAAAATGGGTTATGGTTATTATTTGGTATTTTCATAATATAGTTGTATTTTTGTTAATAGTGAATTATGATAATTTACTATATTTAAACAAATACATGAAATATTTAGTCATTGATGATGAATGGGAGAAGTAATAACATAATATCAATCAATCATTATTATTTTTAAATATTTAGTGATGAGGTTCATATTAATCATATTCTTGAAGAAAAAACAAAAAATTAATAAATAAAATAATTATAAACTATCCCTCTCCTCTCCTATAAATAACCCCCTCTCAACCTCTTATCATCACAAAGATAAATCATTGAACCATATCCAAATTTTACCAAACCCTACTCCTAGGACTCTACCCCATGACCATGAGACTTTTCTATCAACAAAAGTCAACATCTAAGTTTCCTAAAGTGGTTCTCATGGTCAAGAATTCAAGAGGTAAAATCCTCTTTCATTTTTTTAGTTTCTTCTCCAAATCTTGTTTTTACTCTCCCCTTATATCTATTTATTCATGTAGAATTATAACTCTGGAAACGTATTTATATTGTAATATTATTATATTAATGGAGAAATCCATCATTATAACTCTTCTTCACTCTAATTTATTATAAAAATGAAAACATCATCTATGAGGTGCTGATTTATCTCCTTTGACTATAGAATGTGTTCATCTTCAATTACCACCTTCATGGATAATCATATAACCATTATTGAGGTTTAAATTTATTTTATATTTTATTTTATAACCTTTTTATATCATGTAACAAAAATATTTATTTAATAATAAATAGTACAACAAAACATGTTTTTGAGGATCGATAATCGGAAAATTAATCAAAATGATTATCATTAAAGTCATAACTATTGAATAATCCCAATATATTGAAGAAATATAATACCATTTAAACATATTGAAGTTATTTAATAATATATATGTTTAATTATGGATAATTAGCCTCATTTTACCCGATCTACAATACATTAATACAAGTGACATAGTAAAGAAACCCAAGAAAATTATCACTCATGAATAAAGAAATTGATCCCCATAACTCAAAAATATGGACATAAATAAATTTAATAAAATTATAATGAATCAAAGAAAATAAAATATTTTATTTTTTTATTAATTAATGAATCTAATTCTTTTTTGGATACTAAAGTTAAATTATCTTTCAAACATGTGGTAAGGGTATTCTCAAACCCAATTTCCTTTCATTAGGTTATTCAACAATCATTCAAAATTTCAGTGTTAATTCTCTTTTATTATTATTAATTTATAATTTAGTTGGTCTTAGATTTTTCTTGGGATATACCTATTTTAAATATTATTTTTTACAAATTCAATTAATAATCCAAAATGAAGGTTCTTTTTTAAATATATCTTTTACTTATCAGGATATGGTTTCTTCTTCGCACAAGATTGTTTATTCTTATACCAATTATCCTATTGAATTTTTATATTTATAACCTCGATACTTATTCATGATTATATTCTTAATGAAATTATTAGAAAACCCATTTCAATTCCTTGGGTTATTTTATGAAATGATTGATATATGTTGTAAGCGTCATGAACTATTATGAAAATGTTATGATGTGACGAGTGCACCAAAAATAATAAATAACTCCAATTCATAAGGATATATGATTTATCTCAAGACCTAATGTGAAAAATGCATGAACATTATTCAAGATGATTTCAAAATTACGATTTTATAATTAATTACATTTGATATGAGTAAACCTGAAACAAGATTTGATCACATCTATGTGTGGAAGTTTACTAGTAATTCATGATGTTTCATTTTTATAAATATCCAAATTCTATTACTTTATATAATTAAATCTATAATAATCATGATAATTACCCTATAATTATGTAATGATTATTATTATTATGATAATCCATGTAATTTCGATTCATGTTCTTATCTATCCTCTTATAGGGATTGTATCTCACCCCATTCATTCATGTATTTCCTTAGGTGATTACATTTATTATGGAATATATGAGGGGAAATAAGAAGCTATAAATGAAGGAATTAAATAATTATTCATTAATTATTATGTGTGGTCCAACATTTCCCAACACACTAAACATTTGTATCCTAGTTTTGTAACACTAATATGTTGTTGATCATGATTAAGTTAATTTATTAATTCGTATTAGAAAACATTTGTGAAAACCCCATGTGTTAGACTATGTAAATGTAATCTCCCAAAAATCATTGTTTTAAAAATATTTAAAACATATGGTTCCCACAATATATGCCTTCAGATTTAATATCACAGTGGAAAATATTTATTTTTTCATGAATCCTTGTATTTTGTTATATTGAGGACATTTATATTTTTTATAATGATGGGAACCAAGAGAAATTCTGAAAACAACCCATTCAAGTGATAATGCAATGATTTCGTGAAAGGAATCCCTAATTCCTTAGGAGGTGGATTTCAATATTTCATGGATATTCTTCCCCAAAAATCATAGGATATGAAAAATAACATTAATAATGTGGAATATCTTGGTTCACCAAATAACGAGGAACTGGCCATCAAATATTTTATGTAGAAATTACCAGCAAAATTAGTGGATCTTAAAATCCACATATCATCGAATATTTGGTCAAATCAATAGGGAAGATATTTTCCATGCTTTTTTATTCTGAGAAGTAGAATGTATCCCTATCAATATATAATTTATATGGACATGTTGAACAATTTTCGAGTAATGGTTAAGATAATAAAACCAAGGGGAGAAGTTGATGGGATGGAGTGTGAAGAATTTAAGTAAATATTTCTTAATATGTTTTTCTCTTGAACTATTCAAACAAAGAAGGAGAGAGAAATCATTGAGTTTATGAAATTAATATGGTGAATCTGTCACATATTATGAATAAAATTTCAATATTCATGCAAGGTACACCTCATGTTCTCCAATTAAAAATGATAGAAAAAAGATATATTTTTTATATGATTAAAACCACACCTTCTAAAGGATCTAGAAATTTGATACATTAAGAGCAATGAAGAAGTTATTTAATACACTATCAATGTCAATTTGGAGTTTCAATAATGTTCTAATGTCTTTGGTGATAAGTATAAAATTGTGGAGTTTTTAGCAGGAGGACCTAAGGAAAAAGATGAAAAGGAAAATCAACTACTCAAATTTCTAAAAAGGGGATAAAAATCATAGTAGTTTCCTCACAGGGATAGGAAAATGATTCAATTGAGGGTGATATAGTCTCCATGATGATGAATTTCAAAGAGACATTAGGATACTGGACAATGTGGTGGATAAAATGAAGTAACAACCAATGGTTCAATGCTTAAGAAATATGGAGAAATGGAAGTATTTGAACTGGTGTACTAATCCTTTACATATTGAGGCTGATCAGTGTCAACATCCACAAATTCCAAAAGAATAAAGGAAAAAATATGAAATTACTCCTGATAAGGAGGATCCTGAAAATGATGTGTTGAAAAGTATTCTAGTTATTCATTCAATAACAGAGAATGTATTATTTGATTATAGTTGTACACATTATTTCTCATCTTATATGATTAGTAGAACTATTCAAACACCACCTTTAGATTTTGAGGTTGAGTAATATTTGATAATAGAAAATGGTGGAACTATTGAATTCAATGAATGTAACACATCCATGTTAAATATTTGGGGACTAAACCTACCTTTAAATCTACTATTAATTTCTTTGGTTGATTTTGATTCTATATTGGGACAGGATAGGGTTATCATTATATAAATCCAAAATAATTTGTTTGGAAAGGGAGATCACTATTCCCATCCCAAGGAACCCTCCAATTTATTAGAACTGTAATGAGTAGGTTGAATATCCTATAGATTTTTCACATAAATTTTGGATATTATATCCTAGTGAGAAATAATATATATCTGAAATGACGGAGAAAAATGGGAGTATCATTCTCAAAGACCTTCCCACCATGGGGAACTACACATATGTTTTCCATGTATAATTTCACTACCTTCCTCCTGAACGAAATATTTATTTCCCAATAGAACATATTCATGGATATCTACCTATATCAAAGACACATGATATTATGGCCACTGTTGAGTTGGAGGAATTTAGGATGAAATTACAAGAAAATCTAGACTTGGGTTTTCTCTCCTGAGTTCTTCACCATGGGGTGGGTAAGTCCTTTTTATCAAGAGTAAGGATGAGTAAATGCACCCCGAAATTGACTGCGATGATCCCAAAAAGATAAAAATATTTAAAAAATATCATCTTCCATTGATAGATGAGTTTTTCAATTAATTTCATAGGTAAAAGTATTTCACTCAGGGGACCTTCCATCTAAACATCACCAATTACAGGTGAGGACGAAATATATTCCCAATACTAAATTTTGAATTTTTTACAGACACTATTATTTCATATTGATTCATTTAGGACTCAAAAAATACTCCAAAAATATTTATATATTTAATGTAGTGGGTCTGTAGTGATTACCTCATCAAATTTGTAGTATTCTATTTTGATTATTTTCTAATATACTTTAAGTGATAAGAGGAACATGTTTAGTAATTTATTACTATTCTAAAAACCATGTTAAGGGAGAATTTATATTCAATTTATTGTAAATGTGAGTTTTTTGGAGGATAAATCATTTATTATGTGTTTTTTCACTATCAAATGAACATATCTGGACCCTTATACGGTAATGGAAACCAAAGAGTGGACTAGGAAAACATCATTTATGGATATTCATAGATTCCACGGTTTAGCAGGGTATTTCTAATTATTTTCAAATAAAATATCCTAATTTTATATACCATTATCCAATTAAAATGAAATAGATAAAATTTTGTATAAACTATTAAATGTTGTTACTAGTTCAAATAGTTAAAAAAAATACACTTACCGTTGCAGTAGTACTCGAACTAACACTATGTTGGGAACTCATTTTGGTACATAGATATGGTATAAATAATTGATTATGCTATGTATTGATGAGAAATGATAAAATGATTGCCTATGCCTCAATGAAGAAGAATGATAATGAGAAAAAATTGTACCTTAAAGAATATGGGGTTGGCATGTATGATCCGCACATTCTAAATTTGATGGTATTATCTCTATGGGAAGAAGTGTGATATATATACTAATAATTAGATTATAAAATATATATTCACATAGAAGGATCTTGAAATGAGCTAATGTATATGGTGAAATATCATCATGGATGTTTCTTTCTCAAACAATTACCAGCTTGGTTTGGAAATGAAAGAGGATGATTCTCTAATTATAAATGATATGGTATCATTATCAATTATGATAATTGATATGGATAATGTCACCTTTGATAGAAAAAGGTTGGACATGGGAATCATTAATTAATGTAAATCAAAAATCATTTCCAAAGGAATTTCTCAACCATTTCTCATATAGAAAATTAAAGATGCATAATGAAATGATGTTTACATATAGAAAAATATTGAATCTATGAGTAAGGGAAAATAATCAGTTTCCAAAATTTGTGAGCAGGGAGTCATAAGATTTGAGTCATGAAAATGTGTACTATACAATCCATTGATAAAAATTGATATTCTTAATTTTTCACCTATCTCAACATTCTCTATTCACATAGTAAGCACAATGATGTATTGATATCTCCGAGAGAACTATTGGTGGGACACTATGAAGAATGCGATCATTTAATATACCAAAAATTTCCTACTATATCAGTAAGAGAAGGATGGAAAAAAGTATAAGTATTACATGAAACCATTACCCATACCAACATGTAAATGTGGAAACATCACCAAGTACACTTTCATATGATGTATGATGAAAACTAAGGAAAAAAATAGTACATTGGTTTTTGTGGATTGTCCCAAATCTACAATTATATTTTAAACAAATATCATAGTACTTCACACTAAATAAAATTTCACAGATATGCAATAGATATATGTAATGTATGTATGGCGTACCCCTATCGATTGTATGATACAGAGATTTCTGTTTCACCTCCATGTTCCAGAAATGCCTCCAACATGATCTAATCACAGAGCTGAAAAAAAGTACGACATTTCATCCTCAAACTGGTAGACAATATGAGTAGAATATTCAGGCATTGGAATACATGTTGAGGTAATATTCTATGGACATAAACGAATGATGGTTCCACCATCTACCTTTGGTTGAGTCCTCTTACTAAATTTGATCAAACTAGAGCATCCAAATTGCTCTATATCTAGCCCTTTATGGGAATTTTTGTAGAACACTTACTTTTTGAGATGAATTCTATGAACATATACTTTTAATACATGAAATTGTTCAAGAAATGATTGAGATGGTGAAAAAAATTCACCATCACATCATGGAATCTCAATGTTGACAAATAAACTATACATACAATTATCAATGTGACCTGTAGTGTATTGTGAAATTCATGTTATTCCTCTACATATCTCCATGTAAGAGGACCATGAGATCTAGGTAAAAGGAAATCAGTTTCCCAGGTAAATTATACCCTTAAAGATTCTAGATCGTTTCAGACATGTGGATGACAGAATAACACTTTTACCAACTGAGTCTCAATTATATGATTTTTTCCACATATCCCTCTTAAGAGATAACATACTAGATTACTCAAATGTACTAAATTAATAGTTGGTAGAGTTAGATAATGACCTCTCATATAATGAGTACCCAGTGAAGATCTTTAACCTTAGAGGATATTTTCTACACAATAAGACTACTCTCCTTGTCAAAGATCTATGGAAGATCCATATGTACAATATGTAAACATTGGAACTAGAGGAAGCAATGAAGAAGAAGTACCCTAACATATAATCATCATAGTATGTAAAATGATATTTCGAATAATAAATTTCAAAACAGGGGAAGAATGTAACATCCCAAACATTTATCAATACCACATACATTTATATAATTATATTATATCGTATAAAAAATATATATATCATCGAGATACCAAAAAACGAAAGAAATTAATAATTAAATAAGTTATATTCAATGAAATTAAGGAACATATTCCAATATAATATTGAAATTACATTTTGAAGAGTAATGTGACCACTATGAATAATAATCAAGCTAATAGAATAGTTATCTAACTTATAAAAGAATAAATAAAATTTCTCTATCTAATGAATGAAATTATGATATAATGTTTTCATTATATAAGTAAATAAATTTTTCAATAATGATAAATTATGTGTTAATATTATTGAATGTCTTAAATTTTTATTTACAACTCTATAATTAATATAATTATTGAAATGAAAATTTATATTAATAAAATATATTCATAAATTAATATTTCATTGTTTTATGTTTATAAGACATGTTTATAAGAAATTAATTTACTTTCCTATGTTTCCTAAAATGATTTATTATTTTTTTAAATGAAATTATTTTAATATATGATATAGTTTATAAAAAATTAATTTTCTCATATTTAGAAAATTATTTTCATAAAATGGAGTTCATTTTTACATTAAACCCATCAGAAAATTGAAATAGTTGTTTTTTTGGATTTTTCTCAAAGTGTTAATTTTGTGGTGAACAGTGAAATATTTTTACTTATAATATTTAACAAATTCATGAATTATTGATCCATTGGTGGCATATTTGTAACTTAAACCCATAATCATGATTTATATAACTTTTGAGATACATTTAGTTATAATTTTCAATCTTTTCATACTGTTGAGCCAAATTAATAAACTTTTGAATGAAAAAAATTAAAACACACCCCTTCCCTCCCATATAAATACAACCCCTCATCAAATATTCTCCTCAAAACTCTATAGTGTGGATGATTTTCCAATGTATTCCCAATACTATTCACAAGACACTCCCCCATAATAAAATTATATTGACATTTTCCTTGTATATAAATGTTTCCAGAAGTATTTTATGACAAATTAAACATTTTTTCCAAATGAACATTTCATTCAAAAAACCACATCTTTTAATTCTTTTGAGATGTTTTTTTCAAAATAGTAATCATTTCAATATTTTAAAATAGAGACATGGAAAAGGGAAGAGACAAACCCCAACATACCTATAGGTAAAAAAGATAACATAGCCATCTAAGTCAAATGAAAAGGTCATGGGGTCCTGAAGAAGTGAATCCCAATAGAATAATGAATATCAACATCCACACTAGCTGGGGGAAGATTCCCATGTGAATTGAACACCAAAAGACAGGGGTAATGGGATCCCATTGTAGCCCAAGAAACCTCCAAATGATTACCCTCCCACTACGTGTGAAGGACTTCAGAATCACTAGAAAGATGCGCTCTGCATTTGGGAATGATATAGATGATCTACCACAGGGTTGAGGGTATCTCCATTGGTGGAATCTCAAATAATTTTAGAGTCTATTTCCACTGAATTCATGGGAATAAATTTTGAAAGAAAAATTTCATGGGCATTGTGGAACACCATGGCTTCCACCACCAGGGAGTCTCCCTCTCAGTAGAAAGTTTTGAATGCCAGAATGATTGATCCCTAGGGGTCCCAAAGAGCCCCACATCCCTTCATTACCCCCTAGGAAAAGGCCCCATCAGTGTTATTTTTTAGCCCATAATATTGTGTTCCATCTCACAAATGTTCCAGGATTCAGAGGAGTTGAAGAGGTAGAAAGACACACATTGTTAATGTAGTGGTTGAGGGAAGGTGAAGCTTCATGGTGCTTATGATGGGATTCCAGTTCAACGTTGAGAAATCTGGCCTGGAGAAGAAAACTATGGATGGAGTTGTGGTACCTAAGGTGACATTCCTAGTTTTGTTCCTGCAACTGACACCAAACACCTGCGGCAAGGAGGATCGTCATGTCATCTTCCTCATTCGTGGTTGAGGCCCCATGGAACCGGTGCTAAAAGAACTCCTCCTACGACGTGGACATCCCTAATGTATCCATAATCTCCCCTAGCCCATTCCACATATAGACCACACAGTCACATTAGAAGAAGAGGTAGAAGGAGGAATCCTCATTAGGGGAAGTGCAGTAGAAACATTTAGAGGCCAAGGGAATACCTTTGTATTTAATGGAAATATCCATTGGAATGGTGTTAGAGAGGGCTCCCAATATGGGGAAACTACATTGTGTAGGGATGTAATTTCACTAGAGGATTCTTCCCTAGGGGTCATTGGTCAGCTGCCGAGGCATGGTTTTAATGTATCCATTTTTCCATAATCTTCCTAAAGTGGAGGCCTGGAAAATACACCTATCATTTGATCCGTCTAGGAAGATTTCAAGGAAAACAGCCTCTTAGGATTGGTTGAGGATGACCATGAGGAATTAGGGGTGAAGGGAAGCTTATTTGATAGAGATATTCGGTGTTGGGAATCCTGGGAATCCTTGAATCCCACTTCCACAGTCACATTCCTAGAAGATATCCTCCCCCTACCCAATAATCCAGAGAGAGTGATGTTGAAGGGGGAAAATGTGTGTGCGAAGAGTGCTCTAGAGAGGAAAGGGATTCCTACCATTATACCTTAAACTGAACCCCTATATACCTATGATTAAATGTATCCACAATGTTTATCCCTTAATAACATCCCAAGACAACCTAAATTTCTAGAAACACATGGACTCCCTCCGGATTCGCATGTTAATTCCACCAAGCTCCAATGGCCTCACCAGTTTTCCCCCAGAGGACTATCTGTACCTCCCCTCACCATGGGCATACCATAAGATACTTTTCTAAATATATTCCATTCAGTTGATAAAAAACTTGGGAACATTAAATATATAGAAAATATGAATAGGAATTGAAGACAACACACTATTAATGAGGGTGATCCTCCCTCTGAATGATAGGAAGTGGTTTTCCAGTTATTATTATGGTTCATGACCCTATTGGATAGATCCTAAAAATATTAGACCTGGATTCTCCCAGGATATATAGGATCCCAAGATAGGTCATAAAAAACATCTTCTCATGAATACGATGAATATTTACAATGGAGTCTATGTGCCACCCTGGACCTATCGAAGGAAAAAAGTCCACACTCTTCTCCGAGTTAATCACGTGACCACTCCATTTATCAAACTCATCCATTATCGAAAAAAATAATATAATTGAGGGGCCACAACCATTTATGAAAAACAATAAGTCATCCAAAAACAAGAGGAGGGGAACTTTGGGTACATGGGAGGTGCAATGGAATGGCCAAACTGTACAACATTGCATGTCCAATGAAAATTATCCTCTATGGGAATCCTAGTCTAGGATACAATGTTTAGTGGAAAATGGTTCCCCCTCCTATAAGCCTCAAACAGACTTGAGGAAACCACACTGCTTCCCTTAAAACATTATATTGAACCACATAGATTTGTAGAAATAAAAGAAAATGTCAATTGTGGGCTCTGAGAAGCCCATCCATATCATGCTGCGAATGATGAAGTTCCACTAAAGGATATAATATTCTTTATCCATGTCTAGTTTGACCATGACATTTGAACCTTCCACATTCCTGTTAATATCCAGGACCATCTCCTAGGACACCCCAACAGCCTCTTAGATGGAGTGACCACTGATTAAGTTGTGATGGTCATTCGATATCAACTATTGAGTGAATCCAACAAGCCTAGTATTGATGATGGTATCAAAAAAGTGGTATGTGAAATTACATAGTCTGATCGGATGATAGTAATAGATCACAGAGGGAGAAATGTCCTTTGGAATCAAGACCATATTATTTTCACCAGCCATGCATGGGAGGGATAACCTTTGAAGAAATCCTTGATAGCTTCACAAAGATCAGACTTGATAATATTCAATACGGAGAAGAAGAAAGAGGTCAAGAACCCATTTGGGCTTGGCACACTGTCCAGGTTGATATTATGCATTTCCTCCTAGATTTACTTCAGATCAGGGACCCAATAGAGGATCTCATTAACATGGTCGGCAATGCTTCATGGGATCAATTCAAAATGATCTACCTGGCCATATGAGTATACATCCCTGAAGCATGGATTAGCGTCCCAAAGTGATGATTTAAAGTTGGCACTAACCATACTTCTAATTAGATTCAAATCATTAGAGAATGACCCATCCTCAAGACTAATGTTGGGGACCTTCACCCATTGTTTCTCATTCAGGAGGGAGTGGAAAAAATCGGTGTTAAGGTCCCCCTCTATCATCCACAAAGTGCAGGCGTGTTCCCAGAGGTGCCTCTCATGTTCCTGAAGGACCTCATTTAGTCATTTCTTCTTCGTAAACAAGGTGGTGAAAATATCACCATCCCACCGCTCTTCCAAACTAACTTCAGTATGCTCAACCTCTTTCCCTAGGTCGTCCATGACCTAGTTATCGAAAGGTTTAGAGCTAGACCAGACATGAAGAGTCACCGTTAAGCACCTATGCGTAGTGTGGAGCCCATCCCAACTCCTCTACTAACAAGGAAGGATCCATGAGTATTCCAAAGTCTCTAAAAACCCATGATCGTGCACGCATAGCTTGGAAAAAAAAGAAACGACATGGACATAAGGAGCACAAACTAAAATGAATTAAGAGAGGCGAGTGATCAGAAAAAACCTAGACCAAATGAGGTACCTCAAGATTCTGAAAATACTTGATTTCATAAAGATTAACATGGAAGAAATCGAGCCTACACCAGGTTCTGAAACTACCCCGCTTGTTTTTTCACCGTGTAAATATGTCTCATGTGAAGCAAATATCATGAAGCCCTTCCTGTGCTACGATGGATGAAAAAGAAATCCTATCATTCCGAGGAATATTATCCCCACCTTTATTTTTTAAAGACAAAAAAATAATGTTGGAATCACTTCCCACGATCTATGAATCCTCTCCCGGGTTGAAATAAATCAGATCCATCCATAGGTGATCCTACAAGATAGTGTTACACTAAGCATAAACAAAAGAACAAAATAATTACTAGTTACAGACTTTCAGCTTGACCGAAATATGTTTTTCAGATGAAGCCAACATGTTGATCTTCACACTAGAATTCTAAAACAATCCAGACATGGTGGTTGACAGTTTTTCCATGCCTGATGTAGTGTAAGACGATTCATTTGGAAAAAACATCGATTTTGGATGCACAATGCTAGGGATCGAAGACCATAACGACCAAAACATTATTCTTAGCCACATAAGAGGAGATGAAATCCATATTGACTCTGGAACCTATCCCATAGGTGTTCTAAATAATAAGGGAGATCACTAAAACCTAGAGTGTCTAACACTAGCCACATGCGGTGAAGGCTTTTGGTTGAGCTCCAATAAAGAGGTAATAAGGGATCTAGCTTGTGATTTGGTAATCACAATTGTAGAAGAAGACCTGTGAGGAAAGGAAAACCCGGGCATACATTCTAAGGCCAAGAGGGTGGGGAGACCTCTACATCTGATCGTTTGGATTGGAAAACTGATATCAACCACCAAAGAAAGTTCCTCAAAAAAACATTTTGTGGGGAACAGGGAAAGCTCCAAGGCAGTTTGGCTCATCCTGGCTGAGGTATGTCGAATAATATCTAGGTAGGGGAGGGCTAGAAAAAGAGAAATCAAATCCATGCAATGAGGAAAAATGAGAGAAGAGTAGGGAACGAAAGGCCCATGGGAATTCCGGTGAGTCGTGGCAGGTCGCATAGTGTAAGACATGGACAAGGGGGTCAAAACAGGAACCAAGGCCGTTCATGGGGGAGGAAAATTAGGAAAAAGAGGTAAATGATGAGAGGGGTAGGAGGAAGGGTGGAGGTAGGGCTAGGGACTATGGGCGAAGGACATAATGGCAGAGGGGATACCGATGGGAGAAGCAGATGAGGGGAGGCCACTATAGAGAAATAATATCCTTTTGTAAACTGTATACGTCTCCTCAAAGGAGAATAGTGGGTAGGATGGTGGGTAGGTCTCCTCCTTCACTTAGAGGAATAATGGCCATGGAGGAAACAACAACTACATAAGCGAGGCACCTCGGGAAAGAAGAGGCGTTGGGACCACACCAAGGAATCCCCAATGCGCAAAAAGAGTTGCGACGGGGGAGGACTCAAGATTCAAGGCCACACAGATCTGAGTGGTAGCAGTGTTGAGAATCCGTAGGGTCCAATAATCCATGCACATAATCTCCCTAAGAGCGTTCCTCATCTCCACATGGAAAGATAGGTTTTGAAAAGGCAAGGGGATACTATGGAGATTATCCCACACCACCTTTTTGGGAGACACCCTACCTTTGTGCACATTCATAGACCACCAAGAGAGATAGAAATGCCACCAAAGGACAGATCTTGGACACCAGGCCTAGGAATGAACAATGTACCAATGAGATTCTAGGATAATAATAAAGGAATTATTGTTGAGCTCTGATATCCTAGCTGGTTGATCTTTGCCCCATCCTCACACAAAATTCAAGTAGATTCCTAAGGGGGGATTGTTGATCCCAAACCAGGCATCCAAGGTCCAGCGAAGCAGGTACGAGGCCTCAAAAAATGCAGAAGATAGAAATATTATGATGTGACTGGTGTGGAAAGATTTATATAAAACTCCAATTCATTATTAGATGTTTTTTATATCTTGGGATTTAGGGAAATATTAGTGAACATGTTGTTATCAATGTTCACAGTGACAATGTTATGATTATTCACATGTGTTTTTCATGAACATGATGCTAGTTTTCTACACAACTATATGTATTATTTGACCACTAGGACATGTTGTTTCATTTTTATAAATTTCAACATTCCATTACTTTATCTATTTCTTCAGCTCGTTATTATGATGATGATACCATAAAAGTTTTATGATGATTATGATTATGATCACCCACATTATGTGGATTCATATTTTTAACTAACCTCTTAAATAGATTTTATCTCACCCCTTTCGTTGATGGATATCCTAATTTGATAATATATAAATTTTAGTATATGAGGGCAACAGAGATGATAAATAATAAATAATTAAATAAAATTAATGCATTTTTTATGGATGGTCCTAATATTCCCAAGATAACAAGCCTTTTTCTCTTAGTTTTGTTACACAGTTATGTAGTTTATATATAAAATGATGTAATAGTTATGTATGAAAAAGTATGGTCTCTATAAATAATTATTAAAATAAATTCTATGTTTATCAAAAGATTATAAATGAAAATAAAATTCACATTAAATAAAATGATATGATTTTCCAAAAAAAATTCACACAGAATGTTTTGTTCTCTTAAAACATTAATTCAAAAAATAATGTCAAATGTTATTAGTAAAATTGATAAATTATATATTCAATGAAATTTCATATAATTAATTGAATATTTTAACAGGCTTAATGTTAAAATAATCCATATTTTATGCCTATAATTTTCTTATAAAAAGCTATTTCGTCTCGTTTTTTGAAATTATATAAATATTAATTTTTTCCAAGTAAATAAATTTTATTTGGAAACAAATTATATTAAATTTTTTTAATCCACATTTAAGAATTATTATATAGTGAATGATTATGAATTTCTAGAAATGATTAATTCTTCAATGAATAAAGAAAAATATATATTTTTATTAAAAAATACATTTCCCTATAAGGAATTTAAAACATTACAATTTTTAAATGATTTTAAATGTAAAATTAGTTAATACCAATTAAATATAATCCAATTTATATGATTGGAATCAATCCTAAAATGAGTTTAGATTTAATTCTTTTAATTAAGATAACTTCTCTCTTCAAAACTGGTTTTTTCGTAATGCATGTGCGTTTAAATTTAATATTTTTATTAACGATGGGGGGAGACCAATTATTAAAATCATAAAGATACAATAAAAAATGATGATGAGGTCATAAAAAAGCAAAAATTCCTAATCAAATATAGTTTGAGACTTGTCATTTTTATAATCTTATCTCCAAGGCCATGATATTCATAAATAATCACATTCTAGTGGATGTTTTCACACCTGCAGCCTGGTCCTCACCGATGATGTCACCTCATCTAATGATTTTGTTGGTTTCAATGGATTTCAATGTAACTGTCATCAAGGCTATATATACCTAGATTATATTGTGTCTCCATTCTGTTAGATGAGTCCTCAGGAATTGGAACCTCACATTGTTTCCGAGAATGTGAATTCAACTTTTCAACCTATACTCTAACATCCTTCGCTTCATTCGTATAATAAAGGACATAAAAAGTGTTAACAGTATCCACCATTTAATTCATAAAAGAAACATTTGAAAATTTAGCATTAGAGGGAAAAAATCCTGAATCCACTAGGGATCAATTTTCATAATTAATCATGAACTATTTTATAGAAGAATTATGAATCTCAATATCCGCTAGAGGAGAAAAGTGGATCATTCCAGATATGGAATCCTGAACCTCATCGACCATTCTGAACTCTCATGTTTAAAGTATATAAAATTTCAGAATATTAATTCTTAAATCTAACAAATCATGTTTTATATATGTTCTAGAGTGAAAATAACCAACATCAACTAATGTGAATATCTGAGGGCCAATTTAAAATCCAATCATATTCACCCCATATTTGGGGTGATCCAACTAGATAGAAATAAATTGATTAACATAGGTAGTGGACTAATCTAAGGAAAAACTATTCATTAAATCATGAAAAATGGATGCCTCCTAAAATCCATGAATTCTAAGTGAACCATTAACAATAGGGGAAGCACAATCATCACCTCTTCCACCTAATTATTCAATAGGAACATCCATGGATTGGGGGTCCTCCATAGGTAACCCTGCCAAAGAATTAATTTCAACTAAATGAATCATAGAACATGATATCATAGAAAAATGGCCCAAAAAACATTTGTAGATAATATCTATTATGCTATGGAATATTTATCTAAACTCATAGAAGAAAATATTCTCGTTTTCATTTTTAGGTGAACATGAAACTGTAATCATTATATGTTTCTTTTATCAGATATCAGTGTCTTCTCTTGATTAATATAAAATTAAACACCCACTTTTGAAGAAGCTTCATGATCATATTGATAGTCTGATGAGAAATCAAAATATTTTTATAACTTTTCAACATTAATTAAATATTATTTTAAAGATATAATTGTATTTTGAATTCTCCCATATTTATCTTCATCTACTGAAATATTATCCCAATTACTAGACTACTTATCAAAATGAGGTGATGTACACCAAAAATTAAATTTAATATTTGTACTGTTATATTGTTATTAATGAAAAAGGGCCTATTTAGGAAGAAGAGGAACACTAGTATTACAAACATTCAAAAAAATATGTGAAATAATAGTAAGGGGTTAATACAGAACACCAAACTTCTATTGAGATTCTTCCTGTCCTATTAGGCCTCAAAACATTGAATCCATTTTAGATTTTTCTCTCATATTCCGGACCATAAATAGATAATGAATCAAAACAGTGACCACTTGGAATGTTGGATCATTTTTTCTAATCAAATTTACAAAAAACAAATATGGTATTTTTACAAAAACAATTCATAGAGAATTCATCACATTTTTTTCAAAGGAACACCTTTTCAACAATCATATAACAAAGATCATAATTTATCAACAAGTTACAATAGTTGATGAACATGAATATCTATATATCCCTATCCATTTTAATTGGATGAACTATATCCAACATTATATCATATAGAAAATATTGATGATAGAGTATCAAATTACAGTCATAAAATCTAAGCCATATATACAAAGATGGATTCCTATCCTCCAGAGAGATAATGTTTGGGTCATATTTATGGAAATTAGGAAACCAATTCATGAGGTATATAGGGAATAATTAAAATTTCCTCATTATCATTTCCATATAATGGAATAAAAAGTTATAGTATCCCTTACCAAAATACACTCATCTCAATGATTTGAATTCCAAAACAGATGATAACTAATTTAATAAATCATCTATATTATTAGGTTTTGAACCCCCTAGAGGAATCAAATAGATTATGATATAGGTATTACCCAATTCAATATTTTCTCCAATTACAATTCATTGAAAATAACACGAGAAGTATTAATTTTCCTCAATATATTTTAGAAATCTGCATCTCTAGATCGAATAAAACACCACATCAATCCATCATGCATATTTCCATTATTTATTGGAGTATCAAAATTATCACCAAAAAAATGCTGAAGGGTAATGAATCCCATCCCAAGAATCCTTAATATGTTAAATGACAAGATGAGGCTCCTTATGAACTAGGTTGTCTTCCATGAATAACAACATGGCCATGAGATCAAGGTAACCATAAAATCCTTTGGAATCTTTATAAAAGAACTCAAAAAACCATATTGATCGTCAAATTTGATATTTTTTAATTAAATAATAAAAAATAATTGTTATAAAAATGAAAAAATAGATTCCAAATTTCTACAATTTTTTTTAAAAAAATTATAATAAGGCCAATTAAATATTTTGTCATATGGAATTGTAAAAACAGTAAAATATAATCATTGAAGTTAATGGTAAAATGGGATTACTGAGAGTATAAACTAAAATTAAAAAAGATAAAATTAAATATAAAATTATATAATTTTTATTTGTAGATCATTCTTCATCCATATACAATCTTATATTTTGGAATGGTCCATTTTAGTGTTAATTTGATTGTAAAAACTAGTGTAACATTTATTCATTTTGGAAAATCCACATGTTTTCTCTCCCAACATATAATGGCGAATCCATTATCTTATCCTTTTCCAAATTTTAGAAACATTGTGTTTGGGATATACCTACACAAATAAATTCCTTACTTACCTTCGAAAAACCTAATGTCCCTGGTTCAACCATAAATCCAATCAAGGAAGGAATTTTGTTTCAACCTCTAAAGGTTCTCCAAAAAGAGGTATTATTCTTAAAAACTTGCCTTTTATATTCCTTGTCCCATAAAAACTTTTCTCCAAATAAGATGAAATAATAAAAAATGTATGTTACATAAACTAATATGTTATAATGTTAATTGAATAACCTTCATATCATCCACTATCTAATGGGAAATAGAAATATTGTTCCAGTTTATGAAGAACTACCGCTTTATAAACTGGTGAAATTTTTTTCCCATAACCCTGAAGAATAGATGGATTTAGTGGAGGATTTATTTTTTATATTTTATATTAATGAAATAATAATAATTTCAGAATTATAATATCAAATATAACTTGATGACATCCAATATTCTAGAAAATGAAAATGTTGCTCGTGCGTATGTGTACATTTCTGTCTCCCCATATGGATGTGATATTTTTTTCATTTATTATTTAAATATATGAAAATTAGAATAGATTTAATGCATATATATGAAATATATTATATGAAAATTATTCAATAAATTTTAAATATTACTACAAATTATTTCCTTCAATTCAATAAAAAATGTTGAAAAACCATTCATTTTTTAGTACAAATACCATCATCTGTAAATGTGTAATTTGTTTTTATATATAAATATCATTGAATAGAATAAATACATATTTAACAATTATATAAGATATTTATATAATTATTAACATTTTGTATCTTATGTAACCATTATTATTGAAAAATCAAAAAAACAAGAAAGTAAAAACATAAATGAAATACAAGGTAGTTATTCCCCAAAAATGATATTTTAACAATGAATTATCAATTAATTGGTGAAAAAATAAAATATGTAAATAATAAAATATGGGATATATAGGAGTATGTTAATGTAATAAATGTATAATAGATCAACATTTATTATATTTTAGGACTGAACATGTATGATGGTAATCAGTTATAATTCAAGGGTTTCTTGTCTCACATTTCCTTTTATAAGACATATACCATCTTCACCGCAGATTTCATTGTATGCTGTTTATACTACCCCTTTAATATTAATTATATTGAATCACATTATCATCATGTTAAATAATTCTTCAATTTAACTTATTTTGGTAATGATTCAAATGCTAACAAAGCGATAATGGTTTATATCACATCCTAGTTTAATTTTGGATTCATATTGATAAAGTCTCCACAGGGTGAAATATTTTGTTATTTTTTCATAATTGAAATATATTTTTCTTATCCTATGATCATTTATTGAGGATATGAGTAATACAATCAACAGATTATATATATGAATTATTGTGACTAAAATGATATTTTTATGGAAAGTCATCCTCATTTCTCTGTTTGTTTGAAACATTATTCTCTACCTTGATAATGTTTTCGAAAAAATAAAGAATGATTTAAATAATAATCTATTATTATAAAAATTCATTTTAAGAATGATTGATTTTTTGATAACTTGATAAAACTTATCCTCTAATAATATTATCATAATGGGGGTTTTTGAAATCATAAACAAAATTTGAATGGAATCATTATTTTAATGTAGTCATCATGAACCTAATATTACATAATTATATAAATAGATTAGTTTGAGACATCCATTAATAAAATAGACAATTATTCTCAAAGTAATTTCTTTTCTTAATATTCTCATGGTCATTGGTTTAAAAAATTATTTTAAAATTTAAAATAATTTTTTTTCAGGAAATTATTATTGATTTTTTATGGTATTTCTATTCATCAACTAAAACAAACCTTATTTTACTTATGCTACAAAATAGATTTAGTTTAATGAATAATTTTATTATATTTATATATTTTCATGATCATTTTGATATGGGATATATTTTTTTGATACTAATATAAATATTACTCAAGATGGATTATGATTATGTTTATTGATTATGGAAATTATTAACACTTCCTCTGTTATTTTTCATTGTTAATGATTAAGTTGATTTATTTTAAAAATAATTTTAACTTGATTATGTTTTCCCCATTCAATTTAGGAATGAATTCGACTTAGTATGCAATGGTTGGGGCCCGTTAAATCCCATAAAATTATCGATATGTCTCATGAGACAATCTAGATTTTGTATTTGGTTGTGGGATTATGCATTTATAAAAGATGTATTTGAATGCATCACTAATTTTATGTTTATGACATATAGAATTATAAATTCCTTCATCTTGTGATTATTTATTACCATCCATGTTATTATTTTATTATTTATAATATACATTAATAACATTCATGATAATATGATTATATATATAAAATTATTTGATCATCATTTATTCCTACCAAATTTTTGTTTATGATCATGTTGTTTATTAAATAGAATGTGTTTCTATTTAAATAACAAGACATATTTCCTTTTACTTTTGTATTCATGATAGCTTCCTCTATACATGTACCATTACTAAGCATCCATGATCACACTATTCTTATGTTTCCACTCCACAGGATTCCATGGAATATTTCAGGATTGATATGAAAAGAACTATTAAATATTATAGTGTTGTTTTGAATTATAATACATTATTTTATTTTATGTTCTTAATTGTATTATTATTTTCATGTTTGTATATTTTTTCCATGATAAGAAAAAAATTATATCTATTGGGATAGTATTTCATTAAATTTGAAGAAATGATATAAAGAGACCACAAATAATGTGTTACATAGGTTGAGGTCATTACTTTTGTTATAAGATAATATTTTGTAGAAACATTTGAAATGTATTTATAAAAATATATATTAGTGAATATAAACCAATGACAGAATTTTAGGAAAACTATAAATACCATATAATATCATTGTATTTTGGTGATGTTGATACTAGGTTTATTGCTAATAAATATATCCCTTTATTGATGTTATAAGTGGATAACGATATAGAAAAATTATACTTAAGAATATTAAATCTAATATTTAATCATGGTCTTTGAAATGATTATCACCATGTTCAGGAAAATGATCCTTGACACGCATCTATTTTTCAACTCCCAGGGGGTATATTGATCAGTTAATTTAATTTTTCATTACAAAACATTATGAAGGATTTGAATATGTGAAAAAAATAAATGACCCTTATGAAACATATTGTGTCTTTGAATGGTAATAACATTTCATTATATCTACAACCTAAAAATGATAATATAGATTCAATATAATATATTTGTTGCTCATACTAGGCTTTTTCATTTTAGTCAATAGTTGGAACCTAGAAGAATCATGCTAACACAGAATGTGACGGAAAATTTGGTGATTATTAGTTACCAAAATGGATGATTATTTGAAACAAATAAATTGTTATTACACTTTATTTTTATCAATATATATGACTAGAAGCATGCACCTTATATTAATATTATACTCAGTAATGAATGATATTATAGAGTCATTAAAGAGCTCGAGAGGTGGATATCATGTATGACAGAAGGTTAAATTTCATTATGTAAAATTTTTGGAAATAGGCTCCAAGGATAATGAATCAATGGAATATGAATTTTTTTTATTAAAATAACTTCATAAATTAATGAATTATAGATAACAAGGGAATATTTTAGATGATATAAATAAATTTAATCGTAGGGATCCATTTATTGTTCCTTTTCCTAAATGTATTGAACCATGGAATTAAGGGAATAAATTCCCTCTAATTATGGGTAACTCAAAGAATAAGTAAGGAAAAATTTAATAACCATAATTGTTGTAATAGGATCGAAATACATTTTTATTGGGATTCAACAATTATTTTGTTGATGTATATTTATAAATGGATTTTTATAAGAGTAATTAAAAATATATGTATTCCTTTAATTTTGGGAAGAATATATTTCTTCATTTAAAAATTAACAAAAAAGTTATTAACACAACCATTTGTTCATGATTTTGGGTTTGAACATATGTTCAATTTTCTAGAACACATATCTGTGTTATTTTGGGATAAATGTACCTAAGTGGCATTTATTATGTTCCAATAGATGTATGAGGTATAGTATTACGTAAGTTCATCATGATGTATAATTTGAGAAAGAATTTTATTTTAATATGCTTAATGATATTATAAATAAATATTTTCAATATGATCATTGTTTTTAATGTAATGATATTGAATTTTTATTATTTGATATTGTGATGAAATAAGTTATATTGAAAAACATTATACTTAGAAATATATTTGATGACTAAGGTGAATTTTTTGGATTTTCGACACATTTTGGGAATGCTCTATGTATTTTATAGTTATATAATGAATATAGCCTATATATCTAGAAAAAACATGTCACATCCTATAAGACTACAAGGATTTAACCCACAATCAATTAGATAAAGGGGAGAAATTACCATCATTGGACTACATAATGAAATTCTTAATATGAAATTGTCATTGCTCAAATCACAGTATAGTTAAATATGAAGTTGATAAAATATTTTATTTTTATGTGATTAATGATATTTCTTATTCATTTTTTTGGATGAAATATATATATAAATAACCATTGGGTTTAACATAATGAATTATTTAATATGATTTTAATTATATAATTGGTTCTCTAAGATAAAGGGTATTATATTACTTTTTTGGTTATAATATTTTATAATGATTAGGTTATTACGGTTAATTTTGATGTAGGAGTACTTATTTATGGAATGATTTATACCTAATAATTAGGTTTAAGTTTTAATTTTGGAGATGAATGTATTATTTTTTATATGAAGGATTAATATGTTTTTCGTATTAACATACACTACGAAATCCATTTAGATTAAATTGAATATAGGAGAAATATATTAATATTATTATTTATATAATATTATCTATTTGATATAAATTTTCATGGTTTACGCATAAAAAATTCAACTTTTATATTCAATTCTCAGAGGAATAAATGTCATGGAAATTTTTCGATGCATATCCAAAGAATTAAACTGTACTAAGGAAATAGAAATGTATCAAACAATTATATTTTACAGTGTTATATATCACGATAGTAAAATAATTCCAACAATTTTTTAATTAAGTTTTGAATTAAAGGGTTTAAAAAATCATTCATTTTTATAGAGATAATAGAAAACTTTAGACCTCATCAGTCAATGATTCAATAGTTATTCACATTCTATTGATATTTACAATTATTTTGATCAATGATCCCTATCACTCCCCATAATTTTTTATACAATTTTTCCATGTCCATATTTTCCCTTCTCATTAGATCTTTTGTATTTAGAAACATGGATTTTTGTTATTGTATATGATTAGTGAATTTCACTTTCAATCATTTAAAGATAATTCATTATCAACTATTTCTATAATGTGGGTTTCTATAATAGGTATTTTTACATATCAACCCCTAGATTTATGAAAAGATGATAAAATATAGTGGAAATATTGATTGATGTGGGTGATAATTAAAACTCATATGATTTAAAATCATTGTGTTCGATTGAGTATAAAATGAGAAACACAACGCTTAAATGACCTACATTATATGTTATATTAGACAACAATAACCAAAAAAATAAATTAGACAGTACTAAAAGGAATAAAAAATATTTGAAATATATATTTTTAACATTTATTAAAATAATTCATTATATATTAAATAACTAGTAATGAAAACCAAAAAAACAATTTTAAGGACATTATTTTCTAAAAATTATTCTTATGTGCGTAATGTCTATTTATCTCCATAAAATATTTCTTTTTTATTATTTTTAAATATTTTTAATAAAAATAAATAATATATATTCTATAAATATATTTATAATCATATTATTTTTATATAGTTATGAGAAAATAACAAACACATTTTTGTGATTGAAATGATTTTTTTTCTAAAAAGATGATTTTGTGCATTTTGTAATCAAATTGTGAAAATGTTTTTTCCAAATTCAGAAAAAAAAATTATTTCAAAAAAGAAATAAAATTTTGGAATAATCATTTTAAATTTTTTTTAGGGAATATTTCATAATTTCATGAATATGATTATTTTTGTTCAATTGTAAAAAATAATGATATTTATAGAAATCATCGATTTCATTTTTAATGATTATAACGTTAAAAATGTTTTTACAAATTATTTAAACAAACCTCATTTAGAATATGTTTTAATAAATATAATATGAGTATTTTGATTATTTCTTTTATATTAATACATATTACACTTAATAACCCTTTAACATTAGAATATATTTTTATGTCACACTTACAAGCATAATTTTCATGTAAATGTTTACGCATTTCCAATTTTAGTTTCAAAATTTTATTCCATATTTATAATCATTATAATTATTATTATTTAAGAAGCACAACTTATTTATTCATAATTGATAGAAAAAAGAGTAAAAATTATTTAATGTGGATTAGGATAAAATGGGTTTACTAGGGAGTGAAACTAAATCTATTTGTGTTATAATTACCAAGACACATTTTAGATTTATATTTCATAACGTCATTTATAGTTATTGTAATAAATTTTTATGGAATGGTCAATTTTGGATCAATTTGGTTTGTTTAATTCATTAATACAATTTACACTATTCGAAAATACTGACTATGTCTTGTCCCCAACTAATAAAAGGACTCCCTTTCTCCACTAATATGAATAAATAAAGGGCAATATAATTTAGAAAAAACTAGAAAAACCCTTACAAAAATCCATCTCTATAAAATAGATTTATTTTTAATAGATAATGTCATGATACCACCTGGGCCGACCCAAAAATGACACTCAAGTTGATCTATGGGAAGGCCCAAGAGGTGTTCCTGATCCTCTCAAGATGGATGATAGTGCATCGGGAATCAATAGAGATAATGGAAATGGTTTTTCCTAAAAAATAAATAGTTTACGAAAAATAAATAAAATAAAAATTAAATATAAATATGGTTTTTGAAAATTACATTTTTAACATTACAATAAACGATACAAAAAAAAGTGTACTAGGAATCCAAACTAAACCTGACACCCAAAACATATCCTTATGATGATAAGTGTCACCCTCCAAACTAAATCCCATTATATCTCGAGGCAATGAAACCAAATATGGAACCTAAAATAGAATCTAAAAACTAGAGAATACAATAGTCATGAGTATTATAACTCAATATGTTCACCCTGATAATTCTATTAGCAATTCACATTTATTAAATAATGACACATTGAATATAAGGATTTAGCTACTATATAAAAATATAGATTTTTCCAAACATTAATTTAGGGAAAACTAATAATGTTTCAGTCTATTACCCTCACATCTAAAAAAGTCTCATTCATGTATCAGAGGATTGGTTCATAAGATAGAATTAAAAAAGAAAACAAATAAGAAATTTTCATTTTTGAAGTATAAGGGTAAACATGGAAAACACGTATTATTTTAGAACATCTTTCTTAAAAAAACTTCTAACAAACCACACATTCCCAATCTATCAAAATAACAGCAAAACCAAGCACAATGATAATGAATCCACAAAATGAGGGTAATGATTCCAATGATGATAGAAATAGAGGAGCATAAGAATACCTAGGAACATAGAGGAGAACCAGAAGATACTAATACATGATACCTCATCCCCAGTAGCATGATACACATGATGATATAAAAACTCCAAAAAACATGACCATCCTAACATTGGACACACTAAGGGGCCAAATTCCATAACAATAAACACAAAAATCCACATATAATGGGCCAACGGTCAGTGGTTGAACTACTAGTGAAAAAATGTTTTTAGAATTCATATTTTCTATTTTAGGTTCCCATTATACTTTCCCAAATGTGGGTGCCTTACATTCCATGAAAAAATTCATATATATATATTTACCACCATATAAATCACAAAACCAGCATGACCCCCTCCACCTCAAAAATTATTCATTGAATAAAATCAATTATTACATAATGGAGGTCATACAACAAGGAAACATTCAACCCATGATAAACAAAAAAGGAATTACTCACTCTCGAAGGGGTTTTCTAAATGAAAGCATTTGATGAAAAATACTAAAATGGACCCATGTCATTTTCACATATCAACCCCTTTATAAAAAATCAAACAAATACCCTTTTAAAAATCAATCCAACATACCCAACCACAGTTGGAAACACCAAACACCTTGTGAATATCAAATTATAATTTAAAAACGCAAATTAATAGCTCTAAAAATAAAAAAAATAGTTAAAAAATCTAACCATGTAATTTATAATCATTTGATGTGAAAAAACCCACCAAATCCACTTCACACACACAAATATATTAAGAAAACATTTTATTTCACATGAAACAGTCACTCAAAACAAGAAACATAAGTATTTAATAATTAATAAATGTTCAAAAATCATGAAATCAAAGAAATAGTAACATTAAATATTATGTTCAATTGGATCCCATCTCAATCAATGTGGAATATCTGGAATCTGGTGCAAAACCTCTCTCACACATCAATCGCACCAATGGTGGGTGTGTTCTATCCTAAAGGAATTATAATAGGAGAAAAACCCAACAATTGAGCAACTGTAGTGTTTAAAATCAGCCAACATGGACACTAGTGTTAGGGAAAAAATAAAAATTGAGAGATGGAAATAATAGAAGAGAAAGAAGCTCTAACCATTCGATCTAGGTGGAGAATGATCCAGAAGAACCCTTGTATCCCTATTTGAGGTGATTGAGGGTGCCAAAATCCCTATTAGTAGGTTCATATGTCATAGGAGTATGTTTGTGGGAAAAGAGTTGAAAATTGGGTAGAGATATTTTTATTTTAAAAAATCTTGACCGGCCCCACGGTTTGTCTGAATGATCATTCAAACCATGAAGATACCATGTGGCCACTATTATTGATAAAAAGATAGACCGTACGACCTACCATCATCGTATGACTAAATGTGTGGTAGTCATGTGGTACGTATTGTCTCTCCTAGTAGCTTCTACATGGGTACCTGGGCTAGGGCACGCAGTTACTACTAACAGTTTGATAAACATGTGTTATGACCTGTCCACCCCAAAAACACACATCTTCACCAAACCACTACGGGAAAACCTATGAATAAATCTAAGAAAATAAGTGATGGAATAAATAATCTAAAAGATAAATCCTTTATCATCTATTTCCTAAAGAAATAATCGAAATGCTAACCCAAACTGGGACCAAAGTCGAATTCCAAATCTCAAGTGGGACAATCATCCCCACCATAATTCATTCTATCTATAAAATTCAAATCCAATACTTATAACAAAAGAAAACCCCAATACATTTTTACAACTCACGTAGATTCACAATGAATGAAAAAATAAAATAATTAATAAACATTATGAATAAGGATGAGCTAAAAATGTACTCGGGAGACCAAATGGTCTCTCCGCAAAGTTCCACCCACACCAATACGTTTAAACACCTCTAGTTGATCTATTCTTAGTATATAGGACCTTCACACAGAACTAAACCAACCTTAAAAAATAATCACCTTATACATAATAAATGTGAAGTCAAACGATCCACCCAAACATATGAAAAACATAAACCACCTCTACCAGATTAATTTATAAACTCACTTAAAAAAATTCTCTAAACACAACCTTCCTTATTAGTACTCAAAGCAAGAACATAACATATAATGGATCTATATGAAACAATTCACAGCCAAACTGATACCCAAAAAAACCAAAATTCCAACAAGGGGTGGAAAAAACAAACCCCACATAGTGTGTCTCCCCACCATAAGATCTATCGAGATTAAAAGAACATGACAACCTTCCCAAGATAACCAAAAATATCCAGCACAAGGGGTTGGGTAGAAAGGGACCAAACAATAGAGAGACAAAACTACAATTTACAACACCCCAACTCTTTACATCTCTGGATAATAGAAACCCTACCACACTCAACTCATATATATGGGCCATACAGAAGACATGAAAAGAGAAACTCACACTTGGTGTGATACAACCACCAGGATTATAAAAATAAAAAACAATTACACCGCTACATAAACAAAAGAAAATATGCAACCCAAAAATGGATCATAATTTTGAAATGATGTTCCCAACCCATTTTTCAATGAACCAAACCATTGAAGTTAGAACAACTACTCAAGAGGATTTAACTGCATCAATCATCCACACTAAGGATAGAGAATAAACCAAGGCCTTTCACACCACTAGGGTTCTCCTAACTACAGGCTGGCTTCACTCTAGGGCCTACAACATGAGCATTGATGGTTGAAGAAACTCTTAGATCGCGGTGATAAATTAGAATACCCTGAAAACAACTTCTCACAATAGAGCACAAGAAACCAACCCACATTACATGTCGTACCAAGACACACCAAAACACCCTAAGACTCACTTTGCCTCAACATGGAACTTTACCATGATAGGGACATATAATATGCATGGGCATCATCATTTTCACTGAAATCACGGATCAATGTTATATAGGAATATTTGTAGAAACACTTCCATAAAAAACCAATAATCTAGGAATTGGTGAAGGAAGGAAAAACTCATGTTAAAACATAATTTCGAAAAATTATCCAAAACATCCCCCTTTCCATTTAAAAAAATTATGCAACAATACCAAACTCCACCAAATATGACCCATGAAATTGAGGTAAACATTATATGGAGAGGGATCTTAACCGTAGTCCCAACCAACATGCAACTCTGAAAAATTTCTATAACATCCCCTTACAACCAAACTCACTGCTATGGTGTCCTAGAACGACCCCAGATATGAGAATCCAATGAAATATCCAAAGATAAATAATAGGATAGTGGTTAGCACTAATAGTTATAGACTGGATTTCCCCACATCTCAAGAAGAAAATGACCCTTAATTGTTTCAGATTTAACCTTTGGAGTCAATATATTCAAATTCTACCCTCAACAACTTATCCCAATCAAGAAATTAAATATTCCATCCACATAACTTGTATTTGACCTCCTTCAGTGAGAGGATCCTCTCAACTGAAAAAGTAAGAGGCATATTCGAGTTCCAAATTCGAAGATGGAAATCCTTTCATTGATAAACTTAAGGGTTTACCATGGTATAGGTCACCCACGGCCACCTTCTAAACATACACAGACTCCTAATGGGGACACTCTATCCAATTTTGAGAAACCAATGACCCAATACAATTGGTCAATTGTCCAAAACATATCACAAATAAAACACCAAAACGCAAAGGAAACCACCACCAAAGATTCCAGAAAAACTTTTTAGAAAAACCACCTACAAGAATATAACCTAGAAACCCTATCATACATGAAAGAATCCTATGGTTGAAACACCTCGCAACTTATATTCTTGAAACCTATGATGACACACCACATCAATTATTGCAAAGAAATAATTTTTCGAATTATAACATGATTGGTGTCTTAAAAACTCAATAATAGTATTCTATGTAGTATCACACATGCAGATCCTTGTGCCATAACATGCCCCCATTAACATTCTCACATATTACCATGAATATGGTCACCCACACAACTAATAATGTTTAAAACAAAACTTTTTACACCCTTCAAGACAAATCATTCAACCCACATATCCATTTCAAAACTCACCAATCCTCTTTTCAAAAACATATAACAAAAAAAATTTAAACCCAATTCATAACTCGAAAAAAATTTCCAGAAAAATACTTTAAACCATTCTATTTAAAACCTAGTTAGAAACCATACACATCACTTAAAAAACATTTTCCCTAATTTAGTGATTTATAGTACTTCACAAAATTTCCTTAATCACCAAACCATACCAATTTAAAATTACAAATGTATTCATTCCAAAACATTGTTATTAGTTTAACACATCCCTTTAAAATATTTCTATTTTACCACAAAAATATACATCACAAGATCCCTATTTTCTAAAACATTCATTAATTATGTTATGAAAATAAATTTTCCCAATTCACATAATAATCCAGTACCATTTCAAATTCATCTTTTCACAATTATAGAACCTATGTTTTCAAAAAAAATAATTAAGAGTGATCCAAAAATGTTTACAAGGGAAAACTGTTGTCTATAGGTTACTTGGCCATATGTTTGGAGGCCTCCTTCAAATCACAAGAGTATCCCAATAAGTTATTTAAGACTATTTCCCTTGATCAACATGGGATTCTTGGCCCTCTTATCTCACAAAGGCCTCATTCTCTACTCCTTTTTCCTTTCCCAACAACACAAAATCCAAACGAACCAAAAGACACCAACACTCTAGTACCTCCAATGGTAACCTATGGTTCAGAATGAGAGATGGTTCAAGATGTCCTTCATGTTACTACAACTTGAGCCCAAAAATCCTACTCCATCTACCATGATATTCCCAAATAAAAATGGGATATCTAAAAGAAATTTCCTCAAATGACATGACCTACTTTGAAACCCTTTTTTCATTAACCAACCCAGTTCAACCCTAACCTGATAACCCATGTCGATTTGTTTCAAGGACCGAGACGCTTTCCTAATCCTCTATGGATAGAGAAAAGTGAAAATTTAATCAATATATATTATTGGAATGGGTTCTCTAAAAAAAGAATAAAAATAAATAAAATTACAAACCAAACTAAATTTGGATTTTCAAATATTACATTGTTTACATTACTATAAAGTATACAACAAACTATGTAGAAAACTATAACAGGATTCCAAATTGAACCCAATACCCAATAAATCTCCATGTGACCCTGAGGATTACCCTCCAGCCTACAAAAAACTATTACCCAAGGATATTAAACTGAAGTCAAAACCTATAATATATTCTTACAAAATGAAAATATTATTTGAGTGAGTATTAAGACACTGTAGGTAGGCCGGAAAAATTTTACTCCCAATACACATTCATTATATAATTAAATACGGATTAGAAAATTTGAACTATAATGTACCAATATAGGTTTTCACATATTAATTTAATAAAAATAAATCATGATCTCATTTCATAACCCTCAAATAAAAAACGTGCATTCTTGTAAGGTTGGTTAGGTTTGTAAGGGAGAAAGAAAACAGAACCCAATAAGGAACATTCATTTTTCATGTTTAATGGTAAATAAAAAAACACGTATTCATTAAAAAAATATTTCATAAAAATCTTCTATAAAACCAAACTTTCATAATCAATTAAAAAAACTCCAAAACTATGAAAAAGGCTAGTTATTCCACACAATGAGAGAAATTATATTAATGTTCTAGAAATGGAGAAACAAATGAAAAATAAGGAACTCATTGTAGAACCTTATCATAATAAAACATGAGAGCTCAATCTACTATCATGGTAAACATGATGAAATCAAAATTAACAAACTCCGGGCTACCCTAACTCAGGACAGAAAATTGTTACATAATGGGGGTCCCATATATAAGAAAAATCCCATTCCATGAACAAGAATCATGGAAATACTCACCCAAGATGTATTTTTACAAATGAAATAATTTTAAGATAAATTCAAAATGGGCCCAAGTAACATCAAAATTTCAAACCCTTTATAAAACCCCCCCACAAAATATTTTCAAAATCAAACCAACTTACAAAAACATTTTTGTAAACACCAACCACAATGTGAATATAACACTATTATTTAAAAAACCAAACTATTCTCTTTAAAAATCCCAAACTAATTAGAATGTAAATTAGGGAAATTTAATAATAATTTAGTGCACAAAACCCACCAAATCCACTTCACATATAAAAAGATATTAGGAATAAAATATTATTTCACATGGAAAAATCACCCATAAAATTAAAGAACATTATCTAATTAATAATAGCGCTGTGAAAATCATGCAATTATTGAAATCATAAATTTAAAGAGGTTTAAATGGATCCTGCCTCAATCGATGGATATATTCTAGAATCCAATGTGAAACCTCGTTTATACGTCCATCGCACCCAAGAGGGACAGATCCGACCACAAGGAACCCTAATATGGAAAACCCCAAAATAACCAAGATACCTTATCAATGAGAGTTTGAATCAATGGCCACTACGGTTAGGGAAATTGATAAAAAATGGTGAGAAAGCAAGAAGGGTGGAGAAATAAGCCTGAACCTTTCGATATTGGTGGGGAGACACTAAGAAACCCCTATATATCCATCTTGGAGGTTATTTAAGGCCCCTAAATAATCTAGGGGAGGATACAAGATTGTAAGGGGACAAATGGAAAAAATGTGGTGATAGTATATAAATATCAGTGAGAGAGAAATCATATTAAAAAAATATGGAATGGGTACACCGTTAGTCCACACGTTTTGTCAAACTATGCAGATACCATGCCGCCACTATACTAAGATATATATTTTCCACACTTCCAATCAGAATGGTATGAAAAACAATGTAGTAGTAATGTGTTAGTTATTGTCTCGTGGAGGAGCTTCGGTATGGTTACCTAGGTCAGGGTGCACAATTACTACTAATCATGAACTAGGGCCGATTGTAACACCCCAGTTAAATAAAGAATAAGACATTTTCATATTTATCCATATTTGTGAATAAAATATTAATATGACTTTAAAGGGGATGCTATGCTCGATGGCGTACCCAACACGCAACAACGAGTTTCTTGGGAATCTTAGGTTGCACTCTAATAATAAAATAATATTAGTTTAAATGGTAGTTAACATGTAGCCGTTGTATTGGCGGGAATGGATAGAAATAACTAAAATATGAATATATTTTTTTTAAAATGTTTTTACATCTATCCAAACGCTTAAAATACGGAAAGAATTCAATTTTAGGCTTTTATAACCTAATTTTCACTAAAGGTTCACTTATCGCCTTCTGATGGCGAACTGTCATTAAATATAGTTTTTATCACTCTTATAAATTCTTTTGGACCAAATAAAACTCTTCTTTATAATTGGGACATCAAATTTTACTTTGTGTAAATTTTTGGTATTTTTCCGATAAAGTTCATTTTTAATGAACAGTGTAAAATGTTGTATTTTAATTCAAAACCTCTTTTTAATCTAACTTATTTATATGATTAGATTATCATTTGAATTGTTTTTAAAGTGAAATTAGAAAATATTTTTACCATTAAATCAAATAGTGGTTGTTGTAATTTATTTCACTTTGAAATCAGACTTAAACTAGTGTCAATCTTTTGATACTTATTGTTTCATAAAAACACGCTATTTGCTCTGACAGCGGGAATTAATTATTAAATTAATTAATGTGACTTATATGTTTTTATTTTTGTAAAATAGAATTCATTTTTGAATTCGGAATATCAAATATATCTCAGGGTGAATTTTTGGGATTTTTCTGAAAAACTTCAATTTTTGATGAATAGTGAAACCACTAAGTGGTACTTATAAAAACTGATTTTTCCGTTTAAATGAAATTTTTCCATATTTGTGTTTTGAAATTCAAAAATCCGACATACATGGTTTTAATTAATAAGTAAAATTTGGTTCAATGGGATAAAAATAATTTTTTGGTGAATAGTAACTTATTAAGTTTTTAATCGCGATTAGTGGTAATTAGTGTAGTTTAAGGTAAAAATAATGCTTTAATAAAAAAATATGAGCTTGAAACATGTCCTACCCTCATTGGTTGTGTCATGGCCGACCAAGACAATCCGTGGGTCAACTTGGGGACCCCATGGAGACACTTTGGTTGGGAAATGACATAAATAACTTTTTATTTAATGTAAAAGTCAAAATGACACAAACATCATATGTTTTACGAAAACAATTATTACATGGGGTCATAATGATCAGATTTTTGATTATAAATAGTCATTGGAAAGCTAAAAATATTTCCTACATCATAGTAATTTTTTTATAATTTTTAGACATTAAATAAATTAAAATATATATGACATAATAATGATGCAGCGATGACATCATTATTTGTAGATTTAAATAAAATGGAAAGATAATGTAAAATCTATGAACTAAACATGTCCAAAACTTATTGTATGGGTGGATTTCGACCCCTTATCACCATATCCAAGAATTATATAAATATGGGACCTTTTAAAACCGAAACACATTTTCAAATAAAGTAATATTTCTTTAGTTTCCAAAAGTGCCCCTCCTCTCCTCTTATAAAAGGCCCCCAACTCTACCTCATTTCACACACTCCTCAAGCCTTGGTCTCGGCCAAACCCTGAACATTTACTCTCTACACATCCCTCTCCTCATCCTAGAGGATTCCATTTGGGCAGAATCCATTCAAAGGAAGCCTTTAGGCTCAAATAAAAAGGAGATACACTTTTAAAGGTAATTCATTCTCTCATGTTCATTTGATTTATTTTGCTTCTCCAACCCCCTAAAAAAATTTTATTTACTTATTTTGTAACAACACCAGTATCTTCAATATACTAGAATGTTGTTATAAGATTTATTCGATCTACACTCTCACATAACTACATCAAATGGTTAAAGAACATACGGTTTCCGTGGATGGCGAAATTCTGCCTCCCGAAACGATGATTGTTCAATATTCATTTAACACCTTCAAAGGTGGCCATTATGATGTCACTATTTTTATATATGATATATAATATTTTTATGTTTTCCTTAAGCTTCTGGTTTTCTTTCATTTTTGGCATACCTTTATGGTTTCCATTATGGGTAAACGCGATATCTTCATTTAAGGAAATGCGGACTACCGCCCCCTCAAAGAGATTTGATTCGTTAAATACCATATGTGGGACGTATAAAGGATGGAACTATGATATTATATATGATATTATTCTTTAATTATAATATACCTTTATATCATTATTATTCCATTCTATAAAATATGAAATAGAAATGAAAGTAGCGTTCATGCGTACGTACGGCTTACCGTCTCCATGAACGGTGCATTTCATTTCTTACCTCTAAATGATTATGTAATGTTATAAATTCATGAATTTACTGGATATATATGACATATATGATATCCAAATCATGAATATAATTCTGGATATAATAAACATTTGACCACACGAACAACATGTAATTGTAAGAAGTCCACTTTCGACTTAAGAACCAAATATCGACAAAACAAACATTATTAACTTAAATGTTTACATAATGTTTATAACATGGAAATAAGTGATATAATAGGAATAATGAACTATAAAAAGGTTCTTAATAAAGTGTAAATTAACTCAAGTTTATTATTCAGGACGTTAAATAACGATCGAGTCAAGTCGGACCCGAGGTAAGGGATCCTACTCCTCTCTTTCTTTTTAAGTACACACTTTTATGTCGTTCCTTTTAAAGCTCATCTTTCTTGTTATTGGTATGATATTTTATATTAAATTTACTGTAATTATTATGTTCATGTGATTAGAGACCCTATTCTCTCTCATCAATCTATTTTGGAAGTTTTAAGTGGCGTCGATAGGCTGCCGAATTTTCATAAGAGATCTAACCTCTCTCTTTCTCTTTAAGTACTCCCCTTTATGTCACTTCTTTTAAGATCCTATTTGTTATTATGGGGGATGTTCTTTCATATTCCTCTTTCTGTACATTTCGTTTTAATGTGATGAGATACCTTATTTTATCTCATCAATCCATTTTTGGAAGTTCTATGTGGCGCCGTTAGGATGCCGAGTTTTCGTAAGGGATTTTTCATCTCACATTTATTCCCATGAGATTTATGCTACATTTGACACAATTTATTTGAGTGGTATATGTCCTACCATTATTCTACACTTTGTGTAATATACTTTCCTTTATGAGTATTTACATCAATGATTTATTGTTCTTCTTTCATGGGGTGTATGTTTTGAAAGATACCCAAGTCGGTAAGGGAACCTTTCACCCTCCTCTTTTTTAAAAGACTTCTTTTGTTGGGTATTTTAATTTACATATTGTTATGTTGGGATATGTTCTCATATATCCTTATTGATGTAAATTTTATGTCCAAGTGATGAGATACACTTTTTATCTCTCATCAACTCTTTTTGATGTGATGCCGTTAGGCTGTCAAGGGAACTTTTTAACCCAATTTCGATTTCATTGGGTTCAACATTTAGTCATTGAATATGTCATCCATTGAATATGTGTGAATGACCTTTTATTGTTTTACACTTAATATCCACTTATATTGGGTGTATTTATATTTGTCACACATATTTTTGAGATTGATTTGTCCTTAATTTAAGGATACCTTCTTTATAAGGGATTTCATCACATTTGACATTTCTATTGAGGGTTCATTGTTCTCATGCACCAATTCACTCTTATATGGTGCATATACTGTCCTTTAGAGTATTATATCACGAATCCATCTATTCTCATGATATTATAATGTTCTGACTAAATGTTATTCCTCGATTATTGTATTCAAGTGTCTCTAATTTTGGTAAAACCCCTTTCACCAAAATATCGTTTTAAATGTTTTAATTATTTGTTCTTATTAATATCCATGTTTTCAAAATGGTTTTAAGGATTTATTTATATGGATATTAATGGTATAAAATTTTAAGCTTCAAGGTGGTATGGGACACTTTGATTCAAAAATCTCCTTATTAAATGTTTTAAATGGTTTTGGAAATGGTTTATTTTAAACGGATTCATTATTTCAATATACTAAAATGTTATATTGTGATTGACATGTGGAAATGTTATGTTTCCTTTGTGCATGTTTTATGTGATACGTTTATGTTATGGTTCTTGGTCATTGTTATGAAAACGGGTGGTTCCGTGATAAACTAAGGGCGGGTGAGCCCGATATAGCTCTCCAATGCATTGGGTAAGGCGAAGGAGTGAAACGATAAGGTTTCTCCGAAGAGATTTAGGGAATATATTGTGATGGGTATTCCAAACGTAACCAAGAGGGTTACTCCCTACGTAAGAATGTTATGAATGCCTCAAGTTACCTTTATGTCTTATGATTTCTATGATTTATTCATGATTTGATGAGGTATGTTAAAGTTCCTAAGTTTTATGGGTAACGTATGATTTCATTCTTATGTATATATGAACTCATGTTTCCTTTCCATATTTTTATAACCCTTACTGAGATTTTTATGCCCATCCCATGTTTTTGAAATGTTTTTCACAGGTCAACGGAAAGGTACATGATGTGATTATAGTGTCAAGGATGTGTCAAGAAAGAATCTGTGTTTTTTTTAAATAGGTTTCCGTTGATGGGAAGAATGAATATTGTCTTTTATATAACCACTTTGTTTAAATGTGGAATGTAATGCAAGTTTCATGATCTAATTCTCTAAAACTCTAAACCTGAAAAGATCCTCAATGTGTAATTTTGTAATAACTCAAGATTAAGTAAGGTTTAAGGATGGGGCCTTATAGTTGGTATCAAAGGTCGGTTTAGATAACATTAGAGGTTAGGGTATTCTTTAAGCATAAGTGACATTACCATAATGGTTAGGATTTCAGAAAGAGTCCCAGTTTTAGATAAATTGAATGAGTAAGTATATCTTAGTGTTTATCTTACTCATTAGTACATGATGGTTTTGTTGATATACTCACACCGACCTTTTTGGTTTTAGTAAATGGCTGGATCTAGCAGGAACCAAAGTAACAGTGGATGTGAAGGAAACGGTGATAGTTTTTTGAGCAAGCAACTGAATGACATGGGAGCTGCAATGAGAACTCTTTTGATTATCCTCAACCAACTATCTGGAGTCATGATTGACCACCTAAACCTTGGAGATTTCTCTAAGGCATCATATATTCAAGAAAAAATCCCTACAGAAGTACAGGTAATAATCATAAAGGTAAGTGTGTTCAAAAACCTATGTGTCAATGATGTGGAAAGAAACACCTAGGAAAATGTTTCAAAGGGACATAAATATGCTATAGATGTGGAAATGAAGGTCATAAAGCAAGAACCTGCCATGGAAAAAGGAAGCATCCAGTTGACTCGAGGAAAGGGAAAGAAGTTCTTTCTGAGGGATCAATTGAATGTTTTAAATGTGGTGTGCATGGTCATTATGCAAACACATTTCCTATGAAGAAGTTTCGTGAATGGGGTCACCAAGATCATACCAATATTCGTTTACCAATACCTAATGCCATTCCGATTGAGGATGAAGAAACTGACAATGACCAATCAAAGGTATGTACTATTTCATGACTATTGTTTTCTTATTTTGGAATCTTAGGATATGATTCATGATTTTGTTTGTAGGAAAGAGGTATTTCGGAATAAGTTGGAAAGGAATGGATAATGGATCATGAAGAATGTTGAATGAGTAAGATGTCAACATATAAGGGCTTCAAGAGTGAGGGTGAAATTCTTAAGAGTATTAAGTCTCTTTTGATGATGGGGTTACATTAGAAGACTTTTTATATTATGTGTAACCCTGATGTTTAATATAGGAAAATTTTATTCAAGTAATAGTTTTCTTTTCTTTTGTGGAAATAGTTATAAAGAACCATTTGGGTTTATATGATCCTTACTTTTGAGGTAATTATGGGTTACTATATTTTATGATTGAAGTGAAAGGCATGAGATAAAATTGAGGTTAAATTATGTTATGGTTATTTTTGATGATTTTATCCCTTTTTGGGTAATGATTTGATAATTATATTGTTTTGGAAAAAGGACAACACGCAGACCGTGTGACAACCCGTCGCGTCGGACAATGCTGCGGGAATCGAACCCACAACCAAAGTGTGACTGGTATTTATCGCCTACCACTGGACTACGTGAAGTCCCTGGTTAGTTTGACTGATTCTTTTTAGTTATATGATTTTATGAATTAAGAGTAAGTTGATTTTGGGTTATCAATGAAAATGATTAACCTATCATGGAGGATATGTGATTAGGTTAAGTACTTTTCAATGCGAGACTTTAAGAGCAACTGATTTTGTTTGGAGATAAATGTTATGATTTAACTTGGAAGACTATGTGACTAGATCCTTAAAATATTTGGGTTTCAATCTTAGATTGTTTTACTTTGAATAATTTTATGGACAAATTGTTTATCTAATGGTCCTCGTTGATCTTTGGGTTTTGTTGGACAAATTTTGGAGATTAATCATAGATTTTCTTTTTATAAATGGTTATCCTTTTCTGGATTATCTGATCTTGTACTAGCCTTTTTGGTTTTGGTTTTGGTTAAATTCTAGAGACATGGGAAGTATATAGTTCTCTTTTGTGTATTAGGTGATTCTCTAGAAGTTGATTATAGTACTCTTAATGGGAACAAGTCTTCCTAAATACTCGTCTTTTGGAGAAAATATGATTTTGTGTAAGGAATCTAATAAAAGTTGAAAGTCAACATGATAAGTGATTATGCTTCCTTATGAATAAATTCCTCAATAAAAAGTAACTTAAAACAAAAATGTTGTCTATTATCTTTTCCTACTGGGGAATCGAATACCGTTTAACCCATCACAAGTTTGTGATTTTCTCGTGGTTAACTTTCTCCTAAACATGTTTTCTATCACTCTCCCTCAGAACATGACCCTTTGTTTTTTCCTCCATGTCCATATTTTCATACTTGGAATCCTAGTATGGGTTAACTCGGGTGACCTTTTTACTTATCTTTCTTTATTTTAATGTGATTGTTTTACCGACTCTTCTCTGATGTGGGACTTTCAAGGATGTTTCCAAGCACAATTTTAAAAAATTGCGAGGACGCAATTCCCAAAAAGGGGGAAGGATGTAACACCCAAGGTAAATAAAGAATATGACATTTTCATATTTATCCATATTTGTGAATAAAATATTAATATGACTTTAAAGGGGATACTATGCTCGATGGCGTACCCAACACGCAACAACGAGTTTCTTGGGAATCTTAGGTTGCACTCTAATAATAAAATAATATTATTTTAAATGGCAGTTAACATGTAGCCGTTGTATTGGCGGGAATGGATAGAAATAACTAAAATATGAATATATATGTTTTTTAAATGTTTTTACATCTATCCAAAGGCTTAAAATACGGAAAGAATTCAATTTTAGGCTTCTATAACCTAATTTTCACTAAAGGTTCACTTATCATCTTCTGATGGCGAACTGTCATTAAATATAGTTTTGATCACTCTTATACATTCTTTTGGACCAAATAAAACTCTTCTTTAGAATTGGGACATCAAATTTTACTTTGTGTAAATTTTTGGTATTTTTCTGATAAAGTTCATTTTTAATGAATAGTGTAAAATGTTGTATTTTAATTCAAAACCTCTTTTTAATCTAATTTATTTATATGATTAGATTATCATTTGAATTGTTTTTAAAGTGAAATTAGAAAATATTTTTACCATTAAATCCAATAGTGGTTGTTGGAATTTATTTCACTTTTAAATCGGACTTAAACTAGTGCCAATCTTTTGATACTTATTGTTTCATAAAAACACGCTATTTGCTCTGACAGCGGGAATTAATTATTAAATTAATTAATGTGACTTATATGTTTTGAATTTTTAAAATAGACTTCATTTTTAAATTCGGAATATCAAATATAGCTCAGGGTGAATTTTTGGGATTTTTCTGAAAAACTTCAATTTTTGATGAATAGTGAAACCACTAAGTGGTACTTATAAAAACTAATTTTTCTGTTTAAATGAAATTTTGCCATCTTTGTGTTTTGAATTTCAAAAATCCGACATACATGGTTTTCATTAAGAAGTAAAATGTGGTTCAATGGGATAAAAATAATTTTTTGGTGAATAGTAACTTATTATGTTTTTAATCGCGATTAGTGGTAATTAGTGTAGTTTAAGGTAAAAATAATTCTTTAATAAAATAAGATGAGCTTGACACATGTTCTACCCTCATTGGTTGTGTCATGGCAGACCAAGACAAGCCATGGGTCAACTTGGGGACCCCATGGAGACACTTTGTTTGGGAAATGACATAAATAACTTTTTATTTAATGTAAAAGTCAAAATGACACAAACATCATATGTTTTACGAAAACAATTATTACATGTGGTTATAATGATCCGATGTTTGATTATAAATAGTAATTGGAAAGCTAAAACGATTTCCTACATCATAGTAATTTTTTATAATTTTTAGACATTAAATAAATTAAAATATATATGACATAATAATGATGCAGCGATGACATCGTTATTTGAAGAATTAAATAAAATGGAAAGATAATGTAAAATCTATGAACTACACATGTCCAAAACTTATTGGATGGGTGGATTTCGAACCCCTATCACCTTATCCACGAATTATATCAATATGGGACCTTTTAAAACTGAAACACATTTTCAAATAAAGTAATATTTCTTTACTTTCCAAAAGTGCCCCTCCTCTCCTCTTATAAAAGGCCCCCACCTCTACCTCATTTCACACACTCCTCAAGCCTTTGGCTCGGCCAAACCCTGCCAATTTACTCTATACACATCCCTCTCCTCATCCTAGAGGATTCCCTTTGGGCAGAATCCTTTCAAAGGAAGCCTTTAGGCTCAAATCAAAAGAAGATACACTTTTAAAGGTAATTCATTCTCTCATGTTCATTTGTTTTATTTTGCTTCTCCAACCCCCTAAACTATTTTTATTTACTTCGTAACAACCCCAGTATCATAAATATACTAGGATGTTGTTATAAGATTTATTCAAGCAACACTCTCACACAACTACATCAAATTGTTAAAGAACATACGGTTTCCGTGGATGGCGAAATTCTGCCTCCCGAAACGATGATTGTTCAATACTCATTTAACACCTTCAAAGGTGGCCATTATGATGTCACTATTTTTATATATGATATATAATATGTTTATTTTTTCCTTAAGATTCTGTTTTTTTCATTTTGGGAATACCTTTATGGTTTCAATTATGGATAAACGTGATATCTTCATTTAAGGAAGTGCGGACTACCACCCCCTCAAAGTGATTTGATTCGTTAAATACCATATGTGGGACGTATAAAGGATGGAACTATGATATTATATATGATATTATACTATAATTATAATAAACCTTTATATCATTATTATTACATTCTATAAAATATGAAATAGAAATGAAAGTATCGTTCATGCGTACGTACGGCTTACCGTCTCCAGGAACGGTGCATTTCATTTCTTACCTCTAAATGATTATGTAATGTTATAAATGCATGAATGTACTGGATATATATGAAATATATGATATCCAAATCATGAATATAATTCTGGATATAATAAACATTTGACCACACGAACAACATGTAATTGTAAGAAGTCCACTTTCGACTTAAGAACCAAATATCGACAAAACAATCATTATTAACTTAAATGTTTACATAATGTTTATAACATGGAAATAAGTGATCTAATAGTAATAATGAACTAGAAAAAGGTTCTTAATAAAGTGTAAATTAACTCAAGTTTATTATTCAGGTCGTTAAATAACGATCGAGTCAAGTCGGACCCGAGGTAAGGGATCCTACTCTTCTCTTTCTTTTTAAGTACACACTTTTATGTCGTTCCTTTTAAAGCTCATCTTTCTTGTTATTGGTATGATATTTTATAATAAATTTACTGTAATTATTATGTTCATGTGATTAGAGACCCTATTCTCTCTCATCAATCTATTTTGGAAGTTTTAAGTGGCGCCGATAGGCTGCCGAATTTTCATAAGAGATCTAACCTCTCTCTTTCTCTTTAAGTACTCCCCTTTATGTCACTTCTTTTAAGCTCCTATTTGTTATGATGGGGGATGTTCTTTCATATTCCTCTTTCTGTACATTTCGTTTTAATGTGATGAGATACCCTATTTGATCTCATCAATCCATTTTTGGAAGTTCTATGTGGCGCCGTTAGGATGCCGAGTTTTCGTAAGGGATTTTTCATCTCACATATATTCCCATGAGATTTATGCTACATTTGCCACAATTTCTTTGAGTGGTGTATGTCCTGCCATTATTCTACATTTTGTGTAATATAATTTCCTTTATGAGTATTTACATCAATGATTTATTGTCCTTCATTCATGGGGTGTATGTTTTGAAAGATACCCAAGTCGGTAAGGGAACCTTTCACCCTCCTCTTTTTTAAAAGACATCTTTTGTTGGGTCTTTTAATTTACATATTGTTATGTTGGGATATGTTCTCATATATCCTTATTGATGTAAATTTTATGTCCAAGTTATGAGATACACTTTTTATCTCTCATCAACTCTTTTTGATGTGATGTCGTTAGGCTGTCAAGGGAACTTTTTAACCCAATTTCAATTTCTTTGGGTTCAACATGTAGTCATTGAATATGGCATCCATTGAATATGTGTGAATGACCTTTTATTTTTTTAAACTTAATATCCACTTATATTGGGTGTATTTATATTTGTCACACATATTTTTGAGATTGATTTGTCCTTAATTTAAGGATACCTTCTTTATAAGGGATTTCATCACATTTGACATTTCTATTGAGGGTTCATTGTTGTTATGCACCAATTCACTCTTATATGGTGTATATACTGTCCTTTAGAGTATTATATCACGAATCCATTTATTCTCATGATATTATAATGTTCTGACTAAATGTTATTCCCCAATTATTGTATTCAAGTGTCTCTAATTTTGGTAAAACCCCTTTAACCAAAATATCGTTTTAAATGTTTTAATTATTTGTTCTTATTAATATCCATGTTTTCAAAATGGTTTTAAGGATTTATTTATATGGATATTAATGGTTTAAAATATTAATCTTCAAGGTGGTATGGGACACTTTGATTCAAAAATCTCCTTATTAAATGTTTTAAAAGGTTTTGGAAATGGTTTCTTTTAAACAGATTCATTATTTCAATATACTAAAATGTTATATTGTGATTGACATGTGGAAATGTTATGTTTCCTTTGTGCATGTTTTATGTGATACGTTTATGTTATGGTTCTTGGGAATTGTTATGAAAATGGGTGGTTCCGTGATAAACTAAGGGCGGGTGAGCCCGATAAAGCTCTCGAATGCATTGGGTAACGCGAAGGAGTGAAACGATAAGGTTTCTCCGAAGAGATTTAGGGAATATACTGTGATGGGTATTCCAAACGTAACCAAGAGGGTTACTCCCTACGTAAGAATGTTATGAATTACTCAAGTTACCTTTATGTCTTATGATTTCTATGATTTATTCATGATTTGATGAGGTATGTTAAAGTGCCTATGTTTTATGGGTAAAGTATGATTTCATTCTTATGTATATATGAACTCATGTTTCCTTTCCATATTTTTATAACCCTTACTGAGATTTTTATGCTCATCCCAAGTTTTTGAAATGTTTTTCATAGGTCAAGGGAATGGTACATGATGTGATGATAGTGTCAAGGATGTGTCAAGAAAGAATCTGTGTTTTATTTTAAATAGGTTTCCGTTGATGGGAAGAATGAATATTGTCTTTTATGTAACCACTTTGTTTAAATGTGGAATGTAATGCAAGTTTCATGATCTAATTCTCTAAAACTCTAAACCTGAAAATATCCTCAATGTGTAATCTTGTAATAACTCAAGATTAAGTAAGGTTTAAGGCTGGGGCCTTATACCGATCCACCCCCAAAAACACCCATCTTCACCAAAACTCAATGGTGAAACCCTTAAAGAAATCTAGGCCATGAAATGATGGAATAAATAATCCAAAACCTCAACATCATTACACTTGATTCCATATGAAATAACTGAAATTCCAACCAATACCGGGATCGAACGTGAATTACAAGACCCCGAGTGTGATAGATAACCATTCATGGTTTCATTTATGCATAAACCAATAGAGGTTCTCTGAAGAAGAAGTATAGATCATCACCACGTGTCTTTATTTTATATATTCCTATATGAATTAAAACTCTCCATAAAATATGATGAAATAATAATAATAGAATAATACTAATAATATATTTTATCTAGTTAATGAAATAACCAATATTCATCTCATAATCCATTTAATGTCATATGAAATTGTTGATCATGTATACTGTTGACTACAACCTTGGAAACGGAAATAATTCATCTTCCAAAACCACCTCAAACATATGAATTTAATGATATATTTAATGACTATATATTTTATATTAAATACTAATAAATTATAATATCACATCTATCTTAATACCCTCTAATTATTTAGAAAATTGTAACATCTCTCTTATGTATGTGTAGTCTACTGACTCCACATAGTTATGAGAAAAATTTTAAATTTTATTATGGAATGGATAGTAATAAGTACATACTTAATTATTATATATGAAATATGATATTTATATTTATTATTCAATGGATAAATATTAATTAACATTATTTCATTTGATCTATTAAAAAAATTGAGATTTTGGGCATGCGTTAATATGGAATACAATCTCCGTGGACTGCGTAATTAATTTTTCTATCAAAATTATGTGGATTAACATTATGATATATAATTTTAATATATATAATATATTTATCATGATAAAAATTTTAATGATTATTGAACCATTATCAATGTATATGGATAGAATCTAACAAACCAATAAATCCATGAAAAATAATGCAGTTATTACATGAAATATTGATTTTAAATATAATTGATTTTTCTTGGTTGATAAAAGACTATATGGAAATAATATTAGGTATGATATATATGTATGTGGATCTATAATAGTTTTATAATAAATATATTACTATTATAGTATTAGTTGAAACATATATGATAGAAACTTCACCCGAGTTATGTGGTTCTCGTTGCACATTTACTTCCGTGAAAAATATTATATAGTTAACACTTATTTCATTTTGTGGTTTATATATATGAAATTTGATATATAATATTAGGAATATATTTACCTTCTTTTTATTTAAAGTTTCATTTTATTTATTGGGTGATATTATTCAATAGCTTCCAATGTGATAATTGTTTATTTTATAATAAATTATTGTTTTGGATCATTTCCATTAATGTCTCTACAGGGGGTAATATTTATTATTTATATAATAAAAGAAATATTTATTATTATAAAGTAAATATTTATTAAAATAAATTTTTTACTTTAAATTTCATCCCTTTAAAAAATAATTTGACAAAAAAATATTTTTCAAGTAAATCTGAATCATTTCTCTCTTTGGTAGAGAAAATTTTCTCATCCATTTCCTTTTTTTTCAATAAATGTTTTTAATTTTATTACTATAATATTATTGATATTAAAAATTATATTTTCAAATTAAATAATTTTATATATTTTTTTTAAAATTATTACTATTTTTTTCTAAAACATGAAATTTCATAATATTATTGAAAATGTGGGTAGAATATTTATTTAACATACAATATATAAATAAATTTTTCCGTATTAAGGAACATAAATTTATTTACTGTATCATCTACAATATTCCATGATTATTTGGAAAGAAAAACTTTCCCCACTAATCTATATATTTTTCGTTTTTATAAGTTATTTCAATGTTCAAAAGGTTATTTTCCTCACAATCATTTTTTATGTGATTTTTACTGAATTTTTATTTGATCAATAACAAACATTGTTTTACATGTACTAAAATTTGGATATGTTTTAATTTTAACAATATTATTATAAAATTTTACGTTTTATGATAATTTTTAATGAGGATGTACTATTTTGATACCATTATACTTATTAATAATAAAGGATTGGGATTCTGTTCATTAATTAGAGAAATGTTTTTCATTTCTTGTGATATTATTCAATATGAATGTTTATGTTTATTATGATTCTCTATTGGGTAAATTGCTATCATTTTTTCTAGTTTTCAAAAATATATGTTTTTGCAATTATGTCTCATCCCATTCATATGTTGAATGGATTTGACTATATTTGTAATGGGTGTGACATGATATTTTCCTCTAATGTATCAATGAGACTCTCAAGAAAATCCTACTTAGGAATTTTGCTAAGGCCTTCCATATTTATGTGTGAAGTCTTGGAAAATAGACTTGATAGTATTTTTAGTATGTATAATATTATGAATTATATTATTATAATATTATTTGATGACTTCTATGTGATTGTCTAAATAGTTATGATATATTTGGATATGTTCCAAGATCTTATGCTTGTAAAAAATTTATTAAAGGGCCATATTTTATTCTAGTCATATTTTTCATTATGCTCTTTGTATTTATTTAATGGTTTAATTTTATTGAAATTTAACATTCCATATTAATTATTTAAAATGTATTAATTATATCTTATATTATACACATTCCCTTACTGAGTAAATTATATCCCACATTTTATATGTTTCCTTTCTGTAGACGGAAAAATTGGTTTATGATTGATATATAGGGATATGAGAAAAGGAATAGTGTCATTCTCAAAGAAGATATTATGTGTTATTTTTTGAAATATATGATGATATTAAAGTTTGTACCTAATTTTACAAGAATAATTTACAATTTGATCCTTTTGTATGTGATCGGTTGTATTGAGAACCAATGTAATAATATAACAACATCACCTAGTCTACTCAGTTCAATTCAATGCATTAAGAATCATTTTTGTAGATAGAGGATTCCAAATTCTTAGAGGGTATCATGAAAAGTATTGTTGGCGCCAAAATATGGCATGAAAGGATGGGACGAAAATGAAGGCTGGCGTGCTGCCTCGCGAAGCACCGACGCGAAGCACCGCCGCGAAGCGCCCCGATCATCGCGGCCTCACGAAGCTCCAGAGGCGGTAACTCTCCGCGAACGCATTTGACGTTCATGAGCCTGCAGTGAAGCTCCAGAGGAGTTAATGCTCCGCGAACGCATTTGACGTTCACGAGCCTGCCGTGAAGCTCCAGAGGCGGTAACCCTCCGCGGATGACATTGACGTTCGCGAGCGCGCCGCGAAGCACCTGAAGTTGCGCGCAAGTTCTGCTTCGCGGCTTCCCTTGCCTATAAATACTGGACTCCCTCTGATTCCCCAAGTACGGACAATCCGACCTTTCAGCTTCTCCTCTCTCGAATCGCGACGCACCCTTTGCCCTGGGAATCATGAGCTCCGTGAGGTACTTCTACTTCGCGAGATGCCTTTGCTTTGTCTCGTTTTAAGCCCCTCTTCCGAGAGGGATGCCCTTCGTGTAGCTCAAGGGAATTAGTGAAGGAAGGGGATTCCCAAGGGAACCCGAGCAGCCGCGGAGTGTTTATGCTTCGCGAAACACCCAAGCTGCACTAGTGATCACTATGCTAAGGCAGGATCGCTACACATCGCGAAGCACACTACTTCGCAGGACCCTACTTCGCGAGGCACCTCTTCTTCGCCAGGCTGTGCTCCGCGAACATTGTTCCACTTCGCGAAGCACCTTCCACTCACACCTATGCCCCATTCTAAGGACAAGGCACTCTACTTCGTGAAGAATACTCCTTTGCTTAGCAATTCCTCCTCCCGTGCGACCCTCCAGGTTTGCACGATATGATTTCAAAGTCCCATGGACAATACCACTCGTAGTGTTGCTTCTCCTAATGCTTCATTGCATAGGGATGCTAATGACTATTGCTTCTTCGCATAGCCACGCTAATGTGGACCCCTTGATGGTTCGTTCTACAACCCCCTTGAATATGGCCTTACTGGTACCTTCCCTTCCCCAAGGACTAGAGGGTACCGGTTATGTAAGTCCTAGGGGTGTGGAGTGAACCCACCTCGTCCGAGCTACAGGACATTAAATTGCCAAGCACCACATCCTCAACAAATGACGTTAAAATGTGACCCTACCACGTGCCTCTCATGAAGGGTCCCCCCAGCTCGAACATTCTTTACACCACTCATCTCCACAGGAATGGAATCACCCATCCACAAGGGATGATATCCTCCTTATTGGAGTGGCGTATGTTCTCAGGAGAAGGGAGACCCTAGTTCCCCAACAGATGGCTGCACCTCTGCATCTCCATACTTCCCCACTACCAAGGTCAGTGGAGGGCGTGATAGGAAATGAGGCACCTCCCATCGGTGGTCCCAAATCCCTCTTTTGCTGTGCTTTGTTGCACTTTGGGCCTCCATCCCGGAGTAAGTCCCAACACCATGGGCCACCTAATGCGTAAGCCCCTCTTCACTTCTCACAGACACATCCTTCGCGACGTGATCGTCAGGTCCTTGCAACCTCTTGTTTCTCACACCGAGCATGACTCGCGTGGGCTTAGAGTGAGCACCGACCCTGACCCCCAAACCAGTGAACTACGAGGACTTTGATCCATGTCAAGGAATGGTACGTAGGAAGCCTCCATGAGGCTCAAGACACATTGCTCGGTCATCCATTCACGTCAAGTTTCTCCCTCGACCAGCCTGACGTTAAACTGTATGCCCCCCTTGTCACGTATGACATTAAACTGCACACCCATTTGAACTACGAGGTCTTTGATCCATGTCAAGGTGTGGTATGTAGGAAGCCTTCCTGAGGTTCAAGCCCACCCATCATCATTCACGTCAAGTTTTACCTTCGTCCAGCATGACTTTGAACTGTATTCTAGTCCGACGGAAAGCCGTTGTGACAAACCTGAACTACGAGGTCTTTGATCCATGTCAAGGAATGGTACGTAGGAAGCCTCTACGAGGTTCAAACCCACCATTTGGTAGTTCTGACCTCATTCACGTCAGTTCACTACCGTCCCGCATGACGTTAAACTGTATTCCACAACCAGAACTACGAGGACTTTTATTTGTGTCAAGGCATGGTATGTAGGAATCCTCCCAGAGGTTCAAGCCCATCTCCCATCGGACCAAGGTCCCTCATTTACGTCGGTTCGCCGACACCCACCGCCCGTCGTTTATTCACGTCAGGGCTCAGTATCGTCCAGCATGACGTTAAACTGTATTCCATCAATCCTTTGAACTATGAGGACTTTGATCCATGTCAAGGCATGGTATGTAGGAAACCTTCCCAAGGTTCAAGCCAACCACTAGTGGACCCACAGGTCTACTTTCACATCAGTTCACCGATGAAACCCTTTGAACTACGAGGTCTTCGATCCATGCCAAGGCATGGTACGTAAGAAGCCTCTCCGAGGTTCAAGCCCATCTCTCATCGGACCAAGGTCCATCTTCACGTCGGTACGCTGACGATGCCCATCGGACCAAGGTCCACATTCATGTTGGTTCGCTGACGACATTCATCGGGCCAAGTTCCACCTACACGTCGGTTTACCGGCACCATCCCGAACTACGCGAACTTTGATTCCCTGCCACGGGAATACGTAGGAAGCCTCTTCAAAACTCAAGCCCAACTTCACCATCACCCCTGCGATGGTCCCATTTCACTCCCCCTCCACACCATTCATCCACCTATCACCCATCCTGATTCTCTCCCGGACCGTCATATCTCGGTGAGACCATGTCGGTACGCTCCTCCTCACAGCCGCCCATGGGATGGCCCCGGTATCGGAATCTCTTCAACGGAAATCCCTCAATCTGATCTATCCTAGATAATGCTCTGGTTGGGTTGATCCGTCTCCGCTGGACGTCAAACTTGCGGTGTACCCTGTTTTAAACACAGGAAGCTGAGGAAAACCTCAGATATGTGTCTATGACATATAATTCTCTGCGCTTGATGTGGGATGCCTCGGGCTTCCACGCCCTCGAGAAGCCCTATGACCAGAGATAATAGACAGACATGCCAGGTTTCCCAACATCCAGACACGGTACTGATGCCTCAATGTGACTACTCCCCCGACTGAAGGTTGCTGCCCTGACCAGACCCTTTGGAATGTCCCGACAGAAGCAGTGTAATTAACCGGCATCCATGGAAACATGGCACTGCGAAGAGTTTCACGAACTACATATTAAATCTGTGAGGGAGACCCGGACTAGGTGACGAGTTCTGAGGAGGAATCCACAGAAGGAAGAACTGACATCCCATCATCCTGTTTCGATCAAGGAGTAGACGTCCCGGAATAAGGAGCGAATGTCGCCTGCCTTTGGAAAGAGGGAACGCGGGGCAACAAGCGCGGCGCGTCCTCCCCCAAGGACGGATGCGCGCGCGCCCCAATGAAAGAATTGGAAACAGAAATGGTGAACCCGACATGAAATTATTCTCCTAAATATGGAGATTAGTAGCGTTCGAGACACCTGTAGATTGACGTGTCACCGGATCTAGATATCCGGCATCTGGTCCCACCAAGAAAATAGCGGGCCTTCCGTGAAACTCACCGGAAGTCTGGGCAGTAGAACGTGGGGCACTCCGTTCCTCAGTGTGTTGGAGTGGATCCTTATTACAGACGTGGAGAATGGAAGGACGTTGGGGCACTGGTTGTAAATCCTTTTCCTCTCAGTGCTGATGAGTTGATCCCTTCATTTCTCAGGAACCAGGTTGTTGTTACAGAGACGCGATCACCGCCCGCTAGCCTACGCAAGGGCAGGGGCAACATCGCCACAGCCACCCCACATGGCGCCGTTACCGCCACGACGGCTGCCACATCACATAATATGGGGCGCCCACGTCCCCTTTCCCATCACAGGTCATCCAGCGAAGGGTGATCAACAACCTCGTGCACAGGTACGAGGAGGAAGGGGTCATCCCAACTATTGATATGGACCACTTGGACCTGGAGGCCTCCAGGCCCTGCCGTCAACGCCACCCTAACAGGCCTCACAGGGAGCCGTTGCTCCCCACCCCAACGTTCAACCGTTTCAGGAGCCTGTCCCCAGAACGCCTTGACGACTCCTTGCCTTACCCTGAAGAGGTGGGCGTCGTCCGGCTCAGCCCGCTCAGGGTCCCGACCCAAGGGCTCCAGGAGAGAGCTCTCGTCCTGCTGTGTCAGCGCCGCCGTCCGACTTCGTAGGAAGAGCAGGCAGGCCATGCCCCTGCACCACCTGTACCAGCTTGCCAGACCCGATGTCAGCGCCGGGCCCGGGCTGAGGACGCTCGCCCAGGCGCATCGACGTCGACAGCTACTGTGGCCCGAGGCACCGCTGACGTGCATCATGAAGCCCCTTCATACACTGAGCAGGGGCACTCCTTCACCCAACCAGGATCGAGACCCCAACCGCCCCACGAGCAGGCTGGGTTGACTCTCCGGGTTTCAGGCCCAAGTGGTGATCCCCGCGAACTAACCCGCGGTGATGTCACCCCGTAAGGAGGCCCTCCCCGTACCACTACTCCATAGAGAGAGGGCCTTCCCCGCTCCGAAGTTCATCATGGAGGTATGCCTCATGCTACCGCCATCCCGAAGGAAGACCTGCCCCGCGGTAGTGACGCTTGGTGCGGAAACCATTCCCGCGCCCACTACACTGGGTATGGAGTCCATCCTCCTGCCCCCGATCGCCGATCTGAAGGCGCCGTCCATCCGGTCCTTCTCCAATGTGGGGGTCTTCCCTACGTCCTCTCTGCGACTGGCGAAGGTCCTCCTCTCCCCAGAAACTCGAGGATTGAAGGTCAGCCTCGCTCTATCTGCATCGACCATGGAGGTCCTCCCCATGTAACCTTCGACTTTTGACCTGGTGCCCTTCGCACCTCGGCTATCTCGAGTGGGGGCCCTCTCCGACACGGCACCAGCGCCACCCCGAGACTACCTGGTAGGGATCAACCCTGTTCCGAAGAGCCACCCCAGGGCAGGAGAGCGGGTCGTCGCCACCACAAGAAGAATCCTGGGAAGGCCTGAGTGGAGATCAAACATGCCCGCTTCTCCAACTCTGAAGCGGAATGTGACTCAGCCATGGAACCTTCTCCCCGCTCCTCCGTATCAAGGACTGGGGCAGGAACCAGATGCGTTAGCCTCATTCTCCCGGAATATGAGGTCCACCAGATTCCCATCTCTCTCTGCAGGTACATCCAGGAGGAAGAAATCTTGGGAATTCTGCAGGTCTCGACCGCGCAATCACCGCCATTGTCACCAGAAGTGCCATGTACCTCTACCAGAGATCACAGAGAGCTATTTTGGGGACCAACGGCGGTAGAGCAACGACACGGCCTGTCACTGGTAGCCGCGACTCCTATGCCGGAAGCTGTGGCTATCAGCCCGTCGTATCGTGACATCGTGGCCAGGTCACCTTAATCTTCATAGGATGGCCCGGAATTCGGCGTCCAGTCAGCTCGTTCGCCGTATTCTCCGCCGCCGAGTTTTTTTTCCCAGAGGTCCACCTTGGTACCGCTACCGGTCCCTCAGCCACCCCCGGTTGATGAGTGGGGAAATACAGGGCCAGACCCTGAGTCCGAGCCCAAGAGCTTCTGGAGTATTCTTGCAGCGGATTACTTCCCAGAGAAGTTCTGGCCGACAGCGGTGCTGAATTTTCGAGTACTAGAGTCTCTTACCCCTGAAGAAGTGGGGTGCTTTTGTCGAACCCTATGGGCGACACACATCCGCCTTCGTTACGAATGGGTGGTGTACACCAGAAGTCGATAGCACTTCGAAGAAATCGGTGAGCAATGCTGCCTGGTCGATGCGGCCGCACTCCTTGTGGCCCAGCACCCCGAGTCACCAGGCCGCCAGGGTGCCCTTCAACGGAAATGCGTCCATAGTTTCAAAGTACTCCGCAGGATCGTCAGGGAAGCCACCCCCCATGTGCAAGTCCGTGGTTGGGGACACTATGCCACTCTCCTCTTTGACCCTATCCGACCGTAGCTCGATTCATTATGTGACATCGAGGACATGCCCTCGAGAGGGGTCGCGGTCCACATGGCCGACGTTGTGGAAAAAGAAGATGAGCTTGAATTCCTTGATGGATACTTACCCCCCGAGGGCGTACCGCCACTGTTGGGCCCATCAGGGAGGGTTACCCGTCAGTAGAGGAACCTGCTAGGCCTCCCCGTACCCACCGAGTCGCTGGTACTTGGTCGAAACGCCGGCAAGGGTAAGGAGCACGTCTGAACTGTCAAGCACTCTGACCTGTCTGCCTCTACGCAGAAAACGGAAGATGATCCTGAGAAGGCCATGTTACGCCAGCAGCTTGCTGAGCAGAAGAGGCTGTTTGACGAAATTTTGGCTGAGCGCGCCGCAGAGCAGCGACCCAACTATGGTAATCCCAGGCCGGGGCAGTAGGGGCAGGAACAATTTCCCCCCGGTGAGATGCCTCCAGGCAACCCCGATCATGCTACTGTCGCAGACAGGGCAGAAGCCAGAACATATGGCAAGAGGGCGCGATACGTCTCGCCAAACCCCCCCGAACGATGGGGAAATCTGAAGAACCCAGTCCGGGTTCCCCTAGTCGCCCTGAAGGTCGTTCCGCCATTTGATCCACGAGCGGCCGAAGCCATCTACCGTGTTGAAGAACTTGGCAATGCACTTGTGGTTATGGATCCCCGTCAAGACAGGGACCCCCACCCGGATGATCTTATTGCGGCACTCACAGCCCGCCTCGAAGCGTTGGAAAAGTGGCAGGTGGCGGTCCCACCGGATGGCAAGCCGTATCCCACGTGGGTATATGATATGCCCACACCCCCGGGTTTTGAGAACCCCACTTTCTCACCTTTCAACGGGACAGGGGACCCGCCCCAGCACTTGGAACATTTTTCTTCCAGGTGTGGCCCCATGCTGGGGACCCCGGCTCAGCAAGAAGCTGCCAAACTACGGTGTTTCGTACAGACATTGGAAGGTCCAACATTCATCTGGTACAGCCAGCTCCCTATCGGATCAGTGACTGTTTGGTAGGACCTCCACCGGTAGTTCATGTACCAGTTTAGCTCCACCACGCAGAAGACCAGCATTGCAGACCTCTTCATGTGCAAGCAAAGGCCTGATGAGCAGGTTGCAGATTTCATCGCCCGGTGGAAGGGACTTACATATTCCCTCGAAAATCCACTGACTCAGGAGAAATTACTGACGATGTGTGTGGGTAACATCAAGACGGAGCTGGTACCCTCCCTGATTACCTAGAACTACACTAGAGGGTTCAGAGATTTCTCGGATAAGGCTCAGCGCCTTGAGGAAGCCCTGCAACAGGATAGTCAGACACGTTTATTGCCCCCTATGATCCCAGCCAGGAGGACCGCCAGGGCTGAACCCATCGCGGTGGCCCAAATAGAAGCATCGAGGAAGCTGGAGTTACTGTCGGCGGCACCATCCCCGCAACCCCGCAGAGGTCCTCCACCTCAAGCATAGGCTCCTGCCCAGCAGCGACCGCCTCAGAACCGATAGGTTCCCCCGCGCAATGTGCCACCTCCACCTAGGCGAGACAATCAGGCGACACCTCCTCGGCAGGCCCCTCCGGCCCCTCGTCAGGGCCAGGCCCCCAGGGCCCCCTATCCGGAAATAAGGCACCAGACTTATTCGTTCAACGAAAATCAGGTCCCTGGCTACTTCCGAAATACTCTAGAGCAAGGGATTGTGCGTCTGCCCGAGTGCAGAAGGTCGGAAGAGGCGAATCTCACCGATCACCCCAACTACTTCCCTTATCATCGGATTCTGGGGCACACCCTCAAGAAATGATATGTGTTTAAAGACTGGCTTCAAGACCAGGTCAACAACAACATAGTCATGTTGGGCCCAGCACCAGCACAAGTGGCAGGTGTCTTTGCCGGATCAGAGATCCGCAGCGACAGCGAAGGCGAGTGGCAGCAGGTCCCTAGCTGCGGATCCCGGAAATACGATGACTGGATGGCTCGAAAAACCGTCGTCTGTTCCCATGGTATCATCTGGGTGCGCTTGAAGCAGTCGGAACCTTCATAATAAGTATCTGGTGCCTCCGCATCGTCTTCACAGTCAACCTCTTCCTATAAGGGCAAGCAGTGGCGACACAAGAAGAAGCAACGTGCACCGCCGGTGCCGTCATCATCTCGCACTCTCGGCGAATTTATGCCCCCTGAAATGGGGATTCCTCCTAGAATCCGCCCAGCGGTGGATGACTCCTCGTGCGACAGCCAGGGGTACGCTTCGGTTAATACCATGGAGCTGGTAATGCCCTATATGACTCCCGACGAAGGGGAACGCCTGGCGAACCTCCCCAACGTTTCCAGCTGACGTCAACGTCAGCGGAATAGCAACCGCGCCGGTCATTGAGGTATGTCAGCGGGCACCTTCAGCCAAGCCGTGCATGCTACTGAGACCAGACAGCAGGATCAGCACAGAGCTCAGCACGTGCAACCCCATCTTACGCTCTCGGCTCTACCTCCACCGTCGTTCGTGCTACTAGATCGGGGAGAGCTGCCTCGTTCGTATCACAGTCAGTCTTTCCCAGCTACAGGCCAGCCTCCGCTGTCCAATCGTAGTCCGGCAACTACTCTCCAGGCTTCAACTAGTAGGCAGCAGGATGTACCCAGTACTAGCCGATCGCCGGTTCAACCGGCAGGACCTTCTATGCCTCCAAATTCCGAACGTCCTCCTATAAGAAGAGGTTCACGTTTGGAACGAAAGTATGATGTCCTGAAGCACCTGGCCGGCATTCCGGTGAGGCTTTCCATCCTTGAGGCCCTTCTCCTATCATCCGAAATGCACGAGGCACTTGCCGATGCCCTAAGGAGCCCCCTCCAGTTTGAGACGGAGGTAGCAGCTGCAGAATCCTTCCATACTGAGACGATTGAAAACGCCGAATGTCAGGTGGTTATCTCGTTCTCCGGTGAAGATGAGGACCCTCCTATACAGGGGGCACATTCTCCCGCTGTACATCACTGGCCACTTCAATGGTGTGGATGTCCGTCGTTGCCTCATTGACACGGGTTCCGGAATCAACCTAATTATGACTCGGACGTTGTGAAAGTTGGGTCTGTCTGAAGGTGATTTAACTCCCTCTGACCTCAGAATCCAGGGGTATGACAGGACCGAGCAAACCCCAATCAGCAAGATCCAGCTGAAGACTCAGTTCGGTGGATTAATTTCCAGCACCAAGTTTATGGTCGTCTCTCAGGACACCGCCTACAACGCATTGATGGGTAGGCCATGTCTCCATCTTCATGCAGCAGTCCCTTCGTCGTATCACCAATGCCTCAAATACTCACTCAACGGTCGAGTAGGCATGCTCCAAGGAGATGTGTTCCCTTTCACTTCTTGTGAGGCCCGCTATCTAGATGTGGGTTATTACAAAAGTAAGGATAAGAAAATCCTAGTAAGTGAGGATGAACCTATCCCGGTCACAAGTGATCCCTGGGAAAGCATGGATGACGCCTACATCCTCTCGATCCACCGGTTGGAGTCCACAACCCCCGACATGGGGCAATGTTTTTTTGTTTCGAGTACGCAAGTAAGGCATGTTCCCGTGTCCAAGAGACGGAGGAAAATCACCTCGTACTCCTACATCAACCATGCTCAGGTCATCCCAGAACCTCCTACCCCTGTGCGGTACCGGAATGTCAAGCTTATGACAATGGCGGTACGCCATACGTGTCTCTTCCGCCAGGCTGGAGTCCACTGACTCAGGCCGACACGTCACCACTACTTTGATATTATCAAACGTGGCCCCTTAGGCTGAAGGCCAGATGGGATAGGATCGATTTCTTTCATTGCTACGGTCTCAATGGCAAGTGACTCTCCTGATATGATGACCACTGCTGCCCGAGCCGGCACCAGCTGCCCCTCAGGCTTTGATAGCCCAGAAGTATCTCCTGTCGCGGGAAATCCCCCCACAGGTGGGGAGGAAGACTTGGAGGACGCTCCCCCCGCCTTTGAAGAAGGCGTTTCTACCACGGTTGATGAACTGGTACAGGTGAACCTTGGTAGCGAGGCAGATCTGAAACCCACATTCATCAGTGCAGACATGTCCCCTGAGGAGCGGCAGTAGTACGTAGATTTCCTCAAACAACACCGTGACGTGTTTTCCTGGAGTTACAACGAGATTCCAGGGCTAGATCCCCAGGTAGTCGTTCACCGTCTAGGCCTCCCGGCAAAACATCGTGGGTTTAAGCAGCCTCCCAGGAAGATACACCCTTCTCATGGTGCTATGGTTGAGGCCAAAGTTGACAAGCTTATCAAAGCCAACTTCATTAAAGAAGTCCAGTACCCCATGTGGCTTTCCAACATTATGCCAGTTAAGAAGAAGAATGGAAAGATCAGAGTTTGTATCGACTTCCGCGATCTTAATCACCACTGCCCAAAGGATGACTTCCCTCTCCTGGTGACGGAGTTATTTATTGACGCCACGGTCGGGTTCCAAGCCCTCTCTTTCATGGATGGGTATTTCAGGTACAACCAGATCCGGATGGCCCCCGAAGACGAGGAGTCCACTGCCTTCAGGTCTCCCCAAGGTACCTATTCCTACCAGGTTATGCCGTTCATTTTGAAAAATGTAGGTGCCACTTATCAGAGGGCCATGCATCTCATATTCAAATCGATTCTCGGGAAATTAGTGGAATGCTACGTGGATGGCCTCGTAGTCAAATCATGTCAGTGCCAGGACCATCTCAAAGACCTTGAGAAAGTGTTGGGTTTCCTCCGTTACCGTCACCTGAAGATGAACCTGTTGAAGTGTTCCTTCGGGGTCACCTCTGGGAAGTTTTTGGGCTTTGTTGTCAGATACCGAGGTATCGAGATCGACACGGAGAAGATCAAGGCCATCAGCCAAATGCCTCCCCCGAGCAAAAATTGGGAGCTTCGAGACCTTCAAGGACACATAGCCTATATACGCCGATTCATCGCGAATCTGGACAGCAAGTGTAATCCCTTTTCCCGGCTTATGAAGAAGGGTGCCTCCTACGAATGGGATGAGGAGTGTCGGACCGCCTTCGAGGAAATCAAGCAGTATCTTCTCCAACCTCCGGTCTTGATGCCACCCGTCTCCAGAAAGCCGCTGGTCCTTTATGTGACCGCCCTAGAGAGATCCCTCGGTGCACTGGTCGCCCAGAAGAATAACGAGGGTACTGAGAATAGTCTCTACTATCTCAGCCGCATGCTTCTCGATACGGAGTTCAGATACTCCCCTATCGAAAAGAGTTGCCTTGCACTCGTATTTTCCATGTAGAAGTGGAGACATTACCTGCAGCACCATGAGGTGCAATTGGTCTCTTAGGTAGACCCACTGAAGTACATTCTGAACCGCCCTATGATGACTGACCGACTATCGTGGTGGGAAGTGATTCTCCAGCAGTTTGATATCAGGTTTTTACCTCAGAAGGCCATTAAGGGACAGGTGTTGGCAGACCTTTTAGCTGGCCATCCAACCTCCACGGATCAATCCCTGGACCTGGATTTTCCTGATGAGACGATCCTCTCAATCGATCATGTCGTCCCGTGTTGGCAAATGAATTTCGACGGCGCCTCCCGGAGTCCCACTAGTAGGAGGCTCAACGATCCCAAGCTCAACAGAGTGGGCCTGGGTATTGTCTTCATTACCCTGGCGTAGGTCATCTTGCCATACTCGTTCCTGTTGTCAGAAGGTTGTACGAACAACGAGGCAGAGTACCAGGCTCTCATCACCGGCCTCGAGTTGGCCCTTGAGATCCATGTGCCCCATCTACATGTGAAGGGAGATTCCGAGCTGGTAATCAAACAGGTTAATGGCGACTACGTCGTTAGGAAGCCAGAGCTTGAACCATTACTGGAGTACACCCTCCGCCTAATGTCCCAGTTCTCTTCTCAAACAGAGGTTACCCATGTCCCGCGGTCATAGAACGGACAAGAAGACACCATGGCTGGCTTGGACGCATCGCTCGCAGAACTCGAGCAAGATTATTTAATCATACATGTGGCACACCGGAGAGTCATTTCCCCCTATCACCCAAGAGGACAATGATGGCCTGCGGGTAGGTCATCTCACTGCTGGACCCTCCATGACAGGGGTCCCGGGTTCGTCAGGCATAGTAGTTGAAACCACTCCCGACTGGAGGGCACATTTTGTTGAGTACCTCCAAAATGGATGCCTCCCGGATGATCGGGCCGAGCGCGAGCGAATCCGATGTCGCGCGCTACAATTTACCCTCCAGAGCGGCCCCAGTCTTGAACAGATCCTTTATAAGTGGAGTTTCGATGGAGTCCTCCTCCGTTGCATCCAAGGAGTAAAGATACCTCAAATTATTCAAGAGGTTCAGGACGGTTCATGTGGCGCCCATCAAGCTGGGCCGAAGCTGTTCCATCAAATCCGAAGGTTGGGGTACTTTTGGACCTCTATGATCCACTATTGTATTGGATATGCCATGATATGCCACGCGTGCCAAGTACATGCTAACTTCCTGTATCGGCTACTGGATCCCCTCCACCCCACCAAGTACTCTAGGCTATTTACGGTATGGGGACTTGATGTAGTGGAACCATGTCCACCGGCAACAGCCCGCCAGTGTAGGTTCATCCTGACTGCTACAGATTTCTTCTCCAAGTGGGAAGAGGCAGTTCCGTTGAAAGAGGTCAAGGATCGTTCCATCGTTGACTTTGTGAGCTCCAACATTATCCACTGGTTTGGGGTCCCTCACTTCGTCCTCACCGATAACAGCACCAACTTCCGAGAAACTGAATTAAAAAAATTGTATGCCAAGTACGACATCCGGTTGAACTATACCTCCCGCTACCACGCGCAGGCGAATGGACAGATTGCGGCGTTCAACAAAACCCTCTCTTAAATTCTACAGAATATGGTTGGTCAGAACAAGAAAAGTTGGCCGGACAAGCTCCCCAATGCCCTCTGGGCTTACCGGACGATGACTCGCAACTCTACCCAGGTGACCACATATTCCCTAGTGTATGAAGCTGAGGTCGTCCTACCCATTGAGATCCAGTTGCCATCGTTACGCACTGCAGTTTATGATCACCAGACATTAGATGAGGTTGTCGAGATCCGTCTAGCGGAATTAGAAGCACTGGACGAGAACCGGCTTCGTGCCCTGCACAATCTGGAAAGGCATCAGGATAAAATAGCGAGGGCCTTTAACAAGAAGGTTCTTCTCTGCTCTTTTCTACAGGGCATCCTGGTACTGGCCCTTCGAGCGCCAATGATTCCCGGTAGGAAACCGCCCAAATTAGAACCCAAATGGGAAGGGCCTTATATCATCCATAAGGTTTACCCCAATGGAGCATACTCCTTGGTGACCACGGATGGAGAGCGTATAACCTCTCCCACCAATGCCAAATTCCTCAAGAGATACTTTGCCTAGGGAAAAAGGGTCCTGCATGACCCTAAACGATGAGATGGTCCCACACGACCTTAAACTGCATCCCCGTCCTTACTGCAAGATGTTAAACTGCAATCCATTCAGGCCTTCCTGACCGAGGCTCAGCCTCAGGCCCCTTGGCCTCCTCAGGCCCTGGCCCCCCGTCCTTATTGCAAGACGTTAAACTGCAAGCCAGTCAGATCTTCCTGACCGAGGCTCAGCCTCAGGCCCCTTGGCCTCCTCAGGCCCCGACCCCCCATCCTTACTGCAAGACTTTAAACTACAAGCCAGTCAGGACTTCCTGATTGAGGCTCAGCCTTAGGCCCCTTGGCCTCATCGGGCCCCTGGCCCCCCTTCTTCACCGTGAGACGTTAAACCGCAAGCTGGTCAGGTCTCCCTAACCGCGGTCCGACCTCAGGCCCCTTGGTTTTCCCCGACATACCCTCTTGCGGGATTGTATGGTATGGTGTGGGATTACGTACTCATTCACGTCGGATTACTTGTCGTACCTTACACATCCCCAAATGAGATGAATCCTCGTCCCGCATGACGTTAAAATGCATCTTTAGAACTATGTGTGGCTTGATTCCCATCATCATGGGATACGTAGAAACGCTCAGACACATTGTCTTGAGCCCATCCCCAAGCTTTTCCCTTCCACTATCCCCCCTGGGGGTAGTTTCCTTTTAGGATCTTTGTGTAGCAGGGATTAGGCTTTCTTAGCCCCGCTCATACAACCCCGCTCACACAAGGATTGTAAGGGTCACACCGTGTGCCCACTCCCGTTCTTCTATCCTCCCACGTCCTCACCGCATGATGCTAAATTGCATGGCCTTCAAGAACTACGTATGGATTGATTCCCATCTTCATGGGATACGTAGGAACACCCAGACATTTTGTCCGTTGGCCCAGCCCAAAAGCCAAAATCTTCCCCTTGGGTAAAGACATGGCAGGATGCACACTTCTGCCCCAACTCACATCGAGCAAGCCTCGACCCGGCTGCACAACCCCCCTAGAGATGTTTTCCTCTTTCGTGGATGGATACAGCTATGCTTCACCCACTCCCTGACTGGGATTCCATCATTTTTCACACCCAGAGGGACCCCCAAGAATAGCCTGGATACAATTCCCAAGAGCTCTCCTACCGATACGGGCCAACGCCCTCGAGGGTTTTCAAGCAACAAGCCGATAAAAGTCCCGCGTTGCGAATTTGGTCAGCGGTCGACGCTCATTTCTTGCTCCCATATCAGGTCACCATAGGAACGCTGTGTTTCGAACATGGTCAACAGTGTCCTGGATCTTTGGGTCCACCCCGAGATGTCCCAGACATCGAGTGCAGTGATTCGTTCTGCCCCATCTAGAGGTGACAAACTTCCCCCCGGGTGGTGCTAGCGATCAGGCCCATGGCCCCGATTCCCCATAGGGGTGTATGGTGTGGTGTAGGACTACGTCCTCATTCACATCGGGATCATGTACCATGTCGTATGCCTTCCCTTACGAGGCCCAGCCTCAGGCCCCTTGGCCTCCTCGGGTCCCCGACCCCCGTCCTCACGTAAGACGTTAAACTGCAGACCCGTCAGGCCTTCCTGACTGATGCCTGACTTTAGGCCCCTTGGCCTTCTCGGGCCCCTCCGCCCAACCTCTTACCCGGGGTGTACGGTGTGGTGTAGGACTACTTCTTCATTCACGTCGGGATCATGTACCATGTCGTACGCCTTCCCTTACGAGGCCCAGCCTCAGGCCCTATGGCCTCCTCGGGTCCCCGACCCTTGTCCTCATTGCAATACGTTAAACTACAAGAAGGTCAGGCCTTCCTTCCCAATGCCTAACCATCAGGCCCCTTGGCCTTTCCGGGCCACGACCCAGGTCCTCTCTTATAGGAGTGTACGGTGTGGTGTGGGACAATGTCCTCATTCACGTCGGCTTCTTCGCCATACCACACACCTCCCCTATTTAGGGGTATATTACTCCTCTTCTCGTCCCGTATGACGTTAAACTACATTTAGATAACTACATGTGGCTTGATTCCCATCCTCATGGGATATGTAGGACCACCTGAATGTCCAGGATTCGGGTCCAGCCCCATCTCTTGGGAATCTTCATCCCATCTTGGCCCATTGGCCTATCCTTACTCCATGAGGGGATTATATGGTGTGGTGTGGAATTATGTCCTCATTCACGTCTGTCTCGTAATGACCATGCCATGTACCTCTCCCTACTGAGCTGTTTCGTCGATCCCTTTTCGGTGGTTCACCAATGTGCCTAAGAGTACTCTTGTTTATTACCTGGAATGCTAAGCATTACTCGGACATGTCCGCACCCGCTTTCCAGGAATTGTGTATCCCTGCATCAGGGATTCCATCATCTTTCACACCCGGAGGGGCCCCCAAGAACATCCTGGACACTACGCCCAAGGGCTCACCTACCGTTATGGGCCAACGCCCCCGAGGGTTTTGGACAACAAATCGATAAAGTCCCGCGTTGTGAATATGTTCAGCGGTCGATGCTCGTTTGTTGTTACCACCTCAGGATAACGTGATATGGATGCTGCGTCTCCACCATGGTTAACAGTTTTCCTCTATCAGCACGCCAACCCATTAGGCCCAAAATGTCGGGTGCACAATTCACACCCTTCATCACTTCATCATGTCCAAGTAGAGTTTCAGAACTATTGGTACTTTTCCTCCGTGCACGTCCGTGCGTTGGGGGAATAAGCCGAGTCAAAGGTGTCCTTCAGGGCTCTACCAACTCCCGTTTGACTTGCCCCAAGTGTTGCGATGAGGATACCCCCCTTGTTTCCCACACTGAGTTTAACTCACGTGGGCTTAGGAATCGGTTTGACATCTGTGCTTACTCGGGAAGTTGTCACCATCCACGGTCCGAGCTCTAAGACCATAAACTAAGATTCTCATCTGGAACTACATTCATATTGATTCCCATCATAATTGGATATGTAGGAATGCCCAGACCCTTTTTCTGTGGGTCCAGCTTGAGTAGCAAATTCACCTCTCTGGTCTTGCCTTCAGGACCCCGACTACAGGACCGTGTGGCGTAGTGCGGGATTATGTCCTCATTCATGTTGATTGTGCAATGGCTTCACCACGCACACCCCCGTTCTGAGATTTAGCCCTCCTATTCCTTATCCAGCATGACATTAAAAGGAACCCTTCAGAACTACGTGTGGCTTGATTCCCATATTCATGGGATACTTAGAACCGCCCGAACGCCCTGTCTGTGGGTACAACCCATTTAGGGAACCAGTCTCTCCCCTTGTTTCACCTCTTACCTCCATATAGGCCCCTTGGCCTAAGGTCTCCCTCTCCGATTGGCATATAAATTGATGTGGGATCATGTCTCCGTCAATTGTGCTTTATAACACTGTGCACATTCCCCGCCTAGCATCGTCTCTGCTACGTCTGCGCTGCATGACGTTAAAATGCATGCTTGGTCCTATCATACAACCCTAAACTGTGACATTATCGTCCTGGCCGCACGACGAAAAACGGAACTGCATTGTGGTGACCTCGTTGTAGAGGAAATCATGTTGGGTATTGGTGACGTCCCATGCCATTTATCAACACCCATCACGGCTTGATCATTGTGGTGACATCACGACCTACTATTCTAGGCCTGTCGCTTCACAAAAAAAACCATTCACCTTAAAGAACAAACAAGATTCATCAAATTCCACTTCTTTTAGTGCAAGGGCCACGCCCGCACTCCCCTTTTCCCCGGGACTGGTATCTTACCTTGTCATCTTCCAGAACTATGTATGGATTGATTCTCATTCTTATGAGATACGTAGGATTGCCCGGGCACTTCACCGTGGGCCCAGCCTAACCTTTCTGTTCGGTCCCTTGACTCGAGCATTTCCTCAGAGAACGCATGGTGAGTAGGGCTTAGGTCCTCCTTCACGACGGGTCTTGATGCCATGTGTCCCCTTCTCCTTTTACCCATTTATGGTCTATGGTCCATCAAGAACTACGTGAGGCTTGATTCTCATCCTTATGAGATACGTAGTAGTTCCCGGACACTCCTCCCCGTCCCATGACCATGCTTCGTGAGCTCGCTATTTGGATCCTCATCCTCTCCCACATCCAAAAGGACCCTCAGACGACATGGATACTAGTCTTAAGGGCTCTCCATGAATGCTGGGCCTAAGGGCCCTCCAATCGTCTCGGGCCAACGTCCCTACGGATATTTGACAACATTTGTGACATGGTCCCGTGTTTCGAACATGGTCAATAGTCAACCATCATTTCTCTTTCCCCATTATAGGCTAACACGACAGGATGCTGTGTTGCGAACACGGTCAGTAGTTATCCTCCATCTTCACGCCGCCATCATCGTGATCCGAATCTCGAGCACCATGATTCACACATTTTCACTTCCTCATGTTCAAGTGGAATTCTATCATACTCGGCTCTTTCTCTTCGCGCATCTAGGTGTGATAAATGATCTTGTTAGTGTCATTGGGCCGGTATTCACCGGGCGTCCCTTTTCCCTAACCTGTCCCTTTTTGTGTCGGGAAATTCCCACCACTACTGCTTGTTTCCCACACCGAGCACGACTCACGTGGGCTTAGTAGTTTTGGCAGGATGTGTACCAATACGGCCAGGCTTCTCATCATCCCGCATGATGTTAAACTACGCTTCCAGAACTACATATGGGTTGATTCCCATCCTCATGGGGTACGTAGGAACGTCCGACCACTCTGCTTCGGGCCTAGCCAAATACTTACTCTTGGTCCCTCGACCTGAAGAGTTTCCTCCGGGGGTGCGTGGTGTGATTTGGACTCCAAGTCCTCATTCACGTCGGGTTCATATCTACCGCGCCACACGCTCCCTAGGATCTTCCCTTTTATTCCACGTCCTATCGTATGACGTTAAACTAGAGGATTCTATGTGTCTTCAACGCATGACACTAAACTACGGTTCTACCCTGAACAAGTTCAGGATTCCCCAAGATCCCATTGGGAAGTGACAGATACCCTCGCCATAGAGGCCTTGTCTGAAAGAAGGAATGATCCATGATCAAACCAATGCGCCCATATGGTGTACTCCCACCACGGTGGTGTAACTACCTAAGTGTTGGATTCTGTTCGGACAAACCATCACTCCATATTCCATGCTTTGCGTGCCCCTTATTCAGACCCTCGTCCCCATTCATGTCTGAAGGGACCCCCTAACGCCCTGGTCTCATGCCGCATCGGATCACCTACCATCCTGGGCCAATGTTCCAGAAGACTGGTCATCTCTGGAAGGACACCCTAACAGTATGGATGTTTGACCTATGGTCCGCCAACTTTCCTGGGCCAACGTCCCGAAGGATTGATCGACAACACTTGTGACATGGTCCCGTGTTTCGAACATGGTCAACGGTCGATCCTCATTTGTTGTCCCCATTACTGGCTAACGCAGTAAGGATACCACTTCTCCTCCAAGGTTAACGGTTGTCCCTTATTGTCACGCCATCCCCACAGTGTTCCGAATCTTGGGTATCGTGATTCACACTTCCCATTTTCATATGTTTGGACCGATTTCAGCGCCCCTGGCATTGCCACGTTCTTGCATAAGAGCACGCTGAAGAAACGGTAATTCAGATATCCTGAAAGTTCCTTCTCCGATCAAGCCTCTCTCGTCTTTCAGAAATCCGGACTACTAATCTGAATCCCAGATGTCCGGAGCATAGTCCCCACTCTTATGCTAGGTGGGATGAGAGGGAAACTATCTCTTATTTCTCACATCGGGCTTGACCCACGTGGTCTTGGGGAATTGTCGTCGAACGTCCCGCAAACATTGTAGGGATGTAACAAGGCGATTCAAACATAGGAAATCATGTGCGCTACGGCATTCAAAACAAAGAAAGGAAATTGAAGCACGAAAGTACCAATAAAAGGTTTTTGGGTTTGTTACAATACCCGGGGGTCGACTCCCCCAATGGACGGGTTGACCCCGTCAAAAGAGTGTTGCAGCTCCGCCACCCGTTGGCTTGTGACATTTAAGGCTTGCTGCTGCTGACTTAGCTATCGCTCGTCCTCAGCAGTGGCGGGGCGCAGTTCGTCAGTCCTGGCTTTGGACCTCTCTTTGCCAGCTTGAACAGCAGCCACCTTTCCAGAGGTCTGCCTCATATGCTCTTCTGCCTCTACTAGCTGGGCCTTCAACCGTGAGACCCGCTCAGATTGTGCATCAAGAGAGGCTGAAAGCTCGTCTGCCCAGGTCTGCATCTATTGGACCTCGCCTTAAGCCTCCTGGAGCTTCTTAATGATGGTCGCCTTCCTCTGCTTCTAGCCCACGCTGAGCCCACGATCATGCACCCGGATCTTCTCAGCCATAAGATCGCAGATGAGTGCGTGAGGACGTTGGGAATCCACTCCCCCAGCACAAAGTTCGCGCAACCTCTAGTGGAGTCTATCCATTTCATCCGGCCATTGCACTTGGGGTGTTTCCTTGATAAAGCGAGTGATCAGCTTCCACGATCGGCGGCGGACTATGCTGCTGTCTTCCTCGTCGGAGGCCGTTTCATCCCAGTCTGCGCGATTGGCAGGCTCGTACGCGGGATACACCCCCAGGAAATCCTTGGCAGGATCAACATCTGGTGTTGAATCCAGTACGGCACCTGGCGCCGAAGCAGGCGTGACAGGACTGGGACCGACCGGTGGATCCTCTTCCTCGGAGTCCACCTCAATGACTTCGGGAACGGCCCTGCTGGTGGTCCCTCTAGTGATGATGTGCATTGCAGCTTGAGGAGATGGGGGGACTATCGCCACCATCACAGGCATTCCCCTAGGAGGGATGCCACCAGACATCCCGACCAGTCTTGCCGCAGCATCCCACGCCAGTTGGAGAACTGTACAACTGAGAGGGACATAAACGTTAGTTGGTGGGCATAGTCTACATATGATGACAGGGGAACCGGTAAAGGAGACTTACGGAGATCGACCTCCTGGCACTGCTCTTGAGCCAGTACTGACGGGACCCCAAGGCGAGGCCCTCCGTATACTATTGGAAGGTCTGGAGATTCCGGAAGAGCCTCCTCGGGTGCTCTGGTCCCATCAGACGCGGAACTGGATGCAGCCATAGGCGCGGGTTCTGAAGGTCCCGCATTATCACCCACCGAGGGGCGAGAATGAGGCATGCGAACAAGTTCCTCCTGAGTGGCTCAAACATTGGAGAGAAATTCATAGTGACCCAAGGATGGATTGTAATGGAAGAAGTTCGGAATGCTACCTTGAGAGCCTCTGCGAATTCGTCGTAATTTGAGCCTCGGTCTCTGACCTCACCCTCCTCCAACGGGCTCCCTCCTCCAGCCTCATCATCCTGAGAGGAGTCCTCTGATTCCTCCGGCAGGGGGAAGCGCTCCCTCAGATCGGCAGCCGATAACTATGGGGGGATAGTCTGATTCAACAGTACCCTCACCCAGTCTTTCATTGGGCGAGGGACACCACTAGAGTGGACGCAATCCTCCAGCTCGTCAAGGTACTGTTCTGCCTCCGCCAGAGATGCCATGAATCCATCCCGGACTGGGCCTTTGCCCGGTAATTCCATCCCGAGGCGATTCATGTGGGCCCATATCTCGGGTGGGCTGAGGAATTGCCGGTTGACATCCCAAATGTCCCAGGCTTCCGGGAAGATGGCATCCTCTGCCATGTCGATATGACGCAGGCACTTCCCCGGAGCCTAAGTAGATATCCTACGAAATACCCTCGGTGGGTGCCCCTCCGGATGGCCCTGCTCTTCCAGAATCACCGGATCTACCGCTGCTACCATACCCTCGGCCAGTGCGGGTCTCGCCGCCATGGTAGCCCCGCTACCGCGAGCGGCCCTAGCTGCCCTCCGACCCTGACCTCGGGATAGGGGAGGCCCACCGTCACCGACCCGAATAGTTGGTTGCTTCAGCATCTCCCCTGGGTAAGCCGCCTCCCAACTAATGGCATACTCCCTCACCAATCCAAAAGCGGTGGTGGATGGAGGCAATGCAATCCGCATATTCCCATTTTCCCGTGTTAACATGAGCCATAGCTGCCTCATCACACACGGGTGCTCCTCATGACACACCTCCCAATAGACCTGCGGGGTCAGCCGCTGGAGGCACCGGAACTGCCTCGCGAACCGATGCGAGGTGTACGGTTCGCAGAGTGGCTCACGATCTATTCGTGCCACCAAAACTCCACCTCGGAAGGCCAGGAGGTAAGCTCGATGTTCTTCCGTTCCCCACCCGTCATCAGTAAGTATCCCCGTCGGTAATGGGAAGGGATGGAAATTAAACTCATCCACCCTCCACACCCGATTCAGCACCATTGGCACGACTAGTTTGAATGGGAAGATCCCGACCGCGTTCAGGATGGAGGGGTGGAAGTTCGATCCCGGCGGCGAAATGGGGTTTGGATACTCGTAAATCCCCCTGATATGCACTGGGATCCACCCATACAGGAGGTGGAAGGGCCCGCATATCCTTGGCGGCTTCTTGCCCTCACTAATGTGCTGTAGCATTCTGTACAGTTGGTTACCATCGGAATCCCCAGATTGATCCGATTCCCCATGGCCAACATTGACGCCATAATAAACGAGTTGGGTCGCACCCCCATGCTTGTATCCCTCACCGGTATGATCCAACCATAGATGAGAGACGCGATGAATGCCGCTAGCCTGACTATCAGCTGTTGTTCAGTGCTGACACTGAAACCACAAGTCTTCCATTGGATGTCCTCCAAGACCCGCCAATACGAGTGCCCCTTGCCCCGTTGGGCCGCCCTTGGACAAGTTCAAGGCCTCGGAGGGAACTCTCGATTCTCTAGTAACTTCAGGAAGCATTTGAACCATCTCCTAAAGTAGACATCCCTCACTGCCTCCTTTTCCTCTCCAGGGACAAGTGCCATCAGCGCTGACGCCAGTCGCGGTATTTGCTCCGTATCCTCCCACGCGCTGATGATGGGGAGGAACTTTTCATACATGGCCCCCACGATCGGGACCCCTAAAATCTGGTGGACATCCCACAGGCTGATGCCCACGTCCCCGTGATGCAGGTGAAAGGTATTGGTCCTAGACGACCATCTGCTCAGCAATTCCGGCATCAGTTGCTTAGGTTGGTAAATGTGGAATTGGGAGGCCCATGCTGCCTCATACAACCCCAGTCTCCTCAGCTCAGCCCCAAACTCCTCACAAGAGGTGCCTACCCAGTAGGCCCAGTCCCAGTCATCAGTAAAATTGCCTCCCTAGCATAGTTCCCACTCATCAGACCATCCCTTCTTCGAATCCTGCAAAGCCGCCTTCAGCATGGTACAGTAGAGATGAGGGGACATCTCTGGTTGTAGTGGCTTCCTGTCAATGTTATTCACATGGTTGTAGAGACAGCCAGCAGTGACGGGTGTGAAGTTCTCTTGTGTGTGACCATCGGCCGCCCTGAACCATTGGTGCTGGCATGGTATGCTCCTGAACCAGCAAGCTGGTTCGTCCCTACTCGCCTCAGGGGTGTAGACTTCATCCCTCATCCCGAAGCCGTAAAATGGCAGTTTCTTACACTGTAGATAATCCTTCTGACCCTCCGATAGTAGATCTATCAAAGAAGTGTGGTCCGAGTGGCTTCGGACCATCTCCCCCAGGCCTGGACAGTTGGCCATCTCATCCCGACAAGCAGAATCTGCAAGCACCCCCAATACTGCCTCTTGATGGGCCATTTCGATTCCAGCCCTCAGAAAAGATTTTTTTAGCTGGATCGTGAAGCTCGACCGTGAACCTGAATTGAAAAACCGGATCGCGAAGATCATTCGCGAGACCATGCCGCGAAGTCTGGCCGAGGCCGACAAGAAGAAGTTCTCTTGGCACGGACGCGGAGTCGGAGACCCGTGGTTCACCGCGAAGCTCGATTCGCGGAGGGCTGTTCCGGAGTACGCGGAGCTTCACGAAGTCGAGAGCACAAAAAGACAAGGAAGTCACGTGTAGACAAAAGAGGTCGACCCCCTATTTATAGGCGGCGACCCTGGAGCATCGCGGCGCGTCTCACCCGCGCGGAGCATCGCGGCGCGTCTGGATCCGTGGCCCCGGTCAGCACCGCGGGCCCCCTTCACGTAGCTGCATCGCGAACCACCGACAATTTTGGGGATTTTCCCTCAGACTTCGACCCTTCACCCTCTGAGGCTCCAAGTCTAAGGGGGGCATTTGTTGGTGCCAAAATATGGCATGAAAGGAAGTGACAAAAAAGAAGGCTGGCACGCTGCCTCGCGAAGCACCGACACGAAGCACGCACGTGAAGAGCCCCGATCATGGCGGCCTCGTGAAGCTCCATAGGCGGTAACTCTCCGCGAACTCATTTGACGTTCACGATCCTACTGTGAAGTTCCAGAGGCGTTAACTCTCTGCGAACGCATTTGACGTTCGCGAGCCCGCCGCGAAGCTCTAGAGGCGGTAACCCTCCGCGGACGACGTTGACATTCACGAGCGCACTGCTAAGCACCTGAGGCGGCGCGCGAGTTCTGCTTCACGGCGCCCCTTGCCTAAAAATACTGGACTCCCCCTAAGTCCCCAAGGACGGACAATCTATCCTTTCAGCTCCTCCTCTCCCGAATCGCGAAGCACCCTTTTCCTCGGGAATCATGAGCTCCGCGAGGTACTTCTACTTCGTGAGACACCTTTTCTTTGTCTCGTTTTGATCCCCTCTTTCGAGAGGGATTCCCTTCGCGAAGCTCAAGGGCATTCGCGAAGGAAGGGGATTCCCAAGGGAACCCAGGAAGCCGCGAAGTGTTTACGCTTCGCGAAACACCCAAGCTACCCTAGTGATCTCTATGCTAAGGCAGGATCGCTACACATCGTGAAGCACACTGCTTCGCAGGACCCTGCTTCGCGAGGCACCTCTTCTTCGCGAGGCTGTGCTCTGCGAACACTGTTACACTTCGTGAATCACCTTCTGCTCACACCTATGCCCCATGCTAAGGCCAAGGCACTCTACTTCGTGAAGCACACTCCTTTTCTTTGCAATTCCTCCTCCCGTGTGACCCTCCAGGATTACACGATGTGATTTAAAAGTTCCATGGACAATACCACTCGTAGTGTTGCTTCACCTAATGCTTCGTCGCATAGGCATGCTAACGGCTATTGCTTATTCGCATAGCCACACTAACATGGACCCCTTGATGGTTCATTCCACAACCCCCCTTGACTATGGCCTTACTGGAACCTTCCCTTCCCCAAGGACCAGAGGGTACCGGTTATGTAAGTCCTAGGGGTGCGGAGTGAACCCACCTCGTCCGAGCTGCAGGACGTTAAACTGCCAAGCACCACGTCCTCAACACATGACGTTAAACTGTGACCCGACCCCGTGCCTCTCACGAAGGGTCCCCCCAGCTCGAACATTCTTTACACCACTCGTCTCCACCGGAATGGAATCACCCATCCACAAGGGATGATATCCTCCTTATTGGAGTGGCGTATGTTCTCAGGAGAAGGGCGACCCTAGTTCCCCAACAGATGGATGCACCTCTGCATCTCTGTACTTCCCCACTACCAAGGTCAGTGGAGGGCGTGATAGGGAACGAGGCACCTCCCATCAGTGGTCCCAAATCCCACTTTCTCTGCGCTTTGTCGTACTTTGGACCTCCATCCTTGAGTAAGTCCCAGCACCATGGCCCGCCTAATGCGTAACCCCCTCTTCGCTTCTCACAGACGCATCCTTCGCGACGTGATCGTCAGGTCCTTGCAACCTCTTGTTTCTCACACCGAGCATGACTCACATGGGCTTAGAGTGAGCAACGACCCTGACCCCCAACCCAGCGAACTACGAGAACTTTGATCCATGTCAAGGAATTGTACATAGGAAGCCTCCATGAGGTTCAAGCCACATTGCTCGGTCATCCATTCACGTCGATTTTCTCCCTCGTCTAGAATGACATTAAACTGTATGCCCCCCTTGTCCCGTATGACATTAAACTGCACACCCATTTGAACTACGAGGTCTTTGATCCATGTCAAGGTGTGGTACATAGGAAGCCTTCCTGAGGTTCAAGCCCACCCATTATCATTCACGTCGAGTTCTGCCTTCGTCTAGCATGACTTTAAACTGCATTCTAGTCTGACGGCAAGCCGTTGTGACTAACCTGAACTACGAGGTCTTTGATCCATGTCGAGGCATGGTACATAGGAAGCCTCTATGTGGTTCAAACCCACCATCTGGTCGTTCCGACCTCATTCACATCGGTTCACTACTGTCCCGCATGACGTTAAACTATATTCCACAACCTGAACTATGAGGACTTTGATCCGTGTCAAGGCATGGTATGTAGGAATCCTACTAGAGGTTCAATCCCATCTCCCATCGGACCAAGGTCCCTCATTTACGTCGGTTCTCCGACACCCACCGCCCGTCGTTTATTCACATCAGGGATCACTATCGTCCCGCATGACGTTACACTGTATTCCATCAATCCTTTGAACTACGAGGACTTTGATCCATGTCAAGGCATGGTACGTAGGAATCCTTCCCAAGGTTCAAGCCCACCACTATTGGACCCACGGGTCTACTTTCACGTCGGTTCACAGATGAAACCCATTGAACTACGAGGTCTTTGATCCATGCCAAGGCATGGTACGTAGGAATCATCCCCGAGGTTCAAGCCCATCTCTCATCGGACCAAGGTCCATCTTCACGTCGGTACCATGACGATGCCCATCGGACCAAGGTCCACCTTCACGTTGGTTCACTAATGACATTCATCGGGCCAAGGTCCACCTTCATGTCGGTTTAACGGCACCATCCCGAACTACACGGACTTTGATTCCCTACCACGGGGATACATAGGAAGCCTCTTCAAGGCTCAAGCCCAACATCACCGTCGCCCCTGCGATGGTCCCATTTCACTCCCCCTCCACTCCATTCATCCACCTATCACCCATCCTGATTCTCTCCCGGACCGTCATATCTCGGTGAGACCATGTCGGTACGCTCCTCTTCACAGCTGCCCATGGGCTGGCCCCGGTATCGGCATCCCTTCAAGGGAAATCCCTCAATCTGATCTATCCTAGATAATGCTCTGGTTGGGTTGATCCGTCTCCGCTGGACGTTAAACTCGCAGAGTACCCTGTGTTAAACACAGGAAGCTGAGGAAAACTTCAGATATGTGTCTATGACATATAATTCCCTGCGCTCGATGTGGGATGCCTCGGGCTTCCACTCCCTCGAGATGCCCTGTGACCAGGGATAATAGACAGACATGCCAGGTTCCCCGGCATCCAGACACGCTATTGATGCCTCAACGTGACTACTCCCCCGACTGAAGGTTGCTGCCCTGACCGGACCCTTTGGAATGTCCCGACAGAAGCAGTGTAATTTACCGGCATCCATGGAAACATGGAATTGGGAAGAGTTTCACGAACTACGTATTAAATCTATGTGGGAGACCCGGGCTAGGTGACGAGTTCTGAGGAGGAATCCACAGAAGGAAGAACCGACATCCCATAATCCTATTTCGATCAAGGAGCAGACGTCCCTGAATAAGGAGTGAATGCCGCATGCCTTTGGAAATCGGGAATGCAGGGCAACAAGCGCAGCGCGTCCTCCTCCACGGATGGATACATGCGTGCCCCGGCGAAAGCATCAGAAACAAGTATATTGGAATTATTTTTATTACAATTTATAAAAATAGAGGAGGCTTGAAGTTGTTTGAAGAGATATATGTTTAAAGGTAAAATTCACACCATTAATTAATTTAATAGTTATTTGTAAATATGAAATTAGTATTCTTTAATTCATTTCTAATGGATTTATGAATTATTTTTTATATTAACAAGTTAAAATAAATTAAGACTGTGTTCTAGGGGAAATGATTTTAAAAAATATTAAATTTTATTATTCATATATCCTATAAATTTTAATAAAATTTATTTTAATATATCATTAATATATTTTATCCATAATATATTTTATTTATAATAATAGTGTAAAATAAAAGACAATTTTAGGTAAAAAAATTTATAATCATAAGGTTCACTAATTTTTCATCTAGAAAATATAGTGTAATTTTGTTAAAGAAAATAATATTTATTTATAAAACATTTCATAATGTGTTGAAATATAATTTAACCCAAAAACTTAATAGTTACATTATAATATTTATATAATGTTTTTTATCTATTTTGGTTCAACATTATGTGTGAAAATAGTAATTTATCACATTAGATTTTAATATTTAATGTAATTTAAAATCACATGGTATTGTATTCGACATCATCAAATAAATTGAATACTCGAAGTTATATTTTTCACTACTAATTAAAATATATAATGGTATATAATATATATATATATCGCCATTATAAACATTTGAAAAATATATTTTTCCGTAATAAAATGAATATCCATAATATTATTCTTTTAAACAACCATTTGATGTATAAGTTCTACATTATTAACTATAAAGATATATATATTGTATAATTAGATTTATTTGGGTGATATTAATAATTCATTCATTGAAAAACTATCATATATTGATATGAAATGTGATTTCATTTTTCCATAAAATAATAATTAGTCCAAAATGGAAAAAAATCCATTTCCCAAATTAAAATAAATAAATATAAAGAAACTATAAAAAGACAAACATTATTCATGATCCTAAAATAATATAAAAATATTCATATACATTTTATGAATTAATGATATAAATCATTGCTTTTTATTTAAATAGTTAATATTTACATAACACTTACATACACAAAACTAGAGTGATGAATAAGTTCAAATTGTATAACTTGATTATAAATATCACACTTTAATTGTAGCCATTCTGTAATGCTTTAGTTTTTCCCAATTTCATAGCGGTTTTTAGTGTTTATTTTGATTTAAAACCATCAGATTAAAAAAATTATTATTATGTATGAAAATTAAAAATATATAAAAGGTATAATTTATAATGGCCCCTTGGGGATAAAATTATTTTTCCAGATCATTTGAGCAAAAATCATATTTTTTATTCTATTATGTACTATTAAATACCAACCATTATAATATATCAATCATCTTACAGTACCATTGATAAATTCACCATTGATATTACTTCCACATTTATTACCTAAAGCATTTTTAATATATTTCCATTATAATGATCACCTGAACATCTTATATACTTTTCCAATGTCATATTTTCTTTGTTGGAGAATTAAACTGCTTAGTTTTTGTTAATCATAGTTATTAATATATAGTTTTGAATAATCATAATATTTCTCACTTCAGTTAATATTCTATTTGCATTATCATTACGAGAATATATGTATTGTCCATAGAAATAATTTTTCACATGATTCCATTTCAATTTAGCAATTAATAAAAAAATAGGGAGTTAACAAGAGTGAGAAACAAAATATGCAATTTAATACTAATAAATACATAAATAAATAAAAAATAAAATTTCTTATTCTTCAAAATTATTCCATGACTCTATGTTAAATCTAGGTTTTTTAGGTTTCGTTTGATCTTATTCTTTATACTGATTCTTTAACATATTAAGAAATCATAAATTCTTCTAAACATAATTATATAATCCAATTCATATCCCTGGTTTGTGGCAAGTTAAGTATGTAGTCGTATTCCCAATAATCATGAACTCGTGTGAAGATTCTGTTAGTGCTTAATGATCATTTTTTGGGGTAATTACCCCAAATTTCACTAATCACACAATAACATCAACATCCATTTACCTATATAGGGATGCAATTTCTACGATCCAAACAGAATATATATACATTATCCAATCACCATGATGTTATATTATAGACTAAATTTTTTCTTATAATTATCTCTTTCTGTTTCAATGATGTTATTGAATCCTAATATCTATGAATGTCAAACATTAACATTTATGTCAACTTAACCAAAAGGGTTATCTATGCATTTTGGAATCAATATCAAACATAATGTATCATCCCTTAGTGGAATTTATAACTTTAAAATGATATCAATTGTTGACATATTAATATAATATTCTATTTAAACCCTTATTTTTCTCCAAATGTTATTCATTAAGCCTTCACAAATATATTTCATTATCATAAACATGATTTTTACATATCAAAATTGAAATAAATCAGTGTGACCCAATTATTACCATCAATACTCTAAATCCCAGAGATAAATATTGAGTCCTATATATTTAATGGAACTAATAGGAATAATTTTTTTATCTATTTTGGAAAAAAATATCTAATGATTCTTATGACATTCTCCTCAAATGGAAAATTTTTCAACTAAATTGGAAACATAGTAATCTATAATAAATCATCATTTTGAAAATTTTCTACATAATCTATTAAATTTTACATGTATGGGATAAAACATTTCTCTATAACTTATTGAAATTGAAATATATTATTAAGTGAGCTCAAATGAATGATAATGAAAAAAGGAAAAAAAAAATTAAAATATCATATGTGCCTCAAATACCTTTTTTCATTTTCTGAATAAACCACTTTAAGGGTAAGTGGGAACCTTACAATACACGAGTCAAATTTCAAACATCAAAACACCAAATTTCAAACATCCCAAACATCGTCGAAAAGCCACCCCAAAACATCAAAACAGAAATTCAGATTTCAAATACTTCTCTACGAGGCACGTTTCTTGATTCACAGTCCACCCCACATCTCCATCGCATCCCATAAATATGATGCCCTCTAGAAGGACCAATTTCCATTGAAAAAAAATATAAAATAATCACAAAAGGCGTAAAACCACCGCCAACATCCTCCATCTGTCCAAACTCATAGAAACCAACAATTCCAAATCATGTAGGAACCAAACAATCATTAGATCCAATCACACAACAACCAAACTTCACTTCTTCTCCATTACACGATCACCGCAATGCTCACAACTGAATGCCATTCACAAAAACCCAAAACATAACATCAATCTATAAAATGCTGAACCGAATCCTCATCCCTTGGAGCAGCACGAACAATGGTCCAAGAACCGGTCACCTAATACACCACAAAACCTCATCCAGAACAGGAACCAGCAAATCGCGCCAACACAAAAACATAGATGTACCCCAAGCCAATAGTGACAAACAAAATAACTAAAAAGAGAAAAAGAATCACCATCACGATGAAAGTGATCTGATGCAAGCCAAATCTCGGTGTTTCCATCCTGTTCGCACGTAGGTACCCAGATGTACCACCCATCGCACACGCCGAAGATGACGCGGTAGCCTCATGCTTCAGAAGCTGGAAACAACCACGAACTGGCACCACGCTGCATTAAGACCCTATCCAGCTGAGTTGAACAGGGAGGACAGTCGCGGTGTAAAAGAATGAGGGAGCCGAAGAATTTGATGATGCCACCACAACATAGGATCCACCTCCACAAATCACTGATCAAGAGGGGGGAGGCACCACACAAACCCTAGATAAAGGAGGTGGCTCCGACGGGAAAAACCCTCTCGCAGAGCCCCTTACGGGCACATCATATGTGATTATAATTAATATGGAAGGTATAGATATTAAAAATTACCCAATAATAAATTTGATCTTAGAGAATAAAATATCCATTCTTATAAAATAAATAAACAAATACATGGCTAATTATTAAGGAAATCATGATGATGGATTGTATAATTCTATATATAAAATAAATTTCCCCAATATAATTCATCATGATCATAGACATCATGATCATACTTTTAATGTAACTCTGAGTGATCTGATAATATATTTTACATCGAATAAATTTAGATTCTTGGATAGCTTTGGATAAACGTTACCCCATGTATAATTGAAAAGTAATTTGGTATACCATTATATCCTATATGTTATGTTGATTTTATCAATATTAATTGACATGTGATGATTTTTTTCATAAATAATTTATTTTCAATAAAAAAATATTCCCCCAAAATAATATTTTTATTTGGGTTTTTTTAGAAAGTAACATAAATAATATCATCAAAATTTAGGATATTTATTTAATGAAATTATTTTAGTTTTTGAAATAATCATTATAATTTTATCTTATAGTGTATTTTTGATATATTTTGGAAATATTTGATTTTTTGTTGAACAGTGAAAATTAATTGTTTTTTCAAAACTACTATTTATTTTAATTAAATCCTGAAATTTATAAGACTAATTATATATTATATTTTTAATGAGGTTATTTATAGAAAATTATATTTATAATAATTTAATTAATTTTACTTTGAGAATAAATTTTCATTATTTTGATATAAGCTAGTTTTTACGTTTAAAAACTCATTTTCTGGAAGCCAATTTTTTATAATTTGAATTATTATAAATTTTTTAAAATTATTTGATATGAATTTCATTAAAATTTATTATGTATTTTGAATAATATGTTTCTAATTTTTTAAATTAGACCCATTTATTTTTACATATTATTAATTATAATGGTTGTAAAATTTATCGATTTGGTAAACGGTAAATTCGGTAATTATGGTTAATCTTTCTGTAATAAGGAAGTAAAATATATCTGACACTATATTTTATTTTTATGGATGATATTAATTCTTATATTGTCATCCTAAAATCTAATAATGTTATTCTTTGTCCATTTACCTTGGATAATTAAATTTATATTGCATTATGGAAATAAAATTTGAAAATGTCACTTTCCAAACATTAATATCAATAAAATTATATCATAAGCATTAAAATAGGATAAGATAAGTTATACATGTTTATTTAATTGGTAAAATAAGTATTATATCATGTTAATTTATTTAATTTTTATAGATTGAGTAAAAAAATAATGTTCTACAGAATGAGGAAACAATATTTGATCAAATTATAGTAAAATGTAATGAAATTTATAAATATTATTACAAGTTTTTTAATTTGAGTGAATTATTTTCTCCATGACTTTTTTAGATAAGTATAAATTTATATTGAAGTGTTACAATATTATATTTTAATTTTTTATTTTCCATATGGTAGATAAAGTGAAATTTAATTAATAGTGTGAAAAATGACACTAATAATAATATATGAGAAATAATATTTTTTTACATTATCTAAAAAATATAAAAAATATTTTTTGAGGATAATTTTTATTATAAGTAGTATAAAATTTTATACCTAGTAAATTTATGATTTATTTGTTATGTTATAACTAAAATGATAGCCATTAAATATTTACTGTATTTACCATAGTTGAGGTTGATTTTGGTTAATAAAGGGTTTAAACTAATTTATAAAGATTAAAATGACATTAAATAAAATATAACATTTACTGTATAATTTTATTTCGATTATATCCCATTTTTATTAAAATATATTGTATTTATAAGCATTATTATTAGTTTTGAAATTATTAAATTTTAATGTTTTATGAAATTTTGGGACTATTGTTTACATTCCTTATAAATGGACACTCATTCAATATTTTATTGACACAAAATTGAGACATTAACATGGAAAACCTAAAAAATATGTGTATATCAGCTTACCAAAATATGAAAAAGTTTTTATTTACATCATCAAACAACATTCTTGGTGTCCTTAAGAATGAATCTAAAGGAGGCATATTGTAGTAGATGTAATTATATTACCAAACCACTTTCAAATTATTTCTTCTTCTAAATAATCTAAATGATTATTTATTTATAATTTTATAGCTTCAAAAATATTTTAAATAAAATAAAATGTTTTTATTTTTTGGTAACCACATTTATTTATCAATTTTCCATCATATTTGAATTCAATGAATCAATCATGCGTAATTGTGGCCTACCTCCCCTTGAAGTGATACAAATCATTTTCCATTACAATATATCTTGAATTGTCTTTAAAAAGAGTTTAAATTATATATATGATATTTATGATATAATTTTGATTCTCCATCTATAATATCATATCAAACATATTAACTTATCATTTTTTTGGGAGATGATAATGTCACTTGTGTATTTTTTTTGACTACCACATTAACCAAGTGATGTGATTAATTTTTTCTTCTAACATTACATATATATTAATACAAATTGAACAAATTAATATATATGATTTATATATATATAATAATTATTAATGAAATTTTTAATATTTATTACATTTCATTCATTCTATCTTACCAAAATAGTAAACAACATTCATAAATATATAGAACCTACAATTCCAATGAATGGTTTAAATCGTGTCATTATTTGTACCTTTTATAAATAAATAAAAACATATAAATAATTAATACAATGAAATTTATATCATTATTAAAATAATTAACATTATTGAATGAAGACAAAAGTATATTGTCTATAACTACTAGATTGAAATTCACATAACGAATGAAATAGTTAACACAAAAAAATAATTATTTTTATAAGGAATTGATATTAAATGGGTTTTGAAATATATTAATTCGATTATATATGATATTATTTGTATTTAAATGACTATGGAATAGAATTTTAATAATTTATGATTATTATTTAATGGTTAATAGATCTTTTAAATATTCTGTAACTCGAGGTAGTTGATTTATGTTTCAATATCATTTTAATCCAATGTATTTTTATATATAATATCCAATAATGTAAATTATATGATATTTTAGGATAAAACCAACCAATATTATTATAAATTTTGTATTCATACAAATTATCTGTTTTCCATTAATTTTCTACAAATTTATTACAAAGGCTACCAATGATTTTGATGCCATCAAATTTTTATTGAAATGTTTCTTTAGTTGGAAAAACATTTTTTCTTTTATATCCATGATTTCAAAAGTATTTTCATTAATGTTTTTAACACTCTCCAAGGAAATATTGAATTATATTTTTATAATGATGGACTTTGTATAAAATATTTAAATTGAATCATTTTTTAAATTTATATATGAGTTAATTATTCCTATTTACAAAAAATGATAAAAAATTAATTGATGTAACATTCATAAAATAAATGGAATTTTACAATTCATTAGAAATTATATTTTTTTAATATTACAAAGAAAAATTACGAGGTTATTTTTTATGAAATTGTTTTAATTAATATTTTGAAAAATTTTAGATTTCAAATATGTGATTTAAAAAAGAAAAGGGTATTTTCATCATGAAATATTGTTGTCCTATTTTAATATTAATATCCATAAAGGATAATATAATATGAGGTAAATTATGATTTAATAATGATGTGATCAAATGATTAAATATCCATTATTTATATTGATAGTTTATGATGATAAAATAATAATGTTCCACATTCTTAATTAAATATGGAAAATTGTGGATCTATTAGTCATTCCTAGAAATCATTGTACGGATAATTCAAAACATAATGAATTACTTTTTTATGAATTGATATTGGGGGAAAATTATATATATACCCCTGATGAACTGAATGAAGTCATGAAACAAAATATCTTACATTCTATATTATATGGGTATTTTGTTTATACATAAAAATTTATTAAGGATGATATCTTTATTCTGATTCCATGGTGCTAGGATCCATGATATTATAATTCAGGTTCCATGATATTGATTGTGTCAAAATATTAATTTCATTAATTATGAATTATATTTTCATTGTCTTTGTATTTTCTATATTGATTTTATACATGAATAATAAGTTAATTCATGTGTTGATTTAATGAAATTTTTTAAATTATGACTGTTTTCATGTTCATTGTACCTTATTTACTCATCTTAGTTTACACTATATAAAAACCTTAATAATAATTTGATATCACCCTTTATTGTTTTAACATTATATGGTTTTGACGTAAGATATAATGTATAACATAAAGGTTGAAAGTTTGATTCTTATTATAATTTTTATTTATAATTCCAAGGTAATATTAGAATCGTGTTTATATCCTGCTTTCCAACACTAATATATTGATCAATCATTATTGGTAATATTACATATATTTAATAATAATGTAAGAATGCTAAAACATGACCTGGGTTACAATTTTAAGGTTTTCTATAGTTGGTATCATAATAAATTTAGTAGAGAAAGTGGGAACTATTTATCAAATAATCATAGGTAACAAGAAAATTACGGTAACCACATCTAGTATTAGAAATTTTTTTCATTTATGTAGTTTTTAATTTTATGGATAAATATTGATGATTATAAATAAATAACAGGATGTGTGCCATTATTTATTGATGGAACCTAATTGAAGATTGAGAGTCAAAACATGTAGTCAATATAAGGATTTCTGATATGAGACTTCTGTTATAATTGGTGTTTTAACTGAGAGGGTCATGATAATTTCAGTGAAGATAACTCATTTTATAATAAATACCCATTATTATAAACAAAATCATGTATTTCCACAATGTGATATACCTATGATAAATTTCATCATAATATATATTCCTCTATATTATAATGTATGTTCTAGTCTACTAGTACATTGGTAATATATTATGTCTCTTGAAGCAATATTATTGTCTTTGGGAAGTTACATTTGAAATATTTAATCAACATGAAATTCATTATCATTGTAAGGATGAATCTGAGATCCCAAAAAATTAAATCTATCCTAGGATTTATTTTACCTATTCAGGAGTAATATTTATCTTAGATAGTAATGGATAAACTCAACATTGAGAATATTCCTTTTTTATTGTGTTTTTTGATGTATTTAATGAATTATTTCCTTGTATTACTCTAAATAATTTACATTAGCTTCAAAAAAACTAATTACCTAGTAGAAAAACTATTTCAAGAACTGTATATATAATGGACCTGATTGAATTGTAATAAAATAAAATTAATCTCCTTTTAAATCTATATAATGGATTCATTCGGCCTAGTGCTTCTCTATGGGGTGCACTTGATCACATTATTAATAAGAATATTGGGTAAATGAATCTTATCATTGATTATTTTAATATTAAAAAATAATTATTATGAAAATGTAAACTCCTCCCCATATCGTTTCTCCATTTTAAAAATTATTCGGAGATCCATATTTTTACAAGACCAATCATCATAATTTATATCATACAACAATGGTCATGAATGAGGTCATACACATGAAATCCTTATATAAGAGGCATAGTCATAATGAATTTACAGAAATTTCATATTCACTCACCAATGAATATTTTATTTTCATTTAGTTAATGAATATATTCTTTAGGTATAATATTGATTAGTTTTTTTATAGTAATTATTGATGATATTATTATATATTTAATGAGAAATGGAGAGGATAAATAATATATGAGGATTTTAGTGATAATTATGATAATGAAGGTGTTATATGTAGAATATAACATGTTTGAATATTTTATATTGATAGTATCATTTGATTATTTTATGATTTCAACCGATTTTATATCAGGGGATTTGAAAAATTTTGATGTTATTGAAAAATTTCCTACAAAATTCATTGTAAATGAGATATATATTTTTCTTTGGTGATCCAGATAGTGCTGAAAATTCATGAGATATTACTCATAATTATATAACACTCTTTCCATTTAAACTCATTAAGGGATTAATTGTGTGTCAATAGATACTTGTTAGAATAATTAAAGAAGAATTAAATAAAAGGATTGTCAATGAGGTTGTTCTTAAAAAACCATGAAGTGGAGATGTATTATGATATAATGTGATGAATTATATAAGTGATTTAGATTTATCATCATGAAGAATGATATTTTGAAAGATTATTCCTCTATCCAATTTTAAAATTCATTAAAAAAATTACCTGACTCGGGATATGGAGATTATAGGGGTAGTTATTTAATTTAGGGTATAAAGGTATTATAATTATAGTGAATTAATTGATATATAAACTAATAAAAGAAAATTATTTATATATTTATAAAAATATATATTTTTATATGTATTATAGATGATGGTATGCTTTGATAAAAGATTATTTATAATCAATATATTACCACCCTAGGATTATGAACACGATGCCTTATGTCGTGAGTTAAAAATACATTGATATTTTATCTATAATTAGGATAGAGAAAGATCAAATATTTTTAGATTTTCATAGGATGGATTATAATATCCTGAAGAAATGGGATAGATCTATTATTTCTAAAATTAATTTTCAAACATCCTTCCCTATGAGGTTTACGATGATATATAAGGATGAAATAGAATTATATAAGAATTTGAGGTGTGTTCAAGAGTTCAAACATGATCCTCCTAAAATGATAATGTACAATAAATAATATTGTGTTCAATCCTTAATAAATATAATGTATCTATTTGTTGACACTCATAGGGTATAATTAACTATTCCTCTTGGATATATAAAGATTTATTGAGATCTAAAATATTATTTCTTGTAGGAAAACTTGAAAAATAATATTATAAATTATGTATACTGAATCATTATTTTTTTTCACGTAATGGATAAGTTACAGATGTATAATGGGATGTTACAAAAACAAGACTCGCTATGATGAAAATAGGAAAAAACATTATGTTGGATTTGATCATCAACCCCCCCCCAACATTTGGATGATATAAATCCATTTGATTTTTGGTCAATATCTTGATGAAATCATTAAATTTTATTTATATTATAGATTATTTATCTATTTATTATCATCCTCAGTTATAAAATATTGATGTTGTGTGATTTTTAGTCGAGCCACCCTATATAATATCTGATCAGGATATGAGGTTTACATTGTAGATCAGGAAATGTCTTCAATAAAATAAAGATATAGAGTGGAGTTTTATAAATTCATATTATCCTCAGAAAATTTTTAGGTCTAATTAAACCAATCTATATCAAGAATACATGTTGAGGTCGTCTTATATAGATTTAAAAGTTGGTAGGGTTCAACATCTTTTTTTCTATAAAATTCATTCAATAGTCGATTATAGTAATGAATTCTGATAAACCTTTTCTACACCATCTATGGAAGGTAGTTCAGAGCTCTATAGTGATGGTATAATATTTGAGAATGAATGATATTAGGAACTAGTTTAGATTTTAAAATTGAAAAATAAATTCAATTCCATTCAATAACCCATATGGGTATCTCATATTTCACAAAAAAAAATTGTGCTAAAGAACAATAGTGACATATAGAGTTCAATGTTAGTTTCAAAGTATTCGTATGAATATTTCCATTTAATATTAATATGAAAATTTTAATTAAGTGTAACCTAATCCCTATATATATCAATCCCTTTGAAATTATTGATCATATTGGGATTGGGTCTTATATCATGGTTATTCCACAAAAGATCACACTAGTTTATGATGTTTTATATGTATCTCACTTGAGGATAAACACACTTTATCTTTCATACATAGTGAACCCAAAGTTCATAAATCTGGAGAATTATATATATTATGATGAAAAATAGAGGTAGAATGTGGATAATAGGGAAAATGTTCTATAATACAATTCCACTTAGTTGTGTAACATTTTGATTGAAAATATTTAAATTGGAGAATAAACGTGGATAATTCATTATGGAATTATGAAAAATATCCTTATTTTTTTAATCATAATAATATAATATCAGGTGAAAATTCATTTTATGTGGGGTAGAATATAACACCCTAAGATATTTGGATAGATTTATCTTCATGTAAAGTTAATTTTATTTATATATTATAATATTTACAATAATAATATTAACTAAATAGTAATTTGATATAAAATTAAAACCTAATAATTATGTTCTTGGTTTATATACTGAAAACATAAATTTAAAAATTATTTTTTCTAATTTCATTATATGATATAAAATTAAATTTTTCAGAAAAATGTATTTATAAAATATAAAAAATTAAATTTTTATAATATTTATAATATTTATTTAAAAAAATATTATAATTTTTGACGTTATCAGGTCAAAATTATCTATGAAATATTTTTATATAATTTTTTATGATGTTTATTTATTAAAAAAAGAGTGAAAATAATTATTTCAAACTATAATTTAATTTCTTTTAATCAGAAAATTTAGAATCCATATAATATTTTAGATCCATTATTAATGTTATATAAGGTAAATTTCAATCAAAATAATCAAGTTAATTCCATTATGATTAATATTCTACTTGATTTTTGTATAACTAAATTATTAGGCTTATAAATGTTTTTTTGGGAACATATTTTTTTCACATCTTGTGGGATCATTATTTTCTCATAAATTGAGTATTTGAGATGCATAAAATGGATACCATATTAAGAATCATGAGTATCTTGTTTTTTATGTTAGTCCCTTTTATTTTTCGGAATTATAAATAGTATCCACTGAAAATGATATCACATTAATATTTGTTAAATCGGGTAATTAAGGAAAACATAATGTGTTAATTCATTGGATATATATCCAAATCTATCCTTTATTTCATTGGAACGTGTTTATTAAACTATAGACATCCTAACTTCCAATATTTCGAATTATGATTCCATATTCTTTTTGTAAAGACATTTACATTAAAATATGTAATGATAGTACCAAATGCGACTCATTTCACATTAATAGATATAATGATTTTTGATATATAAATATAGAGAATAAGTTCAGTTCTAAAATTTTATTTTAATTGTGAATAAATTTTTGAATATTGTAAATTTATTTTTAATTTTTAGTGATAAAATAATTATCCAAAATTATTACACATGTTTATATAATATTTATTCAATTAATAGTATAATAAAATAAATGATATTATAAAAATGTACATATTATGGAATTAATTTGATTAATGATTTTTTAGATAAACATAATAAAATAATGTTGTGTTAAAGGATTATTAATTTATTCTATGTTTTTTATAATGTGATTTATGTCATGTTATATTACTAGTTCCAAAATGACATTAATGATATCATAATAAAAAAATTAAATATTTTTTAAAATTACAGAAAACATGAAAAATGATATGAATGATAAGAAATGGTATTATATGATATTTCATGGTCATTTATGATCCAATTTTTACAATTTATATAAAATAATGTTCCATTTAGATTGAAATAACAATTTACCACAATTATGATAAAAATTAGTTAATGAATAGCATAAAATAAACTATTAGATTCATGATTACACTAAAAACCATATAAATTTCATTGTATTATTTTATTTCTACAATAAACTATTATATCTATTATAATAATTTTTAATTTTTAATTTAGTAATATATTATTATCCATTAATATTTTATGAAATTCAATGTCAGTCACCCCTACCCAATATAAAAGGACACCCATTCTCTCCTTTATTTAAAAAATAATAAAAAATATTTATCGACCAAAACATAGATAATTTTGTATTGAACATCTATATATATGATTTATAAAAACATGACTTCTTAAAATGTCATTATGAGGTTCCTTAATATATAATTTAATAAATACTTACTGAAGAATATGTAATCATCTCCACCAGCAGTTTCCAATGTTATTCTTATTATATAACTTTAAAATATAAGATATTAAAAAATGTTATATTCATTACTGTATGTTTATAAATTTTTTTATTATTGTTTAACCACCACTATCCATCCTCTATTCCATCATATTTTTTGTTAAATTATCCCCCATGTGCACATGTGGAGTACCACTTCCACACGATGTTATAAATCATTTTCTATCACCATCATTCATTAAATGTAATTATCATTTTTCAATGGTTATATATGATATTGATGAATTAAATATTACTTTATAAATACAACATCATATTTCCTCTCTCATCTTCTCATCTTTTGGAAGATGATAATGTCGCTCATGCATACATGTGGGAAAGCATATCCTTGAGGTGATGTGTTCCATTTTCCATTTCATATTTACATAGTTGGTAACAAGTATAGTTTTAATAAATATTTATATAAAATATAAGATAATATAATGATACCTAATTTTTATTTATTATTTAACTTTCATTCAATCCACTTATCAAAAAGAAAAAATAACATTCAAGCGTGCACATGACCTTCCATCTCAATGACCAACATAATCCATTTTTCTATTCATAAATTTTATAGATGAATATAATAATATATATAATGAATATATATGACATTAATATATTGATTTAAATTTTTTATCTTGTGGTATAATGGTCAAATTATATTTACATGAACTACTAACATAATATTTCCATGTAAAACATTGGAGAAAACACCCAAAAATAGGATTTAAATAAGAAGTTGTTAATTAATGTGTGTTAAAATGTTATTAGTGGATCATATATGATATTAAAATAAAGTGAATAACATATTTAATAGGGATAAAATAATGGTAATTTTATTATATTCTATTTTAGATCTCTTTTAAAGTATGTTTAACTTAATTTAAGGGGTTTATGTCTCAATTCCAATTTAATCACGAGTGATTATACATGAAATTCCATTGGGGTATTTATTAGAAATATTTATGGTAAAACCCTTAAATTTTATAAATAAAAATTTATTTATTCGTATATAAAATTATACATTCATTTATCTACCTATAATTAATAAATAGGGAAAAAAATATTATTAATGAAATTCAACAATAATTCTCTGTTCAGTTAGAAAAAAAAATTAATTAATAAATATATATACTCTAAATATTTCCAAGACTATTATGTATATTCCCCTATGTTTTTTTAAATTATATATAAGAATTAATTTTTTTTCTATATTTTATTAAAATAAAAAACGTCTTCATTTAATGAATGATTTACTTTTTATTTTTTAGATAAAACGTAAACGAATTACAAACATTAACAAATATTGAATGAATAGTGTTTCCCAATAACATAAATGTTCAATGAGTTTAAAATTAATTTATGACACTCTACGATTATTTTCATAAAGCATTCTAACCAAAATATTTTTGATATTGTTTTAATTTTAATTATCTGATATAAAATTTAAAATGTTGTTTTCCTCAAGAAATATTCTTGATATATATTAAAGGATTTTTTCAACTTTGATCAATTAATTTTTACTAGTTTTTTATACTAGGGATATGATATAGTGAACTATAATTATTGTCCTTTATATATTATTTATGGTGATGGTGTATCGATTTCCTATTTTCATCATTAAAAGAGGATAAATATTATATATACAAATTCATGAGATATAATTCTATTGATCATTAAAAAATTAATGAAAGAAAAATATATTTATTGATGGGTGGGGATTATTTATTGATATCCCCTCTATTTATTGACTTGTATAATGAGATAATATATCAGGAATTTCATATATTATGGGAATTTGGTTCATATATAACCCTTTATTATGAATGTATTCTTGGATGAGGGGCTATGACCTAAATATTCTAAATAACATGATTAACCATCCATGACCCTAAATACCCTGAATTATGCATTTTATATTATGTTGAATTTAGTATTCCTTATCCATATGTTTTCAATGTTGACATTACCCATTGGAAAACATTAAAATAATGTGTTGATTGAATGTTATTTGTTTTCATCTTGTTTCCATGTTTATTATCCTTTATTTACTCATTACATTTTTAGATTTATATCAACTATAATGTGAATATGATCTCCCCCATTATTGTGTTTCATTTTCTTGAATTTTTTATGGATATTATAAATTATATCATAGATTCAATACTATTTCCAGTATAAATTTTTTATTTGTATAAACGATTTAATAAGGTAATTTTCTAAATATCTTATTTTATAGAACTACTAAATTGGTCAATATTGTGTTGTGAGAATACTTATGTCAACTAAAAACATATAATGTAAACATTAAATCTATGTTATTGGTGATGATGTTTTTATAGTTTTGGACATATGCCTATGAAATAATTTGTTATGGGGTTGAATAAATCAAAAGAACCATTATATATTTTATCATTAGACCCATAGATCCATTTCAGGGCTATATATATCCATGATTAACACATCCGTAATTAATTCCAAGGAATTAATCATATGGATAAAATGAAATAATGAAACAAAATGATCATATCCAATTATCATCCTTATATTAATGATAAAAAATAGTGGATTTTATTTCATAATCCACTTGCAATAGATTTCAATAACTATTAGCATTAAAATATTAATATAAGGAACATAAAAACTTTCCCTAGATCATAAATGAAATCACTTGATCATAAATCATGTAGAGAAAGAATATGTGAGATTGAAAATTGGAATATCTCCATTGTAAAAAAAGAAACTCATAGTGTCATTTATATAGATGGGAAACCCTATTTAAATTATAATTATTTAAATATAACCACAAAAAAGATTCAATAATTGAATTACTAGATACCATGAGTTAGAACCCAAAAAATTAAAATGTGAATAAAATTTTATATTGGTTATTTAATGGAACATAATACCAAGAAATGTAAATCTTATTGAGTGTGAAAAAATAGCAGATAAATTTTAAAAGATTTTTATGAAAAAAAAATAAACATTGTCATAATTTTGATTTTATAGGTAACAACTAAATTATGTTTTAAAAACGTTTAAGAGAATATTTAGTACAAAAATGAAAATAAATATAACAAATAACCCTTTAAAATAATATACTGTCATCTGCAAAAATTTCGTATTAAAGGGAAAAAATTTGATCATGATTTGTATGTTTTTTTATAATTTTAATTTGAATTTATTTAAATACCACATATTAAAATGAGGAATGAATAGTCATTGTAAAAAAGGATAAGGGGAATATAGTGGTCATATAACATATCTCATTAATATACTCACAATTATTAAGTAGAACATTAACATGAATGGAATATATAGATATTGAGGGTAAAAATTTTAATGATTAATTAAATTATTATTAGTAATGATAAACATATTGGGGAAGGAATTCAATAATTTATAAAATTTAGAAGAAAAAACCATTCCACTATTATATTAACAAATAGTAAAATACAATAAAATTTATAGAAAGGGAATGCATTAATGGAAATTAAATGATCAATATTATAACATAAATTATGATTACTTGAATTGTTAATATACCATATTATAAAAATACTCCTAAAAGCATAAATTATTTTAAAATGAGATTATGTTGTAAAAATGTAAAAAATGAGATAATTCCACATAGTAAAATTATAGGGTAAAATGTATAAAACATATAAGGACCCATACTTAAATCATTACATAATCTTTAATTAAATTAATAATTCACATTGAAGATCTTTTCAGGTTTATAGTTTTAGATAATTATCACAAAACTATTACATCTCAAAGATTACAAAGTAAAAACATCTACACCGTTTCAATTTTTTTCAAAAATTATAAACTCTTGAACAAAAGAGTCATGTATAGTTACATGTTTTAGATATCATGAAATTTCCATGATCCCATCCTTGACCCTATTCCACTTTAAGTCCTATGGAAAACATTTTAAAAATATGGGATGGGCATAAAAATCTCAGTAAGGGTTATAACATAATGAAAGGAAACATTAACCCATCAAAAATAAAAATCGATGAAAACATAATTTTCAATCATAACATACCTTCTAAAATCATAATATTTATGAATAACACATATTAATCACAATTCATAAATTTAACTTATGGAATACATAACATACTCACATTGTAGCTATCATAGCTACATAGGGAGTGACATTTGGAATACACATCACAGTATATTCCTGAAATCTCTTTGGAGAAACATTCACGTTTACCTCCTTCGCATTACACAATGAATTGGAGAGCTATCTTGGACTCACCCTCCATAGGTTTATCTTGGAACCACATGTATACATAATAATGTCTAAGAACCATAACATAATCATTACACATAACATAAGCATAAAGGAAAGATAAAATTCCCACATTGAAATAATAATATAACATTTTAATACATTGAAAATACATTCTTAAAAACAATTTTCAATACCAAAATACATTAAAAGAGTGTATGGTATTTATTTTTCCTTTTAAAAACATTACGTCTTGTTATGGAATCCATAGATCAAATAATACTAGCGGTGGAAAAAAAGGTCATTGTCACCGCTTACGTCAAAAAAATAAACATTCATTTTTTTCATTTAGTAAAATGATTCATATATAAAATATTCCCTTTGAATGAAATGAAAAGTCAAAAGGGTTTTATACACCGTATAAATTATTTTCTTGTAGAAATCAATATATACCTCAATGAAAGGAGATTCAGAAAAAGTCCCGTAAAAAGATGGTATTCTTAGAATAAGGATATATCAATTACATAATTATGTGTGGAAAATACAAATACACCCAATATAAGTGGATATTAAGTGTAAAAATATCAGATGTAATCCACACATATTCATGGCACGACATAATGAAGAAGTAGAGGTTTAACCCAAAGAATTGAAATTGGGTTAAGAAGTTCCCTTACAGAAACTCGACAACCTAACAGTGTCACTTTAAAGTTCAAAAAATGAGTTGATGAGAGATAAAAAGTGTATATAATCACTTGTACATAACATTTACAACAATAAGGATATATAATAACATATACCATCATAAGAATATGTTACTTAAAAGACCAAACAAAAAAAGAAGTCTTTTTAGAAAGAAGAGGGTGAAAGGTTCCCTTACCGATTTGGGTAACTTTCGAAACGTACACCCCATGAAATAAGGGTCATATAATGAAGATGTAAATACCTATAAATTAATTTATATTACAAAAATAATAGAATCATGGACAGTACATAAAACACACAAAAGGAAATATTGGAAAATGTAGCATGAATCTCATGGGGAAAAAGTGAGATAAAAAACCCTTACCTCATTGTAATCAATTGAGTCATATGACCAAAAGATAATAACCACCAAATTAAATATAGATCATCATGAATATAAATAGAATCATGATAATATATATCAATTGGAAGTACACAATACACCACATTCCATAAATAATTTGCGACCAATGGAAATATCACAGAATTAAAAGTGAGATAAGAAATCCCTTTCCAAAATTCAGCAGCCTAATAGTGCCACTTAAAACATCCAAAAATGCATTGATGTGACCAAATAAGGTCTCTCGTTATATGAACAAAAAAATTATAGTAAGAGGAATCTAAAATAACAACCCCAAATATAAGAAATATAAGCTTAAAATAAGTGACATAAAAGAGAGTACTTAAAAATAAAGAGAGAGGTAGGATCCTTTACCTCAAGTCTAACTTGTCTTGTTCGTTTCATTATAATCCTGAATAATAAATATTTTTCAATAGATAATTTATTAAGTATTTCCATTAATGTTTATTATTCAATTCATATCACATATTATCATGTTATAATAGTTAGTTAATTATGTGTGTTCATATCATACGTGTTGAGGATGTTCGGTATATGAGTGAAAAATAAAGTTATTTGAAAAGAATTTCCCATGTAGTTATAATTACATGATCTCCATAACGGTATTACTGATTTAAGTATCATATATATCCATTATATATTCATTTTATACTATTCCATAACATTTGGAGATAAAAAATGAAATGCACCGTTCATGGAGACGGTAGGTCGTACGTACGCATAAACACAACTTTCATTTCATTGTCATATTAAAGGAATTAAAACTAAATGAGACATGTATATATATTTGTTATAATTCCAGTTTGATATATATTATATATAGGTAACATATTTTCATTAATTACATTCTTTATAAATTCCATTTTTGGTATGAACGAGTCATATCACTTGAGGGGGCGGTAGTCCACACTTCATAAGATGAAATTATCGCATTTGCAAAACATGCAAAGCATAAAGGTATGATTTAAATATAAAATAAATAAGCATATAGAGGGAGTAAATATATTATATATCTTATATAAGTATAGTGATATCATAATGGACACCATGAAAGGTGTTAAAAAAATATTGAACAATCATCGTTTCGTGAGGCAGTAATTCGCCATCCACAGAAAGAGTATGTTCTTTAACCATTAGACAGAGGTGTGTGTAGGTATAAATAAAATCCATCTCATAAAAACATCCTAGTATATTTAAGATACTATTTTTTTTACAAAATAACTTAATACAATGAGTTTAGCGGGTTGGAGAAGCAAAATAAAACAAAAGGACATAAGAGAAGACATTTCCTTTAAATCGGGTAACACCCTTTGGTTTGAACCAAAATGGTTTCTTGAAGAGCTTTCTGCCTAAGGTAAGGATACTAGGATGAAGAGAGGTATTTGGAGAGATAAAATGTGCAGATTTTGGTCGAGCCAAAGGCTAGAGAGGTGTGGGTAAGGGGTAGAGGTGGGGGCCATTTATAAGAGGGAGGAGGGGCACTCTTGGAATGTCATGAAATGTTACTTTATTATGAAATGATTTTCAGATTTTAAAGGTCCAAAAATGAAATATATAAGGTATAAGGTGATAATGGTTCGAAATAAACTCATATAATAGGTTTTTAACATGTTTAGGTCCTAGAGTTTACCTTATCTTTTAATTTTAATTAAATCTTTCATTAATGGGGTAATCGCTGCATCATCTTGGTGTCATAAATAAATTTACTTAATTAATGTATAAAAATTATAAAAAAATTTACCATGATGTAGGAAATCTTTTTCTATTTCTAATGAATATTTATAGTCAAAAGGATAACTTATATAACCCCAAGTAAAAAAAAATTTAGTAAAAAAAACATGTTTGTGACATTTTTATTTTAACATTAAATAAAAAGATATTAATGTCATTTTCGTACCCATGTGGATCCATGGAGTCCCCAAGTTGACCCATGGTTATTCTAGGTCAGCCATGACTCAACCAATAAGGTTAGGACATGTGTAAATGTAATTTCATATTATTAAAACATTATTTTTACCTTAAATTACACTAATCACATCTAATCGCGATTAATAAAACTCAAAAGTTACTATTCACCAAAAATTATCTTTATCTCATTGAACCACATTTTACATAATAATAAAAACCATGTATGTCATATTTTTAATATTCAAGTCATAGATACGGTAAAATTTCATTTAAATGAGAAATTAGTTTTTTAACTACCGCTTAGTGGTTTCACTATTCATCGAATATTGAAGTTTTTCAGAAAAATACCAAAAATTTTCCTTAAGCTATATTTGATATAACAAATTCAAAAATGATGTCCATTTTAACAAATTCATAACATAGAAGTTTGATTAATTAATTTTATAATTTATTCCCACTGTTAAAACAAATAACATGTTTTTAAGAAACCATATCTTTCAAAAGATTGACACATGTTTATTTCCAATTTCTATGTGAAATTAATTCCAATGACCACCATTAGATTAAATGCTAAAAATATATTATAATTAAAATTTAAAACAATTAAAAAGATAATCTAAACATAAAAATTAATTAGATTAAAATGAGGTTTTGAATTAAAATACAACATCATTCACTATTCATTAAAATATGAACATTATCAGAAAAATACCAAAAACATATAGAAAGTACATTTTGATGTCCTGATTCTAAAGAAGAATTTTATTTTGTCAGATATAAAATATAAAATTTTCATAATTGGATTTAAAAAGGGTTCTCCATCAAAAGATGGTAAATCAACCTTTTAATGAATATTAGAATATTTATGCTTAAAATTGGATTCATTTTCATTTTAAGCGTCTAAAATTTATTGGATAAAAGTAAAAATATTTGACAAACATATATAATAATTTGGTAGTTAGTTTTGTTCATTCCCGCCATTACAATGACTAGGCGTTAACTACCATTAAAAATAATATTATTTTATTATTTGTGTGCAAAGTAATATTACAAAAAAACTCGTTGTTGCGTATTAGTTACACCAACGAGCGTAGTGTTCCCTTTAAAGTAATAGTAACATTTTATTCACAAATATTGATAAATATGAGAATTTCATATTCTTTATTTCCCCAGGATGTTACATCCTTCCCTCATTTTTGGAATTGCATCATCACAATTTTTAAATTGGGCTAGGAAACTTCATTAAAAGCCCCACATCAGAAATAGAGTCAGCAAAACTATTACTTTAAAATAAAGAAAGATAAGAACAAAGATCACCTGATTTAACCCATACTAGGATTCCATGTAGGAAAACATGGATATGGAAGAAAAAAATGGTCAAATTCTGATGGAGAGTGATAGAAAACATGATTAGGAGAAACTTAACCACCAGAAAATCACAAACTTCTGATAGGTTAAACGGTATTTGATTCCCTATTAGGAAAAGTTAACAAACAAAATTCTAGTTTAAAGTTGATTTTAATTTTTGAATTTATTAATGAGATTAACTAAATCAAAAGGAAACACACTCACTTGTCATGTAGAATTTCATCTTTTACTATATTTCCAACACAAATGCATGTTTTATCTAAACGATGAGTATTTCAGGATGACTAGTTCATATTAATAGTGCTATAATCAACTTCTATAGAATCACCTAATCCAAAAAATAGAACTATATATTTCCCATGTCTTTATACCTTAACCAGAACAAATATTGGTAGTATAAAATCAGAAAATCCCAAAAAAATAGATAATCTTTTACAAAAATAAAAACTACACATAATCTTCAAAAGTTTTCAAACAACCCAAAGTTCAACAGAGACCATTCAATAAAAAATTTCCCTTAAAAATATTCAAAAATAAACAAAACTATGATTGAAACCCAAATATCTAAAGGATATAATCACATAGTCTTCCAAGGTATATCTTAACATTTATCTCCAAATAACATCACTTGCTATTAAAGTTTAATACTGAAAAGTAATTAATGTAATAACATATCTTCCATGATAGGTTAATAATTTCCATAGATAACCCAAAATAAACTTATTCCTGATTCATAACATCATCTAACTAAAAAATAATTAGACATACCAACTAGGGACTTCATGTAGTCCAGTGGTAGGAAATAAATGCCAGTCGCACATTAGTTGTGGGTTCGATTCCCGCAGCTTCATCTGACGTGACGGGTTGTCACAAAGTCTAAGTGTTTTCCTTTTTCCAAAACTACATAATTCTTATAAAATTCCATAAAATGAGATAAAATCTTCAAAAATAACCATAACATATTTTATCCTCAAGTTTATCTCATGCCTTTAATTTTCCATCATAACATATAGTAACCCATAATATCCTCGAAATTAAGGATCATATAAACCCTAATGGTTACCTTTATAATTACTTTCTGAACTTCCACATCGAGTTGGTTCTCTCATACATGATGCATTAGATAACTCACCAAGGCTCAAGTGGTTAACCATGAATCATGGTAGTTGGTTTAGAATAACCACTATATTTCTCATTGAATCGCCCATTTCATCCAGTCTCTTAATCAGAGAACCACCACAGTTTCCTTCAAACCCATTATCACTTTGGGACCTGCTAGATCCATCCAATTATTAAAACCAAAAATGCCAGTGTGAGTATATCAACAAAATCATCATGTACTAATGAGGAAGATAAAATCCAAGATATACTTATCCAAGTGTTCACAATGTCATACTAAATTTAAAAAATAACAATGACTTCATCTAATATACTAACCATTGTGGTTATATACAACTTGTCACTTATGCTTAAACAACACTCTAACCTCTAAAGTTATTTAGACCAACCTCTAATACCAAACAAAAGGACCCAGCCTTATAACATTACATAATATTGAAATAATTGAATAATTCACATTGAGGATATTTTCAGGTTTAGATTTTAAAAGAATTAAGACCTAACTATTACATCTCAATGATTACAAAGTAGACTCATCTATTCAGTTTCTATTTTTTCACATAAAATAAACTCTTGAACAAAAGGATCATGTCTCGTTCCATGTTTTAGATATCATGACATTTCATTGATACCATCCTTCACCCTATTCCAATTTATTTCCTATGGAAAACAATTCAAAAACATGGGATGAGCATAAAAATATTAGTAAGGGTTATAACATAATGAAAGGAAACATTAACCCATCAAAAATAAAAAATGATGAAAACATAATTTCAAATCATAAAATATCTTCTGAAATCATAATATTTATTAATAACATATAGTAATGACAATTCTTAAATGTAACCTAAGGCATACATAACATACTTACATTTTAGCTATCATATCTACATAGGGAATCACATTTGGAATACCCATCACAGTATATTCCCTAAATCTCTTCGGAGAAACATTCACGATTACCTCCTTCATGTTACCCAATGCATTGAAGAGCTATCTCAGGCTCACCCGCCATATATTTCTCACGGAACCACCCGTATACGTAACAATGGCCAAGAACCATAACATAATCATAACACATAACTTAAGGATAAAGGAAAGATAAAATTCCCACATTACAATAACAATATAAAATTTTAAGATATTGAAAATACAATCTTAAAAACCATTTTCAATACCAAAATATATTAAAATAGTGTATGGTATTTATTTTTCCTTTTAAAAACATTACATCTTGTTAAGGAAGCCATAGATCAAATAATACACACGGTGGTGAAAAGGGACATTGTCACCATTTTCATTAAAAAAATAAACATTCCTTTTTGTCCTTTAGTAAAACGATTCGTATAGAAAAGATTCCCTTTGAATTAAATTAAAATTCAAAAGGGTTTTATACACCGTATAAAATAATTTCGTGTAGAAATCAAAAGATGCCTCAATGAAAGGAGATTGATACGAAGTCCCGTACAAAGATGGTATCCTTAGATTAAGTAGAAATCAATTAAATAATTATGTGTGAAAAATAAAAACACAACCAATATAAGTGGATACGAATTGTAAAACAATCATATGTCACCACACATATTTATAGCATGACATAATCAAGAAGTGGAGGTTTAACCCAATGAATTGAAATTGGGTTATGAAGTTCCCTTACAGAAACTCGACAGCCTAACGACGTCACATTAAAGTTAAGAAAATGAGTTGATGAGAGATAAAATGTGTATCTATTAACTTGGACATAACATTTACAGAAATAAGGATATATAAGAAAATATACCAACATATTAAGATGTAAATTAAAATTCCTAACAAAAAAATAAGTCTTTTTAAAAAGAGGAGGGTGAAAGGTTCCCTTACCGATTTTGGTAACTTTCGAAACGTACACCCCATGAAATAAGGGTCATATAATGAAGATTAAAATACCCATAAATTAAATTATATTACAAAATTAATACAATCATGGGCAGTACATACCCCACACAAAAAGATATAGTGGAAAATGTAGCAAGAATCTCACGGGAAAAAAGTGAGATAAAAACACCTTACCTCGTTGTAATCAATTGAGTCGTATGTCCAAAAGATAATAACCACCAAGTTAATTACAAACCAACATGAATATAAATATAATAATGATAATATATATATATATTTTAAGTACAAAATATACCACAAGACATAAATAAGTGGTGACAAATGTAAATATCCCAGAATTAAAAGTGAGATATGAAATCCCTTACGAAAATTGGCAGCCTAACAGAGCCACTTAAAACATCCAAAAAAGGATTGATGATACCAAATAGGGTCTCTCATCATATAAACATATAATTTATAGTAATATTAATATAAAATAACATCCCCCAACATAAGAAAGAGGGGCTTGAAATATGTGACATAAAATAGAGTACATAAAAAGAAATAGAGAGGTAGTATCCCTTACCCCAAGTCTGATTTGTCCTATTTGTTTCTTTATATTCATGAATAATAAACATTGGTCAATTTATAATTTCTTAAGGACTTCATTTAAAGTTTATTATTCAATTAATATCACATATTATAATGTTATAATAATTTGTTAATTATGTGAGTTCATATCATACGTTTTGACTATGTTAGGTATATGAGTCAAAAATAAACTTGTTTGAAAATAATTGCCCATGTAGTTATAAGTAAATAATCTCTAGAATGGTATCAATGATTTAAATATCATATATATCCATTATATATTCATTTTATACTATTACATAAAATTTTGAGATAAAAATGAAATTCACTGTTCATGGAGATGGTAGGTCGTACGTATGCATGAACGCTACATTCATTTCATTGTCATATTAAAGGAATTAAAACTAAATGAGACATATATATATTATAATTACAGTTTAATATATATTTTATATAGGTTACATAATTTCATTTTTTACATTCTTTATAAATTCCATGTTTTTTATGAACAAGCCATATCACTTGAGGGGGCTGTAGTCCACACCTCCTTAGATTAAATTATCGCATTTTCACAACATGCAAAGCCTAAAGGTATGTTTTAAATATAAAATACAGAAGAACATAGAGGGAATAAATATATTATATATCATATATAAAGATAGTGACATCATATTGTTAAAACAATATTGAACAATCATCGTTTTGTGAGGCAGTAATTCGCCATCTAGAAAAACAGTATGTTCTTTAACCATTAGTCAGAGTTGTGTGTAATTATAAATCAAATATTTCTCATAAAAAATCCTAGTATATTGAAGATACTGTTGTTTTTAAAAAATTAAGTAATAAAAAGAGTTTAGGGGGTTGGAGAAGAAAAATAAAATAAATGGACATAAAAGAAGTCATTACCTTTAAATCGGGTAACTCCCTTTGGTTTGAACCAAAAGGTTTTCTTGAAGAGACTTCTGCCTATGGTAAGGCTTATAGGATGAAGAGAGGGATTTGGAGATATAAAATGAAAAGAGTTTGGTCGATCCAAAGTCTTGAGAGGTGTGGGTATGGGGGTAGGGTTGGAGGCCTTTTATAAGAGGGAGGAGGGGCACTCTTGGAATGTCATGAAATGTTACTTCATTATGAAATGATTTTAGGATTTTAAAGGTCCCACAATGATATATTTAGAGGATAAGGTGATATGGGTTATAAATACACACATCCAATAGGTTTTTGACAAGTTTAAGTCATGGATTTTACCTTATCTTTTCATTTTTTTAAATCATTCATTAATTAGGTAATTGTTGCATCACCATGGTGTCATAAATAAATTTATTTATTTAATGTATAAAAATAATAAAAAAATTACCATGATTTAGGAAATATTTTTATATTTCTAAATAATATTTATAGTAAAAAATATAACTTATATAACCCCAAGTAATTTTTTTTAGTAAAACAATACATGTTTGTGACATTTTTATTTTAACTATAAAAAAAATTATTAATGTCATTTTCATACCCAAATGGCTCCATGGGGTACCCAAGTTGACCCATGGATTATCGTGGTCGGCCTTGACTCATACAATATGGGTAGGACATGTGTAAAAGAAATTTCATATTATTAAAACATTATTTTTACTTTAAATTACACTAATTACTCCAAATCGCGATTAATAAAACTCAAAAGCTACGATTCACCAAAAATTATTTTTATCCCATTGAACCAAATTTTTCATAATAATGACAACCATGTATGTTGGATTTTTAAAATAAAATTTATAGATGTGGTAAAATTTCATTTAAATGAAAAATCAGTTTTTTAACTACCACTTAGTGGTTTCACTATTCATCAAAATTGAAGTTTTTCAGAAAAATACCAAAAATTCACCCTAAGCTATATTTGATATTCCGGATTCAAAAATGATGTCCATTTTACCAAATTCATAATATACAAGTTTTACTAATTAATTTTATAATTAATTCCCACTGTCAAAACAAATAACGTGTTTTTAAGAAATAATATATATAAAAAGATTGACACTTGTTTATGTCCAATGTCAAAGTGAAATTAATTCAAATGACCCCCATTAGATTAAATTATAAAAATATATTCTAATTTAACTTTAAACCAATTAAAAAGATAATATAACCATATAAATAAATTAGATTAAATTGATGTTTTGAATTAAAATACAACATCATTCACTATTCATTAAAAAATGATCTTTATTAGAAAAATACCAAAAACATACAGAATGTAAATTTTGATGTCCCGATTCTAATGAAGGATTTTATTTTGTCAAATATAACATATAAAATTGTCAAAAGTGGATTTAAAAAGGGTTTTCCATCAAAACATGGTTAATTGAACTTGTAATTAATATTAAAATATTTACGCTTTAAATTGAATTCATTCGAATTTTAAGCCTCTAACATTTATTGGATAAAAGTAAAAATATTTTACAAACATATATAATAATTTTGTAGTTATTTATATTCATTCCCTCCATTACAATGGATAAGCATCAACTACCATTTAAAATAATATTCTTTTATTATTAGTGTGCAACGTAATATTTCAAAGAAAATCATTGTTGCGTATTGGGTATGCCATTGAGAATAGTGGTCCCTTTAATGTAATATTAACATTTTATTCAAAAATATTAATAAATATGAGAATTTCATATTCTTTATTTCCCCTGGATGTTACATCCTTCCCACCATTTTGGAATTGCATCCTCGCCATTATAAAATTGGGCTTGGAAACTTCATTGAAAGCCCCACATCGGAAAAAGTGTCAGCAAAACTATTACTTTAAAAGAAAGAAAGAGAAGTTCAAAGATCACCCGAGTTAACCCATACTAGGATTCCATGTAGGAAAAAATGGATATGGGAGAAAAAAACAAAGGGTCAAATTCTGATGGATAGTGATAGAAAACATGATTAGGAGAAACCTAACCACCAGAAAATCACAAACTTGTGATAGGTTAAACGGTATTAGATTCCCCAGCAGGAAAAGTTAATAGTCAAAATTTTAGTTTTAAGTTACTTTTCATTAATTAATTTATTAATGAGATTAACTGAATCATAAGAAATAATACTCACTTGTCATTTACACTTTCATCTTTTACTATATTTCTAACACAAAGGAATATTTTCTCCAAACGATGAGTATTTCAAGATGACTTGTTTATATTAAGATCATTATAATAAACTTCTAGAGAATCTCCTAATCCACAAAAGAGAACTATATATTTCCCATGTATTTAGACCTTAACTAGAACCAAAATTGTTTTTATAAGATCAGATAATAAGAAATAAATAGATAATCTTTTAAATAAATAAAAACTACTCTTAATCTTTAAAATTTGTCAAACAACCCAAAGTTCAACAGAGACCATTAAATACAAAATTTCCCTTAAAATTGTTCAAATATAAAACAAACTATGATTGAAACCCAAATATCTGAATGATTTAATCACATAGTCTTCCAAGGTAAATAATAAAATTTATCTCCAAATAACAGCTTTTACTCTTAATGTTTCATACTAAAAAGTAATTAACCTAATCACATATCTTCCATGATACGTTAATAATTTCCATAGATTACCCAGAATAGACTTATTCCCAATTAATAAGATCATCTAAATAAAAATAATTAGTCATACTAACTAGTGACCTCACGTATTCCAGTGGTAGGCGATAAAAGCCGGTCGCACTTTGGTTGTTGGTTCGATTCTCACAGCTTTGTCCGACACGACGGGTGGTCACACGGTCTATGTGTTATCCTTTTTTCAAAACTACATAATTATTATAACATTACCCAAAAGGAGATAAAATCTTCAAAAATAACCATAACATATTTTAACCTCATGTTTATCTCATGCCTTTTATTTTCCATCATAATATATAGTCACCCATAATTACCTCAAAAGTAAGGATCATATAAACCCTAATGGTCACCTTTATAATTATAATTGAACTTCCTCATCGATTTGGTTCTCTAGTACATGATGCATCAAAGAACTCACCCAGGATCAAGTAGTTAATCATGACTCATGGTAGTTGTTTTAGAATAGCCACAATATTTCTCCTTGAATCTCCCATTTCATCTAGTCTCTTAATCAGAGAACCACCAGAGTTTTCTTCAAACCCATTATCACTTTTGGGCCTTCTAGATCCATCCATTTACTAAAACGAAAAATGTCAATGTGAGTATATCAAAAAAATCATCATGTACAAATGAGGAAGATAAAAACAAAGATATACTTATCCAAGTTATCTCAATCTCATTCTAAATTTAAAAAATAACAATGTCTTCATATAATATACATACCATTGTGGTTATATACAACTTGTCACTTATGATTAAACAACACTCTAACCTCTAAAGTTATCTAAACCAACCTATGATTCCAACTATAAGGACCCATCATTAAAACAATACATAATCTTGAATTAAATGAATAATTCACATAGAGTATTTTTTTAGTTTTAGAGTTTTAGAGAATTAGAACATAACTATTACATCTCAAAGATTACAAAGTTGACACATCTACTCAGTTTCCATTTTTTTCACCAAATATAAACTCTTGAAAAAAAGAGTCATGTCTAGTTCCACTTTTTAGAAATCCTGAAATTTCCTTGATCCCATATATGAACCTATTCCACTTTAAGTCCTGTGGAAAACATTTCAAATACTTGGGATGAGCATAAAAATATTAGTAAGGGTTATAACATAATGAAACGAATCATTAACCCATAAAAAATAAAAATCGATGAAAACCTAATTTCCAATAATAACATACCTTTTGAAATCATAATATTTATGAATAAAACATAGTAATCACAATTCATAAATGTAACATAAGGCATACATAAGATACATACATTATAGCTCTCATAGCTACATAAGAAGTCACATTTGGAATACCCATAACAGTATATTCCCTAAATCTCTTCGGAGAAACATTCAAGTTTACCTCTTTCACTTTACCCAATGCATTAGAGAGAATTCTCATGCTCACACACCTTGGGTTTATCACGGAACCACCAGTATACGTAACAATGACCAAGAACCATATCATGAACATATCACATAACTTAATCATAAAGGAAAGATAAAATTCCCACTTTTCAATAACTGTATAACAATTTAAGATATTGAAAATCCATTCTTAAAAACCATTTTCAATACCATAATAAATTAAATGAGTTTATGGTATCTATTTTTCCTTTTGAAAATATTACATCTTGTTATGGAATCCATAGATCAAATAATACTCGTGGTGGAGAAAAAGGTCATTTTCACCGCTTACGTTAAAAAAAGAAACATTCCTTTTTGTATTTTAGTAAAACACTTTGTATAGAAAACATTCCCTTTGAATGAAATGAAAATTCAAAAGGGTTTTATAAAACTTATAAAATAATGTCGTGTAGAAATCAAAAGACGCCTCAATGAAAGGATATTGAGAAGAAGTCCCGTAAAAAGATGGTATCCGGAGATTAAAGATAAATCAATTACATAATTATGTGTGAAAAATAAAAATATACCCAATATAAGTGGATATTTAGAGTAAAAAAATCCAAGGTCATCTACATATATTCATATAATGGAATAATCAATAAGTGGAGGTTTAACCCAAAGAATTGAAATTGGGTTAAGAAGTTCCCTTATAGAAACTCGACAGCCTAACGACGTCACTTTAAAGTTCAGAAAATGTGTTGATGAGAGATAAGAAGTGTATCTCATTACTTGGACATAACATTTACAACAATAAGGATATATTAGAACATATCCCAACATAAGAAGATGTAAATTAAAATATCTAACAAAAAATCTTTTTAAAAAGAGGAGGGTGAAAGGTTCTTTTACCGATTTGGATAACTTTAGAAACATTCACCCCATGAAATAAGGGTCATACAATGAAGATTTAAATACCCATAAATTATTGTATATTACATAAATAATTCAATCATGGGTAGTACATACACAACACAAAAGGATATAGTGGCAAATGTAACATGCATCTCACGGGAAAAAAGTGATTTTAAAACCCCTTACCTCGTTGTAACCAATTGGGTGGTATGACCAAAAGATAATAACCACCAAATTAATTATAGAACATCATGAATATAAATAGATTCATGATAATATATACCAATTTCCACTACACAATACACCACATTCCATAAATAATTGGCGAACAATGGAAATCTCGTAGAATTAAAAGTGAGATAAGAAATCCCTTACGAAAATTCGGCAGCCTAACAGCGCCACTTAAAACATAAAAACAATGGATTGATGAGACCAAATAGGGTCCTTCATCATATGAACATAAAAGGTATGGTAATATTAATATAAAAATCATCCCCCAACATAATAAATAAGAGCTTAAAATAAGTGACATAAAAGAGAGTACTTAAAAAGAAAGAGAGTGGTAGGATCCCTTACCTCATGTATGACTTGTCTTGTTCATTTCATTATATTCCTAAATAATAAAAGTTGGTAAATTAATAATTTTTAATGGACTTAATTTAATTTTTATTATTCAATTAATTTCACATATTATCATGTTATAATAATTAGTTAATTATGTGAGTTCATATCATACGTTTTGACGATGTTCGGTATATGAGTCAAAAATAAACTTGTTTGAAATGAATTTCCCATGTAGTTATAAGTACATCATCTATATAATGTTATTAATGATTTAAATATCATATATATCCTGTATATATTCATTTTATACTATTCCATAACATTTGGAGATAAAAAAGTGCAATGCACCATTCTTGGAAATGGTAGGTCGTACGTACGCATGAATGCTACTTTCATTTCATTGTCATATTAAAGGAATTAAAACTAAATGAGGCATATATATATTATAATTACAGTATAATATATAATTTATATAGGTAACATAATGACATTATTTACATTATTTATAAATTCCATGTTTGGTATGAATGAGTCATATCATTTGAGGGGGCGGTAGTCCACACTTCCTCAGATTAAATTAGAGCATTTGCACAACATGCAAAGCATAAAGGTATGTTTTAAATATAAAATACAGAAGCATAGAGGGGGAATAAATATATTATATATCACATATAAATATAGTTACATCATAATGGACACCATTAAAGGTGTTAAAATAAGATTGAACAATCATCGTTTCGTGAGGCAGTAATATGCCATCTACAGAAATAGTATGTTCTTTAACCACTAGATAGAGGTGTGTGTAAGTGTAAATCAAATCCTTCTCATAAAAACATCCTAGTATATATAAAATACTGTTTTTGTTAAAAATAAGGGAATAAATATATTTTAGGGAGTTGTAGAAGCAAAATAAACAAAAGGACATAAGAGAATACATTACCTTTAAATCAGGTAACTCGCATTGGTTTGAACCAAAAGGGATTCTTGAGGAGCGTTCTACCTAAGGTAAGGATTCTAGAATGAAGAGAACGATGTGGAGAGAGAAAATGTGCAGAGTTTGGTTGAGCCAATGGCTTGAGAGGTGTGGGTAAGGGGGTAGAGGTGGGGGCCTTTTATAAGAGGGAGGAGGGGAACTCTTGGAATGTCATGAAATGTTTCTTTTTTAGGAAATGATTTTCAGATTTTAAAGGTCCCAAAATGAAATATTTCGAGTCTATGGTGATAAGGGTTCGAAATACACTCATCCAATAGTTTTTGAAAAATTTTATGTCCTAGATTTTACCTTATCATTTCATTTTATTTAAATCATTCATTAGTGAGGTAATCGTCGCATCATCATGGTGACATAAATAAATTTATTTATCTAATGTCTAAAAATTATTAAAAAATTACCATGATGTAGGAAATATTTTTATCTTTCTAATTAATATTTATAGCTAAAAACGATAACTTATATAACCCCATGTAAAAATTGTTTTAGTAAAACAATACATGTTTGTGACAGTTTTATTTTAACTTTAAATAAAAAGTTATTAATGTCATTTTCTTACCCATGTGGCTCCATGAGGTCCCCAAGTTGACTCATGGATTTTATTGGTCGTCCATGACTTATCCAATAATGTTATTACATGTGTCAAGTTAATTTCATAATATTAAAACATTATTTTTACCTTAAATTACACTAATTACATCTAATCGCGATTAATAAAACACAAATGTTATTATTCACCAAAAATTACATTCATCCCATAGAACCACATTTTACTCAATAATGACAACCATGTATGTTGTATTTTTAAAATTCAATTCATAGATGTGGTAATATTTCATTCTAATGAAAAATCTGTTTTTAACTACCACTTAGTGGTTTCACTATTCATCAAAAATTGATATTTTTCAGAAAAATACCAAAAATTCACCCTAAGGTATATTTCATATTACTAATTAAAAATGATTTCCATTTTACAAAATTCATAACATATAATTTTCATTAAATTTTTTTGTAGTTAATTCCCACTTTCAAAAAAATTAACTTGCTTTTAAAAAACAATATCTATCAAAAGATTGACACTTGTTTATGTCCAATTCCAAAGTGAAATTAATTCCAATGACCACCATTAGATTAAATTTTAAAATATATTTTAATTTCAATTTAAACCAATTAAAAATATAATCTAACCATATAAATAAATTAGATTAAAAGGAGGTTTTGAATTAAAATACAACAGCATTCATTGTTCATTAAAAAATGAACTTTATCAGAAATATACCAAAAACATACAGAAAGTAAATTTTGATGTTATGAATCTATAGAAGGATTTTATTTTTTCATATATAACATATAAAATTTTGAAAAAGTGGATTTAAAAAGTTTTCTCCATCAAAAGGTGGTTAATCAACCTTTTGAAGAATATTAGAATATTTACGCTTAAAATTGGATTCATTCGCATTTTAAACCTCTAAAATTTATTGTATAAAAGTAAAAATATTTGAAAAACATATATAATCATTTTGTAGTTAGTTCTGTTCATTCCCTCCATTAAAATTTCTAGGTGTTAACTACCATTTAAAATAATATTATTTTATTATTAGTGTGCAACATAATATTTCAAAGAAACTCGTTGTTGCATATTGGGTACACCATCGAGCATAGAGTTCCCTTTAAAGTTATATTAACATTTTATTCACAAATATTGATAAATATGAGAATCTCATATTCTTTATTTACCAAGGATTTCACAAAAATTAGGTGAAATAAGTTCAATATAATGATAAAAAATCTATGAACAAAAAAATTGTTACCAAACTATATTAAAATTGGGGTAACACTTGAGATAAAATGATTTTTCGGAAAGTAAAATTATTTTTATTAATATATCCAATGATTTAATAGGAAATAAAATTTACATTTATAATAAATCAACATATCACTATATAAATTAATGATGGTGCATAAATAGTTATATGACTCAATGAATGGAAATATAAAAAAACAAACACATTTGATCCTTTGAGATCGAATATTCTCTAACCTCCTATACATAAAAATTTATCATCCTAATAAATTTTATAAAAATTACTCATATTGAAAACATATTATAATTATCTTTTATAATTACTCTCTACATTTATATTTGTTATTTTTTATGTATTTTCTATAACAGATTTGATTAATGTTGATCGTTTTGAACTGGTTTTATAAAATATATGTCATTCATTGTTATTCAAAAAAATATAATCATTTTGAGAAAATAATTAGGTTTTTATGTTTTTATAAATAAATATTTATTATCTATTAATTAAATTTTTATTAATTTATATTTTTAAAGGGGTTGAAGAATTGATAGGCATGATTATTTTTTTTTAATTCAACGAAAAAATTGGTTTTTATTAACTGATCACTTATTTGTTTATATTATATTTAATAACAAATGATAAAAAATATTTTTTAATCAAATACTATATTTATTTACTTAATACACCCTTGATTTTAATTTTATCATTATTCATGTATCTTGTTAAACTATAAAAATAAGTAAATGCTAATATATATATATATATAAGAGTATGACTACGTAAGAGATTATTTTGTTATAATATAATATCAAATCATATAATAACAATCTTTTGATGTTATTAATTTAATTAAATAAAAATATAGAAGAGTTAAAAGATAATGTAAATAAAAAGGACGTTTTTTGATTTATAAATAGAACAATTTTCTTCTTTTTATGTTAGATTTAGGAAGATAGTTTTATAAAGTCATTTTAAAAATGATATTACATATGTAACACGTACATTTTATTGATAGAATATAAATATTTATATAAATAAAAAATACATTTTATTACTCAATTTATAGAAAAATATATTGATGGTAGTGATGGAAAATGAAACAAGTAGTTCATTGAGGCGGTAGCCCACACAGCCATTTGAGTAGTATTTCTAATTTTTTGATAAAATGGGAGGGGAATATATAATAGTTATACCCAAAATAAAATAAAATTTCATTATATTATTTTTAATTAAATAAATATATATATTATGGGGTTAGAGGATCAAGGATGTATAGGATAAGGAAATTATGTTAAATTTTATGTAATAATTACGTTGATAATTGTCGTCCTATAATATAGAATCATTGGGAAATTAAGGTCTTGTGGAAGTTATTCTTAGAGGCTACCAAACATGTATTAATACTCTCTAATAATTAAATTGGGTATGTTTTCTTTAGAAGTATTACATAGAGGAGTGGGTTTAAGAGGGTGTTAGTGAGCTCAATTTATAGTTGAAAAAGCCATAAATTATTAGAAAATATTGTTATGTAATGGGTTTGAATGAAATTTTATAAGAGTTAGGTGGTTTAGGTTGTGAAAAATTACTAAGACATATCAATATGAATTTAAAAAAATGTAATTTCATAAGGTATATATTTGAAAATGATTTATTAAAATTTTATACACATTATATTACCAATTTTAAAACTTATTACTCTTGGTTGTAATTTATCCTATGTAATTATATTCATAAAAATTATACAAATGACCCATAATACCAAATTTGTGTCTGAAAAAATCCAAATTTGTATTGTTTTTAATCTACTAAAATTTATATTTATTAAAAAATTAATTATTAATATAAAAAATTTTGTGTTTATTTTATATATATATGATTTAAAATAATAATATAATATTCATTTTTAAATACATAATTTAAATTTAAATTTATAATACCAAGAATTGTATCATTCATAGGAAAAACACAATTTTACGATGGTAACTAGTATTTACCTTTTGTAATTTAATTTATTTAGAAAATATAAAATTCATCTAACTATTAATTTGAAAATAATTTTTACCAATTAAATTTCTAAAAGTGGAAAAATATATTTTTTATATAAAAGCATACAAAAAAGATGAAAATAGTGTTCATTGGAAAATAAATTTTTTAAAATAATATTATAATTTCCAATTCTTACTTTTCATTATTAACTAATAAAATTGGTGTGAATATGTTTTATATATTATATATAATATATATATTTTCATAAAATAAACGTTACAAAGAGGATAACTTTTTAAAATATTATACTTCCATGTATAGAGTTGTATGTTTAGTCATCTAAACAATCTAAATGATTTTTATTCAAACAATTTTCTTTAGTTCAAAATATATTTCATAAAGTGGTCACCTCTATTTCTATTCACACACATAGTGGCAACAATATTAAAACTATATAATTTTATACGGTTTGTTATGGTAAGATATTATATTTGAAGCAATCTGTTGAAATTATAACTATTTAATTGTAAAGACCATGAAATTCTGTAAAAAAAAATTTCTTAAATTCATGGGAATTTTACCAGTCTACGAAAATTTACAGTGCTTGATTCCGAGGCTCGGTGTGCCCAGAATCAATTTCAGATGTGTTGTTCGGGTACGTTCAGTAAACGTATGAGTGAGATTTTATATCTTTTGAACTGGTACTCAGAACTGAAATCTAAGGGCACCATTGAACTCGTAGCGTTGGTGATTGCTTAGTGAGACCTTCACCACTTTTTCATTCTAACGAGAAGGGAAATTAGTATTTTGAGTTTTAAAATAAATTAAATAAAAATAAGAGAATAACTTATTTTTATTGTGGTGGTTAAAACCTCCATGTGTTTATTGGGGGTAGGGGACACCACACCCTAACCTCCCATGGGTGGTTATGGTGGTGGGTCCCACCCAAGCATAACCTCCCATGGGAGGATAATTAAGGAGGGGCCACCCGGTCATTAAACCCCCTTTAACCCCTGATTTATGTGGGATGAAAACTCTTCAATTTCCCCAATTATTTTTAATGTTCCAACTCCCAAAATTAATTAATTTAAGCCTTAAAATTAATTAATTGAATCCATTTTAATTCATTTCGACCATTAAAATAAAGGATATTCTATTATTTTAATTTGGTTGCCATAATCTTTTGGGTGGATCTTGGGGAAGGAGGATAACTCTCTAATAGAGAATGTGAAGAATGCTATCTTCGACTTCGTCTCCTTCGAACACTTTCTGACGCACAAGCTTGCGAATTGGGAGTGCGCGATGAACGTCGATGACACCACCATCAGCGACTTTGTCTTCTTCCATGAACCACCTCCATCGATGATTGAGGTATTGGATTTTTACATTTCAATTTGTTTTCATCATTAAATGTCGTTAAATCTTGGGTATTTGTTTCGACAAATGTTATCTCCTTAACATGGAAGTCTTGGGCCGCATGAACACGGACGGACCCTCCCCCATTGATTATTCTTTTTTGATGAAGAAGGTAGAGCCACGAAAAATGGCATAGGGCCAGCCGCAAAGAGATAGATAGCGCAAGGTAACCAGACCACAAGGCCGCGGAACTGTCGTGCCATGCGGAAGGAGATCCACGGCCTTGTCGGGCTGTGGCAGAGGCGCGTGGTGCCATCACGCCGGGCGGAGGGCTACATGGGGTCGCGGCCATGTTGGGCCGCCACAAAGGTGGTGCGGGGTTGTTGCGCCGCGTAGAGGATCTAGAGGCTACGGCTAGGCCGGGCCGGGGTGGGGAAGGCGCGGCGCTGTCACGCCACGAGGTGGAGCAGGACCGTGGTGTCTTCGCTCCGCGGCGGAGGAACTGTGGCGGCCGATCGGGCCGACTGTCGGAGGAGCTGAACAGCTAGATGCTTGGCATGTTGGGAGGAGGGGTACCCTCTGGGTCCTGCGTGACCTGTACTGGAACAGCCGGGCGCCGGTTAGTGTCCCCAGCCGAATACCTATGTCATTCGGATGCCAGGGGACACGATTTCCCCCCCTAGCCGCGGCTAAGGCGGACCCCCCTCGGGCCGTCGGGTTTCCAGGCCGAATTGGCTGCTGGGCCAATAGGGCCACCAGGCCAACCAAGCCATTGGTCCAACCAGGCGTCCATCGGGCCGGGCCTCCCAAAGACTGGGTCAGACCCACAGACCGGGTCGAACCCACGGACCGGGTCGGACCCCAGTCCGGACCCAATTATCCGAATACACCTTTTCACCTGTATTTTCGGCTACGGGTGTCCGATCGACGAACCCTCCATGAAGACGGAATGTATAGAGAGAGACAGTTCCATTGGAATATCCGAATTCAGTTTTGGACACAGTTTTAGTAAGGTCGGGTTGGTTTGAACCTAAAAACCAACTGGGCCCCTGGAAAGGAAATGCCAATAACTCACAGACCAGGAGTCAAATTGATGCACCATCCATCGCATGGGAGTCCTTATGAAATGGTGGTCCTTTGGGTTACTCCTTTTTGGAGTTTAGTGGGGGTTTAGTCATCTCTGATATGTCGAGGGCAGATTCTATGGAACTCGAGTGCACAGGGTGTGAGAAATCCAGTGGCTGATAGTAAGGCAAAGGTTGGAGATAGATCATACGGAGGTTAGTGCTCAGCGATACTGTGTGGGTTAGTGCATACTGATCATATGTGGGTAAGATACTATGTGGGTCAGCGCTCAGTAATCCTATATGGGTCTGCGTATACTGATCCTGTGTGGGTAAGATCATGTGTGGGTCATTTCAGGGGTTAGTTCATATCGATCCTGTGTGGGTCAGACTCCATATGGTCAGAAGTAGTGCATCTAGACAGAATAAGACGATCTAGCTTCGTGACTAAACATCTGTACTTCTATAATTCACTGAAATATTAGTTTGATCTTATTCAATGACTTTTGAGTTTTCCTCATGATTGGAATGGGTTACTAAATAACTTCGGTATATTTATGAAAATATACTTAAGTAAGGGTTATCCGTTGACTCCGTACATTATGATTTTCCAAGTTCGATTTTGTGAGACATGAGGGACTCGGGGTCCCTACTGAGTATCATTATACTAACCCCTACATGGGCTATTCCCACACCTCATTGTGTTGGTTGAGGATGACGGACATCTCTGATCGGGGAAGAGAGTAGAAGAACTGGACGGTACCCGGAGGTGGTCCACTCGGCAAGACAATCACAGTGTGGACGGACCGACATGGAGTGCTGAGGAGGCCATCCATACCCACCATTCTTGTGGGAATGCTGGAGGATGACCCAGTAGATTCTTTACATCCTTTTTTCAGTTGTACTATCATTTCTGGTGTATTGTACCATACTATTAGGCTTGTATTTCTATCCCCTTTACATTCAGCACACTCTTTTGTATACAGTTTTACTTATCATTTTACTTCCAGTTGCATACTCTATTTTGTTTACTTTTATAAAGGAAATTCCTTCCCAGTTTTAGGATTTTCACCTTTGTTGCTAGTCGATAGCCCATGGCCTATGGAAGGTGGGGATGGGGTAGTCATGATACGGGCCTGAGGGACGGGTCGTGATAAATTATTATTAGAGGAGTCGGTTCTACCACAGAACTTAGGACTCTGATATTTATTTTCTATAAAATAATAGTGTTTATGGTACTATGTGTGGTTTTTAGTTCAAGGAGTCCGTTGATGGTGCGGTGGCTGATGTATCCATACACCGGGTCCCTAACTACTAATTTCTGACTTAATGAACGAAAACACTGACTGGATTTGTGTTTTCAAAAGTTATTCTTTAAATCAAATCAACCATGTTAGATCACAAGGTATAAATCTTTTGATAGTGTTGTGTCTGTTTCTTTTAGAATGACTCCCCGCGGATGAACAGTTAGAGCCCAGAGAGTCTTACGCTCTGACATCCAAACAAGCTACGAGGCCTCGGTGCATGACCCTCTTACATTTGAGGAACCAGAAGTACCACTTCCCATTGGGACGCCAATGCTACCAGCCCTAACAGTAGATTATTCACACCACATGAGCACATTGCATGAATTCCAGTGCTAGTGGCCACCCAGGTTCCAGGGAGAGAAGGACCCATAGGCGGCTAAGGATTGGCTGGAGGCTGTGGTGAGAGTTTTCATGATAGTAGGGACACCATCAGACCTCATGGTAATTCTTTCTACAAGTCTCCTTCAGGAAGCCGCATGCAGATGGTGGAGCCTGATTCTCGAGGTTCATGATGAGGCAACACTACAATCGACAGACTTCGAGAGCCTGTTCTGGGAGGAGTTTGTTCCATCCACCCTTCGATCAGTATAGATTCAGGATCTACTTAGTCTGAAGTAGGGAAACATGACAGTAGCACAGTACTCAGTGAGGTTTACATACCTCTCTTGCTACTCTACAGATATGGTGTAGGACCCATTTTTCAGGGCCCGAACCTTCGAGCAGGGGCTCAGCTGAGTGATCAGAGCCTCGATGATCTCCCCCAACATCCCGATGCAGGTGGGGGTGTTAGAGAGACCCCTTCTTGTAGAGATTTTCTTTACTGAGTAGACAACAGCAATGAGACCCACTACTAGTCGACATGCAACAGAGTCTTCTGTAGCTGGAAGTAGATAGATGATGTAGAGCTCTAGGAGGACCAGGCCCATAGGTGGTCAACCGTTGGACTCATGATCGGTTGTGTGGGGCACATAGAGAAGAGACTTATATGCCAGGAGAAGACAGTGCTAATCATGCGGTGGGTAGGGTCACATGGCACGTGACTGTCTGACCCACCATACAGATGATCAGTAGTCAGTTGATGGACCTCCTAGGCAAAGGAATAGATTCGATTGAGGTGGTCCGCAGGTCACAGGCAGACATGGTATAGGATCTGGTCAAGCATCTGGAGGTGGACGACATTTCGAGGTGCGGCCACCACCACCACCAGGAGGACCACCCCGACCGTAGGGAGCTGGTGGACAGGGAGATCTCAGCTTCAAGAAATTGAGGCTTATGACCATGGCACTCAACAGATTATTTGAGGTACTCTCTGTGTCTACTACACCATAGTTGCAGTTCTTATAGACACAGGTTCCAATCACTTTTTCATAGCCAGTGCCCTCTTTTGGGGCTTGGATATTCTGACTATCCGTTGGCTCGGTCCTTACAGCTAGAGACTCCTACGAGAGTAGACTCGACAATTACACACTGGTGCTGATAGTGTGAGATTAGTCTAGGAGATGAGAACTTTAGCTGGGATCTCTTCATAGTGGCATCAAGGCCTTACGCCTTCATCTTTGTATGAAATATTTATCTACATTCTATTCACAGATTGACTGTATTAGGCGAAAAGTGTAGTGTGTCCGCACGGAAGGGACCAGGTTCACCTTTAACGGTGAGAAGGGAACCTTTGCAGCATAGGATTGACTTACTCAAAGGAGGGTGCATCCGATCACTCACCAGTTGGTTTTCCTTACCCTCAATGAAGTTGATGTGGAGAGTCTGACTTATCCTATAGTGGTGGACCAGTACACAGTTGTTTCCCATGATGATGTACCATGACTACCTCCTCATAGATAGGTGGAATTTTACATTGACCTGTACCCAGGGACATCACCGATATCTGCTCCAGCATATCAGATGGATCCCGCTAAGCTTCATGAACTGTGGGTATAGCTAGAGGACCTGTTGGGGAGGGGATTCATCTGGCCCAGTGTCTCTCTCTGGGAAGCCCTGATTTTGTTCTCCAAGAAGGAGGATTGGAGATTGAAGCTCTTTGTTTACAACTGTCTCTTGAACCAGATGACCTTAAAGAATAATAACCCACTCCTGAGGATTCACGACCTCTTTGATCAACTCGAGGCAGCATGGTGGTTCTCAAATATAGACCTCAGATCAGGCTATCACAAGATCAGACTTTGAGATGAGGATGTGTATAATACAGCCTTCAGGTGTCGTTACGGCCACTACAAGTTCTTGGATATTCCCTTTGGTTTAACCAATTCTCCATAACTGTTCATGAGTCTTATGAATAGGATCATCCAACCATACCTCCATCGGGTTGTCGTGGTCTTCATCGATGACATACTGATCTACTCGACTACTGAGGTGGAGCATGCCTACCATTTGCAGGTAGTACTGGACACACTCTGAGAGCACTATCTATATGGTAATCACTCGAACATCCAATATTGGATTCAATAAGTTCACTTCTTGGGAAACATCATCTCGGAGGCTGGAGTTGCAGTAGATCCAGTGAAAATTGAGGCGGTACTTGCTTGGGAGCCACCCAAGAGTGTGAAAAAGGTACGGAGTTTAATGGCCTTGGATGGATACTACTGCAGATTCATTCTAGACTTATCTAGAGTTGCAGCACCACTGTCATCCTTGAAAAAGTTTGGGAAACCCTTCGTGTGGTTGAAGAGATTCCAGCGGACCTCCCTTGAGCTAATGCAGAGGTTCACTAGTGCCCCCATCTTGAGGTTTCCAGAGGAGGGCATAGGGTACATAGTTTACTGTGATGAATTAGAGAATGGAAATGGGTGTGTCCTGATGTAGGTTTGATAAGTGATCGCATATGGTTCTCAGCATATGTGACAACATGACAAGAACTACGCTACCAATGACCTGTATTTAGAAGCAGTGGTCTTCGACATGAAGATGTGGAAACACTATCTGATGGGAGAGCATTTCAAAGTATACTCTGATTACAAGAGTCTCAGGTATATCTTCTCTCAGAAGGACCTAAACCTGAGACAATGGAAGTGGCTTGAATTCCACCAGGACTATGACTTTGAGATAGTCTATACTCCTGGGAAGGGGAACATTGTTTCGGATGATCTCAAAAAGAGATCTGGTATATAGCTACTAGGAGAGGCAACAAATCAGATAGCTTCCTTGAAGATATCCTTTCTTGATTGGGATGAAGCATCCATTCTATAGTCTCTTACAGTCACTCCTCTAATTCTTCAGTGAGTCAGGTAGGCACAGTGTGGAGACGCTGACTGTGGGACGCGACGTACTCAAATATCAACAGGGCAGCCACCTCATGGATTTTTTGAGGGTGGGGAGCACGTCCTCCTTTTCAGAGAACGTACAATGGTACCAATTTTACTTAAGGAGTAAGTTTTGATGAAGTTACATACATCCAATATAGTGGTACATCTATGAGAGGAAAAGATGTATCAGGACATTAGACGATAGCACTGGTGGCCAGGTATGAAGAAGTCAGTAGTAGAGATTATCACACGATGCCTCAATTTTCAGTACGTGAAGGTGGTGCACCAGGTTCCAACAGGCTTTGTTCAGTATTAAGAGGTCCTATAGTAGAAGTGGGATGGGATATCCAAGAACTTAATGACGGGTCTTCCACATCCATCCAAGAGTCATGATTCAATATGGGTGATCATTGACCGACTCAGCAAGTTGGCCCACTTCCTACTGATCAGAGAGAATAGATCAATAGATAGATTAAGATGCATTTATGTGTAGGATATTGTGCGTTTTCAGGGAATACCATCTTCTATTATCTTTGACCTCGATGAACTATGTACTTATCAGCTATGGAAGGGGCTGCAAGAGGATTTCGGGACACATCTTCGCTTGAGCACCGCCTTCCATTCTCAGAAAGATGGCCAGACTAAGAGAACCATTCAGACCCTCGAGTACATGCTCCGTACATGTGTTCATGACTTCGGTCATAGCTGGGAGGAGCACTTACCTTTGGTGTAGTTTTCCTACAACAATAGATTTCACTCCACTATTGGTATGCCACCTTTTGAGTCCTTGTATGGTCGACCTTGCAGATCACCTCTGTGCTGGACAGACCTGGGAGAGTCAGCACTAGTGGGATCAGAGATATTATGAGCTACCATGGATAAGCTGCAGATCATCCAGGAGTGGATGAAGATTGCACAGAGCAGCCATATGTCGTATGCTGACAGGAGACTAAGACCTCTGGAGTTCGAGGATGGTGACCACGTCTTCATACGATTCTCACCTTGATGAGGCTTATGGAGATTTGGATGAGGCAAAAAGTTACCTCCATGATTCATAGGACCTTTCCAGTTCCTTGAAGATTAGGAGAGGTGGCTTACCACCTAGCTCTTCCACCTCAGTTGCACCAGGTGGAGGACGTCTTCCACGTATCTCAACTATGAAGATACGTGCATGACACTTCTCACATCATCGACCATGGGGAGATGGACATCATTGATGGTGCGACATTCATGGAGGTTCCAGTGATGATTGAGTATTGAAATAATTGGGTCCTACGTGGATGGTTGATATCACTAGTGCACATTCACTGGCCGCATGGGAACCTCCAGGAGAGCTCATGGGTGCGGGAGGTTCAGATGTGTGCTCAGTACCCCCATTTGTTCTCTTAGTGTGAGTTATAGCTTATAGGGACGTAAAGCTCTGATGTGTGGAGAATTTAAAGGCCCATAAATTCTGTGGAATTGTTTTTCATAAATTCATTGGATTTTTACGAGTTTGTGAAAATTTAAAGTGCATGATTCCGAGGCTTGGTGTGCCCGGAGTCAATTTCTGAAGTTTTGTTCGGGTATGTTCAGTAAACGTACGTGCAGGATTTCATATCTTCTGAACCTGTGCTCATAACAGAAATCTGAGGGCACCATTGAACTCACAGCATCAGTGATTGCTTAGTGACACCTTCACCACTGTTGCGTTCTAACGAGAATGGAAATTATTTTTTGGGGTTTTAAAAAAATTTAATAAAAATAAGAGGATAAATTATTTTTATTATGGTGGTTAAAACCTCCATGAAGAGGTTGGGGGTGTGGGACACCACACCCTGACCTCCCATTGGTGGTTATGGTGGTGGGGCCCACCCAATCATAACCTCCCTTTAGAGGATAATTTAGGTGGGGGATACCCTTTTTTAAACCCCCTTTAACCCCCCAATTATGTGGGATGAAGAATTTCTCATTCCCACATTATTTTTAATGTGTCAACACCCTCAATTAATTAATTTAAGCCTTGAAATTAATTAATTGAATCCATTTGAATTCATTCCAACCATTAAAATAAAGGATATGCTATTATTTTATTTTGGTTGTCATAATATTTTGGGTGGAATTTAGGGAAGGAGAAAAACTCTCCAACGAAGAAAGCGAAGAACACCATCTTTGACTTCATCACCTCCGAACAATTTCTGACGCACATGTTTGAGAATTGGAAGTGCATGACGAACGTCGTAGACAACACCATCATCGAATTCGTCTTCTTCCATGCACCACCTCAATCGATGATCGAGGTATGGTATTTTTACATTTGATTTTTTTTTCATCATTCAACATCATTCAATATTGGGTATTTGTTTCACAAAATGTTATCACCATAACATGGAAGGCTCAGACCGCACAAAAACAGCCCGAACCTCCCCCTTTGATTATTTTTTCTTGACGATGAAGGAAGATAAATGACAGCTGGTGTCAGGCCAGCTGTGAAGAGATCGACAGTTCAAGGTCGCTGGATCGCAAGGGAGTCGCACCGTCATGCTGAGTAGAAGGAGATCCTTGGCATTGTCGGGCCTCTGTGGAGGCGCGCGACTCCGTCGCATTGCGCGGAGGGCAGCAGGGGGCAGTGGACATGCCAGGCCACGGCGGAGGTGGCGCTGTGTTATCGCTCTATGCGGAGGAGCTGGAGGCTGCAGCCAGGGATGGCCGCGGTGGGGAAGGCACGGCGCCGTCGTCCCGCAAGGTGGAGCAGGACTGCAGCGCCGTCGCACCATGGCGAATGAGCCGAACGGCTGGCCGCTTAGAAAGACGGGAGGAGCAGGCCCCTCAGGGTCTCGTGTGACTTGTATCAGTGCCACCTGATGCCGGTTAGGGTCCCCACCCAAACAAATATGCCTTTCGGGTGCCAGGGGGTGCGGTTTCTCCCCTGGCTGCGGCTAAGGCAGACCCTTACTGAGCCGCCGGGTCGCCAGGCCGACCGGGCCGCCAGCCCAACCGGGTCGTCGGGCCAACCGGGCTGCCATCTGGTCGGGCCGTCCCTTCAAGCCGGGCCACGCCCATGGGCCAGGTCACCTACGGCCAGGCCGACCTCTCAGGCTAGGCCACCCACAGACCGGGTCAGACCCACAGACCAGGTTGGACCCATGGACTGGGATAGAACCTAGCCTAGACCTGATTAACATAATACACCTTTTCACCCATATTTTGGGCTACGGGTGTCTGGTCGACAAACTGTCCGCAGAGACAGAATGATTAGAGCGAGACGGTTCCATTGGCATATCCCAATTTAGTTTTTGACACAGTTGATGTACAATCGGGTGGGTTTGTACCTAAAAACAAAAAGGGACCCTGGAACAGAAATTCCAATAACTCATAGACCGGGAGTCCGATTGACGTATCATCTATCATGTTGGAACCCTTATGATATGGAAGTAATTTTTTTACTACTTTTTAGAGTTTAGTGGTGGTTGAGGTACAACCGATATCTCAAGGGAAGATTCTATGGCACTCGAGCTCACTGGGTGCGAGGAATCCAGTTGTTGATAGTGAGGCGGTGGTTAGAGATAGATCATATGGAGGTCAGTGCTCAGCAATCTTGTGTGGGTCAGCACATACCGATTGTGTGTGGGTCAGATCCTATGTGGTTCAGTACTCAGGGATCCTATATGGCTCAGTGCATACCGATCCTGTGTGGGTCATATCATGTGTGGGTCATTACGAGGGGTTAGTTTCTATCGATCCTGTGTGGTTCAGACTCCGTATGGTCATAAGTAGTTCCTAGTGACAGAATAAGATGATCTAGCTTCATGACTAAACATCTGCACTTCTATACATAACTGAAATCCTAGTTTGAGCAGAGTCAATGACTTTCTAGTTTTCCTAATGATTGAGATGGGTTACTATATAACTTAGGTATATGTCTGGGCATATAACTAAGTAAGGGTTATCCATTAACTCCGTAATTTTTGGTTTTCCTTGTTGGATTTTTGGAGACCCTGAGTGTCTCAGGGTCCCAACTAAGTATCGTTATACTCACCCCACCACATGCTATTCCCGCACATCGTTGTGCTGGTTGCAGACGAAGGACTGTGCTGATATGGGCAGAGAGTAGTATAAATAGACGGTACCCATAGGTTGACTACTCAGAGAGACATACACAGTGTGGAGGGATAGACTTGGGGTGCTGAGGAGGCCATCTGTATGCACCCATCAGGTGGGAAAGCTGGAGGACGACCTAGTAGTTTCTTTACTTCCTTTCTTCAGTTGTACTAGAATTTTAGTTGTATTGTACCTTATTGTTGGGTTTGTATTTCCATCCCCTTTACTTTCAACACACTCATTTGTATACATCTTTACGTAGCGTCTTACATCCAGTTACGTAATTTTTTGTGTTTTTTTACTATTATAAAGGCAATGCCTTCCCAGTTTTGGGATTTTCTCCATTGGTTCTAGTCGCCAGCCCCTGGCCTATGGAAGGTGGGCTTGGGTTAGTCACGATACGAGCCTCGGGGGACGGGTTGTGACAATAATAGTAAGTTAAATTAAATATATAATGGTGTAACAATAAGGACCATTAAATTTATGGTCATTAATATAAGTTATATTTGATAAAAAATAGGTATTGTGGGAAACAAATTGAAAAAAAGTTAAATTAATGGAAAATGACTTGATACATTGAAAACAATCCACTAATATTTTGGAAGAGATATCACATGACTAGGACTCATACCCACTAAATTATATTACACTTTGGTATAAAATATAAATTGAAAATAACATTTATTTAAATATTTCTCTTATAATTTATAAAATTTCACTCTCCACAGTCTTAAAAGTATATTTTCCTTCCTATTCAATAAAACTATAAAAATAGGATTCTATATGAAACTATTCCCTTTATATATCCCATGGAGTCCACTACCACTATATTTAGACTCTTTATCCATATAAAATTCCTATTTCATCTATTTCTATGATTTCCTTCAATTTAATGTCCGTGTTTTCATCATATGTTATCCCCACTATATAATACTTTTCCTTATCTGTCATCTTCATCCAAACCATTCATATCTCTTAAAAATGTGGAAATAAATATTATTTATATTTTGATATTTAAAATTTTTATTGAATAATAATTACTAACCATTCATCCATTTTCATTATAAAAATGAAAAAATTATCATGTGTACGTGCAGACTACAACCTTCTTGAGTATTGTGTTCCATTTTTCATAACATCCATACACAGATGGCTCAAATATTCTATTTATTTAACAATTATTAAATTCATTTAATGATTGATATTCTATGAAATATAAACTTTTCCCGACCCTTATCACATTATGTGGAGAGTGAAATTAATATCTATTTGAACATGTGGATGACCACCTTAATGATGTGACATATTTCAATTTACATGTATATAATATATTATTCAATATATAATCACATTAAATATATTTCAGCACCATAAAAATAAATTTAATAATATATTTCTTTAGTGATAATGGTATTTTATAAAAGAATCAATTTCAAAACCTTACCGACTCTACCATTATAGAATATTCTTATTTTCTGTCAGTATAACCAATAACATGACGAATTATATTAATCTATATGATAGATGAATATATAATCATAACTATTTTTATTATTGTTATAAATAAATGATGAATTATTATTTGGTTTATTTTTTCATTGAATTGTTTTTAACACTTTTCTTGTGATTAATTTAGCAAAAATTCCCCCTTATAATTATCTAAACAAACTCCAATCGATTTCAACTCCAATATCCATAAAAATATCATTGTATATAATTTTTAATTTATTTATATATATATAACAAATGTTCTAGTACCATAAATATTTAATGAATTATTATTTTCATTTCAATGAATACAGATCAGCATAGATTATTATAAATTAAAATTTAAAAAATACAATGATTAATAAAATACAAATAACTAGTAAGTTTTTAATAAATGATTTCAATTTATGTATATAAAATTAAATAGAAATGAATTATGTTCTGTAATAAGTGACTAAGAGAGTTCTCTATAATATTATATTATGTATTTTAATAATAAGGATTTTATGGTTGGGATTTTCAATATGCCCTCTAATTTATTTTATCTATAATAACTTCTATTGAACCCTATTCATTGAAGTTGAATTATTTTATCCTATGATTCTATAAAATTTTAATGATAATTAATTTTTATGGATTTATCATTCTTTTAATGATCTTATTTTAGTTGGATTATTGTATCACTAATTATGATGTTTTAGAAGGGGGTTCTCTTCTCAATTTTAGATCATTATGACATTTTCCATATCAAAAACTTATTTTAGTTTGAGTGGGTCATATTGTACCAATAGATTTATTTTTATAATAAATGATATTTGTATAAATGAAAATATAGATCCATCTCATGTATTATCATTCAATAGAATATTTTTTAAGGGTCACCGAAGCAACATGGGGGTTTCTGTATTTATCATAGGTTCTCAAGTAAAAATTATTCCTCTTTTATAATGGATTAAAAAGTTCATTTTATTATTTTATATGTTGATATCAAAATGTACATTAAATAATCATTCTAATTTACTACCTTTATTTATTTATTTCTTCATTAATTAATAATATTCTAAGAATAATATATTTACTATCCAAATGAGTTATTTTTATTTCTTATCTATATTTACTCTTCCTACTAATGATCCCATTTTTTCAATTTGAAATGAAAATATTTTTATTTAATATAATCCTAAAATTTATATTTTCCACAAATAAAAATAATTATTTATCTCTGTCATCATGATTTGGGATTTAATTAAAATATTTTCATTATTTTAAATGGATTTTCATTTGATTTTCATATTTTTATATTCCACCATAAATTTACTTTGGAATACCATTATGTCTCTTTTTAAGGATTAATTATTATAAATTGTGATTAAATTTTATTTTTCCAAACTCTTTTTATTAACAATATATGAGAACGATTTTATAATTTGACTTTTTACTTTGAATTTCACTATAATGGAAAATATTTTTCATAAAACACAATTGTGGTTTATTTTTATATTATTTTCAATTTTCATTTCAAAAATTACTTTCAACCATTCTAAGTAGGGTTTAAAATTATTTTATCACACATTTAAATTTAAATGAATATAGAATATTTCAATATTTATTAAAAGATATAATTTTTAATGTAAAAAGGAATTCTGGATATAAAAACTAATTTTAGAAGATATTGTTTATATGAAAAAAACATTAATTTTCCTTTACCTTCAAAAATAATTTTATTTAATATATCATTCATTTATATGATTTTTTCACGAATTGTTTTGGATATTAATGTTAATTATTATCATATTCTATCAAAAATAAAACATTTCATTTTAATAAAATCATGTTAATGAGTTTTAAATATTTTCATAATTTTATATTTCCTCTTTTTTCTAAATTGAATTATCCAATAATAATATAACATTATTTCACATCTATGTTAAACTTCATGGATGATATTAATTAATTATAGTGATATGATTTTTTATTATTATTAACACTATTTATCAAGATACATTATGATCATGTTTATTATTTGGGTAAAATATTGACATCTATTATATAGAATTTTTTTGAATAAACTAATAAATACTTATATGAAATAATAATTTTGGTGATTCAATGTCAGTATCTATACATATAATTCAAAAAATTACTATATACAATTTCGTAATGAAATGAAACAAATTTCATCTATGGTTTAATTATTATGTTATAAGTGAATGAATTCAAATAAAAAACAAAAGTATGGATGATTTTTTTTGGGTAATATATAGCACTAAAATTTATTGGGTCAGGATTTATTATCTTTATATATGTATTATATGTGTTGAAATATTGTTTCTCATGTCATTATTCATGGAAATTATGTTTTTTCATATCCTTAATATTGGACATTTATTTATTTTTCCAAAAAAAAGAAAGGAAATCTTTTTTATATACAACTTGAAGTAGGACCCATTATTTTGTTCCCAAAAGAAGTTTTCAATTTTCATTATTTATTGTAGGAGGCCACCATTTTTTTAAATAAACTGATGTGTGGTTTTTTTATCTTAATGTGAGGGTGTTATTGAATTCTTCCAAAATGTTATAATTTCTATATGGTAATGATTTTAGAATATTAATATTCCTTGAAATGATCTCATGTTATATTGGATTAGGACTTATGTAATTTTTACATCTTTATGTCTTGATTTATTTTAGATTATAAATTTTTATTTGGGTATGATTTTTTAATGTTATGTCCACAATCCTTGAACATTTCTTATACAAAAAATATATCTTATGTTATATTGTGGTAGAAAATTTATAGCTTCAATATTAACATGTACTGAATATATTTCCTCACTCATTTAATATTTTTTCATTCCTTGGGTAATAAATATGATTATTTTAACATTATATGAATTTTTATAATTAAATTATTATATTGGGATTGGGGGTGTTTGGTGGAGGCTCGAATAGGGTTTAGACTTGTTTAAATTTGTTTTTTCTACAACTTATGAATCATAATGTGAATATGTGATCACAATGATCGAGGATTTTCAAATCATGGAGGATGGATATTCAGGAATTTATTTCATAGATTCTTGTTTTGGGTATAATGAACACACGATGTGGAGGAATGTTTCATGACATGAATAATTTAAATCCTAATATTCCTTGGAAATTCATGAATTTATTTCATAGATTCTTGTTTTGGGTATAATGAACACACGATGTGGAGGAATGTTTCATGACATGAAGAATTTAAATCCTAATATGCCTTGGAAATCATATGATGTTTGTTGGTATTGGGGATTGAGGGATTCATGACAAGAAAATGATTCACATAATCAATTTGAAGTCCTCATGAAAACTCGGGATTTAAATATGGGTTCCATTATCTAAATATGGTGATTTATGTATTTGTAACACCCCATGATTCCACAGTACGTTTCCCTTTAAATAATGCAGTAGCTTGCATTGTACGCAACATCGAGATTGTAACACACCGCGACCGATAAAACTAGCCGTTATGAATAGTAATATCCAATTTTTTTATATTTTTTAAATTTTATTTTTCAATGTGGAATTCATTTTTGAATTAGAAATATCAAAATTAGCTTAGGGTGGATTTTTGGTATTTTTTTAAAAACATTCAATTTTGGGTGAAAAGTGAAAAACACTACGTTATTGTTTAAAACCAATGTTTTATTTCAATAATAATTTTTTAAAAAATTTATTTTAGGTCAAAATAGATACATAATACCTATATAATTTCAATTCAATTCATTGGTGTCATTTTATAATAAGTTTATATATATATATAAAGTTTATTGATCATTTTACCGTCTTTTACCTACCTCGTGGGAGCATTTTCAAATTTCCCTAAAACATAATTTTACCACTTCTGTGAGTTGAATTTCAAAAATCCAAGAGATTCCATTAATATCAGTATATAAAATGTGGTTCAATAAGATGAAAATAATTTTTTGGGAATAGTAACTTTTGACTTTTATTTACCACGGTTAAATGTAAATATGTTATTAAGGGTAAAAATAATATCATAATTACCCTAACACTTGAATTAATTCTATTGGATAAGTATAATTTGACTAAAAAAACCATAGGAATAAAATATGATCCCATTGGCTCCACTTGGATTAGATTATAACATTTATTATTATTTTATTTAAAGAAGAGTTAAAAGAGTTAAATTCAAAGTTTATTAATTAAACCATTTTTATTATAGGGTTACACACAATATAAATTCGACTATAAATATTTATTTGAATTATAAAAATATTTCATATATAATGGTATTTTATTTATAAATTTTATAGATTATATATTTTAACAAATTTATGACACAATGATGATGCAGTAGTTGACATATTAATGAAATATTAAAATAATTGATATTATAAAAATCCAAATAAATGTAAATTGAAACTTATGATGAATTAAACTAATTTTATAGGTTAATATGTCATTTTTGGGTTGGTTAATTAAATTTTATTTGAAGTGATAATGTTTTAATGGATTTTAAAAAAATCAAATAATAAATAGTGTCAGAATTGACATAATTTAGTTTTTAAATAAAATACTATATTATCAAATGATATAATATACATAAAAATTTATGGTTCATCCAAAAGACATAGATAATGTTATATATATTAAAAATTAACCACTTGGGGTACTGTTGGCAGTTTATAGTATGTTTATTAACCATATAATATAAAAATACAAAGAGACATGGTAAACGTCAAACTATTTATATAAGAGTTAAATCTAAAAGATAAGCTTAATATGGTGACCTAAAACTGTCTAAAACCATTTGTTTGAAAGCTTTACGAGCCATCCCCCCTTATCCTCTAAATTAAATTTTGTGTTCCATTTGAAACTCGAAATTATTTTATTATAAAATAATATTTTATGCTTTTCCAAAAGTGACCTTCACCTCTCTTATAAAAGGGCACTTCCCCTTCTATTAATTTCACACCCCCAAAGCCATTTTTCTCATACAAACCCTACCCAAATATCCTCCCATATTTACTCCCTTTATCCTAGGGGCCTTATTTTGGTCATCAAGCCAACCTATGGAGCCATTTTGATCAAATCAAAAGGAAGAACCCGTAGAAGAGGTAAATGTTTCATCACCTCTTTCATGTTCTTTTCTTCTTCCACTTCATCATTTGTTGTTTATTTTCCATTATAAAATAATAAATCCAGTATATTATATATACTATTATGTTATTATAAAATTGGTACAACCATGTTAATTATTTTCATCCATCATATAAATGAAAAATTCCCCATACGTGCATACGTAGGACTTACTGTCTCCACGTCGTGGTGTAGTTTGTTATTCAAACAATTCATTATTTTGATGGGTATAATAATGACTATAAAATATTTAAATAAAATATATAACATGATAATGATTTTTTATATATGATATACCATCCAATTACATATGATTTCACAATAAATATAATAATATTGTCCCTCGTGCGTACGTATGGATTACTGTCTCCACGAACGCAATTAGATTCCTTCCCAACATAATCATTCAAGAATAATATTCATTTAATGATTAAAAATAATGTTTATTAACATAATATCATTATTTATAAGCAGTAAATACATCCTATCCATTATAAACATGGCATATGTAACCATGAATATAAAGGAAAACAAATTAGTTAACACCCGAAATAATGATACTACAGAAATATTATTAACTAAGTAATATTACTGGATCATATATGATATCATATTTATGTATATATTTATTGTATAATTTAATAACAATTTATAATCTATTATAAAGGAGGTTAAGATACCATCTACTAAGGAAAAGTACAAGGTCATTGTTAATTTCACAATCTCTTTATTATCCAGGTTTGTTTTTACATAAGTACCTATATGGACCTCTTTATCATCGAAATCCATGTTTTCATAAAAATGTATTTGAAAACATTTTTACCATTTAATATAATTAATTTATACCCTTATTTGACCTTATATGTTTTTAAAGTAATCTTTTCGTCATTTTCCAAACAAGGTACTTTATGACCTTATCGACAAAATTAAGGTAAAAAATATTTTTTTAACTTATATGGAAGGTGTAGCTATATTCCGCCGTTATAACATCATCGAAGCTTCCCTTAAAATATTATAAGAATATTTTCAAAATAAATGTTTTCTATTATAATTATGTGACTTTCAAATGGTTTCAAAATAGAAAATGGTATTTCTTTCCAATTGTTTTCATTTCATCTATGTCAAAATCCTTTGTGGGATTTTAATCATGTTTGAAGATGATTTATTATGATAAAAATCTTCAATATTATATTGAAGGTTTTTTTATATATTTTACTGTGGATGTGTTATTTTTATAGCATTAATTGATTATGGTTAAAGTATTGACATTTCATATGATAGTTTTAATATGAATTTTTTTTATGTTTTAGCCTTTTCATATGAGGAATGTATTGGACACAGTATTTGATTGGTGGATCCTGCTATAGCTCCTCGGTGCATGGGTAGGTCTCATGATAAAATTAGACATGGAATTGGATGATGAATTTCCCAATTTGATATATGGTTTTGGTTGAGGCCTTAATCATTTTTAGATGTCTTGACCAAGGCCTTGAATAAATTTTTCAGAATGCTCGGCATTACACATTCCCTCATTATGAAAATAGTAATGATGGTTCATGTGGTTGTTCAACTAGTAGAATACCCATGAATATGTTTTTTTAACGATTTTTTTAGTCATCTCATATTACTTCCATAAAAGGTTCATGTTTATTATTGGTAAATGTATATGTTTGGAATTATTCATCCTTTCTAATGATTATGTTATCTTCCACTGTATTGCTTACCCTTACTGAGTGTTTGAGCTCATCCCATTCTTATGTTTCATTTTCCCAGGATAAGAAGAAGTTATTTATGAGTGTCTTGCAAGCGTAATCTAGAAGGCTTGTATAGTTCTAATGAAATAAATTATGGTTATGTTTCTTTTCAAGTAATAATATTGAACCTATCTATGTAATTTGTTTCCAAAAATACAAAAACGGATTGGTCTATTAGAACATGATTCTTTGTATCATGCCAATGTTATGTAATAAAGCACCAACTCTGGGTAACTGGGGTCGGGGCATTACAGTTGGTATTAGTGGAATATTTGTACAATCCTTAGAAACAAGATTTAGAAAAACTCAAATTAGATATCATTACCCTATAATAGACATTAAGGATCAGTATAGAATAACATCCATGAATTTTGGTACTATAGAGATATTTTTAGTTTTCCAAGCAATACATACCTATCTGGATATGCGTAGGTTGAGATGGCTCCGGCACAGATTTACCTAGTGGTAAAACGTGAAAACACCGATTTGAGCAAGACTCGAATGGGAACTGGTGCACAACAATGGTCCTTGCTGCTCTCTTGATTACGACATTACTAGGGGACATTCTTAGGATAATTCCCATTTTCTTTAAAAACCATTATGAAGTAATTATGAATATATACCTCCTCAGAGAAAACATTTTTTTGATTATGGATTATATCCACAAATTTTTCAATTTATGTTAAAGGTATTACATGTTCGGAATAATGTATTCTGGTTCATAAACTAATCTATTGTATGCCATTATTTAGAAGTGGAACCTAGTGGATGGAATGGAAACTGTATCAATGCATGTATTTCATTTAGGAATTTCCCTCCTAATCAAGATAATTATAGCGGAGCTGGTGATGCAACTGGTGCTCATAAGCTTATCACCATACAAGGAAAAATCACAGAGGTTATGAATAATAACCTTACCAGTATAGAGGACTCTGATCCACAACATTTAGGATCAATGTTAGATCGCTTCATTAGGAAACAACCACCACCATTCAATGGTTCTACAAATCCATTTGTATCTAAACAATGTATAAGTTCCTTTCAAAAAATATTTCAAGATTTGGGGAGTATCGAAAGGAAAAAAAATTTCATGGCAGTTTATAGCCTCACCGGAGATGCAGATCAATGGTGGTCATGAATTCAAAACACAAAGGAGGATAAAGAATTATCAAGTATGGAATAGATGGAGTTAAAAGTTATTTTATTAGTAAAATACTATCCTCGTGACCATTGAGAATATATGGAATGGAAATTTCTGAGTCTGAGAAAAAATGAGGATGATAATGTCGCAATGTATGAAGATAACTTTACATGGTCATCAAAACATGTTGTAGATTATATACGTAACCTAAGAAGTAAGATTGATTGTTTATTTTATGGGTGAAATAATAATCAATGTCTTAATACATTGAAGATATTGTCTCATTTTCTATCAGGACAGAAAATTAATTCTCCACGTATAATGACTTTGAAGAAAATCTAGAGAAGAAGAAATATGTTGAACACTATGGGAAAGGAAATAAAGAAATAGGGATGAAAGGAAGAGTTGAATTTCCACCCTGTGATATTTGTGGAAGGAAGCACCCTGGTGCATGTCTAAAAGGAAAAGGAGTATGCTAAAAATGTGGATATAAAGTCCATCTAACAAATGATTGTAAGGTGATGATAGAAGAAACCAATGTTCAATGCTATAATGGTAGGGATATGTGACATTATGAAAATGAATGTCATAAGCATTTGGGAAACATACCTCAGAAAAGGCCATGGGATCAAGGATAAACTTATGTGATCACTACTACTGAGGTTGAAGCTCCAAAAGATGTGGTGGTATGTAATTTAATGGTTTCCTCACGTTTATCCAATTCATTATTTGATTCTTGATCATTTCATAGTTTTATATCTTTCCAGTTTGCAATGAAAATTAGATATTTCCAATTTGATTTAACAAGGGAGTTGTCATTCAAATCTACTAAGGGAAGTATCATTGCAATAATGTTTTGTGATTAAATCCACATTAAGGAAAATAAATGATATTTATCTACTGATCTAATCATCGTACCCATGATTGAATTTGATATAATCGTTGGTATGGATTTTCTATTGGACCATGATGCGAAAATTTTTTGTAAGAAGAATTAGGTTACCATTCTCGATGATGATAAGGAGTACCTTACATTTAGAGCAGAAACATCACCATAGGATTCTAATCTAGATCCACCTCCAAAAGATCTACTAAATTCAATTATTGGGGAGGATGAGAATGAAATAATTATGGTTGAGGAAAATAATGTTTAAAAAGATAAAATACCTATTGTGCAAGAATATGTTGACGTGTTTCTAGAGGATTTACCTGGACATCCTCAAAAACGAGAAATTGTGTTTCCCATTGATTTGATTCCTTGTTCAATGCCCATATCGAAGACCCTTATAGAATGACCACTATGGAATTAGTGGAACTGAAGAAACAATAAGAGGAATTGAGTAATTATGGATTTATTCACCCAATTGTTTCTCTATGGGGATCCTCTAACATTTTTGTTAAGAAGAAAGATATATATTTGAGGTTGTGAATTGACTATAGGGATAGCAATTCAATAAAAATAATGAACATGTATCCCCTGCCTCAAATTGATGATTTATTTGACCAACTTCATGGAGCAGAATACTTTTCAAAAGATTGACCTTCGATCTGGATTTCATCAGTTGTGTGTTAAGAATGATGACATTCCGCAAATAGAGTTTTGAAATAGGTATGGGAATTATGAGTCTATAATAATGCATTTTGTATTGAAAAATTCACCCATTGTCTTCATCGATCTAATGAATATAGTTTTCACGGAATCTCTTGATGAATTTGAAGTGGTATTTTAAGATGATATCTTGGTATACTCTAAAAGCTATGAAGATCATGAAAATAACTTGTGCATTATTCTAAAGACTCTTAGAATACATTAATTGTATGGGATGTTTATAAAGTGTGAATTCCTTCAACAAGAGATTTCTTTTCGTGGCCATATTATCTTTAAGGATAGAATCTATGTTGATCCTTCAAACACAAAGGACATACAATAATGGCCAGCACTGACATGTTTAACTGAGGTACGTAGTTTTATTATTTTAGCTGGTTATTATGGATGTTTTGTCCTGAATATTTCCTGGTTGGCTAACCCATTAACAATGCTCACACGTATAGGGGTTAAATTTGTTTAGATAAAAGAGTGTGAAGAAATTTTTGAAGAACTAATGTGAAGATTAGTTAATGCTCATATCATGACTCTACCTTCGGGGAATGATGGGTGTGTTATTTATAGTGATGCTTCAATGAAAGGACTTGGTTGTGTCTTTATGTAGAATGATAGAGTTATTTCCTATTCATCATGACAACTAAAAATTCATGATTAAAACTATCCTACTCATGATCTTGAGTCAGCAGTTGTAGCTTCACTCTGATGATATGGAGACACTATATCTATGGTGAAAAATGTGAGATTTATACTGATCACAAGAGTTTGAAGTATATTTTATCACAAAAAGAACTAATCATGAGGAAACCACTAAAGGATTATGATTGCACAATAAAATACCACCTGGGGAAGGCAAATAAGGTGGAAGATTCTTTGAGTAGAAAGGATCATGGAGTTTTGAACAAGTTGAGAGTTGAAAGGGATCCTATATTTATGGATCTAGTAAATATAAATATGGAAATAACCATGGAAGGTGAAACATCAATACTTTTTCAAATGGTTTCCAAACCATCTTTACTAGAAAGGATAAATTGTTCTTAGACTAATGATGTGGAGTTTTAAAAGAATATTAAAGCTGTAAATGATGGGAGATTGAGTGACTTCGTATATGAAGAAGGAATTTGGATATTTGGGAAGGGACTTTGTGTTCCAGATATACCTGAACTAAAAAGGGAATTGTTGGATGAATCTCATAGCTCTAATTTCTCTGCACACCCTGGGTGCACCAAGATATATATTGATTTGATGGAACATTTTGGGTGGAACGACATGAAATGAGAGATTTCTAATTTTATGTCAAGATGTATGGTTTTCCAATAAGTGAAAGCTAGAAGACAACATCCTAGAGCAGTCATGCAACCTATATCCATACCTGAGTGGAAATGGGATGATATTATGATGAACTTTGTCATGGGGATACCAAAGACTCCTAGAAGGAATCATACAATATTGGTCATTGTTGATCCTCTTACTAATTCAGCACATTTCCTTGTTATAATAGTTTATTTCCCCCTTGAACTGTTAGAAAGACTACATATTAATGATGTTTTAAGACTTCATGGAGTACCCCGATTGAATGTTTATGATCGTCATCCCCATTTTACATCATGTTTCGGGAAAGTCTTTAGAAAGCCCTGGATATTGAACTTCATTTGAGCACTGCCTACCACCCTAAAATAGATGGACAATCAGAACAGACTATTCAAACCTTACAGAGCATGTTGAGATCATTTTAACTTGACTTGCAAGGTATTTGAGATCAATATTGACCTTTGGTAGGATTTTCCTATAACAATAGATTTCCATTAAAGTATTAATATGGCACTATATGAAGCGTTATATGGAAAGAGATGTTGCACACTAACTTGTTGGGATGATGTCGGAGAAAGAAAACTCGTAGCCCCAGAAAATGCTTAAGAAACAATGGAAAAAGTGAATATTATCCAAACCCACATCAATGCTGCTAAAATTAGGAAGAAGATCTATGTCGATAACCGAATGGAGGATTTGGAATTTTAGGTAAGGGATCATGTTTTCTTGAATTTATCTCTATAGAAGGGAGTTATAAGATTCAATATGATGGGTAAATTAAGTCCTAGGTACAACGGACCATTCGAAATTTCTGAATGAATTGGGGATGTAGATTACCGTTTGGCAATGCTGCCAAGCCTCTCCAAATATCACAATGTGTTCCACATATTACTATTGAGAAAATACATTCATAACCCAATGCATGTACTCACCTATGAGGAAATTTAATTGGAAACTGATCTGCATTTTTGTGAAGATCCTATCATGATTCTTGATACAAGAGAACAAGTGTCAAGAAATAGGACAACTCTTCTGGTAAAAGTTCTATGGAGAAACCAGAAGATGGAAGAGGCAACATGGGAACCAGAGTAACTTATGATGAAGAACCACCCGAATCTTTTTGTGCGGTAGTATTATAGAAATTTTGAGGATGAAATTATTTGAAGGAGGAAATAATGTAACCCTCCAAGAATCCACGGTATGATTCCCATTGAATAATGAAATAACTTGAATTGTACACAACAATGAGATTCTAACACACTATGACCAATCAAAATAGCCTTTAAGAATAGTAATACACTTTTATTGAGATTTATATGTTTTATTTTTCAAAATGGACTTCATTTTTTCATTTAGAATATCAAAATTATCTTAGGGTAAATTCTTGGTATTTTTCTGAAAACATTCAATTTTTGATGAATAGTGAAAAACATCACGTTATTGGTTAAAACAGAAATTTTATTTAAACAATTATTTATTTAACTTAAATTTATTTTAGGTCAAAATAGATATATAATTCCAATATATTTTTATTGTAATTCATTGGATTCCTTTTATAATATGTTTAGATATATAAAAATTTTATTGAACTTTTCACGTCTTTTACCCACCTCCTAGGAGCATTTGAAAATTTTCATAAAACATAATTTTACAACATTTATGAGTTGAATTTAAAAATATAAGAGACAGGGTTAATATCATTATGTAAAATTTGGTTCAATAAGATAAAAATAATTTTTGGTGAATAGTAACTGTTGGCTTTTATTTACAACGATTATAAGTAAAAAGGGTAATTAAGGTAAAAAAATGATATCATAATTATCCTAACGCATGTCCTAATTCTATTTAAAAAGATTAATTCGACCAAAAAAACCTTAGGAGAAAAATATGATCCCCTTTGGTCCACTTGTATTACATTAGTTCATTTATTAATATTTTATTTAAAGAAGAGTGAAAAGAGTAAAATTAAAATTTTATTAACTAAACCTGTTTTAATATAGGGATACACACAATATAAATTCAGCTATAAATATTATTTAGATATAAAAAAATATTTACTATATAAGGGTATTTTATTTATAATTTTTAGGCAATATATAATTTAATTTATTTGGGACACAATGATGATGTAGAAATTACCTTATTATTGAAATATTAAAATAATCGATATTATAAAAATCCAAACAAATGTAAATTGAGACTTATGAAAAATTCCATCAATTTTCTAGGTTAATATGACATTTTAGAGTTGGTTAAATAAATTTTATTTGATTTAATAAATTTCTAATGGATTTCAAGAAAAATAAAATACTAAATAGTGTCAAAATTGACATAATTGAGTTTTTCAAACAAATACTATATTATTATTGGATATAATATTCATAAAAATCTAAGGTTCTGTCAAATGACTTAGATAATGTTCTATATATTAATAATTTACAATATTGGGTCTTTGGGAAGTTTATTGTAAGTTTATTAACCATATAATATAAAAATACAAAGAGTAATGTTAAATGTCAAACTATTTAACTATGACTTAAATCAAAAAGACAAGGTTGATGTGGTGAGATAAACCTATATAAAACCTATTTTTGAGAGTTTTTAGACCCATATACACCTTAAATTCTAAATAAATCATTTTGGATCCATTATAAACTGAATATTATTTTATTATAAAAAAATATTTCAAGCTTTTACAAAAGTGACCCTCGCATGTCTTATAAAAGGGAACTTCCCCTTCTCTTAATTTCAAACCTGCAAAGCCATTTGGCCCAGCCTACACCTACCCAAATTTCCTCCCAAATTTCCTCCTTTCATCACAGAGGCCATCCATTGGTCACAAATCCATCCTATAGATCCCTTTTAATCAAATCAAAATGAAGAACCCGAAGAAGAGGTAAACATTCCATCACCTCTTTCACGTTTTTTAATCTTCCACTTCCTCTTTCGTTGTTGTTTCCATTCTAAAATAATAACTCAACTATATTCTATATACTGTGATGTTATTATAAAAATATTACATCCATATTCATTATTATATCTATAATATTAATGACAAAGTCCCCATACGTGTGTATGTACGGCTTACTGTCTCCACGTCGTGGTGTATTTTGTTATTCAAACACTTCATTATTTCGATGGGTACAATAATGAGTATAACAGATGTACATAATAAATATAACATGATAATGATTACATATATATGATATACCATATAATTACAAATTATTTCACAGTCAATATTAATGATATTGTCGCTCATGCGTACGTACAGATTACTGTCCCCACGAATGTGATGAGATTCATTCCCATCGTAATCATTCAAGAATAATTTCCATTTAATGATTAAAAATAATTTTTATTAACATAATATCATTATGTATATGAATAATATACATCCTTTCCATAACACACATGGCTTACATGACCAAGAATATAAAGGAAAACGAATCAATTAACACCCGAAATGATGATACTACAAAAATATTACATCAAAGCAATATAAGAAGATCAAATATGATATCATGTTTGTGTATATAGTTATTTTATAATATAATAACAATTTTTTAACTATTAAACAAGATTTTAACATACCATATACTAAGGACAGGTACAATGTAAGGGTTAATTTCACCATCTCATTATTATCCTTTTTTGTTTTTATGTAAGTATCTACTAGGACCTCTATATCATCCACATCCATGTTTTCTTAAAAATGTTTTGCAAAACATTTTTACTATTTAACAGAATATGGGTAAAATTAATTTATACCCTTATTTAGCCTAATATGTATTTAAATTAATCTTTCTATTGTTTTCCCACCATGGTACTTTATTTCCTTTCAAGAAAATAAAGGTAAGAATGTTTTTTAACATATACAGTGGGTGCGTCTATTTCCTATCGTTATAACATCATTGAATATTTCCTTACATGTTTATAAGAATATTTTAAAAATATATGTTTTCTTTTATAATTATGTAACTCTTAAATGATTTAAAAATAAAAAGTGTTCAATCTTTCAAATATATTTTATTTCATCTATGTCAATATCCATTGATGGATTTTAAATTTCTTTAAAGATGATTTATTATGATACAAATGTTCTATATTGTATTGAAGGTTTTGTGATATGTTTGACAATGGATCTATTAAAATTATAACATTCATGGTTTATGGTTAATGTTTTGACATTTCATAGAATATTTTTAATATGAATGTTTATGCTATGTTACAACCTTTTCATGTGAGGAATGTATTGGACTTAGTATGTGATGGGTGGAGCCTGCAATAGCTCTTCGGTGCGTGGGTAGGTCTCATGAGATAATTAGACGTGGAATTGGATGAGGAAATTCCTAGTTTTATGTATGTTTTTGGCCGAGGACTTAATCATTTTTAGACGTCTTGGATGAGTCCTTGAAAAATTGTTTCAGAATTTCTTACATTATACATTCCCCCATTATGAAAATAATAATAATGGTTCATGTGGTTGATCAACTAGTATAATACCCATGACTATGTTTTATTATGGCAATATTTACTCAACTCATATTCCTACCATAAATGTTCATGTTTATTATTTGTAAATGCATGTGTTTGGAATTATTCATCATCCCTAATGTTTATGTTTTCTTCTGTTGTATTTCATACCCTTATTGAGCATTTGAGCTCGCCCCATTCTTATATTTCATTTTCCTAGGATATGTAAAAGTTAGTTATGAGTGGATTGTAGAAATACTCTTAGAGGCTTGGATTTTTCTAATGGAATAAATTATTGTTGTATTTCTTTTCAAGTTGTAATGTTGAACTTATGTATGTATCTTGTTTCCAATAGTACTAAACGGATCGGTCTTTCAGGACATGATTCCTTGTATCATTCCAATGTTACGCAATAAAGCACCGACTCTGGGTAACTAGGTTCAGGGAATTACTGTATTGTTTAAAAACCATGGAGCATGGCATAATAATATATCCCCTATATATTTTTTGGAAATTAATATGTAATTTTATATGACTTTTGGGTCCTTCAATACCAACTATGACCCATGGCATCAAAAGGGTTGATATTTGGAAATCTAAGGTGAGTAAATATTATTTTCTCCCTAAAATTAAATGGATTCACTTTGTGAATATGTTGTGGTTATGATGTTATGGTCCATGGATTTTTTTGGATATTTTTTTTATAAACCCTTAGTTTTCTTTTGGTTGATATAAGGTTTTATTATGCATTTAGGTATTCTAGTTGTTTATCTTTCTACCTTTTCTAGGGGAAAATTCAAAAACATTATTAAGGAATGGAATCCTTGATCTATCAATATTTATGTGAATGATTAGGGATTATATGTTTTTTACTTACCTTGGGAGGAAATTAAGGGTCAAGTTAATGATGAAAATGAATTTCATAAAGTTAAATTGATGGATTTGGGGACAAATCTCATGTTTAAAACATGTTATATTATTTATTAGGATATTATTCCCTTTCTTCCAATTAATAATACAAGTTATGTTTGAATAAATTCTTTTTTTTTTCGATATCACTGTGAAGGCCTTGTTTTTTATTACACAATATCACCCTCAATTAATTGGATAATCATATATATATGGATAATGTGTTGGATTCCAAAGGAAATATAGTACTTTTATGAGAGTTTACATGCTAGGTAATGAAGTAAATTGAAAAAAAAAATTATTTATCCCTTATCATGGATGGATATATGATATTCAATGTTTTGTGTTTATGGTTTTATTGTTGTGTGGAATGGGATGTGATGTGGCTAATTCTGTGGTGGTGGTGTTGTGTAGTAGTTGTGTTGAATATTGGTTTTCAAGAGTGGCATATGTGATGTTGGTTGATGTGTGGTAGACGTTATGTGTGTATTTATTATTTATAAGGTTAACTTGGGCATGATATAGACTACCATACATCATCTTAGTCTTTGATGCAAGATACACTAAACCATTTATCTAATTTAGGGTGCCACATGGTCATAGGCATTCCTCCTCTCAATCAAAAGGATTTTTACTATAAGAGAGGGTATATTTGGTGATTATTTGGAGATTATAACATCTATATAATAATAATAATAATAATAATAATAATTTAATTAATTACAGAACTATGTAAATGATCGGCCAAATATAGTAGAACTAATAATTAATCAATATTAATATGATTCCAAAATTAAACCTTTTGTTCATACCGTAAAAATATCTAAATCAAATCAATAAAATACTCAAGGAAGAATGATCCATGATAGGTTGACTTTAAAAGTACATATAAAATTTTCCAAAAAAATCATGTTATGATTATTGGAACCATTTGGTACATCTATCAACAACTGTGTAACACAGAATGTGTGCCAAATACACAACCTAGTTCACCAAGGCATGGACTATGAGCATGATCCCATTCCTATAATCAAAGTCATAATATATTAATGAGTCCTTATGGGCCTGTATAGGGTGTGACTATGCACAAATTATTCAACCACCAAAGTGTTCCTAACATACATCCATATACTAGTGTATGAAAAATGATATTAAAAAGTTGTAACTCACACATCACATAACCTTCTTGACTTGTGCTCAACAAACACACGATGTATTTTACCTTTGCCAACCAATATAGTAGTGGGCTGTTGTGTCAATATTCAGTCATAACGAATAGAACCTCATTACCCCATCCAATTATATAATACAAAACATCTCATGACTATTATTGCATCATATACAAAATAACATTAAATCATTGAATCTGTATATAAACCCATAAATTAAATGTTACATCCCATCAACATCCCCAAATAACGATCACAATCCCATTGGACTACCAATTATTTATTCACAATTGGTTGAATTTCCCAACACCCAAAGGCACATTGACATCCATCATTTACATGTCTCGACCCACTATCCCCAACATTATAACGACCCTATGTCCCCATATAACGGTCACTCAAAAAACCAAATATGGATTCATATTATCAAAACCAACCCAATAATGATATTTATCATTATCACTAATGTTTATACATCTACATAAGACTCTATAAACATATAATGGTTGATACCACTTCACTGGGACCTTATACACTATGAAAATCTTTCCAATGTTACAAGTATCCAATAACATTGAGCCAAAATTTCCAATAATCATAATCCACACCTTAAGTGAACCCCTATCTCAAATATTCCCATTAATAATCATGACCTAGGGTCTCAAGGGAGATGCACATCACATTAGTGTGGAATCATCATACTTAAAGGCTGAAATTATAAAATCTAATAATGGGATTATACATATAACCCACCACGACACCAAATTTCAGACATACCATGCATTACAAGTCTCAAACACACCTTTTCACACATGATACCACCGTAGGAAGTATCCCTAGAATAATAATAAAATAAAAAATTATAAAACTAGACCCATCCCACCACTGTACTAAATCATATTTATTAAGAATTATTGAAAAATATATAATTAGAAGAAAATAAGGAAGTACTTTACTCATGATTTATATGATTCAATCATATAAAATAATCCTTGTAATTTCTATCTGAAATGATAGAAAATGAATGAATAAAAAACACCCTAAAAATTCTAAACATGATGTCACATGGAAATTAAATCTTTTAAAGTTAATTAAATTGATAAAAGAGGAAATTAGATCTATAGTATTACCAAGAGGGATCCTATATGAGAAATGATACATGAATAAAATATCAGATGATTAAGATCAATGAATGCTAGTTTATATCAGAGAAAGAGTTCCTTGGGAGAGCTAATATAAATAATTATGGAATGAAAATGGATTATTAAGGGTGAAAATAAATTGGAAGAATTTTAAAAAACAAATTTATTTCAAAGGGGAGCATTGTTTGTCCATAAGGTTAGAAAATGTTAAAATAACTAGGTGGTTTGGAATTCTATGAACCTCACCATATTGAATGGTGTCCTCACACATCTTATGGAATTTTTTGACCATTCACACTACTCTACTATTTAATGAAGGCTTGATACATGGTCCAGAAATAGTAGGGGATTCATTTTGTAAACCTTGTGACACTACTACAACAATTAAAAGTTTGGATTAATTGTTATCACTATCATTTGGATAACCATTTTCCACCCCTTTTCTTTTAAAATCATAGTATTTTGATTCCTAATTATACAAAAAGTAATCTGAACTCTTTATAAACCTATCAAGACATAAACCCCACCTAAAAATATAACCTCAATGTGTTCCTTCAAAATATATCCCTTTCCAAGGAAAAAAATGATGGTTGTTCGGACTAAAAGACTGAAGGTTCACATTCCCTTATATTTATTAACATGTTTGAAACAAATATCTCCCAACCTCCCAACCATTCCATATCTCATCCATGATCTATTCGATAATACATTGACATGATATCACACAATTTCATTAGGATTTCTCTCCCCAAATTACAATATTATTTTATAATAAAAAATATATCCACCTCATTTTTAGCTTCCAAGAAATACCATGTTACTCACTCAAGGATGATTCCTTCTTTGATTCTCCCCACTCTAGAAATTATATACCTGAATGAAAAAAGGTTATACTATAGAATTCAACAATTCTAAAAACAAATGAAGAAAAAATTATAATAAATTTTGATCCTTTGTGGATTTCACCACTAGGTTTGATCAACACATACATGTACATTTTTATTAATATAGATCAATGAACTAAAATCTGAATAGTTTTCAATATAGGGGATTATAAAAAATCTCTTTTTCTGAGGAATACGTACAACTACTTTCTTACAATATATGTTTTTTTCTCATTGGTAATTGTGACATGTGTAAAACCACAACCTTTTTTTCTTATGAAGTTGTAGTGCCCTCATTTTCTAGTATATAACACTTACATTTTTCTTGTTATGCTTATAAAATGAAAAGTTGAATTATTGGAGGGTTGGGTAAAATTTAGATAAGTTTTTAGGGCAAAAGGATATGTTTACTGGATGTGCATCGGTTTTCCAAACTGTGGAGTAATCTTAGTATTAACCATGAGAGGTTGAAGATTCTAGATAGTAGCTTTTTCATGGTGTATGAATACTTGTAGAGGTCATGGGAGGATTCCATGTGAGGCTCCCCGTTAAATTTGTAGCTAACACATGATTAGTTCACATTTTGTCTAATCATGGAGAATAATCGTGCGTAGGGAAAAGGTAAGATCCTATTTTTAAGGATCTTACTCATGGTTTCTATTACATGGTCTTTTTTCTCCTAAATAGACCTAATTCAATATTTCATTACATTGAGGGATTAGGTACCTCTACCTAGAATTGAGGAACTGATTCAGATCCATCCCATGGTGTTCTCAAGCTCGACTATCATGGTAAGTGACATTAATCATCGTTGTCATCACATTTCATTAGATTTACATAGATCTGCATCTCCTCTTTTCTTTCTTTCTCAGATCTGTGCCTATTATGGGTAGATCAAAGATAGTGGAAGAAATATCTGGTGATATTTTCTATTGGTTGTGATGGGATAATGTATATAAGTCTATTTTTTTTGGAAAATCACCTCGATTTCTAGATAATTCTTTGTTTGTGGTCATGTTCCGTTAAAAAAATTGAGGTTGGTGGCTCCAATCTCATCTCCATTTTCTATAATTTATAGGTATAGATTAAAATTTAATAAATTGAATAATGTTGATCATGAAATCTTGGTTCAATTTTATGAATAAATCTTCTTTACTGGTGATTTACCATTACTGTGAAATTCTATAATATTGGGAAATTTTGGTGAAAATTGATTTAGTTTGTTGAATTGAAAATGGTAATTTCAGATTTTGGATTATCTGGAGTTTCTAAATTGAATTTTTGGAATGGATATTTTGTTAAAAGAATGTGATTTATTGAAATGGATTTACTTTGAAATGATTTTGATGGAAAAGTGGTTTTCAATAAAAAGGTGTTTTTTAAAAATGCTTTTTGGGATGATCCTTGGGAAAATTGGTTTGTGAGTCCATATTTCATTTATAGGGAACGGATTAAATATGACCTAGTTCTGAGTGAAAATGGCCAACTAGAGCACATGATACAATTTCCTTGTAATTACATGGTAGATCGATGAGAAACCACTCATAAGTATGGAACAGTCATAGTGAATCATGAATGGTAGGTGTTGTGGATGTAAGGAATGGTTTGGGTATGCTAATAGAATATTAAGAAATGGTTTTAAAACATAGTTTCATTTTTTTAGAAAATTTACTTTATTGAATATTGGTTTCAATTGAACTAGTATGATTTCAGTTGCAAATGGTTATAGAAATATTATTAAATTTAGTTATAAAATTGTTTTTTAATTTTTTTGTAAAAACTAATTTATTGAAAAGTTGATAACTCTTCTATCCATGTGGAATGAGTAGGGAATTCATTGGGAGAAAACCTAATATGTGTTATAATTGTCATAACCCGTCATTGGGGCCCGTGCCGTGACTACCCCAAGCCCGCCTTCCATGGGCCAGGGGCTGGCGACTAGCACCAAAGGCGTAAATCTTGATAACTGGGAAGGCATTGCCTTTATAAAAGTAACAAAACACCACAGAGTACAAGCGGAAGTAAAACACTAAGTACAAAGAAAGTGATAAAAAGTAAATGGGTCAGAATACAAACCCAACTAGAAATACAACTACAACTGAACAAAAGTACAACAGAAAAAGAAAAACAGCTGGAAGAAAGGAAGCAGCTCCTGGGTCGTCCTCCTCGGATCCTACCTGAAGGGTAGGTACAGATAGCGCATCTCCTAGATCATCCACCACAGATCCTACCTGAAGGGTAGGTACAGATAGCTCAGATCCTCAATACTCTCGCCCGTCAACCCCCTCCGAGTGTCGTCTCACCGTTAAGTCCACCTTTGGATACTGACTCATCGGGTGGTCCACCTCCGGGTACCGTCCAGTCCTCGAACACTCGGCATCCATTAGCACTGCCTGTCATCTGAAACCAACACAACAAGGTGCGGGCATATCCCGTGTAGGGGTGAGTATAACGATACTCAGTAGGGACCCCGAGACCCTGAAGGTCTCACTAAAACCAACAAGGATAACCACATATAAGATCTCAACAGATAACCTCTACTTAGGTATATACACATACATATACCTAAGTTATCAGGTAACCCATCTCAATCCTGAGTAAACACAAGATTATGAAATCATCGGATAACCACTACCCAGGTATATGCCCATACATATACCTAAGTTATCAAGTGACCCTTCTCAATCATGAGGTAAATACAATGGTCAAAGATTCAGCTCAAACTAGGATTTTAATTATCGAAACCGTAACTGGTGATGAGTCCATCTCTGGAGTGTACAGTGATCCTGTCACAACTCTGAGGTACTTCTCACTAACCTAAAACTGCTAAGGTACTCCTCCTGTTGAGTACCGCGGGTCTTCCACCTCACACAGTAGTGCTCCTCTGCCATGGGTCTGCCACCTCACACAGTAGTGCTCCCCCTCATAGCCTATAGAGGTACTCCTCCTGTCGAGTACCGTGGGTCTGCCACCTCAAATAGTAGTGTTCCTCCACCATGGGTCTACCACCTCACAAAGTAGTGCTCCCTATTAGGCTATGCTAGTCACTCTAAATCGAATCGGACAAGCAGTCATCGGTCACATCCAGTTACACGGTCTCTGCACTCTGTATGCTCATCTTTTGGAGGTTCCGCTCCATGAACTACAGGTCGATACACTAATTATAACAAGTCCCATGAAGAAGTATATCAAAGTACGGCCTCGTCATAGGGGCCTCAACGCAACAGACAGTGCGTCAATCGGACACTCGGTCTGTAAGTTATTGGCTTTTTCATTCCAGGGGCCCGGTTGGTTTCGTGTTCGAACCAACCCGACCACACTCCGACGGTGTCCAAACATCAAGTGGAGTAAGTCAAAAGGTCTGTCTAATCATGAAGAAACCAACAAAGTCGACGGCACATCAATCGGATGTCTGGAACTCAAGATATAAGCGTTTCCGCTCCGATGGCCCGGTTGGTTTAGTATCCGAACCAACCCGGACGAACCCAATGTTCTCTGAAACCTTGAGTGTAATATACCAAAACAACCATCTCGATCCACGGATTGCTACGCAACAGACGACGCATCGATCAGAGGTCCGCACCCTATGTTATGGGCAAAAGACAGAAGTGGTCTGGAAACGAGGGGTCTGGGCCCGGACCGACCCGGCCCAACACCCCCTGGGTCGGCCCGAACCGGATCGACCCGAAACCGGTCCGGGTCCGACCCGGAGGGGTGCGGCCCGGCCCGGCTAGCGCGGCCCAGCCTGGCCGCTCGGCCCGACGCGCTGGCTTGCTAGCACTGGCCAAGCGGCCGCACAAGGGGGGACCACCCCCCTGGACGAAACTGTAGCCCCCGCGCGGGGGCCACTTTCTGTCAACGGACACAGCGCGATGCCGCATCCCTCTGGTCCCGCGCAGCAGCGGGACCAGCCGCCCGCCGTAGTGGCTTCAGCCGCAGCGGCCCCTTCCCGGAGGCGCGCCGGCGGAGTCTTTCGTGGACCACAGGACGCGCTCCGGTGGTCCGTTTTGCTCGCCGCTTTCACCAACAGTCCTCCCGAGACCCGACCTTTACTGTGGGGGCTTCGAAACACCTTCACGGCCCACCTCACCATCGTCCGTCGATCCGCACTTTGAAAACAAACTACGGATTCTTCAACTCACCTCTGCGGCCCTGACTCCGCCCACGGTTTCGTTCGGCCTCAACGGCACGGCGCGACAGCACAGCGCTTCTTCGCCGCGTTCTTTCTCGTTTCTGTGCAGTGCAACCGCACCGCGCTGCCTTTCTCATGCCACAACAAATTCAAAAAACAAAGGGGGAAGGAGGGTCAGCCATGTTTGTGCGGTCTGACCTCCTCCCATTAGTATGATAACAGGCGGCCCAAAATGAAACCAAGAAAGGCAACAGATGAGATCACGATCAACAATAAAATAAGGCCCCACAACATCCCGTAAAAAATTATTCCCAACCCGCAAGGAAAACGTTCGCAGATAAACTAGATAATAAGTTGTTCGGTGTTCTTTGTTTTCTTTAGAATGAATGAATCAAGGGAATAAAATCATTCTCAAACATAATTCCCTACCTCAACGTTGTCGTCGAACGAGAGTTCGTTGCGGAATTAACCATCGCGGAAGAAGAGGTTCGTTGTGGAAGAGAAGGATCGTCGGGGAAGATACGTCGCGGAAGTAGCTTCTTTGATTTCTGAGGATTTGGCATTCTTTGTCAGAGATCAGTGCGTTTTTCACGTTCTTCGCATTCTTCGTGTTCTTCATCGAAGAAGAACGTTTTCCTCCAAATCCACTCCATGCCACAAGTTCCAATAGAAATAAAATAAGAGTTGTCTTATTTTATGAATGCACATGACATGTTTGAATTTCAAAATAAACGAAACCAACAATTAATTCAATGAATTAATTGTAATGATTTAACCGCCCAATTTAATGAGGCGTTTCTTAACCAGAATAAACGCACAGTTGACTTTATTAAAATGGGGGGGTGTGGGTGTGTTACGTAGAAGGAACGAAATGGTGGGGCTCGTGTGGGCCCCACCTCTCAAATATCCTACCAAGTGGGTAGGATATTGTGGATCCCAACTTATCCGCTTAACTTAGGTTAATCCGCTTTATGTAAAATAAAATAAATTGTCACACCACCTTTATTTTATTTCTTAACTTAACCCCAAAAATTAAAAACCACACCCGAGAAAACGCAACTCCGGAAAAGGTGTTCCTAAGCAATTATCGGCGTTGCGGTTCCATTGGTGCCCTCAGAATTCGATTCTGAGCATCGATTAAAAATTTAGAAAAACCTGCTCATTCGTTCATTGAACGTACCCGAGTCTAACTTCGGAAATTAATTCCGGGCACACCGGGCCTTGGAATCAGGAGCCATCCAAAACTGCGTTCTTGTAAAATCCCAAAGAAAATTTAGAAAAAAAAATCCCTTGAATTTTTACGGGTCTTTACATTACTCCAACCTCAGGGCTTTACGTCCTCGTAAAGCTTTAACACAAAATAGGGTTAAAAAACGGTACTGAGCACGCATCTGAGCCTTCCGCTCCCATGTGATTACCTGGAGGTTCCGGTAGTGCTAGTGAAAGCGCTCCCGAGGAATCGACCATCCTCATAGGACCCACTCCTGTCGATCCTTGATTCCCACTGGAACCTTCGTGAAAGACACCCCATCGCCATCATCCATCTCCCCATGGTCGTTGATATGTGAAGGATCACACACGTATCTCATCAGTTGAGATACATGGAAGTCTTCGTGTACCTGGTGCGACTTAGGAGGATGGTTCAAGTGGTAAACCACCCCGCCTACCCAGCTGAGGACCTAGGAATGGTCCACTGAAACTTGGAGATAACTTTCCACCTTAGCCACATCTCCGTAAACCTCATCGAGGTGAGACCCGTATAAGCACGTGATCGTCATCCTCGAACTCTAGAGGTCTCCAATTCCTGTTAGAACTAGAACTCAAAACGACTGCTGCCACGAGGGAAGGTTGACAGACTCAAGAGTGATCGGTCGCACCCTCCTGTGCATGAGTTTATCCTGTGCTTCCTGGGGTTTCCTTTTCGCCGACCAAGGAAAACCCATCCCGACGTCATAGTTTAACCACAACCTTTTTGCCTAATACCATCAATTTTTGTATGAAATGTGATTGCCCAGTCCATACTCAAACCAACGTCGTAAGGCCTCGACGCTGCCACCAAGAGATTACAACTGAAACTCTCACCTCGAGGGTCTGACCACACTATCGGTGTAAGTGTGATTATCGAGTCTTCTCCCAAGGTATCCACAGACATGAGGGTCAAGTCTACAGCTTACCAGAAACTCAAGGTCTAGGACAAGATTCTTGGAAGGAAGGAATTATTCGTATCAACGTCTGTTACTACGACAGATATTAGTGGACACAGACTATCCTCGAATCATTCTTAGAGCCATCGGGTCACTCTCCCTAACTGCATGCAGCTACCATCTTCCCCTGCCCTCTAGCTCCCTGAGCCTGGCGGGGACAACTAAGGCGGGTGGTTGTAGAATGTTAAAACGTACACCACCTCATGCTGCTCCCCTAGCTCTTCCTCCACATCTGCTACTTCGCAGACTCATCTCTCCTTAAAGCTTCCACTTCTTGAATCATTTAACATGCCCGAGTCTCTAATACTGGTGCCAGTTTCCTATTTCTTACTGCACTGTGCAGTCTTCATCCGCTCCTGGATGATCTGCACCTTCTTTTCCTATGATCTGAAAGAGCTGCTAAAATTTCTCCTATTCCGAAATGGGAAACTCGGTCTCATCCCCTGGATGAACCACGTTCATTGCCTAATACAGTCAATCCGGACATGAATGATGTATTCATGCCATGAACGACGTCGTAAGGCCTCGACGTTACTACCAAGAGATCCAACTGTCACTCTCTCCTCCAAGGGTTGAGTCACACTGTCAGTATTAGTGTGAGGTCACTGGGTCTCCTCCAGTAGAAATATCAAATGTGAGGGTCAAGTCAACAGTCTTAACCGAGACCACTCTGTATCAACCCATCAAAAGGATAGGAAAGCAAACGTCACAAACGTTAGTGTCTTTATATTTTTACAGCTCATGGTACAAAGACATAAATGTAACAACAACAACATGGAACTAGATATACACCACTAGTTCCGCTCCTGTCCACTCGCTTCCGGAGCTTCGTAGTCGTAAGCTTCTGCTGCCTGAAGATGAGATCTCCCATGTCCACCTGTTCCCTACGGTAGGGGTGGACCTCCTGGTGGTAGTGGTGGCAACACATCGAAGCGTCATCCACCTCCAGCTGCACGGCCAGATCCCCTCCCTAGGCCTTTAGCTCCTAGAAATCTGCCTTGATCGAACCTTTTCCTCTGCCTGAGAGATTATTCATTTAACTCCTGGTCATCTGCATGGTGGTTCGGACAGTCACGTGCCATGTGACCAATCCCGCCATAGGAGTAACACTGCACGGAAGGTCTGGCTCTGTCATTCCCCTTGGTTCCTCGCACTACCGACCCTGAGTCACGCGGTGGACCACCTGTAGGTCTGGTAATCTTGGGCCTCTGCGTCATCTGTCAACTGCCTGCTATAGAAGACTCTGCTGCATGCCGGCTAGTGGTGGGTCCTGCTGCTGGAGACTGCTCAGCAAGGAAACTCTCCACTAAGAGGGATCACTCCAACACCCCTGTCTGCGTCAGAATGCTATGAGAAACAACAGAAGCTCTAATCTCTCACCTGATCCCCTACTCGAAGGTTCGGGCCCTAATGAACGGGTCCCGTACCATATCTGTGGAGTAGCGCGAGAGGTCTGTGAACCTCGCTGAATACTGCGCCACTGTCATGATGCCCTGCCGCAGCTGAAGTAGCTCTTGTATAGGCACCGCTCAAAGGGTGTATAGTACAAACTCTTCCCGAAATATGCTCTCGAAGTCTACCCATAGAAGTGTCTCCTTGTCCCGCATCTGGAGCATCAGGATCCACCATCTGTCTGCTTCTTCCTGAAGAAGGATGGTAGCAAGGATCACCATTAAGTCTGCTAGAGTCCCCACTATCCTGGAGACTCTCACCACAGCCTCCATCCAATCCCAAGCCGCCTGCAGGTCCGTCTCTCTCCTGAACCTGGGTGGCCTCTGGCGCTGGAACTCGTGCAGTGCGCTCAAGCGACGTGCACCCTCTACTGCTGGGGCTGGTGGAATCAGTGGCCCAACGGGTAGTAGTACTACTGGTGCCTCCGCTGGTGCCTCAACTGGGATAGGGCCCTATACTGAGGCCACGTCGCTCGGCAGGCTGTCAGTACGAACAACTCTCGGGGCCCTAGCTAGTCTTCCGTAGGGAGGCATCCTGAAAGAAACAAACATGACACGGTCAAACGATTTATACCTGATGAGCTGACCTGGTTTGAGATGACTTTTTAAAAACTTATGGAAACACACACACAGTAAGTGTTTTCGTGCACAAAGTCAGAAATCAGTTGTCAGGGTCCTGGTGTATGGATACGTCGGCCGCCTGCACCATCACTGGACTCCCTGAACTGAAAACCACACTCGGTACTCTTAACACTATCGCTTCACAGAAAGAAAATATCAAAGTTATAATTTCTGTGGTAGAACCGACTCCTTTGATACCAATTTGTCACAACCCGTCCTCGGGGCCCATGCTGTGACTACCCCAAGCCCGCCATCCATAGGCTAGGGGAAGGAGACTAGCACCAAAGGCGTAAATCCCGATAACTGGGAAGTCATTGACTTTATAAGAGTAACAAAACACCATAGATTACAAGCGGAAGTAAAACACTATGTTAAAAGAAAGTTCTGAAAAGTAAATGGGCCATAATACAAACCCAACTGGAAATACAGCTACAACTGAACAAAAGTACAACAGAAAAATACAAACAGCTGGAAGAAATAAAGAAGCTCTTGGGTCGTCCTCCTCGGATCCTACCTGAAGGGTAGGTACAGATAGTGCAGCTCCTGGATCGTCCACCACAGATCCTACTTGAAGGGTAGGTACAGATAGCGCAACTCATCAATGATATCGCCTGTCAACCCCCTCCGAGTGTCGTCTCGCCGTGAATTCCACCTCAAGATACTGGCTCGTCGGGTGGTCCACCTCCGGGTACCGTCCAGTCCTCGAACACTCGGCCTCCATCAGCACTTCCCGTCATCTGCAACCAACACAAAGAGGTGCGGCCATAGCCCGTGTAGGGGTGAGTATAACGATACTCATTAGGGACCCCGAGACCCTCAAGGTCTCACTAAAACCAAAAAGGATAACCACAAAGAAGATCTCAACAGATAACCTCTACTTAGGTATATGCCCATACATAAACCTAAGTTATCAAGTAACCCATCTCAATCATGAGGAAACACAAGATTATGAAATCATCGGATAACCACTACCCAGTTATATGCCCATACATATACCTAATTTATCAAGTGACCCTTCTTAATCATTAGGTAAACACAAAGGTCAAAGATTCAGCTCAAACCAGGATTTTCATTATCGAAACTGTAACTACTGATGAGTCCGTCTCTGGAGTGTACAGTGATCCTGCCACAACTCTGAGGTACTTTTCACTAACCTAAGATTGTTGAGGTACTCCTCCTGTCGAGTACCGCGGGTCTGCCACCTCACACAGTAGTTCTCCTCCGCCATGGATCTGCCACCTCACACATTAGTGCTCCCCCTCATAGCCTACAGAGGTACTCCTCCTGTCGAGTACCACAGGTCTGCCACCTCACACAGTAGTTCTCCTCTGCCATGGGTCTGCCACCTCACAAATTAGTGCTGCCCACTGGGCTATGCTAGTCACTCCGAATCGAATCGGACAAGCAGTCATCGGTCACAGCCAGCTACACGGTCTCTGCACTCTGTATGCTCGTCTCTGGGAGGGTCTGCTCCACAAGAAACAGGTCGATAATCCAAGTATCACAAGTCCCATGAAGAAGTATCTCAAAGGACCACCTCGTCATAGAGGTCTCAACGCAACAGACGACGCGTGAATCGGACGCCCGGTCTGTGAGTTATTGGCTTTTTCGTTCCAGGGGCCCGGTTGGTTTCGTGTGCGAACCAACCCGACCGCACTCCGACGGCGTCCAAACCTCGAGTGGGGTAAGCCAAAAGTTCTGTCTCATCAAGAGAAAACCAACAAAGTTGATGGCATGTCAATCGGACGTCCGGAACTCAAGATATAAGTGTTTCCGCTCCGAGGGCCCGGTTGGTTTTGTATCCGAACCAACCCGGTTGAACCCAAAGTTCTCTGAAACCTTCAGTGTAATATACCGAAACGACCATCTCGATCCAAGTATTGCTACGAAACTGATGGGGCGTCGATCGGAGGTCCGTACCCTATGTTATGGGCAAATGACAGAAGAGGTCCGAAAACGGGGGGTCTGGGCCCGGACCGACCCGGCCCAACCCCCCGGGGTCATCCTGAACCGGGTCGACCTGACCCGGGTCCGGGTCTGACACGGCAGGGCGCAGCCCGGCCTAGCGGTCTGGCCGGGCGGTTCGGCCCGGCCTGGCTGTCCGGCCGGGCGGCTCAGCCCGGCTCACTGGCGCTGGCCAATCGGCCGCGCAAGGGGGGACCACCCCCCTAGACGAAACTGCGGCCCCCGCGCGGGGGCCGCTCCCTATCAATGGACGTGGAGCGATGCCGCGTCCCTCTGGTCCCGCGCAGCCACGGGACCAGCCGCCCGCCTCCGCGGCTTCAGCGGCGGCAGCCCCTTCTCGGCGGCGCGCCGGGCGCCGACTCCGACCGCCGGCGCCGCCGTGCCGGCGTGGCGCGCCCGCGGCGTCTTCCACGGACCACCGGACATGCTCCGGTGGTCTGTTTTGCTCCCCGCTTCCGCCAATGGTCCTCCTGGGACCCGACCATTACTGCAGCAACTTCAAAACGCCTTCGCGGCCCGCCTCACCATCGTCCATCGATCCTCACTTCGACAACAATCGGCGGAGTCATCATGTCGCCTCCGCGACCCCGACTCCGGCCGCGGTTTCATTTGGCCTCAACGGCGCGGCGCGACGGCGTCGCACTTCTTCTCCACGCTATTTTTCGTTTCCGCATGGTGAAATGACACCTCTCTGCCTTTCTCATGCCGCAACAAATTCAAACAACAAGGGGGGAAGGAGGGTCAGTCGTGTTCATGCGGTCCGACCTCCTCCCGTTAGTATGATAACAGGAGGCCCAAAATGAAACCAATAAAGGTGACAGATGAGATCAAAATCAACAATAAAATAAGCCCCCACAACTTCCCACAACAAATTATTCCCAACCCGCAAGGAAAACGTTTGCGGATAAACTAAATAATAAGTTGTTCTGTGTGCTTTGATTTCTTTAGAATGAAAGAATCAAGTGAATAAAATCATTATCAAACATAATTCCCTAACTCAACGTTGTCTTCGAACGAGAGTTCGTCACGGAATTAACCGTCGTAGAAGAAGAGGTTTGTCGCAGAAGAGAAGGATCGTTGCGTAAGAAACGTCGTGGAAGGAGCGTCATTGATTTTCGAGGATTTTCCATTCTTCGTCGGAGATCGGTGCGTTCTTCGGGTTCTTCACGTTTTTCGTCGAAGAAGAACATTTTCCTCCAAATCCCCTAAATGCCACAAGTTCCAACAGAAATAAAATAAGAGTTGTCTTATTTTATTAATGCACATGACACCTTTGAATTTCAAAAGAAACGAAATTAATAATTAATTCAATGAATTAATAGTAACGATTTAACCGCCCAATTTAATGAGGTGTTTCATAACCAGAATAACCGCATGGTTGACTTCATTAAAAGGGGGGTGCGGGTGCATTACATAGATGGAAAGAAACGGTGAGGCTCGTGCGGGACCCACATCTCAAATATCCTACAAAGTGGGTAGGATATTGTGGGTCCCAACTTATCCTCTTAACTTCGGTTAAGGTGCTTTAAGTAAAATAAAATAAATTGTCGCACCACCTTTATTTTATTTCTTAACTTAACCCCAAAAATTAAAAACCACACCTGATCAAACGCAACCCCGGAAAAGGTGTTCCTAAGCAATTACCAGTGCTACGGTTCCATCGGTGCCCTCGGAATTCGATTCCGAGCACTGGTTCAAAAAATAGAAAAACCCACTCGTTCATTCACTGAACGTACTCAAGCCTAACTTCGGAAATTAATTCCGGGCACAATGGGCCTCGGAATCAGGTGCCATCAGAAACTGCGTTCTTGTAAAATCTCAAAGAAAATTTAGAAAAAAAATCCCTCAAATTTTTACAGGTCATTACAATAATCACCCATTCTTTGGAACATTAATGGTTTTTACGATGCTACCTTCTGGGATAGGGGAAAAGGTAATATATCACACATTTTCCACCACTTCATGATATGTGGGCTATTTGGTGAACTTTGAGCATAGAGCTATGGGAAATTGGATTTTTATGGTCTTCTTGGATTTATTATTTTTCCATTCTCTATTTACATTATACTTGTTCGGTCTTCTATTGTTGCACACTTTGGAGTGTTTTTATATGAATAACATCATTCCATTGTTCATGCATCATATATTGACCAGTATAGTTATGGTTTTTTTGTTAGTATTTTTTTAAAGGGTAAATTTTCCCCACATTTATTTGATACACTTTTTCATTTGTTGAATGCGTTTTTCATCAAGGGGATGTCACCTAATACATAGTAATGACTCATTGTAATCTGAATACAATGAGAATTAGTGTGTCATAACAAATGGTATCAACTTGTTTGGTCCATTAATAATAAGTAGTTTTCAGTTTCATTCTATTTTATTTGAATTCATTCTAGTATATTTCTTGGGTTCTGATCTTAGAAATGAGTACGATCAATCTGATATGAAATGTAGAGCATAAAATTACGTAGCTAATCTTTTTATGCTAAACATAATGATACTATGGACTAGGGTACAAATTTTTTTTGAGAATCTTTCTGAATTTTGAAATCTCATTGTCATGGGTTTATGCAATGAGATGAGGATGAAATGCATTTAGGAATAATGACTTCCAAGTAGGATATCATACTTCATTGGGATAAATGATTCATGATTTTTTACACAGTGTAAATTTTTTAAAAATGTAGAATTTCTTTTCAAATGGAGGGTTTTGAAAACATCATGATAGATGTATTTTGAAAATTGTTTGATTTTCAAATTTTCAAATTGGTATTTTTTTTTAAAAAAATTAGACATGGAAATTTTTGCTTTTGGAAAACAAGTTTGTAATAGTTTATGTGATATAATTATAATTTCTAAGAATATTAGTTGATAGGTATTGAGACATACCAAATTAATTGTTTTTTAGAAAAGGGAACCTAATTGATATTGTAGAAATTAGTTGAAAGAGGCTAGTGAGAATGTGGTTTCATATGATCCACATGTGAAGAAAAAGATGTTCCCAAGCATTACTTTGGAATTTCAAACAATTTATTTGTCACTAAATCATGATACTCTTTTTACATTATCTTTCTCTTTTAAAAATATTCATGGAGGAAGTACAATTATCTTTCCTAGAGGATCTGAGAACTCTGGCACTATGATGAAGGGAATTGGGATGCTTATTCTCAAGGAGGGGGAACATATCAGAATTGGACCACAGAGGTAATTAACTTTCCTCAATGACCAAAGAGATTGCTTGGACTCTTTTAGTGTGGATTAATGGGTGACATTAAGAGAGAGTTTATAGAACCACCAATTGTATGCCCGAATTGAAAAAGGTAGGGACATATTCAGAACAGTTTTCATAGTGCTTATAGGTTAGGTGCTCGAGACACATATCATGCAAAAAAACACCAAATTCTATGAGTGAATGACCACAATCTCAGCAAGGCAACAAAGAGAACAGTGCATTGACGGAGTAAATGTTTGGAGATGAGAAAAAGATTGTGGATGATTAGGATGGACCCTCAAAGGTGGGAGGTACGATTATTTTGAATTATACCTTTATAAAAGTGTTGTTTGATACTAGTGGATTAGGTAACATCATTTCTCTTGTTTGGGGATTTACTATGCTAAAAACATCATAACATGGCTTTTTTGATAAAACATCAAACTTTTATCGATGAATGGGAATTTAGAGCCTTCATGTGTAGAGATTATTATATAACTATTTATGGAGCTAAGATGAAGTGGGACATCATAGTGTTGGATATGGATATTTATGATGTAAACATGGGCATGAATTGGTTGATAATATTCAAGGCACACATCGACAGTTAGAGAGGAATTGTTAGTTTCATAATAGAGGATTTTGTCAAGAATATCTTTAGATGAGTGAGGGTTGTAAAGAAAGGTGCGACGAGCTTGTTAAAACCATTGGTGGGAATGATATATTATTAGTAGGTAGTGTTATCATTGAAAAAAATATAAGAGAATGATGAAAATTGTTTTCCAGCAGTTGTGGATCAATTTATCGATTTCTTTCCCAAGAACATCTTAAGGTTTCAACATATAAGTGAATAGGAGTTTACGATTGATCTCTTTCTTGGGTCCAATACAATTTCCCTTACATCTTATAGAATGGAACCAATAGAGATATGTGCGTTTAAAGTGTATTTGTAGGATCTAGAATGTATTGGTTTCAATCGACCTGGAATTTCTTGGTGAGAAACACATATCTGGTTCATGGATAGATCCTATAGAACAATTCTATAGTGTGTTGATTGTTATAAACTTAACCAAGATATGATAAAGTACATGTATTCAAAACCGTGTATTGAAAACCTCTATGAAATATTGCGTGGAGCCCAGTTGTTCTCTAAAATTTCATTGTGATTAGGATATAACTGTTTGTGATTTTGGAAGGAATATATTATGAATAAATACCTCAGAAGTTGATATAGATACTATGAATATGTATTCGTGCCTTTTAATGTATCAAATTCACCAGCAGTCATCATGGTTTTTGATGCCAAAATTTAGAGAAGGGCCGCATCGGGTGGATAAAAGTGAAACAAATGATTCCAGGATAAAAAGGGGGAGATCATAGGGCTTGGGAGGCAGACACAGACAATATTGGGAAGGTGCATAAACGAGGTTGTTCGGCGCGCAAACCATGGTGTGTCGGCCTTCTCTTCTGTTCCCACAAAACTGTCCTCCATGACGAGCCGCGCTCGGCCACGTTTCCATGCAGAAGGCGATGTTGAATAGGCGTTTGCATGCCCAACACCATTTTTGCACCAAAGGTGATGTCGAACTGTAGTTTGCACACCCGAACCCATTTTCGAACTGAAGGCAACGTCGAACGACCTTTTCTGCGCCTTGCACCATTTCCACATATATGGCGATATCGAACGGATGTTTGTGTGCCCGACCCCCACTGCGTGCACAAGCCGATGTATGACAGGAGTTTGAACGCCAGACACATGAACGCCCATCTAAGGACTCTGGATATAAAACAAACCATATCCTCACCCTTCAAGGAAGGGTAACCAAAGACGAAGCTATGATCTGCTACAATAAAACCCTGTCTTCTACGACCACACGAAAAACCCCAGCTTCTGTGACTGTGCAAAAAATTCATGGCCTTCTTGTATGGGATGTTGGGTGATAGGTTCCTCGAGGGAAACTTTGGATGGGCCCTCTGATCCTCATGAATTTCATCTCTTAATGAAGATATTTGAATTCATGGGGTCACATATTGCACGCACATTCCCTCTACATCAGACGTTCTTGCAGGCAACCGGTCCAAACATGCGTAAAAACTATCTGTCTTGCATACAACCCCTCGGGATTGTGCCTCACTAGTCCAACATTCATGAAAACCGACCATCTTTCGTTCAACCCCAACATCTGGCCTTCTACCCATGCCTATTACGCACAACCTCTTCATCTTGCATGAAAACCTTCTATCTTGTTCACAGACATCCTATCTTTCCCTGAACCATTCTCTTACATGCTCTCCATGTGCAGCCTCACCTTAAGGAAACTTTTTTGATCATCTCTTATGCCCGACACACCTGTGTCATGCAATCTATGCCTGTGTGTCCCCTCAGGTTTGCACAGAGTATTTTTAAATTCCTTTGGGCGATGCTTTTCATTGTGTGGCTTTGCCTCATGCTTCTTCGCATAGGCACACTAACGACTACTGCATCTTTTCATAGCCATGATAACATGACCCCCCAATGGTTCGCTCCATAACACCCCCTCACCACGACATTACCGATGCCTTCCTTCATCCAAGGGTGGGCTGTATCGGTTATGTAATTCCATGGGGTGCGGAGGGCACCCACCTCATCTGAGCTGCATGACGTTAAAATGGAAATCACTTATGTTTTCAGCACATGACATTAAACCGCAAACTCTCCCTATGACTTGCACATGGGGTGCCCCCTCTTGGACATTCTCTACGCCCACTCATCTCCATGGGAGTGAAATAATTCCACACATGGAATGACATCCTCTTTATCACAGCGGCGTCTATCCGTGGGGAATGGGGAACCACCATAGTGTAATCCCCATGCTTTCCATGCATAAGGTAGCACCCCTGCTCCCCTGTTCTTGGGTGATAAATCCCTCTCCCACTAGGTTTTTTCACCACTCAGGCCTTCACCTTAGAGTAAGTACCAATCTCCATCTCCCTGGGTTCTGAACTGTGTGTAAGCCCCTATTCCCTCTTTGGGCCACTAACCACACGTGAGACCCACTCCACTTCCCACTGATTCACCTTTCCTGACGTGATCGTCAGCTCTTTGTTGTCTCTGGTTTCTCAGATTGAGCATGACTCACATGGGCGTAGAAAAAGCATCAACAATGACATCATATCTGGGAAACCCAGAGTGTTATCTCAAACCATCCATGAACTACGAGGTCTTTGATCATTGCCAAGGTGAGGTATATAGGAAGCACCTTTGAGGTTCAATCCCACCACCCATTGGTCCCGACCATCATCATGTCGGTTCAACAAAAACCTCTTGCACTATGAGGTCATCAATTCTTTCAAATGTGAGGTACGTAGGAAGCCTCCATGAGGTTCAAGCCCAACACCCAGTTCTGACCACCCTTCACGTCAGTTCACCTAGACCCACTTGAACTATGTAGTCTTTGAGCCTTTCTAAGGGGAGGTACGTAGGAATCCTCCATGAGGTTCAAGCACACCATCTATCTGGGCCTCAGGTCTTTCTTCATATCAGTTTACCCCTGTCCTGCATCACGTTTAACTGTGGACCTCAATTATAAGTAAGCCTTTGTTTCCCCAATCTGTGTCAAGTCATCGCACCCACCCGAACTACGTGGAATTTGATCCTTACCAAGGCCAATTACATAGGACACCTCCATGATGTTCAAGCCCAAAAATAATTGGACCCCAGTTCCTCCTCATGTCGGTTCTCCAACCCCAATCCCACAAGACTTATACGGGTTTGATCCTTGTCTCTTAGATAAGATTCATAGGAAGCCTTCCTGAGGTTCAACCCCATATAGTGATAAGCCGTTGCGACCTCGTCCAGAGGTAATCCGTTGTGACCCCATCTGACGGTAATCCATTGTGACTCTATCTAGAGGTAAGCCACTATAATCTACCATCTCGTGGTAAGCTGTTGAAATCCCCAATCAGTGTTAAGCTATCATCAGATTAACTATGAGTATTTCGAATCTCTACCATTGGGATACATAGGAGGTCTCTTCAAGACTCAATCCCTACATCAATGTCGTCCTTGAGATGACTCCATATCATTATCCATCAACTCTATTAAACATTTCATCATCCATCTAGATTCTTACCCAGGCTGCCACTTCCCGGTGGGATCATACCACCTCATTCCCCATTCCCCTTAACAACAATCGGGTATCTAACAACACATTGGACCCAACATCAGTGTTCCCTCTAGAGGTTTCACCCATATAATCCACTCTAATCAGTGTTTTGATCAGTCTGATCCATCTCTGCTGGATGTTAAACCTATGGCATACCCTGAGTTAAGCATGGAAAGTTGAGTAAAACCTCAGATACATACCCATGGAATAAAATTCCCCACATTCGACAAGGGATGCCTCTGGCTTTCACAGCCTTGAGAAGCCCTATAATAATGGGAAGAACCCCAGAAGCGCCATTGTCTGAGTGTCTAGACACGCTAGTGATGTCCAGCATGGCTACTTCCCTGAACGAGTGTTTCTTCTCTGACCAGACCCTTTGGATTGTCTTGAAAGAATAAGTGTAATTTACTAATGTCCATGAAGATATGGAACCATGAATAGTTTCACGAACAACGTCTTAAATCAATAAAGGAGACCTGGACTAGGTGATGAGTTCTGAGTAGGAATCTACAAACGGGAGAACTGACATCCCATCATCCTGTTTCGATCAAGGATAAAATGTCCCTGAAAAATGAACGGATGCCAACTGCTTTTTAAAAGTAGCTATGCGGGGCAACAAAACAGTGTTGATGTCCCCCTACAAGATGGATGCGTGCACCCCAGCCAAAGCATGAGAAACAAAAATTTTGAACCCAACGTGAAGGTCTTATTCTCAACATGGATACTATTAGGGTTCAAGTCATCAATGGATTATCATGTCACCGTATACTGTTATCTGGTGTTGGGTCCCGCCAAGAAAATAGTGGGCCTATAAGGAAACTCACTAGAAGTTGGGGTAGTAGAGCATTGGACATACCAATCTGCGACATTGTCAGCATGGACCCCTCTTACCTATCTTGGAAGACAAGATGCTACTGGGGAACTGGCCATTAATTCCTTTGTGTTTCATCACTAATGAGTTAATATCCCTGCTTTCTGGAACCAAGTTGTTGCACCCGGAACTTGATCACTACCCACCCACCGACGTAGGGGAAGGGGCAGTACCAGGGCGATAGTCCCGCATAGTTCCACCTCTTCTATGACGATCTCAACAGCCACGACGATGGGGAACACATGCTATATATCCTCGTCAAAGGTTGTTCAACAGCGGGTGATCAATGACCCAATATTCCATTTCGAAGAGGAGGGTATCATCCCCATGAGGTATATGGCCCGCCTGGATTTAGAGACTTTTGTGCCCCATCATCAATGCCTCTACTGAGGGCCACGTAGTGAGCCACTGCTCCCCAGTCCAACATATAATTGTTTTAGAAGACTCTCCTAGAAACATCTCGATGACTCCCAGCCCTATGCCGGTGAGGTAGGGGATACTCGGGTTAGCCCATCTAGGATCCCATCCTGGGGGCTCCCACCAGGCTGTGTCAGTGTTTCCGCCCAGGCTTACTTGCTGAGGAGTAGGTAATCTATGTACCTGCACCACTGGTTGTAGTCCGTCTAACCATTTTCCTACATCGAGTGCAAACCAAAGAGGACGTTCCCCAAGGGGTGTCAACGTCTGTGGCTACTATGGACCAATACACCGCTGACGCATATCACCAACTCCCTGTATATGTTGAGTAGGGACATTCATATGCCCAACCTAGATTGAGGCCCCAACCACCCCATGGTTGGCTGGTTCGACTCTATTGGTCACCATAAAAGGTAGTGGCAGCCAAGGACTAACCTGTAGTGATTCCACACAGTACAAAGGTTCTCCCCACACCACTACCATGGGTAAAACACGCCTTCCCTGCTTCTGATATCATTATAGAGGTCCCCCCATGCCACCATTAATCCAAATGAGGACCCTCCTCACAGTGGTGATGCTTAGTATAGATGTCTCTCCCATGCCCACTACACTAAATATGGAGTCATTCCTCCCACCATAGACCGTTGGTATGAGGACGTTGCACATATGGTCGCTCTCCAATGTGGGGACCCTCCCCATGTCCTCATAACATCTGGAGATGGTCGTCATCTCCCCAGAAATAAGAGGAGGGAGGGCCGACATCACTTCACCAGTGCCCATCACAGAGATCCTACTCGTGTTCAGCTCGACCAGTACAAGGACCCTCCTCATAGAGATGTCACCAGGGGAAACACCCATGTAGGTCCTCCACATTCTCTTATCAGTCCCAACGGAGGTCTTCCCTGCTCCATCACTTCCCGCAGAGGCCCTTCCCATGCCCCCTTTGATATCTATCTTGATGATCCTCACACCCCGGCTTACTTAGGTGGAAACCCTATCCACTCCACCACCATTATGGCTGAAGGACCTCCTTGTTCCATAAATCTAACCAGTTCTGAAGAGCCATCCAGTTTCATGATGAAGGTTCATCGCCACCATAATAAGAATTCTAGGAAATTCCGGATAGAGCTCAAACCATTCCTCTTCTTTGACTCTGAAGCAGAGTAACACTCAGTGTGGGAACCCTCAGCTCACTCCTCCGAGTCCAGGGCTAGGGCAGGAATGAGGGACATTATCCTAGTACTCCTAGAATATTAGGTCCATTAGATTCCCTCCTCCCTCCATAGGTATATCCTGGAGGAAGAATATTTGGAAACCCCACATGTTACAGTCATGAAATAACCATCATCATCCCCAGAATCACTCTCTACCTCGACTGGAGATCACGAAGAGATATTTTGTGGACCAATGGTGGGTGAGCAACAGCACAACTCCCCGCCAGTGGCCCCGACCCATATGCCAGGAACTGCGGCTGTCAGCCCACCCTATCACGATGTGGTGGATCAGTCGCTACACTCTTTGGAGGAAAGCCCAATATGTGGCAGTTTGTTGGATCGCTCTTCGTACTCTCCACAGGTCGGACTACAATCCGAACGATCTACTTCAGTACCTCTACCAGTTCCCCAGCAGCCTCCTATTGGTGATTCAGTTGATGAAGGGCCAGAACCTAAATCTGATCCATGGAGCTTATGAAATATCTTTGCAGCTAACCACTTCCCTAAGATGTGTTGGCCCATGGTAGTACCGAATTTCTGCGCACCGGAATCCCTCACCCCAGAGGATGATGAGTGTTATTGTCAAGCCCTTTGAGAGATTGAATTTCGCCTTCATCATCAGTGAGTATTTTAATCCATGTTCATTTTGAAGACATTGTAAAACAATGTCGTCTAGTTGATTTTAAAGCAGTCCATGTGGGCCAGCACCCCGAGTCACTAGGTCACCATAGTGGACTCAAATATAAAAGAATTCAGAGTTTCAAGGTACTCCACAAGATTATCAAGGAGGCCTCCCCCCACCTATAGGTCTATGGCTGAGGGAAATATGCTGCCCTCTTCTTTAGTCCTATTCGGCGGTAACCCAACGTGCTAGGTGACATTGAGGAAATTCCCCCAGGTAAAGTCGCAGTCAACATGGACACCCTATCATAATTGGAAAATTAACTTGAGCTCCAAGATGGGGACCTCCCTCCTGAAGGAGTTACATAGCTACGGGACCCCTCAGGGAGGGTTACTCGTTAACACAGGTGCCTGCTGGGTCTCTCTATGCCCACCAATGAATTAGTACATATTTGAAATAATAGTATGGATAATGACTATCATAGAGGCACCAAACCCTCAGACATATCCGACATAGTGCAAAAGATGTAGGAAGACCCCGAAAAAGCCGCATTGCCTCAGCAACTTGCCGAATATAAGAAGTTTGTCGGTGGCCTCATGGCTAAATAGGCTACAGATAGACAACCAGACTACAACAATCCTAGGACATGACAGTAGGGTCAGGAACAAATTCCCCTCATCAAGCTACCTCCAGGAGACACTGACCATCCTGCCCCTGGGGACATGTTTGAATCTGGAACTTACTGCAATAGGGTGTCTTGTTTCTCACTAAACCCTCCAGAACGATGTGAAAATCCAAGGGACCCATCTGGTGTTCCCCCAGCTTCCCCAAGGGTGGTACCACCAGTCGCTCCCAGAGCTGCTGGGCCTGCTTACCATGTTGTAGAACTCGCCAATGCACTTGTGGTTAGGGATCCCCATCAAGACCGGGACCCTCGCCCAGATGATCCAACAGTGGCACCCATAGATGACCTTTGGGCATTTGAAATGTGATCAGTTGAACTCCCAGCTAATGGCAAGACATATCTGGCATGGGTGGATGATATGACCACACCCCAAGGATTCTGAAATCCCACCTTCTCTCCCCTTTAACAGGACAGGAGACCCACCACAGCACTTGGCCCACATTACCTCAAGGTGTGGCCCCTTGTTGGGAACTCTATCACAGTAGGAAGCCACCAAACTCCGGTGTTTTGTACAGACATTGGAAGGCCCTGCATTTGTTTGGTATAGCCAACTCCCCATAAAATCTATGATCGGATCAGAGGACCACTTTATCAAATTACTCTACCAATTCAGCTCCACCACGGAGAAAACGAGCATCATGGACCTCTTCAAGTGCATGAAGAGACTTGATGAGAGCGTCGCCGACTTTGTCTCCTGGTGGAAATGACTCATGTATTCCCACGACATGCCACTAACTCAAAAGAAATTACTGGTGATGTGTGTGGTAAATATTAATATGGAACTGGTCCTCTCTCTGATCGCCAAAAACTATACAGGGGGTTTCAAGACTTCTATGATAAGTCCTAGTGCTTAGAGGAAACCATATAGTAGGCTAAGCAGGCACATATATTTCCTCCCACAATCCCTATGAGAAGGGCCTCCAAGGCTGAGACCATTGCAGTGGCCCAAATAGAGACCCCCAGGCTATTATATTTGTTGCTATTGGAGTCGCATTTTCAACTTCGCCAAGGCCTGCCACCACAAGCGCAACCTCTAGCCCAGCAGCGACCGCATATAAATCTGCAGGTGCCCCCGCACAATGTCCCGCAACTTCATAGGCAAGATAAATATGTTCCACCTCCTCGATAGGCTCTTCTATCCCCCTGTCAAAGTTAGGCTCCTTGGGATTCCATTACAGATAAGATAAACCATACCTAGTTACTCAATATGACACAGATCCCAGGTTACTTCTATAGTGCCTTGGAATAAGAGATTGTTCATTTGCATCAATGTAGAATACAGGAAGGGGAAAACCTTAATGATCACCCTAATTACTTCCCATATCACCAGATCATGGTAAAAACTCTGAAAAGGTGCTATTTGTTCAACGACTGGCCCTAGAACCAGGTAAACAACAACATACTCAGGTTGGGCCCAGCCTCGGCGCAGGTATCATGCGTCTGTGTGAGGAAAGACAATAGCAGCGACAGTTAAGGCAAGTGGAATCAGGTTTCTAGTCATGAATCCCATAATTTGGATGACTTGATGGCTCAAAAAAAAGTCTCTTATTCCCATGGTTTCATTCGGGCATGCTTGAATCATCCAGAACCTTCAGATGCTGCAGCCACCACTTCTGCATCGTCATCTCAGTCAGCCTCTTCCTAGAAGAGAAAATAATGATGATGAAAGGGAAATAATATTCCCCTGATGATGCCATCATCGTCTCACACTCTTGGTTACTTCATTCCTACGGAGATGGTGATACCTCCTAGAATCCATCCAGTAGTGGATGAATCTTCAAATGACGTTCAAGGGTACGCCTCGATTGACACTGTAGAGCTGGTAAATCCCTACAAGATTCCTGACAATGAGGAGCGCCATGCAGATCTACCAAAAATCCCCAGTTGACACCAATTTCGGTGGAGCCGTAGCCATATGGGTCATGAACCTCATCTGTTGGAACTTATTGCCCGGTCGTCCATGCCACTAACACCAGAAAGCTGGCCCATCGTAGAGCTCAGCACACGTCGCCTCCTCATTTGAGGTCATTAGGCCCGCCTCAACCACCATTTGTGCTACTCGATAGGGCAGAGCCACCTCGACCATGAAGTGACCACCCACTCCCTTCTATAATATGGTTTCAGTCATCCGACCCTCATCTGGTAGCCACACCTCATGCCTCGACTATTGAGAAGTAGGATATTCCTAGCACGAGTCAGCCACTGGTCCAGCCAACAGGGCTTGCCAAGCCTCCAATCACCGAGCGGCCTCATGCAAGAATAAGATCATGATAGGCACATAAGTACAATGTTCTTAAGAATCTTTCCAGTATCCCATCAAGTCTTTCCATCCATGAGGCCCTTCTCCTATTGTCAGATATGCGAGTGGACCTTGCTGAACCTTTAAGAAGCCCACTTTAGTTTGAGACAGAGGTAGCAGCTGTAGAGGCCATTCACGGTGAGTCAATCGAGAATGTTGCCTTCCAATCAATTTTATCATTCCTTGGAGATGATGAAGGCTCCCCCATAAAGGGGAACATTCACACACTGTACATTATCAGCCAGTTCAATGGTGTGGAGGTTCACCGCTATCTTGTTGACACCGACTCCAGGATTAAATTAATCTCGACATGGTCCTTGCCTAAGCTAGGGTTATCCAAAGACGACATGAGTCCCTTTTAATTGAGAATCCATGTTTATGATATGACAAAACATACATTGGTTGGTAAGATATGCTTGAATACCATGTTTGGTGGCCTAGTTGCTACTACTGAATTTATGGTAGTCTCCTAGGACACCGCCTACAATGCGTTGATGGGAAGGTCATGCCTCCACTTGCATGATGTGGTTCCCTCATCACATCACCAATGCCTCAAGTACTCCATTAATGGTTGAGTGGGCATGAATCAAGGTGAAACATCGGACTTTGCTTCTTTTGTGGTCTGCTATCTAGAAGCCAACTACAACAAGAGCAACGACAGGAATATTCAGACGAATGAGGTTGATCATGCCACAGTTGTGACTGACCCGTGGATATATCTATATGATGCCTACGTCTATCAAATCCACCGATTGGAGGCTACAATCATATACATGGTACAATGCTTCATTGTGTCTGGGATGAGGGGGGAACACATTCCCAAGTCTACGCGATGGTGGAAAATCACTTCGTACTCCTATACAAATTAGGCTCAGGTGATCTCGGAGCATCCTACCCCCATAAGGTATCGGGATTTCTACCCCATGGAAACAAAAATACGTCACATGTGCCAATTTCTCCAGGATGGAATTAACCGTCTCAAGACAACGCGCCCTTATTGCTTTGAAATCATCAAGCATGGCCCCTTGGCCCAATGTTCAGATGGGATCAGATCGACAGCCTTGATCTCTATGGTTGCGGAAGCACATCCCACCAAGGATTCCCCCTCCACAGGAGAAAAATAAGATTTAGAGAATTCCCCTACCTTTTATGAGGGCGTCTCTTCCACAATCGATGAGTTGGTACAAGTGAACCTCGGTGGCAAGGTAGACCCAAGACCCACATTGATCAGTGCTTCCATGTCCTCTGAGGAGAAATAAGAGTACCTAGACATCCTAAAACAACACTGTGATTTGTTCGCCTGGGGTTATGATGATATTCTAGGACTAGATACTCAGGTAGTCTTCCGCCTCCTTGGTCTCCCTGAAAAACATTACACGGTCAAGAAGCCTCCCAGAAAGACACAACCTTCTCACTGTGTCATGGTAGTGGCAGAACTTGATAAGCTCATCGAAGCCAATTTCATTAAAGAGGTCCAGTACCCCAAATTTCTAGCCAACATTTTGCTGGTCAGGTAGATGAATGGGAAGATCAGAGTCTATATCGTCTTTTGCGATATTAATTGGCACTCGCTAAAGGATGATATTCCCCTTCCTATGATGGAATTGTTTATCGATGCTACAGCTGGGTTCCAAGCCCTTTATTTAATGGATGGGTATTCCGAATATAATCAGATCCAGTTGGCCCCCAAGAATTAATAGTAAATTGCCTTCAGGGCATCAAAAGGTTGTTTTGTTACCAATTAATTCCCTTCAGCTTAATGAATTCAGGTGACACCAATCAGCGGGCCTTGCATCGCATATTCAAGACAATCCTAGGGACATTAGTGGAATGTTATGTGGATGATCTAGTGGTCAAATATCACCAACGCCAAGACCATCTCAAGGAACTTGAGAATGTGTTTAGCTTCTTCCGTCCTCGCTATCTGAAGATGAACCCATTGAAATGTGCCTTCAGGGCCACCTTTGGGAAGTTCATCGACTTTGTTGTCAGATACAGGGGTATCGAGATTGACCCTATGATGATCTAGGACATCTACTAGATGTCTCCGCCAGCAACATTTGGTAACTTTGGGGTTTCCAAGCCCTCTAATCCTACATATGTTGATTCATTGAGGATATGGACGAAAAGTGTAATCCTTTTTCTCAGCTCATGAAGAAAGACAATACTTATGAATAGGATGAAGTGTGCCAGACGTCTTTTATGGAAATCAAGTAGTATATTCTCCATCCTTTGGTCTAGATGTTGCACAACTCTGGAAAACCACTATTACTTTATGTGACTGAGTAAGAGTGATCGCTTGGCGCCCTTCTCGCCCAGAAGAAGAATTAGGGGATCAAGAACAGCTTTTACTATCTCATCCATGTGCTCCTTGATACGGAGACCAAATAATCCCCCATCAAGAAAAGCGGCCTTGTGCTTGTACTCACAGTACAGAAGTGGAGACATTACCAACAGCACCACAAGGTACAACTAGTGTCCCGAGTAGACCCAGTGGTGTATATCCTAAGCCGTCCTATGCTGACAAGATGCCTAGCATAGTGGGCAGTAACTCTCCAGCAGTTTGACATCATGTTTGTCCCTCGTAAGGCTATTAAGAGGAAAGCATTGGAAAATTTCATTACTGCCCATCCAACCCCCATAGACCAGTCTCTGGACCTTTATTTTTCTGATGAGGAAACCCTCTTAGTAGATCATGCCATCTCATGTGTGGAACATGCATTTCAATGGTGCTTCCCCGAGTACCACTAGTAGAAGGCTTAATGACCCCATACACAATAGAGTGGGGCTGGGTATCATCTTAATTACCCAGACACAAGACATTTTGTCATACTCATTCCTAGTATCAAAAGGCTGCACCAATAATGAGGTAGAGTATCAGGCTCTCATCACTGGACTCGAACTGGACCATGAGATTGATGTGCCCAATCTGCATGTGAAAGGGGATTCTGAAATAGTCATCAAACTGATCAATGGTGACTATGTTGTTAGGAAGATAGAGCTCATACCATTTTTGGAGGGAAATATCTAGCTAATGGAACAGTTACCATCACTCCCAGAAGTTACTCATGTCCCTATATCTCAGAATGGTGGAGCTGATGGCCTGTACGGCCAAGCTCCATCACTTGCAATGCCTAAGCAAGATGCCCTGATTATACATGGGGAACATCGGAGAGTCATTTATATCTTCATTGTAGATGACTATGAAATCCCACATGTAATCCATCATAAAACTGGATCCACCACATCAGGACCCCCTGGTCCACCGAATGTGGTTATTGAAATAGCTCCCGATGGGATGATACCTTTGGTTGAATTCCTCTAACACTGTTATCTCCCGGTAGATAGGGCCAAGAGAAAGCTAATATAATTCCGTTCAATATAGTTTACCCTCTTGAGTGGTCCCAGTCTTGAGCAGATCCTCTACAAGAAGGGGTTCAAGGGTGTTCTCCCCCATTACATCGAAAGAGTCTAGATTTCTCAGGACATGCAGGATGTTCTTGCCTGTTGTTGGGGTGCCCACCCGACCCGGGAAAAGCTATCCCATCAGATCTGAAGACTGGGGTAAATTTATCCATCCATGATCCATGACAGCATCAAGTTCACCAAAACATGCAATGCATACCAGGTAATTATTATCTTCAGGCATCGGCCATCGGAGCCTCTCCACGATACCAAGTACTCTTGGTCCTTTATAGTCTAGGGAATGGATGTCATTGGACCATATCCGCAAATGGCGACACACCAATGTTGGTTCATCTTGACCGCTACGGATTTAGTTTCCATGTGGGAAGAGGAAGTTTCGCTCAAGGAGGCCAAGGCCCATTCTATCTTTGACTTTGTGAGCTCCAATACCATCTACTGGTTTGGAGTCCCTCATGCTGTCCTCATTGATAATGATACCATCTTATGGTTAGCCAAGTTGAAGAAATTGTTTGCCAAGTAAAACATCTGTTCTAACCATACCTCCCACTGCCACGCATATGAAAATTGGAAAATCGAGGTTTTCAACAAGACCCTATCTAAAATTTTGCATAAAATTTTTTTTCAGAACATGAAAAGATGGCTGGACAAGCTCCCCAATGCCATTTGGGCTTATCGAACATCAACTTCTAATTCCACCTAGGTGACTCCATATTCCCTGGTATACAGAATTGAGCTCTTCCTACCTATAGAGATTTATTTTCCTTCATTACACACATCATTCTTTGATTAGAATGCTCCAGATAATGTAGCTAAAATTCGTCTGGCCATGTTAGAAGCACTTGATTAAAATAGGCTTTGTTCCCTATACAACCTAGAAAGATATCAAAATAAGATAGCTAAATACTTCAACAAAAAGGTTCGCATCCGCCCCTTCTTGCAGGGAGACTTGGTGCTTGCCCTCCAGATGCCAATGATACATGACAGGAAACCACCCAATTTGGAGACCAAATGGGAAGGACTATTGAATGTACACCAGGTTTACCCCAATGTTGTGTACTCATTAGTAACCATGGATGGTGATCATATAACTCCCTCTGGTGGTCCTTTTTTCTCGCCGCTTTCACCAACGGTCCTCCCGGGACCTGACCTTTACTGTGGCGGATTCGAAACGCCTTCGCGGCCCACCTCACCATCATTCGTCGATCCGCACTTTGACAACAAACTACGGAGTCTTCAAGTCGCCTCTTCGGCCCAGACTCCGCCCACGGTTTCATTCGGCCTCAACGGCGCGGCGCAACGGCGCCGCACTTCTTCGCCACGTTCTTTCTCGTTTCTGCACGGTGCAACGGCACCGCGCTGCCTTTCTCATGCTTCAACAAATTCAAAAAATAAGGGGGGAAGAAGGGTCGGCCGTGTTTGTGCGGTCCGACCTCCTCCCATTAGTATGATAACAGGCGGCCCAAAATAAAACCAAGAAAGGCGACAGATGAGATCATGATCAACAATAAAATAAGCCCCCACAACTTCCCGCAACAAATTATTCCAAACCCGCAAGGTAAATGTTCGCAGATCAACTGGATAATAAGTTGTTCTGTGTTCTTTGTTTTCTTTAGAATGAAGGAATGAAGGGAATAAAATCATTCTCAAACATAATTCCCTACCTCAACGTTGTCGTCAAACGAGAGTTCATCGCGGAATTAACCATCGCTGAAGAAGAGGTTCATCGTGGAAGAGAAGGATCGTTGGGGAAGAAACGTCGCGGAAGTAGCGTTCTTGATTTCTGAGGATTTGGCGTTCTTCGTCGGACATCGGTGCGTTTTTCGCGTTCTTCGCGTTCTTCGCGTTCTTCGTCAAAGAATAAAGTTTTCCTCCAAATCCACTCCATTCCACAAGTTCCAATAGAAATAAAATAAGAGTTGTCTTATTTTATGAATTCACATGACACGTTTTAATTTCAAAAGAAACGAAATGAACAATTAATTCAATGAATTAATTGTAAAGATTTAACCGCCCAATTTAATGAGGTGTTTCTTAACCAGAATAAATGCACGGTTGACTTCATTAAAATGGGGGGGGTGCGGGTGCATTACTTAGAAGGAACGAAATGGTGGGGCTCATGCGGGCCCCACCTCTCAAATATCCTACCATGTGGGTAGGATATTGTGGGTCCCAACATATCCGATTAACTTAGGTTAAGCTGCTTTAAGTAAAATAAAATAAATTGTCACACCACCTTTATTTTATTTCTTAACTTATCCCCAAAAATTAAAAACCACACCAGAGAAAACGCAACTCTGGAAAAGGTGTTCCTAAGAAATTACCGGCGTTTCGGTTCCATCGGTGCCCTCAGAATTCGATTCCGAGCACTGGTTAGAAATTTAGAAAAACCCCGCTCGTTCGTTCTCTGAATGTACTTGAGTCTAACTTCGGAAATTAATTCCTGGCACACCGGGCCTCAGAATCAGGCGCCGTCAGAAACTGCGTTCTTGTAAAATCCCAAAGAAAATTTAGAAAAAAAAATTCCCTTGAATTTTTACGGGTCTTTACATTACTCCCACCTCAGGGATTTACGTCCTTGTAAAGCTTTATCACAAACTAGGGTTACAAAAGCGGTACTGGGCATGCATTTGAGCCTTCCGCTCCAACTTGCTTACCTGGAGGTTACCGTAGTGCTAGTGAAAGTGCTCCCGAGAAATTGACTGTCCTCGTAGGACCCGCTCATGTCGATCCTTGATTCCCATTGGAACCTCCATGAAAGACACCTCATCGCCATCGTCCATCTCCCCATGGTCGTTGATATGTGAAGGATCACGCACGTATCTCCCCAGTTGAGATACATGGAAGTCATCGTGTACCTGGTGCGACTGAGGTGGATGGTTCAAGCGGTAAACCACCCCGCATACCCAGCTGAGGACCCAGGAATGGTCCACTGAACCTTGGATATAACTTGCCACTTTGGCCACATCTTCGTAAACCTCATCGAGGTTAGACCCGTATAAGCACGTGATCGCCAGCCTCGAACTCTAGAGGTCTCCAATTCCTGTTAGAAATGGAACTCAAAACGACTGCTGCCACGAGGGAAGGTTGGCCGACTCAAGAGTGATCGGTTGCACCCTCCTGTGCATGATTTTATCATGTGCTTCCTGGGGTTTCCTTTCCTCTGACCAAGGAAAACCCATCCCGACGTCGTAGTTAAACCACAAACTTTTTTCCTAATACCGTCATTCTTTGTATGAACTATGATTGCCCAGTCCATACTCAAACCAACGTCGTAAGTTCTAGACGCTGCCACCAAGAGATTCCAACTGAAACTCTCGCCTCGAGGGTCTGACCACACTATCGGCGTAAGTGTGATTATCGAGTCTTCTCCCAAGGTATCCCCAGACGTGAGGGTCAAGTCTACGGCTTACCGGAAACTCTAGGCCTGGGACAAGATTCTTGAAAGGTAGGAATTATTCGTATCAACGTCTGTTACTACAACATCTATTAGTGGACACAGACTATCCTCGAATCATTCTTAGAGCCATTGGGTCAATCTCCCTGACCGCACACAGCTACCATCTTCCCCTGCCCTCCATCTCCCTGAGCCTGGCGGGGACAACTAAGTCGGGTGGTTGTAGAATGTTAAAACGTACACCACCTCATGCTGCTCCCCTAGCTCTACCTCCACGTCTGCTACTTCGCAGACTCATCTCTCCTTAAAGCTTCCACTTCATGAATCATTTAACATGACCGAGTCTCTAAGACTGGTGCCAGCTTTCTATTTCTTGTTGCACTGTGCAGTCTTCATCCGCTCCTAGATGATCTGCACCTTCTTTGCCTATGATCTGAAAGAGATGCTAAAATTTCTCCTTTTCCGAAAAGAGAAACTCGGTATCATCCCCTGGATGAACCATGTTCATTTACTAATACAGTCAATCCAGACATGAATGATGTATTCATGCCATGGATGACATCGTAAGGCCTCGACGTTACTACCAAGAGATCCAACTGTCACTCTCGCCTCCAAGGGTTGAGTCACACTGTCGGCATCCGTTTGAGGTCACTGGGTCTCCTCCAGTAGAAATCTCGAATGCGAGGGTCAAGTCAACAGTCTTAACCGGGACCACTCAGTATCAACCCAAAAAAGGACAGGAAAGCAAACGTCACAAAGGTAAGTGTCATTATATTATTGCAGCTCATGGTACAAAGACACAAATGTAACAACAACAACATGGAACTAGATATACACCACTAGTTCCGCTCCTGTCCACTCACTTCCAGAGCTCCATAGTCGTAAGCTTCAGCTGCCTGAAGATGAGCTCTCCCATGTCCACATGTTCCCTACGGTTGGGGTGGACCTCATGGTGGTGGTGGTGGAAACACCTCGAAGTGTCATCCACCTCCAGCTGCACGGCCAGCTCCCCTACCTCGGCCTTCAACTCCTAGCGGTCTGCCTTGATCGAACCTTTGCCTATGCCAGAGAGGTTCTTCATTTAACTCCTGGTCATCTGCATGGCGGGTCAGACAGTCACGTGCCATGTGACCAATCCCGTCGTAGGAGTAACACTGCGCGGCAGGTCTGGCTCTGTCAATACCCTTGGTGCCTCGCACTACCGACCCTAAGTCACGCGGTCGACCACCTGTAGGTCTGGTCCTCTTGGGCCTCTGCGTCATCTCTCTACTGCCTGCTACAGAAGACTCTGCCGCATGTCGGCTAGTGGTGGGTCCTACTGCTGGAGACTGCTCATCAAGGAAACTCTCCACTAAGAGGGATCACTCCAACACCCCTATCTACGTCGGAATGCTATGAGAAACAACAGAAGCTCTAATCTCTCGCCTGAGCCCCTGCTCGAAGGTTCGGGCCCTGATGAACGGGTCTCGTACCATATCTGTGGAGTAGCGCGAGAGGTCTATGAACCTCGCTGAATACTGTGCCACTGTCATGATGCCCTACCGCAGCTTAAGTAGCTCATGTATACTCCCCGCTAAAAGGGTGGCTGGTACAAACTCTGCTCGGAATAGGCTCTCGAAGTCTGCCCATAGAAGTGTCTCCTAGTCATGCATCTAGAGCATCAGGCTCCACCATCTGCCTGATGCTGCCTGAAGAAGGCTGGTAGCAAGGATCACCATGAAGTCTGCTGGAGTCCCCACTATCCTGAAGACTCTCACCACAGCCTCCATCCAATCCTAAGCCGCCTGCTGGTCCATCTCTCCCCTGAACCTGGGTGGCCTCTGGCGCTGGAACTCGTGCAGTGCACTCAAGAAACGTGCACCCTCTGCTGCTGGGGATGGTGGAATCGATGCCCCAACGGGTAGTATTACCGATGGGGCCTCTGCTGGTGCCTCAACTGGGATAGGGCCATGTACTGAGGCCACGTCTCTCGGCGGGCTGTCAGTACGAACAACTCTCGGGGCCCTAGATGGTCGTCCGCAGGGAGGCATCCTGAAAGAAAAAAACATGACACGGTCAAAAAATTTATACCTGATGAGCTGACCTGGTTTGAGATGACTTTTTAAAAACTTATGGAAACACACAAACAGTAAGTGTTTTCATGCACAATGTCGGAAATCAGTTGTCAGGGTCCTGGTGTATGGATACGTCGGCCGCCCGCACCATCACTGGACTCCCTGAACTGAAAACCACACTCCGTAATCTTAACACTATCGCTTCACAGAAATAAAATATCAGAGTTATAAGTTCTGCGATAGAACCGACACCTCTGATACCAATTTTCCACGACCCGTCCTCGGGGCCCATGCTGTGACTACCCCACGCCCACCTTCCATAGGCCAGGGGCAGGAGACTAGAACCAAAGGCGTAAATACCAATAACTGTGAAGGCATTGCCTTTATAAAAGTAACAAAACACCACAGAGTACAAGCGGAAGTAAAACACTAAGTGAAAGGAAAGTGCTGAGAAGTAAATGGGCCAGAATACAAACCCAACTGGAAATACAGCTACAACTAAACAAAAGTACAACAGAAAAAGACAAACAGTTGGAAGAAAGGAAGCAGCTCTTGGGTCGTCCTCCTCGGATCCTACCTGAAGGGTAGGTACAGATAGCGCAGCTCCTGGATCATCCACCACGGATCCTACCTGGAGGGTATGTACAGATAGCACAACTCCTCAATGATCTCGCCCGTCAAACCCCTCTGAGTTTCGCCTCGCCGTGAAGTCCACCTCCAGATACTGACTCGTCGGTTGGTCCACCTCCGGGTACCGTCCAGTCCTCGAACACTCGGCCTCCGTCAGCACTTCCCTTCATCTGCAACCAACACAACGAGGTGCGGCCATAGAACGTGCAGGGGTGAGTATAACGATACTCAGTAGGGACCCCAAGACCCTCAAGGTCTCACTAAAACCAAAAATGATAACCACAAAGAAGATCTCAACAGACAACCTCTACTTAGGTATATGCCCATTCATATACCTAAGTTATCAAGTAACCGATCTCAATCATGAGGAAACACATGATTATGAAATCATAGGATAACCACTACCCAGTTATATGCCCATACATATACCTAAGTTATCAAGTGACCCTTCTCAATCATTAGGTAAACACAAAGGTCAAAGATTCAGCTCAAACCAGGATTTTCATTATTGAAACCGTAACTGCTAATGAGTCCGTCTCTGGAGTGTACAGTGATCCTGTCACAACTCCGAGGTACTATTCACTAACCTAAGACTGCTGAGGTCCTCCTCCTGTCAAGTACCGTGGGTCTGCCACCTCACACAGTAGTGCTCCTCAGCCATGGATCTGCCACCTCATACATTAGTGCTCCCCCTCATAGCCTAAAAAGGTACTCCTCCTGTCGAGTACTGCTGGTCTTCCACCTCACACAGTAGTTCTCCTCCGCCATGGGTCTGCCACCTCACAAAGTTGTGCTCCCCACTGGGCTATGCTAGTCACTCCGAATCGAATCGGACAACCAGTCATCAGTCACAACCAGCTACACGGTCTCCACACTCTGTTTTCTCATATCTTGGAGGGTCCGCTCCACGAGCTACAGGTCGATAATCCAAGTATCACATGTCCCACGAAGAAGTATCTCAAAGGACCTCCTCGTCATAGGGGTCTCAACGCAACAGATAGCATGTCAATCGGACGCTCAGTCTGTGACTTATTGGCTTTTTCGTTCCAGGGGCCCGGTTGGTTTCGTGTGGTAACCAACCCGACCACACAACGACGGCATCCAAACCTCGAGCGGAGTAAGCCAAAAGTTTTGTCTCATCAAGAGAAAACCAACAAAGTCAACGGCACGTCAATCGGACGTCCGGAACTCAAGATATAAGCGTTTCTGCTCCGAGGGCCCGGTTGGTTTCGTATCCGAACCAACCCGGACGAACCCAATGTTCCTTGAAACCTTGATTGTAATATACCAAAATGACCATCTCGATCCAAGTATTGCTACGCAACTGACGGGGCGTCGATCGTAGCTCCGTACTCCATGTTATGGGAAAAAGACCGAAGAGGTCCGAAAACGGGGGGTCTGGGCCCAGACTGACCCGGCCCAACCCCCTGGGTCGGCCCGAACCGGGTCGACCCGACCCGGGTCCGGGTCCGACACGGCAGGGCATGGTCCGGCCGGGCGGTTCGGCCCGGACGGCCGGCGCGGCCCAGCTCAATGGCGCTGGCCAATCGGCCGCGCAAGGGGGGACCGCCCCCCTAGACAAAACTGCGGCCGCCGCGCGGGGGCTGCTCCCTGTCAACGGACGCGGCGCGATGCTGCGTCCCTCTGGTCCCGTGCGGCCGCGGGACCAGCCTCCTGCCGCCGCGGCTTCAGCGGTGGTGGCCCCTTCCTGGCGGCGCGCCGGGCGTCGTCTTCGGCCGCCGGCGGAGTCTTCCACGGACCACCGGACACGCTCCGGTGGTCCGTTTTGCTCCACGATTTTGCCAACGGTTCTCCCGAGACCCGACCTTTACTACGGAGACTTCAAAACACCTTCTCGGCCCGCCTCACCATCTTCCGTCGATCTTCACTTCAACAACAATCGGCAGAGTCTTCATGTCGCCTCTGCGGCCCCGACTCCGCCCGCGGTTTCGTTCGGCCTCAACGGCGCGGCGCGACGGCGCCGCGCTTCTTCGCAGCGTTCTTTTTTGTTTCTGCACGGTGCAATGACATCGCGCTTCTTTTCTCATGCCACAACAAATTCAAACAACAAGGGGGGGAAGGAGGGTCAGTCGTGTTCGTGCGGTCCGACCTCCTCCCGTTAGTATGATAACAGGAGGCCCAAAATGAAACCAAGAAAGGCGACAGATGAGATCACAATAAACAATAAAATAATCCCCCACAACTTCCCTCAACAAATTATTCCCAACCCGCAAGGAAAACATTGGTGGATCAACTAGATAATAATTTGTTCCGTGTTCTTTTTTTTCTTTAGAATGAGAGAATCAAGAGAATAAAATCATTATCAAACATAATTCCCTAACTCAACGTTGTCGTCGAACGAGAGTTTGTCACAGAATTAACCATCACAGAAGAAGAGGTTCGTCGCGAAAGAGAAGTATCGTCGCGGAAGAAACGTCGCGGAAGGAGCGTCGTTGATTTTCGAGGATTTTCCGTTCTTCTTCGGAGATCGGAGTGTTCTTGGTGTTCTTCGCGTTCTTCGTCGAAGAAGAACATTTTCCTCCAAATCCCCTCCATGACACAAGTTCCAACAGAAATAAAATAAGAGTTGTCTTATTTTATTAATGCACATGACACCTTTGAATTTCAAAAGAAACGAAATGAAAAATTTATTCAATGAATTAATTGTAACGATTTAACCGCCCAATTTAATGTGGGAATTCATAACGAGAATAAACGCACGGTTGACATCATTAAAAAGGGGGGGTGCGGGTGCGTTACATAGAAGGAAAGAAACGGCGAGGCTCGTGCGGGCCCCACCTCTCAAATATCATACCAAGTGGGTAGGATATTGTGGGTCCCAACTTATCCTCTTAACTTAGGTTAAGCCGCTTTAAGTAAAATAAAATAAATTATCGCACCACCTTTATTTTATTTCTTAACTTAACTCCAAAAATTAAAAACCACACCCGATCAAACGCAACCCTGGAAAAGGTGTTCCTAAGAAATTACCTGTGCTACGGTTCCATCGGTGCCCTCAGAATTTGATTCTGAGCACTGGTTCAAAAGTTAGAAAAACCCGCTCGTTCGTTCACTAAACGTACTCGAGCCTAATTTCGGAAATTAATTCTAGGCACAACGGGACTCGGAATCAGGCGCCGTCAAAAACTGTGTTCTTGTAAAATCCCAAAGAAAAATTAGAAAAAAAAATACCTAAAATTTTTACAGGTCTTTTGACAGGGCTTATAATTTGCACATTTTTTAATGCATTTCTATTGTTTTAAACATCCCAAGATACCATTTTGAGCTTATATGTAACAATTTTGGATTTAAGAAGTATTTTAAGTTTAAATGAAAAAATGACCAAATTCTGCATTTTGGACAGATTTTCACTACAGGGGTATTTTGGTCATTTACAAAAAATATAAATCCAAATTTTATGATTATAATATCTTTATAATCTTAATTTAATTTCCTTCAACTTTGTCTTCTGGACCAGGATCTGATTCGACCATCTTGATGTCCAAACAATTCAATGAAGTTGAAGATTATTCAGGAACAGCAAGGAAGCTTCCAGGAAATTTCTTCCAGAAAAAAGAAGGTTCAGTGAAATATCCATAACTCGCTCAACACGACATTAATGGAGCTTAAATGTAGTGTATAGACGGATAAGAATATTGGGAACACGTTTCATTAAGGGAGACACGCCTTAAATGGCCGTTTTCAGGGACATTAATTCATTACAAAACGGTGGTTTTCGGTTTGATAATTCTGACTAGACAGAATAAATACTCATAGTAAAGTGGCCATAACTCATTCATCACTTGTCCAAATCCGATGCGATTTTGAGGGGACACGGCCAAGACAATTATGAACAACATTTAATAAGGGCTCAACACGTGAAAAGGTCATTTATGGGGTCCCAAACGCGAGAACATTCGGAGGACAGAAATCTGGCTATAAAAGGAGGAGAGCTCCTCCTCCTCAAGACATTCCAATTCCTTCCCAACAACATCCGGGGCACCAAGGAGAGGAGTCCAAAGGTCCATTTAGGATTTATTTTTCTTTATTTCCATTTTTTTTAGTTTTAATTTCTTATGTAATTCATTCATAATCATTTTATTAAAGTGTTTTCCATTTCTTCTTCCACCCATTTTCACTTATAACTTTAATTTTTCTTATCTATTTTCAATCTTTCCATTGTGATCTCTTTTTCACTTCGCCATGGCAAGTGACTAACTTGAGGCTTGGAAATAGGGGAGGATTCATGACGTTATTCATTATTTTACTTCAAATTAAAAAAATGTTTTAAATCTATTTGTGGTGGAGGTGAGAATATTGCACGGGTGTGGCGGTCGTCCACTAAGACATTATTTTCAATTCCATTTCTTTTCATTGATTAATCATTTTCCCTCCCTTCTCTTAGGCAATCCTTTCATACGGTGGAGTTGGGGTTTCTATAAGGGATGAAACGGCATACGGTGGAGTCGGGTCTTGTAGGAATATCATTCTCGGTTGAGGTGTTATCCTATTTGACTATTGGAGGAGGTGTGGTTTGGTGTGCCAGACGCATACTGAAATCACACACTAAATAAATCAATGGGATGTAATTCATTAATTAGGTTTCATGAAATGAATTATCAAATAGAATTTAAATAATCAACAAATAATGAATGGACTCGTGTTATCCAAACCTAGGACCAAGACCTTTCTTTTATAATTTTATTCTGTAATAATTTTCATTTAGATTTTAATATTGCATTTATTAATTTAAATTTCAAATTTTCTAAAACTATAAAAATATATATATTCATAAATAATATAAAAAAAAGAAATACAAATTAGATTAAGTGAATTAGTATAAGTGATTGAACCGACTGTAACACTCCTCAAGTGAGACGACCCTGGTCAGCCACTGTGCTGCATTAGGAAAATTAAATACGCTTTTGCCACGCCCCATGACAGGCGTGTGTCATCTTTACAATAATCACCCATTCATTGGAACATTAGTGCTTTTTACGATGCTACCTTCTGGGACAGGGGAAAAGGTAATATATCACACATTTTCCACCACTTCATTATATGTGGGCTATTTGGTGATCTTTGAGCATAGAGCTATGGGAAATTGGATTTGTATGGTCTTCTTGGATTTATTATTTTTCAATTCTCTATTTACATTACACTTGTTTGGTCTTCTATTGTAGCACACTTTGGAGTGTTTTTATATGAGTAACATCATTCCATTGTTCATGCATCATATATTGACCAGTATAGTTATGGTTTTTTTGTTAGTATTTTTTAAAGGGTAAATTTTCCCCACATTTATTCGATACACTTTTTCATTTGTTCAATGCCTTTTTCATCAAGGGGATGTCGCCTAAGACATAGTAATGACTCATTGTAATCTGAATACAATGAGAATTAGTGTGTTATAAAAAATGTTATCAACTTTTTTAGTCCATTTATAATAAGTAGTTTTCATTTTCATTCTATTTTATTTGAATCCGTTCTAGTGTATTCCTTGGGTTCTGATCTTAGAAATGAGTATGATCAATCTGACATGAAATGTAGAGCATAAAATTACGTAGCTAATCTTTTTATGCTAAACATAATGATACTATGGACTAGGGTACAAGTTTTTTTTGAGACTCTTTCCGAATTTTGAAATCTCATTTTCATGGGTTTATGCAATGAGATGAGGATGAAATGCATTTAGGAATAATGACTTCCAAGTAGGATTTCATACTTCATTGGGATAAATGATTCATGATTTTTCACACGGTGTAAATTTTTTAAAAATGTAGAATTTCTTTTCAAATGGAGGGTTTTGAAAACATCATGATAGATGTATTTTGAATATTGTTTGAATTTCAAATTTGAAAATTGGTATTTTTTTAAAAAAAAATTAGACATGGAAATGTTTTCTTTTGGAAAACAAGTTTGTAATAGATTATGTGATACAATTATAATTTCTAAGAATATTAGTTGATAGGGATTGAGACATACCAAATTAATTGTTTTTTTAGAAAAGGGAACCTGATTGATATTGTAGAAATAAGTTGAAAGAGGCTAGTGAGAATGTGGTTTCACATGATCCACATGTGAAGAAAAAGAAGTTCCCAAGCATTACTTAGGAATTTCAAACAATTGATTTGGCACTAAATCATGACACTCTTTTTACATTATCTTTCTCTTTTAAAAATATGCATGGAGGAAGTACAATTATCTTTCCTAGAGGATCTGAGAACTCTGGCACTATGATGAAGGGAATTGGGATGCTTATTCTCAAGGAGGGGGAACATATCAGAATTGGACCACAGAGGTAATTAACTTTCCTCAATGACCAAAGAGATTGCTTGGACTCTTTTAGTGTGGATTAATGGGCGACATTAAGAGAGAGTTTATAGAACCACCAATTGTATGCCCGAATTGAAAAAGGTAGGGACATATTCAGAACAGTTTTCATAGTGCTTATAGGTTAGGTGCTCGAGACACATATCATGCAAAAAAACACCAAATTCTCCAAGTGAATGACCACAATCTCAGCAAGGAAACAAAGAGAATAGTGCATTGACAGATTAAATTTTTGGAGATGAGAAAAAGATTGTGGATGATTAGGATGGACCCTCAAAGGTGGGAGGTACGATTATTTTGAATTATACCTTTATAAAAGTGTTCTTTGATACTAGTGGATTAGGTAACATCCTTTCTCTTGTTTGGGGATTTACTATGCTAAAAACATCATAACATGGCTTTTGTGATAAAACATCAAACTTTTATTGGTGAATGAGAATTTATAGACTTCATGTGTAGATATTATTATATAACTATTTATGGAGCTAAGATGAAGTGGGACATCATAGTGTTGGACATGGATGTTTATGATGTAAACATGGGCATGAATTGGTTGATAATATTCAAGGCACACATCGACAGTTAGAGAGGAATTGTTAGTATCATAATAGAGGATTTTGTCAACAATATCTTTAGATGAGTGAGGGTTGTAAAGAAAGGTGCGACGAGCTTGTTAAAACCATTGGTGAGAATGATATCTTATTAGTACGTAGTGTTATCATTGAAAAAAATATAAGATAATGATGAAAATTGTTTTCCAGTAGTTGTGGATCAATTTTTCAATTTCTTTCCCAAGAACTTCTTAAGGTTTCAACATATAAGTGAATAGGAGTTTACAATTGATCTCTTTCTTGGGACCAATCCAATTTCCCTAACATCTTATAGAATGGAACCAATAGAGATATGTGCGTTTAAAGTGTATTTTGAGGATCTAGAATGTATTGGTTTCAATCGACCGTGCATTTCTTGGTGAGAAACACATATCTAGTTCATGGATAGATCCTATAGAACTATTCGGTAGTGTGTTGATTATTATAAACATAACCAAGATATGATAAAGTTAATGTATTCAAAACCGTGCATTGAAAACCTCTATGAAATATTGTGTGGAGCCCAGTTGTTCTCTAAAATTGCATTGTGATTAGGATATCACTGTTTGTGATTTTGGAAGGAATATATTATGAATAAAGACCTCAGAAGTTGATATAGATACTATGAATATGTAGTCGTGCCTTTTAATGTATCAAATTCACCAGCAGTCATCATGGTTTTTGATGCCAAAATTTAGAGAAGGGCCGCATCGGGTGGATAAAAGTGAAACAAATGATTTCAGGATAAAAAGGGGGAGATCCTATGGCTCGGGAGGTAGACACACACAAGATTGGGAAGGTGCATAAATGAGGTTGTTCGGTGCACAAACGATGGCATGTCGGCCTTGCCTTCTGTTCCCACAAAACTGTCCTCCATGACGAGCCGCGCTTGGCCACGTTTCTGTGCAAAAGGCGATGTTGAACAGGAGTTCGCATACCCAACACCATTTTTTCACCAAAGGTGATGTCGAACTGGATTTTGCACACCCAAACCCATTTTCGCACTGAAGGCGACGTCGAATGACCTTTTCTGTGCCTCGCACCATTTCCTCACAGATGGCGATATCGAACGGATGTTTGTGTGCCTGACCCCCACTGCGTGCACAAGCCGATGTCTGACAGGAGTTTGAATTCCAGACACATGAACGCCCCTCTAAGGACTCTGGATATAAAAAAACCATATCCTAACCCTTCAATGAAGGGTAACCAAAGACGAATCTATGCTCTGCTACAAGAAAACCCTGTCATCTACGACCACACGAACAACCCCAGCTTCCGTGACGGTGCAAAAAATTCATGGCCTTCTTGTATGGGATGTTGGGTGATAGGTTCCTCAGGGGAAACTTTGTATGGGCCCTCTGATCCTCATGAATTTCATCTCTTCATGAAGTTATTTGAATTCAAGGGGTCCCATATTGCACCCATGTTCCCTCTACATCAGGCGTTCTTGCATGCAACCGGTCCAAACGTGTGTAAAAACTATCTGACTTGCAGACAACCCCTCGGGCTTGTGCCTCACTAGTCCAACATGCATGAAAACAGACCGTCTTTCATGAAACCCAAACATCTGGCCTTCTACACATGCCTCTTATGCACAACCTCTTCATCTTGCATGAAAACCTTGATCTTGTGCACAGACATCCTATCTTGCCCGGAACCATTCTCTTACATGATCTCCATGTGCAGCACTCAACTTAAGGAAACATTGTTGATCCTCTCTTATGCCTGACACACCTGTGTCATGCACTCTATGCATGTGTATCCCCTTAGGTTTGCACAGAGTATTTTTAAATTCCTTTGGGCGATGATTTTCATTGTGTGGATTTTCCTCAAGATTTTTCGCATAGGCACACTAACGACTACTGCATCTTTTCATAGCCATGATAACACGACCCCCCAATGGTTCGCTCCATAACACCCCCTCACCACGACATTACCGATGCCTTCCTTCATCCAAGGGTGGGCTTTATCGGTTATGTAATTCCATGGGGTGCGGAGGGCACCCACCTCATCTGAGCTGCATGACGTTAAAATGGAAATCACTAATGTTTTCAGCACATGACATTAAACCGCAAACTCGCCCTATGACTTGCACATGGGGTGCCCCCTCTTGGACATTCTCTACGCCCACTCGTCTCCATGGGAGTGAAATAATTCCACACATGGAATGACATCCTCTTTATCACAGCGGCGTCTATCCGTGGGGAATGGGGAACCACCATAGTGTAATCCCCATGCTTTCCATGCATAAGGTATCACCCCTGCTCCCCTCTTCTTGGGTGATAAATACCTCTCCCACTAGGTTTTGTCACCACTCAGGACTTCACCTTGGAGTAAGTACCAATCTCCATCTCCCTGTGTTCTGAACTGTGTGTAAGCCCCTATTCCCTCTTTGGGCCACTAACCACATGTGAGACCCACTCCACTTCCCACTGATTCTCCTTTCCTGACGTGATCGACAGGTCTTTGTTGTCTCTTGTTCCTCAGATCGAGCATGACTCACATGGGCTTAGAAAAAGCATCAACCATGACATCATATCTGGGAAACCCAGAGTGTTATCTCAAACCCTCCATGAACTACGAGGTCTTTGATCATTACCAAGGTGAGGTATATAGGAAGCACCTTTGATGTTCAAGCCCACCACCCATTGGTCCCGACCATCATCATGTCGGTTCAACAAAAACCTCTTGCACTATGAGGTCATTGATTCTTGCCAAAATGAGGTACGTAGGAAGCCTCCATGAGGTTCAAGACCAACACCCAATTTTGACCACCCTTCACGTAGGTTCACCCAGACCCACTTGAACTATGTAGTATTTGAGCCTTTCTAAGGAGAGGTACGTAGGAATCCTCCACAAGGTTCAAGCACACCATCTATCTGGGCCTCAGGTCTTTCTTCATATCAGTTTACCCCTGTCCTGCATGACGATTGACTGTGATCCTCAATTAGAAGTAAGCCTTTGTTTCCCCAATCTGTGTCAAGTCATCGCACCCACCCGAACTACGTGGAATTTGATCCTTCCCAAGGCCAATTACATAGGACACCTCCCTGATGTTCAATCCCAACAATAATTGGACCCTAGTTCCTCCTCATGTCGGTTCACCAACCCCAATCCCACAAGACTTTTGCGGGGTTGATCCTTTTCTCTTAGATAAGATTCGTAGGAAGCCTTCCTGAGGTTCAACCCCATATAGGGATAAGCCGGTGCGACCTCGTCCAGAGGTAATCCATTGTGACCCCATCTGACGGTAATCCATTGTGACTCTATCTAGAGGTAAGACACTATAATCTACTATCTGGTGGTAAGCTGTTGAAATCCCCAATCAATGTTAAGCTATCATCAGATTAACTATGAGGATTTTGAATCTCTGCCATTGGGATACATAAGAGGTCTCTTCAAGACTAAATCCCTACATCACTGTCGTCCTTGAGATGACTCCATATTAATATCCATCAACTCTATTAAACCTTCCATCATCCATCTAGATTCTTACCCAGGCTGCCACATCCTGGTGGGATCATACCACCTCATTACCCATTCCCCTAAACAACAATCGGGTAGCTAACCACACATTGGACCCAACATCAGTGTTCCCTCTAGAGGTTGCACCCATATAATCCACTCTAATCAGTGTTCTGATCAGTCCGATCCATCTCTGCTGGATGTTAAACCTACGGCATACCCTGAGTTAAGCATGGAAAGTTGAGTAAAACCTCAGATACATACCCATGGCATAAAATTCCCCAAATTCGACATGGGATGCCTCTGGCTTTCACAGCCTTGAGAAGCCCTATAATAATGGGAAGAACCCCAGAAGCGCCATTTTCTCAGTGTCTAGACACGCCAGTGATGTCCAGCATAGCTACTTCCCTGAACGAGTGTTTCTTCTCTGATCGAACCCTTTGGAATGTCCTGACAGAAGAAGTGTAATTTACTAAGGTCCATGAAGATATGGAACCATGAAGAGTTTCACGAACAACGTCTTAAATCTATAAAGGAGACCTGGACTAGGTGATGAGTTCTGAGTAAGAATCCACAAACAGAAGAACTGACATCCCATCATCCTGTTTCGATCAAGGATAAAATGTCCCTGAAAAATGAACGGATACCACCTTCTTTTTAAAAGTAGCTATACGGGGCAACAAAACAGTGCTGATGTCCCCCTACAAGATGGACGCATTCACCCCGGACAAAGCATGAGAAAATTTTTTTTTGAACCCAACGTGAAGGTCTTCTCCTCAACATGGAGACTAGTAGGGTTCGAGGCATCAATGGATTAGCATGTCACCGTATCCTGTTATCTGGTGTTGGGTCCCACCAAGAAAATAGTTGGCCTATAATGAAACTCACTAGATGTTTGGGTAGTAGAGCATTGGACATACCAATCTGCGACATTGTCAGCATGGACCCCTCTTACCTATCTTGGAAGACAAGATGCTACTGGGGCACTGGCCATTAATTCCTTTTTGTTTCATCACTAATGAGTTAATATCCCTGCTTTCTGGAACCAAGTTATTGCACCCAGAACTCGATCACTACCCGCCCACCAACGTAGGGGAAGGGGCAGTACCAGGGCGTAAGTCCTGCATAGTTCCACCTCTTCTGTGACTATCTCAGCAGCCACGACCATGGGGAACACATGCTATATCTCCTCGTCGAAGGTTGTTCATCAGCGGGTGATCAATGACCCAATATTCCATTTCGAAGAGGAGGGTATCATCCCCATGAGATATATGGCCCGCCTGGATTTACAGACATTTGTGCCTCATCATCAATGCCTCTACTGAGGGCCACGTAGTGATCCACTACTCCACAGTCCAACATATAATTGTTTCAGAAGACTCTCCCAGCAACATCTCGATGACTCCCTACCCTATGCCGGTGAGGTAGGGGATACTCGGGTTATCCCATCTAGGATCCCATCCTGGGGGGTCCCACCAGGCTACGTCAGTGTTTCCACCCATGCTTAATTGCCGAGGAGCAGGTAATCTATGTACGTACACCACTGGTTGTAGTCCGTCTAACCATTTGCCTACATCGAGCGCAAACTAAAGAGGAAGTTCCCCAAGGGGAGTCAACATCTATGGCTACTATGGACCAATACACCGCTGAGGCATATCACCAACTCCCTGTATATGCTGAGTAGGGACATTCATATGCCCAACCTAGATTGAGGCCCCAACCACCCCATGGTAGGCTGGGTCGACTTTATTGGTCACCATCAAAGGTAGTGGCAGCCGAGGACTAACCTATAGTGATGCCACACAGTACAGTGGTTCTCCCCATAACACTACCATGGGGAAAACATGCCTTCCCTTCATCTGAGATCATTATGGAGGTCCCCCCATGCCACCATTAATCCAAATGAGGACCCTCCCCACAATGGAGATGCTTAGTATAGATTTCTCTCCCATGACCACTACCCTAAATATGTAGTAATTCCTCCCACCATGGACCGTTGGTATGAGGACGTTGCACATATGGTCGCTCTCCAATGTGGGGACCCTCCCCATGTCCTCATAACATCTGGAGATGGTAATCATCTCCCCATAAATAAGAGGAGTGAGGGCCGACATCACTTCACCAGTGCCCATCACAGAGATCCTACTCGTGTTCAGCTCGACCAGTACAAGGACCCTCCTCATACAGATGTCACCAGGGGAAACACCCATGGAGGTCCTCCACATGCTGTTATCAGTCCCGACAGAGGTCTTCCCTGCTCCAGCACTTCCCGCAGAGGCCCTCCCCATTTCCCCTTTGATATCTATCTTGATGATCCTCACACCCCGACTTACTTAGGTGGAAACCCTCTCCACTCCACCACCAGTATGGATGAAGGACCTCCTTGTTCCAGAAATCTACCCAGTTCTGAAGAGCCATCCAGTTTCATGATGAAGGTTCATCGCAACCATAAGAAGAATTCTAGGAAGGTTCGGATATAGCTCAAACCATTCCTCTTCTTTGACTCTGAAGCAGAGTACAACTCAGTGTGGGAACCCTCGGCTCACTCCTCTGAGTCCAGGTCTGGGGTAGGAATGAGGGACATTATCCTAGTACTCCCAGAATATTAGGTCCATCAGATTCCCTCCTCCCTCCATAGTTATATCCTGGAGGAAGAATATTTGGAAACCCCGCATGTTACTGTCATGCAATCACCATCATCGTCCCCAGAATCACTCTCTACCTTGACTAGAGATCATGAAGAGATATTTTGGGGACCAATGGTGGGTGAGAAACAACACAACTCCCCGCCAGTAGCCCCGGCCCATATGCCAGGAACTACGGCTGTCAGCCCATCCTATCACGATGTGGTGGATCAGTCGCTACACTCTTCGGAGGAAAGCCCAATATGTGGCAGTTTTTTGGATCGCTCTCCGTAATCTCCACTGGTCAGCCTACAATCTGAACGGTCTACTTCAGTACCTCTACCAGTTCCCCAGCAGCCTCCTATTGGTGATTCAGTTAATGAAGGGCCAGAACCTAAATTCGATCCATGGAGCTTATGAAATATCTTCGTAGCTAACCACTTCACTAAGATGTGTTGGCCCATGGTAGCACCAAATTTCTGCGCACTGGAATCCCTCACCCCAGAGGATGATGAGTGTTATTGTCAAGCCCTTTGAGAGATTGAATTTCTCCTTCATCATCAGTGAGTATTTTAATCCATGTTCATTTTGAATACATTGGAAAACAATGTCGTCAAGTTGATTTTAAAGCAGTCCATGTGGTCCAGCACCCCAAGTCACTAGGTCACCATAGTGGCCTCAAATAGCAAAGCATTCAGAGTTTCAAGGTACTCCACAAGATTATCAAGGAGGCCTCCCCCACCTATAGGTCTATGGCTGGGGGAAATATGTTACCCTCTTCGTCAGTCCTATTCGGCGGAAACCCGACGTGCTAGGTGACATTGAGGAAATTCCCCCAGGTAGAGTCGCAGTCAACATGGACACCCTATCATAATTGGAAAATTAACTTGTGCTCCAAGATTGGGACCTCCCTCCTGATGGTGTTCCATAGCTACTGGACCCCTCGGGGAGGGTTACTCGTCAACACAGGTGCCTACTGGGTCTCTCTATGCCCACCAATGAATTAGTACATATTTGAAATCACAGTATGGATAAAGACCATCTTAGAGGAACCAAACCCTCAGACCTATCTGGCATAGTGCATAAGATGCAGGAAGACCCCGAAAAAGTCACATTGCCTCAACAACTTTCCGAATATAAGAAGTTGGTCGATGGCCTCATGGATAAACAGGCTACAAAGAGACAACAAGACTACAACAATCCTAGGCCACGATAGTAGGGGTAGGAACAAATTCCCCTCATCGAGCTACCTCCAGGAGACACTGACCATCCTGCCCCTGGGGACATGTTTGAAGCTGGAACTTACTGCAATAGGGTGTCTTATGTCTCACTAAACCCTCCGGAATGATGTGAAAATCTAGGGGACCCATATGGTGTTCCCCCAGCTTCCCCAAGGGTGGTACCACCAGTCGCTCCCAGATCCGCTGGGCCTGCTTACCATGTTGTAGAACCCGCCAATGCACTCGTGGTTAGGGACCCCCATCAAGACAGGGACCCTCGCCCAAATGATCCAATAGTGGCACCCATGGACGACCTTTGGGCATTTGAAATGTGATCAGTGGAACTCCCAGCTGATGGAAAGACATGTCCGGCATGGGTGGATGATATTACCACACCCCCAGGATTCAGAAATCCCACATTCTCCCCCCTTTAATAGGATAGGAGACCCACCACAGCACTTGGCCCACATTACCTCAAGGTGTGGCCCCTTGTTGGGAACTCTAGCACAGTAGGAAGCCACCAAACTCCGGTGTTTTGTACAGACATTGGAAGGCCCTGCATTTTTTAGGTATAGCCAGATCCCCATCAGATCTATGATCAGATCAGAGGACCACTTTATCAAATTACTCTACCAATTCAGCTCCACCACGGAGAAAACAAGCATCATGGACCTCTTCAAGTTCATGAAGAGTCTTGATGAGAGCGTCGCCGACTTTGCCTCCGGGTGGAAATGACTCATGTATTCCCACTACATGCCACTAACTCAAAAGAAATTACTGGCGATTTGTGTGGGAAATATTAATACGGAACTGGTCCTCTCTCTGATCGCCCAAAACTATACAAGGGGTTTCAAGACTTCTATGATAAGTCCTAGTGCTTAGAGGAATCCTTATAGTAGGCTAAGCAGGCACATATATTTCCTCCCACAATCCCTATGAGAAGGGCCTCTAGGGCTGAGACCACTGCAGTGGCCCAAATAGAGACCCCCAGGCTATTAGAGTTGTTGCTATTGGAGTCACATTTTCAACTTCGCCAAGGCCTGCCACCACAAGCGCAACCTCTAGCCCAGCAGCGACCGCATCTAAATCTGCAGGTGCCCCCGCAAAATGCGCCACAACTTCCTAGGCAAGATAACTATGTTCCACCTCCTCGATAGGCTCTTCTATCCCCCTGTCAAAGTCAGGCTCCTTGGGATTCCATTCCAGATAAGATAAACCATACCTAATTATTCAATATGACACAGATCCCTAGTTACTTATATAGTGCCTTGGAATAAGAGATTGTGAATTTGCATCAATGTAGAATACAGGAAGGGTAAAACCTTAATGATCACCCTAATTACTTCCCATATCACCAGATCATGGGAAAAACTCTGAAAAGGTGTTATTTGTTCAACGACTGGCCCCAAAACCATGTAAACAACAACATACTCAGGCTGGGCCCAGCCTCGGCGCAGGTATCATGCGTCTGTGTGAGGAAAGACAATAGCAGCGACAGTGATGTCAAGTAGAATCAGGTTTCCAGTCATGGATCCCATAATTTGGATGACTCGATGGATCAAAAAATGTCTCTTATTCCCAAGGTTTCATTCGGGCATGCTTGAATCATCCAGAACCTTCAGATGCTGCAGCCACCACTTCTGCATCATCATCTCAGTCAGCCTCTTCCTAGAAGAGAAAATAATGATGATGCAAGGGAAATAATATTCCCCTGCTGATGCCATCATCGTCTCACACTCTTGGTTACTTCATGCCTACGGAGATGGTGATACCTCCTAGAATCCATCTAGTAGTGGACGAATCTTCAAATGACATTCAAGGGTACGCCTCGATTAACACTGTAGAGCTGGTAAATCCCTACAAGATTCCTAACAATGAGGAGTGCCATGAAGATCTACCAAACGTCCCCAGATGACACCAATTTAGGTGGAGCCGCAGCCATATGGGTCGTGAACCACATCTGTTGGAACTTATTGACTGGTCGTGCATGCCACTGAGACCGGAAAGCTGGCCCATCGTAGAGCTCAGCACACGTCGCCTCCCCATTTGAGGTCATTAGGCCCGCCTCAACCACCGTTTGTGCTACGCGATAGGGCAGAGCCACCTCGACCATGACGTGACCACCCACTCCCTTCTATAATATGGTTTCAGTCATCCGACCCTCATCTGGTAGCCACACCGCAGGCTTCGACTATTGAGAAGCAGGATATGCCTAGCACGAGTCAGCCACTGGTCCAGCCAACAGGGATTGCCAAGCCTCCAATCACCGAGCGACCTCATGCAAGAATAAGTTCACTCTAGGCACATAAGTACAATGTTCTTAATAATATTTCCAGTATCCAATCATGTCTTTCCATCCATGAGCTCCTTCTCCTGTTGTCAGATATGCGAGTGGACCTTGCTGAAGCTTTAAGAAGCCCACTTTAGTTTGAGACAGAGGTAGCAGCTGCTGAGGCCTTTCACGATGAGGCAATCGAGAATGCTGCCTGCCAATACATTATCTCATTCCCTGGAGATGATGAAGGCTCCCCCATAAAGGGGAACATTCACCCACTGTACATTATCGGCTAGTTCAATGGTGTGGAGGTTCACCGTTGTCTTGTTGACACCGACTCCAGGATTAAATGAATCTCGACATGGGCCTTGCCTAAGCTAGGGTTATCCAAAGTTGACATGAGTCCCTTCTAATTAAGAATCCATGTTTATGATAGGACAAAACAGACATTGGTTGGTAATACATGCTTGAATACCAAGTTTGGTGGCCTAGTTGCTAGTACTGAATTTATGGTAGTCTCCTAGGACACCACCTACAATGCGTTGATGGGAAGGTCATGCCTCCAATTGGATGATGTGGTTCCCTCATCACATCACCAGTGCCTCAAGTACTCCCTTAATGGTTGAGTGGGCATGATTCAAGGTGAAACATCGGCCTTTGCTTCTTTTGTGGTCTGCTATCTAGAAGCCAACTACAACAAGAGAAACAACAGGAATATTCAGACGAATGAGGTTGATCATGCCACAGTTGTGACTGACCCGTGGATAGATCTAGATGATGCCTACGTCTATTGAATCCACCGATTGGAGGATACAATCCTATACATGGGACAATGCTTCATTGTGTCTGGGGTGAGGGGGAACACATTCCCAAGTCTACATGATGGTGGAAAATCACTTTGTACTCCTATACAAATTAGTCTAAGGTGATCTCAGAGAATCCTACCCCTATAAGGTATCGGGATTTCTACCCCATGGAAATGAAAATACATCACATGTGCCAATTTCTTCGGGATTTAATTAACCGTCTCAAGCCAACGTGCCCTTATTGCTTTGAGATCGTCAAGCATGGCCCCTTGGCCCAAAGTCCAGATGGGATCAGATCGAAAGCCTTGATCTCTATGGTTGTGGAAGCACATCCCACCAAGTATTCCCCCTCCACAGGTGAAAAATAAGATTTAGAGAATTCCCCCTACCTTTTAAGAGGGAGTCTCTTCCACAATTGATGAGTTGGTACAAGTGAACCTCGGTGGCAAGGTAGACCCAAGACCGACATTGATCAGTGATTCCATGTTCTTCGAGGAGAAATAAGAGTACCTAGACTTCCTAAAACAACAAAGTGATGTGTTCGCCTAGAGTTATGATGATATTCTAGGACTAGATCCTCAGGTAGTCGTCCACCTCCTTGGTCTCCCTGAAAAACATTACATGGTCAAGAATCCTCCCAGAAAGACGCAACCATCTCACTGTCTCATGGTAGTGGCAGAAGTTGATAAGCTCATCGAAGCCAATTTCATTAAGGAGGTCCAGTACCCCAAATGTCTAGCCAACATTTTGCCGGTCAGGAAGAAGAACGGGAAGATCAGAGTCTACATCGTCTTTTGGGATCTTAATTGGAACTCGCTAAAGGATGATATTCCCCTTCCTATGATGGAATTGTTTATCGATGCTACAGCTGGGTTCGAAGCCCTTTATTTAATGGATGGGTATTTCGAATATAATCAGATCCAGATCGCCCCCAAGAATGAATAGTAAATTGCCGTCAGGGCTTCAAAAGGTTATTTTTTACCAATTAATTCCCTTCAGCTTAATGAATTCAGGGGACACCAATCAGCGGGCCTTGCGTCGCATATTCAATACAATCCTAGGGACATTAGTGGAATGCTATGTGGATGATCTAGTGGTTAAATCTCACCAACGCCAGGACCATCTCAAGGAACTTGAGAATGTGTTTAGCTACTTCCGTCCTCGCTATCTGATGATGAACCCATTGAAATGTGCCTTCAGGGCCACCTTTGGGAAGTTCCTCAGCTTTGTTGTCAGATACAGGGGTATCGAGATTGACCCTAAGATGATCTTGGACATCTACTAGATGTCTCCGCTAGCAACATTTGGGTACTTCGGGGTTTCCAAGTCCTCTAATCCTACAATTGTTGATTCATTGCGGATATAGACGAAAAGTGTAATCCTTTTTCTCGGCTCATGAAGAAAGTCACTACTTACGAATTGGATGAAGTGTGCCAGATGTCATTGGTGGAAATCAAGTAGTATATTCTCCATGCTCTGGTCTAGATGTTGCACAACTCTGGAAAACCACTAGTACTTTATGTGACTGAGTAAGAGTGATTTCTTGGTGCCCTTCTCGCCCAGAAGAAGAATTAGGGGATCAAGAACAGCTTTTACTATCTCAGCCATGTCCTCCTTGATACGGAGACCAAATAATCCCCCATCAATAAAAGTGGCCTTGTGCTTGTACTCACAGTACAGAAGTTGAGACATTACCAACAGCACCACAAGGTACAACTAGTGTCCTGAGTTGAGCCACTATTGTATATCCTAAGCCGTCCTATGACGAAAAGCTGCCTAGCATAGTGGGAAGTAACTCTCCAGTAGTTTGACATCATGATTGTCCCTCATAAGGCTATTACGGGGAAAGCATTGGAAAATTTCATTACTGCCCATCCAACCACCGTAGACCAGTATCTGGACCTTGATTTTCCTGATGAGGCAATCCTCTTAGTAGATCATGCCATCTCGTGTGTGGGACATGAATTTCGATGGTGCTTCCCTGATTACCACTAGTATAAGGCTTAATGACCCCATACTCAATAGAGTGGGGTTGGGTATCATCTTCATTACCCAGACACAAGACATTTTGTCATACTCATTCCTACTATCAGAAGGCTGCACCAATAATGAGGCAGAGTATCCGGCTCTCATCACTGGCCTTGAACTAGACCATGAGATTGATGTGCCCAATCTACATGTGAAAGGGGATTCTGAAATAGTCATCAAACTGATCAATGGTGACTATATTTTCAGGAAGCTAGAGCTCATACCATTTTTGGAGGGCAATCTCTAGCTAATAGAACAGTTACCATCACTCCCGGAAGTTACTCATGTCCATCTATCTCAGAATGGTTGAGCTGATGGCCTGGCCGGCCTAGCTCCATCATTTGAAAAGCCTAAGCAAGATGCCCTGATTATCCATGGGGAACATCGAAGAGTCATTTCTATCTTAATTGTAGATGACAATGACATCCCACATGTAATCCATAATAACACTGGATCCACCACATCAGGACCCCCTGGTCCACTGAATGTGGTTATTGAAATAGCTCCCGATGGGATGATACCTTTGGTTGAATTCCTCTAACACTGTTATCTCCCGGTGGATAGGGCCAAGAGAAATCGAATATAATTCCATGCACTATAGTTTACCCTCTTGAGTGGTCCCAGTCTTGAGCAGATCCTCTACAAGAAGGGGTTCAAGGGTGTTCTCCCCCATTTCATAGAAAGAGTCTAGATTTCTCAGGACATGCAGGATGTTCTTGCCGGTTTTTGGGGTGCCCACCCGACTGGGCCAAAGCTATCCCATCAGATCTAAAGACTGGGGTAAATTTATCCATCCATGATCCATGACAGTATCAAGTTCAACAAAACATGCAATGCATGTCGGGTTATTACTATCTTCAGGCATCGGCCATTGGAGCCTCTCCACACTACCAAGTACTCTTGGTCCTTTATAGTCTAGGGAATGTATGTCGTGGGACCATATCCGCAAATGGCAGCATGCCAATTTTGGTTCATCTTGACCGCTACAGATTTAGTTTCCATGTGGGAAGAGAAAGTTTCACTCAAGGAGGCCAAGGCCCATTCTATCATTGACTTTGTGAGCTCCAATATCATCTACTAGTTTGGAGTCCCTCATGTTGTCCTCACTGATAATGATACCATCTTATGGTTATCCAAGTTGAAGAAATTGTATTCCAAGTAAAACATCTATTCTAACCATACCTCCCACAACCACGCATACGAAAATTGGAAAATCGAGGTTTTCAACAAGACCCTATCTAAATTTTTGCATAAAATGGTTGGTCAGAACATGAAAAGATGGCTGGACAAGCTCCCCAATGCCATCTGGGCTTATCGAACATCAACTTCTAATTCCACCAAGGTGACTCCATATTCCCTGGTATACAGAACTAAGATCTTCCTACCTATAGAGATTTATTTGCCTTCATTACACACATCGTTCTATGATTAGAATGCTCCAGATAATGTAGCTAAAATTCGTCTAGCCATGTTAGAAGCACTTGATGAAAATAGGCTTTGTTCCCTATACAACCTAGAAAGACATCAAAATAAGATAGCTAAAGACTTCAACAAAAAGGCTCGCATTCACCCCTTCTTGAAGGGAGACTTGGTGCTAGCCCTCCAGACGCCAATGATACATGACAGGAAAACACCCAAGTTGGAGACCAAATGGGAAGGACTATTCAATGTACACCAGGTTTACCCCAATGATGCGTACTCATTAGTAACCATGGATGGTTAGAATATAACTCCCTCCACCAAGGCCATGTTCCTTAAGAAATACATTTCTTGAGCCATCTAGTCTTGCATTACCCTAAACTACTAGGTCCCACATGACCATAAACTATATTGTCCTGCATGACCTTAATCTGGTTGGTCCCGCATGACCCTAAAATGCATGATGGGCTTGCATGACCTTAAACTGCAGGATCCTACATGAACTCAAACTATGAATTGTCATGCATGACGTTAAAATAAATCTCAAGAACTATGTACGGCTTAATTCCCATTCCCATGGGATAAGTAGGAACACTCAAACCCCTCATCTTGAGTCTGGCCTCAATTTCCTCTTTGGTTATCCCCTCCTGGGAATTGTTATTTTGGGGGATCACACATGGCATCATGTAGGCTTTCTAGGCCCCACCCATTTTAGGGTTATGATGATTGCACCATGTTCCCTTTTCTGTTCTTCTAATCCTCACATGTCCTTACCCCATGACGCAAAACTACATGTCTTTTTCAGAACTATGTGTGGCATGATTCCCATCCTCATGAGATAGGAAGGACCACCCGAACATTTCATCTGTAGGCCCATCCCAAAAAAATCGATACATTCCATTGGGACGAAACACAAGGTGTGACATAGGACTTTTCCTTCATTCACATCAAGTGCTTTAGAACCATACCATGTATCTTCCTCCCCTTAGGATCTATATCTCTTCTCTAGTCCAAATTCATTTGAAATTTCATGGGTGCATTCATGTTTTAAACACCATGCCATTTGGGTTTCCATTATCTTTCACACTTGAAGGGACCCCCAAATCGCATGGATGTTAGGCCTAATGGCTCTCCTACCATTATGGACCAACATCCCCAAGGATTTGAAACAAAAAATTGATAGAAGTATCATATTGCAAATATGGTCATCGGTTGATTCCTTTTTGTTCTTCCCATTTATGTCTACATAATATAGATGTTGTATTCCCAACCTGGTCAAAATCTATCCTTTTTCATTATCACCACCCTCGTGGATCTCAAACATTGAGTGTGTTGGTTCATCCTACCCACTATGTCTTCGAGTTGTGATTTCATTCGGGTGATGCCAGCTATCAGACCCTTATATGATAGGGAATGCTGAATATGTATCCTTGTTTCCCACCCTGAGCACTACTCACGTGGGCTTAGGAGTTGTGATGAGGTGGTAACCGCATAGGTGGTCATATGGCTACAGTTGGTCGAGATGCCCATCCTCAGGTCCTTTGACCCATTTAGGCCCCTAGCCCAAGTTCTCATTCAGGATTGTGTGATGTGCCATAGACTCATGTCCACATTCACATCGGGCTATTTCTCCATGCCACACATATTCCCATAATATATCCCTCCCTTCATTTATCATCTTCCCCGCCAGTAGGGGCCCTGTCAGGCTTCGCAAGTCCAATCATTTTGGCTTATGTCACCCTCAATATACAGAAGGGACCCAAATGGAATGGATTCTTGGCTCGAGTGCTCTACTACTGTTATGATCTAACACACTCAAGGATTATGAACGACATGTTGATATAAGTCTTGTGTTGTGAATATGGTTATCAATTGACTCCCAATAATTCACACCCCTTCTGGTCACACAAGGGTAGATACTGTGTTGTGAACCTTGTCAACAGTTTTCCTCCATCATCGTTGTCACTTTGTGGTCTTCCATAATCACGATACTTTGCCCTCTCGGACAAACACAGTTGACATTGAACATGGAATATGTGGTTCGAGCTATTTGACCCTAAAATATGATCACTATCATCCTCACTGCAAGATGTTAAACTGGAAGCTGGTCGTGACATTCCGTCCATGGCCCAGCCTTAGGCCCCTGGCCTTTACGGGACCTTGGCTCAAGTTCTCACTAATGGTTGTACGATTTGGTGCAGGATTATGTCCTCATTCACATCGGGTTACTCACTAGGCCATACACACCCCTGGGTGAGATACCTTACCCCTACTTTAGTCCTCACAACAAGACATTAAACTGAAAAATGGTCGAGACATTCCATCTCAGGCCTAGCCTTATGCCCCTTGGAATTTTCGGGCCCCGAACCAAGTTCTCACTTAGGTTTGTATGGTATATAATCATGTTTTTATTCACATCGGGTTACTCAACGTTCTGTACATGCCCCTCATTGGTGTATTTGTCCCTCATTTGCATCATCCCTCATCAGAAACTACGTGTGGCTTGATTCCCAACCTAATGTGTTATGTAGGACTGCTCGAATGTCTAGACTTTGGGTACATCCCCATCTCTTAGATATATCCTTTCCATGATAGGGATATACAGTGTGGTGTCGGCTTATGTCCTAATTCACATTGGGTTTGTAACAACCACTCTTTCTCCTAATTGTTCTCCATCTCTATATTCTATACTAATATTTCCAAGTTGGTTGCTCTCATGTTGATCTACTCGACCCTCTATAGAAATTCACCAATTGACCCATGAGTACTCTGGTCCAGAACCCGGTGTGTCAGATTCTACACGGACATGCTTTTTCCCATTTTTCAGGCTTCGTGTTCCCCATCATTTGTGTTTTCATAATCATTCACACTCAAAGGGACCCCCAATTGAATTGGATGCTCAGCCTAAGAGATCTCCAACCATTACGAGCCAACTTACTCGAGGGTTTCAGACAATAAATTGATACATGTTCTGCATTGTGAATACGGTCAGCGGTCGATGCACATTTGTTGCCTCGTTTCAAGCCACACGATATGGATTAAGTGTTTCGAACACAGTAAATAGTTATTCTCTATCATCCCACCATCCCCTTCAATAATTGAATGTTGGTTACATGATTCACATTATTTTCCTCCCCATCATTTCCAAAAAGAATTTTGACACTCCTATATTTATCCATCAGTGCACATTTTCACAATTGGGGGACTAAAGTTGTGGTAAAGGCATCATTTGGGGCTCTGCACCGACTTCTTGTCGGTGTGCATTCCATGTATTGTAAAAAACCTCTTCCGCCCTTATTTCCTACACCAATTTTGACTCACATGGGCTTAGGGATCAGGTTTAGGTCCGCACTTACTTGGAAGGATTCCTCTCCTCTGTGTTCTGAGATCTAAGACCATAAACTAAGATCCCTTTTAGAACAACATATTGCTTGATTTCCATTTCAATGGGATGTGTAGGAATTCCTAGACATCATGTCTTAGGGTCCAGCTCGAGTTCCAGCAAATTGTCTCTTTTGTTAAACCTTCGGGTCTTTAACTCTTATGAGACTGCGTGGTGTGGTATGGGCTTATGTCCTAATTCTTGTAGGGTTTTCATTAGCCGCACCACGTACGACACCTTTTAGGAGTTATCCCCCATTAATTCATGTCCCTCATGAGATTGTCCCGCAAGACGCTAAAAGAAACTTTCAACAACTATGTGTGGCATGATTCTCATTCCCATGTGATACGTAAGAACACTCGAACATCTCATCTTCAGGTCCAGCTCAACTAGGGGCTAACTTCTCCTGCTGCATATTCTATAACCTTTTCTAGCCCCTTAGCCTGAGGTTTTTTTCTTGGAATTGTGCGTGGTGTGGTGTGGACCTCTTATTCATTCACATCGGATATAATTTATCGCATTGTGCACATCCCTCCTTTTGCCACGTCTCTAATACGTTATGTCGCACGACGTTAAATTACATGGTTGGTCCCATCACATGAACCTAAATTATGACAATACCATCCTGGTTGCACGATGAAAAATGGTGCTGCATTGTGGTGTCCTCACTCAGGGGACATCATGTATGGTATCGGTCAAACACCATACCATTTTTCAATGCCTTCATTTTGATTTATTCTTGTTGCGATGCCTAGATTTTCTATTCTAGGTCCATCATCTCACAAAAAATACTCACACATCCATTCACCCTAAAGGACAAACATGACCTATCAAATGCCACTTCATTTAGTGCGAGGGCCTGAATTGCACGCCCCTTTTTTCTTTTGAATGGGTACCTTACCGTGTCTTCTCCAAGAACTATGTATGACTTGATTCCCAACCTCATGCGATACATAGGAATGCCCAAGCATCATGCCTTTGGGTCTAACAACAAGAATCAAAAATCATGTTTTCCTCTTTTTTGGCCCCTTGGTAAAAATTCTTTTGGGGAACCCTTCACCTGTTACTTCACCCGGAACATGTCCAAGATGCCCCACGACATTGATGAGATGCACCCGAATCCTCACCAGAGAAGTCCTATCTGAGAATAGGAATGATCCATTATCAAACAGGTACGCCCACCTATTGTGTCTCCACCATAGTGGAATAATTTCATGAGTGTTGGACTCTATCAGAACAACCTCTCACTCCACACTCCACATTTTTAAGTGCCCATTATTCAGACCCGTGTTCCCTTTCACATCTTAATGAACCCCCTAATAGTATAGTTTATCGAACTATTGCTCGCCTACTGTCCTGGGACAACGACTTGGAAGACCAATGGATGGCATTCTGTGTCTGGTCCCATGTTTTGAACATGGTCAGCGGTCGACCCACGTTTGTTGTCCCCAAATTAGGCTAATAAAATATGGATATTGTGTTTTGAACACAGTCAACTACTATCCTTTATTGTCATGCCACCCCCTCCCCCATAGAATTAAATATCTGGTGTGTTGTGATTGACACATTCCACTCCCTTATGTTCAGGTTGATTTAAAACTCACTGGGAATTACTTCGTTCGTGCACTAGATAAAATTAGGAAGATGAAACATCGATCATTCTGAGGTCCTCGTACCCTAATTGGTCATCTCCCTTCTCTTCCCGAGAATCCGGATTGGTTGTTCGAACCACTGGTGCCTAATGCTTGGTTGGCACTCCTACATTCAAATGAAGTAATAATGCTAGCATCCCTTGTTTCTCACACTAGGTACAACCATCATGAGCTTACGAATGGATTTCTATTTATCATAACAGTGTGGTTGAATACATTAATCCAAAAAAACATGTAAATAATTCTATCCATACATATAGTTCATAACAAGAGGTATTACAAAGGAATGTGTTTATGAGTTCAATCAAAATAGGGCCCATAGGTATCAACATCTTGGATAAATCACTCTAGCGCCACTACCTTTTGGCTTGTGGCCTCTATGATTGCATGTCACACCCTGAGATCCTTCTCTTCATCAATAGACACATGGCGCAGTTCACTAAACCTAGCATGTGATTGCGTCTATTCAGTTTAGAGTGCAGTCATTTGGTGACCCACTTCCTATAGCTGCTCTTGGGAATCCGCTAGCTAGGCCCTCAATTGCTCAACAATCTCAGAATAGTTTTCAATGAATACTTCGTTTTCTTTTCCCTCCTCATAAAGGTTCCAGACCTCTTGTTCCACCTTTTGGAATGCTTTGGTAGTCGCCGACTCTCTCTGACAACGGGCGATGTCAATGTGTCGGCTGCTCTCATGTAGCTTCTCTGCCTTGTAGTCACAAACTATTGAATGAAGACGGTGATCATCCAACCCTCAAGCACAAAGAATTCACATCCATGTGTGGAGAAATCCCATATGTTTTATCCATTCCATATGAGGCTGACTGAGAAAGCTCTTGATACACTTATACCCTTTTCACCACGTCATACGGCTCTCATCGTCCACCTTTAAATCAGAATCATCTATCTCCTCAGGATCTGCGTGCCGATAGTCGAGGAAAGTAGTGAGGAGTTCATCAGTAGGGTACTCTTCGGGGACCTCCAACCTGTCAGCATCTTCACTCTTGTCGGGCTAGAGTTCCACCCCAGCAACATTACCATCCCTCATTGCGATCTCTAGCTCGTCGAGTGTCGGGGTAGGGTCAATTGGAATATTTGTTTCTATAAAGGCCGATGCGGTAACTACCCATCCTGCTCCTACAGATCTTTCAAACTCGACGGTTTTTTATGCCTCCAACCTTGGGATCACATCATTAGGAATATGTTTCATGATTAGACAAATTATTCAGAAAAAACATAAATCCAATGACAAAAGACTTATAGGATCCATGTGCAGGGGTGCCCAATGCATGTGTCATGGTAGGGCCCCTACCATGGGAGAGACTTCGATGCTTGTCAACTTGATCACTGACATCATCTCCTCTTAGAAAATGGCAATGGGAGGGGTCTCTCCTTCTGGATCATTATCACCTAATACAGCTAATATTAGTGCCTCACTACTCCTGGTCCTGAAGAATACCCCTGAGGTTGCTCCCTGTCTCCATAGGCGTACCCACCCAGTGGGGAAGGCTTCCAGGAGACCCCCACCCATGTGTTCTTGCATAGGACAAGTTTTGGATGATAAATCGAGACTATGAAAAGATGAAGGCTGATATATAGTTTAAACCATACCTCAAACTGCTCTGCCAGTTCTACATCAAAGCCAACAATTTCTCCACTCTCCTGGAAACTCTAATGGTGAGCTGGAACTTCGGAGGACCCCTCATCACCAAGACCCTCAGCTTGGTCCTCTTCCTCAGTTACTTCTTCTACTTCTTCTTCTCCTTCTTCTTATTCTTCTACTTCTTCTGCTCAACAATTTCATCCTCGGAAGGCACCCTATCTGGGCCATGCTCTTGGCCAAGCACTACTTTCACAAGGAGATGTGGTTCTTCAAAACACCCCCGCTGGAAACCATAATTGTCCATCATTTTCAGGTATGCATGTCGATGATGAATGTTTACTCTATCCAATATCCAGATTCACCCAATGTCTAGTATGTCGAGCCCAGTGGGTAACATCCTCTACCATAACTCTTTGGTGGACATGGATTTTCACATCGTTCTCCAAACAGACCATAGAGTAGTGAAGATAGCATCGGTGGGTGACTTCAGAAGGTACCTTAGTTGCTTTCCTGGGAGTTCCCAAGTCGGTCCTCGGGATCTTACATGAGACAAACCTTCCCCATAGGGTAGGGGTACGCTCTCGGTCTGTGCTTCCCCAACTGATGAAGTATCATCCTACTCCACGCTAGCTTCCCGACCGGTTCTTTGCCTCAATTCCCCCGCAGCACCTCGCCTAACTTCTTGCTCTTCAGGCTCTGCACTAGTTGCCTTGATTTTCAGAATGCATTTCCAAATAATTGCCTCAGGGGTAGGTTCTCGTCCTTTGTTCATCATACTCTATTGATAGAATGACATTGACATTGGTGGGGGGGGAGAGTTATGATTTCACACTAGCCAGTCGTCGTGAATATAAGCCTCAACTGGAGGAAATTCCGGTATGCCACTCTTCCCAATCCTCTGTATATACTTTTTTGGGAACCATTTGCATGCGCCCGAACTACCTGGGGTACCTGGTCGGCATAGATTGTCCGCTAAAGATATTTCCATCAATTTGGGCTAAAGGAATGCCACCCTAGTTGCTTTGCGGGTACTCCCTCTACTCATGTAGTCCTTTCCCATAGTATACCATCTGTGCCATTGGGGTTCGGAATGGGTGGAATTTGGAGTTACCTTGACTTCTAATCTTGAGCTTGATTTTGTCATCCCTGGGCTTCAATGGGTGGATCCCAACAATGTTGAATAAGGGTGGTTGTATCCTGTTTCCAGGGGGAGGATGGAATTTGGGATGTCATACCCACCATAGTGGACTGCAACCCAAATATGGAGAATCTGGAACTGCCCGCATATCCTCCAGGGCATACTTCCCCTCGAAATGAGCCCTAGAATATTGTATAGCCTAGCCAACACTGGTACCCCTAGGATAACATTGTTCTTTGGCGCCATAATCCCGACCATCACTAGCATCCCCAGCTGGACCCCCATCCTTATGTCCCTCACACATAATAACAATCCACACAAGAATGCAGCGCGGAACCTGGAATATTGAAAATTTGGTTCTCAACCCTCATTGATGCCAAATCCCCATGATTGATACTCTCCCGTCTCCAAAAGCTTCCAATATCATCCCACTTTTCCCCACTGAGATGTGTTTGAGCATTGCTTCCCTCGGCCTGGCATCTTCACGGCTGTGTCTCGGGTCAGCAAGAGACTATAGCACCATTAATAGGTATTTTATTTAGTATATATTTTATTCTGAGTTCCTCTTTGGATAGCTCCAGCAGATGCCATGATACGATGGTGGTGCAGGTCCTATTCCCCCACGACATTCTCTGTTGGGAGGAACTAATCATATTGATACACCTCCAAGAGTATTCCCCCGACACAATGTACATCCCACATATTGATGCCCACCTCCACATGATGGAGGCAAAAAGTTGTGGTATCAGGTGACCAACGATAGAACAACTCTCCTACCATGTCCTACTGTCGGTAAAAGTGGAATTGAGACGTCCAAACATCCTTGGAAATCCCAATTTCCCGCAACCCTGGCCCGAATTCCTCACATGTCACACATACCCAGTACTCCCATGGACAATCATTGATAATTTCCCCCCATATTCAAAATCTCCCTCCTGCCAGCCCTTCATCTCGTCAGTAATGCTACTTTTGAAACTACATGCATAATTAGTAGGAGATAACTCAACAAATAGATCGCATCCTACAACCATCCTAGTCTTCAGTTATAGGACATAGATGGTTGTGCTATTTGTTTCTCTTCCAAGATGTCCATTGTTGGTAACATGGAATTGTGGAAGACTATACACGCATGTCAACCAAGACAGTGGTGTGTATGTCTCATAACTAGGCATCATCACCTCTTCCAAAAGACCGATGTTCCTTAGTGGAAGGCTACTACTCAGGACATAATCCTTTTGAACTTGCATAAGCATGCTGAAAAGCATATGGTTTTTACACACAACCCTCCTCATGCGAAGAATCTAATGGTTTGCGATCATTTGGGTTATTCTTATTGTAGCGGAAACTTATGTCTCTGTGTCCGTCTGTTGAACGACGATTTTAAGAACTCTAAAGGGGTCGGCGTGAACGGAGGAAGGTTTAGAGGACAAAAGTGGCGGAGACGCAAAATAAGGAAGATTCGGCACATAAAAGCAGTGGCAACATGAAAGAAAGTCGATGGGCGTTGAAAAAATTTGGATGGCTCGCAAAACCCAAAGTCAGTAAAAGAATCTTACACGCAGATCAGTACTATTTTCGGACATGAGAGAAAGAAATCATGTCGCGCGGAAAAATTAAAATTAGGGCCTGGGGGATAGGCCTATTTATTAAGCGCTAATGCATCTTCCACACCCACAAAACACTCTTGAACATGAAAAATGAGTTTTGGCACACCGCCAATTATGTCTTTTCTATTTTTCGGTATACCCTCAGAATCCGACCTTCGGGTTCCCTTTTAGCTCTGATTTGGATGGTAGGGGCATTTTTTGATGCCGAAATTCGGATAAGGGCTGCATCGAGTGGATAAATGAACAACGAAAGAATCTGGGATGAAAAAGAGGAGATCCTGGTTCCCAGGAGGCGGGCGAGCACAAGATTGGGAAGGCGCATGCAAGAGGCCGTCCAACGAGCAAACTGTTGCACACCAACCTTCCCTTGTGCACCAACAACACCGTCCTCCGTAATTGGTTGTGCCCCACTGCTTTTTGGTGCAGAAGGCGACATCGAAAGGGAATTTTCATTCTTGTCCCATTTTCTATTCCAAAGGTGGCGTCGAACGAGCATTTGCTCGACGAACCCTGTTTCCGCATAGAAGGCGTCGTCGAATGACCTTTTACGTGCTTTGCCCTGTTTCCGCACCAAAGGTGATGGAGAATGGCCATTTGCATGCCCTACCCCCACTGCACACACAAGCCGATGTCCGACCGAAGTTTGGGCACCAGGCACTTACGTGCCCCTCCAAGGACTCCAGTTATAAAACGAACCGTATCCCCACCATTCAAGGAGGGGAAACCAATGACGAAGAGATGCTCAACTCTACGAAAACCCTATCTTCCATGACCGCGCAAACAACCCCAGCTTCTGCGACCACGTGAAAAACCCATGACATTCAGGTATGGATTGTTGTGTGATAGGTTCCCTGGGGGTGCATTTGGACGAGCCCTCTGATCATCGTGAATTTCATCTCTTCCTGATGTTATTTTCATGCAAGGGGTTCTAACTTGCTTGCAAGTTCCCTCTGTATCATGTGTTCTTGCATGCAACCCATCCAAACATCCGTGAAAACTATCTGTCTTTGGCGCTACCCCTCGGGCATGCACGCCGCCGGTCCAACTTGCGCGCTAACCATCTATCTTGCATGCAACCCCTCCGTCTTGTGCTCCACCCATACCTCTCGCACACAACCTCTTCATCTTTCATGCAAACCTTTCATCTTGCACACAATCTTTTTATCTTGCCCCAGAAAATTCTTTTACATGTGCTCCATGTGGGGCCCTCACCTTGTTGAACCTTGTTCGAGCCTCTCTTGTGCCAACACAACCGCGTCACGCGCTCTTTCCCTGTATGGCCCTTTAGGTATTCATGGAGCAGTTTCTAGGTCCCTTTGGAGATGCTTTTCGTTGTGTTGGTTTGCCTCATTCTTTTTCGCATAGGCAAGCTAACAGCTATTTCTACTTCTAATACCCACATTAACGTGGACCTCCCAATGGTTCTCTCCATGAGACCCCCTTGCCACGACATTACCGAGGCCTTCCTTCCCCCATGGGTGGGAAGGTATTGATTATGTATGTCATTGGGTGCAGAGCGCACCCACCTCTTCCAAGTTGCAAGACATTAATGATCCAAGAATCTTCATCCTCATCACACAATATTAAACTGTGACCACACCATGTGCCTTGCACGCGGGGTGACCCGTCTCAGACATTCACTTCACCCACTGGTCTCCATGGGAGTGAAATCATTCCTCACATGGAATGACATCCTCTTTATCAGATCAGCGTATGTCCGCGGGGAAAGGGAATCCACCCTGGTGTAATCCCCTAGCTTTCCTTGCTGGAGGCATCACCACTGCTCCTCTCTTCTTGGGTGACAAACCCCTCTCCTGATAGGCTTTTTCACCACCTGGGCCTCTACCCTAGAGTAAGTCCCAAACTCCATCTCCCCGGGCTACGAACCGTGTGTAAGCCCCTGTTTCTTATTTGGGCCGCTAACCACACGTGAGCCCCAGTCCACATCCCACAAATTATGCTTTCGCAACATGATTGTCAGGACATTGTTTTCTATTGTTTCTCTCACCGAGAATGACTCATGTGGTCTTAGATCAAGCGTCAACTATGAAATCGTATCTAGGAATCCTAGAGTGTATGCCCAAAACCCTCCCTAAACTACGAGGTCGTTGATACTTGCAAAGTCAATGTATGTAGGAATATTCATTGAGGTTAAATCCCACAACCCATTGGTTCTAAACATATTCACATCAATTCACCAAACACCTTTTTAACAATGTGATCTTTGATCCTTGCCCAGGCGAGGTACGTAGGAAGCCTCCTTAATATTCAAGCCCAAAACCCGGTTCTGACCCCCCTTCACGTCGGTTCTCCCAAACCAACAAGAACTACATGTTATTTGATCCTTTCCAAGGCGAGGTACATAAGAAGCATCCACGTGGTTTAGGCCCACCACCTATTTGGGCCCCAGGTCTTCCTTCATTACGGTTCTCCCCTGCCTTGCATGACGTTAAACTGTGGATCTCACTCGGCGGTAAGTCGCCGCACCCACCTGAACTACGTGGACTTTGATCCTTACTATATAAAGGTACGTTGGACACCTCCCTGAGGTTCAATCCCAACCACCATTGGACCCTAGGTCCTCCTCACGTCGATAGACCAACCCCCATTCCACAAGAACTACATGGGTTTGATCCTTTCTCCAAGATAAGGTTATGAGGAAGCCTCTATGAGGTTCGACCTCATCCATCCAAAAGCTATTGCGACCCCGTCTAGCGGTAAGCCATTGCGACCCCATCTGACGGCAAGTCATTGTGACCCCATACAGTGGTAAGATATTGTGATCCACTATGAGGCAGTACGCCTTTGAAATCCCAAATCACCGGTAATCCATCATCAGATGAACTACGAGTACTTTGATTCCCTACCACAGGGATATGTAGGAGGTCTCTTTGAGACTCGAGACCAACATCACTTTCTTCCTCAAGACAACTCTATCTCATTCTCCACTAACTTCATTTAAGCTTCCATCATCCATCCTGATTCAAACCCGGGCTGCCACATCCCAGTGGGAGCATGCCACCTCATTCCCCTTTCCCCTTAACAACAATCAAGAAGCTTACCTCATGCTGGCCCCAACATCTGTGATCCCTCCAGAAGTTGAACCCATCTAATCCACTTTAATTAATGTTCTTATCAGTATGATCCATCTCCCCTAGATGTTAGACCTATGGCATACCATATGTTATACATGGGAAGGTAAGGAAAACCTCATATACATGCTCATGGAATAAAATTCCTCGCGTTTGACGTTGGATACCTTATGATTCCATGACATCATGAATCCCTATAATAAGGGGAAGATACCCAGATGCACTAGAGTCCCAACATATAGACACCCCACTAATGTCCAACATGTCTACTCCACTAACCGAAGGTTGTTGGCCTAACCGAACCCTTTGGAATGTCCCGACAAAAGAAGTGGAATTAACAAGTTTCCAAGAAGATATGGCACTAGGAAGTGTTTCACGATCAACGTCTTAAATCTATAAGGGAGAAATGGACTAGGTGACATGTTCTGAGGAGTAATCCACAAGTAGAAGGAACTGACATCCCATCATCATTTTTTGATCATAGAGAAACCTTTCTTGAACAAGGAACACATGTCACCTGCCTTTGGAAAGCGGAATGCTAGGCAACAAAACAGTGTCGCCGTCCCTATACAAGACAGATGCACGCACCCTGGTGAAAGCGTCAGAAATAATGGATTTGATGAATCAGATATTTGAGGGATATATATATATATTCAATTATTATGGTGTTTGTGGGGAAAATATTGGTTTATTCGAATCCAATTATTGATCATGAGAAACACCAAGAAATTGTGATAAAAATCTTAAGACATCAGTGTTTCTATGAAAAACTATATATCTATCATTTTTGGATAAACAAGGTAATAAATATGAAGACATTAGTGTTTCTTTGAAAAATAATATATATATATATATATATATATATCATTTTTTGATACACAAAGTATTCTTTCTTGTCCATGTGATTTATGAAAAATGTGTTTCAATGGATCATGATTAGTTAAACATGGTGTTATCATGGAATCAACAGAAGATTGTCTTTGAGATACATAATTTTTCTTGGTCTAACTAGTTATTACCGACACTGTTTGCATGAATTTTCATGACTATCCTCTATAATGATAGTTTGGGAAAAAAAATTAACCATCACAATAGAGAGAGGAATTCTAGAAGTCCTTCCAATAGATAAATTTTCATCTTACTTCAACACGTATCTTGACTTTTCTAGAATCAGTATAATGATATGTGGTTTACAATGATGATTCTGGATTAGGGTTTGGATATATCCTGATGAAACAAGACGATTATGTGGATTATCATTATGGGTAATTTGGAGTTCATGAGAGCAATTACCCAACACACAATTTGGAGATAGAAGTTTTCATCCCTCATTTGAAGACCTTACATCATATTCTATTTGGTGAGAAATTCACTATATTTATAGATCCTAAATTCTTGATACAAATTTTCTCATAGTGGGAATTAATACTAAGGCAAAGGATAAGGATGGAGTATCTCTATATGTTTGACATTAACATTAGGTATGCATTGTGAAAAGGGAATTTGGAGGAATATGTATTGATCAATAATTCATTTGATCAGTTGGAATAAGAAGCTTCAGATGAATGGATGTCGATGTCGGTCCTAGAAAACATTCATGTGGAATGTGTTGATCGAGGGGATTTTTCATTTTTCATTTCATTTTTCTTGGTTTCGGATCATTTAATGATGGTTAAGGATGCACAAATTCTGATGCAGAATGTTTTCTTATCAGTTAAAAATTTGTGGGGATACAATTTAGATCTGGAAACTGGATGGGAGTTCGAATCTGTGGATCTATGATCTAATGGTTGTACCTATGGATTGTCTAGAACAACCTTTTTCATGATTACCACCAATTGAGATGTGTTGTACATCCGAGTATATAGAAGATGTTTAAGACGTTGATGGAGTAGTTTTGGTGGAGTGGCACGAAAAGGAAATTGATTGAGTTCATTTCAATGTTCTTAACTTGTCACCAATTTAAGGTAGATCATCCATGACCAGTGGGTATGTTTCCATATTTACCTATCTTAGTATAGAAATTAGAATAGATAACGATGGATTTTATTACAGGTATCGTTAGAACAGTTTGGAAACACGATGTCATTTGGGTGATAGTAGATCGACTCCCAAATTTAGACCATTTCATTCTTATTCAAGGAGATAATATGGTGCTGGGTCTATCTAAAATCTATATCCATGTATTGGTAATGAGACTTGGTGTTCCAGTTTCAATCATATCAGACAGAGTTTGATGGTTCACAACTCGTTTCTTGATGTCCCTACCGAAATATTGTTGGATTCAATTGACTATGATTATGGTGTATCTTCCTTAGATGTATGGGATATCAAAAATAAGGATGCAGACATTGGAAGGCAATTTTTGGGCTTGCATAATAGATTTTGGTGACTCATGGGAGGAGCATATACTGTTAGTAGAGTTATATTATAATACCAGCTATCATGAATCAATACATATGGCTCTATTTGAAGTGTTGTATAGGGGGTCCTTGTCATTCTACGATTTGATGAGTGGAAATAAGTGAAAATTCATCAATTGGGTTGATCCATGTACATAAAAAATGTATCAGATTCATTTGATCAGAAAGAAAATAGATATGGCCTAAAGTTGTAAGAAAATTAAATGTGGATCATTGTCTAAGAAAATTTTCATTCTTGGTGAGAGATCTTGTGTACATAACGATTTATACAATGATTGGACATCATCATTTTGGGATGTAGGGAAAGGTATATTTTCAATACATTAGTCCTTTAGAGAAACTATAATTGGTTGGAGATGTGAAATATTGGTTGGCATTATCACCATGCATCATCAAATAGCCTAATGTATACCACATATCTTAGTTGTTATAGTATCATCCTTATCCTGACTATGTGATCAAATGGGATCATGTTGACCAAGATCTGAACACTTCATTTGTATATATCCTTGGACAGGTTTTCAATACGCATGAGAATTTCTTTCATGGTAATAACATCAGTCTAGTGTAGGTTTTATTGAATCATTTTTAGAATCTAGAAGAGACAAGGGATAGTGAGATGAAAATGAATGAGAAATAGATGATACTCTTTCAGGGTAGTGAGGGTTTTCTAGTTTCAGAATACGGATAGACCAATGGTGGGGAAAAATATTGAACCCCCAATTTGTGGAATTTCACCCTTAAAAGATTAGTTTTATGGTTATAATGTTTAAGGGTGAATAATGGGAGAGTTATGGGAACATTAAACATGTTTTCAGGGCTTAAGGAGATGCACATGGGCTGCACACTATTTTTCCAACATTTGTGGTAAGCTTAGTATAAACACTACTGGGTTCTATATTCTGGATAGTAGCTTTGTTAAGGTGTGAGGATGATTGGTGATACCGTTTGAGAAGGTCATCTGAATTGTCTCCTTATAGAAGCATCTAATGCATGGTCAACACAGAGTTTGTCTAATCTTGAAGAATAATCTTGCACAGAGAAAATGTAAGATCGTATTTTTTAGGACATTACTTGTTTTTTCTTGTACATGCACTTCTTTTCTCCTAGATGGACCAATTTCTATATTTTACTCTGTTTAAGGTTGGGGAGTCTCTTCCAACTGTTTATGAACCATTCCAGTGCCCTCCCTTGGTGTTTTCTATCTCGATTCTCATGTTAAGTGACAATCTTCTTCATTCATGACATGTTGCATTAGATCTAGTTATCATCTTCTATTCCATTATTAGATATATGCCTGTTATGGTTATATATAAGATGGTGGATTCCATATATGAGGAGATTTTGTATCTTTTGTGATATTAGATGGATCTACAACTATTTCTGTGGAGTGTCAAACTAGTTGATAGAGCATTTTGTATCCGTTTTCAGGTTTCATCCGAACCATTGAGGGAGGTGTCATAACTCTCATCTCCTATTTCTATAATTTATTGTATTTTTTTAAAATTGATTAACTTGAATGATATTTGTCATGAATTAAATCATTAATTCATGGAATACATCTTCCTTAGTGATGATTTATTATTAATTGAATATTGTATAATTTTGGTGAATTGTTGGGATTTTTTTTTATTTTCATGAATTTAAAATGGTTATTTTCAATTATGGATATTCTGGAGTTTCTAAATTTGTTTCGGTAATGGGGTTTTCAATATCAAAGGGAGTTTTATTGAAATGGTTTGTCTTTGAAATGGTTTTTATGGAATTTGTTTTTCATAAAAAGGGGGTTTTATTGAAAATGTGTTTTAGCATGATCCTTGGGAATATTGGTCTATGTGTTCATATTGAATTTTAGGGGAATAATTGAAATATAACCTTATTCTCAGTATGAATGTTCAAATGGCACATGGGATATAATTACCTTGTGACGACTAGGTATATCAATGAGAATATACTCATGTTTATGGAACTAACACAGTTAAGCAAAAATGGTTGGTTGTGTGGTTGTTTATAATGGTTTGGTTATGGAATGTGAATATTGGGAAATGTTTTCAAAGAATGGTTTAGTTATTTTTATGGAAAAACTAATTTTTGGAAATTTGGTTTCAATATCACTTGTATGTTTTTGGTTTCTAATGGTTTTGGAAATTTTTTTATATTTAGTTATAAAATGTTTTGAGAAATTTTTTTATATAAAATATTTTATATAAATTTTGATAACTCTTTTATCCTACTAAAATGAGTAGAGAATTCATTGGGAAAGATATTCTATGTTTTATACGCACCCCTACATTGGCACTATAGTGGTTTTGAAGATGCTATCTTCCATGATTGGGGGAAAGGTAACACATATCCTATTTTTATCACCACTTCATGATACATGGGATTTTTTGGTTTTCTTGGAGCATAAATATTGGGGAGTATAGAGTCTTATGGTCTTATTATAGTATTTATTTTTCATTACACTATTTACATGACACATTTTTAGAATTCCACTATTTCACACATTATAGTAGTTAGATATGAATGATTTTATTGAGTTATCATGATTTTATACATGAATCTTATAGAGAGATGTTTGGTTATGGTTTATTGGTTCTTGGTTTATTTTATAAAATTTAAATCATCCTCTGCATGTATTTAAAACCATCTTCCATTTATTTATAGCTTTTAGAATCATGGGGATGTCTCTTAATTCCATGTAATGACTCACTGTAATCTCATGACAACAAGAATTAGTGGGTCATTACAAAAAGACTGTTGATACTATTTGATTTGTAACATTTCATGTATGGATAGATAATTGTTCACATGTTTTCAAGTCTATTTTAATAAAATTTCTATCATCATTGGGTGATCAGATCATACACATTTGGTTGTTATGCTATTAAAGTTGTAAAATTATATTCTAATTTCCACACCGATTATGTGTTCCCCATCACACCTATCATGTTCTCGATACATGTTTTTCCACATCATTTATTTAAATATTATTCACTTTTTTAGATTGTTTCCCAAATTGTGGGACACTTTAAAGAAGACATTACTAAAAAAAATATTTCATGACCATACCTCTCATGAGTATATTCAGATCTTGATATATATCATCCTCTTCTACCCCACATATGGATTAAAATTTCTGACGCAATAATTTTTATTGGATGCCATCTTGAATAACCATATATGTTATTGAATTAAATTATTTATATTTGTAAATTGGAAAAAATATTGTGGAAAGAGTCTACATACTATAAACTCCATTAAAAAAATAATTCAGTATTTTTTGAATATGGATTACATAATTGGATGGATGTTGCTTCATCTAGAACCCAGAATGATCATATGGATATTCATGTTAATAAAAATCTACATTGACCATCTAAGACTCATCCCACTCAAAATTGTTTTTTTTGATTTGTGATTTATTTCACAATTTCGTAACATATCAATTATTATAAAGATAATACTATGAATATATATCAATCAACCTTTCATATCCTAAGAGTTGTTAACCCATTTCAAGAGGAGGACCAAGGTTTCCTCTGAGATTCATGTGAATCCTTATATGATGCTAATGATGATTCTTTTTTGATTGAGGATTCTTACATGATATAGAGTTCTAATAATGGTTAGAAAAATGTTTGAGTTAGTTATCCTCATTATTCTGAATCCAAAAAGAAATGGAGAAGTATATATTACTCTAATATCTATAGAACAATTGTAACTAGATCCTTAAAGGCATATATGAATGATAAAATAAATATTTCCCAATATATATGGATATTGGGAAAATTATTACATCCACATATGATGATGATACAAAATTTTTTAATAATATTAATGATGATGATTTTACAGTGAGGGATGCATATCATTTTGAGGATGACTTGCAAGATGAACTAAATCAAGGGTTGGTGAAAAAGATTCTAAAATTTTTCAAAATTAAAAGGACGGTGAACTCAATACAATGTTTTACATTACAAATTAAAAGAAAATAATAATTGATATAGAGAATTAATTAAAGTGAAAACCTAATTTTAACCTTATGAAAATTAAATTTATATGGTTTTCCCATGTTTTCCCCAAATAAATTTTTGTTTCATCAAATTATTTGTTTCTAATTTCGTGGGTATAAATCTACATAGGGTTTATATTTTTTGATATTGATGATATTTATTAATTTTCTTGAGATATTTCATCTGGGTTACTAAATGGGTACTTTTTCATGCTATAGACATGTCTAGTTGAAGGAAACTCAAGAATAATTAATCAAGGGATTCCATTAATACTGATATGATGCTACATATCATTATTGCTTGAATCATGAAGTTGATTGCTCATGTTTTCATAAATTCTTAGATTTTTTTTTCATTTTATGCTTAATAATTATTTAAATGGGAGTTTTATATGATTAATTTGAAAGGTTATAACATCTTATAACTTCTAAGAATATCCTCTACAACATTCATGGGTTGTTTTTTTGTGATTTTTGAAGTTATTAGGTTTTGATGAATATGATGTCGGCTATAATATTTTTCAGTATGATGATTTCACTTTCATGTTTCTAACAGTTGGTTTTCTATAGTGGAGGGATTTTATAACTAGATAAACAGGCCATGTTTTTCATTGATTTTATATCTATACTGATGAATCTATGATGGTTTTAAATGCATCAATATATTAAGACTAATATTTCATTTTTCAAATTTATTTAAATCTATCTTATGAACATGTTTTAAATGGAACTGGAATTCCATATTTTCCTATTTCTATTTACATTCTCAAACATCATCGTGTCGTTAGTACAATGATGTTATCATTGGGATTTTTGTGTTTTTAGTGGACTTTTGTGACAATTTATTGTTCTAACACATGACTAGTCAAATCATTTAAAATTAATTTTATATCATTGAATGATAATTATTTTTCTTTGATATTAGGTTTTATTGATTATTTTTTATAGGATACTGATGTTCAATAATGATGAGGTAGGAATGACATTGATGTTGTTTGTTGATGTAGGATATTAGAACCTGCTTTGAGATAGTATGTGTTTCGTGTTCACGACCTATTTCATATTTTCTACGAATTTTTTGTTATATTCCTTCTCATTGATTGTAGATTCATGAAACATTAATATGAATTTCATTGAATCCAATTCACTATTAGTTTTCTCAATTATGAGGATTTATTCCTCAACATTCTTGTATTGTTTTAATCCAATATTTTGTGGTGCCATTTTATTATACCTCATGATATAACTTTATACATGTTATTTTTTATTTAATAATGTGGGGTGATGAATTGGTATACTTACTCAATCTTCATTTTGAAAAAAGAACATCTTAAGTTACTTTCTAAACTATATCCAATAATCCTGATGGTTCCATAGAAAATATCCTCTTAGATAATCATGACCAAACCATCACAGATCATCATTCATATATCCCATAATATTTTAACCACACAACCACATCACATATGATGCCTTGGAGATAGTACATAATCGATGACTCATCAAATACATGCCTCACACATAATTCCCAAATATCCAACATAATATACATATATATAACACTCCCTCAAAATAATTACAATTCCTATGAATATACTGTATTTATGTAACTATTCCCGATGTTGTACTATTAATTAGAACATCATTAATTCATATAAAATTTGTTAAGATCATGGATAAGTGTATATCATGTAATAATGAATGAAAATGGCTATGCTTTTGAGTACCTATGACCATCATCATCACCTTGGCCTTATATAAACTATATAGAAAAACTATATGTTTATGTCTTAAAGCTGGACAAATCAATTCATTTCCACAAAAAAGAGTTGTTTTATGAATTGGCCATAACCCTACATCATAATATAGAGTGTAAAATTTATGTTACCCTCTCATAGTACATCTGTAGGTCCTAAATGAAATCCTAATGTTAAGCTGATAGTAGAATACTATCTAACTGAGATGTCTTTCAGATGAATCTGTCTAAATGATATATCTTCACATATGCCTAAAACACGTTTGTGTGTTAATCGCAATGAGAATAAATGAATCATAGATTAAAAAATATGAATAATACCATCTATGATTCACAACTCGTTGGCATAGCAGAGTCTTCTATCCCACTATCCCACAATGTATCCTCACGACTTTAGTTATGACCACCTGAACCCCAATTCCAATAACAATTGATCTCATAATCTTTGTTTGTATCATCTTATCCATAATTTACCCCACATATATCAATTTCTTATTTTTTAACGTCCCAAATCCGGAGTCCCTCCACTGGTGCCCCGTACCCGATTTGCCACATGACCTCAAGCGCGTTCCCCTAATGACGGAGGCTACCGACAAGCAGCAAGGGCCTTGGTGAGTCGGTAGGGAAACTATGCCCCCATCCGGTATGGTATACAGTGGAAAAAATAACAGTCAACAGTGGAAGCAGTAACAACATGCATAACAGCAGAAACCAAACAGCGGAAGCAATGAATATATATGGCAATGATGATAATGATGCAGTAGGTACAAGTATCTATGGAATGGAGAAAACACAAGAACATGCTGGAATAAAACTGAAAACAGGTGAAAAATAAAAACAAAATAAAATCCTCAGCATCACAAGCCCCGACTCGGTACCATTCTCTCCAACTCTAGCACAATCAAGATTTTGAAGTAGAAGGGCGCTTTCCTTTATCTATACCTACAGCAGAATAGTCTGCTTGGGCCCAAAAGCATGGCACAAATAGGGTATAAGATACAATCCCAGTAGGAAATCACCCTAATATTTGTGCCTAACAGTCAATGAATACAAGGAAAGTAATAAAACAGGAAGCAGTAAACAGGAAAGCACAAGTAGCTACAATCCGTAGTTCTAACAAATGAAGTACACAAGTTAGTAACAAGCAACAAGAAGAAAACAGGTAACCCTATGGGTGGCCCTCACAGCCTAACCCCTATTGTTTAACCTATAAGTACCAGCAACCCTCTAGGAGGCACATGTATTCTCACCCCTCTGGTTCAGCTCTGAAATTAATATACTCTTTGGGGAACCACTAACCGTCGATTCCCCTCATAGTCTCGTATCATGATAAAGGCTCTCTGGGGAAGCACTAAACATCTATTCCCCCTGTGGCCCGCATTGAGGAACTATAGACTCTCTGAGGAAGAACTGAACGTCAAACCCCCATGTGGTCTCGTATCGTAATTAAAAGACACTCTAGAGAAGCCCTTCCGTCAATTCTCCCTTTGGTCTACTACTCAAGGTTCTCACAATCCTGAGTGAAACTAAACATACTCAGCGTGCATGCATCGTCCATATAAACCTCAAGAACTACTTGGCTATCAACTAAGGCTCAGCAGCAATACAAGGAAACAGTCCACAATCCTACAAATAGGCATGGAAACTGGCGAAACGCCTAATAATCAAAGCAAGCACGGAAATGCAACCTGAGCACAAAATAAATTAATCTACTCACAAGCATCAACCTCTACCAAAGAAATCATGCAAAGCAGGAAAAAATCAGGTCAAAAAAAGGAAACCCCCAATTCCTAGTTCAAAGGAATTGGTTGGAACTTGCAAAAAATATCCATCAAATTTATACAAAAAGGCACAAACCACCTACCTTGATCCTATAAGATCGATATAAGTGAACCATGACGACAAATTCCCCTTGGAACGATATAGATCTGAGAAAATGCTCAAAAAGCTCAACCTACGATAACATGGAAACCAGGAGGAATCAAGAAACAAGACTAAAGCAGAAGGGAGAGCTCACCACTATTATTCCAATGCAATCAACTACGCTCGAATTGGAGAACAGATGAAGAGGCGGGAGCCCGTCGAAGGTCCGGTCGTACGGTCGCTCTCAGGCGGATCAAAACTGGAGAAGTAGATGAAATCGAGGGTTAGGCATGACCCTGGTGCATTTAGTGAAAAAGAAAGAAAAGTACATGGCATGTATTTTTAAAGTACACAGTGTGTAGTGGTTTTTCCGCACTCCACCAAAATCAGCCTCCATGTCACCCCAACACACCGTGCGTGTGGCCCGGGCGCGACCAACACACGGCTTCGAGCCGGAGAAGAGTACACGGCTTGTACCCACAAAGTACAAGGCGTGTACTTAGAAAATTTCCTGAAAGATCATTTTTCTTAAAAACTCTAGAAAAATGAAAACCATACCTGAATGAATATCCGGTATCTAACAAACTTCCCCCCTTAAAGAAATATGTCTGCGAATTTCCAAAACGAGGAGAAGAAGAATAAACCTCGAGCAGCTCTGGCTATTGCAATCGTACATTGGCCTCCCTCTCCAAGGTCTCGTCATTTACTCGCCCGTGCTTCCATCGCACTCATACCAGAGGGACAGACCGCCCACGGAGAACCATCATACTGCGATCGAAAATTCAGATAAGATGCTCCTCGAACGATGCATCAACTTCAAGCTCGACTTCCTCAGGCTAAATGATGTGAGATGGGCCTAAAAAGTAACGTCGGAGTTGAGAGATGTGGAAGACATCGTGCATGGCCCGATACCTCTGAGGTAGTGGCAACCGATAGGTGACCGACCCCACTCTCTCCAAGACCTCAAACAGCCCAACGTTCCACGGTGAAAGCTTACCCTATCTTCAAATTCTCTTGTGTCCCAACCTCGGTGCGACACGCAGGAAAACCTGATCTTTGACCTCAAACTCCAGAGGCCGTCTCAGCAGATCAATATAAAACTTCTGCCGAGACTGTGCTGTAGCCATCCCTTTCTGAATCAACTCTATCTGCTCTGAGGTCTCCTGAACAAGATGAGGTCCATGAAAAGCTACCTCTCCTGCCTCCAACCAGCATAAGGGTGATCGGTATGGCCTACCATTCAAATCCTCATATGGCGCCATCTGAATGGTCGCCTGGAAGCTGTTGTTGTAGGAGAACTCCACCAGAGGGATATTCTTCTCCCAAGAACCACCAATGTCTAGAATGCAAGCTCGGAGCATATCCTCAAGCACCTGTATCGTGCGCTCGGACTGGCCATCAGTCTGGGGATGGTATGCTGTACACAAAAGTACCTGTGTACCCAAGGCCTTCTGATGTCCCTGCTAGAACTGAGAGGTGAAGCGCACATCCCTATCTGAAACAATTGAGTGGGGATCTCCATGTAGACGAACGATCTCCCGGATGTAAATTCATCCCAGATCATCGACACTAAATGTTTATTTGATCGACAAGAAGTGAGAAACCTTCATGAGACTATCGAAGAAAACCCAAACATCATCGTTCCCTAGAGGAGACCTCGATAACCCAGTCACGAAGTCCATCGTGATGTCATTACACATTCACTCCGGAATGGGTAGCTGCTGTAAAAGTATTGTTGGTCGCTGGTGCTCTGCCTTCACCGGATGACAAGTAGAACATCTCATGACGAAACTAGGAACATCCTTCTTCATATCTAGCCACCAGTACTGGTGATGAAGATCCTGATACATCTTGGTGATGCCAGGATGAACTACCCAAACTGAGGAATGAAAATCCCACATCAGCTCCTCGCGGATGTCTGCTGGCACCCATACGCATCCCTGGAAATGCAAGATCTCATCCTCACCCACTACCAATCCGGGAAGAGGGTCCTCTCATGTCACACTCTCCTGTAGGACTAAGCCTTCAGAGTCTGATAGCTGCCTCATCCGTACCCGATCAAGAAGTGTAGAGGTAACAGCTATAGAAGAAAGGAAGGTATGTCCATGTCTGTCGTGCACCTCTAGATGCACCTCAGAGAACCGATCCATTTGCTGCCACTCACTGCTGGCCTCCAAAACTACCTGAATCGAAGTTCTTCTGCTCATTGAATCTACCACTACGTTGCCCTTCCCTACCGTATAGGCAAGCTAAAAGTCAAAAGACTGAAGGTACTCGACCCACATCCACTGTCTTAGGTCCAGATCCCACTGAGTGAAGATATACGTGAGACTCTTGTCGTCAGTGAAGACCACAAAGTCCTCCCCCAGAAGATAGTGTCTCCAACAGTGTAAGACATGATCAACAGCTTCCAACTCCAGATCGTGCATCGGGTAGTTCCTCTCATGTGGCCTCAACTGCCGAGACCCGTATGCAACGACTCCATCTCCATGCATAAGCACAGCTCCCAGCCCGATACATGAAGCATCACAGTAAACAGTGTAGCTCTTGCTTGGCTCTGGAAAGAATAGTATCAGCGTTGTCGTCATCCTCCCTTTCCGCTTCTGAAAGGCTGTCTCCCAAGAATCTGACCATATAAACTTTGACCCCTTCTTGGTTAGACCTGTCAAAGGTACCTCTAGACGATAAAAGACCTGAATGAAGTGTCTGTAGTATCCAGCCAGCCCTATAAAACTCCATACCTCAAAGACGTTCTTCGGCTACTCCCAGGAAATTACAGCTCTCACTTTCTCTGGGTCATCTGATACCACTTTGTAATGACCTGAATCCGAAGTCCCTCCACTGGTGCCTCGTACCCGGTTCGCCACATGACATCAAGCGCATTTCCCTGAACACCAGAGGCTGCCGACTAGCAGCAAGGGCCTTGGTGAGTCGGTGGGGAAACTTTTCCCTCATCTGGTAAAGTATACAATGGAAAAAACAACAGTCAATAGCGGAAGCAGTAACAACATGCATAACAGCAGAAACCAACCAACAGAAGCAGTGAATATATATGGAAATGATGACAATGATGTAGCAGGTACAAGTATCTATGGAAAGCAGCAAACACAACACCATTCTGAAATACAACTGAAAAAAAGTGCAAAAGAAAAATAAAATAAACTCCTCAGCATCGCGAGCCCCGGCTCGGTCCCATGCTCTCCAGCTCTAGCGCAATCATGATCCTGAAGTAGAAGGGTGCTTTCCCGTATCTATACCTACAAAAATATAGTATACTTGGGACCAAAATCATGGCCCAAACATGGTGTGAGATACCATCCCAGTAGTCAATCACCCAAAGATTTGTGCCTAATAGTCAATGAATACAAGGCAAGTAATAAAACAGGAAGCAGTAAACAGGAAAGAAAAAGAAGGTACAATCCATAGTTCTAACAAATAAAGTACACAAGTAAGCATCCAGCAACAAGAAGAAAACAAGTAACCCTTTGGGTAGCTCTCACAACCTAACCCCTAGGGTTCAACCTATAAGTATCAGCAACCCTCTAGGAGGCACACACTGTCTCACCCTTCTGGTTCATCTCTGATATTAATAGTCTCTTTGGGGAAGCACTCACATTCAATTCCCCCTATAGTCTCGTATGGTGCTAAAGGATATCTAGGGAATAACTCATCGTATATTCCCCATATGGACCACGTCAAGGAACTACAGACTCTCTGAGAAAGCACTCAACATTAATTCCCCCTGTGGTCTCATATCCTAATTAAAAGACACTCTGTAGAATCCCTTACATCAATTCTCTCTTTGGTCTACTACTCTAGGTTCTCATAGTCCTGAGTGAAACTAAACATGCTCAGTACGCGTGCCTCATCCATGTAAACCTCAAAAACTACTTGGCTATCAACTAAATCTCAGCAGCAATACAAGGCAAGAGTCCACAATCCTATAACTAGGCATGGAAACTGGAAAAATACCGAATAAGCAAAGAAATCATGGAAAAGAAACCTGAGCACAAAATAAATTACACTACTCACAAGAATCAACCTCTACCAAAGCAATCAAGTAATGCAGGAAAAATTCAGGGCAAAAACAGGAAACCCCCAATTCCCTGTTCAAAGGAATTGGTGGAATTTGCACAAAATATCCATCAAATCTCTACAGAAAGGCACAAACCACCTACCTCGATCCTAGGAGATCGATATAAGTGACCCAGGATGACAGATTCCCCCTGGAATGACATAGATATGAGAAAATTCACAAAACGCTCAACCGACGATAACATGGAAACCATGAGGAATCAAGAAACAAGACTCAAGCAGAAGGGACAGCTCACGGCTGCGATTCCAACGCATATGAGGAAACGACATCTTCCATCGAGGAGATGAGGTAACCCTAGAATGCTCGACGATGAATTTCTCTCCTTCCTGGAGGCGGGAGGGGGGGGGGGGGGGCTTGGTTCAACCTCCTTCGAGATCTCGGAAACGGTTTACCCCCTTTCCCAACCCTAATTTTCTCCCAGATTTCCCAATGATTTCTCTATGTCCGATGGTTTTGGAGTCCCATCTTGGCGGTCCGCAGTTGCTGATTTCTATGGTAGAGTTCTTGAATGCTTCGAGTCATCTGGACCTTACTTTGGTTGCATGTTTCAATATTCGAAGACCCTCGGTTGATGACTTTGATCGTTATGTCTTCAGTAAATGGGATTTGCAAGAACGGGCAGTTGTTGGTTTGATGTATAGAAGTCACTTCATGGTTCACTTCACCTCGGAAGCTGATCTGATTCGATCCTGGTCTAGTTCCCATCGGTGATGTAACCGTTTCATGTTTTCTCTTCTAAGATGGTCATTCGACGTTTGCATGAATCAGGATCCAACCTCCCGTGCGATTTGGGTATGCCTTTCTAAGCTCCCGCTACCTTTTCAGAATCCTTCAATTCTTCGTATAATTGGAAACATGGTGGGCCGCTATCTTTGCGCGGATGTTCGAACTTCCTATGTATGTCACCTGATTAACCCTCACATTTGTGTTGAGGTTGATGTGTCAGGAGTGGTTCTGTATTGTAGTGGGTTCAGAGTTTAGATGGAAATAAGAAGTGGTGTTTGAATCATGGGGCAACTACTGTTCAAGCAACTGCCATTTGGGGAATTTGGTTTCTGAATGTCATGCAGAAGTTTTCATGGAGAAGAAGTTTGTTCCAAGGAGGAGACCAAAGGATGGTCATAGGAGGAGGACCGATGAAGGACAGAGGAAGATGTGTGGAACTAATACTGGGAAGGATTCTGACCTGGTGAGTAGGGATGCACCGACAATGGGCAAGGAAGATAAGGCCTCCTTAAATCCGCTGGTTTCTACTGTTTTTAGGAGGTTTAGGTGTGATCTGCAGTTGGGGGATGGTGGGATGGAAGTTAAGGATAAGTGTGGCTCTTGTGCTAGAGGTGTGTAGGCTTTTAACAGCAGGGCCGAAGGAGTGCATCGTGAGGCAGTGGAGATAAGAGGGCCTGCAGTGTATGATGGTCCTGCTGTGGAGATTTCAAAAGGTCATCAGAATGAGAAATCTGGTCATAAGAATGCTGTGGGAGGAATACTGATTACAATTCCTACAAGAAACTATTTTTAGGGCCTGGGACAAGAGGATGTAGAGGTGATTAATTCAGTTATTATTGATGCTGGTGCGGAGAATGGTCCCCAGGAGGCTCCTGCTGGAAATAAAGAAAGGCGTATAGTGATATATGAAGAGCATGAAATGATTGACCAACCTCGATGCCTTTCTTTAATTGATACTAACGTTCCGTTGCAACACAACCGGTCAGTAACCTATCCAAAGGAGGTTTTCCCTGAAAAGGGAGGGGGATATCTCTAAGAGCGGAAAAGAAAATTGGGTTGGTGTGACAAGGCTCTCGTATAGCAACATTGTATAGGGCAGACAGGTCTATGTATGGGTATGCAAGTGCCTAATGGGTGTGGCATCAATTATTTAGTCCAATGTGGGGATAAAAATAGGACTAAGGATGGGGGAGTGGCGTTTGCTACTCCAAAAAGATGAGGCAAGAAGGATTATTATTATTTTACTCATCCATTGTGCACTAGAGCCTCCTTTAAGCGCGATCATGGGGTGACACTGGCCTTCAAAAAAGGCAACCTGTCCAAAGAAGATAGACTTGGGTGAATCACTTTGGATGATGTGAGGCGAACTATAATGAATATTTCATGGGGCATTTAAACCCGACATCAGAATGGGGAATGACCACCGCGGAGGACTCCAGTGTTGGTTGTGATGATGAGTATGGAGACTTTGGCTTTTAGTATTTGTTGGTTGATCTGGGTGTTTGGTTGTTTGGTCTATTTTCGATGTGTTTTGCAGGATATTTTGTGTCTTTGGGTTTCTCACTTTTCCTAAAAGTGTTTGGAAAATAATAAAAATGTATTTCATGATTGCTGTGATTCCAACGCAATCAACCGCGCTCGAATCGGAGGACAGACGAAGAGGCGGGAGCTCGTCGAAGGTTCGGCCTTACGGTCGCTCTCAAGCGGACGAAAACTGTAGAATAAGATGAAATCGGGTGTTAGGAGCAACCCCGGTGAATTTATTGAAAAAAAAGAAAATTACACAGCGTGCATTTTTAAAGTACACGGCGTGTAGTGGTTTTTCTTTACTCTACCAAAATCATCCTCCACATCACCCCTACATACCGTGTGTGTGGCTCGGGCACGGCCAGCACACGGCTTCGAGCCGGAGAAGAGTACACGGCGTGTAGTTCGAAAATTTCCAGAAAGTTCATTTTACTTAAAAACTCTAGAAAAAGGAAAACCATATGTGAATGAAGATCCTGGTTCTTATAGATTTACTACCTTAGAAAATATGGTTATAATTTATACGCTAACATTTAACCTGACAGAATGTCAAAAAATATATTTGAATCATCTCACCCTAGAGGCTTCGTCTCCATTTATAGAGGGTAAAACTGTCAGAGGTCCATGAAACAAGCATTATATTCTATGACAAATTTTTATACCTACTATAAGTTCATAAACTCACAGGATCAAAATTACCTCAATTACATCGGGAATAAGTTATCCCAAGACCCAGTATTAAATTCCCTTCATTCCAACAGATAATGTCTTCATATATATTATAATATGTCTCACCATCAAATTCTAAGTCCCCTAATAAAATAAGTTTCCATCTTCATTATCCTCCATAAGGTTGTATCAATTAAATAAAAAATAGTCTACTCTATATAAATCCAAAACTCTTTCATGTGGTACACAATCACCTATAATTTTTTTTTGTGATACAATTAAAAATCTCAACTAAAATAATTCACAGATGCATTAGATCCATGGTAGAACTATTAAATTATATAAATTTTCCACACCACGGTTTCCCAATTCATCTAATTTATCTATGGTTTTAACTATTTTATTTTTTCTTTCTATCCATCCTCATTATTTCCTCCAATTCTGACTCATTCTCACTACAACCCTTAGGGGCCTCATCTTGGGAATTCCAAAGTGAAAAAAAATCTTTCACAAACTTAATTCTCCACCAGACCCCTTTTAATACCCTTCACATAAAGATCTATAGATTTCATACAACACATAATATAATTCTACATATATCAAAAATAGGTAAATATGTATCAAAATGTGAATCATAACAGACATACCCTTCCTTACACACCCATATCTTATACCAATATTTCACAGGAATAGCTTCCTACACATATCAGATTCATAAATCACCTACATACATAACAATGGAATCACATAGTAAATACACCAATAACCATGTACATGAGATGGAATAATAGAATTCCACCAAAAGGATATATATGAATACACTATTTATATTTCTATGTAAAATTTATACCACAAAACCTTTTTAATTATTCATTCCTAATAATATCATATTCATGACCAACATACAACATACACATAGAGGAACACATAAAAATTATTATGAAATTGTATTCCTTAGTAAGCTATTTAGAATTCCACCATGAGGCAATACCTGAAAAAATTATTTAACATATTTTCAGAAGTTTAAACTACTCATCCCTTTCCTATTTTTTATGTTCCCAACAAAGCACAAAGAGAAATACATATTTTATGTGAGTTTATGTTCCTATAATGATTTAAGAATACTCTAAAATTTAATCTCAATAAATGATTATAAAAACAATTTGTAATATCATATAAAACATAATCTGAAGAAAAAATATTATTTTTTTGGTAAAAACCATGTCAATAATCAGATTTTCCCTATTAACGTTTATGTTAGTTCATTTAGATAATGGAAATACATTGACCACAACCCATATCCCATGTTCTAAAAAATTCTTAAGCTCCATTCCACCCAAGATACATCAATATACAATTTCAAAAACCAACCATCAATACAACTAAAAACCGGATGATAACTATTATAAATTATTAATGACAAAAAATATATTATACCAATTTATAATTCCTCAACCAAGGAGACACTAAATTAGTTCCCTTGAATGTTCTATAAATATCAATAAGATATCCTTCTTAGACTTCAATGGATTCTTACTAGAACCATGGTTTTATTGGGTGATTATTTAGTGAATATAACCTCTTGAAGATAACAATAAAAAGAAATGTAATTATATCTCCCCAATAGAGGCAACAAACTAGACTCGATGGAATAAAAAATAAAAAATAATAATAATATTCTATAGTACATCTATAATATAAACCATAAAATACCATTATGTCATTGAAGTAGTACATGAGCTAGTAAGATATCCCCTATGATGATTATATATATTGATTATAAAACGGAAAGAAATATCATTAATTTGATATAGTGGAATCCCTTGGTCCATCAGAAAAAATATATATCATCTATTCAGTGTACCAATAAAACATCACATCTCTTTAATGTATAGATCACAATATATTAAATTTCCTAAAATAAGATCACTAATGTATACATGCGACCCTGTGGCGCTATATAGTGTGTGAGTATGATCTCATTTGGATTCCTAAAATCTGTTCCTATTATACAACCATACATATACCGCTGATTGAAAAATGTAAATAAATAGACACAATTCAAAAATTACATAACCTTAATCAATATTATTCAATTACTAAAACTGAGATTTAAAAAAAATCATACAAATCCATAGAGTAAAAATACATCCATGTTCAGTCACATAAGAATGACCGTAGATATCCTTTTCAAGTATATACAACACAGAATCAGTTACCAACCAATACCATAGATACGACATGTTATTAGAAGAATTATAATATAGGAAACTTCATTGAAAAGATGTTATGTACCATCAGTATTCCTCTAAATATAAAAAAATTTATTATATGACCCCTTACTTAATCACCATAGTCATTAAATCCTGATATACCATGGAATGGAGATATTCATTTTCCATTGTCCTAGCCCAGCTGCCACAACATCACAGCTAGCCTTATCCCCAACTAATTGTAACTCACACTATAAATATTTTAAACCTTTATTGAGATCCTACTCTATATTGATGGTCATTTCCATCCATAATTATTCAATGTTAATATATAATTCCACAATCATAAATTGTTTAATAACACCTCAATGGGACCTTATCCTTTTTTACATGACTAGTATAGTGTTATCGACAAACAACAATGAGCAGAAATAACCGATAATGAAAATAATTACTTATAGGAAACCTATGTTTCTATCATTTATAGTAATACATGTGACCTAATTTATGAAATTCCATTTCCAAAATGATCCCATAGATCTAACATAATCATATACTCTACTTAATGAAGTTACATGTTGTAATCATCATCCCTATAAATCAAAACACAATTTCAGATCATCCATTTCATAAATGAATCAAACATAATTTATCCTTTTTGAAAATACCCTTTGATATATCCCCTGAAGATTAGGAAAATAAAACCACATAGCCCTGAACCTCCCCAATCACCCGTATTTATTATTCATTAAAAAAACTTGTATAACTATCAAAATAAATGGAACCAACATGAATGTACATAAAAAGATATACACATCTGATATTATACATTAATTCAAATAAAATAGGTGAAAATAGAAAAATATCGAAACACCTTGAAAATATTGAATATCAGATCACATGGAAATATAATCACCTACGATGATTCAAATTGAAAAAAATAAGAAAGAGGGTCATTAAATAAATAGATAGGGATCCAAAATGATGATCATTACATGAATTAATGCCCAAAAAATAGATTTCAAATTAATCCTTGGTTTTAGTAGATAAAGATCACATATGGCGTGATACTATGAAGAATGATGGTTATAAAAGGAAGGAACTTCAGGTAAATGAAATCAGAGATATAACTGTAATTTCACTATTTTTTGAGGGGTTCATAATTTGATTGCATGATTAGATAAAGCCTTTAATATCCATGTTGTTCCTCTATCCAAGAACCTCTCTATGTTTTATCATTTCCTCACATGATTTATAGACTATGATCAAATAGTCCAAACTAGTCCCAAATATGTTACAAACATCTCACACTTTCATGTAGCCTCAAGTGTATGGTTTAAAAAAACACTCATAAAAGGTCATACTATTTGGGTACATGTTTAGCACTAACCAAATAATAATCGCATGCCACCCCTTTTCATTCAATAAAACAAGATTTTGATTCCTGGTTATCTTAAAACGCATTTTAGAGAACTATTATTCCATAACCACACCCAAACACTACACATCAATGCTTTAATAATATAGAAACCACATTCCAATTTTAAAAATTTTGGTTGGGACATTCCATTAAACCAAATGATCAAATTCCCATGAAATTTTCTGCTCACACATAATAGAATGTCTTAAAAATTATGTTGTGTAAAATCTAGATCTGAGTTGGTTGGTCGTATATGTTTTTTTTGGTACATGTAGCTTCTTGATTCTCAAATGAATAAATTGAAGTGCTAAAAATTAAATATCTTGGGTTGGGGAAAAAATGTGAATGGGTTTCACTTATATAAGAATGTTGGATTTAAATAAGAGAATTATAAATGAATAGGTTTTCTTAAGGTGAATGAAAAACTAAATAAACAGAATTTAGTGGAAACTAAAAATAATTAATCGAAATTAAATTTTAATTTTTTAAGTTACGTGTTGTGGTTATTGGGTATAATGCATTTTGTGGTGACATAATGCTGGAATTATTATTTATAGTTGATGTGGGTGGGGTGGTGTATGTTAGTATAGTTAATGTGTACCAATATTCATGGTATTGTAGGATATATATATATATACAATTAATTTTTCTTAAACAAACTTACCAACTCCAAAAAAATTATGTTCTTGTTGTTTCCCAAAAAAACCTGGTTAGTTGTGTTGTTTATTAATAAATACCCTACTTCTATACTATTCCTTCAAAAGTATCAATGAAACACGTTGGGGATGGATTTTACCCAATTATTATATTTATTGGTGTTGGGGATTACCCATTTGTGATAATGATATGATATATCATGGTTGAAATGTGTGTTGGTAAGAGGGAAAAAGGTTTAGGGCCTCCAAGTTCATCACACCATAACAACCTGGTTATATAATGATGTTTTTTTGATAATAAAGGAAAATATCCTCATATTCTAGACTCTGAGGAATGTTGGGATATTTAAGGATATGTCCCAAACCACATCAGAGAATGATGGTTATGTGATGTGATAATTTGGAAGTGAGGGGGTGTTAGGACATTTAATATTAGGGCGTGATATTGGATAATTTATGGGTATGTGGCTAAGGGTGACTATGATTTTTTTATTTTATAAAATATTAATATATTAGATGTGTTAGTTTCTGTTTTTTTCATAGGGTTGATATTATGGGAGAGTTAACAATTCTTGAGGTATGGTGGTTCTTCTTTCTATTCACTGGTTTTTTAGTATGATATTTTTACATGAACTCCCTCGACCATGGGTATGATCTTACAACATATACATGTAATTATATGAATATGAATATAATTATTTTTGAAAATTAATAAGACTTCTAGGACTAACACAGAAATTAATTTCATTGGCTTCACAAATTCTTTGGAATCTCTACAATAATTCTTTCGTTGGGGTCTTAAAATAATAGTTTTTCAACAAATAAAACTTTTATGAATATAATTCATTAAATTAAACTATATTATTTTTGTGTAATAACTATAATATTGTCATTAAACTTATATGAAAAATATTAACACTCATTTCATTTTTAATAATTAATAATAATATTTAAAAACATTATGATTCGAACAAAAAATTATTTATAATAAACTTTTTCATTAGATTATAATTTTTAATTTAAAAGTTAATTTTTCCATTTATTATAATTGAAATACATTAAACAAATTTTATATTCATATCAGAAAATAGAAATTTGGTAATGTTTCATATGATATATTTTTAAAAATATAATAATTACCATGGTAAAAGTTTTATAATGAATAATATGTGTTAACAGTGGTATTCAATTATGGCTCAAATTTTACTAAATATATTTGACGCATAATCCATCTAGAATACCTATATTATAACGACCCATACTTTACATACATTGTTAATACTTCAAAATTGAATCACACTTATTACAACATATGAAAAAACCACAAAGGACCGAATAGGTATTGTGTCTTTAGAAACTGGGAAACATAAACAACTGGTTCATAAATCTTCTATAGTGTATCCCATTTATTTCATCCTATCTAGGGTCCCTTTTAGCATATTCTACTTAATATCCATCTTCCTGACCTGGGGAAAAGAAAACATAAAAGGGTGATCTCAAATGCTCAGCAAGGGCAAATAAAGGAAATAAAAATCATATCATATCTTTTTGAAAATCAAAACCTGCAAAAGAGATCATAATATCTTAACATGGAATAAATCATAGAAGTTAAAATGAGATCCCCATAATCATAACATAAAACATGAAACATTGTGGCATTCACACATAATCATAGAGAATCATTTCTTGTTAGTCAAGACTCATTGCCAAGACTATCTTAGTGGACAAAGTCCCTTTCTGAATCGAGTAACCCTCGTTTCAGTCCTGTTTCACTGAACCGGTATAACCTACCATTCCAGCCATGTATATCTCATGAGATATAAAATCTTTAACCAATGCATTGGAGGGAGATATAGGTCCCACCCATCTCATAATGATACCATTCTTATGTGTGCCACAAAATCATAAACCATACATCATTTCATAACCCATGTAATAAAAATGGAATTCTCATGACATCATAAAACAATTCATATAAGATAAAGGAATTCATAAAAATATTTCCATCACAACATAATCAAATCCATGTAATAATAGGGATAAAAACAGAACCCTTTTATTATCTTAGATGGAAAATAATTTTGATAAAATACATAAACTCCATTCTTGAGGAAAATATCCTTTTTACTTCAAAAACATTTTTCCTTTCATAACATGTCATACGACATTAAAATAAAATAAGATGATTAAAAATAAACTTGAAAACATGTAAAGTAAGCTTCTTGGAAATAATGTTTTAAAAATCCATTCATGCCATATAAGTTAAAAAAACATTCTTCGTACTTTTGTCGAAAAAGTCAAAAAGTACCTCGTACGAAAAAACGACAAAAGATTCCTTTCATATTCATTACTAAAAACTTACAGAAGGGTAAAATTGGATTTAAACTATTTTAAGTGGATGGAAACAATATTACATATTGAGGGAACATGTATGTGGATGATAAAATACACCCCCAATAAATACTTACGAATAAACAATCTCGGATAAAAATGAGATTGTGATATTTCCCTTACCTTAGGTCCAATTTGCTTTGTACGTGTCCGAAGCTCCTGTATAATGGTTTAAATAATGTTATTGACTTATTCCAGAATCATACATATTGCTATGATATCATATATGGTCATATTCTTAGCTTCTTGATAGTAATATTTCATTGTTACTTGTTACTCGGGTCTTTATTGCCTTTTGTTCTTATGCGTGTTTTGCCGAATACATTCTTATTCTTCTTTTAAGGTTATAGATACCTTATATCCAGAATGGTATTAGTGTAACATATATCATATTTATTCATTCAACTCATTTATATAATTACTATGTAATGATGATCATGTAGAACGAGTCGCATCACATCGTGGAGACGATATTCCATACGTACGCACGAGTGATGATATCGTTCCTATGATCGTGGAATTGTATTGGAGTATATATATATTATTTCAGTATCAATATTACTTTATAATAGTCATAAATAGTTACTCATTACACCATTATAACCATCCTTGTAAGGTGATGGTGGAAAATAGATCACATCACGGCGTGGAGACGGTATTCCGTACGTACGCACGCGCGGTGATTTCATTTTTTCCGTAGGATGGATAGAAGGTGAATTAGGATTGTTTCATTTTTATAATAACATATAAGTATTTAAGTAATACTGATGTTATTACTTTATCATGAAACAACTAAAAAAGAAGATGTTGAAGAAGAAAGAAATTGAAAAGATCGGTAATGGATATTACCTCTTCTTTGGAACGCTTCTTTGAATCCTCCACTTAGGGAACTAAGATTGGTCTTTGAAGAAGACCAGGACCTCTAGGATTATTCTAGGGAAGTGGAGAGGATAAAATGGTAGGGGTTGGCCGAGCTTGAGTGCTCAAATTGGTATGAGGAGGAGGGGGAGGAGGTTCCCTTTTATAAGGGAGGAGAGGGGCACCTTAGGAATATCTCAAAATTTTATTTTATATTAAAGTCAAAATCGGTTTATAATGGTTCCAAAGGGTCTTATTTCGAAGCTAAAGTGGGGAAGGGTCGAAATCCTATCAACCAATAGGATTTAGACAAGTTTAGGATATTATTTTAACCTTATCAATTAGATTTAACTATAAGTTAAATAATTTAACTTTTACCGTGTCTTTTTGTTTTCTTTCACTATATGGTTAATACACTTACTATAACATGCCAAACGAACCCCAAATTGTTTATTATTAATATATATATCCTTATCTAAGTCATTTTGCCAAACCTTAGATTTTTAGGAATAAAATAACAATTAATAATATAATATTTGATTTAAAAACTATTTTGTTTCAATTTTGACACTATTTGATATATGATTTTTGTGAAAGTCATAACAGAATTATATGTTAGAAAAAAGTTGATTAAATCAACAATAATATATCATAGTAACCTAGAAAATTAGTGTAATTCATAAAAAGTCTCAAATTACATTTATTTTGGTGTTTATAACATCAATTATGTCAATATTTCATTAATAAGATAATTACTGCATCATCATTGTGTCATAAATAAATTAAATTATTTAATGTCTAAAAATTACAAATAAAATACCATTATGTAGGAAATCGTTTTATCTTTCTAATGAATATTTATAGTCGAATTTATCTTATTTATAACCCCATATTAAAAATTATGTACTTATTAAACTTTGATTTTAACTATTTTAACCCTTCTTTAAATAAATTAATAATAAATGTCCTAATCTAATCCAAGTGGGTCTAAATGGTCATATTTTATTCCTAAGTTTGTTTTTGGTCGAATTACACTTGTCCAATAGAATTAGTACATGTGTTAGGGTAATAATAATATCATATTTACCCTTAGTTACCCTATTTACTATTAACCGCGGTAAAAAAAGTAAAAAGTTACTATTCACCAAAAAATTATTTTTATCTCATTGAACCACATTTTACTTACTGATATCAACCGTGTCTGTTGGATTTTCGAAATTCCATTCACAGAAGCGGTAAAATTATGTTTTATGCAATATTCAGTTTTTAACCTACCACTTAGTGGTTTCACTATTCATCAAAAATTGAAAGTTTTTAGAAAAATACCAAAATTTCACCCTAGGCTAATTTCGATATTCTGAGTCCAAAAATGAAGTCCATTTTGAAAAATAAAATTTATAAAATTTTAAAAAGTGGTTATTACTATTCATAACGGCTAGTTTTAATAGCATATTGTTGTTTAGTGAAACTCGGTATTGCGTACGACGCAAGCTATCGAGGAAGGTCATGATTGCGTGTAAAGTAAGCCAAGAATGTGTGTAGTGAAAGATTACTTTGATGATATAAAAACAAAATATTACTCATAAAAATCTTGGGTGTTACATTCTACCCCCCTTAAAAATAATTTCGCCCTCGAAATTCGTCACTTTGTAGCAAACAGATGAGGATACTTCTCCCTCATCATATCCTCAAGCTCCCATGTAGCTTCTTCAAGTTGGTGGTTCCTCCATAAAACTTTCACCAATCGAGTGTTCTTGTTTCGTAGGACTTTTTCGCTACGATCCAGAATCTCTATCGGCTGTTCTTCATAAGAAAGATCTTGCTCCAGCGGTACAACTTCTGAGCTGAGTACATGTGAAGGATCTGGTATATACTTTCTCAGGAGAGATACATAGAACACATCGTGAACTTGAGAGAGATTCGGTGGAAGCGCCAATCGGTAAGCTACCTTTCCAACATGATCCAGTATTTCGAAAGGACCGATATATCTAGGGCTCAACTTCCCCTTCTGTCCAAATCTCATAACCCTCTTCTAGGGAGATATTCGTAAGAACACTTTATCACCCACTTCAAACTCTAGGTCTTTTCTTCAGTTGTCGGCATAACTTTTCTGTCGACTCTGAGCTGCTCTTATGTGTTATTGAATAGATCTGACCTTTTCTGCCATTTTATCAACGAGATCAGGTCCTAATAGCTTTCTTTCCCCAACTTCATCCCAGTAAGTTGGAGTCCTGCATTTCTTTCCATAGAGAGCTTCATAAGGAGCCATCTGAATACTGGAGTGAAAGCTATTATTATAAGAAAATTCCACCAATGGTAGGTGTTGATCCCATCCTCCTTTGAAATCCATAGAGCAAGCTCTCAACATATCTTCTAGGGTTTGAATTGTTCTCTCAGACTGACCGTCTGTCTGGGGATGATAAGCAGTGCTGAAACTCAACTCTGTATCCAGAGTATGCTGAAGACTTCGCCAGAACTTCTAGGTAAATCTCGGATCCCGATCAGATATAATAGAAAGTGGTACTCCATGTAATCTTTCCACTTCCTTTACATATATCCTGGCAAGATGATCTAGAGAGAAATCCTCTCTAATAGGAATGAAGTGTGCAGACTTTGTAAGACGATCAACTATGACCCAGATAGCATTATTGCCTTTGGATGTTTTAGGAAGTCCTGTGATAAAGTCCATAGTGATGTTTTCCCATTTCCATTCGGGTATGGGTAATGGTTGTAACATCCCCTTAGACTTCTGTCTCTCAGCTTTAACTTGTTGACAAACCAAGCATCGAGAGACATATTCAGCAACATCTCTTTTCATGCCATCCCACCAGAAGTACACTTTCAGGTCCCTATACATCTTCGTGCTTCCAGGATGAATAGAGAATGAAGAACTATGAGCCTCATCCAGCAGCTCCTTCTTTAATTCGGGGATGGAAGGAACACAAACCCAATTCCTGAACTTTATTATCCCATCACAATCAAGGTTGAATTCATGAACATTTCTCACCTTCTTTTGTAACTCGACATCTTCTTTCTGTGCCTCTTTAATCTTCAGATGTATATATGGTTGAACATTCATTTGAGAAAGATAAGATTTTTCCCCTTAAATTATAATTCCAAGATCCATCCTTTGTAAATCCATAAATATTGGATCTTTTGTGATCCTCATCATGGATAAACTAGCATGGTCTTGTCGACTTAATGCATCTGCCACCTTGTTTGCTTTCCCAGGGTGGTAATGGATTGAGCAGTCGTAATCCTTAATCAGCTCCAACCATCTTCTTTGACGCATATTCAACTCCTTTTGTGTGAAAATATACTTTAAACTTTTATGATCAGTATAAATATCACACCTTTCACCATAAAGGTAATGCCTCCAAATCTTTAATGCAAAGATTACCGCAGCCAACTCCAAATCATGTGTTGGGTAATTTTGCTCATGGACTTTCAACTGTCGTGAGGCATAAGCTATCACCATATCATTTTGCATAAGAACACACCCCAATCCCTTCTTGGATGAATCAATATAGATCACAAACCTTTCTCCACTACAAGGAAGTGTGAGCACAGGTGCACTGGATAACCTTCTTTTCAACTCCTTGAAATTCTCTTCACATTCCTCTGTCCAGAAAAACTTAACTCCTTTCCGAGTCAACTTGGTGAGTGGATTAGATAATCGTGAAAAATCTTTTACAAAATGTCGATAATATCCAGCCAAACCAAGAAAACTTCGAATCTCAGTTACTGTTGTTGGTCTCGACCATCTTTCGATAACCTCTGTTTTTGTTGGATCCACAGATATCCCCTCTTTTGAGATTATGTGACCCAAAAATGCAACTTTTTGAAGCCAAAATTCACACTTGGTAAATTTGGCATAAAGCTCTCCTTTCTCAGGGTCTTCAATATAATTCTCAAGTGATCTTCATGCTCTTCCTTGCTCTTTAAATAGACAAGAATATCTTCTATAAAGACTACCACAAATTGATCAATATAGTCTCTAAAGACTCTATTCATTAGATCCATGAAGATAGCAGGGGCATTAGTAAGACCAAATGGCATCACTATAAATTCATAGGGTCCATACCTTGTACGGAAAGCCGTCTTTGGTATATCCTCCCTTTTGAACCTTAATTGATGATACCCTGAACGAAGATCAATCTTGGAAAAGTATTGAGCTCCGCGTAGTTGGTCAAATAAGTCATCAATGCGCGGGAGAGGATATTTGTTCTTGATAGTGATCTTGTTAAGTTCTCGATAATCAATGAAGAGTCTCATTGATCCATCTTTCTTCTTAACAAATAGAACAGGTGCTCCCCAAGGTGACGCACTAGGGCGTATGAATCCCTTATCAATATTCTCTTGGAGTTGCTTCTTCAATTCCTGCAACTCAATTGGGGCCATTCTATAAGGTGTCTTTGAAATTGGCAAAGCGCCCGGTACAAGTTCTATTGAAAACTCAAATTCACGATTTGGTGGAAGACCCGGTAATTCCTCCGGAAAGACATCATCAAACTCCCGTACAATGAGCATATTCTTAATCGCGAGCTTCTCACCAACCATTTGAGATAAATAACCTTCATTTAGTGGAATCAATACCCATAAAATGGAAGAAATTTCCACTGGAAGGTTATGTTCATCCTTGCATTGATAGATGATCATAGATTGATCTGGAATATGAAATGTGACTTCCCATCTTTGGCAATTGATATGAGCTCTGTATAAAGAAATCCAATCCATGCCAAGAATCACATCAAATTCCACTATAGGAAGGATCACAAGATTTTCAGGAAGCACTTTCCCACAAACTTCGATCGGAGAAGAATAATAAACTTTTGATGCGATTGATGTGCCATTAGGTGTTGTCACAGCTAACTCAACATCTAATTGTTGAGGTAATACGGTGATACCCTTAGAAAATTTTTCAGAAATAAAAGAGTGGGTGGATCCAGAATCAAATAAAACATTTTCTACTTTAGAGTGGATGGTAAGTGTACCTTTCACCACTTCGTTATCGTACTCCACATCGCTGATAGAAATTGCATGTGACTTTCCTTTTTTCTTTAGCCTTAAGATTTTGTTGACGTCGACCATCATCATCAACCCTTGGATTTGGGCATTGATTGGCATAATGCCCCATCTGCTTGCACTTGAAACATTGAAGTATAGTAGGTTCATTCTGTGTATCCCTTCCTTTGTTTGCATCATTAGATATCTTCTTCCCATTATCGCGGCATTCAAATGCCCGATGACCTTCCTTTCCACATTTGAAACATTTACTTGTCCCTTTAAGACAACTCCCTCCATGTTTCTTTCCACACTTTGAGCATAAGGGAAAGCTCATCTTCTTTTCAGTGTGCTCTTTAGATTTTCCTTTGAATTCCATCTTCCTCTTCTTATCAAACCCATGTGACTGATGGGTTACTCCAATCTCCATCTCGACTTTGAGAGCACATCAGATGATTTCCTCGTAGCTATGGAAGTCCCTTATGGCTAACGCCCTTCGAAGACTTGGTTTTAAGACACTAAAGAATCGATCGATCGTACTCTCAGGTTGGATAATAATACCAGAAGTATACCTTGCAAGTCTTGTAAAATTTGCTTCATAGGTACCAACAGATTCATCATCCCTTTGCTTCAGTTCAAGAAACTCTTTCTCCATCTTTGTTCGGAGAATACGAGGGAAGTACTTATTGAAAAATAAGTTCTTGAACTCGTCCCATTCCATAGACTCAATTTCATCTCTTTGCCTCGTATTCTTAATAAGATTCCACCATTGATCAGCATCTCCTTCCAAACGATACACTACTAGGATGACTTTATCATGTTCAGAACATTGAAGAACTGAAAATATCTTTTCAGTAGTACTAATCCATTGTTCAGCAACTAATGGATCAGTAGACCCGCTGAAAGAAGGTGGAAGCTACCTCATGAAGGATTCAACAGAATGTTGCTCCTTCCTTTGCTCGTTTGGAAGTCCTTCATGATTCATAGCTTGAGAAAGTTGTGTGAGCATGGCTACAAGATTTTTCATTCCATCTCCCATATCGTTTGGTTGCTCAGGGGGACAATCATTGCATTGCCCATCGCATTCCGCATTAACACGGTTCCTTCGGGTTCCGGCCATTGACTAAAACCAAGAAGAATTGTTTGAGCAACACTAATTATAATAGGAAAACCACATAATTCAAGAATAAAATTTTCATGCTTAAGGTCTTATCCTAGGTTATTCATGGCCATTTCTAAAACACTAAGATTGTGTTCTATTCTTAGACTTATCCTTAGGGTTCTTACTAAGGCTTTCACATCCTAGTTTCCAAAGGTTGACTATAACCTTTCCTCTGATACCAACTATAACGACCCATACTTTACATACATTGTTAATACTTCAAAATTAAAGCACACTTATTACAAAATATGACAAAACCACAAAGGACCGTATAGGTATAGTGTCTTTAGAAACTGGGAAACATAAACAACTGGTTCATAAATCTTCTATAGTGTCTCCCATTTATTTCATCCTATCTAGGGTCCCTTTTAGCATATTCTACTTAATATCCATCTTCCTGACCTGGGGAAAAGAAAACATAAAAGGGTGAGCTCAAATGCTCAGCAAGGGAAAATAAAGGAAATAAAAATCATATCATATCTTTTTGAAAATCAAAACCTGCAAAAGAGATCATAATATCTTAACATGGAATAAATCATAGAAGTGAAAATGAGATCCCCATAATCATAACATAAAACATGAAACTTTGTGGCATTCACACATAATCATAGAGAATCATTTCTTGTTAGTCAAGACTCATTGACAAGACTATCTTAGTGGACAAAGTCCCTTTCTGAATCGAGTAACCCTCATTTCAGTCCTGTTTCACTGAACCGGTATAACCTACCATTCCAGCCATGTCTATCTCATGAGATATAAAATCTTTACCCAATGCATTGGAAGGAGATATAGGTCCCACCCATCTCATAATGATAACATTCTTATGTGTGCCACAAAATCATAAACCATACATCATTTCATAACCCATGTAATAAAAATGGAATTCTCATGACATCATAAAACAATTCATATAAGATAAAGGAATTCATAAAAATATTTCCATCACAACATAATCAAATACATGTAATAATAGGGATAAAAACAGAACCCTTTTATTATCTTAGATGAGATATAATTTTGATAAAATACTTAAACTCCATTCTTGAGGAAAAAATCCTTTTTACTTCAAAAACATTTTTCCTTTCATAACATGTCATACGACATTAAAATAAAAGAATATGATTAAAAATAAACTTGAAAACTTGTAAAGGAAGCTTCTTGGAAATAATGTTTTAAAAATCCATTCATGCCGTATAAGTTAAAATAAACATTCTTCGTACTTTTGTCGGAAAAGTCAAAAAGTACCTCGTACGAAAAAACGACAAAAGATTCCTTTCATATTCTTTACTAAAAACTTACAGAAGGGTAAAATTGGATTTAAAATTTTTTAAGTGGATGGAAACAATATTACATATTGAGGTAACATGGATGTGGATGATAAAATACACCCCCAATAAATACTTACGAATAAACAATCTCGGATAAAAATGAGATTGTGATATTTCCCTTACCTTAGGTCCAATTTGCTTTGTACGTGTCCGAAACTCCTGTATAATGGTTTAAATAATGTTATTGACTTATTCCAGAATCATACATATTGATATGATATCATATATGGTCATATTCTTAGCTTCTTGATAGTAATATTTCATTGTTACTTGTTACTCGGGTCTTTATTGCCTTTTGTTCTTATGCGTGTTTTGCCGAATACATTCTTATTATTATTTTAAGGTTATAGATACCTTATATCCAGAATGGTATTAGTGTAACATATATCATATTTATTCATTCAATTCATTTATATAATTACTATGTAATGATGATCATGTAGAACGAGCCGCATCACATCGTGGAGACGGTATTCCGTACGTACGCACGAGTGATGATATCGTTCCTATGATCGTGGAATTGTATTGGAGTATATATATATTATTTCAGTATCAATATTACTTTATAATAGTCATAAATAGTTACTCATTACACCATTATACCCATCCTTGTAAGGTGATGGTGGAAAATAGATTACACCACGGCGTGGAGACGGTATTCCATACGTACGCACGTGCGGTGATTTCATTTTTTCCGTAGGATGGATAGAAGGTGAATTAGGGTTGTTTCATATTTATAATAACATATCAGTATGTAAGTAATACTGATGTTATTACTTTATCATGAAACAACTAAAAAAGAAGAAGTTGAAGAAGAAAGAAATTGAAAAGATCAGTAATGGATATTACCTCTTCTTTGGAACGCTTCTTTGAATCCTCCACTTAGGGAACTAAGATTTGTCTTTGAAGAAGACCAGGACCTCTAGGATTATTCTAGCGAAGTGGAGAGGAGAAAATGGCAGGGGTTGGCCGAGCTTGAGTGCTCAAATTGGTATGAGGAGGAGGGGGAGGAGGTGCCCTTTTATAAGAGAGGAGAGGGGCACCTTAGGAATATCTCAAAATATTATTTTATATTAAAGTCAAAATCGGTTTATAATGGTTCCAAAGGGTCTTATTTCGAAGATAAAGTGGGGAAGGGTCGCAATCCTATCAACCAATAGGATTTAGACAAGTTTAGGATATTATTTTAACCTTATCAATTAGATTTAACTCTAAGTTAAATAATTTAACTTTTACCGTATCTTTTTGTTTTCTTTCACTATATGGTTAATACACTTACAATAACATGACAAACGAACCCCAAATTGTTTATTATTAATATATATATCCTTATCTAAGTCATTTGGCAGAACCTTAGATTTTTAGGAATAAAATAACAATTAATAATATAATATTTTATTTAAAAACTATTTTGTGTCAATTTTGACACTATTTGATATATGATTTTTGTGAAAGTCATAACAGAATTATATGTTCGAAAAAAGTTGATTAAATCAACACTAATATATCATAGTAACCTAGAAAATTAGTTTAATTCATAAAAAGTCTCAAATTACATTTATTTTTGTGTTTATAACATCAATTATGTCAATATTTCATTAATAAGATAATTACTGCATCATCATTGTGTCATAAATAAATTAAATTATTTAATGTCTAAAAATTACAAATAAAATACCATTATGTAGGAAATATTTTTAGATTTCTAATGAATATTTATAGTCGAATTTATCTTATGTATAACCCCATATTAAAAATTATTTACTTATTAAAATTTGATTTTAACTATTTTAACCCTTCTTTAAATAAATTAATAATAAATGTCCTAATCTAATCCAAGTGGGCCTAAATGGTCATATTTCATTCCTAAGTTTGTTTTTGGTCGAATTACACTTATCCAATAGAATTAGGACATGTGTTAGGGTAATAATAATATCATATTTACCCTTAGTTACCATATTTACTATTAACCGCGGTAAAAAAAGTAAAAAGTTACTATTGACCAAAATATTATTTTTATCTCATTGAACCACATTTTACTTACTGATATCAACTGTGTCTATCAGATTTTCGAAATTCCATTCACAGAAGTGGTAAAATTAAGTTTTATTCAAAATTCAGTTTTTAACCAACCACTTAGTGGTTTCACTATTCATCAAAAATTGAAAGTTTTCAGAAAAATACCAAAATTTCACCCTAGGCTAATTTCGATATTCTGAGTCCAAAAATGAAGTCCATTTTGAAAAATAAAATTTATAAAATTTCAAAAAGTGGTTATTACTATTCATAACGGCTAGTTTTAATAGCATATTGTTGTTTAGTGAAACTCGGTATTGCGTACGACGCAAGCTATCGAGGAAGGTCGTGATTGCGTGTAAAGTAAGCCAAGCAAGTGTGTAGTGAAAGATTCCTTTGATGATATAAAAACAAAATATTACTCATAAAAATCTCGGGTGTTACATATATTATCATTTAAATTCAAACATGATTGTATCACCAACATTTACCCACATATCTCACTTAAGAATCATGAAATTCCATTATTACCCCTTACTTAACATTATATTCCAATTATTATTTTTTCATTTCTTCTATATGAGGAGATAAAATACAACCACTTAACGGAACATATCTAGTTAAAAATTCCATTTAACATCATCCAATTTAATTATTGTACATAATATATTAAAATTTGGTAGATGTTATCTACAATAATATTCTTCATGTGCTTCATTTATAATCGATACTTCATGAGAAGACCCAAATCTACAAAAAATAGTGTTACCCACCATTTAATTTCATTTCTATAACCTTCACATCGACCATAATCTAATATAACCATAACCATTATTATTTAATGAAATATTATTAAATAATATGATTAATTTTTTATAATTATTATATAATTGAAAACTATTTATTTCTTCTTCAGTTCATAGAAATGAAACAATTGATCAAGCATGTGTGAGGAAAACCACCTTCACGAAGGACACATTTCATTTTCCATTACCAACATCAATTGATTATCCTAGAAATTATTAAGAAGAAACTAATTTATTTATTTTCAAATTTATATTTATAAAACATATATTATGCATTTTAGAAGTACTATTTGAAATAATTATAATTTATAAAATCTGTTTCATAAAAAGAACATAAAAGTTATAAAATCTTTATTTTGTTGTTCAATCTTATTTTCCATTCCTCTTATTTTAATAACTCATTAAACATTTGAGTAATCTAATAAATAATATCTAAATAATATTTGTATTATTTGGTGATAATGGTATTATAATAAAATTATCATTTAGTCATCCATACTCACATGTCAACTTTAGCATGTTCTTAATAGGTCAGTTAAAAAATAAAAATACAAAATTATATAATTTTTTTAATGTATTTATTTGAAAAAAAATAATGTATATTATTCTAAAAATTATTTTGTTTCCTTTAATTTTAATATAAACACAGTAAAAAAATTTTGGATAACATTTTTCATTTTTTATAAATTACATAAATATTTGTGTCTCTCAATTCGTCATCAAAATTAGTAACTAAATAGTTTTGAAATTAAATTATAAAAAAATATTTGTAAAAGAAATTTCATATACCTTATATAGTCTGTTAATTTTGATATTTGGGACACAAATGAATAAAACACAACTTTAATGAAATAAGACCAAAAATATAATATTACTCACAGAAAATATTGAAAGTAGTAAAAACTAAATAATATTCATGTAGATAACAATTATAAAATAAATTTATAATGTTATATATATATATATAAAATAATATTTTGAAGTATAATATTAAGTAAATTATGTTTTTTTAAGTTAATGTGCATTACACTATATGGGGAAACATGGTATGGGGTTTCTTTTTCTCAATGGAGATTGTTTATGACATGTTATGAACCATGTTTCCCTTATATGGTGGTCTATTGATTTAATATAAAATTAATTTTTTATTGGTTTTTAATTAATAGTATATACTACGAAAAATCAATTATTATTCTTCATTTTTTTTTGAATCATCTATTTCCACAATCTAAAAGTTTTTTCAAATTTTAATTTTCTCGTTGGGTTATAATCATTCTATTTGAAATATATCATATATGTTGGGAACATTGAAATTTTTTTTTTAATATTTATATTATCTCATATTTTACATTTTACCATAGAAAACCATTTTTAAGTATTTCATTCCTAATGGATTATTATTCCCATAATAGAAATTGATAAGTGAAATCACATTTCATTGATTTTAATATTAATATATTTTTTTCCAAGATTAGGTTATCACCCTTATGATTTTATTAAATTTTACCATATATTCGTCTTTGGGGATATTTTTCTTTTAATACAAATAATTATTATTGATTAATATATTCCCCAAAAATTATATCTTTGTAATGAATTTTATAATCCTCTATAAGAATTGTTTCCCCTCTTTGTCCATATATTCTATTATTGAAAATTTGATCATTTATAATTAGAAATCTATTTATTTATTACTTAATGTGAACTTTTTATTCCCATTCACCTAGTTTTATATTGATGGTTTTTATATTATTTATGATGTGGGGTTTAAATAAATGTACATTTAAATTTTGAAAATATTTTTCCTTTTTGGATCAATTGTTTTGTCTTCGAGACCATATTCCCCTTGATATATTAATGTATTTTTAATTTATCCATTATTGGTGATTAATTTTATAATTTAATTTTTTATAATATCTAACATATACTATTTGAAAATGAATTTTGAAAGACAGACATATATTCATTCTTAAGTAAACATTGAATTTTCATCTAGAAACTCTATTATATTTTCATATCCAATTTTCTTTTCATGTTTAAAATGTTTTACCATAATGAGACATAAGATTCATGATATACCCTATATGTTAGATTATTTTATTTATAAATTATTGTAATAAAATTAATTGTATCAAAAAATAAAATTCTTGATCCCTTCCTGTGCGGCACTGTTTAAATAATTTTCCATTCAAGGGTGTTTTCAATCTATTTTAACATACATAAATTTTTATTTTGATTCAAAATGGATATAATATTTTTCAACCATACACCATATTACATAGATGTATTTTTATCATTTTATTCCAATTATCTACTAGGTAATGTTTTAACATTCTGTATAATTGACAGGTCTCTACATATGATTATTAACTACTAAGGAAAGTGGATTGTTTGTTATAAAATTATATATTTAATATTATATTACATATTAATAGTATAATAGTTCATTATGTATTTTTTATTAATACTTATTAGATATTTAATTCATTATGAATAAATAATTATTGGTTTTTATGGTTATACATAACTCCTCGATGGATCAATATGTCTCATTTGAAAAAAAAGTATCTTCGCTATTTTTTTGTATACATTCTGAGATCAAAATACTTCACATAAAAGTGGGATTTATGTTATGATTTTGTTGTCTATGTTCATGATTTCCTCTCTTAGGACATGAAATTATTTGTCTACAATTTTGAATTCAATCACCATAAATTCAATTATTTTTTTTCAATCAGTATATTTATTAATATTTCATCAATTTGATATATTTTTCTAACAATTTCTTTTCACATTTCGATTATTTTTTTATATATTCCTACTATATTATGTATTCATATACCATTATCAATTATCACTCTTTATTTTTATTGATTATGTTTACCCTTATTATGTGTTTTTGATAAAATGTTTTATCAATTTCTCTATCTTTTAAAGAAATTTATGACACATGATATGTTTATAGGGCATCATGTTTGGTGAATTTGGGTTAGATGGTGATTACCTATTTTATATTACATATTTTATTATATAGTGTTATAAATTTACATTTGATGAGGAATGAATAGGATTTTTTAGTCAATTTTTTAATCACTAGAACTGAAAAAGCGATTTTTTTAATATAAATGACATAATATGTGATAGTATGATTATGATTATTGATTGATAAAATTGGGAGACTCTAACAAATTTGAAATTATGTTTATAATGACAGTGTTTATGATCACTTAATCTTAAAGTACATGACGAGGGAGTCCCAAATTACATTTTAGTTTAGTGTGAATTATATAATATTAATTTATATAATTGTATTTGAATATTTTTCATTTAATTTTTAAAAAATATAAAATATAAATAATCTGAATCATGAAATATTAAAAATAATAGATGTTTGAATGAAGGAATGTATTCAACCCATTGTTCCTTCAAATAATTTAAAAAAAATAAATTAATATGATTACAATAAATCATGAATTATAAAGGGAATAAAATTCACTTTATGATTCATGTTTTAGTAAACATTTATTTTTTATATAGGTTATGTAAATGTGATGAAAAATAATGAGGCCTATGGTAATGTGATCTCTCAATCACAATTTTTTCATTATGACTATCCTTTATTCCATTATATTTTACAATAATTTTCCTCAATTGTATTTAAAATGCACATTTTCACATTTTTCACTTCCATTTACATTGGATAGGAATGTTTTTAATTTATTGAGGTTATTTCTAAGACACATGTATTGATGTTTCAAAATTATTTATTTTATATGTGATTTCAATTATGCCTCTTGATCTATCCAAATTATGACAATAAATATGAAATTGTTTCTTCTTATATTTATTTCTAAAAATAGTTTTCTTATTTTTTATGAATCAATATGGTAATAAATTGAATAATTATTTATAAAATCTATATAAAACAAATTTTCTCATCGTTTTAATTACTTTTTATTAATTTTACATGTTTCTGTTCTTTATATAATGTTTGATTATGATCATATTTTTATGTAATGAGTCATAATAGAATCATATCTCCCTATAATGATTTTGGTAGTGTGATATATATTATAATTTTATTTTACTTATTCATGACCATGAAGAAATATTTGATCAAATTTTTTGACATAATTATTTGTATGGATATGTTAGGAGTCAACATTAAGCATGATTTTTTCATAGAATGTGGGTGGTATTTGACCACACTATAATGACGTCTCATTATTTTGAATATTACAGATTCACTAAAATTTTTAAATAACTCCATAATTAATTTTATGATTTCCCTTTTCTTATTATATGATTGTAATGATCATGTAAACTGACATTTTGGATTGTTTAATGCCTCATGTTTTGTAACATTTTTTCCACCCCTTATTGGGAATTTAACTTAAACTTTCTTTTATGTTTATGTCCTTATTAATATAGATACTAGAAAAAATATAAAATAATATTCAAGAACTATGATTATAGAAATAAATTGTTTTATATTTTTTAATATTTCTATGGAAATATGAAAATTTTCCCTAGGTAAAAACTTATTTGATTATGGAGTGTTATTATTATATATCTCAATAATGATATAGAAATAATGTATATATTATGTGTAAATCCAATTAAATTATTCATCATCAAAATTTGAGTTTATATATTGAAATACATTAACAAATTAAAAAACTAATTGAAAAACATATCTCAAGAAATCATAAGTATGAATGGATATTTATTAAAACCACATATTTTATTTCAAAACATTTAAACATTATAGAAAACTAAATTTTAGAAAAATGTATTTCATATCATTAAAATATACATAGGAAGACCATATATTGATAAAATGAAATTATAATTTGATCAACTAAGGAATCAATTTGGGATTCATATATTCATAATCAATAATAATAAATATATTGGAAACAATATGTATTTTATGGATATGATATCATTATAATGAACTTATCTATTTTATAAATGAATATAGACTTCAATCATAAGTATACATGTGATATGATATTTGATTCTAACTATTCCTACCTATTGATTCCCAAAAAGATATGTGAGAGTCAAATATTGAGGGAAACCCCATGAAATCCAATATAGATCATAGAACATCCAAGGTAGCTCATAATTCCTCTATAATTATGTTTTCCAGACATATTTATGTGTTAATTCAGCGGTCATGATTTTTATAACCCCATGCTACTATAATGTTCAATATGAAATAGTCTTCAGTGTAATTTGATAACATTTTCTAATAAAATAATTTAAATAACTATATATACATATGTAAGATATTAACTAGATCTTAGGTATTCCTACAAATCACAAACGGATAGAATAAGAACCGAGGTGTTAATAGATAACTTGGAAGATATGATTTTCCCTCTATGATCATTCACCAACAGATTATATAAGTAATATTAATTGCTGATGAATTATTTTAGGACCCATGGGGTAATTGGATATAAATGTCAAATGGACATGTATCCAAAAGTAGACTATAATGAACAAATTTTCTTCTCCACTCATGTATTACATACTGGATTAAAATTTACAAATAAAATACCATTTGTTATAACATTATTGAAATACCAAAAAATCCCAATCATGCTGAAAAATACAATTCTTAGAAATTTCTAACAAAACATTCCCATAGGGGACAAAATATTAACACTCTACAGGTAATTGTATACAAAAACTACTAAATAAATCCCTATTACAATCACTCTATATACCCACAATAACATCTAAACAATCAACCCATTCATAAAGATCCATGTGTGGTGTCCTCCCATGATAACCCATACACAACAATCTTAAATGGGTCTATTCACATTACCCCAGTCATGAAAACATAGTAAAAGAACATTCCCATTGGAATTTTTGTAGGGTGTTAGTACATCATACCCCTTGTAAGTCTCTACCAAACATCATACTTTTGACAATTAAGCCATCTGTGAAATGTCCAAATATTTATTTGGAAGGAATCATGTTAATAAGATCAGTTTGTCTACAGGGTACAAGTATCCATGAATTCATGATGAATAGTTAGTCTTACTATTAGAATTATACATATAACATGTGTTATTATTTATTCATTCATCATTAATTTTTATCAACATCTCCCTAACCTGCTTCATGTTATGCTCAGACTCAACATAGGGTGTGCATTTTGTATGAAGAACCTATCTGTCAGATAGTCATAACCAATTACATACCTTATTAGTGAAATTATATATATATATAACTATATTCATAATACTTATTCTATTGTGGAAATATATATTTCTATCTCCCTTAGGATGTCTCTTGTCCCTTTCTTGGATGTTCTACAAATATCCATCATCACCAAGAGGAAAAATATTTTAAAATAAATTAATAAATACAAATTAATGTGCCACAATCATATATATATATATATATATCAAATACATACTCTATAAGAATAGTTTTACTTATATTTAAAGATATCATAGTGTGTGTGTAATCATCCCCCCAAGAGAATATATATATATATATATATATCCCACTCACATAAGAATTTAACTACCTAATTTCATAAAGTTGACATATATAATAAACAAAACCTAATTAAAAAATATTTAATGGTCTAAAAAATAATATTCATATTCATTAACATGAATTACATTGTTATATTATTAATGAAAAATCAGCATTTTTTCATTTAGAATGGAAAATTAAAAATTAAACACTTTCCACATAAAGGGTTAATTTTAAGGATTAATTTTAAAATTTTATAAATTTAATACGAAAAAATTAGTTACAATTTTTATATTATCATATAAAAAATGGATATTTTTTTAATTTCCTAAATATAATTATTTTTTAGCGAGTATTGAAAAATATCAATATCTCTAAAAATCTATTTTCTTTTAAGAAAATTAAATAATTTAAAAGTACCATTATGTATTTAATATTAAATAAATTAATAAAATTACTCTAATGTTTTTTTTCTACTTAATTACTATATAATAAATAATATTCTACTTTTTATTATAACTTTGTTTTCTACATTCAAAAGGCGATTTTTGTAAACAATTTTTTAAAAATATTAATGTTTCTCCTTTTTAATTAATTATGATACTAAATAATGAGGATTGTTTTAAATGAAAAATAAAAATTTTATATAATTATAAATATATAAATTTATAATTTTTCATCATATAGTTGAAATAATTTATTCTTTTATTCAAACAATCCAATTCTTAGAGACCTTCTTTTTCAAAGGGTCTGTGAGTGTTTTTAAAAGTAATACATTATATATATTTCTATAATTTTAAAAAAATTATTCAATAATAATAATAAATATAATTTATATTATTTGACAAATTAACCATATTTTTCTACCATAGTGAATAGTGAAAATTATAAAAATTAATTATTATAGTTATGGTAAAAATGGATTTATGGGCAGTTTGACTATAAATAAATTTTTAAAATATCAAAAAAACATGTCTAAAATCTCTTTTATTTAAATCTATAGAACATAATATTTATAAGTATCGTTCAATTCTAATTTTGGATAATTATAGAAGGTGAAAAATTTGGGTACCCCTCATTCTTTTCTAAAATTACATGTTTTCGAGCAACTTCAAATTAAAAATCCCATCCTCTATCATCTCATATTTACAACTTTAAATAGTTTTTTATTGTTAATTATCTTCCCAAATATCTTTATTTATTTCTCAACCATGATCTAAAACCATTTCTTGGTCTCAAATCCATCTTATGAATGCTTTTGGTGCTTACTTAGGGAGGTTTCCCAAATATGAGGTATCATGTTTGACCGATCATCTTTATTTTATTAATTATTACATAAACATAATATATTATAAAATTATTGTTATAGAATATTAAATGTATTTAATATAATGTAATAAATTATTTTTTAATTTATTAAAATAAATAAATTTCATATTCCTTAAAATGGAGTAAAAAATCAGTATTCTTGGGTATGCTGGATTATAGCTACAAAACTAGATTTAATTCATTTACCTTCATCACATCTAATGGATTGTGGTGATGACAGATTAAAACTTTATATAGTATATTTTCTACATATTTACACTCATGGATTTATCATATCACATATGCCTTTTTACATCCCATTTTTCTAGGGGATACGATGATGTCATTCATTTGTATGGTGGACTATGGCCTCATGAAGCAATGCAATTAATTTTTAACTGAATATTTAAAGAGAATTTTATAATGATAGATTTAATATTTATTAATGATATTAATTTAATATTAATGATATTCATTAAATATTAAACCTTACAAAATGATACTATATCATTTTCATTCAAATAATAAAAAATGACAATGTCGTTTGTCAGTATGTGGCCGACCACCTCTATGTAGTGATGTGATTATGTATTTTTAACAAATAAATAAAATTAATGATCAATATAATTATATGTTAAAAATTTATATTATATTTATGATATTGTGAACATTATGTAATGATAAAATAATTTATAACTACATTCTGTACTGATCATTGAAAAATTAAAATGTTACTCAAGCGTACGTATAACCTATTTTATCTATGATAGAATAAAATATCAATTTTCCTAAACATATTTCATCAATGGTTTTAAAAAGTACAATTAATTTATAAATATGATAATTATTTCATTATTAATATTATTCTATATACATTTGAAAATTCCCTCTTTAACTATTGGTCAGCCTACCAAAGGCAATTTTGTAGAAAATGAAAATATCATCAAAATAACTGAAATAAAATTAATTAATTAATTAAAAGTATTTAAAATTTTAAAAAGTTAAATTAATGAAATAATAAAAAAACAAAAAGGTTCCCAATATTTTATTTATTTGACAAACGACTAATTTTCAGTATGATAAATAACACACGAGACAAGTTATACATAATTTAAGGAATATCATTTCAATTCCCATTTGATGGGACATATTTTGATGTTATAATTCTATATTAATTTACAAGGATTATTTGAAGACCAAAAGAAATGATATTTTAAAAATTTATCTATTATCATGGTATTTAATTTTTTTTAATGTTAGTTTTCTTGTGGGGCTAGGATTGAAATATTTATAATGCAATAAAGGTTGTTTATTAAACAATATATTCTAATATATCCCTTATGACTGTATTTTCATACCAAGTAATGGTTTTTAAAATATTTTCTTATGGTTATGATGGATTTATAAAACTAATTTCCTTATTTCATTGAAATTATTAAAAAATGAATTTTTTATGAAATTCTTGACATAAATTACAAATGAAAAAGTAATGTCCCAAATTTTAACATATAAGATGATAATGAATTTTCCCAGAACTTAGATAAATATACGATTTTTATATTCCATTAATGGAATTCATTTTTTATTCAAATAAAAATAAACATTTCCTTTTTCTAGTTATTTTTTTATAGAATATGGAGTTATCCAAAAAGGAAATGCATTTTTATATAGAAATTGATTTTTTAATATAAATTGATATTTTGATACCCAAGAGTTATATTCATAAGAGTTTAAATGATTTATTAAAACATTTAATTATGAAAAAATTTACTGAATATATTTTTTATTATGTTTCTAATTCTATGTAATTATATAATATGTTTTTTATAGATAACACTAAATGATTCAATTTATAGTGCCCTATTCTGGATTGACTACAAAGAGGGGGGTTAGTGAATCATTATTTAACACTTTGCAAATATTTTAACAAGAATTCAAAATATTGAAATAGTAATAATTCTAGATTTTCACAGTGATATATTTTAGTCTAACATCTTATGAATAACTAATAATATTGAGTACCTCACATGATATTTACATGGTTTTTTATAAATACATACTCATTTTTGTGTTGGTTGTTCTCCCCATCATGGATTCACCACTATATTATTATAATCCATTAAACATGTCAACAAAGAGTCACACTCTCCCTTTCATTAGTCCATATAGAAGTTATTTCATAGTAAATCACATTGTGTTACTAGGATCCAGAAAGTCTTTATAGAGGCACTATTATTATTACATCGATATTACATAATTTTAAAGATAAACAACATAAACATATTGTAAAACTAAGATCCAATGATTTAGTGTATTGGGAAAATTAGGAACATACATAAATATAGCAATAATAAAACCTAAAAATTTATTAAAATTATTATTCTTCAATATTTATAATGATTATTTTATCCTTAGTACATGTTATCACCTGAGTATATATAATAAAAAAAGCGTCAAGTTAAAATTCATGTAAGAGTAAGAATGAGGGACATGAATCAATATAAAATATTTAAGAATAATGATATTCCTCATATTAAAAGAATATGTTAATCATTTCACTAATAGGAGGAATAATTAGATAAAGGAATGAAATATGGAAATTAATATAAATGAAACATTATTTATTAGTTCTCAAATACCACTCATAGTCGTAAATAAATAAAGCATCATATTCATGTATAACATATGTGCATTGTAATTATATATTTTCTATGAAAACATATAGCATGATTTTTTGATTTATATCATAATTTCTCGTGAGATAAATCATATTACACCATGTAGTGGAGTACTATATAATTTTCGACACACCCATCACATTAAAACCTTTACATAATCATTCATTCCACATATAATGTATATCAATCATATTTACGATGTAACCCATCTAAAGGATTGAGTTTTTCAAAGATGGCAATGACATTGACAATGTTTTTGGTCGGTGTTCCCCCCTCAAGTTAGTATTAAAGGCTTCTCTGTTTATTTTGACGAATGTTCGTTCTCGATGATTTTTGGTGAAGGCTTGCTTTGCAATTCGTTTGATGTTGCGGTAGAAGATGAATGGTGTTCTAACGTGTTGGTGATTTACGGTGGTGAGGATGAACTCTGGAAGTCAGTCGACGATTGGTGGAGTGATAGGTTGGAAATGATGATGGCAGTGATAGGATGAATCTGACGACTGTGGGTCTCATGATGATGGAAGGCGCAATGGTGTGAATCGGGCTGAAGGAGTCCTTGGAATTTGTGTGTGTTTGAAATTTGAATTTCGTTTGGCTTCTTGAATCTATATCCCGCGTAGTATTTGGTTACCGCTCACCCATAAAGCGGTCATTTGAAAATCAAAAAAGATACTTTTCAGGTTAGAGGATTGATTTTTCATAAGTATTTCATAAATCATGAATATACATGGGTTCCATAATGAAAAGGGAAATTTGTATAAGATTCATTATTATTAAGTGAATATGAGATAACTGAAGAGATATAATAATGTGTTTTCTAAAGAAGAGTTATTTTGGAAAATATATGTTTTTTTAATAAATCATATTGATACCCTAATATTTACCTAAAAATAATAATAAATAGAAATGAAATTATATATTAATAATATTAGAATAATATCTATATAAAAATTAAGTATGAAAGGAGAATAACCCAAATAAAGGGTGTTGGGTTCTATAATCCACATATCTTTTGTATGAATGTCTACTGTAATTGAACTTAATATCTTCTATAATCAAATTAAACACATTAAATACAAAAAAAAAACGTATTATACATTTATTTTAGTTATTATAATTTTATTTAGTTATCTTATAACAATTTTGATGAGTTATAGTGTTTAGTCTCCTCATTTTGGGGGTGTTTGATTCTAGGCTTTATGGTCGGCCCTTTGAGCATAAATATGGGGGATTTTTACAAATGGAAATTACATACCCATTAATGATATTATTTAGTATTAATGAACATAAAAATGTTAAATAGTCTCCCATATCAAACGGGTTTATATTATGGGGATTATTAAAAATATAAAACATCGATGAAAATGTTTTAATTGATTTTAGTGGTTTTTATGACCATGAATAAATTTTATAATTTTATTTAATTACCCTAAACATATTTTCTCTAGGACATCATATAACATAAAATATGTATATTAAAACCTAATGTAACCATTATATATTTTTATGGACATCCTTGAAGGTGGTAGTGTAAAAGTAAAATTCATCATCCATGAAGATGGTGAAACGACACATCACTAGAGATGCTTTATTTTTTATAATAAAAGGGTTGGAGAATTTAGCTGATGGTGTATATATCATTAAGGAATCAAAATAAAGTTATACATAATATAACTATGTTATCATGAAACATGGGATATTTTAATTAAAGATATGATATGAAATAAATGACATTGAAATAGAGGGATTGAGGATTTTACCTTGAGAACCTCCTTAGGGAACTAATGTTGCTTCCTTTTTGAGAGTTGAATATTTTATAAGTGGGAATTTGGATTGGGGACTGATATGGTAAGAATATAAAAAAAATTCAATTCCTAAATGGTTCATGTAGAATAGGTGGTGATGGGTGGAATTTATAGTTGAGAGTGTGGTGTTTCATGATTATTTTATTCATTTGTTTATTATATTTTTCAAAGAATTTAAATAATATTGATTTTTGTGACTAATAATTTTAAACATTTTAGGTTACTTCTATATAATGGGTGATTACCTCATCGATACATCATTCGTGACTCAATAATTCATTTATTTATTTTTTATTGTAAATTATCATGTTTCGCTATTCACCAAAATTTCTAATAGTTTTGAAAAATAAAAAATAATCATGCTAATTATTTTCAAATTTTTATAATTAAAAATAGAATATATTTTATTTATATAATATTCTATATATGGTTTGTTTCATTTTAAATTAAAATCATCATTTATTACCAAAATACTGATTTTAATATTATAAATGATTTTGTGACACTTTGAAAAATTAATTATGGTCTCATAAAATTATGTTATAATTATAATACATAAAAATAATTACTGATGAATCTATTTAATGAATATAAATTTTCTTTTATATCATTAAATTAATTTTTAAATTGTAAACACACATATATATTCTACAAAAATCCGTCACATTATTTCTCATCTTCAAAATAAATATTTTCTTATTTTATGATATAATTATATCAGAAATTCATTTATATGAAGATTAATTTTTAATTATAGTATCATATTTGAGGATAATATTCTATTGGCTAGATTACAATTTTGATGATCATTTTACTGTTCCAATGTTCATGTTATAATTTTATTGGTATAAATACATTAAATTCTATAAATACTACTTAATTTAAAAATAATTTAAGAGAATATAGTTTTTATTAGGTTTAATATGTTATTTTTTTTGTTTTCTGAGACAAGTATAACAATATAAATTCCATTAATAAATGATTGGTTCATTACATTATTCCCCCTTTTGATATTTTTTCCTTGAAATTTGATTATATAAATTAATGTGAATACAGGTGATTGTACTTCCACTTCATTTCTTCCTCATGTTACCCTGTCTCCTCTTCATAATAACGATTCTTCCATAATAGTTCGAGAATGTGAGTTTCCATGTTTTATATGGCTTTGTCTCTTCGGTAAAATATACCTATCAACTTATCTTCAAAAGAGAGATATTTATCTAGTTACACCACCTCACTATTCAGTATATGTTAGGGGATAGAATTGTACTTCCTTATGAAAGATAAATTGAATACTCCATGAACATGAGCCGTATTGGGTGGAAGTTCAAGCCTATCAGCCACTACTCATACATGAACATGGATCATAATGTGTGAAATATAACATTTTCTAATATTCTATTTCTTTCTAAACCATATCACTCACTTATATCGTGATATTTAAAGGAATACATTATCAATATATTCAAACCAAAAATCCCTTAGATGGTTTTAATCATATCTAATTTTCTAACTTTGAGAAGATGTTATGTTTTTTTCATAGAATTGAATGTTATCACCCATATCTTTCACAATATTAGGACTAAGTATCTTATGTTCTCCAACATCTTCCCAATAGGTTAGAGTTATACATCACTTACCTTAGATATTTTCATGTGGAGCCACAAAAAGAATCGAGTATAAACTATTTTTGAATGGGAAATCAACCAATGGGGGATACTAATCCCATCCACATTTAAATTCCATTGAGTACACTCATAACATTTCATAAATAATTGAAAAAGTCCTTTCATATGGGGAATCATTTTGGGGGTGATGAGTTCTAGTTAAATTAAATTTAGTAATAAGAAAATGTTGAATACATCTCCAAAATTTAAATGTGAAGCTTGGGATAGAAATAGAGATGATAGAAAGAGTAACCCCATGTAGCCTTGGAATTTTTTTAATGGTTGGGGCTGAAGCCTCATTTTATAATTAAATAAAATCAAAGACCGCTTTTAACATTATAGAGGGATACCCATTACATAGCCCGAAGGCCCAGTGGGCATGTGGCCCCTTATATGGACCATAGGCCCAAATTTTTGGCCCAAGGCCTATTCTATGAATAGTAAATCTATAGTACCTACCGGCTACAGTACCCGCACAGTACCCATAGATGCTACAGTGTCCTAGCACTATATAGTACCCATCATTTCTACAGTACCTCCACTGCTACAGTGCCACTCTTGTACTCATACAACACCCTGCACCGAATGGGTTTTTACATGTAGATCCAATGTAACCGAAATTTTATTATTTCATATTGATGTATTTTAGATACTAGTGAAAAATAATATAGTGATAATATCCCATTTCAACATGGGTATAGGAAATGGTTCCATCATCCCTTTAGACATATATCATGATACTTAAGATTACTATCATACCAATAACCTTGATATATAATCTAAAATCTCTTTATTCATGTAGTCAAATCATATTATTTTCATGAAGATAATGGTACACCTTGGTACACAAAGAATGGAAGGAGAAATGAGAGATATGTGCATTATCACAAAGACCCTTTGTTAGGTGATGAAGGCATAGAATGAATTGTTCTGAACTGAATCACACCAGCATCATTGATGTGGAACAAATTTATATGTTCATTCGTTAGTGAATTCACCTTATTTTTTAACTCTAGAACATCACTTTTTTCCATCATAATCATTTATAGGATAGATTATTAGGAAATTATATTTGAAAGGAAGGATTTATTAATAGTTTTGGTTATTTCTGAATCCATCATTTTCATAAACATGAATCTACATCATAGATAAAGTATTAGGATCTTTTGTTCTAAGAGTGTCAATTAAATTTTTCACCATTCAAAAATATAAATGAATAGATCAATAGTTGTGCTTGATATGATTTAACCATCTTATTTGAGACATGTTGAGTTCATTATGTGTTAATAAAAAATATAGACTCTGGTGATTGGTTTATATGCCACACTCCTCACCATAGAGGCATTTCCACCATATTTTTAAGCAAAAATCACAACTTCTAGATCTAGATCCTTCGCCAAGTAGTTTAGATAATAAATCTTTAACATCCATGAGGAATAGTCTATCAAATTATAATTATTCAATAGTACACAAACCAAGTCATTATTTATATCATAATTTAATATCAAAATATATTATCCACTTGTTGGTATATTTATTACATGTGTTGTGATTAGAATCTCTATTATCTCTCTAAAGCATTCCTCACATTCTTCCATCCATACATACTTTACCTCTTTCTATGTTGAAATAGTTATTGGGTATTAAAATCATTGGAAATTCCTCATAAAAAATCTATAGTACCCTCATAATCCTAGAAAACTATAGTATTCTAGGACACAAGTGAGCCTTTTCAATTCCACAATTGTATTTTTTAAGGGTCAATATAAATTCTCTCACTTTTGTCTACATATCCAAATCCATTTAATTTTTGCATCTAAAATACACACATATTGAACTTCTAATAAAATTTATCCTTCCTTAATGTCTCTTGAAAGATAAATAGTTGTTCTTCCCATTCCAACATATACCTTTATTAAATGTTAATATCATTGATAAACACTAAAAATATATTTTCATGTTAGTATCTAAAGACTCTCTTCATCGAATCCAAGATGATTTCCCAGACATTACAATGTTTCATGGGTATCACAACAAACTTATAGATCCAATAGCTTGTACTAAAATAAATCTATTGAATATATTCCTTATTCACATTTAGATGATGGTATCAGGAACAAAGAACCACCTTTGATATGTAATAAGTTCCTCATTGTGGATTGAACAAGTCATAAATCCATAGAAAATGATAATTGTTCTCTATATTGATCTTATTGATCTCTTGTTAATTGACACACAATAACATTATTCTGTCATATTTCTTTAGGAATTGTACTAGGGAAGACCCATGTGATTCACTAGAAGGTATGAAAAAATTTTCCTAATGATATTGTAGCTACTTTATTAGTTCATCCAATTCAATAAAGGGTACCCTATAGGGGAGTTCTAAGATTGGAGTTTGTCCGAGATTTAGTTCTATATAATATACTACCTCAACAATTAGTGGAATTCTAGGTAACTCTGCATGATATAAATCATTTTATTCCCTCAAAATGGGAATTTTTCTAGTTTGATACCTTATTGTGACTCAACCATTCTAGAAATGTATGGTTCTTCATAGGGAATTAACACCGACACTATTGAGTGAATTTCCTAATTAGATTCAGGGTCTTACCTACATTTATAGAGTAGAATGTTATGGTTTGAAATTTGAAAATATATTTCCTTTTAATTAATGTTGATGCATGCTCTTTACAACAAGAGACAATCCATGCCCAGTATATATTTTAATTCCACCATGGGATTTACTACAAGAATCAATAGAAGAATCTCCCCACATTTTCCAACAAGAGAAGTGGCCAACACATAGGATGAAATAATAGAACAACTATGTATTTTTATTGATACATCTACTCTATGTTATTGAGTATTTGATTCCATGGATCTAGAAAACAAATAATATTTAATTGAATTTATAGAATAAAAATGAAAAAAGACATTATCCTTTCCTAAGTGAATATGAAGTTTTCATAATTTGACTTCATATTCGTGGTCCAATTCAGTAGTAGTGATGGCATAATCATTCAATATATCCATTATTATTTATGGAAATTACCACTGATTACCCATGAGGTTTTTGGGTTTAGTGAAATTTCTTTATAGTGCCCTTGATTCTTGTTGTTGACACACTAAAAAATGCATGATTCTCCCCTTCCTCCATCATATTGAATAGATTCTTCAAATTTCTCCAACATTCATGATCTTTGAGTCCTTATCTCACATTTTTGAATCATTTCCTCTCACCATTAAAGAAATTAACATGATTTTATTTCTGATTACTTTGACACGTGGGTGGTAAGATCATCTTTCCTCTATTTTCATTTCATCGATCAAAGTGAAAATAAATTCTTCTCTTCATATATATGAAGCCAATGGACAATTCTCTAAACTGTATCTATACATTGATATCACATTGGACCACTTCATCATAAATTCCATGTCTCGGGTATCTTGAGCATGTCAAAGGTGCGATTTCATATTGCCAAATAATATATGTAGATTTCATTAATTGTTAATAACAAAACCAAAGTCCTACATTTCAACCCTTGTAAATTTTTACTCATAATATATGACTTATTAAAATTCTTTTGATTCATCTATAAGAATTTTATATCTATATTTTTCTACAGAGTTCATGGGAAATATATTTAAATAATTATTTTCATAATGTATTATTGCAACATATTTTATATATCATCCTTTGGCTTGGTTTTTTAATTCAATGACAACCATTGATCAACCTATCTATCTAAATGATGGATGTATTGTGTCATATTATCCTTCTCAAAATTGTAGAGAATTGAAAATTTCTTCTAAATTGAGTTAAGACTCTATTCTACAACTAATGGATTTAGAGATACATTAAATTTCAGGGGTCGTTCCTATATAAATTATGTGATAGCCAGTTTCTCCCTCTTAGGTGAAGTATGATGTTCCATATTGTTCACATTATTTTTCATATCCTAAGTCAATTAGGTGTGTATCACGATTCAATTTTGAACTCCACCTCCCAATTCATTGGGGATGTCATTCATGAAAAAATAGCATTTCCCCTCACATAGTTTGTTGGCCTAGTTTCCCTTAGTTCCCACCATTTTATATAATATAAATGGTTTGAACAAAACATAATTGAAAAATTCATGAACAAATAATTTATTAATTTGTGACATTTACTCAAAGGGAATATCTTATTTGATATATATTTTTATGAAGGACTCTTAGATGAATAAATATATTTAGTCTCATTATAATAGTATTAAAAAATGTTCTATAACCCTAATTCCATAATTAACAAAACCATGTTGTGATACCATCTATAGAGAAAATAGGATTATTATATATATATATATATATCATTATTTTAAAGAAAAAAAGTAAAATATCCTTACAAAACCAGGATTAAAATATTTTCTATTATATGAAAATTTGGACACATAGTACAGAAAAATTAATAAAACAAAAACATTAATCATATTTTTTCTTCTTTATCATTATAAATATCATATTCTCCTTAGTACATGTAGTATTTTGAGGATATACATTAAATAAATTGATGAATTGAAATCCATGTAAGAGGAGGAATAAGGGACATGAATTAATATCACATGGGTGAGATTAATAATCATCATTATATCACAAGTATAAGATCATAATAATAATAAAAATAGAAAGTATTACAAATTGGTATGAAATGTGGAAATGTATAGAAATATAATATCATGTATTTTTGGCCAAATCCCACACATGTTTGTGAAAAAAGGTGACATCATGTTCACAAATAACATATGTTCATAATTATAACATCATCATTTGCGAAAGCAAATCTAGAATCATTTTCATGCATATTTCTCATTATCTAATGAGATATATCACATTACTGAATGTATTATGGGGCTATATAAATCTGCTTCCACCTATCACATCAACTCATTTATATAATAATGCAAGACCCATTGAACGTATATTAATCAAAGTAATGAAGTAAGCCATATAATGGAATGGATTTTACAAGGATTTCATCAACCATGTATAATATTGGGATTCATGATGAAAAATAATTTGTTTAATATTTATTATTCATGAGTGAAGAAGAAACAACCTAGTAAAAGAGAAATGTGTTTGGGAAATAAGCGTTCTTTTGGAATATATATAATTTTTTTTATAAAATAAAAATGGGAAAATGTATATCCTATAAAAAAAATGGATGAAAAAATAAATTATATTTCAAGAGTTTTAAATGATCTTCCACTCTAAAATTTGGAATGAAAGAGGAATAACCTAAATAAAGGGAGTTGGGTTTGTGAATCCTCTTACATTAGATCTGATTCCCTTCTACACTTGTACTTAATATCATGGATAATGAAAATAGATTCATTAATTACTCAATTAATAAGCTCATATATATATTTTTATTTATTATAATTTTATTATCTTATTTCATAACAATTTTGATGAGTTATTTATTTTAATCTCGCCAATTTTGGATCGTTAATTATATTAGTTTATGGTCAGCTCCATTTAGTATAAATATGGATTTTTTTAAACTGGAATACAATATCCATAATTTATATTATTAAGCCTTAATTAATTTCCATTTGTTACATGGTACCATATATCATTTTATTATATGGTATGGGGGTGATTCATTTTATTAAAAATTTATGAAAATGTTTTAATTAATTAGGGTTCTTTCTATGACCATCAAAAAATTATATCATTTGATTTAATATTAAGTTTAAATGTTGGTTCTAGAACATGATATGACATATAATATGTATATTAAAATTTAAATTAATGACAATAATGTTTTTATGACCATCCTTGAAAGCAGTGATGGAAAATGAAAACTCATCACCCATGAAAGTGGTGAATCGACACATCATTAAGGATGTTTTAATTGTTAGAATAAAAGTACACGAAAAAAGATTTTATAATAGTTATTCCATTAAAAACATAAAAATATACTATATATGAGATAATAAAATTATCATCCACTTTGTATATGGTTTCTAATGAGAGTATAATAGAAGAAATTAAATTAAAAGATAAGAATTGAGGATTTTTCCACTTGAATATTTATCATGGATGACCTCGTTAAGGAACATGGGTTTGGTATTTTTAGAGATAATAAACTCTTAGATTTAGGGGAACGTTTTTTGAATTTAATGGTAAAAATTTAGACAAGATAAAAGGCTTATAATGTTTGATGAGATGTGGTGGTGAGGGGAGGTATATATTAAGTATGGGAGGGTATTTCTTGATCATTTAATTCATTTTATATTATTTTTAATCAATTATATCAATAGGGTCAATTATTTTGACTAAATATAGTAACAGTGTCAGGATATTTCAAACCAATGAGTTCTTACCTCATTATTAGGTGATCCATGACTCAATAATTCATGTATTTATCTTATATCATAAATTATTGTCTCCAACTATTTCAAAAACATTCATCTATTTTAGAAAATTCAAAAAAAAATCACTCTAACCATGTTTTGATATTCACAATTCCTCAATAGACTCCATTTAATGAAAATAATGTTCTCGATATTATAATTTTTTTATTAATTAAAATCATAGTTTCTTGTAAAAATATATATTTAAATATTATAAACGAATTTATAACTCTTTGAAAATTTAAATGTGGACTCATAAAACTATCTTATAATTATAATAAATCAAAATAATAATTTATGAACATATTTTATGAAAATAAATTTTCTTTTAAATCAATATATTAATTAGAAAATTGTAAACAAACATTTACGTTTCACCAAAATACCAACACTTATGTTATCATATTTTAGGATTTATTTATTTATAATATGATATAATTTATAATATTTTCATTTAATATATGACTAATTTTTATTTATACATTAATAGGTAAGGATACTATTCTATTGTCCGGATTACTTTTTATAATGGAAATTTTTCTTTTCCAATGGCCAGGTTACTAATTCATTATATTAAGATCCATAATGTTTATTAAATCCATTTTTTACATAATTTATTTATGAGTTTTATATTTTTATTGGGTTTTCATTATGATTTTGGTGTTTTTGAAAATAAATATTAGAAAGAAAAATATACTGATAAAATATTGGGTCATTACACACCTTCTACATGATCCACACTAGGGACACCTACTTTGGAGTAACATAAGAGACTTCTGCTCAATAATCAACATGGATGTCTTCATACTTCTTTCAAGGAATTATCCCTTTTAGGATTATCTTTTAATACTCCCCAATGATATCTCTAGATCACACTTTCCTAGGAAATCTTAATGTCTCGACAACAGCTACTACTTAATATTATCCATGTTTCTCAATAAATTCGGATCATCATTATAGATCAATTTTAATAGGGAAACAAATTTATATTCTATGATAACATATGATGTGGAAATATCAATCTTAGCACAATGTGTGAAATTGGTGCACAAAATTTCTACACAAATATATATTTCCAAGAAGTATCATGATCAATTTATTCTCAAACTAATTTTTAGAATTCTCCAATACTATCATCTCAAATATGAGATCTTCTATTGAATTTCATGGAATCCATATCAAATTAATACAACTTCATGAGTTTATTTCATTGAACCAGATAACTTATTATATTATGTTATATTTAATTATGTGTTGGATATCTCAATAAAATTTACAAGGGTTCTACGTGTTGAGTGGACCTTTATCCTTTATTCAATATATTATGTGATAATCATGGTTTATAAATGTTTATGTGATACGATCACTACCATCACAAGACTGTGATGAAACTTCTATTCAATGTGAATGGATCATTAAATCTCAGTAACTCATTTTCTTATCATGTTGAGGCCTATACAAATATTTCTTCCTTAAGAACACTCACTTTACTTTAGAAAATTCGATGATGTGATGTTTTGTCTAAGATGTCTACTCAACTGTTTGGTGTATGATCATTGTAAGGGTGATCATGTGAATTCTAATTCCATTCCTGGGAAATTGTTGATATATGTGAGTTCCATATCAGGTGTGCACAATATCTCCAAAAACTATTCCCATTATAATAATATTGTGACTTTCTTCAACATAAAACTGGTGATATCCACAAATTTCTTCATAGGACAAGAGGATTACAAAACAATTATCTCAACATTTCTGTAAGAATTAGTTCCTTGCAAGTTCATCCATTAAAGATAATAGATTTGGGCTAGTGAAACATCCTTTATTTTAAGAATCCATGTATGTTCCTTGTGATACGGTTCAGATGACACTGGGTATGTCCATGAGTTCCTTAGAAAATGTATGTGGTATCTTATTTATGTAATTAGGATCACCTAGATACTATGTTACCATATTCGAGAGGTATATCTCTTTCAATATCTCAACGATTCATAAAATACTAAACATGGATGATCCAGTGTTTTATAGAGGATAATTCATTCTATTTTCTTATCCTGAAAAATTGTATGATTCAAACTGTTGATTTCTTAGGATATCATAAATTTCATGTTTTCCAACTATTTAGTTGACTATTTGAAAAGTCATGTGATCCAGATGATTTCTTCTTCTTATTTTTATGATCACTTCACTGATGATGTAACAAAATAGTTGTATTCATGAAATGTTGTGTGCGATAATCCTAATAATATTTTTTTAAAACATTAACAATTATAAAATATGGCGGATTATTATAGTCGATGATATTCATGTGATGTATTATGTGAATGTCTACATTATATTTAATAAATTTCTTCATACAAATATCAAATACATTCCTTTATTAATTTGAGTTATGTTGATCTCTTGTAATGATAGGATGTCTCGAGATCATGGGAGTAGTGGATTTATTGAGATAAAGACAATAAATAATGACTTCAAAAAAAATTCATTACATAACATTTGGAGACTCATTTAAATATGTGTAGTCTGAGATTCAAATGGATGGTCAGGATCAATAAGATTAGAAAACTAGCCTTATTTACATATCTTTAATAGTTTTGTGAATTATATGTAGTGTCTTTCAACCCACATCAAAATCTATGAGCATCGTTCATCCCATATATTAGCTATGTTATGTGGGAATCACACCAAGCTAGTCACTACAAATTATCACTATTTACACATGCACTTCACACCACGAAGGCTTTGGCCCACCAGCATACTAGGAAGGCACCTTGCAATCATCCACATTTGTGGGCCTATACATGGCCCGATGTTCCTATACATGGGAATGGACTTTGGGACCTATACATGGACAATACCACCATGAATTATTCATAAGAGGCCTTGCCACTGGGGTTGACCCCCTGGGATCCCCAAAGATATTATGTGTGCAATACTGTCATGACCCGTCCTCAGGGCATGTGCCGTGACTACCCCAATCCCGCCTCCCATACCCTAGGGGTCGGCGACTAGCACCAAAGACATAAATTCCGATATAAATGGGAAAGAATTTCCTTTCTAAAAGTAAACAAACAAAACGTAATATGCAACAAAAGAATGAAATAAGTTATATTGAATACAAAAGAAGTGCTGAAAGGAAAGGGGCTAGAAATACAAGCCCAACAGTATGTACAGTACAACTGAAAAACTTTTACAACTGCAGTAAAGTAAAACAAAAACCACTGAGTCTTCCTTCTGGAATCCCACCTGAAGGGTGGGTGCATATGGCCTCCTCAGCACCTCGGGTCTGTCTGTTCACTCAGTGTACATCTCACCATGTGGTCTACCTCCAGGTACCGTCCAACTCCACAAGACTACACCTCGATCAGTGTTGTATGTTGTCTACATCCAACACAACGTAGTGCAGGCATAACCCATGCATGGGTGAGTATACGATACTCAGTAGGGACCCCGAGACCCCCGAAGGTCTCCCCAAATCCCTGAAGGATAATCCACAAAGGGAATAAATAATCACAAAGTATCATCCAACTATTATAAGGTATATTACCATACATATTACGAAGTTATCAATCACTGTTCGGCACCAACTCTCGAGCCCAAGCACAACCCAGTCTACACAGGAAAGCAAGTCAATAACATCGATGACAATGATTGAAAGTCAAGACTCAGCTCAAACTGGTACACATCTTTCATATAGTGATAGAGATGATCATATGTAGTCATTGACTCATCTATGATGTCAGACCAACATAGGATACTAGACCAGCTAAGCTGTCAGACCCACGTAGGATACTAGACCAGCTACTCTGTTGGACCCACTCAAGATACAAGTACAGAAGTAAAACTATCGGACCCACTTAGGATACAAGAATAGTAGTCATTGCTGTCGAACCCATGGAGGATTCCAGAACTGTTGTCGTTGTCGTCGAACCCATAGAGGATTCCAGTATGATTGTCGTCATCGTCAAACCAATGGAGGATTCCAGTACGATTGTCATCTCAATCGCAGCCAGCTCTAGGGTCCCCGTACATAGCACGCTCGATTCCAGGAGGGTCCACTCCTTGAGAAAAGGGGGTCGATAAATCAAGTGTCATGAAGTCTAGAGTTTATTTATCCTGAAGTTCTGTCTCGTCAAATGAAACCCAATGTGACAGATGGCACGTCAATCAGACGCCCGATCTGAGAGATATTGGCTTTTCCGTTCCAGGGGGCCCGATTGGAATTACACTCATTCGAAACCCGATCAATTTCCAAATTCATTCAAAACACACATAGAGTATCGCAAAAGGACCACCTTGTCTCAAAGGTCCCAGTGCTGCAGACTGTGCGTCGATCAGAAGCACAGTCGTGAAGTTATTCATGTTTAAGTTAACCGGGTCCGGCCCGTCTAGCCCAGTGGGCTGGTGGGTTGGCCCGACATGGTTCGGTGGGTGCGACCAGGATGGGGGGTCAGCCCAGCCAGGTAATGCGTAGCCCGACCCGCTGCAGGTGGCCCGGCCCAGCCCGATGTGGTGCGGCCCGACCCGGTGTGTGGCGGTCCAGCCCGGTGGGGCGTGACCTGGCCCAGCGTTGCACTGCCCAGCCGCGGTGCGACTCGGCCAGCCGAGTGGTGCGGGGAAGCATGGCCCCCCGACTTTCCGAACCAACGGTTATGAGTGGCACTGCCATCCTGTCCAGTCGGCTGAATCTGGCGGCCCATTGTCCTCTCATGCGGCACATGTGGGTGTCGCGGCCTCCTCCAACCCTGCCGGATGACGAGTCTGCCGGTTCTCCCACAAAGCACGGGGCACGGTCCTCCACAGCGCGGCACCAAGCGACACCACAGTTCAACCAGCCCAGTCGGGTACGACCGGCCAGTTATTCTTTGGCCGAGCGGCCCGCGGTTGCAGGCCGCGGTTCTTCCGCATGGGGCCGGTGCTCCCTTCGGTTGTCACCGCCTCCGTTCGCCACCATAAAAAATATTTAAAAACCATCGGAGGGTCATTGGGGCTATTAGTTCGGCCCACGCCCTATGTGTTTGGTGATATCATAAGGCCGATGACAATCCAGAAATTAAACGAATAACTTGGTACAAAATATTCACATAAAATTATATCAAACCCCATACCCTGTTATTGAGGATCGCTTGTCGATGAGCATCGCGGTAGTCGGGCGTGGGGGAAGAAAACATCATGGAAGACAGACATCAATTCCGTTGACATCAGGGTGTGTTTGAGGAGGGGACATATCTGACGTTCCTTGCAGGTGGCTCCTCCCCTTGTGGCTTGGACGAAGATCGAAGTCGGCTTCGTCATTCTTCGGCGGTTCTTCGTTGGATGGTAGAAGCCTTGATCTAATTCTCCAAAGGTTTTCCCCAGATATTTTCCAAGCCAATATTATAATAAGGCTTTCCCCATAATTATTATGTTTCCATGTAACTCAATAAGATTCAAAAATTAGAGGATCCAATTCATTAATTGATCATTAAATGAAAACATGTTGGAAAAATTTATTAGAGAGAGAGAAGGAGGTGAAGAGTCACAATTATTGAGGGGAGTTAAATGAGGGGGTTTCAAGGGAGTTGAGGGGAGGTGATAATTTAGGGGATCGTGTGGGCCCCACAACCCCTATTTATATCCTCCCATGGGATGTTTGGTGGGTTGTGGGACCCACCTCCAACATCCCTTTGGAGAAAATAACTTCCACTTGAAATAAAATTGTAACACAACAATTTTATTTAATTCTTAATGAATCCCCAAATTTTAACTACCACATAGGACAAAAATAAACTACAGTAAATGTCCCCTTAAGCAAATATAGGTGTTGCGAGTTCATCAGTGCCCTCAGATTTCAATTTCGTGCATTGTTTCAAATGATAGAAAAACCGGCATGCATGTTTACTAAACGTTCCTGTACAAAACTTTAGAAATTCATTCCGGGCACACCAGGCCTCAGAATCAGGTGCCATTAGAAACAACAGACTTATAATATTCCAAAAGTATTTAATAAAAACAAATTTTCTTGAAATTTTTGGGTCTTTACATTACACCCACATCAAGGCTTTACGTCCCCATAAAGCTACATCATACACTAGGGAAACAAATAAGGGTACTGAACACGCATCTGAGCCTCCCGATCCCATGTGCTCTCCTGGAGGATCTCGTGCTGTCAGCGAATGCGCACAATAGGAATAGATCATCCATGTAGGAACTTCTCTTGTCGATCATCGATCTCTACCAGGACCTCAGTGAATGTCACGTCATCTTCGATGTCCAACTCCCCCTGGTCGATGATGTGGGTTGGGTCGGGCACATATCTCCTCAGTTGAGATACGTGGAAGACGTCGTGCTCCCGATGCAACTGAGGTGGAAGGGCCATGTGGTAAGTCACCTCGCCTACTCTGCTAATGACTTGGAAAGGTCCAATGAAGAGTATAGATAACTTTCCCCCCCAGCCAAATATCTATAGACCTCGTCAAGGTGAGACCCGTAGGAAAACATGGTCCCCATCCTCGAACTCCCGTGGTCTCCATATCCAATCACCATAGGACTTCTGTCTGCTCTGTGTAGTCTTCATCCACTCATGGATGATCTTCACCTTCTCCGTCGTAGCCTGAACCATCTCTGGCCCTAAAAGTCCTGACTCCCCTAGTTCAATCTATCACAGAGGTGATCTACAAGGTTAGTCGTACAGTGCCTCGTAAGGGGCCATCCAGATGGTGGAGTGGTAAATGTTGTTGTACGCAAACTCCACCAAGGGTAAGTGATCCTCCCAGCTACAACCAAAGTCAAGGACCCATGCACAGAGCATATCCTCATGATTCTAAATGGTCCTCTCTGTCTGTCTGTCCTTCTGAGGTTGGAAGGCGGTGCTCAGACATATCTGGATCCCAAAATCCTCATGTAACCCCTTCCTTCGCCCGGAAGTGAATCGAGAATCTCTATAGGAAATGATAGATGATGGCACACCGTGAAGCCGTACGACCTTTTGAATGTAGAGTCATCTGAATCTCTCTTTTGATCCCTGCTCTCTGATCGGTTGGAGATGGGATGACTTGGTGAGTCGGTCGACGATCACCTAGATAGAGTCATGTCCTCTAGATTTACATGGAAGCCCTGTCAAGAACTCCATGGATATCCCATCCCTCTTCCCCTTTGGGACATCTAAGGGTTGTACCAAGCCTACTGGTACCTGGTGCTCTGCCTTCACTTATAGACAAGTGAGTCATCATGATACAAGCTCTACTACAACCTTCTTCATACACAGCCACCAGTGCTGTCATATGAGGTCTGGATACAACTTCACCACTCCTGTATATACCTCTATACGGGAAGTGTGGAACTCCCTCAACACCTCCTCCAGTAGTGCAACTGGTACCATGGTAAGTCCCCTGAAAAGGATGATGTGCTCCCCTCCTTTAGAAAATCCCTCATGTGCCTATCTTGAGTATATCTGAGCACGTCGCGTCTTACAGTCAACATCCCCACGCTGTGCCTCACTGACTCCCTGATGAAGTGGAGGAGTGACTGTGAGAGACGGTAGAAAAGATTCTCAATCTCTATCCACAAAGGATATCTGCAATGCAGCCAGCTACTCTGTCCCCTCTCCTAGCATCTGAATGTCTGATATTATGCTGAGTGAATCTTCTACAATGCTCCGCTTCCCAGGATTATAGACTATCTCAATTTCATAGTCCTAGAAGAACTCGATCAAACGTCGCTATCTCCGATTCAGGTCCTTCTATGAAATTATGTACCTGAGACTCTGGTGTTCAGAGTAGACTGTAAAGCACTCACCTATCAGATAGTGCTGCCACATCTTCAAGGAGGAGACCAATGCTCCTAACTCCAGGTCATGGGTAGTGTAGTTCCGCTCATGCTATCTCAGCAGATGAGAACCATAAGTGATCACTGCTCGCTCCTGGATTAGGACACACCCGAGTCCGGTCCCTGATGCGTCGTAGTAAACTACGTACCCTAGGCCCTCCTCTGGTTTCCTCAAAATGGGTGCACTGTTTATCCTCTTCTCATCTTCTGGAAGCTCTTCCGGCATCTATCTGACCACACGAAGGGATTCCCTTCGTCAAAGCTAAAAGCGGTGCTGAAACTCTGGAGAAGTCTGGCACAAATCTCTGATAATACCTAGCCAGACCCAGGAAACTTCGCACCTCCGTCACACTCCAGGGTGGCTCCAAAGCAAGTACTGCCTCGATCTTCAATGGATCCACCGCAACTCCAGCCTCTGAGATGACGTTTCTAATGAATTGAACCACTTGAATGTAGAACTGACACTTCAAGATCTTACCATAAAGCTGGTGATCTAAAAGTGTATCTTGTACAACCCGCAAGTGGTAGGCTTGTTCCTCCTTAGTTGTCAAGTAAATAAGTTTTTCGTCGATGAATACTACGACAAATAGATCGAGGTAATATTGGAAGATCATGTTCATGAGACTCATGAACACTGTTGGAGTGTTGGTTATGCCGAAGGGCATAACCGAGAACTCATTGTGGCCATACCGACACTTGAATTCCGTCTTCTACACATCCTCATCTCGAACTCTGAGCTGGTGATAGCCTGACTTGAGGTCTATCTTCGAGAACCATAATTCTCCCTTGAGATGATCAAAGAGGTCTTCAATCCTTGGGAGTGGGTATGTGTTCTTCAAGGTCACCTGATTCAGGTGACGGTAGTCGAATCATAGTTGTAATATCCCATCCACCTTCTTGGCGATCAAAATCGGAGAAGCCCGGGGTAAAACACTTGGTTAGATAAATCCCTTCCCGTGAAAGTCCTCCAGCTGTACCCTTAGCTCACAAAGCTCGGTGGGAGCCATCTGATATGCTGGAGTAGATATTGGTGTTGTCCCAGGGTACAGGTCTATGTAGAATTATACCTCTCTACGAGGAGTTAGTCCTAGATCATTACCAGGAAAAACGTCTGGATACTGATCCACCACATCAGGAAAACATGGCTCTGCACATCAACTATTCCAAGGATGAGAGTATCCAAATGATGTTTGATTGGATTCCGTATCCTCCGTGAAAGTCCATCATGTGCTACAAAGTCTCCCTTATCACCGATGAAGGTGAACCTGGTCCCATCTATGCGGACACACCACACTTTTCTCTTAAAACAGTTGATCTGAGCATGGACTGTAGACACCAGTCGATACCCATGATGATGTCGTAAGTCCTAGATGCCAAAACAAGAATATCCAAGCCAAAGAACTTGCCTCCTAGAGTCATATCACACTTCTGAAACCAGTGTGTAATCATAGAGTCCACTCTCGTATGAGTCACTAGCTATAAGGTCGATCCAACGGCTCCGTCAGAATCTCCGCCCTCCGAACAAGGGAAGCTACAATAAAATAATGACTTTCACCTATGTATATATGTACTGTAGTAAGGGTGGAGTAGACACAGATAGTACCTTGAATCATCTAAGGTGCGCTGTGGTCATAGGCTTCCACTGCCTGGATCTGAGCCTCCCTCTGCACACCAGCTCCCTGTGGTCGGTGTAGACCTCCTGGTGGTGGTGGTGGTAGAGCCTCGAAATGTCATCCACCACCCTCTGCTCGGCTAGCTCCTCTGCCATGTCCGCCTGCTCCCGGCGGACCGCCACGGTCGAACCCAAGCCTCTGCCTGGGAGGTCCCTCTACTGTCTGTTATTCATGTGAATGGCCGGTTGGACAAAATCGAGCCATGTGACCCTGCCCACCGAATGCATAACACTGCCTACTCCTCATATAGTTGGCTCTGTTTCGTGTTCCCCACACAGACAAACCTGTATATTGAGATATCCCACCTGATGGCCGGATCCGCTTGAACCTCTGTGTCATATGTCTACTGCCAGCTGCAGAAGACTCCGCTACATGTCACCCTACTGTGGGTCTCACCGCTAGTGGCTGATTAGTGAGAAAGATATCCACTAGAAGGCCTCTCTCTAGTACTCCCGCCTATGTCAGAATACTGAGGGAGATCATCGAATCCCTAATCTCATGTTTGAGTCCCTGCTCAAATGTCTGGGCCCTAATGAATGGGTCTCGTACCATGTCGGTTGAGTAGCGTGAGAGTTCAGTGAACCTCACTGAGTAATGAGATACTATCATGCTTCCCTACCACCAATGTAGTAACTCCTGAATCCGCACAGCACGATGGGTGGCTAGAACAAACTCTAAGTAGAAAATACTCTTGATTTCTGTCCAGAGTAAAGATGACTCGTTATGAACCTGGAGAATCAGGCTCCATCATCTACCTACTGTTGCGTACAGAAGACTCACGAAAAAAATCACTATAAGGTCGGATGGTGTCGCTACTTATCTGAAAAATCTGATGACAACCTCTATCCAGTCCTCAGCTTCCTACTGATCTGTCTCTCTATGGAACCAGGGTGGCGTCTGTCGCTGAAACTCATGCAACGCACTCAAGTGGCGTGCACTCTCTGCTGCGGAAGCTGGGGGTATCAGTGGCCAAGCAGGTAGTGGTATCACTGGCGCCTCCGCTGTGATGGGGCCCTGCACCGAGGCCTCATCGTTCGGTGGGCTACCATATCGTATGTAACTCAGAACCCTAAGTGGCTGCCTTCATGGCACCATCCTGAAAAGAAACAGGTGCACCATGGTCAAACAGTATACCTGGTGAGCTGACACAAAGTAATCTCAAAGAAAACATTGGAAACACACACGCAATCTGTTTTTTTGTGCACTGAGTTGGAAATCAGAGGTCAGGGTCCCGGTGTATGGATATGTCGACCGCCACACCAATAATGGACTCCCTGGACTAAAAACCACAATCAATACTCTTAACACTATTGCTTTACAGAAAAGAATTTGGAGACTAAGTTATGCGGTAGAACTAACTCCTCTGATACCAATTTGTCATGACCCGTCCTCGGGGCTCGTGCCGTGACAACCCCACACCCACCTTCCGTAGGCCAGGGGCTGGTGACTAGAACCAAAGGCGTAAATCCCGATTAAATGGGAAGGAATTGCCTTTATAAAAGTAAACAAACACATCAGAGTACGCAAAAGTACAAATAACTATGTTATAATGAATACAAAAGTAAGTGCGAAAGGAAAGGGGATAGAAATACAACCCCAACAATAAGTATAGTACAACTGAAAAACTAGTACAGCTACAGTAAAGTAAAATAGTAACCATTTAGTCATCCTCCAGAAATCCCACCTGATGGGTGGGTACAGATGGCCTCCTCAGCACCTCGGGTCTAGCCGTCCGCTCAGTGTACGTCTCTCCAAGTGGTCTACCACGAGGTACTGTCAAACTCCAAAAGCCTCCCCCTCAATCAGCGTTGTCCTCCATCTGCATCCAACATAACGTAGTGCCGGTATAACCAATGCAAGGGTGAGTATACGATACTCATTAGAGACCTTGAGACCCCCGAAGGTCTCCCAGAATCCACGTAGGATAATCCAAGAAGTCAAGACACAATCACGAAGTATCAACCAACTCTTCTTAGGTATATTCCCATACATATAGCTTAGTTATCAATCACAGTTCGACTCCAACTCTCGAGCCCAAGCACAACCCAGTCCACACAGGAAAGCAAGTCAATCACAATGATGATAATTATTGAAAGTCAAGAGTCAGCTCACACAGGTACACAACATTCGTATAGAGATAGAGATGATCAAATGTATTCACTAATTAATCTAAGTTGTTGGACCCATATAGGATACTAGACCAGCTAAGCTGTCAAACCCACATAGGATACTAGACCAACTACTCTGTCTGACCCACTCAGGATACAAGTACAGAAGTCAAACTGTCAGACCCACTTAGGATACAAGTACAGTAGTCCTCACTGTCGAAACCATAAATTATTCAAATATATTTTTCATCATCATCTATCCCACATAGGATTTTAGTAAGATTGTTGTCTTCTTCAAACTGACGGAGGACTCCAGTAAGATTGTCGTCACAGTCGCAACCATCTCTAGGGTCCCCCCCACACAGCATGATCGATTATGGGAGGGTCCTCTCCTCAGGCAAAGGGGGATGATACATCAACTGTCATGAAGTCCAGATTTGATGTATAACAAAGTTCCGTCTCATCAAAAGAAACCCAACATGACAGATGACACGTCAATCAGACCCTCAGTCTGAGAGATATTGCTTTTTCAGTTCCAGGGTCCCAGTTGGAATTATGCTCGTTCCAAACATGTAAATTTTAGAAATTCATCCAAAACTCACTTAGAGTATCGTAAAAGGACAACCTTGATGCAAATGTCCCAGTACCACAGACGACACATCGATCGGACGCACGGTTGTGAAGTTATTCAAGTTTAAGTGAAACGGGCCCCGACCCATCATGCCCAGTGGGCTAGCGGGTCCTCCGAACCTGGTTTTGCGGGTCCGGTCTGGTTGGTGGGTCAGCCCGGTGCGGCACTTACCAGCGTGGCATGGACTGGCCCGGCCCGGTGCGGCCCAGCGTGGCGCGACCCGGCTCAGTGCGGCCCGATACAGCGGGGCGCGGCGTGGCCCCGTGCGGCGCAGCATGGTCGAGCGGTGCAGGGGGGTGGGGGCTCGGCACCCCGACATCCCAAACCGGTGGCACCGAGCGGCTCTGCCCTCCTATCCGACCGGCCGAAGGTAGCCGGTCTTCCCTGCCAAAGCTGAACGGTCTTCCCGGCCGAAGCACGCTGGTCTTCCCTGCATGAGCGGCCCGCACGAACGGGCCGCTGTCCTCCTACACGACACCTACGTGTGTCGCGACCTCCTCCAACCAGGCCGGATAATGAGCAGGCCGATTCTCCCTCCGAAGTGGCCCGCGGAGAGTGGACCGCGGTCTTCCACAGCGCGACACCATTGGGCGTCATGGTTCCACCAGCCCGGCTAGGTACGGCCAACCGGTTCTTCTTCGGCCGAGCGGCTCACGGTTGCGGGCTGCGGTTCTTCTGCACGTGGCCGGAACTTCCTCTGGTTGTTGTTGCCTCTGTTCGCCCCCATCAAAAATATTCAAAAACAATGGGAGGGTTGTCAGGCCGTGTTCGTTCGGCCTGCGCCCTCAGCCTTAGCCGATACCATAAGGCCTATGAAAATCGAAAAATTCAACGAAGTACGAGGTACAAAATTTTCACTTAAAATTATATCAAACCCCCTACCTCGTAATTGAGGTTCGTTCATCAATGAGCTGCGAACGACGAGCATCACGGTAGTCGGGCATCGCAGAATACGGCGTCGTGGGAGACGCATGTCGATTCCATTAACATCGAGGGGCATTTCAGGAGGGAGCATAGGTGACGTTCCTTGTGGGTGGCTCCTCCTCTTGTAGCTTGGACGAAGATCGAAGTCGACTTCATCGTTCTTTGGTGGTTCTTCATTGGAAGGTAGAAGAATTCCTCTAATTCTCCAAAGGTTTTCCCCAGATATTTGACAAGCCAATTTAATAATAAGGCATTCCCCATTATTATAAACTATCCATGTAATTGAAAAAGATTAAAAAATTAGAGGATCCAATTCATTAATTGATCATTAAATGAAAACATGTTGGAAGAATTTATGGTAGAGAGAGAAGGTGTTGAAGAGTCACAATTAAGGAGTGGAGTAAAATGGGGGGGTTCAAGGGAGTTGATGGGAGGTGATAATTTAGGGGCTCGTGTGGGCCCCACGACTCTTAGTTATATCCTCTAATGGGAAGTTAGGTAGGGTGTGGGCCCCACCTCTAACATCCCTTTGTAGGAATTAACTTACACATAAAATAAAATTGTAACACAACAATTTTTTTTAATTCTTAATGACTTCCCAAATTTTGACTACCACATACGAAAAAACACAATTGCAGTAAAGGTCCCCTTAACCGAATACCGGTGCTTCTAGTTTATCAGTGCCCTCAGATTTCAATTCCGAGCAGCAGTTCAAAAGATAGAAAAACATGCACGCACGTTTACTAAACGTACCCGAACAAAACTTCAGAAATTGATTTCGAGCACACTGGGCCTCGGAATCAGGTGTTGTCCGAAACCACAGACTCGTAAAATTCCAAAGTATTTATGAAAAAAAATTCCTTGAAATTTTCGGGTCTTTACAAATACCTTGGGAGAAAAAAAGTGCTGAGTTTTTTTCTATTTTCAATAAGATCTATGTACAAAACTCTATGTGATAATGAAATTTAATGGATTTATCAAAATTTACAACCACCATTAACCCTATTCATTTTTCTCATATTTAAATTAATCCATATATAATCCTTCTTTACACTATTCAAATTCAATTCATATTTCATGGTGTTTTTAGTTATTCAAAACAATTTTTAAACAACATGTTCAATATAAACACATTTCATGGTCATTTAACATCAATGCAATAAATAATCATATTTAACAAGGTCGATTTCAAAAGAATGAAATCCAATGTAATTTTATGATTTCATAAAAATTATTTATCAATCTATAATTTATTAAACAGTAAATTTTGAATTATTGAAAACAAATGCGACCATAGATAAAAAATATCTCCCTTTTTCTTAAATATTAGAAAAAATCATAAATCTATATATGGTTATAATTTTTTATAATATTATTAAAACTCTAAATATAAAGGGAAAATATAACATTCTTAAATATTAATAATTTAAAAAACATGATAATATCCCTTATATAAAAATTTAATGATCACGTGTAAGAGATGGATGATCTCACATGGTTATATCATCAAATTGCATTATGTTAATCCACACTAAATCTACATCATCTAACCCAGTGTAGAAAAAATATATACATAAAACCATGAAGTCTAAGAAATCCATAAATAACATTAATGATAAATACTATTCATAAATTATCATTTTTGAGATTAGAAACAAATAGATTTTTGAATGTATTTCTATTAATACACATACTTAAAAAAAATTATAAATTTCAAGTGAAAATAATATATAACCCCATTTTCCTTATCTTGACATCGATGAAGCACACCATCTTAATTGATCCGGTCAATAAAATTAATAACAAGGGATGAAAGTGTAATTAAAATAAATCATCTTCTTATTTAATAATGATATTTAGAAGTTCCTCATTTTCTTTATAATAAATATTTATTTGATGTACCTTATCAATGCTTCCCCTCAAGGGATGCATATATATTCATCAATTACCTTATTTTTAATATATTTATCTCTCTGTGTTTGTGTGTGTGAATAAGGGGAACCTCTTTGATTCTAATCAATTACTTTAAAAAAAATATCCCCCTCTCAATCTTGACTTTGTTATATTCTTAGATTCAAAATAATTTGTGATGGATCTATTCTCATTATTGACACTTATGAAATGTATATACATTCCTTCTCATCATCATAATTTTTTTTATTTTCCATATATTCTTCATGATGTCTTACGAGTCGAGTATAATTTTAATAGAATATATTATTTGATGCCTTTTTTATCAAACAATAAACCCTTGATAATTTTCAATTTAATACATATATATAACATCATCTGTACATTCTCTTCATCAACTATTAACTATTTCTTTCATTTTTCATCATCATATATTTGATATTTCTTTATTTTCTCTGTTGGTAGTTTTCTTAGCTAGATAAGTAAGCATTATTACTTTATTATTTTTATATTTTCTATGTTTATCATTTAATAAATGGGTAAATGTTTCTTCCTTCCCCAAATATCATCGCTTCATATTTACATTGTTAGATATTTCACATGGTACGATGACATTTCATTCCACAAAATTTTTGAACATCATGACCATATCTAAAAAACATCTATTAAGAGTAATTTTTTTCAGTGCTGATAGTTCTGATGGCTTCTTGGTCACAGGTCTCTCATTATGATAATCTAAACTAAATTAATTTTTATTTCCCCCCATGGTTTTGTGTCACAATCCTGATATCGACATGTTATTCCAATAAATAATTATGATTTTTTTGCAAAAATACTCCAAAACAATAGTTTTAGGAATTAAACAATATTCTTCCATACTACTAATATATTTCATTGGACATTATTTTTTTTGTAGATTGTGTATGTTTCTTCTTAAGAGGAAACCTTCATGATGAATCAATATAATCTTCCTTTTTGAATGATATTTTTTCCTTTGTTCTTCGAGTTCATCTAGATTCGGTATATCTCCCATTCCATCATTTTTAGAAATAACAAAATTACAATGAGAGTCATTAGGTTTAAGAACAACCTCTTTATATTGACCCTTATTCTTAGAAGCTTTAGCATATTCACCCATAAGATCAAAAACATTATTTAAGCCATATTTTATCTTTATCAATATAAATTGATCTAAATGGAAAATAGACTATATCTTAGACAATTCTACCTCTCTCTTGAAATTTTTGTAATCATGATCATTCACCATAATTTTATATTCAGATATAATCATCATGTTTGGTTTATTCTCTTCAATGATAATAGTATCAAATATTTTGAAATAATTTAATCCAAAATAATTTTCATATGATACTTTTTGTTTATTTCATGATCAACTAACCTCATCAAAAATAATCTTAACAGATTAATATGTCTTAATTAATTATTGACATGTTCATAATTTTCCTCAATTAGTTTTAAATCTTAATAAGCTACATGTTATTTCAAAGAATATCTTTAATATTTTATGCGAAGTACCATTATAGATCAGTCATTTCTTAAAATTGTCCAGCTAAAAATTTTTCTTTAGTGTTTTTTGTTTTTTTAGTAAAACACATCTCATTTCTAGCTGCATGTTAATCTTCAATCCCTTATCTTTTTTATGAAGATTCAATCAATTTATCAACTCTTCATATTTATTTTATTTGTAATTGAGTACTTATTATTTTTCCTATCATTTTCACCCTTTTCATATTTCATTTATGTTTTATTGAAGTTGTCTTCTTCTTTATCAAATTACAGGATATTGGATTTCTTCATTTGAAAGTCATGTCAAATATTTATGAACCCATGATAGTTAGTGAGATTTAGTGGAATTTTTAATTTATCTTATTATCTCTATTATAATTAATTTTAGATAATCCTCTCATTTTATTATTTTTATCTTCATCTTCCTTATCTTCAATACCAATTTACTCTAGTTTCTCTTAAAATCAATGTTTACATTCTATAATATATTTATAATCCATATCGTTATTTAATTTCTTCATAAATGTTGTTATATTTCTCATTTAATATTCCATGAGAATGTTATGTATTTCATCCAGTAATAGATCTCTCATGACTTATATTGAATAATATTTTGAATCATTAGTAACCATAATGTTTCTCAACGACATCATTTCAACGGTTGAATCATCCTTCATCTCCACCAAACATATGATTCAAGTAAAAATAGAATTTACTTTAACAGATTAGTCATCAACAATATCAACATAAAAATTTTAATATCTCAAAATCTTCATCATTATATTTGAACCATTGATTCTTTGAATTTAAGGATACCATCATATGAATTCATATTTTATTCCACATCTCCTAGTAATTTTATATACCCATCAATTTTGTGTATATATTTTTAGATTAATCCATAAATATTTTATTTTGAGCCACTATATACATCTTTGAGTTCCCCTATTCTTCTAAAGTCAAAGTATTATTCTCAATTTATGGTGGATATCCCATTATAATTGTATCTATCACATATTCCAAATGTGATATAAGATATGGTTTCATCATTGTTTTCATACGTGATAATTAAATAACATAAATGTGGGAATACCACATCACTTTTAAAAAATTATATACCATATCATTATAGTTATGTGAGATATTTCAGAGGTGGCACTACCTCTGATAACAACTATAGTGCCCAGGATGTATTTAATACCAAGAGTTGGGAGGGTTAATTAGTGGTTTACTTTTTATTAATTCATTCTATTTAATTCATCTTATTAATTTTTTTACATTTCTCAATCCAATCAATGATATATAAAAGTCCCACATAATTTTTATATCTAATAAGGGAGATCACAATTGAAGGTATTTATGAGGTTTGGTATAAGTACCTACTCCTTTCCATGATGATTATTCTCCCCACAATTGAATCTCTAATATAATACATTTTGAAATTAAAATGGTCAATAAATAGTCATACTATATCCCTCATGAATCCAACCATGACGTTATTTATACAACATCCAACTATGTTACTAGAATCCAAACTACCCTACCCTAGAATCTACACAAGAGACTTATACTCCTAGGTCACAGAAGATAATTATTCTCTAAAATACAAATGGAAGACTTAATATTTTCTTCATGGTTTTATTGGATATATTCGGATCTATTAGTCTTCTCTATGAGCATGTTGGGTAAAAAAATCATGTATTATAGTTGTATCTTTAATCGATTTCCATTGTGACTATTTGTCTTACTCAATTAAGCATGAGAATATTTATTGATTAGTTTCCTTAGTGAAAAAAATTTTCAGTCTATAGATCATTATATTGAGGAATTCCAAACGTCACTAAAGTATTATCATGTGGTAGAAAAAAATTATTCAACAATATTTATATAAAATAAAATCTTATACAATGTTATTTTTTTGGAAATTATTTAATTTTAAAATGTTAAAAATTTATATATAAGCTATTTAATTTCTCTTCCTGGATTATTCTCATATTAATAACACCTCATACATGGATTCCATGCCTTCTAAAAAGTTTTTTTATTTTGTATTATATTTACAAACATTTTGATTATATTAATTATACATAAAAGGTTTTGATGCCTTTTGTGGACCTTTATCCTTCCTGTCTTCAAATTATTATGTGGTTCGAAAATAAATAATATTTTATAGAATCTCCTCACCTCCACCACATGAAACTAGATGAAATATTCTTTAACATGAATTGATCTGGCATCTCACTTCCCTCGATTCATGATAAGGTGAGGTTTACCAGAACTGTTATTCCTTAATCCCATTTCTTTTACATAGGAAAATCACATGACATGAAGTTATCTTCATGGTGTCTCTTAAAATGTTTTTCCTAAGAGATTTCCATGATTGATCACATAAATTATTATTCTATATTCAAGAAATAGGTGATTTTTGTGGGTTCCATCAAGAGTGTTAAGGTTTTCTCCTAAAACACTTCCAAAGTCATCTATAATGTGAGTTTCTTCCATGTGAAATATGTTGTGTTGACAGAAAACTTCACATAACAAGAGGTTTCAAAAAGAAATATTTTAAAAACTTCACTAAAACTTAGTGTCTCATCGATTCATCGATACAAGATAACATGTTTCCACTAGTGTATCCTCATTTCATTAACAAAACTATCAAGTTTATTTATGAGATGGTTTTAATGAGACTGTTCATATCCAGTAATTCTATTGCAAATTTATGTGGTTTTCTCTCCAAGTGATTAGGATCACATGGATACTCTATTATCATATTCAAGAGTTATCTCTCTCTTGATATCTTAATGATTTAGAAAAAAATTTCCCATAGAATACCATAATTTTTTATAGATTATAATTCGTAGAATATTCATTCCTTCTTGATGATTTGCTTCCAACATCCATGGATCTTGGGATATCATAAATTCCACATATTTTACCTTTTCCATTAATCACTATAATGGTCACCCGATTTGTGGGATAGATTTTTCATTGTTTCATGGTAAATTCATTGATCATGTGATTCATTAATAGTCTTGTTATGTTTCCACATTTTAAAATACTGATAATTATGATTTATTTAGATATTAATACATTAAAAGGAAGGAGTATTATTACTTTTGATGGTATTCATGAAAATGATTCTGTCAATGTCAACATTTAATAGAAGAATCATCTTTATGTAAAATCATAAATGTTCTTGGTGAAATCAAGGATATCCCAAGATCATGAAATGGTTGATTTTCATGAGATCATGTGAATATATTTTTCATTGATAGGATGAAGACTAAGTTAGATATCAAATAATTTTTCCATGGGATATATTTCGATGGCTTAATCAAACATTACTACAAAAATAGGCCTTATAATCCCGCAAAATAGGCTTTAATAGTACTAAAAACCACTGTAAATCTCAAACTGATAAGGGGTGGGGGCTTTATCATTGCTAAAAACACGCTGATTAAGTGTTCCTTTATCAGTGATTAAAACACTCATAATGTGATCTTTTATCAACTCTTTTTTATGACTGATAAAGGAGCCCTTTATCAGCAAGTTTCTAGAACTAATAAATGTCATGCCTACTATAACATGAAATTCGGCCGTAGCACACCCAATCGGGACCTACCCAAAATCAGCATATCAAACAATCAGTTCACACTGATAAAATATGTTGTGGTAGTCAATTTGGGATCAAACGATGGGAAAAATCCATACCAATGTGAAGTACTAATTATTCATTATAATTATAAAAGGGTACCATTAAATACTATCTCCACCAAATGATATGATACATTGTATCAGAAAAAATATATAGAGAGTGTTCAATGTCATAACCTTGTGAAAAAATTGATTAAGGCATGCATGCGAGTTATTCTTCATGTTTTATGTGGTTAAGATTTATGTCAATCTTGAATATAAAATTTGATTATAGATTTTGAAATTCCTTTTGGGATATGTTGCCTTAATACGTAGAGTGTTTAACCTATAGATTCTTCATGGTAGATGGATTTGGGTTATTCATGGGACACTTAATGAAATGTGTTCTTATGGTTTATTCCTTTATCTTATTGTGTGTTTTATTCTTTTCACTCAATTTAAAGAATTTCTAAGTGGTGGGGAGATATATTTTATTCTTTTTCTTCCATAGACTCTTGATTAGTTGTCATTTATTAATTTTATTGGGGGGCATAATATAGAAGAACCCATGTGGGTACAGTTTCATTTTTTTGTTTCCAATTCATTTTCACCTTTTACTGTTTTACATATATAGTAAAAGGAGGGGTTGTATGACTCCTTGTAAAAACCATACAACATTCATTTTTAAGGTTTTTTTAGGAACACAAGTTGTTCATGGTTAGGAGAAACCATGTGGTATGGATCTATAGTTTAACTAAGTCATTGTGAATGATTGGAACATGATTAACTAACTATTTTTCAAAACTATGAAGAAAAGAGTTTCTTATCCAATGGCTCCCAAAAAGATGGTGAATTGTTCTGAAAACTACCCAACTAGACGATGAAAGTTTCCAATGAAATGGAATAATTTAATGGATTTCAACTTATTTCCTCACGCAACCTTCCTGAAACATAGTCTAAGAGTCCTTTATCTAGAAATTTTTTCCAATTTAAATTCTCTTATCTTTTTTCATTCCCTTTAGTTGTTCTCCGTCTCCCATTCCTCTTTTTTTCATCCCTCACCAGGAACTCTTGGGATAATTATTTATATATAGGGTGTGTGATGATTTATTAATGGGACTATATTATCTAAGGACTACTTAGGAATCTATGAGGATTTTTTAGTGTCTTATGTCATATGTAATGACTATTGGATTGTTTTGTGTATGTCAGTTGTAGTTTTAACTTAATAATTGTGTCCATTTAAAATAAAAGAAAGACACTTTGAGTGATACAGGTCACAATGTTCCTCAGATTGAGGAGGGTTTGACTCGTACCCATCACAAATGACCCATGGATTGTTCTCCTAAATTAACAACACAATCCGAATGCATTTTGTTTGTATTCCATACGTCAATTATTGTTTTCAGTTAAAATTTATGTACATTTTAAACAAAAGTGAGACACTTTGAATGATATTGGCCACACCATGGCTTGGATTGTGGAAAGTTTTAATAATAAATGTCAAACATGACAATGTATTGTTGGTATAAATTATTAACACAATCCGAATGTGTTTGGTCAGTTTTTCGTACGTTAGTTTTTGTTTTCACTAAAAATTTTGTCAATTTTAAACAAAATAGATACACATTGAGTAAAAAATGTCACAATGTGCCTCGTATTTAGGAGTTTTGACTCATAAACTTCAAAAAATACCCATGGATCATTCTCCTAATTTATCAACACAATCCAAATCCGTTTGGTCATTTTAATGTATATTAGTTGTTGTTTTTAAATAAAATTTTGCACAATTTAAAAAAAAATAGTCACTTTGAGCGATACCAGCCACATTGTTCCTCAGATTGAGGAAAGGCTGACTTTCACATGTCACACATGAAGAATTGACCCTTCTACAAAAGTATCAACACAATACGAATGCGTTTGGTCAAAATTCTGTATACTAGTTGTTGTTTTCACTTAAAAGTTTGTCCATTTTACACAAAAGAGAGACACATTGAGTGATATCGATCACACCATGCCTCATATTGAGGAGTGGATGACCCATACATGTCAAAAATGACCCATGGATCTTTTTACTAATGTGTAAACACAATCAACATGCATTTGGTTGATTTTCCATTCGTCAGTTGTTGTTTTCCCATAAAATTCTTTCCATTTTTAACAAAAGAGAGACACTTTTAGTGATACTGGTCACATGGTGCCTTGGATTGAGGAGGGGTTGACTTTTTATTGTTAGAAATGACCAATTAATCTTTATAAAAATGAATCAACATAATCCGAATGGGTTTGGTCAGATTTCCATATGTCAGTTGTTGTTTTCACTTAAATTTATGTCCCTTTAAAAAAAAGAGAAACACTTTGATTGATACTGGCCACATCGTGCCTCGTATTGAGGTGGGTTTGACTCATAGAAGACATAAATTACCCATTTATAATTCTCCAAATTAATCAATATAATATGAATGTGTTTGGTCAGTTTTATGTTTGTAGGTTTTTCTTCACTTAAAATTATGTCCACTTAGAAAAAAGAGTGACACTTTGAGTGATACTGATCACAACATGCCTAATATTGATGCGGGGTTGACTCATACATGTCAAACATTACCAATGAATATTTTTACTAATGTTTCATCACAATAAAAATTTGTTTGTTTGGTTTTTCCTATGTCATTTGTTGTTTTCACTTAAAATTATGTCCATTTTAAACAAAAGAGAGAAACATTGAGTGATACCGGTCAGACTGTGCCTTAGATTGAGGAGAATTTGAATTTTACACATCAAAAATTTCTTATGGATAATTGGCCAAATGTATCCACACAATCTGAATTTTTTTTGTCAGTTTTTTTATTCTAGTTGTTGTTTTCATATAAACGTTTATCCATTTTAAACAGAAGAGAGACACTTTGAGTGATACCAGTCCCATCGTGCCTCGGATTGAGGAAGTATTGACTCATAATAATCGTAATTGACCCATTGATAGTTATTCATAAGTATAAACACAATATTAATGTGTAATCTTGGTTTTCTGTGTGCCATTTGTTGTTTTCACTTAAAATTACGTCCATTTCCAAACAAGGAGGGACACTTTGAGTGATACCAGTCACACCGTGCGTCAGATTGATTCGAGGATGGCTTTTACATTTCATAAATGACCCATGGATCGTTATCCTATGTTATCAACACAATTATAAATCCCTTGGTTGGTTTTTTGTAGGTCAGTAGTTGTTTTCACTTAAAATTATGTCCATTTTAAACAAAAGAGATACACTTTGTGTGATACTGGTCACACCGTGCCTTTGATTGAGTCTAGGGTGACTTGTACCTGTCATAAATGACAAATTGATCATTTTCATAAATTATCAGCACAATATGAATATTTTTGTTCGTTTTTCAAATGTTATTTGTTGTTTTCATTTAAAATTCTGTCCATTTGAAACCAAAGAGAGACCCTTTGAGTGATACCGATCAAAACATGCCTCACATTGAGGTGAGGCTGACTCATACACGTCACACATGACACATGGATCGTTCTCTTAGACAATCAACAAAATCCAAATGCATTTGGTCCATTTTCTGTGTGTCAGTTGTTGTTTTTGCTTAAAATTCTCTCCATTTTAAACTTAAGAGAGACACTTGGAGTGATAATGACAACACCATGACTCAGATTGAGGAAGGGTTGAATCGTACATGTCACAAATCACCCATGGATTGTTTGGATAAAGTATCAACACAATAAAAATGCTTATTTTGGTTTTCTGTAAGTCACTTATTGTTTTCACATAAAATTCTGTCCATTTTAAACAATTGAGAGACACTTTGATAGATACTGGGCACACCATCCCTTATATTGAGGCTAAGATGACACATACATGTCACCAATGAACCATGGATCATTCTTCTAATGTATAAATTCTATCCAAATTCTATTTGTCTACTTTACGTACATCAGTAGTTTTTTTCACTTAAATTTATATCCATTTTAAACAAAAGAGATACACTTTGAGTGATACCGGTCACACCATGGCTCAGATTGAGTTGAGTTGGACTCATACACATAAAAAATGACCCATGTATTGTTATCCAAAAGTATCAACACAATAATAATGTTTTTGGTCAGTTTTATGTATGTCAGTTGCTGTTTCCACTTAAATTTATGTCAATTTTATAGAAAAGATAGACACTTTGAGTGATATCGGCCACACCATGCCTTAGTTTGAGGTAAGGATGAGTCAAAAATGGCAAAAAAATGAACCGTGGATCATTCTAATAAAGTATCAATACATTCAAAATGCATTTTCTTAGTTTTCTGTATGTTAGTAGTTGTTTTCACTTAAAATTCGGTCCATTTTAAACAAAAGAGAGACACTTTGAGTGATAAAGATCACACCATGCCTCAGATTGAGATGAGGTTGACTCATAAATATAAAAAATGTCCAATGGATCGTTCTCCTAAATTATTAACACAATCTCAATTCATTTGGTCAGTTTTCCGTATGACAGTTGTTGTTTTCACATAAAAGTTTGTCCATTTTAAACAAAAGAGAGACACTTTGAGTGATACTATTCTCATAATGCCTTGAATTGAAGTGGGGTTGACTCTTACACATCAAAAAAACCCATGGATTGTTGACCTTATATATCAACACAATCGGAATGTGTTTGGTTGGTTTTTCGTATGATAGTTGTTGATTTCACTTAAAATTCTATCCATTTTAAACAAAAGAGAGACAGTTTGAGTGATACCAGACACAATGTGCCTTTGATTGAGAAGGGTTTGACTCTTGCACATAAAAAATGACCCAAGAATCATTATCCTGAAGTATCAACACAATCTTAATGCATTTGTTCAGTTTTTCATTCGTCAGTTGATGTTTCCCCATAAAATTTTCTCCATTTTAATCAAAAGAGAGACACTTTGAGTGATAGCGGTCACACCGTGTATCTAATTGTGGCGAGGTCAACTCGTACACATCATAAATGACCCATGTATCCTTCTCTATAATTTTTTACCCAATATGAATGTGTTGGTATGTTTTTCATATGTCATTTGTTGTTTCACATAAAATTTTTTCTATTTTAAATTAAAGAGAGACACTATGAGTTATATCTGTCACACCGTGCCTCAAATTGAGGTGGGGATGAACCATACATGTCACACATGATCCATAGATCATTAGAATAATGTATCAACAGAATAAATTTTTTTTTTGTTGGTTTTCCATATGTCAGTTATTTTTTTCACTTAAAATTTTGTCTATTTAAACAAAAGAGAGATACTATAAGTGATACAGGCCTCCCATGCATCCGATTGAGGCGGGGTTTAATTTTACATGTTATAAATGAACAATGGATAATTATACTAATGTATCAACACAATTTCTGTATGTCATTTGTTGTTTTCACATAAAATTTTGTATGTTTTAAACAAAAGACTGAAACTTTGTCTGATACCAGTCACACCATGCCTCAAATTGAGGCAGGGATGACTTATACAATTCAAAAAAGACCCATTGATAATTTTAATAATGTATCAACACAATATGAATGTGTTTTGATTGTTTTTGGTATGTTAGTTGTTGTTTTCATTTAAAATTCTATCCATTTTAAACAACAGTGATACACATTGAGTGATACCAGTCACATCATGCCTCAGATTTAGGTGGGGTTGACTCGTACATATAAAACGTGACCCCTGGATCATTGTGATAATTTAAAAACATGGATGTGGGGGGAGACTCTATGGAGGAAGGAGGTTCTAATCATGTTCATTTTCTTATTATGGATAATCAGAAAACATACAATTTCCACTAATGAAAATGTTCAACACATGGTAATCCTTTTGGAATTTTGATTTTAATAATATAATGAATTTAGGGAAGAGAATTATACTCGTCTTTTCTTTGAATGTGATTGGGTTTGCGTGATTTGAAGGAATTTTGGAGATTTTACTAGTGTTTCTTATCTGAATCCCCAAGAAAGGTGGTTCATCATTCTTTCATGTTTCCGGTGCATTTCATCTGTTAAAATGGAAAAATTAATCATTGAGGAATAGATGTTTTATTTAATAACAACTATAATTTTAATACAAACATTTACATGCAACAATGTTTCATCATTTGATCTTTGTGAACCCCTCTACAAACTATCCACCAATTGTACATGTCCCCTAGTTAGATCTTCATGCTATTTGTGTACAATCTTCCCTCATGTATGTGACCCACTAATTTCTAAAGAAATCTATATCATCTTGTGAATATGAGGCTTTTCGATAGTCATAGTATTACTTAAAAATATATAAATAAATAATTAATAAATAATTTAAATTAAATAGAAGTTGGTTTTGAAATTACCTCTTTAGCGATGCTATTTTGTTGATGGAAAATGATCCCTCTCATAAATTTACAAACATAATAACAGTAATATTTATCATTTGATTGTTATGGACACTATAAAAACATTAATCATTAGTAAAACAAGTAACTTGTTTTGAGATGAGTTTGGATAGTGAAATTTTATTATATATACCCTAATACTTTTCTAGACGTAGTACTTACTCGCCTCCTTATACTTATCCCCTTTTCTCATTCTATTTTTTAGATGATTTTGATACACCACCCTATCATAACAGAATCCCTAGTAAATGATAATATAGATTATATAACTAGATGTTTAGAACTAAAGTGTATGATATATTGTCTTACAGATTCAAAAACTATATCATGCGTGGCCGGTTTATTGGATATCCATGCATTGAATCCAGAAAATAAATATTTGTAAAATCCTAGTTCATCGAAATTAGTAGCCAATGTTTCTTAAAAACACAAAAAGGAATAATTAATGAGAGAAGAGAAAATATAATCTATATTCTTTAATCGTTGAGTTGAACCACTGCATGGTTGGTATTAGGATGAGTTTATCATATATGATCTTACTTCCATATGTTTTTAGCAAGGCTTTCTCTATTTCATCTCTTTTTGAAGGCTCTAATTTAGTTAGTTGTGTTGATTTGGTATGAGGACTAACGAGTCCGATTTTTGGCTCAGGGGAACATTCATTCAATGGGATTTCTATATAGACCTGATAATATTATAAAATAAATTTAGTCATAATTATCACATTATATAAGCTTTTAGAAAATCAATTCATCAAAATATACCTCATATATAAATTTACAACAGTGAAGCCTAGCTAACCTTATTCAAGGATTCCATTTAAATTTTTAGTAGCAACAAAATCTTGAATTTCTTCTCTTTATATATTCTTTTCAAAAATAGATATATGACTATTACCACTTTTCAAATTCTTATACACATGAGTCTTCAATGCTATTATATTTTGATAGATAATATGTGGTGTTATTGTGATTTTAGTAGATTGTTTGGATCAGTTGGTCGATCCTTTAGATTCTTTTGAGCTAATGATTCTTGTCCCCCATTCCCTCTCTCAGTCTATAATAACATTCATTAGGTTAGACCTTTTTTAAATAATTGTCAAATTTTTAGCTTGAAAAAATGGAAATAAATACCACTTTGTCTACATGTACTATTACAAGTTGTGATGGCCAAAAAATAAATTTCCCAATAGCCTTTTCAAACATATGAGTATCATTGTAAAAAATTGGAAAAGGTAGCTCTGCATTTGGATCATGATCTACAATAATCATCTCTTTTTGATGATCTATTTGAAGTGGTCTTTTATGTTTCTTTTCCTCTGGGATGTTCAAAACTATAGCCCTAGCTACAAGGAGATAGGTGGGTGTGGACCGATATTAATCACTATCATTATCACCATGTAGAGGATCAGTAAATGAAAAGTTTCTGTGTTTATATGATTCACATTTCATGGTAACAATTATTAGAATCATGATTACCATGGGTAAGACAGCTCTTTGAGGGAATGTATCACCTCAAAGCTTGTGGGGGTGGGGTGGGATCTTCATGCGCATATTATTCCTATGTTTTTATTATTATCCATGATTCCCACCCATAAATGTTTCTAGAAACTCTCCTTTCCATTGAAATCATTCTACAATAGTTTCTAGTCTTACGCTCATTTGTTTCATTTCGTTATTTCTATAATCCCTTTGTTATTTCCCAAAATATACTCAAGGTGTCACACTAAACCCCACAGCTTTGACACGATCATATTGTTCTATCTGCTTCAATGCCATCAATAATATGTCTTCATCCACTACAGGAGTATCTAATTACTATGGCTGTCAAATATAAGAAAATAAGTAAATATTATTATGAAATATAAATTTTAATGAAATATTTTTATATTGTCATACTTACACATATTTCCCACAATTTTTGTGAGTTTTCATCTACTAGCATCCCTTCTTTATTCACACGTGCCTCCTTACATATCCCATGATGTGGGATAGAAGTGTCATTGGCTTTAGACTCATTAATCTATATATAAATATAGAATGATAATTATGATATATTTTCATGGAACATTACAATATTATTGTAAATTTTAAATACGTACCATTTTCTTTTCTAATGAAGTGTACCACATCCTTACATTACGATAGGGGTATGTTGGTATTGATGCATGTTCCTTATTTTATGTACCAAGTTGTTGTTTCATAAATGAAATATTGATAATGAAAGTGATGAATACATGTATCATCAATAAACGTATTATTATCCCCAATTACCTAAAACTTCTCATCCCCACGATGGCCAATAAATGCATCTAATGCTTCTTGGGATATCAGTTGAGCGTAGATAATTTGTGGGTGCATGGTTATTTTACATTTGGAATCATTCAGGTGATATTATATTATAATAGTGTGAAAATATTGATGAATCCTTCCTGCAACCTTAGTACATAATTTGTGTGTGAATCGTCTATTATAATTGTACTCTACAGAGGACTGAGTAATTAAGACATTGTTTCATTATTTTATTTGATAGTAAAATAATGAAATAATATCATAATGTTACTGTAATTTCTTCCTAGATCATAGCCTATAACCTAGACAAAACAATATGCCATGAATCTTTGACAATCAACACGTGTTGTCGAGTGACAATTCCAATGTAACTACTAAACATATCCTGGTTTGGATTCACATGTTAGCCTCATGCATTCCATATGACATCATATTTGTTGCCATAACTATTTTCCTTAAGGACATTACCTAAAACCATCAAACTACAACACACCTGTGTTTTCTGCGACGTCGATCCTTCATCCTTGACCATTTCATATTTACCAATATAATCAATATGCTCTTCAGAAATGGTAGAAACAACATGTGCGGATGATTGTTGGACCTAAACACTAGGAGGAGAAACATGTTCAATAAATTGTTGTTTCTCTGCACTGTGAGCAGTAGAAACAACAACAGCTTGAGATACTTGTTTAGCCTCAAGGTTAGGAGCACCAGAACATCCATATGTCATTGTCTACGAAAGTGGTTGAACAGTTAATTTAGATTTCATAAATTTTTTAATGATTAGATTATAACATGAGATAAAAAGATCTATACTACAAATAAAATATAACATGTTTATTTAACTGTCTTAATTTTTTTCAGAGGCTGAAGGGATTTGAAACCTCAATAAATTATCCAAATCCCTTCATTGTGGTCTCCTCTAATGTATAGAACGCCATCTACGATTGGACTGCTGTGAAATGATAACAACATACCACTAAAAGGATTGTCCACAATTGAATTTTCATCAGATCCTTCAGCAGTTTTAGACGATAACAGAACAATAGACCAATTTTTGTTTACGGGATCTGGAACATAAAATAATTGTACCTCTTATTAAGTCAATATAAATTGTTCTTCATTTTACCCATATTAAATAAAATCCACTTTAAAAAATCCCAATTCATCTATTTTAATACCACTTGTGTTATCAACCCATTTTCATTGAAAAATTGGCAATCAGAATGTCGTATAATCCAACTCCCATATTTGTTTGATAATTCCAAAGTATTACATATTCGCATAAATTGGATTTTAGTTCTTTCTAACTGAAACATGCATTGCTTCATCGACAAATGTAACACCACTATATTTCAAGGTGCTATGTTCATCATGTTCATCTATAGATAATGTATAACCATTAATTACATAACCCTTTTATGATAATATATACTCTCTTGGTCAGGAATCTATCCATCGAAGTTGTTATGAAATTGAATTCGGATTTTCATCTAACTCCTAAAAAATATGGTTCTAATGCAATCATATAAACTGGTGATTATGTTTATTTAATATCCATTTTTCTTCCCTTGATGGATTCAACTTACTAAGAATTTCATTATCGGTTTCAATGTATGGAGAAGACTTCCAACAGTAATACAAAACATAAAGGTGGTAATGCTCCCAATAGGTAATATTGATTGTCACAACATATCTTTGATAAATTCCCTCACCATCAATCCATCTGGTGTGACATGATTTTAGGACACCGATTCTGTCCACATCAGATATATATTCGGTACAGAATTCAATGTCATCCTCAACAATATATCGCTGTACAATAAAACCCTTAATCCAAAATCGATTTTGACATCCCCTTTCAAAATCATCATATACCATTCAACGTGTTACATCAATCTATAGCGCATAGGACCACAATGTCGAATCTCTCTCACCTAGTGAACCATCAAATGAACTATCATATAAAAGAATCATTATTGGGAGAACATTTCTAATTCACATTATATGATTACAATTTCTTTTTCCATAACCGGAAATTTTGCTAGGTATAAAACATTTCTGAATATAGCTTTTAAAAAAATCAATGTTAGGTTAACATGTGATGAATCTTCTTGGGAAAAATGAAATGTAAGGCTATAGGAATTAAATTGTGCACGAAAAAATGGCATAAATGTTACTTCAATCCTTTTAACATCAAATTATTCATTGACACAATGTTCTTGATATTTGATGAATATCCCAATAGAACCTTTACATCCTTGAAGAAGTTGAAAAACATAAATCTCTCCCCCATGGAAAGTGTGTAAGAAGCTAGAGGAAGAAACAATCGATTTTCACCCTTCACGGGAGCCAATTAATCTTCTATTCCCAGGTCATCCATGTTCATCCTTGCCTTAATTTTTTCTTTGTTTTTATAGTGGCATTTAGCAACGTTCTGATCACACTATCACATACATTATTTTCCACATGAATCACATCAAGAAAATTTCTGAAGTAAAGACAATTCCAGTATTATAATTCAAAAATTTATGATCTCTTTTTGCAACCAATTTACATATGGTTTTTTGAAAATGGTTTTCCAAAAATATTCCTCACATCTTTTACTTTCTCAAATAGATTATCATCTGTTAGTGGAGAAGATGTTGTGCATTGGTTTGAACTTCTATTGAATGATTTTGTCCAAGATCAATAAATTTTCTTATGTGGTAGAAGTCTACGATGTCCTAGAATCACAGATTTCGATGAATGTTTCAAAAAAATTTATTCCTTAACATCTTCTCACATGGGAGACCCTTGATTTCCTTTAGTGTAATAGCCTGAAAAATTTCCTTAAGAAGGTAAATCATTTATCATCCCATACAAAATCTCTCTTAATGTGATGTATTCACTTTTATACACATCCAACAACATAACATATGATTCCCACAAGAACTTCAAAAACTCTATCAAAAGACCCAACTAAACAACAATATCATTACTTGGTTGTTTTAGTCCAGATATAATCATAGATGACATGACGAATTTCCTTTTCATGCATAACTAGTGTGTAAAGTTATAATTTACCAACATAACAAACCATTATTGTATGTGCAGGTTGGAAAACAAAAATGATTCCCTCTATATGTAGATAATGCAAGAAGAAGGTTTCTTGGCTCATTCCCAAATTCCAGATACTCATAATCAATTTTCTTCCATTATCGAGAGTCAGTTATGTGACATATTTTCCCATATTTATTTCTATTATCCGCGTGCCACGACAATTGTCTTATAGTTTCTTCACTTCCATATATACTCCTAAAACTTGGAATGATTGGAAAGTACCATACCACTTTCGTAGGACTAGATTCATCATTCTTGTATCGATAATAACTACTATTTGGGGAATCTATAAGTGATTTATTCTCCCTGCGAAACAATATACAGTCTTTTGAGAAGGCATTTATTCTTTAGGAAATCATACCCATCGAGCATTGAATTAGTTTAGCTTCATATGTCTAGATTGGGAGATCAATAACATCCAGGAGCATGTTATTCAAGAGATAAATTACTTTCATAAAACTTACATCACTACATATGTTGCATGAATTCAATTTATACAACTTCAGTAAAGATGTCAATGCTGTATATTTAGTGCAACCAGCATATAATGGCGTCTTTGGACAACTCTTTAACTTCTCGAGCAATTTTGGGAATTCATGGTGTTAATTATCAATTGTCTTTTCTATTTCCACAATATGATCTTCATCATCATTGATATCTTTAATCACATCCTCTATATGGTCTTCATAATTATCAACATTTGTAATCATATCTGATGATCCATAAAACACGGTTTTATCCCAGCTAGTAGGTACATTATCTTTTTCACTGTGTTTATTCAATCATTTCTAACATTGATCTATTCTGTGTCATATCAAATGTTCTACTAACTCCTCTGGAGTAATTAGTGGAGAATAACAACAACGTAAACACAAACCATGAATTGGAGATGGATCCTTTGCGTGATCTTTTCCATACTTGATGAACACATTCACAACATTCTCATACTACATTGTCAAATGATTATCATCCATTCAATATTTATTCAACTACAACCAATTTCTATCTCAAATATTATTATTTATGATTCAAATACACAGAAAAGACATCCTAATACAGTATAATAGAACCACTTCCATATAAAAATAGAGATCAATAGAGCCAAACCATTTCCAATAAAAAAAATTTCAAGACATTATTTAAATAATTTGCCTTTCTCATTGAAATATGAATCAATCCAAAGAAGTCTCCATGAAACCTACTCCTCCATAACTGAATGCATTGAGTTTCAAGGAAATAAAAATTTTCCTTAAAACAAACCATTTTCAATTTTACTCACAACAAAACCCATTTAAAATACATTTTCCATTACCCACACATTTAAAAAATTCATTTTATATGTAACAAGAGAAGAGAATATAGTTTATAAACCAACATCATGGGTTGAGAACTCGTCTAAAAATCTAACATAATCCAAGAATAATTTCAAAACATCCCTTTCATAAATTGGGAAACATAAAACTCATATTAAAAAATTCACAATAAGCCAAACATTCTAAATAATTATGTTTCCTTTTTAAAACATACACCCAAACACATACCCACCTCTAGTGACTTAGAAAAAATATTTCACACCATTCAAACAACCCAATATACCATTTCATAGATGTATTAAAGTACAAAACACACAAAACATAATTTTTTTTATTAAAATTCATTTCAGTCACATAGGCTTGGAATATAATAGAACCAACAAAACCTAAATTTGTCAACAATCCACCCCAAAACTCAGTAAGTCACATTTAAAAAATAATTCAAACCATATAATATTATAATAATAGAAGAATATCGATAAAGTTTTCCCCATACAAATTTCCTGCTAGTATAACACTCTCACACCCAAACTTCAAACATCCTGGTGCTCTCATATCCTTTATATACAACATTGACCCAAAATCATGGTAACATCACATCACACACGTATACACCAGGTCCATAAAATCATAATCATATCATAACCAATGTAGTAGGGTATTGTGAACATGTATGACATCATATTTTTTTTCTCCACCTACAATGCCCAGACCCCACCTACAGCTTAGTGTCACCACCCGACCCATACTGGGGCTCGAGCTGCAACTAACCCAAGCCCACCTCTATAAGCCAGGGGCTGGAGACTAGTGCCAAAGGCACAAAAACTAGGGGAGATCTTTTCCTAAGAAACCATACACACACACACGCATCCAACTCAATGAAAAAGTGCAGAGAAAGGAAATCAAGATACCACACTTCTATAAAAGGGAAACCAACATACATGCATCGACCTCTAACCAGTACAAGTAAATTGCTAAAAAGTACTGATAAGTAAACTGAACAGAAAAAGGGGAAATATATGCACCCAACCAGAAATATGCCACAACCCGGCAATAGGTAAAATGAAAGTAAACCCCTGGTGAGTCAGGCCTAGAAAGTCCTTCTATGACCACTGAATGCAGCCCATGCTCTTGTATCCTCTACGATCCTCTATATTCTCGACCAACCTATCTGTCGTCTACTAGGAAACAACATGTGTGGGAAAAGCCCAAGCAGGGGTGAGTATAAATATGCTCAGTAGGATACCTCAAAAGCTCGAGGGAGCAACAAAGGAGGTACTAAAAAGATGAGAAGTAGGAAGATCAAGAACAATGTAAGAGTATAATAGAGAGATTGTAGCTCAACCCAACAAGAGAATGGAAGCAGACTTGTCCAGACAGAATGAGCTAGAAAAGGTGAGAAGATGAAATTTTTGTCGAGTCTTTGCTGCTTGTAGCACGAGAGTAGACTCATCCAACCAAGAGGAGCTGGACATGGAAAGCACATGACATACCTCATGTGTCTTTGCCCCTACTAGAAGGAGAGTAACCGAACCAAATGAGTGGGAAAAAAACTAGGGTGTATATATATATGCTCAACAAGAATCCCGAATGAGTGGATAAGGGGGTCTCTATCTCTATGCTCATCCCAAGAAGAGTCACCAACAGTTCAAAGGATAGCCATCACTAAAGCCCAAAAATACCACATTCCAAAGATGTGTCATCACTGAACCGTACAATGAAGGGTCCCACTGCAATAATCACGGAGGAATGTCACTGAATAGCCTCATATAAGGGCTGAGTCTGAATGAAGTCATTGGGTAACCCACTTCCCAGCCCCGTTGGAAGGTAAACCATTAGAGGTTATCAGGTAACCCACAACCCAGGCCCACTGGAGGGTAAACCACAAGAGGTCGTCAGGTAACCCACTACCCAGCCCCACTAGAGGGTAAGCCCTAAAGTAAATGGGTAACCCACTGCCCAGCCCCACTGGAGGGTAAACCCTAAGTTCAACAGGTAACCCACTACCCGGCCCCCCTAGAGGGAAATCCTGGAACTAGTCCAATAACCCCGCACTGCTCGGGCCATCACTGGGTGTCACTAACACCGCTATCGTGCGTAGGATCGGAGTACGTCAAAGAAACCTCCAACCAATGCCCTTTCATATTTACACATTTAAAAATATCTCAAAATAGGCTCTGAATGCCCAAAAAGATCACAGCGTCACAATGCTTGTGAAAAAACACGCGAGATGGAATACTTGCTGGAAACAGGCTCCCAATGGTAAATTTATTCAACAACACTTTATGCTCATACGATGTCTCGTGGGGCCCGTACCTCAATCTCAAAAGAGGTTGGGTGAACTGCGCCAACATAATGCTCTCAGAAAAACATACTGAATCAACTATTCATACACTCCAAATGGACGTCTGATGAAAAAGTCACAGTATGCTGCATACAGTTCAAAAGACAACATGGGGGGTCCACACATCAACTCTAACATCAACGTCTAAAACCACCCTGAACTACATCATCATGATGCCAGGGTCACAACGCCGCTGACGATGCCTAAAATGGACATCCGATGCAGAAGCTGCAACACCCCGCGTTATATGCAAACAGGGACCTGTGGGGCCCACACCTCAACCCTGAAACACGTCATGCAGATCGTACCATTGCGTTCTTTCAAATAACCATGCGACCTAGGCTATTAATTTTCCCTGAAGTAACTTATGAAGAATAAGCCATAAAAACACAAAATACATATGAATGCTGCCTCGTGGGTCCCATGCCTTGTGTTCGAATTTAGGCAGTCAGATTGCACTATTGCAATCCCATCGGAAAAACTATCAAAAACGAGTACCCAAACACCATAAACGAATTTCTGGAGAAATAGCGGTGTTTCATCGTAAAACGTGTGAACTAGAACCTGTGGGGTCCGCACCTTATCTCCAACCCGAATGCTTCGGAAAGCATCTCAAAACTTCCACCCGAGGACTTTGGTCACGATGCCACGGACAGTGCATCAATCAGAATTTCCAAGCAGGAGTTAGGTCCGATGGAAGAATAATTAATTAATTATTTAATTAATCGCATGAAGTGTTTCGTGCCTCTTAGCAATGAAATCAATATTCAAGGGTCCCAAACCAACTTTTAATGGGACTGTCTGAACTCTAGGGACCCAACCCCTCTGACTGCGCATCAAACAGACGTTCTACTCGCGAGTACGACCATTTTAAACATTAAAAATAATTTAATATTATGAAAGTCAAGCATTCTGGGTCGCCTTCCTTGGGGTGCAGAACCCAAAATACCCAAGACCCATTATAAAAGGTCTGTGTCTCTAACACGAACCTACAACCATAGAAGGCGCATCAAACGGACGCTCCGTTTAGAAGATACAGCCCCCGAATGCAAGGGGGCCCAACTCAGCCGGTTCACCCCAACCGACTCGGTCCGAACTGCTGCCCCGCGGCCCAGCCGCGGATCTGGCCCAACACCCCACGGCCCGGTAGCTACGGCCCGCCAGCTACGGCCTGCCCATCAGCACCAGAACTGCCGTGGGATAGGTTTTACAAACAGACTGGCCTTTCAGCCGATCTTCTCCGCATCACCCTGCAGGACTCGCGAAGCGCAGGTCCTGGTCTCCTTAGTACACCCGAGGTGCTGAGCACCTCAGGTTCTCACTTCGACCGTGACGGGCTGGCACCCCCTGCAGCATACTATAGTGCATCTCTGCGGCCTGCACTACCTCTCCGCACCAGCACTGCCCAGATCCACCGCTGGGTTCTGCCGACACCACCCTGCAAGGCCCAACCTCGTTCCTGCTGCACTGCGCCGATGCCATGCCCCACCACCTCTTCCGCACCACTCAACCGTGCCCCTAGCTCCGTGCTCTGCCTTTGAATAGCCTTCCACTCCAGATCAACCTCCAGCCGCTCGACACACCGCAGTTTCCAGGCACTACCACCGGCCGCACCTACCGGCCCACTCCGGTGGTCCCTACCGCGGTCCACCGAGACCTCATCAGAGGTCTGATTTCAATTCTGAGGCCGGAATTCGGGTGCTTGTGAGGTGGCTGTCACAGCGCCACCCCTCTCTTGATGATCCGTCAAATATTTGTGAGTCAAAAAATTGGAATGGAGAACGCCCAAGAACGAGATGTAGGATAGGGCTCGGACGATGGCCATGTTCATTTGTCCATTGTCCTAATACATGAATTATAGAATTAAAACAACCAAATTGAAAGAAACACCATAAATTTATGAAGGTGTAGAAATTTAGCATAAATCCTACCTCGGATCGCTCGTTCGACATTGGAGATGTGTCTATGACACTCCTGATCCGATCCTCCAAGGCTCTGGTAGAGATCTCTCCTCGATCCGTCAAAGAACAGAGAAGAACGCCAAAGAAAAGTAGAGGGATAGAGAGAGAGAGAGGAACCCTAGCTCCAACTACGTTTTTTTCTATTTATAGAAAATCCCATTAGCACAGAAATCCTAATTCACCGTGCCCCCTCATTTTATGTTGCGCCTAGGAAAAACACCCCGTTTCGAACTTAATGAATGTCTCAGATTTCCATTATGAGGCTTCATTCAAATGTTATTTGAAAAGAATGCCAGTGATAAAAATCACTAAGTCATTATTTTAAAATGTTGATTTTTCCCATGGGTGACATCTCTCATAGAAGGCTCGCACCCGAAACTTTTACACCCTGCCTAGGGTAAACGACATGCTCAGGACGCAACTGTGCACTCAAATTTCCAATCTAAGAAACCTTTTAAGAGAAAATGAGACCCTTCCATGTGCATAGTACAAAAACACTTAATATTTTTATAAAATTTATTCTAAGAACATCGGGCCTCAGAATCGCATGCTGCCTTCGCGCCTAACTCTGGAATTATACGAAGAAATATTCCAAAGTCTATTAGGGTAAAAACCGCGTCTCTACATCATTCAATCCTTCATGCTTATCGTCCCTGAAAAGAAGAACTAGGAAGAACAACTGGGGATATATAGCTCACACCTAGCTCTCCCACTCCCACGAAAACCTTCACTACACCATGTTGGCACAACACACGAACCAAAGGGATGGTTCGTTCTCATAAGGCCTCCTACTCTCGAGGACATGCGTTGGAATACACAAAAAACTCATGAGCTACAACACATGGAAGACATTCTGCACCCACTCCTACTGTTGGGTGGGGTGGGAAAGATAGTAGGCAACCCCTCAACCACTTGCATGATTCCCGTACACCCCAAAGTAACTTGGGGGACTTCCTCGGTCGAACCTCCACTTTCCACGTCAGGACCAAATTTATAGTTTGTTCCAAGAACATGGTCTCATGATTCCCTCCTTCAGAATACCCATCTGGTGAAACACCTAAGGATATCTGATCACACATGTTTTTATAGTTGGTACATCACAACAAAGAATCTATTACACACTCAAAGAGAGAATGAGTCAACACCTTTGACTGCAGGGGAGCCGTACCATCCTACCCCACTAAGGTCATCCATAGGGGCACCAACTACTTTAAAGCTTCCTGCACTAGTTGAGCCTAGGACATCCCGCTAAGGGAACCTGCTACCACACTGTCATCTTCCGGATCATGGAATTCCTCAAAGTCATAGTGATGATGAAATTTCAACCAGCATCGGTCCCTCAAGTTCAAGTCTCCCTGGGTGAGGACGCACCTTAGAAATTGTTTCCCTGAGCATAACACAATGCTTTCTCCCAAAAGATAGCATCTATACATTCTCAGCTCAAGGACTACCACCACTAGCACCTCATAGTGAAACATGTAGATTGTCTTAGAGGGTGTTAATCACCTTGACCTGAACTCGATAGCGGTATCAATATTGACATTGAGCACTAGTGGTACCAACGAACAAGGCAGGTGAGAAAACTCATCCAACCGCTATAGTCTATACATGGAAACCACATGGCATAACCCATGTGAATTTGGCCCTATTGGAAGAAGCTTATTCCCCAAAATAGGCACTCTACCAAATCCACTAGTGGAACCACAGGAAAATCGAGATCAAACAGAAAATCCCCACTAGAAAAAATAGAACTTGCTCTGACACTCCACGAAACAAACTTGTCATGAATGAACATGTCAGAGGGACTCATCCACTGTACCTCAATACTATCAGCTTTGGGTGGAACAGACTCTCACTCACAGTTTTGATATCATCACAAAAACACATATCAGTTGGGGAAGAACACCTCTTTCGTGTGCATTAAAATCTACATCAGACAACACCAAAATAGGGTTACACTGACATGCTGTGTCACCCTCGCTAACACCTTGAACATGGATTTATGAAAAATGAGTACCTCATGCAGTTTCTAACAAGTTCTAATGAAAAAAGTAGAAAATGACACAAAATGTACCTCTTATCATCTCATGTGTTACAAGATAGTAGACATACATTGCGCAGAGCCGCCTGAGACCCCATCTGTCAGGTCCCTCAGTCTGACATGAGCTTCTTAGTGGTGGAGGAAGGGCCTCAAAACATCATCCACCAACCACAGTTCTTCCTACCAACACCGACTCCCTAGGGACCACCCTTTCCTCACATGGTAGATCTTTGACAATGACACTACCTCTGCTGTGGTGGTGCATCTACCAACTAACTAGAAAACTCAGTACATTTGGTCGAGTAGTCTAACACCATGTGACCCCACACATCAAAACCATAGAACTAGTCCCCATATGCTATCTCTGTGCTATATGATGTCCCTGAGATGTGCCTAAGTCTCATCAAGGGGATACTTCCAGTGTTGAGGCCCTACCAATCGATGTCCCTCTGCCAGATATTTCTCTACCACCAGTGCCTGATCCAGCAATCTGAGATGGGTGAGGATGAATAAGGGAACTACATTGGAACAAATCTATTCTATAAAGATTTCTCTAAATCTTCTATGCTCGGAATTTGTTGTCATAGACCATGTCCAAAGAGTACCAAGTAAGGTCTACGATCCTAGTCGCGTACTCAGCCACTGCGATCACTCCATGCTAAAGCTCGATCAGCTCTTGAATCTATAAAAGCGTAAGTAGGAGAGTTAGTAATCCTCATGAAAGAGCTACTAGAATTCATCCCAGGAGGGTTCCAACTCATCGTGTATCTGAGTAACCCTAGCTCTACTAACGCCAAAGTGCTTGGTGGAAAAACTGGATGTCAATGCCACCATCAACCAGTCAGTGTCCGAACATGCCTGAAGAGGCGAACCACTAACTCTAGCCAACCCTTCACTGTCTGAGAGTATGGATACTATGGAACCTTAGTGGTATCTAATGATGGAACTCATGTACTGTTCCAAGACCACACACATCATCAGCCCTCACTTAAGGTACTATCTACTACTCCAGAGGTGTAGGTGCTACAGTCGGTCCTCCTAAAGAATGGGTAATCTTATGATGGATCTTTAACTGAGGCCTCATCTCTCACGGAGTCATCATCACAAATAGAAGCTTGTATCATAGCTGGATATCGCTGCGGAGACATCCCCAATTCGATCAAGGAGTACCACAGTCAAAAGATCATATATATACTAAAAAAGATGGAGATATGACTCAGGAAGGACAATCAATTACTCAATCATATAAGATGCACAAACCAAATTCGTTGTAATAAGTGTCTCATTTAGTCATTTTGACAAGAGGGTTATCAGTGTCCTTGTGAATGGATACATCATCCATCATACGATCACTGGACACCTTGGCCTGAGAGCCACTCTTGAGACATGTTGACACTATTGCCCCAAAACTCAACCAATTCCTTTTTTGGAATGTCCAAAAAATGCCCCAAGGAATAAAACACCTTTGATACCACTTTTTCATGACCCGAATAATACCAGGGCTTAAGACGAAACTATCCCAAGCTTGCCTCTATAGGCCAGGGGCTGGAAACTAGCGCCGAAGGAACATCAACTAGGGGAGGCCTTTTCCTAAGAAACAGTTCATACACACACGCGGCCATCTCAATGTAAAAACACAAATAAAGGAAATCAAGATACCAAAATGCTATAAAAGGGAAACCAACATACATGCATCGACCTCTAACTAGTATAGGTAAAGTGCTGAAATCTACAGAAAAGTAAACTAAACAGAAAAGGGGGAAAACACGTGCCCAACCAGAAAGGTGTCACAACTCGGAAACAGGTAAAATCAAAGTAAACCGCCTATGATTCATGCCCGTAACGTCCTGTTATAGCCACTGAATTCTACCCACACTCCTCTATCCACTACGATCCTCTGTAGTGTCGAACGACCTTTCTTTCATCTTCAAAGGAACACTAAGTGTGGGCAAAGCCCAAGAAGGGTTGAGTATAAAGATACTCAGTAGGATTCCCTGAAAGCTCGATGTAGCAACAAAGGAGGTACTAAAATGGTGATAAGTAGATAGATCAAGAATAGTGTAAGAATATAATAGAGATACTGTAGCTCTACCCAATAAGAGAATGGAAGCAGACTCTTCCAGATGCAAGGAGCTAGAAACAGTGAGAAGATGAACTTCTCATCGAGTCTTCACTACCCCTATCATGAGAGTAGACTAGTCCAACCAAAAGAAGCTAGACCCAGAAATCATGTGGCATACCCCACGCATCTTCGACCCTCCTAGAAGGAGAGTAACCGAACCCAAAGAGTGGGAACAAAAGTAGGGTGTATATATATATTCTTAATAGGAAACCCGAACGAGTGTATAAGGGGATATCTATCTCCAAGATCAGCCCAAGAAGGGTCGCCAACAGTTCAAAGGATATCCATCACTGAAGCCCAAAAATCCTGCACGCCAAAGCTTCCTCATCACTAAACCATACAACCAAGTGTCCCTCTCTAGTAACCATAGAGTAAAGACACCGACTAGCCTTATAGAAGGGCCGAGTCTTAAAGAAGTCATCAGGTAACCCACTACCCAGCCCCACTGGAGGGTGAACCACAAGAGGTTGTCAGGTAACCCACTGCCCAACCCCACTGGATGGTAAACCACAAGAGGTCGTTAGGTAAACCACGTCCCAGCCCCGCTGGATGGTTAACCACAAGTGGTCGTCAGGTAACACACATCCCAAGACCGATGTAGTGTAAACCTGAAGAGGTTGTCGGGTAACCCACAACCCATCCCCACTGGAGGGTAAACCCTAAAATCAACGGGTAACCCACTGCCCAGTCCCGATGGGGGGTAAACCCTAAGGTCAATAGGTAACCCACTACCCAACACAGCTAGATGGAAAAACCGGAACTGTTCTGAATACACCGCACTACTCGTGCCATCAATGTGTGTCACTAACACTACTACTGTGTATAGGCTGGGAGTACGTCAACAAAAACTCTTACCAACACCCTTTCATATTTCCACATGTACTAAGATCTCGAAAGAGGCTCTGCATGCCCAAACAGATCACACCGTTTCAATCCTCATGAAAAAACATGCCATATAGACTATATACTCGCTTGAAATGCATAACAATGGAAAATTTATTCAACAACGCTTTATGCTCATACGAGATCTCATGGGGCCTGCACCCCAGTTCCGAAAGTGGTCGGGCGAACTGCTCCAACGCGATGCTCTCAGAAAAACATGCCGAATCAACTATTAATATGCTCCAAAAGGACGTCTGATGAAAAAGTCACAATACAGTACATACACTCAAAAGATGGACCATGGGTCCCACACCTCAACTCTGGCTTCAATTCCTGAAACAACCCTAGACTACATCTTCTCGATTCTAGGGTCACAACTCCGCTGATGGCGCAAAAAACGTACATCAGATGCAGAAGGTACAACTCCCTGTGTTATATGCAAACGAGGCCCTGTGGGGCCCACAACTCGACCCCGAAACAGATCACGCATATTGTACCAATGTGTTCCTTTCAAATAACCATGCGACATTGGCTATTAATTTTTTCTGAATGGACTTATGAAGCATAAGCCGTAAAAACATAGCATACGTCTGAAATTCGGCTCTTGGGGCCCATGCATTAGGTCTGAATTTAGGTGGGCAGATTACACTGTTACAATCCCCTAGGAAAAGAACTCAGAAACATGTTCTCAAACACCCTAAATTGATGTTAGGTGAAAAAGTGGTGTTTCACCATAAAACCTGCGAACTAGGACCTGTGGGACCCACAACTTATCTTCAACCTGAATTCTTTGGAAAACATCTCAAAAATACCACACGAGGACTAGGGTCACACTGTCGCTGACAGTGCGTCATTATGACATTCCAAGCTGGTGATAGGTCCGACCCAAGAATAAATAAATAAATAAATAAATAAATAATTATTATCATTAATAGTTTCCTGCCTCTGAGCAACGAAACCAGTCTACAAGGGTCCCGAACCAACTTTTAAAGGGACCTACTCAACTCCAGGGCCATAGTGCCTCTGACGGCGTGTCATATGAGAATTCGGCTCGAGAGAATGTCTGTTGTATACATTAATAATAATTTAATATTAATAATGTTAATAGTTCTTTGACACCTATCTTCTGGTGCAGAACCACAAATTTCCGCAACCCACTTTTAAAAGTCTCTCTCGCCGACATGAACCTATATTCACAGACGACACGTCAAACCAACGCGCCGTTTAGAAGATACGGGCCCCCGAATGCAAGGGGGCCCAACCTGGCCACTTCACCACCGTCGGCCCTGTCCGAACAGCTGGCCCATGACCCAACCGTAGGTCCGGCCCAACACGCTGCAGCTTGCCAGCTGCGGCCCACCCAGCGTCACTGAACATGCCTTGTGTTCGGTTTTACAAACATATCGGCCTTTCTTCCGGTCTTCTCTGCGTCGGCCATCAGGACCTGTGAAGCGTGGGTACTAGTCTCCTATCCACAACTGAGGTGCTGACCACCTCAGGTTCTCCCTTATACTACGACGGGCCGACGCCCCTACAGCGCATCACCATGCCTCACCGCGGTCCACTCGGCTCTCTACACCAGCACAACCCAGATTTTCCGTTGTGTTCCACCGACACCGCCCTCCGAAGCCCGGCCTCGCTCCTACTGTAGCGTGCCGAAGCCACGCCCCAATGCCTCCTCCGCACCACTTGACTACACCGTCCTAGCTCCCCACTCTACCTTCGAATAGTCGGCCACTCTAGCTCGACCTTTGTCTACTTGACACACTGTGGCCGCCGCACATAGTCATCGGCCACTCTTGCCGGTCCACTTCGGTGGTCACTCCCACTGACCAATAAGAACTCATCAGAGGTCCAATTTCGATTCTGAGGCTGAAATTCAGGTTCGTGGGATGAGGCCGTCACATCGCCACCCCTCACTTGGCGATCCGTCAAAGATTTGCGCATCTTAAAATTGGTACATAGAATGCCAAAGAACGGGATGTAGGACGGGGCTCAGACGATGACCGTGTTCGTTTGGCCACTGTCCTAATTCATGAATTATTGAATTAAAACAAAGAAATTGAAATAAACACCATAAATTTATGAAGGTCTAGAAATTTAGAAGAAATCCTACATCAGATAGCTCGTTTTTCCTTGGCGATGCATCTACGACAATCTCACTCAGATCCACCAAGACTCTAACGGAGATTTCTCCTCAATCCATCGAAGAACGGTGAAGAATTCCAAAGAACAGTACTGGGAGAGGGAGAGAGAGAGAGAGGAACCGTAGCTCCAACTATTCTTTTTTTTTTCTATTTATAGAAAAACCCCTTAGCATGGAAATTTGAATTCACCATGCCCTCTTATTTTATGTCATGCCTAGGAAAAACACCCCATTTTGAACTCAACGGATGTGTCAGATTTCCATTATGAGGCATTTTTCGAAAGTTATTTGAAAAGGAAGCCAGTGATAAAAATCACTATGTCATTATTTTTAAATTATTATTTTTCCCCGAGGTGACATCTCTCACAGTAGGCTCGCGCCTGTAACATTTACATCCCACCTAGGGTAAACGGTGTGCTCCGGACGCAACTTTGCCCTTGAATTTTCGAACCGAGATACCTTTTAGGGGAAAATGTGACCACGCCACATGCATATTATAAAAACACTTAATATTTTTATAAAATTTATTTCGGGCACACCGTGCCTCGGAATCGCACACTGTCTTCATTCCTAACTCTAGAATTATATTTAGAAATATAACAATGTCTTAAAGGAAAAAAATCGGGTCTCTACACTTCCCCATAAGAACAATTTTATCGACCCTTTCCCAAAAATACCTGGGCCACTTCCCCGCAATAATGTTCACATCTCGTCGAAAAACACATGGGCTAGCACCCCAAAATCATGGTCACATGTCGCAAAAAAACAAGGGATACCACAACCACCATCTAATGAACTAAAAAGCATTCATCCATCACACCCTGTGAAATAACTACCTCACCGGGAAGAGAGATCGGGAAAGGGCATGTACCCAAACATCTGTCCCCCTGACTATATGTCAGGAAATACACTAGTCACATGACTATTTGGGCTTCAAAACACAGTTCTTTATGTGGGTAGGGTGCATACATAAATCATGAATAATATACAAGTATATTAATATATCCTCTCATAGAATCCCAGCCTATGGATTTACAACCGAATGTTATCCAACTCACAACATTGCCACTATTGTTTCATCCACTAAATTCATAACACTACACCATAGCCCACAATACTTATTTCACATTTCCAAAAAATTCATCTTATCCAACCAATTCATTTAATTATTTATAACCATCCACATTTAAAAACTCAACCCACCATTTAATTAATTTTTAGTCAATTCCTTCCCATTTAACAAACCAACCCATTCCATTTAAATCATTATTAAAATGTTTTTAATACCATCACTCACCAATCATATAGCATAAAGAAACTATCTCCTCACTACTGCAAAAGTAATGACAAAGAAACCACCTCAAATCCCAAAAATCACACCAAAAAACCCGCTCGCTGCCCCAAAGTCACAATTGACAACATTCATCCACACATTTCCCAACCACACATTTCCCCCCACAAGCATGGCCATGCATCACTAAAAACCAATATCATTTCACATATTTTCAAATGGTATTTGATCACATTCCACTATAATTTTTAAAGGAATTATACACAAACCATAATCCAAGGGAAACCATTTTATTGTCACAATATAAGTGGTTATCTAATTTCCATATTAGGATGATATCACAATAATCACAACAAAAGTAGAAATTGCATAGCATATAATTGAGTGTAAATAAAGCCCCAATTGGACATAATTTTCAGTGGAGCATCAATCATATGCAATCATAATATCAAAAATCATAAACAGGTTGTAAAAACGTAAAAATCAGACCCCATTACCATTTATTTTCATTTTTTAAATTCTTTATCTTTTATTAATCCATCACAACCAACTTTTATAAATAAAAATGAATATAAAACCCCCCTACATGATTCACAATAACGTGAAATGATGGATTCCATACATCAATGAATCTTTAAAACTCATTGCACACCACATGGTGAAGAAGAAATTTCCTCCAAACACAACCACACCATGAGAAACCACTAATCAACATAATTAACCGAAAATCATCAAAACATATCCCAAACTCACAACACAACTGAAACCAAACAAAACCACCATAGTTTTTTTGGTAATTCATCGGTCAAGGACCAAAGCACCATTTATTAATTAAAGAAGCAAAAGTTTACATGAGTCGAAAGGATGGGATCTTATTACAATCTCTTTCAAAGAGTTGAAATAAATCAGCTGGTAGTGCATCCAGCCTAGTCATGCTCTGGTGGACACCTTTGTTGGAAAGGGCATCAGCAACATCATTCACTTCACAAAAGACATGTGTGGCAATATAGTCAATTTCCTGTAGCGAATTCAGGCAATTCATCCAATGTATAGTGAGCGGCCAGGCGAGATGAATGAATCCATTCCAAATGTCTTGAACAATGGTGGTAGAATCACTTTCAATCCAATGTTTTCGCTATCCTCTTTGCAGTGCAAAATCAATAGCATGGATGTCTCCTAGAATCTCCGCTTCAAGGGATGAGGCAATCCCACACCCACTATAAAAGAAACCCCTGAACTGGTCAGCAGAATCTCTAAAAATGTCACCACAGCTGGCAGGTCCAGGATTTCCTTTTGAGGTACTGTCGACGTTCACTTTAATCCAACCCAGCATCGGAGGATGCCAGAAAACTTCAAAGGGGTGCCTGGTCTTCGGGAAAATACACGGGACATAGATACGTATGAGGATCTCGAAGTCTCCAATATAACTACTGCCACAGTATTTTTGAATTGAGGCAGCTTCATGTATCGCAATGAGAATTCGAGCTTTTCCTGCATTGAGACTAAATGAGTGATTATTATGGATGAGATCATTTATTACATACCAGATTTCATGCAGGTGTTCCGCCACTACCGCATGGAAAATTTTTTTATCTTGCTGAGAGGCTTCATGTTTAATAAATTTCTTCAAAATCAATCAAATCGGGTCAGATAAGGACCATGAGTAATTAAATAACTCAAAAATGTACTTCCCTAAAGCCAAGGGCATAGCACATTACAAAAAGAGATGATCAGAATCCTCCCTGTGCTGATTACAAAAATGATATTTAGAGCATAGTTGAATGATAAAGTCTTGAATTCGAGTTTCAGTGGGAAATATATTGTGAGTAATGCGCCAAATAAGGGTGAACCTAGAGGGTCTGATCCATATCTTATTGAAGTTTCTCACCCATTGATAATTAGGTTCATTACCAGAGAAATTGTGCATGTAGAAGTTTTTCGAGTCAAGGATGCCATTAGAACCAGGTTCCCAAACAAGGAAGTCCCCAGAATTAGAGAAAGTGTAATTCTCAATGATTTGAGCAATGTGGTTAGAGAGATCATGCCTATGAAGCTGCATAACATCTTTAATAGTATGTCTGGTATCTTCAGGAGTGTTATTAGGAGGCATAAAGGATATCAATGGATTACCCATCCAGTTGTCACACCAGAAATTATTGTTGGAGTCAGCGCTGACCATCCATATAGAGTTAGCCATAATCTTATGATATGAGTTTCTAATAGAGGTCCAGATCGAGGAGTTAATGAAATTAAAATTTCCTTTTAAAAGTTTAATTAGGAATCTATGTTTTAAAAATTCAGAGGCTTTAGAGTTTTCATTAATGTGATGCCAAGTGAATCACGCTTTCAAGGCACCGTTAAAATTTTTTATGTCTTTGATAGGAATGCCTCAATTATCAAGAGGTTTACAGCAGGTCTTCCATAGGATGGTGACGAGTTTCCATTCAAAGATACTTCCCGTCCAAATTAAATTTTTATATAGGTATAAATTTTCTTGAATGTACCTGTGGGCCATTTATAAATCAAGAGGGAGTAAACCATCTTTGAGACAATGGTTGATTTGACAAGACAGATTCTACCAGCCCTGGAAAGGGATTTACCCTTCCAAGTAGAGAGTTGATTAATGATTTGATCAGTGATATTAGATAAATGACAAGATTTAGGACGTCACCAAAAAATCGGTATGCCTACGTACGTGAAGGGAAAGAAACCGTGTTTAATTCCAATGTTACTGGTGATAGTAGTTTTCCTTATAACATGGATGTTCTTTCCGAAAAAAATATGAGATTTGTTGCAGGAAATGGTTTGTCCAGAAATGTTCTCATAATGAGAGATAGATTTCATAAGATATTGAATGTTTCTTTGATCTCTTTTTGGAAACAATATAATATCATCATTATAGAAGAGGTGAGTGGGGACATTGAAGTTTATAGCAGCTTGGATGGGTTTAAGTTAATTTTGATCGACCAGATTATGAATGAGTCTGCTAAAGTAATCTTCCACAATATCAAAAATAACGTCTGAAAGGGGATCTCCCTGTCTAACACCTTGAAAAAACCACGAGTGGTTCCATTTATCAAGATGGAAATGATAGCATATTGAAATAATGTATTGATTCTCTTGATAAAAATCTCATGAAAACCAAAGTGTTTCTGGACTCTAAATATAAATCCCCAATCAAAGGTATCAAAAGCTTTTATAATATCATGTTTAATGGCAACACAACCCCCTCTATTTTTTTATTAAGGGTTTCGGTACATTCTGAGGCAAGAAAAATACAGTCTTGGATGGATCTGATTTTGATGAAACCAAACTGTTTCCATGAAACAATTTTTTTTTGTAAATCGGGACCAATTTGTTGGAAATGATTTTGGTAATGATATTGTAGAGGGTATTGATAAGAGAAATCAGTCTAAATTGATGAATTTCAGAATCATTTTCAACCTTAGGTATTAAGATGAGGAATTGAGCATTGATACCCTGGGGGAGAGATCTGGGAGTGAAAAAGGACTTTACCAGTTTACAAACATCTGAATGATGGATGTCCTAGTGTTTTTGAAAGAAACCATTGTCAAAACCATCCGGTCCTGGGGAACTATCTGGCATTAAACTAAAGATGGTGTCTTTAATTTCATGCTCCAATGGAATAGATAAGAGAGAGTCATTGTCTTTCCCATCCATCATTAAGGGAATAATATTGGGATTGAGATCAATTGTGATCCCAAGGCCGTTGAAAATGTCATTAAAGTAAGAGACAACATGATCTGACATGGCCTCTTCTGAGTAAATGATCAAGTCATTGTGAATCAGTTTGGTAAGAGGATGATTGGCTTCTCTGGTTATTTGAAGAGAGTTAAAACAAAACCACCATAGTAAATATTTGAATAAGAACAAAATGAAACAGATGAGTATGAGTGGATAAATCACCAATGATCAATGTTTGGAAGCCGAGAATCAATCATCATAGAAAGGAATACCAAATAATTGAATTATGGTTCGCGACTGGGAGTATGGTCTAGTTGGGTGGAAGAGAAGTAGGGTTGGTGGGGATGAGGATCCACATATGGGGCTTGAGGTGGAGGATAAGGAATTGGGTTCGCTGTGGAGTAGGACTAGAAGTGGAGGTCCGGTAAAGAGAAGATTGGGGGGAGGGGAGTTGTCGCAGGGGTACAGTACCACAAGATCTTGAGGGGGTGATAACCAGTGGGAACTCTGTACCCCATTTTATAAAATAGGACTATAGTATTATCAGTTCTAGAAAAGTGATGATAAAGGGACCATTTATAAACCCTAAAATTGTAGTACTGATAAAGGGTCCGATTATCAGTACTTGAATTTTAGAATTGATAAATGAACCCTTTATCAGTGCAAGAATTTTAGCACTGATAAATGGTCACTTTATCAACACTTTTTTAGAAATAATAAAGATTTCCTTTATCAGCACTAAAATGGGTTTGATAAAGGACCCATTTATCAGTGCTACAATTATATCGCTGATAAAGGGTTCCTTTATCAGTGCAGTTTTAGCATTGATAAAGGGCTTCTTTATCATAACTTTTAATTATCACTGATAATGAATTCATTTATCAGCTCTTTTTTCATAGCACTGATAAAAGGTGGGGCTTCTCTTGCCCATTTTTGTAGTACTGAAATATTCACACTGTGAGAATGAAATGGACAATAATGGTCAATATAAATATATAACCATAATTATTTCATGTCTTTAATATATTGATGATATGTATATGAAATATAGTGTCCCACATATAAAATCTCCTCTATGAATTCTTATGGTTTATCTGATTATTCTAGATGGCTTCACTTTGAACTAGCTATTAGGGATAATCGCCAGTTTCACATGCCCCACACACTACAAATTCTTTGTCCCAATTTCATACAAGTCACCCAAATTCGATCATTCACATTATTAGTCCTATATAAGGGAAAGAACATCCTACACCTGGTAATGTTCTTTGAGGATTATATAAGGCCCCTTCATCACTATATTATTCCTTGGGTCTGCCTTCCCATGAGGATAACCCTCAGGTGAACCCAAGAGAGGTTAGAGGCCAACTCATGGTGGCTAATAGGGGTGGTCTTATATTTTTTTGAGTTAGATGAAAATGAAATACTCTAACTAAAAATCATAATTACATCCTTTATAAAAAATTCTAATAAACTAAAAACCACTTTTATTTTTCTCATATTTCAATTAAATAATCTTGATCATTATTTACATTATTTTAAAAAAAATTATTACATGAAATTGTAAATTACCCCAATCATTATTTTACACAATGAGTTCCTTCTTAAAAAATGTACTAGATATTTGATATCAGCCTAATGATTTATCACATTTAATTTGGAGAATTATCAAACCATGAAATCTAATAGCAAATGCTTAATCCATAATAATTATCCAAGAATATACACATCATACCTCTACCCATAACGACTTATTGAAAACAAATTAAACCTATGATGAACAATGATATATTTTATAAGGCGGTTGATCCATATATAGAAAAAGTTCATCGAGTAAAGATTTTTTTCATGGAAATATTGTATGATGTTGGTTGTATGGTTATTATAATTTTTAAGGGTTATTTGAGGGTTATATAAGTGTTCTATGAGATGTTTTCCTTGGAAGATACCTGAATATTCTATTATTTCTAATGATGTTTCATTAAAATAATTTTTTTTATTTTTAAAATTAATAACCCATTAAAAAAGTGAAAATTCAATTTCTCAGTGAAAAATTTAATTTTACAGAATCATTTTTATTAGGTTATCATTTTTTTCTAGAGGCATATTGTTTTCTTATTATTTGTGTCACTTACCTAAGGTTTTATTATAATACCTTCATTTTAAAATATTTTCCATCTAATTTAAGAATGTTTAATTAATAAAAAGTTGTAGGGATGAAATAAATGTTTGTTTTCCATGATAAGAAAAGATAGATTATTTTAAAAGATTTATCTAGTGGAAAAATTGTTACTAATAAGATGTAATGATGTTATATTATATATTTTTTATGTATGAGTTATGATGTAATTCTCTGAAACACTATACCTAAAAATATTCATAATTTTTAAAATAATTAGTTATTTACCTAAAAATCATGATTATAAATTTTTAATCCAGATTTCCTATTGTTGGTATATAATTATGTTTTAGAATTCATTAGTGGTTTGGATCCTTTTGATATAATTCCCTTTATTTATTTTATTATATATTTATTTTGAAAATGTATATAAATTTAATATTACCATATTACTTCATATATACATTGTTAGTTTAAATTATTTTCTTATAGAGGAGCAATGAAGGTGTAGTTTGAATATAGTAAGTGGAAAATATCATTCTAACTCAAAATTATAAGATGGTTGGAATTGGGATATAAATTTTTTTTGTCATCAATTAGTTGACATAATTTTTAAATGGTCATGGAATACATGATATTAATGAACTCGATCTACAGTAAATGAAAATTTAAATATTGGATAATTTAAAGAGTTATATTCCTCCATAATTTAATGTATCATCTAACCCTATAGTTTTTAAATGATGGATAAATTCTATGGAGAAGATATTTTATGTCATTTAATGTTTATAACATCAAAATTTAACTCTTATCGTATATAAATTTGGATGTGAATTTAATTTATTGTGATCTTAAGATAATAAAATTGAGTATTATGATATTAATTGCCTGAATTATAAATCATATCTCTACTATTTATTTGATAAATATTTAGATAATTTCCCTAGACAATGGTTATTAAAACAATTCATCGAATAAATAAAAATAATAAACATTGTGTGCCCATATATGAATCCAATATTATAACATTTATTAGCCATATACTTAATTTTTTCTAGGTTACTAATAGTTAAATTTATTGATTTTACTAATAATTGAAACCAATTCTGAGAAGTTCTTTGGATTCAATAGAATTTATAACAAATGGGACTATTTTTTCTTTAGGATGAAAAAATAAGATTGAATTTTATAACACATTTGTTCTTTAGGATTGTGAAACCAATAAAATTATGATATGGATGCAAATTTAGAAAAATAAAAAAATTAACTCTGGAGGTAGGAATTGAAGGCGCCATCATATGATGTTTTTCATAAAAATAACCTGGGAAGATGACTTATGAAATTAGGGATGTTTTACCTATTGGGATTTTTATAACATATGGCATGTGATTACATGGAAAATAAACCCTAAGAATCATTTAATGAGGTAACAGATAGCCATCCAATGGTGAGGTGTTTTTATGGCAATGAGTTAGGTCATTATGAAAATATGTTCCTGATATAAGTAACTCAGGAAGAAAATAATTAATCTATAAAGAATAATGGTATGGAAAAATATTTATCCACCATTATAGTTGAGGATGGGATGTAAAATAACTCGGTTATTGGAATTTTACTTATATATTTGAATTTTTCAAATACCATATTTGAGAATGTATCATTACATTAATTAATTTTAGATAAATAGTATTATACATTTTTAATATCACATAATGATGTTATGATACATATTTTGATGGAAAATAATTGTTGAGATATTAAATAATAAAATATTTATAGGAATAATTTTCCTATTATTCATCAGATGGACATTCATGGAAATATTTTTTAACAATCCATAATAGAGTTTGGAATTATTTTTGGAATTGAATAGTTTTCAGTTTACCATTTTTTGAATGTTTTGGGAAAATTAATTTTTATTCAATGATTTCATTCATTTTCTATCATACCAAAAATTGAATAATTTTTTATAGAATTAAATTAATGTTACCTAGATAATAATTTTTAAAATAATGAAATTATTCAAAAGAGTTATGCTTGTGTAGTGAATTGTTGTAATGATATTTTTCCTAATGCTCTTCCCAGTGTTATTCATAATCTAGAGTTTGGATTCACAATTTAGTGATTGAATAATTAGAAGATTATTTCTGAACCCCCATATCTAGTTGTTTATGTGTACTATGAGAACAAGTAAAGCAATTATATTAATTATTTGTTATGGTTTCATTTGACATATAACATCACTATTTATTACTCCTATATTTATTAACAAAAATAAATATGGTTCAATGACACTATTTATTGACTATAGAGCATTAAATAACATCTCTGTGAATAAAACCTATCCTTTTCATAATATCTATGATTGATTTGATCAACTATATAGGGGGAAATATTTTCCTTTGGATGATCATGGTTTACTGTACCATTAATTGAATATTAAAGAAAAATTTATTTTGAATACTATTATTCAAAAATTATATGGGAATTATGATTTTATAGATATTCAAATTTGGTTATCTAATGTAACTTTGTTATTACTAGACCTTTTGAATAGATTTTTTCACGAGTTCATAGAGATGTTTTTTGGTTTTGTATATAGAAAAAAAATATTATTTAATTCATGAGGAACATGAAATGAACTAATTAAATTTTTTTTAAACCATAAATGAGAATAATATATGTTGGAAATTTAGGAACTATGATTTTTTGATTCAACTAATTCTCTCATTAGTCATATTATTTATAAAGAATGAATAACTATTGACCCTACTAAAAAAACTGATCATGAATTTCCAAGACACCAAAATATCATAATTAGTTATATTTTTCTTGATTATAATGTTACAATAATTTTTTTGTTGAAATATTTAATCAATATTCTAGTATTTTATCTATTTCTTCTAGGAAAGGAGTTAAATTAATCTAGATAGAAGATTGCAATTATTATTTCTAGGAACTAAATTTTTGTTTTAAATTATCCAGTATTGGATATACCTTCATGAAATGATTAATTTTTCACCAATATATATTCATCATTGAAAGGACATGTATGTTTATAAATGAAGAATTATTAATCAATTTCATAGGTATCACATCTATTGAAATTTGATGAGTTAAATTAAAATATAAATTTCATATAATTAGATAATTTCATTTTATAAAAAAGAATATAATCATTCATTATAACGGATTAAGGTTTGAAATATATATAGATTTTGAATGTTTTAGGTATATATTAACTCAATTTAAATGAAGATGATATATAAGTTATTATTTTAACTAATCAAGGATTATTATTACCCAATTCAATATAATAACAAGAAAATAGATGTTGATTTGGGTCAAATAAATGATACATTATTCATGTAACATTTATAACATGATAATTTAGATAATGATTGGATAAATATTTACCAAAAAGATCTTTATATAGGGACATAGTCTATATTTTAAGATTTCCCAGTGTAGTTGACATTTTTAGAATGGATTAAGAAAGCTTAGAATGAGGATCATGTATTGTATGAAAGGGTAGTATATGTTTACATGGGTATGTGTCCTACTTGTAATATTAATAGAGAAGTTGTTTTTTTTATTTTGAGAAGGATTACATGTTTCATTTTATTTCTAGTTGAAGAAGAAGGTTTAAATAGAAGCCCATATGCCTTTATTTTCTATCCATCTCAGAAACAAAATGATTTATATGGTCCATCAATAGTATTATGGGTTTGATAGAATGTGAATAGATAATGATTAATTTACCATTAAGTGTTTTAATAGTATGTTAGATAATGAAAAATTAATTTTAAAGAAGGGAATGGTTCAACCTTTTCTCATGACATATATGAAATAGAAAAATATTTTAGTGGATTTTATGGTGGGTTTATCATACACATCATGATGTAACAATGTGATTTGTGTTATTGTTGACTTATTAACAAAATTTATGAATTTATTACCAATTTGAGTTACAATTTCTTCATAAAATAATTCTAGATGGTATATAAAAGAGATAGAAAGTGTACATGGAGTGCCTCACCCAATTTCAACATATCATGATCCCCATTCCCTGACTAATTTTTAAAAAGGACTTCAATTTTTTTTAATGAATTAAATTTAAAAATAGTATTCCATCATCATTCTAATGGATAGTCTGAGTAATCAATTTTAAAAACGAATTTATTATTTTTTATTATTTAACAGATTACCACTGATGTTGTTTTTAACATATATCTTTTTTTATTTTTCTTAAAACTATAATTTCTATTCCATTATATCCCTAGAACGATTTGATTAATTACATGTAAAGAAACATAAAATTATTTTTTTGGTAATGTAGGATAAAGTATGTTGATATTTATTGAAATTATAGATAAATTTTAATAAAAGGTGTAGTTGATTCTCTATCATATAAGGACAAAAAATAGTATGCATAAAATTTATACATATAATTATATGAATGATCTATCTTACAATGTTGAGGATTATGTTTTTATTAAATTATCTCCACAGAAAATTGTTATCATACTGTTAAAATTTGGAATTCATGTACATGTCTCCTGGGAATGTCTAAAAATAAAAATGTAGATGAATTAGATTTTAATCGGGCAACCATAACTTCATGTTTAGCCCAGGTACACATCATTTTTCATGTCTTGATGTTATGAAAAAATGTGCTCAATTCAGCTAATTTATTAATCCCTAATGTAGATTAGTTGGAAGAGATACATTCATATAAGGAACATACTGTTCATATTATAAACTAAAAATATAATGTGTTTTAAAATAATTTTATTCACCATATAATTGTTTAATGGAAAAACATTATGGTTGAAGAGAAAATGGGGTAATATAAAAAATCTATGAGAAAATGTTATCCCCACTTGTTTAATAAGAGAATAAAATTGTGAAGAAATAATTTATAGATGTGGGAATACATTAACAGTCCATTAAATGATATAATAAATCATTTTCAAATTAATTAATATGCCTTATATAGTTATAATAATTATCAAAATATTATTTAATTTTTAATTCAAAAGGAAATGGTTTTCATTTAACAATTTTAACAAAAGATTTTGATTTAAACGAATATTTTTAATATTTTTAATTTTAATTTTAATCAATTAATTTTAATTTGGAAATCATAAAATTAAAATTAACAAACAGTGATATTTTCGGAATTTATAAGAAAATATTGGGCTTTTCAATGAATAATCACCAATACCATTTAAAAAATGTATATTATGTTCAAGATGTTATGTAATTTCAATGTAAAACTATATTTTTAATATGAGTTATTTTTACATGAGTACCATTGGTTAATATTTAATATTTCTAATTAATATTGGATAACAATTATATTTTATTGTATAATTATATTTTTTACTTTAATAATCATATATTTCTGAAAACTATTTTAAAGTACAAAATGTTTCTTCATTATAGTTATTTATGATTTCCATAATTTGGAATGAATTATAATAAATTAATTTATTATTCATCAATAAATATAAATTTAAATCGATTGAATGATTATTATTAGTGATACTATAAATTTAAAATCATATTTTTTTAAATACAGTTCTTGAAAAAATTATTGTGCATCCCATTGGTGAGTTTTGTTTAAAATTAATATTATCCCCATACGATAATTGAAATTTTTTTAAAATTTCTTTTATATTTGGAATTATAATTTTTTTTGTTATATAATATTGTCATATTAATATTTAACAATAATGAATAGTGAAAATTGAAAAAATTAATTACCATAGTTATTGTAAAAAATGATTAACCCACCTATTAAAATTAAAACATAAGGGGTAAAATGACCTTATTTAATGCCAAAAATATAAGTTATAGATTTTTTAGACCATATAATTTTTGAGTCCTAATAATAGTCCATTTTGGATAATTATTGTCAAAATGTGGCTATAAATTTTTGTTTTAATAAATTAAAATTGTGCCACTCATTTTTTATATAAAATGACACCACATATCATATATTATTCACACATTAAAATAAATTTTTATCATCAAATAAATACAAAAATATCTTCTTTTTTACCTATAATGAAATATAAACTATAATATGTACCAAATTCCATTTTATGAAGTCTTTTAGTGCATACTTATGAAGGTTTCTTGAATAATATGTATCGTTCTTAATAGGGAATCTTTTTTTATTTCTTCTTACACATCCATAAAATGTTTCTTAGTTTTGATTATATTCCTAGAAATATATTTCCAATATAACTATATTTAATAATTTTTATTGGATAACCTAAACTATGGTTATTTTTCGTCAAATAGGATAAAAATCATTACTGATTTGTATGGAAGACTACCCCCTTGCGAACTGATATCATTTCTTTTCCATCATCACCTCTCAAGGAAAATAAAAATTATTTATTTAAGGTTTATATATGATATTTATAACATATTTATGAATCGTTAGTATTATTATAAAATAAACCTTTATAATATCCATTCATTGGGGGAGATAATACTGTTTCTTATGTGTACAGAAGACTACCACTACAAAAAACAATGTGATTAATTTATGTATAACTATTTACATGGAAGGTAAATAAGACAAATATAATTTTTATGTATTTGATATTAATGTGATAATAATTATATTCATGAAATTTTTATCATTCTAAAAATATAACAGATCATTTTATTCTTATACTAAAAGTTGATAATTTTTTTCGTGGACATTTTCACTATAACCTCCCCAAAGCGATGTTAATATTTTTTTGACTAAATCATATAGATGATATATATAATTATATTTAATGAAGTAATATGATAGTTAATATATAATTATTATTCATTAAATATAAAATAATTCAAACTATATTTCCATTAATGTAATTGAAAAATTATAACGTTAATCATACATGTATTCAACATATCGTCTCCATAATGGTAACATAGTTTATTTTTTCTAACTATATTTCATGTCCAGTTTTAATGAATAATTTATGAATAAATAAGATAATTATTTCAATATTTTTTTTATGATTTTGAATAATGACCTATATAACCAATGTTCAACCTATCAGAATCATTTTTGATACTAAAGTAAAATATCATCAAAACATGGCATATAAAATTAATTAATTTATTAATTTTTCATAATATAGTATTAAGTGAATTAATTTGATAAATAAACATGAAAAGTTTTATAAAGAATATAAATAATTAACATAAAATTATTATATATGATGACAATGAATGTATGTTATAAGTTAGACTCGTGGTAATGGTACTATCAAAATTTTCTTTTATTGATGAATAGTTTGTTCATGTGCACCCATATTCCATTATGGGGTGTATATATATCCCCATTTACATTATATTCCATGTATTTCACAAAAAGAGGTATGTTTGAGTACGGTTTCTTCATGCCTGAGATACAGGTAGCACCGAGGGTTCCGGGATGCGTGTCTGGTTAGCCCATCGTTCCAGTCTCAGTTCGAGAGTTTTCTGAAGCCACTTCATTGCTGTCCACAGCCTTAATCGCAAGATTTGTGCGGCGACGTCCTTTGATTGAGGATTTTGGGAAGATGGGGAATGAAGATTGGGGCTTGAAGAATCTTGCATCGGTTGGGATTTTAGGGCCACAACAGATCCTCATTGTTTTCTCTGATGAGGATGACTTGGGTAGATCTTGGTCTAGACCAAGGAAATCCTCCCCATTTCATCTTCTACGATGGTCTGTTGACCATCATATGAACCGGGATTCTCCAAATCTCACCATATGGTTGCAGCTCCCGGGAATTCCCCTCTCGTTTCAGAACCCTGGGCTTCTGAAGTCGATAGGTAACTCCATCGGGCGTTTCATTTGCTCTGATTAGAGAACAACATCCATAGGAAATCCTGCATCCGCACGAATCTGTGTGGAGATGGATATATCAAATAAGCCACCTGGAACTGTCTAGATCGTGGTGGAGGGTGAGTACAGGTTTTCTCAAAAGATTTTTTTATGAATCTTGGATGCCTTTTTGCTCCTTTTGCCATAAGTAGGGGCACGAGATAGATGCTTGTCGCAGGAGTGGCATAGCTTTGCAAAAAGTGGATGCCTACACAGCGATGAATGATCCTGCTCTAGGTGCACATCAGGCAGATGAATCTCATTCGGAAGTCACTGCCATCATGGAGCAGGGAGTGTCATCAGGGGATTTGATGAATGGAAACTCCCTGAATTCTGGATCCGGTTAGGCTCCAGTGGATGTTGTTAGGGAAACCCAAATGGAAAACACCGGAATGGCTGTGTCTCGGCCTGGAGACTCAAATCTGAATGACTCTAATACACTTGTGAATGTGACAGAAGGTTCAGATTTACATATTATGGTAGGAGCTGTAAAATCTGGATCCAAGATTCAGCATTAAGTGGAGAGATCAAATGATGACTTTCAGTACATTGGCAGGGGATGTGCTATGATGTTGGACAGATATAAGCCTATGGAATTGGTGTCTGAACAGAAGAACACAACTGATGTCCTGGTGCTGGTAAATTCTAATGAACTGTTTAATTGTTCTACAAATAAATTTGCAGTGTTGGCTGATGTTGGATCAAATGAGGTAAAAGAGATGGAAGTGGCAGAGGAAATTGTAGAGAATGAAGGTAATGCTGGCCTGGATAGATCGAGTGGCGAAGGTAAAAGTCCCTACACTAATGACACAATCAAGATATCTCAACTGTATGGTGGGAAGGATGGAAATTTCAACCCTCCTTTGGCCTATTAAAAGAAGTGGGGGGATAGATCTGATTGTGAAGAAGATCTCCACAGTCACAAAATATCTTACAGTGATGCTGTTAAGAATGGAATTCATGAGACCCTAAGCAAGGAAGTGGAAGAAAAAACTCAAAGCAGGAGGAAGCCAAGGAGAGACTATAAAGATCTACCCAAACCAATGGCGACAAGGTCTGCACACAAGACTGTAGGGTCACAAGAAAATGTCATTTCAAATGGGTACAACGGCAAACGAAGAGGAGGGTCCCCGAAGAGGGATAATGGATTCAGTAGGAAACGGCCGGTCAAAGAGAAGTTGTCTGAGGAAATGCTTTGGAATAAAAATATGTACCTTGAGATGATGCGAAAATATGAATCTTCTAAATGGGAGTCAGCTGATCCTGGTGATGAGTTATCTGATGATGGGGAGAAGGATACATATGGTTTTGATGTAATGTAGTGTTTTTATTCTCTACTGACTTTACTTGCAATTTTACTTTAATAAATATGCGGGACCAGGCTTACGCCTGGTTCGGACTTTCCTGGGTATTTGTAATGTGACTCGGGACTTTTCTTTAAATATAATCTTTTAATGTTTTCCTTATAAAACTATTTTACAAAAATTTAAATGTTTTTAAAATTATCTTATTAATGACTTAATAGTTTTATAAAATGATTTTTTTCTTCAGTTCAATTTTTTTAGAAAATGTAGTATTTTTATTTATTTTTTCAATGTATTAATATATGATAAATGAAATGTTTTATTTTTATAATTTTTAAAATGAATATGAATTTTCCCGCCACCATAACAATTATTCGATTTCTAGTTTCATTTAAATGCATTAATTTGTTTTCCAAAAAAAAAACCATCATTACCTCTTTCGAGGTATTATGTTATTAACATTGGGGTTATTAAAAGAAAATTGTAATTTGGTTGTGAAAATGGGTATTCAAATAAAATAGGTGTTTTGATATATAAAATTACTCTTCATATGAGTTTAAAAGTGTTTTTCAAATATTTTATAGTGAAAAAAATTAAGGTAAAAATGTATTTTTAATGGTCTGGTTTACGGAAATTACATATGATGGGTGAAACTAGATAGAATTGGGTGATCTTGATATATCGTATATGATGGGTTCACTAAGATAGTTCAACAATAAATTTTATAAATATTATATTCTCTAGTAAATTATATTGGATGTTTTCTATATGGTTATTCTAATTTTTATGGTTATATAAGGCTTTTCTAAGAAATATATGAGATTATGTCTCAAGGAACCTACTTCACATTTCTTTGCTTTCTAATGAGTTTGACATTAATCATTATTTTATAAAATGTAATATAAATGATCATTTTAATGGAAATATAATACCTATTTTGTGAAAAACATAACTTTTTATAAAACAGATTTTCTTAGGTTTTTAGGTATTTCACTAGTCTAAAAGTTTTCATCTATTTATGTATGATACTATGTTTTTTTGTGTTCATAAAATATTAAAAAAATAAAAGGATTTACCAATGGTTAAAGGAATAGAATAATACTTATTGGAATTAATTAATATTTTTATTAAATAAAAATCATATTTATTACAATTTTTCTATGATGAAGAAAATTCTTATTGATAGGGACATTCCACATTGAATTATAAGGTTTTTATATTTATGAGTTATCACATAATTTTATAAAAAATAAACTTCATAAAATTATAGAATGTATTAGACTATATTATAAAAATAAAAATTTTAATTATTTAATTTTTAGGTTTGAATCATTGTTCCTGGGAGTTGTGATCAAAATGATAGATCAATGTAACATATAAAGAGTTTGAATTTACCATTAAAAAAACAATAATTTATTAAATTCATTTAGATAAATATTTAGTTTGGAATTATAGCTTATAATTAAATCCATAAAAATAAATTAAAGAGAACAGTTGTAATGTATATAAAATATCTTATATCTAAAAGGAATAAATATATATGATTTTTAAAGTGGATGTATATATGAAAAATGATTCGAAAAAATTATGATTCAGTTAATTGATTGACTAGAAGTTCGATTAATTAAATGATAAATATTTATTTATAAATATAATTGTGGAAATATATAATTAATAAATTCTATGTCCACCAAATAAATTTATATAGGATTTAATGAATTAATCTCTTTTATTTAAGGGTAAACATGATACCAAAACTACATTTCATATGTTGTGTTAAAATAATATAATAATATATAACATTTATCATTAATTATAATAGATACAATCCCTTTTGTTAAATATTCCCTTTCTTTATAGTAGTTTTAGATGCATATATTAATGCTCTAACATTAAATATTTTCAATGCATATACATAAGAAGGATACCAATAGTGTAATTTTGGAAGAAATCTCATTTAAAAATGTCTTGGATTTATTCCAATGATTGAAATGAAATGAAATAATAAATTATGATTGATGTTGGGGGCTGAATACATGATTTAAACAAAGATATCACTGTTAGATATGTGAGAGAGATAACAGAAAAATAGTTAAAACTGAAGATTATAGTGCATTTGAATTTTTGATTTGATGAAGGGGTTAGATTTTTTTTCATCCTAAGCCACCCATGTTCTCAAATTATAGACTTAATCATTTCAAATGAATTATTTTTATTATTTAATTCTTTAAAAATTAATGAATATATAAATACAAATATTTAAATCTCCACTAAATATTCTGGATCATAGCCTCTTGCGGCGTGTAAACTTAACTATGCCTTGGAGATAGAATTTCTGGAATATGTCATAAATATACAGAAGGGAGTCTTGTTGGATTAGTTTTCATGTTCATCTAGTTTCATGATAGTTATGGAATATACCTAATTCCATGATATGGATGATTCCTCAATTTTTTTTCTTCATCATAGATTTTTACATTGAGGCTTCTACTTTCACAGGTTTGTAGGATCTATGATTTCACTAAGGAAATTATTCCATATTTTTTTTTTTAATTCTCATATATTAGGATTGGTGAAACTAAATTTGGGAGTTGTACTTTTCATTGGGTTGTAATTACTCAACACATGCATTTATTGGTGTGGCTAAATGTATTCCACCAAGGTGAATTTACGAAGTACAAAATACCAATATTGGCTTAATAACTACACTCCATAATAACAACACATCTAACAATATTTAATTAAGTCATATTTATAGTTCATTAATTATTTTAGAAAAATGAAATTTAATTTTTCTACCAATTGATTAAATAAATGCATTGGACACATTAAAGAGCATTTAGTGTCATTTAAACATAAATAGGTGATAAACATAGTAATCTACCCGTTTCAGATGATCAAAAACACATTAATAATAATTAAATAAAAAATAATATATAATTAATTACTAGATAATATATATAGAAAAAAAATCTTTGATAAAGAAAAATATTATAACAAAAAACTTCCTCCTCCAATAATTAAATCAATATTTTATCCCCCCTTCGAAACTAATTTAACATATCAACAATGGATTCTCTTAAAAATGGGTTATAAAGTGGTTTAGAGTTCCGAGATTAAATAATATATGAAATATAAATTTATAATTATTTGTAGTGTTTCTATGGAAATGAAAAAAATAATTTTTAAAAATTGGGAATTTTTTTTAGAATGATAGAATTTAAATATTGTTTTTATTTTATAAAAAAACTAAATTTATGATCTACATTTTAAGAGAGTAATAAATAATTGGAAAAGTTTTTATTAATATTATTAGATGTTTAAAAATGATTATAAAAATATAAAATAAAAAATGACTATATATTCATAGATATAGATACCATATCCTTTTACACATGGTATTAGATGATTTTAAGCATAAATAGAATTTTAAAAATTCATGGGATCCAAAAATTCTATGTGTTTTAAAAAATAGATATATAATTAGATAATATGAAACCAAAATATAATATACATTATATATTAATCTCCTAACTCCATTAAATCTCATAAAACACTATAGGATAATCTATAGAATACATAGAAAAAAAAGTTGATCTAAAAATCCCAATAAGGGAATAGAAATTGGGATAAAGCATTGGGAATGGGATAGAAAGAATGAAAATATGAAAAAAGGAATGGGACATAAATAAAAATATTTATAATAACATATAAGTTATGATATCGTGTGATCATGGAAACACTAGAATTTGGAAGAAACATATAACATGGCATAAAAAAGAATCAACGCTAAATGCAAGGACAATATCACATGGTGGGAAAAGTCCACAAATAGATTAGGATTACTCCATAATACTATAAATTACATTTAATAAGACTAATCATTACCCAATTCATTAGAAAAATATCTGGGTAGACCCATCACAACATGTTCATTCATATTAATTAGTCATCAAGAATCAATCCTAAGGGATAATCATAATGTTTTCCCAATGAACTAAATGGGTATCACAATAATATTATATGGAATAATCGATGGTCATATCATAATGGTGTACATGAATTAATTGATTCAAATAAAACTATTACATTAATAATGGAAAATAAAAATGTATAATAGAAAATGTTTTCCAACTGAATAGAAAACATGTATAAAGAGTGTTTAAGTATTTTTAAAATAGATTTATTTAATTTGGATTGAATAAAAATATTAATAATTCATTAATGAGTAATATGAATAATTTTATTTATAATACATAAAATGGATTAAGATAGTTTTTAATAATTAAATGAGTGATTTTGGATAAAGCATGTTGTCTCAAGAAATATGTTGTTTACATGAAAATGGGTAACAAATTTTAGATATTCCCAATAGTCTGGTACCTTTAACATGAATAGTTCAATTGGTATCATTATAAAATTTATATTTCTCTATAAATCAAGATGAATTTACCTATTGACATTGGTTTTTAACATATAAATATAATTTATATAAATCATATAAGCATAATTCGTAAATACATTTTTTAAAAGGGAATGAAAATATAACCAAATTGTAATGTTTGTGGTTTTAATAGATCTTATATCTTTTATAGTAATATTTTCTACAATATCACATAAAAATATGTTTTATTTTTTATTATGTGATTAATTTCATTTATGTCCATTTAGATGACTTATAATGTTTAATGTTGTCATTCTGGGAGAATTTTTTTCATGGTTTTATGGTTGATTCCCTTGAGTATAAATATGGGTGGTCATTTAAAATGGAAGAAAAACTATAGAAATGTAATGAAAATGTATTAATATGAATTAATAATTCTAAATGGTCCTATATAAAATTTATTTCTGATATAAGAAAGATTCATTATAAAAAAAATATTTCTGGATATTGATTAGTAAATTTTGTTGGATTTTCGATCATCGAACTAATCTTGATTGAGTATTTAATAATATATATTTATATACATTATATTTATTATAAGAAAGAATATATAATTTATTTAATTATAAAATTCTTTAATTTTATCATTATTTTATCTATGTGATACCTAAATTTTATTTATACATTCATAGGTGATGATACTCTTCTAGTAGATAGATTTCAATTCATAATGGTCTGATTATTATTCAAATGGTTATATTATCATTATATTAGTAGAGGTTCCATAATTACTCTAGATTCCTATTATTTTAATAATTAATCAATAAATTTTAATTTCTAGTGAGGTTATTTATAATATTATTTTAAAATGAATAAAATATTTATTAACATTTTGTTTTATTTTAATTTTTTTAGGAATAATGTTATTCAAGCAGGTTGAGCATCTCCAAAATTTCCAATTGTTATTATCTAATTTTCTATTTATTTTCCCACTATAAAATTTTATATTATTATTTGTTTATTTACAGACTAATTTATTAGTATTAAATTATGAGAATACATTTTCATTGGTTTCTCTATGTGATGTGTTTTCTGTATAATACATTAGATAATTATGAGAATTTAAATTTAAATTATAAAATTATTAGTCATTAAATTTCCATCCTTATGAAATTTATCTATAAAAATTTCATTTTTCATAATATAGTGAAAAACAGTGATTGTATTTCTCCTTCATCAGTTCCTCTAGTTCCCTTATTTCCTCATTGTTTTTTTGGTGTCCATATAGTACATTAACCTAGTGGGTAGCCTTTTTCTGTTGAAAATTATCTATAAGCTACAAGATCTTAACCATATTCTCCTTGTAAGGGATATAATTTTCAAATTGTACCACCTAATTATTTTTTACATGTTAGGGATCTAATATATATTAGCTCATTACCGAGACATGGAATACATCATTTACTTAAGACATGGTTTGTGTATGTTCTTGTTGAAAGGCCACAACTCTAACATGATCAAGAATCTATATGAGGTTGATGATAATATGAAATAGATTTCCCTTCTTCCCAAAACACATTACTCTGTTCCATTGAGATATTAATTGGAATACCATGTCACTAACATGAAACTCCTAGTCCCATCTTTAATTTTCGGTATAAGCCTTCTGATAACATTTTGATTTCCAGATGTGATGCATAATAGTTTTCACATTTTCTCCCATTTTATCAACTATTTCATGCCCAAAAAACATTTGTTCACTTGTGTCATCCCATAATGCACTTTTTCTACATTTTTTCCATAAAGGGATTTATATAGAGCTATTTAAAATCCTAATTGGAAATAATTATTGTAAAAGAACATGGCCAAAGGTAAATGTTTCTCTCATCCGTTATTTAATTTCATAGAATATTATATGAACAATTATTTCAATATATAAAGAGTCATCTCAAATTTTCCATTAGTTTTATGATGACAATTCATACAAAAGCTAAAATAACTATTTAGAGTATGTTTAGGACTTTTCAATAATGTGGTGGTAAATCTCAAATCTCAATCAGATTAAATAGATAATCATACTCCATGGAGCCTCAAAATTTCTCTAATCTAAATCTATGAAATAAAATTTAGTGATAAGTCCTCGTGAATTGTGATGATGTCTTCATTCATGGTAAGGTGATTTAGAGCAACCCATATAAAATTATTTGATTGGGATTTCTTACGAAGTCCCATGACAATGTCCAGAGTGATATTTTCCCATATCCAATTTTTGTATGGGTAATGGTTTCATCATACACAAAGAAGATTCCCTTTTATCCATCACATGATTAAACAGTAGTAAAATTAATGTATATTCAGTGATATCCTTCAGAATATTGGTCCACCAATGATTCCCTTAGATATCTGTATACATATTTGTGCTCCCAAGGTGAATATAGAAGGTTGAGTTATGTTTACCATTAAAAAGATCCTTTTTTCACTAGAATTGTTGGTAAACAAAATAATGACTCAAATCATATGATTCCTCCACCGTCAATTTTTAATTATGTGGATTTCCCAATATTTATATTTTCTACCTTCTACTGAATTTCAACATCATCTCTTTGGGAATCCTTTATATTATCAAGAATGGATTGTTAAGAAATCATTTGAAAATGTAATGATTATGTACCTTTTTTGGGATTAATAACTATACCCTTTTCATGTATATGTCGATTGTAATCAACTTGATTCTCATCATTGATAATTTTATTGGATTAATTCTCTTTTGAACATCTTAAACATTATTTTAATTACTATGATGGAACAAGATTAAATAGTCATAATACTTGATGAGATATAGCCATTTTCATTAGATGATATTATTTTACTTCTCTGTGGGTATGTATTCGAGGATATTAAGATCAATATATATCTCACACTTCTAACCGTAGAGATAATGCTGCTAAATTTTCAATGTGATGATTATACACTTCAACTCAAAATCATGTGTGGGGTAGATTTTATCATGGCCTTGTAGCTTACATTAAGAATAGACTACTAGGTTATCAATTTTCATAATCAAATAGCTTACTACATTACTTAAATCATTTTTGTATAGCGTAATGAGTTATCCACTTATCAGTTGTGTAAGTATTGGTGTAGTGATATCCTATTTTTCAACTCTTTGAAGAAATATTCACATTTATTGGTCCAGAAAAACTATACTCCCTTTTACATCATCTTGGTTAATCAGTTTTAAAATCATGATAATTTCCTCACAAATCATCAGCAATACTCAATTATACCTTGGAAACTACATCCCTCTATTACTGATGTTTCATAGACAACTCTTCAGTTACCTTTGTTTTATAAGGTTCTATTTTGTACAATTTTTGTTAATAACCAGCCTCGTGAATGATTCTTCCTCCATACTAAACACAAATTTACTGTACATTAAATCTATTTTTACATATTTATTATTAATAACATTATATTTAAATACATTTGACAATCCTCCATTCCATTGGAGTATATTATAATATCATATATAAAGATTGCCTGAAATTTATCTATGTAATATCTAAATAGTCTATTCATTAAATCCATGATAATTTCTGGAGTATTAGATACTCCAAAGGCATTACAATGAAGAAATTGTTTTTATACATTAATTGAAATGAAGTCTTTGGAATATAATCATTCCTCACCATTAATTGGATATATCTGTACTGAAGGCCCAATATAGATAAAAAAATTACCCAATGTAGTTGATCAAATAATTCATATATCCATGAAATTGGTTACATATTCTGGATTATGATTTTTTTGAGCTCACAATAATCAATGAAGAAGAAAAATGATCAATCCATCTTATTGGTGAAGAGGACTAGCGCAACACAAAGTGAAGTACGTGGGTGTGAAAACCATTTTCTATATTCTCTTGTAAATGCTTCTTCGATTCTTTAAATGTAATGATTCTCATTCATCACTGAGTCATTTATATAAACAAATAAAAATGAATAAGTTCAATTAAATAGTAAACCTATTGTTAATGAGGAAGACTAAGAAGTACTTCGGGAAACACATCAGTGTTTTTCCTAAAAAAGGAAAAGTTTTCTATATTTTAGCTATCCTTTTTCAATATTAGATAACCAATATATTATTTCTCATTTGGAAATTATATCCACAATTAAGATGATTGTTCTTAATTATAATAACCATTATACTTACAAGTTTATAAAATTTGAGGATTCCTCAAGATGTGTAGGGTGATCTCCCATTCTTGATAGTTTATGTTAGATTTGTATGATGAGAGAGAATACATTACAAATATGGAATAAAAATTTTCTAAGGAAGGTAAGATGAAAATTTCTAAGTGGTTTATCCCAAATTATGTTATTGGGGAGAAGTTATATAATTTAAATATAATATTTTCCAAATTCATTGTTCATACAGGTATTCCAACCCCCATATTTTGAGAGAGAGTTAGAATAGTTCTACAAAACATGTAGGATATGAAAAATTTGTAGAACTAGATTACCAATAACCACACAATTTTTATGATCCAACTATGTAGTAGTGATTGAAGTTTCTCTTCCTTACAATCATGGAGGTCATTCATGTTTATTTCCACAAACACCCATTATCCTAGAGCATTGGCTCTCCTATAATGGCCATGTTACTTTTGGTTGAAACCTTATAATACAATCTAATTGTTGAATTGATCCTACCATTATTATTGAACCTTTTTAGATTTATTTATTTCTATTTGGACATAATATCTCTATTCACTTCACTTCCACATTTGAAGCGTCTCTTGGTTTCATTTGAACATTTTATATGAAGCTTCTTCCCACAAATGTGTCATGTGGGATGTTGGACTTCCATTCCATTAGGGGATTTATCTCTTTATCCCCCATTATAAAAACAATTTTTTTATCTCAAATACCATGATACCTTTATGTGTCTCCAATATAATTCTCAAACATAAGGGTATTAAAAAAATTTCCTCATAGATTTTAATATTTTGAATCTAAAACTCTTTTTATAGTCTCAGAAATATACTTCTAAAGAAGCAATCCACCTTGAAAAAAGCATTCATGATAAATCTAAAGTAATATCATTCATGCTTTGAAATGATTTCCATATATGCTCTGATAGTCTCATCTTCCATTTTCTTTAGTCTATGGATCGCCTTTTCAATCTCTACATGATTATTTCAGGGATTTTTTTTGAAAAACTATTTCTCAAATTCAACACATTCAATTTGATAATTTTAATCATTCGAATTCATTTTCTTCATTAGTTTTGACCATGTATTAGCTTCTCCATAAAAATGATATATTTCTAAAGACTTTTTATTAATATGTGCATTGATGAACATAAAATATCTTCTCAATGGAGTTAATCCATTATTTTGTATTGAGTTGATTTGAAAATTGACTGAATATTTTTGGCATTTGTCAAGCCAAGGATCCGACCACAACATTACCTTTCATAGGATAAGGAGAATATTCCACAAGATTTATATTACTATTCATATCATGATATAGATGAGCCAGTACATTACTGACTTTCTTAGTTCCCATTCCCATAACATTTTAAATTTTATTAGGGGAATCATCACATTTCCTATAAAATTGATTGTTGGATTGGGTTCCCATATTTCCCTCCATTAACTAATAAATCGAAATTAAAATTAGTGGGATTTAATACATAACTAAGAAGAATATAATAATTAAAATTTAAACATATAAGGATAAACATGTTAATGAAAATTATATCTAATCATTTTGTTCATTATATTTCAACAGGGGATATTCATGATGATATGATTAACAATATTATTTTTATTAACGATTTCTATTACAAGTACCAAAAAATTACTGAACCATCCATTGATACAAACATTTGTTACACTATTTTATATATCATAATATTACATTATTTTATGCTGGATTATCCTTTAAAGAGAAACCATGGATTTAATATTATTAGGTCATCGAATGGCAAGGAATAAAAATTGCAAACAAGAAAACAAATAGAAAATATTTTCCATAATGATATAATAACTCCATCTGAGATCCTACAACTTCATATAATAAACATAGAATTTCACAGTCAAAAGGGATGAGCTAAAAATCCTAGTAAGGGAATAAATATATGAATATTTCATATCACAAAGGTTAATAGGCCAAACATAGTGTCATAAAAAAGAAATGAACTTGAATAAAAATATGGAATAATATCATATTGAACATAGGTTTTTTGGATAATGGTAACATATTATTGTGGGGGAAAATATATAATATTATATAAATACCTGTCATGGATGACTTCTAAGACTTCATCACATAATGCATAAAGTCCTATAATGGATTATGTTTACTCCTTAATACCATAAAAAAGTCCTTATTTGAATAAAAATTTCCAAATTAATATTAATACTATATTGATTTCCCAATGATAAATTATTCATGTAAATATATTCCTCAAGGAGATTCATACAAAATTAAAAAAATATAATAGTTACCCAAGGAAATAGATAAGGATCATAATCATGTCATATGAAATAGACAATGGTCATATCATAACATTGTACAATAATGAATGGATTTAAGTCATAAATGGAAAATTTTAAGGGGAAATATGAATAGTTCATGATAAATTATTATTAACTTATTTGAAGAAAAGTAAAATGAGTAATTAAAATACTTTGGAGATGAGAAACATTAGTTCAATTTAATGGAAAATATAAAAAAATTATTCGAAAAAGCATAATAATTTTTATAATACAAGAAATGAACACAAAAAAATTTTCATAACAAAATTATTGATTTTAAAAACATAATTATGCATTAAAATGGATTATAGAGTTTACTGGAAATTGGGTATATAAATATGGATCTTCCCTTTAATCAGGCATGGTTATTGAGAGGAATCGAAAAGGGGTTCTCATAAAATATGTTTTACTTCTTAATGATGGACTAATTGATATGGACTCATATTATTGGAACATATTCATAGAAATGTTTAGAATTTTATATAAATTAATAAGAAATATGTTAGTGAAAATGGATAGAAAGAATAACCCAAATGTAAATATGGAGGTTCAGAGATATACTTTACCGTATGTATGAATGCGTTATCCACTTTCACATAATATCCTAAAAATAACCTTATATACATTAATTATGTAATTCATAACATATTCAATTTATATTTAATTTTTTAAAATTTGTTATATAAATTACATGACGTTTTGATTACTTATAATAAATAATTTTTTTCTTCCAGGAGAGCTCATTTTTTGGGATTTATGGTTATTTCCCCTTATTATAATTATTTGATTTCATCTAAAATGGTAGAAAAATAATTGAGTTAGAAATAAATGGTTCATATGGAATTATATAATTTCAAATAGTCTCATATACAATTTTTTCTGATATGAAAATTATTCTTAAGATAAATGTTTTTGATAAACGTTTATTTTATTTAGGGTTTTTTACTGTCTAAGAACTGTTTTGTTTTATTATTTAATATACTATATATATATATATTATTTATATAGAATTAAAATAATATAATTTAAAAAAAATAATGTGATTTAAGAATAATAATTTTTTTAATAATTGTTATTCAATGTGATTATAGAAAATAGAAATTCCTCATCCATGAAGGTGGTGAGTCAACTTACCATGGTTTATGATTTCATTTTTAATATAAAAATAAAAGATAGGTTATTTGATGATGTATATTTCATTAACATAGTAAATTATAGTATATATATATAATAATATAGTCATCATGATATTTTTGATAGGAGGGGATATGGGATTATAAAAAAGTAAAAAAATTAAAAGAGAAAGGATTATTTTACATCTTGAAAATCATCTCCTTGAAAACCTCTTTATGAGACATGAATTTGATCTTTTATTCTGACTAGAAGCTAATAGAAATGTAAAAGAGGCATGGTAATTTAATTGGGATGAAATTGGGAATCCTATATGATTAAAGTTGTTTAAAAGGAAGGGGTGGTGAGGGGTGGTATTTATAAGGGCAGGAACGTATTATTCTTCATTATTTTATTAATTTTATTATTATTTTCACCGAAGACTCTAAATGTTATTAAATACTATTAAAATATATACTAAATAGATCGTGGTATTTCTAAAAAATGGGTGTGTATATCGTACATTCATAATCCATGAATACAAATCATATATTTTTTAAATAACATAAATTACAGTATTTCACGATTTACAAAAAATTCAACTATATTATGAAAATAAAAAATATTCACCCAACACATTTTACAACATGTAGATTTCAAAAATTGAAACCATTTTATAAAAATAATCTTTTTAATATTTGTGATATTTTATTTTAAAACAAAATCCTCATTAATTTGAAAAATAAAAATTTTAATTTTAAAATTTATTTTAAAAGACTTTGAATAATTAATTTTTTTATCATAAATGTATATTATAATTATAATAAAACCTAAAATTATTATATGAAAACAAGTTTTCTGAAAAATAATTATATTTTTTATTAAATTCCGAAAATTAATTTATTATTTTTAAAAATATTATTTTCTTATAATACGATATAATTATATCTTATTTTGATTTATAATTTACCTAAATTTTATTTTCACTAAAATGTGAGGTTAATATTCCAATATACATATTATTATTCCTAATAGACAAATTACAATTCCAGTGGTTAGGTTACATTTCCATCTGTATAGGTTCTTTAATATCTATAAATAACTCTAATTTCTTTCTTTTATTATTTAATTATATTTTATATTAAGGTTATTTAGAATATCATCCTCAAATTGAATATTATGTTATTATCATTAGGTTTTATTTCTATATAATTGTTCATGATTTTATTCATTCTAGTGTATCGGGTACATACAAATATTTTCAGTATTATTATCTTATTAACTTTTTATTATCCTAATATAATATTAAGAAATATTATTAGTTAATTTGGAAACTAGTTTATCATACATAAATTTTTTGAAGTATTTTTTTATTGTGTTATCTATGTAAAAATGTTTCTTTATAATAAGTGAAATTATTATTTGATTGGAAATTTCATCGATAAAAATATGGGTCATTACATGAGATTGTTGAAGAATTAACAATATGGGCTCACCTAACAATATAAGATTATATATAAAATGATTTAAAAAATAAAAATATATAATAGACAAAAAACATTATGAAATTTATTTACATAATTATTTTATAGTCATTATTATGTAAACAAGCCATATAAAATTGCCCAAGATTATCTAGCCATGTGTGAAGTAAAGGAGCACTAATTGTAGCCTAAGTGAGGATAAGATTTAAAATATAACCACCCAATTTCATTATAATTACCACAATGTGCATCCAGTCATGATCTGCATCCCCTTATTTTTAAAAAAATAGGAATGTATTTTTTATAGTATCACACTCACATAACAATATAAAAATATTATGAATATATTAAATAAAACACATTAAATTAATGTAAATAAAATATTAATAATGTAATTATAAAAAATAAAAACTTATAGGGAAAATATTTTTATGATGTATGTATAATCATATAATTTTTTCGAACACTCCAACAATTAATTAATAAAGATATAGATGAAGGTTTTATTGAAGTTATTTTAAATTTAATGGGGTTTTCAAACTAAATTCACGAATGATATCACATTTATGGATGTGATTTTAAAGAATATGGTGTCTGAGATCAATCATCATTGTGTGATAGTATTTGATATTATTGTTAGAGTTACTAAATTTACTATTGTTCCCACACATGATTGATACTGTAGGAGCCCGGGACACCCTGAGGGGGGAGGGGTGAATCAGGGTGGCAACTTTTTCTTCTTAAAGTGTGGATCTTGTTCCCACATTGGTAGGAACTACTTAAACCTGTATGATGGATATGATCAGCAATTAAACATTCACATGCAGAGACAGATGACACAACTATTTTTACTTGGTTCACCACTAAGGGCTACGTCCAAGGAGTATACGCCGACAGGTTGCCGGTCGTACCTAAATCCACTATGCTTCACTAGCTGCGGATACAAATGTTCGGGTACAGACACTCTGTCCCAGGCCCACTGCCTTTACAGTTGTTCAGGGATAGCTCACTGCGTCCCTCGGGTCACTCCCGTTGACTCCCCCTGGCTCACTGCTGTTGGTGAAGTCCCACTCAGTTTATAGACGTGATGGTCTCTTCAATAGATTTGCATTGAAGTCTTTGCCTCTGCTCAGCATGAGACTCTGCTTGCATCAGGGTTCAGAGTTGATGCCCTTTTTAGTTCAATCCTTCTTCTTTAGTGCAATGACTGAATGCACTAGATCTTTCTTCTTCTCTTCCTTTGATTCTCACTACTAACACCTGAGTGTATTGATATATTCCCCTCTTTCTGTGCAGATCTGAGTTTAGTTGCACGGTCCATTCTTCTTCTCTTCACAAAGCACAATGAGGATGTTAAACACCAGTCATGTGTGTGCGGTACCACTTCTCTTCATAAAACCAAATGGTTTACTGTTCTTCCATCTTCACAAAGCAGATTTGAGAGTGATAATCACCTGTCAAAGGCCTGCGGGACCCCCAAATTTTCGCGCACCCTTCCCGGTGCCTTGCGCATAAAAATAACTTTTGGCGCGTAAAAGGCTTTTCGCGCAACTCTTCTTTTTCGCGCAAATCTTCCCTTTTTCGCGCAACACTTTCTTTTTCGCGCAACCCTTCTTCTTTTCGCGCACCACTCTATACCTTAGTTTTTCCGCGCATCAGAGCTCGAGATTTGTCTAAGTGTCGATCCTCTCTTAATGAGAGTGGTTCACCTCATATTTATAGGCGTTTTTTATCCTGCGCGTAAAACCCCTTCCTGCGCGTAAAACTGTCTCTCAGTTCTTTGAATTACGCGCACATGGCGCGAACATCTCCGATTTTTCGCGCGCCTCTTGCCTTTCCCATTTTTCAATGTTCTGATTCTGAAACACTATTTGCACGAAAACCTTCGCTCCACTATTTCGCGCACCACGCTGTTTTTCGCGCCAAGCTCAAATATTTCACGCACAACCCTTATTTTCCGCGCAGCCCATGCCTTTGCCATTTTTCACCACTCTGATTTCGAAACACTATTTGCGCGAAAAACCTTGATCCACTATTTTGCGCATCCCGCTGTTTTTCGCGCCTAACTTCAGTATTTCGCGCAAGCCTCTTATATTTCGTGCACCACTTCCTTTTTGTGCGAACCTCCTTTTGCAGACAATCCATGTCTTCATTTTCCGATTTCGAGGCCCAAAAATTTGGCAAACACTGGAAAACGGCGCCACCTTGTATCTGCTCTTTTTGTACCGCCTCCAGATCATCCATTCCTCTGTCGATGTTCTTGAATAAACCATAGGTCGTTGACCACAACTCTTGAACTTGACATGTCACCATGGAATCTCCTTTGTCAACAAATTTGTATGTCGTTTGTTTGCTTTGTCGACAAGCACGATCACCTCAACAACACTTCTTCTTGGTGATATATATCCTTCAGCAACTCTTTTGCTTTTATCACAAACTCCACCATTGTGATATGTATTCTTTGAAGGAACAACTTTAGTACCATCATCTTCTATGACAGTGTGATGGCCATTTCATAAGTCAACGCATTGGCACATCGCCTCCTTCATCAACCGTCATAGAAGTCTCTAGCATGGTTCTCACGCAATCATGGGTAGTTTCATGGTCTTCATCAAAACCCATTGTTCTCATGAAATAATGAGGAATTGCATGGTCGTCGTCCAAAAACACCATACTGCCTTAATCATCCTTGGATGGATTACTCCTCACAATATTCATTGTTGTAAACAATGTATCACCTTTGACACATGTTCTTTGAACTTACGAACAGTACAACAATCATCTGAATCACCACTCCTCTACTTCATCGGAGTATTTCATGATCACCTTCATTTTGATCTGCATTGACAACTATTGACAACAAATACAACCTTATACACATAGTTGTTCCAAAAATCTCCCCCTTTGTATTTTGTTGTCAATACCTTAAACATCTTCTGAAATGAATCCGTCAATGTCAAAATGATAATCTTCTGCATTTCACTTTCTCTCCGCCTTATTGACAAGAAATACAAAGCGCATGGTAGGGAGGGTATCAATCCTCACTTAAGAAAAGCTTCATTAATCATTTCACTCTAAGTCTACTTGAGCAATGCTCGATGTAGAAAACAAGAGGATTTGATTAAGTCAACAAGGCTGTCCATTATCCACAGATCATGATACCAACATGAGATGATAACTCATTTACCTTGTCTTCAAGTGTTTACCAGTTTAATTCCAGGTAGAAGAAGATCAACTATGATAGAGAATAATCAACCTGAAACTCCTGCACTCACATCAGCAAATAGATCAAAAACATTCAAGTGCAATCGACATGATAAGTGACCTTGGGGCACTTCCATTCTCTTTATGTCACTGATCAATTTAGTTGATCCCCCTTTGTAGAATAATCATTGATCTGAGTAACCAAGGGATAGAGATTGAGAAATGACATACCTTCTCCATTGGCGTGTTCTTCAAGAAATTCACAGAGTTACTGCTTTTGAGTCCAGCTGGAGTTGATATTGATTGAAACAGTGATTATGGAAGCTTCTTCATTATTCTCCCCCTCAAGGGAAACACTCCTCATCATCTTTATCAGGAGTGATCCTTCATCATCATAATTTATGAATATCAATTGAAGAGTCTAATAGTGATGGAAACTTCTTCAGCTTGGCTATCAAGAGTTGACAACATTCACTACTTCTCAGGTTCTCCCCCTGAGAGTATGCTTCACCTTCAATTCCCTGCATTATTATCACAAATACAATACACAAATGATAACGGGAATAAGGTGGTTCATCCTTGATTCATCAGAAAGACCTGCATGGTTGAGGTTCTTTTCTCAACCATGTTCCTTTGTTCGGTCCAGTCTTCATGCCTACACACTTAAACATATGTTTCGACATCTGTTGGTGTGGCATGGCTCTGTTCACATTCTCTTCTGCTTTGTGTGGAGAATTGTTCTGCTTAGCAGTCATCATGAATGATACATTATTACTCTTCTTAAGGACTGCTTCTTGCTCTAGTATTAAGGTTAGACAACCTTTTGCAATGTGACCAGAATTCTTGCATCTCTCACACAGAACTTCTTTGACACGAGTGCTTCTCTTTGTTTGAAATCTCTCAAGCACCGTGTCTTCATCATGTGGAAGTTTTACTTTTCCTTTGTCACCATCCTTGGCCTTCTCATCTTCAAGTTTCTTTATTCTTTTCAAATCTTCTGGCCAGATAACCAATATGTCATATGGAACGTTTGCAGCTGGTTTAGGTCTTCCACATGGGTTCATCTGAGATTCATCCCACTTAGTGTTTCTTTTGTATGAATGACCCTTCAATTTCATGGATCTAAAATCCTGGGTCTTCTTAGCTTTCCTACTTGAGATCTTCTTGGGGAAGTGTGTGTTCACCACATTCTTCTGATTTCTCCCCAAGCTACTTTCTTCATACTTGGATGGCTTGTGTGGTCTTCTGTTCTTATCAGCTCTGGGTATCTGTTGACGTAGACATGCACCATTCTTGTGACCACTGTCGTTGCATACATCACAGATGTTATCAAGCATTCCAAATCTGTTTGCTGTAAACAGATGCTTCTGAACACATGGATGTTGCTTCTTCTTCTCTGGATTCCTCCACTTTGATATAGGCTTTCCCTGTGCTTTTCCATGAAAGGGATTATAAAAACAATCCAGTGCACAGTGCCCAAATCTATTGCAGCACCAACATTGGCCCATAAATCTTTTCCTCTTTGTTTCTTCAGTATTAAGTTGTTGGGCCATCTGCTTAATCGTTTGTGCTCTATTTGAGGAAGAATCTTCCTCCTTTTTCTTCCTATCCACCCTAGTCATGGTGGTAGGTGTCTTCTTCTCACCTTTCCTCATCCATACTTGTTTAGAACTTTTCTTCCCACCTGCACTGATTGTAGGAGTGTATTTAGAAATATGAGTACAAGATGGTTTGGATGGTACCTTCACTTTCTTAGTTGCTTGTGATAGATCAAAGAGTGAAGTCATGATCTTCTTATCACATGTTGGAGGTCTTTTGACAATAGAATCCTCCAGAGAGCATTGAGTACCAGCAGCAACTGATTCTTGATGTGGATAATAAAGAGTGGTCATAATCTTCTTGTCACATGTTGGAGGCATTTTAGCCTTAGACTCCTCCAACGAACATTGAGTGCAAGAATCACTCATTTCATTCTTTTGTGAAGTCTCAATATGTGTGTTCTCAATCTTGGTCAATTGAGCTTCCAATTTTTGACCCACAATATTGAGGATGATCTTCTGATCTTCAATCGTGATCATCTTCTCTTCACACTTCTTCTTCAACCTTTCAACCTCATCTTCATGCATCTTAACTTTGTTTTGTAACAAAGAGTCAAGTTCCCTGAATTTAATGGAAGTTTCTTCCAGACAAAAATTCTTTACTTCATTGTTCTTCTTCAGCTCAGCTTCAAGTGCATGGATCCGTTCTTCCAGAGTATTACTGACTTCACCTTTTTCTTCAAGGGCTTTCACCTGTTTGATAAGCTTCATACTTTCCATAATTTTTCCTTCCAGCCCCTTTTCCATATTGTCCGCTTCCCTTTCAAGTCTAGTGATCTCAACCTGCATAGATTGAAATAGGCTACAGACAATAACAGCCCTTTATTCTGGAATATCATGCAGATATGTTCTAAGTTTTTCCTGAAAGCTTGAATTAGGGGTATCATCCTTTCCTCCGGATGAGTTCTGAGCCGCCTTCTTGATACTTTCCAGGCCTAATGTTTCTTCATTATTGGAATGGCATGGAGAACAGGACACTCCATATTCTTTGGATGTGAGGGACATCTTCATCATCTTCTTCTCTTTCTTTTTCCTATTTGTCAAAGTCTTGGTGGATATAGATTTCTGCTCAGAAATGACTGCGTCATTATCAAGACTGCTCTTCATTGTTGACTCTAGGAAAGAAACTCAAATCCTCTTCTCAATAGAATTACTGGAGAATATCCAACATACGTTAACCTGGCTCTGATACCACTTGTAGGACCCCGGGACACCCTGAGAGGGGAGGGGTGAATCAGGGTGGCAATTTTTTCTTCTTAAAGTTGTGGATCTTGTTCCCACGTTGGTAGGAACTACTTAAACCTGTATGATGGATATGATCAGCAATTAAACATTCACATGCAGAGGCAGATGACACAGCTATTTTTACTTGGTTCACCACTAAGGGCTACGTCCAAGGAGTATACGCCGACAGGTTGCCGGTCGTACCTAAATCCACTATGCTTCACTAGCTGCGGATACAAATGTTCGGGTACAGACACTCTGTCCCAGGCCCACTGCCTTTACAGTTGTTCAGGGATAGCTCACTGCGTCCCTCAGGTCACTCCCGTTGACTCCCCCTGGCTCACTGCTGTTGGTGAAGTCCCACTCAGTTTATAGACGTGATGGTCTCTTCATTAGATTTGCATTGAAGTCTTTGCCTCTGCTCAGCATGAGACTCTGCTTGCATCAGGGTTCAGAGTTGATGCCCTTTTTAGTTCAATCCTTCTTCTTTAGTGCAATGACTGAATGCACTAGATCTTTCTTCTTCTCTTCCTTTGATTCTCACTACTAACACCTGAGTGTATTGATATATTCCCCTCTTTCTGTGCATATCTGAGTTTAGTTGCACGGTCCGTTCTTCTTCTCTTCGCAAAGCACAATGAGGATGTTAAACACCAGTCATGTGTGTGCGGTACCACTTCTCTTCATAAAACCAAATGGTTTACTGTTCTTCCATATTCGCAAAGCAGATTTGTGAGTGCTAAGCACCTGTCAAAGGCCTGCGGGACCCCCAAATTTTCGCGCACCCTTCCCGGTGCCTTGCGCGTAAAATTTAAACCTTGCGCGTAAAAATAACTTTTGGCGCGTAAAAGGCTTTTCGTGCAACTCTTCTTTTTCGCGCAAATCTTCCCTTTTTCGCGCAACACTTTCTTTTTCGCGCAACCCTTCTTCTTTTCGCGCACCACTCTATACCTTAGTTTTTCCACGCATCAGAGCTCGAGATTTGTCTAAGTGTCGAGCCTCTCTTAATGAGAGTGGTTCAGCTCATATTTATAGGCGTTTTTTATCCTGCGCATAAAACCCCTTCCTGCGCGTAAAACTGTCTCTCAGTTCTTTGAATTACGCGCACATGGCGCGAACATCTCCGATTTTTCGCGCGCCTCTTGCCTTTCCCATTTTTCAATGTTCTGATTCTGAAACACTATTTGCGCGAAAACCTTCGCTCCACTATTTCGCGCACCACGCTGTTTTTCGCGCCAAGCTCAAGTATTTCGCGCACAACCCTTATTTTCCGCGCAGCCCATGCCTTTGCCATTTTTCACCACTCTGATTTCGAAACACTATTTGCGCGAAAAACCTTGATCCACTATTTTGTGCATCCCGCTGTTTTTCGCGCCTAACTTCAGTATTTCGCGCAAGCCTCTTATATTTCGTGCACCACTTCCTTTTTGTGCGAACCTCCTTTTTCCGACAATCCATGTCTTCATTTTCCGATTTTGAGGCCCAAAAATTTGGCAAACACTGGAAAATGGCGCCACCTTGTATCTGCTCTTTTTGTACCGCCTCCAGATCATCCATTCCTCTGTCGATGTTCTTGAATAAACCATAGGTCGTTGACCACAACTCTTGAACTCGACATGTCACCATGGAATCTCCTTTGTCAACAAATTTGTATGTCGTTTGTTTTCTTTGTCGACAAGCACGATCACCTCAACAACACTTCTTCTTGGTGATCTGTATCCTTCAGCAACTCTTTTGCTTTTATCACAAACTCCACCATTGTGATATGTATTCTTTGAAGGAACAACTTTAGTACCATCATCTTCTATGACAGTGTGATGGCCATTTCATAAGTCAACGCATTGGCACATTGCCTCCTTCATCAACCGTCATAGAAGTCTCTAGCATGGTTCTCACGCAATCATGGGTAGTTGCATGGTCTTCATCAAAACCCATTGTTCTCATGCAATAATGAGGAATTGCATGGTCGTCATCCAAAAACACCATCCTGCCTTAATCATCCTTGGATGGATTACTCCTCACAATATTCATTGTTCTAAACAATGTATCACCTTTGACACATGTTCTTTGAACTTACGAACAGTACAACAATCATCTGAATCACCACTCCTCTACCTCATCGGAGTATTTCATGATCACCTTCATTTTGATCTGCATTGACAACTATTGACAACAAATACAACCTTATACACATAGTGGTTCCAACAATCTCCCCCTTTGTATTTTGTTGTCAATACCTTAAACATGTTCTAAAATGAATCCGTCAATGTCAAAATGAGAATCTTCTGCATTTCACTTTCTCTCCGCCTTATTGACAAGAAATACAAAGCGCATGGTAGGGAGGGTATCAATCCTCACTTAAGAAAAGTTTCATTAATCATTTCACTCTAAGTCTACTTGAGCAATGCTCGATGTAGAAAACAAGAGGATTTTATTAAGTCAACAAGGCTGTCCATTATCCACAGATCATGATACCAACATGAGATGACAACTCATTTACATTGTCTTCAAGGGTTTACCAGTTATATTCCAAGTAGAAGAAGATCAACTATGATAGAGAATAATCAACCTGAAACTCCTGCACTCACATCAGCAAATAGATCAAAAACATTCAAGTGCAATCGACATGATAAGTGACCTTGGGGCACTTCCATTCTCTTTATGTCACTGATCAATTCAGTTGCTCCCCCTTTGTAGAATAATCATTGATCTGAGTAACCAAGGGATAAAGATTGAGAAATGGCATACCTTCTCCATTGGCGTGTTCTTTAAGAAATTCACAGAGTTACTGCTTTTGAGTCCAGCTGGAGTTGATATTGATTGAAACAGTGATTATGGAAGCTTCTTCATTATTCTCCCCCTCAAGGGAAACAATCCTCATCATCTTTATCAGGAGTGATCCTTCATCATCATAATTTATGAATATCAATTGAAGAGTCTAATAGTGATGGAAACTTCTTCATCTTGGCTATCAAGAGTTGACAACATTCACTACTTATCAGGTTCTCCCCCTGAGAGTATGCTTCACCTTCAATTCCCTGCATTATTATCACAAATACAATACACAAATGATAACGGGAATAAGGTGGTTCATCCTTGATTCATCAGCAAGACCTGCATGGTTGAGGTTCTTTTCTCAACCATGTTCCTTTGTCTGGTCCAGTCTTCATGCCTACACACTTAAACATATGTTCCGACATCTGTTGGTGTGGCATGGCTCTGTTCACATTCTCTTCTGCTTTGTGTGGAGAATTGTTCTGCTTAGCAGTCATCATGAATGATACATTATTACTCTTCTTAAGGACTGCTTCTTGCTCTGGTATTAAGGTTAGACAACCTTTTGCAATGTGACCAGACTTCTTGCATCTCTCACACAGAACTTCTTTGACATGAGTGCTTCTCTTTGTTTGCAATCTCTCAAGCACCGTGTCTTCATCATGTGGAAGTTTTCCTTTTCCTTTGTCACCAGCCTTGGCCTTCTCATCTTCAAGTTTCTTTATTCTTTTCAAATCTTCTGGCCAGATAACCAATATGTCATTTGGAACGTTTGCAGCTGGTTTAGGTCTTCCACATGGGTTCATCTGAGATTCATCCCACTTAGTGTTTCTTTTGGATGAATGACCCTTCAATTTCATGGATCTAAAATCCTGGGTATTCTCAGCTTTCCTACTTGATATCTTCTTGGGGAAGTGTGTGTTCACCACATTCTTCTGATTTCTCCCCAAGCTACTTTCTTCATAATTGGATGGCTTGTGTGGTCTTCTGTTCTTATCAGCTCTGGGTATCTGTTGACGTAGGCATGCACCATTATTGTGACCACTGTCGTTGCATACATCACAGATGTTATCAAGCATTCCAAATCTGTTTGCTGTAAACAGATGCTTCTGAACACATGGATGTTGCTTCTTCTTCTCTGGCTTCCTCCCCTTTGATATAGGCTTTCCCTGTGCTTTTCCATGAAAGGGATTATAAAAAAAATCCAGTTCACAGTGCCCAAATCTATTGCAGCACCAACATTGGCCCACAAATCTTTTCCTCTTTGTTTCTTCAGTATTAAGTTGTTGGGCCATCTGCTTAATCGTTTGTGCTCTATTTGAGGAAGAATCTTCCTCCTTTTTCTTCCTATCCACCCTAGTCATGGTGGTAGGTGTCTTCTTCTCACCTTTCCTCATCCATACTTGTTTAGAACTTTTCTTCCCACCTGCACTGATTGTAGGAGTGTATTTAGAAATATGAGTACAAGATGGTTTGGATGGTACCTTCACTTTCTCAGTTGCTTGTGATAGATCAAAGAGTGAAGTCATGATCTTCTTATCACATGTTGGAGGTCTTTTGACAATAGAATCCTCCAGTGAGCATTGAGTACCAGCAGCAACTGATTCTTGATGTGGATAATCAAGAGTGGTCATAATCTTCTTGTCACATATTGGAGGCATTTTAGCCTTAGACTCCTCCAACGAACATTGAGTGCAAGAATCACTCATTTCATTCTTTTGTGAAGTCTCAATATGTGTGTTCTCAATCTTGGTCAATTGAGCTTCCAATTTTTGACCCACAATATTGAGGATGATCTTCTGATCTTCAATCGTGATCATCTTCTCTTCACACTTCTTCTTCAACCTTTCAACCTCATCTTCATGCATCTTAACTTTGTTTTGTAACAAAGAGTCAAGTTCCCTGAATTTAATGGATGTTTCTTCCAGATAAAAATTCTTGACTTCATTGTTCTTCTTCAGCTCAGCTTCAAGTGCATGGATCCGTTCTTCCAGAGTATTGCTGACTTCACCTTTTTCTTCAAGGGCTTTCACCTGTTTGATAAGCTTCATACTTTCCATAATTTTTCCTTCCAGCCCCTTTTCCATATTGTCCGCTTCCCTTTCAAGTCTAGTGATCTCAACCTGCATAGATTGAAATAGGCTACAGACAATAACATCCCTTTCTTCTGGAATATCATGCAGATATGTTCTAAGTTTTTCCTGAAAGCTTGAATTAGGGGTATCATCCTTTCCTCTGGATGAGTTCTGAGCCGCCTTCTTGATACTTTCCAGGCCTAATGTTTCTTCATTATTGGAATGGCATGGAGAACAGGACACTCCATCTTCTTTGGATGTGGGGGACTTCTTCATCATCTTCTTCTCTTTCTTTTTCCTATTTGTCAAAGTCTTGGTGGATATAGATTTCTGCTCAGAAATGACTGCATCATTATCAAGACTGCTCTTCATTGTTGACTCTAGGAAAGAAACTCAAATCCTCTTCTCAATATAATTACTGGAGAATATCCAACATACGTTAACCTGGCTCTGATACCACTTGTAGGACCCCGGGACACCCTCAGAGGGGAGGGGTGAATCAGGGTGGCAACTTTTTCTTCTTAAAGTTGTGGATCTTGTTCCCACGTTGGTAGGAACTACTTAAACCTGTATGATGGATATGATCAGCAATTAAACATTCACATGCAGAGACAGATGACACAGCTATTTTTACTTGGTTCACCACTAAGGGCTACGTCCAAGGAGTATACGCCGACAGGTTGCCGGTCGTACCTAAATCCACTATGCTTCACTAGCTGCGGATACAAATGTTCGGGTACAGACACTCTGTCCCAGGACCACTGCCTTTACAGTTGTTCAGGGATAGCTCACTGTGTCCCTCGGGTCACTCCCATTGACTCCCCCTGGCTCACTACTGTTGGTGAAGTCCCACTCAGTTTATAGACGTGATGGTCTCTTCAATAGTTTTGCATTGAAGTCTTTGCCTCTGCTCAGCATGAGACTCTGCTTGCATCAGGGTTCAGAGTTGATGCCCTTTTTAGTTCAATCCTTCTTCTTTAGTGCAATGACTGAATGCACTAGATCTTTCTTCTTCTCTTCCTTTGATTCTCACTACTAACACCTGAGTGTATTGATATATTCCCCTCTTTCTGTGCAGATCTGAGTTTAGTTGCACGGTCCGTTCTTCTTCTCTTCGCAAAGCACAATGAGAATGTTAAACACCAGTCATGTGTGTGCGGTACCACTTCTCTTCATAAAACCAAATGGTTTACTGTTCTTCCATCTTCACAAAGCAGATTTGAGAGTGATAATCACCTGTCAAAGGCCTGCGGGACCCCCAAATTTTCGCGCACCCTTCCCGGTGCCTTGCGCGTAAAAATAACTTTTGGCGCGTAAAAGGCTTTTCGCGCAACTCTTCTTTTTCACCCAAATATTCCCTTTTTCGCGCAACACTTTCTTTTTCGCGCAACCCTTCTTCTTTTCGCGCACCACTCTATACCTTAGTTTTTCCGCGCATCAGAGCTTGAGATTTGTCTAAGTGTCGAGCCTCTCTTAATGAGAGTGGTTCACCTCATATTTATAGGCGTTTTTTATCCTGCGCGTAAAACCCCTTCCTGCGCGTAATACTGTCTCTCAGTTCTTTGAATTACGCACACATGGAGCGAACATCTCCGATTTTTCGCGCGCCTCTTGCCTTTCCCATTTTTCAATGTTCTGATTCTGAAACACTATTTGCGCAAAAACCTTCGCTCCACTATTTCGCGCACCACGCTGTTTTTCGCGCCAAGCTCAAGTATTTCGCCCACAACCCTTATTTTCCGCGCAGCCCATGCCTTTTCCATTTTTCACCACTCTGATTTCGAAACACTATTTGCGCGAAAAACCTTGATCCACTATTTCGCGCATCCTGCTGTTTTTCGCGCCTAACTTCAGTATTTCGCGCAAGCCTCTTATATTTCGCGCACCACTTCCTTTTTGTGCGAACCTCCTTTTGCAGACAATCCATGTCTTCATTTTCCGATTTTGAGGCCCAAAAATTTGGCAAACACTGGAAAACGGCGCCACCTTGTATCTGCTCTTTTTGTACCGCCTCCAGATCATCCATTCCTCTGTCGATGTTCTTGAATAAACCATAGGTCATTGACCACAACTCTTGAACTCGACATGTCACCATGAAATCTCCTTTGTCAAAAAATTTGTATGTCGTTTGTTTGCTTTGTCGACAAGCACGATCACCTCAACAACACTTCTTCTTGGTGATCTGTATCCTTCAGCAACTCTTTTGCTTTTATCACAAACTCCACCATTGTGATATGTATTCTTTGAAGGAACAACTTTAGTACCATCATCTTCTATGACAGTGTGATGGCCATTTCATAAGTCAACGCATTGGCACATTGCCTCCTTCATCAACCGTCATAGAAGTCTCTAGCATGGTTCTCACACAATCATGGGTAGTTGCATGGTCTTCATCAAAACCCATTGTTCTCATGCAATAATGAGGAATTGCATGGTCGTCATCCAAAAACACCATCCTGCCTTAATCATCCTTGGATGGATTACTCCTCACAATATTCATTTTTGTTAACAATGTATCACCTTTGACACATGTTCTTTGAACTTACGAACAGTACAACAATCATCTGAATCACCACTCCTCTACTTCATCGGAGTATTTCATGATCACCTTCATTTTGATCTGCATTGACAACTATTGACAACAAATACAACCCTATACACATAGTGGTTCCAACAGATACAATAAAATATTATATCTGTAATCCCTATAGAGTATTAATTATCCATATTTTTATGGAATGAAATTTATAATTGGATATGTATTTCACTTCAACAATAGTAAGAGCAATGAATTTTCTATTTTTTCTACTCCATGTGATGATGTATATTAATTGTAGATGGAATGTTACCTAACTAATTTTATTATCATGTTGGGATTCCGTAAAATTATAATAAAAAAATAACTAAGATCAAAATAATTTTTCTTACGTTAAAATAATCCATGTTTTTTTCATTATGAAAAATGAAAATCAATTTTTATGGATTTTTAATGAGATTAATTAAAATCTCACTAAAAATTCATATAAAGGATCAAAATAAACTTAAGGTATGTATTAGTAAAATTTAATTAATTAATATTTCTAATCATTCTCTAATAACACCTATTATTTACTAGTTTTCCTACGTAATATAATATGACCGTATGAGTTTTACACATGGGTATTATTAATTACATATTATCATACATATGATTATTAATTAAAATATCATTAGTGATTTAAATATGGTTTAAAAATGATCCATCAGAATATTGGATAATAGGAAAACTAAGGGAGAATTTGGGTTCTTTGATGAAACTAATTACAGAATCCTCATTATTTAAATCATAATAATCATTAAAATTTTATTCTACAATTTATGCAAGACAAAAAAATAGCATAAATATTTAAAAAAATAAATAAATTGAAAATATTTTCATAAACTGTGATGATTGATCATTTCCTAGTTTAAAATCATTTGATAAATAATATTTATTTTAACATTCATTAAAAATTTGGGGAGCATGTGTTAATTCCTCATTAGTATTTATTAACTTGAAATTTGAATTTTGAAATTTATGATTTTAAAACCAAGTTGTTTATCCAAAAAATATATATACAACCACTTAAAAATTAATAGTTTCCATCAATATGAAAATTTAAAATTGAAATGAGAGATGAATTCATAAGATATTCCAATTGAATATATTCATGCGTTACGTGAAATGATTTCACAATGATAAATAAGTTATTCATAGTTTTATTCATTAGGGACATGCTGATCCTTATTAGTAATTATATTTCCTTGGACACTATTATTGTTTTGAAAACCCCATCTGGGAAAAAAGATGTGATGATTTTAAGGATATTTAATGAGGATCTACACATTGTTCCATTAAAAATGGTTTAACTCCACATTCATATAAAGTTTAAAATTCATATCATTAATAAAATTAATAGTGGTATGGTATTTAAGGTGAGATAGAAACCCATGATTTCAACCTTATTTAAGATCAACCTTCTAGTTCTTTTTTTATTTACATTCAATGGTAACATTATCATTTTAGTGAGTTATGGATTTAATTCAGGACTTTAGTGAAGGATTGTAAGTGGGTTCATCGAAATCATTAATTTATATATAATATTTTATTTCCATAATGGTAATACATGGTTAGAGAACATCAAAATATTTTTCAGATTTCATTTAGGAATATTATCATCATTTTTATGTGAATTGAAAATTCTTTTTTATATAATTCTTTCTAAATACATGGTAATATTTTATGAGTTTTAGTACCTAGGAATGATACCTTTGAAATATTTGGGGTCAGTCATTCATTTTTATACATGTAATAATGAATAATGAATTTACACTATAAAACATTAATTAATATAACTTAAGGAATTATACGTCTCTATATATCATAAGTAGTTTTTCCAAAAATGGGTCTTATGAGAACATAGTTAATTATTAAAAATGTGGTATTAACCAACATATCCCAAAAGGATGGAGGAATCCTAGTATCAATATGAATATTATTATATGTTCTTTTAGTTTCCTCCTTTATCTTTTGAAAACCTTTTTTTATGTTTTCATAGAGTAGATAAAATGGGGAGAAACCTTGAGAATAAAAAAATTTCAAATTTAATGATTTCCAATTTTATTCCATGGTCACTTCAAGGATAATATTTTTAGGAATTTTCAATTTAGAATTTTTTTGAAATTACGTTAATGATTTTACAAGATTTTTTTTATTAATAATTAAAACCCATGTCTATAATATATATTAATGGATAAATATAAAAGATTATGATTTAAAAAAATAATAAGAAACATGATATCATTTTAAAAAAATGGTAAAATAGTTCTATAACATTATAAGATGACATAATATATTTATAATGGAATGAATATTTTTTTTCATTCAATGTTAGAAGGGTTTTCAAACCAAGTTAAATTTAAAAAAAATGTTAGTAACTATCATAATAGTCAGTTATGTTATGTCTTAATAAGATATTGAATATTGTAAAAAATTTGGATTTAATTCCAAATAAAAGTGTAATTATCTTCTCTACATATACACTTGACATATTAAATTTCATTATATTTTAAAAAAATTATATAATTATTTTTAATACTATATATGGTTAATAAAATCATTCTATTAGAATTAAAAACATAAAAAATTTAAAATTTAAATTTGAAATTATATTCAAATAGTTAAATAATAATAATTTAATTAATAATAAATAATTATAACAAAAAATAATACATAATTAACGTAATATTAGAGATAACAATAACAGAAATACATATATTTTTCTCATATGGCCTCAAAGTGATGATCATGCTTGTTTTCCTGGTGTTTTGGCGGGTTTCGTCTTTGGCAAGGTACTTTGTTCAGTCCGTCGATGGATCCTTATAATGATCTACTGGTTATCACATAGCCTCAAACTGATTTGTTTTGGTGGATTGTAACTTAAACAAAAGGTGTTTTTCAAATATCAAAAAAATGAATTTCCAGTCAAATATAGGTATTTTCCCTTTTGAGTAACTTCTAAATGTGACTTGTCATCTATCGATGTCTTTTTGATGATTGAATTCAAAAGAATCACTTCACATGTTTTTAGAGAATCCACTACTGACATTTCATATATATCATCATTATTTTCATTTATATTCAAGTCTTATAAACAATAACAGATTGGAACTCCTAGTTCCAAAATAATTTTCTAATTAATATAGAATAATAATTACAACAGAATCCAAAAACATTGGTCCTTGTATGTAACAACCCGATATTTTATGATAATTATTCTTTTTAATTGATGTCATTTGTTTTATTCTACAATAAGATTATCTTGTGCTATACGCAACAATGAATTAGCATACAATATATGAAACACTACTCTTAGATTGTGTTACACACAATTTCAAGTTCGTTTGATAATAGTCATTCTTCGCAACATTGAGTGTATATATATATATATATTCAATGTATAAATTAAATATGGTTGGATTCTATTATACGCAACAACAAATGAGTCTTTCACTACACGCAACCCTAAATTGGCTTATATTACACGCAATCGCGACCTTCCTCGATAGCGTGTGTAGTACGCAATACCGAGTTTCACTAAACGAGTTATTTTTATAACTTTATTATGAACTAGCCGTTATGAATAGTAATACCCACTTTTTTAATTTTATAAATTTTATCATTCAAAATGGACTTCATTTTTGGATTCGGAATATCGAAATTATCCTAGGGAGAAATTTTGGTATTTTTCTAAAAAATTTCAATTTTTGATGAATAGTGAAAACACTGGGTTACTATTTAAAAACCGAATTTTTATTTAAATAATTATTTATTTTATTTAAATTTATTTTAGGTCAAAATTGATACATAATACCTATATAAGTTCAATGTAATTCATTGGAGTCATTTATAATAATTTTAGATATATAAAAATTTTATTGAACTTTTGACTGTCTTTTACCCACCTCCTAGTTGAATTTGAAAATTTACATAAAACTTAATTTCAGCGTTTTCTGAATGGAATTTAAAAAATCTGAGAGACACGGTTGATGTCAGTAACTAAAATGTGGTTCAATGAGATTAAAATAATTTTTGATGAATAGTAACTTTTTATTTTTTTACCATGGTTAAAATTAAATATGGTAATTAAGGGTAAAATTGATATTATTAATACCCTAACTGTAGGACCCCGGGACACCCTGAGAGGGGAGGGGTGAATCAGGGTGGCAAATTTTTCTTCTTTAAGTTGTGGATATTGTTCCCACGTTGGTAGGAACTACTTAAACCTGTATGATGGATATGATCAGCAATTAAACATTCACATGCAGAGACAGATGACACAGCTATTTTTACTTGGTTCACCACTAAGGGCTACGTCCAAGGAGCATACGCCGATAGGTTGCCGGTCGTACCTAAATCCACTATGCTTCACTAGCTGCGGATACAACTGTTCGAGCACAGTCACTCTGGCCCAGGCTCACTGCCTTTATAAAGGTTTAGGGATAGCTCACTGCTTCCCTCGGGTCACTCCCGTTTACTCCCCCTGGCTCACTGCTGTTGGGTGAAGTCTCACTCAGTTTATAGACGTGAAGGTCTCTTCAATGGATAAACATGAAGTTCTATGTCTCCTGTTCAGCATGAGACTTTTCTTGCATCAGTGTTCAGAGTTGATGCACTTTTCTGTTCAATCCTCCTTTAGTGCAATGACTGAATGCACTAGATCCCCTGTTCTTTTTTGCCTGAATCAAAATCACTTGTGTGATTGCTCAATAATTGATGCTCTGTTAAAGTCCAGATTTCATCCACTGATAAATAATCCTCTTTCCTCTGTCCACTGGGCGAACAACCTTAGGAAAGGGTCTTCTCAAAGTACCCTACTTCGCACGGCTCCCAATTTTGGAAATCTGAAGAAATTTTGAGTAGAGCCCCTGCCTTTTCGTGAAGCACAATCGCGAAGCACTCTCGCGATGCTCAAGCCTTCGCAATGCTTGGCTATCGCGAAGCTCCTCCCACTTCACGAAGCTCACCGAGCCAACGCAGGGTGAACTCTTTTCGCGGAGCTGGGAAAGTCGCCGCGAAGCTCCTGACTCTTCGCGAAGCTCAATGGGCCAACGCCGGGCGCAACCCTTTCGCGGAGCTAGGATAGCCGCCGCGAAGCTCAACTTTCGTGAAGAAAAACTACCTTTTCGAGTGACCTTTGCGAATCTAGAGTAATGGTTTTTCATTGAGAGCTCTCTATACTTCTCTTGAGGGGGTCGGCCTCTATTTATAGGCGATTCCACCGATCCTTGACCCTTCCACGAGAAGTCAACTCCACGTCAGCTCCAATCGCAAAGCTCTGAAGTTCCCGCCGAAAATCTCTCAAAATCACGAAGCAGAACAGAAATTTTCCGTTCACGGAGCTCGTCGTAATCGCTGAGAAACACCATCAACATTCCTTCATGGCGCACGCCTTCGTTCTCGGAGCTCGTCGTAATCATGGAGAAACACCGTAAACATTCCTTCGCGGTGTGCGCCTTCGCCGCGAAGCTCCCTCGCAAATCCCTTCATCGCCATGAAGCTCTCCAGCCTCTGCCGTTCGCGAAGCTTGACGTAATCGCAAAGTATCACCGTCATCATTCCTTCGCGCCTTCGCCGCGAATCTCCTTCACAAAGACCTTCATCGCCGCGAAGCTCTCCAGCCTCTACCGTATTAAATAATGATCTTCCTAGAAATCCACTTTTCGCGATGCTCACCAACCTCCAAATTTTGGACCCCAAAAATTTGGCAAACACTGGAAAACGGCGCCACCTTCAATGCTGTTCTTTTTGTCCGCATCCAGTTCATCCATTCCTTTTTCGAAGTTCCTTGAATGAAACATGGATCATTATCCATAGTCCTCGAACTCTAACTACCTCTATAGAATCTCTTTTTCCAACAAATTTGTATGTCGTCTGTTTGCTTTGTCGACAAGGATGATCGCATTAACAGCGCTTCTTCTTGGTGATCTGTATACTTCAGCAACTTCTGCTTTTATCACAACCTCCACTATTGTGATATGTAGTCTTTGAAGGAACAACTTTAGCGTCATCATCTTCTATGACAATGTGATGTGCATGGCTATCGTAGAATTCCAATCATTGCACATTGTCTTATTCTTCAATCGTCATGATCAACTTCATGCAAAACATGTGATCTTATTCTTTAAGAAGTCTCTTACATGGTTCTCACCTCATTCTTCTTTAATCGACCTCAGATGGATCGCACCCCACATTCTTCATTGTTGTAAAAAATGTATCACCTTTGACACATGTTCTTTGAACTTACGATTAGTACAAAAATCTTCTGAGTCGCTACTCCTCTACTTCATCGGAGTACTTCATGATCTTCTTCATTGTGAGCTTCCATTCCTCCATTTTATTGGAGTACTTCTTGATCTCTTTCATTTTGATATTCCATTGACAACTATTAACAACAAATACAAACCAATACACAATGTGGTTCCAACAATCTCCCCCTTTGTATTTTGTTGTCAATACCTTATACATCTTCTGAAATGAATTTGTCAATGTCAAAATGAGAATCTTCTATTCAATCAACTTTTCTTTTCAAATGTTCATTTCACATTCTCTCCCCCTTATTGACAAGAAATACAAAGCACATGGTAGGGAGGGTATCAAACCACACTTAAGCAATGTTTCATTAATCATTTCACTCTAAGTCTACTTGAGAAATGCTCGATGTAGAAAATAAGAGGATTTGATTAAGTCAACAAGGCTGTTCGTGATCCACAGATCATGATACCAACATGAGATGATAACTCATGTATCTTGTCTTCAAGGGTTTACCACTTTTATTCCAGGTAGAAAAACAAACATGGTAGGGAAAAAAATCAACCTGAAACTCCTGCACTCACATCAGCAATTAGACCAAAAATATTCAAGTGAAATCGGCAGGATAAGTGACCTTGGGGAACTTCCATTCTCTTTATGTCACTGATCAATTCAGTTACTCCCCCTTTGTAAAATAATATTTGATCTGAGTAACCAATGGATAGTGATTGAGAAATGACATACCATCTCCATTGGCGTGTTCTTCCAGAAATTCACAGAGTAACAGCTTTTGAGTTCAGATGGAGTTGATATTGATTGAAACAGTGATTATGGAAGCTTCTTCATTCTACTCCCCCTCAAGGGAAACACTCCTCATAATATTCATCAAGAGTGATCCTTCATCATCATAATATTTGAATATCAATTGAAGAATCTACTAATGATGGAAACTTCTTCAGCTTCGCTATCAAGAGTTGACAATATTCACTACTTCTCAGGTTCTCCCCCTAAGATCATACTTCGCCTTCAATTCCCTGCATTATTAGCACAAATACAATACACAAATGATTACAGGAATAAGGTGGTTCCTTCTTGCTTCATCAATAAGACTAGCTTGGTTGAGGTTCTTTTCTCAACCAAGTTCCTCTGTTCACTCCAGTCTTCATGCCTACACATTTGAACATATGTTATGACATCTATCGGTGTGGCATGGCTCTGTTCACATTCTCTTCTGCTTTGTGTGGAGAATTGTTCTGCTTAGCAGCCATCATGATTGATACATTCTTACTCCTCTTAAGGACTGCTTATTGCTCTGGTATTAAGGTTAGGCAACCTTTTGGAATGTGACCTGATTTCTTGCATCTCTCACACAGAACTTCATTGACACATGTGTTTCTATTTGTTTGAATTCTCTCCTGCACTGTGTCTCCATCATGTGAACGTTTTCCTTTTCCTTTGTCACCAGCCATGGCCTTCTCATCTTCAAGTTTCCTTATTCTTTTCAAATCTTCTGGCCAGATGACCAATAAGTCATTTGGAACTCTTGCAGCTAGTTTAGGTCTTCCACATGGGTTCATCGGAGATTCATCCCACTTAGTGTTTCTTTTGGATGAATGACCCTTCATTTTCATGGATCTAAAATCCTAGGTCTTCTCAGCTTCCCTACTTGAGATCTTCTTGGGGAAATGTGTGTTCACAACATTCTTCTGATTCCCCCCCAAGGTAGTTGCTTCATTCTTTGACGGCATCGGAGGTATTCTTTTCTTTTCAATAATGAAAGCATGTTGATATGGACATCTGCCTGCATTGTGACCACTACCATTGCATACATCACAGATGTTATCAAGAATTCCAAATCTGTTTGCAGTAAACAGATGCTTCTGGACCTGCTGATGTTGCTTCTTTTTCTCTGGTTTCCTTCTCTTTGATATAGGCATTCTCTGTGCTTTTCCATGTAAGGGATTATAAAGACAATCCAGTGCACAGTGCCCAAATCTGTTGCAGCATCAACATTTACCCACAAATCTTTTCTTCTTTGTGTCTTCTGTGTTAAGTTTTTGGGCCACCTGCTTAATCTTTTGTTCTCTATTTGAGGATCCAACTTCCTCATTTTTCTTCTCATCCACCCTTGTCACGGTAAAAGGTTTCTTCTTCTAACATTTCCTCATCCAAACTTGTTTAGAACTTTTCTTCCCACCAGCACTGATTGTAGGAGTGTATTTAGAAAAATGAGTACAAGATGGTTTGGATGGTACCTTCACTTTCTCAGTTTCTTGTGATAGATCAAAGAGTGAAGTCATGATCTTCTTATCACATGTTGGAGGTCTTTTGACAATAGAATACTCCAGTGAGCATTGAGTACCAGCAGCAACTGATTCTTGATGTGGATAATCAAGAGTTTTCATAATCTTCTTATCACATGTTGGAGGCATTTCAGCTTTAGACTCCTCCAACAAACATTGAGTGTAAGCATCACTCATTTCATTCTTTTGAGAAGTATCAATATGTGTGTTCTCAATCTTGGTCAACTGAGCTTCCAATTTTTGACCCACAATATTGAGGATGATCTTCTGATCTTCAATCATGAAAATCTTCTCTTCAAAAGTCTTCTTCAACCTTTCAACCTCATCTTCATGCATCTTAACATTGTTTTGTAACAAAGAGTCAAGTTCCCTGAATTTAATGGAAGTTTCTTCCAATCAAAAATTCTTGACTTCATTGCTCTTCTTCAGCTCAACTTCAAGTGCATGGACCCTTTATTTTAGAGTCTTATTGACTTCCTCGTTTTCTTCAAAGACTTTCACCTGTTTGGTGAGCTTCATACTTTCCATAACATTTCTTTCCAACCCCTCTTCCATATTTTCAGCTTCCCTTTCTAATCGAGTGATCTCAACCTGCATAGAATGAAATAGGCTACAAATAATAGTAGCCCTTTCTTCAGGCATATCATGCAGATATGTTTTGAGTTTTTCTTGAAGGCGTGAATTGGGGGTGTCATTCTTTCCTCTAGAAGAATTCTGAGTCACCTTCTCGATACTTTCCATGCCTGATGTTTCTTCATTTTGGGAATGTCATGGAGAACAAGACACTGCATCTTCATTGGATATGAGGGACTTCCTTAGCTGCTTCTTCTCTTTCTTTTTCCTGTTTGTCATGGTCTTGCTAGATGTAGACGTCTGCTCAGAAACTTCATCATGACTGCTCTTCATTGTTGACGTTAGGAAAGAAACTCAAATCCTCCTCTCAATAGAATTACTGGAGAATATCCAACATATGTTAACCTTTCCCTCTGATACTACTTGTAGGACCCCAGGACACCCTGAGAGGGGAGGGGTGAATCAGGGTGACAACTTTTTCTTCATTAAGTTGTGGATCTTGTTACCACGTTGGTAGGAACTACTTAAACCTATATGATGGATATGATCAGCAATTAAACATTCACATGCAGAGATAGACGACACAACTATTTTTACTTGGTTCACCACTAAGGGCTACATCCAAAGGGAATACGCCGATAGGTTACCAGTCGTACCTAAATCCACTATGCTTCACTAGCTGTGGATACAACTGTTCGGGCACAGTCACTCTAGCCCAGGTTCAATGCCTTTACAAAGGTTCAGTGATAGCTCACTGCTTCCCTCGGGTCACTCCCGTTGACTCCCCCTGGCTCACTGCCATTGGGAGAAGTCTCACTTAGTTTATAGACGTGAAGGTCTCTCTAATGGATAGACATGAAGTTCTGTGTCTCCTGTTCAGCATGAGACTTTTCTTGAATCAGAGTTCAGAGTTGATGCAATTTTCTGTTCAATCCTCCTTTAGTGCAATGCCTGAATGCACTAGATCCCCTGTTCTTGTTTGCCTGAATCACAATCACTTGTGTGATTGCTCAATAATTGATGCTCTGTCAAAGTTCAGATTTCATCCACTGATGAATACTCCTCTTCCCCCTGTCCACTAGGCGAACAACCTTAGGAAAGGGTCTTCACAAAGTACCCTACTTCGCACGGCTCCCAATTTTGGAAAGCTCAAGAAATTCTGAGTAGAGCCCCTGCCTTTTCACGAAGCTCAATCACGAAGCACTCTCACGATGCTCAAGCCTTTGCAATGCTTGGCTATCGCGAAGCTCCTGCCACTTCACGAAGCTCACTGAGCCAACACAGGGCGAACTCTTTTCATGGAGCTGGGAAAGTCTCCGCGAAGCTCCTGCCTCTTCGCGAAGCTCAATGGGCCAATGCGGGGCACAACCTTTTCGTGGAGCTAGGATAGCTGCCGCGAAGCTCAACTTTCGCAAAGCAAAACTACCTTCGCGAGTGACCTTTGAGAACCGAGAGCAATGGTTTTTCGTTGAGAGCTCTCTCTACTTCTCTTGAGGGGGTCGGCCTCTTTTTAGAGGCGATTCCACCGACCCTCGACCTTTCTGCGCGAAGTCAACTCCACGTCAGCTCCAATCGCGAAGCTCTGAAGTTACCACCGAAAATCTCTCAAAATCACGAAGCAGAAAGACAATTTTCCGTTCGCAGAGCTCGTCGTAATCGCAGAGAAAAACCGTCAACATTCCTTCGCGGCGCACGTCTTCATTCGCGGAGCTCGTCGTAATCTCGGAGAAACACCGTCAACATTCCTTCACGGCGCACGCCTTCGCCGCGAAGCTCCCTCGCAAAGCCCTTCATCGCTGAGAAGCTCTCTAGCCTCTGTCGTTCGCGAAGCTTGACGTAATCGCGAAGTATCACCATCATCATTCCTTCGCACCTTCACGGCGAAGCCCCTTCACAAAGCCCTTCATAGCCGCGATGCTCTCCAGCCTCTGCCGTATTAAATTATGATCTTCCTGGAAATCCACTTTTCACGATGCTCACCAACCTCCAAATTTTGGACCCCAAAAATTTGGCAAACACTAGAAAACGGTTCCACCTTCAATGCTGTTCTTTTTGTCCACCTCCAGTTCATCCATTCCTTTTTTGACATTATTTTAATGAAACATGGATCATTATCCATAGTCCTCGAACTCGACCTGCCTCCATAGAATCTCTTTTGCCAAAAAATTTGTTTGTCGTCTGTTTGCTTTGTCGACAAGGACGATCGCCTCAACAACACTTCTTCTTGGTGATCTGTATACTTCAGCAACTCTTCTGCTTTTATCACAACCTCCACTATTGTGATATGTAGTCTTTGAAGGAACAGCTTTAGCATCATCATCTTCTATGACAATGTGATGTGCATGGCTATCGCAGAATTCCAATCATTGCACATTGTCTTCTTCTTCAACCATCATGATCAACTTCATGAAAAACATGTGATCTTATTCTTCAAGAAGTCTCTTGCATGGTTCTCACCTCATTCTTCTTTAATCGACATCAGATGGATCGCACCCCACATTCTTCATTGTTGTAAACAATGTATCACCTTTGACACATGTTCTTTGAACTTACGATCAATACAACAATCGTCTAAGTCGCTACTCCTCTACTTCATCGGAGTACTTCATGATCTCCTTCATTGTGAGCTTCCATTCCTCCATTTTATTGGAGTACTTCTTGATCTCTTTCATTTTGATATTCCATTGACAACTATTGACAACAAATACAAACCAATACCCAAGGTGGTTCCAACACTAACACATGTCCTAATTCTATTGGATAAGTGTAATTCGACCAAAAACAACATTAGGGATAAAATATTACCCTTCAGGCCCACTTGGATTAGATTAGGACATTTATTATTAATTTATTTAAAGAAGGGTTAAAATAGTTAAAATCAATGTTTAATAAGTAAATCATTTTTAATATAGGGATATAAATAAGAAAAATTCGACTATAAATATTCATTAGAAAGCTAAAAAGATTTTCTATATAATGATATTTTATTTTTAAATTTTAGACTGTATATAATTTAATTTATTTATGACACAATTATGATGAAGAAATTATATTATTAATGAAATATTGACATGATGGATGTTATAAATACCTAAATGAATGAAATTTGAGACTTTTTATGAATTAAAATAATTTTATATGTAAATATGATATGTTAGTATTGATCTAATTAACTTTGTTCTAACTAATCGTTCTGTTATGATTTTCACGAAAATCAATTACCAAATAGTGTCTAAATTGACATAAAATAGTTTTTAAAACAAATATTATATTATTAATTGTTTTTTATTCTTAAAAATCTATGGTTCAGCCAAATAAATTAGATACGGTTATATATATATATTAATAATAAACATCTTGTGGTTCTTTTGGCTTGTTATAGTAATTTTATTAACCTTATAGTGTAAGAAAACAAGAAGACGCGGTAAAAGAAAAATTATTTAACTTAAAGTTAAATCTAAATGATAAGGTTAATATAGAAACCTAAAATTGTATAAATTCTATTGGGTGATTGGATTTCGACCCATCCCCACCTTAGATTCTAAATAACTATATTTTGAGCTATTAAAAACAGAATATGACTTTATAATTAAATAATATTTTTAGTTTTTCCTAAGGTGCCCCTCTCCTCCCTTATAAATGGGCATCTCCTCCCAATCTTCAACACACCACTTTGAGCCATCAAGCTCGGCCAACCCCTACCAAATTCTCTTCTCCACTTCCCTAGAAACATCATAGAGTTCCTGGTCTTCTTCAAAGACCAATTTCAGTCCCCTATGTGGAGGTCTCAAAGAGGCGCTTCAAAGAAGAGGTAATATCCGTTACTGATTCTTTCAACTTTATTTCTTCTTCCACTTATTCTTCTTTAGTTGTTTAATTATGAAGTAATAAAAACATTATCACTCATATACTGATATGTTATTATAAGTATTAAACAACCCTATTTCACCATCTATCCATCCTACGGAAAATGAAATCACCGCGCGTGCGTACGTACAGAATACCGTCTCCACGCCGTGGTGTAATCTATTTTCCACCACCACCTTAAATGGATGGGTATAATGGTGTAAATAATAACTACTTATGATTATTGTAAAGTGATATTGATTCTGAAATAGTATACATATACTCGAATACAATTCCACGATCATGAGAATGATATCATCGCTCATGCATACGTACGGACTACCGTCTCCACAACGCGATGGGATTCATTTTCCATGTTAACCATTCATGAATGATTATAAAGTATATATAATAAGTAATCACGAAATATATGACATAATAATGATACTGGATTTATGTATATATATATTTATGTCATCTACTTAATTTCATTCAATTCAATAAGGAAACAAAAACAACGTTCATGCATACGTACGGCATACCGTCTCCAAGAACGGTGTATTTCATTTAATTTAATCGATCTATCATATATATATGTATATACTGAAATATATATTATATTTAAATCATTTTTTACATTATGGAATTATGTAAATCAGGATATATGTAATAATATCAAGAACAACAAGTCCAAACACGTACAATAAATAAAACGATTCAACCCAAAACGTTGCTTTAACATGGAACTTACAAAAGAACGGGTAATATAAAGTCATAAGTGAACCATATTTTATATCATAAAAATGAATATGATTCTGTAATAAGTAAATGAAATTATTTAAATCATTACACAGGAGGTTCAGAAATGTACAAAGCATATCAGACCTAAGGTAAGGGATAATTTTGCAAATCTCATTTATATCTGAGATTGCTTATTCGTAAGTATTTACTGGGGTTACATTTATCATCCATGTCCAAGTTTTATAAATATGTTTTCATGTATTTCTAAATTCCTTTTTACCCTTTATTTACTTTTACCATATGTTATGTAAGGAATCATTCTTTTTTTACCATACAAGGAACTTTTTGACTTTTCCGACAAAAGTACGAGGAGAATGTTATTTTTAACTTATACGACGTGAACAGATTTCTATAGTTCCATAAAGCTCATTTTCATGAATCTTCCACTACAGTATTTCCTGATTATTTTCAACAAAACCCTTATCTTTTAAAATTTTAGGATATTTTGTGAAAAGAAAATGATTTTGAAGAAGAAAGGATATTTTCCACAAGAATTCATTTCAAGTGTTTTTATCAAAAATATTTTCCTTCTAAAATGACATTATTTGACATGTTTATGTTTCAAGTATAATGTCTCCATTATTTATATGGTTTTATTCTTATTATGATGAAAAGATATCCATTTTTTTATATGGATTATGTTATGATGGCATGCTGTTTAAGAATCTCATTCTATTACATGGGTTATGCAATGATGTATGATTTATGATTTTATGACACACAAAAGAATGATTTCATTATGAGATGGGTGGGACCTATATCTCCCTCCAATTAATTCGGTAAAGGTTTATATCTCATGATATAGACATGGATGGAATGGTAAGTTAATCCGGTTCAGTGTTATAGGACTGAAACGAGAAGTGAACTCAATTCAGAAAGGGACTTTGTCCACTATGATGGTCTTGGCAGTAATGCCTTGGCTACCATGGAAATCATAACATGTGATGAATGGTTTCCACAATTACATGTTTTAATCCCATTATATTTTATCATGGTTGATGTTCTATTATGATATATGCCTTACGTACTTCCACGATTTATGTCTTTGTTCAAGATTTTGATTTTTAAATTTCATGTTCAAGTTTTTGCTCCCAAATGTTTATGGATTGTTTTACATTATCTATGTTTTCCCTTACTGAGCATTTTAGCTCACCCTTTTTATGTTTTATTTTCCCCAGTAAATAAAGAAAGGTTTTAGGTAAGGAAACAAAAATGGGAAGATCGTTATGGGAGTTGATGAAGATATTTCAACGTGATTAGAAGTTTATATTCCGAGTTTCCAAAGACACTAAACTATTATGGTCCGTGTGTGTCTGTTTTTTTAGGTATTAAGTATTCCGAAAAAGTTATGTAATGTCCATGTACGTCAAACTTCGAGTCTCTACAGTTGGTTTCAGAGGAAAGGTTTAGTCAACCTTTGGAAACTAGGATGCGAGAACTTTAGTGAGATCCCTAGAGATATTTCTAAGGTATGTCTAGGGATGTCCCTAAGGTTAGGTATAAGTATAAGTTATAGTCCTAGAATTATGGTAAAGATCTTAGAATTAAACCTAATATGTTAGATATTGAAGGTAATTCCCCTTTATTATGTTGTTTTCCCTAGCATGATTTTTGCCTCTCTCACTATTCTTTTTGGGTTTTAGATGATGGCTGGAACCCGAAGGAACTGTGTTGGTCAATGAAATGGACAATGCAATGATTGTCCTCCTGAACAAACAAATGTTATGGGATATGGAGTGAAAAATATAATTTCTATACTTACACAAGCTATTAATAATTATGGACTTCCAAATGAGAAGCGAAGGGAACAATATTCTATTGAGTCCTTCATGAGGCAACGCCCACCTTCTTTCAGTGGGTCTTCTAATCCACTTGTTGCTGAACAATGGATCAGTACCACTGAAAAGATATTTTCAATTCTTCAATGTTCTGAACATGATAAATTCATCTTATCAGTATATCATTTGGAAGGTGAAGCTGATCAATGGTGGAATCTTTTCAAGAATACGAGGCCAAGAGATGAAATCGAGACCATGGAATGGGACGAGTTCAAGAACTTATTTTTCAATAAGTACTTCCCTCGTGTTCTTCGAACACATATGGAGAAGAAGTTTCTTATACTAAAGAAAAATGATGATGAATCAGTTGGTATATACGAAAAAAATTTTACAAGGCTTGGAAGGCAGGCATCTGGCTTTATCATCCAACCTGAAAGTAAAGTTGATCGATTCTTTAGTGGATTAAAACCAAATCTTCGAAGGGCATTAGCTATAATAGACTTCAGTAGCTATGAAGAAATTTTGCGTTGTGCTATCAAGGTAGAAATAGAAGTTGGTGTTACATATCCATCTCATGGTTTTGACAAGAAACGAAAGATAGAGTTTAAGGAGAAATCTTAGAATAATGGTGAAAAGAAGATAAATGTTTCCTTATGCTCAAATTGTGGAAATAAGCATGGTGGAGATTGTCTTAAAGGGACTAGAAAATGTTTTAAGTCTGGAAAAGAAGGTCATCGAGCAGCTGAGTGTCGATGTAATGGAAAAAGTGTTTCTAATGATGTGAATAAAGAAAAGACTTCAGAGAACGCACCACCAACACTTCAATGCTTCAAGTGCAAGGAAATGGGGTATTATGCAAATAAATGAGCTAATCCAAGGGTTAGTGATGATCGACATGAGAAACCACTTAAGGCAAAGGACAAAGGGAAGTCACATGTGACCACCATTGGCGATTTTGAATATGAAAATGATGTGGTGGAATGATTAAGTGTTTATGTAATGGGATTCCAAAATAATGTTTTATATAGTATCATGGAATATTGGAATATTTATGTATTGCTCTATTGTGGTTTTAAATAATTTTATGGTATCGGTAACCATGGAAAGTGATAGAGATATTTTTGGAAAAAAGATGATATGCGCATAATGAAGGGATAAAGATAAAAATGAAATGTTTGAAAATATTAATGAGCTCATGATATATATAAGGAAATAGTTATATCATTGTTTGAGGTTTTTGTATGTGAAAAGAGTTAACTTTTGACAGCACTCAGGTTTTCACTAAGATTCAATGGGTATTAATTTTTTAAGAGAATACATGATTAATGCCTTCCAATGTTTGGAATGTGACCAACAAGACATATCTCATGATATATGGGGATCAACGATGGTATTAACATGCTTGTTATATGAAATCTTTGGTAATCGTTTTCACTATAATATGAGATTGGACAACAGTATTTTGGATAAGCCTAAAAATTGGAAAGGATTACGTTGGACCTAAGTTAGTATTGTTTAAGGATAGAACATTTTTCAATATTATTGATGGGATGTTATAGTAATGTAGTTTTAGAAAAAGGAAAACCTACAGGACGAGTGATAACCCATCGCGTTGGACAAGGCTATGGGAATCGAACCCACAACCAAAGTGCGACTGGCCTTTATCTCCTACCATTGGCCTACAGGAAGTACCTGTTTAGTAGAAAATAGTTTTATTATATTAAGTAGTATGATATATGAAGTATAAGTCCATTTTAGGAACCATATATGATTAATCTCACTATATATCGACTTATATATATTTAATAAGTTTTTCTAACCTTTTGTTTGAGATAGATGGAATGAACCGTCATTCTATCACATGATCTGCTAACACTTCACGAATAACAAATTCAACTTCATTTCTTTAAGAGATGAAGTGGAAATTTTTCAAGGCACGAACAACAGTGAGATTGTACCTAAATAAAGTAAGTATTTATTCTAATTCAAATTCTTCAACATTAGGGAAATGATCTTGGAAACCGAAAATGTTGTCCTACTAAAATTATATCCGATGAATCAGATGGTACCCTAGATCATCAAAAATCTATGGCTTTGTGATTGATGGCTTTTTCATAGCCATGTTCTCTACCACTCTCCATCAGAACATTATGGTCAGATTTCCCCTCCATATCCATATTTTCACCTATGTTCTCCTATATGGAATCCCAGTGATGAGTTACGTTGGGTAACCGTTACGTTTCATACTTTAGTTTTTAATGTTAAGTTTTGGTGTTCAATTTTACGATGTGGGTTTCAATTAAAGAAAATTTCAAGTAGAAAACCATGTATAACCCCGATGAATTTCGAGGGAGAAATTAATTTTGAGGGGGATAGAATGTAACAACCCGATATTTTATGATAAGTATTATTTTTAATTGATGTGATGTGTTTTATGCTACAACAATATTATCTTGTGCTATACGCAGCACCATATTAGCTTACAGTATACACAACACTATTCTTAGATTGTGTTACACAGAATTTCAAGTTTGTTTGATAATAGTCATTCTACGCAACATTGAGTGTATATATATATATATATTCAATGTATAAATGAAATATGGTTGGATTCTGTTATACGCAACAACAAAGGAGTCTTTCACTACACACAACCCTATCTTGGCTTACATTACACGCAATCACGACCTTCCTCGATAGCGTGTGTAGTACGCAATACCAAGTTTCACTAAACGAGATATTATTATAATATTATATGATCTAGCCGTTATGAATAGAAATACCCACTTTTTGAAATTTTAAAAATTTTATCATTCAAAATGGACTTCAGTTTTGGATTCGGAATATCGAAATTAGCCTAGGGTGAAATTTTGGTATATTTCTGAAAACTTTCAATTTTTGATGAATTGTGAAAACACTGGGTTACTCTTTAAAAACAGACTTTTTATTTAAATAATAATTAATTTTATTTAAATTTATTTTAGGTAAAATTTGATACATAATACCTATATAAGTTCAATGTAATTCATTGGAGTCATTTATAATAATTTTAGATATATAAAAATTTTATTGAACTTTTGACTTTCTTTTACCCACCTCCTAGGAGAATTTGCAAATTTACATAAAACATAATTTTACCGCTTTTGTGAATATAATTTAAAAAATCCGAGAGACATGGTTGATGTTAGTAAGTAAAATGTGGTTCAATGAGATGAAAATAATTTTTGGTGAATAGTATCTTATTATTTTTTTTTACCACGGTTAAAAGTAAATATGGTAATTAAGGGTAAAAATGATATTATTATTACCCTAACACATGTACTAATTCTATTGGATATGTTTAATGTGACCAAAAACAACATTAGGGATAAAATATTACCCTTTATTCCCACTTGGATTAGATTAGGACATTTATTATTAATTTATTTAAAGAAGGGTTAAAATAGTTAAAATCAATGTTTAATAAGTAACTCATTTTTAATATAGGGCTATACATAAGATAAATTCGACTATAAATATTCATTAGAAATATAAAACGATTTCCTACATAATTTTAATTTATTTGTAATTTTTATACATTAAATTATTTAATTTATTTATGACACAATGATGATGCAGTAATTATATTATTAATGAAATATTGACATAATTGATGTTATAAATACCTAAATAAATGTAATTGGAGACTTATTATGAATTAAAATAATTTTATATGTTAATATGACATGTTATTATTGATTTAATAAACTTTTTTAGAACTAATATTTCTATTATGATTTTCACAAAAATAAATTACCAAATAGTGTCAAAATTGACATAAAATAGTTTTTTTTTAAAAATATTATATTATTAATTGTAATTGTATTCCTAAAAATCTAATTTTCTTCCAAATGAATTAAATAAGGTTTTATATATATTAATAATAAACAACTTGGGGTTCTTTTGGATTTTTATAGTAATTTTATTAACCTTATAGTGTAAGAAAACAAGAAGACACGGTAAAAAAAAATTATTTAACTTAAAGTTCAATCTAAATGACAAGGTTAAAATAGAAACCTAAACTTGTCTAAATTCTATTGGATGATAGGATTTAGACCCATACCCACCTTATCTTAGAACAAACTCAATTTGGAGCTATTAAAAACCGAATATGACTTTATAATAAAATAATAGTTTTAGTTTTTCCTAAGGTGCACCTCTCCTCCCTTATAAAAGGGCACCTCCTCCCTCTCTTACACACACCACTTTGAGGCTTCATGCTCGTCCAAACCCTGAAAAATTATCTTCTCCACTTCCCTAGAAACATCCTAGAGGTCCTGGTCTTCTTCAAAGTCCAATTTTAGTGCCCTAAGAGAAGGTCTCAAAGAGGCACTTCAAAGAAGAGATAATATCCATTACCGATTCTTTCAAATTTATTTCTTCTTCCACTTTTTCTTCTTTAGTTGTTTCATTATGAAGTAATAACATCTGTATCAATCATATAATGATATGTTATTATAAATATTAAACAACCCTATATCACCATCTATCCATCCTACGGAAAATGAAATCACCGCGCATGCGTACGTACGGAATACCGTCTCCATGCTGTGGTGTAATCTATTTTCCACCACCACCTTACTTGAATGGGTATAATGGTGTAAATAATAACTATATATGATTATTATAAAGTGATATTGGTTATGAAATCGTATACATACACTCCAATACAATTCCACGATCATGAGAATGATATCATCCCTCGTGCGTACGTACGGACTACTGTCTCCCCGACGCGATGAGATTCATTCTCCATGTTAACCATTCATGAATGATTATAAAGTATATATAATAAGTAATCATGAACTATATGACATAATAATGATACTGGATTTATTTTTATATATATGTCTGTCATCTACTTAATTTCATTCAATTCAATAAGGAAACGAAAACAGCGTTCATGCGTACGTACGGCCTACCGTCTCCATGAACTGTGTATTTCATTTCATTTAATCGATCTATCATATATATATATATGTATATAATGAAATATATATTATATGTAAATCATTTTTTAAATTCTAGAATTATGTAAATCAGGATATAAGTAATAATATCAAGAACAACAAGTCCAAACACATACGATAAATAAAACGATTTAACCCAAAACTTTGCTTTAACATGGAACTTACAAAAGAACGAGTAATATAATGTCATAAGTGAACCATATATGATATCATAACAATTAATATGATTATGTAATAAGTCAATGAAATTATTTAAATCATTATACAGGAGGTTTGGAAATGTACGAAGCATATCGGACCTAAGGTACGGGATAATTTTGCAAATCTCATTTATATCCGAGATTGCTTATTCGTAAGTATTTACTAGGGTTATATTTATCATCCAGGTCCTAGTTTTATAAAAATGTTTTCATGTATGTCTAAAGTCCTTTTTACCCTTTTTGGACTTTTAACACGTGTTATAGAAGGAATCTTTATTTTGTTTACCATACAAGGAACTTTTTGACTTTTCCAACAAAAGTATGAGGAGATTGTTATTTTCAACTTATACGGCGTGAATGGATTTTTACAGTTTCATAAAGCTTCATTTTCGTGAAGCTTCCTCTACAATATTGCATGATTATTTTCAAAAAAACCCTTTTCTTTTAAAATTTCATGACATTTTTTGAAAAGAAAATGATTTTGAAGAAGAAACGATATTTTCCTCAAGAATTCATTTCAAGTGTTTTTATCAAAACTATTTTCCATCTAAAATGACATTATTTAATATGTTTATGTTTCCAGTATAATTTCTCCATTATTTACAAGGTTTTATTCTTCTTATGATGAAACGATATCCATTTTTTAATATGGATTATGTTATGCTGGCATGATATTTAAGAATCTCATTCTATTAGATGAGTTATGCTATGATGTATGATTTATGATTTTGTGGCACACGAAAGAATGATTTCATTATGAGATGGGTGGGACCTATATCTCCCTCAATGCATTGGGTAAAGATTTATATCTCATGAGATAGACATGGATGGAATGGTAAATTAATCTGGTTTAGTGTTACAGGATTGAAATGAGAAGTGAACTCGATTCAGAAAGGGACTTTGTCCACTAAGATGGTCTTGGCAGTAATGTAACACCCCGAGCTTCCACGATACGCTTCTCATTCAATAATGAAATAGCTTGCATTGTACGCAACTTCGAGTTCTAAAACACCGCGACTAATCAAAGTAGCCGTTATGAATAGTAATACCTTCTTTTTGAAATATTATAAATTTTATATGTCAAAATGGACTTCATTTTTGTATTCGTAATATCGAAATTAGCCTATGTTGAATTTTTGGTATTTTTCTGAGAACTTCTAAAATTTTATAAATAGTGAAAAATACTTAAAGCAACTTTTTTTAATCAAAATAATTTATAGTGATAAATTATAATATTTGATGGTTTTAAAGTATAATTAGAATATATTTTTACCATTTTATCCAATGGTGGTCATTAGAATTAATTTAACATTGAAATTGGACATAAACAATTGCCAATCTTTTGATATAAATTGTTTCTTAAAAACACGCTATTTGTTGTGACAGCGGGAATTAATTATAAAATTAATTAATGCAACTAATATGTTTGGAATTTTTTAAAATAGACATCATTTTTCAATTCGGAATATCAATTATAGCTTAGGGTGAAATTTTGGCCTTATTCTGAAAAACTTCAATTTTTGATGAATAGTGAAACCACTAAGTGGTTGTTAAATAACTGATTTTTCGTTTAAATGAAATATTACCACTTCTGTGATTTTATTTTCAAAAATCCGACATACATGGTTGTCATTAAGAAGTAAAATGTGGTTCAATGGGATAAAAATAATTTTTTTGGTGAATAGTAACTTATTAAGTTCTTAATCGCGATTAGTGGTAATTAGGGTAGTTTAAGGTATAAATAATACTTTAATAATATTAAATGACCTAGACACATGTCCCAACCTCATTGGTTGTGTCATGGCCGACCAAGACAAGCCATGGCCTAACTTGGGGACCCCATGGATCCACTTTTGTTGGGAAATAACATAAATTACTTTTTATTTAATGTTAAAGTGAAAATGACACTAACATAAAGTGTTTTACTAAAACAATTTTTAAGTAGGGTTACACAAGTCCAAATTTTGATTATAAATAGTCATTGGAAAGATACAAAGATTTCCTATATCATAGTATTTTTTTTTATAATTTTTAGACATTAAATAAATTTAATTATTTATGACATAATAATGATGCAGCGATGACATCATTATTTGACGATTTAAATAAAATGGAAAGATAATATAAAATCTATGAACTACACATGGCCAAAACCAATTGGATGAGTGGATTTCGATGCCTTATCACCTTATCCACGAATTCTATCAATGTGGGACCTTTTAAAACCGAAACACATTTTCAAATAATGTAATGTTCCTTTACTTTCCAAAAGTGCCCCTCCTCTCCTCTTATAAAAGGCCCCCACCTCTACCTCATTTCACACACTCTTAAAGCCATTGGCTCGGCCAACCCCTGCCCATTTGCTCTCTCCACATCCCTCTCCTCATCCTAGAGGATTCCCTTTGGGCAGAATCCTTTCAAAGGAAGCCTTTAGGCTCAACTCAAAAGGAGTTACACTTTTTAAGGTAATTCATTCTCTCATGTTCTTTTGTTTTATTTTGCTTCTCCAACCCCCTAAACTCTTTTTATTTACTTCTTTTGTAACAACACCAGTATCTTAAATATACTAGGATGTTGTTATAAGATTTATTTGAGCTACACTTCCACACAACTACATCAAATGGTTAAAGAACATAAGGTTTCCGTGGATGGCGAAATTCTGCCTCCCGAAACGATGATTGTTCAACACTCATTTAACACCTTCAAAGGTGGCCATTATGATGTCACTATTTTTATATATGATATATAATATGTTTATGTTTTCCTTAAGCTTCTGTTTTTTTCATTTTGGGCATACCTTTATGGTTTCCATTATGGGTAAAACACGATATCTTCATTTTAGGAAGCGCGGACTACCGCCCCCTGAAAGTGATTTGATTCGTTAATACCATATGTGGGATGTGTGAAGGATAAAGTTAATGATATTATATATGTTATTATACTGGAATTATAATATACTCTCATATCATTATGATTCCATTCCAGAAAATATGAAATAGAAATGGAAGTAGCGTTCATGCGTACGTACGGCTTACCGTCTCCATGAACGGTGCATTTCATTTCTTACCTCTAAATGTGATGTAATATTATAAATGAATGTATGTACTGGATATATATGACATATATGATATCTACATCATGAATACCATTCTGGATATAATGAACCTTTGACCAAATTAACAACATGTAAGTGTAAGAAGCCTATTTTTGACTTAAGAACCAAATACCGACAAAATGAACATTATTAACTTAAATAATTACATAATGTTCATATCATTGTAATAAGTGATATAATAAGGATAATGAAGTTGAAAATGGTTCTTAATAAGGTATATATTAACTCTAGTTTATTATTCAGGAGGTTAAAGAACGGTTGAGTCAAGTCAGACACGAGGTAAGGGAATTTCTTAACCCAACTTCCATTCTTTGGGTTAATCTCCTACTTTCAAATTATGTCATGATATTATTATGTCCTATTTTGTATTTCTAATTTATTTATGTGTGCCTATAGTGAATACACATAATATATCTATTTTATTTTAAAAATGATCTTTTTAAGGACTTCATCTCAATCCCCTTTCATTGAGGCATATTTGGTTTTATACACAATTTTCTTTTATACGGTGTATAAACCCCTTTGACTTTTACGGTTATTCAAAAGGAATCTTTTTATACAAAGCATTTTGCTAAACGACAAAAGGGAATGTTTTTATTTCCGTACTTATGCGGCGACAACGACTTCTCCGCCGCCGTGACCATTATTTGAGTTTCGGATTCCTCTATAAGCCATCTTTTTTTTAATGAAAAATAAATACAAAGTTTTAACTTTCTTTTATTTTGGTATTGAAAATGGTTTTGAAAGCGTTTTTATTATAACAATGTGTTGTATTGATATCTTGTGATTGAAATGTGGAAATGTGATGTTTCCTTTATACATGTTTTACATGATACGATTATGTTATGGTTTATGATATGTTTAAACCTATTTATATGAGGAATGTATTGGACTTAATAAGTGACGGGTGGAGCCCGCTATAGCTCCTCGATGCATCGGTAGGTCTCATGAGACAACTAGACGTGGAGTTGGCCGAGGCCCTTTCCCAATTTGATTTATGGTTTTGGCCGAGGCCTTAATCATTTTAGACGTCTTGGCCGAGGCCTTGACAAAATGTTTCAGAATGTCCGGCATTATACATTCCCTCATTATGAAAGTGGTTATTGATATTACATGTGATTATTCGACCAGTAGAATATCCATGTGAAGAAGTAAATGGCATTATCTCATTTTACTTTTGCCATATTATGTTGAAGTTCATGTTTAAGAGGCTTTTGTTTTAGTTATACATTGCCTTAAATGTTAATGTTTATTTATGAAAGCTTCCGCATTATTGTTATCCTTACTGAGCATTTGAGCTCACCCCTTTCAATGTTTAAAAATTTTCCAGGTTGTGAAGAAGTATTTTATGACTGACTTGCAAGAATAATCAGTGAAGATATGAGTGTGGACTATGAAGACCATGTTTTTTTGTAGTTTGTTTAATTTTGATGTAATGAAAGACTTATGAATGTATCTAGTGTTTCCAAGGCTACTAAACTAATCGGTCTTTCGAGACTTGATCTTTTGGGATCATGCCAATGTTACGAAGTAATGCACCGGCTCTGGGTAGCTGGGGTCGGGGCGTTACAGTTGGTATCAGAGGCAGTTTAGTACTAACCTTGGAAGCTAGATTTAGATAAACTCTGATTAGAGCACGTAGACCTAAGATGAACTCTGAGGATTAGTATAAAAGAACTTCCTAGAATTTTGGTATTATAGAGATGTTATGACTTTTCCGAGCAATACATCCCTGTCTGGATACGAGCAGGTAGAGGCGGCTCTGGCACAGATGTACCTAGGGGTAAAACCCGAAAACACCGCTTTGAGCTAGACTCGAACGGGAACTGGTGCACGAAAACGGGCCTTGCTGCACTCTTGGTTACGACACTCCCGGGGGATATGCTTAGGATAATTCTCATTTTACTTACAAACCACTATGAAGGGTTATGAGTACATACTTCCTCAAAGAAAACATTTCTTTTTATGATTATGGATTATATCCATAAATAGTTCAATTTATGTAAAGTGTATTACAAGTATGGAATTATGTATTTTGATTCATAAACTAACCTAGTTTATGCCGTTGTATAGAAATGGCGCCCAGTAGAAGGAATGTGAACTCCAGCGGTACGTATGATCCAAAGAGTAAGAAGGATAGTATCTTTCACGGTATTAAGCCAACATTTCGAAGGGAAATAGTCTCCCATGTGTTCTCAACATATGAAGAAATAGTATCATGTGTTAATAGGATAAGTAAAGAATTCTCTGAGTCCTATGTCTTTGAAGCGAAGCAAGAGATGAAAGGGATGGAAGAGAGAATGATGGATAAAGGGATGAGGGGAAAGAAGAATTTTCCAATATGTGGTAATTGTGGGAAGAAACATCATGGAACTTGCCTAAAGGGAATGGGAGTTTGTTATAAGTGTAGAGAAAAAGGACACAAAGTGCATGACTGCAAGGGTAAGAAAATGGTTTCAAATGTACAATGCTTCTTCTGCAAGGATTGGGGACACTACGCAAACCAATGTCCAAATCATCAGAGCATGCCCCAAATGATGTTATTGGATAATAATCAAGTTATGATACTACCACAGATGAGGAGTAATGATTAGAGTTCTTATGTTGTTATTAAAGATTTTTTTTTAATTTGAGTGTTGTATCAATGATGTACTGGTTATAATAATTATGGAGTATATAAGGATTGTACTGCAGTACTATTTCATCAAGGACTTGAGATTGTGTGGAACCAAGAAAAGTGACTCCACAGTAGGTTAAATTTTTGGAAAATATATGGTTGAGAGAAAGATAAACCATAATATGGTTTTGATACTGAGATTGTGATTTTGGAATAAGACGTGATTGATTTGGATAAATTATATTGGATATACTTAACTTCCTTGAAACTGATTGATGTTTTGTATACATTTTTGGATAGAAGGAGTATATCTAGTATTCTATAAGGAATAAGGGATCATGGTAATTCAGTATGTTTAAAAAGAATACATGATGAAGGTGCTCACATGTTGTTACGTGGGATAAAGGATCTTCATTATGTTTACCTTCCTTATAAAATTTGGACTGTGAGTTGGACAGATGTATTTTGGATAACTATTAAGGTTGGAATGGATTAAGTTGAACCATGGATAGTATTGTTTAAGGTTAAAAAATTTATGAAGATTATTTTTGGAATATTATGATACTATAGTTTTAGGAAAAGGACAACCTGCAGGGTGGGGCATAACCCGTCGCGTCGGACAAAGCTGCAGGAATCGAACCCACAATCATAGTGCGACAGGCCTTTATTTCCTACCACTAGCCTACAGGAAGTCCCCGGTTATTACAAAATAATTTTACTAATCTAAATGGTATGTGTTAACATTTGGAACCTTATACAATTAGGATAAGTATAATATTTTTGAGTTCTATTATCTTTTGAGTGAAAGATGAGTTGAAGGTTGAAACTCTAATGTCAAACACATATATATATATATACCTATCTCTTATTCAATGAATAAATTAATTCTTAAACTTTAGTAAAGGGATATTAAAACAAAAAAAATGTGTTATCCTAATAACTTATGTTTTGTTGAACTGATGATATTTTAAATCAACATAGATTGAAGGCTTTGAGGCCCTCAATTTGACAGTTGATTGTGATTGATGACCTCAATCAATCCCTACAAATATTTACGTTTTTCCTCAAATTATATGTCTCTAATTGCCACCAATGTTCTCCTTATCGAGATCATGATTTGGTGGTGACTTTCTTATTTCCATTTCCCTCTTATTAAGACTAAATTCTATTAACCTTATTTCCGATGTGGGTTTTCCACAAAGGTATTTTCTATTTTCAACCTTTTATTTTCCAAGAAAAATTTCAAATTGCGAGGACGCAATTTATTGAAGGAGGGGAGAATGTAACACCCCGAGCTTCCACGATACGCTTCTCATTCAATAATGAAATAGCTTGCATTGTACGCAACTTCGAGTTCTAAAACACCGCGACTAATCAAAGTAGCCGTTATGAATAGTAATACCTTCTTTTTGAAATATTATAAATTTTATATGTCAAAATGGACTTCATTTTTGTATTCGTAATATCGAAATTAGCCTATGTTGAATTTTTGGTATTTTTCTGAGAACTTCTAAAATTTTATAAATAGTGAAAAATACTTAAAACAACTTTTTTTAATCAAAATAATTTATAGTGATAAATTATAATATTTGATGGTTTTAAAGTATAATTAGAATATATTTTTACCATTTTATCCAATGGTGGTCATTAGAATTAATTTAACATTGAAATTGGACATAAACAATTGCCAATCTTTTGATATAAATTGTTTCTTAAAAACACGCTATTTGTTGTGACAGCGGGAATTAATTATAAAATTAATTAATGCAACTAATATGTTTGGAATTTTTTAAAATAGACATCATTTTTCAATTCGGAATATCAATTATAGCTTAGGGTGAAATTTTGGCCTTATTCTGAAAAACTTCAATTTTTGATGAATAGTGAAACCACTAAGTGGTTGTTAAATAACTGATTTTTCGTTTAAATGAAATATTACCACTTCTGTGATTTGATTTTCAAAAATCCGACATACATGGTTGTCATTAAGAAGTAAAATGTGGTTCAATGGGATAAAAATAATTTTTTTGGTGAATAGTAACTTATTAAGTTCTTAATCGCGATTAGTGGTAATTAGGGTAGTTTAAGGTATAAATAATACTTTAATAATATTAAATGACCTAGACACATGTCCCAACCTCATTGGTTGTGTCATGGCCGACCAAGACAAGCCATGGCCTAACTTGGGGACCCCATGGATCCACTTTTGTTGGGAAATAACATAAATTACTTTTTATTTAATGTTAAAGTGAAAATGACACTAACATAAAGTGTTTTACTAAAACAATTTTTAAGTAGGGTTACACAAGTCCAAATTTTGATTATAAATAGTCATTGGAAAGATAAAAATATTTCCTATATCATAGTATTTTTTTTTATAATTTTTAGACATTAAATAAATTTAATTATTTATGACATAATAATGATGCAGCGATGACATCATTATTTGACGATTTAAATAAAATGGAAAGATAATATAAAATCTATGAACTACACATGGCCAAAACCAATTGGATGAGTGGATTTCGATGCCTTATCACCTTATCCACGAATTATATCAATGTGGGACCTTTTAAAACCGAAACACATTTTCAAATAATGTAATGTTCCTTTACTTTCCAAAAGTGCCCCTCCTCTCCTCTTATAAAAGGCCCCCACCTCTACCTCATTTCACACACTCTTCAAGCCATTGGCTCGGCCAACCCCTGCCCATTTGCTCTCTCCACATCCCTCTCCTCATCCTAGAGGATTCCCTTTGGGCAGAATCCTTTCAAAGGAAGCCTTTAGGCTCAACTCAAAAGGAGTTACACTTTTTAAGGTAATTCATTCTCTCATGTTCTTTTGTTTTATTTTGCTTCTCCAACCCCCTAAACTCTTTTTATTTACTTCTTTTGTAACAAAACCAGTATCTTAAATATACTAGGATGTTGTTATAAGATTTATTTGAGCTACACTTCCACACAACTACATCAAATGGTTAAAGAACATAAGGTTTCCGTGGATGGCGAAATTCTGCCTCCCGAAACGATGATTGTTCAACACTCATTTAACACCTTCAAAGGTGGCCATTATGATGTCACTATTTTTATATATGATATATAATATGTTTATGTTTTCCTTAAGCTTCTGTTTTTTTCATTTTGGGCATACCTTTATGGTTTCCATTATGGGTAAAACACGATATCTTCATTTTAGGAAGCGCGGACTACCGCCCCCTGAAAGTGATTTGATTCGTTAATACCATATGTGGGATGTGTGAAGGATAAAGTTAATGATATTATATATGTTATTATACTGGAATTATAATATACTCTCATATCATTATTATTCCATTCCAGAAAATATGAAATAGAAATGGAAGTAGCGTTCATGCGTACGTACGGCTTACCGTCTCCATGAACGGTGCATTTCATTTCTTACCTCTAAATGTGATGTAATATTATAAATGAATGTATGTACTGGATATATATGACATATATGATATCTACATCATGAATACCATTCTGGATATAATGAACCTTTGACCAAATTAACAACATGTAAGTGTAAGAAGCCTATTTTTGACTTAAGAACCAAATACCGACAAAATGAACATTATTAACTTAAATAATTACATAATGTTCATATCATTGTAATAAGTGATATAATAAGGATAATGAAGTTGAAAATGGTTCTTAATAAGGTATATATTAACTCTAGTTTATTATTCAGGAGGTTAAAGAACGGTTGAGTCAAGTCAGACACGAGGTAAGGGAATTTCTTAACCCAACTTCCATTCTTTGGGTTAATCTCCTACTTTCAAATTATGTCATGATATTATTATGTCCTATTTTGTATTTCTACTTTATTTATGTGTGCCTATAGTGAATACACATAATATATCTATTTTATTTTAAAAATGATCTTTTTAAGGACTTCATCTCAATCCCCTTTCATTGAGGCATATTTGGTTTTATACACAATTTTCTTTTATACGGTGTATAAACCCCTTTGACTTTTACGGTTATTCAAAAGGAATCTTTTTATACAAAGCATTTTGCTAAACGACAAAAGGGAATGTTTTTATTTCCGTACTTATGCGGGGACAACGACTTCTCCGCCGCCGTGACCATTATTTGAGTTTCGGATTCCTCTATAAGCCATCTTTTTTTTAATGAAAAATAAATACAAAGTTTTAACTTTCTTTTATTTTGGTATTGAAAATGGTTTTGAAAGCGTTTTTATTATAACAATGTGTTGTATTGATATCTTGTGATTGAAATGTGGAAATGTGATGTTTCCTTTATACATGTTTTACATGATACGATTATGTTATGGTTTATGATATGTTTAAACCTATTTATATGAGGAATGTATTGGACTTAATAAGTGACGGGTGGAGCCCGCTATAGCTCCTCGATGCATCGGTAGGTCTCATGAGACAACTAGACGTGGAATTGGCCGAGGCCCTTTCCCAATTTGATTTATGGTTTTGGCCGAGGCCTTAATCATTTTAGACGTCTTGGCCGAGGCCTTGACAAAATGTTTCAGAATGTCCGGCATTATACATTCCCTCATTATGAAAGTGGTTATTGATATTACATGTGATTATTCGACGAGTAGAATATCCATGTGAAGAAGTAAATGGCATTATCTCATTTTACTTTTGCCATATTATGTTGAAGTTCATGTTTAAGAGGCTTTTGTTTTAGTTATACATTGCCTTAAATGTTAATGTTTATTTATGAAAGCTTCCGCATTATTGTTATCCTTACTGAGCATTTGAGCTCACCCCTTTCAATGTTTAAAAATTTTCCAGGTTGTGAAGAAGTATTTTATGACTGACTTGCAAGAATAATCAGTGAAGATATGAGTGTGGACTATGAAGACCATGTTTTTTTGTAGTTTGTTTAATTTTGATGTAATGAAAGACTTATGAATGTATCTAGTGTTTCCAAGGCTACTAAACTAATCGGTCTTTCGAGACTTGATCTTTTGGGATCATGCCAATGTTACGAAGTAATGCACCGGCTCTGGGTAGCTGGGGTCGGGGCGTTACAAGTAATGTCTTGGCTACCATGGAAATAATAACATGTGATGAATGATTTCCACAATTACATGTGTTAATCCCATTATATCTTATCATGGTTGATGTTCTATTATGATATATGCCTTAGGTACTTCCACGATTTATGTCTTTGCTCAAGATTTTGATGTTTAAATTTCATGTTCATGTTTTTGCTTCCAAATGTTTATGGATTGTTTTACATTATCTATGTTTGCCCTTATTGAGCATTTGAGCTCACAATTTTTATGTTTTATTTGACCCAAGAAATAAAGAAATGATTTAGGTAAGGAAACAAAAAGGGGAAGATCGTTATGGGAGTTTTTGAAGATATTTCAACGTGATTAGATGTTTACATTCCGAGATTCCAAAGACACTAAACTATTACGGTCCATGTGTGACTGTTTTTGTTATGTATTAAGTATTCCTCAAAAGTAATGTAATGTCCATGTACGTCAAACTTTGGGTCTCTACATTGTATTCAATTAAAAATATGAAATAAAAGATGAATTTCAAATTTTATTCCATTTCCATAATTTTTATAGTTCATTTCAACTATAATATTAACATATCCCTTATATTAATTACATAATTTATATTTTCATGTTCTATTTTGCTAAAGATATTTTTTATTATTTTTAGAAAAATGGATTTTTTTTTGAAAAACCAATTATTAAATTAATATTATGAACATTTTTATATCCCAAAATATAAATCATGTTTTATTATATATTGGTAAATTTAAAAATATTATTTTTCATATCATTAATTTTTTATTAAAAATTTAAAATAATTTGTTTATTATTCAGTTCAAAAACATAATCTTATTTCTCTTTTAATGGTTTTTCCATTTTAAAGAAAATAATTTTTTGTTATTTTTTGATCCTTAAATTTGGATATATTTTCTGAATATAATTATTATAGAGATAATTATTATAATAAAAATTATTACCATAAAACATAAGAGGTATAAGAGTAATTACAAGAACATGAAGAATCAACTTCTATACATGCCATGATAAAATTCATTAGGAACATAAAAAATTCATCACATAATTAATATGTTTAATGATTTCTATTTTAACCATTCTATTTATAATCATTTAATGATATATTTCATTTAATTTTCCATTAAACATATCTGTTTCGTGTATATTTTTTCTTGATATAAACATATTTTTTTGAAGAAAAATATGGTAACATCCACTTATTAGTTTTTCCTTTTGAAACTTTTAGATATTATATTTATTTTCATGAATGTTTTTACCTTCTGATAATTTTGAGAAATATCGATGTATATTTTGGGTACATCACCTTTAATCTAATTTAAGGATGTTTTCTGTTTAGATTATATGACCATATATTCCTTTATTTGTTATATCTTCTCATAGTGATCTCATGAGTGAGGAGAGATCAAATAATCAACTTCCTCAACATGTTCTTCATAACATTATCATCATCGATCATGATGACATTTTGTCCTCCATTTCATGGAAAAATTAAATTGATTTTATTGAATAAGGATTATATAAAAAATTCAACATAATCCTTTCAACCATTCAAAATGATAGTTAATCATGTAATAATATTAATACTTCAATTAATTAGGTGTATTCAAAAAATTTAAATGACATCTCTATACATATATATTCTAATAAATTTAATTTTTCGCATTCCTTCTTATGTTAGATTTATTATTTTCCAAAATCAATTATTTATTTTTCATTTATAAATAAGATTAAATTATTTTTTATATAGACCCATTATTTTTATAAATATTTATTTATAATTTTTTAAGAATATTTATTACAATACACAAAACAATTCTTTGGGAACATAACAATTTTGTGACTTACAAGACATAAAAACATATTAACATATTCATAAGACATCTATGTATTCACTCACTATATTGATTCATAATAGGAATTATTCTTAAACATGTCATACATTATATTTTTCTACATAACAATTGGAAAAGAATGAAATGAAAATTTTGATCTCAAATGCTCATTTATGGTAATTAGGGGATATACATTATAATAGAATGAGAATAAGTGTATGAGGACAATATCATAAGGGTTTTAATCCATATTATTAATATTAAAGTTCAAAATCACGATTCATTGAATAATGATTGGTTGTTCATAAGATGTGAATCATAACAGAATCAAAGATCATAAACAATGGGAGAACATCATTGGAATAAGACATTAATTTTTTCCACACAGAAAAGCATATAAAATCATTTCCATTTTATTCTAGGGTATTTCTAAAAACCCAAATAGTACCAAATGTCCCTCACTTAACCATTTTCAATCCAGGATAAATCCATATATTACTAAACCTCTTCACTCCACCTTCCATCCATGTTTTACTAAAACAGATTCACTACACATTCTTGGAATTTATTCCTGAATCAGTTTTACTCCTCATTCTAGACCAATTTTATTGAACTGGGTTACCTCCCCATTATAAGCATATAACATACCCATGTTCACTTACTATAATATTCTTATCAATCGCATTTTATATAAGTATTTATATAATGCATTGGAGTTGGATATAGATCACATATATCACACAATGAAACTCATACAAATTTTTGCATGATGATAATAAAACATTCATCATATCAAACCCATTGAAAATAAATGAGTTTCAAAAAATATCATCATATAATAAACCATTGAAAATAAACTTGTTTTATTATAATTATTGTATAACTTATGAAAATTAATCATGTTTCCTAACAATCTTATCAGGGTATAACCTATTGAATAGAAATGGGTTTTAGAAACTTCATTCCATAATTAATATAATCCAATCAGAGTAAGAATAAGAATGCTATGTTTCAATTATATCATTATAATTAATAGGTTACATCAATATATGTATTGATATATGAAATATTATTTAAATCATTTAAAAATTTTGATGAGGTAAAAATCATTTTGGCTTTGAATATCTTTTTTTAGAAAAAAGAAAACCTTTTCAAAAAAATCATTTCATTATGAAATATTTTATTGATATTATATTAATTTCAAAATTATTATAGAAAATGATTTATTCCAATAGAACAAAGAAAATATGTAATGGATTCTATAAAACTAAAGAGAAATCAGGATAGTAGAAAATATTTTTCATGTTAGGCATGTTAAAAGAAATGATACAATTTTTTTAAAATCCAATCTATCATTTTTTAATACCACTTTTATATTACATTTAAATATTTTTTTTAATTCACACATGGTTTAATATTTATTTTCAAAATAAATAAAATGAGAAATAATCATTTATAAACACATTTTTAGGGAAATTAGTTTTGGAAGAAATCAAATTTCTATCGGAAGTGGTAAATAAAGTCAAATTTTCATAATTTTTTTTTATTACTAATTCAATTTAACAAAAATGGAAACATCCTACCATAAATTGAATATAAAATGAATAAATAGCGGATAATGCCATTAATGATAATTTCTTGAGACGTGTATCATTTGATTTCACCATATGATAATTTTTCATAAATAACCCAAATATACTACGATACTATAACATAAAACTCTTTCCACTATGGTAACATTGAATCACTGGCCTCAAGAAGAAATAACATAAAATTAAACATTATATATTCTTATTATGTATAACATAATGATATTACATGTCATAGGTACTATATATACACTTATATAATGAATATCGGTGCGCAACATAATGTATATACCAATAAAAGAAAATTGAGATAAATATCTATTACTGATTCATTAACATTGGAATTCGAAACTCCCAGAAAGATAGATACTAAATTTTTCATGAAAAAATTAATTTTTTCAGATAAATAATAATAGTATACATTTATAATATATATATATATATACATCACATATATAAAATAGGTAGAAAATATGGAATGTGTCTTACTGATGTAAAAAGTTTGATATAAATCCAATTACCTTAAGTCCTAATATCATTAATACTAATTCAAATATACTTTTTAAAAATACTATATTCGTTATAAATATATTTAAGAACCATATTCAAATATATCATACAATATATGATTATCCTGTGACCTTTTATTACTAATTTATTTTGATTAAAATTTTACTGTTATGTATCGGGGAATACCAACTTTTTTAATAAATGTTTTCATTTGTTATATTTTTGGAAATTTATATTGAAAATGGTTCCATAATCTTAGTAATTATAACAATTATATAAATATCCTATAAATTATTTGTATATTTATTTTTAGTAATCAATATAATTTTGTTATAGGAAATAAAATCCACAGTTCACGGAGATGGTTGGCCGTTCATAACCATGAATATTATTTTTCATTTTAGTGTTAAAAAGAAAGAATGAGAAGAATATTATATATATTATCATTACAGAATCATGGATATTTCATATATATATCAAAATTTTTTATTAAACCATATCATTAATACATTCCATGTATAGCATGAATGAATTAAATCACATTATGATGTGGTAATTAGTTGTACATAATAACGACATTATCATATTCCCGAAAAAAGTAAAAAATGATGTTATGTGTGATAAAACAATTCCAAAATATTTATAAAATAAAAAATATAATATTTATAGTATATAAAAAATATATCCATCATCATGAACATCTATGGGATTAGTTAATTGGAAAACAAATGTAATCTGTTAGGGATGAGGGAATATGTAATATAGGAGAGTGATAATTTTGAAACCCATTTGATAGATGTGTAAATAAATCCATATCATTACAATAACATAATAAAATATTAGTTTATTTTATATATTGTGGGTATCATATTATTATGATATATTTATAATTTAATATGGGGGATAATGATATAAAATAAAGATGCTCTCTATAGAACATTTCCTCATTTTCAGGTATTCTCATTAAGATTTTCCTAAATCCTTCTAGTAAATGTTTTTTTTAAAATAAGGATTCTTGGATGAGGGGAGAATAATTGGAAAGTTATTTGGAAAGTAATTTTCTAATCCAAATATTTTGGAAGGTGTTAATAAAGGACTAGATTGAGTTCTCATTATAGTTGAGGAAGAGTTTTATATTTCTCAAATACAAAAATGTATTCACTATGAGGAGGTATCCCTTACCTATTATGCTTAAAAAATTGAAAAAATAACTGAGGTTATTATAGGTGTGGTCAAAAATATTAAAAAAAATTGTTATTCTGTTATTCATTTGTTATTATGTTTACTAAGTTTTAGGCTTTTTGTTTTTATCATAGTATCTTGTATCATTTTATTTACCTAGATAAATTAAACATAAAAAATAATACTAAAAAGAGTTTTATTATATATTATATAACCACTAATTTTAAACATGTTATTAAAAATTTTCAACAAATATTCTTTGAGTGTGAGAAATTTATTTTAGTATGGATACATATAATTTCCAATACACAGTTTTACATTTACCATGGTAATTAAATATAGTTGTTTTAAGTAATAGTTATTGGGTGAAATTAATATTTAAGTATTACATAATATATATTTTTATAATTAAAAATATGGAATCTATTTTTCAGACTTCTACTGAATTAAGTGACTGAATTTAACATAAAATCAGTCTCTATGAGTTGATGAGAAATTAGGGTTTTAAAGTAAAAATATTTAAAGGTTTAAAAAATTATATCAATTTCAATATGAAATTTTTTATAATGAATTATATTGTAATTATAGAATTATAGATAAAATATATACACTTTAATTCCAATTAACAATATAAAATTACATTTTTATCAGTTTAATTGAAAATAATTTCAATAATTAATGTTCTGTATATTTCATTATCCATCAAAAAATTAAACATTCATAAAATACCCAAAAATGTACTTAATATAGGTTTGATATTGTAATTTTATAAAAAATTGTTACTTTAGAAAATCTATTTTATGGAACTAGAATTTTTATTCAAAATAAGTGTTTCATAAAAAGGTAGAAATATGACTTTTTAAATTATAAGAGTGTTTTAAATGTAAAATTGGATTGGTAAGAATTTATTTCCTATAAAAATATAATGTTAATTTAAAATATATGATTCAATTTATATATTAGATATATTTCATTAAAATCATTCACCATTAGTGATTTCGGTAATTTATTGAAATGAAACACGAAATTTCACATAAAAAGATTTTGGATAGGGATTTCATTTTATTTTAAAATGGTTTTTATATTTAGTTATTAATAATTAGTGATAAATGATTTAATTTTATATAAATTTGTGAAAAATATTTTTATAATATTTTTTCTTATTATTATCATTCGTTCTAAAGGTTAAGTGAAAACTATCATATTAAATAATAAAATTTTAATAATATGTCACATTTAATTTAAAATCAATTTTATGTGTATCGAAAGATAATCATGATGTTTTCTATAATGCAAGGCATTCAAATTTTACATGAAAATAATGATAAAAAATGTGTTGCATGTAAATAATTTTTTTGAAATGATTCATCTATTTTATAAAAATCAAAAAGCATAAAGGTGTTAAATTCTAAAAAAACATAAATTTAATATCTCTATTGAATTCATCTCGTTCATTAAAGGTTTAACATTTCAAAATTACATCATAGAAACCCATTTATGACAAATTAATAACAAACATCCTTTAAAAAATTTAAATATGAAAACATAATTTTTTCCCAATTTAAATACTAACCAGGTTACTGCATATGATAATGTGGGTGGGAAATAAAGACATATAGATGGAATGAAAGCATAATGAATTATAGAGAGTGATATAGATCACTGATTATGTGAAAGTGGGTCATACATAGAATCTTAATGACTAAAAAACCATAAAACAATGTGGTGAAAAAACATTCAGTGATATCCATAATAATTATGATAATGAGACTACATTTTATATCTTCATTATTTTCTAAATTTTGAATATTTTTCAAGAGAAGATATACTCACTTTATTTCAATCAATTTCATTGGAATAATATCATCAATCAGTTTTGTCTTCATAATTTTCCACATCATTACACAATCTAAGAAATAAATGTTATTTTCTTGTTCCTAATGCAATAATGGTTCATTTGATCCACCGATATAGTGATAATTCATTCTGTGTATGTTTAGCTACTATCATAAAAAACAAGTTATCACAGGTTATCCAATATGAATGAAATAATAAATTAATCTCTAAAGTCTCATTAAATGTTTAATATAAGACATTCTAGTAATGGTTAATCTTACCACACATATTTAAGGATTAAAAATTAAATCTTCATAATTGTGGTCATTAAATTTTAAAAATTATTTTCTCATTAAACCCCAAGATAACATAAAGCATCTATTAACTGACTTATAACAAACTTTTGAAAATTGTCATCTCATATTCTATTTAAACATGGTAATAACATTAATTTTCATAAAACCATAATGAAAACATTTATTCTTACTCATTACTTGAATAAAAACATAGTAATAAATATATTATATATATATATAGTAAATTATTAAACAATATCAATGGAAACCTAAATCACTTTTCCAAAAATCCATATTCCATTCCTCTATCATGATTATTACCAAATTTACAATATCCATAAAAAATATATCCTTATCCCAAATCATTATCTCAACATCATGAAAAAATTAAGGGTTATCTTTCACATAATAAATTATTTCCCATGAATATCACCATTCCATTATATCTCAATTCTAATTCATCAACATCATTAATCAGATCCTTTCAAATTCTTAATAGAATTATGATACTAAAAAATACTTATATATTCCATAATTATTGAATTCCAATACATAAATAAATATATTATTCAGCATCCTCTTTATTCTAATGATTATGCTTCATCATCTCATTAAATAATAATTCATTCCTTCCCTATGTCATTTGAAGACTCGTCATCATAAATAGTATAACGATTACTCATACCACCATACTGATTATCATCTAGACCTTTCCCCATATGAAATTAATTTAAATAATATATACACTATATACATTATAAATAGTCAACAATCATGGATTTAATTTGGAGACCAATATCCCAACTCACTTTTTTATCTAAAATATTCATTTTTTCTTTTATAATAACTTTTTATACTTTTTCATAGTCAAACCATTTTTTTCTTCAAAGACACCCGCTTTGGGGTTTCATCGCACTTTTTAAACACATATAAAAACAAATAATCATTCATCCATGGTCGCCAATACCCAAAATCCTTGTTATCTCATTGTTTATCATCTTTTGAAATTCATATATTTTTTAATTTTAACTATTTTTAATCAAGTTCTGTGAAAATGGATTGGGCATAATCACAATATCATCCACACTGGTCATCATTCCATTTAAATTCTTATCATAAAATATTAAATCTAATTCAATGTAAACAATGTTCCTTATGGATACTATTATTGAGTAAAACTCGAAAGCATATTGTAAGAAACAATAATCATAGATGAAAACCACAAAATCATGAAATAAATCACTTAAATGATGTATAAATAATGAATCATGTTTTATTCCATAAAACCATAGGTTTAACCTTGGTCATTCATAGAAATCATCTACTTAAATCATTATCGATGGATTATAATAATATTGAATTTTTCATTATAATATCCTTTGGGAGTTTCAAATTGCGTGTTTAGAATGTCCCATTGGCATGCACCACTTCCTGATTGGGTCTAGCTCAATATAGTGATTTTGGTACAGTTACCCCTATTTGCAAATGATCAAGAACCACATACGCTTTTAATTTCCAAAAACTAATGTAATTTATTAGAAACCACTCACTCTAACCTTTAAAAATTTTACAAGACATTTTTCTATTTATTGTCTCATCCTTGGAATTTTTCGTAGATAAATCCATAGAAATGTATTTAGAAATATCCCTATGGGTCCCACTCATGTTTTCTCATAATTTTTTCTAATGTTTAAATAAACAATTCCTCTAAACCCAACTATTGAGACAATTGATCTTTATATATATATATATATTACATTAATTGTTATGAATATTCATTACAATACACAAACACATTACAGAGGACAATAATGCATTAGTGCCATTAGAAACAAGAAAATAAATACATTGCTCCATAAGTCAGATATTTCATCTCCCATTATATCCTTAAATAATAGAATTATTCATTGAATTATCATTCATAATACACCTCTTCTAATCCTATAGAAAGATGATATTTGAAATGTGTGAGCTTAGATTCATTGTAAGGGTAAACCGGGGAGATATCCAGGCATAACAATAGTATATTACAATGAGAACATGAGAAGAAAAATTAAAAACCATACCCTACTTATCAAATATAAAATTCCTTATTTAATAAATACATGTTTTTATGTTTATAAGACATGAATCATATGGGAATCAAGGAACACGATTCAAAAGAGCATACCATTGGAATAATGCATTGATTTTGGGGGGAAATTATCATAAAAATTCATCCCCATGTTATTCAGGGTTCACCATCTTCCCCAACATTATAGACAAAGTCTATCATAGAATTAGGTTAACACCCTAGTCATGCCATTTTATAATGAACCAAGTTGAGTCCCCATACCAATCCAATAATACTAAAAAACTTTCACAACCCATTCTAAAACCTATCATACTAAACCTAGTTTACTCCCTATTATGACTTTGTTTTTTAAAATAGGGTTCACTTCTTATTCTATTTCCATTATTCTAAACCAAGATCAATTCTAATTTTAGGAATATCATTTTCAAGATATATAAATCATTATCGAATGCATTGGTGGTAAATATAGGTCCCACTCCTCCCATAATGAAACTCATATAAATGTGTTTCACAATATAATAAACCATTAATCACATCAGTACCCCTGAAAAGAATGGGTTTTCTTAATATTTTCATCATATCACAACCCAGAGAAAACCGAAATGTTTCATAATAATCATATCATAACCCATGGAATAAATAGTGGGTTAAAAAAGAATCATATCACAGCATAACTTGTGGTAGAGAAATGAGTTTAAATAAAATGACACCATATTAAGAATAAACAATTATGATAAATATTAATAATGAAATAATTTTATAATATCTATATTAAGAGATATTTAAATAAATGGAATTAGTATTATATGGAAAATAATTTTTATAATTTAAAATATTTCTGATAAAAAATCGGTATGGTCTTCATAAACAATTTTTAAAAAAACCTAACATATTTTAAAAAATCATTTCATTTTTAAATAATTTATTTAATGTTTTTAAATATCCAAAATATTAAAAAATAATTTTTTACGGAAAATTTAATAGATTTAATGGATTTATTAAAATTAGGTAGTGGTCATGAGGGTTGTAAAAACAATGCACTCAGTGCATGTTAAAAAAATTCATCTTGTCACATTTTCTACAAAAGAAAAGGGGAATTGTTTTTAAAATCAACATAATGATTCCCATAATTTGATTGTAAGAATCAATAAATGAGTAATTTTATATTTTATAAATAAAATTCTTCAAATAAATAGAATTTAAATTGATATTTAAAAAACATAATTTTGGATGAAAACATATTTCTATCCAAAGTTATAACTAATGTTGTATTTTCTTAAAAACAACTTCTTTTTAATGTCGAGTAAAAAATATTGAAAAATTTGTTCATTACATTAATATATTAGAAATTAAAATTGTATAATAATTCCAATTAAAAGAGTTTAGAGGTTGTTCATATGATTTTAATATTATAGGCTTTATCATAAACAATTTATATAGACATTGAGATTGTAAAATAAATCTATTAAAACCTTGGTAACCTTGAATCATAATATCCATGAAGGAATAAAAAATGACTTTTTTTTATTATGATTAATAAATTCAAAATATTAAATGTCAAAAGAGCTTTTTATATACCTCGTGAAAGTATATTGGTTCATAATATAACATACCTCTCCAACAAATCATATTGAGACAAAAAACCCTTACAGATTTGTTTAAATTAGAACTGTAAATTTAAAGAAAGAGATATAATTAAATGGATAGGAAAAACAAAAAATATTTCTGAATATTAACCATAAAAAACAATCTTGGACAGTATATAAAATAAATAAAATAAATTTTAAGAGAATATGATTTGTTTCTCAGAGAAGAAAAAACTTTGACACAAATCCCCACACATAAAGTATTCAAATCCACCAAACATGTTCAAAACTCCTTCATAATAAATATTAATGTATCATATATCTAATTAATATAAATATTCATATATATATATATATACATATTTTTTAATATTTTATTTTTTTATGTTAATTTATTTCCTATTTATTAACAATATCAGGATAAAGTAATGTTTCATGTAATAACTTATTTTTTTGCATATATGTTTTTATTTGTATTATTTTTTGTCATATATAATTTTTCATGGTTATAAAACCACTATAATTATAAACATGAAATAAATATCATCTATATTATGTATATATTTATTTATAGTAATCTAAAAAATTTACTAATACAAATGAAATATAACGTTAATGGGGACGGTAGGACATACATACAAATGATCACTATTTTGTTTCATTGAATGAATGAAACATTAATGATTTATATTATAGTGACAAAATAATTTTTTTTTTCATAAATATCAAAACAATTTCAAAACCTGATGTTAATACATAAAATATATTGCATTAATGAATAACATCACTTCACGAAGTGGTTGTCCACCATATATATGAACAACATTATCGTATCCCCACAAAGTGAATTTCATGAAGGTAGGTGTGTGTTTAAAAATTATAGAGTAATAATATCTCAAATATATAATTAATAAGATATATAAAATGTAAATATATCATTATTAATTTTCTTGATATGTGGTAGTGTAAAAACGCACAACATTGATTCGTAAGTAGGTAGTCCTCCGAACACAAGAAAGATGATATCATATCCCATTTTTTGAAATGCGGTTTATTGCAGGTCATCACTTTAACATAAAAATATATTTCTATGAGGAATATTATTATATTATTATATAATAAAAATATAATGATAATTGAATAAGGTCGAAAATGAAATGAAATTAATATTATTTTCGAAAAATATTACCTCTTCTTCAAGAATTATAATTATGTTTTGACTAAATCATTACTATGATGTTTTTATACCCAAAATAAGGATTCTAGGATGACTAGATAGAATTTTTTTATTTATTATTTTGATATTATTCAATAAAAATATAATTTATGTTTTAAAAATGGGAGGTAATTGGGTTCCCTTTTATAGTTGATAAGGAGTGGCATTTTTTAAAATAGCCAAAAAGTTTCATTATTGGGATGTCTCCCTTACCACATATTCATCAAAAATTAAATAATAATGACTTTGAGGGTATATTTTGTCTAGAAACACCTCATACACACAATATTAATCACATTTTATATAATTTATCTTTATAATTTATGTTGAATCAATTTTTCCATTTTTCTTTTGACAATGGTTAATTTAATCATTTAATTAATCGCTCAAATGTTTCCATTATTAATACATCAAAAAAGAGTTTTATCATATAATTTTTCCCTAATGATTCTAAATAGTAAATAATATGTTTTAATAAAACTTTAAGTTTAGTAAAAATTATATTTTTGTAAACACAAGTAATGTCCAAAACCCTATTTTAACTATAATTGTTTAATTAATTACAATGTGTTTCAATAATAAATATGGTAAAAACATAATTTGACCATATAATATAATAAAAATTATATTGATTCAAAATATCAAATATATTATTCCAAATTAAACACATATAATTGGTATAATTTAATTTTAAAAATATTCCCACAAACATAACAAGAATGTCGAGTTTTAATGTTTAAATATACAAATGTTCTCTAAAATTTTAAATCCAATTTCAAAATGTTCTTGATTAAAATGATTGAAATTATATTAATATATATATAATTAATATAATAATACTTCAAAATCACTTTAAAATTAAATTTAACACTTTTAATAATTTACTAGAAAGATTATTTTTAATTAAAATACAATATTATTCAATATTATTAAAAAAAGAAAATTTAAAAATAAATCCCAAAGACACCCATAATATAATTTTTATTATCCTATTTTATAAATTATTTTTTTATTATAAAATTATTTGTGTACAATTGAAAAAAAGTTCAAATAAATGTTATATAAATAGGTTGAAAATTGATTTTTAGAAAACATATTACTTTTATCCATAAAATTGATTTATTCTTAAATATTGTCGTGAAGATATATAATATGAATGTAAAATAGTTGATTCGATATTTAATATATATATATCATAAATATCATTTCCCAAAAGTGATATGGTAAATTTATTTATATAAAACACAATTGTGATCATAAAAATATATTTTTTGTAAAGACAATTTCTTTTAATTTTCAAAACTGTATTATTCTCATTTTAAATTTTTTTGTCACCAAATAAATCAGTTTATATACATTTAAAAAAATATTTTCATAATTTAGTTTATATTATTCAAAATCTTCTTTACCATATTTTTTTTGAAATAATCATATTATGTATTAAGATTTTAATAATATGTCACATTTAATTTAATCTCAATATTACATGTAATGAAAGAAATGCATGGTGTTTCATGTATTGTAAGAAAAAATAAATGACTCGTGTAACTACAAATAAACATAGTATTGATTACAATGGTATATATTTAAAATATGAAATTAATTAAAAAAAAATTAAAAAATCACATTGGTTTACAATATTTGTATAAACCATAATGTAAGGAAATAATTGCTTCCCCATTCAATTCAAATGAATACATATCATATAAATTCCATATATCTTATTTTTGATTAGTATGATTGAAATCTTGAATATTTATCCTAAAAATGGAATAAAAAATAGATCTATTATATGAATACATGTTCATTTTCCAATTATAGTTAGAATTACCATACAAAAGTAGCAGGACCCAAACACTGTCATTTGCGAGCACCGTGAGATTTTGAAAAACCCATTTATAAAAATAAATCATTGAAAATTAATAATTGTTTTGAAGGAAAATTTGTTTTTCAATTATTTTTAGAAGAAATATATCTTATTTTTAAACAATTCATGTTCCCTATAATACATAATATAGTACAGATTTAGGAAAGTAAGAATAAGGGAGTGAATTTCCATTTAACACATATAGAATAATTAATATCATAAGATAAAAACTTATTACAAAAGTATTACATATAATTAAATTATTTTGGTGATATTAAATAGAATAATTAAAGTAAATTAATTAATGTATAATGTGAAGTAGAATAATAATAAATGAATATAAAAGAATTCATATATAAGAAATACCAATTAATAACACAAATGATTTAGATAATTTCTTGATTATGAAAATTATTAATTGGATTAATGATAGTGATGAATAAATATATATGTTTAAATAAAATAAGGTAATTTTTTGGAAAGGATGTTTTGAACAAGCTCTTTTAGATCCACTATATCTATATCTTCAATATTATATGGTTTTTATTTATTTTTCCCACAGATTTAACTGTTTCCATGAGACTAAAACTGAATTTATTTATATATTATAACATTATATTTTATTCATATTGGTCATACAATTTTAACATGTTTAGATAGAATCCTAAATTAAACATTGTTCTTTTACTTTTAGAATTTATGGGAAAAATACTTATGTCCCACGCATTAAAAGTTCTAGGCCATGATATATAAGAAGAAAAGGAAGGGAGAGGATATAAAGAAGTAATATTTTATAATAATTGTATTCATTCTCCCAAAATAAAAATATGAAATACTAGATGATAATTTGAAAAAAATAGAGTGAATAAAATATTTACAATAGGATTACACTAATGACATGATGAGTGATTACATGGGGAATAATATGAAAATGATGATCATTACATGTAGGCCTTATTAGTTTGGTTATAAGGTTATACAATTTATTTCCAAGAACTCAATTAATCTATTTATTTTATTCATAATTTTTGAGGAATTATATACTTGATATAGGGATTTAATAAGCTATAATGAGACTATTTGTCATAAAAATTTTACTCCAAAAAAATATAGACTATATCCTCTTTTATCGTAGTATACATCATTAAATTATATGGATATTCATTATGGAGTTATTATTACACATATGGAATGAATTATTTTATTATCACTTAGAAGGTTCTGTGGATATAATTGTAGATATGAATATCTCTCAAGATGTTACATGGAGTAATTATACAAATGAGATATATAGTGTAGATATTTACCTTATTCTGTTTCCCTTGTTATGTTTATAGAATCTAATATTTGAATATGGAATGGTAATGAGATATTTTTCATCAATATCATATATGAATGTGGATCAAAAAATTTAGTGGCATCGTAATTGACATTGTTCCACAATTCCTACTCATGATCATATTGTGGCATTTGGTAGGCTGTTTTTTCCATGGGAAGGATATGTCATTTAAAGGACTTTTATTTATCTTTGAACATCATTCCATGCGGTTCAACAACTCTATGAAGCATTATTTAAGTATTATTGACACATATACTAAATATATAACATGATTACATTAAATCTGACAATCATTGACATAAATTACATCATTAGACACATAAGTGATGGTTTGAGATATTTATTCCCCCACAATTCTCATTTAATAGTTATTTTGATCACTGGAAAATTGAAATATTTTTGATTTTTTCCATACATGATGATATTTCCATCTTTTATCATTATAATAAAGAAACTTATGTTATAAAATATCATATAATTATATTTATAAAATGTATATGTGACAGTCATTAGTTTTTTCATCAACCCATTGTGAAAGAGAATATAGATAGATTAAAGTTTATGATGACTAATTTTTCTTCTTTTAAATAATGTTTTATTATGTGATCCCATTTTGATGGTAAAAACTCTTCTATCATATATTTAAATATCATTTAAGATATTTTCGTCCTTTTACATGTGTTAAAACTAACCAAAATCATGTATGCAAGGATTTCAACAGTTAGATTCTCATTACGCAACCTGAAAAAGATAAGATGCCTTCTCATTACTCCATATTTGATTTAATAAGAGTTTTTTATTTTATTCCAAATTTATAGTATTGAGAAACAATGTTTGATAGTGTTTTGGGTTTATTAATCCTCCAAAAGGTTTCCAGTGGATGATCAAAAGTGATATACAATATTATCATCTCTTTATGATATTTCCTATATTGTATTAATTGAATATCACCAGTAATCAAACTAAATTCATATTATCTATTTAGCATAGGTAGTAAAAATTTATACCCTCACTCCAAGGATTGAATTGCATATATACTATAGAAGAAACATATTCTATAAAAGATGAATCAACATAATTAATAATATTAACCATCAAAAGAATTTAATTGGTCTTCCATTTTATTTCATATCCACCAGTTTTATTCGATGTATTTATACATCGAATTAACATTAATTATATTCGATTTTCTATTATTAATATCCTATAAATATTTCTCCTTATATGCCACATTGAAATTTAAATTTTCTACAACACTATTTCTGAAAATATGGGATGTATTCTCTTTGTTTGGATAAATTACAACGTTCTAATTCCCTTCAATAATAATTTTAAAATTTTTTATTTCAATTATATGTGTCCAAAACAATATGTTTTGGTACTATATGATAATAAAAAATATACTGATTTTTATTAATATCACTCTAAACATACACATAATTAAAACCAATATTTTTTAAAAATTAAATTTGAACTCTACCTCTTGGAATTATTTGAAATATTTTACAGAATTAACCACCATAGGCTCATGAGTCTCAATGTTCCCATTCATAAAAATTATATTCCCCTTGGAAATATGAAGAATATTTTATCACAGTTCAATAAAAAAATTTGATAACACAAATTCTATGACCAAATCATTATCATGTCAATAACATCAATAGAATTAGATTCATTAAGTAGTTTCGTTAATAATAGATTATACTTTTTTCAATTATTTACTTACACTCTCAATATTTATATTGTATTTCATGAAATATAATAGATATAAACCCAATTATTACTTCTTTATTATCTCTATATCACTTCTACCATCAACTTCCCTAATGGGATTAATATACAATTTTGATTTTAGTCATTTTGGCATGAGGCCCATAATTATTTGAATCATCATCATATCATCCACTTTTCCAGTGAAACTATATATCAAATTATTTTGATATAAATTCCCTTGTACATAATGGTTTTCCAATTCCATTATCAAGAAAAAATATTTTCAACCATTTCAACCTATAACGACCTAGGCATCTCACAAATTGATATTACATCATTTCAAATGAATATTTAGTACATTATAAAAATTAATGTCTAATGAATATAAAAATTTTATATCTTTGAAAACATGGTAACAAGATATTATATCTGGGAGATTGATCTTAAACATCTATAATAATGATCTTAACCCTTAATACATCCACCTAAAATCACTCTCCATAACCTCTAAAAAGAAACATAAGAAAGGGGTGAGCTCAAAAGATTAGTAAGTGTAAAAAAATAGATATGTAAGAATAATAATAAGGATATGTTTATGAGAACGGGATCATAATAATAGAATAACAAAACCTTCATTAAATAGATCATATACATTAAACAAGGAATAAATATCAGAAGGTATCGAGGGGTGAACCTTAAAGAAACAAATAAAATAATCCATGAAAACATGTCTTATTAATAAGGTATAGAATTATGGCAGACACAATGGAATATATATTGATTTCTATTGTGGTCAATGAATTTATTTTGAGACCATATTTGTGGAAATTGGTTTTACTAAACCAGGGAAAAATCCTATTCCAGCCCTGTATTACTTAACGGAGTTCACCCCTCATTCTATCCGTCTATTACAGAACTGAGATCACCTCTCGTTTCAGCAGTGTATTCATTACCAATGTTCATTTCTCATTCTCTCCCTACAATACAGAAATATGTTCATTTCTCCTTCAATAAATATATTTCTCTTCGGAAATAAGTCTTTACCAAATTAATTTGTTGGGGATGTAGGAGCCACCCATCTCATAGTGAAATAATACATACATGTGCCACAAAATAATAAACAATCATATAATAACCCATGAAATGAAATGTGTATAATAATAATATAAACATATAATAACCCATGGAAGAAAATACAGTTTTCATAAAAATTTCATCTAAATCATTACCCATGAAATAGAAACAGATTTTATAAAAAAATAACCCATGAAAGAGAAACAGATTTCATTCAAATATAGCACATGAATGTGGAAATAATTTATAAACATATAACTTGTGAAATGGAAAACCCACTTTATAATAATACAATCCATGAAAGGATAAATTATTCATAAACGTATAACCTATGATCAATAAATATATTTCATAAATATATAACCTATAAATGGGAAACAAATTTCATAAACATAGAAGTAGTGAAAGAGAAACAGAATTCATAAACGTTTAACCTATGAAAGGGAAATGGGTTTTCTAAACACAATGACATCAATCATAAAATATTAATAAAATGATAATCAATGTAACAAATTATATCATTTCCTAAAAAGGTATGTATAACATCAGCTGATGTCATCATAGATGGAAAATAAATTTGAAATATTTTTCAAAAAAACATCATTGGGAAAATATCATTTCTTCATTGAGAATTGATTTTTAATTAATAAATTCATTTGAATATCATTTTATTTTAAAATACAATGAAAATAGATAAATAATATATACAATGTGTTTGAAAAATATTTACATTGAAAAAATATAAAATAAGATTCAAAACATTTTAAAAACCATTATCATTCAAAACACATTGAAAACTTATAAAGAAATATTGGAAATGTTTTGAAAACAATTTTGTTTGAAATAATTTCAAAAATTATATCTGAGGCTCAAGATTATTTTCTATACCTTTTTCCATGAAAACAGATTAAAGATGCTAGAAAACATTTTAAAAACAACTTTAATTGAAAACTTATAAAAGAATAATCAACACTTTGTAAAACGCATTTCATCAAAAATATCTCTGAAAAAATGATTCTTATGAAATAACAATTAAAAATAAAAATAATTCGTCAAAGGATTGATGGTGGATAAATCCATATGTGTTGTATGATGTTAAAAGAAAATTCATTTTACATGATTAAAAGGTTAGACAAATTCCTTATTTGGATGGTGATTAGAATTTTATTTTGATAACCTCGGGGAAAGAAAATAATGGTAAAAATTTATTGTCACGATCATATGACAATACTATAATATTCTTGGAAACCATTTTTGGAAGACATGGTTTTATGTGAAGGAATATTTCATTTCAAATAGAAGTAAATGTTAAGAATTCTTAAAAACACTTTCATAACTATATTACGTAACAAATACTCGAATAAATCATACCAATATATGAATAAATTATTAATAACCATTGGAGATAAAAATTAATCAATGATATTGACATATGGATCACAATATTTCATCAAACAATGCATAAATATAAACTATATTGAAAAAGTATAAGATCAACTCAACAAACTCTTATAATGTGGAATCTTGGGATCATAACCTCCATGTATGAATATGAATTTGAATGAAGATTTTAATATGATGAAAAATATAAATATTAATTTTATTTACTATAAAATGGATATATATACCCCTGGATGATAATTTTAGTTCATAATAAATCATTAGTCTCAATGAAGGAAAATTAAGAGGAAACTATTTCACCCAATTGGAATCTTTTTAAACTTATAACCCATGAAAGAATAATCATAAAATGGATATATAAATACCCATAAATTTAATTGAAATATACATGGAATAAAATCATTGTAAGTATAAACCCCACACAAAAGGAATGAATGGCTAACATATAATGTATCTCATTAAAATAAAAAGTGTGATAAAATCCCCTTACCTTATGTCTTAACTCTCACGATACTCATTAGAACAACCTGTATGATAAATATCAATTTATTATAATTGGTTTTAATGATAATATTATTTTAAATAGTAACATATATGGTTTTATTATGATCATATATTACTTTCATGTTAACCATCATATATTATGGTTTAATTTTGGGCAATGTTCTCTTCATTATACACATGTGTCTTAATTTGTTAAATATTTATCTTTATATATCATGATTTATAGAATAGAAAAAATGATATAAATATCATTTATATATATTATATATTTATTATAATAATATATATAATATATAATTATGAAATGGAAAACACTTTTCATGGAGTAGTTACGTCGTAGGTACACATTAACGTTATTTCTGTTTAATTATCTCGTTGAAAGAAAACACTATAAATTGCAAATACGTATATTCATATATATATCATTATTATAATACCCTTATTGTATCATATATTTTATATATATTAACTAAAAATATCCTAAATACAATCTATGTAGTGTATGAATGAATTATATCACTTTGAGAGTGCGGTAGTCCACACATCCTCAAATGAAATTATTGTATTTCCACAAAATCAAATGTAAAAAGATATGTTTCATAAAAATAAACACAAAAACATGAATACATAATAAAAATAATATATTACTTGTATAAATAATGTGTCCATCATAATTTCCACCTAGATATACAATAAGTAAAACTTGATAAATCATCATTTTTTAAGGCGGTAGTTTGTCACACACATAAACAGTTTGTTCGTTACATGTTATATGGAGTTATGTGAAAGTTTATGATTAATCCATGGAATAAAAACATCCTAGTACATTTACTATAATTTTTTCATTATAAAATAATATAATAAAGTGATTGTATTAGTGGAGAAGGAAAATATATGGAAGGACCTTGAGAAAAGGTGTTACCTCTTAATCAGGTACATCCTTTTGGTTTTTCAGAAAAAGACTCCTTGGAAGACATTCTGACCAAAAGGAGGATTCATGGAGGAATAAACTGATTTTATGAATTATAGTGGGATTATAATGGACTTACCTAATAGGTTTTTTAGGATTGAATAAGAGGGATAGGATGTGTCCTTTTATAGGGAAGGACAAATATCCACAAGGAAATTTTCCAAATATATTAGGTGTACAGATGTTCTTAACATACAAATGTAACAAAAAACAAAGAGTAAATAAATAATGGAAGATTTATGGGATATATATATCAATAAAATATGGTTTTATAAAGTTTATAGGTAATTTGGACTCCTAATATTAGTCTTATTCCCTAATTATGAATAATCTGACCTCAATCACTATGACAAATTTTAATCACTTTTAGTAATATTTATTGTCAACAATAAAGATGATAATACTATACTATAAATATTAGAATTATTAATATTTAAATATATGTTTTTGTGAATTCAATTCACAGAAGCCAAAAAAATGCGATTATTTCTTATCCCATAGACGAGACGATATTACATGTTTTTAAGGTTGAACGATATTCAAAAGTTTATTATGTATTTTCTTCAATTTCAAGGATTAAAAAATTATAATAACAAAAGTTATATTAATATATTTATAATTTATCTAATGTATCCTTAAATAAAATTTAAAATATAATTTAACAGTCATAATTATTTAAACAAAACATACTTTTTAATTAAAAATGGGTATTTTCATTATTCATCAAAAAATAATGCTTCTCATAAAAATCATAATAAATCACCCAATGCTTATTTTGGCATTCAAAATTCATAAATTTAGATTATATTATCAAATTAAACTTGAATTTGTGTCTAAAATTAATATTATTTTTTTAATATAAAGACATGAAGTGTAATACATTGTGTTTTTAAACATATAAGGGCTACCCAAAAATAATATCTTTCATTACCAATATTTTTTAATTCTATAAAATAAATATAAAAAATGTGTTGAATGTTTTTAATTAAATTCATATCAATAATTTTAATAGCTAGGTTATGATTATATCATTTAAAAAAAATATAATAATATTGTTATTAGTAGAAACACGATCATTCATGTAGCATACACCATGTCCTTGTTGTAGGTTGTACAATCCTTGTAGATATTGTAAATAGCAGAAGACATATTAGGGTTTCATGTATAAGGATCCAATTCACTTACACATGAAATAAATGTTTGACATTGTTTTTAAATATATATATATATATAGAACTATTTCTACTGTCATATAAAATGGAAAATATCAAAAAGATAAATTATTTTGAAAAAATAACAAAATCCAATGGTGGTACATTATAAGACCATTAAAATGATTCTCTCACTCAAAATTCCCCAGGGATATCACAGGATTAATACTTGAAATATTAATTCATAGAAACCCACATCATAAAACTGAATAGTAAAACTTCCCTTAAAAAGGGAAAGTTGGAACCATAACAGTTACCCCATGTAACTCATAACATGATTCCCACATAGGAGAACATAAGTGGGAAGTAAAGATATAGACATAGATAGGGGAATATCTCCATTAGGTTCTGATGGAGATATATAGAGAGCATGTTCGAGAGACATTTAACCATCATAATACTGTAAATATATTATTACCTAAATGACCATCTGGTCCATCATAAACAAATGTACTGGGATAACATTTTATTTATAAATATTTTTCCAAAAGGTGAATAATACTCATTAAAAGATATATTTTCATGATATCCGGACAATGTAAATATTTATTGTTTGTCGATCCACATCACTACATTATCTAATAAGGAAGGATATTTTTTCATTCCTAAAGTACTAGAAGACCATGAGTTACATGATATTCCATCCCGTTATTTATCATCAAATAGAAATTAGTTTTAATAGGCTATCCAATATGAATGAATCCCCATATGGAGAGAAAAGACTATAATCATATAGACCTCATCTAATGTTTAAAATAAAATTTCCATGAATGATTAACCTAATGACCCTTCTAAAGGATTATAATCCAAAACCATATAAAGAAGGTCAGGAAATAATATTTACATTGATCCCATATATATCACAATGTAACTATTTGATGTGAAATTCCATAATTGGGAATACCATCAACATATACTCTCATTAAAATTTTTAATAACTTTAATTATCAAAAACCTATTTTGAAAACATGAATTCTTATTTATTCCAAAAATTACTAAATAGATTCAATAAATCCAAGAAGCTCTAAAAATTATCCATGATAATGTGAACTACTATTCAACATGTCCTTAATTAGTTCACATGTAATCAGTAAAATCCAAGTTACTTATTCATAACAACATTTTCTTGACATAAAAAAGTATTATGGTTTACATTCAAATTGCCAAAATGTCATATTTTTATTAAATCACTCCACCATTCCATATAAAACATTTTAAATGGACTTGTAAATACATAGTCTAAAAATTAGAAGAAAAATAGTAGTATATTTCATCATTCGTATAAGAAAATTATTTATTCCCAACACATAATAACATTGATTATTCTACTTCATCATTATATTATTTACTAGGATAAATAATCCAATTATATAATACATCTTTCCTACCACATTTCATCTGTAGTCTCTTCATCATTAGCAATGTAACCATTTCTCTCACAATATTGCTAATTCCATTAAGGATCTTTCATTTTGGGAAAGTTTGTTCCTAATGACCATTTGTTTCACACTCAAAATATTTAACCATAGATTATTTATTATAGAGGCCAATATTATCATCCATTTCCTTAACCAAACAAATTATTTTTTCCTTGTAGTCAATTGATTTATGTTCTTCTTATCCATAGTCAAAACATCTTCTATCTCCACTAAGAAACTCACTTTGGTTATTATTTCAAAATTATGGAAATAAAAAAAATTCCTCTTTCTTATATTGTCTCCATTATCCATACTCTCTATGAAATCATTATTTCTCTACCTTTGTGAGTCTAAGAGTTGGTTATCGTACCCATTTTTAATCATGTTCTATGAAAAATGATTCGTCATGATCACATTACTTTTCACTCTGGTGATCATATCACTTGACTAATAATAATCAAATCAGCCATCAAATTCAACATTAAACTAGTTTCTTTAGGGTCCCTCTATTAACTAAAACTAGAATCATAGTGTGATAATTAAATATCATAGAAAAAAAAGGTAATCGAAAGAATTAATTATAGCTTGTCTAAATATGGACACCTTCATTAATACATGAATCTTTATGATCAATATAAGTTATTCAAAATAATATATTATTTAAATCCTCTATGATGGTTAATGAAGAGTTTGTGAGTTTCCAAAGCACATCCCCTATGAATGTCAAACTATGTGTGCAGTATGGCTCATTGTCGTGTACTTGATTACCTCAAGTCAAGCCTAAAACATCTGGATGGAGTTGTTACTCTAGGATACATCTTTTCTAGAGTCACATACACTTTTATTATATAGACTTGGATTTATTTCTAGGAAGGCACTCAATCTACCCTTTACCAAAATCCATGACATTTTCATAATTGTTAAGTCATATTTATACTTATCATTAAATACATCCCTATACATATCATTAAGAATATACATAGGGTAATCTCTAACTAATTATCATAATAATTTCATAAGGATGACTGAAAATATGTTTTGATACAAACTATTCTGTTCTAGATTATAAATTCATTGAAATTACATCATTTTATATGAATATAAAGTATGTTACAAAAATAAATGGACAAGGAACATAATAGAGTTTTTTCATTACAACATTGAAAAAAATAATTTATCCATGTGAATGTTCTTCAATATCTCCCTTAAAGATATCTTCCTATAGTACTTATACCAAAATTCATTTTTAATAAAATGGGAAAGGAAACAAAAGAAAGGGATGAGCTCAAATGCGTAATAAGGGTAGACAAGGGTGATATGGAAGCATAATCATATGAATAAGGGATTAAAGATGTGAGCATGATAATAAAAGATCATACACCACATGTCAAACATTATATACATATATCTTGGCTTAAATATTGTCAGTTAATAATGAATGAATCATTTGTAAATAGAGAACATGATCCATGAAAGCATATCATAGAAATAAAATAGGGAATTTTTTTTGATACATAAGAATTTATAATTAATACCTTAGATGTCATGGAATTGATATCGATACCATCTTAGTGGAAAAGTTTCATTATTTAACCAACCTCACACCATGTTCTAGCCCAGTATTACTGAACCGATTTCTCCCCTCCTTGAAGATCTATATTACTGAACCATGCTCACCCCTCATTCCAACCCTGTATTACTAAATTGATTTCATTTCCTATTCCATCCCTATAATACTGAACCAAATTCATTTCACATTCCATCCATATCTATCTTATTAGATATACATCTTTACCGAATTCATTGTAGGGTGAAATATATCACACCCATATAATAGATGAATCATACATACATGTTACAAAATATCCCAAAAAATCATATCATATCCCATGAAATCAAATGAGTATCATAAACATGTAAACATATAATAACCAATGAAAAAAAGATACGATATTCATAATAATTTCACCTAAATCATAACCCATTAATGATTTAAAAATATCACAAACATATAACCCATGAAAGATAAATGAGTCTTGTAAACATATAACTCGGGAAAGAGAAAATAATTTCATAAGAATATAACCATGGAATAGAAACAGATTTTATAAACATATAACTTATGATAGGGAAATGAATTTCATAAATCTATAACTTGTGAAAGAGAAACTGATTTCATAAATATATATTCCATGAAACAGAAATGGTTTCGATAAAGACAATGAATTTTTTCATAACCCATTCATAGTTTTATTTTGAATGGAACTTTTAGACCATTTCCTACAAGGGGAAGTCTAACATCAACAGATGTCATCTAAGGTGGAAAATAATTTTGAAATATCATTAAAAAAAATTCATTAGTGAAATAAGATATCTTCCTTAAAATGGAAATTTATTTATTAAAACCATTGGAAGATAATTTTATGACAAATTCCCTTCAAAACATATATAAAAGTATTGAAATCATTATGAAATTATTTTTTCATTAAGTATTTATAAAATAAGCTTCAAAAATATTAAAAACCCAAATATTTGAAAAGAATTTGAAATATTATATATAAATATAGAAATTTTTTTGAATCCCATTTCTTTGGAAATACAATGATATTATATAATTTATGTGTGAAATTATTTCGGAAACCATTTTCCTTGTAACCTTATTAAATGATCAAGAAAACATTTTGAAAACAATATTCAATGAAAAAATATAGAAGATGTTTTGAAGAATTTTGAAAACCAATTCATTAGAAATATATTTTAAAAAAATATCTAAAAAATCATCCTTTAATAAATAAAATAAAGCATTAAAGGATTGACAACAAATAAATTCTTACCTGTCTTACATGGTAAAAAAACAGTCCATTTTTGTGACAAATGGCTAGAAAAATGCCATGATCTGGAATAGTTGAAAATATTTTTTGTAAAACATTACAAAACGAAAAAAATGTTAAATTTTTTTAATGATCATTTGGTAATAGTATAACATTATTGGTAACCTTTCTTAGAAAATAAGTTTTTAAAATAATAGAGATTTATAACTGATGAGATGGTAAAGTTGTCCTTTCTTAAAAACAAATTCTTAACACTATTATATATCAAAGAGTTTAATAAATTGTACCAATATATGAATAAATAATTAATAAATTTATTAAATGAAAATTAATGCATGTTCTTTTGAGACAAATAATAATATTCAGTCAAAGGAAGCATAAACATAAACAATCCTGAAAATCAACAAGATTGACTTAATGAACTCTTATAACATAGTAACATGGTATCATACTCACTAAATAAGAACGAGAAATTGAATGAAGCTTATAATATCATGGAAATAATTAAATTCGATATATAACATATAAAATGGATGCATATAAACCTCAAAGTGAATTTAGGTCCGTAACAAAGCATGAGTCTCAATGAAAGAAAATTGAGACAAAACCATTTCATTGATTTACAATAATTTTAATCTTACAACCCATGAAATAATGATTATAAATTGTATATATGAATACCTATAAATTTATGTATATGATACATCTAATAAAATCATGTTATTTAAATACATCACAAAAATGTAAATATTAGAAAACATATAATTTATCTCATGGAGATAAAAACTAATTTAAAATCCTATTACGTGATGTCTTGTCGGTCAACGTACTCGTTCAAACCAAACGTATAATAAATATAAAATTTATATAAATATTTTTCAGAAATATGTTATCATATAAAATAATATATATTGTTTAATTATAATCTTATATGAAACATTTGTTAACAATCCAATATTAAGGTTTCAGATCGGTTAGTATTCTCTTTATTGTTCACATGAGTCTTACATTGTTATATGTTTGGTCCTATAACTTATATCACGATTTTCATAATGTAAAACATGATATAAATATCATATATATTTTATATATATGTATTATAATAATCTTTATCATATATAAGTATGAAATGGAATACACAATTCAAAGAGATGGAAGGTGGTATATACGCATAAACGTTATTTCTGTTTAATTATCATGTTGAAGGAAAGAATAGTAAAAGAGATATATATATATATATCATTACTATAGTAGCTTTATGATATCATATATATCATATATATTTACCAATATGTTCCATAATAATATCCATGTTGTGTATGAATGAATCATATCTCTTTGAGAAGGTAGTAGTCTAAACATCCTCAAATGAAATTATCATATTAACAAAAAATGGAAGGTAATAAAGATATGTATTGCAAAAAGTAATAAAGATGCTAAAAGAAAAAATAAATATAATATATGGAATATATAAATGTATTTTACATCTTAATTTCCATTATGATAGGCAATAATAAAAATAGAACAATTATCATTTTATATGGTGGTAGTTCATTGTACACATAAAGAGTATGTTCATTACGCAATAAATGGAGGTTTTTTAAGTGTAGGTAGAATACATAGCATAAAAACAAAATATTATATTGGAGATACTTTTTTGTTATTAAATAATGGAATAAATTTATTTTAGTGGGTAGAAGGAAAATGAAAAAATGAGTTAGAGAGAGGGTGTTACCTCTTAGTCGGGTAACTACATTTGTATTGTGCCAAAAAGTTATCCTGGAAGACTTTCTTCCAAAAAATAAGATCCAAGAAGGAATTGAGGTATGTTGGGAATTATATTGGGAATATAATCTCTCAACCTATAAGATTTTATAGGCGTGATGAAGAGGAAGGGGTGGTGGCCTTTTATAGGAAAGGAACCTGACTCACTAGAGATTTTGTAAAACAATTTAGGAGTACGATTGTTATTACCTAAAAAAGGAATAATCAACCAAAATAATTCAATACTAGAGGATTAATGGACCAAATATATCTATAAACAAGGTTTTTTAAAGTTTGATAAGGAATTTGGTCCCCTAACATTAATCGTTAGTCCCTAATGAATCATAATTTGACATTAACCATTGTTATTAATTTCAATCAGTTTTACTAATCTTTTTGGTCAAAAATAAACATGATATTATTAGAATATAAATATTATACTAATTAAAATGATTTATGATTTTTTCATTAAATTATATTCATATAATTGGTAAAATTTATATTAATTATAATCCCATATATGATACGAAGTTACTTGTTTTGAATGGATAATGAACTTCAAATATTTATTGTATTTTTATATTCAATTTCAAGGTAAAATTGATTTTAATGACCTTCATAGTTTTAAAAGATTTATAATCAATCTAATATTAAAATAAATTATAATTTAAAATATAGTTTCACATTAATAATTATTTAAATGAAAAGTCATTCATTAACTAAAAAAATTATTTTCACTATTCATAAAAAAATTTCTCAAAAATATCCCAAACATTAAATGTAATTTAATTTTAGAATACTAAATTCAAAAATGAAGTAAATTTTATTAAATTAAATAAATATATGTTTCTAAAATTAATTTTATTATATTTCATAGTAGTACATGATTTGTAGTTCATCATATTTTTAAACATATAAGGACTTTACTAAAAATTATATCTTTCACTGTCAATATGTTTTATTTATATAAAAATAATCATATAAAATATTTTTAAAGTGGTTATTAATATTTATATAACTATGTTTAATATCTATTTTATAATTATGTAATTTATAAAAATATAATAAAATGATGCTTCATAGAAAATCGTTGTTTCATTTAATGTACATGAAGTCTTTGTTGTCGGTAGAACAAACCAAGTCGGTATTAAGTGCAACACAATCCACGTATATATTGTTTGTAGTGAAATCCATGTTTCTTTTATGTGAATATATTGTATTAATTAGTTTTTTAATATATATATTTATATATATATATATTTAACAATTTCAAGTGTCACATGAAATGAAAAATAATAAAAATATAAATTAATTTACAATAAAATAATTCTGAAAATCATGTGGTTTTACAGAACCACTAGCCAGATTATTTATTAATGATGATCATTATGGTTGATCGTATGATCATTATTTTTTTCTTCTCAAGTAAACAAATTTAAAATTTTACAATCACAATATAATTGGAACACATAAAATGATTTTTACCAATTTACGAACAATTTATATCATAATTTATTTTGAAAAAATTAAAATTAATTAATTTAAATTACCATCATCTGCATTTTCATAATTTTCAATCAAATGATATGTATTAGGTTCTGAATACACAAAAAACTTAAATATTTCAATAGAAACTTTTTAATATAATTTTTATTCCTTCTTATGGACAAAAAAACCTGATCAAACTTCATATCAATACATTTTAGGGTTACAAATTTTCCACTTATCCAACCATTGAACATCAAGAGAACAAATATTCACATTTATCCTTTATAAGATAATTAACTTCAATTTCACTATCATTGTAGAATCCTAAAAATATACTCTCAAATTTTACATCAAGATCCAAATATCATTTGGACAAATGTCTAACTCATCCACTAACTCATATACAAATATTTGAATATCCTAAAAATGAACAAGAAATTCTAGTATTCCTATATCCACAAATTATTTTTTACCATAATGAATATTGTAATGTTTCTAATAATTTTCTATCACTATATTTTACCTATTACTCATGAAAAAGTTCCATATGAGAGGGATAAAATAAATACATTTGGATCTCTATATCAATTTCGTTGTTATTATTTAAATTGTAATTGTTTGTTTTATAAAACATTAATAATATAAAAAAATTACTATAATATAAAGAATTTAAAATAAATTAGATACGATATATCGAACTATTATCTCTTTCCATGGATGAAATACCTTCTTATATTTAATTGGAACACCATTTATTTTCAATGATATTCATTCATTCAATAGAAATAATAAATTTTAATATGTTATAAATTAAAAAATATATCATTCCATTTGGAATACCATTAACTAGTACTATAAATATTTTCATGAAAATATTTCTGAAATAATGAACTAATGTATTATTCCCACTCTAATGAAACCTCTCAGGCCCACATGAAATTTTATAGCTACTAACAACTATTTAACTAACACTGACAAAGAAAAAACAAAATATTAATGTGATTATTATTGTCACTAGATTATTCACATATCCAATGATTTGACACCAACTATGATGAGAGAGAGATAGAAGTAGAATATATAAAACAAAAGAGATTTTATAGTTTATACATGCCAATTTTATTGATTATCTAATCCTCGGTGTCTAATAATTCTGATCCTATTATCGATTTGCATATCACATTATCTATAAGGGAAAAAATCACATAGAAGGATCTTCATGAACACGATGTTTGAAATGAATCCGAAAACGGATAAAAATATATTCAAATATTTTCTTATCATCAATAGGTTACTCATTATATTATATCTTGTTTTTAGAATTTTTTCTACACAATTATATCAAATTACTTTTTGGGATTCGTGCTATATTTTTAGTCTAATATCATAGTTTTTAATAATGTATTCAACATAATATAATATCCTAAATTTAAAAACCATACACGAATGATGTTGTGGTAGAATATGTTTCAATATGATCATTAGATATTAAATCATTGTGATATCTCAAAATTTCAAAATTTTATAATTCCAATATATTATTGAGATATTAACAATGGAATTTATTCCATCTTGGAATGAAAATCATGAATATTTTGGGGAATTTTTCTCTATTTGGCCATACTATGACATAAATATTCCATTATTTTACACATATGAGTATAATTTTTTTATAGCGGGGTACTATATCTTATGTAATGATACACTTTCACAATATAGAAAAAACAACATAGAAACAACAACAACTATTTTATAAATAATATAACCCAAAAAAATAAACCACCAACATCCTCATAATAAATCCATCAAGAAATTATTATACATTATATTTTTATTCTTTATTTTGAGTAATGCCAAAATGATTAAATATTTTTTTTGTAGTGTGAAACTCTTCACATTTTATTTATTCTCATATAAAAAATTAATCATTCATTTTATTCTAAATTATCACCAAGTTACATCTAAATCCTCCCTAATCATGTAATAAAAAATTTAACAAGAACACATCATCAAATAAATTAATAAATCTTCCCATGAAACAAATCATAACATGCACCTAATATGAATGTATTGTAAAAAATACACAGTTATAATGAATTCTGTTTATGATATTTATCAATGTCTCAATGAAAGGATCAATATTATTTTTACCATGTCTCAATTTACAATTCTAAAAACATCCACTTTATCAATTAACTTAAAAATATATCATTAATCTCCAAAGGACGGTCAATATCCTCTTATATCAGCGATCTGTTATATCAATATGAAAATTAAAATTAATACTAAGACACCATGGAACCCTATTGGATAAAAGTGGAGGTTAAAATATAACAAAGGTCCACCTTCAATTCAATTCACCTTTTTTTTACCAAATACACTAAAGGGTATTTAATGGTATTAACAAAAAAAATTAACGATATCGCCCATTTATATAAGGTGTTGAAGTCCCAAAAATAAGTCTAGTTAGATAACATTATCTATGTGGACTACCACTAAGTTACTGCTGATATAAAATATTGTACTACTGTAAAGGCCCATATTTTCCACGTATTTTTTTAAATTATATGGAATTATTACAGGTATGTGAAAATTGAAGGCACATAATTCAGAGGCCCAGAGTGCCTGTTATTTATATAAAATATTTGTTTAGGTACATTTAGTGAACTTGTGAGTGTTATTTTATAAATTTTGAACTAATGTTCTGATTAAATATATTAGGGAATTGTTGAATTTGAAACACTGGGATTCACTTTAGGGAGAATTTAATGTGACCATAGTAGGTCTGGAGAAATTTTTTTGTTTTGTGACTTTTTTAAATAAATAAAATAAAATAACATTATTATTTTATTTTCATTCATATCCTCGAATGGAAAAATGGAGTGTGGGACCCGTGATTTGTCAATCCATTTAATTGCTAGAACCTTCATTACTATGTAATAGTATCATTGGAGAATTGGGAAGCTTCCTAATTAATGAGACCCCATTAATTCCCAACAACATTAAAAACTCTCACCCTCCCCTATTTATATAGAGGTTGGGGGGTATCAGCACAACTTCAGCAAGAAAAGAAGTGCTCAAGGAATATCGAGATGTCAAACCCATAGATAACGGAGCCAATTCCGGTGAGTGGTGATGAGTGACAGCAAACCTCGAACAAAAGGATAACATGGAATCGACATTGTTAGATGCCTGTGGCATTAAAAATCACCAATAAAACTTTAGGAACGGATTTTCTCCAATGGGTTTACATGGTAAGGGTTTTATTTTTGATTAATTCATGTTTATTCCTTGAACCCCTTAATCTTCCCTCATGATTACAAGCTAACATGGAGGGCGCGAGCCTAACAAACATTCCACATACCCTCCAAAACATTGTTTACCCCATGCATTCTCCATGGATGATATTCAGTGTTGTAGTACCAGAGTCCAATGATGGTGGGGACCTAGGTGGTGGCCATAACACTGGCCATCTGTAAGGGAAAAGGCGACACACCCACACAACCGGATGAACCATCCACCACTTATCAGTTGCGGTGATCGGAAGAGGCATTAGGCACACCGGCTGGACGTGAAGGGGGAGGGCAGTGCGACGTGTACACCACCAAAGGTCTTGTTCCACGACCCATCAGTAGTGGCAGATCAGAAGGTGGCCAACGCGTCGGCCAATGGTAGCTGGTAGAGCGGTGCACCGTCACGCTCCTCCGGAGATTGCAGTTGGCACACTGGCCAGCCACAAAAGGCAAGGGTGACGTGACCAGTGTGCCGCTGGTGGAGCCGCAGCTCCGATGCCATAGTGGCAGGATCCGCTGATGTCCTGCAGGTGACGTGGCTGCATCGATAGGAGCTACCTCCCAGTCTTTCGAATGGAAGGGTGTCTCACCCCATCAATGCTATCTCGGTCAGACCGTGATCCCCGCGGTCCGCACTCCACATCGGTCCAAACCACATGCCACCATGGGCCAAGCTGCGCTCCACCTTAGAATGGACCGATCCCCACCATGGGTTGGGCTGCGCACCACCTCAGACAAGACCGCTCCATGACTCAGGCCAGGTCGCGGTCCTCCTCGGGTCGGACCGCACCCCACCTTAGGTTAGGCCATGCTTGACCACAGGCATGGCCGCACCATCTTGAGCCAGGGTGCGTGAGCCCAACGGGCCACCCCCTTGCTGGCCGGGCTACGCCCCATTGGCAGGTTGGGCCGGACCTCAGCCCAGCGGGCTGAGCCTGCCGCGGCCTAGCCCAGATTGGGTCTATCCGGGTCGGTCTGAGAAGGTCTGACTGGACCCAGGCCAAACCGGGCCCAGGAAAACTAATAGGACCATATCATTAGAACCATATGATTGTTTGATGAATCGTCTATGGTGTTCAGAACATTTGATCGAGACAGTCGTTTTAGTACACTCAACTTGAGTTTCAAAAACAGTAAGAGTATATCCAGGTTGGATCGAACCAGAATCTAACTATGCCCTTGGAACTAAAATGCTTATAACTTATGAACTGGGCATCTGGTTGATTCACATTCTATTGAGTTGGAACCATTACAACACATAGGTACATTGGGTTACTCATTTGGGGAGCATAACAGCAGTGGAGGTATGACAGATATCTCGAGAGGCAGATTTTATGTAACACAAGTGCACTGGGTGCGAGGAATCATGTGGCAGGCTGTAACATGAAGATAAAAAATGAACATGTGTGGATCAGTGCTCAACGATCCTATGTGGGTCAGCGTATACTAATCCTATGTGGGTTATATCATGTGTGGGTTAGCACTCAGTGATCATGTGTGGGTCTACCCATACTGATCTGGTCTGGGTCGGATCATATGTGGGTCAGCAAGGGTTAGTTACCTATCAATCTTGTGTGGGTTAGATCCTATGTGCGTCAGAAGGGGTTAGTTTCTTATCAATCTTGTGTGGGTCAGAAGTAGTGATACATAATAAAATAAGATGATCTAGATTATGACTAATCATATGTACTTAGGTACTTAAGTTCTACTTGATTATGAGATGAGTCTATTCACCTACATGGTGCGTTACTTATGAACTAATTTTATCTTCATTGGGTTACCTATGTAGTACTAATAAATTCATTGTGTTACATGTGTGGTACTTCTAGATTTGTGGTGTAACCTGTGTGGTGCTTCTACCTTGGTGGTTATGTCATCATGGTGTTACATGTGTGGTACTTCTATCCCCATGGTGTGACATGTGTGGTATTTTTACCTTTGTGGTGTCACCTTTGTGGTATTCTCCACTCATGTAAGAGATGAGTATATCTTGATAACTTAGTTATATGTAAGGGAATATACCTAAGTATAGTTCAAGCCTTGATTTTAGGCATTTCCATTGTGGAACTCTATGAGATCTACAGGGTCTCAGGGTCCCAAATAAGTATTGTTATACTCACCCCTGCACTGGATATGACTACAACTAGTTTTTCCTTGTGTAGACAACATAAAATATATATCGAGGAAAAGAGATCCAGGACTGGATGGTATTTGGAGGTGGACCATTTGGCATTACATGATGTAGGGATAACTTATTGTGAGTTGTACCTACCCTTTAGGTAGTATTCTTGGTGGATGATCCAGGAGTTTCTTTAAACTATTCAGCTATTTTTACTTTTCAGTTGTACTTATTCATTTGTAGTTGGGATTATATTCTGGCCTCCTCTACAATCATCACTCTCTTACTACAACAGTTTTCTCTGGGGTTGCATCCTGTTGAATTATACTCTGTTAGTTTGTATAGATTTAGAGGAAACACATTCCCAATATGTGGATATACCTTTCTAGTGCTAGTCTCCAACCCCTAGCCTATAGAATACAGTCTTGGGATTGTCACAGCACGATCCCAAGGAGGCGGGTTGTGAAAAAGTTCTTTCAGAGTACTGAGTTCTACCAAAGAACTAGGACTCTGATTTTTTCTATGTGGCAATAGTGTTTAGTGTTATGAGGGTGGTTTTTAGTTTGGGGAATCCAGTATTGGTACGATGGCTGACGTATCCATACACCAGGACCCTGAATTCTGATTTTTGCATTAGTGCATAGAAACACTGACTACATGTGTTTTGGAAAATTATTTCTCGTGATTTCATTGAGTCAGATCACTAGGTATAACTTATTAATAGTGGAACACCTATTTTATTTCAATATATGTCCATGTAAATATCTAGCTAGGATTCTCGAGAGAGTATGCGTTGATAACCCACCGAGCGATTAGGCCTCAGTGTAGGGCCCTCTTATGGCGTTAGAACCTTCGGGTGGTATACCAGCAATACCGCTACCCATTAGGCAACTGTTGTCACAAACCCCACTAGTAGAGTGTACATGCTGACTGGGTGTGTTGAATGAGTTACCAAGGAAGATGCCTCTATGTTTATGAGGTGAGATGGACCCACAGGCGGCTGAAGACTTGTTGGAGGCTGTAGTCAGAGTTTTCGTCCTGGTTGGGACACCTACTGACCTTATGGTGATACTAGCTGCCAGTCTTTTTCAGGATGTAGAAGGTAGATGTTGGAGCATGGTGATCCCGATACATGATGAGGTGTACATAATCTAGGCCGACACTGAGAGCCTTATTAAAGCCGATTTTTTCCTTGTGACTATATGATCAGTGCGTATACCGGAGATGTTGTACATATTGTAGGGAAGTATGATTGTGGCCTATTACTTCTTGTGGTTCACTGATCTCTCCCACTTCTCCATAGACATGGTATAGAGCACTTTATTTAGGACCTAGAACATTTTTCATGGTCTCTAGTGAGAGATCATAGCATCGAATATATCACTTAGTAATCTGACGTAGGCTGGGCTGTTAGAGTGTGCGCTTTTGGTGGTGAGCTTCTTGGCTGAGAAGGCACCAACACCAAGAGCCACCACCGAATGTCTGGTAGTGGAGTCTCCTACAACATTCAGTATGCGGATAACACAGGGCCCAAGAAGGCTAAACCTTTTAGTGGATAACATCAGGATACATGGCCAGTGGTGCGGGGCTCACTGGGCAGAGGACGATAGCCAGGGAGTAGCCAGTGCTACACGTGTAGTGAGATGGGTCACATGTCTCATGAATGACCATCCCTCTATACAAATGATCAGTAGATGGTCGAGGGACCACTAAGGGATGGGAAATGATTCGATCTGTGAGGTCTACAGGCAGCAGGAAGACGTGGCAGGGGATCTTGTCATCCAGTAGGTGGTGGATGGTGATTCAAGGTTCTACCGTCGCCACCTATAGGTTGTCCACCTTGACCACAGGGGGCTGGTGGATAGGGATGAGCTCAACACCATGTAGTTGATTCCTACAACAATAGTTATCCAGAGATGATTAAAGGTATGATCTATGTCTACTCCAACTTAGCTGTAGTAATTATAGACACATATGCAAGTCAGTATTCTATTTCCACAGTCCTCATTCAGATCTTGGATATTTGGGTGGAGTTGTTGGCTCAATACATATGGCTAGAGACTTCTACAGGAGAGGATTTGATGATTACACACTAGTGCCAACAGTGTGAGCTAACTATTGGAGGTGAGATATTTGGATGGGATCTTGAAGTAGCGGAAACAAGGACTTATGACGTCATCTTGTATTAAAACGGGTTATCCAGAGTTCATACAAAGATTTATGTTATTTAGTGCAAAGTGATGTGTGTCCACGAGGGTGTGACCAGGTTTTCCTTCACTAGTGATAAGGGTACCTTTGATGCATAGGATGGGTATACCCATAAGAGGGTGTAGCCAAGCACACATCAGTAGGCCTACATTACTCTCAGAGCAGTAGATGTGGAGAGTCCAAGCTATCCGGTATTGGTGGACCAGTATGCCGATGTCTTTCCTGATGATGATGATCAAGGACTACCTCATCATAGAGAGGTATACTTTTACATCGACCTGTACCCCAGAACAATACTTATTCTAAACCAGTAAATCAGATGGATACCGTGGAGCTTCATGAGTTGATGGTACATTTTGATGACGTGTCGAGAAAGGGGTTCATAAGGCCCAATGTTTTATAATGGACAGCCCTGATTTTGTTTTCCATGATAGATGATGGTAGATTTATACTCTTTGTGGAATATTAACACCTGAACTAGGTGACTGTGAAGAAAAAGTATCAAATTCTGAGGATTGATGATATTGTTTATTAGATAAAGTGATCTTGTTGGTTTTCGAAGATAAACCATTGATTAGGCAATCATCAACTCATAATATTTGAATGAGGATGTGCATAATATGGCTATTAGAAGTCGGTATGACAACTATGAGTTCTTTGTTATGCCATTTGGCATGACCAATGCCCCATATATGTTCATTGGAGTCATGAAAATGATCTTAAAACCATACATAGATCGCTTTTTTGTGGTATTCATTAATGAAAACATGATATACTCAGCAATAGAGGAGGAGCATGCCTATTATCTGCAGATAGTTCTGTATACACTCTGAGTGCACCAGCTTTATGGTAAGCTCTCGAAGTTCCAGTTCTAGATATAAGAGGTATACTTTCTGGAACACGTTATCTTAGATTCTAGACTTGTAGTGGATCCAGCAAAGATTGTTGCTGTGCTTTCATGGGAGCCTCCCAGGAGTGTGATCAAGGTGCGGGGTTTTCTGGGGTTCGCTGGATACTTCTAGAGATTCATGCCTTAATTTTCTAGAGTTATCGAACCCTTGTCAGCATTTATGTTGAAGTGACAACCTTTTGTATGGATGTAGATATTCCAACAGAGTCTTCATGAGATGAGTTAGAGACTGAATATTTCCCCAATATTGAGGCAACCAGAAGAGGCTACCGGGTATGTAGTCTACTATGACGCATTAGGTAACAGACATGGGTGTGTCCGGATTCAGGAGGGAGAAGTTATCACCTAAGGGTCATGACAGCTGAGATATCATGTGCATAACTATGCTACCCATGACCTAGAGTTTGCAGTAGTGTTCTACGCCCTGAAAATGTGGTGATAATTGAAGATGGGAAAATGTTTAACGTCTACTCTGATCACAAGAGTATCAGGTATATCTTCTCATAGAACAACCTGATCTTGAGATAGTGGCAAGGTCTAGAGTTCCCTTGGGACTATGACTTTAATATAGTATATACATTTGGGAAGGGGAATGTGGTTGCAACTACACTCAGTAGGAGTTCTAGACTAGAACTACAAAGAGAGGTGATAGAGCAGTTAGCTACGATGCATATATCCTTCATTGATAGAAAAAGAGCATCATACCTCCAGTCTAAGAAATTAACTCCCCCACTCCATCTGCGAGTCATGGAGGTGATCCTTGGAGACATTGACTTCGAGGCTCGATGTGCTCATATATCCTCAGGATAGTCACCTGATGGATTTTCTAAAGGTGGGGAGCACATCATCCTCTTCAGAGAAAGTACCAGGGTACCAGTGGCACTATGAGATGTTATGTTGAGGGAGTTCCATACGTCCCCTATGGAGGTAAATCCGGATTTGTCAAAGATGAACTAGGTCCTATGGAATTAGCACTAGTTGCCAGGGATGGAGAAAACAGTGGCAAAGTTTTTGTCTCGCTGCCTCACCTGTTAACAAGTGAAGGCCAAGCATTAAGTACGTGCAGGCTTAGAAAGACTAGAGGTTCCGTAGTGGAAGTGGAATAGAATCTAAATGGACTTTGGGACAAGGATTCAATGTAAATATAGGGGACATTATTCCATCAGGGTGATATTTGACCGACTCACTATGTTGGCCCAGTTACTACCTATTTATGAGCAGGGATCTGTAGAGGTCTTGGGGTGCCTCTCTGTACAAGAGATTGTGTGAATCCATGGGGTTCCATAAATGATCATCTCTGACTATGACACCAATTTTACATCCTGGTTGTGGAATTTGTTGTAGGAGGCATTCACGACATCGCTACATTTGAGAACAGACTTTCATGCTCAAACAGATGGTCAGACAGAGTGGACCATACAAATAGTAGAGGACATGCTTCATGCTTGGGTCACTGATTTTGGCTGCAATTGGTAAGATCACTTGCCCATGGAGGGTTCACATAAAACAAAAGATATCACTCCACCATCAGTATGACACATTTTGAAACATGTACGGTTGACCATGCAGATCACCTCTTTGTTGGATAGTACCAAGGGAGTCATCACTTATGGGTATAGATTTGGTACGAGCTACCACTGAGAAGGTGCAGTTCATCCACGAGTGGATGAAGACTGCACCGAGTAAACATAAGTTAAATGCTGACAGAAGACATAGACCAGTGGAGTTCCAGGAGGGGGACAACATATTCTGGCGAGTCTCCTCTCAGTGAGGACTATGAAGATTTGTCCGAGGAGGCAAGTTATCACCGAGGGTTAAGGGACCATTTCTGATACTTCATAGGATTGTCGAGGTTGCATACTACTTGGAACTACCACCATAGTTTGAGAGAATGCACAACCTCTTCCATGTATCCCAACTCAGGATATATGTGCACAACCCATCACTAGTCATTGAACATAGAGAGCTAGACTATAATGATGGGGAGACCTTTATGGATGTTCAATTAGAGATTGAGGATTGACAAGAGCGATTCCTTCATGGGCAGTCGATACCTCTGGTGTAGGTTCACTGGCAGCATGAGAATATCCAAGAGAGCACATGGGATCAGGAGGCTCAGAATCATGATCAGTACCCCCATTTGTTTTCTTAGTCATCTATGTGGATTTTGGGGATTAAAACGACATGATGGGGAGAATGTAATGTCTTGTATTTTCCATGTAATTGTTTTTAAATTATATGGAATTATAAGGAGTTTATGAAAATTTACAGTGCGTGATTCCATGGCCCAGAGTAAACTGAAATTAATTTCAGAATTTTTTTTATGTTAATTCAATAAACACATGGGACTATTTTTATATCTTTTGAACTGGTGCTTAGATGAAATATCTGAGTCCAGAGTTGAATCCACAGTGCCAAGATTCGCATAAAGGAGAATTTACATTGACCACAATAGGTATGGAGAAAAAGATATGTATTCTGACTTTTTAATGGAAACAAAACAAAACAACATTATTTTTTTTATTTTCATTCATATCCTCTAATAGAAAAATGGAGTGTGGGACCCATGATGTGTAAACCCATTAAATGGACTGGCCCTTCATTCCTATGTCACAATATCATTGGATAATTGGGAATCATCCTAATTAATGAGCCCCCATTAATTTCCAATACTGTTAGACACCCTCTCCCTATTTATATGGAGCTTAGGGAGGGTTGTCGGCACAAATTATCCAAGAAACGATGTACTCAAAGAGTACTGAGACACCAAACCCTTGGAGGATGGAGCCAGTTCCGGTGAGCGGTGATGAGCGAAACCAATCCCAGAATGGAAGGATGATGTGTAAGAGGCATCGTTGGAAGCCAGAGGGGGGGATGATTCATGGATCCACCTTAATGCATTGGAATTATCCAACAGGTTTATTTGGTAGGGTTTTTTATTAATTCATGTGAATTCCTTGAACCATTTAATCTTCCCTCATGATTATAGGCTATCGCATAGGGTACGAGACTAACAAACCCAGCTCAGACACTCCGTGACCTTGTTTAACCCATGCGTTCGCCATGGAAGATCATCTGCATGGTGGTTCCAGTGACCAGTGAAGGCGGGGACCTAGGCGGGGGCTAACACACCGGCTAGCCGCAAGGGAGGAGGTGGTGCCCCTGCACCGCTAGAGGAACTGACCGCGGAAATCCGAAGAGGCAGTTGACACACCGACTAGCTACGGAGGAGGATGGCGGCACGAAAAGTGCGCCATCAGAGGTCACGGGTCATGGCATGTTACCCATAGTAGATCGAGAGGCATCCGGCATGCCAGCCGACCACGGGTGGTAGAGCGGAGCACTGTTACGCTCCGCTAGAGACATCGACTATCACACCAGCTGGCCGCGAAAGGCGAGGGAGGTGGGATCCTCTCGGGTCCCTTGGGTGATAAGGGAGTGACAATAGGCACTGCCACATGGTTTTTTGAATGGTAGGGGGCTGCACCCCTTCAGTGCCAGCTTGGTCGTACCACACTACCAGCGGGCCGCGCCCCACCTTAGACTGAAGTGTACCCCACCACGGGTTGGGCACCATGCCACCTTGGACCAGACCATTGCCCACCACAGTTCCGACCGTGCCCCACCTCGAACCGTACGTCACCCCGCCTCGGGTCGGGCCGTGCTCCACCACTTGTCGGACCGCGCCCCACCATTGGTCGGGCTGCGCTTCACCATGGGCCAGGCCGCGCAAGCCCAGTAGGCATCTCCATTACAGGACGCATCATGTGAGCCTAGTAGGCTGCCCACTTGTGGTCCATGCCGCACCCCCTGGTGGGCTGGGCCAGGTTAGACTAGATCTGGGCCCCACCGTTCCCAGGAACACTAAAAGGGATATACCTTGAGAACCAAACATCCATTTGATGAACCGTCTGTAGCACTGGGATACTTTGATCGATGCAGCCCTATTGGTATACTCCACGTGAGTTTTGGAAATAGTTGGAGTATAGTTGTGATGGATGAAACATGAATCCAACAGGGTCCTCAGAAGTAAAATTATTATAACTTACATACCGGGCATCCAATTGTTGCACCATCTGTTGTCTTCGAACCCTTATGACATAGAGATCCTTTGGGTAACTCCTTTCTATATCCTAGTGATGGTCGAGGTTTGATCAATAACTTGAGCTGAAAATTCTATGGAACTCGAGAGCACCTAGTGCAAGGAATCATGTGGGAGGATATAACATGATTAAAGAACAACGATCATGTGTGGGTCATACCTTAGCGATCTTGTGTGGGTCATCACATACCGATCATGTGTGGGTCAGATCCTATGTGGGTCAATGCTCAATGACAGTGCATGGGTCAGAGCATAGTAATCCTATGTGGGTCATATCCTGTGTGGGTTAGTGGGGGTTAGTTACCTATCAATCCGGTGTGGGTTAGATCATGAGTGGGTCAACGGAGGTTAGTTAACTATCAATCTTGTGTGGGTCAAAAGAAGTGCTACTTAACAAAATATGATGATTTATCTTATGACTAATCATATGTACTTTTATACTTAGGTTATCCCTGATAGTGAGATGATTTTATTCACCAACATTGTTTGTTACATGTGTGGTACTTCTAAATTCATGGTGTTAATTATGTGGTACTCCAACCTTTGTGGTGTTTTATTCATGGTGTTACATGTGTAGTAATTCTAGGTTATTGGTGTTACCTGTGTGATGGTTCTACCATTATGGTGATGTCTTCATGGTGTCACCTATGGGGTAATTCTAACCTAGTGGTGTTACCTATGTGGTATTTCTTCATTCATGGTGTTACCTTTGTGGTATTATTTGCCCATGTAAGAGATGAATATATCTTCCTAAAATAGGTATATGCATGAGAATATACCTATGTAGAGTTTATGTCTTGATTTTTGGTATTTACTTTTTTGAACTCTACGAGGCCTATGGGGTCTTAGGGTCCTTACTGAGTATTTTTTTACTCACCCCTACATAAGCATTGCTCAAACCTTATTGTGTCATTTGCAGATGACATACAATGTTGATTAAGGCTGAGAAAGCTAGGAGTGGATTGTACTCGGTGTTGAACCATTTTTTGTGATGTGATGCATGGACTACTGATTGTAATTTGTACCTACCATTCAGGTAGGATTTGTGTTGGATGATCAAAGAACTACTATAAAAGTTTCAGTTGTTTGTACTTTTCAGTTGTACTTATAATTTTCCAATTAGGCATGTATTACAGCACCCATCTACTTTCATCACTCTCATACTACAGTAGTTTACTTTGTTGTTGCTTCTTGATGCATTGAACTGTATGTGTTTATACAAGGTTAAAGTAAATTCCTCCCCATTATAGTGATACGACTTTCTGGTGCTTGTCGCCAGCCCCTGGCCTATGGAAGGTGGGTTTGGGATAGTCACGACACAAGCCCTGGGAGACGGGACGTGACAACTACATTTTTAAAATAAAACCATAAACGTAGTGGGACCCCAAAAATTATGTTTTTATCTCTACTATTTCAATCAAAATATCAACCAATTACCTACAAATCAATATTTATTTCATAGATTATTATACTCAATATCCATGTTTTAAAATATTTTCATTATCACTCAAAACATTCCTATATATGCCTTCCCTTTTTATGGTTTCTAAAAATATAAAATTGACCCCCATAATAATCATCCTAGTCCCATCCTTTTATTTATTTCCTTTTAACATGTAATTAATCACCTCATTATAAAATCCCAAGTGTATGGTTTCTCATCGAGAAGATTCATGACCATTCATATATTATGAAACAATCCATAAGTAATATTTCTTGATATTATTTATTAGTCCTTTTAATATTTCATTGTATATAATAGTATTTAGATTTAGAGTTAGCATGATGATTGGGTATCTAAACACCTTAGAATTAATATATTAAAAATTTTAATATATATTTTATTACAAGAAGATTCATAATTTATATTATAATAGTTTTCTTATATGTAGAGTCCGCAGATTGGAAATATGATGGAGTGTTTGAATCTAGAATGTTTGGTTAACCCTTAAAATGAAAAAGGTTCAGTTGGCATCATAAATTCCATGTGAGGTGACCATTAGTGGGTGTGTTTAATAATATAAATTATAAAATTTAATTATTTCTTTTAAATTAGATAACATAAACTATACTATATAATATCCTACTAAATAAAATCTCTATTTTTATACAAATGTCTCTCGGAGATTATGAAGTTACTAGGGTCATTCTTTGATGGAAGATACAAGCTAGAGAATGATGTTGACCAGAATAAGGTAAATCAAGAGGCTTACATCAAATGCCATAGATCATCTTCATCAGTTCAGAACCCACTCTTCAATATTGATCAATACTAAATCAATGTAGGTTACATTCTTATTTGATTTACCACCATTATTATTTATTTGAACTGATTTTCATATAGTTATTTATTTATCTATGATTTCACACCTTTTTTATGAGCTTTTATCTACAAATAGAAATTTTTAAATCATTATTATTTAAATTTCCCTGATATTACCATTAGATATACTATTTAAATTATTGTATATAGATAACACACAGCTAAAAATTGATTTTCTATTTTTCTGTATATATATCCTCATAATTTATTGTGTTCTATGACATAGGATCTTGAGGTTTTTATTAAACATTGAAGGGGATGCTTTGAGTGTTATAGATCCCTATGATTATGGGGGGTATGATTGATGAGTAGATAAATGGTTTTTAAATGGATTGGAATTTTTTTACTATCTATTGATTAATTAATAGATCTAGATTTTGGAGTAGTGACTGTAGGTTCTACGGGAGGCATGATGGTGCATTTATATGTGATCGAATCTAAATTTCAGTGCAGTAAAAAATGTGAATTGATGTTCATAAAAATTTAAAATATCATTGAGTAGTGAAAGGTTATTTTTTGGAAAATGGATGATCTAGTGTCTCTGTGAAAAAATCTTGTTTTCCTATGAAAAACATGACTACAACAAATGTAGTATGGATAAATAAACACAGTGTAGTACCATAGTTTTGGGGGAAAGTGTTTCAGAAGAAGATAAATATAAAATTTCTCATGGAAATTACTTGAGACACAATATTGGATTCATTTAATCTGATATATATGTGCATGGTCATGGTAATGGAAAAAAATGGCACATCCATAGTAAATGGGCATGACCATGTATATATTCATTAACATGATACATGGAAAACATCATATACATGAAAAGGGGCCTATGTACATCGGAATTTTTAGAAGATCATGAGAATGCATTTGTGGTGGAGATTTTCCTTTTAAAAATAATGAACTCCATGTATTTTGACATCAATATTAATGATGTGTCTATGGGAGAACATGCATATGTTATGAGTTGAGGTCAAATGCACTATAACCTGATGTACATACTAATTATATAACAAAGTGACCTCTACAGTCAGTATCTACATATACAATACTTGGATTTTTCCTAATGGTTTTGTATTTATAATGTTTTTTCAATAAAAATGTCAGTATCCATATATGTGGCATAATATATTTTATATGTGGGTTTTAGATCATGATTCATTATTTTTTGATTCTTGATGGTGGCAGTGATCAGGGTAGGACTATTAGTGTGATGATAAGGTTAGGACACCCCTATATCACTAGGATTTGAGTAACCAATATTCATTACATAGAATGATTTTCACTTCTGAATACAACACCAAGGTGCATATCCACTATATAAATAGTGGTAGTCAAATATATTCACGATCTAGTTGGGGGAAATAACTCCATAAAGGTTTTGGGTCCCACAGTCATGAATTGTAATGGTGAGGTTTGGGACCCTCCACATAGACACCATTGATGGTTTACATAATTATTGGAATCATGGATGGACATTTGGAGATGCAATAAGACTCCTAATTCTTGGATGGGCTGTGGATTTGTTGATCACCTACCATATTTTTTGGGATTATATTTGATAATATATATACATATATCTCTCTGTGTGTGTGTGTTTTAGCTGATATATGCTATATCAATTTTTTAAAAAAAATTTGGTGTCAGAAATTGTATTGATATTCTCAACCCTACAAGATATTTTCATCCTATTATCATGTTTATACAGAAGAGAGGAATATTGGTAGTGAAATCACTGTAGATTACTAATGCATTGGTTCAATGAATAAGTTTGATGACCAGACATATAGATTTTGAGGCAATCTATCTATATTCTTCTCCATTTCAAATTTATGTTATTTTTGGGAGTCTCTCATGTTCGGAATTTGTATTAGCCATTTTCTCAGCAATTTTTATAGGCATACTATATTGTTTTACCAATACATTATTTCATGTATGGATATACTCTAGTTATTTTAGAAATTATTATATTCCTCAATAATTTTCAAAGGAGAAGGACGTATGTGTGAATAATGGAACATAAGATATGGCATTCCATTTCATTTTTTTCATTCACCCCACTTGTCCCTACACCTTAACCAATAAAAGGTGGGAATAAGGGTGGTACACTTGGACGTCCTCTGGCCATGCTGGACCTAGTTGGTTGAGTCATGATATAATGGTATCATAGAAGTTTTTCCCTAATACAATGTTAAAATTGGATCCATGGTGAGGATTATCATGGTAACTAGGGAAACAATGTGATAGTTTCTCAAGTGTGGATTTATATAAATAGAATATTGTTTTATATATGCATTGAATTTATCCATACCCTCAGACATTGACTAACAACATGTAAAATCAACATTTTGATATATTTATTATAATGAAATGTTGGATCCTGGATCATATCGGATTGAACCACGCAAATATTATTATTTAGAAATCTTCAGATATATATGTTCATATAACTATTGTTCATCTTCACCACTATTAGGATACATTGGATAAGATATCCATCAAGGTTACCAAATAATTTGATTTTGAAGATGATACAATGACTGATGAGGACTCAGTTGATGAATCATCATATAAGGTGTTTCCTTTAGTTTGTTAGGGAGAAACACCATTGCCTACAGAATAGAAAATAGTACCAATATGGAATGTTTATGTAGATCACACTACTAGAATGTTATGTTAGTTACAAAAACAAAGACTATTGGGAATTCAAAGAGATATGGATTTATATGAAGTGAAGCATTGGATTGAGACAATATTCAATGTGTTTATGGTTGTTCAAACCTTATCAGCTCATGTGTTTTTTTTAATAAATCCATCCTTCATCATCAGGTAGATGGAAACTAGTGGAGTCTCATGAAATAGACCCATGATGACATGTTGTTCTCATGGTCATATATCTAGAAGAATTTTCATGATGTTTACTAACCTTCGTTCTTGTGCTCCTTACACATTATGTATCATATCGAGTTTTATTAGGGCGACTTCGTAGTTGATGATTATGATATGAGGATCATATACCTCAAAACACACAACATAGATATGTATATGGATTTTTTCACATAAGAATGGATGTTTTAGCATGGCCTCTTATGATACATTCAAGCTAGTGTAGTCTCATTATTCCTTCCAACCTATGTTTGAGTAGTAGATAAGTATATACTAATAATTATATTTCACTATGATTGATATTGTGTTGTTGGAACTAGTAGTATACAATATATGGTAGTGTAGTATTTAACATCTAAAAGTATTCATATATTGGGGAATCGTCAGAGGAGTCATTATCATTTATATACATATATGAATTGATATATAGCTCATGGATTTGATAGATGATCCATACAACTAGATGAGGGTAGTTTCGTTATTCTTTCCAGGGGTGGGGTCAACAAGAATGTTATTTATTGTCTATTCATGATTTTTATCATAGGAATACAGTGGAAAACCCACCATGTAAGAGTAAGTGTTTCAAATAACTTTATAAAAACATTTCAAAAGTAATTAACAATACATAAGACATAAAAAAGTTGGACATCAATCATATCAAAATAAAAAAATAATGTTTAAACAAGGAACCACACACCTCATGTACAGAAACATCCAAAACTCAGTTATTAACTAAAAATGTGACACCAAGGGACCCAATAAAGGAAATATTGAACCAAAAAATCATTATTATACCCTAATAATGATGATAAAACCCTTAATAAGTCACCCAAACTATTGTATAACACAACTCTTATAATGGATTAAGAGAAACAATTAAAAAGAGAACGAATCAAGTTAAAAGGACACTTATTTGAAGATTTATTTATAGTGTCCCAACTAAAATCACCTAAAAAATGGATGTCCAATGGAGGTTGGAAGGTGATCTGAGGTTTACAAGGTGAATAATTTCTAACTGGGGATATTTTGGGGCTTCAAAGTTAAAAATAGAAGGGGGAGAAAAAAGGAAAAACATAATTTTTTATGACCAGGAAAATTCTTGTGGGATTCACACATGGTTTTAAAAACCTTGCGGCAAAAATTCACCCCTCAATTTCAGAGAGGGACATGTTTCATATTTATCATTCATAGTAACCAAAACTTGTGCCACCCATGTAGTTCTCCTCAATCCAAAAATGACACATGGATGCAATGTTTCCTTGGAATGGGGGCATAATTTTCCAAACTATGAACCACCTTCTGTTAAACCAAAACTCCAATTTTTCAAAACCATATAAAGGGGAAACTATTGGATAAAATAAATAATAAAAATAAATAGAATAATACATCAAATAATATCACAAATGTGATAATTCACCCCACCATGAAAACATTATGTCTCTATAAAGTGAAGTCAATGCATGATCAGTTAATAAAAATGAATATTCTTGCTCAACCCATGAAATATATACCCAAGTATCACATACATCATTTCCATGGGGATAATGAATTCACACCAACAAAATTTCCATGGAATAAAGTACATTATTTTTTGAACTCCATATCAATACAGGTCGTCTGATCCTCGAAAAATTAGGTTCCCACTCACTCTCTTCCCTATTCATAATGTGAGACAAGTCTAGGTTATATTTCATAAATTGAAAAACATGGAACACATCATGATATTACATCAATTTGGGGATATATATAACATGTATTCCACCTTTCCGATCATCTCAGTAATCTAACAATATCAATAATTTTTTGGTGTTATCTTACCATTAGTACCCAATAGACGGTGACCCAGGAGAGATTCCACTTTATGAACCACCTAGTCACCCATGGTAAAATCCAAATCTATGTACCTATATTCTGCATAAGACCTTTGATGAATATATTATATCAAAGAATGTTGACTGATAAACAAGAACTTATTATTAGTCTTCTGCACAAGGGTCAGTACCAAAAATGAGGTTTCTCTAACCGCAACAGAACACAAAGCAATCTTACATGGTTGACCACAAAGAACCTCAAAAGGATCAATTATAATTGATGATTGGTAACTATTATTATATGAAAACTAATCCAATCCCAAATGACAATCCTATGAAATACCAAAATTAATAAATAATGTTCAGAGAGTGTGTTTAGAAATATGATAAATTCTTTCAATCTGACCATCTATTTTAGGATGGAATGTAATTCCCAAACGGACTAGTTACCTCGTCACCATCTGAATGCCTTCTCTAAATTGTGATGTAAAATAGGGGTCTATGTCGATGAGAATTTCCGATGGAACACTTTAATCCTCACAAAACCCTAGACATATTACCCAACAAACTCATCCATGTGATCTGAATCTATGATTGGGAAAATTAGGTTGATTTGGTTCTACGATAGATTAATACCCGTAGAGTGTTCCATCCCCAGGGTGTATGTGGTAAGATAGCAATAACATTCATGGAAATACTATCCCACTTCCAAGTAGTAATTGGTAGTGGTTGAAGTAATCTTACTGGGCATTTCTACTATACCTCAACCTTATGACATATATAACACATTGATACACTGTCAACCACATCTCACCACATAAATGGCCACTAGAACTATCAATGCATTTAATAACAAATAATTATAGAACTAGTATGGAAGGACAATTAAGACTTCTGGCTATCCTAAAAACCCACTTTACTCAACGATAAAGGAACCACAAAGAGAGTATTTAATCACAAAACTATATTTGGAGATAATTATAAATTAGATGTCATCTCCACACTATAAAAAATATGCATAGTCTACTAGCATAAGTAATAAGTAGCATTATATTGATGAATTATTCTAGAAGGGAAAGAGTTAGGTGAACAGTAGTCAATAATTCACACCCTCTATACTCCTTTATCTCCAAATTCATTAAACAAAAAATACCTGTAAAATACCACGCAGCACTGGAATCTTTCCACTATTATACTTGAACATTTCTTCACAATGATTTATCCATAACTTTACCTTTTCTCAAGGTATAAAATATAACAAAATAAAACCAATAATGAACTAAAACCAAATACACAACATTAAATTTAGATAATTAATTGATAAATTATTGGATAATCTCATATTATCTGAATAAAAAAATTTCTCCTCAAAAGATAACGGTTTTACATCGTCAAAGAATGCATCACCAGTGCCAACTCCAGGTCATGGGTTCGGTAATTCATTTCATCTAGTGAGATATTGATAGAACCGTATGCCACCATAGGGCAATCCTGCATCAATACACACCCAAAACCCATACCATAAGCATCAAAAAAATTCCATATATCCCCTTAAATATTCTATAATGATAAAAATATAAGGTCTATTCAATCACTAATTAATCTCTAATAAGGTTGATGTACACTCTGGTTTCCATTCAATCTTTATTCCTTTTCGGGTGATCTCCATCATGGATATGGAAATCTATGAAAAATCTCTAATTCAATGCTTGTAATACCCTACCAGGACTAAAAATCAACCGATATAAAAACCAATATTGATATAATCCCATGAATTTTCTTCACTGATCTTCTTAGGATCCACCAAAATCCATCATTCTATGATCACATAACCCTTAAACATCACCTCTTTATTTGAGAAGGCTAATTTGGAGATCATTTCCTAAAATTAAGATCTTGAAAAGTTCCCAAAATGATCCTAAAGTGATTATCATGGTCATCCTTAGTCCCAGAATATACCAGGATGTCATCCATGAATACCACAATAAAATAATAAATTTATCAGTGGAAGGCCCTATTAATGAGTTCTATAAGGACTATTAGAGAATTTTTTAACCTGAATGGAAATAAAAAATACTCTAAATGGTCATACATACATCAGAACTCAATGTTCAAAACATAATCCCCTCTAATAATGAATTTATGATACCCAAAACTGAGATATATATTAGATAACCTCTATTCCCCATTTATCTAATTGAAAATAAAATCAATATGGGGCATAAGGTACATTTTCTTGACATTCAACGTATTCAACATAAGGTAATCAATGACCAAATGATGATATCCATTGGCCTTCTTAACCAATAACACTAGGGAATCCTAAGGAGATACTGTTCGGTGAATAACTCATTTAGATTCTAAATAATCCACATATACTATTATTTCCCTTAATGTATTGGGGGCCATATAGTAAAACATAACAAATATTGGTTGTATTCCATGCTCCTAATCAATAGTGAACTCTATATACCATCCTGGAAGAAAAATGAAAAATAGGTTGCAAAAAAACCTAGAAATTAATCCACACCAATTTGAAATCTACCCTCTAGTGCACTAACATAGTCCTCCAATGGGACTGGAAATATTAAAAAAAAACCAAATTCTAGAAGTGGAGTTATAACACATCTCGAATGAGGATCCATTTCATAGTGAAACACAAGTGTACTTGGATTATCTTCATCCAAGATCACTCACTGCCAATAAAAATCGATGTGTTCTATAATGTGCACCATCCAATCCATGTAAAATATTACATCAATGAGCTCTATTTCCAAAATATGGAAGTCATATTACAACATTACCCATGAAAAACGAGTGTACGATATGATAACCTAAAACCATTCTCTCACATCATACCAAGTGACGTTACAAACTCCATCCCATAAGAAATAAGATCGGTTGAGAAAATTTAGACATCCACAAGGTGGGAAGAAAAAAATGAAACAGAAGAACCTATATCAATGAGAGAAAAATCATGGGATGATGATATAATAATATTACCAAAAAGTTTCATAGGACCTATATCTAATTCCACTATTTATTTATCCACTTCAAGAAGATTCCATCTCTATTCCTGAGCCTGAGGATGACCACTATCCTTCGATTCTACCATGATCTAAATCTTCCTCGAAAATGATCTAACCCTACCACCATGACTTCCAATCCACGAACACACTATCTTGAATGGCGCTGACATGGATGAAATCCAACTATAATCCATAGATCATGCTCCACTCTAAAAATAATGAGTGGCCCTAAAAAATCATTGAATGTGTTCCATAACTCCACATTGGTGACAAGGTATAGGAGGATACATGTAGATAGGTTGTATGTACCATTCCTTCCCACATTGATGAAACCCAATTGGCCCAACATCATAAGCTATAGACGATGTAATCAAGGAAGGCTAGCCTGAATTACCACCCCCTATATTCCCCTACTCATTTTTCTTCCACTTTATTTTTTACATACATCCACTACCCACAGATGACCCAGATACTTGGAAACCTAGCTCGAAACTATGTTCAATCTCTACCATCATAGGGAAATCATACACCTTAGCATAGGTATTTATAAATAAAAAGAAAACATGAGAACAAATATTTGTCCTTAACACTTCCTGATCCTTTGAGCCTTCATTTTCTCATGGAAAATGATTTATTATACTTACTGAACTATCCCAACAAAGTTGTACACATATTCCATCATAGATGAGACTCCCTAGCTAATCTATATAATCTCATAAGATCTATCATAGGCAAAGACCTCAGTATAATACTATTCATTTAAAGATTCATTGATGTCATTTGAACCAATTTTCTCATGATTCCCCTCTTTAACCACCATGTCCCACAACCTTCAACTAGGACCTTCCAACAATAACACAGAACACTTCCGCATAATGGCTTAAAGAGTATCGAGGAATTCCAACATATAATATATTTTCTAAATTAAATCCTCTTTATTATGTGTTTTCATGATACTTAGGAATGAAGGCAGCTTGTTCTTGAAGAACTTGTGAGCATTTTCTTTACCAAGACCTAGTTGAGCTTCTCTAACCTAAGTAGGATGAATCCTGATCCTTTCCCAAATTCATGGATATCTAGAATCACTAATTCCACAAATATGTGATCAATTGGTGAGGGGGAAATCTCTATGGCCTCTTCTCGAAGCTACACATGATGTCTCTCTGGAGGCATTTTTTCTATAAGAAACAATAAGCACAATAAAAAGTATCAATACAACAGTCCAAAAAAATTTCATCCAAAAAAAACATCTCAGACACATGAATAAATCAAAACATAATAAAATTACTCAAATTAACAGTCCAAAACAACTTAACAACACAACCCTATATTGTTTCTACATATAGTCAGCAAATAATACATCTCAGTTGGAGGAAAAGTCAAACAAAATCTCATCATCCATAGGTAACTTCGTACATGTCAGAAGGACTTCTAGCTAGACACCCTACACACAATCATAACCTCAAATCATGTCAGTCTGAACACTAATGTCATCAGAACTATCTAAAATAACATGATGCTAAATATAACTCCTCCAGATTTAGAGAATTAGTTTTCTCAAATTAATTTATTCTTCTTGATATTTTGTTTATTTCACCCAACAGCAAAAATATTTTATTTTATATTAAATACCTATGTCTGGAATCAGTTTTATGAATCACCTGTATAACTTTTCTCTAAATGAAAAATAAATTTCAACATTTTCTAAACGAAACCCCGAGGTTAGCTAGAATTACATGCAATAATGAATTCCCTCAATGTCTTGCGTAACACACATGACTGGGGATAACCGAAAAATAATATATTACTAAAATATTATTATAAAATTATAATAAGGTGAAACCTACATGTTAAATTATATATAATTAATTGTATTAACTAATTTATGAGAATATATTGTTAAATAAAATATAAGATGAATTTTTGGTTACCAATAAATTAGAAATGAATATGAAAGGCAATTTAATATAAAGTAAAATATTATTATTTTTATGGTCACAATTCTATTTTACCTTGATAAATATAATTAATTTTGCAGTGAGTTTAATTTAAAATATATTTTATAATTAAAATAAAATAATTTTTATAATCATCCAATTATTTTTATAGAAATCAGATAAAAACAACCCCAATTTTATTTTTAAAAACATATATATTTATAATGGAAGATTTATTACTTTTTAATGGATAACATATATTAATTCCATATCTTCACACCTTTATAGATTTAATTCTAAAAAAATTTCAACATTTATAAGTAAACATAACCATTAGGTTGGGATATATTTTTTGTGTTGGTAGGTAAGGTTTAATTTTTTAATAATTTGTTTATGATAATGAATGTAAATTTAAAACATATTTTTTCAAATAAATAATTTATAAGGAAAAATTATATTATAAATTGAATGTTTAATTAGATAATATTTTTATCAATTAATATATATTTAGATAATTGGAAAAAATTTTACATTAAAATTCAATATAAAAACATAGAAAACATTTGATCATTTTTACTTAAAAAACCCATAGTGTCGTTCAACCAATGGAATAATTTTTAATTAAATTTCTTCCAGTTATGTAATTGAAATTTCAAAAAAAATGATTCCATATTTGGAATAATAATAAATTATAATTTCTAATCTGGTTAACATAGTTTTTGAAAAAAAATACTAGTGAATTTAATTAAAATTAAATACATCTAACAATGTAAAAATAAGCATAACTAATGACTAAAGGATAAATTTAATGGATCAGTTGAAATATAATCTTATTCAAAACACATTTTATGGACATATTTCATCCATAAAACATCCTGTATAATGATTTTTTTTGTTTGGTATAACATTTTTGTGGTAAAAACATGGGCCCACCAAACAAGATTAGAAAATACCAAGTCTGTCTTCTACCTCCCATATAAAAGGCTACACAGCTACCACTTATTGACACCTCACAAACCACATAGGTTTGAACAAGTTAATCCCATTAAACATACCAAAATCAATAACATTATACTTTTTTAATCTATTTTCACATGAATCCTTTCAAGGAATCCCTTTGCTGTAAAACAAAATGAGTTACTAGTTTTTGATGTTACAACCCCCTCAAGCTCCTTTATTTAATTTTCTTTCTCTACCACCTCAATTCATATTATTACATTATTATAAAAGGAAAAATGTATGAGAAATATACTTATATGTTATTACGGTATGTTTTCAACCTATACTTACTCACAATTCCATCTAATAGGTAACGACCATATTGTTTATGTTTATGTCAAACTACTACCTCACGAAATGATGATTGTTCATTTTTTATTTTACTACCTCTAATGGTGGATATTATGATAGAAAATATATTTATCTAAGTTATATAATATATTTATTATGAATTTAAGGTTCATTATTATTTTTATAACACTTATCTTTATACTTTTCGATTTGATCTAAATATGATAATTTAATTTGAGGAAGTGTGGACTACCACCCCCTCAAAATGAAGTGATTCATTCACACAATACATGGAATAAATTTAGTATTGGTTTAGTGAAAATATATGATATATATCATATAATAAATATAAATTAATCAATATATATATACATGTATACAAAAATATGCCTTTTACATCCTTTCTTCCAATATGATAATAAAATGGGAAAAATGTCCATGCATATGTACAAATGACTGTATCCATGAAAGTTGTATTTCATTTCATAATTATATATTCTATAGATTATTATAATACAAACATAATTAATATGAATAATATTTATATCATAGTTTATATTATTTAAATCATGATACATGTATATGTTACAAACATAAAATAAAGTAAGACACATGTTAATAACAAAGAAGATTTTACCCAAAGTGAAACATAGGATTGTTAATAATATGGTATTATAGTGTAATAATAAAAAGATATATAGTATTCAATATAATAATATTCTTCGATAAAATATGTATAAGAAAGTCATATTAATTAAAAAATATTATTGTAAAATTACTAAGAGAGTGAATATAAAACGTAAGGGAATTCCATCTCATTTTTTATTTTTAGTGAAATACATGCATTATTCACCACCCATTCCTTTTGTGTGCTGTATATACTACAGATGGATGTATTATAAGATTATTATACTTAAAATTATTTGTATTTAGAAATCCATTTTTTGATAACTTTGTCATGGGATTTATTTTTCAAATGTTACCAAATCGTTAAAGTAATTTTGTCTTAATTTTCCTTCGTTGAGACACATGTCATATTATGAACCTATTTTTTAATGTTGTATATATATAGCCATTGAAATTTTATATAATCAATCTGATTATATTATTTATTTTTACTCTTCATTTAAAGACATTTTCTTACATGGGTATAATCGTTTAGTAATACCATGTGTTAAGATTTTATTAAAATAATCTCATTGTTTTTCGCTAGTTTTTATGCCAATGCTTCCATTGATGTAATATTATGATCCATATCTCAAGAAAATTCATGCATTTTCTTATAATCTGGTTAATCATGAATTGTTATTGTATTAGAATCTTTTTCTACTCTTTTCAAATGATATAGTTAAGAATTTCAATAAGGAAGGCCCAAAATTACACTCTCTTCAGCGAGAAAGATGTTTTATTTCACAACTTTTTCTTCTAAAAAGGGATTCTATGGTTATTCTACTATACTACTATAATAGTTAAAATAAAATTTCATGTTTTTTATTTTAGAAATGTTTTAAAAGGATTATTTTTATCTCTTTCCAAAGAAGGAATTTTTTGAACATTTTACTACGCAAAAGGTATAATTTTATTACCTCATACGATAACTTCAGATTTACCTATTATCATTTCAATGAAGCTTCCATAGCATGATTTAAAGGATTACTTAAAAGAAAATGTTTCATTAAATTATATTTTCATATAAAATATTTCCAAAAGTTTTTGAATGTTCTTCATAATTTTTTAATATATTTTTTAATGAAACTATTTTCCAAAACGTTTTTAATATTCCTATTTATGTTTTCCTGGAAAATTCTATTCAATAATGTATTCAAGCTTATTTTATATGTTTACATGGAAATGTGTTTACAAGTTTTCGTTCAATATTATTTTATATGTTTTATGGAAAATTGATTTAAAAAAATTCAGATTCTTTTATATACATTTAGGGAAAATCAATTTCAACAGATTTTCAAGACTTATTTATATGTTTTAATAAATTGTTAGTTTAATGGTTTATAGAAGAGTTTTAAACCATCTATATAAATTTTAATGAAAATGGTTAACAAAATATTTTCAAATATTTAATTATAAGATATCATATTTATTTTAAAGAAATTGTTTTTCCAAAGGTTTTTGTGTTTTAGTGGGACTTTTTTAGAAGAAGAATGGATTTTTACTCAATAAATGTTTATAAATGAAATTTCAATATTATTTCAAATCTAATTTGACATATCTTGTTGTTACTCGTGAATTGTTTGGAAAACTATTCAATATATTCATTCAAAATATTTCTTTAAATTATTTTTCTTTTGATGGAAAATTTTTTATGAAACTCGTTTCTCATCCCAAAGTTATTTGTTTATGAATCCTAATTTTCATTCATGGGATTTATTCTTGTGTAACACTATTTATTTCACATTCTATTCATTGAAGAAATGGTTTTGAAATCTATATTTTTTAATAGGTTATGATATGTTTAAATTTCAATGAAACCCATTTAATTTTATGGGTTATGATATGATTGGTTATGAATTTTTTTCACATGTATATATGAGTTAATTATGATATGGGTTGGAATCATATATCCCTCTATTATGTTAGGTAATGATTTATATATCAATTGATAAACACATCTTGAAAAATAAATGAACTCAGTTAATTATTACATGTGTGGCACAAGGAATGTACTTTGTTCAGTAGTATATGATTATAATGGTGCGTGGACCTGATTTTAGTATAGAAACATTACCACTATAATGGCCTTGTAAGTGATTCCTTGACCAATATGGAAATCATTACATAAGCTTATGTGTATTCAATAATTCCTTGTATTAATCCTATGTTTTTATTCCATGGAACATGTTCTTTATTTCCTTATGATTCATGTCTTATGAGCTACCACTCATTTTGTCATGATTCATGCATATGATCTTTGATATTCAGGGTATGATATTAAATATTCAGGATAGTGTTGTCATACACCTATTCTCATGTTTATTCTTACATGTGGACCTTGTTTACTCATAATGTGCATATTATCTCACCCCTTTTTATGTATCCTTCCCTAGATTATAATGATATATTTGTTTAATTATATTTCTAAGAGGGGTGATAATCTCGGAGAACCTAGTGGGAGATTATCCATCTCACCCATGAATCAATTTTATCATTTCCATGATTCTAGTGGAAATAAACTAGTACATTATTTTGGAATTTGTTTAAATATTGTATAAAGTGTTCCACATTATGCATGTATGTTTAATGTATGACATGTGAGTACCCTTATAGTTGGAATCATAGCAATGGTTTAGTTAATCTTTGGAAATAAGGATTAGAAATATATTGAATGATCCCAATGTATACTTCTATAGATATGTCTATTGATGACACTAAGGGTAAGTATAAGGATGAGTTAATATATAAGAAAAATATAATAGATTTTTGGTAAAGGATAGAGTGAGTGGTTTCCTAGAAATACAATACTTTCTGGATATTACAAGTGGAAGTCAATCTGGCTCATATATACATAGGGGTGGCAACTCTAAGAAGATGTTCTGAGCCTGAATTTGGGTAATCTGGGAAATGAAAATGATATTTTTTTCACTCATGGTTTGAAACTTCTGGGATATATGATTACATAATTAATGATATCTTCTTAAAGAATCATGAAATATTTAAAAATAATTTTTCGATAAATGACCTAGGATAAACCAAAAGTGTCAAATATTATGGAAGGGGACTTGAATTTGATAACTTATATGTAATTATTTTCAGGACTATTTGTTTTTCTTCATTTATTAGTAATCCAACAATGTGATTCTATTTGTATTAATTGGTGGGAAATAGATGGAATTTGGTTAATATTGTATGCATTTGATGATTTTTTATGAGCAGTATAGTGTGATGTTCACTGGAGTGAAAGATGTTGTTTTCATGCCAAATTAGTTTTCATGGATGATGATTAACAATGTGTACTACAAAAAACTCCCAAAATCACCATGGAATATAAAAGAGTTCACTAAGGGTTTAGGTAAAGGATTCCAAGGGGGAATGACTATTTGGATTCTTCTATATCAATAATGTTGAAATAATCACCTATGTAAATGTCTTACACTAACACAAAGATGTATTTTACTTTGGAAGAGAAGGACAAAAAGCAATTGACGACATTTGAAAATGATGGTTTTGGTTAACAAAATGGATGTGAGTAATGGATTACTTATAAAATAATAGAATGTTCTGTGTTTAAGTGTCGAATAAAATGTAATTATGGAACATAATTCCCTAAGAGGAAATATCATGAAGATAATAAACAATGTGGTGTGAGTAATGGTTATAATTATGATGATGATGATACTAAATAAGAAATGCAAAAGGAATGAGGTATTAAGTAGTAGGATGAAGTATACTTCTTATAGATTATGTGTGAAGTGCATTTTTTGAATATTTTATGTATTTAGGATCCTTGAATTATGTTATAGGAATAGTGGAGTAAACTAGTATTTTTTATTTTATGTTTTTCAGAAAGGATTAAAAAGAACATGTTGAAAGTTGTTAATGGTCAAGAAAAGTGAATTAAGGACAAGGTGAAATTTTCACTAAGGAATGATAACCCATAATATTTTACATATGTAATAATATTTTTTTGGATAAATATACATGATATAGGAATAAGAAAATTTGATGGTACTAATTACGTTGGAACTCATTAAGGACTTGTTGAGAAGTAGTTCATGTTATCATGGATCATGTTTAAAAATTCTTGGATTTCTAGAATATATCCATTAATATATGGAATAAGGTTCAATTCATGTTCTCTAAAATTCTTTTTGTTATTTTATGTTCTTACCATGTTCTGAGAGAATTTTCAATGATGGTATTCACCTATTTTGGAATGTGACAAGCAAGAGATGATTTGAGATATACAGGAGATCAATTTTATGGTGATTTAATGAATTTCCATCTATTGTATTGGTATTTTCATCTTTCATAAGGGTTATAAGTTTCACCATTCATGAAAATATTATGTTAAACATTACAGGAGGTATTTTGTAGTGATTTTGAATTGAAAACATTGGTTAAAAAGCTATTTAGTGACAAATCATATTTCAAGGACATACACATTATTTATTTATGCAATTATATTATTTTTATTTTGGAAGAAGGATATCATGTATGATAGGGGACAATAAATTGTGTTAGGAAAGGTCAAATTTCTTGAACCCACAGATGAATGATAAGAAGGGTTTCAATCCCATAAATTCCCTTTGTGATGATATAGTAAATTAATAATTATTTTTGATGAATAACTAATCATGATGGAAGACTAGTGTTACATTTTATGTATACGTAGTAATGTATTAATAATATTGATATTTATAGAGGATTATTGATAATATTTTATGCTTCTTATTCTTCTATAGTCTATAATATCTGTTATTTTTGTATTTTAGAACTTCAAGAATCAAATTTAATTTATGGAAATCCATTTCATGATGTATTGGATGAATTATAAAGAGACAAAAGAACAATTGATGAAAGAAATTTTGTTCATAGAAATATATCACGTAAGTGTATTTCCTTTTATTAGTGGTCAGTCTCAATGTTAGGATAATGATCAAAAAAATGTTTCACCCTAATACCTTAGTTTTTTTGGAACCAATGACCTTTTAAATCATTAATGATTTATGAATTTAAGCCCATATCCTTTTCATGATCATACACATTCTTGTGATTAATGACCTCAACCACTCCCAATATAAAATTTACTCATTTTCTCTAGGTCCAATTTTGACTCCCAACCTATAGTTTCCTATATGGAAACCATGTTATATTTTACATTGGGTAAACATTATTGTTCTAACATTCCATTTTAAAGGAATTTTTAGTATTCATTTTTTAAATTTGGGTTTCTATGCATGAATCATTCATGTACTAAAAATTTGATAACCTAAATAAAACTTGGGGGAGAAATTTATTTTATGAGGTGTAGAATATAACACCTCAAGATTTGGCGAATTATTATTTTTTGAAATAAATTTGTAATTTTTTTATATTGTTCACTTCATGTAAATTGAAAATAGATATGCCTATATTAATGAAATGTGTTTGGATTACGTTATATTCAAAACCAATTTAATCATGCAAAATACTCAACAAAAACATTATCTTTGTCTACAAATAAAAGTGATTTTATCTTTCAGTGCACTAAAAAATGATATTCCACAATGGATTACATAATAGGCTAGACTGAGTTTTACTGAATTATAATATATTATAAAAATTTTATTACATAATATAATAATATATATCCTATATGTTGAATTAAATATTATGAATAATATAAACTAATATATTAAAATATATGTCTTTCCAAAATATATGATGCATTCATAAGTTACTAATTAATTATAAATGAATATAACAACCGATTAGAAAGAAAAGGAAATATTATTATTTTTACGGTCATAACATTGTTTTACCCTAATAAATTTAATACATTAGTCTTTTATCTTAATGAAATATATGGGTGATATATTCCATCTAATATTTTATATATTGATCCATTATATTTGATATATATAATATAAGAACAAACACAATTTTATTCTTAAAACACTATATTTTTATAATCGACGTTTTATCACCTTTTAATAGAGAACCTATTACAAATCCAAATTTTGCAACTTTTATAGAGTTAATATATAAAACTAAACATCATAATTTAATTAAAAATATAAATATTAGTTTAGGTTAAATTTGTGTTATTTTTCTCTAGGGTTTCATTTAAAAATGGACTGTTAGAAATAATGATTTTTTACAACAATTATTTTATGTATTTTATTTATAAATAAAAATTATATTTTAAATTATATTCAAAATTTAATTATCTAATATTTTTATAAATTAATCCAATTTAATTAACTATAACCAATTTTACATTGAAATTTGATATAAACACAGGCACACTTTTTATCTTTTTTTACTTCAAAACCCCGCAGTGTCGTCACATCAATAAAGTAAATGTTCAATTAATTTCTACCAAATGATTCATAAGAATATTAAAAAATGTATTGCATATTTGGAATAATAATAATTTATGATTTCTAATAAGTTAAAACATTTTTTCACAAAAAATATTAGTGAATGAAATTAAAATTAATTAAAAATTTTAAGGTAAAATTATGCTTAGGAACATACTAAGCCGTAAATTTAAGGGCCGAAATGACCAATACACTTTTCCAAAACCAAAATTTAGACCATATTTGGGACATAAACCTTCCAGTATTTGGTGTTTTTATTTTTAATGAATTTTTTAGGTAAAAATGTTGGTACACCAAACTCATTTTAAAAAATACCAACTGTGTCCTTTCACTCCCATATAAAATTCCACCACCTCTACAAGATGCAAAAACATTTCAGGGAACTTATGTTTGGAATATAAATTCCCAATAAACCTAAAAATATATATAAATTCCTCTTTTAATCCTCCATTTTTGATGAAATCCGTCTTTGGAATCCCTTTGATACAAACGAAAAGGACATTCTAGATTAAGAGGAAATACCATCCCCCAAGATCCTTTCCTCTTCATTCATTCTCCACTACCTAGATATGTATTATAACAGTATTATAAAAAATATATCCTATATATAATGAATTTTTTTTAATCTATTGTTTCAACCTAAAATTACCTAGAACTCTGAAAAGTTGGAAACAAACATATTCATTACGTGTATGGTGAACTACCGCCTCACACAAGGATGATGGTTCATTTTCCTTTACCACCTATCATGGTGGACATTATGAGGAACACTATATTTATATATGTTATATCTTATATTTATTATTCATTTAATTATCTATAATCATTTTACCAAACATATTTTTATGCTTAATTTTTGGGTAAATATGATAATTTCATTTAAGAAAGTGTGGACTCCCACCCCCTCAAAGCGATGTGATTCATTTGAACATTACATGGAATTTATTAAGGATGGGATTAGTGAAATTATATGATATATATGATATAATAAATTTTCTGTAATCATAATATATATATTCATATATTTCATTTATGTTCTTTGTTTCAATATTACAATTAAGAAGAAACAATGGTAATGCGTTCGTATGACATACCATCTCTATGAATGTTGTATTCCATTTCATAATTATATATTATATAAATTATTATAATATATATATATTTAATATAAATTATAATTAAATCATTTTTTAGTTTATTTAAATCATGATATAACTATAAGGACCATAGATATAACAAATAAAGACACATGAGAAGAATAAAGTAGATAGTACTTGAAGTAAACAATTAATATAGGATTGTTAACAATAGGGTAATACAAGGTAAACATATAACCATATATGGTATTATATATAATAAATTTCTCTTATAAATTATTTATAATTATCAGAAAATGGTTATATAGGAATATTAAATGTGTATGAAGAGATTTATGACACAAGGTAATGGAATTGCATCTCACTTTTAATTTTTGTGAGATATATTCATTATTCACCACACATTATATTTTTGTTGGGTGTATAATACCCATGGATGAATTCAATGATTAATATAATTATATTTATGGTTATTTATTTATCTATTTTATGATATTTATTTCAGGTGATTTAAGTTTCAAAAGTTACAAAATCGTTGTATTAGTTTTTACTCAATTTCACTTTATTGAGACACAATCCGTGTTATGCAATTATATTTTTCCATGAGGTGTATATATTAACATAGAAATGTTATATCGTGAATATCAATATTTTCATGATATTTTATGTTTCATGAAATCTCATTTTCTTACATGGGGAGTACGTTTCATCATTACAATGTGGTAAGAGATTATTGAAACAATCTCATCACTTTTCAAGATTGTTTACGTTTATAGTTCATTTAATGAAATATATGATCCATCTTTTAGTAACATTCATGAACTATCATCTACATTGGTTATTCATGAGTTATTAATGTATTGGTAACATTTTTCTTCTCTTTGGTAAATGTTATACTTAATAATTGTTTTTTTGAGAATGACTGACATTACCCTCTATTTAGTTGAAAATTTGTGTTCCTTCAAAATTATGTTGTCTAAAAATAGATTCCATTTGTTCTCTTTTTCCTAATTTTTTTAAAATATAATTTTATTTTTTATTTTTGAATATGAAAATTTTCTAACCAATTACCATGCAAAAGGAATGTTCTTCTTACCTCATATATCATGTACGAAATTACCTTCCATAATTTTTGTGAAGCTTCCATTGCTGGATTAAGCGGTTAATTTTTTATAATTTCTATTAAATAATTTTCAATGAAATAATTTTCAAAACATTCTCAACATTTCTTCATAAGGTTTCCATGATCTTTTCATAGAATGTGTTTATAAAAATGTTTTTAAAATTATATTATATTTTTCAAGGAAATTCTTCATAAAAATGTTGTTATGATTCAATTATAATTTTTCAAGAAAAATTGTTTTCAAAACTGTTTTTGAATATTTTTTAATAAATGTTCATGGAAAATTTATTTCAAAACATTTTAAATATTCTTTTAAATATTTTCAAGGAAAATGGTTTTAAATTCCTTTTGACGGTGTATTTATAAGATTGAAAAATATATTCAATGAAATGATTTTCAAAAGGGTTTCATGGAATTTTTATAAAATGATAATGAAAATGGTTTCCAAAATATTTTCAAATATTTATCTATAATAATTTAAAATTATTTTCATGTAAATGGTTTTTAAAGGGGTTTTATATATTAAAGATACATTTTCAAAAAATAATGGATATTTAACTCAAGAAATGTTTTTAAAAAATATTTCAATATTATTTCCCATATATACAGAAATAAATTAGTGTTAGTAATTACATTAGGGTGAAATTATTCAATGTATCAATTAATAAATTCTAGTATGTGGTTTATGTTTTGATGGTTTTACGTTTATGAAGATCATTTCTCTTCCAGAGGATATAAGATTATTAAATCTATTTCTCATTCATAGGTTATATGCTTATCAAGACTTCTTACTTTCATAAGTTATGGTTTCCTCAATTGATTATGAAACTAGTATTTTCCCACAGGTTTATATATGATTTAATTTCCTTGGAACCCATTTAATTGATAGGTTCTGATAATATTTTTTTATGAATTTATGTGACATGTATCTATGATTTCATTATGAGATCGGTGGGTCATATTTCTCTGTCTAATTCATTATGTAAATATTTATATTTCATGAGATTTATATAGAGGGAATAATAAAAGAACATTTATTAATATTACTATGATAGAATAAGGTGTGAAAATGGTTTAGTAATACAGGGCTAGAATTGGGTGTGAACATAGTAAAGTAATTGAATTTATCCTCAACGATGGCCTTGGCAGTGATGCCTTCAATACAATGGAAATCATTATATATGATTATATTTCTACCACAATTCAATTTGTTATTCCCACATTATGATTTTAAGGATTATGTTCTTTTATTTACCTATGGTTCATTTATTATGATATTATAGGATTTATTACTTGATTAATATATATTGTATTTGATATGCAGGGTATGATCTCCTATTTTCATGATCATGTTCTCATACCATAATACTCTTGTTTATTCATACATGTCTCCCATGTTTACCTTTACTGATAATTTTATCTCACCTATTTTATGGATTCCTTAACCATATTATGAAGATATAATTCTAGTATGATATTTCTATGAGGGTTGATAATCTTGGAGAACATAGTGGGAGAAAACGTAGCTCTGTCATATATCAGTTTTTATATTTTTATGATTCCAAGGGAAATAAACTAATACAGACTTTAGGAATTTGATTGTATAATATATTTAGTATTTTATAAATGTTATGTTATGTTATTGTATAAAAATTGAGGTTCTCTATACATAAATAATGTCACCTGATATGATATCAATTTTTTTGTGAACTATGCCAAAGTTCCAATAAAACCGACCCTTGTCCAGGGTTGAGAAATTAAAAGAAGTGTGTTACTGATACTCACGGGCTAGATAGTAGTGCATGTGTATAAAAATTATAACTTGTAAATAAGATTAAGAATTTACATTATCATAAATATCCAAAAATAATAAAAAAAATCATAATATAATGATCATTACCAAATTAGATAGAAAAAATTTTTGATTCAAGGATTACAACATGAAAAAAACCCCACAATAATACTTTTGAATAGAGACAACAAAAATATCCCAATAACCACTATGTGATAAGATGAACATCACCCTAAATCCACCACCTACAATACCATAATTAATTGGAACTCTAGAAACCTAATCCACCATATCCATGATACATCATTCCCTCACCTACGTCAAATTCAAAAAGTATTATATAATCCAAAAGGTGTATGCATTGTTTGAGCCATATCCCAGAAGGATGCTAATCGAAGAAATTGATTCCAAGATGAATCATTATAAGACAAATTGATACGCTAGTTTAAAACATAATGGAAGGAGACATTTCATAGAAAAATATTAACAGAATCATAGTTTTCATTTGAAATAAACAATAATCTTAATTATATACTATTGAAAAGAACTATATCACAAGAGATGACTAATTCCCTAGAAATATCTATAGGATATAGCTATTTTGAGACACTAAGTACCTCATAACTCAATGAAACATGGTATAGAAACCATAACCCATAGTTTCCTTTTACACTAGCCACTAGAGAGGAATCCATTAAAATGTTCGATTGGTATCCAATCATCATCATATTTTAGTATGTTTTGGAATCATAAATCCAGCTAGATGAATCTGGGCTCAGGCAGTTCTGATTCAACTATAGTATTATTCTTATTTCTCCAACCCAGATACCTTGGATTCCTTTCTTTTTCAACGATCATTCTTCATATCACATATGACATCAATTTAGCATATGTAGAAACCTAAAGTAATAAATACACATAATAATCCACTATTTCCATAGTCAACCCATATTTCAAATCCATCTAAACACTAAATGCATTTCAAAAAAAGTTTCTCACCACTTATAGATTTTATCAAATATCTTTATCCAGAGAAATATGGATGTACACATGAAACAAAGATGGAAAATAAGTCAGTTCTATTAGAAACCAAATATTCAAAAAAGACCCAATTTATATATTTTTTTAAAAACAATTAAATCCTTATTCAAAATACATTTTAAATAAATAATAATAATAAATTAATGCATTTTAAAATCACTAAATAATGTTTCATCCTAGAACCAACTACCTAAAGAGTATAAACTTATAGAAATTGGTATTAAATAATAACTACACCAAACCCGGACCCTATAAGGGTAATATTGAACAACAAAATTCATGATTTAACCCTATGAATCATAATCCAACACTAAATAGGTCAATAAACCCACTAGATAACAAAAACACATTAAAGGAAGAAGAGAACCCATAGAAAAGAGGTTTAGTTATCAAGGGGAGAAGATACATAAATGTAGACTTATTAAAGAATACCATATAAAATATCTTTAAAAGTGGACTTTCATGGGAGAACGGATGATGTTAGGAGACTCCTAAGTTGAAGAATCCCATGTGGGGTGTATTTTGGGATTTTAGTGTAAATAATTGAACGGGAAAATTTATAAAACCATAATTTGTAATAACATAGGGAAGTCACATTGTTTTCAAAATCATGAAGAAATCATGTTCCACTCATTGCCTAAGAGGGTCGTGAATCATGGATACGCCGCATGGTCTCAAAACTAATAACCTACCATGATGTTATCCTCTTTTGAAAAATAATAGTTTTTTTCACGATTTCCTGGGAAAGGGTGCACAGTTTTTCAAACCATGTGTTAACCTTGTACCAGCTACTATTAGACAAAAAATCCTATTCGATACCAAAATTTCCAATGGAAACTAATGGATAAAATCAAACCTAAAAATAATGATAATAATAGATCAATATAGAATCATATATTTGACATTATCCTAATAGATTGATCTAGATGATCCTACGTAGTTTTATTCATCAGTAACACATATCTTTTAGCACTGTGAGTTGGCATTCAATGGATATAGTCTCTTTTGGGAACTCATTGAAATCATGATGAATCCTAATAATGTCATATTCAATATTTAATTATAATACATGTTTCATTATAATATTTTATATCATATCAGTAATGTAATATTCATATGGAAATATGGGATGGAATTATCCTTTCCAAGTGAGAGAGATATTATGGATGATTGGGTGGGTGTTGCGACCCAAAAGATCCAACCCATCACCTATTAGTTAACAATTTTATAACATGGTGAAGTGTGATATTTATGACCCTGAATTGATTTGTTATTTAAGAACTATATATTTTTTCTTCCCTATAGATATTTTGTAACATCTACTATGATCAGATATGGATTTTAACATTGACTAGAACCACATTACTATAATTATATCTTCTATTGAATATAAAATTTCCCCTATCAAGATACAGGATATGAGTTTAATATTCTAGTAACTTTAGTATAATTATTTCATTATATCTAGCAGGTCCCTAATAAAATCCCCTTTTTGTTCATGAATATATATATAAGTTATTAGGGATTTTTGTTGAATATAACCTCCTGTATAAGGTAATAATAATGAAAATGTACCAAAAAAATATTGATAACCTCATTGAAATTTTTTAGGGGTGTGTTTAGGTCCTGTTAACAAATGATGAGGGTTTTCTAGAATGATTTTATAATGACGACATTATGATGTCTCTAAAAACAATCATAATTCTTGGTAATGGTAGTAGGTGTAAATAATGATCCCACTATGTATGTTTGTCATATGAATCAGATCTTGTTTCAATATAGAAACTATTGTGTGATTATCATCATTAATACTATATTATATTACTATTTATTAGAGGAGGATCATGGAAGGCATCTAAATATGGATGAATATTTACTTCCACAGCACTAGAAATATGTTAATCTCTTGATGTTCCTATTTTTGATCCATAAGATTCAATTTCTAGGGAATTACATCTCTATGAATGGATTAGTATTGGACATGATAATGATTTATGTTTTTGTTTTTTTGGATCCACTGAATGTCATGTTGCATGTGTATATTTTTCATTTCTTGGAGGGGTTATAGGAGTTTATTGTGAACATATCTATGTTTTCAACCAACGTTATCCCATTGACAAGGAAATGGAGTCCAATTACATTGACTGAGAAGTTTCAAAAATCATTCAAGGAGGATAGGTTGAGGATCAGCAATGGACAGTTATCGAGACTATGTTTTGATGGTTTGGAGTGTATGTAGTTTTTTCTTTCCTCTGGATCTATGATTGGTTGATTTTATGAATATTCTACATTGATCACTCATGGGTAAAAGAGGTTGATACCCCATAAGAAAAAAATTACTCGTGATAATGAGTTTTCATTAGTAGTATTCACTATGAAAATTTGGAGATAATATATTTTTTGAAATAATTTTAGTTTTTACTCAGACCATCTGCATCATGGGTATATATTCAATCAAATATATCTTATCCTGAGATGGAAGTGCTTGTTGGGGGTTTTTTGGACAATAAATTTTATAGATTCAATACTCATAAGAAGGGGAATGTATTTTTTGATTCAAAAAGAAGTATTTCATATTATTTCATGGTGGAGGAGGACTCTAAAAATAAGGATTCTCTATAGTTTTCCCTAATGGATGATAGGGGTTAAATTATTATTCAGTTATTGGTCATGAATCCTCTGATTCATCAATGTGTCAGGGTATTAGTAGGGAGAAATAAACTACGATATTCTATATAACTAGATATAATTATGATGTTAACATGATTTATTTTTGTAATCAAAGGATCACATTCTCCATTTATAGGGTTGAATGATGGTTCTAGACACATTTAGTGAGTATTGGATAATGGAGTTTCAAGAATCCCATATGGATATATATCATTGTGTGAAAAAGATATAATAGGACCCTAAATATTAGTTTCTCTTATTTGGTATGTGATGAATCCTTGTCGAGTTAATTACATGGTGTCTAAACTTTTAGTAGGTGAATGTTGAGAACTAGGTTTTGGTAGGATTGAAATATCCACTTGAAATTTCCTAGGGTAAAATAGATTCCAGATACAAGGAATTTGTGAAGGGGAATCCATGGAAAACGAGAGGCCACAATGCTATAGGTGTAAAGACCTGTAAATTTCATGGAATTTTTTTTTCTTAATTTCTTTTGGATTTTATTAGAACGCAGAATCTGATGGCACCAGATTTTGAGGACTGGTGTGCCCAGAATCAATTTCTGAAGTTTAGCTCAGGTACGTTCAATGAACGAACGAGCGGGTTTTCCTTACTTTTGAACCATTCCTTGGAATCGAAATTCTAGGGCACCGATGAAACCGCAACGCCGGTAATTGCTTAGGAAGACCATTTCTAGAGTTTCATTTGCTCGGGAAGAGTTGTTTAAAAAAATAGTGGTTTAAGTGTTAAGTAAATAAAGTTGTGTCACAAAATTATTTTTCTCTATGTGAAATAACTTCCATGTGAGGTAATATCCAAACACCTCTTGTTAGGATATTAGTGAGGTTGGGGCCATATGATCCCCACCACTTCAATTTCCTCTAACCCTTCTAACCCTCTTAATGTTGGCAACCCCCATTTCATTTGTAACTCATCTTCTCTCCCTCATTAATTTCATTCCAACTCTCACAATAAATTAATTGATTTAAGTTATTCAATTTATTTAATTTAGAGTTTGAATTTTGAATTTTTGGAATTCATGGAATGGGTTAATAAAATAAGGATGAAAATTATTTTATTTCTGGTTGGTTTTGTTGTGAGAGGATTGGGGGAAGAAAGCTCTAAGTTTGATGAGTGTGAAGAACACCAAGGTTGCGATGAAGAATGCTGTAACCACAAGGAGAGATCGACGAGCCGTCTCTTCTTCTCTCTGCAGCCTGTGTGTGACGGCGTTCCCTTCTTGGACGCACACCGTACCATCTTCTCTCCACAAAAAAGAAAGGGGAACGCCATTTCTTCCTCAAACGAACTCCGTCATCGTATACAGAGCCTTTCCCCACGACGTCGTCTTCCATGACGCAAGCTTCCACAAATTCTTCTTCGAGGTATGGGTTGTTTTTACATTCGGAATTAATTGAAGTACTCTATTAATTCTTTGGCCACCTGTTATCAAAATAACGGAGGAGGTTGGACCGCACGAACACAGATGAACCTCCTCCCCTTTTTGTTGTTTAATATCATATGTCTTGGAATGGAGGTGGAACGGTGCAACGACAACGCACGGGAATGAGGTAAATCTTGGTGAAGGTGCGCGGTGACGTCACGTCGTACCGGGGAAGTTGAAGGAAGCCACGACCAAGAACGGGCCCTGGTAGAGGGGCACGTCACCGTCGCGCCGCACCGGAGCACCATGGAAGGCCGCGGCATAGGGGAGCGGCGAAATCACGCCATGCCAGTCGGAAAAGTGGCATGGCCTAAGGCCGCGACAGTGCAGAGGAGGGCGGCCGGACCTTCAACCACTAGCGCCTCAGGGGGCCGGGACCAGTAGGTCCAGCGGCTGCAACCGGCTAGCCATTATGGCTGGCTGGATTCCGGAAGTCCAGGGGTCATAACTCCCGTCAGGTGGCATAGGCGGGCCCCCCTAAAGGGGGCTATTTTCTTAAATCAAGGGGGCCAGTGCCCCCCCCCCCATCCGCACCACTCGGTCACGAACCGAGCACCCAGCCGAGTCGGGCCGGTCGTGCTGGGCCGGGCCGCCCTCGCTAGGCCGAGCTGCCCAAGCAGGGTCGGGCCAGGCCCACTGGGCTAGGCCACACCTCTTGGTCGGGCCACACCCATGTGGGCCGGACCCGGACCCAGGTCAGGTCGACCGGTTCAGGCTTACCCAGGGGGTCTTCGGCCAGGTCGGTATGGGCCCAAGACCCCCTAAAATTGGACAGCTACGTTAAAAGGCTAATAACATGGGCTACAGACCTCCAATCGACGCACCGTCAATTGTGATGAGATTCATGGATCGAGACGGTCATTTATATATATTACAGTCAAGTTTTCGGTGAACATTGGGTATGGCCGGGTTGGTTCAAACATGAAAACAACCGGTCCCACGGAGCAGAAACGCTGATAAATTGTGCTCTGGACGTCCGAATGACATTCCTTCGACTTTGTTGGATTCCTCTTAGTGAGGCAGTTAATTTGTATTACTCTGATTGAGTTTTGGAAGTAGTTGGAGTATGGTAGGGTTGGTTTTGACTTAAAAACCAACCGGTCGCCTAGGAAGAAAAAGCCAACAACTCATAGACCGGGTGTTCGATTGACGCGTCGTCTATCACGTTGAGTTCCTTTTGATGAGATGAAACTTTGGGATACATAAAATATGGACATCATGTCAGTTGATGTATCGACCCCCTTGGATCGTGGAGCAGACCCTCCCAGAATTGAGCATGCCGTGTGCAGGAACCATAGAGCTGGCTGCGACTGCGACGACGATGACGACTGTACTAAAATCCTCCATGGGTTCGGTAGTGACGACGACCACACTAAAATCCTTTGTGGGTTCAATGGAGATGACTGCTATTCTTGTATCATGTATGGGTTTGACAGTACTTGACTACTGTTCTTGTATCCTATGTGGGTCCGGTTGTATTTGACTCATTACTTGTATCCTACGTGGGTCCGACATAGTAGCTAGTCTTGTATCCTGTGTGGGTCTGACAGCTTAGCTGGTCTTGTATCCTATGTGGTTCTGACAGCTTAGATGAATTAGTGGTTACATCTGATCATCTTTATCATCTTACTATGAAGTATACCTTTCTGAGCTGAGTCTTGACTTGTAATCATTATCATCGATAAGATTGTGGTTCTTTCCTGTGTGGATTGGGTTGTAAATTCCTATATGGAATGGGTTACATTTTTCCTATGTGGACTCGGTTGTATCTTGAGCTCGTTTCCTGGAGCCAAGATAGAAGTGGTGACTTAGGTATATGTATGGGCATATACCTAAGTAGTGTTGGTTGTTACTTCGTGATTTTATCTTTCCTATGAGGTTTCTCCTCCATGGATTTTGGGAGACCTTCAGGGGTCTCAAGGTTCCTAATGAGTTTCATATACTCACCCCTGCACGGGATATGCGCGCACTTCGTTATGTTGGATACAGATGACAGACAACGCTGATCCAGGTGGGAGCTCGTGGAGATGGACGGTACCTAGAGGTGGATCACTAGAAAGGACGTACTCAGAACGGACGGCTGGAGCCGAGGAGCATAGGGGACTATCTGTACCCACCCTTCAGGTGGGATTACCATAGGATGGCTCAGAGTTTCTGCTTTACTTTTCTGCTGCTTTACTTTCTTTTCAGTTGTACTTTACTTCAGTTGGGTCTCTTTTCTGGCCCATTTACTTTCCAGCACTTGCTATTGTACTCAGTTTACTTAGTGTTTACTTCTTCTTGCATACGCTGTGGTGATTTTTTCATACATAAAGGTAATTCCTTCCCCTTTATCAGGATTTATGCCTTTGGTGCTAGTCTCCAACCCCAAGCCTATGGAAGGCGGGCTTGGGGTAGTCACAGCATGGGTCTGGAGGATGGGTCGTGACAAATTGGTATCAAAGGAGATCAGTTGTACTACAAAACTTAGGAATCTGGTCTTTCTTCTATGTGAAGAAATAACGTTAGGGGTATTGAGTGTGGTTATTAGTCCAAGGAGTCCATTTTTGGTGCGGCGGCTGACATATCCATACACCAGGACCCTGACTTTTAATTTCCGACCCAATGCATGAAAACATTGATTGCATGTGTGGTTCAAAGTTATCTTTGTGATTACTGGTGTCAGCTCACCAGGTATACTGTATTGACCATGGTTCACCTATCTCTTTTTAGGATGGCCCCACGACGGCAGCCAGCTAGGGTTCCGAGCTTTGTGCAAGACGACAGCCCACCGAGCGACGAGGCCTCAGTGTAGGGCCCTATTATAGTGAAGGCACCGGCGATACCTCTACCCGCCGAGCCACCGATCCCACCAGCCCCCGCCGTTGATAGTGCATGTCACCTTAGTGCACTGCGCGGGGTTTAGCGTTAGAGACCGCCCAGGTTTCATGAGGAGATGGACCCTCAGGCACCCGAGGATTGGATGGAGGCTGTTATACGAGTTTTTAGGTTACTGGGAACACCATCTGACCTCACGGTGATCCTTGTAGCGAGTCTCCTGCAGGAAGAAGTAGGTAGATGCTGGAGCCTGATGCTCCAGGTGCACGACGAGGCATCTCTTCTTTGGTCAGACTTTTAGAGCCTCTTCCTATCGGAGTTCATACCAGCCACCCTCCGTGCGGTGCGCATTCAGGAGCTACTACAGCTGCGGCAGGGCATCATGACGGTAGCCCAGTACTCGGCTAGATTTACTGATCTCTCGTGCTATTCCACGGACGTGGTACAAGACCCATTCTTCCAGGTCCAGACCTTCGAGTAGGGAATGAGGGATGAGATCAGGGCTTCGATGATCTCTCTCACAATTGTGACACATGCATGAGTACTAGAGCGTGCCCTTCTTGTAGAGAGATTTTTTGCTAAGCCTACACCAGCAACAAGACCTACCCCAGGGAGGCATGTAGCTGAGTATTCTATAGCTAGAAGTCGATGGATGTCACAGGGGTCCAAGCGGACCAGACCATCAGTCAGACAACCTCAGGACACTGGCTCAAGGGTGCGGGGCACATAGCGTAGAGCCAGTACTATGAGGAGCAGACAGTGCTATGCATGTGGCGGGAAGGGCCACAAGTCTCGTGACTGCCCATCCCGCCATGCGGAGGATCATTAGATGGTTGAGGGACCACCCAGGAAGAGGCATAGGTTCGATCATGATGGTCTGTAGGTAGCAGGTGGACTAGGCAGAGGAGATGGTCGGGCATCAGATGGTGGGCGACACTTTTAAGCTCTAGCACCACCACCACCAAGAGGTCCACCCCGACCAGAGGGAGCTGGCGGGTAGAGGTAGGCTCAGTTTCAGGAATTGGAGGATGATGAACACAATGCAACAGAGATGATTCGAGGTACTAACTGTCTACTCCACCCTTGCTGCAATTCTTATAGACACATGAGTGAGTCATTCATTCATTTATGCTACCCTTGTTCGGAGCTCGGAGATTCTGATGGAGCCGTTGGCTCGATCCTTACGGCTAGAGTCTCTTATGGGAGCATAGTCGACGATTACGCACTGGTGATGGCAGTGTGAGCTTACTCTGTGAGGAGAGTGCTTTGGATATGATCTTCTTCTAGTGACGTCGAGGCATTACGAAGTCATCTTGGGAATGGATTGGTTATCGATGGTCCATGCTCAGATCGACTGTATTAGGTGCAAGGTGCGGTGTGTTCGCACCGATGGGTGCAGGTTCACCTTCACCGGCAAGAAGGGAGCCTTTGTAGCGTAGGATAGACTCACACAGAGGAGGGGACAATCGATCACTCATTAGTTGGATAGACTCATCCTAGAAGCAGTTGACGTGTGGAGTCTGAGTTTCCCTATTGTGGTGGATCATTATGCGGATGTTTTTCCTGAAGACGTTCCAAGACTACCTCCTCATAGATAGGTAGACATCTATATTTTCCTATACCCCGGGACAGCCCTGATAACTACTCCAGCATATCGGCTGGATCTCGCTGTTCTTCGAGAGCTACAGGTACAGCTGGAGGACTTGCAGGGCAAGGGATTCGTTCAACCCAGTGTTTCACCCTGGGCTTCCCCGATTTTGTTCTCCATGAAGGTGGACAGGAGATTGTGACTGTGCGTCGATTACCGTTGCCTAAACCAGGTGACTGTGGAGAACAAGTATCCACTTCCGAGGATCGATGACCTCTTCGATCAGCTCAAGGGATCATGGTGGTTCCCAAAGAGAGACGTTAGGTCAGGTTACCATCAGCTCAGAGTTCGAGACAATGATGTGCAGAAGATGGCTTTAAGATGTCGGTATGGCCACTATGAGTTCCTGGTTATGCCTTTCGACATAACAAACACTCCAGAAGTGTTCTTGAGTCTCATGACCAGGATATTCCAGCCTTATCTTGATCGGTTTGTCGTGGTCTTCATTGACGACATATTGATATACTCGACTACTGAGGAGGAGCTTGCCTACCACTTACGAGTTGTACTGGACACACTCAGAGAGGACCATCTTTATGTTAAGCTATCGTAGTGTCAGTTCTGGATACTTGAGGTCCACTTCTTGGGGCACGTCATCTCTAAGGAGGGAGTTTCGGTGGATCCTATGAAGATCGAGGTAGTTCTAGCTTTGGAGCCACCCAGGAGCGTGACAGAGGTGCAGAGTGTCCTAGGTTTGGCTGGGTACTACAAGAGATTTGTGCCAGACTTCTCCAGAGTTACAGAACTACTTTCAACTTTGACAAAGAAGGGGAGACCCTTCATGTGGTCGGATAGTTGTTAGCTGAGCTTCTAGGAGCTGATACAGAGATTGACCAGTGCACCCATCTTTAGGGTACCGAAGGAGGGAGTATGGTACGTAGTCTACTGCGATTCCTCAGGGACTGGACATGGGTGTGTCCAAACGAAGGAGCGGGCAAAGATCGCCTATGGATCACGACAGTTGAGGAAGCACGAGCAGAACTATGCTACCCATGACCTGGAGTTAGCAGTAGTGGTTTTCGCTCTAATGATGTGGCAGCACTATCTGATGGGAGAGCGCTTTAATTTCTATTCTGACCACTAGAGTCTCAGGTAAAACTTCTCGTAGATGGACCAAAACCTGAGAGAGTGTCGATGACTCGAATTCCACTTGGACTATGACTTTGAGATAGTCTATACTCATGGAAAGGGAAACGTAGTAGCCAATTCTCTCAACAGGAAGACGATAATTTAGCTACTTGGAGAGGCGACGGATCAGCTAGCCGCGTTGCAGATATCCTTTGTGGATAGAAATGGAGCAGCCTTTCTACAGTCGCTCACACTCACACCACCACTTCTCCATCGGGTCAGGGAGGCACAATGTGGGGACGTTGACTGTGAGATGCGGAGTGCGCAAATTTCCACAGGACAAGTGCCTGATGGATTCTCGATAGGAGGAGAGCATGTCTTCATTTTCAGAGGACGTACCATGGTACCGACTGCTTTACATGAGGAGGTGCTGAGAGAGTTTAACACTTCCCCTTTTGCGGTACAACCAGGAGTGGCGAAGATCTACCAGGATCTTAGACGAAAACACTGGTGGCCAGGTTTTAAGAAGGTTGTGGCAGAGTTCGTTTCTCGATGCCTCACTTTCCAGCAGGTGAAGGCAGAGCACCAGGTACCAGCAGGCTTGGTATAGCCTTTGGGGGTCCTGGAGTGGATGTGGGATGGGATATATACGTATTTCATGACTGGACATCCACGTACATCCAGAGCACATGACTCCATTTGGGTGATCATCGAACAACTTACCAAGCCGTCCAACGTTCTACCCATAATAGAGCATGGCTCAGTGGAGAGCATGGGATGTCTCTACATTCAAGAGATTGTACGGATTCATGGTGTACCATAATCTATCATCTCTGATCGAGATTCTAGCTTTACTTCCTGGATTTGGAAGGGGTTGCAGGATGCATTCAGGACACAACTACGCCTGAGCACCACCTTTCACCCTCAGACGGATGGTCAGACGGAGAGGACCATTCAGAATCGTGAGGACATGATCCGTGCATGTGTTCTCGACTTTGGTCGTAGTTGGGAGGATAACCTAACCTTGGTGGAGTTTGCATACAACAACAGCTACGACTCCACCATCGGGATGCCACCATACAAGGCATTGTACAACCGACCATGCAGATCACCTCTGTACTAGACAAACCCTGGGGAGTCAGCACTTGTGGGACCAGATATGGTCCAGGCCACGACAGAGAAGGTCCAGGTCATCCAGGGGCAGATGAGGACAACTCAGAGCCGACAGAATTCTTATGCTGACAGGAGGCGGACACCACTAGAGTTCGAGGATGGCCACCACGGCTTCTTGCGGGTCTCACCTAGACGTGTATTACGGAGATTTGGCCAGGGCGACAAGTTATCTTCATTCTTCATCGGACCATTCCAGGTTCTCAGAAGGATAGGCGAGGTGGATTATCGTCTGGCTCTACCACCTCAGTTGCACCGGGTGCACGACATCTTCTACATATATCAGCTGAGGAGATACGTTCACGACTCGACGCCTATCATCGACCATGGGGAGCTTGAAATTGATGATGGGGGGACCATTGCGGAGGTCTCGATGGAGATTTAGGATCAAAAGGAGCGGGTCCTGCGTGGGCGGTTGATTCCTCTAGTGTGCATCAGGTGGAAGCATGGGAACCTCCAGGAGAGAACATGGGAGCGGGAGGCTTAGATGAATGCTCAGTACCGTCATTTGTTTCACTAGGTTGTGATGTATCTTTATGGGGACATAAAGCTATGAGGTGGGAGTAATGTAAAGACCTGTAAATTTCAAGGAATTTTTTTTCTAAATTTCATTGTGATTTTATAAGTATGTAGTTTCTGATGGAACCTCATTTTGAGGCCCGATGTGCCCAGAATCAATTTTCGAAGATTATCTCGGGTACGTTCAGTGAACAAACAACCAGGTTTTCCTAGCTTCTTAACCGGTGCTCGGAATCAAAATCTGAGGGCACCGATGAAACCGCAACACCGGTAATTGCTTAGTAAGACCTTTTCTGGAGTTGCGTTTTCTCGGGAATAGTTGTTTAAAAACAAATTTGGTTTCAGTGTTAAGTAAATAATGTTGTGTCATAACATTATTTTTCTCAATATGAAATAACTTCCATGTGAGGTAATATCCTAACACCTCTTGTTAGGATATTAGTGAGGTTGGGCCCACATGATCCCCACCCCTTCAATTTCCTCCAACCCCTCTAACCCTATTAATGTTGGAAACCCCCATTTTATTTGTAACTCACCCACTCTCCCTCATTAATTTCATACCAACTCTCACATTAAATTAATTGATCTAAGTTACTAAAATTATTTAATTAAGAGTTTGAATTTTGAATTTTTGTAATTCATGGCATCAGTTAACAAAATAAGGATGAACCTTTTTTTATATGGGGTTGGTTTTTTTGTGAAAGGATCGGGGGAAGAAAGCTCTATGTTTGAAGAATGTGAAGCACGTAAAGGCTTCGACGAAGAATGTCGTCATCGCAAGGAGAGATCGACGAGCCATCTCTTCTTCTCTCCGAAGTCGGTGTGTGATGATGTTTCCTTCTTGGACGCATGCGGTACCACCTTATCTCCACGAAAATGAGAGGGGAACACTATTTCTTCCTCGGATGAAATCTGTCATCGTATACGGAGCCTTTCCCCGCGACGTCGTGTTCCGAGATGCAAGCTTCCACAAATTCTTCATCGAGGTAGGGGTTGATTTTACGTTCGGAATTAATTGACGTACTCTGTAAATTCTATGGCCGCCTGTTATCAAAATAACAGAGGATGTCGGACCGCACGAACACGGACGAACCTCCTCCCCTTTTTGTTGTTGAATATCATGTGTCATGGAACGGAGGCGACGCCGTGCAACAACACCACTCAGGAATGAGGTAAATCACGGTGAAGGTGTGCGGCTCCATCGCACCACACTAGTGAAGCTAAAGGAAGCTGTGACAAAGAACGAGCCATGGCGGTGGGGCACGACACTGTCGCGCCGCGCCGGAGCACCATGGAGGGCCGTGATGGGGGCGGGCCGTGGCAGAGGGGTGCGGCGCCATCGCGCCCCGCCGGTCGGACAAGGGCTGTAGACTAAGGCTGCGGCGGTGCAGAGGAGGGCGGCCGGACCCCCAGCCATCGGCGCTTCTGGGGGGTGGGTCCAGAAGGTCCCGCAGCAACAACCGACCGACCATTACGGCTGGCCGGATTTCATAAGTCCAGTGGTTGTAACCCCCGGAAGGTGGCATAGGAAAGCCCACCCCATAGGGGGTTGTTTTCCTCAATCAAGGGGGGCAGCTCCCCCCCCCTTCTGTGTTTCTCGGTCACGGAACGAGCGCCCAGTCGAGTCGGGCCGTTCGCGCGAGGCTGGGCCGCCCTCGCTGGGTCGGCCCACCCGAGTTGGGCTGGGCCACCCGTGCTAGGTCGGGCCGCACCCAAGGGGGCCATACCCAGACCCTGGTTGGGTCGACCAGTTCGGGCTGACCTAGGGGGTCTTGGGTCGGGTCGGTCCGAGCCCAAAACCCCCTAAAATCAGAAAGCTACGTTCAAAGGCCTATAACATGGGTTACGGACCTCCGAGCGACGCACCGTTAGCTGAGATGTGATCCCTGGATCGAGATGGTCGTTTTGGTATATTACACTCATGGTTTAGGTGAACTTTGGGTATGGTCGAGTTGGTTCATACACAAAACCAACCGGGCCCTTGGAGCGAAACACTGATAACTTGAGCTCTGGACGTCCGAATGACGTGTCATCGACTTTGTTGGATTCCTCTTAGTGAGACGGTTCTTTTGGCTTACTCTTCTAGAGGTTTGGATGCAGTTGGTGTATGGTCGGGTTGTTTTTGAATTAAAAACCAACCGGGCCCCTGGGAAGAAAAAGCCAATAACTCTCAGACCGGGCGTCTGATTGACGCGCCGTCTATCACATTGAGTTCCTTTTGAGAGATGGAACTTTGGGATACATCAACTCTGGACTTCATGTCAGTTGATGTATTGACCCCCTTGGATCGTGGAGCGGACCCTCCCGGAATCGAGCATGCTGTGTGTGGGAACCCGAGAGATGGCTGCGATTGTGACGACGATGACGACTATACTGAAATCTTCCGTGGGTTCGGCAGTGACGAAGACTGTACTGAAATCCTTCATGGGTTTGACTGCGATGACTACTGTTCATGTATCATGTGTGGTTCCGGAAGTACTTGACTACTGTTCTTGTATCTTATGTGGGTATGGTAGTATTTGACTCTGTACTTGTGTCCTACGTGGTTCCGGCAGAGTAGCTGGTCATGTATCCTGTGTGGGTCCGACAGCTTATCTGGTCTTGTGTCCTATGTGGGTCCAACAGATTAGATGAATAAGTGGCTACATCTGATCATCTCTATCATCTTACGAAGAAGTATACCTATGTGAGCTGAGTCTTGACTTGCAATCATTATCATCGATAAGATTGTTGTGCTTTCCTGTGTGGATTGGGTTGCGAATTCCTATGTGGAATGGGTTATGTTTTTCCTGTGTGGACTTGGTTGTATCTTGAGCTCGTGTGCTAGAGCCGAGCTGGAAGTGGTGACTTAGGTATATGTATGGGCATATACCTAAGTAGTGTTGGTTGTTACTTTGTGATTTTATCTTTCCTTTGTGGTTTATCCTTCGTGGATTCTGGGAGACCTGCAGGGGTCTCGGGGTCCCTACTGAGTAGCGTATACTCACCCCTTCACAGGCTATACCCGAACTTCATTGTGTTGGATGCAGATGACAGACATCTCTGATCGATGTGGGAGCTCATGGAGCTAGACGGTACCTAGAGGTGGATCACTAGACGGGATTTACTCAGAGCGGACAGCTGGAGCTGAGGAGCAGAGGGGACTATCTGTACCCACCCTTCTGGTGGGATTACCAGATGACGGCTCGGAGTTGCTGCTTTAGTTTTCTGTGGCTGTACTTCCTTTTCAATTGTACTTTACTTCAGTTGGGTTTGTATTCTAGCATGTTTACATTCCAACACTTGCTATTGTACTCAGTTTACTTAGTGTTAACATCTTCTTGCATACTCTATGGTGATTGTTTTCTTACATAAAGGCAATGCCTTCACTTTTATCTGGATTTACACCTTTGGTGGTAGTTGCCAACCCCTGGCCTATGGAAGGCAGGCTTGCGGTAGTAACAGCATGGGTCCCGAGGATGGGTCGTGACAATATGGGTGATTTTTTTCTTATATACCAAGGTGTTACACATTAATTAAATATGATAGAAATGTTATCATTTGAGTATCATGATTTTTTTTTAAAATGGTAATCATTATTTTTCTTGGGGTTCCGTTATGGACATTCTCCCACCATGAAGATTAGTTCAAATCATATTTATGGATAGGGATTTAGGAGGACTTTGAGAGCCAGTTGTAGAGGATTTCTTCATTTCACAAAAGGATGGATGTCTAAATAAAGAGTGAATTCCATGTGTTGGAGGATATGATATGGTAAAGTGTATTTTACTTTGGAAAGAGATAGAAGTATCACATTCCATTTATTGTAATTTATTATAATAACATCTATTAGTATACTTATAGTATTGAACCATTCAAGTCCCTATATATGATAAAGTATAGGTTATCTTTATTTTAGACTGATATTGGTGAAGAACCACTTGTTATAAAATATATAGTTAATACAATAGCGGTGAAGTTTCTTGCGAACTGTGAATGCATGAGGATTTCCCAAAGAAAAAATTAATCCTTTACAGATCCATGTTGTTGGCCCATGTAGATCAAGCTGGGATATGTGATTTAATGCTACTCTATTTATAATGATAATAGGGGAGGTTTGGACAGGGATGTATTCTATTCTCAAGTAATATCATGGATTTTTAGAACTTATATATGGTTGGTGATATTTATTACCCACTAAGAATTCCCCCATATATGGATAGAGTTCACAATCTCATCCATGTGTTGCAGTTAAGGAGATACATGCACAATCCAATAAATACTATTGACTAGGGTGAGCTAGAAATCCTAGAGGGAGTGACCTTGACATGGTACCCATTCATGATTTATGATCAGTAGAAGAGGACCATACATCGATGGGCCATCACATAGATTCATCTACTCTGACAAAACATAATATTCATTAAGTTCTCTTGGGAGAATAATAGTAATTTTTGGAATCGGTACCCCAACCCTTTTGGGTTCCCTCTGCTTTTCATGGAAGCATTCACTGAAGGATGAAAGAATGTATCAACTCCAGGTTTCTGGGATTACTCCTTTGAATATTTGTATGCTATATCAAGATTTGTCATCATATTTCTCCTATTATTTTGGGTGTCTAAGGAACTATAAACTAATATTTTGACAACATTAATGTATTTTTAATACATGCATGTGGATCTTTTCATCATTAATAGATTCCCCACTGATAGGGTCCCAACATTGAAATCACAGTCCATTGTGTATTTTTGAACATGAGAATTACCCTAGGCATATCCTAAGGTAGTCTCTCAAATGGAATTTTATGGGAGGGGAGCATTTAATGGTTAATTGAGTAATGTAAATAATTAAATATATTTAATTCTAAATAATGACATTACCTAATCCACCATATATAGATTTGATGTTTTGGAAAGAATTTATTGTTTGATTCATAATCCTATGAGATTAAAGTGGTATAGGGTTCATTAATTGAGAGAAAATTAGGGTGGGGTAATTAAGGTGATCGGGTCAAGGTGAATCGAGAGGCAAATAATTTTTTTTTCATCAGTGGAGAATTCTATTGTAATCACGGTTTGATCCCAAATCATGGAAGGGAAAATAACTTACATTTCAAAACCCTTTCTAATTTATAATCATAGAATTGATTATTTTCTATTAATGATATGAAATATAGTACACTTTATATGATCTCCCAAATACATATTGTGTCTTTAAAGAATTTATATTTTATATATGACGATACCATAGATTGGAACCCTATTTATGATATTATTGGATAGGAATTCTTGGTAAATTATTTATTAAATTTTATTATTTCATTTTATCCCCATTTTCCATCATATTCATCATATACTTCCATGATTTCATGGTTCAACATTACTAGGGTTGGTTTCGCTAGGATAAAGAATTTAGATTTAAGGTTATTAATGGAAATGTTCACGGATTAATAGACTGTTGATGCATTGGGATTGTTTTCATGTATTGTATGATTACTTCATAGATCTTGGTACTGGGACAATGATGAGATGTGATATGGGTGTCATAGATTTTTCATTCCATATGATCATTTTCAGATTCAATCCAATTAATGTTTATAATTGATAGTTGGAGGGGTTTCCTTTAGTTTTGGGTTCTGAATGGGATGTTTTTAAGTTGAGATGTGGATTTGGAGTTGATGTGAAGAAAATATTTTCTCTATGTAAAACAACATAATACCAAACATGTAATTTCTAAAATCAATTTTTTTAGTAACCCACTTATAGCAGCTTGGGTTTTAGGTGAACATAATTATCAGAAATCATATGGTCCTACCACACACCATCTATCCTTCTACTAGAGGCGTGGTGTGTGATTCAAATATACATTTTAAGAGACACTGTATGGAACATGGTCATGTATAGAGTAAGCCAAAAAAGTTTTTAATTTAGACAATCAAGTATACTTGAATAGAACCATGAATGTGGGCATGGTCCATTGTATATGTGGAAAAATGGAGAAGCATGAGCAGTCCCCCAATGGTTGAGACATGTAGTGAGAAACCTATAACTATATTTTATCATTACATATAATTCAAATTCATATATAGGGTATAACATATAATGTTGATTTTGGGAGGTCACATGAAATGTGTGAAATTGCAAACAATGTGTACTTCTTCTTGTAATATCTACATCATGTGTTACCTCCTTTAAAACTCATATATCTTCTGATGTTCACCCTATCTTATGTGTTATTCCATACTTGGAATGACAGTATCCATAATTTTTTTATATGAGATTTGATTTGAGGTGATCCATGTGTGATGTTTCTTCAATATATACTAGCAAATTGTGGTGATCATGATAGGATCATTGGTGTGATGTAGGGACTGGTAATCCTTGGTCACACTAGGTCATGGGTAACCCACACTCTTTACATATGTTGAATTGGTACTCTGTCACACTATATAAGGTCATGGTTCCACTATCTATATAGTGGTACTCCCCCAATCTTTGATCTACAGTGGGATGTGGGACCACTATAGGGGTTGTAGAACCCTCATCTTTGGAGTGAAGTGGGAAAGTTCCCCCATACCTCCCAATTTGGATTCAGATGGGGTTTCATCTTATTCATGGAACCATATTTGGAATATTTGGAGCTATGGGTAGACTCGTATTCCTTGAATAAGATGTGGAGATGTGGATACCCTTCCTATGATGGTCTGGTTTCATTAAGTGTATATATATATATATATATATATAATTTTTTGAATCTGTATTAGGATGAACTGTTTTATATTTTATCACACTATTCCCCAATTTTTGGTTTTCATGATACCATATTGGATTTGAATATTCAAACACCTAATTGGAATTTTCCTATATGTGTCATGTATTTTTTATAAATGTTTAATAAATGGTGAAAATGGCAGAGTTAAGTTAAACTACGGTGAATTGATTGTGTTAGGTGTTCAGAAATAGATTTTATGGTTCAAGGTCTCTTTCTTATTTCATTTTATGTGGTTTTCTAGGTTGGTACTATAATCTTAATGGATGTGTATTTTTCCATTTTTTTACTCATTGGTTTATACAGTCATACATGAATGTTTTCCCGTGAGTATATTTAATACATGGTTGTAGTATTTATTTTTAGGTCATTATTATATTTCTCTATAATTTATCAAGGAGATTATTATACGTGCCTATATATGTTCATAGGTTGTCATATCGGATTCCATTTGTAAATTTTCATTTCTCTTTTCTTGTCCTTATACTTTTTTAGGAAGGATTGGGGTTCTCACACTCATTTATAAAAGGGCCACATAGGCCTCAAGGGATCGATTTTTGACACCATCAACAAAAATTTATGGTATTCCACCATGATTTAACTCCAATTGGATATAGTTGTTCCTTTATTATTCCACAGTCCTTGATAACTAACATCTCTATAAGAATTACTATAATTAAATAATTAAAAAAATAAAAAAATTCATTACATATTTACCTTATTATATTTTAATTTTACCAAACTCAATCCCATATCAAATATATATTGTGTTCCACAATACACTAACATCATTTAATATTTGTTATTCCATATAAGTTATAAGTAGATTTATATAATTCATATAAATTTAATGTTCCTACTGTTGTGAATTACATAGAATCATGTTGTCACTAACTTAAACATACTCCATTTGATTTTATTGGTTAAAATATAGTCATTATGTACTATAAGTGGGTTATCCATTCAATTTATTTATCAACGCATGAATCACATTCTAACACCAATATGTTAGTTCTGAGAATTATTTATGATTTAATGTTTTTTTAATATGAAAAATAGATCTATTTTTAGGGTATAACTATAGGATATATATTTTTAAATGGTGACCTTAATTATTGTTTATTCTTACACTTTTTTTAATGAACACTTAATTATATTTTTGGCATCTTGGTTCTTACAGTTGATCTATTTATTACTATTTTTTACATTGACATACCAAACTGTAATTTTTTTCATTCTATTATACTTCTCAATCTCTTATATTTCAAGGAACTTAATATTTTTTCCTATCATAACATCACATGTCACATGATATATTGAGAGACTTTACTATACACTTTCATACCTCACTAAATCATTGTATTCAATTACACAATTAAATTATTTAATTGACCATGATGAATGCACTCTAACAAATAAAAATCATGATGTGTTTATTAACAACACCAGATAAATCTCAAAATAATTTTTTCACATGGTTGGTTGATGAAACCTATTTCTAAACCCGAATGTTTTTTAATATTCTACATTTTCAATTATACATTTTATTTAAATTCACTACAACATAATATAAAGTATCTATTTTCGAGATTCTATTAAATATTATTAATTCTATAGAAGTGATATGAAATGGGTTTTTATCTTCTTAATCATAATAAAATGTTCATTAATACTCTATTTCATTTTCTTAAAAAAATATGTATTTTTATTGATTTAAATTCAGGAATTAGGAATTATTTCATTTTTTAATAAATTATAGTTTTAGGGAATAAATAATATTAAATGGTTTAATATACTATATAATGGATTACCATAATCAAAATTCATCCCATGTATAATTTTTTTATGTTTTTAAAACTCAAATTTTAATTTTTATATGTAAGTATATGTGATATTTATTGGATATCATTGAACTGTCCTTATGGATAAAATTTAATCATTGAATTAAATTTTTTTTGAAAAAGTATTTCATTATTTATTTCAAATGGGAATAATTTTGATAAAAATGGAAATTTATTCTCTCCCTATACAAAAAATGTGAATTTCTATTATTATATATTTTAATTAATTTGTCCTTTGAGTTTATTGTTTTTTCAATTGAAGATCCATATGATGGTCTTATGGACCCATATAGAATATGGGATACATATATAATACTCTTTCAAGAAGAATATTTACTATCAAATGTGTTTTTATATGAAATTTCAAATTTTCATGAGGTCTTATAGGAAAAATGATTCTCCATAAAAAACACTATATGAAAAAAACATTATATAAATTCTACAACTACCTTGATTACACATACTAATCAGTTTCCTAAAACAAATGGATATGATTCAATTATCTTTATTGAAATCTAATTAATAGTTTTTTTGGAGAATATATTAGGCATTTTGATTTTTATTATTTATCTCGAATGTTGGATTATGTTTTTATATCCCAAAATCATTTTATATTGGTAGTTTTGACTCATATATTCTATAGTCATGATTATCAAGTTGTGAATCATAGATTTTAATTTATATAAAGATTAAAAAATCTTCAAAAATTATGTGTTGTGTGGTTTTTAGCTCCCCAAATAAATTAAGATTTCTAGTTTATCCTCCCCAAGAAGATGTAATATTTTATGTGGGAATGTTTTCAATTAAGAATTAAGTTCATTTTTTATTCAAATCTCTGAAGGAGTACATAAATGTATTTCTATTCACATTCCTAATTTTTAATGAACTACTACAAAATTGTATGTGTTCATTATTTACTTCTCCACTAAAAATAATCACGTTTTTTTTATTATGAATAACATTTCAAAATAATTTCATGAATATATTTTTAATATATTCTAGTCACCCTTCTCCTTGGATATCTATTATCACAGTATAAGACCTAACCCATTATATGAATGTATGATACTTTTTGATATAGTAATTTTTATTTAAATATTTTATACCTAAATGAATATTGTAAAATATTTGTATAAGGGAAAAGGTTTTTTATGATTGTATAAATGATTGTAAACAATAGTTGGATTCGTAATAATCCACCACCCATTGATGCAAAAAAATATTGAAACTATAATAAAAAATAGGTGCATAACTTAAACAACTTATTGATGATCCTGGGACTAAATTGGAAAAACATGATATGTCTCCTTATATTAAAAATGGATTACATACTTGAATTTTGTTGAAATTTCTTATCTAAATGTAAAATAAAAAATATCTAATATTTTGAAACTATTAAAAAATTAAATTGTTTTTCAGCACACAATATAAAATAGTATATTTAAAATATTTTTCATGTTACTAACCAAGGCTGTAAAAATCTTATTAGAACTATCACCAGAATCATTCTGCATGAGTACCACGACTATAATAAGGGTGAACATGGATGTATGAATCAAATTCTCTTCTAATTAACGAGAATTTTTAATGTAATAAATCCCACTATATAAATATTATAGGATCAAGTTCTTATTGATAGTGTGCAGAGAGCCCTCCCAATGAAAAGGAATGTGATGAAAATATTTTTTGGAATATACGTTAGACGATATCATGTTATCATTAATTCAAAACAAATTTTATCTCATTATCAAAATGGTAACAGAGACCTTAAATAAGAATGATGTTTCATTAAAATCAAAAAAATACTACATCTTAATATTTTGAATAACATTAATGTTAGAAACATATTAATAACTATTATAATTTTGAATACATAATGATTAAAAGAATTGTTTGAGTAACATTGTGATTTTGGATGTATAATTATAATGATGAAAAAATGGAAGAATAATATGATTATTATGGTGTTTCCAAACATAAACTATTAAGCGTATAGAATTAAGGGACATATAATTCTTTACTATCCATTGTTAATGAATTTTAGAAATTATTTTAAATATAAGAAACCAATAAAATACCCTTGATGAATAGATAGAGATACCCATTTGAATATAATTTAGCTGATGAAATGGCATGTGAAAAAGAGATTACTAAATTATGTATGATTACTCAACGTATAAATGATGATAGTTATTTTTTTATTATAGATAATATTAATCTAGATCTAAAAAACCTATTATGGATGAAATAATTAAACAATAGGAAAATTTATAATAATATTTTTTACAAATTGCTGACATGAATGAAAAAATTTATAAGAGAATACAATGAGACTTTTCAAAAAATCAGAAATTAACCATGTAATATTATATATTTAAAATTACAACATCTTTTTCCAATGTGATAATTGATTCTTATGAATTTATCTCATATAATTTTTTGAGTTATTTTTTATGTTCATTACACTTGTTGGTTATTAGTGGGAATTTCTAATAACATCAATGAAAATGCGTTTTCTATTAGGATGGGAAGTTAGGATCACCACACCCTTTATGGGGAATCATTACCTAATATGGGAATCCCTTATATAATTAATTAATATTCATGAATTCTTCCCAAAATATAGCATGGAACTAGGTTCTATGATTCTAATGATCTGATCAAGGCCATGAATTTTATGTAAACCTCTATATTAATTTGTGGTTTTCAACACTATTTTATTAATTTTATGATGCTTTGGTTTAGGTATGGTTGGTTGGGATCTCTTAATTTTATTTCCATTAATATCTGAATTTAGGTGGTTTGGAGTTGGGTTTGATACTGAAACAGGAATAATATATATCCAATAAATTTCGAAATCAAAGTCCATGCTGTTTAGTGGAATGGGTAAAGGGGAAATGAAATTTGATTCAGACCTCAATAAGGTGTTTTGTGTATCATTATATGAGTAATAATTATAGAAAATGTAGTTTGACAAAATGTTTGGAACTTATACCTCAATAAAATTCCCATAATATATTCATACTCAAAATTTAGATAGGATGATCTTTACTGAGATCCAAAACAATAAGAATCCTAAGATCTGTAACATTGATTAAGATGGTACATTTATATTTTAATGTTTTGTTTAGGGTCACACATAGGATGATTCCAATTTCTATAACAACGAGGAGAATATAAATTCAAGTTAATTTGGTTGTTTAGTTCTAGAAAAATCTATGGATGGGGACATTTATTATAGATCCAAGAGGAGAATATCAATTCATTTTTATTTCACCTCTTGGTTTGGGATTACACCATAGACGATTTCCTTATTTCTGGAACCATGTGGAGAATGTCAACTCATAGGTTATTGAATGTTGGTTTTCCTTACACTACAGAGAATTCCAATGTTTCTCAAAAAATGATGATAATCTAAAATCATGGTAATTTAGAGGTTTATTTGAGGATTAAAACATAGAGGATAGACATATATATAGAAAAATGGGGATAATGTCTACTTATGTTGATTTATTGTTTTGTTGGGACTGACACCTAAGAGGATGGTCATATATCTAGAATCATGAGGAACATATCAAGTCATGCTGATTAGCATGTGTTTTGGGGATTAAACCATCTATAACCATGACTGGAATATCAAATTATGTTAATTGGGAGGTTTAGTTTATGCTTATACTTAGGCAGATACCCATATTTATTGAACATTAAGAGAATATCAACTCATGGTAATTTGGAGGCTTAGTTGGGGCTCACACCTTGGATGAAGCCCTTATTTTTGGAACCATGAGGAGAATGTCAAGTCGTGGATAATTGATGGCTCAATAGTGGATTACACAAAAGAGGGTGACCATGATTCTTTAATAATGATGAAAATATCATTTCAAGGTAATTTTGTGTTTTTTGGGAAATACATCTAGGAGGATGACCATATTTCTAGAACCATAAGGAGAATATCAAATCATAGTAACTTATGGGTTTATTTAGGGATTCCATCTAAGAGGATTGCCTTATTTTGGGAATTATTATGAGAATATGAAATAATTGTGATATAAATAGTAGGTCTAGGATTAAACCTAATAGGATGACCATTTTTCTGGGACTATAATAATAATCCCAAATCATATTATTTTTGAGATTTGGATGGGTTTTACTCCTTGGAGGATTCCCATATTTATGGGAAAATGAGGAGAATCTCAACCCATGTGAATTTATAATGATTGGTGGGGATTTATCTGTCACACACCCAAATGATGTCGACCTATACTGAAAAGTTTCCTAAGAAATCTCCATTTTTCATAGAGGTGAGTGATTGTATTTAAGGGACTAGTACTTTGGCCTGACACTGATCCCATGAAGGGCTACCAGTGATTTGGTCCCATAGAATGGAACAACAAGTGTAAAGGATGGTCGTATAGCATTTTTTCATAGGGTTGGTTGAATTGAATATTCCATATAGTACGGGACAAAAATGGGATTTGTGAAGAAAGGTCCATATAGGGATTCCTTCGTAGGTTTTTTCAATTGGGATTTCCATATAGGATCTTTATAATAGAAGTTCTGCATTGGGTAATCCACAAATGATATTCGCAATGGTCATTATTCGTTGTATCATCAAGAATGAAGGTCAACATATAAACTTAATGAAGTTAATACTTCTTTTTGTAGGAGGCCATAAAATTATATTTCATACCACTGACAATAACGGTTGTAACATAGAATTTTTAATAGCATGATTCACAATGTTATTTTTATATAGGTATTTTGATATAGTGGGCCTTCATGAGACTACATCATAATGGACCTCCCCTATATGAAACTAGGTAATTTTACTTATATATTCATGGGGGGAGAGAATACAGTCTGATCTGTAGTGAATCCTCATATATATCACTGTATTATCTATATCTTTATTATGTCCTAAAGCAATAATCAGTATTTAGATTCATTGTTGAATAATTTCATTCATGTAATAGCTGGCCACATAGAAACAAACAACCATATAGTGCTTCGTGATGGAGGAAGGTAGCATATGATTTTTTCAGAATATTCTCACAAATTTTTTGTTTCACGGGACTTCATGATGTAATTTTATTTCAATTTAGGTTTTATAAGATGAATCCTTGGATGGAAAACAATATTAGTTTTCAAGGTGTTGAAAACCACCACCATATAAAATAAATGACATCTATTTTAGGGATATCTGTTTAAAAAAGTGTGTTAAGCGTTTTGAGGTTGACATAATAGGCTATGTAGCTAAACCAATGTTTCTGTGGGATTTTATACATTATAAATATTTATTCCAAATAAAATTATTTCATAGTATGAATAACCATAATCATTGATTCAAAAGTAATTTGGGTTCTTTTAAGAAATCAAATAGAACCCTACAAAGAATATTTTGACCCATTGCACTCAAGAAGGATGCTTTTACCATTCCAACATATTAGATATTATTTAAAGGTAATACATATCACTTGGGGAATGATATATATGTTTCCAAACTCATCCCAATGGAAGAAGGTGATGGGGATCTGGGGGGTTTGTCTTCTCTATTGTCAGGGAGTTCTGGTTCTGTCTTAGGGAAAGATATGACTCTTATTCAATTTTTTTGGTTCTATTTTTGTTTTTAGTGATTTTTGATCTTCATGGGATTATGGTTGACATAATCCAAGAGGCATCATCATTTGGTGTGATTATGTGGTAATGAAAGCGACCTTGGCTTTGGGGCGTGATACAAAGATTGTCAATCATCTAGAAGATGTATAAGGTCATGATAATCTATATAATATGGATACATTGACTATATAAAAGGATTATTCTGAGGTTTGAGATTCTAGATCATCACTATACCCTTGATTCACTGGTGTTCTTCATGTTGATGGTGACATGCGGGGTTATGATTCCACTAGCTATGATTTGATGTCGGGGTTGAAGGGTTGATGCCGAATGAGGTGAATTTACCCTATACTAATATGATTTCTAAATCATAGATGGAAAAGTTGAAGGAGATTTTTATGGTTCCTAATGGTAGTGCTAATCTTAAGGTACCCACTAGAGAAGTGAAAGAACCATCATTGGATCCCCCGTTTGCAAATTTTCATGACACCCACTCTAGAAGGATTCTTGGAAAAGGGTATTCCAACCATGATGAGGATAAAATTGATGTGTTTATTAAGAGGATTACAATTTATAATAATTCCCTGATTGAGCATCTTCTTTTACTGATGGGTGACATGTTTTATAGGATTGAGGATCTGGTTTGGTGGATCTCATTTTTGTAGGGTTATTCTAATTGGGTATTAGTATCTCTTGGTCGTGGCTTCATTCAATTAATTGTCTCAATGAATTATTTAAAAATACCTGAGTGAAGAATCATTCCTCTATATCTAACACATTGATGGATTCACCTACATGATTAGTCCCTGTATTTCAATGACTCACATCAATGAAATAACATTTCTTGGATTTGGGTTTGTTTCCTTGGACTTAATTGGATCTTTTAGAAACCAAATATTTTTCATGATTTGGGCATTCAAATTGGGTTTCATATACGCCTCAACAAGGAAACTAAGGTTGTTCAGATTGGAAACATCACCAGAATACTTGTAGATATTGATATGAGAACCACTTTGATGGATAAGGTAACTATATCCACTCCCAGTGAAAATATCCAAATTGAATTTGAATATGAAAAAAATACCCATTACAGTATGGAATGTATGGCTATAGGTAATTTTTGGAGGTATGTCCGATGAAGATCTCCTTTGAGAGATGTGGGGTGAAGGGTTATTTAGCTACCCTCTATAGAAGGAATCCCACGAGAAGCATGTGCCTTTTTCCAGGTCTCTCAATCGCGATATAGATTTTCTCAGTAAGACTTCTCCAACATTGATTGAGTTTTTGGATTTTGATATTTCCAACTCCCAGGTTCCTAATTTTGCAGGCAAATAATTAATAGTGGATATGTCCCGAGTGAGAGATTATAGTGGTCCATCTACTTCCTAGGTTGAATTTTACAATTATAGTGTATCCAATAATTTATGTGAAATATATTACATTGGATTAGTAGAGGCTGGAGAGACTAATACGCCCACTATTTTTGGGAACCCTACAAGCACTCAAATCACATTAAGATTTATAGCCCTAGTGTATGTGTGACACGTGATGAGGCAGTTGTGCTGGCTCCATGTCTAGATGATCACATTGGTGTTCCTCAACATAATGATTGTCATCAGCAGGTAATATAATTTATTGAACTCCTCTAGGATTTTTGGGAAGTGGGATGAGAACTCAAATGTAGAAGGGATGCCAACGAGAAGTGATATTCCGTCATGTTTTAGTGATTTACTATTATATAGAAAAAGAAATGAAGAGGATTGTATGATTTTCACATCTTCTCCCTCAAAGAGAAGGTCAATAAAGGACAACTCGACCACTCCTCACATTATGTCTACCCATTCTTCTTTAATGTATCTAGGCATGTTCAATACTGAAATTATTAAGATCATCAAGAAGGGTAAGTCCCAATATGAATGGAAAATATTTGAATAATCTGATTATGGGAATGAAATGTCTTATTATGATATAAAATTATGTTCCTGATTAATGAGGGAGGGTCCAATTATTTGTCTATGTTTGTCTCATTTTACGTTTTATTTTATTTTTATTAAATGGTCAGAAGCATACTTCTTGGTTAGACTTGCTAGAATAATCATCCACATGGATTTCCAATGTTAATATTCTATTGGAAAAGTTACATGTCTCTACTTAAACATAACACGTTTTGTCTTCAGTATGGATTGTATAATTAGTGATGGGAAAACTGAATGGCCTGGTCTTTTTGATACCGATAATAATATAAAATAATTTATAGCTTCACAGAAAGTGGATGAAAATATAAAGAAATTAATTTTAACATGGAAATAGAATTTTTATATAGTTGTTAAAATTATGAAAAAACACTAATAAGATGACATTTATTATGAAACAAGATAAATATTAAATGGGTTTTTTATATAATAAACAAATACTTATTATAAATAAGAATTTTTTGTGATGATTTCTGAAGTATTTATTTCTAGTGTAACAAAATTTATTTATTGAATGAAATATTATTTTACTAATGAATGATCATTGATAATACCTCCATCATGGGATAGGCTAAGACATTTATTAAAAAATTATTTATATTCTAGATTACCCATGAATACATTTTTATATTTTTTATGGCAACTTGATAATTCATATTCTAACATGATTTGATCCAAGAATCCATGAGTACAACAATTGTCTCTATATATACATAATTTTGAAGAAATGTAATATATGAGTGTCAATGATGTTTAGAAAATGGATAGTGCCTACTGTAGATAGATGCATAATGATCCATTAAATATTCTTATGTTATAATTGATGTGATTACAACTTGATGATATTTGGTGAAAACTCAGAAGGAAATGATATTGGATTTGGTGACTTATGTATGTATAACAAAATTCTGATTTATAATGTAATATATATATATATATAAGGTTTAAAATATAAATTAACTACTAATTAAAACCTATTAAATGATTGAATTAATTTCAAATTTGATGATAACAAATGTTTAGTTTCCAAAAATGATTTTTCTCAAATAGGAAATAGAATATCTACCCTACTAATTTTTAGGATCTAACTAACTATAATTTGTTGTGTATGAATTCAATATAAACCAATGATATCGTAAATAATTGTATTATTGGACATGTTAACTAATGGATATTACAAATATTTTCAATGAAAAGACATGTGAGGTAATTACACTATTTTAATATCAATAGTATTTTTAAATGAGATTTGTATTTAAAGGGAAAACAACATATAATTAATATTAAATATCCTAATCATAATTTAACATCAAGACCATGATATCCCAATAATTGTTATTTATTTTTCACTCTGCATGATTCGTGTTCAAGAGGTGGGAGATATGTTTTTTCGGCTGATGAAAATTTTTTTAGATTCACTTTTATTTATATCGCATCTCAAAAATTGAAATATTTAGAATTTTTTTTGAAATTTTGATGTTTGTTAAAATAAAAAATTTATAATAATTATTTTAACTATAATGTATAATGGATGATAATTTTTAAAATGTAATTTTTAAATTTTTTTGAATGAAATTATTATTTTCACTATTTTTATAGCTCGAGTAACACAAAAAAATGTTGATTTACAATTAAACATTAAACTATAAGTGAAAATATAGAACCATCATAAATTTATATAAATTTAATAAATTATTTTCCTAAGTATATTAATAAAAAATTTAAATTTAAATTTTCTAATTATAGAAATTTAAAATGAATCTCATTATGAATTTTATAAACATATAAAAATTGGTTTTTACTTCAATGATTGTTTTGTATTGAGATTTTAAATTGAATATTATGGATAATAGTGATCAATTTTATTCTATAATTGTAAAAGGAATATGTTTTGGGTTTTATATAAAATTTATATCTTATATAGTTTATAATAAAATAATTTTTATTGTAGAATATTATGTTTATAATTTGGTTGTAAAATAGTTTTTCAAAACATATTCTATTTTAGTACATTTTCATTATTAATTCGATGAAATTATTTTTGGTGAATAGAATCCATACATAATAATGTAATTTTTTGAAGAAAGATTAATCATTATCATCAGATTTTCAATGTCTATAAACTTCATAAATTCTAATTATTTAATAATATTATTTCTAATATAGATTCAGTTGTTAAATTGATTAATTTTACTTAAAATTTTATAAAAAAAATTCTTTTTTTTCTGAATGTGTGTGTAGTGATTTATTTGATATGTATAATGATACTAATTGGATTATTTATATGACAGATGAGATAAAATAGATTACTTGAAGAATGTTTGGTATTTATATTAAACCATTTTAAGTAATCATATTATTAAAAAATAGTTCATTTTTAGAAATATAATAGATCTATATTTTTATATTTTTATGATTAAATATAGACTTCAAGCATCAGTTTATTTAAATGAAAATTTTATAGATTTTGATGAATCTATATGCCTATTTCTATAAATTATATATATAGTAAATGTGTTGGATTGTATATATTTTAAAATATTTATATTACTAGATTTTCATCATAAAGGATCATTTTAAAAATTATATATAAAGATGGTTATGTGTATCGATTAACTAGATAAAAAATATATTTTTTTAACACTATTAATATTTTATCAAAATATTTATATTGTATTTAATAAGAAAATCATTCTTGATATAATAAATATAAATTATTTCTATTAAAAAATAATTTTAATAACTATAATTTAGATCCTACATAGGTTACTAAAAGTATTTAAAATAATATTTTAATTATTAAATTTATGTTAAAGTTATTATTTTTTGATAATCAATAAAATATCATTCTAATGAATTTTTCAATTTGAGAGAACTTGAATTTGATATGTGATTAATGGGTGAAAATATAATTTGTTTGGGTATTCAATTTAATTAATGAAATGAACTATTTTTTTAATCAAATTTAATATCATAAACATTTAGATAAGTGTTTTGGATTATGATTTAGTGTCTTTTATAAAGCATTTATTTATACTAATTTTATGATAGATTTATATACATTTGGAAAATATAGAGACACTAAAATGTTAATTGGAATTATTAATAGTTTCTTATATTTTATTGACTGTAGACATGATATTATGGTTGGTGGGTTATTTGTAAAAGATTCAATATGATAATATATAACATTAAATAAATGAATTATAATAAATTACAATATTTGTTAAAGTAACTGTTAAATAATAATTTTCAGCAACATATAATAGTTTGTATTTTATTAGTTATTTTGATTTTGACATTGGAGGACACAATATTTTTTTTTAAATTCACTTTTGCAGAGTATCATTATCAATGTAAAAACAAAATATCTTGGTGTTCAAATAAACAAAAATTGAATTTCCATATCTACTATAAACTATAAATATATATCTAATGATTAATATTTCTCCCAATTATTTTTGATAATGAAAACACTATATGGCTATATTTTTAATTTTTAAAAATATTACAATTTATTTTATAATTATTATTCTATTTAAATTTTAAAAATCTTTTATTTTATTCTAGATCCAATTATATATACATTTGATTTCATTTTTTAGGTATTATTTAAATAATGTAGATATTATTAGTGATTTTTTTTGAATAATTATTATCATGATTATATATTTAGTAAAACATTGGATTTTTAAAAATATGGGCAATTAAAATCTAATATTTTTTTTGTTGGAGAATTAATATATTGCGTCTTTTATAAATTATAAAATGGTCTTTTAAATAATATTGTATTTAAATTAATATTTTCTTCCCTTTTATAAATTTAAAAATGTTTAGTTTTTTTGAAAATTCATGTTTTGGATTTTAATTTTGAAAATGAGTGTGTTTTTTAGGATTGGGTGTTTATTAGGTTTTATATTGTTTTTGTTATTTAGGTTTCTAAATATTAAAATTTACTCAATGTTTTTATTGAGGATTTGTACAATTTAAATATATCTTCTAAAAATACCATACACATGTTTATGTTTACCATTACTCGAAACTCTGAATCATAGTGAACATTTTTCTAATTGACTATTATAATATATCTACACATTATTATGGTTGAGGATTTTCTTAGAAAAATAACAATCATTCTTATGGTCAGATATTCTTTATGTACACATTAATTTCTTGTAATTGAATATTTATTAATGTTGTAGAATTATATTCCAAATTATATATTGAGTGATGATACCTTTGGATGGCTTCCCACCTAATATCATATTTATTCATCCATTGATATGGAAATTATATCGATAGAACTACTTGTAATGTCAAGATATGTTGACATGGTAACTTCATCAACCACATCAAAAATGTCTCTTGCCTCATGTTTTCATGGTAGGATGGTGATTCATGTGTCTGAAACCTGACATTTTTATGTATTCACAATTTTCCAATATTTTATATACATGGACTAACAATTTGTTTATTTTATATGATTAATTTTTTTTGAATTCCATTAACACATATTAATTACATAAAAGTGATGTGAATTGTTTTTTAGATTTTCTTTCTATCAAACCTCACTTTTCAAATAAAAACATTTCATTACATATGCAGAATACTTAAACATAATAAAAACAGACACCGAGTGACCATAGTTGGTATAGTTCCTCTGGAAACATTGAAGCATAAAACCAGAACAAAAGTGAGGTACATCATCTTTAAACTAGGTTCTTCGCTACTTTATCCCTTCTAAGACACATCAAACATAATACATATGTTCATATCCTAGGGAAGTAAACATAAAAATGGGTGAGCTCAAATTCTTAGTAAGAGTAAACAAGGAAGTCATAAAAACATAAATATCAGTATAAGGTTATAAGAACATGATAATTAAAATAAAAGATCATACCCTACATCTCAAATATCATATACGTGAATAATGCCCTAAATCATAACAATTTATAAGACGTGAATAAAAATTAAGTAAAGTATATAGACTATGAAATCATAAAATTTGAGTAATACCTAAAATTATGGAAACAAATAATCATATAAGGATTTCTATAGAATCCATGGAACCAATACCAAGAACATCTTAGTGGGAAATGTCCTTTAATGAGCCGAGTAACAGCCATTACAACCTTGTATTACTGAACTAAGTGACCCTTATTCCAGCATTATATTACCGATCTGATTAACCCTGATTAAATCCCTATATTAAAGAACCAATAAAGCTCTTTCCACCCTTATTTTTTTCTCATGAGATATAAATAACTATCCAATGATTGGAGGGAGATTTAGGTCTCACCCATCACATTAAGAAATCTGACATAAATGTCCCACAAGATCATAAATAATCACATCATAACCAATAAAAAGAAATGGGTATCATAAACTATAAACATATAATAACCTATGGAAATAGAAAGGATTATTCATAATATCATCAAAAACATAAGCTTTGAACATAAAGGGGTGTCGAAAGAATATAACCCGTTAAAGAGAAATAAGATTAATAAACATCTTGCCATTAAAATTTAATACATTCTGAGAAATAATATGAATGGAAATATTGAATAAATTTCCCATAAAGTCAAGAGAAATCGTAATTGATGTTATCTTTGTTTATAAATAATTATTGAAGGAAATTTAAATACATTTCATTATGAAAATAACATTTCTTCTTTCAAAATTTATTTTTATAAAATAAAACCTTTTGAAAAAACATTTCTTTGAAAATAAATTTTAAAACATATAAAGGAAGATTTGAAATGAAATAAAAAAATATAAAACCATTTTTCTTGGAAATTATCATCAATGATATTTTTAAACCATTTTTTAAAACATGGTTTTGGAATACAACATATTTCCGACCGAAGAGATAGAAGGATTGATTTAATGAGAATCATAATATGATGTACCAAATAGTGCGAAATTGTTACTAAAAAATTAGAATATCATGAATAAATATATGATAAGTAAACCTGTGAATATTCTTGATATATTTAATTAAAGGAATCATAAACATTATCTATCTATAAAAATGATATGATTATCTGAATAAATACTTCTTACTATGTTACATTGGAACATACTCTCCATGTAAGAAAAGAAAATTATATGAGTCATCATATAACATTAAAATAATTATATTCATGATATAAAATGTACAATGTATGTATAAACACCTCAAAATAGATTTTAGGTGCATAACAAGACATGAGTCTCAAAGAAGGAAAATTGAGAGAAAACTATTTAACTGATTTGTTATCTTTTGAAACATAAACCCCATGACAGAATGATCATGGAATTTATACGTGAATACAACAAAATATAGTTATAAGATACATAGAATAAAATCATGGTATTTAAATAAACCACAAAAAATTAAAGAGTGGTCAACATAGTTTGTATCTCATATAAATTAATTGTGACGTGAAATCCCCTAACATATGTCTTGACTCTCTACGTACTTGTACAAGATTTCTGTATAATATATTTTATTTTATTTTAAATCTTCACAGAAGAATATTTTTATACGTAATACCATATATTGTTTTATAATATCCTTATATCATATTATTGTTAATGAACCTATGTTAATGTTTCACTTCAGGTAATATTCATTTTGTACATCACATGTGTCTAAATTTGTTATATCATTGGTATTTATACTTATATCATGATTCTAGAATCTATATAATGATATAAATACCATTTGTATCAATTTTATGCATATTATAATAATTTATATCTTATATATGTATGAAATGGAATACACTGTTCATGGAGTTGGTAACCTATTTGTATGGATGAACGCTATTTCTAATTTTATTGTCATAATGAAATAAAGTATATAAAAGAAATATGTATATATATATATATATATGTATTTATGTATGTAAATAATTATTAATGTAGCTCTAATATATCATATTTATCATATTATTTCATGAAACTGATACTTAACACATTCCATGTAGTGTCTAAACAAATCACATTGCTTTGATGGGGCAGCAGTCCACACTTCCTCAAATGATACACAAATGGAAGGTAAGATATGTTTTTTAAATAGTAATATAGAAGATTAAATAAATAATAAAAAAATTATATTAAATATATAAATATTTTTCCATCATAATGGCTAGCAGGATTGGTTGTAAAGGAAAAATGAACAATCATCATTTTGTGAACTGGTAGTTCGCCATACACAAAAACAGTACATTCAACATTCATTATATGGAGGTTTGTGTAATTGTAAGTCAGAATCATATAATCAAAAAATCAGGGAACTATGAGGATGCAGGTTTTATCATACAATAAGAGAAAGACAGATCGTGGTTGGGTTGGGATATAAAATAAAGGAAAGGATCTTGGAAGAGGACGTTATATCTAAATCGGGTAACTCCTTTTAGATTGTTCCAAAATAATTCCTTCAGAGGGTTTCATAATAAATAGAGGATTGAAAGATTATGGGACGATTATTGGGAGGCTACATTGGAAGATATTTTATGGAATTTAAATTTTTGAGAGGTGTGCGAGATGGGTACATGTGGTGGCCTTTTATAGGGAATAGAAAGTACTCACATGGAATTTTTAGAAAAATATTTGTGTGCTCGTGTTATTACCCAAAAAGGTCATAAAAAACCAAAAAAACTAAATAATATATGGTTTATAGCAGAACTATGGACATAAAATGGGTTTTGGAAAAATTTATTTGTCATTTGGGATATTAATTTTCAGGTTTATTCTATAAGTAAGATTAATTTGGTCTTAACCGTTGTGATTAATTTTAATCACTTTTACTAATAATTTTTGTAAAAAATAAACATGGTATTATTATAATATAAATACTAGATTTAATACAAAAGATTATATCTATTTTTTGAAATTCCAATCAATGTAGCGGTAAAATTAATATTAGTGCTAATCCCACAGATGAGATGAAATAGCAGGGTTTTAATGTAGGAAAAAGTTGAAATGTTTGTTAATATTTCACAAAAAATTTAAAATTAAAGTTTATTATAATGAATTAAATTGTATTAATAGATGTAATATTTATCCAATGTGAGATTTAAAATAATATATAATATCATTTATCATTAATAATAAAATAAAAAAATGGTGTTTTTTCACTACAAACTGTATTTTCACTATTTATAAAAAAAATAACTTTTTCAGAAAAATTCCTCAAAATTTACCCTTTGAAAATATCAACGTTTTGAGTTAAAAAAAATTAACACTATTTCAGATAATTAAATTTATATATCTTTATAAAATTACTTTTGTTAGTAAAAGTGATTCCTTTAGGAAAACATTATTTTTAATATAAAGAATCATTACCAAAAATATTTTCTTTTATTATCAATATGTACTATTTATATAAAACAATAATATTTGAAATGTAGTAATTAATAAAATTAATGAATAGGTTTTTATTATCTTATTTAAATAATTCAAACAATAAAAGTGATATTTCATTGAAACTTAGTGTTGTGTGTATCGTACGACATGTCGGTGTTGTTTGATGCGCCAGGCATGTTAGTATTGCGTGTAGCGCAAGCCAAGTTGGTATTGCATGTGAATAGAATGTTTGAATTATTTTTTTAATATATATATATATAACTATTTTTAGTGTCATGTGAAATGAAAAATATTGAAAAGGTAAATTAATTTGTAAAAAAATTCTCAAAATCTCACGGTGTTATATTCAACCCACATTAAAGTGAATTTCTCCCTCGAAATTCGTCTATGTTATAAAAAGTTTAATACATAAAAGATTCATTCAAAGAAACCAACATTGTAAAAAAATTTACCATAACATCCCATTAGAAGATAAATTTGGAACCATAACGGTTAGTCAGTGTAACATATAATTGGGTTTCCACATAGAAGAACCTAGGTTTGAGTGATGATTGGACATAGTGGGAAATCCTAAATATTTATAGGGAGTGATTGAGTTCATCAATTAGAATCATGTGAATGATAATAGGAATGTTTAGAGCCTAAAATTTATAAATCTATGACGATTTAAAAGGACAACAAAAACATAATGATTATGGTATTAAGATAATAATTTTTTTGATCAGTTTTAGAACTTTGATTAATTATTGATAAATTTCTATAAAAAATTTCATTCTTTTGTTGGGATTTTAAAAATTTATAATACATCCATTACCTCATGCAATGAATTTCTATTAATTAATATTTGATAAATAATACACATAAATATTCGTTTAATAGATATAGAGGCCCATAATAAATAAAAATTCTAACTATTTGTCTTTAATAAAACAATATGCATTAATATATAAAAATAAATTTAACACTAATAATTCATAATATATATTTATTCATAAAAAATAAATACACATTAACCAAGAAATTTCATAGACCAGTGGTAAGTGTGAAGCACTTATCATCCTTTGATCATGGGTGCAATACCCATGGCTTAGAGGGACTTGATTACTTGTCACCTTACATACATGATTACATTTTTTAAAACAACACTAATATAATAAATATGATGGCCATCCATGAAATAAGTTTAATCACTAATTAGCTTTTTAATATTGGTTTTCAACACAAAATGAGTGCATAAATATTTTCTCTTAAGATTAATATAAACTTTTCAAGTCTGAATAACCTTTTATCCCTTTAGAATGATGAAAATCCCAAACCATAGAAATAAAGTCATGAAATAATATTAACAATGATAACCCGTGTCACAAAATAACTCTTGGTTGTAACATTCCTAACATGTGAATACCCTTATTGTAAATTCTCTTGAAACATGGTAATAACCTGAATTACCATAAATAATTTTGTAAACCATACATGATTCATTATTCTAATGATTATTGGATACATACAATAAGTATAAGAAGTTGTAAAATTCATCCATGATGAAATAGAAAATTTTGTCAATAATCATCTTTAGGGAAATCTAAAATGTCCAATGTACTTATTCTTATCTACAATATCATTATATAATCATAATTATCTTTTATTTTTTCATTATTTATGTTTTACCTTTACTTAATCAAAATAACACCTTTACATTAGATAATTTTTCTAGTCTATCATGACCATTCAACAAATTCATGTAAACACTTAGAAAAAATATTAACTGAATAGTATATACAAAATTCACCATTCATAATTTTGTAATCCAAATACATTAATACATATAGCCTTAAAATTTAATGTTTGGAATGGAAAAAATCCGTACATTATTTAGAAGTAAATACTTTCCACATGGAATTGTGTTTGGTAATGTCCCTGTTATCCGCAGATAATAAATTGAGCACTTTGACAACTCATCAATCTATGACCCTTTTTCCCACACAAATAACATCTTCCCCTCCATTTGAGGTTTTCCTCAAGGATCTTAATCCATTATTATTGACATAAATGAAGATTAATATTCTATCATCTACGTTCCTAACCATGAAACTACATCTTTCACTAATTCTACCTGTTAGAAATATCCCTAAAGCTATCATTGTTTATCATATACTTTGATAATTGACTCAGCATAATTGTAATATCTTTTTCTCCAGTGATCAACACATTTGACAACTCATTAGAAAATCATCCATCACTTTCATCATTAATGTAGTTCTTTATGGTTCCCGCCATTAACTAAAATTAGAATCATTATGTGATCCTTTCTTAACACAAAATAAAACCACATAGTTATGAATATAATTACATTCAAGACGTCTAAATGATGACACATTCTATAAAATATGATTCTTTAGGATTATCGTAGTTTATTCAAAGATAAATAATTTCAAAATCCTTAATTATGATTCATTAAGTGTTTTTGAATTTAAAAAACAATATCCCATTCAAGTGTCAAACTAGGTGTGTTACAAGACCGGATGACCTGAACCAAACTATCCCAAGTCAATCCCAACACATCTTGTCAAATTTGTTAATCCTAGTTACATCTATTCTAGAGCCACATCCACTTGTATTATCCATACATTGATTTTTTTCTAGAAAACCACTCACACTAACCTTGAAAAAAAATATAATAAATTTTCATAAATGACAACTCATCCCTATACTTATACATAGAGATATCCGTAGAAATATCCTTTGATATAATACTAGGGATATCACTAAGGTTTTATCATCCTTGTTTCTAAAGGATAACAATACCTTTTCATTGATACGAACTGTAGTGACCCTCACATTACATATATAATGATTATGTTACTTTTGAGTATTACATAAATATTATACAAATAGTCACCCAATGATCATAGTTGGTATAGTGCCTTTGGATACATGGAAACAAAAAACTAGTACATAATTGAGCTACATTTTCTCCCACTAGGTTCTTCATGACTATAACCCTTCTTATACATATCAAACATAAGACATATCATCATAACCTAGGGAAATAAACATAAAAATTGGTGAACATAAATGCTCATTTTGGGTAAAAAAGGGAGACATGTAATAATAACATGATTATAAGTATATGGGAACATGATCAAGAAAATAGAAGATCAGACCCTGCATATCAATGATAATATACCTGAATCAAGGAATAAAGAATGGATATTCATCAGGAAAGAATCAAAGGGATATAAAAGAGGTAATCTATGAAATAATAACATTGGATTATGATATTGAATTTTGGAAACCCATTAGTATAAAATGATTTCAGTAGTAGCCAAGGCCTCAATTCCAAGACCATATTAATGAACAATGTCCATTACAGAACTAGGTAACCCCCATTCCTGCCCAGTATGACTGAACCAAGTGACCCTCATTCAAAACATGTATTACTAAATTGAGTAACATTCATTTCATCCCTATATTACTCAACCAAGTAAACCTCATTCTATCCTAGATTTATTTAATGAGATATAAATCATTACACAATGCATTGGAGGGATATATAGGTCCCACCATTCACATAATGAAATAATACATACATGTTCAACAAGATCATAAATAAACGTAAAATAACCCATGAAATGAAATGGGTTTCATAAAAATATAAACATGTTATAACCTATGTAAAGAGATATGATTCATAATCATTTCATCATAAACATAACCAATGAAAATAAAAGGGTTTCAAAATCCCATAATCCATGAATGAAAAATGATCTTCATTAAAATCAAGCCATAAAAAATAATGAATTTAGAGAAATAATATGAATGGAATCACTGAATAATTTCTCATAAGGTCACGAGCAACACAAATTTAAGTTATATTATATGGTAAATAATATTTAAAGGTCTTTTAAAAACATGTCTTCAGGAAATATCATTTCCTTATTGAAAAATAATTTTTTTAATAAAAAAACTTTTGAAAAACATTTTATTTAAAAATACCTTTGGAAAAATATGAAGGAGGATGTTAAAGAAATAAAACCCTCTTAAAATACTTTTTTCATGAAAATGATCTTCAATGATATTTTGAGAAATATTTTTAAAATATTATTTTTCAATAATATGTATTTCAGACCGAAGAGAGAGATATTCTCATTTAATTAGAAACATTATATTAAGTACTAAAGAGTGTAACAAATGGAATTACAAAATTTGCATATCTTTTATAAATTGAGGATATGTAAACTCATGATTATTATTGAGATATTTATTTAAAGGGTTCATAAACATAGAAAATCTAAAAAAACAATAAGGTTGTCTCAACGAAATATTATAACTTGGTTACATGGTATCATACTATCCATGTAAGAAATGAAAATTATAGGAATCTTTAGATATCAATAAAACAAGTAAATTAATGATATAATATTTACAATTGATTTAAATTCACCTAAAAAATGTTTAAGTTCATAACAATACATGAGTCTCAAAGAAGGAAAATTGAGACCAATTTTTTTTACAAATTTGGTAAATTTTGAAATTTAAACTCCATGAAAGAAGGGTCATAAAATAGATATTTGAATACACATAATTTTTGTTATAAGATAAATAAAATAAAATAATGGTTAGTACATACATCACACAAAAGGAAAGAGTGTGTAACATATCTTGTATATCACAGAAATTAAAAGTTACCTGAAATCCCCTTACTATGTTTATTGACTCTCTCTGTACTCATACAAGATTTCAATATAATAAATATATGTTTAATATGAATATTTTAAACAATAAAATTCTTATAAATAGTACCATATATTATTTTATTATGACCTTATATCATTCTCTTGTTAAAGATCCCCTGTTAAAGTTTCACTTTAGGCAATATTTGCTTCGTTCTTCACATGTGTCTTAATTTGATATATCATTTGTCATTATCTATATATCATGATAATAGAATGAATATAAAGATATAAATATCAGGTATATGAAGAATATTAATATTAATATAATTTATATCATATATAATTATGAAATGGAATGCACCATTCTTGGAGACAGTAAGTCGAATGAATTCATAAATGATGTTTCCATTATTATTGTCTTATTTAATGGAAGTTGGTAAAAGAAATATATATATATAGGAATGTATATAAATATATTCTAAAATAATTTTTAAATCATAAAAGTCATATTAGATAATTGAATTCATTATTAATACATTCAATGTGGTGTGTGAACAAATCACATCGCTCTGAGGGGGCGGTAGTCCACACCCCCTCAAACAAAATTATAATATTAACACCTAATGGAAGGTAAAAAGTTATGTTTGAGAAAAGGAATAAAGTATCTTAAATACATAATAAATATAATATATTACATATATAAATATATTTTCCATCATAATGGACTACATGATTGGTGGTAATGTAGACATGAATGATCATCATTTCGTGAGGCTTTGGTTCGATGTACACAGGAACAATTTGATCAATATCCATTAGATGGAGGTGTGTGTATGTGTAGGATGGAACCATTGAATAAAAAAATATGTTATAGGGAGGATATTGGTGTCTTCACATAATAAGGGAATAATCAGTGTGTATGGGGTGGAGAAGTAAAATAATTAATAGACCATTAAAAAAGTTGTTATCTATAAATTGGGTAACTCCTTTTGGTTTGTGCCAAAAGGAATCTTTGAGAGGGTGTCTATCCAAATTGAGTCATTATGTTAGAAGGAAGGATTTTTGGGAGGATACATGTGTATAGTATTTACTAAGTTAATATTTTTGAGAGGTTTGAGAAATGGGTATATGGGGATGCCTCTTATAAGGGAGGAAACATGCTTATAAGGAATTTTAGAATCAAATTAGGTGTGCACATGTTATTACCTAAATAGACACATACAAAACCAACCAAAAAACTGAATAGAAGGTGTATGGATGTTCTATGGATATAAACTGGGTTTTGGATATGTTTCCATTTAATTTGGTCCCTTATTTAAAAGGGTTAGTCCCTAATTAAAATTATTTTGGCCATTACCACTCTGATTAGTTTTAACCACTTTTACAAATCATTTTCATCTAAAATTATCCAAGTATTATTAGAATATAAATATTTTACTGAAGAAAATGGTTTATGTCAGATTTTTGAAATTCTAATCATAGAAGCATCAAAATTATGATTAGTGCTAACCTGGCAGATGGTACAGAATAACAGGGATTTAAAGTAGGAAAAATTTCAAATGATTGTTAAGATTTTACACTGAGTTTCAAATTGAAATTTATTCTAATGAATTAAAATGTATTAATAGATTTATTATTTATCAACTTTTACCATAGAAATAATTTATAATAATATAAATTATAAATAATAAATTAAATTTTCCATTTTCTGACTAAAAATGAGTATTTTTCAATATTCACCAAAAAATTAGGTTTGTCACAACAATCCAAATAATTAACTATAGGATAATTTAGATGTTATGAAATAAAAAATGAAGTATTTTTCCCAAATAAATTTATAAATTTGTATAATATTAAATTTATTATTAAAAGTGATTCGTTCAAGAAAACAATACATTTAACATAAAATGACTTTACCAAAAATATTATTTTTCATTACCAATTTGTTTTATTTATATAAAACAACAATATTTAAAATGCATTTATTAGTAAGTTAAAATTATTGTTTATAATTATAATATTAAAATAATTAAGACAATAAAAAGATTTATTTATTTATAATCTCCGTATTGCATGTATTGTATGCCTAGTCGGTGTTTCTTATAGCGCACGCCATGTTTGTATTGCGTGAAGCGCAAGCCAAGTTGGTATTGTGTGTGACAATAATGTTTGAGTTAGTTTATATATATATATATATTACTATTTATAGTGTCATGTGAAATGAATAATATTGAAAAGTAAAATTAATTCAGAAAAATTGAATTGTCAAAATCTTAGGGTGTTGCCATTTTCATCATGTTAAAATAGTGAATAATTTTTTTTTCTTACTTGTGATTACCCATGAGATTAATTTTCAAAATTTCAAAAACATGAATTATGATTGAATTATTTTTTATTTATTAATATGTTAATTTGTAGGAGTAATTGTCATATTAGAATCTATATTATAGTAAATAATAATTATTATAGAATTCTTATTATTTCTATTTATAATTATTGCACACTTTTAAATAATAATTTTTTTAATTGAACCATATGAAATATTTATGAGATATCTCTAACCTATTATTTTAGTGATAATTTAAATGGCGAATTAAAACAAATTTGATCTTATTAATATGTTTTCATATTAAATGAATATTGTTACTATAATTTTGGAAACTATTCCTCTATCTAGGAAATAATATTTGATTATCATTATCATTATTTTGAATATATTTACATATGGTGATTATTAGTTTATTTAATATCTGATCCAACATATAGTAATATAGGTCCATGGATTTTATGAAATATTGCTAAAACACACTATTTACATGAAAATTTCAACTCACAAGTGTTGTTGTGTGAACATTAGAATTTAAAATAGATTATATGAGAAAAAAGAGTCATCTTATATATGAAATAACAACATGAACCAAATATTATATAAATTATACTATAATGATGATGGGAAAAAAGATATTTTTTTCTAAACCAATGTTTATGCTTCATACTTCTCATAATTCATTTCTAAATGGTTTTTGAATGGAGTCTGGAATTATTTTTTATATAGGTGTCATATATTCCGTCACATTGGTATATTGGTCTCCAATACAAAATTATTTTCCATTATAATTCATGAAACCCATAATATAGATTCATGATTCAAGGGTTTTCACCCCAAGATTAAAAACTATGTATCATTTATAACATACATAAAATGATTGTTTTGTAAGGGTTAAGTCACCACTAATAAACATGTATCTATTTGAACCTTTTATATAAATGTTAGTATCCTAATCGGTTATGAATGATAATAAAAAGTCACATGATCAGTGAATTTTTAGCTCTTTAGATGTATAGAGGAGTAGGACTAGATATATGTCCAATTTGAACAAAACATCCATAACATTTCATGTCTTTATTCAATATCTTCACAGAAAAAAATATCAACTATTTTTAATGAAAATTATCATGGATAAATTATTATATATTTTTTATAAAATTTTTATTCATTCTTATTCAGATCATATATATTATATTTTCTCAATATATTAAACCTAACAATTAGAATCATGAATATGGAGATAATTGTGGTTGACAAGCCAGTCATCATACTCTCCTCATTGTCATCAATATGCTACTATCCTAGTTTCCCTATAGGAAAATAAAAAATTTCACCTCTAGAAAATTAATATTTGAAATATCCCCAAGATAGAATCCAAGGTAAATTCACCCAATTTTGGATTTTACTCTAGAGAGAAAACACCATTTTACTTCTTGTATTCTAGTTGACGAAGTCATTCCCCATCCTCCCTCTTCCTGGGTTTTTAGAGTTATCACCCAACCAATTCATCTATATTAATATGGAATAATTTAGAAGTCTTTAGAATGAATAATTTATTTTATTCTACTTTATTGAACAAATTTTCTACCTATAACTAGAATCATAAGAGCATATTTTTCAACATCGTGTCACCATCCATTAATAACAATCAAAAAAAATTAATCCTTCCCCAATGTAATGTATAATCATCCCTTATGGTTTCTACTCTATGTTATTAATAAGGTGTCCCCAGCATATTATTTTATATATCATCCATTCCAAATCAACATTTTCTATGAATCCTTACATCTCACAAGTGAAATTCCTAAAAATCTAAAACCCTCATAACTTATTAGAACAATCTCCCAGTCCTTTATCTTAGGCCTATAATAATATCTTTTCACCAAAACAACATATTTCTACATGCCATGAAATGAATGATTATAGTTTTAGAAAGATGAAATAATATCTTATAAAACACCTAGAGGGAAACTCAAACCACTATTTTTTACACCAGATAATCATTTATCTTGATAATGAACCATAAAATTCCTCAATGAATGTCTCATATAATTATTCACCAGTCTGGAATTGAATCATACTATAGTCTTCCTATAAATGAATTATTGTTCTTACCATGAATCCTAAATATCCTATATCATTGTGGATGAGGAATCCTTAATCATTTCCTCACATTAAATTGTTATTATTATTATTCATATGAGTCCATGTAACACAAATTTTCCCTGTAAAATAATCTATCACCACTAAATTACACATTACAATCTTTTCATAGGAATCCTATAATACCTCTATGATATGGTGGTATTTCCCTATGATTGTTTCATAACACTTACAATCATCTCCTATCCATTCATAGAAACATACTAAGATGTTCTGAATGTCCAAAACCTAATTAGTGAATTTGGTAGTTCTGCGAGTAAATACACATTAGATATATTATCTTGTTCGTAAAAAACAGTCCATAAAAAATATTCTAGAACACATATCTCCACCCATGAGTTTATTTAAATATATCCACTAATCATTTACAAGGTATTTCCCATATATTTTCAATAAACCTATATTCCCTTAAAATGTTCATGATTAAAAGCCCATCCTCAAGCACAATGTTATCATAATGAATTTCAATCAAAGTCCCCAATACCCTAGCCATTAATGAACACTATTTTATAGAAAAACATTCATCAAAAAAATGAATATAAATTTCAATCAACTTATGTATCCTCATATAGATTAATAACACTTATACATGATAATATGGTCAATACAATTATATAGTCTAGAAACATTTTCCAAGACATATCCACATTCTAAAACAATAAGACGAATATAATTGCTTCATAGGTCATATATAATGACAATTTCAAATAATATCATTAGATGACCACACCCACACATTTTAATCACAAACCCCATACAATAATCTATGATATATACTCCATATCTAACATGATTAGGGAGTGTATATATATTATTATCACTATAATACATTGAATTATCATAAAAAATTAGATGAAAGATTGATACCGATGATCATTCCCCATGAAATTAGAAAACAAAAAAAATCCAAAAATATACCACAAAAATGATTTTATTTCAAATTTCATAGGTCATATGAATTCACCAACACAATCCTCCATGGAAATTGAAACACACAATTAACATAAATCTATAAGGGTTTTTTATTTTTTTATCCTAAATATAAATATTGTTTTTTACAAACTTATTCTCACACCCAACCCATTATTTCATGTGTTTTATAACCCAACCAAATGTAATGAATCATAATTTACCTTGTTTTGATTCAGATAATTCAACTGATCATACATCACATCAATTACCAATAGAGAACTTTTTTCCATTACATGAAAACATATCCATGGAATCCCATATGACCCAATATACTCATTATTTAATTCTTAATCCATCCAAGAGTTTATTCTTGTATTAATTAAAATTATAGGCCTAAAATTCCAGGTTTCATCCCAAACTCAAACATCCAAGAAAATCACTAAATCCTAGCCATATCATATAATTACTTTACTAACATGATAAACAATATAGTAAAAATAAAAATGTATACTAATAATAATCATAATCATTAACATTATGAAAACACCACCATAGATTTCTATTAACTAACATATACCAAAAAAGTAATTCAAAAAATAACATATAATTTATTATTAAATTTTATGATAGAAAAATTATATTTTGAAAAAAAATATTTAAAACATGATTTTAAAATATTCTTTTAATTGAAATTTGTAAAACAACTTTCTTGTAAATCAGTTTCCAAACACATTATTAGAACCGCGTCATGGGATCAAAATTTGTATAGTATAATGAATGAGAACACACATCATACAACATTATTCCATGATGAAAATGAAAACAAATATAATAATTTTATTAAATAATAAAACACTCTATCACTAAATAATATTACTTTAGCATTGCTAAATGTTACAGTTATCAATGTTAGAGAAGCGTTGACTACCGAAGCAACGATAAAAGTACATGATTTTTATTAGCACTATAAAAGTAATGATAAATGAAAAAATTTATCAATCCTCACAGAACAATGGATAAAGGACCCTTGAATCATTGATTAGTGAAGTACTGATAACTAATCCATTTTATCAGCACTATTTTTAAGTGATAATAAAGGTACATTTTATCCGGTATTTTATGAGAGTTTCTAAAGTGGTATATTTCAGTGTGTTTTAATAGGACACCATAACCCCAATAACATGATTAGAAATCATAAAAATCATGTACCAATAAAAAATTTTAATGAATAATAATTCACAAAAAAAATACAAGAAATGTACAATACTATAGATATTTCCAAATTTTATTTACTCATTGATAAAAGTAAGTACATGTTTTTACTCACATTCAAAAACATCTGTGTTCCACTATCTTGTAACACTTACCCCAAATCATCCAATTATTAAAAAACCTCACCTTCCCATGAAAATAAATTCACATGTGTATGAAAAATATTATTATGTTATTAATAATATAATGAAATAGATTAAATATATAGTGCTAATTTTAACATACTTAATGAGTTGTGCTAGGAATAATTTGTATTATATTTAGTTGTGGTTGGTTTTTTCACTTCACATTATATATTTTTCTCATTAAAAAATAATATTTACGAAATTTATTAAAATAAGTATAATATTAAAATTATTAAAAATAAATAAATTAACTAATATAATATAGAATGATGATAAAACAATCTTGGATTTTTTTCTTGGTTTCTGCGATGTAATAATCATTTTAAATTCAAATGGATCTTACATATTGAAATGAGGCACATAGAGTCATACTGGTAACATCTTGTGTCAGATTGAATAGTGGATTATTCAGACACATCCAAAATATGTTATGGATTATTGTACTAGTTTATCCAAAATTAATTAAGTCATTACCAAAGCTTTGACTTTTTCACTCATCTTTTTTACTAAAATGTCACTCTAAACTAAAATTGTATAATTTCAGTCATACAGGTTATATTGTGTGTTGGTTTTATGTGAGAATAATTCCTACACATTGAAAATGATATATGAAACTTTTACCTAAATTATTAGCATAATCTGAGTGTGTTTTTTCTCATTTTTTATGGAGTGAAGCATTTTGAACGAAAATGTCAATTTAAAACAGATAACAGAATCATTGAGTCGTACCGAGTACATCGGGCATCAGTATGATGAACAACTGATTCCTACATGTCAAAAATGACATTTAGATCCTTTAAAAATTCTATAAAAATAAACCTATTTTCTTTTATTATTTTTTAGTATGTTAGTAATTTGTTTTACTAAATTTGAACACAATTTAAAAGAAGACACATTTGGAGTCGTACCACTCACACAATGTGTCAAATTTAGGTATGGATGATTCCTATAAATCTAAATTGACATATTGATTGTTTTAATATAGTATAAAAAATTAAAATGTGTTTTCTATGTTTTGAGTACCTTACAAGTTTTTTTTACTAAAATGTCATTTAAAACTAGAAACACACATATTCAGTCATATCGATCATATCGTGTGTTAGTTTTACATGAGAATGAATCCTACATGTCAGAAATGAATTATGAAAAGTTTTTCAAAAATTATCAACACAATTTGAGCATGTTCTAAATTTATTTACTGAGTGACCCTTTTTGATAAAAAACATCAACTCTAAAATGAAAATAGACACTTTGAGTCACACCGAGCACATCTTATATCAGATTTAGTTTTTTCTGATTTCAACCAATTAAAAATTATGTGTATGTAATTTTACTAAAGTATGAAAACAATAGGATTTTTTTCTTTGTTTTATGTAAATTAATTGTCTTTTTTCTAAAAATAATTTCAATTTTAAATATAATGTTACACAGGGAGTCATACCAGTCATACCGTGTGTCAGATTGAGGCATGGTTGATTCCATCATATACCAAATCACTTTTTGACCATTTTTCTAATATATAAAAACAATCATAATGAGTTCTTTCAAATTTTAGTGTGTCACATGTTTTTTATGAAAATGAATTTTTGAACTAGAAACATGAACTTTGAGTTATACCAATCACATCATGTGTCATTTTAATGTGAGAATAGTTACTAAAAAAATAAAATACATATGAAATGTTTTCCTAAATTATAAATGAAATATGAGAATGTTTTCTTGGTTTTTATTAATTGAAACATTTTTAACAAAAATTTCATTTTTAATCTCTTAACGTACACTTTGAAACATTCTAGGAAAATAATTCATTGGATTGCTGTGAGGATGATTCCTAAATGTAAAAAATAACTTATTAATCAATTTTATAATTATTTTTTAAAAAATCATAATTTGTTTTCTCAGTTTTGAGAATTTCAGTTTCCTTTTATATATAATTTATGTCAATTTCAAATAAATATAAGAATTTTGAGCCATTTTAGTTACACCATGCATCAAATTGAGCTACATCTAATTTCCTCCTTTCAAAAATGACTTATTTATAATTTTAAAAATTATTCAAATAATCTTTATGTGTTTAATTAGTTTTGAGTAATACACATGTCCTTTTTTCTAAAATTTCATTTTAAACTCAAAACACAAAAATTGAGTCGTATTGGTCACATAGTGAGGCAGTTTGAAATGAGATAATTTCCCACACATCAAAAACTAATTATGAAAATTTTTATTAAATTATTAACACAATCCATGATATTTTTCTCATTTTTTCAGTGACAACTACTTTTAGCATTAAAATAACAATTTTAAAATCATAACAGAAACTTTGAGTAATACCTGGTACATTTTATTTCAAATTGAGGTATAACTGATTCTTATATATAAAAAATGACTAATAGATAATTTCCCACAGTATAAAAACAATATAAATATGTTCTCTCAGTTTTGGGCTTGTCGATTGTCCTTATTACTGAAATTAATGTCACTTTTAAATAAAAAAATGCACATTGAGTCATATCTGTCACACTGTGAATCGTATTTGGTCTAGAGTTATTCATACATATCCCAAATGACTTAGGAATCATTATAAATAATTATCTAAATATTAAAAAGTTCTTTTTCTTTATTTTGATTACGCCACTTTTCACTTTATCTAAAATATCATTTTAAATTTGAAACACAAATATTAATTCATACTCACCACATCATGTGTAGGCTTGATATGAGAATGATTTTTTCATGTAAAAAAATTATATGACTAATTTTGATAAATTATCAATATAATCTGAGAACATTTATTCATTTTTCAGGGAGTGAGACTTTTTGAACTAAATTGTAAATATTTAATTCATAAGAGACACATTAAATTGCAGGTCACTAGAATAATATATGAAAACAATTAAAATGGGTTTGATCATTTTATTTGTTTGTAATTTATCATTTTTACTAAAACTACTATCAATTTAAAATAAAAATATGAACTCAGAGTAATATTGGTCACATTGTGAATCAGATTGTGGTGAAACTAATCTATAAACATCCAAAATGCCTATTGGATTTTTTTCCAAAATTATCAAAACTATATGAAAACATTTTCTCATTTTTGGGTACATCCCATGCCTTTTTAACACAAATATAATTTCAAATTGTAAACAAAAACATTTAATAATAATGGCTACATTGAGGGTCAATTTGACAAGAGAATAATTCCTACATGTCCCAAATGTCTTATAAATCATTATCATAAATTATCAAGACAATCCATGCATGTTTTCTTATTTTTCAGGGAGTGTTACATAATAAAATAAAATTTCAATTTTAAAATAATAATAGATAGTTTGATTTATACTAAATACATTTTGAATCATAATGAGTTTTGGCTGATTCCTACAAATCAAATATGTCCTATGTATAATTATACTAAATTATCAGAACAATAAGAATGTGTTTTCTTGTTCTAGAGTATTTTAGTTGTCTTTTTACCTAAAATTAATGAGAATTAATATAAAAAGATTCCCATGGACTCATACCAATCACACCATGATTCATATTGACGATTACCTGATTCCTACGTGCCCAAAAAAGACATATTTATCATTGTACTAAAATATTTTAAAAAATATTAATCTGTTTGTTTTTTTGTACAACACATCTTTTTTTTTCTAAAATGAAATTTTAAGATTGAAACACACAAACTGGGTCATATCGATCACATAGTGTATAAATTATTCATGATATCAATTGTTACACATCAAAAATGAATAATAAAACATTTTAATGAGTACAAAAGTCAATAGGAGTGTGTTTTCTTGTTTTTTATTGAGTGACTCTTTTTGCCCTAAATTGTAAATTTTAAACTGATAATGGAAACATTGTGTCGTACTAGGAACATCATGTAACAGATTAAGGTATGGATAATTCCCTAATGTAATAATCACTTACATATCATTTTCCAAATGGATTGAAATGGTGTGTATGCTTCTTCTTTGTTTTGAGTACATCAGTTTTCTTTTTTATTAAAATTAATTCAATTTTTAAAAATAAGAACATGTGGTCATATCTATCACACCATGTGTCAGAATGAGGTGATTTTGATTCGAACATGTCCCAAATGACCTACAGATTGTATTCAAAATTTAAAACAATAATCTAAATTCATTTTCTAAGATTTGTGTATGTCACCAATATTTTTCAATGTAATATCTTTTTAAACTATAGACATCAACATTGAGTCATACTGATCACATCGTGTGTTGGTTCGACATGAGACTAATTCTAACATGTGAAAAGGGGATTATAAATCGTTCTCCTAAATTATAAAGACACAGTAAGATCATTTTTTTGGTTTTTAGTGAGTGATCCATTTTGAACTAAAATTTCAAATTTAAACTAATAAGGGCCACTTTGAGTCATATTAGAAGAATAATGTATCAGATTATGTTCAGTCCAATACCTACAGGCCAAAAATTCTTTATGGATCTTTTTTCTAATGTATCAAAATAATCTGGCTATGTTTTATATATTATTATTATGTCAATTTTTATCTTCACAAAAATTTATGTATATTAAAAAAAAAAAATTGATTCATGTTCTTCAAAATAGGTGTTGGATTAAGGTGCGGCTGATTCCTACACATCCCTAAGACTCAAAATAATCACAAGATCAATATTTTCCACAATTTCAATTGAATTTATTTATTGATCTTCCATCACATCAAATTAACATAATATGCAGTGTTGGCTGGTCGACAAAGAAAGGAAATGGAAAGCATGGTAACATTGAAAACAATGAAATTGGATCCAATTTTGTAGCATCTTGTAGATAGTTGAAAGAAAAAAATATGAATTCCAAATTAATCGATAAAAAACATAAATATGTATTATATAAAAATGTTTTGGAAATTAACATACATATATTTGATAACATGATGTCCAAATTAATTAAATAGGTAGAAGGAATTGACTTTTTCATGATTGTTGTATAAATTCATCACCCACTTCTATATTTATATAATTTTATTTGCATCCCCGAAATTCAATAAATCACAAGAATGTGAAGCTTTGAACAAACCACCCCAACTAGAACAAAAGAATCCACCAGTATAAGAAAAAAATTGTTAGTCGGTAATAAAAAAATTAATCATAAACATGATCAGATATGTTACATTTATGGAAAATGATTTTACTGTTAAAACATCAAGATTAAAACTGTGATTGATAACAGATATCAACTTTCCTCTTATGTAAAAAGTTTGTGGGGGAACATGAAGAAAATTTAAGCAATCCAACACTCTAGTGGTGAAATGGTTTTAATGAAAATATATATGGGGGAGTATTTGTGGAGAAAGTGATGAAAGATGAATATAAATATTTTTAAATAAATGATACCTATAAAAAATAATTGAAATTAAAAAAAATTTCATTATATAATTTTTTGTGAAATAGAAAAGCTATATTATAACATTACCTTTACATCAACTGAATGGGTTTCTATGTCATGACCCGTCCCTCGAGGCCCGTTTTGTGACTACCCCAAACCTGCCTTCCATATGCCAGGGGTTGGTGACTAGCACTCGAAATGCATAACCTTAAAATGGGAATGAATTGCCTCAAAACCTGTACACACACAGACAAGACACAATGTGCACTTATGAAACACAACAGAAGAAGAAAGGTAAAACCACAACTAAAAACCACCAATGAGTGTAAACATATGTATTGAACGTAAAGGGGCCAGTAGACAATCCCAACTGGAAACAAGGTATTACAAAAAGGGAAAATAACTCCTGTGATCATCCATCGAGGATCCAACCTAAAGGGTAGGTAGAACTACTATTTGAGGTTTCCCACACCATTGACCATCTTTTCCTGGCAGCCGCGTCTGGGTCGAAGCTGCTCTTCATTTACATTAAAAAGCCTAAGGTGTGGGAAGATCCCATTCTGGGGTGAGTATAAAAATAACTAGTTCGGACCCCGAGACCCATGATGGTCTCTCAGAATTATAAAATGGAAAAACCCATAAGCATGATGTCGATAAAAATTTACAAATTAATAGTCATCTCACTCCTGGTGTTTAACATAAATAAAAAGAATAATGATTATTAGTGCTATTTATATATCTTCTTATTCAATTATGAAGTGTATGTTGTTAGATCACAGATGGTCACTAGTGCTGACCCACAGAGGCTTGATCGGTGCTGACCCAAAGAGAATCGCTAGTTGATGACCCAAATAGGATCCCTAGGTGATCACCCACTAAAGGTATTTCTGGGTACTTTCCCTCAGAGGATCTCTAGGTGCTAACCCACTAAGAGGATCAAAAGGTTCTAACCCACAGAGGATCTCTAGGTGTTAACCCACTCAGAGGATCGCTAGGTGCTGACCCACAGTGGGTCTCTATGTTTTGACCCATAGAGGATCAATATGTGCTAACCCACATAGAGTATCTATAAGTGCGGACCCGAATATGATCTCTAGGTTCTAACCAACTCAGAGGATCGCTTGGTGATGAGCCACAGAGGATCTCAATTCGTTCTCACAACATAGCCAGCTACAAGATTCCCTCACTAAGGACACATGATTTTTGGAGGATCCAATCCACAAGACATTAACTAAATTTCAACATTCATGAAGTACCATAAAGATGTATCCCAAGGATCCACCATTTCATATGGTTTCCAACCTGAGAGATGTCTGGTCATTCAGATACACAATCTTTTACTTATAGGAATTTTAGTGTCGATGGCTCGATTGGATTCGAGTCTGATCAAAACCTTACATACTCCAAAATTCTCCAAAACCCATGTAGAGTATTTCAAAAGGACATCCTCTTCTTAAGAGTTTTATTTCCATAGATGGTTTGTTAAATGGACATCCATTTTAGATGATACATCTCTTTAAGCAAAACTGGGTCAAAATGTGTCTGGGTGTGGGTTCGGTCTGGCCAGGTCAGACTGTCCTGACTCAGTCCCTTGGGCCCAACCTAAACTGGATAGCCCTGGCCTTGTTCTGTTGGGCCCATTCTGGCCAACTGGCCACGTCCTGAACTGAATGGACCAAGTGCTCGACCCGCTGGCCACGGGCTCGACCAGCTAGGCCATGGTTCCGGCCTGATCCACCCGGCTAGGCACGACCTATCAAGACATAGGATCAGCCCTGCCTGCTGGCTAGGCACAAGGGTCTGCTTTCCTCCAGAAGGGACGAAGTCCATTCGGCAGCTCCATCATCGATGCCTGTTGGTGCCACTCCACCAGATTAGTCAGCGTGGAATTTTCAATATAGGGACCCGTGAGCGCATGTCCACCCTCCACTATAGATCAGATCCATGGCCATCCTCTATGGTGCACCGCCCTCTTCAGAACAACCTATGATGGCTTAAAACCACCACCTCTAGTTGTCATCGCTGCACCAGTACAGCTTCCCTGGGCCATAGATGAATCTTTAGATGTCCATTTTCTTTTCGGACTATGCCTATTGGCCTCACAGGACACTGCCATCACTACACGACCATTGGTCTTATCATGAAGTTGTGTTTCTTAGTTTCCCATGAAGAAGGCATCAGGAACATGTTCTTAAGAGGGTACATGCCTAGTATAATTTAGTCTGCACCCTCTGCATTATCCTAATAACATGGGAATGAATATTATTCATTAAAACCCCATATATAAATCCCACATCATCAATCCACATTAAATAATGATACATTGGTCAACTTGTTGATGGTTAGTCCGCATTCATGATAAAAATCAATAATGGAAAAGAGGGAGGAATATAGCACCTTAATCCCTCTACCTGGAACTCGTTGGATGATGTTGCGGATGAGGAATAAGGGTCTGTGTACAAAGATGTTAGTCAGTTTTTTTTTGTTCCTTGTTCTTCATTGGAGTAGGTTTGTATTGGTGTGTCATCAGATCTTCCTCAGGTCGATCCCCAAAACACATGCCATAAGATTTTTTAAATATACGAAATGAACACCCTTGTCGTGTTTTATTATTGTGGTTCATTAATGAACTAAAATTAATGTTCCATTAATTCAACGCACATCGTTATTTCACAACCCAAGGGTCATGTAATTATTTGACACCCATTCATGTCTAAAATTAAAAAGTGGTTCCACCATCTGCCACTCAATGCTGAGAAGAGAATAAAAAAACTCAAAAAAAATTTTACTATTTTTTTGTGACTTCCAAGAAAAAAAAATTTGTCCGACCCCTGTCGAACAAAGATATATTTCACCTAATTGAATCCTGGAACTATGAATTGAATAGTGAAATCAGATTTTTAATAAGATTAGCAGTTTAAAAGATATTAATCACTGCTCACATGTTTAATAAGCGTACATTAAAAATGATCAAAATTTATTACTAGCCACCCTTGACCCATGTCAGTAGAGGTTAGGCTTTTCCTAAGGGGAACACACCCTCACAAGCTCAATGATGCTCTAATATGTCAAATCCCAATTATAATTTAGGATATATAAGGATTTGACCATAAAATAATTATAACTTAATTATTCTATTTAGGACTAAAAACTAATTTCCACTATTGGCACGCGCTGACCAATGTTAAGATCTACCTAAGGAAAGAATACCATCAAGAGTTTTGTTGTGGTCACTTATTTTTAATCCAAGTCATTGTACATTAGTTATAAGAATATGAAAAATAAAATAATTTTACATAATTATTTTATTTACAGTCATAATTTTTTCATGGTTTCTCCCAGGAGGTATGCACCGACTAAACTTAAGTCCCACATAGGGTAAACCTGCCATCCTGAATGCAATACTGTCCTCAAATTTATGATCTGGGCACTCATTTACGATTTATACCACTTTTTTAGTTAAACTACTCACACATTCAATTAACAGTATAACTTTTTTGATAGATCATTCTAGGAACTCTGGGCCACATAATTACGTGTTGTTAACATTTTCAGTCTCCTAAAAATTACATACAAATAAAAAAATATACAAAATTCATGGATCTTTACATTCTCCCCACAATAGGGAATTGTGTCCTCAAAATCTAAAACAATGGAAAATAAAACATGTTGGGGTTCTAAACAAGTATCTGAGCCTCTTGCTCCATCATACTCTCCTGGAGATTCATTTCTTAGAACTGAACACGCACTAGAAGAATCGACCATCCATTATGGAACTAATCCTATCAATCCTCGATCTCCCTCGAGATCTCCCCAAACATCACTCCATCATCAATTCCTAGGTCTCCATAGTAGATGACATGTGATGGATTTGGAAGGTACCTCCTCAGCTGTGACATGTGAAAAATCATCCTGAACAAAATGAACATGTGGGTGAAGAGCTAGGTGGTATGACACCTTTTCAACTCCATTCAAGATCAGGAAATGTTCTGAAGAACCTCAGAGATATCTTGACACACCAGCCAAATATCTTCCATCCCAATCAGGGTGAGACCTGATGGAATACATGGTCTCCCTCAATGAACTCCATGGATCTCCATTTTCTGAGGAAATAAGACTTCCTTCTGCTAAATGAAATCCTCATCTACTCGTGGATGATCCTCACATTATCAGTAGTTTCTCATGCCAACCATGTACCCATGAGTGCTGACTCCCCAAGGTATTTCCAGCAAAGAGGTGAACTGCATGGCTACCAATACATGGCCTCAAAATATGGCATGCCAGCAGTGGATTGATAGATATTGTTGTACGAAAACCTTATCTGTGCTTGGTGTTCCATCAAACTGTGACCAAAATCTTGGACACAAGTATGCAGAATTTCCTCCATGGTCTATATGGTCAGTTCCGTCAGACCATATGTCTGGGGGTGGAATGTTGTGCTGAAGCATGATGGAATGTGATTCTTAACTTTACATTGCTGACAAGTGAGGCATCATAAACAAATTCCACTACCACCTCATGCATCCCTAGCAACCAGTACGGATACCGAAGGTCGTGGTAGATCATATCCATAGTAGAATGTACTATCAATTGGGGTGTATGAAATTCTCTCAAAACCTCATCTCGTAACATCACTATTACTAAGGTGACTCCTCTGAAAATGATGATGTTCTGATAACGTATTAAAAATTAATCACAAGCATTTACTGAGTATACATGAGCACATTGGGCCTTGTAGTCAAAATCCACTAGTTTCCCCCCCCCCTAACATGATGAAGGAGTTGGGGAGTGATAGTCATAGATTGGAGGTAAGCAGATCCATCATCATCCACGAAGGAATAACAAATGCTGCTAGCGGTTCTGTCTCTTTACATAGTATCTCTAAACCAAACCTCCCACTGAGCGCTTATTCCACTACTTCTACCTTCCCGGGAGTTTATAATACCACAATTTCATTGTCCTAGAGGAACCCCAACCATCACCGTTGCCTAAAATGAAAAAATTCCCACAGGAACCTTTCCATCTACCCGAAAGGCTACCTCCTTTAACTGATTGATGTTCCCATCGAGCCTTTGGTAGTTTGTAATCTCTCTATACTTCCACTTTATTATGTTATTGGTAGTCCGCACATAACCTTGAACATTGGTCCTTACAAAGACATTCCTATGGAATTCCTCCTCTTATGGCCCCTGCTTGAAAAACACTACAAAATACCTACAATATGCTCATGCTAATATTGATGCCATCTTAGGGAGTATAATGTTATAGATATCCCTACCCCGGTGGGGAGGTTATCCTTGAAGAATATTTTGAAATTATTTTCCCACAATCCACCAATACCATTAGGAACTGAAAACTCTAAAAAAACGCTGCCCAGAGGGTAGGGTTGGCCAACTCAAGAGTGACTAGCCGCACCCTCTTATGCATGCTTTTATCCCATGCTACCTCAGTTTCCTTTTTTGAAAACCAAGGAAAAACCTATTCCAATGAAATGGACATATCACATAATTTTTTCCTCAAAAATTCAATCAAATCATGAACTATGGATATCCATTCCATACCGAGATTAACATCATAAGGACTCAACGCTTCCACCAAGAGGTTCCAACCAAAACTCTCACCTCAAGGGTCAGATCACTCCATCAGCATAATTGTGATTACGAAGTCTCCTAAAATAGTAATCTCAATACCTAAGGGCCATTTTAATGGTGTAACTAGATTTTCTAGGTCTTGAACAATATTCATTATAAGAAGGAATGATCAGTACCTATGTCCATTAATACAAAAACTAGTAATAGGCACAAATCGTACCTCGATTCATTCATGGAGCCTATGGGTCACACTCCGTGACCACATGTAGAAACTCCCTTCCCCTGTAATATAGCTCTCTATGCCTGGTGGGGACCACATTGGGGTGCTGGTTGTAACAAGTCGAAATGTATACCTCCTCATGCTTCTCTCCTAGATCCTCTTCCACATCTGTATCCCTGTAGATTCATATGCCCATATCACAACATCTTCTCGAACCATTTTACAAATCAATTTCATTGAGACTGACATCAGTTTCCAAAGTTCCCACTGATGACATTCACTTGTTATATTTTCTTATCCAAAAGAATTTTCAACCATAATGGCTCTCTCTAGCACTCTATCATACGTAGGAATGAACAAAGGAAAATTTCTATCACGGATGTCCCTAGACATGTCTCGATCAAAGGTTCAAGACTGAAATATTGGGTCATATTATATTCATCAAGTACCTAGAATGGTCGTTAAACATCGATGAATAATCAATTAAGAACATGTCATCCTGTAGAAACGGTAGAATCTCATTGGAAATAAAACCCCTCAGCATCTTGTTGCAAGAGACACCATTCTATGAAGAAGGTTCTCAAGCTCTGTCCATGAATAATGTCACCTCATCATAATATAGGGATAATGTAAACCCTTCCATCACCCTGTTGATCCACATAGAATGATCAGTTCTAGGACCACCATCTGATCTAATTGTGCCTTGGCTAGATGGAAACTCGGTCACCACCTTAGTCTAGTCGTCTGCCACCTGTGAGTCGGGCCTGCTTCGGATCTTGAGGGATAATTGTCACTGAAACTTGTGTAAATAACTAGGCCTATAGTTTTTCTCTACCGATAGTGCCAATAGGAACTGCTAACCAATGAGTAGTGTTATCTATGATACATTTCCTGAAGGCACCATCTCTAGAAAAAATCCTTGTAATGAAACCTCAACACTCTATGGACCTTGCTCAGGGTAAGACATTGGAATCTTGGATGGCTATCTGCGTGGAGACATCTTGAGAGATAATCAAGATGAACCTTTGTCAATAAGTTATACCTAGTGTGGTGACTCAAAATAGATAAAGGGAAAAACACTTTCAAAACCCATGAAACTAGTGTTTTTGTGTATAGAGTCAGAAATCAAAATTCAGGGTCCTAGTGTATGGATATGTCAGTCGTGGAACCAATAATGGACTCTTTGGATTGAAATATGAAATCAATACACTTAACACTATTCCCCCATGGAAACTACAGAATATTATTTTTTAAGTAGAACTAACCACTCTCTAAGACAACTTTTTCAAGACCCGTTCCCAAGGGCCTATTCCTTGACTACCCAAATCCCACCTTCCAATGTATAGGGGTTGTCTACTAGAACTGGAAAGGCTTATCCCTAAAATGGGTAGGCATTGCCTCAAAACCTGTACCCACACAAACATGGCACACTGCGCACAAGTAAAACCCTACATAAGAATACTGGTACAACCACAGCTAAAAACCACCACTGAGTGTTAAAGTAAGTAGTCAAAGTAAAGGGGTCGGTATACAAGCCCAACCTCAAATAAGGTATATTAAAATGTGAAAAAATCTCTTGAGATCATCCTCCAAGGATCCTACCATAATGGTAGGTACAACTCGTCTTTGAGTCTCTCCATGAAAACTGGTCACCTCAGTTCACTGTCTAGTCCTGGTTCCCATGTCTCAGTAAATGATACATTTCATCTGCAATAGAAACAACATAGTGTGGGAGATGGTCCTGTAGGGGTGAGTATAACAATACCCTGAAGGGACCTTGAGACCCCCTATGGTCTCTCAGAATTCCACCAAGAAAAAACCAGAAAGCATGATCTCAATCAAAAGTACAAATACAAAGACAGCTCACACTAGGTATATAAAATAAAGATCAGGAATAAATATGATTAGTCATAAATCATGATCATATTATTCTGTCGAGAGTATTATGTTTTTTGAATGCACAGAGTCTCTAGGTGATGAACCACAGTGGATTTCTATGTGAAAACATAGAGTGGATCGCTAGGTGATGACCCACAGAGGATCTCTATGTGCTAACCCAATCATATTATTTATAGGTGGTGAACCTCATAGGATCTCTAGGTTCTCACCCACTCAGAGGATCTCTAGGTGTGGACCCATAGAGGATGACTCGGTGCTGACCCACTTAAAGGATTGCTAGGTGATGATCCACAAAGGATCTCTAGGTGATGGCCTACAAAGGATCACTAGGTGCAGACCAACTAAATGGATCACATGGTGTTAACCAATATAGGATCTCTCGGTTATTTTCCACTCATATGATCACTTGGTTCTGACCCACATAGGATCGATATTCTTTCATCATCTTAAAGCCAACCACTGGATTCCCCCCCTAAGAACGTGTGATTTCTGTAGGATTTGTTCCACATGCCATCAGACATATTTTAGATTCAAAAAAGTATCACTATGAAGTTACCGAAGATTTTCCATGTCATAAGGGTTCTAACGCAATTGATGGTGTGTCATTCAGATGCCTGGTCTGTTTGTTATAGACATTTTAGTGTCGAGGTCCCGGTATGATTCAAGTCCGATCCATGCCAGGCATACTCCAACATTCTCCAAAACAAATGTGGTGTATTTCAAAAGGTATTACTCATCCTTAGGGTATCAGTGTTGTAGACGGTTCATCAAATAGGCATCTGGTTCAGAAGATACGACCCTTTAGACGAAACTAGGTCAAAATGGGTCTGGGTCCGGACCAACCCAGTTCAACCGACCCGACCCGGTCCACTTGGCCCAGCCTGAACTTATTGGGCCCTTTCCGACCCTCTAGGCCAAAAAAACCTACTAAACCATGGGATTGTCCCATTGGGCCACAGGGACCGGGCCGTCTCACCTGGCTAGGCATGGCCAGCCAGCAGGGGGTGTGGGTTCACTCCCCTCCAGAACGGTCTTAGTATGTTCAGCTCCTCCATCAACAGCACCAGTTGGAACTACTACACTTGAATTCTTCACATGGACTAGTCAATAGTGGGACCCATGGGTGTGGTTTTTTCCTCCACTATGGATCAGATCCACGATCCTCCTTTATATTGTGCTACTGTGGCATGCAACCCGCTTCAATGCAGCTGATGATGGACGACTGCCCCCTTTTTCTGCCACAATTCATTCAGGATCTGCCACCTACTCATTAACATAGTGAGTCGGCCACATCACCTATGGTATCCGGTGTTGCTGTGCCATCAGATCTTCGGTGGGCCTCCAGTGAACTCCAGAGGTCTGTTTTAATTTTGGACTACACCAATAGGCCTCCTAGGATGCTGTCATCACAGTGCGGCCCATTGTTTTTTAATTCCGTCGTGTTTCCTTATCAACCAAAAAAAATGCATCAATAAAATGTTCGGAAGAGGGTCTAGGACTTATTTTTCGTGACCCACACCCTTAGTACTAGAATTATATAATGGGAAGAAAAATTATTCATTAAATCCCCCATAAAGAAACCCCACGACATCCTCCCGCATTAAAGAATGAAATGTGGATCATCCCATTGGGGGTTGGTCCATGTTCTTGATAATAATCATGAATTGGAAAGATGGGGTAATTAAGCACATAAATCCCTCTACTTGGAACTCATTGGAAGATGCTCTAGATAAGGAAGAAGGTTTCGTGTTTAATGATGTTCGTAGGTGTTAGTTGTTTCCAAATTCTTCATTGGAGTAGGTTTCCACTAGTGATTCATCAGATCTTCTTCAGGTAGATCCCAAAAACAAATGCCATAGATATTTTTAAATTGAAGAAAAGGAACCAACGACATTTTGTTTTGTTAATATGGTTGATTACTGAACCACAATTAATATTCTATTAATTCAACGAACTTTTTAGCTGGGAAACCCTAGGGTTGTGTCCTTAAATGACTTCATTCAAGCCTGACATTACACCACAGTCCCACCATTCACCACTCAATGATGATAAGAGAATAAAATAAGTCACGAAGATATTTTTTATAATGTGCCAAAAATTAACTTTTTTATCTGGCCCTTTCTACTCAATGTTATGCTTTGCCTTAGCAAATTTCAGCACATTGAATTCAATGGTGCCCTGGGTATTTTAATCTGAGCAGCTATACAAAGGAGAGAATTCGTTGCTTTCCCATTTACTGAACAAACCTTAAAATAATTTCAAAATTTTTTAATAGTCACCCTTAACCCATGCCGGTCAAGGTTAGGCTATGGTTTAAGGTAACATGCTTTCACAAGCTTAATGGTTCTCTCAAATTTCCAATCTAAGTTACAGATTAGGGCTTGTAATGAATTGATAATAAAATAATTATTACATATATTTTTTATTAACATCCAAAATCTAATATCCATTGTTGGACACCACTGGAAAATTTTTGGATCTTCTTAAGAAATGAATACCCTTGCGAGTTCATCATTGGTATCAGATATTTAATCTGTTTCTCTTTTCGGAAATTATAATCAATAGAAAAATAAAATATTTTTATTTAATTATTTGATTAATGGTTATGAACTTTTTTTTGTATTCTCACTGGAGGCATGCACTAACTAAAATGATGTCTCACATTTGGTAAACCTACCCTCCTAAATGCAATGGTACCCTCAGATTTCAGATTCAGGCACCTGTTTAAGAGTTATTCCACTTTTTCAGGAAAACTAATCACGTGGACAATTTAAATCATAACATTTTTTGATGGATCACTCTAGGAACTTTGTGCCATAAAATCACATGAATTTAATTTTTAGAGTCCTGTAATAATTCCATATAGCTAAAAATATTTAAACCGAACTTCTAGGTCTTTACATTCCAATCTTATAGTCTATTTTCAATATGATCTATAACATCATAATGTATAGAAGAAATTTAAAACATGAGTTCATGAACATTTAATTTAGATTATGTCAATGTAGAAAAGGGAATATAATATTTTGTAATTTTTTTTGATATTATAAAAACATTTACATTGAATTGAACTTTATTTATTTTTTATATGTTTATAGATTTGGATTTACTTTAGGGAATCCAAATCGACTCTTTACTGAACCCTCTAATGTGAAACAAATTTTCAATATTGTGAATGTTATGAAATGATTGTTTTCTACAAATTAAAGGTTTATCCTTAATTGAATTTTCATTTAACGCGGAAGTTATTTTAGTCTCCAACAAGATAATAGACCAATTATTATTTTCTAGACCCGAGAGATAAAATTCATGAACTGCTTGTTATTCAATTATGAATGACACATAATTTTTCCCTACCACACTGAAATTAACATTCATATTTCACGTTACATATAATTTTTTTGAAATCCTATTTTCAAACCATTTTAAATGGGAAATTGTAACTCCAAATATTGTATAATACAACTTATATATCTATTTAATAATACCAAAATGTGACATATATAAATAAATTGGATTTCAATCATTGCAACAATGTTTTTGAATCAATTCCTCCACATGAATAACACTGCTATATTTTATCATATTATGGTCATATTGTTCTTTTGTATAAAACATATAACAATTTCATAGAAAAATAGTGTAATATATAACATTTTCATTCATTCCCCTTTCTCACCATCAAAATCATTAAACAATTGAATTATGATACTTAGATAACTATGTGTAAATTTGATCTATGAAGCATCCTATAAACTATTTAATATTTGTATTTGCTGTCAATTTTTCAACCCTTGATCCATTCAAATATCTAAGAATATCATTGTGGTATTAAATATATGGATCAACATCATTAGTATTATATAAAATGTAATGTATCACTTTAAATCAATTTTTAAAGCTAATTGTCACAAAATATCTTCCAAAAGTCCATTCTCTAATAAGGTATATATAATGACGAGTCTTTAAAAGACTGATGCTGTTAGCATTTTTTAGGTAATTAGTATGGACATCAACATCTTATCCAAAAATATTTCATTCTTCAATACAATCTTCTGGTAAAATTCAATTTTTGACATACACATTCAAAATCATAATGTACTATTTACTGGGGTATATCCATCTGTATTGGACATGACCACATTTTTCAACATCTTTAACCAAGAGAACAATCATGTGGATGGTTATATCAAAGAATGATGGTGGGACAATATTGATAATTCACATACTATTTTTGAAACCTCTGTATTCAATATTGGATGCTTTTACGATTCTATAACATTAATGAATATAGATTTCAAAAAGAAGTATAGGGTGGTTATTGCATGTGGTACTTTTTTGGGCACAATGCAATAAAATGTAATAGGCATATAATCTTGCATCCAAACATGTATGTCATGTGATTTTATCCTATCTAACTTCTAATTATCCATTTACAGGACATCCTTGATATTTTATGAATTCCCCTCAAAATATTTAACACTAGTACGAAAAGGTAAAAAAATTACATTTTTTGTATGGATAGAGTGTAAGAAGCTAGAGGAATAAAATTTCTCCCTTTACCCTTCATTGATTCCATATATCCCTTTATCGCCATGTCAATCATATCTAATCTTGTATTAATTACCAATTTCTTTTTCAATGAAAATTTGGTAACTTTCCAATAACAATTTAAAATTCATTTTTTCTACATGCATGGAATAACGAAATTTTTTACCATAAAAACTATCGATATACCACAATTCTAATAAAATTGACCTCTTCTTCCAACCTATTATCATAGGGTTTTATTAAAATGTTTTACCAAAATAGTTTCCATATCTAGTACATTATTGAGTAGTTGATCAACCATTAGTAGAGATTCAGTTTTAGCTTATTTGATATTACCTTCAATTGTTGTCTTCCATGATTGATATCTTTATCGTTGAGGTTGAAATTTATGACTTCATAAAAACATAGTATTTTTGGATTGTTTTAATTGAATTGTGTCCTTCCATTCTTCACAAATGTGACACCCAAATATCTATTAAGGTTATTGCTTGATAAATTTAAATCAGTGGGGAAGTCATTTATTACCTCATACAATATTGTTTCAATGTGAATTCCTCACTTATTTGACCAACACACATTATAACACTTGTATCCCACATCAATCTATGATCTTTTATTGATAGAACCAATTATACATCAAAACAATTATCGTTTTTCATTAGACCATATACATGAAAATAAAATATTATGTATTTTCTTTGTATTCATAAACATTTAAGAACATTATAATTTTCCAAAATATGGGCTTGGTACAACGAGAAATACTTTATACACGAAAAAAATTTATTTTATTTTTTAGATAATACAAAAAAATGTTTCTCAGCCAATTTCAAAATTTTGGATAATCATAATCAATTTTATTTCATTAAGGAGAATAAATAATATGTTGTAGGTTGCCATATTTAACTCTTGTATCAGAATTCAATTTTAATTATATCACAGTTTCCTAACATACATATAGTCTTTTAAACAATGGAATGATAGGAACGTACCATATAGATTTTTTAGGGATTGATTCATTTTTCATATGTTGATTCATGGCACACTTATGGAATTTTATGAGGTATTCAAGGTCCTTGAGAAATAATATGCAATAATTTTGACAAGAAGGTATTTTTTATAGATAATTCCCACTGCACATAACCTTCATTTAGCTTCATATGTTCATCATGGGAGTTCACTATCTTTTTATATAATATTATTCAACAGAACAAGTATTTCTATAAAGATGGTGTCACTTGATCAGTTTATAGCTTTAAAATTATATAACATCAATACATATGATAGTATTTTCTATTTAGTATAGCTGTTATAAAATGTTCTCTTTGAACATCTATTTAACTTCTCATGAATCTTTTATCAATGTCAAATTTCATATTCAATTTCCATTGTTATTTCATCCTTGTGGTATCCATCATCATATACACTTTTCTTCACATTTCATGATCCATAAAATGTAGTATCATCAAATTGAATTCCACTTCAATTTTGTTCACATGTTTAGTTCAATTTTTATAGGCCTGATCTTTTGCATGAATCATCAAATATTCTTACCACTGTTCTAGACTAATATTTCATCAATAACACCATCATAAACATAAAAAAATATTTGTAATGGATTATATTCACTAACTATTAATATTTTATGAACATTTTAACTCCATCGTTATACTCTTTTATCAAACAATTAGCACACTTACATGTTCAATTCATAAATTTCCTATTAGGATAATAAAATTTTCATTTTGTGAAATAAATAAGTAAACACACATAATATATTAATTATCAATGGTGAATGTTAAACATAATACTAATAATCAAAACCCTTCATTTGATTGTTTCAACAGATTTATTTATTCTTTGATGAAAATTAATAGTTGATTTTTTGAAAATATTTACTCTATTATTGTGGGTGATGTCCTATGAATTCATCAAAATGTGAAAGTGACAGAAAACTGTCATACTCATCCACTCATATAATGGATAGTTATCTTTCCATTTTCTTGTTTGATATTCATCATACATATCTTGTGGACTTGCTGATGTGTTTCCTAAAATACTCAAAATAGTAGTCATCCATTGGATGAGAACTAGTAATAATAGTATAAGAAATATAAATGAGATGGGGGATGTGTCTTAAGGAACAAATTTAAAGAATAACTATTAACAAGATGAAGATAATGAGTATGACTGTAGTACCATATTGGGTGATCCAAAAGGGGTAACACATAAAATTTGTGACAATTTAACCATTGGAAATAGTTGTAAACTTGTTCACTGATGAAGGGGATATTATAGAGGGAATACATGTTCTAGTGTTTGAGTCATTGTGTCTCTATGGGTTCATATTATGATATATGAATCCTTTGTTCCATAATAAATTATATAATTATAAGAGAAATCTTAAGTTTAGTAGATGAAATATTCAAAATAATATTATTTTTACCTCAACTAAAATGACCCATACGTCCTTCATAAATAACCTATGAAATTGAAAATATAATATTGGATATTAAATATTTTTAAGAAACCCAAATAAGAAAAACAAGAATAATAAACTCCCATTCCATCAACAATAATATATCAAAAAGGTATTGATAAAACATTTTAATAACTAAATATTTATTTTAAATACATGAATGGTAATAAGATATTTTATTAGGTGGAAAAAATACATTTAGACCTTAAATAATGAATATTTAAAAATAATTTTTAATAATTATTCCAACGTATATATAATCTGATGACATCTATTCTATTTTGTTGGAAAATGTGGTGTAATAACCAATGGAATTATTATATTTAGTATTAATTATATAACAAATATTTGAAAACAACTCCAAATTATAATTTTTTTTTTCATTTTAAAATCAATATGTAAGGGACAAAATATTTGTTGGAAAAGAATATCCCTGGTAATGATTAATGTTTTAAATGTCTTAAAATTATTAGTTTATAAATTGATTCATAGATTATGTTATGATAGCTTGAAAATAAGAATTATTTTCAAGCTAACAAAGAGTATGATTTATAATAAAATTTCATTTCTATGGAGAATATGGGTTCTATAGTGATTTTGGGAAAATAGTATAATGTTTTGGTCATAATTTGAAAATTAATAGTAATTATATAAAATATATATGTTTTATGATAAAGGGGAGCTGTTCCACTTTTAAAAAATAGTTTCAGAGTGAGATGAATATTCCTAAGTAAAATTGGACAATGAATTACAACCATTAAATGAATTATATTGAAAATGTGGAAAATTAAATGGTTGTATGAAGGAATATCAATATATTCAACACACATAGGTGAATGTGAAGAAATAATTAGAAATGTATCATATGAAAAATAATTGAATATAAAAATATTTTATTATTGATGTCACACTAAATAATTTACAATAAAACAACCATCATGTGTTTGATATTTTTTATTTATCTATCATTGTTGGTAAATTTATTTAATTAAATATTTTTGACAAGTTTAATGGGTGCATATTATTTTAGGAATGGCAGATCTTTTAAAATATTTATTTTTCATTTGAAAGATGTTAGAAACCAAAAGAATGTTAAAGAATGAATTTTTTAGATGTATTATAGTAAGATATAAATAATTTTTATTAGATGTGTATTGAATGAAATGATTCGATTTTTAAGAATTATTAATGTGGTGGTTATCATTTCAATGATGTATATATTTTTACAAATGAATAGAAAAAGATATGAACCGAATTCTAATTTGGTGTCAGTAAATAATAATAGAAATTTTCTGGAAAGTGGAAATGTTTTTTGTTATTGAATAATAGACCATATTAGGTAACGAGGAATTTAAAATCTTAAAAAAGGGTGTAATGATTCGTTTTTCTGATAAAATGATAAAATTGATAGATATATTTATCTAATTACAATAGGGTTGTTGATAATAAATAATATAATTAATTAGGGATTTAAAAGAAACAAAACCTGGAGATTATTCCAAATGATGTACATGGACTGTCAAAGTATAAATCTATTCATAGTGATATGTTTTTTTATCACCCGTTTATAATTATACTACAGAATATATTTATTATGTTTTATTAATATGTGTGTGTATATATATATATTTCAATAATGATGATTAAAATTTTAAGAATAAGTATTCAGATTTATTTTTATTATGTGCTGAATAAGACAATATTATATTATGTGGTCAAGTATATTACGCAATAATTTTTTGGTGTGAAAAATATATTTGTATCCCTCATAAATATAATATAGTTGATGACCATTGACTTTCCCTTAATAAAATTATGTATCACTCACAATTCCTGTAGTATTATTATAATTATGGTATTATATATATAATTTGAATAAATGAAGACTATAGGGGATTTTTAAAATTGATTAAAAAAATAACAGAAATAATGAAAATATTATATTAGGAATAGAGTATTATGATAAATATTGATCAACCCTTAGGGGATTTCCATTATATATTTTTCTTTTTTTCTTAATGTGTTTTCCCAAATTAATTATCACTCTATAGAAATGATCAATATCATTATCATAAAAACATATAACTAGTTATCCCATGTATGGAACATGTGAATTAATTATACATTTTCATTGGGAAAAGTATATCTTAAGTCAAATAGTATAAGGGATCTCAAAATTGAGAATAACAACCCATGGATTTCCAATCCATCATGCTAAATAAATGAAGTTAACCCCATTGTACTTGTCCATTGGTCATTAAGTCATTACCTATATTCTCAACAATATAAATCGTATTCAAGGAAAATTTGGATGGGAAAGAATTTATCAAACTATAATGTGTGAGGAAATAGATCTGTAATGAAAAAAATAATGATTAAAAACTCCAATAGATATCACCAAACAAGAAATCCATTAGTTAGGGGGGATAAAATAATATTCCTTTGATTAATTCTTGGAATTGTCTGAGTGATAGTAGAGATATATCAAATAATGGAATTCGTTCATTTTAAGGATTCATTCATCCAATGAATCATTCAAGCCTTAGATTGAAGCCTTGGAATTGTTTGAGCATTGATTTGATCTTGGATTCGACAAGGAGGAGCATTGGCAGCTGGTGGCGTTCACAGAAAGCATAGAATTTTGTGATTAGTCAATGACTGGTTAGTAATCATTAAGTATATTGGAACAATTTTACCAGAACATCCAAGAAATCACTAATGAGTATCTCTATTATCAACACTAAATTAACAGTAATTGATAAAAGGAATCTATTTCTGCACTTATTAGTTTACCACTGAAAATGTATTTATTATTATCAATATCAAGAATTGTTTTTAATATTCATATATAATTATATATATTTAACAACTATATATAAATATAAATATATTAAAACTATTATTAAATTATATATTTATTATAATTTTATAAATATGTAATTATAAAATTATTTTTTATAATTATATAAAAACTTTTTTAAAAAATATATATATATATTTACATAACTATATATATTTGTATAATTATATATATATATATAATAATATATATATATATTATTTAAATAAATTAAATATAATATTGTAATTTTTTACCTTATATAATTATTCATTTATAATTATATAAATACTTTTTAGTAAATTAATAATTATTTATTTATAATAATAAATATATAAATGTATACATATAGTAAATATACATTTCTAAATATATTAATTTACAAATATTAATTAAAAAAATATTTTTATAATTATTAATGAAAATTAAATATTATGTAAATTCATGTTAAAAATTATTGAACTTGAATAATTAAAAATGAGTGTTCATTAACAATATTTAAAAAATTAATAGGTTTTATTTATTAAATATAAATTATTTGAAATATATATATATATATATATATTGAAATAATTATGAATACATTTAGAAAATATAAAAAAATTGTAAATAGATATATAAAAATAAATAAATATAATTAATTAAATTCTATAAAAAATTAAAAATTAAAAAAATTAAAAATAAAATAATACCTAATTGTAAAAAAAATTAAAAGTACAATTTCTGTATTGATGACATGATATATTAATATCATCATGTTATAATTCAATTCCAAATGAATACTAATATTTGAACAAATTGTTTACATATTAGGTGTACGTGTTTCTGTATAACATTACATTAATTAAGTAAAAATTTGAGTGTGGAAAATGTATATAAAAATGAATTATTTATGTATATTTATGTTAAATCAATATAAATTTTTTGATCCAAAGCCTAATTTTTGTTATTAAAACAAAGAAAAGACTCCTTTTGACTGGGTATAGGGAGACTCAATACATAGCCTGATAGCCTAGTGGGCATGTTGCCTTTTACGTGGCTAGTATGACATATTTTTTGACCAAAGGCCCATTATGTGAATAGTTCATCTACAGTGCCTACATGCTATTGTAATCACATGGTATCTAATGCAGCTACATTTACTGTCACCGTTATAGTGTCTATCGTTTCTATTTTGTCTTCACTGCTACATTACTGCTACAGTACCTACATCCAATTGGGTTTGAACCCCCATTTTTCATATAGGATTAAGAGGTTCTTACTGCTAAGAAAAAAACAACTACATTTTAAACCAATATAAAAAATGATTTAAATATGTTAAATTTAAAATTAAAACAACCTTTATTTATGTCCACTACTAGATACAATTATTCAGTATATTTAGGTCATATAAATTATTACTTATAAACAAATAATCACATATAATAATATGACTGTTTAATGAAAAGAATTAGTTTTTTATATAAATAATATTTATATACATTTATCTATATATATATATCTATATTTTATATATAGTATTTGTTAATATTATCCATAATCATTTAATTTATTTATTTTAAATATTTTTCTTATTTTATTTTTTAAAAAATTTTGTATTTTACTTTTCATTTTATATATATATATATATATATTAAATATATAATAATTATTTTTATTCACCATTAATAAATATTATAATAAACTATTTCATTTTTTTCAATAATTACTTACTTAATAATTTTTTTAATTTTTTAATAAAAATAATTTTATTTTTTATGTATTTAAATATTTTTTTTCAGGGCCATTTTTAGTGGTAAAAATTGAATAAAAAGGATCCCTTTATAATCCTTAAAAAACCATGGATAATGGGTACCCTTTATCAGTACTAGAAACAAAGTGATAATAAAGATTTCCTTCTATTAGTGATATAGAAAACTGCTGATAAAGGATACACTTTATCTGGGTGATAAAATGAAGACAATGGGTTTAACTTATTGATGCTAAAAAAACTGATAAAAGGAACCCTTTATCAATACATGTTTGGAAATGCTAAATTGAACCATTATCTTGACTTTTTTTCAGCATTAACAAAGTATGAAACTATTAATGGCATTTTTGGTTGTAGTGTATAATAACCTTAATAAATTAGAAAATACATCATAATACTCATATATTGGACATAATTATATATTTCTTAACACCAATTAAGGTTATTTTCCCTTCAATATTTTGAAATATGAAATCTACAACTTTCATCCCATAAAAACTAAACACACATGGGTTTCTGATATAAATTGTTTTATCATCTCCATGGAATTCATGAAAAGTACCATTGTGGACTATCCATGTCCCACCATGGAGTCCTTCTTGTACTCTTATGTTAAATTATTTGTAAAACAATATGTTTTACACATACCAGGGGAAAACAATAACATTAATGTAATAATAATCCAACAATAGTAAAAAAGGGTAACCTAAAATCCATAATTAATAAAAAAAGTATAGCTAAAACTGACCTTAAAAATATTATAATGTATACAATATTAGGTAATATCATTTTATATGTTCATCGTTATTAAAACACCATATTTTTATATTTATTAAAATTATTTATAGCCATATATATTTGATTTTTTTAAAATAAATATATATATTTCACTAAACAAATATACATCCATGCCTTAAAACCCTCCACTATCCTCTTTAGATTATTATTGCACCTATTCATACCAATATACTATATCCATGAAATGTTAATCATATATTATAGTTACACCTCCTTTGAAGAGAACATAAATAGAGTTTATCTTAAATTATTAGATAATTTTTGACATGGAAAAAAAATATTTCACCATATATATATATATAAGACTAAATTTACAATAAAATATTTATTGTTAAAGGAATCACCCAAAGTAGATAAATTAATCATCTCATGTAACAAAAAGGAATGTATTTTTCTTATCTATAACTATATCAACCCATACAATAAAATTACACACCATCATAGAAAAAAATTATATTATATTTGGTTGATGGCTAATCTAGAATTCCGTATCTATATTTGGTGGACAAAATACCCCACCACCATCTCTTAGTGAGAATATATACTATGTAATGAACCTGAACACTACCTTCCCTAAAGAGAACATAAATTAAGTGGGGAAATACAAATACTTCCAATCCTTGTAGACAAAAAATACAATGTGGTGTAGTGGATTAGTACCATCCACTAAAAGACCCATATAGTGGACATAAGATCATGGTAATCCCTTGACATGTAAACCGGTTTCAAGAGAATGATTAGCCTAGGATTTATATTAACTATATATAGACCCAATGTAAAATTTGACACATACCTTGTGTATAAAAAATTAACATATTTTACATAGCACTTAGTCACCATATTCATACCATGGGCCTCATAACCCAAATTTAGTTAGACAATGACTAGAAATTACCCACTATAGATCTATTATAAGATAATTCTTATAATTCTAGAAACAACTCATTATATAACAAATCATCATCCATATTATTTATTATCCGAAAAAAATAATTTTAGTATTTATAACTAAAATAAAAAGTTGAAATATGTTGAATATCCATTAAATAATTTTCAGTCTTCGAATGACATCTCACCCTCCAATAGGGGTCCCACTATGTTATCATGTCATCTGTTATTAACTACCCTGTTGAAATTACTTCCAGCAACTAGCCCTTATAAAAATATCATACTCTAAGACTAAATTGAAATAATGTTTTCAACATGGATCCCATATTACCCTATATGTGGAAATTATAATCATTAAATACATACAATAGTAATTCTAATGAATTATAATTCAAATCCAATTGGGCCCAAAAATTAATATTTGAGTCTATACTATATCATACTAGTGAATCACCCATAATGATGATCATTATACGAGTATGACCCCGAAATTACCATTATATGAAGTACAAACTATATTATAAAGACCACACTAAAAAACAAGTATGTATTCTGGTACTTATGGAGAACCCCACTTATTGTGATAAGAGACAATACTTGGATTATCATACTTAATCTCACTCTCAGAAACCCAATGGGTATCTCCAAATAAAACAAACCTAGTAATCAAAAGGGATATTTTCCCTCAGATGTTAAAAGGTCATTTATATTTTAGTATATTTAGATTTCCAACCCTATTAGGATATACCAACCAATTACCTCACCCATATCATCTCAAATAACCCTCAATTCCCTTAGAGTCATGTAACAATGAATTTATAAAATAATTTCGCACATAAAAACACAATATGTTGTTTATAATAATTTAAGTATTTCCCACAATAATTCCATTGTTAATCCATTAAGACTAACTTTTAATTCCTTTTATACTTTTATCAGCCATCAATTATATCCATGAGATCATATTTAAATCTATGATCCAATATAATAATGTTTATCAATGTAAACTATTTAAAAATTTGAATTGATTTTTCTAATATTATCATAAAATCACTAAGGGGAACATTGACCCAAGAAACAAAATTAAATGAATGATAATTGTTTATAACACACCCCCAAAATACATTCAAGTATTTTTCATATAATTCCCAATTTAATTAGTCATTAGATTTTAGTGATATGGATAAAACCCCTAAAATAATATAATAAGTAATTAAATAGCATAAAAAATATTACAATGAAATTATATGTCATCCTTCCTTGGAATCCCATACACACTATATTAAAATTCAATGCTAATAGTGACCTGATATCAGTAATATATTGTGAAATATTTCTTTAAATTCAAAAGAGGGACCATCTAAAATCCAAATAAAACCATGTATAAGAGAAAAATGTGAATAAATTGTCCATCATACATCAATAAAAGATAAATAATAATCCCTTAAATCCTTTAATTTTAAGAATAATCTAATGGAGGTATTGAGGAAATATATGTTTCCTTTTCTATAATTTGAGCACTCAAACCCCAAAACACACAAACAAGGTTTAAAGGTAACCATTAGAAAAGATAAAAAATACACTTTATTAGAGTTCAATGTTCACTATAAAGAAACATATAGAACTGAATGAGATGCCTAGTGCATTACTAAGATCATTTTAGATAACTACTCAGATCATGGTTTCAATGGGAGGGTCATTATACCTATGGTAGCATATAAGACTCTCACTGGGTTTTTAGAAGGAATCCAGTGGGATATATTATAGTCCAACAAGGTCTGGACCCTTACCGACCAATTGAGATTTATAATGTGAACATTTATTCGCACATATACCATCTAAAACATTCTATTATACTCTAATAACAAATATAGAACAAAATTACACGTTTATGTCTTCAAAAAGTTCAATTACACCAAGATCCAAATCAATTAAGACATAGCATTTTTAAAAACAATTCATTCACAAAACAGTGATAATCATTACAATGATATGTTTGATGAATGGAATTGGGAATGTGTTATATTTATAATATGTGGGCAATGATAGTTTCCATATTAATGTAAAAATTAGTATTTTCATTTTTATATTTTATTCAATCAAATAATAGAAAATCCATGTAGTTTTGAAGTTAATTATGAATGTTTTTTTATTTTTTTATTAATTTCAAGGTTGTTTTATTTATTTCAGTATATATTGAGTTATTATAAATTTATTTTTGGTTAACAAATATATATCATGTACCAAAAACTTATTGACATTCATCTATTGTATCACACTCACTCAAGGGTGTTTTAAGGATTATAAAATAATCAAACTCTGTTATTCAACACTAATAATTTAATAGAGTACATTATGTGTTTATACCAATGAAATTACAAGGAAACACATTTTCAAATTGTTGTTACTTAAATCGTGTTTATTATTTATAGAATATTATATCATATTTAAGATCAAGCATTTGAAACTAATTATTTAAGAGTTTTCTTATTTTATTTTAAATATGCATAATTAAAAGTGCATCATATTCGATGTTGCATATTTAAATTTTATATATTATTATAGATTTACACACATTTATTAATATTTATTAAGGTTATTATATCTAGTTCTTAAAATATATTTATATTTCAATCATTAGGTTTTTTTGTATGTCAACCATTTAATATTCATGTGATGTTTTATTCTAAATATCATTTCTACACAATTAATTTAAATTATGGGGATGTTTTCACCAATGGTTATTATTGAATATTTTATTATCATCATCTGATAGTTATCTAGGAAATGAATTTTTTATTATTAGTATTTTATCTTATGATCTGAGGCATTCTTTTCGAATCATTACCGTTATTACCATAAAAAATAAACATGAATAACAATTTATATATTATACATATATATATTATTAATCTAAATTATACTTTAAAAATAATAATATACCCTCTGAAGAATTATTTGAACAATAAATAACATAAGACAAAAAAATTATTTAGTGGTTATCATAGTCGAGTCTCGATTTTTATAGTACCTAGGGATCCTAAATCACCACTATATTTATAATGATTTAGAATATATTGTAACACCTCGAGATTTTATGAAAAATATATTTTTTAATTTCATTAATGTCTTGTGTTGTATGATACACCAAAAAGGGCTTGCAGATCACGCATCCTTGACTTGCCTTTCATTACACGTAATCGCGACCTTCCTCGATAGCGTGTGTAGTACGCAATACCGATTTTCACTAAACAATGATATGCTATTAAAATATTATTAAAACTAGCTGGTATGAATAGTAATAACCACTTTTAGAAATTTTTGAAATTTTATTTTTCAAAATGGACTTCATTTTTGGATTCGAAATATCGAAATTAGCTTAGGGTGAAATTTTGGTACTTTTCGGATAACTTTCATTTTCTGATTAATAGTCAAAATTACTAAATTTTAATTAAAAACATCCTTTTTAATCGAATTAATTAATAGTGATAAATTATTAATTTGAGTGGTTTTAAATTATATTTAGAATATATCTTTACAATTTAATACAATGTTGGTCATTTGATGTAATTTCACATTTATACCAGACATAAACAAGTGTCAATCTTTTGATAGTTATTATCTCTTAAGAACACACTATTTGTTTTGACGACGAGAATTAATTTTTACATTAATTAATGCAACAGATATGTTTTGAAATTGGTAAAATAGACATCATTTTTGAATTCATAATATCAAATATATCTTATGCCTAATTTTTGGTATTTTTCTGGAAACATTCATTTTTTTGATGAATAGTGAAACCACTAAGTGGTAGTTAAAAAAAATGAATTTTTCATAAAACTTAATTTTACCACTTCTGTGAGTGGAATTTCAAAAATCTGAGAGACACGGTTGATGTCAGTAAGTAAAATTTGGTTTAATGAGATGAAAATAATTTTTGGTGAATAGTAACTTTTTACTTTTTTTCCCACGGTTAAAAGTAAATAGAGTAATTAAGGGTAAAAATGATATTATTATTACCGTAACACACTTCCTAATTCTATTGGATAAGTGTAATTCGACCAAAAACAACCTTATGAATAAAATATGACCATTTAGGCCCACTTGGATTAGATTAGGACATTTATTATTAATTTATTTAAAAAAGGGTTAAAATAGTTAAAATCAAAGTTTAATAAGTAAATCATTTTTAATATAGGGTTATAAATAAGATAAATTAGACTATAAATATTAATTAGAAAGATAAAAAGATTTCCTACATAATGATATTTTAGTTGTAATTTTTATACTTTAAATAAGTTAATTTATCTATGACACAAAGATGATGTAGTAATTATCTTATTAATGAAATATGGACATAATTGATGTTATAAATACCAAAATAAATGTAATTTGAGACATTTTATGAATTCCACTAATTTGATAGGTTAATATGACATGTTATTAGTGATTTAATTATCTTTTTTCTAACTAATAATTCTGTTATGAGTTTCACAAAAATTAATTACTAAATAGTGTCAAAATTGACATAAAATAGTTTTTAAAACAAATATTATATTATTAATTGTTATTTTATTCTCAAAAATCTTAGGTTCGGCCAAATGACATAGATAAAGTTATATATATTAATAATAAACAACTTGGGGTTCGTTTGGATTCTTATAGTATGTTTATTAACCTTATAGTGTAAGAACACAAAAAGAGACGGTAAAAGTAAAATTATCTAACTTAAAGTTAAATATAAATGATAAGGTTAAAATAGGAACCTAAACTTGTCTAAATTCTATTGTATGAGAGGATTTCGACCCATCCCCACCTTAGCTTCGAAATAAATTAATTTTGAACGATTTAAAACCGAATTTGCCTTTATAATAAAATAATATTTTTAGTTATTCCAAAGGTTCCCCTCTCCTCCCTTATAAAAGGGAACCTCCTCCCTCTCTTCCTCACACCACTTTGAGCCTTCAAGCTCGGCCAAACCCTGCCAAATTCTCTTCTCCACTTCTCTAGAAACATCCTAGAGGTCCTGGTATTCTTCAAAGACCAATTTTAGTGCCCTAAGAGGAGGAATCAAAGAGGTGCTTCAAAGAAGAGGTAATGTCCGTTACCGATTCTTTCAACTTTATTTCTTCTTCCGCATCTTCTTCGTAGGTTGTTTTATTATGAAGTAATAACATCAGTATCCCTCATATACTGATATTTTATTATAAGTATTAAACAACCCTATTTCACCATCTATCCATCCAACGGAAAACGAAATCACCGTGCGTGTGTACGTACGGAATACCGTCTCCACACCGTGGTGTAATCTATTTTCCCCCACCACCTTACTTGGATGGGTATAATGGTGTAAATAATAACTATATATGATTATTGTAAAGTGATATTGATTCTGAAATAGTATACATACACTCCAATACAATTCCACGATCACGAGAACGATATCATCGCCCGTGCGTACGTACGGACTACCGTCTCCATGACGTGATGGGATTCATTCTCCACATTAACCATTCATGAATGATTATAAAGTATATATAATAAGTAATACTGAAATATATGACATAATAATGATACTGGATTTATGTGTATATATAAATGTATGTCATTTACTTAATTCCATTCAACTCAATAAGGAAACGAAAACAGCGTTCATGCGTACATACGGCCCACCGTCTCCATGAACGGTGTATTTTTTTCCATTTATTGATCTATTATATATATGTATATTCTGAATATATATTATATATAAATCATGTTTTATATTCTGGAATTATGTAATCATGATGTATGTAATCATATGAATAATTACAAGTCAAAACACGGACGACAAATGAAACGATTTTACCCAAAACACTCTTTAACATGGAATTTACAAAAGAACGAGTAAGATAAAGTCATAAGTGAACCATATATGATATCATAACAATGAGTATGATTCTGGAATAAGTCAATGACATTATTTAAATCAATATACAGGAGGTTCAGACACTTACGAATCAAATCGGACCTAAAGTAAGGGAAAATATCACAATCTCATTTTATCCGAGATTGTTTATACTTTGGTATTTACTGGGGTGTATTTTATCATCCACATCCATGATTCCTCAATATATAACATTGTTTCCATCCACCTACAATTTTTTAAATCCAATTTTACCATTCGGTGAGTTTTTAGTAAAAGATATAAAAGGAATCTTTTGTCATTTTTCGTACGAGGTACTTTTTGACATTTCGAACAAATGTACGGGAAGAAATTTTTTTAACTTATACGGAATGAATGGATTTTTAAAACATTATTTCCAAGAAGATTCCTTTATAAGTTTTCAAGTTTATTTTTAATCAACTTGTTTTAGTTTATAATTGAATGAAATGTTAATAAAGGAAAAGTGTTTTTGAAGTAGAAAGGATATTTTCCTCAAGAATGGAGTTCAAGTGTTTTATCAAAATTATTTTCCATCTAAGATAATATAGGGTTCTGTATATATCTCTATTATTAAATTGATTTGATTATGTTGTGATGGAATTATTTTTATCCTATATGAATTGTTTTATGATGTCATGTTGTTTAAGAGTCCCATTTTTATTACATGGGTTATGCAATGGTGTATGATTTATGATTTTGTGGCACACATAAGAATGGTATCATTATGAGATGGGTGGGACCTATATATCCCTCTAAAGAATTGGGTAAAGATTTTATATCTCATGAGATAGAAATGCCTGGAACGTCAGGTTAGACCGGTTCAGTGAAACAGAACTGAAACGAGGAATGAACTCGGTTTAGAAATGGAATTTGTCCACTAAGATAGTCTTGGAAATGAGTCTTGACTAATAAGAAATTATTCTCTATGATTATGTGTGTACGCCAAAAAGTTCATGTTTTAATTTATGATTATTGGGATTACATTTCACTACTATGATTTATCCCATGTTATGATATTATGATCTCTTTTGCTGGTTAAGATTTCCAAAATGTTATGTTCTTATGAATATGATGTGATTGATATTTCTTTTTTTTACCCTTACTGAGCATTTGAGCTCACCCTTTTATGTTTTCTTTTCCCCAGGATATAAAGAAAGGTTTTAGGTACGAAAAAAGGGAAGATATTTATGGGAGATGTTGAAGATCTTTCACCATGATTAGAAGATTTCGTCCCGAGTTTCCAAATACACTAAACTATTATTGTCCTTGTGTGTGTGTTTTTGTTATGTACTAAGTATTCCACAAAAGTAATGTAATTTCCATGTACGTCAAGCTTCGGGTCTTTACATATATACATTTTAAATCATATGAAACAATTCATATATATATATATTAACAAATAACAAAAACATTTATGAACCAATTCTGCCAAAAAATTAACCAATATAGAACAATATAATCAAAGTCAAATCACTGTAACACAAAATATGAATCCTATGATTATTTGAGGTGGATGAAAAATATTGATAGTAAGTTCATAACAGTTATAGGATCGATTAACATGTTATGAAACAAAAAAGATTAAATGAAATTTCGTATATTTATAAATATATAAATATGTTATAATCTAATAAAAAATAAATTTAAAACCAGTTTAGATAATCTAACCCATTGGTTCCCTGCTAAGAGAAGAGGTTAAATTTAGTATTCCACCCCTTCCCACCTTCAATATGCCCATGTTAAGTCACTATACATGAAGAAAAAACACACCATCAGAGACCCTATCATATGAACTAATAAAAATTTATACAATTTGACACCAATGAAATTGAAAATAACCAAAAATACAATATCGTAAATACAGAATAAAATTTTTAAGAAAACATACATTAAAAAATATTTAAATTGGTATTACTATATTAATAATTTTAATTTTATGACACAAATAAATAAAAGAATAAAAAATGCATGATATTGTGGATGGAATCATAAAATATCATATCTCTTTGTGAGGAACCACAATAGTAATATCTATAAATCTCAAATAACATCCAGCTCCCCCAACTCCATATCCACCACAATTATGCCTGAATTTATCATCATCTACATAAAACAAAACATGTTTAGTAAGAACATCCATTTATGTTTGAGTATATAAATATATTGTGGGAGTCATTCTCCCACTCTGGAAAAATTTCCAAGATTATAGAAAAATAAAAATTGGGAATTTCACATCAAGACATGAGTCAAATGCTACCACTTTTAAAATTTTGAAATCCAATAAATAGCCTATTAAACCTAATATTTATGTTACTAAATCCCACTATAATGGAATAATGATATGTTTCAAATTAGATGGTCACAGGTTGCATCTAATTTCAATATTTCATTAGGAAAAATTAAGGATCACTAACTTGCCTCTGGCTCAAAATTATGGACTCGCACTGGAAGTAGATGAGAAATATTTGAAATCCCTAAAATATTAAAGGGGAATAAAAAATCACATCAGAATAAAACAAGATTAGTACTAGCCCCATGGCTTCATTTATAGTCATTCTAGAACACATCCACCAATAAAATAGATATTAATACCTCTATATGAAATAAGTTTCTCGTAAATATCATATGATGGTGATGTTGAAATATTTATCATGTTTTTCATGAAAAAACACAATAAAGGAACTATTTATATAGCCAATCATAAAACCATTAGTCAAATGATGTGAAAAATGTCTATAAATTCATGTTTCAAGCCATGTGTCAGTATTTAGGTCACACCACATTGTCCTGTGATGTTGGGAAATATTGTGACCTTAACGAATGTATCCAACCCAAATATGGTTCAGGGTAGAACAATATTATTTCCCTACTAGACCAGAACTTGGATTCGGGTCTAGTTGATACAATCCAATCCATTATCCTACAACCGTACATAGATAGGTATGAAATACCTTCTAGGATATGTACAATGATCCATATAATAGGGGTATCATGTTCACATAAAATTTTGATTCACCCAACTATATTTTTGGATTGAGTTCCAAGTTCAACTATTCCATGTATACAAGATTTATTAGAGATACATTCATTAGGAATATTTTAGTGTTTTGTGTATCACCTCCTCCGAAAAAATTTTAAATCGTTCCACCACCAGTTTCATAATTCAACTCACATGAAGGAAGGATCCATATCATAGTCTTAGCCTTTATAAAACCATAATACCTATTGTTAATTGAGTAATTACCCATAGAATTATATTCCTCCACCCATTAAATAGTTGAAATGTATTTTTGAGTTAACAATATTTTCACCTTTTCATATGATATTAAGATACCAAAAACCAAATCCCAAGTCATTTCATGGCAACCCAAGTAATTTCATGGTCCCTTATCACCATATTATACCTTCTCATCATCTATTAATCACTCAAAATTTTAATCTATTTTCGACTTCAAGTCTTGAAAATAATCCACTAAAATGGAATAGATAATGAGATAAGAGTTAGAGGGGGTGAGATATAGATGAAAAGTATTTATATATCATGATTTTACCTCAATTTCATTAAACTATGAATTTTAATATTGATTATTCATCATAAAATGTGAATACTTAATATAAAAAATAAAATTATAAATGAAATTCTATAAAATAAATTGAATAAATAGATAGTTTTCCCTAATTAATAATAGTTTATGAAACATATAATGAATATATGAGTATAAAAACAATGGGTTATACCTTAGTAAATGAATTTAGAATTACCTCTAGATTCCCATTTTCTTCTGGGGAATCCACCGTCATCACTAGGAATTAAAAAATCCAATACCCAAAAATATCTTTTAATTAGAGTTTATGTTGAGATATTGATAACCATTGTTAGAAATAAATAATATTCATATTTTTAGGGGAATTAGATTACATTGTTTATTCTTATCAAAATCTAATTATCGGCCAATTCAAGGGTGCTGAACCCATACATGAATTTCAAAACATATAGGTATAACCCCTATCACAAGATAAGAACCATGATGAGTTTTCAATTTAATTATATTTTTAATAGATATTGACATTGGTATATATTTGATAATTCATATTTATTAAATAAAAATCATATACTCTTTAAAAATAAACTAGGATCAAATATCAATGAAACCAGCCTAGGAGTAAAAACCATGATTTCAGATCATGGGAAACCTAACAAATGTTGGTCCATTTCAATTTTTAAATTTACATGTTTAACCACTCGAGCTTCAAGGAACCTAAAACTCCTGAATAAAATAAATAATTCTCAAGAAAAATATAATATCAATAAATTTCTCATCATTAAATAATTTAAACCCTAAAAAATTTAGATGATAGTTCAGGATTCTCCCTTATAAACCCTATTTTAACAGATTACATTCCTTAACACACTCTTCAATATTTTTCAATATTCTAAGGATCTCCATGGATGTTGAAAACCCAAATAACCATAAAAATTTGATCACATTCATTAGGACGTTTATTTAATGAACCCCATTATAACTTCACAATAATAATTTCATGTCAATTTTAATGAAATAACTATATTTTCATATTAGATAATATCTCATGAAACCTTTTAAGGTACAATCATTATATACCTTACCCATCCATAGGTTTTTTTAACCTACCATGAAGGGGAACAAAGACCGTTTATATATAATTAAATTGTGAGTTTCAAAAGTTATTATTAGAAATGATCACTATAAAACAGATCATTTTAAAATTACTAGAAGGACATTCCCATGATTTCAAATTTAACAAAATAAAACATGAATATCAATATAATAAGGATTTTACTGTAGTATTGACAATATAATTCTAAGTTTTATTTTCCATGACCTTTTATATTCCATAATTTAATCAATTGAGATACACTATACATATCATTCTCCCTATTCTATAATATTTTGGTTGAACCAAAATCTATATTTCACTTTCCAACAATCAATTGGAAGGATACAATATTTTTACTCAAACCCTATTACATTACATTCTACTGTCATTAATAGTAATTTAGATCCAATTTCAATTCCATATAATAGATTTTCATGATCATATATTCCAATGAATAATCATACAAAATACCATGATTTTATTTTGTCACTTTTATAAAATTAATTATTCTAGAACACATATAACAAGTAACCAATTTTTCTTCAATCTGTTGTGGAAAGATTTTATTATTCAACCAAACCCGATAAATCTATTACAAACTCTAGCATAACAAATATTTTATTACGTGGGAATATAACACCATAATATTGAATAAAAATACACATATACCTACTATGAATTTTTAATAGATATTAGGATACATAAATCAGTAAAATAATAGATAAAACTTTTACACACAATAACGTTTCAAGTCCTACAATTATTCTAAGGTCTTTCCAATTCATATACCTATAATATTATCTTTTAATTTAACTATATCATTAGTAGTGACCCAAATTCACATTAATAGGTTTTAAATAATTTTAGTTTAATATTCATTACATTAAAAACTAGAAAACATAGGATCATAAATGTATTGTTCATTTGTAAATGTGGAAACATAAATAACATTTTCATATGGTTTTAACATAATCTCTTAATTATTTCCCCATAACTAGAACCATTATTTTAGATATTACACATAATATGTATCATCTAAACATATGAAAATTAAATATATGAATTGGTGACATCAAATTCTCAACAACAGTATATAAAGGAAATGTGGTAACATAATATGAGAATATGGGTATGAGAATTCATGATACACATACCAAAACCAAACCCTATATTTTAATGATCAAATTTATATCTCCTGTAATAAATATTGAATAATCTTAATACATGAATCACAATGAAATAAAATAAAATGATCCATGATAAAATAACCTTGACATAATAAATACCATTTTGAAAAACAAATTAGCATAGAAATATATTTAATAATTTTTCAATATTCATGGCCAAAATTATCATATTGGAATGGGTTAACTCCCCAAAAAATCATTGTATTCATGGTTTACACCAAATATTATCATGTTGGTAAAATTCCATTACTAAAATGGGTTTAATCACCATTTAATTCATATTTATCTCATGATATATAAATCATCACATCAGGAAATGTAGGGGATATAAGTCTTATATATCTTTGGATATATGCTTATCATCATCCATTGTTATAAAGGAACCACTATAACCTAATAAAAAACATAAATATGTTTGAAATATGATGATAAGAACATTCATTATTTCATAATCACAACAACAAAATGAGTCTCATAATAATTTCATCCTAGAACAGACTATTCAAAATAAACATGTTTCATAATAATTTCATTATTAAATCAATGCATTTCCTATAAAAAAACAAATGTGTTTCATATGAATTTTTTAATAGTATAATTCATGTAAGATATATGTGATTTATAAACATATTTTCATCAGAAAATAAAAATCTTTTTAGTGAATAATAATTTTATCATGTGATAGTATCCTCAGTAAATAAATTTTAACATATATTGATTTCACCTTTTATGGAAAACGATTTTGAACTATCATTAAGAAAGTTTCTTCAGGAAAATAACATTGATTTAAAATCACTTTTATAAAATAAAAATTAATTATATAGTTTTAAAATATATTTTAATTAATATAATAATGAAAACATCTCATGTATAAATTATTTTTAATAATGATAATGAAATCAAGATATTTTCATTCATGCCATTCATGTTAACACAAATATTCATATCACATTTTTATTAAAATCAAAATAGTCATTGTTTAGAAAACAACAAGAAAATTACATTGAAATTATTTTTTTTAAAACCTAAATAATCGGAAAAAAAAATCATTTGAATTCATTTTGATAATATTAAATAATATTAGAACATATTTTGAATACATTTTTTTTTGAAAAAATGGTTTTTTGACTAGTGAGATAAATTAAGGTGATTTTTTAAAAAAACATTATTTTGATATTTTGAGTCCATAATGAGAGAAAAATTAAGGGAGGATGTACCATACAGAAATTATCATACAATAACAACCAAAATGTTTTTCCTTATAGTCATATCATTTGATTTCATAATTGGAAACTTAATCCAGAGAAACCCTGATAAATGATGCGACTATAATGTAAAACCCTTACTACTTGTGTGACATTAAATCATAGGGTCCATGAAAAAATAAAATAAATTGAAACATATTATATCATTATAATATATGAATTCATTATATTTATATTCAATATATACAACTTATAAAAGAATATAATATCATAAGAAGACATGCAATTTAAAGTTTGAAAATTAAGATAAAAAACCCCTTACCCCTTTTATATCATTTGAAACATAAGTACCTGGAAAAGAGGGATAATAAGATTTATATGTAAATGCATATAATTTTAATGATAATAATGATAAAAAATTTAAATACATGTACTTACACAACAAAATAATGTATGTGGTGAATATGAAATTTTTCTAATAGAAAATAAATATTAGATGGAAATCCCTTACCTTATGTCTCCAATTCTATCATATATGTTAAAAACACATATATAGGATATATAATATTTTTATAAATATTGTAAATAATAATAAATTAACATATCATTCCATATAATATTTTATTATGTCCTTTTATTATCCTTTTATTTAGAATTCCATGTTAAAGTCATGTTTGGGGGAAAACTACTTTGTTTTCCATGTATGTTTTGAGTTGTAATTTTTCAGTGCTCTTATATTGATCATGGTTCCACCGTATAAATAATTTTAAATATAACTTAAATATAATTTATATTTATTATATTAGTAAAAATATTAATCCATTAATGTTCGATATACAAAATGATATACATCATTCATTGATACAGATGTCCATATATACTCATGAACACTATTTCAATTTTATCAATATATATATACAATGAAAGGTAAATAATATATTAAAATTTAAGAATCATTTTTATTTCATAAATATATATCACATTTCATTAATTAAGTTGATCATTATTACATTCCATGTAATGCATATGTGAGGAAGGAATCTCTTCTCTTCTTGAGGTGGTAGTTTGTCGTACACATGAGTGACATTATTATATTTAAAAGAAAAAAATTATAAGTATGTATATGTGAAATACAATTTCCATAATTATTGTTTTTTTAAATATCAAACATATTTATATAATTTATCCTTATCACCATCCAAAAAACACCTCACATCGATTCGTGAGGTAGTAATCTTCCATACACATGAGAGACCTAATTGATTTCCAATAGATTTCTAGGAAATAATGTATAAGTGATAATATAATTTCATTTATATTGTAATATAGAAAAATTAAAATATCTGTATTTAATAAATAATTATATACATTTTGGAGAGGTGGTGATGGAAAATTAATAACATTAGTTTGTGAGGTGATATTTCTCCAAAAACATGAATGATGATTTAGTATCCCATTTCATGGAAGTGGATGTGGTTGTATGTCTTTCCCAAACAATAACAAAATATAATTATATATAATATACTTAGAACATTATATAATCTGTTTTTATTAATTATTAAATGATTTGGAGGATTAAATTAATTAAATTACTTTGTTGGGGATGTATCCTCTTCTTCAGAAAAATTCTGTTTGTTTGAACCCAAAGTCTTCCTTGAATGGATTTTTTACCAAAATATACGATATTGGATAATAGAAGAGAAATAAATATGTTATTTTGGTAGTTATTATATTAATAAATAGGATATTTTTTGTGTTAATAAGGGTGGAGAGGGGTGGCCATTTATATGTGACGTGAGAAGAACACTTTTAATTTTATAAATGAATAATGTGTGCCTGTATTTTTTCAAATACACGAAAAAAATGTACCATTATTTATAATAAAATATTTAAGGTCAATATATGACCATCCAAAAGGTTAGAAATTTATTTTCTTCATATTTAATACATATCCTTTTAGTTTAACCGATGATAAACCCGTTATTATATATAAATTTGTGAATAATTATTTCTATTATTTCTATTCATCCTGATAAAAATTATTGAACAGTATTATGTCTTATAATTATAAATAATTTGAGATATTTAATCAATTTTTCAAGATTAAATTAACATAAGAGATAAAATTTAATTTAAAATATATCCAGAATATTTGTCGATTGTGTGACTTTCCTATAAGAAAATGTTGAAATGTTTAAAAAAAATTAAAAAATCAATATGAAATTAATTATAGTGATCTAAATTTGAATAGTTGTAAAATAAATTAAATAAAATATTTTTAAAACTATATTAAATAAATTGAAATTTTTTATGTAGCAACCATAACCCTAGAAGCCCAAAGACAGTGCCTGCTTTATTATACTGTCATAATATATGAGGAATCACTTCCCTATGGACCAAATAGTTTAGTTTTTTTTGATAAATTAGATTCATACATTAATAACATTAATATTATAAATAATATAGTATAAAAAATTATTATGATTATAATGTAAATATTCAACTTAGAATATACCTCTATATCAATCCCAAAATAATTCATGATATCTTGGGTAAAATATAATATAAGGAAGGGGTGAGCTTAGATTCTCAATAGGGGTACATGTATTGCGAAATTTATAAATAAATAATTAATAAAAAATATTTCAAGGTAAATAACTAGAACACATTATATTTAATCACTAACCATTGAAAAAAAAGGTTTGAATTAATGTTGGTCAAATATTTTGATAAAATTTATCACATTATCATGAATATTTATTATGGATATTATAACTAAATGAATTATCACATAGAATATAAAAAATTAAATTCATAATTATGGAATGAATAATTGGGAAATTCAAAAATATATTGTCAAGGAATCATCCCAAGACATATTATACAGATGAGGATTCATTCCAAGGCATCTAATACATTTGATTCCTTATAGAAATACATCTATAAAAACGGGTAATGGCTTAGCCAAAACCATGTCATGTTTATCTCATGTAATCTGTTTATCCATAAAGGGGATATAGTGGGACCCTAAATCACATAAAAAGTAATATGATTTTATCATATTAACGGGGTGAAACACAATCAACATAAACATCTATATTGAAATCCTAACAAACAAAATATTAATACTTACCCTAATTAATAAACCTAAACAAAAATAATTATGATTAAAATCATTAATGGTATGAAAATTGAACATCCTTAATTAAATTTATAAAAAATAATCCATGGTATGAATTATTATGATTTCAATAAAACAAATCATAGTTTTATCATAATTACAACAAATTGTTTATGTCATTTATGAATAAAAATTTGATAAATATATACATAAAAACCTTCTTGAGGAAAATATCTTTTTCATTTTCAAACCCACATTACATATAAATGCTCGGAAAGAATTAAAAATTCTTTTTATTGAAATTAAAATCTCAAATTTATAAATGAATCATTAAAATATTGTGTGATCATTTTAGAAAAAAATTCCATACACACAGCGTTTATTAAAAATAAATATTTATTCCACATTTTTGGTAACAATAAAACATGTTTCTTTTGATAAATAAAAAATTATTACATTAAGATAAATTTGAAAAAAAAATTGTACAAAAATAATAATTAAATATCTTTAAAATGGTTAATAACATTTTTTTAAACATTTTTTTTAAACATAGGTTTTGATGAAAACAGATTTCCAACTGAAGGGTGAAATAAAGACATATTTTAAAGAAAAAACATTTCCTCAAAATATTTAAGTATTAATTAGTGTCTAATGTTAATATGACTTGGAAATATAATAAATAAAAATATTACAAAAAAATCATCATTTTAGTAAGGTATGAATCATTATAATTCATTATTGGATACATAATCATGAGTAATCCCAATAAATGATGAAATTTTATCACAAACCCCTTACCAAATAACATTGAATCTTAAGACCCATGATTGAGGTATCCACAAATGGAAATGTAAATAACGTTAATTTTATTATAATAATAATAAAATACATGCATGGGTATTATATACACCACATAAAAGAAATATTTTCAGAATATGGATTGTGTCTCTTGGAAGTAAAAAAGGTGAGACAGAAATACCTTACCACAAGCTTCCATTTCATTGAAATTAATTTAACATCATTTATAGTGGATTAAAAATTGATATTAATATAAAAAAGAACCATATAAATTTTTATATTATCATATATGATCTTAATTTAACATATTATCACTCGTTTATTAATAATAATTTATTATAATCATTATTTTGGATGTTAATCAACTCATTTTCTTATATGTGTTTTATCATAGATGATTTGGTAATTTAAAATATTAATTAATTTTATCTTTTCCATAATAATAATCATTAAATAATTATAATATTTTTACATCAATTGTAAATTTAAAAATATAATGTAGATTTATTAAGAAAATAGATGAATGTTAAGATCTTGCAGATTTTCGGTCGTATGTACGGATGATTAATGTTTCTATTTTTAAAATATCATTGGAGAGTGAATTAATTTTATACATTATATTTAATGAATGATAATATAATCTGATATACAGTATTATTTAATTATATATATATCATACATGAGGTGTGGTGATTAAAAGGGAGTCCCATCGCTTGATCAAGGTAGTAATGAACATATACACAAATGATCCCTTCATATTTCAGTGAGTGAATTTGGATGAATGAAAATGATATATAATAATTTAATTTTGTTAAATATTTCATTAAAATCACAATTATCTAATTTATATCACATATAATCATTAAAATTATTTGTATCACATTCCATGTGAAGTATTAGTGAATGGGGAATCACATTGCTCGGGGAGGTGGTGGTCCACCGTACACACGAGAAGCATTATCATATCTCCAATGATATCAGAGGTGATAAATAAATATATATATATGATATGAGGAATAATTTTTATAAATATTTAATAAATTTCACATATTTAATTTGGATCCATCATAATACCCAATAATGAATGTTGGTAATGTATTATTGAATAACATTGGTTTGTGAGCTGGTAGTACTCCTTTTACATGAATAATTATTTCATAATACATTTGAAGGATGTGGATACTGTTGTATGAAATTATTTTTTTTTATAAAAATTACAATATATTTTAGATAATGATTTTATTATATAATAATGTTTTGAAAAAAAATAATGTGCTGGTTTATGAAATAAAATATGTACACTCGTTGAACAACAGTGCCTCTTCTTCATGTATCCACAATATGATTACATGAAATCCTCAATAAGATTGAATTATTCCAAAAAAATATTTTAGGACTAGTTTATTGTTGTTTTTATTGTAATTGGGTTGGTATTGGACAAACCAAATAGTATTATTGTTTGAATAAGAGAGGATATTGGGTGGCCATTTATAATTGAGATGAGTGGCACACTTTTAATTTTGTGTACAAATTCAATCTTACCCACATTTTCATCATACCAAAATCATATAAAATGTTATATTCTATAAACTAGATGTTAAAATGTAGATATATGTACTTAATATGGGTGTTTTAAATGTTGATAGTTTTTAACCTTTGTCTTCTTAGATACATTGCCTATGAATACATATTTACCTTAACCATGGAAATTATTTTTTTATGGTTTTTAATATTCCTTTTTGAAAATAATTGTTCAAATTATTATAAATTTTAAATAATTATGATTCAAAATATTTAATACATATTTACAAAATCAATTCAAATAATTTCAGTATTTTAATTTAAAATTTATCTTGTTGATAGGTCCTGAAATATGGGTTTTAAAAGGAAATGTTCAATATTTTAAAATGTTTTTATATCCAAATTGAATATTGAAATGAATTGAATGACATAAAATAGACTAATTTATATAATATTTTACTAATTTTACTTTAAAAAAATGTCGAATATAATTTATCATTATTATTATATTAAATTTAATTAATGTAATAAATGTTTTAATTAAATATCAGAATCTTTCACTATTCATCCAAAAATGAATCTTTATAGTAAAATAACAAATATTGACCCTAATGTAATTTTTATACTCATATTCAAATATTGTTTGTTATTTTGTCCAAAAAATTACAAAATTGTAATAATATATCTTATATTACATGCAAAAAGTGCAGCTAAACCGTCATTTAGAAAAAAAATAGTTTTCCAGGAAACATTTCAATTCATTTTAAATGTTTTTGATTTTACATATAATCTGTATATAATGACAGTGTGATAATTAATATATTACATGTGTGAAGTGCAGCTACATTCTAATGATTGTGTGATAATTAATATATTCAATAATAATTATTTAATAATAATTCATATTTCATTTATGCAAGATACTTCATGCAACACAATCTAATATCATTCTTCCCTGTAAAAAAAGGTGGATTGATTTTGGTGTGCAGTAAAATAATTTAAAATATCTAAAAAATAACTATATCATAATGTATAATTCTATTATATTTACTTTAATTATTTATTTAATTTAACAAATTATATTGAATACAATGATCCAATTTTAACATTTTTATAGTGTTACAGTATCCTCACCTTTAATAAACTATGACAATAAAATTTAAACAAGGATTTCCTAATACACTATTTGATATTTGAATATTATTTTCTTTAAAACCAACCTCTTAAAAATATTTAATAAATAATCTATTAATCATTGATGGATTTAAGTATACAGTTCCTATGAGATGGAACATGATCGGGCTTATATATAGGATAACATAGGTGGAAATTAGTGAAATGGATATGGATGAAAATGTAAATAATTTTATTGTCTGATTGAGGTTATTAATGACAAGAGAGTGAATGCTTTATAGAATATTAAGGGTCTCACAATCGAAAATATGTGATGGTATAATATACTATATGATTTATAATATATTAATGTAATATGATATAATTTTTTTGTTTCAAGATAATTTTCATAATGTTAAAGAACTATTTTAATCCCTATGAGTAGAAAGAATTATACATAATAAATTTTCAATTTCAGAAGTAAAATTTCATCCTTTGGTTGTTCTTCGATCAATTTCACCTTCACCCCTTTCTCCGAGAAATGAATATCCAAAAAAGAATTTTTCAGTAGTGAAGCACTAAAATTCACTTTATAAATATTGAAAGATCCATAATAGAAAGAAATACCTTATCATATATTTCAAAATATTTTCAAAAACCAATATGGTTAGCACAAGTTAGCCAATATAATTCATTAATCACAAAAACAACATGGAATATTCATCTTAATCAATTTCATCAATATTAAACTTATGACCCTTTAAAAAGATTAATATTCGTAATTTTTTAAATAAGGATACTAAATTCCCCAAATAATCTTATAGTTTATTAGTCCCAAGTTAGTAGGTACTATCGAATTTATATTATCCATAACAATAATATAATTATATCAACACAATTATATGAAAATAAGGAACATATTAAGGGTTATATTCCATTAATGAATTGTTTTTCAATATGTTCAACTTGAAAAATAATTATATTACTTTTCATTAGTATCATTAAACATACACAGTGAAATCCTTAACAAAATATAGTGTAATGATTATAAATTTAAAAAAATTTATAACCAAGATATAATTGAAAAAATAATAATTAAATTACATAATTATTATTTCCAAACCCAAGTAGATTAATTACTCAACATCATCTATGGAAATAACATAATCTTGAACTTGATCTCTTAGCATATAATAGTGTAAATTCCCTTGAAACATGGAGAAATCATTTTCATAATTCCTCATATACTTATAGTTGAGATATTGAACATTGGACAATTAATTATTTCCATAGAAACCATTACCATTATATAATTTTCCCCACAATTAATGAATATTCCATTTTAAAAAATTTACCATGATTTTTCCATTAACAAGAATAATTTATTTGAATATAATTCATTTCCTTATTAAATGTATCCATATTTTTCTAGGTTTTCCACTTTTTCTCTTTCTTCCATCTAGAGACATTATATATGGATAATTAATTATCTATCATTATATAATATAATATTAAGTTCTTGAATTAAGAGAATGTTTGGGGCACCCGTTCCCTTCATAGGATTAACTTAATACCATCACTGAAATAGTATACATTTTATTATGATTTCTTACATAGATTGTAGCGTGCCATTATATCCATGTATTTTTGGTTTCACAAACAGAAATAGTTTCATCTTATTTTTATCGTGGGATGAAATAAATTCATTCCATATCTTATCATTTCTCACAAAGAAAATATTTTTCCAGGATGGTTGCATTTAAATACATCATATCCATTCATTATATTTCATACCTATCCTTACTATTATGAATCAATTTTCACCATTTACATTAATATCCAAAGATATTGTAAACATAAATAATAACTTTTTTCCTTCCATAAATCCAAGATTTATAAATATTTCCTCTATGAAAATTATATATTGCCTATCTATAATAGGGTTTTAGTACCATTGAATGATATAGGTTCTTTATGCATGATGTAATATAAAATTACTACATGTAATGGGGGATCAGTATGTTTATCCAAACTATAATGGGTATTATTTGTAACATGATTTACCTACACTAATATAGTTATAATTTGATTCATTCATAATGAAACATCAACTCTAATTTAATTATCATTATCCTGAGGTAAATCTATTGATGGGGTATATGAATTGTTATGGTTCCCATTGATTTATTTATTCTATATTTCTATTCAATTGACTAAACAATGTTAGAAAATAACATTATGAAAGATAATGCATATTCAAAAAACTAGTTAACCATATAACATATATAATATTAGAATCTTAAACATTGTTTATTTTGGAATATCATTTTTTGAACTCCTTAATAATGATTTTTAAGGAAAATGTTATTTATTCTATAAATATACCCACATAGTTTCAATCCAACTATGCATTAAGGCCCATTTTCAAGAACCATGAGATAATGAGGTGATTCCCAATGAGCCCATTTTTGACTTTTTCCCCTGTCTGCATATAGGTATGAACCATTAGTGTATTTATTATCTAGATTGGTATATATTTTCATGGAATAAAAACATGACCAATTCCATCCCTAAAAATTTGGATGTTCTTATATACATGTATTAAAATTATGTCATAGGTTTATATTCACAATTCAATGTTTTATAAAATCTAGTTACCGATGCTTCTACTAAAAAATTAATTGATACCAATTTTATAAGCTCCACACCTATAATTCTTAACCTGATTTATTCATTATTACATTATAATAAGATACAAGGATTAACATACCTGAGGATACAATAGTTATTAGTCTTGGTAAACTAGATTCTTACCTCAATCAAATTTATTTTTTAAAACATAGAATATAACAAAATATTTTCATGATATTACAATTATTTAACTTAGTTTATGCATTCATATATATCATAAAATAATTCCTCATATCCAGGGGTAAATAAAACATAATAAATTGGTGATGTTAAATGCTCATTAAGGGTAATCATTCAGTAGATTCAATAAATAAATAAGTCCTAAACAATATGCAATGTTAAATGAATGCATGAAATTTAATCAATCACATTAGATTAATATGTATAAAATTAATTATGATTAAATAATCACATATAAATAATATGATGATAATGAAACGTAATGATGAAAATTCTAAATAATTTAATAATTACGTTGAATATCAATTTCTAAATTCCAAATGACAGAATGTCGAATGATGGAAGTCTAAAAGATAAAATAATGAAATCTAGCTAAGACATCTAATAGTGTATGTTCTCCCTTCAATAACATATATTGCGGGTGAGGATTTGTTCCATGACATATATATAACTGAGAACAACCTTTCCAAATCCATATGTAGTTTTCCCATGATATTTTCTGATGAATTGAGGGGATATAGAAGGACCCTCACTTCATTAGAGAATATTTAGGCGTAACCATTGTCGCTTCAATAATGAATCCTCTAACCCATATTGTTTCCTTCTACTATAGGTTTGGATCTAGCATAGAAAACCATCCTACTATATATTGTTTCACCCGGATCGTAATGTACATAATAATAACGATTTCTAATATTATGTATTCATTATTATATTAACATGAAATCCTTAAATATATATTTTAATTAATTAATCTATTCATATTTTTCATTCTATGATCATGATTAATGTAGAAACATTGATAAATAATCCCATACAATTATTATAATTTCTCACCATTATTATATTAACTTAATTTTCTATTTTATTAATAAGAACACTATATATGATCTTATAAGGAAAAAATTAAAGAATTATCAATTATGGTCAAAAATATTTCTTTACTATATTGTATTCTAACTTTCTGAAATGTAAACATTTTCTATGTGTGTGTGTGCATATAGTTCCCAATGGAATACTAACCATTACATCATATGTATCTAATCTTATTTATTTTATTAATAGAAAATAAAAATGAAATATATCTATTGTACTACATTTTTAGGTGTTACAATCAATATCATAGAAATTATTGTTGATACTATAACAACTATATTTGTTAGAAAATGGATTTCTAAAAAACACAATAGAAATTATAGAAAATGTAATATAATTAATATAAAATATCTTATGAATTTATGAATAATTAATTTAATATAACATTATTAAAGGAGTGTTATATGATATTGTCAGAGACGAAGTAACTAGTACATTTTGTTTTCTGAAAATAGTGTTTGGGGGATGAAATATAAAATATATAAAAATATACGCTAATTCAGTTATTTACGGAATATGTATGTTAATGGATGTACTATCAATACTTATAAAACCATCAATAAAATATGTCATTTGTCGTTGGATATAAAAAATAATTATTCTCATATCTAAAAATACTTTTCAAATTTGAAAAGTGTAACAACCATTGGTTACTTAATGTGGAAACCCCTTCTTCCATTGATCATGACCAACAATCCATTAGTAAGAAATCAAATAATTAATTACATAGAAAATATTTTCATTACATATATATTTATTAATATGGAGTAATTTTAAATAAATTATATGGGATATGTGGATAGTTTAATCAATGATTTTAACTAATTTTAATCACAATTGATGTGTAAAAATTAAACATTAATGAGATCAAGTATCTTCAAGAGATATTTGTACAGTAGTATTTCCCTTGATAAGAGTGATTTTATATTGAATGAAAACCTTATAAACTATGGAAAAGGTATAACAATGTGTTATTTATTATCAATAAAATTTTAAAATATTATCCCGACTTATTAAATATTACATAAAAAGTATTAAGACCATGGTATATCAATTATTTTATGGCTTATGTCCAATCCTGACATGTTACTCCGTATTTTTTGTGTTTTCTAAATGTAAGGAAATTATGACAGGTTATATTAATATAGATATTTATTTTTATAAATCATACATTCTTTAAGGAGTGTTTTATAATAAATAATGGATTAATTCCTTAATGAAATATTATATTGATTAATTAATTTTTGAAGAGAATCATTTTCCTCCAAAAAGCACATTAGAATGAACCAAATAGGACTATTTCATATGCATATGTATGATTTTTATATATGATTAAAAATAGGAAATAAATTTATTCGAGGAAAAGGGTAATGATATTTTAATAACCTATGTTTAAACGAACAATTTGTTTCATAACATACATTATAAGAAACATCGAACATTAACAACACAGAAAAAAATTATTTTAAATATATAAGTTATAAACTATCATTTGAATAGGATAAAATGAATATGAGATGAAAATATGAAATTTATTAAAAATCTTACTTCTAAAAATATATTTACTTAATAAGTAGTAGTAAATAGGACCTCATTATTTAGTAATGTCATTTTATTCATCAATAATTTTTTTCTTAAAATAAGTGTTTTATTATGTTTTTGAGAGAATATTATAATCAGCATTAAATTCTTTTTAGAAATGTATATTTAAAAATGAATATAATCATTTAATTCATATTATTATAATTATCATGGGATAATATTTACACATATTTATAAAAATGATTATTTTTATATAAATATTGAAAAAATTATAATTTCAATAGAATGAAATATTTTTTTCCAAATACTTTAAAAAGTTATATATTTATTAAAATTGTTTGAAGGTAAAATTTAATTGTTTATATTTTTAATAATCATGTGAAAGTAATTTTATTGAATCATATTATTTATTTTGAAATAAAAAATCTTATATATAGGAATATATTTTTTCCTGGAATACGAATTTTCCTCATGATTTGTGGGATTAATTTTAAAATAACACTTCCCATATATGTTAATTGAATTTGGATAAATGGATAGAAATATATGAATCATCAAAATTAATAATTTATAAATAAAACCCATTTTTTTATTATGAATAGTAACTATGGTAATGTTTATAACCACATTAAAGGGTAAATACAATTAATTAATGTAATAACTAATGTTAAAAAGAATTTAAAATATACCTAAATCAAGAATATTACATATTTTAGGTGTTTATCTCATCTGTAGTAAACTATAAATTGAATATATTTCAGCTTTCATCCTTATTTCATTGATAATTACATATATAATAGGTTGTATAAGGAGAAATTTTAATATTCACAATCATACTATTAAATTTCTCATTTATTTTTACATAAGGATAAAATTAGGATGTTGATGAATATTAATGGTCATTTGGAATAATAAAAATTACTTTTTGTAGTGGTAATTAATATATAATTTTTAGTTAGTATATAATTAAATTAAATTCTTAAAAAAATAGTACTTGTCTATGAGGTGGAAAAATCAAAGTATGAAATTATTAAAATAATAAATATAACTTTTTTGGATAATTTATGATGGCATTTGAATTTTATAGATAATTTTAATTCATTGTTTATTATTAATGGATTATATTTAAAATTTATTATTATCATGATGAATTTAATGTAAAATTTAATGAACAGTTCCCAAAATGAAATTAATTGTATTTTATAGATTTTTTTATTAAAAGATTTAAAATTCCGAAAAATAATAAAATTGGGAAATTGTAAAAAAAATTCTTAAATTAGAAGTAAATTCATTAACCTATAGTATTAAAATTTTTATTATGATAATTGTTGTTAAAAAAAGATTATCGGGGGTTAATCTAAAGGGTAAGGGTTAAAATGATGAAAACATTGTCTAAATCCTATTGTATTGACATATTTATACCATTATCCACTTATAATTTAAATATAACTATTAATGATATTATTTATGTTTAAATTTAATTATATATAATTAAATATTTTTGAAAATACCAAGTATTTTCCCTCTCTAAAATATAAAACAAAATCAAATCTCTTATTCTCTCTACACATGAACAAAAATTTGGTTCAGATAATACCTATGAAAATTCCAGAATAGAATCTCTCCTGACATCCTATATGTATTATAATCTGATTAATAGCAACCTTATCTAATTATGGTTTGTAGGGTCCTGAAAAATTCAGCTAATGGAATGAAATAATCCCACAATAAATTTGTAAATGGATGAAAGTACACCTACAAGTATAGCTAGGTGAATGGACTCCAATTGAATTACATATTTCAGAATCACAATGAAGGAATTAATGATTTTATATGATTTTATGTGGCCAGCATACCTACATCGGGAAGGATTTATAGAATCCTAGGACATAAATAACTAGAATGAGGAATGATCTGTGAGGTGCTGGCCAGGGGAGCGATGGCCAGTGAACCCAGTGGACCATGAACCACATTGCTAAAGGAATCATACACAAAAAATCCATATTCATACCGTCTCGCAAACTCAACAGTTCGCAGATGAAGCAAGTCAACAGGGTTCCACGAACCATGAATGTGAACTCTAGCCTCCACAAACCCCGATTGACAGGGTCTTTAGCAGGTCAATATAAATATTCATTGGCATCTAAAAATGGTTCAACATTTCTATAGATACAAATTTCCCAATTCCCTATTAAAGGGGAACATGATTAATTGAGGAGGATGGATGAAGTATGCACTAAGGGGAACCTGGAGGTTATAAGAAAGAATTCATAGAAGATTCTGGCTTCAATATGAAATCATCAATGGGCCCCGAATTGCAAACCAATCTCTATATAGGTACGGTGAGCCATGAACCATAAAACATCCAAACATAATAATAATAATAGAACTGCAAACCTGATTGGGGAAGCTGTGAAACCAAATATCTTTTTTGGATGAACTCCCCACGAATCATAATTCCCCAGCCCCCCCCCCCCCCCCGCCCAACAATATGGTGTTATGCATAGTGTATCACAACATGAATTTAACATGGCACTACATACTACATCATTATGCAGATTGAAACTAGAGTGGAGTGATGGAAAATATCCAGGACTACGTACCACTATGGTGTGTGGTAGTACATCTCCATGATCACATGTTTCTTTATTACATGGATGACCCCCCTCCCCGTGTTCCCTCATGGAATGTAGTGCTTCCCCCATATCACATAAGAAAACAGAACGCATAATGGCATGTTTTCATGTATTATTCCCTTCAGTTCAAATCTCCTTCCTCCATTTCCATCCAGTCCTCCAGAATCCCTCCGCGAACCACTCCCCTAGCATCTGGCCAATGCCTGCTTCAAAGTCATTGTACCTATTTGCTCAGTCCTTTGGGTTCATCAATGTTCCCATTTGAGTCTACATACCCATGGTAAGTAGAGTCACAAAGTCTCTCCACATAACTGTTCAGGTTTCAGTGTCATCTATGGGTCTACATTCACAAGGTATCCCAGAGTCCAACCACGGGATGTTGATTTGAACCTCTCCATTTTAGGGATTAAGGGTGATCACATTCTTTTCCATTCAATGGGGAATTGTGATCAGTCAAAGGGGGTATGTTTTCTTCCCCATTGGATGAGGATGACACTCCTCTACTTTCCTAGAATGTGTTATAGGGAACTCCCAATGAGTTTAGTCCCCAATCATTCGAGGCCAAGTCACATTACCTTTAATTTAATTTCAAATTTAAAGGTTCATCACTTTTCTCCCTTGTCCACCATCTCCCCAGCCACTTTGGCCACAATATTTCCCTCTCCCACCAATAGGATAGGAGGTGTGTGGTTGGTTGGATCTCTCTCATACTTTTGTTTCTCACACTGAGCATGACTCATGTGGTCTTAGAAATTGGTGCCAATTATAGAATCCCCACAAATTTGAACCATAAGAACTATGATTCCTAATCCAACTAGGATAGATAGGACACCTACCTGAAGGCCTGATCTCTAAAGGGTGCCCTTCCAAAAATGGCTCACCAAGTCATGTCCTCTCAAATGGGTAGCTTCCATGCCTAAGCCATAGTCATTCCGAAATAAATGGGTTTTTATTCCTCTTCTGAGGATACATAGGAAACCCATATTTTGGGTCCTATATTAATATCAAGTCACCTTCTATCTCCCTTGGATGACATTAAACTCCATAGCACCTTACTGTAGGGCTTATGGAAGCATTACCTTCATAGAATCAAATCCATGCATACCTAAAAAGATTATAAAAACTAGGGGTAGCCTATGGACACACTCTTTAGGAATGAACCAGGGATTGAAAAACATATGAACATGATTTAATTCAATATGCGATTATCATATTAGAAATAATCCCCCCCCAGGGTGAGATGAGTCTGATATCCCAACCTCCTGACCGACGAAGTCCCTATGTTTTATTCTCCAAATAATGGACTAATTAGTGCCATATTTTGAAAATAAGTTCCTTGAATCATAGATTCCAGGATTGTTGGGAGTTTATGGCCCCATGAATAAACCCTTTGGAGACCATATAAAGAAGTACTATCCTAGGAGGACCAATTTCAAAAGTTCTTGACCCAATGAAATCACCCGCTAGGACCATCTGACTGTGGAGTCTCCCTCATAATATAGAAGGGATAATCTTCCTTGTACCCATGGGGTTCATCTATCTCTTCTTTAAAGGGAAATTACGTAGAATGGGTCCAAAAAAATGAAATGGTGAACTAGTTGAGAAACTGTCTACATAAAAAAGGAGGCTGGTGATGATTCTCATTAGACCATTTTACCATCATCCGGAACATTCCACCTCGGAAGCATAACAAAAATTGTGAACCCGACGTGAATTCTTAACCAAGGTGATAGTTCTACCACAATGATAATTGACAAAAGGAAGCTTCACATCATACAATTTCCACCCCCCATATATATTCCAAGTGCACCCCCTCGAAGGCGAAATAAAATGGTGGACCTCACATAAATACTTAACAAAGGTGGTGTTCTTTCTCTACTCAAGGCTTGTCGCCCCACAAAAAAAAGAATGGGGAATGGGAAGAGCTGAATATTTAGATATGAAAATGTTTAATATAATGTTATTTTGATGAGTTTGTGTGGTCATTATTTCATATATGTATCAGGAAGGTTCCTGCATGCCAACCTTTGATCCAAATGACATTCTAATTACCGATGCAAACAAACGCATCAGTTACCTCATCGGCAGCTGGGTCCCCAACAAACAGAAATACCCCCTCGCCTACCTAGAATCTTCGAAGATGTGTATCTAACATGCTGATCAAAGTGTACCATAGAAATGGTACTCTCCCCATAATGGGGGCCACAAAACAATCCCTCTAGTCTGTGAAGGCTCAGTAGTCGCCTCATTAGCTACGGCTGACACACGAGCATAATGTGGCCCCGGTGATCGTCTCAAACCATTTTGGTAGCCCATCCCTAGAACATTTAAATGATTAACTCCCTTATATTAGAGATGATAATGATGTAAATTCTCCCAAAATCATCTCAAGTGCACAGGAATCCTACTAATGGTCCCCTGCTAGAGAGTGTCGCTGCCAACACTGTGCAACCATGTCTCCTCATGCTGAAGAAGACTTTATGCCGAGGTCACATGCTATAGTCTAAGACACATAGGCCCCTTGTGCCTCCTACCAAGGGTGGAGAATATATAATCAAGAACATGATATCACCCTGTTTCATAAGGAGAAACTCCACTGTACATACGTTTTGACATTCGATCGGTAGATATAAAACCATGCCCCCTCCCGTAAATCCCACCATAGAAATTGGGTGGCATAATACCATCACATTCACATTCTCACTAGTTCTTTTTGATCCTACTGTATAGATAGTGCGGAAAGCTATATACATGCCAAAATACCTGCTGATGCATATCAAGCCCGTCATCCAAATAGGACGGTAACTGGCTATAAGAAATAAAAAATACTAGATGATGAATATCAATCCCTTCTTTCCGAATAGGATGACAACCAGATGTACACATGTAGAAAAAAATTCGGATGCATATCAAGTCTGTTATCCAAATTGGACGGCAACCAGCTACACGCCGACACAAATACATGCTGATGCATATCAAGCCCTTCTCCCAAATAGGATGGAAAATAGCTAGAGATATGCAAAAATACATGTCAATTCATATAAATCCTATCATCTGAATAGGATAGCAACCAGCTACACATATGCACAAATACCTTTTGATTCATTAAAACATTGTAATCGAAAGAATATGATGACCAATAATATACATGCACGAATACATGATGATTACTATTAAACCTATCATCCAAATAAGATAGAAATCCAATATGAGAAGATACAATTCTCGGTTTATGCATAAAAATCCCATGAAACAAATACAACAGAATGAAAAAGATGAAAATACCTTCTTAGGAATATAAACCAAACTAGTCAAATACGGTGGAAACTAGACATGAAAACTTGAAGAGAACTCTTTCCACTATCTAGGCACAAGAGAAATTCCAGTATTTACTATCAAATCATGGAAGATAGGGGCATACACCAACCCTTGATATGACATCAGAATGGTCGTTCATACCAATTCCATATAAAGATGTATCTTAGCACATCCATGAAATAATGGAAGATTAAATGTTGATTCTAGACCATATCATCCTAACATGCCAATATATCTTTTTATCATCGAAAAATGCGAGAAACTAGGACAATTACTATATTTCCTCAAATGGAATGACATACTTGAATAATTGGTTAGTCACTATAGAGAAGTTATGCATCCATACTATAGTCCAGGAGGGATGATGAAATTATCCCCTGAAACACGGACAACCGGATCAGAAACAATACACCAGTTCCTAATGGGTGATGTTGTTCCAACGTGGTGGCCACTCTAGGGCATGCATATATCCCTTATAAAACTCAAGATGCCCATCAGTATGTCCTGGAGGCATCACGGTTCCTAACAAGACACGTACACGTATATGAAGGTTGTTACCAATAGCAGTCAGCCCCAGTTACTTGCAAGATATCTCTCAGAAATAAAATGCGCCCAAGGATGTCGAAAAATGAAGATCACATAAATTATCCTACTCTTCATGAAGCTGGGGTTCTTGATTCCCTCCAACATATATGAATCATGTCTCAAGAACCTATTAGTCCATTACCAAATTATGGATGTTTTAGTAGAATTTGAAAAGGCCCTCCCTGCAATGTCACAATTATCAGTTATAGAGGTCCTCCATAGAGCACCCACGGGGGCTTACTCCATTGGCTAGGTATGATTGATCCATAGATTATATATCATGATGCACATAGGGGTATCCCTCCCCTCTACCTGATGATCAAACCACAATAATATCCTCTCATTGCTTTCATCCTCGCTGATAGTCCTCCCTAGGTTATACGTTGTAGATATGCTTCTCCCCATAGTCCGACATCATGTCATGATGGTAGTCATCACCTTGATGATAGTAATTACGAATTCCCTACCAATAGTGGATGTTACAATGAATTTCCACACCATAGTATCATCAAGTAATGAGAAGATCCTCCCATCATTGCAGCACATCATTAAGGCCCTCCCCATGATGTGAATTACAGATGTTCTCCATGCATCTAGGTATCAAGCTGTGAGAGTAGTCCCCACAGTCATAGTAGTCATTGAGAAGGTCCTCCCCTCATTAACATAAAGCATCTTGATGGTCCTCCCGTCACTATAGCATGTCCTAAATGTCCTCCCAAGGGTATATAATGTAAAGGCATTTCCCACAGGCAAGATTCAAGTTTCAATAGTATCACTCACCATTACAGCACCAATTGAATGTATCCTCCCTACAACAAAAATTCATACTGGTGAGAAGGCCCTCCCCCTATCGAAACAAAGATGAAAAATCCCTCTTATGTTGATGTTCTCATAAAGGAATCATATAGATCATGCGGTCCATATAAAATGAGTGATATCATTTCTCCACCAGTGGATGGGCTGGGGCCACCCTCATCTTTTGAGCCACCCCCATGATGTTCGAATATCAATGAGGCTCCCACTATCCTGGATGATTAGAATGAAATTAATAAGACGTTTTTTATCTGGGAATATCAAGTAGATGAGCCCCAAAATGAACAACAACATGATATGTTTCTTGTGAGAAGAAAACTATGTATGGATAATATACTAGTGATGTATTGGAATATGAACAATTCTCACTTCGACATTCATAGAGGGTTGTTTGGGGAATGTATGCATGAAATATGACTCATTATATGGATGAATCTTAGTCAATTGAAAGAATTATTCCTAACCTACGAAGAGTATGAAGACCAAATAAACGTGTTAAGGGAGCTTCAATGACTAGTAAACCTTGAATCCCACTCCTCTGTAGGATATCCACAATCATAAAGGTGAAATAAAATCCTTGAAATGTCTAGCCTCCATAAACTACCCATTTTGTGTCTCCTCATTGATGATGCATCAACTGGAGTTCATATTCAGGGATGGGGAGAACATGGAGTTCTGAACATCACCCCACGCCCCTTATAATAAACCCCATTGGAAATGACATCTTGAATTATCATCACCCAAAGGCAGAAACCAAATGAACCCCTTGCAGAGGAAAGATGAGATACTCATGAAAAACAATCCAGGAGAAAGTCTCAAAAGAGTTAGGACCAAAGATACCAAGCTATCAAAAATATTCTATGTGAGGCAACCAAGAACATCTAGTACGCTTCTCACCTAAGAGAAAACAACCATAATGTCGTTCTCATGTCGTCAAAAGACCATAGACTCTATGTAGGACCCAGGCCATACACGTCTCACTACTATGTGGGAGTTCATGAAATTGAAAAGGTGGAAATAGTTACAACTACCTCCATGATGTGGGAAAAACCCCATCCCATAGGGTTGAGGGTATTTTAAAATAAAAATTCACTCATAAACCCAACAAATTATGTCATAAAGCATTAATTGAAGAATGGGAATGACCCCAACCAATAGGGATGGGGGATATTTTTACGTCAATTTCCCAAACAACTTATGTCTGTCATCTCCCATCTATGAAGAATAATGGGAAAATGAGTCACCTGTTCCACACATTCTTATAGTCCTCACACTCTGAGAAATTTTTCATTACCAGGTTGGATTAGGGCCCCCTTCTGGTCAATCATCTCAAATAAACCTGAAGAATACCACAGAATGGATGGAGAAAATAAAAAAAGGATGAAGAAATCCTTCATATCATTCAACATCGGGAACAACACCCAAAATGCGGTATGAATTAGTGAATTTTGTAATAATCAACCCCATGGATATAATAGGAAATGAAATAGAGAGAGATGATTCAATCGAAGATGTCACCCTCCAAGAGACATCCCACAATGAGCCTGATGGTGAGCATACCAGGAACCAAAGAGTAGTTTTAAATTTGTGCCCCCTCAGTTGATTTGTTACAAATACCCTTGTGAAACACACATAAGGATAATATTAAATCTATGGTTCATCCATGACCTTCCGTCTCAACCCCCTGAGAATATTTCCTTCACCCTCGAAGAAAGATTCACCATGTAAGAGGGTAAAATGAAAGAGCATAGGTGAATTAATGGTGAGCCATGTCAAGGGAGATACCTCACTAGATGTGTTCCCCATATGGAATGTTAGTATGTATTCCTAGAAGAGGTGACCTTACCACATGCACTAATCCCAGTGAAATAAGTCAAGGTCATATGCCTATTCAATCTGACACTAGTACCATCATCCTATGTAAACTCAGCCATGAAAGAACATCAATACTTCCCCCCAATGGGAAGGAAACACTAATATATTTAGGTAAACCCATAGAGGATACCCTCAGTTGGATATCCACCCCATATTCTAGTAGCTCTGGCACACCCAACATTGGACACTACTACAATAGCCCAACATTGATCTTGACATGAAATTCATCAAGGTCTCTTGAACATCGTTGAGAAAAAAATTGATAAACTAGAAGACAAGGAGGGTCGGCACACTCAAATACAACCACAGGGATACCCCCACCATGATTAGGTGAGAAATATTCTACCACATCCAAATTTTTGAGGCCACGTACATCCCGTATTCAATGGATTGGGGGACCCAATACAACATTTAATTCACAAAAATTCTTATTGTGACCCCATAATGGGAAATATAGAGTATAAATAAGTAGTAAACTCCAGAGATTCATGTGGACTATGTAGGGTTCCTATTTTTCATTGTATACTAGCCTTATGGCTAACTCAATCACGGGCTGGGAGTACCTACAGTGATAGTTTCTATTTCAGTTTAGTTAAACACATCCTAAGATGATTCTAAATGATCTCATGAACATCATGAAATGAGATAATGAAAGAGCCTAGAACAACTTTTTTAGATTTATTGGACTGAATTATTCATTGAACTGGCCACTTCCTCGATATGAAATTCCTTCCATTTGAATCGATAATCTTCATGATGAATTAGGAGTACCTCTCACCTCAGTGATATACACAATTGGGTTTATAGATTTCATTTAAATTTACCAATGGATATAAGACACCTTGAAATATACCAATCATAGGTCCTGAGTGGCCTCATCAGGCCCAGGAAATAGAATAGGAAAATTTGAAGTTTCTTCTATTGTGCGTAATCCCCCATAATACTTGATCCAGTCATAAAGCCCTCACAGAACCGTGAAAGACCCCATAGACGCCAACATCCACCCCCCATCTCCATAATATGAGGAAAATGTTTCTAAAAGAAATCAGTTCTATGAATAAAGAAACAAAATATTCTTGTTTAGTTATGACCAGGTCCACATCTATTTCATAGATGTGAGGAATTGAAACTTCCTCTGGCTACCAAAGCCCAAACAAGCTGATGAAGTGGGTATCGACGACTGTCTAAATTATTATCCCTATCACCGAATAATATGCACACCATTCAGGAATGATTCGTTTCCATGTACCTCCAAAAAAGGATGGTGGATTCCAGGAAATTCATGTTGGTCCCACCGCGAGCACAAGAGGAATATATTTCCCCCTCAGACTCTAGAGAGGAGGAAGAAATGAAAACATCCTCCAATAATAAGGAGAAAAACTTTGACAATTGGATGACCCAAGAGACAGTCAACAGAGTCCATGGAATCCTCTAGGAATAGTTGGAACAACCCACCATCCCCCAAAAGTTCATGATAAAACACATCCATCCTCCTTGGCCCCGATGCCATCTAATTTCTAGAAGGGTATAAAGTAGGGGCATGAAGATGGGTTGCACCAAAGCTGATGTCAGTATTGAATGTTTAGGATTTAATACCAATAGACTTGGTATAATGGGAACTTCCCTTCCAAATGTTAAAATGGGCACCACATCGCATAATGGTACACTGGGTACCACCCCACCTAACTGTACTATGGGAACCACCCTATCAATAGGTACCATCAGAGGGAGAGAGTCATACAAAAATATTTTCCGACCAAGATAGGATCTTCAGTTCCATTAATGACATTAAATTGAGGCACCCCTTCTTAGATGGAGACTATGTCTGTGAACCTAAATTCCCCATACCTGACCATAGAACTAGAGGAAGTTGTTGCAGTGGCTGACAGTTCCAAGAAGGCATGATCGTTGAAGGAGTCAAATTCCGATCCATGTCATAACTCAAACTGTTAACACTTTGGAAAATCATGAAGGACCCTTCGGAAAACGTGATAGGAACAAGAATGCTCCTCCACCCCCATCGAATTAATTCCAGGAAGATTTATCTTGGAATATTCATCAGGGGAAGATCAAATATCAAATTCCCCATGGAATATGAGTCGACTAGTTCATATAAACAAAAAAGGTTCATAGTTCCACCAGCTCATGTCATAGAGGTTGAACCCTCTATGTCAAAAGCATAATCCCCCATGTTTTATGTGAAAGAGCAACCAAGAGTTGGGAATAGCCAACATTTAGATTAGAAATATGATATTCTAAAGAAGTTGGCTTTAGTACCAGCAATTCTATGAATCCTAGATGTGCATAGTCTATCCGTAGGTCATAGGGAGGCACTCATCAAATCCTTAATAAGTCATTAGTATTTCAAGGCTATTGTAACAACACCAGAAGTCTTTCAGATAGAGACTAATCCAGAATAATGTCACACTATCACCTCCTTCCCAATTATGGATGGGGTGACCATCATGAATGGGAACATCAAACACTTATATGTCTCTAGAAACATCAATGTAATTGATTTATAGAGGATTTTCATCAACAACAGCTCTGAAGTCAATCTCCTCATGCTGTGAATTCTTCATCAACTTGGCTATGATGAAGACAACCTAACACTATACAAAAAAGACTCTATTCGGATATGACAAAAGTGAATAGAAACTATTGGGATGAATCCAGCTTAAAACGTGTCTTGGAGAACTCAGGTCAGATTCTGAGTTCCTGGTAGTGCAGAAATGTATGGCCTCAAACATCCTATTGGGGAGGCCATCCCTACATTAACATGTTGCAATCCTATAATCAAACCATTAGTGAGTTAAATATTTCACAAATGAAAAAATGGGAAATTTCATGAGGCTAAATCCCCATTGAGTCCCATGGGTCTCATTACATCGATGCAGGGTTCTATAAACTGGTAGAGAAGAATTCTTCTATTGAACACATTGGTTGGATTACTGCCCTGAATGGATTCAAAATGGATCCTTCCAACCTCCTCCAACATTTTGGGGAACTGTTTGTATTACCCATCAACCAAGATGAATGCACATGTACATGTCCAGATGCATACTCAATTGTCTGAAGGTTCTCTATTACGGTATCAAATTCAAATGAAAAGGGAGAACATGGTAGCTTTTGTGATGGTAGGATAAGCCCTAACAAATATTCTTCCAGCCCATCTATGTGACCCCAAATTTCCCCCACCTTACTCACTATGTTGAAAGACGATTTCTACCAAAACATTGGAGATGTCATATCGATAATCCTCTCTCCATTAGAAGAGGAAGAATAAGAGGGTGGTGATGAAGAAGAAGAATAAGTCCTCATAGATTCCCCTCCCACGTTCGAAGAAGGTGTCTCTACCACAATCAATGAACTTCAGGAGATATACCTGGTCACAAAAGATGATTTGCGGCCCACAATTATCAGTGTGGATATTCCGTTCAAGGATTATTAGGCATATACCTCCTTCCTAATGAAGAATTGAGAAGTTTTTCCTAGAACTATATAGAAATGACATGCTTCGATCCTTGGGTCTCTACTCATCATCAGTGTCTACCAGAAGACCAACAGGGATATAAAGAGTAAGCAAGAAGAACCCACCCGATGCATGCTGCAAAAATAGAGGATGAAGTTGAAAAGATGATCAGAGCCAACATCATATGAGAAGTCCAGTATCTGATCTTGCTGGGTAAAATAGTCTATATCAAAAAAAGAATGAATAGATTATAATCTAAATCAACATCAGAGTCCTCAATCAAAATTGCAGGAAAGAAAATTTCTCTACATGATCACAGAACAATTTATTGATGCAACCACTAGATATGAGGCCCTCTCTTTCATGGATGGCTATTTTAGATACTACCATATCTGGATAACCGGAGGACATGAAGGAGATACTTCTTTTAGGGCCTCTTAGAGAGTGTTATATTATATGGTGATGCCCTTTGGTCTAAAAAATGTTGGATCCACATATCATCTCACCATTTAGAGCATCTTCAATCCCTTATTGGAAAAATTCATCAAGTGTTATGTAAGAATTCTGGTGGTTAAATCATAACATCACTGAAATTTCCTAGCAGATCTTGAAACTGTATTCAACAATCTACGGTAGTCCAGTTTGAATATGAATCCCCTAAAATGTTCCTTTGGTGTTGCCTCTTGAAAATTCATTGGCTTCGTCGTACGCCATTGTGGCATCTATGTCGAATCAAAGAAGACAAAATCCATCTTTGTCATTTCACCATCCTACAACCTCACTGAGTTGAGAGGTCTCCAGTGGAACATGGCCTACATCTGATGCATCATAGCCAAATTGGTGTCCAAATGTTTAGCTTTTACCTGAATGAATAAAATAGGGTTTATGTATGAGTGGGATAATTCTTTCCAAGAATCATTCGAAAATATCAATGGATATCTCATGATCCCACTTGTTCTAATTCCTATAGTTGATGGGAGGCCACTCATTTTGTACATAACCACATTGGGAAGGTCATTAGATGCATTCCTCACATAGATTAATGATGTCAGCAGTTAGATCATTCTCTGTTACCTCACGAAAACAATGGTCGATACTGAAACTCATTATTCAAAAATTGAAAAGAACTACCTATCCTAAAAAATTGTGTTTCAGAATCTCTGGCATTACATATAGAACCGTGAGTTCCACTTGGTCTCCCATTGGAAACCTCTCAAATATATCCTTAAACATCCTTTTCATTCTATATTTCTGTCATGATGGGAAGTTATCCTATAATAGTTTGACATATGGTATGTTCCCTAGAAGGCCATCAAAGGACATGCGTTAACAGAATTCTTAGAAGAGTACCCCTTGTTAGAAGTAACACTGTTGGATGTGAAACTTTTGGATGGAGAAGTATTCTCCATCCAAAAGGACCCCCTGACATGGGAAATTTACATCAATGGTTCTTCCCGATGCCTGGAGAGGAAAAGGATGGAGGATCCCAAGATCAACATAGTGTGGCTAGGGGTTATACTTGTATCCCCAAAAATTCTGTCTTTCCTTACTCTTTCCTACTTTTGGAAGGTTGTACAAACAATTAAGTAGAATATCAAGCCCTCACTGTGGGCCTACAAATATCACTTCATGAGAATTCCAAACACCAAATAATAAAGGGTTGTTCAGATCTAGCCATCAAACAGGTCAATGGTGACTATGACATTAAGATAGAAGTATTTTCACCCTTGATGAACCACATTCATGAATTGATGATATAATTTCCATAGGAACCATCATTATCCTATTTCCCTCTATCTCAAAATTCTCATGCCGATGCTTTGGAAAATGCAACCACGACCTTGTCTAATCCATACCGGGAGGAAATAGTCATTATCATTGTTAATCGCTAAATGGTATTTCCATTTATCCAGAATAGTGCAGAGGATATTGAAGAAATTATACCCATTTTTTAGGATTATGGTCACACCACTTATTAGATAATGCCCGTCTAAAATTACCCACCTAAGGGGGAACTCCCACCAATTAGGGCAGGAAGGTAGCATGTTCGAAGATGGGAAGTCAAAATTTCCATGTAAAATGCAGTAGGCCAATAAAATATTCTCTATAAACATGGCCTTAAATGTGTCCTTATTAGGGGAATTGATGGAGATGTGACTTCTTCCATCTTGAATGACATGCAATCCAAGGATTATGCAGTGCAAAAATTAGCAAACAAGCTCTCTCACCAAATCTGAAGGCTTGAGTATTACTGGCCCACTATTACACAGGATTGGCCGTATTTCCAAATATCTTCCATTCCATCCATGTTTATCCCTTTTCATTAACCAAAAATCATAGTCACTTCATTAATATATGTACTCCTATCTATTCTCCATTTGGGGGATGGATATTCTGGGACCACATCCACCCACCACATCTAGAGAATTCAAGATCACACTCACACAGACCGACTTACATTCTAAGTGGGCCCAAGAAATGCCCCTTAAAAACGTTAGGTAAAAACATCATTAGATATGTGAAGGCCAACTTCATTACAAAATTTGGTGTCCCTCATACAATAATGCTGAAAGACCACACAAATATTTTCTTAGTAGAGTTGGACAATTTATACTATGAGTATGGAATCAAGGCCAACCATTCATACAACTACCATGTGGTGGCCAATGTGCAGATAGAGGCCTTCAACAATACTATGTCCATCATACTACATAAGATGGTATATATGGATAATATATCAGGGAATGATATGATACTTCATGCTTTATGGGCCTATCAAACCATGACCCACACTACAAATCATGCATCCCCATATTCAATAGTATACATGGAAGAAGCGGTTCTACCTGTGAATATTCAATTTTCATCACATCATGTGTCCATTTTCAATTAGCTATATTTGTATGAGAAATCCCATAGAAGGTTTGATGAGTTGGAGAAACATGATGAAAAAAGGATGCCCACATTTCACCATCTAGAAATCTACGAAAATTGGATCGCACAAGCCTTCAACAAAAAGGTTCACCTTCGATCATTCCTCGAAAGATAAATGGTGTTAGTACTCATAAACTTAATGATACTTAGGATGAAATCCAAAAAACATGAACCAAAGTGGGATGAACCATATATCATACATAGTTTTAGTTCCAATGGAGTTTTTGTTGTGATATTAAGGGATATACAACTCAACACTCCTCCCACAAATGAAAAGTTTTTTAAGAAGTATTTCTCAAAATAGAAATGCTATGTTGTGGTACAAGAACTATAACATTAAAATATGATTTGTAGAACTTTTATGTCATGGTTTAGGATCTATAACCCTATAATATGAGATGTAGCACCTCTATGTCATGTTCCATGCTCTATGACCCTAAACTATGATTTGTAGCACTGCCATGTCATAGTCCAAACGCTATGAACCCAAACTATGAGTAATAGTTCTATACACATGACATTAAACTATATGGAACATTTCTCTAAAAAAGGAAATTATACTTGGACACCTTTTATCACTGCCTCATGTTAAACTACATGGCACAAAGTGTCCTAATCAAATGATGACAAACTACATGATCTCTTTCAGTAATATGTGCTGCTTGATTCTTAACATCGCAGGATACAAAGCGACGCCTTGATCCTCGATCTTGCACCAACCCCCAACAACAAAGCTACCTCTATATCTTCTATTTCCCCACAATGGTGGAGGAAAACCTTGCCACTCCTTGTTTCTCACATCGAGTATAACTCATGTGAGATTAGGTTCAATGTTAAGGATTTCTTTACTTAAACGAGTTAGAGAATATTATGGTAGACATTCCACCCATAGTGAATGAAAAAAAATGTTCTTGACCCCATATCCAGGCCAAATCGGTATGGGGAATGCCCATAACTAAATATGGGTTGATTCCTTCCCTTACAGGATATGTAGTGATGCCTGGATTTGGCATCCTGGCCCAAACATTGAAAAAAATATTCCCTCACATGACCCTACAGAGGGGTTAAGCCAGATCGATACGGGGAATGTTTAGAACTATGTATAGATTAATTTTTTCCCTTAAAGGATACATAGTGATGCCAAGATTTGGATTCCCAACCCATCCATGAAAAATATTTTCCTTTACCCATGCATAGGTAAGACTTGTTTGAGAATTCCATGAATGGTCCAAACCACAAAAAAACATAGAAATTATTCAAGAGTTATGTGTGGCCCAATTATTATAATTACTAGATCCCAAACATTCCCCCCCCCCCACACCTCACTCATAAGAAATCAAAATATCTTTCTTCCCCCTACACATATGACTCATACCTATATGGATTCCTTAGATGTTCGATGTTATTCACAGTCAAGGAATTTTTTACATTACTAGGAACATTTTTACTATTTTCAATGTCCATATTCTAGGAAACCTTGGAACCCCATAATCATCCAAGGAAATATGATATGGAAGGCTACTGTCCTGCATACACCTTTTCTTGGCTATGCATATCATGCCCTGGTGGCAATGAATAGGTTTCCTATAAAATGGTCATCAATAAAAGTTAAATTGATCCCATGGAGGGTCCTTTCCTACATCAGTACGACCAATAGGATTCCATGTCCCATGCCATCCCTCCTTATTCATGTTTCCCCTAGATACTTTGGATAACACCCTCTATCATCATTCATGTCTAAGGAATGCCAGAATATCATGATTATGAATAAATAAAATATATTAAAGATCTTTATGTCAATTTAATCATCCACACTTCACGACTCTAAACTTCACCGCATAATGTCCTCACCAAAACCCATTAAAATTTAACGCCAAACTCATCCTCACTACATGACTCTAAATTTCACAGCATAATGTCCTCACCACACATCATTAAACTTCAAGGACAAAATCGTTCTCAGTACAGAACTCTAAACAGCACAACATCATGTCCTTAATGCATGACATTAAACTTCGAGGACTATATCTTCGTTTTTGTATGATGTTAAAATGAATAGAAATGGTTTAATCCTAAAGTTCCCTCTATGGTTGATTTTTCTATTCATAAGTAGTGACCCAGATTCCTTGGAATCCATGGTTTATCAAAGTGAGAGAATCTCACAAGAGCTCAGGTATCATAGAAAGAGATCCATCATGTCATTATACAAAACCATTCCATCTGTCTGTTCCTAGAAGCACAGACCTAAAAGGCATGTCATGGGTCCCTTCCTTGAATGGAACCCCACGTCCTGGCCATGTCATGGTAAATGATGGGGAATCCCAAAGAGAGGATGAACCCCTCACCATAAGTGTGAGCCCTATCCACAAAAGGGATATTATTTCAAAGAGTAAATTGAATCCCAAATGATTACAATATATCTGGGTAGCCTCCTTCCGTACATCAAACTCTATTCTCTACGAGATCTTGAATCCCCATAATCTTCCAAGGACATCTGAGATGGAAGTATAGACTCTTATGGACACCTTTGTTTGGCCATACACATGAGGCCCCAGTGGATCTGTATATATTTCCCACAAAAACCTATATCATTCAATGACAATTTTTTTCCCATGGGATTCCACTCCTATATCAGTATACGCAATGGCTTCAAATCCTCATAACATACCTCCTTATTCAAGGGCCATCAATTCCATGGTTTATATTCTTCTTCCTACACACAACCTAGATATATCAGAACATGTGGGTCTGATTAATCTCTGGTCTCTTTTGAGGTTTTTGAAAAATAAAGATACCATATACATATGAGTGAAGTTGATATGTATATACAAGAAGAGGACCCACTATCAACTCTGTGTTTCTAGGGGAAGTTCAGATAAAATAAATGTCCCTTTTAATGTTTAGGTGCACCCCTCGATGAAGATCATGTACCGTGTTTAGAATGTTCCCAATCTACATAATCCTTTATAGCCATTAGAGATATAAGGCCAGCGTCCTGAAGAATACTTTATTTTACTATGAATATCATGCACAAGAGGCACTGCATAAATCACCTACATAATAAGTGTCAATCAAAAGAAAGTACTATTTCAGGAGAGTCCTTTCAGTCTTCAATATTCTTAAATAACATTCATGTCTTATAACACCCTCGTATTTAGAGAAACCATGGATAACCGATTACATACCTTCATATTTCCAAATTTCCTTGACATAATAAATGATTTCTAACTGAAATGACCATTCACCATCCCTCTCTTATGCAAGTATGATCTATGTGGGGATAGTTTTTTTTTCTCAAAGAATATATGAATATCCCTAATATTTTAGGATACTATTACTCAGACATGCCACCCACTGTGTCTCCCAACATCAAAATAAATTCAAATTTTTTCAAACCCTACCATGGCATCAGAGATAGAAGTCCTATGTCCTACGGACATATTTTATTGACTATTCACATCATGCCCTAGTGGATATGCATTTTTCAACTACAACCGACCATTATTCAAAGGAAAATTCATCCCCAAGAGAGTCATTTCCTACTTCCGTATGCCTAATGTAGCTCCCAAGACTCATGCATGACAGAAATTCACAAATTTAGGGTCTTGAAAAATACCTAATCCATTTTTTGAAGGATATTAGAACATTTTTGGATGAAGAATCTTGAATTGGGGACCCTAAATCATTACATTTGGTCAAATTTGTTTAACCTGAAACATTAGAGATATGTTGGATTAGTAGGAAAACAAATTGATAATGAAAAATATGATATAATTTCAATAATCAATGTCTGAAAAAGGACGCATCTAAATGAAATTCATGTATCAGTTCATTAAACCTGCACCGTGTATTATTTTGAAAATAAATTTTGAACCATCAAAAGATATGTAAGTCTTGTTAAGTCTAAAACCAACAAAAGGTGGCCTAAGAAAAATTCAAGTTATGACCACTAATCCTATTTCAAATAGGATTAGGCAAAACTCTAGGTTATATTGAAAAAGACATAATAATTCATGATGTGTTTCACAAAACCACAAAAATAGTCAAACTATGCTCATTGAGACCATCGACTCAAGAAAAAAATAGATCTTGATTTGATTATTTTAATTTACTTGTTTCAAATCATGGTTTATAATTAATAAATTATAAAAAATATGACTATATGATGGATTGTGATAAATATATATGATAGGTAAGTACATAGTGTAAGGATTTGATGTCAAATTAATTTAATTTAATTTAGCACAAAATGAAGGAACATCCCCAATTTGGAGTCTCTGAAAAGTATCAAAAGGAAAAAAGAGTACATATCATGAGTGTTTAAAAATGAATCTTTGTCCACTACTTTAGCCTTGGCCTTTGGAAGAACTTGTTTGATAACGACATTAATATCCCACCATTTCTTCTAAATGGATTCATATTTGGCACTCAAAGAGGTCAGTTGATCCCTCAACATTGCTGCATGGTCCACACACTCCCTCAAACCTTCCTTTATAGTGACCATAAAAATAATGAGCATTCACCACTTTGGCCATTAATTGATTGAGATCCTTTGAAAAATCATGAAAGGTCATCACCTAATTATTGTAGTAATTCTTCATGGCTAGCCTATCCCCACAAGAAGAAAGGTATTCTCGGGCTATGGCAATCTGGTAGATAAGAAGATATAAGTGCCAATAATTGAAGCCACTAGAAACCATCTTGGTAAATAATCACCAAAAGTTTTCAGTCTTGTTAGCAAAGATAGACATAAGATTCTCCGAGACATGAAACATAACTAACACCATGCCAGTTTTCACAATTCCTTGTTCCTAGATGCAACACCATTACCTTGATCCTCCTCCACTAAAATTTGTCTATAAGTAACAAGTTTCATTTCAGGAGTGGAAAGGGTCCTATGATATGTAACCAAAGAAGGGGGGATCTCAAGGCCCTTATAATGAACGACTACTAGAGGCAGACATGGATGACTAGCTACAACTTCTATGGTGGCCAGTGATACTTTTCTTTGAAAATCCTCATTCAGGTAATAGATGAAATCTACAGAAGAGGAGTAGTCTGAATCACTCCCACTGAGACAGGTTGTACCAATGAATCCCCTTCCAGATGCTTCTGGCATGGAACTACATGTCTTTTTACCATAAGTACATGAATAAGTAGTTTATCCATATTTTTTTCTATAGGGACAAGAATAGAAATTATAGTCTTCATGCTCAACTCAGAAGTAGGAATGTGTGGCATGATTTTTAGCTTGAGGATGTGGCCATGAATGGTTAGAGGCTTCCGCACCCATTGAACTGGTTTCCAAAGCACCACATCGGGATAAAAATCCTCCTACATTTGAGAATATTTATGTGAAAAAAGAGAGGATCTTGTTGTACTAGGGATGTGGAAAATCATTGAAGTACCTTTCTACATTATCATAAGCCAAAACTTGTGATGAACTATGAGATGAGGCTCCTCCCTTAACTGAGAAATAGGAAGAAGTGCGTGTTTTTGAAGGCACCCAAATTTCTTGGAAAACCAGTAGTGGGGGTATGACTTGAAAATGGACACTCTATCTATATGAGTAGTGAGAATCATTTCCTAAAGCAAAATGTTGTATGAGTGTTCTAATAAAGAACCTCCCCTGTCACCATTTAACAACCCATGAGGTGTGCGATTCAACACAAATGAGAAGCGAGAAGCATTATTCAGTAGCCCAAACACATCAATAACACTTAGAGTCATGGGACGAACAACAGAAATGTCGTGAAGGGCAGGATGCAAGTCAGAATGAGGAACCATTGCAGTATAACAATATTCATAAAAGGGGATGTGTTTTTCCATCCACTCATAAAATAATTGAAATGGTTCAAGGAGACAATGTGGGGGAATGGATTCTTGTATTTGTCCCAACAACACATAAAGCTGGGATAGTATAGGAGGGGCCAAATAAATGGGTCAACCCTCTGCCAGCATGGCCACCATCATCACAGTATAGGCCTGAACCATGGTTTCTGCATCGTGGTATGGAATAACCAACCACCAAAAACATGTAAAAGAAACCTACTAATCTAAGTGGAGGTGATAGCTATGGATGAATCACATATTGCCAAGTGGTATGGCGTCCTGCTTCTAGGGTAGCATAATATGACCCCAGAGTCTGATGAGACTGAAGAGATGGATGAGTTCTACTATTTACAACCCTCATCTTAGGTCTGTTCACCTACAAGAATAACCCAATACATGCCTCAAATAGGATTAGAGTGAAATCCCAAAGGGGTCGATCTATTAATACCAATTCCATAACCAGAAGACTCATTTTCAATGGGGATGTGTGGTTAGTGTCATTCCATGAAGCGACTGCCAGGAGGAACTCTTCGTACATCTCTCCAAGGATATCGAGTCATCCAAGATGGTGGATATCCCATAATATTATTCCCACATTTCCATGCGCTAAACAAAAAGTTTTGGTTCTTGAAAACCATTGACTCGGTAGCTCAATAATTATTTTTTCGAGTCCTACACCCGCTGTTTTGGTTTTCAGGAGAAATGTTGATAATGGATGGGTAATCTAGGGCCATTAGTTTCAAGACAACATTGTGACACCTACGATTTACCTGATTCAATGCAAATACTCCAAGTATGGATACATTTTCCTAAATTGGAGTAGTTATGACTTATCCTGTTGGAGTAATTTTTGCTTGATCATGTCCCTGTGGTGCTTCTATGAAAATGAAAGGGGTATCAGGATCATCCAATGGTAGGGGAACGTCGTTAGGGAGACCAAAACTGTAATGTAACAACTGCACATAAAATGGGTACACTAGGAGCTCTGATGTCAAAAAATCATTTAAGAAGCTATCATGAGGAATAATGTAGTATTGAAGATGATCCTCACTATCCCCCACCAGGGTCTCCCTCGTCTCCACTAATTTTATCCCAACTAGTGAAGGATCCGTTGTAGCCAACATGGGAGGATCTAAAAGCCCAAAAAATTAGTCCAATGAAAGTTATTGGATAAAGGCTACAAAATATTAACTAAATGACTAAAAAATATGACTACATAAGGCCTGCAAATACTATACCTAGAAATGGTATGTAGTATGCATATCCCATGTACTACATGATGTGCAGATGCAAGAAACTCATATGGATATGGTACACATAAACATTACACCACGTACAACAATGTTATGCTTTCCAAACCTGAGGTGCTGGCCCACAGAGCATTGACCGGTGAACATAAGGGTTCATGGACGGTAGATAATCCAAACATATTCCTTGTTAAGATCATTTTCTAAGGATATAAATAAATTTTTATGTTAGGATTATTATTTCTTCAGGTTTGGATCTCCAGTTGAAGATCGTTATGTGAATTCAAAAGCTGCAAAGCGTTCTCCTATTCAAAATCTCGTTTTTTGTTTTAACATTCCACAAAACCATTAGAGAAACCAAAATTTAGTCCATTTATTGATACATGGCCAAAATATTGGTTCACAGTATGTATGAAGTGATTATCAAATAGAATTTTTTCAAAAGGAGTGGTACGCAAATGCAGTGGAAACTAGGGAAATTGAGAGCACATTTTTTCATGAGAAAAAGTAAAAGACAAATGAAATGGGAACCTATATATAGGTGTGGTCCCCTAAGACTGGGCCAATATGTTCTACCATGATCAATTTCAATTCAGGACTGCATCGACATTGGAATATTCCCCTTTTCATTCTGAATGGACCCCATTCTAATGGGGGAATTTATAGTGTCCTCCAAATTCCACCATGAAAAAAATGCTCCCACAATCACTATGATGAAGGAATCATGTACACCTACCAGCCCATCATGGTGAATAATCTCAAATTGAGTTACAAATTTATGATTAAAAATGATGGAATTTAAATTTTTTAAGGATTTCATGAGGCTCGCATACCATCACCAGGAAGGGTTCGTTGACCTCATAGAGTATGAATCATTGGTATGAGGAACAATCCCTGAGGTTGTGGCCTATGGAGACATGTTTATGGAACCCATTGGAATGTGATCCACATCATTGAAGGAATCATGCAAACAAAATCGATCCACATACCATCTTGTGAACTCAATAATTCACAGATGACGAAAACCACCAGGGTTTTGTGAACCATGATCGTGAATCACAGACTCTGAAAACCCTGGTTGACGGACTATTCCATAGGTCAAGATACCTTCTAATGGGCCTCCAAAAATGGTGTCGAATTCCCATAGATATGATTTCCCCATTTCTCTATAAAAGGACCACATAAGGAATTGAGGAGGATTGATGAAGGGTAACCCAAGGGGACCCCGGAGGTTGGATGAAGTAATTCAGAGAAGATTCCAACATCAGTCTTGAAGCATCGATGGAGACCTAATTGAAAACCACACTCTCTGCAGGTACAACCAGCCACGATCCATAAAATAGGGGAACTTAATAATAATAACATAATCAAGAACATGAATGGTGAAACTGCGAACGACATATTTTTCACAAATGAACTCCCCTGGAATGATAACCCCCCAGGCACCCCTTCAATATGGAATTTTTCATAGTGTATCACTACCCATGTTTAACATGTCATTGTGTACTGCATCAGTCCACAGAATGAACATAGAGTAGCGTGACAGACCACATTCAAGACAGCTTACCACTATGGTGTTCGGTGATCCATGGCCAAGCCCGCATAATGATTTACTATATGGAAAACCCCTCTCCTAGGATAAACTCATGTGATGAGGATCTTCCCCCACCCCGGATAAGAAAAAAATACATATAATGGGGGTGTTTTCATGTATTATTCCATTTAGTTCCCATATCACACCTCCATTGTTGTCTTGTCCTCCATAATCCCTCTACGAACCAGTCCCACAACATTAGGCCAAATCCTCCTTCAAATCCACCTGAACCATATGCCTAGACCACCGGGTGCATCAACACATCCCTTAAAGTTTACAAACCCATGTTAAGTGGTGTCACAAAGGCTCTACCCAAAATAGTTTGGGAATTTGGTATATCCATGGCTCTTCACTCCCATGGTAACCTGGATTCCAAAATTGGGATATTGACATGAACCTCTCCATTATAGGGATTAAGTGTGATCACTAGATTTTCCAATCAATGAGGTATGGTGATTAGTCAAAGGGGTTATATTCACTTCCCATTTTAATGAGAACAACACTCCTCCCCTTTCCTAGAATGAATTATAGGGCACTCCCACTAAGGTAAGTCTCCAATCATACAAGGCCAAGTCACATGGGCTTTAATTTCATTTCACATTGGAAGGTTCGTCACACTACACCCTCGCCCACCGACGCACTGTCCTCTTCCACTGTAGGCTCTCCCTTTTCCACCAACAGGAGAGTAGGTGTGTGGTAGGTTGGATCACTCACATCCTCTTATTTCTCACACTAAGCATGAATCATGTGGGATTAGGGATTTGTTATTATTATAACATCCACATGATTCTGAACTATGAGAACTCTGATTCCTTATCAAACTAGGATATGAAGGACACCTACCTGAATGCATGATCTCAATAGGGTGCCCTTTAAAAAGGGTTTCACCCAATCATGTCCTCTCAAATGGGAAGCTTCCATGTTTATACCCCAACAATTATGAACTATGTGGGTTATGATTTATCTCCCAGGGATACGTAGGAAACCCATGTTATGAGTCTAATCCCAATTTAATGTCACCTTCTATCCCCTCTTGATGATGTTAAACTCTAGATCACCTTATTGCATGGCTTATGGTAAAATTACATATGTAGAATCAAATCCATACATAACTATGACGATTGTAAAAACCATGGGTAGCCCATGGACACACTCATTGGGAATGAAATAAGGATTCTTGAACATATGAACATGCCATAAATCTATAAGAGAGTCTGGGAATAAGCAAGAAATCCACCAAAATATAGTGCGATGAGCCTGACCTCCCATTCTCTCGACCAATGGAGTCCTTAATTGTTGATGGCCAAATCATGGTCTAACAAGAACCTACCATTGGAATAAGTTTAATGAATGAGGTATACGAGGGCTATTGCGTGTTTCTATCTCAATGAATAAACCTATTGGAGAACACCTAAGGAAGTTATATCATTGGAGGTTAGGTTGCACAAGTGATTGAACCCATGTAATCTCTCACAGGGTACATATGAATATGGAATCTTCATCACAATATAGAAGGGATAAACTACCTAGACCTCGCAAGGTTAATCCAACTATTCTTAAAAGTATAATGATACAAGACGGGTAAAAACAAAAGAAATGGTGTTCACTGTGAGAACCCATCTCCATAAAAATGAAGGCGAGTGATGATTTTAGTCGGATTATTTAACCATCATCCAGAACGCACCATCTCAGAGGAAGAACAAGGTATAATATAATGTAAAATTTATAACGAATAGGTATGGAGTTTAATTTAATGTTTTAGTTTTATTTCAACTTCTACCTCATTTTAAAAAAATCGAACAATTTTTATATAATAACATAATTATTTTTCATTTAACTATATGTTATTATATTTATATATTAAATTTAATCAATTTCCATCTAGATATATTGGGAAGTAAAACCATATTTCTTGTATACAGAGGAGTACTACCTCGCTGACTGATGTAAATCAATTTCCATCACTTTCTCCAATGACATTTTATGATGACAGATTTAATTTATATTTATGAAATTCATGAATGAAAATATTTTTTAAAATTAATATATAATTTAATTTTTTCCCATTCCATCCATTTAAAAATTATAATTTTTTTATCTTTTTTGCTTGGATTACCATCTCCATGGAGCAATTAGATTTGTTTTTCATCCATACCACCCATGGACAGTATATATAAATATATATAAAGAGATAATGTTATATATTTTATATAATAATATTTATGTAACTTAAAAATGTTATGTCCAATCATTCACTCATGATCATTGAAAATTTTATATGTTACTCATATATATATAATACCTACCATCTACAAGATTGTAACATAATTCATTTCTATCAACAAAATTAAATGATTTTATTAAAAATTAAATACAATGTATAAATATGATGACTGTTAAATTATTACCATCATGATAGTAATTTGATATTTAACTCATTGAAAAGGTTTACCATACAGTAAATTTTTTTATCATCTAAAGATCCTCAAAACTCCTTATGTAGACTAAATTTCTTAATAAATTAGATATTAAAATGAATGAAATGAAATTAATTGACTAATATCAAGTGATTAAAACATTATATGTTTGTAAAAAAAGAAAATAACTGATAAATGTTTGTTATATAAGAGATAATGAACATACATTACAAGTTGGTCACAAGAAAGGGAGAAACATTACCTAAAACCCTTATTTTAAAATTACTAAAGATTTATTTTCTAAATTATTAATCATCCATGTATATAATCATAAAATTTAAATTTAAATTTATTTATGTTGACATAAATGAATTATATAGTTCACTCTATATTTATTTTGTATTCATTTCAATGGTTTCAAAAAACAAAGGCCTATTATATATTTTATACAGATTATTTCTGAATTTCATTAGAAAAGGAAAAAGTAATGTTTTATTTGAAATTATAAAATGTTGATTTATTTTTTCTACCACTATAACCGTTATTTTTTATTTTCATTAATTTATATGATTCAATATTTTATTCTGATAAATCCCCTACTTCCCATCGTTATTTGTATTTTAAGTCTAAAAATTGCAATATAATCAAAATATATTTATCAATATATGAAAATTTTTACATTATATATTCCAAATTATATTCTTATGTGTATCCTAATGTAAATAAATGATTTAAAGTATAATTACTTTTTTTTTGTCAATAGATAATATGTATATCGATAGATGACCACTATAAATCTCATTATGATGGGTGATCTAAATATATCTCTCTAATACATTAGATAAAGGTCCACATATAACCATTATCAGTTTCTCTTAAGAGATTATTAAAATTTACCATGTGGTATATTCAATATGTAAGAGTAAAAATAAGTGTTATATAGAAATTATATCTAATGATACCAACATTAATTCTCTTTTCTTTCTCATGGGTAATCATATTTATTCATAAAAACTATTTTATTAAATTCCAAGGAAGTAAATATGATTTCATGTCTAACTAAATTATTATTTGATATCATTATTTTTTGTGTTAAAATAAAAAATATCTAGTATGTATTCATTTATTAGATATAGAAAAAAAATTTCCCTTTACTTTTAAATGAACTTAAATGTTATCATATTCGAAACTCATTTTCTCAAATGAAACTTCATGGGGATTAAGGGCGAGTAAAATGTTTAGTAATATTAGAGTTCATGTTATGAAATCTACCTTTAATGTTGAATGATTTTCTTTTTTAGGGAAAATAGATGTTTTGTTGAAATTTCTACATTGAAACTATTTTTAATAATTATTTAAAACACAAAATATAAATTTCCATTGGGATTGTGGGAGAATCGATATCAGTTTTTGATATGTTTTGGTTTTAGATAGCCAAAATGGGGTCATATTAATAAATATTAATTCCATAAATATATTGATTATTTTTTCACACCATATCAAAAAGTGTGTGTATGTGTTTTTGTAGTGGGTATCAGAGTATCATTTAAAAAATCGTAGAAATTACCATTTTTCATTGTGTATTTAACATAAGTCTTATCAATATGGTCATTTGTTTAGAATTTTAATGTCTATAATTAGTCCAAATTCATAGAAATCCCTTATTGTATATTTATGTCCTGGTATTTTATGGTGATTTATGTTATTTTGGGAGATATTTGTAAAAATAAAATTGTTTGGTTTAGTATTATTTGTACTGATAAGGTTACTTGTAGAATACATATTTTATATTTTATAAAAAAATTAAATAGTTTTGATAAATTGTGGGGTTTTGAGAATATTTTAGTTTGAGGTTATATTATATAATTGGTAGTAATGGGTAATTACATTTTCAGAACATAATATTTATAATATAATTAAATATTGTATTGAAGTGTTATTTTGTGAAAAATTAATTGAATTAATTCTTTTAGAAGTTCCCTATTACTAGAATAATATCTAAATGATGTAAATCTAAATAATTATGGATAATATAGGGTTTTCACCTTCAAAATAATTGTTTATTTATATTTTGGTGGTAAATTTTATTATATTTTTCCATTATATTAATTAAGGTTACTTATATGAAATATTATAAAATTTTATAGATAATATAATTTGGGAATATAAATTCATCACACATACCAAATATTATTATATCTTGTTTTCTTGAGATACAAGTTATTTTTTCCATGTATGGTTATATTATAAATGCATTCTAATTTGTGAATTTTAACAATATTTAGTAATTTATAAAAATCTTTATGGATGTTTTTTATAATATGATTTAAGATAATAATTGGAACATATTATTATGTCTTTAAATAATGATATACGTGGATTTAACCAAAATGTATATTATTATTTTGATTTTCAAATATATGATGATTAACGATTATTAATTTTGTATCTTGTGATTAGTTAGAAGATTAATTTATTTCTTCTCGTATTTAAAATTCATCTTGAATATTCATTCCTTAGAGTGAGATGTAAGATACAAGTGCAAAATTTTCGAAACACAAAATGGGAAGAAATTTTTATGTAAAATAGAATGTAATACAGTATGTATATTTTCTAAAAAAATATATCATGATGGATAATGAATCTCTCAAATATAAGAAAATTATATTGAAAAAATTGATATCATTTGATTTTTATGTATAATGGATTTATTGTCTTCCTAATCCCTTGTTGAATTAAGGTTTTTGTTGTCATCATTTTCATCATGATTTCATTCTTCTGCACTCCCCATTGTTATTTTATTAATTGTCACTTGATTTATATTCCCACTACCCACTAATTATACCCTATTATAGAACATAGTTATATATTATCATAGAAAATTTTATTATTTTCATTTCCCTCAATTCCAAAGGAATTTACTTTTTATCATCTAGGATTTCAATATAGGTATTTTCAATATTTAAACCCATGTTTACCAATCAAAAGATAAAATTGACATGAATAGGATTATTAAATAGGGATAATTGGAAACACTAATTTTCCATATGAAAATTATTTTCAAAAGTGTACATATAACCCAACATCAGGAATTAATGATAGTGAAATAAACATATTTTAAATCTGATCATTAAACATAGTCATTAAATAACAAGGAATGAATATGAGTAATATAATTATATATATATATGTGTGTGTATATATGTATATACAATGTTACTAATAAATAATAATTTAATGATAAATTTTTCTAAAATATGTACTCTATTTATAGAAAAGTGATTTCATTCTTCAATAATGGTTATTTTTATTTTTCTAAGGGAATATTTCAATTATATTTTTCCAAATTTAGGAATATTATTCAACATAATAGATATCATTTATTAACAATTAATTTTAATATTATTATGGGATTGTATTTTCATATTTTTCATTAATGATTGAATTTTCAGTGAATAGTGAAATAAATATTATTTTTTAAAACTCCCTTGTAATTCCAAATATTTATAAATATCTATTTAAAATAGTTTCAATGTAAAATTAGTTTATTTATATATTTAGTCATTAAGTTAATGATATTGGAATTAAATTTATGATTTTATTGGTATAAATAATTTTATATTGAAGAATCTATTCGTTAGAAAACCACTTTTATCGTGTATTAGAAGTTTTTTTAAATTAAATATTATCCCTCCTATTAAATAAATTTTATAAAATTAATTCCTTATTTAAAATTATAATAATCCATATTTTTTAAAATATGTACCTTTTATTTATTTTCATTATGAATAATATCTATTTTAAATAATTATAACAACAATATACGGTAAATCAGGTAAGTTATAGTTAAAAAAATATTTTAATAGACCATAAATCAAACATACATGTGTCTATAACCTAATTTAGGAGTATAATCCTCCAATCCTCATCATGATTTATAATTTATGGTCACATGGATCTTTTTTGTTTGATAATGAACTATAAACTATTTTATGTTAACCACAATCAATATCGCTCTACATCTTTTAAATTTCCCTTATATGTTCACATAGAGATAAAAAATATATGAATTGATATTAACTTTTATTTTAAGAATAATTAAATTATATTTATGATGGTATTTTATTTCAAATTGTTATTTATTATATAATTAAATTAAATTATTTACAATGTCGATACAATTCTTCAACAAGATATTGAAATATAAATGTAAATAAATTGATGAATATAAAAAGTAATATATTTTTGATGAAATATGGCTAAAAAAATTAATAGTCAGTAATATTCTATTTATGATATAAAAAGGATAGGATTTAAATTAAATTATTATCATGAGGCCTTTACATAAAATAAAATGAATATTTCCAAAAATAACATTATTGTTATTTTTTATGAAACAAAATTTCATTAAATGATTAGAAAAATAAAAAGAAAATCTAAGTGAATTGAATGTAGTTTAAACTACCATCACATGACAATTTTTAGAAAATTATTACCCAATAAATCATTTTTAACTCTATAGTATTTAAATTTTTGTAAACATTGATGTGGTTAAAAAATCATTAACATGGTGTTAAAATAATGTGACAATGAATAAAATTAACTAAAACATATATAAATACCAATGGATGGGATTATTTATATATTTATTTGTAAATATTAAATTTTATTTTATGGTACACTTTTACATGAAAATTACTTAATAATATTTTAATATTTTAAAAAATACTATGTCTATCCTCTTCATATCCTATAAAATGATTCCCTTTCTCTTATACTCCCCACACTTAATGGTCTATTTGAATTGGAATATAAATATGAAAATCCTTTCCCAAAATCCATCCTCGTATCCTATAGGTATTATTTTGTGAATAATACAAACGTTATAGGGCTTATGTTATAATGAAATGTTGGTTTTTAAAGACGATGGAGAGCTTTTAACTGAAAGATTTTATTTTATTTAAACCTTTACCTATATCAAAACACTTCAATTCATTATTTTATATAAACATAAGTTTATCCTATACACATATATGTCATTTTTTTTTAAAATAATATTCCATCTTAGTAGTCATCTATTTGAAAATGATACCATAATCCTTATGTACAGATGACTGTAGCATTTGGCATCAAAAAATTTATTTTTCATTAATACCTATAATGGATTTTAATGATGAGGTTTTTAAATTATATATATTATTTTAAAGAAATATTAATCATTATTTGAAGTTAATATTTAATAAATTTTCCTAAAATTACAATCCATTGAAAACTGATAACATCATTTATGATGACGTACGAATTACTACCTCTATAAAGTGATGTGATTTGTTTTTCATCACTACCTCACATTGAGATTATATATATATATATTTATTTATTCATGATTCTAGATTCATAATATGGTACATACTATATTTCCCTCATGTTCATTGAAAAATGGAAATGTCAGTCATTCTTACATACGACCTACGACCTCTATAAATATTTTGTAAATCCTTATTCAAAGCCACCATACATGGATTATTATGAAAGTATAATTTATTTTTAAAAATTATAATTTTTGTTTTATTATTAATTTTTAAATTGTGAAATAATAAAAACAATGACAAAATTCAACATACCGATGCCATTTTGATGTTATGAACTGAATATCTTTAAAAACCATGTGGACTCATCTAAATATGAATGTAAATATGTCCCTAAAATAGATGAAATAAGTGGTCTAAGGATAAGGGATTAAAAATAAAAAACGTATGTTAAGAAACATGAAAATTAATAAAAGTTTATTTTATAGGATATAAAGATCTGGCATGACATTTTGAACTCAATATAAGGGAATATTTATCATAACAAATCATTTAAAATTGTTTTATATATTATTTCCCTCATACTTATTCATCCATGTACTTATTAATAAATGATAGTTTTTATATTGAAATAAATGAATTATAATGCTCATTTTTTGTCCCTTTTAAATTTAATTCAATTCATTCTAAAATGAATATATTTTGACATTTTACATGGAATGTTTTGACATTGATAACAAAACAAAAAATGTTTTATATTAACATATACGATGTCAAATACTTTTACAGCCATTATAACCATGATTTCATGTTTGGATTCCTTTATAAAATTCCTTGATTTATTTAAGTAAGGGGAAACCCATTTCCTTTATTCATTGTATTTTTATTTTTAAAATTGTATTTTATGGAAAATAAAATGTTAAAAATTTAATTTTTTTTGCTTATGGGTTGAAAATATATATTTATGAGAATGATGGTGGAAAATTAATAATTCTTATGTTATAATTATTTCATTATTATTGTACATTATTTATGATAATGGGTGATCCCTATATAGATCATGATAATAGGTGATCTCAATATGTTGCAATAGTTGATTGGAAAATGGGATGATGTTAACCAATTAAAGATTTCCCCTATGAGATTACTCTAATATTTTGTGCAGGTTATTCCATTTGTACTAGTTATTATAGGAGTGGTGTCAAAATATATTCACATGTTATATATATTAATTTTTATGATTTCTAATGAGTTTATGTAAATATTTTTTTATTTCCCATTTAAATATAAGGGTTTTATGTTTTGATGGAATGATTATGGAAATTTGGTGAAAAAAATTATTTTATGAAAATATATTTTAGGGGTTCTCATGAATTCATAGAGAAAGTAATTTTTATTATTTTTCATTTATAATTTAAATTATGTAGTTTTAAGAAAATAATTGGGAATTGAAGCTCATTTAATATGTAAATAAATTATTATTTAAATTTCAAGTTTAATATTATAATGGAGGAAATCTATTAGATAACCTCACTGTTTGGAAATAGACAAGCCATATTCCTTTAATATTATAGATATTTATTGATTAGAATTTTTTGTCCCAAATTTTGAAATAATTTTTCTTAGGGAATATGATTGAGTATAAATATTAATATATTTATACCAATATGTCATGACCCATCCCCTGGGGCCTCTATCATGTCTACCCCAAGACCGTCTTTTATAGGTTCGGGGATAGAGACTAGTACCGAAAGGCATATTCCCTAAAATAGGGAAGGCATTGCCTTTATAAACTGAAAAATCACACTAAGATTGACAAATTAGGATACAAACACAAAGTGAAACTATATAGTAACCATGCTGTGTATATAAAGAAAAAGGGGGCCAAAAAACAATCCCATCTGTAAAGTACAAGTAAACTGAATGTACTGGTAAAACTGTAAAAATCTCAAGTGACCACGTGCCAAGAATCCTACCTAAAGGGTAGGTACAAATATTAAAAGGATGTCCCTATGGTACGACTAGTCTAATTTCCACCTCTAAGCAACCTCCTTTCACAGTACCCTCATCCTCTATCAACGTTGTCTATCATCTAAACCAAAAACAACATGGTGTAGGTGTATAATGTGTAGGGGTGAGTATAACGATACTCAGTAGGGACCTCGAGACCCTCAAAGGTCTCACAAAATCAAAAAAAGATAAACAGAAAATCATTAAAACCACTGAAAACCCTACATATTGATTTTACCGTACATATACCAATGTTTTCAAGTATACCCATCTCATTCATAAGGAAATATCAAGGCCCAACTCTTTTAACCAAGAGGTCATATGTTCCACGGAGAAAATATTACCACCAAGGTAACACCGCAAATGTAAGTAACACAATGGTAAAGCTGTACAGATGTATTCCACAAAGGTATCACCACAAATGTATGTACCACAATGGTAATGCCACACTGAATAATACCACAACGTAAGACTAAACTTAGACCAGGTATAACTAATGTACAGAAGTAAATATTTTTAAATGTAACTATTGAATCACCTAACACTGTTAAGAGGAAGACCCACGTAGGCTCCTAAATCATCAGTCCCACATAGGATCGTAAATCATTAGACCCACATAGGATCCTAGTACAACATACCCACTTAGGATCCTAGAATATTCCCATGTGGAATCCTAGAGTGGATCCATGTGGGATCCTCGAACACATACCAATGTAGGATCCCAAGGCACAAACCCACATAGGATAACTTTCTCATGTTACAGCCAGCAACCGGATACCAACACTAAGCTTGCATGATTCCGGGAGGGTACACTCCTCAATAAATAGTTAGATACTTAAACTACCATGAAGTACCACGAATATGTTTCCTAATGGACCACCACATATAATGGGTCACAATGAAATAGACGGTGCATCAATTGAATGCTCGGTCTGTATGTTATTGGCCTTTGAGTCCAGAGGGCCTGGTTGGATTCTTTTTCAATCTGACCCAGACTTACCCAAACATTATCCAAAACTCATGTGTGGTATATCAAAATGACCATATCTATCTAAGGTTTCTGGCACTGAATATGGTTTGTTAAACAGACACTTGTAACTCATGTTATGGCCGAACAAGTGGAGAAGAGTCAAAGCTGGTCGGGGTTCGGTCCGACCTGGACTGACCCGGCCAGGGCTGACCTGATCTAGTTCGGGTCGACCCAACCTGCGGGTTCTGGCCCCACCCACAGGCATGGCCCATCCTTCTAGGTGTCCCATGATGCGGCTCTCGAGGGACGGCCCACTGGGTGGCCCGTGCAGGGCAGCCCATGGTGGAAGGCCTGTGCTGGGTGGCCCATTGGCCTACTTGCTAGCCTGCCCTAGCCCGCGACTGGGTGGCCACACAGTGGGGTCCACCCCTATCAGCCACCCAAGGGGGGGGGGGGTGCCCCTAGGAAATCCGAATGGTTGGGCCGTTCGGGTTGGGTAGTTGACCAGCCGGGGCCACGTGGGGCCGCCAGCTGCCCTAGGGGACCCGTGGTCCCGCTCGGCTCCCTGGCTAGCCTAACTTCCAGCCCACCCACACGACGAGGTTGTGCGCCGCACTGCAACCTGTAGCCTGTAGCGAGCCTGATTTCCTCCTTCGTCGTCATGGCCTAATTTCGCGGCTCCTGCACGCCCGATAGTGCAGTCGTGCACCACCACCCTCTTCATAGGGTCGACCATGCGCCGACCACCGACACTTCTCTGACAGCGCGGTCGCGCCGTCGACGTCATTATGGCCAGCTGGCGATCTGGCCTCTATTCCTAATCCCCAGTCGTTCCGGTCACCGGAACTGGTTTCCAGTGACATTCCTCGAGTCACCAGGTGCACCACGATGGCACGTTCTTCATTCTGAAAACTCCAGCACTCAACTCGGAACATTGCAATCAATTCAAGACAATCATAAACCACAAAGTTTGCTGAGAATTTGGGTCATGTTCATTTGTCCTACACCCTCCACATTAGAATGGTAGCAAGCATCATAAATATTCTTATGTCAAGAAGATTGACAAGAAAATGGTAAGGGGTATTCAAAACAACATTCCGTACCTTGATTGCTCATTAGAGGTGTTACGAGATGATGTCGGTGATGGCGAGGAAAACAAAGAGGTCGGTTCCTCATAATTGATGATGTTCCTTGTTGGGGTACCATCAACAGAGTTCTTCGTTGGTGAAAGGGTTCTTTGTTTGAGGGATTGTTTCATCACAAATCTCCCAAGCTCTCCATTTCCATCAAATCCGGCAACCAAGAAGTGAAGTTCCAAATAAGAAAAGTAATGTTAATTAATAAAATTAATGTGGGGACATTAATTAATTTTCTGTTGGCACAATTAATGGGAAAAGAACCCATGAGTCACCTCCCTCATATAATAAGGATTTAAAGGCCCGGGTGGTCCCCACCACAAAACTAAATCTGAGAGGATTAAATTTCAAAAAAAATATAAAGTTATTTAATTGTTTTTTCTCCCACAAAATGTAGAAAAATGAAGTTTCACCCTTAACGTACTACATTCGATGTGAAGGTCGCTTTAAGTGAATACAGGCGATTAGAGCTCAACGGTGTCCTGATAATTCAATTCATAGAACCTGTTAAAATGATAAAAAAAGACACTCGCATATTTAATGATCATACTTTAAAAAAAGTTTAGAAATTCATTTCAGGCACTCTGGGCCTTTGAATCACACGCCGTTAATTTTTTCAGACTCATAATATTCTAATATAATTAAATAAATTAAATGGAGTTTCAGTGTCTTTACATTTTCCCCACCTCAGGTCTTTGCATCCCCGAAAGCCACATCATAGAAACTTGAAAAACAAGAAGGGGTACTGAGAAAAAATCTAATCCTCCTACTCCCATGTTCTATCCTAGAGGTTTTCGTGCTACCAAAGCATGATAAACAATGGTATCGATCGCCCATGAAGGAATCTATCCTGTTGATCCCCAATCTCCACTGGAACCTCTGAAAACGTTTCCCCATCATCGATGTCCAGATAGCCCCAGTCAACAATGTACTAAAGATATTTTACATATCTCCTCATCTGGGATACGTTAAAAACGTTGTGCACCCGGTGCCACTGAGGGGGAAGTGCTAGGTGGTAAGCCACCTCACCAACTCTACTGAGGACTTGAAAGGGTCTGATGAACCTCGGAGATAACATGCTGCCCCAGCCAAATCTCTGCAAAACTCGTCGGGTTTAGACCCATTGAAAGATGTTGTCACCATCCTAAAACTCCAGAGGTCTCTGTCTTCTATCACCATAAGTCTTATACCTGCTCTATGCAGTCTTCATCTGCACCTGGATAGTATGCACCTTCTCTGTGTTATCCCATACTGTATCTGGTCCCATGAGCACGAACTCCCCTGGGTCAGTCCAGCAAAAAGGTGATCTGTAAAGTCGGACATACAGAGCCTCAAAAGGTGTCATCTCAATGGTGGAGTAATTGTAGTTTTTGTATTCAAACTCCACCAAGGACACGTGACCATCCCTGCTACGTCCTAAGTCGAGGATGCAAGCATGAAACATTTCCTCGAGGGTCTGAATAGTCTGCTCAGTCTGGCCATTCGTCAGAGGATGGAAGGTGGTTCTCAAATGACGCTGCATACAGAACGCCTCTTACAACACCTTCTAAATATAGTAAGTGAAACATGAATCACGGTTGAAGATAATCATTGAGTGTACTCCATGTGACCGCATAATCTCCCACACATAGAGGCGTCCAAATCTCTCTACTGACACCACTCTATGATCGGTAGGATTTGGGCTAACATGGTGAGTCGGTTGACGATAACCTGGATAAAATCAGGATTCCTGGACGTACGTAGATGTCCTATCATGAAGTACATGGATATCCCGTCCCACTTCCACTCTGGGACCTCTAATGGATGAACTAAGCCCGCCGGTACCTAATGCTGCATCTTCACTTGCTGAAATGTGAGGCACCGAGAGACAAATTTCGCTACTACATTCTACATTCCCGGTCACCAGTGCTATCATCAGAGGCCCTAGTACATCTTCACCACTCCTGGATGTACCGCTAGACGGGATGTTTTGAACTCTCTCAACACTTCCTCTAGAAGCAACACGGGTTCCATGGTATGTCCTCTAAAAAAGTTGTCATGCTCCCCACCTTCAGAAAATCCATCAGGTGCCTGTTCTATGGATATCTGTGCATGTCGAGCCTTGTAGTCAGTGTCCCCACACTGTGCCTCCCTTGCTCACTAAAGGAGTGGGGAAATGACTGTAAGAGACTGAAGAAAAGCTTCTCCATCTCAATCCACAGTGGAGATCTACAATGTGACCAACTACTCTATCACATCACCTAGCAGCTGAATACCTCATCTACGGTTGATTTCATCTGCTATAATGTTCCCCTTCCCAATAGTATAGACTATCTCAAAGTCATAGTCCTGGAGGAACTAAATCCATCATCAATATCTCAGGTTCAGGTCCTTATGGGAGAAGACATACCTGAGACTATGGTGATCATAGTAGACCGTAAAATGCTCGCCCATCAGATATTGTCACCACATCATTGAAACGACGACCAGTGCTGCTAACTGAAGTTCATTTGTAGAGTAGTTATACTCATGCTATCTTAGCTGTCAAGAACCATATGGTATAACTGATCACTCCTACATCAGTACATATTTGAGCCCTATTACTGAAGTGTCATAGTAGAATACATACCCAACACCCTCATGTGGATGCCTCAAGATGGGAGGACTAGTCAGCATCTGCCTCATCTCTTGAAAATTCTTTTGGCATCTCTCCGACCACACAAAGGGTTGGACCTTCTTCGTCATTGCTGATAATGGTGCCCCAACTATGGATAAATCATGCCCAAATATCGGGTGGTATTCAGCCAAACCCAGGAAACTCTATACCTCTGTAACACTCCGAGGTGGCTCCCAAGAAAGTACCACCTTAATCTTTACTGGATCCACTGCCACTCCAGCCTTCGAGATCACATGTCCTTGAAAGTGAACCTCTAGGATCTAGAACTAGAACTATGAGAGCATACCATAAAGCTAGTGCTCTCAGAGTGTGTCCAGATCTACCAGCAAATGATAGGCGTGCTCCTCTTCAGTAGCCGAGTAGATCAGAATGTCATCGATGAAGACCACTACAAAGAGATCAAGGTATGGCTAAATGATCATTTTCATGAGTCCCATGAACACTTCTAGATCTTTGGTCATGCCTAAGGTCATGGCCAAAAACTCATAATTTCCTTACAGACATCTAAATGTCGTCTTCAACAAATCCTCATCTCACACTATGAGCTAGTGATAGCATGATCTATGGTCTATCATCGAGAACCACTTTTCTCCATTCAGCTGATCAAAGTGGTGTTCAATCCTCTGGAGTGGGTACTTGTTAATCACAGTCCCCTGGTATATGTGTCTATAGTCAACACAATGTCTTATGATCCAATCCATCTTCTTGGGAAAACAATTCGGGCCTCCCAAGGAAAAACACTAGGTCAGATGAACCCCTTCCCCAGTAAGTCCTCTAGTTGTTCTTGCAGCTCAAGAATCTCTATGGGATCCATCTTATACACTGGTGTAGATATCGGTACAATACATGGGTAAAATTCAATGTTAAAATCCACCTCTCTATGAGGAGGTCGTCTTGGAACATAATCAGGGAAGACATTCAAGTACGGGTCCACCACTACAGGATAGATCAGACTCTCCACATCAACTGCTCCAAGGGTAAGGCTAGCCAACTGATGAGTTATCAGCTACAATCTTCTCCTGAAACATCCATCATATTCCACAAAGTCTCCCTTCTCACTAGTGAAGGTAATCCTCATCCCATCATTATGCAAAAACCATACTTTTCACCTAATACATCTGATCTGGGCAGGTAATTTAGATAACGAGTCTATACCCAAGATGACATCGTAAGGCCTCGACGCCACTACTAAGATATGCCCACCGAAGCTTTGGCCTCCTAGAGTAAGCTCACACTACCGACACTAGTTTGTAATCATATAATCCTATCACATAAGAGTCTCTGGCAGTAAGGATCGAGCCAACTACTCCACCTGAATATCTGAGCTCCGAACGAGGGCATTGGAAATAAAAGAATGACTGGAACCTATGTCTATAAGTGCTGCAGCTAAAGTGGAGTAGACACAGATCATAACTCATATCATCTCCATAGTTCCATGGTGATAGGCCTTAGCATCATGGATTTTACCTCGCCCCTATCCACCGGCTCCATGTGGTCAGGGTGGACAACCTCGTGGTGGTGGCGGTAAAACCTCGAATCATCGCCCATTGCTAGTTGCACGACCAGCTCCACTGGCACATCTATCTTCTCCCTGTGGACCTCCTCAGTAGAAAATTTGTCTCTACGTGGTCAATCCATCGACCATCTACTGATCATCCATATGATTTTTCGGACAGTGACGATCCATGTGACCTTACCCACCGCATGTGTAACATTGCCTGCTCCTCGCAAGACTGGCTCTGTCTCTAGTGCCTTGCACAACCAACCCAGAATATTGTGGCCATCTACCTGTATTTTTGGTCCTCTTGGACCTATGTGACATATGTATACTACCAGCTACGTAAGACTCCTCTACGTTATGCTCGGTGGAGATTATCTCTGCTTGTGAGTACTTAGAAGAAAACTTTCCACTAAGAGGGCTCGCTCTAACACCCCCGCCTCCATCGGGATGATGAGAGAAATCATCAAAACCCGGATCTCCCGCATGAGTCCCTACTCGATGGATCATTCCCTAAATAATGGATCCCACACTATATCATTGGAGTAGTGTGAGAGTTCGTTGAACCTCACTGAGTACTGAACCACAATCATGCTTCCCTATTGCGGATGAATAAGCTCATGTATGCGCACTGCACAAACGGTCATTGGGACAAATTCTGCCCGAAATAGGTTCTCAATATCTGCCCAGAGAGGTTTTACCTTGCTTTGAACCTGGAGCATCAAGCCCCACCAACTTCGTACTACTACCTATAGAAGACGGGCGTCAAGGATCACCATGGGATTAGCGGGTGTCCATACCAGTCATAAGACTCTCACCACAACCTCCAGCCCATCCCCAGCCGCATGTGGGTCCTTATCTCCCCTAATCCTGGGTGGCCTCTCGTGATGGAACACATTCAATGCGCTCAAGTGGCATGCATTGTCGGCTTCTGGGGTTATTTGAATCGGTGGCCCAATGTGTAATGGTACCACTGGTTCCTCCACTGGCACCACTGCTGATAAATCGGCCTTGCACCGAGGCCTCGTTGCTTGGTGGGTTGTCATCATGTACTCTTCCTAGAACCCTAGTTGGCTATCTGCGTGGAGACATCCTGAAAAGAAACAGGTGCAACAAGGTCAATATGTTATACCTAGTGAACTGAATCATGAAATCAAAAATAAAACTTTTCAAAACACACATGAAATCAGTGTTTTCTTGCACTAAGTTAGAAATCAGAAGTCAGGGTCTTGGTGAATGTATACATCAGTCGCCGCAGCACATTGGATTCCCTACACTGATAACCACACTCATAACAATTAACACTATTTTTGTTAAAATAATAGAGTCCAATTTTCTATAGTAGATATGACTCCTGTGATACCAATTTGTCAAGACCCATCCCCTAGGGCCCATGTTGTGACTACCCCATGCCCGCCATCCATAGGCCAGGTGCTTTCCACTAGCACCGAAAGGCGTATTTCTTAAAACTGGGATAAAATTGCCTTTATAACATGTAAACTCACACGACTAATAAAAAATTAGGATAAAAACACAAATTGAAAATATATATTAACCAGGGTGTGTACAAAAAGAAAAAGGGTTCCAGAATAGAAGCCCAACTGTAAGTACAAGTAAACTGAAAGTACAAGTACAAATGTAAACAACTCCCATGGACACCTGCCAAGGATCCTACCTGATGGGTTGGTACAGCTCTCGAGAAGGCGTCCATGTGGTATGCCTCATCTAGTGTCCACCTCTGAGCTACCTCCAATCCGGGTACCCCCATCCTCCACCAGCGTTATCTATCGTCTCCACCAAATACAACAAGATGCATGCGTAGCCCGTGTAGGGGTGAGTATAATGATACTCTATAGGCACCCCAATCCCCTCAAAGTTCTCAAAAAATCCATAAAGGATAAACCACAAATCATGAAAACAACTAAAAAAAATACATAGGTATATGCCCATATCTATACCTATGTTATCAGGTATACCGATCACATTAATGATTAAAGCACAAAGGCCCAAATCTTTTAGCCAAGAGCTCAACTGTTCCACGGAGGAAATATTGCCATGAAGGTAACTCCTCCAAGGTAAGTACCACAAAAGAAAAGCCATACTTATGTATATCACAATGGTATCACCACAAAAGTATTTACAACCAAGGTAATTCCACACAAAAGAATACCACAAAGGTAAGACTTAGCTCACACCAGGTTTAACTTAGGTATGGATGTAATGATTTTTAGATGTAACTACTGAATCATCATTTTGTATTAAGAGGCAAACCCACATTATAACATGAATCGTTAAACCCCCATATGATCCTAAATCATCAGACCCACATAGGATCCTCATATAGCAGTCCCACATAGGATACTAGAGTAGGCCCACATGGATTCCTAGAGTATATCCAAGTGGTCTTCTCGGACACAAACCCAAATAGGATCCCAGGTCACAGACCCACAAAGGATCCCTTTCATATTTTACATCCAGCTATAGGATTCATGCACTAAGCTTGATTGATTCTAGGAGGGTCCACTCCTCATGCCACAGGTCAATACTACATCATCCATGAAGTACCATGAAGATGTATCCCAGAGGAATTCCACATAAAAGGGGTCACAACATAGTAGATGGTGCATCAATCAGTCGCCCAGTTTGTGAGTTATTGTCCTTTTAGTCCCAAGGAACTGGTTTGATTCATGTTCTATCCAACCCGTCCATACCCCAAATTTCTCCAAACCTCATGTGTGGTATAAAAAAGGGCCATCTCCATCCAAGGTTTCTGGAACCATAGACGGTTCGTCAAACGGACACCCATAGCTCAAGTTATGGTCGAAAGAGGGGAAAAGGGGAAAAGCTGGTCTGGGACCAGTCCGACCTAGTCGAACTGACCCGGCCGAGGCTGACCCGTTCCGGTTTGGGATGGCCAATCATTCTTGGTCTGGCCCAACCCACTAGGTCCGGCCCAGCCTGCCGGCGTATCCCGTCCAGCTGGGCAGTTTGATTGGTGCCCCGCAATGGGATGCCTGCACTAGGCGGCCCGTGGGCCTATGCTGGCCCGCGGTTGGGTGGCCCCAAGTTGGGGTCTTACCTATCCACCACCCATGTGGGAGGCACCCCTTGGGTTCCCTGGATGGTTGGTCCATTCAGGTTGGGTAGTTGACCAATCAGTGCCACGTTGCGTCTGTTGTTGGCACGCGGGACTCGGCGTCCTACTCGGCTCCCCGGATGGTTGGATGCGCATACCACCCATGCAATGTGGTCCCGCACTGTCCCACCATCGACATCTAGCAGCGAGCCATCCAGCCTCCTTCTCCACTGCGCACTCATCTCATGGCTCCTGCAGGCCCGTCAGTTTGGTCTCGTGCTGCCTCCACCTTCATGCGGCTGACCATGCACAAGCCGCTGCCTTAGCTCCGCTGTGGAAAATGAGACATGGCCCTTCTCTGGAAGCATGGTCGCATTGCCCACAAATTCATGGCTGGCCGAAGTTTCATCCTCTATTACTAACCCCCACTGGTTCCAGTCATCGACATTAACTGTCAGCGACATTCCTCGGGGCACTAGGCGTGCCCCGTTGGCCCGTTCATCATTCCAAAAACTCTCGTGCTCAACTCGAAACATCTCCATCGATTCAAGAACATCAAAAAACAGAATGGTTGTGAAGATGTAGGGCCATGTTCATCTGGCCTGCACCCTCTGCGTTAGAACTGTAAAAAGCAGCATAATTGTTGTTAAATCAAAATCATTGAAAAGAACAAGGTAAGGGATATTGAAAACAACATTCCTTACCTTAATATCTTGTAGGAGGTGTCACGAGATGATTTCGGTGAAGGGGAGGAAAAGATGGACATCTGTTCATCGTTGTTGAAGACGTTCCTCATTGGGGATCCTTCAACGATGTTCTTCGTTGGAGAAAGTGTTCTTCATTGGAGAGATTGTTTCATTACATTTATCCCAATCTCACCATTTCCAACAAATCCCCCAACTAAGAGGTGAAATTCCAAATGAAAAAAAGATAAGTTAATTAATACAGGTAATGTTGGCATATAAATTAATTTGATGTTAGTACAATTAATGGGAAACGAACCCAAGAGTCACATCCCTCATTAAAGAGGGAATTCAAGGCTCAGGATGTCCCCACCACCAAATTCAATTTTTGAGGATTTAATTTCAAAAATAAAATAAAGATATATTTTTTATTTTCTCCCATGAAAATCACCAAAACTAACATTCTCCCTCGACCTAATGCAGTCGAGGTGAAGGTCTCCTTAAGTGAATACCAGAGTTGTGAGGTCAAGGGTGTCCTCGAATTTCCATTATGTGCACCGGTATAAATGTTATAAAAACCCACTCACATGTTTACTGAACATACCCAAAAAAATGTTTAGAATTTCATTCCAGGCACTCCGGGGATCATAATCACGCACCATCAATTTTTTCAAACTCATAATATTCCAATATAATTAAAATAATTACATTGAATTTCCGGGTCTCTACATTCTCCCCACCTTAGGGTTTTGCATCCCTGAAGGCCATATCAAAGAAACTAGAAAAACAAGTGGGGTACTGAGCACAAATCTGAGCCAACAACTCCCATGTGCTCTCTAGGAGGTTCCCGAGATTCCATCATAAACGCACCAAAGGTATTGGTCACCCATGAAGGAATCCCATATGATGATCCTCAATATCCCTTAGAACCTCCAAAAAATTCACCCCATCATTGATGTCCAGATCACCCCAATCGATGATGTTTGAACGATCATGTACATATCTCCTCAGCTGGGATACGTGAAAAATGTCTTGCACCGTTGCAACTGAGGGAGAAGTATTAGGTTGTATGCCACCTCACCAACACTAATGAGGACCTTCAAGTTTCTAATGAACCTCAGAGATAACTTACCACCCCAATCAAATATCCTTAAACCTCATTAGGGTGAGACCCATAGAAAGATGTATAAACCATCCGCGAAGTCTAGAGGTATCTGTATTCTGTGGGAATAAGACTTCTTTCCTCCTCTATGAAGTATTCATCCTCTCCGAAATGATCTACACCATCTCTATGGTATCCCATACCATATCAAGTCCCATGAGCGCTGACTCCCCTATGTCAGTCCATCACAAAGGAGATCGAAAAGGTCGTCTGTACTAAGCCTTGAATGGTTCCATCCAAATGGGGATGTGATAGTTGTTGTTGTATGAAAAATCCACCAAGGGAAAGTGATCCAACCTAATATGACTGAAGTCAAGGATGCAAGAACACAAAATTTCCTTGAGTGTCTGAATATTCCACTCAATCTGGACATCCTTCTGAGGATGGAAGGTGATTCTCAGACAAAGCTGCATCCCGAAAGCCTCATGAAACCCCTTCTATATCCAGGAAGTGAAACTTGCATCATGATTGGAGACAATCGTAGAGGGTACTCAATGTAACTGCACAATCACATGCACATAGAGGCTTCCCAAGCTCTCTACTGAAGCCTACACTCTAATCGGTTGGAAGTGGGCCTACATAGTGAGTCATTCGACGATCACCCTGATAAAGTCATGACCCCTAGACGTACATGGACGTATAATCATGAAGTCCATGGATATATGTTCCCACTTCCACTCTGGGTCCTCTAATGTATGAACAATGCCTACTGTTACCTGATGTTCCTAATTCACTTGCTGACAAGTGAGGCACCGAAAGACAAACTCTCATACTACTTTCTTTATTCCCGACCACCATTGCTATCATCAGAGGTCATGATACTTCTTATCCATTCCTGGATGTACCTCTAGAGGGATGTGTGGAAATCCCTCAGCACTTCCTCCCAAAGCGAAACTTGTTCCATGGTACATCCTCTGAAATGGATGTTGTGCTCCCCAGATTTTGAAAATCCATCAGGTTCTGATCATGTGGATATCTGAGCACGTCGAGCCTCGCAGTCAATGTCCTAACGATGTGCCTCGCTGAATCGCTGAAGGAGTGGGGAAATAACTGAAATAGACTGAATAAAAGCAGCTCGATCTTGATCCAAAAGGATATATGGACAACCACTATCTACCCTGTCGCCTCACCTAGAAGCTATATACCAGATCTACAGTTGAGTGAATATGCTACAACGTTCCCCTTCATAGGAGTATAGAAAATCATGAAGTCATAGTCTTGGAATAATTCATGCCAAAGTCATTGTCTCGGGTTCATGTCATAATGAGAGAAGAGATACCTAAGACTATGGTGATTAGATTAGATCTTACAACTCTCATCCATCAGATTTTGTCGCCGCATATTCATAGCGAAGACCACTATTGCTAACTCCAGGTCTTGGGTAGCATAGTTCTGCTCATTTTGTCTCAGATGTCGAGAACCATATGCGATAACTGCTCACTTCTGCATTAGGAACCATCTGAGCCCGGTCCCTGATGCATCACAGTATACTACGTACCCAACACCCTCCTCATGATTCGACAAGATAGTGGCCCTAGTCATCCTCTACCTCAGCTCCTTAAAAATCCATTGGCATCTCTCCGACCACACAAAGGGTTGCCCCTTCTTCGCTAATGATGATAAAGGTGCCACAATATTGGAGAGATCTGGGAAAAATATTCAGTAGTATCCGGCCAATCCCATGAAACTCTATACCTCTGTCACACTAATAGGTGGATCCTAAGAAAGTAACATATCAATCTTTACTGCATCAACTGCAACTCTAGCCTTCGATATGACATGTCCCAGAAAGTGACCATCTCAGATCCAGAACTGGCACTTTGAGCGCTTAATATAAAGATGTTACTATGGGAGTGTGTCTAGAACAACCTATAAATGATAGGCATGCTCCTCCTCAGTAGCTGAGTAGATCAAAATTTCATTGATGAAGACTACTAAAAAGCGATAAAGGTATGGATGAAAGATCATGTCCATGAGTCCCATGAAAACAGATGGAGCATTGGTCATGTCAAACCACATGACCAAAAACTCATAATGGTCATACCGACATCTGAATGTCATCTTCTGCACATCCTCATCTCATACACTAAGCTGTTGATAGCTTGATCTAAGGTCTATCTTTCGAACCATCGTACTCCCTTCAGCAGATGAAAGTGGTCGTCAATCCTTGGGAGCGGGTACATGTTCTTCATGGACACCTGGTTCTAGAGCCGATAGTCAACACCAAGTCTCATGCACTCATCCGCCTTCTTGTCAAAAAAAATCAGGGCTGCCAAAGGAGAAACACTAGGCTGAATGAACCCCTTCCCTTGTAAGTCATCCAGCTGTACCCACATCTCTTGAAGCTCCACAAGAGCCATCTGATATGCTAGTGTAGATATCAGTGTCATCATGGGGTACATATCAATGGAAAATTCCACCTCTATGCAAGGAAGTAGACCTAGAACATCATCTGGGAAGACATCTGCATACTGGTCCACCACTACCAGATATCTTGCACTCTCCACAGAAACCGCTCTAAGGGTAAGGCGAGCCAATTGATGAGTGAGAGGTGGAACCCTCCTCTGGGTAATTCAATCTTGTAAGGAAAAGGCTCCCTTCTCACCTATGATGGTAAACCTAGTCTCATTAGTGCGGACACACTGCACATTGCACCTAATACAGTCAATTTGGGCATAAACTATAGATAACCAATCTATACCCAAGATGACGTCGTAAGGCATCGACGCCACTACTATGAGATCCCAACCAAAAATCTCACCTCTTAGAGTATGCTCACACTATCGACACCAATGTATAATGGTCGAATCCTATCCCGTAGGAGTCTCAAGTCATAAGGATCGAGCCAACGGTTCCACTAGAATCTCTGAGCTCTGAACGAGGGTAGTGGAAATAAAAGAATAACCAGAACCTATTTCTATAAGAAATACAGTTAAGGTGGAGTAGAAATAGATCGTACCTCATATCATCTCTGTATCACCATATTTGTAGGCCTATGTGGCCTGGAGCTGAGCTCGCCCCTGTCCACCTACTCCCTATGGTCGGGGTGGACCACCTGCTGGTGGAGGTGGTAACACCTCAAATTGTTTCCCATCGCCAGCTGAACGACCAGCTCCTCTTCCACGTCGGCCTACATTCTACAGACCTCCTCAGTCAAACCTCTGTCTCTACCTGAGAGGTCCTTTGACCGTCTTCTGATCAACCGTATATTAGTTTAGGTAATCATGAGTCATGTGACCCTACCTACTGTGTGCATAACACTACATTCTCTACGCATGATTGGCTCTGTCTCAGGTTCCCCAGACAACCAATAATGAATCCTGCGGTCATCCACCTGTGGGGCTAGTCCTCCTCGACCTCTATGACATCATTCTATAGCCAGTTGTATAAGCATCTGCTACATGACTCCCGATGGTGGGTCTCACAGATATTGACTACTCTGGAAGAAAAATCTCCACTACGAGGTCTCACTCTAACACCCATTCCTGTATCGGGATGCTGAGAGAAATCATTGAATCCCTGATCTCCTACCTGACTACCTACTATAAGGTTGGGGCCCTGAAGATTGGGTCCCAAACCAAATTAATGGTTAAGTGTGAGAGGTCGGTGAACCTCGCTGAGTACTGAGACACAGTCATGCTACCCTACTCCAGATGAAGAAGCTCCTGTATGCACGCTGCACAAAGGGTCGCAGGGAAAAACTCTACCCGAAACAAGTTCTCAGTGACTGCCCTAGAGAAGTGTCCTCTCATCATGAACATGGAGCATCAAGCCCCACCATATTCCTGTTGCTTCCTATAGATGACTAGTGGAAAGGATCACCATGAGATCAGATGGTGTCCCTACTAGTTGGAAGACACTCACCACATCCTCCATCCAATCCTCAACTCCCTGTGGGTCCATCTCACCCCTGAACCTAGGTGGACTCCGGCACTGGAACTCGTGCAATGCGATCAACCGGCATGCACTCTCTACAGCTGGGGCTGGTGACATCAGTGGCCCAACAGGAAATGGTACCTCTGGGGCCTCTATTGATAAAGTCCCTTTCATCGAGGCCTAGTCGCTCGGTGGGTTGTCGTTACGTACTCTTCTTGGAACCCTAGATGGCTATCTGTGTGGAGGCATCCTGAAAAGAAAATAGTTCACGACAGTCAATATGTTATACCTAGTGAGCTTAATAAATAAATCACAATGAAAACTTATAAAAACACACACGCAATCACTGTTTTTGTGCACTACGTCAGAAATTATAAGTCAGGGTCCTTGAGTATGGATATGTTGGTCAACACACCAACATTGGATTCCCTAAACTGATACCACACACATAACATTTAACACTATTTCCGTTAAAATATAAGCGTCCAATGTTCTATGGTAGAACCAACTCCTCTGATTCCAAATTTTCACTACCCGTCCCTCAGGGCCTATGTCGTGACTACACCAGGCCCATCTTCCATACGCTCGGGGATGTCGACTAGCACTGAAAGGTGTATTCCATAAAACTAAGAAGACATAGCCTTTATAACCTATAAACTCACACTAATAAGAACAAAATAGGATAAAAAAAACAAGTTGAAACTATATAGAAACCAGGTTGTGTACAGATAGAAAAATGGGGACAAAATACTAGCCCGAATCTAAAGTATATGTAATCTGAAAGAACAAGTAAAACTATAAATATCTCTAGTGAACACTCGCGAATGATCCTATAAAAATGGTAGGTACTACTCTCCAATAGTCATCCCTATGGTAAGCCACGTCTAGTGTACACCTCCGAGCTACCTCCAGTCCAGGTACCCTCATCCTCCGTCAGCGTCGTCCATCATCTCCACCAATCACTGCATGGTTCAGACATAGCCCGTGCAAGGGTGAGTACAACGATACATAGTCGGGACCCTGAGTCCCTCAATGGTCTCAAAAAATCCACAAAGGATAAATAAAAAAGCATGAAAGAAGCTATCAATCCTACAATGGTATATGCCCATACATACACCAATGTTATAAAGTATACCCATCTCATTCATGAGGAAAACACATAGCTCAACACTTTTACCCAAGAGATTATGTAATCCATGGAGGAATGATTGCCATGAAGGTAACACCTCAAAGATAAGTACCAAAAAGGAAAATACACATAGAAGTATACCACAAATGTACCACCACAAATGTATGTACCACAACGGTAATGCCAAACAGAAGAATACCACAAAGGTACAACATAGCTCACACTAAGTTCCTAAATCAACAGACCCATGTAGGATCCATGTACATCAGAACCATGAAGGATCCTTGAGTAGTCCCATGTGGATTCATAGAGTGGATCCAAGCGGGATCTTCGAAAATAGACCCACGTAGGATACCAAGGTACAAACCCACATTGGATCCCTTTCTCATGTTACAACAAGAAAAAAGATTCCCGCACTATGCTTTCCTGATTCTGGTAGTGTCCTCTATTCAATCCATAGGTCGATACTAAAACTAACATGATGTTCCAGGAAGAAGTATCCAAAAGGACCTCCACATAAAAGAGGTCACAACTTAACATACGATGCGTCAACCGAATGCCTGATCTGTAAGTTATTGGCCATTGAGTTCCAGGGGCACGATTGGATTCGTTTTCGATACAACCCTTCCATACCACAAAATTATCCAAAACTCAACTGGGGTACACCAAAAGGTCCGTCTCGATCAAAGGTTTTCGTCGCCGCAGATTGTTCATCAAACAGATGCCCATAGCTCATGTTATAGATGGAAGAGTGGAAAAGGGTTGAAGCTAGTCCGGGTATAGTCCGACCAAGTTGGACCGACCCAGGCCTACCCGATCCCATTCAGGTGGACCTGGCCTACTAGTTCCAGCCCCACCCGCGGTGCAGCCTACTGGGCAGCCTAGGATGGGCACCCTACGGGCCTGTGCTGGCCTGCAGCTGGGTGGGCCTGCGGTGGGTTCCACTCGAGCAGCCACCCAAGGGGTAGGCTCCCCTTGGGTACCCTGAATGGCTGGGGTATTTTGGTTCGTTAGACAACCGGTCGGTGACACATGGCGCCTGTAGCAGGCACGCCTGACCCGTGTTCCCGCTCGGCTCCCCGGGAGGCCAGACAACCAACCCACCCACACGACGCGGTCATGCACCACACCAACTTTGGTGGCTAGCAGCGAGCTGGAAACCCACCTTCACCGCTACAGCCTCGTGTCATGGCTCCTAGACACCCGATGGTACGATTGAGTACTGCTGCACCCTTCATGCGGCTGACCTTGCACCGACCACAATCCAAGGTCTGTAGCGGCTTATAGGCCATGACCCTTCTATGGAAGCACAGTCGCGCCACCGAAATTGTTATGGCACCCCAGAGTGCCAACCGGCATTCCCAAACCACACTGCTGCCAGTCACTGGCACAGGTTGCCGGTCACCAGCACAGGTTCCCGGTGATGTTCCTTCGGTAACCAGGCCCACCCCGGTGGCTCGTTCTTCATTCCGAAAACTCCCACCCTTGACTCATAAAATCGCCCTTGATTCAAGACTGTCATATACTAGAAAGGTTGTGGAGAAGTTGGGCAGTGTTCATTTGGCTCGCACCCTCTATGTTAGACTGGCAGCAAGCGGCATAATTGTTCTTAAATCTAGAAGATTGATAAGAACAGGGTATGGGGTATTAAAAGTAACACTCCCTAACTCTATTTTTAGTTGGATGTGTCACTAGATGAAGTTGGTGATGGAAAGGAAAATACGGACGTTAGTTATTCATTATTGAAGACATTCCTTGTTGGGGATCCTTCAACGAAGTTCTACATTGTAGAAAGTGTTATTAATTAGAGAGATTGTTTCTTCCCAATTCTCCCAATCTCTCATTTTCCAAAAAATTCCCTAACCAAGAGGTGAAATTCCAAATAAAAAAAAGTTATGTTAATTAGTACAAATAATGTTTGAACATTAATTAATTTGAAGTTGGCATGATTAATGGGAAAAGTGTAACACCCCGACCCTCGAAGACCAGATTCGGTGCATTATTTTAATACATTGGCATGATTATAAGGAATCAATTCCTGAAATACTGATCAGTTTAGCAGTCTTTGAAAATAGATTACATACATGAATGTTATATTAAACTTTCTATCATACAACACACAAAAAATTCTTTGATAAGGCCATTGTTCCATTATCTTAACTCTGCATCTCAAACATAAATAACTTCTTGGGATCCTAGGAAAATAAAATATATAAAGTTGTGAGCTCAGATGTCAGTAAGGATAACAATGTAGTGGAATCTATCATAAATAAGCATAAATATTAAAGGAGATGTATAAAACTATGACAAAATCCTTTTAAACATGAAGTTCAGTATAATATGGAAAAGATACAATAAAAACAATTCCATTTACATACTCACATGGATATTCTACTTGTTAGATAATCACATGCAATATCAATAGCCAATTCCATAGTGATGGAATCCATAATTCGAGACTTCATAACCATGTAGTCAAGGACTTGTGCCCAAACTAAAAATAATATTTTTTCAAGGCCTTGTTCCAAGCCACTATTCTGTCTCAAGAGACCAACTGATGCACCGAGGAGCTATAGTGGGATCCACCCGTCACTTACTAAGTACAATTCATTCCTCATATGAAAAGGTATAAACATAACATAATTATTCATATTAAAACTCGCAAATGAAATGTTTACACTTTACCTATAAACCATGAATGGTATAAAAATAACACATCTATAGTCAATCATATCAAAAAACCATCAATAAAATATGTAATATTTGTATCATAATAGATTAACTTCAAACTTGTTTAAAATCCCTTAAAGTATTTTGACATAGATGAAAATAATTGGTAAAACTCTTTTAGAGAAATATCCCCTTTTCATGAAAAAATTTAAAAGTCGCACAACTTAGAAAGGAATACATTAAATGAAATTTTTTAATCAAAGTGTCCAATACCAATTTGAAACTTTTGAAAGTAATTAACATTTTAAAATATTCATGTCTATTTAAATAAATCTTTAAGACCATTTTGAAAACATTGACATTAATGAGAATGGTTGAGAACAATAAATCTTTAAAAAAAATTAAATGATGTTTTTGTTAAAAGTCCCTTAAAATGAATCCCATTGAAAACTATTTTTTGAAACTTGAACATGGATAATAAAAATGTCCTTGTATATACTTACATAAAAACAACCTTGGATAATAAATAGATTTTGAAATTATCCCTCACCTAGTACTTTTCCTTGGCCGAGGGTAGGTTAAGCTCCTGCATAATGGTGAAATAATTTTTAACAAATTATACAAGAATTATATACTTTAATATGAAATCATATATGATCTTTTTTTCATTGCTTTGTTTATAATATTTTAGTATTATCATCGTTTTGGGTGTTAAATAGTTTGTTTTCCTTTATATGCTATGTTACGTAAGTAATGACTATTATGGATATGATGTATTTTATTCATATTCTGAATTATATTAAGTCTTTAAACAATATTTTTAATCATCTAATGAAAATTAGTCTTGAATGGATACGATAGGGAATGAATCTCTTTGTGTTCATGGAGATGGTAATCCGTACGTACGCATGAGCGATAATATCATTCTTTTAATATTAAAATAATATATAATTGGATGGTATATAATATATATAGAATAATTATAATATTATATATATATATATTATTTACATCAATTACACATCATTATTATACCAAACCAAAAAATAATGTATTGAATAATAATTACTCCACAACATAGAGATGGTAAGTCGTACGTACGCACGTATGGTGACATGTCATTAAAAGGATGGATAGAAAAATTAATATGGTTGTACCATATTTATAATAACATAAAAGTATATAGAATATACCAGAGTTATTATTTTATATTGGAAATAACAAAGAAAAAGGCAGTGGAAAAAGAAAGGAACTTGAAAGGGGTGATGAAATAGTAACCTCTTCATCATGTTCATCCTTTTGATTTGATCCAAAGGGCTCATTAGGTTGGATTTCTAACTAATGGAAGGCCTCTAGAATGAAGGGAGGACATTTGAGAGGGAATTTTGGTTGGGTTTGGCCGTGAAAAATGGCTTTGAACTTTTGAATTATAGAGAAGGTGGAGTACCCTTTCTTAAGAGGGGTGAGGGGAACTTTAGGAAAAGCTAGAAATATTATTTTTCAACAAAATAATTTTCGGTTTCTAATGGCTGTAAAATAAATTATATAATGTATAAGGTGGGGATGGGTCTAAAACCACATATCCAATAGTTTTTAGGCAAGTTTATGTCACCATATTATACAGATATAATCATATTATAAAATGACTCAAATGAATTACATTGAACTTATATTGGTATTATGTATCTATTTTTACCTAAAATAAATTTAAATAATTTAAATAATTATGTAAATAAAAATTTGGTTTTAAACAATAACTCTTTGATTTTCACTACTTATCAAAAATTGAATGTTTTCAAGAAAAATACCAAAAATTCACCCTAAGCGAATTTTGATATTCGAAATTCAAAAATGAAGTCTATTTTACCAAATTAAAAATAATATAAGTTTCATTTATTAATTTAAAATCAATTCCCGTTTTCAAAACCAAAAGGTGTATTTTTAAGAAAGAATAACTATCAAAATATTGACACTTGTTTATGCCCAATTTCAAAGTGAAATTACATACAATGAAAATAATTGAATTAAATGGTAAAAATATAATCAATTTATACTTCCAAACCATTAAAATGTATAATTTAACACTGTAAATTATTTTGATTAAAAAAGTTGTTTTCAGTTAAAATATATTATTTTCCACTATTCACCCAAATATGAAAGTTATCAGAAAAACACAAAAAATTTATTGAACCTAAATTCTTATTTCCTTATTCTAAAGAAAAATTTTATTTGTTTAATTGAATAAATAAAAGATTCAAATATTGGATTTGATAAGGGTTCACCAATTATAGACGATAAAAGTGTGTTTTTAAAAAAATACATCTTTCATTTGAAAAAAATTAATTTTTTATTAAATTATCTCTAAGAAACTCATAATATGGACTAAAAAATTATAAGGATTATATAATGTTCAAAATACAATTAATACTATTCAGAAACTCTTTTGAATGGCTGGTTTGGTATGCCATGGTGCACTTGAACTCGGTGTTACATGTAGTGCATGTTATTGAATTACATTGAAGAAATAAGATACTATGAAATCTTGGGGTGTTACATTCCTCCCTTATTCAATAAATTGTGTCCGTGTAATTTGAAATTGTTCTTCGAAAATAAAAGTTTGAAAATAGAATATTCCTTTGTGAGAAAACCCATATCGGAAATTGGGTTAATAAAATTTAGTTTTAATAAGAGTAAAAGGGAAATGAAAGGATCACCACAAAGTTATGATATTGATTAGGAGAAAATTTGTGGTAAATAGAGACACATAATTGGATAAAAAGTGTAAATATTTATAGAGAGTGAGTGAGGTCATCGATCACAAACACATTTAAAATTTAGGGCCTCGAATCCATCAATCAATGATGATTTAAAATACCATCGGTTCAATAAAACATAAGTACTAGGATAACAAATTTTTTGTTTTAAGATCCCTTCACTAAAGTTGAATAATTAATTTCTTCATATATTAAGAGAAGAAGAAAAATATATACTTGACAAGTAGAGTTTTATCGTTTAACTAATATCTATAAAAAACTCATCATTCACTCTAAAAGACAATAGAACTAAAAATATATTCTACTTATCATATTCATATAGGTTTCCAAAAAAATGAATTTATAATTCTTCTATCATACCTATTAAAAAAACTACATTATTCAATCGAGAACATCATGTGGGCTAGCGGTAAGTGATACACCCTTGTCGCCCTTCGGTTGCATGTTCAAGTCTCACGGCCTTACCGGATGCGACCAGTTTCCGCCCAACCTACGGGTTGTCTTTTTTATGGCAATCCAAAACTAATCTCACACTATACATATCCAAAATACTTCATTCCATACTCACAGTCCAAAATTTATAAGGAAGGTAAAAACAATGAAGATCTTTTTTTCCACATAATAACATGGGAAGAACTTCATAATGTATTCTTTTAAAACACTGTAACATCCTGAATTACTATAAAACCTTATATATTACATTCATACTCCCATATTCCTTATAGAAAACGGAATATACTCCTTCTATAAAGAAATGATGTAAACTCCAACAATGATGGAATATACAATTCATTAATCAGTTTCAAGGTAGTCCAGAATATCAAATATAATTTAACCAAATCAATCATGTATTATTCAAAAATCACTACTTCATTATCAGAACCATATTATGGTTTATATTTATCTCAACTATATATTTTCAAAAAATTTATCCAGCTATTAAGACACTTTTCTTGCTTCCACACAATCTGAAGTCCTTAATGAAATAGTACAGTAGTACAATTCTTATATACACTATAATTCTTATAACATGTAAATCATTAATACAATACTCAAATGACACAATACTTGAACAACAATGTAAGAAATCTATTCAATCCTCTACATCCTCAGTGGAATCATAACTTTATTATTATCCAATAGTAGCATTTGGGGTATACTCTAATGATTTAGACATTGATTCACATAGTGTCCCAACTCCTTTATTATGAAGCATTATACATTTGATACTTTTTTCTTACCCATGAAATCAAATACTTGGTGTCCTTTTTCTTCAGAATTATAACAAACTCTCATTCCCTTCATGAATTAACCAAGGTTTTTATTTCCAGAGTTATCACATATGGGAAAATCCTTCATTTCCCTCTTCCCTTAATCCATATTTTTCTCTTCCATCCTTTTATACTCTTTCTTTATATCAAAGCCATAGGACTCAGATAATTCATTACTTATCGTACTGACACATGATACTATTTCTTCATATGTTGAGATTATATGGGATACTATTTCCCTTCTAAATGATGTCTTAATACCATGAATGATATTATCCTTCTTACTCTTTGGATCATACATATTGCGGGAGTTCACATTCATTCTAAAGGGAGCCATTTCTATACAATGGAATACACTAGGTCGGTTTTTGAATTGCAATGAAAAATTACAAAATTTTAAAATACCAAACTTAAATTGAACAGTTTATGGATATAATCAATAATCATAAATTTTTTTTTGAGGATTTATATACTCATAAATACTTCATAATGATTTCTAACGAAAATGAGAATTATCCTAACCATATCTCCCGGGAGTGTCATAACCAAGAGTGCAACAAACACCATTTTCGTGCACCAGTTCCCGTTCAAGTCTAGCTCAAAGTGGTGTTTTTGGGTTTTACCCCTAGGTACATATGTGCCAGGGCTGCCTCTACCTGCTCGTATCCAGACAAGGATTTATTTTTGAGGAAAACTCATAAAATCTCTACATTACCAAAATTCTAGGATGTTCTTCAATACTAATCCTCAAAGTCTGTCTTAGGGTAATTTTCTCTAATCAGAGTTTATATAAATCTTATTTCCAATGTTATTTCTTAAATTCTTATGATACCAACTGTAATGCCCCTTTACCCATAAGCCCAGAGTCGGTGCATTATTTTAATACATTGGCATGATTACAGGGAATCATGTCCTGAAAGACCGATCAGTTTAGGAGTATATGAATATAGATTTCATATATGAACGTTACGTTACACTTACTAACATATAAAAAACAAAAATCCTTTGACAATGACATTGTTCCCTTAGCTTAACCCTGCATGTCAAATAAAAAACACTTGGGAAAATAAAACATAGAATGTGGTGAGCTTAGATGCTTAGTAAGAATAACAATATAGCGGAAGCTTTCATAAATAATCATAAACGTTAAAGGAAATGTATAAAACTAAGAAAAAATCCTTTTAAACATGAACTTTAGCATAATATAGAAAATATAAAATCAATATAATGCCACTTACTTACTCACATGGATATTCTACTAGTCGAATAATCACATGCAATATCAATAGCCACATTCATAATGATGGAATGCATAATTCCAGACTTCATACCCACATAGTGAAGGCCTTATTCCAAGACTAAAAATAAGATTTTGTCAAGTCCTTGTGCGAAGACACTACTTTGTATCATGAGACCTACTGATGCATCGAGGAACTATAGCGGGCTCCACCCATCACTTACTACGTCCAATGCATTCCTCATATGAAAAGACTTAAACATAACATAAACATTCATATTAAAACTGTCATAAAAAATGTCAATACTTTATCCATAAACCATGAATGGTATAAAATTAACACATCCATAGTAAAAAATAACACAAAACCATCAATACAATTTGTAAGATTTGTATCATAATAAATCAACTTCAAACCTGTTCAAAATCCATTAATGGATTTTGACATAAAATAAAATTATTTGTAAAAATCATTGAGAGAAATATCCCTTTTTCATGTAAAAATTTAAAAGTAACTAATTTAGAAAGAAATACATTTTAAGACATTTTTTAATCAAAGTTTCTCGTATTAATTTTGAACTTTTGAACATAATTAACATTTTAAAACATTCATGTCCATTTAAATAAATCCATAAAACTGTTTTAAAAATATGGACATTAATGAGAATGGTTTTGAAGAATAAAAATTTAAAACATTTAAAATGAAATTTAGTAAAATTAACACTAAAAATAATCACATTGAAATCTATTTTATGAAACATGGACATGGACAATAAATATGTCCCTGTAGATACTGACGTGAAAAGAACCTTGGATAATAAAGAGATTGTGAAAATAACCATTACCTTGTACTTTTACTTGGTCAAGGGTAGGTTATACTCTTGTATAATGGTGAGATAATTGTTATTAAATTATAAAAGAATCATATACATTAATATGATATCATATATTATCTTTTATCATTGCTTTGTTGACAATATATTAGTATTATCCTTGTTTCGGGTGTTAACTAGTTCGTTTTCCTTTATATGTTTTGTTATGTATTTAATGTTTTTTATGGATAGGATGTATATTATTGATATTCAGAATGATATTAAGTCCTTAAAAATTATTTTTAATAATATAATGAAAATTAGTCTTGAATGGATATGATAGGGAATGAATATCATCGTGTTAGTGGAGACTGTAATCCGTATGTACGCACGAGAAAAAATATCATTATTTTGATATTAAAATAATATATAATTGGATGGTATATCATATATAAATAATCATTTTAATGTTATATTTATTATTTATATCAATTACACATCATTATTATACCCATCCGAATAATAATGTATTGAATAACAATTACACCACAACATGGAGACGGTATGTCGTACGGACACAGGTATGGTGACATGTAATTTAAAGGATAGATAGAATGACAAATATGGTTGTACCATATTTATAATAACATCAATGTATATAGAATATATTCGACTTATTATTTTAGAATGGAAAAAACAACTAAAGAGGAAGTGGAAGAAGAATGGAACTTTAATGGGGTGATGGAATATTTACATCTTCTTCAGGTTCTTCCTTTAGAATTGATCAAAATAGAGCTTATGATGGATTTATAACTAAATCAAGGCCACTAGGATGAAGGGAGGATAGTTTAGAGGTTATTTGGGTAGGTTTTGGTAGAGCCAAATGGCTTTTAATATTTTAATTATAGAGAAGGGGGAGTTCCCTTTTTATAAGAGGGGTGAGGGGAACCTTAGAAAATTCTCGAAATATTATTTTATAATAAAATTATTTTCGCTTTATAATGGCTTGAAAATGAATTATTTATTGGATAAGGTAGGTATGGGTTGAAAAACACTAAAAAATAGGTTTTAGACAGGTTTGGGTCACAATATTAACCTTAACATTTATATTTAACTATTAGTTAAATTGTTTGACATTTACCATGTCTCTTTGTATTTGTATATTATATGGTTGATAAACTTACAATAAAATGTAAATAGAACCCCAATTGGTTCATTAATGTCATATATATTATTGTATAAGACTTGTTTCTATCCCATATATTTTTAAGACTATTATATTAATTAATAATATAATATTTGTTTGAAAAACTATTTTATGTCAATTTTGACACTCTTTGGAATTTGTTTTTTTAAATAATAAGTGTATGATTACTTCAAAAAAAATTATTTAATCAACCCTAAAATGTCATATTAACCTATAAAATTAGTTTAATTAATCAAAATTCAAAAATTACATTTATTTGGGTATTTATAATATCAATTATTTTAATCTATTATTAATAAAGTAATTACTGCATCATCTTTGTTTCATTAATAAATTTAATTATTTAATGTACAAAAATTATAAATAAAATAAAAATATGTAGGAAATACATTTATCTTTCTAATGAATATGTATAGTTGAATTTATCATATGTATAACCCTATATTAAAAAAATATTTATGAAAACTTGAATTTAACACTTTTAAAACTTTTTTAAATTAAATAATAATAAATGTCTTCATCTAATCCAAGTGGACCAAAAGGATCATATTTTATTCCTAAGGTTTTTTTTTTGAATTACACTTATCTAATAGAATTAGGATATTTTTTAGGGTAACAATAATATCATTGTTTCCCTTAATTAGCCTACTTACTTTTAATCGTGGTAAATAATAATAAAAAGATATTATTCATAAAATATTATTTTTAACTTATTGAACAACATTTTACATACTGATATCAACTATTTCTATCAGAATTTTTTAAATTCAATTCACAGAAGTGTTAAAATTATGTTTTATGTAAATTTGCAAATGCTCTTAGAAGGTGGGTAAAAGACGGTAAAAGTTCTATAAAATTTTTATATAACTAATCTTTTTATAAAATGAACCCAATTAATTAAATTGAACTTATATAGGTATTATGTATCTATTTTTAAATAAAATAAATTGAAACAAAATAAATTAAAATTTAACATAAAATTTCGTTTTAAACAATAACTCAGTGTTTTTCACTATTTATCAAAAATTGAATGTTTTCAGAAAAATACCAAAAATTCACCCTAAGCTAGTTTTGATATTAATAATCCCAAAATAAAGCTTATTTTACCAAATTCAAAATATAGAATTTTCATTTGTTAATTTAAAATTAATTTCTGTTTTCAAATAAAAAAGTTGTATTTTTAATAAATAATTACTATCAAAAGATTGACACTTGTTTATGTCCAATGTCAAAGTGAAATTACATAAAATGACCAGAATTGGATTAAATGGTAAAAATATAATCTATTTATAATTCCAATCCATTAAAATTTATAATTTAATGCTATAAATTATTTTGTTTTAAAAGTTGTTTTCAGTTAAAATATAGTACTTTTCACTATTCACCCAAATATGGAAGTTATCAGGAAAAAACTAAAAATTTATTGAAACAAAATTCTTATGTCCCGATTCTAAAGAAGATGTTTATTTTGTAAAATTGAATATATAAAAGTTTAAAATATTGGATTTAAAAAGGGTTCACCCTTAAAAGGCGGTAAAAGTGTATTTTTTTGAAAAATACTTCTTTTATCTGAAAAAATGAATTTTTCTGTACATTATGTCTATGAAACTCAATATATGGATTCAAAAATTATAAGGATTATATAAAGTTAAAAATTCAGTAAATATTATTCATAACCTCTTTTTAATGGCGGGTTTTCTATGTTGTGGTGGGCTTGAAGTCGGTGTTGTGTGTAGTGCATGTTATTGAATTACATTGAATAAATAACGTACTATGAAATCTTTGAGTCTTACAAAAAGAACACAAGATACACCTACATCATTAAAGAGGGAGTTCATGGCTCAGGTGGTCCCCACAACCAAATTAAATTTTAGAGGATTGAATTTCAAAAATAAAATAATGTTATTTTATTTTATTTTCACCCATGAAAAGCATAAAAACGAACTTTCACCCTCATCCTACTATGGTCGAGCTGATGGTCTCCTTATGAAAATACTGGAATTGAAAGCTAAATGGAGTCCTAAGAATTTAATTCTGAGCACCAGTTCAAAAGTTACAAAAAACCACTCGAAGGTTTACTGAACATACCCAAAAAAATGTTTAGATATACATTCTGGGAACTTCGGGCTGAGGAATTTTGCACCGTCAATTTTAGAGGACTTTTAATATTACCATATAATTAAAAAAATTATATAGAATTTCTGGTTTTTTACATTATTGATATGAATGTAATAATTAATGATGAAATTAATTTTTTTGTGGGAAACATATATCCGTTATGGACATTTCAACATTGAATGTGATCGTACTAATTATCAAAAACATTATTCATGAATGGTAATTAGTTATTTATATGATCCAATATTTATATTTAATGTTTTATATCTTTTAAAAATAATATTTTGTTTTTTATCGAAATAAAATCCAAAAATGTAAGCAATATGTTATTATGAATGGATTCAGGACTATGGTTTGGGGGACCTCATAGGGAACTAACAAAATTAAAACTATATATCTACAAAAATATGGTCCACTATTCCAATCATTACTGAATGTATTATAGGAATCATCTATAGAATCATATATAGGGGACAAGTTGTTATTTTATGTGAAAATGAACGAATTTTATAATTAAAATCATGTTTTAATTGTTAATATAGTTCCACAAAATCTTTTATATCATATATGTTTGTAAATAAAATTGACTCACTTCTAGATATGTTATTTATAAAATATAAATTTGAAAACTGAGTGGGGTATTATTTATAAAAAAAATCTTCCCATTAAAATTACAATATAAGGATGGATATTAAATTTAAATCTAAATGTATTACCCATTATGAAATTTGATATATTTTTCTGGATGAATTTACTTACAATTATCAATATCAACATCACTATAAGTATCATTATTTTATTATTTTTCAAGTGTTTATTAAATTATTATTTATATTTGGGGAATATCATCTCATCAATCATACCAATAACCACCCTTATTATTACTCATAGAGAGGTCATTAGAAATAATGATGAAATTAATTTAGATTAGGTACATGAAATTATTAAATAAAGATATTTACACATCAAATAATATAAAAATTATTAAATTATTATTTTTTCTAAATATTTAATATTTTCATAAATGTTTTTGCTATTTTATAAGATAATATAATTTTTTTGAAATAATATAATTATATATATTTCAATGTGATTTATATCAACCCACCAATAAAAAAAGAATAAAACAATTTTTTTCAGGAACCACCCATATATATATATATTAAAACATAACCCATCATTTGTTAGGTTGTAACCCTATTCACTTACCCCCCCCCCCCCCAATTATTGTCTCCATGTGACACTAACCCACAACCATCTAGCTATCACTCTACACTAATATGGAACAGACTCATAGTCACACACCTAAAGGATCTCCCTCCAAGATTATACAATTCAAACTCCCACACGCATATACCCACAATCCTACATAATCTCCCTCCATGTACCTCATATAGAAGGCAATTAGTATCAATCCACAAATACACTGCTTCCCAATAGTGGCATCCCATTCCCCTTAATAACATAATTTCCCACCCTTATATCATTTTTTAATTTTTTAATAATATTATAATCATGTTTCAATAATGAGTTTCACATAAATTACATTTTTCAATAATTTTAAGGGGGTAATATATTTGTTGAGTGGATGGTGAACATATTTTTGGATTTATTAATTATCATTAACTATTTGATTGTATATTTTTGTTTTATAATATTATGAGTGCCTATAGATGAAACATAGAGAAATTATTCAATTATTTATGGTATAATTTTGTATTTTCTAGATAAAATTGGGTTTTTTAATTCTATATGTTTTTCAAAAAAACATTTATTGAAGAAATTAAAGACATTTAATGAAGTAGTACTTTTTTAAAATTTTAGTATATGTTCTTTTTTGGAGTCATATCAAGAATATATTAATTTCTAAATCTATAAATCATAAATAATATGTTCTAAATTCATACGTCAATCGGTTTTATTAAAAAATTAATCCTCATTTTGTTATTTGAATAAATTATTAATATTGAATCCTGAAAACTATTTATATAGTTTATGAGTTATGTGTTTATGAATAAATGTAAATATTCATGAATCATAACAAATATATAGTGGGTTTGAAACCATTTAACATATAACATAATTATTATTTTTTAATTCATGGTATCATTTTTAAAGGGGTATTTCATTAAAAATAATTTATTATATTTGTTTTGATGTTTTAATTTAATTTTGAATTAATATAATTTTTGAGGTGTCATTTTATAAATGTATAATTATATATATATATATATATAATAAATTCATTATTTTCAAATGTATGTTATGAAATGACTAAAAATGATAAATTAAATATTTATATATATCGTTATAATTTATATGGTAACACGGGATAGTCCAATACATATAGATACAATTTGGATTAATTTACCATTGAATACACAACTATATACCAAAGTTACATTCAAATTAAAGTATTACATAATATAAAATCTATCATTGGATGCTAGAGTAAAATGTAAATTTCCTAAAATTAAATTTAGGTTATGGTCGAATAGATTTAAACTCTATGATATCTTGATATTAAAATAGTTTTTAGTTCAACATGTATATTGTTAACCACATGGTGAGTTGAATTATATGGAATGTAAATGTACTGACGATTCAATATATGAAACACAATGTGACCTTGAATAGGATAATTTATTTTAGAAATTTTTATATAAACTATTTGGATTTATAGGATACAATAATAATATTGTAATAGATCAACTAATAAAATAATTAATATAGGGAAGAATAATGTTTGTTAGAAAATCGATATCCATTAAAATGATTTTTCTAAATTAGATTAGGAAGTAAATAATGAATTTTATGAACGATGTTACAAGTATTAAATTTAGAATTTTCATGTAGTTTTATTTCATTTTATTTTTCCCCATTTACATACAACTAATGAAATTGGAATTATTTTTGAGTTCATATATGATTAATATAGTGAAATTATTTTCTACACATCATTCTACCTTTGAATAAAATCCCAAAAACATTGTCTTGATTTTATGAAAATGGTTCCATGTATAATTGATTTCATTTTTTGTTGAATACATAAATATACCATAAGGGATAGTATTCTATAAAATTATATAGAGATAAATGAGTAGTGGTGTGATTATATGTGAATGGAATAATAGTAAAAAGGTGAAGAATAAAAAAAATCAATATATATTTTATTACACTACTATAATAACATTAGTACAATGATAATCCAAGTTATCCAAATCCTTATCTAACATGATTTGGATGACTTATAATGAAAAAAATATATCCTAATGAGGTAATATAAATATTTAATTGTAGAGACATTGTTTGATTCACATTATTTATATTTTTATTTAGAGTAGGCATTTTTTATTCTGTTTGTATTATAATGGTTTCAAAAAAATTTACACTTTAAAAAAGAATTAAATAATATTAACAATTATTATGCTTACAGTCAATCTACCTTTGTTGTTTATAAATTATAATTATTTCATTTTTTTGGAAAATTTTAGGAATGATAAGGAATAGAATTTACATTAATGTATACCTATATTCTCTGTAGAAATAGATTCAAAAATTATGGAATGATGGGTAGATAATATTTAATTCATTAGCTAGAAAAGTGTAATAAATTAATACTAATTTAATTTTATTAATTACTGATTTTTCTAGACATGAAATTCAATCTTATCAGTGAATTTGTACTATTTATATCCATATTTTAAGTGTTGGTTTTGCAAAACAATGATCACCACATAGACCAAAATTTTTATTCATATATCATATTTCATTTCATTATCTATCTCCTAGGTTAATGTTTAGTAATTACCAATTTAATTGAGTTATCGAATTGATAATTTCAATAATGGTTTTATTTGTGGAATATGATTTTGGATTAAAATAATATTACTATTGAGATGATGATATGTAATCATGTTTTAATAAGGTGAATTAGGACCAGTGACACCCTTAGTGGGGATGTATCGAGGAATTAACCTATTCAAATATTTTCACTATCAATTATTTTTCATGATCTAGTTTTGGTGTGAGATAAAATACCTTATTCAACATTTCTTCTTTTAGAATTTATTTATCATATCACATTATACAGACAAATTAAAATTAATGAATAGAAAAACACCTGAATTTCTACAGATAATAAAAATGGGATAATCTAGGTATACTGCACTAATGATATTTTATAGTGTTGGGTTGACAATACAAACTAAGTCTATTATTGAAAGGACTTAATAATTTCACACATAGGATATAAGGGCCACTCAATCCTCTTTTATGCATCACACAACACATTTAGTCCAATATGGTATATTCAGTTGATGATTAAAATCTTATTCAACAGTTTATAGACATGCGGTTCATCTTTCTGTAGATCATGGAGTATATATTAAATTAAAAATTTATCCCAAATAATGTTCAATATGTTTCCTTCCCCTTCAATATAGAATAAAATATCTAATAATTTTGAGTATCGTGTTTTTGAATTTCCCCTAATATTAAATTGACATCCCCTATATATAATAACTCAATGATTTGAATTATTCATCATTTTATCCTTCTATAACTGAGTATAGGTAGTAATATCCCTTATCATTTTCATCCTTTAAATTTACCACAAAAGACAAAGAAGTGGAATATTTTATCATCTTATTCTATAATAAAAAGGAATGTCAAATGATTTTGTAACTCTTATCTTCTTATTTTGAACTAGATCTTCTTAATGTGATCATGACTCGTTTTTTCACCAAAACCAGATATGGAATTATATCATATATCTCCTCTATTTTTTAGATATATTATTGAATAATCCCTTATTTTTGTACTTATTTATGTAATTATATGTCCATAATAATGAATTATATCATTCAATATAATGAAACAAATATGACATCATTAAATCAACTTCAGCTGTGTAATTAATTCCTACACCTCTAATATTAATAGACTAAAATTACCAATACTTTTCCACCATATTTTTTATTACACATTTATTAAATAATCAAAACCTATTTTGGAGAATTTTTAAAAAGATTTAAATCTTTTAATTTAAATACTATAAATATTAATAAAATGAATAAAAAATATAGTGGCATAAAACTAAATAAATCACTATTTTATTGTAGCATAACATTTCCATATATGAAAACATAGAAACTATGGGATGATTGATAAATAAAATCTAGAAAAACATTATATAAAATATCATTATATGTAAATTGAATGTGCATGATTTCAGTACAAGAAGACTCTTCATATTAATTTTTCAGGAATATGGAGATTATCCAAAAAATATATTCATTTATTACTATTTCATTCTATTCTCTATAATTTTTTGGTATAGGTTATAATACTAGTTAATTACTAGAGCCAAATAATGTTTGGTAATCTTCATTTAAATCCACGATTATCTTGAAATTATTTACACATTTAAACCTTAATTTATAATTCCAAAATATCATGGAACTATAACACTATTTTGAATTATCATAATGAACTCAAGATATATCTGTATAAGAAATACCATTTGTGACTTTAAAAAAATAATTTTAATCATCATTTAAATCTAAAGATTAATTATAAAATTACCCAAAAATAAAATATTGTACTATGAAATAAGAATGATAATTACACTACTTGTATATCACCCATATATGAGATTAAAATATATAATACATAGCGTATATTTGTTAGAAACCATAATTATATAGACCAAAATGCACACTTACCCAAATCCTTGACAATTAATTTCTATAGAAATAAAGATTCATTCTCTATCAATATGTTCATGTCATCCAGTACCCTTCTATTAGAATCCTTTATATATCAGCTTACTACTAAATAAGTCACCCAGATGACAATATTCATCCTTAAAGCCTTGTGTGATTACCTATATTTTTCACCCAATAACCCATCCAGAAAACAAAATTTTTTTATTCATTTTAATGAAACATATATAAATTCCATTTTGCGCATAATTTGGTACTAAAACCTTCTCCATGTCAAATTAAATTTTCTTCATGAACTACATAATACAATATAGATCATATCATCAACTATAAAAAGGGTTGTCCCCTCATGTAATTGATACTAAAAAGATGTATCATAAATCATCCTAGAAACACAATTTCCCTCATGAATGTCATATAACACAAGAAATTAATATATTTATTGAAATAACATCATATGACTATTACTCAAATTCATTCATATCATGTCACCTGAGTCATATCATATGATGATTTTAAAAATTTTATTAAACTCTTCACCTCCGTGATAAATATTTTCAATAAATATAAAATAGTCATTGGGTTCCACCATTGTCCCCATTTATATTTTTTCACAATAAACTATAAAAACACATCTACCATATTTATGTCTCCCACTTTCTATAAAAAATTTATTGGATCATTTTTTCTATTATTTTAATTTAGAACAATTATCTTTGATATTTTTTTTTAAATTTACTCCCCAATTTCAAGAGATTTTATGCCACAAATAAATCAAAATGAACATACTACATTATCTATCATTCAAGAGTTCCATATTAAGTTATACCATAATCACTTAGAATATATTCAAAAAATCAATATATCATAAATAATCCTTTAGTGTCATTGAACATAAAATAGGTTAATCACAATCCATATCTTTATCAAATTATAGTTTCATATGCCATTTTAATTTCTAATGAATCAATTAGAACATGGAATTATAGTTTTAAAAAGTCCAATAATATTAATGAATTATAAATTAGTGTAAAAAACAATATCCTTTTCAAAACATGTCAATAGTGTTCTTGTAGCCATATATTTTCTTGAGAAAATTAAAATTCAGAAGCTATCTAAAAAATTCAAATATATAGTTAGTAAAAAATCTAATAATGAACATGTGAATGGAATATAAAACTTTCCACAACACTGTATACAAAAAATTTGAATCTTCATCTTATTCACGTGGAACCTTATTTCATTCAAATGAGTCTAATAGTTTATTTTCATATCTCTATCTCTCCTTGATTGTTTAACCTTCCGGATAGCACTTGTTGGAATTTGTTTTCATGAGTGGTTCATATAAAACCATATTTATCAATACTGGTGTACCAAAATGGTTATTAGTGGTTCACTAAAAATATTCTTAGATGATACCAATTGGATGGAATATAAAAAATATAAAGAGAATATTAAATAATCATTCTTCTTAATATTTATTTCCATGGATTAATTATGGTTTTACATGATAAAATAATACCTAAAATATATTTCCTATGATTTAAATAATCTCTTAATGCTATTTGGGAAGTCCATGTACTTGTTATTGACAACATGATCACTTTAAAAAAGAAATGATATCCATTTTCAATAAATTTATGCTTATGGATATAACTATAAGCCTGAATGATCATATATCTATATGAATACTCCATTTAAATCTCACATTACTATATTAGAATGATATATTATCATATATATAGATCCTTAGAATCATCTATTATATTACAATTTATATGAGGGTTCGTTAGATGGATTTAATTTGATCAGTTTCAAGTCATCCATGAAAATTCTTTTCAAGATGGATTTTCATATTCAAACAATATTTTCTCCTTATATGCACATGAATCACATACACCCCATTGATTATATCTTCACCATTTATACAACATCACTCCTCTGATCTACTATATTAATAAATTACTGGGTAGATAGAGATACATCATCATGTTTCATGTACTATAAGGTAGTTGGAATTCACATTCCAACACAATTATCTTGATCATCTTATAAGAAATTCGTTTATTATAATTATAAGGATAGAATTATTTTTTATTGTATATATCTATACCTATATTTTCTACATTTCATTGTATGATATAAATTAGAGAGAATCATTAATTTATTTTGTAAATTTAAGAATTTTCCTTACACACATTTCAATAACATTACCCATGCAGAGACAACTTTTCTAGACCACAATTGTTTTTAAGGTTTGTGATTTTTACTATTAAGGATTGAACCTTTATTTCAATCTCTTGTTACAATTAGTTTTTATTTATAAGTTTTAGTTATGGGGAGATATTTCATGAAACATTTTTTCACATTTTTCTTGATTGAAACATTATCCATGTTTGATATAAGAGAAATAAAATAACCTTTCATATTTCTCCAGACTTGATAATGAATTTATTCAACAAATAGAATACTAAATATGGTTTTTGGTGACTCAAATTTGACTCCATTATATCAGGAGTTATTTATATAGTAAATTTAGATATATCATTTGAAGAAATTTTTGTTATTTGATCAATTTTTCTCTACAATTCACTAGATTTATGATGATTTTGGAAAACAATTTCATCCAAAACCTAAAAAGAAATCAGTAAAAAATTTAAAAATGGTCCTTACATGTCACGAAGAACATTGAAAACATTAATACATTACACAAAATAAGTATATATGTGGAAATCACAACACATCAGAATTTATATGTCATGAAATAATACATTACATGAATATTTAATATATTTATTATAAACATCGAATCTCACCTTCCACTGAAAATTCAATTTGAAATGAAATTTCATATAATGTGAAACTAACACAATGTGGGAAGATATAATATATATTGGTCCCGAAAATATAGGCCCCAGATATAAGATACATGGTGAAATACTTAGTTCTTTATTATATGATGTGACTATCTTAAACATCATATAATTGACATGTCTATTTATATATTGAACAAGGAATACTAAGGGACTGTCATCATGGTATAACATATTACTCTTGTTTCTCTATCTTTTCATTCTACTATTTCCATTACGACTCAAATATATTCGATTACATTTTTTATATTAATTAAATCTAATTATCATTTATCATTTTTTATACATTATTCATCATTTTCATCTATGTTATCTATTATGTTGATCCCTTTCCATTATTGATAGCATTTGACATAAAAAACATTCCATGTACTTGGTTTTTTAGCTATTAAAGTATGTTGTGTATTGGTATTTTGATTTTTTTTTAAAAATATGACTACATTATTTTGATCATTTTGATTGTGAAGTATCACTATTTAAACTGAGTCATGAATATTCTATGAATGTTTTATTTCTTTTCCCAATTTTAATTTATAATATCACATGTAGCTAATCATCTTAGGTCAGGATTTTATAGTCAGGGTTTTTTTATCACAATGAATATATAAAAATAAATTTTCTAATCCAAAGGCTTGTAATTTGGGTGAAAATTATTTTTTATTCCAATATTTTATATAAACCTAACCATAGGAAGTAAATAGTATCAAATCTCATCAAATCGGATTGGATATGGCTATGGCCATATCCTAGGAAACATTATTCCATGGATTATAAACATAAAGCCTATAGGTTTTCATCTATATATAGACCAAGGAATAGATTCATTATAGATAAATCTAATTGGTGTAGTCATAATCAATTAATGATCAAAGATGTTATTCAAAACCAAATCCAGTTGAAAAAATGATTTTAAACATATCATTCTCCATTTACCCAAACCTTGGAATTTACCACGATCCTTATAACATTTTGAAATTTAAAAACAATCTATGTATTATTAATTAAATTTACAAACACAATTCAATTCATGAGGACTCATACTTAAATAGTTTGAAATCACTAGTTAACCACCATTAAGTTCATCTAATTGGGTTGACCATGCACTTCCACTTTTTTATTCCATTATGAAATGTGTATTTTTTGTTTAATATAAAGTCTAAGTTAATTTTTGAAATGTGTATTTAAATACACCTCCATGTTTGAAATAAATTATTTACATTGCTTCCATATATTGTGACTATTGTTTATGCATAAGAATCGTCTCCAATAACCTAATATTACCTTAATTGTCCCCCTTTTAAAATTTCATTTTTCATACTTTGTTTCAGATACCTCCATTTACAATTATTCATCAACCAATTCCTTGCATTAGGGCCCCATGACTCCAACTAGGTTTCTCAATCCTTAAGAACATCTCAATTTCATTCAGGATTTCTAAATATATATTTTATCATGTTGTTATCTAGTTATGGTTGACCACATAAATCCTACAGGCCCCAACCCTCCCAATATGAAATATGTTCCATCAGAATTGTAAGAAGGTCAACCATATTTATATAAACTCACCATCTTGTAATGCGATTTTTTTGTTTAAATGGAATCCCTCAATAAATTTGGACCTTAAAACCAAGGTGCATGTATTGGAAAATTAACCTAGACTCATTGTCATGGTCTATAATAAGGTCCACTTCAAGAAACGTGAGGGTGAGGATCCTGATGATCATATCTCAAATTTCATAGAATTTAGGGATACCTTTTTCAGAAATGGAGTTTCCTCTAATTTAATTATATTTTTATTTATCCCATTCTTCATATGCAATTTAGATAATAATTTTCATAAAATCATGGCTCCCATTTCAATCACAAATTGAGATGACCCATCCAAGACATTCCTACATAAGTATTTCCCACCTACATGATCTTTTATTCTCTATAATTACATCAATAACTTTTCCAAAAAATATGTGGAGTCATTTTGGGAGGCATAGGATCACTTTATGGAGATATATAAAAATATCCCACATCATTTAATTGATATGTGGATTTTGTTATAATAATTCATCCTATGCATTTTGTAACAACCTGAACTATGATAATTAAAAATGCCCTTTTGATTTAATTAAATGTATTATTATGTAATATGTTTATAAAAAACACAAGAACATATTTGGTTATATCTTATTGGATTTATAATATCATTATTCTTTTTTACAATTCATAATATATCGATTTAATAATGTTCATAAGATTAGTGTAAATATAGGGGTTTGAAAAATCCAATTGGCATAGGAAAATGGAAGTGATGGCTTCAACTGGTAGGATCATACCCTAAAAATCCCACTAATCATAGAATCTGAGGGAGATATAATCATTGATATTTTCCCTAGAACAAGACAAATCTATGATCCAACAAATTAAGCATGAGCAAAATAGTTTACGGGAAATGTTTATAATCATCGAGATCACGATCCAAACCATGCACACTGATCCACCCCATGATATTATCACTATCTCACACCTTACTCTTAGGGAGTTCCTTGATGTATTAATGTTATATGTATAAATACCCTATAAAAATGATTATTTACATTCAATTTCTTAGAATAATGAATATATTTTCACAATGTTATAATTAATTTATAATTTTTTTATTTTTATTCAAGAAAACCGAAATAGTATATTTTAGGTATTATTAAAATTTGATGGAGGAATTTATTTTTTATAATTAATATATTTTTGATATAAATAGTAATTTAATTCTATATTATTATTAATTAATTTTTATTAAATATAAAATATCATATAGTTTTTGTGAAGTCAGGAATACTTATTATAAAAGTTAAAAAACAATTACTGTAAAAAAAACCCAGCATTTCTCAATAAATATCACTAATTATTTTAAAGAAGAAAATATTAATATTATGAAAATTATTGAATTTAAATTGTTATTATTTTTGGACTCAAAATTTCAAAATTATAAAATGGTGTCACTTTCAATGTGTTTTGAGGTAATTTAAATTTTGAGTAAAAAATATAATACAGTATAAACATACAGTGAGTATTATGACATCATTATTGACTAAAAGTGATTTAATAAATACAATAATGGGTATCCACGACCAAATAAATGTTTTCCCTTTTAAATAATGTGGTTTTTTGTTTATTTTATTAATTTTATAAATCTAATCTAGGCCCTATAAAACCATAAATATAATTTAATGTTTTAAAATCAATTCCCTATGAGTGTGACTCACCTACACATATGAAATGGAATTATTTTAATACATTAGGACCCTTGGAAAATAAAATAATGAAAACCTATCATATTTTGAATAATACATGGGAAAAACAATGGGATGGTTCGTGGTTTTGGTAATTTTATACTATAGAGTCCAAAACATAAGTGTGTGAAATATTAATGAATTATCCACTCTTTTCCTATGTAAACCAATCCATGATAAAATATATCTTCCCTAAAAATACATGGACTACATAATTACTATGAACTTCCACATCAATAATCCATCCATGGATCCTGAATCTCTCATGAATCCCTTTTTCAATCTTTTGGATTCATACACTCAATCAAAGAATATTTTCCTTCCTAGTCTTTATTAATGTATCTTTTTTACCTTATGTATTTTATCTTCATTTACTTATGATAAGATATGTTATTCCATTTTAATATTACTGAATATTTTATTTAATAATTATGAGAGACCCCTTTCATTCTTATAAACCAATTTTATGAATTTTTAAATTAAATTCTAATGCTACCGAAATTTCTTAACAGGGTCTCTCTTTCTCACATTTATTAAAGTATATTCTCCATTTTATACCCCTTTATTTTCTTTTCTTAATGTTTTGTTATATTTTACACACATTAACAATACATGCCATATTATTTATAAATGATAATATAACCCTTTAACTCTCATTTATCCCTCCCATGCACATTTACATTATTTCATTATACTGCTGAAATTTCATTTAAGGAATCCCTGACAAAAAGAAAGTTTAGTGAATACCCATAACTGTTTCATACTTTGGGATATTTCATTTATGCACTTATATTTATTTTTTAGGGGAAATAAGTGTATTTATTCCACAATCCATGATTTGTGAAATAAAATTTGATGATAATTGAATCCAGGTTGTTTGATCTATGATGAAAACATAATAATTAGGATGAAATGAATTTGAAAGGTGTGACAAGAATTATATAGTTCTCTAATGCATTGGGTAAAGTTTTGTATCATGATATTTCATGTTGGGTCAAATAGAAATCATAACTACTTTCTGGTAATTGTTTAATATAATATCATAGTAGATATCCTTCACCTATGTTTATGATGTCTTGTTTTTAGATCTTTCCACATTTCACATGTTATGATTATCCTATTCTATCACACCATATTACACATGTTTATTTTATACCCCATTGAAATGATAATTTTGTACATGTATTATCTAATTGAAGTAATTATTTTATTACTATCATACTTGGAATTATATGTAACTCCATTTTTATGTATTTCCCTGGATATGCATTATAGCTTGAAGTGTGTTTGACTAGTTTGAGCATGTAAAAGAAGTTGTCTGTAATGTATATGAATTCCATGTATTAAAATTGTAATTTATTATTCCTGACACCCAAATAAACATGAATTTTATTTCATCAGGGTTGGATTATGTGTATAAAAATATAATAAATTAGGGATTAATGTGTAAAAAATAGAATGATTATTATAGTAGTTATCAAAAGAAAAGTTTAGTTATTATTGGGATTATGATTAAAAATTATAGATAAATCCTTATGGATAAGACAATGATTACGAAAACATCCCTATATTTTTGAAATTATAGAGTATGTGGTTTATCAAGAATATAAACCCCTTCTCGATAAAAAATGGGTGTAGTTCTGGTATAGGTGTAGGTAGGGGAAACTATGACACCCTGACCCTAGTTACCCAGAGTAAGTGAATTATTTTTTTTCATTGGCATGATCATAAGAAATAAAATCTAGAAGGACTGATCAGTTATGGAGTCTTGGAAAATCTAGTTATAAACATATTTTTTTCATTACATATTAAAATTAAAACAACATAGTTTCTCCATTGAAAACAGTCATCTCCCATAGATGATCCCTATAGGACTGTCATATTATACTTCTTCATATCCAGTGGAAAATGAAACAAAAGAAATAGGTGAGCTTAGATGAATAGTAAGGATAATAAATATCATTAAATATATCATAAATAAGAATAATCCTTTTATAGAAAAGTATAAAACTAAATGAAAATAATTTTAAAAATCATATTCAGAAAATTATAGCTAAAATAAGTCAAATAATTCCATTTAAACATCAATATGGATAATCTAATAGTTGAATAATCACATAAAATATCAATAAATGATCTCATATTGGTGGAATTCATAATTCCTAACATCATACCCATACCATCATGTCCACATTCCAATACTATAAATAACCATGATGAAAAGGCCTTGTTACCATACACTAGTTTGTCTCATGAGACATACCGATGCATAGAGGGGAAATAGTGGGCCTCATCTGTCACTTAATAAGGTCAATGTCTTCCTCATTTTAAAGGGGTAAAACATAACATAAGCATTAATATTCAAATTGTTATAACAAATTTTAATAATTTTACCATAAACCATGATTGGTATCCAAATAACATATCCACAATAAAATATATCATAAACCATCAATAAAAAATAGAATATCAAGACATAATAATTAAACCTTAATTAATAATAATATCTAAAAAATATTTTCTTATATTTGAAAATCATCTAACAAAATCATTAAAAATCATTGAGAGAAATATCACTTTTTACTATAAAATCATTTAAATTTAGAGCAATTTTAAATTAAAATGTATCATTTGAAAATAAACTTGTAAAATTTTAAGGGAATCATCAAAATGTTAAGGTGTAATAATGGTGTAAATGGTCTCTCACACCATATTATTTAAAAAACATTATTTCCTTAATTTTCAAAACAATTATAAAGTACTGCTTTTGGAAGATAACAGAAATATTCGAATAAAATTATTCATAAAAATTAAAACATGTGTTTAAATGACATTAAACAATTTTTGATCCTATATATTGAAATTAATTTAAATAAACATTGAAATTAATTATAATGATTTCCCAGTAGTTACTTACATATAAATGACTCGAATAATAATGAGATTGTGAAATTAACCCTTACCTTATACATTCTTTTAGTCAAGAGTGTGTTAACATCAAGTATAAGGGTTAAAAGTATGTTATTAAATTATAAATGAACCATATCTATATTTATTAAATCATATATTATCCTCTTATATCATATTGTTTGTAATACTTTATTATTATTATTGTTTTGTGTGATACCCTCTTCTTTTTTCCAATGCTAGTTTTGTTGTGTAAGTCTGGTTTGGAAGCGTAAGATGCATTTTATTCATATTCAGAAGGATATTATGATTTTAGATATAATATTTATACTTATTATAAATTTTATGATCATTATTGAATGGTTAATGTGGAGAATAAATCCCATCGTACCATGGAGACAGTAGGCAGTACATACAGGCGAGCGACATTATCATTTCCTTAATGGTTAAATGGTATAGAATTTGATGGAATATTAATTATAAAAGATTATTATCATTTTATATTAATTTTTTACATCTATTAAACTAATAATTACACCAATACAAATGATTTTTTGTTTAATAACAAATTACACCACATTGTGGAGATGATATGTCGTACGAAGGCATGAATGGTGATATTGTTATTTGAATGATAGCTAAATGGAAAAATATGGTTGTTAAATAATTTTAATAACATCTTGTCATTTATTTTATATTGGATTTATTACATTGGTTTGGATATAACATAGTATGATGAAGTAGAAGAAGAAATGAAATTGAATGGAATGGGTTTAACAATTACTTATTATCTGAGCTTCTCCTTTTGATTTTCACAAAAGGGCTCCATAGGTAGGAGTTATTTTCAAGGTATGGCTGCTAGGATGAAGTGAGGTAAGTTGAGAGGATATGTGGGAAGGTTTTGGGTAATGAAATGGTCTTTAGAGTTATCAATAAAGGAGAAGGAGTGGTGCCATTTTATCATAGAGGGGTGGGGCACTTTTGTAAACTCAACACTATTAATTTATTCGAAATTGAGTTTCAGTTTATAATAGCTCCAAAGTGATTTATTTAATGTTTAACATGTTTATGGGTGTAATCCGTCTCATAAATTGATGTTTAGACACGTTTAGTTTAAAAAATTAACCTTATCCTTTGGATTTAACCCTTAGTACCGTGTATATTTGTCAATTTATAATATTTGGTTAATAGAAATACTATAAAATTACAAATAAATCTCAATTGAATAATTTATGACCTATTTAAACCTATCCTAGTTATTTGGGCAAAATAAAATATTTTTGTTTTATTTTTTTTAAAATTTAATAAATTATAATTTATTTTAAAGTATCATTTATGTTAATTTTGATTATATTCAATATTTTTATTTTTACAAATATCAAACCAAGATGATAACATAAAAAATACTTATAATATTTAAATAAAATTTATGATATCAATAAAATTCTTGGATGTCATTAATTAAGTCAAATTAATTTTTTTTATTATTTAAATGGTAATTTAATTGATTACGCATTAAAAATTTCAATTACTGCATCTTTATTTTGTCAAACATTATTTTAATTGTTTATTTTTTTAAAATTATAAATAATATACCCTTATGTAGATAAAATGGTTTTATATATAAATACTATTTATAGTCAAATATATCACTTACATATCCTCATATTAAAAATTATATAGTCATTAAAATTTTAATAATGCATTTTTAACTCTACTTAAACATAATATAAAAAATGTTCTAATATGACAGAAGTGGCTTATAGAAGATTATATTTTCAACCAATGTCTTATTTTGGTAGAAAAAATTATAAAAAAAATCTAGGACAAGTGTTAGTTTAACATTGTATTATTATAATATTATTTTTACCTTTAATTACCTCATATAGCTTCTACCTTGGTAAATAAATTGGAAATGATATTATTAACCAAATATTATTTTGATCATATTATGCATAATTTTTCATAATAATTAAATCTAATTATGTCTATTTTTTGAGTATTAATATACACAATTAGTAAAATTATGTTTATTGATAATCCATAGATGTTATTTGAAGGCGAGAAAAAGAGACGTTCAAATGTTAAATAAAAAATTTATATCTAATTCTATTATAAAAATGATTCAATTTACCTACATTGTAATAATATATTTAATATGTATATATATTGGGTTTAAAATAAATTTAACAAAAACTAATTATTTTAATGAAAAAATTGTTGTTTTAACAATAATGCATTATTTTTCACTATTCATCAAAAATTGAAACTTTTCATAAAAATACAAAAAATTCACCATAACCTAATTTTGATATTACCAATTATTAAATGATGATTGTTTTGAAAAATAGAATTTATAAATTTCCAAATTCAGTCAATACTATTTATAACTAGTTTTTATACGGCTTATTTGATATGTCATGGTGCGCTCGAACTCGATGCTGCATTTTGTACAAGATATTAATTATTTAAAAGGAAGTGTTTTGTGGAAGCCTGGGGTGTTTCATTCCTCCTTCACTCACAAAATTTCATCCTCCAAATTTATAGATTATATCTTCAAAAAAAGACTTATTTGGATCTTCAACATAAGTTCCTCAGGTTCCCTCATCGCCTCTTTCATTTTATGGTTTCTCCAAATAAATTTAACCAGATGAGTCGTCTGATTTCCCAATACTTATTCTATTGTGTCATGAATGTTTATTGGCTATTCACAATAATATTGATCATTTTCTTGTTCTATTTCTTCATAGGCGAATATATTCATTGGTTATGGAATATATTTCCTTAACAATGATACGTGGAACACGTCATGAAATTTGGAGTGACTTGGAGGCATTGAAAAATGGTAAGCTACAACTACATTTTGTTACAGAATTTTGATAGTCCCTATGTACTTGGGACTTCATATACCCCTCTAACAAAATCATATAATACCCTTCCATTGATATACATTCAAGAAAATAGGATATCCGACATGAAATTACAAATCCTTTCTTTAGTTATCGAAATAGCTTTATTCCCTAATTTGAGCTATTTTGATATGGGTCAAAATACTCTTTAACTTATCCAACATTTCAATAACAAATTATGTTCCTATGTGTTTTCTTTCTCCAACATTATCCCAAAAAGTTGGTGTATAACATCTCTTTCAAAATAATGCTTCATATGGTTCCATATGAATACTTGGATAGAATCTATTGTTAAAGGAAAATTATACTAGATGTAAATATTCATCCCACATACCTTTAAATTCATGTGATCAATATCTCAGCATGTCATATATTTTTTTAATAGTCTATTATTAATTTTCATCAGTTTGAGGGAGGTTGGGAATGCTCAAAAAAAGATCAGTATATAGGGCCATCTGAAGACTTTTCATGAATCTTGATATAAAATGAATATCATGATGAAAAACAATAGATATAGGTACACCATGATGTCTTACAACTTCATTAATATATATTCGTCTTAAAACTTCTTGTGGTAAATCTTCTTCTATACAAAGAACATGTGTTGATTTGGTAAGATGTTCAATAATAACCAATATTGCATCATTTTTTGTATGAGTCTTTGGTTTCCCCATGAAAAAATCCCTCACAATATCATCAAATTTCCACAGAGGTATAGGAAGTGGTTCCATGACATCTCTAGGATGTTGTTTTAATGTCCTGGATTTTTCAATGTATTATTTTAATATTATGTGAGAATTAATTCGAGACCAGGCTCTAAGGCGACATGCCGTTCTGAGGCCCGGTGAGCCCAGAACAAATGTTTGAATTTAATTTAATAATTAAATAAACGCCTGCGTGGGTTTTTCTTGAAAATGTTGAATAACTCATGAAAGGGTGCTTAGATTAGTAATCTGAGGGCACCATTGCGTTCAGAACATCGTTTTTACCTTAGGAAAGACCTAACATCGGCCGATGCAGGTTGGTAGAAAAATCTGCTTTTTGGACGCAACCGTAATAAAATATTTTATTAAAATATTTTATTTAAATCTTTGTTACAGTAAAATCCATTTTATTTTTAAATGGAGATTTCACAGGGGATCAGGGATACAATTTCCATAACGCTGAAACCCTTGGAGGCTCTGGAGGAAACCTCCCAACACGGAGATGATGACAGAGCGACCAGATCATCGCCGACGAACGCCGCGAAATCCAGGTAGGATGTTCTCTTGATTTTTCCTTCATCATTTTTGATTTCTACAATGAACGATGGCTAATACATGAATAGATTAGTCCACGGATCGATCGTTCTTTCAGGGTGGGCTTTTGCGGGGATTCTATGAGATTAAATCCATGATGATTCTTCTCTTGTTGATCTTTTCTGCTCCATTTAATCCTATTAACAGGAGTGGATCAACGTCGTGACAAACGACGGCGGAGGTTCGTTCCTCAATTTTGTTTCATGGATTTCTCCCCTTTCTCTCCTTCGTGTTCTTCGCATTATTAACGGGGACATGAGCAACGGATCATTGCACATCCGTTTTGCGACGCAACGAACCGAGATTGTGGATTCAACCCCAGAGCGGTGTCACAGAGGTGCGACAACGGTTTCAGCGAGCGATTCGTAGCAGATCGGGAGATACAAGTTTTCAGGCATTTTTCTTCGGATGGATCATTCGACCATTATGACCCTTTTTAAGAGCAAAAAACACCCATTATGATGTTCGTGTGACGAAATGAACCAATCCCTGGAGTATCGGGATGAACGGACAAGAAACAGAGATCTAGAGGTTCAGTCATGGCACAAGGAAGAAGACAACGTTTCTGTAAAAATCCCGACTGCATGCCATGTAGTATGGGATACACGGAATGTGTTCGTCGGTGGACCACATGTAGTGTACTCCGGGAGTACATGGACATGGGCTGGGTACATGTCCAAGGACCCGCCATGTATACCACTCCCCGGCCAGACCCAGCCAGATACATAGGATAGCCCGTGTACTGGTACATCGGAAGGCGACACAGACATGGGCAGAGGCCATGTACGGGCACATGGCCAGCGTACATGGAGCGAGCCCAGGTGCTCGGATACGGCGTGTGATTATTCTACATGTCGTGTAGTTGCTTTCTGTCCGACAAGCCGAATGGCATGGGCCGGTTACACGGGCAGTACCCAGGGTCAAAGAACATGATGTGTACCTTTTCTACATGCCGTGTAGTTTGGTTTTACACGGCTTGAACGAAAGACATGGGCCGTTTGCACGGGCAGTACCTGAGGTCAAGGAACACGGCGTGTAACCATACTACACGCCGTGTAACTTTTTCTAGTTGAGTTGAGCCACTTGTATTCTGTAAGTTGGACAAGTTCTCTTAGGGTTCGTACCCTTGGTCATTTCCTTGAAGGTTCCGATATCATTTCCATTACACAAGAGTATGATCCCTTCAGCAAAACTCCCTGAATAGAGTTGTTGGAATTCCCTCTTTGAGACTTATATCTGGATCATCCATTCATTCCTGCAATCCTAGGTAGAGTTCTTAGTATCGACGTGACCAACTTTACTCGGGCATTGATCCTCTGCTAAGCGCATTAGCTCAGAATGAGTTGTCAGAATCACCCCATGACTTGGTTTTGATCCTCATATGAGCATCATGTTCTCAAGGTACATGTGGAGTGTGTTCTCCTAGAACGAGGACTTCGTACCTCTCTCTTCAGACTGAGGAGTGTGTTTTCCTGGTTGCATGCTTAGTGGAATCTCTGAGCTAGATCCTAGTGGTGGTATTCGCGATAGTCGATTTTTCATGAGTATATATAGATATTCTTGTGGTATGTTCTTTAGACATATACTGTGTGGAGCTGACTATATCTTTCCTTTGTGGTATTTTCCCTTGTTTCATTTCCATTTTGGTTTCGGTGTGTCCTACTGGGTATTGTTATACTCACCCCTGCACGAGCTTTGCCCGCACGTGTCGTGTCTTGTGCAAATGAGTGAGCCTTTGACAAGATTCTAGGCGGACCAGGACCTAACGGTACACAGTGAGATCAGAGAGGCCGAGGTGTGTTCCTACGGCTGCAGACTACAGTCCCAGCACCTTTCTTACAAGTTGGACTTTGTTATAGACTTTCTTTTTGGTGGGATTGTACTTTTGGCCTCGGGTTTTACACTTGTTGTACTTTACTTTCCTGTCATACTCTGTTGGTTGGGTTTTAGTGTATGCATGCACCCATCCAATTTTTAGTAGTTTTTACTTTTCAGCCTTGTGGGATTGGAGATGTTTGTGTGTGTGTGAAGGTTTATAGGAAATGCCTCCCATGTTAGTAGCATGCCTACTCGGTGCTAGTCACCAGCCCCTGACCTATTGGAGGCAGGCTTGGGGAGTTACGGCTCGGGCCCCACTGGGATGGGTCGTGACAGAGTGGTATCATAGGCGGTCGGTTCTACCTTAGGACTGAGAGTCTTTAAGTTGGTTTGGGTTAACAATGTTAAGTGTTTCGAGTATGGATTTCAGGCTAGGGACCCCAGTGTTGGTGCGGGCGGCCAACGTATCCATACACCAGGACTCTGATATCATTCTTTTCGACTCGGATCATGAGGACACTAGTAGCAGGGAAAATAATCGTACATGCATCATATATGAATGGGTTGTGGTTTCCATGTCCTTTTTGAGTCAGCTCTCTAGATATACTCACTGACTGAGATACATCTTGTTTCCTTATAGGATGCCTCTGCGATGCACACCCGCTAGGATCCAGAAGCTCGATCCCGAGGATGACCCCCTCAGTGATGAAGCTTCGATACAGGGACTAGATCCCCCGGTTGTACAACCAGGTGGTGTGCCAGTTATCCCGCCACCTGCGGAGCAGTGTTTAGTGCATGCTATACCAGTGGCGGAGGAGCGCAGGCTGAGCGCACTCCATGAGTTCAGAGACAGAGACCTCTCAAGTTTCGAGGCGAGCATGACCCTAAGGCAGCAGAGGACTGGCTTGAGGCGGTGGCCAGAGTCTTCCATTTGGTCAGGCCACTAGCAGACTAGATGGTGATCCTGGCAGCGAGCCTCCTACAGGGCTCGGCAGGACGATGGTGGAGTTTAGTTATCCAGACTCATGGCGACGCGACACTCGCTTGGTTGGAGTTTGAGCATCTCTTCAGAGAGGTGTTTTCACCAGTTACCATGAGAGAAGTACGCATACATGAGCTTCTTCAGCATTAGTAGGGAACCATGATGGTGGCTGACTATTTCTCGCGGTTTACCGACCTCTCGCGGTACTCATTTGATATGGTCAGAGATGAGTACTTTAGAGCTCGGACTTTCGAGCATGGCTTGCGCAGAGATATCCGAGCTAGCATCATCCCTATAAGAATTCCTACTTATGCTGGGGTGCTCGAGTGGGCTTTGGTGGTCGAGAGTTTCTTGGAAGAGCATAGACAACCGGAAGATGTAAGTAGTGGGTGAGCTAGAGAAGAGACCTCGGCTGCTGGGGGCCGATGTTAGGGACCCAGGTGTGGGAGACATTTTCAAAGGAGATCCCAGGATAGGGGATCTGCCGTACAGGGTTCGTAGGGTGCATCCATCCAGCCTCGAGAGAGGCGATGCTACTCATGTGATGGCAGGGGACATCTCACTCAGGATTGTCCGACTCTCCATACTACTGACACTAGAGCAGTGGATGGACCACTGAGGAAGAGGCAACATGTGGAGAAGGCAGATATGTGGGGCGGAGGATGTGGTAGAGGCGCCGGGAGAGCAGTTGGTGGTGGTCAGTGTTTTGACCCTTTGCCACCAACACCCCTAGGAGGTCCACCCCAGGCCCAGGGAGCTGGTGGATAGAGGCAGGGAAAACTACAGGAAGTAGAGGCTTATGACGCAGGTACTTCTGGAATGATTAGAGGTACTATCTATGTATTTTCTACTTTGGATGCCGTATTGATAGACACAGGTGCTAGTCATTACTTTTTGTCTGCTTATCTTGTTCAAGACCTTGAGATTCCTGTTGAGCTGTTGACTCAACCCTTATGCTTAGAAACACCGACTGGAGAAGATTCAGAGATCACACACCTCTCTAGACAGTGTGACCTGACCCTTGGAGGTGAGAGTTTTGGTTGGAACCTCTTGGTCATAGCATTGTGGCTTTATGAAGTAATTCATGGTAGGAATTGGTTATCCAAAGTTCATGCACAGATCTACTGTTTTAGGTGAAGGATGCGGTGTGACCGCAATGATGGAACGAGGTTCTCTTTTGTCAGTGAAAGAGAGACCTAGGCAGCGCAGGATGGACTCGTGCATAGGAGGGCACAACTGATTTCACATCAGTTGGCTAGCCTAGCCCTTGGTTCAGTAGATGTTATGAGTTTCCAGTTTCCAGAAGTTGTGGGTGAGTACGAGGGTGTCTTCCCGGAGGATGTCCCCGGGATACCTCCCCATCAAGAGATATATTTCTGTATTGAGTTGCATCCTAGGATGACACTGCTATCAGCATCATCATATCGGATGGCTCATGTAGAGCTTCGTGAGCTGAGGGTGCAGTTGGACGAATTGCAGAAGGGATTTGTGAGACCCAATGTTTCACCATGGGCGACCCCAGTTCTGTTTTCCAAGAAGGCAAACGGGAGCTTGAGGCTATGTGTGGATTACCGGCTCTTGAATCAGGAGACCGTAAAGAACCGTTATCCCCTACTGAGGATTGATGAACTCTTCGACTAGCTGAGAGGGGAACGATGGTTCTTGAAGGTAGATATATGATCAGGCTATCACCAGTTGTGAGTACGGGAGGAGGATATATCGAAGGCAACTTTTAGATGTCGCTGCGGTCACTATGAGTACATTGCTATGCCCTTAGGCTTGACGAACTTCACGTTGGTGTTCATGGGGCTCATGAACCGGATCTTTCAGCCCTATATAGACTGGTTTGTAGTGGTCTTCATCGATGATATCCTTGTGTACTCTACGTCCAAGGAGGAGCACGCGAGACACCTAAGGATAGTTCTGGACACACTCTAAGAGCACTAGTTGTATGGGAAACTCTTGAAGTGACAGTTTTGGTTACAAGAGGTCTAGTTTCTAGGAAACATTATCTCGGCAGATGGTCTGGCAGTGGACCCAGCCAAGGTGGAGGCAGTGCTAGCATTAGAGCCACATCAGAGCGCGACGGAGGTGTGTAGTTTCCTTGGGTTTACAAGATACTATCAGTGATTAAATCTTGATTTCTCCAGGATTGCAGCACCCATGACAGCTTTGACCCGAAAGCAGTAGCCTTTCGTGTGGACCGAGAGATGCCAGTAGGATTTCCAAAAGTTGATACAAATTTTGACGAGCACCACGTTCTTGAGATTACCGGAGGGGGGTTTTGAGTACATAGTGTTCTGTGACACATTAGGAACCAGGCTTGGTTGTGTCCTGATGCAAAGGAAAGTGGTGATTGCATATGTTTTAGAGACCCGAAGCTTGACTTACATGGACATTACATTACTTTTGCGGAATACTTAGTACATAACAAAAAACACAAACACAAGGATCGTAACAGTTTAGTGTCTTTGGAAACTCGGAACGTAATCTATTAATCGTGGTGAAAGATCTCCAATATCTCCCATAAAGATCTTCCTTTTTTTTACCTAAAACCTTTCTTTATATCCTTAGGTCCGACTTGCTTTGTACATGTCCGAACCTCCTGTATAATTATTTAAATCATGTTATTGACTTATTCCAGAATCATATTAATTTTTATTATATCATATATGGTCCACTTATGACTTTATATTACCCGTTCTTTTGTAAATTCATGTTAAAGTAGCGTTTGGGTAAAATCGTCTCATTTGTCGTTCGTGTTTTTAACTTGTAATTATTAATATGATTACTTGGATCATGATTACTTATATCCAGAATGTAAAACATGATTTATATATAATATATATTCAGAATATACATATATATAATATATTGATAAATGGAATGAGATACACCGTTCATGGAGACGGTAGTCCGTACGTACGCATGAATGCTGTTTTCGTTTCCTTATTGAATTGAATGGAAATAAGTAGATGACATACATATAAATATAAATAAATCCAGTATCATTATTATGTCATATATTTCATTAGTACGTATTATATATACTTTATAATCATTCATGAATGGTTAATCATTGAGAATGAATCTCATCGCGTCGTGGAGATGGTAGTCCGTACGTACGCACGAGCGATGATATCGTTCCCATGGTCGTGGAATTGTGTTGAAGTGTTTGTATAATTTTTCAGTATCAATATCACTTTACAATAATCATATATAGTTACTCATTAAACCATTATACCCATCCAATTAATGTGGTGGCAGAAAATAGATTACACCACGGCGTGGAGACGGAATTCCGTACGTACGCACGCGCGGTGATTTCCTTTTTCCGTAGGATGGATAGAAGTTTAATTAGAGTTGTTTCATATTTATAATAACATATCAGTATTTAATTAATACTGATGTTATTAATTTATCATGAAACAACTAAAGAAGAAGAAGTTGAAGAAGAAAGAAATTGAAAAGATCGGTAATGGATATTACCTCTTCATTGAAACGCCTCTTTGAATCCTCCACTTAGGGAACTAAGATTGGTCTTTGAAGAAGACCAGGACCTCTAGGATTATTCTATGGAAGTGGAGAAGGTATTTTGGCAGGGGTTGGCCGAGCTTGAGTTCTCAAATTGGTGTGAGGAGGAGGGGGAGGAGGTGCCCTTTTATAAGTGAGGAGAGGGGCACCTTAGGAATATCTCAAAAAATTATTTTATATTAAAGTCAAAATCGGTTTATAATGGTTCCAAAGGGTCTTATTTCGAAGCAAAAGTGGGTATGGGTTTAAATCCTATCAACCTATAGGATTTAGACAAGTTTAGGTTATTATTTTAAACTTATCAATTAGATTTAACTCTAAGTTAAATAATTTAACTTTTACCGTGTCTTTTTGTTTTCTTACACTATATGGTTAATAAACTTAATATAACATGCCAAACGAACCCCAAATTGTTTATTATTAATATATATATCCTTATCTAAGTAATTTGGACGAACCTTATATTTTTAGGAATAAAATTACAATTAATAATATAATATTTGATTTAAAAACTATTTTGTGTCAATTTTGACACTATTTGATATATGATTTTTGTGAAAGTCATAACAGAATTATATGTTCGAACCAAGTCGATTAAATCAACACTAATATATCATAGTAACCTAGAAAATTAGTGGGATTCATAAAAAGTCTCACATTAAATTTATTTTGGTATTTATAACATCAATTATGTCAATATTTCATTAATAAGATAATTACAGCATCATCTTTGTGTCATAAATAAATTAAATTATTTGATCTCTAAAAATTACAAATAAAATACCATTATGTAGGAAATATTTTTATATTTCTAATGAATATTTAAAATTTAATTTATCTTATGTATAACCCTATATTAAAAAAGTTTTAGTAAATAAACTTTGATTTTAACTCTTTTACCTCTTCTTTGAATTAAATAATAATAAATGTCCTAATCTAATTCAAGTGGGACTAAATGATAATATTTTATACATAAGGTTGTTTTTGGTCGAGATAAACTTGTCCAATAGGATTAGGACATGTGTTAGGGTAATATTAATTTCATTTTTACCCTTAATTACCCTATTTACTTTTAACCGTGGTAAAAAAAGTAAAAAGTTACTATTCACCAAAAATTATTTTCATCTCATTGAACCACATTTTACTTACTGACATCAACCGTGTCTCTCGGATTTTTGAAATTCCATTCACAGAAGCGGTAAAATTAAGATTTATGAAAAAAATAATTTTTTTTAACTTCCACTTAGTAGTTTCACTATTCATCAAAAATTGAAGTTTTTCAGAAAAATGCCAAACTTTCACCCTAAGCTATAATTGATATTCCGAATTCAAAAATGATTTCTATTTTACAAAATTCCCAACATATAAGTTGCATTAATTAATTTTATAATTAATTTCTGATGTCACAACAAATAGCGTGTTTTTAAGAGATAATAACTATCAAAAGATTAACACTTGTTTATGTCTGGTGTAAATGTAAAATTACATCGAATGACCAAAATTGTATTGAATTTTAATAATATATTCTAAATATACTTTGAAACCACTCAAATTAATAATTTATAACTATTAATTATTTCGATTAAAAAATTTGTTTTTAATTAAAATTTAGTAATTTTCACTATTCATCAGAAAATAAAAGTTATCCAAAAAGTACCAAAATTTCACCCTAAGCTAATTTCGATATTATGAATCCAAAAATGAATTCCATTCTAAAAAATAAAATATAAAAAATTTCAAAAAGTGGTTATTACTATTCATAATGGCTAGTTTTAATAATATTTTAATAGCGTATTGTTGTTTAGTGAAACTCGTTGTTGCGTACTACACACGCTATCGAGGAAGGTCACGATTGCGTGCAAGGAAAATCAAGGATGCATGTTTTGCAAGATCCTTTTGGTGTAGCGTACAACACAAGACATTAGTGAAATTAAAAAGAATATTTTTCATAAAATCTCAGGGTGTTACATTCTACCCCCCTTAAAATGAATTTCGCCCTCGAAATTCGTCAGGGTTATAAATGGTTTACTATTCGAAAGTTTCTTTAATAGAAACCCACATCGTAAAAAGGAATACCAAAACCAATCCTTAAAAACAAAAGTATGAAACGTAACGGTTACCCAAATAATCTAATCACTGGGTTTCCACATAGGTGAAAATATGGATATGGAAGAGAAATCTAACCATCATGTTCTGATGGGGAGTGGTAGAGAACATGGCTATGGAAAATCCAACAATCACAAAGCCATAAATTTGTGATGATCTAAGGTACCATCTGATTCATCATATATAAGATCACTAGGACAACATTTTTGGTTTTCAAGATCATTTCCCTAAAGTTAAAAATTTGAATTAGAATAAATACTTACTTTATTTTGTTACAATCTCACTGTTGTTCGTTCCTTGAACAATTTACACTTCATCTCTTAAATAAATGAAGTTTAATTTGTTATTTGTGAAGTGTTAGTAGATCATGTGATAGAATGACGGGTCATTCCATCTGTCTCAAACAAAAGGTTAGCAAAAATTATATACATAAGTCGATCTATAGTGAGATTAATCATATATGGTTACTAAAATGGACTTATACATCATATATCATACAGATTAGTATAATAAAACTAGTTTCTACTAAACGGGGACTTCCTGTAGGCCAGTGGTAGGCGATAAAGGCCAGTCGCACTTCGGTTGTGGGTTCGATTTCCACAACCTTGTCCGATGCGATGGGCTGTCGCCCGTCCTGCAGGTTGTCCTTTTTCTAAAACAATATTACTATAACATCCCATCAATAATATTGAAAAAAAATTCTATCCTTAAACAATACTAACTTATGCCCAACATAATCCATTCCAATCTTTAGGCTTATCCATAATACTGTAGTCCACTCCCATAACATAGTGAAAACGATTACCAGAGATTTAATACCATCGCCGATCCCCATATATCATAAGATATGTTTTGTTTGCCCCATTCCAAACATTCAAAGTCCTTAATCATGTATTCTCTTGAATACCTTAGTGAAAACATGAATACAGTTAAAAGTTAACACCTTCCACATACCAAAATCCTCAAAATTCTATATACTCAAACCATGATATCACTTAGTCCTTATATCAATCATGAGCTCATGAATACTGTTAAAAATTTCATTTTCTCTTTTTCCCTTCATTATGCGCATAATATATCAATCACTTTGAATACCACATTAGACCAATACATAAATATTCCAATACTCCATGATACAACATTATTTTGGAATCCCATTACATAAACACTTAATCATTCCACCACATCGTTGTCATATTCAACATCGCCAATAGTGATCGCATGTGACTTCCCTTTGTCCTTTTCCTTCAGTGGTTTCTCATATTGATCATCACTAACCCTTGGATTAGGGCATTTATTAGCATAATGCCCCATTTCCTTGAACTTGAAGCATTGAAGTGTTGGTGGTGCATTCTCTGCAGTGTTTGCTTTATTCACATCATTAGAATCCCTTTTTCCATTACTTCGACACTCAGCTGCTCGATGACCTTCTTTTCCACACTTAAAACATTTTCTAGTCCCTTTAAGACAATATCCACCATGCTTCTTTCCACACTTTGTGCATAAGGAACCATTCATCTTCTTTTCACCATTATTCTGAGATTTCTCCTTGAACTCCATCTTTCGTTTCTTATCAAAACCATGAGATAGATATGTAACACCAACTTCCATTTCTACCTTGATAGCACAACGCACAATTTCTTCATAGCTACTGAAGTCTCTTATAACTAATGCCCTTCTAAGACTTGGATTTAAGCCACTGAATAATCGATCAACTTTACTTTTAGGTTGGATGATAATGCCAGATGCATACCTTGCAATTCTTGTAAAATTTGCTTCGTATATACCAACAGATTCGTCATCCTTTTGCTTTAGTTCAAGAAACTCCTTCTCCATCTTTGTTCGAAGAATACGAGGGAAGTACTTATTGAAAAATAAGTTCTTGAACTCATCCCATTCCATGGACTCAATTTCATCTCTTGGCCTCGTATTCTTGATAAGATTCCACCATTGATCAACTTCACCTTCCAAACGATATACTACTAAGATGACTTTATCATGTTCAGAACATTGAAGAACTGAAAATATCATTTCAGTAGTACTGCTCCAGTGTTCAGCAACATGTGGATCGGAAGACCCACTAAAAGAAGGTGGACGTTGCCTCATGAAGGACTCAATAGAATATTGTTCCCTTCTCTGCTCATTTGGAAGTCCAGAATGATTCATAGCTTGTGTAGGTATAGCAATAATATTTTGCACTCCATCTCCCATAACATTTGTTTGTTCAGGAGGACAATCATTGCATTGTCCATTGCATTGATCAACACAGTTCCTTCAGGTTCCAGCCATCGTCTAAAACCCAAAAAGAATAGTGTGAGAGGCAAAAATAATGCTAGGGAAAACAACATAATAAAGGGGGACTACCTTCAATATCTAACATCATAGGTTTAATTATATGATCGTTAGCGTAATTCTAGTACTATAACCTATACGTATACTTAACCTTAGGGACATCCCTAGACATACCTTAGAAATATCTCTAGGGATCTCACTAACGTTTTCGCATCCTAGTTTCCAAAGGTTGACTAATCCTTTACTCTGATACCAAATGTAGAGACCCGAAGCTTGACTTACATGGACATTACATTACTTTTTCGTAATACTTAGTACACAACAAAAAACAAACACACAAGGATCATAATAGTTTAGTGTCTTTGGAAACTCGGAACGTAATCTTCTAATCGTGGTGAAAGATCTCCAATATCTCCCATAAAGATCTTCCTTTTTTTAACCTAAAAACTTTCTTTATATCCTTAGGTCCGACTTTCTTTGTACGTGTCCGAACCTCCTATATAATGATTTAAATCATGTTATTGAATTATTCCAGAATCATATTCATTGTTATTATATCATATATGGTCCACTTATGAATTTATATTACCCGTTCTTTTGTAAATTCATGTAAAAGTAGTGTTTGGGTAAAATCGTCTCATTTGTCGTTCATGTTTTTAACTTTTAATTATTAATATGATTACTTGGATCATGATTACTTATATCCAGAATGTAAAACTTGATTTATATATAATATATATTCAGAATATACATATATATAATATATTGATAAATGGAATGAGATACACCGTTCATGGAGACGGTAGTCCGTACGTACGCATGAACGCTGTTTTCGTTTCCTTATTGAATTGAATGGAATTAAGTAGATGACATACATATAAATATAACTAAATCCAGTATCATTATTATGTCATATATTTCATTAGTACTTATTATATATAATTTATAATCATTCATGAATGGTTAATCATTGAGAATGAATCTCATCGCGTCGTGGAGACAGTAGTCCGTACGTACGCACGAGCGATGATATCGTTCCCATTGTCGTGGAATTGTGTTGAAGTGTTTGTATACTATTTCAGTATCAGTGTCACTTTATAATAATCATATATAGTTACTCATTAAACCATTATACCCATCCAATTAATGTGGTGGCGGAAAATAGATTACACCACGGCGTGGAGACGGTATTCCGTACGTACGCACGCGCGGTGATTTCCTTTTTCCGTAGGATGGATAGAAGTTTAATTAGAGTTGTTTCATATTTATAATAACATATCAGTACGTAAGTAATACTGATGTTATTACTTTATCATGAAACAACTAAAGAAGTATAAGTTGAAGAAAAAAGAAATTGAGAAGATCGGTAATGGATATTACCTTTCTTTGAAATGCCTCTTTGAATCCTCCACTTAGGGAGCTATGATTGGTATTTAAAGAAGACCAGGACCTCTAGGATTATTCTAGGGAAGTGGAGAATGGATTTTGGCAGGGGTTTGCCGAGCTTGAGTCCTCAAATTGGTGTGAGGAGGAGGGGGGGAGGTGCCCTTTTATAAGGGAGGAGAGGGGCACCTTAGGAATATCTCAAAAAATTATTTTATATTAAAGTCAAAATCGGTTTATAATGGTTCCAAAGGGTCTTATTTCGAATCTAAAGTGTGGATGGGTCGAAAGCCTATCAACCAATAAGATTTAGACAAGTTTAGGGTATTATTTTAACCTTATCAATTAGATTTAACTCTAAGTTAAATAATTTAACTTTTACCGTGTCTTTTTGTTTTCTTACACTATATGGTTAATACACTTACTATAACATGCCAAACGAACCCCAAATTGTTTATTATTAATATATATATCCTTATCTAAGTCATTTGTCCGAACCTTAGAATTTTAGGAATAAAAGTACTATTAATAATATAATATTTGATTTAAAAACTATTTTGTGTCAATTTTGACACTATTTGATATATGATTTTTGTGAAAGTCATAACAGAATTATATGTTCGAACCAAGTTGATTAAATCAACAATACTATATCATATTAACCTAGAAAATTAGTGGTATTCATAAAAAGTCTCAAATTAAATTTATTTTGGTATTTATAATATCAATTATGTCAATATTTCATTAATAAGATAATTACAACATTATCTTTGTGTCATAAATACATTAAATTATTTTATCTCTAAAAATTACAAATAAAATACCATTATGTAGGAAATCTTTTTAGATTTCTAATGAATATTTACAATTGAATTTATCTTATGTATAACCCTATATTAAAAATGATTTAGTAAATAAACTTTGATTTTAACTCTTTTAACTCTTCTTTGAATTAAATAATAATAAATGTCCTAATCTAATCCAAGTGGGCCTAAATGATAATATTTTACACTTAAGTGTGTTTTTGGTCGAGATAAACTTGTCCAATAGGATTATGACATGTGTTAGGGTAATATTAATATCATTTTTACCCTTAAATACCCTATTTACTTTTAACCGTGGTAAAAAAAAGTAAAAAGTTACTATTCACCAAAAATTATTTTCATCTCATTGAACCAAATTTTACTTACTGACATCAACCGTGTCTCTCGGATTTTTGAAATTCCATTCACAGAAGCGGTAAAATTATGATTTATGAAAAAAATAATTTTTTTAACTTCCACTTAGTAGTTTCACTATTCATCAAAATTGAAGTTTTTCAGAAAAATGCCAAAATTTCACCCTAAGCTATAATTGATATTCCGAATTCAAAAATGATTTCTATTTTACAAAATTCCCAACATATAAGTTGCATTAACTAATTTTATAATTAATTTCCGCAGTCACAATAAATAGCGTGTTTTTAAGAGATAATAACTATCAAAAGATTAACACTTGTTTATGTGTGGTGTAAATGTGAAATTACATCCAATGACCAACATTGTATTGAATTGTAAAAATATATTCTAAATATACTTTTAAACCACTCAAATTAATAATTTATCACTATTAATTATTTCGATTAAAAAAGTTGTTTTTAATTAAAATTTAGTAATTTTCACTATTCATCAGAAAATAAAAGTAATCCGAAAAGTACCAAAATTTCACCCTAAGCTAATTTAAATATTATGAATCCAAAAATGAATTCTATTCTGAAAAATAAAATATACAAAATTTCAAAAAGTGGTTATTACTATTCATAACGGCTAGTTTTAATAATATTTTAATAGCGTATTGTTGTTTAGTGAAACTCGTTATTGCGTACTACACACGCTATCGAGGAAGGTCGCGATTACGTGCAAGGAAAATCAAGGATGCGTGTTGTGCAAGCTCCTTTTGGTGTAGCTTACAACACAAGACATTAGTGAAATTAAAAATAATATTTTTCATAAAATCTCGGGGTGTTACATATGTCTCACCTTAGTTGAGGCCACATGAGTAGAACTAAGCGACCCATGATCTTGAGTTGGCAGCGGTAGTCTTTGCATTGAAGATGTGGTGGCACTACCTGATGGGCGAGCGGTGTACCGTCTACTCTGATCAAAAGAGCCTCATATATATCTTTTCTTAGAAGGATCTAAATTTTAGAAAGAGGTGATGGCTTGAGTTCCTCTAGGATTAGGACATTGAGATCATTTATACTACTGGGAAGGGGAATGTGGTGGCAGATGCTCTCAGTTGGAAATCCAGTTCGTTGTTGCTGGATGAGGCGACGAGGAAGTTGGCCTACTTGAAGTTATCCTACGTGGATGGAGATGAGGGAGCTTACCTTCAGTCGATGGTTGTTACCCCTCCACTCTTATAGCGAGTCAGGGAAGCAGAACACGAGGATTCTAGTTGTGAGACTCTACGTGCTCAGATATCCAAAGGTGTTGCGGTAAATGGTTTTTTAGAAGGTGGGGAGCATGTTTTTCTTTTCAGAGGGAACAAAGTAGTACCAATGATTTTGCGGGAGGAGGTTCTAAAGGAGTTCCATACATCTCCTTTAGCAGTGCATCCTAGCATGGAAAATATGCATCCAGACCTCCAAAGTCACTTCTGGTGGCCAGGAATGAAGAAGTGTGTGACATAGTATGTTTCTCAGTGCCTTACTTGTCAGCAAGTAAAGGCTGAGCACCAGGTGCCAGTGGGTTTGACTCCGCCACTTGAGGTTCTAGAGTGGAAGTTAGATGGGATATCCATGGACTTCATGACGGGTTTACCACGTACGTCCAGGGAAAACGATGCCATCTGGGTTATCATTGATCGACTCAACAAGTCGGCCCATTTCCAATCCATATGGGAGCAGAGTTCAGTGGAGAGCGTGGGATGACTGTACGTACATGAGATTGACTAACTTCATGGAGTGCCATCCATGATCGTCTCAGATCGTGATGATAATTTCACATCCCGGTTGCGGAAGGGATTACATGAAGCTTTTGGGACTCAGCTATGCTTGAGCACAGCATTTCATCCCCCGAAAGATGGTCAGACAGAGCGGACCATACAGGTCGTGGAGGATATGCTTTGAGATTTCATACTTGACTTTGTTCGTATCAGGGAGGATCACCTACCCCCGGTGGAATTCACTTATAAAAATAGTTATCATTCCACTATTGGTATGGCACCATTCGAGGCTCTGTACAGGTGACCCTGTAAGTTGCCACTTTGCTGGACTGACCTGGGAGAGTCAGCACTCATGGGCCCAGAGATGGTGAGAGCTACTACAAGGAAGGTTTAGGTCATCCATGAGTAGATGAAGACAACATATAGTCTGCAGAAGTCAAATGCCAATAAGAGGCGGAGGCCCTTGTAGTTCAAGGAGGGAGACCATGTTTTCCTTCAGGTCTCACCTCGACGGGGATTGTAGAGCTTTGGCCGAGGTGGCAAGATATCTCTGTGGATCATTGGCCCTTTTCAGATTATGAGTAGAGTTGGTGAGGTGGCATATTTCTTGGCTCTACCTCCTCATGTGGACCGGATACACAACATCTCCCAGGTCTCGTAGCTACAGAGGTACGTGCATGATCCATCACACGTTATCGACTGGGGCGAGCTGGACATCGATGATGGAGCGACCATTACTGAGTACCCAGTGGAGATCGAGGATCAAGAAGAGAAGATCTTTGGTGGGTGAGATATTTCCTTGTTGCATGTCTGGTGGTATCACAAGAATCTCTAGGAGAGCACATGGGAGCGAGAGGCTCAGATTGACATGCAGTACCCACATCTTTTTTAGTAGCCGTTGTTTTGGATTTTCGGGGACGTGAAATCCCTAAGGTGGGTGTGATGTAATGTCCCTGATTTTTTCATGTATTATTTTAATATTATATGGGAAATAATTCGAGACCAGGCTCTGAGGCGACGTGCAGTTCTGAGGCCCGGTGAGCCCGAAACAAATGTTTGAATTTAATTTAATAATTAAATAAACACGCGCGTGCGATTTTCCTGAAAAAGTGGAATAACTCATGAACGGGTGCTCAGATTAGAAATATGAGGGTGCCATTATGTTGAGAATAGTGTTTTTAGCTTAGGAAAGACCTAACATCATTCGGCGCAGGTCGGTAGTAAAATCTAGTTTTTGGACGCAACCGTAATAAAATATTTTATTAAAATATTTTATTTAAATCATTGTTATAGCGAAATCCCTTATCTTTTTAAATGGAGATTTCGAAGGGGATCAGGGTTACAATTTCCATAACCCTAAAACCCTTGGTGGCTTTGAAGGATCTGGAGGAAACCTCCCAACGCGGTGACAATGACACAACGATCAGATCGTCGCCGACGAACGCCGCGAAATCCAGGTAGGATGTTGTATTGATTTTTCCTTCCCCGATTTTGATTTCTACGACATACGTGGGCTAATCCATGAACAGATTGATCCGCAGATTGATCGTTCTTGTAGGGTGGGCTTTTTTCAGGGATTCTAGGAGATTAAATCGATGATGATTCTTCTATTGTTGATCTTTTCGGCTCCGTTTAATCCTATTAACGGGAGCAGATCAACGCCGTGATGAATGACGGCGGTGGTTTGTTCCTCAATTTTGTTTCATTGGATTTCTCCCCTTTCTCTCCTTCGTGTTATTCACATTATTAGAGGGGTGATGAACAACGGATCGTTGCACATCCGTTCTACAATGCAACAATCCATGATTGTGGATTCAACCCCAGAGCGGTGTCATGGAGGTGCGATGACGGTTTCGGCAAGCGATTTGGAGCGGATCCGGAGATATGAGTTGTTTGGTGTTTTTCTTCAGATGGATTTTTCGACGATTATGATCCATTTTAAGAGCCTAAAACACCTGTTATAATGTTCGTGTGATGAAACGAACCAATCCCTGGAGTATCGGGACGAACAGACAAGAAACCAAGATCCGGAGGTCCAGCTGCGACGTGAGGAAGAAGACGACATTTCTAGAAAAATCTCGACTACACATCGTGTAGTATGGGATACACGACGTGTTTTCATCATCAGACCACATGGCGTGTACTCCGGGAGTACACGAACATGGGCAGGGTACACGGCCAAGGACACGCCGTGTATACCCCTCCCTGGCTAGACCCGGCTAGATACATGAGATAACCCGTGTACTTGTACATAGGCAGGAGACACGGACACAGGCAGAGGCCGTGTATGGGCACATGGCCAGCGTACATGGAGCGAGACCAGGTGCTCGACACGGCGTGTGATTCTTCTACACATCGTGTAGTTGATTTCTGTCCGAAAAGCCGAATGACACGGGCCGGTTACATGGGCATTACCCGGGGTCAGGGAACACAACGTGTACCTTTTCTACACGCCGTGTTGTTTGGTTTTACACGGCTTGAACGAATGACATGGGATGTTTTCATGGGCAGTACCCGGGGTCAAGGAACACGACGTCTAACCATACTACACACCATGTAACCTTTTTTGGTTGAGTTGAGCCACTTTTATTCTCTGACTTGGACAAGTTCTCTTAGGGTTCGTACCCTTGGTCATTTCCCTAAAGGATCCGGTATCATTTCATTTACACAATAGTATGATCCCTTTATCATAACTCCCTGGATAGAGTTGTTGGAATCCCTTCTGTGAGACTTAGATCCGGATCCTCTATTAATTCCTAGAACCCTAGGTATAGTTCTTAGTTCCGACGTGACCAACTTTACGCAGGCACCGATCCTCTTCTTAGCGCATTAACTCAGACTGAGTTGTCGGAATCACCCCATGTCTTGGTTGTGATCCTCATATGAGCATCATGTTCTCAAGGTACTTTTGGAGTGTGTTCTCCCGGAATGAGTACTTCGTACCTCTCTCTTCAGACCTAGGAGTCTGTTCTCCCGGTTGCATGCTTAATGGAATCTTCTAGCTGGATCCTAGTGGTGGTATTCATGATAGTCAATTGTGCATGATTATATCTAGATATTATTGTGGTATGTTCTTTAGATTTATACTATGTGGAGCTGACTATATCTTTCCTTTGAGGTATTTTCCTTTGTTGTGTTTCCTTTGTGGTTTCGGGGAGTCCTACTGGGTATTGTTATTCTCACCCCTGCATGGGCTTTTCCCGCACATGTCTTGTCTTGTGCAAAAGAGCGAGCCTTTTATAGGATTCTAGGTGGACCAGGACCGCACGGTACTCAGTGAGATCAGACAGGCCGAGGTGTGTTCCTATTGCTGCAGACTACAATCCCAGCACCTTTCTTATAGGTTGGAATTTGTTACAAACTTTCTTTTTGGTGGGCTTGTACTTTTGGCCCAGGGTTTTACACTTGTTGTACTTTACTTTCCTGTCATACTATGTTTGTTGGGTTTTAGTGTATGCATACACCCATTCCATTTTATTATTTTTTACTTTTCAGCTTTGTGTTCATGGAGATGTGTGTGCGTGTGTACAAGTGTATAGGCAATGCATCCCATGTTAGTAGCATTCATACTCGGTGCTAGTCACCCGCCCCTGGCCTATTGGAGGTCGGCTTGGGGAGTTGCGGCTCAGGCCCCACTGGGATGGGTCATGAAAGTTTTATTCTATCCTTCACATATTAACATACCAAATATCTTGACGCATAATTAAAAATCCCCATCATCATATTGTCCTGCCAAAAATGTTCCTTAAAATATCATTACAGCTTAGTGACATCAGGGTTTATAATGATGTTGGAGCTATGGGTATCATCCAATAATTATTTTTAATCAGTTATAGTACAAAAAAAAATCCTTTTCCCCAAATTTCAAAATCTAATCTCCATAAATGAAGTCGATCAATCTACCATCAATCACAAATTTATTTTTCTTTAGAAAACCCTCATCATCAGACTGAGAACATTTTATCCTTTCTATCAAATATGGTTTGGAAACCATTTGAAAAATAGTGAATTTTTACCATCCATCAAAATTCCAATATCCATATTTATTATATTTATGAATATATGATCCTTTTAAATGATCATTTTGTTTAGAAATCCTTGGTTCATTCTTCTCAAAAAATCTACCGCATTATTTGACTTCCTTGGGTGATAGTGTATTGTGAAATCGTAATCCTTGAGTATCTCACGACATCTCCATTATCTCAATTTCTTTTCATTATATGATAAAATATATTTATAACTCTTGTGATCATTATATATCTCATATAATTCTCCATTGATATAGTGTCTCAACATCTATAGAGAAAATATTACCATTGTTGACTCATGATCATTATATAGAAAGTTTACTTAATGATTTTTTAACTACCTTGTGTCATATATGATTAACCTATAATTTCTCATATGAACTCTACCATGTCTTTTCATGTCGCATCACAAAAAATCCCATACCCTTCATTCCCAGATGGTATGATCGAGATAAGATAATTGACTAATATTCTCTTCAATTTTAAAAAATATTATGTGCATTATATTTTCCAAATTAATTTACCACCTTTACGTGTGAGTTTGGTTAATGGGTTTCCAATTAGGAAATTTTCTAGAAGAAGCATTGATAGTAACCAATTAAACCAATACAATTGTGTACATCGGTTAACCTCATCAGTGTTGGCCATTCTTGGATCTCCATTGTCTTTATAGGATCAACACATATTCTATCCTTGAAGACAACATTAATAAGAAAAGAAATTTCATGATGCAGAAATTGACACATGTTAACATTCCTATATTGTTTATTTCTTCTAAGAGTCTTCTGAACAATCCTCAAGTGGTTCTCATGGTATTCATATATTTTTTAGTATACCAAGATATCATCAACAAGTACAATGAATGAATCATCATTATATTCATTGAACACTCGGTTCATTATTTCTAAGAAAATAGTGGATTCATTAGTCATTCATAACAACATTACATTAAACTCATAATGCCCATACCGATTTCAGAATGATGTATTTAGAATGTCTTCCTTCTTTACAAACAATTGATTATATCATGAATGAAGGTAAATCTTCTAAAAATGGTATGATGAAGTTTTTCAAATAAATCAACAATGAGAGGAAGGGGATACATGTTTATGATTATAATAGAATTTATTTAACAATAGTCAATGTACAACCTCATTGATCCATCTTTCTTCTTCATAAAATTATTGGGGGATCCCCATAGGGAAACAATAGGGATAATAAATCCATTATTACCCAAAACCTCTAGTTGTTTCTTCATATTTACTAATTCCACAGTGGGTATTCTATAGGTAGTTATTGTTATTGGCCTTACATCAGGGAATAAATCAAAAATATACTCAATTTCCCATTCTAGAGGATGGCATGGTAAATCCTTTGGAAATACATAAATATATTCTCATATAATATAGACATACATAATTTGAATATTTATTTCTTCATACCTAGAATTTCATTCCTCTCCCCTAAGAATTTCAGTCATTAAAACTATTCTTGGTGGGTTTGGATAGTCCTCAAGTGATGATGTTTCTTCTCTAAAGATAATGGAATCTACATTTTGGTCACAAATAACAACATCCTTATTCATTCAATAAATTTTCTCAACATATTCTGATATCCAGCCCATTACAAGGATTATATAAATCTATGACATAAATATAATGATAAATTCATCATATAAAGCACATTTATATGAAATAATGGTAACTTCCAAAACCATCTTTCTTGCATTAATGCTCCCCTTAGGGGTTTTGATGGACAACTCCCTTGTTAATTTGAATTCAAAATATCTAAATTTTAATGTAAATAGGAATATATAAAGGAATGAGAGGATCCTAAATCAAATAATTCTTTGGATAAATGTGAGGAAACAATTAAAGTACCTTCCATGAAATCATTAGAAAATTCAACCTCAGTAGTTGGTATGGAAAAAGATTTTCCTTTTTCCCTTGGCCTTTTCGGGAGAATGTTTCCATGATTCTTTGGAAAATAATTTTCATATTGTCTCATCTCTTTTAAGTGGTATCAATGAACATTGATATCTTCTTTCTTCCCCTTTCAACCATGATCTTGGTGGCATTTTATCTACACTTATAAGAAAACTCAAATTTTATTTAAGCATGTACCGGGGTGTTTCTTACCACAATCACTATAGTGTGGAATTTCATCTTTTCCCTTCGTCCCCTTACCTCATTTTCATACGTATTCTGAAGCTCTGATCTTCTCTTTCTTTCCTTTAAATTCATAATACTTAGATAATTATTTTTATTTCTTAATAGAACAAGAGTATATATCCTCATATGATGAGAAATATTATGAGATCAGTCCTCATCAGAATAATGGTTTAAAACCAACAAAGAATAAATAAATTATAATTATTGGGTTATATATGTAATTTTCATCATGCCTTTCTAAAATTGGGATCTTAGCTTCATAATTTGAATCATTCTCACCCTCCTTCTATATGAGACTCAAGAAAGTACTCTCTATGTCCATTCATATATCATAAGGAATGTATTTTTCTTGGATGTGTTATTTAAATTCCCTTCATTCCACAATTTCTACATATTCATACTTATTAATGTTATGAATTAATTGACACCATTGATCTATATCTCTTGATTGAAAATAGACTACCATAACAACTCTTTCTCTTTTGTATCTCCCCAAGGAATGAATTATTATATCTAAAGAATATATCCACTACTCAGCTAAAACTGGATTTTTTTTTCTCCAATTGAACATTGGAGGTTATTTTCTCATGGTGCAGTCTATCAATGATCCTCCATGTTTTGGATCATGCTTCTCTATATGGTTAAGGATATTATTCATAACATGAGTCAGTTGTCCCAATATGGTTATATGTTGTTCAACTCGAGTTGAATCACTAGCTCCACTATCATTATCTAGCATAGGAGGGAAATCTATACATGGATTTCATGGGTTGATATAGTTTCCATTATTTTCACTTGGAACAATTTATTAATAATTGAATACACTAGATTAGGCTATGAATCATAATAAATAATTCCACACTATTAAAATACAAAATAAATATTAAAAAATGTATGCATATCTAATCAATAATCATAAAAATGGTTATTTGGGTACATATTTAATCAATAATCCATTCATTATGGATTCTAAAGAAAATGTAAATTATCCTAAGAATATCCCCTGGGATTGTTAAACAAGGTGAACTGTAAGTTCTATTGTCATGTACCATCTTACCCCAAGTCATGCTTTGGACAACTTGTCCATGTTATTACTCCTTGGAACATCTATTCCATAAACATGGCCACTTATTGTATCTAGATAAAGATTTATTTTCTAGTAATACCCACACAATATCTATTTCACAAAAATTTATATAATGTTAATATAAATTTCTCCTCAACGTTTGTCATTGGGTAATGTTACCAAATAAATTTTTTTCTAAATCTAGTTTTCAAGTTTGGTACAAAACATCCCCGGATACCAACTATGATATCCCAAACCTAGATAAATAATGTCTGTGTATTATTTTATAACCTAGTCATGATCAAAGGAAATCAAATCCCAAAGGTCTGATTGGTTTAGTATCCTTGCAAAAATATGATACAAACATATGTTTACATTAAATCTTGAAATAAAAATAGCACAATGCCTCCTTTAAAAACACTCATTCCCCTTATATTATCCCTATAGTTTTTTCATAATATAATTCGTCACATCCTGGTGTAAAAAGAAACATAGTAAAGGGGTGAGCTCAAAATCTCAGTAAATATAAACAATATAGTGGAAGCTATTATAGATAATCATATAATTTTTAGTCAAGTCATAAAACCGAAACAGAATCCCTTTAAACATAATATTCATCATAATATTTATATAATAATTAAAATAATTACATTTAAATGTTCACATGTATAATATTATAGTACAATAATCATATTTAATATCAATAACTGATCTTGTATCATAGGAATGCAAAATGTGAGACATCATAACCATATTGTCTAGGCCTCGTGTAATGCCCCAACCCCAGTTACCCAGAGTCGGTGCATTATTGCGTAACATTGGCATGATCACCAAAGATCATGTCTTGGAAGACCGATTAGTTTAGTAGCCTTGGAAACACTAGATACATTCATAATTCTTACATTACATTATAAAGTAAAACAAAACTACAACAACACATTTTCTTCACATCCCCTCATACTATCCCTACAGGTCATTCATAATATACTTCTTCAGATCCCGGAAAAATTAAAACATTAGAATGGGTGAGCTCAGATGCTCAGTAAGGATAAAAATATTGAGGAATAATTCATAAATAAACATAAACATTTAAAGCAATGTATAACTAAAACAAAAGACTTTTAAACATGATCTTAAAAAAATATGGAAAAAGTAAAATGATATAATGCCATTTACTTATTCACATGGATATTCTATTGGTCGAATAATTACATGCAATATCAATAACCACTTTCATAATGATGGAATGCATAATTCCAGACTATCATAACCACGTATCCAAGGCCTCATGCCAAGACTAAAAATAAGATTTTGTCAAGGCCTCGTTCCAGGACAATAGTTTTTCTCATGAGACCTGCCGATGCATCGAGGAGCTATAGCAGGCTCCACCCGTCACTTATTAAGTCCAATGTATTCCTCTTATGAACAGGTTTAAACATATCATAAACCATAACATAATCGTATCACATAAAACATGCATAAATGAATCATAAAATTTCCACATTTCAATCACAAGATATCAATACAACACATTGATATAATAAAAGCATTATCAAAACCATTTTCAATATCGAAATAAAATAAAATTAAAACTTGGTATTTATTTTTCATTTAAAAAATGTTGTGGCTTGTAGAGGAAGCCGAAACACAAATAATGGTCACGACGGCGGAAAAGTCGTTGTTGCCACATACATTCGTCAAAAAAAACATTCCTTTTTTTCTTTTAGTAAAATGCTTCGTATAAAAATATTCCTTTTGAATAAACTTAAAAGTCAAATGAGTTTATACACTTTATAAAAGAATTTTGTGTATAAAATAAAGTATGCCTCAATGAAAGGAGATTGAGATGATGTACTTACAAAGATCATTTTTTAAATAAAATAGATCTATTATGTGTATTCACTATAAGTACACATAAAGAAAGTAAAAAGAACAGATAGGACATAATAATATAATGACATAATTTGAAAGTAGGAGATTAACCCACAGAACGGAAATTGGGGTAAGAAGTTCCCTTAACTCATGTTTGTCTTGACTCGACCGTTAATTAACCTCATGAATAATAAACAAGAGTTAATTTTTAATTTCATAAGAACATTTTTCAATTTTATTATTCCTTTTATATCACTTATTACCATGTTATGAACATTATGTAATTATTTATGTTAATAACGGTCGTTTTGTCGATCTTTGGTACTTGAGTCAAAAATAAAATTCTTATAATTAAAAGTTGTTAATGTGGTAAAATATCCATTATATCCAGAATTATATTCATGATGTATATATCATATATATAATATATATCCAGTATATACATTCATTCATAATATTATGTAACATTTAGAGGTACGAAATAAAATGCACCATTCATGGAGACGGTAAGCCGTACGTACGCATGAACGCTACTTTCATTCTATTACGTATTTAATGGAATGAAATAATAATGATATAAAGTTGTATTATAATTCAAGTATAACATCATATATAATATCATTTACTCCATCCTTTATATGTCCCACATATGGAGTTAACGATTCAAATCACTTTGAGGGGGCGGTAGTCTGCACTTCCTAAAATGAAATTATCGCATTTACCCATAATGGAAATCATAAAGGTATTCCATAAATGAATAATACAGAAGCATAAGGAAAAAAACATAATATATATCATATATAAAAAATAGTGTCCTCATAATGGCCACTATGAGAGGTGTTAAAAGAATATTGAACAATCATCATTTCGTGAGGCAGTAATTTACCACCCACAGAAACAGTGTGTTATTTAACCATTTGAAGAAGGTGTGTGTAAGTGTAAATAAAATACATCTCATAAAAAAATCCTAGTATATTGAAGATACTGGTGTTGTTACAAAATAAAATAATAAAAATAGAATAGGGGTTGGGGAAGCAAAATAAAACAAAATAACATAAGAGAATACATTACCTTAAAATCGGGTAACAATTTTTTATTTTTTCCAAAGGATTCCTTGGGAAGACTTCTTCCCAAACTGAGGCTTCTAGGAGTAATATAGGGACGTTTAGAGAGTGTTTGGGCAGATTTTGGCCGAGCCAAATTGCTTTGAAGGTGTGAATAATGTGGTAGTGGGGGGGGGGTGGTTTATAAGAGGAGAGGAGGGGCACTCTTGGAAAGTCATGAAATGTTACTTTATTATATAATTATTTTCGGATTTTAAAGGTCCGACACATATATATTTATAGGATAAGGTGACAAGGGTTCGAAATATACTCATCCTATAGGTTTTTGACAAGTGAAAGTCTTAGATTTTACATTATCTTTTCATTTTATTTAAATCGTTAATTAATGAGGTAATCGATGCATCATCATGGTGTCATAAAAAAATTAATTTATCTAATGTCTAAAAATTATATAAAAAATATCATGATGTTGGAAATTGTTTTATATTTCCAATGAATATTTATTGTATAAATGTTAACTTATATAACCCCATGTAATAATTGTTTTAGTAAAACAACACATGTTTGTGACAATTTTATTTTTACTTTAAATAAAAAGTTATTAAGGTCATTTTCTTACCCATGTGGCTCAATGAGGTACCCAAGTTGACACATGGATTGTCTTGGATGGCCATGACTCATCCAATCTTTGTAGGACATGTGTAAGGGTATTTTCATATTTTTATAATATCATTTTTACCTTAAATTTCACTAATTACCTTTAATAGCGATTACTTAAACATAAAAGTTACTATTCACCAAAAAAATTATTTTTATCCCATTGAACCACATTTTACTTCCTAATGAAAACCATGTATGTCAGATTTTTGAAAATCAAATCACAGAAGTGGTAATGTTTCATTTAAATGAAAAATCGGTTTTTTAACTACCACTTAGTGGTTTCACTATTCCTCAAAAATTGAAGTTTTTCAGAACAATGCCAAAATTTCACCCTAAGATACAATTGATATTCCAAATTCAAAAATCTGGTCTATTTTAAAAAATTCCAAACATATAAGTTGCATTATTTAATTTTATAATTAATTCCCTCTGTCACAACAAATATCGTGTTTTTAAGAAATAATATATATCAAAAGATTGACAATTGTTTATGTCCAATTTCAAAGTGAAATTAATTATAATTACAACCATTGGATAAAATGGTAAAAATATATTCTAATTATAATTTAAAACCACTCAATATTATTATTTATCACTATAAATTATTTTTATAAAAAAAGTGGTTTTTAAGTATTTTTCACTATTCATAAAAAATTATAAGTTCTCAGAAAAAATACCAAAAATTCAACATAGGATAATTTCGATATTCCGAATCCAAAAATGATGCCCATCTTGAAATATAAAATATATATAATTTCAAAAAGTGGGTATTAATATTCATAATGTCTATTTTGATTGGTCGCGGTGTGTTAGAATCTCGAACTTGCGTACAATGCAAGCTATTGCATTATTGAAAGAGAAGTGTATCGTCGAAGCTCGAGGTGTTACATTCTCCCCTCCTTCAAAAAATTTCATCCTCGCAATTTGAAAATTTTCTTTGAAAATAAAATGTTGAAAATAGAAAATACCTTTGTGGAAAACCCACATCAGAAATAAGGTTAATAAAATTTAGCCTTAATAAGAGGGAAATGGAAATGAAAAAGTCACCACCAAATTATGATCTTGATAATGAGAACATTGGTGGAAATTAGAGGCATATAATTGGAGGAAAAACGTAAATATTGTTAGTGAGTGAATGAGGTCATCAATCACAAACCAGTGTAAAATTGAGGGCCTCAAAGCCTTCAATCTATGTTGATTTAAAATATTATCAGTTCGACAATATATAAGGTATTAGGATAACACATTTTTTGTTTTAATATCCCTTTATTAATGTTTAAGAATTATTTTATTCATAGAATAAGAGATAGGTATATATATATTTATGCTTGACAAGTAGAGCTTCAACCTTCAACTAATTTCTACCACAAACTCATCTTTTACTCAAAAAGATAATAGAACTCAAAAATATTATGTTTATCCTAATCGTAAAAGGTTGAAAATATTAACACATACCATTTAGATTAGGAAAATAATTTTGTAATAACTAGTGACTTTTTGTAAGCTAGTGGTAGGTAATAAAGGCCTGTCACACTATGGTCGTGGGTTTGATTCCTACAGCTTTGTCCGACGCGACGTGTTATCCCCCGACCTACAGGTGTTCCTTTTCCTAAAACAATAGTATTGTAATATTCCAAAAATATTATTCAGAAATTTTTTACCCTTAAACAATACTATCCAAGGTCCAACCTAATCTATTCCAACCTTTATAGTTATCAAAAAAACTTCTGTCCAACTCACAGCTCAAATTTTATAAGGAAGGTAAACATAATGAAGATTATTTTTTCCGCGTAACAACATGTGAACACCTTCATCATGTATTATTTTAAAACAATGCAACATCCTGAAGTACCATAAATCCTTATTTATTACATTCATGATCCCTTATTCCTTATAGAATACTAGATATGCTCCTTCTATCAAAAAATTTATACAAATCATTAATCATTTTCAAGGAAGTTATAAATATCCAATATAATTAATCCAAATCAATCATGTATTATTCCAAAATCACTATCTCAGTATCAGAACCATATTATGGATTATCTTTCTCTAAAACATATATTTTTCAAGAATTTAACCTATTGTGGAGTCACTTTTCTTGCTTCCACACAATCTCAAGTCCATGATGAAAGAGTACTGCAATACAATCCTTATATAATGCATAATTATTATAACCAGTACATTATTGATACAACACTCAAATCAAAAAATTCTTTAATGACAACATAAGAACTCTAATCATTCCTCCTCATCGGTGGTAGTATCATAACTTGATTATTATCCAATAATATCATTTGGGGTATACTCTGATGATTTGTAAATTGGTTTGCGTAGTGTCCCCACTCTTTGCAGATGAAGCATTGTACATTTGAAACCTTTTTCTTACCCTTGCATTCACGCACTTGGTGTCCTTTTTCTCCACACTTATAACAAACTCCCATTCCCTTCAGGAAAGTTCCATGGTGTTTCTTACCACATTTATCACATATTGGAAAATTCTTATTTTTCCTAATCCCTTTATCCATCATTCTCTCTTCCATCATTTTCTTCACTTTCTTCCCTTCAAATCCATAAGACGAATAGAATTCATCACTTATCTTATTAACACATGATACTATTTCTTCATACGTTGAGTACACATGGGAGACTACTTCCCTTCTAAATGTTGGCTTAATACCCTGAATGATATGATCCTTCTTAATCTTTGGATCATACGTATTGATGGAGTTCACATTACTTCTATTGGGCACTATTTCTATACAATGGCATAAACTAGGTTAGTTTATGAATTGCAATGAATAATTCCAAACTTGTAAAATAAATAATGTAAATTGAACTGTTTATGGATATAATCCATAATCGTAAAAAATGTTTTCTTTGAGGATGTATATACTCATAAACCCTTCATAATGGTTTGTAAAAAAATGAGAATTATCCTAAGCATATCCCCGGAGAGTGTCATAACCAAGAGTGCAGAAAGGCCTGCTGTCGTGCACCAGTTCCCCTTCGAGTCTAGCTCAAAGAGGTGTTTTCGTGTTTTACCCCTAGGTACATCTGTGCCAGAGCCGCCTCTACCTGATCGTATCCAGGCAGGGATGTATTGCTCGGAAAACTCACAAAATCTCTATAATACCAAAATTCTAAGAAATTCTTCTATACTAACCCTCAAAGTCTATTTTTAGGGTATGTGCTCTAATCAGAGTTTATCTAAATCTAGCATTCAAGGTTAGTACTAAACTGTCTCTAATACCAATAGTAACGCCCTGACCCCAGTTACCCAGAGTTGGTGCATTATTGCATAACATTGGCATGATCACAAAAGATCAATTCTCGGAAGACCAATTAGTTTAGTAGCCATGGAAACAATAGATACATTCAGAAGTCTTACATTACATCATAAAGTAAAACAAAACTACAAAAACATCTTGTCTTCATATCCCCTCTTACTATCCCTGTAGGTCATTCATAATATACTTCTTCACATCCTGGAAAAATTAAAACATTGGAAGGGGTGATCTCAGATGCTCAGTAAGGATAACAATATAGCGGAACCTTTCATAAAAAAACATAAACATTTAAGGAAATGTATAACTAAAAAAGCCTTTTAAACTTGATCTTGAGAATAATATCGAAAAAGTAAAATGAAATAATTCCATTTACATATTCACATAGATATTCTACCTGTCGAATAATCACATGCAATATCAATAACCACTTTCATAATGATTGAATGCATAATGCCAGACTATCATAACCACGTAGCCAAGGTCTCGTGCCCAGACTACAAATACAATTTTGTCAAGGCCTAGTGCCAAGACACTAGTTTGTCTCATGAGACCTGTCGATGCATCGAGGAGCTATAGCGGGCTCCACCCGTCACTTATTATGTCCAATGCATTCCTCATATGAACCGGTTTAAACATATCATAAACCATAACATAATCGTATCACATAAAACATTCATAAAGGAAACATAACAATTCCACATTTCAATCACAATATATCAATACATCACATTGATATAATAAAAAAATTATGAAAACCATTTTCAATACCAAAATAAAAGAAAATTAAAACTTGGTATTTAGTTTTCATTTAAAAAAGTTATGGCTTTTAGAGGAATCCGGAACTCAAATAATGGTCACGGTGGTGGAGAAGTCGTTGTCGCCGCATACGTACGACATGAAAAACATTCCTTTTTGTCATTTATTATAATGCTTCATATTAAAATATTCCTTTTTAATAAACGTAAAAGTCAAAGGGGTTTATACAATGTATAAAAGAAAGTTGTGTATAAAATAAAGTATGCCTCAATGAAAGGAGATTGAGACGAAGTCCTTACAAAGATAATTTTTAAATAAAATAGATATATTATGTGTATTCACTATAAGTACACAAAAAAAAGTAAAAAAATACAATATAGGACATAATAATATCATAACATAATTTGAAAGTAGGATATTAACACAAAGAACAGAAATTGGGTTAAGAAGTTCCCTAACCTCGTGTCCTTCTTGACTTGACCATTCTTTAACCTCCTGAACAATAAACTGGAGTTAATTTATAATTGGTTAGGAACTGTTTTCAAGTTTATTATTCCTTTTATATAACTTATTACCATGTTATGAACATTATGAAACTATTTATGTTAATAACGGTCGTTTTGTCATCTTTGGTACTTGAGTCAAAAATAAACTTCTTATAATTACAAGTTGTTCATGTGGTAAAATATACATTATATACAGACTTATAGTAATGATTTAGATATCATATATATCATATATATCCAATATATACATTCATTCATAATATTACGTAACATTTAAAGGTAAGAAATTAAATGCACCGTTCATGGAGACGGTAAGCCGTACGTACGCATGAAATTTACTTTCATTTCTATTACGTATTTAATGGAATAAAATCATAATTATATAAATTTTTATTATAATTCCAGTATAATATCATATATAATATAATTTACTCCATCCTTTATTTGTCCCACATATGGCGTTAACGATGCAAATCACTTTGAGGGGGCGGTAGTCCGCACTTCCTAAAATAAAATTATCGCATTTACCCATAATGGAAATAATAAAGGTATTCCATAAATGAGAAATAAAGAAGCATAAGGAAAACAAAAAAATAATATAAATAATATATAAAAAATAGTTTCATCATTATGGCCACCATGAGAGGTGTTAAAAGAAGATTGAACAATCATCGTTTTGTGAGGTATTAAATCGCCACCCACAGAAACAGTATGTTCTTTAACCATTTGAAAAAGGTGTGTGTAAGTGTAAATAAAACCCTTTTCATAAAAACATCCTAGTATATTGAATATACTGGTTTTGTTACAAATTAAAAGAATAAAAAGAGTTTAGGGGGTTGGAGAAGCAAAATAAAAAAAATAACATAAGAGAATACATTACCATAAAATAGGGTAATACTTTTTGATTTGAGCCAAAGGCTTCTTGGGAAGACTTCTGCCCAAATTGAGGCTTCTATGAGTAATAGAGGTAAGATTAGAGAGTATTTGGGCAGAGGTTGGCCGAGCCAAATGGATTTTAAGGTGTAAATAAGGTGTTAGTGGTGGGGGCCTTTTATAAGAGGAGAGGAGGGGCAATCTTGGAAAGCCATGAAATGTTACTTTATTTTATAATGATTTTTGGATTTTAAAGGTCCACACATATATATTTCTAGTATAAGGTGATAAGGGTTCGAAATATACTCATAAAATAGGTTTTTGAAAAGTGTATGTCTTATATTTTACATTATCTTTTCATTTTATTTAGATCGTTAATTAATGAGGTTATCGCTGCATCATCATGGTGTCATAACAAATTTAATTTATTTAATGTCTAAAAATTATAAAATAATTATCATGATGTAGAAAGACTTTTTAGATTTCCAATTAATATTTATAGTTGATAATTTAACTTATATAACCCCATGTAATAATTGTTTTAGTAAAACAACACATGTTTGTGACAATTTTATTTTTACTTTAAATAATAAGTTATTAATGACATTTTCTTACCCAAGTGGCTCCATGGGGTTGCCAATTTGACCCATGGATTGTCTTGGTCGGCCATGAATCATAAAATAAGGGTAAGACATGTGTAAGGGTATTTTAATATTTTTATAATATCATTTTTACCTTAAATTTCACTATTTATCTTTAATCGCGATTAAATAAACTTAAAAGTTACTATTCACCAAAAAATTATTTTAATCCCATTGAACCAAATTTTACTTGATAATGACAACCATTTATTTCGGATTTTTGAAAATCAAAACACAGAAGTGGTAATTTTTCATTTAAATGAAAAATCGGTTTTTTAACTACCACTTAGTGGTTTCACTATTCATCAAAAATTGAAGTTTTCAGAATAATGCCAAAATTTAACCCTAAGATATAATTGATATTCTGAATTCAAAAATTGTTCCCATTTTAAAAAATTCCTAACATATATGTTGCATTAATTAATTTTATAATTAATTTCCGTTGTCACAACAAATAGCGTGTTTTTAAGAAACAATGTATATTAAATGATTAACAATTGTCTATGTTCAATTTCAAAGTGAAATTAATTCTAATGACCACCATTGGATAAACTTTTAAAAATATATTCAGATTATAATTTAAAACCACTCAATATTATAACTTATCACTATAAATTATTTTGATTAAACAAGTTGTTTTTAAGTATTTTTCACTATTCATAAAAAATTGGAAGTTCCCAGAAAAATACCAAAAATTCAACATAGGCTAATTTCAATAGTCCGAATCCAAAAATGGAGCCCATTTTGAAATATAAAATATATATAATTTCAAAAAGTGGGTATTACTATTCATAATGGATATTTTGATTGGTCGCGGTGTGTTAGAATCTCGAACTTGCGTACAATGCAAGCTATTGCATTATTGAAAGAGAAGCGTAACATGGAAGCTCAGGGTGTTAAATTCTCCCCTCATTAAATAAATTGTGTCCTCACAATATGAAATTTTTCATTGAAAATAAAATGATAAAAATCGAATATACCTTTGTGGAAAACCCACATCGTAAATAAAGTTAATAAAATTTAGCCTTAATAAGAGGGAAAGGGAAATGAAAAAGTCACCACCAAATTATGATCTTGATAAGGATAACATTGGTGGAAATTAGAGACATATAATTGGAGGAAAAACATAAATATATGTAGGGAGTTATTGAGGTCATCAATCACAAACAAGTGTAAAATTGAGGGCCTCAATGCCTTCAATCTATGTTGATTTAAAATAATATCAGTTCAACAGGACATAAGGTATTAGGATAACAGATTTTTTGTTTTAACATCCCTTTAATAATGTTTATGAATTAATTTATTCATAGAATAAGAGATAGGTATATTTATATTTATGCTTGAAAATTATAGTTTCAACCTTCAACTAATTTCTACCACAAACTCATCTTTCACTCAATAAGATAATAGAACTAAAAAATATTATATTTATCCTAATTGTAAAAGGGTCAAAATATTAACACATACCATTTATATTAGGAAAACAATTTTGTAATAACCAGTGAATTTTTTTAGTCTAGTGGTAGGTAATAAAGGTCTGTCACACTATGGTTGTGGGTTCGATTCCTATAGCTTTGTCTGACACAACGGGTTATCCCCTGACCTACAGGTTTTCCTTTTCCAAAAACAATAGTATTATAATATTCCAAAAATAATTTTCAGAAATGTTTTAACCTTAAACAATACTATCCAAGGTTCAACATAATCCATTCCAACCTTTATAGTTATCCAAAAAACTTCTATCCAACTCACAATCCAAATTTTATAAGTAAGGTAAAGATAATGAAGATCATTTTTTCCACGTAAAAACATGTGAACACCTTCATCATGCATTATTTTAAAACAATGCAACATCCTGAATTACCATAAATACTTATTGATTACATTCATGATCCATTATTCCTTATAGAATACTAGATATACTCTTTATATCCAAAAATGTATACAAAGCATTAATCAGTTTCAAGGAAGTTATGAATATCCAATACAATTTATCCAAATCAATCATGTTTTATTCCAAAATCACTATCCTGGTATCCGAACCATATTATGGTTTATCTGTAACGGCCCGAAATTTTGAATAAATCTTGTTTCCTAATTTCATGTGTTATTTTATTTTATTTTTATACTCAACAAAAATGTTTTATTTGATAAACATGATTATAATTAAAATGAGACCATTGGGTTTTGATTGTTATATGACCATCAGTCAATATGACCACTGTGAACAAAATGTTTTGATTATTGTCTCTAAATACAAGTAATCTTGGTTAATTATTATAGAAAGAAGATTCGATGGCCTCACCTAGTAGTCTTGGACTGATCGAAGCCCATCTAACAGAGCTTGGGAAGGAGGTAGCACCATTGGGCTTTGCTCTGGATCAAATCCAAGACGAACATCATCATGTGAAGCTAGAACGGAATCACCTTCGTGAGAAGTTCAAACTGATAGAAATTACTACTCGGGCAATGTTGACAGAGCCGCCCCAAGATTATATCACCCTAGCACACCTTACTCTTAGGTCCTATGCTGGTATTATAAGGGGCTATGTAATGAGACCATAACAGCCTTGTGTAATCCTTGTTTTAAATAAAAATTGGTATTTCTTATTATGATGATGTTTATGAATTTTCAAATGACTGGATAAAAATATTATGCATATATTTTATGAATTTTCTAAAGGATATTTTAAAAAAAAATGTTTCTGTAAACCTTAAATAATTTAAAATGTGTAATGATTCTCAAAAAATGGTCTTCTACAATTATGTCCAGTACGAAATTTAGAGTCTAATAAGATCAACATGATTTTTGATGAATAGTAAATTATGAATAGTGATTTTATGATTAGGATTAGTAATATGACCAAATGGATTAGTAATCTCACTTAAAGAAAGTTTTAAAATAATCTAGGCACCTTGATTAAGTAATGTAATTCAATAAAATGGTTAAATAATGGTTTCATAAATTATTATTCAAGTATTAGTTTTTTTCGGTTGAATAGTGTTTTTTAATTAAAAATTTAATTAAAAATAATTAGAAAATTTTTTTTATAAAAAGGACTTTATTTTTGAACTCAGAGCATCGATATTATGTTATGGTAATTTTTGGGGTTTTTTCTGAAAAAATGAATTTTCGGTGAATAGTGTTTTTATTTAAAAATAAATTTAAAAATACTTAGAAAATTATTTTTATAAAATGGAGTTCATTTTTGAAATCAGAGCATTGATATTTAGCTAAGGTGAAAGTTTGGGATTTTTCTGAGAAAGATGAATTTTTCAGTGAATAGTAAAAATGCAGTTTTAGGGTTTCAGTATGTTTAATGACATCATAGCTGTGTCATGATGATGTCATGAGATATTTTAAGGGTTGGACGGCCAAGGGTGATGAATTATTGTTGTGGGGGACCCATGTGGCCTAACTCCATGGTAAATGCCAAGGGAGAGCACATGGGTTTGAGAAAAGCACATGTGAGGTGTCCCTTGGCCATTAATGCATGTTCCCCTCACCTTCCCTATAAATACCAAGCCCTCCTCTCATACATTCGACTCCCCACTCATTCCCAACGAATTTATGGTCTCATTACCTCCCAAGTAGTTTTCCCAAGGTGCCCCCAAGCCCTCAAGGTCCCAACCTTTGAGGTTTAAGAGTTACATTTTAAGGTAAGGGATCCGACCTCTCTCTTTCATTTCAAGTAATCTCTTTTATGTCATTCCTTTTATGCTCCATGTTCTTATGTTGGAGGATGTTATTTTATACTCCTCTTACTTCCCTTTTCATGTTAATATAATGAGAGATCCCCTCTTACTCTCATTATTTCGTTTTATTAAGTTTTAAGTGGTGCCGTTAGGCTGCCGAAATTTTTGTAACGGATTCTTTCTCCCTTCTCATTTTTCAAGATCTATTTTCATGTAAAGTATTTCATGTTCTTTTTTTTTTGTTATTTTGGGGTATGATCTCTATATCTATCATACTGGAATCTTATGTTCATATGATGAGAGACCCCATTTGATCTCTTCAATTCAGTATTTTGTTGAAGTTTAAGTGGCGCCGTTAGGCTGCCGAATTTTTAAGTGGTTCTTCACCCTTCTCGTTTTAAAGTTCTACTTTCATGTCAATTCTTTCAAGTTACTTTTTGTTATGTTGGGGTATGATCTCTATATCTATCATATTGGACTCTTATGTTCATATGATGAGAGACCCCATTTGATCTCTTCAATTCAGTATTTTGTTGAAGTTTAAGTGGCGCCGTTAGGCTGCCGAATTTTTAAGTGGTTCTTCACCATTCTCGTTTTGAAGTTCTACTCTCATGTCAATTCATTCAAGTTCCTTTCTATTATGTTGGGGTATGACCTCTATATCTATCATACTGGACTCTTATGTTCATATGATGAGAGACCCTATTTGACCTTGTCAATTCAATTTTGTTGAAGTTTAAGTGACGCCGTTAGGCTGCCGAATTCTCACAAGAGAAATCTTTTTTTTTTCTTCCTTTCATGTTCTTCATTTCATATGGTATATTTTCAAATTTCATTACCATGTTCTTAAATCCCTTATATTTTTTCCCTCTACGGTTTGATGGGTCATTTATGAATGTTTGACCCATGTCCCCTCTCTTCTCAATGTTTTCTAAAACCTTGAAACATAGCCGTTATGCTGCAAAATTTTTGTCTCAAAATGCCTCTCTCTTTTTCTCAAAATTTCTTCATGTTATTAAGTGAATACTCAAAGCTCTTATTTCTACAGGGGTATTCACATATATATCAAAATGTTCTATTTTAAATTCTGGGATTTACATACATGAAACCCTCTTTCCCTTTCCGTGGGTTTAAAGTGACGTAAAGATCATGTCTTTAAAGCAGTTTTTAAAACGTTATGATTATGAAATGAAACCCATTTATTTTATGCTATATGGGTTATTTATGAAATGTTTGATGATGATGATATATGTGGCTCACATGATAATAAAGGAAAATTTAAGGGTGCGCCCTGATAGCGCTCCAATGCATTGGGTAAAGACTTAATCTCTAGAGATGACCATTTTTAACGACGCCATGGTGAATAACCTTGGTAATTTTTAACGACACCTTGGGGATGGACCTTGGTGAAACGAAATGATTGTTGATATTAAATGTTGCAGCCACATCTTCAAGTTATGAAAAATGTTATTTTTTTATGATGTATATCATTATTTCTTTCTCATGCCTTAAATTTCTTTTCATGTCCTTATTGAAGTATCTCAAGTTCACATGTAAAATGTTTCTCTCGTTTCCCTTACTGGGTTTTCTGCTCACCCTTTCTTTTGATGTATGTCCCTAGGTTATGAGATGCAGTAATGAACCTAGGATGAACTTAAGGAGAAGCCTTTGAAGTGTTTAAGAAGAGTGTTTTTGTTCTTTTCATGTTTTATGTTCCTGGTTTCCAAGACACCAAACTTTAAAGATCCTCGATTTTGTAAAATGTAATGAAATTTTATGTGATAAAAAGACGGGATGCTATAGTTGGTATCAAAGGATGGTTTAGTTATTTGTGGAAATTAGGATATGAAAACTTTAGGAAGAACCCTATAAAAAAGTTTAAATATAGGAAATCTTCCTAGTATTTTGGTGAGTATTGAGTAAAGGGTTTCCAAGCAAATACATCCCTGTCTGGATATGAGCAGGTAGAGGTGGCTCTGGCACAGATGTACATAGGGGTAAAACCCGAAAACACCGCTTTGAGCTAGACTCGAATGAGAACTGGTACACGACAACGGGCCTTGCTGCACTCTTGGTTACGACACTCCCGGGGGATATGCTTTGGTAAATTCATAAGCTTAGTATGAACCATTGTTAAAGGAACAAAGATAAAATAAAATAAAGATTCACATAAGAATATATGATCATGGATAACCAAGAAGGGAACCTAGGGGATCACAAGTTAGGGTATACTTTACTTCTACATGTTATCCTTTGATTCTTTAAGTTTCTTTTCATGATTATTGTCTAAGTATTTAAGCCCCTAACTATAGCTTCTTTTCTTAGTTAATGGCGGGAAATGGAAGAACATGTCCCAAAAACCAATGTGATAGGAAATGCTACGATTGCCATATTAATACGACAGAGATGATTAGGGGATTAAAAGATGATTATTTTGGAAGACGTTCACTATTTTGAGGACCATATATGATCAAGGTAAATAGATTACTACGGTGTCTTCATTGAGGAGTAAGGTTGACTTATATTTTGAAGAATCAATGAATATAAGGTGGCCTTATAGTAATTTAGGTTACTTACGGGAATGATTAACCTATCTTGGGTAAAATATGTTTAGGTTAGCTACTTTTGTTATAAGATGTTAGGAGTGGTCGATGTTGTTTGGAGATAAACGATGAAGTTTATTTTGGAAGAATATGTTATCAAGTCCTTCTTGTATTTGGGTTTCAATCTTAGTTTGGTTTATTTTCAGGAATCTTAAGGACTATTATTTATGGAATGGTCTATGATGAACATTGGGTAGTACCATGGAACTTTGAAGATTTAAAATTAGTTTCCATTTCTATGGGATTCTTTTTTAAGATTTGTTTTACCTTACCCATTCTATTTTTGGGATAATGTTTAAAGATAGAAGAAATATATAGTTGATCTTTCTTGGATCATGTGATTCTCTAGATGATGATTGTAGAGACCCGAAGATTATCGTACATGGACATTACATTACTTTTGCGGAATACTTAGTACATAACAAAAACACACACACAAGGATCGTAATAGTTTAGTGTCTTTGGAAACTCGGAACGTAAACTTCTAATTGTGGTGGAAGATCTTCAACATCTCCCATAAAGATCTTACTTTTTATACCTAAACCATTGTTTATATCCTGGGGAAAAGAAAACATAAAAGGGTGAGCTCAAATGCTCAGTAAGGGTAAACAAAAGAAATATCAATCACATCATATACATAAGAACATAGCTTTTGGAAATCTTAACCTGCAAAAGAGAGCATAATTTCATAACATGGGATAAATCATAGTAGTGAAATGAAATCATAACTTAAAACACTACTCATTGTGGCATACACACATAATCATAGAGAATCATTTCTTGTTAGTCAAGACTCATTGCCAAGACTATCTTAGTGGACAAAGTCCCTTTCTGAATCGAGTAATCCTCGTTTCAGTCCTGTTTCACTGAACCGGTATAACCTACCATTCCATCCATGTCTATCTCATGAGATATAAAATCTTTACCCAATGCATTGGAGGGAGATATAGGTCCCACCCCTCTCATAATGATACCATTCTTATGTGTTCCACAAAATCATAAATCATACATCATTACATAACCCATGTAATAAAAATGGGATTCTTAAACAACATGACATCATAAAACCATTCATATAAGATAAAGGAATTCATAAACATAATTCCATCATAACATAGTCAAATCAATGTAAAAATATGGATAGAAACAGAACCCTATATTATCTTATATGGAAAATAATTTTGATAAAACACTTGAATTGAATTCTTGAGGAAAATATCCTTTCTTCTTCAAAATCAATTTATTTTCACAAAACATCATGCAATTTTAAAAGAAAGAGATTTTATTGAAAATAGTCATGAAATCTTTTAGAGGAAGCTTCATGAAAATAAGGCTTTATAAAACAGTATAAATCCGTTCGTGCCGTATAAGTTAAAAAAAACATTCTTCGTACTTTTGTCGGAAAAGTCAAAAAGTACCTCGTATAAAAAAACGACAAAAGATTCCTTTCATATCTTTTACTAAATACTCACCGAAGGGTAAAATTGGATTTAAACAATTGTAGGTATATGGAAATAATATTACATATTGAAGAAACATGGATGTGGATGATAAAATACACCCTAGTAAATACCAAAGTATAAACAATCTCGGATAAAAGTGAGATTGTGATATTTCCCTTACCTTAGGTCCGACTTGCTTTGTAAGTGTCCGAACCTCCTGTATAATGATTTAAATCATGTTATTGACTTATTACAGAATCATATTCATTGTTATTATATCATATATGGTTCACTTATGACATTATATTACCCGTTCTTTTGTAAATTCCATGTTAAAGAAGCGTTTTGGGTAAAATCGTTTCATTTATCGTAGGTGTTTTGACTTGTTGTTCTTGACATCATTATTACTTATATCATGATTTACTTACTTCCAGAATATAAAATATGATTTATATATCATATATATTCAGTATATATATATATATAATAGGTATATAAATAAAATGAAAAACACCGTTCATGGAGACGGTAGTCCGTACGTACGCATGAACGCTGTTTTTCTTTCCTTATTGTCTTGAAATGGAAGTAAGTAGATGTCATACATATGTATATATATATACATAAATCCAGTAGCTTTATAATTTCATATATTTCATTATTATTTCTTATATATACTTTATAATCATTCTTAAATGGTTAACATGGAGAATGAATCTCATCGCGTCGTGGAGACGGTAGTCCGTACGTACGCACGAGCGATGATATCATTTCTATTGAATTGAATTGGAGTGAATTATACAATATATCAGAATCAATATGATGTTGTAATAACTATGTATAGTTATTCTTTACACCATTATACCCATCCATGTAAGGTGGTAGTGGAAAATAGATTACACCACGGCGTGGAGACGGTATTCCGTACGTACGCACGCGCGGTGATTTCTTTTTCCGTAGGATGGATAGATGGTGAAATAGGGTTGTTTCATACTTATAATAACATATCATTATATGAGTGATACTTATGTTATTACTTCATAATGAAACAACCTAAGAATAAGAATTGGAAGAAGAAATAAAGATGAAAGAATTGGTAACGGTAATTACCTCTTCTTTGAAGCGCCTTTTGGAGACCTCCTCTTAGGGAACTAAAATTGGTCTTTGAGGAAGACCAGAACCTCTAGGATGTTGCTAGGGAAGTGGAGAAGAGATTTTGGCAGGGGTTGGCCGAGCTTGAGTGCTCAAATTGGTGTGAGGAGGAGGGGAAGGAGGTTTCCTTTTATAAGGGAGGAGAGGGGCACCTTAGGAATATCTCAAAATAATATTTTATGTTAAAGTCAAAATAGGTTTATAATGGTTCCAAAGGGTCTTATTTCGAAGATAAAGTGGGGATGGGTCGAAATCCTATCAACCAATAAGATTTAGACAAGTTTAGGGTATTATTTTAACCTTATCAATTAGATTTAACTCTAAGTTAAATAATTTAACTTTTACCATGTCTTTTTGTTTTCTTTCACTATATGGTTAATAAACATACTATAACATGCCAAACGAACCCCAAATTGTTTATTATTAATATATATATCCTTATCTAAGTCATTTGGCCGAACCTTAGATTTTTAGGAATACAATAACAATTAATAATATAATATTTGATTTAAAAACTATTTTGTGTCAATTTTGACACTATTTGATATATGATTTTTGTGAAATGTCATAACAGAATTAAATGTTCGAACCAAGTTGATTAAATCAACATTAATATATCATAGTAACCTATAAAATTAGTGTAATTCATAAAAAATCTCAAATTACATTTATTTTGGTGTTTATAACATTAATTATGTCAATATTTCATTAATAAGATAATTACTGCATCATCGTTGTGTCATAAATAAATTAACTAATTTTATGTCTAAAAATTACAAATAAAATACCATAATGTAGGAAATCGTTTTAGCTTTCTAATGAATATTTACAATCGAATTTATCTTATGTATAACCCCATATTAAAAATGATTTACTTATTAAACATTGATTTTAACTATTTTAACCTTTCTTTAAATAAATTAATAATAAATGTCTTAATCTAATCCAAGTGGGCCTAAATGGTCATATTTTATTCCTAAGTTTGTTTTTGGTCGAATTACACTTGTCCAATAGAATTAGGACATGTGTTAGGGTAATAGTAATATCATATTTACCCTTAGTTACCCTATTTACTATTAACCGCGGTAAAAAAAGTAAAAAGTTACTATTCACCAAAAAATTATTTTCTTCTCATTGATCCACATTTTAGTCCTTGATATTAACCGTGTCTCTCGGATTTTCGAAATTCCATTCACAGAAGCGGAAAAATTAAGTTTTATGAAAAATTCAGTTTTTTTAACTACCACTTAGTAGTTTCACTATTCATCAAAAATTGATGTTTTTCAAAACAATGCCAAAATTTCATCCTAAGCTATATTTCATATTCCGAATTCAAAAATGAAATCTCTTTTACAAAATTCATAACATAGAAGTTGCATTAATTAATTTTATAATTAAATCCTGCTGTTAAAATAAATAGCGTGTTTTTAGGAAACAATATATATCAAAAGATTGACACTTGATTATGTCTGGTTTAAATGTGAAATTACAACCAATGACCAACATTGTATTAAATTGTAAAAATATATTCTAAATATACTTTAAAACCACTCAAATTAATAATTTATCACTATTAATTATTTCGATTAAAAAAGTTGTTTTTAATTATAATTTAGTAATTTTCACTATTCATCAGAATATGAAAGTTATCCGAAAAGTACCAAAATTTCACCTTAGGCTAAATTCGATACTCCGAATCCAAGAATGAAGTTCATTTTGAAAAATAAGATTTACAGAATTTAAAAAAGTGGTTATTACTATTCATAACGGCTAGTTTTAATAATATTTTAATAGCACATCGTTGTTTAGTGAAACTCGGTATTGCGTATTACACACGCTATCGAGGAAGGTCGCGATTGCGTGCAAGGCAAGACAAGGATGCGTGTTGTGCAAGCTCCTTTTGGTGTAGCGTACAACACAAGACATTAATAAAATTAAAAAGAATATTTTTTTATAAAATCGTGGGCTGTTACATTCTACCCCCCTTAAAATGAATTTCGCCCTCGAAATTCGTCGGGGTTATAAATGGTTTACTATTCGAAAGTTTCTTTAATAAAAACCCACATCGTAAAAAGGAATATCAAAACCAATCTTTAAAAACAAAAGTATGAAACGTAACGGTTACCCAAATAAACTAATCATTGGGTTTCCACATAGGTGAAAATATGGATATGGAAGAGAAATCTAACCATCATGATCTGATGGAGAGTGGTAGAGAACATGGCTATGGAAAAGCCAGTAATCACAAATCCATAGATTTGTGATGATATAAGGTACCATCTGATTCATCAGGTATAAGATCACTAGGACAACATTTTTGGTTTTCAAGATCATTTCCTCTAAAGTTGAAAATTTGAATTTTAATAAATACTTACTTTATTTTGGTACAATCTCACTGTTGTTCGTGCCTTGAACAATTTCCACTTCATCTCTTAAATAAATGAAGTTGAATTTGTTATTCGTGAAGTGTTAGCAGATCATGTGATAGAATGACGGGTCATTCCATCTGTCTCAAACAAAAGGTTAGCAAAAATTATATGCATAAATCGATCTATAGTGAGATTAATCATATATGGTTCCTAAAATGGACTTATACTTCATATATCATACTGCTTAATATAATAAAACTAGTTTTTACTAAACAGGGACTTCCTGTAGGCCAGTGGTAGGCGATAAAGGCCAGTCGCACTTCGGTTGTGGGTTCGATTCCTACAACCTTGTCCGAAGCGATGGGCTGTCGCCCGTCCTGCAGGTTGTCCCTTTTTCTAAAACTACTTTACTATAACATCCCATCAATAATATCGAAAATCTTCTATCCTTAAACAATACTAACTTATGTCCAACATAATCCAGTCTAATCTTTAGGCTTATACATAATACTGCAGTCCACTCTCATAATATAGTGACATCGATTACCAGCGATTTAATACTATCGTTGATCCCCACATATCATAAGATATGTCTTGTTGGTCACATTCCAAACATTCAAAGTCCTTAATCGTGTATTCTCTTGAATACCTTAGTGAAAACATGAGTGCAGTTAAAAGTTAACACTTTCCACATACCAAAATCCTCAAAATTCTATATACTCAAACCATGATATCACTTAGTTCTTATATCAATCATGAGCTCATGAATACTATCAAACATTTAATTTTATCCTTATCCCTTCATTATGCGCATTCCAAAAATATCTGAATAACCTTTCATGGATAGTGGTACCATTAATCATACACTTTCATAACTCAAGGAAATACAACAGTGTAACAATCCTCAGATGTCTCTTTATTCCATAGTACCATGATATTTCTTATACAACATTACACATGATAAACATTTAATCATTCCACAACATTCTTAAACCATTGACCGAGCTTCAACAATTCTTTCATCTCACATATCATTTGTAGTCTCTTCATCATCATCCACATAAATACTACCCATATGACCATACTGATTCTCTTCATGAGTCTTTCCCTTAGGGAATTTGTTTGCATAATTCCCATACATTCCACATTTAAAACACTTAACCATTTTTGATGTCAAAGCAATACCATTATCCTCATCCATGGTGTTAACCGACCCTTTTCCTTTGCACTTACTTGCTTTGTGTCCTTCTTTTCCACACCCAAAGCATCTTCCAGTTCCCTTGAAACATTCTCCTTGATGCCTCTTCCCACATGATTTACATAGGGGGAATTGAACTTTCTTTCCTCTATGATCATCATGAAACTCCATATTTCTCTTATTAGCCGAGTCAGGAAACTTACCAAATTTTACTTTATTGATCATGTTGTGAGATTGATGATTCGGCATAATAATGATGTTTGGACATCCAAATCCCATTTCATTTGGTTGCTCATGAAAAATATCATTCCATTGTCCATCATATCCTCCATTATTGTGAATCATCTTGTTTCAAGCCATTTTCTAAAACCCAAACAGAATAGTGTTAGATGCAAAAATCATAATAAAGGGGGAGTAACTTAAATATCTATCATCTTTGGTTTAATCTAATATCGTTACCATAGTTCTAGGACTATATCCTATACGTATACTTATCCTTAGGGGCATCCCTAGACATACCTTAGAAATATCTCTAGGGATCTCACTAACGTTTTCGCATCCTAGTTTCCAAAGGTTGACTAAACCATTCCTCTGATACCAACTGTAGCGGTCTGGAATTACTTCCAGTGGACTATAGTTGATACCTATCAGGGCACTCCATGGGAGGCTACACCCCCTGGGCGGGACACACCACCATCCCCAGTGGCAGCCATTTCCACATGAAGCCCTTGGGCGGAGAGCCATGCTTCGTCCAACGCTCACATGTGAGAGTTCCCAAGGATCGGATACATTCCTACCTCCTTTGCCTCTGATACCAACTGTAGAGACCCGAAGCCTAACGTACATGGACATTACATTACTTTTGCGGAATACTTAGTACATAACAAAAACACACACACAAGGATCGTAATAGTTTAGTGTCTTTGGAAACTCGGAACGTAAACTTCTAATTGTGGTGGAAGATCTTCAAAATCTCCCATAAAGATCTTCCTTTTTATACCTAAAACCATTGTTTATATCCTGGGGAAAAGAAAACATAAAAGGGTGAGCTCAAATGCTCAGTAAGGGTAAAGAAAAGAAATATCAATCACATCATATACATAAGAACATAGCTTTTGGAAATCTTAACCTGCAAAAGAGAGCATAATTTCATAACATGGGATAAATCATAGTAGTGAAATGAAATCATAACTTAAAACATTACTCATTGTGGCATACACACATAATCATAGAGAATCATTTCTTGTTAGTCAAGACTCATTGCCAAGACTATCTTAGTGGACAAAGTCCCTTTCTGAATCGAGTAATCCTCGTTTCAGTCCTGCTTCACTGAACCGGTATAACCTACCATTCCAGCCATGTCTATCTCATGAGATATAAAATCTTTACCCAATGCATTGGAGGGAGATATAGGTCCCACCCATCTCATAATGATACCATTATTATGTGTGCCACAAAATCATAAATCATACATCAATACATAACCCATGTAATAAAAATGGGATTCTTAAACAACATGACATCATAAAACCATTCATATAAGATAAAGGAATTCATAAACATAATTCCATCATAACATAGTCAAATCAATGTAAAAATATGGATAGAAACAGAACCCTATATTATCTTATATGGAAAATAATTTTGATAAAACACTTGAATTGAATTCTTGAGGAAAATATCCTTTCTTCTTCAAAATCAATTTATTTTCACAAAACATCATGCAATTTTAAAAGAAAGAGATTTTATTGAAAATAGTCATGAAATCTTTTAGAGGAAGCTTCATGAAAATAAGGCTTTATAAAACAGTATAAATCCGTTCGTGCCGTATAAGTTAAAAAAACATTCTTCGTACTTTTGTCGGAAAAGTCAAAAAGTACCTCGTATAAAAAAACGACAAAAGATTCCTTTCATATCTTTTACTAAAAACTCACCGAAGGGTAAAATTGGATTTAAACAATTGTAGGTAGATGGAAATAATATTACATATTGAAGAAACATGGATGTGGATGATAAAATACACCCTAGTAAATACCAAAGTATAAACAATCTCGGATAAAAGTGAGATTGTGATATTTCCCTTACCTTAGGTCCGACTTGCTTTGTAAGTGTCCGAACCTCCTGTATAATGATTTAAATCATGTTATTGACTTATTACAGAATCATATTCATTGTTATGATATCATATATGGTTCACTTATGACATTATATTACCCGTTCTTTTGTAAACTCCATGTTAAAGAAGCGTTTTGGGTAAAATCGTTTCATTTATCGTAGGTGTTTTGACTTGTTGTTCTTGACATCATTATTACTTATATCATGATTTACTTACTTCCAGAATATAAAATATGATTTATATATCATATATATTCAGTATATATATATATATACTAGGTAGATAAATAAAATGAAAAACAACGTTCATGGAGACGGTAGTCCGTACGTACGCATGAACGCTGTTTTTCTTTCCTTATTGTCTTGAAATGGAAGTAAGTAGATGTCATACATATGTATATATATACATAAATCCAGTAGCTTTATAATGTCATATATTTCATTATTATTTCTTATATATACTTTATAATCATTCTTAAATGGTTAACATGGAGAATGAATCTCATCGCTTCGTGGAGACGGTAGTCCGTACGTACGCATGAGCGATGATATCATTTCTATTGAATTGAATTGGAGTGAATTATACAATATATCAGAATCAATATGATGTTGTAATAACTATTTATAGTTATTCTTTACACCATTATACCCATCCATGTAAGGTGGTAGTGGAAAATAGATTACACCACGGCGTGGAGACGGTATTCCGTACGTACGCACGCGCGGTGATTTCTTTTTCCGTAGGATGGATAGATGGTGAAATAGGGTTGTTTCATACTTATAATAACATATCAGTATATGAGTGATACTTATGTTATTACTTCATAATGAAACAACCTAAGAAGAAGAATTGGAAGAAGAAATAAAGATGAAAGAATTGGTAACGGTAATTACCTCTTCTTTGAAGCGCCTTTTGGAGACCTCCTCTTAGGGAACTAAAATTGGTCTTTGAGGAAGACCAGAACCTCTAGGATGTTCCTAGGGAAGTGGAGAAGAGATTTTGGCAGGGGTTGGCCGAGCTTGAGTGCTCAAATTGGTGTGAGGAGGAGGGGAAGGAGGTTTCCTTTTATAAGGGAGGAGAGGGGCACCTTAGGAATATCTCAAAATATTATTTTATATTAAAGTAAAAATAGGTTTATAATGGTTCCAAAGGGTCTTATTTCGAAGCGAAAGTGGGGATGGGTCGAAATCCTATCAACCAATAAGATTTAGACAAGTTTGGGGTATTATTTTAACCTTATCAATTAGATTTAACTCTAAGTTAAATAATTTAACTTTTACCATGTCTTTTTGTTTTCTTTCACTATATGGTTAATAAACTTACTATAACATGCCAAACGAACCCCAAATTGTTTATTATTAATATATATATCCGTATCTAAGTCATTTGGCCGAACCTTAGATTTTTAGGAATACAATAACAATTAATAATATAATATTTTATTTAAAAACTATTTTGTGTCAATTTTGACACTATTTGATATATGATTTTTGTGAAAGTCATAACAGAATTAAATGTTCGAACCAAGTTGATTAAATCAACATTAATATATCATAGTAACCTATAAAATTAGTGTAATTCATAAAAAATCTCAAATTACATTTATTTTGGTGTTTATAACATTAATTATGTCAATATTTCATTAATAAGATAATTACCGCATCATCGTTGTGTCATAAATAAATTAAATTATTTTATGTCTAAAAATTACAAATAAAATACCATCATGTAGGAAATCTTTTTAGCTTTCTAATGAATATTTACAATCGAATTTATCTTATGTATAACCCCATATTAAAAATGATTTACTTATTAAACTTTGATTTTAACTATTTTAACCTTTCTTTAAATAAATTAATAATAAATGTCCTAATCTAATCCAAGTGGGCCTAAATGGTCATATTTTATTCCTAAGTTTGTTTTTGGTCGAATTACACTTGTCCAATAGAATTAGGACATGTGTTAGGGTAATAGTAATATCATATTTACCCTTAGTTACCCTATTTACTATTAACCGCGGTAAAAAAAGTAAAAAGTTACTATTCACCAAAAAATTATTTTCTTCTCATTGAACCACATTTTAGTCCTTGATATTAATCGTGTCTCTCGGATTTTCGAAATTCCATTCACAGAAGCGGCAAAATTAAGTTTTATGAAAAATTCAGTTTTTTTAACTACCACTTAGTAGTTTCACTATTCATCAAAAATTGATGTTTTTCAGAACAATGCCAAAATTTCATCCTAAGCTATATTTCATATTCCAAATTCAAAAATGAAATCTCTTTTACCAAATTCATAACATAGAAGATGCATTAATTAATTTTATAATTAAATCCTGCTGTTAAAATAAATAGCGTGTTTTTAGGAAACAATATATATCAAAAGATTGACACTTGATTATGTCTGGTTTAAATGTGAAATTACAACCAATGACCAACATTGTATTAAATTGTAAAAATATATTCTAAATATAATTTAAAACCACTCAAATTAATAATTTATCACTATTAATTATTTCGATTAAAAAAGTTGTTTTTAATTATAATTTAGTAATTTTCACTATTCATCAGAATATGAAAGTTATCCGAAAAGTACCAAAATTTCACCTTAGGCTAAATTCGATACTCCGAATCCAAGAATGAAGTTCATTTTGAAAAATAAGATTTACAGAATTTTAAAAAGTGGTTATTACTATTCATAACGGCTAGTTTTAATAATATTTTAATAGCACATCGTTGTTTAGTGAAACTCGGTATTGCGTATTACACACGCTATCGAGGAAGGTCGCGATTGCGTGCAAGGAAAGACAAGGATGCGTGTTGTGAAAGCTCCTTTTGGTGTAGCGTACAACACAAGACATTAATAAAATTAAAAAGAATATTTTTTTATAAAATCATGGGCTGTTACAATGATTCTTGTGTTTTGATGAGACCAAGTAGTTTTGAATGCTCATCGTTTGGAGAAAATATTAGTTTTGGTAGAAACTTATTAATGTATGAAACTCTACATGAAGGTAGATATATTTCCTTATGTTTTTGTTATATGTTGTAAATGAATTCCTCAAAGTTATTAAAAGGAACGTAAAACAAAAACGTTGTTGGTTTACGTTTCCTACTAGGTAATCAAAGACCGCTTACACACATCATAATTTTGGGATTATCTGGTGGTTAACTTCCCCCTAATCATGTTTTCTATCACTCTCCTTTAAGAACGTTACCCTTTGTTTTCTCCTCCATGTCCATGTTTCGTACATGGAATCCTAATATGAGTAAACTCTGGTGGCCATTGCACTCCCTTTTATTTCTTTTAAAGTAATAGTGTTACTGACTCTTTTTCCGATGTGGGACTTTCAATGAAATTTCAAAACCCAATTTTAAAAATTGCGAGGACGCAATTTCTTAAGGGGGGAAGATTGTAACGGCCCGAAATTTTGAATAAATCTTGTTTCCTAATTTCATGTGTTATTTTATTTTATTTTTATACTCAACAAAAATGTTTTATTTGATAAACATGATTATAATTAAAATGAGACCATTGGGTTTTGATTGTTATATGACCATCAGTCAATATGACCACTGTGAACAAAATGTTTTGATTATTGTCTCTAAATACAAGTAATCTTGGTTAATTATTATAGAAAGAAGATTCGATGACCTCACCTAGTAGTCTTGGACCGATCGAAGCCCATCTAACAGAGTTTGGGAAGGAGGTAGCACCATTGGGCTTTTCTCTGGATCAAATCCAAGACGAACTTCATCATGTGAAGCTAGAACGGAATCGCCTTCGTGAGAAGTTCAAACTGATAGAAATTACTACTCGGGAAATGTTGACTGAGCCGCCCCAAGATTCTATCACCCTAGCACACCTTACTCTTAGGTCCTATGCTGGTATTATAAGGGGCTATGTAATGAGACCATAACTGCCTTGTGTAATCCTTGTTTTAAATAAAAATTGCTATTTCTTATTATGATGATGTTTATGAATTTTCAAATGACTGGATAAAAATAGTATGCATATTTTTGATGAATTTTCAAAAAGATATTTAAAAAAATGTTTTTGTAAACCTTAAATAATTTAAAATGTGTAATGATTCTAAAAAAATGGTCTTCTACAATTATGTCCAGTACGAAATTTAGAGTCTAATAAGATCAACTTGATTTTTGATGAATAGTAAATTATGAATAGTGATTTTCTGATTAGGATTAGTAATATGACCAAATGGATTAGTAATCTCACTTAAAGAAAGTTTTAAAATAATCTAGTCACCTTGATTAAGTAATGTGATTCAATAAAATGGTTAAATAACGGTTTCATAAATTATTATTCAAGTATTAGTTTTTTTCGGGTGAATAGTGTTTTTTAATTAAAAATTTAATTAAAAATAATTAGAAAATTATTTTTATAAAAAGGACTTTATTTTTGAACTCAAAGCATCGATATTATGTTATGGTAATTTTTGGGGTTTTTTCTGAAAAAATGAATTTTCTGTGAATAGTGTTTTTATTTAAAAATAAATTTAAAAATACTTAGAAAATTATTTTTATAAAATTGAGTTCATTTTTGAAATCAGAGCATTGATATTTAGTTAAGGTGAAAGTTTGGGATTTTTCTGAGAAAGATGAATTTTTCAGTGAATAGTAAAAATGCAGTTTTAGGGTTTCGGTATGTTTAATGACATCATAGATGTGTCATGATGATGTCATGAGATATTTTAAGGGTTGGCCGGCCAAGGGTGATGAATTATTGTTGTGGGGGCCCCATGTGGCCTAACTCCATGGTAAATTCCAAGGTAGAGCACATGGGTTTGAGAAAAGCACATGTGAGGTGTCCCTTGGCCATTAATGCCTGTTCCCCTCACCTTCCCTATAAATACCAAGCCCTCCTCTCATCCATTCGACTCCCCACTCATTCCCAACGAATTTATGGTCTCATTACCTCCCAAGGAGTTTTCCCAAGGTTCCCCCAAGCCCTCAAGGTCCCAACCTTTGAGGTTTAAGAGTTACATTTTAAGGTAAGGGATCCGACCTCTCTCTTTCATTTCAAGTAATCTCTTTTATGTCATTCCTTTTATGCTCCATGTTCTTATGTTGGAGGATGTTCTTTTATACTCCTATTACTTCCCTTTTCATGTTAATATAATTAGAGATCCCCTATTACTCTCATTATTTCGTTTTATGAAGTTTTAAGTGGCGCCGTTAGGCTGCCGAAGTTTTTGTAACAGATTCTTTCTCCCTTCTCATTTTTCAAGATCTATTTTCATGTAAAGTATTTCATGTTCTTTTTTTTGTTATATTGGGGTATGATCTCTATATCTATCATACTGGACTCTGATGTTCATATGATGAGAGACCCCATTTGATCTCTTCAATTCAGCATTTTGTTGAAGTTTAAGTGGCGCCGTTAGGCTGCCGAATTTTTAAGTGGTTCTTCACCCTTCTCGTTTTAAAGTTCTACTTTCATGTCAATTCGTTCAAGTTCCTTTTTGTTATGTTGGGGTATGATCTCTATATCTATCATACTGGAATCTTATGTTCATATGATTAGAGACCCCATTTGATCTCTTCAATTCAGTATTTTGTTGAAGTTTAAGTGGCGCCGTTAGGCTGCCGAATTTTTAAGTGGTTCTTCACCATTCTCGTTTTGAAGTTCTACTCTCATGTCAATTCTTTCAAGTTCCTTTCTATTATGTTGGGGTATGACCTCTATATCTATCATACTGGACTCTTATGATCATATGATGAGAGACCCTATTTGACCTTGTCAATTCAATTTTGTTGAAGTTTAAGTGACGCCGTTAGGCTGCCGAATTCTCACAAGAGAAATCTTTTTTTTTCTTCCTTTCATGTTCTTCATTTCATATGGTATATTTTCAAATTTCATTACCATGTTCTTAAATCCCTTATATTTTGTCCCTCTACAGTTTGATGGGTCATTTATGAATGTTTGACCCATGTCCCCTCTCTTCTCAATGTTTTCTAAAACCTTGTAACATAGCCGTTATGCTGCAAAATTTTTGTCTCAAAATGCCTCTCTATTTTTCTCAAAATTTCTTCATGTTATTAAGTGAATACTCAAAGCTATTATTTCTACAGGGGTATTCACATATATATAAAAATGTTCTATTTTAAATTCTGGGATTTACATACATGATACCCTCTTTCCCTTTCCGTGGGTTTAAAGTGACGTAAAGATCATGTCTTTAAAGCAGTTTTTAAAACGTTATGATTATGAAATGAAACCCATTTATTTTATGCTATATGGGTTATTTATGAAATGTTTGATGATGATGATATATGTGGCTCAAATGATAATAAAGGCAAATTTAAGGGTGCTCCCTGATAGCGCTCCAATGCATTGGGTAAAGACTTAATCTCTAGAGATGACCATTTTTAACGACGCCATGGTGAATAACCTTGGTAATTTTTAACGACACCTTGGGGATGGACCTTGGTGAAACGAAACGATTGTTGATATTAAATGTTGCAGCCACATCTTCAAGTTATGAAAAAGGTTATATTTTTATGATGTATCTCATTATTTCTTTCTCAAGCCTTAAATTTCTTTTCATGTCCTTATTGAAGTATCTCAAGTTCACATGTAAAATGTTTCTCTCGTTTCCCTTACTGGGCTTTCTTCTCACCCTTTCTTTTGATGTATGTCCCAAGGTTATGAGATGCAGTAATGAACCTAGGATGAACTTAAGGAGAATCCTTTCAAGTGTTTAAGAAGAGTGTTTTTGTTCTTTTCATGTTTTATGTTCCTGGTTTCCAAGACACAAAACCTTAAAGATCCTCGGTTTTGTAAAATGTAATGAAATTTTATGTGATAAAAAGACGGGATTCTATATTATCTTTCTCTCAAACATATATTTTCCAAAAATTTATCCTATTGTGGAGTCACTTTTCTTTCATCCACACAATCTCAAGTCCATGATGAAAGAGTACTGCAATACAATCCTTATATACTGAAAAATTATTATAACCAGTACATCATTGATACAACTCTCAAATGACAAAATTCTTTAATAACAACATAAGAAATCTAATCATTCCTCCTCATCTGTGGTAGTATCATAACTTGATTATCATCCAATAACATCATTTGGTGCATACTCTGATGATTTGTACATTGGTTTGCATAGTGTCCCCACTCCTTACAGATGAAGCATTGTACATTTGAAACTGTTTCCTTACCCTTGCAGTCACGCACTTGGTGTCCTTTTTTCCCACACTTATTACAAACTCCCATTCCCTTCAGGAAAGTTCCAAGGTGTTTCTTCCCACGGTTATCACATATTGGAAAATTCTTCTTTTCCCTCATCCATTTATACATCATTCTCTCTTCCATCCTTTTCTTCTCTTTCTTCCCTTCAAAGCCATAAGACTCCGAGAATTATTCACTTATCTTATTTACACATGATACTATATCTTCATACGTTGAGAATAGATGGGAGACTATTTCCCTTCTAAATGTTGCCTTAATACCATGAAAGATATGATCTTTCTTAGTCTTTAGATCATACGTATTGATGGAGTTCACATTCCTTCTACTGGGCGCCATTTCAATACAATGTCATAAACTAGGTTAGTTTATTAATTGCAATAAATAATTCCAAACTTGTAAAATACTTAATGTAAATTGAACGGTTTATGGATATAATCCATAATCATAAAAAATATTTCTTTGCGGAAGTATAAACTCATAAACCCTTCATAATGGTTTGTAAAAAAATGATAATTATCCTCAGCATATCCCCTGGGAGTGTCATAACCAAGAGTGCAGCAAGGCTTGTTGTCTTGCACCAGTTCCCGTTCGAGTCTAGCACAAAGTGGTGTTTTTGGGTTTTACCCCTAGGTACATCTGTGCTAGAGCCGCCTCAACCTACTCATATCCAGATAGGGATTTATTGCTCGGAAAACTCACAAAATCTCTATAATACCAAAATTCTAGAACGTTCTTCTATACTAACCCTCATAGTCTATCTTTGGGATATGTTCTCTAATCAGTGTTTATCTAAATCTAGCTTCCAAGGTTACTACTAAACTACCTCAAATACCAACTCTAATACCCCAACCCCAGTTATCCAGAGTCGGTGCATTATTTCGTAACATTGGCATGATCACAAAAGATCATGTCTTGGAAGACCGATTAGTTTAGTAGCCTTGGAAACACTAGATACATTCATAAGTCTTACATTACATCATAAAGTAAAACAAAACTACAACAACATCTTGTCTTTATATCCCCTCATAATAACCCTGCAGGTCATTCATAATATACTTCTTCACATCCTGGAAAAATTAAAACATTGGAAGGGGTGAGCTCAGATGCTCAGTAAGGATAACAGTATAGTGGAAGCTTTCATAAATAAACATAAACATTTAAAGAAATGTCTAACTAAAACGAAACCCTTTTAAACTTGATCATCAGAATAATATGGAAAAAGTAAAATGAAATAATGCCATTTACTTATTCACATGGATATTCTACTGGTCAAATAATCACATGAAATATCAATAACCACTTTCATAATGATGGAATACATAATTCCAGACTATCATAACCATGTAGCCAAGGTCTCGTGCCTAGACTAAAAATAAGATTTTTTGAAGGCCTCATGCCAAGACACTAGTTTTTCTCATGAGACCTTCTGATACATCGAGGAGCTATAGCGGGCTCCACCTGTCACTTATTATGTCCAATGCATTCCTCATATGAACAGGTTTAAACATATCATAATCCATAATATAATCGTATCACATAAAACATGCATAAAGGAAACATAACAATTCCACATTTCAATCAAAAGTTATCAATACAACACATTTATATAATAAATACATTATCAAAACCATTTTCAATACCAAAATAAATGAAAATTAAAACTTCGTATTTATTTTTAATTTAAAAAAAGTTATGGCTTGTAGAGGAAGCCAAAACTCAAATAATGGTCAGGGCGGTGGAGAAGTCATTGTCTCCGCATATGTACGACAAGAAAAACATTCCTTTTTTTTCATTTAGTAAAATTCTTCGTATTAATAGATTCCTTTTTAATAAATGTTAAAGTCAAAGGGGTTTATACACAATATTAAAGAATGTTGTGTATAAAATAATGTATGCCTCAATGAAAGGAGATTGAGACGAAGTTCTTACAAAGATCATTTTTAAAAAAAATAGATCTATTATATGTAGTAACTATAAGTACACATAAAGAATTTAATAATACAAGATAGGACATAATAATATCATGACATAATTTGAAAGTTGGAGATTAACCCAAAGAACGGAAATTGGGTCAAGAAGTTCCCTTACCTCGTGTCCGTCTTGACTCGACCATTCTTTAACCTCCTCAATAATAAACTAGAGAAAATTTATAATTTCTTAAGAACCCTTTTCAAGTTTATTATTCCTTTTATATCACGTATTACCATGTTATGAACATTATGTAATTATTTATGTTAATAACGGTCGTTTTTTCGATCTTTGGTACTTGAGTCAAAAATAAACTTCTTATAATTACAAGTTGTTCATGTGGTATAATATCCATTATATAAAAAATTATATTAATTATGTAGATATCATATATATCATATATATCTATTATATACATTCATTCATAATATTACGTAACTTTTAGAGGTATGAAATAAAATGCACCGTTCATGGAGACGGTATGTCGTACGTACGCATGAACGCTACTTTCATTTATATTGCGTATTTAATGGAATGAAATAATAATGATATAAATGTTTATTATAATTCCAGTATAATATCATTTATAATATCATTTACTCTATCCTTTATACATCCCACATATGGCGTTAACGATTCAAATCACTTTGAGGGGGCGGTAGTACACACTTCCTAAAATGAAATTATCCCGTTTACCCATAATGGAAATCATAAAGGTATTCCATAAATGAGAAATACAGAAGAATAAGGAATGATAAAACATAATATATATCATATATAAAAAATATTGTCATCATAATGTCCACCATGAGAGTTGTTAAAAGAATATTGAACAATCGTCATTTCGTGAGGCAGTAAGTCGCCACCCACAGAAACAATATGTTCATTAACCATTTGACGAAGGTGTGTGTAAGTGTAAATAAAATAATTATCATAACAACATCATAGTATATTTAAGATACTGATGTTGTTACAAAATAAAAGAATAAAAAGAGTTTATGGGGTTGGAGAAGCAAAATAAAACAAAATAAGATAAGAGAAGACATTTCCTTAAAATCGGGTAACTCTTTTTGATTTGAGCCAAAGGCTTCCTTGCGAAGACTTCTGCCCAAAGTGAGGCTTATAGGAGTAATATAGGGAAGTTTAGATAGTATTTGGGCCGATGTTGGCCGAGCCAAATGGCTTGTAAGGTGTGAATAAGGTGGTAGTGGTGGGGGCCTTTTATAAGAGGAGAGAAGGGGCACTCGGGGAAAGTCATGAAATGTAACATTATTATATAATTATTTTCGGATTTTAAAGGTACCAAAACTATATATTTCTAGGATAAGGTGATAAGGGTTCTAAATATACTCATCCAATTGGTTTTTGACAATTTTATGTCTTATATTTTAAATTATCTTTTCATTTTATTTAAATCGTTAATTAATGAGGTAATCACTGCATCATCATGGTGTCATAAAACAATTAATTTATTTAATGTCTAAAATTTATAAAAAAAATATCATGATGTAGGAAATCGTTTTATCTTTCCAATTAATATTTATAGTAGAAATTTTAACTTATATAACCCCATGTAATAATTGTTTTAGTAAAACAACACATGTTTGTGACAATTTTATTTTTTCTTTAAATAAAAAGTTATTAATGTCATTTTCTTACCCAAGTGGCTCCATGGGGTCCCAAAGTTGACCCATGGATTGTCTTGGTCAGCCATGACTCATAAAATTAGTGTATGACAAGTGTATTTTCATATTTTTATAATATCAGTTTTACCTTAAATTTCACTAATTACCTTTAATCGCGATTAATTAATCTTAAAAGTTACTATTCACCAAAAAATTATTTTAATCCCATAGAACAACATTTTAATTCCTAATGAAAACCAGGTATTTCTTATTTTTTGAAATCAAATCATAGAAGTGGTAATGTTTCATTTAAATGAAAAATCAGTTTTTTAACTACCACTTAGTGGTTTCACTATTCATCAAAAAATGAAGTTTTTGTGAACAATGCCCAAATTTCACCACAAGCTATAATTGATATTCCAAATTCAAAAATGATTTCTATTTTAAAAAATTCCAAAAATATATGTTGAATTAATTAATTTTATAATTAATTCCCGCTGTCACAACAAATAGCATGTTTTTAAGAAAAAATATATATCAAAAGATTGACAATTTTTTATGTCTAATTTCAAAGTGAAATTAATTCTAACGACCACCATTGGATAAAATGGTAAAAATATATTCTAATTATACTTTAAAACCACTCAATAGTATATTTTATCACTGTAAATTATTTTGATTAAAAAAGTTGTATTTAAGTATTTTTCACTATTCATAAAAAACTGGACGTTCTTAGAAAAATACCAAAACTTCAACATAGGCTAATTTCGATATTCCGAATCCAAAAATGAAGTCCATTTTGAAATATAAAATATAAATAATTTCAGAACGTGGGTATTACTATTCATAATTTCTATTTTTATTGGTCGCGGTGTGTTAGAATCTCGAACTTGTGTATAATGCAAGCTATTGCATTATTGAAAGAGAAGCGTATCATGGAAGCTCGGGGTGTTAAACCTTGTGACAAGACCATAAATAAACATATCGTTATGGTCTCATGCTTAGACACTAGTTTGTCTCATGAGACCAACTAATGCATCAAGGGGATATAACAGTCCCCACCCATCACATACTAGTCCAATGCATCCCTCTTACAAAAGGGGTACAACAAAATGTAAACAGTCATCTTTAAACTAGAATACGAAATGTTAATACTTTAACTATAATACATAAATGGTATCAAAGTTGAACATCCACAGTCAAATATAACATAAATCGTTCAATATAATAGAAATGATTATATCATAATAAATGCACCATAACTAATCATAAAATCCAACAATGGATGTTGAAATATGTGAAAGCAATCTAACAAATTCATTAAATCTCATTTAGAAAAAAAATCCATTTTTTACATTGAAATCATTTAAATGTACCACCGTTATAACGGAAAAAATTTATTTTTCAAATAACTGTGTAATCTTGTAAGATAAGATTGAAATTGTTAAGGAATCATAATGACATAAAATATCAAATCGCATGATATATGTTTAAATTCATTCCTTCCTTAATTTTATGGAATGGCCCTAAAGTACATCGTTTGGAAAAAAAAAGATTCCTTTAAAAATGATTTAAAAAAAGTCAAACAAGGGTAAAGATTTCATTAAAAATATATATGATATATATTAAAAAACATTTTATGAAACATGAACATGTATGATAAATATTCCACAGTAGATACTTATGTATAAACAACCTTGGATAATAATGAGATTTTGAAATTATCCCTTACATTGTACATTATATTAGTAGAGTGTGTGTTAATCTCATTTATAATGATTAAAGTGTGTTATTAAATTATACCATAACCATATACCTATTTATGAAATCATATATTATCCTCTTATATGGTTTGTTAATAATATTGGAATATTATTATAGTTTCAGTTGTTAACTGCTTCGTTTTACTATTCATGATGTGTGCTTATAGTCTTGTTTGTTACCCAATGGATTTATTATATTGATACATATAAAGACATTAAGATCATTAATTTTAAATTTACACGTATTATGGACAATTAAAATCATTACGTCATGGACACGGTTGGTCGTACGTACGCACGAGCGACAATTTTATTTTTCTAATGGTTAAATGGTATGTAATTGGATAGTATATTAAATATAAATATTTATTATCATGTTATATTAATTATTTATATCTAATGTACTAATCATTGTAACCTTCCAAATAAATTAATTTTTAATAGAAAATTACACCACATCATGGAAACGGTAAGCCGTACGTATTCACGCATGGTGATATTATTATTAATTGGATGGATAAATGGTGGAATATGTTTGTTACATAAATATAGTAACATATTAACATGTATATGATACTAGAATTTTTTTATGGGAACAACATAGTAATAGGATGAATATGAAAAATTTATATTGAATGGAATTGGTAAAACAATTACCTCTTCATTGAGCATCTCCTTTTGATTTGTACAAAAGGACTCCTTATGGTGGATTTCAGACCAAATTATGATAGCTAGGATGAAGTGAGTATTGTTAGGAGGAGAATTGTACATGGGATGTCTATGCCAAAGGCATTTAGAGGTTTTAATAAAATATAAGGAGTGGTTCCCTTTTATAATGGAGGGGAGGGGCCCTTTTTGGAAACTCCGAAAATATAAATTTATTATAAATTTATTTTCCTTTTCAAATAGAACCAATGTGTGTTATTAATAGTATAAGATGAAGAGGGGTATAATTACAATTAGATAATTATTTTTAGGCAAGTTTAGATACAAAAAATTCCTTTATCGTTTGGAGATTACCCTTACGTAAACAGTTTAACTATTACCATGTTTACTTGTATATTTATAATATAGGGTTAATATATTTATTATAAAACGAAAAAATATCCTTCATTGAATTATTTAGGACATATTTAAAATTATCTATGTTATTTGACAAAAACACTTATTTTTATGAATTATATGACATTTAATAATTTTTTTAAAATCATTTATGTCTATTTAGATGATATTTAATATGTGAATTTTTAATTTTATCAAACCAAGATTATAACATTGAAAAAATACTTCACATATGTCACTAAAATGTATATGTTATCAATAAAATTCATTTTTTTCATTAATTAACTGAAATAATATTTATTTTAAAATTATTTAGACCCTTTAATTGATTGTTCATTTAATAATTCAATTACTCCGTAATTTTTGTGTCACCATTTAATTTAATTATTTATTTCCTAAAATGATAAAAAAAATTACCAATATTTAGATAATAATTTTATCTTTCTAAATAATATTTATAGTCGATCATATCACTTATATTTCATCATTTTAAAAATGTTATCGTTATTAAAAGCTTAATATGTCATTTTAAGTCTTCTTTAAATAAAATATAATAAATTTCCAATCTAAGGAATTTGATTTTATCGATTATATTTTTAGAAAATTCTTGGTACAATTATAAAACTAGGATCTATAACGGTGTGCGATTATTAAAACTAGATTTCCCAGAACAATTCATCAAAAAATGTTATGTTATTAAATAGTGTGAATGAGATATTTAACAAAAAAGTTGATGTAATATTTAAACAACCTCCCATATCTAAAATATGAGGGAATGATTGTGTTCAGGAGGACTGGTTTACCCTAGGAATGACTTAACATTAGTGAGTGTGGGTCCAGTGAGAAAACCTGAAAATGGAATAACCCTAAAAAAATAAGTACCAAAAATTATTTTACTTTTTAAATCATTATAAGTCATAAATGGTAACTTAGATTGAAAATTTGAGAGTACTGTTGAGCTCATGAGGATGTTATTTTCTTTATGTATAGTCTAACCTTCACCTGTGTGGTCTAGGGTAATAGTTAATTTTTGGACTTTTTAATGGATAACAATATAAACGTAAAGATATTTTTTTGTTTCCTTTTTACATTTCAAAGATTGGTGAAACTGTGAAGAAACAATGATGAAACCCATTATCATTTCATAAATCAAGCAGCATTGAGACACGCTTTCAAAGCAAAGCAGAATCGGTGAAACGTGTTAATGCGTTAATGTGTTTCCTCTATTAATCAGTGGCATGGTCCAGTGTTAGAATTCATTTTCATGGATTATTTATTTGGAACCATAGAGTTTCCCTAAGGAATGGGGGAGGCATCTCTCTAATAGGCAATGAAAGATTAGAGGATGGGATTCAATCAAGTGATGATAAGTTTCCAATGTAGATATGTTGTGGATCAAAGATAGATGAGATGACGAAACATGATGTCTCTAAACAGATCGCCAATGATTATCGAACCCCAATGTCAAATGAGCAATTTTTCCTGGTAGTCATTTCTATTTAAATATTTTTATTCCCTATTCATGGATTTCAAATAGGAATGGAGATCAACCCTTGAATATGTTGACCCATGGTTTGATATTTCTTACAAGATGGTTCGATTTCCAGTGATTTAATAGGAAATTATCATGGTAATTTTTCATTGCCCGTTCTAATAGTAATGAACCCCAATCGACAAAGACATTGAATGAGGTCCATTCATCATTGGTGATTCACACCATTCCTCCCTTAGTTCTTCATTTGTACAGGGAATTCATTATTTATCCCAAAACTCTATATTTTTAAATTGATCAATCATTTTGAAATCGATCCTTGGCACAATGTACCAACATTGCATATTGGGGATAGATTCTATATGATGGAATTGTGACGACAATGGTAATGAATAGATCGAGGTGGTGCAGGAGATATCACCAGTCGCATCTATTTACCAAAAAATATTATGGCATGAATCAATGCCCATGACATAGATTATGGAGATCCATGGATTCTAGAACCTCTTCCAAATCAAAGAACGGACCACTAGAAAATTCATGGCGACCCACAGAAGAAGCCACAGGCACGCTTGCGCCTACAACAGTGCTATCAGAAGCACATGGTTGAGGCTACATTCTGGTCTATTCTAATCCAATCCCCCATAATGATGAACATAGGAGCTAGATATTGATCAATAATAGACATAGACAGGGGTTGCTGTTAGGGTGGGATGCGGCGGACACAACGTCGGACCAGTGGAACACACTCAGTGGACCGCATGTAAGATCAGTGGTTGGCTGAGTCGACTGCATGATGCGGAAGAGAACCCATGGTTACTATCATTAGTGGGAGGAAGTACATGGAACTGGCTTTGTCTAGTGGACAGAACGTGTTCACCTCATTAGGTCGAGTCAGACTCAGTGGGTCTGACCCTACCAGTCAAGCTAGACCCAGCATTTTGGGTCAGACCCAGCAGGTTGGTTTAGACTCAGTGGGTTAGAATAGACCCAATGGTTTAGGTCAGTGGACCCCATCCTAGGTTATGCAGTTTTGGGTCGACTAGTTTAGACTGGACCTGGACCCAACTATCCCCTTTTTCAATAAAACACCCATAACATTAAAACCTTATATCAATTTCATGAAACGTCTATGGAGCTAGGACCCTTATGACGAGGTTATCTTTTTGAGATATATTTAGGGGTTTTAGTTGGGCCAATAGGATCTGGTTTCATTCCTATGTGGTATCGATATAGGATCTGGATCCCTTCATAGAGGGTGATAGTAGAGATTAATATCATACCCATAGGCTTCTCTATGATGGTTCGATGAAGGAACCAATTTTTTCATAGATAATGGAATATCTTTTAACATGAGTTCACTCAATGGGTCTAGGTTCTCTAGCAGTTTAGAGAGACTAAGTGGGTCTCTGTTCCCTAGTGGTTCTAATTGACTTAGCAGGTCTAAGTTCCCTAGCTGGTCTAAGTGGAGCATAGACCGGACAGAGAGGCATGGTCGGTCCTCACTTCTCTTCATGGTAACATAAATAATATTTGCGGCATGGGTGTGACCAATATTTACATGTTCACTCATCCCCTATCTAGAATGATAATTATTTTTGGGCTAGGATGTCCTCAACTGTGATCTTGTTACAAGAAAACTTATATTTGTATCGAGATTTGATTCCTTCCATCATGACAGGACCTGATCAGAGTATATTGGGTAGTTCTCCGTGTGTTCTCATTGGGTGGTCCCTAAAGAAGTGGGACCTCTTTTTGAGCAACTCTAATGGATTAATGAATCAAGGATCGAGTCCCACGGGAACAAACATACCTTGAGAAGAATAGTTTGACCACATAATTGATATGATATCAAGCCTCTTTGTCTTAGTGATAGAGGATGTCTCTTGGAAACATCATGACATATCGACACCATATATTTTCGCAGTTATATTTGTTAGAATTGTTCTATGTTTTTTCTTCCAGATAGCTCATGTAGTGGGATCTCTCAAAATCGAGTGTTCTATGAGCATAACCATATGTATAGAAGTGTATGAGATGATGAATCTTGGAATCCACTACGAGTATACATGAATTTTTGTGTTATATGTTTATTTGACATATACATGTGTTGAGCTGACTATAGCCTCTTGGTGTTATTTCATTTGTGGTCTTTTACATTTTTTCGGGGTCCCCTACTAGGTATTGTTTTACACACCCCTGCATGGTCTTTTCCTGCATGTGTTGTGTCTTTTGCAGTAGATAATCACTTTTTTTGAGTCATAGGATGAACATGACCCGGACCATGACTAGATAGTTTCTTGTGAGATCATATGAGTCAAGGTGTTTCTGAAAACCTCTCATAGTAGCTTCACTACCTGTTTTTATAGGTCATACATTATAGTTATCTTTTGTTTAGTGGGATTTTATTCTGGCACAGATCTACATTACTTCATTAAATTGGGTTTTACTCTGTTGTTGGGTTATATTTGTTTGCTTGTATTTTCATTACTTCTTTTTTTCACTCTCCAGCCACTTTGGATTATAGTTGGGTGTCTCTGTACATGTTCTAAGAAAAATACCACCCATTTGTGGGATATGACTACTCGGTGCTAGTTTCTATCCCCTGGCCTGTCGAAGGTGAGATGGCGGATGCCACCACATTGGCCCCAGGGGATAGGTCCTGAAATCCTAATAAAAAACAAGTGGCTTAAAAAGGGTAATATTTTCATGATATGGTCAATTTTCATAAAAATATACTAATTTAATGAAATTAGACTACATTTTATGGTAATATTATGTTTTTATAATATTGTTTTTATCTTTAATTCACCTATTTGACGTTAACTATGGTAAATAATATTCAAATTTTAATATACACCAAACATTTTTTTGATTCAACAAGACCAAATATTTCATAAGGATTACTTCCATGTATGTCATTTTTAAAATATTAAATTCAAAAAAGTTCTAAAAGTACATACAATGTTAATCTATTGATGTGTTTACAAGGCAGGTAAAAGAGACGTTTAATGTTTTAAAAAATTATTATATCTAATTCTATTATAAAAATTATTCCTATGAAATAAATTGGACTAATTTTTTAATTATGTATCTATTTTGACATTAAAATATTTTTTTTTAAATAAATATTTAAATAAAAAAGCATTTTTTACTATAATGATGTATTTTTCAGTATTTATCAAACAATGAATCCTTTCAAAAAAATACGAAAAAATCACAATAGGATAATTTTTATATTCCTAATTGATAAATGAAGTCTATTTTGAATAATAAAATTTATAAATTTCATTTTTTGGTTTATATAAGCCATAACAGCATTTTGAATGGTTAGTTTGATAGGTCATGGTGTGCTAGAACTCGATGTTTCATGTAATGCTTGGTATTAAATTATTTAAAAGGAAATGTTCTGTGGATGATTAGGGTGTTCCCTAAACAAATCAAAAAAGGAGTCATGGGCCCAACTCAGGGTAACCTTTTTTATGAAAATGGGAATTACTACACAGCTTGTTTGATTCTTTAAAGGGATATACCATTAAAAATGTCGCAAATATGAGGAATCAGGTAAAAAATCAATGTGAAAGGAATGTGATGATTTTCCAAATGGGATGCCCAACTATATGGGAGAAGGAATTGTGAACATAATGGGGATAATCTGTTAGCTGAATCATGTTTTTAATAGAAACCTGGATTAGGGGGAGCATCAAAATAACCCTATGATAGAGCATGTTTTTATTGAGTCTTTTATACGACAAATGCCACAAACATTCAATAGATCATAAGATCCTATAATTGTGGAACAATGGATGAAATATATTGAGAATATATTATCCAACAATAATTTTTTTGAATAATAGATTGTTCTTCTAGTTGTTTATCTTATGCAGGGTGAAGCGGATTAATGGTTAACATTGATAAAAAAATATGATTCCTGATGAAGAGATTGAAGCGATGAGGTTGAAGGGATTCAATAAAATTTTTTTCAATAAATATTTTCAATGGACTATATATGTTAAAGTGGCATGGTTTTTCCATTCCATAAATAAATAAATACTATGAATATATCACAGTTTATGAGGTGAACATCACATGTCATGCATTATACATCTCCAACAATGTCATTACCCAAAAATGAAAGCATAACCACTTCATTAGTGGGATAAAACATAGTTTATAAAAATTATTCTTGATCAAATGATTTAGTAGATATAACATTTTTATTCTATGCTCTTTCAATTTTGAATGGTATATTGGTGAATCCCATGGGTATTGTGGGGATAATAAGTAGAAATTATAATTTAATTATGGCTGTTTGAAGCTGAAATCTAATGGTGCAAAGAAATTCAAACACCCCAATTGTCTAATGTGAAGAAATAATCACCCATCAATTTTTCTAAAGAGGATTAGTAATTTATTTTAGTGTGGGAAGGATGGAGACCTAGGTAATGATTAACAAAATGAGAATCTCTCTACTACAATAGAATAATGGAATGCTCTTGTCTAATGTCATGGCTTTGTTAGTTTCATCAACTACAAGGAACCATGGAACATTGAAAAACAATGATCTATACAAAATTTATTTTTAGAAAACCTGAATCCTCCAATAATTAAATAAGAGATTTTTCCATCACATCCACCGAGGTGGATCCCAAAAAAGAAGTGGCAATATGTATAGAATTTATTTATTCTAGAATAGTAAACGTACTTTTGGATTATTTTTCAACACATTTCGTCATATCACAAAATATTATTACAACTATTCAAACTCCACCAAAAATCATATATGTAGAGATTTTAGTGAAAATGAAAATGTGGAAATTATTGAATCCCAAGTATATAACTCCTCCCATATCAATGATTGTGGGATGAACATCCTAGGGAACATTTACATACACCCTTTGGTGGAATTTTTAACAATTCTTTGAATGGATTAGATTAAACTATATAGTTACAACCTAAATTTCCATGATATTGTAATCAATCTTCAAATTTTGAATAGTCCATAGATTCTATAAAAATTTAAGGAGTTGTATGAATCTTCTATAGAACCATCACCACAATAATGGATATTATTTCCCTAGGGGAAAGAATATCTTGATCAAATGATTGAGTCTAAGGAATGAACTATTCTCAAATTAATTCCTATTAGGATTGAATACATAGATATATTTCCCTTGGAATTCCCTATTTTACCTCATAATCAAGAGGTTGAATTTTCAATTTATCTTATACCTAAGGAATTTCCATTATCCAAGACTCCATATAGAATGGATATTTTCAAACATGAGTAGCTAAAAAAACACTATAGGAAAATATGGATAGTTGGTTCCTTCACCCATGTGTATCATCATGGGATTCAATAGAGATCCTTTTTTAGAAGAAGGATGTGCCAATTTTCTATTTCATTAATTATCTTAAGCTCAACAAGATCATCATAAAGAACATGTATCTTCTACCATAGATTTATGACTTATTTGTTCAGCTACATGGAGCACAATACTACATAAAGGTGGTGCTTCAGTCAATATATTAACAATTAAGGTTGAATAAGGAAGGTATCCCTAAAAATACGTTTCTTACATAGTACAAGAATTCTGTGTTCATATTAATTCCATTCGGACTCACTAATGCAGCAAAAATCATCATGGACATGATGAATAGAGTCTTTAAAGATTATCTTGGAATATATGGTGAAGCCTTTATTGATTATATTATAATATAATCCAAATGAAAGGAGGGGTGTAGGGAGCATCTGAGTAATGTGATAAAAACCTTTATAATATAGATTCATTACCAGAATTTAAAGAAAATGAATGTATCTTTAATAGGTTATATCATGATAAGTAATTGGATATCTGTGGACCCTTTAATGACAAAAGAAATTGTAGGATGAAAAAGTCCAACATCTAGGACAAATATCGATAGATTCCATGTATTATCTTAATATTATCATCAATTGGTGAAAATAATTATTATGATTTTCCAACACTATAGTAAAGATAACATAGAAGGGCGATAATCCTTATTGTAGTGAAGAATGTGAAAATAGATTCAAGGAGTTGAAAAAGATGAATTTCACAACATGTGTGCTCACACAATCCATTTTTAGATAGCTTATCATGGTATTTAGGGATTTGTTAAATAAGGATTAGGTTGTGTGATAATGAAAATTGATAAATCCATAGCCTATGAATCATGTAAATTTAAATTTTAGGATTAGATCTACCCAATGCATGATATGATATTGGATGTAGTGATATTCACTATGAAAATTTGGTTTCACTATCTACTTGGGGAGAAGTATGAAATATAAATAGAACACTATGAATTAAAATATATATTCAAACAAAAATAGGTAAATATACTCCAATGTGGATGGTAAGATCTTATCAAATTCTATGACTACTCAATTCATTATAATCATGTGAAAGAAAATAAAGTGGAATATTCTCTAGGTATAATGCATCTAGAAATTATCCCATTTATGAGAATTTAAAGGGATATGATATTCATTGATTATTATAAAAAGGACATGGAAATCATAAATGATGGAACAACATCAATCCTTTCACAAATGATTTCTTAACCATATCTTCTGGAGAGGTTATATGATGTAGAAAGAGATAATGTACGAATTTATAAGAAAGTGGAAAATATAAGATTATGTAATTCCTCAGCATTCAGTTTCAATGTATTTGGTGTTGTAATATTTGGGTAAAGACTATGTGTACAATCCAATTATGAGCTAAATAAATAGATTTTTTATGATTCACATATCTCATCCTTCTCTATCCATTCTAGAAGCATAGAGATGTATTGATATCTCTGAGAACACTATCGGTGGGAATATTAGAAGAAGGTGATCATAGAATATTCATAAAGATACCTAGTATATTAGTACATTAAGCCTAAAGGATCACATTGTCAAGGAATTATGTATGAATTATCCATACATACATAGAAATGGGAAAACAACACAACGGACTATGTCACCGGACATTGAAATACATCCTAAGAAAAAACATATATGGGTTGTGGTTGATCATCTCAGAAATATTGAACAATTAATTTCAATTTAATATAATTTAACACTTGATCAAATTGTATGGATATAAATCAGATAAGTTGTGAGGATTAATGGAGTAAAACAATTGATTATATCTAATCAAGATATGATAATCACCCCCATGTTATGGAAAAGTGTCCATCATACTCTAAAATTTGAGTTGAACATTATAAATACATACACCCCAAACTAAAGGCTAATAAAATAGGACAATATATATACTTGAGATAATGTTTTGAGCATGCTCAATTGACTTAAAATGATTATATTATCATCATCAACCACTGTTTGAGTTCTCATACAATAAAGGTTTTCACTCGAGCATTCAAATGGAACCCTACGAATACCTTTATGGGATGTGGTGGTATGACCCCTACATGCAGAGATGAATTTGGGGAATGAAAACTTCTAGGTCATAAAATTATTGAGGAAATTGTGAAATAGGTTAGGACTATTTAGTTTCATATCAAGGCTATTTAGATTTTACAAAAGATGAATGTTGAAAATAGTCGGTGAGACCTACTGTTTGATGTGGGAGACTTCATATTTGTCTACATATCTCCATGGAACAAAGGGTTGAGATTTTCGAAGAAGGGAACCTCTTATTCCAAGATACATCATCCCCTTGAGATCCTTGATCACATCAGTGTGATGGCCTACCGACTGTCACTCCCACCTAACCTATATCACGTAGAAAATGTATTCCATGCATCACTGTTGAATAAGTGCATACCCTAACCCTTTATTTTACCAAATTTAAAGGTTATTACAAGGGATAATTACCTCTCATGTCGGCAGAATCCAATGAATATCATTGCTCATAGAGACAATTTTCTATGAAATAAGACAACACACCCTTTCAGAATTCGGTGGAGAAACAACATGTTTGAATAAGGGATGTGGGAGCTGGGGGTGGTGATGAAACATAGTAACCCACTTCTATTTTAGTTTGGGGAATTACGATTTCAAGGGGGAAATTTTTTAAGGGGGAAGATTTTGATGACATTAACTATTATAAATAAAATCCCCCTTTTCATTTAATTAAATTTCATATTAGGTAATATTGTTGTAGAAAAACATATACACTACATTGTTTATATAATATTTCATTTAAAATAAAATTAACTACAATTAACATTGATAATTTCATCTTTGAATAGTGACTAAATGATCGGTATAAATATTGGGTTTAACCAAATCCAACTGACATATAAAAAGGAAGTTATGGCCTCAACTAGTAGCATCGTAACCTATGAAGCAATTAAGCAATGCATCCAAGGGAGATATAATGTCTAGAAATTTTCCTTGATGAATCCCAATATGATTTCCATAAATATATGCATGATTAAACCCATTTATAAGAGAAGATCGATATCATCAAGATCAAGGCCCAAACAATGTACACCAAACCACCCCATGGATGTATCACTATCACATACCATTGTCTTAGGGAATTGGACAATGTATTAATGTGATATATTACAATACACTAAAAAAATTTTTATTTATAGTATTTTGAAAATAATAATGTATATATTTTCGTCATATTATTTTTACTTTATAAATGATTTTTATTTTGATAAGATAAAAAATAAATAGAATTTATTGGGTAATATTAAAATTCGAGTATGGAATTATTTTTAATGAATTAATATATTTATTAAATTAATAATATTTTAATAAAATATTTTTTTTTAAAATTTTATTAAATATTAATGTCTACATTGTTTTTTGGAATTCAAAAGTTCTTTTTATAACTATTCTAAAACCTTTATGTCAAAAAACAAATCATAAGTCAAAAAATGTGAATTATTATTTTAAAAGTGAAAATAAACATATTTATAAAATTATTTATATATAATGAATATTATTTTTGGACTCATAATGGAGAAATTACCCAATTATGTATTTTTCATAATTTTCGAAGATAGTTGAATTTTCTTGTTTAAAATAAATAACAAATAAATATATAGTGTTTATTATAACATCATAATGTCCCAAAAGTGAAGTAATAAATAATATAAATAATATTTGTGAACACATCCATGTTTTTAATTTACCATAATTTGATTTTAGGTTAATTTTATTGTTTTTATAAATGATTTATGAATCCTCCCAAACAATTAATATATTTTATGTATTTAAAATAATTTATTTAAGTGTGTGACTCACCTCCACATAGGAAAGGGCCTTGGTTTAATATATTTGTCACTTTGGATAATAATATAATGATATCCTCCAATATTTTTAAGAATATTTGTGAAAAAACAATGGGATGTATTCTGGTTAGGGTAATCATATTATATAGTTGAAAACCTTAGTTTGTGAAAAATTAAAAAATTCCTTACACTATTCCTACATAAACCCATGGAAGATCCAATATATCATTACAAAAAATAATTTTACAACATAAATAATCTTCCCTACACTATCTAGAATCTTCACAAGGTACCCAATCACTCAATAATATCATTTCCGAGATTTTTATGTCCCACACTCAACTATGGGATCTTTTCCATTATCCTATTTAATAATGTATCTTCCCTACCTTATGTATTTTATCATCATTTAATTATGAATATTTTTGTTATAATATAATATAATTACTTCGTATTTTATTCCCATGTTATGACATATCTCATTATCTCTTATCAAGACATTTCATTAAATTTTATGTGATGTCATTATGCTTTCGAAATTTCTTAAGGAATCATATTTCCCCCACTTTATTCTAGAATATTATTCATTTCATTAAAATAATTTACAATTCCAATGGTTAGGGTGTTCTTTTTCATATTTCCCATACATACCATATGAATTCTAAATGATTTGTGACCCCTTTCACTTTAATTTATCCCACCCATTAATATTTACATGCATCTATTATGCTTCCAAAAATTTCCCTATGGGAATCCATGCCAAAAAAATGTCTAGTGAATACCAATAACTGATTCATTTAATGTGTATTTGAATTTTTTTAACTTATACTCATTTTATTTATTTATTAATTAAGTGTCTTTATTCCATACTCTTTTATCAGGGAATAAAATATGATAAAAAATGAATCCATTTTGTATGATATATATGGAACACATAAGCAAGAGAATGAAATGAATGTGAAGTATGCATTTGGAATTATATATCACTCCAATGCATTTTGTATGGTTTAGTATCAAGATATTTTATTTTGGGATTGGTAGTGAAACTAATTCCTTCATAGTACTTTTTTAGTAATATTCCTTGGAAGTTATCCTTGACCTATGTTTATGATGTAGTGTTTTAATATTTTTCCATATTTCCCTAGTTATGATTTTCATTCTACATAAATCCTTATTATTTATGTTCTTTTTATACCCCATTAATATGCCTATTTTAAAACATTTATTTTCCTATTCATGTTATGGTTTGGTAATTACCTTATAGGGATTTATATTGTACACATTTCTTATTTATTTCCCATGCTATCCCATGTAGTCTTAAGTATGTTGGAATAGTTTGAGCATGCCAAATACGTTTTCAATAATGTTGATGTATTTTATGTTTTAAAATTATTTTCTAATGTTCCTAGCTCATAGAAAATATACTTATTGTTCTTCTATTTTTTATTTAGTGAAATATTCTGTACTAAATAATGTTTTTATGTGTAATAAATATAATGGTTGTTATAGATCTAACTATTTGAACATATATTGGTAGATATTCCTGCTATTAGAGGGATAATATCCAAAGATATTGAAGTATGAAAATAACTTATAGATTATTTATATCACAATTCTATTCATGTGTAGAGAAATCTAGAACCACTATAAAAACTACCATGTAGAAGAAAACAACCACCTGAAATCATATATTGAGGACCTTACTAAGATGCTGATATTCATTCAGTTACCTACTACACCTCCACCCCCTATTATTTCAATAATAGAGATTCATTTTTTCACAATATATGGTGTACAAAACCCCTAACATGGCAATATGATAAGTGTATGCAAAACTCAAAGAAAATATTGTAATTACCTTTACTATAATCAATAATGTCAATAATTCCAAAAGCCACATTGCACAACCAATAGAGACATGCTCAACATCCAACAAAAAATAATCATGTATACTATCAAGAGAGATGTTTTCATGATCAACTGAGGATCCAATGAACACCTTGATACCAAAATGTGAATCTAGTTCCTCAAAACCCACAACAAGTACCCCAACATCTTTTTCCTCCTAAATCTCAACAACAATTTCAACCATCTTGAGAAATACCACCACAACAAGGCCAACATCTTCAATAAAACCTAGATAATTTTAATAATAAATATTATAATAAGAATATCCTAGGATGGCCACCAAAGATATAGAAATAATAAAACAAAGGGTGAACCGCCCAAAATCTAAACCATTAAATAGGTCAAATATCACAAGCCTCATTAGATAGATTACCATGTATAATGCATAGTAATACTAATTCATACCCTAAGGAACAAAAAATAATGTGGTAATAAGGAGGTTTAATTTTATATATTTTCAAAATCCCTAGAGAAGAGATGAAGACATTCATAAATAACCCAAGAAAAATGTAACCATTATTAGTGAGGATGAAAATGAAAGAATATATAAAACTCGCCAGGAGAAAAATTTTGAATCCAAACCTCCTAAAAAATATCCAACATATGAGATACCTAAATAAGACTTCTATATAGAACCACTAGATTAAAAACAACCTCTTTAATTAGCTAAAATAATGATTAATTGTATAATTGAGGAGAAATATAAAAATTTTACTGAAATGGTTATGAATGTTCATATCAACATCCCTTTTGTTGATATCATTTCCAAAATTCCTACCTTTGCGAAATTCATAATGTAATTGTTTCAAAAAAATATGATTATAGAATACCTAGGAATCATATCCCTAAATTATTAATTTTGATATATTATTTAGAAGAGTCGTCCACCAAATATGTGAGTCCCATGAATTTTTTGAATCCCTTTCAAAATAGCACCATGAATGTTAGGAGGTGATATATATGATTTAGTATCAAAAATTAACCTCATGTTATTATGTGTATTCTAATATCTAGGAAAAAAATAATTAATTCTAATAAGATTGTATCTTCAACTAGGAAATTGATTGATCATGTATCCTCTTGTACTTCTCTAGGATTTCTTTGTCAAAGTCGGAAGATTCTATTTTCCAGTGGAATTTTACACATTAGGCATAAAATTAGAAGTATGCTTTACAATTATCCTAGTACATAAATTCCATGAATATATAGAGTAACTTAGGGGTCATCACAAAAAATACTTTTACAACATAAATAATCTTCCCTACACTATCTAGAATCATCACAAGGTACCCAATCACTCAATAATATCATTTCTAGGATTTTTATTTCACACACTCAACTAAGGGATCTTTTCCATTTTCCTGTTTAATAATGTATCTTCCCTACATTATGTATTTTATCATCATTTAATTATGAATATTTTTGTTATAATATAATATAATTACTTCATATTTTATTTCCATGTTATGACATATCTCATTATCTCTTATCAATACATTTCGTTAAATTTTATGTGATGTCATTATGCTTCCGAAATTTCTTAAGGAATCATATTTCCCCCCCTTTATTCTAGAATATTATTCATTTAATTAACAATAATTTACAATTCCTATGGTTAGGGTGTTCATTTTCACATGTCCCATACATACCATATGAATTATAAATGATTTGTGACCCCTTTCACTTTAATTTATCCCACCAATTAATATTTACATGCATCTGTTATGCTTCCAAAAATTTCCCTATGGGAATCCAAGCCAAAAAAATGTCTATTGAATACCAATAACTGATTCATTTAATGTGTATTTGAATTTTTTTAACTTATACTAATTTTATTTATTTACTAATTAAGTGTCTTTATTCCATACTGTTTTATCAGGGAATAAGATATGATAAAAAATGAATCCATTTTGTATGATATATATGGAACACATAAGCAAGATAATGAAATGAATGTGAAGGATGCATTTGGAATTATATATCACTCCAATGCATTTTGTATGGTTTAGTGTCAAGATAATTTATTTTGGGATTGGTAGTGAAACTATTCCTTTATAATACTTTTTTAGTAATTATGCCTTGGAAGTTAGCCTTGACCTATGTTTATGATGTATTGTTTTAATATGTTTCCATATTTCCCTAGTTATGATGTTCATTCTACATAAATACTTATTATTTATGTTCTTTTTAGACCCCATTAATATTCCTATTTTATAACATTTATTTTCCTATTCATGTTATGGTTTGGTAATTACCTTATAGGGATTTATATTCCATGTAGTCTTAAGTATGTTGGAATAGTTTGAGCATGAAAAATAAGTTTTCAATAATGATGATGTATTTCATGGTTTAAAATTATTTTCTAATGTTCCTAGCTCACAGAAAATATACTTGTTGTTCTTCTATTTTTTATTTAGTGAAATATTCTGTACTAAATAATGTTTTTATGTGTAATAAATAGAATGGTTGTTATAGATCAAACTATTTGAACATATAGTGGTAGATATTCCTGCTTTTAGAGGGATAATATCCAAAGATATTAAAGTATGAAAATAACTTATAGATTATTTATATCAAAATTCTATTCATGTGTAGAGAAATCTAGAACCACTATAAAAACCACCATGTAGAAGAAAACAACCACCTGGAATCATATATTAAGGACCTTACTAAGATGCTGATATTCATTCAGTTACCTACTACACAACCACCCCCTATTATTTCAATGATAGAGATTCATTTTTTCACAATATGTGGTTTACAAAACCCCTAACATGGAAATATGATAAGTGTATACAAACCTCAAAGAAAATATTGTAATTACGTTTACTATAATCAATAATGTCAATAATTCCAAAAGCGACATTGCACCACCAATAGAGACATGCTCAACATCCAACAAAAAATAATCATGTATACTATCAAGAGAGAAGTTTTCATGCTCAACTAAGGATCCAATAAACACCTTGATACCAAAATGTGAATCTAGTTCCTCAAAACCCACAACAAGTACCCCAACATATTTTTCCTCCTAAATATCAACAACAATTTCAACCATCTTGAGAAATACCACCAAAACAAGGCCAACATTTTCAATAAAACCTACATAATTTTAATAATAAATATTATAATAAGAAGATCCTAGGATGACCACCCAAGATATATAAATAATAAAACAAAGGGTGAACCGCCCAAAAACTCTAACATTAAATAGGTCAAATATCACAAGCCTCATTAGATAGATTACCATGTATAATGCCTAGTAATACTAATTCATACCCTAAAGAAAAAAAAATAATGTGGTAATAAGGAGGTTAAATTTAATATATTTTCAAAATCCCTAGAGAGGAGATGAAAAGATTCATAAATAACCCAGGAAAAATGTAACCATTATTAGTGAGGATGAAAATGAAAGCATATATAAAACTCGCCAGGAGGAAAATCTAGAATCCAAACCTCCTAAAAAATATCCAACATATGAGATACCTAAATAATACTTCTATATAGAACCACTAGATTAAAAACAACCTATTTAATTACCTAAAATAATGATTAATTGTATAATTGAGGAGAAATATAAAAATTTTATTGAAATTGTTATGAATGTTCATATCAACATCCCTTTTGTTGATATCATTTCCCAAATTCGTACCTTTGCGAAATTCATAATGTAATTGTTTCAAAAAAATATGATTATAGAATACCTAGGAATCATCTCCCTAAATTATTAATTTTGATATATTATTCAGAAGAGTCGTCCACCAAAGATGTGAGTCCCATGAATTTTTTGAATCCCTTTCAAAATAGCACCATGAATTTTAGGAGGTGATATATATGATTTAGTATCAAAAATTAACCTCATGTTATTATGTGTATTCTAATATCTAGGAAAAAAATAATTAATTATAATAAGATTGTATATTCAACTAGGAAATTGATTGATCATGTATCCTCTTGGACTTCTCTAGGATTTCTTTGTCAAAGTCGGAAAATTCTATTTTCCAGTGGAATTCCACACATTAGGCATAAAATTAGAAGTATGCTTTACAATTATCCTAGTCCAAAAATTCCATAAAAAGGGGGGTATGAAATAAGTACCAAAAAATTATGTTGCTAGAATGATATTCTCAATCCATAAATGAGAGTGATTGAATATTCTATAGGTTTTTCTAATGAAATGATGTTCGAAAGTTGTGTGAAATAATGAAAATTAATTAATATCAACCTAAACCGTCACTGGAAAAATAGTATGTATGGATTATAAAAATATATATTAATCAATATCGAAATATCATATCCCATTTACTTCCATAGATTAAGTATTCTAGAAACATAAAGGACATGAATTATATTATTTACAATATGGATATTCATGATACAATCAAATTACTGGAGACACAACAGACTACACAAAAACTACATTCACATGTCCATTTAGTACCTTCACCTATAGTCACATGTCATTTGATATAATAAATTCATTAGTGAATTCTTTGAGGGGAATAAAACATGTGTTCCATAATAAGGAGGAGGAATTATTTGAGAATATTGTTGTCAAATTTTCTATTTATGGATAATATTTTGAGGTATGCATTGGGAATCTAGAATTAGTCATGCAATGATGTAAAGAAAAATTCATGTTCATAAACTATGAGAAATTACACTTTATAGTATATGGAGTAATATTACATTGTCACAAATACTAAAATAATGGCCTTGATTTTATACAGTAATGATCAATGTGGTCAAATACTTACCTAGGCACTCAATAATAAAAGGCATAGGTAGCTTCCTAGGCTAGGCATGACTGTATCTCCACTTCATAGAAGTATTTGTGAAATTTTACCACCATATTACTCACATATATTATATGGATAATAATTTTATGATTTATAATGTTTGGTATAAAGAATTCATTTTTTTGAAGAATAACCTGGTGGAAACTCTTATTATTATTTCTCTAGACAAGGAAAAATAGAATTAGCTAATATGTGATGCTATTGACTTTAATGTAGGAAAATTATTAGGATAGAAAAGTGAAAAAATATTCTATAAAATTTAATATTATAGTTAAATAATGAATGGAACATAGGTAAACTACACAATTATAGAGAAGAAACTCTTAACATTCATATATGGTATTGAAATGTTTTTCTCAGGCCTTATTTTTTCCAAGGTAATTGTCTAACCTGACCATGCATACCATAAATATTTATTATATAAATCATGATTCAATATTGCGACTGATTTGATGGATCCTATAACTGTAAAAGTCTAATACAAACAGAAATGACAGAAATGGGACTGAGAAATTCATTGCTGGTCATCCATACAGACTCCTACTTTACTTCATTGAGGATAATTATAATATAGACATCATGGTTGACTTCCCTGGTGAAAATATTTTCAAAAAAAACATAAATGAACTCTTGTACTTTTCAGTTATATGGAATTATCGTTATATAGAATCAGTCTACTCAAACATCTCCTAAAATAAAGGAATAGAACCCTAGTAAAGAATCACATTATATCTGGAATGATCTGCAACTTTTTATGTGATCAACAGATGGTCTAATGTGGTCCTCCATTATAGAGGATGAAATAAAAAGTGTTCTTAACATGTGTCACATGTCACTAGATGAAGGAAACCATGGAACAGAACAAGACATGGGAAAATCCTAAAATTTAAATTTTTAGGCCCACACACAATCAAGATGCTGGAAACATTTTTAAAAGTTGTGATCAATGCCAGGTAATTGGAACTTTCATAAAAAGAAATTAAATTTACCACAAAATTATCATATATGTCAAAATACTAAACATATGAGTAATATATTTTTGGGTTATATTCTTAATTAAAATATAATATTTCATATATAGGTTGGTATTACAATATCTTCTAATATGTAGAAGCTGAATCCACCACTCTTGACATGATGAAAGTTTTCTTGAATTTTATAAAGAAAAATATCTTTTCATTAAAGAGATTACAACTATTTCTCATTCGTGATTGGAAAAAAATTCATATAATTCAGTGAATGGAATAATTGGAACATATGTCAACAAATACAACCCAAGAACTCAATAACACCCAAGAAACAAGCATGAATGCTTATTTATCAAATAAGTAAATTATATAAATCCCTCAGAAGTCCATAAACTCTTGTCCAAATGGCTAGATCCAAAAATTAGATGATTCTATTTGGGGGCATCACACAAAAAAAAATTATTATAGGTGTAACTGAATTCCAAAAAATAATGGGAAATAAATACCATTTACATATAGAACTAGTTCATCTATAATAATTGGACATTAAAAAAATAAAAATGGATTCCCACAATGTTAGGAAATTCATTTTGAAAAATTTTATGATGTATAGTAAATCAGAAAAGACTCCTATAAGAAAATCAGAATTAATAATGAAAACAACATGAAGTGCATGACCATTGCATGCTGAAAAAGAATTAACCCAATGGAATCAGGATGTTTTATTCAATTATATTTTAAAAATATTCAGTGGGAACAATAAATATATTTTGTTAGGGCCCATCAAGGTTAAATATTTATTCCCCTATGAGACTATTAATATTAATAATGGAATAGAAAAACCCATCAAACATAATGTACAATGATTGAAAATATACCTAGAACCATTCCATTTGTGATGTTCCATTAATTTAATATTCCTTTAATAGAGTATGACTATATCTTTAATCATTATTAAAAGATATCAGTATAAAAAATTCAATGACATATCAACTAGTCTAGAATATGGTAGAGTATTGGTTTGAAAAGCCTATGACAAACTGGTAGAAAATCCTATATTCCCTAGCTCAAAAAGGGGAATGGTGAAGAAACTAGAGATCGTGTAGTCATTATGTGACATGTATGTATCATTACACAAAACAAATTCTTGAATTTCACACTATTAAATTTTACATGACATAAAATTTTATGGATAATTAAATTTCATGAACCTGGGAATCATGACTCCTGATTCCCCTAACCCATTTTTCTCCCATGGATCTCTCTCATAGGTCCCATGACATTATACAGATTCCTCAACATATCCACACACTAACCATATTAATTCAACCCATCCCTTGTCCTAATTCCATTTTATAAATTATGATCCCCATCCCCAATTCTTTCTTCTTTATCCCGAATAGAATATGTGATGAATACCAATACCTCCTACTGATCACCCAAATGAGCAGTAGGATTCAGCTCTAATCAAGAACGATTGGAATGACCCTCCTCCATCATCCCTGGATTTATAATAATCAATATAACCTTATACTTATGTGACCCCCTATTCCACTAAATATTTACATTATCCTTATAATAGGCTTCATGGGACCACACCTCCCATTCTCCACCCCTTAAATCATGCTTCTACCCCGTTGGAGTAGGGAATTTTTTTCAATTTAATGTAAAATACAATACATATCAACATAACCATCGATCTTGCTGACTTATTGAGACTCTTTATTCATAAAGAGGTCATCCAACTCATAAATATGATGCATATCCCTCTATTAATCGACCTAAATGATGTGATATTTTGGGAGATATTACTTGATTTCTAGGATACCTTAGAGATGGTCATTGATATAGTCCCCTTACAAATAGGCACAAGACCGTATGATCTCACCATTGATGGGTTTAGAATCAGGCAAGGCCTTTATTCTGCTGAATTCATTTCCTCCATTGACTTTCTAAATCTTCATCTCGATTTGATGAATATGGATGTTTCACAATTGTTGAGGATGATCACTTAAGACCCCCAAATATACAATGACCCTAAAAATGTGAATTCCACCCAGTTGTGATATCCTGAACTTTTGAACCTTCATTGAGCCTTGAACATGCTTGGATTGCACGTTCAGAGGCCCATTGGAAAGTGAGCTACATTTACAACCATATTCATGTTTTATCGGTTGGTGTCCAAACCATTAACAAGTTCTGACTATTCACCTTGTATTGTGAAGAACATACAAGTTCATCTTAAGGAAGATGGATGAGAGGATCCTCCACATCCCATAACTAGAGATGTTTCGACATTTTTGATATCTCTATTACCCTCACATTCCTTGAACATATGGTGTTGATATACTTATGCCTTTATTACATAATGGGGCTACTAGGAATGGATTGTAACATATACTGGTGTGTGTAAGGATACATTGAGGTGGAAGATGAGGCATCTGAACACCATGAAGATGACCCCATCGAATCCTCTAGTACAACCACATCCCCTTCACTTTCCACCTCCATCTCATTTCATCCCTCCACAAGCACCCTCCTCTACCCATTACCATACCCAATCCTATACATGGAAGTACCAACACAACTATTCCTGAATATTTTCCTATCCCATCCATTACCACATGCCTCTTTTGATTTCTATGGGCTACAATAGAGAATTAGTGGTTTCTTTTTCACCATCTCTCTATCCACTTCACTGACCAATTGAATTTCACAAGTCCCACCTCTACAAAAATCAATTAAACAATCCATACATTACCAAAAATAGACCACCAATCTCGCTCAATCCATCTCACATTGGAAAACATTACCTCATAGCTCATCGACCTTGAAAATTGGAAGGTTTTTTATTCTGAGAGGACCAAGTGCCACCAGAGGCTAGCCATCCAACAATTAGTCACAGTCCCTTTCGTTGAATGTTCTTCCTAAATCATGGTAATAGTTAAGATCAGAACCTCACATCCACCATCCACTAAAATCATAATCATTAATAAGGTGCCTTCTGTGCCATTATTTTATAATTTATACATATCGATAGAGTAAAACCATATAGTGCGGAAGATTGAGGGACCACTATTTGGGAGGGTAAATCAGATGCAGAAACTTTCATGTTTTCCACAAAGTGTATGTTTACCTTATAAAAATTTCCTATTTTACATTGTCTACATCCAATTCTGGTTTAAATTTTGTCTATTATTATGCATTTTACTCTTTCTGACACATTTATGGATGAGTTACTATCTTTTGAACCCTTGTGTGTTCTTTCTATATCTATTATTTAGTCATTAATTTTAATAGACATGACATGATTTAATGATCCCTCATTGGTTCTTGATCCATTTACCCAACCTCCATATGGTGTCCTAACTAAGTTATATTAGCACCAGCTGAGAAAGATTTCTAGAATCATTGGATCCAACTAGTGATATGTCTCTGAGTGGATCCCCCTGTATTTCCACTATAGATGCTTCAGATCACAAATTATATCTTAACTCCAATTTATTTAGGCAAGAAACCCTAGCACACATCCCCAAGACACTAGGTATGTTCCTACCACATCCAAAAATAGGCTCTGAGGATTGAATCCAATACATGAAATTAATTTATACATTTTAGATATGTCAAAATGATGATATTTATGTTTGTTCTTATTAGAGGAAAACAATATTTTTATTACATCATGTGACATTTAAGCTACTTTAAATTAGTTTCCACGATTTATCGTTTACATGATCCTTATAATAATACTAAATCATGATTCAAGAATGTATTAGAGTTAAATTCACATTCACTATAAGTTGTCTGCACTTTCTACGATTTCATATTGTTAAATTTGTTACCACATGTTTTCTAATGGTTTATCTAGTGTCAGGATCTTTTATATCTAATAGTATTTTAGGTAAAATTATTGAACATCATAATTGACCAATTTCCCCCCATGTTATCACATTCATTTTAAAGATCTCTTGATTTATTATATTCATTATATACTTTCCATTTTATAATTTTCAATGATTTCCATGATTACTCTCCTAAACTCATAACAAAATAGTGAGGGAAATATTTCACATTAAGGGTTGGGGGATCGACTTTGAGATTTATTATCACTACACTATATATTATTTATTATAATTTTTCTATTCATCATTTTTCCTTCTATATAATTCATTAATAAAAAAATAATAATTACACCTATCTTGAATAAAATATTAATTTTGGATGAAAAATGTAATAATAATTGTTTTCATTTCACTTTAGGATTTTAGAATGATTATCAAGTTTAATTTTTTAAATCTTATTCATGATTATTAGAATTAGCTTTCATTAACATATTATTTGATGTTATACCTAGTTTGATTGCAATATTTATTTTATACTCCAACCCTTGAGAGGATTCTAGACCAACAATTTCGAATTCTTATATGAGAATATTTATTGAGAGACACATAGGGTATGTAAACCTATCAAAAAATGAATTATGATCATAATGATGAAATGAATGAATTGAAACAATATTAAAATAATTGAGGAAATATTTTTTGATCCATTTTATCCATATAACCTACTTTACCTCTATCATTCTATAGCTCATTGTTGTCATGAAAAACTATTTATGATGTATCTATTTCAAGCCTATTATCCAATTCTACCTTACTCATTGTTTTTATGAATTGTTTTCTGGAGAATAATTGTGATGGGTTATTTAATCTCTAATATAGGTGGGATGTAAAATATTTAGGATATGTGTGTTGGTGTTTCCATAATAATTGATGTTCATGATTACCATCAATATTTCCACATGATTTCCATGTGACCTTAAAGAAAAAAATGGATTGTGTATTGGGGGGGGGGGTTAAATCACAATTTCAATACTGTTTATTTTTCAAACAATTGAATATATGTTTTACTAAATGTTTTGAGACATTTACATTGTAATACTAAAAAAATAAATAGAAAATGGGATGGTTAATTTCCCCTATGCCAACATGAATCATTTATAGACCATTACTGATATACAAGGAACACTTAGACATTCTTCCCCAAGAGGAGTTTTTTTAATACACATTTCCTGAATATCATTCTTTGTATTATAAAGTTAATCCCCTAATTATGATTTTTTATTATATACCTACCTACCAAAATACTTTGATTCATTTGAACAGTATTTCATAATACATCATAATTAATATTTTATTAATATTTACAGGAGTGGTGATTCTAGAACCACTGAAATCTTATGGTTAGGATCAAGTATTTAGTGTATGTGAATTAGAATAGTCATATGTTACCTTGAGTGATGATAATGAGTAAATTTTGAGTTATATTAAATCATTGGTATTATTTATAAAGAAGAGTTAAATGATTTCCATTTAAATATAATGGAAATTTTTTAAGGAATGTGATCATGATTCATGGATAACATTATTTACATAAGTGATTCTAGATGGAAACCATTTCCAAAGAAACATAGTTTTATTTACATGGATTGAATGAATGATTCCCATTTATTTATTTTTCTAGTTTTTTAATCATTTTTAAGATCTATTTTCTTATGGGAAATAATTTCTTCAATGATGGGGGTATTTGATATGGTTAACTTGTATATTTTATTAGATTCATTTTTTATAACATTTTCATGATTTACTAAATAACTCACTATGTTTGTGTTTGTTTTTTCAACAATTAAGTATCCAAGACCCAAAAGGAAAATCTATCAAAAATGAAAACAATAATAATCTTGACATGTCATGATTGTAAAAATCATGAAAGAAAATGTGGCATGAATCTCCAATGTGCGTTGTGTAAACATATAATGTTAGTTCCCACCCAAAATTCCTTTCCTAAATATATAGTATATCCATATAAATATAAGCATCATGAGAGATTTGATATCTCTAGATACCAAAGATACTGGAAACAAGATACAATTTATATGTAGAAATCGACAGATTGAGATTATATGATGTGGGTAACTAGAGTTACATTTAATTATTAGGTCATTTTCTATACAGAATGTCGAAGACAATGAGATAAATGAATTAATCACAACATTTTATTTTGTTTAAATAAGGTACCAAAACATTGTGGTCTAATTGATTTTAATTTCCCAAGGCTAATAAAGATTGGTGGAGTATTTTAAGTGGTATAGAGGGGTTTGGATATACAATTCACGAAGTCACCAAACTACACTCCATGTAATCATTAAATGTCATTTAAATTTAAGTTCATGACTTTCTCAGTGAAGATTCATGATGTATAGTTCATTAGGGTTAAATAATAAAATGGTGAGTTTTTTTTGGTGAAAACTGAACCTTGAGTATTATGTGTCATGAAAGAATATTACACATCTTGTAAATCCCTAATGTTGTATATCATTAAACGCTTTCACCTTCTCAGGTTTTTCATAAATTGTGTGGCCAGTAGTTATCTCCCTATTTGTCTTGGTGATCTAGCCACCCACTACATGGTATTTAGAGACTCCATCGATGGGGATCAATCCTTATCCTTCCACCATAGATTTGTGGTGATCCATGGTGAATCCAAGTGCACTATTTCTTCATTTTCTAGCTATTCCCCTAGTTTTATCTTATCTTATAGACTATATTCTTACCATTCCAAAGAGTTTGATATACCATTTTTTTGTGTTGTTTCTCTTTTTTTCTCTTGTTGAGGTTGTTCCACTACAACCTCAACTATATTTAGTTCATTTGAAGTGGGGTGGGTGGGGGGGGGGGGGGGGGGTGAACGGAGATTTGTAGTGTGGTCCACTCACATGATAACAACATTAATGGATTCAATGTTAAGGGGATCCCCTCATTTATATTTACTTGTAATCATAAATTGGTCATGGTTTATCCCTTTGTATGGAAATGAAATTATTATATAAATTATTGTAATATATTAAATAAATTGGTTGAAACCACATATTGATGAGGTTGTTTATTAATACTAGGATAGAGGGTTGCATCATGATTTGTTAAGTAGTTTGTTTTGTATTCATTTATTTATTAGAATATTTTCCTTGATTAAAATTGGTATAAAACATGAAGCCATCATTAATTGGTAAATTAAAAGATTGAAAACAATAAAACAAGCTATTTAATGAATCAGGTAGTTAATGTAATTTGACAATTATAAAATTTAGGCTGATTGGTTTAATTAATTGAAAATATATTTCACGTGAATATTAAAATTTATTTAATTTTGTTAATGAACAAGAATCAAGATTATTCTAATTATGACCAATTAAAAAGGCATGGTATTTTAGAATGTTACTTCTCATAGTTGTCTAAGTAGGATAAATTCTATAAGAATGTTTTTCCTTTGATATATTTTTATATATTTTTTCCTTTGGTTTCTCGTAGTTATAACTGGTTAATATATGAATCAGTAAATTCATAATGGAATAAGAACTGGTTTTGTGATTTGGATTTTTTACTGGGGTATGAGTTTCACATTTTATTTGTATTGCTGAGTTCCTTTTTTTGAGTTTTGGAGCTCTTTTTCCATAATGGGGAAATATAACTTTTTTAGGTATATGTTTCTAGGTTTCTTTCTTTTTTATTTTAATGCTAGATTGAGATGTTCTATGGATATGATCTTTATTTTGTGTTTTTGTTCTGTATAATATTGTAGGGTTTTTATGTGATATATGGTAGGGAGGCCAGGATGTGATGTGTTCCTTATATGGATGTTGTGATATGTTAGTGGGGAGGCCTGAATGATGTGTTAATAGTTGAAATTTATAACATTTATATGCATTTGTATATGCCTATGTGTGTAGGGTATGGCGTTATAGGTGATGGGAAATGTTAAATTTTGTCTTACCTGTTGATGATATCTTTAATTCATGTATGATTTCTTGAATATGTTTAATGGAATATGGCTATGATTCTTATTTATCTATGTTATTTTCCCCATATCTAGAGGTAATTTCACGTGTTTGGTTTCATTTTTCATCATACTTGTATCTTATGATGATTTTACTATACTACGAAGATATGTAATGATGCTAATTATTCATTCAATATACCTCATACCATGGGATTGGTGGATTATGGAATGAAAATTATTAAATTTTGTTAATTTTGATAAAAATATTATTTGGGTTTGACTTATTCTTTGAGTGAATTTACTCTACACTGATGGAAAATGTAATGAAATGTATTTCAATGTAATGAAATATATTGTTGAATAATGTTATTGGTTAATTAATGGGAAAGGTGAATTTATTAATGGAAAGAAGTAATCGATATAGATCTTTTAATATCATATGTTATTAAAAGATATTTGGTCTTAGTAGTGGAATTAGGGAGTTGGGGAAACATTAGCTATATTTAAGACAAATACTAGGTTATTCCGATAGTGTGGATTCAATATAATATTATATCATGTATGTTCTATTACATACTATGCTTTCCCACCCATGTCTGTTAGGGAAACTAAAACCTACTGGACTATAGGTGGGTGTTATCCCCTGAATCATGGTGGGAGGAGGGATGGCTTCCTACCCCCTCTCGCACCGCTCTCTTCTCTTGGTAGTTACATGTTATGGTGTGCATGGTGGTTAGTTTTTCAAAATATGTGTGTAGATGGATTTTATTTATTGTGTTTATTTCACACATATTTCTTACCAGATATAGTATTTATGTATTATTATTAGTATTACATATATAGGTTGTGTTGTATTGAGGTACATAAACATTGTATGAGATGTTATGGCTTGGGGCATAATACAATTTTTTTTGATATAAATCATACATACTATTGTGTCAACTAAAAACTACACGGAAACTTCATGGAAAATACATGATTTAAGTTATATAATTGAGTGGTTATGTGATGGATGAGGAGCATGTTGTGGTTCCCTACCCAATTTTTTTTGGGATGGCTTACTTTTAGAGAGATATGATCAAGATGAGCGACATTGAGGAAGAGTGAAAACTAATGGAGAATCATGAGTGCGTTACCTTTGATGTTTAAAATATATATTATATTCTCTATTTTATGAGATAAATGTAGAGAGATATACATGGTATGGTTTGGAACATTGTATAACATTTTTGGTGATGTGTTAGTTTCACTGTTGTTAATTGGGATTTAGCCTGAATTAATTATCTTATGAGATAAATCCTATGAGGAGGATCCTGTTAAGTATATTTTTATTCTAACAATATATAAATATGACCAATTTGGGAGCCATATAATGTAGGATAGTGATCTGGCTGGATATTAGTAGCTCTGAGTCTTGTAGGAAATTTTTGGGATTCTTGGTTTATGTCCACTTTTGTTTTTTGGTACTGATATTTTTCCTTGTAGTTTTTTACTACATTCAAAAAATTCATGTTTTCCCTAAATATTTATTTTTTTGAAGATATATTTGAGATGGTTATGGTTTAGGTGTATTTATTGTCCCTCTCTTCCATGTTGTCACTTAGAGAGTAATTCCTCCCATTCTAATTTATATTTTACCCTTCATACTAGTCGCCAAAAAAGGCCATACATGAGGTAGGACTTTGGAAGTCACCATCTCTCCCCCCTCATTGTTGTATATTCAGGGGGAGTTGGTTGTAATATAGTCTCTCTTATATAATTATAATTTTTCTCTTCAAATGCAATTATATTAAATTAATTTTATGGTTTTAATCAAATATGAGTTCCATTTATCGTTATATATATATTTTTTGTCCTCTTCATCTTTTCTTTATGATTCAATGGTCATTTTCATTTATCATTACCATTTGACATTAAAAATATTAAAATTTATTTCATTTTTTTCCATTTCAACTAATTTATTAATTTATTATTATAAAAAATTAATGGAAAATTTATTTATTTTGAAAAACACAATTATATACTGGTCAATTTCAATATATTCACAAGTATGATAAGCATATTTTCTATTGTTTTTTCAAATTCCTCAAACACTATCTTGTAAGATAATACTCTTAGGGTAGAGTTCATGATTAAGGTAATTGTTTAATATAATCAATATAAATATTGAAATGTGGTGTCCCTTATGCTTCTGATTTGGATAAACAATTGTTGTTTGTTCCATTATTTTATATAACCCAGACCATGGGAAGTCTAAATGAAAAAAACCGAACATTTGGAGTTTAGTAGGATATGACAATTAGCCTATGAAAATTTATACCATAGAAGCTAGTAGAAAAGAATATATATATTTTTCTATTTTTGGACCATGTAATAGTTGCATCCTAGATATATCTAATTGGTTTAACCATAATCAATTAGTGATCTATGCATCTCTTCAAAACCTAAGCCCTAAGACTAATCCAAATTAAACCTAAGATTTTCAATAGACATAAAATTGGTATTTGTACCTAATAATTATATATTAACATAATTTAATACCAATTTCAGTATATTTAAATAAAATCCTGTTCGCAAATCGATTTATTAGGACACCTATATAAAGGTTACAAAATAATGGGTTATATTTCATCCAGTAATCCTGGTGGGTTAATACCCACACTACCACTTTTCTATATCATTGAATCATGTTTGGTTTGGGATATAATAAATTATAATTTGATTTATGACGTTGGGTAATTAATGATGCCACTTTGTTCAAAATCCTCTATTTTCTTCAATGTAGAATAAAATTTCACTTTTATCTCCTCAATTTCCTAAATTGTATATAATCATTTAGGATTACCATGTTTAGTTTTGTATTGGATATTATTTAGAAAAATAAATTTACTGTAGATGTCTAGGATGAGATATATAAAATTTTTGTTTTCATTAGTTCACACAAGTCCATATTCGATAAAAATATTAATAAAGTACACTTCATTCCCAAATAAATATCCATGTAATCTCTTCATATGTCTATATTATGCTCTCAAATATCATGATCATAGAATTTATTTATCATTCATGTTATATAAGCTTCCAATATTTTTTCCATAAATAATTTTTATGAACCTCAAAATATTGTTTATACAAATTTAATTTATGGTAATGATCACATATACCCTTAATTGTATCTATTTTTTCATATGATCATCAATTTATATCTCTAATGATTTACCTTGTGGAGTATATGGGCTCACCATTTACATTGTTTCATTTACATAGGTAAGGATGAATTATTTTATGTATATTATTACTATTAATATTAAAAAAATCGAATTACTAATGGGAGATTATTAAGTTATTTCACTTGACAAAAATACATGGAAACTACTCTCAAAAGTCCCTATACCTTTAGCATCATTGGGTGTATATTTGTGAAATGTATTAAATATTCATCATAAAATATGATTTAATTATGTATTTAATGCAAATGATTCTATAATAAATTAATGAATCAATTTTTCTATGGATTTAATGTGAAATTAATTTCAATGTGGATAATATAAGTGTGTATTATAAATTACCATATTTTCCCCATTCAAGTATTTCTTCTTCTTTTTGCGTATGGATGATCTCAAACCATAAAATAGAGTTTATCAATCACATATGTAGATTATTTGAGATTCTCTCTCATTCACCATGTATATATTTATTATATGAATAATTCTCTCATTGTATCATCTATCATCCAAGGTGAATTGACTTAAACTGGTATTAGAAATATATAGTTAGGTGATATGCAAATTCTCTGTTATCTAAGAAAAAAAATTTAATTATCAAGGCTATAAATAATTTTTTTAATTGGGTGAAATTACCTATAATAAAATAAAAAAATAGGAATAAATTTCATGATGAATTAATATGTAATAATCAAGAAAGAGGATGGAAATAATTTATAATTTATATGTAAATTAATGATAAAGCAATTTTACTAATTTTATAATATGAATAGAAAGATATTTTCTATATTTGAATTCTTACATCAAATGATACAAAAATTTATTAATTTATATTAATTAGTTAATATAAATTCATGATGTGAAATATCATTTGACTTCTTCTGAAAACATGTTAACCTGTTATTGATTAAATTATAGAATTGAATGAGAAATAATATTGTATGTTGAGGGTAGATAATGTTATCATATAATATGGAAAATTCTTCTTGAATTTAGTTTTGGAGATAATTATTTTAAAATTTCTATTTAATGATTTAATAATTATAATATATAATAATGATTAATAATATATATTATTATCAATTTAAAAGTTGAAATAATCACATGCATGTTGTATATTGAAGATAATTATTATGGAATTATTTATAGAGTTAATATAATAATATAATGATTATAACGACCCATACATTACATAAATTGTCATAAATTTAGAATTTAAGCACACTTATAACAACATTTAACAAAACCAGTAAAGGACCGTTTAGGTATAGAGTCTTTAGAAACTGGGAAACATAAACAATTGGTTCATAAAGAATCTACTTTGGCTCCCATTTATTTCATCATATCTAGAGTCCGTTTTTGGAATATCCTACTTAATAACCTTCTTCCTGACCTGGGGAAATAAAACATACAAAAGGGTGAGCTCAAATGCTCAGTAAGGGTAAACAAAAGAAATATCAATCACATTATATACATAAGAACATAACTTTTGGATATATTAGCCTGAAAAAGAAATCATAATTTCAGAACATGGGATAAATCATAGAAGTGAAATGTAATCCCAATAATCAAACTTAAAACATGAATCTTTGTTTAATACACACATAATCATAGAGAATCATTTCTTGTTAGTCAAGACTCGTTGCCAAGACTATCTAAGTGGACAAATTCCATTTCTGAACCGAGTTCACTCCTCGTTTCAGTCCTGTTTCACTAAACCGGTTTAACCTGCCGTTCAGGCCATGTCTATCTCATGAGATATAAAATCATTACCCAATGAATTGGAGGGAGATATAGGTCCCACCCATCTCATAATTATACCATTCTTATGTGTGCCACAAAATCAAAAATCATACATCATTGCATAACCCATGTAATAAAAATGGGATTCTTAAATATCATGACATCATAAAACAATTCATATAAGATAAAGGATTTCATAAAAATAATTCCATCACAACATAATCAAATCAATGTAATAATATGGATAGAAATAGAACTCTATATTATCTTAGATGGAAAATAATTTTGATAAAACTCTTGAACTCCATTCTTGAAGAAAATATTCATTCTACTTCAAAAAAACTTTTTTTCATTTCTTAACATGTCATTCAATTTTAAATTAAATGAAGTTGATTAAAAATAAACTTGAAAACTTGTAAATGAAGATTCTTCGATTTTTTTTAAAAAAAATCCATTCATGCCATATAAGTTAAAAAAACATTCTTCTTGTACTTTTGTCGGAAAAGTCAAAAAGTACCTCGTACGAAAAACGACAAAAGATTCCTTTCATATCTTTTACTAAAAACTCACCAAAGGGTAAAATTGGATATAAACTATTGTAGAAGGATATAAATATTACATATTGAGAAATCATGTATGTGGATTATAAAATACACCCCAGTAAAAAACAAAGTATAAACAATCTTGGATAAAAATGAGATTGTGATATTTCCCTTACAATAGGTCCGATTTTCCTCGTAAGTGTCTGAACCTCCTGTATAATGATTTAAATAATGTTATTGACTTATTAAAGTATCATAATTATTGTTATGATATCATATATTGTCATATTCTGAGCTTCTTAGTAGTAATATTTCATTGCTACTTGTTATTCGGGTGTTTATAACTTTTTGTTCTTATGCGTGTTTTGTCGAATAAATTCTTATTCTTCTCTTTAGGTTATAGATAAATCATTTCCAGAATGGTATTAATGTACTATATATCATATTTATTCATTCAATTCATTTATATAATCATTATGCAATGAATATCATGTAGAACGAATCGCATCACATCGTGGAGATGGTATTCTGTACGTACACACGAGCGATGATATCGTTCCCATGATCATGGAATTGTATTGGAGTGTATGTATACTATTTCAGAATCAATATCACTTTACAATAATTATATATAGTAATTATTTACACCATTATACCCATCCAATTAAGGTGTTGGGGGAAAATAGATTACTCCACGGCGTGGAGAGGGTATTTCGTACGTACGCACGCGCGGTGATTTCGTTTTCCATAGGATGGATAGATGTTGAAATAGGGTTGTTTCATACTTATAATAACATATCCATATATGAGTGATACTGATGTTATTAATTCATAATGAAACAACTAAAGAAGAAGATGTTGATGAAGAAAGAATTTGGAAAGGATCGGTAATGGATATTACCTCTTTTTGACGCACCTCTTCTTAACCTCCTCTTAGGGAACTAGGGTTTGTCTTTGAAGAAGACCAGAACCTTTAGGATGATTCTAGGGAAGTGGGGAAGTGAAATGGGTAGGGTTTGGCCGAGCTTGAAGGCTCAAATTGGTGTGAGGAGGAGAGGGAGGAGGTGCCCTTTTATAAGGGAAGAGAGGGGCACCTTTGGAAATATAAGAAATATTAGTTTATATTAAATCCCAACCCCACATAAAAACTTCCACAATGACTCATATCTAAAGATTAGATGAGATAGGGTTGTAATATCATCAACCAATTAAATTTAGACATTTTAGAAATTTAATTTAAACATTACCAACATGATTTATCCTTATTTATCAATTTAATTTTATTTGTGGTAATAATATTCTAAATTTTAAATTATTATTAATAATTACATATGTGTTGTGAATTTTCCATAATTTTACACTTTATGAAACTTTCGACCATATAAATTTTAATTTATAATTTTTAAATATTTTTGTAATTTTTAAACAATTTTATAATATGTTATTTTTATAAAATAACAATAGTGTCAATTTTGAAACTTTTCATTTATTTGAATTTAAATAAAATATATACAGAGGATATGTTCGAACTAAAAGCTTTAATAGATTAATAAAATGTCATATGTATCTAGAAAATTAGTGGAGCACATTAAATAGTGCATATAATATTTATTTTAATATTTTAAAACCATTTATTTGATATTTTAATTAATAAAATAATTTCAACATCACTATTGTGTCATAATTAATGATAATTATTTAATCCCTAAAAATACCAAATAAATTCCTATGATGTAGATAATTTTATTATCTTTCTGGAGACTATTCAGGTTCGAAGTTTCATTAAGTGTATCACCAAATTAAAATTATTATACTTATAAGATTTACGAATGTGACATGTTGTCACATTCTTTGGTTTTAATAATAATTACATTATTTTCATGGAAAAAGTCTATTAAATGAATCTAATCCTACCCTTAGGTGATATGGGTCGACTTTTAGTCATCCAATAGGATTTTTGCAGGAGTTAGGGTAATTTTATAATCTTATATTTACCCTTAATTACCCGATTTACTTTTAACTATGGTAAATAAAATTTACCGTAGTTACTATTCATAATGCCCAAAAATTAAAAGTAGCCTATTAACATAATTTGGGCCCACTTATTCTGAATATGGAATCCATTTTTCAAAATTCAAAACATATAAGTTGCAGTAATTAATTTAAAATAAATCATGTGGTTAAGAAAATGGGTTTTAGAAGTTAAAACATTGCCAAAGATTGAAATGTTTTTACCTATGAATTCAATGTGAAATTATTGCTAATGACATAAATTATATTAAATGGTAAAAATATATTCTATCTATACAATAAAACCATTAAATATTATAATTTAACAATATACATTATCTCAATGAAAAAATCTATTTTTAATTAAAAATTAGCATATTTTTACTATTCATCAAAATATGAAAGTTATCAGAAAAATATCAAATATATATCCAAAGTAAATTTTTATATCCTGATTCAAAAGAAGAATTTTATTTTTTCAAATTGAACTTATAAATGTGTCAAAAACTAGATTTAATGTGGGTGTCCCATCAAAAGGCGACAAAACTGCATTTTTTGATAAATACTTATTTTACCAAAATAAATTATTTTGTTCCATTACCATGTTCTAGAAAATGTGTAAGATGAATAATAATGTTGTAAAATTTAAAATTCAGTTAATACTATTCATAACGGCTAGTTTATAATATTATAATAATATATCGTTGTTTAGAGGAACACGGTATTGCGTACTACACACGCTATCGACGAAGGTCGCGATTACGTGCAGCGGAAGATTCCTTTGATGATTTATATAACATAAAAAGAAAATATTTCTCATAAAAGTCTCGGGTGTTTCATTCTACCCCCCTTAAAATGAATTTCTCCCTCGAAATTCGTCACTTTGTAACAAACACATGAGGATACCTCTCCCTCATTATATCCTCAAGCTCCCATGTAGCTTATTCTAATTGGCGGTTCCTCCATAAAACTTTCACCAAACGAGTGGTCTTGTTTCATAGGACTTTTTCACTATGATCTAGAATCTCTATCGGTTGTTCTTTATAAGAAAGATCTTGCTCCAGCGGTACAACATTTGAGCTGAGTACATGTGAAGGATCATGTATGTACTATCTTAGGAGAGATACATGGAAGACATCGTGAACTTGAGAGAGATTTGGTGGAAGCGCCAATTGGTATGATACCTTCCCAACACGATCCAATATTTCCAAAGGACTGATATATCTAGGGCTCAACTTCCCCTTCTTTCTAAATCTCATGACCCTCTTCCACGGAGATATTCGTAAGAACACATTATCACCCACTTCAAACTCTAAGTCTTTTCATTGGTTGTCGGCATAACTTTTATGTCGACTCTAAGCTACTCTTATGTGTTGTTGAATAGATCAGACCTTTTCTACCATCTCATCAACAATATCGTGTCCTAATATATTTCTTTCCCCAACTTCATCTCAACAAGTTGGAGTCTTGCATTTCATTCCATAGAGAGATTCGTAAGGAGCCATCAGAATACTGGAGTGAAAGATATTATTATAAGATAAATCCACCAAAGGTAGGTGTTGATCCCAACCACCTTTGAAATCCATAGAGCAAGCTCTCAACATATCTTCTAGAGTTTGAATTGTACTCTCAGACTGACCATCTATTTGAGGATGATAAGCAGTGCTGAAACTCAACTATGTATCCAGAGTATGTTGAAGACTTCACCAAAACATTGAGGTAAACCTCGGATCCCGATCAGATATAATAGAAAGTGGTACTCCATGCAATCTTACCACTTCCTTCACATATATCCTGGCAAGATGATCTAGAGAGAAATCCTCTCTGATAGTGATGAAGTGTGCAGACTTTGTCAGACGATCATCTATGACCCAGATAGCATTATTGCCTTTGGATGTTTTAGGAAGTCATGTGACAAAGTCCATAGTGACGTTTTCCCATTTCCATTCGGGTATAGGTAATGGTTGTAACATCCCCTTATACATCTGTATCTCAGCTTTAACTTGTTGACAAACCAAGCATCGAGAGACATATTCAACAACATCTCTTTTCATGCCATCCCACCAGAAGTACTCATTCAGGTACCTATACATCTTCGTGCTTCCAGGATGAATAGAGAATGAAGAAATATGAGCCTCATCCAGAAGTTCCTTATTTACTTCGGGGATGGGAGGAACACAAACCCGATTCCTGAACTTTATTATCCCATCACCATCAAGGTTGAATTCAGGAACATTTCTCACCTTCTTTTGTAACTCAACATCTTCTTTCTGTGCCTCTTTAATCTTCACATGTATAGATGGTTGAACATTCATTTGAGAAAGATACGATTTTTCCCATTTCATTATAATTCCAAGATCCATCCTTTGTAAATCCATACATATTGGATCTTTTGTGATCCTCATCATGGATAAACTGGCATGGTTTTGTCGACTTAATGCATATTCCACCTTGTTTTCTTTCCAAGGGTGGTAATGAATTGAGCAGACGTAATCCTTAATCAACTCTAACCATCTTCTTTGGCGCATATTCAGCTCCTTTTGTGTGAAAATATACTTTAAACTTTTATGATCAGTATAAATATCACACCTTTCCCCATAAAGGTAATGCCTCCAAATCAATATTTCAAAGATTACCGCAGCTAACTCCAAATCATGAGTTGGGTAATTTTGCTCATGTATTTTCAACTATCATGAGGCATAATATATCACCATATCATTTTTAATAAGAACACATCCCAAACCCTTCTTGGATGCATCACTGTAGATCACAAACCTTTCTCCACTACAAGGCATTGTGAAAACAGGTTCACAGGATAACCTTCTTTTCAACCCCTTGAAATTCTCTTCACATTCCTCCGTCCAAACAAACATAACTCATTTCCGATTCAACTTGTTGAGTTGATTAGATAATCATGAAAAATATATCACAAAACTTCAATAATATCCATCCAAACTAAGAAAACTTCGGATCTCAGTCACTATTGTTGGTCTCGACCATCTTTCGATAACATCTGTTTTTGCGGGATCCACAGATATCCCCTCTTTTGAGATTATGTGACCCAAAAATAAAACTCTTTGAAGCCAAAATTCACACTTGGTAAATTTGGCATAAAGCTTATCCTTTCTCAGGGTCTTCAATATAATTCTCAAGTGATCTTCATGTTCTTCCTTTCTCTTTGAATATACAAGAATATCTTCTACAAAGACTACAACAAACTGATCAAGATAGTCTCTAATGACTCTATTCATCAGATCCATGAAGATAGCATGGGGATTAGTAAGACCAAATGGCATCACTAAAAATTCATAGTGTCTATACCTTGTACGGAAAGTTGTCTTTGGTATATCCTCCCTTTTGATCCTTAATTGGTGATACCCTGAACGAAGATCAATCTTGGAAAAGTATTGAGCTCCTCGTAGTTGGTCAAATAAGTCATCAATATGTGGGAGAGGATATTTTTTCTTGATAGTGATCTTGTTATGTTCTCGATAATCAGTGCATAGTCTCATTGATCTATATTTCTTCTTAACAAACAGAGCAGGTGCTCCCCAAGGTGACGCAATAGGGTGTATGAACCCCTTATCAAGATTCTCTTGGAGTTGCTTCTTCAATTCTTGCAACTCAATTGGGGCCATTCTATAAGGTGTCTTTGAAATAGGCAAAGCACCTGGTACGAGTTCTATTGAAAACTCAACTTCACTATTTGGTGGGAGACCCGGTAATTCCTCTAGAAAGACATCATCAAACTCCCATATAATGGGAATATTCTTAATCGTGATTTTCTCACCAACCATTTGAGATAAATAACCTTCATTTAGTAGAATCATTACCCATAAAATGGAAGAAATTTCCACTTGAAGGTTATGTTCATACTTGCATTGATAGACGATCATAGATTGATCTAGAATATGAAACGTGACTTCCCTTCTTTGGCCATTGATATGAGTTCCATGTAGAGAAAGCCAATCCATGCCAAGAATCACATCAAATTCCACTATAGGAAGGATCACAAGATTTCCAGGAAGCACATTCCCATAAACTTCAATCGGAGAATAATTATAAACTTTGGATGCGACTGTTGTGCCATTAGGGGTTGTCACAGCTAACTCAACATCTAACTGTTGAGGTAATATGGTGATATCCTTAGAAAATTCTTCAAAAATAAAGGAGTGGGTGGATCCAGAATCAAATAAAACATTTTCTACTTTAGAGTGGATGGTAAGTGTACCTTTCACCACATCGTTATTATACTCCACATCGCTGATATAAATTGCATGTGACTTTCCTTTGTCCTCAGCCTTAAGAGTTTGTTTACGTCGACCATCATCATCAACCCTTGGATTTTGGCATTGATTGGCATAATGACCTATCTCCTTGAACTTGAAACATTAAAGTGTAGTAGGTTCATTCTGTGTGTCCCTTACTTTGTTTGTATCATTAGACATCTTCTTCCCATCATTGCAGCATTCAAATGACCGATGACATTCCTTTCCACATTTGAATCATTTACTTGTCCCTTTAAGACAACTCCCTCCATGTTTCCTTCCACACTGTGAGCATAAGCGAAAGCTCATCTTCTTTTCAGTATTCTCTTTATATTTTCCTTTGAATTCCATTTTCCTCTTCTTATCAAACCCATATGTCTGATGGGTTACTCCAATATCCATCTCAACTTTGAGAGCACATCGAACGATTTCCTCATAGCTATTGAAGTCCCTTTTGGCTAATTCCCTTCAAAGGCTTGGTTTTAAGCCACTAAATAATCGATCGATCTTACTCTCAAGTTGGATAATAATACCAGAAGCTTACCTTGCAAGTCTTGTAAAATTTGCATCATAAGTACCAACAGATTCATCATCCTTTTTCTTCAGTTCAAGAAACTCTTTCTCCATCTTTGTTCGGAGAATACGAGGGAAGTACTTATTGAAAAATACGTTCTTCAACTCGTCCCATTCCATGGAATCAATTTCATCCCTTTGCCTCGTATTCTTAATAAGATTCCACCATTGATCAGCATATCCTTCCAAACGATACACTGCTTGGATGACTTTATCATGTTCATAACATTGAAGAACTGAAAATATCTTTTCAGTAGTACTAATCCATTGTTCTGGAACTAATGGATTAGTAGACCCGCTGAAAGAAGGTGGACGTTGCCTCATGAAGGATTCAATAGAATGTTGCTCCTTCCATTGCTCGTTTGGAAGTCTTGCATGATTCATAGCTTGAGAAAGTTGTGTGAGCCTGGCTATAAGATTTTGCATTCCAACTACCATAACATTTGGTTGCTCTAGGGGACAATCATTTCATTTCCCGTCACATTCCGCATTAACACGGTTCCTTTGGTTTCCATCCATTGACTAAAACCAAGAAGAATAGTGTTATCAACACTAATTATAATAGGAAAACCATATAATAATGAATAAAATTTCACACCTAAGGTCTTATCATAGGTTTTTCATGGCCATTTCTAAAACACTAAGATTGTGTTATATGCTTAGACTTATCCTTAGGATTCTTACTAAGGCTTTCACATCCTAGTTTCCAAATGTTGACTATACCATTCCCCTGATACCAACTATAACGACCCATACTTTACATACATTGTCATTACTTCAGAATTTAAGCACACGTATTACCACATATAACAAAACCAGGAAAGGACCGTATAGGTATAGAGTTTTTAGAAACTGGGAAACATAAACAACTGGTTCATAAAGCATCCACTTTGCCTCCCATTTATTTCATCATATCTAGAGTCCCTTTTTGGCATATCCTACTTAATAACCTTCTTCCTGGACTGGGGAAATAAAACATACAAAAGGGTGATCTCAAATGCTCAGTAAGGGTAAACAAAAGAAATATCAATCACATCATATACAAAAGAACATAACTTTTGGAAATCTTAACCTGCAAAAGATATCATAATTTCATAACATGGGATAAATCATAGTAGTGAAATGTAATCCCAATAGTCATAACATAAAACATGAAACTTTGTGGAATACACACATAATCATAGAGAATCATTTCTTGTTAGTCAATACTCTTTTCCAAGACTATCTTAGTGGACAAAGTCCATTTTTGAACCGAGTTCACTCCTCGTTTCAGTCCTGTTTCACTGAACCGGTTTAACCTGCCGTTCCAGCCATGTATATCTCATGAGGTATAAAATCTTTACCCAATGTATTGGAGGGAGATATAGGTCCCACCTATCTCATAATTATACCAATATTATGTGTGCCACAAAATCATAAATCATACATCATTGCATAACCCATGTAATAAAAATGGGATTCTTAAATATCATGACATCATAAAACAATTCATATAAGATAAAGGAATTCATAAAAATAATTCCATCACAAATTAATCAAATAAATGTAATAATAGGGATAGAAACATAACCCTATATTATCATAGATGGAAAATAATTTTGATAAAACTCTTGAACTCCATTCTTGAGGAAAATATCCTTTCTACTTCAAAAAAACATTTTTTTCCTTTCTTAACATGTCATACAATTTTAAACTAAAAGAAGTTGATTAAAAATAAACTTGAAAACTTTTAAAGGAAGAATCTTGGAATTTTTTTTTAAAAATCCATTCATTCCATATAAGTTAAAACAACATTCTTCTTGTACTTTTTTCAGAAAAGTCGAAAAGTACCTCGTATGAAAAATGACAAAATATTCCTTTCATATCTTTTACTAAAAACTCACCGAAGGGTAAAATTGGATATAAACTATTGTAGAAGGATATAAATATTACATATTGTGGAAACATGGATGTGGATGATAAAATACACCACATTAAATACCAAAGTATAAACAATCTTGGATAAAAATGAGATTGTGATATTTCCCTTACCTTAGGTCCGATTTGCCTCGTAAGTGTCCGAACCTCCTATATAATGATTTAAATAATGTTGTTGACTTATTATAGTATCATAATTATTGTTATGATATCATATATGGTCATATTCTTAGCTTCTTAGTTGTAATATTTCATTGCTACTTGTTATTCGGGTGTTTATAACTTTTTGTTCTTATGCGTGTTTTGTCGAATAAATTCTTATTCTTCTCTTTAGGTTATAGATACATCATTTCCAGAATGGTATTAATGTACTATATATCAAATTTATTAATTCAATTCATTTATATAATTATTATTCAATGAAGATCATGTAAAACGAATCGCATCACATCATGGATACGGTATTCCGTACGTACGCACGAGCGATGATATCGTTCCCATGATCGTGGAATTGTATTGGAGTGTATGTATACTATTTCTGAATCAATATCACTTTACAATAATCATATATATTAATTATTTACACCATTATACCCATCCAAGTAAGGTGGTGGGGGAAAATAGATTACACCACGGCGTGGAGACGGTATTCCGTACGTACGCATGCACGGTGATTTCGTTTTCCATAGGATGGATAGATGTAGAAATAGGGTTGATTCATAATTATAATAACATATCAGTATATGAGTGATACTGATATTAATACTTCATAATTAAACAACTAAATAAGAAGATGTTGAAGAAGAAAGAATTTGGAATGGATCGGTAATGGATATTACCTCTTTTTGACGCGCCTCTTCTTAACCTCCTCTTAGGGAACTATGGTTGGTCTTTGAAAAGGAAAAAAACCTCTAGGATGATTCTAGGGAAGTGGGGAAGTGAAATGGGTAGGGTTTGGCCGAGCAGGAAGGCTCAAATTGCCGTGAGGAGGAGAGGGAGGAGGTTCCCTTTTATAAGGGAGGAGAGGGCACCTTTAGAAATATAAGAAATATTAGTTTATATTAAATCCCAAACCCACATCAAAACATCCAAAATGAATCATATCCGAATATTAGATTATATGGGGTTGTAATATCATCAACCAATAAAATTGAGACATGTTAGGAATTTATTTTAAACATTACCAACTTGATTTATCCCTATTTATCAATTTAATATTATTTGTGGTAATAATATTCTAAATTTTAAATTATTATTAATAATTACATATGTGTTGTTAATTTTCCATAATTTTACACTTTATGACATTTTAGACCATATAAATTTTAATTTATAATTTTTAAATATTTTTGTGATTTTTAAACAATTTTATAATATGTTAATTTTATAAAATAACAATAGTATCAATTTTGACACTGTTCATTTATTTGAATTTAAATAAAATATATACAGAGGATATGTTCGTAATAAAAGCTTTAATAGATTAATAAAATGTCATATGTATCTAGAAAATTAGTAGAGAACATTAAATAGTGCATATAATAATTATTTTAATATTTCAATACCTTTTATTTGATATTTTATTTAATAATATAATTTCAACATCACTATTGTGTCATAATTAATGATAATTATTTAATCCCTAAAAATTATAAATAAATTTCTATGATGTAGATAATTGTATTAGATTTCTGGAGACTATTCATGTTCGATATTTCATTAATTTTATCACCAAATTAAAATTATTATACTTATAAGATTTAAGAAAGTGACATGTTGTCACATTCTTTGGTTTTCATAATAGTTAAACTATCTTCATGGAAAAATGACTATTAAATGAATCTAATCCGACCCTTAGGTGATATGGGTCGGCTTTTAGTCATCCAATAGGATTTTGGCAGGTGTTAGGGTAATTTTATAATCTTATATTTGCCCTTAATTACACGATTTATCTTTAACTATGGTAAATAAAATTTACTATAGTTACTATTCATAATGCCCAAAAATAAAAAGTAGCCTATTAACATAATTTGGACCCAGTGATTCTGAATATGGAATCCATTTTTCAAAATTCAAACATATAAGTTGCAGTAATTAATTTAAAATAAATCTCGTTGTTAAGAAAATGGGTTTTAGAAGTTAGAACATTGCCAAAGATTGTAATGTTTTTACCTATGAATTCAATTTGAAATTAATGCTAATGACATAAATTATATTAAATGGTAAAAGTATATTCTATCTATACTTTAAAATAATTAAATATTATAATTTAACCATATAAATTATCTCAATGAAAAAAGTTGTTTTTAATTAAAAATTATCGTATTTTTACTATTCATCAAAATATGAATGTTATCAGAAAAATATCAAAAATTTATCCAAAGTAAATTTTTATATCCTGATTCAAAAGAAGAATTTTATTTTGTCAAATTGAACTTATAAATGTGTCAAAAAGTAGATTTAATGTGGGTGCACCATCAAAATGCGGCAAAGCTCCATTTTTTGATAAATACTTATTTTTCCCAAAAGAATTATTTTGTTCTCTTACCATGTTCTAGAAAATGTGTAAGATGAATAATAATGTTGTAAAATTTAAAATTCAGTTAATAATATTCATAACGGCTAGTTTATAATATTATAATAATATATCATTGTTTAGTGGAACTCGGTATTGCGTACTACACACGCTATCGAGAAAGGCTACGATTGCGTGCAGCGAAAGATTCCATTGATGATTTATATAACATAAAAACAAAATATTTCTCATAAAAGTCTCGAGTGTTATAATGATAAAATTATTTACTAATTAAATAATGTTGATGTGAATTATTTTTAACATAAATTATATTTGAAAATTTAAATATGGATTTTCATTTATGCTTAAAATTATATTTCATTCAAAAAATTTATGTCAATGCATATTTTTGATTAATGGACAAATAAATAGGATAGTTCATGAAAGATAATTATTTAAAAAATTCTAAATAATGATTATATTTTGAAAATATTATTATTTTATTCGTCTAATTATTTTCTTTATTAAATAATATAATCACATGTTACAATTAAATTAAATTATGGAGACCATAATTATTATCACATTAGAGAATATTTATATTCATTCAGAAAATATTTGAGATGTTTGATTAATTTTTTTGGAAATATATATTTTTCACCTCTGAGTTTTACAAGTTAGGGTGCTATGTATTTTAATATTTTTTAAGCATAGTTGATAAGATTTGATGTTTAGAAAACATAACTATTGTAATTGCTTTTAGTGTATGAGAATGATTACATAATTATAGTTATTTTTTTGATAAAAGAAAATTATTCTTAACTAATAACGACTATAAAAATAAATAATATTTATCCATAGTAATTTTTTTAGATAATAAAATAGGGATTCATTGTTAATGAAAAAGTTTATTGAAAATTTTAGTGTAAATGTAATAATTTCATAAATCATTTATTTTAGGAAGAGTGAGCTCAATGTTGTTTAATTATGGAAAAAATTCTTTTTTTTATTTGGTCATTGTTTCAATTGAAATTAAGTGTATATTAAACATTTATTATTTATTTAGAATCTTTGGATTTAGATCCATAACATGATTTATTTTTACCGTGTTTGGTTGGAATACATGATTACTATAGGTTTTTGGATTGATGAGTATGTGATGGTGTCATGAGGTTCTAGTTATATAATGTTGTTGGACTAAAACTCTGATTATTTATTTTATATATAGGTATAAGGTATGTTAATTGGATTTATAGAATTATTTGATACTAGGATATCGAATTTTTTGTGTTGTAGTCTAGGTTACTTTCTTAATAACGAATATGATTTTTTAACAGTTGATGGATGATTTTTCTTTTATAAATATTTTTGAACAATGATTGCATTATATTATGGCTTTGGATGAGTTTTAGATAAATTATATGATTAATAATGATAAATTAATTAATGAATTAAAAGTATTGGTTCTCAATGCTTAATATCTAATGATCAAATACATGATAATTACAGAAATGAATGAATTTGTCAATCTAGACATAGAAAAATAAAATAATATTTAATTGTTAATAATAATAATGTTAATAATTAACTAATGATTGATTAATTAATTAATTAAAATTATTCTTGATCAGGATATTCTTGGTTTATACCTAGGCCTTACTTGTGGAAGAAAGGAGTTATTTGGGATGTTAGAAGAACATACTTCTAATGCAAGTTGTAGTGACCCGAACCAAGATAGCCCCAACTGGTGTTTTCTAATATTTACATATTCATGATTACTATTTAAAAATTATAGAGGGAATGGGTGTTTATTAGTCTTATTAAACCAGAAACATAAATGTGTCTTGAATTAAAAATGTATATAAAAATTACAACATAATTTTTTCTTCTTCTTTCTAACGAAAACATTATGGGGAAAAATTCATTCCAACTAGTAAATCCCTACATATCATTCATAGTACGCTTCTTGTATTCCTATGAAAAAACATAATAAGGGAGAGCTCAAATGATCAATAAGGGTATATTATAACTGAATCAATAAGGAATCATTAAAAATAATAGTTATGACATGTTAAATAAATGAAAACACAAGCCATATAATCAATATACTTAGAATAAAATGCATATACAATATGGGAAAGTAATAACTAGAATCACATTCCATTAAAATAACTAAATAATTAAAAATTAAAAAGGAAAGGTAATAATATTATCAATATTAGAAATACCATTATTGAAACCTAAAACATAAAAACTATAGTGAAAATTTAATTTTAAAATAACATAATTTATATGTGTATATCATTAAAAATTAAAACCATTTGGACTTCAAAATGATAAAGGTAAAAAATTGCGTGAAAAGTGAATATAAAACTAGATGGGAAAGAGTTCATTTAGAGATGACAATAATTATTTTCATCATCAATAAATATTAAGAAGAAAAAAATCCTCAAATAATATGTACCTGATTGAAAAATTTAATTCCGCAAAAATATGGAGGAAAATAAATATAATATTATCATTAGATGAATGAAGATAATCTTCTGATACCATTGTAATAATGTAATAATTATAAATTAAAAAAATATGTTAACTCATAAAAAACAATTATCGTGGATTCCAGTGTAGTCGCATGAATCCTAACATGATATATCATAATCTAGACTTTATGATAATATATTATTGAACCTAATTCATAATTATGTATTTTTTAATAATATTATATTTATATTCTTTACAAAATTATTACCTGTTTAATTTTATATTATTTATTATTATTTAGTGGTTTTAATTTATTCTTTGTTTATTTTGATATAAGGTTTTGATTTTGACATAATATATATATGTTATTAATATCCATAATGGAAAACATAATTGAAATTAATGTTTGATAGTGGTTTAGGTACTTTAATTTTCATTGCATGGAATATTCATGATTGATTTTTATAAAAAAAACTCTAAAGAATGAATATTTCAATAACCATTCATGTAAAATGTTATTAGTTCTTAAAATTTATTTTATCTATTATTATTACAATTCCTAAAAAATGAAAACATTTTTATAGTATAAATATCATACCTCAATTGAATTTATGTTTCCCTATGCATCCATGATAAAAATTCATTGCATTAATCATGAAGGTTGTTAGATCAACCAATACAAGTACATGCTAGAATAAATTTGATAAGTAATATTATGGAATTATTTTATTGTATTTTCATCATTATATATGTATGAGAACATAAAATTTTCATCATTATTATATTATATAAATTTTATATAAATTTTTATAATTATGGATGATATATTCATTATAACACCATTTACATAGGTGGAAAACAAACCATTAAGGAATCATATTATATAGAGGCCTAGTTTTTTCCTTATAAGATGTTAAAATATTTTTATTTTTATTTCGAGAGATAGGAACTATGAGAGAATGTCATTCCTAGACCCGATGTGTATGGAATTAATTTTATAAAAATATTAAATGTCTTTTATATTTTGTGTGCATAGATTCTTATAGAAAGTGGGATAATGAATAAATGATTGTTCAGATCAAAAATCTGAGACAACATATGAATATGGACAAATTTCATCCTATTTAATGACATTAAATGAGATGATGTGGGATGTTTGGATCCCTCTCTCATCGGTGGTGCATTTAAGTGGAATAATTTATTATAAAATCATTAGTTCATTCATTTTTTCCAATATGAAATATAATATGTATATATATATATATATCATTATTTTAACATTATTAGGTTTATACTCATAATTTTAAAATCACCGAAGAATATCTCTTTCCTCCCTCCTCGGGCTAATTTCCTCGAACGACGATGAATCACTAGATTAGATAATCTCAGAATGAAATGAATGGAATAACTCCCTTCGAATTGTTGGCGAACATGTTCTCCATCAGTCATCTATTATAAATTGATGTAGGACTCATAAACATGTGTTTTCATACCTTTTATTGAATTGATTAAGTATATTTATATTTTCTCTTTGATCTGGGACCCTCTACAGCCTTTGTACATACCCTTGTATTGAAATTTATGTTTAATTCAGTTGTTTTCCATTATGAAATTCACATTCATGATTTTTTTCCAATAATTTCTAGAATTGATCAATTAAACCTTTTTATTACATTTTTCAACTTCTTTAATTCGTTATTATCACTATTTGGATCCATGTTGACCTAGTTTGACATTATTTGGCGGTACAAACATGATCAGGCCCCTATATTCTCATCGAAAAAATATGGTTCAACGAACAATTCATCGATCGAGGAGAATTTTAAGACAAGGATTACTGATTCAGTTGTCAAACTTCTGTTCCATGATATATGGAGGTGTGATGGCATGTGCAATTTATTGTAAATCCTTATGAGAGAACCAGATCCAAGTTCTAGTGAATGATGGCCAACAGTAACAATCCAGGAGTATATCCAATGATTTTGGACCGATTAAATGAGATATCTAAAGTGGATCGATCATATCCATGTGCAGAATATGGAATCTATTGTTTATAAAAGAATCCCAACTCCACAATTTGTTTATTTAAGATCAAACAATGTGTATCCCCGTCTATGGAAGCACTATTATATCAAAAAAAATTAAGGGTGAAATAATGTGTAATGTTCCCTTAAACATCGTGTACCACATCCCAGTTGGAAAACCCATGTGAAAGGTCACACTGATGAAAACTGATGTGGTTGTACACGGGGTTAGGTATATGCACATGTTCTCCCATACAGGTACATGGTGAGCAGCACACGAACATGGTCCCATTTCTCCCGAACATATGCCTTATAGACTACTTACACTGTATGTTCTATTGCACTAAAAAGAGTTAATGTGATGACCAGAGACATGGATAGGTTTTAATGTGGGGCCACATGTCATGTGAATCCCCTCACATGTGTTCTTCCCTTTGGATTCTATTGAGGAAACATCCAAGATTCATATATCCTTCACTAGAACTCAGATTTTAGAACATGAGTAGAATATCTTGTGTGTTGTTCGCTGTATAACATTATGGTTCCCTCAGTTTCATCTTTAGTGATACGATGTGAAATTTCCCAACCATTACACCTTTTGAGGTAAACTCAATGGCGAAAATGATTATTCAGAATCACTGGATAAAGACTTCCTAGTGGAACCCTCTATCTGTGCTAGGCAGGGGTCCTCAATGACCTAGATTGGAACAATCCAATTGGTATGGTAATGGGTCCTAGATGAATATTAGAGTGTAACCCTCCTACAAGGCTATGTATGGGTCCTATAATTTCATAGTGGAACCCTCTAATTGTTCCAGGTCATGGGTCCTTGTTGAAATATAGTTAAAAATTCCAGCAATGCTAGTCTTGTTCCTCAACCATCATATTGTAACCCTCAACCTCAGGTGGTAACGGGTCCTCAACAACTTTATTAGAAGCCCAATATTGTACCAAGATAGTTATAATCTACCCAGAGACTGTTTCCCCATGACTATGCATCAAAGATATGATACAAGATTGATGTAGATTTGGAATTACAAGGAAGAGGGATTCTCTCCCCACTGAGATTACTTTTCTGAAGCAACATAAACAGGGTGGGAGAGTTAGTGCCTCCAAAATATTATAACATCAAAATTTCATGAATGAGTCCCTTATAGTTTTGTCTTCAGGGTAGACACGTGGGATGTTGGGCATCATTAATGTACTTTTGGAAAGTTTTCATACTCTTCTTACTATGCTAAGCTATGTGATAGAGACCCCCTTACTCTCTTATTTTGGATTCATTGAGAAAGTATATATATTTATATACTTCTTTTGTATCCACTTCATGGATTTAGATGCTCACCTTCTAGGAGTAGTGAAGACATAAGTGGTATTCAACATTCCATATGTTTCTAGGTTCTCAAGGTTAGATGATCCCACTCACATTATATAGGAGACAAATACTCTAGGGGTAGTTTATATACTCACTATGTTTAGACCCTTATTCTTAGAAAATCAGAGTTTTACTCTATTTTGTGGTTGAGTTGTACTCTTTCATTATACCATTTGTTATATTATTTCTTCTAATTTTTTGGTATCTCATACTGCTCCTTACCCCGTGATCATTTAGGGTGTTCTTCTTGGAATGTATATACTTACACCATCTAGTGATTTTCCCACATGTGTTGTGTCTTATAAAGATGATGGATTCGTTGACCATGACATCAATGGAGAATATATATACTAGGTTCTTGTACTACGTACGGTGGTCATAGTTTTAGATTCAGGAATTGGGATCTCATTAAACAGTTTACTTTTCTTGTTTTTAGTTAGGATGGGACATATTTTTTGGGGGCATGTATTTTTACCCCTTACTTTTTATCTTACACTATTGTACCTTTTTACTTTCAATAGGTTCATGCCTGTTTAGTTTTCTTTATAGATGTGTTTCAACCTTTTATTATTTCCTTATACATGTTTCCATTATGTTAGTTGTGGGTGTGTGTGTCTGTGCTTATGAAATGGCCTCCCCTTGTTATTTATGCCTTCGACACTGTTCCCCACCCCGGTCCTATGGCGGCGATGATGAGGTTATTTCGGATCATTCTTTGGAATTGTTCTGGTCATGAAAGATTGTTATTAGATCAAGTTCATTCTTGGGATGTTTTTGGAACATATCCCCCTAAAGGGGATTTTTTGGGTTTAGGGAAATAGTTTCAACGTGTCTTGATTGTGGTTCTTGGGATACGGAGTTTGGTTATGGTGTGATGGTTGACATATCCATTAACTAGGACCCTGATTACCATCTTGTAAAACCTGTATGATAAGACATTTGATGTAGGATGAAATGGAACATGCATCATATATTAAGGATACATTGACTATCCCTGAGTATGCTCCAAATTTTATTGATATATATATATATATATATACTCTTATATGACCAGGTTACTCATTGCATACATTTAGGATTATTCTGTGATGATTTTTATCTTGGGTACTAACTCTACTTCATGATGATGACTTTATGAGTGAAGGGGACTTAGTTTAGGGTCTATCCCAAAATCCCCTTCCTCCCGGTGGGTAGGTAGTAGCACCATGAATTGTTGAGTAGTAGACCATCGAAACTTTTTAGGATGAGGATGTGAGTAGGTTTAGTGCACTTCGTGAGTATCAGCATCGGAGACCACAAAGGATCTATGGTGAACTAGATAATTAGGCCTTAAAGGATCTTCTAGATTCCATGGTCCATATCATCAGGCTTATCTGGACCCGATAAATAAGTTGGTGGTTCTGAAATGTATTCTTTTCTATGGAGAAGTGGGGGGGTTGGTGGAGCCTTGGTACATAGATGAACGATGATTCAACACTCTCATTAGAAAACTTCCAATAAGTGTTTCTTCAGAAGTACTACTCCTTGTTTTTATACATAGTTTGGATCCCTTATAATCATGAGCTACAATATGGATTGATGATAGTGGAAGAGCTTGTCATGAGGTTCACAGACCTTAAATGTTACTATTTTTCATGATCTAAGATGGATAATTTTGAGCTGGGATATCTGATTAGGGAATTCATATAGAGATCTTATCAACCATTTTAACCTTGTGCATCCCCATATATGAAGGGGTGTTGGGTAGGGCACTGGTTGTATAGATATTTCTATTGGAGGTACACTATATAGCTAGAGCTGGTAGTGGGAACCACATGGATGAGTTATCTGCCGAAACATGCAGACATCAACCACCTGGATCTCGGTGCAGGATATCCATCCATGAAGAGACTCAATTACAAAATTAGTGTAAATTAATAGAACACAATATTCTTAGTAATGAGTTGTTTTTTCCTTGTTACAAGCGAGGTCACAAGGTATGGGACTCCTCGACAAGATGTGATGAGTCACATTGGAAGATAGCTTATGGACTTCCATAAAAGAGGTAGAGCTGTGTTTAGGGATCTCTCAGTCATATGTATAGTTTTCACCAGGGAGGTGATGTTTTTAGATGAGCAAGATGAGATATGGGTTATGGACTCGGTCATGATATCATTCCACCTAATCCAGCAGGTCTTCCACATCAGACTATGGTAGCTTGTGTACAAGGTCATGGAGAACTACATGCCATTGATATCTTTGGTCCCTCAATGCATACGATGATAAGACATATGATCTGTGTTTATTCTACTCATTCTTCAGTACTAGTAGATACATATTTCAGTCGTTATATTATATCCATACTCTAGGTGAGAGATCTAGAACTCCTAGTTAAGGAACTGGTATAATGGATTTGTCTTGAGGTTCCAACATGGAACACTTCTTCCATATCATCCATCTTTTAGCTATGTGATATATCACTTGGAGTGAATAGGATCACATGAGAATATTTGTGGATTTCAATTGAACCCTATTATGTCATTTTGGGTATAGATTGTTTGTCCATGGTACGAGCCTAGATGAAATATTACCGAAAACAAGTTAGGTTGATATGTGCTAATGTGAAAAGATTATCCTTTTCTACAATGAATGATCTCATCGACTAGATTGCAGGTACTATGAATGAGAGGTTCTATCCCATTACACATCAGTTATAGAGTATATCCCTTGGTGATGTAGGATCATCAGGTATCTTGTATCACTCAGTTCTAGATGACTCTATGTATATAGTCCCCATGGACATTCTGGGACTACCATTGAAGTGGGAGATAATTTTTTGTATTGAAATGCATCCTAGTATCACAATGATATCTTCTACGGCATATCATATGGAATCGAACGAGCTATGGGAGCTGCAGTTGCAGTTATGGGACCTTCATGAGAAATGTTTCATCAGACCCAGTGTGTCCCCCAGGGCATCTCCAGTCCTATTCATCAACGAGGATGGGATCTTATGGACTTTCATGGATTATCATCATCTGATCTAGGAAATGATAAAGATAGGGTATCCTTATCTAAGGATTTACAACCACATTGACCAGTTTCAAGGTGTGAGATGTTTCTTAATGATCAATCTTAGGTCTTGCTACATCAATTAGTGGGTTCGTGAGGATGATATTCCAAATATGACATTCCACTATCACTATAGACACTATGAGTTCCTAGTGATACCCATTGGTGTGATTAATGAACATGGAATGTTTTTGGATTTAATGAACCTAGTGTTCCTATCATACATGGAACAGTTCATTATTGTCATTATCAATGACATGATTTTCTACAATGCAATAGAGGAGGATCATGAATTTCACATGTGGATAGTTCTAGACAAACATCGTGGGATCAAACTTTATGTGAAACTATTAATATTCTAGTTCTAGATATATTAGATTCACTTCTTGGGTTTCTCAATACAAATCATGGTATATCCATGGATCTAGAAAGGATTAGATTAGATCCTTCTTGGGAGCCCCACAGGAATGTCTCAGAGGCACATAGCTTTCTTGGCATGGTTGGGTAATATTGGAGGACTGTTGAAGTGTTCTGAATAATTGAATCCCCTTTGACAATAATAACATGGAATGGAAACCCTTTACCTGGTATAAGGAGTGGAAAAGGCCTTTGAGGAGTTTTCCAAGAGGTTGATGACTTCCCCAGTGTTGATACTATGAGAAGATGGTATGTAGTTCTTAGTGAATTTCAATTCCTAATGAGAGGGTCTCATATATGTGTTATCGAAGCATCAAATATTTATCGCATAAGGATCAAGGATATTGTTACCCCATGAGTAGAACAACCCAAATAGAACCTAGAGATGGAAGCGATAGTCTTCACCCTGAGGATGTAGATACACTAACTTCTACAGGAGAACCATGTGGTTCACGCCGACCACAAATGTCTCAGGTATATCATTAAATATTGTAACCTGAATCTAAGAAAATAACTTTGATTGGATTTCATTCAGTACAACAACTATGTGATAGTTTATATTCTAGGAAAGGTAAATTTTGTAGTAGATTCCCTTAGCAGAATTTCCTATAATATCTTAATAGAGGATTCTTCAAAGTAGATTGCTTCCTTGCATCTGACCCCAGTAGAGAAGAAGATTGCAACCTTTCCTCATTAAATTGGGTTGAATCTTTCACTTCGTGATCATGTGAGAGATTCGTAGCTTGTAGAAATCAATTTAATTTTTTTATGTGATCATATATCCAAAAGCGACTCACCAAATGGACATTAAAAATAATGAAAAAATGTCATATTATTACAAGGGTGAAAAATGTTTCCTATCTTGTTGTGGGAGGAGGTTAAGTAGTAGTTCCATACTTCTCACCTAGCTATACATTCATCTACGGGAAAGATGTATTAAGACCTTCATTGGATATTTTTCTAATTTGAAATGAGATAAAGCAAAGATGAGTTTGTCTCATGGTGACTCAATGTTTAGTAGGTTAAGGGTGAACAGTATGTTCTAGATGAATTTTTGCAGACCCTTTGATCCCATTGTGGACGTGGGATGGAATATCCATCTATTTTTTCATAGGTCTTTCACACCCTACGTGGATCCATGGTTCCATCTAGGTGATTGTTTACTGACTCATGAAGTTAGGACACAAGTCATCCATCAGGAAGTATAGTTCATTGGAGAGTCTGGTAAATTTGTACTAATTGGAGGTCAGTATCCTTCATGGAGTGACCTTGATGATTGTATCTGATCCTTATGTGTGCTTCACATCATGACTGTGGGGAGTCATATAGGAGGCATTAAATACCAAATTGATAATGAGTGAACACTTTCACACCCACAACGAGGGGAATATAGAGAAAATTATCCCATTGTTGAAAGATATATTGAGGGTTTGCGTGTTTGGTTTTTGATATAATGGTGAGGATCACCTATTCTTTATAGACTCGTAAAACAACTATACCTACCACTCTACCATTGGAATGACACATTTTTCAACACAATATAAGAGATCATTGAGTTCACCCTTATAATAGATAGAGATTGGCGAGTCATCTCTTTTGGTTCTAGATTCATTGCAGGAGATGATATAGAAAGTCCAAGTCATCAATGAGTGGATGATAATGGCCCAGAGAATATAGAAATCTTACACAGATCATCATCATGGGAACTTGGAGTTTGAGTGGGGGCCATGTTTTCCTCAGAGTCTAACCATGACGATAATTGAGGAGGTTTTATCAATGAGTAAATCTATCCATGAGGTTCATTGGGACATTTGAGATCATTAAAAGGGTTGGTGAGGTTGCTTACATCCTTGACCTATCCCCATAGTAAGATCAGGATAATGATATCTTTTACATTTCGTAGATGATGTGATAATTTCATGACCCCACACACATTGTCGACTTCGGTGAGATGGAAAAAGATGATGGAGCCACATTTGTGGAGTACCCAGTGGTAATTGAAGATCAGTAGGAGTGGATCCAGTGTTGATGGGACATCCATGTGGATTGTGTGCTATGGCATCATGGAAATATGTAAGAGAGTTCCTGGGGGCAGTAGAGCCAAGGGAGAGATCTGTATCCCATGTCATTTTCCTTGTTTTGCTTTTTAAGGATGATAATATATAAGGTTTAAATGATTTAGAGACCAATTTTTTCCTTTCAATACTTTGAAATATTTCTATATATATTTTCGTAGCATGGTGTTGAGACAAAATGCAATTCCAGGACCCAGTTTTTTTGGATTTTGTTTTATTAAAATATTAAATATAATTTTTATTGTGTGCATAATAAATCATAAATTAAATTGTATAACTATTAAATGTTTTTTGGATATAAAATCCAATAACATGGATGGGTCGGGAACATGGTTTTTACCCTAGGCATAGAATAAAATGAGTCTGTGTGGGATGTTCGGACCCCTCACTCACCGTCCGTGCATTTAGGTGGAGTAATTAATTATTGAAGTAGTTTTTTCAATAAAAAATATAATTAACATATTTTCACATAAACTTATATATGGATATCCTCATAATTCTGAAATTTTTGGTTAATCTCCCCTTCCAAATTTTTCTAGTGAATTGCCTCACACGATTATAGATCTCTGGATCATATCATATCAGGATGAATGAAATGCATGACCTCCCTTCGAATCATTCGAAGACAAATTCTTAATGAGTGAATGATCCTAAATTGAGTCAGTAATCATAAAATGTTGTTTTCACCCCTTTTATTAAATTGAATATATAGATTGATAGTTCTTCATTGATTTTCACCCCTCTATAGACTCTATATGTGGCCATGTGTTGAAATCTAATTTTAAATCTTTTTTTCTAATAAAAAATTATCGTTCTTGATCAATTGACATTGAATTCTTGGACTCGATCAATTAACCATTTTAATTTTGATTCAATCCCCCTTATTGCTTCATTATTGTAACTAGTTGGAATCATGTGGTCTTATTTCAACATTTTCAGGTGGTACAAATCTTGGTCGATCCCCTAGATTCATGGATGATCAATTAAATTACTAGGGATTGTTCATAAGGGATAACATATGGAATATTTTTATGTGAGGAGACCAATCCAGTTGTTGAACATCAATATCATGACTAACGGATAAGTGGTGGCATGTTGAATGGATGATGAAACCCTTTTGATGAATAACAACTGGTTTCTGGAGAACAACGATGGAAATGAGTGATCCAGAACCAACTCTAATGATTTCAAGATGATACAATGTGATACCTACATCAGATCAGGAAGATACATTAGATGAATACTGGATATTCTATTTCTTTTTAAATCATGAATACAAGTCGTGCTCAATGAATATCACACATCATGTGTCCGGCTAAGTGGAGGGACTGGGGTTTTAGAAAATTTAATGGTGACATGAAGTGTATTCCTCCCTCACATTCCATATACCCATTATTGGATGGACAAAACATGTGATGAGTCACATAGATGGGATCATATATTGACATACACTAGGATAGTAACACACCCATGTACTCCATTACATGGACATGCCGAGCAACATACCTCCCTAGTCCTAGTGAACCAAGATATGCCATGTAGTCCACCAACATGGAATATACTACTACATAGATTCGAAGTCATGTGATGAACATGTACATGTCCAGGTTGTGAAGCGGGGCCATATTCCATATGTGTTCCATCACATTTTTTATACACACTCAGTTATTTTGATGAAACATCCATGCTTCCTATATCATTCATCCATACTCAGATTTTGTCTCTCATGTATCATATCCCGACTGTTTTTATGATTTAGATCTCAATGTTTCCCTCAGTTGTGTATTTAGATAAGTGATGAGAATTTTTTTGGTAATTAAACCTTATGAGGTTTCCTCGAAGATGGTAGTGATTAGAAAAAATACTAGATGTAGACTTATGAGTGGAACTATCCTGCTAGGATGGGCATGGGTCCACAAACACCTAGATTGTAACCCTCTAGCAGGGCTCGACATGGGTCATTGATGAAAACATGAGTGGAACCCTACAGCTGGTCTGGCTATGGGTCATCAAATTTTCATCTGAAACCCTCCTGTGCTATTAGTGAATGGGTTCTCTATGAATTTTAGTGGAACCCTCTTGCAGCGCTGGGCTTGGCTCCTCTACCATCATAGTTGAACCCCCACGAAGATCCTAGCATTAGTCCCTGACCACTAGACTGGAACCCTCATATTGTAGAAATAATGTTTTATTTACATAGATATTATGACACATACACAACTTATCATGGAGAGTAAATTTGGTTTATGTTGATTTGGAATAACGAGGAAGAGGGATTCCTTCTCCATGGACACACATTCTTGTCATAATCCCAAAACTGTGTAGGTGGGTCAGTTCCGCCTGAAGAATATAATATCAAATTATGGCGAATGATATACTTATAATTGTGTTTTTATTGTAGTCACATGACATAGTGGGAATAATCTACAGACATTTGGAAATGATGACTACTTTTTTTCTGGGGCTGAGTTGTGACATAGAGATCGCATTACTATCTCATTTTGGATTCATTGATGTGGTATATATATATATATATCATTATTCTATAACCACTCCTTGGTTTCGGACATTCTAATTTCGTGTTAGGAAAAAAATTATAGTTATGAAAACATGATTTTTGTATCTATTTTATCTAGTAGGATGAGACCACTCTAAAACTATAGGTGTACAGACTCAATGAGTAGTTCATCTACTCAACACGTTTAGTCCCTTGTTCTTGGATGAGAATATTTTCCCACTTTGTTGTATTTAGACATACACTTTCATTATACCATGATCTATATGATGTCTAATTAATCCTCTTATATCTCTTTCTTCTCCCCATAGCATTTGGTGTGCTCTATTGGGTTTGTATATACTCACCCCTGTATGGGCTTTGTCCTCACAAGTCATGTCTTTTGTAGTGGATGGACATATTTATAGTGAATTCAGAGGAGCGTAGAGATAATGGGTTCATGTACCATGTATGATGGTATTAGTTTGTGAATTAGGATATGGGCTCTCATTTAGATATATAATTTTCCATTTTTAATCTTTTTGGGTTATATTTCTTATTGGGGGTGTATTTTTTCCTTTTATTTTCACCATACACTACCATACTTTTTTACTTTCTAGAGGTTTATGCATGTTTGGTTGACTTTATAGCTAGGTTTCTTCTTATATTATTTCCATTTCTAACTCCATATCATGATGGATGTCTGTGTGTGTGCAGGTACATAAGAATCAACCTCCCCATGTTATTTATTCAGTCGGTGATGGTTTCCCCCCATGGCCTATGGAGGTGTTCTTGGGGTAGTTATGCCTCAATCCCCATATTCAATCGGGTAACGACATGGTATAATAAATAAATGAAAAATATATATATTTAATCATGTAAAATTTAATTTTCCAGGAGTATAATGATTTGATCAAAATTTTAATTAGTAAATAGGATTTAAGAATATTTGGAATAAGAAGAATAAATTATATAATGATAAGAGTACTAAAAATTAGTATGTTGTTTATTTTAATATTCTCATTGAAACATTCATTATTTTGAAAACAATCTCAATAATTTAGTGTGATCTAATTCAAAATAATGCAATATTATATTATTATGGAAGTAAAATATCCATATTATATTGGGTAAATATTATTTCTAGTCTGTATTTTAAGGAGTTGTTGAAGGCTCCATTTATATGTTTGGTTAGTGGTACTCTTATAGATACATATAACATTAAAATATAATGACATTTTCAAGGGAAAGTCGCACCAAATCATATAAATTCTAATAAAGGGTGAGGTGGGATCAAAATACAATGATTTTTGGGAATGTGATCGTGAAAATTTTGGCCTTCTCTATTATGAAACCCCCACCACCATCATTTACAAAATTTTAACATTCATAGTTGTATAAAAATTTTACCATGTAATAAAAATTATTTTCCAACTAAATGAAAATAATATTATTACCTAATATTTATTATGATAATTCCAAATATGGAATTAATTTTATATAAATAAAATTAAAATGTGGTAAATTAATTTTTATATAAGTATGAAAAATGAAACGAAAAACAGTTTTTTTCAATTATAATGTTTAGTAAAAAATGATTTTTTTGTAAAATAATTTATATAATTGATTTTTAGTAAATTTATTGCTTTATGAATAAATAAATAAGAATATGCAACTTTAAAAACATTCCATAACTGAATGAACCATATTAATTACTTATATAATGAAAATGATTAAATATTGTTTTTAATTAGAATATAAAATTACTAATGTTTTAAATCATTAAACAACGATTTAAAAATCTAAAATATTTTTTTTTGTAAATATTATTTAACATATTTGAAAAAATATTGTTTTATGTAACAATATTCATAAAATTTTAAGACTTTATAATATCAATAAGAAACCATAATATTTATCGTATTCATAGAACTGCGTTTTCACTATTAACCAAAAAAATCAACCTTTTTCGAAAAAACCCAAAAACTAACCCTACAATAACTTTGACATGAATAATTCAAAAATGAATTAATTTTTATCAAAATAAAATTCTAAAATTTAGTAATTCAAATTTTAATAGAAGGAAATAAATACAATGAATAAAATAATTTATATAAAAACTACTTTTTAAAATATTAATTAATCTTCATCAAATTTAAAATGGATTAAATATATTTTTTTGTTGATATATTATCTTTATTAATAATATATATTTTAACCATTTAATCAAAATATATTTATTTCTCGAAAAAATTAATTCGTATTGAATCAATAATTCATTGAAAAATATTAATTTTTATTAAATATTATTCATTAATTACCACTGAAATTAATTATTTATATTCTAAATATAGATTTCGTCCAAAAAAATGAAATAATACATTAAATATTATAAATTCATAATATTATAATAATATGTCACACATTAAATGTATATTTTTGTATTTAAATATCGTAAATAAGTATTAGACTTTGGATCCATTATTAAAACCTTCTAATGTATACATTTTGATCTTGCACTGTATTATTTTTTTCTAAATAAAATGTATCATGATTATTTGTAATCAAAATTTCCTGTGATACTATTTAGTCAACATAGAAATTTTTTAATTTTAAATTGATATTAAAATCTAAAGGGGTTAGACAGCCTTGCCTTGGTGTCCAAGAATTCTAGCACCATAATTTGTACATTTCATCCATGTCAAAATCCATTCCTCAAAAATAGAATCAATTTCCTATTCACATATTTCCATTACATTGATCCTATTATATTTGTGTACAATTATTATGGTGCTTAAATAGTTCAGAATGATTAATCTACTTGGTTTCTAACCCTAACATAGTTTACTTATAAAAGGCCCCATGTCTCCCTTTAGAAGAATCTAAACATGATTTTCCCGAAGGGATTCCCAATTTACACATATTTGTGCACAAGACTAATCATTTATTTTATTGGTGACTCTCTAATTAAAAAACATACGAAGATAATCTAAATTCCTTGTATTTTCTTTAGACGGTGGTTTTTAATCAAAACATTTGTGGAATTTATTTTCCCATATGCATTATTTGGACAAGGTATAATGAACACCACTACCAATGAGGTATATTTGGCAACCACTCCACAAATATACCACTAGTTGGCCATAATAGGGAATCACCTCACATAATCCTCCCAGTTCACTATAATATATTTTCTATAGAACACCAAAATTTTGAATGGTCGTTATGTTTAATACCTTATATGACCTAAAACATAGAGGTGATGATAACTATGGATTATTATAATTTTTTAACATTAATATTATAGTATTTGAATATGTTGGTAAAAATAGAAATAATTGAATTTTGAAATATACAATAATTACATAGTTAAAAAAATTATTATTACATAATTAGTAAATAACAACTAATTTTTTTGTAATGTATTTGTAGTCTATAAAAAAATAAAAAAAACTCCTTACTTTTTCCATGAGTTTTTTATTTTTCTATAAACTCATTGAAATTTTATTTTATAGAAGTTATATAATGTTTAAAATCATCACAACAAATTTATCATAAAGTGATATTTTTGTATTTTTTTGAAAAATTGATTTTTCCATGAACAGTGATAATTACAGATTTCAGTAAAATAACTATTTATTTTTTGTTATAAATTCCCATTATTCCTTGAATTTGATCTCAACGTAACATTAGTAATAGTTAACTATTTAAAATATAATAATTAAATTTTAACTATAATAATTCATGATTTTGGAATAAGTTTAATTTTTTGAATGAAATTCATGTTTCTAAATACTATTTTTCATTGGGGTTTACACATTAATATTAAAATTAATTTCATAAAAATTATATAAATTGAATATATAAAATTGTATCCAACATTTGGAATCAATATGTTGATTTTTTATTATGACCATTTTATTTTAGGAAATTGGTAATAATAACTTCAAAAAATATTTGTTACATAGATAAGGGGAACCACATTAATTAGGGTTACAAATATAGGTGATAAAAAATGAAATAACCCTAAATTATTCATTTAATATATTCAATGAGTGGTGTTCTAAAATCCTCATCCATTATTTATTTTATGGAAATGTTTCTCCACTTTTCATTGAAAATTATTTAAATATTTTTTAATGTAATGAAAATATGGTATGTCACTTTCTTTTTTTAAATATCTCTCCTATGACGAGAGAGATAAAAAATTTGGAAAAATATTAAAGTTAGTTATATGGAAAATGAAATTATTTTTTTGAAATTATTTTTTTATTAAATTACAGTGATAAAATATTTACCAGAATATTCTTACTCAATACCGACATTGTGCTTTAAACATAATTATAAAAATAAACAGAATTGTTATGAATATAACTAAAAGTACTTTTATTGGGATGGGTTATAGATTAACAATATTTTTATAGATACATATAGAATATATTTTATGTACTAAATTTTCATATATGAATTATAATATTATCATGATGACGTAAAATTCAATGTAAATAAATAAAAATAAAATTTATATTAATGATATTTCATAATAAAAAATAAATTATTATATGATTTTATAATTTCAAAAATAAATTATCATTCCATTTGAATGGTATATTGATAAAAATATAAACCATATAAATTTATTAGTTACATTCCATTTATTGTAACATTTTTTACCACTATTGTGTAAAAATCACAGATATTGTGGTGCTTATCAAAATGCATAACAGGCGTCAAATTACATAGAAAGGGGTAGAAACATCACATATTGTTTTCCAAATTTTCATAAATGAGAAAATGATGAGTCAAGATAATAATATATTATAAAAATTGAACATTTTAATCCATTTTAAATTATTATCAATATATAGTAATTAAATACATTAGGTAATTCCAAGAGTATCCCTACCCTCACATATAAAAGGGAACCTCATCACCACTCTTCGTCATATAGTTTGACTACTCTAGATCTACATCACAATACCCAAATACCCTCTTATAATCCATCCTGATTATCTAGTTTACTCTTTTTTCTTAATATAATTCTTATATGGATTAATGTCTAAGGAAAATGGGCCTTTTGGGAGGAGGGGGTATATATTATAAATTACTATTTTTGTTTCATTTTGTCTTCTATATAATAACAATATTCTTGAGAAGTCAGTAGATATTAAAATAATTATCTTACATATTATATTATTTTATTATTTTAGTGTAATAATATATTATTAAATACTCTTCCACCAAAATATAAACAAAATGGTCATACGTGTGTATGGTGGACAACAACTTCACAAACCGATTTAATTCATTTTTCATCACCACCACTCATTGATGGTTATAATGGCGAATTTAATATATATATATATGATATAATAGATATAATGAAAATTATATATACAGAATATACTATATATTACATTAACTATCCTTCTATTAAGAAATGACAATGGCATTCATGGGAGCCAGAATATTACCACCTGCACAAAGGGACGTGCTTTTTTACCATCCCTATATCATATTGATGGTTTTAATAAGGCTATTTAAATATGTAATATAATTTTTTTATAAAAATGGCGACACTAATTGACCACTCAAATCAATACCCAATAGAATTTTTTAAATCCAAAAGAGTGAGTACAAATATGAGTTTAAATTGATTACACCGGCATTGTTTGATGTAAAACAAGTAAATATTACCAAAAATAAAATGAATTGATAGAAAATAGCCCCTATTATCCAATGAGACAAAGGAAAAAAATGCAGTCATCCATAAGAATAGAAGGTAGGAGGAAAATGAATCACTTCAAATCTTGCATCTCCACCTCAAAAGACACTTTCTGAAAAAAAAAGTGTAAAAAGATTAAAGTTCTAACATGATATAATACATAGAGAATGATTGAGTATACCCCATTAAAAGAGGGAAACAGTCTGGAAGATCTTCCCCCATCTTGCCACATTTCAGAATTGAAAACATGCCAGTAAAGAAATTAGCATGTAGAAATACAATGAATCACTTGTAAAGAAGAACACACCAGTCCCCTGGAAACACAAAAACAATGAGAAAACAGGATAAATTGAGAAGTAAAAATCATTCCCATGGGATTTCTCTAATGTTGAAATCATGATTCATTTTTCAATCGTCAACCATCATAATGTAAATATGTTTCCATATATTAAGGTACATATTAGCTGAAATACATCCATTGGTGTAATTCATGAATGTATTTTCGTCTTTTTCATCGACCCATGCATCCACTTCTTCGCTCAATACATCCATCTGCACCATATGGTTGGAATCTCTGTACATAGTTTCATTATTTACATCATGTTACTCCTCATTAATAGTAAGAGTTATAGAAGTTTCAACAACTATTAGCTGTTTTGGAGGCTTAGAGTTATCTTTTATAGAGGGATCAAATGACCTAGTTACTGTTCTTCTATCATGATATAATAGTCCCTTCATTTCCTAGTTTTTTTATATTTTCTATGATGTACCCATCGGCATCCCGTAACAACTTTTTCCCCTTCATAAAATGTGATTTGAGGTATGCTTCATCTGGATGATAAGCCTTTTCATCATCCTCCAGTAAGAAGTCACAAGTTCTAGAGTGGTCACCCAACTCCTTGCATGTGTCATGTGACTCATTTTATTTTTCCTTCTCCTATACCAAATTGGGAGTGGAAATTCTGGCACATATGGGAGTAGCTGAGGAAGCAACAAGGCCTAAAATTTTATGATTTTCATTTTGATGATCATTATTAACCAATGTCTTATTATTCATATCAGTACCCTTCCCTTTAGAAGATGTCCTAGGGAGGTAAAAAATAACATGATAGCAAACATTAATACCATCCAGTTCCTCATTTTGTTTGAATATCTCAACCAAAATGGCATTCTTAGCCTAAGGAGACGCGAATTTATGTCCATAGTATGTTGAATTGTACCTACCTTTGAGTTAATGGGAGAAATAATCATGATGTATTTCATAACCCCCCCCCCCCTGAAAGAATCCCTGGTCACCATTCTGGATCCAGATTTGTTGAAGAGGATCTTTAGAAACAACAATTTCAAAGCCAACAGCAACAATATATGGTTGAAAAACTTTCTTTGTGTCTGTATCTAGATTAAATGGATTAAAAATGATCTTGGAGATCGAAAAAACATAGGTTTTTTGAACTGGTGTTGTGGAAGCGTAGGGAGGCCAGTCCAAATTGGGACAGTGGGGGACTCAGAATAGGGATCGAAATCAAGGCTCCATTTTTGGACATTCATTGAACAACACCAGAAGAAATAGGATCTCTTCACCCAATGACTGTAGTATTAATCCACATAAGATAGGTGAAGGAAAAAATTTAAGGAGTTCAATAGGATGATAGAGGATACAAAAAAACCAATTTCTTTAATAGTGTTCCTAATTCAATGAGGGTTTGCAACTGAAAAATTTCCCAATGAGAAATAAATGTTGATCTGAAGTGATAATTGTTACTTCATTTGTTGAGAATGAAATCTATGGTTGGACACAGTGATAGAAAATCGTTGTGTTGATGAAATAGTCAGAAGACATTATATCATTTGACCAAGGATCATTATTCTCAGTAAATGTTTTGGCCACTGCATCTGTGAAGGAACACAAACTAGGGTTCCAATTGCTTAGAATTTGGTTTCTCATGTCACTCAGTATTGGCCTCTCCATCCCACAATGAAATTTAAAAACAGTCAGTCTTTTTCAATATAAATATTATTATATAATAATAATTCTTGTAGATAAAATGGATCTAAACTTGTTTCCTTAATTTTTCTGAAAAATTTGAACATTACTCAATCGTATGTATGACCTACCATCTCCAGGATTGTAGCATACAACATTTTTCATAAACTTCATTCCAATTTTTTGTACAATATATAACTTATAAAATTATATATGTGATATTTTTAATATTATAGATATAATTTAATAATTTCCCTTTTGACTACATTAATCCTTTCAAATCTGTTTTATGATTATGAAATAAACAACATCAAAATGTATAACATAATATTAAATGATGTAGTAAATAAAAAACATGGTAATAAATGATATAAAAGGAATAAAAATAATGTAATAAACATGAAAAATGATATTAATCATGTAATAAATTTAAATATTATTATTATTCATGAATATAAAGAATACATGTGATGAGTCAATCATAAAGTCGTGGCCACCTTAATATAAAACCTAGTTTAAAAATTATCCAATGATTTATTTAAAAAAACGTCCATGTACATATTCATAAAATTATTTAATAGTTGTATTTAAATGAATAAATATTAATTATTAATTAACATTTATTTTATTTTATTTCATAATTTTTTCTTAGAAGGAGTATTATTTTATATCTCATAAGGAACATTTTTAAATTCTTTACAAAAGGAAAAAATGATTGTTCTATTTTATTATATATAAGTACAATTATTTTTTTCACTACCACAACTCTTATATTATTTTTTAAATTCATTTAGAATAATCGATGTTTTCTTCAAAAAAATCATTCTTCCCTTTGTTTTATTTATTTTTTCCTTGAAAATGGGCTTTAAATGGGAAAGGATATTTTTTTTATCGGAGTGTGTTTATCAATTGGGTTAAAAAGAGTTTTTATGGTATTTATGATGAAAAGTGTTGAGAATAATATTGTTTTCACAAAATAGTATTTTAGTTTTATATATAGTGACAGTTGATACATCTACTGCTTATATGTATTTGTGATTCCATTATAACTTATTTGATAAGGTGGGCCTGATACACCATATAATAATGAGTGAGCATGATATAGAAAAATGTTGATTCATCCTATTATAGATCATTAGTTAATTATTTAATATTCATTTTCATTAGTGGAATGTAGTTATTATATATGTGAGAGGTATCTAATATTTATTCAACTAGGATTATGTTATTTCTAACATGATATTAACTTGGTTTTGTAATATAATGATATAATTTTTCAAATAGGGTTTCTATTTTCATGCTATTGGTTTTAAATATTTTATTTGATAAAAAATATTTGTACCATTCCTACAATATTTATTTTATATTATCAATGAATAACATGGAAATTATAAACATTTTATAGAATTCCATTTTTTCACTTTACTAATAATGTTTTTATATGGTAACATGAATATCTTGAAATTTTATATTTATAATGTTTGTTGCTTTTCTCGTCACCCAACATTTTTAAATACTTATTCATAGGGATTAAGGGTGAGTGAGAATTTTACAATTTCAATGTTCTAGATATGTATGTTACCATATATAATGTTATCTTTTCTTTGTGAGGAATGTGTTTTTTTTTTGAAAAATGGATATTGTGTGGAAACTCTCACATTGAGTGTGTTTTTCCAATTTCTCTAAAATTTTAATCATAAAAGGTCATCGATTATGTATGTGATCCAATATTTTAGTATGATGTTATTTCTTTTTGGTGGAAGAAAACGCGTCTTGTTTATCTTTATAAAATCCCAAAATATAATTCTTATGTTTATATCACTATATCAGATATTATTAATTTGGGTATATTTCTGTTCTTATAAGAAGAGGTTTCCTAAAACATTATATTATTTTATGATTTTATTTTAGGTTATATTAGTATTTTATAATATAATAATTGATTTTTTTGATTAATGATGGTCATAATATCATTGGAGTAGATACCACTTTCGATTTATTAAGTAAGGTATTTCTAGAGGAATAGTGAGATTTTATGGGTTATTTTTTTGTATTGATGTATTCATAACCCTTAGAATTAACATAAAAAAATATTTCGTAAGAACATTATTAAATTTTTATGATTTTATGGTAAATGATATTAAAAACCATTTACATTGTAACATTTTTTAAATGTTGAGTTAGTTATAGGAAATTGGTACATAATGGTTATTACATGTTAGTAACATATAATGAATCAAATAGATACTTATGATATTGAAAATTTATTTTCTGAGTAAGTGATTAATGTTATTTTTATTGATTTTCAATATATTGAAAATAATGTTTTACTTAGTTAAATTGAAATAAATTTAGAAAATATAGTATTTTTATGAATAAAAGTTGATTAATTTTTTTTGAAGAATATATGATTCTATTTAGACATTATTTTTGAATATGATTAGTATAATTCAGATAATATGAAAACACTAAATATAAATTTTTTGTAAGAGACACTAAGAGTTGTTATTGGAATATAGGGATTAATATTAATTTTATCTCTTGAAAATATATGATAAATAATTCTAATGTTCAATATTCAATCTTATTTGGAAATATAATGAATTATTTCAAAGGATTGTTCTTTATAGAACTATCTATGTAAACCAATGGTTTTATTATAAAAATTTATATAATAATGTATTTTTTCATCATATAATAGTTTATGTATTTTGGGTACTATATTATCATATTTTAACCATTTCATATTAATATAAACATGATGAAATTATCATATCTTTTTATATATATAACATTCAATTATAAATTCATTATAATTCATAGAGAAATCAATAAAAATTCCCATCATTTTGAGTAAATTATGGGATATAGGAGGAATCATATTTAAAAAGGCTTCCAAATTGTTAAATTACATTAATACTTTTAATGAAAATCATTTTATTATATTTCATTATCTGATTAGCCAATATATAAAAGGAATTATTCAACTCTTTTAAAAGGTTGTTGAAATAAAAATACTATTTAATTACCTTAATTTAGTTAAATTGGATTTTATTTTGCAACATCATTGATATATGGTTATTTGGTCTATGAAAATCTGATAATCATCCAACTTCATCTAATAAAGGTTCTCGATCACATTACATAATTATTTAGACATTACATTTCCCCTAAATGTTTTTATATTCACATCCTAGTAATTTTCTCATATTTATAAACCTATTTTTTTGTTATTCTTGATGAAATTTAATTTTCCTTTCACTGATTTTAAAAGGAAGTTTTATTAACCCTTTTTTTGTGGATTTTAAAATTTTGTATTTTGCAATTTCAATGCCTTGACCATCGAGATCATGTTCAAATTTCAGGGGTAAAATTTATTACATAGATAATAATGTAGTACCTTGATATTTTAAAATAACAATATGTTTGATATTGCACATTGAAAAATACATTATGAATTAATGTACAATGAATATTTATATTTTTATGAAAATTATAACATAGTAATTTAATGGGAAACAATAAATATAATTACTAAAAATATAAAATATTAATTAATTAATTAATTAAAAAAATACATTGATAAATTAAATGGAAAAAATCCCCTATGTTTTAGAGATAAAAATTCATAAAAAATGTGTTTTATATGATATTATAAGAGAATATTATGATTAGTTTCTAAAATTTTTGAAATTTTCTTCCATAAAAAGGATATCATTTTTGAAATCATAATATCAAAATTATCGTAGGGTTATTTTTTCTAAAAATGTTAATTTTTGAATGAATATCGAAATATACCATTTTTTAAAATTTTCAATTTTTTCATAATATTGTCTCTTTATATGTTTAATTTGAAATAAATGTAACATAAGTATTATTTAATTATATATAAAAAAAATTAATAACATTTTAATCATCACTATACATGATTCTGTTATAGATTGGAATTTTAGACTTAAAAATGGGTTTTTCGAAATACTATTGGTTATTGTGTATGAAATTATATTAATAAAGATTTATTCCACTTTGAGGAAATTAATATTAAAATACAGATCACATATTTGAAATCAGGTGGTTAAAATTTGTATAATTATTCCCTTTATTTTTTTCTCATCATGAAATATAACTATAGTAAATATTTTCAACTCAATAAAAGTATATCAGGTAATTAATATTAGAAAATAATTTGATAATGTGTAAAAATAAACAAAACATATTCAATTAATCTAATTTATGAGGTTTAATTTACCATGAACATCTAAAATTAAAATTTAATGAAATAAATTTTCATTATTATTTATAAGTGACCAATATATTTTATTTTGTTATAAAAATACTAAATTTCCCTCTCTTGGTTTTAAATTTATCTTATATTTTCACACAAGTATAATAAATTAAAAAAACGTTTTTCAAATTTTGACCAAAATGAAATTTGTTTTATGATGATAATTTATTTATAATTTTTTGGTATTAAATTATTACCTTAGCTTCTTATGAAACATCAATATCGTTCCTATGAAAGCTAAAAAAATAAAGCAAATGTCTTTAAAAACATTAAATTAAATTATTTATGGGGGGTGAGGGACTAAATTATTTTTTTAACATATATAATGTGTTATAAATGTGATAGAGTTTTATATTTGAATTATATTTTTATTGCAATGGCATTAAAATCAATGTTAACGGATAGTTACAAATATAAAATTACAAATATTGTATAAAAAATGCTTTTTTAAATTATTACGAAATAATATTAATCCAATATTTTTAAAATTGAATGAGATAGGGATTGAAATATCAGATATGGACAATTTATGGATCACTTTTATTTTTCATGTTTCTTTATGGACCCCTAAGTAGTAAAATAAAATTATATCGTGGTGACTATCAAAATGGTTGACATGGGTTCATACAAATAGGAAAGTGTGAAGACATTAAATATAATTGTTAAAATTTTATTACATGAGAGAATTTAAAATCATACAACTACATGTTTTTAAATATATCTGTTTTGATCGAGTTTTAATGGATTTGTTTTATTATATTAATAATTTAAAAAATTCCAAGACATCCCCACCAAACATTTATAAAATGGAACCTCATGTCTGAATATATTTTCATAGTTTGGTATAAATTCAAACCATAGAGGGATTAATGTTAAATTAAAATGTTGTTATTTAAAGAAGATGTTTAAATTTAAACAAAATGATTTACATTGAATTATTCTTTTAGCTCCTTAAATTCTTCTCCATCATTGAATAAATTATAAATTTAATAACATCCATATATAAAGATATATTATTATGTAATTTTTATAACCCATATCCATCTTATCTATTATCAAATGGGAAAGGAAACCATCGTTCATGTGAATGAAGAACTACCACCTTGCGAAATAATATAATTTTTTTCCCATCACCTTCTCTCATTAATACCAATATATATGGATTTAATATTAATATTAATATATATATATATATATATTATTTATGAAAAAATAGTCAATCTATACAGACTATATATCATCTATTTTCTTACATTTTCATCTATTTGAAAATGATAAAGTCATTCGTGTAAACAAGTGGATTACCACCTATAGAAAAAGACATGATTCCCTTTTAATAGCTAAATCACATGGTAGGAATATATGTTAGTATTTAAATGGAGATAATGATATTAATGGTATAATAATATTTTATAAAAGATTAAATTATTCAAACATTATTTTTATTTTTTATTTGATAAAATGGAATCATTACTCATGCAAACAAACAACCTACCAACTCCTTGATTGTAAAATAAATATTTTTTCATAAAAATATTTAATGGTTTGATTAAATTTATAATTAATGATTTGAAATTATAATTTCAGAATAATTACTTTATGATGATGTCTGAATAATTAAATCATTGAACACGCTCATCCGAACAATGTTTTTTTTTTGGATTTTGAACCGAATATTTTCAAAATGTCTAGAAAATGTTTATAGATGCAATAACTAAATACTATGGGGTTATAAGTGATATAAAATGGATAATAATAATGATGGTATAAAATTTAAAACTATCCATAAATGATTTTATACTTAACAAAAAACGACTATTTAACGTGATAAAGATTATATGTGACGAGTTAGACTTGTTTCATGGGTCTCATTAACTAAAAACTTTGTTTTAAAATTTATTAATGAATTAAGTTGAAATTTATTTTCTACATGGTAAATATTCATAAAAGTAATATATATATTTATTTATATGGATTTACATTAATTATTAAGCTATATAAATGTTTTTTTTAAATTTAATACAAATATTTTCAAAATGAATATATTTATGTATTTTATATGGAATTTATTGGCCTTATTTACATAAGGAAGTGGGAATTTTATATTATAAAGTAAACATAATCAGTAGATCTTACCAAAAACCATTATATGTTTTCATTATTCTATTAGATCTTCAGATAATTTTATTAATTAAATTCATTTGTTCCATTTGTTCTATTTATTTCCTTTTGTAAAATGGGTTTCTATTAAGAATGAATATTTTTATATCTGAAATAATTTTTGTGTTTGTATTTAAAAGTAATTTTGAAGGGTTTTAAGAATAAAAAGGGGAAATAATAAATTGTTTTAGTCATTATATGGTAGATAATAATTATAGATGTTCATTTTTGATACTGATATAGATTATATTAATGGCATATTATGATTCATAAATGATTCTTGAAAAGTTGTGGAGTGGTCATTCACTCCTAACTTGATGTGAGGGGGGTTGAATGTACTAAAAAAATATTCATGTTGGGTCTTACCATGTCATTCTTTTATAGAAACTCACAATGGTTCACACATCTATAACTGATTATTAACCTTGTTTCCAATGGTTGGTTTTCCTTCTGATTTTCAAATCTAATAACACTTATGAACTCACATTGGTCAAGAGGATGGGAGTTCTGGCTCATCACACCCTTTTGGGGGGAAATGTTTTTCTTCTCGTGAACACTCTTATATAATTATTATATGTTCCAAAATCTCTTCCAAATCTCGATATATAACTACTTACACTATAAAAGCGATCATATCTAAAATATCTCTTATCTTTCAAGGGGAATATTTTTATTTTGTTTTTTTTATGTATCTCTTGCATTCCATTTCATTCCTATAATATCTATCTTCATAAATTTCTATTCTCTGTCCCAATCACATAGGAATATTATTATATATAGGTTGGGAGTAAATTTAAAAAGTCTGATATTGATCCATTATGATGTTTCATACATGTTATGAATATATAATGAATAATGACTCTTATATTTTGTTAAACATGTTCAGTTTGACATCATACAAAAGTGATATAAAATATAGGAACATAGGTACCACATACTATAGCTAGATCCTTATGGAGGAATCCTACATATCCTAGTTATTGTAGGATTTAGATTTATTATTATTTAGTCTCAACGTTGAGACTGGTCCCACTGTGGATGCCCCTATAAAAGGGAGTCGTATCAACCAACTCAACAGGGCTTACAAACTATATTTTTCCGTTGTTTTATAAATATAAAACTAGGGCCTTATAAATGAATCCCACGGATCATGTTTATTTTCAGAATTAGTGTTCTCATAGTTTAGCTGACTCCTCATTCTTCTAAAGGATGGGGTATAATGATCATCAAGTGGGAATTATTGGGACCCGATGATCAAAATATCAGAGACATAGAGGGACATACACAGAAGTGGATTCCTATTTGATGTTAGTAATTTATAATGTTTCGTATCTATCATTATTATTGAAGGCATCTTTGTTCTCATAGTTCGATTGATTTGGGATAACACACAAAGGTTTCCCTATATGAAATATATGATCATTACAACTCCCTGAGCACAAATGAGCTATGTTCATTATAAGAAACAATGGAAAAGAAATAATATGTCTCATTACTCAGGGATGCTGTAAATACATGTCGCTTCAGACATTTAACATGGAGATCAGACCTTACAATGGAATCCTATATATCATAGTTATTGTAGGAATTAGATTTCTCGAAAATTGGATCAGGGATTACACACTGAGACATCCTATTGTGAATGATATGATCATCACAACTCCATAATCCCTTGTGAGCTATACGAATTGGGAGAAACATTGTATAGACATTAGTAAGTCCAATAACATATTAATACATGACATACATGATAGTTCATCAGTTTTAATATGGACCTCAGCCCTTAAGAAGGAGTCCTATGTATCCTAGTAATTACAGGAATTAGATTCCTTAGTGTTTATTTTTATTGGGGCTTACTCAATGAGGATTCACTATATACAGAGGTAGTGGGTATGGTTATCATGCCAAAATACACCTTCATGACCTATCATAGTTATCCTCCATGAATTTCATGATTTTATATTTAAAAATTATTGATGGTATGACTTACAAATTGAAGGGTATCTTAGATATATATAGTTATATTTTGGACATCCCCTAATAAAATCACATGATCCATTTCATTTTTCTTGTGGATGTCCCATCATATGAATGTCATGTATGAAGTCTAAAACATTATCAAGGATTAAATGTCTAGAAGACATCGTAAGACATATTCATCTTATCCTATAGTCCATCAAATGACCTTGGTTTCCAAATTGGAGGTCGTCAAATGATCAAACTAACATTCCATTGTGTCTTTTTGAATGATGGATGACATGCTTGAAGGGTGTTGTGAGAGTCCAATTGATATGTTTGGACAGTGCATCATGGTATGTATAGCTTATATGTAGGACATCTCCATACCTGAATGCAATGTTTGATGTCCATTACATGATCAATTCTAACTATTCTGGAGGATGCTGTCAAATTCAATTGACATGATATAGTCCCATTGATAGACTCATTTAATATGATCTAGTTCAACCATATGATTTGAGAGATATGTTTAGGCGACATCACAATGTCGAAATGGTGAGATCAAAGGGTTTCACAAGATGCGGCTGGCACGCTAAAGGGGTACATGGCCTACATTGAAAAGTCCATGGGACTTTGAAGGAAGCAAATATTTTACCAATGGAGCATCAAGTAATATGGGTGAAAAGTATCAATATAGTTAATTGACATGGTTGATCATGAGAAGAACATTAGGGTCAACATATATGTTCCTCACATAAGTCTTCCTCCTTTTAGTCCTTATTTTATATTTTAATTACATATATTTATTTTATTTGTTTAGTTTTAACCTTTTATGTCTCACATGATTCTAAATATATGTATGATTTCCCTCACAAAACCTTCCAGATGAACATCAAGTGATCTATGTGAGATCACATGATGTTTATATTCAAATTTTATGATTTCTTCAGTTTTTCATTGATCTTTACCTAAGAAAAAACCATTCTGGTTTCTAGATTGGTCGCTCAGAGAAATCTACTCTAATGCCTTGTTGCACTAGTGTGAGGATCCACAGATGTATTTGTTTCATATTAGGTGGGTTATTTAAAATCCATTACACTCCGATTATGTGGTGCATTGGATGGAACATATTTCACAAATCCAAGATGGAGCCGATTGAGGTCATTGGCATTACATGTCTTCATATTATCTCATTGTTGGTTTCTCCTTTTTTTCGAGACTGTAAGAACATCCCATAAAGGACCAATTTATTAAATTATATACAACTAATAGGGTCTTTACTAATCATGTTTCAATTCCATTGTTCTATTGTATGGTTAGGATTATATTTCAAGGGTCCTTTGGGAGATTGGGGTTCCGTTTTAAAAACATTCATGTTATATCAAGTTACATTGTTTTGTCTTCAGTAAGTTATGTTTCCGTTTCTTGGGGGACATCTTGAGATTAAAATGATTATGCTATGGGGTATTTTGAGATCATAATAGATTTTTTATGGGGATTTTACAAGATAGATGGATATCACCCATGGTATACAAATTAATTCACATAAGATCTTCACAGATCCCACTCGCAAGAAGATCCCATAATTTCCCTTTTCTTTCCTTATTTATTATTGATGGGATGGAGAATATAATGAGTTTTAAAAAGTTTTGTTGAATATAGTAACTCTCCCCACTAGTGATGCATAATGTGACCAAAAAATGTTCATCTGGTGATTTTCTGTCGTATCATTGAAATAACCTTATGTTTTCTTTATGGAGATGATTGGGGAATGATGCACTGCCTGGACTTGTTATAAGCCCATCACATGATGAGGGTGATATTCCAAAAATCTATTCATAGGAGAGACAGTCGTTTCTCCATGGGATTGTGGTGTATCACACATCTTTTGATCATAACACATGATATTTACAACCCCAAGAGGCTCCCACCTTTTCCCTTTAATTGGCTTCTTTATTTTTCTAAGGATTAGGGATATTGTGAGCTTTCATGAGTGTAACACCTTGAGATTTTATGAGATAGATTATTTTACTTTCTTTGATATCTGGTTTTGTATGCAACACTGAGATTATCTTGTGCTATAAGAAACACTGTATTAGCTTGCAGAATTCACACCACTATTCTTCGCTTTTGATGCACAAAGTTTTATGTTTTTTTTATTGAATTCAACATGGATTATTGATTTTGTTCAATGTAAAAATGATCCATGTTTGGATTATGTTATACACAACACCAAAATAATATTTCACTACACTCAATACTTACTTGTCTTGTGTTATACGGAAGAGAGACCTTCCTTGATAGCTTGCATTGTAAGCGATGTCAAGTTTCAATAAACAATGATATATTATAAAAATATTACTATTTAATGGGATATAAACAAGTCTTTATGAATAGTAATAACCACATTTAAAATTTTATAAACTATTATAATTCATATTAAACCAATTTTAACAACATTATATGATAACAAAATCAATATTTCGGATAAAAGAAGTATTTTTCCAAAATGCGGTTTTAGTGTCTTTTGATGGTATAGCCAATTTTAAATTTAGATTTTGAAACATTGATTTGTTCAATTTTACAAAATAAATATATTATTTAGAATCAGAATATCAAAATTTACTCTGGATGAAATTTTGGTATATTTCTGATAAAATTAATTTTTTTTGAATTGTGAAATACTTTATTTAAATTCAAAACTTCCTTATAATATAATTTATTTATATAGTTATATTTTTCATTTAATTAGTTTTAATGTTTAATATTATTATATTTTTATCCTTTAATACAATGTTGTTCATTTTAATTAATTTCACTTTCATATTCAACACAAACAGATGAAAACACTTTGATAGTTATTAATTCTTAAAATACATATTCATTATTTTTGACAATGGGAAATAATTTTAAATTAATGTTTGAAACTTCTATGTTTTGAATTTTGAAAAATGGATTCTATATTTGGAATAATAATGTTTAAATTTTGTAAATAGGTACCTTTTATTTTTGTACATTAGGATTAGTAACATCAGTAATTATTATATTTACCGTGGTTAAAGCGTAAATATGGTAAATATGTGTAAAAAATAATAATATAATAAGATTAAACTACCAAAACACATTTATAAATCATATTGGATAATATATTTTCAACCATTTTCAACATGGGTTCTATTTTTGGACCCCATGGTTTCACATTGAGGGGAAAATGTCATTTTATATGAATTAATTTAATGTAAATATAATTATAACCTAAAAATATATCTTTTAATAAATAAATTTTAATATAGGGATATATAACTGAACACTATATCTATAAATATTCTTTAGAAAGATAAAATTATATCAAACATCATTATGTTTTATTTATAATGTTTAGACATTATATAAATATATTTTTTCATGACATAATTATGATGTAGTGATTACCTCTTCAATGAATGATGCAAATAAATCAATTTATAAATAATAAAATAAATTTAATTTTAACATTCTTATTTCATCCAAAAAAAATTTGGATTACATTGACATATTATGAATGAGGTAATGCCTTTTTATAGAAGTAATCATGCTATTAATAATATTTAAAAAAGTAAAGTATGAATAGTGTCCAAAATTAACATAATTCATAATGTAAAACATAAAATAGTTTATTAAATGATATAAAATTCATAACATTATAATATTCTTCCAAATGGTTAATATAATTAAAAATATTTAATAAATAAATTTTATGGGGAATTTGACATGATATGGTAATGAAATTAACCCACAATGTTTAAATAAAATGATATCATACTATTATTAAAAAGGGTAAAATAAGGGTTTAACCAAAATGATAAGGATAAAAAAATACAAACTTGTAAAAAAATTATTGGATTAAGGATATTCAAACAAAATTCATATTATATTTAGATTAAATATTTCATGATCCATTTTAAAGTGAAATTGAATATATAATAAATCAATATTTTTGAACATTCCAAATGTGCCCCTCCCCTGTCTTATAAAAGGGATCATCATCCCTCTCTTATTGACTCCATTTCTTTCATTCAAACTCAGATAAAGCCTACCCATTTAAATTATGAAATTACCTAGATAAATTATAGTAGTGCTGGTATTCTCAAAATACAACTCTAGTGACCTAAGAGTAAATTTAAAGGAAGTTGGTTGAGGAAGAGGTGATCTCTTCTACTTATTAATTCAAATTTATTTGTTCTTATACTTCCAATTCTTTAGTTATTTCATTGTTAAGTAATGTATTATGTATCACTAATATATTTATATGTGATTATAAATATGAAACAACATTATTTCACCTTCTATCCAAAATGAAATAACCGTGTGTGTACGTACGGCTTACCATCTCCACGTCATGGTGTAATTTTTTATTCACCACCGCCTTACTAGGATGAATATAATGGTGGAAATAATAAATATATATTATTATTATAATATTATAATATTTATGATATATTATACAATATACACTTTAATACCATTCAACAATTATTGTAATGATATCACCGCTCGTGCGTACGTACGACTTACAGTTTCGATTACACAGTGAGATTCATTCTCCAAATTAACCGTTAAAGAATGATTATAAAGTATATATATCAAATAAAAATTAAATATATGATATAGTAATTCTACTAGATTTATGTATATATATTTCATTTACATACTTCCTGTAAATTAAATAAGGAAACAAAAACAGAGTTCATGCGTACGTATGGACTACCATCGCCATGAATGTTGTATTCCATTTCCTTAATCTATATATTATGTATATATTTATATACTAAACATATATAATATATAAATGATTTTTTACAATATATAAGAAATTAAATCATGATATATGTAATAATATCAGGAATAATAATTCAAAACATATTTGATAGATAAAATGATTATTACCCAAAACATTTCTTTAATAGGGAATTGACACATCAACATGTAATATAATGTTTTATGTGATTTATTTATGATTTAATAAAAATTATTATGGTTATGTTACAAGTTAATAATATTTTTAAACCCACTACACTGTATTTTTGGGCATATATAGAAGAAATTTGTACAAAGGAAAGGGATAATTTTGTGATCTCATTTTTATCTGAGATTATTTATACGTAAGTATTTACTGTGGATATATTTAAAATCCATTTCCAAGTTTTCCAAAAATATTTTCATAAATTTTTTACTATTCATCTATGTATTATTAAAGACATTTTTAACCATTTTGATGTTTTGATACATTGTTTGGAAGGAATCTTTCATATGTTTATCATACTAGGTATTTTTTGAATTTTACAGTAAAATTACGACGAGAATGATTTTTTAACATATACAGAATGAATAGAATTTTTTGGATTTATGACACATAATTTCGATGAAATTTCCTTTGAATTTTTTCATGTTTATTTTCTGTAAAAAAAATTTCATTTCAAATTTCACGGCATTTGGATAAAAGGAAAAGTTTTTCAAGAAGAAATCATATTTTCCTCAGGAATTATGTTCAAGTGTTTTATCAAAATTATTTTCCATCTGAGATGAAGCTATTTAAATAGTTTTGTGTTTATGTGCCTATTATTTCTATTATTTGATTATTTTAATGATGTAATGATATTTTATATGGGTTATGTTAGGATGAACTCATGTTTAAAAAACCTATTTTATTTCATATGTTATGCTATGGTGAATGATTTTATGTTTTGTGGAACATGTAGGAATTATTTAATTATGTGATAGGTTGGACCTATATATCCCTCAAATGCATTGGGTAATGATTTATATCTCATTATAAATACATTTCTAGAATGTAATGTAAATCTGGTTAAGTAATACCAGGATTGAACGAAATGTAAACCTGGTTCTATAATACTTGGATGGAACGACATGTAAATCTAGATCAGAAAAGGAGTTTATACAATATGATTGTATTGATATAAATGTATTGGATACTATGTAAATAATTTTATTTTCTTATTAGTTTTCCACAATTACATGTTTTATTTTAATTCTACTCTCTATTGGGTAATGATCTTTTATGATCCATGCCTTACGTACTGCCAATTTTTTTCATCACTTAAGATTTTGATGCTTAATATTCATTTTCATGTTTTTACATTCAAATGTTTATGGATTATTTATGTTCTCCATGGTTATCCTTACTATGAATTTGATCTCACCATTTTTAAGTTTTCTTTTCCCAATGAAATAAATAAAAAATTTAGGTAGGATAGAAAAATGGGAAGAACGTTATGGGAAATGTTTATGATCATTCTCAATGTTAGAAGATTATGTTCTAATATTTCAAAGACACAAAAACAATACAATAATTGGGAATATTTTGTGTTATGTATTAATTATTCCATAAATGTAATTTAATTTCCATGTACGTCAATCTTGGGTCACTATAGTTAGTATCAGGGAGAAGGTTTAGTCAACCTTGGGAAACTAGGATGCGAAAACATTAGTGATATCCAAAGAGATATTTCAATGTAATTTCTAGATATGTCCCTATGGGTATGTCTAACTATATAATATAGTCATGTAATTATAGAAATAATCATGAATAACCTAGGAATAAACCTAATATGATAGGGATTTAATGTACTCCCACATGATAATGTTGTTTTCCTAGTATAATTTTTTCCTCTCGCACTGTTTATTTTGGTTTATAGACAATAGCAGGATCCTTAAGGAACCTTGTTAATGTTCATTTCACTTAGAAATTAAATGACTGTACTCATAACAATCAAATTATATTGGAGGTGGAATGAAAAATAATTTTTCTATACTTACACAAGCTATGAATCCTTCAAGACTTCCAAAAGAGCAGAGTAGGGAACAACATTCTATTGAGTCCTTCAGGAGGCAATGCCCACCTTCTTTCAATGGGTCTTCTAATCCACATATTCCTGAATAATGGATCAGTACCATTGAAAATATATTTTCCATCCTTCTTTGTTTGGAACATGAAGTGGTTATTTTGAGTTTCTATTGTTTAGAAGGTGAAGCATACCAGTGATGGACTCTAATTAAGAATACAATGAAAAAAGATGAAATTGAATACATGGAATGAGACGAGTTCGTGAACTTTTATTTAAATAAATACCTAAGTCATATTCCTCAAACAAATATGGAAAATGAGTTCCTTGAGATTATGGTAAAGGATGATGAATATTTTGTTACATAAACCGGGAAATTTTACAATTCTTTTAAGGTATGCTTATGTATTTTTTATCCAACTATAAATTAAAGTGGATCAAATATTCAGTGGCATAAAACCAAGTCTTCGATGGGAATTAACTATAAGATGCTTCTGTATCTTTGAAGAGGTTGTGTGTTGTGATATCAAGGTAGAAATGGATGTTGGTGTAACATATCCATCTCATGTTTTTTCCAAGAAACGAAAGATAGAGTTCCAAGAAAAATATCAGAACAAAGGTGAAAAGAAAATGAAAATTTTATTATTTTCAAAGTTTGGAAATAAGCACGGTGGAGAATGGATTAAATGGACTATAAAATGTTTCATGTGTGGAAAAGAAGTTCATCGAGTATTTGAGTGTCAAAGTAATGGGAAAAAAGGTTTCTAATGACGTGAATAGAGAAAATATTACAGAGAACACACCACCAACATTTCAATGCTACAAGTGCAAGGAAGTGGGGAATTATGTTATCAAATGCCCTAGTCCAAAGTATAATAAAGATTATCATAAACAACCACTTAAGGAAATAAGAAAATGGGAAGTCACTTGCAATCACTATTTCTTATGCTGGGTATGACAACGTAGTGGTGGAATGATTAAGTGTCTATGTAATGGAATACCAAAATAGTGTGGTGGGATCACATTTATTTTATTGTGTAATATTGGAATATCTATTTATTGGTCTATTGTGGTTTTCTATAATTATATGGAACCAGTAACCATGAAAAGTGTTTAAAATATTTTTAAAAAAACATGATATGCACATAATGAAAGGGTAAAGAGATAATGGGATGATTGATAGTATTCATAATCTCATGACTAATAAAAGGAAAAAGTGATATCATGGTTTGACTATATAGAAATATTTCTATTATTGTAATGTGGAAAGAGTTAAATTTTGACATCATTCATGTTTTCACTGTGGTTAAATGGTAATTCATGTTTCAGTAGAATACATGATTAAGGTATTATCATTTTTGGAATGTGACAACAAAGATCTACCTTGTCAGATATGGGAGACAAATTTTATGTTTATTTAGTTCACCTCATTCTAAAAATATATATTATCAATTTTTGGATGAATTGTAATTTTATGCATTTATGTATAGTATAAGTTATACTCTTATTGATGTTTGTATTTTATCACTATAGGTGGCTTTATACATATTTGATTTCATGCACTACCCTTTTTGTTAAGAGAGATGGAATGACCTATCATTCTATCGCACGATCTCCTAACACTTCAATATAATAAAAATCAACTTATTTTCAATAAATAATAGTTGTAGTTGAAATTGTTCAGGGAATGAACAATTGTGATATTGTACCAAAATCAAGTAAGAATTTTTTCTCATGCCAACTTTTGTCAACTTTAGGAAGAGGATATTGAAAACTAAAAATTTTATCCTAGTACATTCTTATCAGATGAATCAGATGGTCCATTAAATCACTCTTGATTTATGGATTTCAGATAGTTAACTTTCTCCAAAACTTATTCTATTTAACTATACTTCAGAACATTATGGTTAGATTTCACTTCTATATCCATGTTTTCATGTCCCACCTATGATATCCTATTTGGAAACCAAGTGATGAGTAATTTTGGGTCACCATTATGTTTGTAACATTCCATTTTAAAATGATTTTTTAGAATCTCTTGTTACGATGTCAGTTTTCATTAAAGAAACTTTCATGTAGAAACCCATCTATAACACCGAAGAATTTCGAAGGAAAAATTCCTTTTAATAGGGATAGAATGTAAAACCACAAGATTTTATGAGATTTATTACTTTAATATTATATTTCTGGTGTTTTACTCTACACCATGATTATTTTGCGCTATACAAAACACCATATTAGCTTATAGTATATCCAAAACTATTCTTGGCTTGTGTTGCACACAATTTCAAGTGATTTTGGTAGAATTCAACACTGAGTATATATTTTTTTCAATATAAAAATGAACCACGTTTGGATTATGTTATACAAAACACTAAAGGATGCTTTCATAACACAAAACACTGATTTGTCCAGTGTTACATGAAAGATAGAACTTCCTTTATAGCTTGTGTCGTATGCGATACCGAGTTTCCCTAAACAATGATATAATATTAAAATAATATTATTTATTTGGATATAAAATAGTTTTTATGAATATTAATTTCCAAATATTTAACTTTATATAACATTAGAATTCAACTTATACATTTTCTAGAACATTTTATAAGAACAAATTCAATTTTTCGTATAAGAGAAGTATTTTTAAAAAAATGCAGTTTTGATGTCTTTTAATGGAGTACCCATTTTAAATATGGGTTTTCTCACTTTTATATGCTCAATTTGAAAAAATAAATTTATTCTTTAGAAAAAAAATCGGGATTTACATTGGATGAAATTTTGGATTTATTTTGATAAAATTCATATTTTTATGAATGTTGAAAAATACTGTATTTTAATTCAAACCCATCTTTTAATATAATATATTAATGTAGATATATTTTATTTTTAATTTGTTTTAAAGTATAATTGGATTATATTTTTATCATTTTATCCAATTTTGTTCATTTTATGTAATTTCACTTTCTATTTGGGCATAAACAGATGTCAATATTTTGATAGTTTTTACTTCTTAAAAACCAGCTTTTTAGTTTAGAAAATTGGAATAAATTTTAAATTAATTTCATAAACATATGTGTTATAAATTTGGAATAATATATTCCATATTTGGAATTATAAGGTCAAAATTTTGTAAATAGGTACATCTTATTTATTGATATTATGAATAGTAACTCCAGAAATTATTTTATAAACCATGTTTAAAGGGTAAATCTAGTAAATAAGGGTAAAATAATAATATTATAACAATATTAAACTTCCCTAAAACATTTAATAATCGTATTTTATAAGATATTTCTGACCATTGTCACCCTTGGTCGATTTGGTAACCCCATGGTTTCACTAGGATGTGAAAATTACATTTTATAAGAATTAATTTAATGTTATGATAATTATATCCTAAAAATATATCTTTTACATAATTTATTTTAATATAGGGTATATAACTGATATCTATGCCTATAAGTAGTCATTATAAATATAAAAATATTTTCAACATCATGGTAATTTTTTATTTTTTTTATACATTAGCTAAATTTATATATTTATGACATAGTAATAATGTTGTGATTACCTCATTAATGAAAGACATAAATAAATAAATTTATAAATATTTAAATAAATTTAATTTGAAAATTTGGATTCCATACAAGAATTTCTTGTTTAAATTAACAAATTAGGGATTTTTTAATTCCATTTCTTCTATGGAAGTATGTTTTTAATACCTTTTAAAAAAGTCATGTATGAATAGTGTCCATAATTGACATAATTCCTAACTGAAAACATAAATTAGTTTATTAAAGTATATGAAATTCGTAAAAATCTAATATCCATATAAATGGTTAATAAAAGTATAAAAATGTCATACATAACTTTTTTGGGTTGTTTTATGTTATATGGTAATTACATTATCCCACAATGTGTAAATAACATAATATCACTATAAGATTAAAACGGTGAAATAAGGGTTAAGCCCAAGAAAATATTATAAATTGTATAATAACTATTGTATTTTGGTTATTCAAACCAAAATCATCCTATATTCGAATTAAATAAGTTTTGGACCATTTTAAATCGAAATTAAATTTATAATAAATTAATAATTTTGCAATTCTCTCTTATAAAAGGGAACCTCCTCCCTCTCCTCTTCACTCAATTTTGAGCCTTCATTCTCAACCAACCCCTACACATTTCTCTTATTATCTTCCATATAAACATTAAAAAGATTATTTTCTTCTCCAAATACAATATCTAGCGACCTAATAGTAACTTTAAAGGAGGCACATTGAGGAATTGGTAATCACTTCTACCGATTCATTCATATTTATTTCTTCTTCTACATCCCCTAATTTTGTTGTTTAATTATAAAGTAATAACATAAGTATCACTCATACACTGATATGTTATTAGAAATATTAAAAAACCCTATTTCACCTTCTATACATCCTGTTAAAAAAATAATTGTGCGTGTGTATGTACGACTTACAGTCTCCACACCATGGTGTAATCTGTTTTTCACCACCGCCATACATTGATGAGTGTAATGGTAGAAATAATAACTATATATTATTATTATAACATGATACTAATTATTATATATTATACATAGTAAAATTAAATACCATTCAAAAATCATGGGAATGATATCGTCGCCCATGCGTACGTATGGCTTACCGTCTCCACAACGCGATCAGTTTCATTATCCAAGTTAACTATAACACCCCAGGTAAATAAAGAATATGAAATTTTCACCTTTATCCATATTTTTGAATAAAATATTAATATAACTTTAAAGGGGACGCTATGCTCGATGGCGTACCTAATACCCAACAACGAGTTTCTTGGGAATCTTACGTTGCACTCTAATAATAAAAAAATATTATTTGTAATTGTAGTTAACGCCCAGCCGTTGTAATGGCGGGAATGAACAGAACTAAATAAAAAATAATTATATATGTTTGTCAAATATTTTTACTTTTTACAATAAATTTTAGAGGATTAAAAATGCGAATGAATCCAATTTTATGCGTAAACATTCTAATATTCTTTAAAAGGTCGATTAACCGCCTTTTGATGGAGAACCTCTTTTAAATCCACATTTTGACAATTTTATGTGCCATATTTGACAAAATAAAATTCTTCTTTAGAATCGGACATCAAAATTTACTTTGTGTAAATTTTTGGTATTTTTCCGAAAAAGTTCAATTTTTAATGAATAGTGAAAAATATTGTATTTTAATTCAAAACCTCTTTTTAATCAAATTTATTTATATAATTATATTATATTTTTAATTAGTTTTAAAGTGAAATTAGAATATATTTTAACCATTTAATCCAATAGTGGTCATTGAATTTATTTCACTTTGAAATTGGACTTAAACTAGTGTCAATCTTTTGATACTTATTGTTTCATAAAAACACGATATTTGCTTTGACAGTGGGAATTAATTATTAAATTAATTAATGAAACTAATATGTTTTGAATTTTTTAAAATAGACATCATTTTTGAATTCAGAATATCAAATATGGCTTAGGGTGAAGTTTTGGTATTTTTCTGAAAAACATCAATTTTTGATGAATAGTGAAACCAGTAAGTGGTACTTATAAAAACTAATTTTCAATTTAAATGAAAATTTTCCACCTCAGTGATTTGAATTTCAAAATTCCAACATACACGGTTTTCATTAAGATGTAAAATTTGGTTCAATGGGATTAAAATAATTTTTTGATGAATAGTAACTTTTATGATTTTAATCGCGATTAGAGGTAATTAGTGTAGTTTAAGGTAAAAATAATGTTTTAATAAGATGAGATGAGCTTGAAACATGTAACAGCCTCGTTGGATGTGTCATGACCGACCAAGAAAACCCATGGGTCAACTTGGGGACCCCATGGAGCCACTTAGGTTGGGAAATGACATAAATAACTTTTCATTTAATGTTAAAGTAAAAATGACACAAACATGAGATGTTTTAATAAAACAATTTTTACATGGGGTTATACAAGTCAGATGTTTGACTATAAATAGTCATTGGAAAGATAAAAATATTTCCTACATCATAGTATTATTTTTATAATTTTTAGACATAATATAAATTAAATTATTTATGACATCATGATGATGCAGCGATGAACTCATTATTTAACGATTTTAATAAAATGGAAAGATAATGTAAATTCTAATACCTACACATGTCCGAAAACTATTGGATGGATGTATTTCGAACCCTTATCATATTATACTAGTATGATATCAATGTGGGACCTTTTAAATCCGAAACTCATTTTAAAATAATGTAACATTTATTTACATTCCAAGAGTGTCCCTCCTCTCCTCTTATAAAAGGCCCCCACCTCTACCTCCTTACCCACACTTCCAAAGCCTTTGGCTCTGCCAAACCCTGACCATTTTGTCTCTAAACATACCTCTATAACTCTTTGAAGCCTCAATTTTGGCATAATACTTCCCAAGGATTCCATTGAGCTCAAACCAAAGGGAGTTACCCGATTTTAAGGTAATGTCTTCACTTGAGTCCTTTTGTTTTATTTTGCTTCTCCAACCCTTTAAACTCTTTTTATTCATTTATATTGTAACAACTCCAGTATATTAAATATACTAGGATGTTTTTATAAGAATTATTTGATCTAAACTTACACACGAATTCTTCTAATGGTTAATGAACATATTGTTTCTGTGGTTGGTGATTTTCTGCCTCACGAATCGATGATTGTTCAATATTCTTTTAACACCTTTAAAGGTGGCCATTATGATGTCACTGTATTATATATATATGGTATTTATGTTTAATATATGATTCTGTATTTTATATTTAAAACATACCTTTATTCTTTTCATGTTGTTTAAATGCGATAATTTCATATGAGGAAGTGCGGACTACCGCCCCCTCAAGTGATGTGACTCATACATTCAATACATGGAATGTATAAAGAATTAAATTAATGAAAATATGTGAACTATATAACGTATATATTATACTAGAATTATAATATATATATATCATTTATTTTTAATTCCATTAATATGACAAAGAAAAAATGAAAGTAGCGTTCATGCGTGCGTACGGCCTACCGTCTCCATGAACGGCGCTTTTCGTTTTTTTTTCTCCAAATGATATGGAATAGTATAAAATGAATATGTACTGGGTATATATGATATTTTAATCATTAATACTATTCTGGAAATTATTTACTTATAACTACATTGACAATCATTTTTCAAACAAGTTCATTTTTGACTCATGTACCAAACATCGGCAAAAACATCTAATATGAACTAACATTAATAAACAATTATTATAACATTATAATATGAGATATGAACTGAATAATAATCTATAAAGGAGGTCCTTATGCAATTATAAATTGACCAAAGTTTATTATTCAGGAATATAAAGAAACGAACAAGACAAGTTGGACTTGAGGTAAGGGATCATACTCCTCTCTTTCTTTTTAAGTACACTCTTTTAGGTCATTCTTTTTAAAGCTCATCTTTCTTGTTATTGGGATGTTCTTTAATATTAGTCTTACTGTAATTTTTATGTTCATATGATGAGAGACCCTATTCTCTCTCATCAATCCATTTTGGAAGTTTTGAGTGGCGCCATTAGGCTGCCGAATTTTCGTAAGAGATCTATCCTCTCTCTTTCTTTTTAATTACTCTCCTTTATGTAAATTATTTTAAGCTCCTCTTTGATATGTTGGGGGATGTTCTTTTATATTCCTATTTCTGTAAACTTTATGTTAATATAATTAGAGACCCTATTTTATCTCATCAATCCATATTTGGAAGTTTTATGTGGCGTCGTTAGGCTGCTGAGTTTTCGTAATGGATTTTTCATCTCACTTTTATTCCAGTGATATTAATGCTAAATTTGCCACAATTTTCTTTGAGTGTTGTATTTACTGCCTATTATTTTACTCATTGTGTAATATATTTTCATTTATGAGTATTTACATAAATGTTTTATTGTCCTTCATTCATGGGGTGTATGTTTCAAAAGATACCCAAGTCAGTAAGGGAACCTTTAACCCTCCTCTTTTTAAAAGACTTATTTTGGTGGGTATTTTAATTTACATATTTTTATGCTGGTATATGTTCTTATAGATCCTTATTGATGTAAATTTTATGTCCAAGTGATGAGATACCCTTTTTATCTCTCATCAACTCTTTTTCTGAATTTTGAAGTGACGCCGTTAGGCTGTCGAATTTTTGCATGGGAACTTCTTAACCCAATTTGGATTCTTTGGGATAAACTTGTACTACTTGAATATGTCATTATATGATTATGTGTGAATGTCCTCTGATTCTTTTACACTTAATACTCACTTATATTTCTTGTATTCTTTTTTCGCACATAATTATATAATTGATTTATCCTTAATCGAAGGATATCGTCTCTGTATGGGACTTCGTCTCAATCTCCTTTCATTGAGGTATATTTTTTTTATACACAACTTTCTTTTATACGGTGTATAAACCCCTTTGACATTTTAACCAAAAGGAATCTTTTTATAAGAATCATTTTACTAAACGACAAAAGGGAATTTTTTTTGTTGTACGTATGCGGCGACAACGACTTCTCCACCGCCATGACCATTATTTGAGTTTCGAATTCCTCTATAAGCCATACCTTCTTTTTAAAACAAAATAAATACCATGTTTTACATTTCATTTATTTTGGTATTGAAAATGGTTTTCACAATGTTTTTATATCAATGTGTTGTATTGATATCTTGTTATTGAACGGTGGAAATGTTATTTTTCCTTTATGCATGTTTTATGTGATAAGATTATGTTATGGTTCTTGGGAATTGTTATGATGATGGATGGTTCCGTGATAAACTAAGGGCGGGTGAGCCCGATATAGCTCTGTAATGCATTGGGTAACGCGAAGGAGTGAAATGTTAAGGTTTCTATGAAGAGATTTAGGGAATATAATGTGATGGGGATTCCAAACGTAACCAAGAGGGTTACTCCATACATAAGAATGTTATGAATTCCTCAACTTACCTTTATGTCTTATGATTTCTATGATTTATTCATGATTTTATGAGTTATGTTAAAGTGCCAATGATTTATGGGTAATGTATGATTTCATTCTTATGTATATATGAACTCATGTTTCCTTTCCATATTTTTATTTACCTTACTGAGCTTTTTATGCTCATCCCATGTTTTTTTGAAATGTTTTTCACAGGTCAAGGGAAAGGTACATGATACGATGATAGTGTCAAGGGTGTGTCAAGAATGAATACATGTTTTATTTTAAATATGTTTCCGTTGATGGAAAAAAAATGAATACTATCTTTATGTTACCACTTTGTTTAAATATGGAATGTAATGAATGTTTTATGATCTAATTATCTAAAACTGTTATCCTAAAAAGATCCTCAATGTGTAATCTTGTATTAACTCAAGATTAAGTAATGTTTAAGGATGGGGCCTTATATTAACAATTCAAGATTTATTATAAATTATATATATTAAATAATATGGAAATATATGACATAATGTTGCTACTTGATTTATGTATATATATATGTCATTTACTTACTTCCATTCAATTCAACAAGGAACTGAAAACATCATCCATGAATACATACAAACTACTGTCTCCAGGAACTGTGTATTCCATTACTTTTATAAATATATTATATTTATTTATTTATTTATTTAATAAATAAATATAATATATAAATCATGTTTTACATTCAGGTAGTATGTAAGTCATGATATAATAAATAATATCAAGAATAAAAAATCAAAACACATATGATAAATAAAATGATTATTACCCAAAACGTTGTTTTAACATGGAATTGACAAATGAACAAGTAATATAAAGTCCTAAGTGAATCATATATGAATAAAAATTATCATTATGGATCAGTTACAAGTTATTAATTTTTATAAACCCACAATACTGGAGTTTCAGGAATATATGGAAGAAATCATACAAAAGGTAAGGGATAATTTTGCATTCTCATTTGTATCTGAGATTGATTATACATAAGTATTTTCTGGGGATTCATTAATAATCCATGTACTTGTTTTCTAAAACTATTTTTATAAAATTTTTATTAGTATTCTCTGTATATTTAATGTCATTTCTACCCATTTTGACTTTTACTACATGGTTTAGATGGAATATTTCTTACTTTCATCATTTGAGGTACTTTATGGATTTTTCGGCAAAAGTATGAGGAGAGTGTTTTTATTAACCTATAAAACATGAATATATATTTTTATGTTTCATGATGCATTATTTACATGAAGCATCCTTTACATGTTTACATTTTTATTTCAAATAAATTACTTTCTTTTAAAATATGATGACAGTTTGAGAAAATAAAATGTTTTTGAAGAAGAAAAGATATTTTTCTAAGGAATTATGACCAAGTGTTTATCAAAATTATTTTACATCTAAGATGATTCTATTTAAATGGGATTATGTCTCTATCCTTATTATTTATATCATGTGATTATCTTAATTATGGAATGATATTTAAAATGGGTTGTGTTATGATGAAATCATGTTTAATAAACCCATTTTATTTCAAGTATCATGCTATGGTGAATGTTTTTATGTTTTGTGTAACATTTAAGAATAATTTCAATATGATATGGGTGGAAATATATCTCTCTCCAATGCATTGGGTAATGATTTATACCGCATTATATAAACATGGTAGGAATGGTATGTAAATCTAGTTCAGTAATACATCTCCATAACGACATGTAAATCTAGTGTAGTAATACAAGGTTGGAATTACAAGTAAATCTGGTCCAATGAATTACTTTTTCCAATATGATGGTTTGGATACAAATTCCTTGGATTCTATGGAATCATTTTATGTTCTTATTTGTTTTATATAATTACATGTTTATTCCAATACTACTCTATCATGGTTAATACTCCTTTTTGATCCATTACTTACGTACGGGAAAAATTTATTTATTATCAAAATATTTTGATATTTAAAATTTATGTTCATATTTCTACATTCAATGGTTTATGGTTTGCTTTATGTTCTCCATGTTTACCCTTACTGAGCATTTGAGATCACCCTTTTTATGATTTCTTTTCCACATGATATAATGTTTATTTTTTTGGTAGGAAATCAAAAGGGGATGATCCTTATGGGAGTTGTTTAAGATATTTCACCATGATAGAAGATTGTATGCCATGTTTATAAGGACACTAAACATATATGGTCTTTGGGAATCATTTTGTGTCACGTATTATGTATTCTCCAAAAGTAATATAATTTCCATGTACATCATTCTTTGGTCTCTATAGTGAGTGTTTATAAAGGCAATCACTCTCCCCATCAGTGATGCATCGCCTAACCAAAAGAGGTTCATGTGGTAATGCACCATTATTTCATGGAAAACCCTTATGTTTATCTTATGGAGCTAGTGGGGGGAGTATTGGGCTACATCGATATGTAAGAATCCCTTCACATTATGATGGTGATATATTTGGGGGATTATACATGTATGGGGTACATAACACCATGAGATTGTGGTGTATTGTGAACTACCTGGCCACATCAATGAATTTTACAATCACAATATTATCCCTCTATTTTGGATATTTTCTACCTTGTTTTACTTGGATTTATACATGGTTTTTTAGGAATCTGCTGATTGACATGTTTAATGACATGTTGGAGGGTCATCTGGGAACCACCATGCGTTCTATGAATTGTTACGCTGCCTTTCTAAGAAATGAATGACCTATAAAACTGGATTTTTGATTTCTCCCTTGGTTTATGCACTATGCATAGAAACATCACATGAAATTCTAAAGGTCTCGCAATCATGTGTCTCATGGAGGCTTACTCGATTCAAGAGTTCGGGTTAGCTTCTTCTTAATTTTTATTGTGTGGAAAATATTAAACTTCTTCATGTATTTATACAATTTTATATGAGTTGACACTCATTCAGTGGTTGTCAACCAAAGCCCCACATCACGGGAGACATCCTTGGGACAAGGTATCCGATCAAAGGAATTAAAATTCCCTGGTGGGGCTTTGGTGTTGTCATCAATTGGTGTATTGGGTAAGGATTGGTCATCCAGAAAACATTGGGTATTCTATTGAAGGTACTATAAATTGTGTATTAGATGGAATCTCAATCACTGATTACCCAAACTCAAGACATCTTACCCATATTCTTTGTCATGTGATCCTATCGCAAGACCTGATCGAAAGATTCATCAGTGAGACGTTATTACGAAAACCACTTTGAAAGATATGATCTTCCCCATGCATGTTCAAAATAACCATGAATCAAATTTATATAATAGGTTGAAATTTGGATAAATGGATACAAGATCTTTAACTATCCCAATCACATGATCATTTTACTACTTTGCAGGTCACATGACTATGTTAAAGACTTGAGATTATGATTTATCTGAGGAGTCTCATAGTCACAAAATGTATTGTGGTTTTATGTGGTCCAATATTCCTTGATGGTATAAGAGATTCATAATGATTTTATGTGATCACAGATACCTTTGATGATCCATGTGAGGGGATTTGAATTTATGATTTTATTTTGAGAATGATTTTAACTTATCTAACATAGTATTCTTAATTTTTGTGCAAAAGGATTTTGAATCTAGGAATACATCTCACAAGACATCATAGAGGGATTCCAGGTAAGGGATTGATCATCTGTATGAGATTGTAGAATTTGTAGATGCCACTTCCCGTTGAGTTCTTGAGTAACTTCAGAGAAGTTTAGTAATCATGATTGGAGAAAATCATGTGAAATATCCCCTTTCATATTTCTACCCCACTATTAATATAGTCTTACTAATGAAAATGTCATTACATAACCATAGTCACCATTAATACCTTGTATTTTAGGAGAAAAACCATTACAACTTTCATGTGTACATTTATCATGTAACCTATTTTATTACTGACAGTGAGAATAAAAACAAGAATATTATGTTGTACATGCACTAAAAAATTTATGAGAATAATAACAAACCAATTTTGTATGATCATATGTACTGCTAAATATTGAGGACGTATTACTCTAGCTGAATGTTATGGTGGGATCCTTATTGAGGAATCAGAACAAGGGGTAGGTGCATAATGGATTTGGGTTTTCACTTCTAGGTGTAGCAAAATTCTTCTAAATTTTATTAGGATCTGATAAATATCATGAAGTGCAAGCTTTTCAAGATATAGTATCTTTTTTCATTATATGATAGGGGTGTGGTGTTATATTTTCTCAGCCACTAGATTACTAACATAATCATATTCAATATAACACATGGGGTGGTGTGAGTAATCCATGGGATATTGAGTAGATATGTAGCACACCCATTTTGGGGGAGATATATGATGACTTTTTTACACCATGATCGTCATGGGACAATGTAGAGAGGATTAATTCTATTCATCAAGAGCTAATCAAGTTTCTGAAAAAAAATCCTTCCCTATGGAGAATTTTACTAGTGAATATGTACCATTCAGATGTGGGTAGGATTCTTAATCATGAATTTCCACTTTGAACTGAAATCTAAGAAGTAGCTGGAATTTACTACTAAGGAAACCAATGGTGTATAGGGAACTTACTATCCTACTATCAAAGAAGTTAAATTCCAAAAATTATTGATGGGTGGTCATCACTGGTGTTGATCATGCCATCTATCTAGCTAGTTTACATCCCATGTACCTAAGTCGGTACTTACTCCCGGTAAATTATAAGGGTGGTGTATGGTTTTCCTTTCTATTTACTTTCTTATGCACCATATATATGTGGGAAAGTCCACTCATATAATATCAAGAATCTTTAAAGTGTTATTTTCATGGATGGGGGTCTATTTAGCATGCTAGGATTTCCTAAACTTATAAAGAATCCTCAATGATAGATTCAAATCATTTTTTGAAGATTATCCAGAGGGAAAATCCAACTACACTAATGGATTAGGAGGTCGGGTCCCTCTAGAGTGGTTATAACCACTTTTCCTTCAATCCATATGGGATATTTCCTTGGGGTATTATAGTTAATGACGGTGAGTACTTGTTTTTGACTTGGTTCTGTAATTTGACACATCCTCAAGAAATTTTTTTCTCACATTAATGGGGACCTTCTCTTCAAATGGTATGAACTATTTTGGTTTATCTGTTAATTTTGATGTGTTTAGTCAAGTTGAACTCCCCACATCCATGTCTGGTTCGAGGACCATCCAATGGTGGATCTCCTGTTTTGTATAATGTTTACAAGGTGGAGACTCTGAAAGAGAAAATCCATCATTCTTATGGAGAAACAACAGTGTTATCCCAATATTATGTTGAGATATGGCTTCACCAAAATCCCAATGGGAAATTGTCTAATCTAGTATGTTAGGCTTCCCAATTACATCCAACTATTGAGGATAATCTAATTTTAGGAAAGAAACTACTTCAAATACACACAACTACCACAAAATCACATCGTATGTATGTAAGCCATCTACCATCACCATCCTTTCTAGTAGAACCGCCATATTTCAAGGTTGTAATGAGTGTATTACCAGAGGGTGAAGCTAATTCTATGTTATTATTTATTGTAACATCCCAATAGTGAATGGATTTGAAAACACTAGGCTCATAGGGGGATCTTTGGGGAATTCTTCACCAATAATTGTTACCCTTAGAAGATTTTTTATTACGTCACTGCCACTCTAGGTAGCAATTTTAATGACTACACTAAGGTATCCAAGGACTTCTTTTGAGATCTAGACATAATATTATAAAATGTCAAGGATCAGGTTCTATACATGCCTCTAGTTTACTAAATTTTGATTAAGGTTACACTGAAAATTACCATAGATGAACTTCTCTATCCCATTGAAGGTGTAGTTGTAAGGATGGATTTACCACTTTGTTTTATGGATCAATGTTCCATTGAAACTGTACTAATTTCATTCTCATTTTTTCTATACTTGGAGGCTATGGAATACTGGCCAATTCTGTCATCCCATATATATTTTCTATAGGGTACAGTTGTTGGAGATGAATTTGGAAGTGACCAAGGGACTGGTGATGAGGGATCCCCGAGTCAACTGTCCCGAAGGAAAGTTATTTAATTTGTTTCTAGAATAACAATATCGAAAAAAATCATTCTAGGGGTCCTTCCCTAGAAGGAATGTGTAAGGGGAATCAATATAAATATTCAGATTCCACTCATCCAGACACCTCAATTAAGTCTGAAATTTCACTATTTTATTTTTTTGGGATTATATCATTACCACATCTTAAATTTTAAAAAATTTCCAGGTCCCAAATGATCCCTCTTGGAAGATAATTTATCTATCCCTTATGATGTTGGAGAGAATTTGGTTTCTTTTACAAACACTTTCCTTTTAGGCCCATCCCATTATAAAGAAGATAAGTATGAGGTTTTGATATAGTCATGTATTTTTTCTACTACAGACATCCCAATAACAAAACCACTTGATCTTTTATAGGAGGATGCTCTTTTAGACAAGACTGATAAATGTATCTATTATACTACTTCATTATCCTTAATAGACAAGATTTTTTGAAAAGTTAAATACATCTTAAAAAACATATACTTTTTTCACATTACGTCATATCATCTAACATTATCTTTAAATCCAATACCCATCAAGGGTGTAGAGAAAATAAAATCATCAAGGAATTTACTAGAAGGTCCATAAAGTTACCCATTGCAAGAGGGTGTCACATATTCCCTTAGCATGGGGCAAGACAATCGATGTTTCAATTTATTCAAATGAGAATGATATGTTTCAAAAATTCATCAGGTCAGTTGGTTATTTTGGGATAGCATAGATTTTATCTTTGGATAATGAACCCTTGACCACTTCTTGTAGTGTCTTCACCTCGAATCTCAATTCTTCAAATCTCATCTCTCTTAGTGATTCTTCCAATTGACTAAACTAAATTAGAGGTTTGATCTCTTCCATATTCATCAAATACCCTGAGCATTAATACTCCACATAGTTACCTAGTCTAGGAATATAATCTATTCCCCTACATGAACGTAGATTATGGCTCAGAGACTTCATTAATTTAAGAGATGATAAATTTGAAATAATGGACAGAGATCTGGCTATGGTTTATGGGGAAACCATTGGAAGGGGAGAAATACTAGGTGGATCACCATCGATTTATGTTGACCTCCCTTGGTTATGAGGTTTTTAAATATATCACCCTTCATGATAGGTTGGTGGAGGTGATTTCAATGATACAGGAGAGTAGATCCCAAGAACCGAGGGTGATGGATACTAAGGCTCCATCATTGGAGAAGTAATCTTGGTATAAGGCCTTAAATGAAGCTTCTCAGCATTTGGTGAACACAGACAATACCCAAGACATTGTCAGTACTAGGAAGGTTGAAATCAACCATATCCAGTTTAAAATTAATTTTGTTTAGGCTAATCTATCCATATTTGAAAATGAAATAAATATATCATAGATTTTCTTTAAAGGTATAGGGTCTTCTATAGATGGTTCACAAGGTTATGATGAATTAAAGTCTTTGGTGGAGGGGCTGAGACAAATCATGGAGGCAGAGATAAAATCTATTGATCATTTGCACCAATCATATACCTACCTATGACAAGGGAATATGTGTCACGAACCAGGCCGGGTCGCCATCCGACCCGGCGCCTGACCGGATCCGCGGCATGGCCTGAAGGGCCTCCCCGATCCCCACGGGCCGGCAGCTAGTGCAGGGCATCAAAACATGTAGTTGGGAATGATTTATCCTAGAAAATAAAAAGGAAGAGAAACGGAAATAAATAGAACAAAACAAGTTAACACTAACAGCGGGAAATAAAATAAAGATAGTCAACTGGACATACCTCCAAGTGACCCCATGGGTCACCACCAAACTTATAACCATGCTCTTTCGAAGAGCCATCCATGTCTATAACCTGAAACTGAAATGTAAAGTAGGCGTGAGCACCGAGATGCTCAGTAGGAAATCCAAGAAATAACCATGCACAATGCCCTTACCTTTAAAAGGAAATCCAATTATGCTAGTTTGAAAATAAGACATAATAAAATAATGTTTTTTTTCAAATCCAAATCACAAGTTGACATTTTTATGTATAACATTTTTTTATTCCACCATATTTTCAAAATCGATTCCAAGAGTTTATTCACATTTTAAAACTGTAAGAAATCAGTTTAGTTTGAAATGGGGTTTTTCACAATGAGACAGTAAGTATGAAACAACTAAAAAGAAAGTTACATCGCTAGGAGTATGTCACAAATGAGCACCATGGGTAATCCCTATAGGTAGCTAGAACAAGTGGGAACCTAGAGACCTCGTACCTCGGTGAAACGTGGCTTAGAAGACCACGACCCTCAGAAAACGTGGCTTAGAAGGCCATGACCCTCAGAAAACGTGGCTTAGAAGGCCACGACCCCTAAGAAATTCATATGTTTAGTTAGTGTTGTTGTTGCGTCAATCCTGCTAGACAAACCGGGACAAACCCCTGCCGTGTCATCTAACGTACAAGTCCTGGTCGTCCACCTAGGTACCCAAGGATTCCCATGTGCTCTATTTCAAAGGGCTGTGAGTTTTTTTTTTCAAAAACATATAAAGGACATAACACTTTCTTATCCAAAGTCCATTTTACCTCTCACCACCATTCTCCCTCCTTAAGCATATCCCCCTTTTTATGTCACATAACATCACATAAGCCTATTTATTAGGCACATATGACAAATCACACACTTAACACACACATCATGTTTCTAAAACAATGGGGCATGCATTAAGAGGGGTTTTGTTTCACTTTCTCAAACCATTCTCAAAGTGCCAAGCGGGCTTACTTAATTACAATAAACATTTTTCATTTTGAACACATAATCACCCAACACTTAAGTTTCCAAAACCATTTGAATGTTCAACTAAACAACCAAGGTACTATATGTTTATAAGAAAGCTAGAAAACATGTTTAAATCTAACTGAAAACCATTGGAAATACTTATTACACACTAAAATCATTGAGGAAACTGCTTTTAAAGAACCATGATTATTTATGTACACACACACATATATATAGCTTGTGCATCTCATATAAAAGCAGAAGACGTATTTAAAGAACACCAAGAAAAAATGGAAATTCTAATTAAATATTACGGAATAGGGGACCTACCTCAAGACACACAGCTCTTGACGATGGCAGCCCGAGACCGCTTCGCCAACAAACATATACATTTTCATATATATATATATATATATATATATATATCATTTGATCCAGGCACATATTACCCGTGCCATGAGGGAACATGCGCAAGGAAGATATGTATATATATACATGCCTACCCATGTATATACATGTAGGCGCTTGTTTCCAACCACACGAACTCACCATGCGACGACCAACGCACTACAAGATAATTTAATAAATCAATCAAAACATAATAAAACATTCCAAAGATTCAAAACCAGACCTCACCCCAAAGCCACTCAATTTCACGTTGGAAAATCCACTTTAAATATCAAACATAGACTTAATCTTTTGAAGACCACTTTCGCACCACACACGTAATTGAATAAATCAATAAAACCATTTATTAAACACTTCCAATTAACACTATAGAATTTACACTGACACTCACTCAAATTCATATCAAAGCACCACTTTAAAACCATCCGCATAGTTAAAAGGCCATTTCTATAATTAAACAAATTTCTAGGCACATTTTCCAAACAATTTCAAGACATACTGCATGACATTAAACACCAAAAACTATTTCAAATGACATTTCCAACTAAACGCAAATAGACGCAATACTGAAACAACAACCGCACCCTCTGCACGCCCTATCAAAATAACTACAAAATTTTCATTGAAAAAAAAACTAATATCAAGTTCAACATTTATTTCAAAACAACATCCTTATATTATGCACACACTACTAAACACATAAAAACACACTAAACTCATGAAAAATAAAATTCGCATCAAACTCAATGATTAATAAACATGCTAAGCTAATTAAATCAACTAATGAATTTATCAATTAATACTCTAGCGTGGAACCGCTTACCTCGGTGTGGTAGAATTAACAAACAAGGTGTGCAAAGATCGTTGTATGCCAACCGTCCCTCCAAAAACCTAGGGCGAAACCAAGACAGGGAAAAATTCCCCAAAACCACCAAATTAAACCTCAAATGATCAAAAATTTTAAACTCCCTAAACACAAACTACAACACTGGAAAACAAATAAATCAATAAAGTGAACAAATGAAGAAATTTGAACACTACAAACCCGATTGGGTTGCTGGACGGGAGTCTATGCAGGTACGAGCGGGAGACAGATCGCAGCGCAACCCCTGGTCGGGGTTCGGGTGCGCGTGGGTTTGATGGACCAGAGGGTTGGTAGGACGGGCAAGGGGGTTAAGGAGGTTGTGGTCACCGGAGAGCTGGCCGGAAGGCGGCGCCAGCAACGGTGCGGGGAAGCCGGACCAGGGGGGTTCGCCGGAGTGGGAGGCCAGCGAGGGCGATGTCGGCTGGTAAGGAGGTCGGCGCGCAGTGTGACGCCGGACAGAACAGGGGGCGACGGTTCGGGTTCGCCGGAGGGTGGTGCTGGCCGGGTGGAATCGGGCAAGCCGTGTGACGTCGGACGGAGCAGGGGGCGGTGGTTCGGCCCGTCGCTGGAGAAGGAGACGGAGCGGCGGTCAGGGCTGCTGGAAGGAGGAGGAACCAGCGGGAGATAAAGGAGAAAGAAATAAATAAAAAACAAAAACAAAAGGGCGGAGGGTGAGCTATGCGACAGGATTGCAGCGGGGAATGGGGTGCGCCGCAAGGAAGGGGGGTCTAAACCCTACCCAAAATGAATAAAAAATTATAATAAAATAATAAAATAAAAGTAAAACTAAAAATAAATAAGACTAATGACAATAATAATAAAAGTAAATGGAAAATAATAATAACATATTACAAAAATGGAAATAATAATAATAATAAGGTAAAAAAATACTTAATGAATTAAATAATAAAAATTACAATAATAAACTTAATAAAATGCAAATAATAAAAATAATACTCTGTGAAATTATCATCCAAGATGATATTAATAATAATAATTTCAGTAATTAAACATCGGCAAGGTGTGTGGTGAACCGGGCGGGGTCGCATGGTGACCCAGGCGAGGCCGCGCAGCTTCAACGGCGTTGCGCCAGATGCAATCAAGACCAAAACACAAAGAACTCGAAATCTTAAGTCGGGTTTCGACCCAAACTACCCAACGCAAATAAAATTAATAAAATTAATAAGTTTTGAAATAGCGGGTGCGAAAATTCTCCCCACCATAAAGCTTTCCGCCCACTGAAATCCACAACTAAGGCCGAACTCCAAATAAGAAACTGATACCCCACTAAGGTTTAAAGAGGATCCCCACAATCAATAAGCAGAAAGAGGAAAAAGCATCGTGCTCAGTGAAAGTGACTCAAAGACCACTTCAAATAAAATGTGTAAAAGAGACTTTCTGATATGTGTCACCCCCCCCCAAAGAGCTAGAACGCCTCTAGTTGACTGATGAAGGAAAATGACTCTCGCTCTCGCGGAAACCAACCTCAGAAGACGAAACAACTCAAAAATTATTAAACGAAAACCACACCATTTGGTTGGAATCAACAGACAAGGTCGGACGACGTCCAAGGAACACTCTTACCACTTATCACCAAGACATATTTGAAAACAGAAGAAAAATATCAACATGGGGAGGCCCAAGGGGCTCCCCACCATTAGGAACTCACTTGCGCTCAAAACGATACTAGAAAGCTAACACGAGGAGGTTCGAACAGACTCCCCACCATTAAAGAAAATCCAACACTGATTTATTCAGAGACCTTTGTGTGAGGCCCATCGTGGGTCTCGCCGCCATTAGAATTAACAGAGGATTATAGAACTCTGAAAAATTTCTGATGGTGACCAAACACCCCACCACAAGGGGCGGGGAGGGACGGGCCCGACTACCAGGGGGTCAAAAGCACAAACTAAGACCCAACCAACACATCCACATCCCGGGATGAGCATTATAGAATTTTGGGACAGATTTCCCCAACAGACTCTCAAGGACCACTAAAAGTGATTATGTCCGATGGGACACTACCCCCCAAGACTTAATGGAATCAAGGCGAACATGCCTCCACATAGTCGCGAAATCCTTATGCGCCCAAATGGTTCGTTTGGAACGGAGCAACTGCAGGAAATGATTTAAACTGCTTTGACTTTCAACACCGATGACAGAACAAAGTCGGGGTCCAATACACTCTCTAGGTTCCTGACCACGCGCCAGCTTCACTCCAAGACCTATGGCTGGAGCCCTGATGTTTGAAGCATCTTCTGCCTCGCAGTCAGGAATAGAAGAATCCTGAACAGAGCTTCCCCTTTTGGTGTCACATGCAACTGCACAGAAACTGAGACAACACCAGAAAACACAACACTTTATGACATCCAACTGATCATACATGGAACATTCACCAACACATGAGCTGGAATGGTGCATGAACATCACCCTTTGTCACACTGGATGAGAACACGACAGCACAAATCGTCACCTGGACATGACCATTGCTGTTGATAGGAACATTATACGGAAAGGGACTTCAAGCTTAGTCTTAAACAACACGTGATTCCTGAAAACAACCACAGTAGCCTCCTACGACTGGGTCCGCCAAACTAGTAGCCTAACATGAACCTTTCCTTAAACGAAACAAACCAAAGACTATAGGTCATTTAGAACGATAGACCGCACCAACAACATAGGGTTGCTTCCAAACCACCGTTGACTATCAAAGGGACCTCACGCTGCAAAACGTCACCAAACATGACCCTTGCAGCTAATGTAAACACTACAAACCATTCAAGACATCGATTAGCACTGATAGCTCTCAATCTCCTTCACCCTTCCCCACTGGAATTTCTTTCACCGCTTCCAGGGGAAACCATCAGACGCAACGATGTCAAATTTCATACCCGACAACTAAGATGGATCAAAGAAACCAAAGCACCTATCAATTTCCCTCGCTCCTGTCATCCCGTTGGGAAAGGATTCACTTAACCAAGAAGAAAAAGGAGAACACTTAGCAATATCAATCAAAAGGGAGGGTCCTCACTTTAATCAACTGGAGGGCTAGCCAACAACGGATTAACTGTGGCCACGCTTCAACCGCATATTAATGCTTTATGGGTGGGGGGCGTGCACTAGTCAAAAAGGAAAACCATGGACCCGACCAAACTCGTTTAGTGGTCAAGACATACTAGAAGCGCTCACTCGACGTGCGGGGGAACCACTGAAAGGGCTTTCCGAAGAACTTTCAAAGGAATTTACTAAATACACGAAAATATACCAACTTACAAATAAGAATTCAAACTTAAGACACAAATCAGTCAAAAAGGATTCTTGTCTCGAAACGTCTCACATCCAACCTTTCAAAAATACAAGGACACACCACACAATCACCGGTTATTTAAAAACACCAAATTTTCCTTTAACTATTTTTTTTTGAAAAGAACGAAGATAGTGGGTTGCACAAACACCAATGGTGTCCCATGGGCCTTGCACACGCATGTTACCATGCCACATCGGCACCCACCTCATGTCCATCAAGGCACTCATCCTCTAGTGCCATTAACCATTTCCTTTTCCCCTATACACTCATGTCTGTGGTTTCCCACGAGAACACCAAGGATAAAAATCAAACCATTCCATTTTTCAGAACCAAAACATTTGTACCTGAAAACCAAATCCCCACGAATCCAAAACAAAGAGTCGAGAAACAATGCAAGAGAAAACTTGTGTCAGAGGGTGGCTGGAACTTATGGTTGGCGGCCACACGCCAGTCACGCCGCCGGCACGGAGGGCATTCTAGGACAGCGTCCCCGGCTCCACATGGCTTGCCAGACCCTACGAGCTCACTAGGACCACTGAACTTACCCATTTTCATTTACCTTAGACAAGATTAACCGCAAGGACCAAAAAATCAGACAAGCCCCAACATAGCTTGGTAACTTGAGTCCCGCCACGAGGTGTGCTGGCCAGGCACCTTACTCGTAGCCAGGACGTTGAGTCCCGACAACATTAACTCATGTCCACCATAACTCTATCCCAAAAGAAAACGACCCAAGAGAGAAAACCTTTCCCTCTGATACCATTTTTTCATGAACCAGGCCGGGTCGCCATCCGACCCGGCGCCTGACCCGATCCGCGGCATGGCCCGAAGGGCATCCCCAATCCCCATGGGCTGGAAACTAGTGCTGGGCATCAAAATATGTAGTTGGGAACGATTTAGCCCAGAAAATAAAAAGGAAGACAAACTGAAATAAACAGAACAAAACAAGTAAACACTAATAGCGGGAAATAAAATAAAGATAGGCAACTAGACATATCTCCAAGTGACCCCATGGGTCACCACCAAACTTATAACCATGCTCGCTCGAAGAGCAATCCAAGTCTATAACCTGAAACTGAAATGTAAACTAGGCATGAGCACCGAGATGCTCAGTAGGAAAGCCAATAAATAACCATTCTTAATGACCTTACCTTTAAAAGTAAATCCAATTATGCTAGTTTGAAAATAAGACATAATAAAATAATGTTTTTTTCCAAATCCAAATCACAAGTTGACATTTTTATGTATAACATTTTTTTATTCCACCATATTTTCAAAATCGATTCCAAGAGTGCATTCACCTTTTAAAATTGTAAGAAAGCAGTTTAGTTTGAAATGGGGTTTTTCACAATGAGACAGTAAGTATGAAACAACTGAAAAGAAAGTTGAATCGCTAGCAGTATGACACAAATGAGCACCATGGGTAATCACTATAGGTAGCTAGAACAAGTGGGAACCTAGAGACCTCGTACCTCGGTGAAACGTGGCTTAGAAGACCACGAACCTCAGAAAACGTGGCTTAGAAGGCCAAGACCCTCAGAAAACGTGGCTTAGAAGGCCACGACCCGTCAGAAATTCATATGTTTAGTTAGTGTTGTTGTTGCGTCAATCCTACTAGACAAACCGGGAAGAACCCCAGCCGTGTCATCTAACGTACTAGTCCTGGTCGTCCACCTAGGTACCCAAGGTTTCCCATGTGCTCTATTTCAAAGGGTGGTAAGGTTTTTTTTCAAAAACATATAAAGGACATAACACTTTCTTATCCAAAGGCCATTTTACCTCTCACCACCGTTCTCCCTCCTTAAGCGTATCCCCCTTTTTATGTCACATAACATCGCATAAGCCTCTTTCTTAGGCACATATCACAAATCACACACTTAACACACACATCATGTTTCTACAACAACGGGGCATGCATTAAGATGGGTTTTGTTTCACATTCTCAAACCATTCTCAAAGTGCCAAGTGGGCTTAATTAATTACAATAAACATTTCTCATTTTGAACACATAATCACCCAACACTTAAGTTTCCAAAACCATTTGAAAGTTCAACTAAACAACCAAGGTACTATATGTTTAAAATCAAGCTATAAAACATGTTTAAATCTAAAATAAAACCATTGGAAATACTTATTACACACTAAAATCATTGAGGAAACCACTTTTAAAGAACCATGAACATTTATGTACATACACACATATATATAGCTTGTGCATCTCATATAAAAGCAGAAGATGCATTTGAAGAACACCAAGAATAAATGGAAATTCTAATTAACGATTAGGGCATAGGGGACCTACCTCAAGACACGCAGCTCTTGACGATGGCAGCCCGAGACCGCTTCGCCAACACACATATACATTTTCATATATATATATATATATATATATATATCCTTTGATCCAGGCACATATTCCCCGTGCCATGAGGGAACATGCGCAAGGAAGATATGTATATATATACATGCCTACCCATGTATATACATGTAGGCGCTTGTTGCCAACCACACGAACTCACCATGCGACGACCAACGCACTACAAGATAATTTAATAAATCAATCAAAACATAATAAAACATTCCCTAGATGCAAAACCAGACCTCACCCCAATGCCACTCAATTTCACGTTGGAAAATCCACTTTATATATCAAACACAGACTTAATCTTTTGAAGACCACTTTTTCAGCACACACGCAATTGAATAAATCAATAAAACCATTTATTAAACACTTGAAAATTAACACTTTAAAATTTACACCGAAACTCACTCAATTTCATATCAAAGAACCACTTTAAAACCATCCGCATAGTTATAAGGCCATTTCTATAATTAAACAAATTTCCAGGCACATTTTCTAAACAATTTCAAGACATACCGCATGACGTTAAACACCAAAAACTATTTCAAATGACATTTCCAACTAAACGCAAATAGAGGCAATACTGAAACAACAACCGCACCCTCTACACACACTATCAAAATAACTACACAATTTTCTTTGAAAAAAAACTAATATCCAGTTCGACATTGATTTCAAAACAACATCCTTATATTATGCACACACTACTAAACACATAAAAACACACTAAACTCATGAAAAATAAAACTCGCATCAAACTAAATGATTAATAAACATGCTAAGTTAATTAAATCAACTAATGAATTTATCAATTAATAATCATGCGTGGAACCGCTTACCTAGGTGTGGTAGAATTAACAAACAAGGTGCGCAAAGACTGCTGCATGCCAACCGTCCCTCCAAAAACCTAGCGCGAAACCAAGACAGGGAAAAATTCCCCAAAACCACCAAATTAAACCTCAAATAATCAAAATTTTTAAACTCCCTAAACACAAACTAAAACACTAGAAAACAAATAAATCGATAAATTGAACAAATGAAGAAATTTGAACACTACAAACCCGATTGGGTTGCTGGACCAGAGTCTATGCGGGTACGAGCGGGAGACAGAGCGCATCGAAACCCCTAGTTGGGGTTCGGGTGCGCTTGGGTTTGCTGGACCAGAGGGTTGGTAGGATGGGCAAGGGGGTTAAGGAGGTTGTGGTTGCTGGAGAGCTGGCCGGAAGGCGGCGCCTGCAACGGTGCGGGGCGGCCAGACCAGGGGGGTTCGCCGGAGTGGGAGGCCGGCGAGGGCGATGTCGGCTGGTAAGGAGGTCGGCGCGCGGTGCGACGTCGGACAGAACAGGGGGCGACGGTTCAGGTTCGCCGGAGGGTGGTGCTGGCCTGGTGGAATCGGGCAAGCGGTGCGACGTCGGACGGAGCAGGGGGCGGTGGTTCAGCCCGTCGTTGGAGAAGGAGATGGAGCGGCGGTCGGGGCTGCTGGAAGGAGGAGGAACCAGCGGGAGAGAAAGGAGAAAGAAAGAAAAAAAAAACAAAAACAAAAGGGCGGAGGGTGAGCTGCGCGACGGGATTGCAGCGGGGAATGGGGTGCGCTGCAAGGAAGGGGGGTCCAAACCCTACCCAAAATGAAAAAAAATATAATAAAATAATAAAATAAAAGTAAAACTAAAAATAAATAAGACTAATGACAATAATAATAAATGTAAATGGAAAATAATAGTAACATGTTACAAAAATGGAAATAATAATAATAATAAGGTAAAAAAATACTTAATGAATTAAATAATAAACATTACAATAATAAACATAATAAAATGAAAATCATAAAAATAATACTCTATTAAATTATCATCCAAGATGATATTAATAATAATAGTTTCATTAATTAAACATCGACAAGGTGTACGGTGAACCGGGCGGGGTCGCACGGTGACCCAGGCGAGGCCGCGCAGCTTCAACAGCGTTGCGCCAGATGCAATCAAGACCAAAACACAAAGAACTCGAAATCTTAAGTCGGGTTTCGACCCGAACTACCCAACGCAAATAAAATTAATAAAATTAATAAGTTTTGAAATAGCGGGTGTGACAATATGGATCTCATGTATTCCTCTAATAACATGTTGTGATTCAATATTATTTTTGATAATTTTCTATCCCTTCTTTGTTCATGGGCGAGACTCTTATATTTGGAGATTCCTCCTTCTGTAGGATGTCAAAGAATTTATCTGATAATTATTATATGTTGTTTTCTAGAATTATTTCATTATTGATGTGCATGAAATTTGTCTGATCTTGGGTTGTATGAATCGTCATGAATACCCATCATTTTCATAATATTATGTATACCTTAATGCATGGATATAAAAATTTACATCATACTATATTTTTTAAAAAAAATCTAATGAATGGATGAAAACATGTGATTTCTTATTGATGTATCTACTTCATCATTATTGAGATTACATGTCCCACAAGAAGGTCAATCTAGGTAGGATAAATATCCTAGATGGAGATCACTAAATATTTTTCTGAATTGAAATCTCTTGGAGATCATAACATGAATTCTGATAATTCCATATGGTGGTCCCCCTAAGATTTTATATATTTGTATTCATATTTACCTGATTTTTACTAAAGATAATATCGGGGGACACTAATCATAAATTTTATATAGTTTATATTATTCTAGCACATACCATTATTCAATGTGGTTTTAGATCTTTCAGCTTGTACTTTCTATTACATTAGTTCAAGGTCGTTTAGCCCAAACCTCCCATTGATATAGTTTATGGTCTTATTGATTGAAACTTATATCAGTATGGTTTGAGGTCTTTTATCATCGACCTTATAGTAATATAGTTAAATGAAATTTATATCAGATCATATATCACTGGATTTTATGATCTTCTATCTTCCATCCTCTATCATTGTAGTTTAAGTTATTTTAGCAGGAACCATATTTTAAGGTCTTTTAACTTGTACCATTATATTCCATGAATTTTAATGTCTTGCTTCCAGGTCCTAATTATAGAATTTAGGAAGATATTTTGCAGATGACCCAAAACTGTCTAGGATTTTGTCTTCTTCCATGGTGTTGATAAGACAGATGAGGATTTGATCCCCTTTATTGTATAGCGTATATTCCTGTGGTTGAAATTTTGAATCCCTTATCCTTTAATATCATTTGTCCAATAGAGGTGTCTTCACTCATTTCTGTGGTCTATGGAAGATTTATAGGGTTTATATTGGTTGATGGTGACACGCAATGGAAGCTTGGTCAACCTGGATAGTGGGAGTAAGGATTGAGTTTTCATAACCCAAATTCCTGAGTCTAGGAATATGTAATGTTGTAGAAATACCGAGGATGACCCTTGAAACCATGTGGTTCTAGGTTTTACCATGGTGTTATAAGGGGTCATAAGTATTGGAGTTCCTTTATTTCAAGTAGGGGATCTCTATTATTGTTAGTTTTAATCCCTTATACATTGATAGCGTGTTCAAATCAAGTTTTCCCACACATTTATAAGGGACTTTAATTATTTATGATCCTTAATTTATCTAGAGTCTGATGTTGTGTATAGAGTAAATGCTATCCAGTACGGGTCTTGAAACCATAGAAAATATATCTCTTAAATTGTGATGCTTGGGCCCAAGAAATTTGGTTTCAAAACACAAGTAATGAGACATAAAATGGTTTAGAAATGGAGTCTCCCATACCTTATTTGATAAAGTGTAAAAAAAATGATGTAACATCGAGGTTGTAAAATAATCTTTAATAGTTGTGTTATAGGGATTTCAAATCATGATTCCATGTTCCTAGGTTGTGAGGATGATATAGTATAATTCCATTACGGATTGACATGAACAAACCCAGTTGTTGATCTACTCTAGGGTAATGTTAGAGATAAAAAAGATAATAAATCTCATTATCATAGTGAAATTTGGTGAACGACCGTAGCAGCATGTGGAGGATTCATAAGCATACATTCATTGTCAACAAAGGGTCCCTTGATTCCTGATAACATTTCTAAGGATCTGTGGAATGTTATGGTAATCTAATCCTCTAAAATCATGAAATAATATTTTTGAAAAATATATGATTCATGGAGGGTTTGGGAACCCTAAAATTTGTTTCATCACCTAGTGAACATGTTACCATAATGAGTAGATTTGAAAAACCATTACTGTAAATTTTTCCTGGATCAGGGATCCATTGAGAAAAACTCATCTTTCTATAGGGACAAAAATTGGACCCTATTAGATTTTATTCTCTATTTATTTATTCCCAATGTTTTGAATTAAATAAATATATAATGTCTTTAAAGATAAATGACTTTAATTTTTCATAGGCCTCTTTTTGTTGGCCTTCAACCTGAAAACTTTTGTGTCCCACTATCTAGAATATTAAGTTCATACATATTAGAAAACTATATGATAGAGTTTAGGATCATATATATTTGACGATAGTGCATGTAATTTATGTTCATGAAACTCATGTACCTTATATGAAGGAAATATTATAAAATATCCTAATAAGGATACCCATGGTTCAATATTTCTCTAGTATCTATCTGATTGGTTGATGAAAATGTTGTAAATCTCGTGTTTAGGTTCTCATGTTAAGAGTAATGATGTGGGAAAATCATACAAGTAATGGCCTAGAACACACTAAGGTTATCAGTTCTATAGTGGTGATTTCATGACTCGAAAGGATAGAAAATCATTTCTGGAAAACAACACATTTGGATGATGAATATGGGTATATATAAAGGAGAAATATACATAAATTGATATTAAAAAAAAGGATCCCCTAAATCTAGGTATCTTTTTCGAAGGGATATGAAAGGTGTACAGTAACCCAATGTTCCTAAGACATGAAGTGTGATGTATGGATTGTGATTCTTAGAAGATATAAAAAATCATCCCATACTATAGTTGACTGTTATACGACATGTGTGGTCCTTTGATAAGGGGTGATGACAGTTGATTGGATGCACATTTTAACATCACGTTATCTGTATTTACTTATCATGTACTTTTAATATCATATGGCCATGATATTTCCATGTAGTTTAACATTATGTGATAATGAAATATCTACTTCAATGTTGTTTAATATCATGTAGAAAGGACGTGGAGACTGACATGAAAAATTGTGGGATATTTATTATTGGTGAAACAATGCTATATGAAGATAATGATCATACATAAAAAATATAAGCTTATATTACTTGACACTTATGTACATTGGGTGCATTTTATTTATCTATTTTCATAGATGGAATAATTATTAGAGATTCATGCATCACTCTGCGTCCTGTGATGATAGGAATCAAACCACATATATATCATGAATGGGAAATTCAAGAAATAGTTATCACCCATACACATAGGGAAAAATGTTCCCATTGATTTTTTATATCTAGGACCTGTATTGGAGATCTTAGTGTCACTTAATATCTTATGATGATAGGAATAAATCCACACATATTTATAGATAATCCATATAGTTTAACATATTGAAGTAAGAAGATAGTCACCCTAATGTGAAAAGTTAATATTTTGGTTGATCATGAGACTTGATATCTGAGTTTCACAACATATCTTGTGACTATATGAATTATTCCAAAAAAATGTTCTTGGAAGAATGATACATGACAAGGTATGACCTGTATGTTGGGAGGGTTCATTTTAATGTTTATTTGTTATGTCTAGATCTAGGGTTGGAGATCTGGTTGATTCTACAAATATAGAGAGTATATAAAGAAAGTCATACATTGTTCATGAATGATGATATGGTAGGATACCTAAAATTGTAATGCCTTGACCCCAGTTACCCAGAGTCGGTGCTTTAACAGATATCATTGGCATGATACAAGCAATCATGTCCCCAAAGACTGATTAGTTTAGTATTATTGTAAACAAGATACATACATAAGTTCAAAATTACTAAATGAAAAGAAATTCAACACTAAAATATTCATTTAGAAACATCCAAGCATCCTAGATTATTCCTGCAGGTCACTCATAACTAACTTCTTTATATCCTGGAAAATGAAACTAAAGAAAGGGGTGAACTCAAATGCTATGTAAGGGTAAGAAATATAGCAGAACATAACATAAACATTAGGCATGATGAATAATTCAAAAAACATTCCATTACAAGTAATAAAAATGAAAAATTTATGTCTAGAATATGAGATGAGTAAATAATTCCATAATAAAACATAGTGATGCATATTTTACTAGTTGAATAATCACATGCAATATCAATAGCCACATTCATAATGATTGAATGCATAATGACAGACTTCATAACCACATAGCCAAGGCCTTGTACCAAGACTAAAAATAATATTTTGTCAAGTCGTTGTCCCAAGAAACTGGTTTTTCTCATTATACCTACCGATGAATCGAGGAGCTATATCGAGCTCCACCTGTCACTTAATATGTTCAATGTGTTCCTCATATGAAAAGGATTAATCATAAAATAATAATTCATATTAAAACTAGAATATGAAATGTCAATAAATTATCCATAAACCATGAATGTTATAAGAATAACACATCCACAGTCAAACATATCAAAAACCTTCTATATAATAAGGTATATTTTTATCATAATAAATCAATATCAAACTATCTTTAAATCCATCAAACGATATTGACATAGATAAAATGAAAACTTTTTGAAAGAAATACCTCTTTCTATTTTGAAACCATGTAAAAGTCAAATAATTTTAATAGAAAACAATTATTTTCAAAATATTCTTATAATCGTGAATGGGAAGATTTGACAAGGATATAACAACAGAAAATAGTCGCACTCAAAGTACAAGTTAAAAATAACATTCTTACCTTAATTTTGTCAACAATGTCACAAAGTATCTTTTTTTGAAAATGACGGAAATATTCCTTTATAAAAATCTACTCTCAAATAAGGGTATAATTTACTTTAACCCATTGACTAGTAAATAGTAAAAATGTTTTGAAAAACATTTTTTATGAAAACACGGATGTGGATGATCAAGTGGTCCTATAAGATACTTACGTAAAAACTAACTCGGATAATAATGAGATTGTAAAATTAACCCTTACCTTGTACTTTTCAATAGTATATGGTATATTATCCTCCTGTATAATAGTTAAAAAATTGTTATTAAATTATATAATAACTATATACATAAACATGATATCATATATGATGCTCAAATATTTCTCTGTTAGAAATATTTCAGTAACATCATCATTTCAGGTGTTAACTGATTTGTTTTCCTTTATATGGTTAGTTGTTTAAGCCAATTTTGTTATGGATAGGATATATTTCATTCATATAATGAATGATATTATGTTCATCAACATTACATTTAATCATAAAATGAAAACTATTCTTGAAGTTTTATGATGGGAGTGAATCTCATCATGTTCGTGGAGACAGTAATCCGTACGTACACACGAGCAACAATATCATTATATTGATGGGAAAAAAATAACTAATTGGATGGTATATCAAATATTCAGAATCATTAAAATGTTATATTTATTATTTACATTAGTTATACTCGTTATTATAACCATCCAAATAAGGAAGTGTTTGAATTACAAACTACACCATGACGTGGAGACGGTAAGCCGTACGTACATAGGTATGGTGACTTTGTCATTCATATGATGGATATAATAATGAATATGGTTGTACCATTTTTATAATAACATCACAGTATATAGAAGGCACAATAGATATTATTTTATAATGGAAACAACAAATAAAGAGGATGTGGAAGAAGAAAATAACTTGAAATAGGTGATGAAATATTTACCTCTCCTTCAGGTTCTTCCTTTTAATTTGATCAAAATGGATCCTTAGGTTGGATTTATGACCAAAGGAAGGCCACTCGGATTAAGGGATAAAGTTTTTTAGGATAATTGGATAGGGTTTGGGTGAGCCAAATGGATATGGAGGTGGGAAATTAAGAGAAGTGGATGTTCCCTTTCATAAGAGAGTTGATAGTCACTTTTGGAAAAGTTTTAAGTATTATTTTATAATAAAATAATTCTTGGTTTCTAAGGGATCAAAAATGATTTATTTTTATGCTAATATGGGGATGGGTTAAAATCCAATCAACCAATAGGTTTTAGACAGGTTTAGGTTTCCATATTAACATTATCTTTTAGATTTAACCTCTAGTTAAATAGTTTGACAATTACCATGTCTCTTTGAATTTTTATATTATATGGTTAATAAACATACTATAAACTGCCAAGAGAACCCCATGTAGTTCATTATTATATATATAACCTAGTTTATGTCCTTTGGATGAACCAGATATTTTTAGGAATATTATATCAATTAATAATGTTGTATTTGTTATAAAATCTCAATTATGTCAATTTTGACACTATTTAATATTTGGTTTTTTTGAAAATCATAAAAACATGATTACTTAGAAAAAAATTATTTAATTAACCCTAAAATGTAATATTAACCTATAAAATTAGTGTAATTAATCAAAAGTCTCATATTAAAATTATTTTGATATGTATAATATCAATTATTTTAATCATTCATTAATAAGGTATTTACTGCATCATCATTGTGTCATAATTAAATTATTTTATTTAATGTATAATAATTATAAATAAAATACCATTATGTAGGAAATATTTTTCTATTTCTAATGAATATTTATAGTCAAATTTATCTTATTTATAACCCTATATTAAAAATGGTTTTGTTATTAATCTTTGAATTTACCTCTTTTAAATCTTCTTTAAATAAAATAATAATAAATGTCCTAATCTAATCCAAGTGGACCATAGGGGATCATATATTATTCCTAAGTTTGTTTTTGGGCGAATTACACCTATCCAATATAATTAGGACAAGTGTTAGGGTAATTATGATTTCATTTTTTCCCATAATTACCATATTTACTTTTAATCCTGGTAAATAAGTCAAAAGTTACTGTTCACCAAAAATTATTTTCATCTTATTGAAAATAATTCTACTTATTGATATTAACTATGACTTAGATTTTTGAAATTAAACTCACAGAAGAGTTAAAATTATGTTTTATTCAAATTTACAAATTCTCCTAGGAGGTGGGTAAAAGACGGTAAAAAGTTCAATAAAATTTTTATATATCTATTCTTATTATAAAATGACTCCAATGAATTACATTTAAATGTTATAAGTATTATGTATATATTTTGACGTAAAATAAATTTGTATAAATTAAATATTTATCTAAATAATAATTTTTTTGTAACCAATAATGTAGTGTTTTTTTACTATTCATCAAAAATTTAAAGTTATCTGAAAAATACCAAAAATTTACTCTAATCTAATTTCGATATCCTGAATTCATAAATGATGTCTATTTTGAAAAATAAGATTTATAAAATTTAAAAAACTGGATATTACTATTCAAAATGGCTATTTTGTTTTCTCACGGTGTGTTAAAATCTTGAAGTTTCGTACAATGAAAACTAATGCATTATTCAGAGGGAAATTTATCGTGGAAGCTTAGGGTGTTACGTACTTCCCTCCTTCAAGTAATTTCATCCTCGAAATTTCTATAACAATACCACTAAAAAATAATCTTTTGGTTCTTCATCATATGTTTCCCTAGTTCCCACGTTGCCTCTTCTATCTTATTGTTTCCCCATAGAACCTTTACCAGGAGAGTCATCCAATTTCTCAGAACATGTTCACCTGTATCAAGAATTTTGATAGGCTCTTCACGATAAGACCGATCAGGTTCCAATTAAATTTCCTCATAGGCGAGTACATGTGTTGGGTCAAGAATGTATTTTCTCAACAGTGATATGTGGAACACATCATGAACATTGGAGAGACATGGAGTCATTGACAAACAATATGCTACAACTCCAATTTGTTCTAGAATTTCAAAAGGTCTATTAGAACTTGGACTCTATTTACCTTTATAATTGAAACATATAACACCCTTAAACATAGATACCTTCAAGAAAACATGGTCTCCAACTTTAAATTAAAAATCCTTCCTTCGGTAATCAACATAGCTATTTTTCCTACTTTGATCTGCTTTGATGTGGGTTTGGAAAATCTTCACTTTTTCCATTGTTTCCTCAAAAAATTATTATCCTATGAGTATTATTTCACCAAAATCATCCCAACAATTTGGGGTGCGACATATCTTTCCATATAATTCTTTATATGGTTACAACTAAATACTTGAATGGAATCTATTGTAATCAGAAAATTCTACCATTGGTAAATATTGATCCCACATACCTTGAAAGTCATGTGAGAAAGATCTCAACATGTCGGCTAAGTTTTGAATAGTTCATTCTGATTGTCCATCAGTTTGAGGGTGGTAAGTAGTGCTCAAATGATGTTCAGTATCCAGTGCCTTTGGAATATTTTTCCATAATCAGGATATAAAATGGGGATCACGATCAGAAAAAATCGATAGTAGTACTTTGTGAAGTCTTAAAACTTCATTGATATATAGTCTTGCAAAATTTTCAAGTGGTAAATCTTCTCTTATTTCAAAAAAACGTGTTGACTTGGTAAGATGATCAAAAATGATCCATATTGCATCATTCCTTATAATATTCTTTGGTAGCTCCTTTACAATGTCCATCATAATATCATCCCATTTCCACTCAGGTATAGTAAGAGGTTGCATGACTCCTCTTGGATGTCATCTTCCAGCATTTACTTTTTGGCAAACCATACATCTTAACACAAAATAAAAAATATCCCTTTTCATGTTGTCCCACCAAAAATGTTCCTTTAAATCACCATACATCAGGGTGCTCCTTGGGGGTATAGAAAATTTGGATCTATGAGCATCATCCAAAAATTCCCTTTTCAGATCAGGTATATCAGGCACACAATTTCTCTTCCAAAAATTCAATATTCCATCTTCATATACGAAGTCACTCAATCACCCATCATTTACATCTTTAATCTTCTTTTGAAACTCCTCATCATCAGTTTGAGAACTATTAGTCATTAATTATAATGATGGTTTGGAAACTATTTGAAAATGTATTTATGTTTCACCTTCCATGGTTATTCCCATATCCATCTTTACTAGATCCATGAAAATTAGATCCCTTTCAACTATCATCTTATTCCAAAAATCCATGACCCATTCTTCTCAAAGCATCTTCCACCTTATTTTCTATCCACAGCTGGTAGTGTATTGTGAAATCATAACCCTTGAGTAGTTCAAGCCATCTCCTTTGCATCATGTTTAGTTCGACTTGTGAGAAAATATACTTCAAACTCTTGTGATCAGTATAAATCTCACATTTTTCACCGTAGAGATAGTGTATCCGTATCTTCAGAGTGAAGATTACTGCTGCTAACTAAATATCATGAGTATGATTGTTTTCTTTAGGAATTTTTTGTTGTTGTGATGCATTGGTAATAACTCTATCATTCTGCATAAGGATACAATTGAGTCTTTTCATTGAAGCATCACTATAAATAACAAACCCATCATTCCCCGATGATATAGTCAAGATATGATCATTAACTAAACTTTTATTAAGTTCATAAAAATATTCTTAACAATATTTTTTAAAAACAAATTTATCCTCTTTATGTGTGAACTTGGTTAATGGGTTAGCCAAACGGGAAAAATTCTGGATGAAACGTTGACAAAAACCTACAATACCAATAAAACTGTGTACCCCAGTTACACTCGTCGGTGATGACCATTCTTTGATTGCCTTAACCTTTGAAGGATCAGTATATATTTCATCCTTAGGGAGAATATTGCCTTGAAAATAAATCTTCAGAAGTCAGAATTCACACATGATAAACTTCCCATATAATTCATTTCTTCTAAGAGTCTTTAGAATATTGTGTAACTGATTTTCATGATCTTCATAGATTTTCGAGTATACCAATATATAATTAATAAATAGCACAAAAAATTCATCAGGATATTCCTTAATTACTCTATTAATTAGATCCATGATAATAGCGGGTGCATGAGTCAATCCAAAAGGCATTACTGTGAACATGTAATTCCCATATCTAATTCGAAATGTTGTTTTCGTAATGTCTTCCTTCTTCACACACAACTGATGATATCAAGATCAAAGTTAAATCCTTGAAAAATATTGCTCTTTGTGAAGTTGGTCAAATAAATCATCAATACGAGATAGGGGATACTTGTTATTTATTGTTATAGCATTGATCTCCTTGTATTCAATGCACAACCTCATAGATCAGTCTTTCTTCTTAACAAAAAGGATAGGGGCCCCCCATGGAGAAAAATTGGGGTGTATAAATCCATTATTACTCAATTACTCTAGTTGTTTCTTTAGTTCCCCTAATTCCAATGTTTCCACTCTATAAGGGGTCCTCGATTTGGGCCTTGGACCATGAATTAAATCAATGGAAAACTCAATTTCACGTTCTGGAGGATGTCCTGGTAAATCCTCTGGAAACATGTCAACATATTCTTTCACAATTGGTACGTACTCTATTCAAAAATTATTTTCCTCACCTATAGTTATTTCATTCTCTTCCTACCCAATAATTATATTTAGTAGAGCTACTGGGGGTGGATATATATAAGAATCAGGTGGTGAAATTTCTTCACTAAAGATATGTTACTCTTTATCATCATAGAAAATTGTAACCTCCTTCTTCTTACAATAAATTTTCACATCATGATCCGAAATCAAATCCATTCCGAGGATTATATCAAATTAGACCATGTGTAGGATGATTAAATCAGTAGATAAGGAACATTTATATTCACTAATTGGAACTAATCCACAAGACATTGTTGCTATTATACTTCCCTTAGGTGTTTTGACTGACAAATCTCTTTTTAAGTCAAACCGAAAATATCTAATTTTCAAAGCAAACTAGGAAGATATGAAACAATGCAATGATCCAGAATCAAATAATGCATTGTTTAAACTTGATAAAACCATTAAATTACCTACCACCTCATCTTTTAGAGCTTCAACCGTAGTAGTGGTGATCTCATAAGCTTGGACTTGCTCCCTTGGAATTTTCTGAGGTATGTTTACTTGGAGCTTAGGACATTAATTTGCATAATGTCCCTTTTCTCTACAATTATAGAATTCAATATTAACAACATATTGTTTCCCCTTGCAATCACGTGCATGGTGTCCTTTTTCACCCCACTTGTAACAGACTCTCATTCCCTTCAAGAATGTACTGGGGTGTTTCATCCCACATTTAACACAGGAATGATATTAAAATTTTCCCTTCTTCCCCCTATTTCCATTTACAGAGTGTTCAGAAGATCTCTTTTTCTCTTGATTTTCTTTAATGTCATAAGACTGAAGGAATTTTTTTCTATCTTGATAGTGCATGAGACCATATCATTGTATGATGAGAAGGATAGTGAGAATAATTCTCTATGGAGAAATGGTTATAACCCATCATAGAATTGATCAATCTTACTCCTTGGGTAATGTATATAATCCTTTGCATTCCTTGCTATCCTTATAATGTTATCCAGTTACTTTGCAACATTCTCATCCTCCTTTTTCCTTAGACCCAAAAATTGTCCTTCCATATCCACTTGATGGTCACAAGGAAAGTATTATTCTAAGAAAATATCATTAAACTCTCTCCATTCCATGTTTGATACTTCTTAATCTTCCTTTGTGTTTTGGAATAATGACCACCATTGATCTGTATCTCCCATGAGGTGATAAATTTCCTTGAAAACTTTATCCCTTTTCACTACTCCCCAAATCATTAAATATATTCTCTAAGGAATTTATCCATTGCTAAAATACTAGTAGATTTTTAATCCCCTTGAATGTTGGTGGTTATTTCTTCATAAATCGGTTTATCATTGATCATCTGTGTTGTAGATCAGGGTGCTCCATACAAGTACAGTTATTATTCATAACTTGAGTGAGTTTTCCCAGTATAGTGATAAGCTGATCAGCACTAGCTGAATCACTAGCTCCACTATAATTATCTTGAGTAAGAGGGGAATATCTACCTGGATTATGTGCCTCGATATAGTTTCTATTCCTTCAACTAGGCTCAATTTCTAATCAATTTCACACAGTATGCTAGATAATGAATCAAAATACATAATTCCAAAAATGTAAAACACTTAACATAAATAGAAAAGATTATGGATATAATCCTTAGTCATAAAAACATTTTCTTTGAAGAGTTATATACTCATAAACCCATCATAATGGCTTTTAATGAAAATAAGAATTATCTTAAGAATATCCCTTGGGAGTGTCATAACCACGAGTGAAACAAGGCCCGTTGTCGTGCACTAGTACCCATTTGATTCTAGATCAAATCGTTGTTTTCTAGTTTTACCCCTAGTTACATCTGTACCAGAGCTGTCTTTACCTGCTCGTATCCAGACATGGACGTATTTCATAGAAAACACACAAAATATCTATAGTACAAAAATAATAGGATGTTCTTTTATACTAATACTCAAAGTCTATCTTAGGATAGTGTTCTAAAATTTAATATTTTCTAAATATAGTTTCCAAGATTTGTACTAAAATTTCTCTAATACCAACTATAATTCCCCAAACCCAGTTACCTAAAGTCGGAGATTTATTACATAACATTGGTGTGATACAAGGAATCATGTGTCAAAAGACCGATCAATTTAGTATTATTGGAAACATGAAATATACATAAGTTCAACATTACAACATGAAAATTAATACAACACTAAATTATTCCATTAGAAACATCCAAGCCTACTAGATTATGCATGCAAGTCACACATAACTAACTTCTTTATATCCTGGGAAAATGAAACATAAAAAAGGGGTGAGCTCAAACACCCAGTAATGGTAATCAATACAATAGAATATAACATAAACATTGGGCATGATGATGATTTTTATAATAATATAACAACTTCAAACAAGCTTAAAATCCCTCAAATGATATTGACATAGATAAAATTAAAACATTTTTAAAGAAATAGCCCTTAATATTTTTAAACCCTAAAATAGTCTCATAATTTCAAAAGAAATCATTTGTTTTGAAATTATTATTATAAGATTATATGGAAATATTGGACGATGTTATAATGGCAAAAAATAGCTACACTCTTCGAATAAGTTAAAAAAACATTCTTACCTTAATTTTGTCGAAAAGGTCACAAAGTACCTTGTTTGGAAAACGGCAGAAAGATTCCTTTCAAAACATATATGGTCAAATAATGGTTTTAACTAATTTAACCCACTACCTATTAAATATTACAAAAGTTTTGAAATACAATTGTTAAGAAAACAATTTGGTGGATGATAAATTGGTCCCAGTAGATACTTGTGTAAAAACATCCTCGGATAATAAAGAGATTGTGAAATTAACCCTTACATTGTACTTTTCCATAGTAGATGTTATGTTAACATCCTATATAATATTTAAATTTTTTTTTATTAAATTATAAAATAACTATATACATAAATTTGATATCATATATGAACCTCTAATATTTCTTTGTTAATAATATTTCAGTAGCATCATCATTTCAGTTGTTAACTGATTTGTTTTCCATTTTATGTTAGGTTACATAAGCCTTGTTTTTTATGAATAGGATGTATTTGATTCATATATTGAATGATATTATGTTCATAAACATTATTATTAATCATGAAATTTAAATTATTATTGAATGATTATTATGGGACTAAATCTCATCGCGTTCATGGAGACGGTAAACCGTATATAAGCATGAACGACAATATCATTATATTGATAGTGAAATCGTATTTTACTGGATGGTATATCATATATACAGCATAATTAACTTGTTATATTTGTTATTTACATTAGTTATAGTCATTATTAGACCAATCAAAATAATGAAGTGTTTGAATAACAAACTACAACACGATGTGGAGACGGTAAGCCGTACGTACGCACGTATGGTGACTTTATCATTTATATGATGGATAGAATAATGAATATGGTTACCATTTTAATATTTACATCTTAGTATATATAATATATTGGAGAAGGTATTTTATAATGGAAAAAATAAATAGACGGGAAGTGGAAGATGAAAAGATCTTGAAATAGGTGATGAAATATTTACCTCTTCTTCATGTTCTTCCTTTTGATTTGTTCAAAAGGGCTCCATAGGGTGGATTTTTGACCAAAGAAAGGCCTCTAGGATAAGGGAGGATTGTTGGTGTGATATTTGGGCAGGGGTTGGCCGAGACACATGGCTTTGGAGGTTTTAAATTAAGATAAGGTGAAGTGCCCTTTTATAAGAGAAGTGAGGGTCACTTTTGGAAAAGGTAGAAATTTTATTTTAAAATAAAATAATTTTAGTTTTATAATGGTTCAAAAATGATTTATTTAGAGGATAATGTGGGGATGGGTCCAGAAAATCTCATACAATAGGTTTTATATAGGTTTATGTTGCCATATTAACCCTATCTGATAGATTTAACTCTTCGTTAAATAGTTTGACATTTTCCATGTCTCTTTGTATTTTTATATTATATGGTTAATAAACATACTATAATGTACCACGTGAACCCCATTTGGTTAATTATTAATATATATAACCTTATATAAGTCCTTTAGACAATACATCATTTTTTATGAATATTTTATCAGTTAATAATATAGTATTTGTTTTAAAACTCAATTATCTCAATTTTGACACGATTTAGTATTTGGTTTTTGTGAAAATAATAATTGCATGATTACTTAAAAAATTATTTAATAAACCATAACATGTCAAATTAACCTAAAAAATTAGCTTAATTCATCAAAATTCTAAAATTGAATTTATTTTGATTTGTATAATATCAATTATTTTAATATTTCATTAATAAGGTAATTACATCATCATCATTGTGTTATAAATAAATTAATTTATTTAATGTACAAAAATTATAAATAAACTATCATTATGTAGGAAATATTTTTATATATCTAATGAATATTTATATTTTAATTTATCTTATGTAAAACCCTATATTAAAAATTTATTTAGTTATTAATCTTTGAATTTAACTCTTTTAACTCTTTTTTAAATAAAAAAATAATTAATTTCCTAATCTAATCCAAGTGGACCAAAGAGGAATATATTTTCTTACTAAGGTTTTTTTGGTCGAATTAAACATCTTCAATAGAATTAGGACATGTGTTAAGGTAATTTTGTTTCCATATTTACCCTTAATTACAATATTACTTTTAACTATGCTAAATAATAGTCAAAAGTTATTATTAAAAAAATATTATTCATCTTATTAAACCACATTTTACATATTGATATTAACCATGTCTCTCTTAATTTTAAAATTCAACTCACAGAAGCGGTAAAATTATGTTTTATGCAAATTTGCAAATGTTCCTAGGAGGTGGGTAAAAGACGGCAAAAAGTTTAATAAAATTTTTATACATCTAAAAATATTATAAAATGACTCAAATTAATTAAATTGAAAATATATGGGTATTATGTATCTATTTTGACCTAAAATAAATTTAAATAAAATAACAAAATATTTAAATAAAAAATTGGTTTTAACCAATAACACAGTGTTTTTCACTATTCATCAATAATTGAATGTTTTCAGAAAAATACCAAAAATTCACCGTAAGATAATTTCAATATTATGAATTCAAAAATGAAGTCCATTTTTTAATATAAAATTCATAAAAATTTCAAAAAGTTTGTATTTCTATTCATTACAGCTAGTTTGATTGGTTATAGTGTGTTAGAATCTCGAAGTTGCATACAATGCATGCTATTTCATTATTCAAGGGGAAATGTACTGTGGAAGCTTGGGGTGTTAGAAAAAACAAAAAACATGGTCCACTCATGTGATCTCCACTGGAATGTGCATATTTATGTCGTGTCGGGGACATCAGCCATGTCATTTAAGATCATGTGGAATGGACTCATGGTGTATATTTTATGGTCTTACATTTTGGACCATTATAACCCTAACATGAGATAATATTGTTTCTTTATGTGGTTAATCCCATAATAAAATACCTAATATCTTATGATCCATGCTTGATGTGAGAAACATGTAATCGATTGGGTTTTTTCTTACCATGCACAAGGGATTATGGAATGGATAATGTCATATTGTATCATGTAGTGGCTAGACAATGATATAAGAATTATGAAACCCTATATATATATTTAGAACGAGAATCAATATGTATGTAGTTCTAGAGACACTTTTTTTTTAGATTCATATTGAAATGAAACAATCCATGTAGTTTAAAGTCTTGTGGAAGGGACGTGGGTGGCTTAATGTGAATTAAGAGGAGTGTTATTGATCTGTATAGATTTACATCATGAATTATAGACATCTTACATGTAGTTTAACATATTGTCGTAGGGATGAGGGTTAAATTACATAAAAATGGAATATTTATGTGGGGTTTAGGAATAGTTGTTTGGACGTCACTATGTATCATGTGATGACAGGAAAAAATCCACACATAGATTGTTGAAACTATATTGTATAGTTTCACGTGGAATTGAAATATTCTATATAGTGAAACATATTTTTGTTAGGATGATAGGAACAATCATGAATGTAGATGGATGTTGGGGATCCTTGATGTTTTACATAATGTGATGAGGATATATTTCAAGCTGGTTAATTTCATGTGGTAAGAAAAAAGGATGTTGTGAAATTTATGATCATTCTACTATGACCAACTCTATTAAATTTTACATCATGTGGACAGGATGTGAGATTTTGTTCATTATCATGTATTTCCATAAAAATTACTTCTTCATAGTTTAACATCAAGTAATTAGGATGATCCCTGTATATATTGATATCATTTTTTTAGGTCAATAGATGTTTTGCAGTTTAACATCCTCCTCTAAGGATGAATTCCTGTAGTTTAGTGCCATGAAACCTAGATGATAGGAAAACTTTGGAATCAATGAAAAATATTTCTTGAGAAACCACTCATTGGGGGGTTGTGTAACACAATTGGAATCCATTTTGGTCAAGGAATATGATCGATATTAATCAAAACCATGTATGATACAAGGTCATTCCCAATGGGTTTCCAAATTTAGAGGCCTATTTCCTAGTATCATTGTGGTACTCGGAGCTGATACCATTTCTCCAAGGAGGAAGAAAAGTAGGTGAATATATATATTTAATGATTTACCAATCTCATTTGACTTTATATAGAGTTAGGGAAATATGTGAAACATGTAATCATTAAGCGGATACAATTCATCATGTTGTTTCCACAATTTCTCATCCTCTGTATTTTTTCCATAAATGGTTATTTGGAGTGAAGGCAATGTAACATATATGGTAAATAAAAATTAAATTTCATATACTAGTGAATATGGTTTTTCATGTCTAGTATTACATGTGGAATTATAGAGTTCCCCTAAAGCTTAGAAAAGCTTTTCCAGCTATGTTTTCTCTCCTTTATTCACTATATTTTAGAATATTTTTGATAGAGTCTTATTGAATGCCTCTTTGTGTCCATATTTTGCTGCATAATAGTGGAATGAGTTATTATACATTATTTTTTAGTCCATGTATATTTTCTTCAACAATGTAGAAAAAAAATTCATGTTTTCCTCTAAATATTGTGTAACAAAAAACAAACAAAGTGATGATGTGGTCCATTATGAATTTGAGGGTGTTCTTTATCATAACATCTTTTAGTGGTACTACATAAACCCATTTGAAAGGAATCTGAAATTAGTAATGGTGTACTTGAACTTCCTACTTGTGGTTGGGGGATATGGCCCCACAACATCCATTCCCCATGTGAAAATAGACATGGAAATTTTTCTATATATAGAAATAATGTGGGATGATGGATGAAGTTTTCATGAATCTAGAATGAATGGAATTTGGTGGTGAATTCTACATAATCATGTATCATATTTTTTCAATAGTATCCTAGCCTCATAATTTGAAGGGAGATCCTAGTTGAAAGTGATGATCATTATATGAGACTACATGGACACCATCTATGATGTAACGAATCTATCCTTATTATATGAATATGGGGAGGATTCCTTCGAAGAAACACTTATAGTGGGATTAATGATCTATTGGAATACCCAGAAGGGTTATGTTCACCACTCAAAATTGAATCTAATACCTTCCATGCATGATCTGTTGAGAGAGTATCCTTATGGTGATAACATATTTTGGGATCCATCTATCTAGTGGTGGATTCTTGTTCATCACAATCTAGGGTGGTGTTAACGAGGCTGATTGATTCATTATTATTGAAGGTGATTTATGAGAGAATCCTTCAATGAGTGATATTTAATAATTCATATTGTTTATTAGGGTAGGAAATGATTGTGGATTCATTAGGTAATGTGACGGAATGAGAATTCTTGACCAGATAACACAAATCATTGTGTGATGAAAAGGGAAAACATTCATTCGTCCCTTGACATAGATAGTGATAGGGGACCATTCATCCATTTTGAAGTCATATTCACCATCGATATTATTTATCACTAGTTTTGTATCCCATTTGATGATCATGAAGGCTCTCTATAGCTGTACATGAATTTAAAATTTTATAATGAAGGATTGGAATTAGCCTTATTATTTTTGAACCCTTTATATTGAGAGGATGGTTATGTAAAAACTGCTCTTTATAGATAGAAAAACTCAATCCCTAATTCATCCAAATTGAATATTTGGGTTTCCATTATTCTTTCGATAGGACATCAGGAGGCACCATAAAAATATATTTCAAATATCTAGAGTGTTACATGTGCATATAAACACAATTTATCTGGAATCTCAGTGTCCACTAGTGTACATTTCACGATGGGATGAACCAAGAGGAAATCATTCATGTATTTACCATTCAATGAAATTCGTGGTACAAACATAATGAATTTATTATTACATAATGACCTCTCATTAGGAAAATAACCTAGTCCTCATGGGATTTACAATGATGTAACTGTGTAGATCAGTATGAGTGACCATGTGTACTTCATGAGGAAACAAGTAATGCCTCATCTTTTTCACTACAAATATGAGCGCATGGCAGTTATTCTCATCATCTGAGAATCGGGTCTTAGTACATAAAATTGTTTGGATGATGTAGTAGATAATATTTTCACTCATTGCATCATAATTAAATACAAGTACGGATCCCAATGATCATTCCATGTATGCCACATATAGGATGATATCCCTCCCTTCCACTGATGGAATCTGGACCAGTGGGTTTACCAAATACTACATAAGACACACGAGGTCTTGTTGGTAGCCATTTTCCCACTGATAAATTATTATAATATACATTATCTAAGTATATGGGGGATATTTTATGGCTTGTTTATCTAGAAACAATGAATTTTGGTAATATTCCCATAGAGCCTCCACAGTTTTATGATATTTTTATCGGTGAAATTTCTAAAATAGCTCTTTTTTTAGGTAAAACTCGATGACTTGGTGGGATAACACTGATATATGGAACCTCTATAATGATACCCTAATGGTGAATTTTGGCATATTCATCTTTAGGATAGTTGGGATATCTTATCAAAGACTATTTGAAGACCAATGAAGTGATCACATTGCAGTTGGGATTTAACGACTAGGTTGTTGACATAAAATTCAGCTACTCTTCCCAAGACGAGTTAAAATATAAGATGCATGGTTCATTCATAAGTGGTTCATGTGATCTTTAACCCAATTTTCATGACCTAGAGGAAAAAGATCCCATAGGGTGATCTAAATGTAGTGCCTTCCTCGTCATAGGGGCTACCAATATTTAATTGAACCATGAATACCCATCCATACAAGAAAGGCATTGGGAGCGAGCATTGGTAATAATCAATAGTTTTCTGATAAAAAAATATGAAATAATAATTTAGTATATATCAATTATGGTCTCTTAAATCGATAAAGACCCCAATCATCAAATTCTTCATCATGATAGGGATGATGTTGGCGAGCCATATTGGTTATTTTTCATCATAGAAAATGTTGTCTTTGATTAATTCTTAAACATCTACATGTACATTGGTAGAATGAGAGGGGTGTATCCCCATGGATTGATACATGAATTCATGATGGTAATCTAGTAATACAAGTTGGTTCATAGACACATCTACATTTAGTTTGGGTGTTTTTTATAATTAAAATTGAATACATATTAGTATTCGATTTGAAATGAAATTTATATTTATTGATCCTCGGTAGTCATGGATTAAATAATAAATGTACATTGAAGTTATTCATCTATTCAGATATTCACCAACCTAATCTCATCAATGGTGGTGGATATTCCTTCCTTGGATGCAAGAGGGGAGTTCTATAGGTCATCTTTGCCTTCTTCCACATATAAGTCTATGGATGAATTTATAGATGATCTTTGAAATCTAAGGACCTCCCTTTCACCATCATAATGAGAGAGGACCTGAGAAAATACATTACCATCACCTATAACCTATTTATATATATGTAGATTCTAGATATTATTGTTTTATTCCTAGTCACATGGTATTGGGGGGCCCTGTTAATCTAGGTCTGAGTCTATTTCCTTATGTAAATTTATAGATAGAATATAATCACTATTGATAATACTCCTTGAATATATGGGGGTAGTCTCAAGCCAATGGTGGGAGAAACATGCATATCATCACCCACCATTGGTCCCCCACACATTTGGTAGAAACCTACCTTAGGATATGAGGTTTCACAGGCCTTGAATAGGGATCAATCACTTTGTAGTATTTTAACTCTTCAATAAATGGTGTACATAAAACATTAATGGATTGTTGAAGGTACCCATAGGTGGTTGTGGAGTAAGGTAAATCTATGAAGAACATTTTATATGTATTTTTAATGTATAACCATAATCTTGGTGTTAGATGTAAGATCAACAAATTTTTCATTGATATTAATCTTCCCAAGAGTTCATTTCTCATTCTTATCATACACATGAATCGTCATATATTTATGGGTGATATAACCCCTTATCTATATCCCAAATGTTAGTGGGATCAAGCCAGTATAAATTTGATCCTAGATCCCTTTTAAATCATTTCTATTTATATGTAGATGTTATTGAGTCTATTAGAATTATATAGGTGTCATATGTTTTCATTGATTTCCTCTTCCAAATCAGAAATTATGTATAATATAGTGACTTTGAATTCTACTAGAATTTTCTCCAATCAAATAACCTCAGATGTAGTGACCTTTTTCATGAACATTTGTGGACTCTAGAGGTATTCAACAACTTCCTCGCTGAGTTCTTATAACTAATAGAGAAATTCTAATATTGGGAGCTACATTAGGTTAATCTAAACATATTTTATAATGATGTATTTTCTTCAAGTGGTAATCACTTCCCAAGGTTGGTTTTCTATTTATAATTTGGATATTTAGATAAGGAATTTGGGGGAGATGGGTCTGGTGTTTTTTCAGAGTTATAGGGAGAATTTCTTTTATGTGGCATAGGTCGTTCTAGTCTTTCCCATTGTCAAGGATGATCATAATATCCCTAACCTTCAAATCAATCATGTAGGATAACTATGCATGGAGTTCCATTTTAGGTTTTTGTGACCCCTCTATGTTTATTTTTGTCGTTCTGTAAGGTTTATACATGATTTTCAGTTGCATAGATGTCCATGGGGGGATGTGACCAAAATAGATGGTCTAACCACATGGGGGATGTCCCCAATATCCTCAGTTCAGGAGCATGTGGCCTCCAATACCTCAGTTCAATGTAGGGAACTAATAAATAGTTGAATATTCATCATTAGAGAAGGGTTATTAAAATAGTATCACAATGAAATAACAAAATATGAGTTGTTGATGTGATGATGGGTCCATTTGATCTAGAATTCCCCATTCAACGGATGTTGTAGGGGATAATTCATCAAGATTCAGATCATTGTGTTATAGGAGAAGATGACTCATACTCTTCTATTTCTTCCTAGATATGGTGGTCACATCCACCTTCAGGATGTATATCTGTGGTAACCTCCCTTGGTGGTGAAACTATTGTTGGTTTGCATATTTTTTCTCTTCGGGTAGCTTGGCTTTGTCAACTATTTTTTGATCCATCTAGTTGTCAATATTATAACCAATCCTCACTGAAACCTTTCATTAATCACATTTTTCTTCATACTGAGATATGGGTATGCATACCACCTACTCTATGGGTTTTCCAACTCCACATTTCTAGGATCGACCATGCTTCGAAGGATTTATATGAAGGCGAAGAAATATAGGATGTTATAGCCTACCTCATATGGAAATGGTCGTTTTCAAGATGATCAGTGAGGTTTACCTCTTTTTTCTTCCCCTTCTATGGGATCTTTTGAAGGTTATTTTCCATATAATATAGGAAATAACTAGATACATGTTCATTTCAAAAGGAGTATGCTTTATTAATTCATTCCTCAAATCCATTGTGACCATGATTTCACTCCACTTCCAGATAAAGGGATTTTTTTTGTTTCTCCCAGTTGATATATGGAAATAGGTGGTTAGATATCAGGAATGATACTTATATAGGCACTACTGCTTATTTTAGGGTAACAATAAATGTTTCTACCCAACCAATCCATATCCTCTAAGCATATTTCATGATATGAGTGTTGTCTCAGGTTCTCTTATTGGATACATCCAATAGTGTTTTCATTTCATTCATATCACTAAACCCACTTACATCATTCATAGGGATTAGAGGTGTCTAAAACTCATCCAGAAGATCATCATAATATAGTTCCATCAGTTAATCCTATGAGAGAGGGATTTTGAGTGAATTTGTTAAGCCCTTACATCTAGATATGAAGTCAGAAACCCTATCATTCTCACAATGCATGGAGATTTTTGTTTTGATGATAGTCATTTTCCACAACATGGAGCTAAACTAGTAATTGATTTAATAATGATTTACATCGCATATTGTATTGGATCCTACAGGTGTACTATTATACCAAAAAAGGATGACCCTATCATATTGTATACAAAACCACACATCATGATTGCCTCTTATATATCTTATGTTCCCATCACTGGACAACATTAGGATACGAGGCTCATGAGATTCCAATCGGGGTCACTCATATCATCAAATCTATAAAGGGTAGAATTTCCAAAATTGGGAGGATGAAATTATCTTCCACAGACTTGGTATACAACATCCTCTCAGGCTTCACACATGTGTGTTTCCATTTCATGGATTCCTTTTTATTTTCCTGGGACTCAATGATGTTAAGTAGTTCTAGAGGTTCTATTGGATGAGCCACATTCTATCCATAGGGGGCGTGTGGGTCTTGATTAGGTGTCCCCATTTTGAACTCCCTATGATTCTAGATATAACCTAAGACTAAATGATTTCCCTAGATGTGGAGAGGTTGTCACAACAATCGATGGATATCCTGATCATTTTTTACTTACACATTTATTTAGACTCACTGCCTAGATCTAGATCATATCTGACACTGAAATACCAATCATATATGAAGATCAGATCATTGAGGGAGAATATTCCTCTCTATGTGTATATTATCTCCAGATGTAAGGTTTCCACTTATTAGATCTATATTGAGTAGTTTGAGAGTCTATATCTAATTCTCATAATATGAAAACTATTCCTCCATGGAAGGATTTTATATTTTCATGAGAGGATATTGAGATGATTCCATACATTTCCCTTCACCTTTGGAAGTGTCCCACCATAATGGTGGTTGATCAATATTTAGAGGTTCCATGTTTGGAGCCTCCTCTAATTGTGGGTGCATGCAACATTGGCCAGTGCATCCAGATTACCATACCCTTTAGGTACATTTTCTTTTTTATCTCCCTCTACATCTATGTCTTGATACTCAATAGTTGTTTTTTAATGGTGAAGATATTCATAGAGTTGTATCATGAAATGGTAATGTTACCTTCACTTTCAAAAAAATAGGATAATTCTATACAACCGACCTTAGGATATTCCCTTAAACCCTTTTTTATAATGGGTTGTTTTGTATCACTACCTTCTCCATTCATTCATGAATCCTTAGACTATGAATAGTGTCCATAGGGGAGTTTTCTACCATTTTTCTTCAAACAATCCCTAAATTGAAATGGTTCTTCATATAGTGGTTGAGATGTAAACCATCAATATTTACCTCCCAACTTGTAGAATACTAATTCCAATTTTGGTGATAATGATGGTGAAAATTCAACTATCCCTGTTGGATGGGGATTATCCAACTCCAAAATTTTCATTAATTGATCTAGTTGTTAACGATTCAATGAATCTAGGTGAGGATTTAGCAATTCATACAATATAAATTTAAATATAAATTCCCCCAGCCCGATGGGATGGGGGTGATTTGGAACAACCATTTATTTCCTCAGGACCCCTCAGGGGATGATACTCCCAATTATGGTGATTGAGATACAAATTTCCTCAGTCCCATGAGATTTGTTTTGATTTTAGTAGCTTATGATATGTATTAAATCCTATTAGAAATGGATGATCCGAGATGTGGAGGTAGTGGTAGATATTCCCCTATCCTAGTTAGTTGGGTTCTCTACTTGTTGGCTACTATGGTATCTAGTACTATGACCTTTTTGATTTGGTGATGCAGTTATCATATGCGAGTTGTGCATGATAATAGTCAATAATGGGAGTAATTTATTATGGGAAGTGGACTGGTTGGTTGAAAGATCTTACTCTATTTCTGAAATTTAATGCCAATATTTCAAGGGGTCTAGTTAAAATATATATTGGATATCATATCACTCTATTTGTTATGTCTTAGAATCATTTATATAGGGATAATTAATTATAGTTACCAACATGCCCTCGCTTTACCCAATTCAGATATTTCAACAGAGGCTATAACATTGAAGGATTATATATCTGATGGGCTCCACTATTTTAGGGGTGAATTGAAGTATAACTCTCCATATATTTAGAATTATCAAATACCAAGGCAGAACATGGATTTAGAGAACATCTATATAATATTTTTGATTAAATGGTGTTATGTGTGTTGCATATTTGTGCTCTATTTTTTTGTTTTGGGTCTTAAACCATAGAGATAGCTTCCAGATGTAGCAGAAAATAAATTATCATGCTGATTTTAAGTTGAACTTCATATCATGGATATGTGAGGTGTGTAGCTTTTAATTAATGATGATATTCACAATATTTTGGTGTATCTAAGACATACAAACTTTTTCTATCTCAACTAGGATCTCATAGTAATATGTAGAATGAGTACAGAACATGGTGGGGTGGTTTTTTAGATAACACTCTTTATATATCTATATATTCATTCACTTCATAAAACATGAACACTTCCATCCCATCGGACTACCGAATGTTCTTCTTGGGATCACCTTCTAACCAGAGTGCAGTGTAAGTCATGTTGATGAGGAATGAAATATGGTTGGCCATGATATTTAATGAAACACTCTATATAAATGAGTTTGAATTTTGAGAACCACTTTAAAGAAAGGTGCTTGAGAAATGAGAGGATTTCTTTTTTCCTTGGAGATATCACCTTGGGGTGATTGGCCATGATGGGTATCAGGAGTATAGTACGTTAGATCCATCTACATATTATCATGATAATGATGATCATAGTAATGATATTCTTAATCATTGTTTGATGAGTAGGAATACCCTTATGTTTTTCAAAATGTGTCTTGAACAACCTCAGGGATAGTGGAATAAAACAAATAGGGATATGACATGTTTTATGTGTCCTGGAAAGAATATTATGACATGACTTTTGGAATGTTGTTGTGTTATGAGACTACTATATGATAGCTTCTGAAACTTTTTTATAACCGTATGATGTTATAGGGATTTCTGACCAATACTGATAAGCTTATATAATTTTATAATGAGATTCATTATTACTGGTAGAAATATGAGCCTTGATCAGGGTGTGTTCTACTCTCACTTAGTGAGTATTGGTTAGAAAAGGGTTGTGATCCTGATCCTATTCCTTTGGTATTTCCCACAATTATTTCATGACATTGATATGATATTGTACTAAGGAATTTTTTCCCTCAATTGGTGTGCCCCATTTGAATCAGTAATATGACATTAATTGGAATATGAATTCACTACCGGAATATAGTGACCATGCTCTAGAATGGGGGAAGTGAGATGAGCCTCCAATTATATAGACTCAAAATGATATTGGTGTAGTCGTTCATCAATGAATGTTGGAGTATGTCCCTAAATTATATTTTCTAATAGAATATTCCAGGTATATTCACAATTACGAATATGATTCACTTTGGTGGTGTGTTCCACTCTGACTTGATTTTCCCTAGATATTATAGGTATATGAGAATGATCCTAGTCATTTAGTTTATGTCACCAGTCATCTTCAACTGTAGTTTGTGCCTATCTCAAGGCATGTGCCTCTCAAACTTAGTGAGAATTGTCCCAAATGGGGATTCGATCCAAATCCAAGGACATTGAAATATTTCATCATCCTTTTCGATAAGAATGTTCCCCAATACTGAAGCATGTGCTTCTCTCACTTGGTGTGACCTAATTTGAATCAAAATATGATAATGATTTGGTGCTACAACATTTATCATAATATTCCAGTAATCCTTCTGCACAAGAGAAATAGTTTACCCTTTCTCTTCAGAAATCACTTGTTCATATTGACCAATGTGTAGAGATACATTGGCTATATGTATAATAATATGCACCAATCCATGTATCTATACTAGATTCAGAATATAAAAGTAGAGTTATTCATCTACTACTAAGATATAGTGGAATTTTAGTAAAGTGTGTGTATGGATATAGACCTACAGATTTTCTAACTCCACTATATATTAGAAGATATCTTATATTTAATTGGAAATATGATCCCACTTCTATCAATATTGTACCAGAAGAATATTTTGATTGGATTCAGGAATTGGTGTAGGGATACCCCCCCCCCCAATTCCCACTATAGGAATATACAAGGAGACATATTATAATTGAGAAGCGAATTGATCCTTCTCATGGGATATCTCCTAAATATGCCAATGGTTTTTTTAATTATATTTGGGGATATGAGATCAATACTAGATATATAAATCATTATGCGCCCAATGTGTTATCCATATTAGAGTTAATTAGGTGAAAGAGGTGGATGGGTGTCGAGTGGCCCCCATAGCTTGTGGTCGAATGGTACTGGAGGCATGGATCTAGAGATGACATTTTACTGGATCCCACCTAAGAATACTTTAAAGTAGAATGTATTTTTAGTTTACTCTATGGTCAACCTTTATCAGATACTCTAGGTGGTGATATTTATGATTCAGTGATAAGCTACCAAATTGATTCATTATGACAATGAGGGCCACCAGCCTTACGACGTCTTTCTTTGGAAGTTTTTGGGTCATTAGTTTTAGCACTTGGTGGCCCTAAAAGGAAGACTCAAGGGTTGGGATATTACCATGCCGATGTCAGTCTAGGATAATTATATTCTCCACCCGATGATAATGATTTCGGTTGGGTGGGGTATTATGAGGCCCACAATGGTTACTTTTGTAGATGATTTTCTATAACGGTAACTGGATGAAGATATTTTAAATCTGTTTGATTGCTTTAAAAAGTATTATATGAATTTGTGAAGAAAACACTGAACATAATCATCAATCATTACCTCATTGTAGGTGTTATATCATCTCAATAGTATATACATTGGTATCATAATAGATCTTTTATTCCTGATCCATCCATTTTGTTCATATGGACATGTCAAAGTGGGGATGGACATATTTCATAAGAACCCCAGTTACAGATGATAAACCTAATGATTCATGTTAGGTTTTATATACTCATTTAGGTTATGAAAAAAAATATTCATTGACATATGGTAAATTGATCACCTGTTTATTTGAGATATTCAAATTCATTTCAACATTTTTTATCAAAAAAAATTAGGAATGGTCTATCACCTATTTTTTAGTCATGAGGGGTATAACGTGCTTCATAACACATTATTTTGGGTTTACCATGATTCTATATAATAGATACTCCCAATGGCTCCCACATCCATATCTTATTATGGACCATCTTTTCAAAGGAATGTGGCCCTTTGGGGTTTCAAACCCAATGATTCTTATTAACTCATATTGGTCAATGGGATGGTAGGATAAGATCATCACACCATTTTGAGGGGAAACTATTTCAAACATTGGGACTCTTATAGATTTATGATATGTTCATGAAACTCTTCCTAATACAGACAGAGAACCAGTTACCCTAACATGGTGACCATAAGATAAATCACTTTTATGTATGTAGCTGATTATTTGTAGTTAGTTTATCAGTATGTATTCAAGGATCAATATTCATTTCCCTAGATGGGTATCCATGTATATGTTGAAGTAAAATTACCGATAAAATAGGAATATTCTTCCATGTAGGTATGAGGTATATATTATGATGATGTGATTTAGAATTTATGGGGTATCCATCATATCATGAATATAGTATGAATAAACACATATGTAGTACATTAAAACTATGCAGTTTAACAGTATGTGGAAGGTAAATATGTATAAGGGAACTTCAGAATTGGGTATATTCGATCAAGCATCAAGGATGTGTCCAACATATCCTATTTATGGTTGGAATTATATTCATCATAGTTCGGTCACTCACTTGGGATGTGTACCAATGTGTTTTCCCTTATACGGGGGAAGTCGTATCATGCCACCCACCTTGTTTACACAGAGAGGGTTCCATTCATAGGTTAAATATATAGAGACTAAGAATTAGGATGCTTTCTTATATATCATGGTTGCTCGAGGAATCAAATTTCTCATAGGTCAGTTGAATCCTCAATCTTCTAATGTATTAAGATAAATGATTATCCCATTGAAATTATTAGGTCTCAATGGTTAAAATTATAGAGGTTTTTTGGGAGTTACGTAGAAGTGGATTATTAAATGAGCTCATAATTAGGAAGGTATCTTGCATATATTGGTTGTTATCAAATAGGAGTTCTCATCATTTTATTGATTGAGACATAATGAATGAGGTTTCCATATGATAATGATATTATCATTTCTACTCCCATAGTCCATGTAAAATATTATAAATGATAGAAAAAAAGGGAAACAAGTAATCAATATCATCACTTATAGATCAGGGATGACATGCCATGACAACCCACTAAGCAGGGAGCTTGGGATATAATACAGAATCCTACTTTTCCAAATTATTGATTGAATTTGAGTTCTCACAGTTCAATTAGATCTTATCTTTCAAAGTAATGTTGTAAAATGTTAATTATAAGATCATTGAAACTCTATAATCCAACATAATATATGATTAATGTGAGAAATATGGGATATAGAGTGATCACTATAATTACATATTGATGTAGGAATTACATGTCTAGACAAACATTTCATTATGAATACCATGCAATATGAATGATTCCAATATATCATAATTATTGTATTAATAATAGTTCTCATGGTTCATATGGATTAGGGCCTACATGTGAGGCTTCCATATAAGTGTTGGTAGTGGACACAATTATCATTTCCTAAGATGCATTCTTGACCTAGCCTAGTTGTATGTCCTGACCTTCCTGATTATCTTCTTCACATTTCTTGATTGTCTAGCTGACATGTTGAAGGATATCTTGGACAATCCAAGTCATATTGTGGACACACCCAAAGTTGATCCCCTAATCTAGTTGACTTGTCCAAGGTACAACATATAATCTGAATAGAATTTATGGATGCTATCACATGACCATGACTGAATTGTTATAAATTCATCGCAATATGTGGTCAACATATTCTAGAGGTCATCATATGATCACAACTAACATTTTGGGATGGCATCAAAAAATCCATCTAACATGCCCTTGTGTCATCGTGAATGATTTAGGGCATTCATGGAGGGTGTGGAAAGAGTTAGTTTGGTATGTCTAGATAGTATTTCATTTCCTGTCAGGATTTTCCAGAGGATGCGATATGACCTGAATAGAATATCTATTCTTCATCACAAAATTATGGATGACTTTCCTAGATGACATTGTGAAATCCAATTGACATTTTATGGTGTCATCTCGAGACACATATGATATGAACTAGTTCAACTATATGATATCAGAACATCTATAAATAATATCAAATTGTCAGTATGGTGAGTCAAAAGGGTTCAGTGATACAAGGGTGGCTTGCATGGTGGTTCCATGTGACCTGCTTTGACATGTCCAAAGGACTTCACATGATCCAAATAGTATACCAAAGGAGCGTCACAGGATGTGCGGAATAAGTCCTGGTGTTATTACAAGACCTGGGTGGTTCATGGAAGTTCATGATTACCACCGTATATGTTCTCCACATATGTATCCCATATTTTAGTCCATATTACAACATTTTATTTCATAATCTCCTTATATTTTTCAGAGTCATCTTGTTTATGTCATTCATGATTATGAAGATATGGGGGATATCCCTCAAATAAACCAAAAAAAGTCCTTCGTTTGATTTATGAGTGATTAGGTGAAGTTAATTTTCATTCTATATGACCTCTTAGGTTGTTCCACGGAAATTACAAGATGTAAAACCATTATGACCATGTGGTTTCATAGTTAGAGAAATCTACTCTGTTTTTGGGAAAGCAACTATGAGGATCTGAGGATGAATTCTTTTTCATGATAGGTAGGGGGACTTACATGCATCCCCACCCAAATTATACCCCACTTTGCATGCTTTGAATTGCATATATACATGCCAGAGTCAGTTAAGGTACATGGGTTCACTCATCTTAAAAAGATCTCACTAGAGGTGTCACATGATTTTCAACTACTGAGAGTACATCCTATTAACCCAAAATTTATTATATTATATCCATTTAATGGGGTCATTACTTTTCATTTCAGAATTCCAAGGGGATATTTTTAGATCGGGATGCATGGTCTAGAGGCCTTCAAGATATAATGGTGCTATTGAAAGGATTTGGTGTGATTTTAAGTGACAGATATAGGGTATTTTGTGATACTCTGTTGGATTTCTTGGGGGCCTTCATGAAATAAAGATTGTCATTCCACAGGGTCTTTCGAGATCGTATGGGATTATTGAGGTTAATTTTTATAGACAAATGGCGATCAAGTGAGTCACATGAATATATTATCATATGATTTATTTATCAACCTCTCACATGAATATCCCTTCATTTCCCTTTTGTTTTCTTTTTTATTTTACATGTCTGTAGGATATATTTATTTTCATATGTTTGGTTGAAGATAATGATTGTCCCCATTAGTTTTTCATCACATTATAGAAAAATGGTTCTATAAAAATGCTCAAGAATCTCATGAAAAAACCTAATGATTTCATTATAGTGGTGAATGGGGATTTCTAAACTACCAGAACATGTACAGATCCCTTCATGTGATGAGGATGACATGCCAATGGGCTCTCACATAGTAAGGTGGACATGTTTCCATGGCATGATGGTGTGTTATGAACCACATAGGAATGACATGTGATATTTATAAATGCATGAGAATATATCCTTTTACCTTTTATTTCCTTATTTCTTTTACATAGGCATTGGGATCTCACTTGCATTCATGTGTATTGTCGAAGTACATCACTATCACTATTAGTGATGCACTGTATAAAAAACTAAGGGTCATATGGTAATACTAGATCATTTCCTAAAGTAAACCATCATATTTGTATTTTCGTTCTAGAGGGGGAGGAAAAGTCCACTTTGACATGTATGAATCCCAATCATGTGATGAGGGTGACATTCCAAATGGCTCTTGGGTGGTAAGGATGGTATGTATCCAAGGGATTAATATCAATCATGAACTACATAAGTGAATCATATATATATATATATTAAAAACACAATTAAACCCCCCCCCCCCATTTGGATATTTGTATCCTCATTTTAAAAAGGGGGTTTTATTGTATTTTAGACATCCATTGTCTGATAAGTCGCTTGAAATGGGGGCTCCATTGGCAACTACTACATGATCAGTGAACATCTAGGATGCCTTTAAAATAATATAAGGAGTTATAAAATGTTCTTATCATGATCTTACATAGGGAATTAATGTGTATGGATCCTTTTCCCAACCTTATAAAATTCTTGTCATATCCTATCTCTTATAGGATTTCCCGATCCATGTGTACTTTCCACCTTCATCTTCATTTTGTTTTGGGGTAAAACAATAATGAGATAACATGATCCCAGTGTATTGGATACCTACTTTATATTTTTATTATTGGGTAAAATAATACCTATATTCAGATATTTCTTCCATTTTTAAATTATCAACGCTCATTTGGAAGGCATCAAAAAGCATATAAAAAGGGATATCCTAATATAGATTCTGTGAATGGGGGTAACGATACAATTTATATTAACATTTATCCCCTTTTGCCTCTCTAAAACACTTCAATAATTTATTTTTCATTAATGTGTATATGGAGGGAGTTTACAATGGAGGAATCATCTATGTATTTAATTGGGATCAACATATTTTTAACATGAATTTGATATGGTTTATGAATATAATTATGTTAGTCTCTTGAAAAAGGGTCCCTATTTACATGTTATTGGTTTTAAATGTTTTATTTGAGAAAATAATGTGATATACACATAAAAAAGATTAATTTTATATTATTAAAAAATAAAAATTAAAAGGTAATAATTATATAGGTTTTCACATTACTATTGAGTTTCGTAATTTAAGACCATTACCGATTTTTTTTATTTTCTAAACATATGTTTTTAAATTATATTACACATTTTTTAAGGATGTGTATAAATTTTGATAAATATATACTTTAAAATAAAAATTTTATATTGATTAATTAAATAATTTTATTATAACGAACTTTTTTTTGTGAGAATATTAAATCTTTTGTGAAAATTTCCACTTTGAATGAATTTATACAATTTCCCTAAAACTATAAACCTGGACTGTCATTGGGAATTTATGTTATCCAATATTTTAGTTTTAGATTATTTATTTTGGATGGATTAAATTATTTCACATCTATTGTTACCTTATAATGAAATTTAATGCATATTTTTTTAGCAACTAATATGGGTGAATGTGTTCAGGGATATAATATAGTCCTTTTCCTAAACTACCCTAGAGTGTCCAATTAGGTAAATACATCACCTAGGACATTTGGAATAGAATAATATTGTTCCACTCATCTAAAAAACTTTTACAGTCTCAATATGGAACCACATATAATGGATATCAGAGAGAGTAACCTTAGGGTGCCACCTCTCATTCTATCTATAAAATTCATAAAGGCATATTTTCCTATGTAACTCACCATTGGACATTTGTATCCAAAAATAAATTTATGACAATGGGGATATCTCATTCCCCTAGGTATCATAATTGTGATAATATATTATCCTAAATAACAACTCTAACACTATGAATCCTAAATCTTCTCACTATTAAGTCTCATACACATAGGCCTCATCCATGAGTATTCTACAAGGTGTATTCCAAAACAATGTCTTCATTAATAATATCATCCATATTCCCTATCTATGAGAAATATATATAATGGTCCTATAACATTGTATAATCCACAATAGTCTAGGGTTCTTATCTAGTTTAATTACCAAAGCCTTGTCATTGGGTGATATAACCCATGACTTCAATCTTCATTCCTTATATAGGTACAAATAGATAATTTGAGGTTTTTTATATAAAAACACATATTCTGTTTACTACGCAACCATATCATCTAATGTTTATCTACCTATAAAAATGATAAACTATAAATTTATTCTCATGAGTAAGTCCTATATAAAACTAATATTAAGACCCTTTCAACTAATAATGTTCTCCAAATGACATTAAAAAATATATAGTGGGGCATCTTTATATGATCATAAATATTATGATATTTCAGTCCTAGATGAATGTAAGGAAAATGTACATCATGAGTCCAAGATTCATAAAACTAAAAGGCCCACACTTTTTCCCATATAAATAAAATTAAAATGATTTTTTATCATGAAAAAGAACCATAAAACACAAATAAAAACCTTATAATATGTAAAAAAATTATTCTATGTACTATTAAGTGGAACCATGCTATTTGGGTATTTATTTACCTAACAGTTATATATATAAAACCCCTATCATGGTCCAGGTACTATGTCAACAAAACCATTAACCATCTTATATATATATTAATCCCCAAATTAATAGTTGTGTGGCTTTAAAACATAGTGTTACCAACATGTTTGTAGATGATGTAGAACCTATTAGACATACATATGACCACATAAATTCCTAGAATTAATGAATCTCTCTCTTGAAAGATTTTCCTGGTATTATTTCTTATAATAATTTCATGAAAATTTATTAAATATAAAATTGAGTCCATGAATATATTATTATACCCTAATGCGATAAGAGGACTTACCATACACACAATAAAAACACACAATTCAACTCATCATTTTCTACCCCAAATAATATACATCCATTGGAAATTAGTTCTGTTTTCATTACATGTGAACGATATTAACTAGGTAGTGATTTTTCTTGTGATGTTACACTGCTGGGTTCCATTTATATGGTATTATTATTGAAATATATGTTAAATATAAACGGATTCATCAATTAATAAACAATCCAATATCCAATTTATACTCTAAGATATAGGAAATATAAAATTTAATAGGGATTCCAAACATATATAATTGGTAATACCCCAAAAAAGCACATTGGTTGCAATGATATTTGTGGATCCATTTTATCATAAGACACTATTACAAAACCGAATCCTCTAGATCTATGTAGTCAAACCCTATCAATTGAATAATTTTTCATTATCTCTATGAAAAAAAATTTGTATTATAGTAAGAAACACTTTGATATAAATAATGATAAGTAATTTTATTAATGAAATAATTTTGGTAAACAACATCCCCTTGACTCCACAAAAATTTCTTTAATGAGTTACTCCCCAGGGGAACATATCACATCTCTCTATTATCATAGAAAGGTGGATGAGGACATTATATTCATCCATAACACTATTTTGTAGATTCCCTATAGGGTTCTCATCATTGACCCTAATTTATATAATTTTAAGGCCCCAACAAATTTGGATTACGATGAGGAGTCTACTTTGTAGATTTTTCAATCCATAATCCAAAATTGGAGACCAATAATATTGATCCCTATGTGAAATAAATCACTGATATAAATTTTTTTTTTCAAAAAGGTTTTCCCATCAATACTAATCAATCCTTTCTATATATAATAATGTCAACTGAGGACAAACCTTAGTGGATTCATAAAATGAAGATTATTTTACAGATTGTGTTTCCAAAATTAGGGAAAAAATTACAAGATTAATTTCTATACCAAATTCCAAATTAAGATAGGATACCTAATGATAATATAATTTTAAAATACCCTAGTAGGTCCCTTCTATTACATACTGTAATATATCAAATTCAAATCAGCATACACTGACTATGGATCGAGGATCATACTAAGTCACTCAAGTAAATAATGATCAATTTTTGAATATTAATTCTCTGATTATTTTATTTAAAACATTTCAATAGTTTTATAAAAACATTCATGTAGAGGACCCCACCCCCCTCACCAATAGTGTTTTAAAAGAAAACTACAGAGGCCCACTAAAATTTATTCTCTATGGAGGACCTCCTCATGGAACCATAAAAAATTAAATTGGATGGAATGCCTATATTATCCATCATAAATACCATCCTCATGATATTTATCATAAAACCAATATATTTCTACCTTAATGTAGTAAATAATATCTCATTATCAATTGAGTTCCACTCCTTTGTCATGTAAAATGTGAAAACTATGATGGAAATCTATATAATTATTACTACATAGTTTCTCTATATAGAAACATGGGGATAAACCACAATGGTCCTACTCAAGATTTCAATTTTTATGTTACTATATAAAATATAGAGATTAGCTAAAAATAATATATATCCCTTCCCAACTGTTCAAAAATCAAGAAGTTTTAGGTACCTCCCCATTAGAAGTAGCATAATTAAATTGGTTTTCCTCTATATGTATTATGTTTAAGGGATTCTCCCTGTAGAAAATAATTCATCCAAAATGGAGGTCCATTATATAATGGAGAATCTGAAATTAATCATGGAATTAATCCTCATGGTGACCATTATTTTAGACCAACTCACAAAGGAATATATTATGGGAAAGATGTTCATGCCTATGAAAATATCACTTTTATGAGTCTTCTATATCAATATATACTCAATAAACATAGTAAAAAAACATTGGTATCCAAATCATAGAACAATGGTGCCTCATCCTTATCAATGGGAAATATTTAGTAAATGTTATTTTATATGGCTCCCCAAAACCATTAACACTTGGATGTTACCAATTACATTATAAATGATCCCACTTATCATGATATTTTTTTCAAATATCTCTAATTATTATATTATATTAAATAACAACATATTGTTTATGGAAACAACAATATTTTTATATGGAATGAATTAGCTAAATAAAGAATACCAATCATGTAATTTCTCATGGAAACACCATAGTGTGACATTCATAATGAACTAAAATGTTAATTAATGCATATCCATTATCAAAAAATAATGGAAATACTGTATCTTATTATAGAATCCCCAGTTTCATGTGCATAACCCATTAGTCATATATTTTGTGTATAAATAATTTTAGGGTTTTTTGGTTCAAATGGTGTTTTTCTTGTAGTGGTGTATTTTTTTGTAGGTTTACTATTTATTTTTAGTTATTATAAACCATTCACCATATATTTGAAATTGTGTAAGGGATTATAGTGAGAACTTGTATGGTGCATAGTTAGATAATTCTCAAGAAAAAACATGAAAGTTCCGGTTTCTAACGCTTTTTCGGGGTGTGCTGGTCCGTCTCATTTGGCAGGATGATAATGATGTCTGTTACCCAGAATTCTCTCTATCCAAAGGTATGAGGAATCTGTTCCTTGCTCTGGGTCGTTTGCTCTGAGATCGAAATGTGATGATGGGATGTTGTTTCTTCCTTCCTTGTATTCATCCTCAGAACCCATAAACAATTCCAGGTCTCCCTTATAGATTTAAGATGTTGTTCTGGAAACTCTTCCTTGTGTCATATCATCATGGACACTAGTTAATTACACTGCTTCTTTTATGACATTCCAGGGGGTCTGTCCTTGGAAGCAACCTTCGGTCAAGGTAGTAATCACATTAGGCATCACTGGTGTGTTTGGACGTTGGGACACTGGTGTGTATGGGTTTCTTCCACTTATTATAGGTCTTCTTGAGGGCATGGAAACCCGAGGAATATTGAATTTAATGTGAGAAATTATATTCCATAGGCATGTTTTTTAGTTTTTCCTCAGCTTCCAATTTTTAGCACAGGGTATTCCGCATGTTTAACGTCTACTAGAGATGAATCAGACAGATCGGAACACTTACAAAAGTGGATCAGATAGGTGTTACCCCTGGAGCGAACACTGATGTTGGGACCAACATCAGGTTGACATCCCGATTACTATTGAGGAGAATGGGGAATGAGATGGCATGATTTCATCAGGATGTAGAGGCTTGGAAAAGAATTAGGATTTATGATGGAGCGATTGAATGAAGTTTATGGTGAATGAGAAGGAACTGTCATGAGGATGACAATGGTTTTGGGAATCAGCCTTGAAGAGGCATCCCAAGTATCCCCATTGCAGGGAATCAAAGTCCATGTAGTTCATCTGATGACGGATTACCGCCAATTGGGGTTTTCAATGACTTACCACTGGATTGGGTCACAATGGCTTACCACTGGATAAGAATGTCAATGGCTTACTGCTGAATAGGGTCACAATGGTTTACCACGGTATGGGGTTGCAACAGCTTACTGTTGGATAAGAATTTCAATGGATTACCACTGAATAGGGTCACAATGGCTTACCACTAGATGCGGTTCAACCAACGTGAAAGTGGTCGGGATGACCACTGGAGGTGGGATTCAACCTCAGGGAGGCTTCCTACATACCCTACCATGGCAAGGATCAAAGACCACATATTTCATGGAGGCTTCTAGTGTGCAATGGCCTACCACTGACTGGGGAAACAATGGATCTTCCCTGATGGGGGTCCATTGTTTAACGTCATGAAGGATGGGGGTGAAATAACATGAAGGCAGACGGAGTGACCGATTTTTGGGCTTGAACCTCTGGGAGGCTTCCTAGATACCTTAACTTGGCAAGGATCAAAGACCACATAGTTCAGGTGGTGTGGGGCTTACACTCTAGGCTGCCCACTGTGTTGGTGAACCAACGTGAAGGAGGTCGGAGAGACCAATGGGTGGTGGGATTGAACCACTTGGAGGATTCCTACATACCATGCCTTAGAAAGGATTAAAGACCATGTAGTTCATAGGGGTAAGAGAACCGATGTGAAGGAGGACCTGAGGTCCAATGGGTGGTAGGCTTGAACCTCGTGGAGGCTTCCAACATAACCTACCATAACAAGGATCAAAGACCATGTAGTTCAGGTGGGATGGGGAATACACTATAGGCTACCCAAGGTGTTGGTTAACCGACGTGAAGGAGGTTAGAATGGCCAATTGGTGGTCGGCATGAACACAATGGAGGCTTCCTACGTACCTTGACTTAGTAAGGATCAAAGACCACGTAGTTTAGGATATGGTGGTTGGGCTTACACTCTAGGATTACCAGAGAATATTTCATGGTTGATTCTTACTCTAAGCCCATGTGAGTCATGATTGGTGTGAGAAACACATGAATGAAATGACCTGGTGATCATGTCGCGAAAGGTGAATCCATGAGAGGTGAAGTGAAGCTTACATGTGATCACAACCCAAAGATGAAACAGGGGCTTATGTGTGGTTAGCAGACCGAAGTGGTTGGGACTTACTCCAGGATGGAGGCCTGATCGTGAAAAAGCTCAGCAGGATATGGATTCAGTATGGAAGATAGGAGGAGCATCGTTCCCCATCAAGCCCTTTTCTAGCTTTGGGAACTGGAAAATAGAGGAGCATTTGTGCTACCTCCTGTAGGAAAGGCAAAGGGATTACACAAAGGTTGTTTCCTTCTCCCTGTGTAGGATTCATGAGAGGTTTTATAGTTTAACATCTTGTGATGTGGACGATGATTCTTGGATGTCTAACATCTTGCAGCTTGGATGAGGTGGGCTCACTCCACACCACGAGGACATACATAACTGTTACCCTCTGCACCTTGGTGAAGGGAAGGGACATGCAAATCCATGGATAGGGGTGTCATGGAGCGAACCATTGAGGGGTCCACGTTATCATGGCTATGCGATGAAGAAATATCCATTAGCGTGCCTGGGAAAAGAAGCATGATGTGAAGTAATGCAATGAGCAGTGTCATCCAAAGTACTTTAAATTACTTCGTGCGACCCTAGGAGGTTGCACAGGGGTGGGAGTTGCAGTGAAAAGGGGCTTATGAGTAGATTCCTCATAGATCTCTAGTTCTCCATGCATGGGAAGGGCTTCGTGAAGGTGCGAGCTTCTCAAAGTGAAGTGTCCTAGCCCAGGCATAGGGAATAGGGGCATACAAGAGGTGATTCGCGATGTGGAAGGGAATTCACAATGGAATTCCCTACAAAGCATGGGTGCCTCGCAAAGCAAGGTCCTGTGATGAAATGTGCTTGGTGAGGCACAATGACTCAGCCATATAATTTGAGTCACATGTGAATGGGGTGTTCTTTGTGAAGTAAAAAACGTTCTGTGATGACCTAAGTCCCCATGAGGATCTCATTCCCTCACGAAGGCTCGTGTGCTTAACAAAAGGCATCCCACTCTAATGTGGGGGTAAGAAAAGGAAAAGGGGAGGCACATAGTGGAGAAAAAGTACCTGGAGAAGATAATGGTTAGAATAGTAGAAAGTGATCCGTGATTTGAGAGCTGTGGAGAGGAAAGGTCAGATGATCTATATTTTGGTCCTAGGAGGAATCTAGTATTTATAGGCAAGAGGTGCGGCGAAGTAGAGCTCACTTGGTATGAAGCTGGATTCCACTCTATGGCAGGCTCATGAATGTCAATGGGTCTCAAAGAGCATCCTGGATCCTGGCATCATGGTGGGCCCATGAGCGTCAAAGGGGCTTCCAGAGCATCCCGCCTCCTGGCTTCACAGCGGGCTCATTAAATTCCAAGGGGCTCACAGAGAGTCCCACCTCCTGGCTTCGCGGAAGTATCATGAACATCAAAGGGGCTCGTGGAACTTTCTGCCTCCTCGCTTTGCGGCGGGCTCATGGGGATATGTCACTCCGCGAAAGGTCTTCATGAGGTAGCTTTATGGACAATTTTATTATCTTTCTCCCTTATGATTTTTTGGATCCAATAAATGCACCCTTCCAACCCTATATTCGGAGCCAAAGAGAAATAAAGGGTCAAAGTCTAAGGGTCAATTTCAAAAATTCATCAGCCGTTCGAGATCTGGCTGATGAAGGAGGACTTATACTGGAGTCTTTTGGAGGACATCCAGTTGCAGAAGTGGGGATTTAGTGTCATCACCAAACCACAACTGATAGTCAGGATGGCAGCCTTCATCACAACTCTCATCTGTGGTAGGATCATTCCAGTGATGGGTACACCAACATGGGAGTGTGTCCAAGAACATTTATTATGGCGTCCGTGTTGGCAACCGAAGGGCTGGTCAACCTCAAGATCTCAATGCTTTCCAAGATATATAAGATGTTGCGGCACATCAGCAAAGGGAAGAGGTCACAGAGAATATGTGGGCCATTCAACCTCTTATATGGGTGGATAGAAGCACCTGTCCAGGGGTATATGAATACCTAAACCCCATTTCCCCACTAGAATTGAACTTCCACACATCAATCCTGAACAATCACGGGAGCGTTCCATCAAAGCTAACCACACCGTCGGTTCTAAACCAAGAGTGGAAGGTGGAGGAGTTCTATTTACAACCATTTCCACTGTCGATGGGGGTATCCAATGAGTATTGATGTAGAACGAAGGAGCACCATGCCTATATTCTAGTCTTTTGAGGTGGAGTTTCACCGGAAAGGGTGGATCGCGAGCCACTCTGCGAGCCATACACCCCACACTGATATTCTCGGCAATTCCAGTGCATGCAGCGACTAACCCCCAGGTCTATCTGGGGGTGCGCTACGAGTAACACCCATGTTTGATGAGGCATATGTGGCTTATGTTCACACAATAAGATAGGATAATTCATAACCAGCTGCCCCCGCTTACTACTTTCATCAGGTTAGTGAAGGAATATGCCCAGAGTTGGAAGGCGACCTACTAGGGGGAAAGGCTGAAGAAACCAACCATTCAAGGTGATGATGGCATGCCTCCCAAACCTCGGGGACGAGGTCAGAAGGCATTAGGGGTATCACGTTATGGTGGGCCTGCCATAGCGGCGAGGCCTGCACTAGATGCGGGAGAGGCATCAGTGGAAACAGACCCAGTGGTCCCAAAAGAGAAGAGTTATACTGAGGGGAGTCCACCTAGAGGGTTCCGTAGAATATCCACTCAGGCTCCAGGGAAGCGGTTTCACCACATTGATATGCCATGGAATGGTTTTTTCCCAGAGGCATGGGACATCTGGGAAGTAAACCTAAAATTCCTCAACCCATCATAGATGTGAACCATTTTGAAATTTATTTTCCAAGGATAGGCCATATAAGGGATGGCATAGCGGTATCCAAGGTGGAGGCAGAGCAATACCTAATAGAGCTGGAGGAATTTGTGCACTATCAGGGTACCCCTAAACTGATTACGCATCAGGCCAAGGTGTTGCTCGATCGCACCACTCCCCCACAGTTGTTGGCTATAGATTCAAGGGAACGGTTCCCTCTATTGGATGAATCTGATGAATCCTCCAAGGGAGAGATGGCCGAGAGAGGTAGCCCATTGGAGGATAGTGATGTCAGGGATTAAGACTCAGATCTTGAAGAGTTCACCAAGGCCCTTGAGGTAATGATTCCACTCCCCTTCTTCAGGGCCCACATTCAGGTCATTCAGGACTCCTTTATATAATCTAAATTTTGTAGTAGGGCCTTGTTCACAAAGCTCATTCCCTCCCTTCAAGTGATGTAGATGTGGGACCTTCGGGGTCCATGCCTACTTTTGAGGAGATCCGCATGTCTGGATGGGCCGGAATACATGAAGTGGCTCCCGAATGATATCAACCCAAGAACGAGACAAAGAATTTGATCTCTATAAGTCTCCTCTACCAAATTAATTATTTTCATCCATCAACCATGTTAATTGAGGTGCATGCTCTCTTTTTTGAATGCAGTGTCCTCCAAATGGCATGGTTTGGCTGGGCGAGGTCATTCAATATCCCTATAAGTGACTTTCCTTGGGGAATGTCAGTGACTGTGGAGGTGGAGGTCTAGATTGATAGAATAGTTATAATCCCAATCACTAGTGGGACAGTTAGGGAGGATAAGGCAAAGATCATTGAGGTGGGGTCTAACAATGTGGATCGATCGGATAGCTCAACACCTGCCATGACTGATCCAACACTGGATGCAGATCAGGCTGATGAGTTCCAGGGGTCATTCTCTGAATATGAGCCTACCAACCGCACTGACTGGGACGAGACGACCTCTGATGAAGAGGAAAACAAAATAGTCTACTGCTTATCATGGAAGTGGATCAATATCTTTATTTATGAAACCCCCAAGAAGTATGGAAGGATGATATGGACATACTTATTTCGCAACTAAGTGAACTGTGTGTTGGGGGAGTGGATGCCCAACATCCTCACATGTTCATATGAGATCTTATGACTTTCAAGATTCAAGAGCATGAACCTGGCATCAGTGTGGGTTGTAAGTGGAGGAAAGAAGTGTACATTAAGAGGCTCCAGGAGGCTAAAGATGAGGTCTAGCAGTTGCAGAATTAGGTGGATGAGCACTCCGCCTCCCTCAGCATGCAATCAGAGCTAATATTGCCATTGAAGGCCCAACTGGTAGAGACTGAAGAGGGAATGAAGTGATCCTCTGACAAAATGATCTTCATCTGGACTAGCGTGGAGCGGGCCCAGATTGCAGCTGATGAATTACGCCCCATCGCTGCCGAGGAAGAGATGGAACTGAATAGGCTACAACAAATTTTGGATGCCACCATCCAGATGGTGGTGGAGCTACAATGCTCTTTTGATGAGGTCAGCCCATCCATAGGAGGGGTCATGTAAGAACCCAGACCTTCTTTTCTTGTATTTGTTTTCTTTTTTCTGGATTTTTTGAGAAAAGTGGAGTTTCCATAAATTTTTCATGTACATGTCGTGTACTTTGTTGCTACAGGGGTCTATGTTCTGGCCGTGTATGGGCCACACACACGGTCACGGTGTGTAATTTTTTTTCATTAAATGCATCGGGGTCACGTCTAACCCCCAGAAGCGTCTTCTTCTAGGTTCTATTCAGTCGAGAGAAACTATACAGTGCCAAAACTTCTCTGAGACCCTGAGTCTCTATCTATTCTCTGAATCGACCGTCATCAATTGCGTCAGAACCGTAGCAGTAACCACTTCCTTCTTCTAGAGCATCGTTTTTCAATTCCTCCTCTTTTCCATGTTACTGTGGGATAAATGTTTTAGACGTTTTTTTAGATATTCGACGTTCTAAGGAGATTCAATCCTCTTGGTTCAACTATATCGATATCCTAACCCTGAGGTAGGTGGTTTGGGCCTTTTCATTAGAAGTCGTTTAGTATTATGGGAAAATTCCACCAATACCCTTAAATGGGGTAATGCATGTTTACCGTTTTAACCATGTTGTTTTTCTTCCATGATTGTATGCCTGTTTAGAGGTTAATTAGATATGAATTGGGTTTATTACTATACCAAGGATGTTCTGCTCATGCTTTGTTCTCTTTATGATTGTTTGGTCTTGTTTAGCCTATTGGCCATTTACCTGTTTTCCATGCCTTGTGGTGGTAGGATGGATTGTTGTTTTTCTAACATGCTTGAGAGGTTGTAGACTAGTTATCATTGTAGTTATGTAGGTGTACTTTGGCATTATATTATTATTATTCATTTACTTACATGGGGTTGTGAGAACCTGGTGTTATAGACTAAAAGAGGATAGACTGAGTGAGCTTCCTCAGAGAGTCTTTGAATATTATAGACTATATGGGGATAGACTAAGTGAGCTTCCTCGTTGAGTCTTTGAGCTTTATAGACTATAAGGGGATAAATAGAGTGAGCTTCCTCAGAGAGTCTTTGTTTTACTTGAGTTACCTTGAACCACTCCAGGCTATAAGAGGAATTGACTGGGTGAGTTTCCTTAGAGAGTTTGTGAACGACCTGGGGCTATAAGAGGAATTTACCAAGTGAGCTTCCTCAGAGAGACTCTTGATCTTGGGGATATAAGGGGAATTGACCTTTTGTGATTGTTTAGAGAGTCCCTGAATACCTTAGACAATTAGGGGAATTAACTGGGTGAGCTTCCCCAGAGAGTCATATTGTTTTCTTATAACCAAACAAGAGGGGTTAGGCTGAGTGTACTACTCAGAGGGTTGTTGGTACTTATTTGGTAGGACCAAAGGGGATGGGTGTGAGTACTTCCCATAGGGTTACCTGTTTCTGTTAGCTACTTGTTAGCCATTGCTTGATATTGAAACAGTGGATTGTTTACTGCTGAGTCTTTTCCTGTTTACTGCTTTATGTACTTTTACCTGCAATATATTCACTAACTGTTAGGCATATATCTTCAAGTGGTTGCCTAATGAGATTTAGTCTCATGACCTATTTGACCTATTTGGCATGTGAGGGTACAACACGCCGTGTGTTTTGGGTGTTACATGACCAGTTGTGGCAGAAGTACATGCCCATGTGAATCGATTAAAAGAACATGTCATGTAGTGTTTATACACACCATGTAGTCATGTTTTTTAAAACATGAATGTTTCTTTATCTTTTTCCCTTCATGTAATCTTATTTTTTCAATCCTCGATAATCCTAATCTAAGGTGTGAGTTTGACCTTCCAGAATTATGTCACCGAGACGTCCTTCAGTTGTATGCCAGTTTCCAGATGGTGATCAGACACTGGATATGGATGATCTGGAACATTCAGATGATCCTCCAATTGTGCCAGCCTTGGAACCAGCCATTATGCCTGGCACAGGTGCTGATTCACAGTTCAGGAAAGACTTTCTGAGGATGATGTTAACTTTTCAGGGAGCACCATATCCTACCCTGTCGATGGAGGAATAAACATGGGTTTATCCATAGTATCATCCTCCCACATTCTTAGGGGATGGAGGACCCTAGGCTAATGAATCATGGCTAGAGGCCACGCTGATAATCTTTGAGAATCTGGAGCTACCTCCAGAGAAGTGGGTTAAGCTCGCTACATATATGCTCTGAGACTCCGCCAAGAGGTGGTGGGTGGCGATCTCATAGTCAGGAAGCTAGTAGAGTATGAATTCAGATGAGTTTCAGTGCATCTTATATGATTAATTCTACCTGGATACCTTGAGGGCTGATTGAGCCTGAGTGTATATGAGTCTGGAGCAGGGTACTCTTTCTGTTATGGAGTACTCATCTTGCTTTACTGAGATAAAACGTTTCACACCGATTCCAGGAGATGATGAGATATTCACTACATGGAGGTTTGAGTATGATCTGTGGCATGACATCCAGTCACGGGTGAACATCTTCAAGTTGACCTAGATATCTTCCATCTTCAACCAGGCGCTGATCACTAAGCACAATCTGAGAGATTCTGGAGTAGTGAGACAAGGCGGTTCAACAACCAGAGATGGTGTTCCTCCTATTGATAGTAGGATGTGCCGAAGGCGTCATCTATAGGAAATAATAGTAGGAGGAATAAATCATTATGCAACCAGGTAGTATGCTACCAATGTGGGAGGAGTGGGCATACTAGGCCTCAGTTCCATAGAGACTTGATGGAGTTCCGATCTTGAGGCAAGATTGTCCATCTTCAGCGTTTCTGTCAGATCTTCTTCACCTGTAGTAGGGGGTAGAGGTTCTTCTATGACCCCGACTTTAGGAGAAGCATCTCCAGTTTCTCACCAGTATGGGAACTAGAGATATTCCGGCCATTCAGGCTGAGGTGGAGGTTGCAGCCATGGTGGTCAGTCACCAGGCTACCTGTGATAGCGGAGTGGATCATCTCAAAGTGGTTAGGTAGGGTCATAGGACCATGTAGTAGGCCAGACCATTGATGTGGATCAGACACATCAGGAGTAGGACCTCGACCCCTCTATAGTTCAAGGTACGATCTTAGTGGCCTCAGTTTTATCTTCATCCCTTTTCGATATAGGGGCTTCCCATAGCTTTATATCTGTCACTGTTCTGGAGAGTCTTGGTCTCTACATCTTTTCTTCTGTCTACATATTGATACTAGACACACCGTTGGAGACATGGATGGCTAGGGAATGTTAGTGCAAGGATTTCCCTCTAAAGGTTTGTGGGTGTCACTTTCTATGGTACATGTATGTCCTAGAGATGATAGGTTATGATGTCATTCTCAAGATGGATTGGTCAGTTCCCTTCCTGGAAGTTGTTTATTGCTATTTCCATAGGGTGAGTTTCATATCACCAGAGGGTGGATATTTTCTTCACAAGGGAGAGTGGGATGTCCAGGTGAGTAGAGCAGGTCCAGAACATAATGGGTTGGGGGGAGTTTCATCCCATATTGCTAGTCTTTATCTGGATGACCAAGGGACATCACAGTTAGACATTCCTCCCATGGTGGATCACTTTAGAAATTTCTTTCCAGAGGACATGTCTGGTTTTCCTCTAGAGCATGAGGTAGAATTCTCTATTGAGCTTGTTCCTAGGGCAAAACCAGTGTCCATTAGTCCTTATAGGATGGATACACCAGAGTTGCAGGAGATCAAGAAATATTTGGAGGAGTTTCAGGCAAAGTGTTTCAACTAACCCAGTACTTCTCCATGGGGTTCACCTATACTATTTGTGAAGAAGGCAGATGATACCCTTAGGCTTTTTTTTTTGGATTATCAGAAGCTAAACCTATTGACATTCCGGAACCGATATCCCTTGACAAGGATTGATGATATCTTTGATCAGTTTTGAGGAGCATTGGTATTCTCGATGATTGAATTTAGGTACAGTTATCATCATTTTCCCTTTAGACCATCTGATATACCTCTCACAGCCTTCCGGAGCAGGTATGGTCTATACGAGTATATGGTTATGCCATTCGGTCTCACGAACGCACCTATAGTTTTCATGGAACCGATGAACCGAGTGTTCCACCCATACTTGGATTTCGTGTTGGTTGTCTTCATGGACAATATCTTGGTGTACTCTCACACTCGACACGACTATGCTACCCATCTTGAGATCATTTTGAGTACACTGAGGGAGCTTCAGTTATATGCTAATCTCTCAAAGGGCCACTTTTGGATGGATTAGTTTCACTTCAAGGGTCATGTTATCTTAGAGATATGAGTATCAGTAGACCCACAGAATGTGAGGGAAATAGTTTCCTGGTTGCAGTTAAGAACGTCTTTGAGGTGTAGAGTTTTCTTGGGCTGGCTGGATACAACAGATGCTTTATTCAAGACTTTTAATGCTTAGCATCACCGCTGAAGATTCAGACTAAGAAAGGTGTGAGGTTTTTGTGGTCAGATTCTTTTAAGTCAACCTTTCAGAAGCTAAAAGTGAATTTGACTTCAATAGTGATACTAGACATTCTAGAGCCAGGCAACAGATATACTATTTACTGTGATGCATCAGGTATCGGGCTAGGAGATATGCTTATGGAGGGAGATGGAGTCATTGTGTATGGGTCTCAGCTTTTGAGGCCACATGATAGGAACTACACGACACATGATCTGGAGTTGGCAGATATAGTTCATGCCTTACGCTGCTGGAAACATTATCTTCTGGGAGATCATTTTGTGGTTTTCAATGACCACAAAAGTCTCAAGTATATTTTCACTCAGTGTGACTTGAATTTGAGGTAGAGAAGGTGGGATGAGTATCTTCAGACTTTTGACTTTGAGCATGCCTATATGCCTGGGAAAGGCAATATAGTGGCAGATGCACTGAGTAGGAGAACTCAGATACATGCCGTTCCGGAGGACAGTAGTGAGTGGAAGCTTATGACTCTATTCACTGAGATGCATTTGGTGGTTCACAATAAACAGTGGAAGATTCTTCTATTTTCTATAGTTATTACCTCTAATCTTATTGATCGAGTACGAATGAGGTAGCTATCAGATTTTGAAGGCCAAGTCCTAAGGGAAAGTGTGTCCAATGAGGACCCTATTTCTAGATGGACCATGGGTGAGGATGCGATCATACATTTCCAAGGGTTTTATGGGTTCCAACAGATATATACATGGAGCTAATGCGGGACTTTCAAACCTCAGTTTGGTAAGTTCATCCTTGCCTCACCCAAATGTATCATGATCTACACTGCTAGTATTGGTGGCCAGGTATGAAGAGAGATTTTTATGGTTTTGTCCTGAGGTGTTCCACTTGTCTGCAGGTGTAAGCGGAGCATCAGCGACTAGCATGTCTTTTTTAGTAGTTACCCATTCCGGACTAGAAGTGGAAATTTTTTGCGATGGATTTCGTGACCAGTTTTCTGAGGTCACCATGAGGGAATGATATTATTTTGGTTATCATATATATGATTATAAAGGTCTCTCACTTCTTTCTGATCAAGGAGACCTTTAGTGTTGATGCGCTGGGACAATTGTACATTCGAGAGATTGAACGTCTGCATGGAGTTCCACACTCCATTTTTTCAGACAGGGATGCACGTTTTACTTCTCAGGTCTGGCAGGGGCATTAGATGGTTTTTGGTACACTTGTACTTTTGATTACAACATACCATCCCCAGACAGATGGCCAATCAAAGCGTACGATTTAGGTTCTTGATGATATGCTCCAAGAATTCATTCTAGATTTTGGAGGTTTTTGGGAGTAGCATATACCTCTTGTAGAGTTTGCCTTCAACAACAGTTTTAAGCAACTATTCATATGGAACCTTTTGAGGCTTTGTATGGTAGGCCATGTCAATCAACATTATGGAAGATGGAGGCAAGAGAGGTAGCTTTGTTGGGACGTCGTCTTGTTCGAGTGACCAAAGAGTAAATAGAGTTGATTCAGAAGAGGATGACTACTGTGTAATCTTGTACGACGTCTTATGCTGATCAGCGGAGACGACCTCTGGATTTTGAGGTCGGAGATCAAGTTTTCATATGTGTCACACTGAGGTTGGGACACAAGAGGATTAGGAGACATGGTATGCTTTCACCGAGGTACATTGGGCTATTTGAGGTGTTGGAGAGAGTTGGGCCGTTTGCCTATCAGTTGTAGTTACCTCATAGGTATCGGGTTATGCACGACGTATTCCACGTTTCTCAGCTCCGATGTTACTTTCCAGACCCATGTCACGTCTTTCAACATGAGGAGGATGAGTTCGAAATGGATGCATCATTTGAGGAGCATCCTATCCGGATTGTTGGTCTCAGTACAAAGGTTCTTTTTGGATGGTCTATTCCTCTAGTACGAGTGCTATGGAAGCACAGGAGGGTGCTAGATGAGACTTCGTAGAGGGAGGACGACGTACAATCACAGTGGTTGGAGTTGTTCGAGGATTATTCTTCAACATCACGCTAGGGAAATTCAGAGAGAAATTTCTTTAATGGGGGAAGTTTATAAGAACCTGGACCTTCTTTTTAGGTATGTTTTTCCTTTTTCTGGTGTTTTTGAAATATGAGGATTATTGGAAATTTTTCAAGTACATGCCGTGTACATTATGAGTACACGCTGTGTACTTCGTTACCACAGGAGGAAGTGTGATGGACATGTCCGGGACACACACATGGTCATGTGGGGTGACGTGGAGGCCGCCTAAAGTGGAGTATGGAAACAGTAGGTACACATCATGTACGCCAAAGGTACGTGACATGTAATTTGCTTTTTTTTCATTAAACACACCAGGATCGCGTCTAACCCACATAAGCATCTACTTCTAGGTTATGTTCTGCCGAGATAAATCGTACGACACAAAAAAATCTCTGAGCCCCCGAGCCTATGTCGGTTCACTGAATCGACCACTGTAGATTGCGTTAGAACCGCAATGGTATGCTATTCCTTTTTCTAGAGCATCGTTTTCCAATTCCTCCCCTTTTCCTAGTTACCGTGGGTTGAACGTTTTAGATGTTTTTGTAGATATCCGACATTATAAGGTTATTCAATCCTCATGGTTCAAGAATATTTATCTCCTAACCCCAAGGTAGGGGGTTTGTTCCTTTCCATTCGATGTCTTTTAGTATTATGTGAAAATTCCACCAATACCCTTGAACGGGCTATTATGTGTTTACCATTTTACCCCTATTGTTTTCCTACAATGGATGTATGCTTGTGTAGAGGTAAATTGGATATGATTTGTGTCGATTACTATTCCTTGGATGTTCTGCTCATAATTTATTCTGTTTATGATCATTTGGTCCTGTTTAGCCTATTGTTCGTTTATCTGTTTTCCATGCCTTGTGGTCATAGTATAGAGTGTTGTTTTTCTGACATGATTGAGATGTTGTAGACTGATTATCCTAGTAGTTATTTAAGTTTACTTTGTCCTTATAGAATTATTATGCGTTGACTAACACGGGGCCATGAGATCCTGTTGTTATAAAATAAAAGTGGATAGACCGAGTGAGCTTTCTCAGAGAGTCTTTTAATATTATAGATTATAGGGAGGATAGACCAAGTGAGTTTACTCAGAGAGTCTTTGATCTTTATAGACTATAAGGGGATATAATGAGTTAGATACCTCAGAGAGTCTTTGTTTTACTTGAATTACCATGAACCACTCCATGTTATATGTGAAATTGACTGGTTGAGCTTCCTTAGAGAGTCTATGAATGACCTGGGGTGATAAGAGGAATTTACCGAGTGAGCTTCCTTAGAGAGTCTCTTTACCTTAGGGATATAAGGGGAATTGACGTTGTGTGCTTCCTCAGAGAGTCCCTGACTAACATAGACTATAAGGAGAATTAACTGAGTGAGCTTCCTCGTAGATTCCTATAATTTTCGTATGACCAAACCAAATGGGTTAGGCTTAGTGTACTGCCCAGAGGGTTGTTGGAACATGCTAGGTAGGATCAGAGGGGATGGATGTGAGTATTTCCCAGGGGGTTACCTATTTTTGTTAGCTTCTTGTTAGTAATTTCTTGATATAGGAACTATGTATTTTTTTACTACTGAGTCTATTCCTATTTACTGTTTTCTGTAATTTTACCTTCCATATATTCACTCACTATTATCCAGAGATCTTCAGGAGGTTGCCTTCTGGGATTTAGTCTCACACCCTATTTGGGCCATTATTTTAGGCCCAAACAGATTATATAGATATAGGTATAGATAAGGGAAATTGCCCTTCAACATCAATTACATGACTTATTGTGGAGATGGAGAGCATGGGACCAAGCTTTGGCTCGCAATGCTGAAGTGGTATTTAGTTGTTTCTTTTGTACTTGGGTTTAGTACTATTTTTTATTCCATAATTTTGATCTGTTTGGATGTTTTCCTAGACATATGTATCATGAATCATATATATATATATTTCCTTGAGTTGTTTCTTACTTTAGTCTTCTGCTGATTTCTTTTTTATGAATTTTTACTGCTTCTTCTATTGTATATTATTTATCGTCCGTTGTATACCCTCCCAATGTGGGAATAATATCCCTACTATCACTCCCAAGACCATCACTGGTAGTCTGCAGCCTTTGGATTTTAGGGAAATGCACTTGAGGCCATGTGACCAACCAGGAATGGGGTGCCTCTGGGTGGCTTCCGGAACCAGGACGTTGCAAGTAGATCCAAGGGTGATGTAATTCCTATTACCTTTGAACTCACTTTAATGATTTGATTATTTTATTCCAATGGAATTCATGAGTTCCATTAATTTTGTTGGTTAATTTCATTCATGTGAAATTCTTGGAGCATCCAGTAGTCAATCCATAAGCTCACGTGGGTCAGGCCCGAAGTGAGAAACAAGGGACAAACAACTTATTGTCCTGTTGAAATGTAGGAGTGAAAACAAGGCTTCGGGCATCCGAGGGTTTCAAAAACCCATCCAGATTCCTAGGAAGAGGAGGGAGAGACCTGACTGGAGAAGGAAGCTCTCAGAACACCAGAATTACCAATTTCCCAGCGTGCTCTTGTGCACGAGCGGGGTAAGGCCAGGGGCGCTGGAATAAATACAAACATAAAGGAATGGAAAGTGTGACTTACAATACTGAAAATTTGGAACATTGTGGGGATGGAACGAGAATAAAAGATAATTTTTTACCACATTTGAAACATACTATCAATACTGTGTTATCCTAAAATGTGGATGACAAATGAGGGATGAACGCTGACCATGTTCAATGCATGGGTCCTGACTCAAAATGGCATCGATTAGCCTTTTGGAACATTGGCCCAGGATAGTAGGTGATCCATAGTCCGAGCATCCATACCATTAGGGGTTCATTTAGATGTGATAGAGGATTAGGGTTTGAATGAAGGGTACACAAAGCGTGGTGAGTGGAGTGATGTGTTTTTTCGACTAGAGTCCAACACTCTTGAAATTACGCCACTGTGGTGAAAACACATTAGGTGGATACACCAGCCTGATCAGGTATTAAACATTCTTCTGAACAAGGCCTCTCTAATGAGGAAACTATCTCCTCACAATGTTTATCGTGGGGAATCCCGAACTTTTTCAGGATAAAGCCGCAAATTTAGTGGTTCCCAAAAAGAGATCAGGTCAAGGGACCGAAAAAATAGGGGGAATGGGAATCATGGTTCTCAAGTATGGAACAATAGGTAGGATGTCTGGGGTTCCTATGTATCCCATGAGAATGGTAATTAAGCATAATTTTGTTCTGAGAGAGCAGTTTTAAGTCATGCGGGGTGTCGAAAGGCATGTGTGGCAATGGTCGTGCTAGTACACGTCCTACCAGAACTACTAAGTCCACATGAGTCGTGCTTGATGTGGGAAACAAAATGTAATGATGGGAAATTCTTAGTACAGGGAGGTACACATTAGGGATGATGGAGAATTAGATGACTGGCGTACCACTAATGTTGACCCACCTATATAACACACATATATGCTCTGAAGAGTAAAGAGAAGTATGATGGAATTCCACTTGAATATAAGGGATTAGAAACATGTGAATCCTGATGCTCGAAATCTGGGCCGCAATGATGTTGGAGTGATTATAGGTGATATATATTGACCATGTTCGAAACACAATGTCCATATTTCCTTATCTTGGAATTGGGACTGACAAATGAGGGTCGACTGTTGACTATTTTCGAAACATAGGACCTGTTGCAAATTTTGTCTGGGGTCTTTAGGTATGTTTGCCCAAAATGGTAGGTGAGATGATGTGGAATGAGAACATTCCATGAAGGGGATCCCTTCTGATTTTAAAGAGGATGAGGATCCAAATAATAGGCTCATGATGCTCAGACATGGAATGAGGGGAATTTCCTCATGAAAATTCCACACTATGGGCTCTTTGTCAAAACACACCTGAACACAACTATAAGACTTATCAGATAGAGGAAGTCAAGTACATTCCCAAGGAAAAGGGTCATGGGTTTTCACTCCTTCAACCTAAGGTTTTGGGGTGGACCATTAAGGGGGTATTGATTTAATAGAATGTGCATAGGGCAGCGAAACAACCAAACATGGCATGCAGTTCCCGTAGAGAGATATTAGTTTTGGTTTATAGAACTCGGACCACACTGGGAAAAGATATGGGAAGCACATGGAGTATCTATTGAAAGTACCAATGTCAATGAGAACCTAAGAGGTACCCTCCATGCCACATATTCCCAGATGAGTTCGAGATAATGGGACGAAAAAAGAAGGGAAATGATTTGTTGACTCCTAGGGCAGGACCCACAACCCAAATATTCCTAGGTGTTCTTATATATCTAATGAGAATGGGAATCATGCCATAGGTAGTTATGATAGGAGGCATGGTAAGGTACCAGTTCCGGGGATAAAAGGGTGTGCAGGACTATCCCTCGCACCAAAATAAGTCGCATCTGATAAGTCTTGTTTGACCTTTATGGTGAAGGGAGGTGTTTTTTTGGTCAGGTGCTAGGCCTAGAATAGAAATTCCAGGCATCAAAACAAGAATCAATCAAAATAAAGGCATTGGAGATTGGTATGGTGTTTGACCGACACCAATCATGATGTCCCGTGAGCAATGGAACCACAATGTTGTGTCGTTTGTCATCGTGTGTCCAGGAAAATACTGTCACAGTTTAGGGTCATGTGATGGGACCAACCATGGATTTTAACATAGTGTGGCATAGACATAGTATAGATGATGCTAAAGGTGGAATTTGAATGGTTCAATAATGCATACCCAATGTGAATGAGGACGTAATCCCATACCATGCCTTGTATGATTTTGATAAATAAACCTTGGTCCTAGGGGCCAAAAAGAGGTAAGAGGGTCAAAAGTAGGAGAGATAGGTTCTCAATTAAGCTGGTCTCGAAGAAAAGATTCCCAGGTGTTCCTAGGTATCCCATGGAATGAGAATCATGTTGTTCGTAGTTCTATAATGGGGCAATAGGAAAAGACCGTAGTTTAATGTCTTAGAACATGGACCAATGAAAATAGAGACTATTCTATGTAAGTGCGGACCTTAATCTGATCCCTAAGACTTCATGAGGTGAACATGGTGTGGGGAAAAATGGAGGATAAGTTATTTGTAATATGTGAAATAAATACAAAGGGGAAATTTGTGGGGCCCTGAATGATTACCTCATCACAGATTTTTCCTCCTAACGTGAAGATGTGCACTCAGGAATAATACCAAGAGTCTCGAAATTCAACTTGTACATGATAAGGTGGAGAAGGATGTGAATCATGTAACAGAAATTTTGGGCATAATGGGGTTTGCATGATGATGGAGGATAATTGTTGACCGTTTTCGAAACATAGCATCCATATCACGTTAGCCAGTAGTGGGAACAACAAATGAGCATTGACTGTTGAACAAATTTGCTACGTGGGACTTGTATCAATTTGTTGCTCAGAACCCTTGAGGACATTGGCCCATAATGGTAGGAGGGACCTTGGGCTGAGCAACCTTGCCATTCGGGGGTTCCTGTGTATGTGAAAGGTAATGGAAGCCCTAATTAAGGGGAACACAAAGCCTAATAAATGGGTTAAAGCATGTCTATGTAGAGTTTGACATTCCATGTACTAAACCAGAGTACCCTTGGGCACATTGGTGACTCACCGAAGAGGACCGATGGGCTCATCTTTTGTGAAGCCGATTTGAAAATACAAGGATAAAATAAGTGGATGGAATACTCTCAGGAGGTGGAGGAAAATGGCATGGTTGTTACAACACCCGACTTGAGTGAGGACATAGTCCCATACCACACCGTATATTCCTCTCTCTAGGGGAATGCTGGCCAAGGGGCCAAGATGAGAGGGAGATTTCCAAGAGATAGGGCTGGACCTACTGTCTAGACATTTGGGCAGTCCTACATATCCCATGATGATGGGAATAAAGCCACATGTAGTTCTTGATGGGAGTAATGTACAGTTTATCACCATGAAGTAGGGACTCGAATGGGTAAGATACCCCACATACAGGAGGTGTACGACGCAGCGAGTAACCCGATGTGAATGGGAAAATAATCCCATACCACACTATACAACCCTAAGTTAGAATCTTGGCTGGGGCCCCGAAAAGACTGAGGGGCCTGAGGCTGGGCTTCAGACAGAAAGGCCCTACCGGTTTGCATTTTAACGTCTTGTAGTGTGGACGATAAAAGGGGTATGATACCCCCAAAAAAGGTGGTGTACGGCACGGTGAGTAACCCGACATGAGTGAGGACATAATCTCATACCACACCATTAAATCCTGTAAGAGATAAGACTTGGGGAATGGGCCATAGATTGGGAACACGAAGCACAGTAGGGCCTGTTCTCGTGGTATGGAAAATAAATAACGGGGGGAGGATGTCTCAAGGGGGTATGTGTGGCATGGAGAAATATCCTGACATGAGTGAGGACATATGTCCACTCCAAACCACAAAACCTTATATGAGAACATGGGCCAGGGGCCAGAAAGGGCCAAGGGGCTGAAAAGGCCAAGGGGCTTGAGGCTTGGTGTCCCGTCCAATGGTATCCATACAAAATCTTATGTGATTACCACTTCATCACAGCTCCTAAGCCTCGTGAGTAGTGCTCGGTGTGGGAAACAAGGAGCCAGACTCCGCTATCCCTATCATATAGGGGTCTAATAGTTTTCATCGCTCGAATGGAGTTTGTAACTTGGAGATACAATTGGGCATAATGGACCAATACACTCAATGATTGGGACATCATGGGGTGGATATGACGAAAAATGATAGCTATATACCATATTCAAAACATAGCGTCCCTGTAGTGACCTAGAATGGGAACAACAAAGGATCATCGATCTCTGACCATATTTTCAATTCGGGACTTATATCAATTTGTTGCTTAACATCCTCATGGAAGTTGTCCTGAAGTTGTAGGAGATCCCTTGGACCTAGCATCCTTGCCCTTCGAGGGAACTTCTGGATGGGAGAGATGGTGGAGTCCTAATCAAATGAGTGGGTGAAGAATATTTGTTCCCATATGTGAAAGAGGAAGAAGCTTATGAGAAGTGGGACTTATGGTGGGATCGAGATGAGCTCGACGTTAATTGGGGAAAAATCTAGCACCACACCAAATGTCTTGACCCGGGGGGAGATTCTGGAATTAGGGTCGGGCCATCAGACGAAATGTCTGGGCGTTCCTATGTATACCATAAGGATAGGAATCAAGTCGTATGTTGTTCTTAAAGTCCATGCAGTTTAGCGTCGTATTGTGAGGACATGGGAGGATAGAAGAACGGGGAGTGGGCACATGGTGCATCGTTATAATCCTAGCATGAGTGGGGCTAAGGAAGCATACGCCATATCATGCAAGTATCCTCCAAGAGAAATATACCCAAGGGGGGATAATCAAATAGAAGAGTTTGGGGATGGTCTCATGATGAAACACTTGATCATTCCTTCATATCCCATGTAGATGGGAATCAAGACACACATACTTCTAAGGGTGCAGCTTTATATCTTGCAGGACGACATACAGTTTAACATCATGCAGGATGAACCAGTTTCAGGTCAAGCAGGACCAAATAGTTTACCGTCATGCTGGATCGAATAGTTTAGGGTTTGTTGGTTCCAAAATATGGCATGAAAGAAAGGGACAAAAAATACATCCCGGACGCTGCCTTGCGAAGCACCGATGCGAAGCACCTCGAGCATCGTGGTCCCACGAAGCTCCGGAGGCGGTACCTATCCGCGAATGCATTTGACGTTCGCGAGCCCACTGCGAAGCTCCCGAGGAGGTCCCTCTCCACGAACGAATTTGATGTTCGTGAGCCCGCCGCAAAGCTCCAGAGGCAGTACCTCTCCGCGAACGCATTTGACGTTCGCGAGCCCCTCGCGAAGCTCCAGAGGCGGTACCGCTCTGTGGACGAATTTGACGCCACGAGCCCGCCGCGAAGCTCCGGAGGCGGTACCTCTCCACAGAAGAATTTGACATTCGCGAGCACGACGTGAAGCATTGGAGGCGGCGCGGGAGTTATGATTCGCAGCGCCCCTTTCCTATAAAGACTGGTCTCCCCCTAAGTCCCAGGGATGGACAATCGGACCTTTCGTCTTCTCCTCTCCCGAATCATGAAGCACCCTTTGCCCCCGCGAATCATGAGTTCTGCGAGGTACTTCTACTTCGCGTGACGCCTTCGCTTTGTCTCGTTTTGAGCCCCTCTTCCGAGAGGGATGCCCTTCACGAAGCTCAAGGGAATTCACGAAGGAGGGGGATTCCCAAGAGAACCCGGGCAGCCGCGGAGAATTTATGCTTCGCAAAACACTCAACATGTACTAGTGATCCCTATTCTAAGGCATGATAGCTACACATCACGAAGCACACTGCTTCACAGCACCCTTCTTCACGAGGCACCTCTTCTTCGCGAGGCGGTGCTCCGCTAATACTGTTCTACTTCACAAAGCACCCTCCACTCACACCTATGCCCCATGCTAAGGCCAAGGAATTCCGCTTCGTGAAGCACACTCCTTTTCTTGGAAATTCCGCTTCCCGTGCGACCCTCCAGGTATGCACGATGTGACTTCAAAGTCCCACCGACAATACTACTCATAGTGTTGCTTCACCTATTGCTTCTTCGCATAGGCACGCTAACGGCTATTTCTTCTTCACATAGCCACGCTAACGTGGACCCCTCGATGGTTCACTCTACAACCCCCTTGACCACGGCCTTACTGGTACCTTCCCTCCCCCAAGGAGAAAATGGTACCAGTTATGTAAGTCCTAGGGGTGTGGAGTGAACCCACCTCGTCCAAGCTACGAGATGTTAAACTGCCAAGCACCATGTCCTCAACACATGACGTTAAATTGTGACCCGACCTCGTGCCTCTCACGAAGGGTCCCCCCAGCTCGAAATGTTTTTATGCCACTCGTCTCCACGTGAGTGGAATCACCCATCCACAAGGGATGATATCCTCCTTATTGGAGCGGCATATGTTCTCAAGAGAAGGGAGACCCTAGTTCTCCAACAGATGGTTGCACCCCTGCATCTCTGTACTTCCCCACTACCAAGGTCAGTGGATGGCGTGATAGGGAATGAGGCACCTCCCATCATTGGACCCAAATCCCTCTTTCGCTGCGCTTTGTCACACTTCAGGCCTCCATCCTGGAGTAAGTCCCAACACCATGGGCCGCCTAACGCATAATCCCCTCTTCGCTTCACACGGACGCACCCTTCGTGGCGTGATCGTCAGGTCCTTGATGTCTCTTGTTTCTCACACCGAGCATGACTCACATGGGTTTAGAGTTGGCATTGGCCATGAAAATACCTCGTCCAAAATGACGTTAAACTGCATGCCCTCATCCAGCATGACGTTAAACTGCATGCCATCGTCTAGCATGACGTTAAACTGAATGCCCGTGTCCCGCATGATGTTAAACTGCACACCCATCCCAAACTACAGGGACTTTGATCCTTGTCAAGGCATGGAATGTAGGAAGCCTTAGCGAGGTTCTAGCCCACCACCCATCATCCAATTCACGTCGAGTTCTATCCTCATCCAGCATGACGTTAAACTGTATTCTAGTCCGATGCCAAGCCGTTGTGACCACCCTTTAAACTACGAGGACTTTGATCCATGTCAACGCATGGTACGTAGGAAGCCTCCCAGAGGTTCAATCACATCTCTAATCGGACCAAGGTCCCTCATTTACGTCGGTTCATCGACACCCACCACCATCCCGAACTATGGGAACTTTGATCAATGACAAGGCATGGTACTTAGGAAGCCTCCAAGAGGTTCAATCCCACCGCCTGTCGTTTATTCACGTCATGTTTCACTCTATTCTAGAATGACGTTAAACTATATTCCAGTCCGACGGCAAGCCATTGTGACCAATCCGATCTACGAGGACTTTGATCCATGTCAAGGCATGGTACATAGGAAGCCTTCACGAGGTTCAAGCCCACCACTAGTGGACCCCTGGGTCTACTTTCACGTCGGTTCACTGATGAAACCCTTTGAACTACGAGGTCTTTGATCCATGTCAAGGAATGGTACATAGGAAGCCTCCCCGAGGTTCAAGCCCATATCTCATTGGACCAAGGTCCACTTTCATGTCTGTTCGCTAACGAATCCCATCATTTGAACTATGAGGTCTTTGATCCATGTCAAGGCATGGTATGTAGGAAGCCTTCCGGAGGTTCAAGGCCACCACTAGCAGACCAAGGTCCACCTTCACGTCGGTTCACCGACAAAGCCCCTCTGAACTACGTGGTATTTGATCCATGTCACGACATGGTACGTAGGAAGCCTCCATGAGGCCCAAGCCCACCCCCAATAGGACCATCCTAGTACTCCTCATTCATGTCGTCTTTCTGATGTCCAACCTGAACTACATGGTCTTTGATCAATGTCACAACATGGAACGTAGGAAGCCTCTTAGAGGTCCAAGCCCACCACCTGTTGGTCACTCCGACCTTCTTCACGTCGGTTCATCGACACCCGGGCAGCCTAGTGTGTAAGCCCCACACCATTTGGACCAAGGTCCACCTTCGTGTCGGTTCACTGACGCATAAGACCAAGGCCCACCTTCTCTTTGGTTCGCTGATGGCATCCATCGGACCAAGTTCCACCTTCATGCCGGTTCACCCGCACCATCCCAAACTACGTGGACATTGATTCGCTGCAATGGGGATACGTAGGAGTTCTCTTCGAGGCTCAAGCCCAACTTCACCGTCGCCCTTGCGATGGTCCCTTTCCATTTCACCCTCCACTTCATTCATCCATTCATCATCCACCCTGATTTTCGCCTGGACTGTCATATCCCAGTGAGACCATGTCAGTCCGCTCCTCTTCATAGCTGCCCATGGGCTGGTCCCGGTATCGGCACCCCTTCAAGGGAAATCCCTCAATCCGATCCATTCTAGTTAATTCTCTGATCGGGCTGATCCATCTTTGCTGGACGTTAAACTCGCGGCATACCCTGTGTTAAACACAGGAAGATGAGGAAAACCTCAGATATATGTCTATGGCATATAATTCTCTATGCTCGATGTGGGATGCCTCGGGCTTCCACGCCCTCGAGAAGCCCTGTGACCAGGGATAATAGACAGACATGCCAGGTCCCCATCATCCAGACATGCTACTGATGCCACAACATGACTACTCCCCCGATTGAAGGTTGCTGCCCCGACCGGACCCTTTGGAATGTCCTGACAGAAGCAGTGTAATCAACCGGCGTCCATGGAAACATGGAACTAGGAAGAGTTTCATGAACAACGTATTAAATATATGAGGGAGATCCGGACTAGGTGTAACGCCCCGACCCCAGCTACCCAGAGTCGGTGCATTAATTACATAACATTGGCATGATCACAAGAAAGATCAAATCTCGAAAGACCGATTGGTTTAGTAGCCTTGGAAACACTAGATATATTCATAAGTTTTACATTACATCATAAAATGAAAAACAACATAATGTTTCCACAGTCCACACTATAATCCCCTCATAATATCCCTGCAGGTCATTCATAACTTACATCTTCACATCCTGGGAAAAATAAAACATAGAAAAGGGGTGAGCTCAAATGCCCAGTAAGGATAACAATATAGCGGAACATTCAAAAATAAGCATAAACATTTAAGGCAATGAATTACTAAAACAAAAGCCTTTTAAACTTGAACTTCAACATAGTATGGCAAAAGTAAAATGAAATAATGCCATTTACTTGTTCACATGGATATTCTACTAATCAAATAATCACATGAAAAATCAATAACCACTTTCATAATGTTGGAATGCATAATGCCAGACTATCATAACCACATAGCCAAGGCCTCGTGCCAAGACTACAAATAAGATTTTGTCAAGGCCTTGTGCCAAGACACTAGTTTGCCTCATGAGACCTACCGATGCATCGAGGAGCTATAGCGGGCTCCACCCGTCACTTATTAAGTCCAATGCATTCCCATATGAAAAGGTTTAAACATAACATAAACATTCGTATTAAAACTAGCATACGAAATGTCAATAATTTCACCATAAACAATGAATGGTATAAAAATAGCACATCCACAGTCAAACATATCACAAAACTTTCAATACAATATAGAAGTTTTGTATCATAATAAATCAACTTCAAATAATCTTAAAATCCATCAAAGGATGTTGACATAGATGAAATCAAAATTCTTTTTAAAGAAGTACCTCCTTTTATTTTGAAATCATTTAAGATGCATATAAAATAAAACATTTTCTTTGAAAATATTCTTATAAGCTTCTATGGAAAGCTTCGACGACTTTATAACGGCGGAAAATAACCGCACCCGCCGTATAAGTTAAAAAAAACATTCTTACCTCAATTCTGTCGAAAAGGTTAAAAAGGACCTTGTTTTTAAAATGACGGAAAGATTCCTTTATAAACCTCTTATAAAAAGTCAAACAAGGGTATAAATGACTTTAACCCATATTCTTGTAAATAGTAAAAATGTTTTGAAATACATTTCGAAGAAACATGGATGTGGATGATAAAGAGATCCCAGTAGATTATTACGTATAAACAACCTCGAATAATGAAGAGATTGTGAAATAACCCTTACCTTGTACTTTTCCTTGGTTGGGGTAGGTTAACCTCCTGTATAATGGTTAAATAATTGTTATTAAATTATACAAGAATCATATATATCAATATGATATCATATATGATCTTTTAACATTGATTTATTAATAATATCTTAGAATTATCATCATTTCGGGTGTTAACTTACTCATTTTCTTTTATATGTTTTGTTACATAAGCCATGTTTGTTGTATCTTATTCATATCCAGAATGATATCAAGTCCTTAAACATCATTTTTAAATCATAAAATGATAATTATACTTGAATGGATACGATGGAGAATGAATCTCATCGCGTTCGTGGAGACGGTAGTCCGTACGTATGCACGAGCGACAATATCATTCTTTTGATATTAAAATAATATATAAATGAATGGTATATCATATATACAGAATCATTAACATGTTATATTTATTATTTACATGAGTTACACATCATTATTATACCCATCCAAATAATATTATATTGAATAACAATTACACCACGACGTGGAGACGGTAAGCCGTACGTACGCACGTATGGTGACATGTTATTCAAAGGGTGGATAGAATACTGAATATGGTTGTACCATACTTATAATAACATCACAGTATATGTGAGATACTGGAGTTATTATTTTAGAATGGTAAGAACAAAGGAATAAGAAGTGGAAGAAGAAATGAACTTAGAAAAGGGTGGTGAAATCATTACCTCTTCTTCGGGTTCTTCCTTTTGATTTGATCAAAAGGGCTCCTTAGGTTGGCTTTCTGATCAAACTAAGGCCTCTAGGTTGTAGTGAGGGATGTTGGGAGAGTATTTGGGCAGATTTTGGCCGAACCAAAAGGCTTTGAAGGTGTGAAGAAATGAGAAGGAGGAGTGCCCTTTTTATAAGAGGGGTGAGGGGCACCTTTGGAAAAGCTAGAAATATTAATTTATAATAAATTCATATTCGGTTTATAATGGCTCCAAAGCTTATTATTAAAAGGTTAAGGTGGGGATAGGTCGAAAACCACTCAACCAATAGAATTTAGACAGGTTTGGGTACTTATATTAACCTTATCTTTAAGTATTAACTCTAAGTTATTTAGTTTCACTTTTACAATGTCTCTTTGTATTTTTATGTAATATGGTTAATAAACTTACTATATACATCCAAGAGACCCCCAAGTTGTCCATTAATGATTAACCTATCATAATATAAGTCTCTTGGCCGAACCTTAGATTTTTAGGAATTTAATATCAATTAATAATATAATATTTGTTTTAAGAACTCTTTTATGTCAATTTTGACACTATTCAATAGTTGATTTTTGTGAAACTCATAACAGATTGATTACTTCGAACAAAGTCCATTAAATCAATCCTAATATATCATATTAGCCTAGAAAATTAGTTTAATTCATTAAAAGTTTCATATTATATTTATTTGGGTATTTATAATATCAATTATTTTAATTTTTCACTATTATAGTAATTACTGCATCATCATTGTGTCATAAATAAAATAAATTATTTAATGTCTAAAAATTATAAATAAAATATCATTATGTAGGAAATATTTTTATCTTTCTAATGAATATTTATAATCTAAAATCCAACATATATAACCCTATGTAAAAAGTGTTGTTCTAAAAGATATATGCTTGTGTCATTTTTGTATTCATTTTAACTAAATTAAAATAAAGTGTCATTATCACTTACAAGTGGATCCATGGGGTCCCAAAATAGACACAAAGATGCCCATGGTCGACCATCTATCAACCAATAGGGTTAAGACACGTTTTAGGGTAATTTAGTATTATTATAATATTATTTTTTAACCCTTATTTACCGGATTTACCCTTAACCATGGTAAATAAAATATTTACCGCAGTAATTATTCAAAATGTCTAAAAATAAAAGTTACCCATTTACAGAATTTGAACATCCTGATTCCAAATATGGAATCCATTTTCCTAAATTCAAAACACAGAAGTGGCAGAAATTAATTTAAAATTAATTCCCGCTGTCAAAACAAAAAGCGTGTTTTTAAGGGGTAATAACTATCAAAAGATTGACACTTGTTTATGTTCGGTTTAATTGTAAAATTATGTCCAATGACCAACATTATATTAAAATGTAAAAATATATTCTAAATATACTTTAAAACCACTAAAATTCATAATTTATCACTATTAATTATTTTTATTAAAAAAGTTGTTTTTAATTAAAATTTAGTAATTTTCACTATTCATCAAAATATGAAAGTTATCCGAAAAGTACCAAAATTTCACCTTAGGCTAAATTCGATATTCCGAGTCCAAAAATGAAGTCCATTTTCAAATATAAAATATATATAATTTCAAAAATTAGGTATTACTATTCACAACGGCTAGTTTAATTAGTTGTGGTGTGTGTTAGAACTCGAGGTTGCGTACAACACACGCTATCGCATTATTCAAAGGGAAACGTACCATAGAAGCTTGGGGTGTTACATTCTCCCCTCCTTCAAATAATTGCGTCCTCGCAATTTCTAGGGTATTACTGCATAAAAAGACTCAGGTGGTTCTTTATCATAAGTTCCTCGGGTTCCCACGTTGCCTCTTCCATCTTATGGTTTCTCCACAAAACTTTTACCAGACGCGTCGTCCGGTTTCTCAGTACTTGTTCTCTTGTATCAAGAATCCTGACGGGCTCTTTGCAATAAGACAGATCGGGTTCCAGTTCTAATTCCTCATAGGTGAGTACATGCGTTGGGTCAGGCATGTATTTTCTCAACAGAGATACGTGGAACACATCGTGAACTTTGGAGAGACCTGGCGGCATTGCCAATCGGTAAGCTACAGCCCCAATTCGTTCTAGAATTTCGAAAGGTCCGATGTACCTGGGACTCAATTTACCTTTCTTACCAAAACGTATGACTCCCTTCCACGGAGATACCTTCAGGAAAACATGATCACCGACTTGAAATTCCAAATCCTTCCTTCGATTATCGGCATAGCTCTTCTGCCTACTTTGAGCTGCTTTAATGTGATTTTGGATTACCTTCACCTTTTCCACCGTTTCCTCCACCAGTTCTGGGCCTACAAGTTTTCTTTCACCAACGTCATCCCAACAGGTTGGTGTACGACATCTCTTTCCGTATAACGCTTCATATGGTGCCATCTGAATACTCGAATGGAAGCTATTGTTATAAGAAAATTCTACCAGTGGTAAATATTGATCCCACATACCCTGAAAATCAAGTGAGAAAGATCTCAACATGTCTTCTAAGGTCTGAATAGTCCGTTCTGATTGTCCGTCTGTCTGAGGGTGGTAAGCAGTGCTCAAATGAAGTTCAGTATCCAGGGATTTCTGAAGACTTTTCCAAAATCTTTAAGTAAAACGGGGATCACGATCAGAAACAATTGATAAGCGTACTCCATGAAGTCTCACAACTTCATTAATATATAGTCTTGCTAGACGTTCCAGGGGTAGATCTTCTCTTATAGCAAGAAAATGTGCTGACTTGGTAAGACGATCGACAATAACCCATATTGCATTATTCCTTCTAGGAGTCTTTGGTAGCCCCATGACAAAGTCCATCGTAATATTGTCCCATTTCCACTCCGGTATGGGAAGAGGTTGCATGACTCCTCCAGGCTGTTGCCTTCCAGCTTTCACTTGTTGACAAACCATACATCTTGACACAAAATCAGCAATCTCCCTCTTCATGTTGTCCCACCAAAAATGTTCCTTCAAATCTCTATACATTTTGGTGATCCCAGGGTGTATAGAGAAATTGGAACTATGAGCATCATCCAGCAATTCCCTTTTTAGATCAGGTATATTGGGAACACAAAGTCTCTTCCCGAATTTCAAAACTCCATCTTCATACACAAAGTCTCTCAATCTCCCATCATTCACAGCTTTAATCTTCTTTTGGAATTCTTCATCATCAGTCTGAGAACTCTTAATCCTTTCTAGTAAAGATGGTTTGGCAACCATTTGAAAAAGCATTGATGTTTCACCTTCCCTGGTTATTCCCATGTCCATCTTCACTAGCTCCATGAAAATTGGATCCCTTTCAATTCTCATATTGTTCAAAACTCCATGGTCTTTTCTACTCAAAGCATCTGCCACCTTGTTTGCCTTCCCTGGGTGGTAGTGTATCGTACAATCATAATCCTTGAGTAATTCAAGCCATCTCCTTTGCCTCATGTTGAGTTCTTTTTGTGAGAAAATATACTTCAAACTCTTGTGATCAGTATAAATCTCACATTTTTCACCATAGAGGTAGTGCCTCCATATTTTCAAAGCAAAGATCACTGCTGCTAACTGGAGATCATGAGTAGGATAGTTTTTTTCATGAATTTTCAACTGTCGTGATGCATAGGCAATAACTCTATCATTCTGCATAAGGACACAGCCAAGTCCTTTCTTTGATGCATCACTATAAATAACGAACCCATCATTCCCCGATGGTATAGTCAATATAGGAGCATTGACTAATCTTCTCTTCAGTTCTTCGAAACATTCTTCACACTCTTTTGTCCAAACAAATTTAACCCCTTTACGTGTGAGCTTCGTTAATGGGTTAGCCAATCGGGCAAAATTCTGGACGAAACGTCGATAATTACCTGCCAAACCAATAAAACTACGTACCTCAGTTATACTCGTAGGTTCTGGCCATTCTTGGATTGCCTTGGTCTTAGAAGGATCAACAGAGATTCCATCTTTAGAGACAATATGGCCAAGAAAAGAAATCTCCTGAAGCCAGAATTCACACTTGCTAAACTTTCCATATAATTCATGCCTCCTCAGAGTCTTCAAGATAATGTGCAAGTGATTTTCATGATCTTCGTAGGTTTTGGAGTATACCAATATATCATCAATAAATACTACCACAAATTCATCGAGATACTCCTTGAAAACTCTATTCATCAGATCCATGAATACAGATGGTGCATTAGTCAATCCAAACGGCATTAGAGTAAACTCGTAATGCCCATACCTGGTTCGAAATGCTGTTTTCGGAATGTCTTCCTTCTTCACACACAACTGATGGTATCCAGATCGAAGGTCAATCTTTGAAAAGTATTGAGCTCCATGCAGTTGGTCAAATAAATCATCAATACGAGGTAGGGGATACTTGTTCTTTATTGTTATAGCATTGATCTCCCTGTAGTCGATACATAACCTCATAGATCCATCTTTCTTTTTAACAAAAAGAACAGGGGCTCCCCATGGAGAAACACTAGGGCGAATAAATCCCTTATTACTCAATTCCTCTAGTTGTTTCTTTAGTTCGACTAACTCTACAGTGGCCATTCTATAAGGGGTCTTCGATATAGGCCTTGATCCAGGAATCAAATCAATAGAAAACTCAACTTCTCGTTCTGGAGGATGTCCAGGTAAATCTTCTGGAAATACATCTACAAATTCTTTCACAACGGGTACATCCTCTATTTGAACATTCCTTTCCTCACCGACAGTTATTTCATTCTCTTCCTCCCCGATAATTGAATTAAGTTGAGCTACAGGGGGTGGATCTAAATAAGAATTAGGTGGTGACGATTCTGCTCTAAAAATAAGGTGCTTCTTATCATTATCATCAAGAATCGTAACCTCTTTCTTCTTACAATAAATTTTCGCATCATAGTCCGAAAGCCAGTCCATACCGAGGATTATATCAAACTCAATCATAGGTATGACGATGAAATCAGCAGATAAAGAAAATTTATGTGCTCTAATGGGGACTGATTCACAAAACTTTGTTGCAACGATACTTCCCTTAGGAGTTTTAACCGACAACTCCCTTATTAAATCAAATTGGAAATATCTAATTTTCTTAGCAAACTGGGAAGATATGAAACAATGCGATGATCCAGAATCAAATAATGCATTTGCTAAACTTGAGGAAACCATTAAATTACCTGCCACCACGTCTTTCGGAGCTTCTACCTCAGCAGTAGTGATAGCATAAGCCTGGCCTTGATCCCTTGGCCTTTTCTGAGGTAAGTTCTCCTGACGCTTAGGACATGCATTTGCATAATGCCCCATCTCCCTGCAATTGTAGCACTGAACGTTGGTAGCTTCCTTCTTCCCCTTGCAATCATGAGCTTGGTGGCCTTTTTCACCACACTTGTAACAGACTCCCATTCCCTTCAAGCATGTACCAGGATGTTTCTTCCCGCATTTACCACAAGATGGATATTCAACCTTTCCCTTCTTCCCCTTATTTCCATTCCCAGATTGATCAGCAGGTCTCTTCTTCTCTTGCTTTGATTTAAAGTCATAAGACTTAGAGAATTCCTTTTCGGTCTTGATAGCACATGAGACAATGTCTTCGTACGATGAAAAGGATTGTGAGACTAATGCTCGACGGAGAAATGGTTTTAACCCATCAAAGAAACGATCAATCTTACTTCTTGGGTTGCGAATATAATCTCCAGCATACCTTGCTAACCTTGTAAAGTTAGCCTCATACTTTGTGACATTCTCATCCTCCTTTTGTCTCAGACTCAGAAATTGTCTTTCCATATCTGCTCGATGGTCGCGAGGAAAGTATTTTTCTAAAAACAGATCTTTGAACTCCATCCATTCCATGTTTGATACTTCATCATCTTCCTTCATGTTTTGAATCAATGACCACCATTGATCAGCATCTCCAGTGAGGCGGTAAACTGCCATGGTAACTTTTTCCCTTTCACTACACCCCAAAGCCTGAAATATTTTCTCTAGGGAAAATATCCATTGCTCATCTACTAAGGGATTTGTACTCCCATTGAACGTTGGTGGTTGTTGTCTCATGAATCGATCTAACATTGATCCTCCACGCTGCGGATCAGGGTGCTCCATACGGGTAAGGTTATTATTCATAACCTGAGTAAGTTGTCCCAGTACGGTGATTAGCTGATCAGCACCCGTTGCATCACCAGCCCCACTATAATTATCTTGAGCAGGAGGGCAATCCCTACATGGAGTGCGTGCATCGATACGGTTTCCATTTCTTCCACTAGGCACCATTTCTAAACAATGGCATAAACTAGATCAGTTTATGAATCAAAATACATAATCCCATACTTATAAAACACTTAACATAAATTGAACTATTTATGGATATAATCCATAATCATAAAAATGTTTTCTTTGAGGAAGTATATACTCATAAACCCTTCATAATGATTTGTAAAGAAAATGAGAGTTATCCTAAGCATATCCCCCGGGAGTGTCGTAACCAAGAGTGCAGCAAGGCCCGTTGTCGTGCACCAGTTCCCGTTCGAGTCTAGCTCAAAGCGGTGTTTTCGGGTTTTACCCCTAGGTACATCTGTGCCAGAGCCGCCTCTACCTGCTCGTATCCAGAAAGGGATGTATTGCTTGGAAAACTCACAAAGTCTCTACAATACCAAAATTCTAGGAAGTTCTTCTATACTAATCCTCAAAGTTCATCTTAGGTCTACGTGCTCTAATCAGAGTTTATCTAAATCTAGCTTCCAAGGTTTGTACTAAACTTCCTCTGATACCAACTGTAATGCCCCGACCCCAGCTACCTAGAGTCGGTGCATTAATTACATAACATTGGCATGATCACAAGAAAGATCAAATCTCGAAAGACCGATTGGTTTAGTAGCCTTGGAAACACTAGATATATTCATAAGTTTTACATTACATCATAAAATGAAAAACAACATAATGTTTCCACAGTCCACACTATAATCCCCTCATAATATCCCTGCAGGTCATTCATAACTTACATCTTCACATCCTGGGAAAAATAAAACATAGAAAAGGGGTGAGCTCAAATGCCCAGTAAGGATAACAATATAGCGGAACATTCAAAAATAAGCATAAACATTTAAGGCAATGAATTACTAAAACAAAATCCTTTTAAACTTGAACTTCAACATAGTATGGCAAAAGTAAAATGAAATAATGCCATTTACTTGTTCACATGTATATTCTACTAATCGAATAATCACATGAAAAATCAATAACCACTTTCATAATGTTGGAATGCATAATGCCAGACTATCATAACCACATAGCCAAGGCCTCGTGCCAAGACTACAAATAAGATTTCGTCAAGGCCTTGTGCCAAGACACTAGTTTGCCTCATGAGACCTACCGATTCATCGAGGAGCTATAGCGGGCTCCACTCGTCACTTATTAAGTCCAATGCATTCCCATATGAAAAGGTTTAAACATAACATAAACATTCGTATTAAAACTACATACGAAATGTCAATAATTTCACCATAAACTATGAATGGTATAAAAATAGAACATCCACAGTCAAACATATCACAAAACCTTCAATACAATATAGAAGTTTTGTATCATAATAAATCAACTTCAAATAATCTTAAAATCCATCAAAGGATGTTGACATAGATGAAATCAAAATTCTTTTTAAAGAAGTATCTCCTTTTATTTTGAAATCATTTAAGATGTATATAAAATAAAACATTTTCTTTGAAAATATTCTTATAAGCTTCTATGGAAAGCTTCGACGACTTTATAACGGCGGAAAATAACCGCACCCGCCGTATAAGTTAAAAAAAACATTCTTACCTCAATTCTGTCGAAAAGGTTAAAAAGGACCTTGTTTTGAAAACGACGGAAAGATTCCTTTATAAACCTCTTATAAAAAGTCAAACAAGGGTATAAATGACTTTAACCCATATTCTTGTAAATAGTAAAAATGTTTTGAAATACATTTCGAAGAAACATGGATGTGGATGATAAAGAGATCCCAGTAGATTATTACGTATAAACAACCTCGAATAATGAAGAGATTGTGAAATAACCCTTACCTTGTACTTTTCCTTGGTTGGGGTAGGTTAACCTCCTGTATAATGGTGAAATAATTGTTATTAAATTATACAAGAATCATATATATCAATATGATATCATATATGATCTTTTAACATTGATTTATTAATAATATCTTAGAATTATCATCGTTTCGGGTGTTAACTTACTCATTTTCTTTTATATGTTTTGTTACATAAGCCATGTTTGTTGTATCTTATTCATATCCAAAATGATATCAAGTCCTTAAACATCATTTTTAAATCATAAAATGATAATTATACTTGAATGGATACGATGGAGAATGAATCTCATCGCGTTCGTGGAGACGGTAGTCCGTACGTATGCACGAGCGACAATATAATTCTTTTGATATTAAAATAATATATAAATGAATGGTATATCATATATACAGAATAATTAAAATGTTATATTTATTATTTACATGAGTTACACATCATTATTATACCCATCCAAATAATATTATATTGAATAACAATTACACCACGACGTGGAGACGGTAAGTCGTACGTACGCACGTATGGTGACATGTTATTCAAAGGGTGGATAGAATACTGAATATGGTTGTACCATACTTATAATAACATCACATTATATGTGAGATACTGGAGTTATTATTTTAGAATGGTAAGAACAAAGGAAGAAGAAGTGGAAGAAGAAATGAACTTAGAAAAGGGTGGTGAAATCATTACCTCTTCTTCGGGTTCTTCCTTTTGATTTGATCAAAAGGGCTCCTTAGGTTGGCTTTCTGATCAAACTAAGGCCTCTAGGTTGTAGTGAGGGATGTTGGGAGAGTATTTGGGCAGAGTTTGGCCGAACCAAAAGGCTTTGAAGGTGTGAAGAAATGAGAAGGAGGAGTGCCCTTTTTATAAGAGGGGTGAGGGGCACCTTTGGAAAAGCTAGAAATATTAATTTATAATAAATTCATATTCGGTTTCTAATGGCTCAAAATCTTATTATTAAAAGGTTAAGGTGGGGATAGGTCGAACACCACTCATCCAATAGAATTTAGACAGGTTTGGGTACTTATATTAACCTTATCTTTAAGTATTAACTCTAAGTTATTTAGTTTCACTTTTACAATGTCTCTTTGTATTTTTATGTAATATGGTTAATAAACTTACTATATACATCCAAGAGACCCCCAAGTTGTCCATTAATGATTAACCTATCATCATATAAGTCTCTTGGCCGAACCTTAGATTTTTAGGAATTTAATATCAATTAATAATATAATATTTGTTTTAAGAACTCTTTTATGTCAATTTTGACACTATTCAATAGTTGATTTTTGTGAAACTCATAACAGATTGATTACTTCGAAAAAAGTCCATTAAATAAATCCTAATATATCATATTAGCCTAGAAAATTAGTTTAATTCATTAAAAGTTTCATATTATATTTATTTGGGTATTTATAATATCAATTATTTTAATTTTTCACTATTATAGTAATTACTGCATCATCATTGTGTCATAAATAAAATAAATTATTTAATGTCTAAAAATTATAAATAAAATCTCATTATGTAGGAAATCTTTTTATCTTTCTAATGAATATTTATAATCTAAAATCCAACATATATAACCCTATTTAAAAATTGTTGTTCTAAAAGATATATGCTTGTGTCATTTTTGTATTCATTTTAACTAAATTAAAATAAAGTGTCATTATCACTTACAAGTGGATCCATGGTGTCCCAAAATAGACACAAAGATGCCCATGGTCGACCATCTATCAACCAATAGGGTTAAGACACGTTTTAGGGTAATTTAGTATTATTATAATATTATTGTTTAACCCTTATTTACCGGATTTACCCTTAACCATGGAAAATAAAATATTTACCGCAGTAATTATTCAAAATGTCTAAAAATAAAAGTTACCCATTTACACAATTTGAACATCCTGATTCCAAATATGGAATCCATTTTCCTAAATTCAAAACACAGAAGTGGCAGAAATTAATTTAAAATTAATTCCCGCTGTCAAAACAAAAAGCGTGTTTTTAAGGGATAATAACTATCAAAAGATTGACACTTGTTTATGTTCGGTTTAATTATAAAATTATGTCCAATGACCAACATTATATTAAAATGTAAAAATATATTCTAAATATACTTTAAAACCACTAAAATTCATAATTTATCACTATTAATTATTTTTATTAAAAAAGTTGTTTTTAATTAAAATTTAGTAATTTTCACTATTCATCAAAATATGGAAGTTATCCGAAAAGTACCAAAATTTCACCTTAGGCTAAATTCGATATTATGAGTCCAAAAATGAAGTCCATTTTCAAATATAAAATATATATAATTTTAAAAATTAGGTATTACTATTCACAACGGCTAGTTTAATTAGTTGTGGTGTGTGTTAGAACTCGAGGTTGCGTACAACACACGCTATCGCATTATTCAAAGGGAAACGTACCATAGAAGCTTGGGGTGTTACACTAGGTGATGAAATCTGAGGAGGAATCCACTAAAGGAAGAACCGACATCCCATCATCCCGTTTTGAACAAGGAGCAGACGTCCCTGAATAAGGAGCGAATGCCGCCCGCCTTTGGAAAGCGGGAATGCGGGGAAATAGTGCAGCGCATCCTCCTCCGCGGATGGACGGATGCGCGCCCCCCGATGAAAGCGTCGGAAACAGAAATGATGAACCCAACATGAAATTATTCTCCTTAATGTGGAGATTAGTAGCGTTCGAGACACCATTAGATTGATGTGTCACCAGATCCCGATATCCGGTGCCTGGTCCCGCCAAACAAATAGCGGGCCTATCGTGAAACTCACCGGAAGACGGGGCAGTAGAATGTGGGGACCTCCGTTATGAAATGCGTTGGCATGGATCCTTCTTACATATGTGGATAATGGAAGGACGATGGGGCCCTGGTTGTCAATCCTTTTCCTCGTAGTGCTGATGAGTTGATCCCTTCATTTTCCAGGAACCAGGTTGTTGTTGCAGAGACACAATCACCGCCCGCTCGCCTACACAGGGGCAAGGGAAACATCGGCACAACCACCCCGCATGGCTCCGCTACCACCACGACGGCCACTACATCATGGAATAAAGGGCGCCCACGTCCCCTCTCCCCATCAGAGATCATCCAACGAAGGGTGATAAACAACCTTGTACGCAGATACAAGGAGGAAGGGGTCATCCCAACTCGGGATATGGCCTGCCTGGACTTGGAGGCATCTGTGCCCCACCATAAACGCCGCCTTAACAGGCCGTGCAGGGAGCCCTTTCTCCCCACCCCAGCGTTCAATAGTTTCGGGAGCCTGTCCCCGGAACTCTTGGACGAATCCTCGCCATACGCTGATGGGGCGGGTGATGTCCGGCTCGGCCTGATCAGGGTCCCAACCCAAGGTCTCTAGGCAGGGGCACCCACTCAGTCGCGTCATCGCCGCCGTCTGACTCCGCAGGAAGAGCAGGCAGGCCATGCCCCTGCACCACCTTCGCCAGCTTGTCTGACTCGACGTCTGTGCTGGGCCTGGGCTGAGGACGCTCGCCCAGGTGCATTTACGTCAACAGCTACAGTGGCCCGAGCCACAGCCGACGTGCATCATGGAGTCCCTACATACACTGATCAGGGGCACTCCTTCTCCCAACCAGGATCGAGACCCCAACCGCCCCATGGGCAGGCTGGGTTGAATCTCCGGGTTGCAGGCCTGAGTGGTGATCGCTACGAACTAACCCGTGGTGATGTCACCCCATACAGAGGCCCTCCCCGTACCACTACTCCATAGAGCGTGGGCCTTCCCCACTACGAATCTCGTCATGGAGGTATGCCTCGTGTTACACCCATCCCGAAGGAAGACCTGCCCCGCGGCAGTGATGCTCGGCGCAGAAACCTTTCCCGCGCCCACAATACAGGGTATGGAGTCCATCCTCCTACCCCCGACCGCCAATTTGAAGGCACTGTCCATCCAGTGCTTCTCCAACATGGTGTTCATCCCTACGTCCTCTATGCAACCAGTGAAGGTCCATGCCCTAGAAACTTGGGGAGTGGAGGTCAGCCTCGCTCCGCCCGCATTGACCATGGAGGTCCTCCCCATGCTCCTACCTATTCCAATAGAGGCTCCGCCCACTTGGGTGTTGTCCATGGAGGTCCTCCCCATGTACCCTTTGACATTTTCCCTGGTGCCCCTTGCACCTCGGCGACCTCGAGCGGGGGACCTCTCCGCCATGGCGCCATCGCCGCCCCAAGGCTACCTGTTAAGGATCAACCCTATCCCGAAGAGCCACCCCGGGGCAGAAGAGCGGGTCGTCGCCGCCACAAGAAGAGTCCTGGGAAGGCCCGGGTGGAGATCAAACCTGCCCGCTTCTCGGATTCTGAAGCGAAATGCGACTCAGCGATGGAACCTTCTCCCCACTCCTCCGTATCAAGGACTGGGGAAGGAACCAGGCATGTTAGCCTCATTCTCCCAGAATGTGAGGTCCACCAGATTCCCATATCTCCCCGCAGGTACATCCAGGAGGAAGAAATCATTGAAATTCCACAGGTCTCGACTGTTAAATCACCACCATTGTCACCAGAAGCGCCCTCTACCTCTACCAGAGATCACGAAGAGCTATTTTGGGGGCCAACGGCGGTAGAGCGATGACGTGACCTATCGTCGACAGCTGCGACTCCTGTGCCGGAAGCTGTGGCTATCAGCCCATCATATCGTGACATCATGGAAAGGTCACCTCACTCTTCATAGGATGGCCTGGAATTCGGCGGCCAGTCAGCTCGTTCGCCGTATTCTCCACCGCGGAGTTTTCTATCCCAGAGGTCTGCCTCAGTACCGCTACCGGTCCCTCAGCCGCCCCCGGTTGACGAGTGGGGAAATACAGGGCCAGAACCCGAGTTCGAACACAGGAGCTTCTGGAGCATTCTCACAGAGGATTACTTCCTAGAGAAGTTCTGGCCGACGGCGGCGCTGAACTTTCACGCACCAGAGTCCCTTACCCCTGAAGAAGTGCGGTGCTTTTGTCAAACCCTATGGGCGACACACATCCACCTTTGTTACGAGCGGGTGGTGTACCCCAGAAGTTGAGAGCACTTTGAAGAAATCGGTGAGCAATGCTGCCTGATCGATTTGGCCGCACTCCTTGTGGCCCAGCACCCTGAGTTGCCAGGCCGTCAGAGCGCCTTTCAATGAAAATGTGTTCAAAGTTTCAAAGTACTCCACAGAGTCATCAGGGAGGCTACCCCCCATGTGCAAGTTTGTGGTTGGGGATACTATGCCGCTCTCCTATTCGACCCTATCCGACGGCAGCCCGATTCTCTATGCGACATTGAGTACATGCCCTCGAGAGGGGTTGCGGTCCACATGGCTGACCTAGTGGACAAGGAAGAGGAGCTTGAATTTCTTGATGGAGACTTACCCCCGAGGGCATACCGCCACTGCTGGACCCATTAGGGTGGGTTACCCGTCTGCAGAGGAACCTGCTAGGCCTCCCTATACCCACCGAGTCGCTGGTAGTCGGTCGAAATACTGGAAATGGTAAGGAGCACATCGGAACTGTCAAGCACTCCGACCCGTCTGCCTCTGTGCAGAAAATGGACGAAGATCCTGAGAAGGCCACGTTACGCCAACAACTTGCTGTGCAGAAGAGGCTGGTTGACGAACTCTTGGCTGAGCACGCTGTAGAGCGGCGACCCGACTATGGTAATCCCAGGCCGGGGCAGTAGGGGAAGGAACAATTTCCCCCCGGTGAGATGCCTCTGGGCAACCCTGATCATGCTACTTCTGCAGACAGGGCAGAAGCCGGAACTTACGGAAAGAGGGCACAATACATCTCTCCAAACCCCCCTGAATGATGGGGAAATCTGAAGAATTCAGTCTGTGTTCCCCCAGTCACCCCACAAGTTGTTCTGCCAGTCGATCCACGAGCTTCTGAAGCCATCTACTGTGTTGAAGAACCTGGAAACGCACTTGTGATTAGGGATCCCCGTCAAGACAGGGACCCCCACCCGAATGATCTTATAGCGGCACTCAAAGCCCGCCACGAAGCGTTGGAAACGCGGCAGGTGGCGGTCCCACCGGATGGAATGTCATATCCCGCGTGGGTGGATGATATGCCCACACCCCCGGGTATTGGGAACCCCACTTTCTCTCCCTTCAACAGGACAGGGGACCCGTCGCAGCACTTGGCACATTTTTCTTCCAGGTGTGGCCCCATGCTGGGGACCTCGGCCCAGCAAGAAGCTGCCAAGCTCCGATGTTTCGTACAGACATTGGAAGGTCCCTCACTCATCTGGTATAGCCAGCACCCTATCGGATCGATGACTGGTTGGGAGGATCTCCGCCGGAAGTTCCTATACCAGTTCAGCTCCACCACGCGAAAAACCAGCATTTCAGTCCTCTTCAAGTGCAAGCAAAGGCCTGATGAGTGAGTCACAGATTTCATCACCCGGTGGAAGGGACTTACGTATTCCCTCGATATGCCACTGACTCAGGAGAAATTACTGACGATGTGTGTGGGGAATGTCAAAACCGAGCTGGTACCCTCCCTGATTACCCAGAACTACCCTGGAGGGTTCAGAGATTTCTCAGATAAGGCTCAGCGCCTTGAGAAGGCTCTGCAACAGGCTAGCCAGGCACGTTCGTTGCCCCCTATGATCTCAGCTAGGAGGACCTCTAGAGCCGAACCCACTGCGGTGGCCCAAATAGAAGCCCCTAGGCAGCTGGAATTACTGCCAGTGGCACCATCCCCGCAACCCCGCAGAGGTCCTCCACCTCAAGCACAAGCTCCTTCCCAGTAGCGACCGCCTCAGAATCGACAGGTTCCCCCACACAATGCACCACCTCCACCTAGGCGAGACAATCAGGCGCCACCTCCTCGGTAGGCCCCTCCGGTCCCTCGTCAGGGCCAGGCCCCCAGGGCCCCTTATCCGGAAAGAAGGCACCAGACATATTCGTTCAACGAAAATCAGGTCCATGGATACTTCTGAAGTGCTCTAGAGCAAGGGATTGTGCGCCTTCCCGAGTGCAGAAGGCCGGCAGAGGCGAATCTCACCGATCACCCCAACTACTGTCTTTATCATCAGATTCTGGGGCACAGCCTCAAGCAATGAAATGAGTTTAATGACTTTCTTCAAGACCAGGTCAACAAAAACATAGTCAGGTTGGGCCTGACACTAACACAAGTGGCTGGTGTCTTTGTAGGGTCAGAGATTGGTAGCGACAACGAAGGCGAGTGGCAGCAGGTTCCCAGCCACGGATCCCGGAAATATGAGGACTGGATGGCTCAAAAAACCACCTTCCATGCCCATGGTATCATCCTGGCATGCCTGAAGCAGCCGGAAACTTTAGAAGAAGTAGCAAGTACCTCCGCATCGCCTTCACCATCGACATCTTCCCAAAAGGGCAAGCAGTGACGACGCAAGAAGAAGCAACGTGCCCCGCTGGTGCCATCTTCATCCCACACTCTCTGTGCATTTATGCCCCCTGAAATGGGGATTCTTCCCAGAATCTGCCTGGTGGTGGATGACTCGTCGAGTGAAAGCCAGGGGTATGCTTCGGTTAACACCGTGGAGCTGGTAAAGCCCTATATGACTCCCGATGAGGGGGAACGCCAGGTGAACCTCCCCAACATTTCCAGCCGACGTCAACGTCAGCGGAACCACAACCACGCCGGTCATCGAGGTATGTCGGCGGGCACTTTAAGGCTGGCTGTGCATGATACTGTGACCAGACAACAGGCTCAGCGTAGAGCTCAGCACGCGCAACCCCATCTAACACCCTCATCTCTACCTCCATCGCCGTTTGTGCTACTAGATCAGGGAGAGCTGCCTCGTTCGTATCACAGTCAATCTCACCTGGCTACAGGCCAACCTCCGCTTTCCTATCCTAGTATGGCGACTACTCTCCAGACCTCAACTAGTAGGCAGCAGGATGTACCCAGTACTAGCCAACCACCGGTTCAATCAGCAAGACCCGCTATGCCTCCAACTACCGAACGTCCTCCTGTAGGCAGAGGTTCGCATTTGGCATGAATGTATGATGTCCTGAAGCACCTGGCCGGAATTCCGGAAAGGCTTTCTATCCTTGAGGCCCTTCCCCTATCATCTAAGATGTGCGAGGCACTTTCTGAGGCCCTAAGAAGCCCCCTCTAGTTTGAGACGGAGGTAGCAGCTGTAGAAGCCTTCCATGCCGAGACAATTGAGAACGCCAAATGTCAGGAGGTTATCTCATTCTCCGGTGAAAATGAGGACCCTCCTATACAGGGGCACATTCACCCGCTATACATCACTGAAAACATCAAAGGTGTGGATGTTCGTCGCTGCCTTGTTGACATGGGCTCCAGAATCAACCTAATTCTGAATCAGACATTGCGAAAGCTGGTTCTGTCTGAAGGTGATTTAACTCCCTCTGACCTCAAAATCCAGGGGTACGACAGGACCGAGCAAACCCCTGTCAGAAAGATCCTCCTGAATACTCAGTTCGGTGGATTAATTTCCAGCACCGAGTTCATGGTCATCTCTTGGGACACTGCCTACAACACATTGATGGGTAGGCCATGGCTCCATCTGCATGTAGCGGTCCCTTTGTCGTATCACCAGTGCCTCAAATACTCACTCAACGGTCGACTAGGCATGCTCCATGGAGATGCGTCTCCCTTCACCTCTTGTGAGGCCCGCTATCTATATGCTGATTATTACAAGAGTAAGGATAAGAAAATCCTAGTAAGTGAGGATGAACTCGCCCCAGTGACAAGTGATCCTTGGGCAAGCATGTATGACACCTACATCCTCCCGATCCACCGATTGGAGGCCACGACTTCTGACATGGGGAAATGTTTTGTTGTTTTGGGTACACAAAGAAGGAATGTTCCCACGTCCAAGAGACGGTGGAAAATCACATTGTACTCCTACATCAACCAGGCTCAGGTGATCCCGGAACCTCCTACCCCTGTACGGTACCAGAATGTCAAGATTATGACAATGGCGGTATGCCATACGTGTCTCTTCCGCCAGGCTGGAATCCACCGACTCAGGCTGACACGTCATCACTGCTTTGATATCATCAAACGTGGCCCCTTAGGCCGAAGGCCAGATGGGATATGGTTGACTGCCTTCATTGTTATGGTCTCAATGGCGAGTGAGTCTCCTGATATGATGACCACTGCTGCCCAAGTCGGCACCAATATCCCCTCAGGCTTTGATAGCCCAGGAGTTTCTCCCGTTGCGGGAAATCCCCCCACAGGTGGAGAGGAAGACCTGGAGGATGCTCCCCCCCACCATTGAGGAAGGCGTCTCTACCACGGTTGATGAACTAGTACAGGTGAACCTTGGTAGTGAGGTAGATCTGAAACCCACATTGATCAGAGCATCCATGTCCCCCGAGGAGCAGCATCAGTACGTAGACTTCCTCAAACAACACCAGGACGTGTTTGCCTGGAGTTACAACGAGATGCTAGGACTAGATCCCCACGTAGCCGTTCACCATCTGGGCCTCCCGGCAAACCATCATGGGTTTAAGCAGCCTCCCAGGAAGATGCACCTTTCTCATGGTGCTATGGTTTAGGCCGAAGTTGACAAACTTATCAAATCCAACTTCATTAAGGAAGTATAGAACCTCATGTGGCTTCCCAACATTGTGCCAGTCAGTGAGAAGAATGGGAATATCAGAGTCTGCATTGACTTCCGTGACCTTAATCACCACTCCCCAAAGGATGAATTACCACTCCCGATGATAGAGTTATTGATTGATTCCACGGCCGGGTTCCAAGCTCTCTCTTTCATGGATGGGTATTCCGAGTACAACCAGATCCGGATCGCCCCCGAGGACGAGGAGTCAACTACCTTCAGGGCTCCCTAAGATACCTTTTTCTACCAGGTTATGCCCTTCGACTTGAAAAATACAGGTGCCACTTATCAGAGGGCCATGCATCGAATATTCAAGCCGATTCTCGGGACACTGGTGGAATGCTATGTTGATGACCTAGTGGTCAAATCATGTCACCGCTAGGACCATCTCAAAGACCTTGAAAAGGTGTTAGGTTTCCTCCATTCCCATCACCTGAAGATGAACCCGTTGAAGTGTGACTTTGGGGTCACCTCAGGGATGTTTCTGGGGTTTGTTGTTAGATACCCAGGTATTAAGATCGACCAAGAGAAGATCATGGCCATCAGCCAAATGCCTTCCCCGAGAAACATTCGGGAACTTCAAGGCCTCCTAGGACACATAGCCTATATACGCTGATTCATCGCGAATCTGGATGGCAAATGTAAGCCCTTTTCCCGGCTCATGAAGAAGGGCGCCACCTATGAATGGGATGAGGAGTGTCGGACCGCCTTCGAGGAAATCAAGCAGTATCTACTCCAACCTCTGGTTTTGATTCCACCCATCTCCGGAAAGTCGCTGGTCCTTTACGTGACCTCCCTTGAAAGATCCCTCGGTGCACTGCTCGCCCAGAAGAATAACAATGGTACCGAGAACAGTCTCTACTATCTGAGCCACATGCTTCTCGATACGGAGGTCAGATACTCCCCTATCGAAATGAGCTTCCTTGCACTCGTCTTCGCCGTACAGATGTTGTGACATTACCTGCAGCACCATGAGCTATAATTGGTCTCCCAGGTAGACCCACTGATGTACATCCTGAACTTCCCCATGCTGACTGGCCGACTAGCACGATGGGCGGTGATTCTCCAGCTGTTTGATATCAGGTTCGTACCTCAGAAGTCCATTAAGGGACAAGCGTTGGAAGACTTTTTAGCTGCCCATCCAACCTCCATGAATCAATCCCTAGACCTGGATTTCCCTGATGAGACGATCCTCTCAGTCGATCATGTCGTCCCGTGTTGGAAAATTCATTTCGACAGTGCCGCCCGGAGCCCTACCGGTAGGCGGCTCAATGATCCTAAGATCAACAGAGTGGGACTGGGTATTGTCTTCATTACCCCGGTGCAAGCTGTCCTGCCATACTCATTCCTATTGTCAGAAGGCTGTACGAAAAACGAGGCAGAGTACCAGGCTCTCATCACTGGTATCGAGTTGGCCCTTGAGAACAATGTGCCCCATCTACGTGTGAAAGGAAATTCCGAGCTGGTAATCAAACAAGTTAATGGAGACTACGTCGTCAGGAAGCCAGAACTTGTACCGTTGCTGGAGTACACCCTCCTCCAAATGGCCCACTTCTCTTCTCGACCAGAGATTACCGATGTCCCACTGTCACAGAATGGTCAAGCAGTCGCCTTGGCTGGCTTAGCCGCATTACTCGCAGAACCCGAGAAAGATGATTTGATTATACATGTGGCACACCGGAGAGTCATTTCCCCCGTCACCCAAGAGGACAATGATGGCCTGCGAGTAAGTCATCTCACTACCAGACCCTCTACATCAGGGGTCCCGGGTTCGTCAGAAACAGTGGTTGAAGCCACTCCTGACTGGAGGGCACCTTTTGTTGAGTATCTCCAAAATGGTTGCCTCCCGGATGACCGGGCCGAGCGAGAGAAAATCCGACACCGCACGCTACAATTTACCCTCTAGAGCGGCCCTAGTCTTGAACAGATCCTTTATAAGAGGAGCTTTGATGGCGTCCTCCTCCGTTGCATTCAAGGAGTAGAGATTCCTCAAGTTATGCAAGAGGTTCATGCCGGTTCCTGTGGCGCCCATCAAGCTGGCCCAAAGCTGTCCCATCAAATCCAGAGGTTGGGGTACTTCTGGCCCTCTATGATCCATGATTGTATTGGGTATGCCAAGAGATTCCACGTATGCCATGTTCACGCCAATTTCCTGCATAGGCTGCTGGAGCCCCTCCACCCCACCAAGTACTCTTGGCCATTTGCGGTATGGGGACTTGATGTAGTGGGACCATATCCACCGGCAACAGCTCGCCAATGTAGGTTCATCCTGACTGCTACAGATTTTTTCTCCAAGTGGGCAGAGGTAGTTCCACTCAAAGAGGTCAAGGACCGTTCCATCGTTGACATTGTGAGCTTCAACATTTTCCACCGGTTTGGGGTACCTCATGTCATCCTCACCAATAACGGCACCAACTTCTGGGCGGCTGAACTGAAGAAATTATACGCCAAGTATGGCATCTGTTCGAACCATACCTCCCGCTACCACGCGCAGGCAAACAGACAAATCAAGGCATTCAACAAACCCCTATCTAACATTATGCAGAAGACGATTGGTCAGAAAAAGAAAAGTTGTCCGGAAAAGCTCCCCAATGCCCTCTGGGATTATCAGATGACGACTCGCAACTCTACCCAGGTGACCCCATATTCCCTGGTGTATGGAGCTGAGGTCGTCCTACCCATTGATGTCCATCTGCCATAGTTACACACTGTAGTTTATGATCATCAGACATCAGATGAGGTAGCCGAAATTCGTCTAGCTGAATTAGAAGCACTGGATGAGAACAGGCTTCGTGCCCTGCACAATCTGGGAAGGCATCAGGATAAGATATCTTGGGCCTTCAACAAGAAGGTTCGTCTCCGTTCTTTTCTATAGGGTGACCTAGTACTGGCCCTTCGAGCACCAATTATCCCCGGTAGGAAACTGCCCAAGTTAGAACCCAAATGGGAAGGGCCTTATATCATTCATAAGTTTTAACCCATTGGAGAATACTCCTTGGTGACCACAGATGGAGAGCGCGTAACCCCTCCAACCAACGCCATGTTCCTCAAGAGATACTTTGCCTAGGGAAAAAGGGTCCTGCATGACCTTAAACTTCATCTTCGTCCTGCAAGACGATAAAATGAAAAATGGTCCAAGCTTTATGACCTTAAACTAAGATCTCCCCCCATCCTTACTATAAGATGTTAAACTGCAAGCCAGTCAGGCCTTCCTGACCAAGGCTCAGCCTCAGGCCCCTTGGCCTCCTCGGGCCCCGGCCCCTGTCCTTACTGTAAGACGTTAAACTGCAAGCCAGTCAGGCCTTTCTAACCGAGGCTCAGCCTCTGGCCCCATGGCCTGCGTCGACTCTGGATCTCTAATGGGATTGTACGGTGTGGTGTAGGATTACATCCTCATCCACGCCGGGTTACCCGTCGTACCATACATATACCCAGGTGAGACACATTTCTCATCCAGAACAACGCTAAAACGCGCCTCAAGAACTATGTGTGGCATGATTCCCATCTTAATGGGATACGTAGGAATGCTCGGAGGCCTCATCTTGAGCCCAACCCCAAGATTTTCTCTTCCACTATCCCCCTAGGAATAGTTTCCTTGGTGGATCCTTATGTAGCGAGGAGTAGGATTTCATAGACCCGCTCATACAAGGATTGTAAGGGTTCCACCATGTGCCCACTCTCGTTCTTCTATCCTCCCACGTCCTCACCGCATGACGCTAAACTTCATGGACTTCAAGAACTACGTATGGCTTGATTCCCATCCTAATGGGATATGTAGGAACGCCCGGGCATTTCGTCTATTGGCCCAGTCCAAAATCCAAAATCATCCCCTCAGGTCAGGACATATGGCAGGGTGCTCACTTTTTTGCCAACTCACATCGAGCAAGTCTCGACCTAGCTTCACATACCCCTGGAGATGTTTGCCTCTTTCTTGGATGGATACAACTATGATTCACCCAATCCTTGACTGGGATTCCATCATTTTTTGCACACCCGGAGGGACCCCCACGAACGGCCTGGATACTACGCCCAAGGGCTCTCCTACCGATACGGGCCAACGCCCCCGAGGGTTTCCGAGAAACAAGCCGATACAAGTCCCGCGTTGCGAATTTGGTCAACAGTCGACGCTCATTTGTTGCTCCAATACCAGTTCACCGTAGGAACTCTGTGTTTCGAACATGGTCAACAGTGTCCTTGATCTTCGGGTCCACCGCGAGATGTACCAAACATAGAGTGCAGTGATTCGTTCTACCCGATCCCGAAGTAACAAACTTCCCTCAGGGTGGTGCTAGCGGTAGGGCCCACGACCCCGATTCCCCTATAAGGAATGTACGGTGTGGTGTAGGATTACATCCTCATTCACGTTAGGTTACTTGCCATGTCGTACACACCCCCAAATTAGATACAGTTATCTCTTTCCCCATCCTCATGTAAGACGTTAAAATGAAAACCAGTCAGGCCTTCCTGACTGATGCCTGAACTTAGGCCACCTCGCCTTCTCGAGCCCCTCCGCCCAACCTCTTACCCGGGGTGTATGGTGTTGTGTGGTACTATGTCCTCATTCACGTCGGGATCATGTACCACGTCGTACGCCTTCACTTACAAGGCCTAGCCTCAAGCCCCTTGGCCTCCATGGGCCCCTGTCCCTCATCCTCACTGCAAGACATTAAACTGCAAGCAGGTCAGGCCTTCCTGACCAATTCCTAACCATCAGGCCCCTTGGCCTTTTTCGGGCCCCGGCCCAGGTCCTCTCTTATAGGAGTGTATGGTGTGGTGTGAGATTATTTCCCCATTCATGTTGGTTTCTTCGCCGTACCGTACACCTCCCTTGTTTGGGGGTATATTACTCCCCCCCTCATCCTGTATGACGTTAAACTACATCTAGAGAACTATGTGTGGCTTGATTCCCATCCCCATGGGATACGTAGGACCACCTGAATGTCTAGGATTCGGGTCCAGCCCCATCTCTCAGAAATCTTCGTCCCACATTGGCCCCTTGCTCTACCCTTCCTCCATGAGAGGATTATATAGTGTGGTGTGGGATTATGTCCTCATTCACATTGGTCTCGTAATGGCCACGCCATGTACCTCTCCCTCCTGAGCTGTTTCGTCAACCCCTTTTTTGCGGTTCACCAATGTGCCCAAGGGGACTCTGGTCTATTACCTGGAATGCCAAACTTTACTCGGAAACGTCCGCACCCGCTTTCCAGGCTTTGTGTATCCCTGCATCAGGGCTTCCATCATCTTTCACATCCGGAGGGTCCCCAAAAAATGGCCTGGATACTACGCCCAAGGTCTCTCCTACCGTTACGGGCCAACGCCCCCGAGGGTTTCGGACAACAAATTGATAAAATCCAGTGTTGCGAATATGGTCAGCGGTCGATGCTCATTTGTTGTTCCCACCTCAGGCTAACGCGATATGGACGCTGTGTTTTCACCATGGTTAACAGTTTTCCTCTATCGTCATGCCTACCCATTAAGCCCAAAATGCCGGGTACACAATTCACACCCTTCATCACTTCATCGTGTCCAAGTAGAGTCTCGGAGCTCTTGGTATTTTTCCTCCATGCAAGTCTGCACGTTGGGGAAACAAGCCACATCAAAGGTGTCCTTTGGGGCTCTCTACCATCTCCCCTCTGATGGGCGCCCCATGTAATGCGATAAGGATGCCCCCCTTGTTTCCTACACTGAGTTTAACTCACGTGGGCTTAGGGATCGGGTTGACGTCTGCGCTAACTTGGGAATTTGTTACCATTCATGGTCTGAGCTCTAAGACCATAAACTAAGATCCATCCGGAACTATGTTCAGCTTGATTCCCATCCTCATGGGATATGTAAGACCGCCCAGACGCCTTTTCTTCGGGTCCAGCCCATTTAGGGAGCAAGTATCTCCCCCTTGTTTCACCTCTTACCTCTATATAGGCCCCTCAGCCTAAGGTCTCCCTCTCCGAGTGGTGTACAATGTGATGTGGGATCATGTCTCCATAAATTGTGTTTTATAACCCTGTGAAAATTCCCCGTCTAGCATCGTCTCTGCTACGTATGCGCTGCATGACGATAAAATGCACGCTTGGTCCTATCACGTGACCCTAAACTGTGACATTATCATCATGGATGCACGACGAAAAACGGCACTGCGTTGTGATGACCTCATTATAGAGGACATCACGTTGGGTATTGGTCACGTGTCATGCCATTTGTCAATGCCTATCACGGCTTGATCCTTGTGGCAACACCACGACCTACTACTTTAGGCCTGTCGCTTCACAAAAAAAAACACTCACCTTAAAGGACAAACCAGATTAATCAAATTACGCTTCTTTTAGTGCAAGGGACACACCCGCACTCCCCTTTTCCCCTGGCACTAGTATCTTACCATGTCACCATTCAGAACTACGTACGACTTGATTCTTATCCTCATGAGATACATAGGAGCACCCGAGCACTTCCCCGTGGGCCCAGCCTAACCATTGTGTTTGGTCCCTCGACTCGAGCATTTCCCTTCAGAACTACATACGGCTTGATTATCGTACTCATGAGATACGTAGGAGTGCCCGGGCACTTCCCCGTGGGCCCAGCCTAACCATTGTGTTCAGTCCCTCGACTCGAGAATTTCCCATCAGAACTACGTATGGCTTGATTCTCATCCTCATGAGATACGTAGGAGCGCCCGGGAACTTCCCCGTGGGCCCAGCCTAACCTTTGTGTTCGGTCCCTCGACTCGAGCATTTCCCCAGAGAACACATGGTATATAGGGATTAGGTCCTCATTCACGTCAGGTTTTGTAACCACCATTCCATGTGCCCCTTTCTCTCCTTACCCGCTCAAGGTACAAGCTCTAAGACCTTAAACTAAGACATTTTCAAGAACTACATATGGCTTGATTCTCATCCACATGAGATACTTAGGAGCACCCGAGCACTTCCCCGCGGGCCCAACCTAACTTTCACTTTTGGTACCTTGACCCAAAACCTCTCCTAAGGGGGTTGTGCGGTGTGATATGGGATTATGTTCTCATTCACGTCGGGGGTTTCACCGCACCATACACACCCCCTATCCCTATTCATGCCAGGTTTTTGAGTTACTCCACCATGTGCCTCTTATGTTTCCTCCCATCCATGGTCCGAATTCTATGACCCTAAACTAAGATCTCCCTATGGGAAAGGACTCTTCTCGCCCTATCTAGTACGTCTCATTGTCATATTCATATGTGTTTCGACAAAGAGCCCGAAGTGTGGGATTTTCATACGGACATTCCCCTCATCCAATGACCAATCTTCGTGAGCTCGCTATTTGGATCCTCATCCTCTTCCACATCAAAAAGGACCCTCAGACGACATGGATACTAGGCTTAAGGGATCTCCATGAATGCTGGACCTAAGGGCCCTCCAATCGTTTCGGGCCAACGTCCCAACGTATATCTGACAACATTTGTGACATGGACCTGTGTTTTGAACATTATCAAAGGTCAACCCTCATTTGTCTGTCCCCATTCCAGGCTAACGTGATATGGATGCTGGGTTTCCGCCACAGTCAAAAGTTATCCTCTATTGTCACGCCGCCATCATCGTGATCTGAATCTCGAGCACCATGATTCACACATTTCCACTTACTCAGGTTCAAGTAGAATTCCATCATACTCGGATCTTTCTCTTCGCGCATCTAGGTGCGCTAAATGATCGTGTTAGTGTCATTGGGCTGGTATTCACCAAGTGTCCCTTTGACCTAACCTTCCCCATTCTGTGTCGGGAAATTCCCACCACTACTTCTTGTTTCCCACACCGAGCACGACTCACGTGGGCTTAGTTGTTTTGGCGGGATGTGTACCAACACAGCCATGCTTCTCATTGTCCCACATGACGTTAAACTGCACTTTCAGAACAATGTATGGATTGATTCTCATCCTCATGGGGTACGTAGGAATGCCCGACCACTCTGCTTCGGGCCCAGCCTAATACTCACTCTTGGTCTCTCGACCGGAAGAGTTTCCTCCGGGGGTACGTTGTGTGATTTGGACTCCAAGTCCTCATTCATGTCAGTTTCATATCTACCGCACCACACGCTCCATGGGATCTTCCCTTTTATTCCACGTCCTATCATATGACGTTAAACTACAAGAGTCTATATGTCCTCAACGCATGACACTAAACTATGGTTCTACCTTGAACAAGTTTAGGATGCCCCAAGATCCCAATGGGAAGCAACATACCCCCTCACCAGAGAGGCCCTGTCTTAAAGAAGGAATGGTCCATGATCAGACCAATGTGCCCATCTGGAATATTCCCACAACGGTGGTGTGACTACCTATGTGATGGATTATGTTCTGACAAACCATCACTCCATATTCCACGCTTTGCATGTCCCTTATTCGGACCCTCATCCCCTTTCATGTCTGAATGGACCCCCTAACGGCCTAGTCCCATGCCGCATTAGCTCACCTACCATCCTGGGCCAACATTCCAGAAGGTTGGTTATGTTTGGAAGGACCCCCTAATAGTATGGATGTTTGACCAATGGTCCGCCAACTATCCTGGGTCAATATCCCGAAAGATTGACCAACAATATTTGTGACATGGTCCCGTGTTTCGAACATGGTCAACAGTTGACCCTCATTTGTGTCCCCATTACAGGCTAACACAGTAAGGATACCACTTCTTCTCCATGGTTAATGGATGGGCCTTATTGTCATGCCATCCCCACAGCGCTCCGAATCTTGGGCATCGTAATTCACGCTTCCCGTTTCCGTCAGTTCGGACTGATTCCAGTGCCCCTGGTGTTTCACCGTTCGTACATGAGGGCACGCTGAAGAAATGGTAATTCGGCATTTCTGAAAAGTTCCTTCTCCGGTCAAGCCTCTCCCATCTTTCGGAAATCCGGACCGGTGATCCAAATCCCAGATGCCCGGAGCATAGTCTCCACTCCTATGTTAGGTGGGACGAGAAGGCAACTATCTCCTATTTCTCACATCGGGCTCGACCCACGTGGGCTTGGGGAATTATCACAGAACGTCCCGAAAACATTGTAGGGATGTAACGAGGCGATTGAAATAGTGGAAATCGTGTGTGCTACGACATTCAAAAGAAAGAAAGAAGATATTGAAGCATGAAAGTACGAATAAAAGTTTTTTGATTTGTTACAACACCCGGGGGTCGACTATCCCCGTGGACGGGTTGACCCCATCAAATGATTTTTGCAGCTCCGCCACCCATTGGCTTGTGGCGTCCAAGGCTTGCTGCCACTGAATCAGCTCCCACTCCTCGTCAGTAGCGGTGGGGTGCAGTTCATCATCCTTGGCTCTGGCCCTCTCTACCTCAGCCTGAATGACAACCATCTTTTCAAAAGCCTGCCTCATAAGCTCCTCTGCCTCTACCAGCTGGGCATTTAACTGGGAGATCAGCTCAGATTGTGCATTAAGAGAGGCTGAGTGCTCATCTTCCTGGGTCTTCAGCTGTTGGACCTCGCTTTCAGCCTCCTGGATCTTCTGGATATTTGTCGCCTTCCTCCACTGCCAGCCCATGCTGATCCCACGATCATGCTCTTGGGTCTTCTGAGCCATACGATTTCGGATGAGTGCATGAGGACATTGGGCATCCACTCACCCAACGCAGAGTTCACGCAACCCAGAGTGGAGTCTGTCCATTTCGGCCAGCCATAGCACTTGGGGGGTGTACTTGATGAAGAGCGTGACTAGATTCCACGACTGGTGGCAGACAATGCTGATGTCTTCCTCGTCGGAGGCTGTTTCGTCCCAGTCTGCACGATTGGCAGGCTCGTACGCAGGATACCCCTATAGAAAGTCCTCGGCAGGATCTTCATCTGGCTTTGAATCCGGCGCGACATCTGGCGCCAAAGCAGGCGCGATAGGAGTAGGACCGGCCGACCGATCCTCTTCATCAGAGTCCACCTCGATGACCTCAGGCACGACCCTTCTGGTGGTCCCGCCAGTGATGATGTGTGTTGCTTCTTGGGAAGATGGGGGGACTATCGCCACCATCACCGGCATGCCCCTAGGGGCGACACCACCAGACATCATGAATAGTCTTACCACAGAAGCCCATGCTAGTCGAAGAATTGTAAGACAGAGAGGGAAATAAACGTTAGTTGGCGTAGTCTACATATGACGATAAGGAAACCGGTAGAAGAAACATATGGAGATCGACCTCCTGGTACTGCTCTCGAGCCAGTACTAACGGGACCCCGAGGCGAGGCCCTCCATATACTATTGGTAGGTCTGGAGATTCCGGAGGAGCCACCTCGGGTGCTTTAGTCCCACCAGACGTGGAACTGGATGCAGCCATAGGCGCAGGTTCTGAAGGTCCCACATCATCACCCGCTGAGGGGCGAGAATGAGGCATGTGAACAAGTTCCTCCTGCATGGCTCAAACATCGGTGAGAAGTCCATAGTGGCACAAGAACGGACCGTAAGGAAAGAAGTTCGGAATGCTACCACGAGAGCCTCTACAATATCGTTATAATCTGATCCTTGATCTCCGACCTCACCCTCCTCCAACGGGCTCCCTCCTCCAGCCTCATCCTCCCGAGAGGAGTCCTCTGACTCTTCCAGTAGGGGGAAGAGCTCCCTCAGATCAGCGGCTGATAACTGTGGGGGGGCCATTCGATTCAGCAGTACCATCACCCGGTCTGTCATTGGGCGAGAGACACCACTGGAGTGAATGTAATCCTCCAGCTCGTCCAGGTATTGCTCTGCCTCCGCCAGAGACGCCATGAAACCAGCCCGGACTGGGCCTATTCCCGGTAATTCCATCCCGAGGTGATTCAGGTGGGCCCATATCTTGGGTGGGCTGAGGAATTTCCTGTTGACATCCCAAATGTCCCAGGCTTCCGGGAAGACGACATCCTCTGCCATGTCGATACGACACAGCCTCTTCCCCGGGGCCTGAGTGAATATCCTATGAAATCCCCTCGGTGGTTGCCCCTCCGGATGGCCCTGCTCTTCCGGAATCACCGGATCCGCTGCTGCTGCCATACCCTCGGTCGGTGCAGGTCTCGCCACCATGGGAGCCCCGCCACCGCAAGAGGCCCTAGCTGCCCTCCGACCCCGACCTCGAGATAGAGGAGACCCACCGTCACCGACCCAAATAGTTGGCTGCTTCAGCATCTCCCCTGGGTAAGAAGCTTCCAAAATAATGTAATACTCCCTCACCAATCCGAAAGCGGCGGTGGATGGAGGCAATGCAATTCACATCTTCCCAAACTCTCGTGTGAACATGAGCCACAACTGCCTCATCAGACATGGGTGATCCTCGTGACGCACCTCCCAGTAGACCAGTGGGGACAGCCGCTGGAGGCATCGAAACTGCCTTGCAAACCGATGTGGAGTGTACGGTTCTTAGAGTGGCTCACAATCTACTCATGCCACCAAAACTCCACCTCGAAAGGCTAGGAGGTATGCCCGATGTTCTTCCGTTCCATGCCCGTCGTCAGTATGTATCCCCATCGGTAATGGGAAGGGGTGGAAATTAAACTCATCCGCCCTCCACACCCGATTCAGCACCATCGGCATAGCTAGTTTGAACGGGAAGCTCCGGACCGCATTCAAGATGGAGGGTCAGAAATTTGATCCTGGTGGAGAAATAGGGTTTGGATACTCATAGATCCCCCTGATGTGCGCTGCGATCCACCCATACAGGTGCTGGAAGGGCCCGCATATCCTTAGCGACTTCTTGCCCTCACTAATGTGCCGCAGCATTCTGTATAGTTTGGAAAGCATTGGAATCCTCAGATTGATCCGCTGCCCCATAGCCAACATGTATTCCATAATAAAAGTTCTGGGCCGCACCCCCATGCTTGTATCCCTCACCGGTAGGATCCAACCACAGATGAGAGACGCGATGAACGCCGCCAGCCTGACTATAGGCTGTTGTTTAGTGCTGACATTGAAACCCCAAGTCTTCCATTGGCTGTCCTTCACGACCCGCCAATACATGTGCCCCTTACCCCGTTGGGCCGCCCTCAGACAAGTTCGAGGCCTCGTAGGGAACTCTCGATTCTCTGGTAAATTACGGAAGCACATGAACCATCTCTTAAATTGGACATCCCTCACTACCTCCTTGTCCTCTCTAGGGACGAGTGCCATCAGCACTGACGCCAGTCGCGGCATTTTCTCTGTATCCTCCCACGCGCTCATGACATGGAGGAACTCATCATACATGGCCCCCAAGATTGGAACCCCAGATATCTGGTGGACATCCCATAGGCTGATGCCCACCTCCCCTTGATGTAGGTGAAAGGTATTGGTCCTAGACGACCATCTACTCAGCAATTCCGGCATCAGTTGTTTCGGTTGGTAAATGTGGAATTGGGAGGCCCACGCCACCTCATATAACCCGACTCTCCTCAGCTCAGCCCCAAACTCCTCACATGAGGTGCCTACCCAGTAGGCCCAGGCCCAGTCATCAGTAAAGTTTCCACCCTGGTGCAGGTCCCACTCATTGGACCATCCCATCATCGAATCCTGAAAAGCCGCCTTCAGCATGGTACGGTAGAGAGGAGGGGACCTCTCCTGTTGCAGTGGCCTCCCCTAAATATAGTTCACATGGTTGTAGAGATAGTCAGAGTGACGGGTGTAAAGTCCTCCTGCGCATGACCATCGGCCGCCCTGAACCATTAGTGCTGACATGGTGTGCTCCTGAACCAGCAAACTGGTTCATCCCTACTCACCTTAGGGATTAAGACGTCATCCCTTAACCTGAAGCCGTAAAATGGCAGCTTCTTACACTGCGGATAATTCTTCTGACCCTCCGATAGCATATCTGTCAAAGAAGCATGGTCCGAGTGGCTTCGGACCATCTCCCCAAGGGCTGGATAGTTGGCCATCTCATCCCGACAGGCAGCGTCTGCAAGCACCCCCAATACAGCTTCTCGATGGTCCATTTCAGTTCTGGCACTCGAAAAGATTTTTTTGTCAGAACAGATCGCGAAGCTCGATTGCGGAGACAGATCGTGAAGGTCGGCTGCGAGACCAAGCCGCGGATTTTGGCCTAGTCTGGTAAATAGGAGTTCACTTAGTGCGGTCGCAGAGTCAGGGACCCACGGTTCGCCGCGAAGCTCGATTCGCGGAGAGCAGGCGCGAAGTACGCGGAACATCATGAAATCGAGAGCACAAAAAGACAAGGAAATTGGATGATGAAAAAAGAGTTCGACCCCCTTATTTATAGGAGGTGAACCCAGATCATCGCGGTGCACCCCGCCCGCACAGAGCATCACGGCGCATCCGGACCCGTGGCCATGGTCAGCACCGCGGGCCCTCTTCACGAAGTTACATCACGAACCGCCAACAATATTGGAGATTTTCCCTCATACTTCGACCCTTTAGCCTTCCGCGGCTCCAAGTCTAAGGGGGGGCATTTGTTGGCGCCAAAATATGGCACGAACGAAAGGGATGAAAAAGATGGCCTGGGCGCTGCCTCGCGAAGCACCGACGCGACGCACCCCGATCATCGCCGTCCCGCGAAGCTCCGGAGGCGGTACCTATCTGCGAACACATTTGACGTTCGTGAGCCCATCACGAATCTCCCGAGGTGGTCCCTCTCCACGAACGAATTTGACATTCACGAGCCCTCCGCGAGGCTCCGGAGGCGGTACCTCTCTGTGAACGCATATGACGTTCATGAGCCCCCCGCAAAGCTCCGGAGGCAGTACCTCTCCGCGGACTAATTTGACGTTCGGGAGGCCTCTGCGAAGCTCTGTAGGCGGTACCTCTCCGCGGACGAATTTGACATTCGCGAGCGCGCTGCGAAGCACCGGAGGCGGCGCATGAGTTCTGCTTCGCAGCGCCCCTTGCCTATAAATACTGGGCTCCCCCTGAGTCCCAAGGATGGAAAATCCGACCTTTCGGCTTCTACTCTACCGAATCGCGAAGCACCCTTTTCTCCCGAAAATCATGAGCTCCGCGAGGTACTTCTACTTCACGTGATGCCTTCGCTTTCTCTCGTTTTGAGCCCCTCTTCCGAGAGGGATTCCCTTCACGAAGCTCAGGGCATTCGCGAAGGAGGTGGATTCCCAAGGGAACACAGGCAGTCGTGGAGTGTTTATGCTTCGCAAAACTCCCTACTTGTACTAGTGATCCCTATGCTAAGGCAGGATCGCTACACATCGCGATGCACACTTCTTTGCCGCACCCTGCTTCATGAGGCACCTATTATTCGTGAGGCGGTGCTCCGCGAATACTGTTCTACTTCGCGAAGCACCCTCCACTCACACCTATGCCACATGCTAAGGCCAAGGCATTCCGCTTTGTGAAGCACACTCCTCCTCCATGAATGGACGGATGCGCGTGCCCCGGTGAAAGTGTCGGAAACAGGGTCATGTCGGACCATCATGCATTTTAGGGTCTTGCGTGACCATCTGGAAGTTTACTGTCATGCATGACAAGTTAGCTCAGGCAATGAATTACTTGAGGAACTTGGAAGTGGTGGGACGAGTTATACTCTTGCCACCCATGGTCACCAGGGAGTATGGAACATTGGGGTAAATCCTATGAATTATGTATGGTCCTTCCCATTTGGGAATCTTCTAGGGTGGGTTCTTGCCAAGGATCATTGGTGTCCAGAGGGCCAATGCCCAGTCACCTTTCAAGATGGATTGAAGGTGAACCTTCATGTTGAGGTCTCTAGCTATCTTATTCTCATACCTTTCCAGATTTTACAGGGCACGAATCCTATACTCATAAAGTGCATACAATTCAACCAAATGAATTTCTTCTACCTTATCTATTGGCTACTAGTTATAGACTGTTGTGCATAATGAAGGTTTCTGGATCTTGATGGGCATGACGGCCTCCACTCTGTTCACTAGGGAATATGCGGTCACCTGGGACGAATTACGAGCTGTCGACCAATAAGACCAGAGGGAATTGGGGAGCTTGTCTGGCCAACTCTTCTTATTCTGACAAGCAATTTTCTACAAAATGTTAGATAGGGTTATGTTGAACAACTTGATCTATCCATTTGTCTGTGCATGATATTGGGAGGTATGGTTTGAACGGATGTTGTGCTTGGTGTACAATTTCTTTATCTTAGTTGGTCGGAAGTTTGTGTCATTATCAGGGAGGACGGAGTGAGTGACTCAAAACCGATATATGATATTGGGGCTCACAAACTAAATGATCGAATGGGCCTTAACCTCGTTGAAAGGAACTGCCTCTATCCACTTGGAAAAGAAATCCATAGCGGTCATGATGAACCAGCACTGGCGAGCTGTCACTAGTTGACATGGTCCCACGACATCGAGTCCCCATACTGCAAATGGCGAAGAGTACATGGTGGAGTGGAGATGTTATGGTGGCTAATTCATGGAGTTAGCATGAATTTCGCATGCATGAAATCTCTTGGGGAACTCGATGCATTCATGGATCATAGAGGGACAAATGTACACAAGTCTCCAGATCTGATAGGAAAACATTGACCTAGTCTGGTGAGCCCCAAAGAAACCGGTGTGAACCCCCTGCATGACCTGAGAAATCTCAACTCCATGGATGCAACAGAGAATAACACCATTGAACCCATACTTTTAAAGGATCTGCTCAAGACTGGGACCACCCTGGGGGGTCAATTATAGCGCGCGACGTTAGATTCGCTAATGTTCTGCCTGATCAGCTGGGAGGAAACTGTTTTGGAGATACTTGATAAAGGGGGATCTCCTGTCTAGGGTCACTTCAACCACTACCTCTGATGAACTTGGGGGTCCGAACGTGGCACCCATGGTAAGATGTCTTACCTGTAGGACATCATCATCATCTAGGGTGATGAGATAAATGACTCTCCGATGTGCTGCATGTATAATCAGATCATCATACTCGAGTTATGAAAGCGATGTAGCCGGGCCGACTAGGGCATCCTCTCAACCATTCTGAGATCGAGGGACTTGAGTAACTACCAGTTGAGATGGGAATGGGGCCAATAGCTGGATAGTGCACACCAATAATGGTACGAGATCTAGATTTGTAATGACGTAGTCAGTGTTGATTTGTTTAATGACTAGTTCAGAATCCCCATTCAAATTAAACTGGGTCACATAGATCTCTAGGGACAACTCGAGGCCAGTGATAAGAGCCTGATACTCTGCCTCGTTGTAGTTGCAGCCTTCTGACAACATGAATGAGTACGGAATAATGTCTTGCACTGGTGTAATAAAGACAAGGCCCATACGTACCCTATTGTGCCAGGGAAAATTGAGCCTCCTGACGGTGGGGATTTGAGAAGAACCATCAATGTGAATCTTCCAACAAGGGATTTCATGATATATCAAGAAGATTTCCACATCAGGAAAATCCTGGTCTAGGGACTGGTCCATGGGGGTTGGATGGGCAGCAAGAAAATATTTCATTGCTTGTCCCTTGATAGAATTCTGAGAAACGAACCTGATGTCGAACTGCAGGAGGATTACTACCCACCATGCTAGACATCCTGTCAACATGGGGGGGGGGGGCTCATAATGTACATCAGCAGGTCTACCCGAGACACCAGCTGTACCTTGTGGTGCTGCAAGTAGTGTCACAATTTCTTTATTGTGGATATTAGTGTGAGGACACTCTTTTCAATGGGTGAGTATCTGGTCTCCGTATTGATGAGCATAAAACTGAATTAATAAAGAATGTTCTCTATCCCCTCATTGTTCTTCTAGGTGAGAAGGGTGCCAAGAGATCATTCCTGGCCAGTCATGTTCATGATCAGTGGTTTTCTAGAGACAAGTGTCATCAAGAACAGAGGCTAGAGCAGTTACTACTTGATTTCCTCAAATGCAGTCTAGCACTCTTCATCCCACTCGCAGGCGGTGCCTTTTTTCAGGAGCAGAGAAAAGGGTGTACACTTTTCGGCCATATTCTCAAGGAATCGGCGTATGTAGGATATGTTTCATTGGAAACCTTTAATCTATTGAATATTACTTATGGGAGGAATTTGACCAATGGAATTGAACTTCTTTGGGTTGATCTTGATGCCCAGTTACCTGACAAAAATCCCAAGGAACATCCCAGAGGTGACACCAAAGGCACATTTCAATGGGTTAATCTTCAGGTGGAGAGAATGGAAGAAGATGAATACTTTATTGAGGACCTTGAGAAGGTCTTGGAATTTTTTGGATTTGACCAGTAATTGGTCCACATATAATTCCACCAATTTACCGAGGATTGGCTAGAATTTGCAATGCATGGACCACTGATAGGTGGCACCTGCATTCTTTAAGCCGAAGGGGATGACCTGGTAACAAAATGTACCTTATGGTACCCTAAAATCTATGGAATCCTCATCCTCAAGGGCCATCCAGATTTGATTATATCCGGATTAACCGTCCATGAAGGAATGAGCTAGAAACCAAGTTTTAGCATCGATCAACAATTCCATCACATGAAAGGGAAAATAATCCTTTAGATAGTGATGGTTTAGATCATGATGTCAATGCAAACTCTGATCTGTACGTTCTTCTTCCTATCTGGAACAATGTTGGCCAGCCATTTCTAGTACTATTCCTCCTTAATGAAGATTTATATGATGATCTTGTCAACATCAACCTTGAACATTACACTTTGATAAGGGTGCATATTTTTGGGAGGCTACTTCAACACGCGATGATTTACTGGAAGACTGAGGTTGTGGATGGCTACCTGAGGATCTAGTCATAGAATCTCATCATAACTCTAGGAAAACACGTCATGGTTCTAGTTAAGGAAGTCCATGTACCACTGTTTCTCCTCGGGGGGCATGGCAGCACTGTTCAATGTGGGTCTCAGGTCCACCTCTCTACTAAGGATCCCCTGTACCAGTTCATCGACCATGGCAGAGACTCCCTCATCAAAGGCGGGGGGGGGGGGGGAATCCTCTAGACCATCTTCATTGCTTACGGAGGGATCCCCTATGGGAGGAGCTTCCTCTAGGTTAGCAGATTTTGATCAGAGGCTGGTACAATCCTGAGCCGCAATGGTCACTGGATTGGGAGAATCTGGTACTGCCGAAACCATAGCAATGAAGGCTATCATCCCAATCCCATGTGTTCTTTAGCCTAAGGGGCCATGCATGATGATATGGAAGATATAGTGGTGTGTCTTCATGAGCTAGTTAATTCCTTCTAGGAGAAACAGACACATATGATTACTGTTGTAGCCATGGGGCGAACATCCCGACACCATATGGGGGTAGGAGGCTCCGGGATCACCTGAGCCTGATTTGTGTATGAGTATCAGAATATTTTCCACATTCACATAGACTTGGGAATATAAATATCCATAGTACCTGATACAACAAAACATTTCCCCATGTCGGGGGTTGTGGCCTCCAATCGATGGATCAGGAAGACGTAGGCATCATCCAGACCTGCCTAGGGGCAAGTTGCATCCATGACAGGTTCAACCTCTTTGGCCTGAATCTGCTTGTCCTTGATCTTATAATAGTCCACATCCAGTTATGAGGCTTCAAAAGAGGAGAAAGGAGACTCATCACCTTGTATTATTCCTACTTGACCATTGAGGGAGTACTTGAGGCATTGTTGATACAATGAGGGGACCTCCGTGTGCAGGTGGAGCCATAGTCTGCCCATCATTGCATTATACGCAGTGTCCTGGGAGACAACCCTAAACTCGGTGCGGGAAACTAGGCCACCGAATTGGGTCTTCAAATGGATCTTACAAACTGAGGTCTAGTCTATCCTACTATATCCCTAGATTCTTAAATTGGAGGTAGTCAGGCTATCTTCGGATAACCCTAGCTTATGCAGTGTCTGTGTTAGGATAAGGTTAATCCCGGAGTTGGTGTCAACAAGAGAGCATCGAACCTCCAAAACATTAAATAGGCTAGTGATGTAAAATGTGTATATGTTCCCTTGTATGAGAGATCCTACATCTTATCTAGAGAATTAAATGATGTCCTGACATTCAACGTTCTCAACAGCTTCCGCATGAAAGGCTTCTGTAGCTTCTACCTTAGTCTATTACTAGGGGGTGTTTCTTAAAGCCTCTGTAAGGGCCCCACACATATTTGACGACAATAGAAGGGCCTAGAAGATGGAATGCATCGCTGGGATGCAGTAAATGTGATTTAGAACATCATACTTCCACGCTAGGCATGAACTTCTACTTGCAGGATGCCGCTCTATAATAGGAGGCATGGAGGGCCCTATCGGATGGGCCGACGGCAAACTGGTGCGGGGCATATCCTACTGCTCACTAGTATAAGCCCATAGAGTAGCTACCGGATGAGGCCTGGATGATGGGGACTGGCCTATAGTGGGGAGAGGCTGGTCATGACATGGTCGATGTGTCTTTTCTGGATCAATCAACACAAACGGTGGTGGTGCCGGTCCTGATGACACCAGATGAGGAGGTTGTGCATGCTGAAATATGTGATGGGCTGACTTCCTAGTCTCAGGGGCATGCATAGCCTGGCTAGAGGTTCCAAATAATGTGCCTCGACGACCCATATGTTCACAGCTCCGCCGATGTTATCATCTACTAGGGATGTTGGGGAGGTTCGTCTCGCGCTCCCCGTTATCAGGAGTCATATAGGGATTTACCAACTCCATGGTATTAACCAAAGCGTACCCTTGATTATCACTTTAATCGTTTTCCATTACTAGTAGGATTTTGGGAGGAATACCTATCCTTAGAGGAATGAAGTTTTTGAAAGTACGAGAAGATGATGGAATTGAGAGGGACTATTGCTTTCCCTTGCGCTGCTGGTTCTTGATCTTATAGGAAGAGGTCGACTTAGATAATGATGCAGAATAGAGGTTGCAGCTTATGAAGGCTCTGACTGATTCAAGCATCCACGAATGATACCATGGGAATTAGAAACCATTTTTCGAGCCATCCAGTCCTCATACATCTGGGACATGCGGTTAGAATCCTGCTGCCACTCACCTTCATCGTCGTTGATGCTGTCTGGACTTACGACGACGCATGCCACTTGTACTAGAGTCGGGGCCAGCCTGACTATGTTATTATAGAACTGGTCTTTAAGTCAGTATTTGAAAACATTTCACTCCTTGAGGATGTGCCCCAGGATCTGATGATAGGGGCAGTAGTTGGGGTGATCAATGAGGTTAGAATCTTTTGGACTTATACACTCCGGAAAACACAAAATCGCTTGTTCCAATGCACTTCAGAAATATTTAGGGACCTGATTATCATTGAACAAGGAGGACTGGATTCTTCTGTCTGGGAAGGGGTACTTAGAGAATGGCCCTGATGAGGATATGGAGGATCCTGTCGAAGAGGCGGAGCCTGGTTGTCCCACCTAGGCGGTGGCGGTGCATTTCGTGGGGGAAACTGCCGGTTCTGAGGAGGATGCTTATGGACTTGAGGCTTCGCCTGTGGTGGTGGTACTCTATGAGTCTATGGACATGGACCCACTGTTAATAATTCCAGTGGTCTGAAGGCCCTTATTTGGGACACCGTGGTGGGCATGGCTCTTGCAACCCTTCTTGCGGGAATTGTGGAGGCAACAGACGTGCATGAATAGCCTGTTGTAGGGCCTCCTTCAGGAACTGGGGCTTATTAGAGAAGTATCAAAATCCCCTAGGGTAGTTATGGGTGATCATGGAGGGGACCAGTTCTGTCTTGACGTTCCCTACACACATCGTCAGTAATTTCTCTTACGTCAGTGGCATATCAAGTTAGTACATAAGACTTTACCACTGGGCAATAGTGTCTGTGAAATGGTCATCAGGACATTGTTTACACTTTAAGAGGTCTGTGTTGCTCGTTTTCCGCATGGTGGAGCTGAACTGGTTGAGGAATTGCCTATTAAGGTTCATCCAGGTGGTTACGAATCTGACGAGAAGTTGGTTTTACAAGATGAATGTAGGCCCCTCGAACGTCTGAACAAAATAGGGGAGCATGGAAACCTCCTTCTGTGCTGGAGTCGCTAACATAGGCACAAACCTTGGGTTGAAGTCGGCTAGGTGCTGCAGTGGGTCTCCCATCCCATTAAAGTGGTAAAAGGTGGGATTCCCGAACAATGTCAGTGCCGACATATCATCCTCCCATGTAGGATATGACTTTCGATCCTGCAGGATTGCCACCTATCGTGTTTCCAACTCCTCGAGGTAGGCATTGAGTGCCACCGTTGGATCATCTAGGCGGGGGTCCCGGTTTTGATAAGGATCCCTAACCATGAACACATTGGAAGGTCCTTCAACATGGAATACAGGCCCAGTGGCTCATGGAGCAGCTGGTGGCATGACCCTCAGGGTGGATAGGGGAGCCCGAGCTGGGTCTTTTGAATTGTCGTGTCATTTGGGTGGGTTTGGAGAGACATACCGCACCCTCTTTCCTTATGTTATGTCCTCAACCCAATCTGTGGGGGCAGGATGGTCAGGGTCGCATGGAGGCAACTCACAGATGGGAAGTTGTTACTGCCCCTGCTGCCTTGGCTAGGCTCACCGTAGTCTAGCCTTCACTCAACAGTGCGTTCCTCCAAGATTTTATTCCCCAACTTCTTCTACTCAGCATGTTTCTGGGGCAATGGGGCCTTATTAGGGTCTTGCCCCTTCTTTTTCACTTAGGCGGATGGGTCTGAGTGCTTGGAAGCTCTGACGTTCTCTTTATCCTTACCGGCATTCCAGCTGAGTACTAATGCCTTGGTGGGCATAGGGAGAGCTAGTGGGTTCCTCTATTGGCAATTATTCCTCCCTGATGGGTCCAATAGTGGTGGAATGCCCTTGAAGGTTAATTCCCCATCAAGAAGCTCCAAATCATCTACCTCGTCCACTATGTCAGCCATGATGACCATGACCCTTCTTGGGGGCATGTCATTGAGATCGACTATCAAGTCGGGATACTTCCAGATAGGACTGAAGAGGAGGGAAACATATTGCCCCCATCCATGAATTTGCACATGTGGGGAAGCCTTTTTGCTGAAATTGAGAAGTTTCTTTAATCTCTGAATTCATTTCTCATGGAGGACCTTACGGTGGCCTGGTGAATCGGGGAACTTAGCCATAGGGAGCACAGACAAGTCAACTAGACAACATTGCTCACCAATGTCTTCAAAATGCTCTTGGATCTTGGGATAAACCACTCACTGTTTACAAAGGTGAAAGTGCACCAACTAGAGTGTTTGGCAGAAACATTCAACCTCCTGAGGGGTGAGGGATATCGGTGCACAATAATTTGGAGCTGCCACGTGCCAGAACATCTCGAGGAAATGGTCTGATGTGAAGATGTTCCATAATATCCTTAGCTTGGATTTGGGGTCAAGCCCTTTATTGCCCCATTCATCAACTGTGGGTGGTTGGGGAACTGGTAGAGGTACTAAGGAAGATTGTTGGGACGACAGTCTGGCTGGTGGAGAGTATAGTGAATGGGCTCACTGGTTGCCGATTCTCAGGATGTCCTCCAAAGAGTGTAGCAACCTGGACACTACGTCATGATAAGATGGGCTGACAGCCACAGTTCTTGGCTCATGGGCTAGGGATACTAGTGATAGGTTGCGATGATGCTCTCCCACCATCAGTCCCCAGAATAGTTCTCTATGACATATTGTTGAGGTAGAGAGCGCTTATGGTGATGACGGTGGTTATTGAATGACCATATCCTATGGGGTAGAGAAATTGTCATCCTCCTGGATATACCTATGGACGGAGGTGAGAATCCTATAGACCTAGCATTATTGGATTACTAGGCTGATGCATGTCATTCATGCCCCAGTCATTGACTTGGATGAGCGAGAGGAGGGTTCTCGTGCTGAGTCATACTCTGCATCAATGTGTAAGAAGTGGGCTGGTTTATCTATGTCTGGACCTTCTCAGAATTCTTCTTATGGTGGTGAAAACCAACTTTCCTACCCCTGTGTGGCTCCTCAAGACTGGGAAGATTTCTGACACGAGGTCCTATGACCACACTAGTGCTGAGGAGGAGAGGGTTTCCACCTGAGTAATCCATGGTGCGAGGAGAATCGAGACAAATGTCAAGGGGGGCATGGGAAGGACCTCTATGGATAACACTAGAGTGGGGAAGACCTTTTCTAGAACTAGCAGGACCACATGGATGGCATCCATTATTGTTTTCCATGGTGACCACATTACGAGGAGCCTCCTTGTAATAGTCTAGCTGAACACGGGTATGACCTCTGTGATAGGTTCTCATGAGGAGAGGCTGGCCTTCACCCCGCTGGTTTCTGAGGTGAGGAGGTCCTTCACCAGCTGTTAAGAGGACACAGGGAGGTTACCCACATTGAAGAGAGACCAGATGGGTAATTTCCATATACTGACGATTAGGGGCAGGAGGAATGACTACATACACAATGTAGTGGGAATAGGAGAGACTTCTGTACCAAGTGTAACCACCATGGGGAAGGCCGTCATTGGGATTGAGGGTGGCATAGAGTAGACCTCCATGTTGAGCCTCAAAGAGGGGAAGCCCCACTCTCTCCGTGGTAGTGTTACGGGGAGGCCCTCCGTACTGGGTGGCATCACTATGGATTAGTTCGCAGTTGCCACTACCTATGCTGGTGACCAATGGAGTCAACCGAGCCTGCCCATGGGGTGGTTGGGGCCTCGATCTTGATCGGGCATATAAGTGCCACTACTCAGTGTATACAGGCAACATATGATATGTTTCTGCAATGGATCGAGCCACATTATCCATTGAGTTTGATGCCCCTTGGTGGGCGTTCTTCTCAGCTTTCACCTGACGCTAGCATCAGGTCAAACGAACTGGGGCTAGTGGTGGGGGTACGTGGCCTACCTGCTCCTCATCCAGTAGGACCGGGTGGCAGCGCTGACGCGGCTGGGTGGGAGCCCCCACTGGGAGCCCCTAGAATGGGACTCTGACTGGGCTGGGCTAGACGTCCCCTATCTCCTCAGCGTATGGTAGGGAGTCGTCAAAGCATTCCATAAGAGGATCCTGAAATTTTTATATGTCATCTGGGGGAGTAGCGACTCCCTCCGCAGCCCTCGGGGGTGGTGTTAGTGATGAGGGGAAAACGCTTACAGATCCAGGTGGGCCATATCCCAAGTCGGGATTATTCCCTCCTCCTCGTAATGGCTCACAAGGTCATTGATCACCATTCATTGGATGAACTCAGATGGGGATATGGGTAATGATGGCCCTAGGGGCCACGAGTGTAGAGGTCGTTGCGGAAGACGCAGAGCCACGCATGACTACTGCATTGACCCTTCCACTGCACCTGCATCAGTGGGAGGCGTTGATCATGTTATGGGTGAAGCTACTTGATTCCAAAGGATCCGGGAGATTAACTCATCAGTGCTAAAAGAGAAAGGAATAGACATCCAATGCCATAGTGCCATTCCATCTTCCAAGACTGGTAAGAGGGATACACACAGACAACGTTGTAGAACGGGATGTCCAATCTTCTACTACCCCAACTTCCAGTGAGTTTCACGCTAGGCCCACTATTTTCCGGCGGGACCCAGTGATGAATAATTGGATCTGGGGACATGTGAATCAATTGATTCCTTGAACGCTACTAATATCCATGTTGAGGAGAATAACAACACATCAGGATCACCATTTCTGTTTCTGACACTTTCACCAGGGAACGTGTGTCCGTCTAGTTTGGTGGGATGGTGGTGCTACCTATTGCCCTACTTTCCTACATTCCAATGGTGGGAATCATTCGGTCCTTGTTTAGGGAAGTTTTCTCCTTCATTAAAATAGGACGATGAGATGTCATTTCTTCCTTCCTTGGATTCCTCCCTGTAACTTGTCACCTAGTCTGGGTCTCCCTTATATATTTATGACTTTGTTTGTGAAACTCTTCCTAGTTCTATATCTTCATGGACACTAGTTAATTAAAATGCTTCTGTTAGGAAATTACAAGGGGTCCGGTAAGGGAAACAACCTTCAGTCCGGGGAGTAGTCATGTTGGAAATCAGTGTCCTGTCTGGACGCTTGGAAAATATCACATCTGGGGTTCTATCCCATATTATAGGGCTTCTCGAGGGCACGAAAGCATGAGAAATCCTATGAAGAATGAGATGAATTATATGCCATAGGCATGTTTCTGAGGTTTTCCTCAGCTTCCCATGTTTAACATAGGGTATGCGGAAAGATTAGAATCTAGTGGAGACATATCGAATTGATCGGAACACTGATTAAAGTGGATCAGATCGGTGAAACCTCTGTAGGGAACAATGATGTTGGGGCCAATTTTTGGACGACTTCCCGACTACTTTTAATGAGAATGGGGAATGAGATGGCATGATTTCATCAGGATGTGGCCGCTCAGATAAGAATTAGGATGGACGATGGAGCAGTTAAAGGAAGTGGATAGGGAATGGGACGGAATCGTCTTGTGGATGACAATGTTTTTGGGCTTAAGCCTCAAATAAAATTTCTATGTATCCCCATGGTAGGTAATCAAAGTCGACGTAGTTCATCTGAAGATGGATTACCACCAATTGGGGTTCTCAGCGGCTTACTACTGTATGGGGTTGCAACGGCTTACCGCTGGATAATAATATCAATAGATTACCACTGAATAGGGTCACAACAACTTAACACTGGATGGGGTCGCAACGGCTTGCCTCTAGATAAGAATTTCAACGGCATACCAATGAATAGGGTCACCACGGCATACCACTGGATGGGGTCGAAAAAAAATGAAGGTGGTCAGGATGACCAGTGGGTGGTGGGCTTGAACCCGAGGGAGGATTCTTACATACCCTACCATGACAAGGATCAAAGACAACATATTTCAGGGTGGTGTTTTGTGTGCAATGGATTACTGCTAATTGGGGAAAAAATGGCTTACCAGTGATTGGGTTCCATAGTTTAATGTCATGCAGGATGGGGGGAAATGACTTAAAGGCAGTAAGAGTGACCGATTGTTGGGCTTCAACCTCTTGGAGGATTCCTATGTACCTAGCCTGGGCAAGGATCAAAGACCACATAGATTAGGTGGTGTGGGGCTTACACTCTAGGTTTCCCAGGGTGTTGGTGAACCGATGTGAAGGGGGTCAGAACGACCAATGGGTGGTGGGATTAAACCTCATTGAGGCTTCCTACATACCTTGCTATAGCAAGGATCAAAGACCACGTAGTTTAGGATGGTCAGTGAAACGACGTGAAGGTGGACCTGGGGTCCAATGGGTGGTGGGCTTGAACCTTGTGGAGGCTTCCTATGTACCATGCCTTGGCAAGGATCAAAGACCTCACACTTCAGGTGGCACGGGGCTTACACTCTAGGCTGCCCAAGGTGTTGGTGAACCGATGTGAAGGAGGTCAGAATGACCAATGGGTGGTGGGATTGAACATCGTGGAGGCTTCTGACGTACCTTGCCTTAGAAAGGTAAAAAGACCACGTAGTTTAGGATATGGTGGTGGGACTTACACTCTAGGATGCCATGAGAGGATGTCATGGTCGATGTTTGCTCTATGCCCAAGAGAGTAATGGTCGGCATGACAAATGAAATACAACAATGACCTGATGATCACGTTGCGAAAGGTGTGTCTGTGAGAGATAAAGTGGGGCATACACATGATCATATCACAAAGATGAAATCGGGTAGTATGCGTGGATAGTAGCATGAAGAGGTTTGGACTTACTCCAGGATGGATGAAAAATGTGGACAAAGCTCAGCGGGAGAGGGATTCAGACGGGAAGAGAGGAGGAGAAACATTCCCTATCACTCCCATTGCTGGCCTCGGGCACCAGAAAATAATGGAGGAGAAGCGGTGCTACCTCATGCGTGAAAGGGTAGGGGCTTACACCAAGGTGGGTTCCTTTTTCCCACGTAGGATGTGTAGGGGAAGTCACATTTTAACGTCATGTGTTGAGGATGATGATTCTTGGTAGTTTAACGAACTACATCTCGGATGAGGGGTGTTCACTCCACACCCCTAGGACTTACAAAACTGGTTCCCTCTTCCCCTTTTTAAAGTGAAGGGACAAGCAACGTCGTGGCTAGGGGGTGTCATGGAGGGAACCTTTGGGGTCCATGTTAGTTTGGATATATGAAGAAGCAATAGTCGTTTGTGTGCCTGTGCGAAGAAGAATGATGCAAAGAAACGCATCGGGCAGTGTCGTCTAAGGGACTTTGTAATGGATTCATGCGAACCTATGAGGTTGCACGGGAGATGGATTTGCAGAGTAATGGGGTTTATGAGTAGAGGCCTCATAGAGCTCTAGTGCTCTATGCAAGGGAAGGGATTCATGAAGGTGTGGTCTTCATGAAGTTAAGTGGCATAGCCTAGTCATAGGGCATATGTTCATACAAGAGGTTCTTCACAAAGTGTAAGGGAATTCTTGATGCAACGCCCTATAAAGCATGGGTTCCTCGTGAAGAAAGGTCATGTGATGCAATGTGCTTCTCAAGTCATAGTGACTTGGCAATGGAATTTGAGTCACATGTGCATGGGGAGTGCTTCGTGAAGCATAAACACTCCACGATGACCCAAGTCCCCATGAGGATCTCTTTAAATCACGAAGGATGATAGGCTTTCTAAAAGGAATACCTCTCGAAAGAGGGGTTGAAATGAAGGCAAAGGGGAGACACTTCACAGAGAAAATATACATTGAGTAGTTCATGGTTTGAAGAGAAGAAAGTGCTTCGTGATTTGAGAGATGAGGAGGGGAAAGGTTGGATGATCCATCATTTGGGCCTAGGGCGAAGTTCGTATTTATAAGACAGAGGCACTGTGAAGTAGAGATCGCCTAGCACAATGCTGGATTCCACTCCGTGGCAGGCTCACGAATGTAAAAGGGGCTGACAGAGCATCCTACCCCTTGCTTCGTGTCAGGATCACGAACGTCAAAGGGGCTCATGGAGCCTCACGCCTCCTCACTTCGTGGTGGGCTCGTGAACGTCAATGGGGCTCGTGGAGTATCCCTCCTCCTATCTTTTCAGTGAGCTCATGAATGTAAATGGTGCTCACGGTGCTTACCTCCTCCTCGCTTTGGGGTGGGCTCATGGGGCCATGGCAATCCACAAAATTTCTTAGCAAGGCAACTTTGGGGTCATTCTTATTATCCTTCTCCCATTCGATTTTTTGCACCAACAGTTCCCTTGAGAAACTATGCTTATCATAATTGTGGGGAGAAAAGGTTGGCACATGGTTTGTCTATCCTTTCAAGAAAACCATGTGTGGGGTTGGATTACAATAGTTACACCACATGATTGGGGCATATTTTCCCAAACTATGTGGACTAACCAAACAGTGTATTGTTAGAACCCATAATATTTTGGATCTGATCCAAATTTTCTCCTTTATAACTTTTTTCTCCGAAATTCTTAATACCTCAAATTCCATTTTCAATCATGGATTGATAAATGACTCATATTAATCTAGTACCAATCATCATTTTTCTTATATCCAAGGCTATTCCCTCTCATAGAATAACTAACCTAGTTTTTTATGTATAGATATATGTTTTAAGAATGATTTAATGCCTGAAAATCATTTTTTTTTATTTTCAGTAGGCCGATTTAAGGGTTTCCGGTACCCAATACAGGACTTCATTAAGCATATTCAACACTTCAAAACATCCATTTCAAATTCAAATTTCAAATTTCCAAAACCAAAATCATGAGACAGCGCCTTGAGCCACACACCCACCATCATACCGTGCACCTTGCGCCTCGATCCGAAAACCAACACCACACGCCACCATTCACAGCAGGACGTCAGCGGTACCAAAAGTCCTTATCGTCGTCGACATCACATCCAATTGGAAAAACATATTAATCCCCAAAAATCGAAGCTCGGGATAGATCTCCAACCTCATTCACCACCAACGTCGGCGATTCAGAACCAAACATAGAAGATCCACCTGCCATTAAACCAAAATTCCACTTTCACCATAGTATGAACAAAATCAAATGAAAAAATCATTCACCACATGAAATACCGAAGACCCCGTGCACCTTGAAACATTCACTAGTCTCCCAAACCACAGCTAGAAGATACCACCACCGCCAACCGCATTCATCTTCAACAAAATACAGAACAACCAGAAGCACACCACAGAAAGCTGGAGATAGCGAGAAAGGGAAGGGGACCTCCGTCGAGAGTGACGCCGCAAAAAACATTCATACATCAACACCATATTAACATTCACAAACATAACCAAAACATAAAAACCTGCAAACAGAAGAAATGCTGAAGCCAGGACCTCCCCCCTCCGAGCCACTCCACATCTGCCATCAAGACACACCGGAAGCACGCCGAAGGCATCACCTGGCATCGCTGGACTAAAACGAGCATTCCATCTCAACCGAGCCACTCAAAACATATTCCGGAAGAGTCGACGCGACCAAGAAGCCAAAAAAGATGCCAGCGCCCCACCATGCAATTACAACGCCAAGCCATGCTGAGGCGAGCCGATCCGAATTAGGCCGACACTGAAATCGAGCCAGACCAAAGGGGGAATGGATGTAAAGAAAACCATAAAACCCTAGCCACCTCAACCGATAGGGGATAAGACGCTCTGAGGCCCTATTGGTAAGGATTTTTATCGTCATACCTATTAATAATGATTTAATGATGAGATAAATTATCATTTTGTGAAGGGGGAAAGGGTTGTGGTCAGATGTAAAAGATAAAATTTCAATTTTTCATTTTCTCTTATGTTTAAGATGTTGGTGGGTTATCTCTCTTCTCGACATGACTCAGATCATAAATGATTATTTTTAATTATATTTTGTGATATATATTATATTGAAAACCCTATTGGATACTTTTTGTAAATCCAGATTTATTATTGTATTTGGAAAAAATATGGAAAATTGATTAGATTTTAGAATATCCCTTTAGTTTATAATATTAAGTTATTTATTTTAAATTTTTTATTCATGAAATTTTTTTATTTAAATTCCTTAATGAATGAATGTTTTTTTGTAATGGTTTTACAAAGATATATAAAGCATAGTTGGTGTGAGGTATTTTTTATTTGTCATGATCATAAATAAAAGGTTGTGTTCCATTAGAGCACCTGGCATTGGTCACCTTGTGATGACTTAGTGTACCAATGATAGAAAACTCATGAATATGGAACTCTCACTATGGAATCCATGGTTAAGGTATATATATGGTTATAGTCATTAAAAATGATTATAAAAAGGTCTTAGCCATGAAAAATTTTACTTATAAATTTATTATATTGTTGATAAAAATTATTATAACATATTTTAAAATGATTATATAATTTTATCTTTCATGGTTTTTCCTTGTTATGTGTGTTGGGATGTTATTAGGTAAATCCTACAGATATTTGACTCACCCCCTTCATATGAACTTTTGTTAATTTTTATATTACATATATCAATAAAAAATTAATGTAATGGTATACTTGTTCTTTAAGATGACTATCAATATGGTTGGCAAGGAATGTAGTGTGGGGCCTTGGAGAAGGTTGGGTGTTTTTGGTGGATGTCACTTTAATAATTTTTTTATGTGATATTTTTTCCTCTTTGTCTATGTATTTGGGTTTTTTCCTATATTTTGATATGGTTTATTGGATTGTTTATGCTTTGATTTTTTTTGAACTCATTAAATAGATATTTTTTGGTTTTTTTATTTTAGATGATCAACTTTCAAAGATTACCCACCAATGTTATGGATTCCCTTATAATGTCTTTCTAGCCTTTGGTGACATCTAGGAATCACATAATGTATCATGACCCCTTCCACATAGAATTCTATTTATTATTGGTGGGATGTTTCATATGGTATCATTCATGGTCAGTCCATCTTTCATTTTGAGATAAATATTATCACCTTGTTCAACCCTTGAAATAGGTAACAATGTTAGTTTAGTTTAGTCCTAGAGTTAGGAAATATATCAACATGTCTCTTGGAATGGTAGTATGTATAATAATTTTTATAACATTAAATTTTGAGCATAAATATTCATTTCTATGCTCCTTATGCTAAACCTAATGTTACATGGATATTTAGTTACATCAGTGTTTTTGGACACATTTAGAATAGTTATCAACTAATCATATTTGGTTTATCCATTTAGTTTATTATGAGATTCATTAAATTAAGACATGATAATATAAATAAATTTAATTATTAGTCAATGGTTTATGAAATAAATAATTTTTTTAAGAAATAGTGAAAATGGTTGTTTTCAAAAATATGATTGTAATATTTTAGAAAATTTTTAAAATATTGAAAATTATTGATTTGTCAATTTATTGTGATTATTTTTGATAATATGGTAAATTAAAATTTAATATCCATCAGTTGATAATGAGTGAAAAAATCAGATTTATCATTTTTATTATGAATGGTAACATGTAAGCATCATGAAGAACAACTACATGAAGCTTCTGAAAATGTGGTTTCCCTTGAGCAATAGGTGATCTAAGAGAGGGTGAAGATAATTGTCTAGTATTTTCAATACAACAATCAGGGTAACATGAATGATGAAACTTTTCATGGGGACCATTTATTTTGGTTCTAAAATCATAATCCACCCATATTTTTCGGGCCTTTTAAGCCATAATAAGAAGATTCAAGGTAAAATCGGATGAATCAAGACTTCATTTCCTTGGGAAACCATATGAGTTGAAACTAAATGTGGAAATGGATATATGAAAGTATATTTCATGATAATGGTGGTAATTATTATTTGAGGATAAATTATATCAATTAATTTTAGGAGATAATTATGATTATTTTTTAAAATCAATTTAACCATCACAATTTTATGTTTTATAGAACAACAAAATTGTTCATGTTATTGATATATAACCTCATTCTATTAGAGAATGAAAATAAATTTTACAATTAATTCCTATATTCCATAGAAGTAATATATTCTTAATCCTTATGGGATAACATGTTTTATTTGAGTTTTAATCCTGACATTTTCTCAAATATTGGTGTTTTTAAATATCTTAATATATAGAGATAGTTAATAGTGGAATTTGGAATGAGAGAGATATAATGGGAAATATATTTGGGGGGAACCAAGTTTATTCCAATGGGGACATGTGGTAAATACATTGATAGGAATAAGAGGATGAGGTAAACCTACTTCCTGATTGGTGGGTCACATAATAATTAGACCATGAGATCAATACAAATTCCTCTACAAATGAAAATTATCTCATGATTTTTTCAATGGGACTCTTTCAACCCTATGAAGTGATATTGCATGATTCACCTAGATATTATTGCAATTGAATCCTTATGGGACATCTCTAACTCTATTGTTGAAATGATAAAAATTTCATTGCTAGAGGAACATCTCATGTATCCTATGAATATCATTATTTGACAGAACATGGGTAGATGAATAATTATCATCATTAGAATAGAGTGAGCCCTAGTTTTTCTAGGATTTATATGACCCCTCGACCTATGTAATCAAAATAGGGTTAAAAATATAAATGTTCAATGAGAAATAAATTATAGGAATCTAGGAAATTGATTATGCATGATCAATACAACCATCTGATGGTGATATGTTGAATTGTATTGAAATATACCCTCATGAAATTCTTTTATGATACATGAATATTCCACTATTTTATTACTTCTATATTTTATAATAAAATTATTTTACATGTCCGCATGATTCCTTTACTTTTGAAAGATAAAATTCATCTTTTCCAAGGATAATGATGACCCATTAAGTGTAAATCATTATCGATAGCTATTAAGTGGGTGAGTTTCATTGAAATTTATCTATAATTATATGTATTCCTATGAATTTATTTATATTATGGATTGGTTCACACCATTCAATTACCACGTCGAATGTTATGCCCAAATGGTTAGTTTTTATATTTGGATGGCATCGGGCATATTTTTAAATGATATTGGTATGGATTTAAATGTAGAAAACAAATTTTGGAATAGGTGTTTTGAACCATCTCTTATGATTTTTAATCACTCACCTAGTATTCTTTGGATTATATTGGGAATAAAATATCCCCATCTATTATTGACATATTTATTGAATTTTTCTCCAACTAATTATCATTTTTAACTCTAAAAATAGAAGACGATTTTATGATTCACCTTATACTAGGGAAAATATCTATCTCAATTATATCACATAGGATAGTGACAATCAAACTAATGGAGTTGAAATTTTTGTTGAATGTGTTAAAATGAATTTTTTTAAATCCAATTAAGTATTATATTGTAGCATCACTTCTACTTGTGAAGAAGATGAAAAAAATTCCTAGAAGTTTTTTCAATAATCATATGCATAACCAGGTTATGATAAATAATTGATATCCTCTTAAAATCATTGATGATATATTTTATCAATTCATTGGAACCCAGTTATTCTATATAATTAACATATTTTAGGTGTATCGCCAATTGGGAGGTCAAAAATTTGTTATTCTATATACGTCTTTTAGAAAAAGATATGTCCATTTTTATTATGTGGTTTCCCCTTTTGTTGTTATGAATTCACCAACCATCATTATAGAATAGATTAATTGTGTATTTCATAGTGAAGTGCATTGTGTTGCATTTGTTGTCAATGAGACATGAAGTTGTCTTGGAATGAATGGAAGTCAAGGAATGTCAATATGTGAATGCCAAAGGTTGTGATGGTGTTGGTGATGAAGGAGAATGGCCATGGTACTAAGAGGCATGTCACTTAGGAGATTCACTAAGTGGTATTGGAAATTGTGGTTGAAACATTCTCCATGGAGATCTGTCGATTGTAGAGCTGTTCTTTAAGTTCATAGAACTTGTATCAAGATGATACAAAGTCACAACATGATTAGAAGACCATGCATTGTAGTGACAATGCATGAGGAGTTGAAAGTGATCCATCCATAAGTTGTAAGTGGATGAAGTGGTTTAATGAAGTCCATGCACTATCACTTAGTGCATGTGAATCAGAAGATGTTCCAATTGATCTCTGATTGGATCAATAAAGAACTTTGATGAATATGTTTGATTCAAGAGTTCGGTTGAAGATGAAGAACCTTCAAGAATTCACTCCTAAGTAATGAGTATATGTTGAGGAGATTTGAGGAATTCTAATGAAGAAGAGAAGGGAAGAAATGAAGAAGAAGAGAAAGGGCATTTGGCATTTTACACTTAAGTACTTTGTATACTTAGTGTATATTCAAGCAAAAAATATGCCAACCTCAAGGGCCAGCCTTAAGGGTTCAACCCAAGGCACATGTGGGAACCAGTCACCACGCCCAAGGGGATCCCATGGGGCCAGCCAAAGAGAGGCCGGGGCCGTGTATAAGCCCCGAGGCCACGCGGTGATGAAGCCCGCGCAGCGTGGGCGCAGGAGCGCGCCCGAAGGGTGCATAGTGGGCGCCAGTGGCGCGTTCGCAGGGAGCAAAGTGGGCGCAGAGCGCGCCCGCAGAGAGAACCCGGTGCGGGGCGGCACCGGGAGGGGAGAAGTGCAACTGATGGGAAGCCGGCAGCGCCAGGGTGATAAAGCGCGAGAATTCCGTGGCCCGTTTCGATGTGGGACGCGGAAAAATTCCCGGGAGCGAATCTGAGCCGCACGATTCATCGCGCGCTCGATCTGGACCTCTCATCTAATCCGCTGCGCCCCCGATTTGATCCAGGCCGTCCGAGGATAATTGATCACCGCATCCAACGGCCCGGCGTCCATCTTCTACCTCGAGCCATGCCGAAGGCCACCCGCGAGCAGCCGCTGAACCAGAGCCCTCCGAGCACCAGTTTTTGAGCTCCCGGCCACCTCTGAGTAAACCGAAGCCACCCTCGTGCTCGTCTGGCCATAATGAACAGAACCATGCTTTAAAAAGATCTTGCATGCAACCAGTGGAGAATTTCGAATGAGGCAGAGGCAAGAGAAGCTGCCGAGGCCACGTGGTTGGTGTTTTTGCATGGGATGAGCCTTAACCGAAGGCCGTGCATGTGTTATGAGTCTCATGCACGTAGAGGAATAAAAAATAATGAGCCCGCCTTGAAACAGAGTATAAAAATCAAGATTTGAAGATTTTAAATAACCGAAAACTTCGGGATTTTGAAGTTAAATCACGCGGAGGATTTGAAGCCTTCCTCGCCTATAAAAAGAAGACCCGAGGCATGAATATGTTTGCTGATCCTTTCTCGAAAATCAGAAGACCCGTGAGTGCCTCTACCTTGCGAAGAAGAAGCCGCCGTGCAAAGTACTTGCGCGGCTGAAGATCTCGGTGCCACCCGAGGCCCGAAAGAGTTCCCTGCGCGCCTATCTTGCGCGACAGGAAGATCCCGAGCCGCTTGAATTTTCACGCTCAAGGATTGGCACCCTCACTACCCGCATACTTGTGCGGCAGGAGGAAGTGCCCGCGGGTGCAGCACTTGCGCGCCCCGCGGCAGGAGGAGCTTGCGCGCTCGAAGGCTTGTGCACCCATGGAGCCTTGCACCGAGACACCTTGCGCACCTCCTTTGAAGGACAAAGGAATTCGGGTGTGTGAAAGAAGAAGCCAAGAAAGGACGTAGCCTTGTGTGTGTGCAAGAAGAGAGGGAAGGCCGTGGCAGTGTGTGTGCATAAGGAGGAAGACCACACTATTTGTGTGTGTGCAAGAAGAGAAGGAAGGCCGTGGCAGTGGTGTGCGCAAGGAGAACCCAAGGCTTGAGCACTTGTGTGTGAAAAGTGTAGAACACTTAGTGTGTGCAAAGAAGCAAAGGAGGTCGAGGCCTTGCCTTGTGTGTGTGCTAAGTGGAGAAGAAGAACCCGAGGCCATGTGTGTGCACAAAGGACAACACCAAGTGGTGTGTGCCAAGTGAAGTGGAAGACCACACTTTGTGTGTGTGTAAGAATTGAATAATCCATAGTCTTGCTTGTGCATTTGAACAAAGAAGAACACACTTTAAGTGTGTGCATTTGAAGAGGCCGAGGGCTGTGACCTTGTGTGTGCATACCTTGAAGAACAAACTAAAATAACACTAAAGTGTGTGTGTGCAACAAGAAGAGGAGGAGGCCAACTCATGTGTGTGCTAAAGTGAAACAATTGTGTGCAAATTAAAGAAGTGGCCGAACCTAGGTGTGTGCACCAAGAAGTGTGTAAACACTTAGAAGAATAAAAGGGAGGACATCCACACTAGTGTATAACACACATTTATGTGTGTAATCAAAAGAGAATAAAGTGTGTGAAGTTTAGTGAGAAGGTGTGTGCTTGAAGTGTTACACCCTTTGTGGGTCTACTGCACCAAGAAGAGGAAAGGGGAAGTGCATGCATGCATGCATGCACGTGCACACGTGAACAGTGCTAAATCAGTGGTGTGCATCTGAGGAGATTTGAGCAAGACCAATAGACCTTTTCAGAGGCTATTGAAGATTCTTGAAGAGTGAAGCCAGGTCATCCTGAAGAAGGAGATAAAGCCTGAGCTAGATGAGAAGCCCTGATCAACCTCAAGTGATCAGAGGTACAGAGCAAGGCCAGCAGTCTTTATCCCAGACTGCTGAAGATACTTGAAGAGCTGAACAAGAAGAAGAGCTACTCGTGTGACTCGAGGAGCCAGGAGAAGCCCCCTGTGAGACTCAGGGTGGAAGAAGTCTTCAGTGGGATTCTGGAGCAGGCCAGTGGGACTCTGGTAACACTGTGGGACGCAGTATAAAGACCCTCCTGTGGGACTCAGGAGAGATACGGTGGGAAGCTGTATCGACCATTGTAATTCTAACAAGTTATAATGGGAGAATCCTTGCTGAGAGAGCATGGCAAGGATGTAGGCCTTTGGTGCCAAACCTTGTAAATCCTTGTGTCCTGTGCCTTTTCATTACTGCATTATCCGGGAAAGGTTGAGAGACATAAGAAGAGTGGATCGAGGCCTTAACAAGCCATAGAGGTTTAATTGATAAGAATCAATTAGTAAAAAGTTTTAAGGGATCACTGATTCACCCCCTCCCCCTCTCAGTGATTCACACTGATCTGGGCACTTCAATTGGTATCAGAGCGAGGTTACCTCTAAAAGATCCAAGGGAGTCTTTATGGAGTGCAGATTTGAGGAAATGAGTGACCAGCCTCAAATGGAGATATCTGCCAAGACTCAGAAAAATAGAAAGAAGAAACAGGCAAAGAAGATGAGGAAGAAGGTTTTTGCAATCAGAGAAACTCCTTCTATGGAAAGAAATGTGAATGTCACATCAGATGACAATTCCTTTTATCATTCTTCTGATGAAGCCAGCTCTAGCTGTGATGAAGATGGAAGAAACAATGATCTTCTAAATGCAATCAAATATCTTCAGAAGAGAGTCCCCAAGAAAGTTGCAATGTGTATAGCTACAGGCCTCCTTGATCTTCAAGAAGAAAAATTATAGCTAGAAGATGAAGCCAATTCTCTCGAAGTCCAATTGGCAAAAAGGGTTGGCATAACCAACACTCTCAGAAAGCTGGTGAAGTCTAAAGATGAAACTATTTTCCTTTGCAATGAAAGATTTGAAGACACTGATGAAGAATTGCAAAGAAGCCTTTCTGAGAAAGAATTCTTTATGATAATAGTCAAAGATGTTTACCATGCACTGGAGAAGAGGCATAGAGTATCAATGGTTGTAAAAGATGCTCAACTTGAAGACAAAGTAAAAAGGGTGAAGGAGCTTGACAACTCATTGCTTGAAATGAATAAGGTGCATGAAGACCAGATAAAGCAGCTGGAAGAGAAATGGGAAGGAAGGCTAAGAACTATTGAGGATGAGAAGAACTCCCTCAATATGAAATGCTTAGAACTAGAGGTGATATTGAAAAATCTGCAATCACCCAAAGCTGAATCCTCCCAGTCAGCTAAAAGAAGAAATGTTTCCACTCAAGTGAGCTTTGAGAAGGATGATTCTAAAAGAAAGACATCCTATAATAAAAGGGCAACAACTTCTAAAAAGAAGGTACCATCCATCCCATCTTGTACTCATGTTTCTAATTGTGTCTCCACAAAAAGTGCAGGATGGAAGAATAATTCCAAACAAGTATGGATGAAGACAATGAAGAAAGAAAGCTCTCCTAAAGCAGCACAACAATTCAAGACAAGTACCCTAAAATTAGAAGGACAGAAGAAGTCAAGATTTGTTGGTCAATGTTGGTGTTGTAATAAGTATGGGCACTGTGCAAAGGATTGTTGGTACAATCCACTAAATGTCAAAGCACAAAGGAAGCTCATGCCAAGGGGGAGCAAGCCAGAAGAAAAGAAGCAGTATCCACAGGTCCATAGACATCTGTTTACTGCAAATAGATTTGGATTACTTGACAACATCTGGGATGATTGCAAAAGTGGTCAAAAAGATACATGTCAATCTCCAACTGTATCCAGAGCTCAAAAGAAGAAAAGATCACTGAACCTGGCTCAAAAAGATTCCTTGGGAAGCAAGCAGAAGAAAGTGGAAGATGCTCCCAAGAAGAGTTTGAAGAATGAAGAGAAGTCCTTGGAATTGAAATCCAAGAAGGGTGATGCATCCAAAAGGACCACCAAGAAAACATGCTTCTACTGTGGAAAGAAAGGACACATCATGGATCTTTGTAAGGAAGCCATGAAATTCAATAGAGGCAGACTGAACTCAAACAGACAATCTATCCAGAAGAGGAAGAAGGGATTGATTGAAAATAAGTTGCCTAAGAGAGGTAGCTTAGCAGCATCCAAAGAACCATGTGGAACTTCCAAAACTGAGGCCACTCTTCCAAATGATTTACTTGTCATATGGCCTAATCAGTTGCAACTTGCCAAAGATCTGCAGAGAGCTGAAGATGAAGTTATGGAAATTGCTAAGGAAAAAGGGAAGAAGAAGATTTCACATGAAGATGGGTTGAGAACCACACCAGCACAATCATCAATGAAGATCAAATGTGCAAGTGTGAAGACTGGTGAAAATGGGACATCTCGGTTGAGAGAATCTTCTCAACCTTGTTGTTCACATTGATGAACCAAGGAGGTTCCATCTTATTCCCTTATACTATTGGTATTTACATGTGCTGACATTGCAGGGAATTGAAGATGATGATCATTCTCAGCTGGAGGATGGTTAGGACAGAATGGAGTGCACCCCTTGAGGGGGAGCCAATCTGGAGAAGATGGTATTCTAAGATTTAATACTATCTTGAGAAAAGCTGAAGGTATTCCAATCATAATTTCATCCCTTGTTTCTTAAAGTGTATTCATCATGACAATAAAGGGGGAGTATTGATTGAAGACAAATGAATGAAAGGGGGAGCTTTATCTTTGCACCTGAACTTTCTAATGAGTTTTGTGAAGTTGTGCAGGATTTAGCAAATTCATTGTTATATCTGAAAAATTTCAAACCCCTAAGCATGATCTCACATGTGGAGAGAATTGTGGACAACATTGAGTATCTTGGTTACATCACTCTTGTTTTCTACACCGGGTTAGCCCAAGTAGACTTAGAGCTGATTTACTAAAGGTTCTTTGCTAAAGAGAACATGTGACATCATCCATCTCCTAATGTTTTTCAAGAAGATGCTTTTTAAGGGAGGAAGAGATTTTTGAAAGTGAACCACACCACACCTTTGCATTTGATTGCCAATAAGGGGGAGAAAATATTGGCACACATATTGACTCATTCATATGTGCTGAAGGAGTGTATTGACAACAAATACAAAGGGGGAGATTGAAGTGCATTGTGTTGCATTTGTTGTCAATGAGACATGAAGTTGTCTTGGAATGAATGGAAGTCAAGGAATGTCAATATGTGAATGCCAAAGGTTGTGATGGTGTTGGTGATGAAGGAAAATGGCCATGGTACTAAGAGGCATGTCACTTAGGAGATTCACTAAGTGGTATTGGAAATTGTGGTTGAAACATTCTCCATGGACATCTGTCGATTGTAGAGCTATTCTTTAAGTTCATAGAACTTGTATCAAGATGATACAAAGTCACAACATGATTAGAAGACCATGCATTGTAGTGACAATGCATGAGGAGTTGAAAGTGATCCATCCATAAGTTGTAAGTGGATGAAGTGGTTTAATGAAGTCCATGCACTATCACTTAGTGCATGTGAATCAGAAGATGTTCCCATTGATCTCTGATTGGATCAATAAAGAACTTTGATGAATATGTTTGATTCAAGAGTTTGGTTGAAGATGAAGAACCTTAAAGAATTCACTCCTAAGTAATGAGTATATGTTGAGGAGATTTGAGGAATTCTAATGAAGAAGAGAAGGGAAGAAATGAAGAAGAAGAGAAAGGGCATTTGGCATTTTACACTTAAGTACTTTGTATACTTAGTGTATATTCAAGCAAAAAATATGCCAACCTCAAGGGCCAGCCTTAAGGGTTCAACCCAAGGCACATGTGGGAACCAGTCACCACGCCCAAGGGGATCCCATGGGGCCAGCCCAAGAGAGGCCGGGGCCGTGTATAAGCCCCGAGGCCACGCGGTGATGAAGCCCGCGCAGCGTGGGCGCAGGAGCGCGCCCGAAGGGTGCATAGTGGGCGCCAGTGGCGCGCCCGCAGGGAGCAAAGTGGGCGCAGAGCGCGCCCGCAGAGAGAACCCGGTGCGGGGCGGCACCGGGAGGGGAGAAGTGCAACTGATGGGAAGCCGGCAGCGCCAGGGTGATAAAGCGTGAGAATTCCGCGGCCCGTTTCGATGTGGGACGCGGAAAAATTCCCGGGAGCGAATCTGAGCCGCACGATTCATCGCGCGCTCGATCTGGACCGCTCATCTAATCCGCCGCGCCCCCGATTTGATCCAGGCCGTCCGAGGATAATTGATCACCGCATCCAACGGCCCGACGTCCATCTTCTACCTCGAGCCATGCCGAAGGCCACCCACGAGCAGCCGCTGAACCAGAGCCCTCCGAGCACCAGTTTTTGAGCTCCCGGCCACCTCTGAGTAAACCGAAGCCACCCTCGTGCTCGTCTGGCCATAATGAACAGAACCATGCTTTAAAAAGATCTTGCATGCAACCAGTGGAGAATTTCGAATGAGGCCGAGGCAAGAGAAGCTTCCGAGGCCACGTGGTTGGTGTTTTTGCATGGGATGAGCCTTAACCGAAGGCCGTGCATGCGTTATGAGTCGCATGCACGTAGAGGAATAAAAAATAATGAGCCCGCGTTGAAACAGAGTATAAAAATCAAGATTTGAAGATTTTAAAGAACCGAAAACTTCGGGATTTTGAAGTTAAATCACACGGAGGATTTGAAGCCTTCCTCGCCTATAAAAAGAAGACCCGAGGCATGAATATGTTTGCTGATCCTTTCTCGAAAATCAGAAGACCCGTGACTGCCTCTGCCTCGCGAAGAAGAAGCCGCCGCACAAAGTACTTGCGCGGCTGAAGATCTCGGTGCCACTCGAGGCCCGAAAGAGTTCCCTGCGCGCCTATCTTGTGCGACAGGAAGATCCCGAGCCGCTTGAATTTGCGCACTCAAGGATTGGCACCCTCACTGCCCGCATACTTGTGCGGCAGGAGGAAGTGCCCGCGGGTGCAGCACTTGCGCGCCCCGCGGCAGGAGGAGCTTGCGCGCTCGAAGGCTTGTGCACCCGTGGAGCCTTGCACCGAGACACCTTGCGCGCCTCCTTTGAAGGACAAAGGAATTCGGGTGTGTGCAAGAAGAAGCCAAGAAAGGCCGTAGCCTTGTGTGTGTGCAAGAAGAGAAGGAAGGCCATGGCAGTGTGTGTGCATAAGGAGGAAGACCACACTATTTGTGTGTGTGCAAGAAGAGAAGGAAGGCCGTGGCAGTGGTGTGCGCAAGGAGAACCCAAGGCTTGAGAACTTGTGTGTGAAAAGTGTAGAACACTTAGTGTGTGCAAAGAAGCAAAGGAGGCCGAGGCCTTGCCTCGTGTGTGTGCCAAGTGGAGAAGAAGAACCCGAGGCCATGTGTGTGCACAAAGGACAACACCAAGTGGTGTGTGCCAAGTGAAGTGGAAGACCACACTTTGTGTGTGTGTAAGAATTGAATAATCCATAGTCTTGCTTGTGCATTTGAACAATGAAGAACACACTTTAAGTGTGTGCATTTGAAGAGGCCGAGGGCTGTGACCTTGTGTGTGCATACCTTGAAGAACAAACTAAAATAACACAAAGTGTGTGTGTGCAACAAGAAGAGGAGGAGGCCAACTCATGTGTGTGCTAAAGTGAAACAATTGTGTGCAAATTAAAGAAGTGGCCGAACCTAGGTGTGTGCACCAAGAAGTGTGTAAACACTTAGAAGAAGAAAAGGGAGGACATCCACACTAGTGTATAACACACATTTATGTGTGTAATCAAAAGAGAATAAAGTGTGTGAAGTTTAGTGAGAAGGTGTGTGCTTGAAGTGTTACACCCTTTGTGGGTCTACTGCACCAAGAAGAGGAAAGGGGAAGTGCATGCATGCATGCATGCACGTGCACACGTGAACAGTGCTAAATCAGTGGTGTGCATCTGAGGAGATTTGAGAAAGACCAATAGACCTTTTCAGAGGCTATTGAAGATTCTTGATGAGTGAAGCCAGGTCATCCTGAAGAAGGAGATAAAGCCTGAGCTAGACGAGAAGCCCTGATCAACCTCAAGTGATCAGAGGTACAGAGCAAGGCCAGCAGTCTTTATCCCAGACTGCTGAAGATACTTGAAGAGCTGAACAAGAAGAAGAGCTACTCGTGTGACTCGAGGAGCCAGGAGAAGCCCCCTGTGAGACTCAGGGTGGAAGAAGTCTTCAGTGGGATTCTAGAGCAGGCCAGTGGGACTCTGGTAACACTGTGGGACGCAGTATAAAGACCCTCCTGTGGGACTCAGGAGAGATACGGTGGGAATCTGTATCGACCATTGTAATTCTAACAAGTTATAATGGGAGAATCCATGCTGAGAGAGCATGGCAAGGATGTAGGCCTTTGGTGCCGAACCTTGTAAATCCTTGTGTCCTGTGCCTTTTCATTACTGCATTATCCGGGAAAGGTTGAGAGACATAAGAAGAGTGGATCGAGGCCTTAACAAGCCATAAAGGTTTAATTGATAAGAATCAATTAGTAAAAAGTTTTAAGGGATCACTGATTCACCCCCTCCCCCTCTCAGTGATTCACACTGATCTGGGCACTTCACATAGGTATCTATATTTCTTGTTGGTGATGTTTTTTGATGATATACTTGTGTATTGTAAGACAATATTCCTTCATGAGAGGCACATGTATATATTTTTTGGTATCTTGTGGGAGAATCAAAATTTCCCAAATTATTAATTTATTATTTATGTATTGATTTTCTGTGTTTCCATGGTAATTTTATTTTATAAAAATTTATTTCAATGGATCAAGAAAAAATAGAAACTATTATATCCTGGAAACCACAAGATATTGTTTATGAGATATGTAGTTTCCATGAAATGATATGTTATTGTTGAATTTTTCAACATGATTTTTCAAATTTTGGATTATCAATGATAGTTTTGAAGAAGAAAATTTTTCCTTTACAAAAGAATGAGTAATGTCACAAATGGTTAAAGAACATAATGTTAGACTTACATGAAAACCTATCATCATATATCCAGAGCATAGATGGGCTATATAGTCTATTGTGATGCATTGGGATATGGGTTGGGTTCTCATGTAGGGAGATCATGATTATTCTTATTATTCAAATTAGTTATGGTTTTATTACATGAACTACACAACACATGACTTTGAATTATCTTATATGATCCATGATTTAAGGAGTTTTCATCATTATAACTTTTTTGAGAAATTCACCATGTTTTTGTATCATAATAGATTGAAACACATTTCACCCAATGGGATTTTACTTTAATCCCATATAGATATTTAGTGTATAAATAGATATTTTAATTTTACTTCATTTATAAAACATGTAAAGGGGACTCTATAGTGGATGCATTGTGTAGATATTCATTTGACTTGTTGGAAAAAGAGGATTTGATCTATTGAAAACTAATTTTTGGCATAGTGTATATGGATCTATAATACTCAAATCAAGGCGGTTTTGTGGTTTTACATCCATTTTTTTATTCCTAATTAGTTTAAGAAGATTTTATTTTCGTAGATTTCAGATTTTGAATGGGTTACTATGTGGTGAAAACCAATTGGTTTGGAGGCTATTGAGGGATGAAAGATATTTAGGAATTCAAAGATTCATTTAACAAATATGATGGTCTTTCCATTGGATTTTCTGGTATAACTTCTTTGTTCATAGAATGTTATGGTGTATATAGTCTAGTATTATGTATATTTAAAATGTAATTAATGAACATTTTTGGTGGATTGGAATGATGATATCTATAGTGATGTATATCTCAAGATTCCTCACTATTCATTTGATAATGGAAGAGAACTGATGACCATCCAGTATGATGTATTATTTAACAATTCTTATGAGTAAATTGTAGTAAATATCCATGAATTTTGTTATACGTCAAGAAATGATATTTATGAAACACAGTTTAATATGTATGAAAGGGGATCGATACAAAATGTCATCTCAATTAATCCTAATTCATGAAACCAATATGGTGAAATAGTTTTAAAAAATCAACATTCAAGATAATATAATTATTTATGGAATTATATTCTCAATTATATCTAATCATGACCCCAATATTTTGTTTCTTTTTTTAAAATCATGATAGAAAAAGCTTGGAACTTTGTTATATATGATTACTAAATATCCTCAGACAATGGATGGATAGTATATATATTTAATCCAAATGACTGAGGATATTATTAAATCTTTTGAAATTGATTTTATTTGTTAATGGGATGATCATATAACAATTATTGTGTTCTCATTAAATAATAGTTATCCATCCACTATATATATGAATCCTTTTGAAGCATTTTATGAGTGTCCATGTTGTTCTCCACTTTTATAGGAGGAAACATGAGAGACATCACTGATTAGACTAATACATTTCCAAGAGACAACTGAAAAGATTATATTTATTTTCAAGAGGATTGAGAGGGATATGAGTAATCAGAAATCAAATGTGAACCTTAATTGATCACTAATCTTGTTTTAGGTGAGTGATCATCTATTTTAAATAATCTCACTGAGGTAGGAGAATCATTGTTTTCTTATGATGGGAAAGTTTCCACATCAATATATTTCCCTTTTATGAAACGTGAACAAGTTGGTGATGTGGTATTCAATTTTTACATTCCTCCAAGGTTCATTTTTTATTCATAATGTGTTTCATGTATCTCAGTTAAATAAATTTCATGTTATTCCTAGACAAATGATTTGATGGGATTATATTGAACTAGTGATAGATTCTATGTTGATTCATGTTCCACTATGGATTGTGGATTGGAATTAAAAGATCTTACATTGTAAAAGAACCACTCTAGTGTGGGTTTTATAGAAACAGAGATAGATTAAATAAAAAATTGAGATTATAAGAATGAAAAATTAGGTAAGTGTCTTGAACTCTTCTAAAGAAATGGGTATTTTCTACATTTCATGGAACGAAATGCAAAATGTTGTGGAAAATTCATCATGTCAACCCTCATTCTAGTACATGACCCAAAATTCATTTATTTTGAATCTATATATTTTTCAAGTCATGTTTTGGGTGGTTCAAAGGGGTTGGTCATGTTTTAGAGTCTATTATGGAGTTGCAATGTTTTTTTATAGTTTATAGAAAACTTGATCCATCTATATCAAACCACATAATTGAAGATAATTTTCACTAGGTGGTCACATACTTGGAGAATTATTTGGCCAAACCATGGGAGTGTCTAGGAGAAACCATGAATCTCAAAATAGATTGAAACCCACATTTGGTGTTGTTTTTTCTATCCTTGTGAGAAAACCATGGGAGGGTTTTAATCAGGATAGTATCACCAAATTATTGGAAAATGGTTTTCCAAACCATGTGGCCTAACCATATGAAATATAGTTATAACCCCTTAAAATATTGGTATAATCCAAATTAAACCCTAAAACCATTTTTTTTCCAAAACCCCTAATATCCTGAATTTCATTTTCACACAATGCATGAGAGATGATCCTCTTTGATATGATATAGATCCTTAGGTGAATAAATGTGTGATGGAGGTTCTGATTCAGGAATATTTTCATGTTCTTCCTCATTATTCCTAGATGAATGAATATTCTCCCCCTTACTACCATAGATCTTTACATTGATATATCGATGTGTTATGAATTGGTTTATGGTAAAAGATATTTTTTCCTAGTGTAGGAAACATTGGTTATGAACATAAATAAAAGATCTAAGTGTTGTTTTTCATTTTCTACAATGTTTTAATGGTTTTTTAATTATTTCCCATCTCCACTAGAAGTATGTCTTTAATGGAAAATTTTAATTAAATTTATTGAATGATTCTATTATGAAATACTTTTTTAATTATTTATGATAAAACACATTTTGTCTTAGCGATAGAAAATTGATGAAAATTCATTGTATTTTAGAAACACCATTTTGATTGTAATTATTTAATGATTGATTTTTACAATATTGTTTATTCCATGCATTATAGTTTCATTGTTGAAATTATTCAATGGAGTAATTGTTTTTCGAATGGTATTACATGGATTTAAAATACATGATGAGTGTGAGTTCCTTTTCATTATATGTGACCTTTTGGAAGTGGTGCATGCCATTGAGGAACCTAGTTTTTATAACCTAGTGATCACATGGTGTATTCATGAAAGACTACTCATGAATAAGGAACAATCACACATGAATGCATGGTTTGTGTGGGGACATGGACTTGGGTATTCCGAATGAATATAAAAATTGATTATACTTTCAAAGGTTTTCATTATAAATTATTATTTTCTCATTTATTGATTAAAATACTTTTAAACTTTTTATATAATTTTGGATAACATTTTTGTCCAATTTTACTTGGTTGGGAAGTCATTGGTGATATCATGATATTTTTTTGACTCCACCTAAACGTTGGAACTATTATGTGTCCATTATTCTATCTATATAAACATAGGTTAAGTAAATTTGGATCAGTTATTTATTTTTTCAATTTAATACTATTGTTTTTTTAGTTGTAGTTGGATCATGGTGTGCGTTGGGTGTTTCTAGTTGATATCACATTGGAATTTGATTGTTTTTCTATCATTTGGTCCACTTTGATTATGTATTTTGGTTTCTACTTGTACGTTGATATAATTTATTTGTTGGGTTATGTTATTAAGTTTAATTTTAGTACATTTTCATGAAATAGAGGTCTCTTATTTGGGATTATATATCTTAGATGTATACTTCTCCATGGAAAAACATCCACTAAATCTTCTCATGCCATTCAAATTCTTTATCCACATTCGGTATCATGGGGATGTAACATAATGCCTTGTATATCCCCCTATAGTTCCCACACCAATGAAGTGGGGTGGAATTTTTCCTATATCATGTATAAATACATGATTTATTTGGATTATTTTAAACATTTGAAAATTTTATAAGATATTTGATAGAATATTGATCCTGATTCCCTTTTTATAGCCTAAATTTCAAAATTTGGAAAAAAAAACTATTGTTTCCAAAATTTATTCCTTAGTTTTTTGAAATTATTTTATAAATATTCATCTACACCCAAAAAAATGTGAATACCAGAGGGTAGGATGAATATGAATCACTGTAAGTCACTCTTCCCACACTCCATCCGGGATCATTTGGTAATGTATATTACAATGTTATTGAGTCATGGATACTGTTGGTTCATGGATCATTATTTGATATTATTTTCTAATGAACTATTGTCATTCCCAAATAATAAAAGAGGCATAACCAAGAGAATAATTCCATTGACTGAATTCTATATGTGCATTCCATGAAGGTAAAAGTGACCTCCCATTAGAGGAAGGATGAACTGATTATTATAGAGAAACAATTGATAAAATAAACTATCACCATGAAATTACCATGTAGATATATCATGGAAGGATAAAATCGTGAATGAATAAGAGGAATTCAATTTTATTCATAGTGATAGTATAGTATTTTACCAAAAGAAAAAGGATAGGGGTAGGTATTTCTCTATCTATGCCGCTGGAATAATGAAATACAAAATAACTATTGTTCATAATAATAGAATAAAAAATTATATAGCATCTTATAGGGATGGGTTCATTTTATCCTAATCATCCCTAGAACAGATTTGTCAAGTCTATACGAGGTTCATATTCATAAAAACTGATCCCATGGTTTCCACTACATAGACTTTTTGATTCTTCTCCTTTATCAGTAATATATTAATTGAAAACCATTTGGGATTCCATCTATAATTTTATCCATAAAAAAATTGGTTGGAACGTTGAGGATGAAGGTGGAAAATATTCATTTGATGAATGATAAAATGATATAGAATAGAAATTGAAATAATAAAGTGCAATTATATATCCCTCATAGAATATTTAGAGCATGTGGAACCTTATTAATAATATAGCATGGGTGGTTATTTTTTTCATCATACAATTTTGTCATATAAAAATTTTGATTACATCAACTATGTAGATAATTTGAATCATAACCACAATGAAAAATTAACAAAATTAGGAGACATAAATTCAAAATGTACTGGAAACATAAAGGAATTAAGAGTGAGTCTACACCCAATATCAAAAGAATAATCATGATGTTTTAGATCTTTCATACATTCAGATAATAACTACATAGTGAGAGTTAGCTAAGAAGAAATTAAAATGTGTGGATACATCTACATCCCACCCATCACGAGAGGAAGTTGAGAATATTTCTCTTAAAGAGAAGATTACCATATATTATATTTTGTTAGAAAGTCTATTGTTACTCAATGCCAAAATTTCATGATATAATATATTTTCACTAAAACTCTAAAGTTGAATCCAATAACTCTTCTCCTATTAATCCATTTCACAAGGAAATAAAATTAAACCAACAAGAGTATATTCTAGCCATAAAATAACCCATAGACCTATAAAAATTGTGTATCATACCCCTATGGATATGAATTGATAATAATTCAATCCATTGAGGAAACAATGGAAACTATTTTATAATATTAGTCTCAAGATGACTCAATAAAATTATTAATTATAGGAAGAGTTTTGTAGAATATAATAGATTCCACTAACTACCTATAATCTAGTTTTATCAAAAGGGATGGTTCAACTAGTAGTATTCGAATCCATTGATTCCCATACTACACTAATTTATTGCATAAACTGGTCAAGAACACAAGTATTGATGGAAATAAAACCATATCCTAAAGTGGATGACTTGAATGTTCCAATAACTATCTTTATAAATTGTAAATTTCTAATAATTAATGGAATCTAAGATCTATAGTAGCACCCCAGAAATTTCAAATAATGATATAACCCTTGATTTGAAAACCATAATAGAATGTGGTCGAAATTGTTAGGTGTTTCATTCAAACATTTAAGTCCAAATCAGTGGGTTGGTATGAATATCTACCAGATCAAACATTCTACCATTTGGATGATATCTTATTGGAGTTCGTTTTCAAAATATTCTCACCTTGAAAAGGTGATTTTACTCACACACTAAAATTTCAAAAAAAAAACATTAAAATAAGAGGGTGATAAGCTTCATCCTTAGTTGGAATAACTTTATATATACAATGAATATGTAGAATACATGAGAGATTCTTTTAGAGATCTATATATAGATTATCCACTAAAAATAACAAACATCTGTCCTTACCTTTATATATATTGGTTTAATAATGATTTTTGTATTTTTATTTTATAAAATAAAAGATTACATTAAATATTCCAAATCCAATTTTCAGGTGATACCATCGACACTATAGATGAAATATTATAGTGAATAGATTTTATATGTTGAAGTCAAACTGAAATTTAATATAACTATGACTCCAAAGACTATTCAACACTATAAAAGGTTTCCGCACAAAAAATAGATGTATCACTGAGCTCTATAGGATGTAAATAAGGATAAAAATCAACATAACATTGGATATAAGAAGAAAACTCTAACTCCTAATAGAAGGAGTTAGTTATTGGATTTATAAAATCATCCCTAGAAAAGAAAATATTTATAATATTAGATATTAAGAGAACCAAAAAAATCTTTTTGAATGATCTACTAAATTACTACCCCTTTTATTGGATGATGGTATATAATATTTAGTCATGACTCATCTTCAATAACATACTTTATAAGACAGATAACATCCGTCATGTAATGATAGAAAAAATTTCTTAAACAGGAATCACATGCCACTACGTCTATTAAAAAAATAAGTGTGAGTTAATATATGTCGTAACAAGATATTCATAAAATATAACTATTAGATTAATAAAAAAACATTCATCATGGTGTATGAAATCACCTCAAAATGACAAAATTAATTTGATATGACCCCAATTACATATTTAATACTTGATAAAATGATTCCATCTTTGAAATATTCCTATATTTTATTTATCTAACATCATTCAAATATTGAATAAGTGTATAATGTATTATATGATCCCCAAATAATCCGGCATCTCATATATTTTACATACCCATCTCTATGAAGATGAAAACTACCCTTATATATTATTTTATTTTGATGAGAATTTTTCATATAGCTAGGTAAATTTCATCAAATTAATAAACCCATTCACTAATATGTATCACTGAAACTAATCCTTAATGGTCATAGCAATCTAGAACTCTGACGTATTTCTGGACCTCAGAATCCATGTGTCATTCCAATGAAACGATTAATTTAGCATAGACACAATAATAGGTTCTTCAATGTGATTAGTATGATGTTAATTTTAATCATGAATCCCTAATGTACCGTTCAAAATAAATCATTATATTTGTCATATTAGCATAAAAATGGGTAGTCGGTTGACCGAAAGATATAGTCAAGTCATTTCAACACAACCTATATAGAGAAAAAATGCCCCAACGTACAATTCAATCCATGGGAAATGATCATAGGTATTTTAATATACAGTCTACATGACTAAATCTTGGTATTAGTGTTAGTATAGGAAACATAGACCCATAGTCCAATAATGTGTAATTTTTAAATAATCATTTAGTATTTTAGTAAATAATCACAATATTTTATATACTACACCATTAAAAATAACTCACGAATGTCCTTTTTAGGGATCTTCCAATTCATTAAGATACCAAAATATACATCGATACCACCAATATATACTATATGGAGGCTAGATCCATGAGTTTTATATATTCATTTCATTCCAAAAAAATATTGGAAATATCTATACATGTTCACATTATACATCTGTTTATCATAAAAAATGTGAGGATATAAATATTCATTTGATCCATAACTGGTAAAAGTTAAACAATAAAATATATCATGATGTAGAACCTTTAAAAAAAATTATAGTCATGTTAACATCTCTACCTATGACATAATAATTTATGTGTATGAAAAAGTATGTAGAGGGAACATCAAATAATAAATCTATAAAACCCACATTGGAGATGTCATGACACATGGTGCGATAATATTGTGTATTGAAAAACATTAGAAAATATCAATATATGTATTTGTACATGTAATGTGCTATAAAATCTCCCCTATAAATTCTTTGAGATAACACAATGGTGATTTTTTGTTTTCCATTAATCACAATGAGTAAATAAATCCATATTCTTGGATCCATTCTGTTATTCTAGCCAAGGATATAGATCGTATCCATACATTAAACTTATATGAACATTGGATAAACATAACCATAAAATAAACAATATAGATAGAGGATTGGATCCCCATAAAACTAATTCGGATCATTATATCCCATATGAATCTCTATTAAAAAATTTGTTTCAAAAATATATTATAGATTTTACCAGTGATACTTGGTCAGTTTGGTAACATGTGGAATAAGAATTGTTACTTACATCCGTAAAGGGAAGGATATAACATATGAACCAAGAATTTCCATGGTTGGATGTTATCCCAAAATAAATAATTATGGGTAACTATATTAAACTGGTTCTAAATATTTCATTATATCATCTAATCCAAAAAAAATTAAGAGGAAAAGGAATGAATATAAGGATGATCTTCTTGTATTTGGAGATGTTTTTTCAACATTCATTGATAATTATAAATTACCAAATATGGTTGTGAAATAATATCAGTGTCCTATATTGATCATCTCCATCATGACTCTTAAAAAAAGACACATCACATTCCTTATAAAAAATTTGGATATATTTTCATGTAATTATATGGATATTCTTTTTTTGAATCCTTGAGTTTCTACATATCAATTGGGATTTGTAGAGTTTCATAATGTCTATGAATAGGCATCCAGAAGGATTCATCCTATCCATTATACCAAAGTATACATTGAGTCCAATAAAAATTTAAATGATAAATTTATATGGGTGGTATAATGACTATGATTTGAGGCCAAAACCATACATATTATGAAAACAATTTGTAAATCTGATTCAATTTTGATTTTCTATATTTCAATCGTCATTATTCAAAAGAATAGTTTCCAATCCAAATTAATGAACAGATGATTGATTAAATAAATAATTTCTATTCCATCTCATTAATAGTTCTGAATAATAGTTATAAAGAGGTTATAATGGATCAAAAAAATGACGTCACTTCCTTTTGGGATCCATAAACGGTATACTATCTCCAAGTAATTCAATTTGGTTTAGAGAATATTATTACTAACCATATATATGTCATGTCTTGTATTTTGTATTATTTTCTAGTGAATATCACAGTATGACTTATGTATGATATAATGGCAATATCCAAATAATTATATTGTAAACTTGTTGATATTAATGTAGTTGTATGAAAATTGTGTCAACATAACTTGAATATGGACCCACTAAAATTCTAATTTCAATAAGATCAATATAATTCCATATATTCATGGTACTCCATCATGACATCATAGTTTATCTCAAGAATTATAATGTGAAACAAGTTATGATTCCCCCTAAATTTTTTGAATTGAGGCTACTCTAAGGGAGAATTTATTATATCAGAATCATCATAGAAATACTCTATAAAATATCATTGAATATAAAATTTTTATTATGGAATCAGTCACGTTTCATGCTAATGATTTATTTTATATAGTCATTGGTGATAAAAAATAATAAATTCTACACCAAATAGTCTTGATGCAACTTTTAGAGGGGAAGCCCCTCAGCCTTTATATAGAAGCTCTAGAATGATCTCATGGATCTCTCATTTCATAAAATAATGATACAGGTCAAGAAAATAGTCTCTATTATCTCATCATGGGAATTTTGTATATTTTGAGTTAATATTCTGATATTGAGAATAATTTCATTGAATTGGATAAAAAAATTAGATATGAAGAATAAATTTGTAGCACTATGGGGTAAACATTTTTTATTATAATTCTCAAATATATCCTCAGTATTATGATTCTAATTGGGTTTATTTAATGATAGGATGTCGTTATAATAGAACATTACATCTAAATGATGTCTTAAAATTTGATGAATGGGATTATGTTAGTTGATTTCCATAGTTCATACCTCATACCTAAGAAGACATTATTATATATGGAGGTTAAAGCTGATAAATAATTCTTCATTTGTGAATCCACTAAATTAAATGGTAATAGATTTTTATTAATTTTATATATGTCCAATAGGAATACAGATAGTATAATGGATGCTCCAATTGGTATGATTGGGGATTATGTTTTCCCCCAATTATAATATGGTACTGTATTCCTTCCAACTATCGAAGGAATTTACAGATAATTACTTTGAATATAAAGACCTCGTTAGATCCTTGAATCTATCACTACTAATACTAATTTTCTGATTAAAAAGTAGAAGTGATTAGTTATTAATTATTTGGAAATTCAATGCTGACTATGAAATTATTATTGATGATTTGATTCAATAGCTTGATTATGTGTGATGTTTTATGGATGAATTACCATTAGATCCAACACCATCACACCATACACAAACATCGAATTCCCAAAAATATGGACAACCCACTCTTTTTATAGACATGGAATATTTTTATAAGGAATAGATGACTATTCTCATGACACGTCATAGGGAGGACTCTCATTTTATCTATATTTATATCGATGTAATCAATGGAGCTGGCTCCAACTCAAAACAAAGTAAGTTGTATCCATTATCAAATAGTGATTTATTTGGAAGTATATATAATATATATGAATATGAAATATTATATTTATCTTTTAGGATTGATCCATAACAGAATAGAACCATCACTGGGTAGTTAATTCCATCCTTTTAAAAAAAACATCAATTCATAGAAAATTATCATTAAATCTGGAAATGAAATATTAATTCTAATATTTAAGGAAGTGGTAGATTCCCTCATTGATATTTTATATGTCCATGCTAAATCATGTTTCATCCTCCTTCGTGGAATGTATTATTTCCAAAAAATATATCTATAGACATAGACACATCTGGTCAGCAATAACACCATAATGAATGGAATTAGGGATGAAATTCCATACCAACCTGATAAATGACAGAATTATTCATCAAAATAGTATTTATTGAAAATATAGAGAAACTATTACATATTATTCATATTATTGATAGATTATAGGTTTATTTACCCACTAACCATATCAAGGAAGTTTGAGTTCATTTGTAGAGTTATAGATTCATTATCCAATGGGATCGATGTTGTATAGTTAAATGAATATGGAATGATTGTTTTAATAAATTTAATAAATACCAATATCATTAATAAATCTAAATCCCCAATAAAATATTAATATATAATTTTAACAACATAATTTCTTCTTAATGTAGTAAGATTTAACAATTATACAATATTATTCATTAATATATATCACATTACCATATAGTAAAATGTGGATAGATAGTTCCCTCCAATTAAACACATTCCAATTTAATTTAGAAAATTATAAATAAATATATGAATTATTTTCTAGATAATATCATTTATAATTTGTGGTATTATCACAGAAAAACACATTGAACCACATATGAAACTCTATACATTATATTTGTCAAGGATAATGATAGCATATACCATTAATGTCCATTTTCCATCAAATCAAATCACCATCTATGATAAACTATATAATAATGAGTTATAATAGATACATGATAACAAAATAGATAAAATCAATGACAATAGGCCTCACATACTGCAAACATTTAAATTCATTAGGGTCATGTCGCATGAGTGTTGAATATGAAGGTCCGCCTTCACTTTTTTGGGGATTAGTATTAGGTGAATGAACTCCTATTTTAAATTTTATAAAACCCATAAATCCTTGTAAAGTTTACGAAGATCCATATGTTATAAACAATATTGAATGAAACATAGATTAATCCCTAATTAAAATCTATAGTGAATGTATCTTAAGTGATATAAATGAATGTTTTATTAAAAAAATTGTCTGGATTTAAATACTGTTAATGGATTTCCATGTTTTCAAATATTAAATTTAAAAAATATTCCCCTATGTTTATTACCATAAAATAAAATCCATAATGATCCTCATTATATAAGACTAAAATATAAGGAACTTGAGTATTTATCCCATGATGTTTAACAACCTGAAATATGGTTTACCCATCATTTCAACAAATCTAATTTTAGAAATCCATTTTCTATTACCTAATTTCGTCACATGAGATATAGATATGATTAAAAGTCCAAAACCATTTGTTTTTTATTCTAAAAACAATGTAAGGATAAAATTACATACATATTAATGATTTATATCCTAATTTTTTGGACTTCTTAATTTATAACATTATTTCCCTTCTATTTATTACCATTGGATGAGATAATCATATATTACACATGCATATGATTCATATGTCTATTGAGCCTATTTATAAGAAAATTGTGTGGAAGGATTCCTATTTATCTTTATGATACACTAAAATCCCCAATGTTCTCTAATTTGTTCAAGGCATAGATTATACTAATTTCAATCCTTTAATTTATTCTATTAATTGATCCTTATATTCATTAGAAATGGGGTTTCTCAAATGACCATATATTAATATTGAGGTATCCCTCATTACCCTATAGTACAAACATGATCTACAAAGTTATATTTTACCAGAACATTTTATTACTTGATTCCTTATCTTTCAAGATACATAGTGATGTCTAGATTATTAGTATTAGACCGATCAATAATTCTTCCCCACTTCAAATTAATTTATATCATAGTATTCGGTTATTCACACAATAAATATCTAGTCCTCACACAACCTAAATTTAGGATAAAACCATTTCACTTTTTCATGGTGCTAATACAACTTTAATGATTAGTTTCCTTCCTCATCCCCCTAGGACAATCAAATATATCACTAACATGTACTCTTCTCATGAGATAGATTTCTGTAGATACCTTATATTAATAATTTTCAACATGATTAAAAATATTTCAATATACATATTTATTTGTAGTCCTCATGTAAATTAAGTTTCAGTAAATTTCATTTCAGTCCAATTTTCTCAGAAACCCTAAAACATTAATCTCACTTGTCTTGTCAATTATTATTTGATTGACCATGTGCTAGCATGGGTGATTAAATTGGTTCTTTTGATAAATAAATGTATCTTGATTCATATTATCTTAGGAAACATAATGAAAGTCAAATTCCACAACCTAGGACCATTGGTAGATCCCATAAACATTAATCCACATATCAATCCATGTTTTTTGGGCCTTATTATTCACAACATTTTTTTAACACCCTTTAATTAGGAAAAAGCGAGTATTTTTCCATATTAATTCTTAAATTCATTAGAATGTCAATTTATGTTATCTACGAGTGGAAGGATTCTTGTTATAATAGGATATAATGTGAAATATAAACCATCTATGTCATCCCCAAATAATAAATCCCAATATACATCCACTTACCCTTATTTGATAATATTCTATTCTTGGTTAGTTATGAAATAGAGTGTTCCAATAACCTTTTTAATGTGATTATACAAAACAAAAAACAATTTACCTTATGAAATTTGAATAAACTTGAAACATTTATTGGAATTAGAAATGATAATATTTAACTCTAAAAAATAAACCATATACTCATTGAAAACTTATCTTCTATATAATAAGTGTTGTAACAATAAACTAGAGGTATATTTTGATACACATATATATATGATCCACTAAACCTATTTCCCATTAATGGTAATGCAATAAAACCCATCATATGAAAATAGTCTACAGTCATTCTGAATATCAATATTTCATGAAACCACTCCAAAATTAAAAAAAACATTCATATCCCATAATCAATGGTGATAGAGTACTCATAGATCATATGTAACATTTGGGTGTTCACACACTACCTCACATTTGTCTAATAGATATGATTTTTTATAATAATGATGTATTTTTTATTTTCTTTATTCTTAATATCATTTGGTGTTGTGAAATTATTTTTGATATTAAGTGTTCTAATAGTTAAATGAATTTCTATAACTTACATAAAATATTTTATAAGTGAAAATCATGAATCATGGTATAGTAATGAGTATATGAGAATATATACTATGATAGTAGATGATATAGTGTATTTGATGATAAAATGATGGAGGGGATGAATACAAGCACTTTTGAACCATAAGGTTACATACAAACAAGAACCATATTATTATTTTTATTGATGTTTTAAAATGAGATTCCTAGAAAAAGATAAGAAACATTAAAAATAAGGAATTAGTTTTACAGATAACATGTCTACTGAATAAATATTATTTTTTAATTTTTTTAAAGATTAGGTGTGTATCAATATTTTGAATATGTGAGTATGAATTGAAGGATTTTGGCTATTCGAGTCTATTATGATATATGAAAGAGTATTCAAATAATTTCGGTTTAATTCTATTTCTTGTCCATTTTTAAAACATATTTTTATAATTTCCAGAAGACGTAAATTATAAAATTCATCATTATTCTTCAAAATATTTAATTTACTAAACAATTCATGAATTATCTTATCTTCTTATTTTCAATAAGTGTCATTTTTAGGTTCAAATATTTTTTATTTTGTCTAATTTTGTTTCAAATGAAATCATCCAAATGTTTATTTTATGGATTAATAATATTTATAATATTATTTTTTATAAAAACTATGGCCTTTATAATGTGGATAAAGAACATTGAATAGTATATTTATAGACATCATAAGCATAAAATTTGGATTTATATGTTACTAGGTGAATATGTAATCTTATAAAAATTCATTGAAATATTCATCAAGGTGGCATAATATGTTTCTATAGGGAACATCAAAATGTTTATTCTTTTTTTCTGTTGTTTTAGTATGTATTTAGATCTTGGAAAAAAATTTAATGTTCATATTCTTAATATATATCAATGAAGGTACTTCTAGTGTAGTAGAAATACTTTTATTGATTATCTATTATCATTAATAAATTGGTCTGCTATATTAATGGATAATTAATGTAAAATTAATGTATATTGTGCCAGGATATTATTGGTCAATTTAAATGGATGTTTGACCTACTTTTATACGTGAGAACTAGTTACTAACATCCATGATGATTATATTAAGTTATATAAAATTTAAAATATGATTGATAACTATTTAAAAAATTAATTAAGGTTTTGTGAATTATATAAAATAAAATGTTGATGTTTTCTGATGTTATTTAGAAATTAAGGAGTCATCGATTGTGAAATTGATTGATGAGGTTTTGTTAAAAAATCTAATAGAGATCACAAGGATTGTATTTAAAATAAATAATATTGTTTCTTAATATTTTGATATTTAAAATATACAGTATATATATTATAAATTTATCCAATAGGTTGGTCTATAAATTCTATAGAAATAAATAAGAGAGATATCAATTATGAGAATAAATTATGAGATTACATACATAAAATACTGAAATATATATCATGTTTTCCCACCTCATATATAAGAATGGAAGACGAAGATAAATGGAATTACATAATAGATGTTCATGAAATATTTTTCTATCTAGTTATTAAATTGGAGATGATATCTAATATTGAATATAGGGTTAAAAATAGAAGTATAAAAGAATTTAAATCGAAGAGATTATTATATATATTATATCTAATTCTCTTTTTTGAATATAGTTCAAGATATTTATCTGTAAAAATTAAATAATGTCTTATTGAATAAGGGTAATATAATAATTTATGTCTGTAATTATATTCATTCAGAGGTAGTATTACTTCTATTAGGATTAAATAGAGATATATACTTAGACCTCATAATGTGGTGATTATAAAATATAAAATGAAATTGAAGTCTAGCTAACCTAGACATTAACAGTGTGTCAAATAAAATAAAAATATATAAATATACTCCATAAAAACATCCGAGAAGTAACAAATGTCTATATACTTTTTATGATATTCCTAGAGTCTTGCATAATGGATAGGAGATGTATGTGAATCATGGGTGAGGAGTGACTGAACCCAAAACAATAAAATGAATTATTCATTGTTGTGGAGTGATATTGACAAATGTTTTATCCACTGATCGAGTGAAATTATGAATAATCGAGCATTGGAAGATCCTCAATTTTATTCTTAATAAATTTTCATTTGTGGTGAAAAAAGGAAAAACTAATTTTTAATGTATAATTTTGATATATTTATATTTTTTCATTATTTTTTGAGGAGGTGAGGAAAAATATTCCTGTAATAAGTTAGAAATGGTTCCAACTATCATGGGAATATGATCCTTTATTGAATGTTAAACATGAATAAAAAGATTATGTTTTTAGGTTTCTTAAACCTTAATTCGCCGATCCTAAACCTATTAAGGTGTCTCTAATTATAGAAAGGTGTTCCATAACCAAATGTATTAACATTGGTGTTCAACCCTATAGTCTATTTTTGTATTATTATTTTTTACACTCATAAGCCACAATTCACTACAGTCACTAATATTAGTATTTAGTTAATATATATTTTTCTATTTCAACAGGATTATGGTGGAGAAATGATTTAATATATCATACATTATTTTGACTTGAATAAGAACATTTAAAGAGTTAATGATGATTTGTCATGATTAATTATCATCATAGGAGTATCGATTGAGGTATGTTATAAAACCATTTCTTATGTTATTGTTTTTTATATTTAGACATTTTGTATAATATATATATAACTTTTGTGAAAGTAAATATTTTTTATGATGTAAATAACTTTTTAAATCCTTTATAATGAAAATATTTCACATATATTCATAATCATAATTTTAGAAAAATGCCTAATGCAAAATACCTTATGTATAAACGAACGATGAAAAAAATAGAAAAATAATATTCACATGTAAATCAAATTAGTATAAAAAATAAATCATTATTTAATAAATATTTAATATTATAATAATGAATTGTATGATCCTATAAAATAAAAAACTAGAGTGTCTCTCTTAGGCTTATAAATGTGGATATACTAATGCTGATATAGAAATCACAACAACTTTAAAATATGGAGGATTATCATGTAGAAATATATTATTGATCCAATCAATAAATGAAAATTTAGATCAATGGAAATTATTGAATGAAATAAAAACTACATTTATTGATTAAATATCTAATAAAATTAAGATATTGGGGAAATTGGAAGGAGAAAATTGTTACACAAATAAATTGGGAGAAAATATATAGGAACAAATTGATATGTATGAAAAAATTAATAATATATTAGGAATAACATATCTATAAATAATAACATGAATTTGAGAATTATAACTATCATTAAACATCATCAAATATATAGATAATAATAAATGGAAATTTCCACATGTATGAGGGATATATCTACCAAATTGATGAATAAAATGAGGAAATCGAGGAACATAAGGTATAGAACAGAGCATCAATGGGAAGGGAAATAATAGAGACTCTCTCTACATGATACATAACATGTAGAAGAATAAATGTGGAAATATAGAATTTGTGAATATATATTATATTTTTGGAAAAATTAGTAAATAATTAACCAAAAATAAAATTTATACAAAATTATACCTTTTGTAGAATTTGGGGACACAATATGAGTATTTTTATAGAAAGAAATATAATCAATGTTATATGTTGAATTTCTATGATAGAAAATAATATTAAAAGATTAAACATGGGATTTGACTCTTATTGTTTATGGTTTATATGTTTTAACACTGTCCATAAAGTAATAAATTACAATAGGAAGGGAGAAAAAGGAATCATGGGAAATTATTCCATTCCAATTACAAACATGATTGGAATTTACATTGGACTAAAATATATAAAGTATGTAAAATGATTAAATATCATATAGGGGAAATATATAACTAAATGAAAGTTTTTTCAATAACCTAGGATGAAGTATCACAATTGAAATATTATAATGGAAGTAATAATATATGGATGACGGAAAAAAGGAATAAGTAGTTCTAGTTGTGAAAAAAGTGATAGGGAACTTAAAGAGGAACTCTCTATTGGTGGAAGAGGATAATGTTTATATGATGGATTTTAAAAAATAAAAGAACAAAATCATTATTAAGGGGTCTCATATACCTAATTATAATAAATTAAATGATTATTGGTGGAGATATTCCGAAATAGTGAAATAAGAACAATGGATTATACATAGGTTGTCCATGGAAGAATGAAATATATTCTTATTAGTTCAATCAGATAGTCAACATGGAATCCAATTTGAAAAAATGAATAGTTCTAAAGAAAAAATCCAATGTTTATTCTGATCTATTTATATGGAAACTATAACTATTACATTGTATAAGAAGAATAATAATGAAAACATGTTCGTTTAGCATGACAATTAATATTTCTTAATATATGGATATCTGATGTTCCCCTATTCCCATTGCATAAAATGTTTTTAACTATTGACTATATTTGATGTATAATTAAGGGGGAGAAATGTTCCAAAAGGTGATTCTGAATAAGAGAAAATATTTAGTCAACTAGAAATATATTTTCTAAATCATATGATATCAATCTATGATATAAAGAAGAAATGATTATAAGGATCTGATATATCTCAAAGAATTGTGATTGTCAAATAATCAGTATCTTCTAGATGAATAGTGAATTTTTTGAAGGTAAAAACACAGAATATAGATTTGATCAATGAAATAATTGATAAATTATATAGTATAAATATTGATTTGGAGATTAAAAATTATCAATATATCATATATTTTTTTGGTGTTAAGATACCAAGAATATTGATACAAATTGATTGAAAGAAGAAAAAATCTAAATGGTTTTCATGATATTTTGTTAACATAAGGAAAATTGATATTATCTTACTATTTTTAGGATAATAATAGTCTACTATAAAAGGATGTATCATTATAAACTAGTGGTACCCATAAACAATTATTACTATCTCAACTCCTATACTAATAAATGTTTTTTTTGTATATTGATAGATTTTGGGGGATTTTTTTAATGTGATCTGAGGATTTTACATATACCATTTCATGTTTTTATGAATAATTAACCATCATTGGAAAAGCCAAGGATCATTATGTCTAGTGTCTTCAATGCCTAGGTGCATAAAACATAAATCAAGGGGATAAAAACACTTCTTTATCTAATCACCATAAAGAGATCCTAACATCATTTGATCCCTTACATTTGTAGAGGGTACCCTAGGGAACACATGAATAAAGGGATGTGCTAAAAAAACTAGTAAAGGAATGAACATAAGGATACATCTTAAGAACAAGAGTTAGGAGGCATGAAAAAATGATATCCAAATCATGTAACATATGAAATCTTATCGTATAAGAATGGGATAATATAAACATGGAATCATATAAATGTGGCAGAATAATAAAACATTACTTTAGTATGGTTCATGGCTAACCACCAATCCCATTTCCCATTTAATTATGGGTCAATGCTAACTACCAATCCCGTTTCACATCGCATCTCATGAGACTTAACTTTACCCAATGCATTGGAGCACTCTATGTGCACACCCATCAAAAAAATTTCATGAATATTCATGCCACATAAATATTCATAACACATAAATATTCCTTCCACATAAATAATCAAACATAATCATAAATACATAAACATAAGTGTACCCATTGAATGAATTGGGTACCACAAACCTGACATAAATCATATCCGATGGGCGTATCATGAATGTGTCCCTTAAAGAATTGTATTAGCACATAAAAAGAAGTTCATAGGGTTAAATTGGTATATAACATGTAATGTGATGTAAAAAATATGGGAAAACATATATGAAATGCATTTTAGTAACATTTGAATTAAATCCTATTTGTGCAGTTTTAAGGAAATTTCTATAGTGCTTTCAAAAGAAAATTTAAGAAAATATTTTAAATAAACCATAATTTAACAATGACGGTTTCAATAATAAAAAGACTGATTTTATAATGATAGTTGTGGCTTAAAATATAGGATAGAGTGTACTTGTAATTGGTTAATTTTTTGGAATTCCCTTAAAAGAGGTTGGCTTATCGGAAAGTTCTATGGAGTGAATCTTTTAAAACATGTATATCCCCAGATGAGTGTGATGAAAGGTACTTCATAGATGAATTTTTTAAACTAAACATATTTTATAATATATACATAAATAGATATGATAACTCTACTTTTATATAAAGAAAGATAAGGATAGACAAAAGGACAAAAAGTGTTCTGGTAGAATTCGTTATGGTTTATTGGGATGGTGTCCGGTGTACCTAAGAAGTCTTGATGATAGATAAAAGGGGTTTCTCATCACTTATATATCATGATGGAAGTATGGGGGAGGTGAGAAAACATAACCCATATTTTTATATTTCAAATAAAAAAGCATATCATAGAGAACAATCTTGATTAAGAGTGAAATAGAGAGGATCCCTTACCGTTAATCTGTTGGTGTTATCCACTTGTTATTAAACACCTAAATTAAAAGTTAGTTTTATTAATTAATAATTCTGGAACATATTATTAGTTTAATTGGTTTGTTATAATCATTTTATATTCATTTATAACCATTTTTATTGGTTATGAGATTCAATTTCATTGTTTTAGCTCGTTTGTTTACTCGGGTTTTATGCCCAGTTCACTTATATTCATTTTTGGATAAACATGTAAGATGAATGTTGTTGTCTAGAATTGAAGATATATTCTATTATATAACATCTTGGAGATTACATGGTTTTGTATTTAATTTCTTTACTTAGAGTGAATTCAAATTATTATATAAAAACATAGTGACAACTGTTTTTGTTAATTGGTGGGTATGATTACAAAGAACATGTTTTGCATTATACCATTTGTACAAAAGGATTATATAAAAACAAATAGGATATATTACATATAAAATAATCTATTTCGACCATACCAGTGGTGGTTTCATGAAAATAATTAATGATAATAATTGAAATTGATAAACTCATGTCCTTGAATAGGCTAAATTAGCACATCTGAAATGGTGCTTTCATTTCATTCAAATAAAAGGCGGGGAAAGGAGTGAAGAAATGAAATATCCCATTAGCATGAAAAATTCCAGTACATGTACGTTACTTTATTTATCATACTATTTGGGTGAAGGGAGGTGACGAATGAAACAGAAAGAAAAGAACATAAAAGAAATGAATGAATTGGAAAGAGGAATTTACCTCTTGAGAATTCCTTGTTTGAGAACCACTTAAGGAGAGAGGATTTTTTATTTTGAAGAGGATGGGAGCTTTGGGACATGGGGAGGTTCTTGGGGAAATATTTGGGTAGAATACTGGCTATGCACAAGGATAATGAGGAGTGAAAAGAATAGGGAGTGAAGAGGGGTCTTATAGTGGAGGAGAGGAGGGTTTTCTTAAATTTTTAATAATTAGTTAATTATTTCATCACAAGACAAAACATAGTAAGTATTACATGAACAATAATAGTAATAAATGCATGTGAGTTCATGATTTGGGTGCTTAAATCACTTTTGATGTCATGAATATTGGATTTTCACTATAGTGTATTTATACAATAAATTAATGTATTTTACTATTCACTAAAAATTCAAGTATTTCACAGAAACCTCAAAAATTCACACATACCATTTTCGACATGTTGAATGCATAAATTAAGTCCCCTTTTCAAAAATTATTCTCTAATTATGGTAATTTTAATATTTAATTAATATCATTATTTACTATAAAAAATTGTGCATTTACTTTTTCTAAAATATAGGTGTATCATAATTTCAACATGAATATTATTTATATATTATGATAGGTAATGTTTCTGTTAGTTAGGGTATATCACTATACATAAGGGAATGTTACTATTCATAATGGTATGTTACTATTCACCAAAATTATGTATTTCTTATTGGACTCTAAATAACTTACTGTTTGCAACTATGTTTGTCCAATTTTCACAATTCCAAACACTAAAGTGAAAAACTTATGTTTAAAGGTTACGTAGAACTTAGAAGTTCATTATGATGTGATTTAATGACTTATTTATAAGAAAATAAATTCCTTTGAAAAACCTTGGGTCGTTACATTCCTCCCCCATTATGAAATTTTACCTTGGAAATTTTAATTTTACATTCTAGAACAAAAACAGGGGGTCGTACAATTCCTTCAATGATTCATCCAATTCCCATGTTTCTTCTTTATACTTATGGTTTCACCATAGTATCCTGACTAGATGAGTGGTCTTGTTGCATATAACTTTGTCTCTATTATCTAAGATCTTCACTAGCTGCTCCTCATAGGAAAGATCATCGTCTAACTGTACAACCTCTGAAGAGAGTACTAGTGAAGATTCTGGTATGCACTTCTTTAAGATGTATACATGAAAGACACAATGTACATTTGACATGGTAGGTGGATGTGCCAGTCAATAGACCATATCCTTGACTAGATCAAGTATCTCAAAGGGGATGATGTACCTAGGACTTAACATCCCTTTATTTCCAAAACTCATGAACTTCTTCCATGGAGATATGCAAAGAAATTCCATGTCTTAGACATTGAATGGAAGGTCTCTTAGACAGTTATATGTCTAACTATTCTATTGACATTGGGCTTCTTTGATATTCTGTATAATGAGTTTCACCTTCTCCACCATTTCATCGACCATTTCAGGTCCAACCAGCTTACGCTCAACAATATCATCCCAACACACCTGTGTTCTACACCTTTTTCCCATAATGGGATTCATATTGTTCCATTCGGATGCTCGATTTGAAACTGTTGTTGTTGTAGAATTCAACCAGAAGAATATGTCTTTCCAATACTATATTGAATTCCATATATCATTCTCTCAACATGTCTTCTAGTGTCTGAATAGTTCTCTCAGAATGGCCATTAGTTTGATGATGATAGGCTATATTGAAGTTTAGTACAATGCTTAGAGCATGCTGGAAACTTTTCCAGAACATCAATGTGAATCTTGGATCCCTATTGGATACAATAAATAGTTGTACTCTCTGCATCCTTACCATTAATTTTATATCAATCCATTCTTGTTGATCCAATGATAATTCCTCATGAATCGTGATAAAGTGAGCTGTCCTTGTTAGATGATCCACAATGACTCATATAGCATTATTTCTTCTAGAAGTCCTTTGAAGTCCAGGGAAAAATGTCCATGGTAATCTTCTCCCACATCCATGCTTGTATGTGTAGTGGTTGCATGATCCCCTTACTCTTTATCCTCTAAACCTTCACTTGATAACATACCGGGCACTTTGAGGTATATTCAACAATATCCCTTTTCATATTTTCCAGCCAAACGTTTTCTCAGACATCTTGATACAGATTTGTGATCCCTGTGTGGATGGAGATTTTTGTGATATGTGCATCATTAAATATCTCATTCTCTATCTCTGGAATGGTTGGTACACATTATCGTGTCTTAAATCTTACAACATCTTCCTCATAAAATTTGAAATTGGTATATTTCCCATTTCTGATAGCTTCAACACATTTCAGAATTTCCACATATTTTCTTTAAGCATCATTTATTTCCTCCAAGAGGGATTCTTGAGAAATAATTTGAGGAAGGATTGATAATTTTATGCCCTTAACGATTCCCATGTTCATCCTTTCAAATAAATGAAGATCATATCCTTTTCAGTTCTCATCATTAGATGCAGGATCATTTCTACTTAGAGCATCTGGAACCTTTTTTGCCTTACTGGGACTGTTTTGGATTGAGCTCTCATAATCCTTGATGACCTCTATCCATCTTCACTGGTTCATATTAAGCTCTTTTTGTGTGAATATATATTTGAGACTCCTTGTGGTCAGAATATATCTCACACTTCTCCCCAATGAGATAATACTTCTCCCCATGAATGATACTTCCTCCATCCAGAAATCACATATACTATAAATTTTATACAAAGTATCCCATCTCAATTTCATTAACACAGTATTCAAATGCTCCTCATGTTCCTTATTTCTCATGAATTATATCAGAATATTGTTAACAAAGACTATCACAAACTTGTAGAGCCAATCTCTAAATACAATATTCATTAAAACCGTGAAAATTTCTAGAGAAATAGTGAGTTTGAAGGGATTCACAATGAACTCATAGTCTCCATACCTTGTTAGAAAGGTATTCATGGGAATATCTTCCTTTCTCACCATTAATTGGTTGTATCCTGACCAAAGGTCCACCGTAGAGAAATAACTGGCAAAACGACGCTTATAGAACATGTAATATATCCATGTAATGGGATACTTGTTCTTTATAGTGATTTTATTGAGCTCACAATAATCAATGTAGAGGATAATAAATCCTTATTTCTTCTTGACGAAAAGGACTGGAGCACCCCTCTTTGAAGCACTAGAGCGTATAAAAAATTTCTCCATATTCACTCGTAACTACTTATTTAGCTCTTCCTGGTCTAAGGTTTCCATTCTATAAGGTTTCATTTAGATAGGTAGAGATCCTAGGAAAAGTTCAATTGGGAACTCAACCTATCTGTCTGGACGACGACCATGCAACTCTTTAGGGAATATATCAGTGTAATGTCTCACAACAAGCATTTCTTCAAGCTTGATTCTCTCATTTGTCTCAATCATTTGATCAAGATATTATTTTTCATAAGGATACAATATCCACACATGAGACGATGATTCAAAAGGAGACTCATCTTCTTACTTACACTTGTAATGAATCAAAGGATGTTTCAAGATGTGGAGAGTGATCTCCCTTTCCTAGCAGGAGATATTGGATTTGTATAAATACATCCAATCCATGCCCAAGATAGTGTTCGACTCCACTAAAGGAAGTATGATGAGATTTTATGAGAGGTTCAGTCCACAATCATTAACCAGAGAGGAGTTATAAACCATGGATGCAATTATTTCCCCATTCACTGTTCTCATAGATAATTTGTTCTCGAAATTTTGATCTTGTGGTTGAATAGTTCTACTAAACATGCAAAATATAACCGAATGAGTAGAACTAAAATCAAATAGTATATTCAATATTTGTGAATGAATAATGGGTGTACCTGTCACCACATCATTGTCCCAATCAACCTCAGCAGTAGTGATAGCATAAAACCTTTTTTTCCTTGGAGTGTGTTGTTGATTCCCTCCAACAACCCCCAACTTAGTGAAATTGTTTTCAAAATGCCCATAATTCTTACAGTTTTAACACTGGAGTTCTGGCTGAGTGTTGACTTTATCCTTTATTCTTCTACATTGGTGGGATTCTTCATATCCCAGTGGATGTTCTTGGCGAGATGACCAAACATTCCACATTGAGGCAATTATTTTTTCCTATAAAACAGTTACCATGATGCTTCTTCCCACAATTTTTTCAATGGGAAAAGTCGTGATTCTTTCCATTATGAGATTTTTTTGATGAACCACCCATTCTATTCTCCAATTTCTACTTCGTTTCACTGGGCCCGCGATACTACTGGGAGTCTCTAATCTCCATTTCAACCTTAAGGTCACAACGGACTATATCTTCATAACTATCTAAGTCTCATATCTCCAACACTTTTCGTAGACTCAACTTCAGTCTGTAAAAGAAGAGATCCACCATAATTTTTGTGTTCATGAAAAAGCTAGAGGAGTACCTCGATATCCTTGTAAAGTTTGCTTCAAACTCTATGATGGAGTCATATTCCTTCTTCTTGAGTCAGAGGAACTCTCTTACCATCTTGAGATAGAGCATTCTAGGAAAATATATTTTGAAAAAAATCCTATTGAATTCCTCCCAATCAATGGAATCAATGTATTCATGGGACATTGTATTCTTGATCATTTTCCACCACTAATCAGCTTCTCCATCAAAACATTAGACTACCCATACCACCTTCTCTTCTTCTGAGCAAATATATGATGGAGAATATCTTTTTAATATAGTTAATCCATTGTTCATAAAAGAGGCATCAGATGATCCACTAATCATGGGAGGCCTTTGTCACATGAAGGATACTATGAAAACGTTTTTTTTTCTTGGAGGAGGAGGGAATTCCTCTCGATTCAGTTTATTATTCATATCTTGAGCTAGTTGAGCAAGTACTATCATGTAGTTTTGAGCACCCGATCACATCATATTATCCATATCATTAGGGAAATCTAAACATTTACTATCACATTGGTTATTGGAACATGTTATTCTGTTTCCTCCCATTAACTAAGAAAAAGAACATATAATTATAGGTTAGGAATACTTAACTATTGTGCATAAAAAAAGAAACATTAAACCTAAAATAATATACATATAAAGAAGAAGTATATCCTAACTTGTTATTCTTTAGGTTTAAATCTAGGTTATCCTAAATCTAATTATTAACATATATTCTTATGGGTTTTTTGTCCCTTAATAATGGTTTGTAATAATCTCATGAATCTACCAAATCATACCCCTCCACAGTGTCGTATCTAAGTGTGTTTCAAGGACCGTTTTTGTGTACTAAGATACCCCAGGTCATGGCTGAATCTCCTTGTCAGAGTTTTCACTCCATGGTACAACTGTGTCGGAGCTGCCTCTACCTACTCATATCCATATTGGGACGTATTTTCATGATAAATAACTTACTCAATACTAATGAAAATTTAGGAATTTTTTCTTATATGTAGTCTCATCCTTAATGTTATCACTAAGGAGTTATATTCATAATCTCCAAAAATAGAAACACCATCCTATGATAACAACTATAGTGACCCAGTCCTTCTACATATAACATTTCATGATTTTAATCATAATTAATCATCGTAGTACAATCCATTGATAATTATGTCTAGTGTCTTAGAATACTAGGTATACAAAACATAAAACAAGGGGATAAAAACATCTTTATTAAATATCCATAAAGAGTTACTAACTTCCTTTGAGCCCTTACATCTGCCTAGGGTACCATGGGGAACACATGAACAATTGGATGAGCTAAAAATCTCAACAAAGGAGTGAACATAAGGATACATATTAAGAACAACTATTAGGAGGCACGCCATAATGATATTCAAAGCATGGAAAATATTGAATCATATAATATAAGAATGGGATAATATAAACATGGAGTTATATAAATGTGGAAGAATTATAAAAAGTTTCTTTAGTATGGTTCAATGCTAACTTCCAATCATGTTTCCCATTTTATTATGATCCAAGGCTAACTTCCAATCGCGCATTACATTGCATCGCATGAAACTTATATTTACCCAATTAATTGGATCACTATCTGGGCACACCCATCTCAAAATTTTCTTGAATATTCTTGACACATAAATATTCTTACTATGTCAATAATATTTCCTCATAAATAATCAAACATAACCAATCATACAAAAACATAAGTGTACCGATGGACGAAATTGGGTACCACAAACATGACATAAATCATTACCAATGGGTGTATCACGAAACTGTCCGTGATAGAAAGGGATTTGAAAAAACATCTACATTCATATTGTAAAATATTAATATAACATGGTAAGTGGTGTCAAATAGAAGGGACAACAAATGTGAAATGTATTTGAGTAACATCAGCATTAAAACATATTTGTGTTGTTTTAATATAAATGCTCTAGAGATTTTAAAATAGAATAAATGAAAATATTTTATATAAAACCATAATTGAACCAAGAAGGATTACGTATTAAAAAAACAGATTTTATAAAGTTAATGGCGACATAAAATATGGGATAGATTGCACATGAAATTGGGTGATAATTTTTGATGTTCTATTAAAAGAGGTTTTTTATCAAAAAGTTCTAATGAGGGAATATTATAAAAACATGTATATCCACAAAAGAGAGTGATTAAAGGGTATTAATAGATGCATTTTGTAAAACAAAATAGCATTCAGAATATGCACATAAACAGATAAGAAAACTCCACTTTAATATAAATAAATAATAGAAATATTGAATGAACAAAATGGGTTAGGGTGGAATTCATTATGGTTTATTGGAATGGTGGATGGTGTACCAAAGATGGTTTTATAATAGTGGAAATGGGTTTCTCATCACTTATAAATTATGATGGAAGTATGGGGAAGGTGAAAAAACATACCCCATCATTTTCTATTACAAATATAAAGGCATATCATAGAAGACAATGTTGATTAAAAGTGAAATACAAAGTATCCCTTAACTTAAATACGATGGTGTTCAACACTTGTTATTAAAGACCTGAATAATAAAATAGGTTTATTAATAAATAATTAAATTACTTCTTCTATATTTAACTGGTTTATTATAATTATTTTATGTTCATTTATAACTGTTTTGATTGGTTATGAGATTAAATTACATTGTTCATGCTCGTTAGTTTACTCAGTTTTAATGATCAGATCACTTATAATCATTTTTGGATAAACATTTATGATGAAAGTGTTTGTACCTAATTTGAAACAATATTCTATTATTGCACATCTTGGAGATTACATGGTTTTAAATTTATTTTGGTTTCTTAGAGATTTTTCTAATTATTATATAAAAACATAGTGACAACCGTTTTTGTTAATCAGAGGGTTTGATTACAACGAACATGTTTTTCATTATATCGTTTGTACAAAATGATTACAGAACCAAAAAATAAGATATATTAAATAAATAATAATCTATTTCAAATATAACACAAATGGTTTCATGGCCATAATTATTGATAATAATAGAAATTGATAAACTATTGTCCTTGAATAGTCTAAATTAGCACATCTAAAACAGTGCTTTCATTTCTTTCAAATAAAAGGTGTTGAAAGGAGAGAAGATAATGAAATATCCCATTATCATGAAAATATTATAATAAATTTATGTTTCTAGAGTTATCATACATTTTGGGTGATGAGAGGTGAGGAAAGTAAAAAATAAAAGAACTTAAAAGAAATGAAGGAATTGGAAAGAGGAATTTACCTCTTGAAACTTCCTCATTTGAGAACCTCTTAAGGGGAGTGGTTTTGGTATTTTGAAGAGGCTTGTAGCTTTTCGAAGTAGGGGAGGATCTTGGGGAGAGAATCGAGTAGAATATTGGCAAGGCACAAGGCTTGAGAGGAGTGAAGAAAAAAGACAGTGGAGGGGTGTTTTTATAGTGGAGGAGAGGAGGGTTTTCATAATTTTTTAATCATTAGTTTATTATTTCATCACAAGACAAGGAATAATAAGTATTCCATGACCATAAATTGTAATAAATTCACATGAGTCGTGATTTGGGTTCTTACAACACTTTTGATGATAGGAATTATGGATTTTTGCTATAATATATTTCAAAAAAATCTCAAAAAATCCCCCAAACCATATTCGGACATGTAGAATCCAAAAATGAAGTCTATTTTTCAAAAATATTTTTCTAAATATGATTATTATAATATTTAATTAAAAGTATAATTTATTATCAAAAACAATTCATTTAGTTATTCTAAAATATAAGTATATCATACTTTCAACATAAATATTATTTATATATTATCATAGGTAAGGTTACTATTCATTAGGGTATATCACTATTTATAAGTGTATGTTAAAATTGATAAGGGTATGTTACTATTCACCAAAATTATGTTTTTCATATCAGACTCAAAATAACATACTGATTGCAACCGTGTATGTCAGATTTTTAAAATTCCAAACATAGAAGTGACAAACTTATTTTTAACGGTTACATAGCACATAGTAGTTCATTATGTTGTAATTTAATGATCTATTTTTAAGAACGGAATTTCCATTAAAAACATTCAGTTGTTACATTTTTGGTGTGTACTCAAATATTTATTTTGTCTTATATGAATAGAAGTCCATATCAGGAAATTAGTACTGTACATTTCTTTATTTTTCAATAGTATATATCATTAATAATGTGGTATTGGTTTAGTTTACATGATATTTGTGTCAAAATCTAGGTATCTATTTCCTCATGAGATAATGGTTCCAAAAAAGTCTAACTCAGTTCACTAGGTGATATTAAGCTAGGAAAAATCTACATGTATGTGATTTTCGGAGTATGTGAGTTACATTTATTTTGTTTGGATTAATTATATGAACATAAATTCCATAAAATAACATTTATCTTAATATATATAACTATTATTTCAATAAATGCAATTATAATTGGTAAAATCATTCATTGAAAGTATTTTTTTCAATCTCTAAGTAATTTTTGAAGTAAAATGTTTGGATATTTATGAATAAAAATAAATAATGGTTTAATATCATTTTTTTAAAATATGAACTTGAGCTTATGTAAATTTTTTCATTTAACAAAATTTATCACAAAAGAGTTATAATTAGTTGAACAATAATCAAAGGAATTATGAATATAAGGTCGAGAAAGAACCCCATGTTAGTAATTAGTGACTGGATCCCAAAGATCAATATTTATATGACATATGGGGAATTGAAATCCTAAAATTATATATTATACTTATATGGATAATTTGTTTTAGTTCATGAAATTATAATACAACATATGTTTTTGTAGGTAAAACACTAATAGGGTTGATAATTAAATGATGTGTTAATATTTTTAATTATTCTATTAATGGCCTTGGGTAAGGTTTTCATTACAAAGGAGGATAATTATATCTATAAATTTTATTTCAATGTATATAAGAAAAATCACCTTTTCCAAATAAAAATATTTATTAATACCCTTTTTAATTTGTTATAAGAATATTATTGAAATATTGTGAGTAAAATTAATAGAGTTTCCCATATAAAATGTATGGTGATAGAAGAAAAGGATAAATATAAAATATTAAGAAATCATTTAATTTTACTGAAAAAGTTGGAGAAAAAGTATAATTCACCAGGAATTCGCACCGCGTTTTGATGGATTTGATGTTTCTTGGAGAAGAAATACATATGAAAATATTATTAATTATGTCTAAAGGGGGTTATGAGGAAAAAATAATTTTTTTGTATTTTATTGATTTTTTTTGAATGTATAATTTTGTTTTTTAAAATATGTGTTGGTGTAGTTGAATTCATTATAGAAAACTTCATGTAATTTTTTAAAAGTTCATGAATTGTGAATTTTGGATTATTGATGATGAGAAGATAATATGTGGTGTAACTATAGAGGATATGGTTCCTTAGATAGATTAATAATGGAGAATAATGTTATATACACATGTTAACTATAAGGTTACAGACGCATTTGACCAATTTTTGTAATAATAAATAAATATTCATATTAGATTTATTGAATTGGATCATAAATATTGAAAATTATATAATAGTTTCATAGAGGTTATTTGAAGTGAAGTAATTTTATTTGGTTTAAAATTTTAATTATGAAATTATAAAAACATTTGATTGTGAGATCATGAGTTTCAATTTTTTTAATTCGGTGATGGTGATGACCGTTGATTTTGGATTTTTGCATAATTCTTCATTAAGGATTGCTTCAATTCTGATTGGAAATTCTCTTTTAAGTATGAATATAGTTCAAAAAGACAAGTCAAAACTATGTATTTGAGGTATTATAATCATTCAATGAATGGGGTATCCTTCATTTAATCCATTTCTAGTTTCCCAATTTTAGTTAGTGAGGTTGTAACCCGATCATCCAATATGAGCAGGCATGATGACGGTGGATTCTCGGTGGTAGCAGATCCCAAGACCCATCAAAAAGACACAATCTCTGTAAGTTCTCATTTAAGGATAGAATCATCTTTTCAAAGTTATATTGACCATGTTCTTATAATTATATAAATAATATAGTGTATCCTTACAGGATTAATCATATGTTGATGATTATTCCAAATGAAAGTGGGTATTTCAATATAATATATCATTGGAAGCATGATTTCAATGTTAATTGGAATTCTTGGAATATGAAACATCACCTAGGGATTAATAAAATTTATTAATGGGATTTTAATTTTAAATCCCTCAATAAGTAGAAATAAAATGACTAAATTTGTGCAATATATCAAGGTTTAATCTAGGTATATCGGTATACCATGATTTTGAATGGTCATTTATCTTGTCTGGGTACACAAATTATATAGCATCATCATACTCTGGTGGGAGAATTAGGTTTTTATCTTCAATTCTAGAAGATATTAACATGGATTACAAATATAAAAGTATTTTCACTTTTATTACCAATGAAATCAATATTGTGTTAAATTTTTAGTAAGAATGAGTTCCTCTATTCAGTGATGATTTCAAGATTTTAGGGAACATATTTGTTAATTGTAGGTCACCTCAAAGATAGAAAAATGAAAATCCAATGGAATGGATTTTAAAGAGGATATAATAGGCAATAAAATTAAGGTAAGTGTTATTAATAACAAAAGGGATCCAAAAACTATGTTAAAGCGTGATGGGAATCTTTCATGATCAACATTCATAGGGGATAAATTGAGAAAATCATTGTTCAATATTATTGAATAGGAGGACGAGGGGTGAAAAGATTCATTTTCACCTATTTCACCCTATTTATGAAATAAGATCAGATCTAAAGTGAAAAAATAAGGGGTAATTGATCATTTTGATTATAATATTATCATGGAAATTTTTTAAAAAATCTTGAAATTATTTAGTTTCTATTATATAATGTGGTGCTGATTAAACTGATATTTACATGTTAATTTCATAGGAAAATATGTCTTTGGAATCAAATATATTGTAATAGGATGGTCTCTCATAATTCATTATGGATTCTATTGTGACTAAGCCATTTCCTCCTGATATCATTATAGTGGGATATTAATAATGCATAATGCATTTGAATTCTTCCAAAGTAAATTTGGTAATTACATATATAAAACCAATGATTCTCATATGGTGGGTCATAGAAAAGAGAATGAAAATAAGGGAACCTTAAATGAATGAGATGAAAATGAAGGAGATGAAGTCACAGATATAATAAACCGGATTTATAAAACTGAATATACAATGAAGAATGATGGTATAAAATGAAATTCAAGTAAAAGTGAATGTATGAGAGGAATGTAAAAGTGGATTTAACCCCAAATAAAAATATATATGAGGTTACTCTTTTGGAATTTCAAAGGTATGAATACAATGAAACTACCAGTTCCATTAGGCATTGTATTTAGAATCATAAACCTATTATTATTTGGTTATCTGAAAAAAGTGTATTTTATCTAATATAGTTTTTATTTTGGAAAATAAGGGATTTCCTTTTCTATTAATTAAAACATATTTGGAAGGGGATAATAATTTTTTGTTATATCATAATACTCTTTGAATGACCCTTCTTTGTTTGGTTCATGTAATCATGGTTCCACTTATGCATTTAATGTTTTAGGAAATAATCATTTCATCAAATTAATTTAGGTAAATTATAAATATTATGTTCGTATATGTATTTGTTTGGATATTGATTCCCTTTTTAATATTATTGATGGACCATAAATTGTCCTTGGAGATGTCAAATACATTTTTATCTCAAAATAAAAAATTGGTAATTTGACTAAATTTATCTCTCTTATGGATATAAAATCTTATGTTAAACACAAAAATCTGATTGAGGTTAATAAAGAAGGTTCCCAGTACAACTGGAATAGGAGGATTCTCATTGGTACATTGGAATGAAAAATGGGAAGAAATTTTGTTAATGAGTTTTCTTTAATTTCGTGGAATTCAATCTCTTCTATGACCATATCTAGGATCAATTCAGATCATTATCCAATAATGTTTGATCTTTTTGGACGGGAATCTAAGGCTCTCTTCTCATTTAGTTTTAATAAATCCCAGTCGACTCATCTAGAATGAGGTAGGCTTATATATAATATTTTGGGCTCGGTAGACATCATGAATGATACTTTTCCATGCATCATCAAACATATATTTCTTCAATAATGTCTCTGAAATCTTACATGGGTAGATTCATCCACCATTAGAAATAAATCTCTACTCGTAAGGTCTTCCTTCACAAAAATATTGTACATTATACAAGTAGTGAAATTTAAGATGTGATTTCTAGAGAATCTATGTTGACTGAAAATCGTAATAATCTCATTAAGATTAATGATTCCATGAAAAGAGATACTTTTAGGTATAATTGGATTAGAGATTGGTGTAGATATTATATTTTTTTAATTCATTTAAATGATTTAAACGGTATATATGCCATTATCTTTTATATTTTAGGGGGATCAAATCATGGGAAATAGATAGCCCTCATCAAGCATATTGTTTCTATAACATGGATCTATTTAATGGATAATCTAATATATATGATTCTATGGAATGTATTTTTATAATTCTAGTATATCGATCAGAATAATAAAATATCTAGTTAATTCCATTAGAACCTAAGATCAGTGATGATATCTTTGGCCTCAATCTTAAAAGTTCTCTAAACCTAGATGGATTTAATAACATCTTCTTCCAGGAATAGTGGTACATTATTCTAGGAGATATTTTTAGGCTCATTATCCATTTCATTAATGGTTGATATCTTCCATAGGGGTTGAATGCTCAATTTAATTCACATATTACAACTGTAAATAATTCCAAAGAGTTACAAATTTTTAGAAAAATTCCATTGTTCATCAAAATTTATAAATTCATTTGAAAAATACTTGAAAAAATTATTGGTTCCCATATAGAGAAAAATTATATCTTTCAATAAATTTGGTTTCATTAAAGTGTGTACCATTAAAAATTGTCTACTCATTGCTTTAGAATGTTCTAATCTTCTAAATTATTTTATTATATGTCTAAACAATACTCTTAATAATAATATAAAAAATATACTTTGATAATATTGACTGTAATTTCATATCCAGGATTATTTCTTTGTTTGGTTTTGTTGTTTCATTTATTAATTGAATTAATGTTATTTTTGTTTCTTCTAATATATTTTTTCTTCATAATAAATACACTATGGGTTTCATTACATGTTTTATAGGTGTCAGACAGGGTTTCCCCCTATTATCTATGATTTTTATATTGATAAGGAATATCTAAAAATACTATTGTCCATCATGGCTAGAAATGCGAATTTGAATCTTATATGTGTTGGTAGATGGATTTATACCCATTCCAATCTTCATTTTATTGATGATGTTATTATATTCATCCTAGTGGATAAGAAAAACATTTTAAATGTTATGAAATATCACTTTCAATAAGAGGTCAACTTTAGGTCAATATATTAGATAGAATTGATCATTCATTTATTTTTTTAGGAACACCACTAATATTAAGAAATTTTATATCGTTAGATATTTGGTCTTTAGAGAAGTAATTTTTCATATACTCTATCGTATCGCTCCAATGTTTTGGGGATTCCCAAAATCCTGTTACATTACTAGAAATATTTGTCTAATCATAAGGTAATTTTACTCTTGGAATGGAAAATATATCTCCTTGGTTGGTCATGTTTATTTGGTTAAATATGTCATCATTTATAATTTATTTTTATAGTGTATGCGTGGAATATTTCTATCATTAAATGATTTAACAATGATATCATTAAATTTTTTTGGACTAGAGACATCTTGTGGAGGATATAAGCTATTATTCACTAGAATTCTTATTATATGAATTTTGGGGAGGAGGTCTAGGAATCAAGAATCTTTGGTATTTTAATTATCCCTTGGTAGATTGTTTTTTATGGATGTTTGTCTATCATAATTCAGACGAAAATTGATTTTTATGTGCTAGGTTCATATCAAAAGTCATGTATGAAGATTTTAAACATTTTGACACTTATATTTAGCCATAATTTAAGTTAAATTTTTCAATTTATGACTCTCAATACTAAGGGTTTCCCTCTAATTATTCTTATCTTGATTTTTGGATTCATAACTAGAATTTTGTTTTTTTGAATATCGAAGTAATGATGATTTAGTTACAGATTCTGATATTTTCGTCTTATATAAAATTAATTCCATGAAGACTCTTTCTTGAAACATCAAAGATGAAGTTCATGCTTACTTCTTCTCTTCAAATAGACAATTTTAGACTTGGGATCATTTTGGAGGTGAAATTATAACATCAAAACTATTTTATCTCTGCATCGCATGCTTTTTGGTGGGTATACAGTGGATCATAAAATTTATTTGGAATGTCATTACTCATTCTTAGTTTATTCTTGTGTGGAGGATGGTTCATAAAATTACTCCTATAGATATTTTTTTATGGTTGGAAGTATTTATTGATACTCAGTTTGTGTATTTTTTCATCAACACAGGGAGGTCTCAGATCATTTTTTAGTTGTATTATTACATTATCCATGTAGAAGGAAATTGATGATATTTTTAATTCATTTTTCCTTGTACCTTAAATATTTAGGACATTATTAAATAGTAGCTTAATTTGTCACTTACACCCCATATATTGATTCCATTTTAGGTTGCAGTAGCAGAACTGATTTCCATTCTTTAGAATGCGCAGGATAAGAGGATTAAAAAACGAGGGTATTTAACCCCTCATGTTTTTTTAACATCTGTTGGATACATCCAAAAGTTTTTATTTCCCCTTGAAGGATTATTTTAATATTATAATTCATAATCATTCCATTCTCAAGATAATTGGTATTGATTATAATTTTCATTCTCCTTTAATAACAACAAAAGTTCTCTTGAAATATCCTTTTTCATGATAGATAAAGATTAAAATGGATGGATAATCAAGGGGAAAACTAGGACCCTAAGTCTATGAGGATATATTTTAGAATAATCAGGGGTACATCATAGGGTGTGTCCCTAGCTCATGATTAGTTTCTTCTTAAATTCAATTTGAAATTCTTGTTATTGTTTTTTTGGTTGAGTAAGACAATCATTGGGGTCGGAAAACTCTTTATCCTGAATGTGATTCCACCAATATTGATCATTATATCATAATGGTAACTACCAATATACTTCTTAGTATTACTTATTGATGGTTCAATTGTTTGGAGTTTCATTCATCCATTGATTACATCGTCACTCATTACTACTGGGAGGCTAAATATCGTGCAGATGGTATTTCCAATAGAGGTGAAACTAGAAATGATCTTATATGGTCTGATCATACTCCTTTAAATTTAATTCCCTTCATTGAAGAGGGAAATAGGCAATTGTCGTTCCTTTAGACTCGTGTTAACATGATTTCATTTTATTAATAAATGATGCCTTCATTTCTGAGCATGGCTTGTCCTACCATAAAAAACTTTTGAATGACGACATAATAAAGGTGGGTTTATCTCCATTTTATTTTAACATTGATTATAGTGAATTTATTTTATTATTAAGAAATAATTATTTTAATTTCTAGTTTTGGGAATCATTTGAATAATGTTACCTCGTGGTATTTCATAATAATCATCAACAGATTTTTAAAGAGTAAATTTATAATTTTAATTGATTTCCAAAATCTCCATAATGATAATTTAGAATATCATAAGATTAATGAAATAATTACAATATTCATTTTATGAAAATGTAAATATTTATATGATTTATCATAATGTTTGACTATCATTATAATGTTAATTATATGTATCAATACTCTCATTGAAAGTATGATGAAAAACATTTTATGTTCGATTGATAGACTTTCTAAGGATACTTTGTAACATCATAAAGTTGGAGGAGAACATTCTGATATTTGAACTGATAACCGTATCTTTCATTATGGTTTAATTATATATTATTCTAATGAACTTTATAGTTTCCATTCCTTTTAAAATTTTGGAATTCTGGCAGAATTTTATCAGAAACTGTATATCATTTATTTTATTAACATTTATATATAGAGGCTCATATAGTGTAGTAGAAATTTATTTTATTGATTGTGAAATATGAGTTACATAATGGTCAACAATTTATAGTGTTAATAAATTCAATATTTATAGATGAGTATGCTATCAAATTATTTGTAAATTAAATTGGAATATCATTATTGTTTTTATGTTCTCAACTAGTTTCAAAAAGGAATATGGATTGTTGTAAGTATTATAAAAAAAATTATCATAGATAACATGGTAACATATGAAGTATATTTTATATTTTATTGATGATATTCGTAAAATTGTTGGTTTTTATTAATAACTAAAAGATTCATCAATGGTGAATTTAAATAATAACATTTAGTTGAGGATTTCAAAATAAAATCACATGAATTATAAATAAAATAATAATAAATATTTACAATTTTTACCTTATTATAAATAAAAAATATATATCAGGATAATATATATAATTGGTTAAAAATGTTATAAAATTTAATATTATATATTTACATAATAAAGATAATGGAGGAATTTCATTATTCAAAACCATGGAATATATCACACATTTTATTTGGGAATTCTATAAGAATAGAACAGTGTAGACATTGTTACTGAACTTTATATATTCAACCATGAAAGGTTAAAATGGGATATTATATGAATTATGAAAATTTGTGTTCCCAATGTAATTCGAGGAAAGAAGTGATCTAGAAGATGATTTTAGTGGTCTTATCATGTTCTACTGAGTTAATGGTGATTCCTAAAATTAGGTGTGCTGTTGTTTTAAAATATTGAAGATTAATTGGGAAAGTATAATTATAGTGTATAATTAACCAAAATTATTACAAGTTATATTTCTACTTTGATTTGAGGAAGACACCGGGTCAACCCTCAATGGAAGGTTTTAATCTAATCTTCTGTGATGAAAAATATGTGTAAAAATAATGAATTTCTATATCACATCTTCAAACAATATAGCGATATATAACAAAATTTCATCACTAATGATCTAGGATAAACCTAGATGTGTTTAATATGTTAATGATATCCCAAAATAATTGTGTATAGTATAAGAGATGGAAGTTTGTATTCTGTGAGGAGTTATGAAATACATAACATTGTAATGATGTGGTACATGGAATAGAGTGACCATGACTAACATAATGTTTTCTTAGAAAATAACCAAATGTCCAATTCTTCACCAACTGACGGTGGGATGAAATTTTGAGTACCTAGGGAATCTCCCATTAGAATGAGTTTTTAATCATTGGGTAAAGACACCAATACATAATAAATAATGTTTCCCATCTGTGTATTCCCTTCAAATGTTAATGTGTCAACTATGAAATACCCTTACCACTAAGTGTTACCAACATGAATTCCTATATTTAAAAATATTCTAATGTTCAAAAATTGATAATAAAAATCACAAAGTTATCTATACAGGCCATATATGAACCAAAAAATCATAGATGATTAGGGATTTATTTCTATAATTATAATATTATGAACTCTATAAAAGGGAATTTAAGTAACCATGGTTATTTCAAATACTCCTAAAGACTTACATGGAGTGTAAAAGGTGTTAAACCCAATAAAAAAAACCCATTTTATAATTAATTATTACACCCTATTTCATCTCTCCAATAGAGAAACATAAATCCACCTTAAATTTCAGACCTCTAATGAGTGGATTCCACTATATCTGCAGACCCTACTCACCAAAGTTTCTTACTATATTAATGAAAATCCTTTTTGTTATCCTTTGAATGGTAGCAGATGTCATCACTCTATTGATGATTAGCCCATATTCCACAATATGTTACTTTACTCAAACCATTTCAAGCGAAAATCTGTTCCATCTTCCCTCTCTTCCTTGTTCTTAACCTCCCTGAGAACCCCTCAAATAGTTTTTTTGGAAGATTACACGTGGTTTCATATCATCTTATTCGTACCCTATTCCCTAAAATTATTCCTCAAAAAACTCAAAGAATGATTTTTACCACCCTATACACCAAAAAATTTCCAATATAATTCAAGATTATATTCCCCTTCTCCCAACTAAAAAAGACATGACATGTTGACTCATTATTTAGTAAGGAAAAAAATTTCATCATAAGTAGAGGACCAATCCCTTGTTCTTGATGTTTTTTTATGTCAGGAGTTCCTTTTTCCATATTCTCCAAACCAAAATTCAAATTTTAACAAGATTCTCCTTGAAAACAATTTGGTGGCTGAGTCATCCATCCTTCATTATTCATGGATCATGGTTCTAATGTCTCTTACTTCATATCCCCTATATATAAAACATGAGAATATAAATCTATCCAATTCATCCAAAAACCATATAATACAATAAACAATCTTCTTATCATAATTTTCATTGGTGGTCATGTTGTTTGTAAGTCTACAAGCCACATTGAAATGGATGTTTAGAACTCCACATCCTAAGATGTACAAATTATCTCCATCCCAGTTAGATTTCTATAGCATCAAATTCCTAGGACCCACAACCCATTTTATATTATCCATAAAGACCTCCATTCATTCTAGAATAAACCAAGCGATAACTAACAACCTCTTATAGCATCATGTCAATTCCTCCCTTTCATACCCATATATTTTGTTAACAACCATAACCCAATGAGAGATCCCATTCTTTTTTCCCAAGATATTATAAACTATATTTCGATCATGGAATAAATAATTATGCATTGACTTATATCACTATCATTTATTGTCCTCACAAAACGTTTCCACAATGCTTAGTGGCATCCACTGGCCTAATTTTTAGCCCAAATAAATGAGTTCTTGACATTATCCAGCCATGAAATTTTCCATTTTGGTTTCATGATTATTGACAATATGTGCCTTGAGATAGAATAAATAACACCTTTTATCTATGTTTCCCAAAATAAAAAAAAAGAAACTTGATTAAATAAGTAAAAATACATCAAAAACCCCAATTGATGATTTCATGAAATAATATATTTTTATCCCTACCATTTTAATATACTCCCTAAGGTACTCCAATTTTATCTACCTCCTACGCATTCTTAATTTATATTCTACCATGTTGCTTCTCTCTCCTTTTAAATTTATCTGGGATGATAACACTACTTTCTTTATAGTTTATCAACTAACTGCTCTACATCACATAAATTTAGTTTATTTACAAAAACAAGTTGACTGAATTATTCCTTCTATTGATAATGAAAATTATATCATTAGTAAACATGAGATGTGACACAATACAACATCTAAACAAATTCCTATAATTCATGATGGTTCCCCATTAAAAATTTCATTTTATATTTATGGAAGGACCTCCTAAACCATGAGGAAAATATTGGGGACATGTTATCTCCCTATCATACTCCACTACTGGTATTAATTAATCAAACCTCACTTGACATTTTGGAAATAGATAACCATTGAGAGGAAAATAATCTAAATTAATGATTGATAAAACGATCTTGTAAACAAAAATTTCATATTCCTCTCCTTAAAAAATCCCATTCAATACTATCATATGATATTTCCATGTCAATAGTATTAATAACTTTAGATCCAAACACCATTTTAATCAATTAAATAATCATTTACTCCATAACTACTAAAAACCACTATTTTCTTCTCAAATAGAAAAAACATGCTTCTACTCTGATATCAACCTTTGAATAACCCCCCATATCCCTCCATTCAAAATATTTGACAAGGTTTAATAAGAAAAATTTCATAGTCATATTTGTCTATAGAGGTTTAGCTCAATGGGATTCTTAACATTAGGTATATGAACAAATTGTGAAGCCCAATAACCCCTTGGAAGAGCTCCTCCTATGATGAAATATTAAAACACTTCTTAAGTCTGGTCATTTAAATGATTAAATGAATCCATTAAAAAATATAACCTAGAAATATATCTATACCCTGGGTGAGTTAAATATTCATACTAAAGAATGAATATTGGATCTTTTCATCTCCTAGTATCACAACAAATTCATAAATTTCATTATGCTCCATTATTATCAAGATACAAATATAAGTATAATTTAACTATATTAATTACATATTGGGAATCTTAATTGTAACTATTCAGTATTGACATGAGAAACTCAAAAAAATATCGCTTTTTTCATCCTACAACATCAAAAAAAATATAAAAGAACCATCATAGATTCTTTAATTGGTAATTCAGGACACATTCCTCTCATTTAATCATGGCTAAAATGTGAAGTGTTCTAGTCCCCCCACTCATTTATTTATGAAATCTACATTTTTTCAACAACATCCTATGAAACTCCAAAATATTTTCCACCAACAAACTTTTACTCCTGATTGGGGACACGAACAAATCAATATTCAATCTATCCTAATGCTCATCTTCGAGCATTTCAATATCCTCTCTTAAACCTTCATATATAAAATATCCATCGATTTATTGAAATCAATTCATACACATCCCCTTTGAGATGACGTAGATGATGCATGGGACCCCCCCAAACAGAACATATCTCAAATTTATCCCATGATTCCCAAAACGTCATTAAAAACACATCAAAACAATTATATATTAATGTACATTATGATGAACTAACTAAAAGTATCACTTCCTTTAATGAATCACATTAATAAATATTTATTCATTATTTATTATCCTCAAGGAGTGTAATAATCAAGTTACATAGTGAAATAGTTCCTTATATCATGGTAATAAGATCATAAGGATAATTATAAGAAAGAAAAATATGTCAAAGGTTTATGTTTTCCAACACCCATATTCACCCCTACACCCATCTATTATATTCTATTATTGAAAAAACCTTACCCTACATTTAGTTTTTACCGATGTTTGTTTTATTACTATGTTCCCTAATGCATTTACAACATTTTAATCACACCTATATATATTAATGAAACATATCACATCGTTTTAGATGAAGTTTTTTGGTCATAAAACATTATTTCTCTTTGTAAGAAATTTAAATGCCCATATAAATCAATATCATAGGTATAATTTTACAAGACAGTAATGTACCAACAGAAATATATTATTATTCTCTAGGATAAAACCATGAAATGAGAATCATGGGAAAAAATTAGTAATTAAATTTGAGACCAAAACCTCATATATATTAGAAATTTTTTTATAATTTAATATAAATGGAGAGATGAAATGTATATTAGGAAAAAAATTTACAAAAGGGATAACTAAGAAAAAATTGAGTTTTATTCCATAGATGTCTCTACCTACTATCATATTAGAAAATATTTATACCAACATGGATAGATATAAATATTTAAGATACAATTTTTCAGACAAGGAAAATTTCTGGTTTGTATTTCTAGTTCAATTAATAATGAATAATCATAGAAAACCTCTCTATTTCTCATATATATTTGGTTTATTAAATATTTTCATAATAACTGATGATTTGATTTTCTGGTAATTATGCCATCATGGACATTGAAATCCAGATTCCCCCATCCCATTATTTTTTTATTTTTATAACTCGTTCACTTGATCACTTCCTAAAAGTCAAAAATTGGCTATTGGGGATGCTAAATATTTCTTGTATTAGGATCATATTTCTCATTATTTGAGTACATATTTATGATAATTTCAAAAAATTATATTATTTTTTATCGAATACATTCTCTTGATTATACTTACATTATATTTCTAGAATATCTAACTCAGATATGTCCATATAAGGAAAAATTACATAAAGATAATTGATTGATTCAGATATGTAATCATTTAATCAAGTGTTATAAATTATGATTAATAAAATTTATTTCAATGTAATGTTCATATGATATTGAGTATATGATGTTACACATTGTGAGTTTTAGTTATTATCATGTATTGATAGACCATGAAATATATAATGATATGTATTAAATAAAAAATAAAAAATAGTTTCCATTCCCCAAAGTTGCTGGAGAAGGAGAATCCATAAATTGGATTCTCATTAAATACTTATATAAAATGGGGAAATTTTTTGAATTATAATGAATATAAAGTTATTGTATAATGATTTTATAATATGATTTATATATTTCCTATATTCATTAATATTTATTTATGTTTACCTAGCATTTTAGATTCATATTACTAAACATGGTGAAAAAAATCCTCATTGGAATCAGAAATTTCTTCCATTTTCATGGAATTATCATAATTTTTTAGTTTTTTTCAATATTTATTTTGTTTTACTACGTTAATAATTGTGATATATTTCCATTATTAAGCATTCATGGGTCAAAAATTATTTATCTAACATATAATATACATATTAACGTTGTACTTAAAGGGAATCATCTATAACAGACATAGAATGAACCAATTTTTCTTCCCTAGAAATGCACTATTATATGGCCATGTTTGGATCTTATACATATATAATTTCCCTCATAAAAACATGATTTATCTAAAAGTATAATATTTTAAATGACAATTTGTAAACAAATATTTAACCCATTTTTAGTTACTAACATAAATATTTCATGATTATTATGTAGATTATGTTCAATATTTAATTCTGAAATTTCATCAATCATGTGCACAAAAAATGAACATACTTTATGTCCAAATCAATCTAACTCCAAAAATCTTAAAATATTATTGGATTTCCTCACCCATAGGTATCACATGTTCATCATCCCTAGAGTTATATGACAATGAAATAGTATCAATACTCTTATTCGATGGATTTTAGGGTGAAAAGATGGCGGATTCTTTAGAATGGGACTTTATTTTGGATGATTTCACAAAATGTAATGACGAATTTCAAAATCATCTGGGTGTATGTTTGAAATTCATGTAAGGGAACTATGGATGATCACCTACTCCCTCTGAAGTTATATATTATTTCCTTATACCACCACCATGGTGGTGTAACATCTGAATCTTATATACTTTTTTCGTCTTGATTTCCTATAGGGGGGATTCATTATTTTTCTCTTGGAACACATAATCCTACATATTTGGTACATCCAAATCTCTTTAAATGGTTGTATCAACTAATGTGTCTAAACACCCTCCCATTATAGGCTATTAATTGATATATGGAGTAGGGTTATGTGGGTGAGGTGAACCCTCTACTGGGCCTATATGAACTATCTCAGGTTGTTCAATTATGTCCACTCTCACAAGATCTTATATTCCTAAATACTCTACCCCAAGAGTCATAATAGATATGACATCCCAATAATGAATTAACCTACTAGTATTTTTCCACAGTAAATGTTATAGAAATTGGACTTTCATTCAATGTGAAATACAGAGTGATAATAGGGTAAAAATAAAAAAGAAAACATCTATATAATTCATTATTGAAATAGTGTGACAATCCAATTATGTATTAATATCCTTGGATGAAATATTATCCTCTAATATTTCTATATCATTGGAATTTTTTATGAGACCCTCTTGTATTAATAAAATATGTAATGTGGTCTCAAATAAAAGATTACATTTTTCAGCCATATTGATCCAGTCATTCTATCTCTAATAAATTTAGTTTATCCAACCAATAGAAATGTCATTTACACAATTGGAATAGTTCATTAATATAATATACGAAATAAAGAATCTTGATAGTCCCATTCTATATCCTATAGGCCCATCACATAAGGATCCAAATTTTAAATTAGATATTATCTAACAAAATGAGTGTGGTATCAATATTTGGATGAGAAGATAAGTGTGTAGAATTAAATCCAACCTATTTTAACAATACATCCCAGTTTTCAAATTTTTAAAGGTCCTCATTGATATCTGAAAAAATAAAATAGTTCATCATAAATCAGTTTTAAATCAATTGGTCCTATGAATATCTATATACAGAGGGAATATTGTCCCTTAGCCTCCATCATCATCTTATCACCCAATGATTTTTTGAATTCCAACAAATTCACTAATCCTTCCACACTATACATTAGGGTCCACCCTAGGTATACTGATTTGATATTACTTGTTCATAAACTTCATCTATAATCTATAATAAATATAGATCTTCATATTAAAATTTTATTCAATTTGAATACAATTTTATCAAATAATCATCATTATATATGATCATGGTTATTTAAATGGTCCAATCCCCCATTAATCTATTTATTTATTACTCATTAAGTGGTCCCTCAATCCATCATATATTTTTATTACCTTATGCTTTGAATCCTTACATATTCCATATGTGTTAAAATATAAATCTAATTGAGATTCATTCCACCTTTATTATAATTTTTTGGTTTGACTCTTTATAGTCTATTATATTGATGATTTAGAATATTTAGACACTACATTATAGGGATGAACATAGTTATATGTCTCCGTAGAATGTATGTATTAAAATATATCAGTACATGACCTGAAGATAATATGAGGAATTATTTGCATATTCAGTCCATATTTCTATGAAATTCCAAGCCTCAACATTTATAATTGCATGAAAATACTGTCATTATAAGTAGGGACAATACACCACTACCAATAATATTAGATCTGATAGAAAATGTGAGGGATCATTAATCATGATATGGTGAAAATATTTTGGGTAACATGAATTTGGATATTTATATATTTAATTCTGCATACCATTTATATATGATGTATTGGTGTCAAAATTTACATTATCCAGTCCTAATAATGATTTGTTCACTGGGATATTTTTTCAAGAGTCTTTTATTATTTCAAGGGTATTAAGGTATTATAACACCCATGTGATAAATTGACGAATTAATTATATATAAGAAGCTTAATTTCAATTTGATTAGTCTCTAGGCCCCCCATCACCAATAAATTCTATAATACAATTGGATGATGTTCAATTATTATAACCAGGAGTTTCACCCCCACTTGTTGTCATATAAACTAAAATATAATTGAAACATGTATTGTGTGTAAGATTTATTAATGAAATAAATATTGATCTAAGATGACATAATGAAGTCTCTTATTGTTATCTTATTTGATTTTTATTTATATTACCTTGACTATAATCCATGCACATCCTACTTGGGGGAAAACAATAATGAAAAAAATCATAATGTAGTACAATAATCATAATGGGATTTTCATCGTTAATATTAATGTATTGATAGGGTAAATACCCTAAATAAATGACCATATTTTATAGCTCTGGATTTCAACATCAATTTCATTCATATATGTTCTGGAAAAAAATTATCCATCCCCACTACACTTTCAAATGGTCATAAATTACAGAATTGAAAATCTGTACTGTATATTTATAGTAGAAATTGATGAAAAATGTATATAAAAATACTATAAATCCTATATGCCTCTCATTTTAGAACATATACACCATTGTGATGGTTATTGTAATAAAACTAATATGTGAATAATAAAAAAAATATCATGTATTGTTTTTATCATATAGTTCTAAAATCGATATGGAAAATATGACATGGTATATCTAGGTAGGAATTATAACCCCACTTCCCATGTTTTACTGATTCTAGTTTTGTCAAAAATGTGTGCAAAAATACCTTATTATATATTAATTTAAACTCGGTTTTCCATTTTGAGTTTTCTTTATCAAAACATGAACTATTCATATCTCGATCCAATTAAAAGAATTCTGTTCTTCAATGGGTGAGGTCCCCTCTAAGTGGCTGTTTTTGTCTATCACAACAATGCATCATCCAATTATGGAATCTTCATTATGTTAATTCAACATGACTTGGGTTGCAGAATTCGACTTATATTATATACAGAATCAATGCTCTAGAAATCATGTAGATATCCCATGTCTTAATTATAACTTGTTCTTTCAACAACTAGGGTGTTCTCTTATATGAACCCTAATTACATAGATTTTTGGCTTTGATATCTAATATATAATACATGTATGTTTGAGATATCAAACAATCATTATATAATAAGATTTTTTGGGAATAAGTATAAATCTCCATTCCATCCATGGAGTAATATAGTTATTAATCACCGAAATATAAAAGATTATCAGTATTCCCAAGGAATCAATGTGATTTGATTATTATCTATGGTATTATATTAATTATATATAATTTAAATGAAATAATTATATGTTTTTTATGTAATATCCCTTCAATGAATTTTTCTTTCATCCTAGTTTTTTGAATTATGTACTCCATGTATCGTCTGGGATTTCATCAGTCTTTTAGACATCAAAATCTATAAAAATAATATGGCCATAAAGCTAGATGAAAAAATATTCTTAATATCATATTATCCACCTTCCTAATTTTTGTATATGATAGAATATATAGTATGAATTTTCAATATTTATAAGATTTAATGTTGTGAACTAACTACTCAAGGAGGTATGTTTCTTTGTTGTTCACATAATTTTTTAAAGGATTTATCATTTGACTATAAAAGGAATATATTGAAAAACCTATTTCATTTTAATATGAATTTAGTGTGGAAACAACAGATAAATGGAGATGATCCTGGATTAATGTAACTATGATGATATTTATTAAGGTTATGAAATTTACCATTGTTGGTGACCTAAGATGGAATTAGCCCAATGGATCATCTCTTGTCTCATCACATTAGTATAGTTATGAGGATTATATAGCTACCCAACATGGTAGACCCAAATAAAAATTTCTATTGAATGTTCCCTTCATTAAACGCTAATACTAGAGAATGTTTTTAGTTCTTAGACACACCAAGAGTATACCACACACTAATATTACTTGTGAAAAATTAGAGAGATTGATATCAATTAGAATTTTCATGGTAAATGAATATGATATAAATAATGTATTCCCCCGATTTATTTATATGGAGATAAATCCCATTCCTAAAATCTATGGAATACCTCCATGGGAAAAAAATAATTACATGGTTTACACTAGTCCCGTGATCAATATGTACTCGAATCCATTACTTGTTTACGAGCCATCTATAAATTTCACAATCTCACTAGGGACTAATTGTTTTTTAGAATATGACTATCTATATTATGATTTGATCAAATTCAATTGGGAGGGGATGTTATGGAAGCCATATTCGATATCATTCGATACATTAATTTAATGAATAACATCATATATATGGGATTCTGGGGGTTCCTAGACCTTGTTTCCCAATCCCCATTATACCCACCCTAGGTGCTCATGCTTTACCCTAAAAAGATGCTATTCCTTCCCATTCACTATCTCAATTCCCAAGAATATTTCTGTTTAAAATAACTTATAATAAGTTTCCCATGTCTATATACAAGTTCTCAATTTACATAGGTTTCCCCATATAGGCCTACAATTTCACTAAAACACCTATGATACCAGGATTATCATATTATGTCACAACACACCCAGGCTACCACAGAGTTTCTTACTATGAATCAACTCATCCCGGATAAAATTGAGAATTTCACTTGGGTTCCACTACTAATTATATCCATATTCGGTATATTGGGGTATCATTATCTTAGGATAATTAAAACTTTTCATATTAATCTCCCAAAAACATAAATAAAATATAGATTCATCATTTTCATAGGTTTATATATCATGAAAAAATAATTTCATGAAATACCTTCGGAATATTCTATTTCATGAACAAACACACAAATGAGACTCAACCTCATAGTCATCCTATATTAATATCTTAATAGGTGTAATTGGAAAACATTTTTTATTGATAATCACGTCCATGTTCCCTATCAATGTGATATAAATTCCATGTGCCTATAAATTAGTATATTCCCCATGAAGATTAGGATTCCAATCTTGTGTATGTCCTTACTCATTATCATAGGATTGAATAACCATTTAATCTTATATCATTTCATTTCATAGATACCAATAAACCATATATGGGAGTATATATTAAAATGTATCTTATTATTTGTAATCTCCATCCATACCCACTCCTGTTTAGCATCTGAAAAAAATAAAAAATAATAATCAATCGGGTATAAGTCCCACACCTATCCATCATTTGGTTTCTTTAACATTATAGTCCAAATTGTAGGAAAATAAATAACTAAAATATGATTCATGTAAAATAATTTTTAACTAAATTAATTTATGTTGCTAAAATACTACAATGGAACATAATCAATCCATGATATGTGCACTTAAATGATACTATGTAATTTTTGGATAAAAAATATGAAAATGATAACTGATGTCTATGTATGAAGGGACTAAAAAGAATCAAAATTTTCCTAATCAATTGTATATAAAATATATTACATTTCAAATTAATGGTTACTAAAAAAATGTGTGTTGTGAATTCCATTAAAATGATGCATAGGAATCCCCTGTCATTGAAAAAATTCCTTCCCCACACCTATCATCCCCTCAATGGTGATAAATACTACATTGCCCAGTAGTGGGGAATTAAACAAAAAAAATGATATATAAGTAACAGAGAATATAGAAAAACTATTATACAGATATATGTTCAAATGAATTTGAGGTATGGATCAATCTCACATATAAATAAGGTAAATGGTATTGTTACTAGGATGTATTTCTTGAATACCCCCTAAACCAATAAAATAATCATGAAATTGGTAACAAGCCACTCATGATATATGGTTAATTTTTATTCAATTAACTTTTATTTGTAATTCAATGTATTTTTGGCTCACTCTAACTATCAACCTAGATTAGAAATTAGGTTCATGATTAAATAAATGTGTTTGTGAGAATATGTGGGGATACAATCATATCATTTTACCAATTCACATATTAAATTCTGTAAATAACATTTTACTATAACAATTTAATTATTCTAGAATTACCCCTATTATATCAATTAAATTTATACAAAACCATTTTTGAAAAATAAATTAATAATAATATATGTGAGTCATATCATATGTCATTATAATTGATATAACTTATTATGATAAACTCATAATACCATAGAAAATCAAAAACATACTTCTTTAATATATTTTAATTCGATCAAAAGATGTCTAATATACCTTTAAATTTTCATCATCGATCTCCCATTAAATTTTTTCAAAATTTTCACCACATTTAACTTATGGTGCCACATGTTGATGTACACCGTAGGAGTTGACATTGATCGACCCTTAGTATCATAAAACACTATCATATGATGCTAATTTTTAAGAAGGGGAAAAAATAAAACATTTATTCTACCATGAATGTTATTTTATATAAATTAAGTTGAATTCATAATTCTTTCAGGCTAATATAACATCAAATATGGCTTGATACCAATTTTTTGTTATTATGACTCGACTAATAACATTATAATACACTAATAGGTTTTTCCCCCACTAAAATTTAAATTTATGCTTGATGAAATGAAATAAATAGAATTTACATCTACAGTGCCTTCAATAAAACACATATTTATAATGATATTTATCTAAAATCACATATTAGTACTTGAATTTCACTTATTGTTTCAAAATAACCATGTTACCACTTGCATATTACATAATGTAATACCCAATAAATTCATGTAATAGTTATAAAAATATTTTTATAATCTAATAAATTTAAATAAATTGTAGTAGAAAAAAATGTGAAAATAGATTTATAATAAATGAAAAAATAGTACCAAAAAACTTGTAAAGATGCGTGGAATCACCATAATCTTGTACTATAGGGGATCATACACGAAAATAATTAGGATGTATATATGGAACCTTGATTTTATAAAGAATAAATAAACATATGAATATTCATAGAACATATAAGAATCATATAAATGATTTTAGAATAAGTGGTGGATAAATAAAGGGTAATATGAGCATTGGAATTTGGTCATTTCAATCTAACAATTGTTATCTTTTTATTTGAATCTGTCCCTTTGATACCTGATCGTTATAATAGTAATGCACATTTTCTTTAATGAAGTGTCTAGAATATTGAGTAAAATAAAATTAAAATAATATTATTGATATAAAATTAAATATGTATTAATAAATTAATAGTATTAAAATTATAGAAATATCGCATAAAATATATTTACTAGAAGAAATATATTATTTTTTAAGAAAAACAAGCACTTTTGAAAAAAAAAATATTTTAATTTGAAAATAAAAAGTTATATATAATGAAAATTATTTTCAATAAAATGTTAATCTATTTCAGTCTAACACATAAACATTATATAATAGTTCATTTTTCATATTATTTAAAGACAATAATGATTTATAGAAAAAATTATAATAATATTATGATATATGGTATGTATTTAAAAAACTATTGAAGTATAAATGATATGATAATTATTATAATAGATTCAATGAAAAAAATATAACCTTCATTATTAATATAATTTAATTGACTATATTATAATGTTTTTTTGAACATAAAAATAACATTCCCATGTATAAAATTGAAATAACTATCTAAAAACAATATTTAAGGGAAAAGTTATATTCCCATAGAAAATGTAATAAAATAATAGATTTTTTATTGGAAAATAAAATATTATTTAAAATAAATAAAAAATGAGTAATTTAATGATTTTTTATTTTAATGGTCCAATACTTTCTAGGATAGTGTTTATAAATTAATAAAAAAATACTTCCATGTTTTCTATAGTTACCCACCCATTCTCTCATTACACAAAACTAAAATTATAATGAGAATGAGTTTTAATTCATTTCCCATCTCAAGAGTTTCTCCACAATGATTCCAGTGCTCCATGTTTCTCATATCAATCATAAATAAGTTACATTTCATGGTATGGATTGTTAACATCTTTTCTTACATTCATTGTTAATATAATTCCAATTACATTTATTTTGAATATGAATTGTTATCATACATAATTTTTATAAATTCCATATTTTATAAGCTAGTTGATACAACTATTATATCTCGTTATAATACATTAACAAGATATTATAATTCTAAAACATTTCAATATTTATAAAACCATCATAAATCTGGGAAAGGTAAATAATGATTGTAGTTTTCTTATGAATTACACCCCAGTAAATATAAAATCATGTTTATACAGCCTTTTCATATAATCACTTACTTTTAAAATCCCCATTAAATGTTGGTAATTTATTAACTATAAATTCACATAGATCATAATATGTTGGCCTTACTGCAAAACTAGGTCAACGCTACTATGGGAGAAGTTGTTTATATATTCTTTACCATACACAACGAAGGATTTGATAATATTATGGAATGAATTCATCTATAAAGTATTTGGTATCCCTCCAATTCAATGATATTTTTTCTACTTTCCAAACACATTAATAATTATATTTTTTATAATGTTTCTATTAAATAAAACTCCTTATTCTTTACTTGATAAGGCTACATATTTGAAAACATGGATTCCAAAGTTTCTCATTACATGAGTTAATGGAATTGACATAGATAAATTCATTACATAATTTACTAGGGAAAATTAATTCCTTGAATGTATAATCCTTTTTTCAGTGATAAAAGATAAGATTCATTGGGTAGTAATACTATAAATTTATATGTTTCATTAATCCATTTATATCACAGGACTATATAGAAAAAGGAAGAATACGTAGAAATTTTATATGATGTGTGGTTCCAAAAATTAGATATCCCCTCAATGTACTAGTTGGTCGCTGGATAAATTTTAGATAGAGTAATGGGGGTGTCCATAAACATTATGATTAATCTCATAACATAAGGTTGTGGTGATATGTCTATTCTATCTGAAAATTTTTATTCAAAACATTTTTTTCATTGTGTCATAATTTAATTATTTATTGACTTCTACATCCATGGATTATGTTATATGGAATTAGTTTTTATATGTTTCGTTTAAATTTAGTATTCCAAGTTAGATTACATTGTACAATATACCTTGGAATGCTATTGATCCCTACATTAAGGGAGTTTCCATTTTCCTTAGGTAATGATGGATATAATATGTATTATCAAACATACATAAAAAACAATGGAATAATAATTTATACTCACAAGTTATTATTTTTTGGATGTAATTTAATATACATATATCTAGTATCTTGAGGACTATAAATTCATGATATTCTGAATGTAATATAATGCATTTTCATTACTATACAATAAATAATGCACCAGTTTTGGGGGAAAATGGTTTGGTATGAAATAGTTGGTGTTATATAAAGGTGTACTAGAAACCAAAGGAACATGATTTAAAAGAACATAGGAAAAAAATATATTCATCCTATAAAATATTTTGTAGATTATTTTAATGTTTTTAAAGAAACTAGAAGTAATTTTTAGGAAAAAATTATGTATAAGTCATGTTATTTATATGATTAGTTTATAATATCACTTACTATGAAACGATATTTGATAGATGATTGAACACTCTAGATGATACAAAAACTAATCAAAAGTCATTGAAAATATGGGCGTTTTCTAAATTATCAATATAATGAAAAAAATATTTCTACAGAAAAGTTTAGTAATATCAAACATAAAATGGATTATTTTAAGAAAAATAAAATATCTTTAAATATTGATATTGTATCACCTCAATAAGGACTAATCTAGTTATATCATTTTATAAGGAAATAACAACCAATGTTGGGTGGGTTCACTACTCACATAGAAGTGTATCATTACATTAAATCTCTAGAAAATATATTTTTGAATTTGTGGTATAAGGAGAAAGAAATAAGATATTACGGTTTTTTTCATTTAAAAATATATTATAAACATTATCGGTACAAAATTAAAAATACTATGATGGTAGGGGAAATAATGAATTGAGTCAAATACATTTACAATGATTTTTCAAGAAAAATATTTCCCGTAAGATAAATTTTATGATATTGAAATGTAATTCATAATTTTAAGAAAAAGGGAAGAAGTAATTATGGTTGGTTATGTGAATAATAAATCAATATTAGTGAGTTGTTTCATTGATTATATAAATATTTCATAAATTATTATTTATCATTTCATTGATTATTTTTAGCCAAGTATGAAAATATAACAGGTATCTTAATAATTTTCATCAATTGATAAAATTGTATTATGTTCTCAAATACTAAGAAGTAGTTTTCAAAATAAATAATTTATAAAGGAAAACCTGAGAAGGAAAGGATGGGCGATCACCTAGTAAGATGATAAAATTTAATGGAAAATATGGGAATAGTGGAGTACCCAATATGTAATAATCGTTGTAACAAAAATGATGGTACCTTACTAGGATTATTGTGTGTGTGCTTTATATATTTGGACAAAAATATTTTCACAATAATGAGTGTAATTGAATAAAAGAAGTAGTAAATGTGAAATTATTCTACTATATGGATAGTCATTATAATATGAATATCCTTAAGGGAAAATTGAATCCTTCCTAGGAGAATATAGTAGATCAATTCCATGACATTGTTATGACTATAGTTCATGATGAATATAAAAATGATGTGATATAATGTACATTTATTATATATTTAATGTTAGATGATATATTATTTTTTATAGATTTAAAAACTCATTATCATTATGTAGGTTTTAAATTAATATTAAATTTAACCCTGATTAATTACATAATTATTTATTTGTTATAAAACATAGTGGTTCACTGATTATAATGAGGAAATATCATGAAATTTATAATTGAATAAATGTGTGGTATCTAGATCAAAATATAATCATTATAAAATTAATTTTTTTGATATAATTTTGTGAATGATCCAGATATTTAATTATGAATCATGAATCTATAGTAGGGAGAAGGAATTTAGAATTGGATAGTAAATTATTTCATTGGATGATTTTATTAACTGAAAATTTCCTTGTACCATCTGTAGAATCTCATCTAAATAAAATTTATTAGGATGCTATGGATCAAATAAAATATATGATGGGTAAATAGGTTTGGAGAGTAGAAAATATCACAATTTTGTAGGATTATATTGACGCATTTTCTAATGAATTTCTTATATCGATCCTTGATTGATATTTTTAATTCTCTATTAAGTTTATCCGTTTTGAAAAACCTAAATATAACCCTCCATAATGAATAGATTTGGTGGATTTGGAAAAGTTAAAGAAGAAATTACAGTAAATTTGTGATATGGGTACCTCTTACCCCCTATTTTTGAAAATTTTAAGAACATGGTAAATTAGTTATGATTAATTCTAGAGAAATGTGGTAATGCATTTATTGTAGGAAACTTTTTGGAATTACTATAAATAACATCCAACCATTTCAATGTATTGATGAAATATTTATTCATATTCATAGAGAATAATATATCTCAATGATTTATCTGTATTTTTCTTATCTTTAGTTAATAGTTAACAAGGAGGGTATCATAAATAAGATATTTAAAAGGATGCATGGTCATTACGAGTTAACAGTAATCTTTTTTGGATGAACAGATAAACCATCTTTATTTATTGAATTAATGAATAGGGTATTCATGGTCTATAAATATATATTTTTGAATTATATAGTGATGATATTTTTATACAGTCAAATGGATATAGGTATTATGAAAAAAAAATTTGATTTTTGATTGAGGTTCTGAGGAAAAATTTGTGATTTGGGAAATTCAATAAATATAATTTTTGGATGTAATATATTTAATCTCTTGTAAATATGGAATCTAATGTTGGTATAAGTATTTAATCAACAAAATCAATGGTATCCATAGAATGGACATGTCCTAACTCTATAATTGATATATATATATATATAGTACTCTATTCATCTCATGAATCAATCAGTGGTTTTGTGAAAAATTCACTAAATTATCTAATATGTTTAACATGTTTAATCTTAATTTGGAGAAATTTACTTGGTCAAAGTAATGTGAATATATATTTGAGGAAACATATGAGAAGACTGGTAAATTTATATGAATTAAATCTTCAATCTAGTAATGGTGGGATTTTTAATTTATATGTATCCATCATGGAAAGTTTAGGGGCGTATTTTAATGAAAAAAAATTAGTGGATACTTGTTCATATCAACAGTTTATGACCCTTCAGGTAAATTATATTATTCGTGATTTATTGTTGGATAAAATCATCATTTCTCAAATTATATTCACAAATTACATCTATGGTAATATATTTAATATATACAAGATCATATGAGTTTTAAATGAATATTTACATAGAATGATCTGATTATTTGGAAAATGATATTGTTAGAGATACTCTCGGATAGTAATTATTTTATACACTATCATCAAGGGAACAAAAATAATGTAGCGAATGCATTAAGTACAAAATTCTATGTTATCATATTAAAAAAGGGGATTGATAATGATCAAATTATCAGAGATTTAGAAATGATTGAAATGTGTGTTATGTTGAATGGAAATACAATAAGTGTTTTATTTAAAAATTAAAATTGTTAGATAAGAAAATTATTAACCAAAAATTTCATTAAATTTGAAACCAACATGTTAAGAATATATGTGGTTTAATTTTGTATTATTTTATAAGAGACAATTTTTTTAAAATATTAAAATATAATAATCACTGAAAACATGAATTATGAAATAAATATGGTGTATATATAATTTAATAATCAATGTAATATAATACAAAACAAAAAAAATTATATTTTATTATATTTTATTTTAGTATATTTTTTTTTCAAAACCTATAAATAACATTCCAATGAATAAATTGGTAATTATGTTTTTAAAAAAATATTTTGTGTTACTATTATAATAACATGATAAAAAATGTATAAAATAATCTAATTCAGTTATATGATTCAGATATTCCGAAATACATTCCATAAATGTAAAATACCATGAACTAATACCATGTATAGTCATACATTTTTCTTTTTTCAAATCAATATTTCCAATGGATTATGTATACCAATAACTAAATAATCATCCACTACTTTAGATAAATAACCACCCATTACCCCATTCATCTCCACCCCAAATTCATTTAAAATGATGATATACTTCTTCTCTCACTCAAGAGACTCTTTAAATAGGTTCCAAGTCTTTGAGGTTCTCATATCACAATTTATAAATTTATACAAAAAATTATGTGTCACTAAACACATATCTTTTGTTAATCGTGTTACTACTTATAAATCCTTTTGTCAATATGAATTTTCATTATGCATACATTATATAAATTAATGTTTATATTAATAATTAAGGGTCACCATTACATCTCATTATAATAAATTCATAGCATGTTATATTTCTCGATCCATCATATAGTTGTAAAAATTTATAAATTTTAATAAATAAAAGAGTGTACGATATTTTCCAAAAAATTAAATACTTTAATAAATAAAAAATAATTTATATGGATCTATAATATTATCACTTTTGTAAAATAATTCTGATAAATATTTTTCTAGTACAAACTCGATCTTCACACATTACACAACATGTGGGTTTTACGGAACATCTTATATGAGACTCATTGGGGGATATGTCATGGAGGATTCATAATATGTTTTCCAAACTTATTGAAGGATTAAATTATATTTATATGGGAATTTATCCATAATTTCTTAAGTCTCCCATTATATAAAATACATTCATTCAACTACACATACTCATTTATAAACATAATTTTTATAAACAACCTAATAACAATAGATCCACATTATTTACGTGATAGGGGGAAATATTTGAACAATATGAATCCTGAGTTATTACTCAAATTAATAAATGTAAATCACCTAGATAACCTTATTAATTAAATAGTTTCGGAAAACTATTGTTACACTAATATCATCCTTTCTCTATAAAGGAAAATGTTATAAAATAAGCATCATTGATAACTTATGGGAAGTATTTGTATTGGTCTTTATTCTATATGCATACCATAATCATATATTATATGATGGAATGTACTGGTCTTTTATGTGAAATGTGGGAAACTAAAATATATTTCCCCTCAGTGCACTAGTATGCATCATGAGATAACATTGAAAAGGTATTGGGAGTATTCTAACCATTTATGATTGATGTCATGGATCATGGCCTCGATGATATGTTTATAATATCTAAAATAAAAAATCCCTCAAATTGTAATTAATGTTTGATAATTTCTATATTTATTTTTTATCTTTTGTATGTATTTTCCCTTCATACATCTTATTCCATGTTATCATTAGTTCTACAATATCCCCTGCAATGAAATTTTTCTAAAAATTTAGTTTTGTTTTACATTTATCTAGGTAATGATGTAGAATATTATTTATTATCAACCCCATAGATAGAATAAATGAATAAATAAATGTATCCAAATGACATAATTTTTCATGATGTAATGAAATATTTGTGTTTCCAGTCACTTATAGAGTAATAAACTTTGATCATGGGAATGTAATATCATCTATTCTGATTACATTGTAATAAATAAAATTCCATGTAACACACTGAAATTATAAAATAAAACCACGTTTTTCAATATCATTTTTTATAATAAATACCTATCGCAAACAACCCATTAAATATATTTCTTTATATCAAATCATTTCGATATCTTAGAGAACACGTGACCCTGGGTTTAAATATTTTGAAATGTAAAATACAATTATAACCTAGACATTACATTGGTGGGAATGAATAGTAATGACTCTATTATGAAAATAATATGGTTTTTATAGGTAAAAACATATTCATTTGATATAATTTTTTTATAAATAAACTAAAAATGATTTTAAATAAAAAATGATTTTTGAAAAAAATGAATTTTTCTATATTACATTTTATTCATGCATCTCCCACATTTTTAAAATTTGTAGAAAATTTATTTTGAAAAATTATGTTATTTCATGAATAATAATATTAAATGTTTCTTCAGAATAAGTATTCTTGTTTTTTTAAACCTATTCTTTTTTTGATGAATATTGAGAAAACTAATTTTTATTGAAAACATCATTTTTTAAGTAAAATCATTTGATAATTTATATTTTAAAATTATATTAAAGTAAAATTAGTTCAAATATGTTAATATTTAACATTTTTAGATCAATTTAATCGATTTATTATTGAATTTTGTGACAAACCCCCTCTATACTTGTTAGAATATTCTATTCGGGAACCCTATTTTTCATTGTGTATATGGGTATAATATTAAATAAGATTATACCACTTCTATGAATGTAATTTCATAAAATTGATTCCATATCTGGAATCATAATAATTTATATTATCTAAAAAATTTATTGTATAGGTTTTCCAATATTAATAGTAAAAGCATTACAAATTAATTATCATGGTGAAAATAAAAATAGATTTAATTGGGGGGGGGGGTTACACTTAGAAGATATGTGTAAAAATGTGATAATTTTTTTATCAAACCCATTTTCTTTCCATTATTATAAAATATAACCTATAATTTTCTATAATTACCCATTTGGGTGGATTATATTAATAATAAAAATGTGTTTTAAACTAAAATGTTTAAAAGATTCTATGTGTGTCCTCTCCCATGTTATAAAAGGTCACCAATTATAATCTCATAATCCCATATCCAAATAAATTTTATTTAAAAAATCTATATTAAAATAAATAAATTAATAAAATCCCAACATCTTAGATCCAATTGTTAATGATAAATCTGTCCTAGGATGGATTTAGGTGAATATCAAAAGAATTTCCCTATACAATAGGTAACATTCATAAATGAGCATTTTATATTAATTTTATTCTTCAAACTCTATAAAATATTTAGTAATAATGATAATATAATAACAATAGCATCTCAAATATATATAGATGTGATTATTTTAATGGAATAACCTATATCCATCTCCTCTTCCATCAAATGGGAAACGAAGTCATCGATCGTGTGTATAGAGGACTACCATCTCATATACTGATATATTCATTTTTACATCACTAAATTTAAATCCAGTATATAATGATATATTTGACACATGCATATGATATTTATGATATTTGTATAATTATTATATATTATATCACAAATACAATCATACTTTCCATGTCTTTTAAAATATAATAACATTAATCTTGTGTGTGGTGGACTACCGGCTCACAAAGCAATGTGATTGGGTTTTCACTTACACATTACATGGAAGGAAGTATGGATAATTATAATGAATATATGTTACATATAAGAGATTGTATGGACTATATAATGCTAATATATCACCCAGTTCCATACCCTTTTCACATGATAAGGGAATGATAATGCCACTTGTGCATACGTATGACATACCATCTCCACGAAGAGATCTTATCCATTCACCAACGTAAAATATAAATAGTGATTATAAAAATCAATATACATAAAATTTATACTTAGAAAATTAATTTAACTCTATATATTATGTTTCTATATCTTAGACCCAAGAATCATAAATTTATTGACTAAACACAGATGAGAAAACAACCCAATTAACAAAAAAACAAAGAAAATAATTAATTTTTAATAACAAACAGGTGATTGGATGTTATTAAGATATCATATATGTTATTTTAAATGTGAATATGATTATTTTATAAATTAATAACATGATTTAGAAAACTATAAAGGATATTAAATCACATTCATGAAAAATGAATCATTGGGTGAATGACTTCATCTCAATTTCCCTTCATTAAGGATTACTGTAATGTTTTGTAGTTAATTTATTTCATGTAGTGTATATACATCACATTTTAATGTAATATAAGGATTAACTGATATTTAATTTTATGTTGTTTTTCAAAATGAGTTATTTATAAAATTATATTTTCAAATAATGGTTATCATGTTGTAAAAATTTTGCAACTCAATTTCAATATATTGGGTTATATAATTTTTTTTGGAATTTAATATTTTAAAATTTTGTGTGTGATTATTTATGACTATGTGTATTCTTTTTTCAAAATATTTACCTATATTAAAATTTTATGAATATAATATATTCATTTTTTAATTCTCACCTCATTGTTATGGTCATTGTAAAGGTTTATTTTATAGTCTCATTTTAATCAAGAAAACTTCTTGAATTTAAATTGAAATAAATTATGTGTTAATTTTATAATAAAACCAATTCATTTTCTTCCCTTTTGTTAATTCTAATTTTTTTCATGTAATATTATTATTGTTATACTCTTTGGTGTTTAATATAATTTATAATTTTATTAGTAAAACCCATATTCATTTCTCTATTCGTTCAACAATACATCATCTTCCAATCAATGTTTTCAAAAAATGTTTTCAAAAATGTAATAACATTATTGAAATTATTTATCAAAAAAAATATCATTATTGAAATTTTACAAATTGTTTTAATTTAATATTGTTTTCACATTCCAAACGTGGAGGTTTTTAACATTTTAACATCAGTGTGAAAGGAATATTTTTAACATTCATAGTTTGTATCAAATTTTTGTCTTTCACGTTCTCTCATTCCATTGAATCATACATTTAATTTTAAAATAATATTTTTAAATGAAAATTTTTCCCAAATAATTAGGTAATGTTTTGTTTAAATATATAATTTTCATTGTTAAAAGGATATTTTATTCAATAATATTTTTAATGATCTTTTTATGGTATTTTTATTGATCAATGAAAAAAAAAAATATATAACTTATACTTTTCTAGGGACACACTTTATTGATAACATCCTAATTATTTATATGGATGGTTTTTGACCATTTTGACCAAGGAAAGCATTGAAATAAACTTTCTTTATTAATATTTTATTCATTAACATTACCTTTAAATATCTACATTCAAATGACCATTGGTCATAAAATTTACCCTAAATATCCATATTATTTATCATGAATATACTTATTGACTGATTTTATATCATTAATATATAGTATTTTATATATTGATTTTTATTTTATTTTCTTGGGAAGTGATGGTAAGTCTATATTATTTATAGAATATGGATATTCATTGATAAGGAGTGTGGTAGGTGAATTAAATCGATTATTCTATATATGAGGAAGACATTGGACAAAAATATATTACTGGTCCTAGTTATAGATATCCCCTTAATTAATTATTATTATCATGAGATGAAACAATTGTATAGAGAAAGGTAATTGTGTTTTATGTGTATACCTAACCATTAGTTTTAAACTGTCTAGTGACAGGTCCTTATAGTAGAGGTATCATGATTCCCATGATCATGACATCCAATACATAAATGTTTTCTTCATCAAGAATGTTGTAATTATAACACTTTAGATATTCTGAATGATATTAAATTTGAAATCATTCTATTATGATTTTAATTATCATTTGAAATGGTTTTTTAGTTTAATACTTTTCTATATTGATAATTCCTTATATAATTTTTATCATCATATTATTTGCCAAGTGGAATGTGTTTTAAATTATTTACCATTTCATATTTATTATGACTTATCATGTAATTATAATCATGTAATTTATTAAATTTCATGCGATTTATGTTATTTATCATGCCATATTTATTAATATATTCAAATTCTTTTACTGGAATATGTTTTTAGTTTTTTATATTTCCAATATTTTTCTTATTGATTCATGATAACATGCATTGTACTTAACCCTTATAAAGAATTTGAGAACACTTTTATTTTTTCTCTTTAAAATGAATCAAGGTAGTGTAATGTGAATGATATTTAAGGATATTATAGAGTTAATAATTATATTTTCAAAAAAAATCCATGTATTCAAATTTAATATGGGATTTATTTTTTTATCTAGTCTAACAATACTATTAAACTATTCGATACATCAAAATTTGTATAATTTTATATTATTCAAATGTGATAATGTAGGACACCCAATTTGGGATACTAGATTCATGGTCATTATAATTTGTATTAGTCAATGTTTATCAAAAGAAAAGGAACTTTGTTTTGGAAAAAAAATTGGTAAACAATTATGATGATACACATTAACGATAATTGTATTTTAGTAAGGTAGAGGTTAGGTGATTTTTCCTGGAAATACATACCTATATAAATTTAAAAAGTGGATTTGGTTCTAGAATGGATGTACCTTGGGGTAATAAATTTGAAATGGGAACATTTTCTTTGACTCTATTATCACTTGGTTTCTGACAATATGCCTTACATATCTCTTAGTTTGTCATTTTCATGGGATATTCTTAATAAAACTCGCATTTTATATAAAAAATATTATGATGGATTTAAAGAAATAATGGCAATGAATAACCTGGGTTAAACCTAAGGTGTCTTATATTTAAAATAATGTTTCATAATTTAAAAAACATTAAATTATTATATTGTTTTTCATATTAGGTATATTTTTTCTCACACTAATCTTTTTGGATTTTATAAATTGATGAAACTGATATGAATCATTTTAATATTGAATATAGAGGAAAGTGTAGTGAATATGTGAATAAAAATGCGATATTGTTAGAATCAATGATATCATGATTATTCTTAATCATATATCCTGAAATATGAAAAATAACATATAATTTTACCAACTTCTAAACTTACCAAAAAAAGATAAATACTAAGTTTATGAAAAGCTTGAGCAATGGAGAACATGGAGGAATGAAGGATTGATATCATTAATGTAGAAAATGTGAAAAATGTCACCCAAGAAAATATCTAAAAGGGAGAGGATATTTTTTATTTGTGTAAATGTAAGCCATAAAAAAGTATTCACATGAGGAAATTAAGAGTACAATATAAGATAATAAATTCCATTTGAGGGAACTATTTAAAATTCATTATCTTAAATGTGGGGAACCTAAGAAATATTGGAGCCAATGATAACTTATATAGGGAAACCCCTATACCAAATAAGGACCTATTTTGAAATAAAATAGATGAACTACTTATGTATTTATATGTAATAATTAAAATATATATTTTATCCATATGGTAGTTTGGTTATAATAATTATTAATTTTCAATGTATTGTGTAAAATTTCAAAAGAATGTTTCTATTAATTAAATAAATTTTTTTTGGATACCATAATGGGTTTATGAGTTAATGAATGATAAAACGTTGAAATACATAAAAACCTTTTCTAAATATTTTTAGTATAGATATAACATGATTATAGATATATTTTTGGAAATAAATTTTGGAATTTTAAACCATCTTTTTAATTTGTATAAAAGTTATTTCATGAATAATGATGTTTATAAAACATATGATTAATGTTATTGGTAACATATATGGATTTATTATATTTTATGTTGTAGTAATTCAAGGTAATGGTTTTTTTAAATTTTATAGGAATTATATTATAATTGTTTATGATACAAAACAAAATTTAAATATTGGGTGACTACCTATCGCATCTTGAAAGTCTGCATGGTTTTAACCAACAACCAAATGATTATAAGAGTTTATGAACTACCAATATACAACATGATTTCATAGTTAATATTTCATTATTTTTAATTAAAAAATTTTATGAAAAAATATTAATGATGAAGTAGTGGTGTTACTTTTGATTTCATAGATTGATGTCTTATATTCGATAACTTATGCTGACTATATTAGTTTTGGAAAATAGTTAGCTATAAATGGAATGAATTTTTACACTCTTAGGGGACATATGATCTGTTAAAATCAAATTTTAGTTCTTTAGGAATAAAAATTAATTTATCTATATGCATTTCTTAGAGTGAGTAATTATTTGTAAATTGATCAGAGCATAAGAAAATGATGTATTATTTATTTTGATATATAAACATATCATGTAAGAATATTTCCTTATATTCATAGATAGTACAAAAATACCTCAAATTTGATAAACGGAACATGAATGAAAAATGATGTCGTAATACTTTCATGTGTGATGAATTTAATGATCTTTTATGTCATCATGGATTTTTGATTTTTATGTCATTATTATATTAATTTTCACTTTATATTGATCAATAACCTATATAATTCTCTATAATTATTTAAACATTTCATCCTTGTATATATCCTTTCATAACAACAGAATTATCCTAAATTAAATTCTACTTATTTATTTTTATATATGATCTTTTTTGTTACATTACAATTGTTTTAAAAGGATTTTTTATTAACCCTTTTTGTTGTGGTTTTCTAGTAAAGGAATTTTCAAATATGAAACAATTGATTTTTATGTGCGAGATCAAATTGGGGTGAATAAATTTACACAACATGGTTAAAGTTTTATAACCCATAAAAATAAAATTATAACATTTAATTTGATAGATTATGTGACAAGGAAGACTGATATTAATGAACCCACTTAATATATTTTGTTAAATTTATTCCCTTTTAGAGCCTATGAAACATGCAACTATAAGTATCAATGAACCATAATATATTATAGCATTATAACCTAACATTTTAATTGGAGTGTCCTAATGGTAATTACTAAATTATGAAATGTTTATTTTTTAAACATTTAAAATAAATTAAATAGTAATATTTTTATTTTGAATAATGTAAGAATAATTTGAAATAAAAAGACATGTTTTTGGAAAGAATATATTTTTCCAAATGATGATTTAGTTTTGTATTGCACACATAATTGAAAATTTATTATTTCAATATTTATAATTATTAATTTATTGATTTAATTTAACATTTTAAAAAAATATCAATATTATCTTATGGTGTAATTTTGATATTTTTTAGAAATGTTACATTTTTCGACATGTACTGAAAGATACATATTTTTATTGAAAATGTCTTTTTCTGTTATGTAATTTAAAAAATTAACCAATATTTTAAATTTTTAATTTTTAATTTTATCAATTATATTAAAAATGATCTATATAGTTCATTTAAATGTATTTAATGTTCTATATTGATAATGAAACCTTTTATAATTATGATAGTTTTATTTTTCTAGTACATATATTTTCATTGGGTCCCTGAGTATAATTTTAAATTGGTTTATCAAACATTTATGAATTGAATTTTCAAAACAGGATTACATATTTAGAATCATATTAATGTATATTATCTAACAATTTCAACATAATTTATAACCATTATGAAATGAGAAATTATTAAATATTTATTAGCACTATTAAGGTATAAACCAATTTTTTAGGGTTTAAATAAAGAAGATATGTGAAAATCATGGACAAAAAATATCTAGACCAAAACCATTATGGAAATAATTCGACCATAAAACCACTAAGAGTTAATAATTAACCATTTTATGGATTTTATAATGATAAAAATTTGGTTGTAATTGATTCTATTCAAAATATCAATGTGTGTCCTTTCTCCAATTAAAAAAGGTCACCCAAAAGCCTCACCTATTGAAACTCCAAAATCCAATTTTTTTCTCAATAAATATCTAAATCATATCATTAATCCCTTATCAACATCCTGGGTCCCTTGGTGTGATAATAAATCCATCCCAAAAGGATTTGGTCGAAACCAAATGATGTTTCCTAACGAATAAGTGACATTATTAAACAGTTATTTCTTATTCTACCTCGCTTAAATATTTTTTAATAATGAAAATATATGAACATAATAATATATATTATACTCATAGAGTATTATTCATTTCAAATAACTTATATCCATCTCATATTCTATAAAATGTGAAATGAAACTAGTGTTCAGGCGTACAGCAGACTACTGCCTCGTGAACCAATTTAATCATTTTCCGCCTCAACTGTTCAAGTATATATATTATGATATATTTAAAAAAGTTATATTTTCTTTATGATAATATTACATTTATGGAACTATAATATAAAATATATCTTTTTTTACATTCCATTCCATATAAAATATGATAACATTTCTTGTGTGTTTGGAGGAATACCACCTTGCAAACAAAGGTGATTCATTTTCACATAAGCATTACATAGAAAGTAATATTGATAAATTTAATTAATATAATAGATATATATTTAATTATTTTTATTCTTCAGGATTAACATATCACCCAATTTTATACCTCGTTTACCACTAGTACATTAGACTTGTGAAACTTTTAAAATTTAAACCTACTTACTCAGGTATTTTGGTAAGAAAAGGTTTTAAACCAAAGAGAAGGGCTCATGTTGTGAAAAAAAGACTATAACATTTAAAAAATATCAAAAAATAATAGTGACACTGAAAATTAATTGAATGGAATTAGTGAAAATGAATCATTCATGGGAAATAGTTAGAACAATAAATAAGGGTGAGGAAAGAAGTTGATAACTAAGGGTACTCATGCTATTTTCGACTCGTGAAAAAAATATTATTCTATTATACAAGGACTAATTCAATTATCTAGTGTATGATTATAGGTGATGATTCAATGAGAATTGGATTCATTGAATTTCCACAACATTATGAACCTTCTATCATTTAAATATTTTATTCCAAACATAATAATTAATTTGTTTACTATAGAGAGGATATATAATGACCTATTCATATTTTCAATAATTTAGTCAGTGATCTAAGAAGAAATAAATCACTACCCTCACTTATTAGTTCTCAATTAATAAAACATTATGCTCCTAATTAAGGGGAAAAATATCTATAAGCATATAAATGCACTAAAAATTTAAAATAATATAAAATATATTGGCTAAAAATATTTTCAGTTGATCCCATCCTGACACCACTAATCTAATTAACTACACATGCTATGGAAAATAAAATTTATTAAAATAATAACAAATATGTGGAGAAGAATCTCGGTTGAGGTTACTCCACTCCTCTCCATCTCTGGATCTGATTCTTGCTCCTAGTTCAACTATATTCTCTATTGTCTAACTCCTACTGAATGGATGACCCATAAGGTGTGGAATGGATTGATGTTTGTAATTTTCTCATGCTTCATCAAAGTGGTTCTCTAATTTGTGGGAATTGAATTCATAAAACGATTTTCTACTTCTTAAGTAATCAAATCTACCTCATCAGTTCCATTCACCAATTTTGGAATCTCTTTATTTCCACTACATGGCACGATAATGAGTTTTTTCCTCCTCTAAAATCATTGAAGATAAAACCCCCTCCAAATTAATTATCTTGCAACATAAAACATGATCCATCACTCTACATTAAAAGAAGAGAAAAAAATTTAAAAAATTTAAAAAATTTAGTTATATGTGTATATATATAACTACCCATTTTTATTATTAAAAATATAATAAAATATAATTACTTATTATATTTATTTACTATTCAAAAAAATTAATTATTTAAAAAGTGGTGTTAATAAATATTATGAATATATACAAGTTATAATAATTAAAGTTATTATATACAATTATTTACAAAATTAAAATTTATAATTTTAATTTTTAAAACAACAAATTTTTTAATATATATAAATAATATTAATCTATTTTAATTCACTTTAGTAATATTATTAAATATATAATAAAAATTTTAATTAGTAAATAATTATATATATATACAATTAAATATTAATTAGTATTATAACGAAATATATGTTATTATAGGATAGATTCAATTAGTTATTATAGATTTTTATTTTTATTATTAAATATTATATTAATATATTATATATTATATAATATTATATAAAAATTAAAAAAAGGGTATAAGGGGGTCAAAGTCAGACAATGGGGAATGGGGAAAGGGATCGGGAAGCTCGGGTGGTGGGTTTTGGTTAGTGGATAATGGGACAGGAGAGATGATGCATGGGTGCCTATTTTCATTTGGAAGAGGTAGATGGTGAAACAAATATTGATGGATTTAGGGTAGGAGCAGTAGCATCCTCTGGTGAGAATACATCTCAAATGGATTTTCAGCGGTGGTTCTTCAATCAGATCGGGGGCCATATTGCAATCTAGTGGATTCATAATGGTATGATATTGTTTCAACCTATGGTTTGCCATGGCTAGGGATATTCAGTAGTATGTGGTGTATGTTTGGATTTTGTTCATCAGATCTATTTAATGATTTATTTTTAATTCAGATACTTCCAGATTTAATTTTATTGGTTCTTCTTCATCTTGGTGAACGGTTATGGTTTCTATGGATTTATTGTCCTATTATTATTGATGTTATTGTTTTTTTGAGGTAGTTTTCCTATCTACTTTTATATTTCTAATGGTGATAGAGCAGTCCACATTAAAGAAAGGAAGATAGTGAGATCAAATCATGAATTTGAGGAAAGAGGAAATGAAGGTGGGTATGATTGGTAAGGGTGGGTGATATGGAATGGGGGCTGGAGGTGACCAAATCCTTCACCATTTTGTAGAAGTAGAGGAGAAGTATGGGGGTTGGTGAGAACCCCTTATTTGTTGGGGTCAATATTGAATGTGATTATTTTAAAATGATAATCATAATGGTGATGAGTGCAAAATTATATCATTGTATCGGTGTGTTAGAACCCGTTATTAGACTCATGTCCAACTGTTGGTTTTGTTTTTGGACATGGAGTGATTTGTAACTGGAATTTCTCAAAATGTGGGAATAATCTATTGTGAAGATTCATTCTAGATTATAGTTGATAAAAAATTTTTGGGTTAAGTGTAGTCTGATAGTATCAAAAGTATATACTAAAACAAAAAACAATAAATTAATTTATTTTAATAAATTAATTTCTATATGAAACAAAATAAGTTAAATTATTATTCTCAAGACTATATTTGTGATTGAAATAAATTTATTTGAATGAAAAGAAACTAATTAAAATTTGTAAAAATAGAAATAAATAGAATAATGAAATTTTTTGTAAAAAAATAAATGAACTAAAAAATAAAAAAATAAAAAAATTAAATAAAATTTTAATTAAATAGATAAATTTAAAAAATTAAATAATAAATGAATCAAAATATTGAGAGAGAGAAATTATAATAAAAGAAAACAAAACAATAAAAAGAACCAAAATTAGAGAAAAAATAATAATTTTAATTTAATTTATTCAAAATTCCAAATTATAATCAACAAAATAAATATTTTCACATGAAATGACAATTTTAGGAATTTAATTTAAATATTAATAATTTTTAATTATTAACTAAAATACATTATTTCCATAATAAAGAGGGAATAATAAAATAACAAAATGATTTGTAAAAGTGCAAACAAGAATAGCTCCATCAAACTCCCCCAGAAATAAATGTTAGTATGTCCTCAATCAAATGAATGTACATTGTCTTTATAAAATATAATAAAATTATTTTTTCAAATTTAGTTCAGAATGGGTATGTCATGAATTTTTAAAAACTAAAGGAAAAGAACATGGTCTGAATTTTCAAGAGTACTCAAAAGTTGTTTGACCTAAATTTAGGTACCAACCAAAATTTAATTGAACACAAACCCATTCAATATAAAATATTTAATTCCTTATATATTAAATAACCAGCATCCCTACTACAATTCAAGTTCAAGTTCTAAATCTATGGACGAATAAATTATAAATCGTGTGTAATAAAAACCTTGAACAAAGTAACCTTCATTTTTCACTTTATCATATGATCCAAAAATTTAAGTCTAGTTTTGTTTTGAATTATCTTATTGATACAACTCAAATCATTTTAATGCAATTCAATTGTACCACTCTTCATGTGGGGTAGAAATTTCCATCACCTTAAAGAACTCATTTTATACCACTAGGCATGTTATATTTTTTATATTAATTATTATTTTTATTTACCAAGCCATGTAAGTGAAAAGAACTATAAAGATGAACAAATTTAATATGTACATAGGGATAACACACAAACCTAGTACCTAATGTATCAAATATTAACTGGGTGGTCAATTTTTTTTCTATGCTTTTAAAATACCTTTAAAATTACCATTTTAGTGTTGGATCATAATATAGATATATATTTATTTTAGATTGCATAATCCAAAAGGGGTGTGAATTGTAGGTTTAAAGACATTGTATTTAAATACTTAAAGAAGATCATAGTTTACGTAGTCTTAAACTATTATAATTCACAATCAATACAATTGACCTTATTGGTCTTGGATTCGATGGATGCGATATGATGTAATACTATATGTAATGTAAAACAATTTTATTTGAATTGAATACAATGATCAGAGTAATAAAAATGTAAATGATTCTAACATATATCATGTAGATTATCTATTTTCAATAAGTAATGAATGAGTCATAATTGAAACAATTACAGTTGAAATGAATATGAATAGAAAGATTAAACAATACAATTCCCATTAAAATACAGATATCAACAGAAATTAAAAAGCATTATAGTTATTTTATTCCAAAGAGTAGGGTATCTTTTCACCATGGATAAATGGTATGTCTTACTATGACCTTGGTAGGCCCTCGATATGATGATCGTCATGGCTGTTTTCCTATCCCCATAAGTACTCGATTAATAATGTAATTGATACCTCATTCTTTCAAGAAATTTAAAGCCCTCAATATGATGATCGACATCTCCCTTTATCTCCCAAGAATCCCTCGATCGTTATCACAATGATCAATAGCATGTATTCATATACTAATAATCCCTCAATCGTTATCACTATGATCAGTCACACAAAGAAGAAACAAAGAACTTATATAAATATAAATACATGGAAAAAGATGTTAAATTCTATTATTTTCAAGGCCTTATCACAATGTAAGATAAAAGACACAACATCCCTCTCTAGAACATAATATAGAAAAAGTTGTGTTTTCTGGTTCGAATGATCTCATATTTATATGCATCTTGTTCCAAGGGACATCTTTCCACCAACAATTATATTTTATAGAAAAAAAACTAAGGGACTTGGACACTCATCATTAAAATGGTCAAAACAAATAGAATACATGAAATCATTTTGATTGGTTAATAACCAATATAAAGGAATCATTTCATTTATAAAATAATTAGAGAAATGTTATGAAACAATGAGTATGAGTAAAATGTAATCAGTATTGATTTTATGATAAGTGTGTAATAAATTTCAAATTTGCAATACATAACTTGGTTACTAGGCATGTCATGATAATAATACATATCATGATTAAAATTTTATAACCTGGTTACTATTCGTAACATGGTAACTATGTAAGATATTTAATCAGGTTATGATGCATGAATACAATGTATAATAAGAGTGAGATACATAACCTAGTTATGATTCATGACTACGATATAATATATAACATGGTTAGGATACATAATTATAATGTGGTACATAACATGGTCACAATACATTGGTTATGATTCATGTGGTTACAATAAATGACATTGTTATGATACATGTGATTATGATTATAAAACAACATTCATGATAAACAATATATGTGATTATGATATGTGTGATTTGTGATTTCCAAATCAAATGATTAGTGGGAAAGTCGAAACATGTTTGGACTCAACATTTATGTGGGTCCTTAAATTATTTTTTTAATGAATCTTATATTTTTCGGTTCAATCATCCATCTTCCATATTTTATAATTACATTTCTACAATAATCTCTCCAATTTCACTCTCATCCCCTTTTTCATTAATAGAAAATCTAGAATAATAGCATGTTACTCCATTGAACAATCATATATCCTCTATATTTTTAGACTCAGTGAAAACATCAACACTCAATAGGTTGTTTTCCACTATGGAAGACAAGAATAATGAGTATATTTTTTTTCTAAAATCCTTAGTTTAAGAAAATATTTGAAAATTTCAGACATAATTTGAATCTTTTTTAAATTGTTGACCATTTTTTGACATAAATTATTGTGGGAATTCATTTGGATATAATTTCAGCACAACAGTGCCAAAAGATCCCTCTCCCCCACATATAAAACCAAATATTATACACAATATTTACTCTCATAGTGGTAGATATTTATGTAAAAACATTATTGAAATTCATTATGAAATTAATTATTAAGGGATTGTTATAATGATCAAAATTCATTTTCCACAAAAGAAATAGAAAAGATAAAAAAACAAAATAAGCTTCATCAACCACCAATATTATGCAAAGAAATTTTTTTAAATGTTTATTCATTAAGATGGTATTAAAAACACATGATTTTTTAAATTTTGTGAAAAAATAATAATTACGATCAATGTTATTTACCACCAGTTCAATGAAATTGAAAATAGTGTGTAAAAGCATGGTTCACAATTATGTTTTTAATTATTATCAGCTCAATATATTTTAGTAATATAACACTCAATAATGTAATACATTTTAAATTTTGATAATAAATTAGGTGGAATTCCCCCTGTTAAGCCCTAATAGAAAGTAACATGAATGAAAAGATTTTAAAATTGAAAAATTAAAAATAGTAAATATCTAAATTTAGAAGCTCATCATTTATAAATTCATACAACTGAAGCCTCCCTTTGTGTGATTTCTATATGATCTTTTAATGCACAATCCATATCCCTACAGATTTCAATAAATTTACATTAGACTTCAATAATTAATGTTCAATGTAAAATGAAATCGAATAGTTATTTTCTAGGTGTTATCCAGTGTTCTTTAATTAATAGCTTCCATTTTTATGGATGTTCTAAATGAGTCTACCACTGGGAAAAGTACTCATAGACAATGAGGATCACCAACCACAGACAACATTCACATAATGAAATCTATTATTCAACATTATATAATAATAATATATCAAAAAAAGTAATAACATGAACACGAAAATCCAATAATTATGATTCACCAATCATAGGAGAGAGATAACCAAGAATGTGGAATTTATTAAAACATATAAAAAAACAAAAAACTAGAACACCATGGGTTTCCTCCAGTGCAGTGCATGGTTTAAAATACCTAGACAGAACTTATTCTCCCTAGAAATTTATAACCTTAATCATTCAATGGGTATGAGTTACTAAAGTGTAGAATTCGATATTCTATAAGGAATTAACATCATGATCTCTTAAGACATTTAAATTTTCTGTAGGAAGAAAATTTCACAAAATATTGTCTTGTACATCAGTTGATAACATGTTTTGTAACATATATTTCCCCCATAAAACCACTTCATCAACTCCTAAAATATTCAATAACTACCCCAAAAAATAAAATATTTTCTTGATAATTATTTCACAACTTACCCTGTACTTGAAGGACTTAAAAATCCTATAAACAATGAAAATATTTTAGTAAAATACTCATTATTTCCAAAAAAATCCTAACACGACTTGTAATGTATTAAACTCTGAACACTCACAAAAGTTTGAATCAATTGAAGAGATAAATCCTAATGTCCACATAAGACTCTAATGATTTCAACAATTAAATTTATAGTTTACATTCATCACACCAAAAAAACATAATGATTATTGAATAAGTTTTCATGGAAATAAAATTTTTCAAATTAGAAAAAATCATGTTTTTTAGTAGGTTATAACCCATAACTTTCTCCTGCTTCAAAAACATTCAATCAATCAGGTTCACAAAGAAAATTTTCATAAACATGTTTGAAAAAACAAGAAATATTGGTAGCTCACAATCTGAAATGGATTAGAATAAATTAATCACTTCATCATCATATTGATGGTAAGATGGAGAAGTATCCAAAGTGAAATTTTCAATGGGCTAAGAATAAAATATTCTATGACCTCTCTTCGTAATGAAGAATTCAGAACTCTAACCTAAAATTTTAAACATTGATACTTAGCAATAGTAATCAGGCCGTAGCTAGATCAAGGCATAGGTTTTTTGGAAAAACGAAAACTCATCCTCATCATTCATATCATTTAGGGTTCGTTTCCCTTTGTTCGCATTATTGGTTTACAATATAGTTGTAAGGAATAATCTTACAAAGAGGATTTGGATATTTTCATCCCATTACATAGAAATAATTAAAAAAACTATAGGTGTATTGAGTTTTTTATACTCACTATTAGGTCATCCACCCATCTATAAGCATGATTGGGTGCCTTATCAAAAAGTTGAATAGAAATAATATTTCGACTCATATCACCAATCCTTTTATTTTTGAATAAGGAATAGGGATATTAGATTTATAATGTCTTATAAACCACATAAAAAATGCATTTTTACACTTTCTGTAATTCGTCATTGAAGAAGAATGCTTTTTCCGTCCATTAACATGGTTGGTATCTACCACAATAGTACTGAACTACACTCCTAATTGAAATTTATTGTAAAAAACATCTGTAAACATTTTTTTTTTCTAAAATGAATTATTGAATTTGAAATATATTGGGATTTAATCCTGGGAATCTATGAAAGGAATGCTAATGCTGAAGCCTCAAAACATTTTAAAGAACCTCAGGTATCCATGTTTGTCACTCTTTTTCACTCTTTTATCTATGTTAATTGCAGGGGAATCATGTTTGAAAAAGGTTGGATGTTCACCTTATCCAAAAACCCATCTTTATCATTTCTATCCATAATAAATTCCTACTTAATTTTCCTTGGTTATTTATCATCTTTTGGTGTGGGTGCACATTCTGCCCATTTTGGGCCAAACTCTTCATATTTACCGAATGATAATTTTCCTCTTATTAAATTAAATAATTATATTTTTCATTATATTTTACCACTCCAAGATGTTCCATATACTTTTCATGGGTTTGAAGCCCAAATCTAGTTACCACAACCATTAAATTCTCTCTCGAATTTGTAATTGAAGTTATATTAAGATTTACCTTATCCCAACCACCTTGATACCTATCCATTATTCTAATTTGATGTTCTACATTCTATGTATTATAATATGTATCCTTACTAAGTTAATTAATCTCACCTAAAACCTACAGAAACATCCCCTTTAATTCCCCTTGAAAATTAGATTACTCCACCCCATATTGTTTTTTTGAATACTTGTTTAGGTAATTTAGGGTAGTGAGCTATTTTCTGACTCCCTTATCTTTCCATTATATTATAGGGTGATTTTTATATCCATAATTTTACTTATATGAAAAAGTTTCCTTATCCACTATATTCCTAAATCTATAAAAAATTAATTGTATATTCTCATCAAATATGACGCAGAGGTAAATTTATGGCCAACATATTTGAGTGTGACTAAACATTTCACAGTACAAGAAAAACTTCCTAAGAACCCTATCATCAATAACAATAGATTGGGTGTAAATTTAATATTTGGAATACTATATTTCTTGTGAAATTATGTTTGGACTTTTGAACATGTTTTTCAACATAGTGTTTATACTCATCAGTAGTGGAGTGATAAAAGTCACCCCTAGAGGATTAGTTGACTAGAGTTTTATTGTTAGGGGTGAGATAATTACAAAGTGTATTTAGAAGAATGTGGGGAGATAATTATTATGGTTATTTTTTCTAGTAAGACCTCTGAACCTATCCCATGTCTTCTGATAAATCTCTCCCTCATCCTAGACAATTCCAGTGATATTTTGCCAATCCTAAATGGTAGTGATTTGAGGGTTGAATTTGGTTGAAAATGCATTAAAAACCTCATCCCATGTTTTAAATTTTTATATATCCATGTATTGGAACTCATTCCTAGACCTCTCATTAAGACAACATGGGACAAACTCATCCTAAACACCTATTCACTCAAATTTAACAAATTTAATTACAACAACCAAAAAAATGTCCTGAAAACCCAATTTAATACATAGCAGGGAGGCTACTGAATGATGGATGTTAATATTGATGAGACAACTTAATTTCATAATTCCTAGAACTAGGGTACAATCTGACACAAGAAGGATTACTTGATAATGTTGGAATTTTGAACTCTCTTAGCCTAGGTCACTCAGGGGCTGGAATTGTGGCCTATGGAACCTTGATAGTTTTAATTTCTATTCTATTTACTAAATATATTATTTCAATTTTTTTTATACATAGGTTTGAACTATATTTTCCTGATATGAGATATTGATGTTTCATTTTCTACCAAAGATGATCATGTGTTCATGTCGTATGTCAAAATAAAACTAAATTTTTTCGGTATTAATTTTTTATGTTTTAAAATTTTTTTATTTTCTATATTATTTTTATTACTTTTTCTAATATATTGTTTTCTTTTGTTTCTAATTTATCATGTCCCCTACACCGTAAATACGTGAAAAGATTTACCACAAGTTCATTGGACTCTCACAAATTTAATATTTATACAATAATTATTATAATATTGTGACTAGGAAGGTCATCAACCATAGAGAAGGACTTATGTTGTTCAAAACCAAAAAAAACTATAAATAAATAAAAATCAATAAAAATAACTAAATGTGAAACATTTATAAATGGAATGCAGTGGTTGAAAAGTAATTATGTATGGAAAACAATTAGAACATCAAATAAGTTTGAGGCAAGAAGTTGATGAATTCGGGTCCTCATGCTATTTTTTAATTGTGGAGAAATATTTTTCTATTACAGTCAAACATATTAGATTATTAATTCTTGAGAAATGGTGAATATTCATTGTATAGTGGCTCTAGGTAATTTCCATAGCTCGATAAACCTAATTTAATTTGGATCTTTTGATCCTAACATAAGACATAATATGTTAACTATTTAAAAGCTATACATTGAACTTACATGTTATTGGTTCTTTGGTCAAGGATCCATGTTGAATGAAATCACTTCCCTCAACTTCTGATTCGTAGGTCTTGAAAAAATATGATAAAAATTTAGCAAAAAATATCATCGAGCATTGAAATTCACACATCATTTATTTTAATAAAAATGAAAATAATAAATTTATATCCATTTCATCTCACCCAGACTCCCCTAATCTAATTAACTGACACGGTGAGGAAAAAAACAACACTTAAAATAATAAGAATTAGAAGAAGAAAAATATTTTCTAAGGTTTCTCCACTCCTCTCTATCTTTGGATCAATTTTCTTCTCCCAGTCCGACTACCTAATTTGTTATCTATCTCATGGTGAATGGATAGTGAATGGATTATCAGGGAAATGTGGAATGGATTGATGGGTTTCATCCACTCCTAATGCCTCAATGTTTTTCTCTAATGTGTGGGAATGGAATCAAGAAAACGATATGCTGCATCTGTAGTACTTGAATCCACCTAATTAGTTCCTATCAACACATATGGATCACTTTATTGCCTATATGGGGCATTTTCATGTGGGTTTTCCTCCTCAACGATAACTGAAGAAAAAACACCCACTTACAGAATGATCCTAGAACATACCTCACCATCCCTCTCCCTACATCAAATTAAGATAAGATGCAAAAAAACAGAATAAAAATAGTCATATATATATAAATAAACATATTATTTTTAGTACAACTATTATAAAATATAATTAATTATTATATTTATTTTCTATTAACTCACATGAAATATTTAAATTGAGTTGTTAGTAAATATTGTTATTGTATAGATGTTATTATGTTGAAAATTATTATATATAATTATGTAAAAAATATATAATTACAATTTTAATTATTAAAACAAAAAAGTATTAATATATATATATATATATACTATTGATATATTTAAATTTACATTAGTATTATTATATAATATATAATAAAAAATGGCAATTATTGAATAATTCAATATATATATAAATTTATAGTTATTTGAATTGAAATAAAATATCTATTATTATTTAATGAACTAAATTAATTATATATATATATATATTACATATTATATATTATAATTATATATCATAAATAATATTATATTATATAAAAAGGAAGAGGATATGGGTCAACATTAAAAATATTGTATGGCTGAAAGGGATCACGCGGATCAAGTGGTGGGTGTCGGTCGATGAACAGAGGAGTAGGCACTGAGGTTCACATGTGTCTGATGGGCTTCAAAAGTTGTAAATCAAGAAGAAGATACTGGTGGCATTGAAAGGGGTATTTATTGGTGTATAGGTTTTTTAATCGGTGTAGGGTAGGAATAATTAGAGAAATGGGTCAAATCTCCACAGGAAGTGGCGCTTGACCTATTTCGGGAGCATAGCACCACTTCAAGTGATTGTGATAGTGCACAGTAGACACAGTAGACACAATCAGAGCCACTTCAAGTGGTGATGATCCCTTTGGGGTTATCCACTTGGCACCACATCAAGTGGCATTGAGGCATGAAGAAACTGATTAAATCGGTTCGCCCCCCCTCCACTTCCCATCCCCTTCTTTCATCTCTCTCCCTCTACTTCGGCTACCTCTCTCTCTACTTTGGTTTCACTTCCCACATTGCCACCTCTCCGAAAATTTGATGTAATCCTTGTTTTTAATTTATTTAATATTTTGATTTATTTAATTTTTTTTAATTCATAGAATTAGTTTATTATGATTGAATTATATTTAGAAATAGTAATAGTTTTTTTAAAATGTAGTTATGTAATTAATTAATTATAAGTAGTTAATTAATTAATTATTAGAAGGCTATTTATTTATTTTAAGAAAGTAAATAATTAATTATAAGTAGGTAAATAATTTATTATAAGTACGTACTTAATTAATAATAAGAAATTAATTAATTATTGTTAAGAAATTAATTAATTATCATTGCGAAATTAATTAATTATCATTAAAAATTAAATTAATTATCATTAGGCACTTAATTAATTATCATTAGGCAATTAATTAATTATCATCAAGCAACTAATTAAATGTGATTAAGAAAATAATTAAATATGACTAGACAACTAATTAAATTTGATTAGGAACTTAATTAATTGTGACTAGGCACTTAATTAATTGTGATTAGGAACTTAATTAATTGTGATTAGACACCTCAATAGCTATGATTAGGAACATAATTATGTGTGATTAGGAAATTAATTAAATGTGATTGGGAATATATTTAAATATGATTAGGCACTTAATTAACTATGATTATAAACTAAATTAACTGTGATTACGAATTTATTAATTGTGATTACACACTTAATTTTATTTTATTAGGTAATAAATTAATTATAGTTAGGATACTAATTAATTGTAATTAGACAAATAAATAATTGTGATTAGGCTCTTAATTAAATGAGATTTCTCAATTAATTAAATGTGATTAGGCACTTAGAAAAATTGTTAGAGAATTAATTAAATATGATTAGGGATTCTGTTAAATGTAATTAGGTGATAAATTAAATGTGATTAGGCAATTAATTAAATGTGATTTTGAAATTATATAAATTAAATGTGATTACATATTTAATTAAATGTTATTATGGAATTATTTAATTCAAATTATAGTATTCATAAATTCTAGTTAGGTAATTACTTAATTATAATTATCCAATTACATAAATTTAATTATCGTTAAGCAATTAATTAATAATCATTAAGAAATTAATTAATTATCGTTAAGAAATTAAAAAATTATCATTAGGCATGTAATTAATTATCGTTAAGCACTTAATTAATTATCATTAGACAACTAATTAAATGTGATTAGACAACTAATTAATGTTATTAGGAAACAAATTATATGTTATTAGTAACTTAATTAATTGTGATTAGGCACTTAATTAATTGTGACTAGGCACTTAATTAAGTGTGATTAGGCACTTCATTAATTGTGATTAGGCACATAATTAACTGTGATTAGGCACTTAACTATGATTATGCACTTAATTAAATGTGATTATCTACTTAATTAAATGTGATTTGATAATTAATTAACTGTGGTAAGGCACATAAATCAAATTAGACAATTAAGTAACTCAAACTAGGAAATTACTTAAATCTAACAAGAGAATTACGTAAATAAAACAAGGTAATTAATTAAATCTAAATAGGCAATTAATTAAATCTAACTAGGTAATTAATTAGTGAAGTAGTTATATTAATTAGTGGAGTATTTATATTAAATAGAAATGTTGTTATATTAATTATCCAACTACTTATATTAATTATAAAAGTATATTTATTTATTAGCGAAGTATTTACATTAATTAGAGAAGTAGTGATATTAGTTATCAACATAATTATATTAATTAGAGAAGTAGTTATATATATCATCTAGAATATACACCTGAATTACATTCTGGGTATGATAATTAATTTAGTTTTCCATCTACCTTGACCTTAGTTTGTAATTAAATATATGAACATGAATTTAGTTGTTGAATGTAATGTCTCATAATTTTTCTCATATTATTTTAGTATTATATGGGAATTATTTAGAAACTAGGCTTTGAGATGGTGTGCAGTTCCAAGGCCCGGTGATCCCGGAATGAATGTTTGAATTAAATTTAATAATTAAATAATGAGCATGTACAGTTTTCCAGAAAAAGTGGAAGAACTCATGAATGGGTGATCGGATCAAAATTATGAGGGCACCGTTGTGTTCAGAGGAGAGAGTTTACCTTAGGCGAGGTCTAAAATCGGCTGGCATAAGTCGGTGGTGAAATCTAGTTTTTTGGACGTAACCGTAATAAAATATTTAATAAAAATATTTTATAAAATCTTTCTGGGGTGAAATATTTTTAATATTTTATGTAAATATTTCACAGGGGAACATGGTTACAAATCTCATAACCCTGAATTTCCCCAGGAGGCTCTGGAAATCTCTGGAGGAAACCCCCAAGGAGGCGGCGGCGTTCTAGACAAGTTCTCCGGTGGGGACGATGAGACGACCGGATCATCATCTGCGAACGCCTCAGATCCTGGTAGGACGTTTTGATTTTGGTTTCCTTTCCCTGTTCATGATTCCTATATGGAACATGTACTAATACACAGATAGATTAGCCCGCGGATCGATCATATTAGCGGGATAGGCTTTTTGCTGGGATTTTGGGGAAGATCTTAATCATTGTAATTTAGATCTAATAATTGTTTTTAGGATCATTATTACAGTAACGGATCAAGGATGGAATGAACAATGGCCAAGGATCGTTCCTCAGGTTGTTTCGTTGTGAATCCTTTTCCCCATTATTTTTCCTATGTGTTCTGCATTCTTCGTGGGATTAGAACAATGATCGATTTCGCCTTCGATCTGAGGTGTAATGAACTAAGATTATAGATCGGACACTAGGATGAACCCATCGAGCTGGGATTATGATGAAGACACATGGATCTAAGAGATTCAAGAGATTACTCTCTTCGAGAGTAATTTCATCAGAAGATGATACGTTGTTTGTCGAGCTGATTGAAGTCCCAAAAGGCTTAGATTCGGTGCTATGGAGTTGGGACGACTCCCGATCATGAGTTTCGCAGTGAATGGATCATGGAAATGGAAACTGGAATATAGGTCAAGGAAAGTGGATGAAGAATAGCGTTCTGGATAATTCATGACTACACGACATTTAGTATGGGCTACACAGCGTGTGTTCATCGGTGGATCACATGGCGTGTACTCTAGAAAGTACACAGACACGGTATGGCCTACACGGCTGTGTGCTACACCACATTGTTAGGTGAGGCTAGTATGTGGGATACCCCATGTACGGGTTACATGGGCTGCGATACATGGGTTGAGGCCATGTACGGGCACATGGCCAGCGTACACGGAGTGAACCCTGGACACTTGTACAGGGCGTGTAATCTTTCTACATGTTGTGTTATTACATTTTATACGAAAGGCCTTAAGACTTGGGCCGTTTTACATGGGCAGTTTCTAGAGTCAAGGAACACAGCGTGTGACCCTAACACACGCTGTGTAACCTGTTTTACATGTCTTGAGCCATTTTTCTTCATTGAATTGGATTAGTTTTCTTAGGGTTTGTACCCATGGTTTTTCCCCTAAAGGTTTATGGTATCATTTACTATGTACAAGAGTATGATTACTTCAATAGGACTTATTGAATAAAGTTTTTGGAATCCCCTATATGAGACTTAGAGACAGATCCTCTATTCCTTCCTGGTACCATAGGCATAGTTCTTAGTATCGACGTGACTAACCTTACACGGGTGTTGATCCTCTTCTTAGAGAAATAGTTCAGACGGTGTTCTTGGAATGACCCCATAGATATTGGTTGTGATCCTCATATGAGTATCTTATTCTTAAGTAATTTTGGAGTGAGTTCTCCTGGAACAAGTGCTTCGTGTCTCTCTCTTCATACCTAGGAGTGTGTTCTCCCTATTACGTTCTTAGTGGAATATTCGAGTTGGATATTAGCGGTGTTTTCACGATAATCAATTGTGTATGGGTATATCTGGATATTCTTGTTATATGTTCTGTAAACATATACTGTGAAGAGCTGACTGTATCAATACTTTGTCGAATTTCCTTTGTTGTATTCCTCTTTGGTTTTCGGGGTGTCCTACTGGGTATTTTTATAGTCACCCCGGCATGGGATTTGCCCACACGTGTCGTGTCTTGTGCAGAAAAGTGAGTCTTTGACAGGATTCTAGGTGGACCAGGACCGGACTGTGCTCTGTGAGATCAGGCAGGTTGAGGTGTGTTCCTACAGCTACAGATTGTAGTCCCAGTACCTTTATTTACAGGTTGGACTTTGTTGCAAAATTTCTTTTGGTGGGCTTGTTCTTTTGATCCAGGGTTTTACATTACTATACTTTACTTTCCTGTCGTACTCAGTTGGTTGGGATTTTAGTGTATGCATGCATTGCCTTTTTCCGTAGGTTTTACATTTCAACTTTGTGGGCTTGGAGATTAGTGTGGGTGTGTACATGTTTATAAGAAATTCCTCTCATGTTTGTGAGATGCCTACTCGGTGCTAGTCACCAGCCCCTGGCCTATTGGAGGTGGGCTTGGGGAGATGCAGCATGGGCCCCACTGGTACGGGTCGTGACAGAGTGGTATCAGAGCAGTTAGTTCTACCTTAGGACTGAGAATCGGTGAGTTGTATTGTGGCAATAGTATTAAGTGTTTTGAGTTTGGATTTCATTCTTGGGACCCCAGTGATGGTATGGGTGGCCGGTGTATCCATACACCAGGACTCTGATAACAATCGTTTCGACTCAGAACATGAGAACACTAGTTGTAGGGGAAAATAATGGTATATTTATCATATAGGAATGTGTTGTGGTTTCCATGTCCTTCTTGAATGAGCTCTCCAGATATACTCAATGACTATGATACATCTTGTTTCTTTACAGGATGCCTCTGTGACATGCACCCGCAAGGATCTAGTAGCTCAATTATGGGGATGACCCCCTCAGTGATGAAGCTTCGATACAAGGACCAGATCCCCAGGTTTACCTTTGGGTGGTGTTCCAGTTATTCCACCACTTGCGGAGCAGTGTTTAGTGCCTATTTTACCAATAGAAGGGGAGTGTAGGCTGACTGAACTCCACGAGTTTCAGAGACAGAGACCCCTCAGGTTTCAAGGTGAGCATGACCCTCAGGCAGTTGAGGACTGGGTTGAGGCAGTGGCTAGAGTCTTCTGTTTGGTCGGGACACTAGCAGAACAGATGGTGATCCTGGCAGCAAGCCTTTTGCAGGGATCGGCAGGGCAATGATGGAGTTTGATTATTCATACTCGTGATGAGGTGACTCATTCATGGTCAGAGTTTGAGAATCTATTCATGGAGGTGTTTTCACCAGTTTCCCTGAGAGCAGTTCATATACAAAAGATTCTTCAGCTCTATTAGGGAATCGTGACGGAGGCTCACTATTTATCGAGGTTTATCGACCTCTCACGATACTCAATGGATTTGATCAGGGATAAGTACTTCAGAGCTTGGACTTTTTAACGGGGCTTGCACAGAGACATTCGAGCTAGAATAATCCATATGAGAATTCCTACTTATTCTAGGGTGATAGAGTGGGCTATGGTGGTCAGAAGATTCTTGGCAGAGCAGAGACAACTAGCAGTTGTCAGTAGTGAGCGAGCTGGAGCAGAGACCTCTGTAGCAGGGAGCCGACGCCAAGGACCCAGGCATGGGAGACGTTTTAATAGGAGATCCTAGGATAGGGGATCATCTATACAGGGTTCACAGGGCACATCCAGCCAACCTGGAGAGAGGTGACGCTACTGATATGATGAAATGGGACATCTCACTCAAGATTGTCCGACCCGTAGTAATACAGAGAGGGGAGTAGTGGATGGAACACCTAGGTAGAGGAAATGTGTGGAGAATATAGATCCACAGGGCGGCAGACGTGGTATATGATCTTGGAGAGCAGCTGGAGGTGGTCTCAGTTTTGACCCTTTACCACCACCACCCCTAGGAGGTCCACCCTAGTTTCAGGGAGATGGTCGATAGGGGTAACGACAAATGCAGGTAGTAGAGGATTATGACCCAGGTACTACAAAAATTATTAGAGGTACAATCAGTGTGTTTTTTTACTTTGGCTACCATATTGATAGACACTGGTGCTGGTCATTCTTTTCTTGCTACTTATCTTCTTTAAGACCTTGAGATTCCAGTTGAGCCGTTGACTCAACCCTTACGCTTAGAAACAATTGATGGAGAATATTCAGAGATCACACACCTTTCCAGACAGTGTGACATGACCCTTGGAGGCGAGATATTCGATTGGAACCTCTTGGTGGTAGCATCGAGGCCATACTAATTAATTCTCGGTATGGATTGGCTATCCACAGTTCATGCCTAGATTGATAGTTTTTGTCGAAGGGTGTGGTGGGTCCACAATGATGGAACGAGGTTCTCCTCATTGGTGAAAATGTTACCCATGTAGCACAGGAAGGACTCATTCATAGGAAGGTATATCTGATTTCACATCAGTTGGCTAGACAAGCCTTTGGCGCAGTAGATGTTATGAGTTTCCAATTTCCAGTAGTAGTGGTTGAGTTTGTGGACGTCTTTCCGGAGGATGTCCTCTGACTACCTCCCAGTCGGGAGATAGATTTCTGCATTGAGTTGCAACTCGGAATGACACTGATATCAGAATCAGCATATCGGAAGGCTCCTGCAGAGCTTTGTGAGCTAAGAGTACAGCTCTAAGACTTTCATGGGAAGGGCTTCGTGAGACCTAGTGTTTCACCCTGGGCAACCCCAGTGTTGTTTTCCATGAAGCCATACGGGTGCTCGAGGCTATGTGTGGATTACCGGTGCTTAAATCAAGTGACCACGATGAACCAGTATCCACTAACGAGGATCGATGACCTCTTCTACCAGTTTAGAGGGGCACAATGGTTCTCGAAGGATGATCTACGATCAGGATATTACCAGCTGTGAGTAAGGGATGAGGATATACCAACTATGACTTTCACATCTCGTTATAGTAACTATGAGTACTTGGTGATTCCCTTAGGCATGAAGAACTCCCCAAAAGTGTTTATGGGACTCATGAACTTGATGTTCCAGCCCAATCTAGATAGGTTCATTGTGGTCTTCATCGATGATATCCTTGTGTACTCTGCGTCCGAAGAGGAGCACGTGAGGCACCTAAGGATGGTTTCAGACACACATCAAGAGCACTAGTTATAGAGAAAACTCATATAGTGTCAATTCATGACACAGGAGTTCCACTTTATGGGACACGTTATCTCAACAGATGGTTTAGCAGTGGACCCAGCCAAGGTAGAGGCAGTGTTAGCATGGGTGACACCCCGAAGCGTGATGGAGGTGGGAATTTTCCATTGGTTGGCATGCTACAATGGGAGATTCATTCCTAATATCTCCTAGATTTCATCACCCAAGATAGCATTACACGAAAGGGGCTACCTTTCGTGTGGACCGAGAGATGCAAGATGAATTTTCAACAGTTGAGACAGAGTCTGACGAGCTCCCCAATCTTGAGACTACCAGAAGAGGGTGTCGAGTATGTAGTGTTTTGCAATGCATCAAGAACCGAGGATGTTTTTTTCCTGATGTAGAGGCAAGTGGTCATTGCCTATGTCTCACATCAGTTGAGGCCACACGAGCAGGACTACATGACCCATGATCTTGAGTTGGCAGCGGTAGTCTTCACATTGAAGATGTGGCAGCACTACCTTATGGGCGAGAGGTTTATCATCTACTCTGATCGCAAGAGTCTCAGATATATCTTTTATCAGAAGGATCTCAATTTGATAAAGAGGCGGTTGCTTGAGTTCCTCCAGGATTACGACTTTGAGATCATTTATACTCCTGGGAAGGGGAACATTGTGGCAGATTCTCTAAGCAAGAAATCCAGTTCGTAGTTGCTGGATGAGGCGACGAGGTAGTTGGCCTCTTTGTAGTTATACTTCATGGATAGAGATGGGGGATATTACCATCTGTCGATGGTTGTTACCCCTCTACTCTTACTGTGAGTTAGGGAAGCACAACTCAAGGATTCTAGCAATGAGACTCTACATGCTCAGATATCCATAGGTGATGATGCTGATGGATATTCAAAAGGTGGGGAGCACATTGTTATTTTCATAGGGAGTACAGTAGTGCCAATGATATTGTGGGAGGTGGTTCTGAGGTATTTCCATACATCTCCTTTGGCGGTGCATCCAGGCATGGAAAAGTTGTACCAGGACCTCCGACGTCAGTTCTGGTGGCCAGGAATGAAGAAGAGTTTGGAAGGGTTTGTTTCTCAGCGCCTTACATGACAGCATGTAAAGGCCGAGAACCATGTTCTAGAAGGTTTGACTCAGCCCCTTGAGGTGCCAGAGTGGAAGTGGTATGGGATATCCATGGACTTCGTTATAGGTTTACCATGTACGTCTAGGGGACATGATTCAATCTGGGTGATTGTTGACTGACTCACCATGTCGACCCACTTCCTAGCCATACAGGAGCAGAGATCAGTAGAGAGCATGGGACAAATCTACATGTAAGAGATGGTTAGACTTCATGGAGTGCCATCAATGATCATCTCAGATCATGATTCTCATTTTGCATCCCTTTTGTGGAAGGTAATGAAGGAAGCTTTTGGGAGTCAGTTACGCTTGAGCACAGTGTTTCATCCTGAGACTGATGGTCAGATAGAGCGAACCATCCATGTTCTGGAGGATATGATATGAGCTTGTATACATGTCTTCTTTTGTGGCTAGGAGGATCACCTAACTCTTGTATAATTTTCATAGAACAAAAGTTATCATTCCACTATTGCTATTTCATCATTCGAGGCTTTGTACGGGTGACCTTGAAGGTCACCACTTTTCCAGAATAACCTAGGAGAGTCATCACTCATGGGCCCAAAGATGGTGAGAGATACTACAGAGAAGGTGTAGGTCATCCAGGAGTAGATGAAGACTTCACAACGTTGGCAGAAGTCTTATGCCAAAAGGAGACAAAGGAACTTGGAGTTTGAGGAGGGAGACCATGTGTTTCTTCAGTTCTCACCTCGATGAGGATTGCGGAGATTTGGCTGAGGCAGTAAGATATCTATGAGGTTCGTCGGCCATTTTTAGACTTTGAGTAGATTTGGCGAGGTGGTGTACCTCTTGGATCTACCTCCTCAGATGGACTGGGTACACATCATCTTTCATGTGTCGCAGCTATTGACGTACATGAATGATCCATCACACATTATCGATTGGGGGGAGCTGGACATCGATGATGGAGTGAACTTTGATGAGTACCCAATGATGATCAAGGATTGGTAGGAGAAGATCCTTCATGGGTGAGATATTTCCTTGGTGTGTGTCCAGTGGTAGCACGTAAATCTCCAGGATAGCACGTGGGAGCTAGAGGCTCAGATCTGTGCACAGTACCCACAACTTTTTTCAGTATCATTTGTTTTGGATTTTGAGGGACGTAAATCCCCAAGGTGGGGGGATGTAATGTCTCATTTTTTTTTAATATTATTTCAGTATTATATGGGAATTATTTCAAGACCCGGATTTGAGATGGTGTGCAGTTCCAAGGCCTGGTGAGCCCAGAACAAATGTTTGAATTTAATTAAATAATTAAATAACGAGTGTGTATGGTTTTCCGGAAAACATGAAAAAACTCCGGAACGGGTGCTCGGATCAGAAATATGATGACACCATTGCGTTCAGAGCAGTTATTTTACCTTAGGTGAGTCCTAACATCGGCTGGCTGAGGTCGGTGGGGAAATCATGTTTTTTGGACGTAACCATAATAAAATATTTTATAAAAATATTTTATAAAATTTTTCTACTGAAAAATATTTTTAATCTTTTAATTAAAGATTTCTCAAGGGCTCAGGGTTATAGGTCTCATAAACCTGAATTTCCCCTGGAGGATATTGAAAGATTTGGTGGAAACCCCCAACCAGGCGATGACGGTCGTGATGAGTTTGCCGGTGATGACGACGTGACCACCAGATCATCATCTTCAAATGCCTTAGATCCATGATAGACGTTTTGATTTTGGTTTCCTTTCCCCGTTCATGATTCATACAATGAACTCAGACTAATCCATGAACATATTAGCCCGCGGATCGATTATTTTGAGGAACGTTCTTACGGGAACTAATCGAGTTTGGAACGAACAACAGTCGAGGTTCGTTCCTCAGGTTGTTTCTCTGTGAATCCTTTTCCCCATTATTTTTCCTGCGCATTCTTCATTCATTGTGGGATAAGAACAATGATCAATTTTTCCTTCGATCTGTGGCATAACGATCTGAGAATATAAATCTGACACCAGGATGAACCAACAGAGCTGTGATGATGATGATGATAGATGGATCTAAGCGATTCAGGGGAAATCGCTCGTCGAGTGTAATTTCATCATAAGATCACATGTTGTTCTTAGAGATGATTGAAGACCCTAGAGGCTAGGATTCAGTGCTAGGGTGTTAAGACGACCCCCAATCTTGAGTTTCGTAGCGAATGGATCATGGAAACAGAATCCAGAAGATCGTTCGAGGTAAGGAAATGAAGAACATCGTTCTGGATAATTCTTAACTACACGGCATGTGTTCGTCAGAAGATCACATGGAATGTACTATATAATGTAAACAGACATGGGATGGCTTACACAACCGTGTGCTGCACCACACGGCCAGGCTAGGCTAGTACGTGGGATACCGCGTGTACGTGTTACACGGGTTGAGATACACAGGTTGAGGTTGTGTGTGAGAAAATGGCCAGCGTACACGGAGTGAACCCCAAACACTTGGACACGACGTGTAATCCTTCTACACACCGTGTTGTTACATTTTATTTGAAAATCCTTAAGACAGGAGACATTTTACATGGGCAGTACCCTGAGTCAAGGAACACGACGTGTGACTCTACTACATGTCGTGTAACATGTTTTTCATGGATTAAGCCATTTTACTTCCTTGAATTGGTATATATTTCTTAGGGATTGTATCCTTGGTTTTCCCCATGATGGTTTTTGGTATCAAATCTTACGTACAGGAGTATGATCCCTTCAGCAGAACTTCCTGATTAGAGTTGTTATAATCCTATCTGTGTGTCTTAGAGCCGGATCCTCCATTCCATCCTAGTAGCATAGGTAGAGTTCTTAGTGTCGATGTGACCTACCTTACTCAAGCACCGTTCCTCTGCTTAGCAGATCAGTTCAGACTGAGTTTTTGGAATAACCTCATAGCTAATGGTAGTGTTCCACATCTGAGTATCGTATTCTTAAGTACTTATGGAGTGAGTTATCCAGGAATGAGTGCTTCATGTATCTCTTTTTATACTTAGGAGTGCGTTCTCCCGATTACGTGCTTAGTGGAATCTTCGAGCTGGATCTTATTGGTGGTTTCATGATAATCGATCGTGTATGGGAATATCTGGATATTCTTGTTATAGGTTCTGTAAACATATACTGTGTAGAGCTGACTGTATCATTCCTTTGTGGTAATTCCTTTGTTTTATTCCTTTGTGGTTTTAGGCTGTCCTACTGGGTATTGTTATACTCACCTCTGTATGGGATTTTCCCGCACGTGTCGTGTCTTGTGCAGACGAGTGAGCCTTTGACATGATTCTAGGTGGACCAGGATTGGATGGTGCTCAATGAGATCAGGCAAGCCGAGATATGTTCCTATGGATATAGATTGCAGTCCCAGTACCTTTCTTTAGAGGTTGGACTTTGTTGCAGACTTTATTTTGGTGGATTTTACTTTTTTCCCAGGGTTTTACATTACTGTATTTTACTTTCCTATCTTACTCTGTTAGTTTGTATTTTAGTATATGCATGCATTTCCTTTTTCAGTATTTTTTACATTTCAGCTTTATGGGCTTGGAGATGTGTGTGTGTGTGTGTACATGTTTATAGGGAATGTCTCCCATGTTAGTGACATGCCTACTCGGTGCTAGTCACCAGCCCCTGGGCTATTGGAGGCGGGCTTACGGAGTTGTGGCACGGGCCCCACTGGGATAGGTCGTGACATTTTATATATATTATTGCATATTAAGTATTATAGTTATCATGAGATGAATTCTCTTTTGAGTACAGTATCCCTAGGTAGACGAGCTTTGGGTTATACCACATACATTCTTGGATGATTTCCTTGTATAGGAAAGCGAATGGTGTTGGCTATCTATCGCTCTGGGCTTACTCATGTGTAGTTTTTCAATTTCATATAACTCTATGATTTTACCTGACTTGTTCATGTAACACATGAATATAATGCATTTGGATATGTATGAATATTTTTGACATTAATTTTTGGGTTAGTAAAACAATCTTGTGTGTTGTGTAAAGAGTTACACATAAATACAATTTGAACATAATGATTTGGTGGTGGGATTTTGATTCCAACCTGAATTACGAGAGGCATGCATACATAATTTGATTCTATAATTAGATTTAATTTATAATGATGTTTTATTTTAGATAAAAAAATGGATACCTATATATATTTAAATAGTCAAATAGTTTATATTGACCAAGGATTTAGTTATTTTATACATCCGTAAGCTGTTGGGATGCTAGGAGGATTTACTACTTTGGAAGATCTGTAATGGAAAAATCATTGAATGATAAAACTGGTTAGGAATCAAGTGATAGAGTCCATCACATTCAGACATCTATAATTTGAATATAGGTTTTGGCATGTGGCCTATCCAGTAAATGATGATGAAGATTGGAAATATGTACTTTAATTTCATAAGTATCTACCTGAGAATCAAATGATGGAGTTGTTTGTTTCTATAGATAAATTGGTGTTTCCATCGACATTGAATGTTGGACCATCTAAATGTCCTGAGACTATATCATATACTCTTACACATCAACAAGTTCCATCAACTTTGGTAGTTGTTCCATCTTTTCCATTGGCCACAGTTTTAGTGGATAGTTCTCTACGTACTTCAGATTCATTGGTCGATGATTTTGATGATGATGAAAACTTAGAAGATGTCAATGAAGAGGAAGTTGAGGAAGAAAAATAGAATGATGAAGAACAGTCTATGCCCACTCATGTGAGGTTGAACCGACCATTGAACTATCCTCCACTATTAGTTTCATGGTCGATTGAAGGCATGAATCAATTGCCTAAATTTTATTGGCCAGTTATTACTCTTAGTTCATAATTTTCAGGAATCATTTGTGGCACAAATCGAGTGTCAAATGATAGTGTTCTTTATATTGGCCGAGAGTTTGGTAGAAAAGAAGCAATGAAATTGTTATAGAACAATATCACATTGAAATACATTACTCTTATGTTGTTGAAGATCCAAATAGGTCTTACAGTTAAATTCTTTGTGATAAATATTAATCGAACTGTCAAATGCATCTGCGAGCTAGAATTGATAACACTTATCAAAGCTGGGGGATCACTAGATTTAATCCACACATCTATGTGTACCCAATCCTGTCACAAGAACACTCTTCATTAGATGTTGAGTTTGTTTCAACTATTATTATTGAAATGATTAGAGAACGAGAAGATGTTCTATGGTTCTAGTGATGGAGCTAATCAAACAACTTTTTGTGTATCAAATATCTTACCAGAATGCATGGGTAGCATGAAAAAGGGTACTGTGAAAGTGTACGTTTATTAGGAAAACTCTTATCATGTTTTACCACAAATATTTTGCTTTTAGCCATAATAATCATGTGGTGTACTAGTTACATACTGTTGAATATGTTAACCAACAAAACCAAGTAGATCGCTCAATGGTTGGGTTTGATAGATTAATTGGGACATTTTTACATTGTGTGGAAACTCTTAGACATTGAAAGAAGTTTATATAGATTGATGGAACATTTCTGTATAGAAAGTATACATGATCATTATTGATTTACTCCACACAAGATAAAAATCAAGCCCCTCTACCTTTGGCATTTGAAATTGGGGAGAATGAAACAATCTCATTATGGTGATGATTTTTATTAGGTCTCTGACGGTTTGTTAGGGATGCATAAGGGATTGGTCTTATTTCAGATCAACATCGTGTAATCAAGGAGTTGGTACATTCTGAGGCTCTTTCATGTAGACCAACCTATGACCATCATCGATACTATATTAGACACATTTCCAAAAATTTGGGAATAATGTTCAAAAATGAATTGATGACGAAGGCAATCATAAAAAATGGGATCAAAATCCTTTTTTGTTTTGATTTTTTTTCATAGTAATTTTCATATACGTTCAGATGAGTTCTTGTTTGATAACATATGATCATCAACAACAAATGATGGCGGAGAGCCTTCAAGATATTCACAGAGTGAATCCAGAAGTGTATGATTACATGATGTTAATTCCAAAGCAGAAATGGTTGTTGGAATATGATGATGGGATGAGCTATGGTAATATGAAGACCATCATTGTAGAATGTATAAATGGAGTTTTCAAGGGAGTTCAAAAACTGCCAATCATAAGTAAATAGTAATATTTGATTATATATTACATATAAGTGCTTTGATTAAAATATAATATTTGTCTAATGTTGTAAATTTAAATTATAGGTTTGGTAAAAGAGACCTTCAACCATAGTGTAATGTAATTTCAGGAATGACGAATGAAGGCTGAAGAGGGCCTTAATAGAGGGATGCGTTATGGACACCATTTCCAACGCGAGCTAGATATGGTTCTTCTAGAGGTGGAAACTTAGCATGTAACTACATTTAATTTTCCAGAGCAATGATTTGAGGTTTATGAGCCCATTGATGTTGTGTCTTGTGGAAATGGTTGTGTATGAGTTTTTTTACTAGAGAAGTGATACAATAAATGTGGAAACTTTTAGGCACTGAGATATCCTTGCGGCCTTGTGATTGCAACATGTACTTACATACATATATCATGGGAGTAGTTCGTTTATCCGTCATATGGGCTTGAGAGCATAAACTCCTACTACAGTACTTCGTGGATGTCAATCGGAGAATATCAGAATTATCAGATGATTGATGGCGCACCCAGGATTCAACTGAAAAACACTAGACTTTGACCAATAGGGAGGCCAAAGTCTACTCATATTCAGAATGACATGGATTGGCTTAGTGAACAACCAATAGGACGATGGTGTAGAAAATTCCTCTACAAAGTTCATATGAAGAGACATCACCCTAGACAAATAGGGAAATCATCTAATGGTTAAAATGAATCATTACTCTATCAGTCGTAAAAGATTGTACGTGTAATCATTTTTACAATTATGAACATTTTTAATCATATTTGTCTTATTTGTATATAGGGTAACTTTTAGAAAATGTACTTATACAATATAAACATTTTAAACATTGGTTAATAGAATTACCTGAATATGAATTATTATATACATTAAAAAACAATCCAAACTGTCAATGTTACCATGATTTCAATTGAAATTCTTTGTTGAACTATCAACATTGTATGAGTATCATTAAACAAACAACACCAACTCAAAAAAACAAAACTATTTGAACTATGAAATGAAAATGTTGTCTATCATTTATAATTAAAGATGGACTTATGATGTCCACAAAACAAAAACGAGAAATCTCAGAACATCTTCACCCCAACACCCCAACTCGGTTGACAACTGACCCAATGTGTATATTCTTTTTTTAATAATTATATGATAAATTTCATACCATACATGATAAATTTCATATATTAAATGAAATTAATGTTTTACTAATTGTAAATTCAGATGGAGAAGCCACTATTATCTGTCCAAGATATTCACGTGTCATGCGATATGTTGGTGCGACAACATTTCATACATATTGCTATTCGGAGAGCACATCATTTCCATAATTTAGAAACCCATGCAATTATTTGTCCATACATTAGACATGTGGTATTTTATAGAGTTTCTATGTGTGACATCATGACCATTGATCACCATTTGATTTTTTCATTTGTTAAGATATGGTGGCTAGAGACACACACATTTCATCTCTCAGAGGGGGATATAACCGTCACTTTAGAGGAAGTCACCTACATGATTTTTTTTACCCATCCATGGATATGTAGTTACATATAACAGTAATGGTGAAATTGTTATAGTCATATAGAGGCTACTATGCAATGATGTCGTCGGCACATGATTTTCCCTCCATGATTCACTCTTGCGCATGAAGTGGATTCATCCTCATTTTGACATCATTTCAGATGCTGCATCCATGGATATTCATATACAACACAAATGTGAATACATTTTTGCGGATTCTCGATGGTGTCTTGTGCATCGACAACTCTACCATTTTGGAACACAAGATGTACCTCCCATTACATGAGGATATAGATTAGATAGCTACATAAATTTGGGGGTCATCTGTATTAGAAAATCTATATAGATCACTCTGTACAATTTTTCTAACAGATTCACTCTGGGAACGTTTTCCATGCATTGCTCCTCGAGCCATCGCACCACATGCACATGACCTATTTCTGGACTGTCCTAGGGGACGATGGTATGTCTACATAATTACATTCAGTTATTTATTAATTTTGTTATTGTTTTTTATAAACATAACATATATTAATCTTTTTTTACCATGGTGAGTCAGTCTCAGATGTTTGCACATACTCCGAGACATAGTGTCCACAACTTCTGACAGATATTCAACGCCATGGTTCCAACTGATGTAAGTTAAATAGTAATTTTTTATAGTCAAATTTGTTTTGTAATAACTATTTTATGTTATTTAAATTTAATATTATAAAAATAATCATGCTAATATATGATTAATTTTTTTTATTTTCCATTTCAGGTTTTATGGACTCTGTATACTGGTCAGGTCTAGGAATCACGTCCACATTACTGCACTACTAGGGTTGGAGATCATGATGTTGTGGTGCCACTCATCCACTTCCTCATTATTTAGTGGCACCAACTAGACTGGGACATGTTCCAATTGGGTTTCATACAATATATCCCCATTCCACAAGGACAACCTACCAAATTACATTCAAATGTGCTTACAGGCAGAGAAATGACAAACTGGCAGCGATTTCATGTATCCTATATTGATTTGTGGGGCATGTGTGCCAGATTTAGTATCTTTACATTCAGACATACCAGATAATGTTTCCAATTATCTTCATAGAGGGATTATGCAGACTGGTATCACGTCACACCATCTAGAATCTTACACGATAAGGGATTTGCATTCAGTAGTTAATGTGTTTACTTAGAGTTATTATTTTTTCTTAACTCATTTTTGGTATTAATTTGAATTTTATTTGATTTTCAGGAAGACACCATTGGTCATATTGCATATACCACACAACCCTAGTAGGATTCATATATTATTCGTGATGTAGTTAATCATGAAGTGTTGGATCTCCATGATCATCTTCAGTTGATACGTGAGAGTTTTTTTGTTGATGAGCCATAGTTATATCCTGATCCAAATCGTTTAGCTGAAGTTCTTGAGGATAACGATGTCTTGGTTATGGCTACTGAGGATGATGCACTACCACTGCCACTGCCAGTTGGGCCACAACGATGAGCACATCAGGAGGGCCAGAGGCGACGGCATCGACATCCTAGAGTTTCTCTTGCAGATGTAGTCGTACCACAAAGAGATGATCTGGCCCAACCGACCGATGATATTTCACAACAAGGAGCGGATTATATACCACATATGTCATCTCTGTAGATTACTATGGACATCGATATGGGTGTGTCCACAGAGCTTATGGTGGCCCCCCTCTAGATGAGGCCCTCTTTAGTGCCCAATTTCTACTATTTATTGGTGCTTCGGTGCCAAATGGAATCCCATATGATTTTGGGTCATCCACCTCACATGGTTTTGGTTACTCCGTACACAACACCATGGGGAGGAACTAAATTCACCAGAAAAGGAGGAACCCGTGGCTTGGATACAAGATCGACACAGATGGCAAACGCGAATTGAACGTGAGATTCAGACGCCACGTTGTGGTATTGGGGGGGGGCATCATCGTTTATGTTTTCGGATGTCATGTTGTATATATTAAAAAATGTATTTACTATAATAAGTAAAAGTTTAATACAAATCAAAAGAAAATTAAAAATATAGTAAATAAAAACAAATTTTAATTAACTATTAATAATTTATATATTTTCAATGTCTCATAATTGTTTCATTATTATGCTTCATATATGTTAGTTTAGAAGCACATAAATTATAATGTACAAGTACAATCTTAATAACATTTTTCATGAAAAATAAACATATAATAATTTATTAAAAAATGAAATGAAAAATAATCATATCATAAAAAAAATTATTTTACATGACAGCATAAACATTAAAAAACATTACATTTATAATTATATATTAGTAAAAATATTTATAAATGTAAATTACTAATTATTAATAAAATAATTAATAATCAACCATTAATAATTAATAAATATAATGAAGAATAATAATTAATAATTTTATTAATAATTGACTTAATAAATATTGTTAAATAATAATTATTTTAATAATTAACATATTAATTATTATAAAATTAAATATTATACAACTAATAAATATATTACTAATTAACTAATTAATTATTAAATATTTCGTATTTTTTAATCAATATTTTATGTTTCATTTATATTTAGTTTATATTTCCTAGTCTCTAAATTCATGTTGTTGAATCATTTTATCATTCCAGTAGGTGGATTTGAAATCTTATAAATTAAATTTGAGAAACATTTTTTATGAATTTATTTTTATTTTAAAATATTTATTATATGTTTAATAAATTTTTCAATTCTCATTTATATTTGACTTATATTTTTTATTTTATATTTTTTCAACGTCACGTACTTGAAACATTTTTATGTTTCAAATAGGTGGATTTGGAAGCTAATAAATTATTTTTTATGATCATTGATTACAAAATTATTTTTATTTTCAAATATTTATTGTATGTTTAATCGATGTTTTCAGTTTCATTTAAATTGTTCATATGGTTTATATTTTATAAGCTTTGAAAGTCAGATACTTCAATCATTTTTAGGTTACAAGTAGGTGAATTTAAAAGCTTATAATTAGTTTATGAACATTGTTTATGAAATTATTTTTATTTTCAACTATCTCTTATATGTTTAATCCAAGATTCATGTTTCATTTATATAGATCTTATAGTTTATATTTTTTAATTTTTCATAACCACTTACTTGAAAAAAATTTATATATTAAGTAGGTGGATTTGAAAGCTTATAAATTATTTGTAGTCATCATTGTTTATGAAATTCTATTTATTTTCAACTATTTATTATATTTTTAACAACATTAAAAATTTATAAGCTTTCAAATAATTCTGTTGTTTTTTAAAATTTATTATATGTTTAACATTATTTCCAATATAGTTATAAATAAATATTTATAACTATATAAATATAGATTAGTAATTATTGAGTTAAAACTATATATATATATATATAATTATAAATATATAAGTATAAATATAATTACAATATAATTCTAAATATAATTATAAATAAAATTATACATATATATATATTTTTTATATATGAATATTATATATATTTATAAGTAAATTTTAAATATATATGTAACAATATTTTCAAAATTATATATTTGTAAATATATTTATATTTATATAATTATAAATATTTATCTATAAAGATAGGTTTATTATTATATAATTGAATATATATTTTTTTATTTAAATATATAAATAAAAAATTCATAAAATCATCCACAAAAACTCAATCCCAAAGGGCCACTTGAAGTGGCGCTTTGTTATTTTATTCTTATTACCTATTTATACATATTAATAAGTTTAATTAAGAAGTATTTTTAATTAATAAGTATAATTAATAAGTATCTATAATTAATAAGTATAATTAACAAGTATAAATAATTAATAAGTGTTTATTATAAATATATATGTATTTATGTATTAATAATTTATAAATAAATATATAATTTTATGTATTTATTTATTAGTAAATATATATGTATTTATAAGTATTTATAATTATAATAATATTTTTTATGTAAATATATTTATATAAATATAATTATATTTATAAATATATATTTTTAATTATATACATACATAATTATATTTGTTAATTATAAATGTTTATAATATTATAATTATAATTGTAAATATATATTTATATAAGTAGATACTTATTTATAATTATATATTTATAATTATATTTATAAATAAATAATCAATATTCTGTAGATTTATTTGTATTTAAATATATTTATATTATATGTTGTTATTTATTATTGAAAATATATATTTATGTATTTAAAAATATAATATTAAATACATATTAATAAATAATAATTTATTTATTATTTATATTTAAATATATTTATATCTATAATAATATTATAAAAAATGATTTATTATAAATATATATAATGGGTAATCGGTTGGAAAAAAAGCCAAAGCACCATTTCATGTGGCGCTATGGGTTTTTATACAAAAGAAACACTGGAAATGGCGCTTAATTAACATATTTCCCCAAATAAATTCAACCTAAACCCATTAGAATCCCCTATCTATAAAATCATTCTTTGATAGAGGGACATTGGTGTCCTCTAGTGGGGTGGTGGTTCAAAAGGTTCACTGATGGTAGTCACAGTATCAGATTAGGTTGCAGACGGTGAATCGGTAGCTTCATAATGGTAAGATCTGGAGTCAATCAGTGGTTCGCAGTGGCTAGTGGTCTTCAATGGCATGCGGAACAAGTTCTTCCAGTGTGCATCAAATCCATTTCCTCATTTATATTGTGTTCGAAACTTTTCTATTTCCAGTTGGAATGTTTTTCTTCATCATGTTGAAAGGTTGTAGTTTTTGTGGACCTACTGTCACAATGTTCTCTTGACCTTGTTTTTTCATGGTTTTATTCATGTGCGGTTTTTGATGTGAGACAGTGATAGAGGAGTCTCGATTGATGAATGGTCACAATACGTTCAATTCAACCAATGGTGGAAAGATGAGATGATTGTGTGTAAGAGGGGTAATATTAGGTGAAAGAGAATGGGGTTTGTGGTAAATCAATGATTCACCATTGGTTAGCATTGGAGGATATATATGGTTGTGGGTGAGAACCCACCATTAACTAGAGGGTAAATGAGGAGTTTTATTTCTGGAAAAAGTAAATGTTGCTAGGAGTGATTGAATAAGAGCAACGTTGGATGAGAACCCACTATTGGGTTGAAGCCCAATGGCGGGTGTGATTATTGGAAAAGGAAGGGAGTGAGTTACCATTGATAGATTTCTAATAGTGTATAGAATCTATGTTGTAGATTCATGGTGGCAAACGATGGATAAACAAATGTTGGCAGTGGGTGCAGTCCGACGACATCAGCAGCACCTAAATATCGAAATAAATTATATTTATTTTAGAAATTATAATTCAAAGATAAGAATAGAATAATGTTATGTTATTATTTTAACATCAATAGCAATGAATAAAAATAAATAATTTGAAGCCAAAAAATTCATTGGAAAACAATTGAATAATATAAATAAAAAATGAATTAAAAATTTTAAAAATTAATTAAACTAAAATATTAGTAAACTTAATAAAAATAATTTATAACATAAATAATAAAATCGACAAAATAATTACTTAATAATTTATTAAATAATAGAATTATTAAAATATTTGAATTGAAAAAAATAACCGAAATAATAAATCAACAAAAAGAATTTGAAATTGAAAAAATTATATAAAATGAATAAAAATAATGATTTTAGAATATCATAAATAAATTAAAAATATATTAATCAAAATGAAAACATTAATCAATGAAATACACATTTTCCAAACAAATGACAATTTTAGTGATTTTATATAAAATGCCAAAATTAATTTTCAACTAAAATAATTTATTTTAATAATAAAAAGGGAATAAAAAATGATTTTTTTTCCAAAGTGCAATAAAAAATAGACACATAACTTGTTCAGCTATTAATGGAATTATATTATTTCTTAGATGTATATACGAACTAGTATATCCATAATGTGATGTGATATATTCTCCACGATAAAATCTCAATAATGATAAAAATTGTATGTAACTAAAAATGGATATTTATAAAATTAATATCATTTTATATATTATGGATCAATATCCTATACAAAATAACGGGGTCATTCAAGAATGTTTTTTTAGAAAATAAGGAAATTAAAAAATGAAACATTATAAATAATTTAAAATGAATAATGATTGGGTTATAAGATGTTATTAAAGGTTTATATATGATATTGAAAATACTAATATGGTTCTGGTATAAATTAATAAAACCAATATAAAGTATGTTAAATAACATTCGACCAATTGGAAGTGTGAGGTATGGGATTTTCTCTCAATTTCCCATTATTGATGCATATTATAATGTTATGTGCCTATTTTCTATTATATGGTGAGTATACATTCCATTTATAAGTAATATCGTAATTCCTTTATTAATTATAGTATCTTATTTTTCAATTTAAATTATTCAATCCAAATGGATTTTCACATACTATTTAACATGGGGTAAATAATTTTAAAAATGAATTTTATTTTATCAGGTTATATTACGTTTTAATTGTCCTTAACATTTTAATATTAATCATGTAGTATATTTTGACAAAAAATTGAATTATTTTCAATTTTATTTACTATTTACATTTGATACACATAATGAATTAATTGGTTAATTCCTACTTGAACATTATGATCATTATAAGGGTTTATTTGAAATTATAATTTTAGTCGGGGGTTTTATATTATAATTTCCATTGAATTTTTTTTGATAATTGGGTAATAAACCCCTTTCATTTTATTATATTGCATTTATTAATGGTATTTTCATTTACCCATAACATTTTCCCACTCTTTTGTGGTTAAAAATTTTCATTAAAATATTATATAATAAAACAAGACTTGTTTTCTCTATTTGGTGGAAAATAAATTTTCTTCATACTCCATATTTTCAGAAAATGTGTCCTAATTTTTTTATACCTCTAAAAATGAGTTATTAAATAATATTTTTAGGTGATTTACTTTTTTTAATGTCATTCTAGTGAAATATTATTTTCTCATTCTGAATAAGGATATTTTTACCCTTTTTACAATACAATGAATAGAATGTATTTTCTATGTTTTACATCCTATATGAAATTTAATTCCATTATAACCTCTCATTTCATTGAAAATTATATTAAAACCTTAAAAATATATTTTTTAAATGAAATTAATTCTATAATTCCCTATCCCGAGAAGCCTAGAGCCAGTACATTATGTTAGTACATTGGAATTTTTACGAGAAATCAATTCCCGAAAGATTGATTAGTGTAGAAGTCATGGAAATCCATATTACAAACATGATACTCAAAATACATTGGGCAAAAAATAAAATATGATTACCAATAAACAATAATAAACTGCATCCTTAAAATTTAATTCAAGATTATCTTATTCATAACCTATGGAATGAAACATATATGGGTTAGCTGAAATGTTTTGTAAGGGTAAATACAATGGAAGAAATAATGAATCAATCTATATGGAACAGTAAATAACTTATAACTATATCCATTTACATCACTAGTTACGAAATAAATATTATTGGATGTAAGAAACTAAAACACATGCAATAAATCTGTAAAATGAGATTATATTAGATCCATAGATATGTCAACCCAAAATTAATGAAGATAAATAATTACTGAATCTAAGTTAAAAAGTACCCGTAGATATGTCGATGCAAAATCTCATGGGTGAATGAAAACTGAATATAAATGAGGGAGATTCCTGATTGTTGGATGTCATGTAAAAAACACATGAAAACCTATAAAAGTCAAGAATATTCCCAGGAAATCATCAAACTATGGATAGAAACCCACTTAATTTGGTAAACTAATTTTTCTCATGAGAAATGTCACTACATTGTGGAGCTATATTAAGATCGGGATCCACCCATCATTTCAATTCCAAATATTTCATCACATTTTTTAAAATTAATAGCTAATATTCCATATGAAATAACCATATTGAATTAGAAGGATGGATTTTGTCTATAATTCACTAATTAATCAAATAACTGTCAATGTAATCATCGTATGATAAATAGTATACGATTTTTGATATACTAATATAAATTGTTTGAGAATATGGATATTCAAGTAAATTTACAATGAATAATGATAAAATAAAGTGACTATTTCAAGAGAAATATAATAATAATAAGAGGATGTTATATTTTAAAGACAATCAATATGAACATTTCAGAGAAGAATAATCTTTACGCATTCAAAAGGATCCCATAACACATTGAAACATTTAAGTCATAATACCTAGAAATTTATGATATTAATGCAATATTATAAAAAACATCAGAATAATTGGATTCATTATATAACATGAAAAAATAATTATATACACCAAATAAAAGTAAATTGGTGCATAATAACAATTTATTCTCAATGAAATGTAAATAGAGAAGAAATTCACATACATTATCCATAAAATTTTCAATGAGGATCTTAGCCTCCTATATAGTGGTTTAAAATATGTTATTATATAATATAATAACCATATTAAGGTTAATAATATCATATTTTAATCTCTTATAATATATTATTACTCAATTTTTTCAATCTTTTGTTATTTTGATTATTTCGAGTGTTAATTTCCAAGTTTTTAAAATATTTTTTGAGCTATTATTTGTTTTAATTATTAATTAGATAAAGTATTCATATTGTACCGAATATAACCATGGTTTAATTATCAAGTATTTCCAGTAAATATTTATTAATAATTATATATACTTTATGGAGATATGAAATTTTGTTCACCGTTTACGGTGATGGTAGGCGGTACGTACGCAAGAACACTACTTTCATTTAGTTGTCATATTAAATGAATTAAAAGCTAATGTTAAATATGTATATTATATTACTAGTATACTAGATATGTTATATATGTTACATATTTTTTTAATACCATCCTTTATTCATGTCTTTTATGGAATGAACGAGTCGCATCACATTGAGGTCGCAGTAGTCCACACATCCTTAAACAAAATTATCATATTTAAACTATATAGAAAGAATAAAGGTACGTTATAAATAAAAATTTCATAAGAAAAAATAATTTATAATTATTTTATATATAATAAATATATAGTTACCATCATAATTGTAACACCCCAGGTAAATAAAGAATATGACATTTCATATTTATCTATATTTGTGAATAAAATTTTGAAATGACTTTAAAGGGGAAGCTATGCTCGATGGCGTACCCAACACACAACAACTAGTTTCTTGGGAATCTTACGTTGCACTCTAACAATAAAATAATATTATTTTAAATGGTAGTTAATATGTAGCCGTTGTATTGGCGGGAATGGATAGAAATAACTAAAATATGATTATATATGTTCTTAAATATTTTTACATTTATACAATAAAAGATAAAGGCTTAAAATACGGAAAGAATTAAATTTTTGGCGTATATGCCCTAGTTTTCACTAAAGGTTCACTTATCACCTTTTGATGGAGAACCATCATTAAATATAGTTTTGTTCACTCTTAAACATTCTTTTGGACCAAATAAAACTCTTATTAAGAATCAGGACATCAAAATTTACTTTGTGTAAATTTTTGGTATCTTTCTGATAAAGTTCATTTTTTTTAATGAATAGTGTAAAATGTTGTATTTTAATTCAAAACCACTTTTTAATCTAATTTATTTATATGATTAGATTATATTTTGAATTGGTTTTAAAGTAAAATTAGAAAATATTTTTACCATTAAATCCAATAGTCGTCGTTGGAATCAATTTCACTTTGAAATCAGACTTAAACTAGTGTCAATCTTTTGATACTTATTGTTTCATAAAACACGGTATTTGTCATGACAGCGGTAATTAATTATTAAATTAATTAATGTGACTTATATGTTTTGAATTTTGTAAAAAGGACTTCATTTTTGAATTCATAATATCAAATATAGCTTAGGGTGAATTTTTGGTAATTTTCTGAAAAACTTCAATTTTTGATAAATAGTGAAACCACTAAGTGGTAATCAAGCAAACTGATTTTTCAGTTAAATGAAAATTTACCACTAATGTGTATTGAATTCTGAAAATCCGACATACATGGTTTTCATTAAGAAGTAAAATGTGGTTCAATGAGATTAAATTTTTTTTGGTGAATAGTAACTTATTAAGTTTTTAATCGCGATTAGTGGTAATTAGTGTAGTTTAAGGTATAAATAATGCTTTAATGATATGAAATGACCTAGAAACATGTCCCAACCTTATTGGTTGTTTCATGGCCGACCAAGACAAGCCATGGGTCAACTTGGGGACCCCATGGATCCACTTTGGTTGGGAAATGACATAAATAACATTTTATTTAATGTAAAAGTAAAATTGACACAAACATGATATGTTTTACTAAAACAATTTTTAAGTGGGGTTATACAAGTCATCATTTTGATTATAAATATTCATTGGAAAGATAAAAAGATTTCCTACATAATAGTATTTTTTTTTATAATTTTTAGACATTAAATAAATTAAATTATTTATGACATAATAATGATGCAGTGATGATATCATTATTTGATGATTTAAATAAAATGGAAAGATAATGTAAACTATATGAACTACACATGTAAAAAACTTATCAGATGAGTGTATTTCGAAGCCTTATCACCTTATCCACGAATTCTATCAATGTGGGACCTTTTAAAACCGAAACACATTTTCAAATAAAGTAATATTTCTTCACTTTCCAAAAGTACCCCTCCTCTCCTCTTATAAAAGGCCCCCACCTCTACCTCATTTAACACACTCCTCAAGCATTTGGCTCGGCCAACCCCTGCCCATTTACTCTCTCCACATCCCTCTCCTCATCCTAGAGGACTCCCTTCGGGCAGAATCCTTTCAAAGGAAGCCTTTAGGCTTAAATCAAAAGGAGTTACACTTTTAAAGGTAATTCATTCTCTCATGTTCATTTGTTTTATTTTGCTTCTCCAACCCCCTAAACTCTTTTTATTTACTTCTTTTGTAACAACACCAGTATCTTCAATATACTAGGATGTTGTTATAAGATTTATTCGAGCTACACTCTCAAACAACTACATCAAATGGTTAAAGAACATACGGTTTCTGTGGATGGTGAAATTCTGCCTCCCGAAACGATGATTGTTCAATACTCATTTAACACCTTCAAAGGTGGACATTATGATGTCACTATTTTTATATATGATATATAATATGTTTATGTTTTATTTATGCTTCTGTATTTTTCATTTTGGTCTTACCTTTATGGCTTCCATTATGGGTATACGCGATATCTTCATTTAAGGAAGTGCGGACTACCGCCCCCTCAAGGTGATTTGATTCATTAAATACCATATGTGGGATGTATAAAGGATGTAAATATGATATTATATATGATATTATACTGGAATTATAATATAACTTTATATCATTATTATTCCATTCTATAAAATACGAAATAGAAATGAAAGTAGCGTTCATGCGTACGTACGACTTACCGTCTCCATGAACGGTGCATTTCATTTCTTACCTCTAAATGAGTATGTAATGTTATAAATGCATGAATGTACTGGATATATATGACATATATGATATCTACATAATGAATACAATTCTGTATATAATAAACATTTGGCCACACAAACAACATGTAATTGTAAGAAGACCGCTTTCGACTTAAGAACCAAATATCGGCAAAACAAATATTATTAACTTAAATGATTACATAATGTTTGTGAAATGGTAATAATTGGTATAAAAGTAATAATGAACTTGAAAAAGGGTTCTTAAGGAATTATAAATTAACTCAAGTTTATTATTCAGGAGATTAAAGAACGATCGAGTCAAGTCGGACCCGAGGTAAGGGATCCTACTCCTCTCTTTCTTTTTAAGTATACACTTTTATGTCATTCCTTTTAAAGCTCATCTTTCATGTTATTGGGATGATCTTTTATATTAAATTTACAGTAATTTTTATGTTCATGTGATGAGAGACCCTATTCTCTCTCATCAATCCATTTTGGGAGTTTTGAGTGGCGTCGTTAGGCTGCCGAATTTTCGTAAGAGATCTAACCTCTCTCTTTCTTTTTAAGTACTCTCCTTTGTGTCACTTCTTCTAAGCTCCTATTTGTTATGTTGGGGGATTTTATTTTATATTCCTCTTGCAGTAAATTCTATTGTAATATTATGGGATACTCTATTTGATCTCATCAATCCATTTTGGAAGTTTTAAGTGGCGCCGTTAGGCTGCTGAGTTTTCGTAAGGGATTTTTCATCTCACTTTTATTCTCGTGAGATTTATGCTACATTTGCCACAAATTCCATTGAGTGGTGTATGTACTACCCATTATTATAATATGTGTGTAATATAAATTCATTTATGAGTATTTATATCAATGATCTATTGTCCTTCTTTCATGGGGTGTATGTTTTGAAAGATACCCAAGTCGGTAAGGGAACCTTTCACCCCCCCTTTTTTTAAAAGACTTCTTTTGTTGGGTATTTTAATTTAAATATTGTTATATTGGGATTTGTTCTCATATATCCTTATTGATGTAAATTTTATGTCCAAGTGATGAGATACACTTTTTATCTCTCATCAACTCATTTTGATGTGATGCCGTTAGGCTGTCAAGGGAACTTTTTAACCCAATTTCGATTTCTCTGGGTTCAACATGTAGTCATCGAATATGTCATTCATTGAATATGTGTGAATGACCTTTTATGGTTTTACACTTAATATCCACTTATATTTGGTGTATTTATATTTTTCACACATATTTTGAGATTTATTTGTCCTTAATTTAAGGATACCTTCTTTATAAGGGATTTCATCACATTTGAAATTTCTATTGAGGGTTCATTGTTGTTATGCACCAATTCACTCTTATATGGTGTATATACTGTCCTTTGGAGTATTATATCATGAATCCTTTTATTCTCATGATATTATAATGTTCTGACTAAATGTTATTCCTCAATTATTGTATTCAAGTGTCTCTAATTTTGGTAAAACCCCTTTTACCAGAATATCGTTTTAAATGTTTTAATTATTTGTTCTTATTAATATCAATGTTTTCAAAATGGTTTTAAGGATCTATTTATATGGATATTAATGGTTTAAAATGTTAAAAGCTTCAAGGTGGTATGGGACACTTTGATTCAAAAATCTCTTTTATTAAATGTTTTAAATGGTTTTGGAAATGGTTTATTTTTTAATGGATTCATTATTTCAATATCCTAAAATGTTATGTAGTGATTGAAATGTGGAAATGTTATGTTTCCTTTATGCATGTTTTATGTGATACGTTTATGTTATGGTTCATGGGCATTATTATGAAGACGGGTGGTTCCGTGATAGACTAAGGGCGGGTGAGCCCGATATAGCTCTCCAATGCATTGGGTAACGCGAAGGAGTGAAACGTTAAGGTTTCTCCGAAGAGATTTAGGGAATATACTGTGATGGGTATTCCAAACGTAACCAAGAGGGTTACTCCCTATGTAAGAATGTTATGAATGCCTCATGTTACCTGTATGTCTTATGATTTCTATGATGGTTTGACGAGGTATGTTAAAGTTCCTTTGTTTTATGGGTAAAGTATGATTTCATTCTTATGTATATATGAACTCATGTTTCCTTTCCATATTTTTTATAACTCTTACTAAGCTTTTTATGCTCATCCCAAGTTTTTGAAATGTTTTTCACAGGTCAAGGGAAAGTTACATGATGTGATGATAGTGTCAAGGATGTGTCAAGAATGAATCCGTGTTATATTTTAAATATGTTCCCATTGATGGGAAGAATGAATATTGTCTTTTATGTAACCACTTTGTTTAAATGTGGAATGTAATGCAAGTTTCATGATCTAATTCTCTAAAACTCTAAACCTGAAAAGATCCTCAATGTGTAATCTTGTAATAACTCAAGATTAAGTAAGGTTTAAGGCTGGGGCCATATAGTTGGTATCAAAGGTCGGTTTAGATAACTTTAGAGGTTAGGGTATTCTTTAAGCATAATTGACAATTACCATAATGGTTAGGATTTCAGAAAGAGTCTTAGTTTTAGATAAAGTGAATGAGTAAGTATATCTTATTGTCTATCTTACTCATTAGTACATGATGGTTTTGTTGATATACTCACACTGACATTTCTATTTTTAGTGAATGGATGGATCTAGCAGGCACCAAAGAGACAACAGGTTTGAAGGAAACTGCGGTGGTTCTCTGATTAAGATACTAGATAAAATGAAGGATTCAATGAGGAAACTCGTGGTTGTTCTAAACCAAATATCAAGGAGTCAAGATCAACCACTTCAACCTTGGTGAGTTCACTAATGCATCAGGTACGAGATGGCCAATTCGATGTGGAAATTCAGGTAATAATTATTAAGGTAACCATTAGGGTTTATATGATACTTAATTTTTAGGTAATTATGGGTTACTCTATGATATCATGGAAAATGAAAGGAATGAGATAAACTTGAGGTTAAAATATGTTATGATTATTCTTGAAGATTTTATCTCATTTTGGGGAATGTTTTAAGAATTATATAGTTTTGGAAAAAGGACAACACGCAGACCGTGTGACATCCCGTCGCGTCGGACAAAGCTGCGGGAATCGAACCCACAACCAATGTGCGACTGGTATTTATCACCTACCACTGGACTACGTGAAGTCCCTGGTTAGTTTGACTGATTCATTCTAGTTATATGATTTTATGAATTAGGAGTAAGTTGATTTTGGGTTATTTTTGAAAGTGATTAACCTATCATGGAGGATATGTGATTAGGTTAATTACTTTTCAAAACGAGACTTTAGGAGCAACTGATATTGTTTGGAGATAAATGTTACGATTTATCTTGGAAGACTATGCGACTAAATCCTTCAAATATTTGGGTTTCAATCATATATTGGTTTACTTTGAAGAATTTTATGGACAAATTGATTATAGAATGGTCCTCGTCGAACTTTGGGTTTTGTTGGACAAATTTTGGAGATTAAGAATAGATTTTCTTTTTATAAAGGGTTATCCTTTTCTGGATTATCTGATCTTGTACTAGCCTTTTTGGTTTTGGATTTGGTTAAAGTCTAAAGGCATGGGAAGTATATAGTTCTATCTTGTGGATTAGGTGATTCTCTAAAAGTTGATTATAGTACTCTTAATGTGAACAAGTCTTCCTAAATACTCATCTTTTGGAGAAAATATGAGTTTGTGTAAGGAATCTAATAAAGGTTGAAAGTAAATATGATAAGTGATTATGTTTCCTTATGAATAAATTCCTCAATAAAAAGTAACTTAAAACAAAAATGTTGTCTATTAACTTTTCCTACTGGGGAATCGAAGACCGTTTAACCCATCATAAGTTTGTGATTTTCTCGTGGTTAACTTTCTCCTAAACATGTTTTCTATCACTCTCCATCAGAACATGACCCTTTGTTTTTTCCTCCATGTCCATATTTTCATACTTGGAATCCTAGTATGGGTTTACTCGGGTGACCTTTGTACTTATCTTTCTTTATTTTAAAGTGTTTGTTTTACCGACTTTTGTTCCGATGTGGGACTTTCAAGGAAGTTTCCAAGCGCAATTTTAAAATTGCGAGGACGCAATTCCCAAAAGGGGGGAAGGATGTAACACCCCAGGTAAATAAAGAATATGACATTTCATATATATCTATATTTGTGAATAAAATATTTAAATGACTTTAAAGGGGAAGCTATGCTCGATGGAGTACCCAACATGCAACAACGAGTTTCTTGGGAATCTTACGTTGCACTCTAATAATAAAATAATATTATTTTAAATGGTAGTAAATATATAGCCGTTGTATTGGCGGGAATAGATAGAAATAACTAAAATATGATTATATATGTTCTTAAATATTTTTACATTTATTCAATAAAAGATAAAGGCTTAAAATACGGAAAGAATTCAATTTTTGGCGTATATGCCCTAGTTTTCACTAAAGGTTCACTTATCACCTTTTGATGGAGAACCATCATTAAATATAGTGTTGTTCACTCTTAAACATTCATTTGGACCAAATAAAACTCTTATTAAGAATAGGGACATCAAAATGTACTTTCTGTAAATTTTTGGTATCTTTCTGATAAAGTTCATTTTTTTTAATGAATAGTGTAAAATGTTGTATTTTAATTGAAAACCACTTTTTAATCTAATTTATTTATATGATTAGATTATATTTTGAATTGGTTTTAAAGTGAAATTAGAAAATATTTTTATCATTAAATCCAATAGTGGTCGTTGGAATCAATTTCACTTTGAAATCAGACTTAAACTAGTGTCAATCTTTTGATACTTATTGTTTTCATAAAACACGCTATTTGTCATGACAGTGGGAATTAATTATTAAATTAATTAATGTAACTTATATGTTTTGAATTTTGTAAAAAGGAATTCATTTTTGAATTCAGAATATCAAATATAGCTTAGGGTGAATTTTTGGTAATTTTCTGAAAAACTTCAATTTTTGATGAATAGTGAAACCACTAAGTGGTAATCAAGCAAACTGATTTTTCAGTTAAATGAAAGTTTTCCACTAATGTGTATTGAATTTTGAAAATCCGACATACATGGTTGTCATTAAGAAGTAAAATGTGGTTCAATGAGATTAAAATAAATTTTTTGGTGAATAGTAACTTATTAAGTTTTTAATCGCGATTAGTGGTAATTAGTGTAGTTTAAGGTATAAATAATGCTTTAATGATATGAAATGACCTAGACACATGTACCAACCTTATTGGTTGTGTCATGGCCGACCAAGACAAGCCATGGGTCAACTTGGGGACCCCATGGATCCACTTTGGTTGGGAAATGACATAAATAACATTTTATTTAATGTAAAAGTAAAATTGACACAAACATGATATGTTTTACTAAAACAATTTTTAAGTGGGGTTATACAAGTCATATTTTTTATTATAAATATTAATTGGAAAGATAAAAAGGTTTCCTACATAATAGTATTTTTTTATAATTTTTATACATTAAATAAATTAAATTATTTATGACATAATAATGATGCAGTGATGATATCATTATTTGACGATTTAAATAAAATGGAAAGATAATGTAAAATGTATGAACTAAACATGTACAAAACTTATTGGATGAGTGGATTTCGAAGCCTTATCACCTTATCCACGAATTCTATCAATGTGGGACCTTTTAAAACCGAAACACATTTTCAAATAAAGTAATATTTCGTTACTTTCCAAAAGTACCCCTCCTCTCCTCTTATAAAAGGCCCCCACCTATACCTCATTTAACACACTCCTAAAGCCTTTGGCTCAGCCAAACCCTGCCCATTTACTCTCTCCACATCCCTCTCCTCATCCTAGAGGACTCCCTTTGGGAAGAATCATTTCAAAGTAAGCCTTTAGGCTTAAATCAAAAGGAGTTACACTTTTAAAGGTAATTCATTCTCTCATGTTCATTTGTTTTATTTTTCTTTCCAACCCCCTAAACTCTTTTTATTTACTTCTTTTGTAATAACACCAGTATCTTAAATATACTAGGATGTTTTTATAAGATTTATTCGAGCTACACTCTCACACAACTACATCAAATGGTTAAAGAACATACGGTTTCCGTGGATGGTGAAATTCTGCCTCCCGAAACGATGATTGTTCAATACTCATTTAACAACTTCAAAGGTGGCCATTATGATGTCACTATTTTTATATATGATATATAATATGTTTATGTTTTATTTATGATTCTGTATTTTTCATTTTTGTCTTACCTTTATGGCTTCCATTATGGGTATACGCGATATCTTCATTTAAGGAAGTGCGGACTACCGCCCCCTCAAGGTGATTTGATTCGTTAAATACCATATGTGGGATGTATAAAGGATGGAAATATGATATTATATATGATATTATACTGGAATTATAATATACCTTTATATCATTATTATTCCATTCTATAAAATACGAAATAGAAATGAAAGTAGCGTTCTTTCGTACGTACGACTTACCGTCTCCATGAAAGGTGCATTTCATTTCTTACCTCTAAATGATTATGTAATGTTATAAATGCATGCATGTACTGGATATATATGACATATATGATATCTACATAATGAATACAATTCAGGATATAATAAACATTTGGCCACACGAACAACATGTAATTGTAAGAAGACCACTTTCGACTTAAGAACCAAATATCGGCAAAACAAATATTATTAACTTAAATGATTACATAATGTTTGTGACATGGTAATAAGTGGTATAAAAGTAATAATGAACTTGAAAAAGGGTTATTAAGGAATTATAAATTAACTCATGTTTATTATTCAGGAGATTAAAGAACGATCGAGTCAAGTCGGACCCGAGGTATGGGATCCTACTCCTCTCTTTCTTTTTAAGTATACACTTTTATGTCATTCCTTTTAAAGCTCATATTTCTTGTTATTGGGATGATCTTTTATATTACATTTACTGTAATTTTTATGTTCATGTGATTAGAGACCCTATTCTCTCTCATCAATCCATTTTGGGAGTTTTGATTGGCGCCGTTAGGCTGCCGAACTTTCGTAAGAGATCTAACCTCTCTCTTTCTTTTTAAGTACTCTCCCTTGTGTCACTTCTTCTAAGCTCCTATTTGTTATGTTGGGGGATTTTCTTTTATATTCCTCTTGCTGTAATTTCTATTGGAATATTATGGGATACTCTATTTGATCTCATCAATCCATTTTGGAAGTTTTAAGTGGCGTCGTTAGGCTGCTGAGTTTTCGTAAGGGATTTTTCATCTCACTTTTATTCTCGTGAGATTTATGCTACATTTGCCACAAATTCCATTGAGTGGTGTATGTACTGCCAATTATTATACTCTTTGTGTAATATAAATTCATTTATGAGTATTTACATCAATGATCTATTGTCCTTCTTTCATGGGGTGTATGTTTTGAAAGATACCCAAGTCGGTAAGGGAACCTTTCACCCCCCCTTTTTTTTTAAAAGACTTCTTTTGTTGGGTATTTTAATTTAATTATTGTTATGTTGGGATATGTTCTCATATATCCTTATTGATGTAAATTTTATTTCCAAGTGATGAGATACACTTTTTATCTCTCATCAACTCATTTTGATGTGATGCCGTTAGGCTGTCAAGGGAACTTTTTAACCCAGTTTCGATTTCTTTGGGTTCAACATGTAGTCATTGAATATGTCATTCATTGAATATGTGTGAATGAACTTTTATGGTTTTACACTTAATATCCACTTATATTGGGTGTATTTATATTTTTCACACATATTTTGAGATTGATTTGTCCTTAATTTAAGGATACCTTTTTTATAAGGGATTTCATCACATTGGACATTTCTATTGAGGGTTCATTGTTGTTATGCACCAATTCACTCTTATATGGTGTATATACTGTCCTTTGGAGTATTATATCATGAATCCTTTTATTCTCATGATATTATAAAGTTCTGACTAAATGTTATTCCTCAATTATTGTATTCAGGTGTCTCTACTTTTGGTAAAACCCCTTTTACCAGAATATCGTTTTAAATGTTTTAATTATTTGTTCTTATTAATATCAATGTTTTCAAAATTGTTTTAAGGATTTATTTATATGGATATTAATGGTTTAAAATTTTAAAAGCTTCAAGGTGGTATGGGACACTTTGATTCAAAAATCTCTTTATTAAATGTTTTAAATGGTTTTGGAAATGGTTTCTTTTTGAATGGATTCATTATTTCAATATCCTAAAATGGTATGTTGTGATTGAAATGTGGAAATGTTATGTTTCCTTTATGCATGTTTTATGTGATACGTTTATGTTATGGTTCTTGGGCATTATTATGAAGACGGGTGGTTCCGTGATAGACTAAGGGCGGGTGAGCCCGATATAGCTCTCCAATGCATTGGGTAACGCGAAGTAGTGAAACGTTAAGGTTTATACGAAGAGATTTAGGGAATATACTGTGATGGGTATTCCAAACGTAACCAAGAGGGTTACTCCCTACGTAAGAATGTTATGAATGCCTCAAGTTACCTTTATGTCTTATGATTTCTATGATGGTTTGACGAGGTATGTTAAAGTGCCTTTGTTTTATGGGTAAAGTATGATTTCATTCTTATGTATATATGAACTCATGTTTCCTTTCCATATTTTTTATAACTCTTACTGAGATTTTTATGCTCATCCCAAGTTTTTGAAATGTTTTTCACAGGTAAAGGGAAAGGTACATGATGTGATGATAGTGTCAAGGATGTGTCAAGAAAGAATCCGTGTTATATTTTAAATATGTTCCCGTTGATGGGAAGAATGAATACTATCTTTTATGTAACCACTTTGTTTAAATGTGGAATGTAATGCAAGTTTCATGATCTAATTCTCTAAAACTCTAAACCTGAAAAGATCCTCAATGTGTAATCTTGTAATAATTCAAGATTAAGTAAGGTTTAAGGCTGGGGCCTTATAATAATGGCCACCATGAAAGGTGTAAAAGAAAAAATGAACTATCATCTTTTCATGAGGAATCATTTCATCGTACTTATAATGGGTGTGTTCATTATCCATTAGATGGAAGTTTCTATAATTTTAACTATAAAACATATCATAAAAAATCCTAATATATTTAGGATATTTTTGTTGTTAAGTTGTAATATAAAAAGAATACTATAATGAGTGGAGAATGGAGATGAAACTAGAATGCTTGAGAGAAGACATTACCTCTTCTTCGGGTAACTTCATTTGGTTGATAACAAAACGCTTCTTGGGATAGATTTATATAAAAATATATGATTCTATCCCATGATGATTTATGTTTTGAGACTATTTGGTTAGATCGTGGCTGATCCAAATAGTTTTTAGAGGTGTGAAGATATGGGATAGGTTGTGGCCTTTCATAGGGAAGGAAAATGACTCACATTGAATTATTTTAAAAAAAAATTGTTTATAGAAGTTATTACCCAATAGAAAGAAACAAATCATCCAAACTCAATAATTTAAGGTTAATGGATGATATATTTCCTTAATATTGGTTTTGGAAAATGTTTTAGGTCATTTGGGCCATTATGTTAAAGTTTTTGTCCTCTATTAAACTATAAATAACATTAATCACCCTAATTAATATTAATCACTATCCATAATAAGTTTGGTCAAAAAACATTTATCCTATTAGACACTAAATATAATCTTTATTACAATGGTGTATGTGGTTTTTTTAAAAATCTATTCCCATGGGCATGAAAATTATGATTAATGATAATCTCATAGATGGACTAATTAACTGGTTTCAGTAGAAAATGATCAAATGTTTGTTATGTTTGTATATTCAAAATCAAATTAAAATTTATACAAATAAACTTAATTTTATTAATAGATTTATAATTTATCTAATAGAACCTTAAAAAATTAAATATATAATTTATCATTTATTTTTATTTTGAGGGAAAGATATTTTTTTCATGAAAATGAAGTATTTTTTCATTATTCATTAAAAAATGAAGTTTCCCATACAAATCATTAAAATTCTATGTAGAGACCCGAAGCTTGACGTACATGGACATTACATTACATTTGCGGAATACTTAGTACATAACAAAAACACACACTAAAGGATCGTAATAGTTTAGTGTCTTTGGAAACTCGGAACGTAATCTTCTAATCGTGGTGAATGTTCTTCAATATCTCCCATAAAGGTCATCCGTTTTTTTACCTAAAACCTTTCTTTATATCCTGGGGAAAAGAAAACATAAAAGGGTGAGCTCAAATGCTCAGCAAGGGCAATAAAGGAAATAAAAATCATATCATATCTTTATGAAAATCAAAACCTGCAAAAGAGATCATAAAATCGTAATAAATCATAGAAGTGAAAATGAGATCCCCATAATCATAACATGAAACTTGAAACTTTGTGGCATGCACACATAATCATGGAAAATCATTTCTTGTTAGTCATGACTCATGGCCAAGACTATCTTAGTGGACAAAGTCCCTTTCTGAATCGAGTAACCCTCGTTTCAGTCTTGTTTCACTGAACCGGTATAACCTACCATTCCAGCCCTGTCTATCTCATGAGATATAAAATCATTACCCAATGAATTGGAGGGAGATATAGGTCCCACCCATCTTATAATGAATCCTTTCTTATGTGTGCCACATAATCATAAAACATACATCATCGCATAACACATGTAACAAAAATGGGATTCTAGAAACATCATGACATCATAAATAAATTCATATAAGATAAAGGAATTCATAAAAATAATTCCATCACAACATGAACAAATCAATTTAATAATAGGGATAAAAACAGAACCCTTTATTATCTTAGATGGAAAATAATTTTGATAAAACACTTGAACTCCATTCTTGAGGAAAATATCCTTTCTTCTTCAAAAACATTTTACCTTTCATAACATGTCATACAAATTTAAAATAAAAGAAGTTGATTAAAAATAAACTTGAAAACTTGTAAAGGAAGATTCTTGGAAACAATGTTTTGAAAATCCATTCATGCCGTATAAGTTAAAAAAAACATTCTTCGTACTTTTGTCGGAAAAGTCAAAAAGTACCTCGTATGAAAAACGATAAAAGATTCCTTTCATATCTTTTACTAAAAACTAACCAAAGGGTAAAATAGGTTTTAAAAAATTGTATGTGGATGAAAATAATATTAAATTTTGATGAAACATGGATGTGGATGATAAAATACACCCCAGTAAATACTTACGAATAAACAATCTCGGATAAAAATGAGATTGTGATATTTCCCTTACCTTAGGTCCGATTTGCTTTGTTCGTGTCCGAAGCTCCTGTATAATGGTTTAAATAATGTTATTGACTTATTCCAGAATCATACATATTGATATGATATCATATATGGTCATATTATTAGCTTCTTGTTAGTAATATTTCATTGTTACTTGTTACTCGGGTCTTTATAACTTTTTGTTCTTATGTGTGTTTTGTTGAATAAATTCTTATTCTTATCTTTAGGTTATATATAATTCATTTCCAGAATGTTATTAGTGTAGTATATACCATATTCATTCATTCAATTCATTTATATAATCATTATGAAATGAAGATCATGTAGAACGAGTCGCATCACATCGTGGAGACGGTATTCCGTACGTACGCACGAGTGATGATATCATTCCTATGATCGTGGAATTGTATTGGAGTATATATATATTATTTCAGTATCAATATTACTTCATAATAATCATATATAGTTACTCATTACACCATTATACCCATCCTTGTAAGGTGATGGTGGAAAATAGATTACACCACGGCGTGGAGACGGTATTCCGTACGTACGCACGCGCGGTGATTTCATTTTTCCGTAGGATGGATAGAAGGTGAATTAGGGTTGTTTCATATTTATAATAACATATCAGTATTTAATTAATACTGATGTTATTACTTTATCATGAAACAACTATCGAAGAAGATGTTGAAGAAGAAAGAAATTGAAAAGATCGGTAATGGATATTACCTCTTCTTTGGAATGCCTCTTTGAATCCTCCACTTAAGGAACTAAGATTGGTATTTGGAGAAGACCAGGACCTCTAGGATTATTCTAGAGAAGTGGAGAGTAGAAAATGGCAGGGGTTGTCCGAGCTTGAGTGCTCAAATTGGTGTGAGGAGGAGGGGGAGGAGGTGTCCTTTTATAAGGGAGGAGAGGGGCACCTTAGGAATATCTCAAAATATTATTTTATATTAAAGTCAAAATCGGTTTATAATGGTTCCAAAGGGTCTTATTTCGAAGATAAAGTGGGGAAGGGTCGAAATCCTATCAACCAATAGGATTTAGACAAGTTTAGGGTATTATTTTAACCTTATCAATTAGATTTAACTCTAAGTTAAATAATTTAACTTTTACCATGTCTTTTTGTTTTCTTTCACTATATGGTTAATACACTTACTATAACATGCCAAAAGAACCCCAAATTGTTTATTATTAATATATATATCCTTATCTAAGTCATTTGGCCGAACATTATATTTTTAGGAATACAATAACAATTAATAATATAATATTTGATTTAAAAACAATTTTGTGTCAATTTTGACACTATTTGATATATGATTTTTGTGAAAGTCATAACAGAATTAAATGTTCTAACCAAGTTGATTAAATCAACATTAATATATCATAGTAACCTAGCAAATTAGTGGAATTCATAAAAAATCTCAAATTACATTTATTTCGGTGTTTATAACATCAATTATGTCAATATTTCATTAATAAGATAATTACTGCATCATCGTTGTGTCATAAATAAATTAAATTATTTTAGGTCTAAAAATTACAAATAAAATACCATCATGTAGGAAATCTTTTTATCTTTCTAATGAATATTTACAATCGAATTTATCTTATGTATAACCCCATATGAAAAATGATTTACTTATTAAACTTTGATTTTAACTATTTTAACCTTTCTTTAAATAAATTAATAATAAATGTCCTAATCTAATCCAAGTGGGCCTAAATGGTCATATTTTATTCCTAAGTTTGTTTTTGGTCGAATTACACTTGTCCAATAGAATTAGGACATGTGTTAGGGTAATAGTAATATCATATTTACCCTTAGTTACCCTATTTACTATTAACCGTGGTAAAAAAAGTAAAAAGTTACTATTCACCAAAAAATTATTTTCATCTCATTGAACCACATTTTAGTCCTTGATATTAACCGTGTCTCTCGGATTTTCGAAATTCCATTCACAGAAGCGGTAAAATTATGTTTTATGAAAAATTCAGTTTTTTTAACCTACCACTTAGTAGTTTCACTATTCATCAAAAATTGATGTTTTTCAGAACAATGCCAAAATTTCATCCCAAGCTATATTTCATATTCCGAATTCAAAAATTAAGTCTATTTTACCAAATTCATAACATAAAAGTTGCATTAATTAATTTTATAATTAAATCCCGCTGTTAAAACAAATAGCGTGTTTTTAAGAAATAATATCTATCAAAAGATTGACACTTGTTTATGTCTAGTTTAAATGTGAAATTACATCCAATGACCAACATTGTATTAAATTGTAAAAATATATTCTAAATATACTTTAAAACCACTCAAATTAATGATTTATCACTATTAATTATTTCGATTAAAAAAGTTGTTTTTAATTATAATTTAGTAATTTTCACTATTCATCAGAATATGAAAGTTATCCGAAAAGTACCAAAATTTCACCTTAGGCTAAATTCGATACTCCGAATCCAAGAATGAAGTTCATTTTGAAAAATAAGATTTACAGAATTTCAAAAATTGGTTATTACTATTTATAACGGCTAGTTTTAATAATATTTTAATAGCATATCGTTGTTTAGTGAAACTCGGTATTGCGTATTACACACGCTATCGAGGAAGGTCGCGATTGCGTGTAATGCAAGGCAAGACAAGGATGCGTGTTGTGCAAGCTCCTTTTGGTGTAGCGTACAACACAAGACATTAATAAAATTAAAAAGAATATTTTTTTATAAAATCTTGGGCTGTTACATTCTACTCCCCTTAAAATGAATTTCGCCCTCGAAATTCGTCGGGGTTATAAATGGTTTACTATTCGAAAGTTTCTTTAATAGAAACCCACATCGTAAAAAGGAATATCAAAACCAATCTTTAAAAACAAAAATATGAAACGTAATGGTTACCCAAATAAACTAATCATTGGGTTTCCACATAGGTGAAAATATGGATATGGAAGAGAAATCTAACCATCATGTTCTGATGGAGAGTGGTAGAGAACATGGCTATGGAAAATCCAGTAATCACAAAGCCATAAATTTGTGACGATCTAAGGTACCATCTGATTCATCAGATATAAGATCACTAGGACAACATTTTTGGTTTTCAAGATCGGTTCCCTAAAGTTGAAGAGTTTGAATTAGAATAAATACTTACTTTATTTTGGTACAATCTCACTGTTGTTCGTTCCTTGAACAATTTCTACTTCATCTCTTAAATAAATGAAGTTGAATTTGTTATCCGTGATGTGTTAGCAGATCATGTGATAGAATGACGGGTCATTCCATCTGTCTCAAAAGGTTAGCAAAATTTATATACATAAGTCGATCTATAGTGAGATTAATCATATATTGTTCCTAAAATGGACTTATACTTCATATATCATACTGCTTAATATAATAAAACTAGTTTCTACTAAACAGGGACTTCCTGTAGGCCAGTGGTAGGCGATAAAGGCCAGTCGCACTTCGGTTGTGGATTCGATTCCCACAGCCTTGTCTGACGCGATGGGCTGTCGCCCGTCGTGCAGGTTGTCCTTTTTCTAAAACTATATTACTATAACATCCCATCAATAATATCGAGAAAACATCTATCCTTAAACAATACTAACTTGTGTCCAACATAATCCATTCCAATCTTTAGGCTTATCCATAATACTGCAGTCCACTCTCATAACATAGTGAAAACGATTTCCAGAGATTTAATACCATCGTTGATCCCCATATATCATAAGATATATCTCGTTGGTCACATTCTAATCATTCAAAGGCCTTAATCATGTATTCCCTTGAATACCCATTGAACCTTATTGAAAACATGAATGCAGTTAAACGTTAACACTTTCCACATACCAAAATCCTCAAAATTCTATATACTCAAACCATGATATCACTTAGTCCTTATATCAATCATGAGCTCATGAATATAATCAAACACCCCATTATCTTATTATTCCTTCATTGTGCGCATATCATCTAAATTCTAAAAATATATGAATAACCTTTCATGGATAGTGGTACCATTAATCATACACTTTCATAACTCAAGGAAAGACAACAGTGTAACAATCCTTAGACGTCTCTTTATTCCATAGTACCATGAGATTTCTTATACAACATTACACATGATAAACATGTAATCATTCCACTACATTCTTAAACCATTGACCGAGCTTCAAAAATTCTTTCATCTCACATATCATTTGTAGTCTCTTCATCATCATCCACATAAATACTACTCATATGACCATACTGATTCTCTTCATGAGTCTTTCCCTTAGGGCATTGGTTTGCATAATGCCCGTACATTCCACATTTAAAGCATTTAACCATTGTTGATGTCGTAGCAATACCATTATCCTCATCCATGGTGTTAACTGAAACTTTTCCTTTGCACTTACTTGCTTTGTGTCCTTATTTTCCACACCCAAAGCATCTTCCAGTTCCTTTGAAACATTCTCCTTGATGCATCTTCCCACATGAATTACATAGGGGAAATTGAACTTTCTTTCCTCTATGATCATCATGAAACTACATCTTTCTCTTATTAGCCGAGTCAGGAAACTTACCAAATTTTACTTTATTGATCATATTATGAGATTGCTGATTCGGAATAATAATGATGTTTGGACTTCCAAATCCCATTTCATTATGAAGAATATCATTCCATTGTCCATCATATCCTCCATTATTGTGAATCATCTTGTTTCCAGCCATTTTCTAAAACCCAAAAAGAATAGTGTGAGAGGCAAAAATCATGCTAGGGAAAACAACATAATAAAGGGGGAGTACCTTCAATATCTAACATCTTAGGTTTAATTCTATGATCGTTACCATAGTTCTAGGACTATCCTATACGTATACGTATCCTTAGGGACATCCCTAGACATACCTTAGAAATATCTCTAGGGATCTCACTAACGTTTTCGCATCCTAGTTTACAAAGGTTGACTAAACCTTTCCTCTGATACCAACTGTAGAGACCCGAAGCTTGACGTACATGGAAATTACATTACATTTGCGGAATACTTAGTACATAACAAAAACACACACTAAAGGATCGTAATAGTTTAGTGTCTTTGGAAACTCGGAACGTAATCTTCTAATCGTGGTGAAAGTTCTTCAATATCTCCCATAAAGGTCATCCGTTTTTTTACCTAAAACCTTTCTTTATATCCTGGGGAAAAGAAAACATAAAAGGGGGAGCTCAAATGCTCAGCAAGGGCAATAAAGGAAATAAAAATCATATCATATCTTTATGAAAATCAAAACCTGCAAAAGAGATCATAAAATCGTAATAAATCATAGAAGTGAAAATGAGATCCCCATAATCATAACATGAAACTTGAAACTTTGTGGCATGCACACATAATCATGGAAAATCATTTCTTGTTAGTCATGACTCATGGCCAAGACTATCTTAGTGGACAAAGTCCCTTTCTGAATCGAGTAACCCTCGTTTCAGTCCTGTTTTACTGAACCGGTATAACCTACCATTACAGCCCTGTCTATCTCATGAGATATAAAATCATTACCCAATGCATTGGAGGGAGATATAGGTCCCACCCATCTTATAATGAATCCTTTCTTATGTGTGCCACATAATCATAAAACATACATCATCGCATAACACATGTAACAAAAATGGGATTCTAGAAACATCATGACATCATAAATCAATTCATATAAGATAAAGGAATTCATAAAAATAATTCCATCACAACATGAACAAATCAATTTAATAATAGGGATAAAAACAGAACCCTTTATTATCTTAGATGGAAAATAATTTTGATAAAACACTTGAACTCCATTCTTGAGGAAAATATCCTTTCTTCTTCAAAAACATTTTACCTTTCATAACATGTCATACAAATATAAAATAAAAGAAGTTGATTAAAAATAAACTTGAAAACTTGTAAAGGAAGATTCTTGGAAACAATGTTTTAAAAATCCATTCATGCCGTATAAGTTAAAAAAAACATTCTTCGTACTTTTGTCGGAAAAGTAAAAAAGTACCTCGTATGAAAAACGATAAAAGATTCCTTTCATATCTTTTACTAAAAACTAACCAAAGGGTAAAATAGGTTTTAAACAATTGTATGTGGATGAAAATAATATTAAATTTTGATGAAACATGGATTTGGATGATAAAATACACCCCAGTAAATACTTACGAATAAACAATCTCGGATAAAAATGAGATTGTGATATTTCCCTTACCTTAGGTCCGAATTGCTTTGTTCGTGTCCGAAGCTCCTGTATAATGGTTTAAATAATGTTATTGACTTATTCCAGAATCATACATATTGATATGATATCATATATGGTCATATTATTAGCTTCTTTTTAGTAATATTTCATTGTTACTTGTTACTCGGGTCTTTATAACTTTTTGTTCTTATGTGTGTTTTGTTGAATAAATTCTTATTCTTATCTTTAGGTTATATATAATTCATTTCCAGAATGTTATTAGTGTAGTATATACCATATTCATTCATTCAATTCATTTATATAATCATTATGAAATGAAGATCATGTAGAACGAGTCGCATCACATCGTGGAGACGGTATTCCGTACGTACGCACGAGTGATGATATCGTTCCTATGATCGTGGAATTGTATTGGAGTATATATATATTATTTCAGTATCAATATTACTTCATAATAATCATATATAGTTACTCATTACACCATTATACCCATCCTTGTAAGGTGATGGTGGAAAATAGATTACACCACGGCGTGGAGACGGTATTCCGTACGTACGCACGCGCGGTGATTTCATTTTTCCGTAGGATGGATAGAAGGTGAATTAGGGTTGTTTCATATTTATAATAACATATCAGTATGTAAGTAATACTGATGTTATTACTTTATCATGAAACAACTAAAGAAGAAGAAGTTGAAGAAGAAAGAAATTGAAAAGATCGGTAATGGATATTACCTCTTCTTTGGAATGCCTCTTTGAATCCTCCACTTAAGGAACTAAGATTGGTCTTTGGAGAAGACCAGGACCTCTAGGATTATTCTAGAGAAGTGTAGAGGAGAAAATGGCAGGGGTTGTCCGAGCTTGAGTGCTCAAATTGGTGTGAGGAGGAGGGGGAGGAGGTGTCCTTTTATAAGGGAGGAGAGGGGCACCTTAGGAATATCTCAAAATATTATTTTATATTAAAGTCAAAATCGGTTTATAATGGTTCCAAAGGTTCTTATTTCGAAGATAAAGTGGGGAAGGGTCGAAATCCTATCAACCAATAGGATTTAGACAAGTTTAGGGTATTATTTTAACCTTATCAATTAGATTTAACTCTAAGTTAAATAATTTAACTTTTACCATGTCTTTTTGTTTTCTTTCACTATATGGTTAATACACTTACTATAACATGCCAAACGAACCCCAAATTGTTTATTATTAATATATATATCCTTATCTAAGTCATTTTGCCGAACCTTAGATTTTTAGGAATACAATAACAATTAATAATATAATATTTGATTTAAAAACTATTTTTTGTCAATTTTGACACTATTTGATATATGATTTTTGTGAAAGTCATAACAGAATTAAATGTTCGAACCAATTTTATTAAATCAACATTAATATATCATAGTAACCTATAAAATTAGTGGAATTCATAAAAAATCTCAAATTACATTTATTTTGGTGTTTATAACATCAATTATGTCAATATTTCATTAATAAGATAATTACTGCATCATCATTGTGTCATAAATAAATTAAATTATTTTAGGTCTAAAAATTACAAATAAACTACCATCATGTAGGAAATCATTTTATCTTTCTAATGAATATTTACAATCTAATTTATCTTATGTATAACCCCATATGAAAAATGATTTACTTATTAAACTTTGATTTTAACTATTTTAACCTTTCTTTAAATAAATTAATAATAAATGTCCTAATCTAATCCAAGTGGGCCTAAATGGTCATATTTTATTCCTAAGTTTGTTTTTGGTCGAATTACACTTGTCCAATAGAATTAGGACATGTGTTAGGGTAATAGTAATATCATATTTACCCTTAGTTACCCTATTTACTATTAACCGTGGTAAAAAAAGTAAAAAGTTACTATTCACCAAAAAATTATTTGCATCTCATTGAACCACATTTTAGTCCTTGATATTAACCGTGTCTCTCGGATTTTCGAAATTCCATTCACAGAAGCGGTAAAATTATGTTTTATGAAAAATTCAGTTTTTTTAACCTACCACTTAGTAGTTTCACTATTCATCAAAAATTGATGTTTTTCAGAACAATGCCAAAATTTCATCCCAAGCTATATTTCATATTCCGAATTCAAAAATGAAGTCTATTTTACCAAATTCATAACATAAAAGTTGCATTAATTAATTTTATAATTAAATCCCGCTGTTAAAACAAATAGCGTGTTTTTAAGAAACAATATCTATCAAAAGATTGACACTTGTTTATGTCTAGTTTAAATGTGAAATTACATCCAATGATCAACATTGTATTAAATTGTAAAAATATATTCTAAATATACTTTAAAACCACTCAAATTAATGATTTATCACTATTAATTATTTCGATTAAAAAAGTTGTTTTTAATTATAATTTATTAATTTTCACTATTCATCAGAATATGAAAGTTATCCGAAAAGTACAAAAATTTCACCTTAGGCTAAATTCGATACTCCGAATCCAAGAATGAAGTTCATTTTGAAAAATAAGATTTACAGAATTTCAAAAATTGGTTATTACTATTCATAACGGCTAGTTTTAATAATATTTTAATAGCATATCGTTGTTTAGTGAAACTCGGTATTGCGTATTACACACGCTATCGAGGAAGGTCGCGATTGCGTGTAATGCAAGGCAATACAAGGATGCGTGTTGTGCAAGCTCCTTTTGGTGTAGCGTACAACACAAGACATTAATAAAATTAAAAAGAATATTTTTTTATAAAATCGTGGGCTGTTACATTCTACCTAGGATATTTTTCTAATTTTGGATTAAATAATGAATTTTATTTTATAAAATAAAATTAATAATTGTTTCAAAATTATTATTTTAAATATATTCTCTCTTAAAAGGCCATACAATTAACTTTATAAAAATGTAGGATTTTATGTATGAAATAGAGTTTGTTCTTATCTTATGCATATCAAAATTAAAGGTTAAATATCAAAATTATTTTATTGAATATTAAACATATATTTTTCATTAAAATAATTCACTAATTGTAATTAGTTATATCTTTTATGTTAAAACACCATTGGATGAATAAAGAATTGTAATATTTCTTTTTTATATCCAATTGGATTTTTTTTCATTTCTCATTAATTATTAAACAATGAATTCAATATATATTGGTGTAAACAATAATTTTTATGTGTTTTTTTATTTCTAGTCATAAAATCTAATTTAATGTATACTTTATATCATATTATTTAAAATAATAATATTTTAATAATACATTGATTTTTGGTTAAACTCGGTCTTGCGTGTAATGCAAGCTATCGAGGAAGGTCTCTCTTGCATGTAATGCAAGATAACTAGGTGTTTTTAGCATATATAGAATCTATTTAAAATATAAAATATATTATAATGTATCTAGATATTATATTCCCTAATGTTATTGGTGTCGCGTTTGACACATGCTATCAAATACAGGGTTCTAAGTTTATAATTTAAGGGTGTTACAATCTACCAACCTTAATTAAATTGAGTCTGAATAATATAAACTTAATATTAGTAATCCAGGGGTTAAAAATAAACTATTGATAAAATACCAAATAGAAAATAGGTTAAAAAACACATATCCTTAATAAGAGATAAAGGAAAGTACAATGGCCATATATCATGGTTCCCTAGTAGGAGGAAAAAGGTGGTAAATAGAAACATGGATACAAAAGAAAATTATTACAATCAAGTTATAATAGAGATTTCTACACAACATGTTCAGCTGCATTTTTAAGACCACAAAACCGTAATCCATATGTGTGAATAAAGGCCCTTGATATCAAGAAAAATAAAGATAAGATGACACCATTTTTATTTCAAAGCCATTTTTTCAATAGTTAAATAATTCATTCATTTTATAAGAATATAAGTAAATATATGTTTATATAAACATAATATTATCCTTTTATTAAACCTTAAAATATTTCTAATTCATCATTTATCACAAGATAGATCATATTGTGAAATAATATATTAATATACCTAATCTAATATAATGAATAATCATTTCATAAATTTTTAACCCTTCCAACTGATTATGATCTAATTATTTGTCAAAGAGAGCCAATTAATTTCAAAAATTAACTTATCATTAGCCTGTAATCATCATTTTTAATCTCTAAATTTTTACAATCCAATCATTTGAGTAACTTGATCTTGTATCCTCATGAAATATAGTAATATGTTGAATCCTCTTTGGAATCATTCATTCTTCCTTATTTTATAAGAAATACTCATGTTACTAGATGTATTCCTTAAATACAAATGTTTTGTAAACTCCATAAATTATAGAATAGAACACTTTAAAAAATTAATCAATCAATTCTAATATAGTTTTCACTTGCCCAAATAAATAATTTCTTCATCATTATATTAACGTAAGAAATATATTAAGGGTTATCATTCCCTTAATTATGTGTTTTAAGAATGATTAATATAATAAAAAATAGCATTACTATGCACCAATTAACATATAATTCTAAAATCATTAAAGAAAATGTTATGTAATAAAATCAAATCATATTTCATAATTCATAAGATGATAAAATTTTAAGAAATATAATTTTAAAAACCTAATTCATAGATCCAAATACAGAAGTGCATTAATCATTCAACTTTGGTTGTGTCCATAAAATATGATGGGAACATCATAAGATAATAACTTCTACAACACAATTCATAGAACCAAATTAAAAATTACTTTAATCATTCCCCTTTGATAATTCCAATAACATATTCCTGACCATGATCCCTAATATTATTTAAAGGAATGTTCTTTGGATGCTTGGGGAATTATTTTGCATAGTACCCTATCTTCTTGTAGTTGTAACACAAAATATAAGCATTTTCCTACTTCCCATTTAATTATTATTGTCAGTGATACTTTTCTCTTCACATATAATAATATCCATATCATTTAAAGCATTTACAAAGGTGATTATTTCTAATGTTATCACAATTTGAAAAATCCTTCTTTCCCTTCCCTTTATTTGAATAACACCATTTTTCAGGGTGTTTATAAGACATCTTCTTCTCTTGGTTTCCATTTAATACATAAGATCAAGATAATTCCTCTTCTATTTTAATGGAACATAAAATATCACTTAACAGGAAAAAAAATCATGAGAAACAATTTCCCATCAAGTATTTTTCTTAAAAACATCAAATAATTAGTCAATATTTCACTATGTGTTGCATATATAATCCTTATCATACCTTTATATCCATGTATAGGTACCTTCATAACCTACAACCTCTTTTCTTAATTTTTATTTAAGCTATGAAAATTTATCTTCATCTCAATTTTCTGATAATAATGAAATTATTTATCTAATAATATACCCATTAATTCTATATATTCCCTAAGTTTATTTCTTCTTAATCCCTAGTATTCTCAATCAATGAATATCATTGACCAGCATCACCTTGGAGAAAATATACTGTAGGTGTAACATTTTTCTTTTTCACTAAATTCTTAGGTTATAAATATGTTCTCCAGATACTTACTCCATTTCTATGCTACAATTGGATTAGTAGTCCAACCAAATGATCGGGGATTTTTAGCCATAATGCAATCCAGTATAAGGGATTCCCTATACAAAATAGATTTCTCCATTCAGTCATGGTTATTCATCATAACCTGACTAATATTCCCTAATATATCCATAAATTTATATGTTCTAATATTAGATAAATTGAATTACTCAGTAGGGAAATCTCTATATTATACACGAGTGTTGACACACTTTTTCCTTCCAGGATCCATTTCTATATAATAACATATTCTAGATTAGATAATAAAATTTTAAACATAATAATACTCTAAACATGTTATAAAAGATAACATAAATTTATGCATCATAATTCCTTAAATCTGAAACATTGGTTACTTTAAATAAAAATTTAATTTTAAATATTTCATAATGGTAGGTAAATAAATTTTAAACTATCCTAATTGTATCCCTAGAGCGTTTCATACCATATGCATAGTAAGACCCATTGTTGGTTATTAGGATTCTCTATGTCAAACCCAAACCACCATGTCAAAGCTATTACTCCAAGGTATATCTATTCTAGAACGACATCCACTTGTTTATCTTGATAGGGATGTATTTCATGGAATTCCCTCATAATATATACCTTACACTAAATTTTAGGATGTAATTTTATACTCATTCTCACAATCTATCTTTTTCATGTTCTCAAGAATCTATGTTTTATAATTCTAATAGACAAGGATACTAGTAAACTTAATTTGATAGCAACTATAACTCCCTAACCCTAAAATTCTAGATTTGGTGCTTTATTTTATTAAATAGGCCTTATTAAAGGTAATAAATTTCCAAATGATTGATTAGTTTTGATATCTTGGACAGAAAAATTATATACATGATACGATTAATAAATTGGAAAAAAACAAAATAAGTCACAAAATAAACTAAATTAAAATGAATCCTTGATATCTTATTCAATATTATCTTATTTATAACCTGTGGAATGAAACATTTAATGGTGGTCTCAAATTCTCAGTAAGGGTAAATGAAAAAGAATTAATAATGAATCAATATATAAGAGAAGGTAAATAACAAAGCCCAATTTCTACTTACATAACTACACAATGTATAATAATAATATAGACTGTATGAAACTCAAACACATGACATAAATCAATAAACTGAGACTGAATTTCATCCATATATATGTCCATACAAAATCTTATGGAAAAATAATAACTGAAGCTATGGATATATATTACCATAGATTTTCCAACTCAAAATCTCATGGATGAATAATTACTGAATCTAAATGGGAGGAATTATTAATTATTCGACATAATATATGAGGAACATGAAAACCGGTTACCATTAAGACCTTTCACTAGATGGATTAATGTTACAGATAGAAACCTATTCAATTTGACAAACAAATTTGTCACCTGAGAACCTGTCGATGCATCAGGGAGCTATATAATGTACTACATCCACCCATAATTTATAATCTAAAACTTTCCTCATGTTGATTAATAGAACTAAAATTTTTTCTATATCATGTAACTGTATTGAATGTGAAATATGAATTTTATCAACAATTCTCCAATTATTCAAATAATTCTAATTGTAAACACCATTTGAAAACTGGTTAACTGTTTTTGAAATACTAATATCCATGTTATGAGAATATGGATGTTCTATTAAATATCCAATGAATAATTATTACAGTAATGTGACTGTTTCAAAATTAAAATTAACAATCCCCAATAGAAGTGATATTTTAATGATAATCATTAAGAACATTCTTGAGGCAAATAATCTTCAAACATACTAAAATGTCACATTCCATTTTGAGACATTTAAATCATCATTCAGAGAAAGGTATAGCATTAAATTTAACTTATAATTTCATGATATTAAATTTATTCATGATGTGACATGAAAACATTAGTATATACAAATAAAAGTAAATTGGCGCATATTAAGAATTAAGTCTCAATGAAATATAAATTAAGATGAAATTCCAAAACATTATCGTTCCTTTTTTGCTGTGTGATTTTTAGCCTCTTGTATTTTCATGACCTTAACCCCAAGGCCCATGATGTGACTACCCCAAGCCTTCCATCCATACTCCAGGGCTAGGAAACTATCACTGATGGCGTATTCCCTAAAACTGGGAAGGCATTTCTTTTATAACCTGTAACAAACACAACCAAGAACACCGCAAGATACATACTCAAGTAAACAGAATAGTAAACAGAGTGAGTATAGTAAGTAAAAAAGGGTCCATAATACAATCCCAATTATAAAGTACAAGGGAAACTGGAATGTACAAGACAACTGAAAGTACAAGTAACTGGAACAACTCCTCTTATCACCCACCAAGAATCCTACCTGAAGTGTAGGTATAGCTCATGATCGGTCGTCTCTACGGTATTCCTCGTATAGGTCCACCTCCGAGCTACCTCTAGTCCTAGCACCCTTGTCCTTAGTCAGCGTTGTCCATCGTACGGATCCAACATAACAAGGTGCATGCATAGCCCGTGTAGGGTGAGTATAATGAAACTCTATAGGGACACCAAGGCCCTAAAGGTCTCAGAAAATCCACCAAGAATATACGAAAAAGTATGAAATCAATAGATAACCCTACATAGGTATGTGACCATACATATACATATGATATTAAATAATCCACCCCAATCACGAGGAAACATAGAGGTACTAACTCAAGTCAAGCCATGTATATCTTTAGGTACAGTAGTAGAGATGATTAGATGTAACAACCAAATCATCTTACTCCATTAAGAGGCTCTCCTGCTAGCCTACACAAAATCTCTAGAATCTGACCTACATAGGATCACCGGATATGACCTGCACATGATCACTAAGTGCTGACCCACATAGGATCACTAGGAGCCGACCATTAGAGGATCACTGGATCCGACACACACAAGATTTCTAGGAGTTTAACCACATGTGATTGCTGGAGCTGACCCACACATGATTTCTCAGAGCTGACAAACAACGGATCGCTAGGAGCTTACTCACACAGGATATCTATGTGCTTACCCACATAATATTTCTAGAGATAACTCACATAGGATCGCTAAGATATGAACAATATAGGATAGCTGGAGCTGAACCAAATAGGATTTCTAGGAGCTAACCCACACTGGATCACTAGGAGAGCACTCTTCTCATCAAAACCAGCTACTGGGTTTCATCACTAGGCTTTCTCATCTCTGGGAGAGTCCACTCCCCATGCCCCTGGTCGCTTATCCAACTACCACGATATCCAACGAAGAAGTTTCCCAGAATACTGCCACATCATAGGGGTCTCAACGCAATAGACGATGCGTCAATCGGACACTCGGTCTGTAAGCTATTAGCCTATTAGTCCTGTGGACCCAGTTGGATTCATGCATGATCAAACCCAACTATTTTTCCAAAGTTAACCAAACCTGCAGGGGGGTATACTAAAAGTGACTGTCTCGCTCCATGATTTCCAGCGCCATTGACAGTTCGTCAAATGGACGTTCGATACCAAAGTTATGACCCAAGTAACATATATGTTCATATCAGGTCCGGGTCTTGTTCGACCCGGTCGGACCTGCCCGACCCGGCCATGGTTGACCTAGTTTAGGAGACATGTCCCATGGTGTGGCCCCTCCCAGTGGGTGGTCCGGTAGGCCGCGAGGGCCGCGAGGGCCGTGAGGGGCCGTGGGGGTGACACGAGGGCGCATGGCATCTCGACTCGGCCTAGGGCGGCTCAGCTAGGAGGGTGGAGGCAACAGGGTGGCATGGTCAGTGCGGTTTGTCCGAATGGGCAATGGCGGCTCGGGCGGCTGCTCGGCCTAGACGGTGGTGGTGGCTCGGGCGGCTACTCGGCCCGGACGACGGTGGCGACACGGCCCAGATGGCGGCGACGGATCTGCCTAGACGGCGGTGGCAGTTCGGCCCAGACGACAGAGGTGGCTCGGGTGGCGGGTCAGGCGGTGGCTCATCCTATAAGGAAAAAAAGGCTTGGCCCAGATGGTGGTGGTGGATTGGGCAGTGGCTTTGGTTGTGGATCAGCCCAGACAATGACAGTGGCACAGGCGGCAGTGCGACCATGGATGGTGAGGCTGTAGTGCAGTGAGGTCACGACTGCAGTGGTCATTGCATTGTCACCTTCATCGCAGTTGACAGTGGTGTTGGCCTCCATTCTCGTTCCCCACATGTTGGTAGTCGTTCATCCATTGTAATCAATGAAATAAAAAAGAATGGTTGAGGAGTCAGGACATTTTTGTCTTGCCTGCACCATCCGCGTTAGAGAGGTAGTAAGTAGCTCAACAAAATTAGGAGTCAAGAACAAAAAACATCCTTAATGTAATACTATTCATGGATCAAATCATTTTTTTTGATCCACATTCACCATGATTTCCAAGAATGATGAAATTAAATAGGAGAATTCAAGAATTTAATAATAACCTACTACCTAGGATTGTTCGTTGACATTGGCACGAGAAGGAATTAGAGACGTAGATTCGTCATAGATGAATATGTCCGACGTTGGAGGAAGTCGAAGATATCATCCTTCGTCTCTGCCACCACATGCCTCCAATCCCGGGCTCATTCGTTGGTTCTTCTCAATCGAAGTCATTATTATTTATCAAGAGCGTTCTTCATTGGAGGATGTGATTCTCCACAAGTCTCTAAAGAGTTCTCTCCTTCTCCTTTTCCCACCAAAAGAAAGAGGTGAAAATATAATTTAACTTAAGAAGAAATTATGTTGGCACACACACACACAAACATGTTGGAAAAAGTAAACTAATGCATTGGCCCAATTAATGTGGAGGAAGCTCAAGAGGCTCCTCCATATTAAAGAGGGAGTTGGGAGGTTTCTCCTCAATTAAGAGGGGTCAGGTGGTCCCCGACTCATGGAATTTAAAATTGGGGGTGTATGCTTGGGTGGTCCCCACCACCATAACCCACACATGGGATGTTTCAGGAATAAAAATAAAATGTTTAATATTTTTCTTTTTATTTTCCCATGAAAAGCCCAAAATCTATCATTCACCCTCGACCTACTGCGGTCGAGGTGAAGGTCTCTGAAAACGAATACTGGCGCTGCAAGTTCAACTGTGCCCTTGGATTTCAATTACATGCACCGGTTTAAAAGATAGAAAACCCACTCGCCCGTTTCCTGAACGTCTCCAAAAAAAGTTCAAAAATCATTCCGGGCACACTAGGCCTCCAAATCATGCACCATCAATTTTCGTGGGCTTGTAAAATTAAGATATAAAAAAATAATTACATGGACATTCTAGGTCATTAAATTCTCCCCAAATTCGGGCTCTATGTCCCCATAATCAGTATCTCAAACTCGGTAAACAAGTGGGGGAACTGGGCATGCATCTGATCCTACTGATCCCATGTCCTCTCTTGGAGGTTCCCATGCTACTAGTGAAAACACATAAAAGGTATCGACTATCCTTGAATAACTTTCCCTTGTTGATCATCAATCTCTACTGAAACTTCTGTAAAAGTCACCCCATCTTCGATGTCCAACTCTTAGTGGACAATGATGTGGGAAGGGTTGTGCACCTATCTCATCAGATAGGATACGTGGAGGATTTCATGCACCTGGGGAAACTGAGGTGGAAGAGATAAGTAGTATGCCACCTCACCAACTCTGTTGAGGACCTGAAAAGGTCTGATGAATCTCATATATAACTTGCTTCCTAGTCCTAATCTCTACAAACCTCTAGGAGATGATACCCATACAAAGACTTGGTTGCCCTCCTTGAACTCCAGAGGTCTCTGTCTCCTATAAGGATACATATTTTTCCTACTCTGTGTAGTCTTCATCTGCTACTGGATAATCTGCACCTTCTCTGTGGTAGCTCGTACTATCTCTGGTCCCACTAGTGTTGACTCCCCTGGGTCTGTCCAGCACAAAGGTGATCTACCTAGTCACCCATAGAATGCCTCAAAAGGTGTCATCCTAATGGTGAAGTGATATATGTTGTTGTATGAAAACTCCACCAATGGAAAGTGATCCTCCCAGATGTGACCGAAGTGAAGGATGCATGCACGTAGCATGTGCTCGAGGTTTAAAATGGTCTGCTCAGTCTGGCCATCCATATGAGGATGAAAGACAGTGCTCAAAGGAAGCTACATCTTGAAAGCCTCTTGTAAACCCTTCTATAGCTAGGGTGTATATCATGCATCTCTATTGGAGACAATGGTCGAGGGTAATCCATGTATCCACACAATCTCTTGCACTTAGAGGCATCCCAAGCTCTCTACTGAACTCTGCTCTATGATTTGTAGTTAGTGGGATGACTTGGTGTGTCGGTCGACAATCACCCAAATCGAGTTATGACCCCAGGATGTATGTGGGGGTCCCATCACAAACATCATGAATATCCCATCCCAATTCCACTTTGGGGCCTCTAAAGGCTTATCGAAGACTACTGGTACCTGATGATCCGCTTTCACATGCTAACAAGTGAGTCATCATGAGAAAAAAATCTTCTACTGATTTATTTATTTTTGGCCACTAGTGCTGTCATCAGAGATCCTAGTACATATTCACCACTCTTGGATGTACCGCTAGTGGGGATGTGTGTAACTCCCTCATCACTTCCTCTTGGAGTGACACTGGTACTATGGTACGTCCTTTGAAGAGGATGGTGTGCTCCCCACCTTCAAAAAGTCCATCAGGTGCCCGCCCTATGGATATCTAATCACATCGAGCATCACAGTCAGTGTCCCCACCCTATTCACTACTAGAAAAGCAGGTATTTGCGACGGGCTATTTGCGACGGGATCCCGTCGCAAATAGCCCGTTGCTGAAAACGCCGTCGCAACTACACTTATTTGCGATGGGCCCGTCACTAAAGCCGTTATTTGCGACGGGCATTCTCCCCGTCGCAAATAGTATTCCGTATTTTTGTAAAAAACTTTTGAAACAGTTTTTGCGACGGGACCCGTCGCAAATACCTTTTGCGACGGGACCCGTCACAAATAGCTTTTGCGACGGTTCCGTCGCAAAAACTCTTTTTTATGAAAATAAAAAAAATTAATAATATTTGCGACGGGAGTCGGGACCCGTCGCAAATAATTTTTTAAAAAAATAATAAAAAACTATTAATAATACTAGTATTTGCGACGGGCATAGTATCCCGTCGCAAATACAATAAAAAAAATAAAAAAAATAAATTATTAATAAATTATTTTAATTAATATAATAATAGAATTATAATTTACAAATGAAAATAATAAATTATTTTAATTACTATAATAATAGTAGAATTATAATTCAAAAATAAAAATAATAGAATATTAATAAATAATTTAATTAATATAGTAATATTACAATTATAATTCATAAATAAAAAAAATATTAATAAGTTATTTTAATTAATATAAAAATAATAGAATTATTTTACATTCAAATATTAAAATAATTCAAGTATTACAAAAGAAATAATTAAATAATAATATTATAAATTTTTAATATATATATAAAATTTTAATATATAAATAAAATTTTAATATATATATAAAATTTAATATTATAAAATATAAATAATATTATTATTCATATTAATATTGTTATTTAAAAATATAATATTATTAATATTTTATAATGAGACAGAAACTACGAATAGAAAAAAAAAATCTTTTGATTCACAAATTTTATAACAGAAATACAAACTCTAATCTGTAGGAGGGGGGGGGAGGGGGGGAGGGGGGGAGGTGGGGGATCTGCAGATGGTGGTGGAGGAAACTCCATCCCTAAAGCATGAGTGAGTCGGCGCATGTACTCCATCTGATCCTGATGCTGCTGCTGCCACCGACTCGTCTGCTCCTCGTACAGCTGCTGCTGGCGTCGACGCTCCTCCTCATGCTGCTGACGCATCTGCTCCTGCTCCTGTCGGAGACTCTCTATCTGTGCAGTCTGAGATCGCAACTGATCCTCATACTGTGTAGAAGAATATGCACGAGCTCCTCTCGAGCTGGACGCCGACATCGCAGCACTGCCATAATAATTTCCGGGAGTCAGTCGAGAGCCGATACCAACTACCCGGCCCTTGTCGAAGGCATACTGGGTGGCCTGCATCCATGCCGCCTCATCAAACTGACGGGCAGTGGTCTGATCTGATGACTCGGCCTGACTCTCAGGCCGGGCCTGTGCCGCTGCGGCCTCATATGACTCCTATAGTTGCAATTTAAAATTAAAATTGTGAATATATTATATGCAGTTAATTTTTATAGTTGAAAACAAATAATACTGACCACGATGTGATGCTGACGATCACCTATGAGCTCCCCAGTAGCAGGATCACTATACATCCTCCGATATACGTCGTACTCTGTAATATCGGGGTGCTCGACAGCCTATAAGAATAAAAAATAAACTGTTAATATAGTTATATAAAATATTTATAAATAATGTACGTACCAGATGTTGTCTATGAGTACTGAAAGAACGACTCCCAGCTCGATGAGTCACCTCCTGCCTCCCCCGATTCTGCCTCCCCACCGATGATCTCCTCTGAAAGGCACCACTCAACCAGTGCGCACATAATCCATCCCATACATGGGATGAAATATACTCTGGTCGGTGTGCTCTACATGACTCATCAAACTCTGACACTCTTGTTTTCTTCATCGCAGCTTTTCTTAAATTGTGCAAAAACTGACGAAGGCGATCACGCATGGCCACCTCCCATGCCTCGTGGATGGCGTCACGCATGGTATCCTCGATCGGATACCATAAAACCTACAAATAAATCAAAATATCAAGTTAGAAATGAGATAATTTTCAAAATAAAAATTATTTATTTACGTACGTACCAACCAATGGCCGAACATGGCCTGCTGCACATCAATGGGAATCTGCTCCCATGTGGTCCACGGCTGAGAGAAATAGTTGCGCAAAATAGCGCTGCCCTGTCCGACTGCTATATGCGAAAAACTGAAAAAATAAAAAAAATTTATTATGTGAATGGATTAATGAAATCTTAGTCAAATTCACAGGTTATTACACAGGTTATCACACCTCCGGGTGCGCGGATCAAACCCAAGACGTGGACGTCGCTCAGGGACGGGGTCAGGAATCATCAATCGTGCAAGACCGCGCCCCCTCCGCGTACTCCCTGGAGCGCCTGCAGGCTGAGGGTCATCTGCCAGCAACTCATCCGCATCGAAAGGCAGGTCAGCATCCACCAACGCACGAAATGTGGCCTCGTCCATCTGAAACAGAAAATGTTAATTTTAGTAAATAATTGATAATTACTATTATATATACATATATACATATTATGATTGTATATAAATACCATGTAATTCTATAAGTGTTCATCTTCATCATCATCTTCATATATGTCAATGTCATCTTCATATTCCTCCTCAACATCATCGATATCCATTCGAGTTGCAGTTGCTTCATCTCTTACCATTTCAAATTCATGTGTGACATCATTAACATCATCGTCATCACCGACTCTTAAATGTGAGGTGTCGTCATCGATACTCATATCTCTTTGTAAAAAAGATTGATTTTGAGTACTCTCTTGAAAAACTTCAATTCTTTGCACATCAGTGAAAGCACATTCTCTTTGACTAAACTGATTGTCTCGAATTTTGATTTTTATTACACTCCACCAATCAGTCAAGTCTCTTGATGTTGCACAGTACTTTGCATAATAAACTTGATATTCCTGTTGAGCCAATAAGAATGGTTCATTTACTGCGAGAACACTTTTACATTTAATATCGATGATTCCATGAGTCGGATGAACACGCACGCCTCTTTCTGTATCCAACCACCGACATTTGAACATGGTTATGTAATGTTGTACAAGATAACAGAGTTCAATGATTTCATCAAGTATGCCATAAAAGTCAACTTCATTTTCTCGATGATGAGATCCTCTCAAGCTAACTCCACTGTTCATTGTTTTTTTTGATTCCCCATATGCATGTGTGTGGAATCGAAATCCATTCACCACATATGCATTATAAGTTTTAACAAGTTTGGAAGGTGGGTTACTCAATACACACAGCCGTTTGTCAATTTTACCAGCATGTCGAGACACCTGAAGATTTGTGAAATAATTATCAATATAGTAAACTATACATTGAATGAGTTGCTAAATGATAAAGAATTTATGTTACCGGTTTTTGAAACCACTGAGAGAAATTTTTCAGTCGACGTTCTTCGAGAGAAGCTGCTGTAATTTGTGGAATTTGTTTCTTGATATGATTATCATACAACCTATAAAACCAAAGTTATTTACTGTAACATAAATGATAGAATAAGTTATATAAACACTTACAGTACAACTGATGTCATCTCTTCACAGTTGAGCAGAACATACGTATGGGCTCTATGATGTTCATCATCTGAAAGCCAGCGTTCAGAAACTCCACCAAAACCAAGCTCTGACTGGTTGAAAACAGATAATTGATTGTCGATTTCATCAATATTCCTCTCATTCCGTCCCATTCGGTTGTGTTTTGAAGGATACTCAGATTCAAAATAATGGGAGCAGAAAAAAGATATTTCCTCTTGCAAATAAGCTTCTGCAATAGATCCTTCAACAGATGCTTTGTTGCGTACTTTTCTTTTCAATTTTTGCATGCATCTTTCAAATGGGTACATCCATCGAAATTGTACCGGACCTCCACATTTGGCTTCATATGGCAAATGTAACATCAAATGTTCCATTGAGTCGAAGAAAGACGGCGGAAATATTTTTTCCAGTTTACATATAATTACAACAACATCTTTTTCAAGTTTTCCTAGAGCATCATAATCTGCCGTAGCCGCACAAATTTCCCAAAAAAAATGAGACATGTGTGTTATGGAATCCCAAATCACAGAATTCAACAGACGTCTTAATCCAATGGGTAGAAGTCTCTCCATTATAACATGACAATCATGACTTTTTAATCCAGTAATATGACCATTCTTTACACATCTACCCAAATTGGAAGCACAACCATCTGGAAGTCTCAAATCTGCAATCCACTGACAAAATAATAAACGGTTTTCTTTAGACAGTGTATAAGCTGCTTTTGGTTTTAGTAACCTTTCTGTTCTGACATTCTCAAATAGTTCCAATTCTGGACGCCTGCAAATTTGGGCAAGATCTAAACGTGCATTTACATTGTCTTTGCTCTTTCCTGACGTATCCAAAACTGTATGAAACAAATTATCAAAACAGTTCTTCTCAATATGCATGACATCTAACATGTGTCGGACCAACAAATCAGACCAATATGGAAAATCCCAAAATATGCTACGTTTAATCCAATTGTGTTCTTTCCCAAAACCAGAAATTTTCTGTTGGTTTATTGTGGGACCAAAAGTGATGGGAGGTAATGAAAATACAACCGATTTTAACTCCGAACCTGATAGCATTTTTGGAGGTCCATCCCTTTCAGCTGTTCCTTTTCTGAAATGAGATCTGTTTCTGCGAAAAGGATGATCAGCTGGAAGAAATCTGCGATGACAGTCAAAATAACAAGGTTTCTTTCCATGAATGAGAATAAATGCTTTTTTCTCTCCCATACATTAAGGACATGATTTTTGACCATGTGTACTCCAGCCAGATAACATCCCATAAGCCGGGAATTCACTTATTGTCCACATCAATGCTGCTCTCAGTATGAAATTCTGTTTCGTTGCAACATCATATGTACTGACACCAGTACTCCACAATAAATTTAATTCATCAATCAATGGATTCAAATAAACATCAATATTTTTCTTCGGATGTCCTGGAATTAGTAAAGTCAAAAAGATATATGGCTCCTTCATCAACATCCATGGAGGTAAATTATACGGAGTTAAAAAAACAGGCCAACATGAATATTGACTACCATAAGATCCAAACGGACAGAAACCATCAGTGGAAAGGCCCAGTCGAACATTTCTAGCTTCTAAAGCAAATGATGGATGCACTCTATCAAAATGTTTCCATGAATCACCATCGGCTGGATGATTCAAGCTTTTATCGGTTGAACTATTCTCTTTATGCCATGACATCATTGTCGCTGTATTCTTAGACATGAATAAACGCTGAAGTCTGGATGTAAGCGGAAAATATCTCAACTGTTTTATAGGAATCAAACCAGACTTCCCGTGTTGTCCTTCTTTATATCTCAGTTGCCCACATGTGGGACAACTATCCAACGACTCATTTTCCCCTGAATATAAAATGCAGTCATTTGAACATGCATGAATCTTCTGACAAGTAAGTCCCAAATTTCGAACCAACCTCTTACTTTCATAGTAATTTGCAGGTAAAACATTTCCTTCGGGTAACAGTGTTTTCAGCAAAGAAAATATCTGGTCAAAACAGGTGTTTGACATTCCGTTATCTGATTTGATAGCCATAAATTTTGCAACTGCTTCTAATTTTCTCATCTTGCAGCCAGGATATAATGCATCCTCAGCAGACTTCAACAACTCATAAAATTCAGACGGTCCCAACTCAGGATTTGAAGCTATATCAGCCGGAGTTTCTGTATGTTGAACAGATGAACCTGCAACATCATGTACTAAATCTTGAAACTAGGATGGATCTAGAATCAAGTTGGTATCACCTGCTCTGGAACTGCGTTCACCGTGTTGATACCAAAAAACATAATCTGCTTGAAAACCAAAACGCAAGAGATGTTCCCCCACTTTGTCAAACGTGTCAAACGTTCTCAATGCACATTTTCTACAAGGGCATTTTATCTTTCCTTCTGAAACAAATTCTGGATTTGATGCCACAAATGATAAAAAACTCTCCACACCCTCTATATATACTGGATTTAAACCAGAACCATTTGGATTTCTATGTTGATTTATCCATATGCGGTCATCTAATAATGACTATTGACGACTTCGTTGTTCCATATTTTTCTATAAAATATAAAAGCATTACTCGTTTTGAATAATTTGTTAGAAAAAACACAAGCAAGGATTGAATATATTGAGAATAAAGCAAAACCTGTTACAAATATTGATAATTTTAATATTATATTGATTTTTTATTTTTTTAATAATACTAATATAATTTTTTTCATAAATATTAATTATATAATAATAACATCATTACATTATTAGTATATTTTATTATTAATATTAAAATAATATAATTTTCTATATTATATACAATTCTCATTTCATCTGTGTGTTTCACATTCTGTCTCCACATGTAATATTGGCATTCACTTTCACCTCTCCATTGGCGAGTAGGTTGATAATTTTGAAAAAGAATGCCAATATTACATGTGGAGACAGAAAAAACACAGAATAAAAGAGAATTGTATATAATATAGAAAATTATATTATTTTAATATTAATAATAAAATATACAAATAATGTAATAAGGTAATTATTCCAAATTATTGGTAAGTATTTCAAATTATTGGTAATTATTCCAAATTATTGGTAATTATTCCAAATTATTGGTAATTATTCCAAATTATTGGTAATTATTCCATATTATTGGTAGTTATTCTTAATTTTTGGTAGTTATTCCTAATTATTGGTAAATATTGGTAATTATTGGTAAATATTGGTAATTATTGGAAAATAATGGTAATTATTGGTAATTATTGGAAACTATTGGAAAATATTGGTCATTATTGGTAATTATTGGTGATTATTGGTAATCATTGGTGATTATTGGTAATTATTGGTGATTATTGGTAATTATTGGTGATTATTGGTAATTATTAGTGATTATTAGTAATTAATACTAATTATTGGTAATTAATACTAATTATTGGTAATTAATACTTATTATTGGTAATTAATAATCATTATTACTAATTATTGGTAATTATTACTAATTATTACTAATTAATACTAATTATTCCTAATTATTCCTAATTATTCCTAATTATTACTAATTATTGTTAATTATTACTAATTATTGTTAATTATTACTAATTATTACTAATTATTTCTAATTATTACTAATTATTTCTAATTATTACTAATTATTGCTAATTATTAGTAATTATTGCTAATTATTACTAATTATTACTAATTATTGCTAATTATTGCTAATTATTGCTAATTATTACTAATTATTGCTAATTATTACTAATTATTGATAATTATTAGTAATTATTGATAATTATTAGTAATTATTGATAATTATTGGTAATTATTACTAATTATTGTTAATTATTGGCAATTATTGTTAATTATTGGCAATTATTGTTAATTATTACTAAATATTGATAATTATTACTAAATATTGGTAATTATTACTAATTATTGCTAATTAATACTAATTATTGCTAATAAATACTAATTATTGGTAATTAATACTAATTATTGGTAATTAATACTAATTATTGGTAATTAATACTAATTATTGGTAATTAATAATCATTATTGGTAATTAATAATCATTATTGGTAATTAATAATCATTATTACTAATTATTGGTAATTATTATTAATTATTCCTAATTAATACTAATTATTCATAATTATTCCTAATTATTACTAATTATTGTTAATTAATACTAATTATTGCTAATTATTACTAATTATTGCTAATTATAACTAATATTTCTAATTATTACTAATTATTTCTAATTATTACTAATTATTTCTAATTATTACTAATTATTGCTAATTATTACTAATTATTGCTAATTATTAGTAATTATTGATAATTATTAGTAATTATTGATAATTATTGGTAATTATTGATAATAATTGGTAATTATTACTAATAATTGTTAATTATTGGCAATTATTGTTAATTATTGGCAATTATTGTTAATTAATACTAATTATTGGTAATTAATACTAATTATTGGTAATTAATACTAATTATTGGTAATTAATACTAATTATTGGTAATTAATACTAATTATTGGTAATTAATACTAATTATTGGTAATTAATACTAATTATTGGTAATTAATACTAATTATTGGTAATTAATAATCATTATTACTAATTATTGGTAATTATTACTAATTATTCCTAATTAATACTAATTATTCCTAATTAATACTAATTATTCCTAATTAATCCTAATTATTCCTAATTATTGTTAATTATTACTAATTATTACTAATTATTTCTAATTATTACTAATTATTTCTAATTATTACTAATTATTTCTAATTATTACTAATTATTTCTAATTATTAGTAATTATTGCTAATTATTAGTAATTATTGCTAATTTTTATTAATTATTGATAATTATTATTAATTATTGACAATTATTGGTAATTATTACTAATTATTGGTAATTATTGGCAATTATTGGTAATTATTGGCAATTATTGTTAATTATTACTAAATATTGATAATTATTGGCAATTATTAATAATTAATACTAATTATTGGTAATTAATACTAATTATTGGTAATTAATACTAATTATTGGTAATTAATACTAATTATTGGTAATTAATACTAATTATTGGTAATTAATACTAATTATTGGTAATTAATACTAATTATTGGTAATTAATACTAATTATTGGTAATTAATACTAATTATTGGTAATTAATACTAATTATTGGTAATTAATACTAATTATTGGTAATTAATACTAATTATTGGTAATTAATACTAATTATTGGTAATTATTACTAATTATTGGTAATTATTACTAATTATTCCTAATTAATACAAATTATTCCTAATTATTACTAATTATTACTAATTATTGTTAATTATTCCTAATTAATACTAATTATTGGTAATTAATACTAATTATTGGTAATTAATACTAATTATTGGTAATTAATACTAATTATTGTTAATTATTGTTAATTATTACTAATTATTGGTAATTAATACTAATTATTGGTAATTAATACTAATTATTGGTAATTAATACTAATTATAGGTAATTAATACTAATTATTGGTAATTATTACTAATTATTACTAATTATTCTTAATTATTGATAATTATTGATAATTGTTCCTAATTATTAGTAATTAAATGAATAATTATCAATAATTAGAAATAATTACCAATAATTACAAATAATAACATTATTAATATATTTTATTATTAATATTAAAATAATATAATTTTCTAATTTATATACAATTCTTCTTTCATCTGTGCGTTTTCTATCTCCACATACAAATAATACATGTGAAGACAGCAAACACACAGATGAAAAAAGAATTGTATATATATAAAAAATTATATTATTTTAATATTAATAATAAAATAAACTAATAATGTAATAATGTTCTTATTCCTAATTATTGATATTTATTACTAATTATTAATATTTATTCTTAATTATTAAAAATTATTACTAATTATTCCTAATTACCATTAACTATAAACAATACTAATAATTTAAATTTATTAAGTAATAAAACAATGTAAACATAATTAAATTACAACTAATTAATAATAATTGAAACTAATAAAAAATTAAAAATAAATAAAAAATTAAAATGAAGATAAATACCTTGAAAATTGATCTGTTCTGATCGTTTTTCAAAACTTTAATATCAGCTCCGGAGAAAAAAATTAAACTGGAGAAAAACTCAAATCTAAAAATATAATTTTGAGAGAAGGAGAAGATAAGGAATGAGAATGAAATGAAAAAACGGATGGGGGTATTTATAGGTTAGATTATTTGCGACGGGCCCATCTGCGATGGGATTCCCGTCGCAAATAGTATTATTTGCGACGGTACCCGTCGCAAATACCTTAGCCAACATTTATTACGGTCAACCGGTAAATAGTTATTTGCGACGGGTCCCGTCGCAAATAACCCCTGCCGACATAGTATTTGCGACGGGGGAATATTCCCGTCGCAAATACCTTTTACCGCCGCCGGTTATTTGCGACGGGAATATTCCCCCGTCGCAAATAAGTTTCCCGCGATTTGGCGCGCATCGCGGGAAAACTATTTGCGATGGGGAAAGCAATCCCGTCGCAAAAGCCTCCTTATTTGCGACGGGGAAATACCCCCGTCGCAAATAAGTTTTTAACATGACTATTTGCAACAAGAATAAATCTCGTCACAAATAACCCGTCGCAATTGCTCATTTTTCCCGTAGTGATTCCTCCCTCACTCACTAAAGAAGTGGGAGAGTGAATGTAATATACTGAAGGAAAGATGATCCATCTCTATGCACAAATCATATCGGCAAAGAAGCAAACTGCTCTGTCACCTCATCTAATAGTTGTATACCTGACCACCTACTGAGTGCATCTGCCACAACGTTCCCCTTACCAAGAGTATATAAAATCTCGAAGTCATATTCTAGGAGGAACTCAACCCAACGTCACTATCTCATGTTCAGGTCCTTCTGGGAGAAGATATACATGAGACTCCTGTGATCATATTACACTGTAAAACATTCGCCAATAAGAGAGTGCCACCACATCTTCAAGGTGAATACCATTATTTATAACTCCAATTCAAGTGTAGTGTAGTTATTCTCATGATGTATCAGATGTAAAGAACCATATGCGATAAATTCTCTCTCCTTCATCAGGACACATCCGAGTCTAGTCCCTGATGCGTCACAGTATACTACATACCCTATGACCTCCTCTAGAAATCTCAAGATGGGGGCACGAGCTAGCCTCTGACTCATATTTTGAAAACTCTACTGGCATTTCTCTGACCAAAAGAATGGTTTCTCCTTCTTCGTTAACGCTAATAGACATGCTACAACTTCAGAAAAATCTGGCACAAAACTCTGGTAATATCCAACAAATCCCAAGAATATTCATACCTCTGTCACACTCCTGGGGGGCTCCCAAGCAAATATCGCCTCAAAAGTTTCTAGATCCACTAAAAATCTAGCCTCGGATATTTCATGTCCTATAAAGGTAACCTCTCGGATCCAAAACTAGCATTTCGAGAGCTTATAATAAAGCTGGTATTCTAGGAGTGTTTCCAGTAATACCTGAAAATGATTGGCTTGCTCCTTCTTAGTAGCTGAGTAGATAAAAATATCTTCAATGAAGACTACTAAAAAGCAATCAAGGTATGGATGAAAGATTATTTTCATGAGTCCCATGAAAAATTATAGAGCATTGGTTACACCAAATGGCACAACCAAGAACATGCAATGGCCATACCGACATCTGAAATCCATCTTCTACACATCCTCGTCTCACACTCTAAGCTAGTGATTTCATGATCTGAGATCTATCTTTGAGAATCACCGTGCTCCCTTCAGTTGATCAAGGAGGATGTCAATCCTCAGAAGTGGGTACATGTTCTTCACGGTCACCTAGTTCTGGCACCGATAGTCGACACAAATTCTAAAAATCCCATCTTCCTTCATGGAGAACAAAATCGGGGCTACCCAAGGAGAAACACTGGGCCGAATGATTCGCTTCCACTATAAGTCCACTAGCTACATGCACATCCCACGAAGCTCCGTGGGAGACACTCGATAAGCTTATGTAGATATTGGTGTCGTCCTGGGGTACAAGTCAGTGTAAAATTCCACCTCTTTCTGAGGAGGTAGACCCGAAACATCATCATGGAAGACATCTGCATACTAGACCACCACTATAGGATATCTCGGAATCTCCACATCAACCGATCTGAGGGTATGTCTGTCCATGTGATGAGTGATCAGCTGCACTCTCCTCCGTGTAAGTCCATTATGTGCCTCAAGGGCTCCCTTCATGCCGATGAAGGTAAATCTGGTCCCATTAGTTCAAACAAACCACAATTTGTGCCTAATACAGTCAATCTGAGAATTGAATGTAGATAACCAATCCATACCCATGTTGAATTCATAAGCCCTCAATGCTATTACAAGGATATCCCAGCCAAATCTCTCACATCCTAGAGTAATATCTCACTTTCGGCACCAGATCATAATCGTCGAATCTGCTATCGTAGGAGTCTCCAGCCTTAAGGATCGAGCCAATGACTCCATCGGAATCTTTGAGGACCAAACAAGGGTAGTGGCAATAAAATAATGACTGGCACTTGTGTCTATAAGTAATTCAGCTAAGGTGGAGTAGACACAGATCGTACCTCGTACCATCTCCATATTACCGTGATTGTAGGCCTCAGCTTCCAAGAGAAGAGCTCTCCCTTTTCCACCTACACCCCGTGGTCGAGGTGGACATCATGGTGGTGGTGGCGGTAACATATCGATTCATCGCCCACCGCCAACTGCACGACCTGCTCCTCTTCCAAGTCTGCCTAATCCCTGCAAACCTCCTGGGTCTAATATCTATCTCAGCAAGGGAAGTCCTCTGAAAATCTTCTAATCATCCGTACTATGGGTCAGAAAGTCACCAGCCATGTGACCCTACCCGCCACATGTGTAACAATGCCTGCCCCTGGCATGACCATCTCTACCTCGGTAGCCTCATACAACCGACCATGAATCCTGATGTCATCCACCTATAGGTCTATTCCTCTTTGACCTCTACATCATTTGTCTACAGCCTGCTATAGAAGACTCCACTATGTGATGACTGGTGGTGGGTCTCACTGCTGGTGATTGCTCAGCAAGAAAACACTCCACTAAGAGGGATCACTCTAACACCCCCGCCTACGTCAGGATGCTGAGTGAAATCATTGAAGCCCTAATCTCTCACCTGAGCCCCTGCTCGAAGGTCTGGGCCCCGAAGAATGGGTCCCGCACCATATCTGTGGAGTAACGAGAGAGTTCATGGAACCTCACTGAGTACTGAGCCATAGTCATCCTACCCTACTGTAGATGAAAGAGCTCTATTATGCACACTTTGTGAAGAGTCGCTGGAACCAAATCTTCCCAAAACAGGCTATCAAAGTATGCCCAGAGAAGTGTCACCTCATCGTAAACCTAGAGCATCATGCTCCCCCATCTTCCTGTTGTTTCCGGTAGAACTTTGGCTGCATGTTTCACAATGAGATCGGCGGGTGTCCCTACCAGTCGGAAGACTCTCACTATAGCCTCCAACCAATCCCCAACTGACTGTGGGTCTATCTCTCTACTAATCCTAGGTGTCCTATAGTTCTGGAAATCATGAAATGTGCCCAAGTGGCATGCACCATCTGCTCTTGGGGGTGGTGGAATTGGTGGCCCAACGGGGAATGGTACCGCTGGTGCCTCTGCTTGAAAAGGTCCCTGAACTGAGGCATCGTAGCTCTAGGGGATATTAGTGTGTACAACTCTCAGAACACTATTTGTCAATCTTTATTGAGGCATACTGAAAGGAAACTGATGTTCCAAGGATAATAAGTTATAATGGTGGAGGCCACAGGGATGTTCTGGTAGGCCGTGAGGGTCGCGAGGGGCCATGAAGGTCACGGGGGTGCTACGAGTGCATCGGGCGGCTCGGCCGGGAGTATGGAGGTCGTGGAGGGGCTCAGCTGGGGGTACCGCGAGGGCGTGGGGTGACTCGGCCCATCCCAGGATGGCTTGGCTAGGGGGGTTTTTCCAGAAGGGTAGAGGTGGCTCGGCCCAGATGGCAGCGACGGCTCGGCCCAGATGGCATTAGTGGTTCATCCTAGACGGTGGCAGCGACTCGGGCGACGGTGCGGCTGCGAACGTCGAGGCCTCGACGAGGGTGGACATTGCAGTGTCACCTTCACCACGACCTATGGTGGTGTCGATCTCCATTATCATGCCCCGAATGTTGTTAGTCGTTCCTCCATCATGATCAACAAAATAATGAAGAACAACAGTGGGGTCGGGCCATGTTTGTTGGGCATGCTCCCTCTGCGTTCGAGTGGTAGCAAGAGTTACTTCAAAATAAGTAGTCAGGAACGAAAAAATCATAAAATAAATATGATTCATTGATCAACTTGTTTTGGTTGATCAAAGTTTTCCATTCTTTCAAATAGTGAACAAATTAAACGAGAGAATTCAAGAATTTAATAATAACCCATGCATTGGATTATTCATTGATGTTGGTGCGAGAAAGATGTAAGGACATAGATTCATCGTAGATGAAGATATTACATATTGAAGGTATTCTAATATAGCGAATTTTGTCACGACCGCCACATGTCTCTAATAATGGAATCATTCGTTGGTTCTTCGTAGTCGATGGCGTTCTTCGTCGGTGAGAGCATTCTTTATTGGAGGATGGGATTCTCCATGTTTCTCCAAAGAGTTATCTCCTTCTCCTTTACCCACCAGAAGAAAGAGGTGCCCATATAATTTAACATAAGAAGAAATTATGTTGGAACACACACAGAAATGTTTGAAAAATTAAAGTATGGTAGTGGAACAATTAATGTGGAGGTATCTCAAGAGGCTCCTCCACATTTACGAAGGAGTTGAGAGGTTTATCCCTTATTAAGATGGGTCGGGTGGTCCCCGTCTCATGGAATTCAAAATTGGGGTTTTATTATCTGGTGTTTCCCACCCCCATAACCCACATATGGGTGTTTTCAAGGAAAAAAATAAAATTTTAAATAAATTTATTTGTATTTTCCCATGAAAAATCCAAAATATATCATTCACCCTCAACCAAATGCAGTCGAGGTGAAGGTCTTCTTAAGCGAATACCAGTGATGCGAGTTCAACAGTTCCCTCAAATCTCCATTCTGAGAACCGGTTTAAAAGGTCAAAAAACCCTTTTGTACGTTTACTGAACGAAGTCAAAAAAATATTAGAAATTCATTCCGGGTACATCGGGCTTCGGAATCACGCGCCATCAATTTTCGCGGACTCGTAAATTCCCATATAAAAAAATTACATCGAAATTCTGGTTCATTAAATGTATATTAGTTTAAAATATGTTATTATCTAATATCATAACCATATTCATGTTTATAATATCTTATTTCTTTTTTGATAACAATATTTCAATTTTTTTATTATTATGGGTGTATATTTCCAAGTATTCTCAAGTATGTTTTGACTTGTTATTTGTTGTTATTATTAATCAGATCATTGTTTAATCATATCCATAATTTAATCCAAGATTTATTTATCATATATATCTAGTAAATATATATTTATAATTTTCTATATGGTTTGGAGATAAGAAATTATGATCACCATTCATGGAGACGGTAGGTTGTACATACGCATGAACGATACCTTCATTTATTTTTTGAATTAAATGAACGAAAAGAAAATGATACATATGTATATTATAATTCAAATATAATATATTTTTTATAAATTTTACATATATTTATTAATACCATACATTATAAATTCCATATATGGATTGAATGAGTCAGATTGTTTTGAGGGGGCGTAGTCCACACTACCTAAAACAACATTACCATAGTTACATAAGAAGAAAATCCTATAGTTATCTTCTAAATGAGAATTAAAGAATAAAAAATATATTTTAATTATATCATATATCATATAAAAATATAGTTTGGTAATGGAAAAATAAAAATTTGTTGTTTAGTGATGCAGTAGTTCACTATACAAAAAAAATAGTATATCTATTATCCATTAGATAGAAGTGTGTATAAGATTATGTATTACACATAAAATAAAAATGTACTAGTATATTTATGATAATTGTTTTGTTATGTAATAATATTATAGGAATATTATAGGTAGTAGACAATGGAAATGAAACTATAGTGCTTAAGATAATATGTTACCTCTTAATCGTTTAACTTCTTTCGGTGTATACCAAAAGGCTTACATAGAAATATTTCTTCTAAAAGGGGTAATTATATGTATAGCGTAAGGATTTATTATACTATTTGGGTACATCTAGGCCAAACCTAATTGGTTTGAGAGGTTTAATGAAGTGGTAGATCTGGTGTTCTTTTATAAGGAAGGAAAAGGACTTACTTTGGATTTTTGAAATCAAGCTAGGTATAAAAGGGATATTACCAAGTAAATGTCTTAGAAAATCATCCAAACTCCTTAACGGAATCATTATGGCCAATATATGGTCAATAAAGGGCTTTTAGACAATTATCTAGGTCCTTTGGTCCCTTATTTTGTAGGTTTAGTCATTTATTAATTTTAATTTTCCCTTAAGCACAATAATTAATATTAATCACTATAACTAATCATTTAGGTAAAAAAATATGTTTATCTCATTATACTATAAATATAATAATATTTACAATTTTTTATGTCCATTTTTTAATTCATTTAAATCAAATATGAAAAATATGATTAAGGATAATCTCACAAACATACAAATTAATTATTTGTTGTATAAAATGATCAAAATATTGTTATGTTTTTATATTCAATTTCGAATGGAAATTGATTTTAATGAACTATAAAATATGAATAGATTTAAAATTTATATAATTTGTACTTAAACAGGTTTGATATATAAATTAGCATTAATACTTATTTATATGAAAAGTTAGTTTTTAAATAAATACATTATATTTCACTAATCATCAGAAAATGACGTTTCTCATAAAAATCCCAAAAATTCAACCTGGGATAATTGTAAAATTATGTATTCGATAATTAAGTTTATCTATATAAATAAAAATTTATAGGAGACTAAAAATTAATATATAAAATAAGTTCTCAATTAGAATGTTGTAAAACTTTCTTTATAAAAATATTGTGTTTTATGTGTAAAATGGGGTTTGTTAATATCTTATGCATATCAAAACCAATGGGTAAATATCAAAAATATTTTATTGTTTATATGTTATATATGTTTCATTTAAATAATTCGCTAAATGTAATTAGATTTTTTTATTTTACAATATTATTTGTTGCATAATAATAATAATATTTCTTTTTATATCCAATTTGTTCTTATTTTCATTTCTCATTAATTGTTAGATGATGAATTCCTTTAATGTGGGTGTAAACAATAATTTTTATAAGTTAGTTATTACTATTGATAACAACTAATTTAATGGCTAGTTTATATCATATCAAATTATTTTATTTTATTTTAACAATACATTTTTACTTGGTTACACTTAGTTTTTCAAATAATGAAAGATATCAAGGATGGTTTCTTTTGCATGTAACAAAAGATAAATCTCTATAGAATAAATGAATTATCTATTTTAAATATTCAATATATTATAAAATATCTATAAATTTTATTACCTTATTTTATTTGTACGGTATGTTATGCACACTATAAAATACATGGTTCTTACTTCAGAATTTTATGGTGTTAAATTTTCCCTAATATTCTATCATTTATTAGTTTTAAAAAGAAATTATCAAAGTTAAAATGATATTTTCACCAAGAATATTCGTAATGATATTATTTTATTTTTTTTATTTTTAATAACAACATCCCTTTGTCTTATATATACTTATCTAGGGATATATTGTATAGATACCAACATTAATCATTATATGAGTGGTATATGATAATTTCTAACAATTAATGTATTAAAATTATCTTTCTTGATTAATTCTTGTAGAAAATTAATTTCCATTATAATTACACATTTTTTTGATCATTGGACTACATATTTCCCACAAATATCCATAAAAATTATTATGTATATACTAACATATTAAATAGTATTTCATTACTATATATAGTGTTTTAAATATAATGTTATATTATTGACTGGGAGAATATTAACAAATATATATTCTTTACCTAATATGAATGTTTTGACAAGGCATATTATTCTAGAATTAAATAGATTATTTTATAGATAATAATTTCTTTATACATGAAGACACGGGTGGGTCTGGTTATATATATCCTATCTATGCATCAGTATTATCATGAGGGAAATGAATTGGATAGCATTTCTTAAATGGATATCTACTGTATACTGAACCATAAAATTAAAACTATATTGTTAAAGGTCATGACATTAGAGGTATCATAATGCATGTGATCATTTCATAGAATAATTTATTATTTCATTTATAAATTATTTTGATATTTTTATCCATTAGATCATCATAATGATTTTATCTCTAGATTCATTTCATTAACAATTTACTAATTAATTGGCATGTGTTTTTATTTATTTACAATTCCATGCTTATTATGCCTTATGCTACTATGATAGTCATGTCACTGGATAAATGGCATGTTCATTACTTTTTTAACATACCATATTGATTAATACATATGTAGTTATTATCACTATAATAATTGTACAATACTAACTTAAATTTATTGATAGCATATATATTTGTTCGTAAAAATAAGCAATTCAAATAGATATTAAGTTTTATTGGTTTTAATTTTATATAAAACCTCTTCTTTTTGCTGACATATTTATCTATTCATATTGATATTTCAATACCAACATATCATTTACCAATAGTGGGATCTATTTATTTATCATGTTAATAGCTACATGTTTTACCAACAGATGAATCAATAATAAATAACTCTATTACCGACAAATAATTTTCCAACAATAAAATAAATTACAATAAACCATTCAATTATAATATTTTTTTGAGAAACCAAAATATATATATATATTATTATTTTTAGGGCCAAAATTATCTATATTCAAATTTGAATGTTTTATTTAAAAATAACATTTGTTAATACCACTTATTTTTTCCAATGATTTTTGTTTAATACACATTTAAATAATTATCAAAAAAATATAAATCAATATAAAAATTTAATTTCCAATTCATAATAAATAAAAACATGCTAATAGTAAAAAATATAATAAATATAATTGAAATATATGTAATTAATAATTAATATTAACATATTTAAAATTTATTATATTCTATAAAACAAATATATAAATGTTTTTAAATGTTTATATTCATTATATAATAATAAATTAATTAATCAATGATGAGTATTTATATATTTACTTCTTATAAATAATAAATTACTACATATTATAATTATTTAATATTAAAAATTTAATAATTTTTTTTAAATATATATTTTGATATTAATTCTATTTTAAAATATTAAATATATTTTTATTTTTTATTTATTAAATTTAATTATGTTAATTTCTTATTTTTATACCCATTTTGTCTACCCTACACCACCAGAAACTAACCCTGATTGATATAGGGTTTCAATGAGTTGGAATCCTGGAACTTTCTCCTTCTTAGCTTCCATTCTCCACACATAGGCTTAATCTATCATGAAATTAAGTCTTTACCATTGGATATTTTTATCATGATTCACCTCTCCAAACCAATCCACCCTTGAAATCACCCCTACTAATGAGAAATATTTCCCATTCCCCAATCATCATGTTGTATTTTCCAATTCCACATTGCATTTTTTCACCGTATAAGGTGTCAACAAAATCATAAACTCTATGTATTCTATTGTTGGGTAGCCTCTTCCCATCACCTTTTATTTTATTTCCATTTGATTAATTTCATATCCAATTATTCATTTATGAATTTATTCCTATACTTCCTCCCCCCTCATCCCATATTCAGTTGCAAGGCTAGTTATTTTTATCTAAGATATTATTTTAGTCCATTTCCCCAAAAAAACTAAATGAAAAATCTGTATTCAATTTTTGTTTATAGTCTCTTATGATTATATGTTTATTAATTTAATTTTAACATTAATCATTTTCAAAATATATATTAAATTGTTATATCATTTCATCATAACACATTTATTTCATTGTGTTTAATTAATTTAAAATTGAATAATATACATAAAATAACATAATGAATAAATTTAGTGATAAGGGTTTATTGATGTCAAGGAGAAAATGTCATGATTTTTTAACTCTTGTAGATTTATTCCTTGATATTTCTTTTTCAACATCAGAAAGGGATAATATGATTGCATGTCCATGTCAAATCTTCTCTAAATGATATTATTTACATTGAGATGTTGTTAATGATCATCTCATTATCAATGAAATAGACACAGATAATCAATAACGTATTAAGTATTTTCATGGGTAATTGATGTTAAATGGTTATAATAATATTTTTAGTTTTCAACATGATATTTATTAGGAATAAAATATTATTGGAATTCAAGGGGATTCTATATAATTTTAGATACAAGACTACACCACATCATGTCATAGTAATGAGGCGAAAACATTAGTTAAAGTTTTTGATGATGCTGGGAAACCTTTATACCCCAAATGTGAGGAAATTATAAAATTATCATATATTGTTGAAATGTATCATCTAAAATGTTGACATGGGATCAGGGATATGGAAATTGATGCACTTATAAAAATGTATAACATAAATCTCCCCAATTATTGTACATTACCTAACTCATTTTTCCAAGTGAAAGGTATTATCGTGAAACTTAGTCTTCATTACAATAATATTGATGCATCCATGAATGAATGCGTTCTTTTTCATAAGGGAAAACATTTCCTTGAAAATTTCCCAAATTTTGGGGTTTTTGGTGGAAAACTATTGATGATGGACGTATAGTGAAATTAATAAATTGTAAAAAATGTACCTATAATGTTTTCATGTCACATCCCTAGGATTACAAAGATTAAAAGGCTGTTCAAGTTATCTAAACATCCCCACTCTTGACATGGAATGATCATGAGATAGTTAATGATGGAAATATAAGGAATCCTAAAGATTCATATGTTCTGATATATTTTAATGTTATGTGTCCTCCATTTTCAAGTGGTTGAATAAATGTTAGGAGATGCATGCAACTGATGGGTTTAATCTATTTGGAATGATGTTGAGTCAATATATCATATAGGAAATTGTATTTATGATTTATAATTTCCCTCTATGTTTATGTATTAATCCACCATATTTCATTATTTAATTATTGATACATGTCCTTTTTTCACACGGTAATAATATCAATTCATTTTTAGAACCTTTAATTTATGAGATCAATGTGTTATGGGAGTTTGGTATAAAAACATTTTATGCATCAAAAAATGAGTTGATTGTATTAAATTGGGAATTAATGTGAACGATTAATTACATTTCTGCATATGGTAATCTATCATGTTGATAGACTAAGGGTAAAAATTCGGTTCCATTTTTCAAGGTTAAAAAATATCATTATACATCGCAAAAAGTAAAAAAAAACGTGTTACGTTGGTCATCGATGATTTTTGGATCAATCTCACAAATTTCCTCAAAGTAAAAAAGTTAATTATTGGGGAAATTGAAATAAGGATTACATACCCAAATGGCCTGAAGGCGTTCATTTTTATTGATTTATGATAAAACCCCTTTCATGGGATGAGGGGGAACCCTTACAGGTCCTGTTGGCATAGTTAGTACATAACACATAGGCTTAAGAGACATTACATGACCTAAAGGTATTAGGGAATTAAAACAGACTATAGGTATAAGGAATTGACCCTCCCCAGCATCTACATCATGATGGAATCTCTCCAACTTCGCATTCCCCTCATAATGAAATATAATTTTTAGATAAGAATAAAGGGTTGTAAATAATATTTGGAAAACAAATATCAAGGATCAAAGACATATTTAACGGAAGAGATATGTTATTTTACCATGGAAAAATAAAATTACATTCTTTTAACTATTTTACTAGAAGAATCTTCTTATACACAAAAAATTTGATGTTAAGAATGTAGAAATATGTATCTGAATATTTTATTGGAACAATTTTTTGGAATTGAGGGGAAAACTGAAGATACATTACAATATCATCTTGACATGGTGGATTTAAATGAAAGGCCTAATATGAAACCCTGTGAGGATAATGGTCTAACATATATAACTAAAATATTATTTACATTGACAAAAAAACGTTAAATGATAAGTGTACTAGCCTCTATCAAAGTTACATATGGTTTTTCTTATACTATTAAGGGAAAAACTAGTGATGAAATTGTTTTTGTTTATAATGTTATGGACACCATATTTTAATTCAAAATTTGTTACCATTAGCTCTATGGGAAATTAAAAATAAAGAATTAAGTGGTTTGTTGATTTATTTGAGTATATTTTATAAATATTTACTCTCAAAAGTGGAATAATATGTATAGTTTCATAGGATACAACTTCATAGTTCTTTCATACATTTTCATCTGAATATCAACTTCCCACATTCCTTTTTTGACATCATGTTACACTTAGTAATTAATTTTTTGTATGAATCCATGATTTAAGACTTATTTAGTATCATTGTATGTATATAGTTGATATATACATAAAATATGTTTTCATTTTATAAAATTTTAGTACCTTTAGTCAATTTATTTATTATTTTGGATTAAATGTTTATATGAAGATTGAAAATGTATGTTTATAACAAAATTCACCGAGAATGATCAATTTTGGAAGGATATGATGTTCAAGAGTGTATGATATTTTGTTCACGATATTTCCATGATATTAAAACTAGAGAAAATATCCCTAAAAGAAACAATTATGGTGAAGGTGATGAAACACATAAATGGAAATCCATATTATCTTTAAAATTTTAGGTAATATCTAAAAACAAAGATTTCCAACAAGACTTTTCAATGATATTTCAGGTACCTAATTATGTTTTGGTTTATTTCATTGCTTCACATGATAAAAGTGTGGGGTAGTAGGATAGATGTTTTGTTTTTATTGTTTTATGATATTTCTTTTAGACAAATATGTCTTGATGAATGGAGTTTTCTTCTTTGATGGTAGTTTGTAAACTATGAAAGAATAAAAACCAAATTCCTATCATGATGGTTTATATTTTCTGCATTACAATTTACATATAGTTTTCTTATGATATTTTACTATGTTATTCCATTGATATTTTCTATAATTCAGTTCGTATAAGGATTTTGTAGTAATTTGTTATTTTGCTACATAATTTGTATATCTTCTTGAAGTGCACAGTGTTGCATTTGTTGTCAATGAGGCATGAGGTTGTCTTAGAATGAATGGAAGTCAAGGAATGTCAAGATGTGAATGACAAAGGTTGTGATGGTGTTGGTGATGAAGAGAGGATGGCCATTGTACTAAGATGGATGTCACTTAGGAGATTCACTAAGTGGCATAGGAGATGTGGTTGAAACATTCTCTAGTCACATCTGACGATTGTTGAGTTGCTCTTTAAATTCATAGAACTTGTATCCTGATGATACAAAGTCACACCAATGTTTGAAGACCATGCATTGTATTGACAATGCATGAGGAGATGAAGAAGATCCATCCACAAGTTTAAAGTGGATGAAGTGAGCGGATGGAAGAGTCCATGCACTATCACTTAGTGCATGTGAACATGAAGTTGATCCAACTTGATCTCTGATTGGATCAATGAAGAACATTGGAGATTTTATGTGATTCAAGAGCTCGGTTGATGAAGAACCTTTGGAATTCCCTCCTAAGTTGTGAAATGTTGAAAAGTTATTAAGAACATGAGGAGGAGATGGGAAATTCCTAAGAAGAAGAAGAAGTATGAAGAAGTGGCTTGGAATTTGGAATTTTACATATGGGATACTTTGTTTTTTAACAAAGTGGTTATTCTGTCCTTTGCCAAAAATTAGGCCAGCGAAGGCCAGCCCACGGGTTCAACCCCAAGGCACTTGTGGGCCGAAGGCGCCACGCCCATGGGGGATCCCATGGTGCAAGCACAAGGCGGCAGGGGGGCCGTGTGTAATCCCCCGAGGACACGCGGTGGTGAAACCCGCGCGCCCGAGGTGCATAGTGGGCGCTAGGTGCGCGCCCGCAGGGAGCAGAGAGTGGGCGCAGAGCGCGCACGCAGGGAGAACTCGGTGTGGGGCGGCACCAAGAGGGGAGGAGATTCAACTGGCCGTTCATGGGAGTGCCAGGGTGATAAACCGCGGAAAAACAGGAGCCCGTTTCGATGTGGGACGCGGAATTTTTCTGCGGGAGCGATCCTGGCCGCACGATCGATCGCGCGCCAGATCTCGGCCGCACATCTGATCCGCGGCGAGGCGATCTGATCCAGGCCGTCCGATGTATTTCGATCGCCCGATCCAACGGCTCCCGGCTCATCTCCTTCGCCGAGCCACCCCGAAGCCACCCGACGTCTCCCGCTGAACCAGAGCCCTCCGAGCATCGGATTTCAAGTTCCCGGCTGTCTCTTTCGAAGCCGATGTCACCATCGTGCTCGTATGATCCTACTGAACATTTCCATGCATAAAAAAGGAGAATGCACATGATGTATGGGAAATTGGAGTTCGGCCGAGGCATGCGAAGCTACCGAAGGCCACGAGGATTATAGCTGTGCATGGATCGACTTAAGAGAGCCATGCACACGTTCGGCGAAGCATGAACGTGGAGGAGGAAGAAAAATAAGGGAGCCCGCGTCAAAACCGAGAATAAAAATCAAGATTTGGAAATATTTTTGAAGATCCGAAGATCTCGGGATTTTGAGTTGGATCACGCAGATGAACCGCCTCTGCCACGCCTATAAAAGAAGAGCCCAAGACTCCAAAGAATACTGCTGATCCTTTGTTGAAAACTTGGAGTCCCGCGTGTGCCTCTGCCTCACGAAGAAGAAGCCGCCGCGCAAATATTTGCGCGGCTGAAGTCCCCTGCGCGCTAATCCTCTGCGCGGCAGGAAGACCTCGTGGCCGCAACACTCTGCGCGCCCGAGGCATGTTCCCTCTCTGCCCGCACCCTTGTGCAGCAGGAGGAAGTGCCCGTGGGTGCAGCACTTGTGCGCCCCGTGGCAAGAGGAGTTTGCGCGCTCGAAGGGTTGCGCGCCCGTGGAGCCTTTCACCTGAGGACCTACGCGACCCAAGGCAGTAGCTAGCTGCACCTTGCATGCCTTCAGTTGGTCGGTGTTCGGGCTGTGTGTGTGCAATTGAAGAAGAAGCCGTGTGTGTGCAAGAAGTGGAGTGAAGGCCAAAGACACCCTACGGGTGGTTTATGTGCAATGCAACAAAAGGCCGTAGCCTTGTTTGTGCACACTTTGAAGAACAAACTAAAATAACACTAAAGCGTGTGTGTGCATAAGGAGGAAGACCACACTATTTGTGTGTGTGCAAAATTGGAGAACAACCTAAGGGTCAAGAGCGTGCATCAAGAGAAGAGGGAAGAGGCCAAGCTATTGTGTGTGCAAATTGTTTGTGCATACTTGAACTAAACAAGAAGAGGCCGAAGCCTAAGTTTGTGCAAAGTGGTTGTGCACACTTAGAAGAAGGACAAGACCCACACTAAAGTATAACACACTTTTAGTGTGTGAACAATTTGAATATAGTGTGTGAAGATTGTGGAGAAGGTGTGTGCTATAATTGATTACACCCTTTGTGGGTCTACTGCACCAAGAAGAGGAAAGGAGAAGTCCATGCATGCATGCATGCACGTGCACACGTGAACATAGACAAATCAGTGGTGTGCATTTGAGTAGTCCAAGACCAGTGGTTCTTGAAGAATTTGAGAAGCCATGCAGTCAGTGCATGAGGATGAAGAGCTGTCATGCACTCAGTGCATGAAGTTGAAGTGAGTGAGACTGGACCAGACTGAAGTTAAAGACATCAGTTGTCTGAGTATTCAGTAATTGAGAAGAGCCTGATCAAGTGAAGTGATCGGAAGTTGCTGAGCAAGACCAACAGACCTTTTCATTGGTTGTTGAAGTTTCTTGAAGAAAGAGGCCAGGTCATCCTGAGAAGAAGGAGATAAATCCTGAGCAAGACGAGAAGACCTGATCAACTCAAGTGATCAGAGGTACAGAGCAAGGCCAGCAGTCTTTATCCCAGACTGCTGAAGATACTTGAAGAAGCTTAAAGAGAAGAAGAGCTACTCGTGTGACTCGAGGAGCCAGGAGAAGACCCTGTGGGACTCAGGGAGAAGAAGTCTTCAGTGGGATTCTGGATCAGGCTAGTGGGACTCTGGTAACACTGTGGGACGCAGTATAAAGACCCTCCTGTGGGACTCAGGAGAGATATAGTGGGACTCTGTATCGACCATTGTAATTATAACAAGTTATAATGGAAGAAACCATGTTGGGGCGTATAACCAACATGGCAAGGACGTAGGCCTTTGGTGCCGAACCTTGTAAATCCTTGTGTCTTGTGCCTTTTCATTACTGCATTATCCGGGAAAGGTTGAGAGACATAAGAGGAGTGGATCGAGGCCTTAACAAGCCATAGAGGTTTAATTGATTAAGAATCAATTAGTAAAAAGTTTTAAAGGATCACTGATTCACCCCCTCCCCCTCTCAGTGATTCACACTGATCTGGGCACTTCAATTGGTATCAGAGGGAGGTTACCTCTAAAAGATCCAAGGGAGTCTTTATGAAGTGCAGATTTGAGGAAATGAGTGACCAGCCTCAAATGGAGATATCTGCCAAGACTCAGAAAAATAGAAAGAAGAAACAGGCCAAGAAGATAAAGAAAGCCTGTCCTAGCTGTGATGAAGTTGGAACAATGAAAGATTTTCAAAGTGCAATCGAATATCTTCAGAAGACAGTCCCCAAGGAAGTGGCAATGTTTATAGCTACAAGCATCCTTGATCTTCAAGAAGAAAAATCACAGTTAGAAGAAGAAGCCAATGCAATGGAAGATCAATTGGCTAAAAGGGTTGGCATAACCAACACTCTCAGAAAGCTGGTAAAGGCTAAAGATGAAACAGTATCGCTTTGAAATGAAATATATGAAGACACTATTGAAGAATTGCAAAGAAGCCTTTCTGAGAAAGAATTCTTTAAAATAATGGTCAGAGATGTTTTCCATGCACTGGAAAAGAGGCACAAAGTGTCAATGAATGTCAGAGATGCTCAACTCGAAGAAAAAGTCAAATTGGTGAAGGAGTTGGACAATTCATTGCAAGAATTAAAGAAGGTGCATGAAGACCAGATGAAACAACTGGTGGAGAATTGGGAAGGAAAGCTAAGAACTGTTGAGGAAGAGAAGAACTCCCTCAACATGAAATACTTAGAACTAGAGGTGATATTGAAAAATCTGCAATCACCCAAAGCTGAATCCTCCCAGTCAGCTAAAAGAAGAAATGTTGCCACTCAAGTGAGCTTTGAGAAGGATGATTCTAAATGAAAGACATCCTCTAATAAAAGGGCAATATCCTCTAGAAAGAAGGTACCATCCATCCCATCTTGTACTAATGCTTCTAATTGTGTTTCCACAAAAAGTGCAGGATGGAAAAATAATTCCAAACAAGTATGGATGAAGACAGTGAAGAAAGAAAGCTCTCCTGAAGAAGCACAGCAAGTCATGAAAAGTACCCAACAATCAGAAGGACTGAAGAGGTCAAGATTTGTGGGTCAATGTTGGTGTTGTAACAAGTATGGGCATTGTGCAAAGGATTGTTGGTACAATCCACTGAATGCCAAAGCACAGAGGAAGCCCATGCCAAGGGGGAGCAATCCAGAAGAAAAGAAGCAGCATCCACAGGTCCAGAGACATCTGTTTACTGCAAATAGATTTGGATTACTTGACAACATCTGGGATGGTTGCAAAAGTGGTCAACAATTTGATACTTGTCAATCTCCGAATGTATCCAAAGCTGGAAAGAAGAGAAGATCACAGAACCTGGCTAAGAGAGATTCCTTGGGAAGCAAGAAGAATGTATAAAATGCTCCCAAGAAGTGTTTTAGAAATGAAGAGAAGACCTTGGAGTCTAAATCCAAGAAGGGTGATGCATCCAAAAGGACCACGAAGAAAACATGCTTCTACTGTGGAAAGAAAGGACACATCATGGACCTTTGTAAAGAAGCCATGAAACTAAATAGAAGCAGACTGAACTCCAAAATACAATCAATCCAGAAGAAGCAGAAGGGATTGATTGAAAACAATTTGCCTAAGAAAGGTAGCTTGAAAGAATCAAAAGAACCATGTGGAACTTCCAGAACTGAGGCCACACTTCCAAGTGACTTACTAGTCATATGGCCAAATCAGTTGCAACTTTCCAAAGATCTGCAAAGAGCTGAAGATGAAGCACTGGCAATTACTAAGGCAAAAGGGAAGAAGAATATTTCACATGAAGATGTTTTGAGAACCACACCAGCACAATCATCAATGAAGATCAAATGTGCAAGTGTGATGAATGGTGAAAATGGGGCATCTCGGTTGAGAGAATCTTCTCAACCTTGTTGTTCACATTGATGAACCAAGGAGGTTCCATCTTATTTCCTAATCACTTGTATTTACATGTTCTAGCATTGCAGGGAATTGAAGATGATGATCATTCTCATCTGGAGAGTGGTTTGGACAGAATGGAGTGCACCCCTTGAGGGGGAGCAAATCTGAAGAAGATGATGTTCTGAGATTAATATCATCTTGAGAAAAGTGAAGGTATTCCAATCATACTTCCATCCCTTGATTCTTAATTGCATTCATCATGACAATTAAGGGGAGTATTGATTGAATACAAATGAATGAAAGGGGGAGCTTTATCTTTGCACCTGAACTTTCTAATGAGTTTTGTGAAGTTGTGCAGGATTTAGCAAATTCATTGTTATATCTGAAAAATTTCAAACCCCTAAGCATGATCTCACATGTATTGTGAATGTTGGACAGCATTGAGTTCCTTGGTTATATCACTCTTGTTTTCTACACCGGGTTAGCCCAAGTAGACTTAGAGTTGATCAACTAAAGGTTCTTTGCTAAAGAGAACATGTGACATCATCCCTCTCTCAGTGTTTTTCAAGAAAATACTTTTCAATGGGAGGAAGAGATTTTTGAAAGAGAACCACACCACACCTTTGCATTTGATTGCCAATAAGGGGGAGAAAATATTGGCACACATATTGACCCATTCATATGTGCAGAAGAAGTGTATTGACAACAAATACAAAGGGGGAGATTGAAGTGCACAGTGTTGCATTTGTTGTCAATGAGGCATGAGGTTGTCTTGGAATGAATGGAAGTCAAGGAATGTCAAGATGTGAATGACAAAGGTTGTGATGGTGTTGGTGATGAAGAGAGGATGGCCATTGTACTAAGATGCATGTCACTTAGGAGATTCACTAAGTGGCATAGGAGATGTGGTTGAAACATTCTCTAGTCACATCTGACGATTGTTGAGCAGCTCTTTAAATTCATAGAACTTGTATCCTGATGATACAAAGTCACACCAATGTTTGAAGACCATGCATTGTATTGAAAATGCATGAGGAGATGAAGAAGATCCATCCACAAGTTTAAAGTGGATGAAGTGAGCGGATGGAAGAGTCCATGCACTATCACTTAGTGCATGTGAACATGAAGTTGATCCAACTTGATCTCTGATTGGATCAATGAAGAACATTGGAGATTTTATGTGATTCAAGAGCTCGGTTGATGAAGAACCTTTGGAATTCCCTCCTAAGTTGTGAAATGTTGAAAAGTTATTAAGAACATGAGGAGGAGATGGGAAATTCCTAAGAAGAAGAAGAAGTATGAAGAAGTGGCTTGGAATTTGGCATTTTACATATGGGATACTTTGTTTTTTAACAAAGTGTTTATTCTGTCCTTTGCCAAAAATTAGGCCAGCGAAGGCCAGCCCACGGGTTCAACCCCAAGGCACTTGTGGGCCGAAGGCGCCACGCCCATGGGGGATCCCATGGTGCAAGCACAAGGCGGCAGGGGGGCCGTGTGTAAGCCCCCGAGGACACGCGGTGGTGAAACCCGCGCGCCCGAGGTGCATAGTGGGCGCTAGGTGCGCGCCCGCAGGGAGCAGAGAGTGGGCGCAGAGCGCGCCCGCAGGGAGAACTCGGTGCAGGGCGGCACCGAGAGGGGAGGAGATTCAACTGGCCGTTCATGGGAGCGCCAGGGTGATAAAATGCGGAAAAATAGGAGCCCGTTTCGATGTGGGACGCGGAATTTTTCCGCGGGAGCGATCCTGGCCGCACGATCGATCGCGTGCCAGATCTCGGCCACACATCTGATCCGCGGCGAGGCGATCTGATCCAGGCCGTCCGATGTATTTCGATCGCCCGATCCAACGCCTCCCGGCTCATCTCCTTCGTCGAGCCACCCCGAAGCCACCCGACGTCTCCCGCTAAACCAGAGCCCTCCGAGCATCAGATTTCGAGTTCCCGGCTGTCTCTTTCGAAGCCGAAGGCACCATCGTGCTCGTATTATCCTACTGAACATTTCCATGCATAAAAAAGGAGAATGCACACGATGTATGGGAAATTGGAGTTCGGCCGAGGCATGCGAAGCTGCCGAAGGCCATGAAGATTATAGCTGTGCATGGATCGACTTAAGAGAGCCATGCACACGTTCGGCGAAGCATGAACGTGGAGGAGGAAGAAAAATAAGGGAGCCCGCGTCAAAACCGAGAATAAAAATCAAGATTTGGAAATATTTTTGAAGATCCGAAGTTCTCGGGATTTTGAGTTGGATCACGCGGATGAAACGCCTCTGCCTCGCCTATAAAAGAAGAGCCCAAGGCTCCAAAGAATGCTGCTGATCCTTTGTTGAAAACTTGGAGTCCCGCGTGTGCCTCTGCCTCGCGAAGAAGAAGCCACCTCGCAAAGATTTGCGCGGCTAAAGTCCCCTGCGCGCTAATCCTTTGCGCGGCAGGAAGACCTTGTGGCCGCAACACTCTGCGCGCCCGAGGCTTGTTCCCTCTCTGCCCGCACCCTTGTGCGGCAGGAGGAAGTGCCCGCGGGTGCAGCACTTGCGCGCCCCGCGACAAGAGGAGTTTGCGCGCTCGAAGGGTTGTGCGCCCGTGGAGCCTTGCACCTGAGGACCAACGCGACCCAAGGCAGTAGCCAGCTGCACCTTGCATGCCTTCAGTTGGTTGGTGTTCGGGCTGTGTGTGTGAAATTGAAGAAGAAGCCGTGTGTGTGCAAGAAGGTGAGTGAAGGCCAAAGACACCCTACGGGTGGTTTATGTGCAAAGCAACAAAAGGCCGTAGCCTTGTTTGTGCACACTTTGAAGAACAAACTAAAATAACACTAAAGCGTGTGTGTGCATAAGGAGGAAGACCACACTATTTGTGTGTGTGCAAAATTGGAGAACAACCTACGGGTCAAGAGCGTGCATCAAGAGAAGAGGGAAGAGGCCAAGCTATTGTGTGTGCAAATTGTTTGTGCATACTTGAACTAAACAAGAAGAGGCCGAAGCCTAAGTTTGTGCAAAGTGGTTGTGCACACTTAGAAGAAGGACAAGACCCACACTAAAGTATAACACACTTTTAGTGTGTGAACAATTTGAATATAGTGTGTGAAGATTGTGGAGAAGGCGTGTGCTATAATTGATTACACCCTTTGTGGGTCTACTGCACCAAGAAGAGGAAAGGAGAAGTGCATGCATGCATGCATGCATGCACGTGCACACGTGAACATAGACAAATCAGTGGTGTGCATTTGAGTAGTCCAAGACCAGTGGTTCTTGAAGAATTTGAGAAGCCATGCAGTCAGTGCATGAGGATGAAGAGCTGTCATGCACTCAGTGCATGAAGTTGAAGTGAGTGAGACTGGACCAGACTGAAGTTAAAGACATCAGTTGTCTGAGTATACAGTAATTGAGAAGAGCTTGATCAAGTGAAGTGATCGGAAGTTTCTGAGCAAGACCAACAGACCTTTTCATAGGTTGTTGAAGTTTCTTGAAGAAAGAGGCCAGGTCATCCTGAGAAGAAGGAGATAAATCCTGAGCAAGACGAGAAGACCTGATCAACTCAAGTGATCAGAGGTACAGAGCAAGGCCAGCAGTCTTTATCCCAGACTTCTGAAGATACTTGAAGAAGCATAAAGAGAAGAAGAGCTACTCGTGTGACTCGAGGAGCCAGGAGAAGACCCTGTGGGACTCAGGGAGAAGAAGTCTTCAGTGGGATTCTGGAGCAGGCCAGTGGGACTCTGGTAACACTGTGGGACGCAGTATAAAGACCCTCCTGTGGGACTCAGGAGAGATACAGTGGAACTCTGTATCGACCATTGTAATTCTAACAAGTTATAATGGAAGAAACCATGTTGGGGCGTATAACCAACATGGAAAGGACGTAGGCCTTTGGTGCCGAACCTTGTAAATCCTTGTGTCATGTGCCTTTTCATTACTGCATTATCCGGGAAAGGTTGAGAGACATAAGAAGAGTGGATCGAGGCCTTAACAAGCCATAGAAGTTTAATTGATTAAGAATCAATTAGTAAAAAGTTTTAAAGGATCACTGATTCACCCCTCCCCCTCTCAGTGATTCACACTGATCTGGGCACTTCACTTCTACAGTTGAATGAATATAATACATATTATTTGATGTTTTTAGTTTTCTTAATTTATCATTCATTAAATGAAAATATGTGTTGTAAAGGAATTTTTAGATTTTATGAGATATTGTTATGTCATCTCAGAAGGACATGGGCCTCAAAAAAAAATTCAATTTGAAACCATCATACCTGTCCCATGTCTGAAAAAGTAATGGTAGCCTTAAAGTGCTATAGATAATACCTCCCCACCATGAATAGTAGTCTTGGTCCCATGAACCATGATTCCATGACCCTATTCTAAGGGGTAACTACCTAAAACATTTTTATAATGAAAGACTTTATTTTCTTCCATAATAATTTGGACTATAATTTTACATCAAAAGATTTTATTTTACACTGTATAAAGCCCGAGTTTGGTCTTACACATTATGATACCTGTCTAGTTTGTAAGTGGAGTACAATTCCAGTTTACCAGAGTCATTACATATGACCTTGATAAAGTTTCCATTTCCTTTTTTTATTATCTTCTCCATACTCTAGACCCACAAATGTGAGGGTTTGGAACCATTTTAAGGATATTTTAATGTGACTGTGTGTTTTGGTTGTGTTGGGATGTGGTATGTTGATCACTCCTCCAACAAGCCATGATGTTGGTGTTGATAACTATGAGGTATGAAGTTCATTAAATCTTAGGATTTTATATACAATTATTTACACTAATATATCATAAGTATAACAAAACTATAATATATATCAATGAATGTTTAGAGGTAAATTCATTATTCAAGAAATTATAATTGTTTTTAAAACTAAAATTATTATTGGATTTTTTATTCAATTGTTTAAGAAAAATTTGTTTCCTACATCTACATCCAAACTGCATATCAGAACTATTCACTACTACTATAATAATTTGAATTAAATCTACGATTTTGTGAGGTAATATAATGTTCAGGAGTTGAGGATGAAATATACCTATGTAAATTCTCCATAATAGTCCTAATGACTAAATATATCAAAATTTGAAAATTCAGGATATCAAATGGTTACAAAATTACATCATAGAAAACTAACACTTTTTAAGAGTGATCTATAAATTTTTATAGTCATTACTGATTTCAAAGGAATACAGTCACATATTTTCAGTGTTTAAATAGACCTCAAAGGAGTATTTAGTGACTTTTAAAGTGTAATTATCTACTTTATGAGATTAATATGTATAGAATTTGAATAAGAATATTTTCATTAGATTAAGTGATGACTCTTTAAGAGTTATCTGGTACTTTTTTCTAGTTATGAATAACATTGTAAGATTATTAAAATATATATTTAGAGTATTTAAAATCATTATAACTATATTGATGAACATTATAACAAAAACATAGAAAATTTTTAAGGTACTCTTTCACTTAGTAAGAGTGACCACTAACTCTATATAACTAAAAATCTAAAAAAAGGTACAAATTATAATTGAAGTGAAATATTAATTTTTTAAATCAAATATTATACGGTAAATTTAAATTAGGCTATGCATGTGTTTTTTATAACATGGTCTCTATTTAATTTCCCATTTAAACCGAATTGATTTACAATCATCAAAATTAACTTCAGTTAAATATCAAAATAATAAATTATGAGAAACCTAACCTAGTTGAAGAGAGAAATATAGATGTATTTGATACACATTAAAAAGTTATGATGATAAAATATAATCATCAGAGTGTGGTGATTTAACCGAAAAGTTCACTTGATTTAAATCATGCTAACATGTGTAGGCCTATTAGATAAAACAAAACCAGGGTTGATGTATATTTTGTTACATTCAATGATGGATTCAACAAATTTTTTATTATCATATTCATCAAAAAATGATGAAATATATATATTTAAATATATAGAAGTCGTGATGAAAATATTGTTTTATTCTGAATGTTTTACCACTTTATTATACAGAAATAAATTCCTCATATTCGGTTAATAAATTTTTATTTGTTATACATTGATTTAATTCTCATGTAATATCATACATGAATAAGAAAAAAATTATGAATTTAGGGTATATATATTGATTTGTATTTGTTGAATGAGGTACTTTTCCCATTGTACATTTTCCATTAACCATTTCCCATTTTCCATTACCTAGTTGATGCTAATTTACCTGCTATAGCCATTTTTTATTGATTGTTTCCTGTTTCCTAGGTCAACCATTTCCAATTTTGAATTTCCCATTTCCATATTTAGACCTATTTCCTAGGTATACCCATTTCCAATTTTCTAGTTCATGCCCATTGTGCATTTCATGGATTTTTCAAAGTGATTATCAATAAAACATTTTCTAAAATTATACACATCATTATGTCAACTCATTTGGAAGGGTAGGGTGATTGTAATTTCTTATTTCACATTTAGCCTAGTGGACCTGATGTTAGAGATGAATTGAATGTTGTGGTGGGAGGGGACCTAATTTTGGAGATTTCAAAAGGGATGATAAAAAATTCTCACTATGAAAGACATTTTTTATACATCCATTTATTTATATTTTTTGTTCACATTTGTGGATGAGATGATTTGTGGATGGGTTTGAGAATTGGTGGGTTTCTGGATCATTGGGATGAGTTTCTGTCTCATAGGGATGGGTTGACGGCTATTATTGGCTCACAAGGATGGGCTACTAGTTGTAGGGATTGGTGGATGACATGCGAGGTGGGTTGTTGGCTCACTAGGTGCCTCATTGGGATGGGCATGGATGGGGTACTGGTTTGATGGGATGGGTTTTTGGCTAATTCTGGCTTGAAGGGATGGGTTAGTAGCTTATTAGTTGTGGGTTGGATTTTTTATTTTTGATTCCCTAATTTTCATTATTAAAATTTTATTTTTATTGTAATTTGAACATGTTTCTAATTGGTATTCTCTTTAATAAATAATTTTTCTATATATGATAAATTAATAAATATATTTTTAAATTTTACATGAAATAATAATTTATAATTTGTATTCAAATGTAATTTATTAGTATATATTATTTATTGGTAATATTATTACCAATAGAAATTTTTTTCATTATAATATATTACTAAACACTTTTAACAATATATATATATATATATATGTTTTATTAATTGGTATTATTATAATTTTAACAAAATTAATTTATAAGTCATAAAATCTAATAGGGTTATAGGTTTTACCATTAGTTTAGTAACATGGACATATTTGTTTGTAAAATGTTTAACCTATAGAAAATGGACATTTACCAAAAGATATTCCATAGTTGGAAATAGTGCAATGTTTTGTAGATGATAATCACATTAATGTTTCAATAAAATTTGGTTTCTATTATAATACATTCCATGTGGATTATGCAAGTGAATTTAATTAAATGGAATCTATGTTTGATAAATTTCCATCCCAATATTATACTTTTTGTTTTATTATAGTTTCCTCTATAATAAACATAAATTTTAATTTGATCTCACCCATATTTGGTTTCCTTTCCTATCAAACCTGGAAGTGTACTATGAATGGTATTCATGGTTATTCTAGAATGAATAATGATATTCTCAAAAAAAATTATGCTATAATTATTGTCTTCAAATATAATATGATAATCGTGAATGTATCTTGTATACCAAGAGTAATAAATAATTTGGTCCAATATTAATTTCATTATATCTTTTTCTAGTTTAATAATGTTAGTCATCAGCTACAGGTTACTAGAGTTGGGGTAGTTACACACTAGCTGGGGGGCACTATGTTTTTTGGAATTACATAATGAATTCAATAGACACCCTATATAATCATTACATAAATGATACATTTATATCATGATATAAATAATACATCACACAAACAAACACATAACCAAATGACTAAATGATTAGTATCCTCGATTTTCATGACATAAATGTAGGATTGAATTAGAAAAGTGATGCTCAAAACACAAGAGGGGGTGAATTGTATTCTTTAAAAATTCAATTACAATATTTAAGGTTGATATAAAACATTCTTAAAAAAGTTTCTTAACATTATTAATTTGTTAAGGTTATCTTTAAAATTTAAGAATTTTTTTTAACAAAGTTAAACAAACATACACCAAACCTCTTAATTAAATGATTCTACCCTAAAGAGTATAGAATCTATTATATAATTAGAGTAACAGAATTATAAACTATATGAATGTTATAAATTCATTCTTTAACAAGGTTAAGAATATAATGGAAATAAATGAACATAAAATTGTAAACAAGTAACAATAAGGTTCTTTTAAACCAATGAGATGGGTAACCAATAAACTTGGACAATGGTTCCTTGATTTATACTTTCAAGAAAGTCTATCTTAACCAAATCCAGGTAATCCCCCAATCTGAATATCCATATCTGTCTTGTTATCCCCACAAGCCCTCGATGAAAAGGAAATCAGAACCTCCGTCTTCCAAACCCAGAAGCCCACGATCAGCACGATCAGAGTCTGCACAAATCAAGTCTGAAAAAGATGTTCATGGTGAAAAAAGTTATTCATGTCATCTGCACGAAGCATTGAGAGTAGAAAGAGCCTCTCTCTAGAAGTCACTTCACAGATTTTTCTAATGCACAAGTTCATCCACTCTCTTCTTTCATTATTTTTCATGATAAAATGGAGTTGAATTAATAGGAAAAACACCCCAATAGTCAGCTCCACTTCGACAATAATATTTTCATTAAATTTCTGAGGGACCTAGATATGTGTTAAACATACAATGGTTAGTTTGTAACAAATTAAACTACATCGTTTCAAGTATATGAAACTATGCTATGTAAAATATTATTGTTATTCAAAAGATAACTTCAAATATTATAATATAGGAATGATACATTAAAAAACTTATAACATTTATAATTGGTTCTTAAGAAAAAAAGTAAATCGGATTGAGAAAATGGTATCACATTGGTATCGGAATCGGAATCATAAAATTGGTATCACTTCTACATATTAATCAGAATCATGAAATTGGTATCACTTTTCACAAAAATTGGTATCATAAAACAAAATGGCTATATCACTGGATACGGTATCATAAAACAAAATGGATTTTTCACCTGATTCGGTATCATGAAATTGTAATGAATTTTTCACCAAAATTGTTATCATAAAAAAATTTCTTTTACACCGGATTCGGTATCATAAAACAAAATGGCTTTTGCATCATATTCGGTATCATGAAATCATAATGTCTTTTGCACCAGAATCAGTATGATAAATCTGTATGTATAATAGAATGAAAAAATGTAATGATAGATCTGTAAGTATAACGGAATTAAAAGTTTGGATCTTAAGAAAATAGTTCTTTAAAAAATTATAACTTATGAAAAAAGTGTTTGTGATTTTCAAAACATAGTATAATAAGGAATGAAGACGTCATAAGATAGCCTTATTGACTAAAATTATTATCATAAAACAAAATGGATTTTGAAATGGATTTGGAATCATGAAATTTTAATGAATTTTGCACTAGAATTGGTATGATAAATATGTAAGTCTAACAGAATGAAAAATGTAATGATAGATATGTAAATATAATGGAATGACATGTTCAGATCTTATGAAAAAACAGTTCTTAGAAAAAATTCTGAACATAAGGAAAAAGTGTGTGATTTTGAAAACATAATACAATTAGAAATAATGATGTCATAAGATAAACTTATTGACTCAAACGTTTCCCCATTTTTGGATAGAAAAGACAACATTTCCAAGGAATGATATATTTAATTAGATAAACATGTTTGAAAAACATATCACCCCCTTTGGATGAGATTTCAGATGAATACAACTAACTCTTCCTTAGGTTATGTTTCCCAAAGATCAAATTCTTGGTCTTTTTTATCTGGTTTTATTTCTTAAAAAGATATCTCCCCCTTAGATAAGAATTTCTTCGTTAATGAAAACACCTCTTTACTTGGAAATTATCCTTTCTTACTATACTCTCCTTTAATATATTCTCCTCCTTTGAGATCTTCATTATATTATTCCTTTAAAAAAATTATCCCCCGTTTTGATTTTTAAAAAGAGGTAATGGAATGGAGAAGAATAAGATATACTTATAAGGTTAATAAAGCATATATTCAAAAACAAAAGAAAGATATGCAAGAAGCTTCTTGAGGGAATTTTGGAAATATGGTTCATATTAAAACAAAAAACTGGAATGTAAAGAAAATCATCCATCCTTCTTCTGCTCAGAAAAAATTTTCATTATCAATGATTTTAATATATTTACTTATGATCGTTTTTTAGCCTTTTGAAATATATCTCCTGATTCTTATTGTTCTTTTCTAAAAACATGATCCTTTCTTCTTGATCAGCCAACTTATTCTCTAAATCGGCTCTGAAATCCTTCTAACAGCTTACATATTGGGAAAAATAATTATGTAGATTGTACTTCTTAGATATTGATGTCGTGAAGATGTTGAACTTGGTTTCACAAGTACTAAAATCTCTATTGATTGAATCCATGAAGTCACTAAACCACCTAAGCTCATCATTAATGGTTTTGGTGCAGTTAAATACATTCTTACAAGTCCCCTTCTGGTTTTTGTAGTCAATCAAAATATTACTGAAGTATGATTCTTGCTTGACCACCATTTCCATAAGAATATTGTTCGATTTTGTCTTTTGATTTATTTTTTCATGCATCATTTGACATTGGGAATCTGTATTTCCCTTTATCATCTCTTATCGGAGTTAAAGAAGCTGATATTTCAATTCTCTTAGAAGACTTCTGAGGATTTTTCTTATCAGAAGAGAAAATCAACACACTATTTCCTTTAATGGGGTTATGAACTAGAGATTGATCATCAGATACTTGGATAACATTAATATATTCATGTTCATCTTCTTCCCCTTCAAACTCATGATGTTGAGATCCTTATTGACATTCTTCATCCTAAATTTCTTTCTCTTTACCACCTTGTTGATCAAACTTTTATTTCTCTACCTCATCGACATAAATTATAATTTTTTCTTCATCTTCAATTACTACATCATCCTAAACATCTTTTTCAACTTTTACTTCAACATGATCTTCAAGTTCAACTTCAACTTGTTCTTCAGAAACAGATTTACAAACTGAACTCAGAAGAGTTCCAATGTAATCACCCACTTCCCTTAAATCAACATCAAAATCTTCTTGAGTAATCCAATCATTTATTTCATGAATAGTTTCTCATAATGATTGAAATATCTTGTATTTCTGTATTATTGGAGTGATATCCAACTTTTTATGAACTACATGCTGTTCTAGTACTTCTTGAGAATTATTTTCTATAGCTTTTAGAAGGGACTCAAACAATTGATCTTCCAAGGGATTCTTCTTTGGGATATTCTTATTCATTTATTTCTAAATATTTTCAACTTTCTTGATTTTTAAGTCCTTAGCCTCTGTAGGATTCAAGCTAAAGGAAAGATCTCCTTCCTTTCTGGTAGTTTCCATTTCTCTCCACTTTCCAACTGTTGCATCATAATAGGATTTTGGAAAAATATTAGCATGTTGTTCCTATGTTCCGATGAATTGAAGAATAATATCTCTTTTATGTTTGTGATCCCTATGAAAGTGATTCCTAATATCTATGTTCTTTTTAAAAGAGTGATCTACATGATTTTTACTTAGAGAAATGGCACTTGGGTTTTCACACATTATTTGAGTTTTGGAGAAATTCATACCATAGTTTGTGAGTGTGTGTTGCATCCACAACACTTGAGCCCAATAACTACCAGCTACTACATATTCTTCTTCAATAGTGGAATGTTTTACAGAATGTTGTTTCATGAAAGACCAAGAAACTATGAAATATCATAAGAAATGAGATGTTCTGGATGTACTTTTTCTATCCATTTTACAACCACCAAATTCATCATCCAAAAAACATTTATGTTCGAAATAATTTTTATAGGAATAAAATAGTCCCAAATATAATGTTCCCTTTAAATAATGAAAAATTCTTTTTACAACCTTTAAATGAGATTCCATAGGATTGGATTGATATCGTGTACATAAGAATACTGAAAACAATTGGTCAGGTCTACTAGCTATTAACTAAAGTAAACTTCCAATAATTCCTCTATAAGATGTTTGATCTATATATTTCCTTACTTCATCAATATCCATATTATTAGATGTTTTGATAGGATTACATATACTCTAAGTTTTGTCATACCCAATCTTTTTATGAAGATATTTAATATACTTATGCTGAGAAATGTAGGCTCCCTCTGGTTTTTGAGAATTTCTAAAACCAATAAAAAAGGTATCTCAACTATCATACTCATCTCAAACTCATATTTCATAATATTCACAATGGAATCTATTAAGGATTTCTGTGTTGATCCGAATATGATTTCGTTAACCTAAATTTCGACAATCAAAAATATATTTATTATTTTTCTTAATAAATAAGGTTGGATCCTCAGTTCCCTTAATATAGTTATTTTGAAGAAAACAAATCCTGAAATTCTATTATACTAAGTTCTAGAGGCTTGTTAAGTCCATTCAATGATTTGGTATATTTATAAACATGAATATGATATTTTTTGTCTTCAAAACTAAGGGGATGATATACATAGACCTTCTCCTGTGTATATCCATTGAGGAAAGAACACTTTACATCCATTTGATAATGTTTAAAATTAATTAAAGCTACAAAGGATAGATGAATACTAATTGATTCAAGCCTTATTATAGGAACATAGGTTCCTTATTAGTCTATGCCTTTTGTTTGTTATAGACTTTTAAAACTAATATTTGTTTATTTTTAACAATAACTCCATTTTCCTCGCATTTGTTTCTAAAAAACCTTTTACTACAATAAAAAATGTTTTCATAAGTTTCTCAACAAAGGTCCAAACATGATTCCTTATGAATTAATATGTTCATCTTGTAATGAAATAATCCAATATGATTACCCAAGGATTCATCAGGAGTCATTGGTTTATATTGGGGGAGAAATGCAACATTTTCAACACTATTACATGAATAACATCTAATTAATGGTTTATTAACATTTCTAGGATATTATAACTAGGATTATTCCTAAAAAAACTAACTTCGATTGTGAAAAACTTATTCATCAACATAGGGTAGAAAGTCATCATGTGTAAATGTTTCAGAAATGTTTTCTTGAACATTATCCTTGACTAAAAGATCTTATATCATAGGCTGGTGATCTGTTTTAGATAATATATCAGGATTATATAATGGTGGTTTGAAAACAAATGGATCATTTTCATCAAAATTAACATGTATTGTTTCTTCCATAGTGCAAGTGTTTTTATTGAAAAATCGGTATGCCTTAGAGTTAGTGGAGTAGCCTAAGAAGATTCCTTCATTGGATTTGGGTGAAAATTTATGTAAGATATCATTGGTATTTAAGATAAATATTTTTCAACGAAAAAAATTGAAGTAAGAAACTTTTGGTTTTCTGCCAGTCCATAACTCATAAGGTGTTTTATTAAGAAAGGATCTAATTGAAACATGATTAATAGTATAACAGGCAGTACTTACAGCTTCATCCCAGAAGTGTTTAGCTATAAAGTATTCACTTAACAAAGTACCAGTAATCTCATGAAGAATACAATTTATACTATTCTTTTGAGGAGTCCTTGGGGATTAGAGGTTTTGAGTAATACCTTTTCTATTACAAAAAGTTTCAAAAACCTAATTTTGAAATTCTCCTCCATGATCACTATGAATAGTTATCTATGGAAGGGTTTTCTTGTTTTTAACATCGGCTCTCAAAATTTTGAAATATGAAAAGGATTCAAATTTCATTGTGATAAAATTGACCCATGTATATCCTGTGTAATCATCAACTATAAAAAATAGATAGTATTTTCCTCCAATACATCTAGTTTGAATTAGACCAAATAAGTCCATGTGCAATAACTGTAATGAATTTTATGTTTTTACTTTACTTATAGATTTATGGATTGAATTATGTTTCTTTCCATATTGACAAGGGTCAGAGAGTCTTGGAGAAATGATATTATGTTCTGGTAGATCCTAAACAGGATATTTCATAGAGATTTTACAAAGCTTCCTTATGTTACAGTGTCATAATATTTTATTCCAATTCCACAATTGATCTTCGTTTTCTCTTAGGAAAGGATGATCATGAATTCTATGGTCTTCTAGGTTTAGTATGTATATATTCTCTTGCCTATGGCCTGAGAGAATAAACTCATCCTTGGAATTGTGTACTAAGCAATTGTCATTCCTAAAATTCACAAGGTATAATTCATCAAATAATTTACTTATACTAAAGAGATTGTGATTGAGACCTTTAACAAATAAAAAATTTGAAATCAAATATTTTCTAGGAAAAAAATATTACCTACATCGATAATTTCACCTTGAGATTTATCCCCAATGGTTACTTTTCCTCCCTTAGAATATAAAATATTTTTTAAATAGTCTTTGTTACCAGTCATGTGCCTTGAATATCCACTATCCATGTAAAATATATTGTTGGTACTTCCTTCATTAAACTCAAAAAGGAAAATTTTGGTTTTTAGAATCCATAATTTTTTGGATTTGGAATTGTTAGATAATAAAATTTTGGGTATCCACATTTTTCCAGAAAAGTTAGATTTTTGAAAACAAGAGATTGAAAATTATTTAATGAAAACTTCTTATTAAAATGCCCACCAATTTAACATTTAGTACATAATGGAGCACTTGGAGGAACATAATAATTGTTTCTTATAAATAGGTTTTTCATAAAAATAACCTAAACCCTGACTATTACCATGAGGTCAAATATGATAATACATATTAACAAAATTTACCTTCCCAGAAGTAAAATTCTCAAGAAGTTTATTCATGGAAAATATTTTAGACTTTATTATAAAGAAAAAATTCTTATACTCAGGAATAATATATTTAGTGTTATGTTTATTCTATAATTTATATTTTTAGAAAAATATATTTTTTTGATGATTAAAAAGTTTATCCTTCTCAGAATTAACACCCTCAAGTTTCATAGAAATATTTTATAAAACACCATTTTTCATATCAAGATCCTTGTTATGATCTGAAATTTATTTTTTTAAAATAAATTTTCCTTAATTTTCCTTTTCAAGTTTCTTAGAAACATTACAAATCATTTTTTCAAGCAAATTAGAAATTCTTGAAACTTCCTTATTAGAAGGTAAACCATTATGGCTATCTGATAAAGTATATTCATCATTTGAAGAAAAAAATATCTGGAAATTTTTCACTCAAAGATATATTGGTTAAGGATTCATCAGTTCATACTTTAGTCATAAGGCAATGGTTTTGAAATGGTTCTCGATCTATTAGACCAATATTCTTTGTCTCAGAGGATTCATATTTTGAAGAGTCATCAGAAAAATCTCCACCACTAGAACTCTTGCTGCCATTGGATTTCGACACATTCTTATGATTTTATCTATAGAAAATCTTCTTCTTTCTTTCAGAATTCATGACCTTCTTGTCTCTTTTCTTATGTAATGGACAATCTGGTCTGATATGACCAATTATTCTACATTCATAGCATGTCATGTCACCATCTTTTTTATCATTTTCATCATTCTTTTTTATTTATATTAAATGTTATTTTTCCCAACAATCTTGTTCATCCTACGGGCAAGATTGGATAACTCATTTTCTGAACTTTCACTTTTACTTGTCCCAGATTAAACAAGAACCTTATTATATTTTGATCTTGTAATTCTCTCGTGAATCTTGGATTTCATAAAATATGATTTACTTTTAAAGGAAACATTTCCATTTCTAGTTTTCTTTTTAATATTATCAGCATCTCTCTTCATTCTGGTTTCATGTTTAATAAGAATTCCAATCAATTCATCAAGATAAATCTCTGTAACTTTCCTCATCTATAACAGTCCTCTTGGATTTCCATTCATTAGGCATGATGTCTATAATCTTTTCTACAATAATCTCATAATCTAGACCATTATCAACAAATGGATTGTAAAATGTTTAAGATAATCATAAATCTTTGTTGAACTTTACATATGGGTTTTCCATAATGAAATAAAAAACCATGATACTCACCTCCGAGCATAGCTCTATTAGATTCAATGACACTGTAAGTCCCAAATTGAGTTATTCAATCTTCTTCAAAATACTATTAGAAACTTCATAAGATGAAATATAGATATATATATAGTTCTAGGCATGGAACAGAGCAAATAATTACATAATATAAAGTTTAGCAAGTATTCCCCCTTTTTGTGATTAGTAAAGGTTCTAAGTTCCTTATCAGTAATTCTATAATCTCTAGTTAACATAATATAGTCATCTACAACTGTTTTTAGCACAACGGTCTTCATTCTGACTCTTCAGTACTCATAGTCATTTCCATCAAAGATAGGTGGTCTAGTAGGATTTAGATTGTCTAGAGATTCAAAATAAATTCCTTCCATACTAAAACAATATTCCATTCCATGGAACTTTTTAGATGTAAAAGTTTAAAAACAAGGATAAAATTCCTATGAAAGATAATATAGAATAACGGAAACATGAGAAAGAAAACTTATATTTGAATATAAGTATTTCAGAGACCTCCTCTAATACCAATTATAGGATCGCATAATTAAAGTGATGCTCAAAATACAATAGGGGTGAATTTTATTATTTAAAAATTCATTAGGAACCATTAAATTTTATGTAAAACTTTCTTAAAGAATGTTTCTTAACATTATGAAAAACTATTTCGTTTGGTTTGCATTTAAATTTAAGAAAACCTAGTTTAATAAAGTTAAACAAACATTCAAAAAACCTCTTAATGAAAAGATTCTACCTTAAAGCGTATAAAATCTGTAATATAATCAGAGTAAAAGAATAAAAAATAATGAGAAAGTTAAACTTTAAAACTTTAACAATGTTAAGAATACAGTGGAATTAAAACAACATAAAATTGTAAAAAAGTAACAATAAGATTTTTAAACCCAAATAGAAAGGTACCCAACAACCTTGTATAATGGTTACTTTATTTATACTTTCAAGAAAGTCTATCTTACCCAAACCTAGGTGAGCCCTCAATATGATGATTGGTATCTTTATATCAATCCCCAAAATCCCTCAATTTAAAAGGAAATCAGAACCTCTATCTTGCAAACATTGAGCCCCATGATCAGAAACATTGGAGTCTGCAAAAAGCATGTCTGAAAAAATAGTTCATGACATCTGCATGATGCACAGAGAGTTGTAAGAGCCTCTCTTTCTAGAAATTGGTTCACATATTTTTCATAGGCATCATGTTCATCCACGCTCTACATTCATTATTTTTTATGTTAAATGGACTTGTAATTATTGGAAAAACATCCCAATGGATGGATCCACACAAATAGTAATATTTTCCTTAAATTATGGAGGGGCCTGGACACATGATAAACATAAAAAGGTTTTTTTAATTGATTATATGACATCATTTCAAGTATAATAAATGATGTTATGTTAATGATGAGTGTTATGCATAAGAAAACTTGGAATCTAATAATATTGGAATGATACATTAATTTTTTTAACATTATCGAGAAAAAATAATCTTAAGAAAAAATAAATCAGATTGAGAAAATGGTATCACCTTGGTACCAGAATCGTAACCATAAAAATGGTATCACTTTTGCACCGTATTCAGTGCCATGAAATTGGTATCACTTTTTCACATGAATCGGCATCATAAAACAGAATGGATTTTGCACTAGATTTGGTATCATAAAACAAAATGGCTATTGCACCGTATTCTGTATCGTAAAACAAAATGGATTTTGCACCAGATTCGGTATCATAAAATTGTAATGATTTTTTCACAGAAATCAGTATCATAAAACAGAATGGCTTTTGCACCAGATTCGGTATCATAAAACAGAATGGATTTTTCACCAGATTCAGTATCCTGAAATCATAATTAATTTTTCGCCGGAATGGGTATGATATAAAAGAATGGATTTTTCACCATATTTGTTATCATAAAACAGATTGTCTTTTTCACTAGATTCGATATCATGATAATTGTAATGAATTTTTCATCCGAATCAGAATGATAAATCTGTAAGTCTAAAAGAATGAAAAAACGTAATGATGGATCTATAAGTATAAAAAAATGACATGTTCAGATCTTAAGAAAAAAAAAATAGTTCAATGAAGTTCATAAAGAAGTCTCGAAACATAAATCCTTGATAAAGAAAATGTTGTCTGACAAGAAGAAGGATTGATTATTTTCTTTACATTTTGATGTTTTTTGGTAATCTAAACCTTTTTTCCAAAATTTCCTTAAGAAGATTATTTCATATATTTCTTCTATTTTTGAATGTATTATTTCTTAAACTCACAGGTACATATTATAATTTTCCATTCCTTTCCCAGTTTTTGAAAATCACAAAGGGGGGAATTTAGGTAAAGGAAGAATTTAATGAAGATATCAAAAGAGGAGAATATATTAAGGGAGAGTATGGTAAGAAAGGATAATGTCCATGTTAGTGGAATCATTCCATAATGAAGAAATTCTTATATAAGAGGGAGATATCTTCTTATGAATGAAAACTGGATACTAAAGATGGAGAATACGATCCTTGGGAAATATATCCTAAGGGGGAGTTATTCGTATTCATTTGAAATCTCATTCAAAGGGAGGGCTATGTTTTTTCATACTTGTTTATCTATATCAATATATTCTTCTTTATCAATGTTGTTTTTGATTTCCAAAAATGGAGAAATTTTTGATTCCCTAAGGTTATCTTATTACTACTCCATTTCTTATTGTATTATGTTCTAAATATCACAAACACTTTTTTAAAGTTCAGAATTTTCTATGAACTGTATTTCTTCTTAAGATCCAAATTTGATATTAGGTTATACCTACAGATAAATCATTACATTTTTCAATTCTGTTAGACTTATAGATTTATCATACCAATTCAGGTGAAAATGGTTTTATGATTTTAAGATACCGAATCTGGTGGAAAATCCATTCAATTTTATGGTACCAAATTCAGTGCAAAATCCTTTCTGTTTTATGTTACCAAATCTATGATTTCATGATATTGAATCCATTACAAAATCCATTTTGTTTTATGACACCTAATCAGGTGAAAAATATATTTTATTTTATGAATCATAATCCAGTGCAAAATCCATTATGTTTTAAGATACCAATTCCGATGCCAAAGTGGTACTGATTTCTTGATATTGATTCTCATGGAAAAGTGATACCAAATTTATGATTCCGATTGCGGTACCAATGTGATACAATTTTCCCAATCCGATTTACTTTTTTTTCTTAAGAATATATTTTTTTCATAATGTTAGAATTGTTTAATGTATCATTCCAATATTATCAGATTCCATGTTTTCTTATGTGTAAAACTAATATTTAACTTAACATCATTTATTATACTTGGAACGATTTCATACAATCTATAACAAACTAATAGTTTAATGTTTAACACTTGTATAGGTCGCTCCGAAATTTAAGGAAAATATAACCGTTTGAGTGGACCCGATTGTTGGGAGGTTTTGTGTATAAATATAAGTCCATTTGAACATGAAAAATAATGAATGAAGAGAGTTGATGAATATAGTGCATGTGAAAAATATGTGATGTGATACATAGAGAGAGCAGCTATTAAAACTCTCTGTGCTTCGTGAGGATGTCATGAACTACTTGTTCAGACATTATTTGTGCAGACTCTTATCATGCTGATCATGGGATTCTGGGTTTGGTTGATAGAGGTTTTGATTTCCTTCTAATCGAGGGCTTGCAGGGATATCAAGACAGATACAGATCTTTAGATTGAGGGCTTAACTAGGATTGGGTTAGATAGAATTTCTGAAAAGTATAAATCAAGTAACCTTTCTCCAAGGTTGTTTCATACACTTCTCTTTGGTTTAAAATAATACTATTGATACTTGTTTTGAATTATAAGTTGTTTTAAAGGTGATGTATTCATAACATTGTTAATGTTAGAAAGTATAACATTATTATATTTCCTAATTATGATACTCTAATTATATTACAGATTCTATACGCTTTATTGTATAATCATTTCCTTAAGAGTATTTTTGAATGTTTGTTTAACATTTTTAAACACGGTTTTCATAATGTCAAAATATAAAATTATGAAATAGTTTTTATTAAAGTTAAGAAATAATATTTAAGAAAGTTTTATATCATCTTTAAAGGTTCCAAATGAATTTTTAGATAATACAATTCACCCCCTTATATTTTGAGCATCACTTTACTTATTCGATCTTATAATAAATAACTAAATATTCAATCTTTTCTCTTTAATAAACTCCTCAAAAATCCTATCTAGACATCCCTAAAATTACACATATCATTATATAATTGGGGTGGGAATTTATAATAATTGGATGATCTCAATTAATCAAAATGTGAAAACCTACAAACATTTAATCTAGGAGTAGCAGATAAGAAGATGGAAAAACATTTGTATTCGATGAATTTCTTATTTAATCTGATTTCTCTATAAATTAAGATATGAGGTCATCTAATCTAAAATTACCAATACATATTCCTGGGAAAAATAGTGTGGTATTGTGATATAATAAAATTTATTCAAGGGAAATAATTATATGAATATTAAAAAAAATTCTTATATAAGAATTTATAATTAAATGAATATAGACATAAAAAATTTATACCATTATGAAAATTCAAAATTCCATTGAATCGCATTGTAGAAAAAATAAATACCCATGCTTCCTATTCTAAAAAAACATCTACTCTTTGTATTGTGAAAAAACCTCCCATGTATCATATTCTAAACAATTAAAGGATCAGGTCTCATACTGTGAAGAAAAATATTCACAAACATTATATTATGAACAAACAAAATGATCACGATTAACATCCATTTATCATGAGTTTTAAATAATTAACCAAACAATTGTAGTATAGTATAGGACCCCATGATACATTAATTATACATTTTACTCGAATAATAAAATCAATCATTTATCATGTCAAAAAAACTGATGAAAAAATAGTTAGTATATTAAAATTTTAAAAAACATTAAATAATATGAAATTATGAAAACATAAAATATCAAAACATTAATTCATAAATATAAATAAAATCATATTACCCTATAAAACATGGTAAATACATCATATCTTTAAGGATGTAGCAATGAGGGTAAATTTAATAGAAAAAATTGTTTTCACAATAAAATTAAAAACACTGAAGTTGAAATTACATTAAGAAATACATTTATTTTATGGAAAAGAGGAAATTTATGAAAACATTTTTTTTAAAAGATTCAAATATATGATAATTTGGAATTAATAACTACTTATGGAGATTTAAAAAATGTTGAAATGTTTTACCATTAGATTAATCATTAATATGAGAAACATGAAAAAGAAATAATGTTTTCAAATATTGTTTGTGAAAGTACATTGAAAATATTTACTTTAAAAAAAAGTAATATTTAAAAAATAAATAATTTTATCAAAATAAAATGTGTATATTATGATAAATTATGTTTTTTTCATTGTATTGAAAAAACTTTTGAAAATTCTGAAATAAACTTGTTAAAAATAAATATAAGTTAAAATATTTTACAACATCCAATACCAAATGAGTTAAAGATATGATTATTTTACCAATGAAATAAATAATCTAATAATATTGGTTAGGATTTAGAATAAATTAAAATTAATTTTTTTAATTTTGATTTACACATTGGAGAGATCAATATTTTAAGAGGAATGATAAAAATAAATCATTACATCTTTTCGAATATTAAAAATCAATACTCTTAAAAAAGAATTATTGTGGAAATTTAATTTATAATAACAATAAGGAATAATTATTTCATAATATAATATAACAAAAAATAACTATTCACAAAACATTAATAAAAATATGTTTGTCTAAATGAATGGTAATAGAGATAAAATTTCATTTCTTTATTCTTGTGATGAGTTTTTCACACTCTAACCACCAGTAAAAATAACATAACAAACATAATATCCTATTTCTTAAAATTACTCAAAAAAATTAACTCATTTATAACCCTTATTATAAATTTTTTATGTGTATATTTAATAGTTATAGCATATTATGACCATCAAGTGTGAATAACATTAACTAATTTTCAAAATTTAGTAATGTGAAATTAGTTCACCGTACATTCACACCATGTTATTAATTAATATATCACTTAAGATGATATAATACACATCTTTTATTTATATATATATATATATATTTAATAACATTCCCTATGTGTTTACTTATGTTTTGTGTCCTTCAAATCAGTCTTGTCCAATTTTGGTTATTTTTAGCAAATGAAAAATTACATTATTAATAAATGAAATGATAAAGAAAATATTTATAGAACAACATAAAAGTCATATTGTGATTATTATATTATAATAAATTTTCTCTTCATATTTCTATAAACATATATAAATTATTTTTTATCATCATATATATTGGTTGTAAACCCGACCAAAACTTGAACACACCTTAATTTTATTGGCCAGTATTGTTAAGATTGAATTTTGTATTGAAATAAAATAATTATAAATGAATATAAAGATATTAAATTTTATTAATATATTAATTTGATCCATGTTTTATAGTTTTTTATAAATAATTAAAAACTATATTAAAAACATTCTTTTGAGGGTGGTGGTTCGGTCAAACACACGATTGACCTTCCATTTATTTTCAATTAGTATGAAATGAATAACTAAGAGATGTAACATTAAGATAAAAACAACTATGTAAACTTATGATACTTAATTAATCATATTATTATTGTAATAATATATTAATAAGATTAATACTAATAAGATAATATAAAGATAGAGAGAATACTAATGTTAGAGAGTTGATTTTTTTAATTAAATTAATTAGGACAATTATGAGTAAATAAGGGATTATCATTGCTGTATCGGGCTCTATTTTGTGTAAAATTTAATATTTTAAGATGTAATTCTATGAATAATTTTTTTAAACTGTGTAGGTGATATCATTTTATAAGAGATGAAAAGAAATCTTTTAGAAACACCATTTATATAGTGATAATTCCAAGACACTATTAGTGGACGTAAAAATTAGAAATAATGGAGTAAGGGTTATTTTTTAGGTCTAAAATGGATCAGAAAATTGTTTCCTCTCCTTTTTTAATTGGTTTGTGGTTTTTTCTTGTATGTTTTTATGTTTATCTTTTTTTCTTCTGAACTATGAAACTAATTTGTTAATAAGTTATTTTTTGATTTATTAAACATATAACAAAACTCATGTAAGTAAATTTGGTGGAGTATGTTTTTTAAATATTCAATACAAATAAATTTATAAATATTTTAAAATTTCCAATTAAATTAAGACATATATTGTGTATAATTTTTTTTATAAAAAAGGCATTTTGACATATTTGGATTCTTAATATTACATAATATTGATTAACAAATAAATAAGTGGTAATATAATATTTTAAGATATAATAAATAATATTTTATTAATTAGTTAATGGTTTCATATATAATTAATTTATTATATATTCCTTGATAATAATAAAACAATAATATAAAGAAAATGTTTTATTATTACCATGTAAATTTTACCGAATCCAAGAAATCAAGAATTTATATGAAAAATATGAAATTAAAAATATTAAATAATATGAAAATTATTATATTAAACATAATAATCGTTTTACCAAATTATATTTATATGGGTTTGTAAATTGACCATCAAGTAAGCTCAAGTATTATGAAAAATCATTTTTTAATTTTATTTTAAATGAAATAATATATGACTACGAATGGAATATAAAATCCATTAATTAAAATGTATTTAAATTAATTAATATAATTCATTTTTATTATATAATGATAAAATAAATAAATAACATAATTCCATTATGTTGTAAATATTTAAATAAAATAGTCAAAAAATAGATTTCATTAAAAGAATTCATTAATTTTCAAAATGCAGACCATCGGTTTGAAAATTAATCATTGAATTTTAAATGATTATTAATAATTATTCATGTATTATTTTTTTGGTAAATGTTTTAAAAAATAATATTGTAAAAATTAAAATTATGTTCAAAAACATTATTTTAACTAAAAACTTATAAGGCAATTGTTTTAGAAAATTCCAAAAAAAAATCATCAAGTAATTTTGATGTAAGGACTTTAGAAATGATTTTTACATTATAAATTTAAATTAAAAAATTTTAAAATCAAAAATATATTGAATTGGAAAATTCATAATTTATTATATGAATTCACTTTTCTACTCTTACAATGGTCATCTTTTGGGAGAATGTTTAGATGCACAATTAGTACTAACCATGAGACTTATGCCAAAACATTGTACTGGAAAAATTTATGGTCATACAAATAGTAATTAAATACCCAAATCATCCATAATTGAACATATACATATAGCACTAAAACCTATATATATCAATTATCATTTGGAATCCTTTTATATATGTTTTGGCTATCCCAGTCACATTTATTAGTGAATAGATGTTTCGATCGAAGTGGTGATCCTCTTCTTGTGAGTTCCATTATCCTTGTCCATTGGACAGTCTTCTTATATTTATTCCTTATACCTATATGTAATTATGGCCTTGGGTTTTGGAGTTCCAGGGACTTTTGATGTATAATGTTTAATCTAGGACATCTTCTCACTTCAATTGGGATCTCTCTTTCATGATCTGATGATCACTATCAAAGGTGACATATTTTAAATTCGTTATAGTTGGATAATGAATATTCCTTTTAGATTTTTATATGTGTTTCCATAATTTTTTTCCTTTTTACCTACTAATTTATAGATTTTTTCTTTCTCCAAATGCATGTTCTATAATCATTGATCATTAATTGCCTTCGGAAATCATTTTTCATTCTCTTTTAAATGAACTGATAATTTCATGGTATCACTCTCATAGTTTTATAAATTTTAAAATTAACCATTTATTTTAATTCCATTTGAATGAGTTTTTTAGGGATACCATGAAGAATGTTTTGGATTCTGATTTTTTTTATTTCCAAAGTGAAATTTCTTATTTTAAAGGAAACGAGATAAACTATTTGATGTTTTAAAAATAATTTTAAATGGTTGATTTTTTAAAATGACCAGGAATCCAATTTTTAGGAAATTATGTTTTTCAATGTTGTTTTTCTTATTTTATTTTATATTTTAGATTTATTCCTATGGAAATCGGGGAAAATAAATGTTTCGAAATGTCTTAAATCCATATAAAATTGTGATATGTCCATTGAATTATTTATGGTTGAATTAATATAAAATAAATATTTTAAAGTCATTATTATTATTTTTATGAGGATTAGTGAATGTAACCCGGTCTGATTACCCTCCTGAATGTTTAATTATTCAAAATGGTTGCAATTGAAATTGGTGGTTATTGAAGGCCCGATTAGCACATTATGATAATTATATTATGTAATAATAACTTATTCTATATTTTTTCTTTATTATAATTCCTTTTTTTGAGTGTGTAAAAATGTATTATTTACATTCAAGGAGTTTGGGGATGATATTGAGATGTGATTTGAGTTAATATTCCTATGATTTAAATTTTAATAAATTGAGCCTTAGATAAATATTAATAAGGGTTCCTATGTGATCTTCATAAAATGGTTATCTCACTATCCTATTTTGACTAATAATTGGAACCATTGTATATTGATGGTATGATAATGATATATTCTACATTATTAGACTCAAACCTCAACTAGTGGGTCTTTAGAGAACATTGACAATTCATGCTATTGATGTGAAGCCTGGAAAGAATTTGTGCAAGGAACAAGTTTCCTCTAAACCCATGAAAACTGATGCAATCCTGACTATTATACATGATTATTAATTATCAGTTATTCTATGGTTGACTCAATACAATACCTAGGTTTTTCACATTAAATCCACATATATGACACTTGATATATGTTATCATAAATTTCTCGTAAATGGCAGAGTATTTTCCTTTGATGTTTAATTACTTGTCCAGATTGTTCGATTTGTTGTCATTATGCACCATGATTATCTTGTATTGTATTTTTTATAACATTGATACTGAGTTCATATTCTCATCCTTTCCGGACTATATTACTTTATATTGTGAAATTGTTATCAAATATTTCCAATAAAAAATGTTTAGTTTATAATTTGTAATATGGCATGTTTGCAGATTTGGATTTATAAATGATTTTTAATTTTATAAAATATATTTTTTTAACTATGAATCATAGTCACTTTATTTTACTCCTCTACTAGTATATTTTAATTATTTATGATGTAAATTCATTGAATATTTGGTGGAATATGACTGGGTTATATAGGTCACACGATCCATATACATTTTGGTGTTTTCATCCCTTTATGATCTAATAGTATGTATATGAACTTTCTAATTCTTTTTTTAGATACCTTTACAATTTACATGGTTGGGCGACTTTGGAAATGCTGGGTGGTTGTGGGACACAAAGAGACCTATTATTTCAGAATTGTTCTATTTAAAATTTTTTATCTCATACCACAAGATATTATTATATAGATTTATGTATTTGATGATGAGTCTGTTCTGTATTCTGTTTATTGGTATCTTTTAGAGATAAATATTTCTAAAAAGACATTTATTAATGCCCAGGTTCTTTTTCTCATCCCATGTAGATCAAGAATGCTATTTTGGTTACTGCAAAATTGAATTAGATATTATTTTATATAGAATTATGGGTTTTAACATCAAAAATGGTTTTTATGGATGTCTTTCCATGAAAGTAAGAACTTATCCTTGTGAGCCTAACTGTTTTTTGTGGTTATTCATGGTATAAAGGAGGTCAATAATGTGCCGAGGCTCAATATTTAGTACGTGAAAAGGTGATTGATCACCACCTCATCACTATGATAATGAAGTTACTTGGGATGTGGGGAGTTTATTATTTCGTTTGAGTTATATTTTTCTAAATTAAAAGAGTGATTAAATTTCCAATGATAATATCTTGGATTTTGGATTCTATTATGAATTTTGGAACTAGAATGTAAAGACGATCATTGTCGGATTGTTTCTTCTTGGCCTGGTAAACCATGTGGAATCAGTGTGACTGCTCTAGAAATAAATCTAGGAGAAGTTTTTAGGTTGATGTGTGGTTTAACATCCCATAGAACTGAAACATACATTGTTAAAACTTTTTCTAAACATTAAACCATATCCATTCACATCTATGTAACTTCACATATGTGAGGTCAGTGAGGAGGTTTATATATGTGGCTTGTTTCATACTATCATTTTTTTCATTTTACCATTACTCACCTTTTTTTAGATTTTAAATATCCTTATAAAAGAATATCTTGGATTCAAACAAGTTTTACTAAGTGCTTTGAAAATAGTTTTCAATTACATAATGGTGTGTTCTTGTGATTATTTTTAATAAAACATATTTTATGAAAAACTTTTGTGATGTTCTAAATAATCATTTAAGATGAAATTTTTGTTTTTAGGTCATTAAAATGGGTTCAATTTTTGAAATTATAAAATGGGATTAATGTTTTTGATAACATGGAAAAATTTCCAGGATATGGTAAATGATTTTCGAAAACTGTGATGGATTTGTAACATGATTTTTCATTTGGAAAGACAAATTAATGTATTATAAATAGTGAAAAATAATGTTTTCTATAATAAATGATGATCTATAATGTGGTTGGTGGAGTTGTTTAAATTTTATCCATATTATTTATTATGCATGATTTAGTGATATATTGTTTCATGATGACAAAAAATGTACCCCTATATATTTTCCATGAATGATAGAATGTTTATTCATCGATCCAATTTTGTGAGCAGAACATAATATTTACTAGATGTATCAAATCATTTTGGAGAATATACATCGAATCTGTATTGAGTGGTGTTGATAGATACCTTTTAGTCATTAATGTATGTCATTGAATTATTGTATTTTTATCCACCTTTTTACAATGGCAAATAATATTTTATTTAGATTGTAAATTTTATTAAAGAAGGTTATTGAATATTTATTACCCTAAAGACTCCAAATGATCTGATGTTTATTTCTATAATATCTTTATTGAGTGACCTAATAATGAGATGTAAGAATATGATATACTATCTTTTATGTTTAATGTAATTTCATGGGAACTATTCATGTTATCCCTTATCCTATGGTAGTATCAACAATAAATTTAAAATGGGAAATTCATCATGTTCTTGGGTTATGGACATGTGAAGTTATCAGTTATAGATTATGCTTATAAATTCAAATGGGCCATTTATTTCATACATGATCATGTTTATAATTAATTCCATAATAAATGTTTTTTAGAGTTGTTTTCTAGCCATAAATTTAATCAATCATTACATTGGCATGGTAGATCTCTTATTATGAGTTTCTTTATTGGGGTTTTTCAGTGGATGTAGAGATATTAAAATTACATGAAGGGAACAATGCCTCGTTCATTGTTAAAAAATGAAATCCATATTAAGTAAAAAATATTCATTTGACATTATTCTAGTGCAGATAAACTAGTCACTCTAAGAGGATGTATTCTAGTGCTTTGATAGTTTGTAAATGGTGTGGTTTTTTCTATCAATGTAAGATACTCAATTAGTTGGGTGACTAGAAAAGGATGTTTTTTTCAGGTTTAATAGCTAATTCTTATGTGGAATTAGATGCTTAAAAATATTAGAGCACTAATTATAGGCATTGGAGTGAGTATTTTCATGTATTGGTGGAGTTTTCAGTTGATGGTCTCTATATTTGGTTGATATAGCTCCTTATTTTAATTTTTGACATCGAAGTATAAATTAAATTATTTTTATGATGTCATCGATTATTTAATTTTTGATGGCTATTTTCTTGTAATTTTGTATGATATCTTATAGGGATTTTTTTGTGTCATTTTTTGATTGATGGTGTGGGTTGATTCATTTTATTTTGACCTTTTTGGTTATTCCTTATGGTTGTAAACTCTTGAATTCTTAAACATATTTTTTGGAAAGAGTTTTGTTCTGTTTTGTTCATTAGTTATGGATGATAGAGTTTTATATTTTTTATAAGAATTACGTTTTTTTATTAATATTTTTCTATTGGAATTATCTTTTTTTTCCTTGATGGTTAGAGCTCAATTTTGATTTGATGAGTTATCTCACATGTGAGAGTTTTATTCCCTCTTATACACAGAAATAAATGTTTGTTCTATTTCAGTTTGGGCTTATATAGAAGACAGAAATGTACTGACATAACTAATATGATTTAGATTATTGATGCATCAGGAACCCAGATGACCTTCCATTAGATTTGATGAGCTCATCTAGGGGTAATGATTTGTTTTAAAAATCCTATGTTACATTTAATTATATACCTGGGGAAGAAATACTTTTCATATATCTATATTATATGTAGAAATTTGATCATAGATAAATAATGAGAGTTTTAATCCTTATTGAATTAATTAGTTTGAATTTTTTTATTCCATTATGGTTTTGGGTTTTATAAAATAGATGTTATCCATGATGGGTGGTTAATGTATATTCATTGGATTGAAGGTACATTATTTTCTTACTTTACACCATTTTGATGAATCTTTAAATAGTGGGGAGACTAGGTAGGGTCTATTTTCCTTATCTGGCATGAAATTATTTGATTATCTTGGTGTTTTGATCATGGTGCAGTGTAAGTGTTTTGAAATACTTTATTTGTGTCTCTCTTCTATACTATGGACTCTACAAATAACATTATGTGAAAAGGAGTTATTATTATGTCATATTGTTATATCATTTATACTTGAATATTTATACATACAAAAACTCCTATGGTGGGAAGGTTTAATCAAAATTATACATATTTCAACGTGAATAGACACATTAATTTAAGTATCTATTGATTGGAAGTATTCATGGGGGCTTCTGTATTTCATGGACAATTCATTATAGGTTTGTAGGAACGTTCATTATTTATTCGTGGTTTGAAAAATCATGAATCCAAAATGTGATGAAAAAATTAGATTCTCAAGTTGGGGCATACTGTTTTTTCCATGGATAGAAAAAACAATGTATCCAATCCATGAAACCTATCAAGAAGGGGTATAATGGTTTTCACATAGTTAAGATAATCATTAACACTAATCATGAATCTTTTCCATTTTCCCAATTTTTTTTGTCATTTTTTGGTTCCCATTTATTACTAATCATGTGAAATAACCTAGGAAACCATGCAGATAGGGTTTAATAACACAAAAATTGTAATTATAATTTTGAACATCCCCTAATTATTTTACAACTCCACCCACTAAACCCATAATTGACCAATTGTATTTAATGAAACATGTAGATGTGTTTTTTCTCTCACAACCCCATTTCATGGTGGATTGTAGTGATTATTGAGGTGGTGATACTATTCTGGTGAGTAAGTTCCTCCTTTATAATCGATATCACATATTCTTTTAATTCATTCTTCTTAGAGGTTCTTTCATCCTTATGATTCATTATCGAAATGATGGTTTATATAGAATTTTGGATCTAGTTTCACTTTTCACTTCCATATATTCTAATATCCTTTAATAACCATTGAAGGATAAAATTCATAGTTTCATTATGGTTGGATTATAAATATTCCATGTATTTGTTTCTTTGATTTTCTGGGTTTTTCTAATTAGTTTTTTCTAAAAAAAATTATGATTTGAGCCTCCTTCCAATGCATCTTCTAGAATCACCAATCTTGAATTTACTTATTAAGACCAATTTTATTATATATTTACTGAATTGATCAGGAAATTTGTTCTTTCTAATGGTTTTAATAATATTGGAATTTCATGTTTATTTTATTTCACTTTAAAATAATTTTCCAAGGATTCAATGAAAAATGAGATTTTGTAGGACCAGTTTAGATTTTGATGTGAAATTCCAATATTTGAATGAAATTAGTGGACCAATTTTATGATTTAAAAAATATATTAAAAATCATGAATTATGTGAATGACCATGAACCCCCTTATAATGATTTTATCATTATTTAGGATTGGTCATTCATTGATTACTTAATATTAGTGATTTATTCACACAAAAATTTGTGATAAACCCATGTTTTGAATACATATTCAATGCATTTAAATTTTCATTACTTATGTTGAATGATATTGGGGTTAATTGAAGGAAATGGATGTTTCAATTCATATTTTTCATTATTGTGATGGCTTGTGAAAGAAATGGTATATGATTACCCCTTTGAATGTTTAATTGTAAAAATTATTTTGAATTTAAAATTATAATTCCTGACAAACGAATTGCCACTTTATAAAAATTCATTCATGTAATACTACCTAGTTTTAAATTTTTTTAATTCTTATTAATACAATAATTATTTGTTGAAAATTGTATGATTTAAATTGAAGTTGTTCAAGGTGATAATTATATGTGATTTTATGGAATACTTTCATAATTAAAATATTTATGGCACGATCCCATGATTGATATTGAAAATGTCGGATCCTCGAAACATGATTATCTAACTCACCTCTTTCGTCAAGTCATGGTGACCATAGTATATTGATAGGATGATATAGAAATATTAATATTTAGCATAATCACACATGAAATAGTAGATCCATTAAGAACATGAAAGTTTTATGATATAAATGTATGTCCAGTAAAGTGGGTGTGGTTGGAACTTATTTCCTTGTGACCCATGAGACAAGTTGTAACACAAGGGATTAGTCATGATTATTATTTATTTTATATTATATGTGGGTCACACAATCATAACTAGGTTGTAACCATGACATCCACACATATGACTCTCAATACAATACATCTTTATTGGTCACCACATAGAACCAATGATTCCTAGATTGATTTATTACCAGTATTGATTAATTATTTTATTTTTATTATGCACCATGAATTATTTTTTATTGGCTTTTTCACATCTGTGATATCAAGTGTATATTGTCATATTTCCGTGAATACCAAAATTTGTAATGGGAATTAGTATTAAATTTTTAAATAAAATGATAACCTTTTAAATGGTGAAATGTCACATTTATAGGTTTGGTTTGATAAAAGAGTTTGATATATTTTAATTTTTTTTAATATATCCTATTGTCACTATTTATTTTACACCTATTTTAGAATATTTAAATCTTCTTATAACGTAAATTAATAAAATCATTGGTGTAATCGTAATGGACACTATATCTCACACCCTTATTGTATCATTTTTCATCACTTTATTGTAATATAAAATGTTATCAATCTTGTATCTTCCATTTTTAGACAATTCTAGGGTTACCAAGGGTGGGTGACTTGGGATATAATGTTATTTATGGAACATTTGGTAGTAGGTTTTTTTGTATATTTATCAATTACCTATTTTTTATAATATCTTTGTACATAATAGTATGATAATGATGTATGTATATGATTATGGATCTAAAATTTATTCTATTTAAAGTAATATTTTAAGGAAAATGTTTTTCCCAATGGTTTTTTCATAATTCCTATGTGCTTTTTCTACAACCCAGGATGATCGAGAACCCTCTTCAAGATAGTGACTAATTGAAATAAATATATTATTAGATGGAAATTTTTGTTGGTTAATCACTTAAACATTTCAATATTAAGACATCTTATTTATTATTTTTTAAAAGTAATAAATATTAATGGTTTACCATCATAATTTATATAATAAAATTATTGGTAAAGACCTATGAATATGTATTTTTTTATTATATTTGGTGTAGCTTATGGCATAAGTTATATGATATAGTATATATCCAAAATATAAGGATGTGAAATTATATTCACCATCTATAAATTGTGTCTTAAAAATTTTAATTATCACTTAATCATGGATAATATTTAAGGATGTCCTTAGGGTAGTCGTAATATATTGTTTTATTTCTAAACATTTTTCAACCTTAAAATATTTTTTATCTATTAGAATTCCTCAATATATTCACTATCAACATATAATAATATGATGCTTCTTCATATAATTTGGGAAACTCATCCACTAATATTATTTATCAAGAAACATCCAATATAATTAGATTTCTATGTGTGATCATGGTTTAATTTTCCTTGATATACTACCATTGGATGATAAAAAAATTTATTCCCTTATTCTAATAAATTAAAAACAAAATATATGTTGGGATAATATATCTATTTTTAAAATAAATATAAATCTCTATAATGAGATGATAATAAAACTTTTCTCAATCATAATATTATATACCATGAGAAATTTTAAATTACTTTCATATAATAATGGAACCACTATAGTTTTTTTTCATATTTTTACATATAATATTTAGTAAAAAAATACATGAAAAAATAACTCCAAATAATTATAATTATGAATATATGTATATATGACCTATAAATTATCTTGATACCCATTAGTGGTAGTGATATAATGAACACTTCACAACTATATTAGTTTTTTATTTTTGTGGCATGTTCTCTTCATTAACTCAGTTGGTTATGTCCTAGATTTTTTTAAGTCCACAATTCCATTCATTTGAAGTATTGATGTCTTAGTGGTGAATTATATGGGAAATTATATTCATTTATTTTATTTTCTATCATATTTATCTCCACATAACCAAAATAAGATTTGTTTTATATCCTCTAACACAAGAAAAACTTTTTTATTATATAGAGGTAATATCACATGTGTTTCCAACCAACATTTTTTTATTTATGCTATTTTTTAGTTCCCCTTGTGAATTAACATCAAAGATTCCATGATAACATACATTCATTTTTAATTTCACCAAAATAATAATAGTCTCATGTTTCCAAGTCAATATTCAATTGACATCAAAAATAACCTTCATATCATAAAGAGTCATTTATGGATAATGACATTAAAAGTCTTGACATCAATTCACTAATGAGTCGATCTATTTAATGATCAGGTTTGGTGGTTAAACCAAAGGCATACAATAAAATCCTTATGAAATTTGATATGTATTTTCGGAAGTATTTATCCACAAATTGTTTTTAGTCCAACAACTCTATCTCCATCGCTGTGCAAGGAGTCTTCAGAGAATACATAGTGAATAAAAAGTTCATGAAATCATTCTATCTAATTAATTCTATATCCATATTTTTAGTCTTATTATAAGTGAGGGTAGATTCTTTTTTGGCCTCACCTTCCCAACAATAAACTACTAGAAAAACCTTCTCATGTTTCGAGAACTAGATAATGGAAAATATCTTTTCCCTCACATTAATCATTAACTCAAAAATATGTATATTAAAAAAGATATTGTTGGATAGTGACGATTGTATCATAAAATTGTCTATATATTGTTTCTCCAACATTGATTAATTTTGGATATCTAACAATGTTCTTATCATTCCTGAAAATGTGTGGTATGTTGTATAAATGGTCTCTAATATATTTTAAATCCCATATTGTTTCACATTGGAAAAAAATTAATATTCTATCACATCCATTGTAAAAATGATTCCTCCACTTTTTACCCATATATAAACAAACAAAATATATTTTTTCTAAGAGTGATCAATATTTACAGCATACGATAATTATGAGAACTCAACCTAAAAATGTGTTATTTTTTGAAATCATTAATTTACCATTCAACTAAATGGTAATGGCCTATCATTATTTTATTGTAAATTTCATTTGTTTTTTGTTCAAATACCATTAAATTTCCCTTATAATGATAAAACATAGAGTCGTGGTGGTAATTTTCAATTCTGGGGTTTTTCTAGAGCCCAAAAATATTAGAATTTGGAAAATAATCTACGATTCAATGTCAGTAGAAATTGTCCAGCCTAGTCTACAATGTCACTTTTAGAAATTTTAGGAATCATTTAGTAGTAGTTGGAACTGAATAGTTTTTTTTGAATCTATGGGACTCGAAGTCCGCACCTGTGTGAGAATCTACAGACTATTAAGAAATAATTATCATAGGGTTTTCACACTTTTAGTGAAATGGTGTGCCTCAACAACACAGAGTCTCTCCTTGGATAAGGACTTGAGCATAATTGGTATAAATTATTTCAAAAGATGTGGCCAAACCTTGTTCCCACTATATTGAGGGTAAAAATTCAAAAATTCCCTTAATGAGACATTAAATATTATTTTCTTCTTTATCCTCCCTCTTCTAATGGCTAAGCATGTTCTTCCTCTCCTGTAGCTTTCCTTCTCCATTAACAATAGTTCTCCAACATCTTCTCGATCTGAAGTCCAAATAATTATCCAAATGAAACTTTGGATATCTAGTGGAATTATGTTGAGTCCTATCAATTCCTTTATAAGTTTATCTTCAGATCTATTGTGCTATTTAATGGAAATTAATTTTTCAATATTTTTAGAGAATTTGAAAGTTTCTTTAATTTTATCAAAATTTAATTTAAATTTTAGGATTCTATCAGACAAGGAGTTTTCAATCAAATTCAAGTAGTGGGTATCATATTTTTCACAATTATTTTATGTTTTTAGTAGTTATTTTTATTCCATATAACTTCCTTTTTCGTGCACCACCCTTTAATTGATTTCTTCAGAACTACTTGAACTATGACCCATATTTCATGCTTTTTTATTATTGTTTTGAAAATTAGATGATTTTCCCTCAGTCATGGACACCCCTTGGGTTTTCTAACTTGAATTTACCTTTATATTAAATCATTTAATTTCCTAGATTTCATTCCAAAAGTTTTCATAGATTGTAAATAGATTTCCCTCTATTATATAATCATTTTATAAAACCAAGGCCCCACCCGTGTTCTTTTTTCAACGTGTACTTGTAATTTCCTCTATTGTTAATTTCAATTTTCAATACGGAACCTTCTAAATGCCTCTCTGAACCATATAAATAAAATTGATATGCATCTTTTAATTGAATTTCATGTATTTAAATTAAAGGTGTGGTTAATGCTAATATTCTATTACTAGAAAAAATTTATTAGATAGAAAAAAATGCCTTTTCAAGGGAGTTATTAACAAAACATATTTTAGAATTTATTAAATTCTCATTGAGAATTATAATTCCTTGTTTGTAATTGGACTTGACTATTGAGTTACATTAGAATTAATTCCTTATGTGTTATATTATAAATATGATTTGGCCTTGATTTAGGTTATCTAATTATGGAATGGGATATATTGGGAATAAATTTCTCACACTATCTTATATCAGGTATTGAGCACGACCTCGCACACCACTAACATTATTTTCACTATGGCCATGATTCACCACATCTCATGCATTGAGTGTTAACATGATGGAACATCCACCATATTGAGTAAAAATCATGAAATCTCCCACTATTTATTATATGAATGGAATCTAACCCTCTTATTGATAATATAGGCTCATTTAGACTTGTTATGGATGACTGATTTATGCGGTGATTCATCTAGAACCTCTCATTCCATGTATATGGCCACTTACTTCCACATGTTCTTATTTCATATAGGTGAATGAAATATATTAATAAAATATGAATATATTATAACTATATATATATATATATTGACTAGTCATATATTCATCATGGCCATGAGTTGAAGTAGGTAGATCCTCTAGGTTCCCCTTAGGAACCTGAGTGGGCTGATATTTTTTAATTCTGTTTTTTTAAATTAATTATTAATACATTCAAAAAAAATTATTTGCAATAAAGTATCAGATTACATGTAAAAACCATAATTGTTTCCTACTATAGTATTCATTCACACCCTACTCAGATATCCATTGGTAACATAGTATATTATTTTTCTGTAGGTATAATTAAGGGTCAACACCCAGCTACTGGTCTTTGAACCTCATTACCTATAGTTAGGGCATAGGAATAGAAGACCGATAATATTCTCGGGATAATATTGGAGTATTTTTTGCCATTTTTTTCTTTTTTATAATAGGATTGTATATTACTGTCACTTATACCCTTATTGAATATCAACATGACATGGATCCATGTATATGACACTACCTAGTGGATTTTCGTTATTATTCAGTTGTTTATTTATTTACTCTTATGCAATATATTTATTCTATATATTTACATATATATTATTATTTTATTGAATATTTATGATTTTATCCACTGTGACACTATAATAATAGGGTGTATTCTCTCCATAATTCCACCATCACACCCTCAATTATATTCGGTAGCCTCTGATATTTGGGGAGTTGTGCTTGAAGCCACGAGGCCCATAATCATGGGAATGAGTTGAGTGGATCTCTAGTCTAGACATTACAAAATGTTATTAGAGGGAATTTTTCCATTATATTACTATTTGTGTATTATAAAGGAGACTAGTTGTTAATTGAATTTAGAATTTACCCTGATTCTGGACATAACCAACCAATGTATAGGGGAAACCCAAATTACATGGGATGGGTAATTATAGTCATTGATTATGCATTTTATTGTTGATATGAATTATCCATTGGGTGACATAAAGTTCTTATAATGTTGTTTATAATTTTTTTATTGAAATAATTATTTCTTTTAACATTGTGTAATGAAATGATGCCATTACATTACAAGAATCATTATATGTACAATATGACAAATATTCCATGAATTTATACATGAAAACACTACATTTAGTGTGAATTTTTTTATTAAATATTTATAGTGCCTTCATTATTATATATAATTGTGTTGAATTCCCGTTGTGGGGTAATTAAATTTAGTTGACACTTAATGTAACTAAATTACCCTAATTCTTTCCCGAAATAGGATAAATTAGACTCTTTAAGAAGGCTCTTATGGCAGGTCGATCAATGGACCATTTGTTTCATGGGATAGAACATGTTATAGTGTGGGTTATGTGGATACCATATACGGGTTCATATGTATTATATTGTCTTGTGGATTGGAAATAGTGATCCATCAAATTCAACCATTTACAAAGATTTAAATATTTTAACTCTCATAATTAAAATTAATATAACATTTAATGTAAGAACATACATTTTATTCATGGGAAATGGAGACTTATAAAGAAATTGAGACTTAATAGTGTGTAATTAGTGAGTCTCTTTGGATCTTATGTCCGAATATGGTCATTCTATATCACAAAGTCTAGGATTTTGGATTAGGAAGTGAGGCCTGATCTATCTATAGTAATACTAAGAACCTATCATAGATTTCTAATTGTAATAATTTTAACAGTTAATATCTATTTTGAAGATTCTATTTAGAATTTTAGCATCATGGTGCCATGACATCCTCCAATCACATACCCTAAAGGTGGTGATGACTATTCATCTGATGTTGTGGGAATTGATCTTCTAGTGATTCCTACTTCAATGAAACCTTTAAAACCTCTTCCTAATCTAGATATGAGCACTGAAACATAATTCTGAGAGGACATACTATGTTTGTTACAGAATATGAGACATGTTGTTTAACCTTCCCCATGTAAGTATATTTGAATAAGACATTCAAGCAGTAGCATCCTACCATATTTTTGGGATATGGAGGACCACATATCGGCGAGTCTTAGATTGAAGCAGTTCATTCAATATTTGAGAATATAGAGATTCCACCAGATTGGCGGGTCAAACATGCTATTTATAATTTTTTAAATTATTCTAAGAGTAGGTTTTATATTATTTCCCATGAATGTTATCAATGACATATGGTTTAGGTATATTTATAGACTATCTTCTACGACTATTTTATTCACCAAACTCTGATGGCTTACAGGTCTATAGAATTTATGAACCTATAGTAGAGAGTTATTTATATATTTTAATACTTTATTAATTTTACTAAGCTATATTGGTTCTTCCCTACTCTAGTAGGTGATGAACTTATATTAACTAGGGAATTCAAGGATGGGTTGGTATACTCCATTCAGATGCAGGTAAATATCATTTTGTTAAAGAACATTTCAACGATAGTCAACCAATCCCTTATTAAAGAGAGGAATATTTGGGAAATAATGGTGAAAGATAGGGAGATTCATCCCCAATATCTTGTAGTGTTTCTTCATAGGGATAAAATGTTTTTTTGAGGCTACTCATGGAGGTGGAAGTAGTCAGGATACTCATGCTAATAACTTTTTGATATTTCACCAATATTGGAATTTGGAACACATGAATCCTTAGTTCTTTCGAGATCATTTTGAATATTGAGGATAAAGTATGGTGGGTCATATTTTAATCTTATGTAGGAACATTTCATCAACACCTAATGGGTGGTGATCTAATCCTTCACTACATTCAGTAGTAAGGCTAGTAGGATCACATTTGTTAGGGAGCTGAAATACCACTGGACACTCAGGACGAGGTGGCAATCGAGGTAGAGGTAGTGGGAATCATGATTCTCATCAGGTAATGAGTGGGCTCAGATAGGGAAATCAAGAAGAGAATAAAGGCAACTATACATTCTAGTTATATACATTCCAGCATATGAATGAGGATAATATCATTAGATCTACTACAATATCTTGTAATATTCTAGTAGCCTCCACATTAGAGTTTTTTTAATTCACATGGTATCGTCTCATTCCTTTACATCTGAATCTATTTTTTAGAGTTTGGACCATGTGATTTAATATATTCATAGAGATATAACATTATATTCCCAATTAGGTATCCTCTAAGCGCAAATTATCCATTGTAATTATTACCCCAAGGATATAAGTGGATACCTCTTCATATGGAATCTTTTTTTCCTAAAAATAAAGGAATTTTATTTTATCATTAGGACTGATTGGTTAGTTCCCTATAAATACCTTATAGACTCCGATAATTTGATGGTGATGTTTAAATCACTATAAGATAGTAGAAACATGCATAAGGGATAATGGGATGTGAAATATATCTGAGATAGACTCTAGAAGAAAAGGATCGATAGTGAGAATGCTCAGATTGCTAGTCTTTACTTTGACAATAAGGGGTAATGACCGACTAGTTTTCCTATTATGGTGGAGCATTTTAGGGATGTATTTCCAAACATCTTCTCTTGTATACCTCACATCAGATAGGAAGATTTTACCATTGATATTTTTCCAGGATTTCCTCTAGTGTACATTCTTTTTTATATGATTGAACCTATAGATCCTGTGGAACTAAAGAAATAGTTGGTATATATAGAGGACAAAGCATTAATACACCCCAACACTTCTCTAGGGGGTTCACCAATTATTTTTTCCAAGAAGGAGGGTGGTAAACATAGGATTTTCCTGGATTATTGGTGAATAAAACAACTCACAATAAAGAATCAACATCCATTACCACGAATAGACGTCATCTTTCATTATACTCATCAATATATAATGTTTTAATATATATATTTGTGTGTGTGTGTAAGGTTAGGTTATCACCTCGTGTATGTCTCGTCATCTTCCATACCTTTCACAGCTATCATGAGCATGTATGGTCTATATAATTAATTGGTCATGCAGTTTAGACATACCAATACACCTACAATATTCAAACCTCTAATGAATAGGTTTTTCCACCCATATATGGATTCATTTATGGTATTCATTATTGATGGTTTGTTAGTTTATTCATGTTCTAGATAATAAAATTCCTACAATAATGTGATCATAATGAATATATTGATAGAGCATCATCTCTATGCTAATATCATTAAATTCTAGTTTTTGATTAACAAATTCCACTTCTTGGGTGATATCATATCATATTCTAACAATTCAGTAGAACTATAAAATGTGAGAGTTTTAGTTTCATTTTAATAGACTTTAAATTTATTAGAAATATAGAGTTTTTGGAGATATCCTAGTATTATGTATTATTCATCTTGGATTTCCCATTCCTCGTAGCATGACTTATATGATAGAAAAATAATGTTGTGAAAATATTTTGGTAAAAATCATGTGAAGTATCCTTGAAAGAGTTTAATGGAATATTCCATTTATCATAGAAAATGATTTTATCAAACCTAGGGAGGATATATACAATATATTTTTCCATATCCGGTGTCGGGATTAGATTTATTCAGATGAAGGATGAATGTGTTATTTTATATGGATCTCATTAATTATGGTCTCATGTTCATAATTACCAGAAACAAAACCTTGACCTAGCTTTTGTATTTCATGCCTTATAATTTTTGATAAACTATCTACATGGTCATAATTTTTTTATATTTGTTTATCAAAATAACCTCAAGAACTTATTTACATAGGGTGATCTCAATCTCATGTTTCATGGGTCGATTGACTACAAACAATTGTTTGATTTTGATCTTACATACAAGCTTGGGAATGAAAATGTTGAAGCTGATGCTATGATATAAAACACTTAGTCTTAATAAGTTAAGAAATATAATGGATAATGGAAGAATATAGTATTATTCTTATGAAAGAATATTGATGTGATGAATGATTACAGATTGAATATCCTCACAACTTTATAAGTGATCTCTACTCTTCTAAAATGGTTAAGCATGAGGATGTTATCTATTCTTGAGGGTATTATCATAAGGGAAGGCATCTTAGGAGATGATACATATTCAGAATGAACATTGGATAAATACTATACTTTACTATTCCAATTTTATAATGGGTCCCAATAGTCGTTCGAGAGAACCTAATTTAGGAATTCCATTTCTCAGTGTGGACAGTTCAACCTTGGGTCCCAAAAATATATCAAATATTGGGATTCCATAAATCTTCATTTGGTATCAAACAATAAATTTCCACCTTTATCACTCTTTGTTCCACTTTTCAACATGTTAGTTTTGAACACCATCATTTGGAAGGGATTTTATAGCCGATGTCCATTCTCGAGTGCAAGTGTAATGATGTTTTGATTGATTTCTTGATTGGTCTATCAAAATAACATGGTGTAAATGATATATTGTGATTTTTAATTTATTTATTAAAGAAGTTTTCCAACATATTTAATGAGAAGGAGACCTTTAATTTATATCAAATAAAGATTTGGTTTGTTCGGGAGGTCATCAATCTCTATGGAGCTCGCTATTTTAACATTTCTTATTGTAACACTTGCTTTAAGTCCATTTTATGGTTTGTTTTGTATAAGACCTTGAGTACTCAGGTTCTTCAAATCATTGTGTGTCCCCCAAACACTGATGGATTGATGGACTATACTATTCAGGTGTTAGAAGACATGCTCCCAACAGGTTTCCATGACATTGGGGGTTCTTGGGAGAAAGAAATTCCTCTTTTAAATTTATAATATAATAATTTCAAATATGTAACATCATGGTGGATCCATGTAAAGACTTATATGTTAGGATCTTTCATTCACCTATATGTTTTCTATTGGAAAAATATGCTTCTCTTCTAGGACCTCATCTTAAAAAGGAGAATACTGAGTAGGTCCAGCTGAGTACAAATTGAGTGATAATAGCTCAGTCTATGCAGGATTTTTATACCAACAAACAATGGTGGCCTCCAAAGATTGATACCGGAGACAAGGTTTTTTGTTCTTTTCCCCTAAATTATTCCATATAAATATTCCAAGGTAATTTAATAACTCAAAGATAATTTTTTAGACCTTCAAGTTTATGAAATGGATCAGACCATTGTCTTATCAAATAGCACTTCCTTAGAGATACCTATCAATGCATAATGTCTTTTACATAACTTATTGTTTCAAATATTATCTAGAACTGTCAAACGTATTTCATCTATATGATGTTGAATTGGATTTAGATTCTTATTTTAAGGATTATCGCATTTTTATTATTGATAAGATCATGAAGACACTCTATGTAAGGTCAGTTCACTTGGTGATGGTGTTATGACAGCATATCTGAGTACAAAAGGATTTTTGTGAATGGGAGCTAAAAATATGAGCTTAGTGGATTGAACTATTTACTGATGATTGCATTTTAGAAAAACAAGGAAAATTTATTGACAAGTTTATTAAATCAGGGGATGTGATAATGACCCATATTTTCACAAAAGTATGGATCATTACAATTTTGTTGAAATTTCTCCAAAAGACCCTTATAGTGATTCCTTGTGGATTTATGAGGGTAATTAAGTAGTCTAAGGATTCTTCAGTGCCTAAAACACTGAGAATTTGGAAAATAAACTCGGACTCATGATTAGTAGAATCCATTTAGCCTATCCTGCATAATAAATACTATCTGTGTGGGAAACAATAGTGCAACAAGTGTTTCCCAGTTCTTCTGTAATAGTGAGACTCTAGGCCCACACACATTTTATAAACTACAAACATTTAAAATATAATTTTTACATAGTTTTGTATGGTTTGTGAAACTATGTGCCTCAACCATTCAATGTCTCTCAATGAATTGTGGATTGATAATGGTTGGAACACATTTTTCTAAATCATGTTTCTAAACTGTGTACCCATATTTTAAGGGAAAAAAAGCCTAGAAAATCCATAATGACAAAATGAATCCTATTTTCTTCTCTATCCTCCCATTTCTAGTGGTTGAATCTCATTCTTCTCCCCCCCATAGATTTCCTTCCCTATAAAAATTGTTTTCTCCTATATATTATCAATATGATGTCTAAATAATGATATTAAAGAAGAATATGATATCTAGAGATGTCCTATTGAGTTATATCCCTTCATATTTCTACTTATCTCTAGATCTATTACGATATTTTGGTGCAATATATTTTCCAATATTTTCTAATTATTGGACCATTTTTTCACTTTCATCTAACATACATCAAATTTAAGGCATCCATCAGATGAAAAGTAACAATATACCTATGTTATGAGGTCACGTCATTTTCCACAATATTTTTGGTGTTTCATATTTTTTCTATCGTGTCACAATCTGTCCATTTCTGTACAACACCCATTACAATTTTTCTTTTGAAAAATTTGATCTTTGCACCATAATACATTCATTTTTATCATTGTTTTGTAAATTAGAGGATGTTCCCTTTAGTCATGGATACCCCCTAGGTGTGACAACTTGAATACTCCTTTATAGTTTATTATTTAATTTCATAGAAATTATTTTCAAATTTCACCATAGAATATAAATGGTTGATATCAATTATAAAAATGTTTAATGGAACCTAATAACCTCCCATCATAAATTCCTCACTTTTAATTGGAAGATTCAATGTAGTTAGTTTTTCTTTTGACTATAGATTCTTTTAAACACCTTTCAGAAACATATAAATTGAGTTGAAATGAATTCATTAATTGAATGAAATGTATTTAAATTTATGGGCTGGTTTATAATGGTTTTTAAATCCGTAAATAAATGATTAATAAATAGAATGGTTTGTAAATGGTTGTTAGACTATGCCTTTATTTTATGCTTTATTAAATGATCGGTGAGAACAGTAATGCCTTGATTGTAATTGGAGATTATTATTAGAAGACATGAGAGTCAATTCATTATGTATTATGTAAAAAAAAATTTACACCTTGATATAGGCTTTGGTATGATGGAAAGGGATCTATTGGGAATGACAGTTTCATTCTCACTTATTTTGGGTGTTGAGAATTTCATCTTACACCATTATAACTACTTGGATAGTGAGCATTATGAACCATGTCCCTTCTTTTGAATGTTGATATGATGTCACAGTCCCTATACTGAGTGATGATAATGACATCTTCCACTAATTATGAGATATAGGGAATGTACCTTTCTGCTTGAGCTTATATGATCATTTAGAGTGGTTTTGGATTACCACATTATGCCCCGGTCTAGCTATCCCCTGTAATTCCAGGTATATAGACAATTACGTCAAAATTTACATGGTTCATTTATGTGGATATAATATATAACTAAACTCTATATATAGTTGTTATTTTTACTAAATACATAGTGATTGGTTAGACATTCACCATGGTCATGAGCTGATGTAGTTATAGTCTCTGGGTGCCCCTTAGGAACATGAGTGGACTAATATTAATTTATTTAGTAATTTTAAATTAATTATTAACACTTAAACACTTTTTTAGCTACGATCATAGCTTGGATTGCATCTTGACCCCGTCGATGGGGGCCTACTCAGATTATACCTCACACCCTACCAATGTCGTATTTGGTACGAAAGTATATTATTCATCTACATGTATTAATAAGGGAAAGATTCCTAAGACTAGTCTTTGATATGATTTACCTTTAGTTTTATCATATGAGTTTAGGACCAACCATACTTTGAAGATTCTATTGGAGAAGTTTTTTTGAATGTTTTTTATAGAATTATTATATATGAATTTCCCCTATTCCTTTTTTGTATATCATCATTCCATGTATAATTTTATATGAAACTGCCTAGTGAATTTTGGTTATTATTAACTAGTTTAGTTATCTACTCTTCCACTGATTATTTATTCTATCTACTTATGTATATGTATGGTTTTGTTTTTGTATAATAATGATTGTATATTTTTTCCACTATAATAAGATGGTGTAGTCTCCCCACCATTCAACCTTCACACCCTCACTAATAGTCGACATCAGGGATGTGAGCTTGAGTACATTCGATTCTACATATTCGATAAAGCTTTTATTGGACCATGGGTCAGGATATTACATCATCATAAGAAATTAATCGGTTAATGTAGGTTTCCTTGGTGGGGGTCTCATATTTTTGGACCAAATTATGAAAATATATTTAATCATTCAAAATGGAATATAAAAATAATTTGATAAACAAAAACATTGACTCTAATAGTGCCCACTAATGTGAATGGTATTGTCCCATTCATTATGAACTAGAATGATTTCTGTGATATACTCAGCAAACTATTTATTGGTTTATCACTAATAGATTCTTCTATTCTGAAACCATATCTTCATTTAGTATCCAATGATGAATTTATTTCGATGAAAACTATATAAAATCTTACTAAGAATATTTCAATACATTATTCAATAATTTATAGTATCCTTTGAATATTTCCCTAGACTTTTAATTAAATTTTTTTTAACAAATTTCCATAATAACCAAACCCTAAATTGATACCAGCTATATTAACCCTAAAAAATATACCTAAATTAATACATTATATAAGAATTCAAATAATACATCTCATTAAAAGTCACAAAACCCATACATCTAAAGGTTTAATGTATTGATGTATAGGTACATAAATACCATAATATTAATAATTTCACTATTATCAAAGTCTCCTATAATCTCCTTCATAAATCCCAAAAATTAAACTTATAATATTATCCTAGTGAAAGGAAAACATAAATAATGGTGACGAAAAATTCTAAATAATAGAAAACATTTCAACATCCCATCATGGCCTAGGTCATATATAGATGATAAGACAAGGAAAAGTGGGAAATTTCCTATCAAAAATAATATAAAACATTAGGTGTTTTTCATAAATCTTAGTACATTGACCTTTAATATAATATTAGAAAAACAAATACTATGGAAAAGGTGTGTGTAATCTGGGGAAAATAGAAATTAGTATAGTAGCTAAATAATAATAATATATAAACATTGAACTTTATAAAAGAATTAATTATTTTAAAAGATAATAGCATAATGAAATTTGATTATATTGAGTAAAAAAATTCACATGATTTATCTTGTGAAGAAACAAAATTTTCATTCTCTATATTGTGAAAAACATACCTACATTTTATATTGTGAACAAAACAATAATCATGCTTCATATTTTGAATAAAAAATTCCCACAATAAAATATTTTTCTAATGATATATACATCTATAACCATTGATTTAGAGGGTTATATAAGAACCCTACCTTCATTATTCAAGGATATGAATTCCATAGTGAATCATATATTGATCATCCCATACAGAACCACTAGAAAATGTTTGGGTTTTCGAATAAATTCAACAAAACTCATAAAATTAATAGAAGAAATCATAAAATATAAAAACAATCATTTATTTTAACATAAAATATCATATAAACACATAAATTTTGATCAAAATAAAAATTAATGGAAAATAAAATAGGGTGGTTAAATATAAGGGAAAATATTCTGGTTTTTAAAAAACATTTCAAACCATTAATGTTAAAATTACATTAAAAAATTAATTTATATGATGAAAATGATGAGGCTTATGAAATCCTTATAATTCAGTGTTCTTAATAATATATCATTAAGTGTTTACAAGGTTTCCAATAAAAGGAAAGGAAGATACATTGACGACATTTACTTTTACAATAATCTAAAATAATAGAGATGTGATAAAAATATAAATTATTTATAAAGAAAAAGTATGAAATAATTTCCAAACATTTAATTTTAAATTTAATATTTAATAATTCAACTTTAAAAGGACAAATTATTTTTTAAAATGAAATATGTAATTGATGATAAAAACATTTTATTTTTAAATGATAGAAAATCCTTTTGAACATTTTGATGTATTCTTTTAAAAACCCCACACTAATTAAAATATTTTAAAATATAAAATTTGATTTATGTTTCTGAGAATTTATGTTTTACCAAAAATAAAAAATTTAGAATAAAATTATATAGTCTTTATAATAAATTATAATTCAAATTCCATGGATGGATAATCACATTTTAGAGATCCTGGTTTTTTAGGAGGAAGTTGTATATATGTCATTTCAACTTTTCTAACAGTTATATAAAATATAATAAAGTAAAATGAAAATGATATTTATGTAATAATACCATGAATTATTAATTAATTCATGATATAATGTATTATACAGGTGGTATACATACCACATAAATATAAATATGTGTGTCTCAATAAAGATAAACTCAGATGAAAATTACCAACCTTGTTACCTTTGAAATATTGTCACACTCTATCCTCTAATAAAAAAACATAACATAATATCATATTTAAGAAAAATACACAAGAAAAAATAAATATATTATAATCCATGTTATAATTTTTATCATGATTATATAATTCAGTTATACCATATTATGATCACTGGGAGTTAATAACTTTAACTGATTTGTGTATACATAATAATTTTGATGTCATTTACAATACATTGAATACATTTAAATCATTAATATAAAATTTAATATAATTTAAATTATATCAAATATTGATTTATAAATATCATATATCGTACAATTAGTGACTTAGTTATGCACTGTGTGAATGGAATCTATGTTGGCTTATTTTGGGGATTCATATAGAATCAAAAATAATTATTTATAATACAAAATATTAGCATAATATTTCTAGAACCATATATTAATCACAATTTCATTATTTTTATTATAATATAATTTGTGTTATTGTTCTCATATTCGTCCATAATATGGTTTTTAGCATTGTTTATGTAGGAGGTCAAATTGACACAAACTCGAACATGCATTTAATCGATTTTTATGTATGGTTAAGGAGGTGTTTCTATTGAAATAATATCATTGTAAAATAAACATAATGATATTCTTTTTTTTCTATTATATATAAATATATTTGATGATTTTTTATATGGAATGAAAACCATATGAAAACAGAAAAATGATTCATAGTGGAGGGAGTAGTCCTCACAGCCAAACTATTGATGTTGTGTTGTTTTTTATAACTTGGAGGAAATGATTAAAAAAATATTTATACCGTCAATATAAAAACATATAATTATGAATATGATATTGAATTCATCATATTATTATGTTGATAAGATATTGTGAGATTAATATTTTATGGACAATTTATGAAGGAAATAATGCTTATGTTGGATAATATATTTTTCTAGAAGTTCCCTTGAAATTTAAGGGCTTGAGAAAAATGTGAATTTTTAGGGGAATAGATTTGAGGAATTATTTTCAAGGTAAAATAAAGTTTAGATATTATCTGATGAATTAAAAAGATATGTCTGTGCTTAATTTTTGTGAGTGATCCCCTTTTATAAGAGAAGAAAAAAACATCTTTTGAAAATATCCTATATATTTTAATAATTCCATAATACTATTCAAATTTCAATACCTCAAAATATTCAATATAATGTATTTTGGGTTTTTTATTTCTGTAAAAGATTAAAATATTGTTTCCTAACATGTTTTAATCATGTTATATGGTATTTTTTATTATGTTTTTACATTTTACGCTTTTACTTTAAAATGTGGGAACTATTTTTTCTCAATGTGATTATGGGTTTTATTAAAAGTATAATATTAACAGCATAACCAAATTATTTTGTTATAGAAATGAATTAATAATATATTTTATCCAAATAAATTTATATGTATTATCAAAATAAAATTTTAATTTAATATAGATATTTTGTAGAAAATATGTTTTGTCTAGAAGAAGGCATTGTGTCCGTTTTGGATTCTTAATTTTATTTAGTATTGAATACCAACTTGATGAGTAATAATTTTTATTTTTGTTCGTTTACAAAAATCATATTCATTATTAATTTTATTTAATGTTAATTCATTCTATATAAATTACATTATATTAATAAAATGATTATTTCACAATTATCGTAGTAATTATCATTAATCCATCTAATCTAAATTTTATACATGAAAATGAAATTTTACATATTAAATATTATTTAATTTTTTTTCAAATTTTAGAATCAATATATAAAATGAAATTTCTATGGGGGTGAATTAATTATAATGTTAGCACGTGTATGACGTAAAATTATTTTTTAAATAAATTGTATTATTATCAAAAAAATATTATGATTAGCATATAATTATCACATCCATTTATTCAAAATATTTTTAATTTTTGTAATTAAATTGTATTTATTAAACAATGTGATTATTTAAAATCCATATTTCATCCTTTAATAATTAATTATATATTTTTTTAAAGAAATCATTTTCATTAAAATTGTTAATAAAATTTTAAAATCTTGGCTATTGGTTTATAAATTAATAAAATTCCATTAACATTATTTATTATTATTTATAATATATAATTTTATAGTAAACATTTTCCAGAAACTAGAAAGTCATATGAAATTGGTGGTTTTAGAAAAATTTGTATTTTCACTATTTACCTAAGAACCAGTTGTTTTAAAAAAAATCCTAAAACACATCCTAATATAATTATGTTTTGAAAAATATGAAAATTAAATTTACATTATCAAATTAAAATTCTTTTGATTGAAAATTTCAATTTTTATATGAAAATATATAATTTAAATACATCGATTTGGCCAAATATAACCATTAAATTTTTATACCGTAAGTATTATTTACCTTCTAAAAGTAATAACTATTAGTGGATTAATTTTACAGTGTTTATTATTTATTTATTAATATTTTATTATTAATATATTATGGTTTGTTTAAATTTTCTGTAGAATGTGACATATTTTATGGAACATTATAGGGATCCAAAATGTCAGTTTCTTACACATTCACCCCATGGATTATATTTTCTCATTAATCCAATATCAATTACAATTATTTTTGGAAACAATTTACTATAAAGAGCTAGGCGTAAATCACAAATATCCTTATGATGAGGTATTTTTTTTCTCATACTGAACCCACTCATTTCATATAACTAAATATCAAGGTTATCTAGTGGTTATCCATTAAGGAAAATAACTTGTAATATATCGAATTAAATAATTTACTTTTAAAACTCCATATTCTATAGCTTGGGCTTTACCTCCATAGTGATATTAATCAAACATATCTGTGATTAATCCACTTCTACTTCATTAATGAATCTCTCTTCAGTTATCATCTACCATAAGAGGCATTTTTTAAAATTTGTTCCTATTACATTATTGGGGTATTGGTGAAACCACATGGGTATGCTTTTTTTCTCTCCTATTGAATACCTTATAGTATGACATTAGACATATGTTTCCATGATGGGAATTTATTAAAATTTTTATCTTTATTTACTTTTGTAATACTAGCTTCCTTCTTCTATATCTTAATTATTTAAACATTTTATCTATAATTCCAGCTTCAAATTATACATTTTTTGTTATATATGGACCCTTAATTTTTTTCCTTCCTCCAATTCTGATAATCTAGTGAATATATTTTCCAATGTAATAGACTATTATTTTTTCTTAAATTACTTCCACAAAACATGTGAATGATGGTTCTTTACTTAGAATCACATTCAACAATATAACTACATTCCCTGGTTCAATAATAATCATTTCCACATATATACAATTTATTATTAAAAACATATTTTGTGTTTATTTACCTTAGTTATGATAGTGTTATAGAATATTCTCTTGTATCAATAATCTCTTTGACAATTAATATTATATCAATGGATCTTATAAAAAACCAAAGTAATAAACATATATTTTCACCATCATTATAGAGAATTAAATTATTGATTTATAATGATCTTTTCATCATCTAACACTTTTAATATTTTAACCCTTTTCGAATCCACATAGTAATACAACTGTAAAAGTGATTTAAATATTTAAATTTAATGTTTTTAACATCATTTCATGATTTTATATTTTCCTTGTTTTCTTTTATTTTTGAAACTATGTACTAAACCATGAAACCAATTTTTTCCATATTTTTTCATTACTGTATGTTTTTTAAAAGGTGTAACACTCTCTTTTAACTTATATACACACCCATTTTTTCAACTCATATAAAATTTCTTCTAGTAGATCTATTTTACCATTAATTTTTTTACCCATTCTTATGATGTATTCATTTAGTTAAACTTATTATTAACAAATTATTTCAATCAGTAGAAAAATATTTTCAATGAAAAATGTCCCACTTTGTTGAAAAGATAATCATGATCCTCCATCTCATGAAATTATTGTATCTTATATTTGTATTTGATGAACAATGTATATAATGAATAATAAAATTCATTGAATATATATCCATTATAGAACTCTTAACATTAATTTTCATAGTGTAATATGATTTTCAGAATTTAAAATATTCATCCGCAATATTTTTGATAATAATATTATCAATATAACCAATTACAAATTCCTTGATGGTTGTATAATGAATTGTAGGATTATTCGTCTAATTTCACCTTGACACTTTTCCTTTGAAAAGTTGTAAATTATATATATAATCACTAATATTTCATCACCACTATATTTTCTTTTTTCCCTAAGGTAAACTTCACAAATTAATTTTTCTTCCTTTAATTTTTTTCAAAATTACTCAAAAAGATTTAAAATATCATATACACTAGGATAATGAATGGATTTTCTGAATAACTCAGTAGAAATACATCTATTCAATATTTTTTATTTCTTCATATCATTTACTCAATAAACATTATTTTGAAAATCATTAACATACAACATATTAATCATCATATCAATACTTCAATCTAATGAAAACTTATACATATCATTTTTCCATGAATTAAATTTAGTAATAAGAAATTTTTAAGGCTTCATCCGCAAATTCATGTGTGAAAACTATCCAAAATTTAATTTTTAATTATAAAATATATTTAAAATTTTTAGGAACTAATTGAATTTTTGGGGATGATGATAAATAAATGAATATAGAGGGGTGATTCAGTGTATTTTCTAAATAAATGTTTTTTACATTGAGTTCACTTCACCCATTTATCATATCATATTCACTTAATGGATGAAACATGTTCAATATCACAGTCCCTCATTGTATATTATAGCAAATATCAAACATGAATTCATATTTAAAGGAAAAAAAGAATATCTAGATTTTACATTGACATGTATACACCAGGATATGTCCAATTAGAACATACTAATTCTTTTTTATTGTAAAAATATACAAAACTAAATTATTGTGTACATGTTTTCTGATCACGGTCACTTAATTCCAATTTGCAGAACTGTTACAAATTATTAGGTATTTTCAGCTGCATCCCAAGGGTCACCCATATATCTTCAAATTCATCCATGATATTATGGTAGTAGTCTTAAATTTATAGTGTTGAGGGACTATATTTATTGTTTATAAACATTATTTTAACCCCCATAATTATCATATGATTCAAATATACCTTCGATTATTGAAAGTAGAATAGATTCACTGTTATTCTCTACTTTTTTGGGATTTTAAAATTCCTAATCGGAATGAGATTTACCTCATGATGAGACTTTTTATTATTTTTCATATAAATGATTACATGAGTAGTTATTCCATATCTATAGAATTATTATGCCACACTATAGTAATGTTTTTAAATAAATTTATTCAATATCAAGATATATCAATATCATTACATTATCTTTTATTCTCATCATTCAAATAAATAGATAAAACTTTGGAACACCTAAATCCTTCTTGGTTTTCTTATCATGAATTTAAAATTCATATTCCATGTTTATCTCCAATATATTGTTTTAACATAGAAAATTACATAATTTTAATCATACACTAAAAAATTTCATAAAAGGTTAGAATAAATTTTATTTATCTATCTCATCATGATTATGTGTTATGTAGTACAAAGTTGAGCTCTGAATGAATGAATATTGAGTATAGTGAATTCCAGGAATCATAATCTGATTATCCTTTTTTTTATATTCAAATAGAATCTTCCATAATTTTTTAAAGAGTAATATAAAGGAATAATTTTACTCACAATCTCCTGATACTCTTCGACTTCAGCCAAATTGTGGCAGGAAAAGGAATTAGAGATAGTGTACAAGGCATCAGCCATTTCCAATATAGAGGAAATCTATGAAGTAATGGTTGTTTGTGAAGAATTAGAGACACACAGTGCAACGAATTTTGTGGAATAATAAAGGTATTTAATGGAGTAATGGTTATAGTTAATGGTGGATATAAGGTAGTTCGTAAAAGGACTGACACTATTAAGGAAATCAATTTACACAAACTAACTGTATAAAGAATTGATAGGTCATTAATAGAGAATATGAATATATTTGAGTATTCATAAATTATTGATAATAACGGTACATACATGTCCATAAACTGTGTGTGAGTCCTTTATAGAGAAATGTGAAAATGAATAGGAAAAGGGTGATAATCCCCATAAAAAATGATCCATCGAAAGAGAGTTAAGTAGTGACCTAGGGGAAATTTGTGATATGCCTATGAAAATTGCAAAGGTAATGATCCAGAGAATAGAAGTGATATATCTCAAACATTGTAATTTGGTAGTGATCCTTGTTGTATTTGGATGTCCAACACCCTTTTGTAGTATGCTCCTTCTATGTAGCCCAATGACGGTGATCCAAGTAAAATCATTGTGAATCATGCATGAATCCTTTTTTTTCTCACACATTACTAATTGAAAAAGATGGAAGAATGTTTTCTAACAAAAATATAATATCAAAAGGGGTAGTTGTTTTAATTTTTCATACACGGATTCACCTCCCCCCTCAGTATATTTAACCTCATTGGGATAATAGATCCAATCCTCAAAAAAAAAATTATGCATCCCTAAGTATAAACTATTTGTATGGCCTCTCCAAATGTATTCTTACATTGAAATTTATTTTCACAAATGAGATACATTATGGTGTGGGGTATATTATTGCTGTGTGATATTTTCTTACTTCACCAAACATCAAATACCCTTCTATAAATAAATCATTGAATTTTTACATTTATTACAATATATTATTGAACAATAATAGATATATCTTACCTCATGAGACATTATTATTTTCTATATTTTGTTTTCTATATTATTCATTATCCATATCATTAACATATACATAACTGTAAAGGAATATTTTTTTTATTTTCATCAAAACATCCACTATAAACGATTTGATATGTATAAATCAATTTTTCCTTTTAAAAGGAGTCAATGCATCCCCACTAGATATTCCTTTATCATCATCAAATTGATCATCCATTTATGTCAAAAACATTAACAAACAACCTATATATTCTATCATTATTCTTCCATTAATGTTAAAAAATCAAACAACTAACCTCCATGTTGAAAAAAATATGTACAAGTTCTTAAGTTAGCACAAACAGATTTGATTAATTGAAATATAATGGAGGTACTTTTTTATCCAATAGTGATTGGGGCGTGTAAATATAGAATTGGATATTTTCCTATCACCAATTAGTTTTTTTCTATATATCAAGGTGACCCCTTCCAGCCAAGTTTAATTTCTTAATAACGATAAAAGTAAAATATAGATGGAGGAAATTGATATGGGTGGAAAACAAAAGGACTATGATTTTGTTACATGCTATAACCCTTGAAAAGATAACAAGATAGTTGATCCCTTATAATGAAATTAAAAAAATAATCTTATCAATTATGAGATTCATGAATTCATGGATATAAAGGAATTTAGTGTTAATTGATTAATCAATATTTGTTGAGGAGGATTCATCATTAAATTACAATAAAATTTTATTTTAAAAAATCACTAGATAATATAATTAAATAAAAAACATAATGACATAAATTTAAAAAAAAAATTCTGTAATAAATTAAGGGAAATGAAATGAATTTTTTATTGTTGGTAGATTTTTGAGGGTTTTAAAGAGTTTATATCTACAATCATAACTAGTGATAATTAAAGCATTGTTAGGTGAATCTCACGGATCAAAATTATTTATAAATGATAATATTTTTATGTTAAATATAGGTGTAGAAACCATTTCTAGTGGTATGAGAAAGGATTAATTATTTATTATACTATGAGAAGCTATTTTTTCATGTAAATAATTACATGGATATAATTAAAGGGGAGATTGTCAGCTCATTCCTATAACATTACAAAATTTTTATAATATCACAATTCACATTTTCACAACACTTTAAAACACATCCAAGAGATACAATCAATATGAGGTATCATAGATTCAGTTGCCATGAATTCTAATAACCTAAAAAATAAGAGGATTTAACCTATGTCTGTCATTAATTAATTTATAATAATAAATTAGTAATTCATTAGCATACATCATTGTTAATAATATATGACCAATACCCATGATTTGAATCAAAATTTATGAAAATCCTTTAGTATTTAATGAACACTTTGGTAAACATCATTAATTTCTATTAACAACAAAACCAAAAAAAATCAAATGTATTATCTAAATATCAATGTATGTGTCATGGGATTAAAAAATTAACCCTGATTTTTCAATGAATAATATTAAAAATTGGGGTATTTTCTTTAAAACAATAATTTACTCATATTAGTAAAATGGAACTCTATGAATGTTTTTATGAGAAAAAATATCATTCTCTAAAATACAAGAATGAAGTTAGTGAAAGGATGTTATTGTGTACAATAATATTCAATGTGATGAATCATATGTTATGGTCCACCCATAATCCCAATAAGGTAGATTAGAGTTGGAAAACATTGTGCCAATAATGATATAAATAAATCGGAATTTAAATATAGATATCATGCCTATATATGGGTATCACTATAGAATTAAGTGATATAGATTGAGAATAAAGGGATGTTAATATCATGGTATATTGGCTTTTCTGAGATTCTAGTGGTAATCAGAGTTTTTGGGTATTGGTTGGATATGGAAACAAAACTCTATAATGTATAGGATACAATTAATATCATATAGTTTAAAAAGTATACATGAGGCTAAAAACATATAATCACCACTGATGAATGCTTGATATATCATGAAGTATCATATTATGAACCTTTGGTTCAAAGATATGACATGGGAGACTCGGTGTTATGAGGAAAACTACTTAACTAAAAATGTTTCTTTAGAGGAATCGTAAAATAAATGATGAAATGTGGGATCCATAGGATGTAATAATAAATATATATCAAAATTTCTTTTTATATTGATACATGACCTGAATGTTAATGTTTTAATTATATCATGATTTATTTAGTTTAGGTTTAAATAAGAAAAGGATCCAAAATGTGTAGGGGCCTTTTAGATCCAGTTTGGTGGTACAACTCATTATCAAGTACATTCACATGGATATAGTGCAATGTGGTCAGTATGGTAAATTTTACATTTTTTTGTTTCCGTAAAACATATACAATTAGTTTTATTTAAATCCTTATGGTATAAGTAGTTCTTGTGAAATATATTATTGGTTTATAGGAGGTGTGTGTTAACATAGATTTTTCACACATGAACATTATAAATTATGTTTATTATTGAAAACCTAGTATTAGCATAATGATAAGTTAATTTTTTTCGTGGATGTTATTATAGGATCATAATGTGGTGACCCTATTTATTCCTTAGAATATATTTCTGTGACTATTTTTTAGTCTAGTGGTGAGAAAGACTAGGTGCATGAAATGAATCATATTGGTGACATGATAGAACAAAAATTTTGTTATTAATTGGTTTGGAAAACTTTATATTGTTTTTAATTTATTAATAATTTATTTTATGGTTTCTTTGTATTTAGTGATTCCTTGATAAGCTATAGTTCGGTAATGGTACTAAATCTAGAACTGTTGCTATAAATATGATATATTTTCCACTCAAATTGATTCAATGAACCATCATTAACCGAATGATAATAGAAATGGTGTAACCTAATCCACAGTGAGAGTTTTGGTTGGTGATGGACCATAGCCATTAGGATTTGTATGGTTATACATAAACTAATTTAGCCACCTTTTAAAATTCTAAAATATATCATATAGAATTTAAAAGTCCATTAGGAATTATTACTATTGAAAATATAGTTATTGTATAGTGACTGTTATGATCATTATATATGAAGTGTTGTGATAGATTCTAGTTGAAACAAAAAAAATAAGTGATAACCTTAACCAGTAGGATCACAAATTATGAAATCCATTTATCAAATCATTTGATAGAGGTTATATCAATTATATTTCACATAACAATGATCAAGTTGATATTCAACAACTAAAACATCTATTAATTTATAATCATGATTATTATATGCATATTTATATAAAAACCCCAACTATGTTTGTCGAACCACCCCAAGAAATTAGCATAATCGTACAACTCACCATAAGGGCATACGTTGGTGTATAATGTGTCATGTATCTAGACTATGGAAGTATGGATTTTTATATTTATATGTTTTGTAAAAAAATTATTTTGTAAATACCTTTTTATAATTATTTTCTAAATTAATAGTGACTTTGATAAAAAATGTAAATTTTGATACAAACAAATTGAAAATTTATTTCCAGGAAATATATATTTTCTATTAAAACACTCTCTGGTTAAATTAAATAAATTTTATTTTCATGTAATATTTATATTAATTAATATTTATTTGAATATAAACGAGAATATAATTTAATTATGTCAAATACAATTTTCACATTGGTTAGAATGTGGTTATTAGTGAATAAACTATTATTTTCACGTAAATAAGAATGTTGATCAAAATGTATAAATTATCATATATAGAAAAGTATTCATGTAAAATAAATATCAATTTTGAAACCAGTATATTAAAACATTAAAATAGTTAATTACTCAAAATTCCCTATAATAGTCGAATTTTTGTTTATAATTTTAATATGGTATAAATATATGGTCTTTATTATGATATCATAACTGGTCAAATGAAATGTTGTAAATTATATAATAATAGATGAAAAAATATATATTTACCATTTAAAAATGTGTATTGATGTCATTTGAACAATTTTAGAAACTAAAATTTATTCTCGATAATATATATTATATTTTTTAATTTTTTAATTAGTTTTTTATGAATAAGACTCACGTATATAGAGACATAGTTTTTATTTTAATTTGACTAGGAAATGGGCATGTAAAATATTGAAAATCAATCCCCTTTGGAAGGAAACATTAGAATAAACCATTTTAATCTTAATTTTTTTATCATTTTATTACATAGAGTCCAAAAAAAGATTATACATTAATATTGTATTTTCTTCCTTATACATATAAATACTTACCCAACCTTCCACACCGTTTCAAAAAAAAATCATAATTAAGAAATATTTTTATATCTCTCTATATATCCCTCTCAAAATCCCTATCAATGTACTACTATGATTAAAAGATTATCTTTAAATAATTTCAGAAGAACCTTTTAATGGTAATGGATTCTCTCATCCTCTACATTATTCAAGAACATTATTTGTATTTGGTCAATTTATTTCAAATTTTACATGTTGTAATATAGATTTACATGTCCCTTTTAATATCCTTATAATGTAAAAATATTTATAGAGTACCTATTTGTGTCATAAAATATCTACAAGAATCCATATATACAATGGTTATACTATAGAAAGTATCCTATAGTTTTCCATGAAAAACATTTACCTTCTGAATACACGTTATCATTTCTAAGGAATGGTGTTAAACTATATATATAACTCATCTTCTGATATGGGTCATCCATTTATGTGGAGAAAAATCCATTATCATCATATTATATGTAATTAATGTTTTCTTATTCTGTATTATATGTATGGAGAATGAATTCATGTACATGACATGACAAGGATCGGTCGGCCCGGAATTATGTATCCCTCCATTAAATTGGAAACATTTATTTCTAATGACAAAACACGTATGGTTTACATAAGGTTATCTTACGAGCATTATATCACAATGTCTCAATATTTTTATGTGATTAATTTATAGGATATCATTTATAATTTTGTTTCAAAATTCATATATGTCCATGAAGTTATCATCTAATTTCATGTTTCAATGTTGATTTCTATTGTTTTTACCCTAGTTATGTCACCTTTATATCCCATATAACTCACATGTATATACTCTCATCATATGGGTTTTATTATTTCCCTATTTTTCATTATATATCTCCCCTTTATTGTGAACATCCCAAGGTTATCTAATACAGTATGAAAAGATCAATGGATTTTAAGGGTATGTTTTGGATTTTTTTAATAGTTTCATTATATAATTATTTGAAAATATTATGTAATGTATGTAATTACACAATAAAACAAGGTCTGTCATTATTATAATATTGTATTATGTGCTTTTTGTCTAATAAATCATGAAATAATGTGTATAAAAGACATCATTTTATTATTTGGTATTAGATAAAAGTCTAGGTATATTTGGGAATTACGATTAAAAATCATTTCTGAAAACCATAGAGATAATAGTAAACAAAAATAAACATCCAAACTTTTTATAAACTATATATTCGATGGTTTACAAGAAAAAAAATCTATGTATAGATATTATATGTTTATATGGATTTAGAATAATTGTATGTAGGGGTAATAACACCTTAAATGTAGAATTTGTTATTAACTCGACATTACCGAGTGCATGAAAAAGTGGCCTGACTATATGAATAGATCGATACAATCTAGGGATATGCATTGGAAATATGATTATTTTCCATAATTAATGGAACAAAAAATTAACCATATAATTTTATGATAACAAATAAACCATAGATACAATGCATTTATTCCTATAAATTCATAGGTTAATAAATAAATGATTTTTATGAGTTATAAATTCAAGGTTCATAGATTCCGTTTGATGTTGCTAATATTTTGAAAATACTAATACCAAATATTATGTAATATAATGTAAATAATTCAAACCAGAATCAAATGCTGAAAATCATGCAAATTATCTAGTTATGAGCAACAAATGTCATATGTGATTATATTTCAACATATAATTTATTATCAAACATGTATTGTACAAAACATCATAAACCACATCAAATCATTGATGTTGAGTAATAATTGGAGATGAAAAGTGAGTTTGTTATTTAAATAAACCACTGTAAATTATCCATTGGAAAAATGTGTTGGTTGAATTTTTCAATGAACCTTTTTGTAGTAAATTTATTAAATTTTATGATATATTATGTGAGGATTAGAAATCCTTGTATTGATCCAACATAAATTACTGAGAGAAGGAAATAACCCACAGTATCCAAAACCACCCTACGATTAAATACAAGTGGTAGGGGAGGATGAATCTTTTTTTTATAATCTTCATCTCAAGAATCTTTTTTCCCTATGTGAAATAATTTCTAGCCCAAATTATTAAGATGTATAAAATTATATTCCTGGATGATATACCTACTATGAGGGAATTCTTTAATGTATTTCTTGAGGAATTTCTATGTATTACTCATATTTGGGAGGTTGAGTTCTGAAAAAACACACACACACACATATATATATAGATTTTCCAAAATCCAAGACAAAATATAAAATACCCACCTTTTAGATTTAATAGATGAATACTAAAGTACAAGACAACATAAAAAATGAGTATACATACCCATGTGATCCACTATGGGGTTCACTATTCCTTTTCATTAAGAATATTGATAGGCCAACTTTTCAATGTATTGATTATCCAAATATATTCATGATCAAAATAAATAAAATATATCATCCACCATGAATTGATGGCATAAATGATAATCTTTAGGGATCATGGTACATTTCTAAGGTAGATATTCTTCGAGAATAATTTCATGTAATGGAGATTATGAAAGATATCAACATGGTTTCCTTTTTTATGAAGGACATTAAATACGTGTTCATAGTGATGTAATTTGGACTCACTAATTATATTGTTGTCTTCTAGTAAATATTGAATTTATTCTGTAGGTATTATCTCCATAAATTATTGGATGTTGTTGTAGAATATACTTATAACTACTCCAAAAATGTGAAGGAATATAAAGTGAATTTCAAAAATAGTATAAAGATGTTGTGAAAGGAAATGTTTTACGTGATGTATAAAAATTGTTAGTTTTGGTTGGAGTAATTATAATTGTTAGGAATTTTATCACTTAAAAAGGTATATTTATGGATCCTTTAAAAATTATGTCAATTTGAGGATGGACTATACCAACATCCATTATAGAAACCTTTATATTCCATGAATTATCTTGGTATTATTATCAATTTCTACAAAATTTATAATGATATTCAGAACCAATATACTTGATAAATCTTAAGGAAGTTATGTTTCTCTAGACTATTTAATGTAAGGAAATATTTAATAATTTATATAAGAGGCTAATCACTGCATGTATTCTAGAATTACCCACTAATGGGGAAATAATTGTGTTCTATAGGGATTCATAAAAAATGGTATCGTGTGGTCTTATCATACATGATAACAACATGATATAATATTACTCTCATAAGTTAAATATCCATACGTAGAAAAAATACATGATCTGAAATTGGTTATAGAGATATTCAAATTGAATATTTGGAAATATTATATAAATAAGGAAATGTGTGACATATATATGGAACATAAATTCAGAATATATATATATTTACAAAATAGGTTATCAATATGTTCCAATAAATGTGGTTGGAGTAAATAATGTATTATGATTCTGAATTCCATTACCATTATTTAAAGGTGATCAATGTTGAAAATTATCTATGTAGAAATCAACCTATAACCCTATCAATTATTAGGATTGGAAGGGGTCCAATTTTTTGTACATGAAACGGATACACATGGGAATGATAAATGGATGTTAATCATATCTTTATAAAATTACTACTCAACATTCCTTTTTTGATGAAAAGAAAGAGGTTAGAAAATATGATGATGAGCCACAGAAAAAGATATTAAATATTATGAAGATAATCTCTACTAATGTATGAGTTTTAATGTTTCAAACATTGGTATCTATCCTATAAACACTACGGCTAAAGAGGGAACATATTGATTTTATGTATAACTAATACAACTCTATTAATCCATAATTCGTTGAGATTTATAGAGATCTAGAGGAAATTTTATATTGGGACAACAAAAAGGATGAGATTACAAAATTTGTATCTTGATGCTTTGTATTCCCATAAGAAAAATCTGAATAATAGAGTTATAATAGTATGAAGAATATATTTCCCACACTTGAATGAAACATGGAAAACATAGTCATAGATTTAATTATAGGACTCCCCAGTATTTCTAGAGTAAATAACACCATATAGTTTTAGTCGATATCTTTAAAAATTCAGCCCATTTTATTTCTATGAATGTTGATTTACCCCTTGAGTAAGACAAATTAAAATATAAAAGGGAAGTGGAAATACTACATGGAGTACCACTCTCCTTTTTATCTAATAATTTAATCTGGTGTACCATATAGTTCTAGGGATGCCTTCTAATAGTATTTGATACATTGTTGAGTTGTATTACTACCTATCAATATTACATAGATGAATAATATGAGTCAATTAATTCAAAAAATTTATGATTAGATGATATCATGGTCAATCGATTTTAAGGATGTTTGCAGAAATACCTTCCTGTTGTGAATTTATAATAAGATAACTATTACCATTATAGTTTTCAAATGGAAAATTATGATGATCTTTATGGGAAGATGTGTCGAAGTCTAACATGATGGGATAAATTTGGAGAGTGGATCCTTATGGGACTAGATATCAACCAATATATGTTTTAACCATTAAATGTAATATGAAAGACACACAATGTCGATAGAATAGATCTTTCAAAAATCATCAATGTAACCTAGATTTTTTTTTAGAGATACGGTGTTCAATATATATCACTAAGGAAGAAATTCCTGAGGTTCGGGAAGAAAGGAATTACTCATCAATATTACATCACCCATATTGAGGTCATTGGCCACACTGATTATTTGGTATATTGAATACAACTCTAATTTAATATACCTCTTATACATGATGTTATTGATGTATCCCCATTGAGGAATTAAATACTGGACTCCTAATATATTATTATACAAATGGGTTGGATTTGTGGAATTATCCATCTTGTATGTAGTATCTGATGAAGATCATATATCAGAGAGAAAATGTTCTAAAAAATAAGACAACTCACCTGGTTAAAGTGTTCTGGTAGAACTATAAGATCGAGTAGGTGAAGTGGGAATAAAAATAAGAAATGAAAGAGAAGTACCAACAGATGTTTTCATGAATAAAGTGAAATTCAAATTGTTAAATTTCTAATGATGGTAATAATGAAATGAACCAAAAAATATACAACTGAAACACTATTTTAGAATGAAATAAATATTTTTATGAAATGTAGTTAAAGAAAACACATACACTACTTTTTTTCGTTTTTAACTATTGTAAAATATATTCAATCAGATATTAAAGATCATTAGGTTTTATAAATTTTAAATATATTGATCCAGATAAGTGACCATTAATATTAATATATATTAAGTATAATGATAAATTCTAATTGAATTATATAGAATAATTTAAGGCATTAACTAGTATGATCATACAATATTAATCCCATTTATGAAAGCATATAAGGGAGATAAAATCAAAGGGATTTTCCCTTAACCTATCCTAAGACAAGATTCATTAACTAAAATTATATCAATTCTATTTATGGGTTATGTTAAAGATTATTAAAATCATGGCTCAAACAATTTTCCTTGCACATCCATAATAATCTACAACCAACACCCACCACACCCTTTGAGATACGCCATTGTAATATGTGGTTATGTTTCTAAACTATAGTGTTATGAATTATTATATTCTTTTTTCATTAAAATTGTTATTATATTTATCCCACGTTTTTATTACATTATAAATCAGTAACGAATTTGATAAAAAATAGATTTTTGAATGAATAAATTAAAATTGTATATTTTAGAGATATATATTTTTATTAAATACATTATTTTAATAAATAAATTAATATTTCAAATAAATTTATCATTAATTAACCATTCTTAATAAAAAATATTTATTTAAATATAATTTATAATATAATTTAATTATGTACAACATAATTTTTAAATAGAACATAGAGTGAATAAATTCATAAAAAGTTTTTTTCCATTAAATAATTTTTTTATTTAAAATTAAAAATTATAATATTTCGGACATTATTTTTGAAAAAAAAATTATTTATAAAATTAGAACATTATTTTTTTTTAAAGGTTATGGACGAAACCTTAATTTATTATTTAAAGAAAAGACCTCCTTAGTTTGGGTAGATGGAGACCCATTACATAGCCTGAAGGCCCAAGGCCATGTGGCATGAATACAAGGATTGAAAACCCATTTTTGGCCCAAAGGACCGCTTTATGAACAGTACTTCCTACAGTACACGCGCTGCTACAGTCCCTGATATAGTACAACCCCTACAACAATACCTGCTACAGTCCCTCCACCACTACAGTGACGTCGCTACTACAGTTCCACTACTTCTACACTACTGCTACAGTGCCTTGCTACAATACTGCTACAGTACCTAGAAATTCACCCCTACCTAGATTTGATCATGGGTCTTTTAGATTCAAAGCAGGAGCCTGTACAACTAGGGAATATGCTCATTTCCATTAGAACATTAAAATTTGACAGTGATGAATATTTCCTAATGTTCTATGAGACCCAAATTTTATGTTAAAAATTAAATATGATATAAATATAATGTTTATTTTCGAAAAAATAACATCCGAAAAGTGATGTAATAAATGTTATAAACTTCATCCATAAAAATTATATGTTTCCCAATTATAATAATATATTTTATATTTTATTTTATAAATTTTAAAATACCTTAATGTATCATTTAAATCCAATATAAGATTTTATGGTTTTAAAATCAATATTTTATGAACATGACTCACTTCCCTATCCCCAATAGTATTATCTTTTAACACTAAGATCATAAAATTATAAAATACATTAAACCACTCTAATTTTATATAAAACTCAGGAAATATTGTGGTAGGTTTTGGGTTTTTAATTACTTTTTTATATTGATTCCAATACCTATATTGAAAAATTAATAAATAATTCATCTCTTATTCGATATAAACACCCACCCAACATTTAACTAGTCCTCTCAAAAAACCCATTATGAAATAATTGCATCACCATATATTTCTCCAAATATCTTCCAAAGAGTTCTAAAAAATGTAATATGATCTACCAGGCATTTTGAATCACACCTTCAAGGTAAGGGATCTTCTTATCCACTTATTTATTAAATAATTTTCTTTGTATACTACCTTTTTATTTAAAATTATTCATATATGAATGTTTAATTGCACATTTCATAAATTTTCCTAATGATACCAATATAATTACATAATATATTTCACTCTTGTAGAACCCATCCATGAACCCTTTCAGGAAAAATTTGTTTCACCCAAAATTATCATGTGATTTACATTAAAAGCATTTGTTTAGTGAATTCCTAATACCATTTTAACTCAAGTGTTTTAAAATTGATGTACATATCCTTAATTATTGTGTACTTTCATTTATATCACACCAACTCATTAATCATGGGATTAAAATTGATGAACATAGTTCTTATGTTTTTGGTTCAATATGGAACATAAATTCATGTAAAATATATTAATAAATTTGTGGGAGTGGAATTATATATCCATCAAATAAATTGGGTAATGTTTCTATATCACGATATACCATGTAAGGTTTATGGGAGGTTATCATAACCAAAAAACATGATAATTAATCAGTCGATGTCATTGACATATTCTAATGTTATCATTTTTTATGTAGTTACCATATTCCTAAATTATTTTGATGATATCATCTAATATCAAGATTATATTTAAATGTATATAATTCTCACCCATTTTATTTTACAATTATATTTATATTCTCCAAATGTATTTAAATTCATCATGTTATCTCTTGATTTATACCCTATATGGATTTATATGTTCAACCATCCTTGTTATTGTCCTCATGTTTCCCCATAATGTATTCAAAGATCCAAATATTTAAAGGGAAAGTTATGGTGTTTCTAAATATTGATGTTTTATATTTGTTTCAAGTTATTTTATTATGTAGATAATTTAAAAATTCATGTTGCCTAATGATATTAAGTGATTTTATTAAATGTGTCTCTTTACAACAAATCATGACAAAAAATGTATAAGATACATGGGTTTTTATAGTTCTTGGAAGAAATTTCAATCCAGATTTTTAAAAATATTTCTCCAAGAGACTCTGATGATTGGTATATTCATGGAGTTTATAAATTTTGAATAATTTTAATGTTATTTATTGTTTATGTTTCCAACTTTACTGAATTATTATGATATACACATACAGTAGAGGTTGATGTGGCTCTCATGATCGGAATTTTTTAGGATATCCTAAATTACTCAATTCAATCACAATGAATATCTACAACTTGGGATCCTTATATGATGTTATTTATAAAACACTTATTATATAGAGGATATAATATAAAGGAAAATTTTAGGGGTATATTAAATCCCCTATTTGATTCAAGATGTGGGTATTTAGGATGAAGTAAGTTGGTGTTTCAGGAGACTCACATATACAGATATTTTAGGTTCTACACAGAAAAGGGATCATGGATTCCTGTTAGAAGGAAAGCCGCGTATTATTGTTGTTAGTGTAGTTGATAGGGTTATATTTGAGTTGATCATGGTAGATAGACAATGGTTTTCCACTCTTACAGGGAAATATATCTCCTACAGTAGTATTGTATCATCTCGTTGTGGCTATCTAGTGAACATGGTAGTGATCATGTCTAGTTTATGAATTATAATATAGAGTATAGGGGAATTAATGTAGTTGGGATCCTCAATATGTTCATCCCATAGTTGATAGGGTATGTGGTAAGATAAAAAAAAGTGATATGCACCTTAGGAGATTCTAGAAAAATGATCATAGATATGGGTTTTTGGATATATTTCTATCATTGAAAACAATATAGAGATACTATAGGCAAATACCTCTTGGGTTATTGGATTATTCTTGTGGGATCATCCCTAGCATTGATTATGTTTATTATAGTTGTGTCACAAAAATTCATTTCTACTCTTCTTGTTAGTGATATGGGTCTTGTAATAGTGTAGTTTGATGTGGTTTTTTCCTATGGATGATCCTATAAGGGTTGAATAAAAGTATATAGGGAGATATTAATACTGTTAAATACTGATCATCTAGCATAGGCTTCCCTAGGACTTCATTTTTCTAGAGATGAATGACCTAGATGTGATCCATATTATGGATTGGTAGACTGAGTATCTAGAACACATAAACACTAATCCGTGATATATATATTTATCTTTTAGGTAAAATGAATTTTAGACCCATGTTGATTAATGGGATTTTTAGGATTTCCATTTAGAATCAGGGAATTACTATCAATTGAGATAATATACTATTTATTTAATTTTTTATCACTTTTGGAGGTATGTTACACTTTATTTCCACTAATCATCAACTAGTTTCATGATTTCTTTCAATGGAATTTCTAGTTATTAAAACCAAATAATGATATCAATTTTACCATTGATATTATTCTTTTTATATATTTTGGATCCATTACATATTATTTTATGGCTTATATAGGTCATTTATAGATAAATAATTGGGTTGTTCATTTATAGGATAAGAGATTTATTCTCTTTGTCATGTCCCTTTGGGAAGGTCTTGTATTTTTTCAAAGAAGGTTACCAGGTCAGTAAGATTACAAATGGGATACTTGAGGTTAAAATGATTTTTTATGAATCTGTATATTATACCCCACATCAATGACCTATTTGATTAATTTAGATTATCTATGATGTTCAACAGGATTAAATTGAGACTGAATTATAACAAATTTTGAGTTCTATTTTCATCAATACCTTCTAGGTCAGTGGTATTTTATGTATAAACACTAAAATTACATAGAGTTTATTTTTTCAAATAGTTACATAAACTATCCAAATTTTTAGTGGATTTAGTAAGTATATTATATTGATTTATATATAAAATATTACCCTAAGGATGGTAGTTTCTTAAATTATTTTTTGCGTATGCTAAATTTACTATATTTCGTTTGGGGGATTAGTATCATGTGTTATATGACGAGCCTCTTAACTAAGATTCATCTTGATGTTAAGGATTATCATGGCGAAGGTACTCCAATGCTTTTGAGTTTCCAATTCTTGCTTATTTAAAGATTTGAGAAGATTCAATTTTATAAAATTTATTTTCTATAGATGAGGGGATGTATATATATTGGGGAGCCACCAGTCGATTGGTCCTTTATTGTTGATGAGATTCATTATATAAATTTTTGGGTTATGGTCCCTATATGAATGTGTGAGTAGCTAATGTAGGATTCACACACCTCAACATGGTTCATCTGTCGTAATTTTACCATGATATATCATGGTAATTGAATGAAGTTTTTGGGATCCATGGAGGTGAAGGAAAACAAGGGTCTCATTTCACAATGTGTTTATATTCATGGGTTGAAATCTTTGTATTAGTGACTCCAAGGAATTCTTGAATTTTTTCATACTCATTTATTGATGTGGGTTTATGTTGCAATGGATTTCATGATAAATTTACTATGGTAATCTTGTAAATATTACATGTCATGGCTTATAGTGGATCAATTGATAAAGGAATCGTTTTTCCAATTGATTCAATTGATGTATTCCATAAGTGATCTAGGTAGAATATGTGAATATAATATTGTGAATATTCCAAGAGTACCATCGACAATTCAATATGATTAATATCCTCATTTTACAATCAAATTTTGGGGAGGGATAAGAATGATCTTGATATACAAGTTTACTTTATCACTTCTTAGAGTCCTCAAATACATGGTATGTTTAGGAAAACCATTTATACAATGGATAGAATGCTAAATGATATAATCCACGATTCTAACGATTCATGGGAGAAATACCAAAAACAAGTATTGTTTTCTTATAATTTATGGTTTTAGGAATTCATGAAAATGGTTCCCTTTGAGGCTTTGTTTGGAAATCAATTTGGACTTTCCCTATGTTTAATAGATGATAACGAGTTAGTGGTTATTGGAATAAGTATGATTCATGAGAAATTAGAGAAAATATATTTGGTAAAAAATCTATTAGAGTCCACTAAAACATGATATTAATCATATATTGACCATAAATACCATTCACTATAGTTCCAGGTGGGTGTCTGTATTTTTCATGTTTTATTATAATTGTTGGGTCATAATTTTATTTAATGGAAGGGTAAATTGGATCTCTAGATATGAGGGTCATTTAATGATATAAATACGAAAATTACATAAGTATATTAGTGAATAATTATTCATATATATGAAGGTATGTGAGATTTCATTCTTGTGTTGCATCAAAAGATATACTATCGTGATACTTCTCAGGTTATCATCATCGATAAGTTTGACCTAGATATATAGATGTATATCAATGAGTTATTAGTTCAGATAGTGGAATGTGGTTGAATTATTTTGTTTAAGAGTAGAGTACCATTAGTAAGGGTATAGTGGATTCTTGTGTATTCCAAGGAGGATACATGGGAGTGGAAGTCAGTTTTGTCAGTGTAGTGAATAGTAATTTCCACTAATAGTGCTTGGTGATTGTTGGTGCTGAAACATTGGGATGTAATGTTAGGTATTTTGGAATTTATTACACCTCTAATTCATATGAGGTATGTTTTTGATTAGTTTTCCCTAAACCGTTTGAATTTTACACATTTTTTTAACATTTTATGTGTTATTGGGGCCTTAGTAGCTAATTTAAAGATAAAAGGTTGTACGTTAAGACAAAATTCAATTTATAGAATCCATCAGGTATATTGCAGACAATTATTGGGTACCAAATAGAGACTGATGAAAAGTTTGTATCACATTGTTGGCTATCAGGTGGTCGATGACCATGGTGATAGTACTCTGTGGCCATTGGGTACCAGATTAAGGGATAGTAGGTCCCCGATGGGTTCTAGAATTGTATTTATATTTTAATATTAAAAAATAAAATTTTTGAAAAAAATATTTAGTGGATTTTTTCCATATTTGGATAAAAAAATATTTTAAGAACCTCTCATATATTCCCACTCAATCTTCTTCATGGTTTGATTTTCCTTTATTCATGATTGGATCAAAATATTTTCTGTCATGTGATGTCATCCCTTGTAAGGACATGAACACTCTGCCCCTAGTGGTCATTTTTTTATTCACTAGGAATCATTTGTTATTCATGATTATATTTTTTTTAATAATTTCAAATTTCTTTCTTGTAAGGCCTAGTAATCAGAGTATAATTTCAAATTTCTTTCTTTGATTGTCCTTGGTAGACCTAGTTAGGTGATCACCTACATTGCAATGTATATTTACTTATATGGATAAATTTTATGTAATGTGTAGAAACATGATTATTTATTCCCTAAAACTAATCAAACTAGGTTTCCCCAAAATAAATATAGTATGATTGTTTTCTAGGAAGGCTGAGTATAAATTGTGAGAGGAATAAATTGAAACCAATTGTCAAAAATCAATACTTTTCATATGAAATTTATATTTAAACCATAAATTTGAACTCGTGATGTGTTATTAGGTTTTATAGTTTTCCATAAACAAAGAGTGATACATCCAAGTATATCCCTTTTTATGTATTTCATTGAATTTTTATAAGGATATGGGTGATATGGTCTTGTAATTACATATTAGGTGGGTTAGAGACTTACGAGAGTATCACTTTAAAATGTTAATGGTTATTATTTCATTTTAATGGTTTAAAATTATTATATATTCTTATTTGTTTCATGGTATATCATGGTTCCTCATCCACATAGATATAACTACTGTCAGTAAACATACCACCCAAACATTGTTTCCGATATCGTTTCAACCGTATTTGAGTTGGTTATAAGGTTAAAGAAATTGAATGAGTTATGTTAATTACATTTTTTTAAAATAAAATCATATATATAAATATATTCTATAAATTATAAAATTATATAAATATAAAATTTATAATATGAATTTAATTTCTGAATAAATTAAAATATGGAAAACAAGAGTGTTATTTACAATGAAATTAATTTAAAATGCAAATAGACATGAGAAATTTTGAAAATAAGTTCAGAATGAGTACCCCAAGGTAACCCTACATATCCTCCCTCTGATAACTATCATGAGGTTCAATTTAATAAATCCATAGGTCTTGATTAGTAAAATTAAATAATAAAAACTTCATTTTAATAGATTTAAGTATCCTCAAAAACTCTATAATTTAATAAAATTACCATAACATCAATCGCTTGGTTTGAAAGGAGTACTAAGAACCAAAACTCTTTTATTAATTAAATTTATTAAAACCAATAACATATCAGGAGAAGAGGAATATATAGATAACCTAATATGAATACCTATAAATTGAAGAGACATCGTTGTATCATGATTGAATAGATAAAGATAGAAATAGGGTGACAGAGTATGATTTGAAGTGGAAGACAAGGGGTTTCACAAATAAGATCTAAAGGAGGAGAGGTAAGTAGTCACAAAAATGTTAAAAATAATGTTTTTGTCTCTTTTTGATGATGTCATTAATGAAAATTCCCAGCATTATATGGCACTTTGATCTCATAGGTTGAGTAATCTTCATATCCCATTGAATAGTAAACATTAATAACATTTTTCTCTTTGGTGATTTTTATATGAATGAATTACCATTTATTTTTAGGATAATTTTAGTGATATATCTTTGATTTATTGGATGTTTAATGATAATTGAGGCTTTTATGATCTTAATTTATAGGCAGGAAATGATGTCATGGTCTAATTAATCAATCTAAAGAAATAAAGGCTTGACCAATATGTTTCTTGTCTAAATTAAATACTTTTCTAAACTAAAATTCGTAATGATTATAAGTACCATATATCCTCCACTGGTTTTTTACTACTTTTTTCCTTGAAAGACATAAAAATATATTATGAAATATTATTGGATCCAATAAATGAGATGACATGTGATTTTGAGTACTATTGATCCCATAATCAATTTTATAATGAAATTAAATATAATTTACATCACACGCATATAGTTAATTATAAATACTTAAATATCTCTTCAATGGATTCAAAGATCAAAATTTGATGCCATGGTTGAATTTGAAGCAAGTGGATTTCCCTATTAATGGGCTATTGTTTGTTGGTTCCCATATATTAAATTCATATATAAAGTATACATTTTTTATCATATACCTTTAAAAATATGATAATTTATTTCTATGAAATTAATACCCATCATGTACATTCCATGTAGTTTCTTAATCTCATTCTAGTATATTTAATAATTTTTCTATAAATAATCATTGCCTCTCCATTCTCATATGAACTTTATATTTCAAATTCAATGACATGATTCTTGAGGAAACATTACGGGACTATCAAAATAATAAAATTAGAATGATTTTATCATTTACCCACATTTACTATCTAAATATTACCTGATCCTAGTCATATCATTCCCAATTTATCGTCCCCCAACACTTGGATGAAATAGTATTAAATTTCATTGAAACTAATTTACATTTTATGAATAATTTTTAATAATGATTCATGAATGAATACCATAGCTTCACCCATCAATATAAGAATCATCCAGTTTATCCAAGTAATTAATATATTATAGAATGTTTAATTATTATGTTCAGTTCTAAAATCATTTGGGATTATTAAAATTAAATAATTCCTTTTAAAAATTTAGTGATTACCCATATACTTCTTATAAGAAAATAGATTCAACTCATGTACAATTTCAAAATTTGGTTTCTAGAAATGGGCTATAGTAACAAATATAACTTTTTTCACTTTTTTAAGATTAATTTTTATATATTATACCATTCTAATAATATTCAACATTAATACTATCCTTTGTATAATATTGATCTAAATGTAATTTTAAATTATAATGATGAATTTTATCTATATTATAATCCATTATAATATGATTATGATGTTATATAATTGTATAATAAGAACATTTATTAAATGAGCTCCCCTAATCAAGAAGAAATAATTTTTAATATATCATACCCATTAATTGATCACAGATCAATATTTCATAATGACTTAGACTATATAAGAATATAAATGAGTCCTGACTATATTTTGGGAATGATAAGGTCAATAATGTCATATATGACTCCTGGATATTACAATAGATAACACTTTAACATAATACATAATATGGATTCACTCAACTATATACCTCAGAAATCATAATAATTATGATTTCAAATTTAATTATAACCACAATTATGTAATAATACCATGAAACTTAACAGTTAAGGTCACCTTATAACTTCATTACCTAACAGATAATAATATAGGGTAACCCACCTTTTTTATGGCCTACCTAGTTATATGATCAAGGTATTGAAAACTGTCACTTTAGAAGGAATCTAACACAAGGTATTGCAATATGGGATTAAATATCAACATATTATCGCATGCATCCACTTTAATTTTTTTTTCTTAAATTTATTTATTTTTGAAATCTTATTCCTTCTATTATATTAATATTTTAAAATCAAATTATTCTTAAAATATTTATAAAACATATAAATTATGATACTAATGAAAATTAAAATATTTCCACATTTACACATATCAAAATGCACCTCATGAATCTGTTACACAAAAACCATTCATGTATTGGTTTTGATTAATATGAATCCAAAAATAATTAAAATAGTAATCTTCGAGCATTATATATGCAACCCCCACTTTTCTAGAAAAGGAAAAACTATCTAGGACACTGAGCGGTTTAAACCAAATTCCATATATCCAATGTTACATTACGAAATAGATACCACAATTTCATCACAAATATAAAACTATATATGTATAAACTATAATAAATCATAAAAATTAAATCTCACAACCTAAAAAATGATAATTTCAATGTAAATGAAAATGGAAAAAATTATCATACTAGGAATGTAACTCATTATACAGATATAAATAAAATTAAAAATCCTCTTTAAATTTTAATGTTAATGCATTAATTTTTTCATAATATAAAAATTATATTCATTAATAAAGTTGAAAATAAATTAATTAAATATAAAATTCATATATTTAAACTTTAGATAAATTATTTATGAATTAATCATAAATAAATTAATATAATATTTCCATTCATTGTGGACATTTCAGAATCAAATAATTACAAGAAATACATATTTATTCTCTACTTGAACATTTTCATACAACTATTTTTGGTGACATTTAATTTAAATAATTGATATTCAAAATTTAAACACTATAAATAAAAACATTTCATATATTATTTAAATAATCAATAAAGCTAATATTTAATATTATTCTGACTTTTATCATATCAATTATCAAAATTTATTTTGACATGGTTTAAATAATTTCTCAAATAAGACCTTTAATTTGAACATTTTCAATTAAATATTATGAACATTTTAATAAATTAAATGTAAAATCTAGAATATCTATATTCATTTTTTACACTATGAAAAAATTAAATTAAACATGTAATTTCATTATAAAGATTTAGTAAATAAATTTTATTAAAATCCCAATAATATCAAATGTTTTTTAATAATAACAGTTTATATTATGGATATTTATTAAATAAAAATTATATAAATATTAAATAATTATTTCGGACTATTTATTAATTAAACACTTTTTTAGGTACAGAATATCACAGAAAAAAAATTAAATTAAATTAAAATCTATTTATAAATTATAAAATTTATTTTATTGTTAAAATTTAGGAAAAAGTTAAATGCTTATAATATCATATTTAACAATATATTTGATATATATATTTGTGTCTTAGTCTATTATATGACATAATTTATAATTGATAATTAACAACTTTTGAAGTAACCATCATTTAGTGGAATTTAATTTGTCATGTTAACATATATATTGAATATATGAAACCATACACCAATTTTTAAACATTGATCATCACTTTCATCAGTCACAACCCTTATATAATTTGTTATGATATATATAAAACTAAATGATTTGAACTGTGTTACAACCATTGATATCACATATCATATTCCATAGATATATCATATATTATGATATATTATATTATAAGACTTTCCATATAGTATAAAACTTTTCATTTATTATGACACAGAATAAGGATCCAAATTAATATCTAATTACTACATATTCATAAATGATTCCATGAAGGATGATGCATAAACATTCCCTAATACCATTTATTAGTGTATAAGTGTCAAAAAAATATTCAATGTAATTGAATTCATTAGATTCAAGATATTAAATATCAAATTTACATTGAAAATAAAAGACACTCCTAAATGAAATTATGAATGTGTACCTTACATAGAATATTTATTTTTTCATTATCATTGATTGGTCCATGATTAATATTTCCTAAAAATACAATGTTCATTCCCCCATTCTATATCAATGGTCTGATATAATGTACTGATCATTCAGGTAGCACCCTGCTCAATACTATGGTAAACTATTAACATCAGTAGTGTAGTATGGGGGATGTGAGTGCTATGATAGTGATAACGGACATGAGTAATGGAAGTATTTAATACCCATATAAATGGTATTGTTATGACCCAAACTTTTATCAATGGAATTTTCCCATTCCTATAATTATTTTATTTGTAATTAAACACATACAAGGAATAATGTTACAAATAAAAAAATAATCCAAGAAAAAAAAATAAAATTAGTGATATTAAAAGAAACTAAGGAACCTGTACTGATGGAATAGTAAATTGACCATTGGAATAGTAACATGAATGTTAGGAACGGTAATCTAGGAAATAGAATAGTACCCTCACGAAAGAAAATTATATATAAAATATGAACATATAATAAATTAATGTATAATATAATTATATAATTTAATTGTAGTGAAATATTTTTAAAACGATAAATTAAGTGTTGTTTTTTTGTAAAACATAAATTTTTCTTTACGGTTTTATAATTAATATAATTTTTAAAATGAAAATTTATTTTCATTAAATAGATTCATAAACAAATATTTTATTATTAATTATTATAATATATGTTTATGAGACCTTAAGTAATTTTTCAATGTGCTGTAAAATAAATCATAATATTAAAATAAAATTTTTGAAAATAAATGAAGATTTAATTAAAAAATAAATTTTTTCATAACTTGTACACCTTTTTTGAATTCTACATGTTGAAAAATTTGTTAGGTTCAATTTTTTGAATATTCTAAATTAGTCTAACTTTTGACGAAAATTCAAATATTCTAATTTTATATATTTATAATTTTAAGCCATGTAAATGATTTTTTATGTAATTTTTAATGTAAGAATCTTAATACTAGACACTACATAAATATTTATTGTAGTTATTAATGGTAATTAATACTATTTGTAGTCTTGAGACCAATTAATAAACTAATGAATAAAAAATCAATAAACAGCTCCCACCTCCCCTATAAATACAACCCATGAACAACTCACATCCTCACACCTTCCAAGCCATGAATACTATCCACATTCAGACAAATAATAATATAAATAATCTCCCCCAAATACAATAAAATGGTTCTATGATAAATTAAAAACCAAAGTTCCTTAAGAATGTTATCAAGGAGAAGAAATTCCACAGATAGATTCCTCTTTCACTCTATTTTAATTACATTCAATTTCTTTTCTTTTCATATCCTAAAATAACCTTCCTTATCCCAAAGTGGATTTTTAACTATATTATAATAAATATACTATTATTTTATTATGTTAATGAAAAAATGAACCTTAAAATCACCTATATCCGACTATTATTCTATAAATGAAAACATTTTTTGGGACATTTCGATCCACTGCCTTCATAGATGATGAGTCTTCATTTTCCATTCCCACTTTGAATGGATTTCATAAAAACTATTATTATGGTTAATTAATAATTTAATATACTTATTATAATTTTCATTCTGTTTTAGAACTGACATATCAACATAATATTAAAGATAATTATATATGTTTGTGATGGTTGTAAAAACCTCCAAAATAAATTCAAACATTTCATTAATATCTTATCTAATGAATAATCCACATAACATATTATAAAATAATATATAAAACCATATAAACCCATTTAAGATCATTAATACCATATAATTTCAATTAATATAAATATTTCCATTTTACATTAACAACTATAACTATATACCAGTGATCCTACCAAGAAAACCATGAAAACAAACACTTCAAGAACGATAAAACCGAATTCTAAACACATCAATATATACATAAATGAATTAATTAAATTATAATAATTAAAATAAATGTATAAAATTATATTTAACATTTAATTAATGAATATAATTTTTTATCTTGGATGTTAATGTGAAAAAATAATAAGAAAATAAGGTAAGGTGATTTTCGAACCCTAATCTTTTTCTTTGGTTTATTCATTTATACTGCCAAATGTAAAGAACCTAACCCTTGTTTCTTGGATATAGTTCATTACTTCATTACATTGGAATAATAAACAATGAATTAGTATCCATATGTAATGAATAGTTTAGTTCTATTGGGAAATAATATACATACATAAGTTCAACATTGCATCTTCAAATGAACTACAACATCGAAACTATATTGAAAACACCCATAAACATCAAGATTATCTGCAAAAGTCATTAATAATATATATCTTCACATACTAGGGAAAAATAAAAAAAATAATGTGGTGATCTCAAATGATCAATAATGGTATGTAATATAGAAGACATATAAGCCATAAGGTAGGGTGAATAATTAAAAACACTTGTTATTAAAACAAAAAACTAAGCATAATATAACAGCAATAAAAACAGATTAAAAATATCTATATAATGGTCATAGTAGAATTAAATATTACCATGTACATTATAATACTTAAATAGCTTCAATTAATATCAAATATTGTTCTCATAATGAGGAAATTCATAATGTGGGACACCATAAACGTACCATCAACACCTCATGCAATGACTTTAAATAAATATGTAAAAACCAAAACTAGTTTATCTCATTAGACCTATTGATGCACCGAGGGGCTATAGAAGTATAATCCCAACACTTAATATGTCCAATTAATTTCATGTATTGAAGCTTTCAAACATAATCAACATATACATTCATGTTTAAACTAAAATATGATATGTAAATAATATTCCCCAATCAATAAACATAATCCTTAACCATTCAGAGTAATATGGTGAATGTAATCAAGATAGAAAATCCATATTCATATTAATAATAAAAAATTAAATAAAATATTTTATATTACATAATAAAAATTTAATCCCACTTATCCATAATAAACACCTAGTTTGTCGAAATAGATGAAAATACTTTTATAAATTCTTCATGGAATTCTTGAGGGAAATACTTTTTTTACTTTCAAAAGAAGAGTCATATATTGAAACATATTATCATAGAATCCTAAACAAAAAAAGGTAGTTTTTACATAATAAAATTATTAATTTTATGAAAATATTGGTGGATTAAAAATGGTTATAGATATCACTTTGAAAAAATGTATGAAATCTGTAAGTTCCCGAAATCTTGCTTGATTATAATGAAGAATTGAGAAATATTCTCATAAAAATGTAACTCCACAAAAAATAAATAAAGATTCATATTTGTGGAAATATATATATATATATATAAGAATTAAAAAATAATTTTTGAGGATTAAATAAGAATAATGAAGAATATAATTGTGTTAAATGGATGTTTGCGGAGAAACCCTTACCTTATGTTTAAATGTGTTCTTCATGTGACATTAATTTCATAGAAAATTAAGGTAAATACATTAATTAATTAATTAATAATCTTGTATACATGTATCTGATTTTTTATAATTATATTATGTACATTTATGTACTTCTTTATTTGATATAAGATACAAATTTATTACTCGAGAGTGATCATTTCCTTAGTTTTCATGATTGGTATACTTGCATATCATTATGGAATTTCAGGAAGAATAATTATAATTAACCATAATTGTATTTATATAATATTTATTAACCTTAATATTTTTAAATGTTTATATATATCATTTGGTTATACGGTATGAGGATGAATCATTTCATAGAACACTAATGATAATTTTTTACATTATTACAGTAGTTATTTATCATAATGTACCAATTCTGTTTTATCATTTAATATTATGTAAAAATGATACTACCAAAACATAAGAAATGTAATAATATATATATATTTGTTTTTTTAAAAATAAAAATTGTTTCATTAATAGAATTTTAAGAGATACTGATGAATGAAAATATGTCGTCCCTGAAGGTTCTAATTTAGCACCATAGAGATGATTATTTCATTTTTAAAATAAAAGAGAGATAGAGTGTGAATGGATTTTTATAAAGGATTTTTCAATAACATTATGTCCTAATAGTATATATATAAGATGATGGAGTTTTCATGAACATATGTATAGATTATTTGACGGGATAATAATAAAATAAAATAACATAAGAAGAAATTGAAAGGAATGGGAAGTAGATTTCACCTCTTGAATACTCCTCATTAAGATCCCACCTAAGGGGATTGTTATTGTTATTTTATTAATTCCGAAAGATCCTATTTGTAGGGATATTCTTGTGGAAAGTATTGGGAAGAAATTTTACATGCTTTAAATCATACAGGTGTGTGAATAAGTGGTGGTGAATAGTGATATTTATAGTGGAGGAGGGGGTGATTTCTCATTATTTTATTTATTATTTTATTATTTTTCTCATCAAAATAAATAGTTTTTATTATTTTATCAAAATACTGTAATAAGTACATTTGGGATTGAACCAAGGGTGCTTACATTATCCAAAAATCACTAATGACTGAATAAATCATGTATTTATCATTTATAGTAAATTATAATATTTGACTATTCAATTCCAATTCAGGCATCTTGGAAAAATATCAAAAATTCACCCTATAAATTTTTCGTAATATAAATTTCAGAAATGAACTCCATTTTATGTAATTAAATTTTGAAAAATGTGTAATTTTATTTTTAATTAAATTCAACAGTTAGTAGAAAAATTAAATCTTTTAAATTATAACTAATTTTATAACCCTCTGGAAAATTAAATAATGTTTAATTAAATTTTACAAAAATATTAAGGAAAAAAAATTTATTTTTGAATGAATTTTTTTAAAATTAATATTCTTTTAAATAGATTTATTAATTATAAAATTTTAATTTAATATTAAGTACATAATAAAATACCAACAATTATATATTAATTTCAAAAATATTCAATTACAAAAACTATTATATAATTATATCATACCTTAATTTATAGGAATAAAAACATTTATTTTTACATCCATGGGTTGGGTTTCTATTTGTTAGGATGGTTTACTATTCATAAGGGTTCTGTTACTATTCATAAGTCCAAGTTACTATTTCATCGATATAGGTTCCTTAACTTCCTAAAATACATATTATTTCATTCATTCTTAATTTATGATGTTTTATTATATTGTCTATGTGATTTTATGTGATCACTACTATATCAGATAAACATACGAATACAAGTTTCATTGATAGAGTTCCAAGTTGTCACATTCTCCCCTCCATCAAAAATTTTCATCCATGAAATTTATAGATTATCTCCCAACATAATTATTTGGGTAGTTCTCCATCATATGGTCCTTAGGATCCCACATAAACTATTCAATTTGAGGGTTTTTTCAAGGTACCTTTACCAGTCGATTCATTAGATTTCTTAATACATGTTCATTAGTATCTAAAATATAGATAGTCTCTTTGTAATAAGATATTTCATGTTCCAATTCTATTCTTTCAAAATTGAGAACATGAGTTGGGTCTAGAACATAATTCTTTAACAAAGTTATTTGTAACACATTGTTTACTTTAGAATGGATAAGAGTAGTTTCCAAGTAATAAGCCAAAACTCAAATTCACTCCATAATTTCTAAATGACCAATGTACCAGGGTCTGGGTTACCTTTATTCCCAAAACATATAACACAATTCATTAGAGATACATTCATGAAAATGTGATCTCCCACTTAAAATTAAAAATATTTACTTTAATTATCCACATAGATATTTTTCCAACTTTCAGTTTCTTTGATTTGAGTTTTAATGGTCTTTAACTTCGGTGTTGTTTCCTCCACAAGATATGGCCCTACTAGATTCCTTTCACCAACTTCATCACTCCATGTTGGTGTACAACATATATTTATATAAAATTCTTCAAAAAGTGTCATTTGAAAACTAAAATGGAAACTATTATTGTGTAAAAACTCTAAAAAATGTAAATATTAATCCTGTCTATCCTTAAAATCATGTGAGTATAATATCAACATATCTTCTAATGTTTGGATCACCCTTTCTGATAGCCTGTCAGTCAGAAGGTGATAGGTAAACTCAAATGGAGCACAATATCCAATGCTTCCTGAATTTTTTTTAAAATTAGATGTAAATCATGGATCCTGATTAGACAAAATTGAGATAGGTTCTCTATGAAGTCATAAAAGTATATTAATATATAGTCATGTCTCGATATCTAGTGGAAAGTCCTTCATAATAGAAAGGAAAATTGCATATTTATTAATTCAATCAACTATTATCTATATTGCATCATTATATCCTAGAGTTTGTGGTAATCCAGTGAAAAATCCATAGTGATTTCATCCCATTTACATGTAGGTATATTTATAGGTGGAATGAATCCTATAGGTTGTTGCCTTTTATCCTTCAGTTATTAATAGACCTAAATTTTTTATACACAATTAGAAATTTCCTATTGCATGTTATCCCACCAGAAATATTTCTTGAAATATCTATACATCATAGTGGTAATATGGTGTATAGAGAAATTAAAACTATGGTAATCATCCAATAACTCCCTTTTTATCTTTTTTATATTGGGAACACATATCCTCTTCCAAGATTTCATTATTTCATCCCCACAAATGAAGTCTGACAACATACCATTATACACAGCTTCAATTTTGTTCTCCGGATTCACATCATTATTCTGATAACTTTTATTTCTTTCAAATAATGATGGTTGGGAAACCAATTGAAAAAGTAGTAATGTTTAAACATCATTTATAATTCTCCGATACATTCTAACTAGTTTCTTCTATGAAGGATATTTTTCAATCCTTATTTGGTCATTAACTCTAGGTTCCTTCATACTCAATGAATATACTACCTTATTTTCTTTCCAATGTTAGTAGTGTATTGAACCATAATAATCCTTTATTAGCTCTAGCCATCACCATTGCCTGATGATGAATTATTTCTATGTGAAGATATATTTATAACTCTTTTGATCTGAATATGTCTCACATTATTCACCATATAGATCGTGTCTCCATATTTTTAGAGAAATGTTTATAGTTTCTAACTCAAGATCATGAGTTTTATAGATCTATTCATGATTTTATGACTAAATTAATACATAGAAAATAACTCTATCAATTTGTATAAGGAGACAACTATATCCTTTTTTATAATTCATCATTATAAATCACAAACTTTCCATTTACTGATGGTGGAGTCTGGATCGAAGCATTCACCAATATCCTCTTTAATTATTCAAAAAATTATTTGATTTCATTCTTCTATATGAACTTAATCCCTTTATGAGTATTCTTGGATATCAGGTTAGATAATCCTAAGAATTTATTAAAGAAACACCAATACTAACATGAGAAACCAATAAAACTACATTCCTAAGTTATTTTCTTCAGTGTAGGCTATTCCTAAACCACCTTTTTCTTGGATAAAAAATCTAATATTCTAACTTTAGAGACAATATAGGTAAGAAAATAAACTGATTGAAGCTATAAATCACACTTGATAAAAATCCCATGAAACTTATTAGTTCTAAGAGTCTTTAGAGAAATTCACAAGTGAATATAATCATCTTTGTAACTTTATAATTATACAAAGCTATAATTAATTAATAACACCACAAAATCATGAAGATACTCCTTGAAATGTTTTTCCTTAGATACATGAAAATAGAAGTTTCATTTTTCGGTCTAAAAGGAAGTACTATAAATAGGTAACTTCTATACCTTGTTCAAAATATTTCATTTGGAGTATCTTTCTTTTTTACATTCAATTGATGATATCAAGAATGATGATCGTCTTTACAAAATATTTGTCTCTGTGAAGTTGATAAAATAAATTACTAATAAAACGTAGATGATATTTTTTTATTATGACAACATTGATATCTCTGTATTCATTTCATAGCATAATAGAACCATATTTCTTCTTAGCATAATGTAAAGGATATCCTAATTGATAAAAACAAGGGAAAATAAACCAATTACTACTCAACTCCTCTTATTTTTTATTCAAGTCCACTAATTACACTATATCTATTCTACATATAGTATTTTATATAAGCCGTGCATTGGGAATTAAATCTATAGAAAAATCAATTTCCCACTCTGAAGGATGTCAATGTAAATCCTCGGTAAATATATCAATATATTCCTTCAGAAAATGTATATCCACAATTTTAGTATTTCATTCTTCACCCAGAGGTATTGAATTATATTTTTCCCCAACAATTTATTTCAATAAAGGTACTAGGGGTGGATGTAGGTAAGAATCATATGGTGAGGTTTTGTCTCTAATGATAAGGGAGTGTACATCATTCTCAAAAATTATAACTTCCTTTTTATTAAAAAATATTTTGACATTGTAATTTGAGGTCAAATCCTTTCTAAGAATTATATAAAATTCAAACATAGGTATTATGATAATGTTAATAATTAAATCACATATTTCTCTCACAAAGTAGACATATTGAAACATATTTATTGAAATTATCCTTACCATATGAGTTTTGACTAAAAACTCATTTATTAAATCAAATTGTATATTTCTAATAAACATGGAAAACACGGAAGATATAAAATAATGTGTTGAATCAAAATCAAATAAATCATTGGCTATGTTTGAGAAAACTATTAAAGTACCACTCAACACATCATTATGAACATTAACCTTGGTATTGGTTACAACATAATTGTGGACTATCTCCGTTGGCCTTCTTTAGGAAATGTTTCCTTGATATCTAGGAAATTCATGTGCATAATTTCCTTTCTCTTAACAATTATATCTTTGAACATTGGAATATTATTTTTCCCCTTATAATCATGATCTTAGTGGCCTTTTTCTCCATATTTGTAAGATACTCCCATTCCCTCCAAGAAAATACTAGGGGTTTTCCCATAAATACTACATAGTGGAAATTACACTCTTCGCTTGTTCTATATTTCCTTATTTCCTTTTCCAGAGTGTTCAAAAATCCTCTTCTTCTCTTCCATCCTTTTAAATTCATATAACATATTGAATTGTTTTTCAATCTTGATATCAAATGAGACTATAGGTCTATATGATGAGAAATTTTGGGGACTAGTCTCCCTTACAGGAATGGTTTTAAACCATCAATAAATTAATTAATATATATCCTTGGATTATGTATGTTTTTCATGGAATGCCTTTCCAAAATTGTAAATTAGGCTTTGTAAATTGCATAATTTTAATCCATTTTCTGTTGTAGAATCATGAATTGACTCTCTATATCCACTATCTATTCACGAGAAAAACGTTTTTCTATGAAAATTTTGTTAAAATCCCTCCATTCCAAATTTTTACATTATTAATCCTTCTTTGTGTGTTGAATTATGGGAAACCATTAATCTTTATCTCTTGATATATGATAAACATCCATGAGAACCTTCATCCTTTTGTTTCATCCCAAAGGGAGAAAAGTCTGCCCTATAGAGCTTATCCACCTCTTTACTAGAAATGGGTCTGTAACCAATTGAATAGTAGAGATTTTTGTTGCATAAAGTGTTCTAAAATTTCTACTCCATATTGTGGATCAGGATTCTCATATGTGTGTGGTTATTGTTCATAACCAGATTCATTTATCCTGGTATAGTAGTATGTTTTTCATCATCAGTTGCTGCTCCAATATCAACATGATTATCTTTCATAGTATGGAAATCCCTATATGGGATACGTGCATTGATATTGTTTCCATTCCTTCCACAAAGTTCCATTTCTAAATAACGGAATAAACTAAATTAGGATATGTATAATCTCAAAATATAAAAACACTTGACATAAATTGAAGTTTTATGCATAGCTAATAACATAATCATAAACATAGTTTATTTAGTGAAATATTTAATTATAAATCCATCATAATGATTTGTAAAAAATATGTACCTTATCCAATGAATATCCCCTGGGAGTGTCAAATTAAGAGTGCAGTAGGGACTATTATAATGTACCAAGTTACCCTATGTTAGGTATGGGACACCTTGTCGTAGTTGTTACCCCTCAGTACATCTATTCCAAAACCAAATCCACAAGTAGTATCATGAAAGGTGTCTATTTATAGTTATGATAAAAAAAATATATAATTTAAAAAAAATTAGGATTCTCTTCTATTGTTATCCTCAAAGTATATAACAGGCCTATGTTTCAAAATCAATGTTTTTTAAATCTCGATTCCAATGATTCTACTAAATTTTCTTTCACACCAAGTACAAATACCATGAATCAATTTTCTAGAGTTAGTTCATTACTTTATTACATTGTAATAATAATAAATTAATACATGTCCTGATGGAATGAATAGTTTAGTATCATTTTAGAATAAGTTACCTACAGAAGTTTAAAATTAGAACATGAAATGAAGTAAAACATTGTTACTTTGTTAGAAAAATCCCTAAACTTATAGATTATCCATAAAATTCATTCATAATATACATCATTGCATCTTGGGGGGAAAATAAAAATGGGTGAACTCATATGCTCAGAATGGGTAAGTAATACAATGGAAACATAAACCATAAGTCAAGGTGAATAATTAAAAGCACTTGTTGTTAAAACCAAAACTTCACCATAATATGACAGTAATACAAACCGATTAAATAAATCCATGTAAGTGATCATAGGAGAATGAAACATAACCATGGATATTATACTAGTAAAATAATCAAATGGAATATCAAATACTAATCTCATTATTAGAGAATTAATAATGGGGGACATTATAAACATACTGTTAGGGCCTCATTCCAAGACCATACATAAATGGGTTAAAACTCAAACATGTTTCTCTCAAGAGACCTACCGATGCACTGAAGGAATATAATGGGTAACACCTGGCACATACTAATTTTTATGCATTACACATATAAATGTGGTGACACATAATCAATATATTCATTTATACTGAAACAAACATATTAAATGTAAATAACTTTCCCCAATCAGTAAAAATAATCACTAACCATTCAGAGTAACACGGTGGTTGGTATCAAGATATCACATCCACATTCAAAATAATCAGAAACCATTCAACAAGATATGGAAGATGATATCGTAAATTTTAACATCACATAAACATAGAAATAAATAAGGGTGGAAAAATATATGACCATACTCTAATAAAATCACCGATGAATTTTTGAGAGAAATAATATTTTCTTCTTTAAAAAGAAGTGTTATTTCTGGAAAAATATTTGCATATTACTATAAATGAACAAAGATAGTTATTCTGTAATAAAATGGGGGATTTTATAAAAATAATGGAACCTATAAAAATATTATATAGTGCACTTGTAAATAGGTAGGAAATTAGGAATTACTGTTTAATCGGGCATTCATGTCATTTAAAACTAACAAATATTTCATATAAAAAATGTAACTCCCCCTAAAATAAAGAATTAATATAAATCGTACACACATAGATATAATTCATATAGAATTTATGAAGTTTATATAAGAATTATTATGAATTTTATTGGGGTAAAGAGATAAAAAGTGTAAAACTGAAAGCTAAATTGAGGTTTTGGGAGATACAATTACCTTATGTCTAAATGTGTTCTGCATTTGACCATAATATGATGGATAATAAAAAAATCAATTATTTATTTATTTTCGAAACCATATATATATATATCATTTAGTATAATTCAATTATGTTCTTTTATGTCCTCTTTGATCAGTTATAAGATGTAATTTTATTACTCTGGAGTACATGTTTCTATTGTTTTCATGATAGATATCCCTATATATGAGTATGGAAGTTATTGAGAAATGAGTATAATTCATGAGAATTAAATTTATAATATATTTATTAAAATAAATAATGGTAAATTTATATATATATATCATTTTTTTATGGTATGGGGATGAATCATTTGATAATACATTTAGTGATAATCGTTTACATTATTATGAAGGTTATTGATCATAATGAACTCATTTTTTTATCATTTAGTTTTATGTAAATATGTTACATATAGAACAAAATAAATGTTTTAATAAATATATCATAGTCTATTGTAACTATAAAAATGGTTTCCCTACAATCATTGAAGTATTAATTAAAAAATAAAAAAAATGTCATCTATGGAGGTTGTAAATCTGCACCTTACATATGACAATTTCATTTTTAAAATAAGAGAGAGAGAGATAGAGAGAGAGAGAAATGATTTATATGATGGATATTGAATTAATAATATATAATTTTTGAATACATATCATATATAAGTTATCATGATCATTTGGATTGAGGTGGTGAAGAGAAAATAATAAATGAAAACAACATGAAATGAAATTAAAAGGGAAAGTAAAAGGATTTTACCTCTTGACTACCCTTCCTTGAGAATCACATTAATGTGATTGGTTTAGGAATTTTATTAATACAATAAACTCGTATACATGGGGGAGAGGCTTGGGGAGAGGATTAGGTAGAAATTTGACAAGCTTCAAAGATTAGTGGGTTGAGGGGATGTGGTGGCGAGGGGTGGTATTTATTATTGAGGAGTGGGGTGATTTCTCATTATTTTATTCATTAATGTATTATTTTTCTCAATACAAGAAATAGGAAGGATTATTTTAAATAAATATATTAATAAGTTCATGTGAGTTCGAACCAAGGGTTCTTACATCCTCCAAACATCACCTATGACTCAATAAATTATATATTTATCATTTATCATAAATTATCGTATTTTAGAAAAAATATAAAAAAACAACCACAACAATATTTTGATGTATATAATTAAAAAATAAACACCATTTTAATATAATAATGTTATAAATATGTGAAATTAAAAAAATAATTAAATTCATCAGTTACTCAAAAAAATACAAATTTTTGAAATTTTATCTCATTTTATAACACTCTGAAAAATTAACTAAGGTCTCATTAAATTATAATAAAATCATATAACAATATAATATTTATTTATTGAAATATTTTATAAAAAATTAATTTTCCTTTAAATAATTTTGTTATTTAAATTATTTTAATTATGTATTTTTGACATATAAAAATATCAACACTTAAATATTAATTTTTAAAATATCCACATACTTATACTAGGATATATTTATATCATACCTTAATTTATGAGATTCCAAAATTTTTTATTGATCCATGTGTTGATTTATTATTCATTATTTCCATTTACTATTCATTAGGTTCATATTCAAATTCATAAGGACAATTTACTATTTCATCTGTAATGGTTCCTTAACTTCAAGAAATACATCTTATTTCATTCACTATTCATTTAGGATGTTTTTATTATTTTCACTAGGTGATTTTATAAAATCTATTATATATTAAATAAACATAAGAAGATAAATATCATTGTTAGTGTTCCCGGTTGTTACACCAATTCTCAATATGGATATTATTTTAATAAAAAAATTAATTTCATTTTCTTTACCATTATTTTCCAAGGATATACATTGTTACAATATTATTTTATGAAAAAATTAGTATGTTTTCCACAACAACACTTATTTCTAAAACACATTTTGATTTCTCTTGAATGGTTTCTTCTTCAATCATGAATGATAAACCTTACACCAAATATATTTATCCATTTCCATTAGAAAATCCCATATTGATTTATAATTGATTAAATACTTTTGAAACACATTCCTTTACATGATTAAATTTATTATTTTTATTGAATTATGTTCTATGTTCTATGAATGATTATTTAAGTGTTATTATGTGATGAGTCCACCCATAATTATATTGTGCTCCAATACACTGGGTAATTTTATGTATCTCCAATTATAATGTGTGATATGTGTGACTATTATAATATTTTTTATCATAATGATGATTTTATTATTATGAACATATTTTATTCATGAAAATGATGCAAGCTTTGTTCACAACTATGTATGGTATTTGACCACTAAGATATGATGATACATTTTTATGCATTTCCAAATTCCATGATATCATCTAATACTTCTTATCATGATTATGATTATATACCTATTATTATATTATGATTATAATGATTATGAACAACCATGATATATTTATTCATGTCATTATCTATCCTCATATAGTGAATTTAGTTCATCACTTTCATTAATGTATATCCATAGGTGACTACATGTACATATGAAAACATGAGCATTAAAAATATAATCTCGAATATTTTTAAATAAATGCTTAAATATTATTATGAATCTTTGATGTATGGTATTAATTTTAAAAAGACAATAAACCATCGACAATGGATTAAAATGCCTTTATGTTATTTTTATTTAAAATGATGTACTAGTTAGGTATGAAAAAGGAGGGCCTCTATAGTTGGTCTCAGAGCATTGTTTTGTTAATTTGGAAAATGGGATTACAAAAATGTAGTGAATACACATAGTATAAAACTATATATTTGTAATCATCCTAGAATATTGTTTTAGAGAATTTATAAAGATAGGGATACCATAATATATGCCGTTAGAGTTAATTTCACAAAGAAAAAAAGTATTTATTAATGTCTTTTTGACATATTTTGGGATCAAACAATTTCAATCATAGAAAATAGTGGGTACTATCAGCAATGAGGCCAAAATCCCATGTGATGGAAAATGCAATGGTTTATTGAATGAAATCCCCAATGCCTGGCATGGGGGAGTTCAATATTTCATTGCGATGCTTACCCAGTTTTCTATGGTTATGAAAAAAACCCTGAATAATATGTTACTTCGACCTTTACCTAATATGGAGAAACTAGATATCCAAGATTCCATGAAATAATGATCATCGACATTTAGTGGGTCTTCTAATCCACTTTTTGTGTAACATTGGGTTAACACAATGGTTAAGATATTTTTTATCCCCCACTTTTTTGAAGAGGATAAGGTGACTCTAACCATCAATTATTTAGATACAGAATCTGATCAATGGTGGGAGTTGATTTATGACACCAAGACGCATTATGAAATATAAGAGATGGAGTGGGAAGATTTTTTGTAAATATTTCATCAGAAGAGTTTCCCTCTAACACTTTGGACAAATACGGAGAGATAATTCCTAATGCTAAAAAATATTATTGAATCTATCAATGTTTATGAATAAAACATTGCAAGGTATTCAAGGTACACCTTAGGATTTTTTATCAATAATGATAGAATAATAGATAAGATCATTATTTTTTTAAAACCAAACCGCAAAAAGGATCTTGCAATCTAATACTTTGGTAGTTATAAACAAGTGGTTTGATGTGATCTAAAACTAGATATAGATTTCATAGAATTTTCTAATGGTTTTGAAGATAAGAAGGAGGGAACAGATTTAAATGTTGTTGGATCAAATAATAGATGAGTAAGGAGGATCCAAAAACCGAAGTGTCAAAAATTTGGGAAGAAACATCATGATAATTTTATAAAAGGGATGTGGAAATGATTCATCTGTGGAAGATAAGGACACTATGATAATGAATGTTTTAGATACATGAAGAATCACTCCAATGTGATAGAGGAAAGGAGATAACCTCTCATGTATCAATGGTTCAGCTGTAGGGATTAATAACATAGTTTAAGTGTGTGAAATAAACCGTAAATCCTCGAGGGTAATCAGTGTTCGTAGCCACCAAATACAAAAGTGTAAGGGAATTATTATTCCATAACTAACATCAATGAAAATAAAGGAAAAAAATTCATAAAAGGAACACTTTATATTGAATCAAAAAATAAAAAATTTGTTATTTTATTCTAGTTGTACATATTAATTTATATCTTTCATGTTTTATAGAACTTTTGAATTGAAATCTTGACTAGTTTATTTAGGAATATCTATAAAAATACCTATTGGTGGGATCATTGAATCCCAAGTGTTGTAATATTGTCTTGTTGGTGTATGTGGAAATATTATTCCTTTGAATCTTTTAATACTTCCATTGGTGTAATTATATGCTATATTGGGAATGGAATGGATCTATTATATAGGGAACACATCAACTATCATGAAGAGGAAATATCTTTTCAAATTAAAATCCATTCCATGTTCTTATACCAATGAAAGGATGACCATGAATATCCTTTTAAAAAACTGTCAACACTGTAGGAGTTGATTCCTTGTGAAGAAAAATTCCTTCCTCAAATGGTTGAGTCAATAAAAGGTGTGAACCTAGGGGAATTCCGTTTTGAGTGGGAAAATAGTGGTGTATTTACCGATGTGTTATCCAAACTCCCCCACTTTGTGAGGTAGGATTCTCAATAGAACACATATCCAGATATAATCTTATCTCAAAATTTCCCTATTGGATTTTCACTATTGAACTAGATGTGTTAAATAAGTAGCAACAATAGAATTTGGAAAAAGGGGTTATGCACCCTAATTCTTCACCTTGAGGTGTGCCAGATATCCACATAAATAAAAAGGATTTCTCAATAAGGATATGTATTATTTATTGGGGAACCAAAAGAATCACTATAGGAAAAAATGTTCCCTAACATGTATTGCTGACTTGATCAACCAATTACGAGGAGATCAACACTTCTTGATCATGGGTTTCTATTCATTATATCATTAACAAATGGTGAATAAGGAATTTGTTCAAAAGACTTCATTTTTTACATGGAATGTGTATTTTTAGTATCTTGTGATTCCCTTCAGACTTACTAATTACCGTAAAATTTTTATGTATTTTATAAATATAATCTTGGGAATGTAACTCGATGTGTTTTTTATAGTGTTCATTGAGTATATTTTAATCTACACCAAGAGAAAGTTGTAACATTAAGAACATCTAATGGTTGTGTTGGTGGAATTAAGAAAGGATAGGTCATACAACATGTGCATCATTTGTGACTTTTGGGTGTAGTACGTCACAAGTTTGGGAAACATGATTAAAACTGACACAATTTATGTGGACCCTTCAAAAACAAAGGCAATTTATGAATGTCCCTAACCCACTAGTTTTAAATATATCCATTGTTTTCATGGATTAGTAGGTTACTACTGACATTTTGTGAGAAATTTCTCAACATTTTATTTACCTTTAACTATATTAACACACAATGGGGTACAATACATCTTAATGGAAGAATGTGATAAAATATTCAAGGAGATAACATTCTGGCTTATCAATTCACTAGTACTCATACTACCAACAAGTAATGAATTTTTTCTGGTATAAACTGATTCTTCATAGAAAGTCTTGGGTTTTGTCCTAATGGAAATTGATAAATTGATAGACAACACCTCATGAATGTTGCGAATCCATGATCCGAACTACTCGATGCATGATCATTAGTTAAAAGATGTGATATTCACATTGAATATTTTTTGGCACTATCCCTATGGTGAAAAGTGTTACATATATATTGATCATAAGTGAGTAAAGAATATATTTTGAAATAATTAAATCATCATGAATCCAAGAATATGGATAGATATAATCAAGTACTACGACATATCTATTCATTAAAATTCGGAAATGTGGAACATATTAGTTTATTCTCTTAGAAGAAATGAACCTACAAGTCTGTCCATGATATAGATTGAGGAAGAACCAATATCCAATGGTATGAAGAATATGTATTTCATAATCATAATGATATTGAATAAACCACAACTTTCTCAAATGATTTTCCAACCATATATACAATGGAATATTACATTGTAACAAAGGGATGATCACAATATTCAAAATAAAGTGAAAGTAGTAACGTAAGGGAAGCTATAATAGTTTCATATCCATGATGATAATGTGATTCAATTTGGAATTGGGTTGTGTTTACCTTCATCACCTAAGATAAATAATTAGCTGTTGGATAATTTACATTGCACACCATTGTATATCCATACTTGAAGTGACAATATGTATAGTGATCTTTGATAACACTTTTTGTGGGACAACATATAGAATATATAAGGATTATTAGTATGTCAATAGGTTAAAGTAGGGAAATAGAAGTAAAAAAAGGATGATGTAACCATTTCATATACCACCATGGAAATGGGAGTATGTCATTATGAACATTTTCAATTGTCTCCAAAAAACAAACTTAGGAAAAATGTGATATGGGTTGTGGATTGACTCAACCAGACATCCCACTTTATCTCTATTTGGTAAGATCTCTCTCTTGAACAACTTTATAAGATATAATTGAAGGAATAGGTGAGGGTGCATAGGGTTCCACCTTAGTTCATATCTTATCATGTGCTAAGTCACACAACTATTTTATGGAGAACACATCAACATTATTTGAGTACTAAATTGAATTTTAACATAGCCTATAACCTCACAACTAATAGGAGAACTAAAAGGACAATTTAAATGCTAGAGGAAATTCTAAGAGAATACTCAATACAATACAAAGGTGGATTGGATCATCATATCCTATTGTATAAGTTCTCATACCACAAGATCTTCTATTCATGTATTATATGCCCTGATATGAATCTCTGTATGGAAGGATATGTAGAACACCAACCTATTGGGATGAATTTGAATAATGATTTATACTTGGACAAGATCATGTTCATTAGATGATAGATATTTTTCAAACAATCAAGCAATATGTTAAAGATTCTAATAATCATAAAATGATTTATCTTGATAAACATAAAAATGACTAAGAATTTGATTTTGGATAAAAAATATTCCTTCAAATGTCACCATGGATGACATTCATGTGATTGGGAATGAAAGGGAAGCATATTACATTGTACATTGGCCTCGCTGAGATCTTTGGTCACATATGAGATGTGGTCTATTGGCTATCTCATAAACTGAATATGGCTCAATTTAATGTCATGTTTCATGTATCACTCCTAAATAAGTATATACATAACCCCCATTTGTACTGAATTTGGAGGTGGTACAATTAGAGAATTATCTCTCATATCATGAGAAATCGGTAAATATCATGGATAGAAGAGATAAATCCCAACAAAATAATAAAAAAACATTGTTAATGTTTTTTAGATTAATAATATTAATGGATAGGAAACATGGGAACAGATGGAAGCATTGAATGAGAACTGCCCTCAATTATTCTCACTATAATATGTAAAATGAAATTTTGGTGGTGAGATTTCAAAAAGGAGTAAGAATGTAAGTACAAAAAATTTTATCAATGGAATTCATCCAATATTAAAATTACTTTATATGTTATAAAACAAATACATAGCATAGATATCCAAATAACAACATCATTATCTTAAATGAATAATGAAATAAGTGATATATAAAAAATTAATGAACCCATATCGAAAGAATAGTATTCTGACTAGTGAAATAGTAACATAACAATTAGGAATAGTAATATAGAAAATTGAATAGTAACATCAACTATGAATGTTTTAATAAAATTTAGACATCTTATAATTTAAAATCATATGAATATATCATAGTATAAGAAAACAAGTGTTTTTAAAATGATAACATAACTGTTAGTATTTTTGTAAAACTTCAACATTTGTTTAAAATTATATATTTAATATAATAGATTAGAGGAATATTTATTTCCATAAAATTCATTATAAATTAATTTTTTTATTTCCTTATGATTATAGTATAATTTTAGGTGGCCTCCATTAATTTTTCATTGTGTTGAAAAATCGATTTTAATATTAAAATCGGTATTTTTGAATAAATGATTATTTTCGTAAAAAATTAAATTTCTCATATTTATAAAATGTTATTCATAAAATGGTGTCAAATTTTTAATTATAAACATAAAAAAATGGTTAGGGTGATGTTTTTGGATTTTTCTAAGATAGTTGTTATTTTTTTATGAATAGTGAAATATGATAATATATAGTATTTATCATTTTAAGACTAATACAAGAATTTAAGATGTATACATTATAATATCTAATTGTTATTATATATTTACAATACATATTCATTGGAATCATCAGTATTTATAGTCTTGATCCAAAATATTAAATAAATGAATAAAATAATAAGAAAACACCCCTCACCACTACTATAAAGACCACCCCTCACCACCTCTTCTCCTCACACCTTCTAATACATGGATCATGCCTAAATTATTATAAAACCTCTACCAAAGACTCTCCCAAAATTACATTATAATATGGTCTTAGAAAAATTCCATACCCATGTTCCATAATAAGGTTCTCAAGGAGATGCAATTAAAGAGGTAAAATCCAACTTCATTCTCTTTTAATTTATTTTCCATTCGTTTTATTTTCTTATCCTCTCCCCATGTACCTATCCAAAACTACGATGATAACTATGTTATATTATATATAAATCAATTTTACTTTATTGAATGTATTAATAAATCATAAAATCTCTTTTCCCTCTATTTATTCAAAAAATGAAAATGTCGTCCATGACGTGATGCCTCACCACCTATGTCAACAACTTGTTTTCATTTTCCATTACATCTATAATTGATGGTCTTAAAACCTGAATTTTGATAAATAATATTTTAATATACATTTTAAAATTTATATTATGTTTTTGAATAAATATATACACATAATATTAAATTAAACTATACAAGTTTATATTAGTCGTACAAACCTCCAAAATAATTTAAAAAAACATCAAGGACTTATCTATTGATTAATTCTCATACCATATAACAAAATGATATATAAGACCCTTTAAACTTGTATAAGTTCAGTAATACAACATAATTTAAATTCTTTAAAATTAATCATATTTTATATAAATTTTCATAATTTTATAAAAGTGTACTATTTATGAAAATAAAGAATGAGAACACACTGGGAACGCTGAAATTAAACTATATAACATTTAAAAATGTAAAAAAACAAACAAAATGAAATTATAATAATTCAAATAAATTTAGACTAGGATATTTATTAACTAATTAATTAATTAAATTTTATTATCCAGGATATTAGCATGACGAAATTATTCGTAAATAACGTAAGGGGTTTAATCAATACAACTCCTCTGTAGGTTATTCATTTTTTTGGTGAAATGTAAGTGTGGATATTATTTTAATATTCCTCATATATAATTTTATTTTACTTCCCATTAAATTTTTTGGATATACTTATTTTTAATCATATTTTTTGACAAATGAAATGATTTTTCAAAGTAACTCATCTATCTAAAAAATATTTTGACTCCTCTTAAGTTGTTTCTTCTTCAGTCAAGAATGATGATTATTATACAAAATATTTCCTTCCAATTTCAATCAGGAACACTATGTTTATTCAAGAGTGATGAAAACATTTTGAAATCCATTCCGTTACATGGTTTATTTCATCACATTATTATATGTTCTATGTGATATGCATTATTATGTAAATGTTATGATTTGACGGGTGTGCCAGGAATTATATACCATTATAATTATTTGGGTAATGTGATTTATCTCATGAGGAAATATTCAGTGTGAATGAACATGATCCTATATTTGATAACAATGAATATTTTATGATTATTAACATTTGTTATGTGTGAAAATGATTCTATATTTTTTCACAACTATGTGTAGTATTTGACGACCAAGAATTTTTGTATAACTTTTATGCATTTCCACATTTCTTTCCATTATATAATTATTCCACTCATGGTTATAATGATGTCCTTATGCTTATGTTATAAATATTATAATGATTATAATCACTCATGTTATATTGATCCACGTCCTTTTCAATAATCTTATTTTGTTTTCATCTCACCCCTTACATTGATGTATATCCTTTGGTGACTACTTTTAATATGGAGAACATGAGATTAAAAAAGATAATAATAATATTTTTAAATAAATGTTAAATTTTATTATGTATTTGTGATGTATGACCCTAATTTTCCAAATCCACTAATCCTTTGATCTTGGATTATTAAATCTGTTATATTTGTCACCTTTAAAATTATGTAATTTTTATGTAAAAAAATGTTGGGTCATTATAGTTATGGTAGAACCTCTAGTAGTAAAGGATTGGTATTATAGAGAATTTGTAGAGGAATTGGCTGGATTTGTGGAAATCTTAAACACCCATCTCAATGGTTATAGACTCATTATATATCCCTTAGTAATGGTTTGTCAGTGTGTATGAATATAGTCATACATTAAAGTCATATGATGATATGACATCTATTTTATTCACTTGAAACCCTTCATTTATTTTACTCCATAAAAAATCAGCTGATAAATCATTTTGATTAATCAATGATAGATTGTTTATAATAATATTGAAGTATTAATAGTTACAATTTTCATTGTCACCATTTATATGATTAAACATAGAACATGTACTAAGATTCAATACACTATGATTTTCTCATATCCCACCATACGATATTAAAATGTAGTATTATATAACATCACTACATCATTGAAAATGTTACATCCATCCATTTAATATTTAATTCCTTTGAATAATTGATATCTTATGTTATGTTATTCATATTTCAAACAGTACATTATTTAATAACATTTAATATATACAGAATATAATTTTTTGAATATCTCTACCAGTTGTTGCATCACATATAATATTTTGGTATATGTTTATTCCTTATCAACAAAATGATACATTGGTTTTGGGTCCCCATAGTGAAAAGTCACAGTTGAGTTATATATATTCCTATTGAAAAAAGAAACAAAATTTTTTTTGGTTATGCATCTATGTGTGAAAATATATTATTATAGATCATTCAAATTTTTAATAAATTAAAAAATGTGATGATTAGATTAGGGAAATCAAAAACCACCATAAACTTCTTCTTCCATGTTTGATTGTTTCTTTATTGACTCAATAATATACAAATTTCACAAACATAAATTTATATGAAATGTTACATATTTAATTCATTATTATTCTATATATTTTGTTATATATTAAATTTTACTTATTGTTGTAGTAGTTCACCCACCCTTTTCTTTTTCCATATTCTTATCATGGTGTAAAAATGGGAATCATAGATCGATTTAATAGTATATATTTTATTTTTCAACAAATATTTATCTAAAAATATCTTTCGTTACGATAACTTGTCTCTTGTTTCTTAGAAATAAAAATGGAAAGATATTTATTTATAATGAGATGTCAAAAGATAGTGAAAATTGGAAATTTAGTGAGACCACAACACTTTTTTAGAAATGTTTATGGATACTTGAAAGACCAATTACAGTTATTCCAAAAAAACATTGGTATTGAATACTGAAGTATATTAATAAATCCTTACATGTTTCCATAATGTGGCTTATGAAGCATTAATTGAAATTATAAAATAAAGAAAATTTTAAATTAAAAAGTTGTTTATTTTATTCATTTTTTAAAATGTATAAATTTTTATGGAGTACTACTTATTTTATTTGTATTACTTCATAACATCCTCATCAAAATATTAAAAAAATATAAATAATAAATATTGTATTATAAAATCCCTTGTATAAATAATGTATTGTTTTGGATAAATTAATTGTTGACGATATGTATTAATGATTCCCAAATATTGTAAACAATAAGACTAAAAATTGATAAATAATGAATAATTAAGTTTTGATTGAATGAATTTTTTTATCACTTCTATAAAAGTATCCTTATAAGAATTTTTCATTTTAGAATTGTGGTAAATCCAATAAATATTCTACAAAATAGTTGATATGATCTATTATATAATATGAGTGGGAATTGAATTATATTTGAGAATATGAGAAAAATAAATTAGGAGTGTTGATTACAAATATTTTGTTACAATGACTAATCTTTTATTTGATGATATAGTTTCTTCTACATATGTTGCGAAGGAGATATAAATGTTGATAAATAATTTTTTTAAGGTCCTTGGTATTTGGAATGGATATTTAGGTCAGTTCTAGGTTTATAGAAATATGTTGAGAGTAGATGGGGTCATTTGAAGTGTTAATTTTATAAGGGGAATAAACCTTTAGAGTTTCCCCAACTCAAGGAGATTAATTGTCATTAATTTTATTACAATTTTTATTCCATGATATCTCAGTTATTAAAGTGTATAGAGAAATCTAGAATGCATAAAATGAAATCTATGATTTTTTTGTTCTTTTGGGTCCTATAATTATGTTTTAAAAATATATAAAATAAAATTATTCTAATTTAAAATTAATATAATTATATTTGTTTTAAAATCACATTTTCATGTTTGATGTTTTCTAATCTATTACTAGAATGAAATTTCTATTAATATTTTTTTATAGAATTATTTTTAGATCCTGATATTTCTAGTATAACTTTTCATAAACAATTGTTATTTTTGTGATATATTATGTAAAATCAACACTTATTATAATATTTTCCTTAACCTAATATTTTCTTCAATGTAATTTATTACCAAAATAATTGATATATTAAATTTTATAATTTTTTTATGTTGGATTGGGGGTGATTTATGACATGTACATGGGGAAATGATCTAATATAAGGTTTTCACCTATCTCTTTGTCCATGAGTGATATATAATTTATTTCATATTGGAATATCAATTTATCTGAATTATGTCAGATATTAAAGTAACGATAGTATTTTTTATGAAGCTATTATCTATATTTCTCTATATTTCTCCATCCCACTCAAATAAGTATAACATAACGATTTTTCATATTGTATTCATTATTAGGTATAAATATAAATTTAATGAAAATTTTTAATAGTGAATTTCAATTAACAAGAGTTTTTATTTGATTAGCTATTTCAATCCTAAAAATGTGTTATGTTTCATATAACAAATTGTTTTGGGTTAGGTCATGGTTATGAGACTAGGTGTGGAACCACTTGTGTTATGAATTATTCGGAAGAGATTACACAAGGATGTATTGTGTGGGAAATTATGGGTTTTTTCTAGAGAGGATTAGTTGGTTGGTTCTGTAGTTTAATGGACATAAGATTTTATGTTATGGATTAATAATTATTCAGGTTTAATGTTGTTGATGGTTTTCATTATTGGTTATATAGTGTATACCATTCTGGTGGTGGGTATCTAAGGTTCGTCGATGGAACATCCATGTATGTTATTAATGTACACTCATTTTTGTTGTTTGATAGGGTTTTTAGGTTCATGTGCACATAGAGATTGTCCCATGAGGTTTTTTAGCCTACTCATTTTTGGTGGGTTTCAGAATAGTTATGTTGGAATATGTGGATTTTTAGAACATTTATAAAGAGAAGGTGAAAACTATAGAGCACACAATTTTTTGGGAGTTAGACCGATAGATAGGGAGATGACACTTTTCTAATTGAGATATAAAATTAGATGAACATTTTTAGAGAAAATCGGACATTTTTTTGGGGTGTGTATGTGTAAATGTGTATTAAAAGAGGATTATGGAAGATGTATATCATGAGTGACATGTGTACGAGTGGTAAACCAAGGGATCTTAGAGTGTAAAATAGCTTTAATGTATTGTTCCACACCATCACTAAAAAAAGAAAGTAAATAATAACCACAAATTTTTGATATTTTATGGAGAAGTTGTTTTAATTAATAATTAATAATCATTTATTTCAGTTTTTATTACACTCATACACATATGGATCTTGAATTGGAATACTATTGGCGGTGGGAAACTATGTTTATACTTACAACATACCAGGACCATATGAAATGTTTTCATACTTTATGACCTATGAAAAATGTAATGGATAGTGATAATAGTTACTAGTTTACTAGATAGTGACGTGTAGATGATGCATGGATTGATTTTCATGATCATAAAAATATTTTGGGGGATCCTCCCTTTTAATAGGGTAGTTCCTATTGGTTATTTTGTATGATTAAATATATGATAAGGTGAAAAGTGATTTGGTAGTTCATATTGGTTATTGGGTAAGTTTATTTGTACACATAAATGATAATTATTTAATTTTCTTTATTTTGTTTTATTCATATTATTATTTTCATTATATCATACATAAGGTATATTTTCTCCACTATTACCCGAGTGACCCTCACTACTAGTCAGAATCCTTTTACATATGAGGAGCTGTACCTAAGGTCATGTAGCAGATACCCTATCAGGTGGTCTAGGGTACTGCATATTTTTAATATGGAATAAATTTAATGGTGTTAAAAGAAAATTCCATGGATGTATACATACAATTTAGTAATAGTTTTAATTTTTTATCATGAATTATTATTGTTTAAATATTATTTATTAATTTTTTATTTGTTTTTTTGGTAGTCGATGAGTATTTGTGTGTTTAAACATGTGACATATGTCATGTAGTGTGTCAAGAAATTAGCTGGATGAGATGATGTCTATCTTAACATGGAACAAATTATATCATCTTGTTTATGCTTAAAATTGTGATATTTGTTTAGGATTAATTTTTTTATATTATTGATTTTTTAGACTATTGGCCCCATGAGGGTAGATTGAAAACTGCTGAATCATGTTAGGAATGTAGGGATCCTGTGACATATGTGTGTTCCTTTTTATTACTCTCTTAAACATGGAATGAAAAGGTTTGTTACTGTTTAAACTGTCAATGATAACTTACACTGGATTTTCCCATATAGATACTATGTGTTATTCTACTCATCAGGCATAGGAATGTTATCAAAATTGTGTATAATTTGTGGGTATTAAACATGATACAAAATGGAAGGGGGTTCCATGAGTTGGTTTATATAGGACAAGGGTGGGGTAAGGATTTGTATGGGAGAGTGGGTCGTTCTTCTTATAATTATCTCCAAATTTGAAATATATGTAATGTGAAATTTATATTGAGTAACATATTACTACATAGGTGACCTAGATTCATCAAGGATATAGTTATAAAAGTAACATAGGCTGATCCTAGTGTGATTCATCTAGGTAATTTATCAAATAGTGTAGGGTGTTGGCCTATCTATGGCATATATGATGTGGCAGTTGCAGTCAACGAATTTTCTGTTGTTCTAGGGAGAGGGTGGACCACAAGTAGTAGATTATTGGATAGAGTTATTGTAGGTGATATTATACTACATTGATAAACTACCTTGTCAAAAGGTGATGTTAGCAACATATATTCTTAATGGACCAGCAAAACATTGGTGAAATGTAATGGAAAAAGAACGAAACATGTTGTGTTGGCATAGAATACAATAAAGGAATGGTTCTTAAATAAATTTTTACTCATGACATTGGGGATGGTGAATGCCTTTCCATTAATAAATGTATATTGGGGAGAGACTTTATTTACTAATTATTCTATGAGTTCCACATAATTTCAATGATTTTCACAGATTTTGTTACGGGAATAGATTGTCTTGGTAAGACACATTGAGTATTGGATACTACATGCAATCTAAGAGTGCGTAAATATATTTATATTAAATTAATCCCCAGATTCTATATACTAGGTGCTAATAGTGGAGCCAAACATAGTATATTATAGTGAACCTATTTGGACATTGGTATCTAGAGAGACATGCAGTTGATATATATATAAATATATAGAATTAGGGATGTGGGGTAACCCATCTGGGTAGTTAGAGTTGAGGAGTGATGATTCCACTATAGAGTGAATTGAAAATGAAATTATACCATTGTCAAAATAATGGACATGCTCATTTGTAGTGTGATCAACCATTAAAGGAGTATTGATCGGGTATCCGTATATGATATATGGTGTTATGTTTTTAGAGGAACTCATAGGATGCTTTTAGTCATGGATCATGTTAAACATAGGGATCAGATGTAGGATAGAGAGAATGAAAATTAGAAAATTTCTAAATTTTAGCTTCTTGTATAGGACGTGGTATTGGGTGACATGACTAGCATCAATGAGTGTTTTTATTAATGATTATGCCTCATTGGGGGGATAATAATTAGGCAATCAGTATTTGGGCTTTCTATATTTGATCAAGTTGATATACATAGAATGAGAGAAAGATATATCTATAGTTATAGGTACACTATTAGAATTATGTTGGTCAGCAGATAATGATGTCTATATGTTGTATATGTGTGATTCATTAAAATATAGTATGAAGTGATAAATTTTTATAATATGCGATAAATGTTTGAATACTAGTGATGTGGAATAAATATCGATAATGACATGTGGTTATGTATAGATAAATTATTTGTGAATGATAGATGGGTAGGAAACTATCTTTGTATTAGGTAAAGTGGGTGTAGGGTGACCAGGTTGTTAATTCCTGGTGGGGGTACCATGGAATGAATTTGAATGTTGATTTTAGTAAAGCGTGTAGTCTACATATTGGGAAAGTGATTGATGTATGTGACATCATCTCATTTTTTGTTATGTGCGAGAGTGGGAGACATGGGATTTAAATAATTGTTGGTCAAAAAGTTATTGGAATATCATGGGGATGAGATATCATATGTGGATATGGTTATATGTTCATAGGTATTTTCAACGGAGAATATGGTTGAGACATAAATTGAACACATGTGTTGGAACTTGATGGATGTGTAGGGACTTGATGGATATGTTGGATGTGTTAGTATGGGTCAAGAACAATCCTTGAGAGTTATCCGGGGCTTTGGGGGTTTAATTTTTCTAAATACAGTATCATGTGTATAGAATAAAATTTTATATTTTAATTGGTTTACAGATGTTCAGAAGGAATAACTTTTTTTTTGGGTTTCTAGATCATGTGGTATATTTTCATAAATTTTTTAAAGCACAATTTTATAGTATATTATAAATATTATTTTATTTTTTATTGAATAACTCTTTATAGTAAAAATTTATAACAATATATTTCTAGTATTATATTGAAATTATGATTTTTAATTAATTTTCCTAGTATAATATTAAATAAAAGATATTTCTAATATTAAATTTGTAGAAGAAATTATAATTATGGGATGTAGTGCGTAATGTTGGGACATGGTGTGATATTTTCCTTTTCAATTATTTCCTCAATGATAATTTATTCCAAAAAATTCCATATAGAAAAAAATATTAAACTATTTATTAAAGGGATCATTGGGTGATTTATGAACTGTATATGGTGAAGTTGTCTAAATTATTAATTTATCCATCTCTTCTTTAATTAGTTATATATCCTCCATTTTTCTCAAAATCACATGGTATCTCAAGTATGGGAATATATGAGTAATGCTAAATGTCCACATGCGACTAATCTCTGGAATTTTTACATCTTTAACCTCACTAAAAACCTATTTTTTGTCTTTTGAATGCATTTATATAATCTTCTTGTAAAATATTAATCATATATATTTTCTTGGTGAGTGGAATCATGTAAAATCCATGTAATTGTTCCCTATCAATTTCATTCTTATATAAGTGTTACATGTTATCTTATAAACAAAAAAGGTTTTTGTCTCTATTGTGAGACTTGGAACAAATCAACATAGCTTATCCTGTTATCCTAAGAGATACTAGGTGGTAGGATCACATCGTAAATGGTTGGTTTTGTCTAGTATGACTTGGTTTTGTGGTTTTAATGTATGATATATAGGATTCTATTAGATAAGAATTTGGTATTCATTGAGTTGTTATTTTATTGACGGATGTAGAATTGGTGTGGATGGGGTAGACCATTTGTGTGGTTGTTGAAATAGGTTCATTGATGGTGTATTCTAGGATGTTTCTGATTTCCTCTCACTATGGATGATTGCTGGAGTCATTGGGGTCATGTGAACATAGAGAATGTTCAATGAGTTTGTTTAATCACTCATTGTGGATGGTGTCCCATTAGGATATGAGGAATAATGTGATTTTTTTGACCATCCTTATAGAATAGATTCACACAGTAGAGGATATTTTTTTTTCAATAATGAACAGTTGATGGGAGTCTATTTCTTATTGTGTTGAGAGAAATATTGGGATCCACTTGAGAAGATAATGTCAGACATTTCAGTGGAGTATCATGGTGGACTTGAAGTGGTTATGCTGAATATAAGGGATGTATATCCTCAGTGAAATCAGTTTTAATTTAATCCTTAGGACTAATCTGGTGAAACAATCCAAGGATGTATCATTCCACTTAGAAATTGGATGAATAAGATAAATACACATAATTTCTTGATGAGAATGGTTGGATTAGGTGTTTTAATTCATTAATGATAAGTTTTTATTTAATTTCATAATACAATGTTATATTTATTTACATTAGATAGATACACAATCAGTGTTGTCATATTGAGTTTATATTAACACATTGAATGATCTCAATAAGATATGTCCAAATATTTTTTTTATTAAGAACAAGTGTGGGAATAACGAATCCTTAAAATATTTAGTAAATAGTGATGAGTAGACTATTCATGGGAAACATCTCATGACTTTATATATAGAATCATTGGTTCTTCAGAGTCAGGCTAGTAGTTCCTGATGGTTATTTTATTCATTTTCATATATGGCCATCTCATTGGGAAGTCCTATATACTATTATAGGACTAAATGAGATGGTAAATTTTTATTAACATGGTTGTATCCATATTTGTAATTTTTGTCGATTATCTAATTACATGTGTTTTTTATGTAGGTTTTAATATTATTAATAACATTATATTGTATAGTATCCAAAATATCACCCCATGGACCCCCAATTCTTTTTAATAGCCATCAGTGTATGGAGAGGATTTCATGAGTTCATGTAGAACACCACTAGTCCAACCTACCAACAATGAACGTTCCATAGCCTTTTATCCCATGAAAAAAAAACAATACATTACCCCCCACCCCACCCCACTCCCCTACCTAATAGCCATTATAATATCTAATATCCATCCACAATACATCACAATCAAATCTATAGAAATATATTGTCTGCCTTCTTACTCTCATACACGAATTTAGAGCCTTTTACTTAATTACTTTATATATGTACCTCCATTACCTCAGATCTATTAACCCACCACCATTACAAAAAATTAGATTTATTTTTTTACTTTCGTGTTTCTTAATCATTTTATTCTATAAAATTTATTTTTAAATATAACTATTTTGTTAATATACATTGAAATAGTTATAGAAAATAAAATTAAAAGAATAAAATTCAAATTTTCCAAAGTATTTTTCCAAAATCATATTTTTTAAATAAATATCTCAATGGTATTTGGGAATAAAGGTGAATCTAAAAATTAAGTATCAAGCATTTCATATAATAATAGGTTATGATTTTATGAAAAATTAAAAGATCATGAATAATTCAAAACTTTTTTTATATTTATTTTTTACAAGAAACAAGTTTCAACATACAAGTTCATGATTTCTTATGAGTGAAATTTTTTAGAGGATGGAATTATTTATTCAAAAAATCTATATTACTAATTATGTTCACTATTTTATTTCATTCTATGAAAATATTATTTAAGTGTCCAGTTAATTAATTATTAATGATGATGGATACAACTATAAGTGTGGTATTTCATTTATGTTTTCTATTTTCAAACACAATCGTTTTATATAGATAATTTCACTCTCATCATATCTTGTAATTAAACTAGTGATATAAAAAAACACTATCCCTCATGAGTACTGTATTTTTAGTTAGTTGGATTGTGAATCTAAAAAATATGATGGGTGATGAAATTTCATGGATTTTAATAACGTTTCCTACTATTAAACCAAACATTTCATTTACCAAATAATATAATATATAAGGACATCCCAAAAGATCTGTTAGATCATAAATAAAAAGAAATATATTATATTTTTAATTTCTATATACTAACAATACATAAATTTATTTTTATTTTATGGAAATAATATCAAATTATTGTTATGTATTTGATTAATGGAAATCTATATGAATAGGTATAAGTGGTTTAATTTTTAATCCATGTTTCATAATAAAAATTACATATGGGAATGATGAAACATTAACTGATATAATGATTTATAGTTCATGTTTTACAATTTTATAAAATAAATTATGAAAAAAATGATCTGATTGAATATTTTCAGTCATAAATAATTTTATTTTGATTTAAAATTGATTTAATTGCTGTAATGGAAAATTTTTTATTTATTAATTTTATTGGATTTATTTAATATAATATAAATATATTTTTATTTTTTGGGGATTCGTTATATATTTTTTTTTAAATTCATGATATGAATAATCAATCCTTATATTTTCATAGATTATATTATGTTGTAATGTGTCCATTGATTTTGTGAATATGGAATTCTCTTCTTTGTTAACTCAACTTTTTTACTTCTTGTACAGGTTAAAATGAAATAAACATCACACACACACACTCTATATCTCCCTCCTTGTCTATAATTTAATGGACATGTACAACTTGTTTCTAGATCTCATGAAGTAATCATATCCTTTCCATGTAATGTTAAATTATAATTTCCTTTTCTCTGGACTTGAAATTCACATCCCAATGTGGGAATACACATGTATCAATTTTTTTAATCCAAGAATATTTCTTATTTAATATTGTGTTGATAATATTTTCCTTTTTAACATTTTCATTGTTATTTATCCTTGATTTTTTTCATTATTGTTCTGATGGATACAATGTTTTTTGAATTTATTCGTATTATATTTTAACTACTTTTAAACATTATTTGTTTTGTATATTTCCGAATATCTTGTTAATTTTTTATATATCATTCTCAAAATATTTTATTTTTCCAAAAAAAATATTTTTTAAAATATTTAGTTGTTTTGGATTTAAATTATTTTTAAAATGATTAAATTTTAATTCCTTTTACATATTGATTTCAATTTTCATCAAAAATCACTAGATTTAAAATGCAATAATTTTACAATTTTTTTTTTATTTTAGTAAAAGGATAAATTTAAAACTTATTTAAAATATTTTATTTATTTTATCACCATGTATTCAATTCATTATGTTTTTAGGTATATCACTTTTTTGGTGTTTTGTGGTTGGTGATATCCATATGTTATTCCATATTCAATTTCTAGTTGTAGAGTCCTCTAATTTAGAAGGTATATTATGTTTATGTTTAGTGTATCTTAATTTTTTAAGTGTTTTAATTCATTTTGGATGAATTTGGACTCCTTGAATCCATTAGAAATTAGTTGGGAACCAATAATCCACTTTAATATGTTGTTGTTCAACTTGCAAGTATGTAAAACTCCATACAGAGATAGTGGAGGTTTCAATAAACTAGTATGAACAATGGTACCAAAGAATATATAGTATAAATCCACTATCCAAACACTGTCTCAGAAAGTGGAACATGCTTTTTCCTGGTACAATCAGAATTTTTTTTGAAATCCACTGATTGGAAGGTAGATCCCATTACATGCTGATGAGGCCCACTGGGATATCGATGGTTCTCAATTGGCTTGTTCATTAAGGATTCTATTTTAATATATCACTATAGTACTTATTTGAAATCACATTCAATATTTTTTTACCTTATGTGGACAAAATGACACCAGGATATCTCTATTGATTGGATTGGGTCCCTTATTTCCCACTCTTCTGTGATTTGACTTTGGATCAATCTATTGACTTCAAAATGGAATATTTCATCTTTTCAAGCGTAAATATTCTATTTATATTGATTTTTACAGTATATTTATTTACCTTTGGATAGATATATGGATTTAATCATGATCCAATGAAAAATTCATGGTTTATATATATATATCAGATCATGTAAATTGACATCATTCCCTTAAATGGATATAGACCTACAATTAGGACAATTTTTTTTTGGGTCCATTGGTTCATATACATGATTTCATGATGGATAATAGAAATTTGACTTCAATTCACCTAAGTTAGGAATTCCATACTACACTAATCCTCTAGTTGAAGTCTATTGGTATGATTTTCATGTCTGTGTGTGTGGTCATGAGAACCACTATATAATATGGTATACTGGTGATTATCATAGAGAATGGGTGCAATGAAACTTATTCCTTGTGTGATATTATTTTCTCCCTTAAATGTTATTCCCTATTTTGTTTGAATTCCTAGTGTGAGTGGGTGCAAATCAAGTATCAAAGTTACAAGTGGGATTTTTATTATTTAGTTATCCCTAGAGGGGAGAATATGTTATTATGACATGAAATGATGATGATCGTGGGACCTATAAATTGTATGGGTAATGAAGGTATGTTGGAATCACCCCATATAGTGTTGAGTGTATAAAATCCTTGTGGATTAACCTAGATCATAGAATCAGTTATGATAGACTTGGGGCCTTACCTTGTATCGGTAGGGGAATGATGGACTTTTGTAGAAATAAAATGATTCCCTTTGAGTGAGATAGACTTTTGGGACATACATGTAGAGTATAGAGAATTTTAGTTTGGATTAATTACTTCAAGAGAGTCTAGGGTTGCAACAATATTGTGGCCTTATCATGGGATTGTTTTTATATGGGCTTTGATCATAGACGTGTGTTGGGTTTTCAGCCGGATCCAATGTTTGATGTTGTATGAGTCATTACATTCTTCATGGATCTAAAGAATTTAAAACAAGGGATTATATTCATCTAGGTAGATCATGATTTCCCCAAATTTTATTCGTATCTTTCATACAAAATCATGATAAAAAATGGCATACATAAAAATGTGAGCATTGTGTTAAATACTAATTGGTGGTGCCCAAATGCGATTGTACTCTCCCTTCAAAGAAATGTCGATGAGAATTTATATATTTTGTTAAGAGATATATCTATGTATAAGGTTCCTATGTTAAGGATATAATAATGTGTAATTTAGATGATGGAGGTGACGATGAGAAGGACTATTCATGATCACTATAGTTCTTTAGTTAATTTTCATTGGAAACTATAAATTGATTGATATACAATGTTAATCTTATTTTTATTTGTATTTTACAAAATATATTGAATTTATTAATGAAAAATGGAAATTAATTATCTTTCATTGTAAAATTATGGGATGTTTATATTCAATGTTTTTATAAATTATTGTTATCTAGGGTTTAATATACACATGGAACCATTCATACCATCACCACATGTTATCAAAGTCTTTTGTACGAGGAGATGCACCTGAGGTCATTTAGTACTCCATCATGGGCCAGTATACTTGGATTTATGTGTTACAAATAGATCTCAATGGTGGATTTCCATTTCAATTATTCTTCACTATGTTTGGTGAAATGTAAGAAGGAGATATTTTCTGTTGAACTCATTTAAAGGACCTAATTTTATTTGTCTTTCCCTTATATAACATAGCTCTATGTTGTAAGTGATGTGATTTCATTTTTAGTTGTTATATTATAATTTCAAACTATCTGTGATTATTATTATATTTTTTATATTTTATAGGATGTTGGTTTGTTCATATGTAACACCCCGGAATGATAAAGGGTTAGATGACTAAATCTATGAATCATGTTAGCATGGTGAACCATTATTTTCAGGAGCGTGCCTAAATAGAATTAATTACTTAATAAGGATTTATCTAGAGTATTTATTGAGATGGGTGACCTATGGGGCTGTTTCCTTTGATGTGTGTGAGTGATGAAAAATAACACTGGAAGGAACATGTGTTGGAAGGTCATTAGCCTAATGACCCATTCGGGTATATGGGTTGGACCAAGGGAGGGGACCACATATCTATGGGGAAACAGCTGGTACTTGCTGAGCCAAGACCCAATGACCATATTTAGGTTGGGTGTCTATGCTGCCAATGGGGCCCAATTGTTACATTGGAATCATAGGACAACCTAGGATTAAGTGAGGTGGCATTTCCTTGGTTTATATGTAGGGCCCACAATGTGGAAATTGTGCTCAAGGGGTGTGAATGTAACACCACTTAAGGAAAGGGTTTATTAATAAATTATTTGACTAATTACAAGAAGGTAAACCATTCATTTCATGGACCAAACAGATTAGAACTCCACAGTTAAGTGTGTTTGTCCTAGAGTAGTGATATTAATGGTGCCCTCATGGGATGTTATCAAAGGTTTGTGTGAATGAGGATAAAGTACACTATAAAGGACACATGTTTTCCTACATGGAAATTCATTAGTCATATGACCCATTTAGGCACATGGGTGGGCCCTTGGGGGGGACCACATTTCTGTGGGAAAACTAGGGGAACTTTATGGGCTAGCACCCAATGGCCATATTAAGGTGGGAGTCTGTGTTGTCAACATATCCTAGTTGTAACAACAGACATCATTATCATGTATGTAGGAATACATTTCATGCATATGTTTCATATGAAGTATCACTACTCAAATATTTTTTGATATGTATAATTCCTATCATTATATATTACTATTCATAGATAATTATTTTACCTTTATCATGATATAAATTATTATAAGTATGAGTAATTATGACTCACATGTTGTGATTGATAGAATAAATTTGATCCCTCAATTACAATTATATATATTTGTACTTTTCCCATTGTAATATCATGGGTTGGTTGATCATTTTATTTGACTTTAAAAGAGAAAATTCACTTTTTTATGGGAATTATTAAATTTTCTAGTTTTTCATGGAAATTATATATAATGGAGGAAATGGTTATTTTTTATGAATGTGTTTAAATGAAAATTGAATTGTTACTTTCAGCAGGTATTTAATCCCCTTGGAATGAATAATGGATTAAAAATGGTTGGTTGAAAATTGATTCTCAAGTTAAAATGGGGTCTTCTGTATTTTAATATTTTGAAATTTATTCCCAAGTTCATTAGTTAAAATATAATTTTAATTGAAATTATAAAATCCATAAATGGATCACTATACCAAATTAGGATTTTTAGGACCCATTTATAACTTCTAAACAATATTTTCGTAGTATTCATGCTAGTACCTCTTAAATAAATTATTTTGTTTTGATTAATTGGAACTCTGATTGAAGGGAATATTTTGTATGATAAATATTGGCCCTGGTTGTAACACCCCAAGCTTCTACGGTACGTTTCCCTTCGAATAATGCGATAGCGTGTGTTGTACGCAACCTCGAGTTCTAACACACACCACAACTAATTAAACTAGCCGTTGTGAATAGTAATACCTACTTTTTGAAATCATATATATTCTATATTTCAAAATGGACTTCATTTTTGGATTCGGAATATCAAAATTAGCCTAGGGTGAAATTTTGGTACATTTCGGATAACTTTCATATTTAGATGAATAGTGAAAATTTCTAAATTTTAATTAAAAACAACTTTTTTAATCAAAATAATTAATAGTGATAAATTATGAATTTGAGTGGTTTTAAAGTATATTTAGAATATATTTTTACCATTCAATTTAATGTTTATCATTGGACATAATTTTACAATTAAACCGAACATAAACAAGTGTCAATCTTTTGATAATTATTATCTCTTAAAAACACGCTTTTTGTTTTGACAGCTGGAATTAATTTTAAATTAATTTCTTCCACTTCTGTGTTTTGAATTTAGGAAAATGGATTCCATATTTGGAATCAGGATGTCCAAATTATGTAAATAGGTATCTTTTATTTTTACACATTTTGAATAATTACTGCGGTAAATATTTTATTTACCATGGTTAAAGGGTAAAACCGGTAAATAAGGGTTAAAAAATTATATTATAATAATACAAAATTACCCTAAAACGTGTCCTAATCTTATTGGTGGACACATACCCGACCATGGGCATCCTTGGGTCAATTTGGGGACCCCTTGGAGCCACTTGTATGTGGTAGGGACACATTATATTAATAAAGTTAAAATAAAAATAAAAATGGCATAAGCTTACATCTTTTAGAAGAACAATTTTTACATAAGGTTATACATGTTGGATTTTCGATTATAAATATTCATTAGAAAGATAAAACGATTTCCTACATGATGATATTTTATTTATAATTTTTAGACATCAAATAAGTTAAATTATTAATGACACAATAATGATGAAATGTTTACCTCATTAATAAATCATTTAAATAAATAAGATTATAATGATTAAAATATTATCTAAAACCTATCCAATTCTTATTGGTTGATGTTATTTAGAATATGAGTCATCTTATCTTCGACCTCAATGATTTTTGGACCATTATAAACCGAATATAATTATATTATAAAGTAATACTTTCACTCTTTCCTAAAGAGCCCCTCCTCTCCCTTATAAAAGGAGACCACTTCTACTCATTCCTCACACCTCTCAAGCCACTTGGCTCGTCCAAACTCTGCCCAACTAAGCTCCCCACATCCCTCTCCTCCTCCTTGAAGCTTCCCCTTAGGCAGAAAGCATTTCAAGAAGTCTTTTGGTTCCAACCAAAGTGAGTTACCTAAATTAAAGGTAACGATTTCTCTTAAATTATTTTCATTTATTTTGCTTCTTCAACTCCCAAAATCTTTTTATTTCCTTTCTTTTGTAACAACACCAGTATCCTCAATATACTAGGATGTTGTTATAAGAAGGATTCAAACTACACATACACAAAACTCCATCTAATGGATGATGAACATAATGTTTCTGTGGATGGCAAACTAACGCCTCACGAAACGATGATTGTTCAAATACATCTTACCGCATCTCATGGTGGCCATTATGATGGAACTGTAATTAAATATGATATTAATGATATATATTTTATATATAAGCTTCTGTAATTCGATTTTATTTCATACCATTATTCGTTTCATGTTGTATATACATACGATAATTTCATTTGAGGAAGTGCGGACTACCGCCCCCTTAAAATGATATGACTCGTTCATACCACACATGGAACGTATAAAGGATGGTGTTAATAAACTTAAGTAACATATATAAAATATTATATTATACTGTAATAGTAATATACCTATGTATCATTTGGATTCAATTCTTTTAAAATAAAAATTAAATGGAAGTAGCGTTCGTGCGTACGTACGGACTACCGTCTCCACGAACGCGGTGAGATCCATCCTCCATCGTATCCATTCAAGTCTTATTCTCATTTTAGGGTTAAAAATAATGTTAATATCATTCTGATTATGAATAAGATTTAATCTATCCATTACAAACATGTCTTACGTAACCAAACATTTAAGAAGAACGAATCGATTATCACCTGAAACGACGATAATACTAAGATATTATTAATAAAGCAATGTTAAAAGATCATATATGATATCATATTAATGTATATGATTGTTGTATAATTTAATAATAATTATTTCACCATTATACAGGAGGTTAACCGACCCCAACAAAGGAAAAGTACAAGGTAAGGGTTATTTCACAATCTCTTCATTATCCGAGGTTGTTTATACGTAATAATCTACTGGGATCTCGTTATCATCCACATCCATGTTTCTTCAAAATGTATTTCAAAACATTTTTAATATTTAAAAGAATATGGGTTAAAGTCATGTATACCCTTGTTTGACTTTTTATAAGAGGTTTATAAGGGAATCTTTCCGTCGTTTTCGAAACAAGGTGCTTTTTAACCTTTTCGACAGAATTAAGATAAGAATGTTTTTTTAACTTATACGGCGGGTGCGGTTATTTTCCACCATTATAAAATCGTCAAAGCTTCTCTTACAATCTTATAAGAATATTTTCAAGAAAATGTTTTATTTTATATGACTCTTAAATGATTTCAAAAACAGAAAGAGATATTTCTCTAAAAAGTGTTTTGATTTCATCTATGTCAACATCCTTCGACGGATTTTACGCTTATTTGAAGTTGATTTATTATGATACCAAACTTCTATATTGTATTGAAGGTTTTGTGATATGTTTGACTGTGGATGTGCTATTTTTATACCATTCATAGTTTATGGTGAAATTATTGACATTTCGTATGCTAGTTTTAATACGAATGTTTATGTTATGTTTAAACCTTTTCATATGGGAATGCATTGGACTTAATATGTGACGGGTGGAGCCCGCTATAGCTCCTCGATGCATCGGTAGGTCTCGTGAGACAAAATAGTGTCTTGGCACAAGGCCTTGACAAAATCGTATTTGTAGTCTTGGCACGAGGCCTTGGCTATGTGGTTATGATAGTCTGGCATTATGCATTCCAACATTATGAAAGTGGTTATTGATTTTTTCATGTGATTATTCGATTAGTAGAATATCCATGTGAATAAGTAAATTGCATTATTTCATTTTATTTATGCCATACCATGTTGAAAGTTCATGTTTAAAAGGCTTTTGTTTTAGTTATACATTGCCTTAAATGTTTATTCTTATTGATGAAAGTTTCCGCTATATTGTTATCCTTACTGGGCATTTGAGCTCACCCCTTTTCTATGTTTTATTTTTCCCAGGAAGTGAAGATGTAAGTTATGAATGACCTGCAGGGATATTATGAGGGGATTATAGTGTGGACTGTGGAAACATTATGTTGTTGTAGTAGTTTTTCATTTTATGATGTAATGTAAAACTTATGAATATATCTAGTGTTTCCAAGGCTACTAAACCAATCGGTCTTTCGAGATTTGATCTTTCTTGTGATCATGCCAATGTTATGTAGTAATGCACCGACTCTGGGTAACTAGGGTTGGGGCGTTACAGTTGGTATCAGAGGAAGTTTAGTACAAACCTTGGAAACTAGATTTAGATAAACTCTGATTAGAGCACGTAGACCTAAGATGAACTTTGAGGATTAGTATAGAAGAACTTCCTAGAATTTTGGTATTGTAGAGATTTTGTGAGTTTTCCGAACAATACATCCCTGTCTGGATACGAGCAGGTAGAGGCGGCTCTGGCATAGATGTACCTAGGGGTAAAACCCGAAAACACCGCTTTGAGCTAGACTCGAACAGGAACTGGTGCACGACAACGGGCCTTGCTGCACTCTTGGTTACGACACTCCCGGGGGATATGCTTAGGATAACTCTCACTATCTTTACAAATCATTATGAAGGGTTTATGAGTATATACTTCCTCAAAGAAAACATTTTTATGATTATGGATTATATCCATAAATAGTTCAATTTATGTTAAGTGTTTTATAAGTATGGGATTATGTATTTTGATTCATAAACTGATCTAGTTTATGCCATTGTTTAGAAATGGCGCCTAGTGGAAGAAATGGAAACCGTATCAATGCACGCACTCCATGTAGGGATTGCCCTCCTGCTCAAGATAATTATAGTGGGGCTGGTGATGCAACTGGTGCCGATCAGCTAATCACCATACTGGGACAACTTACTCAGGTTATGAATAATAACCTTACCCGTATGGAGCACCCTGATCCGCAGCGTGGAGGATCAATGTTAGATCGATTCATGAGGCAACAACCACCAACGTTCAATGGGAGTACAAATCCTTTAGTAGCTGAGCAATGGATAAATTCCCTAGAAAAAATATTTCAGGCTTTGGGGAGCAGTGAAAGGGAAAAAGTTATCATGGCAGTTTACCGCCACACTGGAGATGCTGATCAATGGTGGTCATTGATTCAAAACATGAAGGAAGATGATGAAGTATCAAATATAGAATGGAGGGAATTCAAAGATCTGTTTTTAGAAAAATACTTCCCTCGCGACCATCGAGCGGATATGGAAAGACAATTTCTGAGTCTGAGACAAAAGGAAGATGAGAATGTCACAAAGTATGAGGCTAACTTTACAAGGTTAGCGAGGTATGCTGGAGATTATATTCGCAACCCAAGAAGTAAGATTGATCGTTTCTTTGATGGGTTAAAACCATTTCTCCGTCGAGCATTAGTCTCACAATCCTTTTCATCGTACGAAGACATTGTCTCATGTGCTATAAAGACCGAAAAGGAATTCTCTAAGTCTTATGACTTTAAAGCAAAGCAAGAGAAGAAGAGACCTGCTGATCAATCTGGGAATGGAAATAAGGGGAAGAAGGGAAAGGTTGAATATCCATCTTGTGGTAAATGCGGTAAGAAACATCCTGGTACTTGCTTGAAGGGAATGGGAGTCTGTTACAAGTGTGGTGAAAAAGGCCACCAAGCTCATGATTGCAAGGGGAAGAAGGAAGCTACCAACGTTCAGTGCTACAATTGCAGGGAGATGGGGCATTATGCAAATGCATGTCCTAAGCGTCAGGAGAACTTACCTCATAAAAGGCCAAGGGATCAAGGCCAGGCTTATGCTATCACTACTGCTGAGGTAGAAGCTCCGAAAGACGTGGTGGCAGGTAATTTAATGGTTTCCTCAAGTTTAGCAAATGCATTATTTGATTCTGGATCATCGCATTGTTTCATATCTTCCCAGTTTGCTAAGAAAATTAGATATTTTCAATTTGATTTAATAAGGGAGTTGTCAGTTAAAACTCATAAGGGAAGTATCGTTGCAACAAAGTTTTGTGAATCAGTCCCCATTAGAGCACATAAATTTTCTTTATCTGCTGATCTCATCGTCATACCTATGATTGAGTTTGATATAATCCTCGGTATGGACTGGATTTTGGACTATGATGCGAAGATTTATTGTAAGAAGAAAGAGGTTACGATTCTTGATGATAATGATAAGGAACACCTTATTTTTAGAGCAGAATCGTCACCACCTAATTCTTATTTAGATCCACCCTCAATAGCTCAACTAAATTCAATTATTGGGGAGGAAGAGAATGAAATAACTGCGGGTGAGGAAAGGAATGTTCAAATAGAGGATGTACCTGTTGTGAAAGAATTTGTAGATGTATTTCCAGAAGATTTACCTGGACATCCTCCAGAACGAGAAGTTGAGTTTTCTATTGATTTGATTCCTGGATCAAGGCCTATATCGAAGACCCCTTATAGAATGGCCACTGTAGAGTTAGTCGAACTAAAGAAACAACTAGAAGAATTGAGTAATAAGGGATTTATTCGCCCTAGTGTTTCTCCATGGGGAGCCCCTGTTCTTTTTGTTAAAAAGAAAGATGGATCTATGAGGTTATGTATCGACTACAGGGAGATCAATTCTATAACGATAAAGAACAAGTATCCCCTACCTCGTATTGATGATTTATTTGACCAACTGCATGGAGCTCAATACTTTTCAAAGATTGACCTTCGATCTGGATACCATCAGTTGTGTGTGAAGAAGGAAGACATTCCGAAGACAGCATTTCGAACCAGGTACGGGCATTACGAGTTTACTGTAATGCCGTTTGGATTGACTAATGCACCCTTTGTATTCATGGATCTGATGAATAGAGTTTTCAAGGAGTATCTCGATGAATTTGTGGTGGTATTTATTGATGATATCTTGGTATACTCCAAAACCTACGAAGATCATGAAAATCACTTGCGCATTATCTTGAAGACTCTGAGGAGGCATGAATTATATGGGAAGTTTAGCAAGTGTGAATTCTGGCTTCAGGAGATTTCTTTTCTTGGACATATTGTCTCTAAATATGGAATCTATGTTGATCCTTCTAAGACAAAGGCAATCCAAGAATGGCCAGCACCTACGAGTATAACTGAGGTACATAGTTTTATTGGTTTGGCAGGTTATTATCGACGTTTCGTCCAGAATTTTGCCCGATTGGCTAACCCATTAACGAAGCTCACACGTAAAGGGGTTAAATTTGTTTGGACAAAAGAGTGTGAAGAATGTTTTGAAGAACTGAAGAGAAGATTAGTCAATGCTCCTATATTGACTCTACCATCGGGGAATGATGGGTTCGTTATTTATAGTGATGCATCGAAGAAAGGACTTGGTTGTGTCCTTATGCAGAATGATAGAGTTATTGCCTATGCATCACTACAGTTGAAAATTCATGAACAAAACTATCCTACTCATGATCTCGAGTTAGCAGCAGTGATCTTTTCTTTGAAGATATGGAGGCACTACCTCTATGGTGAAAAATGTGAGATTTATACTGATCACAAGAGTTTGAAGTATATTTTCTCACAAAAACAACTCAACATGAGGCCAAGGAGATGGGTTGAATTACTCAAGGGTTATGATTGTACGATACACTACCACCCAGGGAAGGCAAACAAGGTGGAAGATGATTTGAGTAGAAAATACCATGGAGTTTTGAACAATATGAGAATTGAAAGGGATCCAATTTTTATGGATCTAGTGAAGATGGACATGGGAATAACCAGGGAAGGTGAAACATCAATGCTTTTTCAAATAGTTGCCAAACCATCTTTACTAGAAAGGATTAAGAGTTCTCAGACCGATGATGACGAATTCCAAAAGAAGATTAAAGCTGTGAATGATGGGAGATTGAGAGACTTTGTGTATGAAGATGGAATTTTGAAATTCGGGAAGAGACTTTGTGTTCCCAATATACCTGATCTAAAAAGGGAATTGCTGGATGATGCTCATAGTTCCAATTTCTCTATACACCATGGGAGCACCAAAATGTATAGAGATTTGAAGGAACATTTTTGGTGGGACAACATGAAGAGGGAGATTGCTGATTTTGTGTCAAGATGTATGGTTTGTCAACAAGTGAAAGCTGGAAGGCAACAGCCTGGAGGAGTCATGCAACCTCTTCTCATACCGGAGTGGAAATGGGACAATGTTACGATGGACTTTGTCATGGGGCTACCGAAGAATCCTAGAAGGAACGATGCAATATGGGTTATTGTTGATCGTCTTACCAAGTCAGCACATTTTCTTGCTATAAGAGAAGATCTACCCCTGGAACGTCTAGCAAGACTATACATTAATGAAGTTGTGAGACTTCATGGAGTACCCCTATCAATTGTTTCTGATCGTGATCCCCGTTTTACTTCAAGATTCTGGAAAAGTCTTCAGAAATCCCTGGATACAGAACTTCATTTGAGCACTGCTTACCACCCTCAGACAGACGGACAATCAGAACGGACTATTCAAACCTTAGAAGACATGTTGAGATCTTGCTCACTTGACTTTCAAGGTATGTGGGATCAATATTTACCTCTGGTAGAATTTTCCTATAACAATAGCTTCCATTCAAGTATTCAGATGGCACCATATGAAGCGTTATACGGAAAGAGATGTCGTACACCAACCTGTTGGGATGACGTTGGTGAAAGAAAACTTGTAGGCCCAGAACTGGTGGAGGAAACGGTGGAAAAGGTGAAGGTAATCCAAAATCACATCAAAGCAGCTCAAAGTAGGCAGAAGAGCTATGCCGATAATAGAAGGAAGGATTTGGAATTTCAAGTCGGTGATCATGTTTTCCTGAAGGTATCTCCATGGAAGGGAGTCATACGTTTTGGTAAGAAAGGTAAATTGAGTCCCAGGTACATCGGACCTTTCGAAATTCTAGAACGAATTGGGGTTGTAGCTTACCGATTGGCAATGCCGCCAAGTCTCTCCAAAGTTCACGATGTGTTCCACGTATCTCTATTGAGGAAATACATGCCTGATCCGACGCATGTACTCACCTATGAGGAATTAGAACTGGAACCCGATCTGTCTTATTGCGAAGAGCCCGTCAGGATTCTTGATACAAGAGAACAAGTACTGAGAAACCGGACGACGCGTCTGGTAAAAGTTTTGTGGAGAAATCATAAGATGGAAGAGGCAACGTGGGAACCCGAGGAACTTATGATGAAGAACCACCCGAGCCTTTTTATGTAGTAATACCCTAGAAATTGCGAGGACGCAATTATTTGAAGGAGGGGAGAATGTAACACCCCAAGCTTCTACGGTACGTTTCCCTTCGAATAATGCGATAGCGTGTGTTGTACGCAACCTCGAGTTCTAACACACACCACAACTAATTAAACTAGCCGTTGTGAATAGTAATACCTACTTTTTGAAATCATATATATTCTATATTTCAAAATGGACTTCATTTTTGGATTCGGAATATCAAAATTAGCCTAGGGTGAAATTTTGGTACATTTCGGATAACTTTCATATTTTGATGAATAGTGAAAATTTCTAAATTTTAATTAAAAACAACTTTTTAAATCAAAATAATTAATAGTGATAAATTATGAATTTGAGTGGTTTTAAAGTATATTTAGAATATATTTTTACCATTCAATTTAATGTTTATCATTGGATATAATTTTATAATTAAACCGAACATAAACAAGTGTCAATCTTTTGATAGTTATTATCTCTTAAAAACACGCTTTTTGTTTTGACAGCGGGAATTAATTTTAAATTAATTTCTGCCACTTCTGTGTTTTGAATTTAGGAAAATGGATTCCATATTTGGAATCAGGATGTCCAAATTATGTAAATAGGTAACTTTTATTTTTACACATTTTGAATAATTACTGCGGTAAATATTTTATTTACCATGGTTAAAGGGTAAAACCGGTAAATAAGGGTTAAAAAAATAATATTATAATAATACAAAATTACCCTAAAACGTGTCCTAACCTTATTGGTGGACACATACCCGACCATTGGCATCCTTGGGTCAATTTGGGGACCCCTTGGAGCCACTTGTATGTGGTAGGGACACATTATATTAATAAAGTTAAAATAAAAATAAAAATGGCATAAGCATACATCTTTTAGAAGAACAATTTTTACATAGGGTTATACATGTTGGATTTTCGATTATAAATATTCATTAGAAAGATAAAACGATTTCCTACATGATGATAATTTATTTATAATTTTTAGACATCAAATAAGTTAAATTATTAATGACACAATAATGATGAAATGTTTACCTCATTAATAAATCATTTAAATAAATAAGATTATAATGATTAAAATATTATCTAAAACCTGTCCAATTCTTATTGGTTGATGTTATTTAGAATATTAGTCATCTTATCTTCGACCTAAATGATTTTTGGACCATTATAAACCGAATATAATTATATTATAAAGTAATACTTTCACTCTTTCCAAAAGAGCCCCTCCTCTCCCTTATAAAAGGAGACCACTTCTACTCATTCCTCACACCTCTCAAGCCACTTGGCTCGTCCAAACTCTGCCCAAATAAGCTCCCCACATCCCTCTCCTCCTCCTTGAAGCTTCCCCTTAGGCAGAAAGCATTTCAAGAAGTCCTTTGGTTCCAACCAAAGTGAGTTACCTAAATTAAAGGTAACGATTTCTCTTAAATTATTTTCATTTATTTTGCTTCTTCAACTCCCAAACTCTTTTTATTTCCTTTCTTTTGTAACAACACCAGTATCCTCAATATACTAGTATGTTGTTATAAGAATTATTCAAACTACACATACACACAACTCCATCTAATGGATGATGAACATAATGTTTCTGTGGATGGAAAACTAACGCCTCACGAAACGATGATTGTTCAAATACATCTTACCGCCTCTCATGGTGGCCATTATGATAGCACTGTAATTAAATATGATATTAATGATATATATTTTATATATAAGCTTCTGTAATTCCATTTTATTTCATACCATTATTCGTTTCATGTTGTATATACATACGATAATTTCATTTGAGGAAGTGCGGACTACCGCCCCCTTAAAATGATATGACTCGTTCATACCACACATGGAACGTATAAAGGATGGTGTTAATAAACTTAAGTAACATATATAAAATATTATATTATACTGGAATAGTAATATACCTATGTATCATTTGGATTCAATTCTTTTAAAATAAAAATTAAATGGAAGTAGCGTTCGTGCGTACGTACGGACTACCGTCTCCACGAACGCGGTGAGATCCATCCTCCATCGTATCCATTCAAGTCTTATTCTCATTTTAGGGTTAAAAATAATGTTAATATCATTTTGATTATGAATAAGATTTAATCTATCCATTACAAACATGTCTTACGTAACCAAACATTTAAGAAGAACGAATCGATTATCACCTGAAACGACGATAATACTAAGATATTATTAATAAAGCAATGTTAAAAGATCATATATGATATCATATTAATGTATATGATTGTTGTATAATTTAATAACAATTATTTCACCATTATACAGGAGGTTAACCGACCCCAACAAAGGAAAAGTACAAGGTAAGGGTTATTTCAGAATCTCTTCATTATCCGAGGTTGTTTATACGTAATAATCTTCTGGGATCTCGTTATCATCCACATCCATGTTTCTTCAAAATGTATTTCAAAACATTTTTAATATTTAAAAGAATATGGGTTAAAGTCATTTATACCCTTGTTTGACTTTTTATAAGAGGTTTATAAGGGAATCTTTCCGTCGTTTTCCAAACAAGGTGCTTTTTAACCTTTTCGACAGAATTAAGATAAGAATGTTTTTTAACTTATACGGTGGGTGCGGTTATTTTCCGCCATTATAAAATCGTCAAAGCTTCCCTTACAAGCTTATAAGAATATTTTCAAGAAAATGTTTTATTTTATATGACTCTTAAATGATTTCAAAAAAAGAAAGAGATATTTCTCTAAAAAGTGTTTTGATTTCATCTATGTCAACATCCTTCGACGGATTTTACGCTTATTTGAAGTTGATTTATTATGATACAAAACTTCTATATTGTATTGAAGGTTTTGTGATATGTTTGACTGTGGATGTGCTATTTTTATACCATTCATAGTTTATGGTGAAATTATTGACATTTCGTATGCTAGTTTTAATACGAATGTTTATGTTATGTTTAAACCTTTTCATATAGGAATGCATTGGACTTAATATGTGACGGGTGGAGCACGCTATAGCTCCTCGATGCATCGGTAGGTCTCATGAGACAAACTAGTGTCTTGGCACAAGGCCTTGACAAAATATTATTTGTAGTCTTGGCACGAGGCCTTGGCTATGTGGTTATGATAGTCTGGCATTATGCATTCCAACATTATGAAAGTGGTTATTGATTTTTGCATGTGATTATTCTATTAGTAGAATATCCATGTGAATAAGTAAATGGCATTATTTCATTTTATTTATGCCATACCATGTTGAAAGTTCATGTTTAAAAGGCTTTTGTTTTAGTTATACATTGCCTTAAATGTTTATTCTTATTGATGAAAGTTTCCGCTATATTGTTATCCTTACTGGGCATTTGAGCTCACCCCTTTTCTATGTTTTATTTTTCCCAGGAAGTGAAGATGTAAGTTATGAATGACCTGCAGGGATATTATGAGGGGATTATAGTGTGGACTGTGGAAACATTATGTTGTTGTTGTAGTTTTTCATTTTATGATGTAATGTAAAACTTATGAATATATCTAGTGTTTCCAAGGCTACTAAACCAATCGGTCTTTCGAGATTTGATCTTTCTTGTGATCATGCCAATGTTATGTAGTAATGCACCGACTCTGGGTAACTAGGTTCGGGGCGTTACACTGGTGGAGATGTAAAAAATGTATGGTTTTGTAAATAACATCCATGTGGAATGGGTTCCTGAGTGATTTACCAAGTAGAATTGGATCTCAAGTAAGTTGTGTCCAAATGACAGGGGTGGTGGACTTTTTAAATATCGTGTAATGACTATGTGACCCTTTCTAAGGTGAGTATAGTGGAGTTCTGGGTTGTAGATTTATATGTGGAACTTGAATGATATGTGAACCCCTTCAATGGTTTAGTTAGTGGAGTTTTTTGAGTTAAATTTTTTTTAATGATTGGTCTAAGTTCAATATCAACTTAGGCCATGACGATTTGGCCCTATGTGAGAGAGATGGTCTAGTAGAATTTCCAAGATGATCGGTCCGTTACGGGGTTGTGGGTTATGTATGGTATATTTAAATGACATGGTTTCTCAAGGTTTGGGGAGTGAGGATATGTTATTATCCGTTACTTAAGTGGAAAGGAATATGGGGTGGTGGTTATAGGAGAATATTATCATGTGGATTTTGATGTGATACACTTAAGTGTTGATTACAGATTAGTGTGGGACCAAGAATATATACTTTTAAAAAAAATTATTCACATATATTTTGACCATTATGATAGTCTTGGATCCTTAAAAGTTGGTTGAATATTAATTTGGATATTTTTACTAACTTACATATGAAGTTCTACTAGATTTAGTGGTTCAAGACGAAAACTATGTATCAATAACAGAAAATGGAAATCACAAAATATAACAACTCCAAACTAGAAAATTGGATTGGTCTATGAAGAACATTTGTGTTTTTCATTCGTCAATTCATCTTCTCTCTATCCATGAGTGATCCTGATCCTCCAATCCTCATTCGTTGCTTGCTAATCCATAAAGGGGGTGGTCTCTCCTCTTGGCCTCAGTGTTATTCCAGGGTTATGGTAGTAACCCTGGACTTCTGAAAAATATTTTATTAAATATTAAAATAAAAGATGTATTGTTTTTTGAATATACAAAAATATTTTTATTAACGGTTACGTCCAAAATGCAACTTTTTTATCTGGACCATGCCAGACGATGTTGGGCCCTACCTAACATAAATTTCTTGTTTTGAATCAAATGGTGGTTTCATATTTTTTTATCCAGGAACACATTTAGATGATATTAATGTTTAAAGTGAACCACTGAGAATTTTTACATTTTAAAACTAGTATTTATTGGAAAACTTATTCTAGGAACACCATGCCTCAGAATCACATGTTGTCAAAGTGCGCAACATCAATATTTCCCCAATTATTTTTTAAAATAAATTGGAGGAATAACTGAGTCATTATATTCTCCTCACCTTATGGATTTACCTACCCAAAATCCAAATCAAGGGATACTAAACCAATAGATGAGAGTGTAGAGCACATATATGAGCCTCGTGGTCCTAGGTCCTATCCTAGAGGTTCTCATGCTTCCACCAATCATTCACTAGAGGAATTGACCCCCCCTAAAAGTGTCTACTCCCTTTGATCCTCAATCTCCACTGAGAACTCCATAAATTTACCCCCTTCATCAATGTCTAGATCACCTTAGTCGATATCGTGTTATGGGATATGCATGTATCTCATCAGCTATGAAACATTAAATACATCATGCACCCGATGGAACATAGGGGGTTGAGTTGGGTAGTATGACACCTCACCAACTCAACATCAGATCTGAAAAGGGTTAGTGAATCTCTTAGACAATATTACACCCCCATCAAATATCCACAATCCCCAACGAGGGGAGACATGAAAGAACACATATTTTCCCTCCTAGAACTCTAAGTGCCTATTTCTCCTGTCAGAAAATGACTTTCCTACACTGTTCAATCTTCATCTGATCCTAGATGAACTGTATCTTCATGGTGGTATCTCACAGCAACTCTGGTCCCATAAGTGTTGAATCCTCTAGGTATTTTCAGTATAATATTGATTTTAATGGTCTCTTATACAAGACCTTAAATGGTGAAATACCAATAGTGGAGTGGTAGTTGTTGTTGTATGAAAAATCTACAAGAGGTAATTGGTCCTCTCATCTTCTACCAAAGTCCATGATGTAGGCACGAAACAATTCCTCCATCACATGGATGGTCCTATCATTCTTACCATAATTTTTGGGGGGAATGTTCTTCTCAGCAATAATTGAGTTCCAAAATCCTCTTGAAAACCCTTTCACTACCCGGAAGTGAACCAAACATCACAGTCTAAACTGATCATTGACGAAACCCTACGTGGTATAACTGTCTCTTGAATGTAGAGGTGTACCAACCTCTCTATAGAACCCTTATCCTAGATGGTTAGAAAGTGAGCCGACGTGGTGAGATGGTCAACGACCACACATATGGTATCATGTCCCTAGGATGTGGGTGGTAAAACCTTTAGAAAGTCTATCGATATCCCCTCCCACTTCCACTTCGATACCTCGAGTTGATGTGTCAATCCTACTGGAACCCAGTGATCTTCCTTCAATTTCTAACAAGGTAGGAAACATGAAATGTTCTTTTCAACTATCTTATTCATCCCTAGACACCATAACTAGCATCGAAAGACCCGTTTGACACATTCCACTCTTGGATGTTCCACCAATGGAGATTTGTGGAACACCCTCAGAACCTACTCTGATAATTCCATTGGAACAACTATTCCTCCTTTTAAAAGGATGACATGCTCCCCACCATTCATATATCCATTAGGTGATTTCCCTATGGATAACTGAGCACTTTTGGTGTCACATTAGACATATCCAAACTATTTCTCCAGGAATAGTTGTAAGAGTAGTTCTGTAATGACCATAGACTAAATATCAGCTATCCCACCACCATCGAAGAAGGATATTTGTCGTGCGGAAAACTGATCTGACACCTCTCCCAGAAAATGCATGCCGGTTCTCCTACTGAGTATGGCTACTACAATGATCCTCTTACTTGGAATATAGATGATCTTGAAGTCATAATCCTGGAGGAACTCTACCCACCAACTCAATCCCAATTTTATATCCTTCATATAGAATATATACTATAGGATTTTGTGGTTGGAGTAGATTGTAAACCACTCTCCCATAAAGTAATGGTGACACATCATTAATGTAAATATCACTTATTCCATCACAAGATCATGGGTAAAATAGTTCTACTCATGCGGCCTCAAATGGTCTGATCAATAGAAATTCACCACTTTCCAATACAATAGGACATATCTGAGCCCAGTCTGTGATGCATGGAAAACGAGTACATACCCGACAACCTCTTTTGGTATCCTCAAAATGGGAGAGCTCATAAACCACCATCTAAGCTCCAAGAAACATTGCTAAAACTTTTTTTCCACCCGAATGGTTTTCCCTTCCATGTCAAAACCATCTAGGGTGATTCTATCTGTAAAAGGTCATACACAAACCTCTGATAGTACCCATCCAAACCCCATAAACTCTTCAACTCAGTCATACTCTTTAGTGATTCCTAAGAATGAATGACCACAATCTTCACCAAATCTACCAAAATTCCCACATCCAAAATGACATGTCATATAAATTGGACCACCCAAATCAAAAACTAACACTTCAAGAGCTTCCCATAGTGTTGGATCTCTCTAAGAGTGTCTGGGACCATCATCATGTGTACTGAGTGCTCCTCCATGGACATAAATTACACCAGAATTCCATCAACGATGACCATGATGAACCAGTTAAGTTATGGCTGGATGATCCAATTCATGAGTCCGATGAAAACTAATGGGGTATTTCTTACACTGAATAGCATAAAAATGTACTCGTAGTGGACATACCAACATTTGAAGTCTCTCTTCATTAAATAATCATCTCGTACAAATAGATGATGACATACATATCATAGGATTATCTTCGAGAACCACCTCCCTCAAATCATTTAGTCAAGAGGTCATCAATTATCATCAACGGGTACTTGTTTCTCACTTTCACCTAGTTAAGGCACTTGTTGTCCACAAATAACCTCAAACTACCATATGTCTTTTTGGCCAAAAAAGGGTCCACCCATGGTAAGATGTTGGGCGTCACAGATCCCTTACTATTAAAATACACCATATTTTCCCTCGGCTCCCGAAGATTCACAGGGGGCATATTATATGTTCGTATGTTTATTGGTGTTTTCTTATGGTATACATCAATTTCGATGTCAACCTCCCAGTAAGGGGGTAATCTTGGAACAACCTTAGGTAAAACATCTTTATACTCGTCCTCCACTGTATGAAACTGGGTACTACTCACCTCTACAACACCAAGGGTGAATCTATCCAACTGATTTTTGATCGATGGTACCCTCCTATGAGAAAATAAATCATACATTTTATTCATTTCCTTTTCTTTGGTAACGGAAAACTCAGTCCCACCTCTACAGACCCACCACACTTAGCACCTTAAACTTTAAATATGAGCGTGGACTATGGATAACTTGTCCGTAACCAGAACGATGTATTTGGGCCTAAATAACACTATTATGATATACAAACTAAAGTTATCACTTCCAAGAGTATGATAAAACTTTCTGCACTAGTGTGTGATCGTCGAATCCCCTATTTTAGGATTCATTAAATGTATGGATTTATCCAATGACTCCACTAGAATCACCGAGCTCTAAACAAGGACTGTAGAATAGAATGAGTGATTAGAACCTATGTCTATAAGAATTGTAGATGTGGTGGATAATATACATATCATGAATCTAATAAAATCAAGATCATCGTGGTTGCAAGTCTCCATCACCGGATGTTGGTCATGCCCCTATCCATTGGCTCCCTGAACCCATAAAAGACTTCCTAGGGTGGTAGTGGTAGTTCTATGAACCTCTGTCCATCATTTTACACTCTACCTGCTCTCCCTCCATGTCTGTCTCTCAGTAGACCTCCCTTATCCACCCACTGCCTCTAACTCAGTGGTCCCTTGACTATCTACTGATTATCCATACATCGTGTAAGGAAATCACGAGCATAGTATCCCCGACTGTTGCAGGTGAAACACAGTCTGTCCCTCAGCTATCTTGCTCTGCCTTGGGAGACTCGCAACATTGAAATCATGTCCTGGGGCTATCTCCCGAAATACTTGTCCAACATAGGCCCCTTTTTTTCTTCCTGCTACCCACTGCCGAGTACCCCACAACCCGATATCTACTATTAGCTCCCACAGCCGACACTTGATCCACTAGGAAACTATCCACAAGTAAATTTCACTCCATCACCACTGTCTGAGCAGGGTTTCTAATAGAAACCTTGTATGACCTGATATCTCAACATTGTCACTGTGGAAAATCTTGATTCCTAATGAACAGGTCTCTTACCATGTCTGTAGAGTAATGTAAAATCATAATAAACCTTTTTGAGTACTCCATGTAGAGACCCGTATCTTGACATACATGGACATTACATTACTTTTGCGGAATACTTAGTACATAACAAAAACACACACATAAGGATCGTAATAGTTTAGTGTCTTTGGAAACTCGGAACGTAATCTTCTAATCGTGGTGAAAGATCTTCAATATCTCCCATAAAGATCTTCCCCTTTTTTTAACCTAAAACCTTTCTTTATATCCTGGGGACAAGAAAACATAAAAGGGTGAGCTGAAATGCTCAGTAAGGGTAAACAAAAGAGAAATCAATCACATCATATTCATAAGAACATAACTTTTGGAAATTTTAACCTGCAAAAGAGAGCATAATTTAATAACATGGGATAAATCATAGTAGTGAAATGAAACCATAACTTAAAACATTACTCATTGTGGCATACACACATAATCATAGAGAATCATTTCTTGTTAGTCAAGACTCATTGCCAAGACTATCTTAGTGGACAAAGTCCCTTTCTGAATCGAGTAATCCTCGTTTCAGTCCTGTTTCACTGAACCGGTATAACCTACCATTCCAGCCATGTCTATCTCATGAGATATGAAATCTTTACCCAATGCATTGGAGGGAGATATAGGTCCCACCCATCTCTTAATGAATCCTTTCTTATGTGTGCCACAAAATCATAAATCATACATCATTGCATAACCCATGTAATAAAAATGGGATTCTTAAACAACATGACATCATAAAACCATTCATATAAGATAAAGGAATTCATAAACATAATTCCATCACAACATAATCAAATCAATGTAAAAATATGGATAGAAATAGAACCCTTTATTATCTTATATGGAAAATAATTTTGATAAAACACTTGAATTGAATTCTTGAGGAAAATATCCTTTCTTCTTCAAAATCAATTTCTTTTCTCAAAACATCATGAAATTTTAAAAGAAATAGATTTTATTGAAAATAGTCATGAAATATTTAAGAGTAAGCTTCATGAAAATAAGGCTTTATAAAACAGTATAAATCCGTTCGTGCCGTATAAGTTAAAAAAAACATTCTTCGTACTTTTGTCGGAAAAGACAAAAAGTACCTCGTACGAAAAACGAAAAAAGATTCCTTTCATATCCTTTACTAAAAACTAATATAAGGGTAAAATTGGATTTAAATAATTGTAGGTGGATGGAAATAATATTACATATTGAGGGAACATGGATGTGGATGATAAAATACACCCCAGTAAATACTTACGAATAAACAATCTCGGATAAAAATGAGATTGTGATATTTCCCTTACCTTAGGTCCGACTTGCTTTGTAAGTGTCCGAACCACCTGTATAATGATTTAAATCATGTTATTGACTTATTTCAGAATCATATTCATTGTTATGCTATCATATATGGTTCACTTATGACATTATATTACCCGTTCTTTTGTAAATTCCATGTTAAAGAAGCGTTTTGGGTAAAATCGTTTCATTTATCGTAGGTGTTTTGACTTGTTGTTCTTGACATCATTATTACTTATATCATGATTTACTTACTTCCAGAATATAAAATATGATTTATATATCATATATATTCAGTATATATATATATATATAATAGGTAGATGAAAAAACACCGTTCATGGAGACGGTAGTCCGTACGTACGCATGAACGCTGTTTTCCTTTCCTTATTGTCTTGAAATGGAAGTAAGTAGATGACATACATATGTATATATATACATAAATCCAGTAGCTTTATAATGTCATGTATTTCATTATTATTTCTTATATATACATTATAATCATTCTTAAATGGTTAACATGGAGAATGAATCTCATCGCGTCGTGGAGACGGTATTCCGTACGTACGCACGAGCGATGATATCATTTCTATAAATATTGAATTGAATTGGAGTGGATTATACAATATATCAGAATCAATATGATTTTGTAATAACTATGTATAGTTATTCTTTACACCATTATACCCATCCATGTAAGGTGGTGGTGGAAAATAGATTACACCACGGCGTGGAGACGGTATTCCGTACGTACGCACGCGCGGTGATTTCTTTTTCCGTAGGATGGATATATGGTGAAATAGGGTTGTTTCATACTTATAATAACATATCAGTATATGAGTGATACTGATGTTATTACTTCATAATGAAACAACCTAAGAAGAAGAAGTGGAAGAAGAAATAAAGATGAAAGAATTGGTAACGGTAATTACCTCTTCTTTGAAGTGCCTCTTTGAGACCTCCTCTTAGGGAACTAAAATTGGTCTTTGAGGAAGACCAGAACCTCTAGGATGTTTCTAGGGAAGTGGAAAGGAGAAATTGGCAGGGGTTGGCCGAGCTTGAGTGCTCAAATTGGTGTGAGGAGGAGGGGGAGGAGGTGTCCTTTTATAGGGGAGGAGAGGGGCACCTTAGGAATATCTCAAAATATTATTTTATATTAAAGTCAAAATCGGTTTATAATGGTTCCAAAGGGTCTTATTTCGAAGCTAAAGTGGGGATGGGTCGAAACCCTATCAACCAATAGGATTTAGACAAGTTTAAGGTATTATTTTAACCTTATCAATTAGATTTAACTCTAAGTTAAATAATTTAACTTTTACCGTGTCTTTTTGTTTTCTTTCACTATATGGTTAATAAACATACTATAACATGCCAAACGAACCCCAAATTATATATTATTAATACATATATCCTTATTTAAGTCATTTGGCCGAACCTTAGATTTTTAGGAATAAAATAACAATTAATAATATCATATTTTATTTAATAACTATTTTGTGTCAATTTTTACACTATTTGATATATGATTTTTGTGAAAGTCATAACAGAATTATATGTTCGAACCAAGTTGATTACATCAACACTAATATATCATAGTAACCTAGAAAATTAGTGGAATTCATAAAAAGTCTTAAATTACATTTATTTTGAAATTTATATTATCAATTATGTCAATATTTCATTAATAAGATAATTACTGCATCATTTTTGTGTCATAAATAAATTATATTATTTGATGTTTAAAAATTACAAATAAAATACCATAATGTAGGAAATCTTTTTATCTTTCTAATGAATATTTATAGTCGAATTTATCTTATGTATAACCCCATATTAAAAATGATTTACTTATTAAACTTTGATTTTAACTATTTTAACCCTTCTTTAAATAAATTAATAATAAATGTCCTAATCTAATCCAAGTGGGCCTAAATGGTCATATTTTATTCCTAAGTTTGTTTTTGGTCGAATTACACTTGTCCAATAGAATTAGGACATGTGTTAGGGTAATATTAATATCATATTTACCCTTAGTTACCTTATTTACTATTAACCGTGGTAAAAAAAGTAAAAAGTTACTATTCACCAAAAAATTATTTTCATCTCATTGAACCACATTTTAGTCCTTGATATTAACCGTGTCTCTCGGATTTTCGAAATTACATTCACAGAAGCGGTAAAATTAAGTTTTATGCAAAATTCAGTTTTTAACCTACCACTTAGTAGTTTCACTATTCATCAAAAATTGATGTTTTTCAGAACAATGCCAAAATTTCATCCCAAGCTATATTTCATATTCCGAATTCAAAAATGAAGTCTATTTTACCAAATTCATAACATAAGAGTTGCATTAATTAATTTTATAATTAAATCCCGCTGTTAAAACAAATAGCGTGTTTTTAAGAAACAATATCTATCAAAAGATTGACACTTGTTTATGTCTAGTTTAAAAGTGAAATTACATCCAATGAACAACATTGTATTAAATTGTAAAAATATATTCTAAATATACTTTAAAACCACTCAAATTAATGTTTTATCACTATTAATTATTTCGATTAAAAAAAGTTGTTTTTAATTATAATTTAGTAATTTTCACTATTCATCAGAATATGAAAGTTATCCGAAAAGTACCAAAATTTCATCTTAGGATAAATTCGATACTCCGAATCCAAAAATAAAGTTCATTTTGAAAAATAAGATTTACTGGATTTCAAAAAGTGGTTATTACTATTCATAACGTCTAGTTTTAATAATATTTTTATAGCATATCGTTGTTTAGTGAAACTCGGTATTGCGTACAACACACGCTATCGAGGAAGGTCGCGATTGCGTGTAATGCAAGGCAAGTCAAGGATGTGTGTTGTGCAAGCTCCTTTTGGTGTAGCGTACAACACAAGACATTAATAAAATTAAAAAGAATATTTTTTTATAAAATCTTGGGCTGTTACATTCTACCCCCCTTAAAATGAATTTCGCCCTCGAAATTCGTCGGGGTTATAAATGGTTTACTATTTGAAAGTTTCTTTAATAGAAACCCACATCGTAAAAGGGAATACCAAAACTTGGCTTTAAAAACTAAAGTATGAAATGTAACGATTACCCAAATAAACTAATCACTGGGTTTCCACATAGGTGAAAATATGGATATGGAAGAGAAATCTAACCATCATGTTCTGATGGAGAGTGGTAGAGAACATGGCTATGGAAAAGCCAGTAATCACAAATCCATAAATTTGTGACGATCTAAGGTACCATCTGATTCATCAGGTATAAGATCACTAGGACAACATTTTTGGTTTTCAAGATCATTTCCCTAAAGTTGAAAATTTGAATTAGAATAAATACTTACTTTATTATGATACAATATCACTGTTGTTCGTGCCTTGAACAATTTCCACTTCATCTCTTAAATAAATGAAGTTGAATTTGTTATTCGTGAAGTGTTAGCAGATCATGTGATAGAATGACGGGTCATTCCATCTGTCTCAAACAAAAGGTAAGCAAAAGTTATTAAATATACATAAGTCATTCTATAGTGAGATTAATCATATATAGTTCCTAAAATGGACTTATACTTCATATATCATACTGCTTAATATAATAAAACTAGTTTCTACTAAACAGGGACTTCCTGTAGATCAGTGGTAGGCGATAAAGGCCAGTCGCACTTCGGTTGTGGGTTCGATTCCTACAGCCTTGTCCGAAGCGATGGGCTGTCGCCCGTCCTGCAGGTTGTCCCTTTTTCTAAAACTACGTTACTATAACATCCCATCAATAATATCAAAAATCTTCTATCCTTAAACATTACTAACTTATGTCCAATATAATCCAGTCTAATCTTTTGGCTTATACATAATACTGCAGTCCACTCTCATAATATAGTGACAACGATCACCAGAGATTTAATACTGTCGTTGATCCCCACATATCATAAGATATGTCTTGTTGGTCACATTCCAAACATTCAAAGTCCTTAATCGTGTATTCTCTTGAATACCTTAGTGAAAACATGAGTGCAGTTAAAAGTTAATACTTTCCATATACCAAAATCCTCAAAATTCTATATACTCAAACCATGATATCACTTAGTCCTTATATCAATCATGAGCTCATGAATACTATCAAACATTTAATTTTCTCCTTATCCCTTAATTATGCGCATATCATCTACATTCCAAAAATATCTGAATAACCTTTCATGGATACTGGTAACATTAATCATATACTTTCAAAACACAAGGAAAGACAACAGTGTAACAATCCATAGATGTCTCTTTATTCCAAAATTACACATGATAAACATGTAATCATGCCACTACATTCTCAAACCATTGACCGAGCTTCAAAAATTCTTTCATCTCACATATCATTTGTAGTCTCTTCATCATCATCCACATAAATACTACCCATATGACCATACTGATTCTCTTCATGAGTCTTTCCCTTAGGGCATTTGTTTTCATAATGCCCATACATTCCACATTTAAAACAGTTAACCATTTTTGATGTCGTAGCAATACCATTATCCTCATCCATGGTGTTAACCGACCCTTTTCCTTTGCACTTACTTGCTTTGTGTCCTTCTTTTCCACACCCAAAGCATCTTCCAGTTCCCTTGAAACATTCTCCTTGAATGCCTCTTCCCACATGATTTACATAGGGGAAATTGAACTTTCTTTCCTCTATGATCATCATGGAACTCCATCTTTCTCTTATTAGTCGAGTCAGGAAACTTACCAAATTTTACTTTATTGATCATGTTGTGAGATTGCTGATTCAGCATAATAATGATGTTTGGACATCCAAATCCCATTTCATTTGGTTGTTCATGAAGAATATCATTCCATTGTCCATCATATCCTCCATTATTGTGAATCATCTTGTTTCCAGCCATTTTCTAAAACCCAAACAGAATAGTGTTAGATGAAAAAATCATAATAAAGGGGGAGTAACTTAAATATCTATCATCTTTGGTTTAATCTAATATCGTTACCATAGTTCTAGAACTATATCCTATACGTATACTTATCCATAGGGGCATCCCTAGACATACCTTAGAAATATCTCTAGGGATCTTACTAACGTTTTCGCGTCCTAGTTTCCAAAGGTTGACTAAACCTTTCCTCTGATACCAACTGTACAGACCCGTATCTTGACATACATGGACATTACATTACTTTTGCGGAATACTTAGTACATAACAAAAACACACACATAAGGATCGTAATAGTTTAGTGTCTTTGGAAACTCGGAACGTAATCTTCTAATCGTGGTGAAAGATCTTCAATATCTCCCATAAAGATCTTCCCCTTTTTTTAACCTAAAACCTTTCTTTATATCCTGGGGAAAAGAAAACATAAAAGGGTGAGCTCAAATGCTCAGTAAGGGTAAACAAAAGAGAAATCAATCACATCATATTCATAAGAACATAACTTTTGGAAATTTTAACCTGCAAAAGAGAGCATAATTTCATAACATGGGATAAATCATAGTAGTGAAATGAAACCATAACTTAAAACATTACTCATTGTGTCATACACACATAATCATAGAGAATCATTTCTTGTTAGTCAAGACTCATTGCCAAGACTATCTTAGTGGACAAAGTCCCTTTCTGAATCGAGTAATCCTCGTTTCAGTCCTGTTTCACTGAACCGGTATAACCTACCATTCCAGCCATGTCTATCTCATGAGATATGAAATCATTACCCAATGCATTGGAGGGAGATATAGGTCCCACCCATCTCTTAATGAATCCTTTCTTATGTGTGCCACAAAATCATAAATCATACATCATTGCATAACCCATGTAATAAAAATGGGATTCTTAAACAACATGACATCATAAAACCATTCATATAAGATAAAGGAATTCATAAACATAATTCCATCACAACATAGTCAAATCAATGTAAAAATATGGATAGAAACAGAACCCTTTATTATCTTATATGGAAAATAATTTTGATAAAACACTTGAATTGAATTCTTGAGGAAAATATCCTTTCTTCTTCAAAATCAATTTCTTTTCTCAAAACATCATGCAATTTTAAAAGAAAGAGATTTTATTGAAAATAGTCATGAAATATTTAAAAGTAAGCTTCATGAAAATAAGGCTTTATAAAACAGTATAAATCCGTTCGTGCCGTATAAGTTAAAAAAAACATTCTTCGTACTTTTGTCGGAAAAGTCAAAAAGTACCTCGTACGAAAAACGAAAAAAGATTCCTTTCATATCCTTTACTAAAAACTCATAGAAGGGTAAAATTGGATTTAAACAATTGTAGGTGGATGGAAATAATATTACATATTGAGGGAACATGGATGTGGATGATAAAATACACCCCAGTAAATACTTACGAATAAACAATCTCGGATAAAAATGAGATTGTGATATTTCCCTTACCTTAGGTCCGACTTGCTTTGTAAGTGTCCGAACCTCCTGTATAATGATTTAAATCATGTTATTGACTTATTACAGAATCATATTCATTGTTATGATATCATATATGGTTCACTTATGACATTATATTACCCGTTCTTTTGTAAATTCCATGTTAAAGAAGCGTTTTGGGTAAAATCGTTTCATTTATCGTAGATGTTTTGACTTGTTGTTCTTGACATCATTATTACTTATATCATGATTTACTTACTTCTAGAATATAAAATATGATTTATATATCATATATATTCAGTATATATATATATATAATAGGTAGATGAAAAAACACCGTTCATGGAGACGGTAGTCCGTACGTACGCATGAACGCTGTTTTCCTTTCCTTATTGTCTTGAAATGGAAGTAAGTAGATGACATACATATGTATATATATACATAAATCCAGTAGATTTATAATGTCATATATTTCATTATTATTTCTTATATATACATTATAATCATTCTTAAATGGTTAACATGGAGAATGAATCTCATCGCGTCGTGGAGACGGTATTCCGTACGTACGCACGAGCGATGATATCATTTCTATAAATATTGAATTGAATTGGAGTGGATTATACAATATATCAGAATCAATATGATGTTGTAATAACTATGTATAGTTATTCTTTACACCATTATACCCATCCATGTAAGGTGGTGGTGGAAAATAGATTACACCACGGCGTGGAGACGGTATTCCGTACGTACGCACGCGCGGTGATTTCTTTTTCCGTAGGATGGATATATGGTGAAATAGGGTTGTTTCATACTTATAATAACATATCAGTATATGAGTGATACTGATGTTATTACTTCATAATGAAACAACCTAATAAGAAGAAGTGGAAGAAGAAATAAAGATGAAAGAATTGGTAACGGTAATTACCTCTTCTTTGAAGTGCCTCTTTGAGACCTCCTCTTAGGGAACTAAAATTGGTCTTTGAGGAAGACCAGAACCTCTAGGATGTTTCTAGGGAAGTGGAGAGGAGAAATTGGCAGGGGTTGGCCGAGCTTGAGTGCTCAAATTGGTGTGAGGAGGAGGGGGAGGAGGTGTCCTTTTATAGGGGAGGAGAGGGGCACCTTAGGAATATCTCAAAATATTATTTTATATTAAAGTCAAAATCGGTTTATAATGGTTCCAAAGGGTCTTATTTCGAAGCTAAAGTGGGGATGGGTCGAAATCCTATCAACCAATAGGTTTTAGACAAGTTTAGGGTATTATTTTAACCTTATCAATTAGATTTAACTCTAAGTTAAATAATTTAACTTTTACCGTGTCTTTTTGTTTTCTTTCACTATATGGTTAATAAACTTACTATAACATGCCAAACGAACCCCAAATTATATATTATTAATACATATATCCGTATTTAAGTCATTTGGCCGAACCTTGGATTTTTAAGAATAAAATAACAATTAATAATATAATATTTGAAAGAAAAACTATTTTGTGTCAATTTTGACACTATTTGATATATGATTTTTGTGAAAGTCATAACAGAATTATATGTTCGAACCAAGTTTATTAAATCAACACTAATATATCATAGTAACCTAGAAAATTATTGGAATTCATAAAAAGTCTTAAATTACATTTATTTTGGTATTTATATTATCAATTATGTCAATATTTCATTAATAAGATAATTACTGCATCATTTTTGTGTCATAAATAAATTATATTATTTGATGTTTAAAAATTACAAATAAAATACCATCATGTAGGAAATCTTTTTATCTTTCTAATGAATATTTATAGTCGAATTTATCTTATGTATAACCCCATATTAAAAATGATTTACTTATTAAACTTTGATTTTAACTATTTTAACCCTTCTTTAAATAAATTAATAATTAATGTCCTAATCTAATCCAAGTGGGCCTAAATGGTCATATTTTATTCCTAAGTTTGTTTTTGGTCGAATTACACTTGTCCAATAGAATTAGGACATGTGTTAGGGTAATATTAATATCATATTTACCCTTAGTTACCTTATTTACTATTAACCGTGGTAAAAAAAGTAAAAAGTTACTATTCACCAAAAAATTATTTTCATCTCATTGAACCACATTTTAGTCCTTGATATTAACCGTGTCTCTCGGATTTTCGAAATTCCATTCACAGAAGCGGTAAAATTAAGTTTTATGCAAAATTCAGTTTTTAACCTACCACTTAGTAGTTTCACTATTCATCAAAAATTGATGTTTTTCAGAACAATGCCAAAATTTCATCCCAAGCTATATTTCATATTCCGAATTCAAAAATGAAGTCTATTTTACCAAATTCATAACATAAGAGTTGCATTAATTAATTTTATAATTAAATACCTCTGTTAAAACAAATAGCGTGTTTTTAAGAAACAATATCTATCAAAAGATTGACACTTGTTTATGTCTAGTTTAAATGTGAAATTACATCCAATGAACAACATTGTATTAAATTGTAAAAATATATTCTAAATATACTTTAAAACCACTCAAATTAATGATTTATCACTATTAATTATTTCGATTAAAAAAAGTTGTTTTTAATTATAATTTAGTAATTTTCACTATTCATCAGAATATGAAAGTTATCCGAAAAGTACCAAAATTTCATCTTAGGATAAATTCGATACTCCGAATCCAAAAATAAAGTTCATTTTGAAAAATAAGATTTACTGGATTTCAAAAAGTGGTTATTACTATTCATAACGTCTAGTTTTAATAATATTTTTATAGCATATCGTTGTTTAGTGAAACTCGGTATTGCGTACAACACACGCTATCGAGGAAGGTCGCGATTGCGTGTAATGCAAGGCAAGTCAAGGATGTGTGTTGTGCAAGCTCCTTTTGGTGTAGCGTACAACACAAGACATTAATAAAATTAAAAAGAATATTTTTTTATAAAATCTTGGGCTGTTACACTCCACTACTGTCAAGATTCCCTACAACAGATGTAGGAGCTTCTGGATTCATAATGACCACAAGTTAACTAGAAAGAACTCCTCCCTAATTTTGTGCTCATATTCATGACAAGTGATATTCTTATAATCATATTTCTAGATAACCATGCTCCACTATCTTTCGTTTGAACCTTGTAAAATTCTCATGGATGAAATTTTCATCTGACCAGGAAGTTCCTTACCTGGAAAATAATGTGAGTGAATACCTCCATCGAATCATTAGATACCTAGGATTCAGTCTCACCCCTAAACAATGCTTGTATCTGCCTCCATAACTCATGAAACACACTAAAACTATGTTCTTCATCTACCAGTAGCACTGGAAAAAACTACTGCATGATGAGTAGTACTATTGTATTAAAACCAACTAGGGTTTCCATGTCTGGGAAAATCACTTGTACAAACACCTCATCACTAAGTGGATCATCCCTCTGATTGTGCATCAAGATCCTGGTTGGGTCTCTGTGTGGAGGCTTCCTGAAACAAATCAAGATGAACCATTGTTGATTGTGTATATATAGAGAGTTGAATCAAGAAGGACATGGAAAGAAAACATCAGTCCAATATGATGCAAGTGCCATTAATTTCCCTGAAACCATTATTTTCAAGTACCCAGTCAAAAAGCAGGTTCTTAGAGTACTAGTGTACGGATACGTTAGCCGTCGCACCAAAATTGGATTCCCTTGTCTGAAATTCATACTCGGAACACTTTATAATGTTTAACCAAACCCAATATCTCTAATTCTTGGTCCCAATGTCGAATCTTCCAGGTCTGATACCACTATATCATGACCCATCCCCTGGGTCCCATGTTGTGACAATCCCAAGCCTTCCTCTGATAAGCCAAGGGGGGGAAACTAGTGTCGTCCAGCCATATCACGCACATGGGAGGAATTTTTCTATGATCCTATATACATGAACACAAATCCTATCCAAAGATGATTGTATTTTAAAAACACTATGTAATTAAAATCCATTCATACCACTATAACCCAACAATAGTGTACGACAGAAAGTAAGAATGTCAAGTAAATCCAGTACTGAATACAATCATAAAAAAATATAGACAACTAAAATGTTTGAACTAATAACAAGGGTACTAAAGACGAAGTAGAAAGCTTTTGGGAAACCCTCTAACCATATAATGTCACAAGGAACCATCCAGTCCTCATGTAGGTCTTGCTCCTCTAGGGATCTGTCAAAAGCATCGGTCATCTGCCCAAGACATGACACATGCGGGAAAATCCCATGCAAGGTAGATTAAAAAAGTACACATTAGGACACCCTGAAACCATAAAGGACAAACCAAAAAATCATTCCTAATAAACACTACATAGGTATACATCCATATATATACCAATGATATCCATATATTTTCATCATACCATATATACGGTCTAATGGGTATGTCACATCCAAACATCCACCACAGGATTTCCTCTCGAGGTGTTCTCATTTCGGGATAAAATGTTCCTAGAGCGTTGATGTCATCATTGTTCAAGATTATGTTAAAAAGAGAGGGGATTATCTCATAGAATAATGATAACCCTATCTGTAATACCCCGCAATGTAGGATATTCTTATAGAATACCACGAACCCTACCGATGCGTCTCTTAAACGTTAGGGATTCCAATGAATATCGTGAACCCTACTGATACGACCCCCTAGACATAGGACTAATTACCTTTGCTTTGATGTCACCTTAATACCCAACAAACTCAATCAGGGGTGATATAGTATCACTCTAGTCCTAAAGAGGATTTCAAAACACTATTTGGGACTTTGTCTTTTAAGGGGATAGATATGAAATGATGTACTGAACCATAAAGGAAGGAATTTAGGGGATGATTCGCAACTATACCGGTCCTTCCAATGGTCTTAATTAACCATCTAAAAATGGTATCCTCATCCTAAGCATCCCATCATCAAATATGAATCATTAATCGGACTTACTATTTGATAGTCATAGGTATTTTTGTAAAAAGGAGTTGGATGTGTTTGGGCATGGTAGGACAAACTCAACCCGACTTCTCTCGGGGTACGCTGACCCGACCCAGGTCCGCCGACACAACCCATCGGGTTAACCCATCCCACTAGACTGTGGGTTGTCTAGTCTCATCCGGACATGATGTATGTAATGTAATCTCTCGGCCAACACCGTTGTTAGCTAGTTGGCTGCCTCCCCCACACATAGTCACACGGATTGCGTGCCAATGGACACTCATGGTTGAACCACGAGTCTTCTCGCCAGACGTGGTGCCTCGCTGCCATCGTTTCTAAACACCTACTAGGCCTGCCTATCAAGAGCCTTATCTTCCCTCTCAAGACTGTTATAATGGGTTCATCCACAGTAGTTCGTTGAGTCGATGACCACCTACTGCTAGTTGGTCGCACTATTGCACACCACTGCCAGTGCTTCCACATACTGACACTCCTTCAACAGGCTCCCAGTCCTTATCTGCTAGTTGAACAATTCATTTTATCATCGATCTAGGATCTCCGGGTCTCGATCTACAAAGATCCGGTCTTAGTGTTCAAATTCAATTCGATCTGGGGGTTTGATCGCTTACAGAACCGCACAATAATAGCCAAGCTGCGACCATGGGGGTTCAACGGTGAATCATGGAGAACATCTAAGGTAGAATCATCTAGAATGGACAATATAGATAGATCTTGGAATTGTTTTGTTGGCCTCGATCCATCCAAGTTAGATGAAGAATAGAGGGGAACAATAAACAAATTTGAAAATTTATTTTACCAAATTTAATCCCTTTAATAGAAATACACACAACCAACAAGAAAAATTGAGTCGTGGAACAACTTTTTCATGGGATGATAATTTTTCATCATTAAAATCATGAATAGAAAACAGAAATTGTGAATAATAACAACCCCTACCAAGAAAATTGTATCAATTGAGGAATAACATTCTTGTTCATTGTTAATTGATCTATTTTCGATCCTTCCACGAGTAATCCTGATCCTCGAATCCTCATTTATAACATGCCAAACCTTTAAGTGGGTTGTATATCTTATTTTTCTAAGATAAATTATAGGGTTATGGAAGTAACCATGGATTTCTAACCAATTTTTTTGAATATAAAAAAATAAAGGATTGAATATTAGTTTCATCAATAAAAATACTTTTATTTAATAATTTTTTAATGATAGTTAGATCCAAAATCAATATTTTTTTCTTGCTTATACCAAATGATGTTAGGCCCTGAGTAAGGTATATTTTTTATTCAAAATACAATAGTTTCCTCCAATTTTTGATTCAGGAAGATTTTGATAAGTTATTAACATTAAAAGTTAACCACCGAGCATTTTTAATTTAAAAACATAACATTATTCAAAAATTTATTCTGGGCACACTAGGCCTTGGAATCTCCTTCCATCTTAGTGTGAAATCTCTGTATTTTCCCAATTAATTTATTAAAATAATTTGGAGGAAAATATGTTTCATTACACCTTATGACATTTTAACATAAAGTGATTACTTTTAATATTAATTGATTTTCTGGAAGAATATTGAAATTGTTTATTCTTTATTGAATTCACATATTTAATTATAAGGAATATTTTTAAGTAATTATATCAATCATTAAATATATGAGGAATTCATTGGACATGAAATGATAGGTGGGTCCCAAAATAATATATACCCTTAACAATCAACTAGTCCATTGAGAAAAACTATTTATCCAAATAAAATAGTATTTTAGTGTATACTTGGAAATTTATTTATATAAAATTTGGTTTAAGTTATTAAAAGTATATATATATATCATGATGTATAAAATCATGACATTCGAAATTAAATATTTACTTCAATGAAAATTCAGTAACTTTCACCCACATGATTATTTCATTTTTGTTACCCATGGATGCATTATGTTATCATGTTATTGATTAAATGGAATGTGTTTTCAGTTATTCAACTTTCGATGTTGAATATTACATATTTACTCCTCATAACTTCTGATGTATGTTACCCATACTGAACATTTGATCTGAACCTTATTTGTTTTCCTTTCCCCAAGAAATGAAAAAGAATTTTATGAATAATTTTTAATGATATGGAAAAGTTTTCTTATAATATTTTATATTTACTTCACCATCCAAAATGTGAGGTATGTATATATATGGCTCTCCAAGACTACTAAAAATATCGGTTCTTCATAATCAGATAACTCATATCTATGAAAATGATATAAATTAACCAATATCTATCGGTTGTAGTATTCAATGTTTTTAATGTTGGTATTAGAGAGAAATTTATAGAAATCATGGTAAATATATTTTTTAAAACAAATATTAGTGATGATAACCATTTGAGTGAATTTAAATATTTGTACAATTATAGGAAAAATATTTAAAAATTTTATAAGGTGTAAATTATGTTGCTCTTCTCTAAATAAAACCCTTTCTATATAATATTAGAGGATGAGGATTTGAATGTTATGTATTTAGGGGTTATAACTACAAAAAGATGAGTCTGTGTATATCATGGAAATTATTATAGTGCATTGTGAATGACAACTTAAAACTAACCTTGTTTGAAACTCCCTAGGTATATTATTTGGATAATAAACATATTTTTTAGAATCCATTATAACATATTTGGAAATAATTTTCTCTTTAATGATATTATAATTGAAATAAATTTTATCATCATAATATTTATAATAAATTAATTATTCACTTATTGTAACTGCCAAAGAATATTTAATATTATATATTAATATTTCATATTGTTAATATTTTGATCTAATCCATTATATTCAATTATAAAGAAATAGTAACTGGAATAAATAATGAAATAAATATTTGTTGGCCTATATAGAAATCATCTTACAGAGAAAGACAAAAAAAAATTTGTTATTCCTGAGTAGATAAGGGATATATTAGTCTATATAACCTTTGTAATGACTAATAACCTTGCACATGTGGAGATAAAAGATATTCCATGAATTGATACACATATATTGATTCATTTCATATGATATAAGATTTAGTGATCCAAACTTTTAATATGAAAATATTATATATTTCATGAATAATATTAATTACATTACAAAAATATATTATTGAGGATCATAAAGGTACATTTAATTTGAAATCATGGATACATAAAAAAATGGGTTCATAAGATTTCTACATCATATCCCATATTTTTCCCCATAACTAGAACCCTTCTTATTTATATCACACGTAATACCTTTCATCATAACCATTGTTAAATAAAACTATGAAAGATAGTTAATGAATTCCTAGAATTATGGAAATGGGGAATACATAAACTTATCATGATAATAAGGGTATAATAATTTGTTCTTAATAGATGAAAACCATAGCAGTTATATCAAATATCAAAACATTGAGTAAAGGAATAAATATTGGTAGTTCATAAGACATGAATCATAAGGAAATTAAAAAACACGGGTCATGATAGCATAAAATTTATGTAAGTTATGAAATTTCTTGCATTAAAATAATAATATTAAACAATATCTCTAGAAGATAATGTTCATGTGCCAAAACATTATAGTGTAATTGATTTAATCCCAAATCCATTGTAGTAATCATGGTTCAATCCAAGGAATATCATAGTAGGAAAAGTCCCATACTGAACAAGATTTACTCCCTATTCCAATCCACATTATCACATGAGAAATAATTATTTTCCTAAATCATTTTAGTGAGATATAGGTCCCACTAATTTTTATGTAACTTGGCCATCATCCTTTATTATAACTTAGTCACCCTCTTAAAATTAAAATCAAATATATTTTTTCCACAAGAACAAAAAATAAAATTCCTCATATTAGAACCCATCAAAAAAATTACTTGATACAAATATCATGATAACATAACCTTAATAAAAGAAACATATTTCATAATCATTTTTTCATTTCATTAAACCATAACCCATGGAAAAAGTATTGGGTTTCATAAGAATTTTATCTTGGAAAAACACATGGAAAAGAAAAATGAGTCATAAAAATGTTGTATTCACAATCATACAACATATAGACAGATAATATTAATTGAATCCATTGATCATATACCTCATAATTACTTAGTAACATTAATTTATTTCATATTAAATTGAAAATGATTTTCCAAGTACACATAGAACATTTCTTGAGGAAGATAACGTTTCATGAAAATAAATTTGAGAGACTAAAATTTCATAAAATAAAATATTTATAATATTAATTTAATGTAACCTTCAAATCATATAACTAATTCTTCAATATAGATAACGGTCAGAATATTGGGAAATTTCTTTTATATTCTCAAATTTTTAAATAGTGATTCCTTTCAAAATTTTTGCAAAATCTAAGTGGGCCTTAACTTGGAAAATAACATGAATATTCAATTACAAATAATAAGAATAAAACATGGGTAAATATATAATTATTAAATAAATTTAATCACATTAGAATCATTTTTTGAAATTTATTAAAATCTATGGTTTTAGAAGAAGAAGTTTTTTTCTACCAAATAGATATATAATGCTGATTTTTGTTAATGATACTATTTTGATCTCATGGTTACATAGAGAGAGGAAAATTAATGTAAAACATGTATTCTATAGAAATAACTACATGACAATAAAATAATTGACTTTATTGAGATATATATCATATGATTCCATTATTTGGAGCATAATCACGAGAATTCTCATAAACGATGAGACTATATAATAAAACCCTTACGACTTGGGTAACAATGAATTTGATTACCCTTGAAGGAATACCTTAAAAAAACATATAATATCATTAGAATCAATTATTATATGATATTATATTTCCAATGGACTGTACATAAACCTTATAAAATATGATAGGAGTGTAACATAATATATGCCTCATTGAAGGAAAATTAAGACACAAATATCTTACTGCTTTGGTAAATTTTGATCCATAACCAGAATGAATGATATATCCAAAAATTTATTTTTAAATTAACATAATTTTATGGATAATTATAATATAATATATTCATGGGATGTATATACACCACACAATTGAAGCTCATGGTGACTTTGGAATTTTTCTAACATAAATGAAAAGTGAGACAAAAATCCATTACCTTAATTCTCGAATACCTTCATACATATTCAAACCACTAATGTTATAAATATAATATTATTATTAATATATTATTTAAATTTATATATATATATATATATATTTGATTAAATTATTTACTTTTATTACATATTTATTTACATCCCAATATTAATGCCACATTTCGGGAACTAACTACTTTGTTTTTCATGTATGTTTTGACTTTTTTGGTTATAATAATTTTATAATGGTTTATTTATCTAAATAATGTTATAAATGATATAGATATCATAAATTATTAGTATATATGTATTTATATTTTTCCATTAATGTTAGAGAATATAAATGTAATACACCGTTCATGAAGACTATATGTCGTACAAATGAAAAAACACAATTTCCATTTTCTTGATATATTTAAAGAAATAAATGTAAATGATATATTAAAATTAACAAATAATTATTGTTTCATATATATAAATAATATATTTTTATTTAAACCCATACATATCACCTTCCATTTATAGCATATGTGAGTATTGAAACACATCACTTTACTAGGCAGTTTCCATTGCACACATGAGTGATATTGTCATATTCTCTAGGAATGGATATTAATGAGTTTTATATGACATAATAATTATATAATTATTAATATCTTACAAAAATGGTACAACATTATTCTATCTGTTCTTATTACCATCCAAAAAAACTTCACAATGCTTCACGAAGCGATAATCTATTGTACACCAGTCGGACATTATTCTTTTTCTATTGGGTTTGTAGATAAGAAGGTATAATTGGAATTATAATTTCAAATGTATTATAATATAATAAATATAATATATAAACATTAAATAAATCATCATATCCAGTCATTGGTGGTGCTGATTCACAACCAATGACATTAGTTCACGTTGCGGTAGTCTGCTGCACACATGTGTGATGATTTCATATCAAATTTTATAGAAGTGAAGATAGTTTTAGGTCATGAAAATAACATAAAAACATATAAATATATATCATTTATTTATTTTATTATATCATAATGTTTTAATAAGACTTGAAGGTTGTGGGGAAGAAATAAAATAAAACACTCGGTTAGGGATGTAACTTTTTCATTGAACAACTTATATTAGTCTGCACCGAAAGCCTTTCTATGTTATATTTTTTAACAAAGTAATGATTATAAGATAATATTATGGAATTAGGGAATTTAATTGGTTATATATCTTTATAAACCAGGTTATTTAATTCATTTAATGTTATATGAGAGAGTGTGGCATTTTATAAGTGAGGTGGGTCAGACACTTGCAATTTTGGAAAATAAAAAGTTATACCTAAATTTTTTAAATTACCCATGACCAGAGAAAATAAAATTATATAGTGTAAAAAATATTAGGTCTAAATATAACAATAAAATTGGTTGTATAATTTTTTTGGTGAATTTTTAATGTATAACCTTTCTGTTTAACCTTCAATAAACCCATTTTTAACGAAACCAAGGTAATTATATTTTTTACTAATAATTATGATCCAAAATTATGTCTAAATTATTATACAATATTAATTATTAGGAATATAAATATAGAATATGGTTTAATACATTCCATTTTTATAATTAGAATAATTTTTTACAAAAATTAATTCTTTATTCGAGACAAAAAATCTAGTTTCCAAAGAAAAAATGTTTAAATAGTTAAAAAAAAATTCATATCAAAATTAAATTTAAAATTTATTACAATGAAAAAATTTGGATAAATATATATATGTTTTTTTAAATTTTCCAAATAAATCCACATTAGTTTTTTTGATGTTTTTAAATTCTATAAATGAAATAGAAAATCTTAAAAACTAATTAATTTTTATTATTCATTGAAGGAATTATCTATTTAAAAAAATGAAAAAAATCACTCAAAGAAATTATTGATTTTTAAATTTCAAATTTTATGTTTATTTTTACTAATAAATGTTCTATTTTTCTAAAAAATAAATTTTAAAAGTAATTTTGTAAAAGGTGATAAAATATTATTTTAAAAAATATTTTTAAGCATATAATTGGATCTATTATTATATATTTCATAATGAAACACATAAGATAAATAATATATATTATATTTAATATATAATATATAAATTTAATTAAAATAATTCATGTTTGTCAATTTATTTAATTTATTGTGGTAAAGAGTATCTTTTCAAGAAGAAATAGTTGTTCAGAAAATGATTTTCCTTATTATCAAATTGTTTTATTTTCATTTTTAATTAGTTCATCAACATATAATTAATTTTATTTACGTGTGTAAAAAAATAAATTTCAGTTTTTAGTTATCTCTATTCATACCCACCATTCCAATGTCTGGTCAATAACTTCCATATTAAATAATTACCCTTTAATAGTATGCTCGTTTTCATTTTAACTTAGTGTTTCATATTACACAATATAAATTATGTGTTAAATGTAAATAAATATAAAAAATTTGATTCATGTGACACAAGCTAAATGTGGTGTTGCATGTAACAAGAAAATAAATAATTATTAAATTTATTTGAAAAAATATTAATTTCACAAAATATCATAGTGTTACATTATATCCTTTTAAATAAATTACCCCATTGCAATTTGATCTTATGCTCGGTAAGGAAGGTTTTAACATTTGATAGGTACTTTTTGGGAAACCCACCTCATAAATGTTTTTAATAAACCCACATATTTATAAGAGGGAAATATATTTGAAAATGTTATTTTCAATAATTAGTACTATGTTACAAAATATGAGAACATGGGTGGTAGGTGAATATTTAGACAGAGAAGAAAATCATAATGTCTAAATAATTTTGTAGTGTGACAAAGACTGTTGATCTTAATAAAGGAAATTATCATATAAAATTAAATAACAAAAAAACAGTAACAATATATGTGTGTTAATGTTCATTGATTTAATCAGAAATTTTGGTAATATGATAATATTTTATTTTAAAATTTTTTACCTTTAGTTGAAGAAACGTCCTAATAAGAAATACATACTTGATTTCATTCCATTTCATATGAACAATATCATCTTATGGTTCTTCTATGATCAATTTCCATACACCAATAAATGAATATAAGTGTTTGATTCTTGAAACAAGAATGGATCACATGGTCTATAATATATTTATAATTAATTAATTTAATCTCTAGTTATCATCATAACAAAATGGATAACGTGGATTATTTAATATAAATAATTCTTTATGTGGTGAATTAATAAATTAATCTCTATTACCTCATCCAATGTTCATCATAAATCATTACATAAATGGTTAACCTTATGACCAATATAAAATTAAAATTATATAATTAGGATCACTAATTTTAAAAGTTTTGCTTAATATTAATCCCCAAAACATCAAAAACTATCTCTTAATGGTCACAATTGTTTTTTTAAATACATTAGTCGTATATTATCCTAAATTTTCGTAACAACTAGAATTACGATAAAACCTCAATGAAAATGTAGAGACATACTAATTCCATAAATAAAAACATATATTATTGAATATATTCCCAAAATCTAATAATTTTATAAACTCCATCACTGATAATATAATCCCATTTATCTACCAATCATTAACTTCTTCCAAGGTCATCAATAATATGAAATTTATTTTACATATATCAATCATCCCATTAACTAAAATAAGCATTGTTCTATAAAAATCACGAATATATTATGGGTATCCATCTATTATAAAAAATATATAAAACCATTAATTAACTTTTCTAGTCTATTAGTTCAACATAAAATATTCTTCCAACTCCAAAATTAAAAAACTATTTGGAACAATCCATTGATGTTACATGATGTTAGTTTCTAAAAAACCACTGAAAAAATATTATTCCTTGAATATCAATACATAAACACATCAATCACTCCACCTTTATCCTACACCATTAACCATGCTTCATTTTCTTATTCCATAAAAATTATTACCATTCATATGTCATTTTTAGTCTCTTTATCATCTGTAATATAACCATTAAATATACATACTTTTTGGTTCCCATCATAATATATACCTTTAGGGTATTTATTTTCATAAGGTCTAAACTTTCCACATTAGGACAATTCAATCATCGATGATCTATTTGGGATACGATTATTCTCATTTATTTCACTAACGTAAAATTTAATTTTTTTTCTCATCAATAATTTAACATAGCATGTAATTATAGTATAAGAAACTTTTCATAATAATTAATTTAAGAACTGGGATCCTCTTTTCAGGTATGTTTTCCTTTTCTTGTCATTTTTTAGAAAAAGAGGAACTTCTAGATTTTTTTAATGTACATGACATGTACTTTATGAGTACCCATCGTGTACTTGGTTGCTACATGCAGCCGTGTGTTGGTCGTGTAATGGCCGCTCACACGGCCATGTGGGGTGACCTAGAGACCACCTAAAGCAGATTACAGAAACAGCATGTAAAATTCATGTACTTCCAAAGTACCAACTGTGTATTTTCATTTTTTTCATTTAACATACCAAGGTCACGTCTAATCACCAAAAAGGAATTTTTTACAACATAGTTCGACCAAGAGCACCTATACCACCGCGATCTTCCTCCGAGCCCCTGACCATGCATCTGATCTCTGATTCAACTATCGTAAATTGTGTTTGCATCTCCTCAGTAAGCTCTTCCTTCTTCAAGAGATTCGTTTCATTATTCATTTTCATTATCAAGTTATCCTCAGTTGAATGTTTTGAGTGATTTTTTTGATCTATGGTGTTCTTGGGAGATTCATGGCATGAGGTTCACTTATATCGATCCTAAGACACCGAGGTAGGTGGTTTGTGCCTTTCCGTTGAATGTCTTTGAATAATATGTGAAATTTTGTCCAATACCCTTGAACTGGGTATTGCGAGTTTACCATTGTAATCCTGTTAATTTTCCACCATGCTTTTATGCATGACTAGAGGTTAATTGAATGTTAACAGGGCTTATTGCTAATCTTTGGAAGTGTTTGACCATGCATGAACTGTTTACGACTGTTTGGTCCTATTTATCCTACCAGGATTCCTTTATGTTTTCCCAGGCCTATTAGTATAGGAAGGATTGAGTTTTTGATCTGACATTCTGGATATGTCGTAGATAGCTTAACCAAGTAGTTCTTAAGGTTTACTTTGTCGTATGACATTGCTATGTACGTTTGACTTACACAAGGCCATGAAAACCTTGTGTAGTATACTATAAGGGGAATTGATCATGTGTGCTTCCTTAGAGTGCCTTTAACCACTTTTGACTATTAGTGGAATTGACTGTGTGAGATTCCTAATAGAGTCTTTATAACATTGACTATAAGGGGAATTGACTATGATTGCTTCTTCAGAGTGTCTTTGTTATATCTTTTTAATTTGAACCAGAGGGGTAGACTGTGTGTGCTTCCAAGAGGGTTTCTTGTGTTTCTGGAAATAACCAGAGGGGATAGGATATGAGTAAATCCCAAAGGGTTACCTATTTGTGTTTTTTATGCTAGATTAGTTGTATATTTTATATAAGAAATTGCTATTATTTGAAACTGTATGATTTGTTACTACTGAGTATGTCCTTGTTTACTTCCTTATTTTGTTTATAACCAACCATATATTCACTGACTGTTACGCACAAATCTTGTGATGGTTGGATATTATGATTTAGTCTCACACCCTGTTTGGGTCATGCCTTTGGGACCAAATAGATTATATTGCTATAGGTATAGAAAAGTTCGAGCACCCTTTTACATCTGGTACTTGAGTGTTGTGGAGCTGGAGAGCATGGGACCAAACTGATGCTTGCGATTCTGAGGAGTTGTCATCTAACATTTTTTTTTCTTTGGTTTAGTACTATTTCATTTCACTATTGATATTTTTTTGGATATTTTCCTAGACATATGTATCATAAAACATTCATATATGTATTTGTTCTCCAGTTTCATATTTCTATTATTTCGTTGTTTCCTTTTGTATGGGTTGTTACTATTTCTGCTTTTGTATATCTGTTTTACATTCACTGTGTTACTCTACAAATGATGGACAAGTTTCCCCAATATCACACCCAAGGCCCTCACTGCTAGTTAGCAGCCTCTGGTGTTGGGCAAAATGGGTTTGAAGCCATTTGACCAACTGGGTACGGAGCACCTCTATGTGGCTTCCAGAATTGAGATGTCACAAAGTGGTATTAGAGGAATTATGTCTTCTTGACTTATAGTTTGAAGCCTTTAGCTAGGGATAGGAAGTAATAGGTACATGGTAATAAGATGTTCCTGGGTGTAGCTATCCCGTGTACAGGGAAAAGCAAATTTACCTAGTATTTTCAATATTTCGGGTTTTACAATTTTTCAGTTTTTTTGATTTCTCCATTGGGTGATTCACATGTTTTGTGTTGTTATAATTGATGATATTGAGGTTCTATTTCTATTGCAACACAATGAGATGAGGGTATGCCATCTCATGCATCATATAGGCACTTGCTAGAAAATCACATGTCATGCATTCTTTCCATTCCATTTAGGGTGAATTAGCAATTAAATGTTATTGTGATAGATGGTGTGCTAGATATATATGTTTTTGTGGTAGATTCCATGATATAATACATGTTGTTTGATAGGGTATTGTTTTTTGTAAGGTGTTCTTGAATGTACACCAAACTTTGGTCCTTGAGGTGTTATGGGCCCTCTTGGATCAGAATTTGCTCGATCATTTCCTTGTTATGCTCGAATAATACATTTACAAGATGTCATGGATTTATTCGTGGGTTGTATGGGCCCTCATAGATCAAAATTTGTCACTTAAATGATCGTTTAATTTTTTTTATGGGCTCCAGAATAGTTTTTGAGGATTACTATCTAGAAAAACCCAGAATACACGCCGTGTAGTTTTGAATACATGGCATGTGTTTTCTATTCGAGAAGAAACTGTTTTTATTAATTACATGTTATGTAATGTATTTAAATGTTGTGTAGTCTCTCACCATGTCACTGGCTGTGTGGGCCAAGACACGGGGTTTGAAAATCCTTTGGTACATGTCGTGTATGTCTGGAACACATTGTATTGTGTATCTAGTGTTCCCAGTTTTGTAACAAACTTCATAGGATAGAAAATTATACATTGTACATGCCTTTTACATTTGGAACACACTTTCAAGTGTGAGCCATGTATCTGGATGATTCACTAATAAAACAGATCCGTGAAGCTCATCTACTACACACCATCTCTAGAATTAGCATGCCAAGTAGTCTTGTTCTAGGAGAACCGTGTCGGTCAGCCGTGTAATAGAACTCGTCTAGGGGAAGAGAAGAAATGTACACATTGTGTGTTAGGATAACACGTTGTGTGTATAGGGTGTTACACAACTAGTTTTGGAAGATTTACTTTCGCATGTGAAAGGATTTAAAATAACACACCGTGAAGACATTAAAAATGCCATGTAGTCATTTTTTAAGAAATTAAATTCCTTCTTTCTCTCATTCCATTCTTACCCTTCATGGTTTCAGTCCTTGATAATGATGATCCATGTTGTGTTCTTGAACTTGTAGATTCTTGACCTAGAGACGTCCTCTGGTTATAAATCAGTTACAGGGCAGTGATCAAACACTGAATATGGTGATCAAGGACTACGGGAAGATCCTCCAATTGTGCCTGTCTTGGCACCAGCAGTTATACCTGACATAGGTGACGACGCATAGTTCAAGGAGGGCGTTCTGAGGATGAAACAGACCTTCCAGGGAGCGCCGCCTCCTGCCCAATCGATGGAAAAATTGACTTCGGTCTTTCAACAGCAGCATCCTCCCACATTCTCAGCTTATGGATGACACAATACAGCAGAGTCATGGAAAGAAGCCATGTTGATGATCTTCGAGCCTCTAGATATGCCTCCAGAGATTAGGGTCATGATGGATAACTACAAGCTTCGTGACTCCACCATGAGGTGGTGAGATGTGATCTCATAGGTGGGACACTAGAATAATATGTATTACGATGAGTTTCAGCACACTTTCTATGATTAAATCTATCTAGAGACCTTGAGGGCCAATCGAGGCTGAGAGTACATGAGTCTAGAGCAGTGTACTCTTTCTGTTATGGAGTATTCTTCTCGCTTCACTAAGTTGCAGCACTTTACACCCATTTTAGGGGGAGATGAGTTCTTCCTTGTACAGAAGTTTGAGTATGGTCTCAGGAAGGATATCTGATCCCATTTGAACATATTCAGGTTGACTTTGATATCTTCTATAATCAACCAGGTGCTGATCATCAAGCACAATCTGAGGTATTCTAGAGCTATGAGCCAAGGAGGTTCAGCACCCAGAGTTAGTGCTCCTCCAACTTACAGTAGGAAGCTCCATAGGGAGACTACACGAGGAGATAAAAGTAGGTGGGATTCATCTTCTGGTAGCTAGGTGGTGTGGTACCATTGCGGAAAGAGGGGCATACGAGGCCACATTGCCCAAAAGACCCAGTGGAGTTATGATCTTGCGGAAATATCAGTCATCATCAGTGTTTCTACCATATCTTCTAACCAGAAGCTGGTGACATGGGTTATTCGATGACTCATCATTCAAAAGAAGCACCACCAATTACTCATCATTCATGTAACTAGAGTTCTTCTAGCTGTACGTGATGAGATGGAGGTCATGGTCGTGTTATCCAATCACCAGGATTTCAGCGAAAATAGGTTGGATTAGCTCATAGTAGTCAGGAAGGCTCACTGGGCCATGGTGTAGGAAAAACTTTTGCAGTGTAGCAGACCTAACAGGAGTAGGATCCTATACTTTCTATAGTTCAAGGTACAATCATAGTTTCCTCGGTTTTAACTTCTACTATTTTCGATATAGGGGCTTCCCGTATATTTGTATCTGTTGTTGTTGGGGAGACCCTTGGTCTCTGTATCTTTTATTCTGCTGATATCATGATTCTAGACACTCCATTGGAGACTATAATGGCAAGTGTGCGTCAATGTAAGGGGTGCCCTATATAGGTTGGTGGGTGTCACTTTTTATGGGACCTCCATGTCCTAGATATGACAGGCTATGAAATCATTCTCGGAATGGACTGGTTAGTTCTATACTAGGCATTCATCGATTAGTATAATCGTTGGGTGAGTTTTACATCTAAAGAGGATGGATTGTTTCTTCATAAGTGCGAATGGGATGTCTAGGAGAGCAGAGCGGGACATGAGCATCATGGGTTGGGAGGAGTTACAACCCAGATTGCTAGTCTATATTTGAATGACTAGGGGACTTCACAGATGAACTTTCCCATAGTGGTGGACCTTTTCAAAGATTTATTTCTAGAGTACTTTTCATGTTTTCCTCTAGATTTTAAGGTAGAATTTTCTATTGAGATTGTTTCAGGGGTGGTGATGGTGTCCCTTCCTCCTTATCAGATGGATACACCAGAGTTACCAGCTCTAATGAAGCATTCAGAGGAATTTCATGCAAAGGATTTCATCTAAAGCAGTAATTCTATTTGGGGTTCACCTATACTATTTGAAAAAACGGAAAATGGTACCCTCAGGATTTGTGTGCATTATCGGAAGATGAACCAGTTGACGGTCAAGAACCGATATCCCTTTTTGAGGATTAACGATCTCCTTGATCAGCTTCGAGGATCCTGAGTGTTCTCAGAGATTAACTTGAGATCCGGTCACCATCAGTTTCTCGTTAAACTATAATATATACCCCATATGGCCTTTCAGATCATGTATAGTCTATACTAGTATGTGGTTATGCCGTTCGGTCTCACGAACATGCATTCAGTCATCATGGAACTGATGAACTGAGTGTTCCATCTGTACATGGATTCTATCATGGTAGTTCTCAGGGATGATATCTTGGTGTACTCTCACACTCAACCCAACCATTCTACCCATCTTGAGATTTTTATATGTACACTGAGAGAGCATCAGTTATATTCTATGCTGTCAAAATACTACTTTTGGATAGACCATATTTGCTTCTTCAGTCATGTTATCTATGAGACAGGAGTATTAGTAGACACAGAAAAAGTGAGAGCAGTAGTTTTCTAAGAGCAGCCAAAGAACTTCTTGAGATATCGAGTTTTGAAGGGCTTTTTGGATACTACAAAAGCTTCATATAGTACATTTAATGCATAGAAACACCACTGATGAGCCTGACTAAGAAGGGTACAATGTTATTGTGGTAAGATTCTTGTGAGTCAGCCTTTCTGGAGTTAAAAGGGATGTTGACCGTATCACCAATACAAGTATTTCTAGAGCTGAGAAAGGGATATATTGTGTACTGTGATGACTCAGGTATTGTTTTTGGAGTTGTGCTTATGCAGGGGGAAGGGTTCATTGCGTACAGGTCTTGGTAGTTGAGGCCACATGAGTGGAGTTACCGGACACACGATCTCAAGTTGGCTAATGTTCTTTATGCCTTATGTCATTGGAGAAATTATCTTCTAGGAGATCATTGTGTGGTTTTCACCAAACAAAAAATCCTCATGTACATCTTCACTCAGTGTGACATTAATCTGAGATAGCACACGTGGGTCGAGTATCTTCAGTCTTTCGACATTGAGCATGCCTATACGCCGGGGAAAGGCAATGTCATGGCTAAGGCATTGATCATAAGGGCTCAAATATTGGAAGTTTATGAGGAAAAAAATGAGTAGAAACTTATGGATTTTTTCTATGAGATTCATTTGGAGGTGTATGACATACAGGGACATACATTTCTTTCTTTTTTAGTTGTTATCTCTACTCTTTTTGATCGATTGTGAATGAGGCAGCTATGAGATTCTGAAGGGCTAGTCCTATGGGAAAGTGTGTATGGAGAGAACCCTATTCCTGGATTGACCATAGATGAGGATGAGATCTTTAATTTTAATGGGTTCGTATGGGTTCCAGCTGACATACACGAGAAGCTAATGTGGAAATTTCATTCCTCAGTTTGGTCAGTTCATCATGGTATCACCATGAAGTAGCATGATCTACATTGTCAGTATTGGTGGATTGGTATGAAAAGTGATGTTCCTAGTTTCATCATGAAATGTTACACCTTTCAATAGGGGATAGTGGATCTTCAATTACCAATAGGTCTTTTATAGTAGTTACACATTCCTTAGTGGAAGTGTAACAATGTTGTGATGGATTTCATGATTGGGTTTCCGAGGTCGCCTTGAGGGAATGATACAGTATGGGTTGTCATTAACAGACTCACAAAGGTTTCCCACTTCTTTTTGATCAAGGAGACCTTCTGTGTTGATGAGATAGGACAGTTATACATTTGAGAGATTTTTCACTTACATGGAGTTCCACACACCATTTTTTCAGACAGATATTCATGTTTTACTTCTCAGGTCTTGAAGGGTATTCATAAGGCTTTGGGTATACAGGTGCCATTGAGTACAGCTTACCATCCCAAGACAGTTGTCCAGTCTGAATAGATGATTCAAGTGCATAATGATATACTTCGAGCATGCATCCAAGATTTTGGAGGTACATTGGAGTAACAAATACCTCTTATAGAGTTTTCGTACAACAAAAGTTTTCAAGAAAGTATTCAGATGGAACCTTATGAGACCCTGTTCAATAGGCCATTCGAATCACCCTTAGTTTGTTCGGAGGTAGGAGAGGTTGCTATATTGGGACCTCGTCTAGTTCAGGAGACCACAGAGTAAATAGAGTTGATTCAGAAGAGGATGGATACCACACAGTCTCGGCAGAAATCCTTTGATGATCAGCAGAGATGGCCTCTAGAGTTCGAGGTTGAGGATCAGGTTTTCATGTGTGTCACACAGAGGTTGGGGCATATAGGATTAGGAAATATGGTAACTTTTTGATGAGGTACGTCGAGCCGTTGAAGTGTTGAATAGGGTTGGGTCGATTTCATATCTGTTGCAGTTACCTCAGAGGTATCGGGCTATGCATGACGTCTTCCACATTTCTCAGTTTCGACGTTACATCTCAGACCTATCTCATGTCTTCCAACCTGGAGAGTTTGATTTGGAATTGGATGCATATTTTGAGGAGCAACCTTTCCAAATTGTTTATATAAGTACGAAGGTTTTATGTGGCCATTAAATTCCTCTGCTATGAGTGTTATGGCAGCACGATAGAGTATAAGACGAGACATGGCAGTGGGTGGCCGATGTACAATCTCAGTGGATGGAGTTGTTCGTGGGTTCATCTTCTACGCCACCTTGCTAGGGAAATTCAGGGTAAAATTTCATTAAGGGGGGATGTTTGTAAGAGCTCAGATCTTTTTTTATGGTATGTTTTCCTTTTCTGGTAGTTTTTGAGAAAAAGGGGAACTTCTTGAAATTTTTAAAGTACACGTCGTGTACTCGGTTGCTGCATAAAGCCTTGTACTTGGTTGCTGCATGAAGCCGTGTGCTGGCTGTGTAGGGGCTGCACACATGGTCGTGTGGGGGTGAACTGGAGACCACTTAATGTAGAGTATGGAAATGGAAAGTAAAGATCATGTACTTCCAAAGTACACACCGTGTATTTTCATCTTTTTTCATTAAATGTATCGTGGTCGCTTCTGATCGCTAGAAAGCCCTTCTTCTCGACCTAGTTTGACCGAGAGCGCTCGTACGACTGTGATCTTCATCTGATCCATCAACCGAGCATCTGATCTTTGATTCAACCACCATCGATTTCATTGGGATCATCTCGGTAAGGTATTTCTTCTTCTAGAGCTTCATTTCATGATTCCTCATATTTCTCATGTTATCCTATATTGAACATTTTGATCATTTTTGTAGATCTACAGTGTTCTTGGGCGATTCAAGGATTTAGGGTCACATATATTGATCTTAAAACACCAAGGTGGGTGGTTTTGTTGCTTTCCATTGACATTATTTGAGTAATATGTGCAATTTTGTCCAATACCCATGAATGGGGTGTTTCCAGTATACCGTTGAAACCCTGTTAATTGTCTGCTATGCTTGTATACTTGAGTAGAGGTTAAATGAATGTGAATAGTGTTGATTTATATAATTTGGAAGTGTTTTCCCATGCATGTTATGTTAATGACTATTTTTTCTGGTTTAGCCTTTTAGGTTTCCTTGTTGTTTTCCATGCCTAGTACTGTAGGATAGAGTGAGTTTTTGATTTGACATGCTTGATATGGCATAGACTATTTAGCCAAGTTGTTCACGAGGTTTACATTTTCCGTATTGAATTCCTATGCTCGTTTGACTTACACAGGGCCGTGAGAACATGGTGTAATAGACTATAAGGGGAATTCACCATGTGAGTTTCCTCAGAGAGTGTTTAAACACTGTTGACTATAAGGAGAACTGACCGTGTGAGCTTCCTTAGAGAGTCTTTATCACATTGACTATAAGGGGATTTGACTGAGAATCCTTCCTGAGAGAGGCTTTCTTATATCCTTGTAATATGGACCATAGGGGTGGACTATGTGTGCTTCCTAGAGGATTTCTTGTGTTTCCCAGTAGAACTAGAGGGGATAGGCTGTGATTACTTCCTGGAGGGTTATGTGTTTGTGTTTTTCTTCTAGATTAGCAATTTATTTGATATAAAAAATTTCTAGGCATTGAAACTGTAGGATTTGTTACAACTGAGTCCTTCCTTTTTTACTGCCTTCTTTTGTTTTTTACCATCCATATAGTCAATAACTGTTAGGCATTGATCTTGAGAAGGATGCCTACTGGGATTTATTCTCACACACTATTTGGGCCATGCCTTTGGGCCCGAACAAATTATATTGCTGCGGGTATAGATAAGGGCAATCTTCCTTCTACTTCAGGTACTAGGGTGATGTGGAGCTGGAGAGCATGGGACCAAGCTAAGGCGTGCGATGCTGAAGGGTTGTAATCTATACATTTTTTGTACTTTGGTTTTGTGCTGTTTCATTCCATCATTTTGATTTATTTGGTTTCTTTCCTGGACATATATATCATTCCTCATTCATATATGTATGTGTGATCTAGTTTAATATTTCTAGTCTTCTACTATTTTCTTTTGTATGGATTATTACATCTTCTGCTGTTATTTATATGTTTTACTTATAACGTATTACTCAGATAATGAGATAATAGTTTCCCCACTATCACACTAATGGTCCTCGCTACTAGTTGGCAGCCTCTGGTGTCTGGGGAAATGCACTTGAGGCCATGTGACCCACCAGGTATGGAGCGCCTCTCTATGTCTTCCGAAACCGGGACGTTATAATTAATATTTATAAATTTAATATTTATTTTACATTAATGGGTAGATTATGTATAAAAGTGTACTCAACACACAAAAATTAGTTTCTTTGAAATCATATGTTTCACACAAGACTGAGTTATACCAAAAAAATAATTCATTATTAATATTATTATTTTAAATGTTATTTATCACTTAGTTGTAGTATTTGATGGAATTAATAGAACTGACTATATTATGTTTAAATGTTTTTATTAATTTTCTTACATTATTTTAACAAATTTTAATGACCTAAAATACAAATAAATACATTTTTAGGCATAAAAGCACTAATATTTTTAAAACGTTGTCTTACCAGCTTTAAATGGCAGGCATATATTAAATTTTTTTTGACACATTAATATTTTATATTAGAAAAAATAAAATTCTTATTTCCTATAGGGATATAAAAATTTAGTTTGGATTATTTTTTGTTATTTTTCTGATAAAATTCATATTTAAATTAAAGTTTAAAAATACCTCATTTTAAATCAAATCTATTTTCCATATAATTTATCTAAATTTTGAGATTATACTTTTTATTTGTATAAAATTATATTTAGACAATGTTTTTATAAATTAATAATTTTTTGTTCATTGTAATCAATTTCAAATTTAAATTATTTATAAAAACCTTTGAATCTTTTGATGGTTTCACATTAAAAACCTGCATTTTAGTTTTCTCTGCATAATTTTTTTAAAAATAATTTTACAAATTTGTTGAATTTAATTATTTAAAATAGATTTAATGTTTATAATGATAATTTCCAAATGTTTTATTATGGTAAATTTATATTTAGGTATAGAAAATTCCCATCATAAAAAAATTATTTATCGTAGTAAAAGTTAAATTAGGACAAGTGTTAAAATTCAATGTTAAAACAATAACATAACTAAAAATACAAAATATAATTGTTTATTGATATTTGGATCTACCCTAAATATCCTATAAAACTTTTATTACAATCAAATTTCATGTAATTAAATTCCACCTCTATATGGTTGGTTTTTAATATAAAATGATCCATTAAGTAATCACTTTAACTCACATATCCCCACCCTATTTCGACCCAAAAATCCCAATAGATACTTAAATATCATCCCAAACCACTAATACTCACTATCCCAATGTCTAAGTTCTATTTTTCTCACCAAATGACCAAATCCAAGATCATAATGGTTCTTTTTTGGAGGGGATATTCAAGAGGTAATTTTCTCAACGTACCTATCTTAATTTCATTTCTTTTTCCACTTAATACTCATCAAATTCATAAATAAATGCCTGATAAATCAATAATAATTTACATAATTTTGTTTTATAATTGTAATAGAATATTTCATAACAATTTCATTTCACACCTCCTCTTATTTAAAAAAATAAATTGTTGTCTAAGTTGTGCTGCTTAATAACCTATGTGAATAATATTTTTGTTTCTTTTCCATTACCGCCATAATTAATGGTATTGAAACTATTTTTCAGGTTAAAAAATATTTAAATATTTATGTTATAATCTATTACATATTATATATATATATTATATTATATATACTTCCATGATTTCGATATTATCGTTATATGATAACTGTGTTCGGGGACTTGTGGACAACTGCCTCCTAAAAATGTTGTGATTCTTTCACACATCACATATAATTTTTTAGGGATTTATTTAGGTAAAATATATTATATAAATGAAATATTAATTATAATATAATTATATTTACTATCTATACATATTTATATTCATTTAATTTAATTTATCTCATTAAATATGACCATAAAGACAAAGATAACATTAATTCGTATGTACAGTATACAATATCCGTTAATGGTATTTTTAGATTATCATAAAATATTATTATAAATAATTATCTAGTGAATATATAATATGATTATATCATGTTTTATATTCAATATATAATAGGCTTATAACCACATGGACTTTTGAAATCAAACCATGTTCATTTTCGACTCATGTACCGAATACCAACAAAAAGTCCTACATGAACTTAAATAATTATGATATTGTTATATGATTGTAACAAGTGATATAAAATAAATAATAAACTTTAAAAATGTTCTCAGTCATGAATAAATTAACCTATGTTTGATATTCAACATGTTAAATAAAGTACAAGACAAGTCATACTCGAGGTAAGAGAATTTCTTAACCGAATTTCCATTCATTGGGTTAATTTTGTACTTATTGATTATTAAATTAAACTATTAATTATGAAAAAAAATTAATATATTAATTTTTATTTATATATTTATATATTTAATTTGATTAAATTTTTTGAGAACATTATTTATTTTATTTAGAGTGTTTTACTTTCTATACAATATGAAAAAATAATGTTTTTAATATATATGACGACCATGATTTATTTACTTCCATAACCATTATTTGATATTCGAATATCTCTATAAGAAATAATATTTTTAAAAGTACAATAAAACATAAGTTACCCTTTAATTTATTTTGTTATTGAGAATGGTTTTGATAAGGGATTTATTATATCAGTATCTTGAAATTATATCTTATGATTGCGATGGGGAATTGTTATATTTATTAAGTATTTATGTGTTGTGATTATGTTTTGGTTCTTCTAAATTTCGTATGTATACAAGTGGTTCCCTAATAAACATATTTGAAGTTAGCCCATGATAGCTCTCCAGTGCATTGGGTAATGAGAAAGAGTTAAATGATAGGGGTTCTCCAAAAATATTTATGGAATATACTGCGTTGGGTATACTAAATGTATCCATGATGGTTATTCTATATATATCAATGAATGATAAAATGTATGTATGATATGGATTCCACAAGTTACATTTATGATTTTTGATTTCTATTAATTCTTTTTAGTAATCTTATTATTTCATAAAAAAAAAATTTTGGGTGACAAGTTGGATTTTGTGAAAGTGTTTAATTTTTTTTAATATATTCATGGACTAAAAGTTTCAATCCATATTTTATATCCCATACTAAGATGTTTTTACTCATCCCATGGTATTTATATTTTTTCCATAAGGTATAATTATAGGTATGATAAAGGAAGATGTCATGAATATTTTTTTATTAAGAAATGAAATAATGTTTTTTTAATGTTTTATATTCAAAAAATGGATATTTTTTGGTATTATCCTCTTGTATGAATATGGGATGAGATGTATTAATGATGGAATAATTCTCTAAAACTTTATACATGAAAATGTACTCAATGTGAAAGAAGATAATTTCTTCACTAAACTCATGATTATGTAATGATTAAGTTTGGGGCCATATAGTTGGTATTATTGGTCGGTTTAGATTACATTAGGGGTTTGGATATTATTAATATTATATACATAAATGATTTTTATATTATGGTCAAATTGAAATGATATATAATTTTAATTTTACCATGTTTCTTCATCTAATATATGTCTCTTAAGAATGGTTTTCTGTAGAGGAAACATGGTAGTAGTGCTAGGACGATGTCCTGAGGAAAAAATCATTCCAAATCAGCATCCTTAGATGGTCCAAATAAAAATCGAATAGTTAATTACTTTTATATATTAATTGACTCATTTGAAAAACGGTGGTGTTATCCAAGACAGAGATCATCTAGATCAACTATATAGGAACATGTTGTTAGTGGAGAATTTCATGAGGAAACATCATCCATCGTCCAGAAGAAAATATTACCCTATGCTATCTTAATGGTGGACTAAATCCCAAGAAAATATTTTCAATGTAATTAGTTTATAGGATAATCATAATGTTAGTCTTGTTGGTTACCATTTTGTTGGTTAAACTAATTAGTGGTGGTCGATGGTTATGAATATCTAGGAAAATGAGGATATTAATGCTCTTTATTGGGAAGAAATCAAAAATATGTTTCATGGTAAATATTTTCCTAAGTCAATTTGACATTGGATGGAAAACAAATTCTTAGAATAGTGGAAATTGTATGACTAATTGGCTGCATATGAAAAAAAATTCGCTTAACTAGGGATTTATTCTAAAAATTTCATTTTGATTCTTGATATTAAAATCAATAATGTTTAATCAGTATTAAATCCAATGTATAAATGGGAATTGGATTCTCATGAGTGTAAAAGTTATAAAAAAACGCGTTTGATGTGCATAGAAGGTGGATATGTAGTTTACCTAGGATCATTTGTTGTCTAAAAAACAATAGAATAAGTCATTGAGGAGGTATGTGAAATTTAATAATTCATATAAAACACTAATGGTAATAAAATAAAGTTTACAGTTTGTGAAAATTTTGGTAAAAGAGGACTGGAGAATTCATTCTGAACTCTGGTAAGCACTTTTGATGTGGTAAAATGGGGCATAAGGTTCATCACTACATAGGAAAATAGAATGGTAGTTGTATGAAAATCTAATGCATAGTCAATAAAAAATTTAAGTGTAATGATATGGGTCATTGTTCAAAAGAGTGTATGATAAAAAACATGAATGAATGGAATTAGGGAGACTATATGAAAAATGAGGTGGTGAAATATATTGCAACTACTATAGTAGATTATTGGGAATCAAATAAAGTGGCATCATGTACTTTTTTTTCTATGATTATACCAATGTGTTGCTTGATTCTGGGTCCACAAATTCATTAGTTTTGGATAAATTTCCTACTAAATTAGAAATTTCACCACATGACATGATTCTATAACATATTGTAAAAACACATGTGGAAAATGTTTTGGAAAAAAATTATAATAATTTTCCTATCATTATATGTTGAATTAATTTTCCTTGAAACTTTATTTTTTGACTATTGTAGGGTATTATGTTATTCTAGGTATGGATTAGGTTTCTATTTACCATGCTAAGATTGATTATAGATATAAAGATGTTTCTTTTTACAAAAACATTCATTTTTTGTGTAATAATGAACCGTTAACAATAAAAACATACCAATAATTTGAGAAACTATTAAATATTGAAAATGAATTTTATATGTCACATTTTTGGTAAACAGTTGAACTATTCTGATTAATGATGTGTCATTGTTAAATGAGTATCATGATGTTTTTTTAATGATTTTCCTAGTATTTTACCACCTCAGCTAGTTATATTTATTGTTAACTTAGTTCCTGGTGCTAACCTATTTACAAAACCCCCAAACCAAAGATCATATTGAACTTTTAGAGTTGAATGAGAAATTATATGAGTTGTTAAATAAATTTTTTATTAGACCTATCACATCACTATGGCATGCTTCTATATTTTTTGCTAAAAAAATATGGTTCCATGAGGCATTAAATTGATTTTAGAGCCATGAATAAGATCACTATTCTATGAGTTCTTAGATACATTTTTTGGGTTTGGGATAAATAATGCAATTTCGGTATTCATCGATCTTATGAACATAATATTCTATGAGTTCTTAGATACATTTTTTGTTATGTTTGTTGATGGAATTTTGATATATTCTATATGTAAAGAGGGAAATGAATGTTATTTAATAGTTGTCTTGAAAACCTTTAAATAAATGAAACAATATCAGAAACACATCAAGTGTCAGTTCTGGTTAATAAAATTCATTCTTGGTCACATTATTTCCATAGATTGTATAACTACTGATACTACTAAAAAAATTGTTAAATAATTCCCAAGGCCAATAAATATAACTGAGATTCATATTTTTCTTCGTTTAATGGTCTATTAAATGAGGTTTGTTGAATCCATTTCACGGTTATCTATCTCACTAACTATGCTAACTTGGAAAGGTGTTATGTTCAACTGAACTAAAGAATGTGATGTTTGTTTTCAGGAATTTAAAATAATATTGGTGAATGATCCAGTGTTGGCATTACCTTCAGGAAATGGTGAACTTTTTATCTATAGAGATGCTTCATTGAAAGGACCTGGTTGTGCTCCAATTCAAAATGATCAGGTTATTTCTCATTCTTTATGTCATTTGAAAACACATTAGTTAAATTTCCGTACACATGATTTGTAATTAGCAGTTTTTGGTTTACATTAATAAATTATTGGCATCATCTAAATGGAGTAAAATGTAAAATATATACTTAGAAAAAACGTTTTATACGTATATTCACATAGAAATAATAAAAATGAGATACAGGAGATGTCTAGAATTAATTAAGGATATGATAGCATGAATCATTTCCATCAAGGAAATGAAAATAATGTAGATGATGATTTGAGTCGAAAATGTAATTCAACATTAAATTTGTTAAATTTGGAACGTGATCCTTTGATTAGTGATTTGATGAATTTTGTCTCTGATATTATTAGAATAAGAGATTACTCTTTTTTGTTGTTGGAGTTTGCATAATCATCCCTATCAGACATAATTTTTCAAGCGTGAAAGGAAGAGAGTGAGTTGTAGAAGAAGGTATAATTGGTTCTGAAGGATTAGCTACCGGAATTTAAAATTTATAAATATTGTGTTTTGAGATTTGGGAAGAGGCTTTGTGTTCCTTGTGATCTATAGTTGAAGAAATGGTTTTTATTTGAATCTCATAGTTCCCCATTTTAAGCTAATCCTAGATGTACTAAGAGAAATAGATATCATCATGTGTTTTACTAGTGGGATGGAATGAAAAGATATATTGCATACTTTAATGTGAATTGTTTGACTGATCAGAAGATTAAAATAGAAAAAAAATTCCAATGGGGATCCTTCAACCTATTCTTGAGCCAGAGTGGAAATGGAAACATATATCCATGGATTTCATAGTGGGGTTACTAAAGACATCATGAGGTAACAATGTGATCTAATTTATTATTAATCGTTTGACTAAATCTTCTAATTATATTCTTATTAGAGATACTTTATCTCTAGATCAACATTCTCAGCAGTATATTTAATAGATAATCATGTTTATTGGAGTACCTCTCTCTATTGTATTTGATCATGATCCCTGGTCCACGTATAACTTTTGTAAAGGCTTTAAAAATTAATTTTGAACTGAATTATATTTTAATACATTATTTCATCCTCAATTAGATGGGAATACAACACAAACTATTCAGATATTGGAGGATATGATACATGCATGTTCAATTTATTACTAGGGATTTTGGGATCAATTTTTTTGTTCATTTATTTTTCATATAATAATATTGTTCTTTCTAGTATATAGATGGCACCATTTAAAACATTATATTGAAAGTGGTGTAAAAATCTATATTTTTGGGATAATGCAAGGGAAAAGAAGTTGATGGTAGTTTAATTGGTAACAGAGATGGTAGAAAAAGTTTCTTTGATTTAGAAAAATATGAGGAAAGTTTAGAGAAGGAAAGAAATGTATACTGATAACCTGAGGAATGTGCTTTTTTAGGTAGGTGATCATCTCTTTCTAAAAGTATCTCTATGGAAAAGTTTGATATGTTTTTTTAGAAGGGTAAATTGAGTCCATAGTTCATTAGACCCCATGAAATCCTAGATAAAGATAGATCCATTGACTACCTAGTAGATTTTACTTATATTTTATCCCATGTACCCAATGTCTTTCATGTTTCAATGTTAAAAAAGTATATTCCAGATTCATCTCATGTTTTGTGAATATAATTAGTTTAGTTAGAAGAGAATCTTTCTTATGAGGAATAGGCAGTCCAGATTCTTGAATATAAAGAGAAATTATTGCGGAATAAGGTGACACATCAGGTTGATGGTTTATCAAAAACTAATATGTTTGAAGTGAAAGCTGTAAATATGAAAATTCTATGAGGGAGAAATACCCCCCACTTATTTGATAAGTGAATTAAATAGTGAGGACACTAATTCTAAAAAGGGGGAGGATGAAAAATCCCAAGTAATTATAAAATATGACATTTATATATCTATTAAGATTTAAGAATTTCATATTAATTTTAATATAATGGAAAACTATGTCTGATAGTGTACCTGATATGAAATAATTGGTTTTCCGAAATGTTATGTTTCACACAAGACTAAGTTTTACAAAAAAATAATACATTATTAATATTATTATTTTAAATGGTAGTTATAACATAGCAATAATATTGGAAGGAATGACTAGAAATAACTATATTATGTTTACACAGATTTATTCAATGTTTTTACTTTCCCTCAATGAATTTTATGGACCTAAAATAAGAATAAATCCAATTTTAGCCATGAAAACTCTAATATTTTTAAAATGTGGTTTTACCACTTTTGATGGATACCTCATTTTAAATATATTTTGACACGTTTATATGTTATATTTGAAAAAATGAAAATCATCTTTGAAATATGAATATCAAAATTTAGTTTTGATAATTTTTTTGTATTATTCTAATAACATTTATATTTTATTAAATAGTTAAAAATAGTATAATTTAATTAAAAAATAATTTTTATATAATGAATTTAAATATTTAAATTACCCATTTAATTTTTTTAAACTATATTTATATTTTTTTTTATCATTTACAACAATTTTGGTAATCGTAATAAATTTTAAATTGAAATTTGATATAAAAACAGTTAAATCTTTTGAGCATTTCACATTTAAAACACGCTTTTTAGTTTTGTCTCTAGAATAAAATTTAAATATAATTTTCACAATTATATGATATTAATTAGGTAATATAAATTCTATATTTGGAATGATAATTTCAAATATAGGTTTTACAATCAATTTATTTTAACGTAAAATAAATTTACTATGGTAAAAAAATATTTACTGATGTAAAAGTAAAATTTTGACAACGGTTAAAATTAAATTGTAAATGATTAATATAATAATTTGAAAACAAAATTTAATGGTTTTTAAATGTGTAGATAGAGCCTAAAAATAATATAAAACATTAATTACAAGGTTATTTTTTGTATTTTAATTCCAAATATTTATGGGTATCTTTTAAAATAAAATAAAAAAAATAAATTAATCACTTGAACCCACCACTCCCCATGTATAAATATCTCCTCTCCACCACACTATTTCAACCCAAAAAGCCTTTTAGGTACTCAAATATCATCCCAAACCTCTCATCCTCAATCTCCCCATGTCCAAGTGTAACACCCCAAGTAAATAAAGATTATGAAATTTTCACAATTATACATATTTGTGAATAAAATATTAATATTTCTTTAAAGGGGAAGCTATGCTCAATGGCGTCCCAATACACAACAATGAGTTTCTTGGGAATATTACATTGCAATCTAATAATAAAATAATATTATTTTAAATGGTAGATAATGCCTAGCCATTGTAATGGCGGGAATGAACAGAACTAACTAAAAAATGATTACATATGTTTGTCAAATAATTTTACTTTTTACAATAAATGTTAGATGATTAAAAATTCGAATGAATCCAATTTTAAGCGTAAACATTCTAATATTCTTTAAAAGGTCGATTAATCACCTTTTGATGGAGAACCAATTTTAAATCCACTCTTTGAAAATTTTATGTGTTATATTTGATAAAATTAAATTCTTCTTTAGTATCGGGACATCAAAATTTACTCTGTGTAAATTTTTTGTAATTTTCCGATAAAGTTCAATTTTTTAATGAATACTGAAAAAATGTTGTATTTTAATTAAAAACCCCTTTTTAATATAATTTATTTATCTGATTATATTATATTTTGAATTTTTTTTAAAGTTAAATTAGAATATATTTTTACCATGTAATCCAATAGTGTTCATTGGAATTAATTTCACTTTGAAATTGGGCTTAAACTAGTGTCAATCTTTTAATAGATATTGTTTCGTAAAAACACTCAATTTGTTTTGAAAGTGGAATTAATTATTAAATTAATTAATGATTCTTATATTCTTTGAATTTTTTAAAATAGACATAATTTTTGAATTCTGAATATCAAATATAGCTTAGGGCGAATTTTTGGTATTTTTCGGAAAAAAAATCAATTTTTGATGAATAGTGAAACCACTATGTGGTAGTTTTAAAACTGTTTTATCGTTTAAATGAAACATTACCACTTATGTGGTTTAAATTTCAAAAATATGACATACATGATTTTCATTAGGATGTAAAATGTGGTTCAATGGGATTAAAATAATTTTTTGTTGAATAGTAACTCTTAAGTTTTTAATCGCGATTAGAGGTAATTAGTGTAATTTATGGTAATGATAATGTTATAATAATATGTAATGACCATGACCCATGTTCTACCCAATTTGTAGGATTCATGGCCGACCAAGAAAATCCATGGTTCAACATGGGGACCTCATGGAGCCACTTTGGTTGGAAAATGACATTAATACCTTTTTATTTAAAGTAAAAATAAAAATGTCACAAACATGTGTTGTTTTACTAAAACTATTTTTAAATGGGGTTATATAAGTCATAATTTTTAATATAAATATTAATTAGAAATCTAAAAAGATTTCCTACATCATGATAGTTTTTTATAAATTTTATACATTAAATAAATTAATTTATTTATGATACCATGATGATGTAGTGATTACCTCATAAATGAACGATTTAAATAAAATGAGAAGATATGGTGAAATATAAGTCTTAAACTTGTCAGAAACCAATTGGATGGGTGGATTTAGAAACCTTATCACCTTATCCACTAAATATACCCTTTTGGGACCTTTATAATCCGAAAATAATTTTATAATAATGTAATATTTTATAACTTTCCATGAGTTCCCCTCCTCTCCTCTTATAAAAGTCCTCAAACTCTACCACCTTACACAAACCTCTCAAGCCTTTGGATCGGCCAACCCCTCCCCATTTCATCTCTCCACATCCCTTGCTTCATCATTGAAGCCTCACATTGGGCAGAATCCTTTCCAAGGAAGCCTTTGAGCTCAAATCAATGAGAGTTACACGATTTAAAGGTAATGTCTTCCCTTGTGTTCTTTTGTTTTATTTTTCTAATCCAAACCCCTAAACTCTTTTTATTACTTTTTTTTGTAACAACAACAGTATCTTAAATATACTAGGATGTTTTTATAAGAAGGATTCGAGCTACACTTTCACACACCTCCGTCTAATGGTTAAAGAACATACTGTTTCTGTGGATAGCAAATTACTGCCTTACGAAACGATGATTGTTCAATATTCTTTTAACACCTTAAAAGGTGGCCATTATGATGTCACTATATTTATATATGATATATAATATGTTTATTTTTTCCTTAATATTCCGTATTTTTCATTTATGGCATACCTTTATGGTTTCCATTATGGTTAAACGTGATATCTTCATTTTAGAAATTGCGGACTACCGCCCCCTCAAAGTGATTTGATTCGTTAATGCCATATGTGGGACGTATAAAGGATGGAATTAATTTTATTACATATTATATCCAACTTGAATTATAATATACCTTTATATCATTATTATTTCATTCCATTGAATACAAAAAAAAGAAATGAAAGTAGCGTTCATGGTACGTACGGCTTACCGTCTCCATGAACGGTACATTTCTTTTCTTATCTCCAAATGTTATGAACTATTATAAGTACATATATATAATCAATATATATGTAATATATTACATCTAAATTATGGATATCATTCTTGAATTATAATATATATATCTCTCATTTTGTTTTAATTCCATTAATATTACAAAAAATTAAAGTAGCATTCATGCGTACGTACGGCCTACCGTCTCCATGAACGGTTCTTTTAATTTTTGTATCTACAAATGGTATGGAATAGTATAAAATGAATATATACTGGATATATATGATATTTAAAACATAAACACTATTCTCGATATGATGTACCTATAACTACATGGAAAATTCTTTTCCAACACGTTCAATTTTTACTCATGTACAGAACATCGACAAAAATGTCTCATATGAACTCACATTATCAACCAATTATTATAAAATTATAATATGTGATATGAACTAAACTATAATATTTAAAGTAGGTCCTTATTAAATTATAAATTGACCAAAATTTATTATTCAGGAGATTAAAGAACGATCGACTCATGTCGGACATGAGGTAAGGGATCCAACCTCTCTCATTCTTCGTAAGTTCTCTCTTTTATGTCATTTATTATACGCTCATCATTCATATGTTTGGGGATGTTCATATATATTAATCATACTATAATATTTTTTTTCATATTATGAGAGACCCTATTTGATCTCATAAATCCATTTTTGGAAGTTATAAGTGGCGTCGTTAGGCTGCCAAGTTTTTGTAAGGGATTTTTCATCTCACTTTTATTCCTGTGAGATTTATGCTACATTTTCCACCATTTTCCTTTGAGTGGTGTATGTACTGCCCATTATTATACTCTTTTAGAAATATACACCCATTTATTAGTATTTACATCAATGTTGTATAGTCCTTCTTTCATGGGGTGTACGTTTCAGAAGTTACCCAATTCGGTAAGGGAACCTTTCACCCTCCTCATTTTAAAAGATATATTTTTAGGTCTTTTAATATTATTATGATGGGATATGTTCTTATATATACTTATTTCTATAAATTTTATGTCCCAGTGATGAGATACCCCTTTTTATCTCACATCAACCCATTTTCTGAATTTTGAAGTGATGTCGTTAGGCTGTCAAATATTTTCAAGAGAACATCATAACCCAATTTTGATTCTTTGGGATAAACTTGTACTCCTTGAATATGTCGTTATATGAATATGTTTGAATAACCTCTGATTGTTTTACACTTAATATACAATTATATTTTGTGTATTCGTTTGTCACACATAATTATGTAATTAATTTATCCTTAATCCAAGGATATCATCTTTGTATCGGACTTTGTCTGAATGTCCATTCATTGAGGCATATTTTGTTTTATACACAACATTCTTTTATACGGTGTATAAACCCCTTTGACTTTTACGCTTATTCAAAAGGAATTTTTTTTATACGAAGCATTTTACTAAATGAAAAAATGAATGTTTTTTTGTCATACGTATGAAGAGACAACGACTTCTCCGTCGCCGTGACCATTATTTGTGTTTTGGCTTCCTCTACAAGCCATAATTTTTTTAAATAAATACCATGTTTTAATTTCCTTTTATTTTGGTATTGAAAATTGTTTTCATAATTTTTTTATTATATCAATGTGTTGTATTGATATCTTGTGATTGAAATGTGGAAATTAATGTTTCCTTTATGCATGTTTTATGTGATATGATTATGTTATGGTTCTTGGGCATTGTAATGAAGACGGGTGGTTCTGTGATAAAATAAGGGAAGGTGATCCCGATATAGCTCTCCAATGCATTGGGTAATGCAAAGGATTTAAACGTTAAGGTTTTCTGAAGAGATTTTGGGAATTTACTGTGATGGGTATCCCAAACGTAACCAAGAGGGTTACTCCCTACGTAAGAATGCTATGAATGACGCATTTTACCTTTATGCCTTATGATTTCTATGATATATTCATTATTTGATGAGGTATATTAAAATTCTTTTGTTTTATGAGTAATGTATGATTTCAAACATGAACTACTGTTTTCATTTCATACTTTTATGTCCCTTACTGAGCTTTTTTTGCTCATCCCATGTTTTTGAAATGTTTTTCACAGGTCAAGGGAATGGTGCATGATATGATGATAGTAACAAGGATGTGTCAATAAAGAATCCATGTTTTATTTTAAATATGTTTACGTTGATGGGAAAAAAACGAATACTATCTTTTATGTAACCACTTTGTTTAAATGTGGAATGTAATTCATGATTTATGATCTAATTCTCTAAAAATCTAAACCTGAAAAGATCCTCAATGTGAATTATTCATTTAATTCAACATTAAGTAAGGTTTAAGGCCGAGGCCTTATAGTTGGTATCAAAGGGTGGTTTAGATAACTTTGGAGGTTTGGGCATTATCTAAGCATAAGTGATATTGCCATAATGGTTAGGATTTCAGAAAGAGTCTTAGTTTTAGATAAAGTGAATGAGTAAGTATATCTTAGTGTTTATCTTCCTCATTAGTACATGATGGTTTTTTTGATATACTAACAGTGAAATTTCTGTTTTTAGTGAATGGATGGATCTAGCAGGCACCAAAGTGACAATAGGTTTGAAGGAAACTATGGTGGTTCTCTGATTAAGAGACTGGATGAAATGTGGGATTCAATGAGGAACCTAATGGTAGCTCTAAACAAACTATCAAGGAGTCGTGATCAACTATTTGATCCTTGGTATGTTCTGTAATGCAGCATGTACGAGATGACGAATCGATGTGGATGTTCAGGTAATAATTATAAAGGTAACCATTAGAGTTTATATGATCCATACTTTTGAGGTAATTATGTTTTATTATATGTTATAATGGAAAATGAAAGGCATGAGATAAACTTGAGGTTAAAATATGTTATGATTATTTTTGAAGATTTTATCTCATTTTGGGGAATGTTTTTTGAATTATATAGTTTTGGAAAAAGGACAACACGCAGACCGTGTGACAACCTGTCACGTTAGACAAAGCTGCGAGAATCGAACCCACAACCATAGTGCAACTGGTATTTATCGCCTACAAGTGGACTACGTGAATCCCCTGGTTAGTTTGACTAATTATTTTTAATTAGATTATTTTAGGAATCAAGAGTATGTTTATTTTGGGTTATCTATGGAAATGATTAACCTATCATGGAGGATATGTGATTAGGTTAATTACTTTTCAATATGAGAATTTAAGAGCAAAGGATGTTATTTGGAGATAAAATTTATTTTTTACCTTGGAAGACTATGTGATTAAATACTTCAAATATTTGGGTTTCAATATTAGTTTGGTTTACTTTGAAAATTTTTATGGACAATTGTTTATCGAATGGTCTTCGTTGAGCTTTGAGTTTTTTTGGGACAAATTTTCAAGATTAAGAATAGATTTTCTTTTTATAAAGGATTATACTTTTTTGGATTATCTGATCTCATAAAAACAATTTTGGTTTTTGTTTTTTTCTAAAGACATGGGAAATATATAGTTCTCTTTTGTGGATTAGGAGATTCTCAAGAAGTTGATTATTGTACACTTAATGCAAACAAGTCTTCCTAAATACTTGTCTTTTGGAGAAAATTTGAGTTTGATTAATGAATCTAGTAAAAGTTGAAAGTCTACGTGATAAGAAAGTATGTTTCATTATGATTTAGTTAAGCTCAAAAATAAATTCCTCAATGAATAGTAACTTAAAACAAAAAAGTTGTATGTTTACTTTTCTTACTGTGGAATTGAATACCGTTTAACCCATCACAAGTTTGTGATTTTCTTATGGTTAACATTATCCATGACATGTCTACTATCACTCTCCCTCAAAACATGACCCTTTATTTTTTCCTCCATATCCATGTTTTCATACATGGAATCCATGTATGGGTTAACTCAGGTGACCTTTGTACTTCTCTTTCTTTATTTTAAAGTGATTATTTTACTGACTATTGTTCTGATGTGGGATTTTCAATGAGGTTTCCATGCCCAATTTTAAAATTGTGAGGACGCAATTCCGAAAAGGGGGGAAGGATGAAACACCACAGGTAAATAAATAATATGACATTTTCACATTTATCCATATTTTTTAATAAAATATTAATATTTCTTTAAAGGGGACGCTATGCTCAATGGCGTACCCAATACGCAACAACGAGTTTCTTGGGAATCTTACGTTGCACTCTAATAATAAAATACTATTATTTTAAATGGTAGTTAATGCCTAGCCGTTGTAATGGAGAGAATGAACAGAACTAACCATAAAATGATTATATATGTTTGTCAAATATTTTTACTTTTTACAATAAATGTTAGATGATTAAAAATTCGAATGAATCCAATTTTAAGCGTAAACATTCTAATATTCTTTAAAAGGTTGATTAATCGCCTTTTGATGGAAAACCTGTTTTAAATCCACTCTTTGAAAATTTTATGTGTTATATTTGAAAAAATAAAATTCTTCTTTAGTATCGGGACATCAAAATTTACTTTGTGTAAAGTTTTTGTATTTTTCTGATAAAGTTCATTTTTTAATGAATAGTGAAAAAATGTTGTATTTTAATTCAAAACCTCTTTTTAATCTAATTTATTTATCTGAATAGATTATATTTTGAATTTTTTTTAAAGTTAAATTAGAATATATTTTTACCATGTAATCTAATAGTGTTCATTGAAATTAATTTCACTTTGAAATTGGGCTTAAACTAGTGTCAATCTTTTAATAGATATTGTTTCTTATAAACACTCTATTTGTTTTAACAGTTGGAATTAATTATTAAATTAATTAATGCATCTTATATGTTTTGAATTTTTTAAAATAGACATAATTTTTTAATTCTGAATATCAAATATAGCTTATGGTTAATTTTTGGTATTTTTCTGAAACAATTCAATTTTTGATGAATAGTGACACCACTAAGTGGTAGTTTAAAAACTGTTTTATCGTTTAAATGAAACATTAACACTTCTGTGATATGAATTTCAAAAAACCGACATACATGGTTGTCATTAGGATGTAAAATGTGGTTCAATGGGATTAAAATATTTTTTTGGTGAATAGTAACTCTTACGTTTTTAATCGCGATTAGAGGTAATTAGAGTAATTTAAGGTAAAGATAATATTATAAAAATATTAAATGTCCTTGACCCATATTTTAACCATATTAGAGGAGTCATGGTCAACCAAGAAAATCCATGGGTCAAATTGGGGACCTCATGGAGCCACTTTGGTTGGAAAATGACATTAATACCTTTTTATTTAAAGTTAAAATAAAAATGTCACAAACATGTGTTGTTTTACTGAAACTTTTTTTAAATGGGGTTATATAAGTCATATTTTTTACTATAAATATTAACTAGAAATATAAAAATATTTCCTACATAATGATAGTTTTTTTATAATTTTTAGACATTAAATAAACTAATTTATTTATGACACCATGATGATTTAGTGATTACCTCATAAATGAACGATTTAAATAAAAGGAGAAGATATGGTGAAATCTAAGTCTTAAGCTTGTCACAAACCTATTGGATGGGTGGATTTAGAAACCTTATCACTTTATCCCCTAAATATATCCTTTTGGGACCTTTAAAATCCGAAAATAATTTTATAATAATGTAATAGTTTATAACATTCCAAGAGTACCCCTCCTCTCCTCTTATAAAAGGCCCCCACCTCTACCACATTACACACACCTCTCAAGCCTTTGGATCGGCCAACCCCTTCCCATTTCATCTATCTACATCACTTTCTTCATCATTGAAGCCTCAATTTGGTCAGAATCCTTTCCAAGGAAGCCTTTGAGCTCAAATCAATGAGAGTTACCCGATTTAAAGGCAATGTCTTCCCTTGTGTTCTTTTGTTTTATTTTGCTTATCCAAACCCCTAAACTCTTTTTATTACTTTTTTTTTGTAACAAAAAAAGTATCTTAAATATACTAGGATGTATTTATAATAAGGATTTGTGCTAGACTTTTACACTCCTCCGTCTAATGGTTAAAGAACATACTGTTTCTGTTGATGGCGAATTACTGCCTCACGAAACGATGATTGTTCAATATTCTTTTAACACCTTCAAAGGTGGCCATTACGATGTCACTATAATTATATATGATATATAATATGTTTATTTGTTCCTTAAGCTTCTTTATTTTTCATTTATGGCATACCTTTATGGTTCCCATTATTGTTAAACGTGATATCTTCATTTTAGAATGTGTGGACTACCGCCCCCTTAAAGTGATTTGATTCGTTAATGCCATATGTGGGGCGTATAAGAGATGGAATTAATGGTATTACATATTATATCATACTGGAATTATAATATACCTTTATATCATTATTATTTCATTCCATTGAATACAAAAAAAAAAGAAATGAATGTAGCGTTCATGCGTACGTACGGCTTACCGTCTCCATGAACGGTACAATTCATTTCTTATCTCCAAATGTTATGTACTATTATAAGTACATATATATAATCAATATATATGTAATATATTAATATTAAATGATGGATATAATTCTGGAATTATAATATATATATCTCTCATTTTGTTTTAATTCCATTAATATGACAAAAAATGAAATTAGCGTTCATGCGTACGTACGGCCTACCATCTCCATGAACGGTTCTTTTAATTTTTTTATCTCCAAATGCTATGGAATAGTATAAAATGAATATATAATGGATATATATGATAGTTAAAACATCAAAACTATTCTGGATATGATTTACCTATAACTACATGGAAAATTCTTGTCCAACAAGTTCAATTTTTACTCATGTACAGAACATCGACAAAAATGTTTGATATGAAATCACTTTATTAACCATTTATTATAACATTATAATATGTGATATGAACTGAACAATAATCTTTAAAGGAGGTCCTTGAGAAATTATAAATTGACCAAATTTTTTTATTCAGGAGATTAAAGAACGATCGAGTCATGTCGGACATGAGGTAAGGGATCCAACCACTCTCATTCTTTGTAAGTACTCTCTTTTATGTCATTTATTATAAGCTCATCATTCTTATAATTGGGGATGTTATTTTATATTAATCATACTGTAATTTTTTTCATATTATGAGAGACCCTATTTGATCTCATAAATCCATTTTTGGAAGTTATAAGTGGCGTCGTTAGGCTGCCGAGTTTTCGTAAGGGATTTTTCATCTCACTTTTATTCCTGTGAGATTTATGATACATTTACCACCATTTTCCTTTGAGTGGTGTATGTTCTGCCCATTATTATACTCTTTTAGAAATATACTTTCTTCTATGGGTATTTACATCAATTTTGTATAGTCCTTCTTTCATGGGGTGTACGTTTCGGAAGTTACCCAATTCGGTAAGGGAACCTTTCACCCCCCTCATTTTAAAGGACTTCTTTTTTAGGACTTTTAATCTTATTATGATGGGATATGTTCTTATATATCCTTATTGCTATAAAATTTATTACCAAGTGATGAGATACCCCCTTTTATCTCTCATCAACTCATTTTCTGAATTTTGAAGTGATGTCATTAGGCTGTCAAATATTTGCAAGGGAACTTCTTAACACAATAGTGATTCATCGGTATAAACTTGTACTCCATGAATATGTCATTATATGAATATGTGTGAATAACATCTGATTGTTTTACACTTAATATCCACTTATATTTGGTGTATTCGTTTGTCACACATAATTATGTAATTCATTTATCCTTAATCCAAGGATACCGACTTTGTATGGGACTTCGTCTCAATCTCCATTCACTGAGACATATTTTTTTTATACACAACATTGTTTTATACGGTGTATAAACCCCTTTGACTTTTATGCTTATTCAAAAGGAATTTTTTTTATGAAGCGTTTTACTAAACAATGAAATGAATGTTTTTTTGTCATACGTATGCGGCGACAACGACTTCTTTGCCGCCGTGACCATTATTTGTGTTTTAGCTTCCTCTACAAGCCATAATTTTTTTAAAATAAATACCATGTTTTACTTTTCTTTTATTTTGGTATTGAAAATTGGTTTCATAATTTTTTTATTATATCAATGTGTTGTATTGATATCTTGTGATTGAAATGTGGAAATTTATGTTTCCTTTATGCATGTTTTATGTGATATGATTAAGTTATGGTTCTTGGGAATTGTAATGAAGACGGGTGGTTACGTGATAATATAAGGGTAGGTGAGCCCGATATAGCTCTCCAATGCATTGGGTAATGCGAAGGATTTAAACGTTAAGATTTCTACGAAGAGATTTAGGGAATATACTGTGATGTGTATTCCAAATGTAACCAAGAGGGTTACTCCCTATGTATGAATTCTATGAATGCCTCATTTTACCTTTATGCATTATGAATTATATGATTTATTCATGATTTGATGAGGTATATTAAAATTCTTTTGTTTTATGAGTAATGTATGATTTCATACATGGACTACTGTTTTCATTTCATACTTTTATATCCCTTACTGAGCTTTTTATGCTCATCCCATGTTTTTGAAATGTTTTCATAGGTCAAGGGAAAGGGGTATGATATGATGATAGTGTCAGGGAAGTGTCAATAAAGAATCCATGTTTTATTTTAAATATGTTTCCGTTGATGGGAAAACACGAATACTATATTTTATGTAACCACTTTGTTTAAATGTGGAATGTAATTCATGATTTATGATCTAATTCTCTAAAAATCTAAACCTGAAAAGATCCTCAAAGTGAATTATTAATTTAATTCAATATTAAGTAAGGTTTAAGTTCGAGGCCTTATAGTTGGTATCAAAGGGTGGTTTAGATAACTTTAGATGATAGGGTATTCTCTAAGCATAAGTGATATTACCATAATAGTTACGATTTTAGAATGAGTCCTAGTTTTAAATAAAGTGAATGAGTAAGTATATCTTAGTGTTTATCTTCCTCATTAGTACATGATGGTTTTGTTGATATACTCACACTGAAATTTATGTTTTTAGTGAATGGATGGATCTAGCAGGCACCAAAGTGACAATAGGTTTGAAGGAAGCTGTGGTGGTTCTATGATTAAGAGACTGGATGAAATGGGGGATTCAATGACGAAACTAATGGTTGCTCTAAACCAACTATCAAGGAGTCATGATCAACTATTTGAACCTTGGTATGTTCTATAATGCATCATGTATGAGATGACCAATCGATGTGAAAGTTCAGGTAATAATTATAAAGGTAACCATTAGAGTTTATATGATCCATACTTTTGAGGTAATTATGGGTTATTATATGTTACGATGGAAAATGAAAGGCATGAGATAGACTTGAGGTTAAAATATGTTATGATTATTTTTGAAGATTTTATCTCGTTTTGGGGAATGTTTTAAGAATTATATAGTTTTGGAAAAAGGACAACACGCAGACCGTGTGACAACCCGTCACGTCAGACAAAGCTGTGAGAATCAAACCCACAACCAATGTGCAACTTTTATTTATCGCCTACCACTGGACTACGTGAAGTCCCTGGTTAGTTTGACTAATTATTTTTAATTAGATGATTTTAGGAATCAAGAGAATGTTTATTTTGGGTTATCTATTGAAATGATTAACCTATCATGGAGGATATGTGATTAGGTTAATTACTTTTCAATATGAGAATTTAAGAGCAACTGATTTTATTTGGAGATAAAAGTTATTTTTTACCTTGGAAGACTATGTGATTAAATCATTCATATATTTGGGTTTCGATATTAGTATGGTTTACTTTGAAGAATTTTATGGACAATTCTTTATCGAGTGGTCTTTGTTGATCTTTGGGTTTTTTGGACAACTTTTGGAGATTAAGAATAGATTTTCTTTTTGTAATGGATTATACGTTTTTTGATTATCTAATCTCATAATAACAATTTTGGTTTTGGTTTTTGTCTAAATACATGGGAAATATATAGTTCTCTTTTGTGGATTAGGTGATTCTCAAGAAGTTGATTATAGTACTCTTAATGCGAACAAGTCTTCCTAAATACTCGTATTTTGGAGAAAATTTGAGTTTGATTAAGGAATCTAGTAAAAGTTGAAAGTCTACTTGAAAATTATGTTTCATTAAGATTTAGTTAAGCTCAAAAATAAATTCTTCAATGAAGGTTAACTTAAAACAAAAATGTTGTCTGTTAACCTTTCCTACTGGGGAATCGAATACCGTTTGACCCATCACTAGTTTGTGATTTTCTTATGGTTAACTTTCTCGTAGACATGACTACTATCACTCTCCCTCAGAACATAACCCTTTGTTTTTTCCTCCATATACTTGTTTTCATACATGAAATCCTAGTATGGGTTTACTCAGGTGACCTTTGTACTTATATTTATTTATTTTAAAGTGATTGTTTTACTGACTATTGTTCTAATGTGGGATTTTCAATGAAGTTTCCAAGCCCAATTATAAAATTGCGAGGACACAATTACTAAAAGGGGGGAAGGATAAAACACCACAGGTAAATAAAGAATATGACATTTTCACATTTATCCATATTTGTGAATAAAATATTAATATTTCTTTAAAGGGGACGCTATGCTCAATGGTGTACCCAATACGCAACAACGAGTTTCTTGGGAATCTAACATTGCACTCTAATAAGAAAATAATATTATTTTAAATGGTAGTTAATGCCTAGCCTTTGTAATGGAGGGAATGAATAGAACTAATTACAAAATGATTATATATGTTTGGAAAATATTTTTACTTTTTATAATAAATGGCAGATGATTAGAAATTCGAATGAATCCAATTTTAAGCGTAAACATTATAATATTCTTTAAAAGGACGATTAATCGCCTTTTGATGGAGAACCTCTTTTAAATCCACTCTTTGACAATTTAATGTGTTATATTTGACAAAATAAAATTCTTCTTTAGTATCGGGACATCAAAATTTACTTTGTGTAATTTTTTTTGTATTTTTCCGATAAAGTTCATTTTTTAATGAATAGTGAAAAAATGTTGTATTTTAATTCAAAACCTCTTTTTAATCTAATTGATTAATCTGATTAGATTATATTTTTAATTTTTTTTAATGTTAAATTAGAATATATTTTTATCATGTAATCCAATAGTGTTCATTTGAATTAATTTCACTTTGAAATTGGGCTTAAACTAGTGTCAATCTTTTAATAGATATTGTTTCTTAAAAACACTATATTTATTTTGATAGTGGTAATTAATTATTAAATGAATTAATTAAACTTATATGTTTTGAATTTTTTAAGATAAACATAATTTTTGAATTCTGAATATCAAATCTAGCTTAGGGTGAATTTTTGGTAATTTTCTAAAAAAATTCAATTTTTGATAAATAGTGAAACCACTAAGTGGTAGTTTAAAAACTGTTTTATCATTTAAATGAAACATTGCCACTTCTGTGGTTTGAATTTCAAAAATCCGACATACATGGTTGTCATTAGGAATTAAAATGTGGTTCAATGGGATTAATATAATTTTTTGGTGAATAGTAACTCTTACGATTTTAATCGCGATTAGAGGTAATTAGTGTAATTTAAGGTAAAGATAATGTTATAATAATATGAAATGACCTTCACACATGTTCTACCAATATTGGAGGAGTCATGGCCGACCAAGAAAATCCATGGGTCAACTTGGGAACCTCATGGAGCCACGTTGTTTGGAAAATGACATTAATACCTTTTTATTTAAAGTTAAAATATAAATGTCACAAACATGTGTTGTTTTACTAAAACTATCTTTACATGGGGTTATATAAGTCATATTTTTTACTATAAATATTTATTAGAAATATAAGAATATTTCCTACATCATGACAGTTTTTTTATAATTTTTAGACATTAAATAAATTAATTTATTTATGACACCATGATTATGTAGTGATTACCTCATAAATGAACGATTTAAATAAAATGAGAAGATATGGTGAAATCTAAGTCTTAAACTTGTCACAAACTGATTGGATGGGTGGATTTAGAAACCATATCACCTTATCCTCTAAATATATCCTTTTGTGACCTTTAAAATCCGAAAATAATTTTATAATAATGTAATATTTTATAACTTTACAAGAGTGCCCCTCCTCTCCTCTTATAAAAGGCCCCCACCTCTACCACCTTACACACACCTCTAAAGCATTTGTATCGGCCAACCCCTGCCCATTTCATCTCTCCACATCCCTCTCTTCACCATTGAAGTCTCACTTTGGGCAGAATATTTTCCAAGTAAGCCTTTGAGCTCAAATCAATGAGAGTTACCCGCTTTAACGGTAATGTCTTCCCTTGTGTTCTTTTGTTTTATTTTGATTATCCAAACCCCTAAACTATTTTTATTACATTTTTTAGTAAAAACAACAGTATCTTAAATATACTAGGATGTTTTTAAAATAATTATTCGAGCAACTCATTCACACACTTCCGTCTAATGGTTAATGAACATACAGTTTCTGTGGATGGTGAATTACTGCCTCACGAAACGATGATTGTTCAATATTCTTTTAACATCTTCAGAGGTGGACATTATGATTTCACTATATTTATATATGATATATAATATGTCTATGTTTTCCTTAAGCTTCATTATTTTTCAATTTTGTCATACCATTATGGTTTCCATTATGGGTAAACGCGATATCTTCATTTTTGGATGTGCGGACTACCGCCCCCTCAAAGTGATTTGATTCGTTAATGCCATATGTGGGACGTATAAGGGATGGAATTAATGGTATTACATATTATATCCTACTGGAATTATAATATACCTTTATATCATTATTATTTCATTCCATTGAATACAAAAAAAATAAATGGAAGTAGTGTTCATGCGTACGTACAGCTAACCGTCTCCAGGAACGATACATTTTATTTCTTATATCCAAATGTTATGTACAATTATAAGTATATATATATAATGGATATATATTTAATATATTACATCTAAATAATGGATATCATTCTGGAATTATAATATATATCTCTCATTCTGTTTTAATTCCATTAATATGACAAAAAATGAAAGTAGTGTTCATGCGTACGTACGGCCTACCGTCTCCATGAATGGTGCTTTTAATTTTTTATCTCCAAATGCAATGGAATAGTATAAAATGAATATATACATGATATATCTGATATTTAAAACATCAACACTATTCTGGATATGATGTACCTATAACTACATGGAAAATTCTTTTCCAACAAGTTCAATTTTTACTCATGTACCGAACATCGACAAAAACGACTGATATGAAATCACTTTATTAACCAATTATTATTAGATTATAATATGTGATATGAACTGAATAATAATATTTAAAGTAGGTCCTTAAGAAATTATAAATTGACCAAATTTTATTATTCATGAGATTAAAGAATGATCGAGTCATGTCGGACATGAGGTAAGGGATCCAACCACTCTCATTCTTTTTAAGTACTCTCTTTTATGTCCTTTCTTATAAGCTCATAATTCTTATGTTTGGGGATGTTATTTTATATTCAACATACTGTAATGTTTTTTTTTAAATTATGAGAGACCCTATTTTATCTCATATATCCATTTTTAGATGTTATAAGTGGCGCCATTAGGCTACTGAGTTTTCGTAAGGGATTTTTCATCTCACTTTTATTCCTGTGAGATTTATGCTAAATTTTCCTCCATTTTCCATTGAGTGGTGTATGTACTGAAAATTATTCTAATCTTTGAGAAATATAATTTCATTTATGGGTATTTACATCAATGTTGTATAGTATTTCTTTCATGGTGTGTACGTTTCGGAAGTTACCCAATTCGGTAAGGGAACCTTTCACCCTCCTCATTTTAAAAGACTTCTTTTTTAGGTCTTTTAATCTTATTATGATGGGATATGTTATTATATATCCATATTGATATAAATGTTATGTCCAACTGATGATATAAACCTTTTTATCTCTCATCAACTCATTTTATGAATTTTGAAGTGACATCGTTAGGCTGTCTAATATTTGCAAGGGAACTTCTTAACCCAATTTTTATTCTTTGGGATAAACTTGTACTCCTTGAATATGTCGTTCTGTGAATATGTGTGAATAACCTAAGATTTTTTTACACATTATATCCACTTATATTTGGTGTATTATTTTGTCACACATAATTATGTAATTCATTTATCCTTAATCTAAGGATACCGTCTTTGTATGGGACTTCGTTTCAATATCCATTCATTGAGGCATATTTTGTTTGATACACAACATTATTTTATAAAGTGTATAATCCCCTTTGAATTTTATGATTATTCAAAAGTATTTTTTTTATACGATGCGTTTTACAAAACAAAAAAAGGAATGTTTTTTTGTCGTACGTATGCGGCGAAAATGACTTCTCCACCGCCGTGACCATTATTTGAGTTTCAGATTCCTCTATAAGGGATAATTGTTTTAAAATAAATACCATGTTTTAATTTTCTTTTATTATGGTATTGAAAATGGTTTTAATAATGATTTTATTATATCAATGTGTTGTATTGATATCTTGTGATAGAAATGTCGAAATTTATGTTTCCTTTATGCATGTTTTATGTGATATGATTATGTTATGGTTCTTAGGCATTGTTATGAAGATGGGTGGTTCCGTGATAAACTAAAGGCGGATGAGCTCAATATAGCTCTCCATTGTAGTGGGTAATGCGAAGGAGTTAAACATTATGGTTTCTCCAAATAGATTTAGGGAATATACTATGATGGGTATTCCAAACGTAACCAAGAGGGTTACTCCCTACGTAAGAATGTTATGAATGCCTCAAGTTACCTTTATTGCTTATGATTTCTATGATTTATTCATGATTTTATAAGGTATATTAAAATTCTTATGTTTAATGAGTAAAGTATGATTTCATACATGGACTAATGTTTTCCTTTCGTACTTTTATATCCCTTACTGAGCATTTTATTCTCATCCCATGTTTTTGAAATATTTTTCACAGGTCACAGGAAAGGTGAATGATATGATGATAGTTTCAAGGAAGTGTCAAGAAAGAATCCATGTTTTGTTTTAAATATGTTTCCATTGATGGGAAAAAAATGAATACTATCTTTTATGTAACCACTTTGTTTAAATGTGGAATGTAATTCATGATTTATGATCTAATTCTCTAAAAATCTAAACCTGAAAAGATTCTCAATGTGAATTATTCATTTAATTCAATATTAAGTAAGTTTTAAGGCTGAGGCCTTATACCAAGTTCTACTGTTCTCCCCAAAAGACCAAATCCAAGTTCCTTAAGTGTCTTTCAAGGAGGGGACATTCAAGAATTAATTTTCACAAGGTACCTCTCTTAATTTCATTTATTTAATACTTTATCTTCATATATTTCATTAATAAATAAATTCTGTCAAGAAAATAATGAACATAATGGAGTTTTATGTTTCTTATGGATGATTTAATATCCATTTCTTTCTCAACTCCTATTATTCAAATAAACGAAATTATTTCCCAAGTTATACTAGTTAATCGCCTTCATTAATAATGTTTTTGTTCCTCTTACATTACCACCATCATGGATCATCTAAAAAATAATTTTCAGGTTATATAATATTTAAATATATAAATATATATATATATGTTATAAAATATTTCATATTATTTAAATGGTATATTAAACCTACCTTCATGCATTCTATATTGTTTTTATACGATAATTTCATTTGGGGAAGTGTGGACTTCTACCTCCTCAAAATGATGTGATTCGTTCAAACATCATGAGGAATGAATGAATGATTGTTTTAGTGAAAATATATGATATAAATTAAATATTAATTCTACTATAATTTTATAATATATCTGTCAATATTTACATACATTTAATTTCATTTTTCTCATTCAATGGGACAAGAAAAATGAAAACCGCATTCAAGAGTATGTATGACATGCTGTCTCCTTGAATGATATTTATATATTTTATTAAAATATTATTAAAAATAATTATCTTATTAATATATAATATATTTTTATATTCTTTTAATTTCTTTATATAATAGGCTAATGACCACATGGACTGTTGACATCATACCAAGTTCATTTTTGAATCAAGTACTGAATATCGACAAAACATCCGACATGAACACAAATAATTATTTAACTATAACTACATGGTACGAAGATATATAAAATGAAGAATAAAATTGAAAAATGTTGTCAATCAAGTACATATTAACCTCTTTATATAATTCATGAAGATAAAAAATGTACTATAGAATTCATACTTTAGGTAAGAAAATTTCTTAACCCAATTTCTATTAATTGGGTTAAATCTCTACTTCTTGATTAAATAGATCACTTATAACATGTGAAATAAATTTTGAATAAATTATCATTTATATATATCTTGAATTTACTTCATTTTTTTAAATTCATCTTTTTATAGTGTGTGTTTGAATTTTAATTCAAATTAACAAAAGGAATGTTTTTTCAATGTATATGGCAACAACGACTTCTTTACTGCCATAACCATTATTTGATATTTTGATTCATATATAAGACTTAATGTTCATAAAATAAAAATAAATACCATTTTCCATTTTCATTTACATTTTCAATGAAAATTGTTTTGATAATGGATTGATTAAGTCAATATCATGAGATGGTACCTTTTGAATGCAATGCGGAAATGTTATTTTTCATTTATGCATTATTTATTTGTTTTATTTATGTCTTGGTTCATGGGAATTTATTATTTATGTGGGTGTATACATGATAAGTGAAGATTATTTGAGACCATGATAGCTCTCCAATTCATTGGGTAATGAGATAGAATTAAACAATAGGGTTTCCTCTAAGAGATTTATGGAATATAGTGTGATGGGTATTCCCAACATAAACATGAAGGTTACTTGATATGTAGTTGTAAAAGTTAGAATTTTTGAATCATATGGATGCCACATGTTACCTTTATGATATATTATTACTATGAAATAATTTTAGGAATCTTATGATTTCATGAGCTATGTTTTTTATGGGTTTAAAGTATGACATTGTTAAAATATTTTCATTAGTTTAAAATATTCATAGAATAATGGTTTCATTCCATATTTTATATCCTTTACTGAGAAATTTGTGATCGTCAAAAGAATTTGAAATATTTTCATAGGGTGTAAACATGGTTAAGAAAAAGGCAGAATTCAAGAAGGATTTTTATAAAGAGAAGAAATCATGTCCTATTTTAATTGTTTTATATTTTTAAAAATTGGATATTATTTTGGTAGTATCATATTGTCTGTTAATTATATTTTATGCATTAATGATTTCCAAATTCCATAAAAATATTAATCAAAAAAGTTACACAATGTCAAATGATGTAAATTCTTGACTAAACTAATGATTATGTATTGCTTAAGGCTGGGATCTTATAAATTACTTTCTTCATGACTATATTTTTTCACATTCAAAACATTTTATTGATACTTTGAGCAATCACTTATGTTCTTCCAACATTTTTTAAACATGTTAATCTAAATATTCTTTCCTCTATGGTATCTAGTATCCAGAATATCAAAAACAAACTCCATCATTATCATTTATTTAGTCTAATAGGTTTGTATAGTACATGTTACTAATTATATATTATGATAAATGATTAGAAATAGTCACAATATCCTTCACTCTAGTAATGATTATGTTTTGTATATAATCAACATGTTTTATATCACAGTCATCATTGATGCAATTCCTTATGGTTATCTCTATTTTATGAAACCAAAAAATAGAGTGAGTAATAATAATCATAGTGGAGAACAACATAATCATAAAAAATAACTTACAGGATTTGTAGATAATGAATTATTCTTTTCAATATAAGACACCTTATGATTATCCTAGGTTTTTCATTGTAATTATTTAAATTATTTATTATATTAAATAATTTTTTCATAAATTTGTAAATAATAACCCCCAGGAATATCAAAACAGCTATCTAGAAAGGCTTATTATCAAGCATTAGATTTCAATAGAGTCCAGCTTAATGCACCCTTTTCACAGTTATTACCCCATAATACATCTATTATATATCCACATCCATATATATTATCTAGATATTGATATGATTTTATGGAAAACACTTTCTCTATCCATTACCATAATTCCATTACATTTTTCTTCACATTTAATCATCCTTATAATTATACATAGACATTTCCTTAAGTATATCCATAGATAGATCCCAAGGTTTTTTATTAAAGATTTTTCATTTTTGTTTCCAAAGGTTCACAAATCCTTTCCTTTGATACGAACTATAGTGAACCAAATTTATAATACATATATATTAAATAATGTAATATTAATATTAATTTCAATATAAAAACACACACCTAATGGTCATAATGTTGTCGTTCTTTTTAAAAAATGAAAAAAAAATTATACATAAGATCTCTACATAATTTTCCACATATTTTCTTATAACTAGAACCAATATTATACATATAAAACATAAAATATATCATGATAACTATGGGAATAAAATCATAATATAGTGTGATCTGAGATGCTTAGTAAGGGTAAATCGGGGAAATATATAAGCACCACGTGAGCACAAGGGTATAAAAATCATATAAGAGCATATGAAATCCAAAACCTACAAATAAAATATCCAAATATTGACTCATGGAATCAATATTTATTGTTTTTGATATATATTCATAAGGAAATCAAGGAACATGATCCATCAGATCATAACATTGATAGAATAGTTGGAATTATGGAATACAAATAATCATTTAAAATCATTTTCTTAGTAGTTTAGGATCATTAATTGAACTATCATTTTTAAATGTATTCACTCCAAAAACAATTTTAGCAATCATGTTTTCTCTATAAACTAAAATAGTGGATCTAGTCCCTTACTGAAATCGGTTCACTCCCCCATTATGGTTGATTTTATCTCATAATATATTTGTATTTACCCTATTCATTGGAGGGAGATATAAGTCCCACTCATATTTTGTTATAACATAACCATCATACTTGGTTATAACGTAACCTTAATCAAATAATGAAAATCATTTATATTAGATATAAAATAATATGAAACATTCATCATATCATAACCCATGATATATAATGTTTGTCACAAACATTTCATAAAAAATTACTTGGAAGAAAGAAATGAGTTTTATAATCATTCCATCATTTCATTATAGTATAACCCATGAATTGTTTTTTGATTTGTACGCATTTAATTATAGAATATCCCATGGAAAAAAACATATCTCATAAATATCTATTCATAATAAACACAAACCACCCATAAAATGAATATGAATTGTATATGTGGATCAGATATATTCTAAGTCATATGTAACATCAAAGTATTTCTTCTTAAAAGGAAAATTATCTTCGAATTATCACAAGGAACGTTTCATGAGGGAAATAAATATTCTAGAAATAATGTATTTACAAAAATTAATTATATATTTAGGAAATAATTTTATTTCAAAATAACCATAAAATCCTATTAATAAAGTGTAAAGTTAAATAATTATCATGAAATTGATAAATTTTCAATCATATTGTGCAACATAAAATAAATATTATTTTCAAATTTTATATCAAAAACAAAGGGGAGTTTTTTAAAAAAATTCATGAATATTATATTACTTTTTTTCAAAGATAAAAATGTGTTTTTATTTTTTTAATATATCATTTTTAAATTGTTAAAAAATTGAAAAAAAAAATTAGAAAACATGGTTTTGTATGAAAATGGGTTTTCAACCGAAGAGAGAAATAAATATGAATTTTTTAAAATACATTATTTTGAAATATAGAGTACATAATGATTGTAAAATTAAGGGGAAAATCAATATAAATAATTATAGGATAATTAATGGCATTTTTTCCTGAGATATTGATATTATTATTTCATGATTGTATGTATAGCCATTGTAAATCTCTATAAATTATTAGAAAGTAACATAAAGAAAATACTATTTCGGAAAATTTGAATCATAATTCCCATGAAAAAATAATATTAAATGAAACATATAATATCATTTGATTAAATTAATTTATAATATTAAATTAAAAATTGGTTTTTTATACACCACATAAACTAATATAGATGTATAACAAAACATATGTCTCAAAGAAGGAAAATTGATACTAATATCTCTTACCACTTTGGTAACTTTGAAACTATAAAATATAAAAAAAATAGGTACTAAATTTGATATGTAAATTAACATAATTTATAGGATATTAATCATGAAATACATTCATGATAAATATATACACCACATAAATGAAACCATTTTTGAATATGGACTTTCTCTCACAAAAAATAAATTGGTATGCAAATCCCTTATCTTATGTTTTGACTTGCATCATACACATTCAAACCTCCTATATAATAAATTACATATTATAATACAAATATTAATAATATATATATATATATATATATCATACCATATATTATTATCTTCTGACTGTTTATTACCTGTTTTTTAATACTTCAATGCTATAGTCATATTTCAGGAAATAACTGCTCTGTTTTTCTTTTTTATTTTGTATTTTTTATTTATTTTGATCCTATTAAAATTATCATGGTATATCATATTAATAATTTTCACCATGATATAATTATAATATATATTCAGTATATATTAAAATAAATTAATCCCTAAAATTTTGAGATAAAAAATAAAATACATTGTTCATGGAGATTGTAGGATGTACATAGAAATGAAAGTTGTTTCTATTTTTTTGATGCATTTAAGGAAGTAAAATTAAATAATACATTAAAATTAATTAATAATTTATGTGTAATATATATATTAATATAAAAAAAGTTTATTTAAACTAATTCGTATTACCTTCCATGAATAGAGAACATGAATAATGAATTAAATCGCATCGTGGGGTGACAGTCTGTCGTACACACAACTGATGTTATCATGTGATATAAATCATAAAAATTCATTAATTTTTTACCATTATAATATATATTGGTTTAATCTATACTTATTACTATATAAAAAATGCATCACATCGATTCGTGATGAGGTAATATGTCACACTCATGAGTGATATTATTATATTCCAATGGGTTTGGAGAGAAGAAGGTATAAATGGTATTATAAATTAATAGGTATAATAATATCCTCAATATAGTATATAAACACTAAATACATCATTAAATCCATCATAGAGAGGTGGTTATGATAAAAGAATAACATTAGTTGGCGAGGTGATAGTCGGTTGTACAAATGAGTGATGATTTTGAATCCCAAATATATAAATTAATGATCATTGCAGGTCAGGAAAAAAAATATATATAATTATATGAAATATAATGTGTTAATTATATGATAATATTTTAATAATAATTTAATGATGTGGTGTAAAAATAAAATTAAATTCTTGGTTGGGGGCATTAACTCTTCTTCGAAAAACATCTTTTGGTTTATACATGAAGCCTTCTAAAGTTGGTTGTATGAGAAATATATGGATTCTAAGATGATATTTGGGATATAAGGAATTTATTTTAGTTTTTTTTGGATGAAAAAATAGGTTTTGAATGTGTGAAAATGATAGGATATGGGGTATACTATAGTAAGTGAGGTGAGTGTAACACTTGTAGTTTTTGAAAAGAAAAAGTCGTACCCATATTTTTCAATAGAAATAGGGTCGAAAAACACAATTGTTTATATTTTAATATATAAAGTAGAAATATGGACATAAAATGGGTTCTGGTCATGTTTAAGTAATGTTTTAACCATATTTTTTTAGACCATCGGTAAACACATTTTTACATTAATTTTGGTTAATAATTTTTACTATTTCCAAAATTTATCTTGGAAAAATATAACTTTCACGATATAATAAAATAACATTTAGGATTATTAAAAATAATGAATCCATTTTTTTAAATTATATTCATATAAGTGGAAAATTTAAAATACAAATCAATCCCATAGAAGCGATCAAAAAGATGTTCTCCAAATATAAAATCATCATAATCAACAAAACATTCATATTAAAATTAAATATAAACATGATTCCAATGACCATAATTGGATTAATAGATATATAATTTAAATAAAATCCCTTTTTAAATACATATTATGAAAAAAAATTATATTTTAAAATTATTTATAATAAATAACATTTATTAATAAAAACTAGTGTTTTTTACATTTCATCAAAATATTGATCCTTTTAGAAAATTATCAACTATTCCATGATGGATAATGTTTTCATGGTAATTTTAAGAATGAATATTTTTTTTCAAATAAATTTTTAAAAAGTGGACATTTTTAATTATTATAATAATTCTGAATATGAAATAAAAGTACTTTTTCGAAAAAAAATTAGCATATAATATGATTTATTGTTTCTTATTGTCAATAAAACAAATATGATTAATGTTAAATTATATATTGAATATAATATTTATAAATTTCATTTATACAATTCACCAAATTATTTATTAATGTCCTTAGAAGAAACATGTCTATTTATTGAAAAATTATTTTTAATAAATATTTTCGGTAATATTAAATATTATTTATTTTCATTTATAATTAGATGTTAAAAAAAGAATAAATTATTTATACATTTTAAGGCCATATATTTCCATAATTTAAAAAAATATATTCATACCCAACATTCTAATGTCTAGGCAATAAATATAATATTAAATAATTATATTGTAATATTACTTCACGTTTCAAATAAAATCAGTTCCACAAATAATGCAAGATGATCTAAGAATTACAGATAATTACATATATAAACATATTATTTCATGTTTCAAAATAAAATCTTGGTTAGGCGTGCGATGGATAATATTCAAAATATTAAATATTTTCAAAAATAATATTTCATAAAATATTGTGGTGTTATAAAAGACCCAATAATTTAATGGAATTAATAATCCAGTTATAGGTTAGAAATTTATCATGTCCCATGAAAAGATATGTATAACCTTTTTATTTGATGTAATTGATATTGTTATACATGTATTCTATTTTCTAAATGGATATACTTTTTTATATTGGTCATTTTTTTAGAATACTAGGGTTGATAAATAAATAGAACGCATATAATATAGAAATTTAGATTTAACATTATTTGAAAAAATATTTCTTCATAGTGAAATTAATGAAAATAAAGAGAAAAATATCCAGCTTAACAAAAAAGAATAAATAAAATATTTTGGAGTGCAAGGAAATATTTAAAATACAATCAATTTATACAATGGATTATATACATAATAATAAATTATTGATCAAAAATTTCATTTAGGGGATTAATCCAAGTCTTGAAATGGAACAAGTTTCTCAAAAATATTACAATATTATGAAAGAGTTTTATGAAATATCAAATTTGTGAATGAGTTTTCTAGATTAAAAATATTTTAGTGGAATCATGTAAAGAAGGGGTCGGATGAAGACCAAGAAAAATTGAATGTGTGGAAAATAATTATAAAATGGAGAAATATCCATCAGATGAAAATTATTGAAACAAATATCCGGGAAAACAATTTAAGAGAAAGTTTGATTTTTACATATTTGGAAATAAGATTTGTCTATATAAAGATTATAAGTGATATAACAATACCAATAATCTCAAGTTATTTTATTATAAATAATGGGGAATTATTCAATTTAATGTAATAATATTCAATGGAACATTCCACAATATATGGTAAGGGGAAATCTAGGATTCAGTAATAATTATAAGATGTGTTAAAGTCCTTATAGATTCTTCTTGCAAGTACTTTAATCATATCATCAAAAAAAGATTATTATTTACTTGATTCATTATCCTCTTACTGTTTTATATATTCCATATTTTTCAATAAAATTTTAAATATTTATAGTGCTTAAATATGGGAGTTTAATACCAAAGAAATTGAATATATCATTGAATGAAAATATTATTACCATAGTTCCCATTTCAAAATAAGATGGTTTCATATTTTTTTAATTATTATCATAGTTTTGTGTTGATATTGATATAATCATTTTTATGGAATTGATTTTAAAATATAATAAATATATTTTTTTTAATGAGAATGAAATTATTATTCATGATAAAGAAGTGGAATTATTTATCATTAGAGGGGAGACATCATCATCTAATTTATGTCTAGAACCCCCACAAAGATGTCTACAAAATGAAATTGAAGGGGGGAAAGAAAGGACATATCATATGGATTGGAAAAATACTTAAAATAAGTATGTACCTATTGTACAAGAATAAATATATATATATATATATCATGAGGAATTACATGGAATTACCCTAGACCATGATGTTTAACATTCAAGTGACTTAAGCCCTAACCTAAGTCTTATATTGTCATGAACCAACCATATAAACATTTAACCTGGTCCCCAGCCTTGTAGGTGCCATGGCCCGAGGGGCTTTCATGATCCCCACAGGATAGGAACTACAACCCTAGTATCCATAACATGCATTTGAAATGATTATATAAAATTTCATACATATAAATAAAAATAAATTTTAAATATAAAAAAACTGAAATTACACAACCAAACAAGACATTAACAATTTTCAAAAATTTTTATTACTCTTTAAACAAAAAAACCCAAATGGACTACACCAAAGAAGAAAACTACTCCAACCCAAACTGTTATGACCCATGAGATACCATATCCTCAATCCTCCACCACATAACCCATAGGATAATTCCACTAACAACCTACAGCATAATCACTGAACATCTAGACTTGACCTGGAATAAACATATACAAATATATACATACACCCAAGGGTGTATGTAGGGGGTGAGAGAAAGCCCAGTAGGATGCCACCCAAGAAAGTGGATCCATGCTATAACATTAAAAATTTAATATATCATGCTCATCCAAATTAAAGATTTTATAAAAAAAACTATGAAAAATAGTTATTTGTTAAATAGTAAAAAAGGAACACATTGAAGGAAAACCATTTCACAAACCCAAGCTTTAATGAGAAATTAATTTTATAGATAACACACACAAGAATGTGGTTCTTTGCATACTGATAGATTACACGACATTATATAATACATATCTCCATGGGAAAACCCCCTAGGGTTGATCTCACTTTATTGGGATCTTAGAACCTCATACCTCCGCGAATGATGGTATAGTAACCACATCCATCAGTGTCCTCATACATGAGCCACTATAGATAAGAAGTGTCCAAAATTCTAGTGGCGATCAATCATCATCATTGTTTAGTTAGTGTTGTAATCATTAATCCCGTTATGTGAAACTAGGACAAGTCACTTCTAAATCTCTAGATAATTACATCACGTCTACCCACCTTGATGCCTCAGATTTCATTTTTACTCAATTTCATGTTCATATATCACACGTACAACAACTTTTACATACCCATTACAAACATTATAAATATATGAGAAAATTCCCATTTTCTATAAACCGAGACACATCCCATTTTACACACACACCAAAACCATTTTCAAGTTCCTTTTCCACCACTTGAACATTTTATAAAACCCTATTGAAATTATCTCATGAAATTCACATGACCAGTTTTACAATATTCTTGGGCCAAGTACCTTTCAAATCACCATACACAAACCCATTTCCACTCAAGACATTCATAGCTTCAATTGAAGAATTTATAACTCATATTATAAAATTCATGCAATCCAATCATTCCAAATTGTTATATTTTCATTTTGAAAACATAGACCCTAACACATTCTCACCCCAAGTACCTTTAAAAAAATTATTATCACTATAAAAAGAACCCATAATACATTTCCATTAAATCCCAAAGTAAATCCAACACATAAAACCTATCCATTTCCCTTCAAAAAATTCAGTCACACATCATAATCATGTCAACACAATTGAAAATACCTTTCAAATCAAACTATTAAACCATATGAGATATTTATAAATTCAAATAAGAAAATTAAAGTCATATAATAATGTTGGTCCATGGAACCACCTACCTCTCATTAAGAACCTTCCAAAAAAGGGGTGAAATCACATCCAAACCTCATTAACACTGTGAGGAGGAAATAAGAAACCATAACTAGGATAATCAAACCCAAAATTGAAAAAAATTTAGAAATAAATAACCTAGGTGTGACAATTCTCCCCACCATTACACTTTCCACCCCCAAAAATCCATCCCATAGTTGATTATAAAGAGGCAAATGATACACATTTTCAACACAAGTATATCCCAAATTATTTTGAATGACAATATGAAAAAATGAAACAAGATGGAAAAAAGGATTACTTGTAAAACCGAGGAGACAAAAATAAACTTCGAACTAAGTGTCACCCACCCCAAAAAAAAGACACCCCTAGTTGATTGATCAATGTAAAGAAAACCTTAACCACACTCAATCAAACACCTTGAGTGAAAACACTCTATACCTAAATAAGGATAAATTATTATTCTCTCCTGAAATGGGTAAACAAAATAAAACCAAATCCCAAATCAAAACACCTTAAACTATATGGAAGGATGATTAAGAAATTTACCTGAAACAAACAATGAATTAAAATAGGGTTACCAACACCATTAATCAATAGAACTATTGGGAGGAACCCAACCACAAAATTTACTCAAAATGGAATATGGGGGTCAGATAGATCTGAAAGAGACTACCTACCACCAGGACATCACCATGAACAATGCTGGATTACTAAAATTGGGTGTCCCGAATAAACACCCCACCAAATGAAATAACCTAACATCTAAGATGAAACCTGGACTCCAACATGAAGAGGACTAAATGTACTCCCCACCATAATGAATATACTAACACCAAAATACATGATAAGTAACCTAGTCAGACCCATGGTGGGTCTCCCCACCATAATAACTATATAGGGTTGGCCCTATATAAACAACCACATAGAGGCACACACCAACAAGGGCATGAGAACTATGGTCCAAGTAGACAAAACTACCCACCTCTTTACAACCTAGGAGGGACTCTCCCGACTGCACAGATCACAACATTGAGGAATAGATTCTCCATGTCCCTTTTCACCATGTGGGACCACATGAAATGAAATATTTAAAAAAGGAAATTTGAAAAACCTCCATTTTTAACACCAATGAAAGAAATTAGATAGTGATCCATTATACTCCAAGGGCTCCAAAATATGTGACATCATCACTCTAAGACCTATGGCTAGAGATTTGGTGGTTTAAGCATCTCATGCCACATAGTCATGTGATAGAACCCTCGAAAAAAATTCTTTTTCTGGTGCAATAAGCAACTATACTTATACCAAGACAATACCATTAGACACAACACAACCCGACATACACATATATCCTCATGACACATTCACCAAATAAGGTCTTTGATGGTGTACATGCATCACCCCTTGTTAATATGAATGAGAGTCATCAAGAGGAAGAACACATTGTATACACGTTAATCTAAGACATAGGAATTTTTGACTTCCTGAAAGGAAACACACTTATGTCAAAACAAGGGTTCTCGGGAAAATTTTCAAAACATCCACCCTTATAGATGAGTGAGAACATGCCACAATAAGGCATCACGGATCAAGACCATTGTGATTGATAGAAACATTAAATGTGTATAAACCTTAAACTAAGTCCCAAATAGCACACAATTCCTCCAAATGATCATATAAGCCTCCTATGACCGCACTTTCTACCCTGACATTCCAACATTAATCCCTTCTTAGACGAGACCAACGAATTACACAAAGGCTCATAAAAATAGTATCCAACATTTCCAACATTGGACTACTCACCATTCCTCAGTGGAGTTCCCCTCACCATTTCCATGAAAGATCTTCAGACATAAATACTTAATGAAACCGGAACATCCTTCAGCACCTATCATATCTACTATACCTATAGAGGAAATTATAAATAGATACAAAAATAAAGATGACTTGTCTTCTAAAATTCAAGGAGAGAGTCCTTACATTGATCAATGGGAGGGCCCACTAATGGAGAATCAAATATGATCATACCTCAATAGTGTATTATCTTCTTTATGGGGGTGTACACTAGCCAAGGTAGAAACCGAAGGAAACAATCAAACTAATACATTATCCAAGACGTTCCACAAAATATAAATAAACTGACAAGGGGAACTGCCACAAAGGCTTACTTAAAAAATTCTTGAGCAAAGACCACCCACAAATGCTTCAACCCAACTTAACTGTAGAATTCAAACCTTAAAATTTTTAAAAAGGGGGGTTATCAAACCCCAAATCTCCCCATGGAAACATTCCCAAAATACGAAAAGACAAACCACACATTTTTCTTCAAAAACACATTCGAAAATAAAATAGGATTGGTGACTTTCACATTAAACAATGGTATCCCGTGGAGCCACTAACATGAATTTTATTGTGCCAAAACGAGAACCCATTCATTTCCCAATCATATGCTATGTATGTGACCACTCATGGTGATATCAAAGGTTAAATAAAAACACTAACACTTTCAAAAAAACAATCAACTCACATTTTTATTTTTAGAATTCCCCAAGTCTTCTTTTCATAATATACTAGCCAAAAAAATCAATACTCATTCTGAGATTCACAGAACATTTTCTGAAAAACAGTAACCATTATAACTCAAATTCATTTTCAACCATTACTCATCATCTTCAAAGAATTTCATTTCACTCAAAAACACTCTTGGTTTCACAAAAAACCCTATTTCATCAATACCCACTCATTTGAAACACATTTATCCTCATTCAAAACAAGCATCCTAAAATTCATCAAACTCTTAAAAATCACACTAGCTACCAAATTAATGACTGCATCCAAACTTCAAACATAATCTAAAAAATTTCATCCCATTAAAAATACATTCCAACAATTTAAGACATCCAATTTAAAATAGATTTTCCAAAACTCATTCAAACATAATTTATGCTTTCCAACAAAACTGATTTAAATAAATCACACATTAATGTTATGAAAATAAAATCATGATAAACTAAAAACCATACACTCAAAACAATTTTCATTCAATAAAATCTTGTTTTGTAATTTTTTTTTAAAAAAATAAAAATGTTTTTCCAAAACACAATGAGACACAAGACCATATGATATGAAATTTGTGTCGGTGGGTGGCTTGGGAATATTGTTGGTGGCCATACTCTAATCATTTCCCCTTCATAGAGAGTGTTCTAGGGAAATGTCTAGACCTTCACATGGATTTCTAGGCCCTTTGAGATCACTAGAAACATTGAACGAACTCTATTTTCATTCCCACATACATTGAAGAAACACAAAAACCAAATGACTCAGATGAGACCTAACTTCTCCTAGTTTCCTGAGTCCCATAAAAAGGTGTAGTGGCCATGTACCCTACTTTTAACCAGAACGTCATGTCTTGACAATACTAGCACCTATATACTCCGACTCTTCCCCTACTAACATGACCCAATGGAGGCAACCTTCTCTAATACCAATTTTTTCATGAACAAAGCCAGGTCACCATCTGACCTGGCACCCATCCTGGTCTATATCATGGCCCGAGGGGAATTACCAATCTCTATAGGCTTTCAAGTAGTGCTAGGGTAACCATAACATGCTTTGGGAATGATTTTAACAAATTTCATACATATAAGAAACAAATTTTTTTAAATATTCTAGAACTAAAATTACACAACCAAACAAGCCCATTACAATTTTCATAAATAAGTTTTACACTTTTAAAAAATCCCAAAAGGGCAATAGTAAATAAATCTATCACTCCAACACAAACCTTCATTCCACATTAGGGGACTTATCTCCATCCACAGCCACCAAACCCAAAATATAATTCCACCAAAAAACCGCAACATGATGACCAAACCTTATTCCTTCACCTGGAATAAAAATACAACAAGATCTAAAAACACCCATGGGTGTTTGTAGGATGTGAGAAAAATCCCAGTAGGATGCCACCCAGGAAATAGATTCCATGTTATAACATTAAAAAAATAATCTAACGTACTCATCCAAATTCATTATTTTAGAAACACTTCATTAAAAAATATATATCATGTAAATCATAAAAAAGCTACACTTTAAAGTAAATCCATTTTATAAATATTAGATTTAAGGAGAAATGTATTTTATAGATAGAATATACACTCAAGTGGACCTCCTCATCCAGATAGATGGAACCACATCATATATAGAACATCGCTAGGGGTAAATCCTATATGGTTGATCTAACTTTACTGGGACACTAGAACCTAATACCGTGGTGATAAGTGGTATAATAATCACAACTCTGTGCATCCTCATGAATGAGACACTAGATAGGATAAGCATCTAGAATTATAGTGGTGACCAATCATCACCACATTTTAGTTAGTGTATTATGAATCAGTCCATAAAAGTGAAATCGATATAATACACTTTTGAATCACTAGAAGAGTAGTTCTAGTCCTCCCACTTAGATACCCAGGATTTCATTTTACTCAATTTCATGTTCACATGTCACACATACCATCCCTTTCATATAAACATGAAAAAATTATAAATATACTTGGAAATTACTTTTTTTATAAACTAAAACACATCCCATTTTACATGAAAAAGAAAACCATTTTAAAATAACATTTCCACCACATGAAAATTTCATCAATCCCCTTTGAAATTATTCCAAGAATGTTACATGATCTATCTAAACATTTTCATGGTCCAATCATCATTAAAATCCATGGACACAAACCCATTTAGACTCAAACCATGCTTCCCATCATTTGAAAAATTTATAACTCATATCTCAAATTGCACAAAAATCCAAACATTCCAATGTATTACATTTTATTTATTAAAACATACATCATAACACATTCTCAAGCCTTATTCCTTTGAAAAAATGATACGTACCTGAAAAATATCCCATAAAACATTCCCCTGGAATCCCACACAAAATCACCTACATAAAACCTAGCCATTTCACTTTATAAAATTTATTCTCACTGCATAAGGATTTCAAACCACATAAAAATTACTTTCTCACCATAAAATTAAACCATGGAACTTGTTTATAAATTTAAATAGGATTATCACATTTTGCTAATAGTTTTGGGGCATAAAACCACCTACCTCTAAGGATGAACCTTGCAAAAATGGTGTGAAATCACATCTTCTCCTCATTCGCACCACGAGGAGGAAAGAAGGACCCTTAACTAAGAGAATAAATCCTAAAACCCAAAATTAAAACCCTATATCAAACACCATACTTGCTGGAAAACTGAAACCCCCAAAAGTGAAGACTGGAAACCCTAAAAGAATAGGATAACAAGATAGAAGGGGACTTACATGAGAGATGTTGCAGGGTATTCGCCAAAATCCTCAAGAATAAAATATAATGTATGGGAGGATATGGATGGAAGAATTACTATGGATGGGGAGTCATTGTGGGATGAGAAAGGGGGACAAGGTGTTAAAATCGGGGAAAGAGTAAAAGAGGGAATGAATTTTTAATGTGGTGGAATGACCACATGTTTTTTCATCCCATATTTCCAAATTGTGGGGAGATTGTGTGACTACCTCTACCTAAGGAGACCTAGCCACATTCTAACAAGGTCCAAGTCACACAACTATGTAATGACCATATGGATGGTTTTGTCTCCTATCACAGGATTTTTTGGGTTGGGAGCACAGTTACTTTTAACCATCCATCTACCATGCACCTAGCCTATCCAACCCAAAAACATACATTTTTTCAATAATTTTAAAGGAAACTATAGTGGGAAATCTATACCAAGGATAAAATTGAACAATACTCAAAAACTCTAGACCAGTATCATGTGATTCCTAAGATAGTACTAGAGGGCCAAACCTAAACCAGAACAAAATAGAATTCAAAAACGCAGTTGTGACACAAATCAAGGAATAAAAATAGATTTATTATTGTGGAATTATTAGAGTTGTATAAAATATAAAAGGAATTTTTTGATATGGTATATTTATGAAGAGTTTTCGTGCGTGCTCTCAAAAATATTTCTAACTAAGTGCAGCATAGGGGCTGAACTAGGTTGTTCTCTTGTGGAGCTTTTGGGGATAATAAATCACTACTTATAATTCACATTTTTTAATATTTTCATTACTTATAAGAAAATACTAATTGAAATTGTGATTTAATATATTATAATGAATGATAAAGGAGAGTAAACATGCAATTCATAATGCATAAAGAATGACTGCAGACAAAATGATGTTAGACAGAAAGAAGATCTTCCGAGGAGATTATCCAGAATGAACCTTCATCGCCTCTTTGTTGGCCTGAAATCTAATTAATGATCATGCTCCATCATATGAATGAATATCCTCTTTTACATATGTGTTTGGATATACGATGCACTCAGCAATCACCGAGAGATAGCACATTCAAGCTCATCTCCATTTTTTTAATTTTTTTGAAGGAGAAATAGATGAAACAAATAAAGCACAATGAAAGGTCAACACATGCCCAATTCTCTTATTATACACTACCAAAAGTATTGATACACAACTCGTACCACCCATAAATGATACACATCCCAATGAACGCAAAGTAAAGGCCCTTCCCCAACACAAAAAAATGAAATAATGATTAAAAATACTACAAGTGTGGGTAGGTAAAGAAAAAGTGGCTTGTAATGTGGATTAAACCTATATGTAAATTCATGAATCTTAGGGCTTATGATAGATAAATGTAAAGGTGGGTCTTTAGATAAAATGTGGCTAGCCACAGAGATGACTCAATCAATTAAAATACAATCCATTAAATCCAAAGCATCGAAAGATAATATTCATAAATTATGGTTCTCACTGAAAATTCAGGTTTCCCTCAAGAATGTGTGGGTATTAGGAAGAATATGTATATGTGGTTTAGAATACCTCATCAGATTGGAAAAAAATTTGGATTCAGTGTTTCATGGTCAGGGATTTCAAAAATCAGTCAAACTCATAAAAACGATTCATAATCAAATCCATGAAAAATGTTTTCACATCAACAATCATTTAAATTACATTATTTAAAAAATAATTTCAACTCTTTCAAAATCAATTGATGTGTGAAAAATGATAAGAATATTCATTAATTCACAAAAATCTAAAAAATATGATAAATAAAAAATGAAAATCACCCAAGAAGAACTAAGCAGGTTGACACTCTCCCACACTTAAATTTTACTACACCTCATTTCAACTCAAAATAATATAAATATGAAGGTATAAATTCCAAGGGAAGGAAAGATACAACCTGGAATTATTTTAGAATTGGATGCCTTGAGTTAAGCTCCTAGAAGCTAAAACTTTAATATTACAAGAAAGAAATAAAAATACATAAGAAAAATATATAAAAAGAATGATAAAGGTATATGAAAAGAGATAATTCTTGGTTTCAACCCCCAAGCAGGTGCTAGGTTTGTACAGCCCTAGTCAGGAAGTTTTAGTAGATTATCCTCAATCAGAAGGTGGGTGTGGTTTCTTTGAGATGAACCACCAAATATTAGTTTTCTCGATGTCCATGATTAAACATTAAAATTAGAGAGTCCCAAAGTATATAAGAAAGTTATCAACCCCCAATAATGAATAAAGATGAAATTTGAGGCTTGAAGTGGGAGGGAATAGAATATATATGTGATCCCTTTTAACTTCTGTGGTGTCCTCCTCCATATGGTATGAAATTTTTTGTTGAGGAGGTAGTCGCACAACCATCTTCTCTAGCTCTTCTTCTCCAGTCACAACCACTTAATTGGTATCTTATTTAATATCCACAATCTTCTCAATTTGTGATGTATAATAAATTTCAATGGAATAGATGTCAGGAAACGTTTTAGCTTGAAAAAGATTAAAACATAAAGAATTAATAAAGAAATCTTCCCATTCAGGTAATTCATCTTGGAAATAGTTCTCTTCAGGCATGAACATTGGAAACTCAATCTCACCAGATGTGTATTTTTCCTTATCATCCAAAGCAAGAGAGAGGTAGAAAGGGTTTGATGTTTTAGTATCATGTATGGGAAGATAATGTTTAAATTTATCTTCAACAATGGTATTCCAAGATTCTTCCAAAAAATATTGATCTCCCAAATGTGCATCAGTTGAATTGTGTACTTCTAGGACCTCCTCAAGCAATGGTTGAGTGCGAGATGATATTATTAATTCATTTATTAGATCATTCCCACCCACCTCAGGTTCTTCAACATAAAAAGTGATTGGTGAAATAACTTTTACCACTCTTTCTGGTTCAGGTTCTGGTTCAGGTTCTAGTTGCTCTTAGGATATGCGTACATATTCAGCAATCCATTATATTTGGATCTCCAGTTTTTTAACATTATCACTTATCCTATGAAATTGAGCATCAAGTTCATTGCAAACATTTTCTGGAACCTGATATTGTTAAGTCCATGAATAATAATTTGAGTTGAAAGACATCATGAATAATGAAGATTTTTTTTAGTTTTTGAAAATTATGATTTTTTGTTTTTTTAATGGATGAGAAATTATTTACACAATGTGAATAAAAATAATTATTTAAACCCACTTCTCTCCCCAAAAATGGCCCCAATTTTATGAAGCATTGTCATGTGCGCTCTAAAAAATGTTTCTAACTAAGTGCAGCATAGGGTATGTCGTAGGCCGTTCTCTTGAGGATGTTTTTTGGTTAAAAAATCACTACTTATAATTAAATTTTTTTATATTTTTATTATTTATAAAACAAAACTAAATGAAATTGTGATTTAAGATATGATAATTTAATATAAAGTAATGTAAACATGCAATGCATAATGCAGACAGAATGGATGCAGCCAAAATGACTTTAGACATAAAGGAGATCTTCCCAAGGGATTATCCAGAATGAACCTTCATCACAAAATTGTTAGATTCATATCTACTTAATGATCATTATCCATAGTATGCATGAACATTCCTTTTAACTATGGGTGTGGATCTATGATGCACTCAATGATCGCCGAGAGACTGCACATTCACCTCCTTGATCGAGGGAGAATATTGTAGAAGAGAAAGCTAAGCCCCGGGTGGCAAGTGGAGACACAGAGGTTTCATTCCCACTAAGACCTCCCTCATCCTAACTCTAAGAAAATAAGAAACAAAAAAATGTATAATGACATGGGATCAATACCTAACTGATCCTCTGGGAAGTTCCTCAGGTTCGTTACTAATGATCACGAGTATAAGAGATCAAAGTGGAGAAGGGTGGGGTGAGTAACAAAAGATAAAAGAAATGAGATTGGGATGTAGAAGAGAAAAAAAATATTAAAAATTCATAACACTATTACAATGTAAAGAAGCTAAAAAACAAGGGAAATGGCCACACAGAAGTTCCAATGCTTTGAGAAGTGGTGAGGATACATATTTTTAGGGAGATGAGGTGAAAATTCAAACTCAAAACATTTAATCCAAACAATTCCATGTACATGTTCCACTAAATGAATGAATTTTTAATAGGTGTCATCATAAATTCTATTCTATAATGTCTCCTCCGTTTTTCCTCAAACTTTCAGCTTTATTTCACATTGGATGTAGACATTATGGCCGATTTCATCCGATCTTTTTAATCTATCCTTTTGACTTGTCAAATTCATGTTCATCAACTTCCATGGACATTTTGAACCTTCAGCCTATCGGTTCACACATTTGTTCCTTAATAAAAGTTTCCCCCACTTTCATTCTTGTTCCTCCATAAAATATGAGACATTTTAGATGCGTTCTTCAGATGTTATGAATTAATTTCTTAGTGCAATAGTTTCGACCTAGTGAGACGATTCACCTTCCACATTTTTGGAGCCTTCGCATTATGCCTTAATGAAGGTATTTTGACGTGGAATTCATTATCGACACTAAATTTTAAATCCTCTTTCCTTTCCATCTGGAATCAATGCATTTGGAGTTGTGTGGGCCGAGTTATGGTTTAGTTACGCCTGTGGGTGCTATTCTGTCCGCCAAGAAAACTCTTCATCTCCATTGACTTTTTACGGCCTCTAGGAGATCGATTCAGCCCCTGGTCCAGAAGACAAAAATGAAGGAAATTAAATACATGTTCTAAAAAAAGTTTAATAATAAATTATGGACATATATTTTATGATAAATTACAAAAATACCCCTATGATAAAAAACTGTCAAAATATCAGATTTAACATCTTTTTGCATTTAAGCTCAAATTACCACTATAACATAAATATGTGACAATTACCCATACAATAACACTATGTTGGGATTATAAAAAATGAATTAAAGTATTAAATATAAGAAAATTTGAGATTCATCATATATAAACTCTCCAGTGTTTCACAATAAGGTCTGTATGTTATTTTTGTTAATAAGAACAATGTACCCTTGAGGATGTGCATTTATTATTTGGAATTCGATTCCTTGATGATAATGGTTATGTGTCATCTTCATCACATTTATAACTTATTCAAACAACTTCTTGAAACTCAATTTTTTTTCAATAATTGACCTTGTTTTTGGTTACCATCATTACAATTAAATAAGGAAAATATTCCGAATTTAACATTTTGAATTTGGTATAAAAATTATGCGTTTATAGTTATTCCACCTGGATTGAATAACGTAGTAACTATTTTTACTCTCTAATGATCAGCATATTCATTTAATATCTTGTAATTTTATTGTATTTAGAGATGATATATCATTATATTCCCAAATCTATTAAGACCATGATAATCACTTGTGGATAATTCTTGAGACTCATGGAAAGAAAGAGTTAAATTGAAAATGTTGAATGTTTGAATCATGGATTCATATATATTCATTTCTTGGACATATTTTTTTCAATAATAGAATATAAATTGATCGTATGAGATGTTAATTGAACTAATTAAATAAATGATTTCTAAAAATATCAAAATTTACAAATTAATTTATTAAATAACAAAACTGTTAACATAAAATATTCACTAATATAAGTTTCTATCTCAATCATTGTTTTTTAAAATAAAAATAAATATTTATAATTGTTACTTATTTTCATATATACTTATAATGGAATTATATTTTTTGGAAACGATGATACTTCTATGAATGAAATTAATTGAACAAATGAAAGGAGCATTAAAAATTATATATAATTTAATGTGTGGTATGTTATAATACACGAGGGATCATATTCTTACGATTCAAGTAATTTCATAGATCAACCTATAAATGTATGGAGAGATGTTAATTTATTAGATGATTAACTATTATAATACTCACACAACCTTGCATCCAATTCTTAAAGCCTTGTCTCACCACCACTGCCTTAGCCTCCAACTACTTTACCACTCATCCACTACCTCAGTATCCCACTACCATTATCATCCAACTAGTTTCTGTGTATAAATATTTTAAATATCTAATTTCAATTTAAATGTTTTTACATTATAATTGGGGTTTTAATAAAAAAAATTCTATTTCATTATTAATTAGTGTATATTCTAATATTGTGGTGTTGTAATGTTATATTTTAATAGGGACTTTTAGTAATTTATCGATGGATAATATTATAAGAAATAATAATCTGAATTATAATAATGGTTAGGTAAGGAAATGGATGCAGAAATTGTTTCCTAATTTTATTTTAGTTTTGTGATATTTAAAATTAGTAAATTTCATATTTTATGTTTTATGTTTCACTATTCACATCATGTGTTATTATAAATTATATTCTCACTACTATATATATTTATATACAATTTTAATTCATGTATTTATTTTGGATTTCTTGGATAACATCAATTTTTAATAATTCTCTTATTTTGGATAATTTTATGTCTTCTATATGTTTATTTTTTTACATAATTAATATATTAGAATTTTTAATTTGTTTTTTTCAATTATTTCATATAAAAAATATTTTACTTTGAATCTACTAATTGTCTATAAATTCTTTTATAGTGTTTTAGACTATTTTTATAAAAAAATTTATTTATTTATTTTTAGTTTATATCCATTTTTTATTGACATTTAATATGTACAAGAATGAAATTTAATATGTTATGAATATTTTATTATTCAGTTATAAAAAATATAAAACTATTATATTATAAAAATAAATTGACTTGCTAATATATTTGAAATTTATATTAAAACCAATATTTAGTTATATTGTTTTATATATTTAATAGAATTTTTATTTTATATTTTTTGTTTTGTGAATCTGTTATGAATTATATACATTAACAAAAACATAGTGTATGTTGTTTTAGGTATATTTATTTTTCAAAAATATATAGTTGATTGTTTTATGAAATTGGTTTTCTATTCCAAATATAAGTATGTATTGTCAAACAATTTTTTTATTTTCATTATCTTCCATAGAAATTGTCTTATGTGAACTTCATATTTACCTATATATCAAAATCCTTGGTGCCTCTGTCTGGTTCAGGTAGGTCCAAATTGGATCAAATATCGAAAATATCATTATGTCATCTAATTCTTTCTTAACTATTCATTAAACTTTTATGTTGACACTCATTTTTGTCTCCAGATTTAATTAATGTTTATTCATTATATTAAACCTGAAATGGATCATGTTATCTTACATACTATGATTTCTATAATAATGAATAATGTTTCTATCTTGTGAGACATTCTTCTTCCAATTAATTTAAATTTGGTTATATTTTTTATTACAATAATTTTATCCATTTTTTATATATTTTAAATTTTTAACTATGTTATTATAATCCTACACCTGTTGTTGTAAATATAGATAATTAGTTATATTTTATGTTTCTTGGACATTTATTTCATTATGGTTCTAGTAATAATAATTTTCCCATTAATATAAAGATGATGTTATTTCAGATTAAATAATTTCAATATATTGAAATTAATTTCTCAATCAAATTCTTTTATTCTTATTTGGGTTCTAAATAATTTTTTTATATATTTGAATAACTGATGTTTTTTCTTTTTCAGACTTTGAAGATGAATATTGGTTTATGGGATTATCTATTATAAAGCTCATAAACCCTAAAAAATGAAAAATGATTCTAAAATACTGGATTTGGATGTAGATTCCTATGATCATGAAGATAGTCATGCGTATTATTCAATGGTTCTTTTCATGGATGATCATTGATTCATCATGTTTTAGACAAATGGTAAATAAAATTTTTCTTGAATATATTTTTTATTTTTTTAATACATAAAGTCTAGCCTTTATGAGTGTTTCTTTAACAATGATAAAATGAATACATCATAAAAAGGTTTATATATTATTAAAAATCATATATTAATGTATACATATATAAATGTAATATATTTTAATTAATATAATTTATTTAATATTTAATATTTAATTATACATAATATATAGGATATTTAGTGGAAATGGTTTATAAAATAATTAAATATTTATACCAATTAAAAATTATAATTATTATTATTAGTTAATAGTCATTTAATATTAATTTTAAGGTTATAAAAAATAATAAATTAATGAGAAATATAAAATAAGTGGAAAAATGAATTGAAATACAAAAGGAAATGAATATTAATATGGGCGTTTGTTTGGGATTTACAATATATATATATATATATATCTAATTTTGTGAAAAGATATATCAAATGATATTTAAGGGAAGAACATGTTAGTGTTCTTCTGTGGACTGAGAAGGCTATGAAGGCATCCAAAACTGGGTTTTTTTAGGCACTAAATTTTTTAATTATTTAATTACAATTCAGATTTGTTTCTAAAGGTTTTCTTTCTCATTTTTACATGGATAATAAATTTATTCATTGTTATTATAGTCATATGGATACTAATGTGTTAAAATATTTCACATTATACTATTTATTGATTTTTGTAATTAAATATATACATATTTTCATATAATTTTATATGATAAAATAATTATTGAATAAATATTTAAATATATTTATATAATAATTAATTTTTAAATATAAAAAAATATGGAAAAAATTTCTATTTATAATTTTATGTAAAATGAATAATTATGAATTTTATTAAATTTATAGAAATTACTGATTATATATATACTTTTATAAGTGTTTGAATAATTTTATATGTAAAATTTTTCTCATTAATAGAAATTATTTATTTTTTTGTTTGTTCATATATATGTAAATAAATGAAAAATCATAAAGGGTACCACCCATAAATATTGTATATATACATATTTATATATTCCTAAATATTATATAATATATATATGTATATGTATATAAATACACTATATAATTATTTTTTTATTTATTTTATAATTATTTATAATTATATATTTATAATTATAAATACATTTATATATTATGAAATATAGTGATATGAAGTTTATAAATAAATATATTAATATATATATTTCTATCTCTATAGAATTAATATATATGTGTGTGTGTGTGTGTGTGTTTGTTGGTTTTTGTATGAATGCATGAGTGAAATATAAATGTAAATGTAAAAATAAGTGTGGGAGTATAAATATTGTATATATTTTTATGTGTGAGTAAATATGTGTGTGTATGCATGTGTTTTTTTGCATCAATATTGTGTAAATACATTGTATAAATATTTTTCATTAATATATAAATATTATTAAATATATAATATACATGTATATAAATGTACATAACATAAATTTATTTAAATTTACCATATAAATATACTGTTGGAAAACATTTAGAATATATATTTTTAAATAAGTTCAAATAAATTTCTATGTAAATATATTTAAAAATATTTTAAAAATGTATTTCAAAATTGTAATATCAATTTTTAAAATTTAATGAGTATAATTATAACTAAAAAATAATTAAGAATATATATATCGTAAAATATAAAATAAATCTAGATGGTGAAGTAGTAATTGCATTAGGCATTGAAGGCATGGGTGTCAGGATTTAACCTATGTGCATGTGAGTGGGGAGAATATAGTGGGTATAAGTCTGGATAAGGGATGTTGGGATCATTAGTTGCCGGTTGATAATGATTGGTGGTGGGGCATGAGGGGGATATAACACTGGTAAAGGTATTGTGGGAAGGAAGATACAAGGGGATTTTAAAGTCTATAAATAATTTTAAAATATTTTTCTTACTTTTATAAATTTTTCTATGGAACTGATAATGGTCATACAATGTTATGGTCTCTTAGCCTCTTAGCACTATCTAGCCTGAAAAAACATCCCCTTTTATGCACTAAAAAAAGAAAAATCTATTATCTAGGTCAAATATAGGCAATTTCATCCATGTACCTAATTCTTACAATAATTGTTCGGTAATCCATTGTGAGTGATAAATACCCTTGGTGATCTCATAATGTAGTCTGGTAATATGAACGTTCATGGTGAAGTAATCCCAACACACTCTAGGTAGTAATCCAAGCTAAACACATTAATATTATTATACAATTTTTCTAGTTTACTTATTTTTATGGGTAGTTATTCTACTATTATTAGTCAAACTAATTTATCTTTATGATAAAAAATGTAAGCTAGATAATTTTAATAATCTAACCATGTTGGAATATTTACTTGTTGAGTTATTTCTATTTTTTAATAATTGTTTATTTCCTAATAAAAAATTTTATTTTGTTTTAGCTAATAATTGACTAATATATAAGATATAACGAATTATAATTGAATTATATAAACTAATATTTTATAATTAGAAATTTCATTTCTAAAATAAAATCAAATGTCATGTTTATCCTTTTTATTATTAAGAAGATTAGAAAATTTCAGGTTTAATATCAATTTAGAATAAAAAATTGTTAGTATAATATTTCAATCATTATCATAATTAGTTACTTTGGATATGATTTATATAATGTTGTAATTATATGTATAATATTGGGATTATTAGTAAAAAACATTGTTTATATTTTTTCAATAATTACTAATGAATTTTATTATATTATATTATTTTATTAGAAATAATGATATCTTATTTTAAAAATGTGACTTTCTATACTTGAATAACATTGATATATTTATTATTTATGGGAATTGAGACTAAAAAACATTACTGAAGACCTTAGGTAATTATTAGTGAAAACCTTAAGAAAAAACACTTAATTTTTCTAAAGTGTGGTTTTTACCCATTTATAAACATAATTCATTTTTATATACAAATAATTTTATTCATATATTAGAAAAAATGAACTTATGGGTAATAACCATAGAAAGGGATAGTTGAGTATTAACTCATTCTTCACTCGGTTCATAATAAAGAGGCCTAACTAAAAACTTGGTTTGACACAACCAGGGGTATATTCTTTTATTGATTCACTTTCTATTTATGAACAATTTTTTGGGGTTGCTGGAATTTTAGTTGGGATATCAACTGTATTGATACAATTATATAGAAGTTAATAAGGTAAAGTAAATTATTGAAATATTTTTTAAATATATTAGGTATCATTATCCATTGAGGATTAATAACAATGTATTATTAAATTATAAAATATGTTGGTATATATTTATTAAAATGATTAATTAATTGATATTAAATATATTGTTAGTTATCTTAGAAAACCCAAAATGGACATTACTATTCAAGGATTGTAATATTTTGGATTAAATTAGGATAAAAATTTATATAAAATTCAAAATAATGGTTAATTTCATTATTCTATCCATTATATTTAGATATCAATAATTTATAGAGAGATTATGTAATATAACCTCTCTAATTATTAATGACGAGGATTAAGAACATGTTTTTTCAATAGTTATTGATCTATATAAAGATCAAATTATGGAGTTTTATGTCAATATATGTACTATCATAAATGTTCTATCAGATGTGGATATTAGTCCACAACAATTTCATGATACATTGTCATGTCTCAGGACACAACATCTCGTATGGTGATTTTATTTTTTAGGTATTTTCCCCCACATAATTGAGATTTAATGGTTGAAAATTTTTAGGATGATCAAAAATAGTAACAAGGAGAAGATAATGACAATATTTAATAAGATTAACATGTCAATAGTTATTCAAAATTAATCCATGTGATGTCACACTGATAATCCAATTGTCGTCCACCATTGGAATCATTGTCTATAGAATTTATGATATTCAAACATGAATTTTAATGGTCATTCCTTTCTCCCAATTTAAAACACCTAAGAATTATTTTGGTTGTGAATTAAATGTTTGATAAAGTGTTTTATACATTGATAGAGTGTTTTTTAGTAAGTAATATTTGATTTAATTTATCAAATTGTACCACATTTGAAAAAATTACTATTTTTTCATAGTGAAATAAATGATATCTCATTATATAGTTAAGTGCGACATGTTAAATTCAAATTTTCATATACATATTCAAACCATACTAAATTATAATTTCAACTATTAGTGCATTTCAGGATTTTTTTATTCACACATGTCTGAACCTAAGACTATCAATTGGTCTCAAGACCATAGATACTGAATTCACATAAACAATTATTTTTAATTAATAAAATCATTTCGTGATGTTCATGTGGTTCTAGTGCTGGAGACAATCAAGTAGAATTTTTGAAATTAGATTTATTATTTGATTGAATGTGTTTTATGAAAAAAATGAAATCATGAAATTGTACTCTGAATAGGATGGATCATATTGATTTGGAAGACAACATCTATAGTTTTGTTGTATATTACCAATATAGGAATGAGATGTATTGTCCCATGAAATAGAAATCCCCGATGATATTTTTTTATGTTTCTCAAAAGGTCACAGAAACAGATATTTCCATATATGTATAGAAAAACCATTCAAAAATCAACATGTTTGATCTTGTATTATTTTTGTTAATGTCAAAGTATTCATAAGAAATGATTTTTATGTTTTTAGATATAAAATATTCATCTTGTTTCACTATTTATTCTAAAATAACATTATCATGTGATTAACATAACCTTACTATATATAAATTTATTATTAATGAAATTAAATGATGTTAACTAATAAAATACTTTCAAAAATTATGGCGGGGGGGGGGGGGGGGGTTATATATTTAGATGTCGAAGGATCTTCTATATGAAAAGTACACTCATGTATCTTGTGAGGTGATAATGGGATGAAAAATTTGACATCTCATTGTTTTCAGAGCTCGTCACATTGTAAAATAGGCACCTCCAGAACCCATTGTTCCATTTTATTGACTGGTAGGATTTTATAGGGTTTTCATGAGTGAATTATTGATAACTAATCAATATTATATTTCCTCACTGGCCAAGTTATAGTGGAGAGATACATTGATATTTTCATATTTCATAGAGATAAAGAACATTTATATTAGAGGAAGTACAATACTTGTTGGATATGAATTTATATATAAAGGCTATTATGAGTGAAACTATATGAGACTAGGATACATACATACATATTTTACAATGAATCAAAGACACTTCGCTAACCTGAGTCATCTAGGGTTTTTGAGTATGCTCAGGATGGACTGAAAATGGTTTTCATAGATTCCTGATGGTTATGATGACTTTAAATTGATTCAACACAGATATGAATATATTATATATCTAATCAAAGGCACTTCGTGTTTTGACTACTCTACCACCTTTATAACAAAAAGTTTTTATCATTACATGACTATAATTAAAGGAAAACTACATATATTTCATGTTGAATTTTATTAGCTTGTCTATATATATTTAATTAGTCAATATGTTTAGAATAAAAGTTTCATATTAAAGGATGTTATATTTTACTATTGATGTGAGAATGATATCATTTTTCATGCATTGTTCCAAAATATATTAGCCCACATCCCCATTAACATTTACAGGAATATCCTCAGGGAGACATGTTCTTATATATAAATAATATGATTTTTTGTATTATATTTATTTTATTTTCAAATGATAACCATGTATTATATGTTTTACTATGTGGAGTAATGATAAGTGTTGTTTACACACCTCGAGGCATAGTGTGCATAATTTTTTATTATTTTCTAATGCACTAAAACAAAATGATTTAAGTAAAAAAATATTTTTTTTATAAAAAAATATTTTGGAACAAAATTTTCTATGATATTATTATTATAACATAGTTATTTTTTTCCCTATTTATGGTAACTCATTGATTTTCCATTTCTGATTTCCGAGATCTCATATACTGAGAGTTTTAGGGAGTAAAATATACTATAATATCATGCATTTGTTAAATACCATGATGAAATGGTTCCACTCATTAATTTACACATAATTGTGTGTCACTAGTCACACCGTGTCATGTGATAGTTTGGGTAAATGTAGCACAACCCTGATGACCCCTGCAAGTTTGTTTGATTTCACATTTTTATTCTCAAATGTAGTTTTGGAAGTAATTATTAATGCTATATTTCTTAGTATAATAATTCTTCGACCACGAATTACTAGTATAGTATTTCTCATCACTCATGTCCCATAATATCACTCCAGCTATCGAATCGGCGGAGTATGAATATTAGTATTGGAATCTGAATACAATTTATAGTATGCGTCGTGGGATAGTCCTTTACATGTTGGTATGTTTATTATCATTTTTAGAAATTTTTATTCAAAAAAAATTATTGAATTGAATGTTATTTTTTTACAATCAGAGGGGTTGTAAGAATATATACATATCTGAAATCATCAGAAGGGGAATTTTATTAGTCATGGTTTACATCATCAGGATTTGGTGGCTCTCATATATCCTCTTTATTTTTTATATTAGAGTGTATTTTATGAGAATCATTTGGCATATAATGATCAGGATGCTCCAATAATGGTATCTATGGATGCCGATATGTTTGGTGTGACCAATGGGGATGATACACATCTGCCACTCTTGGATGGAGGACAAAGACAATGATATATCCATGGAAAGTGACCAAGATAGTGTTACAGATTCATAATAGAGGGTCCTATATATATCATCATGCATTATTTTAAGAGGAACATGCATCACTGATAGAGGATCACACATAGAAAGAAGATTATCTTTCATAACATATGATTACATATAAATCTAATATATTTCATTCATCTAAAATACATACTACAAACAAAATCTATCTTTCTCTGAAGGGGTTGGAATTCACTATGATATAATAGTGTATACATTCCACATGTGAAACTCTATACAAATGGGACATATTTAATCTATTAAAATTATCATAAATTTAAGGGATCCTACCTGGGACTCATACTTCCTGGGATAGAGCACATATATGTTTTTTTATTTTCTGTTATGCATTATATTAGAGACTCATCAACTTTGTAGTTTGAGGAGGAACCAACAGCGCAATATATTTCAGTTCTAGAAACACTAGTAAAGAAGTACATGGAGGAAATATTACTAAAACCATATATAAATAATTTATTGGAAAATTAAGTGAATGAATATAAACATTCTCTTGTAATAGCACAAAGAAGTAGTTTTTACATCACACCTACCATTACCATTACGTTCCTACACTATGGTGTGGTACTAAGAGGCACATACAATGATTTATTCCACTATTAAAAAATTTACATATGAAAATATATAATATCTAAAGTCATTGAATGTATTTATAGTTCCTCTATTTCACAATTTCCCCCTACTACATGGTGCACAACATTATAAACATCTCAATCAATGATCATTGACCTAATTCATACATTTTATAAATTGGGATCCATTGATAAGGATGAATTATAAAATAAAATATAATTTAATTTTTATAAAAAATTTAATATATCCTCCAAGTAACATTAAAACAAAAACAAAATGGGTCATATATATTTAAATAATGGATATCTATATAAATATTCAATCATCTCATCCATGATGAGTAAATATTTTGATCATAATGACAAATTATTTTTTAGAAATAACATTTAATAAAATAAAATAAAATAAATATATTCATCCCAATGTATCATATACTACTTGTAGATATTATCAGAAATCCCCAAAATTTCACTCAAATATATATGTAAACCCACATACCTATATATATTTATATAATTATTATTTTAATGTTATTCATCAACATCGCAGATTAAAATTATTTATTATTTGGTAATCATTATATTATATATTTACATCCATATCCACATTACCATTCCCATTTTAGGAAAAATTACTATTTTAATGTTATTATTATTGTAAAAGTGATTTCCATAGGTCTACCATGATCTATATTAATGGATTAACATATCATGAATACCATGAATTATATGTGATGTATTCATATTATTATAGTGGTTATACTTTTACGTCCACTATTTTCATGGAAATTTCAATATATTTTATTTCATATCAACAGGATATTGTAGGTCTCTATTATAATGAGAACCTAGAGATACTGAAATAGTATTCATAAAACATACATATATATATATATATGATATTCTATATATTTTATATTTATGGTAAAAATAGATTTTTGACTATCATGTTCTTATCTTTTTTAAGAATTGATACATCTTACCATGAATTTGATACTTAGTGGTCTCCAGTAGTGGATATAAAGGGGATTGACCATTCAATAGTAACACCACATGTTTTTATTGTCATTGGTTGTTATTATATATGATCATTTGTATTATTCACTTGATATAAGGTCACTATCAATGTTTACCATTTCTTCTATAGGTTTATGTCATAAAAAACCACAATATTCCTATTGTGGTGATGAAGCTTGTGTTCAAAACATTATTGATGGTATGAAATTCATTAAATGAGTAAGATTTAATTCTTCACATCTATAAAGGTAGAGATATCTATAGCCCAGTTAAAAAGGGTGGAAGTACATTTAAAATATTTCTACCAAATGTAGGAGAATGAATTTCATCCTATATGGTCATAAGATAAGAAAAACATGTTTTGATAATGATGTGAAGTTTTCATCCTACATTATGATATATCACAAAAGAAATATATTATATTAAACAATATATGATTATAGTAGGTTTTTATTTTTCATAGAAAATTATATCCTTAGGGGACACTATGTGTTTCTAGATACAACTGAGGATCTTTAAGTTACACTCACTTATATCAAGATAAGGACATATAGGGATAAACATAAATAATATTTTGAAGTTTGACCAATAATAGTGAATTGGAGTTGAAGAAATTATGGGCCTCATGATGAGGGTTGGGATATGGTAATTATTAAATTATCATTAGAAATAAAATAAAAATAATATTATATTATTTTAGAATATAATTTATTTAATTTTTAAATTAAATATATTCCAAATATAATAATTAATACTAGAAAAAAAATTTACCAATGAATATTTTATTATTAAAGGAACATTAAAAATTTATTTCGATATTTGAGTCAACATAATGGCCCAAATATTTTCAAATAATATGAACATGATTTTATAAGTATGTGATTACATATACATGAAATTTGGACTTGCTTTAAGTGTTTTTTTAATTTATGTGTCCATTTAAAGCTCTAAATTCAATAAGTTCTTAACTTCTATTTATGGATGTTATAAACCAAGAATTTAAAAACCTTAAGACCCAAAAATGTTAGATCTATGATATTTGTTGAATTATATCTCCTCTATCACATGTTCTAAATAGATAAATAGTAGTTGTGATCAAGAAAGGCTTGATATATTTTTAAGGATTCAAAAATAAGATCTCATATGATTGGGATGATGTTGAAAGTGCCATTGATTCACTATTCTGGAACCTAAATTATAAATTAAAATGTTCAAGAAATATTTTTCTAGAATGCTTGGATGACCAAAAAAGAACTATCTTATATTCCTTCATATGATGATCTTTGAAAGAGGAAAGAAATCACATTTAATCAAAATTGAATGAGGTTTGATTTTGATATTGATTTATGGTATAATATTTTTTCATAGTGTTTAAATTAAATTAAACACATTCCATGCATGGATATTTTAAGTTGTATAATAGATTTTATATATCAACGTGAATCATTTTCTAGAAATTTTAAAACACCAAATTCCAGTCTTATGAAATACCCCAAGTTTCTATGATTTGTATCAGACCTGTCATATAATTATTTAGCTAGAAATTATGATTAGATTTTTTAGGATTATAAAATAAGTTTATAAGGTGATCTGATTTAATCAGTGGGTGCACTTACTAGATCTTTTATGATCACAATATTATCAATCGAAGATCAAATAATTATTGGAATATATATATATATATATATATAATATATACATATATAACTTTATTCACAAATGATTGAACAATTAGTCAATTAAATATAATTGAATTTAATATGAACCAATGTGTGTTTGTGGAGTCTATAAAAACAATCAAAAAATATTAAAATTGTATATTAGGGTCCATACGTGTATGTCTAGGTGTGTAATACCCCCTCCCACCATTGGGGGATGTCTTCTCATCTTCTAATAACATGAGTGTGGTGAAAAACAATAAAATACTATTATATTTGTATATGTAGCAATTTTTTCGTGTGCGTGTGTGTGTGATGAAGCCCCATTTGAGGTGTCATTATTATTCCATGCACATGTCATTTAGGGTCTCTCACCTACACTTGACCAAACTCACACCTTGTTTTCCCCAAATAGGGTTGGACCGAGTCTGTCTAGATTCATCCTTCCTAGCCCATAAGGCCCACCTCAGTTATTTTTTTTCTTCCAAGGATATTTTTAGTGTTTCAAGAAGCTCATAAAATATTTAAAAAATAGAAATTAAATTTATTTTTGTGGGATTTAAAAATATAATTTTTAGCATTCTAGGATATATCATTAATTTATATACATTAATTTAATGTGATTATAGTGAATTAAAATTACCCTCAAGTTGAATTTTAGAAAATGCATTTTTTTTTAAAATTAATTGACTTTTATCTAATCATGAATTGTAACAGACTCAAGCTTATATTTATTATTTATTTATTTAGTTTTGATCATTACAATGGAATTGTTTTGTGATAATTAGACGTTAAGTAATATTTTTTGACAGTACGTACTTTGTCCCTCCATATTTATGTATATGAGGGACTATGTCTAAATGTCTTAACTGATAAAATTTAATTCTACATCTATATTACCCACAAAAAAGTGCATTCGTATCATTTTTAAATATATAAGAGTTTGCGTTGACCTGATCTGGGTGGAGCACTATTATGGATCCGAAAAAAATAATACATAAGAGATTGATGGGTAATAAAATTTGAACTATAAATAAAATCAATTAATTCCCCCAGGGTATTATATAATCTATTATTTTTTTAAGTATTAACTAATAGATAAAAACAAAGGATCATATTATTATTTATTTATATTTTATCATTTTCACATTTTATTATTATTTGAATAAACCTTCATGTGATCACATATTGTAATAATTATCAAGAATGTGATGATAAAAATGAACATATGTTCATTGATAGTTGTCTTATTTATGAATTCATAATATTTCATGGATATAACATAGAAAAATAATGTTATCTATATAATTATTTCATTTTTTGATAAAATTTTAAATACCTAAATGGTATATTAATTATAAACTAATTCCATCTATTGAATTTTAATGAAACTTTACATTTTATATTCTCATTAGGACAACTTAAATGTGTCTCTTACTACTAGGTTAATATTATGATTGTGAAGGGTTGACTTAAATAAATTTGGTCAAAAAGATGTTATCATAAATATATTGTTGTAACTATAGAAGTAATACAATTTTATAATAAAAGAAATATTTTGTAGAAGATGGTACTCTATTAAACTGATCTAGGATCAATGAGTTAATGTCGTTCACTTTCAAAAATCATGCCTTAGACTATTGAAGTAGAGGTGATGGTATAACAAAAACTACAAGGAGTGTTTTTATGATACATTCCACTAGAATAATCAAGATATTTTATATTACAATTACACTAGAAGAGGTATACTATTATTTGATATAATAAGTGAGAGACATTCAATAATAATAAATATTAATTTATTATAAAAATCATCAGTATATAAGTATTACTATTATTATATTTAATTTTTTCGCAAAATGACTAGTAATATGAAAAAGTTCAATATAATAAATTTTGGATAAGGATCCTTTCCTAACAAAAATTAATTTACATAGGAGGTACAATCATGAAATGGTGTTACTATAATCATAAAAATTTATTATTTATTACTCTAACTAATTTTCATTTATTGATGATTAGAGGTCGATCAACAGTTTAGGACCTAGATAGTGTTATTTTAGTGTGTCATGAAGTACAAAAATAGAATAATAAAAAAATGAGGCAGATGAAAATGGGATTGGAGAAAAAAATAGTTATCATAATGATGATAAATGTGAGTTCGAGTGGGAGTGTAAGAAAAAAATGAGATACAAAACAAAACAAAAAATAACATATCGATACAAACTAGTGTGAAATATATATTAATAATACAGTGAAAAAGTCGCTAGCTATTTTTTATTATGATATTTCTTTACTCATGAATTTAAATGTACACACCTAGAAGTAATTCAATGTTTTTTACCTGATTTTTGTGTTATTTCAACATATGATATAATGTCCCTTATATATTTTCAACTACAAAAGTCACACAATCAATGAGTGTGAAATAAATAATTATCATTTAGAAGATGTTTTCTATTGAAAAAATTATTCTACCCTCAAATAAGTTTGATGTTATTTTTAGTGAAATCATCTTACTGAACCAAATTTTGGAAATTATATTTTGTCAAGATCTAGTTTCACTAAAACAAGATGTCTTGAAAAACAATATTTTCAAAATATAATTATAATTACTATCCTCGTTATGTAAATTAATTAACAAAACAAAATATATTAAGCATGGAAAACTATTCCATCAGAAATATTTAGTTTGTGATCATAATTATAATAAATATATTAAAATATTAAGATATAGAATAATCCATGATGAAATAAAAGATGAAACAAGGAATGATAATATGCTTCTTCTTGCCTTTCCCTACCTTCGTCAATATGATGGGAGGGACAACAAAGTTCCATGCCATTCAATCCTCAAGATTAAAGAGAGATAATGACCCTCCCAAGTCCCTCCATAAATAGGCCCCGAAGCGGCAACTAGAACCAAGGGTATAGGATCTCACATAATATGTGTGTAATTACCCTTTATAATAAAAAATATCAACATATAGGATGGTAAATCCAATGAAACGCTAAATACTAGATGTAGAATTAAATCCAAAATCCATTCCCACATGCATGTTAAATAGTAAAGATGATACAAAGTACAAAAAAGGTACCAAAACAATTACCAAAATAAAAGGATACTAAGATGAAATAGAATATAATTCCCACGCCTAAGCTAGTAAAGTCTATCATAGTCCTCAAAGCCCTCCTGGAAACCTAAAAACAATTTATATATATAGGGTGACCAGATGAGTATACTCAGTTGGGAAACTAAAACTACCTTTGCACAAGTGGGGGAACATACTAATGTCTCTATGTGAAAATATTATAACCTTAATTAACCTAAAAATGAGTTCAAACTAGCCTAAACTCACCAAGTCACACTCACAAAATAATGTGTGTAATGTAAATTAGTAGTATAATCACATCGACATTTGGGTACCCCACACCACTTTCCCACTGGTTAAATTCTTATTCCGGATGCCTAATGTCTTGTCACTAGAAATCCTCTCATACATAGTCACACTTCCACAACCTTCCCACACACCCCTGGGCCTAAAACAACACACAATCACGCCCACATAATCCTAGGCCACAACAACCACACCTCTCGCCCAAAGGCACTTGGTCCTCATCCCAAGACATTTTGGGAAAAAATCCTGACCCACAAACACCTAGGCCTCTCATCCACAACAAACCTGGTCAAAATATATAGGACTATGGTAAGCCTCAAGCCATTTTAGCCTTCCCAAATATGCTCAAGTGGTATGAACCGGAAGAGATTGTGAGGAAAAAAGTTAGTAACTAGCCATCCATCCTCCCACCAAGTTGTTAGGAAAGACACAATCCCCCAAGAATATGGTTGATTGGAAAATGTTGCATAAATAATGTTATGGTGAATATAGAAATCAAAAATAATATAAATTTATATTGATAAGTAAACACACACTCATCCCAATCTATGGGTCCCAAAATAAACAACCATCCTTCCAGAACTACTTCTCCAACTACCCCTATATGCACAACCACACAAAAAACCCCTTCCCAAGCATAAAACCAAACCCCTTTTCATTCAATTATTTAAAAGTTAATTATTAACGGGTTCACATTAATTTCTTCTCGTACTAACCCATGAAACCACTATCTACTACCATTCTCAATGCAACAAAAAAACCAGTTTCATAGTACCACTGGAGACCCCTACACTACCACGGCCAACAATCATTATTCAACATTATACTACATAATCCTACTATTTCTGGATGTAGTCCCACTATATACATGTTTATAACCACCCCACAATCCCACTTCCGAACATCGCTCCACGACCACATCACAATCCAATGTGGTCACACTACCTAAAAGTCCATCCATTCCACAATCATTTAGTCTCTCCCACTGGGATATCTACATACCACCCGTACATCCCTAAAATAGAAATCCCATAACTACTACCAGTAAACACGTCCCTACTGAACACACATGTCACACCCTTCCCACATAACCAAATCCTATATCCACACATGTACCCACATCCTAAACAAGGATAGAACCCTATAAAACACATATCACACAACCACACCATCAAGACAAGGGTATTAAAATTTATCCAATGGTGTTGTTTAATTTCACTTTAAATAATTGGCGTGATCACATTGCATGTTTGATCCTTAATAATTCTTTTAATTAACCATGTATATGTGATTAGCAGATTTCATGTTATAACCAATTTCCAATCAAAAAAATGAAAAAAAAAGAACACCACCAGTGCAAAATAAAATACCACCAATGACAATGATTTTTAGAATTCATATAGCCACAAAACCACAAAATAATCAAATGTTACAAATAAAATATGAAGTCAACATCAAACCACTCTCAATGAATTATTTCATTGGCTCTGTTATCTTTTGATCATACCAGCTTGTTATTTATTTCTTTTTTATAAAGTATTTACCCATTCTTCAAAAACAATAATTAGAACAACCACAACACAAGATGAATAATTAAAGGGAGGCAGAAGAAATCCCTACTGGATAGAAGATGACCGAATATCCTCTTTGCATCAAGAACAGAGATTACATGAGCTGCAGGAATGAACTCTAAGACAACTGAGTTTGAGGGGCTCTAGACTAAGTTCAAGAATTGTCTATGGATGAAGACTCTAGGTGCACCAAGGGGGAATGAAATCACACTAGGAATGGAATATCCCAGTTTTGAAGAGCCAGATCCTATATTAATGGAAGAATAGTTTCAAAAACCATTAATCCTGGGATCGTTCTCAAAATTGCACAGTTTGAGTATCTCAAAGCCCCCCAAGAACGTTAGTATATTAAATATATACATAATATCCTTTAAAAGTATCTTAAAACCCAAAAATTAGGCTTTAAACATAGTTTATGTCAAATAAGATGTAAGGGAGTGAAATTGAAAAATTGTGAAAAATTTAGATAACTAAAAATGAGTCACTAATGGGTGAGTAATCGACACGGATCCAAAAACTGGTGAACTTGTAGCGCGACCTACTGACTCTGAGCCACAGATGTTGGGCCACCAATGCTATGCCATAGACACTATGATAATGACATTGTGCTACTGATACAGATCCCCCAATGCTAAGAAATTGACACAATGACTTATCCACATTCGAACCTAACAATGCCCTTACTCTCTGGCACCGATGCTCCTAACCCACTAATGCATTGGAATACTGACATACTGACATGCCAATGAATTAACATTCCAACATCGACTCAATGAGTTAAAAATTCACTAATATGCGGACGCACTGACATGCAGACACACTAACATTTGGACACAATGACATGCCGAGGTAGATTGTTCAAAGATGTATTTTGGGAAACTCTTTGAATGAGCTACTTTTTTCTCCATTAAGACATAAACCAATGTGTTTTTGTAAAGGAATATCCTAGAGAAATTTGGGTCATTACATCAAATACCTCACTATCTATTCTAGCCATAGATAATTCAAAACTATCCCATAAGAAGTGAGGTCCAAACAAACACCCCTTAAGATAACTCTCAGTAGAAAACTGCCTTGTGTCATTATAAATATGTAGTGAAAACCACAACATCCCTAAACACCTCCTTGAAATCTATCTCATAAAAACTATTGGGACACTAAGGTCCCACAACCCCAAACAACCACACAAACCCCAAGGGTCACATTGTAAAGAAACATGGATTTGAGAGATCATTACTCTATGTTGATATTTTATACACTTTGGGTGGCACTAACTTGCCTTAAAGGGTTTAATAACATCAAAATTAATCCGTCTTGATTAGGGATCAGGTCCTCTATTCACTATATCTAGAAGTTTTCACACACATAATGAAAATAGGGAACAAGAGATCTGATAACAACGAAGGTAATGCATTACATCATGAAACAAAGAAAACATGTAAAACACATAAACAAAAAATTATAATTTCTCTGCGTACTGGGCATGTATTTAATCCTAACACTCCCATGTATTCTCCTCAAGGTCACCAAGCATCCACAACATACAGACCAAAGGAATTGTCCATCCACAATGAACATTCTACTTAAGATCCTCAATTCTCACCGGTTGGTTAACAAATGTCATTTTTCCTTGATATCCAACTGTCCCTAGTCAAAGGTGTGGGATTCATCATGTAGATAATGATAGAGATGAGAGACATGAATGATTTTATGGATACTCTCAGGCCACTGTGGAAATGATAGAATGTATGCAACCTTTCATACTCATCCAAATACATTGAAAGTTCTCATGAACCTTGTTGAAAGCATGCTTCTATTACCAAGCCACGGTTTCCCTTTCCTAGGGGAAACCATCAAGAAAACATGGTCCCTAGCATCAAAATCCAAGGGTCTCCTCCTAGTATCAGCATAATAGTTATGTAGGTCATGTGCTACCTTCATCCTCTTACCCACAAGCAGAACCTTATTATTTGTACTATGAACTACCTCCGGTCCAAGAAGGGATGTCTCCCCATCCTTAGTCTAACATACTGGTAATGAAATGACCTTCTGTACCAAGAATCGAATGATGTCATGGAAATGGTATAGTTATTTCTATTACTTTAGGAAAAATCTACCATGGACAATTTTCGTACACACTATCCTCCAAAATCAAAAACACATGATCACAATATATCCCCAATGTCTAGATTGTCCTCTCTATATTCCAATATTTCTGAGGGTGGAAAGTAGTGCTAAGGCATAATTGTGTGCCAAAGGCATTCTTCAATCCCCTCTAAACTCAAAACATTCATCGTGTATCTTGATCTGAGACAATGGATCCTAGAACTCCATGCAGTCACACTGTCTCATCCACAAACCTCAGTGTTAAGGAATCCATTGTGCTCGACTACTTGATTGCCAATAAGTGAGTGGATTTTATCAACTGATCAACTATTACCCAAAGTGAATCAAATCCTCCCAAATACATGGGTAATCCTATGATTAAATCCATAAAGATATCATCCAACTTCCACTCAGGAACACTATAGGGCTATAAAAAACCACTATGAACACAGTGCTCATCCATTACCTATTGAAACATTAGGCACATTTCCATAAACTCTACCACTACCCCTTCACCCTAGTCCACCAAAAATATTCTTTCAAGCCATGATAAATTTTAGAAACACCTGGATACACAACCCTGGGTGAGCTATGGAACTCTTAGAGAACCCCCTCATGCATCACCACTAGGAAAAACAACATCCCATGGATCATCATCTGATTCTGATTATCCTCTAACCATCCCTACAGAGCAGCACCTTAGGAAGCACCATCATGCATAACTTCAATATCTGAGTCTCCCAACATAGACTCATCCACTTGTTTCATCAAGGAATAATAGGTTTTCATCTGAAATAGATATCGTCTTCCATCATCCACACTCATAACCAGATGTAAAGTGGAAAACTCCTCTTTTGACTTCAAGCATATGTGGATTCCCAAACTACCTACTTCTATGACATCCTACTTACTGAATTAGTCACCACATTCCTCTTTCCTTGGGTGTAAGAGATATGAAAGTTGTATTCCTAGAAAAATCCATCCTCTTTTGCTTCCGCAAGTTTAGTTCTTGCGGGGGGAAGATATACCTCATGTTATTGTCATCTAAGAAGACCACAAAGAGATCCTCAATGATGTAATGCCACCACAAATTCATCACAAATAAGACTGATACAAGATCTAGATCATTGGTGGAATAGTTCTGTTCATTAGGATGTAACCACCTCAATCTATAAGATATTACCCCCCACCCATGCATCATCATACATCCCAATATAAGATCGAAATCATCACAGAACACCTCGAACATCACCCCTTCCACTGGAAACTTGAGAAATGGGGCACTAACCAGCTTCCCCTTTAGGTAGCTGAAATATGTCTCACACTTCTCACTCCACATGAAGGAATTGTCTTTTCTAGTCAATGTTGTCAATAGTGTTGCAGCTCGAGAGAATTTGGGTACGAGTCTCCAAAAGTAGCCTACCAGACCCTGGAAACTACGAACCTCCACCACATTTTTGGTTGCTTCCCAAGAAAAAACTACTTAGACATTTTAAAAATTCACTTCTATCACATGATGAGACACCATGTTTATAAGGAAGTTCACCTTTCACGTTGATAACTTGCACTTGGAAAACATCCCATATAGATGATGGTGACAGAGGACATCTTTGACAGTCCTCAGGATCTTGGTGTGATCCTCTAATGACCTTGAGTAGATCAGGATGTCGTCTATGAACAAGACGAGGAACTAATCCAAGAACTCATGGAAATAAATGTTCATGAGACCCATTAACACAATTTGTGCATTCGGGAAACCGAAGGGCATGACCACGAACTCAATGTTCCCATGTATATATCTGAATGCAGTATTTGGGATGTCACCCTCATCCACCATTAACTAGTGATATCGTGACTACAGATTGATCCTAGAGAACCAACAGGATCACCTTAACTGGTAAAAAAGATCATCAATCCTCAAGATAGGGTAACGGTTGTGGACTATTACATAATTATGTCTCTGGTAGTCTATAGATAGCTTCATACCACCATCTACCTTCTCTGTGAAAAAAATGGAGCACCCCACAATGGCACACTCAGCCAGATAAAACCCTTCTTCATTAGGTCATCAACCTAACTCCCCAACTCCCAAAACCTAGATTGAACCATCCGATCGGGATCCATCGATATCAAACAAGCACTGAGTTACAAGTTTTTCCCAAACTCGATGTCACGTCTTGAGGGTAAAGTCACAACCACCTATGGGAAGACATTTTGAAACTCAATAACAACCCCAGTAACATACAACATCTTTGTGTCTGCTGACCCCATATACATCTCATATAATAAGGAAATAAGATGTTCCACAGGCCGAATTTCCATCTGACAACTATATTCTCCAATTAAAGCTATGTAATGGACACCATATCGGATAACACGACTATTCTCTAGAAGCATTCCATAACGGAAGGCACAAAAAAAACTAGTCGATGCATATGATGACATCGTTCGACTACTTCTATAGAAAGAAAATATCCTCATGGGACTAAAGAAGTTCCACCATTATTTAAAATAGCCAAAAAATATCAAAAACATTTTCTTGACCAACAACTGGAATACTAAAAAACTATGGCATGGAAATTATTCCCACATCTAGTCCCAAGGCATGGGCTAGACTGTGGTCAAAAAAGGAGTGTGAAAATCATAAATCAAAGAAAGAACATGCAAGATTAATAAAATAGATGATCGTACCTCAGACAACCTCCGGTCCTGTAAGAACTACTACCTCGATGGCATACAATTTCCCACACCCAAATCATCTACCCATTTTCTATAGAATTCCTCCCCAACCACAAATTGGTCGAGTTCCCTGAGGATCTCCGAGTGGTCTACCTAAAAATTCACAGTTTACCCTCGGTGGAGTGGGAGCTCCCAGCTCCAACTACTGGGAAGGCCTGACTTGCTGCTGTTGTTACTGAGGTGTGTGCAGAACCTACCATCCCCAATGTACTATCCTTAAACTGGGAACTTGTTCCAAAGATGCTCAGGTTCTCTACAGACAAAGAACCTCAATCCAAGCCCCATGGGTAAAGGGAAGAACTAGGAGATCAGAATTGGAACTGCATTGGCATACATCCTCGTAGAAAAAACCTGGAAGGCCCTAATGTTGGATACCTGGTGTTGACTATATCCCCCTTTGAAAAACTCAATCGGCTCCCCTCTAACTGTAGAAATCCCATTCATTGAGTCCTTTCCAATACATCATCATTCTTATTAACCTCTATGTATGTCGGTTGAGTAAAGGAAGTTATGGAATACTGAAGGGAAGGTTGGAGGGCCTCATTTAAGAATCTTCATCGGGGATCCTCATCCGGAAAGAGATCCAGTATGAAGCATAGGAGATCCTTGAACATGATCCACTTTTCCTTTACCGACATTCTCCCCTCCTAGAGGGATATTAACTCCTACCTCTTCTCCGGCATTACCATAGATGAATGGAATTTTGCCTGGAACACCTTACAAAAGTTATCCCACGAGACATCGGTATCCTTCCTCTCCCCATGGAAAAGTGTACCCCATTGACGCGATTCTCCCCACATCTAGATCATTGCGAGAGGAACCCTGTACTCTTTCAGAACCCAGATCAAGATGAAAGCAATCACGAACTCCTCAATACAACATTCCGTCTCCATATACTAGATGCAGACCTAATACTTTCCCAGAGTCTATCGATTGATGTCACGATGTGTATTATACCACTGGTCATCTTCTTCATCTCAATCAGACCTCTGCTGATCAAACAGGATGGTCTGTTGGGCCTCAACTGCTCATACCACTATGGGTGACATTCATGAGTGATAGTTGATAAGTAAAAAATGAACTCCTAAGTCCAAGTAGTCTGTAAAATTTTTTAAATTCATTTTAACTCTTCATTTATTTTAAATTCCCAAAACACACAAGTCATAAAATAAAACAAGTCATTATGATTAATTTACCATCCATATGGCCTCTAACCAACAATTAGTGCAACCTCACTAGGTCGTTTTGTAGGCTTAGAGTCCTCGCATCAGATCATGGGGGCCCTAAAATCTTGTGTCCTAGATATCCTTCCCTATCTTATTTCATACACCATGATTACCTAACACCATTTCCCTATCATCCCATGAAATCATCACTATTCTGAACTGTGAACTTCATCATATCCCTCAACCTCACCCTATGATACCATTTTGTAATGACTACCCGTCTTCAAGATGAGGGAAGGGATGAAAAAGTGTCACACCCATATTTCATCAAGATGAAGGATAGATAATAACCCACTATTCAAACCTTCAATAGGGCATAGATTGGTGAATAAAAAAATGGTATAGGATCTCCCACAATATGGAAGGAGTGACCCTTTTATGGAACAAGATCCGCTGAAAAGATGGTAAATCCCAATCAACTCCAAATACAAAACTACATGTAAATCCAAAATCCATTCCAACATGCATATTCAACAGTAAAACTAATATTAAGTACAAAAATAAGTTCCAACGCTAGTACCAAAAAAAGAATAATAAGTAGCAGCAACCTCTAATTCTAACAACTAAGCTAGTAAAGTCTATCATGGTCCATAAAGTCTTCCAAGAATCCCAAAAACAGTTTACATATATAGTGTGAGAAAATGAGTAAACTCAATAGAGAAACTTGAGCCACCCATGCCCCAGTGGGGAACATACTAATGTCCATGTGATCAAATTGAAGAACCTCAAAGCACCTACCAAGGAGTATGAACCCACCTAGCCTCACAAAGGCATTCCCACCAAATAACGTAAGTCAAGTAAATTGGTTGTATAAGAACATCAATATTTTGGTATCCCATACAACATTACCACAGGTTAACAACTCATTTCTAGTAGCTAACATATTGAATCTACAACTACTCACATACGCAGTCCCACTACCACAACATTCACACACACAATTGGACCTCAATCCACACACAATCCTTCCCGCAGACACTTAGGCCACAATAACCATGACTCTCGACTAATGACACTTGGGCCTCATCCCTATGACACATTAGAAAATGATCATGTACCAAAATAACCTAGGCCTATGATCCACAGAAAACATATCCAAAGGATCTGGGACTATGGTAAGCCTCAATCCATTAGAGCCTACCTAGATATGCTCGAGTGGTATGAATAGAAAGAAGGTTCATGGAAGAAAGCATGTAACCAACTATCTATACTTCTATTAGGATGTTGGAAAATCCACCCACCCCCATGAATTGGGGTGTTCAGAACATGGTTATAAAAAGGCTTGGGTGAAAATTATAAATCAAAAGTAACTATAATTTATATATATAAGTATATAAACACACGACCCAAACTATGGTTCCCAAAACAAACAACCAGCGCACCATAACCACTTCTGTTGAACCCCTATATACACTACTTCACAAAGATCCACTTACAAAGACTAAATCCAACCCTCTTTTCATTCAGTAATTTACCAATAAATTATTATGTGGTTCACATTAATTTGATCCAGCACTAACCCATAACACCACTATTTTAAACCATTATCAAGGAAACAACAAAACCAAATTCACAGTCCCACTAAATGCTCCTACTCCACCACTACCAACTATAATTATTCAATGTTATACCACAAAATCATAAAATTTCTCGTTGCAATCCCATTGAATACATGTTCATAACCACCCCATAGTCCCCCTACACAACATCTCTCCATGACCACATCACAAACAATGGTGTTCCCACTGCCTACATATCCATCCATTCCACAATCAATAATTGTCACAAATTGGGATACCAAAATACAACTCATACATGCACCACACAAAAATTCCACACTCACTACCATTAACCACAGCCCCGCTGCACACACATGCCACACCGTTATCACATAACCAACTCTAATGTCCCCCCTATACCCACAACCTTCACAAAGGATATAATCACATAAAACACAATGCACGCGACCACACCATCAATCCAAGGGTATTCATATTTAGACAATGGGGTTCTATACTTCCAATTTAAATAACTAGGGTGATCACATTGTGTGTTTGATAGTAGGGAATCCATTTAATTAACCACGTATACAAGATTAATAAGTTCAATGTCATGAAGAAATACCAAAAACATAACAAAAAAATAGAACACCACCAGTGCACATGAAAAGACCACCAAAGACCATGATTTTTAGAAGGAATACAACCAAAACCACCATAAATTAATCCAAGATATCAAATAAAATAGGCAATCAACATCAAACCACTCCTAATCCATTATTTTATTGACTCTGTTATCATTTTATCGTATTCCATTTTTATTTATTTATTATTTAAAGAATGTATTCACATGTTCATCAAAAGGAATCATTAGTACACCCACCATGTATGATGCACAATTAAATAGAGGTAGAAGAAATATCTAACAAGAAAACGGGAGACCAAAGATCCTCTTTGCGTCTAGAATATGGGATGACATGATGAGCATGATCGTACTGCTAGAAAACTGAGTAGGAGGGGCTCTAGAACAGGCACCTGACTCATCTATGGAAGAAGATTCAAGGAGAACCAAAAGGGAATGAAAACATACTGGGAAGGGAAGATCTCAGCTTTGAAGATCAGGATACTATATTAATGGAAGGATGGTTTAAAAAACCATTAATCTGGGGATCTTGTTCAACATTACATAGTTTGAGTATCCCAAAGCCCCTAGAATATTATGATATTTAAGATATACTTAGTATCTATAAAAATTCTCTTAAAAACTCCAAAAAAATATTTAATCTCTATTTATATCAAATTAGACATAGGTGGGGAGATACTTGAAAAATTGGAATAGCTGAGAAAACTATACATGAATCACCAATGGGTGAGTTGATAATGGATGAGTCTTCGACATAGAGTAATAGAAAAGTGATCTATCGATACAACCTACTGACGCTATTCCACTGACACTGAGCCACCATTTTTGAGCCACTAACACCCTAAATCACCGACATGAACACTTCTAAGTCAGAAATGCACCAATCTGTCAATGTACTTACATGTTGATGTCGATGCCCTTAGTTACCGATGAACTAACATGCTAACAGACTAACATTCCAATGCACTGACATGATGACACCGATGGATCAAATATGGATTTTGGAAAACTCTCCAAAGGGGCTACCATTGCCTCCCAGAACACCTAAAACACTAGATTTTCTCAATGGAATGGCCCGAAGAAATTAGGGTCATTACACTTCTCTATATAAAAGCTCTCTCTATATCCCCCATGATCTCTAGTAGCTTTTGATGTATATAAATTCCTTTCTTGTGCTCCATGTTCTACCAATTGTATGTCTTGTTCTTTTTCTCACTAATTTCTTGAGTGATTGTGTCTATATCCACCTACATCTATACACTTAATCTATTACCAATCTGATATCATAAAAAACCCCACTCTATCTCATTGTTTCAATTCTATATGAAACTATCCGGATTCCATGTGGAATTCATTTCATTAAACATTGTCCTCAGTGGTTATAACAACAATGTTCCCTCTTGAATAATGTGAATCTCCTCAGTAATCCATTCCATACATTGACCACAATAAAAAACTCAGATGCTCTTTGTGAGGATGGATTTATGGTCATGATCGTTGGGTGTGGAAGTTCAAATCATTCATCTTTAATTTAATTTCCATGTCCTCCTTCACATTACAGTTTCCTGTTGTCATGATGATAAAGGTGTAAGGGATTTTTAATTTGGGAAATAAATTTCTCAATTAGAAATTTAGGATGTAGGCTTAGAATAGAAAGGATATTTGTCCAACATAATATATATATATATATATATATATATATATATTTCACTTCGATGTCTCCAGTTAATGTCCATGAAAATATTTAATTAATATATATATATATAATATAATTTTTAGTATTAAATAAAAAATGTACAAATATTTACTTGATTATAAACTTATTAATATATGTATATGTATATGTTACCATTACGATTTTTATTATTTAAATATAAAAGTATTTACAAAATTATATACTTATGATAAAAAGTATATATATTTATAAATATATATAATATTTTTATTATTATTTGATATATAAATATTTAATAATAATATATATATTATTTATAATTACAAATTTATTTATAACTGTTTTATTTCCATTATTGTTAATTTTCATCTCCTTTTACATCCTCAAAGGGGAGGATTTGCATGGCTCTTCTCACATAGTAGAAGTTTAGTCATACAATCAGAATTTGGTGGCTTTGATTTATTTATCTACACACTAAAATGGTATCCCATGGTTCATCTTTTTTGGGTTTAGTTATGGTTCGTAGCTTCACCTTCAATAGTGTTAGTGGATGATTATTGGTTTGGAGGGGGTACAAGTAGGGTTTTGTTAGCATGCAACTGGTCAGATTTCATGTGCATGTTTTCTTCTTCATCAAGTCATGGTGGATCATGGTTGCTCGGATCTAGTGTCAACATGGTCTTCCAAAAACTCGGAATGATCATGGTTTTCTTCCCATGTTTATGAAATTAGTGGTGCTCTAATTTTAAGTGGAGAGGAGGTGTTGTATGGGTAGTGGTGGTAGATTAGTGTTGCAATGGACGCCGGGGTGATTATGCAATTTTTTGGTTTTTAAAAGTTAGATTCAACAGGTGGCTTAAGGTCAGATCAACATCATCATGTGGTGGTGGCGTAATTTTCTATTCATTGTAGATGTGGCAGCTCGTGGTGGCCTGAGAATGTATGGTGGAAAACTAGTAGTTAGAGGGATTTTCTGTGGATCATTCAGAGGATGGTGGATGTGGGTTTTGTTGATATATTGTGGTGGCATGAAATGGATCAATAAATTAGGGTGGTGGACCAGTATCAAGAGGGGAGGAGGCCAATGGTAGCTGAGGGGGTAGTTTGGTGGATTGCTATATGTTTTGGCTAATAGTAAATCTGTTGTGAAATAAGGGAAATGGTAGTAGCCTAGGGTGTGGAAGTAGAGAGTAGAATTGTAGATTGGGTGTTAGTGGTCAATGGGATGACAGTAGTAGTGGTAATGGCATGTTGTTGTAGAATACATGGGTTGTAATGGTAGATCTCTATGTATTGGAAGATTCTCAGTGTGATAGGCCTATAGTAGGAGGGACAATAAGTTATGACCAATGGTAAAATGAAAACATGGGAGTGGAAAATAAGTTCTTTCAAGTGATGGAACTAATGAAAGCCTATAGAAAAACATGACCCTACTGCACCTGGGAAAAAAACCAAACAACAAAAAAATATCATATTTCATTAGCATTCTAAAATGGGATTTTATTAAATTTAAATCTCCTAAATCATTTATTTTAGAATAATCTTATAGAAAAAAATAAATTAATTCATTTCATGGAATTTACCTGAATTTATATAAAAACATTATTTAATTTAATAAATAAATTATTTCAATTAATATTATTCAATGACACAACATCAAAAATATGAATAATAGTTGTAATTTTGATTGAAAATCTAACTTCGTGAAATTGCTGATTAGAAAACTCAAAGGAAGATTGTCAATGAGTTAATTGAATCCAAATTATGTTAGTTTAAAAATATATTTATTAAACCCCCCAAAATATGAATTTTAATAATATATTAATTTAACTTATATTCCAAGTGAAAAAATCTTCAATCTTCAATTTTTTCTAATTAATGATCATATTCATAATAAATTCTCAATCAAGGAGGCATAAAACTCAAAAAAATTAAATATTATCTTTTCATCAATAAAATTATTGTTATTTATCTTTATAAAATAGAAAAAAATAGTTTTTATAGATATAACAAAATACTATGTGTCATGAAAATTATTTATAGCGGATAAAAAACTATGGTGAGTCGGGATTATCAACTAATAATTATAGTTGATGTATCAAAATCATAAATACACAATTGAAATCAATGGAACCAAAATTCATTCATTGTTGAGGATTTCATACATCCTAGATAAAGTCACTCCCTTCCCTACATTGATTATAATTTATTTTCTTATTCTAAGAGAGTTGAATGTTTATATTTAAGTAGAAATAAAATCATAATTTGGAGAAACATAATTTTATTTACTTTCTCCATGGATCCAAAAATTCATGGATTAATTTGTTTCACATCATTGATACAAATAATATATTTTTTATACGAGTAAATTTTCCCCATCTTAATTCATGTTTAATATTCCCCTCACCATGATGAGATCATTTTTTACAAGGCTCTTTAATTAAATTTTCCCATCCATTAGTTTTTATAGTTCAATGTGCAAGACATTTATTTGGTTTGAAACTATTTTGTTATAGAAATACACCATCTTCTGTTGCATCAATGTATCATTGTGGGATCCCAATTTCCGATTTTAATCTAGTATTAATGGACTTATATGATTATCATTTGGGTTGGATCCCAATGGTGAATGGTTTTAAAAAGGCGAGTCACATAGGATCGAGTTCAAATTTACAATTTTACTATATTATGATCATATTTACAAAAAGAACTATCCTATCTCCATCCACATCATTTCCAAAACATAACATCCATAAATAATATATATAACCCCACTTAGAATCCATACACCCCCAAAAATGTGAAATAAATTATACCTTAGTAGCTATCATGTTATTATACAATAGGGAGAATAGAATATATGTAGACATTGATGCCTAATACACATAGTTTGAGAATAAATTGGAAATATTCTGGCATATTTTTAAAAAATATGAAGGATTAAATGTTTCAAAAATTTAATGAACAAATTTTTATATAGATAGACCCCTCTCCCCCCACACATAAAACCCCACAGTGTCCCCAATGACTAATCCAATGGTGGATACATTTTCATTCTACAAAAGTTAAAAATTCAGATGTTTAAATAATTTTATAGGGGTTACATGATAGATTAAAAATATATTAACCGCACATCAAAAATAATTCTTCATCCTTTGGGTTTTTGAATGTACATTCTTATTCACAGAAAAATCATTTTTAATTTGGTCAAAATAGTACCTTAATAAACAATGATATATAACATCAATTGACTGAAATTTATTTTAATGGGTGAAATAATATTTCCCAATGCAGACTAAATTATTTTTCCACTATATAGAATTAAACAATATAACATCCAAAAATAATTAAGGACCCAATAGTAATTGGATCTAGGGGTATTCCAACACTCTTTTTTAATAGTAGCATGAATAAATTGATAAGAAGCGTATTGAAATGGTAAAATAAAAACAAAACTCTCTTGAATATAGAATATTTCATCATATGAAATTATTCAATAGATTATCTATTTTAGTCTTCAGTAAAGTAGTCTAGGTTTGACATTCAGTTTCCTGAAATTATAAGAAAATAAACATAATAATATTGAAATTAATGTTCAAGAAAAATTTCTACAATGATTGATTTAAGAAGATTGTTCAAGGGACTACAGTGTGTTTGTTCCGTGATTTTCTCTTTTATAGTTTCTAGATGCAACATCAATTTTGTGGTAACATGTTTTGTGATGAAAGTAGACATGAGTTAGTAGCAGACAAGGGTAATTATGCAACTGGAGTTGAAATTATTTAATAAGATAAATAAAAAACAAAATATACAAGAACCAAGTGTAATTTCACCTAAAACACTGATTTTATTAACCTTATCTATACTTGAAAAGCATTAATCATTCAAGTTAATTCATGAAATCCATTCCCTTTTAATACCCTTAAATGAAGTGTTTGATTGTCTATCCATTGAAAAAAATCATTTTTTCCTCTCCAACTAAATCTATAGCTCTTTTATCATGCACCCTCAGAAAGGTGTAGTGTGCCAAGAATGTTTTTTTCATTTTACTAGTAAAAATTTTCAACCAAGAATTGGATTGCAGGATCGTTTAACTAACTATTAAATCGCAACTCATAATTATTGATTAATGAGATAATTTTATTTTATATTTTTATATTTCATAATTTTCATATGATTCCTTGCTAACATCATTGAGCACACATAGATCCATCAACCACCACTCACTAGCAGACTTGAATTTAATGTCGAGGCCTTCACTTACCAAAAATAGTTTTTATATAGTTACACAGGTAGAGAGAAAATAATTTCATACTCTAATATGTATGGGGACATCCCTATGTTGCCATGTAGGCTATTCTATAAGCCCATATAGTCTCATCCAACATCAAATAACAGTCTAAGATAAACTAGAAACTCTATTTTCCAAAATATTATTGAGATCTATATAAGAAGGTTAAACCTACTAACTATATTATTAGTGGTATGTTGTACTTATTATTTGATAATAACTCTATTTATACATTAAACTAGTTAGCATATAATTTTTGAAATGGGTTTCATTAATTCCATTGAATTCTCTGGCTACTGCAAACCTATAAAACATGTTCTTATTGATCAATTTCACCACACTAAAATAAAAATTTCTTGGAAGATTCACTACCTCATCCCATTCAATAAACATTGGCCATAGCTACAATAATATATTCCATTCAATATATGAATAATAAAGATCTCATGAAATCCATTCCCCATACATCAACAACTTAAACCACCAATTTTAAATTTTTGGAAACACTTTCCTTTTAGATATATTTTAATGAATTCATCACTTATCATAGACAATATATAAACTACTAAAATCCATGAATATTATTAGGTAATAAAAATATCCATGTAAAACATTATTTTCAGTTATTTACCCTCCATGGTGTATACCCCATGTGATGAATATATGATTTAAAGAATGGGGAACATTTCCTCCTTAACCATACACCTACCCAATATACCAACATCTAATCATATAAAAATGAGTGGTTCATCCCATATGTATTATTTCAAAATAAATATAGACTTATTCCTTTGGTTCAGGTAAATTTCATTGGTTAAACACCCACATCTAGGAAATTATAGTAATCTATATAGTAAGATGATTGATTTGGAGAAGAAGAGAAAACATATTCATTTGGGTATGATGTATTAATCTCCCATGGTTACTTAATTTGGGTGCTGGTAAGCCATTCAAAATTCTGTGCAATAACATTTTATAACCTTTTTTGTCCTTGAATACCAGATCAAACTAATAAAACGAAATTTACCACCTCATGTTCCTTTTTTAAGTCTTTTAGAACTAGTTGGTACTTGATATATTAATTATCAGTGAAAATGATCTCATTAGACCATATCAAGTATTGTATACATTTAAAAGATTAAACATAATAATGTCAAACTCCATCCCAGTAATGGAATAATTATTTTGAGAATCATCCAATTGATTTATATAAAATTTAATGAAATTCAAACTATTATCCTTCCTCTACCCCTAAATAGTACCTACATATTAATCACTAAAGTAACTCATCACCTACGATGGGAAATTATAGTTAGGTCAGTTATCTCTAGGGAATTATTAGGTTTCTTATTATTTTTGTTAATGGAATCTAGGAATATATTATTTAAAACAAAACGTGTGTTCTTAATAAGAAGTGATCACAGTGGACTTGTGATATTGGAAAGTCAATGATGAACCACCTATAAAATACATCATATTATATGAAACACCAAATCCATATGACAATATTATCAAGTTAAAGATTTTGGATTACCTCAATTTTGGTATTCACAACATAAATTCCCTTCTTAAATACCTTTTAACTCAGCACAATTCATTCAGTATCCATGAGCTAACATTTTTTAGATATAAATTACATTTGTATCTGAGAATTTTTCTTATATAGATTATATATTTAAATTTATATTGTCAAAATCACTTCCAAAAAATAAATAATCATCCAAAAAAAACATCAATAATCCGTTCAATTATTTGAGATAAAATTCCAATCATAAATATCTGAAAATTTAATGTAACACAGCACATTCCAAATGTAATTCACTGGTAATAAAATTCCCCAAATAGAAATGTTATTTTGGTCTTCACTTAAACCTCAAGAGAAATATAAATCTGTTAGTAACCATAATATCTATCAATAATGTTGAAAAACCCATTCCCATCCTACCTCTATAACATTTTTTTCAAAAATGGAATGAGGAATGATCTCTCCTCATCGAATCAATGAGATTCCAATAAACTATACCAAATATCTATTTTTAAAGTTCATTTAATTTTCTTATTAATTTAATTTTTTATCATAGACACTCCGCACATCTTGGGATAAAACTAGGCAAGCCCTACCAATAGACTGAATAAAATGGGAAAACGTATTCCAACATAAATTAGTTTAATGAATTATTATGAGAATACTTCCATTTTATTTTATTAGAAATTATCTATTAATAGACTATTAGTTTGCAATCATGTTCTATAGGAATTTTATTCATATATTATGGATGAATTATTCCCTTCATATCTGAAATAATAAAGGTAGTGAAAGATGTATATATCCTCAAGATACCCAATAGACTATCTTCATGAATGTTTTCTAATTTTAATTAGCTAATAAAAGTAATTATAAAGAAGTCACCTAAAATTATATTTCAAAATGGCATGTAAGGACTTGAGCTCCATATTGGGTGGTGTTTGGATTGAGGAATGACAATTTTTCCTAAGAGGTCTATGATCTTCCATTTTCCTCTTATAAATGTTAGTGTATAAATCTTCTTCTTCAACATTATTATTTTAAAGAAGATGTTCCTCACATATAGATACTTTTTTTGACAAATTGTTTTAATCGAAAATAAATCTAGATGTTCCACGAATTCTCCATCAAACTCTTCAAATATGATCCTTCACATTGATATATAAAATTCATATCTAGGTGTTATTATGAAAATTGGGTGCACTAATAATTTATTTTAGCATCCTAAAAACTTTTCATCCTCTTCTTAAATAGATTCATTATTTCCGAAAATCATATATATAAGATATATTTGGTACTTTTTAGGTTATGAGTTCTTTTATAATTATTGAATTCCCTTTTTTGTTCAACTAGGAAAAATATTTATTTTCCATTTTAGAGAGAAATGATATACCCCCTCTGCCTAGAAAGGGTCTACCATGAATGATAGGTCTATCCAGGTCATACTCGATATCTGGTATTAGAAATTTAGTATGCAAAAAGTGCTTTTATGATCACAATAATAGGTCATATACTCTAGAAACTGGGTGATTGGATGGCCTATTTTCATGTTGTTAAAAAATAGTGGTGGGTTGGGTACCTCCTAAACTAAATGATTGAGATAATGATAGTGGAATAAGATTTATGGCTACTCCAAAATAAAATATATAATTAAACTACTCACCTATATCTCCAAATATTGAAGGTATGAAAATTCTCTATGGGTTTTAATGATTGGGAGGTATCCAATTCTAAATAACAGAACGACAATCCTCTATAATGTTGTACATATAATTTCTTGGAAAGTTTTCTTATATGATAGCATTTATTGAGAGATTATATTTAATATCGGATTTAAATTATAGCCTCTAGAAATGTAATTTAAATATTTTGTTTCAGGAAATATTTATGAAATTTTAACTGTTTAGAATCATGATTTTCATTCATCGCTATTTAAGTAAACTGTTTTCTTAGTGAAGTTTTACCAACAATTATTTGTGATCCCTTAAAAATATTCTTCAAGATTTTTATTATCTTTATATTCATTTTTTCAACCAGCTTTTTTTTGTTTTTATTGAAATAATTACATTAATACTGTTTTCAGTGCCTCTATCACAATTCTGTAATACAACTTTATCCAAATTTCCAATTTTAGGTAGTTTTTATTTTTTTCATAGTTCGAGGTACTTTCCTAGATTCATGGTGACTTTGGAGACAAATATTTTTTGTCACAACCATTTAATTTCCTATATGTTCCTCTTTAGTGGTTCTTGGAAGCATACAATTGTCTCTACCAAAAACATCGCTTGCTGAATTCCTTCTTTGTATTTCTATATTTTTCATCAAAAAATTCAGTTTCACTGTATAAGAATTATTTTTTATATTTTTTTCACTAAAAATACCTACTAGTTATTGTAAAATACCCTTAAATGTATCTTGGGGGATAAATGTTTCATCTTTTGGTTTGGGCTGGAACTGCCACCATGGTAGTTGTCAAAAATAATAGGGAGTAGTAGGACTAAGAACACCTCGCTACCTCTAAGATATATTTGAATGAATTCTATACCCAGAAATGTGATTTTTTAATACATTTCATCCCTAGAATATATCATATTACTATATCATGAAATGTTTTTTTCCAAATTTTTAGTAAGCATATCAAAATTGGGAGAACATGATTATAAATTCCCAAACATACTACAGTGGGGGCATTGATCCCAAATATCATTTTGAGTATTTTCTATGGAAAATCAAGAAGCATCAACCTCATCTTGTGAAACTGGATTGCGTTCAGTCCTTGAAATATTTTTCTCCAAGATAATTTGTTTTTTGGATTTTTTTCTAATGTGTTATTTATTTATTTTTTGTCCCTTGATAGTTTCATCACTATAATCCCCCAAACTAATTGGTCTAGAAATGTTTAGTTGTAATTGGATACACTAATTTATAATGTTTCCATGAGTAATTGGGGTCTTCGATGGTGGTTTGGAAATTTCCTATGTGATACCCTAAATAAATCCCAATATTCATGGAATAAGTCTCCCTCATCTTACAATACCAATTTCTTTCTGATTTCAAAAAGTATCATCCTATGGTAATACGAAATGGTGAAATCATTGTAATCCTAACCCCATGTGCTAGAAATGCCCCCTTTCAAATATTGATACCATTTTCTGGAATTTCCTTTGTGTTAGAAAGATAATAATATCATTTTATGTTTTCCTCACTCAGGGCCCTATGTTGAATTTGTTGAACACTATAGTTAAAGTCCCCAATGAAGTTAACATAGTCTTCACTATGAATTCAATTGATGGTTGGCCACTAGGAAAACATAGATTGTGTGTTTCATAATTCATATAGCTTGTTTAAAGCCTAATTCATGGATAATTAATATAGAAAATAGGAAAAACGAATTCTATCAAACGATGCCACTCATTTATCTCATTTTCATTTCGATTAACATTTCTAGGTGGTTGGTTATTCTGGTTCCCAAACACTATTTTATCCTCCATTTTTATTTTATATTTGTTCTTTTTCAAATCCCGTATGTGTATCTCAATTTTGGGCAATGGTGGGAAATATGAAAATGGGTCTGTATATTGTTTTATATAGATGCCATCTTCTATAGTTTTTATTGAATTTTCATGCACATTTTTATTATATTTTTAATATTTTATTTTTATTTTATTTTTTATGTTTCTTTATTTATCATTTTTTTAAACTTCGATCCTTGATTGCATAATCCATCCATTGAAATAGATTTTATGTGTGTTATGGTGTCATTGGACTCATGTGTGTTTATTTTATTTAACTCTTTTTAAATCCTTTTTAGTAATGACAACATGTCGATCCATAAGGAAAGACACATAGTGTGTGATTTAAGAGTGTGAAAAGTGAGACATTGATAAAAATACTATATAAATATGTAGATTAAAATGGGTAAATTGGTGAAATAGTGATGAGGTGATGATTTATAGGAGTGTGACTTTGAGTGAAGTAATTAAAAAGGAGAGGATGAAGTAAGAAAATAAAAAACAAAAGAACACACACTAGTGACAGAAATCAATTGATGATGTAGGGGGAATTCAATTGACTGTTTTTATAATGACTCTCCTCCATTCATTCATTTGAATTTAAATACCTATAACTAATTAAAAGTGGATAACCTAATATTTCATAAGGTCACCCTGTGACTAAATAGATCTTATATCTTTTCAATAGTAGAAGCCACTAGAACACTATGTAAAAAAACCACTTATCACTATGTTCAATTTTTTAATTAAAGTCAATGTGCTACTCTCTATTGAGTTTGATATACAATTTAGTGCAATTTCATGTTGAAAAAATTGCCTGAAATTAAGATCGATCAATATTTGTTTTCACATATACTTGATTTAAAAAAATGAATGTAAAAAAGAGAATTAGCGAGAATAATATAGTTAAATAAATGCATATATGAATTAAAATAGATTAACAGACCCAACCTATTCCCCATGAAATGATTATAAAAATATCATTATTTTAATAAACATATTTAAATATATAAATATAAAACAATCCATGAAGAAATAAATGAAAAAAATTGGGGAAGAGAGAATGAAGCATCAATATCATATAGCTCAATATCCATCCCATACTATAATATCCTACTGCATGTGATGTTTCATTGTTTCCTTCTTATGCTTTGTGTTCGACATGATGTTTTTCTTTGTTGTGTTTCTCAGCAATGTATTTGGTTAGTTTGTGTGTGTGTGTGTGTCCATAGGCTTTCGGAATTTTCTTCATTTAATAATATATTTCCTTCCAATACCCCATCAAAATCAATGTTTATGTTTCCCAGAAAGATACACTCTAACATCCACATGGAATGATTTTTACTATAAATTATCCTAATTTTTAACCTTAACCATGATCCCCCAATGAAAATGTGAAAATCTTCAGAAATATATGACTGGTAGTGACATTGATAAAAAACTAAGATGCTCTCCACAAGGATGGATCAATGTTCATGATCGTTGAGTGATAAATTTGAAATATTTCATCAATTATTTAATTATCATGTTCACCTTTGCTATCTATATTCTATAAATCTGTCATAAAGAGGAGTAAGGGGTTTTGGAATTTGAAAAATAAATTTCCCCATTCGAAATTTTGGATGTGAGCATAGTTTAGAATAGTTATTTTTCTTTCACCTTAAATACATTTTTTGGGCTCGGACATCACTAATAGATGTGAGGGACCTTTTATTTAATATATATATATATATATTATAATTTTTAGTATTAATGAAAAACATAAGAATGTTTAAAAAATATAAACTTATTAATAAATATAGTATTTTATTATCTTTATCATTATAATTATTATAGAAATATAAATGATTTTACAAAAATATATACTTAGTAAAAACATATATACACACACACACAAACACAGATACCTAATATTTTTATTATTATTTGATATATATATATATATTATATTATCAATATTATTTATTATAATAGTTTATTAATATTTATATAATTTATTATCTTCATTATTATTAATATTCATCTACTAAACATACGACCACATGTCTTCTTCTCTAGGGGTAGGATCAGCTCGACTCCTCTCAGATGATAGCGACATAGTCGTATCATCAGCAAGTGGTGGGTTCGATTACATCATTGGAATCATCATGCATCAGTGCATGGGTCTTCTTGTTCATGTTTAGAGTACGTTAACAACTTCACCATCCACTATGGAACAACAAGATGACTGAGTTGGTAGAGGTTGGAGAGGTATTTTATTAGCACAGAGGTGTTGTGTTTTATTACTCTTATTGGATTATTTAATAATCCATGTAATCTCATGGTCGATCAGATCTAGCATCGTGGTGGTCATCCATTGGTTTCAAATCTAGCTATGTGATCATTTATTGTTTATCAATGTGTTGGTGCACTAATTTCTATAAATAAGAGGCACAACTCTAGTACTAGAAGTAGATAATTGTTTCGCTGGATGTGGGGGATACAATTCACTTCGGAGCTTCCTCAAAGGTTGATTAAACTGGTGGATCACACTTAGTACAACATCTTCAAAAAACTATCATAGAAAACGTGGTTGACAGTAAATGCCAAAACGCATGCTAGCTCAGGAAATGAGTCTGGCTGACCATTAGGAGGGACAATAGGTGATGCCCAATGGTAACAGTAATCCCTAGATGATGCAATGTAATTTCTACATCGGGAAGTACTGAATTATATCAGTGGTAGATCATGGAGACACCTCACTAGGGTGTGGTAGCAGAACAAAAAATTTCCAAAAATTTCCAAATTCAATGAAATTCTAAAACAATTATTTTTATAAGTACAAAAAACATCCAAATACTTTAATTAAAAATTCATTCTAGAAAAAATTAAATAAATTCTATTCATGAAATATTTATGAATTGAGATTCTCAAAATAATTTAATTCAATAATAAAAACATTTAAATTAAAATTCTTCTATGAAAAAACATCAAAATCTAAAAAATAGATTTCCATTTTGATCGAAAATCAAAGATCCATAAATTTTTGATTCCACAATAAAATGTTCATTTTAATAATAAAAAAGTTTTAATTTCATAAAAATTATGATCAATTAAAAATATTTACATTTTATCACAAAATAACAACATTTTAGAAAATATGTTCAATGAATTTGAATTCCATGAGAAATAATCAAAAATTGTAAAAAAATCTAATTAGAGCTTATATTCACAAAAAATATCATTTATTCAATAAGAAGGGATGTGTTAAAGTGTAAAAATGAATGCCATGATAATGCTCTAGAAACCAGTACTACAATAAAAATGGAAATAGTACGATCTAGTGTCTCCACTCCATGTTGAGCCAGCTCAAACAGTTAGGATGAAAATGAATAATATAGAAGACACAAGGATGATGCCTTTAATGTTTAGATAAAAAATGTCTTTAATTTCCAATCAATTGTTAAACTGATATCTAGACATGGATGGTTACCCATAGTTCATCATCTTTAATAGGATTTGAGATGACAATGACGAAATAAATTAATGACATTAGTTCATTCTTATATCCTTATCTACTAGCTACTCAAGTTTAATTTACTATAGTAAAATGATTAGTGTGGACAAAATTAATTCAAAGCCATTTGGGTATGTTTTTAAAATAATAATGGAACAAAAATAAATATTAATATTTAGTTCTTATGGTGAACAAGTTAAAAAATTTGAAGAGTCCAATGTAAAGAGTGATACCAATGGAAACATTGAAATGGAATTCATTGATTCCAATGATAATGAGAGAACTATATAGTATGTTACCTATTTGGAATGTTCCAAGAAAGGTCACTGTAAGATTAATTGTATTGAACTTATGAATAAGAAAGAATAATATTTTTATTGAGGAATATTCATTAATTAATTTAATATTTCTATTTTACATCACTGTGAATAGAAACAATTTTTTTGTCATCTATATGTGTCCAAATATAAGAACCAATGAAATCCAAAAACATTACATAACTAAGGTGAGTTCCCTAAGATGTTAATAGTGGGTGATGTCTACATTAGTAATGAGAATCACATACTATCTAATTTCATTGTGAATTCATTCAACTTAAAAATATTTTTATTATAACCAAAATATTTATCTCATGTGTCCATGAGCATCAAAGATATTGTATTTAATATTGGAATGAATTTTTTTTGGTGTCTCATACCAAACCAATAGTTTAGTGATACTTGTGACCTGGGCAATTATTTTTGATTATAAAATATAAGACTAAAAAATCTCATTTTTGTTAAGATAATTCATTCCCAAGTAAAACTAAAAGTAGTTTTCAAGGATATTCCTTCAATATTGTTTAGAATCATTGGAGCTGAAAACATTAAGTATAATTAACACATTTACATATCATTCATTATAAAAAGAATCAATTTTCAAATACTAGTGATCCATTAAGATTCTAGATATAGTTTTTCTTGACCATGATCACTATTATAAAGATATTCTAGACGTAATATTATAAACATTATAATATTCCTATAAGAATTACCAAATTTAAAAGATATGTAAAGGAAATGAATGGTTAAAATATATGAGTTTCTTTGGGTCCCTGATCTTAATAATTTCTTAATCAATCACACATAAATAATGAAAATATTGTATGAATTTATTCAAAAACTCACTTTCCATATAGACATAACAGTAATTATTTTAATTAAAAGAGTATCGATGATATGTATTACATGAATTTATTAATCATTATAATATAGTGTGAATTTATTCAAATACTCACATTTCTTAACACACATCAGAGTCATTATGTTTGTAAAAGGATGATCAATGATGACACTAATAAGTTATGAATACCCTTTTGTTAACTTTTTGTATGATTATTTAAAATTATATGTGTTAAAAAATGACCATATTCCAACAACAATTACAACAGATATCATAATATTTATAATATGAAAACAATTCATTCGGCTATAAAATCATGCCTTTAAATGTAAAGTTATTATTAACGTTGTTCCAATAACAAACATGCGTCATAAAAACCAATAATGTGCATCTATGGTAATTATTACAAATAGTATTATGTATATTAAACAAATACATATGATATAAAAATAATAATCATGTGGTAGGAAATATTTATAAAAAAATATGGAAATCTCTATTTTTGATAGTGGGCGAAAGACTGGCTCTAGTTAAGTCAAGTATTGAGATGCACATATAAGATATAATAGGAAAAATTCCCATAAGAGCTCAAGGAAAAGGAAGTTTCTAGTGACAAAATATCCTTAATAATTTCTACTTCCAAGTGAAATGATTTTATGATCACCAATTAATGATTAAATTTTATTCAATATGAATAACGAATCTCCATAAACAAGAATGAAACAAATGGAAATAATCTAATTTTGACATGTTCATATACATTCAAACCAAATGAATTCCATATACCATAATTAGTTGTTGAAATTGATGGAAAGTCATTAGTGTATATTCAAAAGATAAATTATGTCGGAGGTACTTGTGTGTTAAAAATATATACTAATTGTTTACATTAAGTAATCATGTATAAATAAATTAGAATTATTCTAGTCAGAGAAAATTTCCATGATCATAATTCTGGGCATTGTAATTCAAGACAACCTTTCTTGGATGTTGTCTTTACAATTCAACTAGAAAATGTTTGTTACATTAAATATTTCTCATTCAGAATGCAAGCTATAAAGATCCATTTATAGATTAATTAAACCATCTTAACCATATAATATTCCTCTCAAATGACATTTCTCCTTGTTTTTATAATTGTTTAAGTTCATTTTTGTTGATTTACATGAAAAATATCTAGATTACACATGGAAAAAAATTATTAGTCATACTATTATTTAAGATTAGGTTAAAAGATTATTTATAATAATTGTCAAAGTGTTAAAACCAATGTTTTTTGTAATATGTTCTAATGAGGTATATCATAAGTTTTTTTAGACCACTTCAAATACATATATTGAAAATATATGGAAAAATAAATTTTGAAACAATAAAATTGAGAACTACTACCAATGTCACATGGAATAAATATACATATGAAAAAATGTATAAGACAAAAAAGGAGATTAATATAGTGAGTATAACATCATCACTTATGAAATGGATTTATAACATATTATATCCAATAGTGATTCAAATAATTCCTAGGATATGATTTTTCAAAGAGAGTTTTGAAACCTTGTTTTAAGGGAAAAAACTATTCTTCTAAGAGATCAATGGATTTAATATCATAGTTTGTTTAATTTTATAAGTAAGAGTTTCTAGTTAAATCCATTAGTAACCAATCAAGTAATATCAAGTAAAATTTCAATGTCGATGCAACTAAAGAGTTAGTATAAAACATGAAATAATTTATTCTAGTTATTATATTTGTACAAAACATAATATCTATGATGTAAAAATTAATACCAGGGGAAAAGGCATATAATCATAGATATTGTCTATTTGGGAAGTTTTTCTTAAGGAGGTGAAGTAATAGATTGAATAGTATCCATGTAAAAAAATGTGGTAGGTCAACCCACTAAGGATATTTCATTATTAAATCATGATATTACCATGTGATATACTATAAGAGATCAATATAATGAATGATATATTGTATGTGGGATTGTTGTAAAATTGTTTTCCCTCAACCACTTATGGGTACTTCATTTCAATATATAGATAATTTATATAGTTAGTTAGGCAATACGTATCACTATCATAATAGTGTTGTACTTATTAATTTAATGTTTACATGGTAATTCCCATATATTATTTTTTATATCAAAATATTATAATATTTGTAGACAACAATGAGATCCTCGAGATATTATGTCAATAATCATAAAACATATGTATGATTTTCAATATACATCATACTATTAGGACTAAAACAATTTTTTCCTATCATGTGTTGTGGAATTATAATAATTTGGACTAATTCTGAAGAAATTCTCACATGGTGATCTTATGTAGTGGATATCATAATGACTAACTCACCAATAAGAAAACTGCATGTTTTGTGTGTCAGTAGTTGTTCCTATTTACAAGAACATGTATTTATCTCTTAACATGGGAATATATCAATTAATATCATTTAATAATGTACCATGATATAGGAAGAGACCCATTATATTTATATTCTATCAAGTTTGATTGTGTTCGGTGCATTGTCATGACCCCTCCCAATCGGTATTGTGTCATTACTACCCTGATCCCTCCTCTAATAGGCTAGTGGATGGGAAAAGTAACCTAGTAGGAATATCACGCACATTGGATGCTTCAACCTAATGTATTGGTACACACGCACATATCCCCAAGCCTATACAATGATTAAATATAAGAAAACTAATAAATCATTCATTCATAATTCTAAATACCTTAACATAGTATGAAGAAATGTAATGAAAAGTAAAAGAGTCCAAATACAAGCCCTCCAAAAAAGAGTCATATAACAAATATAACTAGATTGTGTAAAAGGGAACTATTTTCATCTAACCGATGAACCACACCTCAGCTTGTCTGGATCACAAAAATCCAATCAGTACTGCTCCCTCTAGGATTTTATAAAAAGGTTGATCATCTCTATAAGACACAACAAGTGTTGGAAAATCCCATGCATGGGTGAGTATAAAAATACCATGTAGGACACCATGAAATCACATAGTATAAATCTACAAGAATAATATCCATCTCCAAAAAGGTATATGTCTACAACACATAGTACATGAATATATAGATATACTCAATAAAACCACATTGTACCATTGTAATGTCACAACCATAATTCCAGTACACAAATCATGCTCGAAGATTTATCATAAAACACATCGATGAGAACACACTCTACAAGTAAGATAACATCAATGGTGTCTTCATGAGTTGTACATATCATTCGGTCACTCCATAAGATGTATACATTGGAATTATAAAGATAATGATACACATATGAGGACCACCGCAAAGTCTATGTAGTATACAATAAAAATCAATCTAGAAGGACGTGATATGCAGAGGATCGCTGCTTGCATATTTTTGGTCAAGGTGAGACCATGAACTCCACATAGGGAAAGATGATGATAGAGGATCTCATTCAGGACATCATGGAATAATTCTATTAACTCTATCCAAGATTTCCTAACTAAGGGATCTATATACTAGGTGTAGGATGTGATTCTATACTAACCCTTATGGATTGGATCAATGGTACACACCCTAACGAAAATTTTCTATGATGAAAAGGCCAATGAAAATTATCACTCATTGAATGAGTATATAAAATGTACTATCAGTACATGGCATGTTTTTTGGCATCAGATCCAACCCATGTAATACGACTCATACCCATGTTCTTTTTAGAGTTCTCGATGTGTCAAATCACATGTACTTATGACAGTCTTCATAAATTGATGGTCTTGTCCATATATAGCTAGTCATGTCATTTCATGTCCTTGTATACCATCTCATGTACACTCCAAGGCATCGAAGAAGGGTCACACACTATGTGAAAGGGTGAAAAAATGTGATACTTTACTTCTCATAGAAACTATAACATCATATACAGGGCCTCGCCTTACATTTATTAATATATTTCATACTATGTGTTGTGGGATTTTCTATAATCCAAAATCTGCTTCCCACATCATCATCCACACCTCCAGCCGTCAATCCAGCCAATCCCTAGGGCTGAAACCATGAAAAACCATCAATCGTACAATTATGTAATTGGACACCAAAATCCAGGATACTATTCATTTGAATATCACCCTCATGTTTTATCCATTTTCACACAGAGAAGAGAACAAGGAATTAGTATCAAAAAATCATTTAGATCAACTTCTCCATCTTTCCTCATATTATCCCCATGGTATAATGATCCCATATTTTCAACATCAAACCATTTCACAAAGAAATCGGCATAAAATGGTTGATTTCTCAGTATTTTGATCAATCCTCTAGTCAAAATAAATACTCGTGATGAAAACACAAGAAAAGTGGGATAATTCCAAGGTACCACTCAAAGAGGAACAACCCATGGCTTCATTCGGTTGGACTCCATCCATTGTCATTAGAACAATGACTGAATACCCAAGAACAAATAAATAATTATCATAATAAATCCACATAGATGAAATCTCATACCTGTTATACAATCGATTGGTGAATCTATCCATTTTTCAGTTGATTTTCTTTCATCATAGAAACAAAAAAGTGGGGAAAATATCAAAATAAAACAATATACTATCTCAATTTGAAAGGATCTTAGATTAAGAACAAATACACATCATTATCATTAGAGAGACCATTATATTCCATTGTACATAGATTATCGATCTTCAATCTAGTTTTTTTCTATATTGAATGTTCATCCAATGGATCCTTTACATCTCCCAAGTAATTTTTCTAACCTTGAGATTTTACAATAGCTTTTTATTTATAGAAAATAATTAGTTCGATACATTATTTCAGGTTAATAAAAAGTTTCAGAACATTATTTATTATCAATGCATGCGATGAATATTAAACAATCAACTCATTTTAACAATGTTTATGCCACTCCTATAGTTAAATCCATCACATGAATTCAAATGTTCCCTCATATTTCTAATTTGAGTCCCCATTTTGAATTTATTCCTCATTTTCAAGGATATTGTGTGTGCATGATATTTAATATTTTTCAAACATTTATTTCAGGCTCACTAAGCCACTGAATCTCACACTGTCTCAGCAACTAGTCTCTAAAACAATCCATACATTGTCAAATTAATAAATTTTAAATATAATCACTAAATTATCCCCACTGTGGGAATTTATGTTCTGATAATCTAGAAAAAAAGGCTACACAAGGATATGTGGGTACTGAGAAAGAATCTGATTCTATCACTCTCAGGTGTTGTCCTGAATATTACCATGATACTACCAAACATGCTCTTGGTGAATTTATCTCCCATGAAGGATCCTATCCTTTTGATCATCGATCTATAATATTCACTTAGCCATGATAGCTCCATCATTAATTTCCATCACACCCCCATCGATAATGTGTAATGGATCATGCATGTACCCCCTAAGCTATCCCATGTAGAAGATGTCGTGTACTAAGTTAAACTATACTGATAGACATATAAAATCAACCAAATTGTAATATCTATACAATAACTAGAAAAGGACAATGATTCTCAAAGATATCTTGAAACCTCATCCAAATATTCATAATCCACATCTAGTTGAAACCCTTAAAAACACATAGTATACTTCCTCAAACACAAAAGTCCTTATTCATATTTCCCCATAGGACATCTGAATGCTATATGAATTCCTAATCTAATCTAGGATGATCATCACATTCATAGTGGTAGCTCTCACAAACTGTGGGTCCATAATTGCAGACTTCCCATTGTTAATCAAGCATAGGATTCATATGCAGGTTCGCTCATACAAAGCCTATAATGATCCCATAGTGAAAGTAGAATGATATTTGTCTCTATAAAAAACACCATATATGGTATGTGATCCTCAAAACTAGGTCCAATATCTAATATTTAATTCCACAACATGTCTCATGAGACTATAATGGACTTCTAAGGCTAGCCATTAGTCTAGTGGTGAAAATTCATGCACAAAGGTTGTAGATTCAAGAATCCTCCTTTAATCACTTCCATAAATGAGATGTGAAGTGATCATCATGATCAAAAATGATATTCAAGGGAACTATGTGGATTCATACTAACAAAGGCATCTTATGATATCCCCTAAACACTTCTCCAAAATAACTTGAACATTGGGTGACTTGGTCAGTCAGTCTATGATAACCTAGATAGAATCTTGTCTGTAAAACATATATTGTAACACCATCAAGAAATCTATAAATATCTCATCCCACTTCCACTTTATCACCTCAATGGGTTGAGATAAACCCTTTGTAACTTTCTGGTCAACATTAATTTTTAGACATGTAATGAATCGAGAGAAAAACATTGAAACTAACTTAATCATCCATAGACACCAAAACTGATGTTAGAGGTCTTTGTATATCTTTTACAAAACCTAGATAAAACAAAAAAGTATATTTATGAAACACACTCAGGACATCCTACAACAACATCATTGTTACCATTATGGATCCTTTGAAAATAATGACATCCTTCCTAATGAAAAAAACCCATCAGGTTCTTGTCAAGATGATATATGATATTTTTAGTGTATCACAATCAACATCCCAAATTTGTGCATCCTTGACTCACTATAAAATTAGATGGGTAACAACCATTGACTAGAGGAAAGATTTTCTATACCCAAATAAAAATTATAATAGTGATGATGCCTACTTCTCTGATATCTTTCCCATCAATTGTGAACATGATCTCCTACTGAGAAAATTTTCCACCATGTTTCACATCCAATGAGTATAGACAATATCAAAGTCATAATATTTTAATATATTTATCCATAAACTATGTATCCATTTAATATCCTTCTATGATAAAATATACATCAGGCTCTTGTGGAATTAATAGGAAATAATCCTCTCACCCATAAGATAGTGTCACAACATATTCAATTCGAAGACTAAAACATCAAAATCAAGAATATGAGCTTCATATTTCTTCCCTAATTGTCTCACCTAATTAGAATAATAGGTAATCACCATCTTCCTCAGCATCAGAACAAAAACCATTCCTATCCCTAATGCATCCCAACATAATTTATTCTTGACACCCTTTTATGGAAATCTGAGGATGGGAGTGCTTGTAAATTTATATCATAACTCCAAATAATCCTTCTCAAACCTCTCTATCCATGTAAAATGCCTCTCAATGTTTTGTCATATATTTCTAGAGAGATGATATCTATCACGACCCATCCCCCGTGGCCACTGCCGGGACTACCCCAATCCCGCCTTCCTTAAGCTCAGGGATGGAGTCTAGCACCAAAGGCGTATTCCCTAAAACTGGGAAGGAATTTCCATTATAACTTGTAAACACATGCAACCAAACACACTGAAAGATACGAATGCAAGAAAACTATATAGTAATAAAGTGACTACAGTAAGTAAAAAGTAGATATAATGCAATCCCAACTAGAAGGTACAAGTACAACTGAAAATCAATACAACCGATGAAGAGAAAATACAGCTACATGATCATCCACCGAGGATCCTACCAGAAGGGTAGGTACAGATCGCCTCATCAGCACTCTGCATCCTTTTGTGTCCTCCATGTACTGACATGCCATATGGTCCACCTCTAGGCACCATCCTGACCTGTTACTCTCAGCCTCAGTTAGAAATATCCATCTTCTGCAACCAACACAACAAGTTGCGGGCATATCCCGTACAGGGGTGAGTATAATGATACTCAGTAGGGACCACAAGACCCTCAAGGTCTCACAAAATCAAACAAGGATAAACCATGATGTATGAAATCAATAGATAACCTTACATAGGTATATGACCATACATATACCTCAGTTTTAAAGTGTTTCATCTCAATCATGAGGAAAACACAGAAAACATGACTTAACTCAAGCAGGGTTTTTTTGTAGGGGTAGTAACAAGTAACATCCCCAGTCACATTGTTGAAAACTCAGCTGCTGGAGAACTCTTCCTCTATTGAGTACAGTGGGCCTTCCACAACACCAAGCGTGCTTTCCACTAACCTCAGACTGCTGAGGTACTCCTCCTATCAAGTAATTCGGATCTGCGACATCACCAAGCGTGCTCCCCACCATGGGTATATTGTGTCACCAAGTGTGATTCCCCTCATAGCCTACTGAGGTAATCCTCCTTTCAAGTACGATGGGTCTGTCGTGACACCAATGCACTCACCACTGTGGGTCTTCCGTGACACCAAGGCACTCCCCACTAGGTTAGTAGAGTCACTCCGAGTAAAAACAGTTAGCATCATTTGGTCTCATCCAGCTACTAGGTCTCCGCACTATGCTCGCTCATCTCTAGGAGGATCCACACAACATGTTTCATGTTAGTACACTAACTATAATGAAGTCCCATAAATAATTATTAAAATGGTCCTCCATGTCACACGAGTCTCAATGTAATAGATGGTGTGTCAATCAGACGCTTGATCTGTCAGTTATTAGCCTTTTAGTCTCAGGGGCAGGTTGGATTCGTGCTCGACCCAACCTGACTGTACCCCATCTCAATCCAAAAATCAGTTGGGTATCACTCAAATGGACTGTCTCGCTTCAAGGTTCCCAATTTCACTAACGGTTCATCAAACAGATGTCCATTGAAAATGTTATGGCTAAAAGAATTATACGGGTTGTAGTGGACCTGGGTCTGGTCGGACTCGGTCCGACTGACCCGGCCTGACCTGGTATGGGTCAGCCCGGTTCGGGTGACCCGGCCCGACCCGCTGGGTCGGGCCCGGCCTGTAATGTGCTTCGGCCCACTGGGAGGTCTAGCCGGCCGTGAGGGCTGCGAGGGGTCATGGAGCCCACATGTTCCATGGGGCGGCTTGGCCGCAGGGGTACTGCAAGGACATAAGGACGATTCGATCGGGGTGCCATGACGAGCATAGGCCAGTTCGGCTGGGGCACCGAAAGTGGCGTGGTCCGTTTCACCCAGGGTGTCGCGAGGGGAAGGTGAGGGTTCGGTCGGGTTGTCATGACGGGCGTGGGCTAGTTCGGCTGGGGCGCTGTGAGGGGCTTGGGTAGTTTCTATTGGGACACCACGTGGGGCGCTGGCCAATTCAGCCGAGGCACCACGATGGGCTCTGGCAGCTTGGGAGGCCGGCAGGTAGCACGAGTCAGGGCAGCTCGGAGGGCCAGCTGGCAGCGTGTCCAGTTCAGCTGGTGGGGGCCACGACCGATAGGGGGTCAGGCCAGTGGGTGGCATGGCTAGGTTGGCTCGGCCAAGGGCATGGGTCTGGTTCAGCTAGGAGGTCGGAGTGCCGCAGGGGCTGCGCGGTTCACAGTGGCCACAAGTAGTGGTGCTATTGCCTTCATCGCCTTCGTTGCCTTCCTTCAATTTGAAGAACACCACAAAGAATAACGTCGGTGGTGGTCGGGCCATGTTAGTTTGGAATGCACCCTCCGCATTCAGATTTGTAGCATACAGTTCACAAGAACTAAGGAAAAAATGTCAAACATGATCTTTTGTAATTTAATCATTCCCAATACTATGCAAGAGAAGATGGGAGTACCTGGAAAGTGATAAAAAAAACGCATTAAACCCCTACTTCAGGTTGATACGTCGATGGTGTTATGGGTAGGAAGACGAATCATTGGGAAAAATGTGCACCTCGGTGACATCTGCATTTTCCCCGATCTTCGGTTTGTGTGTTGGTTCATCGTAGTCGAAGACGTACAAGGTCGAAGGAAGTCTCAAGAAAAGAGGTCGAAGGAGTTTGGTGTTCTTCATTGGCAGAGCATTTTTTGTTGGGGGTATCATTCTTCGTTGGATAACACGTTCTTTATTGTAGAGCGTATTCCTCCAAGTGTTGAGCCTCACGCCACATTACATGTGCTTCATCTCTTGGCGAAGCCATCCCAAATCCTGCTCCCAAGATCCATATATTTCGGAGAGGGGGAAAGGTAGGTAACGATCATGAAATTTATGACAGTTCATATATTAGGAACCTTCATAAGTTCTAACAATTATGTTACATTAATTGAAAAGGGGGAAAGCCAATTAACTAAGTTGGAAGAATTAAAGGTATGTGCATTGGTTAAATTAATGTGGAGGAAGTCAAGAGCCACATCAACTTTGATGAGGGGGGTTGCGAGTTTCTCTCAATTAATGGGGGGGGGGGTTTAATCCCATGTGGTCCACACCACAATAACCTCTCATGGGAGGTTATGGTTCAGGTGGTCCCCATAACCATAACCTCTCATGAAGGGTTAAGATCTGGTGGTCCCCACACCTCAACTTCCACAGAGAGGTTTAGTTCTGATGGACCCCACCACCAAACACCCACATGGGTGTTTTAAATAAAAATAAAAATTTCATACATTTTGGTTTTTATTTTATTCTTACATAAAAAACTGAAAAAAACATTCACCCTCTACCAACTATCATCAAGGTGAAAGTCTTCCTAAGCGAATACTAGAGCCGCGAGTTCAACGGTGCCCTCGAATTTCAATTCTGAGCACTGGTTTGAAAGTTAGAAAAACCCGCTCACATGTTTACTGAACGTACCCGAAATAATTTTAAAAAATTTATTTTAGGCACTTCGAGCCTCAGAATCATGCGCCGTTAATTTTTTCACAATCATTAAATTGCCATATATTTTAAAACTATTACATGGAAATTTGGGGTCTTTAAATTCTCCCCACCTCAGGATTTACATCCCTATAATCCAAAACGTAAACTTAGGGAACAAGTGGGGGTACTGAGCACACATCTGAGCCTCCCACTCCCATGTTGTCTCATTGAGGTTCCCATTCTACCAATGAACATACACTAGAGGTATTGACCATCCACGAAGGACCCACACCTGTCGATCCTCAATCTCTACTACAACCTCCGTAAAATTCTCTCCATCATCGACATCCAACTCGGCATGGTCGATGATGTTAGAAGGGTCGAACACATATCTCCTTAGCAAGGATACATGGAAGATGTCGTACACCGAGTGAAACTGAGGTGGAAGAGCTAAGAGGTATGCCACCACGTTAACTCTGTTGAGAACCAAAAAAGGTCCGATGAATCTCAGAGAGAAATTTTTGCCTCAACCAAATCTCTGAAATCCTCGTCGAGGCAATACCAGTAGAAAGTTGTGGTCTCCATCCTCAAACTCCAGAGGTCTCCATCTCCTATCAGCATATGTCTTATGCCTCCTCTTTGGAGTCTTCATCCACTCTTGGATGATCTGCACATTCTCTATGGTTGCATGTATCATATCTCATCTAATGAGTGTTTACTCCCCTGGGTTAGTCTAGTACAAGGGAGATCTGAATAGTCGCCCATAAAATTCCTCAAAAGATTCTATCCAAATGGTGAAGTGATAGTTGTTGTTGTACACAAACTCCACCAAAGGAAATTGATCCTCAATGATGTGACCGAAGTCTTGGACACAAGCAAGAAACATGTCCTCCAGAGTCTAAATGGTCCGCTCAGTCTAACTATCCATCTGAGGGTGGAAGGAGATGCTCAAACGACGTTGCATCCCTAAATACACCTGAAACACCTTCCATACATGGGAAGTAAAACATGCGTCATGATCTGAGAGAATCATCGAAGGTAATCATTGTAGCCACACAATCTCTTAAACATAGAGGCATTCCAAGATCACTACTGAACCCTGCACTCTGATCGGTAGGAAGTGGGTCGACATGGTGAGTCGATCGACGATCACCTAGATAGAGTCATGACCCCTGGATGTATGTGGTAGTCCTGTCACGAAGTCCATGGATATCCCATCCCACTTCCACTCTGGGACCACTAAAGGTTGAACCAAGCCTTCTAGTTCTTGATCCTCCGCCTTCACTTGCTGACAAGTGAGGCATCAAGAGACAAACTCTGTAAATGCTTTCTTCATTACTGGCCAAAAATGTTGCCATCAGAGGTCCCAGTACATCTTCGCCACTCCTGGATGTACCTCTAGAGGGGATGTGTGGAACTCCCTCAATACATCCTCCTAATGTGAGACTGGTTCCATGATAAGTCCTCTGAAGAGGATGAAGTGCTCCCCAAATTCAAGAAATTCCATCATGTGCCTACCCTATGGATATCTGAGCACGTCATGTCTCACAGTCAGTATCCCCATGTTGCGCCTCCCTGAATCCCTGGAGATGTGGGGGAGTGACTGTAAGAGACTCTAGAGAGGCTGATCCATCTCTATCCACAGATAATAACTATAAGGCTACCAGTTGCTCCGTCGCCTCACCTAGAAGCTATATACCAGACCTTCAGCTGAGTTCATCTGCAAAAACGTTCCCCTTCCCAAAATTATAGACTATGTTGAAGTCATATTCCTGGTGGAACTCAAGCCAACATCATTGTCTTAGGTTCAGGTCCTTTTGGGAGAAGATATACGTAGAATCTTGCGATCAATGTAAACTGTAATGTTCTCGCCCATCAGATAGTGTCACCACATCTTCAACGTGAAGACCACTGCAACTAACTCTAGGCCATGGGTAGAGTCATTCGGGTAATTCTCTCTTAGCTGTCAAGAACCATATGAGATCAGTGCTTGCTCCTGCATCCTGACACATCCGAGCCCAGAACCAGATATGTCGCAGTATACTACGTACCCTACACCTTCCTCTGGAAGCCTCAAGATGGGGTACTAGTCAGCCTCAGCCTCAACTCCTGAAAGCTCAGATGCCATGTCTCAAAACACACTAAGGGTTTCCCCTTCTTCATCAACACTGATAGTGGTGAAAAAACTCAGGAAAAGTCCTGCACAAACCTCCAGTAATATTCATCAAAATCCTGGAAACTGTGTACCACCGTCAAACTCCTGGGTGGATCCTAAGCAAGTACCGCCTCAATCTTGGCTGGATCCACTACAACTCCAGCCTCTAATATGGCATGTCCCAGGATGTGAACCTCTCGGATCTAGAACTGGCACTTCAAGAGCTTATAATGATGCTGGTGCTCTCAGACTGTGTCTAGTACTTCCAGCAAATGATATGCATGCTTCTACTTAGTAGTCGATTATATCAGTGTTTTTTCAATGAAGACAGCTACAAAGTGATCAAGTTACGGCGGAAAGACCATGTTCATGAGTCCCATGAACACTTCTGGAGTTTTTTTACGCCTAATAGAAGAACCAAGAACTCTTATTGGTCGTACCGACATCTGAATAATGTCATATGCAGATCCTCGTCTCGTACTCTGAGTTGTTGATATCCAAATCTAAGGCTTATCTTAGATAAAAACTATGCTCCCTTAAGCTGATAAAAGTGGTCATCAATCCTCCAGAGTGGGTACCTATACTTCACAGTCACCTGGTTTAGGCGTCGGGATTAGACACAATGTATCAAGCTCTCATATGCCTTTTGGTGAATAGAATCAGGGCTGCCCAAGGAGAATCACTGGGTTGGGTGAATCCCTTCCCCTGCAAGTCCTCTAGGTTTACCCGCAACACGTGAATCTCTGTGACAGCCATTCGATATGCTGGTGTTGATATCGGTGCCATCTTGTGGTACATGTCAATGTAAAATTCCACATATCTATGAGGATGTAGACCTAAGACATCATCAGGGAAAACATCAGTGTATTGGTCCACCACTAAAGGCTAACTCAGACTCTCCGCATAAATAACAATGAGGGTATGGATAGCCAACTTATGAGTGATCGGCTACACTCCCCTCCGAGCAAGTCCAACCTATGCTACAAAGGACCCCTTCTCTCCGGTGAAGGTAAACCCAGTCCCATCCATGCGGACACACTGCACTTTCCGCCTAATACAGTCAATCTATGAATGGACTATAGACAACCATTCCACACCCAAGATGACATCGTAAGGCCTCGAAACCCCTTGTAGGAGATCTTAGCTGAAGCTCTCACCTCCTAGAGTAAGCTCACACTGTTGGAACCAATTTTTAATTGTCAAATCTACTCCCATAGGAGTTTCTAGCGATAAGGATCGAACCAATGGCTCTGTCGGATTCTCCGAGATCTGAACGAGGGAAGTGACAATAAAATAATGACATGAACCTATGTCTATAAGTAGTTCATCTATGGTGGAGTAGACACAGATCATTCCTTGAATCATCTTTGGAGTGTCGTATTCATAAGCATCAGCTACCTAGAGCTGATCTTTTCCCGATCCACATACTCCCTGTGGTCGGGGTGGACCTCCTGGTGATGGTGGCCGTAATATCTTGAATCATCATCTACCACTATTTGTACGACCATATCCTATACCACATCATTCTAATACCTGTGAACCACCTCAATCGAATCTATTTCTCTGCCAGGGCATTCCTTTGACCATCTTCTGATCATCCGAACGGTGGGATGGACATTCACTAGCAATGTGACCCTTCCTGCCACAAGCGTAACACCGCCCGATCTTGGCATGTCTGTCTCATCTTCGGGTGCCCGCACAACAGATCCTGGATCATGCAATCGTCCACCTGTAAGTCTGGTCCCCTTAAAACTCTGTGACATCTATCTGCTGACATCTATAGAAGACTCTGATACATGTCGACTGGTGATCAATCTAGCTACTAGAGACTACTCAGAAAAGAAACTCTCCACTAGTGTGGATCTCTCTAACACCCTTGCCTACATCGGGATGATGAGTGAGATCACTGAATCCTTGATTCTCCGCTTGTGTCCCAGATCGATGTTTTGGGCCCTAAAGAATGGGTCCCACACCATATAGTTGGAAGAGCGTGAGAGGAAATTGAACCTCACTAAGTAATGATCTACAGTCATGCTGCCCTACTATAGACGAAGTTTCCCCTGAATGTGCACTATGCAAAGAGTCACAGGAACTAGATCTGCCTGAAACAGGCTCTCGAAGTCTGCCTAGAGAAGCATCACCTCAACGTGAACATGGACCATCAAGCTCCACCATCTTCCCACTACTTCCTGTAGAAGGCTGGGAACAAGAATCACCATGAGATCGGCTAGTGTCCCTAACAGTCAGAAAACTCTCACCACGACCTCTAGCCAATCCTCAACTTCTCGCGGCTCTGTCTCTCCCATTAACCTGGGTGGCCTCTAGCATAGGAACTCGTGCAACGCTTTCAAGAGGTATACACCATCTATTTCTAGGGCTTGTGGCATCAGTGGCCCAAAGGCTAATGGTACCGCTGGTTCCACTACTAGAAGAAGGCCATGCACCGAGGCCATGTCACTCGATATGCTATCAATGTGTACAACTCTCATAACTATAGCCGGATGTCTATGTGGAGTCATCCTAAAAAGAAACTCATGCACAACAGTTAAAATTATATACTTTGTGAGTTGACCTAGTCAGATGACCTTATTAAATTTTTTGAAAATGCACACGTAGTCAATGTTTTAATGCATTAAGTCAGAAATCAGAAGTTATCATCCTAGTGTATGGGTAGGTCAGCACCCTCAACAACACTGGACTTCCGGAACTGAAAACCACACTCACTACACTTAACACTATTACTTTACAGAAAATAGTAGAGTCCTATGTTCTGTGGTAGAACCGACTCCTCTGATTCCAATTTGACATGACCCGTCCCCCGGGGTCCATGTCGTGACTAACCCAAGACCGCCTTCCATAGTCTTGGGGCTGGCGACTAGCACCAAAGTCATATTCCCTAAAATTTGTAAAGCATTTACTTTATAACCTATAAACACATGAAACCAAAGACATAGAAATATATGAATTCAAGTCAACTGCATAGTAAAAAAGATACTACAGTATGTAAAAAGGGGCCAAAATAACATCCCAACTGGAAAGTACAAGTACAAATGAAATGAAATACAAATGATGAGGAGAAAAGAAAGCTATTGGATCGTCCTCCGGGGTTCCTACCTGAAGGGTATGTATAGATCTACTCCTCAGCACTCAGCGTCTTCCCGTCTCCTCCACGTACTGACATGTCGTATGGTCCACCTTGGGGCACTGTCTAGTCCTGTTACCCTCAGCCTCATTCAGCACTGTCTGTCATCTACAACCAACACAAAAAGGTGCGCACGTAGCCCATGCATGGGTGTATATAATGATACTCGGTAGGGACCCTGAGAAACTCAAGGTCACACAAAATCCAACAATGATAAACCACAAAGTATGAAATCATTAGATTACATAACTTAGGTATATGATCATATATATACCTAAGTTATCAATTGATCCATCTCAATCAAGAAAAAAACATAAAAATTAACTCAGCTCAAACTGGATTTTATTGTAGGGGTAGTATCAAGTAACATCCCAAGTCACGTTGTCAAAAAGTCAGCTGCTGGAGAACTCCTCCTATATCGAGTACGGTGGACCTGCCATGACACCAAGTGCCCTTCCCACTGACCTTGGATTGCTGAGGTACTCCTCCTATATAGTACATTGGATCAGTTACGTCCCCAAGCGCGCTCCCCGTCATGGTTCTGTCACGTCACCAAGTGTGCTCCCTCTCGTACCATGCTGAGGTAATTCTCCTGTCGAGTACTGCGGGTCTGCCGCAACCCCAAGGCACTCCCCACTGTGGTTCTGCAGCAACACCAAGGCACTCCCCATATGGCTAGTAGAGTCACTCCGAGTCAAAATGGTCTGCAGTCATCAGGTCTCAGTCAGCTACTAGGCCTCCGCACTATGCTTGCTCGTCTCTGAGCAAATCTATAAAACAATCTACTGGTCGGTACCATAAATCTCAAAAATTCCCAAGAAGAAGTATCACAATTTTCCACCACATCACAGGGGTCTCAACCTTACATAGGGCACATCAATCGGATGCCTGGTCTATTAGTTACTAGCATTTTAGTGTCGGGGAACCAGGTGGATTCATCCTCTACCCAACATAATCTTACCCCATCTCAATCCAAAACTCATTGGGGTATCTCTCAAAGGGACTTTCTCAATAAAATGTTCCCAGCTTCACTAATGGTTCGCCAAAAGGACGTCCATGGAAAAATTTATGGCCAAAAGAAGTATACCGGTTGTATTGGGCCATGGTCCGGTCTGACCTGGTCTGACCGACCCGGCCCGACCCGCAGGGTCCGGCCCAACCCATAATGTGGTCTAGTACGCTTGGAGGACAAGCAGGCCATGAGGGACACAAGGGGCTGCGAAGAACACGGGTGTCGTTGGGCGGCCCAGCGATGGGGGCGCCGCGAGGGTCTGGGGCTAGTTCGGCCAGGGCACCACGAGGGGCGTGGGCTGGCTCAACCATGGCGCCACGAGGGGCGCAGGCCGGTTTAGTAGGGGCACCATCAGGGGAACGGGTAATTTCGGCTAGGGAATGGGAAGGGGTGCTGGACGATCTGTGCGGGACATCATGAGGGGTGAGGGCCAGTTTGGCCGAGGTGCCGTGAGGGGTGCTGGCCGTTTCAGGCGGGACGCTGCCAGGGGCGTGGGCTGGTTCGGTCGGGGCACTACAAGGGGAATGGGAGGCTCAGGGGGATGGTGGGCGGTGCGATACGGGGTGGCTCGGTGGGCCGGTAGTCGCACGGCCAGGGTGGCTCGATCGGTGGGTGCGGGGCCGGTTCTGCCGAGAGGCTAGAGCGCTGCAAGGGCTGTGCAGGTTGTGGTGGTCATGGGTGGCGGCGATGTTGCCATCGTCTCCTTCCTTCATTCCAAATAACACAACAATGAATAATGGAGGATGGGGTGGGGCTATGTTAGTTTGGCCCGCACCCTTCGTGTAAAGAGTGGTAGCATACGGTTTAAAAGAATGAAGAAAACAATGTCAACCCTGATCTTCCTTAATTAAATCATTCCCAATCCCACACAAGAGTAGAAGGGAGTACCTGGAAAGTTATAAATAAATATCATTAAACCCCTACCTCAGGTTGATACGTCAATGGAGTTGTGGGGAGGAAGATGAATCGTTGGGAAAAAGTCGGACGTGGGGGTCATCAGCATTTTCCTCGATCGTTGGTTTGTGCGTCGGTTCATCGTAGAAGAAGATGTCCAACATCGTAGGAATTCTCGAGGAAGAATGTCAAAGGAGGTCAGCGTTATTCGTTTGTGGAGTGTTCTTCGTTGGGGAGCGCGTTCTTCATTGGGGAATGCATTCTTCAATGGAGAGCATAATCCTCCAATTGTTGGACATCGCTTCACATTACCAGTGCTTCATCGCTTCGTGAAGTCATTCTAAATCCTCCTCCCATGCTCCATATATATAGGATTGGGGGAAAGGTAGGTAATGATTGTGGAATTTATGACGGTTCATTTATTAGGAAACTTCCCAAATTCCAATGACAATGTCACTTAAATTAAAATGGGGGCAAGCAAATAAACTAATTTGGCATAATTAAAGGTATGTGTGTTGGAAAAATTAATGTGGAGGATGTCCAGAAGATCCTCCACATTAATGTGGGGGGTTGAGAGTTTCTCTCAATTAAATGGTGTTTTTAATCCTATGTGGTCCCCACCACCGTAACCTCTCATGGGAGGTTATGGTTTGGGTTGTCCCCACAACCATAACCTCTCATTAGAGGTTATGTTCTGGTGGTCCCCGCACCTCAACATCTACATGGAGGATTAGTTCCGGTGGATCCCACCTCCCAACACCCACATGGGTGTTGAAAATAAAAATAAAAATGTCACACAATTTTATTTTTATTTTTTTTACATGAAAAACCCCAAAACTAACATTCACCCTTGACCAACTGTCATAGAGGTGAAAGTCTTCTTATGCCAATACTAGTGCAGGGATTTCAACGGTGCCATCATATATCAATTCCACGAAACGGTTCAGATGTTAGAAAAACCATCTCATACATTTATGGAACATACCCAAAATAATTTTATGAAATTCATTCCGAGTACTCCAGCCCTTAGAATCATGCGCCGTCAATTTTCCCATACTCATAAAATTACCATGTATTTAAAAAAAATTACTTGATAATTTAATGTCATTACAATATCCTAATAAAATCATCTTTGATTCTTTGGTATTATGAATCCAACCCAAGGAAGCTTCGCAATTCCATCACACACTTGGGTGGACCCGAAGCTAACACTGCCTTGACCTTTGACAAGCCCACTTCCATGAAATTAGCTATGATAACCTATAATAGAAAGTAGACATACCAAATCAAGAATTTTCCCTTCAAGATCATCCCATAAAGTGAGTTCTCTCGAATTACATCTATACACATCTGGAAATTTCTCACATGTTCCTCCGGGGCTGTTGAGTGTACAAGGATATGATCGATGAAGACTACCATGAAATGGTCTATGAATTGATGAATGATCTAGTTCATGAGTCACATTAACACTTTTGGTTTTTTCTTCATGAAAAAAGGAATCACTATTCACTCATTAATTCTTTAGTGATATAATAATTTCATCTTTGATATATCCTCATCATGGACACAGATCTCGTGAAAACCTGATCTGAGGTCAATCTTTGAGAACCATTATGTCCCTATAAATGGATTAGAGAGGACATTAATCCTCATTAGTGGACACCAATTATTTTGTATTGTAGGGTTTAGGTGATGTTATTCCATATATAACCTCAACCCCCTATCCAAATTCTTGTAGGACAACACTATTTTTGGCCAGGAAGAAACACTGGTTCTAAAAAAGACCATCCTCTATAAGTCCTCAAAATACATCCTCATCTCATGATCCTCTATAGAAGTGATATAATATTCTAGTTTAGATATCAATTTCTTATGAGGGTTTGTATCAATTCAAAATTTATCTCATGGTGTGATGGTATTCCTAGAACATCCTCAATAATGATGTTTTCATACATTGTCACCACTGTGGGGAACTAAAAATACATAACACCAAATCCACAAACGAACAATGCTGTCTTATTTTGAGTAATTAGATTCACCCACTTATACATGAGTCCATCATATTCTTCTTGGTATTCCATTTAACACTAAAAGGAATGCCTATTCCTATCACTATGGACATACCGCATCCTCCACCTAAAATGGTATAATTTGGAATCACTTATAGGTGACTATTTTATACCTAAGATGACATCATAAGTCATTTTTTCTATTATAATGTAATACCAACAAAAATTCTCACCTCCTATAGTCATTTCATGCTATCATCAGAAGTGTGTAGTCACCGAGTCACTCTCGTAGGAATCTTGGTACAACGGGAATCTATAAGTATCAAACTATATCTATTTCAATAATGGACAGAATAGAAAATATATCTATCAGTACCATAAATATGTTATTAAATAAACTAATTATACCTCATATCATCCATAGAGGTTCTGGGTCATAATCCTCGACTACTTTTAGTTGCCCCTACCTCTATCCTCCAACTCTGGAAGACTATATTGGATAACCTGGGGGTGGCGGTGGTGATAACATGTCAAAACTTTTACCACATTCATCTACTCTACTATCTCTTATTCTACATCCGCTGCCCAGAAATATTTTTGGTTCCTTTCATTGGCTCTGCCTAGGTGTCCCAGTCAGCATCCCCTTGTTAGCCACATTCCAGGTCATGAAACCTCTCGAATGATGTCCCTTATTGTCACAAGATTAGAAAAACCTCTCCCTAGTATTATTACACCCGTCCAGTGAGACCTAAACCATAAAACTTATTTCTTGGGATCAAATATGGAAACATCTCACACATACAGGTGCTTGATACTTATGTTTCCTCCCTACTACCAAAGTCTCCTATCTTTGATTCCCACCTTCGACAATAACTGTCTCTATTTACTAAGCTAAGAAACTCTTAACCACCGTAGCACAACCGAGAATCCCAGAATAGGTATGAATTCATAGAGGTATAAAACTGGATCAGATGTCTCTACAAATTCCTCACTCAAAGGTCTGAACCCTAAATAAATGATCTTGATCCATATCAATCGAGTACCTAGAGAGGTTGATGAACCTCAATGAATACTAAACCACCATCGTACATACATGATTAAGTAGTATATTCTTTTGGATGTTTAAATCCCTCAATATATATTGATATAACTCCTATCCAAAAATTATTTGTGACTCCAACCATGTCAGGGTCACCTAGTCATAATACTATATCATTAATCCCCAAAATCATCCCGTAGAGTGAAGGAGAAGGCTCGCCTCCAAGACCACCATATAATCTGTTGGTGTCCTAGTAAGACGCAAAACTCATGTAACCACCTCAAGAAATTCCATATCCACATATAGGTTGGACACACCTCTAATACTATGTTTTATATTTTATTGAAACTAATGAATTATGATCTGCCTACACACCTCATCTTATGTTACAGTTTCTCCCATCTACTTCTCAACAAGTGGTGTACAAGTAGTGCACCACCTGGAGGAAACACCGTTGAAACAGGTCCATGTATTGATTAATATTCACTGAGGGGATCATACTCATGATCTTCATGATATATAATATCTTTCATACATTTTGGAGTCATATTAAATTAGACAAGATATACCACATTCCATTATTTTTTCTATACAGATTACTCAAGAAGGAAACAAAACCAAAACTCATTCCTATATAATGCATAACAAATTGTTTTCCCTATAACCTATTTGCACATGTACCAAGTAAAAATGCCAGTGTTTATAGTCCCCATATAAAGATATGTCATCCACAAAACCAACATTGGAGTCCCTATAATAAAATATGAACTAGAAACATTCAAAACTATTTCCCCAAACCAATCTCACAGAACCTGATCATAGGGTAGAACTGTACCCTTTAAGACCTACCCATTAGGACCTGTCCCAATGGGGCTCATGCTGAGGATACCCCAATCCTACCTCAAATACTTTTGGGGATTGAGAGTAGAACTAAATAGGCATATCACTCCCATGGGATGCCATAACCTAATCTACATGTCTACATACACACATATCCAATCTCATAAAATGTTGAAATGTAAAACATCTGATAAACCATGTGTTCATAAATCTATAAAAAATGTATGGAAACATGTACTAGAATGTTAAATAGGATAAATAAAATCCCATAATAGAGAGTCTAATAAAAAGCACATCCTTGTGGTGAGAATGGTACTGTTGTTAGGTAACCACTTGAACACACCTTGTCCAGTCGAGCTAAACAAGCCCCACATAGTCATGGTCCCTCTATGTCTTTATAGAAATTTTGATCATATTCATAAGACAAGACATTTTTAGGAAATTCCCATACAAGGGTGACTATAATATTAAATAGCAGGACACGATAAAATCACTAAGTATAAAACAAAACGAATGACATGTAGATGGGTATTGGTATATGTCCACAACACATATAACATGAATATCCAAATATACTCAACAAAGATTCACAGTCTTAAGGTAATGTTTGAAGCATAATGATTGTCTTGGAATTATGATCGATGTTCTCACATAGATCTCAAACTAGGGAACATGCTCCAATTTATTTTAGAATCGATGGGGTACTTCTAAGATTTACTAGTTCCTAGGTCTCAGCATAAAATTTATACACATATATTATTAAGAAACAAATACATGAATGAGGATATCAACCAAGGAAGGGAGGTATACCACGAACTCAATATGGAATAAACTTATAATTATTGGATCATCACCCATGTATTCTTGGTTACAATGATATCAAATACTCCACCTAGAGGAAGGATATTGATAGAGGATCTCAATTAGTGCCTTACAAAAGGATTCCAACTACTCTACCAATTTATTCCTAATAAAGGGACATCAATAATATATGTAGGATGTAATTCCATACAAACCCTCATGGAATGGATCAAGGGTATGAACCCTAACATAACTTATCTAAGACAAAAGGAAAAGGGCTCTAAGAATTATTAGAAAGAGGAAACTCTGTTTCAATTCAGCATTAGGTCCTGCTCGTGTAACAAGACCCTTGAACGTGTCCATGTCTTAGTACACAAAGTGTCCCAACCTCAATACTTATTACCATTTCAGTGTCTGATTGGTAATGTCCATGTATGAGATGTTTTTCTCATTCCATGACCACATACCATCCTAAGTATACATCATGTTTTTTGGAAAGATTCACAAACCATGTGACCTATTCATACGTCATGTGACACATAACATCCGGGGGAAACCCTATCACCACAGGTATGACACCACATGACATTTAATTCGGTATTACACACCATGTGTTATTGGATTTTCTATAATCCTAGATTTGGATACCACATTTTAGTCTAATCCTCCAGTCCTCAATCTGGCCCCACCCTATGATGGAAACCAAGGAACACCATTGGGCAAACCTTATCACCATTGAACACTCGAATATGACCACCAAGTTCCTTCATAAATCACCCTCATGAATCATTCATTGTCTTATATCAAAGAACTTGATGAATGAGTATCCCCAAATCCATATGAACTACTTCCATTTACATATTTGTTTGATCCCCATGTCAAAATGAGCCTATATCTTTAATATTGAACTGTTTCACCATGAAAATGGTGCACAATGGTTAATTGGTCGGTATTTTGGTCAAACTATAGGAGAAAAAATACTAATGATGAAAGCACAAGAAGAGTGAGAGAAATCTAAGGAAAAATTCAAAGATGGATAAACTTCAACCACATTTGGTTTTCCTTGATCCATTTACATTATAATGATGAAAAAAGATCCAACAATAAATAAAAAATTCTCCCAGTAAATCTCTACACATAAAATCACAAACCCACGATACCCCTGATCCCTCAATAAATCCCCTAATAAATTGATTTTATATCATTGTAATAAAAAACAGGAAGGATCCAAATAAAAATATAGTACCTCAATTTGGATTGATCGCTAATGATGAATTAATCTATGTCATCATCATTAGAGAGATCCTTGATTTCAATTTCACACCTATTTTGAGCATTGATCTAGTTGTCATTTTCTAATAGAAGAACATTAGACATATCCTCTAAATCTCCATGGTCATGAATCCTAACATGAGATTTTCATATAACTCTGTATTTATAGAAAATTGATATGTCACTGCATAATTTTAAATTTAATTAATTAATTTTTTTAATTTATATCTTATCTATACCGTCAATGACACTTCTATAAAAATATAACACCGAAAAAGGTTATGTCGTCTTTTTGATAAAACTATTAATTTGAACTCAATGGTTTCAATAGATTTATGATCAGGGATATAGTATGAGATTTATTCAATTTTTTTAGGAAAACTACACATTAATGATATTTAATATATTTCATACAATTATTTTAGGCTCATCAGGCCTTAGAATCTCACACTATCTTATAACCTGGTCTAAAAAACAATACATACAATTCCAAAAAATAAGACATTAATAATCAAAGTTTCTTCATACTTCATTAGTGGTATGAAATTGATTGAACAATATATAAAATATTATTCACTTCAGTAATTGAACATATATATTACGACTAGTTTTCCCAGATGGTAGTGGCTTTATAAAATTCATTCCAATGATAGATGATGGTATGTTCATATAATAAATTAATAAAATAATAAATCATGATATTATCTTACCATGAAGTACACAAACTATATTATGATATATCACATTATAAAGATATTTTGTTACATGACATGTGTTCAAAGGAGGTTATTGTTGCAATGGAATTTGTTACCTCTTATGTGTCGTGATGTGTTTCTAGATGTTTCTCTTGTTCTGTGATTTACACTCACTTTGTTTGAGATAAGGACTAAGAGGGTAACAAAAAAATTAAATTTATATGGATGGATAATTCTAGTGAATTATTTTTTGAGATATTTTGGGCCATGTGGTGGGGGTTGAGATGCATCTATGGTTGAACAATCTGAATAAGTAAAAAAATTCAATTTTATTATATTTTAGAATAATAAATATTAAATTTATTAAATCAATGAGTTCACATATTATAATTGGAATACTATAAAAAATGTTTTATAAATGATTTTTAATTTATTCAAGGTTTGTTAATTATTTAATGGAGGATGCATGTCTATATAATGTAATTGATTTTATCATATAACATTAACTTCATGTTACATGTATTAAATAGATTATATTTGACATTTAATATAAAATTTATGTGTCATTTTGTTCATTTTTTTTGACATTATATCTTCTATAAGGTCCTAAATTCAATGCTTGAGTATTCAAACCTATTTATTTAATGACTTTAAGACTTAAACAATTTAGATCTAAAATATTGCTCAATTTCTGTCACCACTCTATCTATTTCTAAAGTTATAGAGATATAATGTGAAGGAATTATCAAGAATGGTTTGATCCATGTTCACGGATTGATCATTATGACTTCCAATGATTGTTATGATGCCGAATGTGATTTTTAATCTCTAAGATAGCACCCTAATTTTTAAGGATGGAATTCGATAAATATTTTAAAGCATGAGTGGATGATATAGAGGGTTCCTACTTCAGTTACATCGAAGGATGAACTTTGATAGTTAGTTTAACTTCCTTTCAATCAAAATCATATTTGGTAATGATTCAATTTTTATTTAGAGATTCATTTTGGATCATTGGGATCATATTATATTTCTTTTAATACATTGTATAATCTTGGAAATGGTATTGGGATTTTTATATTTCAACATGAATCTGGGCTAACAAGTTCCAAAATAATGACATTCACTCTTCTATTATGCCTCAGGTTCATTAAATTATTAAATATTTTTTGCAATATATATTTCCATAAATTAAATATATCATTTCACATTTTAATCCATTTATTCATATACAATAATGTATATAATAATTAAAAACATCCAAACCAAATTACTATATTTTTTAATGAATATATTAACCCTAAGTTAATGACCTAAAATCCAATTAAATTTATAACATTGGAATTTATTTTTTTATTATTTTACCAAATTAATATATAATATAACATAAAAAATATATCAACAAAAATAACATTTAATAAAACCCTACACCCAAAAAATACTAAAATCCAAAACCAGAAAAAAATAATCTGAAATACCAGAAACTATAATATATTTATATCATTTATTAAATTTATAAAACACTACATTTAAAATAAGTTTTTAAAAAACCATAACCCCAAAAAAGGAAAATTATAATTATTATATAACATTTAAAAAATATAAAAAAACAAACTATATCATAACAAGAAACTGGCGAGCATCAATCCATTTTAACCTTTCCCAAAAAACCAAAACCATAATACATTTATATCATATATAAAATGTTACAATTTAAAAAATTATAAAAAGATAATCCCATAAAATATAAACTATATTATATTAATATAATTTATTAAATATTCCATTTAAAATCCAAATACTAAAAAATAGTAGAGCATCAAATAATTGAACTCTGATACCTAGGGTATCCCATCAACTAACCATTTAATTCTATATTATCCCATTCTTATTGAAAAAACAATTCTTATTGAAAATCCATTTTACACTCATATAAAAATACAAATTTATAATATTATTATCATATTTATAAAAGATAACATTTTAATAAAAAGTTATAATAATTCCTGAACCCAAAAAGAGAAAAACTAAAAAAATTTATATCATTCATAAAATATGTTGTAAAAAGAAATAAATAAATATATAAACATATATAAATATAAGATAAAGTTTATATATTATATTCATAAAGAAAAATATTTAAAAACTTTATAACCAAAATAATGTAAAATTTGAGTGTGTCCATCCATTTGACGATTTCCAATAAAAAAACTAAACGATAATATATTTATAACATCAAAAAATTGTAACTTTAAAAATATATATATATAAACCTACGCCCTCAAAAACATAAAATAAAATATATTTTGAAAACATTATAAATTATTAAATTTAAAGAAACTAAAAAACTTCATAAGTAATCAAATGAATTGTCACTCGGTTAACAAATTATCCTAAATTTCCAAATTCCATGCATATATAATTACAAATATAGTCTTTTTATTGGTTTTATGACTTCAAATTTTTTAAAATGAGTTTGGGTTTGTTATATTCTTAAAAGTGAGTTCTTTTATGTTATTAATGATGATCATGCTTTCGACACTACATGAAGGAAGTGTGAATCTCATTCACATGTCTTGTGCAGTTGGCACACATGGGGGATTAACAGGTTGTATGCCTCCTACCGTGGAAATTCTATATAGGGAACATCCCCATTCCTACCTCTTATATTACAGTGAAGCTATAGTAGATTAATTTCACTTTCTCAATGTTACACCCAGAGATTTTATGAGAAATATTCTTTTTAATTTCATTAATGTCTTGTGTTGTACGCTACACCAAAAGGAGCTTTCACAACACACATCCTTGACTTGCCTCGATAGCGTGTGTAGTACGCAATACTGAGTTTCACTAAACAATGATATGATATTAAAATATTATTAAAACTAGCCGTTATGAATAGTAATAACCACATTTTGAAATTTTGTAAATTTTATTTTTCAAAATGGACTTCATTTTTGGATTTGGAATATCAAAATTATCTTTGGGTGAAATTTTGGTAATTTTTGGATAACTTTCATATTTTGATGAATAGTGAAAATTACTAAATTTTAATTAAAAACAACTTTTTCAATCCAAATAATTAATAGTGATAAATTATTAATTTGAGTGGTTTTAAAGTATATTTAGAATATATTTTTACAATTTAATACAATGTTGTTCATTGGATGTAATTTCACATTTAAACCAGACATAAACAAGTGTCAATCTTTTGATAGTTATTATCTCTTAAAAACACGCTATTTGTTTTGACGACTTGAATTAATTTTTAAATTAATTAATGCAACTGATATGTTTTGAATTTGGTAAAATAGACATCATTTTTGAGTTTATAATTTCAAATATAGCTTAGGCCTAATTTCTGGCATTTTTCTGGAAACATTCATTTTTTGATGAATAGTGAAACCACTATGTGGTAGTTAAAAAAACTGAATCTTTCATAAAACTTAATTTTACAGCTTCTGTGAGTGGAATTTCAAAAATCCGAGATACACGGTTGATGTCAGTATGTAAAATGTGGTTCAATGAGATGAAAATAATTTTTTGGTGAATAGTAACTTTTTACTTTTTTTACCACGGTTAAAAGTAAATAGGGTAATTAAGGGTAAAAATGATATTATTATTACCCTAACACATGTCCTAATTCTATTGTACAAGTGTAATTCGACCAAAAACAATCTTAGAAATTAAATATGACCATTTATGCCCACTTGGATTAGATTATGACATTTATTATTAATTTATTTAAAGAAGGGTTAAAATAGTTAAAATCAAAGTTTAATAAGTAAATCATTTTTAATATGGGGTTATACATAAGATATATTCGAATATAAATATTCATTAGAAATAAAAGAAGATTTCAAACATAATGGTATTTTATTTATAATTTTTAGACATTAAATAATTTAATTTATTTATGACACAATGATGATGCAGTAATTATCTTATTAATGAAATATTGACATAATTGATGTTATAAATACCAAAATAAATGTAATTTTAGACTTTTTATGAATTAAAATAATTTTCAAGGTTTCTATGACATGTTATTATTGATCAAAATAACTTTTATCGAACTAATCATTCTGTTATGATTTTCACAAATATCAATTACTAAATAAGGTCAAAAATGACATAAAATAGTTTTTAAAACAAATATTATATTAGTAATTGTTATTTTATTCCTAAAAATCTAAGGTTCAGCCAAATGACTTATATAAGGTTATATATATTAATAATAAACAACTTGGGGTTCTTTTGTCTTGATATGGTAAGTTAATTAACCTTATAGTGTAAGAAAACAAGAAGACACGGTAAAAGATAAATTATCTAACTTAAAGTTAAATCTAAATGATAAGGTTAAAATTGATGCCTAAACTTGTCAAAATTCTATTGGATGAGAGGCTTGAGACCTCTACCCACCTTATCTTCGAAATATATCAATTTTGAGCTATTAAAAACCGAATTTGACTTTATAATAAAATAATATTTTTGGTAATTCCAAAAGTGCCCCTCTCCTCCCTTATAAAAGGGAACCTCCTCCCTCTCTTCCACACACCACTTTGAGCCTTCAAGCTCGGCCAAACTCTGCCAAATTCTCTTCTCCACTTCCCTAGAAACATCCTACAGGTTCTGGTATTCCTCAAAGACCAATTTTAGTGCCCTAAGAGGAGGTCCCAAAGAGGCGCTTCAAAGAAGAGGTAATTTCTGTTACCGATTCTTTCACATTTATTTCTTCTTCCACTTCTTCTTCTAAGGTTCATTAATTTTGAAGTAATTACATCAGTATCACTCATATACTGATATTTTATTATAAGTATGAAAAAACCCTATTTCACCATCTATCCATCCTACGAAAAATGAAATCACCGCGCATGCGTACGTACAGAATATCGTCTCTACGCCGTGGTGTAATCTATTTTCCACCACCACCGTACTTGGATGGCAATAATGGTGTAAATAATAACTATATATGATTAATTTAAAGTGATATTGATTCTGTAATAGTATACATATACTCCAATAAAATTCCACGATCATGGGAACGATATCATCGCTCGTGCGTACGTACAGAATACCGTCTCCACGATGCGATGAGATTCATTCTCAATGATTAACCATTCATGAATGATTATAAAGTATATATAATAAGTAATCATGAAATGTATGACATAATAATGATACTGGATTTATGTGTATATATATGTATGTCATCTACTTAATTCCATTCAACTCAATAAGAAAACGAAAACAGCGTTCATGCGTTCGTACGACCTACCGTCTCCATGAACGGTGTATTTCTTTCCATTTACTGATTTATTATATATATGTATATTCTGAATATATATTATAAATAAATCATGTTTTATATTATGTAATTAAGTAATTATGATCTATGTAATCATATGAATAATTACAAGTCAAAACACGGACAACAAATGAAACAATTTTACCAAAAACGCTCTTTAACATGTAATTTACAAAAGAACAGGTAATATAAAGTCATAATTGAACCATATATGATATCATAACAATGAGTATGATTTATTAATAAGTCAATGACATTATTTAAATCATTATACAGGAGGTTCGGACACTTACAAAGCAAATCGGACCTAAGGTCAGGGAAATATCACAATCTCATTTTTATCCAAGATTGTTTATACTTTGGCATTTGCTAGGGTGTATTTTATCATACACATCAATGTTTACTCAATATGTAATATTTATATCCTTCTACAACATTTTATATCCGATTTTACCCTTCAGTGAGTTTTTAAAAAAAGATATGAAAGGAATCTTTTGTCGTTTTTCGTACTAGGTACTTTTTGACTTTTCCGACAAAAGTACGAAAACAATGTTTTTTTATGCGGCATGAATGGATTTTTAAAACAATATTTCCAAGAATCTTCCTTTAAATGTTCTCAAGTTTATTTTTAATCAACTTCTTTTATTTTAGAATTGTATGACATATTAAGAAAGGAAAAGTTTTTTTGAAGTAGAAAGGATATTTTCCTCAAGAATGGAGTTGAAGAGTTTTATTGTCACATACATGACATATTTTAAAGATATTTTTGTATTTAATTTACATTATTGCTTTTTTGGGGGTTTTCAATGCATTTTTGAAGGAAATGGTGGGTTTCCATAATTTGGGTCAACTCGAGAGCCCATTTCCAGTTTTGACAATAAATTTTGTTTGTTTAATAACTCCCTCGTTTTTCAACATTTTTAACTCATTAAACTTCCAAAATGACCTTAATTTAACTATTAAAACCACCAATGAATTTTGGCCCCCTTAAAAATTCATTTTCATCTTGGATTTGGGTGATCAAGTTAGGTATTGGGCCAACCCGAAAGCCCATTTCCAGTTTTAAAATTGTTTTGTAATTATTTCCTAAAATATTCAATTTGTATTCTTTTTCGGTGATTCCACCTCTCACCTTCTCCCACTGTACCTGGCCTCACCCCCAGCTTCGTTTCCCCCTCTTTGGAGATCGCATCTATCGCTAATTAGGGCCTAACTTCTCTGGTTTCTAAAAACGTCCAGTTTTCTCAAGTAAGTGACTATCCTTCTAGTTCTCTCCTTTTCCTTGAGATTTATCTTTTTTTTTCTTGAATCCCCAAATTTCCAGAAGCTAGGGCTTCGTGCTTAGGGTTTCATTTTGGGTTTCATGGTTCAATCCTCTGGTTTTAGGTTTGATATCACTTCCTTGTGGCGCGGTGGTCGTGCGGATGAAGTTCCGCACTAGGATTTGCGGTTCTTGAATCTTTTGGTAGGTGATTCCATTGTGTGTGCAATTGTTTGGGAATTTCCTTGCTGTGTTGAGGGTGAATTAATGCTTATTAGATTTTAATGATTCTGTAAAAATTTGTTTTAGTTTCATTTACAATGCAAATGAATTTTATGTTACAATTTTTGTTGAAATTGAGGGTTTTTCATGCAAGTCTTTTATTGGTTCATTTTGGGATGAACTCTAATTACATAGTTGATTTTATTGAACTGTATTAGGAATTAAAATAATGTTTTAAATATTTATTCTTTTTGGTTGTGGCTGCAAAAGTTTGTTTAAATTGTGTTTGAGAAGCAAATGGGCATTAAGTGCCATGTTTGTGTGAAAATGGTGGTTTTTAAAATATATAATTTCTTGGTTCACATTGGGCTGTCCCATAACTGAATTTTTGGTTTTATTAAATTGTGTTGAACTGAAATTTTGTTTTGATGACTTACAAGTTTTCACATACTGTGAAAAGTGGATATTTTAAAGAGTTTTGGGTGCAAAACAATGTGATGTTTGGAGAGGTTGTTTTATTGAAGATCAAAATATTTTATTGACTGTTTCAAATGATATAAAATGTGTGTAGCTACTGTACTATTTGTTTGTGACCAGTAGAGATACTTTACATGAAAAAGTATGTGTGTTGTTTTCTGAAATTGTTTGAGCACAAAAGGGGGAATCCCGGGTACTTAGGTGGGCGGATATGTACTAGTACGGCTAGTGGACCGGATGGGTTGTGTCCCTATTTCACTGAGCAAATGGATAACGACAACACTAACTGAACTATGTGGATGTTATTTGGGGACCACTAGGTTATGGGTTTGTTCCCTACTAGTGGCTCGTGCACGGGAAAGGATTGTGACTTGGATACTTTACACCGAGGTACGAGGTACATAGGGCCCGAGACTATCTAGTTGCCTAGGGGTGTTCCCAATTTTTGTGCTCATTAGAATTGTAGTATTTACCCTTGTTGTGGGATCTTTTGGCAGTACTTTACAGTAGCTCACATGTTTATTTAATTGGTTATCATTCTGAAATTCTTGGATTGAAAACTATTCTCATTTGAAAGTTTCTTTTCTTGAAAGTTTTAACATTGTTTCACCTTGTGTGTTAAAATTGCTAGTTTTGTTCCCATTGTATTGAATCCCCTTTGGAATCTTATGGTGGTATCCTATTGGGCTTAGGCTCACACCCTACTTACACCCCTTGGGTGTAAGTATAACTTCTTATGCTTGACTCAGGTAAAGGGAAGGCTAAGGGTGATGGCGCTTCAGGGTGTTAGTCCCCATCGTTGGGGCAGAGTTGTGGAGAAGGCTTGCGGGTGATGACACACTTGTTGCGTGAAGTGATTGGGGATGTCTTGATGTTGTCATTATTTGTATTTGGACCACTTGTAGTGTCTTTAAACATATGTATTCAGATATGGTTTTGTTAAGAATGGTTTAGTATGGAAATTTCAGATTCTTATTATTGATTGTTTTATTTGTTTTATGCTTTCATACTCGGGTAAATCGTTCCCAAATCATATTGTTTTATACCCGGGCACTTGTGCCAGCCCGTGGGGATAGGGAATGCCCTTCGGGTCTTTCCACGGGCCGGGTTTGGTGCCATTAATGGTGGCGACCAGATCCGGTTCGTGACAAAATGGTATCAGAGGAGGTTAAAGTTTTTGGGTTATATTGCTATTTTGGGATGAGTCGGGATAGACAGGAGCTAGGACTGTCGGGGCTCGGGGTATTGGTTGTGAGTAGGGTGCTTGGCCCGCACCTCTCATGGCAGACCTTGAGTCACCAGAGGATGTTGGAATTTACTGATTGACTTCACTTCCAGGTGAGACGTGTGGGCTGCAGACCACATGTGGACATCAGGCAAATGTGGAGTAGTTGGTTCTTTTATTACAAGAATGTGTTTAGTTTGTTTATATTTGATGTATTTGATTACAATTTTCAGAATTGTGGTATTGACCATTGTTTTGTGACTGTTGCATTTTGTAGCAACATGCCTCCCCGGAAAGCTCCCACGCACCCACAGGAGGAAGCTGGAGAGAGTTCTCCCAGGCAGATTGATCAGAGGCTAGTCGAGGTCGTGGTCCGGGCTGTCCAGGCTCTAGGACATGGACCAGCTCCAGCTCCAGCTCCTGTTAGAGAGGATTATACTGGTCCTAGAAAGGACAAGGCCCAGGAGTTCCTGAAAAATAAGCCTCCAACCTTCCGAGGCAGCTCAGAACCCCAGGAAGCAGAAGAATTGCTCGAGAAGATCGAGCGTATGTTTGAGTTCCTGGAAACACCCGAGGAGCTCAGGGTGAAGTTTGCCTCCTTCCTATTAGAGGGTCCAAGCCGTAAGTGGTGGGAGTCAGTGCTTCAGGCAGGGAAGAATGAGCAGATGCGCTGGGGTGATTTCAAGGCTGTCTTCAATGAACAGTACTGCCCTGAGGTATTGGCTTATGCAAGGTCTAGAGAGTTCATGGAGCTTGTTCAGGGGAATCTATCTGTGATGGAGTATGTCAACCGTTTCGCTGAGTTGGTTCGATATGCTCCAGAAATTGTCTCTAATGAGCAGGCGATGGCCTAGAGGTTTGAGAAAGGCTTGTGACTAGAGATATACTCCCAGGTTTTCTTGTTTAAGCTGAGGACCTATGCTGAGGTTGTTGATCGAGCGTGCATGGTGGAGATTGATAGGAAAGGCAGGGCTGGTTTCTATGGTTCAGTATCAGCAGTGGGAAGTGGTAGCTCCTCAGAGAAGAAAAGGAAGCGGGAGGATCATGTGAAGAAAGGAGGGGGCAGTTCAGGCCACTCTTCCAGGCAGTTTTCTTCTGCTGCTTCTGATGCAAGATCGGTCGTGTGCCACCTATGTGGGAGGCCTGGGCATATCCGACCAGCATGTCCACTTCCTCCAAAGCCTTGTTTCCAGTGTGGAGGTATGGGGCATTTGCAGCGTTTTTGTGGTGTGGCACGTCCACTTCCGAGTGGGGTTGGTTCAGTGGCTTCAAAAGGAGTGCCAGCACAGTCCGAGCCGTCAAGGACTGGAGGATCTCGATTTGGTGGTCGTGGTGGTAGGGCTGGATCATCTTCTGGGCAGAGCCAGTTCAGGGCACAACCACATACTAGCGGTTGTCCTCAGGCAGATACTGGACATCTCCATGCAGTGGATCAGTCACCAGCAGGATCAGAGGCGGGACCGTCGACAGTTCGAGGTACCGTTCTGATCGCATCTTCTATAGCTACTGCTCTTTTTGATACTGGTGCCTCTGTTTCATTCATTTCTGGACATTTCATGGACATGCTGAATTTGCCAACTGAGTTGATGTCTTTTGCGATGGAGTTGGTGACACCATTGGGAAAGAAGAAGGAGCAGGGCCTGAGGTGCCCCTCATGTGCACTTTCTGTATCAGGGGTCGAGATGGAGTGGGACCTTATGGTCTTAGATATGGACCTTTTTGATGTCATACTCGGGATGGATTGGCTAGTTCACTTCCAGGCACACATCGACTGCTACAGAAGGCGTGTGAGTTTCACGGCACCTGATGGGAGTCGTCAGGTTTTTCATGGAGAATGGGATCCACGATCAAGTCGCACAGGGCCTCCACTCCCCGAGTTGGGAAGTGTTATCTTCCAGTTATCATCGATTGTGCTAGAGGATGGTCTTTCCCCTGAAGGTGCACTACCTCATGTAGTGAATGAGTTTCCCGAGGTATTCCCTGATGATTTTTCTGGTTTGCCCCCAGAGCGGGATGTGGAGTTTTCGATTGATCTGGCGCCGGGAACACAGCCGATATCTCTTCCCTCCTATCGCATGGCCCCCACCGAGTTGAGGGAATTAAAGATACAGCTGGACGACTTAGAATCCAAAGGATTCATTCGCCCGAGCGTCTCTCCTTGGGCCGCTCCTGTGTTGTTTGCAAAAAAGGCTGATGGATCCCTCCGGTTGTGCGTTGACTACCGGAAGTTGAATAAGGTAACAATTAAAAACAAATACCCTTTGCCCAGAATAGATGATTTGTTTGATCAGTTGAAGGGGGAAAAGTGGTTCTCAAAGATAGACCTGCGTTCAGGGTATCATCAACTCAGGGTGAAGGAGTCAGATATCCCCAAGACAGCCTTCCGAAGTAGGTATGGCCACTTTGAGTATTTGGTCATGCCCTTCGGATTGACCAATGTCCAGCGGTATTTATGGCACTAATGAATAGGGTGTTCCATCAGTATCTCGATTCCTTTGTTGTGGTGTTCGTGGATGATATTCTGGTATACTCTAGCTCTGAGGAGGAACACGAACATCACTTGAGGATCGTTTTAGGTACATTACGGGATCACCGCCTCTATGCAAAGTTGTCAAAGTGCACCTTCTGGATCAGAGAGGTGAGATTTCTAGGGCATGTGATCTCAGAGCACGGAGTTTCAGTGGACCCTGAGAAAATTAGTGCGGTTATGTCATGGGAGCAGCCGAAGAATGTGTTCGAGATCAGGAGTTTCCTTGGCCTGGCTGGTTACTACAGGCGATTCGTTCGGGATTTCTCTCGGCTTGCATCACCAATGACTGCGCTCACCCGGGAAGGGGTGAAGTTTGTATGGGGTCCAGAATGTCAAGCATCATTCGAGGAGCTGAAGAGACGGTTGACTACCGCCCCTGTGCTGATTTTGCCTGAGGCCGGGAAGGGTTATGTGGTTTATTGTGATGCTTCAGGTATGGGTCTTGGGTGCGTGCTTATGCAGGATGATCACGTGGTGGCTTATGGCTCTCGCCAACTCCGACCACATGAAAAGAACTACCCTACCCATGACTTGGAGTTGGCAGCGGTGATGCATGCTTTGAAGACATGGCGTCACTACCTCTTTGGCGAGAAGTTTGTGGTCTACTCTGATCACAAAAGCTTGGCTTATATCTTCTCGCAGAAGGACCTCAACTTGAGGCAACGCCGCTGGATCGAGTACTTGCAGGGGTTCGACTTTGCCATTGTCTATACCCCAGGCAAGGGTAATGTGGTGGCCGACGCTTTGAGCAGAAGAGTTCCAGTGCAGGCTTTGAGGAAGTCTAGTGATGAGTGGACATTGATGGGGCTCTTTTCTCAAATGAATGTGGAGGCTAGGGAACACAGTGGAGGGGAATTCTTGGCAAGTGTCCAGTTGACTCCTTCTCTATTATAGTTGATTCAGCAGGAACAGCCCAGTGATGATCTTTTTCAGCGGTCTAAGCAGTTCCTTCATGGTGGGGAGACATCCTCTGATTGGTCGTCATCTCCCGAGGGCATCTTGTGCTTCAAGGGCCGTTCAGTAGTACTGTTGTCTCTACGGAAGGAAGTGATGCATGATAGCCACCAGTCTCAGTGGGCTGTCCATCCAGGTGCCACTAAGATGTATTATGATGTCCGTCGGCATTTTTGGTGGCCTGGTATGAGACGAGACATAGCAGACTTTGTTTCGAGATGCTACACATGCCAGAAGGTGAAAGCAGAGCACCAAAGGCCCTCCGGTTTGCTCCAGCCATTACCCATTCCTACCTGGAAGTGGGACGAGGTTGCCATGGACTTCATTGTTGGCTTACCTCGTACACCTCGGGGTAAGAATTCCATTTGGGTGGTGATTGATCGTCTGACCAAATCAGCCCACTTCATTCCGATCAGAGATACATCTAAAGTGGATGAGTTGGGCCATTTGTATCCTCAGGAGGTGGTGAGACTCCATGGTGTACCATCAGCTATTGTCTCGGATAGAGACCCCCGCTTCACTTCTCGATTTTGGGAAGGCCTTCAAAAGGCCTTGGGCTCTCAGATTAAGATGAGCACGCCGTACCACCCTCAGACGGATGGTCAGACAGAGCGGGCGAATCAGATTTTGGAGGACATGCTTCGTGCATGTGTCTTGGACTTTGGAGGTTCTTGGGATAGCCATTTGGGATTGGTTGAGTTTTCTTATAATAATAGTTACCAATCCTCAATTCGAATGGCCCCTTTTGAGGCGCTCTACGGTCGGCCATGTCGGTCCCCCCTATGTTGGGATGAGGTAGGAGAGACTTCACTATTGGGGCCGAGCCTTGTGCAGGAGACTTCTGAGAAGGTCAAATTGATCAGGAAGCACTTATTGACAGCTCAGAGTCGTCATAAATCTTATGCTGATCGGAGGCGTCGAGACCTAGAGTTTACTGTGGGTGATAGGGTATTCTTAAAAGTGGCCCCTCGACTGGGCCATCGTCGATTGGGGAAGCAAGGTAAGCTGATGCCACGGTATGTCGGACCCTTTGAGATCACCGAGCGTATTGGTAAGGTGGCATACAGGTTGGCCTTACCTTCTCAGTTGACATCTATCCATGATGTCTTCCACGTCTCCCAGTTGAAGAAATACAATCCAGATCCATCCCATGTGTTGAGTTGGGAAGAACTAGAGATAGAGCCTGACTTGTCTATCGTTGAGAGGCCGGTGAAAATAGTGGACTCCCAGGAGAAGATACTTAGAGGAAAGTCTATTCCTTTAGTCCGGGTTTTATGGCAGCATGGGAATGATACACATGAGACTTGGGAGCGAAAGTCATGGGTCGAGGAAGAGTACCCATTCTTGTTTACCAACCAAGAATCATGTTGACTTTCCGGGGCGGAAAGTCCTTCATGGTGGGGAGAATTGTCACATACATGACATATTTTAAAGATATTTTTGTATTTAATTTACATTATTGCTTTTTTGGGGGTTTTCAATGCATTTTTGAAGGAAATGGTGGGTTTCCATAATTTGGGTCAACTCGAGAGCCCATTTCCAGTTTTGACAATAAATTTTGTTTGTTTAATAACTCCCTCGTTTTTCAACATTTTTAACTCATTAAACTTCCAAAATGACCTTAATTTAACTATTAAAACCACCAATGAATTTTGGCCCCCTTAAAAATTCATTTGCATCTTGGATTTGGGTGATCAAGTTAGGTATTGGGCCAACCCGAAAGCCCATTTCCAGTTTTAAAATTGTTTTGTAATTATTTCATAAAATATTCAATTTTTATTCTTTTTCGGTGATTCCACCTCTCACCTTCTCCCACTGTACCAGGCCGCACCCCCAGCTTTGTTTCCCCCTCTTTGGAGATCGCATCTGTCGCGAATTAGGGCCTAACTTCTCTGGTTTCTAAAAACGTCCAGTTTTCTCAAGTAAGTGACTATCCTTCTAGTTCTCTCCTTTTCCTTGAGATTTATCTTTTTTTTTCTTGAATCCCCAAATTTCCAGAAGCTAGGGCTTCGTTCATAGGGTTTCATTTTGGGTTTCTTGGTTCAATCCTCTGGTTTTAGGTTTGATATCACTTCCTTGTGGCGCGGTGGTCGTGCGATTGAAGTTCCGCACTAGGATTTGCGGTTCTTGAATCTTTTGGTAGGTGATTCCATTGTGTGTGCAATTCTTTGGGAATTTGCTTGCTGTGTTGAGGGTGAATTAATGCTTATTGGATTTTAATTATTCTGTAAAAATTTGTTTTAGTTTCATTTACAATGCAAATGAATTTTATGTTACAATTTTTGTTGAAATTGAGGGTTTTTCATGCAAGTCTTTTATTGGTTCATTTTGGGATGAACTCTAATTACATAGTTGATTTTATTGAACTGTATTAGGAATTAAAATAATTTTTTAAATATTTATTCTTTTTGGTTGTGGCTGCAAAAGTTTGTTTAAATTGTGTTTGAGAAGCAAATGGGCATTAAGTGCCATGTTGGTGTGAAAATGGTGGTTTTTAAAATATATAATTTCTTGGTTCACATTGGGCTGCCCCATAACTGAATTTTTGGTTTTATTAAATTGTGTTGAACTGCAATTTTGTTTTGATGACTTACAAGTTTTCACATACTGTGAAAAGTGGATATTTTAAAGAGTTTTGGGTGCAAAACAATGTGATGTTTGGAGAGGTTGTTTTATTGAAGATCAAAATATTTTATTGACTGTTTCAAATGATATAAAATGTGTGTAGCTACTGTACTATTTGTTTGTGACCAGTAGAGATACTTTACATGAAAAAGTATGTGTGTTGTTTGCTGAAATTGTTTGAGCACAAAAGGGGGAATCCCGGGTACTTAGGTGGGCGGATATGTACTAGTACGGCTAGTGGACCGGATGGGTTGTGTCCCTGTTTCACTGAGCAAATGGATAACGACAACACTAACTGAACTATGTGGATGTTATTTGGGGACCACTAGGTTATGGGTTTGTTCCCTACTAGTGGCTCGTGCACGGGAAAGGATTGTGACTTGGATACTTTACACCGAGGTACGAGGTACATAGGGCCCGAGACTATCTAGTTGCCTAGGGGTGTTCCCAATTTTTGTGCTCATTAGAATTGTAGTATTTACCCTTGTTGTGGGATCTTTTGGCAGTACTTTACAGTAGCTCACATGTTTATTTAATTGGTTATCATTCTGAAATTCTTGGATTGAAAACTGTTCTCATTTGAAAGTTTCTTTTCTTGAAATTTTTAACATTGTTTCACCTTGTGTGTTAAAATTGCTAGTTTTGTTCCCATTGTATTGCATCCCCTTTGGAATCTTCTGGTGGTATCCTATTGGGCTTAGGCTCACACCCTACTTACACCCCTTGGGTGTAAGTAGAACTTCTTATGCTTGACTCAGGTAAAGGGAAGGCTAAGGGTGATGGCGCTTTAGGGTGTTTGTCCCCATCGTTGGGGCAGAGTTGTGGAGAAGGCTTGCGGGTGATGACACCCTTGTTGCGTGAAGTGATTGGGGATGTCTTGATGTTGTCATTATTTGTATTTGGACCAATTGTAGTGTCTTTAAACATATGTATTCATATATGGTTTTGTTAAGAATGGTTTAGTATGGAAATTTCAGATTCTTATTATTGATTGTTTTATTTGTTTTATGCTTTCATACTCGGGTAAATCGTTCCCAAATCATATTGTTTTATACCCGGGCACTTGTGCCAGCCCGTGGGGATAGGGAATGCCCTTCGGGTCTTGCCACGGGCCGGGTTTGGTGCCATTAATGGTGGCGACCAGATCCGGTTCGTGACATTTATCAAAATTATTTTCCATCTAAGAAAATATAGTGTTATGTTTCTATCCATATGATTACATGGATTTGATTATGTTGTGATGGAAATATTTTTATGAATTCCATTATCTTATATGAATTGTTTTATGATGTCATGTTGTTTAAGAATCCCATTTTTACTACATGGGTTATACACTGATGTATGATTTATGATTTTGTGGAACAAATAAGAATGGTATCATTATGAGATGGGTGGGACCTATATCTCCCTCCAATGCATTGGGTAAGATTTTATATCTCATGAGATAGACATGGCTGGATGGTAGGTTATACCAGTTCAGTGAAACAGGACTGAAACGAGGGTGACTCGATTCAGAAATGGACTTTGTCCACTAAGATAGTCTTGGAAATGTGTCTTGACTAATAAGAAATGATTCTCTATGATTATGTGTGTATGACACAAAGTTTCATGTTTTAAGTTATGATTATTGGGATTTCATTTCACTACTATGATTTATCCCATGTTATGATATTATGATCTCTTTTGCAGGTTAAGATTTCCAAAATGTTATGTTCTTATGAATATGATGTGATTGATATTTTTTTTGTTTACCCTTACTAAGAATTTGAGCTCACACTCTTATGTTTTCTTTTCCCCATGATATAAATAAAGGTTTTAGGTATAAAAAAATGAAGATCTTTAGGGAGATGTTGATGATCATTCACCATGATTAGAAGATTGTATTCCGAGTTTCCAAAGACACTAAACTATTACGGTCATTGTGTGTGTGTTTTTGTTATGTACTAAGTATTCATCAAAAGTAATGTAATGTCCATGTACGTTATGATTTGGGTCTCCACAGTTGGTATCAGAAGAAAGGTTTAGTCAACCTTTGGAAACTAGGATGCGAAAACGTTAGTGAGATCCCTAGAGATATTTCTAAGGTATGTCTAGGGATGTCCCTAAGGATAAGTATACATATAGGATATAGTCCTAGAACTATGGTAACAATCTTAGAATTTATCCTAAGATGTTAGATATTGAAGTTACTCCCCCTTTATTATGATTTTTGCCTCTAACACTATTTTTTTGGGTTTTAGAAAATGGCTGGAAACAAGATGATTCACGATAATGGAGGATATTATGGACAATGGAATGATATTCTTCATGAGAAACCAAATGAAATGGGATTTGGAAGTCCAACCATAATTATTATGCCGAATCAGAAATATCATAATATGATCAATAAACTCAAATTTGGTAAGTTTCCTGACTCGGCTAATAAGAGAAAGATGGAGTTTCATGATGATCATAGAGGAAAGAAAGTTCAATTTTCCCTATGTAAATCATGTGGGAAGAGGCATCAAAGAGAATGTTTCAAGGGAACTGGAAGATGCTTTGGGTGTGGAAAAGAAGGACACAAATCCAGTAAGTGCAAAGGAAAAGGTTCAGCTAACACCATGGATGAGGATAATGGTATTGCTACAACATCAACAATGGTTAAATGTTTTAAATGTGGAATGTACAGGCATTATGCAAACCAATGCCCTAAATTAAAGTCTCATGAAGAGAATCAGTACGGCCGTATGAGTAGTATTTATGTTGATGATGATGAAGAGACTACAAATGATTTGTGAGTTGAAAGAATTGTTGAAGCTCGGTCAATGGTTTAAGAAGGCAGTGGAATGATTACATGTTTATCAAGTGTATTGTTGTATAAGTAATCTCATGGTACTATGGAATAAAGAGACATCTAAGGATTTTTATGCTATTGTCTTTCCTTGAGTTTTGAAAGTGTATGATTAATGGTACCAGTATCCATTAAAGGATATTCAGATATTTTTGGAATATAGAAGGGATAAAGAGAAAATTAAATGTTTGATAGTATTCATGAGCTCATGACTGATATAAGGAGAAGGTTATGTAATGGATTGAGTATATTGAATTTTTGGATTTTGGTATGTGGAAAGTGTTAACTTTTAACTACATTCATGTTTTCACTTAGGTTCAATGGGTATTCAAGAGAATACATGATTAAGGCCTTTGAATGTTTGGAATGTAACCAACAAGACATATATTATGATATATGGGGATCAAGGATTGTATTAAATCTCTGGTAGTTGTTTTCACTATATTATGAGAGTGGACTGCAGTATTATGGATAAGCCTAAAGATTGGAATGGATTATGTTGGACATATGTTATTATTGTTTAAGGATAAAATTTTTTTCGATATTATTAATGGGATGTTATAGTAATATAGTTTTAGAAAAAGGACAACCTGCAGGACGGGCGACAGCCCATCGCGTCGAACAGGGCTATGGGAATCGAACCCACAACCGAAGTGCGACTGGCCTTTATCGCCTACCACTGGCCTACAGGAAGTCCCTGTTTAGTAGAAACTAGTTTTATTATATTAAGCAGTATGATATATGATGTATAAGTCCATTTTAGGAACCATATATGATTAATCTCACTATAGATGGACTTATGTATTTTTTGATAACTTTTCTAACCTTTTGTTTGAGATAGATGGAATGACCCATCATTCTATCACATGATCTGCTAACACATCATGAATGACAAATTCAACTTCATTTCTTTAAGAGATGAAGTGGAAATTGTCCAAAGAACAACAAACAATGAGACTATACCAAAATAATAAAAGTATTTCTTCTAATTCCAATTTCATCAACTTTAGGGAAATTATCTTGAAAACCAAAATGTTTTCCTAGTGCTCTTATATCTGATGAATCAAATGGTACCTTAGATAGTCACAAATTTATGGCTTTGTGATTGCTGGCTTTTCCATAGCCATGTTCTCTACCACTCTCCATCAGAACATGATGGTTAGATTTCTCTTCCATATCCATATTTTCAGCTATGCGGAAACCCAGTGATTAGTTTATTTGGGTAACCGTTACGTTTCATACTTTTGTTTTTAATGATTGGTTTTGGTATTCCTTTTTACGATGTGGGTTTCTATTAAAGAAACTTTTGAGTAGAAAACCATTTATAACCCCGACGAATTTCGAGGGCGAAATTCATTTTAAGGGGGGTAGAATGAAACACCCCGAGATTTTATGAGAAATATTCTTTTTAATTTCATTAATGTCTTGTGTTTTACGCTACACCAAAACTAGCTTTCACAACATGCATCCTTGACTTTCCTCGATAGCGTGTGTAGTATGCAATACCGAGTTTCACTAAACAACGATATACTGTTAAAATATTTTCAAAACTAGCCGTTATGAATAGTAATAACCACTTTTTGGAATTTTGTAAATTTTATTTTTCAAAGTGGACTTCATTTTTGGATTTGGAATATCGAAATTAACTTTGGGTGAAATTTTCGTAATTTTCGGATAACTTTCATATTTTGATGAATAATGAAAATTACTAAATTTTAATTAAAAACAACTTTTTCAATCAAAATAATTAATAGTGATAAATTATTAATATGAGTGGTTTTGAAGTATATTTAGAATATATTTTTACAATTTAATACAATGTTGTTCATTGGATGTAATTTCACATTTAAACCAGACATAAACAAGTGTCAATCTTTTGATAGTTATTATCTATTAAGAACACGCTATTTGTTTTGACGACGGGAATTAATTTTTAAATTAATTAATGCAAGTGATATCTTTTGAATTTGGTAAAATACACATCATTTTTTAATTCATAATATCAAATATAGCTTAGGCCTAATTTCTGGTATTTTTCTGGAAACTTTCATTTTTTGATGAATAGTGAAACCACTAAGTGGTAGTTAAAAAAACTAAATCTTTCATAAAACTTAATTTTACCGCTTCTGTGAGTGAAATTTCAAAAATTGGAGAGACACAGTTGATGTCAGAATGTAAAATGTGGTTCGATGAGATGAAAATATGTTTTTGGTGAATAGTAACTTTTTACTTTTTTACCACGGTTAATAGTAAATAGGGTAATTAAGGGTAAAAATGATATTATTAATACCCTAACACATGTTCTAATTCTATTGTACAAGTGTAATTCGACCAAAAACAATCTTAGAAATAAAATATGACCATTTATGCCCAATTGGATTTGATTAGGACATTTATTATTAATTTATTTAAAGAAGGGTTAAAATTTTTAAAATCAAAGTTTAATAAGTAAATCATTTTTAATATGGGGTTATACATAAGATAAATTCGACTATAAATATTCATTATAAATATAAAACGATTTCCAACATAATGGTATTTTATTTATAATTTTTAGACATTAAATAATTTAATTTATTTATGACACAACGATGATGCAGTAATTATCTTATTAATGAAATATTGACATAATTGATGTTATAAATACGCAAATAAATATAATTTGAGACTTTTTATGAATTGAAATAATTTTCCAGGTTAATATGACATGTTATTATTTATTTAAATAACTTTTTTCAAACTAATCATTCTGTTATGAGTTTCACAAAAATCAATTACTAAATAGTGTCAAAATTGACATAAAATAGTTTTTAAAACAAATATTATATTATTAATTTTTATTTTATTACTAAAAATCTAAGGTTCGGAAAAATGACTTAGATAAGGTTATATATATTAATAATAAACAACTTGGGGTTTTTTTGGCTTGATATGGTAAGTTAATTAACCTTATAGTGTAAGAAAACAAGAAGACACGGTAAAAGTTAAATTATCTAACTTAAAGTTAAATATAAATGATAAGGTTAAAATTGATGCCTAAACTTGTCTAAATTATATTTTATGAGATTATTTCGACCCCTAACCACCTTATCTTCGAAATATATCAATTTGTAGCTATTAAAAACCGAATTTGACATTACAATAAAATAATATTTTTTGTTATTCCAAAGGTGCCCCTCTCCTCCCTTATAAAAGGGCACCTCCTCCCTCTCTTCCACACACCACATTGAGAGTTCATTCGCGGCCAACCTCTACCAAATTCTCTTCTCCACTTCCTTATAAACATCTTAGAGGTTATGGTCTTCCTCAAAGTCCAATTTTAGTGCCCTAAGAGGAGGTCTCAAAGAGGCGCTTCAAAGAAGAGGTAACGTCCGTTACCGATTCTTTCACCTTTATTTCTTCTTCTAAGGTTGTTTCATTATGAAGTAATAACATAAGTATCACTCATATACTAATACATCATTATAAGTATGAAACAACCCTATTTCACCATCTATCCATCCTACGGAAAACGAAATCACCGCGCGTGCGTACATACGGAATACCGTCTCCACGCCGTTGTGTAATCTATTTTCCACCACCACCTTACTTGGATGGGTATACTGGTGTAAATAATAACTATATATGATTAATTTAAAGTGATATTGATTCTGTAATAGTATACATATAGTCCAATAATATTCCACGATCATGGGAACGATATCATCGCTCGTGCGTACGTACGGAATACCGTCTCCACGACGCGATGAGATTCATTCTCAATGATTAACCATTCATGAATGATTATAAAATATATATAATAAGTAATCATGAAATTTATGAAATAATAATGATACTGGATTTATGTGTATATATATATGTATGTCATCTACTTAATTCCATTCAACTCAATAAGAAAACAAAAACAGCGTTCATGCGTCCGTATGGCCTACCGACTCCATGAACGGTGTATTTCTATCCATTTACTGATTTATTATATATATGTTTATTCTGAATATATATTATATATAAATCATTTTTTATATTCTTGAATTAATTAATTATGATCTAAGTAATCATATGAATAATTACAAGTCAAAACACGGACAACAAATGAAACAATTTTACCCAAAATGATCTTTAACATGGAATTTACAAAATAAAGGGTAATATAAAGTCATAAGTGAACCATATATGATATCATAACAATGATTATGATTCTGGAATAAGTCAATGACATTATGTAAATCATTATTCAGGAGTTTCGGACACTTACAAAGCAAATCAGACCTAAGGTACGGGAAATATCACAATCTAATTTTTTTCTGAGATTGTTTATACTTTGGCATTTACTGGGGTGTATTTTATCATCCACATCCATGTTTCCTCAATATGTAATATTTATATCCTTATAAAATAGTTTATATCCAATTTTACCCTTAGGTGAGTTTTTAGTAAAAGATATAAAAGGAATCTTTTGTCGTTTTTCGTACGAGGAACTTTTTGACTTTTCCAACAAAAGAACTAAAAGAATGTTTTTTTATGCAGCATGAATGGATTTTTTAAAACAATATTTCCAAGAGTCTTCCTTTACAAGTTCTCAAGTTTATTTTTAATCAACTTCTTTTAGTTTAGAATTGTATGACATATTAAGAAAGGAAAAGTGTTTTTGAAGTAGAAAGGATATTTTCCTCAAGAATGGAGTTCAAGTGTTTTATCAAAATTATTTTCCATCTAAGATAATATAGGGTTCTGTTTCTATCCCTATGATTACATGGATTTGATTATGTTGTGATGGAAATATTTTTATGAATTCTTTTATCTTATATGAATTGTTTTATGATGTCATGTTGTTTAAGAATCCCATTTTTACTACATGGGTTATGCAATGATGTATGATTTATGATTTTGTGGCACACATAAGAATGGTTTCATTATGACATGGGTGGGACTTATATCTCCCTCCAATGCATTGGGTAAAGATTTATATCTCATGAGATAGACATGGCTGGAATGGTAGGTTATACCGGTTCAGTGAAACAGGACTGAAACGAGGGTGACTCGGTTCAGAAATGGACTTTGTCCACTATGATGGTCTTGGCAATGTGTCTTGACTAATAAGAAATGATTATCTATGATTATGTGTGTATGACACAAAGTTTCATGTTTTAAGTTATGATTACTGGGATTTCATTTCACTACAATGATTTATCCCATGTTATGATATTATGATCTCTTTTGGAGGTTAATATTTCCAAAATGATATGTTCTTATGAATATGATGGGATTGATATTTCTTTTGTTTACCCTTACTGAGCATTTGAGCTCACCCTCTTATGTTTTCTTTTCTCTAGGATATAAATAAAGGTTTTACGTATAAGAAAAATGAAGATCTTTATGGGAGATGTTGAAGATCTTTCACCACGATTAGAAGATTATATTCCGAGTTTCCAAAGACACTAAACTATTATGGTCCTTGTGTGTGTGTTTTTGTTATGTACTAAGTATTCTGAAAAAGTAATGTAATGTCTATGTACGTTAAGCTTCAGGTCTCTACACTCAACATATTATTTATAGTCGTTGGGATGGTAAAATTTTTTCTTTAAAATTATAATTTTCCTCTTAGTTTATTATTTTTGGGATTTATTAAATTTAATTATAATACTGTATAAGTGTGGGATTTTATTTATATACTGTTTTAATGATTTCAATTATGTTAAATATGTTAAAAAATTTAATTACATTTCTTATATAATTTAAACAATATTTATTTATGAGTAATTTGGTTTAAAATGATATAATTTATATTTATAAAAATATAAATGTATAAAATCGGTATATGTATAATTATAATATTTAAAATTATTAACTATACTTAAATATAATAATATTTAAATTGAATAAAATATGTTATATTTAAATAAAAAACTACTATATATCATTATATAGATATTATCATATTTAAATTTCAATAAAAATTTGATATAATATTATCGATGTATAGAAATAATATTTCAATAGTAAATGAAATTAAAAAAAATACAATTAATATTATAGGTTAAATTTTTTAAATATATGTAATTAATATTTAGTGTAATTATATATGAAATGAAAGTACTTATATTTTGAGAAATATAATGACCAACAATAAATTATATATATCAATTTATTTCATATATTTAAATTAAAATACCTTACTTTATATTATTGGATATATATATGTTAAAAAAAATATTTTCATTAATTACATTTTTAAAATTAATATTTATAATATTTGTAAAAAATATTTATATGGAGATTATATTATGATTAATTATGTATAAAATGATGATATTTCATTTTTAGGTCACTATAGTGGCTTACAAAAATGTATGTATGTATATATATAGATATATATATATTTATTCATAAAATACTAATAAATAATTTTGAATATATTTATATGTATATATAATATTATATATTTATTTAAATTAAAACAATATTACGTTATATTATTCGATACATAGAAAAACAAAATTTTATTAACTAAAAATTTTAAATATATATATATAATTTTAATAAAATATTATTATTAATAGTATTAAATTTCTTTGAATATGGTCATATATATATATTATTATTTAATTTTTCATATTTAACTTTTTTCAGTTTATATTTTAAAAATATCAAAAAATATAAAATTAATATAATAATGTTATTAATAAATGGTATTAATAAATTAAATAAAATGAATATGTCTCTATATATTTATCATTTATGAAAATACTATTTAGTAACATATATAATAACATTTAAAAATATTATTGTAATATATTTACTATATGAAAAACATAAGATCTATCCTATTAATTACTAACAAGAGTATAAATTGATGACTCATCTTGAGATGAGCGACCAATGTATGATTGGAATTTAATGTAAAAAATATTTTTTATTTTGTTGTATAGTAAGTTATAATTACCTTTTCTTTCTTCATTGATGACCTACATGTGTTCCCGATCAAAAAAATGTAAGGGCCTCTATGTCTATAGTAAAATGTTATGTATTCAAAACCACAAAAACCTATCACATTCATTTGAGTAATATCGCAATAAACGCTTACTTCATAGGAGGTTTGGATGTTCAATATTGGATTTGTACCCCATGAATAAAAAATGATACTAGCTATTATTGAAATCTAACACAACACAAGATTTCTTAGTTTCCCCCTTGGTTATGGTTGGTTTATCAATTATGGATAAACAAATCTATATAAAAAATTTCAAGATGAATTTTTTGAAATTTAAATATATTAGTTTAAATACATAGAGAAATTATTTATTAATAAAATATATATTTTATTTTATTTATAATATTGTATAATTTATTTTGATATTATTATATATATTATATAATATAATATAATTTTATTTATAGTTAAAAAATATCAACAAATACCAAAATGATATATTAAATTTTGTAAGAAAATGAACATCATTAATTAAAAAATATATATACCATTAATTGCATAAAATAATTAATTATATTTTTTTTATATTTAAAAATATTATTATTATTTATTTACTATATATATAACAAAATAAATATCCTAAAAATACATGGTATGAGTGTTGAGTGATTAATGATCTTAAAATTATGAACCAATGTACGAATCAAAATTTTATGCAATAGTTATTTTGAATGTGTTTATATAATTTTTAATAGTTTCATTTTTGTTCTTCCTTGATAATATGTTTATCAACCCTTTTTCAAAGAATGTGAGGGCCCCTTTATTAATCTTAAAATCTTATGTATTCCAAACTACATAAACATATCAATTGTTCTTATGTAATATTTTAAAACAGTTACTCATCATTGGAGGTTTTAATGTTCAATTGAGGATTTTTACCATGATAGAATTAAGACTAGAGCTTGATGAAATCATATATTTGTGAGGTGTGAAGATTTTCTCATTAGTTTTTGGTTGGTTTATTGAGTAATGATAAACATATCCATAGAGAATTTCTCAATATCAAATCATCATTATCTATGTATATTAATATAAATATTTATAGTTATTAATTATTTAGCATATATTGTTTCAGGTAAAGGTAAATTTAATTTTATAATTTTTTTAATTTTGGATATATATATATATTAATTATTTATCATCTTCTATGTGTATGGTTCTAGGATATAGAAATTTTTTATTTCACATTTGTTGATTGTAAGATCATTGTATCTCTTTTAGAGAGATATAGGCTAGAGAATCATCATTTTAATCTAAAAGTGTGAGAGATGACGATTTTCTCGAGGACATGTCCCTTATATTACAACTACTTATTACAAGTGTCGTTGTGATAAAACGAATTAATGGTTATTAGTTGGATTTATCTTTCCTAATAATAATAATTATGATCTATGACACTATCAGGAATCTAATTAGGTGTCTGGTATACATTTCATCGATAGATGAGCACATCAAAGATTTAACTGATGTTGATGATGAGATCACTACATTTACATTTTCATGTGCATATATTATAAGGCATATTGGTGGAATGATATTTTTCAATCATCAAACAAAATTAGTTCATATGGAAATGGTGGTACTGTTGGGGGTCCAAATGTCTAGCTTATACATATAGGGAACTATGATGTTCATGAAACATCGTTAATATATAGATTATATAATGTCATATTCTTATATTGTTGTGGGTTTGTGATTTCATCCATTTCTTCACTCTACAAGTGTAAACACTATCTGCTGATATTTTACAGGACTCGTTACTTGGACGGTGGCATATTTTACATTCCATTGATAATTTTTTTAAATATTAATTAATAAATTAAAACTAAAAAAAATTTGATGGTAATGAAAGACCCATCAACACTAATATGACTAAAAATAGTTATTCCACAGTTATAAGAAAATTTTTGGATAGTGTTTTTCCAAATGATGTGCATTGTTGTTAATTATATATTAAAATTTTAATTGTTTTTTTACATTTATTTATTTATTAATTTCATATTAAATTTCTGAAATTCCAGGCTTCATTGAAATTATATGTTGGCCATGTCATCCATGATCTCCTAAAAACTGTTTAGTGATGCTATCATCCATCACATGTGTCAAACCTCTTATTACATTTCACATTCTTCAGTGGAACTACATTGATTATGTTATAAGGTAGTTAGGCTTCCATCATCCCACCCATATGCCACCTAGTATGTTTTATTCATATTATTCCTATAAGATGTGAGGGAGCATATATTATGACTCAAGGTGATGTCATTCTTGATATATTCAGATGCGGGATAGAAAACATGATTCTGGATTGAAATTCTACATAAAAATATATTATCAATGCTAAAAGTCAGCATTATTAGTGCTAATAAATATATATTGTTGTATGATGTATTGATTTATAGTATCTTTTATTAGTGTTATAAAATCAACTAACATAAGTTCAGTTTATTAATGATAAAAATCACTAATAAATGAGTACTTTTATCATCAAATTTTAACATCAATAACTATAAATTTTATCAGTTCTTTTTAATCAGCAATAAAAAAATCAAAATCTGCACAGCTTTACCAACACCCCTTTAATCATCACTAAATTATAGCACTGATAAAAATCAGAAAATATTTTCAAAATTCAATTAGACAAACTACCGCTACTAACCATATTATCACACCTCATATAAGAACTAGTTATTTCCCCAATCCAACCATATCCTCTCACCCTTGATGATTCAAAATTGTGACCTCCTTTTTATAGGGTGTACTTATTTACCACATCTACATCTGTTTTTCACCAACAACTGGTAATATATATTTATATATATATATATTTCTTATTTATATATTTATTTAAACAATTATATCTATATTTTTACATTTAAATATATTTATATATATAATATGTTTATATATATAAATATTCATATTATGTATAGATTATGTATAATGGTTTATTTATATATAATTTTTTTAAAATTTATTTATAAAATGTATATTTATTATAAATATATTTTTCTGTGTGTGTGTGTATATTTTTATATGTGTGTGTTTATATATATGAAAAATATATATATTATTTTAGTTTTTATTTGTTGTAGTGTATCATAATACATAAATATATATATAAACACAAAAAGTATGCAATTCCACTAGTGTAGAGGAAAATACTTTTCATATTCTTACTTATTTAATATATATGTATGTGCAGTTTTATGAATAATATTATTTAAAATGTATATTTAAAATTAATTATATATCATTAAAATGTATATGGAAATAAATATTTTTTTAATAAATAAATTTATATGTTTATATATAATAATTATATATGCATATGATTATTTAAATATAGATATCCATATATTTTTATATGATATTTAATGGTTAGTTATTTTTCTAAATCAAATAAATAATAATTATTTCCATATAATTTCTATTTTTAAAAATGTATTATTCTTCAAAACATGCATAAATATTTATTAATAAAATTTATTTTTAAGATGTAAGTATCTAAAAATCTATATATTCATATATGTATTTAGTAAATTATAAATAACACTAAAATTTGAAATAGATTTTATTTCAAAATGTTAAAAACTAAATGGATGTTAGCCGAATGAATAAATTTAGTATCCACTAAAAAAAGATAAGAATACCCAATTAAACATAGATGAAATTTCATTGAATGTTACAAAATTTGGTTACCTATAATAAAAACTCTGTTTTGGAGGACATTCTTGGCTTTTTTACCAAAAAAACTATGAATGAGGTTTCTCAAAATCTAAATTGTGCAGATCTATTTTTAAACATCAATTTTACATCTCATAGAGTCTAAATGGACAACCGGATCAAAAGTTATTAAAAAAATATTATATTATTTACTAATTAATGTATTTTTTTCAATCCCTAAAATTCTATTAATTGTTTATTACTCCATATTAATTATTCAGTATTTTATTATTATATATTTTTACTTCTTTTATAATTTCATTTACTAAATATATGACATATTATATGTAAAATCATATTTATTATTATATAAATCATATTTAAGAATTATATTATATTTATATCAATATAATTATATAAATATATATAAATATGATTTTTTATAATAAAAGTTGTTTTAATCAAGACCATCTTTTCTTTGTGCCAAAAACATGTTCCTTAGCGATGATAAAAGAATCAACAATATCAATTCTAGAAAAATAACTAAGAGAGGGTTCCATTTAATCTTCCATTTTAGCTAGCATTGATAAATATATCCATTTTATAAATTCTTTTGTTTTATCATGGATAAAGGGTATTACTAAATATTATCATCTATGTTGTTGTGTTACTATAGTGATACACGATACACATGAATCTATTAGATCTATTCAGTTATGCACCTGGGTACCTCATGATCTCATTGTCAAACCTTCTGTGAAACAAATGACGATATCATGAGCTGGTAAAAATTATTCCTTCGACATATGAAAATATTTTTTATTATCATTAGTTAAAAGTGTATTTTTTCAATATGAAACTCGTATCACATACCTGATTCTCATTTTTAATTTTTCAGGGGGATACACATTTGATTATCAATATTTTAAAGGAATACTAACAAAGAAATTTCTTCTCATAAATGATATTTTTCATGTGATTTTCATCGATGCACCAGATGATGCTGTGGGTGATCAGACTAATATAGATTTTCCGATGGTTGGAAATCTTGTTATGGTACGCCAATAATGATTTGACACATGAGGATTATGTCTATAATGATCTGTTATATTCTCCTCTACTTCATATCATAGATACTACATAGCAACATGCTATTCTTAAAGAGGTCTATGACCCATCTAGTAATGATTCTGCTTCACTGGCCCTTGTATTTTATATTTATGTTCTAGTGATAACTTGTGACTAGATTGTGTTTCCGTTGACTTTTTAGTGTACTCATGTGATTCTTATATCATAGAATACCTTTTCATCCAATGTTTGAGCGCATTATAGGAAGCATCCATTTTTCATTTATGCCACGCCAGTGTATGAATGATAAGAATTTGAATCAACCACCTGTCGTAGAAAACAATGTAGAGGAAGCTACAAAAGAGACCATAAAGACATTGCATAGGCTAGAGAATACACACTAATAAAGGTGGAATTGATATATTATCTATAAACTACGTTAGGGCATAGTAGATCATTCGAGATAGTGATAGAAATCGATTAATACATCTCCCTTAGTTCAAAAATATTTAACTAATATTGATTTTATGTGCATTTTAAATTATCAGGTGAAATTATTTAATAGCAGACATTTTTTAATAAGATAACACAATTAATAAGTTGTATTTTTTATTTATATTATGGAGTAATTATATTTTACAATAATATTTTTTAAAAACCCACTAATTATAATATAAATTAATTATATTACTATTGAAAAATTATATGAAATATATTTATTAATTACTTATATATTAGTTATTATGTAAGAAAATAAATGACTTAAAAATATCAATTATGAAATTAGTTATTATTATTATAATGTTATATGCTATTAATTATTTTCATTACCAATATAATTAACCGTAAAATTATTCTGATTATATTGATAATAAAATTAATAATTATCAATACAATAATATAAATTACTAATTATATTACTAGTTACATAGTCAATAATTTATACTTAATATTTATATTTTCTATTAACATAATAATAATAATAATAATTAATTCGAACATTACTAATAAAAATTATTAATTAATTATATATTTATAGCCAATAATAAATTATAAAGTGAATAATTAATATTTATATATTCATTTAATATAATACTAAGAATTATATAAACAATTATTAATTATCAGTTAACTAATCTATATTGTTATATCATATTATATATTAAATAATATTTACTAATGTATTAATTATATATTATTTCTTATAAATAATTAGAAAATATTATTAATTAATATATCAGTAAATATGTCTACATTTTCAGAAAATATTATATTTATTAACAATTTATTTTTTTTAAATTATTTAATTAAATATTTTTTACTTGTAATACTATTTATTAAAAATTTAATTAATTCAATGATTAATAAATTAGTTCATATATATTATAAATCGAAATCTATAATATAAATTTATCTTTTTAGAATAGAAATGGGGGGCATGAACCGGTTTAATTCCCCTCATTGAAGGATTATGTGTGAATAGGGTTCATGCGTAAAAGAACCTATTTTTAAAAATATTATAAACATTATCTATTTTTAAAATATTTTTATTTTTAAAGCCTATTTAGAGATTCTCTAAAAGAAACCCAAATTAAATCTATTGTTATATGTGGTGAAAAATGAGTATGATTAATAGTATAATATTGTGCACTTCATGTAAGTATTCTACCTCCTACATAAAGAATCATGTGCACCATATCCATTCATACACTGATCTAAGAAACAATATACGATATGACTAAAATAGTACATTTATAAACACAAATGGTTATAGAAATCTTATGATGTTTCCCATGTGAAAATAAGCTAATAATATCTGGATTTGAATTCATGCCAAAATTTGATGAGATATTTTTTGGAAAAAATATTAATTTTTAACATTTTCAATAAATAAAATCAATGTTTTGATGTTGTCAGGTCCACTAATTTTATTGGGAATTTTTTATAAGATAAATTAATATTTTTACCGAAGAAATAATTTGGCCAATATTGAATTTAAACACAACTATTAATGAAATTTTACATATTCAATGAACCAACCACTCCATGGATATGATATTTATTTAATAAATTATATTTTAATCATGTATAACAACTTTTATCCTTCTAAAAATTTATTCAAAAGAAAAAATAAATTTTTTTGAGTCAGATGAATTTATTTACAACATAATTAATCACCAAATATGTTTGTTATTTTATTACATTTATTTTTATTTCATGAAACATACCCTTCACTATTATAAGAGAGTTTGACAATTACTTTTTGAAACATCCATGGAAAACTAGACTATTCAATCATTGATTCCAAAATAGTTGGAGTGTAAAAATCATAATAGGTAAAATCAAATTCATGCACTCTTTGAAAATCAAGATGTCCTAGACATCCTAAAGGATGGATAATCAGAGCCATAGTATAAGATAATATAGGACACTATTTCAGATTAATAAATGGAAACTCTTCAGGTGGAATGGAAGAGACACTCTATGTCCAAATCCATCAACTATCAAGTCCATGATGGAGACACATTTGAGATAATAACATTATACATAAAAAATGATAATATGGGGTAACCTTCACAATGATTTCAAATGTGTGCACAAATTGAATCTAAAGCCACATATATATCTTTTTGGTGATTTTGAATCACAATCTATAAAATATTTTTAATCCATTATCATGTTTCATTCTTATGAAATGGGTTTTCTTGAACTAGCTATGACAAAAGGAAGATAATCTTGTTGAGATATGAATATGAATGAAATGTTTTTTATCATTAGATTGAAATTTTTAATATGTATTCATTTCCTTAGAAAAAACAAATAACTAGGAAAAAATTTCAATTAATACAGTCATGGAATCTCTACAGGACTATGAAATGAAGGATAATTTGATATTTAACAAAAAAGGAGTTGATTATTCACTATAATTTTTTTTTATCATTAGATCGAAAATTTCTTTATGTAGTCATTTCCATAGAAAAAACCAATAACTAGGAAACAATTTCTATTAATAGACTCATGTAATCTCTACAAGACTATGATATAAAGGATAATTCGATATTTAACGAAAAAGGAGTGGATTATTCACTATAAATTTTTTTCACTCAATAATAATCAAAAGGTGAAAATTGGGTCATTTTTTGCTGGCTGAGGTGGGAGTATTTCAAGTATAATAAATTAAAGCACAAAAATAGTATTATGAGGAGGAAGAATACCATATCAACGATTTCATGGATATAAAAATTTAAATCTATATAGAAGGAGATATGGAAGGAGGTGATGATTCAAAAATTATCATTCAAAAGAAAAAAGAAACATCCATTGTATTACCTATCATAAATTTAGAAATTTAGTGAGGAATGATGGAGTAAGAAACCTATGGAAAATTTCAATAAGTATGAAAAGATTTTATTAGAAGGGGATGACACTTTAAAATCATGAACTTTAATGGAAAAAATATCAACACTAAATTAGGGTAAGTAGTCTCTATAATCTTGATCTATTAATCACATGCCATTACCAAAGAACATATTTAAAAATCATGATGATACAGTTCATTGAGAGATTATATTTATCCATCTCCTAAAAATATCTATCCAAGGAAGATGATATATTCATATTAAGAAAAGAGATGGATATCATTAATTCATCTTTGATTCATACTATATAAATGACATGATGACTTACATTTTATGACTCAGTAAATTCATGAATAAAATATTTAATAAAACCAAAAATATAAAGAAAAAAAATTGTTGATGAAAAATGACGTATGGTCACCAACGATCACTAGATAATGAATTATATGTTTTCTTAATCCTCTTTAATATACCAATATGTTTGATGTTGATACTTGACTGTAATTTAAGGCTATGAATTCTCAATTTTAGAAATTTCAAAATGGTATGTTTATGATTATTAAGAAAATATGGGATGGTTAATGGGATTCATAACATTATACATATAAATCCTATATGATAATGTTTTGTTCAATATATTTAATATAGAAATATATGTTTAATGATGGAAAATTAGTGAGTTCATTCCCCACTATTGTTAGTCCCAAAAGATTTATTTTTTCCATTGAATCAAAAGTAGAATCGAAAAAATGAGGTACATTTTACCATTTATTAACGATTATAGCAGTAAAAAATGAATATAATTACTGAATCTGATGTTATCAATCTATAAAATCTTCAAATAAATAAAGGCACATATGAAAAATGAAAAAACCTATCAGTAAATGTTTTTCCTATTTACATGTGGATTACACCTGTTATATTTTTCATGAGTGTCTCATAAAGTGTGGAATTAAACACTAATTGACTCTTTATATACACCTCACCTAAATAGAGTAGTTGAAAGAAACTATATATCCATTTCAACATAGAAAGAAGCATGTTAGATGAAAATGGGGTTCCCTAGACAATTTAGTCTTAAGAATCATTTTAATAGTTTATATTCTCAATGGGTTCCTAAAATATCAGGATGCAATGAAACCACATAAATAATGGAGTACTCATAAGGCCATTTTATTTAATATTTGAGTTTTGGATATATTTCTTATTTAAGGAACATAGTGGAAGAATAAACAAAAATCTATGGTAATTGAGTGAAGTGTGACTATATGGGATATGAAGATCAAATAATGAGAAATAACATGTACAATACCATCAACAAAAAATTATGTTCAGAATATATATTAACATATATGAAAACGATTCCTGAAAATTGAATTCGGTCAAATGTTCATGAATAGTTACTATCACTTGATATAAAGAAGAAAATGTTAAAGAAATACATATCTAGGAACAATGAGTTTAATAATAAATGATATAATAAACATATAATTTTACTTTAGAAGGTATTAACCACGAATATTATCATATAAAATCAAATTTATTTGATGTTTTGTAGAAATATATAAATGTATGGTTCCAATAGAGTTGTATATTAACATTTATTTCCTCATTGTGAGTTCTAACCCCATTATATATGAGGATGATAAATATAATGAAGTATTCATGAGAGAGATAGATAAATAAATCCATTACATTGATAAAGACATCACATGGGAAATAAAACATATCCCACAAGACTAAAAAACAATTGGGGTAAATTTGGTGTCTTAAATATAACAATATTAAAGCGGAATTAAAGATATATAAATGAAGAGTAATCATAAAAGGATAAAATAAAATGGAAGGAATTGAATATGGTGAAATATGTTTACCTATTTCATAGATTATGATAGTAATACTATTAATCTCAACAGATATGAAATATAACATTTTTTTATTTTCTAGATGTAAATTGATCAATTTTAATGGTTTTTTGGAAGATGAGATATATATTGGTAAACTACCTAGATATGTAATGAACGGAAGAGAATAAAATTTGTTAAAGTTGAAGTTATAAATATATGGGAATAACTGTGCACCATGTGTATAGAACAACATGATTAATTATTACATTCAATATATATAATTACTGAAATGAACAGTCAATATATCTAATGAATGAGGAAGATATAAACATATTATTGTATTTATGATATTTTTATGATCTTATATTTTGAGGAAATGTTATAGTTATGTTATCTTACATTAAATAAAGCATGTCCAAGGTGTTTAAATGTACCTATATAATTGATATTTCTCACATTCCCAAAAAAAAGTTATTCAAGGTTACTGTGGAATATTTTTCAATATTATAAACTATTCTATAAAAATACTTCCCAATTTATACAAGAAAACTTACTATCCAATTACAACTTTGGTCGAAGAAATATTGGAATTATGATGAAATGATATTAAGAATATATATCCATCGTATTTCAACAGCCTTTTTGGAATCCTCAAATTCCTCACATGGAATATTCTAGATATTCTGTATGGGGTAGGAAAAATTAACCGATATATGGAGACTCTTGAAAAAATACATTTCAATTCATCCAAAAAAAATTTGAGGTACATTAAAGATATTATCAATAAAGGTTTATTATATTCAACTAATAATATCATAAAATATTTTTTAATATTAAGTTAGTGAAAATGGAATAATGATTTATGATATAAAAAGTTCAAATAGATACACAATCATTTTAGGTGACATGACCTTAACATGGTCTTCCCTAAAACAATACATTGTGGCGTTTTCATCATGTTATGATGAGTACTTTTGGATATAGAATAATAATAACATACTAATTAAATTTTTGAAAATCATTTAGTAATTTCCATTTCACAAAATCTATAATTTTAGGTATTTAAATGGCACATTGATATGATATATTATTTCAATAGATGATAAGTGAAGAATAATGATTTTGAAGTCTTTACCAGAAAAAAATAAACTATTTATGGATATATTTATGATTCCATTGATTCTTATTATAATTATCAAAATTAATTAAATCTATAGAATGAATAAAAATAATAAATAAAGGAGGTGTTGGAAAAAATAAACATGTTTTTTAAAATTGTAAATCAACAACTTCAATACTAAAATGATGTGGGGGATACCCCAAAATTTGGTGAGTTTATTGTTAGCGAAATTATGTTTTGGTGAGAGTAATTATTTGTTCCAAAAAAAATTGGACATAGATAATAATGGATATAGGAATATTCGTAGAACCAACCCTTCTTTGACTACTAATTTTACTTACATTAATTAAATTTTTTATCTCATGTATTATAACTTTTATCATTTATATATCTTATTCTATAGATGAAGTATATTTGTTTGATTCTGTTGCATTTTTTTACAACAAAAATCAAAACCAATGATCTACATAATAATAATAATTAATATCATTATTTCTAAAAATATACATTTTTGTAAAATTATAATGAATATAATTTCATACTATATATTTTACATTACTAGTGTTTCATTTGTTATATATTTGAAAAAATATCTCCAAATATTAAATATATGTGAATTTCATACCAATTATCCATCATCGGTGGAAATTTATATTTTTTTATCACAATTATAAGTGAACATTGAATGAAAAATACTGACTACTAAATATAAAAGGATGATTGTAGAATCATGAGGATGGCACCTATCATGATAAAAGGTTGAAAAATATTATCTATAGTTTTTTATATAGTATATCATAGTAATAAATTTTTTATATATATAACACTTGGTTATTTTCATGAGATATTTACATCCCATTATTCCTTTAATATATTTATATTATTTATATTTATTTAATAGTTGACCTAATGGAAATTATTTTTTGTTTTTGGGAATCTCACATTGGTTTTTTGATTTATATTCCCTTGATCATTACCCTATAAAATGAGGCCTTTGAAATAGTAAATTTTCATAAATTATATATATATATAACTTTAATTAACGTATTTAAAAAAAATTAATTTTAGTGACATGTTTTACTATGTATGTATATATATATATATATTATAGATATATATTACACAAAAAAACCACTAAATAAAAATCAATAAAAAAAATATTTTCAAAAAGTGAATAATATCAATATTAGTTGGAAAGATTGAATTTAAAAAAAATAAAATCTTATCAGTTCTCCCTCTAAATGTATCCTCACTTCTATCGAATCAATATTTACTTTTATAAAAATGTGATATATATAATTATTTTGAGCCACACTAGTTTTAGTTTATAAATTAGTCGGATGTAAATATCATTTAAAATTATTTTCCATGATATGAAACTCTGCATGTATTTTCCACCAACATTTATGAAGTGGGACTATTAAAACACAATGTCTTCCATTCCATATTCTTTTTTAAATATTTGATGGAAATTTCCACAGAGACCTATATAGAAAAATTTGGTGTGGGATGAAAAATAATTGGATAGTGAAGACGATCTATCAATTGTCAGTTGCTTGATGCTTAAACTGTGAAGATCAATCCAAACCACTTAAATCAATCTTTTTCGATTTATTAGAGTTTCAACTACTTTTACTCAATTGTAGTGGAGGATCATCTTCTTGATCTATGCTGTGAATAATCGGTTCTAGATTATATAATCAAAAGTATTTTCTATTTGTCTAGTTTTTAAGGTGTAAAATGCCTATACTCAGTTCGGGATTCTTGGTCATGTGATAAGAGTACCATATTAGTGGAATTTACCAACTTTGCAGAGATAATGATTGGTAGTGTGGACAAGAGGATCTCTGTTCCCCAACCTAATATAATAGTTTTGTTCTTTATTTTTATTTATCTGCTTCATATATTTATACAGAAGAAAAAAATGGCATATCCACATAAATCACAATGAGAGTCAAAATCTAGAATTATGGAAGATTTTTAAAAGACACAATTCACCACCTATTTTTTTAATTTCTATATTTCAAACTAAAAATAAGTTTCTTTCCAAAGTCTAAAATGGAATAATTGGTTTTCAAAAAAATTACTTTATAGAATATTTCATTTTCCATGACAAAAGATGAATAAATTTTTTTTATGTTATAATGGATTAAAATGTCAAAATATATGACCCAAATGTCCAATTTCATGAGCATAAACCATGGGTTAGACAATGGTTGTTTTTATTTTTCTACAACCTAGATTTCCAAGACATATATTTTGAAATCGTTAAAAAATTACCCCACTTTTTCAATAAATACACACCATTTTAATATTTTCCTTCATTCCTAATCCATAATCCCTGATGTTCTCCCAGTTTTTCCTCCCAAGGATTCCCCAAAAGGTGTCCCCAAGAACCTATGGCTCCATCCTCAAATTTTAGGAACAACTCTCCAAGGTTAAGGAAATATCAACTTACCGTTTCCATTATAGTTCGCTTTTCATTTGATATGTATTATAATTAACTATCTAATATCAGTTTTAAATTTTTTTATCTCATTACATTAATATTAATATTTAAAGAATGGAATATCCTTCTTCCCTTCCATTTTTACCTTTTCAAAAACCATGTTTTATTTCATTCATAATGTCGAATTTGTTTCTCAAATTTTTCTCTTTTAAATTAGAAATTATCATTTACCTTTTCCGATTAACCAAACAACTTACCTTTTAAATTTATAATAATATAGATTTAAAAATTAATTTTTTATTCAATTATTTACATATATTAAACCAAAATTTCATTTAATTGGTAAGAAATGACGAAATGATCTTATCATAAAGACCTTTTTCATGCTATGATTTTTCTATAAGAAACCCATTCCTTAATATTCACTTGTTAATAATGAGATGATTTATTATTATTTATTTGGATAATATTATATTAATATGTACCAAGGGTGTTCCCTGATAGTTCTCCAATACAGTGGGTAATTAATTTATTCTCTATATATGACATATTTTAGGAGCACGTGGAAAGAAACATTGTTAATTTTCATTTATGACATCTTGGTGATAAACCATAGTGATATTCTTATGAATGTATCATTTAAATTTTGTAGACAAAATTATATTTCATTATTTATGTTATTATTATTTTGATGTTCATATTTCTCATGCCTTATCATTATACCTGATGTTCTTATTGATGTGTCTCTAGATCGCATGCTATATGTCTCTATTACTAATTCCCTTACTAGAATTCACTCTCACCCCTTTCCTTTGATGTGTGTCCCTAGGAAATTATATGTAGAAAATGTAACCTGTATTTACTGCATGATTATTTCATTCAAGTGGTCTCGATTTGTCCACGGTCCATGCTCATGATGGGGATTCTTTCCCGGATTTTTGGTTTCTTGGGACTGCAGAGGAGGGTCCTGGTCGGGCGGTAAGGTCTATCATCTTCAGCGGCGCCTGTTGGTGACTATGGCAGGCTAGAAACCAAGCCAAGAATGAGGGCACCAGTCTAACTTCAAGGATTATCATGTTGAGCATCAATAATCTTCTGATCAACATGTCCACCTTCTTAATAGATGGTCAATATTCTCATCTCCGTAACCTGCTCAAGATACCAGCCATGCCAGCACAAGTTTCCAAAAACAATGCATCGGGTCAATGGGTCTGATGGTACCCCCAAGATATGGTTACAAGCTTATCATAGATGGGTCCTATATCATAGTTAGAATGAAAGTTGGGGGTGTGTTGTAGGACACATGAGGGGAAGATATTCAAGCCATCACTGAGACATACGACAACAGTGACCCTCTTTAGGCTAAGTGGAAAGCTATACTTACGGGTTTGTCCCTTTTTAATGAGAAGAACCTAGAGATATCCCAAGTGGAGATTGATTATTTCACCTTACATGATCCTCTAATTACAAGATTCATTTCCCATATTCTATATCATATATGGTCAGAAAGTAAAAAACTCATCTTAATAATAATATACAGGTGGATCACATGTGGAGAGAGGTGAACAAGGTGGTAGACTATCTCACCTCCATGTTAGAATCAGGGTTAAATATATTCCCCAACACACATCCATTCAAGCTCTAGGGTGAGAATATAATAAGAGGAGATTCCCTGGGTCTCTATTATTTCAGACCCCCATAGGCTTGTTTACGTTTTTCTCTTCCTTCTGCTCTCTTCCTCTTATGTACTGTTGGATTTACATTAATAAAAACTTGATGTTTGATGGAGGAAGAACCCTAGGTACATTCATAAATATATGAAAACATCCTGGTAATTTTCTTAAGTATTATTTTAGTTCTTTATAGGAAAAAAATCCATGCCTAGATACAAACAAGTGGATGTGGATTTGGCACAGATGTACCTAGGGGTGACACACAAAAACACTTCTTTGGGCTATACTTGAATGGTAAATTGTATACAATAATGGGTCATGCTAAACTCTTGGTTTGACAACCCTATAATTTTTTTTTGATAATCATAAACTTGTTATAAACCATTATGATGGATTTGAGAAAATATAACTGTTATTAGAAAATATTTATGTCACATTTATCCATGATGTTTTAATATATAAAATAATTTTATAATTTTATGATTGTATGAGTATCATATTTCTCAGAAAGTAGTTATTATTTTTTAATAATGGTGGGATATAGTTGCAACTACATAATTGAAAAGTGAAATGGATGATACATAGAATGCATTATGATGAATGATGAAGCAGAAACCATCATAATGATGATTAATCAACTAACTCATGTTATGAACAATATCTTGAATCAAGTAGAGAGGCTAAATTCACGTTGAAGGGAACATCTTTCTATTGAGTCCTTTACGAATCAAAAACCACCATCATTTATAGGATATACCAATCCATTGATTGCTGGATATTGGATAACCACTATAGAAAGAATCATTTTGTTACTTTGTTGTTCGTAGAAAGATAATCACACCATAGTAGTATGATTATTAGAAGGAGAAGTTGATCAGTGGTGGACACTAATTAAAAATAGAAATCTAATAAGGGAGATTAATGATATTGAGTGAAAAGTGTTTTACGGAATATTTTTCAATTAGAAATTCCACGGTTCGATGAGAACAAAATGGAAGAAGTAATTCAATGAAATAAATTAGAAGGAAATAAATTAGAGGGGATATTTGAGAATATATTTTTATAACATGCCTAATATATCTCTAGATTTGTTATGGATCGTAAGAGAAAAGTTGAAATATTGTTTGGGGACTAAGACCACATCTATGGTGGAATATAGATAATCAAGACTATGAAATCTATGAAGTGATAGTGTATAGTGATATGAAGGTATAATTTGACTCTAGAGAGACGTGATAGTCATATAGATAGAATGATATGATAATCGAAATGGATCAAAACTGAGGGAAGAACATTGATCATGGAAGAGGAGGAAAGAATGTGAATCTTCCTACATGAAAAAATGTGGGAAGAAGCATTTAGGGTACTACTTACATGGGAGTCTAGAGTGCTATAATTACTGAATATATGGTCATATAGCTCAAAACTATCTTGGTGAAGTGATGATTCGACATCTCAACACTAATGAAAAATGGAAGATAGTGAAGGCCCAGCGGGATGTTAAATTATGCAACTGTGGATATCTACAGATTTTTTCCAATACATTTTCAAATTAGAATATACTGGAGGGGAACTATCATCAACCTTATCATAGTAAAAGGGAGCATGTTCATGAATTTTATATCATTACTGATGAAGTATGGGATTTGAATGATATGGTGGTAGATATAATAAAAATTTCTTGAAAGATACAAAGTACTTTGATTCATTATAGTTGTAAACAAACCATTATTTCATCCATGTTTTCAAAGAATATATAATCCATCCCAAAATTTTTATAGGTAGAGTGATCAACTATGACTCCCAATGGAATTATCCTCACAAAAAAATGTATAAAAACTCTAAAATTAACTTTTTTGAGTAAGATCGCATCACAAATATTGTAGTAATTACCACGATGGAATTCAACAATATACTAGGGATGTAGTGGATCTCAAATTATAATGATAATATCAATAAAATGGTATTTTTCAATCATCTTGATAGGAGAACCAGCAATTGTTTTCAATTGAGATATATCCCTACCAGATCATTGTTGAGAAGAACCTCTCATAACTTTATTTAGATAATGTTTAAAGAAGAGAGAGAAGGAAATAAAATTACAATGAAAGATAATGTCACCATAATTTAGGAATACATGGAAATATCTTTTGATGGTTTACCAAGAACTCACCTAGAAATAGACGTACAACACTCCATATAACTCATACTTGGATTCACGACAATGTCAAAGAACCTGTATATAATGACAAATATTTTTTTATAGGTATTAAAGAGACAACTTCATGAAATTATAGAGAAGGTCTTTATCTAACTAAGTGTATCTCATTGGGGATAACATTTTCTATTAGTGAACAGTGATGGATTAATATGGATTTGTAATTATCATATATAACTTAATGAGATCAGTTTGAATAATAAGTAACCTCTCCATGTGATTGATGATTTATTTGACCATATTCATGGGGCTTAATTATTCTCTTATATGGACAACTGATCTTGGTATCAATAATTGTGGGTGAATAAAGAAGATATTATAAATACTATATTCTAATAACGATATAGGAATTATGAGTATGTTGTTATTCCTTATTTTCTTGAATAATTCTCCTCCTATATATATGGATTTGAATAATATAGCCTTTATAACTACCTTGAAAAAATTATGATAGTTTTTGTATTTGGATATTCTATTATACTCTAAAAGTAGAAAGGATCATAAGAATTATATAAGGGTATCATAAGAATACAGTGGTAGAAGAATATTTTTCGAAATTTTAGAAAATGTGAATTCTGGTTACAATAAGATGCATTCAGGTAGAACATTATAACCAATGATAGAATATTAATTGACCTTATGAAGATAAATTTCTATATATGAGTGTCTTCAACGTACAACTGTAACTGTGATGCACAGTTTCCTTGTATTAACTAGATATTATAGGACGATTGATAAATAAATTTCATGACATTCTAATCCACTAACAATGTTAACTTGAAAAGGATCTATGTGAATTTCTAAAAAGGTGTGTAAATAATGTTTCTAATATATTATTAATATATTTTGTACTTCACCTTTTTTATCTCTACCCTCTATCAGAGTAGGATTTTTTATTTGTTCTGGTACATCTCGAAAATGTCTTCAGTGTGTACTCATGTAAAATAACAAGGTGACTCCTTATATTTCTTGATAGTTAAAGAATCATAAGAATAATTATCCTACATATTACATAGAGTTAGCTAAAGTTATTTTTTCAATTGAAATATAGAGGCCCAATATTTATGGGTTGAAATATGATATATACATAGACCACAAAAGTTTCAAGTATATTTTCATGAAAAAGGTTTTGAAAATGAGTCAAAGGTGATGGTTGGAAATTCATAAAGACTATGAATTTTCAATCTATTATCACCCAGAATCATAAAAATCATTACTGATTTAAGTAAGAATGATACTATTGTGATGGAATTGATGAGGATTCTAGGAGAACCATTTATTCGGGACATAGAAGAACTGGACATGTGAATCGTAAGGGAATTGGCATTATCAACCAAATAAAAAATTATTTATCAACGATAATTTCTAGATATTATGATGAAATATAATAGATAAGATCTATTATTACAAATTAATATAGAGGATATAAATAATGGGAGGTTTCTATGGTCTAATATTGATCACAAATGTGTACTGAAGTTTTGTATAAGGCTATGCGTCCAATATATCTCAATGATACTGAAGGAGTTTATTGATGATACATGAAGCTCTAAATTAACAATTGATATTTGAATTAATAAAATGTATATGGACCTTCATGATCACTATTGGTTGGTAATATGAAAATTTTGGATTTTGACTAAACTATAAGGTTCGTGGTATGGTAAATAACCTTCTAAAGCGATATTGAAACCAAAACCCATACAAACATGGAAGTGGGATGATATCACTATGAAATTCATCAATGGTATCCCAAAAAACCCCATGGAAATAATGAGATATGGGTTATAGTGGATCATCTCCACATGAATGCCCATTTCATTGCGATTCAGAATATTTCTGTCTTGACCAACTTTATAGCATATACATAAATGATGTGATGAGGTTGCATGAGGATCTATATGCTATCAATTATTATAATGATCAAAGGGTTGAATCTAATTTATAGAGAAGTATCTAATATGATCTGAATACTGAATTGAAATTTAGTATGACCTGTAACCCCCAAATTGATGGACAATATATAAGGACTTTTCAGAAACTTGAAGACATTCTGAAAACATGTTCAATGAAATAAAAAGGTGGATGTGATCAACACCATACATTATATGATTAATCTTACAACAAAATATTCAACTCCAATATTGAAATGGAAGCATATGAATCCCTATATTGAAATTGATATATAACTCACATTTCCCTAAAATATTTCACTCTAGTATTCCACTCTAATATTGAAATAGAAGCATATGAAGCTCTGAATTGAATTTTAATATTTCTCTTTAATTTTAAAATATTCCAATATAATATTCCACTCTAGTATTATTTATTTTCTGGGATGAAGTTAGTGAGAGGAAAATTCATGGTCTCGATCTTGTGAAAGAGATGATAGAAAAGGTTCATTCCATCCAAAAATATATAAATGTTGTCTAAATATATAAGAAGATATATTCTGATAACTATCGAATGAGAATTGAGTCTAATGTTGGTGAAAATTATTTCCTTCGAATATCCCAATGTAAGAAACATATTTGATTTGTAATGGGAAGATTATACCCTGGCACATGACTATCAGAATGTACATCAATTAAATCTAGGTCAAGATCATGATTTATTCAACAAATCTATCTAGATGAAGTAAAAATATATTCCCTCGCTTTATCGAAACCATAGGTGTTAAAAAATGAAAAAAAACCTCTCTTATATGGAGCAGTCTGTGGGGATATTTGAATGTAGAGAGAAGGTTCTATGAAACATGACTACCGACAGTGTCAATGTGTTGTGTAGGAACCATGAATATGAATAACTGACATGGTAATGATAGGAAACAATGAGATAGAAATACACTCACATTTTCTTAATTGAGAAAATGTGTTCAAATTTCAGGGACAAAATTTCTAATAGGGGATAATGTAACTACCAAAATATTTTTTAAATCATAGTTATTTCAATAATAAATTTTTATTAAAAATTATCTAATATCATACACCTAAAAAGTATCATAAAACAAAATAAATTTTATCTTTAAAAAGGTTCATTATATTAGTCTACTCTGAAACCAATTAAAATTCCATAGATTAGAAATTGAAAAAATTATAAAATAGAATAGTTAATATGGGAAAGTGTGGATCCACCCAATCTACTAGATTCATCGCTTCCACAATGAATAATATGAAAAAAAATTATTATTAAACAAATCAAACTCTTATGAATGTGAAAATATAACCCTAAGTGAGTTTTTAATTAACTTTGAGTGAAAGAATGAAGTGGTATTTATATGGTATAAAGTGAAATGTGTGTGTTGGGATTCGACCATTATAGGAATCTTGCTCAATATGGATATTGGTCAATATGACAATTGGAAATTATACTATTTGTTGACAAATTAACCATTGTAATTATTATTTATAAGTACTATTTACAAAGGATAATTTTCATAGAAAGGATAATTAATAGCCATTACTAGTAGAGTCGTTTCATTTAAAGTGCATTTTTTCGATCATGGGAGGGAGGTACCGTCATTGGGTTTCACCCTCAACAAATCCCAAGCTGGTATTCATAAGGTGAAGATTCATTGGAATTTCATATGGGATAAGTTCATGTTAGTGGAGATTACCTCTCATTCAATATTTCCAAGACACTCTATGAAACAACCACCATCACACACATTACAATTAAGGCGTATGAAGGTTTAATAAGGTTTTACATGTCCAGATCATAGTATAAATTAATTGGTATAAATAAAATCATCATTATATCAATTCCACTTATGAATGTATTTTAATAATAATATATATTTTTAATTAAGATGAATTTGATAATTATTATTTGTCACCCAAATAAAACATAATTGTATTTTTTATGAAAATATATTCAACAATTATAATAAACCATGATATTATGAATTTGTTTTCTAATACATTTTATATTATTTTAATTTTTTTAAAATAAAAAATTATAATATAATTTTATAAAGTCCTAGGAATTTTTTTAAGTGTTATAAATTTGATTGTGCCTTAAAAAATGTGTTTTTAAAATAAATATTTTTTTTGCGATTTAAAAGTTCAAATAATCATAATTAGAGAACTACTCTTAAAAAAGAATCATTATTTTTTAAATCATCAAGATGAGATTAGGTTAAGGAGAATTTATTAGATTTTTATAAATATATAATATTCTTTGGGGAATAGTACAAATTAAAAATTTTGGTATTCAAAATTTTTTATGAAATCATACAAATGACATAATAATGTAATAATTAATCAAAAAAACAAAAAAAACTATAATATTTTATTTTATTAATATTATATATTTTCATTTATATCAATTTCTAAAACATCTGAATTTCCAATGGCTAAATTGGAAAAATTGGTTTTCAAAATCATTACTTTGTAGAATATTTAAATTTCGTGCCAAAAGCAGTATTGAAAAATGGTGTATTCTTCTGGTGGACTAAATTATCATGAAATTGGAGCCAAATTTCCCAAACCAATATAAAAAACAATGGTTAAGCTAATGGTTTTTCATTTTTCCACAACCAAAATTTACAAGACCTGTATTTGAAAATTATTAAATAATCCCCCACCTTTTCTATAAATACCCAACCATTTCACAATTTACCATAACTCATAATCCATATCCCACTACATTATGGTGTTTTCACTTCTGAGGATTCTCCCCTAGGATTCCTCATGCCCTTATGGTTCCACCCTCAATTTTGTCGAACAACTCTTCCAGGTAAGGAAAATCTCCACTTTTCCTTTTAATTAATGTACCTTTCTTTAGTGGTTTGTCTTCTAATTTAAAAACCAAGATCAATTTTCCACTTTCTATTATCTCATTACATTAATAATATTCTTTTATGAGTGATATTCCTTTTTCCACTCCCATTTTTTCCATTTATAAAACCATGTTTAATACCTATCATGCTTTTGAATTTTCTTCCCAAATATTCCTCTTTTATTTGATAAATTATATTTTCCTTTTAATTTAATTCCAAAAACATTTTTATTTTCAATGGGTGTTAAGCTAAGTATAAAAATTACTTTTTTATTCTAGACTTTAAATATATGAAACCCATATTTCCTTTTGGGTTAAAAAAGATGTAATGATCATGTCTTTAAGCCCCTTTTTATGCCTATATATTTGATAAGAAACTCATTCTTTATTTTCCACCAAATATAAATGAGTTGATTTATTATGATCTATGTGGCTCACATGAAATAAAGTCATAAAAATTGTGTACCCTGATAGCACTCCAATGAATTGTGTAATGAATTTAATCTATATAGAAGTCATGTTTTACCATACATTGGTGAATAACATTGGTAATTTTCATTTATGAAACCATGGTGATAAACTTTGGTGATATGCTTTTGAAGATCTCATTTATATTTTGTAGCCACATTTCAGTGTCAGGATTTATGTTATTATTATTATGACCATGTTTCCCATTCCTATAATTATGCCTCAGGTTCTTATTGATATGTCCTGAGATCACATGTTATATTTCTCTCATTTTTATTAAATTACTATGATTCATATTTACCCCTTTCCCTTATGTGTGTCCCCAGGATATGAGTTGTTATAAATTGAACCTAAATTCAACCTATGAAGATGTATTTCATGTTTTATAATAATGTTTTGTGTTTTCATGTATTACGTACCTTTTTTTAGGAAACTAAACATGAAAGGATCCCATTTTCTTACAATATAATGAATAGTTTCATAATAAAAGGGGGGATTCTAAATTGTCAGCGCTTTTTTAGCACTGATAAAGACACCATATTTCAATCCTTTTCATAGAACTAATAAATGGAATCCATCATATTTTTTTTAAATAACTAGAAAAAATATGTTAGCTTATAAATATATTTATAGTGATATATATAAAATATATTCTCCTAAATATAATTTATATAATAATAAATATTTATTTATGGTCAATATATATTATATTTCATGAAAATGTCCAAAAAATAATAAAAAATAATAATAATTAATAATTTACTAATTAGTTTTTAAGAATATAAATTTAAGAATAATTCCACAATAATAAAAATAAAAAATTAATTAATATCTTACGATTATTTAAAAATGGGACTTGAACATAAAAGGACCATAAAATATGATTTCGTTGTCAGTTTAGGATCCAAGGGAAATAAAATTAATGATTAATAAGAGATTTACATCTTTTGTTGTAGGTCAATAATTTTTTAGGTAAGAAAGTTCCCTTATGGACTCAAAAAATCAGTTTTTAGTTGGTATTCCATTTTTTAAATATTTAAAGGAATTTCATATTTTTTAAGAGGATCTTCTAAAAACATTCAGTGGAGAATAAATTTATTCATAGAGATTTCAATAATATGGATATTATAAGGTTGAGATTTTACCCTTTTCATGTTTTAGTGTAATTTTAAATTAATCATATATATATATATGTGTGTATAATTAATTAATATCGAAAATAAATATTAAACATATTTATACATATGATATATTTATATATATATATACAATAAAGAAGTAAATATTTATTCTCCAATTTATTTAAAAGAAAAATCTATCAATTTTAATTACATTATAAAAACATATCCATATATATAAATATAATGTGTATATATTATTTGTATATATGTATCTTATACCTTACAACAAATATATATTTAAATATATATACATTCACATGTATAGACACACACTTACTTATATATAAATATATAAACATAGTCATGGAAATGTACATAAATATATATATAGATACAAGGGGTGATAGTTACAACACACCTAGATATAAATATATACACAAAAACATAAATTTATTTAAAATAAATATTAATTTTATAAATATATTATAAAAATTATATATGTAAGTATAAAATTAAATGTAAATATATTAATATATATAAGTAAATATATATATGTGTGTGTCCACATACATAAATATATTTTACAAATTTAATTAATAATAATATATAATTATATGAATATATAAATATATAAATATATAAATAAAAATAAGGCATGTCAAAAATATATAAAAAATAGATATATCATAAATTAATGTAGAAAACAAAATTGTGATATTCTAATGGTGTTCACCATTTACAGGTATGTCTTTGGTTAGAGACTTCATGAGTTCAGGTGGTTGAGAAAAATATAAACCACTGATAAAGAGTGTCGAAGAACTAAGGGGAAGTGATGATAAAAGGGTCCAACTAAAAGTGTCGATAAATGAAATTTCAAGCCTTATGAGGAATCATTGATAAGAGGTGGTGAGACAATGATAAAAGGGTGTTAGTCACAACAAAATTATAACTTTTAAAAAAAATTAATTTATTAGTAGAAAAAGTAGTGATAAAATAATCTTTCATCGACACTAAAATTATCTTATATAAAATTTGGATTTATAAGTACTTAAAAATCACTGATAAAATTACTTCTTTAAAATGATTTTCAGATATTTTCAATGGAAATTTTACTAGTTATTTTTCTTCGATGATATTATAAACAATGTTATATCTTATCTTATAACATGATAACTTTTTAGCACTGATAAAAGTGAAATCTACCACTAATAATAGTGGATCTATATTAGTGTATTTTCTAAGTCGTCTCTCTATCTTTGAAAAATATGAATACCATATAATTTTTTTTATTTTATGGTTATTTATATTGATGCCCCTGCCACTCCATTGATTAAGATAATTTTTGTCACATATCTACATTTATTCTATATATTAAAACATTATAAGCCAATAATTTCTGAAAATACACCATGTATTTTAATATATATGACTATTAAACATTATTAACATTATTTTTTTAAGAAATCTTTCTTATATAATGTATTTTAATGGGATGATATATTGTATGGATCATGACCATAATATTAAATCCTCTGAATTCTAGTTTATGTCTCATGGGATGAACACTATTGGGTAATGAACGCATCCTTTATTTTGATATATAGATTTTTTTCATAAGTATTTGAGGTTATATTTAAAATTTTCATCATTTTTAATTCCCATTATTATAATAAATCATGACATCCATGATTTTGTATTAATTTTGTTATTCCCATGTATTATTTAAATATCTTTGTTTAATATTCATTCCCACTATACTACTGAATATATATCTTATGTATATGTATTTTTTGAAATAGTGTCCCTTATTAAGTGTATTAGATCACCCCTTGCATAGATTTTACCATTTTTAATGGAATTGAAGATGAATATATTTTATGTTATACTAAGGATAGTGGTTTTTGAAAATATAGGAAAAAATACCTGTTGGTGTCATTTCATCTCCATATGGATTGGTGGTTTGGTTTATAAATTAAATTTGGTAGGGTGAATGATTATAAATAATGATTGAGTACATGTGAGATGTGTGTAACTATACCATAATTTTTATTTTTTTGGTATTTTTTCTTTATATGTGGATGTGGGTTTATTGTATTGCAATGGGTGGTGAATAAAAACAACTGGTAGGATCAATTAAATGAGTAAAGTGTATGGAAAATTCTACATAGTAATCTTTGTCATATTGTATAGAAATGTAATTTCCAATGGAATTGAAGTTATAAAAAATAAAATTTCCCTATATTTTCCTCACAGAACAATGTCATTCCTTATTCCAAGATCTAGAGTCTATGTATGGTTTCTCTTTTATCTTCAATGTAAATATTATGTTATTTTTTTGTGATTTAGTTTCTATTGAATTCTTGGAAATCATTTTCCATCAAATATAAGGAACAATACTATAGTATATGTTTTAGATATAAAGATTAATTTTGTAACACTACCCCACATATAATTTTACAAATAAAGATCAACTAAAAGGATTAACAGAAAAAATAATAAATAATTAAAATCCATGTATCAAATGTATTACATAAAATTATGTCATTACATAACTATAAATAATCCAAAAACAATATTTCCAAATATATTAAAAAAAGTATGTAAAAATTAGTTGAAAAAAATATTCTTTATCATATAGATCTTCTTTTCTATTCTCCTTGAATGGTAGCTACTAACTCTGTAAGGCCTAGGTGTAAGGGAATGAATTGTGTGTTTGGTTATGTCTCATGACCATTGTGGTTTGGATTTCAATTTTATGGGATGAATCCTAAGGGAACACATAGTTCTATGTGGTTAGACACCTGAGGGATTCCTCAAGTGCTTCCTAAAGTTTAATGAGACTTAATGTTTCAGCATTAGTTTTTAGGGATTTGACATGGGGTAAAATTTAGTGACAACCATGCCGTAACTATTCAACATGTATTTTAAAGGTGAGCAGTTTGTTTATATCCTAAAAGGGGATATAAGATATGGTGTAACCTCTATAGAAAATTACAAAGGAATTTACCTAATTATTAGTGGTATGTGTTGTTCATGAATAGTGTTTTCCATGTTATCTATTATTCAAAATTTATCATGAAAATGAAAATATTTGAATTTCATACAAAATATCATCACTATTGGTATAATATATTTATTTTCATATAGGTATATAAATGGAAAAATATAGAAAAATAATTTTAAAGGGATGATGAAATCATCACTAGGATGATTGATATGATTAAATAATATTGAAAATTGTTCCATGTACCTTTTTAGAGGCTCATGATAATAATGAATTAATTATATTTATAGAATCGGGTGGTTGGAATGAGAAATCAGTACCCCATGATCCTTCACATCTCTAATCCCACATGATGTGATATTTGATCAATACCATTGATATGAGAAATTAATATATTACAAATATTTTACGATATATTCCCAATACAAGATCAATGATTTCCATCCATGTTATTTAAATGACCATTTTCATGATCATATAATGTATAAAAAGTGGGAAAATAATTATGTTAATCACAATTATATATAAAATAATTTTAAAAGATATATTTTCATAAGAAAGATACTGTTAGAGATTTTATTATAAATATTTTCAAGGGTTAAAATAGAAGATTATTAGCTACCAATGATTTATAAAATCAGGATATTGGATGGAAGAAGAAATTTTTTTTTCTGATTTAAAAGATTCTTTTATTGTCCAAGAGATCTTTATTTGTTGGGAATTAATTATTCAACATGAGAACTAAAAACTTTTACGTTTTCAATTTTAATTTTTTATTGTTTTATTACTCATTATAAATAGTAAAATTATAAAATTAAGAAAATTTATATACTAATAACACATAGTTTATACCATCCCATATAAAAATTCGATTAATTTATTATTCCTAATACATAATATAATGTGTTGGGATCTTATCTCCAGGATGAAAATGAAACAATTCGTGTGCATGTCTCTATTTTGAAAAAGACACATTTTTCATATTGGTCGTGGATCATGGTGTGAAAAAAGTAAGATCATAGTGCTGGTAAATATTTTCTATTTTTTTGAAATTTGATGATTGGATAAGGGAATTCTCAAAACATTGTAAATATACATTTTCTGAAATATTAATTTCTATACTGCACCACATATATTCCCATTTAACTAATTCATTTTACAACAAATAATTATAAGTTATATCCATCATCATGAGGAATACTATGTTATATAACAACTATTTTTTCCCAATTCACCCCTGAACTCGTATATATTTCACTATATTATGGAGTACAATTTAAATGTGCTAAAAAAAATAACAAATTAACTGTGTACATTTATCATCTCCAGCTAAGAACAATGAAAAAGGGGATCTTTAATTGTGCTAAAAAATACCGATCATGATGAGATTTTATTAATTCATTTTTTAGAAATTATAAAGGACACCATTATATTTCCTTTTATACCCATTATCATTGATTTTTTAGCGATTCTAAATACACCATTTATGTGTTATTTTATTTTCACTCATAAATTTTGACCTTAAAAATATAATTTTTAAGTTACATGAAATCATATTTTCACATATAAATATATTTATATTGATAAATATTAAAAATATATTTTCATAAATATGATATATATAAAAATAACAAAAGATAATATGTATAACATATTTAGTGAAAATGGTCTTAAAAATAAATAATAATTGATATAAATTAATAATTTAAAAAATTTATATTTATAATAGATATTTAATAAAAAATTAATGATATAAAAAATTAAAAATTTAATTAATATACTACGATGTGTTAAAAACGGGACCAGAACATCAAGAAAACATAAAATTTGATAAGGGTTCCCTTTTATGCTCCACAAGATAACAAATAAATGCATTCGAATATATCTTCACCATGTCAACTTTATTATTATTTTTAAATGAAAAAAGAGGAATAGATGAACTCCAAAATTGAATTTTTATTAGGAATTCCATATTTTTTTAATATTATTTTAGATTTCATCTTTATTTAAGAGTGTGTTCTTATCTTTTTTGAGAGTGGCATGAATTTATTCAAAGGAAATACACACATATTTATATTATGGTGTTGGAATTTTAACCTTTTCATATTTTAGTATTATTTTTAACTAAATATTTTCACATATATATACATATTTGTATATATTTATATAAAAATATTTACTTCTATGAATAAATATTCAAACATATTTACAAATAAAATACCTCTACAATTATATTAACCATATAGAAATCGATTTTTGATATCTAAATTTTTAATTAAAAATTTAACCATTTTATTTACTGAAAATTTCTTTTTTATTATAAATGTGAATGGAGGCCAAAAAACACACCCAACCGAGAGCCTTCACGGAGGGAGAAAATGATGTAATCTAATGGAATCTCCTTGTACAAAATAAACACATTCTAAAGAAAGGAATTATAAGTGATCATAAACAAAAATCACATCCTCCCGTCTTCTAAAAAATTAATGGGAATCAACCACAAAGTTTGAATCCCTCCAACAATGAATAAAAATTCTCCCAAAATACATTGTGAGAGAACATCTATGGATCATATACACCAGGTCCCAGGACTATGCATAAACATCATTCATAGATTTGACCAGGAATTCTGAATCTGAATCCACTTCATCCACCTAAAAACCAACCCTATGACAAACTGTTATTCTTATGAGAAGTGCTCGAGCCTCCACACCCAAATAACTTCTACTACCAATGTATTCACTAAAGGGCACCAGAACCAAGCCACATGAATCTCGCATCACCCCATTGTCTCTCATGATCAAATTTTTCCACGAACCATCGATATTAAGTTAAACACCCCTAAGTTGTGGGTTCCATCTGATCCATTCAACTTCCTGGCTACCATGCATGATAGGAACATTTTTCCATGAATGACCCAGGAGCTACCGGCCCCCTTGTAATAGAGGTCCAATATCAAAGTGTTGGGCCTTCAATCAGATCTAGAGGTAATGAAGAGACCTCTGATCGCCCAGCAAGGTTTATTTCCATGTCTCTTAGATGACCTGGTAGATGGAGGGAAAAATAACACAACTCGCCATTCATTACATGGTCCTTCTATTTGATCGTTGAAAACAAGTGACCAGGAAAGTGTGTAAGGAGATGTGATCATGAGAGAAGTGCAAGAGGGGAGAGAAATGAGATAAAAGAAACATCACCCACTAACTCTAGAAAACATTGTGCACCATGGGCTTACTCTGAGGATTCCTATAGAAAAAGCATCATCAAGCCCGATGAACCCCCTTTTGATAAATGTTATCCTCTCTCTGTTGAGATCTATTTTTAATGCGCCAAACATGTAGGTTCATTTTTGTGGGAATTTCCTTGCACTAACTCTTCAAATCCCATTAATCAATAATTTTCTCCACCTAAACCAACTACCTATAATCTTGGAAAGAAAACATACCTAAACTCAACCTCGTGAAACAACACATTTCATCCTCAGAATTCATGTGAATCTCTTAATAAAGAATGTTCCTCTCCTAGTTAGGAACATTATAATGTATGATCGGGTGCTCTCTTGCTTCTATAATGTTATTATCTGGAGTAGAACACCCCGAGTTAAACAACCGCTCACCTGACCAATTATTTTTCAAGAAACTGATGTCACTTTTACAATGATCCAACGATTTGATCCCTACTTCTCATCAATACACGAGAACATATGCCTTGTAATCCTAATCAATGGTTGCCTATGCAAATCACATGCCACCCATTTCTCCCAATAGCAGATTAAGAAAAAAGAGGCCCAAATATAATCGCAAGCATCAATATCCCATTAAAGCCTCTCTTGAAATCCCTACCTAGTATCATTAATGTCACATAACCCAAATCCCCCCTCCTCAATGAGTTTTTCTACTCGAGATCAATCAGCCTAATGGAAACGACCTGTGTGGTTGGCATCACAAAGTAATGCATTAAGGTCTTTTTTCATTCTTACAATGGTACTTTTCTGAGGTCTAAGGACCGAGAAGTCATGCATTTTGATGGTGGACATCACAATATTAATCAAAGTTTCCCTCCCACTGAATGATAACAAATTTTCCTTCTAGTTAAAAATAATCCCAAGAAACTAATTAATAACATCCTTAAAAAAAACTTTATGATGTGACCACATGAAAGAGGGAATAACTGATTAAGCATAAGAATTTGTTGTTTTTGATGACCCAAGATGTCTTGAATAGACTTGCATAGGTTACATGGTCACTTATTAGAAATAACAACATGAATCTTCCTAGAATTAACACATTTCCCACTCAATCGTCCATACAATATTAAGATATCCATGAGAGCCCTCAATGATTGCCTCCTTCCATTAATGAAGATTACCATATCATGGGTGAACATCAAACGAGACATGCCTTCCCTATAGTTTCTATAGAAGAAAGGAAACAATCATCTTCTCTCCATTAATATATGTATATTCCTTAATAATGCCTCCTGTACCAAGATAAAGTGGTTTGGGGAAACGAGATCAACCTGCCTAACACCAAAGATCTATTTAAAAAAGAAAACGAATTTACCTTTTAGAGAGATGGTGAGCCATGGAGAATAATAACACCTGAAACAGATATTACAAAACCATTCAAGAAAGCCAATGTGTCACATCACATGAATAAGAAGTCTCTATTTTACATTGTCATAATCCTTGTCTATATTAACCTACAAAATCAAATTTGAACCAATTTCTCTCCTATTGAGATCATAAACCTAATCACTAGAAATATCCATTTATCCTTAGATATTAAGGCCTTTAACAAACCTATGTTTCTCTCTAGACACCAAACTTGGAATGATCTACTCATAATATGGTTTTATAGGATCTTATAGGACACATTACATAGGAAAATGGGTCTCTACTAGATGATGTAAGTAGGCTCTTTAACCTTCAGAATCAGCACCACCCCTAAAATAGCAACACCCTGATTGAGTGCACCAACCTTAAAAAAGTATAGAATCTCCATCACCACCTAAGGATCAACTATACCACTTTCCGCCATGTAGAAAGAAATCATAAAACCATCCGAACTGGGTGCACTATCAGGGGACATAGCATGATCCATCCTATTAATTGCCTCCTCACTCGGAGTAGCCACCAAAATATAATTCGCAAGACCCTCCACCATGTGGGTTTTTTATTTCCAGAAACCCAAATCCACTAAATTAACCTCCACATACTCATATATAAAAGGAACCCTTACTGCCCAGGGTTCTTCAATGTGGTCCAACGCCAATCACCCCCCACATCAACCTCAAAAGAAAATACTCCATTACCCAGGTTAATATTGAGCCTCAAGTTACATCTTTCACTCAAACACATATGGGAAAAATCATAGTTGTAATCACCCTCCTTCAACCATCTCACCCAGGGCCACTGTTTCTAATCTTACTCAACTTCTAGCAGCTTCTCTACAGCAATCCTATGCTTATCACATAGGATAGTAAATTTGTTATCATCCCAATTAATCTGTAGCTCATACTCCAAGTTCTAAATGTCCTTTTAGATATAACTCACAACCGAAAAGTCATTTGGCCTATTATCCAACCGTCCCTAAATGTTCCTCTTAAGACATTTAAAATGGTTAGTGAGGCCACTCCATGTGACACTATTCTCCTCATGATCCGAAGAAGTTATTACCAACTGCATGAAACCTTCATCTTGATGCCATTTACTAGAGTAGTGAAAATCCTTCCTCCCAACACTATCACTTCAAACCTCCACTAGTGGTGGAGCATGATCCGATAATGGGAATGTTAAATGGGTGATCGTCGACCTAGAAAAGTAATCAAGGCCTTGAATGTATGTGAATCATCTGTTAAGCTTGCTCTATAAGCGTTGCAACCCATTGGGATTATTACACCATGTGAACTGCTTACCCATGAACCCCGTGTACAGAATTCCAACCGCATTGATGAATTCACGGAAGTCCTCCTTGGCATCAACAAAAATTATCAAACCACCCATTTATCTTCTTCATCCACAATCGTGTTAAAATATCTACCCAAAATCCAACAAAGGGTGCCCAGATGGAAAGATCCCAGGAAACTCCAACACTCTTTCTTCCACTGTGCATCATTGCTAGCATACAGAAAGGAAAACAAAATCTCTCTCATAGAACATGAAATATTCATTTTAATACATTGATACGAAATAATAACCACCTAAATCTCGACATTCTTCTTCCAGCAAATCCAAATATGCATGTTAACCAAATATCCATGCAAAAACAAAGGAAATCATATCTTCTTTGCTATGAAGGGGAGCTTCTGAAGATCTAGATTGACCATGATAATGACCACAATAGATTCTATATTTTTTCGAGACTCAACCACCACGAAATCAATCTTTTCTTGTGCCCCCAACCCACATGTATTCAAAATAGTCACCAAAAAACTTTAAAGATGACCCCTCCTGACCATCAGGAAATATTCTTCAGGTAAAAAAATTAATGTAACATACCTGCCTCCTTTGTTTTTGACCAAGTGATAGGGACAAAGACCTCATGTGAGGGCATTAATTTCAGAAATTCAAGAGTCTACCTCTTTCTCAGGATCCCCGAGCCCTCAAGTGACATAAGATAGGATGTAGGTTTCAGAGAGAATTCCACATCCTACGGGAGAAGAGAGACTAGTAGAAGGCATTGAGAAGAGGCCCTCAAGGTCAGAACCTACTTCATCACACCATCTTGGGACCACTCACTCTTTGGAGGGCTCAATAGAGAGGCCGACATACTGGGAAGAAAAAAATGCTTAATGAAATCCAAAGAAAACTACGATGAAATCTGGAACATCGATGGTGGTGATGACAATGTCCTAATGGGATGTAGGTGAGATATATCCCTTTGGTCCCAAGAAACCTCTAGTGTGACCAATGGTGTGTTGGCCATAGAGATACCAACATCGGGACAAGCGGGAGGTGACTTCGAGATCATCCTAGTAGGAAAAAAGGGACCACCCGACAATAGATCCCCCTTCTCAGACAAATCAATAGTATCAGCAGGAGTGTGAGATCCACCAACAAAATTAAAAAATCATCACCTGCCCTAAAGGACACCTTCTCTGCCAGCGCCCCTAAGTAGCATGAAGGGACGACAGGATTGGCGCTCTGTAATACCAAACCAAAAGAACTATTTATTGATCTCTTCCTTCTGTAGACACCATCTGAAAGACTGTGAAGCCCAGAAGACAAAAAAACGTAGAAAGAGTTTAAAGGGAAATCTTTACCACAACTCAGTCCATCACCTGACCACAAAAGAAACATTGAAAGGAGTTTTACCGAGAGATCCATCTCCACGCAAATGCGATGGCGGGCTGAAATATGACGATGATCCCTATCAACATATGAATTGAGGAAAGAGCCCATAGAGTCACCAACTGCCTTCAGTATCACCGAATTATGAATGGAAAGAGGAAGGTTGGGCAAGCCAGCCCACACCACTGCCGAAGAATATTCTCTACCATAGTGGAACACCTAAGACCAATGATATAAGGATAATACCACAAACAACACCTTCATTCTTATCTCACCTAAGCCCTCACAAAGTACTAATTATTGGTAGATTATTGAAAACTATTTTCCAGGACCGCTCTGATACCGCTACGGGTCTCCAAAGAAGCGAAAACCCAAAAAAACTCCTTGAACAAGGCCAGTGGCACCATGTTGTGACTGAATCGCACCACCAAAGCTAGATCATGAAAAGTCAATGCATCGTGCACCTCCTGTTCCAAAATATCCACCACAGAGAAATCCTCTACCTTGCTATCAACCCTGGAACCAACTGGGATCTCTTGGAAAACTGGACAACCCACCTCATCTTCATTATTCTCATCCCCATCCAAATAACCCAGAACCCCCTGCTGCAAAGTGAATCATTGAAGGGTCATACCTTACAACAACTTGGAATAACGTCCCCTGACAACCGTCGAGAAGGAGATTCCTAAGAAGAGATGAACCCAGTAAAAGCACCAACCGCAGGTGACACTGGAGAGGTATAACAAATTTTTTTCCCCTTGATCTTGAAGCATTATTTACATTATCAAAACATATAATTATATATATACCTCTTAAAATGTATATATAATGTTTATATATGAATCATTACACATAGAAACAAATATATATTAAAATAAATATAAATTTATATGGATAAACACATACATACTTTAATATCTATATATATATATATACATACACACTCAAATATATATATATATATATAGGGGAGAGAGTGAGTGAGATAGGGAGGAAGTGAGAGAGAGTCTCACTCACATACATACACACATCTACATGTTTATATATGTAACATCCCTTACTGAACAACTAGTTCTGAGTCTGAATTCCACAAAATCTAATGGGTTCATCTCTATATGCAAGAGGTTGTTTTCAAGTAGCAAGGACCTATAGAACAACATGTGGTCACTATGACCACAAAACCAGGAAAATATCCCAGTACGATAATGAAATGATAATAGATATCAAAAGGTAATAAATTATCAAAAAACATTGATGTACAAGAATATGAAAATAAAATCTCCCCACATAGTATTAATATAGAATGTAAGATTTATAAACAAAAAATAAAAAATGGATCTAATATATGAGGTAAATCCATTAAAACAATTGGAAAATATATATCCATCCTAAAGTCTATCCCACTAAATATGAATGATCTTATTGAACTTTCTTAATAGATAACCGTGGATCCCTTTCCAGTAACTGGATCCCTATTGTTGAAATATTAATGTACACTAAATTTCTTGGTTAGGGTTTGATTATAAGAATCATTAAAAAAACACAAATTAACTTTAACATATATTTATAAGATGAATAAATTAATTTCATTTAATTAAATACAAAGGATGTAAATAGACACTATATCACACTATAACTATACATATCCTGAGTCATTAAATACTGACACTTTTTATTTAGCACCATGATGGAAGGAACATCAATCATACTCCTAACATAACCCCGAGATGGTACAGTCCAAAAACATGTGTGATACATCACACCTATTTGTATGGACCAAGTATATATTGACCACGATCTGACACATGCCTCTTAGGGGTTATTCTAATATAGTTAACCTAAATTATCAACTATATATGATGAAAAAAATAGATATGATATAAGATACCAATAATAGATCAAATTCATATCACATCTTGAATGAAGTGTAAGCTATAAAAATACAAATATTAGAAAAACATCATGAATTGGTGTCATCTAGGATGAAAAAGAACTAATCATGTGATCATAAATCCAAAATATTTCTCACTAGGCTACACACAAATGCAAAAAATATTCTCTTGAACCCATATAATACATGAGATAAAATCAAGGCCATACTACATCAAGTGAAATGAGGATCGATAACACGGTAAACCATAAGAGTATAATATAAATATAGGATACTATAATTGAACCCTATTTAAAATGAATAAAAAATATAGGATCAAGGATGAGAATTAATGGAACACTAAATTTTAGTCAATATTTACCATACAAGAGATGATCTAGTACTAATAAAAATCATTAATATATTTATGTATAGATTCCAAATCCTTGAATCTGGGTGCCGATTATATCAATGTTCATTGAATCCCTTCTAGAGAAAGAAAATATCATAGATTTGGTCATGAAATACAGAATATTGTTTACCACAGATAAAATAATGTAATTGATCTTCATTAAGAAGTATTTCATTGGATTATGAAGGTTTGATCAATCCATTATTCAGTTGTGGAATGGAGGTGTTGGGAGTTAGGGAGAGAAACCAAAAATAACTAGAGGGGATAACAATGTTCATGAAATTTTATGCGAGTTACGCATAAAAAATAAATTTTTGGTGGGATTGGTTTTAATAAAATTCCTACAATCTTCACGTCCTCACTATGATTCATCAAATGACAACGAGTAGGGGATTGTTTCCATCAGCTACTTGGTGGCCACTGGGAATAGTTGTTTCTACTTAAGAGAACCAAAATATATATAGTGGTGTCCACCTGGGATATGGTAAATGGTTGGTAAGATTACATAAGCCTAAGAGCCAAACTGTCTAGCTAGTGAGATAGTGGTAACTTTTCAAGTTATATCATGTCTTCCATCCCTACCTCTATAGGTTTATAACTTATTAAACACCTCTATCTCACATATAAAAAAATTAATACAATGTATAAATCTATATAATAATTGAAATGTGGAATATTTGATATAGAAGATTCACATTACTCTCCCATGTATGACTTATCACTATCCATATGTTTCCCCTGAGGTATTCTCAAACATCTCTGAAAATTGCGCTTTAATTTCTGATTACCACTCCAATGTATCGTCCTAAAATCATATGTTACTATATATATCCTAAAAAAGTGGAATTTACATTCTTCATATAACATAATCACTCCAGTTTAATATCTGAATATTTAATTCCATAATAGATTCATCTTTTTCTATTTCAACCTCCTCACAGTTGAACACATGTGTCAAATCATTCTCTAACCTTCGAAACTAAGAATCAAGGATCATTTTTGGATTCATTGATATCACAGAGTAGATTCCCACAGATAGTATACCATCTTGCTTCTTTCAATGATATAAAATGACTTAGAATACCAAAAAACTAACATTCCTTTTCTCCACAAACACCTATGACCTATCTAAGTTGTCACATTCTAGAAGACCATTTCAGACACAGAGAACTATAACGATCATATCCATCATTACAGATATGACCTATACATATTTTGAGCCATTAAAAACCATTTTTTAATAAACTAAACTATCTCTATGGTCTCTTAAACCACACTTAGTCCATCAATGGATGACCCAGTTGCCCCATGATAGCATAGTTGTGAATAACATGTCCACCCAGATAGAGATTCAAATTGATCCTTTTGAGTGAAGGACACAATGTTATTATTATTAGTGTACTATACTAGATCCTAGTTAATATCCTATGAAGTTGTTAAATATATAATTCTCTCTTGATAAATATCAAATAATTTCTAGATTATACTCTCATATAGCCATCTTGTCTAACATTGAGAGGTTATACACTACATTAACAGAGTTCCCATTAACTTCTATACACCTTACCCAAAATTTAAATGAGAATATATTTTAGATACAACATTTAAAGTCACTATATGATGTTAGAAATTATTTTAGCCATAGTTTTGGTCTATTTCTTCTATGGAGTTTGTCACTCAGGTCAGTATTAAGTGATCCAAATTAGTCAAGATTTTAACTTCAAACCTTATAGTGTCTCAACCAATTAGGATCCTAGAAATCCTTATATCTAAATCTCTTTTTAACCCACACCACATCCAAAAATTTAATATAAGGGTATTTATAAACTATCTAGGTCTCTGATACTCATCGTTTATCCTATAACATATCAGAAAATACGAGAAAAAACCTATAATTTCCCTCTTCATGTTAGACCACCAAAACTACCACTTAGCATTGTGATACATCTTATTAAATAATGATTGAAATTTTTACTATGAAATTTGATAGGCTCTCATCAACTCCCCTCTCTTATAGATGGAAATATCACACTTTCAATAACCATAATTTATGGGAAAAAATCAAAATACCAACCTAGAATGGAAATATTTTCTCCAGTCCTCTATCTCATTATGACACACTATTTATTAATATTCTATCTAGCCATCACTAATTACACCAATTTGGATGAGATCAATAAGGGTACAAAAACCAATTACCCTTGATAATTAGTTATTCTGACTTTCAAGTGTTTAAAAAACACTATGCTTTTATTCATCTTCTAACATTCACTATACAACCTCTTTTTATTCTTACATAGTGTATCATTCAGAATATTTCCATTATATGGAGCTAACTCGAACTCAAAGTTAAAGGATATAAATTCATTTACCAAAATCCTTTTATGAATATTTAGACCATGTTAGGGGAAGATATACCTCATAATATAATATTCTATATAAAGGGAAATCATCTCACTGAAGTTGTAGTGTCCACGGTAGTTTATCAAAATAATCATCGATTTCAAATATAATTTGGGATTAGGTAATTTCAACTTTTGGGGTCATAACTCATGAGACTATTAAGAAACTACATTATCATCTTACATTAGATCTACTCCCCAAATAACCCCAGTTTTTCTATAATACACATCATACCTAACTTTAGGCTCTAGAATAATCTGGATCAGAGATGACTTCTACCACATATTCATATATTAGAATAATCCTTCACAGTATTCTCTATATTAAAACATGACACCCCTTATTGGTTAAAATGGCTATGGGAACTAATAAGAGAGAAATGTACTCAATGAAACTCCTATATTACCATGAAAATAAATGAAAAAAATGAGTTTTTAGCACATTATGTATTACTTCCCAATACATAACTACATAATCCATATTTGGATCAATTGATATTAGTTCGTAAGAAACTATGTTCCTGGGAACGTGAACCACATAATTCCAAGTGTGACAATTTGAGTACATGGTGTAAATAATATGTTCTCAATGAATTCTCAATATCATTCAAAGGATTCTCATCTATGATATTTATACCTTTGAATATAATTTGATATCATCGATAAAAAAATTATGATGGACTATAATTATGGGTCAATTAAATAATTCATGAGCGCCATGATCTTTTCTAGAGCATTTTTATCCCAATTTTTTAATTTAAATATCATAAGACTTATACCTAATAATAATTTTTTTCATCTATATTTTTTACTATCTAACATGAAGCTAATGGACTCTAGAATGTAGAACTATCTTTGAAAACCATGGGCCCCACCTAAATTGATAAATGAGTCATTAATTCTTTGTAATGGATAACTGTTTTTCTATGTGGTTTGTTTTAACAAAAAGTAATCTACACAAAGAAAAATAATAACATTTTCCATCTTGGGAAACAACACATAATCCCCCCAATGGTATGTTCTCTGTATAATGAACATATTCTTCTCATGATCATCAAGTTTCCCCTTTAATTATTTAGTGCCATGTTATACGGAGGAATTAATATAGTCCATTCACTAAACAAGATATTGATATCAAAATCAACTCTCATATGTGGAGGAAGACCTAATAAAACCTATAGAAAACATTTAAATACAATTATACCACCATAGAAAATGTGGGTGGAGTCAATATCTAAAAGAATGTAAAGATCATACTAGAGTATTGTGATAAAATGTATTATCTTTGTAAAGGATTCACTACCAATATTTCTTCCTCAACATCCACTAAACGTTAAAAATGAATATCACCATATTAGGTGATGAAATGGTCACCCATATCTGGTAACAATCAATATAGGCATGGTATTTGGACAACTAGTGCATTAAAAGGATCACGTTGAATACTTTCATCTTAAGAATAATTAATCTCTAAACAATTAAAAGTTAGAAACCACCATTTAATGGTATGTATAGATAAGAAGAAGTTTTATTTTCCATTACATGGGTATATTAATAAATGACAACAATAATGATAATTTCAAGGAAAAATAAATCCCATAAACTACTGCATATGAAATAACCCTCAAGATGTGAATTTATAAAATAATTTAATATATAAATTTGAAGAAATTGATATTGTATAACACATAGTGGAATGTCCCTCTCCACCATCTCCCAAATATTGATCAACTACATTATCCATGCTAGCCACCACTCCATGAATCCCAATAGGATCATGAGTTTCCTAATTCCATAAAACATTATGGGTTCATATATATTGTTGAAAACATGTGATTGAATTATCTATAAACAACCTTAAGGCCCTATCACAATACCACCTCAGGTGACCATTCTTTCCACACAGGTGAAAGGTACTAAGAGAAACATGTCAGTCCAAATGAATGTTTCACTTCCCCCATGGTAATAATTCCTTACAGAGTAATTTCAAATGAAGGGTTATGCAGAACCCCTACTATGTTATAATTATCATCCATCACCCAGGTATTCATCCCCTGGCTTCCTCTTCTTATTCCTAATATAATAAATTGGGACTGCATTAGATAGGGTACCTATCAATCCACAGACTTCTAGAAGAAGGCATGCTGCTATATATTCTTCAAATTCCTTCTCAATTATTAGTTCATAATGGATCTTGGTAATATATGACTCCAAATCAATGTTTTGAAAATGTTTTTTCATCTCTAGGTGAAGTCTAATTTCAAACATTCTTGACCTTCGTGCCTTCTTCCCCATTAGAAGATGAGAAAATATAACAATCCCTATGAACCACACTGAATTGATGGGCGCATTCATCGTCCCCTAATTTATTCCAATGAACACTTGTGCATGTATATAATTCGACGCATCTAGAAAGAACGAATTGAAGAATATATAATAAAAGGTCACTCATTTTATCCCCACATAATGAAATACTTATATAATTCCATCCCATAATCATCCATTTGATCCTTAAAACATAGAGTTAGATAGATTCAACTTAGGTTCCTATATGATCTATTCAAAGTAAAAAAGCCTCTCAATTACCTTAATCCAATCCTCCAAATCATGAGGCCCTCTAGTTACATTGATTGATGGGGGTTCTATAGTTTTAAATCATTTGAATAATCAACCATCATCAGCCCTAAATTATGGTTTTATATGCCCTAAACTTTAACTAGTTGAATGAGTCCCAGCTGGACTTGTTCAATAGCTTAACCCACTTATGAAACCAAGGGAGCATGTTCAGTTTCATCTTCGATTGCAACAGGTTCTGTAATAAGATCTATGAAAAATCTATGGTGTGATATTTTCAAAAATTATAAATTATACATTACATAAGGACAATATCTTAAATAGGAATATTGATAAAAAACGTAGGCCCACACAAGTTTTCACAACAAGGATCCACCTAAGAAAATTCCCACAAGAATAAAGCATAAACATAGATGCACTACCCAAATACCATAAAATTCCTTTAAAAACAATACATTAATTATAGCCAAATATAAACACTCATGAATATAATATAACAGGCTTAATGAATTTAATGAATAAAATAATACATGAAATTTTTTTTTCATAATTTCACCTGAATTTTAATTAATTAGAATCTATCTAATAAAAGCAATAAGTAAATTTCATTTGACCCTATGTGCCAAACACGATGCATTAATGTAGTCGATATCCCATAAACAAGCATAAAAACATCATCTGTATCACCTAGGGTGAATATAAATAAGGGAAACTCAAACATTGTAGAAAATCTAAGGTCAACTATACACTGTCATTATGGAACTGAAATAGGTCCCTTTCATGAATCAAACCATCCTATATATTTTCTCCCATATCACATATCAAATCAATTATATGAAAAATGTTTTCAATCCTTGTGCAATGTAACAATTTTGTAGCACCCTATCATGAACCACCTAGTATGGTTTAGGATGCCACATGACCTCATGTTCACCTTCGCAAACACAAGAGGATACCACCTAGTAGTGGGGGCCTATAGGGAATCGTGGGGGTAATATGTCATTAGTACCATTTAAACATCAAATAACAATAAGCTATTATAGAAATAAAAAAATAAGTAATAAAAAAACATTAGTGCAACTGCATATACATGTAAAACAGTCCTAAGGAGTATCAATATGGTATGTCAAAATAAAAAAAACTAAAAAAATTCCAAAAAATGAGGAAAATATTGTAAATAATAGAAGAAATATATATCAAGGTCCAAGATAATCTAATAACATCTTCATCCTCCTACTAAAACCCCTTAACCATCCACCATGAGCATATTACCTTTCATCAGATCCCTATTAATTAAATCTATATGTTCACCAATACTCTCCTGTGTAGGGAGTGTGTAAAATGCATAGTAAGACACCCCCAATAGCATTTAAAATATGTGAATAAGAAATATAGGATCATTATTTGAAATAAAAAATAAAGGTTATAAATAATAAGTATATCAAATAATAAAAAATATATATGTTAGGTCCTCAGAGACTGACAACACCTATTTCAGAAAAATGTTTTTTGGAAAATTTATCACACTCTTAACATATTCCCCTAAATGGGATATCCCAAAAACATTTGTGGAATATCCTGTTAGTTTGAATAAGCCATGTATATGCAGACCAATATGTGAGACCTCCCACTGAGGGATATTAAAATAGGGTCAAACTACATGATCAACTATAGATGATAGAATAACAACAAATGTGATTTAAGACACTAATTATTTATAGAAAAACATTTTTCCAAGAAAGAATTATATTAAATAAATAATTCAATCTTGAGAAAAACATCATGTATAGTTATTTTAATGAAAAAAATGAACCCCTTATGTGTTAATGTGACAAATACAGGTCGCATTGGGATGTACACACACATAAACAATCATGTTATGAACCAATATAAAAAAAAATTCAAGGGCTTTTTACATCAATTAGAATAATGATAAAAAATAATGGGTCATCATTAGATTTCAAATAATCCACTGGATCATAGAACAAATCTATATTTGACATGTTTCAAAAATCTAAAACCATGGTTGACAAGAAACTACATCCCAATGGTTGGTAATGGTCAACCATACCTGATATGATCTACTACTGGAAATGATCTTTTCTTGATCGATTCACAAAAGCCAAAACAATGAATTCCATTTCCATTTATATAAATTATCTATGAATACATTAACATATAATTGTCAAATATTTAACTTTAATAATGACTTTGGGAAGCTAAAAGTGTTTGACCAAAGACAATATAATGCAATCAATATTGATAGTGAAGGAAATCACTAAATTATGAATGCATGATCAATTCATCATTAGATAATTGAAAAAAAAAATCGAAAGGATAACACCCAAAAAACTATGGAGGGACTTTGATCAGATTAAAGTAAAATATATAATGGTATGATGTGAAAAAGTAAGTATAATTTAAATATTTATGAAAAATTCCTATAGATCAAGCATCATCGCCAGACTCTGTCAAACCCTTTCAGTTACATTATTGATTTCACTATTTACACAATGGTCACTCAACAGCTTCGGTTCATCCAAGCAGCACCATAGGTCATTTGATGGATTCTTGGAAGAATTAATTTTTCCCATGAGCATCACTATAAGACCGATGGTACTCCTGTAACTTTTCTAGTTACAAAAGTCCCACCTTACCTACATCATCCTGTTTCTAACCTCTCAAATGTGTATATCACACATATAAACACAAAATATTATATTAAAACATATGTGAAAAATGAAAATAGGTGTACATGGAATAGAGGTGTCATAATATATTCACACACATGTACAAATAAATTTAATTACGATAAATATTAATTATATAAATAAATCATACATAATTTATATATAAAGAATAAAATTATAAATAAATATATATACATACATTTATATCAATATTTTTATATTTTATAAGTGTATTTAAAAATAGTAATATGATTATATATAATTATATGAATATATAATTCTATTTAATTATATCAATATATACATTTATGAATATATAAATAATAATTATGTTTGTAACTATACATAAATAAATAAATGTATCAATAAATATCATTGAAACCCAACTAGAGTAGCGGTAAGGGTGATCACCAAGAATAATTTGGTCCTTAAATAATTTTTTCATGGGAGGGGAGGCTAAGAAAAAATTGGCACTGATGGAATGGTGTTTAGACACTAATGGGTAATGTTGATTGAAGGGGCCACATATAAACATTGATATGTTGGGGTTTATAATTTAAAGTGACAAATTGATAAAATGGGGTGAGGAATTGATAAAGTTATGGAATTAAAAGACTAAATTAAGATTTTATTTAAATACCATTTAATTTATCAGTGCTAATATTTAGTGTTGTTAAACTAGGTCTTTATGAGTGATAAAAAGTGCACTGATAAGGGTCAGATTTATGACTACTAAAAAATATCTGATAGAGGTCCCTATTTATCATATCTTTTTATAATCATTGATGAAGTGTAGTTTTATCAGTGAAAATTAGTATGGATAATAGAAACTATATTTTTTATTACTTATGATATGGGATCATTTTTAGAAATGATAAAATTGAATTCACATGCTGATAAATGGTGGATCAGAAGTAGTTCCTTGTCTCTTACATCTTTCAATCTGAGACTAATAATAATATAATATATCATATTATTCTATTCAAATTTTCTTCTCTTAGATATATAATCCAATTGATTGATTTGGAAAATTATTTACATATATGAGCATTAAATCTATATAGTAAAGAATTGTATACCAATACTTATTGATCATGTTCCATGAATTTGTATATTAAAAACTATTGAAAATTCATTCAATTTTTATGTAAGACATTTTTCCAATATAGAATATTTTCCTTGGATGATATATGTGATGTGTATCTTCTAAAATTTTACATGTCATGTACCCACTATTTTGTATCATGAAACACCAATTATTGGGTAATTAGATAAACCTTACACATAATATATTATGTATAAAAATAGTGATTATATGTTATGTTTATAATTTATATTGATATTAATCCCCTTTATTAAATTTCATTATGTTATCCATGATTACGTATTGGTTATGTTATTAAATTTTATCCTTTATGTATTTTTATTGATAATTAATTCCTATCATAGTATGTATCCCATTATTATAATATTTGTTACTTTTTTGATAAGTTGTCCTTTACATAGTGTCTTATCTCACCCCTTCCTTATATTTCACCCTTTCCTAAGGAAGATAATATGAATATCGTGTGTGATATACTTAATATAGAAGTTTTATAGTATGTAAGGAATAATACTAGTAAGTATCATGTAATATCTAGAGGTATATAAGGATTTTTTTCACAAATTCATTTTGGCATGGTGAACAGGTATAAATGATTAATGAGTGACCATTGGAATTGAGAATCCATGCAAGAATTATACATTTTTCTTGTACATTTTATATTTATATAAAGGAATAGTTTTATGGATTTAGAATCTGTGCTGAATAACAAAGACCATGAGATTTAATTCGATGAGAAAACTCTTGAATAAATTTACAGTGTTATTCATTCTCATATTGTATAAAAATTTAATTTCTGTTGAAACTAAAATTGGAAACATCATGACCTCAAATGGTTTTCTTCTTGGAGCACCCCCATGCCTTAAAACCAAGATCATGTTTCCCTGTATGATTTATCTTATCACATGGATGTTGATATTATGTTCTTTTTTGTTATTGAGTTTTTATTATATTATTTTAACTATTATTCCTCCAAATACAATGAACAGTAACATAGTATGAAGTTGGGATTTACTGATTTATTCCTTTAACCACTTCCACATATCGTTTTTTCAATAAACATCAATTGAATAAGTTAATACAAAAGGAATGAATAATCTAAATTTTTGCGTCAAATGTAATATAAAATAACATATTATTAAATTAATTTATTTATTAAACAAATTAATTAGTAAAACATATTCAAATTATTGATGTTCAATGTATTTTTGAAAATATGCCGCATCATATTGCATGAACTCCACCTCTCCTTAAAATTTTGTCAATATGTTCACTTCCACTTGATAGAAAATGTGGTATGGAGGTTGGAAATGGGATGAATAAGTAATATAATTTGTGTTAATAGAGGTTAAAATGGTATGTTGAAAGGATGAATTGAGGGGAAAAAGAGAATAGTCCCAAAATTTAATTTTGGAGTCCCTCATGAATACCTTTAGCTTCCCATGAAATTTAATAGTTCCCCCTTTTCCATCAAATGTACCATTATACCTGAGATTTATCCATAGTGCTCAATATATAAAACAATTAAATTTTCTAGATAATTCATATTCTTCTTAATCATGTAGAGAATCAATCCTAATTCATTAAAATTTTCTATTCAACAGATCAGCTTCCACAACCTATCAAAAAAATTTTATTTTATTTTTTTTATCTATATTTTATTTATTTATTGCATATCATAGATATTTTTGTGTTTTAGGAAATTTATAGGTTTATATGTTAGTAGGTCACTCAATGAGCAAGAGAGTTGACACTATAATTGGAACCTATGGATTTAATGATTTTTATGGTAGGTAGTGTGTTACACCATGATGATATGTTTTATTTATGACACTAATATGGATAGTGAACCAAGTTTCAATTTGTTTATAGGGAGAATCCCTACATAGAGATAGAGGACTCCATGGAACAACTAGGATTTACCTAATATGTCATGTTTCTTTCATTGAAGGTTGAACCACGACCAGTTCAACCATGTTTTTATGAAGTGACTTTCCTATTATGCTAATGCATGAATAAATTCATTTTCCTCATCTCTCCAACTAAAATCCCTTATCCTTATGGGTTTAACATGTTGAGTCCCTCTCTGAATACAATCTTCTCCCATGAATTTTCTACCTTTTAATGTGATTTATTGAGGTAAACACATCTATATCTCCCATTCCCCTCTCCTCTATTATTTTCCCTCTCTGTCAAATTCCGTGTTATTGTCTCAGAATCCTCGGGTTTTTTGATTTGAAATTAATTGGGGAGTTATTTTTTATGGGTTCCATATGGATTTCTGAGGACCTTTTAGACTTATTATAATGGAATAACTCATATAAATATTCACTAATTTGTTTTTTGTTTAGATGTACTATTTTTATGATTTTATTTAAAAGATAAATATCATAAAATAATATTATAAAATTTATTCAAAATTATTTTTTAGAATTGTGAAATTTTTTAATAATCATTCTTTCATTTATTTTAAGTCAGTTAGAAATATAGATAAAGGAATTTTCTTTTAAATTTTGATATACTTAATAAAAATGATTAAATGATTGAAATGTATTTTTTTCATAATAAATTATAAAAATATATATTTATGAATAATTTTAATGATATTTACAAACAATATATTCAATAAAATAAATTAACAATAATTTAATGGTTTTAAGAGGAAATTAATGGGAATAAATTCATTTTTATTCTTAGAGATATATGTTTTTCTAATAATTATTTTTACATGTTATGTAAACAAATAATAAAATTAATTTTTCTCAAGATTATAAATGGATTATTATAAAATGGTTATTATTTTTAAATCCCAATATTCTAATTTATAAATAACATTAATTTCAATTTTAGTTATAAAGTATAGTTACCATGGAAACTATTTATTATTATGGTAAATTTAAAGTGTTAATTATTGTTTAATATAATGGAGAAGGATTAAATTTCTGCTAAAACATGTCTCAATTTGGTTGGTTGAGTGGATTATAAACCCTATACATATTGATTCATTATTTTATAAATTTAGTGCCATTATCCATTGTGACTACTTTTTTTATATTAATGTTATAGTTATTTTCATGAGTTTCTCCCCATTTTTTCCACCAAATCATTATTTGGTTATTTTATAAAAATAGTTTTTTATTATAATTGTTAACCCTAAAAAAATTACTAACCTTACATGACTGATTACATTAGAACTGCCTATTATTAAATAAACACTAAATTTAAAAAACCCAATTTTAAACCCCAAATTCAAAAAATGAATTTAAAAATTCAGGATTCTAAATTTCCAATTTGATTTATAATTTACTAATAACGTAAATAAATTACTAAATTTACTAGATTTTATGTGAAACATTAAAATGGTAACTATACCTCAATATCATTTCTTACACACTAAACAAGGATGCATTGGTAAATCCATTGTATCACCATGGCTTGGTGTAATTATAACATTAATAATTTGATGAAATCTTCAATAAAAGATTGTAGCGAGATCCCTTGTATCCTCAAATCCATGAAATTTGAGAGAATCCTCCACAATATATAGTACATATTACATAATACCCTCTAGCTATTTGGAATAATATCAATATATCCCAGAACAAGAAATGACCCAAATGAGATCAGACTCATGATAGATGAACATAGTGTACAAATCAACATATCTTTAATCATAAAAGAAAACCAATAGAAACTACCACACCAAAAAATTATGAACTTGAAATTCGTACAACAATGATTAAAAATACATCAAATTGAATAATAGGTTATAGAGATCCAAACAGATTATTAGAAATAATATGATAGTTGGGAGAAAATTTGAAACATATAAGAATAGAATGGTAAAGAAAATCTATACGAGGTCATCCACGAACTCACTCACAAATAAATAGTAATACATCACTACCAAAACCACAATAGACCAGCGTGGAGTGATATGTTTGGTTAAGGAATGAAATTGTATAGGAGGATAATTATGTGATAGGACACACTGGAAGGGAAGCACCATTATACGGCGTTATTATAGAAAAATAAATTGCCACTATCTTAATTCTGTTGAACACACCTTCAAACTTAATCATGAATGGGGAAAAGAGCGATGGGCTAGATCAATATGGATAAATAAAATTTATATGATTTCCATGGGAGTTCCTCAATCATGGATGAGTAAAGGGGACCATTTGAGATAAATATCAATGAGAAGGAATGAAAAAAATGAAAAAACCCACGTATTAAAGGATTATAGAGGACCACGAGGAGAAGAGAACATTAGTGATTAAAGGAAGAAAATAGAATGGAATATTTAAATAAAAGATATTATGGAAAATTAATTTATTATAATTTCAGCACTGTAATTTTGGTTTTTAAAATAATGGTTAGTCATTTATAGTGATTATGAGATATGGGTGAGAGAGATGTGAGAACCTAGGTGGGTAAGGGGCCATCTGTTAAGTGTCACAAATCCTAATAATAAATGGATTACTTTATAAAATCACTAATCTAGGCAATTTGGGTAATTTATCTCAAATAATTATAATAATAATCATAAAAAACTATCTTTTCACATCCTATAGGTTCTGAACTACCTAATAGTTCAATCTATGAATGGGTAAATGGGAGATGGGTTAGGATAATATAACTTTCATTCCTTTCATTTTAAAAATGAGAATGACAGTAATTTTAAGAGCATATTACTACCACTATTAACAATATATATCATTTTTCATAATTTCCTTACATGGTTGGTTAGGGGAATGGATTTTATGGTCGCATAAGCTTATAATAGATAGATATTACATCTATTTTGGTTAATATTAATTAAATTACACAAAAACCTTCTTAAGGATAATAATATATTAGTTCCTTTGGAAACATGAAAAATATATTCTTAATTAAAAAAATATATTCAATGTTTCCAAAAATGATATTCCCATTTTGAACTCTTCACAATCATACACAAAATTAAATCATTCTTCATTACCAGGGTAATAGAAATATAAGGAAGTATGAACTCATATGACCAATAAGGGTAAGAAAATTAGATACATAAAAATAATGAGAGAATGATAGTATGAGAAAATGAGAATAACATTTTAAATCCTTAAATTTCATATTCAATATCAAAATCATGAATCATTTAATAAATATTTTTAGATCATAATAAATTAATCATATGGTAATCAAAAAAAATGTAGCCATTAGAGAATATCATAGTCATAAAAAAATATTTTTTTACCTACACATAAGAATAGAAAATATTATGTTAAGGATACCCACAAATACATTCACCACATGGTAGTCTTTCGATAACCACCCATGTACCTTCTTCAGGCATAGAACAACATCATGTGTATGATATTTTTCTGTTTAGGAGAACCACACATGTTCCCTCCTTTTCATGCATGTTATAACTACATGTATACCGTATAACATCATAATACATTTATCAATAAATAATTCATTAGAGGTAGATATAGGTCCCACCCGTCACATAAAAAAAGTCATAAAAAAGTGTGAAATAATTCCAAATAAATTATTATATTAAAAAATATGAAATGAAATGGGTTTCATAAACATTTAATCATACCATAAGCTGTGAAAATGAAACAAATTTCCTAATCATTGCATATTTTCACCATAGAAAAACCCTTGAAAACATGTCGGTTTAAATTTATTTCAACCCTGGTATAATCTATGGAAGAGAAACAAGTTTCATTAACATCATTCCATCAGAAATATAAACATTTCATAGAAAGAATATGAATAGAATCCTTAGATCATATCCCCATTAACGATTTTGTAACCTCAAAGGGAGAAATATTTGATTGAAAATAATTTTGAAAAAAAATAACATGGAACATTTCATGAGTATAATTGCCAATCATTGGAAATAAACTAGTAATAACTACAAATTATAAAATATTTTGGAAAAACTTTCTTTGAAAATAAACATTATAACTTATAAAGGAAGCTTTAAAAATTTAAATCATTTTATAAAGAAATATATTTTAAAAGACTTATAAATAGATAAAACATTCTAGAAATATTTTTATTTTAAAATAACGTAGAAAAAATATAATTTAATATTTAAAATATTTTTATGTCTTGATGGTGTAATATTACAGACATGTCGTACATTCTAAAACAATGATTCTTTTAATATTTTTTTAAAATCCAAATAGGAATTATTTTGAATATGATATAATGATTCTATTCAAAAAAATATGAAAATTGTCAAAATGGGTAATTATTAATTTAATAATTAAATTAATTAAGTATAAAAAATTTTGTAAAAAAAATTCAGAAAATTTTGTTTTAGAATAAAACAGATTTACAACTAAAAATAGAAATAAAGTCATATTTTCTTAGTAACATATTCTGAATATTTTTAAGTAACAATGAGTTGGAAAATGTTAATATTAATTTTAAATATGTTGAAAAATACAGTATATGAAAATTCATGAGTTTCTAGAGAGAGATATTATTTGATTTTATCATGGGACACAAACTTATAATCAATCCTAATAAACTATGAGATTGTAAAATGAAATATTTACCACTTTGGTAACATTGATTCATATGACCCATGATGTTATAACATAAATAAATTATAAAATATAATTAGTATAATTAGATTCATGATGATTAATTAAAAATAGTATTTATATAATCCTTTTAAAAGAATAAAGGTTAATAACCAAACATATTTTTCCAAGAAAGTAAATTGAGACAAAAATATTTTACAGCAATAGTAGTCATATGAATCATAAACACAAAATAAATTATAACATAAATTAAAATAGTTTATATAATTATAAGAAGTATATTCATTAAAAAAAATCAAATTGTTTTCATAAAAAAATATAAAACAAATGAGTGGTGAATTTGAATATGTCACCCAAAAATAAAATAGAGACTAGAAAATCCCTTATTGTATGTCTCAACATCCATCATACTTGTTCAAATATCTTATATAATAAATATATGTTCATTAGAAATATATTTCAGAACCATACTTATATATATCATACAATATATTTTTTACATAAGTCATTTTATTACTTATTTTTAAACAATTCCTTCTAAAATCGCATTTCGGGTAACAACCACTTTGTTTTTCATATAAGTTTGGATTTTTTATTTTTGGTACGTAGTATATATGATCATGGTTCTATCATATAAAGGATAATAATAATTATATTATAATAATATTTGTAAATAAATTATAATTTTATGACTGATCATGAAAGATGGTTTTGATAAATGAATCACATAATGATATTGGAGATAGTAGGACATATGTACGCATTAGTGATATTTCATTTTTTCAACAGTTGTTTGTGTAAATGTGGAATGTAATATTTTATCTTTCAATAATTATAATAATATAATAAATAAAATATTATGTATTTCAATACACTTATATAATTCATACATGTGGTTTGGTGATGAAATGATATAATCACATCGCTTCCTGAAGGGGTTAGTCCAAACGAACATGAATGATGTTTTAAAATTTATGTAACTGAAATGGCATGAAATAAAATGTTATATTATATTTTTCAAATGAAAAATATGTAATTAATATCCTTATTATTTCACTTATATAATATATATTTACTAACATAGTCCTTATTATAATCTAATTAATGTATTAGTTAAAACCAATGTCATCACATCGCGAGGCGACATGGCATCATACACACAAATGACGTTATCATATACCCTATATAATGGAAAATTAATATATTTATATATTATATAATGAATAAATATTTATAATAATTTTATAAATATTATATATATACATTTTATACATCATCTTACCCAACCATGAGAAGCGGTAATGGAAAAATGAATGAAATCCATTTTCAAAGTTATTGTCGGCCATACACATGAATGATGATTTTGTAACCTGTATGATGGTAGTTTATATGTTTGATATTAATAACAATAAAGTAAACAGATTTAAGTATGTGGATTATATTTATATTATAATATTATCATGGCAGAATAGTAATTTAAGGGGGTGTGTGAAGAAATAATACAAAAAATACACATTGATAAACATTGCCTCATATTTTTATACCCTTCTTAGGTTTTCAAAAACAAATCCTTCCAAGGGTGGATTATGCCAAAAATAAGGATTTTAGGTTGAGAGGATAAATTTTTTGGATATTTTTGGAAGTTATTTTCAGAAATAAAAGGTTTTGAATGTGTGAAGAATTAAAATGTGGTGGTGCCCTTTTATATGAGGGGAAAATGATCCCACTTTGAAACAACATGGAAATTTCCCAGATGACTTGAAAATATTATTCATTCCTAAGAAAATTGAATTAAAAAAACTTATATTAAAACATGATAATGTTAATATGGAAATATCACTATCTAATTGTATTTATACACATATTCGTTCATTTTTTACCATTATCATTTTAGTTCAAACCTTGGTAAACCCATTTTATCCTTAATTGTGGATAATAATTTTTACTATTTTTAGTATTCATATTGGTCTAAAAATTGAGTTTAAATTATTATATAATAAATTATATTATGGCTACCGATATTTGATCCATTGTTTCTAAATTCCACTGAAAAAGTGGGAAATTTTAATTTAAAATTAATCGTGAATACGCAATGAGAAAGCAGGTTTTAAAGAGAAAATGTTCAATAGTTTACAATATTTTTATATCAAAATATTATTTAAAATTGATTAAAATGACCAATATTGGTTTAATTGATATATTATATAACTTTTTTACAACAAAAACAATCTAATTTATAATTAATAATTATGAATAATATAAATTGAAAGGCATTTTTGAATTAAATTTCTATATTTTCGCTATTCATCAAAAAAATAAACTTTTCATAAAATTTTAAAAAATCACCCAAATATAATTTTGACATGATTCTTTATAAAATTAAGTTTATTTCTTAAAAAAAGTTTCAAATTAAAATTTTAAAATCATATTTAAAAAACCAACTAATTCTACGAAAAATGTGTTTTTGTGATGTGAACTTTTTTCAATCAGAAGATGATTTTATATTTCCTTCCCTGATGCTAATGTCAATCACCATGACCAAATCTGTTTTGACCACTACCCAATTCATATGGAAATATCTATTTATAGTAACTCATGTGAATTCTTAATTTTCACCCAAAAATGGATCTCCACCCTAGGATACCATCAACTCATAACAAACTCATGTATTTAGAATATTCAAGGAAAACATAGGGTGGGACTTCACAAAGGATGATACATCTATGGAGTGACCATCAATGATGGTGGATGATACTTCCCCCATGTTTCCCCTATTTGGAAACCCTTAAAAATGAATTTGAACAGCATGAGGTGAATCTCGAAAATGAATTGGATGATGTTCACTTTGATAACATGATTTAAAAGAAGAAAGACGTGGTTGAATCTATCCATGAAACATAATTCATGGCTTAGGAGAAATCAAGGATACAATGGCTCACGATGGGAACAATAATCCCATATTTTTTCACAGTTGTATCAAGGATAAATATCTGGTCTCCAGGGTAAAAATTATTTAGGAGGATAAATCCTTTACCAACGATTGTGATGAGGATGGAGGTATGGAACTCCTCTTTTTCAAGTCCCTTCTTATAGGTCCAAAATCATGAATTGAAGAAGGAAATCAGAGGGGTCATTCCCCCTTTTTTGATGTTATTACCCATATTATCTCAGATGATGATAACTCTAACATTTATGTGGTCCTTGATGCTCTGGAGATCTATACATCGGCACTCACCCTCAATACTGACTACACACCTAGGGCGGATGGCTTCCCATGTTATTTTTTACATTTCTTCATGGAATCTTCTCATTAACACCAATATAAGTGAAATGCAGGACTACTTCTATGGTTTAATAATTCCTCAAGTGTCTAGAACTACCTCCTAGATGATTCTCCCCAATAACAATGAGCCCTCCTTGTTGAAGCCCCACATGACAATTAACCGCTCTAGATTTTTTTACAAAATCCCTACCAGTGTGATAAATATTTTATTATCCCCTCATCAACATAGGTGGATATCGAAGGATAAACATAGGTTTGTTGAAGGATGAAAAATACATGTTTGAATTGGATTAGTACATGAAATGATCAGCAATTTAAATAAAATTCCCATATCTCCAATATTAACATCAAGCATGACATTAGAAAAGCCTTCAAATGCATTGAATGGTCCTTCATATTAATATTACATAATTGAATGTGCTTCTTTATTAAAATGGTTCATATTATATTTAGGTGTTTCAGGTCCACATATATATCTATGGTATTCATGGGAAAAACCTATGGATACTTCGAATCAGTTAGTGGGCTTCGCTACGTGGAACCCCTATCTCCCACTCCCATCATTTTGAAATACAAAACCTTTAGTAGTTACATCAAAAAGAGAATTATGGATAGTAGTATCAACACTTTTTGGAGTAAAAATGGTAACAATTTTCTCTCTCATCTCATGTATATCGATTACACTATTATCTTCATTAATGAAATAAAAATTTCACTGTGTGGGATCAATAGAATCATTGATGATGATTACAAATGGATCATGAAATGTGTAAATATTAAAATGATATACTAATTTGTGCCAATCTAGTTCCCTAATAGAAGAGTGAGATCGAGGGAAACCATCCCATGTATAAACATGAGGATATTCCTGATGCAGTATCATGGAATCTCTATTTCTTATAATAGTATTCGGTTTGATCTTCTCGACAAGTTGATGCACAACCTCACTATCCATATCAATAACTACAAATTTTACTTATTTTCATTTTCTAGAAGGGAAACCGTGGTTAATAGTGTTCTTTTATCCACTCCCATGCTTGTTTTTCTTCTCTCAATGTTCCTAATCTATTATATTAGGACTAGATAACATCATTTTAGATTTCATTTGGTATGCTCAAGTTGAGGGAAAAAAGAATCAAGCCTCCCTGGATAGGTTGAATAAACTAATAAAGTAGGGGGTTTAATTGTCTAGAGAATCTCTAACTGTGTGCATGGAATTCATGAGAATGTAGTATGGGAATATATTAGGGATGTAGTCTTTTGGTCAAATTCACAATAAATAAATATTGAAAAACATTTAGATCTCAGAAAAGAGATCATAAATGATATGGTGCTCTGTTCATCCTCATATATTTGAGACCAATACAATAAAACATTGAATTGTTCGTTGGGTGATATCATGATTCTATAACAAAAATTGGAACATAATAAAACATGGTTTTTCATGTTTCCCAACTCCCTATATCTCCTTAAAATAAGATATAAATCATCATGTTTGTATTTAATCCATTTTTTTCGGAGACCAATACAAATTCTTTGATTTAATTGATCATTCTCGATCCCCAATAGATGTTTTTTTCTAGTTTGGCATCCAATTCCTTCTTGATCAAAGACTATTATAGGATGGTTTTCTTTAAAAAATACCATGGATGGTGGGGGAGAAGCTATAGTGTAAATATATCCCTTCCAAACACAACTTCTTGGTTGGGGAAATCAGTAAAAATATCTACCCATGGAAAATAACACCACAAATTCTTGTTTTCTATTTTTTTAATGATGTAAATATTAAAGTAAAACCACTTAATAAAGCATGTATCATCTCTTCTTTGAATTCCAATGCGATATAAATCTATGGGTCAACATCGGTATATTTACTCATGTGGACTTGCTTGAATACATGGGGTCTAACTTCCTCAACTTCTGGTTCCAACGATCTGGGAGTAGTAGATCTAAAATTAAATCTTAGATCATCATCATCATATCAAGAAGTTGGATCATATGGATTTCAAATAATATGTATCTCTTCAAGGATCTCCTATGTTTGATGACTACCATCGCCTTTAGAATAAATAAATTTACGATTGACATGGATCATCAGTTCACAAACTCGGAGGAATCACCATCCTTATGATTTATCTTCTATCCATGTATTCCTATAGTATATTTTCAAAGGCCTCCCCTAGGCCATTAGATTCATTTCCTCCATCACAACTCAGGATTGAAGTTAAAAATGGATTCTTACAGCATCTTAGGGGAAATACGCGATGGAGGTATGGCGAACAACATCAAAAGATTAGTTGTAATCTCCTTTAGAGACTTATTCAGGCACGGTGACTCCCTATAGGCCAAAGACAGTGTGTTTTTAACTTGACTCAAACTATTAATTTTGAAGAACATTGAGCTAAATGTATTGGAGATAGACTCTCGAATGTTGTTCAACGCTATACAAGGCCATAGTTACACCACTTGGTCAATCATATATCACATCTGAAAATGCACCAACCCTATCCTTAAAGGCATCAACATAACTCATACATAGTAAGAGGGGAACAGATCTATTGATAATTTATCCTCCAAGGATCATTTGAATAATTCCTTTTCCTCCCTCTAGTTTAGGGTATTTTCCCTGTGAGGGTATTAATATAGTAAAGAGTGATGCACATGAGCTCCACTAAAATAGACCCCTATAATGTTGTGTTCCTCCATCTAGTTCTATGATGTTTGGATAGGCTTTCTATCTATAAAGAATCTATTTTTGTCATTTTATTCTGCACTACTCATTAAAAATTTAATGTTTTTGGGAAAAAACCCAATTTTTAACCATAAGAGAATTTTGATATGACTTTTCAAAAAGATATGTTAATTTTTTAAAACAAATTTTCTAAGATATCTATAAATTAAATATAATGTTTTCTAATTAAAATCAAAATATCCTTTTTGATAAATCTTATTTTTGAAGAATATAATTACATTAATAAAAATTGATTGATTATTTTATAATCTCTTATAAATTAATTGATATTTAGTAGAAAATTTATATATATATTTCATAAAGTAGTTACTATTATTCATACCCTCTATTTTAATGTAAAGGATATAATGGAAATATTTAAAATAAAAGTATTTCACTGTTCACTGTAACTATGTGTCGCCATTCATTCATAATTTTGAATAAACTCATTATTGTGTGAAATGAATGAAATACTCGGTGATACATGTAAAGACCTCGAATTTACATGTAATTTTATTTAATTATATGGTAATTTTATGAGTTCAAAAAAATGAAGGGTGCGTGATTTCAAGGCCCGGTGTGTCCGGAATGAATTTATGAACTTTTTTTCAGGTACGTTTAGTAATTGTGCGAATGGGTTTCTGTAACATTTGAATCGGTTGTTGAAAATGCAATCTGAGGAAACTGTTGAACTCGCAGTGCCGGTATTCACTTAAGGAGTCTTTCACCTTGACCGCAATTAGTCGAGGGTGAATTTTATTTTACGTGATATTCATGGAATAAGAAAAATCAAATTTTTAAAATTTTTATTTTTCTTTTTGAGACCTCTCTACATGGGTTATGGATGTGGGGACCAACCCTACTAGAAAACCCCCCAAATTAAATTCTAGCTGTGGGGACTACCTGAACCCCCTATTAATGGGAGATAACTCTTGGACGTCCTCCCATAAATTAATTAGGCCAACTCCCCATTTAATTTTTGTAGCCAACTAATAATTAATGAAATGTGTCAGCATTTTAATTTTTACAACATAATTGATCTACATAATTTAAATTATATTGGCACATATTTCCTTTGGTAGGATTTGGTTGTCAAAGGAGAAGAGGAGAACTTGTGGAGGAACATTCTATCCAATGAAGAACACCTCCTAATAAAGATCTTCTTCAATAAAGAACACTCCATCTTCTCCAACGAAGAATGTGCCACCACCAACATGGGACATCTTCAACAACGATGAACCAACGTCTTCCCTTCCATCCTCATCAACATCAAAAAACCACCAAGGTTGGGGTTTTGTTAATATTTTTGTTTTAGGTTGAATTAATCCTAATGATCTGCCTGCTACCGAACTAATGCAGAGGGAGTGGGCCAGATGAACATGGCATGATCCCTCTAACATTCTTCGTGGTTGGTTTGTTCTTCATGATGGAGGAGGATGTTAACCGACACCAGTGGGGCATGGGAATGGCAGCCAACACCAAGACATACCACGATGAAGGCAGCAGTGAAACTGCACCACCAGAGAAGGGTCGCGGACCATCGGCCACGACAGAGCATAGGTTGCGGTCGGCCGCACGATGGGGATGGCAAGGCATGTTTGCACCTCCTAGAGAGAAAGTGTCACAGCTTGTGCTTTGACGATGAAGAGAGGATGGCCACCCCACGACCGCCCCACCATACCACGGTTTCCCTGCCGCCCCTCGGCCACCCCACTCCGCAGGCCGCTCAGTGCCAGCTGGGCCGGACCTAGTGGGTCAACTCAGGTCAGGTCGGACCGGACACCAACAAGTTTGGACCCATCCCATACTTTTGGCCATAAAATTGGAAACGTGTGTCCATTTGATGAACCATCTGTGGTGATAGAAACCATGGAGCGCGATAGTCATTTTGGTATACCACAATTGATATTTGGATAATGTTTGGGGTATGGTCAGGTTGGATTGAGCACGAATCCAACCGGGTCCTCAGGACTAAAATGCTAAAAACATACAGACTGGGCATCTGATTGACGCAACATCTATTGTATTAAGAAACATATTATGTGTCAGTCCATTGTGATAATTCTTTGTGGGACTTAGTTGTAGTTTGAGTATCAACCAGTACCTTGACGAGCAAACTCTCCTAGAGACGATAATGGTTAGTGCGGGTACCTTGTAGCTGGCTGTGACGATATGATAGGATCATGTGTGGTTCTGAATATGTATTGATGATGTACAAGGATCATGTGGTGGTATGACGATGCAATGATTATGTACTAGGATCCTGTGTGGGTCTGACGATGTACTGACGATGTACTAGGATGATGTGTGGGTCTAAGGATGTACTGATGATGTAATAGGATCATGTGTGGGTCTGATGATGTACCGACGATGTACTAGGATCCTGTGTGAGTCTGACGATGTGATGATGATTTAATAGGATCCTGTGTTGGTATGATGATGTACTGACGTTGTACTAGGATCATGTGTGGGTCTGATGATGTACAGACATTAAACTAGGATCCTGTGTGGGTCGGACGATGTATTAGGATCCTATGTGGGTCAGATGCTGTACTAGGATCATATGAGGGTCGTCATTTTGGGATCCTTCATGGTTCTACCTATTAATAGAGTAAGATTATTCAGTAGATACATCTAATCATCTTTACTTGTGTACCTTAGTTATACCTAGTGTGAGCTTAGTATGTACCTTTGTTTTATATACCTTCGTGGTGATACCTTGGTGGTATTCTTCTGTGTGGCATACCTATGTGGTACATTTCCTTCATACTAATACCTTGGAGGTATTATAATTTGTGGCATACCTGTTTTGTAGTTACAATCGTGTAAATTATTCCTTTTTGGAATAGATGGGCTTTGGGCTTTCGAATTAGACCTTGTGTTTCCTCATGATTGAAATGGGTTTACATGATAACATAGGTATATGTATGGAAATATACCTAAGTAGGTTTTTCAATTGATTTCATGCTTTATTTTTTATCCTTTTTGGATTTTGTGAGACCATGAGGGTCTTGGGGTCCCTATTGAGTATCGTTATACTCACCCTTACATGGGCTATGCCCGCACCATGTAGTTTTTAGTGCTGATGACAAGCAATGTTGATCTAGGATGAGGGTAAAAGTACTAGATGGTGCTAGAGGTGTAATATATGGCGTGTTAGTATGCCTAGGAGACGGGTAGATGTGGAGTGCTAAGGAGGTGATCTGTAACTACCCTTAGGTCAGATCCTAAAAGGATGAAACAGTAGTTGTATTTCTCGTTCTTTAGTTGTGTTGTATTTCAGTTGTACTTGTACCTTTATAGTTGGGATTTTATTTTGGCCTCTCTTACTTTCATCAATCTTTTTGTCATATAGGTTACTTGTGTTAGTATATTGTTTTGTGCTTTCTTGAGTGTTTTATAGGTTATAAAGTCATTGACATACCGGCTTTAGGGGATACCCCTTTCGGTGCTAGTCGCCATCCCATGGCCTATGGAAGGTGGGCATGGTGTAGTCACGGAACATGCCCCGGGGGATGGGTCGTGAAAAATTAGTATCATAGGATTAGGTTCTACAATAGAAAATAGGACTCTGATCTTTTTAGTGGAAATATTTTTATGTATAATTTGTGTGGTTATTAGTTTTGGGAATCCAGTGTTAGTGTGGCAGCTGACGTATCAACACACCAGGACCATGCTTCTGATTTCTGACATCGTGCACGAGAATACTGATTATATGTGTGTTTTTAAAGAGTTTTTATTGGTGATATCTTTGATTCAGCTCGCTAGGTATAAATTAGTGACCATGGCACACCTATTTATTTTTAGGATTCCTCTACGAAGACAGCTATCTAGGGTTCTGGGTATAGTTTGCACTGATAGCCCACCGAGCGATGAGGCCTCGGTGCAGGGCCCTATTCTAGTAGAGGAACCAGCGGAGGCACTAGCAGTACCGTTAGACATTGGGCCACTGATTCTACTAGCCCCACCAGTAGAGGTTTCATGCCTCTTGAGCATGTTGCACATGTTCCAGTGCTAGAGGTCATCCAAGTTCAGGGGAGAGAAGGACACAGAGGCAGATGGGGATTGGTTGGAGGCTGTAGTGAGAGTCTTTCGACTGGTAGGGACACTAGCTAATATCTTGGTGATCCTTGATGACAGTCTTCGGCAAGTATCATGAAGAAGTTGGTCGAGCTTCTTGCTCTTGGTTCATGACGAGGTGACTCTTCTTTGGGCAGTCATTGAGATCTTGTTTTGGGAAGAGTTTTTTCCCAATGACCCTTCGTGCAGTTCGCTTCAAGAGCTTCTTCATCTACAGTAGGGCAGAATGACTGTGGCTCAGTACTCAGTGAGGTTCACTGACAACTCACACTACTCCACTAATATGGTGCGGGACCCATTTTTCAGGGCTCAGACCTTTGAGTAGGGACTCAAAAGGGTGATCAGGGATTCACTGATATTTCTCAGCGTCTTGATGCAGTTTGGGTTGTTAGAGAGAGCCCTACTAGTGGAGAGTTTCTTGCTAAGTAGTCACCAGCAGTGAGACACACCACCAGTCATCCTGTAATGGAGTCTTCTACAACTGTTAGTATATAGATGTCATAGAGGTCCAAGAGGACTAGACCTACTGATTGAAGACTGTATGATTGAAGGTTAGTTGTGTGGGTTATAGGATAAATGGCTAGTCATGTGAGGAACATGCAAGGTTTCACATGCGGTGGCCAGAGTCAAATGGCTCATGACTATCAGACCCGTTGTACTAATGATTAGTAGATAGTCGAAGGAACTCCCTGGATGAGACAGAGGTTTGACAGAGGAGGTCCGTAGTGGGAAGGAAGACATGGTAGAGGAGCTGGTTGTGTAGCTGGCGGTGGGTGACAATTTGAGGTGTTACCTCTGTATCTTATCTATATCTACGTGTAGTATCCAAACGTGGATTTAATTACTAAGAAACCACATTCTCTATCCTTTAACAAAATTCTAGGACTTTTTACTTTAAATTGAATCATCATTAAACTTATCCTAAGAGATATCCCAAGATAAATCCACATAAATACACTAGGGAAGTCACTAAAGTTTTCTTATCCTAGTTTCAAATTGTTAACTAATCCTATCCTACGATACCATCTATTGTGAACCATGCTTCTTATATATGGATGTTAAATATTTCTAGATTATAATTAATTAAATTTTATATACCCACATATGAGGAACATAGTATTTTAGTTAATTTTTAATCATGGAACACAATCATCTTAATTCATAAATGATCTTAAACATCTCCAGTAAAATATATACCCCATTAGTAATACTTAAAAAAATATTATAGTTACCTGAGCTTAAGATACATAGATATTACATAATTTTAGATAAATATTCACAAAATTACAAAAATACATGCCGATAGACCATAATAGTTTTCAGTATTTATAAACATTAAAACATAATCATCTACATTTGAGAACCATCTTCAACCTATCCCTTAATGATCTTCCACTTTTATCATTCCCACTTAAAACAATTCTTTATATCCCGTGGAAAGGAATCATAATAAAGTATCTATATGAGATGCTTTTTAAGGATAAAAATGGATATATACTAGTATACCATGAACATAATGGGATAAAAACAATATCATACCATTAGAAATTTAGTCCGTTCATATTAAAGATCATATTCATGCTTTATGGCATAATGATTAGCTATTCATGTGACATGAATCCAAAGGAAATTAAGAGAATAATCCATGAGATCATAATAGATGTATAAGAAATGTAATTTTGGTATACACATAAGCATAAAAAAATCCTATGACAGTTAGAAAAACTTAGACCTTCAAAACATGTTAGGCTGGGGTTGATAACCCATGTACCTACTTTCAGATTGGTGTTCCCTCCCGTGTACCCTATTGTTTAGGGCTTGTGATTCCCTCTATTGTAACCAATTATTTTGGGATTAAAATCACCTCCCATGAGCCCTCTTATTCCAGGCATGATATTCCATCTTGTGAACCTTCTTCTTTCATGATTGGGTTGTTATCCCATGAACCCCCTTTTTTTTGGGCATGAGATTCTCTCCGGGGTACTGTCTTGTTTTGGGGTTTGGATTCCCTACCATGTACCATCTATTTTGGGATTGGGATTCCCTCCCATATACCCTCTTGGATTGGGCTTAGGATTCCTCCTTGTTTTAGGTTTTGGATTCCCTCCCATGTACACATTGATTTCATGAAAATTTATCATTATCCAATACATTGGAGGTATATATTGGTATCAACTATATCGTAATGAAAGAATAATTTCATGTGTTATAAGATTAAAAACTAATCATATCATGACCCGTGTAATGAAATGGGTATAATAAACATTTAATCACAACATAATATATGGATAATAAATTTGTTTCATAATCATTTCATCAAATTAAAACCTGTAAAAAGAAGAGGGGTTCAAATAGTTTATAACCCATGGAAATGAAATGGGTGATATAAATATCATTCCATGAAAACATAAACCATTAAATAATCAATATAAATGGTATTCTTGTATAATTTCACTAGTAAATAATAAACTATTACAATTTTTTAAAAATTTAATGGAGAAATATTTTGAATGATCACATGAATCATTTCTAAGGGAAAATTTCATTTCATTGAAAATACTTCTCATAGAACCATTTCAGAAATAAATTTCCAATAGAAAAATATTTAGTATTTAAATAAAAAAATTTCTTGAGGAAAATATCTTTTAACATTTGAAAATTTATTTTTTAGAACATAGGGAATTTTTAAAACATTTTTATTTTAAAATATATTTGAAAACTTATAAATAAATATTTTAATGTTTGAAATAATTTTAATTGCAAATAATTTCTATTACAAAATAAAGGGAAGCTTTGAAAATCATTTAAAACACTTTTTTAAATAATCTTTACAAACATTTCTCTTTGAAAAATAATTAAAAATAAAAAAATTCTAGAATATTAGGAAAAATTTTTCTTTAAAAATAACCTTTTATAAGTAAAAAGTAAGATTCAAGGAACTGATTGTAATGCATGTGGGAGTCTATACATTCATAACATTCCTTTTACACTATGAAAGTTTTAGAACAATTACTTAATTATACGATTATATGAAGATTCCATTTAAAACAATTTTTTAGATAAAACATCATTAATAATTTCTTTTAAATATCCTATGCTAATAGAAATATATGTTTGATTTTTTTTTGAAAACCGAGTTTTCCGACCGAAAGTTGAATCAAAGCCGGATTTTTATAAAACATTTTCTTAATTATATTAAGTACCAGTGAGTAGAAAATGAAAACAATACATGGATATTACAAGAATAACCCGAGGAGTAGAAAAATTCTTATGTGATCTTAAAATATGGATAATAATCCATCATCAATGTATGCATAATCACAAAAAATCCTAATCAAGAATGAAATTTCTACAATAAACTCTTAACACATTGGAATATTTAAATTATAATACACAAGAGAGAATAAAATCACATGAAGATTCAAATATCATGAAAATAATTATATTCATAGTATAATATTTCAAATGGTAGTATATACATATCATATAAAAATTTAGGTATATAACATGACATGTTTCTCAATGAAGTAAAATTGATACAAAAATACTTTACAGATTAATGACTTTTAAACCTTAAACCCCATGAAATAAAGATCCTAAAATTGATATTTAAATACAAAAATATTTATTTAAAAGAATAATAGTGTAAATTAATGGGAATTAGATACACTAAATGAAAAAATGATTGGTGAAAAACGAACAAGTCCCATAGAAATAAGATTGAGACGAGAAAACCCTTATCTTAAGTCTTGTCTTTCTTTGTACATGTTAAAACCACCTATATAAACATATAATTTTATTATAAATCATAAAAATAACCATATTATTATATATAGTACCATATATGGTTCATTTATGACTATATATTACCCATTTTCTAACAACTCTATGTTAATGTTAAGTTTCTAGTAATATCCGCTTTGTTTTGCATATTTTTTTATTGTTATTCTTGATCCTCTTACTTAGATCGTGATTTAATTATTTCTATATTGTAAAAGATATTATAAATATATTATATATTAATTATATATATATATATGATAATATATGAAATGTAGATATATTATATGGAATAAATCATTTATTGAGACGGTAGGTTGTACGAACACGTGAACATTATTTCTATTTTCATGTCATATTATAAGAAATGTAAATGAAATATATTTATATATATATATATTATATAATTATAGAAGATTTATTATTTTATATATATATACATCGTATAATTATACTAAACCCATCTTTAATACATTCCATGTAATGTGTGAATGAATCACATCACTTTGAGGTGGTGATAGTCCATACGTCCACAAATAAAGTTATCTTATTTATGAAACATTGAAAGAATGAAGGTATATAATATATAATAAATAAATAATCATAAATAAATAAATAATTTCCAATAAATCATATGAAATTGTATATCTATCCTAAATCCTACCCACTATAAGTGGTAAAAAAAGAAAAGTACAACATCGTTTGGTAAAGCGGTAGTATACTATACACAGGAACTATAAGTTCGTTACAGAATACATTGATGTCTATGTATGTGTAGGTCTAAAACTCATAATAACAAAAAATAATATTTTTATGAGACTCTAGATTTTATATATGTTTTGAATAAGAGGTTTTGAGGATGGGTAATGCAAATGAAACAAAAGAGCTTGTGGAAGGTTATTATGTCTTCTTCAAGTAACTCTACATGGATTGCACAAAAAGGCTTCATTGACATTATTTCTTCTGAATGATAGGATTCTAGAAAGAATTTAGGGATTTTTGGGGGATATTTTTTGAGTTAGATTCTGGTACAAAGTGCTTGATATGTGTGAACAATAGGGGGTGTGACTTTAAATTCTATAGGGGTGGAGTGATATTCGTGTAAATTTTTAAAAATATAATTACTCCACGATTTTTCTCATGTTATATGGCTAGAATAATGTAAAAAATAAAATATATCGATGTAGATTCTCTAAATATAAACATCCAATGGATTTTGGACATGTTTATAGGTCATCTAGGGCCTTATTTTTAAAGTTATGTCTTCAATTAAGCTGATTTTTATCTTAATCCCTAAATTAATTTTAATCACAATATCAAATATTTTTTTTAAAAACAATGCCGAAATAATTATTTATTATAAATTAATATAATTAAAAATATAGAATCCATTTTCTAGAATTAAATATATTGATGTTGTAGAAATTAATTTAAATTTAGTCTCACTAATGAGACGAAAAATTCATTACTTAAAGTGAACAATGTTAAAATGTTTGAAATTTTTAATTTACAATTTCGATGCATAATTGATTCAAATGAACTAAATTGTTTTAATTTATGTAAAATTTGTAATATGAAACTTTTTTAAAAAATAAAAATATTATTTAACCCTCTAAATTATATATGTGAAGAAGTTGATTTGAATTAAAATTATATATTTTACGTCATTCTTCAAAAAATGAAACTTCTCAGAAAAAATATCAAAATTTCAACCAAAGTATATTCCTATACTCCTCTTTGACATCTTTTTTTTTTCAAATAAAAATTATAACAGTATAAAAATTTCTATTTTAAAAGGGAATACTATTAAAATGATGTAAAATTACATTTTATGAAAAAAAAAATTTGTTAAAAAACTATTTTTTATTCTAATATTATACCAATAAAATATTTTGGAAGATTATAAAAAATATTGATTCAATATATAATATATAAATTTTGTTGAGAACATATGTAAAATGTTTTTTTATTTAATCAGATAAAATTGCGTTTTTACATAAAAAATAGTTTTCTAGAAAAGTAATTTCTTTATTTTATAATATATTTTTGATACATTTATATATAATTGATAACCAAAGGATAAATTTTATATTCATGTGTAAATAATATTTTCAAAAAAAATATTATTCCTAAATTCAATTCCAACGGCTATATTGTAGCTATAATATTATTTTAATAACAATATTAATAAGTGTATTGTAATTCAAGAATACTCATTCATTAGTTTAATGAAAGGTATCAGAGGGATTTGGAATTGTGTATAATAGTAGAAAAAAATACTAATTCCTATAGTAAAATATAATATTACCATTTTATATAGTGCATAATTAAATTGTAATTTTATATCACATAATCTAAACATATTACTTTCAAATAAAAAATGATATGTTCATTTTTTTGTGAAATGAAAAACATTGAAACTATTAAATTAATTCAAAAAAATTCACAATTTTTTTTTACATTCTAAACCCCTTAAAATGTATTTCTCCCTAGAAATTCATTTGGTTTATTGATAATTTAATACAAGAATGTTCCATTTATAGAAACCCACATTTAAAATTTAATACTTATATATCCTTTAAAAAAGGAAACATAGAAATATAATGGTTACCAAAAAGTAATGCATCAATAGGTTTCCATATAGAATAACATTGGTGGGAAGTGAAAACATTGTCCAATAAAAAAACTATAAATAATCATAGAGATTCATAAATATCGCTTATTACAAGAAATGTGATGGTCTAGATAATGTTAACAATCACAAAATCCTAAATTGAATAAGAAATAAATACGTTCTTGATATCATAAATAATGATTATAATTGGAAAAATATTAGTTTCCAGAAATGCTTCCTATTGTTGAATAATTGTTTTTCATAAGAAGATATACTTACTTGATTTTATTCCATTTTGTAAGAAAAATCTCTCCCTTTCATCATGTCTTGCCCAATTTCTACTACACCTCTTACTTAAAAAAGGAAGGTGAGTTTGTCATCCCTAATGTACTAACAGTTCTTTAGGTATAATGATAAGTCATTCCATCTTACTTTAGTTAGAATAATAGAAAAATGGTTACCATAGGTTATCCAATGTGAATACATCCTCTTATGGATACATAATGATTTAATATGTATAACCTCATTCGAAGATTGACATAAACCATTACATAAAGGCTCATCCTTATAACCCTTATGAAATATGGGAGTTTAAAATATTAGAAATAAGGCCACTAAATAATATTAAGATTGATCTCAAAAATTTCAAAACAAATATCTCTGTTGTCACATTCTAAACAAGATAAAACCCTCATCGTATATTCTATTGAAACATGGAAATAAAGTAAATTATAATAAATACTTCTGAAAATTATGATTGCTTCCTTATTCCAAATATTAGTGGATACATTTATTAAAACCATGATGTTTAAAACGTAATCTATGATAATAATGTTTACTTTTTCAACAAGTACATTAATAGTTCTGAGGGAAAAAATACTATCTAATTTAATTTATCCATATCATCATCTCTTTATCCATATAAAATATCATTTCTCATCCTCATGTACATGATTGGAGTTTCCATTCATTAATATAAATATCACATTTCCATTAAATCAATTTTCTATGTTTTCGTCACTATTTATCATATCTATTAAAATTCTTAAGGAAAACCTTATACTGAAAATAAATATTTATTTTGTGATTCCTATAAAATAATCATTGAAATCCAGAACATTAAATGTTTAATCATCCAAATTTGTTATTAATATAATTTATAGGATTTATCATCTTATAACATAATACCACATTCCTAGAATATGAAATATTATTATTGTCTTAAGGTTCATCAACCTAAATTTTATCTTTCATCTTATTTTTAATGTTAATAATAATATTAGATCATCATATACCTTTATTAGTTCATTAGAGGAATATTTATCTTTAGTAGTATTAAAAATACTCATGGAATATCCTGATTCTATTCATTATATTTTCACATAGGTAATTTATTTGAATAATTCCTGTAATTTACAAATCTAAAACATTTAATGTTAACCATGATCCTTATAGTTACCCCTATTGGGTAAAACAAAAAATTATAGTGTGAGAAACAATTATCTTAATGGAAAACCATATAATAATAAATATTTCTTAGTGAATGTCAAAATTATGATTACTAATTTTTAATCAATGATAATATAATTTTTTCTAAGGTTATTCATTATCATAGTATATTTAAATAATTCATGATAGCTCATAAATAGTTTTCTCATTTATAAACCATATCCTACAAGAGTGTCAAACTAGGTGTGTAGTTAGTTATGTTTTCACACACCAATTCTCGATTGAGTCATGCTCAATGCGGTGTTTTGGGGATACCTATTTAAATATTTGATCTAGATCCACATCTATTTGTATTATCAAGACATGGAAGTGTTTCTAGGAAAAAACTCACTTTATCCTTTACCAAAATTTCAGGACATTTCCCTAAATGTTAATCGATCCTTATACTTATCCATAGATACATCCCAAGACATATCCATATAGATATACCAAGGAATCTCACTAATGTTTTTTCATACTAGTTTCCAAATGATGAATAATTTTTTCCTTTGATACTAACTATAGTTACATATTCTTAACATACATCTGTATTACATCATTTTAGATGAATATTCAACACATGAAAAAATACATGCCCATGGATTTTAATAGTTTAGTGTCTTTGGAAACATGGAAAAATAATCATCTAAATTGGTGAATTATCTTCAACATCTCCCTTGAATAAATTACCCCTTTTATAATTCCTACTTAAAACCATTCTTCATGACCTGGGGAAAGGAATCAAAAGAAAGGGGTGAGGATGGATGCTCGATAAGGGAAATCAAGGGAGATAAGTATGTATAACATCAACATAATGCTATGAGAACATGATCATAACAATAAAATATAATACCAATCATATCAAAGATCATAATCAAGATTAATGTAATAATTATTGGAAGTTCATGAGACATGAATCATAAGGTAATTAGGATAACAATCTATGATATCATAATAAAGGAATAATACATTGAATTGTGGAATACACATAAGCACATAGAATCCTATGTCAGGGAAACCTACTAAGACATTATTCACATTTTAGAATTTGGATAATAATATATGTAGCTACATTAGGCTTGGGACTCCTTCTTTTGTACCCTCATATTTCAGTGTTGGGATTCCTTCCCATATGCCCTATTATTTTGGGCTTCGAATACCCTCCATTGTACCCTCTTTTTTGGGAATGGGATGTCATCCCCTGTAACCTATTGTTTAATGATTAGTATGCCCTCCAGTGTACCCTCTTGTTTGGGGCTTGGGATGCCCTCCCATGTATAATCATGTTTTGGGATTGGGATTCCTTCAAGTGTACGCACATGTTTTGGGGAGAGGATTCCCTCTAATTTTGGGCTTCGGATGCCCTTTCATCTACCTGTTGAACTTATAAAACATTTATCATTACCAAATGAATTGGAGGGAGATATAGGTCCAAAACAAAATATTATTAAATCATATATGAACATTCCTCAAGATAATATATCATTCGTTATTTCATGGTCCATGAAATGAAATGGGTATCATTAACATTTCATCAATTCATAAACTATGGAAAATACATTGGATTCATAATAATGTCATTAAAGAACAACATGTGAAATAAGCATGTTTCAAAAATCATATATCTGATAGAAAATAAATGGATGTCATAAAAATCAATCCATTATAACCCAAATCACCCAATAAAGAATGTAAATGGTATTCTTAGATAATATCCCTAGTAAATAATGATAACTAATGATGTATATCATTATAGATGGATAATTACTTTGAAATATCACTTGGAACATTTCTTATATAAAATATTATTTCTTTTAACACTATTTTCATAAAACCACATAAAAAACTATTTTCCTACAAATAATTCTTTAGAAATTTATTTAAAACATTTTATTGATGATAATACATCTTCTTCTTTGAAAAAATATATTTTTAATTCATAAATCATTTTTAATACCTTTTTTATATTCACATATATTTGAAATTATATAACTAATTCTTGAAATCATTTAAGTTATATGATTTTATGATAACCTTTGGAAGACATATAAATTAATCTTTAAAAATAATTTAAAATAGATTTTAATCATAAAAAAAAATTTGAAAACCTTTGTCATAAAAAATAATGAAATAAACAATTTTATTGAATATTATAATCTTTTTTTTGTAAAAATGAACTTATAATCATTTAATAAAAGATTAAAGGAAATGGCAGTCATGTTGGTGTGGATGCTCGTACATTCCATTATTTCCTATTGTAACATAAAAGGCTTAGAATAGTTACTTGATTTGAAAATGTCAAGAATTTTCCTTTTAAAACCATTTTAAAAAAGGTAAAACATGGGTAATAACTTAATTTTAATATAATAGGATATGATTAAGAGGTATATGAAATAAATTTTAGAAACCCCAGTTTCAAAATAGTATAAATTTCCAATTGAAATTAGAAAGGATGTTTGATTTTCCTAAAAACATTTTATTAATTATCATAATTACCCAAGAGTGTAAATATGTCACCAAAAATGTTATATAACAAAAAGAACCATATTAAAAGTAAATAAAATGATATTTCTGAAGATATGTATTATTATAATTAAATAATGGGAATATAATCATATAAAACCTTGATAAATGAGTATATTGTAGCAAAAATCTTTTACTACATTGGTAAATTTAAATCAAAATACCCATGAGAGGTAAAATTATATGAATTATAAAATATCATGAGAATAATTATACTCATGATAAAAATTTTCAAAAGGAAATATATACATATCATAGAAAAATTTATGTGAATAACATGGAATATATCTCAAAGATGTAAAATTGGAACATATTTACTTTACCAATTTTGTGACTTTTGAACTATAAACCCCGTAAAAGAAATATCATAAAATGGGTACATAAATATATAAAAATATGACTATTATAATCATTGAATACATTAATTTGAATTATATACACCATATAAAATAAAGTATTTTTTAATAATGCATCAGTCATATAGAAATGAATGTCAGACGATAAAACCTTTACCCTAAGTCTTGACTTTCTTTGTATACATTAAAACCACTTGTGTAATAAATATAATAGTATTATTAAATTTCAAAATAACTATATTATTATATATAATATAATATATTTTTTGGATATTACTATATATTACCCATTTATTTACAATTCTATGTTTATTTTACGTTTAGAATAACAAATGATTTATTTTTCTTTTATGTATTGACGTGATATTCATCATGAAATTCTCCAGATCAAGATTTAAATATTTGAAGAGTGTAATAAATGATATAAATATTATATATATTCATTATATATTTATATATATTTATAATAATATATTAAATATAGAAATATGAAATGTAAGACCCAGTTCATCGAGAGAGTCGGCCAAACGTACGCATGAACAATGCTTCCATTTTCATGACGTATTAAAAGAATAGTAAATGGAATTTATGTATATATATATATATAATATTATTAAAATAGAATTAATATGTAATATATATAAATTAATTTCATCAAATCCATCCTAAATATATTCCATGTAATTTGTGAGCGAGTCACATCACATTGAGGAGGTAGTAGTCCACACACATAAACAAATTTATAATATTTACACCAAACAGAAAGCATAATGTTATGTTTTATATGATAATTATATTATCATAAATACATCACAAATATAAAAAAAATCATATAAAACTTTATTTATATCCTAATTAACTCCCATGTGAGGTGTTAAAGGGAAAATGAACAACATCATTTTGCGGGGTGGTAATACACTATACAGAAGAACAATATATTCATTAACCATCAGATGGATATGTGTGTCAGTGTGGGGATAATCCTTATAATAAAAAACATTTAGTTTATTTATAATTATTTTGATACTATATACTTGTAATAATAAGTGTTCAGGGAGTGGAGAATGAAAAAAAAGATCAAGTGATAGGTTGTAAGTTGTTCTTTAAGTAACTCCTCCTGGTTTACTCTAAAGGGATTAATTTATTGGATTTATTCATAAAAAAGGATTATAGGATGAATTTTTGGGATTTGTTTGAGGATATTGGAGCATATTTTGTCCAGGAAATGGGTCTTTAGAGGTGTGAATAAATGGTAGGGGTGTATCCCTTTTTTATTTAGGAGGAGTGGAAATATTGTATTTTTTTAAAATGGAATTAGACCTACATTTCACCCCTTCATATGGATCCAATAATTTTAAAAATCCAATAAAACAGAATGTAGGTTTTAAATATGATCATAAAATTGATTTTTGATAAATTTCTAGGTTATTTTATTCCTTATGTGAAAGGTTTGTTCCATTATTTAGTTGATTATTATCTTAATCGATATAATTAATTTTAATCACTTTAAATAATATATTTGATAAAATAATTTTTTTTACATATTATACTACATAAATTATTTTTCATAAAAATATTAAACCCATGTTTAAAAATACAAGAAATATAAGTGGATGAAATTAATTAAAATTTAATCCCACAGACGAGATGACAATAGATGTTTTTCAATTAAAATTGATCAAAATATTAAAATTGTTTTATATCCATTTTTAGTGGGAAATTAATTAAAATGGAAAAAAATAGTTTAAATTATTGGTAATTGTTATAATTTAGTTATAAACCCAATAAAGAGTATAATTAATTCCATTAAATTATTTTGAATAAAAATATTTTTAAAATCATAATTCAATATTTTTAAGAGTTCATAAAAAATGATACTTCATAGAAAAATATATAAAATTCACCCAAAGTAGATTTTAATATTCCACATTAAAAATTAATGTTTTTTTAAAGTAAAAATTATAAAAGTATCAAAAATTAGATTTAAAATAGCTTCTACAATAAAATAAGGATAAATTTTCATTCCAAGAAATACATCTTTTTATTCATAAAATTGGATTTATTCTTATTATATACCTATCAAATATATTCGATGAGTAAAAAAATAATTATTTAATAATTTATATATAAATTTTAATAAAAAAATCCCTAAAATGGGTTTATAATTTATTTTTTAAAAACTGTGTCTGCACATAGAAAAATAGTTTTCATAAAATGGCATTTTCTTTATTTTTAAATAGTTTATACAATCATTTATAGCCAGTTGATAACCAGAGTATTCATTTTATATAAACTTTTAAATCGTATTTAGACAATTTATTTAAAATTATTTTTAATATTAATTATAGTAACTAGGTGGTGGCTAAGAAAATATTTTAGTAATATTTTTAATATTTTATTACAGTTCGGTAAAATCAGATTTTCGTATAACACAAGATATCGAACGGGCTTAGAGTTGTGTGTAGTAAAATCCAAATAGATTGTTTCATGAAACAACTTCTAATCTGTGGATTTTATGTTGTTAAAATTATCTTGTTGTTTCATTTCACACAATCCAAACATAGTGCTTTCGTATGAAAAAAGATATATTTAGTGTTGAGAAAAATGAAAAATAATGAAAAGAATAAATTAATTATATCATAATACACAAAATATCATTGTATTACAAATACCCTACTTAAAGCATTACTTTATAACTGTAGGAATGGGAACATCGTAAAGGGTGGAATTGTATGCTCATTATGGGTAAAAAATGGATATACATAAGAATATCCTGAGTAAAAGGGTATGACAAGAACATTTGAAAACCATACCCTTCATGTCAAAGATCATAATATTGAGTTGTTACATAAATATTGAATGTTCATCATATTTTAATCATAATAGAATTATTTATCTAGAGTTTTTAGAGCACATCATTGGTATAATTCATTGATTTGGTAAATAATCATCAAAAACCTTATGTTAGTTCTACCAAAGAAGATATTCATAACATGTTTGGCATGGGATAACAACTTATATAAATTCTTTGGGATTAGTGTAACCACCATTATACCCCACATTCAGATCTTGGGCTAATCACCAGTGTACCCACTATTTTTGATACGGGATAACCACCCTAGTACCATCTGATCACATATAAAATTTATCATTACCTCATGAATTGGGGGGATATTCTGGTCCCACCAAACACATAATTAAAATCACATACATGTGTTCCACAAGATTATAAAACATTAATCATATAATAACCACTGAAAATAAATGGGTTCCATAATAATTTCTTCATAGAATAAAATGTAAAAAATTGAAAGGTTTCGTAATCATTTCAACATTTCATCCTATAAAATCCAATGAAAGGAAGAGGAATTTCGAAGAGTTATATAATGGTATATCCCATGGTAGATAATAAGGTTTTATAAATATCACATCACTATAAAAATAAGCCCTTAATTAGATGAATATAAATGGTATCCTGGATAATATCCCATGTAAAACATAAGTAATATCAAATGATGTCATCTTATTTAGAAAATATTTTTTAAATAAAATAAAATGTAACATTTCCTGAGGAAAAACACCATTCCTTGAAAAATAATTTTTTGAAATTAATATTTATGAAATAATTTAGAAATGATGTTATTTAAAAATAATATCAAAAACATAAAAAATTAAACTTAAAAAATAGTAACATTTTTTAGGAAAATATCATTGAAGTATACTTTTTAAAATACAGAACACTCTAAAAATACTTTTATTTTAAAATATCCATGAAAAATTATAAATAAATACATAAAAAAATTTAGTTCTTATGGTAAAAAATTCATTATATGCCATAAACATTAAAAAAATAATCTTTTCAATTTTTTTGTAAAAGTAAAATGACCGGTTTTTGGATAATTTTCTGTATATTTAATGATTTTTTTATAAATATAAGAAATGGTTAAAAATGTATTTTTTAAATCAAATTTTGAATGAAAAAATACTTTGGAAAACAATTTTATAAAAAATTGTTTTGTAAGAAAAAATATTTTGGACCAAAGAGATTAATAAAATACAATTTTACTAAAATAAATTTCTGAATTATATTAAGTAAAATTTTGTGGAAAATTTTAATATTACTTGAAATTTTATTGAATAAATGTATGATTTCTGAATACCTGAGATTATTGAGAGAGGGTTATCATATTTTATCATCAAACACATATTCATAAATAATCTTGATAAATGGTGAGATTGTAGCAAGAAATCTTTACCATTATTGTAACATTAAATAGAAATCCCCATGTAAGAATAACATAAATTAATTATAAAATATAACGGGAATAATAAATTTATTATATTACATATAAAATGATATTCATGTTCACCTTATAAGAAAATATATGTTCAAAACATGACGTATATATCCAAGATGAAAATTTGAGAAAAAAATGTATTATAGCTTTAGTAATCTTTTAGATTTAAAGCCCAAGAAAATAATGACATAAAAATAAAAATAAAATATAATAAAATAATGATATTCCTTAGATAATAGGTCAGTGGGAAATTATATACTCAACACATAATAAAAATGTTGTGAATTTTCAAATGTCTTCCAGAAATAAAAGAGAGGCTATAAAATCCCTTACAAGTCTCAACTTCCTTCAAATCTATTCAAATCACCTATATAATAAAAACATATTTTTTTAAATGTATTAATGAATAATAATTTTATATATTGTAACAGAATTTATTTAATTATTTCCTTATATTAACCATTTATTGACAATGCCCTAAAAAATCACATTTTTGGCAATAACCACATTGTTTTTTGTCTATGTTTTGATTGGTTTTTTTTTCAATCATATTTCTATAATCATGGTTAAATAAAATCCAAAGATATAATAATGAAATTAGTATCATATTTATATATAAATTATAATATTATATATAATAGATAATGATTGTTTGGAAAATTATTTATGTTATGATCATGGAGATTGTAGCTCAAACATATGGATAAATAACATTCCCATTTTCAAGGGTCATTGTGGAAATGAGGTAAATGATCTTTTATAATTACAGAATGGTAAAATTTCATAATTAAAGTACTGATTACATTAATTTTATTATAAATATCACACCTGTTGTGTGCTTAATAATATATAGGTTCACATCCCCTTATGGAGGTGGTAGTTCACACGTACATGAATGATGATATCACCTTTCCGAGAGTTAAAATATTTGAAATAAAAAGATATATTATTCATTTAGAATGATTAATATTTCATTAATTTCATAAATATATCATTTATTTAACATATATTTACTATATTTATCATTATTACCCTTCATTTAAAGTGTAAGTGAAAACAAATCACGTCGCTTCTCACGGGGGAAGTCAGCCGTACACATGTACAATGTTATCATATCCCATACGAAATGGAAAGTAAAAAAATATATAATATAATTATTATATAATAATAATATTATTATAAATATCAAATATATAATTTATATCTATGATAATATCCAAAAAGATTATGTAGAAATGGAAAGAAGAATGACATCGGTTCATGTGGGGTAGTCTATCATACACATGAAAGATGATTTTTAAGACATTTTATAGAGGAAGAGATGGTTGTGGTTCATGAACATAACCTCACAACGTCTTATAATATTTTATATAATAATTATTTTATATCATAATAATTGAATAGGAATTTAATTTAGTGGAGTAAAAAATAAAACAAAAATGATTATTGATAACTGAAACCCCATTTTTAGGTACCATCATAAGGTTTGAACCAAAAGCCTTACTATGTTGGATTTATATCCAAAAAAATGATTTCAATATGATAATAAATAATTTTTAAGTTTTTTATTTAGGTATTTCCTAAAATTATATTTTTTATGGTCTGAATAAGTGGAACGGTGGTAGTGGCCTTATATAAGTGGGGGAAAGGAACCCACTTAGAACCTATAGGGAAATACCCCCAAATACTTCAAAAATAATATTAATTAACAACAAAAAGACTAAAAATAACACTATATTGTATATTGTTAATTAAAATATGTAAATATGTCCTTAAAATAAGATTTATACATGTTTTGGGACATTTTTAACACTCACCTTTTTAGTTTATCCTCACGCTAAAGCCATTTTTACTTGAACCGTGGTAAATAATTTTTATTGTATTCACTCTTCCTTATTGAGAAAATTTATTTTAAACATATTAGATAATCTAAATTATTATTATTTCATATATAGAATAAAACTTTTCAAATTCTATTCACACAAGTGAAAAAATGATGCATAAACATATATAACTGCACAGGTGATGAGAAAAAGTGTTTTGAAATAGAAAATCATTAAAAGTTTATAATTTTTTTGAATGAAAGTTAAATTTGAAATTTATTAAATTTATATAAATGGTATTAATTGATATATAATTGAATTAATTTTAGTTTAACACAATTTTAAAATATAATATAACTTTATTAATATTTTAAACAAAAAATGTAATTATCAATTAAAATTTAGTATTTTCCAGCACTCATTATATGTTATTCTTTTTAAAACATTATCATAAATTCTCTCTAATATAATTTTTAAATAATTGACTAAAAATTTTATTTTATTTTTCAAAATAAGATATTCAAAAAAATATTTAAAAGAAATACCGAACACACGATGAAAAAGTGGTTTTTTGAAATGTGTATATCTTTCAAGTATAATATGATTTTATGTTAACTATATGTCTAATAATAATCATTATACGAATGTAAATTAGAATTTATTCCTATATAATTTATAAATTTAAATTGAAACATTCATCATTAGGGATTATTTTAATTAAAAAAATGGAGAGACACTATACGCAATAAAATAGATTTCAAAAAAAATAACAGTTTTAAACCGAAAAAAATTAAAATAAAATCCGACATAAATTTGATAAGAATGTAATTTATTGAATAAATATTATTAAATAAATATTGTGTTACATCAAAATATTATTTTTAATTTTAGTTAAAAAATATATTAAAATTAATGTGTAAATTTAAAAAAATTAGTATTTTTCACATTTCAGGGAAAATCCATATTTTCCAAAAAAATCTCAAAATTTCACCATAATTATGTTTTTCTAGCATTCTTCAAAAAATGAAATTAATTTTTTTAATTTTTTTTAAAATTCATATAATTTAATTTTAATATTTTATCTTAAAAATAAATATACATTTTTATGAAAAAATATTTTTGATGAATATAATTAATTTACTCAAAATTTATTGATTTTTTTCTAGTAGTATTTATATAAATTTATTTTTATGTTTATTTTTTATTTTTATATAATAATGTAAATATTATTAATATATTCCAATCTAACAGTCAGGTTATATTCATAATATTTTAAATAATATTATTTAATGGTTTATAGATTCTCGGTGTCATGTGTTTTGCACACATTCAAACAAACTCATTTTTGAATGAAATATAATCTAAACTTAGTGTTTCATATAGCACAAGACGTACTTAATGTTGAATGTAATAAGAAATATCAAAACTATTAAGGTCATTTGAAAATAATATTTCACAAAATCTCATGGTTTCACTAATTTAATTAATAAATATAATATTTATAACATTCTTATAGTTATAAAATGATAATTTATAATTTTTATTAACAAACAAAAAAGTCAATATATAATTTAACCGCCTAAAATTTGAATTCCATGACACATTCAATGTAATAATTTCATAACATTATCTTATATCTTTAATCTACATAAACATCAAAAAAAAACTATTTATATATTTAAAAATATGTTTTTGAAATCAATTTTCCTATATAAAAGACCTATTATCCTTATTAAATATTGTGTTCTTACACATCTAGTAGTGATAACATGCTATTATTTGGGATAATATTTCTAGTTACCTAAAAAATTTAAAATGGTAATTTAATTAGTGATTAATGAATGTAAAATAGTTATACTTTCATATAACAATTATGAATATATGATGTTTTCATAATTAGGAAATTGTAATATATCTATGTATATTAATTGAAAAGATGAATTATTTTTATAGAATCAAATTTATGAAATATATTTCTATTCATTCAATGAAAACAAGTGAAATAAGTTAAATTCAATTACCCTGAGATATAAGAAATATATATACCAAATGCTATAAATTTTCATGATCAATTGGGAGATTATTAAATCATGAAAATGATGTAAATACCAAAACCACTAAACAGAAACATTGATTGAAAAGAAAACATTTATAATAAAGAAATTGATTATAACAAAGAATTATTAATAATAGATAAAGAAGAGGTAATATTTGAATGTTATATAATAATATAATGGAAAAATAGTTTTTGATATAAAGGTATAATAAATCTAAATTTATTAAATATGATGTTAGACCATGCATGACCAAGAGGATGTATGTTATAAGGTTTTATTTTAAAATCTCACTTATTATCATGATTAACAATATTTCAATTTAAATTGTGTGAATTGTATTTAAATACTCTTCTAAAATTAATAAATTTTTTATACTATAGTTATTTGTTGGTTTTTAAAACATTCTTCCCATTTTCCCTCTCTGTTGTACTCAAATATACTGAAATATTTCTTATAATAATAGTAAACCTTAATTCTTATTCTAGGAATAAATTGTTCTCATCCATATCCATATTATTAGTTTATTTAAATAATGTTCTTTTTTATAATTTATTGGTCCCTTAATTAATTTATATATTAAATTTTATGTTCCTTTTAAAATTATAAAAGGAATATTTTTATCTTTTTTCATTGAATTTATTTTTTAATTTCCTTAGAAATGTGAGAAAATAATTTTTTAATCATTTTTCACATAATATGATCTTCCTATCATCAAAACCATTCAAATTTAAATTTCTATCCTTCTAGGATTTTATGATTTTATAAATAAATATATATTTACTTTATTCTATAACTATTTCACTTTTACATCAAATTAAAATAATACTATATTTTTAAATGTTTTATTAAGGGATTTCATTTTTAACATTTATATTTATATCTCCCACTTCATGTTTTCTTATTTATTTATATCTTCTTTGAATTATTTAGTTATTATAAATTATTTTACAAATGTTGTATTAAATTTATCCTTGAGGCCTTATAAAAATATTTTTCGATGTAAATTTTACTTCCTTTTTCATAATAAGTTACAAATGTTTTAAGAATGTTATTGATAAAATTTTCATCCATGTTACTCTATACCTTCCAAAAGAAATTATCATAGTAAAAAATAATAATTTCTATTGGTTTTATGATATCCATTCAATACATTACTACTTTTTGGGTTACGACATATTTTATTTGTATGTTTTACTCTCAATTCATTCACTTATTAAAGTAGTTTTTGTCATCACTCTCTATCTACTTTTTGTATTTAATTATATTTATCAAGTTCTTATTTTATAGTACCTTGGATATATTCAATATCATCCCTTTATTTTCCAAACATTACACCCATTACAATATACAATGTTAGTTGAAGTAATCTTATTAAGAAACAATCTATGTTTATTGGGGAATATAAACATTACGCATTATTATTTAAATAGAGATATTTATTCATAATTGAGAAATATTTATTCTTATTATATTAATCATTCAATATAGGAGGACTATACTGTAAATGTTAAATTATAGATGATTCTATGATTTATATAGCCACTCAATTAATAGGGTCAGTCTTAATGAGAAAACCAAGTTATAATGTTATATTATTTTGGTATTTAGTGTATATATGACCATTTAATAAAATTTTCAATGTTGAGGACTAGAAAGTCATAGAAATATTTATGGAACTATGAATTCCATCATTATGAAATCAAGTATTATTTTCCCTATGATTATTTTGTTGTTACTTTCTAGTGATATATTTCAATATCATGATATTTATTATATATCCCATTTTCTGATCTTTTACTATGAAATATTTCTGATTCGTTATGAATCATGTATACCCTCAATTATAAGCATCCCCTTACTGATAATTTGATATAACATTTTATTTTTTCCCTTCCATATGGTTCTAATAAGCTATATTTGAATGAATACAAGGATTTAATTTATAGAATACGAAATATTTTATGAAGTCTATAAGCAGTGTTTTAATGTTTCTAATGTAATATGGAAATCATTTATATATGTAATATCTTAATATTAAATATCTAATTGATAAATTTTTATGATATATCTTGTATTATTTAACAATGAGATATAATAAAAATTGAATATGGGTTACCGTAGATGGTGTTATTATTGTGGGAATCAATGAAATTCTAGTATGAACCATAGGAACGTGATATAAGAAGAACATATATAGCATAAAAACTGTGATATACCCCTAAAACACTCATTATAATTTATCTATATAATATTTTTTATATCATAGCTAAATATTCATAATGTTAGGATCAAATTATGTATAATAAATGTTTTAGAGATAAATAATATTATAATAATGGGAAACTGAATCAACACCCATAATTTGGGTAGGTATTTCCCTATAAATAGAGTCCATAAGAATGGAGTTTGATCTTCGCAAATTACAAATATTTTGGAGAAATAAACGAGTAAAAATATTAGATATGTAGAGAAACTTGTTTCATTATATCATGATGAGATGATGTTGTACCGATTTTTGGGGGAGAAACCTCTATACTTTTATATAACCACTAAAACATTGGTACATGAGGAATGGATCCAGTAACTTTAAAGGGTATATAACACCATGACATTTTAAAAGGAAAAATTACTCATAATATCATACAAGATATTCAATATCAAGCTTAAGAAAATGAATAAATATTATTTTTTAAATGTTATAGTTATCACCTAGACATTGGAAAGGTGAGAATGAATGAGATTAAAAAAAATTAAAATATATTTTTCACATGTTTATGAAATGAATTAACCAATTTCTAATTAATTATTAATGAAAATACACAACAATTGAATATAAAGGATGTGTTTTTGTATAAAAACTATTTTTATGCCCATATATAATTTTAACATAACAAATAAATTTAATAATCTTTTTAAAATAAAATTATGAAATTAATGTTTAAAATATTCTATCAAATGATTGTATATTAATCTAATATGTTTTATATTCTTAAGATACAAATAAATGTTATTTTAAGAAAAAAATGTATATATCTCTAAAAGCTAATTTTTTTGTTGTTGTTTTAAATTAAAATTTTGTCAATTTTATAAATTTATTTTAAAAAATATACCTAATTAATTAAAGTGGGATATAAAAATAATCTTAAGGAGATTTTATGTAATTTTTTTGAAACGTTTCTTTTTTTGATGAATAGTAAAAAGTATAACATTTTATTTTTAAACTAAATATTCTTTTAATTTAATTTTATAGTTAAATTAAATTTTAAAATTATTTTAATATGTAATTATTTCTATTATACAAAAATTAATCTAATTTATTTAATTGGAATCAAATTAAAATTGAAATTGGATATGAAAACATTTTAAATTTTTGAACTTTTAAATTCAAAAACCACTTTTTCATAGTGTGTGTTGGATTGATTTTAAAACTAATTATTCAAATTCAATAAATTTAATTTGCTAAAATTGATTCTTTATTTGGAATAAAAAAAATCCTTATTAGGTTTTATGGTTAATTTAATTTTTATTTATAAAAAAAATATCATGGTAAAAACAATATTTACCATAGTTTAAGTAAAACATTAATAAGGACTAATGTTAATAGTTAAAACCTTAACTTGCCTAAAAATTACAACATTTAATGGTCGGTTAAGGTATTTTAATACACTAACTAGACACCACAAAAGTTACTAAATATCGAATTCATTTAAATTAATTCCACTTCTATGTGATTGGATTCAAATATTAAATAATTATTATTTTAATGAATTAAACCCACCTCTGCTCAGGTATATATATCATTCTCACTACACAATTTCGACTCACAAGACTTATACCTCCTGAAATATCTTCCCAACCCTATAATACTAACTCTCCCCATATCCTAGTGATTCTGGTTTAACTATAAGATCAAATCCAAGGTCTTAAAGGATATATCAAAGAGGTGATATTTAATAGGAGGAATGAGCGCATTTGAAGGATATCGAATGTGAGGTAATGATTTTCTAACCCCAATTTACATTATTTGGGTTAAAATTATAAATATTGTTCATGTTTTGATAATAATATATGTGAAATAAATTTTGAATTTATTATTTTATATTTCAACTTGTTTTATGTGGATTTACATTAGATACAGATTTTATATTCATTTTATTAATTCACACATTGAAGATACGACAATTATAAGAGACATTATTTCAAATACAACCTTTTTAATGTTACACTTAAAAATCAATTTTTCTTCCATGTTTATGTTTTCCAAAACTATATACAAAAATAATTTTATTATTCTTCATTGATTGTTTAATGTCATTTCAACACATTTTTTACTTTCTATTTTTTTTAAATTATTCTTTTTTTTAAATAACGTTCATTTGGAATTTTACGATAATAACATGGAATGAATATTTTTTTAACTAATAAGGAATGAATGATTTTTCCCACCTCAATGTGAATTTAATGATTTGAAGCGTCATTTCTAATTTTAAAATTTAATTTTCAAAGAATGTTTTATCATTTATGAGTCCATGACAATGTAAAAAATGAAAAGTAATTTCAAAATGGATAAGTTTTTTTCTTCAAGAATGTTTCTTTTTAGAATTCTTGTGTTATTCTAATGTTATGGTCCTTAGTAATTATTTATGATTACAAGTTATTATGAGCTAAAATAATAAAATCTGATCCTATTGTATATCTCTAATGGAGTTGGTAATGTGATTAATTTAACCTATTGGGTTTCTCCTAATATATTATTAGGAAAAGCTTTTAGGTGGTTATTCAAGATGTAACTATGATGGTTACTCTCTATATAGATAAGAGATATAAAATGTTTATAATAGTTATTTGGAAAACGATTTACCAAGAAACCTACATATATATTTTCATGTCTATAATGATTTTTTCCAGAAATTAATTAATTTTCAAAATGTATGATAATTAGATTTCTTGAAAATATTATTCAATTGTTTGAATAAAAATGAATTTTTCATTAATTTTTTATGGATTTCCACAAGAATAACATTTTAACTTCATTAATGTACCTTAATGAGCTTTCTATGATCATCCAAAGTTATGAATGTTACTAACATGGTATAGGATTATTTGGGATAAAAATTAGGAAAAGATGAAAGTTGTGTAGATATATCATGAAAAGAATACATTTTTTATCAAAGGGTTTCCATTAGTGGAATAATTAGATTCTGAGTATAAGTGTCTACTTATAATTTAGGGGTTTACAATGTAAGGTTTTGGAATAAATATATAAAACAGTAAAAGAAAATAATATTTTGGAATGAAAGAAATAGAATTCATGTTTAAAATCACTAAAATATATATTATTGAAGTACATGTCCTTAAATTTGGCATCATAGCACGATTTAGATAATTGTATAGGTTAGGATGATACATAAACATGAGTTATAATTCATATATAAACAAAATGGTTAGTATTGTTGGGGGTGTAATATATATTTAAGATAAATTGAGTGCATTTTAAATAACACAAATAATGATATATTAGTATTTATCACCATAATAATATATTATATTATAATTTTTTTGATTTTCTTAAACTAATATCTTTCATTTTAATAAATTGATGGATCCATTTGGAAATAAAATAAAAATTAATGTGATGTAAAATGTAGAGGTTGTATGAATGAGATACCAAATGAAATAGGAGCGAAAATGAGAACCCTTTTTCTTATTTTAAAATTTATATTGTGAATAATTAGTAACCACACTATCTTCGGTGAGTTTCCAAATGAATCAAATATGAGTGAAATGAATCCCCATGGAATTTCGGGTGATAATGACCAAAATCGTATATATATTAAAAAAAAATACATGCCAATAATGTGGAAATAAGCACAAATTAAAGTGTCTTAAAATTATGGTAATATGTTTTATTATTATTAGAAGAGGTCATAAATCAATAAATTAAGAATGAAAAAAGGAAGAATTTAGTTAAATCCCAGAATAGAAAATAAGTTAATTCATATTTACCTGTTGAATGTTTTAAATTTGGAGAGTATAGCCATTATGATCATCAATTTCCTAGGAATAAGGCACATGAAGTTGATCATCAGGATTTTATAGATAAATAGATAGTACTACCTAATTCCATCTCAATTCAAGATTGAGAAACTACAAATTAAATATAATTGGTTTTAATTATTATTTTTCTAATGTTTTAACATTCTTTATTATCAGGAAATGATTCATATTTTTGTCTTTAGAAAATAATTTTTTTGTAATAATATAGAATGAAATATTTACGGTATTATGAAAAATGTTGAATAATTAGTATATCTATATATACAAGATTTAAGAGTGATGATAGATTTATGGATGTTGAAATGTTTAAATGTATTAACAATATTTTAATTATGGGAGTATTTCAGAGACTTTTTCTTTTGTATAGATATATTTTTGATGAATATTTAAGCCTTATTAATAACATGTGTTTGAATTTAAGGCTAATTAAGGTTGAATTATATATTATTTTATGTATATATGTTTAGAGGTATTGATTACCTTTTGAGTTAACATGATCTGTACTTTTGTGGTATTTATGGGTTCTTCTTTTTTGGGCTGAAAAATTAATGTTATGTGAATAAATTTAAGGTATGAATATATTATGGTTATTTTTAAGAAGTTTTTGACATTTCTAGGAATTTAGAAGGATTTTATTAATATATTTTAGGAAAAAGAACAACCTGAACGATGGGTTATGACCCATCACATATAGAAAGTCCATGGGATTGAACCCATAACTGATGGGTGAAATGGGTGAATCTCCTACCACTGGACTACGTGATGTCTTGGTTATAGTTTTTTTCTATAAACTATCTATAAAGTATAGGTTATGTTTATTTTGGTAACATATTTTTATCGTATCGATAATCATGGTATTATGAATTGATTTGGAAAATGAAGGATTATTGTTATATTGGGAGATTTTCACTATTTTGGGAACCTTATATGATTAAGGAAAATAGAATACATGGGGATTTTATTTTAGTAATAAATTATGATTTATCTTTTAGGAACATATATGATTTACAGTGATTCTAGTTATTTGTGGAAAAGACTAGCATATCAAAAAGATTATATCATTATGGGAACTAAAATTTTGTATGAGACCTTATGATTGATTGATAAAATTTGAATAAAAATATTAAATATTTACTAAAAGAATATGTGATCCAATCCTTTTGATTTTTGGGTTTTTGTTTTAGTCTTTATTATTTTTAGGAGTTTTAAGGTTAGTTATTTGTTTAATGATCAATGTTGAACTCTTGGTACTACTATTGAATATCAAATATATGTTTACATTTTAACTATATAACTGTATCTTATTTTTTTAGAGTTACAGTATATTTTACTAACCATTTTTTGGTAAATTACCAGAGATATGTGGAAAAGATAATTATACTTATGTTGATTTTGTGATTCGTAGAAGTTGTTTATGATTCTTCGGGTATGAAAATTCATCTTGAATAATCATCATTCTGATAAAATATTATGATGAAAATCTATATAAGTCACATATTTATATTTCATTATGTTCTTAGTTTATTTAGTAAATTATTTACTCATCTCTAGATATTTTTTAAAACTATAACTTTATCCGATCTCTTTTTATAATGGGAAATCAATGGCCCTTTAACCTATCAAAGATTTATAGTTCTGTGATAGTTAAAGTTATAATGAAAATTTTCTCAATCAATATCTATCCAAAAATGATAGTTATAATTTCTATTAATTTCCATGTTTTCCAGTATGGAAACCTAGTTTGAGTTATCTCACGTAACCTTCATACATTCCATTCTCACTTTTCATGAGGACGTTTCATTGAATATTTCTTAATGTGGGATTTTATAAAAGGTATTTTGAAGAGTAAAACACAAATGTTTTTTATACTAATGTAAAATTTTAGGAAATTATTTAGTAAGGGTGTGGGAGAATATAACAGAATAATATTTTACAATTAAACAATATTCACAATATCAGACAAGATACGACACATAAATCACGAACAAATGAGTAAATATTTTTATTTAAATGGGATAGTAAACAAAAATAAATTGGAATAAAAGAAATTAATATGATAAAAAAATTATGGAAATATATTTTATAAATGTTTATAAAATTAATTCACCATTTACCAATTAATTATAAATGAAAATTAAAACCAATAAATATACTGGAGGTGTTTCTTTACTAAAAAAAAATTTCTTATGCCCATTGTGGAATTTTATCTCAATAAAAAAAATTTATCACCATTAAGAAATGATAATACTATAATTTATACATTATATATTATATAATTTTTTTTAAAATTAATAGTTGTTTTTAAAAGGCATAAGACAAGAAAAAATATTATTTTAAGCATAAACGACAATATTTTATTGAAATTTAATTTTTAGAAATTTTGATAGCACACCTATTTTTAAAAAACTTTTCTCACATGAATAAATTTATATATAAAAATAGTCTTATCTTTTGAATTTATGATATCAAAAATATTTTATGGTTAATTATTTGTATTTTTATTACATGTTTCATTTTTTATGAATAGTGAAAATTACTGCATTATATTTGAAAACTGTGTTTTTATCAAGTTTAATTATATAGTTAAATTATATTATAAATTAGTTTAAAAATATAATTAGTTCAATTATAAATTAATAAATACAATTTAGGTCATTGTAATCAATATCACATTGAAATTGGATTTAAAAACAATGAAATCTGTAGAATATTTCACATTAAAAACCCACTTTTTCGTTGCCTCTCTGAGAATAATTTGAAATATAATTTTTCAAATATTGTTAATTTAATTTCATAAAATATATAAAATATTTGGAATAAGAAGGTCCAAATTAGGTTTTAGCTTCCCTTTCATTTTCAGGTATATATAAATTACCATTTAAAAAATTATTTAGCATAGTATAAGTAAAATAGTGACAAGGGTTAAATTTAATCAGTAAAAGTTTAACATAACTGAAAATTAAAAAATTAAATGGTTTGTTAAGGTATTTCTCATCCCAAATAAACACACAAAAAATTAATTAATAATATTATTCATTGAAATTAATTCCACCTCAATATTGCTGGATTTAAATAAAAACTTTTCAATATTTTAATTAGTTAAACCCATCACTCATTAAAAATAAATATTACCGTCACCACCCCAAATAGACTAAAAATACTTGTAGCTCCCCAAATATCTACCAAACCCTCTCCTCTTCAGCCTATAACAGAGTGATGCTAGTCTCAATAGAAGACGAAATTGAAGTTCCTCAAGGGTATTTTAAGGAGCTGATATTTTAGAGTTGTTGGGAAAAAATATGAAAGAAGTTGAGTGTGAGGTAAGGGATTTCATAACCAAATTTACATTATATATATTTACATTATATTTCATAACCATGTCATGTTAATCTTATGTGTAAAATTGATTTTGAATATCTTATGTTTTACTTCCACTTATCTCATATGGATTTATAGTAGATACAGATATTTGATTAATTTGATTAATTCTCAATCCCATTATATGATAATAATAAGGGAGTTTCACTAAAAATTATTTTTAAAGTTAGCCATAAAACTCACTTTTTATTCCAACTCCAGGTTATATAATAAAATATCAAATTAAGTTTTTACTTTAATCCAATGAATATTTAATATCATTTCTATAACCATTTTACTTTCTAAAAAATGGTTTTAAATTATAATTATTGTCATTTTATAAAACAAAACTCACTGGGACATTTATGAAATTAATAAAAAATATTTTTGTCAACTTATAAAAATTGTTTTTTCCAATGTCATGTCACATTGATGTTTTTAATATTCCATTATAAGTTTAAAATTTTATTTTAAAATTGTAAAAACATGGTTTGGGTATCATTTAAATAGTGCTTGGTGCTAGTTGGTTACAAGTCCTGAAGAGCACATATCCATTCACAAAAGGATACCAACAATATTTGAGATCCTATGGTGTGATAGTTATAGTTATTCCTGTTTTCAATTGGGATAACATGCAATGGGTTTTTAACTTTTTCTTTTTCTTGGCTACTGGATTTTCAAACTAAACATTAGAACCTAATCTTGTGAGATGGAACCCTTATATGTTTTGTTTTTGGACATTAGTGAAGGGCTGAGAAGTTTCTTAGGTGTTTTTATGTGTTTTGGGAGTACTAAACCTAGAAAATAATGTGTTACAAGGGGTACACACTGGGCGTATGGTTTTTCTGAAACAGTGTGTCCCATATTATGAAAATGTTCGGCCTTTTGTTGGTGGATAGATGATATCATACAAGAAATGAACAGTTTACAAAACAATGTTCTAAGCCTACATAGTTCATGGAAGGAGGAAGAACAAAAAACTATTCAGTGCACAGTTAGTGCATGGTATCAAAACTAGGTGTTGTCCTGCGCAGGATTCCCTAGGTTTCCAGTAGAGGGTGCACCGTTGGAGAACGATTTTCTGAACTATTTGGCACAAACTATGCATGATGAGCTATTTAAGAAATTATACTAAATAAATTAAAATTAATATAAATTAATAGCATCAACTATATAACACTCACCCACCATAGTATCTCATGACACACCTCCCCTCTAGCAGACCCCATAGCACACATACCCCCCCCCCACCTATCTGGATCTCCTTGTTTTATCAATTTATAATGTGATTTCTTCATGACTGATCTTTAATACCACAACGTATGATCTTGAGTCCCCTTAATCTCATTTTATGGCGATATTCCCTCTCCTCATCCCCTGGTGAGGTGTGGTCGAACCCTAGGTTTTGGGGCTGATTTGGATTTCAATTTTCTTTTGATTTTAGGGTATGTGAAGGGTCTATAAAGACAAATTCATACATATTTTGGCATCCACCACTGATAGAAAAGTGGATTGATTCATTTTGGTTAACCAATAATTATTTAAGTTAATGGTTCCTATTTTTTCTTATTTTTTCTTCTTTTATAATTAAGGGTTTCAAAATTTATGAGTTCACGTTGTTTTTTCCGTAAGTGTGTTGGCCTCACCGTGATGGATTTGGGTCAGGACTCGCCTTCACGAAGATGATGTAATGGAAAAAAATTCCAAAGCCTTCTTTCATCTAGTTTATGGAGTGATAATGACCCCCCCCCCCCCGATTCCCACCTTCAATAGGCCCCGGAGTGGCGACTAAAACAAAGGATATAGAATTACATGTAATATGGAAGGAATTAAACTTTTAATTTAGTAGGATCAGAAGATACGATGGTAAAACCCCAAAAAACTCCAAATGTGAAGGTAAAAGTAAGGCCAAAGCCCATTCCTATATGCATGTTCAAAGCTATACCCATACAAGTATAATAAAAACACTAAACGTAAATTACCAAAAGAAAGAAAACTGTAACGAAAATTATCCTGATGATCGAGCTAGTATGGTCCCACATAGTCATAAAAGTCCTCCTGGAAACCTAAATGAAGTTTTATATAGGTTGTAACAGCCCAAGAATTTATAAAAAAATATTCTTTTTAGTTTTATTAATGTCTTGTGTTGTACGCTACACCAAAAGGAGCTTGCACAACACGCATCCTTGACTTGCCTTGCATTACACGCAATCGCGACCTTCCTCGATAGCGTGTGTAATACGCAATACCGAGTTTCACTAAACAACGATATGCTATTAAAATATTATTTAAACTTGCTGTTATGAATAGTAATAACCACTTTTTGAAATTCTGTAAATCCTATTTTTCAAAATGAACTTCATTTTTGGATTCGGAGTGTCGAATTTAGCCTAAGGTGAAATTTTGGTACTTTTCGGATAACTTTCATATTCTGATGAATAGTGAAAATTACTAAATTATAATTAAAAACAACTTTTTTAATCGAAATAATTAATAATGATAAATCATTAATTTGAGTGGTTTTAAAGTATATTTAGAATATATTTTTACAATTTAATACAATGTTGGTCATTGGATGTAATTTCACATTTAAACTAGACATAAACAAGTGTCAATCTTTTGATAGATATTATTTCTTAAAAACACGCTATTTGTTTTAACAGCGGGATTTAATTATAAAATTAATTAATGCAACTTCTATGAATTTGGTAAAATAGACTTCATTTTTGAATTCAGAATATGAAATATAGCTTAGGATGAAATTTTGGTATTTTTCTGAAAAACTTCAATTTTTGATGAATAGTGAAACTACTAAGTGGTAGGTTAAAAATTTAATTTTGCATAAAACTTAATTTTACCGCTTCTGTGAATGGAATTTCGAAAATCCGAGAGACACGGTTAATATCAAGGACTAAAATGTGGTTCAATGAGATGAAAATAATTTTTGGTGAATAGTAACTTTTTACTTTTTTTTACCGCGGTTAATAGTAAATAGGGTAACTAAGGGTAAATATGATATTACTATTACCCTAACACATGCCCTAATTCTATTGGATAAGTGTAATTCGACCAAAAACAAACTTAGGAATAAAAAATGACCATTTAGGCCCACTTGGATTAGATTAGGACATTTATTATTAATTTATTTAAAGAAGGGTTAAAATAGTTAAAATCGAAGTTTAATAAGTAAATCATTTTTAATATGGGGTTATACATTAGATAAATTCGATTGTAAATATTCATTAGCAAGATAAAAAGATTTCCTACATGAGGGTATTTTATTTGTAATTTTTAGACATCAAATAATATAATTTATTTATGACACAAAGATGATGCAGTAATTATCTTATTAATGAAATATTGACATAATTGATGTTAGAAACACCAAAATAAATGTAATTTGAAACTTTTTATGAATTACACTAATTTTATAGGTTACTATGATATATTAGTGATGCTCTAATAAACTTGGTTTGAACATATAATTCTTTTATGACTTTCACAAAAATCATATATCAAATAGTGTCAAAATTTACACAAAATAGTTTTTAAATAAAATATTATATTATTAATTGTTATTGTATACCTAAAAATCTAAGGTTCGGCCAAATGACTTAGATAAGGATATATATATTAATAATAAACAATTTGGGGTTCTTTTGGCATGTTATAGTAAGTGTATTAACCATATAGTGAAAGAAAACAAAAAGACATGGTAAAAGTTAAATTATTTAACTTAGAGTTAAATCTAATTGATAAGGTTAAAATAATATCCTAAACTTGTCTAAATTCTATTGGTTGATAGGATTTCGACCCATCCCCACTTTAGCTTCGAAATAAGACCCTTTGGAACCATTATAAACCGATTTTGACTTTAATATAAAATAATATTTTGAGATATTCCTAAGGTGCCCCTCTCCTCCCCTATAAAAGGACACCTCCTCCCCCTCCTCCTCACACCAATTTGAGCACTCAAGCTCGGCCAACCCCTGCCAAAATCTCTTCTCCACTTCCCTAGCAACATCCTAGAGGTTCTGGTCTTATTCAAAGACCAATTTTAGTTCCCTAAGAGGAGGTCTCCAAAAGGCACTTCAAAGAAGAGGTAATTACCGTTACCAATTCTTTCATCTTTATTTCTTCTTCCACTTCTTCTTCTTAGGTTGTTTCATTATGAAGTAATAACATCAGTATCACTCATATACTGATATGTTATTATAAGTATGAAACAACCCTATTTCACCATCTATCCATCCTACGGAAAAAGAAATCACCGCGCGTGCGTACGTACGGAATACCGTCTCCACGCCGTGGTGTAATCTATTTTCCACCACCACCTTACATGGATGGGTATAATGGTGTAAAGAATAACTATACATTGTTATTACAACATCATATTGATTCTGATATATTGTATAATCCACTCCAATTCAATTCAATATTTATAGAAATGATATCATCGCTCGTGCGTACGTACGGACTACCGTCTCCACGACGCGATGAGATTCATTTTCCATGTTAACCATTTAAGAATGATAATAATGTATATATAAGAAATAATAATGAAATATATGACATGATAAAGCTACTGGATTTATTTATATATATACATATGTATGTCATCTACTTACTTCCATTTCAAGACAATAAGGAAAGGAAAACAGCGTTCATGCGTACGTACGGACTACCGTCTCCATGAACGGTGTTTTTCATTTTATTTATCTACCTATTATATATATATATATACTGAATATATATGATATATAAATCATATTTTATATTCTGGAAGTAAGTAAATCATGATATAAGTAATAATGATGTCAAGAACAACAAGTCAAAACACCTACGATAAATGAAACGATTTTACCCAAAACGCTTCTTTAACATGGAATTTACAAAAGAACGGGTTATAAAATGTCATAAGTGAACCATATATGATATAATAACAATGAATATGATTCTGTAATAAGTCAATGACATTATTTAAATCATTATACAGGAGGTTCGGACACATACGAAGCAAATTGGACCTAAGGTAAGGGAAATATCACAATCTCATTTTTATCCGAGATTGTTTATTCGTAAGTATTTACTGGGGTGTATTTTATCATCCACATCCATGTTTCATAAATGTGTAATATTATTTCCATCCACATACAATTTTTTAAATCAATTTTTACCCTTCGGGAAGTTTTTAGTAAAAGAAATGAAAGGAATCTTTTGCCGTTTTTCGTACGAGGTACTTTTTGACTTTTCCGACAAAAGTACAAGAAGAATGTTTTTTTTAACTTATACGGCACGAACGTATTTTTACTGTTTTATAAAGCCTTATTTTCATGAAGCTTCCTCTAAAAAAGATTTCAGGACTATTTTCAATAAAATCTCTTTCTTTAAAATTGCATGATGTTTTGTGAAAAGAAATTGATTTTGAAGAAGAAAGGATATTTTCCTCAAGAATTCAATTCAAGTGTATTATAAAAATTATTTTCCATATAAGATAATAAAGGGTTCTGTTTCTATCCATATTTTTACATTGATTTGACTATGTTGTGATGGAATTATGTTTATGAATTCCTTTATCTTATATGAATGGTTTTATGATGTCATGTTGTTTAAGAATCCCATTTTTATTACATGGGTTACGCTATGATGTATGGTTTATGATTATGTGGCACCCATAAGAAAGGATTCATTATAAGATGGGTGGGACCTATATCTCCCTCCAATGCATTGGGTAAAGATTTTATATCTCATGAGATAGACATGGCTGAAATGGTAGGTTATACCGGTTCAGTGAAACAGGACTGAAACGAGGGTTACTCGATTCAGAAAGGGACTTTGTCCACTAAGATAGTCTTGGCAATGAGTCATGACTAACAAGAAATGATTTTCCATGATTATGTGTGCATGCCACAAAGTTTCAAGTTTCATGTTATGATTATGGTGATCTCATTTTCACTTCTATGATTTGTTCCATGTTAAGATATTATGATCTCTTTTGCAGGTTATGATTTTCAAAAAGATATGATATGATTTTTATTTCTTTTGTATACCCTTACTGAGCATTTGAGCTCACCCTTTTATGTTTTCTTTTCCCCAGGATATAAATAAAGGTTTTAGGTAAAAAAAAGGGAAGATCTTTATTGGAGATATTGAAGATCTTTCACCACGATTAGAAGATTACGTTCCGAGTTTCCAAAGACACTAAACTATTACGATCCTTTAGTGTGTGTTTTTGTTATGTACTATGTATTCCGCAAAAGTAATGTAATGTCCATGTACGATAAGATACGGGTCTCTACAGTTGGTATCAGAGGAAAGGTTTAGTCAACCTTTGGAAACTAGGATGCGAAAACGTTAGTGAGATCCCTAGAGATATTTCTAAGGTATGTCTAGGGATGTCTCTAAGGTTAAGTATACCTATAGGTTATAGTCCTAGAATTGCTCTAACGATCTTAGAATTTAACCTAAGATGTTAGATATTGAGGGTACTACCCCTTTATTATGTTGTTTTCCCTAGCATGGTTTTTGCCTCTCACACTATTCTTTTGGGGTTTTAGACGATGGCTGGAACCCGAAGGAACCGTGTTGATCAATGCAATGGACAATGCAATGATTGTCCCCCTGAGCAACCAAACGATATGGGAGCTGGAATGAAAAATCTTGTAGCCATGCTCACACAACTTTCTCAAGCTATGAATCATGCAGGACTTCCAAACGAGCAAAGGAAGGAGCAACATTCTGTTGAATCCTTCATGAGGCAGCGTCCACCTTCTTTCAGTGGGTCTACTGATCCATTAGTTGCTGAACAATGGATTAGTACTACTGAAAAGATATTTTCAGTTCTTCAATGTTCTGAAAATGATAAAGTCATCCTAGCAGTGTATCGTTTGGAAGGAGATGCTGATCAATGGTGGAATCTTATTAAGAATACGAGGCAAAGGGATGAAATTGAGTCTATGGAATGGGACGAGTTCAAGAACTTATTTTTCAATAAGTACTTCCCTCGTATTCTCCGAACAAAGATGGAGAAAGAGTTTCTTGAACTGAAGCAAAGGGATGATGAATCTGTTGGTACCTATGAAGCGAATTTTACAAGACTTGCAAGGTACGCTTCTGGTATTATCATCCAACCTGAAAGTAAAGTTGATCGATTTTTCAGTGGCTTAAAACCAAGTCTTCGAAAGGCATTAGCTATAAGAGACTTCAGTAGCTATGAAGAAATTGTGCGTTGTGCTATCAAGGTAGAAATGGAAGTTGGTGTTACATATCCATCTCATGGTTTTGACAAGAAACGAAAGATGGAGTTCAAGGAGAAATCTCAGAATAATGGTGAAAAGAAGATGAATGTTTCCTTATGCACAAAGTGTGGAAAGAAGCATGGTGGAGATTGTCTAAAAGGGACTAGAAAATGTTTTAAGTGTGTAAAAGAAGGTCATCGAGCAGCTGAGTGTCGAAGTAATGGAAAAAGGGTTTCTAATGATAAAGCAAACACTGCAGAGAACGCACCGCCAACACTTCAATGCTTCAAGTGCAAGGAAATGGGGCATTATGCTAATAATTGCCCTAATCCAAGGGTTAGTGATGATCAACATGAGCAACCACTGAAGGCAAAGGACAAAGGGAAATCACATGCGATCACTATTGGCAATGTTGAATATGACAACGATGTGGTGGAATGATTAAGTGTTTATGTAATGGGATTCCAAAATAATGTTGTATCATTGAGTATTGCAATATTTATTGATGTGGTATTCAAAGTGATTGAGATATTTTTTGGAAATAAGATGATATGCGCATAATGAAGACGAGAAAATGAAATGTTTAATAGTATTCATGAGCTCATGATTGATATAAGGACTAAGTGATATCATGGTTTGAGTATATAGAATTTTGAGGATTTTGGTATGTGGAAAGTGTTAACATTTAACTGCACTCATGTTTTCACTAAGGTATTCAAGAGAATACCCGATTAAGGACTTTGAATGTTTGGAATGTGACCAACAAGACATATCTTATGATATGTGGGGATCAACGACAGTATTAAATCTCTGGTAATCGTTGTCACTATATTATGAGAGTGGACTGCAGTATTATGTATAAGCCTAAAGATTAGACTGGATTATGTTGGACATAAGTTAGTATTGTTTAAGGATAGAAGATTTTCGATATTATTGATGGGATGTTATAGTAACGTAGTTTTAGAAAAAGGACAACCTGCAGGACGGGCGACAGCCCATCGCTTCGGACAAGGCTGTAGGAATCGAACCCACAACCGAAGTGCGACTGGCCTTTATCGCCTACCACTGACCTACAGGAAGTCCTTGTTTAGTAGAAACTAGTTTTATTATATTAAGCAGTATGATATATGAAGTATAAGTCCATTTTAGGAACCATATGTGATTAATCTCACTATAGATCGACTTATGTATATAATTTTTGCTAACCCTTTTGTTTGAGACAGATGGAATGACCCGTCATTCTATCACATGATCTGCTAACACATCACAAATAACAAATTCAACTTCATTTATTTAAGAGATGAAGTGGAAATTGTTCAAGGCACGAACAACAGTGAGATTGTACCAAAATAAAGTAAGTATTTATTAAAATTCAAATTTTCAACTTTAGGGGAAATGATCTTGAAAACCAAAAATGTTGTCCTAGTGATCTTATACCTGATGAATCAGATGGTACCTTATATCATCACAAATCTATGGATTTGTGATTACTGGCTTTTCCATAGCCATGTTCTCTACCACTCTCCATCAGAACATGATGGTTAGATTTCTCTTCCATATCCATATTTTCACCTATGTGGAAACCCAGTGATTAGTTTATTTGGGTAACCGTTACGTTTCATACTTTTGTTTTTAAATATTGGTTTTGATATTCCTTTTTACGATGTGGGTTTCTTTTAAAGAATCTTTCGAATAGTAAACCATTTATAACCCTGACGAATTTCGAGGGCGAAATTCATTTTAAGGGGGGTAGAATGTAACCGCCCAAGATTTTATAAAAAAATATTATTTTTAGTTTTATTAATGTCTTGTGTTGTACGCTACACCAAAAGGATCTTGCACAACACGCATCCTTGACTTGCCTTGCATTACACGCAATCGCGACCTTCCTCGATAGCGTGTGTAATACGCAATACCGAGTTTCACTAAACAGCGATATGCTATTAAAATATTATTTAAACTAGCCGTTATGAATAGTAATAACCACTTTTTGAAATTCTGTAAATCTTATTTTTCAAAATGAACTTCATTTTTGGATTCGGAGTGTCGAATTTAGCCTAAGGTGAAATTTTGGTACTTTTCGGATAACTTTCATATTCTGATGAATAGTGAAAATTACTAAATTATAATTAAAAACAACTTTTTTAATCGAAATAATTAATAATGATAAATCATTAATTTGAGTGGTTTTAAAGTATATTTAGAATATATTTTTACAATTTAATACAATGTTGGTCATTGGATGTAATTTCACATTTAAACTAGACATAAACAAGTGTCAATCTTTTGATAGATATTATTTCTTAAAAACACGCTATTTGTTTTAACAGCGGGATTTAATTATAAAATTAATTAATGCAACTTCTATGAATTTGGTAAAATAGACTTCATTTTTGAATTCAGAATATGAAATATAGCTTAGGATGAAATTTTGGTATTTTTCTGAAAAACTTCAATTTTTGATGAATAGTGAAACTACTAAGTGGTAGGTTAAAAATTGAATTTTGTATAAAACTTAATTTTACCGCTTCTGTGAATGGAATTTCGAAAATCCGAGAGACACGGTTAATATCAAGGACTAAAATGTGGTTCAATGAGATGAAAATAATTTTTGGTGAATAGTAACTTTTACTTTTTTTTACCGTGGTTAATAGTAAATAGGGTAACTAAGGGTAAATATGATATTACTATTACCCTAACACATGTCCTAATTCTATTGGATAAGTGTAATTCGACCAAAAACAAACTTAGGAATAAAAAATGACCATTTAGGCCCACTTGGATTAGATTAGGACATTTATTATTAATTTATTTAAAGAAGGGTTAAAATAGTTAAAATCGAAGTTTAATAAGTAAATCATTTTTGATATGAGGTTATACATTAGATAAATTCGATTGTAAATATTCATTAGAAAGCTAAAAAGTTTCCTACATGATGGTATTTTATTTGTAATTTTTAGACATCAAATAATTTAATTTATTTATGACACAAAGATGATGCAGTAATTATCTTATTAATGAAATATTGACATAATTGATGTTATAAACACCAAAATAAATGTAATTTGAAACTTTTTATGAATTACACTAATTTTATAGGTTACTATGATATATTAGTGATGCTCTAATAAACTTGGTTTGAACATATAATTCTTTTACGACTTTCACAAAAATCATATATCAAATAGTGTCAAAATTTACACAAAATAGTTTTTAAATAAAATATTATATTATTAATTGTTATTGTATTCCTAAAAATCTAAGGTTCGGCCAAATGACTTAGATAAGGATATATATATTCATAATAAACAATTTGGGGTTCTTTTGGCATGTTATAGTAAGTGTATTAACCATATAGTGAAAGAAAACAAAAAGACATGGTAAAAGTTAAATTATTTAACTTAGAGTTAAATCTAATTGATAAGGTTATAATAATATCCTAAACTTGTCTAAATTCTATTGGTTGATAGGATTTCGACCCATCCCCACTTTAGCTTCGAAATAAGACCCTTTGGAACCATTATAAACCGATTTTGACTTTAATATAAAATAATATTTTGAGATATTCCTAAGGTGCCCCTCTCCTCCCCTATAAAAGGACACCTCCTCCCCCTCCTCCTCACACCAATTTGAGCACTAAAGCTCGGCCAACCCCTGCCAAAATCTCTTCTCCACTTCCCTAGAAACATCCTAGAGGTTCTGGTCTTACTCAAAGACCAATTTTAGTTCCCTAAGAGGAGGTCTCCAAAAGGCACTTCAAAGAAGAGGTAATTACCGTTACCAATTCTTTCATCTTTATTTCTTCTTCCACTTCTTCTTCTTAGGTTGTTTCATTATGAAGTAATAACATCAGTATCACTCATATACTGATATGTTATTATAAGTATGAAACAACCCTATTTCACCATCTATCCATCCTACGGAAAAAGAAATCACCGCGCGTGCGTACGTACGGAATACCGTCTCCACGCCGTGGTGTAATCTATTTTCCACCACCACCTTACATGGATGGGTATAATGGTGTAAAGAATAACTATACATAGTTATTACAACATCATATTGATTCTGATATATTGTATAATCCACTCCAATTCAATTCAATATTTATAGAAATGATATCATCGCTCGTGCGTACGTACGGACTACCGTCTCCACGACGCGATGAGATTCATTCTCCATGTTAACCATTTAAGAATGATAATAATGTATATATAAGAAATAATAATGAAATATATGACATGATAACGCTACTGGATTTATTTATATATATACATATGTATGTCATCTACTTACTTCCATTTCAAGACAATAAGGAAAGGAAAACAGCGTTCATGCGTACGTACGGACTACCGTCTCCATGAACGGTGTTTTTCATTTTATTTATCTACCTATTATATATATATATATACTGAATATATATGATATATAAATCATATTTTATATTCTGGAAGTAAGTAAATCATGATATAAGTAATAATGATGTCAAGAACAACAAGTCAAAACACCTACGATAAATGAAACGATTTTACCCAAAACGCTTCTTTAACATGGAATTTACAAAAGAACGGGTAATAAAATGTCATAAGTGGACCATATATGATATCATAACAATGAATATGATTCTGTAATAAGTCAATGACATTATTTAAATCATTATACAGGAGGTTCGGACACATACGAAGCAAATTGGACCTAAGGTAAGGGAAATATCACAATCTCATTTTTATCTGAGATTGTTTATTCGTAAGTATTTACTGGGGTGTATTTTATCATCCACATCCATGTTTCATAAATGTGTAATATTATTTCCATCCACATACAATTTTTTAAATCAATTTTTACCCTTCGGGATGTTTTTAGTAAAAGAAATGAAAGGAATATTTTGTCGTTTTTCGTACGAGGTACTTTTTGACTTTTCCGACAAAAGTACAAGAAGAATGTTTTTTTTAACTTATACGGCACGAACGTATTTTTACTGTTTTATAAAGCCTTATTTTCATGAAGCTTCCTCTAAAAAATATTTCATGACTATTTTCAATAAAATCTCTTTCTTTAAAATTGCATGATGTTTTGTGAAAAGAAATTGATTTTGAAGAAGAAAGGATATTTTCCTCAAGAATTCAATTCAAGTGTATTATCAAAATTATTTTACATATAAGATAATAAAGGGTTCTGTTTCTATCCATATTTTTACATTGATTTGACTATGTTGTGATGGAATTATGTTTATGAATTCCTTTATCTTATATGAATGGTTTTATGATGTCATGTTGTTTAAGAATCCCATTTTTATTACATGGGTTACGCTATGATGTATGGTTTATGATTATGTGGCACACATAAGAAAGGATTCATTATAAGATGGGTGGGACCTATATCTCCCTCCAATTCATTGGGTAAAGATTTTATATCTCATGAGATAGACATGGCTGAAATGGTAGGTTATACCGGTTCAGTGAAACAGGACTGAAACGAGGGTTACTCGATTCAGAAAGGGACTTTGTCCACTAAGATAGTCTTGGCAATGAGTCATGACTAACAAGAAATGATTTTCCATGATTATGTGTGCATGCCACAAAGTTTCAAGTTTCATGTTATGATTATGGTGATCTTATTTTCACTTCTATGATTTGTTCCATGTTAAGATATTATGATCTCTTTTGCAGGTTATGATTTTCAAAAAGATATGATATGATTTTTATTTCTTTTGTATACCCTTACTGAGCATTTGAGCTCACCCTTTTATGTTTTCTTTTCCCCAGGATATAAATAAAGGTTTTAGGTAAAAAAAAGGGAAGATCTTTATGGGAGATATTGAAGATCTTTCACCACGATTAGAAGATTACGTTCCGAGTTTCCAAAGACACTAAACTATTACGATCCTTTAGTGTGTGTTTTTGTTATGTACTAAGTATTCCGCAAAAGTAATGTAATGTCCATGTACGATAAGATACGGGTCTCTAGAGTTGGTATCAGAGGAAAGGTTTAGTCAACCTTTGGAAACTAGGATGCGAAAACGTTAGTGAGATCCCTAGAGATATTTCTAAGGTATGTCTAGGGATGTCTCTAAGGTTAAGTATACGTATAGGTTATAGTCCTAGAATTGCTCTAACGATCTTAGAATTTAACCTAAGATGTTAGATATTGAGGGTACTACCCCTTTATTATGTTGTTTTCCCTAGCATGGTTTTTGCCTCTCACACTATTCTTTTGGGGTTTTAGACGATGGCTGGAACCCGAAGGAACCGTGTTGATCAATGCAATGGACAATGCAATGATTGTCCCCCTGAGCAACCAAACGATATGGGAGCTGGAATGCAAAATCTTGTAGCCATGCTCACACAACTTTCTCAAGCTATGAATCATGCAGGACTTCCAAACGAGCAAAGGAAGGAGCAACATTCTGTTGAATCCTTCATGAGGCAGCGTCCACCTTCTTTCAGTGGGTCTACTGATCCATTAGTTGCTGAACAATGGATTAGTACTACTGAAAAGATATTTTCAGTTCTTCAATGTTCTGAACATGATAAAGTCATCCTTGCAGTTTATCGTTTGGAAGGAGATGCTGATCAATGGTGGAATCTTATTAAGAATACGAGGCAAAGGGATGAAATTGAGTCTATGGAATGGGACGAGTTCAATAACTTATTTTTCAATAAGTACTTCCCTCGTATTCTCCGAACAAAGATGGAGAAAGAGTTTCTTGAACTGAAGCAAAGGGATGATGAATCTGTTGGTACCTATGAAGCGAATTTTACAAGACTTGCAAGGTACGCTTCTGGTATTATCATCCAACCTGAAAGTAAAGTTGATCGATTTTTCAGTGGCTTAAAACCAAGTCTTCGAAAGGCATTAGATATAAGAGACTTCAGTAGCTATGAAGAAATTGTGCGTTGTGCTATCAAGGTAGAAATGGAAGTTGGTGTTACATATCCATCTCATGGTTTTGACAAGAAACGAAAGATGGAGTTCAAGGAGAAATCTCAGAATAATGGTGAAAAGAAGATGAATGTTTCCTTATGCACAAAGTGTGGAAAGAAGCATGGTGGAGATTGTCTAAAAGGGACTAGAAAATGTTTTAAGTGTGGAAAAGAAGGTCATCGAGCAGCTGAGTGTCGAAGTAATGGAAAAAGGGTTTCTAATGATAAAGCAAACACTGCAGAGAACGCACCGCCAACACTTCAATGCTTCAAGTGCAAGGAAATGGGGCATTATGCTAATAATTGCCCTAATCCAAGGGTTAGTGATGATCAACATGAGCAACCACTGAAGGCAAAGGACAAAGGGAAATCACATGCGATCACTATTGGCAATGTTGAATATGACAACGATGTGGTGGAATGATTAAGTGTTTATGTAATGGGATTCCAAAATAATGTTGTATCATTGAGTATTGCAATATTTATTGATGTGGTATTCAAAGTGATTGAGATATTTTTTGGAAATAAGATGATATGCGCATAATGAAGACGAGAAAATGAAATGTTTAATAGTATTCATGAGCTCATGATTGATATAAGGACTAAGTGATATCATGGTTTGAGTATATAGAATTTTGAGGATTTTGGTATGTGGAAAGTGTTAACTTTTAACTGCACTCATGTTTTCACTAAGGTATTCAAGAGAATACCCGATTAAGGACTTTGAATGTTTGGAATGTGACCAACAAGACATATCTTATGATATGTGGGGATCAACGACAGTATTAAATCTCTGGTAATCGTTGTCACTATATTATGAGAGTGGACTGCAGTATTATGTATAAGCCTAAAGATTAGACTGGATTATGTTGGACATAAGTTAGTATTGTTTAAGGATAGAAGATTTTCGATATTATTGATGGGATGTTATAGTAACGTAGTTTTAGAAAAAGGACAACCTGCAGGACGGGCGACAGCCCATCGCTTCGGGACAAGGCTGTAGGAATCGAACCCACAACCGAAGTGCGACTGGCCTTTATCGCCTACCACTGACCTACAGGAAGTCCCTGTTTAGTAGAAACTAGTTTTATTATATTAAGCAGTATGATATATGAAGTATAAGTCCATTTTAGGAACCATATGTGATTAATCTCACTATAGATCGACTTATGTATATAATTTTTGCTAACCCTTTTGTTTGAGACAGATGGAATGACCCGTCATTCTATCACATGATCTGCTAACACTTCACGAATAACAAATTCAACTTCATTTATTTAAGAGATGAAGTGGAAATTGTTCAAGGCACGAACAACAGTGAGATTGTACCAAAATAAAGTAAGTATTTATTAAAATTCAAATTTTCAACTTTAGGGGAAATGATCTTGAAAACCAAAAATGTTGTCCTAGTGATCTTATACCTGATGAATCAGATGGTACCTTATATCATCACAAATCTATGGATTTCTGATTACTGGCTTTTCCATAGCCATGTTCTCTACCACTCTCCATCAGAACATGATGGTTAGATTTCTCTTCCATATCCATATTTTCACCTATGTGGAAACCCAGTGATTAGTTTATTTGGGTAACCGTTACGTTTCATACTTTTGTTTTTAAATATTGGTTTTGATATTCCTTTTTACGATGTGGGTTTCTTTTAAAGAAACTTTCGAATAGTAAACCATTTATAACCATGACGAATTTCGAGGGCGAAATTCATTTTAAGGGGGGTAGAATGTAACAGCCCAAGATTTTATAAAAAAATATTCTTTTTAGTTTTATTAATGTCTTGTGTTGTACGCTACACCAAAAGGAGCTTGCACAACACGCATCCTTGACTTGCCTTGCATTACACGCAATCGCGACCTTCCTCGATAGCGTGTGTAATACGCAATACCGAGTTTCACTAAACAACGATATGCTATTAAAATATTATTTAAACTAGCCGTTATGAATAGTAATAACCACTTTTTGAAATTCTGTAAATCTTATTTTTCAAAATGAACTTCATTTTGGATTCGGAGTGTCGAATTTAGCCTAAGGGTGAAATTTTGGTACTTTTCGGATAACTTTCATATTCTGATGAATAGTGAAAATTACTAAATTATAATTAAAAACAACTTTTTTAATCGAAATAATTAATAATGATTAATCATTAATTTGAGTGGTTTAAAGTATATTTAGAATATATTTTTACAATTTAATACAATGTTGGTCATTGGATGTAATTTCACATTTAAACTAGACATAAACAAGTGTCAATCTTTTGATAGATATTATTTCATAAAAACACGCTATTTGTTTTAACAGCGGGATTTAATTATAAAATTAATTAATGCAACTTCTATGAATTTGGTAAAATAGACTTCATTTTTGAATTCAGAATATGAAATATAGCTTAGGATGAAATTTTGGTATTTTTCTGAAAAACTTCAATTTTTGATGAATAGTGAAACTACTAAGTGGTAGGTTAAAAATTGAATTTTGCATAAAACTTAATTTTACCGCTTCTGTGAATGAAATTTCGAAAATCCGAGAGACACGGTTAATATCAAGGACTAAAATGTGGTTCAATGAGATGAAAATAATTTTTGGTGAATAGTAACTTTTTACTTTTTTTTACCGTGGTTAATAGTAAATAGGGTAACTAAGGGTAAATATGATATTACTATTACCCTAACACATGTCCTAATTCTATTGGATAAGTGTAATTCGACCAAAAACAAACTTAGGAATAAAAAATGACCATTTAGGCCCACTTGGATTAGATTAGGACATTTATTATTAATTTATTTAAAGAAGGGTTAAAATAGTTAAAATCGAAGTTTAATAAGTAAATCATTTTTAATATGGGGTTATACATTAGATAAATTCGATTATAAATATTAATTAGAAAGCTAAAAAGATTTCCTACATGATGGTATTTTATTTGTAATTTTAGACATCAAATAATTTAATTTATTTATGACACAAAGATGATGCAGTAATTATCTTATTAATGAAATATTGACATAATTGATGTTATAAACACCAAAATAAATGTAATTTGAAACTTTTTATGAATTCCACTAATTTTATAGGTTACTATGATATATTAGTGATGCTCTAATAAACTTGGTTTGAACATATAATTCTTTTATGACTTTCACAAAAATCATATATCAAATAGTGTCAAAATTTACACAAAATAGTTTTTAAATCAAATATTATATTATTAATTGTTATTGTATTCCTAAAAATCTAAGGTTCGGCCAAATGACTTAGATAAGGATATATATATTAATAATAAATAATTTGGGGTTCTTTTGGCATGTTATAGTAAGTGTATTAACCATATAGTGAAAGAAAACAAAAAGACATGGTAAAAGTTAAATTATTTAACTTAGAGTTAAATCTAATTGATAAGGTTAAAATAATATCCTAAACTTGTCTAAATTCTATTGGTTGATAGGATTTCGACCCATCCCCACTTTAGCTTCGAAATAAGACCCTTTGGAACCATTATAAACCGATTTTGACTTTAATATAAAATAATATTTTGAGATATTCCTAAGGTGCCCCTCTCCTCCCCTATAAAAGGACACCTCCTCCCCCTCCTCCTCACACCAATTTGAGCACTCAAGCTCGGCCAACCCCTGCCAAAATCTCTTCTCCACTTCCCTAGCAACATCCTAGAGGTTCTGGTCTTACTCAAAGACCAATTTTAGTTCCCTAAGAGGAGGTCTCCAAAAGGCACTTCAAAGAAGAGGTAATTACCGTTACCAATTCTTTCATCTTTATTTCTTCTTCCAATTCTTCTTCTTAGGTTGTTTCATTATGAAGTAATAACATCAGTATCACTCATATACTGATATGTTATTATAAGTATCAAAAAACCCTATTTCACCATCTATCCATCCTACGGAAAAAGAAATCACCGCGCGTGCGTACGTACGGAATACCGTCTCCACGCCGTGGTGTAATCTATTTTCCACCACCACCTTACATGGATGGGTATAATGGTGTAAAGAATAACTATACATAGTTATTACAACATCATATTGATTCTGATATATTGTATAATCCACTCCAATTCAATTCAATATTTATAGAAATGATATCATCGCTCGTGCGTACGTACGGACTACCGTCTCCACGACGCGATGAGATTCATTCTCCATGTTAACCATTTAAGAATGATTATAATGTATATATAAGAAATAATAATGAAATATATTACATGATAAAGCTACTGGATTTATTTATATATATACATATGTATGTCATCTACTTACTTCCATTTCAAGACAATAAGGAAAGGAAAACAGCGTTCATGCGTACGTACGGACTACCGTCTCCATGAACGGTGTTTTTCATTTTATTTATCTACCTATTATATATATATATATACTGAATATATATGATATATAAATCATATTTTATATTCTGGAAGTAAGTAAATCATGATATAAGTAATAATTATGTCAAGAACAACAAGTCAAAACACCTACGATAAATGAAACGATTTTACCCAAAACGCTTCTTTAACATGGAATTTACAAAAGAACGGGTAATAAAATGTCATAAGTGAACCATATATGATATCATAACAATGAATATGATTCTGTAATAAGTCAATGACATTATTTAAATCATTATACAGGAGGTTCGGACACATACGAAGCAAATTGGACCTAAGGTAAGGGAAATATCACAATCTCATTTTTATCCGAGATTGTTTATTCGTAAGTATTTACTGGGGTGTATTTTATCATCCACATCCATGTTTCATAAATGTGTAATATTATTTCCATCCACCTACAATTTTTTAAATCAATTTTTACCCTTCGGGAAGTTTTTAGTAAAAGAAATGAAAGGAATCTTTTGCCGTTTTTCGTACGAGGTACTTTTTGACTTTTCCGACAAAAGTACAAGAAGAATGTTTTTTTTAACTTATACGGCACGAACGTATTTTTACTGTTTTATAAAGCCTTATTTTCATGAAGCTTCCTCTAAAAAATATTTCATGACTATTTTCAATAAAATCTCTTTCTTTTAAAATTGCATGATGTTTTTTGAAAAGAAATTGATTTTGAAGAAGAAAGGATATTTTCCTCAAGAATTCAATTCAAGTGTATTATCAAAATTATTTTCCATATAAGATAATAAATGGTTCTGTTTCTATCCATATTTTTACATTGATTTGACTATGTTGTGATGGAATTATGTTTATGAATTCCTTTATCTTATATGAATGGTTTTATGATGTCATGTTGTTTAAGAATCCCATTTTTATTACATGGGTTACGCTATGATGTATGGTTTATGATTATGTGGCACACATAAGAAAGGATTCATTATAAGATGGGTGGGACCTATATATCCCTCCAATGCATTGGGTAAAGATTTTATATCTCATGAGATAGACATGGCTGAAATGGTAGGTTATACCGGTTCAGTGAAACAGGACTGAAACGAGGGTTACTCGATTCAGAAAGGGACTTTGTCCACTAAGATAGTCTTGGCAATGAGTAATGACTAACAAGAAATGATTTTCCATGATTATGTGTGCATGACACAAAGTTTCAAGTTTCATGTTATGATTATGGTGATCTCATTTTCACTTCTATGATTTGTTCCATGTTAAGATATTATGATCTCTTTTGCAGGTTATGATTTTCAAAAAGATATGATATGATTTTTATTTCTTTTGTATACCCTTACTGAGCATTTGAGCTCACCCTTTTATGTTTTCTTTTCCCCAGGATATAAATAAAGGTTTTAGGTAAAAAAAAAGGGAAGATCTTTATGGGAGATATTGAAGATCTTTCACCACGATTAGAAGATTACGTTCCGAGTTTCCAAAGACACTAAACTATTACGATCCTTTAGTGTGTGTTTTTGTTATGTACTAAGTATTCCGCAAAAGTAATGTAATGTCCATGTACGATAAGATACGGGTCTCTACATAGGTAGGGTGAGTATACATGTATACTTAGTAGGGAAAAACAAAATCTATCATGCACATGTGGGGAGACATTCTAATGCCCCCTAAAAAAAGGAGATAACCAAAGCACTTAGAAAGGAAACTATCCACCCAATCTCATTAAGGCACACTCCCCAAATAATGCCAGTCAAGTAAAATAATAGTAATATCACATCGATGTTTGGGTACCCCACACCACTTTCCAAATGGTTATTGAAGACATCCTACACGTCATACCTCCCCCACCATTCTCACCATTGTCCCACTGCCATACCATGCCCGCACACACCTAGGCTACAACAACCACACATCCCTATCCGTAGACACCTAGGCCACCAAAGACATCCATTCCCGCAGACTCCTAGTACACTTAAACCATACATCCCGCTCCAAGACACCTATGGCACCATAAACATACGTAACCATGCCAGCAGACTCATGTCCAGAATAACCAATGCCACACCTGAAGACACCTGGTCCCTATCCAGAAGACACATGGGAAACAAACCCGCCCGCTCACACTTGGTCCAACCACCACGACCACTTGGAGAAAAGAATAGTGTACTATAATAGACATCAAGCCATTACATCCTTCACAAAGATTCTTGGGCTACTCGAGAGAGGGGTCATAAATGAGCTAATAACCGGCCACCCAATAGGATGTCGGTAAAAAAACACCCTCCACCATAGAATGGGGGTGTTCGGAACAAAGCACACAACATGGGTATGGTGCGAATAAGAAACACAAAAAATAAATTTATCAACATTGGTAGGAAAGAACTCATCTGAACCTAAAGGTTCTGAAACTAGCCCATACACAAACACCCTCATTACAATTCATTCAAACAAAAGAACAACAACCACAAGCAAAGCACAATTCATTCCTAGAAAACAATTCTCAATTGAACCCATTATTTTTATAAATTTATAATGATCCCATTTAAATAATTATTCACTGTTGGGAATCTAATAGGCATAGCCACAAGCCAGTGAAGGAAAATAGCCAAGAAATAAATTAATCATTAACCCCCGATTCTCTTTTAAAGTTACAAAAACAAAAGGGATCCGTGATATCCCTCAAAGTACTGGAAATAAACCAATCCCCAACATACGCCCCTAAATCCACTAACCATCAATTTTACAATTGGTGATCTAATCCTCGTCCATGTCACCTTACATGCATCGAGAAGAATAACAATACATATCTACAGAACAGACAAAGGGAGTTTTCTGATTTTGATGGCACCATTCAATAAGTTCCATCTTTCTGTATGGTTAACCGAGGTGATAAAACAAGGATTCATGTTCATTGGGAATCTATTTAATCAACCTAGTTTACACAATTAACGAATTTCCATGTTACAACCCTTCAATCACCGTATTATCTAGAAAACAGAGGTTATTTAGTGCACAAGTAAGGACCACCATCATCCATAATTTTTGGTGGACATAAGTGCATATAACTCACAACATATAAGAAAATATAAAAGAGTACAACAAAATCACCAAACACACCCCTTCATTCTTTGAAACCGATTTATTATCTTCTTTATGGATTGGTTTCACCCATACGTGAGAGGACATTATCGTACCCACCCCGCATGTTACACACTATAGAGAGATGAAAGAGAACCATACCTAGTTGATCAAGGATCAACATTTCCTCCTCGTACCAAAAACATCGGTTGGGTCAATAGCAGGAAAAACTACACAAAGTTTGAGTGGGAAGGGTTTGAGCACGGGTGTATGAATCCTCTACTCAGGATGGAGTTCAAGTGAATCCCGAGGGAACCTACGAGACCGTAGAAAAAGATATTAGTGATAAAGGCCTGATTGATAAGTTACGAGATATGTCATTTCAAAATTCTTTAAAAATGGGTTGTGTCTTGACCACGCAGGTGAGAGGTTTCACATTTTATAAATTATTACGATTTAATAATTCTCCTTGGATATGGTGGGGATAATGGTTGTGAGTTAATATAATTCATTCAAATCCGAAAAACAAATAATAGGGGTGAGCTCGGAAAACATAGGAGGCTGGAAAACATGACAAGGGGGTGAAAATAATTAAAAAAACCACACATTTTGGTAATTCAAGGGTCTCCCCACTCTTTTTTGACTAATAACATTATTTATGGGCCAAAAATTGTCTTTAACCCACTTTAAAAGGTAAAGAAGACTAAAATGTGGCATTATGGGAAATCTGGGGAAGGAAACCCTTCCACCCCCCTGTGGCATTGATCAGGTGACCCACTAATTGGTGACACTGATCAGTGACACACTAATCGGGACACACCAATCGATAACACACCGATCGGGGACATAACAATCGGGACTCATCGATCGGTGACACACCGATCGGGATCCACCGATCAGAGACACATCGATTGGGGACCCACTGATCGATAACACACCAATAGGGACATGCCAATAGGGACACACCAGTCGAGACACAATGATCGAGGACACACCGATTGGGACACACCGATCGGGGATGCCTGAATCCAGACACACCAATCGGTGTCACTGATAGGTGACAACATGGTGACACCCTACCATAATGACTGATGCCCTCCTTATTCACCCATGGAATCTAAGCCACCCCAAGCACCCTATTTTGACAATGTAATGGACCATGAGGGTCTGGGACATTAAATCAGATACTTCTCAAACTATTATCATCCTTGAGAATCAAGAGTAAACTCGAAGAAACGAGAGGGGTCTAAACAACCAACTCATAAGATACCTTTAAGGGAGAAAACCTCCCTATAGTTGTTTGAAAGTCAAAAAAACCTAGATATCTAGGAAAACCACTCCCTCATTTATCTCCTGATCAACTATATATACACTACCCCTCCTCTCCCCATGTAACTACATAAACATAAAAAGCTCACAGCATCGAGGCAGATGGATGAAGGTGTCCCTTCCTCTATGTCATGATACAATCCTCTTTGGTTGGTGCTGACTCGCCCACACGGGGTTGATCACATCCACCATAATGTGTATCGATTTGGGATCATGTGCTCTCCTTCCCATATCCATGACTCTTAACACACATTAAGAAAACAAGGGAAACAACATATTTCATAGTTAACAAGGTCAATCACAACATCACAATCAAGAAAAAAATAGAAGAAAACTAAAAAAAACTTTGGGTACAGGGCACACATTTGTACCTCCCATTCCTAGGTAATCTACTCAAGGCCACCATGACTCCCTAACATACAGACCAAGGGAATGGTTCAACAAAAAATAACATTCTCTTTTCAGTCCTCGATCCTCACTGGTCACTCCACGGTCATAGCATCGTCCCCTATATCGAAATCTCCCCATTCAATGACATGGGAGTCATTGTGTAGATATCAAAAAAGATGGGAGAAAAGGAAAACATCATGGATCACTTCCAATGGAGGTGGAAGCACTAGATCATATGCCACCTCAACGAATCTTCCCACCACTATTATGGGCCTAATAAACCATAGAGGGTGATTTCTCCCCTTTCTGAACCTTCCATGCCCACGTCAAGGGGAAACCTTCAAGAACACATGGTCTCCAACCTCGAACTATATGGGTCATCTCCTATGACTGGCATATGAGTTATGCTAGTCTTGGGATACCTTCATCCTGTAATTCCCAAGATGAGCCTCCTCCATTGTTCACTACACTACCTCTGGGCCAAAAACACCATCCTCCCCAACCTCAGTCAAACACAAGGGCGAATGACACGACCTCTTGTACAAGGAATAAAATGATTCCATGCCAATAGTAGAGAGATAAATATTAATTTTTTAAACTATAATATAGAATAATGTCACTCCCATGACCCCCCAAAGTATAAAAAACATTCTCATAGCATATATTCCAATGTGTGGATGGTCCACTCTATTTTCCAATCTGTCTGCTGGTTGAAAGAAGTGCTAAGGCATAACTAGGTTCCAAAATCATGTTGCAACCCCCTCCAAACTCATGAGGTAAACTGTGCATCCTGATCTAAGACTATGGACCTATAAAATAAATGAAACTACAATATGTCATCCACGTATCTCCATGATAAGGCATCCACCGCACACATCTCCTTGATCTCTTGGAAGTGATCTGATTTCGTCACCTGATGTACAACTACCCAGATAGCATCGCAACCTCCATGACCCTAGGTAGTACTTTGAACAAATAAATTGATATTTCATCCCAAATCCACTAAAGGACATCCAAATAAAGAAAAAGACCTCTTGGGATGTGGTGTTTATCCTTCAGCTCCTAAAACACTAGGCACCTTGCCTCAAACTCTACTACTTCCCATTTCGCTCTGGTCCACCAAAACTGTTCCTTCAGTCCTCGGTACATCTTGGAATCTCCTGGGGGTAACCATAGGGGTGAGTTATAGAACTCATAGAGAAATATCTCATGCATCGTTACTAGGACAAACAACATCCCACATAAGATAATTCAATTTCGACCATCCTCTGGCCACCCTTCAAGAGCATTGCCTTGGCCAACCCAATTTCACATCACTTCACTCTCTAAGTCTCCCCACTGAGACTCATGAACCTTCTGAACCCCAGAGGAATGCACTGTCATCTGAAAACAAGACAACTTCTACCACCATCCACCTTTTCATCCAGGTATAAGGCATCCAACTCCTCCATTTCCTTCTAAGCTTCCACAGATTCTTGAACAACATACCTCTACAACTCCCAACTCAAATAATTGGCCAAAAAGTTCCTCAAAACATCATTTTAATTGATCTAAAAGGCATTGTCTTGAAAATAATCCACCCACCTTTGTTGTGGTAAGTTCAAGCGCTGTTGGGTAATGATATACCTCAAACTCTTGTCATCTACGAAGAACACAATGTGCTCCCCAATGAGGTAAGGTCTCCACCACTTCCACGCGAACACTACTACTTCATGAGCTATGTCATGGGTGGCATAGTTACGGTTATAAGGGAATAACATCAAAGACCCATAAGAGATAACTACCCACTGTTGCATTAGTACACACCCTAGACCTTGGCGTGGTGAGCCATAAAATACCTCAAACGTCACCACTTATTCTAGATATTTCATCTCAGGGGAACTAACCAACTTCACCTTCAGATAACTGATGGATTCCTGACACTGCTCACTCCACACAAAATACTGGTCTTTCGTGGTCAAGGATTTCAAAGGTGTGGAAACTCAAGAGAATTTTGGCACAAATTTCGGGTAGTAACCTGCTAGAACTAGGAAACTACGATCCAATTCCCCGTTCTTCATTTCTACCCTAGAAAAAACTATTTATACCTTCAACATGTCCACTTATATTCAAATCTTAGACGTCCGCTATTCAACGATGTGAACCCATCGTGTCCAGAACATGCACTTGGATAACTTCCCATAGAGCGGGTGTTGTCGGAGGACCTCTAAAATCTTCCTCAGAATCTCAGAATGATCCTCCTCTGTTATTGAGTAGATCAAGATTTCATCAATAAACATGACTTCAAAGAGATCCATATATTCTCAAAAGACAGAGTTCATGACCCCCATGATCACGGTTGGTGCGTTCATAACGTCGAATGGAATGACCTCAAACACAATGTTCCCATATCTACATATGAAGGCATTCTTTGAGATGTTACCCTTCTTCACCCTCAACTAGTAATTTCCGGACATCAGGTTGATCATGGAGAACTATCCTTCCCCCTTCAACTGATATAAAAGGTCATCGATCCTTAGGAGAGGGTAATGGTTCTTGACTGTCACCTAGTTCAGCCTTCAATATTCGATACATAGCCTCATTCCACCATTATCCTTCTTTTTGAATAATACATTAGCACCCCATGGTGATGCTCTTGGTCGAACAAAACCCTTCATCATTATATCGTCAATATGAATCTGTAACTCCCGCAACATAGAAGGTGCCATCTGATAGGGTGAAATTGAAATCGAATGAGGATTGGGATGAAATTATATCCCAAACACAACCTGATGTCAAGGGGAAAGAGTCACCACCTCTCTCGGGAAGACATACATGAACTCACTGACGATCCCCAGTACTTCCAATATCTTCGTATCTGCTAATTCCAATTAAAGCTTAGATAATAATGAAAAAAGGGGCTCCACTCTCTAGCTACCCTCATAGAAACCCTACCCACCGATGAAGTCACTCGTTGTCCGCCCATATCAAAAAACACAACCCAAATTCGGATGTAGTTCATAATGGAAGACACAAAAAATAGTCATTCGATGGCTAAAATGAAATCATATGGTTGAATCTTCCACAAAAGAAGGTCAAAAATAGACTGATGTGGCCCCAACATCAGTCTGCATTCCCGGTAAACATAAGATAAGATGTTCTGAACTCTTTCTAGAATACTTTAATCCAGGGGCACAAGAAGTATTTTTTCTTCTAGTGCTAGAGTATGGGCCATACTGGGTTCCACAAAGGAGTGTGAAGCTCCAGAATCAAAAAAAGGAACATGCAAGAGTGCTAAACAAGATAATTATACCTCTAAAGACTTTGGTCCCTGATGGAACTATTTCCTCACTAGCCTGGAACTTCTCAAGTCTAGCTCCTCTACCCCTCGGTTGTTAGCCACCTCATGAACAAGCCTTGGTGGAGGCCCTTGAGGAGTGCCATGAGGTTTTCCTACACCAATAACATCTACTCTCGGTGGAGCGGGACCTTGTTGTCACAGCTACTTCTAAAAGGGTCTAGCTGGAAACTATTGATTCTGAGTTTGGAATTGAACCTACCCACCCCCACTGAACATCACTCAGTCTGAGAACTAATTCTGAAGGTGCCCAGGTCTACTGTAGATGAAGCATCTCAGTCCTAGGTACACAAGGAAAGGGCGAGGACTGGAAGGTCAAAACTAGAACTGTTGGGGCCTTCTTCCCACCGGCTGAAACCTAGAAGGACCTTATTCTGGAGGATTGCAACTAACAAACCTCCCCTTCACGGTCCCAACTAGCTCCCCTCTTGTGGCACACCGCCTAGAATGTGCACCCTCTTCACCATTTTAGTATTCTTCTTGTCATACAAGTACATCTAGAGGGTGAAGGGAGTAACAACATACTAAAGAGAAGGTTGGAGTTCCTACCATAAATGTCTCACCCGAGACTCCTCATCCAAAAAGTGATCCTGAGAAAAATGAAGGAGATCCTTGAACTTGATCCCCATCAACCTCACTGACAAACTCCCTAGCTGGCGGGATATTATCTCCATCCTCTTCTCATCCTTCATCATAGAAGAGATGAATTGTTCCCAAAAATCCCTCTCAATGTCAGTCCACCAAACCTCATCCTCCCTCTACTACATGAGATAGAGAATCCACCACTGATGTGCCACTCCTCACATCTAGCATACACCTTGAGGAACCAAATACTCAGTCAGAACCTGGATCAAGCTAAAATTTATCCCCAAATCCTCGAGCCAACATCTGTTCTCTATGTATGAGACACTTCCCTATAACATTATGTGGGTCTACCACTAAAAGGAAGAAAGATTATTCTATCACTGGTCATCCTTCTCCTCTAGATTAGTCATATTCTAATTAGATAGATCATTCTTCTGGTCCTCGATTTCTTACACTACTCATTGTATTCGTTTGGGGTCCATAACTGTAAGTTAAACAAAGAATGCCTAAGCCCCAGTAGTGTGGAATGTTTTTTTAATTTTTCTTCAAAATTTTATTTATAAAAATTAATTTAATACCCAACATACTCATGAAAACACGTCATTATGATGCATCTACCTTTACAAGGGTCTATACCCTACAATCAATGTAGCCTTACTTGGTCGTTCGGTAGGTCAAGAGTCCTTGCATTAGATCAGGGGGGCTAAAATCTTGCATCCTAGCAGGTCTTCCCTAGCCTATTTCACGCCCCAATATTTCCAGAAACTTATTACCTACCTTCCCCTAAAATCCTCATTATACCTAACTACAAACTACATCCTATTTCTCATCCATCACCTATGATGCCATTCGGTCACTACCCGGCTTAATCAAGATGATGAAAGGGACAACAAACTGACAGACCCTTCCTTTCTCAAGTTGTTAGAGAGATAATGACCCCCGATTCCAGCCTTCAATAGGCCCTAGAGTAGTGACTAGCACCAATGGTATAGAATTACAAGTAAAATGGAAGAAATTTCCCTGTTTATTTTGTAGGATCGGGATATATGATGGTAAAATTATAAACAACTCCAAAACTGATGGTAAAAGTAAGGCCAAAACCCATTACCATATGCATGTTCAAAGATTAACCCATAAAAGTACAAGAAAAACTCAAAATGGAATGTAACAAACTAAATAAAACATCAATGACATTTGTCCCAATGTCTAAGCTAGTATATTCCCTCACAGTCCCCGAAGTCCTCCTGGAAACCTGAAATCATTTTTATATATGTTGGGCGAGTATACAGGTATACTCAGTTGGGAATACTAGAAGCTCTCGTGCACATGTTCGCAGGCATTCTAATACCCCGTGAGAAAAAGGAGATAACCAAAGCACCTAGAAACGAAACTATCCCCCAACCTCACCATGGAACACTTCCCAAATAACGCAATTCAGGTAATATAATAGTAATAACACATCGATTTTGGGTACCCCGCACCACTTTCCCACTGGTTATTGATGAAATCCTATGCATCAGACCACCCTTGCCATTCTCAGCATTGTCCCACTATTGTCCCCCCCCACACACACACCTGGGCTACAAAAACCGCATGTAATAACCCGCAGACACCAGGGGTACCAGACACATCCCCATCCGCACACACCGGGGCCATGACAACCATTCATCCCACTCTTAGACACCTGTGCCACCAAAACCATACGTAATCATGCCCATAGACACCTAGGCCAGAACAACCACTGTTTGGCCTGAAGACACCTATGCCTCATCCTGAAGACACCTGGGAAAAACCCTCATGCACACATCTGGTCCAACCACAGTGACCACCCTACCCCATTAATCATGGGCTTTAATAGACGTTACGCCATCACAGCCTCCCTGAAGTGTCTTGGGATACTTGGGAGAGGGAGAAAAAATGATCTAACAACCAACCACCCAATAGGATGTTGGAAAAAACACCCTCCCCCATGAAATGGAGGTGTTTGGAACGGATTTCCCAGCTTGGGTGGGGTGAGAATAAGAAACACAAAACAATTATTCACATAGGTAGGAAATCACTCATCCAAACCTAAGGGTTCCAAAACCAACCTTTACACAAACACCCTCATTACTAGTAATTCATACAAAAAAAACAACAACATCCAAAGCATAGTTCATTCCTGGATAAAAATTCCCTATTGAACCCATTCTTGTTATCATATTCAAGTGATTCCATATAAATAATTATTCACTTCTAGAAAACTAAAGTTATACACATATTCCAAGGAAGGAAAACAACCATGAAGAAAATTAAAAATTCATACCTAGTTCTCTGGTAGTGTTACATAAAAAAGTGATCTGTCAGATCCCATGAAGTACTAGAACTAAATGACGACCCAACAGAGGGACCCACATGGAACCAAATCCAAAAACCAACAACTTCACAATAGGGGATCCCATATCCATCCCTGTCACCTCACAAGAATCATGAAGAACAACCATACATGTCTCTAGAATTGAGAAAGGGAGTTTTCAGATTTTAAATACACCATTGGTTAAGTTCCTCCCTTCAGTTTGGTTAATCAGGGTGATCACAAAAAGGATTTTTGTTCATTGGGAATCCTTTTATTCATCCAGGTTTACGTGATTAAATAGTTTCCATGATACAACCATCTAATCAAAGGATTATCCAGAAAAAATAGGTTCTTTAGTGTACAAAGAATGACCACCAATGACCACCATTTGAAGTGGACATAAGCCTATATAATTCAAAACATATAAGAAAAGAAAAAATCATATAGCAGTATCATAAATCACACACCTTCATTCTTTAAAAAAAATTCATTATATTTTTTAAGGTTTTGTTTCAGCCATCCCCAAAGGGAAATTATCATATCCAACATGCATGTTACACACTAAAGTGAGATGAAAGAGAACCTTACCTTGTTGATCAAGGATCAAATTTTCTTCCTTGCGCCAGAAACTATGGTTGTGAGGGTAACATTAAAAATCTATGAAGGCTTAGCGGGAAGGGCTCGAGCATGGTCACATGACTCATTTCTCGAGGAAGGACTTCAAGCTCATACAAATGTAACCAAAGAGGCTATGGAAGATGATATTGGTGATAAAGGCTCGATCCATGATTTATGGGATATGCTGTTTCAAAATCATTGAAAAATGGGTTGTGGCCTGACCATGTGGGTGGGAGGTTTCACACGTTAGAAATTATTCAGATTTAAAAATTATCCTCAGAGATGGTGGGGATATTTGTTGTGTGTTAATAGACTTCCTTCAAAATGGGAAATCACATAATACTGGTGATATTGAAAAATACAGGAGGCTGGAAAATGTGACAAGGGTGTGAAAGGGATTAGAAAAACCCACAAATTTTTGTATTTATAGGTTATCCCTACACATAGAAGATTTAAAACATTATTTATGGGCCTAAAACTGCCTTGAACTACTTCAAATGTATTAAAAGACATAAAAGTGGCGTTACGGGAAAACTGTGAAAGGAAACCCCGACAACCCCACCTGGCACTGATCGGGTGACCCATCGGTTGGTAAGACTAATTGGTGACAAACCGATCAGGTCACACCGATTGATGACACACCGATTAGGGCCCACCCATCGGGATGCACCGATTGGTTACACAATGATTGAGACACACTGACCAGTGACACAAATAGGTGACACAATAGTGACGCCCTGCCATCGACACTGACACCCTCCTTAATCAACCATGGCATACATGCCACCACAAGCAATATATTTTGACTAATTAATGGACCATAAGGGTCTAAGCTGTTACACATTGTGTCATCATCGTTAAATTCATCATGTGCTGATTTTTCAAATTGGTTCTTTTTTGAGGTAGGATCCCTTAACTTGACCTTTTTATTTAAAAAAGAAATAATTATTTATTTTCATTTTATTCAATCCTTTCTTAATGATTTCCCATGAATGGTAGTTTTCTGAAATGATTTTCCATAATGAATGAAATTATTAGTTTCGATACATGATTTTTTGATAAACAAAGTCATGGTTTTATAATAAAACCCCTATAATAGAGGTGTGTTATCATAAAAAACTCAAATTGATTATTTTATACTTCTATATTTCTTATCCATATACCTTATTATCTCCTTATAATTTTTCTATGGATAATTAATTGGGGGTGTTTAGGACATTGGCATGTTTTATGAATTGGAATTACCCAAGTTGGCAATTTACCGTCTCTAATTACTCCACCTAGGTGACCATTGAGATTAATAGATTGATTTCCATGAGTTATTAAATTGAATGAATATGTTTCCAAATTGAATAAATCAAAGGGGTCGTAAGAACGTACCCTTGTATATGCTTTATAAATTTTTTGAGATTAGTTTCAAGGTATTAAATGGATTTGGACATTGGCCAGCTTGACATATGAGAGATGATTCCTCATGTTTTAAATTATGATTATGAACATAAACTCCTTCCATATCATATAAATTGTTTCCTTTGAATTTATTTCCCTGAATTGAATGGTTAAAATTAAATTCCTCCTTGAAATATAATTTAATACTACTGAACATCATAAGAAATGTTGCATTATGTATTATATTATACTTGTGAATGATGGTTTTATGATTGTGATAAAACCCTTATATGAGTTTGGTAAATTAAATTCATGAGAATATTATTCTTCATGTAGTGAATTGTTCATGAATGTGACTAAGACTATGTTAGTTTATTAATTTAAATTCAAAGGTGGTGTTTCATTAATTATAATTTTCAACATGCGTACATTTATGTAAATGGAATGGGATAATGAGATTCATGGGAGGTTAATTCCTCATGTATTATATGTGAAAAATGATTTTTGCATATAGGAATGTGGAGTGATAGAACCATGAGAACCCTTGGGGGAAAGGATGTGTGAGCTTTCCTACTGGGCCATGGGATTGTCCATGATAGCTCACCTGGGGATAGATGTCTAGAGTCACAACCCAGTCATTACAGTATGTAGAGCCTAGGGATAATAAGAGACATTTGGGGGAAATAACCTATAAGATTTTTATTTGGAATATGGGTTTAACCCTGAGAGATCCCCTAGATATAGATGTCTATATTTACATCCCATTCAATATAGTATGTCCATGCCAAGAGACCATGGGTGCTCTTGGAGTTGGGTTATGTGATAGACCATGGAGGTTCGCCTGGGATTATATGTCTGGGAGTTACATATCAATCCATCCCAATAAAAAAATAAATAAATATATATATATATAATGTTAATATATTTATATATATAGTAACATGATCATAATCTTTTTATGGCTATGATCCGAAGAAGGTATAACTATCAGGTGTCCCTTATGAACCTGGATGGGTGGTGATTTATTTTTGAAGTTATATTTATTTCTTATTCCATACCTATACTACTAAATTTGTATTGCACAATCTAGATTCAGCTAGACACCATGGGTGACTACCTACTAAGATTTATATGTCACACCCTTCTCAAGGCTACATTTAACTGGGGTACCTCAGTATACCTTCTTGTTCACAGGACCTTGGACCATGCTTTTTGTTGTGTGTATCCATTCTGGAGTTAGAAGCAAAGGACTGAGTTAGAGTATATGATGCTCATAGAAATTTCCATTGGGATTTTTAGTTCATTTTTTTACTTGAGTCCCCTATTGTGTTTAATTATATAGTGTATTGTATGTTTATTGTTTTCATTTATGTGTCGTAAATGGTACTTGAATTCATTGTATAAACTGATGTTGGACACATTAGTTCAGTTGTTATAATACTTTTCTTCCATTTCATCATCATTTATTTATAAATTATTCCACTATATAATGTCATTCATTATGTTATACTAGTGTGTTACTCTGATATGAGGGTATACTCTCCCCACTATTACCTCCTGATACCCTAGCTTCTTGTTGGCGTCATTTGGTGTTTCAGGAGACACAAATGAGGACGTGTGATCAACCAGTGTTGCTATTAGATTGATGGTAAGATGAACTGAGATGTTTCAAAGTGGTATAAAAGTATAAATTTTTAACTTTTTTTTACTATTTTGGGTTGGTAGACAAAAGAATTGGAATTTTTTTCACTTGGATAATATTCATTCTTTTGAATAATCACCCCATGTATGGGAAATGACCACGTTTCCAGGGAAGGGATTATTGTTCACACTGTTTGATATGACTATTGATTATTATTTCACCATGAGTGAATGGTGTATTTCCACTTCTTATGGATTTACGGATTTTATTGTATTGTTTTCCTTGATTTGGTTCAGTAAGGATAAAATATTGAATACATCATACTCGGCACATAAGGATTAGTATTCCATGCATGTTCCATGGAATATAGCTGTAGTTTATGCTTCATACTGATTAGACTGTGTGAATTTTGTGTTATTTTATGATTTTTCATTCTTTAACATGAATGTAAATATTACAAGATTAAGTGTTTAGTTTTATCATGTTTTCCCATGATTTAGTGATAATATGCCATGATGCCTATCTTTCTATGCTACTCTCTCATGTTATAGAATCCCCCTATTTTTATTGGTTATAATGGAATGTTTTGATTTGTTTATTTATGGTTTCTTACATGGGCGTAGGAGATTGTGGTTTTGAGTGAAAAATAACCAATAATTGATTTTAAGGTGTATAGGAGACATATAACCTGGAAAGGGTAACCCGTATATTCATGGCCACTTGTCCGTCAAATATAAATAAATTTTATGGCTATGGTTTAAATGTCATGTTTGTTAAATAAAAATGATAATGTGAGTAGGTTTTGAAAAAGGGGATCCAAATTGTAATGAAATAAAAATTTCAAAAATTGTTTTCTTAATTTCATTGGAATTTTATGAGTACACAGTTTCTGACGGCATCTGATTCTGAGGCTGGGTGTGCCCGGAATAATTTTCTGAAGTTTAGCTCGGGTATGTTCAGTGAACAAACGAGTGGGTTTTTCTAGCTTTTTAACCAGTGCTCTGAATTGAAACCTGAGGGCACCCATGAACTCGCAACGCCGGTAATTACTAATGGGGACCTTTACTGTGGTTGTGTTTTCATGGGTGGAGAAGTTAAAAATTGTGGATTAAATGAGGAATGAATAAAATTGAGAAACAATGTTTTTTATATCTAAGGTGGATTTATCCAACATGGGGGAGTTGGGGTGGGACCCAGAAGCACCTAACTACCCATGTGACGATAAATGTAAGGTGGTACCCACACGAGCCCTAACCTTTCACATTACCATAACTCACTTTTAACTATCATAAAATCCCCCCTTTAAACTTGTTAACTCCCCCCATTAATTATGTTACTCTTCCAATTCCTTATTAAATTTTCCAACCTACCACTTAATTAATTAAACAACTCTACATTTAATTAATTAAGAGGATTTGATTTTCAAAATTTGAATGGCTTGGAAATTTCATTTAAAATAATGTGGAAGCTTATTTTAATTGGGTTGGGACTTGTGTTGGAAAAAAAATTTAGAGAGAGAACTATAGAGTTTTGAATAACTTCTTCCTCTGATGAAGAATGGTTCATCTCCTTTGTTGAAAAACACAAACTCTTCGATGAAGAACATCAACTCGATGACCCCTGTTTCTCCATCCTCTTCTTCCTCCATGATAAGGGAGGAGACACTGACGTTGGAAACTCACCAACAATGTCTCACCTAATTTTATTCTCTTTGGGACAAAAGGGGAGATGCCGCTTCTTCCTCGGACGCTCTCCATCGATGTCTAGAAAACCTCACCCCGCGACGTCATCTTCCACGACGCCAACGTTTGTTATCTTTTGTTGAGGTAGGGGTTGTTATGTTCATGTTTTAATACCGCTCTTCATGGTTCTCTAATTATTTGGTTTCGTTTGCCTATTTGATATCGTATTGATGAGGAAGGGCACACACCACACAAACACTATCCGACCCTTCCCCTCTCGTTCGTTGTTTGTGGACGATGGAGGCGTTTGTGAAGAACCGTCTGGCGACAGGCTGACCACGAACGGTTCATCAGTGCATGATTGTCGGGTCATCGCAAAGGCATGGCATCGTCAAGCCGCGCAGAGTAGAGCCAGACCTTGGCCTTGTCGAGCTTCGGTGGAGGGGCACGGTGTTGTCGCGCCATGCCGGAGCTATAGGAACCGCGGTCGGGGCGGGTCGTAGCGGAGGGGCACGCTGCAGTCGCGCCGCGCCGGAGCTGCAGGGGCCACGGACGGGGTGGGCCACGGCGGCGGGACGTGGCGCCGTCGCACCGCGCCAGTGGAAGAATTCCACGGCCTATGGCCGCGGTAGATTAGGAAGGGATGTCTGTCGTGCCCACCACTGGTGCCATCAAGAGGCGAGACCCAAGCGGGGTCTCGCGGTCATCCAAGGGGCCGGCCATTAAGTTCGGATATTCATAGAAGCCGGGGGGTGTAACACCCCCCCACCCCAATCAGCAGCTAGGGAAGGCCCCACTGGGCTCCACAACCCCACCAGGTCGACCAGCCACGGGGCCAACCACGTGGGCCATGCGGGCTGGACCACGTCGGCCGGATCGGGAAGCCAGTGTCGGGCCGGGCCTCTAGCGCCGGGCCGGGCAGCTAGTGCCGATCTGTGCATCCAGCACTGGGCCGGGCCGCTAGTGCTGGGTCGGGTAGTTCCCCACCATGCCGGACCCGGACCCGAGTCGGGTCGACCCGATTCGGGCCGACCCAGGGGGTATTGTACCGGGTCGGACCGGGCCCAAACCCCTATTTTCAGACCCTCTTCAGTTAAACACTCATATCTTGGGATATGGACCTCCGATCAATGCACCGTCCGTTGATTAGGAATACTTGGATTGAGACAGTGATTTATTTATATTACACTCATGCTTTTAGTGATGTTTTTTTTATGACAGGGTTGGTTCAAACACCAAACCAACCGGGCCCTCGCAGTAGAAACACTCATAACGTAAGGATCAGACGTCCGATTGATGTGTTGTTGACTATGTTGGATTCCTTTTGGTGAGACAGAACGTTTGGAATACTTCACCTGAGTTTTGGACACAGTTAGAGTATGGTCGGGTCGGTTTTAGCTTAGAAAATAACCGGGCCCCTGGAATGGGAATGCTGATAACTTTCAAATAGAACGTCCTTTGGATGAACTGTCAGCGGCGTTGGTAATCTCATTGATAAAAGTTCCCTTTGAGTATACCCTATGATAGTTCGAGGAACTATTGAGATACGGTCGGGTTGGTTCGTACACAAAACCAACCGGGCCCCCGGGACAAAAAGGATAATAACTCACAGACCGGGTGTCAGATTGACGTGCCGTCTGTTGCATTGATACCCCAGTGATGAGGCGGTAATTTGTGATACTTCTTTGTGGTACTTTGTGATACATGTAGTATCAACCAGTAACTCGTCAATCGAATCCTCTTGGAGACGAGCGTACGGAGTGCGGAGACCTAGTAGCTGTGGACATGATGACTGCTTGACTGATTCGACTTGGAGTGAGTCAACTAGCCAAGTGGACGGAGTGCCCAATATTTGGTGGAAGACCCATGGTGGATGGAGTGCCTGGTAGTTGGCAGCAGACCCGCGGTACTCGACAAAAATAGTACCTTTATAGGCTATTAGGGGAACCACTACTGTGTTTGGGTGGCAGACCCCTGGAAGGTAGCAATACTGTGTTTGGGTGTGGACCTGCGGTACCTAACCGGAGGAGAACCTTAGCAGTCTAAGGTCAGAGAGTAGCACCTCAGAGTCATGACAAGACCATTGTACTAGACAGAGGAGGAGTTCTCTAGCAGCTGTGGTTTCGACATCATGAATAAAATCCCGGTTTGAGCTGAGTCGAAGACCTTTGTGATTTCCTCATGATTGAGATGGGTTACTTGATAACTGAAGTATATGTATGGGCATATAACTAAGTAGTGGTTATCCATTGATTTTCTATCTTTGTGATACCTCATGATTGATATGGGTTACCTGGTAACTTAGGTATAAGTATGGGCTTATATTTAAGTAAGAGTTATCTGTTGGGATCCTTATTTGTTGTTATCCTTGTTGGATTTAGTGAGACCGTGAGGGTCTCGTGGTCCCTACTGAGTATCTTCATACTCACCCCTGCATGGGCTACACTCGCACCCCATTGTGTTGGTTGCAGAAAGCGAACAGTGCTGATGGAGGTCGAGTGAACGAGGACTGGACAGTACCCGGAGATGGACCCCACGACGAGTCGGTAACCGGAGGTGGACCACACGACGAGTCGGTACCCAGAGGAGGATGATGGATGAGGGCACTGAGAAGGCTATATGTACCAATCATTCAGGTAGGATTTGAGTTGGACGATCTAGGAGCTGCCCTATCTATACCTACCCTTCAGGTAGGATCCAAGGTGGACGACCCAGGAGCTGCATCCATCTTCCAGCTGTTTTCCTTCTTCTGTAGTGCATTTGTTCAGTTTTAGTTGTACTTTTTAGTTGGGTTTGTATTCTGGCCCATTTAATTTTTAGCACTTTCTTTTGTACTTATTGATTACTTCCTATTGTACTATATGGTGTTTGATTACTTTTATAAAGGAAATGCCTTCCCTTTTTATCGGGATGTTTACCTTTGGTTCTAGTTGATAGCCCATGGCCTATGGAAGGTAGGCTAGTGGTAGTCAAGGCATGGGCCCCAAGGAAGGGTCGTGACAAAATCGTATCAGAGGACGTCGGTTCTACGGCAGAACTTATGACTCTGATATTTTCTTTCTGTGAAGCGATAGTGTTAAGCATACCGAGTGTGGTTTTCAGTTAAGGGAGTCCATGGTTGGTGCGGTGGATGACATATCCATACACCAGGACCCTAACTACTGATTTCTAACTCAGTGCACAAAAACACTGATTGGGTGTGTGCTTACAAAAGTTTCATTTAAATCAGATCAAACAAGGTCAGCTCACCAGGTATAATCGTTTGACCGTGTCACATCTGTTTCTTTCAGGATGTCTTCACCCAGTCAGTCAATGTGGGTACCTAGTGGGGAGCGCAATGATAGCCCACCGTGCAGTGAGACTTCAGTACAGGGCCCTCCACCAGTTGAGACACCAGAAGAGAGTGCACGCCGCTTGAGTGTGTTTCATGAGTTCCAGCGACAGGGGCCTCTGAGGTTTCAAGGAAAGTCATATTTTCATACGGCTGGGTACTGGTTGGTGTTTGTAGCACGAGCTTTCCACACAGCTGGGACACCCGCTGACATGAGGGTGTACCTAGTTGTTAGTATCTTTCACGGAGCATTTGAGAGGTAGTGGAGCCACATGTTCCAGTTTTGCGATGAAATGACCTACACCTCGAAAGACTTCGAGATCTTCTTCAGGGTGGATTTTATACCAGTGACTCTACACTCTGAGCATAGTCAAAATATTCTACCATTGCCCTAGGGTTTTACTCTAGTAGTCGGGTCATCTGTAGGTAGTAGACAGATGATGCAGATGTCCAATTGGACTAGGCCGACAGGTGGGTGACCTCAGGGTACATGTTCGGTTGTGAGAGGCAGACAAAATAGAGCCAGCCATACGAGGATCAGGAAGTGCTATGCATTTGGAAAGCAGGGTCACATGGCACGTGACTGTCTGACTTCCTGCATAGTTGATCAGCAGGCATTGGATGAGCCACTGAGACAGAAGCAGCGGTGGGAGCTTGAGCGTCAGCTGAGCAGTGGACAAGGAAATGGAGCTCTAGGGGTAGGTGTACTGGAGCGAGACTAGTCCCAGGCTTGGAGGCCTTTGTTCTTGGTTCTTCTGGTTTCCGTGTTTTTGTTGTTGTGTTTTCAATGTGTCTTTGTACTTCGATCTGCAGTAATATAAGACAATTTCCTTTGTGACATTTTCTTTCCTGCCACTTCAATGGTTGATACTAAGAGGATCCGGTTTAAACTGTTGACCTGACCCTCACTTTTGAGATTTCTACTGGAGGAGATGCAGTAACCACACACTAATTCCGACAGTGTGACTCAACCCTTAGAGGTGAGAGTGACGGTTGGATCTCTTAATAGTATCTTCGAGGCCTTACGACATCGTCCATGGCAGGAATGTATCATTCAAGTCAGGATTGACTATATTAGGTAAAGAATGAGGTTCATCCAGGGGATGATACCAGATTTCTCTTATCGTAAAATGATAAATCTTAGCCATTCTTTTGTGACGTAGGGGAAGAAGGGTGTACCTGAGTTCTTACAATTGGCTAGTCTCACATTTTTTCATTGAGCGGATGGTTTACAGTTTACTCTAAACATAATAGTCTTAGGTGTGTTTTCTCCCAGAAGGACCTGAACCTGAGATAACGGCAATGGATTGAGTTCCTCTAGGACTATGACATCGAGACAGTTTATACTCCTAGAAATGGGAATGTTGTTGCAGATTCTCGTAGTAGGAGATCAAACATTCATCTGATAGGAGTGGCAAGATAGTAGCTGACCACATTGCAGATATCCTTTGTGGATAGTGATGGAGTCATCATGTGTAGAACCTAAGATGGTTCAGGCTACAATGAAGAAGGTGTGGATTATCAAGGAGCGGATGATGACTGCACACAGTTCACTAAAGTCCAATGCTGATAGGAGATGGAGACCACTGGAGTTCGATGATGGCACCACGTCTTTTTACGGGTCTCACCTCGACGAGGTCTAAAGAAATTTGGTCGAGGTGGATAGTAATCTCCAAGGTTCATCGGACCTTTCCAGGTCCTCAACAGGGTAGGCGAGGTGGCTTACTGTCTGTCCCTTCCACCTCAGTTGCACTGGGTGCATGATGTCTTCCATGTATCTCAGCTGAGGAGACACATGCACAGCCCATCACACATAATCGATCATGGAGAGTGGTACATCGATGATGGGGTGACTTTCATAGGGTTCCAGTACAGGTTGAGGATCGACAGGAGCGGTTCCTATGGGGACGGTCTATTCCTCTTGTGCGCTTTCGTTGGCAGCACAGGAACCTCCAGGAGTGCACATGGGAGCACAAGGCTCAGATGCGTGTTTGGTACCACATTTGTTTTCTCTAGTGTGTTTTGAAGCTTTGCAGGGATGTAAATCCCTGAGGTGGGTGTAATATAAGGACTTGGAAATTTCAAGGAATTGTTTTTCTAAATTTATTTGGAATTTTACGAGTATGCTGTTTTTGACGGCACCTAATTCCGAGGCCCGTTGTGCCCAGAATAATATTCTAAAGTTTATCTCAGGTACTTTTAGTGAATGAATGAGCGGGTTTTTCTATCTTTTGAATCAGTTCTCAGACTTGAAACCTGAGGGCGTCGATGAACTCGCAAAGACGGTAATTACATAAGGAGACCTTTACCGTGGTTGCGTTTTCCAGGGTGGAGAAGGTAAAAACTGTGTATTAAATGAGGAATGAATAAAATTGTGAAATAATTTTATTTTTATATCTAAGGTGGTTTTATCCTACATGGGGAAGTTGGAGTGGGACCCAGATGCACCTAACTACCCATGTGAGGATAAATGTAAGGTGGGGCCCACACGATCCCCAACCTTTCACATTCCCATAACTCACTTGTTTAACAATCATAAACTCCCCCCTTTAAACTTGTTAAATCCCCCCTTTAATTATGTGACTCTTCCACTTCCTTATTATATTTTCCAACCTACATCTTAATTAATTAAACAACTCTACATTAAATTAATTAAGAGGATTTGATTTTCAAAATTTTAATGGGTTGGTAAGTTTAATTAAAATAAGGGGGAAGCTAATTTTAATTGGGTTGGTACTTGTGTTGGGAAAATCTTTTAGAGATAGAACTCTAGAGTTTTGAAGAACTTCTTCCTCCGATGAAGAACGGTTCATCTTGATTGTTGAAGAACACAAACTCTCTGACGAAGAACATCGACTCGACGACCCCGGTTTCTCCATCCTCTTCATCCTCCGCGAGAAGGGAGGAGACACCGACGTGGGAATCTCTCCAATGACATACTGCCTAATTTTCTCTATCAGTGATAAAAAGGGGAGACACCACTTCTCCTCGGAGGCTCTCCATCGATGTCTACCAAACCTCATCCTGTGACGCTGTCTTCCGCGAAGCTGGTGTTCGTTATCTTTTGCTGAGGTAGGGGTTGTTATGTTCATGTTTTAATGTTGTTCTTCATGGTTCTACAATTATTTGGATTCTTTTTTCTATTTGATATCTTCTTGACGAGGAAGGGCTCAGACCACACGAACACGATCCGACCCTTCCCCTGTTGTTCGTTGTTTGGGGACGATGGAGGCATTTGTGAAGAATCGTCCAGCGATAGGCCGACCATGAATGGTTTCTCAGCGCATGATTTTCATGTTTCCGCAGAGGCACGACACCATCGTGCCGCGTGGAGGAGAGCCGGACCATGGCCTAGCCGAGCCGCGACGGAGGGGTGAGGCGTTGTCGCGCTGCGTAGGAGCTACACGAGCTGCGACCGGGGCGGGCCACGACGGAGGGGCACAACGCCATCGCGGCGCACCAGATTTGTAGGGGCCGCGGACAAGTGCTGCGCCGTCACAACGTGCCGATGGAAGAAATCCATAGCCTATGGCCATAGTGGATCAGAAAGGGTGGCCGCCATGCCGGCCGCCGAAGCCATCAACAGGCGGGACCCAAGGGGTGTCCTGCCGTCATCCAAGGGGATGGACATTAAGGCCGCCATTCATAGAAAATTTGGGGTGTAACCCCCCCTGAAATACATGGATAGGGCGGGCCCCAATGGGCGCCTCTACTGTGCCAGGTCGACCAGCCTGGCGGCCAACCGCGTGGGCTATGTGGGCCAGACCGCGCCGGTCAGACCGGGCCGCCAACGCTGGGTCGGGCATCCAGCGCCGGGCCGGGCTGGGCTTGGCCGCCAGCGCCGGGCTACGCCCAACAGGGCCGGACCTGGTCCTGATTCGGGTTGACCCGGTTCGGGCAGACCCTGGGGGTATTGGGCCGGGTCGGTCCGGGCCAAAACCCCCTATTTTCAGACCCTCTTCGTTTAAACGCTCATATCTTGGGCTATGGACCTCCGATCGACGCACCGTTAGTTGCATAGGAATCCATGGATCGAGGTGGTCATTTTGGTATATTAAACTAATGCTTTATATGATTTTTGAGTATGGCTGGGTTGGTTCGAACACGATACCAACCGAGCCCTCAGAGCGGGAACGCTCATAACTTAAGGATTGGGCGTCCGATTGACGTGTCGTTGACTATGATGGATTCCTTTTGATGAGACGGATATTTTGGCATACTTCACATGAGGTTTGGATGCAGTTGTGGTATGGTCGGGTTGGTTTTAGCTTAGAAACCAACCGGGCCCCGGGAATGGGAAAGCCGATAACTTTCAGACCGGACGTCCGTTTGATGAACCGTTAGTGGCGTTGGTAATCTCGTTGAGAAATGGTCCCTTTGAGTATACCCTATGAGAGTTCGGGGTACAGTTGAGATATGGTCAGGCTGGTTCGTACATGAAACCCACCGGGCCCCCGGGACAGAAAGTCTAATAACTCACAGACCGGGCATCCGATTGACATGTCGTCTGTTGCGTTGAGACCCCTGTGACGAGGCTGTCCTTTTTGAAACTTACTTGTTAGAATTTTTTATACTTGGAGTATCGACCAGTAGCTCTTGGAGCGGATCCTCCCGGAGACGAGCGTACAGAGTGCAGTGGCGTAGTAGCTGTGGACCTGACAACTGCTTGACCGATTTGACTTGGAGTGAGTTGACTAGCCCAGTGGATGGAGAGCCCTTTATTTGGCAGTAGACCCATGGTGGATGGAGCGCCTGGTTGTTGGTAGCATACTCACGGTACTCGACAGGAGGAGTACCTCTGTAGGCTATTAGGGGAACCACTACTGTGTTTGGGCAGCATACCCCTAGCGGGGAGCACTGCTGTGTTTGGGTGCGGACCCGCGGTACTTGTTATGAAAAGTACCTCAGAATTCTAGGTCAAAGCGTAGCACCTCAGAGTCGTGACAGGACCATTTTACTCGATAGAGGAGGAGTTCTTTATCAGTCGTGGTTTCGACATCCTGAATAAAATCCTAGTTTTTGTTGAGTTAATGACCATTATGATTTCCTCATGATTGAGATAGGTTACTTGATAACTTAGGTATATATTTGGTAATATACCTAAGTAGTGGTTATTCTTTGATTTCATATCTATGTGATAACTCATGATTGAGATGGGTTACTTGATAAGTTAGGTATAAGTATGGGTTTATACCTAAGTAAGGGTTATCTATTGGGATCCTTCTTTGTGGTTATCCTTGTTGGATTTAGTGATACCTTGAGGTTATTGGGGTCCCTATTGAGTATATTTATACTCACCCCTGCATGGGCTATGCCCGCACCCCGTTGTGTTGGTTGCAGATGACAGACAGTGCTGACGGAGGCCGAGTGAATGAGGATTGGATAGTACCCAGAGATGGACCTCACGACGAGTCGGTACCCGGAGGTGGACCACACGACGAGTCCATACCCAGAGGAGGTTGACAGATGAGGGTGCTAAGGAGGCTATTTCTACCTACCCTTCATGTATGATTCGAGGTGGACAATCTAGGAGTTTGACTATCTGTACCTACCCTTTAGGTAGGATCCGAGGTGCATGACCCAGGAGCTGCATCCATATTCCAGCTGTTTTCCTTATTCAGTAGTACATTCGTTTAGTTTTAGTTGTAATTTTCAGTTGGGTTTGTATTATGGACCATTTAATTTTCACAACTTTCTTTTGTACTTAGTGCTTACTTCCACTTGTACTCTATGGTGTTTGTTTTTTTTCATAAAGGCAATTCCTTCCCTTTTTATCGGGATTTACACCTTTGGTGCTAGTTTCCAGCCCCTGGCCTATAGAAGGCGGGTGTGGGGTAGTCACGACACGGGCCCCGAGGACGGTTCGTGACACAATTTCCAAACTGTAAAGTGTATGGGAACTTTACAGGTTCGTTGGTGGCCACCCATATGATTGTAATGTTGTTTTTGTGCATGTGAAAATCTGAAATAGAATTGGTTTTCATTAAATGAGAGCTACAATTCAGTCTATATGGTGTATGGGGACATTATAGATTTGGTAGGTAGAAACCCATATAGACAAAATTTTGTTCTAAAGTCATTATGTATCTTGAAAGGGATATAAATGTAAAGTGTTGTTTAATTTTGATCAGAAATGAACTTCTTAAATGCTAAAATGATACTAGATCTTTGTGGGTTTGTTGGGTAGTGTTTTTATCATATGAACAATAATTGGTGTTTGAAATTTATTAATTTATGTAATTGTTATTCGGTTTATATCTTAAGAACCCAGGTTGGATTAGTGGGACCCTCATAGGTCATGGTATCTGTTAAAAATTAATTTATTTTTATAAATTTTTAAATTATTACTAAATGTCAATATGTATAAATTTTTTAAAAAAGGAACTTTGTTAATACTTTCCTTATTCTCTTTATTTTTTAGATATATTTTTTAAATGGTTAATGATTTAAATGTGAGTATATGTAAATGGATTGGTAATAGAACCCTAGGTGGTGTTATTTATTTAGAACCTCGTGTGAGGGTTGTTTGAGTTTCTTCATTTAGCTTCCATAGAACAGAAGTGGAAGCATTTTCGGTCCGCAATCTATCATTTAGAAATAACTTATATGATCAGATTTGGAACATAGTGACCATATTTATGTGGCCTAGTGATAAGGTAGGAAATTATTTTTTCTTATTGTTATAGTCATGGTTGGTATCACCCTTAGATCCTAACGCCTTGCTAATGTTGTGAGTTTTTTCCATTTGGTTCCATTTGGGTTATTTTCCCTCATGTAACTCCACGTTTTTCTATATAAATCAATTTTCTGGATGGTTATTCATGGTATGTTTAATCCCTAATATGGTTGTGTGTTTTGAGTAATTCTCTATTTTAATTGGTTAGATATTCCTCAGGCATGGCCACCTGTTAGGTAGGTTTCATGACGCTTTATTATCCCTCAGTGATGGACTACTGGTTATAGCATCATGAGGGGTATTTTTCATATATGAAAATGTGATTTGAGACTGAATCTCTAGTGTAAGACATATAGTAGTAGAATGAACTGGTCTGATAATCCAATGTGTAGTATTTATGATTTGTCATTTTCTCATATAACCTTGAGGAAGAATGTGTTGATATACATGGTACCATCGAGTGTTAAATGTTGTAATGAAATTGTTGAGTTCAGTTATATTGTTGATCCTTGGGTTTTTATGTATAGTCTATGGTCGTCTCTATAGTAGAGTGACCTTCGAGTTAATGGAATCATGTTCTTCCCAATTCTTGGGAGGAACTTCTTGATGCTCATGTGTTCTAACATGTCATCTAGTCTATTTTTTCCATTCTTTTAATTCATTGATGTTGTGATCACATATTAGAAGAGTGTAACCCTTTATTTAAAGGTGTTTTTGGTCCAATTCACCTAAAAGATGCTATTTATTCTTCTCTATCATCATTTAAGAAAATCATAATATGGGTAGCGTCGCGTCAGTCATTGTGGTTATGTTTCTTTCTATGTAGAAGGAGCACAAACACTGAGTACCATTTAGAAATGGTCAGTTTTTCTTGAATACTTCTAAGGCTTGTGAGTGTTAAATCATTACAGTTCTAGATTGGTCGTATAAATCAGGTTTGGATAACTATATACAAATATTTTAAAACAATATAGGTCTCAGAAGGACATTAGTGGTTAAATATTGAGAAATCACAGAATGCCTCGGGATGTAAGGTTTTATGATCGGTTTTATTAACATGTTGGATAGTGTAACAGATCCCCTTACAATAGTTCTACCTAAATTGGTTTCACTATTCCTCTTTCTAGTAGTTGGGAATGGTTTATTGAAATCCGTACACATCTTCTTCCCATATTCCACATAGTGATGAGCATGTCCCCAATCTTGACATCATCTTAGATTAACTAGGAGAGTGTCAGTCTTATACCGCACTAATGTTTTAAAATTAGTTCAGATTGTTTGGGTGGTTTTCTTTGTGTTTTATATTGAACTGTTGTTCTTCTCTAGGATCAATTAGTCTTAGCAAACCTAGATTCCCAAGTAGGAATTAATTTGGAAGACTCTTGCATACTATCCAATTCATCTGACTCGACCGCCGGGAGGATTCCACTATGAGCATATTCAAGGTTCTAATGTAGGTGTGGTGACTTTTTTCCAGCATAAATCTTATCGTTGGTGTTTTTAAATCTTGGGATTTTTCTTTAGACTCCCGTCACTTGAATCAAACGTTATCCTGGACTTGTTGTAAGGCTCAAAGTTGCATCGTTTAAAAAGGGGTGGTGATTTCGTGGGGCTAAATCAAGAGTGAACCCTTGTTCATGTTGAGGAATGTAAGTTTTAATGGTATGGTAATGGATTGACCATGAAATATCACTAGAATTTAGGTATGGAATTCATTAAGTGTCCTTGATACAAAAGAAGAATGACTTTGTATGAGGCATTTCAGATCTGTTTTAAGGAACCGACTGTCTGAGCCAAGTGTTTTAGAATAAGTCAGGAAAAGTGGTAGAATGTTTTGTTCTTATTATTTAACGAGCAATTTTAGTGATTTAACCATTTTAAAAACACATCACTAGGTTAAGGTGAGGGTGTTTTGAGGGTCGGTAATGTTTTAAATGGAAATATTACACAATGAGTTTCAATTAGGTCGGTCTCAATTGGACTATTACTTCTCAATCAGGACTCTGATATCACATCACATATAATTAGGTTCACCCAATTAATGAAAACACTCTAGGAACATCATTATATATTCAATAAGGGGGTTATTTTTAATGAAATTCAAATGATGGGTTGAACTGTGTGTTTTTAATTAGATACGTAACAAGGAAGCCTAATGTGGGAAGCAGCATCGGCTGAATATTTAATGATATGATGATGTGATCTTGTATCTAGATGAATGGTCAAAATTGAGTTTCATCTTGGTGTTTCAGTTGGTAAATGGGTGTTGTCTTCGATCTTAATGGATTATGTTCCTCTTACATAAAATAATGATCAGAGGTGTGTTGGGTTTTAGAAATGTTGTGAAACCATTTTAATGATGCATCATGACCCATGTAGGTTGGGTGTCGTTTACATTGTCCCCAAGGGATTCTTGTGGAATATATGTTCTATGATTGCAAGGTTGTAATGTTCAATGTTTTGAACTGAACAAAAATGAAATATTTTTTCAACTTTTTTGTTTACTGGGTAGGTTGATTTTGAATCTAAACATTGGAAGTTAATTCCATTAGTTTGAAGACATCAAATTTATATCTATGGAGTTGGTTGAAGGCCATTGAAGTTTCATAGGTTTATTGAGGAGTTTATGGAGTGTCAAACTAGAAATAACATCTTTTTAAAGGGTTTTTCATTGGCTGCACAGTTTATCTGACACCATACATCCCATACCAAGAATCCATTAAAACGTATGCAGGTGGAAATATGCATTCACACTGTCTTCACATGGATTTCCAAACTATGAACCAAGACCATATAGTTAGTGTCAATATGTAATACATCAATACTATTCATTGTACAGTTGGGCCATAGTTTCCAAACCATGCATCCATCCGGTGCGGAGTTCCCCAGGTGTCCAGTAGACTATCCAAAGCAGGTGCATGGTTTTCAAAACCATGAGGCCCAATCCATTTGAGGTGACTTATTATAATTATTAGTTTAAATGGATTAGGATTAATAAAAATTAAAAATTTAACATAGATAACCATATCCCCCTTTTTACCAACTCACAATGCTCCTCACCCATGGCTAAAGCCCATGGATTGCATGAAACCCCTCTCTACTCCCCATGGTTCATTGATTTCTAGCTGGATTTCCCAATTACTTCTCTTCAATCCCTCAAGGTATAGTATATAATTCCCATTTCTCTCCTTTTCTAGTTGTTTTCCCTCTCCCTGTCACTCGATGAGGTGTGACCGTTACCAAGGATTCAATGTGAATTAAGATTTCAGTTTTCTTTGATGTTATGGTTTGTGAAGGGTCTCTCTGGACCCCTTCATGAATATTCCAACATCGACTACCGAATGCAAAGAATATGGGTTCACATTGGTTTACTACAAACAATTTATGGTATGGGTTTCCATCGATTATTTTTTTTATACTTTTATAGTTGGGGTGTAGTAATTTTAGAGTTTGATGTGTTATACTTTAAGTGTGTTGGACTCTCAGTGATGGTTTCATGTTTCCCTCATCAAAGTTATTTTATGGCGACTGTTTTTCATAGAGACTCTTTGAGTTAGGATCCCTTTACTTGCACTATTTTATTTAATAAATAAATAATTATTTAATTTCACATTGCTCGAACCATTATTAATGTTTTTCCATGTACGATAGATTTTTGAAATTATTTTCCTTAAAGAATGAAATTATTAGTTCTATTACATGATTTGTTTTATAACAAAGTCATGGTATTATTATAAAACTGATCCAACAAAGTTTTTTTGTCTTAGAAATAAGAAATCTATTATTGTTGACTTAATTCTTTCTTGGACATATTTATTAGTATCTCATTTTGTTTTTTTCCTTTTTAAATTACGTTTCATGTTTAGTAATTTATCCTGTTTTAGGAATTGGAATTTCCCAAGTAGGTAATTTCCATTCTCTAATGACACCTCCAAGGTTCTATTTGAGTTTTATAGATGGATTTAATTGTTTTAGTAATTTTAATGAAAATGGTTTCAAAGAGAATAACTACAAGGGATAGTAATACCACACCCTTTTTTATTCTTCGTAAAATGTTTATGTTGAGTTTTTAAAGTTTTAAATAGAGATATACATTGTATATATTGAAACATGATAGGTGATTCCTCGGGTTTTAAATTATGGATAAATATATTCCTTCATTCCATGTCATATTAAATGATTATTTTGAATATTTTTCACTGTATTGAATGGTTCAGATGAAATATATCATAGAAATGGAATTGAATAAGTCTATTGAAATTCATAGGAGGTTTTTTCTAATGAATTATACTAAAATAGTAAATGATGGTTTCATGAATGTGTTAAAACATAAATTTGGGTTTCATAAATGAAATAAATTAAAAGGTTTTACCTCATGTAGTTAATTGTGCATGAATTTGACCAAGACTATGACATTATTTTAATTTTAATTTATAGTAGGTGTTTTCTTAAGTATAATTATTAACATGTCTGCTTTTTTATAAATGAAGAGGGATAATGAGATGCATGAGATGTTAATGCCTCATGAGTTATATGTTATAAATGATTAAGACATATAGAAATGTGAAGCTAGTGTACTATGAGAACCCTCGGGTGAAAAACTATGTGTGATTTCTAGATGTGTGAGATGATTGACCATGGGACATCCTCTGGTCACAGATGATTGGAGTTACCTCTAGGTCCATATAATATGTGGTGTTAAGGGATCATGAGAGGCCAAAAGGGGAATAACTATGTCAGTTTTCTACCTAGGATAAGTTATTGACCGTGAGAGCTCCCCTTGCGACTGATGTATAGAATTATGTCCCATTGCTTACAACATGTGTATTCCAAGGGACCATGAGGGATCTTGGTGTTAGATTAGGGGAATACCATGGGAGCTTCCCCTGTAATTGGATCTCTGAGAGATATATCACGATATATCCCAATATATATATATACTAATATTACATATATATACTTATATAAATAGTGGCATGATCAGAATCATATCCTAACTATGAGATGTAGTATGTATAGTCGTCATGTGTCCCTTTGGAACCATCATGGGTGGGGATTTATTTATAAATATATGTTGATTAAACCTGCCATACCTACCCAATGGAAAAATTATATTTCACTAGTTGGATTGGTCTAGACACAATTGGTGCCATAATATTTATTTTTATGTCTCACACTCTACTTGGGATTAAATTTCACCATGGTACCTAAGTAGACCTTCTTATTCAAATGACCATAGACCTTGCTTATTGTTGTGTGCTTGAATATGTGAGTTAGGAAAAAAGGACTTTGTTGGAGCTCAGTATTTTCATGAAGATAATCTTTTATATTTTTAGTTATTTTTCATTACATGAGTCTTGTATTGTTATGAATTTTAAATCATAATGTTTGTTTAATGTGTCTAGTTCTGTGTCATTAGTTATATATGCATACTTCATATAAATTTATGTTTCACACTTTAATTCGGTTATTATAATATTTTTCTACAAATGATTAATCATTTATTTATTACTAATTATACTATTTACTATTATTTATTCTATTATACCACTATTCTACTCCGATATAAAGGTATCATCTTCCCACTATCACCTCTTGAGACCCTCGTTGGTAGTTGACGGCCACTGGCGTATAGGGAGATATGTTTTAGGACACGTCACCCAACAGTCTTGGTATTAGTTTTATTGTAAGATAGGCTGGGATGTTACCATAATGGGGTGACTATGCCCCCATATCAGAGTGAGAAGATAGAGTAAATAGCTATATATCAGACACATAATTAAACAAAAAGAGTGAGTAAGTTTTAAATAAACTAAAATATGATTTTTTTTAATAATAAATGAAAATTTTATCTAAAATATCAAATAGATATGACATACATATAACTCTGGTCACCCATGGGGTTGAACGTACATATACAAGAGTACAAAATAAACTGAAATAAATGTACATGGATCTAATAATAACATTGATCTGGACTACATACCCAACCTCTAGACACATTTGAACTTCACTAGCTCAATCAGAAGAACCCCCATGAGCCGCACTACTCAAACATGCAACTTTGGGCCTCATCAATATGCACCATGAAATCCATGCTCAACCAAAAAATCATACATAAGGACTACACGAACAACAAGGTTCATGTTCAATGGTGGTAAATAATATCAATATGCCACCCCAAAATTGAACCTATAAAGTATTCCTTTATAATTTTATGAAAAATAAAAGTTCCCATCCCAAACGATACATAGCTGAGAAGACATGTAAAACCAATAATCATGAACCCATTGTCAAAACCCAGATCCATAATCCCAATAGACCAAGAAAGTCCCACTATGGATGTCCCTATATAGATACTTATACATTTTTAGTTTAATACCTATACATATATACATAAATATTAATATTCATCATTTATAATAAGAAATATCACAAATCCAAATAGAAGTTGGTCCTTGGGTGCATAATCGAAATCGGTTGGATATCTTGTGTAATGGCATTGAGTTGAACATCATGTAACTTAATCCATATATCATTACAATACTATATATTTATCATATACCAATGGTTTTAAACCATGGGTATATTTTAAGAAAACTATGGTTATAGACCCAAAAATAGTGGGGATAGGCTTTACCCATGGTGTCAAGGAACCGTGGGAAACCAAGGCATCAGTATAGCTTTGAACTATACTGACAGTTTTCAAAAAGTGGGTAAAGGATATAACCATGGTTCATAAAACCATGGGTTCTCAATGTTTGGGTATAGAAATGTCCAATCCCCATGGTTAAAAAAAATTAAATACCCACAGTTTTGAAACCATGGGTATAGGATTAAAAAAACTCCAGAAGTGGGGTTCAACACCTCACAACCTCTACAAAACCAAATTACATTACCAATACACAATTTTGAATTAAATTTATATATATATATATATATATATTAACAAACCATGGCTATGGTTAAATAATAGTTTTTATAGGTTTTCTGGCGTGATTTTTTCTTCCCACACAAACATTGGGGAACCTATACCAAATGATTGGGGAGAACTATGTGTATAAGTTTTAGTACCCTATATTATCCCCATAGTTTATGAAAATTTTGGGTATAGCGGAACCTATACCCATGGTTCATTGAAAGTCATGTGTATATCTTTTCCACAGAATTCTAACACAAATTATTAACATTCCCACATATGTGGGAGTCTTATTCCCATGGTTTATAAAAAACTATGGGTATATGTAATAAAATATCACCTATACCCATAGTTCCAAAAAAATGTCAGTATTGGTGGGCCTTTACCCATGGGGTTTTGGAAAACCATGGGTATATGTTTGTTTTCAGTAGTATTAAGTCAATATCTAGGTCTATAGTCCCAATTAACATATAATTTCTTCGGCCAATGCCATTAAATATCATGGAGAATGCACTATAACCATAGGAGGATACACATCCTACACCTAGGTTCATGTGTACTCACCTCAATTCACTGAAATCATGGATTCTAGGGAAGTGTATTTGGACATCTTATAATTGTTCACTAAGAAAGACATTATGCTTCTCTAGACATGTAATTGTAGTCATATTTCTAAGCCCTAGGGCTTGGTCCATATGGGGTAACAACATTCTAAAATGGGATATTCCCTAAGGGTCTGACCCATATGCAATCTATAAGGAGAACAAATTAGTGACATGTCACTCCCACTCTGATAGTCTCTAATAGGAAAGAAAAGAATAATACCTATTATCCAAAATAGTGTAATCAATCTAGGTATCTAATGATATGAGATGTTATGCTCAACACACGGTCAAGTAACCAATCATAGAGAGATTAATAATCCATATCACATATCAAATAGATAATAGTGTTACCATTGAAATCATATATCAACCAGAGGATGGAGGAATCATCCTTAGGACATGGGAGAGTGGAATCATCCATGAGTATCATTATTAGGGACATTATAACCATATATCATATTTGTAGGATCAATAGCCGAATACCAGGAAACACCTCTATAAATTCTACTAATATAAAAATCGAATATATAGACTCAACATATTGATTCCCAGTTTTAACTCTTGATTTACCATTAAATATTATAAATAATGCGAATCAAAATTTGAAACCCAGGAATAACTTCTGGGTACCCCAAAGAGAATGAAATTTGCATCGCATAATGCTCTGCAGCCACCAGCATGGAAGCACCATGGGTAATCATTATTGTATCAGCAATAAACATGTAAAATATTAATAAAAAGTTAGGGCATCCAAACAACTAAAACCAACACTACAACCACAACCACATGGGCATACAAGTTAGGAATGTGTTATAAGGTGAAACCTGCTACCATCTCTACGAAAACCTACCATACTAACTAATTGGTCGGTCAAACAATGGGTAACCAGCATGGTCTCTTATGTTCAACACTAAGATTATTCCATCATGGGATCCCCAGGTGAGCACACATGTGAAGGCATCCTACTCGGGAGCCTTAGCTATAATTTATGTGAATAATACTACACAGGATTCTCATTAGATAATGTAATTGAGGATTCCTACAAGGGATTATCAACCATGAAAGTAATAGATGAATCCTACATGGGGTCCTCAAATGGTCAACAACAGAAGGTATCCTACTAGGGACTCCCTAATTTAGAATTTAAGAATAGATATCCTATAGGGGGATACTAGTAATAATACTATGATTGAGTCATCCTACATGGGATCCTCTAGGTTGAAACTCTAGTAGGGGAATCCTACTAAATATCCTCAAAATACACTGATCTCACTACCTCTTAGGCATTGATGGCACATCTCACTAGAGAGACGTCCTCAAAGGAAGATCAAATAAAAAATGGAATACAGAGATAGTTCATGGATAATCTCAGATCAATGAACCACTCTCAGGATACATTGGGTTGGTTTATCGGAACAAGAACCTCTTTATTTATGTGAAATACCCAAAACACCCATTAAGAGTTCTTAAGAAACCCCATGGTTCATACCCTAAAAAACTACATGAAAAGATACTCATAATGGACTAATCATCGGTCTAATTCTTAATCTTAGGTGAAACGATACAAACCCCAAAAAGGGTTACATGGGGGTAATACATGGTGTGTCACCATGAGTACAGAACATGTACTTCTAAATCCCCACATGGGCATGTACTCCCACCGAACCAGGAATGTAAATGACTATATATGTGACATGTAAGGTCAGTACACTAATTATACCCTGCACAATGTACCTTCCCATGTCCCACAAATGTTCTGTCCATATACATGGCCTTGAAATTTATTTCTATACAGCGGGTTGCCCACATGGGGTCTTTTCATGTACTCTACACAACCATGTACCTATACACTACTGACATGATCAGTAGCTTGGCTACACAACTTGGTAATAGATCCTACCATGTAAAACCTAGTACACAACATATAAATATAAAACATTGTCTTACCCAATCCATAAGAAATATGGCATGTGTTTTGTGAACCTCAATCCATATAGATGTGTTTTCCCAAACTAAAACCAACCAAATCACCCCAAAACTCACCATTTTTACCCCCAATGTTGTAGATCGGGCCACATGGGTCCATAATAATGAAAAAAGTGGATTCATAATTTAAAATTATTAATCTACAAGGGTTTATGAAAAAAAGTAATAACGGAATACCTTTAGGAAGAATCTGCTGAAGCTTCAGCGGTTTATGTAGTCCACATTTGTCGCATGATGATTCAGAATATCCCGAGCTCTATGTAGGTACTTCTCCACCACCTCTCATTCTCTCTATCCCTCTATCATTTTTTATATCAATCATACATTTAAATATATCCACAAGGGTGGTACATGAGAATCTAGGAGGAAAATAATGAAGATGAAAAAAATAAAGGATAGGATTAAAATGAAAAGGAAAAGAAAAAGGAAAAGGGGGCCATAATGGCCCCAACACGCAACCTCAGTTTATAAAATTCCTATGAAAAACACCCATTTTCAGAATCAATGAAGGAGATAGAATCTCAATTTGATTCTATGTTAAAAATATTTTTCCAAACAAACCAGTGAAAATAAATTAATATTTAATTTATTAAATATTAACAATTAAATATTATACTAAAATTAGAACGAATAAAAATTCCACCAAACTTCTATCCTAGGGTAAACACTATACTATGTGACCAATAGAGTGGTTAAAAAATTAATTGAGATACTTAACTTGATAAAACTACCATTTTTCACATTTCAATCATCTTAAATCAAAAAAATTCTTTTAGTAAAAACCGGAGTTTCAAAAAATAATGGTCCTTACAATATCTCCACACTAAACCTTCTCATCTGAGAGATGTCTGGTAGTAAAACTATAATCCATTATATAAACCTAATAATATACATAAACAAGTTATCCATACTATCCAATGACCGGTCACATAGGCTCAACAACTTCCTCCTAAATGGGAGACATTAAACAAGGATTGATTTAGTACTCCACACCATTGGAATACCATTACTTTCATCTCAAATAAAAATCTAATCCAAAATTCCCTTTTAAAATGTATAAATTCAACTCATATGAGGTTCAACACACACGTAATTCCAACAGTGTACTCCCCACTATATGGATTACTTAACACTACTCCTTGTGGTAACTAATTTATTTTTAATGCCACGTCTACCATAGAGGTACATTCATAAATTTTCCACAACACTCAAGAAAGGATTTATGTCGGTTGTCTTGAAAATTTCGGTCCTCAGATCACACCTGTCCAGACAAACATTTGGAATAAAATAATACCACATGCAACCAATGTGTACCTTTAACACCCAATGCATAATCCAGTGAGTCATATATTATAAGGATAAGGTGACTACACAACATTCCCCATCATTCACATTAAAGTAGAATTTCTCTTGGAACAATGCTTCAAAATTGGCCCCCAACCTGCACCATGATTTATTCCACAACATCCTGTATCCATGGCTTGTTCTAATAACAATCGTCTACTCGTGCTCTGACTAATTTAGAAAAAACAGTAACATTGATCGATTGGGATAGGCACCTGAATATTCATTCCCATTGAAGCGATTTTTGATACCAAATCACCCTATGTGATTTGTCAAAATCTTAAGGAAGCAACATTCTCTTAAGGAAAAACCTGACCACCTACCATGAATTGTTCTCAAAACATGAGTAAAACCAATCATACATCAAAAAAAGGAATTCATAAACATAGGAGAACCTCCCAAGCCAGACTCCTTATAAAAAAACAAATTTTTATACATGTTTATGTTTCAAAAATAATGGATTCTAGGTCTCCCACCATACCTAAAAATCAAGCCTCACAACTGGGTCCCAAGTTCTAACAACCTACCCAAAAAAATAAAACCATTATAAAAAAGGTAAATATCTCATCAAACTATCAATATTAGAACATAAAACAAGGACTAAAATGTCATAATACTTACTGAGCATCCTCATAAATAAGTTCTCTATAGTGTTCACACTACATAAAATGAAATGAGAAACTGTACTAACAATCACCGAGCATCCGTATATAAAAATACCCCTAGTGGTTTAGATAATGAAAAATGTCATAGAATACATGAGTACCAAAATCATTAATCCAATTATATAACCACGACCATAGAAAAAGAATCATTAGTGGGCTATAATATATTTTCATTACATTCTATATTGACCTGCTACAGTTGGTGAACCACCTGTGCAAAACCACTAAGTTATCATCCTCAAAGTTAATTCCTCATTGTTTATCCACATAACCTTCCAAAACGATGAAATTTCTACATGTAAGTAGGCCTAAATATACATTCCATGTATTTAGTAAAATCCTAGTAGGACTACAATATTTGACACTTATGTCCTATATATGACGTGTGAGACATCTCTTTCGATTTCCATCCCAGAGTTAAAATCCATCTCTAAATTCTAGAAATTTAATAAGAGATATAAATAAAAAATAAATCATAACATCAAAAAGACTTTTGTTTCTCCAAATAAATAATTCAAATACAACTGTAACATTGTAAATTAGAAAAATATTTCCATCACCTAGAAACCCAAACATCAAACCAAAACAAATGTTATCTGTGAACCAGTTCGATTTCAATCACTTATTCTGACACGTTCCTAATAATCGAATATACTATATCTAAAAATAGTAAATCTAAATAAAGTAATATCTCTGAATCCAATTTCTATCATCAATAAAAACATGCCACTAAAACATTTCTCATATCCAGATGGTTTTGAGTCCCCAATCATGCCTCCCCATAGTATAGAGGATTCCTACTAGTATTGAGGGCCTAGGGTGTGATAGTTATGAGACTATTCCCAAATATTAATGTAATAAAACATTAGAAATAGCTACGTATCTTACATAAAAGTAAAAAATAAGTGTGTTGACAAAGTAAATAAACTAAAACCGAACATTCTGTTATAATAAATGAAAATTATATATAAAAACCAAATAACTAATATGCTCTTGGACAGTAAGGGATTCCCTATAGAAGGAATTTCCATCTATTCCAGCACAAGATCCTTACCAAATTACTTCTCTCTTATTCTATGCAATGACACTATTGGGTTTCACAATTATCACCCACAATAGGTGTGGATCCTATTTCATTCATTTTCATAATAAAAAATTTAATTTAGAGTGATTATGAGAAAAAATAGTGCTCAATCTAGCTAAGACACAAATGAAATGAAAGGTAAAACGAATAAACGTGAAACCATAGTTGAACCCTAGGTTCATAATCCTGACAGACTAGGAAGGTACCACCTTGGATGTCCATATCTAGACATGTATACATATAGAGTCTCATAACTATACTTATATAGGTAAATATGAATACTCATGAGTGACTAAAAGAAATTACCGAAAACTAAACAATATTCAATTCGTGGGTCTATAATCCCAATCTCTTTAATATCCTATGCAAGGGAATTGAGTTGGATGTCGAGTCACACAAGCCATGTATCATTAAATAAATATATATTTCCATAATCCCCATAGACATATACTTTCTTCAACTAATTCTGAAAAATATATTGGAGCATGCTACACCACTGCAGGGGATAGTTTTCCTTCACTAGGGTTCACACGTACTCACCTCCATTCACTGAAATATTTGAATGTAGGGAAATAAATCTTGATATCCTACAAATTTTTTCTATGATAGATGTAATGCTAATCAGGACATGTAAATCAAGTCTAATGTATGATAATTAGGCCTTTTTCAGTAGTTAGTCACAACATTAGGATCCCAAATAATGACTATGGTTCTGATCCTTCAGTGATCGGTATGGAGAGATCACAGGTGAGATAATATTCCTTACCATGGAGTCTCTAATTAGGGATATAAGAATTATACCAATCACTCAGAAGAACAAAATCATTTTGGGTATCCAAAAATATGGGATGCCATGCTCAACACCGTGGTCAAGTAATCAATTAAGGAGAGCATAATCACCCCAATCACATATAAAATAGGGGAAAGTGGACACATCTTTTCATATTTCTTCCACGGAGAGTGAAAAAATACTCATCACTTAGAAGAGGGTAATCATCCAAAAGTATCATTACTAGAGGCATCATGAACACATATTATTATTATAGGATCTACCACTAGATTCTATGAAATACCTCCAGAAATCCTAATAATATATTAATCAAATATATAGGCTTAACATATAGATCCCTAGTAGTGCCTCTGGGTATACCATTAAATATACGAAATAACACATCTCAAAATTTAAATCCCAAGAAGAACGTTTGTTTATCAAAAATAGAATGAAAGATGAATCATGTGAATCCAAATAGACACCATCTATTAAGAACATCTTGTAATCATATTTTCCTAACCAATAAACATGTGAAATATAAACAAAGACTGAGGGTGGTTGAATGCCTAAACAAAAAACTACATCCACATCCACATAGGCTTACAATCTTATGATGGGTTTTAAGGTTACACCTACTACCATCTACAATAAAATTAAATATATTAACTTGGGTTTTGTCCAACAATGTGGCACCCATTGGGTCCCTCATGTAATACACTAAGTGGAATCCTACATTGAATGCTTGGGGGTCACACAAGTGAAGACATACTACTTGAGATCCTTATTTTTATAGTAAGGGATGAATCCAACAAGAGATCCTAAAATTTTAAGGTAAAGGAGGAATCCTCTATGGGATCATCAACAAATAATCTAAATCAGGAATCCAATAAGGGAACTTCATATGGTCAATAGGTGGAAGAATACTACTAGGAACTTCCAACGTCAACATGTAAGAAATAAAAACCATCTAATGAAACCGTGGTAATAACATGAAGATATAGGCATCATATATGGGATCATGTAGTTTAAAACTAATGAAAAAGAATCCTACTAGGGATCCTCAAAAGAAACTGGTCTCATGGACTATTTGGATAGATGAAAACATCTAACTAGGGGGAAATCCTCAAAGGAAGAGCTACGAAACAATATTATATTGATATAACTCATGGCACATATCATATCAAATTAGCACCATCACGAGACACTAGATTCATCTACCATAGAAAAAACCTATCTATTTTGGATAAATCACTAAAACACTCATTAAGAATTCTCAAAACAGCCCATGGTTCATAAAATTTTCAATTACATGAAAATATATTTAGAATGGACTAGTCTTGGGTCCAATTCAATCTTCAGGGGAAAAATATATGAAAACCCAAAATGGTTATGAGGAGAAGTACATGTTGTCTCTCCATATTTACATGACATGTCTCCATGAGTATACAATGGGGAATCCTTAAGAACCACCTAGGTGTGTACTCCTACCGAACATGGTTTGTAAATTACTAGGTATACGGTGTGTAAGGTGGGTACACATTGTGTACCCTACATAGGGTACCTACCCATGTCCCTCAAGTGTCTTGTCCATATATATGGCCAGACTATGTATGTCTACACTGCATGCGACCCATAGAGGATCTTTCTATATAATCTACATGACCATATACCCAAATATGAGTAGCTATAACATGTACTCAGCTACATGTCTGGGTACCATTAAACTATATATAAACCAAAGTACATACTATGTACTTTGAAAACATCATCTATCCTAAACTAAAAGAACATATATAATGTCTTCCTTGAACCACATGCCATGTATGTTGGTTTTCTCGAATGAAAACCCCCAAATCACACTAAAACAAATGATTTCACTGCAAAAGATGTAGATTGGGCCATAAGGGGTGATACGAAATCATATAAGGGGATTAAAAATTGTAAATTATTAATCTATGGGGATCTAGGGAAAATTTTAAAAATGTTCTACCATTGTGAAGAATCCTCTATAACTTCTCTTGTTTCCTTATTCCATATATGTACTATGATGATATAGAATTTACAGAGCTATGTGGTTGTTCCACTCTTCCCAATTATCACAATATTCCACTCTATATCTCTATTTTTCTCTTGGTTACACGATGATGGAGAGTCACATGGTGTGTTCATGAGAATCCAGAAGGAAATGATATAAAAGAGAAAGATATTAAATGATAGATGGACAATAAAAATGAAATGAAAAATGAAAAGGGGGTTTAATCGGACCAAGTCTTGAACCTTAGATTATGCACCACCTAGGGAAAGATCTATATTATAGACTCAACTATAGAGATATAACCTCAATCTGTCACTCCATTCAAATGAAATGGACAAACAAACCTTCATGAATAAATTATTTTTTAATATATTTGATATTAAATGTTAACTATTCCACTAAAATTTGAGCCGCTCAAAATTATAGAAAATTAAAATATTAGTGTAAAAAACCAATTCTAGGACCAATGAAGTGGTAATAAAATTATCTCTGATCAACTTCCATGGTAAAATTATCAGCATACCATTTAGAAGCATCTAAATGGAAAAATCATATTTCTGCTCAAAAATCTATTCCAAAAAACAAGGGTATTTAAAAATATAATATGTTATCATTTATGAGTTCAAAACTTTGTAAAAAGTGAAAAATTATTTCAAAAAGGAGAATTTATTTTCCTTCAGAGTTTTCCCTTTTTTGAAATCATTATGTGTGATTATTATGGTGTGGTTCATGGGAATTATTTATAAGGTTGGGTGGTTAAATGATAAACTGATGGTGGGTTATACCATTATATATAACCAATGAATTGGGTAATGGGGTGAAGTTAAGAAGATTGGATTTTCCTATGATATTATAGGGACAATTTGATGGTGATCATTCTAAATTTTAAATTGATGGTTACTCCCTATTTAGCCAATTCGGCTATAATGTTTGTAAGAGTGATATGGAAAATGATTTATTATGTTACCTACTTATATTTTGGATGAATTCTAATGATTTTGTCTTGAAAAAAAATTTATTTCCAAAATAAAATATAATGATATTTTTTGAAATTGTTATTAATTTTTCTAAATAAAAAGGTATGTTTTGAAAGATATTTTTATATGGATTTTCCCTAAACAAACTCTTTCCCTTAATAAAATTTTCATATTAATATCATGTTTTTAAATTTTATTCACATGGTAATGGATGAGTTTTGATAAGGATGGGGAAAAGATGAAAATTTTAAAGATATGTCATAAAAGGAAAAGTTGTTTTATTTTTTAAAAAGGTTTCCTTTTGTTGAAAAAATGGATACCAAGTTTAATTTTTCACCTGTAATTTAAGGCTTTACTATCTAATGGTTTTTACTAACTCTACAAAAATATAAACATAAATTGTCATTTGGAATGAATGAAATATAATTCATGTTTAAAATCACTAGAATATATAATTTTGAAGGACAGGTGCATATAATATATTTAAATCTTTTGGGAGTGACAAAAGGATAAGTTTATTCTACTAGTTTGTTTTTTAAAGGGAGATTTTAATAAATAGTTCACATTGATTCAAAACACTACGTAATTATAGGGGATAGAGATTATAGTATGTGTGAAATTTAATTTTATATTATTTGAAAAAATCATTTCTCATGATCAATAATTTCATTTGTTCGGGAAATTATTAGATTTATGAAAACAGGATGTGGGAAATGTTTCCAAATATGAAGCTATATTTATATGATTTGAAAAAAATTTAATGGATATGTTAATAATCCAGACGTAATAATAGATTGATTATTTTATTGGATAAGACAAATCTATTTAATGGTGTTACAATGTAAAATATTCTTAATATTTGAATTTATTATTTCAAGTGTCATCATAGTGGAGAATAAATTCTCTAACTCATATATTTTCAATAGAACATATGAGAAAAAGAGAACAGATGATAACATTGTATAAAGAAATGCATCATAGTGAATTAAGGGGATGGTAGAATTTCAAAAATATAATAATTATTTTATGAAAGATCTTGGGATATACTTTAACTGAATGGCAGTTTGTTTCAAGTTTTCATATAATGGTAATCCGTGGCGTGAAAGAAAAATTATGCTTAAACTAATCAACTATATTTATATGGGGAACTATGAAAAAAAATTCCCCATGTGTTAAAGGATTTTATGTAAAAATTTATTTGGGAGAATTTTTAATCTTATGTGATTAATACAATCAGTTTTGAAGCCCCATGTGACATGACAACATGTATTTTTATCAATAACTCCATGTTATTTGACACATTATTTAATTTTGTGTAGATGAACTATTTTATATCATGAATATTTTCTGATGTTATAGAATCAACCCCAAAAAATCTAAGGAATGAGTAATCAATCAAAAAACTAGTGGGAATCAATTTTCAATGAGAATATATTGGGCATTCTTGGTTAAGATGCAAACATATTCCTTAGTTTCAAACATGGATATTATACCTATGGTTGATTTTGACAGAATCATCATTTTAGGAAATATTAATAAATTTGTATTATAAGGCCCCGACCTTAAACCTTACTTAATATTGAATTAAAAGAATAATTCACGTTGAGGATCTTTTCAGGTTTAGAGTTTTAGAGAATTAGAACATAACTATTACATCTCAAAAGATTACAAAGTAGTCACTTATACTAAGTTTCCATAATAAAAAAAAACACTTGAAAGAAACGTGTCTAGTTCCATGTTTTATATAGCATGACATTCCCTTGATCCCATCCTTGACCTTATTCCACATTAAGTCCTGTGAAAAAAATTTCAAAAAAAACTTGGGGTGAGCATAAAAAGCTCAGTAAGGGATACACAAAGAATGAAAACTGTTAGTTTTTTCAAAATCAAGTAAACCATGTATACTCTATCAAAGTAATACCTTCACCTTCATGAAGTAGTAAAAACTCTTCACTGAATAAAGTTTCATTACTTACCTTTTTGTAACCAAAGGATTACTATAAAATCCATAAAAAAGAACACATAACATTTATAATGGTAACTTGGGACATAAACATACTTAAGTGGAATAACCATACGGTCGACTTCCACACATATCACTTAATGGAATAGCCATATGACCAATTTCCATACATACATAATGGAATACCCATACGGCCGACTTCCATACCCAATGCATTGGAGGATATAACGAAACCACCCGTCCTGGTATTCACGGCACCACCCGTCATATGGTTTATAACGTAACCACCCGTTAAAATGTCCAAGTACCAATATAAAATCATAAAACATAAAACCAATATAAAGGAATGATAACATTTCCACATTTCAATCACAATATATCATAAATATATTGACATAATAGAATCCTTTTTCAAAACCATTTTCAATACCAAAATACATAATAGAGTATATGGTATTTATTTTATTCAAAAAACATTACGGTTTGTTGAGAAAGCCAAAGACCAAATAATACTCGCGGCGGCGGAAAAAGTCGTTGTCACCACGTACGTAAAAAAAACATTCCTTTTTGTCGTTTAGTAAAACGCTTCGTAGAAAAAGATTCCTTTTGTATAAAAGTAAAAGTCAAAGGGGTTTATACACCGTATAAAAGAAAGTTGTGTATAAAACGAAATATGCCTCAATGAAAGGAGATTGAGACTAAGTCCCTTACCTCAGGTCCGACTTGACTCGATCGTTCTTTAACGTCCTGAATAATAAACATGAGTTAATTTATACTTGATTAAGAACCTTTTAAAGTTCATTATTCCTTTTATATCACTTATCGCCATGTTATAAACATTATGTAACCATTTAAGTTAATAATGTTTGTTTTGTCAATATTTGGTTCTTAAGTCGAAAGTGGACTTCTTACAACTACATGTTGTTCGTGTGGTCAAAGGATCTTTATATCCAGAATGAAATTCCCATTTTGGATATAATATGTATCATATATATCAAGCATATACATGTATTTATAATATTACATAATCATTTATAGGTAAGAAATGAAATGCACCGTTCATGGAGACGGTAAGCCATACGTACGCATGAACGCTACTTTCATTTCTTTGTCATAATAATGGAATTAAAACTAAATGAGAGGTATGTATATTTTAATTCCAGAATTATATTCATCATTTAGATATATCATTAATTATATATATCCATTATATACATGTACGTTTAATAGTACATTACATTTGGAGATATGAAATGAAATGCACCGTTCATGGAGACGGTAAGCCGTATGTACGCATGAACGCTACTTTCATTTCTATATCATACTTTAATGGAAATAAATAATAATGATATATAGGTATATTATAATTCCAGTATAACATCATATATAACAACTTTAAATCCATCCTTTACACGTCCCACATATGGCATTAACGAATCACATCACTTTGAGGGGGCGGTAGTCTGCACTTCCTTAAATGAAGATATCGTGTTTACCCATAATGGAAACCATAAAGGTATGCCCAAAATGAAAAATACAGAAGCTTAAAGAAACAATAAACATATTACATATCATATAAAAAAATAGTCACATCATAATGGCCACCTTTTAAGGTGTTAAATGAGTATTGAACAATCATCGTTTCGGGAGGCAGAATTTCGCCATCCACGGAAACCGTATGTTCGTTAACCATTTGATGTAGTTGTGTGAGAGTGTAGCTCGAATAAATATTATAACAACATCCTGGTATATTGAAGATACTTGTGTTGTTACAAAAGAAGTAAATAAAAAGAGTTTAGAGGGTTGGAGAAGCAAAATAAAACAAATGAACAAGAGAGAATGAATTACCTTTAAAAGTGTAACTCCTTTTGATTTGAGCCTAAATGCTTCCTTTGAAAGGCTTCTTACCAAAGGGAATCCTCTATTATGAGTATAGGGATGTGTAGAGAGTAAATGGGTAGGGGTTGGCCGAGTCAAAGGCTTGAGGAGTGTGTGAAATGAGGTAGAGGTGGGGGCCTTTTATAAGAGGAGAGGAGGGGCACTTTTGGAAAGTAAAGAAATATTACTTTATTTGAAAATGTGTTTAGGTTTTAAAAGGTCCCACATTGATATAAGTCGTCTATAAGGTGATAAGGGTTCGAAATACACCCATACAATAAGTTTTGGACATGTGTAGTTCATAGATTTTACATTATCTTTCCATTTTATTTAAATCGTCAAATAATCATGTCATCGCTGCATCATTATTATGTCATAAATAATTTAATTTATTTAATGTCTAAAAATTATAAAAAAAATACTATGATGTAGGAAATCTTTTTATCTTTCCAATAACTATTTATAATCAAAAATCTGATCTTTATAACCCCATGTAACAACTGTTTTCGTAAAACATATTATGTTTGTGTCATTTTTACTTTTACATTAAATAAAACGTTATTTATGTCATTTCCCAACCAAAGTGTCTCCATGGGGTCCCCAAGTTGACCCATGGCTTGTCTTGGTCGGCCATGACACAACCAATGAGGTTAGGACATTTTTCAAGTTCATTTCATATTATTAAAACATTATTTTTACCTTAAACTACACTAATTACCATTAATCGCGATTAAGAACTTAATAAGTTACTATTCACCAAAAAATTATTATAATCTCATTGAACCACATTTTACTTCTTAATGACAACCATGTATTTAGGATTTTTGAAATTCAAAACAAAATGATGGCTAAATTTCATTTAAACGGAAAATCAGTCTTTATAAGTACCACTTAGTGGTTTCACTATTCATTAAAAATTGATGTTTTTCAGAAAATTACAAAAAATTCACCCTAAGCTATATTTGATATTACGAATTCAAAAATGAAGTCTATTTTAAAAAATTCAATAAATATAAGTCAGATTAATTAATTTAATAATTAATTCCCGCTGTGAAAGCAAATAGCGTGTTTTTATGAAACAATAAGTATCAAAAGATTGACACTAGTTTAAGTCTGATTTCAAAGTGAAATTAATTCCAAATGCCACTATTGGATTTAATGGTTAAAATATATTCTAATTTAACTTTAAAACCAATTCAAAAGATAATCTAATCATATAAATAAATTAGATTAAAAAGGGGTTTTCAATTAAAATACAACATTTTACACTATTCATTGAAAAAATGAACTTTATCGGAAAGATACCAAAAATTTACACAAAGTAAATTTTGATGTTCCAATTCTAAAGAAGAGTTTTATTTGGTCCAAAATAATGTATAAGAGTGATCAAAACTATATTTAATTACAATTCGACATCAAAAGGTGATAAGTGAACCTTTAGTGAAAATTAGGGTATAAAAGCCGAAAATTGAATTCTTTCCGTATTTTAAGCCATTATATTTTATTGGATAAATGTAAAAACATTTAAAAACATATATAATCATATTTTATTTATTTCTATCCATTCCCGCCAATACAACGGCTACATGTTAACTACCATTTAAAATAATATTATTTTATTATTAGAGTGCAACGTAAGATTCCCAAGAAACTCGTTGTTGCGTATTGGGTACGCCATCGAGCATAGTGTCCCCTTTAAAGTCATTTAAATATTTTATTCACAAATATGGATAAATATGAAATGTCATATTCTTTATTTACCTGGTGTGTTACATCCTTCCCCCCTTTTGGGAATTGCGTCCTCGCAATTTTAAAATTGAGCTTGGAAACATCCTTGAACGTCCCACATCGGAACAAGAGTCGGTAAAACAATCACTTTAAAATAAAGGAAGATAAGTACAGAGGTCAACTGAGTTAACCCATAATAGGATTCCATGTAGTAAAACATGGACATGGAGGAGAAAACATTGGGTCATGTTCTGATGGAGAGTGATAGAAAACATGTTTAGGAGAAAGTTAACAATAAGAAAATCACAAACTTATGATGGGTTAAACGGTGTTGGGTTCCCCAGTAGAAAAAGTTAACAGACAACATTTATGTTTTAAGTTACTTTTTATTTAAGAATTTATTTTTGATCTTAAGGAAACATACTTACTTGTCATGTTGACTTTCAACTATTTCTAGGTTTCTTACACAAACTCATAATAGAATACCTTGATCATGGCGTCCATTCGGTTTCATCGTCATCTTGTTCACGTAGGTAGAAGTCCCATGCATTAAAACAATGATTTAGAGATCCTTCAAAATCATTTGCTTCCTCCATCCAAATACACCTCGTACAACATGGGTCATATGGGTGTTTACAGAAAAACAGTTTTGGAAAATAATCATGTATGCCATATAATTCCAAAACATCTGATAAAACATGATTTCTATAAAATAGTCGGACCGAAATTGAGTTTAAATTTTCTATTATTGGTCCTTTTAAAATACCATAAATATGTGATGTGAGACTATATTGTAAAAGCAAATATAAATAGGTTGTGCAAGGGTCTCCTTCCTCAGTACCCTTTTTAAAATCATAATATGCTTCAAATTCTTGTGATAAGGTAAAATATTTGAAAATACCATGATAATATTTACCTTTCTTGAAAATATGAGAATATTGTGAAAATAGTATTTGTCTATAAACAACCCATGATCCCCGATGATAACGAGGTATAGTGGAGGTGTTTGATATCTCAAACAACTGCTTGCAAGTGAGTTGTATGCTAGAAAAAGTTTCACAATCTTCTGAAGATGACTTTGCAATAATTATTGCAAGCATGTCATCAGGAAGAGATAGGAATGTCGTTTGAGATCCTTCTCCTTCCATTCGTAACCGACTTTACTTGACCTGAAAAAAAGTTTTAAAATAAGGATTTAACTGAAATAATAGATATAGGGACTAATCATGTGTCTCACAAGAACTCATAATCCCTAAAGTTGTCTAAACCTCCCTTTGATACCAACTATAAGGCCCTGGCCTTAAACCTTACTTAATATTGAATTAAAAGAATAATTCACATTGAGGATCTTTTCAGGTTTATAGTTTTAGAGAATTAGAACATAACTATTACATCTCAAAAGATTACAAAGTAGTCACTTATACTATGTTTCCATAATAAAAAAAACTCTTGAAAGAAACATGTCTAGTTCCATGTTTTATATAGCATGACATTCCCTTGATCCCATCCTTGACCTTATTCCACATTAAGTCCTGTGAAAAAAATTTCAAAAAAAACTTGGGGTGAGCATAAAAAGCTCAGTAAGGGATACACAAAGAATGAAAACTGTTAGTTTTTTCAAAATCAAGTAAACCATGTATACTCTATCAAAGTAATACCTTCACCTTCATGAAGTAGTAAAAACTCTTCACTGAATAAAGTATCATTACTTACCTTTTTGTAACCAAAGGATTACTATAAAATCTATAAAAATAACACATAACATTTATAATGGTAACTTGGGGCATAAACATACTTAAGTGGAATAACCATATGGTCGACTTCCACACATATCACTTAATGGAATAGCCATACGGCCAATTTCCATACATACTTAATGGAATAGCCATACGGCCGACTTCCATACCCAATGCATTGGAGGTTATAACGTAACCACCCGTCCTGGTATTCACGGCACCACCCGTCATATGGTTTATAACGTAACCACCCGTTAAAATGTCCAAGTACCAATATAAAATCATAAAACATAAAACCAATATAAAGGAATGATAAAATTTCCACATTTCCATCACAATATATCATAAATATATTGACATAATAGAATCCTTTTTCAAAACCATTTTCAATACCAAAATACATAAAAGAGTATATGGTATTTATTTTATTCTAAAAACATTACGGCTTGTTGAGAAAGCCAAAGACCAAATAATACTCGCGGCGGCGGAAAAAGTCGTTGTCACCGCGTACGTAAAAAAAACATTCCTTTTTGTCGTTTAGTAAAACGCTTTGTAGAAAAAGATTCCATTTGTATAAAAGTAAAAGTCAAAGGGGTTTATACACCGTATAAAAGAAAGTTGTGTATAAAACGAAATATGCCTCAATGAAAGGAGATTGAGACGAAGTCCCTTACCTCGGGTCCGACTTGACTCGATCGTTCTTTAACATCCTGAATAATAATCTTGAGTTAATTTATACTTGATTAAGAACCTTTTAAAGTTCATTATTACTTTTATATCACTTATTTCCATGTTATAAACATTATGTAACCATTTAAGTTAATAATGTTTGTTTTTTCAATATTTGGTTCTTAAGTCGAAAGTGGACTTCTTACAACTACATGTTGTTCGTGTGGTCAAAAGTTATTTATATCCAGAATGAAATTCCCGTTTTGGATATAATATGTATCATATATATCAATCATATACATGTATTTATAATATTACATAATCATTTAGAGGTAAGAAATGAAATGCACCGTTCATGGAGACGGTAAGCCATACGTACGCATGAACGCTACTTTTATTTCATTGTCATATTAATGGAATTAAAACTGAATGAGAGGTATGTATATTTTAATTACAGAATTATATTCATCATATAGATATATAATTAATTATATATATTCATTATATACATGTACTTTTAATAGTACATTACATTTGGGGATAAGAAATGAAATGCACCGTTCATGGAGACGGTAAGCCGTACGTACGCATGAACGCTACTTTCATTTCTATCTCATACTTTAATGGAAATAAATAATAATGATATAGAGGTATATTATAATTCCAGTATAACATCATATATAATAACTTTAAATCCATCCTTTACACGTCCCACATATGGCATTAACGAATCACATCACTTTGAGGGGGCGGTAGTCCGCACTTCCTTAAATGAAGATATCGTGTTTACCCATAATGGAAACCATAAAGGTATGCCCTAAATGAAAAATACAGAAGATTAAAGAAACAATAAACATATTATATATCATATATAAAAATAGTGACATCATAATGGCCACCTTTGAAGGTGTTAAATGAGTATTGAACAATCATAGTTTCGGGAGGCAGAATTTCGCCATCCACAGAAACCGTATGTTCTTTAACCATTTGATGTAGTTGTGTGAGAGTGTAGCTCGAATAAATCTTATAACAACATCCTAGTATATTGAAGATACTTGTGTTGTTACAAAAGAAGTAAATAAAAAGAGTTTAGAGGGTTGGAGAAGCAAAATAAAACAAATGAACAAGAGAGAATGAATTACCTTTAAAAGTGTAACTCCTTTTGATTTGAGCCTAAAGGCTTCCTTTGAAAGGATTATGCCCAAAGGGAATCCTCTAGGATGAGGAGAGGGATGTGGATAGAGTAAATGGGTAGGGTTTGGCCGAGTCAAAGGCTTGAGGAGTATGTGAAATGAGGTAGAGGTCGGGGCCTTTTATAAGAGGAGAGGAGGGGCACTTTTGGAAAGTAATGAAATATTACTTTATTTGAAAATGTGTTTCGGTTTTAAAAGGTCCCACATTGATATAATTCGTGGATAAGGTGATAAGGGTTTGAAATCCACCCATCAAATAAGTTTTTGACATGTGTAGTTCATAGATTTTACATTATCTTTCCATTTTATTTAAATCGTCAAATAATGATGTCATCGCTGCTTCATTATTATGTCATAAATAATTTAATTTATTTAATGTCTAAAAATTATAAAAAAAATACTATGATGTAGGAAAGTTTTTTATATTTCCAATGACTATTTATAATCAAAAATCGGATCTTTATAACCCCATGTAAAAACTATTTTTGTAAAACATATTATGTTTGTGTCATTTTTACTTTTACATTAAATAAAAAGTTTTTTATGTCATTTCCCAACCAAAGTGTCTCCATGGGGTCCCCAAGTTGACCCATGGCTTTTCATGGTCGGCCATGACACAAACAATGAGGTTATGACATTTTTCAAGTTCATTTCATATTATTAAAACATTATTTTTACCTTAAACTACACTAATTACCACTAATCGCGATTAAGAACTTAATAAGTTACTATTCACCAAAAAATTATTATAACCTCATTGAACCACATTATACTTCTTAATGACTACCATGTATGTCAGATTTTTGAAATTCAAAACACAATGATGGCTAAATTTCATTTAAACGGAAAATTAGTCTTTATAAGTACCACTTAGTGGTTTCACTATTCATTAAAAATTGAAGTTTTTCAGAAAATTACCAAAAATTCACCCTAAGCTATATTTGATATTACGAAATCAAAAATGAAGTCTATTTTACAAAATTCAATACATATAAGTCAGATTAATTAATTTAATAATTAATTCCCGCTGTCAAATCAAATAGCGTGTTTTTATGAAACAATAAGTATCAAAAGATTGACACTAGTTTAAGTCTGATTTCAAAGTGAAATTAATTCCAAAGACCACTATTGGATTTAATGGTTAAAATATATTCTAATTTAACTTTAAAACCAATTCAAAAGATAATCTAATCATATAAATAAATTAGATTAAAAAGGGGTTTTGAATTAAAATACAACATTTTACACTATTCATTGAAAAAAATGAACGTTATCGGAAAGATACCAAAAATTTACACAAAGTAAATTTTGATGTTCCAATTCTAAAGAAGAGTTTTATTTGGTCCAAAATAATGTATAAGAGTGATCAAAACTATATTTAATGACAATTCGCCATCAAAAGGTGATAAGTGAACCTTTAGTGAAAATTAGGGAATAAAAGCCGAAAATTGAATTCTTTCCGTATTTTAAGCCATAATCTTTTATTGGATAAATGTAAAAACATTTAAAAACATATATAATCATATTTTATTTATTTCTATCCATTCCCGCCAATACAACAGCTACATGTTAACTACCATTTAAAATAATATTATTTTATTATTAGAGTGCAACGTAAGATTCCCAAGAAACTCGTTGTTGCGTATTGGGTACGCCATCGAGCATAGCGTCCCCTTTAAAGTCATTTAAATATTTTATTCACAAATATGGATAAATATGAAATGTCATATTATTTATTTACCTAGGGTGTTACATGTATAATTATTTTTGAGGTATAATAATTGTTTAAAAAAATGTTACATTTATAGGATATTTTTTTTTAGAATTTTTGGCTTTATATTTGTTCATGAAGTTTTTGAATAGTTTCTGTGTTTAGTAATATGTATAATGATTTATAAAAGTCATTTATTTTGGAGATAAAATATTTTTTCACCATATTAAGTGTTATTCAGGTTGAATATTATAATTTCATTTAAATCCTATTTTTGTTTTAGTAAATGGATACAGACTAGTAGAGAAACATATCATTCATTATAAAACTAATGATCCATTAAACTTATGTTTTCGTACTCCATGCGTGAATAATTCAATATGGTCATTCATCATTAATAATATATGATGAAGTGGATGGGGATAAGTGATCTAAACATAATCAAAGGATAAAATTACACTAATAGAATTAAAATAAATAATGTATGTATATTTTTACATTTTCTCAATCATGATGGTAAAATAATTCGTCAGACATAAAAAATGAAAATAAATTGAATGTGTCCTATAACGAAAATATAGCTCAACTATCAACGAATTATTATAGAATCTCATTTATATATATGAGATTTATAATGAAAGAAATGTGGTTTTAGAAATATATAATTGATAAATACTAGGTCTCATATGAGTAACATATAAATTACATGTCTTCACTAAATATTCATTTTATAATTTATATAAATCCAGATATATTCAATTTGGGAAGAAAAAATTAAAAATTTTAATTTAAAATTAATTTTATAGGATAATGTAACACCCACATATTTTAGAATGTATTCCTATTTAAATAATAATAATTGTGAAAGATATTTTATAAAATTTACAAGAATAAACTAATTTGAGTTATGAGGTTTTATAATAAAAATTTAAATAAAATACAATATACCTATATAAAAACTCATTGAAAAAATAAATGATTTTGTAAATTTAAATTATTTATATATTACACATCCAAAAAATCATTAGCTCTAGAAAAATAGTTAAATGTAATAATTTTGAGGAAATTATATAAATAAAATGATTTGATAATGTTTCTAGTTATAAATTTTAGAATAAAATATTAAAAACCAATGAATGATTATGTAATGTTAATGTATACTTATCTAATAAGTATTTGTAAAACAAAAATATTTTCATTCAATTTTTTTTATATAAAATATAAATTCTTCATAATTTTTTGTGTTAATTTTGTTTAATTTAAATTATCATTCAATTAAAATAAATAAATAATATTAATTAATTTATTAAAAATTGGATTGAAATAAAGATAATGTCATTTGAAGTAATGATGAGATATTTTTCACGAAATTATTTTTATGTGTGTGATATATTTTTAATTGAATAAAATAAGTAAATCACTATTAATAGATGATGTTAATGAATTAAATTTATATCATATTCAATATTATATATTAATAAAAACATAATCATTTTTACTATAAAAATAATTATAATACATTCTTTATGACTAAAGGTACATTTTTCTAAAAATAGGTTTTATTTGTTATGTGACCAATAATTTCAATTAATTGTTTCCAACATTAGAAATTGATACTTTAAAATGATATTCATATTTTTAATCATAATATTTAAACATTGTATGAAAATATATTTCTATTTTATTCTCAAAGAATTGTTATTCGGGTGAAATTTTTTCTCCATGTTGAATGTAAAAAAGGATAAAGAGGGGGACGAACTAATGGATAAGAATATAAATATAACTAAAACAAGTATATTTTTTGGTTTTGTTTAATTTCAACCGAAATAATTTTATATTAGATATTTTGAAAAAAAATCCACATTAATCATAAAATAATATTTATTTTAATTTAATGTTATAGGTATTTAAGAGTGTGTCACCCATCTCACTTATAAAAGGATCCATTTACCAGCTGAATTATCCACACACCATGAGTTTATTATATTGGCTAGTCCATCAAATATTCCCCCCAAACACTCATTTTAATGTCTTTGTGGTCTCATACTTACCCAATTTCCAATCTATGTATGATTAAGGAGAGTTCTATAAGGGGATATCTAATGATGAGGTATGTGTTTTGACAGACTTATTTCATGTTCAACTCAACATAAACATAAATAAAATATTTAAAATAAAAAAAATATAATTAAAAAAATATAATTAGAATCCATTCAATATATTTTTTCTAGGAAATAAAAATTACTTAACACCCTCCCCTTTATTTAAAAAATGATAACAATGATCATATTACATGTGGACTATTTCTACCATGGATGACATATATCATTTTTCATTATTTCCTTTCATTATTTGTTATATAAGTGGATATAATGAATAAGTATTATATTTATATCATAATTATCATTCTATAAATATAAATATTCTTTTTTGGTAACACAAAATAGTCATTGTAAAATTTAACATCCTAAAACGAGTATATCGTGACACATCCAAAGAAATAATTTCTTACCACTCTCATTCATCAACATTCATCAAGTAACCTATAATAAAAATATTTATAACTTTAATGAAGTTTTATAATTCATTCATATACTTTAGAAGTTATATTATCATTCTGAAACAATATTTTCCTTCTTTTTCATTTATGATAATGTGTTCTTGTTTTAGTAGGTTTTACCATATAGATGAATGATGTTATAATTTTTATGTACGATATGGTTATGAAATGTTAAATAATGATATTATATAATAATAATGATTCATATATGGGAATCCATAAATATCTAAAAAATAAAATATTTACATTCATGAAAATTATGAGGATAATGAAACCATATCCTAGGTGCATGCACTGAAATTATCAAACCAAAACATGCAAGAAAAATGAAAAATAAACAAATAATATTTAATTTAAATAAATAAAATAAAAATAAAGGTATGAAGAAATTATACATGAATTATATCTAGTATGATAAATATAAATATGGTTATTTTATATATTAATAAAAAGTATACATTCATTAAAGTTTATTTTTGAGCATGAATGACAAATCATATGTCTGATGTAAGAGTGTATTTTTTAATATATCTTTCTATTAGGATTGATTATATTTGAATTTAAATTTTAGAAATTTTATGCTATTAATCTCATAAAATCCATAAAAATTCATCTTCTATGGTTATTTATTGTTTTTGAAAATATTACTTCTACTTTTCCACTCTTTGGAACTCAAATCAACCAAATATATTTGTACGAAAAGTAAACCATATTATTATAGTTCTCAATGAATCTTTATCTTCTGAATATATATTTTTTATTTTGTATTAATTATGTTATTTTATGTAATTAAATTATATATTAATTTCAGTTTAATTTATCTTTTACTTTCCATTACAAATATTAAATGTACTATTTTACGATTTTAAATACAAGTTATTTTTTACTTTCATTTGCAAAATGATAAAATAATTTCTGTTTTATTGTTTTGTATATAAATAAATTTTATGAACACAATAATCATTCATAATTATTTATCCCCTTATCCATTTTTTTGTCACTTTAAAAATCAATATCTCTTTTCATCATTCCATGAATATTTCACTTTCATAAAAAATAAAAGAATATTATTTTTATAAATGATTTCAAAAGCCATTTTGTTTCAATTTTGTACATTATTATCCAACACTATAAAATTACATATATAATAATTGTTTATTAAATATATTACACAATTGTAAATTATTTTAGAAATAATTATTTCCTCATAAAATCATAGGAAAGTATCTTGTGTGTAAATTTTAACATTATTCTTTTGACAAAGTTACATGTGCTTTGACAATTATTATTAACATTTCACATCCAATTTACACTATAATTTCAAATTTTCATTAATTTACTATGAAACCTTCATTTATGTTAAATTTATTATATCCTTTAAATCCATTAATGATTTACGATTTTTACATTATTCTGTGAACAAGGTTTATTCTCTATGATGTCACTCCATGATTTAGTGTTCTTTATCACTCTGTATATTTATTTTAATTATATTTATCATCTTTATGTCTATGTTTTCTAGTAAAATAGAAATATTAAAAATTATATCAATATTATCCCAAATTTAAACCCATTTATATTTTTTTGATGGAATCATAAAATGGGAGTTATTATATAGAAAAGGGAATATAGTCATTTTGTTTATTAATTTTAATTTTTTAATTTTTTATTGTTATTGAATAATTATTATTTATTTATTTATTCATTCAATATATGAGTAATGCTTTGGAAATGTGTAGTGATGGGTGGAGTCCTGAATTGTATATCCTATCAACACATTGGGTAAGTTCTCATGATAAAAAAATTTATCATGGCTTATTATATGGGTATTTGTTGCATGTCTAGCAAATTATTGAAGGTGACCAAGATGAGGCTTCAAAGGTAAGAGAAATATGTTTGGTATTATGAATTACATCATTATGTAATATTTTATTATTGAAAATATCATTACTATTTTTATACTATCCATGGATATATTCCATGCTCAGTTTCTTGATTATGTAGAAAATTTATTTATTATTTACTATGAAATATTCTTATGACTTCTCTATTTTTGATAGGTTCCTATAAAGAATACAAACCCTATAGCTTAGAGCTTGGGGTAACATTATTACATTGGAATAAAATACATGGATTCACGTACCAAGTGAGAAAATATTTTAGTTGTATTGGAAATCTAGATACATAAATCATACTCACATCACAATTGAAACAATTAAATAAACAAATAGTTTTCATTGCGAATGGAATTATTCTTCATTTTGTATCCCTTCATATCAACCAGAAATCACTTCCATGTATCCAAGGGAGAATAAAACATAAGAAATGGGTGAGCTCAGATATTCATTGAGGGAAAGAATATATCAGATTCTATCATGAATAAATAAAAATAATCATCATGGAATTATAAATTACTAGAACACCTGACAATTAATAAATATAAAGAGAATAATATATTTAAAATAAATGATGATAAAATAATTCCATATAAAAAATTCAAACATTCTTCTCTCTTATAATTGGTATTTTAACTAATCGAATAATAAAATGGAAATCAATAGCTTATATCATAATAAGTGAATTTAAAATTTCAAACATATGGAAAATAATATCAATTCCTTTCACATGATAATTTAATTCTTTTGGTAAAAACTAATCAATTTTTTCATTTAATTTCTCTCATGAGACTGGTCGATGCATCAAGGGGATATCAATAACTAATCAACACCCATCACATTCTAATTCAAATTCATTAATCATATGTTAGGGGTGAAACATAATCAATATAAACATTCTTATTTAAAAATTAAACTGGGAAATTTTATTACATATCAAAATAGAATATATATAATCATAAACATTAAAATGTAACACGGTAAATTTTAATGTAATTATATATCCTCCATAAAACTAATAATAATCCATCCAAATAAATAATGTGGTTGATTTCTGTAAAACATAGACCGAGTGGATCATATGTATTAAAAATTATTGATGTTATTAAGGAATAGAAACACTATAAAAATTTCATTGAAAACATTTTGGATGAAAATATAATTTTCAATATAAAATTAATAATTTTAAAAAAATTATTATTTTTTAATTATATTTTATCAAATAATCATTATAAACGTGAAAATTAAGCATTCAAACATTGATTGGACATCATAGTGGAAGAATCTGTTCAAAACATGCATGTATAAACAATGATTTCAGTATCATTTTTGGAATAATCTAAAGGGGTCTTATTTTCCCAATGTTAGGATGATTAAATTCAATAATTTCTTTAAAAGGTAAAAATATGGATAAATTCATCAATTAATTATTTTTAAAATAGTAAAAAAATTGAAAACAATTTTTGTAAAAAACTATATTTTTAAGAAGAGGGATTTTTAATAAAAGTTACAAATAAAGTGATATTTTATTAAAAACATTCTTTTAAATAATTTTAATTTCCAATGATTTGAAATATATTAATATTACAAGACATGGATCATGAATATCTAGAGGATAATAAGATATATTTTGTTTAAATTGAAATATTAAATAATTCCCCCTATTGTACTTAAACAAAAAAACAATCCGGAATAATGATGCGATTGTGAAATAAACCATTGACATATTAGTATCATTTGAGTCATAATCCCCATGACTTAAATAAATTTTTATTTAAAATTAATAAAATTAATAAAAATACATTAATGATATAAAATATAAAAAGTTTCATTATATTCACAACACAATGAAATAATTGGTGAATATGGTGTTTGTATCGTAGATGTAAAAGTGGGATAAGAACCCCTTACCTCAGTTTCGAATTCATTTTTAATCTTATAAAACTCTTTAATAATATTTATATTATTATTATAAATTATTTAAATAAACATACGCATATATATCATACCATTAATGATTTATATATTGTCTTTTATTACCCATTTATTAAAATTTATATATTAAAATTTCTATTTTGGGTGAAAATTGTTTTATTTTACATTTATTTTTTAGTTTGGTATATTTGGATATTTAAATTTTATCTTGGTTACATCATCTAGAGAATGATAAAAATTATATTAATGTCTTATAAATTCATTATATATGTATTTATATTAATATATTAATTTTAGATATGGAAAATGGATTACACCTTTCAGGAAGACTGTATGTCATATATACGCCGGAATGTTGTTTCAATCATTCTATATGGATAGAATGAATGGAAAATAAATATTAATTAATAATTAAAAATTAATTAGTATTTTATATATTTTATTAATGTTAATCAATTCCACCCATATTATCATCCATATAAATATCAAATGAAAGACATTACATATCGCTATGTGGAGGCGGGAGTCCACATGTATGCATGAGAAAAGCTGTTGTTTTCCAGTATATTATATAGTAAAAAATTTAGATTGGATATTATATTTATATAAATATTTTTATGTCAAAAGTACCACATAAATTTATTATTTTTAACCTCACTACCTACTAGGTAAATTTGAATAGAAAAATGAATCGCATCTCTTCACATATCGTAAACATGAGTGCTGTTACTGTATCCACCACTGAATGGAAGGTAAGGTGTTATATGAGATATAATAATTTTTGATGTTTGATAGTGTCATAAATATCATAAAAATATGTTTTTTCATAAATTATATTCATCTTTTTTAGGTGGTTAAAAAAATAATTTTATCGGTTCATGAGGTGGTAGTCCATTGTACACATGATCAACATCATTGTTTTCCATTTGATAAAATCCTAGACAGATTTGGGTTATTCCATTGAAATAATAACATATTTATACATCTAATAAATTGGTGTCATTATAAATCGTAGTTGAAAATGTTTATAATTATGTGGAATAAGCAATAAAAAATACGCATGTTTCATAATTTTACTTCTTTTTTGGATATCTTATTTAGGATTATACCTAAAACTTTATTAATTGGGATTAATAATCAAAATATTTTCTATAGGATATGGTTATGACTGTATATAAGGTATTTTGGAATGGATTGGCCATGTAAATGTGCTTTTTATGTGTGAATAGGAAGGAGAGGGGAGGTCTTTTAGAAGTGGGGGTTAGGGAACACATATAATTTTTTATAGATGATGTGATAACCAAATTGTTATCACACATCACATCAAAAAAATGGGTCATTATACCATCATAGATGTATTAAGGTATAAATAAGTCCATAAAATGTGGGTTTTATAGGGTTTATGTCATTTTTAACCATTATCCTTTTTACCTAACCCCCGATAAACCCATTTAAACCTTAATTATGGTAATTAATTTTTACTATATTCAGTATTAATTATGAAAAAAAATTAATTTTAAATTATTAGATACTATTGATTATTCTGCTCCAAAATATAGAATAAATATTTTCAAATTCAATTCACCAAAGTGGTAGAATTAAAAATAATATTTAACCGAAGATGTGAAGAAAGAGAAGTTTTCCAATGAGAAATTACTCGTAAGTATATAATGATTCAGTATCCAAATTCAATATGAAATTGATTCCAATGAACTAAGTTATTTAAATTTTAATAAAATTGATATAATTTTACCTCAAATATAATCTATTCAAATAATTTAACTGTGAAAATAATTTAAACTACACAAATTTAAAATAAACCAGTAATATTCACTATTCATCAAAAAAGTAATATTCTATAAAAATTATCAAAAAATATAAATATATATTTTTTACTTGAATATTTTAAAAATAACATTTATTTTTTAAAATAAATATTTTAAAATTGAAAAAGTAATTTTAAATTATGTTCACAAAGAATGTGTAATTCACATTTCAAAAACAATATAGTTTTAAAAAATCAATTTTTCCCTTTTAAATGCTTCCTATATTATTTATAATCATTAGATTACCATTTAATTTATATTATACATGAGTAAAAAATTTAATTTTAATAATTTACTTATTGTTATTGATGCCCTAGATTTTAATATTGGGTTTACAATGGTGATGTTTAAATAATAATATTTTAATAGAGTATCAAGTTTCCATCAAACACGGTGTTTTGTGTATTGAAATCTATAAAATAAATATGATTTATTATAAAATAAATATATCATAAAGTCTTATTATGTTATATTGTCATCTAATATTGGTGTTTCTTCTCATATACACTATTTAATCAGATGTTCCATTTTTAATTTGTTGTGATGTTACATTTTAACCTCTTAAATAAATTACATCCTCATAAATTGAGACTTGATCTCGGTAATCATGGGTTTGAAAATTGAAAATACAATTCATCAAATCCCACATTTTTATAAGTTCAAAAAAATCATCATGATAATTGAGAAATAATTATAAAATTTCATCTATAATGACACATAAGTAGGTTATCAAGTAGGAGGAAATTGGTGGAATGTTATGTGATAGACATGTTAGAAAAGCATAATTCGAAAATAATAATGGGGATGATAATGTTAATTAATAATAAGACATTTATTTATCCAAATAAATTGAATAACCAAGAAATGAAAAATTAGCGATGAGTCAAAAGTCCGCTAATTAGTTAGATATGAAGGTAATAAGATAATTTTTTTGGTTTCGCATTCAATTTTTCTATAGTTGAGGGTTTATTTTAATATATAGATTCGGAACATAAGCTAGTAAACATATATGATAACAATATACTTATTGAGTATTATTTAATTCTCAAATTGTGCTTTAATCAATTTCCACTTCATCTATTACTCGTTGAAATAAATATCTAAAAATGATTTTTTATACCCAATTTACTAGGATTAACATTTAGCAGATTGTGTGACCCACAAAAGAGAAATATTTTATTCTGGCTATATTTACTATAAAAAAATTAATTACAAAAATTTACCCAATAATACCTAATTATCAATATAATCTATTTCATAAATAAGTAACCTTCCTGATAATAAAATTTTTTTTGACTAAATATATAATGATGGATACTAAACCAAAATAATACTCTTCAAACATTATAAATTGGATCTTAATGTCACATTACGAATATTTGAATGACTTTATCACCATAAAACATAAATTAAATCATGAATTCATTTAAAAATAAAATATATAGATGTCTAATATACTACATAAATTAAATCATTCAATAAGCTCTAGAAATGATAATATAAACCATTAGATCACTAACCAATTCATAGTCACTCTTACTATCCCATAAATATATCATTTCATTATTACCTCAAAAATAATGAACATTTTATGGGGTATCTTCCCTTAATCATGTTCCTTCCAAATAGATAAAATTTAGACTTATACACCTCTCTTATTTATAAATAACATTCATCATATTCTCTCAATTCCTTAATGAAAAATTACTACAGTAGATTCCTTATAAATTTGATAATTTTTATGAATAGGATTTAATTGATAATATACTTTTATTACATTATTATTGAATCCAAACATAATAACATTAATCATTACACTTCCCTCTTATACCATCAAATAATATTCATCTACTTATTATTTAATACCTCTTCTCTTCCATATGTCACTTGTAGTCCCTTCATTATATGAAATATAAACATCAACTGTAAAATATTTTTTGAATACATTCAATTTATTCCCTCAAGGGCACTTATATTCATTATTTTTGTACATTCCAAAATTTAAACATTCATCCGTATATAATACCTTAGGGAGAACATTGTTTTCATCTATCTATTTAACTAAATATTTTATTTTCATCAACAATTACTTGATTTATATACATATTTTCATTAAATAATAATTTCTGTTAAATTAAGATACTCTCCTTGATGTATATTTACACATTTAGGAAATTAGAAAATTCAATCCATCTTTCTTATATAGTCTCTATAACATGATCTCATAGTGAACTCCATCCTATTATAGTTTATGAGTTTGAGAGTTGGTTAATATGAATGTTTTTATTCATATATCGTGATAACGGATTGGACATAATCATAATATACTTCACCCCAGTCATCATCCAATTTGGGTTTTTAGCAACATACTTTCTACACTAATCAAAATTATCCATATTTCTTCTAGTTCAATATGATAACTAGAATAAAAAATCACATTGTGATAAATAATAATCATTGTGGTAAATCACATAGTTATGAAGAATCATTTATAAAATAATAAAATCATTAAACATTCCTCTCAATTTATGACACGTTTGGTTTTACCGATGTTATTCATGTTTCACATCTATTAAAATCATTCATGGTGGTTCATAAATAAAATGTAAATTATCCAATGAATATCAACTAGTATTGTTGAACTAGAACTCTAGAAAGGGTCATTTTTGTGTACTGGGTAACACTTGAGTCATGCCTAAAGGAAATTTTTTGAGTTATTATACCTAGTAACATCTATTTTAGAACCACATCCACTAGTATCATCGACAAAGTGATGTAATTCTTGTAAAATGAAAAAAATATCTACATTACAACAACATTATGATATTATTATCTACCTATCCTTAATCTTTATCATAGGGATACATTAGATAATAAATGCTTTCATAATCATATTTCTAAATATTTCTACAAAAATTCCTCTGAAACCAAATGTAAAACCTTGACTCTAGTAGCCTGGCTCGAGTGCTTACATTATAACATTTTGGTAAGATAAAAGGAATCACATATTGAAGTATTGAATAGATTTATTTCTTGGTAAACTATATTTATAATTTAAATAAACATTATAATTATGAAAATAATATTAAAAATATGTTTTCTTTGAGAACATAATTATTTTTCATAGCATATCCTTGCATATCAATTGAAAAATAGCACAATTTATTCTTGGGAAAATATAAAAAAGAGATGAGATCAGATGCTCTGTAAGTGTATGAAAATTGAAAAATCTACCATGAATAAATATAATTAATCAACAAGACAATATAAATTAATGAAACACAACAAATTTAATAAATAAATTGTAATTAATAGGGAAAAAATAAATAATGATCAGATAAAGCCATATAAATAATCATGTATGATTGAAATATATCTATGGGTATTCTAAATAATCTAACAATCCCATGGACCCTAATAACTGATCTCATAATAAGGGAATGTATAATTCCAAACATTTAAAACATATCATCATGACCTTTCACATGAAAATTTTTGTATGGGAGTAGAAACCCATTTAATTTGGAAAACTGGTTTGTCTCATGATACATACTGATGAATTGAGGGGCTATCTATAACCAAGAAACTCACATAACATACTAAGTCAAATTAATTCCTCATTTTATATTGGTGAAATAAAATCATCATAAACATTAATATTGAAAAAAAAACATATAATATTTTCATACCGACCCTAATAAATTAAATATAGTCATAAACCATCAAGAGTAATACAATGAATGGTTATTAAATTATAAATCTTCAATAAAACTAATTATGAAACAACGAAATAAATAATAATAACGATATAGATACAAAAAATATTCTATTAATCATATGTTTAATAAACTGTTGGTTTCATTAATCAATAAAAATACACAACACATGTAATTTGAAACATTTATAGAAAATAACCTTTTCAATTTGAAAATATTTTAAGAAAAAGATAACTAAATAATTTAAAAATAATTTTGTTTGAAAATAACCTTTAAAACATGTAAAATTAGATTTAAAAATGTTATTTTTCATGGAAGTGAAAAATTTATTTCATTTCATACATGTTATAACATATATTCCATTCACCATTTCATTAAAAATCAAACATGGAATAATATATTTATATTTATATAAAAACAATCTAAGAAGAAAAAATGAGTAAAAAATTACTTAATAAATCATTTGGAAAAGGGTAAAATTACCTTCGAAAACATTTTTATAATATATGGATTTTGAAGAAAAATTATTTTCGACTGAAGAGATAAATAATTTATGATTTTATAAAAAATTATTAATAATATAATATAAGAAATATTGTAAAATAGTACTATTACTTGAAAAATGACATGACTGACCGTATTATAAAATATAAATTTATTTTAATATAGAAACACCAAATAATTCCCTCAAGGGAGACTTAAAAATTAATAATCCCAAACAATGATGAGATTGTGAAATAATCCTTTACAAATTTTGTAACTTTTAAATCATAAAACCTATAAAATAAAGAACATATAATGGAACATTAACAAAAATAAATAAATCTATATATATATATATTCATGATATAAAATATGAATAGGGTCAGTATATACACCGAAGAAATTAATAAATGTTGAACAGAGAATATGTCTCACTAAAGTAAAAGTTAGATTACAAACCCTTACCATAGGTTATACTTCTTATTTATGTGTCTGAACCTCTCAAATAATAAATATAATATTATTATAAATATATAATAATTATACATATTCATATGTATAATTGAATTTGTGATTTAATTATAGGATTTTAGCACCCTTTTGTAAACAATTCTATGTTAAAATATTTATTTCATGGGATAATTTCATGGTTTTTCATGTTTGTTTTAATTCAATAATTTTGGAATAATTAACTTTATTATTTTTAAATAATATCCATAATTTTAAAAATTATATAAATATCATATATATTTATTATATATGTACTTAGATTAATATATCAATTTGAAAGTTAAAAATGTATTTCAAAATTCTTATAGATAGTTGGTAGTATATACAGAAGAATATTGATTCTAATTTTCATGATGGATGGAATGAAAGAAAAATAAATATTAATTAATATTTATAGAATTATTATTATGTCATATATATCATTTATATTTATCAAAATTTTCCTGATTACAATTCATGTAAAAATAAAATGAAAAAAATTTCACATCGCTATATGGCAGTGGTAGTCCACACTTATGCACGAGTGATGTTGTTGTTTTAAAAAAAATTGGATTATAAGAAGTTATGTGTGATATGATATTAACATATTTAGTTTTAAGAAATTTAATTAAATTATATTTATTAATTATATCCTTAATACCTTTCATTGAAATTGTAAGCGTGAAATAAATCTCACTACTTTGTGATGTGGTGGTCTCCCATACACAGAAGCGACGTTATCATACCCCCCACCATGTGGAATGTCTGAAGTAGTAGGTTTTTTAATATTAAAATAAGTATAATAATTTAAAAAATATAATATTAATATGTTAAATCCTTAATTAAATCCATCCTTTAAAGATGTGGATGGAAAACAGATTACATCAGTTCGTGAGGAGGTAGTCTACTTTTTACATGATCAATGATTTATTTCCATATTTTATAGAAGTGGAGATAAATATGAAAATTAAATTGAAAAAAAACATAGTATATTTGAGATAATATTTTTATAATATTATCATAGTTTAGTTATGTTTTTATGTGATAGAAAATAAAATAATTCAAATATGCACTTTTAAGAATTTTATATCTTCATCTAAGAGCCTCATTAGATTTACACCTAATTCTTTTTTAATAGGGCCTCCTAATCCACATAAAGCCTATAGGTTGTCAGTTTATAATATAATTATGTATTTTGTCATTTATTTAACAAAGTAATGTGTTTTTTAGGTTTTAATAGGGTAGGAGAGGGGATAGCCTTTTATAAGTAGGGGAGAGGACACATAAAGAATTTTTAAAAAGATAAATTGATACCAATGTTTTTCACATGCTACAAGACATAATCATGGTAATTTACTTATATTTAGAGGTTATGAGGTCTAAATATCTTAAAAAGGTTGAGCTTCTTTAATTTCATTTTACACATATCTTCTTAGTTTAACCCCTATCTAATCATGTGTTAACTTATTTGTGATAATTAATTTTTAATATTTTCAAAATTCCTTGTGGTAAAAGATTATGTTGAAATTATTAGAGAACATGAATTATTCTGATTCCCCAATTAGAATACATTTTTACAACTTTAATCTATAGAATTGGAAGGATTTAATATAAAGATAAAACAGAAATGTTATGAAAGGTCGATTTCCCAAAGGGAAAATTTTGATTAGTATAGAATGATTTGACATTACAATTATACATGAAATTGATCCTAATGACCTAAATTAGTTAACATTTAATATAATAGAAAATTTTTTACTTCAATAAAAATTTAAAATATTATTTTACATTTAAATAATTTAAAATAATTAAAATTTTCAATAAAAATAATGATTTTTTCATTATTAATCAGAAAATTATTTTTCTCAGTAAATTATTAAAAAAATAAAAGGATATAATTTCTACATGTAGAATTCAAAAATTAAAAATATTTTTTAATATAAATTTTTTAATAGTAGTAAAAATTAAATTTAAATTATGTTCACATTGTGCAACTAATCCACCTTTCAGGGAAATGTAGTTTAAAAAAACATTATTTTATCTTCAAAATTGTTATTATATAATTTTTAATTAATATATATCTATTGGGTTTCATTTATAAATTTTTAACCATGTAGTTTTCATATTTTATTTTTTACTATTTATACCCACCATAATAACAGTTATTTAATTATGGTCATGTTTAAATAATAATTCAACATTGAGTATCATGTTCCATTCAAACCTGATGTTGAATGTATTTAAAGCTATCAAATAGATTTAATTAATATTAAAATAAATATATTATAAAGTATTTGGTGTGTAATAGGTACTTCTAATCATTTTTGTGTGGGTTATATATTCTATCAAATATTATTTTTTTTCTTTTAAAACCTTGTGGTGTTACACATCCTTAGTACACAACCCCTTACAAAGCATTTGAGAAAAAACATTATGTTTTTTCATTCCACTAGGTTAGTAAGAATGGATATTTCAATGTATGAAATTATATGTGGTATAAGAAGTTTTTCATCTTGTTTATTAGTTATGTTTTTTCCAATTTAACAATGAAATCATATATTTATCTGGTCTCCTAAGACAACTAAATTTATTGATCACGCGTGATGTAATCTCATATATTATATCTCAATTTAATATAATAATTCATGGCTCTCAGTTACAAGAGTCTGGGTGGTTATATATTTCTTCTATATAGTCCATAGATCTCCTAGGTTTTCCCATGGTGACTAATTCATGATTATACAATATTGATCATTATTCTATTTTGCATGCTAATTTATTATGATTAGATTATGTTTTCCAATATGACTATTGTTATTATTAGTACGATTTATCATTACAATCCTTGGTGTTACTATTTTTAAATAATAAACATGTCTTATTAATTTAAAATGAAATTATTTATAAAGGTATTGAATATTCCAATATTTTTCTCGTTTATTGGTTTGTTGAAGTATGGTTTGTAATTATTCACTCATATCAAATAGATCTTTTACATTAAATGTGTACTATTATTTTATTTAAATTTGTAACCCCGTATGTGTTTAATTGATGGTTTTAAATAATAGTATCACATTACAATTTCTAAAAACAAGTCAAAATTTTACATTTATATATTATTTCAAAAAATCATGAAATGAATATGATTTTAACAAATATAATTTGTGTGTGGGGAGGATACTTAATGGGCATTTATCTCACACCTAACATGTTATAGGTCTAGTATGTTATAAATGGGTATAGAAAATATTTAATATTCCATTTTGGGTATGGTTTTTGTTCCAAGAAGATGGATATTTTTATTACCATGTAAATATATGTGATGGTGTTTTAATTTTCATGATTTAGGGGTTTTGTTTATTTTTCTATACCATAATTCATTTAATTCATTTATAAAAACACAAATTTATTGTAATCATGGATAAAGGATTTACAAAATGGTCCTATCATAAATATATATAGAAATTTCTATATTTTTTACGGTTATGTCAGAGAAAATTATTCCTAAGTATGTAATTTTTTTACATGACAGAATTTTTCATATTCTTGTGATCATGAATTCATTTAGGGATATATCATAGGTTAGATCAGGGACAATAATCAAAGGTATCATAGGACAGTTCAAGAAAAATTGGTATTAATGTTCCTAGTTGTAATTATATTATCTGGTAGTATAAAGATAATACTTTTATAAAAAATGGTTAAGGTCAAAATTATTCTCCTAATCACCACTATTTATAACATCTCTTCAGTTATGAGAAATTTTTTAGATGTGTGCATCTCAAATTTATGCCATTTTCTTAAATAGTGTCAATATTATCTAAAAATTATTTATGGGTTTATGTTTATTATCTATACTTTATGACTTATTCTAGGAAAATACTAATTTCAGATTGAAAAAGGGAGAAAATATAGGGGTTTTGAGTTTGGAAAACATTGTGGAGACTACACAACCTACTCTAGGAACCTCCCTCTGAATTTGTTGTGGTAGATGCACAATTTTCCATAATTTTCAACAAATTTATGAATATTTTTTAATTCTAGAAAACAATTTGTCTGTTCAAATATAATGGATCATAATTTATTTTATTATGTTCCATTTTTAACTTAGAATGAATAAACATGATTTTTGGAAATGTTTTATGTCATTTGAAATTGTTTAATTTTTATTTTCAAAAATAAAAATAAGCATGTCATCTTTTAACTGGTGGAATATATAATTTAGTAAAAACTATCAATTTATTTGAAAAGATATTTAAGTGTTGATTCATTTAGATTTATTTTTATATGAATTTGTATTTATAAAATGTTTTATAGGTATCGATATATAAATTTTTCAAATCCTTTTTTCTCACATTATTATTTTTTGAAATTTTCAATGCTATTCAAATTTTTTATAATATTTTACTTTTAGAAATTATTATTTGTATTTATATGTGTTAGTATTATCATTATTATGTGGAATATTAATTATTAGAATATTTTTATTGAAACATTTTTATCAATTTGAAAAAAATTTGATTTCTATAAATTATTTTTAATTTCCTAATTTGAAATGTGGAGTTTAGTTTTTATATAATTGTGAAATGTTTCATGAAATAACCTGGGATACACATGAATTAGGAACCCAAGTCATGATATAAAGAATATTGGTTCTCATTCCATACCCCACAAGACTAAAAACAACAAACATTGAATCTAATATAACATTCTCTAAAAAATTTCAAAAAATTAATAATTGGAGACCCTAAAAAAACACCATAAAGTCATTAATTACCACTTCGTACCTCATAAATCCTTACACACAAAAAAATTTCTGAATAAAACTGAGGTAAAAAAAATTTAATCATTTCTAAATACACCCAAAAAATAGAATATGGATAAATATATAAAACTAAATTTGAGCTGAGACAATACCTGAAATATTGAATGATGTCATTATTTATAAATATATGATGAAAAATAATAGAAAAAAATAACTAAAACAATTTTAATATGACTTCAATGTCACTATAAAATTTCTATACCAACCAAATCTGCGACTGGTCAGAAAACCAAACTGACACTTAAAAAGAACCACTATATCTATTGACATGAAGGGATGTAAGTTGGGTGTGATTATAATAGTAAATTATGATACCACCAAGATTACATGAAATTCATTAACTAAAATATATCATAAATACAATTTTGAAATACATGTAAAATATAACCGTTTATTCATAATAGAATATAATCCTTTAGATTTCACAAAAACTAGTTTTTAAAACTCAAAATACATTTTAATGAAAAATATAATTTTTTTATTATTTAAAGACCACTTTTTATAACAAATTTTGAAATTATCATTAAAATTTTTAAAACAAGAACCATAAACAATCTAATTTGGATCATAATAAGATAAATTATAATATATATATATATATATATAAAAACTAGTTTGGGACTATAATAATAAATATAGTATCGAATGAAATGTACAATTCTACACGTAAATAAAAAACATTATGTAACAGTAACACTATACAAACATTTCATATAGGTGTAGTAAAATTAATGTTAAATATAAATAAGAATAATATCTATGAACAAATGTTAACAAAGGTTATGAAATAAATGGAATCATCCAGCCATATCAGAAGATAATTCTAGAAATACTCGTATGGAACAATCTATTGGCCTATTGATGCATCCCTTGCCTATTACCAATGGTAAAATATTAACTAACCTCAACAATGACACTCTGTCAGGGCCATGATGTTTCCCATATAAGGGGTATATAACCAGTCTCATCATGAGTAGATAGTAACTATATCTCAATCAATTATAATGATTCATAGGATCCCATGAAATTAGAAACATGAGTTGAGGTAACATTAATCAGATACATATAATATATCACATAGAAATTAATTACTATCTACTAATGTAAATTCCATACCCTCTCTAATTAAAATCACCTCCAGGATAGACAAATGAAATTCACAAAAATATAATTTTGACCTTTATTGGGTGCGTATATTATTAAGGAAAATAATTTTAAATAATAAAACAAAGAATTTATTTTCAATAATAGTAATTCATTTTCAATAAAACCCTCAAAAATTATTTATCACAAAATTTCATTTGTAAATCCCTTTTTTAATTTTCCAAAAGGGGCCTAAAATCATATTTTTTAAAATAGAACATGAAATATGATTATAAATTAAATTCTTAAATAAACATTCCAAAAAAATTAATCCAATGGAAGAAAATATTTTAAGATACAAAATTTCATATATAATACATACTAAATAATAATAAAATGATTACCGGAGAGTTGTTTCAGTAAAGGTAGTTTTTCAGTGTCCCAATTTATTTTTACCCTATCAATTATAGCACCAACAAGGGGTCGATCCACAGAGAAAAAGGAGTTATTTTTATATTTTTTAACTTGGTTTGTATTTTTATTTTAATTAATTTCTCTAAATTTAGAGTTGATTTTTATTGTTTGGATAAAAAGAAAAATTGGTTCAATGTTTCATTTAACAACGTTCTTAATAGAATAAAATTAAAATACATGAAAATTGATGTTGATATATATAAAGAAATTGGTGCATTGGTGTTATAGATTAAGGAGAAGTTGTTTATTATATCAAATTTCATATAAGGTTGTGTTTTTCATGATAACACAACACTATAGGTTTAATTTGTAATAATGTTTCCTTGGACCGGTAAACATTATATTTACATCTGAAGTTACTAACTCCTTGGTCTGATAGTTAGTATTTAACACATATTTATTTGTCTTAGTCCATTTTGAGCTGACGAATACATTCAATGATCATGAAATTTTTCGCTGGTATTCTTCTTTTGAATCCCTAAAAATTATGCCCTTGGTCCGGTACATTATTTCATGTAATAATATGAAGTGTTTTAAGAATAATAATAAGAGGTTAACAAAAAAACACATTTATATCTACATAATTCAAATTACAACTCAACATCTCCCTCAACCCCAACACACTGGTGTTTAGTTACACATGGAGAAGGAAATAAACACAAAACTCTTGATACCTGATGTGATCATACTTGAATCTTTGAGGTGGAAATGATTCTTTGGTAGACGGTGGAATGACGGTAGTACGATGGAAAATCATCTCTCCTCCAAAACAACAACTATTTCCCCCACAAAATACTACATACCCCTCTCCCTTGTTCTGGAGGCCGAGGCATCCTTTTTTAGAGAAAATAAGTACATGGTGTGTGGAAACATTACACGCCATATACTTTTCTCAATGCATTTTTCTCTCCATTTTATCCACTGGTAGACGGCCTGACATAATGCCATTGACTTGGAACAGGGAGCCTCCAGGTAGGTGAATGTACACAGTGTGTAGCACCGCCATAAATTGCATGTATTCTATTCCTTAGATCACCAACCACATCTAGAAATGTATACATAGCGTGTATCAATAGAACACGGTGTGTCCCCTTCAACCGGCCACATGGGCGTGTAGACTCTTCCCGTCCACCAACTGCTTCTAGAATGGATTACATGGTGTGTATAGTGTGGACACAACGTGTACCGACTTCTGATTACTTGGGAATTTACTTGTCCTGGACAACCCATGTCTGAGCTTGAATGTACACGGCGTGTATATAATTACACGATGTGTAGTTGTAAAGTTTTTCTCAGTTCTGCCCCTTTTTGTTTATTTGGCCGTAAGTCTCAGGGAAATGAACAAGGTCACCAAAATCAATATATTTGTTCCCTAAGTGGTAGGTAATTTCTAAAAACATGTTCTTTTTTGTTAATAGAGTATATGAAAATGTATATACAAATTGGGTGCATCAAACTCCCCTATACTTAGCCATTTTCTTGCCCTCAAGTAAATCTCAACATCTAAATTAAAGAGTCTATATTTCAAAAGGAAGGAATTCAGCTAATAATAAATGTAAATAATAAGTTACAATGGAAAATTTCATAGGTAATACAAAACAATTTCAATCCAAGTGATATTTTAATCATTCCTCGTATATAATTCAATTAACTACTTTCATCCTCTTTTAACAAATGTTTCAACCTTTCCAAAATAAACAAGACACTTGATGATTTACCTAACCAATAATATAATCAACACTCAATAAATTTTTAAATAAAATTTTTTCTCAATAAAAGATATATACACTCTATCAATAGTTTTAAAATAAATCTAGTTCTCCACATCAGATAAATTGACTTACAAAAATCATGAGGGATTTTTCATAAGGATAAGATGTTTCTGTGGGTAAATTTTGGTAAGTAAAGATTTGAAAATAACTCTAATTCTTTAAAGAGGGGATAAATTCTTTAAATAATAATGCATGATTTTCAAAAATTAAACTCAATGTTAAAACGTCCCCAACATGCTCAAATGAACTCACCATATCCTTCAGTTGAGTAGGTAGGGTTCACAAAACAACTAGTGAGTATATGGACCCTTTGTTTTTAATTTTTTTTTAATAAAATAGACCTCAATAATTTCCATGAATAGAGTTTTGGAAGCCTTTTTTCCCCAAATGATCAAGATGCTTTCCCCCATACTTAATTTCTTGACAATTCACGAAATTATGCCATGTGTTTCCAATCCGTTCTTTTGATCTCAAATAAATGATCACAAAAATCAGAATATAATTTCATAAGGAAGGGAAATTTGTTTCTATTATGGCTTCCTATAAAGGCTATTCATTGTCTCTAAGGGCTTCAAGATGATAAAATGTAGTGTAGGTCTCAAGATAAATCAGTTTGAACAGTCTAATGCCTCTAACATATTAATATAACTCCAAAATTCCTCATGTATTGAAAAGAAAACATGCAAATTCTGGTATTTTTATATATTTTATGAATCTCTCAAGAAAAAGGGTATTAGAATGAATTTGAAAAAGGGTTTAAGATACCTCTAAAGTAGTGGGAAAAACAAATAAAGACACAATCAGGTCATGACATGAAAATAATTGATTATTCTAATTGATGTTATTATCCAAGGATTACAAGTTTCAATTTAAATTATATTAGAAATCATTTTAAAACACTTAAGAAATCAATATTCATATAATTTTTTTTTAAATTTCCCACTTTGAGATTATTATTTAAAAAATATGATTAACAAAAAATGTCCTCACATATTAAAATATATCCTCTAATAATGGTTTCTCCAAGAATCTAAAAATGGAAAAGACTAAAGAGGTCGAGAGATGCCTCCCATACATAAAACCGCACGTGGTCCACAAAGTGCCCAAAAAGAGTAACAAGGCAAGGTGGGGACACCATAGCAGACCAGACCAAGGTGAATTTAGGAAACTAGTAAACTAAGTATGAAAAGTAAAAGAGTACTCCCCTCATGTTTAGGCATAGAAAATTGAATGTGATGAAAATGTGCAGCCCAAAATGTGCCAGAGTAACTATGTGGGGGAAAAGAAAGAGAACATTTCAAGCATATACAATAGACACACGCACAATATATCCCAACAATATATGTAATGAAAATCATGTGTCCCCAAAACCAGTCAGTGGGTCTCTTCTGAAGAGGCATCATCCATTACAGAACCAACCGGTAGAGATGGATCCAGAGCCGTTGAAACTGGAGGATCAGAATCTGTACCTAGATGGGAAGGTGGAGAAGTAGGAGTTGCAAGGTTTGGACTTGGTAATGGAAGCTCGAAATCCCACCGAGATTGGCAGTAGTGGTGGAATCACTAGAAGCAGCCACTGGGCCCACAGTAGATATGAGAATCGAATCAGTCACCAATGCAGTAGAAGGCAGTGGAGCAACAGTAGAAGGGCCAGGTTCCATGGCCGAGGAAGGTTGAGGGGGTAGTGGAATACCATGATTCTGAAGAATAAGCCCCAACATCTTCTCAAAGTGGTCTTGGTGGATGTTGATATGAACCATAAGCTACTCCATAGTGGCTAGGCAGAGGGGAAGGGGATGGTTGACCGAGGGTGTATGGGTATGTGGGGCTGGTGGTGTTATAGAAGAAGGAAGGCAAGAAGAAGGAGGGATAGTAGAAGGAGGGTGGGGTGGGGAAGCTGGAGAGGAGGAAAAGGAGGAGGAGGTTCATTGGCGGGTACAAAAGGGTCAGTAGGATGGCTGTAACACCCCGATATTTTATGAAAAATATTCTTTTTAATTTCATTAATGTCTTGTGTTGTACGCTACACCAAAAGGAGCTTGCACAACATGAATCCTTGACTTGCCTTTAAATACATGCAATCGCGACCTTCCTCGACAGCGTGTGTAGTACGCAATACCGAGTTTCACTAAACAACGATATGCTATTAAAATATTATTAAAACTAGTCGATATGAATAGTAATAACCGATTTTTGAAATTTTGTAAATTTTATTTTTCAAAATGGACTTCATTTTTGGATTCAGAATATTGAAATTAGCTTATGGTGAAATTTTGGTACTTTTCGACTAACTTTCATTTTCTAATGAATAGTGAAAATTTCTAAATTTTAATTAAAAACAACCTTTTAAATAGAAATAATTAATAGTGATAAATTATTAATTTGAGTGGTTTTAAAGTATATTTAGAATATATCTTTACAATTTAATACAATGTTGGTTATTGGATATAATTTCTCATTTAAACCAGACAAAAACAACTGTCAATCTTTTGATAGTTATTATCTCTTAAGAACACACTATTTGTTTTGACGACGGAAATTAATTTTTAAATTAATTAATTCAATTGATATGATTTTAATTTTTTAAAATAGACATCATTTTTTGAATTCATAATATCAAATATAGCTTAGGCCTAATTTTTGGTATTTTTCTGGAAACTTTCATTTTTTGATGAATAGTGAAACCACTAAGTGGTAGTTAAAAAAATGAATTTTTCATAAAACATAATTTTACCACTTCTGTGAGTGGAATTTAAAAACTCCGAGTTACACGGTTGATGTCAGTAAGAAAAATGTTGTTCAATGAGATGAAAATAATTTTTGGGGAATAGTAACTTTTTACTTTTTTTACTACGGTTAAAAGTAAATAGGGTAATAAAGGGTAAAAATGATATTATTATTACCATAACACATGTCCTAATTCTATTGGATAAGTGTAATTCGACCCAAAACAACCTTAGGAATAAAATATGACCATTTATGCCCACTTGGATTAGATTTGGACATTTATTATTAATTTATTTAAAGAAGGGTTAAAATAGTTGAAATCAAAGTTTAGTAAGTAAATCATTTTTAATATAGGGTTATACATTAGATAAATTCTACTATAAATATTCATTAGAAATCTAAAACTATTTCCTACATAATGACATTTTATTTTTAATTTTTAGACTTTAAATTAGTTAATTTAGTTATGACACAAAGATGATGTAGTAATTATCTTATTAATGAAATATTGACATGATTGACGTTATAAATACCCAAATAAATGTAATTTGAGACTTTTTATGAATTCCCCTAATTTTAGAGGTTCATATGATATGTTATTATTGATTTAATTAACTTTTTTTGAACTAATCATTCTCTTATGAGTTTCAAAAAAATCAATTACTAAATAGTTTCAAAATTGACATAAAATAGCTTTTAAAACAAATATTATATTATTAATTGTTATTTTATTCCTAAAAATCTATGGATCGGAAAAATGACTTAGATAAGGTTATATATATTAATAATAAACAACTTTTGGTTCGTTTGGATGCTTATAGTAAGTTTATTAACCTTATAATGTAAGAACAAAAAAAGACACGGTAAAAGTATAATTATCTATCTTAATGTTAAAACTAAATGATAAGGTTAAAATAGTAAACTAAACATGTAAAAATTCTATTGTATGTGAGTATTTAGACCCATCCCCACCTTATCTTTTAAATAAATCAATTTGGATCTATTTAAAACCGAATTTGGATTTATAATAAAATAATATTTTTAGTTATTCCAAAGGTGCCCCTCTCCTCCCTTATAAAAGGGCACCTCCTACCTCTCTTCCTCACACCACTTTGAGCCTTAATTCTCGGCCAACCCCTGCCAAATTCTCTTCTACACTTCCCTAGAAACATCCTAGAGGTTCTGGTCTTCCTCAAAGACCAATTTTAGTGCCCTAAAAGGAGATCTCAAAGAGGCTCTTCAAAGAAGAGGTAATGTTTGTTACCGATTCGTTCAACATTATTTCTTCTTCCACTTATTCTTATTAGGATGTTTAATTATGAAGTAATAACATAAGTATCACTAATATAATGATATGTTATTATAATTATGAAACAACCCTATTTCACCATCTATCCATCCTACGGAAAATGAAATCACCGCGCGTGCGTACGTACGGAATACCGTCTCCACGCCGTGGTGTAATCTATTTTCCACCACCACCTTACTTGGATTGGTATAATGGTGTACATAATAACTTTATTTAATTATTATAAAGTGATATTGATTCATAAATAGTATACATACACTCCAATACAATTCCACGATCATGAGAACGATATTATCGCTCGTGCGTACGTACGGACTACCGTCTCCACGACACGATGAGATTCATTATCCACGTTAACCATTAATGAATGATTATAATGTATATATAATTAGTAATAATGATATATATGACATAATAATTATACTGAATTTATGTTTATATATTTTTATGTAATCTACTTATTTCCATTCAACTCAATAAGGAAACGAAAACAGCGTTCATGCGTACGTACGGCCTACCGTCTCCATGAACGGTCTATTTCTTTCGATTTACTAATCTATTATATATATGTATATTATGAATATATATTATATATAAATCATGTTTTATATTCTGGAATTAAGTAATCATGATCTAAGGAATCATATGAATAATTACAAGTCAAAACACGGATGACAAATGAAACGATTTTACCCAAAACGCTCTTTAACATGGAATTTACAAAAGAACGGGTAATATAAAGTCATAAGTGAACCATATATGATATCATAAAAATGAGTATGATTCTGGAATAATTCAATGACATAATTTAAATCATTATACAGGAGGTCTGGACACTTATGAAGAAAACCGGACCTAAGGTAAGGGAAATATCACAATCTCATTTTTATCCGAGATTGTTTGTACTTTGGTATTTACTAGGGTGTATTTTATCATCCACATCCATGTTTTCTCAATATGCAGTATTTATATCCTTCTACAATAGTTTATATCCAATTTCACCCTTCTTTGAGTTTTTCGTAAAAGATATGAAAGGAATCTTTTGTCGTTTTTCATACGAGGTACTTTTTGACTTTTCCGAAAAAATTACGAGAAGAATGTTTTTTTAACTTATACGGCATGAATGGATTTTTAAAACATTATTTCCAAGAATCTTCCTTTAAAAGTTTTCAAGTTTATTTTTAATCAACTTCTTTTAGTTTAAAATTGTATGACATGTTAAGAAATGAAAAATGTTTTTGAAGTAGAAAGGATATTTTCCTCAAGAATGGAGTTCAAGTGTTTTAACAAAATTATTTTCCATATAAGATAATAAATGGTTATGTTTCTATCCCTATTATTAAATTTATTTGATTATGTTGTGATGAAATTATATTTATGAATTCCTTTATCTTATATGAATTGTTTTATGATGTCACGATGTTTAAGATTCCCATTTTTATTACATGGGTTATGCAATGATGTATGATTTATGATTTTGTGGCACACATAAGAATGTTATCATTATGAGATGGGTGGGACCTATATCTCCCTCCAATACATTGGGTAATGATTTTTTATCTCATGAGATAGACATGGTTGGAATGGAAGGTTAAACTGGTTCAGTGAAACAGGACTGAAACGAGGAGTGAACTCAGTTTAGAAATGGACTTTGTCCGCTACGATAGTCTTGGAAATGAGTCTTGACTAATAAGAAATGATTCTCTATGATTATGTGTGTATGCCAAAAAGTTTCATGTTTTATGTTATGATTATTGGGATTACATTTCACTACTATGATTTATCCCATGTTATGATATTATGATCTATTTTGCAGGTTAAGATTTCCAAAATGTTATGTTCTTATAAATATGATGTGATTGATATTTCTTTTGTTTACCCTTACTGAGCATTTGAGCTCACCCTTTTATATTTTCTTTTCCCCAGGATATAAAAAAATATTTTAGGTAAAAAAAGGGAGGATCTTTATGAGAGATGTTGAAGATCTTTCACCATGATTAGAAGATTATATTCTGAGTTTCCAAAGACACTAAACTATTACAGTCCTTGTGTGTGTGTTTTTGTTATGTACTATGTATTCCGCAAAAGTAATGTAATGTCCATGTACGTTAGGCTTAGGGTCTCTATAGTTGGTATCATGGGAAAGGTTTAGTCAAACTTTGGAAACTAGGATGTGAAAACGTTAGTGAGATCCCTAGAGATATTTCTAAGGTATGTCTAGGGATGTCCCTAAGGTTAAGTATAAGTATAGGTTATAGTACTATAATTACAGTAACCCAAGATTTTAGATATTGAAGTTACTCCCCCATTATTATATTGTTCTCCCTAGCGTGATTTTTTCCTCTCACACTATTCTTTTTGGGTTTTAGATGATGGCTGGAACCTGAAGGAACCGTGTTGATCAATGTAATGGATAATGCAATGATTTTCGTCCTGAACAAACAAATGTTATAGGATATGGAGTGAAAAATCTTATTGCTATACTTACACAAGATATGAATCATTCTGGACTTCCAAATGATTAGAGAAGGGAACAATGTTCTATTGAGTCCTTCATGAGGCAACGTCCACCTTCTTTCAGTGGGTCTTCTGATCCACTTGTTGCTGAACAATGGTTCATTACCACTAAAAAGATATTTTCAATTCTTCAATGTTCTGAACATGATAAAGTAATGTTAGCAGTATATCGTTTGGAAGGTGAATCTGATCAATGGTGGAATCTTATCAAGAATACGAGGCCCAGAGATGAAATTGAGTCCATGGAATGGGACAAGTTCAAGTACTTATTTTCCAATAAGTACTTCCCTCGTATTCTTCGAACAAAGATGGAGAAGGATTTTCTTGAACTAAAGCAAAAGGATGATGAATCTGTTGGTATATACGAAGCGAATTTTATAAGGCTTACAAGGTATGCATCTGGATTTATCATCCAACCTGAAAGTAAAGTTGATCGATTTTTCAGTGGCTTAAAACCAAATCATCGAAGGGTATTAGCTATAATAGACTTCAGTAGCTATGAATAAATTGTGCATTGTGCTATCAAGGTAGAAATGGAAGTTGGTGTTACTTATCCATCTCATAGTTTTGACAAGAAATGAATGATGGAGTTCAAGGAGAAATCTCAGAATAATGGTGAAAAGAAGATGAATGTTTCCTTATCCTCAAAGTGTGGAAAGAAGCATGGTGGAGATTGTCTTAAAGGGACTAGAAAATGTTTTAAGTGTGGAAAAGAAGGTCATCGAGCAGCTGAGTGCTGAAGTAATGGAAAAAGGGTTTCTAATGATGTGAATAAAGAAAAGACTGCAGAGAACGCACCACCAACACATCAATGCTTCAAGTGCAAGGAAATGGGGCATTATGCTAATATATGCCATAATCCAAGGGTTAGTGATAATCGACAAGAGCAACCACTTAAGGCAAAGGACAAAGGGAAGTCACATGCGATCACTATTGGCGATGTTGAATATGACAACAATGTGGTGTAATGATTAAGTGTTTATGTAATGGGATTCCAAAATAATGTTGTATATAGTATCGTGGAATATTGGAATATTTATGTATTGGTCTATTGTGGTTTTCAATGGTACTGGTAACCATAGAATGTGATTGAGATATTTTTGCAAAAAAAGATGATATGCGCATAATGAAAGGAAAACGAGAAAATGAAATGTTTGACCATATTCATGAGATCACGACTGATACAAGGAGAAGGTTATATCATGGTTTGAGTATATAGAATTTTGGGATTTTGGTATGTGGAAAGAGTTAAATTTTGATAGCATTCATGTATTCACTAAGGTTCAATGGGTATTCATTCTTCAAGACAATATATGATTAAGGTATTCACATGTTTGTAATTTTACCAACAAGATATATCTTATGATATATGGGGGATAAATGATGGAATTCATGTGATTGTTGTGTGACATTTCAAGTAATCATTTTCTTTATACTATGAGCTTGGACCGAAGTATTTTAGATAAGCCTAAAGATTGGAATGGATTATGTTGGACATAAGTTAGGATAGAACTTTTTTCGATATTATTGATGGAATTTTATAGTAATATAGCTTTACAAAAAGGACAACCTGAAGGACGGGTGACAGCCCATCGCGTCGGACAAGGCTGTGGGAATCGAACCCACAACCGTAGTGCGACTGGCCTTTATCGCCTACCACTGGCCTATAGGAAGTCCATGTTTAGTAGAAACTAGTTTTATTATATTATGCAGTATAATATAAGAAGTATAATTTCATTTTAGGAACTATATATGATTAATCTCACCATAGATGGACTTATGTATATTTGATAATTTTTTCTAACCTTTTATTTGAAACAGATGGAATGACCCATCATTCTATCACATGATCTGCTAACACATCACGAATGACAAATTCAACTTCATTTAATTAAGAGATGAAGTGGAAATTGTCCAAAGAATGACCAACAGTGAGACTATACCAAAATCACGAAAGTATTTCTTCTAATTCCAATTTCATCAACTTTAGAGAAATGATCTTGAAAACGAAAAATGTTGTCCAAGTTCTCTTATATCTGATGAATCAGATGGTACCTTAGATCATCACAAATTTATGGCTTTGTGAATGCTGGATTTTCCATAGCCATGTTCTCTAACACTCTCCATCAGAACATGATGGTTAGATTTCTCTTCCATATCCATATTTTCACCTATGTGGAAACCCAGTGATTAGTTTATTTGGGTAACTGTTACGTTTCATGCTTTTGTTTTTTAAGATTTTTTTTGTTATTCCTTTTTACGATGTGGGTTTCTATTAATGAAACTTTCGAGTAGTAAACCATTTATAACCCCGACGAATTTTGAGGGCGAAATTCATTTTAAGGGGGGTAGAATGTAACACCCTGAGATTTTATGAAAAATATTCTATTTAATTTCATTAATGTCTTCTGTTGTACGCTACACCAAAAGGAGCATGAACAACACACATCCTTGACTTGCCTTTCATTACACGTAATCGAGACCTTCCTCGACAGCGTGTGTAGTATGCAATACTGAGTTTCACTAAACAGCCATATGCTATTAAAATATTATTAAAACTAGTCGTTATGAATAGTAATAACCACTTTTTGAAATTTTATAAATTTTATTTTTTAAAATGGACTTCATTTTTGGATTCGGAATATTGAAATTATCTTAGGGTGAAATTTTGGTACTTTTCGGCTAACTTTCATTTTCTGATGAATAGTGAAAATTTCTAAATTTTAATTAAAAACAACCTTTTTAATAGAAATAATTAATACTGATAAATTATTAATTTGAGTGGTTTTAAAGTATATTTATAATAAATTTTTAAAATTTAATACAATGTTGGTTATTGGATGTGATTTCACATTTAAGCCAGACAAAAAAAACTGTCAATCTTTTGATAGTTATTATCTTTTAAGAACACGCTATTTGTTTTGACGACGGGAATTAATTTTTAAATTAATTAATGCAACTGATATGTTTTGAATTTGGTAAAATAGACATAATTTTTTGAATTCATAATATCAAATATAGCTTAGGCCTAATTTTGGGTTTTTTTCTAGAAACTTTCATTTTTTGATGAATAGTGAAACAACTAAGTGGTAGTTAAAAAAATGAATTTTTCATAAAACATAATTTTACCGCTTATGTGAGTGGAATTTCAAAAATCCGAGAGACACGGTTGATGTTAGTAAGAAAAATGTGGTTCAATGAGATGAAAATAATTTTTGGGGAATAGTAACTTTTTACCTTTTTTACCACGGTTAAAAGTAAATAGGGTAATTAAGGGTAAAAATGATATTATTATTACCCTAACACATGTCCTAATTCTATTGTATAAGTGTAATTCTACCAAAATCAATACTTAGGAATAAAATATTACCATTTAGTCCCACTTGGATTAGATTAGGACATTTATTATTAATTTATATAATGAAGCCTTAAAATAGTTAAAATCAATGTTTAATAAGTAAATTATTTTTAATATAGGGTTATAAATAAGATAAATTAGAATATAAGTGGTCATTAGAAAGTTAAAATTATTTCCTACAAAATGATATTTTATTTGTAATTTTTAGACATTAAATAAGTTAATTTAGTTATGACACCAAGATGATGTAGTAATTATCTTATTAACGAAATATTGACATAATTGATGTTATAAATACCCAAATAAATGTAATTTGAGACTTTTTAGGAATTACAATAATTTTATAGGTTAATATGAAATTTTATTATTGATTTAGTTAACTTTTTTCGAAATAATAATTCTGTTATGAGTTTCACAAAAATCAATTACTAAATATTGTCAAAATTGACATAAAATAGATTTTAGAACAAATATTATATTATTAATTTTTATTTTATTCCTAAAAATCTATGGTTGGGCAAAATGACTTAGATAAGGTTATATATATTAATAATAAACAACTTTGGGTTCGTTTGGCTGCTTATAGTAAGTTTATTAACCTTATAATGTAAGAACACAAAAAGACACGGTAAAAGTAAAATTATCTAACTTAAAGTTAAATATAAATGATAAGGTTACAATAGTAAACTAAACTTGTCCAAATTATATTGTATGAGAGTATTTCTACCCATACCCACCTTAGCTTATAAATAAATCAATTTGGAGCTATTTAAACCCGAATTTGTCTTTATAATAAAATAATATTTTTAGTTATTCCAATGGTGCCCCTCTCCTCCCTTATAAAAGGGCACCTCCTCCCTCTCTTCCTCACACCACATTGAGCCTTAAAGCTCGACCAAACACTGAAAAATTCTCCTCTCCACTTACCTAGAAACATCCTAGAGGTTCTGTTCTTCCTCAAAGACCAATTTATTGCCCCAAAATGAGATCTCAAAGAGGCGCTTCAAAGAAGAGGTAATGTTCGTTACTGATTCTTTCAACTTTATTTCTTCTTCCACTTCTTCTTATTAGTTTGTTTCATTATGAAATAATAACATAAGTATAACTCATATAATTATATGTTATTATAATTATGAAACAACCCTATTTCACCATCTATCCATCCTACGGAAAACGAAATCACAGCACGTGCGTACGTACGGAATACCGTCTCCACGTCGTGGTGTAATCTATTTTCCACCACCACCTTACTAGTATGGGTATAATGGTGTACATAATAACTATATATGATTATTGTAAAGTGATATTGATTCATAAATAGTATACATACACTACAATACAATTCCACGATAATGAGAACGATATCATCACTCGTGCGTACGTACGGACTACCGTCTCCACGATGCGATGAGATTCATTCTACACGTTAACCATTCATGAATGATTATAAAGTATATATAATAAGTAATAATGAAATATATGACATAATAATGATACTGGATTTATGTGTATATATATGTATTTAATCTACTTATTTCCATTCAACTCAATAAGGAAACGAAAATAGCGTTCATGCGTACGTACGGCCTACCGTCTCCATGAACGGTCTATTTCTTTCTATTTACTGATCTATAATATATATGTATATTCTGAATATATATTATATATAAATCATGCTTTATATTCTGTAATTAATTATTCATGATGTAAGTAATCATATGAATAATTACAAGTCAAAACACGAACAACAAATGAAACGATTTTACCCAAAACGCTCTTTAAAATGGAATTTACAAAAGAAAGGGTAATATAAAGTCATAAGTGAACCATATATGATATAATAACAGTGAGTATGATTCTAGAATAAGTAAATGACATTATTTGAATCATTATACAGGAGGTTCGGTCACTTACGATGCAAATTGGACCTAAGGTAAGGGAAATATCACAATCTCATTTTTATCCGAGATTGTTTATACTTTGGTATTTACAGGGGTGTATTTTATCATCCACATCGATGTTTCCTCAATATGTAATATTTATATCCTTATACAATAGTTTATATCCAATTTTACCCTTCGTTGTGTTTTTAGTAAAAGATATGAAAGTAATCTTTTGTCGTTTTTCATACGAGGTACTTTTTGACTTTTCCGACAAAAGTACGAGAGGAATTTTTTTTAACTTATACGGCATGAATGGATTTTTAAAACATTATTTCCAATAATATTCCTTTACAAGTTTTCAAGTTTATTTTTAATCAACTTCTTTTAGTTTAAAATTGTATGACATGTTACGAAAGGAAAAATGTTTTTGAAGTAGAAATGATATTTTCCTCAAGAATGGAGTTCAAGTGTTTTATCAAAATTATTTTCCATATAAGATAATAAAGGGTTATATTTCTATCCCTATAATTAAATTTATTTTATTATGTTGTGATGGAATTATATTTATGAATTCATTTATCTTATATGAATTGTTTTATGATGTCACGATGTTTAAGATTCCCATTTTTATTACATGGGTTATGCAATCATGTATGATTTATGATTTTGTGGCACACATAAGAATGGTATCATTAAGATATGGGTGGGACCTATATCTCCCTCCAATGCATTGGGTAATGATTTTATATCTCATGAGATAGACATGGCTGGAAAGGCAAGTTAAACAGGTTCAGTGAAACAGGACTGAAATAAGGAGTGAACTCGGTTCAGAAATGGACTTTGTCCACTAAGATAGTCTTGTAAATGAGTCTTGACTAATAAGAAATGATTCTCTATGATTATGTGTGTATTCCATAATGTATCATGTTTTAAGTTATGATTATTGGGATTACATTTCACTACTATGATTTATCACATGTTATGATATTATGATCTCTTTTGCAGGTTAAGATTTCCAAAATGTTATGTTCTTATGAATATGATGTGATTGATATTTCTTTTGATTACCCTTACTGAGCATTTGAGCTCACCCTTTTATGTTTTCTTTTCCCCAGGATATAAAAAAACATTCTAGGTAAAAAAAGGGAGGGTCTTTAGGAGATATCTTGAAGATCTTCCACCATGATTAAAAGATTATATTCCGAGTTTCCAAAGACACTAAACGATTACAGTCCTTGTGTGTGTGTTCTTGTTATGTACTAAGTATTCCACAAAAGTAATTTAATTTCCATGTACGTTAATCTTAGGGTCTCTACAATGGCGGGGTAGAGCATGGGAAAGGACATTTGTACCCCCATATTCTGGACCAAGACCATATGAATAAGCATGAGATAGTACATCTGCTGGGGTGAACCTAACAGGAAATGGGGTAGGGAAGGCTCAAAGACCCCGAGGCGATGAGAAATGCGGGTGGCGTAAAACTCGCCGTTCATATAAGGCCCCAGCCTTAAACCTTACTTAATATTGAATTAAAAGAATAATTCACGTTGAGGAACTTTTCAGGTTTATAGTTTTAGAGAATTAGAACATAACTATTACATCTCAAAAGGTTACAAAGTAGTCACTTCTACTAAGTTTCCATAATAAAAATAAACTCTTAAAAGAAACATTTCTAGTTCCATGTTTTATATAGCATGACATTCCCTTGATCCCATCCTTGACCTTATTCCACATTAAGTCCTGTGAAAAACATTTCAAAAAAACATGGGGTGAGCATAAAAAGCTCAGTAAAGGATACAGAAAGAATGAAAACTGTTAGTTTTTAAAACATCAAATAAACTATATATACTCTATCAAAGTAATACCTTCACATTCATGAAGTAGTAAAAACTCTTCACTGAATAAAGTATCATTACTTACCTTTTTGTAACCAAAGGATTACCATAAAACCCATAAAAAACACATAACATATATAAAGGTAACTTGGGACATAAACATACTTAAGTGGAATAACCATACGGTCGACTTCCACACATATCACTTAATGGAATAGTCATACGACCAATTTCCATACATACATAATGGAATAGCCATACGGCCGACTTCCATACCCAATGCATTGGAGGTTATAACGTAACCACCCGTCCTGGTATTCACGACACCACCCGTCATATGGTTTATAACGTAACCACCCATTAAAATGTCCATGTACCAGTATAAAATCATAAAATATAAAACCAATAAAAAGGAATGATAACATTTCCACATTTCAATCACAATATATCATAAATATATTGACATAAAAGAATCCTTTTTCAAACCCATTTTCAATACCAAAATACATAAAAGAGTATATGGTATTTATTTTATTTTAAAAACATTACGGCTTGTTGAGAAAGCCAAAGACCAAATAATACTCGCGGCGGCGGAAAAGGTCATTGTCGTCGCGTACGTTAAAAGAAACATTCCTTTTTGTCATTTTGTAAAACGCTTCGTAGAAAAAGATTCCTTTTGTATGAAAGTAAAAGTCAAAGGGGTTTATACACCGTATAAAAGAAAGTTGTGTATAAAACGAAATATGCCTCAATGAAAGGAGATTGAGACGAAGTCCCTTACCTCGGGTCCGACTTGACTCGATCGTTCTTTAACGTCCTAAATAATAAACATGAGTTAATTTATACATGATTAAGAACCTTTTTAATGTTCATTATTCCTTTTATATCACTTATTTCCATGTTATAAACATTATGTAAACATTTAAGTTAATAATGTATGTTTTCTCAATATTTGGTTCTTAAGTCGAAAGTGGACTTCTTACAATTACATGTTGTTCGTGTGGTCAAAGGTTTTTTATATCCAGAATGAAATTCCCGATTTGGATATAATATGTATCATATATATCCAGCATATACATGTATTTATAATATTACATAATCATTTAGAGGTAAGAAATGAAATGCACCGTTCATGGAGACGGTAAGCCGTACGTACGCATGACCGCTACTTTCATTTCATTGTCATATTAATGGAATTAAAACTAAATGGGAGGTATGTATACTTTAATTCCAGAATTATATTCATCATTTAGATATATCATTAATTATATATATCCATTATATACATGTAATTGTAATAGTACATTACATTTGGGGATAAGAAATGAAATGCACCGTTCATGGAGACGGTAAGCCGTACGTACGCATGAACGCTACATTCATTTCTATCTCATAATTTAATGGAAAGAAATAATAATGATATAGAGGTATATTATAATTCCAGTATTACATCATATATAATAACTTTAAATCCATCCTTTACATGTCCCACATATGGCATTAACGAATCACATCACTTTGAGGGGGCGGTAGTCCGCACTTCCTTAAATGAAGATATCGTGTTTACCCATAATGGAAACCATAAAGGTATGCCCAAAATGAAAAATACAGAAGCTTAAAGAAAAAAATAAACTTATTATATATTATATATAAAAATATTGACATCATAATGGCCACCTTTGAAGGTGTTAAATGAGTATTGAACAATCATCGTTTCGGGAGGCAGAATTTCGCCATCCACGGAAACCGTATGTTCTTTAACCATTTGATGTAGTTGTGTGAGAGTGTAGCTCGAATAAATCTTATAACAACATCCTAGTATATTGAAGATACTGGTGTGGTTACAAAATAAGTAAATAAAAAGAGTTTATGGGGTTGGAGAAGCAAAATAAAACAAATGAACATGAGATAATGAATTACCTTTAAAAGTGTAACTCCTTTTGATTTGAGCCTAAAGGCTTCCTTTGAAAGGATTATGCCCAAAGGGAATCCTCTAGGATGAGGAGAGGGATGTAGAGAGATTAAATGGGAAGGGTTTGGCCGAGCCAAAGGCTTGAGGAGTGTGTGAAATGAGGTAGAGGTGGGGGCCTTTTATAAGAGGAGAGGAGGGGCACTTTTGGAAAGTAAAGAAATAATACTTTATTTGAAAATGTGTTTCGGTTTTAAAAGGTCCCACATTGATAGAATTCGTGGATAAGGTGATAAGGGTTCAAAATCCACCTATCCAATAAGTTTTGGACATGTGTAGTTTATAGATTTTACATTATCTTTCCATTTTATTTAAATCGTCAAATAGTGATGTCATCACTGGATCATTATTATGTCAAAAATAATTTAATTTATTTAATGTCTAAAAATTATAAGAAAAAATACTATGAAGTAGAAAATCTTTATATATTTCCAATGACTATTTATAATCAAAATTTGGACCTGTGTAACCCTACTTAAAAATTGTTTTAGTAAAACAACTCATGTTTGTGTCAATTTAATTTTAACATTAAATAAAAAGTTATTTATGTCATTTCCCAACCAAAGTGTCTCCATGGGGTCCCCAAGTTGGCCCATGGCTTGTATTGCTCGGCCATAACTCACCCAATAGGTGTAGGACAAGTGTCATGGTGTTTTCACATTCTTATAATATCATTTTTACCTTAAATTACACTAATTACCACTAATCGCGATTAAGAACTTAATAAGTTACTATTCACCAAAAAATTATTATAATCCCATTGAATCACATTTTACTTCTTAATGACAACCATGTATGTCGGATTTTTGAAATTAAAAACACAATGATGGCAAAATTTCATTTAAACGGAAAATCAGTCTTTATAAGTACCACTTAGTGGTTTCACTATTCATCAAAAATTGAAGTTTTTCAGAAAATTACCAAAAATTCACCCTAAGCTATATTTGATATTAAGAATTCAAAAATGAAGTCTACTTTACAAAATTAAAAACATACAAGTCACATTAATTAATTTAATAATTAATTCCCGCTATCAGAGAAAATAGCGTGTTTTTATGAAACAATAAGTATCAAAAGATTGACACTAGTTTAAGTCCGATTTCAAAGTGAAATTAATTACAACGACCACTATTGGATTTAATGGTAAAAATATTTTCTAATTTCACTTTAAAACCAATTCAAAAGATAATATAATCATAAAAATAAATTAGATTAAAAAGTGGTTTTGAATTAAAATACAACATTTTACACTATTCATTAAAAAAATGAACTTTATCAGAAAGGTACCAAAAATTTACACAAAGTAAATTTTGATGTCCCGATTCTAAAGAAGAGTTTTATTTGGTCCAATAGAATTTATAAGATCGATCAAAACTATATTTAATGACAGTTCTCTGTCAAAAGGTGATAAGTGGACCTTTCGTGAAAATTAGGGTATAAATGCCTAAAATTGAATTCTTTCCGTATTTTAAGCCATTAGCTTTTATTGGATAAATGTAAAAACATTTCAAAACATATATAATCATATTTTAGTTATTTCTATCCATTCCCTCCAGTACAACAGCTAATCGTTAACTAACATTTAAAATAATATTATTTTATTACTTGTGTGCAACGTAAGTTTTCAAAGAAACTCATCGTTGTGTACCGAGTACGCTATCGAACGTAGAAACCCCTTTTAATTAAAATTATTATTTAATTCGTAAATATTAATAAATATGAAAATTATTTATTCTTTATTTACCTGTGATGTTACATCCTTCCCCCCTTTTGGGAATTGCATCCTCGCAATTTTATTCACTTATCAAAATAAGTGGGGGTATTTATCCCTCATAGCATGTTCAGATTCCCACGTTGCCTCTTCAATAACATGGTTTTTCAACAAAACCTTTAACTGATGAATCACCTTATTCTGTAACACCTGCTCCCTATGGTCAAGAATCTGGACCGGTTGTTCCTCATAAGATAGGTTCTCTTCCAGCTGAACTACCTCTGGACTCAAAACATGAGATTGATCTGACATATACTTCCTCAACATTGAACCATGAAAAACATTGTGTACCTGAGATAAAATCGGAGGTAAATCCACTCGGTATGCAACTGATCCAACTCTCTCCAGAATTTCGTATGGTCCAATGAACCTTGGACTCAACTTTCCTTTCTTACCAAATCTCATCACACTTTTCCAAGGAGAAACCTTGAGAAAAACATGATCACCTACCTCGAAAGATAGATCCTTCCTCCGGTTATCCGCATAACTCTTCTGCCTGCTCTGAGCTGTTCTCATGTGCTTCTGAATCAACTGAACCTTTTCTGCCATCTCTTCTACCAATTCTGGTCCCATCAGCTTCCTTTCACCCACTTCATCCCAAAATGCTGGAGTTCGACATCGCTTCCCATATAATTCCTCAAATGGTGCCATCTATATACTGGAATGAAAACTGTTATTATAAGAAAACTCAACCAAAGAAACATGTTGGTACCAACTTCCCTGATAATCCATAGAACAAGCTCGTAGCATATCCTCCAATGCCTGGATTGTTCGTTCTGACTGCCCTTCTGATTGAGGAGGAAAAGCTGTACTAAAATTTAATTCAGTACCCAACAAATTCTGAAGGCCTTTCCAAAAGTTAGAAGTGAACCTGGGATCATGGTCAGATACAATGGAGAGATGAACTCCATGTAACCTGACTATCTCTTTAAGATACAAACGGGAAAGTTGATCTTGAGAGAAAGTATCTCGTATAGAAAGGAAATGAGCAGATTTGGTCCAGCGATCAATAATAACCCAGATTGCATTATTACCTCGAGATGTCCTCGGTAATCCCACAACAATGTCCATGGATATGTTTTCCCATTTCCACTCTGGCACTGGTAAAGGCTGAATCATCCCTTTCGGTAATTGCCACTCTGCTTTAACCTATTGACATGTCAAACACTTCACAGTAAAATCAACAATGTCTCTTTTCATTCCATCCCACCAGTAATACTCCCGCAGACCTCTGTACATCTTAGTACTGCCAGGATGAACTGAAAACGGGAAACTATGAGCCTCACATAACAACTCATTCTTCAACTATGAATCACAAGGCACACATAACCTCTTCCCAAACCTCAAAACACAAATACAAACTTATCCATGAACTCATGGAAAATTTGATTCATAAGGTCCATGAATACAGCAGGTGCATTGGTTAACCCAAAATGCATAACTACAAATTCATAATGGCCATATCTAGTACGGAACGCAGTGTTCGGAACGTCTGCTTAATTTACTATCCACTGATGGTACCCCGACCTCAAGTCAATCTTCGAAAAATACTGAGCTCTCTAGAGCTGATACCACTTCATTTGATGGCCCAACATCTGCTGAAGTTGTTGCAAAGAATTTTACCACCCCTTTCTGCTTGTAGTCTGGCTGCATTCCCCCAGTTGAGTTCTTCGTTGGACACTCGTTTGCATAATGACCCATTTCATTACACTTAAAACATATTACCGTTGGCTTTTCATTTCCTGCTTGATCATCTTCTTTATAGTTACGAGCAATATGACCAGACTTACCACACCGAAAGCACTTACCAGACTTGGATAAACATTCTCCAGGATGCATTTTACCACACTTCTCACAGGATGGATATTTGGTTTTCTTACCTCCTTGCTTCTTTGATGAATTATTCCCCTTTGCCTGCCAACTAGACCTCTTATTCTGTTGTTTGTCATAGAACATCTGATTATCGGCAAACTCCATTTCCACCTTCTCCGCACATCGAACAAGATTTTCATAACTTTTGAACTCACGAGAAGCTAAAGCCCTTCGATACTTTGGCTTTAACCCTGAGTAAAAACGGTTTATTTTACTATTAAGATCTCGTATGAAGTTTGGAGCATACCTTTCCAATCGAGTGAACTTTTCTTCATAAGAAGCCACTGAATCATCCTCCTGCCTCAATTCTAGGAACTGTTTTTCCATCCTAAGACGGACCACCTTAGGAAAATATTTCTCAAGAAACATACCTTTGAATTCGTCCCAGTGAAGATCCTCAATCTCATCACTATCCCTTATATTTTTCACCATCGACCACCACTGATCAGCATCAACTTCAAAACGTTAAACAGCAAGACTAACCTTTTGATGTTCTGAACACCCCATGACAACAAAAATATTCTCCAGTGCTTTAATCCACCCTTTAGCAAGCACAGGGTCAGATGATCCTCTGAATGATGGGGGATGTTGCCTCATGAAATGTTACACCACTGACATGTTCCTCTGCGGTTGATCTGGCTGATCTCGTGCATGGATACCACCACCATTTATAGCTTGAGTCAACTGTGCCATCACTGCAACAAACTGTTCAGTTCCGATTTCGACCATCTCAGGTTGCTGATTTGGAAGGTTATCTTCCTCCTGATGTCGTCCCAACATAGATGCTTTGTTTCCTCTACGGAAAACCATTCTGAACACAGAAATATCTTAGGCAAATCAACATGGTAATCCGTAAATGCTATATCATTTCAATCATATTATAATTTAACACTTTTCTAACTCCTAAAGTTGTCTAAACCGACCTCTGATACCAACTATAAGGCCCCAGCCATAAACCTTACTTAATATTGAATTAAAAGAATAATTCACGTTGAGGATCTTTTCAGGTTTAGTGTTTTAGAGAATTAGAACATAACTATTACATCTCAAAAGGTTACTAAGTAGTCACTTCTACTAAGTTTCCATAATAAAAATAAACTCTTAAAAGAAACATGTCTTGTTCCATGTTTTATATAGCATGACATTCCCTTGATCCCATCCTTGACCTTATTCCACATTATGTCCTCTGAAAAACATTTCAAAAAAACATGGGGTGAGCATAAAAAGCTCAGTAAGGGGTACAGAAAGAATGAAAACAGTTAGTTTTTCAAACATCAAATAAACCATATATACTCTATCAAAGTAATACCTTCACCTTCATGAAGTAGTAAAAACTCTTCACTGAATAAAGTATCATTACATACCTTTTTGTAACCAAAGGATTACCATAAAACCCATAAAAAACACATAACATATATAAAGGTAACTTGGGACATAAACATACTTAAGTGGAATAACCATACGGTCGACTTCCACACATATCACTTAATGGAATAGCCATACGGCCAATTTCCATACATACTTAATGGAATAGCCATACAGATGACTTCCATACCCAATGCATTAGAGGTTATAACGTAACCACCCGTCCTGGTATTCACGGAACCACCCGTCATATGTTTTATAACGTAACCACCCGTTAAAATGTCCAAGTACCAGTATAAAATCATAAAACATAAAACCAATAAAAAGGAATGATAACATTTACACATTTAAATCACAATATATCATAAATATATTGACATAATAGAATCCTTTTTCAAAACCATTTTCAATACCAAAATACATAAAAGAGTATATGGTATTTATTTTATTCTAAAAACATTACGGCTTGTTGAGAAATCCAAAGACCAAATAATACTCGCGGCGGCGGAAAAGGTCGTTGTCATCGCGTACGTTAAAAGAAACATTCCTTTTTGTCGTTCTGTAAAACGCTTCGTAGAAAAAGATTCCTTTTGTATAAAAGTAAAAGTCAAAGGGGTTTATACACCGTATAAAATAATGTTGTGTATAAAATGAAATATGCCTCATTGAAAGGAGATTGAGACGAAGTCCCTTACCTCGGGTCCGACTTGACTCGATCGTTCTTTAACGTCCTGAATAATAAACTTGAGTTAATTTATACTTGATTAAGAACCTTTTTAAAGTTTATAATTCCTTTTATATCACTTATTTCCATGTTATAAACATTATGTAACCATTTAAGTTAATAATGTTTGTTTTCTCAATATTTGGTTCTTAAGTCGAAAGTGGACTTCTTACAATTACATGTTGTTCGTGTGGTCAAAGGTTCTTTATATCCAGAATGAAATTCCCGATTTGGATATAATATGTATCATATATATCCAGCATATACATGTATTTATAATATTACATAATCATTTAGAGGTAAGAAATGAAATGCACCGTTCATGGAGACGGTAAGCCGTACGTACGCATGAACGCTACTTTCATTTCCTTGTCATATTAATGGAATTAAAACTAAATGGGAGGTATGTATACTTTAATTCCAGAATTATATTCATCATTTAGATATATCATTAATTATATATATCCATTATATACATGTAATTGTAATAGTACATTACATTTGGGGATAAGAAATGAAATGCACCGTTCATGGAGACGGTAAGCCGTACGTACGCATGAACGCTACTTTCATTTCTATCTCATACTTTAATGGAAAGAAATAATAATGATATAGAGGTATATTATAATTCCAGTATAACATCATATATAATAACATTATATCCATCCTTTACACGTCCCACATATGGCATTAACGAATCACATCACTTTGAGGGGGCGGTAGTCCGCACTTCCTTAAATGAAGATATCGTGTTTACCCATAATGGAAACCATAAAGGTATGCCCAAAATGAAAAATACAGAAGCTTATAGAAAAAAATAAACATATTATATATCATATATAAAAATAGTGACATCATAATGGCCACCTTTGAAAGTGTTAAATGAGTATTGAAAAATCATCGTTTCGGGAGGCAGAATTTCGCCATCCACGGAAACCGTATGTTCTTTAACCATTTGATGGAGTTGTGTGAGAGTGTAGCTCGAATAAATCTTATAAAAACATCCTAGTATATTTAAGATACTGGTGTTGTTACAAAATAAGTAAATAAAAAGAGTTTATGCGGTTGGAGAAGCAAAATAAAACAAATGAACATGAGAGAATGAATTACCTTTAAAAGTGTAACTCCTTTTGATTTGAGCCTAAAGGATTCCTTTGAAACGATTATGCCCAAAGTGAATCCTCTAGGATGAGGATAGGGATTTGTAGAGAGTAAATGAGCAGGGGTTGGCCGAGCCAAAGGCTTTAGGAGTGTGTGAAATGAGGTAGAGGTGGGGGCCTTTTATAAGAGGAGAGGAGGGGCACTTTTGGAAAGTAAAGAAATATTAATTTATTTGAAAATGTGTTTCTGTTTTAAAAGGTCCCACATTGATAGAATTGGTGTATAAGGTGATACGGGTTCTAAATCCACTCATCCAATAAGTTTTGGACATGTGTAGTTCATAGATTTTACATTGTCTTTCCATTTTATTTAAATCGTCAAATAATGATGTCATCACTGCATCATTATTATGTCATAAATAATTTAATTTATATAATGTCTAAAAATTATAAAACAAATACTATGATGTAGGAAGTCTTTTTATCTTTCCAATGACTATTTATAATCAAAATTTGGACCTGTGTAACCCTACTTAAAAATTGTTTTAGTAAAACAACTCATGTTTGTGTCAATTTAATTTTAACATTAAATAAAACGTTATTTATGTCATTTCCCAACCAAAGTGTCTCCATGGAGTCCCCAAGTTGGCCCATGGCTTTTCGTGGTTGGCCATGACTCACCCAATAGGTGTAGGACAAGTTTCATGGTGTTTTCACATTCTTATAATATCATTTTTACCTTAAATTACACTAATTACCACTAATCGCGATTAAGAACTTAATAAGTTACTATTCACCAAAAAATTATAATAATCCCATTGAACCACATTTTACATCTTAATGAAAACCATTTATGTCGGATTTTTGAAATTCAAAACACAATGATGGAAAAATTTCATTTAAACGGAAAATCAGTCTTTATAAGTACAACTTAGTGGTTTCACTATTCATCAAAAATTGAAGTTTTTCAGAAAATTACCAAAAATTCACCCAAAGCTATATTTGATATTACAAATTCAAAAATGAAGTCTTATTTACAAAATTCAAAACATATAAGTCACATTAATTAATTTAATAATTAATTCCTGCTATCAGAGCAAATAGCTTGTTTTTATGAAACAATAAGTATCAAAAGATTAACACTAGTTTAAGTCCGATTTCAAAGTGAAATTAATTACAACGACCACTATTGGATTTAATGGTAAAAATATTTTATAATTTCACTTTAAAACCAATTCAAACGATAATCTAGCCACATAAATAAATTAGATTAAAAAGAGTTTTTGAATTAAAATACAACATTTTACACTATTCATTAAAAAAATGAACTTTATCAGAAAGGTACCAAAAATTTACACAAAGTAAATTTTGATGTCCCGATTCTAAAGAATAGTTATATTTGGTCCAACAGAATTTATAAGATCGATCAAAACTATATTTAATGACGATTCTCCATCAAAAGGTGATAAGTGGACCTTTCGTGAAAATTAGGGTATAAATGCCTAAAATTGAATTCTTTCCGTATTTTAAGCCTTTAGCTTTTATTGGATAAATGTAAAAACATTTAAAAACATATATAATCATATTTTAGTTATTTCTATCCATTCCCTCCAGTACAACAGCTACTCGTTAACTAACATTTAAAATAATATTATTTTATTACTTGTGTGCAACATAAGTTTTCAAAGAAACTCATCGTTGCGTACCGAGTACGCTATCGAACGTAGAAACCCCTTTTAATTTAAATTAATATTTAATTCATAAATATTAATAAATATGAAAATTATTTATTCTTTATTTACCTGGGATGTTACAGTTCAGGTTGCCCTGATGACTGGTAGACATGGCTTGTAAGTTGGAGGCGGCGAGGTAAGGGAGGTCCGGGTAGTCCTCCCAGATGAGAGAGGTAAGGAGATCCATGTCACTACCAGTTACAACCCCCAAATCCTCATGGCAGTGGAAAAGAATGACACTAAAGCACCCCGTGGGTAAAACAGAGGATGTGGTCTGTGATAAGGGTACTCTTCTGCGAGTTAGGGGTGTAGCGGTGGATAGGAAAAACAATCTCCCACCCCATATCAACAAGATCAGAGCGCTCGGGCCTGGTCATGGTATAAACATGGGGTCGGTTGATGAGATGAGGTTAGAAACCGCATCCTCAACTGAACTCAGTCATTGTGATAGAAAAACATCGGCCACCCAGCCGGAACCGAACCACGAGTACCACATCACCAGGTGTCTCTCTGTACTAAGCTCCATCGAAATCAAACAAGGCAGAGAACACAAAAAATAAATCACAGAATATAAGAGTGCTGACATGGAAAATAGCGAGAAATGGAGTGTGTCCAAGGAGGTCATCTATCTCTCCCCAGATGCCTAGCAGTTGAGGAACACTGATGTCGAGGTAGTGGCCACTCAATAGAATTTAAAAGTGAGAGAAGCGCCAGATCCTATCATGTGCCAAGTTGGTGAATGGGAAAACCATGAACGGGTAGAGAGAACATGCAGGTCCTGTCCCAAGTGGAGGTGCATCAACAGGAGCTGGCTCTGGGGGTGGATCCACTAAAGTAGATGGAGGCCCACTGGATGAATCAGTCGATGTGGGGCCAGCTGCTACTGAAGGGGGCACCAGAAGTGCGAAAACGGATTTAGATGAAGTGATGATGATCAGAGGCACTGTAGGGGTGGTGAAAGGGTTGTTGTGCTAGGACCAACCTCCATGTAATCAGTGGGTGGTGGGAGGATGGCCAATAGAGGTATCTTGTATACTGGAGCATCTGGTTCAAGCTGCATCGTAGGTCTTCGTCGTATCCGACGATAAATTGACCTCTCGCCCATAGTGGTGGAGGTGGTCCACATTCCACGGGAAGGATCTTGGTCTCCCATAACCTGAAAGAGAATGAAAAACCAAACAAAATAAAAATAAAACAAAATAAAACAAAGAAAATGTGAGAAAACTGTAAAATAAAAGTACATGGCATGTACAACTAGAGTACATGGTGTGTAGTGAATCTTGAGTAGCATCCTATTTTCTCTGGATGAACACGCTAAGGGAGTAAAAGATAGACCATGAAGGTGTACACGACATGTACCGAACATACACTTCATGTCATGAAAATTAAACTTGGTCGTGTATTTGTAAAGATACTGTCATGTTTTTTTAAGAGTTCAAATAATAAATGACATGTTGTGTATATAGTAGACAACAAGTGTTCATCATTAGAGGGACATGTCCCTGTGGGCGGCTAGACACGAGCTTGGTCAATGGAAATTTCCTACCTGGAATGTACCAAACACAAAATTCGTGTATGAAAATATGGGATGTGAGGCCGTTTGATGTGCTACACACTGATGGTCCAAAAGAATTGGAATAAATGGTGTGTACCGAACACACATGTCGTGTTGATGAAAATCATTTATGAGGTCGTGCACAAAGGATACTCGAGCATGATGGGGAAAGGTACATGGTGTGTATCGAACATACACACCACGTATATTCAAATTTTGAAGCATTTTCTATGTGTCCATGTACAAAAGTACACGATGTGTGTTCTTCATTTCGTGGTTGTGTACCGCAGAAGCCAAACGGTCGGCAGATCCCGAAATCACCGTAAATGGTTCTAATAACATGGAAGAGAGGGTATATAAGGGCATACCTAGACCAAGGATTGTAAGGATTGAAGAATCAGAACCTAAAATGATAAAAATTGAAAAATCTAGGAGGAGGGATCGGGTGTTGTATGGGGGAGGAAAACGGGAAGAAGAGGGGGCTCCATGTGACACTGCCTGATGCCGGGTGGTTAGTGGCTTATATAACAGAGGTACATGGCATGTACATACAGACTACATGTCATGTATCTCAATTTTTTTATATAATTTCTTACATGGTACGTTTGTAAATTTCATATATATATATATATTTACTTATAAGAAATCCCATTGTGGAGATGGATTTGTCTTCCAAGATCGTAACCTGGTGAGTCGTTTCACCGAAGGTAGGTTTTCAGTGTCCCAAATTATTTTTACCCTAACAAGTATAACACTAGTAAAGGGTCAATCCATAGTGAAAAAGTGTTATTTTTATCTTGTTTCACTGATTTTTTATTTTTATTTTAATTAGTTTTGCTGAATTTAGAGTCGATTATTGTTTTTTGGATAAAAAGAACAATTGGTTCTACGTTTATTTTAACAAAGTTCTTAACAGAATATAAATATAATACAGGAAAATTGATTTTTATATATATAAAGAAAGACTTACATTAGGGTTATGGGTTAATGAGAGGGTTTTTATTAAATCAATTTTTCTATGAGGTTGTGTTTTTCATGATAACCAAACACTCTGGGATTAATTTGTAATAACGTTTCCTTGGTCCGATAAACTTTATGTTTAGTGCTGATGTAACTAAATCCTTCGTCTAGTAGTTAGTATTTAATAGATCTATATTTGGATTAGTCCCTTTTGAGTCGACAAATACTTCCAATGGTCATGAAATAATTCTTCGGTATTCTTCTTTTGAATCCCAAAAAATTCTGCCCTTGGTCCCGTATAGAATTTCTAGTGATAATATAAATTTTTTTAAGAAGAATGAGAAGAGGTTAATAAAAAATTCATTTATAGAAACTTAATTCAAATTCCACTCAACATCTCCCACAAAACTAACACACTATTTGTTTAGTTACATAAGGAGAAGAAAGTAAAAAAAATCTTGATACCTGATGTGATCATACATTAAACTTTTAGGTGGAAATGATTCTTCGGTAGACGGTGGAATGACGGTAGTGCGACGACAGAGCATCTCTCCTTTGAAACATCAAATATTTTCTCCAAAAAATACTACACACCCCTCTCCCAAGGTCCAGAGGCCAAGGCCTCCTTTTATTGAAAAAATAAGTACACGACATGTGGAAAAAGTATACGTTGTCCACTTTTGAAAATGTGTTTTTGTCTGCATTTTATCCGCTGGTTGGCGGCCTAACACACCATCATTGAATTAGAACACGACTCCTCTTGGTAGGTGAATGTACACAGCATGTTGTACCTCCATACATAGCATGTCGTCTCTTCTTTAGGTCACCAACCTCTTCTAGGGAATGTATACACGGCGTGTATCAATGGAACACGGTTTGTCCCCATCAGCCGACCACATGGGCGTGTAGACTCTTCTCTTCCACCAACTACTTCTAGAATGGTTTACAAGGCATGTATAGTGTGCACATGGCATTTATCGACTTCTTGTTACTTGGGCATGTACTTGTCCTCGAAAACTCGTGTTTGAGCTTGAATGTACATGACATGTATATAATTACACACCGTGTAGTTGTAAATTTTTGCTCAATTTGTCCCCATTTTGTGAATTTGGCCTTAAATCTCTTGGAAATGAATAAGATCACGAAAATAAAAGTATTGTTTCCCTACGCAGTAATTAATTGTTGAAAAAATGTTCTTATTTGTCAAAAGAGTATATGAAAATGGTTACACAAATATGGAGCGTCAATTACTCAAGAGATATCATAAACTAGAATCACACATGAAATACATATTGTTTTAAATTATAATTCCATCAAAAAAATAAATATAATAGTTCAAGTCATGTAATATCTCAATACCATAATTCAAATAAAATATAATAATATAAAAATACAAAAACATAAATTGAATAACCAAAATCCCTGAAAATATACTTTCTAATTTTATCAAACACCTAACATATATACATTTGATTTAAGAATTAGAACATAGGTTCATATAAATTATAAAAAACATATAAGCACATCTAGTGACTTTAAAACAAGATTAATATTTCAAGGAAATACACTTTCATGATCCCTATGAACACATGGTATATCATGAACAGAAAAATTAAATAAACAACCTTCTTTAATAGGGGTGTATATAATGAAGCCCATGAATATGAAAGAATAATAAATTGATTGAAAATTTATACACCCTAAAAATAATGAATCAAAAACATATCTCATTAAATGCACAACCAATTTTTTTCAAGAGTATTATAAATCATAGAATAATATAAAAACAATAAGTAAGACAGATTAATGGTGAAATGAATTTATTTACATGCATAAATCAGATAACTAGAATAAAAGAATCTAAACAAAAAATATAGAGTGTAGAAAATACAATGAGTTCCCACAGGAGCTGTGTCACTTGAGAGGGAGGATATGAGAACCCATTTAGGGGTTTTAAATAAAAATGTAAAATTGAAAATTTAAATTTTATGAATTCATTTTATGTGGATTTGTTTGATTTAATGGTTTTCAAAATTATGTGTTACCCATGTACCGCTCAATACAAACATGGGGATATAAATTGAATGGTTTAGTGATTAAAAAAAATATGTCCCAATCATGAAAATATATAATGAAAATGAATATCTTGGTTTCTCAAGGTTGGTAGGATAATTTTTTCTAAATATGAGAAAATGGATCACCCCACATGGAAATATAAAAATATAAAATTATCAACAATATTTAACTCTGAAATCAGTTACAAGGAAAAAAATTAATAAAGAAATTAAACGAAAACGATGGTTAAATTCTAGGAGTGATAATTCTACCCACCATGATACTCTAAACACCTAAAAAGTCACCAATTTTAAAAGATAGTGGAATACAAGAGAAAAGTTTAAAACAAAAATGAAGAGACACCTAAAAACTAATCTTTAGACTCCTCTAAAATAAAATATTTCCACTATATATAATGTATATCTTATTCAGAAATCAAAAATTACCACCCAAATAAATAAAATACAAAATGGATACCCACTATTTCGCACACCACCATTTATGATTTTATTGGAAAGGTTGATCAATAGAACCACTATAAGACAAAATGGGGTGAAACTCAATGTCACAATGACATGGATTCAAGAAAAATTACCTAATATAATTCACATGAATAGTTCCTAAAAATACATACTATTGAAATGATAAGAATACATTGAACATCCAAAGATACACTCTATATATTTAAATTCTAAATAATGAAATTTAATGAAAAATGAAATGATGAAAAAAGGAAAATGATATAATTACCTCAAAAATTCACCTTCAAGAACCTAAATATGGTGGAAACTTCTTATGACAATGATCCTTCAATCCATATAATTTTTTATGATGTCATAACAATCAACAATTATGATAGGTATTATAAATAGTCAAGAATGAGTGAATGGAATTCTTGAACTGCACCTAGTGAATGCACACTAGAAAAAAATTCATCATCAGGGAGTGGTATTATACTAAATAGATTGCTCCAAATCATTGTGATTCCCACCCATAGGTTCCTTCAGCTTATGAATTCCTCCAAATAGGGATCCATTACTAGCATTTAGAGAGATAGGATTTCCACCCATCAATGATCACCTATTAGAAACCAATTTATCTATTATAGATTATTTTAATATCCCAATAAAAATCATTTTCATGAAGAAATAACTCTAATGAATCTATGGCACCCGTAGTACCATGCTAGATTTTAATGAAACCCAACAATAATATATAAAAACATCCAAAGGTTCTACATAAAATAATCATAGTTATTATAGAGTTATAAATTGGTAAAGGGTTATGATGACAATACATATTAGTTTTCTAGGGATCAATGTCATTAGAAGATTCCACCATATTAAGGTTCTTGAAGGTGAATCCCTTTAAAGGAGGTATTTCTGACAGTGAATAGGGTTTGGATAGTCGATTAATACAACATTGGGGATTCAAAATGAATTCAGGATAGTCATGACATAGTATTCATCAATGGTCTTACCTGTGGCTATATACCAACTAGCCAGTGGGTTCTTTAGTGTTTTTTTATGAGAATCATATATGAAATTTTAACAGCCATCCCAATGGGGTTTTAAAGTTTAATAGAGTTTGGTGGGAGTCCATCATCCAACCCACCCATATTTTTCACCTTGTATTTACATATATAAGGTAATGTTTGGGTGGTCTTCCAATAATGGATTGAGATAATAACATTTATTCCTGTTGTGATCTTTATTTCTATTCAATTCCCACTAATTCTGGGTATTTGGTTTATTTATTGGGTGAATATTACATTATATAATGATTTAATCATCCTGAAATGATCGGTCTATCACAATTCCATATTAGAGGGTGAACCATAGAATTATCTTTTATGGATAATCATTTTAATGGTTTGTGTATATCAAGTTGTATATTGGTTTTGGGTTTCTATAAACGAACTCAACTGGGTTTCCTATTAATTTGGTGTTCTATGTTTGTGGGGTTTCTCATCATAGGGATAAGGATATGAAATGGACCCTTGGGGTGCTATTAGATGCTGATCTATTGAAATCAAGCTTAATAGTGACGTTTGATGAATATTCATAATATAATTTAAATTTTATAATTAATCATATTTAGTAAAATTAATTTTTTCTGCTTCACTGCATGAGTTAGGATAACATTTAGTGACATGTTATGGGACACTAAGGGGCATGCTCCAATAGACCTTGGTAGACCTGTAGAGCCTTTAAAATAGATGGGAAAATCTGCAAATGAGGTAGCTAGCATAACTACCGATGTATTTATAGAATAACACTTTTTATATATCTATTAATATTTATTAATAAGGTATATTTATCACTTTAAAGAGGACATTTTTCTAATAGAGTAATATACATGCAACAATAGGTTTCTTCGAAATTTTTCATTGCACACAACATTGAGTTATACCAAAAAATAATATAATATTATTATTAAGTTAAATGGTAGTTACCACTTAGCCTTTACATTAGAATGTATAAATAGAACAAACTAAAATATAGTTATACATGTTTATATATTATATAGTTATTCAATAAATTTTAGACGCTTTAAATGGTAATGACTCCAATTTTAAGCATGAAATATTCTAATATTTTTAAAAGGTCATTTTTCAGCCTTTTAAAGGTGAATGATTTATAAATACAATTTTTGTCACTTTTATATATTATATTTGAAAAAATAAACTTCTTCTTTATAATAGGAACATCAAAAGTTACTTAGGATGAAAATTTGGTATTTTTATGATGAAATTCATATTTTAATGAATAGTGAAAATACTACAATTTAATTCAAAACAACAGTTTCATATTACTTATTTATATAGTTATATAGTCCTTCTAAAGGATTTTAAAGTTTATTTGGATTATTTTATATCATTTAATCCAATTTTTTTCACTATAAGTAATGTCACTTTGAAATTGGACATGAACACGTGTCAATCTTTTGGTAGTTTTTACTTCTTAAAAACATGCATTCTAGTTTTGACATCGGGAAATAATTTTAAATTAATTACTGAAATTTATATGTTTTGAAATTGGAAAAGTGGATTACATATTTGGATTCATAAGGCTCAAATCGTGGAAATGGGATCCTTTTATTTTTAGAAATTATGAATACTAACTTCAGTAATTATTTTAAATACCATGGTTAATTTGTAAATCTTCTAAATAAGGATAAAAATAATAATATAATAATAATAAACTACCATAAAACATGTTATAATACTATTTGATGAAATATTTCTTACCATGGTCATCCTTGGGGCGATTGTACGACCCCATGGAGCCACTTGGGAGTGATAATGGCATTTTATAAAAATTATTTTAAAGTAAAAAAAGGAAAAATAACATAAACTTGTATCTTTTACTAAAAAAAATTCATGGTGTTATATAAGTTATATATTCGACAATAATTAGTCATTATAAATATAAAAATATTTCACTTATCATGAAATTTTGCATAATTTCAAGACATTAAATTAATAAATTTAATCATGAAACAAAGATGATGCAGTGATTGTTTCATTAATAAAGGACTCAAATAAATGATATTGTAAATATTAAACTAAATGTATTTTGATTATCTTGATTCCATACATGAATTGTATAGTTTTTATTTACATAATATATATGATGTAATTCCTTTTTTCTAATGAACCAGGTTGTTATGAATTTTTAAAAAAGACAATTATGAATAGTGTCCAAAATTGACATAATTCATAAAATAATTCATAAAATAGTTTATGAAAATATATTAAATTTCATAAAATATAAGATTCATCCAAATGCTTAATAAAAATTAAAATACTTCATAAATGACTTGTTTTGGGTATTTTGACATGATATGGTAATTAAATTATCCCACAATATATAAATTACATGATATCACGATAAGATTATAAAGGGTAAAATAAGTGTTAAACCAAAATGATAAGGATATAATAATATTCAAAACTTGTTGAAAAAAAATTTTATGATGTTTATTTGAACCATAATCATATTATATTATAATTAAATTAGTTTTGTACACATTTTTATCCAATATAATTTATGATAAATTAATATTTCAAGACCTTCTTAAAGTGGCCCTCATCGTTCTTATAAAAGGCCACCAACTATACCCAGTTACTCACACATATAAAACTCCTTGGATCATCTATATTATTCTAAAATTACCTCTCAACATCCCTACCTTACTCCTAGAATTCTTACCTTGGGAATAAGCCAATTCAAGAAATCCTTTTGGCTCAAATCAAAATAACTAACCCGATTTAGAGATAACGTCTTCTCCCAAGTTACTTTCTTTTATTTTCATTCACCACTCCCTTTAATCATATTATAATTTTATTACATAAAAAAACTAGTATAAAAAATTTAATTGGATTTTTTTATTAATATTATTCAATTTATACTTACACACACCTCCATCTAATGGATACATACATATTATTTCCATGTACGACGAACTACTACCTCACGAAATGATGATTGTTCGATTTTCTTCTACCAACACTAATGGGGGCCATAATGATGGAAATATATTTAAATATGATATATATTATATTTATATTGTCTCTAAGATTATTTAATTTTTATTTACTATATACCTTTATGCTTTTTATGATATGTGAATACGATAATTTCATTTAAGGAAGTGCGGACTACCGCCTCATCAAAGTGATATGACTCATTTATGCTATAAATTGATTGAATAAAGGATGGTTTTATAAAAACTAAAATAAATACATGAAACATATATAATACTGGTATTATAATATAAATTTATATCATTTTATTATTATTCATTTTGTATGATAAAGAAATGAAAGTAGCATTAATGCATATTTACGGCATACCATCTCCATGAGTGGTGCCTTTAATTTCATATAAACAAATGTTATGGATATTATAAGTATATATATTGGATGTATATGATGTTTATATCATGAATAATATTCATTATATGTTGTAATTTTGACTACAAAGACAATTTTCATCAAAATATGTTCATTTTCGACTCAAATATCAAATTTCAACAAAATAATCAATATTATCTTAAATAATTATGTAATATTTATAAAATGGTAATAAGTGATATAAAAAGATTATTTATCATTAAAAAGGATCTGAATCAAGTAAAAATTAACTTATGCTTTTTATTAAAGAATAACAAGGAACAGATGTGATGATTTAGACTCAATGTAAGGGACATCACCTCAATCTCCTTTCATATAGGCATATTTTGATAATATACACCTCTTTATTTTATATAGTGTATAATAAAACCCATTTGACTTTTAATTTAAATCAAAGGGAATATTGTTTCAATAAATCATTTTACTAAACCACAAAAGGAATGTTTTTATCATATGTGGCAACAATGACTCTGTTGTCGTAACCATTATTTCATATTTGGATTCCTCTATAACCCTTAATGTTTTTAGATTAAAAAGAAATTCCTTATTCCTATTTTTTGATATTTTGTTATTGAAAATGGTATTGAAAGTGGAGTTACTATTTCAATATCTTGAAATCATTTCTTATGATTGCAAATGATATTTTAGGAGTGAAATATTAATAATTATAATAATTTAGGTGTTATGATTATATAGTGGTACTAGGAAATGTGATGGGTGGTTACATGATAAACCAAGATGGGTGCTTACATGATAAACCAAATGAAGGGGGGTTCCATGACAAACCATGGATGGGTGGTTACATTATAACCTCCAGTGCATTGGGCATTGAAGTTAGTCATATGACTATTCCATTTAGTGATATGTGTGTATGTCGACTGTATTGTTATTCAATTCAAGTATGATTATGTCCCCATATAACTTCATATGTTTTATGATGATTTTGATGGGCTTTATGATAATATATTGGTTACAAAAGGGTTTTAAATGAGAATATATTCGGTGAAGTGTTATATTAACTTCTTAAAGGTAAAATTATTTATTTATGATAAATTTTTCATGATTTACATGCTTTCTCAAGATTAATAGTTTTCATTCATTAGGTATCCCTTACTGAGATTTGTATGCTCATCCCTTGTTTTGAATTTTTTTTAATAGGAAATAAAGAAGAATAGACTCATGGATGGGATTAAGGAAAAGTTATACAGTTAAAATAAGAAACCATTTCATATTTATTTTTTAAGAGTTTTTGTTTATAAAAAATTTATAGTGAGTATAAGTGTTTATGAGTATTATTCAAGCTGTTATGTATTATTTATGACCTATTTATCTAAAGTTCTAAACCTAAAAATAAACTCTATGTGAATTAACATTAAATTATATAATTCAGTCAAGAATAAGTAATGTTTAATGATGTGGCCTTATATATTGTGTCAGAGGTCAGTTTAGATACCTTTAGAAGTTAGGTTGTTATTTAATCATATGTTACATGTTTTATATAACCATAGTGGTTATAATATAATATATAGTCATTATTATTTTAGATTAATTTAATGAATTTAAAATAACATGAATAATTATATATTAGTGTTTACCCTACTCATAAGATAATATATTATGATTTTATTGATATACTAACACGTTTTAGTAAATTGTTGCATCTAGGAGACACCAAAGTAAAAAATGGATATAAATGAGAATGTGGCCTTTTTTTATTAATAAACCAAATTAAATGGGAGATTTAATGAGAACTCTTGTGATAATTCTTAATAAACTATCTGGAGTCAATATTGACCACTCAAACCTTAGTAAATTTTTAAAGGAATGATATATGCAATAAAAGATTCACTATGGGAATTCTGGTAATAATAAGAAAGGTATGTATATTCAAAAACCTATGTGTGAATGATGTGGAAAGAAACATCTAGGAAAATGTTTGAAATAGATGGGAAGATGTTATAGATTTGGTAATAAATGTCATTAAGTAATAATATGTGATGGAACAAGGGAATCATTTAGTTAAATACATGAAAGGGAAAGAAGATAATTATGAGGGTTCAATTGAATGTTTTAAATATCTTATGAATGGTCAATACACAAATAGATGTCATGAAAAGAAGGTTTGGGAATAGGATCAGTAGGATTATACAGATATATATTTACCAATAACTAATACCATTCCAATTGAAGATTAGGAAGCTGGGAATGAACTATGAATGGTATGGATTATTTCTTAGCTCATTTTTTTACATTGTTGAAACATTATAAATTATGCATGATTTTTTATTTTAGAAGGAAGTATAAATTAATAAGATTGAAATACATAGATAAAGGATCATAAAGAATGTTTTATGATTAATATTTCTAAAATTTACGAATTGAAGAGTTTTGTTGTATCTATCGATGTTGATATGTTTAAATGTATTAAGGATTGGATTACTTTGGATGACATCTAGTATTTGTAACCTGTAAGTCTGTTATATAAAAATTTTAATTAAGGAATAATTATCTTTTCTTTTATGGATATTTAAATAAAGAATAATTGGGGTTTATATGATCCTTAAATTTGAGGCAATTACAGGTTTTTACATTTTGGGATGAAAAATACAAGGTATGAGATAAACTTTGAGAATCAAATGTGTTATGGGTATTTTTGAGGAAGTTATCTAATTTTTTGGAATACATATATATTTTTTGGATAAGTAAAACACAAATACAATATGACAACCTTTAATGTTAGACAAAGCAGTGGGAATCGAACCGACAACCTATGTGAGACTGGGTTTTATTGCCTACCACTCACCTACGAGAAGTCCCTAGTTAGTATGAATTATGATATTTAGTTAAATTATTTTATGGATTATGAATATTTTGATTTTTGGAAATTATGTTTTATCAAATTTATATCCTTAATATAGGAAAATTATTTAGTGATTAAGTGTTAAATGTTATTTTGGAAGACGTTCACACTTTTGGTAACACTATATTCCAAAATAAAATAGAATAATATGGGATTTTCTTTTAGGAGTAGTGGTTTGATTTCATTTTTGAAGAATCTATGTTTTTTTTTTGAAAAATAGTGCTTTGTGTTATTTATGGAAATGATTAAACTATCATAGAGAATATGTGAATAGGTTAATTAATTTTCAGTATGAGACTTTAAGAGTAGTCTATATTTTTGGAGTTAAATGTTATCATTTATCGAGGAAGACAATGTGTTAAAATGCTTCTTTATTTTGGGGTTAAACATTAGTTTTTATTATTTTGAATAATTTTATGGAAATTTTTTTATTGAATGGTCTTTGTTGATCTTGGGGTTTGTTTTGTTTATTTTTGGACACTAAGAGTGGTATATCCTTTTATAAAGGATTATTATTTTTGGGGATTATATGATTTTTTACTAACCATTTTGGTTTTGGTTAATTTTAAAAGATAAGGGAAATATATATTTCATCTTTTATGGATTATGTGATTTTCTAGAAGTTGATTCCTACACTTTTGGTGTGACTATGTCATCTTGAATACTCATTGTTTGAAGAGAAAATATGAGTTTGTCGTATAAATTTATTAAAGGATGAAACTCTACTTTTCATGTAAGTATGTTTTCTTATATTCATAGTCATGCTCATTAATAAATTACTCAAATTTACGAAATGGACCATAAAAAACAGTGTCTGATTACTTTTCCTACTGGGGAATCAAAGACCTTTTAACCTATAAGATGTTTTTGGTTTTCAGACTGTTAACATTCTCCTGATCTGGTTTTCTATCACTCTCCATCATAACATTACACTTAATTTTTATTCTATATCCATGTTTTCCTACTTGAAATCCTAGTTTGTTTTATCTCGAGATACCTTTGTTCTTATCTTTATTTATATTAATGTTATAGTTTTATTGACTCTTTTTTGATGTGGGATTTTGAATGTTGTTTTCGAGTCTAATTTTAAAATTGCAAGGATACAATTTCCAAATGGGGGAATGATTTAACAAGCTAGGTATTTTTATAATAACATGTTTTTTATATCTATTAATATTAATGAATATGATATTAATTATAAATTAAAGTGGAACATTTTTCTGATAGCATACCCTACATGCAACAACAGATTTCTCTAAAATCTTACATTGCATACAACATTGAGTTACACTAAAAAATTAAATAATAATATGATAATTTTTAATGGTAGTTAACACCTAGAATTTATATTGAAGGGAATGTCCAAAACTAACTAAAATATGATTATACATGTTTGTTAAATGTTTCAACATTTATTTAATAATGTTTAAATGTTTAAATTGATAATTAATCCAATTTTAAGTATAAAACACTCTAATATTTTTAAAAGTTAATTTTACCCTCTTTTGAAGTTTAGACATTTCTAAATCTTGTTTTCCTATCAATTTTATATGTTCTATTTGGAAAAATAATCTTTTTCTTAAGAATAAGAACATCAAAATTTACTTTTGTGGAAATCTTCATATTTTTCTGATGAAATTCATATTTTAATGAATAGTTAAAAATACAACATTTTCATTTAATTTATTTATATAGTTAGGTTTCCCATTTAATATTTTTAAATTGTTTTTGTATTATATTTTTATCATTTAATCCAATAATTGTCATTGAAAGAAATTTCAAATTTAAATTTGACGTAAACACATGATAATCTTTTGATAGTTTTTTCTTCTTAAAACCCCGCATTCTAGTTTTGACAATGAGAATTAATTTTAAATTAATTAATCCAACTTCTATGTTTTTAATTTGGAAAAATTGATTCCATATTTTGAATAATATGGATAAAATGGTGTAAATAGGTACCTTATATTTTATGACATTATGAATAGTAACTTTAGTAATAATTTTATTTATCATGGTTAAAGTGTAAATATGGTAAATAAGGGTAAAAATAATATTATAATAATATTAAACTACCCAAAAAATGTCATAATCTTATTATAGAATATATTTATGACCCTGATCATCCTCGTGTTGATTTCAGGACCACAAGGAGCCACGTGGGAATGATAATGGCTTTATAATAATTAATTTAATATAAAAATCAAAATAACATAAACATATATATTTTAATAAAATAATTTTTATATGGGTTATATAAGTGATATATTAGACATAAATATTTATTAGAAATATAATATGATTTTATAAATTTTGATATTTTATTTATAATTTTTAATTATTAAATTAATACATTTAAATATGACACAATGATGATTTTGTGATTGCTTTATTAATAAAGGATTTGAATAAATGATATTATAAATATTTAAATAAAATTAATTTGATTATTATGATTTCATCCATGAATTTTAAGGATGATATTAACATATTATTTTTGACTCAATACCTTCTGTTAGAAGTAATCAGGTTGTTATGAATTTTTAGGAAAGTCAAGTATGAATAGTGTCCAAAAATGACATAATTCATAAATTTAATCGTAAAATAATTTAATAAAAGATATTAAATTACAAAAAAATATTTTATTAGTAAAAATGGTTATGAAAAGTCCAAATATTTCATAAATGAATTTTTTTTGGGTATTTTTTTATGATATATTACTTAAATTAACACACAATGTGTAAATAATAGGATATACCTATAAGATTGAAAAAGGTAAAATAAGGGTTAAAAATGATAAGGATAAAAAAATTATTTGAAACTTGTCGAAAAATTATTAGATGATGAGTATTAAATCCAAAATAATCTGATCTTATAATTTGATAAGTTTTGGGCCATTTTTAATCTAATTGAATTTAGAATAAATCAATATTTCAAGAAATTCTTAATGTTCCCATCCCCCCACATATAAAAGGCTACCACCTCTACCTTGTCTCTAACACCTCTAAATACTATTATATCATACAAATTATATTCAAATAATATCTAAAAATCCCTCCCTTCCACATAGAATCCTTACCTTGGGAATAAGGCAATTCAAGTAACAATTTTAGCACAAATCAATAGATGTTACCTGATTTAGAGGTAACCTCTATTCTCAAGATCCTTTCTATTATTTTCCATCTCCAATCCCTAAAATATTCTTATTATTTTATTAAAAAACAAAAAATAGTATAGTAAATATAATAGGATATTCTATGAGAAGTATTGTAACTACACCTACACACACCTCCATATAATGGATACACAAATACTATTTCTGTATACGACAAACCACTACCTCATGAAATAATAATTGTTTGATTTTCCCGTACAACCTATCATGGTGAACATTATGATGGAACTATATTTATATACAATATATATTATATTTATACTGTCTATATTATTATGTAATTCTTTTATACAGCATACCTTTATTATTTCTATGATATGTAAATGGAATAATTTCATTTGAGGAAGTGTAGACTACCACCCCATAAAAGTGATATGACTCATTCATTATATACATGGAACATATAAAATATGATTTTATGAAAAATATGAGACATAAATGACATAGATATAATACCGGTATTATAATATACATTTATATAATTTGATTATTAATCTTTTATTATGAAAAAGAAATATAAGTAGCCTTCATGTGTACGTACGACCAACCATCTCCATGAATAGTGCATTTAATTTCTTATATCCAAGTTTTATGGATATTATATGAATATATATATATATATATATATTGGATATATATTATATTTAAATAATTAAAAATATTTTGGAGATTATGGACTTTTGACCGCATTGATAATTTACATAAAAAACAAGTTCATTTTTGACTCATGTACCGAATATCGACAAAACAACCAATATTAACATAAATAATTATGTAATTTTTATTATGTGTTAATAATTGATATAAAACAAATAATAAATATGATAAATGATCTGAAGAATGTTTAAATTAACATAAGTTGAATATTCAGGATGAAAAAGGAACATATGTGATGAGTTAGACTAAAGGTAAGGGACTTCATCTCAATCTCTTTTCATTGAGAAATATTTTAATAATATACACCTCTTTATTTTATAACGTGTATAATAAAACCCTTTCAATTTTAATTTCATTCAAATGGAATATTATTTCTACGAATCATTTTACTAAAATAAAAAAATGAATGTTTTTAATGTATGTCGCGACAATGACTTTGCCGCCATAATATTTATTTTATATTTGGCTTCCTCTATAAGCCATGATGTTTTTAAAACGAAAAGAAATTATGTATTCCCATTTTCTATTATTTTTCTATTGATAATGGTTTTCAAAGTGGAATTATAATTTCAATATCTTGAAATGTTTTCTTGGGATTGAAAATGAAAATTTTATACAGAAATTTTTATAATTGAAATATTTTTTTGTGTTATGATTATATAATAGTACATAAATATTTCATCGGTGGTTATGTGATAAATAAATATTGGTGGTTACATGTTAAACCAAATTATGGGTGGTTCCATGATGAACCATGAATGGGTGGTTACTTTATAACCTTCAATACATTTGGTATGGAAGTCAGCCGTATGACTATTCCATTTAGTGATATGTGTGGAAGTCGACCGTATGGTTATTCGATTTGATTATTTTTATGTCTCAAGTTACATTTATATGTTTTATGCATATTTATATTATATTAATGGTAATATTTTGGTTAGAAATGGATAATAATATTGTATTCAATGATGTGTTTTTACTACATCTCAATGGTGAAAATTATTACTTTATAATAATGTTTTCCTGATTTACATGATTTTGAAAGACTAATAGTTTTCATTCATAATTTATCCCTTACTGAGCTTATTATGCTCATACCATGTTTGGAAATGTTTTTCATAGGATATAAAGAATAATATAGTCAATGATGAGATCAAGGAAAAGTATTTTTGTCACTACTTGAAACGATGTCACGTTTCTTTTGAGAGAGTTTAGTTTTATAAAAAAATTGATAGTGAGTAAAATTATATACTTGTACTATTCAAGTTTTTATGTATCAGTTATGACATATTTCTCTAAATCTATAAACATGAAAAGATACTAGATATAAACAAAATTTATATTATTTACTTAACTCAAGATTATGTAATGTTTACGGTGGCGGCCTTATAGTTGGTATCAGAGGTTGGTTTAGATTCATTTTGAGATTTGGGTGTTATTTAAGCATACGATACATGTTTTATATAACCATAGTTTTTATAAGATAGTATAAAGGTATGTATATTCAATAACCTATGTGTCAAGGATGTGGATTGATCTAAGAGAAACCAGAATAAAAATGGATGTGAAGAAAACTGTGGTGGTTTTCTCTAATAAGAAACTGAATAAAATGGGAGATGCACAGATAAATCTTATGGTTATTCTTAATGCACTATCTGGTGTCATTATTGACCACTCGATATTTTTTGATTTTTAGAAGGCATTATATATGTGAGAAAAGAATACCTATTGAAGTTCAGGTAATAATTATAAAGGTATGTATATTCAATAACCTATGTGTCAAGGATGTGGAAATAAATGCCTATGATAATGTTTTAAAGGGATGAAAAGATGTTATAGATGTGTCAATAAAGGTCATAATAAAATAAAATACAAAGAAAAAAGTAAGAGTTCAGTTGATTCTAGGAAAGGGAATATAGTTATTTGTAAGGGATAAAGTGAATGTTTTAATTATGGTTTTCATGGTCTTTATGCAAATAGATTTCCAATGAAGATAGTTTAGGAATGGGATCAGAAAGGCCATGAAATATATGTTTAGCAATACCAAATTCCATTCCATTTGAAGATGAGGAATCTGAGAATGACTTATAGAAGGTATGTATTATTTATTTTCTCATGATTTTACATTATTTAATCTTAGGACATTATGCTAGATTTTGGTTGTTAGAAGTAAGTATAATAGAATATGATGGAAGATAATGTATAAAGGATCACGAAAAATGTTTGATGAATACGATGTCTAAATTTTAGGAATTAAAGTGTTAGTTTGGATCTATGTATGATGATATGTTTAAATTTATTAATGATGGGATTATAGTGGAAGAATTATATTATTTGTAACCAATATGTTTGTTATATAAAAATTATAACTGAGGAATAATTATATTTTCTTTTATTTATACAATTATAAAGAGCTAATTGGGTTTATATGATCCTTGAATTTCATGTAATTATATTTTTTTAATTTATGGGTTGAAAAATCCAAGGTATGAGACAACCATTGAGGATAATATATGTTATGGATATTTTTGAGGAATTTATCTCATTTTAGGGAATGATAATATAGTTTTTTAAAAAGTACAATATGTAGACCGTATCAAAACTCGTCACGTCGGAAAAAGCTGCGGGAATAAAACCCACAACCAATGTGTGACTGGGAATTATCACCTACAACTTGCCTATGTGAAGTCCCTATTTAGTATGACTTATTCTCTTTAGTTAAATGATTTTATGGATCAAGAAAAAATGATTTTGGGAACTTATAATTTATGAAATAGATATCCATAGTATTGGAAAATGATTTGGGGATTTAGTGATAAATGTTATTTTTGAAGATGTTCAACCTTTTAGAAACACTCTATGCCTAATGAAAATAGATACTATGGGATTTTATTTTCGGACTAATGGTGGAATTTAATTTTGGAATAATATATGTCTTTATTGTGGAAAAAAGAGATTTTGGTTATTCATAGAAATAATTAGCCTATCATAGACAATATGTGATTAGGTTAATTACTTTTAATTATAATAATTTAAGAGTAGTCGATTTTATTTGGAGATAAATGATAAGATTTATCATGGAAAACAATGTGATCATATACTTTGGAATTTTGGGTTTCAATATTAGTTTGGATTATTTTGATGAATATTAAGGGACAATAGTTTACTGAATGGAATTTTATTTACAATTCGGTATTTTTTGTTGAATTTTGGAGATTAAGAGTAGTATTTATTTTGATAAAGTATTATTAATTTTGGGGATTATATGATCTTGTACTAACTACTTTTGTTTTGGTTAATTTCAAAATATTGGGAAAATATATAGTTCATATTTTATGGATTATGTGATTCTCAGGATGTTGATTCTAGTGCTTTAGGTGTGACCAAGTTATCTGGAATACTCATTGTTTATATAAAAGATGTATGCGTGGTTGAAATTTATTATAGGATGAATGTATAATTGTCATGTAAGAATGCTTCCCTATGTTCTTATTGAAGATCATAAATAAATTCCTCAACATTATGAAAATGACCATAAAACAAAAACATTGTCCATTTCATTTTCTTACTAGGGAATCAAAGACCCTTTAACCCATCATATTTTTGTGGGTTTCAGATTGTTATCTTTATCCTAGTCATGTTTTCTATCACTCTCCACCAGAACATAACAACTAGTTTCTCTTCCATACCCATGTTTTCCAACATGGAATCCTAGTATGTGATTTCTCATGTGACCTTTCTACTTCTCTTTATTTCATTTAACTTTGTAGTTGTATTGAGACTTTTTCTGATGTGGGATTTTCAATGATGTTTTTAACCCAATTTTGAAATTGTGAGGACACAAATTTCAAAAGGGGGAATGATGTAACAACCCGGGTATTTATAGAATAACACTTTTTTCATGTTTATTAATATTTATAAATAATATATTAATTTTATGTTAGAGAGTAACTTTTTTCGAATAGCTTAATCAACATGCAACAATGGGTTCCTCTGAAATTATAAGTTGCACACAACAGTGAGTTATACCAAAAAATAATATAATATTATTATTATTTGAAAAGGTATTTAATTCATATCATTTATATAAGCATGAATAAATATAACTGAATACAATATGATTATACATGTTTGTAAAATGTTTTTAGATTTATTCAAAAAATATTAGAGGCTTTAAATGAGAATTAATCCAATTTTAAGCATAAAATAGAATACTATTTTTAAAAGGTCAATTTATCACCTTTTGAAGAGGATAATTTTTTAAATCTATTTTTTGTCACTTTTATATATTAAATTAGAAAAAAAAGTAATTTTATTATTTATAAGAGGAACATAAAAATATACTTTGTTGAAATTTTAGTATTTTTTTGATTTAATTCATATTTTAATGAATAGTCAAAAATACTATATTTTAATTCAAAACAGCATTTTCATATAATATATTTATATAGTTCAATTATTTTTTAATTTTTTTAAAATAGTAATTGGATTATTTTTTATAATTTAATCCAATCTTGGTCATTGGACATAATTTTACATTGAAATTAGACCTAAACACATGTCAATATTTTGATAGTTTTTGCTTCATAAAAACCTGCATTCTGGTTTGGAAAATGAGAATTAATTTTAAATTAATTACGGAAAATTATGTGTTTTGAATTTGAAAAAATTGATTCCTTATTTTTAATCAAAAGGTTCATATTTTTTAAATAGGTACCTTTTATTTTTTGGAAATTGTGAATATAAACTTCAATAATTATTTTATTTACCATGGTTAAAGGGTGAATCTGGTAAATAAGGGTAAAAAATAATAATATAATAATATTAAACAACCCTAATACATGTAATAATCCTATGTGATGAGATATATACTACAATTGGCATCCTTGGGTCGAATTTATGACCCCATGGATCCACTTCGGACTGATAATGGAATTTTGTAATAATTAATTTAATGTATAGAGAAAAATAAGATAAACATGTATCTTTTACTAAAACAATTTTATATCTGGTTATATATGTGTTATATTCCACTATAAAAATTAATTAGAAATATAAAAATATTTAATTCATCATGATATTTATTTATAATTGTTAGACATTAAATTAATAAATTTAATTATGACACAATTATGATGTATTGATTGCTTCATTAATAACAGATTCAAATAAATGATATTATAAATGTTAAAATAAATTTTATTTGATTATTTCAATTAAATACATGAATATTATGTAAAAATTTATATATTATCTTTTATTTAATTCCATTGGTTATAAGAAAACATGTTTTTGTGAATTTGTTTAAAAAATAAAGTATGAATAGTGTCCAAATTGACATAATTCATAACATAAATCATAAAATAGTGTATTAAAAGATATTAAATTCATAAAAATATATTATTATTAAAAATTGTTTATAAAAGTCCAAATTTTTCATAAATTATATTTTTGGGACGTTTTACATTATATGGTAATTAAATTAACCCACAATGTGTGAATAACCAGATATCACTAAACGATTAAAAATGGTAAAATAATGGTTAAACCAAGTATATAAGGATAAAAAATATTAAAAACATGTATAAAAATTACTTTATTATGGGTATTATATCCTAAAATCATATCATATTATAATTAAATGAGTTTTGGACAATTTTTAATCAAAATTGAATTTATAATAAATTAATATTTCAAGACAATATTAAAATTCCCCTACCTCTTATAAAATGCCGCCAACTCTATCAACCAAATAACACTTCTCAAACCACATGTATCATCAAAATTATACTCAATTATTCTTAGAAAATTCCTCCCTTCTTCTTAGAATCCTTTTCTTGGGAAGAAGGTAGTTAAAGAAATCCTTTTGGCACAAATCAAAAGAAGTTTCCCGATTTAGAGGTAACTCTCAAGTTAATTTGTTTTATTATCCTTCTCCACTCCCTATGATCTTATTATTATTTTATTAAAGAATTAATTGAATACTCAATATAATATAATTTTTTATGAGTAGGATTCTAACTACACTTACACATACCTCCATCTAATGGATACAAACATATTGTTTCCGTGTACAACAAACTGATGCCTCACGAAACAATGATTGTTCAATTTTCCCTAACCAACTCTCATGGTGGACATTATGATGGAACTATATTTATATATTATATATATTATATTTATATTTTCTATATTATTTGGTAATTTTTTTGAAATATACATTAATGCATTCCATGACGTGTTAATACGACAATTTCATTTGAGGAAGTGTGGACTACCACCCCATCAAAGTGATATGAATCATTCATGATATTTATGGAACATATAAAAGATGGTTTTATTAAAACTATGTATCATAAATGACTAAAATAATATACTGGTATTATAATATAAATTTATATCATTTGATTGTTATTCTTTTAGTATGACAAAGAAATGAACGTAGTGTTCATGCGTATGTATGGCCTACCATCTCCGTGAACATTGAATTTAATTTTTTATATACAAATATTATGGATATTATAAGTATATATATTGGATATATATGATACTAAAGTCATGAATAATAATCTATAGATGATTTAATATTGACTACATGGACAATTTACATCTAAAAAGATCATTTTTGAGTCAAGTACCGAATATCGACAAAACAACCGAAATTAACTTATATAATTATGTAATTTTTATAATGTGTTAATAATTTCCATTTGAGGAATAATAAAAATGAATAAAGTTCTGAATCAAGTCGAAATTCACTTATGTTTATTATTCAGGAAGAACAAGGAACATACGTAATGAGTCAGACTCAAGTTAAGGGGCTTTGTCTCAATCTCCTTTCATTAAAGAATATTTTGTTAGTATACCCCTCCTTCATTTACGGTGTATAATAAACCCCTTTGATATTTAATTTTATTCAAAGGGTTTCTTTTTTCTTTGAATGATTTTACTAAATGACAAAAGGAATGTTATTAACATAAATGACGATAACTAATTTATCATTGTAACCTTCATTTTATATTTGGATTCCTCTATAATAATTAATGTTTCTAAAAAGAAAAGAAATTAATTATTCCACTTTTTGGGTAATTTTCTATTGAAAATGTTTTTGAAAGTGGAATTACTACTTCAATATCTTGAAATAATTTCTTGTGAATTCAAATAAAATTTTATGAGTGAAATATTGATAAATGAAATATTTTATGTGTTATGATTATATAATTGTACGTGGATATTTGACGAGTGGTTATGTGATAAACCAATATGGGTGGTTACATGATAAACCAACTGATGTTTGGTTCTCTGATAAACAATGCATGGGTGGTTACATTATAACCTCCAATGAATTTTTTAAAGATGTCGGTTGTATGGCTCTTCCATTTAGTGATATGAGTGGAAGTCAACGTTATGGATATTCCCTTCAACTATGTTTATCTCCCAAGTTAAATTTACATGTTTTAAGTTTCTTTCTATGGGATTTATTGTAATATTTTGGTTACAAGAGGGTAAGAAATGAACTTATATTCCATAAAGTGTTTTTTCTACTTCTTAAAGGTGAAAAGTATTACTTTATGATAATGTTTCGTTATTTAAATATTTTCACAAGACTAATAGTTTTCATTCATTATGTATCCCTTACTGAGATTTTAATGTTCATCATATGTTTTGAGATGTTTTTCATGTTATATAATGAAGAACAATGTCAAGAATGAGACAATGTAAATGTTATGTGGTTAAAACACAAAACAATGTCATATTTATTTTTAAAGAGTTTTTTTCTTAATAAAAATGGATAGGGGGTAGAATTGTCTACATTTATTATTAGAGTTGTTAAGTATTTGTTGTGACCTATTTCTCTATATCACTAAACATGAAAACAACCTCTATGTGAATTAAATTCAAATTATTGAATTAAATCAAGATAATATAATGTTTATGGTTCTGGCCTTACAGTTGGTATCATAGGTCATTTTAGACACATTTAATGGTTAGTGTGTTATTTAATAATAAGTAACATGTTTTATATAACGACAACATTTATCTTATTAGAAAGGGTCATAGTTATTTTAGATAAATTGAATGTGTTTATGATACCATGAATAAGTATATCATTGTTTTTAACCTCCTCATAAGATAATTTATGATTATCTTATTGATATACTCATATTAACCTTTTTGGTTTTCTTAAATGGATTTACGTAGTTGTTACCAATGTTATAATAGAAGTTATGGAAATTGTGGTGGTTTTTTGAATAAGAAACCAAATGAAATGGGAGTTTCAAAAAGAACTGTTGTGGTTATTCTTAACCAAATATCTGGAGTCATGATTGACCACTCAAACCTTGGTGATTTTTCGGAGGAATAAAATATGTGAGAAAATAATATTTATGGAAGTTATCGTAATAATAATAAATTTAAGTATATTTAAAAACCTATGTGTCAAGGATGTGGAATAAAACACCTGGGAAAATATTTCAAAGGGATAGTAAGATGTTATAGATGTGGTAATTAAGGTCATAAAGTATTAACATATGATGGAAAAAGGAATAATTTAGTTGATTTTGTGAAAGGCAAATAAGTTATTTCTTATTGATTAATTGAATGTTTTAAATATAGTGTGCATGATAATTATGAAAATATATGACCTACGAAGATGGTTTGGGAATAGGATTAGAGGGTCCCTACAAATATGTGTTTACCAATAACTAATGTAATTTCAATTGAAGATGAGGAAACTGAGAATGACCTATGAAAGGTATGGATTATTTCTTAGTTCAGGTTTTGACATTATTTAATCTTAACACATTATGCATGAAATTGTTTGTAAAAATGATGTTTAAAAGAATAATATGTAAAAACATTGATAAAGGATCATTAAGAATGATCGATGATTAAGATTTCTACATTTTAGGAATTGTAGTGTTATGTTGGATCTATGGATGATCGTATTTTTAAATGTATTAATATTTGAATAATGTAAGAAGACTTATAGTACATACAACCCTTAATTTGGTAATATAATAAAATTTAGTTGAGGGAAAATTAAATTTTATTTTAAGGATATAGTTAAATAGAACCATTAGGGTTTCTTTGATACTTGAATTTGAGGTAATTATTGGATATTAATTTTTGGGATAAAAAATGTGAGGTATGAGATAACCATTGAGGATAAAATAGGTTATGTGAAGTTTTGAGGAATTTATCTAATTTTTAGAAATGAGTGAATTGTTTTTTAAAAAGTACAACACATAGACTATTGACAACCATTCGTTTTGGACAAAGCTGCAAGAATCATACCCACAATCAAAGTGTGGATGTGATTTATTTCCTTCCACTAGCCTACATGAAGTCCCTACTTAGTATGAATTATTCTCTTTAGGGAAATAATATTATATATTATGAATAATTTGATTTTTAGAACATATGTTTTACCAAATAGATATCATTAGTATAGGAAAATGTATTGCTGATTATGTGATAATGTTATTTTGGAATATGCTCACTCTTTTGGGAACACTATATGCCTAAGTAAAATTGAATACTATGGGAGTTAATTTGAAGATTTATGGTTTAATTTCATTTTGGAAGAATCTATGTTTTTATTGTGTACAAATAGTTATTTTGGTTATTTATTGGAATTATTAACCTATCATAGAGAAAATGTTGTTAGGTTAATTAATTTTCAGTATGAGACATTAAGAGTAGTTGATGTTATTTGGAGATAAATTCTAAGATTTATTATGGAAGAAAATGTGATAAAATCCTTAGGATTTTTTGGGTTAAATCTTAGTTTGGATTATTTTTAAATATTTTTAGGAAATCTATTTATTTAATGGTCGTTTTTGATATTTGGGTATTGATTTTTTAATTTTGGTGATTAATAATTGTATTTATTTTTATAAAGGATTAGTATTTTGTGGGATTTTCTAATCTTGTACTAACTATTTTGGTTTTGGATAATGTAAAAAGATATGGGAAATAATTATTTTAATTTTTTTGCATAATGTGATTCTCTTAAATTTGATTCAAGTTCATCTGGTGTGACCAAGTTGTCATGAATACTTATTTTTTAGAGAAAAGATGAGTTTGTGATAGAAATTTATTAATAGATGAAACTCTACTTGTAATGTAATTATGTTTATTTATGTTCTCATCCATGCTCATATATAAATTCCTCAACATCATGAAAAAGTACTTAAAATAAAAACGTTGTCTGTTTACTTTTCCAAGTGGGGAATCAATGACCGTTTAACCCATCACAAGTTTGTGGTTTTCAGATTGTTAACATTATCCTAATCTTGTTGTCTATCACTCTCTATCAGAACATGACACTATGTTTTTCTTCTATATCAATTTTTTCCAACATGGAATCCTAGTTTTTGTTATCTTGGAAAACCTTTGTACTTATCTTTCATTATTTTAATGTGATATTTTTATAGACTCTTTTTTTGGATGTGGAATTTTCAATGATTATTCTAAGACCAATATTAATATTTCAAGTACCCAATTTCCAAAAGGGAAAATGATATAACGACCCAAGTATTTATATAAATTTTTTTCCTATATATTATTGTTTATGAATAACTTATTAATATTACATTATGGTGAACAATTTTTCTGATATAATAATCAAAATGAAACAATGAGTTTCTCCAAAATCTCATGTTGTACACATCATTGAGTTATATAAAAAAATTACATAATAATATTAGTATTTTTTAAGGGATTTAACTAAAATAAATTATATTGGTTTGAATGAATAGAACTAATTACCATATGATTATACATATTTGATAAATTTTTTACATTTACTCAATAAAATTTAGAGGTTTAAAATGAGAATGAATCCAATTTTATGCATTAAATACTCTAATATTTTTAAAATGTAATTTTACTATTTATTAATGGAGAAACTTTTTAAATATAGTTTTTCACTTTTTGATGTTCTATATGACATAATAATCTTCTTATTTAGATGAATAACATTTAAATTTAATTATGTTGAAATGTTGGTATTTTTCTGATGAAATTGATATTTTAATTAATAGAAAAAAATACTACATTTTCATTCAAAACTGTATTTTCATATATATATATATATATATATATTGTCCTTTTAATTGGTTCTAAAGTGTAATTGGATCATTTTATTATCATTTTATCCAATTTTTTTCATTTAATTAATTACACATTGAAATTGAACAAAAACACATGTCAATATTTTGAATGTTTTTACTTCTTAAAAACTCGCATTCTTATTTTGACTACGAGAATTATTTTTAAATTAATTACTTAAAATTATATGTTTTTAATTTATAAAAGTTAATTTTATATTTGGAATCATAGTATTCAAATTGGGTAAATATATACCTTTTAATTTTTTGGACAATATGAATAGTAACATCAGTAATAATTTTATTTATCATGGTTAACAGGTAAATTTGGTAAATAAGGGTAAAAAATAATATAATAATAACATGAAACTCCCCTAACACATGTACTAATCATATTATATGAGATATTCCTGACCATGGGAATCCATGGGTATATTTTAGGACCCCATGTATCCTCTTGGGAGTGATAATGACATTTTAGAATAATTAATTTAATGTGAAGATAAAAATAACCAAAACATGTATATTTTACTAAAACAATCATTATATGGGGAAATATAATTGATCTATTCGACTATAAATAATTATTAGATATAAAAAATTATTTCTAACAACATTATATTTTATTTATTATTTTTAGACATTAAATTAATAAAATTAATTATGACACAATGATGATGAATTAATTGCCTCATTAATAGAGGATTCAAATAAATGATATTATAAATATTAAAATCAATTTAATTTTATTATATTGATTCCATACATTAACTTTATGGATTATTTTTATATATTATGTTTGATTTAATGCTTTTGGATTGGGTGAATAAGGTTTTTATAAATTGGTAAAAAATTCATGTATGAATAGTGCCCAAAATTGAGATAATTCATAACGTAAATCATAAAATAGTTTATTAAATAATATTAAATTATAAAAAATCTAAGATTCATACAAATGGTTAAAACAAGTACAAATATGTCATAAATGTATTTTTTGGGTCTTATGACAAGATATGGTAATTAAATTAACCCACAATGTGTAAATAATAGGCTATCACTATAAGATTAAAAATGGTAAAAGTAAGGCATAAACCAAATAGATAAGTATAAAAAAAAATTAAAAACATGTATAAAAATTATTGGATAATTTTTATTCAAACAAAAATCATATTATATTATAATTAATTTTGTTTTGGCCAATTTTTATCGAAATTGAATTTATAATAAAATAATATTTCAAGACCTTCCTAAAGTGCCCCTCCTCTCTCTTATAAAAGGCCACCACCTCTACCCACTTACTCACACCTCTAATTACCCTTGTATCATAATAACTCTACCTAAATAATCTACCAACAACCCTACCTTACTCCTAGAATTATTACCATAGGAATAAGGCAATTCAAGAAATACTTTTGGCTCAAATGAAATAAAGTAAATTGATTTAGAAGTAACATCTTCCCTCATGTTCCTTTATTTTATTTTCCTTCTCCACTATATATGATATTATTATTCTTTTATTATATAAAATAAAACTATTATCAATATAATATGATTTTTTATGAGAATTATTCTAACTACACGTACAGCAGCTCCATCTAATGGATATGAACACACTGTTTCTGTGTACGGTGATGTACTGCCTCGTGAAACAATGATTGTTAAATTTTCCCCTACCACCTATCATGGTGGAAATTATTATTGAAATATATTATCATATGATATATATTATATTTCTATTTCCTCTATGATTATATTTTTTTTAAAATATACATTTATGATTTCGATGATGTGTAAATATGATAATTTCATTTGATGAATTGTGGATTACCACCCCCGCAAAGTGATACAACTCATTCATGCTATACATGGATCGCATAATGGATGTATTTATTAAACCTATGAGACATAAATGAAAAAAATATAATTATGGTATTATAATATAAATTTATATCATTTTATTATTATTCATTTAGTATTAAAAAGAAATGAATGTAGCATTCAAATATACGTACGACCATCTGTTTCCATGAACGGTGCCTTTAATTTCTTATATGAAAATATTATGGATATTATAAGTACATATTATATATATATAAGATATTTAAATCAGGAATAATATTATATATATGAAGTAATTTTTACCACATGGACAATTTACATAAAAACAAGTTCATTTTTTACTCAACTAGCAAATATCGACAAATCAACTGATATTATCATAAATAATTATGTAATTTTTCTAACTTCATAATAAGTGATTTAAAAGGAATAATAATCCTAAAATGGTTATAATGAATGTATACATTAACTTTAGTGTATAATTCAAAAAGAACAAGGAACATATATGATGATTCAAACTCAAGGTAAGGGACATCATCTTAATTTCCATTAATTAAGGCATAGTTTTATAATATAAAAATTAATTTTTTATACAGGTTATAATAGACCTATTTGAATTTTAATTTAATTCAAAGGGAATATTTTTTCTCTGAAGTGATTTATTAAACAAAAAATGGAATTTTTTAAAGATATGCAGCGATAACGACTCTACCGTTGTAACAATTATTTGATATTTGGCTTCCTCTATAAGTAGTAATGTTATTAAAAGTAAAATAAATTCCTTATTCACATTTATAGGGTATTTTGGTATTGAAAATTGTTTTGAAATTGGTATTATTATTTAAATATCATAAAATAATTTCTTGTTATATGAAATTATATTTTATGAGTGAAATACTGATAATTGTAATATTTTATGTGTTTGATTATATAATGGTACTTGGATAATTGAGGGATTGTTACATGATAATCCAATACGGGTGGTTATATGAAAATCCTAATTATGGGTGGTTCCATGATAAACCATGTACATGTGGTTACGTTATAAACATTAATGTATTGGGAATGGATGTTGATTGTATGACTATTCCATTTAGCGATATATGTAGAAGTAGACTGTATGGTTATTCCATTCAAGTATGTTTATGTCCCACATTACTATTATTTGTTTTATGTTGATTAATATGAGATTTATGGTAATCATATGGTTAAATAAGAGTATGAAATGAGCTTATATTCAGTGAAATGTTTTTGATTATTTTTAAAGGTGAAAAGTATTTCTTTATGATAATGTTTTCATGATATACATGTTTTCTTATGAATAAAAATTTTCATTCATTATGTATCCCTTAATAATATATTTATTATCATACCTTGTTTTAAAATGTTTTTTCACATAAAATGTAAATCCCCTAACCCCAAAATCCACGAGTCGGTGCATTATTTTAATACATTGGCATGATTACAAGGAATCTAGTCTCGAAAGACCGATTAGTTTAACTGTCTTGGAAAATAGATTACATACATAAATGATACATTACACATTAGAAAATAAAACCCAAAATAAATTTTCCATTGAGAAATCCATTAATCCCATAGATTATCCCAACTTATCAATAATAATACTCTTATTGTAATCCTGAAAAAATAAAACATAGAAATTGGTGAGCATGGATGCTTAGAAAATATAACAATATAATAGGAACTTTCATAAATAAACATAATATTTTAATGAAATATATAAGACTAAAACAAAATCCTTTTGAAATAAAACTTCAGTATAATATGGAAATTATAACTCAAATAATGCAATTTAATTATTCATATGGATATTCTACTAGTCTAATAGTCACGTTGAATATCAATATCCAATTTCATAATGTTGGAATGCATAATTCCAGACTTCATAACCACACAGTCAATGCTTTGTGCCAAGACTAAAAATCTGATTCTATCAACGCCTTGTGCCAAGATAATAGTTTGTCTCTTTAGAACTGCAAATGTATCAAGGAGCTATAGCGGGCTCCACCCATCACATAGTAAGTCCAATGCATTCCTCATATGAAAAGGATTAAACATAACATAAACATTTGTATTAAAAATAGAATATGGGATGTCAATACATTATCCATAAACCATTATATATATAAAAATAACACATATGTAGTTATACATATCACAAAAAATTCAATACAATATGGCATATCTGTATCATAATAAATCCACTTCAAAGAAGTATAAAATCCATCAAAGGATGTTGACCTAGAAGAAAATTAGTTGTAAAACTCTTTGAGACAAATATCCCGTTTTCATAAAAAAAATTTAAAAGTCACATAATTTATAATGGAAGTAATTTAAAGAAATTTTTGAATCAAATTTTCCCATAACAATTTGAAATTTTAAAAGGAATTAACATTTTAAAAACATTCATGTCCATATAAATAAATCCTTAAAAACCATTTTGAAAACATGGACATTAATGGGAATGATTTAGAAGAATAAATATTTAAACCATTTAAAATGATGATACAGTAAAATATTAGCTTCCATAAACACTTAAAATTTTACTTTTGGAAATATTTTAATGAAACACATATGTGGATGATAAGGAGGTCCCAGTAGATACCCACGTAAAAACAACCTCAGATAATAAACAAATTGTGAAATTAACCCTTACCTTGAAATTTCTTTTGATAGAGGGTAAGTTTAACCTCATGTATAATGACCATAGTATGTTTTTAAATTATACCAGAAACATGTACATATTTATTATACCATAAATGATTCATTTATGTCTTTATAATACTAATTTAATAATTATATCCATGTTAAATTAACATTTCAGGTAACAATCGCTTTCTTTATCGTACATGTTTTATCTTGTTATTCTTGATCGTATAATTTAGATCATGATTTAATTAATTCACGAATATAATATTTGATTTATGTATCTTATATACATAGAATATAAATATCTATAATAGATAGATATATGAAATGGGAGGCATCATTTATGGAGACAGTAGGCCATACATACGCATAAACACTTTATATGTTTTCATATCGTATTGAACAGAAGTAAGTGAATAAGATAAATGTAAGTATATACACACATATATTACTCCAATATAATTATTATTTCATACATTAAAAACTTATTAATAATATATATTTTTATAATCATCGTTGAATGGTGAACGTGGAACTGTATCTCATCGTGTTGTGGAGACGGTAATCTGTATGTATGCACGAGCGACAATATAATAATATCGATAATGAAATAGTATGTAATAGGATGGTATATCATATATAAATAATCATTAACATGTTATATTTATTATTTAAATCATTTATATTCATTATTATACCCATCCAAATAATGATGTTTTTAAATAACAAACTACACCACGACGTGGAGACGGTAAGCCGTACATACACACATATGGTGACTTTGTCATTATAGGATGGACAGAATAACAAATATAATTGTAACTTATTTATAATAATATCACAGTATATAAAAGTTACTGGATTTTGAGTTTTATTATGGGAAAATAATGAAAGTGGAATTGGAAGAAGAAAAGAACATGAAAGAGGGTGGTGAAATTATTACCTCTTCTTCTGGTGTTTCCTTTTGAGTAGATTAAAATGGAAACATAAGTTAAATTAATGATCATCTTAAGGCCTCTAGGTTTAATTTAGGATAGTTTATAAGGTATTTGGGTAGGATTTCTCCAATAAAAATGGATTTGAAAAAATGAAATTAAGAGAAGGGGATGTTCCTTTTTATAAGGGGTTGAGGGTCACTTTAGAAAAAGATTAAAATATTAATTTATTATACAATAATATTCAGTTTATAATTACTAAAAATGAATTTATTTGTAGTATTAGTTGATTATGTGTCTAACTACTGTCAACCGATATGTTTTATACAAGTTTTGGTTAACATTTTAACCTTATCTTCTAGATTTAACACTAAGTTCAATAGTTTTTTAATGTGTCTTCTTGTATTCTTACACTATATGGTTAATAAACATACTCTAAAAATTCCAGATAACCTATAGTGGTTCATTAACGACATATATAATATTATTTATGCCATTTTCAGAACCATCTTTTTTTTTGGAACATTACATCGACCAATAATATAGTATTTGTTTTAAAAACTAATTTATGTCAATTTTGACACTATTTAGTATTTTGTTTTTTGTGAATGTCATCAAAACTAGAATACTTAAAAACAAATAAATTTAATCAATATTAAAATTTCATATTAACCTATAAAATTCTTGTATGTCATCAAAACTTAAAAATTATATTTATTTTAAAATTTACAATATCATTTATTTGATACTTTTATTAAGAAGGAAAATCCAGCTTCATAATTGTGTCATAAATAAATATATTTAGTTTATGTATAAAAATTATAAATATAATATAATAATGTATTAAATATTTTTATCTTTAAAATTAATATTTATAGTCATGGATATCAATTATATAACCCCATATATAAATGTTTTACTAAAAGATACATGATTTTGTTATTTTTGTCTTTACTTTAGATTAATTAATATAAAATATCATTATCACTCCAAAGTGGATCCATGAGGTCCTAAAATTGACCCAAGGATACCCATGGTCGGACATGTATCATAAATTACAGTTATTACACACGTTATGGTAATTTAATATTATCTTAATATTATTTATTTACCCATATTTACAGTGTTTACCCTTTAACCCTGGAAAATAAAATATTTACTGAAGTAAATATTCATAATGTCTAAAAATAAAAGTTAACTATTTACACAATTTGGACCTCCTAATTCAAAATATGTAATCCATTTATCGAAATTCAAAATACATAAGTGGAATAAATTAATTTAAAATTAATTGTCGTTGTCAAAACCAAAATTGTGTTTTTAAAAAATAATAACTATTATAATATTTACACTTGATTATGTCCAATTTAAATATCAAATTACATCCAATGAACTATATTATATTAAATGATAAAATTATAATCTTATTATAATTAAAAATAATTCAAATTTTTTAATTTAACAATATAAATTATTCTGATTAAAAAGTTGTCTAAATTAAATTTTAGTATTTTTTCACTATTCATCCAAATATAAAAGTTATTAGATAAGTAATAAAAATTTATCGAAACTAAAATTTTATTTCTATATTAAAAAGAAGAATTTAATTTCACTAAATTTAATATATATAATTGTCAAATATTGGATTTAAAATTGGTTCGCCATTAAAATGTATAAAACGGCATTTTTTGAAAAATAACTATGTTATCTTAAAAATTGATTTTTTCATAAATTATATCTAAGAAACACAAAATATGAATGTTAAAATTATATATGATATATAAAATTTAAAATTTTTTCAATACTATTCATAACCGCTTTTTGAACGGATAGTTTGGTAAGTTGTGGTGTGCTGGAACTCGATGTTGCGTGTAGTGTAAGCTATTGAATTACTTTAATGAGACAACATACTATGAAATATTGGTTTTTTACACTCTCCACTCATTAAATAAATATTTTCCTCGCAATTTGAAATTTTTCTTTGAAAATAATACGTTAAATATAGAAAAATACCTTCTTGGAAAACCCACATAAAAAATTTGGTTAAAAAATAAAGTCTTAATTAGAGGGAAAGGGAATGAAAATTTCACCACCAAATTATGATACTGATTAAGATAAAATCAGTGGAAATTAGATACACATAAATTTAAGAAAAACATAAAAATTTATAAGGAGTTATTGAGGTCATCAATCATAAACAAGTGTAAAATTGAGGGCCTCAAATCCATAAATCTATGATGATTTAAAATATTTTTGGTTCAACAAAACAGAAGGTATTAGGATAGCACATTTTTGGTTTTAGGATCCCTTACCTAAATATATAGAAATAATTTATTCATAGAATAAGAGGAAATAAAATATATATGAAAAGCAGAGTTTCATCCTTCAACTAATTTCTACCACAAACTCATCTTCCACTCCAAAAGATAATTGAATTCAAAAATATTTTATTTATCCTAATCATATGGGGTTGCAAAAATAATGAATATATAATTCATTTTTCAGACTATTTAAGAAAAATGCATTATACAAACTAGGACATAACATATCCCGGTGGTAGGTGATCCACCATTGTTGCCCTTCGGTTGCGAGTTCAAGTCTCACAGCCTTACCGGATGTGATAGGTTGTCAACCGACCTATGGGTTGTAATTATTATTAAAATCCAAAAATATTCTTAAGAAATAATTTAACCTTAATAATAGTATCCAATGTCAATATTAATCCATTAAAACCATTATACTTACCCAAAATACTTCTATCCAAATTTACAGTCCAAAATTTATATGGATGGTAAACACCATGAAGATTCTTTTTTCCACTTAACAATATGTGAATAACTTCATCATGTATTCTTTTAAAACATGGTAACATCCTGGGTTACCATAAAACCATATTTATTACATTCATGATTCTTTATTCCTTATTAAATACTGGATATACTCCTTATATCCAAAAATGTTGTATACTCCAATAATGATGGAATATACAAATCATTAATCAGTATCCAAGTAGTGAAGATTATATTATATAATTTATCCAAATCAATCATATATTACTCCAAAATCACTACCTTAGTATCAGAGCCATATTACAGTTTATCTTTCTCTCAACCATATATTTTCCATACAAATAATCTTTTATTCAGTCTCTTTTCTTGGGTCCATACAATCTCATGTCCTTAATGAAATAGTATTGCAGTTCAATCATTATACACTCAAAAATTATTATATCATATACATCATTAATACAATACTTAAATGACACAATACCATAATAGAAACATAAGAACTCTAATCATTCATCTTTATATTTGGTAGTATCACCACTTTATTATTATCCAATAGCAGCATTTTTGTTATACTATGATGATTGGGGCATTGATTCCCTTAGCATCCCAACACCTTTCAGATGAAGTATTATACATTTGAAACCTTTTTAATACTATTTAAATCATGAACTTGGTGTCCTTTTTCTCCACACTTATAACATACTACCATTCCCTTCATGCATTTACCATGGTGATTCTTTCCATGGATATCACATATGGAAAAATCCTTCTTTCCCCTCTTCCCTTTATCGATTTTCTCTCTTCCTTCCTTTCCTTATCATACTTCCTTTCGAAGCCATAGGACTCATAGAATTCTTTACTTATCTTATGAACACATGATACTATTTATTCATATGATGACAATATTTGGGAGACTATTTCCCTTTTAAATGTTGTTTTAATACAATGAAAGATATGATCCTTCACAATATTTTTATCATGTGAATTTCTAGAATTATCATTCATTCTATAAGGCACCATTTCTAAAAAATGTCATACACTAGGATAGTTTATAAATCATAGTTCATAATTCCAAACTTGTAAAATACCTAACATAAATTGAAAATATTATGCATATAATCTATAAGCATAAAATGTTTTATTTGAATAAGTATTTACTCCTAAATCCTTTATAATTTCTTGTAATGAAAATGTTAATTATCCTATGAATATCCCCTATGAGTGTCATAACAAAGAGTGAGGAGACCATTTCCCTCTACCCTCCTGTATCTAGACTGAGATATATTTCTTGGAAAATACACCAAATCTCTACATTACAAAAATTCTATGAAGTTCTTCAATATTAATCCTCAAATTCTATCTTAGGGTAATGTTCTATAAAAATAGTTTATCTAAATCTATTTCCATGTAAGTTTCTAAACTTCCTATAATACCAACTATATTGCCCCGACCCCATAATCCCAGAGTCGGTGCATTATTTTAATACATTGGCGTGATTACAAGGAATTAAGTCCTAAAAGACTGATCAATTTGCTAGTCTTGAGAAATATATTACATACATGAATGTCACATTACACATTAAAAAATAAAACACAGCATAAATGGTACTTTTTTAATTCCATTAATCCCATATTTTAACCATTCTTATCAATCCAAATACACTTCTTGGAATCCTAGGAAAAATAAAACATAAATGGGTGAGCTCAGATGCTCAGTAAGGATAACTATATTGTGAAAACATTCATAAATAAACATAATCGTTTAAGGAAATGTATAAGACTAAAAGAAAAGACTTTTAAACATAAACTTCAGAATAATATGGAAAAGATAAATCAAATAATTCCATATACTTATTCACATAGATATTATACTAGTCAAATAATCACATGCAATATCAATATCCAATTTCATAATGTTGTAATGAAAAATTCAGACTTCATAAGCACATAGTCAAGGACTTACGCCAAGACTAAAAATAATATTTTTTCAAGGACTTGTGCCAAAACACTATTTTGTCTCATTAGACCTACCGATGCATCAAGGAGCTTTAGCAGGCTCCACCCTTCACTTACTATGTCTAATGCATTGGTTATATGGAAAGGTTTAAACATAACAAAACATTCATATTAAAACAGGCATACGAAATGTCAATACTTTATCCATATATCATGAATGGTATAATAATAACATATTCACAGATAAAAATATCACAAAACATTCAATACAATATGGAATATCTTTATCATAATAAATCAACTTCAAACAAGTTTAAAATCTGTCAAAGGATGTTGACATAAATGAAAATTATTTGTAAAACTCATTGAGAGAAATATCCCTTTTTAAAAATAAATTAAAAGACACATAATTTAGAAAGGAATAAATTTAAAGTCATTTTTGAATCAAAGTGTCCCATATCACATATAAATATTGAAAGGAATTAGTATTTTAAAAACATTCATGTCCATATAAATAAATTCTTAAAGCCCCTTTTGAAAACATTAACATTAATGAGAATGATTTAAAAGAATAAATATTTAAACCATTTAAAATGATGATCTAGTAAAATATTAACTTCCATAAAAAAATAAAATATTCCTTTAGAAAATATTTTTAGGATACACGGATGTGGGTGATAAAGAGGTCCTAGTAGATACTCACGTAAAAACAACCTTGGATAATACAGAGATTGTTAAATTAACTCTTACCTTTTACTTTTCTTTGGTCGAGGGCATGTTTAACCTCATATATAATGACCATAGTATGTTATAAAATTATAAAAGAACCATATTCATATTTATTATATCATACCTGATTCATTTATGACATTATACTACCCATTTAATAATAATTTCCATGTTAAATTAACATTTCGGTTAATAATCACTTTCTTTATCGTACGTGTTTTAACTTTTTATTATTGACCATATTTTATAGATCATGATTTAAATACATCCATAATATAATAATTGATTTATATATCATATATTTTTAGAATATAAATATTTATAAAAGATGGATATATGAAATGGGAGGCACTGTTTATGGAGTCGGTAGGCCGTACTGACACATAAACACTATTTCTGTTTTCATATCATATTGAATAGAAGTAAGTGAATAAGATATATGTAAGTATATATATATATATATATAGTAGCACTAATATGTCATATATTACATACTTATTAATAAAAAATATTTTTATAATCATCATTGAATGGTGAACATGGAAAGGAATCTCATCGTGTCGTGGAGACGGTAATTAGTATGTACGTACGAGCAACAATGTCATTATATTTATGGTGGAATAATCTATAATTGGATGGTATATCAAATATAAAGAATCAATAACATGTTATATTTATTATTTACCTCATTTATACTCATTATTATACCCATCCAAATAATGAAGGTTTTGAATAACAAACTACACCACGACGTGGAGAAGGTAAGTCGTAGGTACACACGTATGGTTACTTTGTCATTATTGGATGGATATAACAATGAATATGGTTGAACCATATATATAATAACATAATATTATTTATAAGGTTCTGGTGTTATAATTTTATTATGTAAATAACAAAGAAAGTGGAAGTGGAACAAGAAAATAACGTGAAAGAGGGTGGTGAGAATATTACCTCTTCTTCGGGTGTTTCCTTTTGAGTTGATCAAAAGGACTCTATAGGTTGAATTTAAGATCAATTTAATGCCTCTAGGTTTATGGGAGGATATTTTATAAGGTATTAGGTCTGGGTTTGGTAGAATAAAATGGCTTTGGAGGTGTGAAATTAAGTGAATGCGAAGTGACCTTTTATAAGTGGGGTGAGGGTCACTTTATGAAAAGATTAAAATATTAATTAATTATACAATAATATTTGGTTTATAATGGATAAAAATGAATTTTTATATATCCTTATGTGGTTATGTGTCTAAATCCTCTCAACCAATAGGTTTTATACTAGTTTAGTTTTCCATTTTAACCTTGTTATTTAGATTCAACTCTTAATTAAATAGTTTAACTTTTACTGTGTCATCTTGTATTCTTAAACTATATGGTTAATAAAAATACAATAAACATATAATAGAACCTCAATTGGTTTATTAATTAAATATATAATATTATTTAAGACCTTTTTCCAAACCTTATATTTTTTTAATATTATATCAACCAATAATATAGTATTTGTTTTAAAAACTAATCTATGTTAATTTTGACACTATTTCGAATTTGGTTTTTTGTGAAAGTAATCACAAATTTATTACATATAACAAAATGCATTGAATCAATAATAAAATTTCATATTCACCTAACAAATTAATTTATTTCATCAAAACGTTCAAATTATATTTATTTTAATATTTACAATATCATTTATCAAATTCGTTTATTTGTAAGGATAATACAACATCATTATTATGTCATAGATAAATATATTTATTTATTGTCTAAAAATTAAAAAAAACATAATCATGTAGGAAATTTTCTTAGATTTCTAATTAATATTTTTGGCCTAAGATATCAATTATATAACCCCATATGAAATTTTTTACTGAAATATACAAGCTTTTGTTATTTTTGTGTTTACTTTAGAATAATTAATATAAAATGTCATTATCACTCCCAAGTGGCTCCATGGGGTCCTAAAATTTACCCATGGATTCCCATGGTCGTAAATGTATCATAAAATAGGTTTAGGACATGTGTTATGGAAATTTAATATTATTTTAATATTATCTCATTATCCATAATTACCGGATTTACACTTTAACAATGGTAAATAAAATATGTACCAATGTATTTATTCATAATGTCTAAAAATAAAAGTTATCTATTTAGAAAATTTTAATCTCCTTAACTGAAATATGGAATCCATTTTTCTAAATTAAAAAAACATATATGTCACAAAAATTAATTTAAAAGTAATTCTCCTTGTCAAAATAAAAAGTTTGTTTTTATGAAATAATAACTATCAAAAAATTGACACTTGTTTATGTCCAATTTAAATATAAAATTACATCCAATGACATAAATTATTTTAAATTAATAAAATATAATCTTATTATACATAAAAAACATTGAAATTTATAATTTAAAACTATAAATTATTTCGATTTAAAAATATGTTTTTAATTAAAATTTTGTATTTTTTCACTATTCATCAAAATATTAAATTTGTCAGAAAAGTACAAAAAATTTATAAAAACTAATTTTTTATGTCCCTCTTCTAAATATGGATTTAATTTCACTAAATTTAATATATAAATGTGTCAAATATTGTTTTTAAAAAGGGTTATCCATTAAAAGGCATAGAACTTCATTTTTTTTAAAGTACCTCTTTTATCTTAAAAATTAAATTTTTCTTAATATATGTCCTAGAAACACAAAAGATGATTTTTAAAATTATATAGTATATATAATATTTAAAATTTGGTAATTACTATTCATAACCTCTATTTGAACAGCTAGTGTGGTAGGTTGTGTTGCGGTACAACTCGGTGTTGCATGTAGCGCAAGATATTGAATTATGTTAATGAGACAACATATAATGAAATCTTTGGGTGTTAAATGAAATAGAGAAGTATATATTCAATGATGGGATCAAGGAAATGTTATGCTGTTAAAACAAGAAACAATGTCCTGTTTATTTTTGGAGATTTATTGTTTTATAAAAATATGATATGGAGTCGAAGTGTCTACTTGTATTATTCTAGTTTTTTCTACCAGTTATGACCTATTTATCTAAATCTATAAACATTAAAACATTCTCAATGTGAATTAATATTAAATTATTTACTTAAATAAAGATTAAGTAATTTTTATGGTTGGGACCATATAGATAGTCCCATTATATTCCCTATACTATAATTATTATTTAGTTTTTCTAAATTGAGACATGCGGTGTTACAACTTATGGTGATGAGCTGATTAATTAATTTAAAGGCCTTAGATAAATATACCATGAGAAATTATCATTATTAAAATTTACGAATTAATTAAATGGTATCCCATTGAATATATGGAGTGATAATTACCATAGAGGTGCCTAGTGCTATAGATATTTTCCTTGGACAACGATGGCTAAGGCCATAATAGTGGCCTTTTATCTCCAATTACAGATACCCACCTAAGGTACGTGAACTGTTGAATAGAAGAATAAACATGGAATCCATTATTTAATCCTTTTACTCAACAATTATAGGGAAATATCACAAAGTGTTTCATGGATTAATTAGAATCGTCATGGAGAGTATGGGTAGTGACCCCCCACATATGTGGTGCCTTGGCCTATATGGATAGACTATGGGCAATAGATTATGGGTATGGTGAGTGTACCAACCATTGAGACCTAGAGGATTGGGATGGGATATGTTCCATATCCCTATATTTGTATATATGTGACCTACTCCTTAATTAAAACATTCTATTTTATGTTATCAAACAACCATAAATTGTTACTTTCCTATGTGATAGGTATTGACGTGGGATAATATTTAGTGACTAAAGATCCTAAGATGGATTACTCTAACTATTTATTGACCTAATGTATCCTAAGAGGGATATCTCAATTTTTGTATTGGTTATGAGGAACTTAGTGGGTTCCCATTAATAAATTTACCTTATGTGGGTGTGCGTGAGATGGGTAGTCCTAATTTCAGGTGTTCAGTGGGACATGAGTGGCTTGGTATGAAAGATGGTATTTTAAAGAGGTATGGATAATGGATTAGATAACTGTGGTTTTAACACTAGAACCACAGTTATGTTGTGTTCCGTGAAGGCTATAATGGAATAGGAGGTTCATACCTGTGTTTGACCCCAAGTTACCCATTTACATGATCACGATGAAATCACAAGATGATAGATTCCATGGTCAATATTTTCCATTTTAATGTCATTTTAAATTGACTAAAGATGGGTATAAACCCCCTGACACCTGACTATAACATGGGTATGGGTATATGAACGTCTTTTGGCTATGTCCACATGCAATGGAGAATTGTATATTGCCAACGTAGGCCAGTAGCCTATGGATGCTCTAGTGATGGGTTTGTTTTCCCCAGATGGTGTTACATATTTTTGGTTGATCAATACCAGGGGGATAGATATAATAACCCCACATTAAGTAGACCATATTTCACAAGGATTGGTATATTACCCCCGATAGGAATTTCCTCTTTGGGTTTCCCTAGGTTACCTAGGGACTAGGGAAAGTGTCTTTTTGAATGGCATGGTCTTTGTGACATGCCCAGAGATAGCATGACACTATGTAAAGTAGGTATGGTTGATTTTTATTGTATATGAGAATAAACTGTGATTATTGGGTTTGACCCATGTTATATTCAAACTATCATGGGGCAGTGGTGATTCTATGGAGTCTTGGTCATCATGAATGTATCAGAGACTCTTTTGTATCCACCCAAAGTATATATTGGGATGTGGTTATTTATTTATTATTATACTATATATTCATTTAATTTATTTGGGAATTCCAAGAGCATATGTCACATCATTTTTGGACATTATATTAATACATTGGGGGTGTTTTATTTTTTTTCTCACATACAACTCGATCTACCATGTACACATGGGCACTCGAGTAGTTTTCACATGGTTATTATGTTCATAACTAGTGAAACAACCTGAGATCTAGTTTTTCATAATCAATATAGAGTACCACAAAAGGAATTCGAGGATCATAATTATGTGCATCTTGTAAAATATAGAATATGCTCTATAAAATTTATTTCATTTTGCATTTTTTTATTTCTTTCAAAATATGTAACACACATATTGGGTGATCATTCTTGTATGATTGTATGTAGGTTTTACACACCTCATAGTAATATTGTAACATGTCACATATCTCTATAATAAAATTATTATGCTCTTTTATGTTACGAAATAATTTATTTTTTAATTATTTACTCTGATATATGGGATATATTTTCCAATGAGTATCTCCTTAGACACTTTCTACTAGATGGAAACCTCTTGCCTAAAGGGAGGTGCACCTGAGGTCAGAAGGCGGTTTGTTCTTGCTATTATTCATATAGTGAGTCTATATGGGAAAATGCAATGTGGTATCTTAGAATTTTTTAACATACTATTTGTGGATTTGGAAAAATTAAGATATTGGAATATGGTGGAGCTTTTGAGGGAACCTTGACTGGTGCATTACGAACACATTTCCTAGTGGAAGTGTATATTACCATGGGTAGGTGAATGATGTTCTTAACTTAAACAATTTTTGTTATTTTTTACATACACATTGTGTGATGCATCATGAGTTTTTATATTCAAGTTTTATTAGAAGTAGGGTTTTTTTACCTTATCCAGTTAGTAAGAATACATTTATGGATTTAAAAATTGGCATGTAGAGGAAAGTGGTGTCACATGCATCATTATTGGAACATATTGATTAAAAATATATGAAGGGTCCTGCTACTATGATCATAATTACTGATAAGAGGATCAAGTTTTTAATATATTATAAATGTATAACATGAAATTTTCTGGCTTAATTTCATGGTGGAATTATACTCAATATGTCTAACATTTGTACTTTTATTGTGTGGGAAGGTCATGTGGGTTCTATGGACGGATAGTCAATGGTGATGCATATGATGATCTTATTCCTTTTTCCATGGATCCTTGTATTGGACTAGTAAGTTAATAATTATTATGTTTCCTTAGTGAGAAACCTCTTGTGGGTGGTAATTGTTCAGGTCTTGAGTATTTTATGTGTCAGTAAAAACCTATATATTTTTTTCAATATAAATTGGAATGGATTTGTACTTATCATAGATAGTGTTTGGTATTTCATGTGGAAGGAATCATCTAGGATAATGTCTTTGGTGGTAAAAGTTGGAATCCATGGTGGTGCAGTCCTGTAGGAGGATTCTTGGTGAGGTTTGTGTCGTTCTGAGTGGATGTTTTGTCTAGTGAAACCTTGTGTTTATGTATCCTAGATCCTATAGTGTGTATTTTCTTACATGTAATTTCATAAAACATTGAAATAGTAATTCGTATTATGATATATGGTTTAGAAATTTTTTAAGACCTTATTAATGGGATATATGAGAGTACTTAGTGTCTGTGTCATAAAAAATGGTGTTTAGTCATTTAGATCCTCTCGATGATTGTGGGAAAACATGAAAGATGATAGTGTGGTGTGGTTGGTTCCATTAAGATAAGAAGTATAAATTGGTTCATTGGTTAATTTGATTGATGAATGGATGTGAAATTTAGTACATGATATTGAAATGGTTATGAATTGGGTACCTAAATGAAAATCACATTGTGCATGGTTGATTTGGAAATTGATGATATTAGACTGTTAGAGTGTCGAAACTAGTTTTCATGGTAAGATCAATATGATTCCTGACCAGGAATAATGTTGTCTTGGTTCTAGTTGCATAGTTAGAGTGTGGAATGAAGCTTGGAATTTTGAAAAACATCAAACCACCTGAGATTACGTGATAGAGATTTGTGGTGTTAATATTATTTATTTTGTAGTGGATTTCAAATGGAACACCTATAATAAAGAGACTAACATGCCTTGAAGCATGGTAAGCTATGTCTTGGTGATGTGATACTATTAGTGGTATGTTTTGAGTTGTGTTATTTGGTGGAGCATGATCATACACCTACATTTATTTGAAAAGATCAAGGATGAAAACATTTAGGAGGTGTGTGGTTCTATTTTGAATATAGTGTTGGTGTAAAAAGAGTTTCCACAAGATGTATTTAAATTATGTGTAGGTAATTAATATTGGTAACATCTAACACCCACTGAATTGTGATTTTGTGAAAATATAGGTGCAATCTATCAATTGATTAAATTTACAAACAAATTATGCTCTTGGTTATCCTGGTCCGATATACATTGTGGATTTTACCCTTTGGTGTAAGATATTTTTAAAATGTATCATCTATGGGGACATGATTGATCATTCAGTTGTTAAATGAAAGTGTTTCCTAAGATTCATTGAGTGTGGATTGAGATGAGTGAAATACATGTTTTGAGTTAGATCCTATTGAGATTGCGCATGAGGTATGGTATACATTTTGATTTATTGTTGGGAGGATAATCTCATGACATTTGAGGGAGAAAACCTTATTATGATTTTGGAGAAAAAATAAATTATTTTAGTGATAGAGCTCATGTATGAATAGTTTTTCCATGTTTCTTCAACACATTCGATCATGAAAAGTGTGTGTTCTATCATGTATGGGTTTTGATCAAGTGTTTTGGTGGTAAGGATACTCCAATTGTGGAAGTACCTTGTTATTATCAAGTAATATGACCACATATGGGTATGTTCATCATGTTGAGAGAATAGTTGGTTGGTGGATATAATGAATTCTGGATACCTATGAATTGAAAGGTTCCTAAATAATTTCATATATATTACTAGATAGATTCTTAGTGAGGGTGTTGGTCTCTAGTAACTTATAACAACCTACTATTGTATGATTAGGAATTCATTTCTTCTTATGACAAGATGTGACATTGGTGGTTGTTGGGAACTTTTGAGGAGGTTTTCAATAGGATGTTTGATATGGGTTTGTAAAGACCAATCCCCTAGGACTCGTGCCATCACTACCCCAAGTCTTCCTTCCATAGGCCAAGGGCTGGGGAGTAGCTCCGAAGAGGATAATCCCTATAACGTGAAAGCATTACCTTTATACCTATACAAACACACAAACCGAGAACAGAACAAGAAGAAACCATGAAGTAAACTATATTAGTAAAAAGTGTACTAAATGTAATGGGGCTGGAAAACAAGCCCAACTGAAAAGTACCAGTACAACTGAAAAGAGAAAACAACTCTCAGATCATCCATAGAGGATCCTACCTAAATGGGAGGTACAAGTCACGATCAGTAGAAACTGCGGAACATCCTGCGGAACATCCTGTAAAATGGTCCACCACTGAGCACCGTCTAGTCCTATCTCCCTCATCCCCAATCAACATTGTCTATCCTCTGCACAAGATACAAATTGGTGTGGGTGTATCTCGTGTAGGGGTGAGTATGAAAATACTCAGTAGGGACCTTGTGACCCCTGATGTTTCACAATGTTCCACAAAGGAAAAACCACAAATGAAGAACTCAATCAAAAAACATGAAGCATTCAACAACTCTACTTAGGTATATGCCCTTACATATACCTAATTTATCAAGATATACGCGTCTCATACAAGAGAAAACATATGGCTCCAAATTCATCCCCATTTTCACAAATGATCCACGTGGGAGAAACAAAGGTAACACCACGAAGGTAACACCATGAAGGTAAAAGTAACACAAAGGTAACACCATGAAGGTAACACCATGAAGGTTAAAGTACAAAAAAGGTAACACCATGAATGTAACACCACAAAGGTAAAAGTACCAAAAAGGTAAAGGCTCAACTCACACTAGGTATATAACATATATATAGAAGTACAGATGATTATTTGTAAAACTAGATCATCTTATTTTGTCGATAGGCTCTTCTATTAACCCACACAAGATAGATAGATGTTGACCCACACAGGATCGCTAGGCGCTGACCCACCCATGATTGATTGATGCTGGTCCACATAGGATCTCTAGGAGCTGACCCAAACAAGATCCATAGATGATGACCCACACAGGATCACTATGTGCTAACCTAGAGTGGATCAATAGATGTGTACCCACATATGATCAATGTTATTTCATCACGTTATAGCCAGCCACTAGATTCCCGCACACAACACACATGATTCTAGGAGAAAAGCTCCCCAAGACATCAGTCATATTTTAACTAGTATGATGTCCTAAAAAAAGTAATCCCTCGGGACCTCCAATTCATAGGGGTTCCAACGTAACTGATGGCGCGTCGATCGGATGCACGGTCTGTGAGATATGGGAAAATTTGTAAAAAGGGCCATGTTGGATTCAAGAATGATCCAACCGAGGATGCATGTCGAACACCTTCAAAAATCAATTAAATTATCTTCAAATGTCCTCCTTTTCATAAGTGTTATTATTCCATTGATGGAGTGTCAATAGAATCTCGGTCTGTTAGTTACATCCCTTTTTGTGAAACAGGGGTGATCACACCTCTTTCCGGTCCTATCGGTTGGTGGGTCCACCAAAATATTACAAAGGGAACACGTCCTAAAAGGGTCCCCAACTCCCTGACAACATGTGAAATGGGAACCTGGTTCGTCAGTTATGGGTGGTTCTTTATTCGGGTACCAGTTGGGTCTGGGTGTGGCCTTACTCGGTCATACCTGCCCGATGCAACGTGTCATAGAGTCTACCTGACCCCGCTCGGGTCCACCACACCAGTGGTCAGCTCGGTTCAGTTGGTCCAAACACATTGTCCTGCTAGGTCATGGGCCTGGCCTACTGGGTAGGGATAGCCCACTCGGCCAACCTGTGTCTAGCTGGGTCTTCCCGAAGTCGAACCTTTGAGTCCCGCTAGCCTTGCAGTTGCGGGGTAATTTCAATAAGCCATTGGGGCCGCTTCCCAACTGCGATTCAACAGTAGACTATTCTTCTGACCGGATTCTGCCAAATTGCCACTATGTGGGGCCGTGTCTCTCCTCCTACTGTGTCCTTCTGGCCACGACCACTTCCGCTGATGATACCTATCGGCGCTGCCCTTGTCACGCACAAGCGGGCACCGCCCTTCTCTTGCACGGACAACTCAGGTTGGTCGCCTTCAGCCCCTATAGTGTGCCATTGCATGCTTCCATCCAAACCCTGTGGCCAGATGCCAAAGGTCTCCTCCCACCACTGACATGGCGTGTCAACATTTTCTTCCACGGGCCATCGGTAATGCTCCGGTGGTCCCTTCATGGTGTCATTTTCATCTACAGCACTCTAAGGAAGCAATTTTCGAAACAGGACCCGCTAATTCTATTTTCCATCAACGTGAGAAAATCGTCCCTGAAGAACTCAACAAGAGTGAAGTGGCGGAGGTTTCAAGCATTGTTTGTTTGGCCCATTCTGTAGAGACCCGAAGCTTAACGTACATTGACATTACATTACATTTTCGGAATACTTAGTACATAACAAAAACACACACACACGGATTGTAATAGTTTAGTGTCTTTGGAAACTCGGAACGTAATCTTCTAATCATGGTGAAAGATCTTCAACATCTCCTATAAAGATCTTCTTTTTTTACCTAAAACCTTTCTTTATATCCTGGGGAAAAGAAAACATAAAAGGGTGAGCTCAAATGCTCAGTAAGGGTAAACAAAAGAAATATCAATCACATCGTATTCATAAGAACATAACATTTTGGAAATCTTAACCTGCAAAAGAGAGCATAATTTCATAACATGGGATAAATCATGGCAGTGAAATTTAATCACAATAATCATAACTTAAAACATGAAACTTTGTAGCATTCACACATAATCATAGAGAATCATTTCTTGTTAGTCGAGACTCATTGCCCAGACTATCTTAGTGGACAAAGTCCCTTTCTGAATCGAGTAACCCTCGTTTCAGTCCTATTTCACTGAAACGGTATAACCTACCGTTCTAGCCCTGTCTATCTCATGAGATATAAAATCTTTACCCAATGCATTTGAGGGAGATATAGGTCCCACCCATCTTATAATGAATCCTTTCTTATGTGTGCCACATAATCATAAATCATACATCATCGCATAACACATGTAACAAAAACATCATGACATCATTAAACAAATCATATAAGGTAAATGACTTCATAAAAATAATTCCCTCACAACATAATCAAATAAATGTAATAATAGGGATAAAAACAGAACCCTTTATTATCTTAGATGGAAAATAATTTTGATAAAACACTTGAACTCCATTCTTGAGGAAAATATCCTTTCTTCTTCAAAAACACTTTTCTTTTCTTAACATGTCATACAATTATAAACACTAAGAAGATGATTAAAAATAAACTTGAAAACTTGTAAAGGAAGCTTCTTGGAAATAATGTTTTAAAAATCCATTCATTCCGTATAAGTTAAAAAAACATTCTTCTCGTACTTTTGTCGGAAAAGTGAAAAAAAAGTACCTCGTACGAAAAACGACAAAAGATTCCTTTCATATCCTTTACTAAATATTCACCGAAGGGTAAAATTGAATATAAACTATTGTATAAGGATATAAATATTACATATTGAGGAAACATGGATGTGGATGATAAAATACACCCCAGTAAATGCCAAAGTATAAACAATCTCGGATAAAAATGAGATTGTGATATTTTCCCTTACCTTAGGTCCGATTTGCTTCGTATGTGTCCGAACCTCCTGTATAATGATTTAAATAATGTCATTGACTTATTACAGAATCATATTCATTGTTATGATATCATATATGGTTCACTTATGACTTTATATTACCCGTTCTTTTGTAAATTCCATGTTAAAGAAGCGCTTTGGGTAAAATTGTTTCATTTATCGTAGGTGTTTTGACTTGTTGTTCTTGACATTATTATTACTTATATCATGATTTACTTACTTCCAGAATATAAAATATGATTTATATATCATATATATTCAGTATATATATATATATATAATAGATAGATAAATGAAATGAAAAACACCGTTCATGGAGACGGTAGTCCGTACGTACGCATGAACGCTGTTTTCCTTTCCTTATTGTCTTGAATGGAAGTAAGTAGATGAGATATATATATATATATATATATAAATCCCGTAGCTTTATAGTGTCATATATTTCATTATTATTTCTTATATATAATTTATAATCATTCTTAAATGGTTAACATGGAGAATGAATCTCATCGCGTCGTGGAGACGGTAGTCCTTACGTACGCACGAGCGATGATATCATTTCCATAAATATTGACTTGAATTGGAGTAGATTATAAAATATATCAGAATCAATATGATGTTTTAATAACTATGTATAGTTATTCTTTACACCATTATACCCATCCATGTAAGGTGGTGGTGGAAAATAGATTACACCACGGCGTGGAGACGGTATTCCGTACGTACGCACGCGCGGTGATTTCTTTTTCCGTAGGATGGATAGATGGTGAAATAGGGTTGTTTCATACTTATAATAACATATCAGTATATGAGTGATACTGATTCTATTACTTCATAATGAAACAACCTAAGAAGAAGAAGTGGAAGAAGAAATTAAGATGAAAGAATTGGTAACGGTAATTAACTCTTCTTTGAAGCGCCTCTTTGAGACCTCCTCTTAGGGCACTAAAATTAGTCTTTGAGGAAGACCAGAACCTTTAGGATGTTTCTAGGGAAGTTGAGAAGAGATTTGGCCAGGGGTTGGCCGAGCTTGAGTGCTCAAATTGGTGTGAGGAGGAGGGGGAGGAGGTGTCCTTTTATAAGGGAGGAGAGGGGCACCTTAGGAATACCTCAAAATATTATTTTATATTAAAGTCAAAATCGGTTTATAATGGTTCCAAAGGGTCTTATTTCGGAGCTAAAGTGGGGATGGGTCGAAATAATATCAACCAATAAGATTTAGACAAGTTTAAGGTATTATATTAACCTTATCAATTAGATTTAACTCTAAGTTAAATAATTTAACTTTTACCATGTCTTTTTGTTTTCTTTCACTATATGGTTAATACACATACTATAACAGGCCAAAATAACCCCAAATTGTTTATTATTAATACATATATCCTTATCTAAGTAATTTGGCCGAACCTTAGATTTTTAGGAATAAAATAACAATTAATAATATAATATTTGATTTAAAAACTATTTTGTGTTAATTTTGACACTATTTGATATATGATTTTTGTGAAAGTCATAACATAATTATATGTTCGAACCAAGTTGATTAAATCAACAATAATATATCATAGTAACCTAGAAAATTAGTGGAATTCATAAAAAGTCTCAAATTACATTCATTTGAGCATTTATAACATCAATTATGTTAATATTTCCTTAAAAGGGTAATTACTGCATCATCGTTGTGTCATAAATAAATTAATTTATCTAAAGTCTAAAAATTATAAATAAAATAACATTATGTAGGAAATCTTTTTAAATTTCTAATGAATATTTATAGTCGAATTTATCTTATGTATAACCCCATATTAAAAATGTTTTAGTTATTAAACTTTGATTTTAACTATTTTAACTATTCATTAAATAAAATAATATTAAATGTCATAATCTAATCCAAGTGGACCTAAATGGTCATATTATATTCATAAGGTTGTTTTTGGTCGAATTACACTTATCAAATAGAATTAGGATATGTGTTAGGGTAAAAGTAATATCATATTTACCCTTAGTTACCCTATTTACTATTAACCGTTGTAAAAAAAAGTAAAAAGTTACTATTCACCAAAAATTATTTTCATCTCATTGAACCACATTTTAGTTCTTGATATTAACCGTGTCTGTCGGATTTTCGAAATTCCATTCAAAGAAGCGGTAAAATTAAGTTTTATGCAAAATTCAGTTTTTAACCTACCACTTAGTGGTTTCACTATTCATCAAAAATTGAAAGTTTTCAGAAAAATGCCAAAATTTCATCCTAATCTATATTTCACATTCCGAATTCAAAAATGATGTATATTTTACCAAATTCATAACATAGAAATTGCATTAATTAATTTTTTAATTAAATCCCGCTGTTAAAACAAATAGCGTGTTTTTAAGAAACAATATCTATCAAAAGATTGACACTTGATTATGTCTGGTTTAAATGTGAAATTACATCCAATGACCAACATTGTATTAAATTGTAAAAATATATTCTAAATATACTTTAAAACAACTCAAATTAATAATTTATCACTATTAATTATTTTGATTAAAAAAGTTGTTTTTAATTATAATTTAGTAATTTTCACTATTCATCGGAATATGAAAGTTATCCGAAAAGTACCAAAATTTCACCTTAGGCTAAATTCGATACTCCGAATCCAAAAATGAAGTCCATTTTTAGAGGTAAAATTTCTAAAATTTTAAAAGGTGGTTATTACTATTCATAACGGCTAGTTATAATAATATTTTAATAGCATATCGTTGTTTAGTGAAACTCGGTATTGCGTACTACACATGCTATCGAGGAAGTTCGCGATTGTGTGTAATGCAAGGAAAGTCAAGGATGTGTGTTGTACAAGCTCTTTTTGGTGTAGCATATAACACAAGACATAAATAAAATTAAAAAGAATATTTTTCATAAAATCTCGGGCTGTTACATTCTACCCCCCTTAAAATGAATTTCGCCCTCGAAATTCGTCGGGGTTATAAATGGTTTACTATTCGAAAGTTTCTTTAATAGAAACCCACATCGTAAAAAAAGAATACCAAAGCTTAGCTTTAAAAACTAAAGTATGAAATGTAACGATTAACCAAATAAACTAATCACTGGGTTTCCACATAGGTGAAAATATGGATATGGAAGAGAAATCTAACCATCATGTTCTGATGGAGAGTGGTAGAGAACATGGCTATGGAAAATCCAGTAATCACAAATCCATAAATTTGTGACGATCTAAGGTACCATCTAATTCATCAGGTATAAGATCACTAGAACAACATTTTTGGTTTTCAAGATCATTTCCCTAAAGTTGAAAATTTGAATTAGAATAAATACTTTCTTTATTTTGGTACAATCTCACTGTTGTTCATGCCTTGAACAATTTCCACTTCATCTCTTAAATAAATGAAGTTGAATTTGTTATTCGTGAAGTGTTAGCAGATCATGTGATAGAATGACGGGTCATTCCATCTGTCTCAAACAAAAGGTTAGCAAAAATTATATACATAAGTCGATCTATAGTGAGATTAATCACATATGGTTCCTAAAATGGACTTATACTTCATATATCATACTGCTTAATATAATAAAACTAGTTTCTACTAAACAGGGACTTCTTGTAGGCCAGTGGTAGGCGATAAAGGCCAGTCGCACTTCGGTTGTGGGTTCGATTCTCACAGCCTTTTCCGAAGCGATGGGCTGTCGCCCGTCCTGCAGGTTGTCCTTTTTCTAAAACTACATTACTATAACATCCCATCAATAATATCGAAAAAAAACTTCTATCCTTAAACAATACTCACTTATGTCCAAGATAATCCATTTCAATCTTTAGGCTTATCCATAATACTGCAGTCCACTCTCATAACATAGTGAAAACGATTACCAGAGATTTAATACCATCGTTGATCCCAATATATCATAAGATATGTTTTTTTGGTCACATTCCAAACATTCAAAGTCCTTAATCATGTATTCTCTTGAATAACTTAGTGAAAACATGAATTCAGTTTAAAGTTAACACTTTCCACATACCAAAATCCTCAAAATTCTATATACTCAAACCATGATATCACTTAGTCCTTATATCAATCATGAGATCATGAATACTATTAAACATTTCATTTTCTCGTTTTCCCTTCATTATGCGCATATCATCTTATTTCCAAAAAATATCTCAATCACATTGAATACCACATCAATAAATATTGCAATACTCAATGATACAACATTATTTTGGAATCCTATTACATAAACACCTAATCATTCCACCACATCATTGTCATATTCAACATTGCCAATAGTGATCGCATGTGTCTTCCCTTTGACCTTTGCCTTCAGTGGTTGCTCATGTTGATCATCACTATCCCTTGGATTAGGGCATTTATTATCATAATGCCCCATTTCCTTGCACTTGAAGCATTGAAGTGTTGGTGGTGCGTTCTCTGCAGTGTTTGCTTTATTCACATCATTAGAAACCCTTTTTTCCATTACTTCGACACTCATCTGCTCGATGACCTTCTTTTCCACACTTAAAACATTTTCTAGTCCCTGTAAGACAATCTCCACCATGCTTCTTTCCACACTTTGTGCATAAGGAAACATTCATCTTCTTTTCACCATTATTCTGAGATTTCTCCTTGAACTCCATCTTTCGTTTCTTGTAAAAACCATGAGATGGATATGTAACACCAACTTCCATTTCTACCTTGATAGCACAACGCACACTTTCTTCGTAGTTACTGAAGTCTCTTATAGCTAATGCCCCTCGAAGACTTGGTTTTAAGCCACTGAAATATCGATCAACTTTACTTTCAGGTTGAATGATAATGTCAGATGCATACCTTGCAAGTCTTGTAAAATTCGCTTCATATATACCAACATATTCATCATCTTTTTGCTTTAGTTCAAGAAACTCCTTCTCCATCTTTGTTCGAAGAATACGAGGGAAGTACTTATTGAAAAATAAGTTCTTGAACTCGTCCCATTCCATGGACTCAATTTCATCTCTTTGCCTTGTATTCTTGATAAGATTCCACCATTTATCAGCTTCACCTTCCAAACGATATACTGCTAAGATGACTTTATCATGTTCAGAACATTGAGGAACTGAAAATATCTTTTCAGTGGTACTGATCCATTGTTCAGCAACAAGTGGATCAGAAGACCCACTGAACGAAGGTGGACGTTGCCTCATGAAGGACTCAATAGAATATTGTTCCCTTCTCTGCTCATTTGGAAGTCTAGAATGATTCATAGCTTGTGTAAGTATAGCAATAAGATTTTGCACTCCATCTCCCATAACATTTGTTTGTTCAGGAGGGCAATCATTGCATTGTCCATTGCATTGATCAACACGGTTCCTTCGGGTTCCAGCCATCGTCTAAAACCCAAAAAGAATAGTGTGAGAGGCAAAAATCATCCTAGGGAAAACAACATAATAAAGGGGAAGTACCTTCAATATCTAGCATCTTAGGTTTAATTCTATGATCGTAAGCGTAGTTCTAGTACTATAACCTATATGTATACTTAACCTTAGGGACATCCCTAGAAATACCTTAGAAATATCTCTCGGGATCTCACTAAAGTTCTCGCATCCTAGTTTCCAAAGGTTGACTAAACCTTTCCTCTGATACCAACTGTTGAGACCCGAAGCTTAACGTACATTGACATTACATTACATTTGCGGAATACTTAGTACATAACAAAAACACACACACAAGGATCGTAATAGTTTAGTGTCTTTGGAAACTCAGAACGTAATCTTCTAATCGTGGTGAAAGATCTTCAACATCTCCTATAAAGATCTTCTTTTTTTTACCTAAAACCTTTCTTTATATCCTGGGGAAAAGAAAACATAAAATGGTGAGCTCAAATGCTCAGTAAGGGTAAACAAAAGAAATATCAATCACATCGTATTCATAAGAACATAACATTTTGGAAATCTTAACCTGCAAAAGAGAGCATAATTTCATAACATGGGACAAATCATGGAAGTGAAATGTAATCACAATAATCATAACTTAAAACATGAAACTTTGTGGCATTCACACATAATCATAGAGAATCATTTCTTGTTAGTCAAGACTCATTGCCAAGACTATCTTACTGGACAAAGTCCCTTTCTGAATCGAGTAACCCTCGTTTCAGTCATGTTTCACTGAACCGGTATAACCTACCGTTCCATCCCTCTCTATCTCATGAGATATAAAAACTTTACCCAATGCATTGGAGGGAGATATAGGTCCCACCCATCTTATAATGAATCCTTTCTTATGTGTGCCACATAATCATAAATCATACACCATCGCATAACACATGTAACAAAAACATCATGACATCATAAAACAAATCATATAAGGTAAATGACTTCATAAAAATAATTCCCTCACAAAATAATCAAATAAATGTAATAATAGGGATAAAAACAGAACCCTTTATTATCTTAGATGGAAAATAACTTTGATAAAACACTTGAACTCCATTCTTGAGGAAAATATCCTTTCTTCTTCAAAAACACTTTTCTTTTCTTAACATGTCATACAATTATAAACACTAAGAAGTTGATTAAAAATAAACATGAAAACTTGTAAAGGAAGCTTCTTGGAAATAATTTTTTAAAAATCCATTCATTCCGTATAAGTTAAAAAAACATTCTTCTCGTACTTTTGTCGGAAAAGTGAAAAAAAGTACCTCGTACGAAAAACGACAAAAGATTCCTTTCATATCCTTTACTAAATATTCAACGAAGGGAAAAATTGAATAAAAACTATTGTATAAGGATATAAATATTACATATTGAGGAAACATGGATGTGGATGATAAAATACACCCCAGTAAATGCAAAAGTTTAACAATCTTGGATAAAAATGGGATTGTGATATTTTCCCTTACCTTAGGTCCGATTTGCTTCGTATGTGTCCGAACCTCCTGTATAATGATTTAAATAATGTCATTGACTTATTACAGAATCATATTCATTGTTATGATATCATATATGGTACACTTATGACATTATATTACCCGTTCTTTTGTAAATTCCATGTTAAAGAAGCGTTTTGGGTAAAATTGTTTCATTTATCATAGGTGTTTTGACTTGTTGTTCTTGACATTATTATTACTTATATCATGATTTACTTACTTCCAGAATATAAAATATGATTTATTTATCATATATATTCAGTATATATATATATATATAATAGATAGATAAATGAAATGAAAAACACCGTTCATGGAGACGGTAGTCCATACGTACGCATGAACGTTGTTTTCCTTTCCTTATTGTCTTGAATGGAAGTAAGTAGATGAAATACATATATATATATATATAAATAAATACCGTAGCTTTATAATGTCATATATTTCATTATTATTTCTTATATATACTTTATAATCATTCTTAAATGGTTAACATGGAGAATGAATCTCATCGCGTCGTGGAGACGGTAGTCTGTACGTACGCACGAGCGATGATTTCATTTCCATAAATATTGACTTGAATTGGAGTAGATTATACAATATATCAGAATCAATATTATGTTGTAATAACTATGTATAGTTATTCTTTACACCATTATACCCATCCATGTAAGGTGGTGGTGGAAAATAGATTACACCACAGCGTGGAGACGGTATTCCGTACGTACGCACGCGCGGTGATTTCTTTTTCCGTAGGATGGATAGATGGTGAAATAGGGTTGTTTCATACTTATAATAACATATCAGTATATGAGAGATACTTATTCTATTACTTCATAATGAAACAACCTAAGAAGAAGAAGTGGAAGAAGAAATAAAGATGAAAGAATTGGTAACGGTAATTACCTCTTCTTTGAAGCGCCTCTTTGAGACCTCCTCTTAGGGCACTATAATTGGTCTTTGAGGAAGACCAGAACCTTTAGGATGTTTCTAGGGAAGTGGAGAAGAGATTTGGGCAGGGTTTGGCCGAGCTTGACTGCTCAAATTGGTGTGAGGAGGATGGGGAGGAGGTGTCCTTTTATAAGGGAGGAGAGGGGCACCTTAGGAATACCTCAAAATATTATTTTATATTAAAGTAAAAATCGGTTTATAATGTTTCCAAAGGGTCTTATTTCGGAGCTAAAGTGGGGATGGGTCGAAATCCTATCAACCAATAAGATTTAGACAATTTTAGGGTATTATATTAACCTTATCAATTAAATTTAACTATAAGTTAAATAATTTAACTTTTACCGTGTCTTTTTGTTTTCTTTCACTATATGGTTAATACACATACTATAACATGCCAAAATAACCCCAAATTGTTTATTATTAATACATATATCCTTATCTATGTAATTTGGCCGAACCTTAGATTTTTATGAATAAAATAACAATTAATAATATAATATTTGATTTAAAAACTATTTTGTGTCAATTTTGACACTATTTGATATATGATTTTTGTGAAAGTCATAACAGAATTATATGTTCGAACCAAGTTAATTAAATCAACACTAATATATCATAGTAACCTATAAAATTAGTGGAATTCATAAAAAGTCTCAAATTACATTCATTTGAGCATTTATAACATCAATTATGTTAATATTTCCTTAAAAGGGTAATTACTGCATCATCGTTGTGTCATAAATAAATTAATTTATTTAAAGTCTAAAAATTATAAATAAAATATCATTATGTAGGAAATCTTTTTAACTTTCTAATGAATATTTATAGTCGAATTTATCTTATGTATAACCCCATATTAAAAATGTTTTAGTTATTAAACTTTGATTTTAACTATTTTAACTATTCATTAAATAAAATAATATTAAATGTCATAATCTAATCCAAGTGGACCTAAATGGTCATATTATATTCATAAGGTTGTTTTTGGTCGAATTACACTAATCAAATAGAATTAGGACATGTGTTAGGGTAATAGTAATATCATATTTACCCTTAGTTACCCTATTTACTATTAACCGTGGTAAAAAAAGTAAACAGTTACTATTCACCAAAAATTATTTTCATCTCATTGAACCACATTTTAGTCTTTGATATTAACCGTGTCTGTCGGATTTTCGAAATTCCATTCACAGAAGCGGTAAAATTAAGTTTTATGCAAAATTCAGTTTTTAACCTACCACTTAGTGGTTTCACTATTCATCAAAAATTGAAAGTTTTCAGAAAAATGCCAAAATTTCATCCTAAGCTATATTTCATATTCCGAATTCAAAAATGAAGTCTATTTTACCAAATTCATAACATAGAAATTTCATTAATTAATTTTATAATTAAATCCCGCTGTTAAAACAAATAGCGTTTTTTTAAGAAACAATATCTATCAAAAGATTGACACTTGATTATGTCTGGTTTAAATGTGAAATTACATCCAATGACAAACATTGTATTAAATTGTAAAAATATATTCTAAATATACTTTAAAACAACTCAAATTAATAATTTATCACTATTAATTATTTTGATTAAAAAAGTTGTTTTTAATTATAATTTAGTAATTTTCCCTATTCATCAGAATATGAAAGTTATCCGAAAAGTACCAAAATTTCACCTTAGGCTAAATTCGATACTCCGAATCCAAAAATGAAGTCCATTTTGAGAGCTAAAATTTCTAAAATTTTAAAAGGTGGTTATTACTATTCATAACGGCTAGTTATAATAATATTTTAATAGCATATCGTTGTTTAGTGAAACTCGGTATTGGGTACTACACATGCTATCGAGGAAGGTCGTGATTGCATGTAACGCAAGGAAAGTCAAGGATGTATGTTGTACAAGCTCCTTTTGGTGTAGCGTACAACACAAGACATTAATAAAATTAAAAAGAATATTTTTCATAAAATCTCGGGCTGTTACACATTCCCTCCACATTAATATGATAGGAGTTGGTAGAAAAGTAGTCATCATAGATCAACATAAAAACAAACCATGTGTCTGGATTAGACGTCCTATGATGAAAATCTATGGAACCCCCTTCATCATTGTCACAGGTTCGTGATTCGGTGGTGCTCGTTAACCATTTATAGAAATGTTCTTATCCTCCATGGGGTTGGCATCATGGTACTTTTCAAGATCTTCATCTCTTAGTAAGGTTATGCCAACACTCCACTCCAAGGTCCATATAAATAGGAGAGACAGAGGGTGAGTAAAGCACATGGAATTAATGGGATTTATTTAATTAAGGAATCTTTCTATTTCTAATGGTGTGGTTAAATGATTAAAGGAGAATCAAGAAATTTAATGGATTTATGTGTCATTGGTCCCACCACCGCCCGCTCATCCTTTTGAGAAATACAAATCAAATAAAATAACATAACATGTAATTTTATTAATCCTTCAAAGTCCAAAAAATTAACATTTTCACCTGACCTACTACTTTTTAAGTGAAGCCCCCCTTAAGTGAATCACAATGATGAAGATTCAATGGTGCTATCAGATGTTTGATCCGAGAAATAAGTTAAAAGATAAAAAACATCGTTTGTGCATTTACTGATTGTGCCCTGAAAAAATGTTTAGAAAATTATTAACAGTCCCCCTCATCCCGTGTCGATTTCGGATAGGCTCTTACTAAGGTAAACACATCCCAACGAACTCAACGGTACTCTCATATTTTCAATTTGTGTTACTATTTAGAATTTAAGGATTTTAACAATAAAATAATTTTTACTTAATTATTTTATTTAGGGCCAAAAACTAACATCCACAGTTGGCCCACGCTAACCAATGTTAGAATCTTCCTAAATAAAGCTTACCCTCACAAGATCAGCAGTGGTCTGTGATTTTTAATCTGAGTCACTATTTGTGAGTTATTAGCATTTGGAAAATAATATAACATTTTTAATTATTTTATTTACGGTTATGCCATTTTGGGGGTTTCCCATCGGAGGACTGGGGTAACTATACCTATGTCGCAGCTAAGGTAAAACCTCTATCCTAAATACAAATGTGTGCTTGTATTTATGATCTAGGAATCCATTTATGATTTATTCCACTTTTTCAGTAAAACCACTCACGCATGCTATTTTAAACTTAACAGTTTTGATGGATCATTCCAGGAACTCTGGGCCTCAGAATCACATGCCGTCAGATTTCATGGTCTTAAAATAATTCAATATAATTAAAAAAATATATATGGAAATTCTGGGACATCACATTCTCCCCACCTTAGTTCTGTAGGTCCCTGAAAGCCAAAATAAAGGAAAATAAAACAAATGAGGGTACTGAGTATGAATCTGAGCCTCCCAATCCCATGTGCCTTCCTAGAGGTTCATGGGATGCCACCTAACTCACAATATATGGATCGACTATCCAAGAAGTACCCACTTCAATTTGTCACCTATCTCTACTGTAAACTCCAAAAAAGTCTCCCATCATCAATGTCCAACTCACCCTAGTAATTAATGTGTGATGTATCATGTACACATCTCCTCAACTGAAACACAAGCAAAATATTTTTCATCTGGTGATTCTGTAGGGGAAGTATAGATGGTATGCCACCTCTCCCACTTTTTTGAGAATCTATAAAGGTCTGAAAAATCTCAGAGATAGATTGTCACCCCATCCAAACCTCTATAATCCTCATCATAGTGAGACCCGTATAAAGACAGGGTATCCCTCCTCAGACATCAAGTGTGTATGTTCCCTCTCGACATAATATTTCTATCGGATCTATGAAGTCTACACTTTTTTAAAAGTGAGGAATCGTGATACAACCTCTGCCACTGCTTTCTCTATCCCCGGCCACTAGTATTGACCCTAGAGGTCTTTGTACATCTTCACCACTCTAGGATGTACCAATACCGAGGATGTATGGAACTTCCTCAATAACACCTAGTGAAGCATCACTAGTAATATGGTCCATCCTCTAAAGAGTACGACGCACTCCGCACCTTCACGAAATCCTTCAAGAGACCCTATCCTAATGATAAATAAGCTTTTCGGGCCTCACAGTCATCATCCATAAGTTGTGCCTCCTAAACATGTTGTAGAATTGGGGGAGTAACAATCATAGACTGGAGGTAAGATGCTCCATCATTATCCACAAAGAATATCCATAGAGCGACTAGCTGCTCTAACGCCTCACTCAACACCTATAGACCAGACCTCATGTTGTCTGTGTCTACTACCATGTTCCCCTTAACATGAGTATAGACTGTCACAACATCATATTCCTATAAGAACTGTTTCCATCTTCATTGTCATAGGATCAGGTCCTTCTATGAGAAGATATAACTGAGACTCTTGTGATTAGAGTAAATAGAAAACCGTTCACCAATCATGTATTGTCACCATATCTTCCATGAAAAGACCACTACTACTTACTTAAATCATGGGTAGCATAGTTCTTCTCATGCTGTCTCAACTACTCAGAGCTGTTGTCAATCACTTCCCACTCGTGTATCAAGAAACTACCTTATCTGGTCCCTGATGCATCGTAGCAGACTACATACCCAACGACTTCTTCTGGTGGCCTCAATAAGGGGGCACTCGTCAGTCTCTATCCCAGCACTTGAAATCCTTACTGACACTTCCCCATCCTTAATAAAGGACCCCCTTCTTCGTCAAAACGGAAAATGGTGCCCCTACTTTAGTGATGTCTAGTAAAAATCTCTGTTAGTACCCAACCCAAGAAGAATTCCCTCTCCCTTTGGTGAGGTAATATAGGAAAAAGCTTTTGAAAATATGTCCCCACACTCCTCCACAGTTGTTGGGAATTCAATACTCAAAACTCCTGCTTCCATGAGGGTAAGGCGGGACTACACAAGGGTGATCGATTGCACCCTCCTATGCATGAGTTTATCCTGTTCTACGTGGGTTTCCTTTTTCTCTGAACAATGGAAAACCCCATTCCAACGCTGTAGATATACTTCATCCATTTTTCTTAAAACAGTCAATCTAAGAATGAACTGTTGATGTCTAGTCCATCCCAAAACTAAATTCGTAAGACCTCAATGGTTCCACAAAGAGGTTCGAACTGAAACCCTCACCTCTAGGGTAATATCACACCATCGATATAAGTGAGATTAGTGAGTCTCCTGCCAATGGTATCTCTTGAAATAAGGTTCAATTCATCAGTTTAACAAGAAACTCTAATTCTTGAACATGATTCGTGGGAAAAGGGATGATTGGTGCCTATTTCTATTAGTACGATAGCTAGTAGTAAACACAGACCATACCTTGAATCATTCCTGGAAACCTTAGGTCACACTCCTTGACCACATGTAGCAACTCTCTTCCCCAAAGTTCTCCCAGAGTTCCACTAAAGAAACCCCACAATAGAATACCTCAATCACAATGCATGAACCCATCATCAACTCTACTTAGTATATTCCCATACATATACCTATGTTATCAATATATACACATCTCATACAAGAAGAAACATACGCCTGAAAGCTCTATGAAATTTTATCAAATAATCCATGATGGTAGAATACCACAATGGTAAGACCATGAAGGTAACACCACAGAGGTAAAAGTATCACAAAGGTAAAACCAAGAAGGTAAAAGTACCACACAAGTAACACCACGAAGGTAACATCACAAAGTTAAAAGTACCACAAATGTAACGACTTATATCACACCAGGTATATAAAATAAGTTCAGAATTATAGATGATTAGTCGTAAAACTAGATCATCTTATTCTGTTGAAAGGCTCTGCTGCAAACCCACACAAGATCGATAGATGTTAACCAGCACATGATCGCTTGGAACTGACCCACACAAGATCAATAGATTCTGAACCAAACAAGATCACTAGGCGATAACCCACATAGTATCAATATATACTAACCCACACGGGATCGATAGACGCTGACCCACATAAGATCGAAGTTCTTTCTTCGCGTTACAGACAAACACTGGATTCCCGATCATAACACGTTTGAATTTGGTAGAACCTCTTATCAAGCCATAAATTGTATTTCAACCAGTATAGATTCCCAAAAAAATTATACCCAATGGACCGCCCCATCATAGGTGTTCTAACATGACAGACGACGCGTCAATCGGATGCCCAGTCTGTGTGATATAGACACTTTTGTAAAAAGGGTCTATTTGGATTCAAGTCTAATCCAAACCAGGTCGCACAACTAACTCAGTAAAAACTCACTTTGAGTATCCCCAAATGATCTCTTTTTCACAAGGGTCCTTATGCCAAAAACGACATTTCGATCGGACGCCCGGTCTATTAGTTACACCCCTTTCTATAAAACTGGGGTGATCGCACCTCGGTCCTGCCCGGTATATTGGTGGGTCCGTCGGAATGTGCCAAAGGGACTACATCCCAATAGGGGCCCTAAAACCACTGATGGTGTGTCAATAAAACACTCGGTTTTTCAGTTATGAGCTTTCGTTTATTCGGTTACAGGTTGGGTATGGGCCAGGTTCGACTCGGTCAGACTAGCCAGACACAATAGGTCCTGGGGTCTACCTAACCCCGCATGGGTCCGACCCATTGGGGGTCGTGCCATTTCCTTGGGTTTGGAGCATCGGGGTCGTCTCATCTTGTTTGTAGGCCCGGGCCATGGTCGTCCTAGCTCGTAAGGTGGGGTTTGGCCCACCCACATTGGCCAATGGGATGTGTGTCCAGCCTAGACTGTGGGGCTGGTCTGGCCCACTGGGTAGGTCTGACCCACTAGGTGGATCTGACCCACATGACCAGCCCGCGTCTGGCTCAGTCTGCTTAAAGGTGGACTGTTGAGTGTCGATGGCCCCATGGTTGTGGGTCCGTTTCGACCAACCAGAGGGGCGTTACCCCAATGCGATTCAAAGATTGGTCGTTCGGTCAACCGCTGTCTGGCAACATGGTGCGGCACGGGGCCATGTCCCTCCTCCAGCTATGGCTTGCTGGTCACGACCACTTTCACCAATGGAACCTATGGGTAGTTCCCTAGTCCCACACGACTGGCTCGGGCCGACCGCCATCGGCAATCACGGCTTGTTGTCATGCTTTGCCTTGCTCTGGCCACTACTAGATACCTCGGGTCTCCTCCCACTGCCGTCGGCCATCGCAGGCATGGAATGCCAGCAATTTCTTTTGCGGGCCCACATACAGTCTCTGGTGGTCTGTTATTGGTGTCGTCTGTTCCTATGGCTCTCCTAGGGAGTCGTCGTCAAAATGTGACACACTAATTCACATTTCCGTCAACTTGAAAAAACTATCCCCAAAGAACTCAACATGTGCCAAGCGGCAGAGGGTTCGAGCTTTGTTGTTCTTGACCGTGCCCTCGGCATTAATATGATTGTAGGCGAGAGAAATGAAATTATCATAGATGAACTTAAAAAAAACTCATATCTGGATTAGAAATCCATTGTCGAAGATCGACAGAACCTCCTTTGAAATTTTCATTGGTTCTTCATTCAGTGGCGCTCATCAAAGCTTATTGGAACTGGTCTCATCTTCCAAGTGTGTGGCGTCACAATACATTTCTAGAGCTTCGTCCCTTGTTGAATTTGTTCCAACACCACACCCTGAACACCATATAAACAGGATAGGAGGAGCGTGAGTAATGCATGTGTAATTAATGTGGTTCATTTAATTAAGGAACCTTCCTAATGCCAATGGAGCCGTTACACGTATAAAGGGGAGTTAATCCATTTAATTACATGAAGTGTCGTTGGTCCCACCACCATTTCACATCTGTTGTAGAAAATGAAATGAAATAAAATAAAATAACATATTATTTTATTAATCATTAAATTTCCAAAAAAATTAACTTTTTCAACCAACCTACTACGGTCAAAGTGAAGCCTACCTTAAGAAAATCCCACTGATGCAGTTTCAATGTTTCTCTCAGATTTTTTATCTGAAAAATGAGCTAAAAGATTGAAAATTCTGCATGTGTGTTTAATAAACATACCTGAATAAAATTTTATAAAATTATTAATAGTCACCCTCAAACCGCGCCGGTCGATGTTAGGCTCTGCCAAACGGAAGCATGTCCTAATGAAAACTACAGTAATCTCGTATTTTCAATATGAGTTACCATTTTTAAGTTATATATTTTAACAATAAAAAATTGTTATTTAATTATTTTATTTATAGCCAAAAACTAACTTCCATCATTGGCCCACACTGGCCAATTTTAGTATCTACCTAAATAATGAATAAATTCATGAGATCAGTTGTTGCCTCATATTTTTATTACGAGTCACCGTTCGTGAGTTATATGAATTTTAAAAATAACATAACATTATTTAGTTATTTAATTTATGGTTATTCCATTTTTGGGGTTTCTCACCAGAGGCCTACATCGACAAAAGTTATGTCGCTCCTAGTGTAAACCTTCTATCCTGAACACATCGATTCCAATGGATTTCTGATCCGGGTACCGGTTTATGAGTTATTCCATTTTTTCTGAAAAACAACTCATGCATGCTATTTCAAACTTAAAATTTTTTCATGGATCATTTTGGTCACTCTGAGCCTCGTAATCACACAGTGTCAGATTTTTTAGTCATGAAATAATTCCATATAATTAAAAAAAATTATACAATAATTTTGGGAATTTACTGTGTTTTATTTGATATGGAATCCAGTGATCTATATAATGTATAAATTACATTGTATCAAGTTTTTTGAGTAGTTTTTTAGGTTGATCAAGTATTTCATAAGGAATCTGGTGTGTTTAGGGTCCTTGTGTGTTTCTAGTAAGACCTGTTGGATTTGGAAATTAATTGGGAATGAGGTGAACTATCATTGTTTGTTTATAATTTATATGGATTTTGAAGTAATGTGTGTTTAAAACTATACTAGGAACATCATTGAAACGTGGAAATAATGTTATGAGATGAAATTACTATGATGGAAAGTTCTAGGAGTCTGAATTATCCTTAGGAGAATGTTTATATGTTAGTATTACTAAAGACATAATAATTATTTAGGTGATTATATGATCTTGTATATGAACAAAAATGCTCGTTATATCCCCATATCAGTGTTATAGTAATGTTTATAATAATTAGATCATGGTTCATAAACCTAAGATCCTTAATTTTGAGGTTTCTATTTCGAATCATGTTTGGAGATTCATATTGGGACATAGTCAGTGGATCATGGTTTGGGGACCAATGTAGGCCTGTTTTATTGGTTGAACGACCACTAAGAATTATTAGGGATGAAATTAATTATAGTGGGAAGTTTGAAATTCACTTTTTATTGATGGGTCTTTATCTATATTTGGATTTTTATTTTTTATTTAGTTTATGGTTTGAATATTGAATTAGAGTTCTTAATTGAATTATGCATGTTTGAACCTATCTATGGAGTACTTTTGAACACATAATTGAGGTTGAATGGTGATCAAAAGAATTATAGTAAATCAAAAGGAAACTGGGAAAGAAAGGATATGGTCAGTATTCACCAACAAGCCATTACTAGCCCAATGGATAGACAATGAAACAATATATGTCATGGGTTCCACTATAGTTATCATAATCTAGATTATGGGATACTATGAGTATTTTATGAGTGGTCGGCTGGTAATTTTACAATCTATCCAAAAAAAAATTTAGGAGGAATGGGGTATGGGGGAACTCCATTCAATCGATCCACCACACTCCCTCACCTGTTTGGATACCCCTTGAAGGGGTGATGTATGGGTGGTTTTCTAATGGTGGATCAATGTAAGATTCATTTTCATTCTCCCCAATTAATTTCTATTATTTATCCTATAATTTTAAACACTTATTTTTTGTATTTGGTGGTTATTTCAATCGATAATGGTGGAGGAATCATAAAATAGTGGGTATTTCAATCATCATAGAAATAGGGTGACCTATTGTTTTGTCTGCATGTATGATCTCGTTATTATGGTTGTGGTCTGTGAAAATATCTATTTACGTATGTTTTTAGGTAATGAGTTATAATTTTTCCTAATTAATTTGTAATTAATTTTTGAGTTTTTCTATTATCTTGGGGCCATGGAAATGAGATGGACCCTCAGGGAGTCATTGTGTGTGGTTCAAGTTTCTTTTTCCATTCTCGAGTGTTTTCATTGAATATAAAGAGTTATAACTATTTTTTAATTTCATATATTCTTTATAATTAATTTATTTGAGCTTCTTGGCATGATTTAGGAGCTTGGTTGCTGACGTGAGTTAGTACTAAACATAGAAATTCCTAAAAAATACTTGGAAGTGTAATTGGACCATGGAAATAAATAGAAAATACTCCAAATATAATAGGTTCCCTTCGTACTCACCCAATAGTATAATTATGTTTTAGTTTTAATGCATTGATACTTGTTATCTAGCCACTGAGTATGATTACTAGATTGATTTATTTTATAAACATAGAAAAATGAACCTCGTAGAATTATAATTGTTCAAAATTTTAAATTAATTAAAATATATCAATTGGAACCTATAGAGTTCCAAGGGAAATGGATGTCCTCTACGCTCTGGATAAATTCCTCAGCAACTATTATTAAAGGTTGTGACCATGAATATTTGGAATGTACCAAGGATTATTTATTGAGAAAAAAGAACAAGTGAATAGAAGTATTAACCAAGATTCCCTTTCTATGAGCATGTAACCGGACATTGAAGGGGTGATATGAAATAGAGATCCTTTTTTTATTATCTCTATGATTAGTATGATGAGTGCACCCTTTCCAATGGGGTGAAATCACCTTATTGGGTAGACCATGGAATATGAATGATGGGTTGGGTGAGTGGACATAACTCCTGAGCACAAGAGGCTTGAGATTGGCCTTCATCCATCTCCTTTGAGAAGAATTTTTATGGATTACCCATTGTGGCTAAGAAGTGTTTATATGTTGTGAAACATGAAGAATGCGTGACATTACCATGTGATGATCATAGATCAGGGATACTAGTGTCTTATTAGGGATCCTAACAGAGATTCTTCCACATATTTATATACCCATGGGATACCAAGAGTAATTTCTTTCACCTTTTTATTGATTGATGATTCCCTAGTGGGTTTCTTGTTATTTACTAAACATGGTTATTTTTTTTGTTAAAGGGGTTGTGTAAATTGTAGGTGTTATGTGGGAATCAAGTTGATTGATATTACCGATAAAGATGTAATGATTTATGGTAGTTAGTAAAGATTATTGTGGGGGTCACCTTAAAACCCCAATTATGTGGTGGTCCAAGATGTATATGGTGGGTAGGGTAGGTCAAGCCAATTTTCATCCACTTTTTCCCTTTTTCTTGTTTATTATTGACATCTTCGGATGATTAATTCCATAGATAGGTGTATTATTTTTAAGGTTAAATTATTTAGCTAGAGGATGGGAATATTTCTTTCTGTGCATGAAATTTCCATAGGGATTGGTACAATGACTATAGTTTTTCATCTCAGATTTCATGGTGTTCTGTATGTTACTCTAGGTAGGACTATTTTTAGTTATTGGTCTAGGGATTGGTATGTTTCCCCAAATGGTTGTATGCATGATATAGTTTATGTGTTCTATAATGAGAGATATATTAATCATGGATGGTTGATCCTTCACGACATAGTGATGGTTATATTACCCATGGTAGGATTTTTCACTATGAGCCACTTAGGGTTACATGGGGATCAACTAGAGGTTATTGTTCACTGTAAAGGTTGTTACAACATGATTTTTGTAACCTCAAAACTAGATAAGGAATGTTTGAATGATTGATATCACAATCATGGGGATTAAATATGGTAATTCTGAATGGAATTTTTATATGTGTGCGTTCATGGGGAATTGGTGATACAATAGAGGAACAATAATAATGATGTTCTCAAAGACACTCTATAATTAGTTCATAACTAGAATTTGAATGGTTTTTTTAAATATTCTATTGTTTATTTATTTCAAATAGTCTTTAATTCCACATTGACATTGAAAAATATTATAGATTAATATAGGGAAATGTTGGGTGTTCCCTATTGAGTTTTGAACTCGCCCCTACTCATGTCAGCATTTTATATGGGTGCCCGAGTTGTTCTCAAATGATCAATAAAATAATTTTTAGGGAACATTTCTTGGTTTAGGATTTATCTGATCAATGTAGAGTATCATGGATGGTATTTAGAGGTTGTGATTACGTGATGTTCAGGGATTGTAGTCGATCCTTGTATAGTTTTATTAAATGTTTGTTATACTTTTCATTGTTCTATTCTATATATGTGATCAACCTAGGGATTGATATATCATGTCTGGTTGTAGGTATGTGTACCACACATCATATTATTATTATTTTTCATTTACCAATCTAGGTATTATTATTATTTATTATTTTATGTTAATTGGTTATTTATTATGTTATTTCTCACTCTAATATAGGTTTTATAGCCCACACATGTTACCTCATTTAATCCCCATTACTTATTGGAAACATATGGAATATCAAGAGGAATGATTGAGGTCACATGGTGGTGCAGTTATGTTACTATTTAAGAAAGGATCTATATAGATACATTACTAATCAATCTCATTGAAATATTTTTTGATTAACTATATATCTGAGCTAATCAAGACAACCACCATTGGGAAATCCTTTGATGGATGACCAGAGAGGAATTCATGGATCAATTATTGGAATCAACAGGTATCCATAAAAGAACTAATAAATATCTATTGATCATTGATGATTGATCCAATATTGAGTTAGGGATTTTATATTTTTTCATTTATTCCATTTTATTTTTTATTTCCTTCATGAAATATTTGTCTACTTTGGAATTATTCTTATACCATGGACAAACATGGACTTATTAATTTAATCATATTATTGTGTTGTATTTGTCTTATTTTATATGAGTTTCCATGCTAATGATCAATGGAATAGTTTGCGATAACTATCAATGAACAGACCTTATTGATTGTGACATCCTACCATAATTCATTTCATGATTATCATTTGTGTGTGGTGGGATGTTCATTCAACTAATAGTATTATTAGAACTATGAATCCAAGAAATCATGTAGTTTTTAGTGATTGATAGAGATAATGATTATTTTTTGTATACGATGAGGTTTCAAAGGGATTTTGGATAGAAAATGGATGGTTGAAGCCTCATATGAAGAAAAAGTCATGAAAGGCTTAACATGATTGAAAATAATAACATTTTGAAGTCATCAAAGTATAGAAATTATGATAAAAGAAGTTTCCTTAAATTTTTGACCCATGACCAATTTCAATTGTGAGATTAATGGTGGGATAAATTGATGTAGAAATCATTGGGAGGAATCCATCACATTCAATGAAATTACTAACTACATTTCAAATATTATAGTAGAATTAACATAGTGTAGTTATCTTTCAAAAGATGGTAGTGTTTTAATCAATTTTAAATATCCTATGACTATGTTTTTGTCCCACATGCAATTTAACCCCACCTTTCCAGCAGAGCCATGTAGAGGGAGAATTTACAGGGAACCTAGGTGGTTCCACAAACTATTTTCCCTAGGTGAAATGTTATGTATATGTCTTTTCACATACCATGTTGAGAGGTGGGACACAACCATAAATGTCCATTGTGCTACACATGATGTAAACCAAGTGGCATAGAGTATATTATTCATCATATGTTCTACCTCCCATGTCACTTTTATTAGAACTATGAATTGGAATCATAAGTTATCCATCATTTATAGAGTTACATAAAAAATTATATGGTGAACTTTTTTTTCAATATCATAGATATGATTAGAGGTGGTGCTATTTATTCACTTGTTCCATCATGGTGGGTTGAGTTTGAGACATGTGTGTTGCCTCTAAAGAAACATCGGGGTTCAAAAAACAAATGAATACATGCTTAGGTTCGGGTGTCGCAGACCCTACTCCAATGTGGATAATATTGAAAACCCCCACATACACACCCCAATGTATGGGTATCCTATATATGAATTGGAATACATCCATTATCAAGTGCATAAAAGGCATGGTTCTAACACCCACTTCTGGTCAAAAACTCTTTGCTTTTGATGTTCCATTACTGAGGCTTGGGTTTTTCATATCTGGTGAGGATTTTTTTGGCCTATAGTTTTTGGGACAATTGTTATACTTATATTTACATAGATAATCATCATCCTTGGCTGGCTATACCAATCAATTTCTTTTTGTATATCTTTGAGTATATTTGTATATTGGGAGTCTTTCCAGCACCATATCTAATTGGTTGAGATGAATTTTTATATCAATTTCTCCCACATTGGGCTCTAGGTAGTCTTACAGGATATGTATATTCTCATAGATATATAGGATTAATCTATATATGTAACATCTTATGATGATGATATGCATGTATATGGTTATATTAACCAGCCATATATTGGTTTATCTTAGTTGTACAGGGTTATAGTGACCTTAAGTGATCGTCAAATTTGGTGTTCAGGAGGAATAATCTTCATCGCCGACATCTTATAGCATTGTAATCCCTTTGTTTTTTGTTAGGAATATATTTTACATCTTCATAGATTATATTTATTTATATTGATTCCTTAACTTTACAATAGAGGTTATTATATTCAATTATTTCATATAGAATTAGTATAGCTTTATTATCCATCATGACTGTAATGTACTTATAGGTGAGTATATGTTATGCTTTATTATTTTTAAGTCCCCCCATTTGTGTGATATTACTACTAGGAACTAGTAACTAAACCTAAACCTATTATAGGTGGGAATGGGCTATCACTCTCTTCTTACCATCTATCTAGGTGGTCACCCAATAGGCCAGGTCGTGAATGAGGGTTATTAATATAGCCATGTAGTAGGGAAGATGATCAGTGTTATATTTGTTGTGGGATTGGTTTTGGAACATAGAAAAATGTGGATAAGGTGTATCAAACATTGAATCCAGGATAATAAGCTCTTTGATGGTTTGGTATCCTATACACTAAGACTCAAACCACAATCTTGTCAATATGGTATGTGTAGGAAATAGTTACAAGGAATGAAATGGTACAAGAATTATATATTAATTGGTTATTTACATAAATTTCCTTCTTGATTCAGCTCCCTATATATGATTATAGAACATTTGTTCATCTTGTAAATTTTTAGGATTCATTCATCACAATAGTAAATGACGATTATTAGGAAAGGTGGTGTTTATGATCAATATAGTGATAAGGCGTCATTACATTGGAATAATATTAAGGTATTCCTTGATGAATGTAAAGAGCACAATTTTACCTATTGAGATATACATAGGCCATCCTCTAATAGATCTAGATGATGTTCGTATATATATTGATCAACTGATTATTTTAGTGGGGCCAAATAATGATTCAGAAAAGATGAGTGCACTACATGAGTTTCATTAGTATAGATCAATTTGGTTTCATGGATAACTAACACAAAGGGCAGTGGAGGATTCACTTTCATTGGGGGAATTATTTTTATTGTTTTTATGGACAACGATAAATCAAATCGGTTGTGTAACATTAAATATTATTCATATATTACCAAGTCTCTTTTTGATTATATTTACCCATAACCGTGATTAGTGGACACTCTCATGGGATGCATTTTAGATGTTTTTTCATAATGATTATTATGATTTAATATTACACTAGGTGAGGATTCAAGATATTCTATAGTTGCAATATTGTGATATGAGTTTCATGGGGTATGTTTTGAGGTTCACCAACTGAATTCTAAAATATCTCACAATTGTTTGAGTTGGATATTTCCGAGAAAATAAGTTTGTGGAAGTCCATTACAAAGACCTCGAAGCTATAATGTTCTCTCTATTCAATCCTACCAATTTCAGTGTAATAGAGTGGACCTTGCTGATACAGAGCTTCCTAGGTGAGGAGAATGAGGCAGATAACTCTATTATGTCACATCATGGATCAGTGTAGTCTTCTATTTCCTAGAAACATATAACATTAGGTTCTGGGCACAATATGTGCTTATACTAACATGATTAATCTTAGATATCAATAGTGAAGGGATCCCAAAAAAAATATAGTCTTTTGAGATATAGGAAGTCATATTTATTTAATGAATGGGGACACATCATGCATAATTTTTTGGCCTAACATGCTACAGATTGTGGAAAAGTAGTGGATGGATCTTTACTAAAGAGGCAGAATTACAATTAGGGATTTCGTAAAGAAAGATAGGGAAGATCCTTGGGAGGCATTACTGAAAATGTGGCTAGATGAGACCTAAAAGGAGAACTAGATGGACAAGGGAGCTATTTCAGACATTCCTAACAACATCCATGTAGTCCCTGTAGGGATATGAGGGATGATGATCGAGGACATGGTAAAATATTGGCTATAAATAGATATGATTAGGTTTCATATGATATGGTTCACTATATAATCTAGGATTACTCTATATCAACACTAGTACATATAGAAAAAAAAATATGATTCATTCATTCAATTCCTTATCCCTTATTTTAGAGATTCCAATTTATGTAGAGAAATTAGCCAATTATTATTTTCTATACATTTCTATGGGATGTGATTCCACTATATGACACATCCACTGACTGTGTCAGGCAATTATCAGTGGAATGATCTTAACATGGAACCTAATGGAAGTTTAAATAAATTCACATGACATCATTATGGGTTTTTATAGCCTGTCAAGAGTATGTTCCTAGATATACTATCACCATTGATGATTTATGTGTCTATAATTAGATGCGAAAAATTCTCCTTTATTGATTAGAAGTGTTGGATTGAATATGTAGATGTATGTGTATATTAGATGGAACAATACAAGAGGGGGGGTGAATTGTAGGTTTAAAAACTTTGTACTTAAACACTTAAGAGATTTAGTTTAAAAAATCGTAAACTAATACAAATACAAACACCCACAATTGTATTGAGAATAAATGGTATGAAGTAATGTAATACTAATGAAATGTAAAAAAACTGTATTCGAGATGAGAAGAGTAATCAGAGTAATATAAAGATGAATGATTTTACCTTAAAGCATATCGAATCAGTCAATACAATATGTAATAGAATGATTTTAATTGAAACAACTACAATTGAATATGTAAAGAACAAAGGAAATAATACAAATTCCTTTTTAATACAAGAAGCAGTGGAAAAGTAAAAGTATTACAATTATTTTGACCTAAAAAGAAGGTTTATCCTTTCACCTAGGATAAAAGGTCTGTCTCACCAACACCTTGGTAAGCCCTCGATACGATGATCAGAACATCTGTCTGCCTATCCCCGACATCCCTCGATACGATGATCGGACAGTCCGTCTGCCTATCCCCGGCAACCCTTTATTTTATAGGTAATCAGTACCTCTGTCTTTCAATTACTTGAAAGCCCTCGATACGATGATTGGATGGACAAAGCAGATGAGAGAAGTCATAGTGTCTCTCTTTAGAACATGATAAAAGTAGAGTATCGTACTTGTTCCAAAAGTCTCTCTCTTTCAGCTTCAAATGACCTCCTATTTATAGTCCTCGGGTTCCAACGGTCATGTTGCCTCTAATAGTCATATTTCTCCGAAAAACACGGAGGGACTTGGAAACCTGGCATCATAACAGTCATATTGAAACAGAAAGCACAACATCGTTTTTATTAGTTTGTAACTAACTCAATGAAGTCGTATTGCTTAAGACAAGATATATGACGATGATAAACAATAGTACAATTAATATGAAACAAGTGTTTTTGACTAAGTACCAAAACAAGTAATGAAAGTATGAATAGTAGATTCAGTATGATACTATTAATAGAGTCAGTACGATATGGCTGACAGAGTCAGTACGATACGATTGATAAGGTCAGTACGATACGATTGTCATGGTCAGTACGATACAATTGACAAGGTTATTACGATGCGATTGACAAGGTCATTATGATACGATTGACAGAATCAGTATGATACATTTGATAGACTCAGTACAATACGATTGATAAGGTATGTATGATACGATTGACAAGGTCAGTATGATTAAAAAGACATTTGTGATTTCCAAAAAAAATAGAAGTCAAAATAGAACTTTTAACTTAACAATAAGGAGTAGATAGAGGATTATGTGAGACTCGTGAGAAGGAATAAGAAATATATCAACCATTAGTTTGTGATAATTTTCCTTTGTGACTCAGGCACTTCATACTCCTTGCATCTAGTGGTAGTGGAGGAATACATGGTTATCCTCTCTAAGGATGTTATCAGACTACCTCCATATTAGGAGATCAAATATTTTATTAACATTATATATGGGACAAAACTGATATCTTCTATATCATATTTTATGTCCCCTAATGATCCCTATGATATGTTGGTGCAGTTGGAGGACCTTCATGAGAATGGGTTTTTTAGACCCAGTGTATTCCCCTGGGTGGGTTTAGTATTATTCTGTACGATTATGGACAATATCACCAACCTAGGACATGATTATCCTCACCGAAAATAAGTGAATATGGACAGTATCGTAAACATAAAATCTAAAGGCTTTTTCTTAACTAATTCCAATTTATATTTTAGAAACTAATGCTTGAATAGACCTTTTTACGATATAATTTGAAGCTCATCCCGATCACAACACAAACCAAGTATTTCAATCTACACAAGAAAATATCACCATCATGCACCTTCTCCTTGAAGTATTAGCTCGGTAAATAATGTTTTATATATCTAGACCCAAATGAATTTTTTTATTTCAATATTAATAAAAAGTTATTATATTTTCACCTTTTTAGTATAACTTTTAAAATGATTTAATAAAGAGTTTGTTAAAAATTTAGATGATGATATGATGAAATTGAAATTGTATATTTGATTGATATATAGATTCCATTAAGACAAAAAATTTATAATTTTAAAAAATTTATGAAAAAATACATTTTAATAAATAATTAATATTAAATAATATTTACTAAATCTAAATTATAATATAATATTACGCTGTCAAAAATAATATTCACATGGGTCAGAAAACTATTATTTTCAAAAAGAGCAGTATTTTTATGTAACTCGGGATTTTTGATATTAAAGTGTGAATTATTATAGTCAATGAATTAATTTCATAAAATATATATTGATTTTTAAATCACCAGGTCAAAATTATCATATTATGAATTTTTGAAAATATTCCAAGACAATCAAATTTTCAGGTAGGAATTGATTATAGTATAATTATACAGTATTTATTATGTCATCGTAAAAGGGAAAAGTGTTGTTATAACTTCAATAATATGTATCCATGATAAAATAAATGTTTACATTTAAAAATAATGTTTTTAGGTTATTTGATTAATTTAAAAATCCTTAATGAATTAAAAAATCATTTTATTATATTTTATGTTTTTAAACTTAATTCTTTATAAACATGACTCACTTAAACATCATCAAGGGTGTTATTTTAATGATATAAGTTATTAAAAATTTAAAATATTTAATACCAGTCCACTTTGGTAGAAACCATTTTAAAAAACCATAGGATAGTTTTCCGTTTTCATTACCTTTTTATATAGGTTCCAAATCTTATGGTTGGAAATTAATAAATAAAGTCCTATATTTTTTCATATAAGCACTCCTAAACTCCCATTTACAATTAAAAACCCATTAATGAGAGAAAATACTCTTCCATTTGAAAATTAGAGGCCTCTAAAGGTTCCCCAATGTTCTTTATATGACCCATATAATTTTTAGAGGCATCCTCTCATGGTATGGGATCCTCGCCTTCTTTTATTTATTCGTGAACAAACATTATGATTTGAATTTTTTACATGTTGTGATATATTCTCACACATCCATGATATTACCCTTGTGATTTACATATGAAGAAATACCCCTTTCACTATCATGAATCACTCAAATTAATCTTTGGTTACCACCTCTTATGCTTCCAAAATTATTTTTCTATTTTATAAGAAAAACGTTTCTTTTGTGAATACTCATCCCCATTTCCAGCAAATGATATTCAACTAGATGAACCTATAATTCATTTATACTATAATTACATGTTTGTAATCCACATTCATTAATCATTGGAGTAAATGTTATTAAATATCACCTAATGATGAATGATCTATGTAGAACACAAGTGCATGTATATGTTATGATGGGTGCCCCCAAATAGTGCTATGATGAATTAAAAAATGTTTTAGTCTCATTAGAAACCATTTATAGAGTTTAGGAGTAATCCTAATCCATAATGATAACATGTTTCCTCTTTTTATAATGTCATTGAAGCTATCTATTGCCATGTTTTGTGATTTGATGTTCAATGCTGTCACTAAGTAACAATGTTTCCATTATTATAACATGTTATGTCATGCTACATTGTTCAAGATTATGATTATCAGATCTTAATTGTGACATTGATTTTAAAATTGTATTAAATGTAATTATTTACCTTATATAATTATTTTTTATGTCCCTTACTGAACTTTTTGGCTCACTTATTTCTTATGTACATGCCCATGTTATACAAAAAAAATTTAGATGGTCCATTGAATATAAGAGAATGTTGTGGGGTTTTTCTTATACTATTGTGGGATTATATGTTCATATTGGAATTTTATTTTCATAATCACCCAGGTACAATTGGTTTCAATATATTTTGGGTTCTGTAATGTATTATTTTTTGTAATAAATCATGTATTAAAATTTCTTAAAGACATGGTTTTCCCAATAATGTATCTATAGAATGACTAGTTATTATTTTGAATAAGATTATAAAACTCTAGAGAAAGCCCTAGAGATAATTCAAAGCAAAAACAATCATCCCTAAATTTGTTAAAAGTGTAGATTATGTGTTTTACTAGAAAAAGATCCCCCATTGAACATTAAATGTGTATGTGGATCTCATTTAGAGGTACCTTGGGATAATAAGCCCCAAAATTGTTCATTGATATGGACTTGATCATTACCTGGTTCATGTAATCCAGCCTTGCTACAAACATGGTTTAACACTCCTAAGGGAGTTCATTGGTAAATTCACAAGCTCATTATGAAACATTGTTATGTGGTCAAAAATTACCATAAGATTTTACATCAAGAAATAGATGATTGTTAAATTTGATTTAATCTGAGAAATTCATATGTTGAAGAATACATGTCATTTATGAGTTTTCACTTTAATGTACACAATTTGTCATTTATATTATTGGTAATTTAAAAATAAGCATCCCTAATTTCCTTTCAATCCAGTCAATGGTTGGAAATATTATAAATTGAACCAACAACTATTATGGGGGATAGTACAATGGCTGCCAAAATGAGATTACCAAACCATCATGTGACAGAATCACTAAATTTGTGATAATATATTCTAAACTAACTCAATGTTTGAACTATTACATGAATGATGTAGAATTTCCAGATTCCCCTAAGAAAGAGGATGTTTATATTGAGAAATTTATTTTGAAAATTTCTTCGACATTCAATTGAACTTCTCATATCTAAATAATATAACAATTAATCAACTACATTTAGAATATTTTCACCATCCTTTAATGGTCAGAGTAAGAGAATGTCATGTTGGCTATTTTTTGCACGAAATGTAAAGATGATCTATAACATCATGTATTTTAAGATAATAAATATATAATTTATTATTTCCATTAGTATCCAGATTATTAAATTTTCTATTAACAATGTAACTAAATTTAATAATTATTGTATTCAAATGATAAGTTAATTTTTTGAAAGATATTATTATCTTTTTGAAATAATATTTTATTTTAAATTTATATTAATAATTATAAACAACTAATAAATTTTATAAATTTGGAAAAAATATTTTTATATAAATATATTGATTATTGTAAAAATATAAGTTTTTTAATAAAAAATTTAAATTTTATTTGAAATTAAAATGAATTATGAAATGATTATAAATAATTATATCAAATTAAATATATTTTAAACTAAAATTTTTATCATTAATCATTGTAATGTATCGGTTAACATATAAATTTATAAATAAATTAATTTTTCATGAAAAAATATTTCTGATGAATATTTTTTATTAAGAAAATAAATTAATTATATGAATTTTTTCTTTAAAAAAATATTTTATAATTACACAATATTTATTTGTATTGGTTAATTTTAACTAGTAATTCTAGAAGAAATTTTAATACTATTTTTATAATAAAATTTTATAATAACTAAAATTTAAATCTATTTAATGTATAAAATTTAAAAAAAATAGTAAATATATGTTATAAATGATGTTAATAAATTTATAGTTTTAATGTTTTTTGTATTAAGTATTTAAATTTAATTTAAAAGAAATGTTAATAATTATTATTAAAGGTAATACATTATAAAAATAAAATTAATTAAATGGAATACACATTATTATTAAATATTTTAATAATCATATTAATTATAATATAATATATTCTATAAATATATGAAATTATTGTGTTTATGCATTTTTTTATAAATATTTGAAATAAATAAAATTTCAATGTGAAATGTAAATATATTTGGTTATAAAATATATGAAACAATGAAAATGTAAGTATTATCATTATTATATTAAAATATCCATAACATGAATATAAAAAATGATTAATCGATAAAAGAGAAGCCCGAAAATTGATTTTGAGTGGTGGTTGAGCATGCCTACGTTAATACCAGAGAATAAGAGGGTTTTACCGAAGTTGGTTTGACGTGAAATGAATGATTGAGTATAAATCATGCCAATATGGGTGAGATGGAGGTCGAGTGCAGATCAAGATGGGATCAAACTTTGGTGAGCATCAAAGTCCAGATCTGAACATCGAATGTGTTTTGATCATGGAGATGGTGTTTTGAGTGCCTATGAGGGTTTCCATCGCATATCATCTTCAATCTCTGATGATGTGATATAGGTGATTGCACATTTATTTTTTTGTTGTTTGAATCTTCTGGTTGAGAGGATCATTTTTTAGTATGGTGATGCCCTATTCATTGTCTTCCTACTACTATTTTCAGATCAATAGAAAATGCGGTGGATGTATTTTCTAGGTTTCTAAATCATCATGAAGATACTAATTCAAGGATCGTTTTCACTATAAGACTATTATCCTCATTATTTACATATTTTTTTCTTCATTGGTCATCATTGGTTTTCATCTATTAATCATTTACCTATATATATTTTCTGGTTCGTTTGATTATTTGAGAATGGATGTGGATTGAATAAATTATTTTTGTTTTGTATTTGAATCATCACTTATACAGATTTTAAAATTGGTTATCTTCTAATGCTTCTGGATGAAGCTCCCACCAAATTGATCGGAATGGGTTTTAAAAGAATAATTGGGATCTCCCTCAATTTTTATATTTTATAGTATTTGAAAAATTGATAATATATATATATATATTGAATTTCGATATCCAAATAATGATGAGTATGATAATAAAATCCTTTTTTTCCATGTGAATATTTTATTTATCAGCTAAGTTTTTCAGTTATGATAGAAGGAGAGTAAGAAGATAAAAATAAAAATAAGATAGATATTGAAATTCACATATTAGAATAATAACAAGAGTGGACTTTTCAAAATAACATAATGGGAATTAATTTAATGTTTTATCAAAACACAGTTTATTTATTATAAAGGATATACTATTTATATTCTTAACACTTTTATTAAAACTACTTATATTTCAATTTAATAAAGTGAACCAATATTAAAAATTTGTTTTTTTATTGATTAAATCTAATTTTAAAATAGTTTTGTATGTTGTTGAAATGTATTTTTTCATAACTATTAGAAGAAAATTTATTATTTCCTATTAATATCGATCTTCAATATAGATGAAATCAATCATTTTATGTGATACCTTATATATAATAATGTTACTCATATATGTATGTTCATACTTTTGAGGATAATGAAATTCATTAATAATATATATGAGCAATTTTTACATATTATGAATTTTAAATATTGAAATTTAATTAATATAATTTTATCTGGAAAGAGGGGTTCATCCTAAAATGATTCTTTTACCATACTGAAAAGTTATACAATTATTTCCAGGAATTAAAAGAAATTACATAATATTTAGATAATATTTTAATTGGTTAGAAATGATAAAAGAATAAAATCTAAACATGTTTTCTTAAAAATTTGACACTTGGTTATCAAATGAGATTATAAGGTATGTGGAGTGTATCCATGACCTCAATAGGGACATTTTTTTATAAGTGATACAATTATGTGGCTACATGATTAATATTAATGTCTTCCAAGTATCATTTCAATCTATAGAAGAATTATTATTTTCTATAGTATTAAATAGATAAATCCAAGTGATTTTTAAATATTATATTTCAAATGGATTATCAAAATTTTCTTTATTTGTCATGTATTTTTGATAATTATTTTATATATGAAATATATATATATATATGATATAAAATGTTTTAATTAGTTTTAATGTAAGTATTTATAAATAAAATCACTAATTTAAAACCCTATTGTCGGGTTATTTTTATTCTTATTCCTTGTTTTAAAATATTTTTCATAAATTTAGTGTAAATTTCAAATGAGCATGTTTCTTATATAGGGTAGTACAGATGAATGGAAATTGGTAAACGTTTTTTCAAATCTGATTATTTTTTTGTCTAATTCACCAAAACATTGAATGGAAATGATTCTGAAATGTATTAAGTACTTTGTATGTTTTATTTATCCATTATAAAAATTACAAGTCATTTTTTGTGAAAGTGTATATTTCATTTAATTTGATTTCATATGATTTTGTTTGATTACTTTTCCACTGTATTTTAATGATATCTTAATTTATGTTATTTTTATTTTTTGGATTCTTGTCACATTAGAAATATAATATATTTATCTATACATTATTAGTTATTCAGGAAGTTTGAATATGCTTATCTATTTCCCAAAAAAATAAATGAACTTGCTACTATGGTTTTAGAAACTCTATATTTCACTATTTTAAAAAATTTCTATATTCATTATACTGAAACATCTAAATTTATCAGATTTGCATGAAACATGATTGTGTGTAAGGATAAGATGTTTATCTTTATTTCATTAGTTTACATCAACGTCTAAAAATATCTTGTGAATGAACTTATAATTACTTTATGTTGTGCTATGCTATTTTGTAGTAGTAGTTTTTCCAGAATTTATTTCCTTCTGTTTTTGGATAATTTTGGGATATGTAGACGCCATTTTTAATTTTTAATTTTTTATTTATGGAATATTAATAATTTTTTATGCAAATAATTAGTTTTGACCAAAGTATTATTATTCAATAAGACCCCATAAAAATTCATTAATGTTTATTATACAGAATTTTTATGAAAGTATGGTTTACTGTTTATTCCATGAAGTATGGTTGGGAAACCATGCGTTAATAAGAATAACCTATGTCAATTTACAATTCATTCCAAAATGTATGGTTTGGACACCAAACATTAATATTCATCTACCCAAAATTATGTTACTATTTATTCAACAATGTATGGTTTGGAAACCATACGTTATTGTTTATACCATACCTGACGTTACTGTTCATACCCTACATTTTATTACTATTCATACCCTAAATTACGTTTCCATTCATACCCTATGTAATGTTACTATTCATACCCTACATTATGCTATTATTCATACCCTGCATTATGTTACTGTTCATTCTGATGTTACTATTCATTTCGAAGTTACTTTTCTTTCTGAATTTTCTGTTCTTTCTGAAGATACTGTTCATTCCATGAAATTTATTAAAAATCGATTTTCTCTATATATATAAATTAATTTTGGACAATTTTTTTTGTGAAAAATTCTCATTAAATATAAGAATAGTATCCATAATTTTTTAATTTTTTAGTGGTATATTTATAGATAAAAATTAAAAAAAATCAATGTCTTTTACAAATAAATTTGGATGTTTCAAAAATTTTTAAATTCAAATGTTTGAATTTAATTTTAGAATATACAGCTAGTTTTCATGAACTATTTTGACTATGTTTATAATGTTTTAATTGGTTTTAAAATCCTATTTATAATCATTCAATACATTTTTTATTTTGGAGATTTTATTGGAATACTCTTTAAAAAAATTTTGAATTCGTTTATTAGATATTTATTTAACATGAATAAAGAAGCAATAGTGGTGCTATTTTAATGGAGATATTTATGGGAGCTCTTAACTCAATTAATTTTTTAACATCCAAAGGAAGTGTAGATACTACACCTACTATAAATTTTATTCTCTATATATATCATTCTCTTTTATAGGAAAAAAATACAATTGTACTAGAAAGAAAAAGTGATGTGAACATTGAACTTGTTTTTCATTTGTGACATCTTATGACACTGTACTTCTCCACCTAATAGTTCCCTCAAGTGTCGAATGAATTCTTATTTGACTAATATAGCATTGATGAGATGTGATCATCTCTAGGCATATGACTAGAGAAGCATAAAATTTTACCTCATAAAAAACATGTGATGGGGGCACTATTACTTTTAAAGCCAATTCCAAAGGCAATGAAAAAGGTTTCTATAAAGTTGGTATTTCAAATTCTATATTTACTTCAAAAGTTTTACATGTTGAAGGTTTAAAATATAATATAATTAGTATATCAAAATTATGTGATGATGGAAGGGAAGATAAATTTGATAATGGTAAATGATTAGTTTATAATAGAAGATTTTTTATTATTATATGCTAATAGAAAAGATAATATTTATACAATTGATTTTTCTGAACTAACTGTTCAATATGTAAAGTTGTTAAATACTGTACAAAATGACAACATCCTTTGGAAACAATGTTTAGGACATGTTAAGTTCATAATGTTGCATAAGCTCTAAAATCATGAGAAAGTTTTACAGCTTCCTTCTTTGAAGAAAGAAAAACTTCATTATTGTGACGCCTACATGAAAGAGAAGTAACACAAAATTTCTTTTAGACCTACCAATCATATATGTATTAATAATACATTATATTTATTACATCGTGATTTATTTTTTCCAACTCAAATTTTTACCCTTGGTCGAAACAAATATACCTTAGTTATTATTGATGATTATAGTATAATTAATTGGGTATGTTTTCTAACTCATGAAAATGTTTCTTTATCTAAATTCACTACTTTTTTAAAAAAAATTCAAAATAAAAAATGTTGTATGATTATTTATATTGATATTTATAATGGAGGTGAATTTAATAATTTCGATTTTGAAAAATTCTGTGAAAATAACGGATATTTTCCTAATTTCTCTACTCCTAGAACACACCAACAAAATGGTATTTGTGAACAGAAAAATATAACTCTTATTGAAATGGATAAAACTATGTTATGTGAATATAATATTCCTAGAAATTTTTTGGATGATGCTAATTCTATTGCATGTTATAATTCAAATAGAATTATTATTAGACCTTTTTAAAGAAAAGTCCTTATAAATTATTCAAAAAAAATCCTAAAGTTGGTTGTTTTAGATTTTTATTGGTGTAAAGTTTTTATTTTAAATTCAAAGGATAATTTAGACTAATTTGATGCTAAAAGTTATAAAGGTATTTTTCTTAGTTATTCTAATAATTTTAATGCTTATATAATTTATAATAAAAGAATGATGGTTATTAAAGAATCTATTAATGTTATGTTTGATAAAAATAATGTTTAAATAAATTCCAATTCTGATGTTATTGATTATGAGTTTAGAGATTTTAATTTTGGTGAAGATATTCCTCAAGATAAGAATGAATAAATTAAGGGGGACCATACTCATTCTCAACCCGATCTAAGATAATGGAATTTTAAAAATGATCATCCTATTAAAAATGTAATTGGAAATGTTGTTTCAAGTGTCAAAACCAGAAATTATATTTTATATTATTGTGCAAATTATACTTTTATTATAGATTTTTTTCCAGTTAATATTAATGATGCTTAAAAAGATAAAACTGAATTGTTTCTACTTAAGATCAATTAAGTCAATTTGTTAGAAATAATTTTTGGACTTTAGTAGAATTGCCTGAAGATAAGCAGGTAATTGGAACTAAGTGGATCTTTAGAAACAAGCTTGATAATTATGGATAGATTTTCAAAAACCAAACTAGACTTGTTGCTCAAGGATACTATCAAAGAGAAGGTATAGAATTTAAAAACTCATTTGTACCTGTTTCCAGTTTATATTTAATTATAATTTTGTTGGATTTTGTGTGTTTTCAAGGTTTTAAATTATATCAAATGGATGTTAAAATGATTTCTTAAATGGTTAAATTACTGAAGAATTTTATGTTTCTCAACCCCCTGGTTTTGAACATGAAAAAATTTCCAAACATGTTTTTAAATTATCTAAAGATTTATATAGTCTCAGAAATGTACCACATTCTTGGTATGAAATACTTTGTTTATTTTTGTTAAAAAATGGTTTCAAGAGAAACAATTTCCATCCAACTCTTTTTCTTAATAAATCTATTTATGCTAAATATTTAGTTAAGGGATTTGGTCTTGATTCTAATACATTAATGAAAACTTCAATGGGTACTAATTGTAAATTAGATAGTGATTTATCTGGTAAATCAGTTGAATTTACAGTTTGTAGAGGTATGATAGGTAGTTTGCTATGTTTAACTATATCTGGACATGATATGATTTTTAGTGCTTTTTCATGCTCTAGATTTCAAGATGATCCTAATGAAAGTCATATTAATACTGCAAAAATAATAATTAGATATGTTAAAGGAACATTTGATTCTGGTTTATTTTATCCAAAATATAACTGTTTTGATATAACATATTATTCTAATTCTGATTTTGGAGGTAATATAATTGAGTGACATTTTCTAGGAAAATGATTAATTTCCAAGTCTTCTATGAAACAATTATTTGTAGATTTATCTATTGAATAAGCTGAGTATATCTTTTCTGCTTGTAGTTGTGATCAAATTTTATGGATTAAGAAAACCTTATGTTATTTTGTTGTTTATATTGATATAATAACTATTTATTGTGATAATAAATCTTTAATTTATATTTCTAAAAACCACATGCAGAATTAGAGAACAAAACATATTAATCATAGATTTTATTTTATTCGAGATCATTTAAATAAGGGTGATATTTTCATAGAATTTATCGATTTTTAAAATCATCTTTTAGATATTTTTACAAATCCATTAGACTCTGCTCAGTTTGAAAAAATTAATTTTTCTCATGGTATGTTGGAATTTTAAATTTCCCGTACTATATTTTTTTTAGGTGGATCATGTTTCCACGTTTTTTTATTTAAAAAAGGGGGAGAAGTTTTGTAGATATGTTTTGGGGAGAATTAAGTTGGTTTTGGGGAGAAATAATTTATTTAGGGTTTAAATATTTTGTTTTTGTAATAAAAAATGGGAGATTGTTTGTGCTTGTTCATATATCTTTTAATTTTATTCCATATGATTTGGTTTGATTACTTTTCCCTTGAATATTGATGATATCTTAATTTTTGTTATTTGGATTTTTTTATTCTTATCACATTGTAATGATAAGATATATATCTATATATTATTTGTTAGTGAAGAATTTTCAATATTCTTATCTATTTTTCTAAATATTTCATGAAGTACCAATTATGGTTTTAGAAACACTACATTTCACTATTATAAAACAATTCTGCATTACTTTTTCTTCAACTTCTATAGTTATCCTATATTCACAAAACTTGAAAATATGGATTGATAAAATGTTTATCCTGATTTATTTATTTTACATCAAATTCAAAAAATATTTTTTCAATGGACTTTTAATTACTTGAATTTATGATATTCTATTTTGTAGTAGCCATTTTTTCAGAATTGTTTTGCTTTTTTGTTTTGATTATTTTGGGATCTGTAGATGTTGGTTTTAATTGATTATTTTATTTTTGAAAAGAGAATATGTTTTTCTAAAAATCATTAGTTTTAACCAAGGATATAATCTTCTGTTAATAGCTCTTAAAATGACAATAATGTTTATTAAAATTTTCTGCCTAGAATTTTTAAAAAAGTGTGGTTTACTATTCATTCTATGATGTATAGTTTGCCAAACATACATTACTATTTATACCTTATGTTGCATTACTATTCATTCCAAAATGTATGGTTTGTCTACCATTTCTTACTATTCATAACCCCTATGTTACATTACTGTTCATTCCCCAAAGTATGGTTTGGAAACCATACGTTAATGTTCATACCATACATTACGTTACTGCTCATACCCTTCGTTATATTACAATTCATACCCTACGTTACGTTTCTATTCATAACCTACATTTCATTGCTATTCATTCCCTATATTAAGTAACTATCCATTATGAAGTTACTATTCATTCCAATGTTACTGATCTTTCAGATGTTTCTGTTCTTTCAAAAGTTACTGTTCATTCTGTGCAATTTTTTAAAAATTGATTTTCTGCATATATATGGATTATTTTTTTATACTTTTTTTAAAAAATTCTCATTATATATATGGATCATACTAAAAAAATTAATTTTTTGGGGGTTATATTTAGAGAGAGAAATTAATAAAAAAAAATCAACGCCTTTTACAAATAAATTTCGGCGTTTCAAGATTGTTTAAATTCAAATGATTGAATTTAATTTCATAAAATGTTGATGGTTTTTAAGAACTATTTTGAGTAGGTTTAAAACATTTTAAATGGACTTAAAATTTTGTTTTAAATAATTAAATTCTTTTATTATTATGGAGATTTTATTGGAAGACTTACTCAATATATTTTGATTTATTTTTTTAGATATTTATTCTAGAGGAATAATGAATCAATGGTGCTAGTATTTTCATGGAGATATTAATGGGGGCTCTTCACTCAATTAATTTTAAAGATCCCAAGGAATCGTGGTTTCTTCACCAAATATATATTTTATTCTCTATATATATCATTCTCTCTTTTAGGTAAAAAATACAATTTCAATAAAAAGAGAAAGTGCTGAGAACTTTAAACCTACTGTGAATTGGCATGTTTGTATGACACACTAATTCACCACCTGCTCATCCCCTTTAGTGCCAAATTAATTATTATTAGACTACAATTGCATTGATGAGATGTTTTGATCTAAAACTTAAAAACCAGTACCTATGATTTAATTTTTATTTTCACTTTAATATGGATCTTATTTTGTAACACTACTTTCCATCTCTCACATGCACTATATTTTTCTTTTTATGCTTTTATACAAAAAATCAATATTTGTTATTATTTTTCCTTGGGTTGCGACTCCCAGATTATAATGTCAGAATCTTAGGGTTGTGACTCTTTGTATCTAAAATCATGACTATTTTGGTTGTCACTCCCAATGTTTAAAGTCAAGGTTTAAGGGTTGTGACTCCCCACACAAAAGTCAGTGTCATGTTTATCCCTACACTAGAATAATATTTTTTTAACAATTTTACTATTCCCCTTTAAAAATAATTTTTAGTCCACATGTATCTCTCACTGAGTAGAGAGGTGTAAGAGTAGTGTAGGCCCACATTGGACCAAACTACTATAAAAAATCCTACAATTATTTACTTTTTCTGCTACAAATTCACCTTAATAATTAATGTTGATAATTAATTTAATTTATCAATTTGTTTGAATAAAATTTTTTAATTTGGTCTATTCAATACCCTCTAGACCATCTCCCATTAACCTATCTGACCGAACAATTTTTAGTACTAAATCTAAAATATTGGGTTCCTATCTTAAAATGATCAATGGTGGACACTGGATAAAAATATTATTCCTCATGAGGATACTGAAGAATTAATGTGGATGTAATTCTAGAAAATGTTTTTCAAATGATATGTTCTTTTCACTATTCAACTAAAACTCTAGGGTGTATCTGTATCCTGAAGTAAAAAAGACGATGAATCCATTTGTGTGTCTAAGTAAACACCAGAATGTGTCTATGATATGCCTCTATAATTTTTATTTCCCCTAAATGTAAATTTATTTCTTCTTCAAAGGGATGAATCTGATTCTATGAAAATCCTTAGATATTACATTAGTTGAAATGTATGAAAATATTTTCTGATGTTCTCTCAAAGTTGAAATGTATAATAGTGAATATCTTAGTTATCACATGGAAAAGAAGAGGTAAATTTACATCCATTATAGATTCATTATGGATAAATTTAATAGTGGAATAAAATTGTAACATCTCACTTTTCAAAATTATGGAAATCATAATCCAAGGAATTTCATAAAGGGGATGAAAAAATTCATTAATTTTATGAAATAAGGGCCACATAATAACAATTTATGATGAGGAAAACCCACCTATGGGATGGGAGAAGGTAATTATTTGGTCCAACATCGACATATTGGTCATTAATTCTACTATAATGAATAGGTACAACATGAGGATAAATTTTCTATGTTTATGGATGTTGGGGATAACTGATGAAAACAACCTCCAAGCCCTAGATTGAAAGGGAGAGCATAGACATCATGATTGTGGATGTGGATCTCGATAACTACGTGGTTATAAGAGTGGTAGTTATGCATTAAATGATAGTGAATGCATTTTTTTTATTTCGGTTCTATGAATTATTTCATATCACACCTATTAATTATAACATTTAAAAACCCAACACAAATAATGGAAGTAGTGCTGTAGGTGAATATGAAAAATGGGGAAATCAATTCATCCCATGTATATATCTCCTACATTATAATAATTTTCAGGTAGATCTTTGCATTAAAACATGTGATATCACCTTAAGTAGAATTCAATATTATTCTTGGTATGGATTAAAATTCCTTGTAAAAAGGTAACATAAATTTATGAGAGAATAAAATCACCTCTATATCATGAATCAACCCTAAATCAATATATGTTTAAGGAGGAAGATTAATATTATTTGGTATCATCATATCAATAATGAATATTGTCTCCTAGTGAGAAATTATATCTATCTCCAATTATTGACATAAATTAAAAGATCCTACTTGATGACATGACTACTGTTAGGGAAATCACTAATTTGTTTCCTAATAAAATTTTCTATCTTCCTTTAATCGATAAGGATTATTTCTCAATATAGATTATACCAAGACCTTTTCATATATCAATCAACTCATATATTATATATAATTTTGAACATTAGTATTTGAATAGGGAACTATAGGAAAATCTATATAAAGTGGTTATATGTAGATGTGGCTCATTTTGGGGTGCCCTAGTCCTCTAAATCAAGAAGAAGGATGGGTCAATTAACCTTAAAATTTATGATCATGAGCTCAAAAAGATCACGATAAAGAACATGTTTCCTCTTCCATGAATTGATGAGTTATATTCTCAACTACATGGATACAATTACTTATATTTTGTGGATCTGTGGGTGAGAAGCTATCAAGTAAATTTTATGTTGGGGGATATCCCAAAGACAACATTCCATACAATGTTAGAACACTATAGCATCATAGTAACCCCATTTGGACTCACTAATTATTCAGTATTCATCGGGGATTTCATGAATATAGTCAATACATATTAATACAAATTATTTCTAGTAGTGACTATATATGATAAGTTGATAATTTAAATACTATATGAGGGAATTTTTAATGAGAATGTATGTAAGAAAAGTATAATAAATTTGAGTTTTGGTTGGATAATGTTTCCCTCCTAGACATGTAATCACAAATAAAGGGATTTTTATGGACCCTTAAAAATTAAATCAAAGGATGTCCCAAAACGACATCTAGGATGGAAAATATATTGTTTTATAGGAATATATGGGTATTATAATCAATATTGGAGAAAAATATCATGATTTTCATGAACACTAAGCAAGATAACTTTGTAAAGGTAATAATTTTAGGGCAAGATGAATGTTGGGAATATTTATAGAGAAAAAGAGGCTTATCAATGAAACTATAATCCAATTACCATCAGGTGGAGTAATATTTTTTTATCTAAAATGATAAATACTAGAGATATTCGGTTGTGAACTCATTCAAAATGAAAATTTCCTAGAAATTTCATCCTTCTAATTAAATATAAATGAGTATTTTTACCTAACCCATGAGCTTAAATTACTTATATTTATCTTTGGATTAAAGAATTTGTGGAATTACCTCTTGGGGGATAAGTGAAACATATGTATAGATAAAAAATCATCAAGAATATATTTACACAATAGGTTCCTAATATGAAAAACGTAATTTTTTTTGAGATGATAATTAATTTTGACTGATCAATCTACCATCATCATAGGAAGGTAAAAATTTAATGATTCTCTAACTAAAATAGATATCCCAACACTATCCATGATAAAGATTGAATGAAATCCATTATTCTTGGACATATAATTGATGGAAATATGAATAATAAAAGGGTCATCATCTATTCTTTCCCAAATAAAAGGTCAATAAAAAATTATTTAAATAATCATAGAGGCCTAAAAATATTATGTTGTACTCAAAAAGAATTTAAGCAATATTATGGATTTAAACATTTCAAATGGTGTATTTATATGTTTTTGAACCTGTATTTGTGTCCCATAAAATCCAAAAAAAGAGGGATCTTTTGGGTGGTGTGAATAACCCATCCTTCCCTATTCATCTTGAAATCACTAATATGTATAGATATTTGAATAAAAAATCTAGTGGGAGAACTTTAACGGGGGATAATTCATAGTTTATATCTAGATGCTTGGTATGAACCCAAGTAAAGGGTGAATGAAAAAATTATAATTGTGTGATTCAACCATTTCCCTTAATAGTTTGGAAATATGAAAACATAACCAAGGATTTGGTCATTGGAATATTGAGTACACCTAAAGGAAGCAATACCATATAGATTGTAGTTGACCACCTTATAAATTCAAAACATCTAATTTCATTCATGGGAGATTTATCTCTTGACTAACACACCATGATATAAAGAAGGAAAGTATTAAAACTATGTGGAGTGACACTCTTAATTTATTTTTATCAGTATTTTATGTTTACCTAAATGTTTTAGAGAAACCCTTAGCATGTGTTTAATAGGTAACTCATCTTAATAAATTCATATCACCCTTATAGGGGTGAAATTTATAAATGGACTATTAAAAATCTAGAGGATATTTTGAGATCATTTAAAATATAATTACCTGTATGTTGTGATCAGCATCATCAGTTAAAAAACATATCATATTACATAATTTTTCATTCTAGTATTCAAAGAGAAAATATATTGGAAGTTGTGTCATACATTGACTTGATGGGATGATGTTGGATAAATGAATATTTTTTGAATTGATATCATATATGAAATTACTAGTTCAAACAATTCAACATCATATGAAATCCACACAATGTTATTAGAAAATCTATACAAACAATGAATTATGTGATATAGAGTTTGAGGATGGAGATAATGTTTTCCTTTATATATCTCCAAGGAATAATATGATGACTTACGAATGGAAATGTTAGTCCAAGATAAATCAACCCCTTTGAGATCCTCGATCTCATTAGTGATTTGAAAAAATGTCTTGGACTCCTATATAATATATCTAAAATACATTATTCATTCCATGTATACCTCTTAATGATGTACCCATCATCCCCCTCACCTGTAATGAATCTTGATGTGTTTCCTTTAGATAATGATCTTCAATAAGAAGAAAATATTATGAAAATCATAGATAATAGATATATAGTTCTACAAAATAACACAACACACTTGTTTAATGTGTTGCGATGGAACCAAATGATTGAGGAAGAAAAATAGAAACAATAATAAGAAATTGAAAAAAAAACTAACTTCATATATTATCATTATGAAATGAAAATTTCATGACTAAAATACCTAAACGGGGATGAATATAACAATCTTCTCTTTTGTAAATTAAAATAACTTATTGGAATAAATATATTATTATGTACTATAGTTATAGAAAACGCATGCACTAAATTGGAATATTACGATCTATCACATTTTAAAAGTCTTTTATGAAACATAGAAAATGACAATATAGTCATTTAATAGTTAATATTAAGGTTATAATATATTAATTATTATGATAATATATAGTTGAAAAATATGGAAGAAGTGATAGCCTCAACCTATATGATCATTCCATATGGACCCTATTTATCATAGTTTCTAAGGGAAATAAAATCGCAAGCATTTTCCCTTGACCAAGCCCTAGCTAAGAATCTAAAACTGAAGAACATATGGAATCATTTATGGGATATGTTCAAGAAATGTAAGGTATTCACCAAATCATGAATTCATGACCTCTCTAAGAACATCTCACCATAATGCACCTTACCCGTAAGTCATTTCCTAATGTAAATTTTATATATATATATACACAAAACATATGTAATTATAAATTTCAATTTTATATAATTTTATGATAATTTGTTTTTATTATTAATATATCTATTTAAATATTCCAATAATTTTTCTGATAATAGTTTTCAATTAGATATAACTAAATAAAAAATGTATTTCTGAGTAATATATATTTTTTATCATGGTAATTTTTGTTTGAATTCAATAATTTAGAAATAAATAATATATTAATAAAATATTTTTATTATATCATATTGACTAAATATTCATCATATGATACTTTTAGGAAGTAAAACATGTTTTTTTATAATTTTTTAGAAATCTCTAATTTTCTAAAAGACATGTATTTTTTAAAACATGATGATTTTTTATATACTAGTGTAAATTGTAATATTTATAGAATTATTTTGATAAAATAAATATTATTTTTGAAAACCTCACATTTAAATTATCCAACTATGTATTTTTCATAATTTTTTGAGACATTCAAATATTCAGGTAAAAAATAAAGGGTGTATTATTATGAGATATGTATTATGACATTATAAATCCAAAAAGGGTTGTGATAAATGAAATCATGGTTATCTATGAGAAAATATTTTATTTCCTTTTAAAATAATTTATTTTTGAGGTTAACAAATTAATTTTATAATTTCTTAATGAATCCTCCAAATCAATGTTATATTTTATGGTTTTAAAATTAATTCATTATAAACATGACTCTCTTCAACATCATCAAGAGTAATATTTTAATGAGATATATTTCATAAAAATATATAATAATGAAAATCACTATATATTGATAGAAAAAATGGAAAAAAACCATGATATAGTTTTTTCTCTTAATTACATTATAATATAGAGTCCAAAACAAATCTTAAGAAACTAATATAGAAACGTAAACTCTTTTCTAATTAATCCCACGCAATATTCCTTTTCTCCACACTAAAAAATTCTTGAATCTTGAAATTGACATACCTTAGATATCAATATCCTTACTAAGGTGATCCCAATCACTAAATTATCTCATACAATAGTTCTAGGAACATTATTTTAAGGTAAAGTATCATATCCTCTTTAATCAAGAACATTTATTATTTTATTCCTTTTGAATTCCATTTTTGATGTTGGGAAATGTTCTAACACATCCCTCATACTACCTTTGTTATTTCAAAGTGACGTGATACCTATTAACTATTATTAATACCTCATGTGAATCATTTAGTACCCCCAATATGCTGCCAATGTTATCCTATTATTTTCCATGCCAAACATATTTTTTGTGAAAACTTACCCCCATTTTCACTCAAAGGAATTCATCTAGATTTAGCTATAATTCAAGGAATGGGGATATCTATTTATAATACACACACTCCTTAATGATGGGTTTAATTGGGATTAAATATTTCCTTCTGTTGAATGACAGATTTGGCACACAAAATCATTGTTATGTTATGATGGGTGTGCCCAAATTGTGGTCTAATTTATTGGGTAGTGTTTTTGTCTCTTTAAGCATTAATTATGGGATTTTAGAGTAAAATTAACCAATTAGGGAAGTTTTCCACCATGTTATGATTTCTTTCCTTTTATCCTTGACTAATATTTTTTGTGTCATGTTTAATATTTTCACTACATTTCTATGTTTCCTTTAGAATATCAGGTTATATCATGCTTCATTGTTCAATATTATGATTATAACCCCTCTTTTGTTACCTTGATGTAAATTTTAGATAACATGGAACGAAATAACAGATTTTATTGTTGGTTAATTACTTTAATAGGATTTATTACTCACGTCATTATTATATATATCTCTTAGTTATCTTATGAATTTTAGAAGACCCATGCACAATAAATTTATGTTTTGGAGTATTTCTTATTATGTTTTTCTATTATATGTTATTATTTTATCATATACACCTATTATTCCAAAAAAACATGGATTCCTGATCATATGGGTTGTATTGTGAGTAATATTATGAAATAAATCATGAATTAATGTGTCTTAAAGACATAACCTGACTGATGAATGGTTAAGAGAAACCATGAGGTTTTATAGTGGCAACATCATGATTGAATTATAATGGCAGGAGGGAGAATAAAACAACTAAATTGTTTTTCAGAACCCTATGGGTACCTTGGGTAGAATATACAAGTGGGAATAAGGTGGAAATAATAGTTATTTCATTCTTCTCAAAAATTCAAACAAACAATGTGATGATTTTTGGAGGATGAAGCATATTCACATTTAGCACATTAATTCTATAAATGTATAGTATAAATATGCCTCATTATATTAATTATTTAAAAAATATATATTATCTCATTTTTGACCCCTAACAACCTCATTTTTACCTATCCTCTCTAGGTCTCAAACTCATTTCCACTCATATGCTTTCTTATCATCTCCCTTTCATAGATACGATGGTTATGACATAATTAAGTAAATAATATCGTTGAAATCAATGTTAAGTCTCTATTATTTCTCACTTGATATCTCTCTCTTGATCTCCTCTTACCATGTATATATAATGTTATCCCTAATATTTTATTAATATATCTATGTTCAATTATGTGTTTTTATGATTTCATGATTGAATATATTAGTGGAAATAGATTTTAAACCTAGATCTAGTGGTTTCATTATGTTATTCATTTATTTCATCACCTATTTATAGGTTTGTGGGTTTTCCATCATTACACTTTTTTTGTAACTTAATGTTAGGTAAATTTGATTAAGGGCCTCTGTTCTCCTTTTAAATGATTTTCCAATATGAAAATTTCGTAGGATTATATCTCACTAGTTGGTTCTTGATATATGGTTTGTAACAATCACCCCAAATGGGTTTTGGAAGTTTATTACATGAGTTTCTCAAAAATATTTTTCATTACATGTCTTCATTTCATATATGGATTGTGCAATTTCATATTCGTGTGGGAAAAATCATGGGAAAAAGTTCAACTATAAATAAAAAAAGAAAAACATGGGATGGATCATGGTTATATGTACCACCATAATATAGGTAACTGTCAGATATAATGTGGTAAGAAGTATCACAATTAAATTGGGTCAAATATTATATTATTCCTATCTATATTATAATCCTTTTAGATAAACCATTTCAAATCTTACTGCTATGTGGGGATATTGTCTTAGGGTTTTCCAACTGGGTATGATTACTCACCCCTTTTATATAAATTTTTCTGGGTATAGATACAATGTTTGACATGATATATGTCAATAGATCTATATAATTATTCAATTGGATCATGATGGATTCTATAAAATTAGGATATAAAACCTAGAGCATGGTGGTTTCTTTTTTTTTTGATTATTTGGGTAGTGATGAATTTGGATATTTTTTACATTTTGGTTTCATCATCTTGTATAAATGTTCTAGTACTTATGTCTACTCTAATACATTGATAGTATTTTTATGTTGGAATTTTTTGGGTTTGTTTTATTTTTCATGAATCATGTAATCTAGTATGGTTGTTTTTATTTTTTATTTAATGGTTTTTATTTTCTAAATGAAAAAATATCTCCCAATGTTTTAATAAGTCCTAGGAATTTATTCCCAGTCACTTGTTTCTTTGGGATATCACCTAAGGTTAGTAGCATTATAGACATTTTCAAGGTAATGGTTATTACCATGATGTTACAAAATTCATCCAAAAATTTACATAAATAACAAATTTCTAAGAGTTGAGCTAACATAATCTATATTTTATTATTCCCTTTATTGGTATTTTAAAATCCCTTGACATTGTTGATTGAAATTGTCTTCAATTTCGAAGATGATATGTGTAATTGGTAAATTATCCCCTTATTTATTTTCATTTTTTCATTCACATGATATAATTATAGTAATTTTGATTTATATTTAACTACCCCCTTCTTCATACATACCCACCAGTAGTTCTCTTGGATATATCATTACATCTATGTTCTCTCTAGGTGAATAAACAATGTTGAGATATGTGAATCATTCAAAAAATTCCTTCTTTATCATAGAAATTAATGGTAATCATATTCAGGACTGAAATTATACCATTAATTCATCATTAATTATAAATTATATTAATTTAAATATTCTTATATCTTCCACCATCATCTAAGTTTCTAAATCACACCATTGAATATCCATTATCGTCTGTGAAGGGGTGGTTGAGAAATCATTTGATCTAGGTAGGATGATTTACCCTCCATTATGAAATCCATATCCACCCTTTCCATAAATTAAAATATTGGGTCCTACAAAATTCCCATTGTTGATAAGGCTACTAGATCCTTTGTACATAGAGCCTCAGCCACATTATTCCCCATTAGAGAATGATAATGGATTGATTAGACATTGTCCTTGATTAGATCTAACCATATTCATTGGTATATATTAATATCATTTTAATTGACAAAAATTTTAGGCTCTTATATTCCATATATATTTATCCCTTTTCCTTATATATTTAATACCACCAAATCATCAATTTCGAAATCACTACTTACAAATATATAATTTTATTTGATTGTTTAATTCTTGTAATTTCAACTACCATGAGGCATAACCTATCACTATATAATTTATAATCATTAAAAATCCCAATCCCTTAATTTTATAATCATTATATGTCATGAAATCTCCCCAATTACGTATATTGAGGGAGCTAGTATATTGATTAGGATTATGTACAATTCCTTGGAACTATATTTTCATTCATTATAATAAAAAAACATCACTTTATCCACGGTTAGCCTGGTCAGTGATTTTGAAAATCAAGAGAAGTTCTTTATAACTCATAGTTAATTCCAATCTACTTAATGAAAACTATGTATTTCGAATAAATATTTTATTCATTCCCACTCCTAACTATAAATTATAATTTTTAAGTCAAAAATACATTTATGGAAATGTGAGCAACCTCATAGGAGCATGAAAAAGAATCATTTTACAAATAATAATATCATAAAATCATAAAATATAAGACAAAGATCACTAAAACTAGTTTCTCTATATAATCCCCATTGTAATGAATTTACCTTAATTTTGGGTCTTCCATGATGATTTCTTAATTGAGAGGGGAATGTGGTTGCAGTTTATATGGCTTCTCTTGATACTCCTCTCTCAAAGACACTAATATTCCATAATTTTCACATTCTAAAGTTGATGGGGGTTAATATCATTAGAGGGTATTCCCTCAGTCTTCATTACTTTAGACCCCCACAGATGTGTCTCTCCCCCACTTTTGGAAGCTTTGCGGGTCTTATTGGGTTTGCACATTGTTTTATTAAGTTTCTAAAATAAAAATATATTTTATGATGATGATGATGATGATTTCTTAGAAATGGTGGGACTACTTTACAAAAGTCTAAATATATTCCTCCATATTGATCTTTTTTTTGTTGTACCCAATTTCAAAGATATGGTCTTGTTCATTGATCTATAACTTTGATGATCGTTAGCTTCCACCTAGATAAATATTTAATAGATGAAATTACACTACTCATTTGTATTATTTATATGGAAGTATCCTATGGAGATTTCTTAATTTTATTAGATTATGAGCTCTAGGAATTTTTCATTCTCTTCTTAAACTAGTTTAGATTTCATATTTGTGTCCTTGATAGCATTTTATTCCTGAGACAGTACATTATTCGAAACAACCATATTCACTTCACCCATAAAAACCAGACCCTTTCCAAGTGGATAACCACCTTGAGATTACTGTGATTCTCATGATCATTCCAGAAAAAAATTTCTTTTTTCGTATTCCTGGTTTTCCTCACCTTTTTCATCTTACCTTGTCTCCACTGGCTTGGGGTGGAATGAATAGTCCTTAAACTCTTTGTATTTTCCCTTATGTACCAAATGAATCCCTGAGTCTTATTATCCTTTATGTCTCTTCTTACTCAGATGAATTCAAAGATCTAATTTTTCCATACACTCAAAATTATCCACTAAAATTTTATTGGACGTTTTATCACCATTCATGTGATGATCCAACTCATCATCAGAATATAGTAATGAATATTTTCATTAGACATTAACATAATACATGGAGTTTTTAATCCTAATTTTACACTTAGGTATAAACTTCTTCCATCCTTCCTATTGATAAACATTTATAACCGATTAAAATAAGATTTGGAAGCAGTTATGTAGTTTTCCTGAGCCATGGGATCCCCACTGATCATAGTGATCTGTCATTAGATCTGAAACAGTAATCTCATATAACACAACATGCCCCTCTTTTGGAGTAGGATGTGTGTACGTATGAGTTTTTTGTTTCATACCACACCCCCATAGAACATAAAAAGAGAATAATAATGATCCTTAGTAGAAGAGTTGAACTGAGTCTACCCCTCCACCTGTGTAGACTGAATAGTCCAATCCAAATCACGCCTCATACATGGGGGATTCTTGATCCATTTTAAGAGAGAAGTAATATAACTATTATCCATCTAAAGAGATACACTAGCACATAAAGTATCAAAAAATCTTAAAAAACCCATCTATTAGGGAACCAATTTAATTTTCAGCCAAAATTTAAGAATTTTCCAAAGATAAATAGCTATCCAAATCACGCCTCAAATTATAAGAATTCTCATTCCATTTAAAATGAAAAAAGTCATTTTTTACTTCCTCAGAATTAATTATTTTCAAAAATATTAGGGGTAATAACATTTAAGATGACCCGAAAAACAGAAAAACATAAAAATATTGTACCTATTCTCAAATCCCATGGGTTGAAGTCCACATAGATCTTCAATTTTACACTCCCTAATTTCTTTTATCATCAAAGGATCCATATATATCTCTTTATTGGTGATTAAATTTTCCATCAATTATACATCCTCTATACAAAACGTAAATGTATTATTCTTTTTATATATATTCTCCTTGAATAGTATCTTTAGAGAAGTATACAAATTCAACTCCTTCCCCTTGTTAAATTTATAGTATAATAGAATATCATAAATAAATATTACCACAAATTTATAAAGGTAATATCTAAAGTGTATATTCATAAATCCCATGATGATTAATATAGAATTAGTGAGTTCATTTGGATTCACCAAGAAATCATTGTTTTTTACATTATTTGAAAGTAAATCTTGGGGATATCTTCCTTCATTACTTTTAATTGAATATTTCCTAGATTGAGGTCCACCATAGATATGTATAAGGACTTGCATTTCTAATTGAACGACTCATAAATCCATGTTAAGGAATATGTGTTTCTTAAAATATTTTATTTAGTTCTTGATAATTAATATATAGTCAGATTGAACCATAATTCTCCATAATGAAGATGATTTATGCACTCTATGGTGAAGCGATCATGCCTATAAAACCTTTATCCAAATTATATTGCAATTAACTCTTGAGAAAATCAAATTTCCCAATATTAACTCTATATTAATTTTTGGATATTGGAAGATATCTATGTATATTTTCAATTTAGAATTCAACCTATTTATAAAGATGAAGAATATGTAACTCTTCTGGGAATACCTCTATATACTCTATTATGATAGAAATATCTTCAAGCTTAGTTATCTTCTCTCTATCTATAATTTGATATAGATATGATTAATCCTTATAAAATGATAATAAATAATGGGCACATTATTCTAAAGGATATTCATCTTCCAATATACACATGTATAGAATATGATGATGATTTGGGGAATGGAGAGTGATTTCCCTCTCTCATCAGATGATGATGGCTATGTATAATTTCAACCATTCAATTATTAGTGTAGAATGAAATTACCATAATTAAAGTATGAAAATATTGATTAGAAGCTCTAGTCTAAGATAATTTATTGGGGATCTACCAACCTATTATTTATAAAATATTTCTCATTTAATAATTATTTCTCCTTGATAGCTTACATTACATGAAGCATTGAATTTAAAAGAACTATGATAAACTTTGAAAAAAATATTATTATTTCCTATAACAATTACATAAACATTAAATTACAATTAATTAATATTATTTACTTATTTATTATATATATATATCTAATTTGTTTACTAAATACAAATATACTGATAAATTTTTAATAAATAATCACCAAATTTTTAGCAATCTTATATTGGGCTCTACAAATACATCTTCTTCTAAAATAATATATTTTTTAGAAGAAATTAGAATTATTTATTATATATTTTATAAATACTAGTTATTAAAATAATTATAAATTTTTTTAATTTCAAATATTACATTTATAATAGGAATCATTTTTTTGGGTTTTACTAAAAAGATCAATTTTTAGTGAATTTTGTGAAAAACCGAATTTTATTGAAAACTGTGTTTTGGTTTTAATCATTTACAATGTAACAATATTTCTCTAAAAAGGAAAAATTAGTTCTATAATTTTATAATTAATCAAATTAAGTCCATTATCATCCATTTATTTTTGAAGTTTATATAGAAAAATGTTTTTATATAAATAGCCATTTTTTTAAAATATAATATTCCTTATGTTTTACGTATTTATAATAAAATAAATTTATATCACTTATAGGAATTGAATTTGAAGAAATGGAAGTTATTTTTAATTAATAATGTCAAATATATTCTATGATTACTTTTCCATCATTTTTTTGATGATGTTAAATTTTTTTTCAATAGTAAAAAATCAGTTTTTTTGAAATATGTTTTCCTTTATTATATTGACAATACATAAAAATAATTATTTCAAAATTATGAAACATAAATAATTACATATGTGTGATAAAATTATGATAATCTCATAAATTATTAATTGCAAAGATAAAATTTATTCTATGATAAATATGAAAATCATTTTCATTATCGACACAAAGTTTAACATCACCGGGAAAAACATATTATGAACCCAAAAGATAATATTTGAGATATAATAACACAATCCAATATTTTTGTTAAATATTAAGTATTATAAAATATTTTGATACTTGTATTTGAATTATATATTTATATAAATCTATCTTATCAAAATTCTTGTGCATTGATTTTATTATGCAATAAAAGTCATAAAAATGTATTAAATAATTTTTCATGACCTAGATATATTTTATTATGATTATATAACAAATAAATATATTTTCTAGTGTAATTAACATTTTTTAATGATAATTAATTATCTATAATATTTATTTATTAATTAAATACCTTAAATTCCTTCCAAACGTCAACACATCATTTATTTAACTAACATAAAAAAATAAATTATTTTAAAAATACTAAAACTAATTCAATTTTAAATAAATAACATTAATATGAGATATGTATATATATGTCATGTTAGGTAATTTTTAAATGAATATATTCTTAATTCCCATTTCTATGTATGTATTTAATGTTAAATTAATGGAATAAGTCAAAATTTACAACAATGATAATGTATTGAAATATATTTTTAATTCATTAAAAATCATAAAAATATTGTAAAAATCAGAAATATATATAATATGGTCAAAATGTCAAAAATTTTCCATTTATGTCAAAACATTCACCATATAATTTAAAAATTACAACCATTAGTAATGGAAAAAGTTATTGCAGTAATGATATTAGAAATTTCTTAACCAAGGGTCAATCAAAACAATTAGGGTTTAAAATAAAATAAAAACATGGATAAATTATATTTTTTTGATTTTATTACAAACCTATCAAAAATTAACTTTGAATATGTTTCTATTTTTATGAATTTGTCTCTAGAATACATTTATTATATTTTTATTTATTTTATAAAATTCTAAAAATTACATGTTAGCTCAATTATATAAGGGTACCCCCTCATTATTTACACAACCTTGACCTTTTTAGTTCATAAAAATATACCAATTTCTCTTCCCAACATTCATATTCATATTCTAGAGCCTATGGTATTCCCAAAAGACAAACCCTAGATGCCTTTATAAAAGATGTAGGGGACTCATTTTGAAGAAGTGGTAATTTCCATAACCGATGAAATTATTTTATAATATTATTTAAATACTCTAAATCTATGATATTTATCATAGAATAATACTATATATATTTTAAATATTCTAAAATATTATTATGATTTTGAAAACACAATTTACAGCCTTTTTTCATCAAATGGGAAGTGAATTTATTGCACATGCATACATACGGCTTATTATCTCTACGTAATTGTATAATTCACTCCTTATCTCTATATTTTCTGGATAGGATTTATGATGGGTTAAATTATTATTTATAATCAAATAATTATAATTCTAGAATTATTTTATAATATCATCCTTCTTACCTTTCAAACTGTTATGAAATGATAATACCATTAATTCCTAAATGTGGACTACCACTTCCATGAAGTGAGGTGATTTATTTATCATTTATATTATAATTGGATGGAAATTATTACATATTTAATGAATTGGTGTGATATATATGATATAATATTTATCCTATAAATTTTAATTACAATTTATCTTCATGTTTTCCATTCTTCGGAAAGTGAAAATAATGTTTATGTGTACGCATGACCAATCGTCTCTATTAATAGTTTCATTCATTTTTCAATATTTATTTTTTTGAATGATTATGAAAAAGTATATAATTAATATATATTATTTTATAATATTATAAACATTATTCATATGATTCAACCATGGTCAAATTATAACATAAAAACCACTAAAATATAACATACATGGAAAATGAAACAAATATCACCCAGAATAGTTATTTTATTAAAGTGATAATAAAACGGGTCATAAAATGAAAAAATTAAAAAATATATGGTATTATATATACATATATGGTCATTTAATATATTTATAAGACACATATATTTTTTATACATTTGGTTCCGAATCATATGAAGGATGTACAAATTAATGTATGATATTTTCATGTCACTTTTATTTTTCTGGGGAACATGCCATATTCACCAATTGTTTCTTTTATGTGTTGTATATAATTCCACTGAATTTATTTTATGATATATATTTGGAATTTAATTTTAATTTAAATATGCATATAATTTTCTTTCTTCCATGGTGATTATAATTCATAAGTTACCATATTTGTAATGGATTTACATTTTAATGCTATTTTAATCTGGGTTTAATATACTTGAATTTTTTATGAATAAATTATTTAACCCTTATCAAATATATCCATTTAATTAAATTATTCTCTAGTATTTTTTTAAATTATATTATTTTATTTTTTTCCCAAATATTTCTATTTAATATATCAAAAGAGTTTTTTATTGAAAATCGACTTCATTTATCTCTTCTGTTTAAAATATTTTTTCGTGAATATCTATATTTTCTAAAAATGATTCCATGAATGATTTAATTATTAAAAAATTATATATTGAATACATTTTAACCATTTTTTACTTTTTTACCAATTATTTTACAACGATTATTATATTGGTTTTCTAAACGAGTAACATTCTGAAAATTTACAATGAAGTGCCTTTTAACATATATAACATGAGCATGATTTTCCTTAATCATAAAGCCTAAATTATATAAATAATAAATTTAATTATTACAAGGATATTTTTTTAGAAATTATTTTCTTATTACATTTGTGGTTAGAATATGAAAATTAATTTTCAAATTTGAAAAGTTTTTTTCCACAAAAGGGTTTAACTATCATTTAATGGTATTTCTAGTCCTCAATGACAAAATCCTTTCATTGTACTTATTATTTAATAGGATTCTCATCCATAGATGAATTCCTAATTATTTTTCTCAATATATTCTAGTTATGATGATTTTTATTTAAACTTGTTCCCAATGGTTATGTTATGATGAAATGTATATGAGGCCCTTTTTTGTGGGATTGGATATGATGAATGAAAATTTATATTATGTCACACATTTATATAGATTTTATTACATGATAGGTGGGGAATATATATATATATATTTAATTAATTTGGCAGTGTATTATAATTCCTGAGATACTTATTGGAAACTGTTTTACATCATTGATCTAATTTAGTAAATAAGTGGATGTGATTGATCCATTATCAGAATCAAGTAAATGTGATTATTCCAGAATAAAAATAAATGAGTTCGTTCTTTATATAATATATTTGGTTGTTAATATATTCATATTAAATGTTTTAAACACTTATAATAGTTCCATAAAATTTTGGGAAAATAGATTATTGTTCATGATTAAGTTATGATGAGTTGACATGCTTATTATTCATGTATTTTTAAATTATATTTATTTATGCCATTACTCTTGTTTATAACCTCTATAAAATTAAGAATGGACACTTAATGTTTTGTTTAGCATCTCACAACCCTATCATTTATTTATTCTTTCATATGATTATCACTTGATATCTTCCATGTTTACCATTACAGAGCCCCTGAGCTCCCCCTTTTATTAGTTTTCCTTTCCTTAGTTAATTTAGAATTTTTCTACTATGGTATTGAAATAAAGATAAGTATAAGGGCATATCAATATAAGAGATTTCCAACATAATTAATAACATAAAAATATTTTATAACTAGCCTTTATTTATTCTAAACCATTACAGTTCTCAAGTGGAGTATATTATTATATATTAAATATTCATCTAAATAGCTTTAATAATTATATATCAAAATTATGGGTTTATACAGTTGGAATAAAGCATTGTTAATCATTTCATGGATATTAAGGTTAGAAACTAGTTATGAAATAATGCAGGAGATGTCTATGTATAGGAAAAAAGTTAATGTTCTAATAATGATCATTAATGATCATGGCTTAATGTAATATTCCATAGAATAATATTTCATGATTTATAAATTCAATGATTGGTTTTACAGAATTTTTTTTACGGTAAGAATATTTTATAAAATACTATGATTTATGGATTTATTTAATGTCTATAACCATGAGAATTCGATTAACCGTATATCTTATAGAAAAAAGAATAATTATCCTCCTAAGAAACCAAATGAAACGGAAGCTAGAATAAAAAACCCTATGATTGTTTCTAATCTTCTATCTAAGTATTCGATTGATAATATAAACATTGGTTATTTTCATAATCAACCATATAAGAGAAATTTGGAGTTTCATGAAAACCATGGATGAAATAAGATTCAGCTAAAGATATTCATATAATGTGGCAAGAAGTACTCATATTAATGTCTTATAGGAAGAATAATATTTTTTCATCATGGAAAATAAGAACAAAAGGAAAATAATTTATGAGGAAAAATAAAAATGTAGGTTAGCTCAATGGATTAAAATAATGGCCTCCCTAAGGTATCTTCAAGTGTTAAATTTCTTAAATGTTGATGGTATGAAAATTATGAAAATTGACTTCTGAGGGGGGGTACAAGATTATAGAATCGAAACATATGTATAATTAATGTTTTTCCAATAACAATTAAGTAGATACAAGCAACATATGTAGGGTATGGGTTGACTTAATATTATTAAATATGTTAAAATTAAGAGTCATGATTTAATTAAATTTGATGAATCTTAAGACAATGATTCATAATTAATATTGTATAAGATAATTATTGGGGAATAAGATGTTGAATACATGTTAATGGTTTAGGAATGAACTTGGATTATTGATGTGTTTGTGGATTTTTATTAAATAATTGTGTTTTATGGTTGTTATACTAGTTATATTATTGTCAAAACATCATGAAACTTTTCATGATTCTTCTGAAGCAGTTTTTCTTTATGGATTTAAAAACATATTTGTAATCTTACTAATGAAAAAGGAAAGATATTTAGTGTTAAGGTGATATTTTTTTTAAAAAATTATTAAGTTAAAGATAAACCTTAATATATATTTGATTTTTCTTTAACAATGTTGTTTTGGATAAATAGGTTTTTAGAACTGATGGTATTAGTAACTGAGAAATTTGATTGTGATCTGATAAAAAGTTATTTAGGTCATATTCGATGAATTTTATTATATTTTTAGATTTTTGTAAAATATTAAATTGTTTGAACTTATTTAAGGATACATATTATGTTAATTTTGGAATAATCTATGTTTTTATGTGAGGTTAATATATATTTAATGGATTCAATCATGGGTTTGTAAGTCTAATATTGATTATAAAATAAAAGGATTCAACACCCACCTTTTAATGATATATGTAATGGGATTTTGACACTCTATTAACATTTAAATACAATTTTGTGTTGTTATATGATTTTATGATAAGTTAAATTTAGACAACTGTATGTTAGGATATAGATAATATTAATGGTTGTAATGTGATTCAATGAAACTATATGTTTTTAGATATATTTACTAGAAAGATAAGGATTAAAAATGTTGATAGAATATTTATTTGATTATTTATATTTTTGTAATGTTAACAACATATAAATAATTTATATTAATTTATCATAGTGATTAATGTTATTTAGGATAGGATTCATTTGGTTGAGGCCTTTTTACCCTTTAGTTTAATCATTGGATTTAACAATAAAAATTAACTTGGATGAATGAAATTAAATTTTAAAAGATGTAATATAAAAGGTATGAGATCGCATTTAAGGTTAAAAAAATCATTACTATATAGGTTATTAATTATATTTACGATATAGAGTTATTTATTGAAATGAACCAAGTGGAACCATGATTGTTGTTCTACAATGTTTTTTGAGTAAAATGTATTTTTTAATGGATTATTAATTTATGGAATTATAATAACTTGTTCTATAAATTCTTATTTGGACAAAAACCAAACACAGGATAGATATATTGATATTATTTTCTTATCCACTATAAGATTATTTTAGTTCTACAAGCATAAAAAATTCATCTTGAGTCCTCATAATTTAGTAAAACAGATTATATTTTGGTGGAAAATTATTAATGGATGAAATTATAAAAGGCATGTAAATATGTTACCAAATATTCTATGTATATATTATAATGAAATTTGGAAAATCTATGAAATGTATCTCAACAAAAAAAGTTTATCCTATATATTTCTATTACGAATAATTGATGGTATTTTAACCCCTCAATTATTCTTAGTTCTATAGTTGTTATCATTCTCTTGAAAATGTTCTCTATCACTATCTATTAGTCAATGAAAAGTAGTATTAAATTATAGGTCCATATTTCATAATCCCAATAATTTTATCCTATATGAAAACCATGTTTTTTGGTGACCTTCAAACTTCTCATTCCCTCTTTTAGGGGTAAATTGTTCTAACCGTTCTTATGGTGTGGGTTTTTAGGAAATAACTTTTAAAATAGAAAAACATTGATTACTGAGCACATGTTCAAATTGGAATGATTAATGTTATTTATTGGTGGAGAATTTAAAAATGTTATATTATAAAATATATTTCCCTTTAGATAATTTTATTTCTTTGATACATTGCATTACAAGAATCTCCATGTTTAAATGAAACATGATGAATAATTAAAATAGTATTATTTAATGTGACAGTTATAACCGAGATAAGAAATATGTGGGAATGAAAATTATTAACTTTATTATAAAATATGTATAACTTCCCAACTAAATAATATTATATTGATATATTATTCGTAAATAATCACTGAATTTTAATTAAATTACTTTTACGATCGATAAATACGTCTTCTATGAAATCTATTTTATTTATCTTGATGAGAAAATATTTTAGTTAAATATTATAATGTCCATTAATTATATCTAAAAAAATTAATATCATTTTTTAAATAATAAAATCATCTTTATCATAAAGATATTTTTGGGTATTTTCCTAAAATGGTTTATTTTTCAAGGAATAATGAAAATTTTATAATTGTATTAAAAATATTATTATTTATTAAATCATTTATAAATTGTCAATTTTTTTAAAAAATTGATTAAATCTAAAATTATATATATTATATTATAAATTATATTCATGATAATAAATTTTATGGTTTAACTTTGGAACAAATGTTTTTTACTCAAATATGCATATTTTAAAATATAATTTGCATTGCTTATTTAGATTTATATTAATATTAATTTCTATCAATAATAGGTGTTAAAAATAATTAAATATGATTTAATTTTTTACTAGATAAATAATATTTATACTAGGATTACATATTATAAATTTTATGAAGAAATTATATTTTTAGAGTATAGTAAAAAATTAAAATCATTATAAAATAGAGTATCTTATATGATATCTCGAAGGCATAATTAAATAAAAAAACAAATTATGAATAATTTGGAATGAATGTAGTATAATAAAATAGTAAAGATATAATATACCATTTTAGGGTCCTGAAAAATCCACAAAGGAGAACGACAATCCCCTTGAATCCAAGGGAGATTCTACCCAATTTACCCCCAAAAGAATTGGGAATGGTGGGGAAATACTCAATGGATGGCACAAGTTGAACCAGTCCATAGACCGGTCCCATGAAAAATGCTACATGGACGGTTCTGCGAAGCACCCCCTCCGCGGACCCCTATCATTCGCTGAATGGAGGCAAAGATCCTCTGCGGGCGCGAGGTAGGATAGGTGCCGACCCGGTCCACCATCCCGAACCGCCCCAGCCGCAGACCACATCGACCGGCCCTAGGCCGCATCCAATGTCGTTCACAGAATGGATGTGGAACCCTACGTGGCCCCAAAGCACTCCCTGAGCTCGTTTGGTTCATGGGGGAGATGCGTTCAATTACCCTATGAGTTGTGGATTGACCAAGTCATCCTTGAATCTGGGATTCGGTCAAGGGCCTCCACAAAAGGTGCCGCATGAACATAGATACATCTTTTTCCCCACTCTATAAAAGGAGATTGAGGGGGGGGGAGAAAAATAGGATTTGGAGAGATCGACTAGATTTGGGTGGAAGGATTTCTAATGGAGGAGATTAGGATTTCTCAAACCGCGAAGTTCCAGTCCACGAACCAGGACAGGTATGAAGCTAGAAGAGAATTAGTATTGAACCGGAAACACATAATAACATGGTGAACCGAGAACTTAATATAAGAAAGACAAGAAGACTGTGAATCGTGGCCCCTCCGCGAATGCACTCCCCACGGACCAGGGATTTTATGCCCCTTTTTCGATCTGTTTCACTACATAGCACCCCCCCCCTACATGGAGGAAGCCCCAACCGACAAACCCCCGACTGGCACCGCCCTCGGCCTCCACTGATTGCATGGATCCCTCCGTATACCTCCCTAGTACGCAGGCCAAACCCGAAGCCACGAACCAACCTGGTTCGCGGGATTCCCACCAAGCCATGAACCACCTTGGTTCACGGGATGCCCATCAGTTTGTGGACAACCCTGGTTCTTGGACGACCTCTCCAATCGTGTAGCACCTCACTACACAAAGGGCTCCACTGCTCATACACGTGTGTGGCCCGCAAGATCCTTCTTAGTTCCCATTCCCCGAGCCGGATAACATCCTCCCAATCTGGCCAGATCCTCTGCAGTTCCCTCATTGTCCCATTCATCGGCCCCGAGCCAAGGCCTCCACCAGATCCACCGAACCCGTGTGTTATAACCTTTGGTCACATCAGCGTGCTATTTTGAGTTCACATACCCATGGTAAGCTGGGTCGAAGGGGTTTCCTTGGCTGTTGAGCAGATTTATGAAGCATTCCTAGGTTCACATTCCCATGGTAATGCAGACTCCGAGCCCAGGAGCCCCATTTCTACCTCTCCACTTGTTGGGGCTAGGGAACTAATCCCATCCCCGTGGGGTGGAGGGTTACCCATCCGAAGGAAGCCCCCATGCACCTCCATACATCCCCACGACCATGTCCAAGGAAGGGCGTAGTGGGAAAGGGTGCTGCTCTATCCTTCTTAGGGGCCAAGTCCCTCTCCCGCTACACTTTGACACTCTGGGAATCCACCTCGGAGTAAGCCCCATACTCATGGGCCGCCTCTATGCGTAAGCCCCACTCCACTTCCCACAGACGCACCTTTCACGACATGATCGTCTGTTCTCTGATGGCTCTTGTTTCTCACAACGAGCATGACTCATGTGGGCTTAGAGTAAAATCATCGACCATGAAATCCTCTTATGGGCCTCCTTATAGTGTAAGCCCTGGGATACCTCAAAGCGTAAGCCCCAAGCTAATGTGAACTACGAGGACATTGATTCCCTACCATAGGGATATGTAGGAAGCCTCCATAAGGTTCAAGCCTGATCACCATCGGACCTCTGGGTCCACATCCACGTCGGCTCTCTGACACTCCTACTCGAACTATGTGGACTTTGATCCCTATCTCCTAGGCAGGGTACATAGGAAGCCTCTAAAAGTTTCAATCCCAACAACCGTTTGATCCGACTATCTTCACATCGGTTCACCGCACCACTCCATGTGTCGCCTCAATGAGTCCAGACGCCTCAGGGTCATTAATCCAACGAGGGATGGTAAAACTCGAGCATAAATGATTATGAACCCTTATGTCCAGCTGACCATTTCTCACTAGTAGAAATCCATGGATACTATGATTGGGTATAAACAAAAGATTCATAAATATATGAACACATCTTAAATATATAAGAGAGTCTCGGACCAGGAAATGACTTCCCCCCAAAAAGTTTTTGATGAGCCTGACTTCCCATCCTCTCGACCAATGTGAGTTCTTAAGAATCGTTGTCCATACAACCCAGCGAGCGCCTGCCTTTGGAAAAAAGGACCGTGTATCATTGGATACAGCACCGTTGGGCGTTTCGAAACCGACCTGAAACCAAAAATGGTAAACCCAACGTGAATATTTAACCAAGCATAACAGATTTATCCTAATCCCACCCTAGACCCCCTTTATACTCACAAGGAGGTCCAAGGAAGGTCATAAATTATGTATGGGATCATGAGATGCTGCTTTGACAGGTTTGTTGTTTGTACTTTTTAAAATGTTTTATAGGTACCAAACAGAACTCCTTCTGATCCATTGGAATCTCGAAGGAAGTCACAGGTGCATGGTTCCAACTACGCAATGACCAGACATCCTCACCAATGGAGGACCCCATCACCTACCCAGCATCTCCAACGCTGGGTCTCGGATGCACTGATCTGAGAGTACCATGTGAATGTTAATCTCCCGAGGGTTGAGGCAGCCATGAACGCCCTCCAATCTGCCAGGACTCGCCGGTCGCCTGCCCAACAATGGTTGTAGAATCAGATCTAGATGGCTCATGTTGTGTCTCAAACCAATCTAGGAGTCTATCCCCAGAACGAGACAATGCGTACCTCCCTAATCTTAGGGAGTATGATGAGGTAGACGTTGAGGACTTCATCCCCGCCGAACGGGGGTTCTTCTCTAAGGCCCCCACTAGAAGATGTCATTTCAGCCATGTCATGACTCAACATACTCACACTCATGTGGATGTAGCCCCGAGGATCCAGGCCCATGCCCCCTGAGCTCTAGCCCCTCGGACCACCCGAAATGGGTGGAAAACTTACAACCGGGGACCGGTGATCACCCTTGTCCCTGAAGAGGAGCTCCGCTACCCAGTCATGGAGGCGCATTATAAATAAGCACATACAATTTTTCGTTCCTCAAAAGCCCACCATCCAGAAATGGAGGTCCCCCTATCCAAACATGGCGGCCTCATATGAGCAGGCGCGCATCCCCGCCGAGCTCCATCAAGCCCGTCGCTCACACAGGATGGCACATACCAGGCAGCCACCTCACCCTGCCTAGGGTCGTGAAGCCCACCAACCAGATGTGGTGGCGACCCAACACCTACAAGACCAGCTCCTATAATATGCTTCTGATGCCTACCATCTCGATGTGGTGGTGATCAACAAATCCCACCATCCAGATGCGGCGGCAACTCATATGCGGGCACATCTCCCTGCCAACAAAGGTCACCAACTTGATATAGTGGGAAACCAATATATGCAGGGCCAGATCCTTGCATATGAATGAAAAGTCTTCCATCCCAATGTGGTGGCAAACAGAGAGATAAACCATCATACCCCGGCCCAGGGGCAGATTCGTTCACCTGCCCTGACACAAGAGAATTGTCAATACCCACTGACCACCGGAGGAACGGAGCAGGATATTCCTACTCTAATATCGGAATGGGCCTTCATACCCATTCTAGCCAAATCTATCCCTCTTCATATCCTGGCAATGATGGAGGAGTAGGTATCGATCCCAGATCATGTCTTGCAGACTATCCAGAATGTAATTGCATCTGTGGAAACAACAAGGACTCGAGCCCATGAGCATATCTCCCCAATTTAGGCGACTCATCTAAGAGATGAGATAGCCTCCTTGGAGCCGATCTGCATCCAAGCTTCCACCCATGAGGGTTTCTGGCTATATTCTGTGATGCAAGGGCAACCAGATCGCGAAAGTTCACTCGTTCCGACTGGGGGACACCTGTCCATCACGGTGGATGCTGAAGAGTAGGCATATATCCGTGATAAAAGTAAAGATGTTAATTGGTGTATACTAGAAGCATCACAGAACCCAATTAGATAGGGAACCAAAGGTGAAGGCCATATTCAACAGCAGATGGACCCCGGTTCTCACAAGAAAGCTCCCCGAACGTGTCGAAGGTAGCCAGAAAATAATGAGTGGGTTCAGGACTCCGCTCTGCTGGAAGCTGGGGTTCCAAATACCACTAAGCGCATATCAAAGCCTCTTAACCCTTCCCACCAATTACCATATTATGGGAGCAGAAATAGCCATTGGGACGGTCCTCCATGCAATGTTGCTACCAGCAGCTCTGAAGGTCCTCCCCAGAGCACCCACGGGGGCCTCCCCCGAGTGCATATAATGATCGATCACGAGAGCTCATCTTTTGATGAGAGTCACAGAAACCCTCCACCTGACCAAAAGATCTAGTAGCAAGAAGGTACTCCTCTTGCGGCGGTCCACCCTGAAGGTCATTCCCAGGGTATATGCTACATGTACACTCCATGCAGTGGAACAACAGATTATGATATTAGTCCTCACTATCATAGTGGAAACTACGGAGGCCCTCCCCGCAGTGACATCTCATCATGACAAGAAATCCCTCCCCTTGTCACAGCCTACCGTGAAGGACCTCCCTCGGGGTTATGTTTCAACAACACTCCGCACAACCAGGCATTAGATCACGGTGGTATTCCTCGATACCCTGATATAGGAGGACCTCCCCATAGAGACGTCGAGCAACGACAAGGGCCTCACCTCATTGCGGTACATTCTGAATTCCCTCCTCAGAGTGCACCGCACAGATATTCTCCTTACGGTAGCTGTAATGGTAGTCCTCGCCATTGCAGCAGTTGTGATGGTAGTCCTCGCCACCACAGACACCATAGTGAAGGTCTTCCCCGCAGTGGGCCCAAGAAACAAGAAGGTCCTCCCCTTGTCATAGTGTGTCTTGAAGGTCCTCCCCAGGATGCACATCGAATGTCAAACCATGATGGTCATCCTCACCATGATGGTGGCTGTTGCGAAGGCCCTCCCCGTAATAATTCTATGTATCCAGAAGGTCCTCCCCTTGCTGCGAAACGCCTTGGAGGTCCTCCCCAAGGTATGTGCTTCAAAAGTCCTCTATGCAGTGAGGCGTCAAGCAGTAATGGTAGTCCTCACCATTGCTATCTTCATTACGAAGGCCCTCCCCATGACGACATATCATATCGACAGGAAGGTCCTACCCCTTCTGAATCAAGCACAGAAAATCCCTCAAAAGGTGAGGCACACAAAAGGACGGGATCAAGCATGTCAGATTACCAGTGAATCTCTAACAAAACCCTTCTCCAATCAAGAAACGTTCAGGGGCCACGTTAATCATCCGAACCACCTCAAAATCTCCCACGTGACAATTCCACATCTACTGTTCCCACTGCCTCCAACCACACTATCGGCGAGTGTCATAGTTGGGCTGACTAGGTAGAGGAATCACTAGAGGAGGAGTATTCCGATATGTTTCACCTGAGGAAATGACTGGCCATGGATGATATACCAATTATGTTTTGGCCCACGGCCACCTCTCAGTATGACATACCCAGAGAGTTGTCGAACAAATGCGTGCATAGTATCCGCCACAATAAATGGACAACCCTCCACCGACTGAAATCAAGCTTCATACCCTACGACATGAATGTAGACCATGTAAAGACAATAAGAGACCTCCTGCATCACATAAACCTAGAAGATCTTCCTTCGGCGCGAGGAAAACGATCCAAGAGGCTTAAAAGAAACATGGAGATAGCCTGCCTCCATGCGTTGCACCAGTTACATCGCCTTATTGATGACGCCTCGATGGGAGTCCATATCAGGGGATGGGGAGAACATGGAGATTTGCATTTCACTCTACTCAACGCCCAAAAGAACCTGCTTGACATGGTATCTTGCAACGTCATCACATCAAGACAACAATCGAGTGGTATCCCTATTCGTGAAAGGCAACACACCCAATGGAGTCAGGCCTTGAGTAAGTCCAAGAAATGGCAGGCCCGAAGGGAACAAGCCATTCAAGAAATCCTGAATCAGGCCACCGAGAATATACAATAGGCCTCTCACCTAAGAGAGGCCAATCATCGATCATTTCCTGCCTCCCCAGAAGGGACTGATTCACAGAAGAACTCGGCACCAAACCCAGTTCACCCCCGAATTGAGGCATGTGAGATCAGGAAGGTCACGATAGCAGCAGCCACTACCGCAATCCAGTGTCAACCCTAGCTTGCAAGGATGGGGGCATTTTTAACAAAAAATTCCCCCGTAAGACCAATAAAAATGGGAAGATACTCAACATCCATGGAATGGATCCCACCCCAGACCTCAGGGATAGGGGAATTTTTACCACCTCAACAACAACCTCCCCCATGAGAATCAGTATTCCTTCATCTGGGGAGGACAGTCAGAAGAGGAGCTTCCTACCCTATCCTGTCATTTGGATCATCATCCCCTCCAAGTGGGAGTCGTAATGTAAGGTCACATCAAATAACTCTCCACGTCACCCATCGTTAAGGGGTCCAAAGGCCATCCCGGGACATGAAAAGGAAGGCTAGTAAGAGACGAAAGAGATCTGCTTCCCATTTGGAAGATGAAATCTTCTCTACCACATGATATTCATCCATTAACTCCATAGAGACTAACCCCATGGGTGACACCAGAGATGATGAAAATCAGAATGGATCGGGAGAAGATGGTTTCTCTTAGGCTGTGACTCACAATGAACCACTAGGATTACACAACCCAAACCAGAGGGCCTCCCTAAATATGGCCAACCCTTCAGCTAACCTTCCTCTTCTCACCCATAGAGTTCCCCATAAGGATAATAACAAAGGAGCGGTTACCCTTAACCCGCCTCCTTCTCTAGATAAAAATGAGCCACATATGCTCGAAGAGAGATTTTCTCGACGGGAAGAGGAAATGAAAGAACCGAGGAGGCTCAACACCAAGATACTCCAGAGGAACCGTCTTATTGATAGAGCATCCAAAGAGGAGCCACATCATGTGCTCCCAGTAAGTGCATCTCAAAGACCAAGGTTTTCCCTGGCAAACGAAGCACGGTCAGGGCTCCTGCCCAATGAGGTGCCTAGCCCGTCCAGTTGCCGAAATATGGATCCAGATGAATATGAAGACCTCCCTCCACTTAAGAAGTAGCTGGAGCACATACATCCAAACCCTATGAAGGTGTCACAAACATCACATGCACCCCTGGTGCCAACCGAGCTGGATCCTCAAGGAATGCCACGGGCTACACCTACCCAGGACCGGGTCCAACAGGATGTAAACTAGGGTCTCACTAACTCCATCGAGGCACTAATGGCTCGATTGAGAGAAATGGAAGGTCAGCGCACTCTGATACAGCCAGAGGGGAATCCCTACCCGGATTGGGTGAGCAACACGCCACCTCTACCCAATTTAGGGAGCCTTGTATTCCCTATCCTCAGTGGATCAGGTGATCCGGAATAGCACTTGATGCACTATGCGTCTTATTGCGCCCTATGATGGGAACTCTGGAACAACAAGAAGTAGTTAAACTCATATGCTTCGTATGGACCTTGTGAGGATCTGCCTTCATCTGGTATATGATTCTGCCAGCCCAGTCAATAAAATGGTGGGAAGACCTTTGGAAACAGTTCCTTTTCCACTTCAGCTCGACGTTTCCTAAAACAACGGTCAGAAACCTCATAAATTGCAAGAAGAGGGAGAATGAGAGGGTCTTAGATTTCATCGCAAGATGGAATGTTCAAACATACTCTCTGAATAGTCCAACGCCTCAAGATGATTTGCTCGCCATATGCATCGGTAATCCTCGAGATGAGTTGTGAACTCCGATCATACCAGTGGAGTGCACCACTGGCTTCCACCATCTCTCAGTCATTGCCCAGAGAATCGAGGACTCCCAGTAGCGGACCAATTTTAAGTCTTGAATGGCCTCGCGGGCTCCTGCAAAGTGAATAGTTAGAGCTGAAGTGTTCTCTGTCATGCTCAAGCTAGCCTCTGTGCCTGCTCCACTGCTCAGGCCTCCAACAAAACGTCAAGGTCCCCCTGTATATCAGTGACCACCTCCACCCAGGAGGGACAATCAGAAAGGGTCGAAGCGGAACCAGTTTTAGGAACGATGACATAAAGAATATTCTTTATGAGAGGACCAGTCCGCTTCTATTTAATCACTTCCATGAATAGAAACTTGCTCCGACTCCCAGAGCTAAGGAAACCTGCAGAATTAGGCTGCGATGAAAGGCCAGATTATTGTCCATACCATCGAATGTTGGGGCACAATATTTAGGAATGCTTCATCTTCAATGACCTTCGGCGAAGGATGGTAGTCTTTGGGAAGGTCGAGCTGGGACCACCCCCAACACACGTGACATATATTTGTACCACAGACTCAGATAAGGGGGAGGGATGGTAGGAATTCACCAGAAGGAAGGTGTAGAAGTTTGATAACCGGATGACTCAGAAGACTATCAATCGAGCCCAGGGCATACTCCAAGCTCAACTACAATAGCCGGTATTGCCGCCAATAGCCCCTAACGTCACACAGCCGACAATATCAGCCTCACAACCCTCTACAAGTCGGTTATCCAGGCATAATCAAAGCGGTAGGAGACAAGATCAAGAGGAGAAGTCTGTGACGAGGCCAAAATTAGTCTTGACACTATCAGATTTCATACCCTCAAATTTAGCACCACGGGCACCGACCCACCAAATGTCACCATCAGGGACGACCGAGCAGGTTGACCTGTTAGAGGACAAGAAGCCAATATTTAGTTCCATCAACATGATTCATCTTATGGAATCTTTCCCTTATGAAGGGTATGGTTACGAACCCGAGTTCCCAACACGAGGAGCCGGGATGAGGAATTGCAGGGACAGGGGATACTAGGGGAGGTGTAGTCGCGGCCGAAACCAACCCTATAGTTGGGCCTCAGCCCAAATAGTCAATATCGGGGAAACCCATGGGAGAGACCTTCAACGAACTCAGCGGAAGAAAGAACATCCCTCCACCTCCAAAAGCGGGCACTCTACCCCCGTCATTCTACGGTACCAATCAGAGGAGGAACAAGTGTCTAGCCGCCTGGTGTGCACAAACAGACCAACCAGGTCGAGTCGCCAGAACATGGGGACATCATCGGCATCTAACCCTGCAGTCGGACCCTCCTCATCACATTTTCCAACTCCTAATATTCCTTCTAAAACTCTCCCACCAACGGATAAGCATCGGCCATTCACTACTGGAGATGCAGGTTTTCCCAATGCTTCTTTACCAACGGTTTGCTAAACAGTTGGTAAAGAATCTATTTCCCAATGGTTTCCTAAAACTGTTGGGAAATGGGTGTCAAAGTCACCCTTTCCAAATGGTTTGTAATAACCATTGGGGAAGGGGTGTCCAAGGCACCCTTTCCCAATGATTCTACTAAAACTGTTGGGAAAGGGTAACCCTTTACCAATGGTTTATAAAAATCGTGGGGAAATGTTTACCCCAAATACAGAATCGGCCGCTGCTCACCCCCATTCGCGACAGAACCCTATATGGCTGCAGGGCTCAGCTCCTCTCGCGACTTCCCCCATCCAAACCAGTGAAACTCCATCCGAATCATCTCAAATCATGTATTCTCTTCTTCATACACATAAAATATTTAAGTGCTACCTTGTTTTTATTGTTATTCATCTCATATTTTAGTTTTATATTTTTATTTTGATGTGTATATCATTTTTTTGTTTTTTATCAAATATAGACTTTATCCTTTCCAATACATTTAATTAATTAAATCTTTAACCCTCCATCGAAGAAGAAGAATCTCAAATTCATTGCAGTTGGATTCTAGATTTTCTAAGTATGTGTTTTTATGCGTTTTTTCATCTTGTAATTAATTGTTACTTGGAAATTTATTTATATGTTTTTATTAATTTTTTGAAAAGTTTTTATGAATGTTTTCCTTAAAATTCCTTGAGGAAAGTGTTTTATTAAAATGAATTTTTTTAATAAGTCTTGTATAATGTAATTTGTTATAGTACACTATGTGACACTGTTCGGTATTTAGTAACACATGAGATACCTAGTGTGTGAGAATGTGTTGTGAAAGAGATTCCATGGTTGGTTCAAGATTATATTTACATTTTGAGCCTATTAATGAGTTGTTTTAAAGATATTTTGAGATATTTACCTTATGATTATTGGTGAAAAGTTGGTGTTGTAGATGCGGTTCATGATTAAGACATATTATTACTGCTAAACATGTGGATAAACCATGCATAGTAGTGAATTCTTGATATGTTTGATGTTTTTAGTCCTTTTTTATTTTGAATTTCTTTTGATGATGATGTTTCTTATTGATACCTATGATGGGAATTTATTTTAGTTTCTAAATTGACTGAGACTTCCCCACTATTCACAGTGTATGAAACCTCTACCCTTATTTAATCATTCTGTTTACTTAGCCTACACAACCTCTACCCTCATTTAATCAGTGAACTCAAGTCATTAATTCAAGCCTTCATTCACACTAGCATGTAAGAAATTGAATGATGTAAACCCATCCTCACATGATTTCTTACCTTAGATAGTGTCCATCATATGGAATGAGAGATTTTTAATTCATCAGTTAACTAGTATCATATATTCCATTTACCCCAAGATGACTGTACTAATATAACATTAGGTTCAATTAAATATGGTTCTCATTTTAGGTTGTATATTATGTGTCCTTCTTGGACAATACTCACTTTTATGGGGGAGGGGTGCTTTTCACTACCCATGCTGGCATGTGTAGACATCCATATAAATGGTAGATAAGTCACATGTTTAATTCAGTAATGTTGTTATCATTGACATACTTTATTATTAATCTCAAATTTAAAAATAAATTTTCTTGTCTATACTTAATGAAATTAAATATTTTTACAATCCATGAACATCCTATTAGTGTAGAAGCCTAAAATTTATTCACCCATGGGGTGTGAATGACATGGGGAAGTAATTGGGTAATGAAAGGTATGGCCATAGAGGTTCCAATAATGAGTTATTGAACATGAGTGAAAGATTTGGGATCCCTATAACACATAATGGGACCTGAGTCATGTGACTCTTATAGACCTAATGAAAATGAATATAAAAAAATTTTAATTTAATTTATGAGTACTTGTTCATTAAATTATTTTAATATTTCACTACATCGACTAGAAACATCTTCCATTATAAATTAATTAAATGTATTTTATATTAAAGATCAATCCTATTGAATTGTTTATGACAAAATGACTTATATAAATTCTTTTTACAGAATGGACAGAACTTGGATGTATGAAACCGATTGGATATCAAGTGAGTTTCAAAACAATTTGGAGATATTTATAGATTTTTCATTTCACAATGCTTCAGATAGTCATCGCATACACTTCCCGTGTTCCAATTGTGTTGCTAGACCTTGGTTGATCCATGAAGAAGTCAGCTACGACGTAACCAAAAATGGTTTTCAAGAAAACTACATTTTGTGTTATCGCATTCTGGAGAAAATGAAATCTAAAATTGGGGATGATCAAAATGAGAGGACTAGAATGGAGAATTTTCTAGATGACCGGTTTCCGTTTATTTTTCATCTTAAAAAAGAAAGTATTTAGACTTAAGAAGACTCGATATGAGGAAAGCTGATGCATCTAGTGAAAATGATGATATTGATAGGTGAAAAAATTTAATGATGTTGCCACGACTCTATTATATCGACAATGTGATAAAATTAAAAGGATGGAATTTTTAATCCGACTGTTTCAGGGGAAAACTATGTATGGGATTTCTAATACAGAAATAGATTACATTCATACCCTCTTGAAGGATTTACTTCAAGATGATACAGATATTCCCTCCAACCACTATATGGCATGGAATTTATTTGACGAACATGGATTTTCAAGAAACAATGTTCATGCTTTCCCAAAAGATTGCAGTTTATTCTAGGAGGAAACTACTGAACGAAATGATTGTATAAAATGTGGCACATCCCGCTAGAAGTCAAAATCCTATGGAACACCATCCCGTGTTCCACAGAAAGTAATGTGGCACTTTCCATTGATCCCAAGATTCCAAAATATTTTTATGTCTGATGAAATATCAATAAAAATGAGATGTCATGATACCGAGAGAAAGAAGACCAATGATGAGTTGGTTCATCCTACAGATTGATTTTCATGGAAGAGATTTGATGCTCGACATCCAGATTTTGCAGCTGACGTGCGTAATGTGGGGATGGGTCTTTCATGCGATGGGTTTAATCTGTTTGGGTAGATACTTACTTCGCACGACACATGTCGAGTCTTTATAAACATTAATAATATTCCCCCGTGGTTGTGTATGAATAATCCATTCACTTTCATAAGTATACTCATATCTGGTCTTTATGATCATGACATTGATATTGATGTATACATGAAACCTTTAATTAAAGAGTTGAAAATTCTTTGGGATGTGGGTGTGCGCACATACGATGCATGTTCGAAAGTCATATTTCAGATGCGTGCTATGCTTATGTGGACGATTAATGATTTTCTAGCTTATGCAATGATGTATGGATGGAGCACGAAGGGAAAAATGTCATGCCTAGTTTTATAAGGAAAACACGATCCAGAAGACTAAAACAACACTGTAGTTTCAGTTTTATGGGACATCGGAGATTCTCTCCAAATGATCATCCATATAGAATGAATCATCAAAGATTTGATAATACCATAGAGACCGATGAACCACCTCATCATATGTCTGGAACTGATGTGCTTAATGAATTGAAAGATTTCAGTTTTTAATTCGGGAAGGGTCAAATGAAATCTTGAAAGAGAAATAATGTTTCCATTGAAACCTGTTATAATTGGAGGAAGAGGAGTATCTTTTTTGATTTTCCTTTTTGGTCAAGCAATTTATTACATCATTTCTTAGACATAATTCATATTGAAAATAATATATGAGAAATTTTGCCTTCGGTTCTTCTAAATGTCAAGGGGAAGACAAAATATGATTTACGATCATGGCATGACTTGGTGGATTGGGGCATCAAACCAGAATTACATCCTGTGTGTATCAGTGAAAATAGATGGCAACATCCATGTGATTATTATGTGATGAAACCTACAAAAAAAACAATTTCTGGAATTATTAGAGACTATTAGAGTTCCTAATGGCTCTTCAAGAAACATATCTAAATGGGTCAACAGAAGAGAGTTGAAGCTAAAATCTTTGAAGACATGTGATTATCATGTTTTACTGCATGAGTTTCTTCCAATAGAAATCCAACATCTTTTTTCCAATAATTTAAGGGTGAATGTTATTCGATTGTTCCATTTGTTTAGAGACCTTTGTTCTAAGAAGTTGTCCAAGTATTTCTTGGAAACAATTTTGACATATTCCCCACTAATTTTGTGTGAGATGGAGAAATTATTTCCTCCGTAATTTTTCACATGCATGCTGCATCTGACTGTCCATATTCCCACATAAATTCTTCTTGGAGGACTTGTTTATTTTCATTGGATGTATCCAACTAAAAGAAATACGTTCTCATTAAATTCTTATGTCTGAAACAGAAATCACCCTGATGGTTCTATCATGAACGGTTACTTGGCTCAAGAATATATGGATTTCTGCTCAATGTATTTGTCTGATCTTACTACAAGAATGAACAAACAAATGAGAAATTAAGAAGAACTGTATGAGAAAATTGAACCCAGTTTTCCATCACTTCCTCAAACAGGAGGAATTGCTGGATCATATACATTGAAGACATTAAGCCATGAAGAGCGGGAGATGGCACATTGCACAGTATTTTCAACTATGATTTGTTCGATGACTATATCAGTTAACTAAATTGATTATATATATCTTACATATATATCTGTTAAACTATTCATATTTTTTATCTACAGGGAACATAAAACAATGATAAATAAGAAGCATCGTTCTTTATCATTGAGAAGGAGAAAGACTTTTCATAGCAAAGAGTTTTCTGCTTGGTAAAAATTGAATGTAAAAATATTGATGTTTAATATAATTATATCAATATTTAATTAAGTTTAATAGTCATTTATATTTCAGGTATTGAGTTTCTCTGGTGACTCTGTCTCTGAGGAAATAAGAGCTTTGGCTTTTGGTCCTAATACCGTGGTTCGTGATAGAAAATCAATTGTTATCAATGGGTAAAAATTTATTGTCATTGAACGAGTGAACCACACCGCAATCTGAGGTGCGGTGTGGCCAGTACCACTCTAATTGTGTCTCTTTTGTTTAAAATAGACAAGATTATATGAGAAAAGAACAACTGGCATACGGAAAACCGACCAAATGCATTCGGATTCTATTGATAATTTATCACAATGATCCATGGGTCATATGTGACATGTACGAGCCAACCTGGGCTCAATCTGAGTTGCGTTGTGTCCGAGATCACTCTAAGTGTCTCTGTTTTGTTTAAAATGGACATCATTTTAAGTACATATGGAAAACCGAATAAACATGTTCGGTTTCCATTGAAACTTCAGAGGAACGATCCATGGGTCATATGTGATGTGTAATAGTCAATTTCGCCTCAATATGAGGCATTTTGTGGCTGAAACCAGTCAAAGTGTCTCTCTTTTGTTTAAAATGGACTTTATTTTAAGTGAAAACAGCAACTAGCATACAGAAAACCTACCAAAATGATTATTATTTTTTGGATACATTATAACAATGATAAATGGGTCATATTTGATTAGTACGAGTCAACCCTGCCTCAATCCAAGGCACGGTGTGGCCGACACCATTCATAGTGTCTCTCTTTTGTTTAAAATGGACACCGTTTTAAGTGAAAACAACTGACATATGAAAAACTGACCAAACACATTCTAAATGTGTTGATGCTTTAGGAAAACGATTCATGGGTCGTATGTGATGTGTATGAGTCAACCCCTCCTCAATCTGAGGCGCGGTGTGGCTGGCACCACTCTAAGTGTCTCTCTTTTGTTTCAAAAGGATATCATTTTAAGTGAAAACATCAACTGGCATACGGAAAACCAACCAAACACATTCAGATTATGTTTAACATTAACACAATGATACATGGGTCATTTTAGACGTGTACTGGTTAACCCCATCTAAATCTAAGGCGTGGTGTGGCCAGTACCACTCTAACTGTGTCTCTTTTGTTTAAAATGGACAGGATTATAAGTGAAACGAACAACTAACATATGGAAAACCAACCAAAAGCATTCTTATTCTGTTGATAATTTATCACAACGATACATGGGTCATATGTGATGTATACGAGCCAACCCGGGCTCAATCTGAGTCGCGGTGTGGCCGAGATCACTCTAAGTGTCTCCCTTTTGTTTAAGATGAACAACATTTTAAGTACATACGGGAAATAGACTAAACACATTAGTTTTCCATTTAAACATTAGGAGAATGATCCATGGGTCATATGTGACGTGTATGAGTCAACCTCGCCTCAATCTGAGGCGTGGTGTGGCCGACACCACTCAACGTGTGTCTCTTTTGTTTAAAATGGACATAATTTTAAGTGAAAACAACAACTAGCATGCAGAAAGCTGACCAAATGGATTCTTATTGTGTCGAAACTTTATCACAACAATCCATGAGTCATCTATAACATGTACGTGTCAACCACGCCTCAATATGAGGTGCGGTGTGGCCAACACCATTAATAGTTTCCCTCTTTGGTTTAAAGTGGACACCATTTTAAGTAAAAACAACAACTGACATACGAAAAACTGACCAAATGCATTCAAAATGTGTTGATGCTTTAGGAAAATGGTACATGTGTCATATGTGATGGTTACGAGTCAACCCCACCTCAATCTGAGGTGTAGTTTGTCTGGGAGCACTCTATGTGTCTCTCTTTTTTTTAAAATGGACAACATTTTAAGTACATACGGAAAACTGAACAAACGGATTCTGATTGTATTGATACTCTAGAACAATGATCCATGGGTCATATGTGACCTGTACGAATCAATACCGCCTAAATATGAGATGTGGTGTGGCCATCACCATTCAAAGTGTCTCTCTTTTGTTTCAAAAAGACATCATTTTAAGTGAAAACATCAACTGCCATATGGAAAACTGGCCAAACACATTCAGATTGTGTTGATACATGTGGAAAATGATACATGGGTCATTTGAGGTGTGTCCGAGTCAACCTCATATAAATCCGAGATGCTTTGTGGCCAGTACCACTCTAACTGTGTCCCTTTTGATTAAAATGGACAGGATTATAAGTGAAAAAAACTACTAGCGTACGAAAAACCGACCAAACGCATTCGGAATCTATTGAAACTTTAGGATAACAATCCATGTGTCATATGTTACGTGTACTAGTCAAAAAAACCTCAATCCAAGTTGCGGTGTGCCCGGGACCATCCATAGTGTCTGTCTTATGTTTAAAATGGACAACATATTAAGTACATACGGAAAACCAACCAAACGGATTCTGATTGTGTTTATATTTTAGCACAAAGATCCATGGCTCATTTGTAACATGTAAGAGTCAACCCTACCTCAATCCGAGGTGTGGTATGGCTGGAACCACTCAAAGAATCTCACTTTTATTTAAAAAGAACTTCATTTTAAGTGAAAACAACAACTGGCATACGGAAAACCGACCAAACGCTTTCGGAATATGTTGATACTTTAGGAAAATGATCCATGGGTCATTTGTGACTGTACGAGTTAACCTTGCCTGAATCCAAGGCATGGTGTGGCCGTATCACTCCAGGAGTATGTATTTTGTTTATAATGGACATCGTTTCTAGTAAAATCATATGATATACGAAAAACAGATCAAATTATGAATTGAATTCCAGATTCCACATATAATGGTCATCTAAATTTTTAATTGAATTCTAAATGAATTATGTATGTTTATAATTACGTTATGAATTATAATTTAATTTTGGATGTGCATAGTTCTAGGATGCATTATATGTTAAATGTGTATGAATTTGTTCTCTATATGTATGTGATAGTTGGTTATTGAAGCTACAATAATTTTATATGTATGTGTTAGTTTATTGAAGGTACAATAATTGGAAATGATTAAAAATAAGGGGCTGTGAAAATTGAAGGCTGGCTGGAAATGAGGGTGGCTGTGCAAATTGCAGGCTGGCTGCTGTGAAAAAGGCTATGCCAATGGTTTGAGACTGTTGGCATAGAATTATGAGGATTTTTTTAGCAATGATTCATAGAACCGTTGGAAAAAATCCTTTCCAAATGGTTTAGAAACCATTGGTAAAGAGGTAGGCTGCTTGGTTTTCCCAACGGTTCAATCCAAACCATTGGGATAGGTTAATTTTTTCCAACCTATCCCAATGGTTCACTGTTAACCATTTGGAAAAGCTTTACCAAATGATTTCTTCCCTATGGTTTCCAGAACCGTTGGTATACCATATAACAACGGTTCTGGAGCCTTTCCCAACGGTTCAGAACAATAGGGAAATCCTGTATTTCTAGTAGTGATTGGAATAGGAATACGATATCCTTAGGCAGCTGGCATCGGTACCAGTAAAACTATCGATCCTGGATGCCTTGAGTTTGTCAACAGACCTCAGGGAGACGCTTATAAGAGCCCTACTCAGCCCCCATGAGTTTCAATCCGAGGTAGCTGCCGCCGAAATTTATCAGACGGAGACTGGACGAGCTGAATGCAATGCGGTGATTTCGGTCACCGATTAGGATGAAGATTCCATCATTCAAGGACACATTAAGAAACTATATGTTTCTATCACACTAAATGATGTTGAGATCCGTAATGTCTTGGTTGAAAATGGCTCTGGAGTTAACCTGCTTCCCCTACATATACTCCGTAAGCTGGGCCACAATGAGGATGATTTAATACCCTCAACCACAACTCTGTTAGGTTACGACAAGAGTGAGCAGAAGCCAATGGAAAAAATTAACCTAAAGACCCATTTTGGTGACCTCATGGCTCACTCGGAATTTCTGGTGGTCTGATAGGACACACCATTCAATGCCCTGTTGGGATGGTTGTGGCTCCATAATCACATGGTCGTTCCTTCATCTGACCACCAGTGTATTAATTACTGCATCAATGGGAAAAGTGGGACATTTCACGCTGACAAGGACCCTTTCGAGCTCTCTGAGTCACACTACATTGACTCCAGGTTTTATGTGTAAAATGGGAAGAAACCATTGACCGATGATGTCGACTGGATCCCTGCTCCAAATGGTCTGAAAATGGTTCCTGATGACCCCCTTGGACAGGTTGGCAGAGACTACGTACTTCCCATCAACCACGTTGAGAGCAGGGATTCATGTTCGGACACACAGTCAGCTGTCTTCATGACTTCAGTTATAATGGTCGAGCATGAAAATGTGGGAACATCCTCCAACCCACAATATGGGGATGAATACTCGAGCAGGGATGTCCACGATGCCTCGCCTGCAAACCCCCGAGATCCCGGGCTGGAAACTCTCCCCCCATCGGATCAAGAAGATGAGGATTTGGGAGAATAATAGGAGGAAGATCTAAAGGATTCACCTCCCACATTCGAGGAAGGTATCTCCACCACGGTGGACGAGCTCAGGGAAATAAACCTGGGTACCGACGAAGATCCGAGGCCTACTCTCATTTGTGCATCCATGTCCCCCGAGAAGCATGAGGTATATACCTCTTTCTTGAGGAAACATCGGGATTTCTTTGTCTAGAATTACATAGAAATGTCGGGACTCGATCCCGAAGTGGAAACACAACACCCAGGTCTTCCAAAAGACCACTGGGGCTATAAAAAGACCGCTAGAAGGACAGACCCCTTGCATGCTACAAAAATAGAGGCTAAAGTCGATAAGCTCATGAAATCATGATTCATTCGGGAGGTCCAATAACCCATCTGGTTGGCCAATATCGTCCCTGTCAAGAAAAATAACGGACAATTCCGCATTTGCATTAATTTCATAGACCTCAATCGGCATTGCCCGAAAGATGATTTCCCGATCCCGATCACCGAGTTATTAATCTATGCAATTGCCAGGCATGAGGATATATCCTTCAAGGATGGCTATTCTGGCTATAATCAAATTAGGATGTCCTGAGAAGTTGATGAATCCACTACCTTCAGGCCCCCCCCAAAGGGTATTTTGCTACAGGGTCATGCCCTTTGGTCTCAAGAACGCTGGTGCCACATATCGACGTTCCATGCATCGTATCTTCAAACCATTCATGATGTGATTTATCGTGTGATACATGAATGAATTGGTGGTTAAGTCCAAATAGTGCTCAGATCACCTGTCAGACCATGAGACCGTCTTCAACAAACATCAACAACATAGTCTGAAGATGATCCCCATGAAGTGCGCCTTCAGGGTTACCTCAGGGAAATTCCTTGGCTTCATCGTACACCATCGTGGCATCTAAGTAGACCCTGAAAAGGCAAAGGCTATCCTTAGCCCGCCACCTTCCTGCAATCTCACTGAGTTGAGGGGATTCCAAGGACACTTGTCCTATATCCGGTAGTTCATAGCCAACCTGGCAGCCAAATGTCTACCCTCTACCAGGTTAATGAAGAAGGGAGTCATGTACCAATGGACAACTGACTTCCAAGAGGCATTCGACAGCCTAAAGAGGTACCTCTTAAGCCTGCCGGTGCTCATGCCTCCGGTTGAAGGAAGTCCTATCATCCTATACGTGATGGCCCTAGAGCGATCACTTGGAGCCTTTCTCACATAGAAGAACGACGTCAGCAGTGAAAACAGTCTCTATTACCTCAGTCGATCCATGATTGACGCTGTGAAATGATACTCAAACATCGAGTACAGTTGTTTGGCCTTGGTCTTCATAGTTCAAAAGTTGTGACATTATCTACAACATCATGAAGTCCATTTGGTATCGCGTACTAACCCGCTAAAGTACATCCTCAGCTACCTGATGCTGACCGGATGCCTCTCCCGATGGGCAGTCATCCTAACACAATTTGACATCCGGTTTGTGCCTCAGAAGGCCATCAAAGGCCAGGCATTAGCAGATTTTCTGGCAGAGCACCCTTCAACAGGGACCGCCCCACCGGACATTGAGATACCCAATGAATACATACTTGCAGTTCAAGAAGAGCCCCCAACATGAGAAATGTACTCCGATGGCGCATCCTGAAGCCCAACTGGGAAGAGGATGGAAGACCCCAAATTTAACAAAGTGGGCTTGGGGATAATACTCATGTCCCCAGAAAAGGAGGTCTTGCTATATTGCTTCCACCTGTCAGAGAGATGTATGAACAATGAAGCAGAATATCAAGCCCTCATTACAGGCCTAGAACTCGCACTACAGGATTATGTACAACACCTTAAGGTAAAAGGTGACTTGGAACTGGTCATTAAGAAAGTAAATGGTGACTATACTATTAAAAAGGAGGAGTCGATTCCAATTTTTTACCATGTCTAAGGGGTAATGGCAGAATTCTCCACAGAACTGACATTGACCTATATTCCCCGGTCTTAGAATGCTCAGGCCGATGATTTAGCTAATGCGGCAACAACCCTAGTTGACCCATACCGGGATGAAACATTAATCAACATTGCTCATCATCGAATGGTCTTTCCATTTTTTCAGACCATGACGGAAGAAATCAACGAAGTCAGTCCTATCCATGAGCCATATGCTCCCGCCACTAGTTGGATGACACCAATTGCAAACTACCTTCAACGGGGGGGGATTCCATCAGATAGGGCTGAATGAGAGAAAATACGGAGAAGGGTAATTAACTTTGTCCTATATGGCAACATGGGACATCAACTAGTCCTCTATAAATGAGGCCTCGATGAAATCCTCCTCAGATGCATTGATGGAGAATAAACTGCTGCCATCAGGACTGAAGTACATGTCGGAGTATGTGGAGCACATCAATCAGGGGCCATGCTTTCCCATCAAGTTTGAAGTCTTGGGTACTATTGGCCCACTATGGCACAAGATTGCAAGCACTTTACTACAAAATCCCACTCATTCCAAATTCATACCAACTTCATCCACCAACCCCGGAGTTACATCATCAGGACAAGTACTCTTGGAAATTTTCCATCTGGGGAATGGATGTCATGGGACTATATCCTCCCACCACAACCAAACAATTGATGTATATCCTCACAAAAACTGAATTCTTTTCCAAATGGGCAGAAGTTGTACCCCTTAAAGAAGTCGGGGCAAGAAGGATTGTCAGCTTTGTGAAAACCAATATCCTCACATGATTCGGTGTCCCTCATACCATACTGACGGATAACGAAACAGACTTCGGTTCTACTGAATTGGATAAAGTATACCAAGAGTATAGTATTAAGGTTAGCCACTCATCCCTCTACCACGCAGTGGCCAACATACATATAAAGCCTTTCAACAAGACCATGTCCAACAGTCTCCAGAAATTGGTGGACAAAGACAAGAAGTCATGGACGGATAAACTCATCCATGCATTGTGGGATTATCAACCCACAATCCGCACCGCTACACGGGCTACTCCATACTCATTAGTATACGGAACAGAAGTTGTCTAGACCATTGAGCTCTAGTTACCCACGCTATGTGTTTCCATTTGTTATTAGCTATCCAATGACGATCGATCATAAAAGCGGCTAGGAGAATTGGAGCAGCTGGACGAGAAGCGGTTGCACACTTTGCACCATCTGGAAGTATACGAGAACCGGATTGCATGAGCCTTCAATAAAAAGGTCCGTCTTCTATCCTTCTTGGAAGGAGAATTGTTGTTGGTCCTCCGGACCCTGATGATACCCGGGAAGAAACCTCCAAAGCTGGAACCCAAGTGGGAGGGACCATATGTTATACACAAGGTCTACTCCAAAGGAACATATTCCCTGATCTCAATGGATGAGCAGTTCACCACCACTCTTACAAATGCAAGATTCATGGAAAATTATTTCGTATAATAACTAAAAGCATTCATCGTCCCAGTTGCAAGACGTTAAACTGCCAAGTCATCCAAGCTACAAGACATTAAACTGTGATTTTGTCCGAGCTGCAAGACGTGAAACTGTCGAGCACCCAATGGTCCAAACTCTCCGACCCTAAACTAAGAGTATTTTGTCCTCACCACACAATGTTAAACTGCACAGACAAGAAGTTTTAAAAATTCCCTCTTCCCCGTGTATGAACCAGACCTGCACAAGGTGTATTTTCTTTAAGAGAAATATGTATGGCTTGATTCCTGCCTTCACAGGATACGTAGCGATGCTGGGATCTCCTACCCTGGCCCAGCAACTCCCAAATGAAATAAAATTAAAAAAATGTCCCATTCCCCCATGTTTGGACCAGTCCTGCATGGGGTGTACTCCTTTCAGAAAACAACATAAGGCTATTTTACTGCCCTCGCAGGATACGTAGTGATGCCAAAGTTCCACACCCTGGACCAACCACCTCAAATGATGCCAATAATACCCCTTCCTCCATATGTACTAGACCCACACAGGGTGTATTCAGCAAAGAACTACGTGTGTCGTGATTCCTGACCTCGTGGCATACATAGCGACACCAGGGTTCCCCACACCAACTCAGCTTTCCCCAAATGAAAGTTACAAATCCCCTTTCCCCCCGTGTATGGACCAAAACTACACGGGGTGTACCCCTCATCCTTACTGCACAACGTTAAATTGCACGGATAATAAGATTTAAAAATGCTCCCTTTACCATGTATGTGGACCAGACCAGCATGGGGTGTACTCCTCGTCCTTACTGCACGAAGTTAAACTGCACAGATAAGAAGTTAAAAAAAATTCTCATTTCCCCAGTGAACGGACCATACCTGCACGGGGTGTATCTTGTGTCCTCACCGCACGACGTTAAACTGCATGGATAAAAATATAAAAATGCCCTTTTCCCCATGTATAGACCAAACCTTCATGAGGTGTACCCCTTTTCCTTACCGTATGATGATAAAATTCATGGATAAGAAGTTAAAAAATTCCCATTTCCCCTCATGTATAGACCAGACTAGCACTGGGTGTATCTTGCGTCCTCGCTGCACGATGTTAAACTGCACGTACGACGTCCTCATTGCATGACGTTGAACTACATAGATATCATCAAAAACCACCTTATATACATGGATAAATGAGGTGGAAATGCTCCTTGCACATTTGGATGCATCCCCTCCATACATCAGACTCCACGACCATGATAATTATGGATCTTTATAACCATTCATGGCCATTGGAAGTGGAATGTTATCGACCTGTGGACACCTTTTCATGACTATGAAAACCATTCCTGCATCGGCATTGCATTTTGATAGCCCCTAGCCCATCTACCAAAGGCAATTTTTCCTCAGGCGATACTTTTCCTAGCGACGTACTCTTACCGACGTTAGAGCCCCCATATCATATCTCCCGATCCAAAAAATTATAGCATAGTGGGTTACAAGTTTGTCCCCCTTTCCACATCCAAACTTTTCCAGGGTATCCCTACTCAGATAGCCTATGTATCCACCCATGGTTCACATGATGACTTGCATCAATGAACTTCATGCTAGGGATAGGCTAATTTGACTCAACGGACAACCCTGAGTGAATATTTTTCTTGTATGATTGGACACCATTATCCCCACATGCCAAAATCTGTACTGTATGCAATCTCGGGTTTTCATAATCATTCACAGCCATCGGATTTGGAAATTTATCGACCCAGGGACAACATTGGATGACTATGCATACCATTCCCTCAGTGGCTTTTCATATTAATAACCCCTGGCTCATCTACCAAAGGCATGATTTTCTCAGGCGGTACTCTTCCTAGTTCTGTACGCTTACCTGAATTAGAGCCCCCACACAACATCTCCTGATCCGGGAAACCTCAGAGTTGTAGTTTACAACCTTCATCCCCCACCCTATACAGAGTATATTAGAGTATGATAAATCAATTATCCTTCAAGTGATTGCAGCAATAGTAACCCTATAGTCCGAGCTCTACGACCTCTAAAATAGGTGTACTTCGTCCTTACCGCATGATGGTAAACTGCATGGAGTGACGGTACACCCGCATGTGCAAGATAAATCAGCACAGGGAGCTCTCTAAGCTTTAATAGCAACCAGGGCCGAATATGCCCAACATGTCCAGATATTTTCTTACCAGATAACAGACTTCGTAGCCTGGAAAATTACGGATCCTCATAACAATTCACGGACATCAGAAGAGGATTGTTATCGACCCGAGGACACCTTTTCATGACTATGAATACCATGCCATAAGTGGCTCTACATATTGATAGCCCTGTACCATCTACTAAAGGAACGATTTCCTCAAGAAACACTCTTCCTTGCTCCGTACGCTTACCAGCCTCAGAGCCCCCATATCATTTATCCTGATCCAAGAAGCCTCGGAACAATGATTTACACCAATCAACCACTCTCCACTTCTTGTGAATGCAGAGATGTTCAGCCCACTTACATTATGATAAACAGTAGCCTTTGTAACTACATCCTTACCACATGACGTCAAACTAAAAGGGTTATCTTGGCTGCCTGGCATAAACTTTCAAAGACCAAGCATTAAATATTCAGGTAAATGCCTCCAATTACAAGCATTTTTACTGGTTTACAAATGCCCCTATCCTTGCTGCATGACGGTAAACTTCACAACATCCTTTAAAAATGCTCCTCGTCTTTAACGCATGACATTAAACTGCATGGAATCCATCCTTACTGCATAACGTTAAACTGCATTGTCAAACCTGTCATGGGTTTTGTAAGGAACAAAGGTTTTTCTCTGTCCCTTAGTGTATGGGTCAGACCTACAAAAACCACCATCTCACACTAGTGTAAGAATGGATGACATCACCCATTCTCGCGAAATTTAGCCAAGACGTTTCTAATGTATCCAGGCACCCTCTCCTCATGAACCATACTATGTACTCAGAAAAAGAGGAACCCTTATAAACCACGCCTGGTGGTCCCGAATTTAAACATCCCTGAAGTTTCCTGGCTATCACGAGAATTTAATTATTGACCCAAGGACACCTTTGCATGACTATTCATACCATGCTATCAGCAGCTTTGCATATTGATATCCCCTAGCCCATCTACTAAAGGCAATATTTCCTTAGGCAATGCTTCTCTTCATACGCCTCTTGTCCCCTGAGCCCTTATGTCCATCACGGGATTCGAAAACCCTCTGAGATGTCATTTACTAGCCTCTTTCATGACCCTGCTTGAATATGGTGGAACATCTCTAGCGAGATTACCAAGAACTAGGGGAACCCGTTCCATTCTAGAGTTTCTCCTAGCTTCATGACTTTAAACTACGCCAAGCTATAACCCTCTTTTACGCATGATAAATTCATAGGACAAAGACCCTGAGTCCACACTCCCGATTGATATATATGTTCTCAATCCATTTCAGACGTCACACACCCTTTCGAGCCACCCCTGGGGTTTTCATAATTCCCCAAGCCACCCATGGTTGTTTTCGTAAGACAGACTCCCATTAAGTCCTCAGGCCATCAGAAATGGAGAGTCATTGACATAAGGACACCTTTTCATGACTATACTCACCCTTCCATTAGTGGCTCTGCATATTGATCACACCTAGTCCATCTACCAAAGTCCAGATTTCCTTATGTGATTCTCCTCCTACCTCTGTATGCGGATGCGGCTCCCATGCCTTAAAATATGCTCCTCATGTCGTTAAAATCTAAGCATATTCCCCCTACATGCATCTGAAGGGTATTGAGACATCTTTTGATCAACCAAACCTCATTGGGGCCCTCACCCCACCATATCTGGTCAAAGTTGATCAGCATAAAACATCAGTTATGATAGTCTTGATGGTGGGACATTAAACCACTCACAAAAAGAGGCACAAAGCCTGTTAGGCTGAAAACCCGAAAAGGGAGACCTAATAAAAATTCGGTCCATACCCACTAGGACCACACTAAATGGTCCCATGAAAATTAGGGTATTAAACGAAAAGTCCAAAAATCTTGTAGGTATTTTCAACAAAACCCTATAAATAGTCAAACTATGCTTGCTGGATCCCATGATCCAGGAAAAAGTGAGAGCTTTTTTATTATTTCTTTATCAATTGTCCGGAACTCTGATTATTCTAAATTCAGTGAATTAATATATGAAACAATCACACCAAATAATTCCTGTCACATGAGAAGACAAAAAGGCCACTAAGGAGAAACATTTCTTTGTTCCATAACAAAGTTGGTATGAATGGCGTTCACAATTCGGATCCTACTTGGTCATAGAAGGTTATTACAGGAGGTTTTCAGCAGATTCACAAAGTTGTATCAGGCGCTGATTAGAATCCTTGATCATTTGACAGAGATTCTGCAGTAAGGTTGTCTCAGATTCTACACCAGCCCACAACACTTCCGCTTCCTAGGCCGCCTTTGAGCTCCCTCTCAGTTCCTTCTCCACCTACTGCTCCCCATCTTAAATTATGGTGGTGAAATTAGTCTCTTCCTGCTACAGTCGCAGTATTCCATTCCTCAGCACCTCCGGTCGAGAACGCTGCTCAATGACTTCTCCCTGGATTCTCGCAACTACCCCAGCATGGGCATGCGCCTCTGTTAGGCAAAGTAGTCAGGTTGCGGAAAGGTAGGATTCAGATTGAGCAGCATAAAGGCGAGATTCAAAACCACCCAGTCATTTCCAATCAGTGACCACCTACTTCACTATGTCATAAATACCATGGTAGTCGAAGCCTTCAAATCCCAGCAGCATGAACATATTGAAAAACTTTGGTAATTGGATCGGCATCTCGGCCAAGGGCTTCTGGAAAATCAGCTTCCAAATTTTCTCCCAAGCCCTTCGGCGAGTAGGTAAATGACTGGAGAGGACTTTTTGATCCGTTTCGGAGTCTCTCCCAGATGAAGATACGTATTCAGGGATGAACGTCACCAAGGAGGGACCCGATGCGACTTCACCTGCAAACTCTGGAACTTCGGCAACTTCGCCCTGGCGGTTGTGGTCACAAGAACGATCTGATCCGATGGCACAATTTCCAATGATAATGGTCATGGTCCTAAAGCCCGAGAGTCATGTATCCCTAATCAATAAAGGGAAGAGGAAAAGAGTCAGTGGAAAAAGAATGAGGGACTTACCCCCAGTCATCAAAGCATCGGTATCTTCCAGCTCTGTGCCACCACGACCACTCGAAGAGGATGCTACATCTTCGAAAGGCAAGGGAGTCCTGGGAACCCCCAGAGGTGTCCAGGACCTAAGGCCACACTCAAGGCCATCAACTGCCAGAGCTGTCCCCAAGCGACCGGCTACGGAGATCAAGCCTTGGGAAATCACTCCCCCGGTAAACAAAATAATAGCCCGCTCGGCATTTCCAACAACTGTCTTAATGGAAGGTTCTTCATCCATCACCAAGGGATCCGTTGGGTCTGAGGTAGCTAGCCCTGTTAGATTTGGGGCCTCTTCGGTAATCATGGGCATCCTGTCCTTCCCCGTGATTTTAAAGGCTGTACGATCAGCGGGAGTCTTGGCTTCCAGTTGTCCCTCCTCGGACATATTTATGATTGATGGAGGAATAATAGAAACATCCATGTCACTTGCCCCTTCAGCAGGTCCTGCCATCTCAGCACACTCAGGTGTGGCTACAGGAGATCTTTTAGAGTATAAAGGGGCAGAAGGTATGGCCGCTTGGGTAGCCACGTCCAGGTATCTGAATGGCCCTAAATGGTAGCTCCAAAATAGTTAACAACTGACAGAATTGGAATATAATAGTCGATAATCAAGGAAATGTGAAGTTGTGATTACCCAATGTCCCCTACCTGTACCGTTACGATAAATGGGATGCCTGCTGGCATCTATGGATCTGCCCCGGGGACAATTCCTCGCTTGGAACGCTAGGAGGGGCTGGAGGAGGAATGACCCTAGCTCGGTCCGCAATGTTCACTTCCATGAGATCACCTGTGCCAGGAGACCCCTCCTCGATGATCCCCATAACTGAAAGTGCGTGTTCTCCTGTCGCGGTACCACATGGAGTGTACTTGGGGAATGAATTTCCCCCTGAGACCCATCGACACCCTGCATAAAGGGAAAAAACATTAGAACCTTCATGGTAAAGGAGGAGTGAAAGTCAGAATGGACGAACAGGATGACCTCTTCTTCAAGATCTGACGATTCAGGATGTCTTATCATCCTGGACACCTGGGTAGACACATAAAGTTGGTTCTGGAGTGAATGAACATAGGTGTCCATCTCCTTTAGTGAGGTGACTATTTCATCCAGATCCTCTTCCAGCAGTATGTGGGGTGGAGTGAAGATCGTCCCGATACCTGGGAGCTCGAGAGGGACCGTTTGGAGTAACTCCCAAACATCTTCAGCAGAGCCACTGGCCCTCAGGTCATCCCAAATCCTCTATGTGTCGGGTAATGCGGCTGTAATGGGAATAACTAGCTAGGAGGGATCAACTTGAGAGGGTCTGGAAGCGGAAGGCGCTGTCTGGGGTGCCAAGGGTCATGTCTGTTTTTCAGATCTCGTCTCCGCCCTAGAACTCTCTGGAGCTACCTGTGTACGGGACCCCACGGGCAGGGGGGAGAATTCCCTTGTTTCAGCCACGACAGGGGGACAATTGAAATCATTGACCCCTAAAGAGTGGATGCTCCCTTCCCCGTCCTCATCAGTCACTTGGTGTATCATGGCCTGGACTCAGCGGGTTAATACTGCGTAACCCTGACGCGCATAAATATAGGCCTTGATGTCCCATAGATACTGGTTGGCCCTATCTGAGTCCACATCATAAAGAATGTCAACATGAGCAGATATGTAACCCAGCCTATCAAATCCCACCTCTGATTCCTGTAGATACGTCCATAGGGGATTGGGGTACTGGCTGTGAAAGGATGACTTGCCTTTTAATTCATCCCATTGACCCCAGGCCCTCGGGAAGGCAGCATCAGCAGGGATAACCAACCCTCTCTGGGCGGATTCGAGAGCATGAGAGGATACACCTCTGTTCGTTAAAATATTCCATGGAAGCATGAGACTGGTAGGGTTGCGAAGAACCTTGCCCGGTAGGGTGGAAGCTCTATCCCCCTTTCACTTCCTATTTCCCTTCAATGTCTTGGGACTTTTGACAGTGGGCACCCATAGCCCAATTTGGCCATTCGCGTACGACTGCACCCTGGAGTCGGTATATCCCTTGGACAAGAAAGGCATGGAGTCTGCAAGCGCAAGAGTCATAACCTCGCAACTGGTATCTTCCCAGGTAAATTTAACCATATTTGCCTGGCCACCATTAAATGGCAGTTATCACGGGTTCCATTGAGTTAGGGAGGACACAATGCCTTCACGCAACCAAATTGACATCCGAATCGGCAAGGCACGTACCCCTCACAAATCTGCTTCACACCGATACGGACCACCAAAATGCCCTCTCAGAGGGAAAAGAGGTAGCTCAACTTGCTAAACTATTCTGATATGGTATTCCTAACTGCACCAGTCAGGGAAGGATATGGTTTGTAATTGAAATTCTCAAAGCTTGAAATATGACTCATTAGAAGATGCATATTATGAACGGTATGTTGTCCATCCTTCTCTTGGATCACCCACTCTTCAGGCATGACCCAGCTGGTCACATTCAAAAACATCCGGAATGTGGTGCCTGAAATTTGAAGAGGGTTGATCAATGTGTATCATTTCTTGATATGCGCTCCCAACCAACCCCAGAGATTTTGAAAGGGACTGACTACCCGGTTTGGCTAACTCCCATCGGTAATATTTCTTAGCAACCGATAAATCATGGCCAATAATAGAATGACCATGTTGATGACATTGCTGGTAGCCAGCTGTGCTTCCATAATTAAAGTAGAGACCCACACGCCACCAGTTTCATGTACGAGCTGTAGCCAGCCACACTGGAACATGGGCAGGAACACCACCAGATGAAGCAGCCAATCGACGTCCGGAACAGGATCACAACCCCAATCGTTGAACTAGTCTTCTTCCAGGATCCTCCAGTAGCTGCCCCTTTTCTTCTGGGACTCCATTTTTGGGAAGGTTGTGGGCCTGCGTGGGAGATACATGGACTTGTTCTGTCTAGAAAAATCCTTGACCCATTCACGATATGGGAAAATCTGTTTTATAGACGTATCCTTTGAATTCTTATGGGCCTGGTTAATAAGCTTCTTTGCCAGAGGGGAGTCCTCTCTTCATTGTCCCACGCAGAAAAAGGAGGCAGGAATTGGTCATACATACCAACAATGGGGACCCCTAAAATCTGAAAGACGTCCCAATGACTAATACTCACATCACCGTGGACCAGATGAAATGTGTTGGTGTCCAGACTCCAACGACTCATATGTTTCCTGGAAAAGGCTTGAAGCCGATGGGTATAAGTTTGGGACACCCAGGCAGCTTCATATAAGCCTACGACTCACAACTCTACCTTAAACTTTGCATAGCTCTGGGAAACCCAGAAGGGCCAACCCCAATCCAATAACTTAAATTCCCCTCCGGGCCTAATGTCCTGGACCACAGACCATCCATGCTGGTTGTTTACCATCGCATTGCGGGCAATGCTCTAGTAACAATGAATTGTCCTTTCCAGCGGACGTTTTCCCCTGCCGGGGACACATGAAGGTGATTCAACATGGATCTGGTAGATGTATCCTTTATAGAAGGCCACCCTCTGGCAGATATCACAGATCCAGGGATTATGCTAGTAGATACCCATTCGGCATGATTGTTGTCATGAGATGGTACCAGAATCGCCGTATCAGACAGTAAACTGAACCCGTATACAGGAAGGCTAATGGAAAAGGGGTACTCCCACTATGACTCAGAGAGCAGATCAGCAAGGAAGGATCACATGGTGGAGTGGTGATTCCATCCTTAACAGAGGCAACCACATCCTTCAGGCGTTGATCTCCAATTAGGAGAGGCTCGACGACAGGCCTGGGTGTAGGGTGAGGGGGAACCATGTTTTATCCATGTATTATAAAAATAGAAAATGGTTAGTCCGGAATAATAAAATATGGACAAAAATACCAGTTATATGGTAAAGGAATAGAGAATCCTTCGTGAGCAGGGCTCATAAAGTGGTTCGCGATGACGGCATCCCGCGAACCAAACCTACGCGGAAGGGGATTGCGGTATGCTGGCCCGCTGGGAATTGGCTAGAAAACAGAGAACCAAGTTGCTCCGCAGAGTCCTAATCTCGGAATTAAATAATTAAAATTCGGAAAACATAGGATGTTTTCAAAGTTAGGAATATTTCAATCCACAGACCATAGAAAATTCGAAGCGAGTTCCTCCGTGGCCTGTATTGATTTAAATTTTAATTAATTAAGAGTATTGGTTAGCCGTTGGGAGATTGGTCTGTGGATTAAGGCGACCAAGAAGGAGGAATGGTTCACAAAAAGTGGTAGCTGGTTCGCGGATGAGGCGTTTTGCGAAGGATTGAGTGCACAGAGACAAAAATCGAGAGGGCTCTAGTTTCATGAAGAATCTGGTAAAAGACAAAGGATGTTCCCCCGTATTTATAGGTGTGGCCTTCTACTAGGTCCACTCCTTTGCCGCAAACCATCTAAGTTTTATGACCACTTTTCATCGGAATGAACTCTTCTTCATTCTGATCGGACCCCATTCCAATGGGGGTGGCATTTGTAGGGTCCTAAAAAATCCACAAAGGAGAACGACAATCCCCTTGAATCCAAGGGATATTCTACCCAATTTCCATCCAATAGAATTGGGAAAGGTGGGGAAATACTCAAAGGATGGAACAAGCTGAACTGGTCCGCAGAACGGTCCTATGAAAAATGCTATGTGGCTAGTTCCGCGAAAGACCCCCTCTGCAGACCACTTTTGTTCGCAGAATGGAGGCAGAGATCCTCCGTGGGCGCGAAGCAGGATAGGCACCGACCCGGTCCACAGTCATGAACCGCCCCACCCATGGACCACGTCGACCGGCCCCAGGCTACATCTGATGTCATTCGTGGAATGGAGGTGGAACTCAGCGTGGCTGCGAAGCACTCCGCGAGCTCGTTTGGTTCGTGGGGGAGATGTGTTAAATGCCCCCACGAGTTGCGGATTGACCAAGTCATCTTTGAATTGGGTTTTCGGTCATGGGCCTCCGAAAAAGGTGTCGCATGACAATAGATACATCTCTTTCCCCACTCTATAAAAGGAGATGGAGGGGGAAGAGAAAAAGAGGATTCAGAGAGATCGACCAGATTTGGGTGGAAGGATTACGAAGGGAAGAACATAGGATTTCGCAAACCGTGAAGTTCTCATCCACGAACCAGAACATGTATGAAGCTGGAAGTGACATAGAAAGGAACCAGAAACACATAATAACTTGTTGAACCGTGAGAATAAAATAAAAAAGAAATGAAGACTGCGAACTAGGGCCCCTCTGCGGATGCACTCCCCACAGACCAGGGAGTTTATGCCCATATTCTGATTCGTTGCACCACGCAACACCCTCCTAAGCAGACGAAGCCCTGACCGAGGAACCCCCGACTGGCACTGTGCTCGGCCACCGCTACTCACATGGATCCCTCCATGTACCACCCTGGTACATGGGCCGAACCCGAAGCTGCAAACCACCCTGTTTCGCAGGATTCCCACCAAGTCGTGAATCAACCTGGTTCGCGGGATGCCCATCAGTCCGTGGAATACCCTAGTTCTTGGACGGCCTCTCCTGCCGCGTAGCACCTCCCTACACGAAGGGCGCCACCACTCATACACGTGCATGCCCCGCAAGATCCTTTAGATTTCCCATTCCCCATGCCAGATAAAATACTCCCAATCTGGACAGATCCTACACAGTTCCCTCATTGACCCATTCATTGTCCCAAATCCGAGGCCTCCACCAGAGCCACCAGAACCGTGTGATGTATCCTTCAGGTGAATCAGCGCACTATTTTGAGATCACATACCCACAGTAAGTATGGGTGAAGGGGTTTCCCCGACCCTTTAACGGATTTCTGAAGCATTCCTGGGTTCACATTCCCACGGTAATGCAGAGTCTGAGCCCGGGAACCCCCTTTCTACCTCTCCACTTATTGGGGCTGGGGCACTTCTCCCCTCTACGGGGCATGGTAGGATACCCATCCGAAGGGAGCCCCCATGCACCTCTGTACTTCCCCATGGCCATACCCAAGGAAGGGCGTATTGGGAAAGGGTGTTGCTCTATCCTTCTTAGGGGACATGTCCCTCTCCCACTGCGCTTTGTCTCCCTGGTCATCCACCTCGTAGTAAGCCCCAACCTCATGGGCCGCCTCTATGATTAATCCACACTCCACTTCCCATGGATGCACCTTTCGCGATGTGATCATCTAGTCCCTACTGCCTCTTGTTTCTCACACCAAGCATGAATCAAGTGGGCTTAGAGTAAAAGCATCGAACATGATACCCTCTTATGGGCCTCCTCAGAGTGTAATCCCCAATCCATTACTCTGGCCTGCCTCAGAGTGTAAGTCCCAAGCTAATTCGAACTAGAAGGACATTGATTCCCTACCACAGGGATACATAGGAAGCCTCCATGAGGTTCAGTGCCAGTCACCATAAGACATCTGGATCCACATCCATGTCGGCTCTCCAACACTCCTATTTGAACTATGTGGACATTGATCCCTATCTCCTAGGCAGGGTAAGTAGAAAGCCTCCCTAAGGTTCAAGCCCAACAACCGGTTGATCCGAATATCTTCACATCGGTTCACCGCACCTCTCCTAGTGTCGCCTCAATGAGTACAGAATCCTCGGGGTGGTTAATCCAACGAGGGATGGTAAACTTCGGGCATAAATGATTTTGAACCCTTGTGTCCAGCTGACCATTGCTCACCAGGAGAAATCTGAGAATACTATGCTTGGGTATAAACCAATGATTCAAAAACATATGAATACGTCTTAAATCTATAAGAGTGTCCATGAACAAGAAATAATTTCCCCCAAAAAAGGGTGTGATGAGCCCGATATCCCATCCTTTCGACCAATGTTAGTTCTTAAGCATCGCTGGCCAAACCACCCAGCGGGCGCCTGCCTTTAGAAAGAAAGTCCATGTATCATTGGATAAGGAACAATTGGGAGTTCTGAAACTGACCCGAAACAACCATTAATTCAAAATATTTAAAATTATAACTTATTCCATGGTAATTAGGAAATTTATTTAAAAAATGATGTTGATCTTGAATATCACTGGAAAAGTAAAATTTAGTACCCAAAAGTAATATTTGCAATTTAATAAGTCCACAAATGAATGTTTTTATCAAATATAACATATTATAGAGAATATTTATTGTTAAAAATTTATTTTTGAGCAATAAAAAATTTGACTTATCAAAAATATTTATTAATGCATGAGGAATTCATGAAAAGTAAAAGAAATTAAAAAGGTGTACATAACAAAGATATAAGTTAAAATAAACATTTAAAAATAAAAATGTATATTTTGAGAATAAAAACCCTATTTTCATTATTTAAAATTATTTATAAATTTTAGGCACAAAAACCCTTAAATGAATTCAAAATTATAATTAATAATTAATTGAATTCATAAAAAATGATTTTAAATATGAAAAAAGTGATGTAATTTTAACTAGATATTGTTTCCAAAAAGTTTAATAGGTATATATTACATTTTAGCGTTATAATAATGGATTATATTCGAATTATACTATGTCTTGATGAATTTAATTTAAAATTAAATGAATTTTGTCAAAATTGACAATAATGATATTTTATAAAAATTATATTTTATTAAATATTTAAAAATACTTAAAATACTTTAATACAAAAAATTAGATATGATATAGTCTAAACTGTTATCAATTGAATTTTTCTGAGAAAATTATCTCCTTATATGTTATAAATTACATCCAATAATATTGACAATGTTATTATCAAGGTTAAAATTTTAATTTTTCATCCTAGGTTAATAAAAACGACAATGTTTAAAATGAAATCAAAACATTAGTAAATTATATTTTCTGATGTGATTTCAACCATATATTAAATTAACATCAAATATGCATCAATTTGGATGCATTTTTATCTAGTAGAATCTTATTATATTTACAAAAAAATTATAAACTTTTAAATGTTATTCTATCCTCAATTTTTAAGGGGAAACTCCTCCCCACTTCTTTACACCACCATGATCCCTCTTGATTCCCCCAAAACTATTTTTTTAGGAATCATGACCCCAATAGCCTAGATATGGTGTTTCTATTATTATATTAGCATATGTCTTATGGAATAGTATCTTGATGGGTTTAATATCATTATATTATTGGTAATATAAATGAATACTTGATTCATTCATTACATTTTAAAACAAAAATTAAAATATCATTTTTCCAAAAATATCATTATTCCCCCAAGAATATTCATTCATTTCATTCAACATATACTTCTTTGATTCATGGGAAAGAAAGCAAAGTATGGGTGATCTCAAATTCTATGTAAGTTCTAAATACAACCGAAGCTATCATGAAATTATAGATAATAATAAAAAAACATAAACAATTGAACGATTATGAAATTTAATAAATAACACGTCTAACCAAATTATACAAGGAATAAAAATTATGGGAGGGTAAATAGTGGAAAAAAAATTCATTTAGTCAATTAACAAATAATGAAATGATTCCACATATAATATCATTGGTAAAATATCCTGGATAATAATACATGAAATCCTAATAAATGAAATACATAATTAGTGGAAATCATGTATTAGGGTCATGATACATGTAACTTCAATACGATTAAAAATATTTATTAAAATATCTAGCTACAAACTGATTAGATTAGGCTAATTATATCTCTGCTTCCAAGTTCATTCACAATATAGTTTAAAAATTTTGAGTACAAACTCACAGGGGTTGTCAAACTTATTTTTCTCATGAAAAAAATAAATTCATCAAGGGGATATATATAAATGATCCAAACCCATAACATCTTATACAAAATCATTCCGCACATATCTAATTATCTATTTAATTCATCAATACATATTCCTTACAATTAAATATTTGAAATTAAAGAATAATACAGATTATCAATATTTCATGTAGTCAATCAAATAACTTATAAATCATACTACTTATGTAGAAAATTTATATTTTTTCTTCCATCTTTATATACATGATAAATAATATGGATATATAAGGGAAATATAATTTATAATTATTACAATAAAGACAATATTTCAAGGGAATTTTAAAGACTACAAAAATTAATCAAGAAAATGAATGTCAATAATATTCTTTTTCAAAATCAGCATAAATCATCTACAGTAGGAATAAGGATGGTATAAATCCAATATATCACCCATTGAGAATAATTGTAACATGATTTTCATTTTTTATGAATGTAAATATAATAAAAAGATCTATAAAAACATTCTTTATGTATATTCATTTTGAAAATCACTTTTTTATAACTAAAACTTCAAATAACATTTTAAAATATGATTACTTTAAAATATAAATATAAAATTATAAATAAATATTTAAATCATTTTTTGATTATGAATACATGAAATTATGTAAACGTTTTTTACATTAAAACATATATTCCTTTCACATTTTTTGTAAAAGTTAAATGAGAGTTTTATTCAAATTGAAATGAAGATTTATTTCATAAAACATTTTAATTTTTAAAAACGGGTAAAATTTTAAAAAAAATTATTGGGAAAATCATAAAAAATTTATGGAAACCTTTCTACGAAACATGGTTTTTGATGAAAATAGATTTCAGACTAAAATGATAAATAGATTTGTATGTTATTAAAAATATATTATCAATTATTTTAAGTAACAATGAGTTAAAAATGGTAATATTTCATGAAAATGTCATGAATACCCACATTATAATAAAATGAAATTGTTTTATTTGATATTTATTAAATAATTCCCTTCAATTTAAATTTTTGAACAAATAATATCAATTAGAATAAGATTGTGAAATAAACACTTATGGTGATCCTAACATTGAATTGTGAATTTATCAAAAAATAGATAATGTGGATCAAATTTATATCAATATAATTTTTTTTTAAAAAAATAATTATTCAAATGCCACTAGAATCAAAATCATTGAATATCAAGGGAAATGAAATAGTAAAATAACCTAATATATAGAAATTGAGTTGTGAAATTCATTACCACTTGTTAACATCTATGTCAAATACCCTTAGATGAAATAATTTAAATAGAAATATTAAATAAAATTAATTATTATGGAATCATTATCTTATATGTAATAGGGGACATATATAAATCACATAAATGAAATTAGGTTCATAATAATAAAACTTTCATCAACGATGGTAAATTAAGGCAAAGTACATTACATCATGAGTCCTTTGGGATGAACATGATTAAACATCCTATATAGTGGTTTTAAACATCTTATTAGCTTATAAAAAAATATATTAATTTTAATAATATCATATATGATATTTTTTAATATCTTATCTCCCTTTTGTAAATAATATTTTATTATATACATTGTTTTTGGAGTTAATTTCCATGTCTCATTATTTTTTTTCATCATGAATGGTTTGTTTCTTTCTCATATTATATATATATATATAACATATCCATAAATATAATAACTAAATAATTATAATGTTTTTACATAATTTAAAATTTTATTACTAATCATGAAATATTTTTACAGAAAATTAAGTATGTTACGACCATAGAGACGGTCTGTTGACAAACGGATGAGTAACATTTGCATTTTATGATGATCACTGTAGAAATAAAGAACTTATTTTATTAAAATTAAATAATGACAAATATATAAAATATAAAATATTATATATTTATATATTTCATCCATGTTGTGTGGTAATGGAAATAGTGTCGTATTACTTTGTGAAGGCAGTTGTCTATACAAACACGAACAATGTTATCATTTTTAAGTGAGTGAAATGTTCCTAAATAAAATTATAATTTTTTTTAAAAAAATGATAAATATTTCATTAAAAAAACAAATAATACATAAATTAATTCTTATCACCTTCCCTATGTATCGTAACTGAAAGATGAATCACCTAGCTTTATGAGTTGGTTGTCTTTCATACACAAAAGCAACATTATCATATTTCTTATGGATTGTAATGTATATATATATTTTTGTGTGTTGTAATGAATCTATAATATTAAATATGACTCAAATATCATATATATACATTAAATAAATCATTATAACCAACTGTGAAAGGTGATAATGGAAGAACAATTGACACAGGTTCACCAGGTGGTAGTTTGTTGTACATACGAATGATTATTTCAAAAATAATTTGATAGAAGTGCAGATGGTTGGGTGTTATAGAAATATTATTAAAAAATAATCATATGAAAATATTTAGTTTAATATTATATCATTTATTTAAAATAATTTATGTAGGTAGTGGAAGTATAAGATAAAAACATTCATTAATAAATCTTACCACTTTTTTATTTATCATCCTTAGGTTTGAACCAAAAGCCTTCTTATGTTTGATTTAAACCCATAAAAAGTATTATATGATGAGATTAATGAATTGGGAAATTTTATTGTACAATTATTGGTTGTGTCAAATTGGTTTCATTGTATGAGTAAGGGAGGAGAGGGGGAGTCCTTTTATATGTGAGGTAAGTATCACAATTGTGAAATATTGAAACAATTCAAGCATACCAATTTTTTCATCATGAAAAAATCCTCTATAATAGTTAATTTCAGAAACTATATGTTATGAGGTCAAAATATTTCTATAAAATGTTATATGAAATGTTTATTGGTCTTTTTATCCCTTACCCTCTTAGTATAACCCATGGTGAAACAGCTTTTACCTTAACTATGGTAATTAATTTTAACAATTTTATTCATTATTGTTTGAATAAATTAATGTTATATTGTTTAATAGAAAATATTATTTATATTAAAAATAATTAATTAGTTTTTTCTAAATTAAATCACTGAAATATAAGATGTAATTTACAATTAATCTCATATACGTAATGAGAAAGCTGGTTTAAAGAGAAAATGGTCTACTTTTACTAGCATTTTATATATAAATTATATATTAAAATGATTCAAAATACTTAAAAGAGATTAATGTATATAAAATTGAATTAATTTTACATTAAAACAGACATTAAATACAATTTGAATTTATAAATAAATTAAACAAAAATACATTTTTTAATTAAAAGTCTGTATTTTAACTATTTATAAAAAAATGAATCTTCTCAAAAAATCATTAAAATTTACCTAAAGATATATCTAGAATGTTAATTTAAAAACTGATTTTTTTTCATATTAATTTTCAATTCGTTGGAAAATATTTTATAAATTATGTAGTCAAAGTACGACTAGAAAGCATTATATAAAAATAATGTTTTTCAAATATTTTTTTTTCATTTCAAATGGCTATAATTTTTTATCTAATTAACATATATCCATTTTTTAATACACATGTAATTGTTTCTTAATTTATTTATTAATATTAAAACCCTAAAATTTAATGTCTAGGTTATAATTTTAATGTTTAAATAATAATAAACTATCATGCGTCATTTAAAGCCAATGTTGGATACATCACAAACTATTAAAGAAATTAAATTTAATCTTAGGGGAATATATTTTATATATATGGGGTATTACATTATCTCCAACATATATAAATTTCCTCCTTATAATTTAATCATTATCTCATTAATCAAGCATTTATGATTTGGGAATTACACTTTTAAAAAATCCACATCATAAAAAGGACATTAAAATACCATCTTAATAAGATTGAATTGGAATTTAAAAGGTTATATAGAATAATAAAATATCTAGGTATACAAGTATGAGATCATAGGTGGGAATTGTAAACATGAATATATAAGAAAATACAAATTCTCAAGGACTAATCGATAATGATAGATTTCATTGATCATAAAAAAGACAAAAATCCAAATATGGTTAACAATCAAAAAAACATAAATCAAATTAGTGTGAAAAGGGTCATTTATATCTTTTAAAATTATGTTAATAGGGTAAAATTTTATTTCAATAACATTTTTTAATGTTGAATAACTTTCATAATAATATATACATACATTATTTAATTCCATTTTATAAGAATAATATAACCCTTTAGATGTTCCTTGTTCAATTTCTACTCCATATCATAATCAAATAAATGAAGATGTATTTTTTATACAAGATTCACTAATGGATCATAATATTTCTCTTAGAATGATATTTAATTCCTTTGATATGTAGTTATCATTTTAACATAAAGGTTAGTTTTGTCAGTCTAATATGTATAAATCATTGTATGGTGAAGTAACACGTTAATCATTAAATCTTCATCCAAAAATCAACTTAAACCATTTCATTAATGGTTAACCATAATAACTTTTCAGGAGACTAATATAAAAAACTACATAAATAAGGTTAATTAATTTCAAAAATGAATTTATCTTGAATCCCCTGAACAATATTTAGTACCTCTAATTCATCACATACCAAACATGTTAATACCTTTATAAAATTTCTCTTCAAACATGGTAATAACCTAAATTATGACAAAAAATTATTCAAAACATGGCGGTCCACTTATTATTTAAATAAAAAATTTATTGTTGAATATATTATTTAAATATAAAAATATTTTTATCTCCTTCAAGGATAGAATAAACCACTTTGTCAAAAAATCACTAACTAGTTTCAGGAAATTTAATAATAACCAATTTAATTTATCCATATAAACCATATATTTATCCCAAAATAATTATCGTAACATGAAAATCATATTAGGTGTTATCATTCTATCAATCATACATTTTTTGAGAATATCAATATTCCATTGAATAACGTTTCATATTAAAATTTGAAAAATTATTTTAAATATTTTATGAAATAGTTCTATAGTTTAGTAAATATATATTTCTTAATTATTATAAATAGAATATCACAAATGAATATCTCTATATATTCAAAATATTTTATAAATATTTTGAATCATTTTTCATGGATCCAAATAGTCAATAACAATAGTCATTTCAAATCTATGTTATCGAAAGAATTTGTTTAACTACAATCCATTTTCTTCTTCTAAGGTATATTACCATGTTGTCTGGGATAGTCTTTTATGTAATTAGCCATCTATTTATTGTTTAATAATTAAAAATTATGAATTTCTTTCATTACCTTGAAATCATGAGCATGGTGTCCATTCTCCCCAGACTTGTAGAAAACATCAATTACCTTCATGAAACTACCAAGGTGTTTTATTACACAAGTATATCATGTTAGAAAATAATATTGTCTTTTATTCCCCTCATCTATTTTTTATCAGTCATAATTTTATTTTATGTCTTCCATTTGAAGATATAATACTTATAGGATTTTTTACCTATCTTGATAATACATTAAACAATTTCATCATATTATTTAAAATATTTAAAGACCATCATCATTTAGATACATTGATTAATCCCTTAAAATAATCAATTAATATTTCGCTTTGAATTGTTTATATAATCTATGTCATACCAATTTATCCTTGTAATGGTCTCACAATACACATAAAAAATTTCTCCACACTTTCACTACAATCTATGATAATTTCTCTTCATTTCATTTTGTTTCTCATGAGGTAGATATTTTTTGAAGAGTGTATCCTTAAACTAATTCCATAACATGAGTTTTATTTACTATTCATCACCAGTGTTCTTGATCAATGACCATTATTGATCAACATCACCTTGGAGACAATACAGTACATGTGTAACCTTTTCCGCTTCTCTAAATCCCAACACCATATATATCTTTTAAAAATACATAAGTTTTTTCTAAGATACGACTAAATTATTAGTCCCACTAAATGATGAGTTATTATATCTCCTAATGTCGTCCAATAAAGTATAATATCATTATTGAACATTTTTGTCTACCCAAGAATGTTTATTCTTCATAACATTACTAATATACCAAAACATATCCTTAATTTTATAACTTTTATTACCATGTATATTGGCGTCTTTGGTAGTGAAATATATTCATTGGGAAAGAGTATTAAGGAATTTTTTTCCTTCCATGTTCCATTTCTAAATAATGGAATATAACTTATTTTCCCATAAAATTATGACTTTCCAGTTATAAATATTAATTATGAATATAGTGTAACACTTAACATAAAATACAATTTATGCATCTTTTATATCAGGATCATAAAATCTATTTATTCAGGTAAATATTTATTTTTAGATCCTTTATAAATTTTTATTAATAAAATATGAATTATTCTAAGAATATCCCATGAGGCTATCAAAACATGTCCAAAGATAATCTTATTGTCAGGCACCAGGTGATGATCGAGTCAAGACAATGTTTACATTTTGGAGTTATTACATCTGGGTTCCCCAGTTCCAAAACCAAATCCACTTTTAGAATCCTAAGAGGGATGTATTTCTAGGAACAAATAATCTCTTCTATAATGCAATGATATGACAATCTTATACATATCCCAAAATTTATCATAGGTTTTTGATCTATAATATGTTTTTCCTAAATCTAGTTCCTAAGGTTATAGAAATATTCCTCATCTCCCAATTATAGAATCTCTGATCCTAATATCTCGGATCTTCTGTCTATTTTATTATATCTTAATATGATATATGGAATCACATCTCATTGAACAGAATAGTTTAGTAGTTTTTGTAAACAAAATACATTCCTAAGTCATTCATTACATCTGAAAAATAAAATAACAAGATAAATTTTATATAATATTATTATTACCCCAATAATATTAATTAATATCTTTCATAGTAATCTTCATATATTCCTAGGAATATAAAGAAAATAAGGTCTAGCTCAAATACTTTGTAACGGTCATGTACAACAAAAGATTTCATGAGTTGATAAATAATATTCAATATGGAAAGGTAAACAGCTGAACACCCAATCTATTTTATCAATAACTAGGATATAATAATTAAATATGTCATAAACAATATGGAAATGTTAATAACTAAAAACAAATTTCATTTAATCAATAAACTGAGATAGAAATTCATCAAGAGATAATATCATTGTGAAAATATCATTTATAATAAATGTAAAACTCTTTATGAAATCAATGCATAATTATTGGACATCATGTATTATGAACATGATACCTATACCGGCAATAAATATCAAAATATGGGTTAGAAAACTACGTAAAAACTAAACCAGTTTGGACAACAATATTTAAACCATCAAGACCATTTAAAAGACGGTTTAAAACTAATGTGTAAAAAACACATAGGGTTTGGTGAACAGATTTGTCTCTTGAGACCTTTCGATGCATCTTGGGGAATACTCTAAATGTTCCCCACCTATAAGTACTTGTCCAGATCATTCCTCACATAACAAATAATCAATTTAATTCATTAATCATTATTCCTTACCATTAGCAATTCATACTGAAGGAAGAATAAGAAATATCAATATTTCCCCAATCAGTCAAATAACATTAAAAGTAAATGATGTATATAAAAATTGTATAAGGTATATACAAAAACATATATATGATAAATAATATGTACATATATATGGAATTTAATGACTAGTGATCACCGGAAACAAAATATTTCAAGGGAAAATTAAGGACCACAAAAAAGAATCAACATATTGAATGTCAATACTTTCTTTTGTAATAATGATTTTAAACCATCCAGAAGAAGAATAAAAATAATATCAATAGCACATATCCCTAGTAGAGTATAGTTGGAATTAGATTTTTTTATGATGAATCTAAATACGATTAAAAGATAATTAAAACATTCTTAAAGAAAATATCAATTTAATTAAGAAAATAAAATTTTTTTAAAGTAAAAGATCAAAAAACATTTTAAAAAGGTCATTTTTTTAAAATAATGTTTCAAAATTATAATTGAAATATTAAATCATGGATTGGTCATGAAAATAAGAAATTTTGTATATTCTGAGAATGTTAAAATAATGACTACATTCAATTTTTTTTGTAAAATCCAAAGAAGCATTTTTTTAATAATAAAATAAAGGTTCATTTCCAAAAAACGTCATAAAAGTAATAAATTTGTATAATATATTTAATAAATATTTTTTAAAATTTTAAAAAAAATTAAACTTTATTAGAATATAAGGTTTTTGAAGAAAATAAATTTTTAACCAAAGAGAAACATGATGTTAGATTTTATTATAAATAATTTATGAACAATTTTATGATCCAAAAAGTGAAAAAATAGTACAATAACATTAAAATATCCTTAATAAATAGTGGAGAATAATATTAAAATTTCAATTTATACAATGGAAAAATAATTCCCTTCAACTGAAATTTAATTATAAACAATCTTGATTAAGATGATATTGTGAAATAAACCCTTACAATGACCACAACATTATTGTGTGAATTAATAAATGAATATATTAGTCATATGAACTTCAAATGCATATAAAATAAGTGGAAATAAAAAAATTAATATTGAATATTAATTACACAAATAATTTTATAATATCAAAGACAACAGTTGAGTTATATATCCCAATGTAAAGAAGTTAAGTTCTGTAATTATTTACTACTTGATACATTTTCAGTAAAATACCCTTGGATGATATAATTTATATTGAAACATAAAATACCATATATTATTTGGAAATCCTGACACTACCTTTAAAAGGTGTAATATAAAAACCATATAAAATATATTATGTTTGCATCTATTAAATATTCCTCTATGTTGGGAAATTGATAAAAAGTACCTTACGTCAAGGTTGATTTAGTTTAAATTTTCTTTAATGTAAATTATATTGGTTTTAGAAAAGTTATTAAATTTTACATGATTGGTATTAATATTTATAATATCAAATAATATCCTTTTATCACAATTATGTTAATATTATTTCATTATTTTTGTTGTCTCATATGTCAATCAAATTTTTTATCATGCGTGACTATCATGAGAGATCTAGATATGGTGAATATTATATTATTATATAATATATATAATAATAATAATGAAATAATTATAATATTTTAATTTCACTATTATATTTAAAATCATCATGAAATATGGTTATGAAAAATAAAGTATGCTACTATCAAGGAGATGGTATGTTGTACGTACGCATGTGTAATGCTTCCATTTAACAAAGATCATTACGGAAAGAATAAAAGTAATATAATATCATTAAATTATAATATTATTCTAATATATATCATATTATAAACTTATATATATAATCCATGTGGTTTGGTGATGAAATGGCATTCAGATTGTTTTGTGAAGGTGGTAGTCCACATGTAGATGGACAATGTTACCATCATTAAGTAAATGAAAATGTGTGAAATAAAATGATATATTATCCTTATATAATGGTAAATATTTCATGATTTTATAATAATTATTTCATTTATATCACATTTAATCTTTAAACTTTTCCTTATCACCTACCATCTGAAGAGTTAGTGAAAGAAGAATCACTTCCCTTGGTGAGGTTGTAGTCTACCAAACACACAAGTGACATTATTGTATATACTAAGGAATATAAGGTTAATATAAATATAAATATATTTATATAAATCATATAATGATTCAATGAGTTTAAATATTCTACAAATATCAAATATATACTTTAGACATATCATCATACATGACCATGAAAGGTGGTAATGGAAGAATAAATGTCAACGGTTCGAAGGTTGTAGTCCTTCACACACATGAATGATGATTTCATTACAAATTTGATTGAATTAGAGACATATTTATGTATTCATACTATTATAAAAAAGTCCATATATTTCAAAGATAATATGTATATTATATTATCATTTTTTAATAATAATTGATGGTGGTGGAGGAAGAAATAAAATAAAGATGCTCACTGAATAATGTTACCTCTAATTTAGGTATCATTAGTTGGTATGCACCAATGTCCATCATAAATCATATTTATGCCAAATATAAGGCATATGTATTATTTTATGGAATTTTGGAAGTGATTTGTGTAGTAAATGGCTGATCCAAAGTGGTTTGAAGGTATGAGGAAGGGAGGAGAGGGGGTGACCTTTTAAAAGTGAGGACAATGGCATAACTGTAATTTTTTAAATCATTAATTCATACCCATGTATGTATCCTGAAACAACACTCCAAAATGGTCCATTATAAACATTATATTATATTATGTCTCTATTAGGACAAATAATGGGTTTTTTACAAGTTGGTAGGTCATTTTTACCCATATCCTATTAGTTTAAGCCTTAGAATATATGTTTTTTTTCATAGCCGTTGTAATTACTTTTAACTATTTTCACAAATAATTATAGAAAAAATTATATTGAACATATTCTACAGTAAAAAATAATGTTATTCAAAATATGGAATCTATTTTTAAAAATTCAATTCATAGAAGTAGAAGAATTCAGTTTAAATTTAATCCCAGAGACATGATGAGAAAGACAGGTTTTAAAGAGAAACTATTTAGAAGATTACAATGTTTTATAAGAAAATTAAATATAAAAATAATTACAACTAATTAAATTGAATTAAAATATAAAAAAAATTAACCAATATAAATTCAAAACCTAGTAAACAAATAATTTAACATTATATATAATTTTAATTAAAATTCAGTTTTTAATTAAATTTCAGTATTTTTCATTATTACTCATAAAAGAAAACGTCTTAGAAAAATAAAAATATAGCATGAGATAATTTTGAACATTAAATTTAAAAAATAATATTTTTTTAATAAAATGTTCCTAAAACTAGTAAAAATTAGTTATAAATTATTTGTGCAATGAATGACTGGACCACCTTGTTGAAAAATATCATTTTCACAAATCTTTTTTCTTTATAAAGGTTGTATTTTTATCTAATAACAATATATATCCAAGTTATTTATTTTATACATTTTTTAAAAATTTAATTTTCATAATTTATCTTGTACTATTTATACCCACCAATTTATGGTAAATTTAATAAATTTAATGTTTTAGGAATAATAATATATTGTTTTTCGTTCAAACCTCATGTTACATTCATTATAAGTTATCAAAGAAATATAATTTAATCTAAAATGAATTTATTATTTATTGTTGGAGTGTTAAAATTTAATCTTCTAAAATTCCCTAGAAACATTATATATTATATGGTATTCTAAAAAGATCAACCCTAGATCCCATTAGATTCGATCTAAAGGAATTATTTCAAAGAATAAGCAATCACCTTAATCAATCACTTTCTTTTCTACTCTTCTTTAAACCCTCCAAATATATGATATTTATCAATAAATAATAACATTATTAATGAAAATATTTTATAATTTTATAATTTTTATCATGAAATCACCGTTATAAACCCTATTTCCCATCAAATGATAAGTGAAAGTATCTATCATGTGTACATACATATTACCATATCAACTTAATGATACAATTAATTTATCATCATAATATTTTATGGATTTTTATTGTAACAGGTTTAAGGATTATATACTATAATTATGAAATAACTATTCTTATTTAATTATAATATTACATAATCCTTTTTACCTTCCTAACCATTGTAAAACGATAACATCAATTTGCCACACGTATAGATTACAACCTCTACAAATCGGTGTAATTCATTTTTCATTTCCATTATACTAATATCAAAGTGAGTAATTTTTTTCATTAATATATAAGATACATACGATATACTAATTATTAATTAATGTCTAATAATTATTTTACATTATTTAATTCCATACATGGATAATTTAACACAATGTTTATGAGTACACACAATATACCTTCCCCATAAAGAGTGTAATTAATTTTTCAAACTATAAATGTAATAAATTTTAATTAATCTTAAAATAATGATTATATATAAATTTTATTATTTTATTAAGATTTTTTATATGATGGTGAACTTATCAAAATATAATTACTATATATATTGAACAAAGACATACATGAAAATTGAATTAGATATCAATCAGAACAACAATTTTAATGAATATGTGTCTTCAGATAGATGATAAAAGGTTTCAAGTAAATCATATAGTGTATGATATATATGATTATTATTATATAATAATTTATAAAAAATATAAATTTAATATAAATGAGGTTATAACATGTATAAAAGAAGTTGGATATAAGGTAAGGGATTTTCATTTCACATTTATTTCTTTGAAAACATACCATATTCAACACTTGTTTCTTTTATATGGTGAATATATTTCCCATGAATATATTTTGGAAATAATTATTTTTTATTTTCGTTTTGATTTACATATCCATATTAGTTTATTTTATTCATGGGGTTAATAATTCTCATTTTCCCAATGTAGTAGGGGATTTATATTTAATTCATATATTAATCAGGATTGTTTATACTAGAATTTATTTTAAAGAAATTAGAGGATATTTTTTAATAAATCCCTTTAATTTTATTTATCCATTGGTAATTTCATTAGGTTATATGTCTTATATTGGGTTTCCTCACCTTAATTATTTGAGAAGTCAAATGAGGGTTTTTAAGGAAAATCGACATCACTTTCCCCTTTAGTTTAAAATAATTTTTCTAATATATAGATATTATCTAAAAATTAATTGAAGAATGATTTAAAAATTATATTATGATTTATTAAATCCATTTTAACCATTGTAACATTTTACAAAATTTTATTATAATTAATATTTTTTTCATTTCCCAAATGTGGTATGTCTCAACATGGTACAAAAAATATATGAAGGGAATGTTTTTTTAGATTATACGACTTGCATAGAATTTCACGCAATCACGAAACGTCAATTATTTAAAAAATTCATATAAATTTCTAATAAGTCATTTCAATAATATTAGATTCTTTATTTATATTCATCGTTTTTATAATTTGAAAATTTATTTTTAAATTTGAATGGAAAATTTCTTCAGAAATGTTTTATTAAACTTTTAATTGTATATCTATTTATCATTGAAAAAAGCCTCTAATTATACTTATGATTTAATGGGTATTTGATCCAAGGATACCATCCTCATTATTTCTCTATAAGGATTGATATTATGTTGAAACATATATCTAATACATGTATCCATGGTTTATTATATGATGAAATGTTTATGAAAACCATTTCATTTCATGGGTTTAGTGATAAGGAATGTTTTATCATCTTGCGTCTCACATATGTATGGTTATAATTTTTTTATTGGATGGAACAATAAATTTTTAAAATACATTGGGTAAATTATTATATCTCATTATATAGTTACTATAAACTAGTCGATGTTCTAGACTTATAATTTTAAACAAGTTATAGTTCATAAAAAATAAAAGGGAAAAAGTTAGTGTACTTAATATACTATTGGAAACTTTTATTGGTTCCTGATACTGTTGTCTTTATTATTACCCTTAGCATAAGAAATGGTTTATACACATATGATGGTATGACACAAATTTATTACATGTTCTTATGATTGATGTTATAGATATTATAAGTTCTCATTCTTATGATCTATGTTTTTAAGATCCTATTTTTTAGGCCATAACTATTTTTATGATCTATGTTAGATTGGGTTTGAACATTTCAAGTTATGGTCATGTCATCATAACTGTACTCTTATTTTATGCTTTCATATGATGTTTGATTTTTATGTCCAATATTTACATTTATTGGGAATCTAAGGCTATCCTTTTATTATGTTCACATTACCCAGGTTATGAAGAATGTTTTTAAAAGGGTATGCCTATGAAGTATACTATGAGGGAAGATAATTATGAGATATGATTAAGATCATTGATAAAATAATAATAATGTATATATAGTCTTATAATACTTTAAAATATTATGGGCATGGAATGAATTGTATTTTTTATATTGAATATTAATATAAATGTATGTAATATTTATGTATGAAAAGTATTGGTAGCTGTAGAGGATGAGTTATGTACTATAGATGCTATGATTTTCTTATTTTCTATGATCATAGATAACATGAACTCTATTTTTTGAGGTGGTGTTAGAATTGATATAATAAATATACAGGATATGAATGATTATGTTGAACCATGATCAAATAATAAATTTCCCATTCTTTAATGAATAACTAGTATACCTTTAATAGCATTATTATCAGATTCCACCTCAACTATAGTGATAACAGAATCCCTTTATCAATGGGCCTTAGATGTTTTTACTATTATCTCCAATGACCCTTAACTAAGGGAATTGGATTAAAAAATTACTATGTTACTTATAGTTGAAACACTAAACTAAAGAATTATTTTTTTAATAACTTTATTTTCTTCCATTACATTAGTGGGATTCCTCATATCCCTTTTCCATTGATTAGCATGATTCCCCTCTATTCGACAATTTAAGATTCATCCCATTAAATTGATATAGTTTCCACGATACAACATACAACACTTTTGACTCATGGGAATTTATCTTCAATCTTCTATTGGACTGATCTATTGATCCTCATGGATTTAACTCCATTTTAATTATTTTATCTCTAGATTCATGAGAAAATTGGAAATCATCATTTGATGTCTCAACATTAATAGTACAACAAAATATATTTTCATTTCTCTCTCTCTCACAAAACACTAATTCTTTTCTATGACTTGGCTTTTATCTACTAAATAAGTTACCCACCTTACATTCAATGTTGAGGAAAAATGTATGTGATTCTTGCAAGAAATATTATGTTTTCATCGGTATCTTCAATAAGATAATATTACTTTTAAATTAGTCCATTGAACTCTAGCCCTATATTAATATGTATAGTTAGGCTAAAAAATTTTGAGAATTTGTTTTCTTGAGTCCTACTCATTATGGGGATTTTATTTCTTTATTTGGATTCATGTTCTTGATTAGTGTCCACCATTAACTGGTGTGAACTTCTTAGAGATATACAAATAGTACTAATTTGTCTTGTTTTGAGAATTATAGTTTATTAAATATCCTCCCAATGATGTTAATCAATTTTTACATAATTAGGACATTAAAGGATAAATTAATAGTAAGTTGCCTATTATATATAAAGGAATCAACTAAAACTATATCTTTATTTGAATACTAGAGTTCTACAATATTAAAATTATTTTTCATAACTTTATTTAGTTGAGATAGTACTTTAATTATTTTCTTGACCCATACTCTGATTAAATTACAAATATTAGTAATACAATCATATCATTTCCTGTCACATTTTTTATCACAATTCATCCTATTTCCCACTATAAAATAAAATATAAGGAAATAAGGGATGAGAATAGTATAACTAGTTATAATATAAATTGAAAACTATGAGCATTTAATTAATAATTTATAAATTACATGTACATCCTATCTCATATATATCTATGTTTCATTATATGGTTTACATTAAAATTTTCCTAATATATTTCTCTATCAAGATAATCAATTAAATATCTTCAAAATGGTTGGTAATGAATTTGAAAAAATACTAATGAATACCCATGGGTAGTGTCAAACATTGTGTGTAACAAGCATATTTTTTTGTCCTAGGTACACATTGAGTTTATACCACACATAACCTTTTGGGGTTGATAACCCTACGAACAAATATTCTAGAGTCACCTCCACCTATATTATCCAAACATGGAGTAATTTTTTAAAAACCACTCAATATATGTTGTATGAATATTTTAGTTTGTTTTGATATATATATATTCATATCCCTATGGGTTTTACTAATTAATTATTATCCTCATATTCAAAAAATTAATTTACAATATTATAATACAAACTATTGTTTCCTAATCATCTTAATAATATTATTAAATTATTTTTTAACATAAATATCCAATAATTAAAACCCAGATATTTATAGGGCTAGTGTCTTTGGGCAAATAGAATTATAAAAAATAAAAATGAATCTAAAATTAAATATATTTATCTTAAAATATGTTATGTGATCCTAGATTCCTTTAAACATATAAACATTTGGAGGATAACATTAGGAATGCATTAAAAAATGGGTTGCATATAAATCATAACAAGTGAATAATTAGGATAGTGAAGTTTATCATTTTAGTCAAATGACATAACAAGACATAATAAAATACCATGATCATGAATAATCATTTAAAATCATGAAATAATGAAAATTTAATCATAATATCATATCATATTAAGAATTTTCATTAAGCATATTAATTGATATAAGTAAAAATCAAGGATAATCACCATGATAACATTTCATTGTGCACAATAGATCATAGTGAATTATATTTACTCCTTAATCTCATATGTGACATCCTGAATTAGTAACCACTTGTCAGTGCCCATATCTTGATCTCCACATGACCTCAGGGATGCCTCCCCATACACCAAATGGTGTTAAATAGTCGTGAGGGTCTAATAGAACAATTGTAGAGACTATACCCTCTTTAATATAGTTTGAAATTTCAGATAACATAAGAACTAAGAGAAATGACACAAAATATAATCACTCATCAGCAAAATAATTTCCCAAAACTGGGTATATGCCCATAACCAATTATAAACTATTTCCTTTCATGTCATATAGTAACACATGTATTGGAAAACCTAGAATAAAGACATAATAAACAATTGATAAAATGAGTCCCAAAATTAGGTAATGTTTCCTCATAATTATACATAGTTAAGCCCCAAATCAACACTTAATAAAGTGAATTTTTCCCTTCTCCTATCCTGAAACCATGAAGTCTTCTCGGGTACCCAATGTTAGCCCATCCAAAGTGTGAGTATAACTCAACAGGACACCACTAAAGTTGTTCTACAAAATTTACATTCTAAATCAATGTAAAATGAAATACATAAAATTAAGAAAGAATCAAAATAAAATAGGTTACATTATTTAATATCTATTAGATAAATTACTTTCACTCTTATTTCTATTTTGACCTATTTTTCATTAAACAATATTTGGCCCTTTTGATTGATTTTTCCATGTGTTAAAGGGTCACCAGTCGTAGAACACAGAGCCTCAGTCTATGAATCTGATTGAGATTTAGAACTCCATGTCTGACCATCACAAACATGATTTTTGACTCCATGTCTATACCCATGGGTTGAGGAGAATCTATCATTTCCATTAAAATACTACTATTCATTTGGGTTCATGGATATTCTGTTTGCACTACCCACAAGACTGAAACAACAATCAAAAATCCCATAAACCATTCATCACCCTCACATCGGCTCATAATCATTAACCATTTTATACAAAAAACAAAAAGGGAACTATTTTCATTTAATCACATTTCTTTCATTTTTACATTTATTTTGTTCCAAATTCCAAAAATAGAACAACTTATCACTTCAACACATTACAACCATATATTTTTATTTCTAACAAATTTAACCATGATGCAAAGCCCCATTAACCAATTATTGCATCCATCCATTTATATACCATCACATGTTTTACTCTTTGATTTTAGAGAAAGACCTTATCGAGATATGTTACTAAGAAAAACATGATTACAATTGGTTTAATATCATAAATCCCTCAATGTATCATTAAAAAAACCAATCTTCCAGGTTTAAGGGTGTGGCCTACTCTATGGATATACCTACGACTGGTTTACTCAACAACTTTGGATCCCATGTGAATCAAAAGGGATCCAACACCTCATTTAGTTACCAAGATAATCATTTCCTATACAAAAAAGTAGCATATAGGTATTAAGTTCACAACCACTTACTCATAACCCATATCACGTCTGTGGCATATAACTGGATGACCACCTACCTCGAGTTTATAAATAGTCTCTCAATCCAACATAGCAATTGATTTGAACTCAAACACTCTACAAATCCCAAAAATATAAAATGTAGGTAAATAAAATTTTGAATATTCTAAATGATAAGAATTAAAACACAATTACTCTTCTAGAAAATTTAAGAATGAGGAGTATTAGACTCACCCAGATATTCAATTTTCACCATACTGCATTCCAGGCATAAAATAATTTTGGGACAATAATCCTTGGTGGAGGGATGATGTAATGGTTCATCACCTAGGTTTCTGGGGGAGGTATGGTGTATAAACTATTGTTAGAACCATTAATATATTAGTGGGAAATATTATATATTCTCTCATTAATGAGGTACACATTTTGGATACATGTTTATTCAAACCATGCCCAAATCATGCTCCACCCACTCTCCAAAAGGGATCTGGGTCACACAGTCCCCAAGGAGACCAAATCATTTCATAAACCCTTTGGTGGATTTTGAAAATGTCTCTATCCAAGTTCAAATGGTTTTAAGGCTCTCCATTATATGTTTTTTAAACTATGAACCATCCCCTTAAAAGCCTCATAATTAATGTGTGTTGTCACTAATAATCTTGTTCCAACGATGTGTCTGACCCACTAAAGAATATTTTATTCATTTTGTGTGTCCCAATCCCATAGAACCTATATATAACTCCCCTATTTATTGGTAAGACATTCATAAAATAGGCCCAAATGGTGCAGACCCCATTAGCTATTTTGGATCATAAAACCTAAAAACATATAACTTCATGAACTTGAGATATACTCCCAAGAAATACTAAGTCTCTGTGGTGAAATTATCATGTCAATAGGCCCAAATGTCTTCCTCCCACACCCATGTATCATTATAAACGTTATTATGCTTATTCAACACATGAACTAATGAAATTGTCTTATGATAAAGGATTTGTCTCTCTGTGATTCACACTATGAACCAGATTCTCTTCGAAGGATGAATTTCTCTCAACCTCTACACCATCATGATTTATATCATGAGAAGTGTCTTGGTCGTATATCCATATATGAGATACAAGAAAAACATAACGTATTCCATTTTACCTATATGGGAGATCCAATCGGAACATGACTCTTGAAAATATTATCTAGAATCCCAAACGGCTTTAAATTCTTTGGTACCAGCTTACAGTGTTTCTGAATTCCAAGGTGACCAAATCTTGGTGACACCTAAATGAACACATGTTCACCGAATGAAGACACAAGGGGTCAACAATATAGATTAATGATCAAATTATTCCTAATTTTAGTTGTATCCATATATTCTGGAAAAAACTAAACCTACAATGACATCCACATAATCTAACTCGGTCCCATCAATTCTGAATCCTCTTCTAATATACTATACATTGTTATATACATGTCAATCCATAGAGTTCCTAATATGGTGGAATCCGAAAATTATTCTTATAAAAGTAGTTATAGGAAAAATATATGAGTTCCAAGTGCTACTCTAAATACCCACCCAATTAAAATAATTATACCTTCAAAATTTCCTCGAGGATTAGTATCGAACATTCCAATACTACATCCATCTATAGGTGAAAAGTTGCACCCAATAACACCAAGGTGTCAAGTTACTTTTGTAAAAATTTCCAGAAGTGTGGTGTAAAACATAGATCCCAATCTGAAATGAAACTTTATGCAACCCCATGCAGTATTACTATCTCTAGAACAAATGATTCACACAACTGGTCCATGTTAATGGATTCTCCAAATTCTAATAGTTTTCCCACATTTTTAAATCGATAGATTATTACCCACATCACATTATACTTCAATGGAATCCTCAAATGCCCTACCATTATTTTCATAGTGACATTATCCTAATTCCATTATGGAATTTGTAATAATTGTAGCATAAAACCTAGTAATTAATGCTTGGAATTCACATATTAACATTTTTAGAACCATGTCCTAAATTGTTAAACCTCTTTCTTTATCCCTAGAAACATATATTTTATATATACATCATGATAAATTTTTCTTAAATTTCTATTCACCTCCCACATCAAGGTAAAATCATTCAAAGGTTCTTTTCATTTACATATAGGAAAAATGTCACATCCATGAATAAAAATAATCACATCATCACTAACAATATTTTCAAAATTTGAATCCCCAACATCAAGGATTTCCCTCGTGGTCAAACACTATAGATCGTCAAACTCTATCTCCTTGACTAAGCATAGTTGCATGGACTAATTTTCCTTGGATGAGAGGGTCATCTATTCCTAGACCACATGAGCCTCTATTGGTATCTAAATAAAAAATCCATCAACATCCACTTGAAATTAGAATAAATAACTACTTGTGTCAGTGTCTTTTTATTAAAATATTTAGAGACACTTTCCCCTTTCCCTGACATATAGGCCAACTCAAAATCGAAATATTGCATATACTAGACTTATTTCTCAATTGGAGGTTGAAATCCCATTGTGAAAATATATACATCATTTTTTAATGGTCAGTAAACAAAAAAATATATTTATCTCAATAGGTAATGTAACCTATATATTAAAGCATAGACCACTATGGCCCACTCAAGGTCATTAAGATGGTAATTTCACTCTTGCTACCTTGATTTTCCAAACCTATAGGATATTAAATGATCTTCCTACATTAGTATGACTACACACCTGACCATGGATATAGAGACCCTAGCCTTAAACATGTATTATTACATGAGTTAAAGCATAAGTAAACATCAAATTATGATCCATGTATTCTTAAGTCTACTGTATTTGGAATATTAAGTACATAATTAAACATCATGAAAACATATTTTATTTAATATCCATAATGATATCATAACTAACATGAGTTCCTATAACTACATAGGATGAACTGAGGAATATATGAACAAATGGGATGGTCTAAAAAGCATAGTAGGGAAATAAACATAGGAATAAAACATAGAACAAGGGTTATAAAGCATAACATTATGACATAAAAGGCATGGGGAATGAATAAACATAAGGAAGAATAAAATTTATAACATGGTAAAATAAAATGATATTATCATTGGATTTTTGAAAAAATATATAACAAGAAATAAACATGGGTCAATGATAATTTCCAAGACAAAAAAATATGGTGGACTATTTTTTATAAAGTAATTAGGTTCCCTCCCTATACCAACATGACGTCTGATGAAACTAAACATTACCCAATTGATTTAATTTATATCTGGGCGACCCTATCATAACATTTTCATTAATACATCTGGCATATGATGAATAAACATAAGGGTTACCATGGAATGAAATGGATATCCTAATCATATCATAAGCCATAACAAATGATTATATCATAAGGGTGTCCTTGAAAGAATGGATTTAAAACATTCATGTACAATAATAAGGGAAAATAGGAATAGAACATGATAATTCATTGTAAAATTAAGTTTAAATGTGTGAAAATTTTGTTTAAGAAACTTTATAAATGATCCACCTATATGCGGTTTAAAGGAAAATCATAATGATTCATTAAAACGGAAAAGTTATAATTGTTTATATAAAACCATAAATAAACCCAGATGATTTTGATGATAAAATGAGTTATTTTAGATAATAATAATTACTTAAAATTTATTATGGAGTGCACTTAAAATGGGTATGAAATCAAGGAGATCCCTTGAATCGATCTTGCTTAACGAGATGAATTGAACAGGGATCCTTTCTAAACAACATATTACCCAATCAATGGGGGGTGATATGATATAGATAAACTACATTGGTACAGATGCATATAATTTTGAATAATTATATAAAAATATAAGCATTATATTGTGTAAATATAGAGAAAGAGTAAAATGGATGAAAAAATAGAGGTTCAGGTAAAATCTCTAACTGTATGTTTGAAATGATTCTTCACATGATCTTAATGTCTGAATAATAAAATTAAATACATTGATTAATTAATTCATAAAATTTTATAATTTTATTTTATATATTATAATTTCATTAAGTTCATTAATGCCACTTTTCATGGGTTGTAAGATTTAATTTCATCATTTGGGATTTAGTTTCCTTGGTTTTCATGATCGTTTTATGTGTACATGTTAATGGAAAATTATGTATAATGAGGATATTTTTCTATAATTGAACTTATATATTATTAATGAACATATATAATATTAAAATAACATTTTCCAACATTGATAATTATTCATTAGATAAATTATTAGAGATCATCAGTAATATTAATTTATCATTTTTTGATCTTCAGAAACTAGTTTTTTTGTATTGTTAAATATCATGTTTACAAAATAGTTTGAGAGCATTGAATATGATAAAATATGTATAATACTATCATTTTCAACCAAAAATGGTTTCTTGACTAGCCTTTAATGTGTAATTGAAAGATGAAAGCATGTCATCCACGAAGGTAGTACATCGACACCTCAAAAAAATTATTTCACTCATTAAATAAAAAATAGAGGAGAAGAGATTTGTTGAAGAATGATTCAATCAACATGATAAATTTATAGTATATTTAATATAGTACAGTTCTCATTCCACTTGTAAAATTGGAAGTGAGAAGATGTCAATAAAAAACATGAAATGAAATTGATGGAAAACGAAAGAGTGTTATACCTCTTGATTCATTCTTCTTGAAAACCCACTTAAGGTGGATTATTTTTGGCCTTCAATAATGAAAAAAATGATCTTGGACATGGGGGTGGGGTATTGTAATATATTTCTATGTAATTTGGACATGGTTCAAGGCTTGAGATGTGTGATAAAAATATGTGGTGAGGGGTTTTATTTACAGTGGAGGAGAGGGGTGTTTTGTCATTATTTAACTCATTAGTTTATTATTATTCTAATGTGAAAAAAATTATTTATTCCTAAAAATAAATATAGTAATAAGATCATTTGACATAAAAAAAATGCTTGTTAAATCATCCACATCTAAAGATATAGTGTATTTAACTTATAATGAACATATACCATAAATTATCATATTTACATATTAACTACAAATTCATGTATTTTAGAAAATTGCCAAAAAAAAATCACCCTAACCATTTTTGGATAAACTGTGTTCAAAAAATGAAATCTGTTTTAGGAAAATAATTTTACAAATATGATATATTTAATTGTTATATAGAACTATCATTTACAAGGAAAATCAAAACTACATTTATAAGAAATTGAAAACTTTTTAAGGTCTCATAAAATTATCTTATAATCCAAAAAAAATATTATCTTGTGAATAAATTTTATGAATATAATCTTTCATTTAATATATTAAATTAATCATAAAATTGTAATTAAATATTTATAAAATACAAAAATACAAAAACATAATTAATAATTTTGATAATATTCATTTACTTATACTATGATATAATTATATCATATTATCACATATAAGATGGATAAATTTTATTTTACAATCATGGGCGCGGTTAGAATTTTACTGTCTGATTTTATATTCATTAGGGTCACAATACTATTCAAAAGTCAATGTTACCATTTCTTCGGTATAGGTTTCATAACATCTTGATAAACTTAATAATTCATTAAATATTTATTCAAATAGTTTGCGTTGTGTTCTTAAAGAGATTTTAGGTGGTTTATAGTATGTGACATATATATCAGATGGGAGTTTTCAATTGATAAAATTTTGGGTCATTATATTCTTCCCCCATTAAGAAATTTCACCTTTGAAATATCATATTACATTTTATGCTAAAAAAGTTGTAAATAATTATAATTTATTACTTCCTTAGGTTCTCATATTACCTATTTAAACTTATGGTTCTTCCATTGCACTTTTCCAAGGAGAGTATTCTTATTGCGTAGAAATATATCTTTGTGATCCATGATCTTCACCAGCTACTTGTCATAAGAGAAAATGTTATCCAAGTGTACCACATCTGAATTTTGAACATGTGAAGGACCTTGTATATACATCCTCATAATGGATATGTGGAATAAATCATGTACATGAGACATTGTTTAAGGAAGTGTTAGCCAATAGGCCATGACTCTGAAAAGATCATGGACCATGAATGGACAGATGTACTGGGGATAAGTCTTCATTTCTTCCCAAATATCATGATCCTCTTCCATGGAGGTATGTGGAGGAATACCATGTCCCCATAATTAGACTCAAGGTCTTGTCGAGGATTGTTTCTATACCTCTTTTGTCGATTTTGGGTTTCCTTGATGTTTTTCTTAATGGTTGTCAACTTATCTACTATTTCTTTAACCATTTTATGTCATAGCATATTACATTCACCAACGTAATCCCATCATGCTAGTTTTCTACATCTTTTCCAAAAAAGGGATTTATATGGATACATTTTTCTAATCAAGTGGACAATATTTTTGTAGGAGAATTTAGCTAGTGGAAGTTAATGGTCCAATACTCCATTGAAGTTCATAGAACACGGTCTCTAAATATGTTCATGTTTATGAAAAGGTCAATCAGATTAGATATCAGTTTGAGGGTGATAAGATGTATATAAGTTCAACTCGGTGTTTAGAGAATGTTGGATATTTTCTAGAATGTGGAGGTGAATCTCAGATCACGATCAGATACAATCGATAGTCGTACTCTATGAAGTCTTACCACTTCTCTGATATATATATATATATCCATCCAAGTTGATCTCGTGATAATTTATCTCAAATTGTGATAAAGTGAGATTTCATTATAAGATGATCTATAGTAGAACATATATAATTGTATCATCTAGATTTATTGGGAATTATAATGAATAATCCCATAGTAATTTTCTACCACTTCCACATTGGTATCAGTAGTGTTTGCATCATCCCCTTTGAATATTGACTTTCATCCATTAGTAGATGATATACTAGGCACATTGACATATATTCAACGATATCATTTTTCATATTCTCCCTCCAATAGTTCACTCAGAGATCTCAACACATATCTGTGCTACCTGGGTGAATAGAGAAGGTTGAGTTATGTGAATCAGTTTTATGCACCTTCTTTATCTCTGGATTATATGGTATAAATAGTCAAGCCCAAAATACCATGACTCATTCCTCATCCATTTTTAACACTAAGTATTTTCCTTTTCTTATATCGTCCACCTTATTCTGAATTTACACATCATTTCTTTAAGAATCATTTACTATCTCCCAGAGGGATGTTTGAGAAATCATTTAAGGATTGATGATGATCATACTATAATTATTCCCATGTCCATACAATGATTCTATAATATGTTTGGATCCTTCTAAATTCTCATCATTGATAAAGATGTTGGATCCTTTTCACTAAGAACATCTTCTACCTCATTTTCAATACTATTATGGTAGTCGATTGAGTAGTCAATATCCTTGATGAGATCTATAAGGCCACAGCCTTAAACCTTACTTAATCTTGAGTTATTACAAGATTACACATTGAGGATCTTTTCAGGTTTAGAGTTTTAGAGAATTAGATCATGAAACTTTCATTTCATTCCACATTTAAACAAAGTTGTTACATAAAAGACAGTATTCATTCTTCCCATCAATGGAAACATATTGAAAATAAAACAAGGATTCTTTCTTGACACATCCTTGACACTATCGTCACGTCCTATACCTTTCCCTTGTCCTGTGAAAAACATTTCAAAAACTCGGGATGAGCATAAAAAGCTCAGTAAGGGTTATAAAAATATGGAAAGGAAACATGAGTTCATATATACATAAGAATGAAATCATACTTTACCCATAAAACATAGCCACGTTAACATACCTCATAAAATCATGAATAAATCCTATAAATCATAAGACATAAAAGGTTACTTGAGGCATTCATAACTTTCTTACGTAGGGAGTAACCCTCTTGGTTACGCTTGGAATACCCATCACAGTAATTCCCTAAATCTCTTCAGAGAAACCTTAACGTTTCACTCCTTCGCATTACCCAATGCATTGGAGATCTATATCGGGCTCACCCGCCCTTAGTTTATTACGGAACAACCCATCTTCAAAATAATTCCCAAGAACCTTAACATAATCATATCACATAAAACATGCATAAAGGAAACATAACATTCCCACCATTCAATCACAAGATATCAATACAAAAAATTGATATAAAAACATTATGAAAACCATTTTCAATACCAAGATAAAAGAAAAGTAAAACATGGTATTTATTTTTCTTTTAAAAAGAAGGTATGGCTTGTAGAGAAGCTGAAACTCAAATAATGGTCACGGCGGCGGAGAAGTCGTTGTCGCCGCATACGTACGACAAAAACATTCCCTTTTGTTGTTTAGTAAACGCTTCGTATAAAAAATATTCCTTTAAAATAAATGTAAAAGTCAATGGGGTTTATACACCATATAAAAGAATGTTGTGTATAAAAAAGAATATGTCTCAATGAAAGGAGATTGAGACGAAGTCCCTTACAAAGACGGTATCCTTGCTTTAAGGATAAATCAATTACATAATTATGTGTGACAAACAAATAAACCAAATATAAGTGGATATTAAGTGTAAAATAATCAAAGTTCATTCACACATATTCAAAGGATGACATATTCAATAACAACATGTTGAACCCAAAGAAATCGAAATTGGGTTAAGAAGTTCCCTAGACAGCCAAACGGTGTCACATCAAAATGAGTTGATGAGAGATAAAAAAAGGGTATCTCATCACTTGGACGTAAAATTTACATCAATAAGGATATATGAGAACATATCCCAACATAAAAATATGTAAATTAAAAGTCCCAACAAAATAATTCTTTTAAAAAGAGGAGGGTGAAGGGTTCCCCTACCGACATGGGTATCTTTCGAAACATACGCCCCGTGAAAGAAGTACAATACAACATTGATGTAAATACTCATAAACGAAATTATATTACATAGAGATTAGAATAATGGGCAGTACATACACCACTCAAAGGAAATTGTGGCAAATGTAGCATAAATCTCACGGGAATAAAAGTGAGATGAAAAATCACTTACAAAAACTCGGCTGCCTAACGACGCCACTTAAAACTTCCAAAAATGGATTTGATGAGATAAAATAGGGTATCTCATCACATTACAACAAAATTTACAGCAAGAGTAATATGAAATAAAATCCCCAATCATAACAATTAGGAGCTTAAAATAAGTGACATAAAGGGGAGTACTTAAAGAGAAAGAGAGAGGTTAGATCTCTTATGAAAATTCGGCAGCCTAATGACGCCACTCGAAACTTCCAAAATGGATTGATGAGACAGAATAGGGTCTCTCATCACATGAACATAAAAATTACAGTAAGTGTAATATAAAATAACATCCCAATAACAAGAAAGATGAGCTTTAGAGGGAATGACATAAAAGAGTGTACTTAAAAAGAAAGAGAGGAGTAAGATCCCTTACCTCAAGTCCAACTTGTCTTGTTCGTTTCTTTATATTCCTGAATAATAAAGTTTGGTCAATTAATAATTTCCTAATTACCTCATTTAGAGATTATTATTCAGTTCATATCACATATTATAATGTTATAATAATTGTTTAACAATGTTATTTCATATTAGACGTTTTTGCCGATGTTTGGTACATGAGTCAAAAATGAACTTGTTTGAGAAAAGATTGCCCATGTAGTTATAAGTAAATAATTTACAGAATAGTATTAATTATTAAAATATCATATATATCAAGTAAATATTCATTTCATACTATTCCATATCATTTGGACATAAAAAAATGAAAAGCACCGTTCATGGAGACGGTAGGCCGTACGTACGAATGAACGCTACTTTCATTTTTTTCATATTAATGGAATTAAAACAAAATCAGAGAGATATATATATGTTATAATTTAAGAATTATATCCATAATTTTGATTTAATATATTACATATATATCCATTATATATATGTACTTGTAGTATTACATAACATTTTGAGATAAGAAATGAAATGTACCGTTCATGGAGACGGTAAGCCGTACGTACGCATGAACGCTACTTCCTTTTCTATTTCATATTTAATGGAAATAAAAAATAATGATACATAATATAATTTTAATTCTAGTATGTTATAATATATAATATCATTAAATATATCCTTTATACATACCAGATATGGTATTAACGAATCAAATCACTTTGAGGGGGCGGTAGTCCGCACTTCCTTAAATGAAGATATCGCGTTTACCCATAATGGAAACCATAAAGGTATGCCCAAAATGAAAAATACAGAAGATTAAGTAAATCATAAACATATTATATATCATATATAAATATAGTGTCATCTTAATGGCCACCATTGAAGGTGTTAAAAGAATGTTGAACAATCATCGTTTCGGGAGGCTGAAATTTTCCATCCACGGAAATAGTATGTTCTTTAACCATTAGATGTAGGTGTGGGAAAGTGTAGCTCGAATACATCTTATAACAACATCCTAGTATATCTATGATACTGGATTTGTTACAAAATAAATGAATAAAAAGAGTTTAGGGGGTTGGAGAAGAAAAATAAAACAAAAGTACTCAAGTGAAGACATTACCTTAAAATCGGGTAACTCCCTTTGGTTTGAGCGCAAAGGCTTACTTGGGAAGACTTCTGCCCAAAGTGAGGATTCAAGGAGTAAGAGAGTGAAGTGGAGAGACAAACTGGGCAGGGGTTGGCCGATCCAATGGCTTTGGGAGTGTGGGTAAGGAGGTAGAGTTGGGGGCCTTTTATAAGAGGAGAGGAGGGGCACTCTTGGAAGGTAATGAAAAGTCACATTATTTTAAAATGGTATTTGGATTTAAGAGGTCCCACATTGATTTTTTTCGATGATAAGGTGATAATGGTTCGAAATCCACTCATCCAATAGGTTTTCTACATGTGTAGGTGTTAGATATTACATTATCTTCCCATTTTATTTAAATCGTTAAACAATGAGGTCATCGCTGCATCATTATGATGTCATAAATAATTTAATTTATTTAATGTCTAAAAATTAGAAAACAAATACTATGATTTCTGAAATCTTTTTATCTTTACAATGAATATTTATAGTCAAAATTCGGATTTGTATAACCCCATGTAAAAATTTTTTTAGTAAAACATTTCATGTTTGTCTAATTTTTAATTTAACTTTAAATAAAAAGATATTAATGTCGTTTTCCAACCAAAGTGGCTTCATGGGGTCCCCAAGTTGACCAATGGGTTGTCTTGGTCAGCCATGACACATCCAATGAGGTTAGGATATGTTTCAAGTTCATTTCAGATTATTAAAACATTATTTTTACCTTAAACTACACTAATTACCTTTAATCGCGATTAAAAACTTAATAAGTTACTATTCACCAAAAAATTATTTTTATCCCATTGAACCACATTTTACTTCTTAATGACAACCATGTATGTCAGATTTTTGAAATTCAAAACACAAACATGGAAAAATTTCATTTAAACGGAAAAATCAGTTTTTATAAGTACCACTTAGTGGTTTCACTATTCACCAAAAATTGAAGTCTTTCAGAAAAATCCCAAAAATTCACCCTAGGATATATTTGATATTCCGAATTCAAAAATGAAGTCTATTTTACAAAGTTCAAAACATATAAGTCACATAAATTAATTTAATAAATAATTCCCACTGTCAAAGCAAATAGCATGTTTTTATGAAACAATAAGTATCAAAATATTGACATTACTTTAAGTTTGATTTCAAAGTGAAATTAATTCCAATGAACACTATTGGATTTAATAGTAAAAATATATTCTAATTTCACTTTAAAACTAATTCAAAATATAATCTAATCATATAAATAAATTAGATTAAAAAGAGGATTTGAATTAAAATACAACATTTTACACTATTCATTAAAAAAAGAACTTTATCAGAAAGATACCAAAAATTTACACAAAGTAAATTTCGATGTCCCAATTCATAAGAAGAGTTTTATTTGGTCCAAAAGGATGTATAAAAGTGAAAAAAACTATATTTAATGACGATTCTCCATCAAAAGGTGATAAGTGAACCTTTAGTGAAAACTAGGGCATATACGCCTAAAATTGAATTCTTTCCATATTTTAAGACTTTATCATTTATTGGATAAATGTAAAAACATTTAAAAACATGTATAATCATATTTTAGTTATTTATATCCATTCCCGCCAATACAACGGCTACTTATTAACTACCATTTAAAATAATATTATTTTATTATTAGAGTGCAACGTAAGATTCTCAAGAAACTCATTGTTGCGTGTTGGGTACACCATCGAGCATAGCGTCCCATTTAAGGACATATTAATATTTTATTCACAAAAATGGATAAATATGAAAATGTCATATTCTTTATTTACCTGGGGTGTTACATCCTTCCCCCCTTTTGGAATTGCATCCTCACAATTTTAAAATTGCGCTTGGAAGCATCCTTGAAAGTCCCACATCGGAACAAGAGTCGGTAAAACAATCACTTTAAAATAAATAAAGATAAGTACAGAGGTCACCTAAGTTAACCCATACTAGGAATCCATGTACGAAAACATGGACCTAGAGGAGAAAACATAGGGTCATGTTCTGATGGAGAGCGATAGAAAACATGTTTAGGAGAAAGTTAACAATAAGAAAATCACAAACTTGTGATGGGTTAAATGGTGTTGGGTTCCCCAGTAGGAAACGTTAATAGACAACATTTTTGTTTTAAGTTACTTTTTATTGAGGAATTTATTCATAAGGAAACATAATCACATATCATGTTGACTTTGAACTTTTACTAGATTCCTTAATCAAACTCATATTTTTTCCAAAAGACGAGTATTTAGGGAGACTTGTTCGCATTAAGAGTACTATAATCAACTTCTAGAGAATCACCTCATCCACAAAAGAGAACTATATACATCCCATGTCTTTAGGATTTAACCAAAACCAAAACCAGAAAGGTTAGTACAAGGCCAGATAATCCAAAAAAGGATAACCCTTTATAAAAAGAAAATCTATTCTTAATCTCAAAATTTGTCCAACAAAACCCAAAGTTCAACGAGGACCATCCGATAAACAATTTGTCCATAAAATTCTTCAAAGTAAACCAATATTAGATTGAAACCCAAATTTTTGATGGATTTAGTCACATAGTCTTCCAAGTTAAATCTTAACATTTATCTCCAAACAACATCAGTTTCTCCTAAAGTCTCGTATTGAAAAGTAATTAACCTAATCACATATCCTCCATGATAGGTTAATAATTTTCATAAATAACCCAAAATAAACTTACTCTTAATTCATAATATCATCTAACTAAAAAGAATCGGTCAAACTAACCAAGGACTTCACGTAGTCCAGTGGTAGGCGATAAATACCAGTCACACTTTGGTTGTGGGTTCGATTCACGCTGCTTTGTCCGACGCGATGGGTTGTCACACGGTCTGCGTGTTTTCCTTTTTGCAAAACTATATAATTCTTAAATCATTCCCCAAAAAGAGATAAAATCATCAAAAATGATCATAACATATTTTGACCTCAAGTTTATCTCATGCCATTCATTTTCCATCATATCATATAACATCCCATAATTACCTCAAAAGTAAGGATCATATAAACTCTAATGGTTACCTTTATAATTATTACCTGAACTTCCACATGGATTGGTCATCTCGTACATGATGCATTAAAGATCGTACCAAGGTTCAAGTGGTTGATCATGACTCCTTGATAGTTGGTTTAGAACAACCATGAGTTTCCTCATTGAATCCCCCATTTTATCTAGTATCTTAATCATAGAACCATCACAGTTTCCTTCAAACCTGTTGTCTCTTTGGTGCATTCTAGATCCATCCATTCACTAAAAACAGAAATGTCAGTGTGAGTATATCAACAAAACCATCATGTACTAATGAGGAAGGTAAACACTTAGATACACTTACTCATTCACTTTATCTAAAACTATGACTCTTTCTGAAATCCTAACCATTATGGTAATGCCACTTATGCTTAAAGAATACCCTTACCTCTAATGTTATCTAAACCGACCTTTGATACCAACTATAAGGCCCCAGCCTTAAACCTTACTTAATCTTGAGTTATTACAAGATTACACATTGAGGATCTTTTCAGGTTTAGAGTTTTAGAGAATTAGATCATGAAACTTGCATTTCATTCCACATTTAAACAAAGTGGTTACATAAAAGACAGTATTCATTCTTCCCATCAACGGAAACATATTGAAAATAAAACATGGATTCTTTCTTGACACATCCTTGACACTATCATCAAGTCATGTACCTTTCCCTTGTCCTGTGAAAAACATTTCAAAAACTCGGGATGAGCATAAAATGCTTAGTAAGGGTTATAAAAATATTGAAAGGAAACATGAGTTCATATATACATAAGAATGAAATCATACTTTACCAATAAAACATAGCCACTTTAACATACCTCATCAAATCATGAGTAAATCGTAGAAATCATAAGACATAAAAGGTTACTTGAGGCATTCATAACTTTCTTACGTAGGGAGTAACCCTCTTGGTTACGTTTGGAATACCCATCACAGTATATTCCCTAAATCGCTTTGGAGAAACCTTAACGTTTCACTCCTTGACGTTACCCAATTCATTGGAGAGCTATATCGGGCTCACCCGCCCTTAGTTTATCACGGAACCAACCGTCTTCATAATAATGACCAAGAACCTTAACATAATCGTATCACATAAAACATGCATAAAGGAAACATAACATTACCACCTTTCAATCACAAGATATCAACACAACACATTGATATAAAAACATTATGAAAACCATTTTCAATACCAAGATAAAAGAAAAGTAAAACATGGTATTTATTTTTATTTTAAAAAGAAGGTATGGCCTGTAGAGGAAGCCGAAACTCAAATAATGGTCACGGCGACAGAGAATTCGTTGTCACCGCATACGTACGACAAAAAAATTATATTTTTTCATTTAATAAATTCTTCATATAAAAAAGATTCCTTTAGAATAAACATAAAATTCAAAGGGGTTTATACACCATATAAAAGAAGGTTGTGTATAAAACAGAAAATGCCTCAATGAAAGGAGATTGAGACGAAGTCCCTTACAAAGACGGTATCCTGGGTTTAAGGATAAATCAATTACATAATTATGTGTGAAAAATGAATACACCAAATATAAGTGGATATTAAGTGTAAAATAATCAAATTTCATTCACACATATTCAAAGGATGACATATTCAATAACTACATGTTGAACCCAAAGAAATCGAAATTGGGTTAAGAAGTTCCCTTGACAGCCTAACAACGTCACATAAAAACGAGTTGATGGGAGATAAAAAAGGGTATCTCATCACTTAGATGTAAAATTTACATCAATAAGGATATATGAGAACATATCCCAACATAACAATATGTAAAGTAAAAGACCCAACAAAAGAAGTCTTTTAAAAAGAGGAGGGTGAAAGGTTCCCTTACCGACATGGGTATCTTTCGAAACATACGCCCCGTGAAATAAGGAAAATACATCATTGATGTAAATAATCATAAACAAAAGTATATTACAGAAAGAGTAGAATAATGGGTAGTACATACACCACTGAAAGGAAATTTTGGAAAATGTAGCATAAATCTCACGGGAATAGAAGTGAGATGAAAAATCACTTATGAAAACTCGGCAGCCTAACGACGCCACTTAAAACATTCAAAAATGGATTGATGAGATAAAATAGGGTATCTCATCACATTACAAAAAAATGTAAAGAAAGAGGAATATGAAAGAGCATCCCCCATCATAACAAATAGGAGCTTAAAATAAGTGACATAAAGGGGAGTACTTAAAGAGAAAGAGGGAGGTTAGATCTCTTACGAAAATTCGGTAGCCTAACGGCGCCACTCGAAACTTACAAAATGGTTTTATGTTATAGAATAGGGTCTCTCATCACATGAACATAAAAATTACAGTAAGTGTAATATAAAATAACATCCCAATAACAAGAAATATGAGCTTTAGATGGAATGACATAAAAGAGTGTACTTAAAAAGAAAGAGAGGAGTAAAATCCCTTACCTCAAGTCCAACTTGTCTAGTTCGTTTCTTTATATTCCTAAATAATAATGTTTGGTCAATTAATAATTGCCTAAGTACCTCCTTTAGTGATTATTATTCAGTTCATATCACATATTATAATATTATAATAATTTTTTAATAATGTTAGTTCATATTAGACGTTTTTGTCGATGTTTGGTATATTACTAAAAAATGAATTTGTTTGAAAAAAGATTGCCCATGTAGTTATAAGTAAATAATTTCCAGAATAGTATTAATGATTAAAATATCATATATATACAGTAAATATTCATTTCATACTATTCCATATCATTTGGAGACAAAAAACTAAAAGCACTGTTCATGGAGACGGTAGGTCGTACGTAATCATGAACGCTACTTTCATTTTTTGTCATATTAATGGAATTAAAACAAAATGAGAGAGATATATATATGTTATAATTCCAGAATGATATCCATAATTTTGATGTAATATATTAAATATATATCCATTATATATATGTACTTATAGTATTACATAAAATTTTGAGAGAAGAAATCAAATGTACCGTTCATGGAGACGGTAAGCCGTACGTACGTGTGAACGCTACTTCCATTTCTATTTCATATTTAATTGAATTAAAACATAATGATACATAATATAATTTGAATTACAGTATGGTATCATATATAATATCATTAAATATATCCTTTATACATACCACATATGGTATTAACGAATCAAATCACTTTGAGGGGCGGTAGTCCGCACTTCCTTAAATGAAGATATCGCATTTACCCATAATGGAAACCATAAAGGTATGCCCAAAATGAAGAATACATAAGATTAAGGAAATCATAAACATATTATATATCATATATAAATATAGTGTCATCTTAATGGCCAACTTTTAAGGTGTTAAAAGAATGTTGAACAATCATCGTTTCGGGAAGCCGAAATTCGCCATCCACGGAAACAATATGTTCTTTAACCATTATATGTAGGTGTGTGAAAGTGTAGCTCAAATCCTTATTATAAAAACATCCTAATATATTGATTATACTGTATTTGTTAGAAAAGAAATTAATAAAAAGAGTTTAGGGGGTTGGAGAATAAAAATAAAACAAAAGTACTTAAGTGAAGACATTACCTTAAAATCGGGTAACTCCCTTTGGTTTGAGATCAAAGGCTTCCATGGGAAGACTTATGCCCAATGTCAGGATTCAAAGAGTAAGAGAGTGTAGTAGAGAGAAAAAATGGGCAGGGGTTGGCTGAGCCAAAGTCTTTGGGAGTGTGGGTAAGGAGGTATAGGTGGGGGCCTTTTATAAGAGGAGAGGAGGGCACTCTTGGAAGGTAAAGAAAAGTCACTTTATTTTAAAATGGTATTCAGATTTAAGAGGTCCCACATTGATTTGTTTCGAGTATAAGGTGATAAGGGTTCTAAATCCACTCATCCAATAGGTTTTGGCCATGTGTCGGTCTTAGATATTACATTATCTTTCCATTTTATTTAAATCGTTAAATAATGAGGTCATCAATGCATCATCATGATGTCATAAATAATTGAATTTATTTAATGTCTAACAATTATGAAAAAAATAATATGATGTAGGAAATATTTTTATATTTCCAATTAATATTTATAGTCAAAAATCGGATTTGTATAACCCCATGTAAAAATTGTTTTAGTAAAACATTTCATGTTTGTCTCATTTTTACTTTAACTTTAAATAAAAAGATATTAATGTCATTTTCAAACCAAAGTGGCTTCATGGGATCCCCAAGTTGACCCATGGGTTGTCTTGGTCGGCCATGACACATCCAATAAGGTTAGGAAATGTGTCATGTTCATTTCATATTATTAAAACATTATTTTTACCTTAAACTACACTAATTACCTCTAATCGCGATTAAAAACATAATAAGTTACTACTCACCAAAAAATTATTTTTATCCCATTGAACCACATTTTACTTCTTAATGACAACCATGTTTGTCAGATTTTTGAAATTAAAAACACAAAGATGGAAAATTTTCATTTGAACGGAAAAATCAGTTTTTATAAGTACCACTTAGTGGTTTCACTATTCATCAAAAATTGAAGTCTTTCAGAAAAATCCCAAAAATTCACCCTAAGCTATATTTGATATTCCGAATTCAAAAATGAAGTTTATTTTAAAAAATTAAAAACATATAAGTCACATTAATTAGTTTAATAATTAATTCCCACTGTCAATGCAAATAGCGTGTTTTTATGAAATAATAAGTATCAAAAGATTGACATTAGTTTAAGTCTGATTTCAAAGTGAAATTAATTCCAACGACCACTATTGGATTTAATGGTAAAAATATATTATAATTTCACTTTAAAACTAATTCAAAAGATAATCTAATCATATAAATAAATTAGATTAAAAAGAGGTTTTGAATTAAAAAACAACATTTTACACTATTCATTAAAAAAAGAACTTTATCAGAAAGATACAAAAAATTTACACAAAGTAAATTTTGATGTCCCAATTATTAAGAAGAGTTTTATTTTGTCCAAAAGGATGTATAAGAGTGAACAAAACTATATTTAACGATGGTTCTCCATCAAAAGGCGATAAGTGAACCTTTAGTGAAAACTAGGGCATATACGCCTAAAATTGAATTCTTTCCGTATTTTAAGCCTTTATCTTTTCTTGGATAAATGTAAAAACATTTAAAAACATGTATAATCATATTTTATTTATTTCTATCCATTCCCGCCAATACAACAGCTACATGTTAACTACCATTTAAAATAATATTATTTTATTATTAGAGTGCAACGTAAGATTCCCAAGATACTCGTTGTTGCGTGTTGGATACGCAATCGAGCATAGCGTCCCCTTTAAAGTCATATTAATATTTTATTCACAAATATGGATAAATATGAAAATGTCATATTCTTTATTTACCTGGGGTGTTACAAGATCTAACCATCTTCAATAGCACATATTAGGCTCCTTTTTGTGAATATATATTTGCGACACTTGTGATCAATATATACTTTACACTTATACCCATTGAAATAATTTCTCCAGATTTTAAATATAAAGATAACAACTATAAACTCTAGATTAGGTGTGGTATTGTTTTTCTCGTGGATTTCCAACTACATTGAGTTATACACTATCACTTTATCTTTTTTCATCACCACACAACCTAATCCATTCTTTGAAGCATCATCTTAAATCAAAAAGTATTTACTACTTTTTGGTAGTGTGAGCACTGTTGTAGTGATAAGCCTCTTCATAAACTAGTTCATCCAGTCTTCACATCCACATGTCCAAAGAAGATTTACTCCTTTCTGATTAATATTGGTTAGTGGGATCAATAATCAGACAAAGTTCTTCAAAAATCACCAGTAATACCTAGAAAGACTAAGGTAACTATGGATATCCCTTAGAGACGTTGGCCCAGGCCACTCTTTTAATGTCTTTTTTTTAAAGAGTCCACTGATATTTCATTGTTGGTGGTTACATGCCCCAATAATGATAATTACTTTGTCCATAACTCACATATACTATACTTTTCATGTATTTTCTCCCATAAAAAAGTCTTCAAAATATTATTCAAATGCTCCTCATGTTCCTCCTTTATCTTTGATTATCTCATAATATAATCAATAAGGAATACTAAAAATTGGTTATTATAATCTCTAAAGACTCTATTCATTAATTTGATGAACATTTCTAGAGAATTAATGAGTTTTAAGGGCATCACTATGAACTCATAGTGTCTATAACTTGTTTGACAGACAGTGCTAGGAATATCTTACTTCCTCACCATTAATTGGTGATATCCCAACTGAATATCCACTGTACATAAATAACTATCCCTGCGTAGTTGATAAAATAATTAATCTATCCATGGAAGGGGATAACTCTTCTATATCATGATTTTATTGAGCTCTGGATAATAAATGAAAAGACATATTGATCCATCTGTCTTCTTGATAAAGAGGACTGGCACACCCCACAGTGTAGCACTCAGGTGCATAAAACCTTTATCCATATCCACCTATAACTTAATCTTTAGTTCTTCAAGATCAACAATGGCCATTCTATATGGTTTCTTTGAGATGGGTATATATCCATGAAAAAATATATTTTATAAATCAACCAATCTTTCATGATAATTATCAGGGAACTCTTTATGGAATTTATTAGTATAATCCCTCATGATGGGCATGTATTCAAGCAAGATATTCTCCTTTGTATCATTCATTTGTGAAAGATATACTTTCTCATAGGGAACAATTATCCACATTTGATACAATGATACTGAAGGAGATCCAACCACTACCTTACACCAATACAAAATTGTGGGATTCTTCAGAATGCGAAGAGTGATCTCCCTTTCCCAATAGTCAGTGTTTGGCTATTTATAAAGATAGACATTACATTCCCAATATAGCATAAAACTCTACCAAAGGGATTATGACATGATTTTTGGGGATGTTTATTCCAAAAACATTAATAGGGGAAGAGTTATAAACATTGGATGTAGTAATTTCTTCATTATCTATTCTCACATACAACTCATCCCTTATATTTTGAGGTGGTTTTTGAATAGTTCTAAAAAAAATATAGGATATGAAAGAAGGTGTAGAACCAGAATGAAATAGTATATTATTTATTATTGAATAAATAACCAGGGTACATTTCACCACATCATTTTCAAGATCTACCTTAGCAGTAGTGATAGCATATGCGTGTGTTTTCTTCCTTGGAGATTGTTTTTTATTTTCACTGAAATTACCTGGGCTTAGGTTCCCTGTTTACAAAATTCACATGTTCCTTGCAATTAAAACACTATACTACTGGATAAGAATTGATATGATCCTTAATTTATTGGTCTATTTTAGTGGGATTATTCTTGTACCATTGAATGTTATTATCCATATGACCTTCTCTTCCACATTTGAAGTATCTCCTAGTTCCCTTTAAATAACATCCAAGATGGTTATTCCTAGACTTTTGACACATGGGATTTTTATAATTCTTTCAATAATGGGATTTATAACCCATATTAAACCCCATTTTCTAATTTTTTTCTATAATCAGGTTCATGGTATCACTGAGAGTCTCTGATGTCCATTTTCATCCTTAATAGAAATAATGAAAATATCCTCATAGATGTAAAATTATTGAATCAAAAATGATTTTCTTATAATCACCTTTAATATTCTAATGAAGTGATATAACATTATTTTGGTGTTCATGATATATCCATTGGTGTATCTTACAACAACCATGATTTTTTATTCATATGCCCTGACAGACTCATCTTTCATGTTCATTAGTCCGAGAAATTCCATTTTCATCTTTAGATGGATGGTTTGGGAAAAATATTTCATAAAACATAATTTCATGAAATTTTCTCATTCCATGGAATCAATTTCAACATTGGACCTTTGTTCTTTATTAGTCTCCACTACTAATCATCATATTTTTCATTTCATTAGGGAAATCATCACATTGCCTATAAAATTTATTATTATCATGTGATAATCTATTTCCTGATATTAACAAATAAAAATAACAAATAATTTGGGGTCTTTAATACATAGCTAATAAGCACGGAAAAGGACAATTTAAAAATAAAATTATAACCTCTTAAAGGAAAAGTATATTATATATTGTGATTCCCTATATTTCAATCTAGGTTATCCTTGATATATTTCATGACATATATTCATATGGTCATTTTTTTCCCTTAATAATGGTTCATAATGAGATTATTAATTTACCAAACCATATCCCCTAAGAGTGTCGAACCAGATGCGCAGTAAGAACAATTATCTTGTATAATTCTACCATCAGTTAGTCTCGAAACACCTCGTTAGAGTTGATACTCCTAGGTACGTCTATTTCATTACCATGGCCAATTATAGTATCTAAATAGGGATGAATTTTCTTTATAAACCACTTAATCTATACCAACAAACATTTTGGGATGTTTTCATAAACATAGACTAATCCTTATAGTTCTAACTAAAGTTATCAATTACAAATCTCTAAAAATAACTAGACCATCTTATGATAATAAATATATAGACCCTAACATTTTAAACATATTATTACATGATTTTAAGCATAATTAAACTTAAAATTACAAGCTAGGTATTTTAAGATCTAGTGTCTTAAGAAGATTAGGTACATAAATAAACATCCTGATAATATATTTCATTTAATCTCTATAATGAGCTCCTAAATTAAATTGATCTCGTACATCTTCATAGGATAAGCTAGGGAATGCATGAACAAAATTTATGAGCTAAAATAATAGTAATGAAATAAGAATAGGAATATAACCTAACACTTGGGTTAGAAAGAATAGCATGATGATATAAAAGGTATCATACATGAATAAACAAAATGTATAAGAACATGAATAAAATAAAAACATATAATCATGGAATTATAGGAATGTGTCAAAATATATAACATGACATAAACATGATTCAAGGACAACATCCAATATTATATAACATGGGGGAAAAGTACCATAAAATAATAAGTTTAACTCCTACTATATAGTAGGTTTACTAAGTTCTTCATGGATGAATATGATCTATTAAATTCAAGTACAAGTATGGTGATGCTCCATAATAAAGGGATATTTTTATTAACACCAATACATAGGTTGTTATAGATTACTTTTTATTTTGGTATTTGGGTAACATAATATAGTGATAAATTCTATTCATATATTAACATTACATAACATTTGAAAAAAACAAAAAACTATATAAAAACACATGTCTAAAGACTATACTAGTATAGTTACATTGGATACATGGAAACATAAGCACTGATACATAATTGAACTACATAATCTCCTAATAGATTCTCCTTGATTGGAACCCTTCTCAAACACATAAAAATTAATACACATCTTCATTGATTGGGGAAGGAAACATAAAAAGGGGTGAGCTTAGATGCTCTATATGGGTAATGAAGGAGATATGTAACCATAATCAGGAACATAAAAGTTTGATAACATGATCATGAAAATATAATATCATAACCTCTATATCAAAGATCAAATAAATAAATTATGGCATCAATAATGGATGTTCCTAAAGTACAGATCATAATGAAATAAAGAACATAAGCCTTAAAATCATAACATATGAATAAAACATGGAATTATGGTAGGCACGTAAGTATATAATATTTCTTCCATAGTAGTCATGGAATCACTTCCCTGACCATTATGGTGGAATGAGATTACTCCCCATGCCATATTGATAGTCACGGTTCACTCTCATTGCCATATTAGTAACATGAATTCACATCACATACCATCTTGGTATTCATGGATTACTCCCATGACTATCTTAGTAGTCAAGATTCATTCCCAATACAATATTAATCTTTCTCATGAGATATAAATATTTATCAAATGCATTGGAGGTAGATTTAGGTCATACACATCTCATTGTGTAATCATATATATATGATCCATAATATCATTAAATATATTATCATAACCCCAGAAATGAAATGATTATCATAAACTTGTAATCATATCATAACCTATAGAAAATGATACAAGTTTCCTTTTCATTTCATCATAATCATAACTCATGAAATGGAGTGGGTTTGAAACATATATGACCCATGAAAGAGAAATATGTTTCATAAAAATTATTCCATCAAAAAATAAACCACTAATGTAATGAATATAAATGGAATCAATGAATAATTTCAAAATAAAATTATTAGTAACACAACTCGGTGTCACCTTATATGGGAAGTAATTTTGATACACCCATTAAAAATAATACTTGATGTAAATAACCATCTTGAATTAAAAAATTCTTCTTAAAATATAAGAAATTTTTTAAAAAAAAATCATTGAAAATAGATTTGAAAACATATAAAGGAATCGTTAAAAAATAAAAATTATTTTTACATAAAACTTATCTTCATAAATCTTTTGAAAATAAAATTAAAAACATAGATTTTTATATAAAATAAATTTTTGATTGAAGTAGAAAAATAATCATTTTTTCATAAAAATATTTTCTTAATTATTTTAACTGCCAATGAGTTAAAAAGGGTACTAATAATTGGAGATTATTTGATTCAAAAAACTATAAGAAAACTAATAATTGTTCCTGGGAGATAAATTATAATATTTCATCAATGAATGTATAATCCTAAACAATCTCAATAAATGATGAAATTACTTTAATAAAATATTACTACCTGGTATATTTTGATCACATTATCCATGTAATAAAATGAATTCACATGAATCATAAACTATAAATAAAGGATGTATATTCATGATATAATATGGAAAATGGAAGTATTTACAACTGAAAAAAAAATTATGTGTACGACAAAACCTGTCTCTCATAGAAGGCAATTTCAGACCAAACTATCTTACTGATTTAGTAACTTCTAAAACATTAATCCCATAAAAGAACGTTAATATAATGAGAATGTAAATAAATATAAATTTAAAAATAATACTAATATAATACATTCATTGGAATTATATACACCACGTAGAAGAAAATACTACTATCTAAGGCATGTATCTCACAGAAATTAAAAGTGAGGTAAAATTTCACTTACCTTGTGTCTTGATTTTCTTCAAATTCATACAATATTTCATTATAATATATGTATTTTTATTATAAATACTTTACATAATGATATTATTATATGTAACAACATATATGGTTTTATTAGGATCTTATATTACCAACATTTTAACAATTCTCTGTTATGTTTTCACATTGCGTAATGTCTGCTTTGTTCTTCGTAAGTTTATTAATTTTTCATATCTTCGGTCCTCATACTTATATCATGATTTAAAAAATGTAAAACATTATATATAAATATATCAATTTATATATAGTATATTTCTATTATAATAATCCATTTAATATTGATATATGAAATTGAATACACAATTCATGGAGATGGTAAGTTGTACATATACATAAATGATGTTATCATTTTATTATTATATTGAAAGGAAGATAGAAATTTTAATATATATATATATATATGATTATTACTGTATAATTATTAAACCCTATATACCATATAATTTCAATAACCGCATAATTAATATATTCTATCTATTGTGTGAACAAATCACATTGCTTTGAGGGGCGGTTGTCCAAAATTCCTCAGATGATATTATCATATTTAAATGAAATGGAAAGTATAAATATATATATTTTAAAAGTAGTAAAAATAATATATACATAAAAAATATAACATTTAAAATTTATAAACATATTTTTTATCAAAATTTCCACCATGCTAGGAGGTAAATAAATAACAAACAATCATCATTTTGGGAAGTGGTATTTATCCATACACGTAAAAAATATGTTCGTTACCCATTTGATGAATGTATGTGAATGTATAATAGAATCCATAGAATTAAAACCTCATTGTATATTTAGTATATTGTTTTTTATACAATCATCGAATAAGAAGATTTTAGGGTGTAGAATTACAATAAAATAAAATAACATGAGGAATAATGTTACCTCTTATTCGGGAAACTCCTTCTGGTTTTCATAAAATGGATTCCATTGAATACTTTCTAACCAATGGTAGGAATATAGTAATAGTTCAGTGATGTTGAGGATATATTTTTTAGGGAATGTTTTATCCAGTGTTTCTCGAGAGGTGAGAGGAAGTGATAGGAGAGGAGGGTCTTTTTATAGTGGAGGAGGAGTGACACTCTTGTAAATTTAGGGAATGGAATTAAACCAATGTTTTACCGTATAAATTGGATAAAATAATGGAAACATATTTATTCAATTGATGATAAGGTCTTAATATGTCAATAAAATGTCTCTTAGACATGTTTTGGGGTCGTTTGGGCCCCTAAAAATAATGTTTAGTCTCTTTATAGCTACATATAATTACTTTAACTAATATTTTTGGTCAAAAACTAAGTTGAACTTTTTAGAGACTATAAATTATAATTATTAAAAATATGTAATATATTTTTCCAAATTCCAATTATATTAGTTGAAAAAATTAATTTAAATTTATTCCCACTCTATGGAAGACACTTTGGGTTTTTGAAGCAAAAATGATCAAAATATTACTATGTTTTTATATCCAATTTCAATGTGAAAATGGTTCCAATGACATAAATTGGATTAATTGATAAAATTAGGATCTATCTGAACTTTTGAATAAATTTGAAATATAATTTAACTTTATATATAAATTAGATGAAAAATAATTATTAAATAAAAATTTAGTATTTTTCAATATTCATCCAAAAAATGAAGTTTCTCAGAAAATCAAAAAAATTCACCATATCCAAAATAAATAATAAAAGATAAAAAATTGAATATTTTAATTTATTTTATTTTATAAAAAACAATTCTAAAGGTTTATATTTTTTCACCAAAGGACATTAAAATATGTTCATTTGAGAAAATAGTATGTTTAAAAATATAAGGACTTTAATAGAAATTATACCATTCATTATCAAAATGTTATATATATAGAACCATTATAAAAATTATTTGAAAATTAATTATTACTATTTATATTATTATGTTTAATTGATAGGTTATAATTACCTCATTTAAATAATTATAATTATAAAATAGATGATTCGTAGAAACTCAAATTTGCTTGTATCAAACATTAATTCGATGTTGCATGTACTGTATGAAAATATGGTGAAATGTGAAAGGAATATTTTACCTAATTCAATGAAATAAATCAACTAAAGTTAACTAATTTTAAAAAAAGGTCCCTAGAAACTCATGGTGTTATATTCAAACCCCACTTATAATGGATTTCTCCCATAAAATAAATCATTCATTTAAAAATAATGAGGATACTTCTGCTTCATCATATCCTCATGTTCCCATGTAGCTTCCTCTAAATGGTGATTTATCCTCAAAACTTATACCAGATGCGTGGTCTGGTTTCAATGAACATTCTCAGTATAATCCAAAATTTTGAAAGGTAGTTTCTCGTAAGAAAAACCACGAACCAACAATATGACCAATGGGTTTGGTACAAGTGATGGGTCAGTTATGTTCTTCCTCTTGAGAGATACATGGAATAAATCATGGACTTGAGAGATACTTGTATGAATTTCCAAATGAGACGATATAGTTATGATACGATCAAAAATTTCAAAGGGACTGATATAGCTATGGATTAGTTTCCATTTCTTCTTGAATCTCCTAAAATTATTCTAGGTATAGATTCATTGAAAAAATTCTCACCAACTCCAAATTCATGATAAACCATCAGTTATCGGAAAACGTTCTATGGATAATTTGAGATTCCTTGATATTCTACTGAATAGTTCTATCTTTATTTACCATTTCTTTAGTGATTAGAGGTTCCAATATCGTTCTATCTCTAACTTCATCCAAGCATGTCGGAGATATACATTTATTCCCATATAGGGCATCACATGGTTCTATATTAATTCCATAGTGAAAGATATTATTATAAAAAAACTATACTAGAGGAAACTATTGATCCCAAGAACCTTTTAAATATATAGAACATTATGTAAACATATCCTATAGGGTTTTAATTTTTCTTTTAGAATAACCATCTTTCTGAGCATGATGACTAGTGCTAAAAACAAATTCCATATCATTTTATTCCTGAAGTATTTTCCATAACTTTGAGGTGACCCTTGGATCTTGATATGATATAATTGAATTTGGTACTCCATGAAACATTACCAATTACATTATGTATATCCTGATAAGCAGATCAAGAGTTAATTCTTCTCTAATAGCGATGGAGTTCTCTTACAATGTTAGCTAATATTCTACCACACATATAGCATTAAACAATTTTATGGTTTTGGGTGGTCCATCAAAAAATACATAGTGATAATCTCTAATTTCCATTATGGAATGGGTAATGGATACAAAATCCACTTTTACTTTTGTCTTTCAGCCATAACATATTGGAATACGAAATACCGAGATACAAACTCTATGATATCTCTTATAATACCATCCCACTAGAAGTATTCTTTCATATTCTTGTATATATTAATACATTTAGGATGAATAGATAAGGACGAAGAATTATCTTACTATAATATAACCTTCTTAAAATCTAGTATGGAAGGAATAGATACACGATTCTTGAACCATAACATTCCATCTAGATAAAGATTAAACTCAGGAAAATTTATTACCTTATTTTTTTATCTCTACATCTCCCTTTTGTGCTTCCATAATCATCACATTGATAAAGGGTTAAAAATTAATTTGAGAACGATAATATTTTTTCATTAATTAAGGATTTATAGATCCATCATTTATAAATATATAAATATTAGATCCTTTGTGATCCTTATCATTGATATCCAAGCATGATCCTTTTGACTGAAGTCATCATCCACCTTGTTCACTTTCCCATGGTGGTAAATTATTTTCAGTCATAATCCACTATCAACAATAACCATCTTCCTTGTCTAATTCTTAACTCATTATGTGTGAATATATATTTCATAATTTTAGTATTGGTAGATGTGTCACACTTTAAACCGTAAATATAATTCTTTTATATCCTTAGTGAATAAATTACTATTACTAATTAAAAATCATTAGTTCGGTAATTTTTCTCATGAATCATAAACTACCATGAATAATAAGTGATAATCATATTATTTGGAATAAGAACACATAATTATCCCATCTAATATGTATCACTATAGATCACATCCCTTTTCCACTATAGGTTAATGTTAGCACAGGTGAACTGACTAAACTTCTCCTCAATTCCTTGAATTATAACTCACATTCATATTTCTAGAGGAACTTGTCACCCTTATGAGATAACTTTGTTAGATAATTAGATATTCATGAGAAATTACATTCAATCATTCAATACTATCTAGAAAACCCTAGAAAACTATAGATCTTAGTTACTTTGGTTGGACTAGGGCATCATTCAATTGCCTCAATATTTGATGGATCTATCACTATACCATCTCTTGAGATTATGTGACCCAAAAATAAAACAATTTTCACTCAAAAGTCACACTTTGTAAATATTTCATATTGTTTTTATTTTAATAGGGTATTTAGTACAATTCTATTATGTACTTGATGATATTACTTTCTCTTTGAATATACAATAATATCATTAAAACGTACTACCACAAATTAATCAATATAATCATTGAATACTCTATTTATTAAATCCATGAGAATAGTATGGCAATTAGTATGTCTAAAAGGAATCACTATATATTCGTAGTGTCCATACCTTGTATGGAATTTCTTCTTGGGTATATCCCAATTGTTGATCCTTAGTTGATGATATCCATAATGAAGGTCATTCTTGTAAAATATTGAGTTCTGTGTAGTTGATCAAACCAATCATTAATACGGAAAAAAGATACTTGTTCTTGATTGTAATCTTCTTCAACTCCAAATAATCAATGCACTATTGTGTTAGTCTATATTTCTTCTTCACAATGTGAACAGGTGAACAACAAGGTGACACACATGGATGAAATCATCAATTATCATGTTTTCCATTGAGTAACTTCATCAATTCCTAAAACTAAATCCGGGAACCTCTATTTGGAGTCATTAAAATTTATAACGAACTAGGTATGATATCTAATAGGAACATAACATCATGTTTTGGTGGAGGTTTATAGAACTATTATAGTAAGACATCCACAAACTCTTGAATAATAGGAATATCATTGATTTCGATTTCCACCCCAACTATTTTAGATAAAAAACCCTTTTGAATGGAAATAAAACCCATATAGATTATGTAATCTCTATAGTATGTTCATGATTATCGTCATATGGATGAAGGATCATAATAGGGTTTGAAATATCAAATGCAACCTAATGTCCTGAACCATTAATTTGAGATTTATATAGATAAATTAAATATATGCCTATGATGACATCATATTCAACCAATGAAATAATGAAAAGTTTTTCTAGAACCACATCCCAAAAAACATCAACTTGGGAGGAATCATATACATGATATAAAATCATCCAACCATTAGGGGTGTCTAGTGCTAATTCCGTACATAATTTTTTTTTGAGAAATAATAAAACCCTTATAATATACTTTAGATATGAATAAGTGGGTATATCTACAATCAAATATGGAATTAGCTATTCTAGATAGGATGATATGTGTCCCTTTCATCACATTTTCATCAAACACCACATCATATATTGGGGTTTAAATAGATTTCCCCTTGTAATTTGGCTTAAGAGGTTGTTGAAAACATTCACAATCACCAGCTCATGTGTGTGGTTAGTGGTTAGAATAATCCCCATTTCCCTTAAACATGTATCACTGATGTGTGGGAGGTACATTATGTGTCACTTTTTCTCCATTGACACCATTTTCTTTCTTCATTCCATCACTTTGATAATAAAATGTCGGATGGGATTCCCTTCCACACATAAATGATTTATTAGACCCCTTAAATAATTTATTCCATGCTTCTTCCCACATATAGAGCATAATGGAAAGCGTTTCTTCTTACTTTAATGGTTTCTATATTTTACATTAAACTTTATATTCCATTTCTTATAAAACCATGAGATTGATATTTGACTCTATCCTCCATTTAAACATTGATTTAAAAAACACAATATCTTCATAGATACTAAATTCTCTTATGGTCAACACCCTTCTGTGAATTGTCTTTATTCCACTGAAAAGTCGATCGACTTTACTTTTGGTTTGAATTGTAATTCCTGAAGCATACCACACAAATCTCATGAAATTAGCCTTTTAGATACCAATGGACTCATTATCCTTTTTCATCAACTAGAATAAATATTTCTACATCATGGTAAAAATAATTTGGGGAAGGTAATAATTGAAAAATAGGTTCTTAAACTCATCCCAATCCATTGATTAAATCTCATCTTCCTACCTCGTATTCATTAATAGATTCCACCACTGTTTTTCTTCACCATCTAATTAAAAAAAACTGGAATAAATTTCTCATTATCCAAAAAATTGATAATAGAGAATATATTATCATTATTACTAATCCATTATTAAGCAACAATTTGATCAGAAGAAACTATTAATGGAGGTGGATAATCACTTATGAATGACAGATCATATAATTGTCCGCTCTATTTCTCCTTTGGAATTTTAATATAATTTTTATCTTGAGAAGGTTCTCTGAGAATTTAAATGATATTTTTCATACAAACTCCTACATAATTAGGTTTCTCATGATGAAAATCATTGCATTATCCCACAACATCACCATTAATGGGGTTCCATTGAGTTCAATCCATTCACTAAAACAAAAAAAAACATAGACTATGAATTAATTATCATAATGAGTAACCATAGAAACATGAAAATTCATTTTTATAATGAATAAATTATTAAAAATATTTAAATCTATGACACCTTATTTTTATACTAGGTAATATTATATTTAATTTTTTCATTATGGTTTGGGAGTAGTTTGTGAATTCTCAAAGCATATACCCCAGGAGTGCCAAACTAGGTGCAATGAAATTCATGTTGTCAAGGACCAGATTATGTTGAGTTAGGTCTAGAACATCTTTTCAGTGTTTTACCCCTTGGAAATCTATTCCAGATCCACATTAACTTGTATTATATTGATATGGTTGTATTTCAAGGAATCCAATCACTCTTTCATTACCAAAATTGTTGTAAATATTTCTATACCTTCCCTTATCCTTATACTAATCCCTAGAAATGTACTTAGGGTTCTCACTACGGTTTTCTCATCATAACATCCAAAGGATAACTAAACCATCCCACTGACACTAACTTAATCAACCCTATATTTTCATATATTAACATTACATATCTTTTACAGATTACTTAAAAAATTATACAAACAAATTAAAAACGTCCTTATTAGAATAGTGCCTTTGGAAACATGGAATAATACATTAATACGTAAGTGAGGTAAAATATCACCCACAAGGTTCTTCTTCACTATAACCATTCTTAGACACATGAAACACAATAAAAATCTTCATAACATGGGGATGGAAACTTAAAAAGGGGTGTTATCAAATTCTATGTAATAGTAAACAAGGGAGATATGTAAAAATACTCATGAGCTTAAGGGTATGAGAACATTATCATGAAAATGGAATATCATACCCTTCATATCAGAGATCATATAAATGAATAATGACATAAGACTATAATTTTATAAGAGATAAATAATAAGGAAATAAATATCATAATCCATTAACGAATAACATAGGAATAAAAAATGAATAATTGAAGACACATAAGCATATAATATAATTTACATTGTAACTAAGGAATCACTTCTTAGACTATCTTGGTAGTATGGATTCACTCCCCTTACCATCTTAGTAGTCATGGTTTAATCCCATGGCCATATTAGTAGTAGGAGTTCACTCCTTATACCATCATGGTAGTCATAGTTTACTCCCATGGCCATATTAGTAGTTAAGGATGATTACCAAGACTATCTTAGACTATCTCATTATATATAAATCATTACCCAATTAATTTTAGGGAGATATACATCTCACCCATCTCACAATTAAATTATACGTACTTGTTCTCAAATATCATTAAAAATATTATCATAACCCAAGACATGAAAGGGGTATCATAAAAATGTAATAATATCATAACTTTTGAAAAAATATAGAAGTTTTATAATCATTTCATCAAAATCATACCCCATGTACAAATATAGGTTTCAAAGGCATATAAAACCTAAAAGGAAATCTTTTTTCATAAAAATCATGAAATAAAAACATAAACCGTTCATTTAAATAACATTAATTTAAAAATTTAATAATTTCCTAAGAAATTAATGAGTAACACCAATCCATGTCATCATATGTGGGAAATAATATTTATATATCCTTTAAAAACATTTCTTGAATAAAATATCATGGATTCATTTAATAAATATTTTTAAAACATAAATTATTTTTGAAAACCATATTCATTGAAAATATTTTTTGAAAAAATATAATGGTTCTTTTGAAAAAAAAATAATTTTTTCCCTAGAAAATAATATTCTTGGATCAATTGAAAACATTTTGGAAAAAAAAAATTTACATTAAACATATTTCCGATCTAAAGGGAAATATAATGACATTTTTATGAAAAACATATTTTTAAATATTTTAAGCACAAAATAGTTGGAAAATGGTAGTAATACGTGGAGATTACTTGAATAAAAAAAGGATAAGGAAAGATTGGAGTTTTATTGGGTGATAAATCATAATATATCATCAATAAAATTATAATCATAAGAAATCTCAAAAAATGATGACATTACTTCAATAAACTATTAGAACATGAATTTACATGATGTAAAAAATATCATGAAAATTAGTAGATTCATGATATAAAATGCAAAATGGAATTATATACACCTCTAAAAATCATATCAGTGTATAACAAAACATGTGTCTCAAATATGGAAAATGGAGAAAAAACTATCGTACCAATTTTGGAGCAATGGAAAAATTAACCCCATGATATATAGATCATGGAATTTATTTGTAAATACCCATAAATTTAATTCTAATAACAGTAGAATAAATTCATGGGTAGTACATAAACCAAAACAAATTGTGATATATAAGGCATGTATCTAATTAAAATAAAAAGTGAGATGAAATTTCACTTTCATTTTATATTGAATATCTTCTCTCTCATGGTAGATTCTTATAGAATAATTTTAATTTTTTTATAATTTTTTTACAGAAGCATATTCTTATATATTATACCATATATAGTTTGATTATGATCTTATATTACCTTCTTCTTAACAATTATATGTTATGGTTTCTCTTCAGGTAATATCTTCTTTGTTATTCTATTTTTTCTTAATTTTTTATATACATTCCCTTATAAAAATAAAATTATTTCATAAATTTAAACCATTATATAAATATTATGTATAAAAATTTCATTTCCATTATAATAATCTATTCAATATTTAAGTATGAATTGGAATATACCATTCAAATATGTGGTAATCCATAAATATGAATGAATTATATCATTTGAAACTGAAAACAGGATCATAATATTTAATCATATAACATGAATTATGAAATAATAGGAGATCAAAAATCCCATTTTGAAAAATAAATCATATCATAATAATATATAGAGGGATATCAAAATATAACTTAATAAAAGATAAACATTATAGTTTAAATAGAATTGAAAATAAAAAAGTTATATGAAAAACTATCAAACTATAGAGAATAAATTTCATTCAGAATTTTTTTTCTGAAGGTTGAGAAAATAATTATGATAATGGTAGTATAATGGGTTCAAACTAAAAGATCCACTAAAATACATAATTATCTCAAAAAACAAGAATTGGAAACACTTTGAAACTTTTGTTCCTTTAAAAGTATCATTAGTAATAGATAGTATAAAATGGAATAAAATTTTCAAAATAATGAAGTGAAAATATTTGAGAAATTTTACTTTGGAGAATAATATATAATAATTTAAATATAAAAAACATATAATTATCAAAATAATTAAGTGAAAATACATTAAAAAAAATTTTTCTTGAAAAAATTATTAATAATGGAAAATAGAAAATGATATTAATGTTATCAAAATAAATGTGGTGTGGATGATAAAACTTTTTCTTTAAAAGGATTGAACTTTTTTTGAAATTTATTAAAGGATTGACAAAATTTTTAAATTTTTTTGAAATAATATTATTGAAAACCCACCTCATTAATGGTTATGAAACCCCTATTTTAAAATGAATAAATTTATTGAATATTTTCATTTAAGATAAATAATATTCTAACTTCCCTTAGTTAACGTATAAAATTGGTTGTTTGTAAAAACATGAATATATATAAAAAATCCATTAAAAGTAATGGGAATTATTCTTAAAAAATGCATTTTCATGATATTATAGAATCATCATGGTATAAAACATTGCCCTGAAAAATTATTTCAACATAAAAGGTTGAAAAATATAACATAACATAATCATAGGTTTTAATAGATCATTAATGATAGATAGTAATCAAAGAAGATTCATTAGGACCCAACAAAGAGATTTGAGTATTGAAAACCACTTACTACTTGTGGAGAATTTAAATCAAATACTCATAAAATAGAGAGATTAAAAATTAAAATATGTTAAAAATAATAAAGTAAATTCATGAAATAATATCTCAAATAGGTAGTATGTATAACACATAAATATAATAAGGTTCATAAAATAAAATTCATCTCCAGGATGTAAATATTGATTTTAAACCCTTTTGATCTGGGTAAAAATTCAATAAAAACCATAAAATGGAAAGCGTGGAATTAAAATTAATGTAACCTAGAAAATATAAAATTAATTAAATTTAATATCAATTATGGTGTTTCATGTATATAATTTTGATTCCAAGTATTTTTCCTTTGAATATTCCAATATATAACTCTGTATTTTTTCTCAGACACAGTGTTATGCTATACTGTCGCAAAACCCAGGAAATAATATATTAAAAATATTAATATATATAAAATCATGTGAATGCATGTTTTCAGAATAAAAGGTTCATCCATTTTTAGTACCTCTAGTGAAAAATCTAAGACCATGGTTGTTCCGGGAATGGGTGGTTTACCCAATAAAAAGCACTAGGTTTGTCGACATAGCTCTTTTGGAGGAAGGTGGTAGTTAGGGGATGACATAATTAATTAAAAAAATTATTATATTTAATTATTTAAAATAGTAAACATTTTCCTCTAACCTTTGGATTCAAATTTATGGAAGGAGTTAGGCCTCTCCCCCAGTCAACAGATTAACTAATCAAGAGATAAGGTGCCTATACACTTTTTCTGTGATAGATATTGAGAAAAAAATATAGTAGCAACGTCTTATGATTGAGGCGTAGGATTTGAAGCTTTAGAATTTTCCAAAATGGTTGGTGTTTTTTTTGAGATTGGTTCCTTGATCTCCATGGATTCATTATTTAATGGGTTTTTATCCTTTTTATGATTTCTAAGGTCACTCAAAGGATCTATCTATGCTTCTTTGGAAAAATGGGGGTTTCATGATTTTTGAATTTATTTATGTATTGGAAATACCAATCACAAAACATGTAGTTCAATATCATAGTCTTTTTATTCTTCAAATTTAGAGGATAATGAGTTTTGGGGGCTGGACACCATGTACTTAAAGTGCAAGTTGTGTAGTGATACATGAACATGTATTTGATTAAATGGGAAGACGCACCATACTAATTGGACATGGTCTGGTAGAAATAAGTTTTCAGACCCCTTGTGTACCTAGTAATATAAAAGTAGATGAAATGGGATAGAGAACACAGATAGGTACAAAAGAATAGGTTATGTAAAAGGTAATAGACTAATAGAACTCAAGCATATCATGAGATGGTAGACATGGAATTTATATCATATACACCGAGTATATTTACTTAGACATCCATGATGTGAAGGTATGAGGACACACCTAGGTTCCCAGATGAGTTCACATACATTATGTCCCTACATACATGTCATGTACATTCATTTTACAAAACAAGTACAATTTAGGGACATGGGTTGTTTTGCATCCTTCAACATTTCGTGTACCATAGGAGGACACACTATGTACTCCAATAATTGACTTTTTACATATATATCTTCTTCTAGGGGTCTCACATTTGGGCATGCTCATAGCTTATCTTGATTGTTCTTCCATGTGTAATGTGATTGTGGAATTAGTTCCTGAATCTGTGATACAATATAAGGTGATGCTATTGGTATGCTTCATACATAGATTCTTAGTCACTAACAGAGATAGGTTGTGATAATTTATGTGTTATTGGGGTATTCAACCCAAGTATTTCACGTGTGTGTGGGTCCCCAAGATTCTTTATCTGTTAATTATTAGATGCCATTTTTTTTAGGGTGTGAGTCCTCTATCTATATAGTGGTATCCCACATCTTTGTGCTCCTGTGGGGTGTGGTTTCTTTATGGTTGATAGTTTAAACATTTCTATAGATTACCATGATAAGGTATAGGCGCTCTATGTGGATTTCTATGTGTTCACATGAGAACAATGGATAATATATTGATCCCCCTTAGTTGTTTCACATTGTGTTGAGGAGTGGTCCTTATATTTGCTTTCATATATGGATACATTGGTTTTTTGACATCAATGATGGAACCATCAGATATATAGGGATACTCATAACTACAAGTTGTATTAAAGAGATGGAGATCCCCTTTATCTATCACATGGAATTATTTATGAGAATATCAATTTTGTTTCCCTTTAACATATTTATTTAAGGCTTATGTAACTATGGGGTCTTTATGTTTCTACCACTATAGGTTCTTGGGGTACCTACTGGGTATGTATATAATCACCCATGAATTAGATTTTCCTATATAAGATATATATTGTAGAGATGACATGAACATCAAAGGTGATATTTGTGGACATAGTATCAGTGTATCTTAGAGGACCTTTGTGCTGCCCATGTATATTAGTTGGACTTATATATTGTGAGAAGGTATCATTTAAAACCATTTTGTACTATAGTTATTGAGAGTTTGAGACTTCATTTTATACTTTGGTATATATTTTTTCTTTTTAAACTCTTTTAATACAATTATACTCTTATTCTTTCTAGGTGTCACTTTCATGCATTGTTGAAAAATGACATATTCTTGATTTTTTACATCTCTACATTTTTACATTGAGATAGTTTTTTCATTCAAATGGTATCTTAGGTTGAGGCCTCCCAAATTTTCTATTTTCTATTCAAAACATTTTTTGTCCCATAACCTATTGGTGGAAGGATTGGGGTTGTCACAATCATATTATAACAAGATAGGTGGGCCTTGGTTGTTCAGGTCATGACATGGTGGTATCATATGTGTATTTCTCAAAATCAATGATTGTTGGGGAACTATATTTTAGGAATTGGTTTGAGAACTTATGGAAGTTCAATTGAAGTGTCTCGATTTTGGCACATAGGATTAGGAACCTAATGTTGGTCTGGAAACCAATATATCCATTAACTAGTACTCTGACTACCTTCTTATAAACATTTCATGCTGAGACATTGGTTTTCAGAAGCCTACTTAACATGAGTCATATAGGATAGGTTCTATTGAGTTTCATTTCATTATTGGGTCATCTCCTTAGTATTATCATAAAACATTGGTACATCTAAGTAATTTCGAGAATGCCTTAGTGAAAATATAAATCCCAGATATTAATACTAGATTATGATGATGATCCATTGATCAATGAGTCATAAATTCAAGAACACTACCATGAGGTGTTTCCTACCATAACACATAGAGCAGTTCCACGATCATTTGACCGGTATATGGATCCTCCAACAATGGTTCGAGAAGATGAAAGAATTCATGTTCTATAGTCAAAATCTGTATCTACTCTGGTTGAAAATACATATAGTGTTATCATGTTATATAATATATATTGATATATACGTTTGTGGTTCTATGGTGATCTATACCCCTAAAGTTGTAGAGGATTTACATCAGTTGGTGGTTTTAGTCTTCAAGATTTTTCATACCCTAGCTGATCATATGGTTCTTCTATTGGACATTTTTTGTTTCTTGAGTGGAAGGTAATTTGTAGAGTCTAATTTCCTAGACTTGATATAATATTATGCACTCATGGTTATTGTAAAACATGAATAATTTAAAATAATATAATCATGTTTGATAGTTTACACAACATGGGACACCGAACAAACAAACAAAAAAATATGTTTTTAATATGACCATTATAACCATGAAGTTGAATTATTGCTTGTTAATTATATTATTCTAATTATGAAATTTATATAAAAGACATACTCAATAAAAATAGTCTTATTAATTATTAGGAAAGAAGTACACAATTTTTAGAAATATTATTTCTTTCTTTAGAAACATGTTTTCTATAAAAAATAAATTATATAGAAAATATTATAATTAATTTATGAAACATATATATATTATATTTGATAAATTTAACATATTTTTAGAAATCAGTATATAAAATTTACATTATAGTGAATTTTTTTTTCTTCTAAAAATGATGATTTCTTAGTGGTTATTAAAAAATAATAATATTTACATTTCAATAATTAAAAATTCCCCATATGTTTAAAAAAGATTTAAAACTAAAAATAGTTTTCTTATATTATGAATAATTAATTGAATTTAATTATAATGAATTTCATTATAGAATCTATTATAAAAACAATATTGAACCTAAAAATGCATTTTTATGGAAAACTATTTTTCCCCACATATTACAATATTGTATTAAAACTTATTTATTCCACATAATGATATTTAAATTGATAAAATATATTCCATATTTTTAATATGGAGTTTTATATTTGGTAAATAGGCCCAATTTATTTTTTTCATTATGAATATTAATAAGGGTAAAATTTATGACCTTTGTAAATAGTAAATAAGTTAATTCAAAGTAAAACAACTAATATATATAGGTTCTGGGTGTAGTAGAAACTCATGGATGGGTGTACCCAATGTTAATTTTATCATTAACATCGCTCAATCCAAGATCCATCGGGATGATAAAATTTTGGATCCTTAGAATATAATGATGAATGAAAAGTAAAGAGGGATTTACCAGAACCATATATGGGATCATCATATGTTGGTTACAAGTAATTTAATTATAAGATAGGAATTACTTTGTTTGATTTCTCTCTATGTTGATGTTTTCAGTCACGATCCAATGCCATCCATTATTGCATCATTTAAGCCAAGTGTAGACTTCCTCTAGAGATCATCCACATGTGATCCACGTATCTTGGAATGCCATCGAATGAATATTTAGGTGATATAATGGAAGATACTTCACTTGTGATGTCTACCTTTGATTGCCTTGAGATCTGGTTCCAAAGCACTATCCTTGATCCGGTGGAGGAGGATCTCTCCCATAAATTGAGAGCGTTCTTAGAGGAAACAAATTTACTATTATCATGAGAGCCATTCCAGATCCATTGTGTAACACCCCAGGTAAATAAAGAATATGACATTTTCATATTTATCCATATTTGTGAATAAAATATTAATATGACTTTAAAGGGGACGCTATACTTGATGGCGTACCCAATACGCAACAACAAGTTTCTTGGGAATCTTATGTTGCACTCTAATAATAAAATAATATTATTTTAAATGGTAGTTAACATGTAGCCGTTGTAATGGCGGGAATGGATATAAATAACTAAAATATGATTATATATGTTTTTAAATGTTTTTACATTTATCCAATAAACGATAAAGGCTTAAAATATGGAAAGAATTCAATTTTAGGCATTTATACCCTAATTTTTCACAAAAGGTTCACTTATCACATTTTGATGGCGAACCATCCTTAAATATAGTTTTGATCACTCTTTTACATTCTTTTGGACCAAATATAACTCTTCTTTAGAATCGGGACATCAAATTTTACTTTGGGTTCTTTTTTGGTATTTTTCCGATAAAGTTCATTTTTTTAATGAATAGTGTAAAATGTTTTATTTTAATTAAAAACCTCCTTTTAATCTAATTTATTTATATGATTAGATAGTCTTTTGAATTGGTTTTAAAGTGAAATTATAAAATATTTTTACCATTAAATCCAATAGTGGTCATTGTAATTAATTTCACTTTGAAATCGGACTTAAACTAGTATCAATCTTTTGATACTTATTGTTTTATAAAAACACGCTATTTGTCATGACAGCGGGAATTAATTATTAAATTAATTAATTTGACTTATATGTTTTGAATTTTTTAATATAGACTTCATTTTTGAATTCGGAATATCGAATATAGCTTAGAGTGAATTTTTGGTAATTTTCTGAAAAACTCCAATTTTTGATGAATATTGAAACCACTAAGTGGTAATCAAGCAAACTGATTTTTCAGTTACATGAATGTTTCCCACTAATGTGTATTGAATTTTGAAAATCCGACTTACATGGTTGTCATTAGTATGTAAAATGTGGTTCAATGGGATGAAAATAATTTTTTGGTGAATAGTAACTTTTTTTCATTAATCGCGATTAGAGGTAATTAGTGTAATTTAAGGTAAAAATGATATTATAAAAATGTGAAAACACCATGACACTTGTCCTAAACCCATTGGGTGAGTCATGGCCGACCAAGAAAAGCCATGGGTCAACTTGGGGACCCCATGGAGCCACTTTAGTTGGAAAATGACAATAATATATTTTTATTTAATGTTAAAATTAAAATGACACAAACATGAGTTGTTTTACTAAAACAATTTTTAAATGGTGCTATAAAAGTCCAAATTTTGACTATAAATATTCATTAGAAAGATAAAAATATTTCCTACATCATATTATTTTTTTTATAATTTTTAGACATTAAATAAATTAAATTAGTTATGACATCATGATGATGCAGCGATGACCTCATTATTTAACGATTTAAATAAAATGGAAAGATAATGCAATATCTAAAACCTAAACTTGTCCAAAAACTATTGGATGGGAATCTTTCGAAGCCTTATCATCTTATCCACGAATTATATCAATGTGGGTACTTTTAAAACCGAAACACATTTTCAAATAAAGTAATATTTCTTACTTTCCAAAAGTGCCCCTCCTCTCCTCTTATAAAAGGCCCCCACCTCTACCTCATTTCACACACTCCTCAAGCCGTTGGCTCGGCCGAACCATGCCCATTTAATCTCTACACATCCCTCTCCTCATCCTAGAGGATTCCCGTTGGGTATAATCCTTTCAAAGGAAGCCTTTAGCCTCAAATCAAATGGAGTTACACTTTTAAAGGTAATTCATTCTCTCATGTTCATTTGTTTTATTTTGCTTCTCCAACCCCCTAAGCTCTTTTTATTTAATTATTTTGTAACAACACCAGTATATTCAATATACTAGGATGTTTTTATAAGATTTATTCTAGATAAACTCTCACACAACTACATAAAATGGTTAAAGAACATACGGTTTCCGTGGATGGAGAAATTCTGCCTCCCGAAATGATGATTGTTCAATACTCATTTAACACCTTCAATGGTGGCCATTATGATATCACTATTTTTATATATGATATATAATATGTTTATGTTTTCCTTAAGATTCTTTTTTTTTCATTTTGGGCATACCTTTATGGTTTCCATTATGGGTAATTGCGATATCTTCATTTAAGTAAGTGCGGACTACCGCCCCCTCAAAGTGATTTGATTCGTTAAATACCATATGTGGGACTTATAAAGGATGTAACTATGATATTATATATGATATTATACTGGAATTATAATATACTTTTATATCATTATGATTCCATTCTATAAAATACGAAATAGAAATGAATGTAGCATTCATGCGTACGTACGGCTTACCGTCTCCATGAACGGTGCATTTCATTTCATACCTCTAAATGATTATGTAATGTTATAAATGCATGAATGTACTGGATATATATGAAATATATGATATATAAATCATGAATAAAATTCTGGATATAATAAACATTTGGCCACACGAACAACATGAAATTGTAAGAAGTCCACTTTCGACTTAAGAACCAAATATCGGCAAAACAAATATTATTAACTTAAATGATTACATAATGTTTATGACATGGTAATAAGTGATATAAAAGGAATAATGAAATTGAAAAAGGTTCTTAAGTAAGTATAAATTAACTCATGTTTATTATTCAGGAGATTAAAGAACGATCGAGTCAAGTCGGACCTGAGGTAAGGGATCCTACTCCTCTCTTTCTTTTTAAGTACACTCTTTTATGTCATTCCTTATAAAGCTCATATTTATTGTTATTGGGATGTCATTTTATATTAATCTTACTGTAATTTTTATGTTCATGTGATGAGAGACCCTATTCTCTCTCTTCAATTCATTTTGGAAGTTTTGAGTGGCACCGATAGGCTGCCGAATTTTTGTAAGAGATTTAACCTCTCTCTTTCTTTTAAAGTACTCTCATTTATGTCCCTTCTTTTATGCTCCTATTTGTTATGTTGGGGGATGTTATTTTATATTCCTCTTTATTTAAACATTATGTTGATGTGATGAGAGACCCTATTTCCTCTCATCAATCCATTTTGGAAGTTTTAAGTGGCATCGTTAGGCTGCTGAGTTTTCGTAAGAGATTTTTCATCTAACTTTTATTCCCGTGAGATTTATGCTACATTTGCCACAATTTCCATTGAGTGGTTTATGTAATGCCCACTATTACAATACTTTTGTAATATAATTCCATTTATGGGTATTTACATATTAATTGTATGACACTTCTTCAATGGGGTGTACTTTTCAAAAGTTACCCAAGTCAGTAAGGGAACCTTTCACCCTCCTCTTTTTTTTAAAAGACTTCTTTTGTTGGGTATTTTAATTTACATATTGTTATGTTGGGATATGTTCTAATATATCCTTATTGATGTAAATTTTATGTCCAAGTGATGAGATACACTTTTTATCTCTCATCAACTCATTTTGATGTGATGCCGTTAGGCTGTCAAGGGAACTTTTTAACCCAATTTCGATTTCCTTGGGTTCCACATGTAGTCATTGAATATGTCATCCATTGAATATGTGTGAATGAAATTTTATTGTTTTACACTTAATATCCACTTATATTGGGTGTATTTATATTTGTCACACATATTTTTGAGATTGATTTGTCCTTAATTTAAGGATACCTTTTTATATGGGATTTCATCACATTTGACATTTCTATTGAGAGTTCATTGTTGTTATGAACTAATTCACACTTATATGGTGTATATACTGTACTTTGGAGTATTATATCATGAATCCATTAATTCTCATGATATTATAAAGTTCTGACTAAATGTTATTCCTCAATTATTGTATTCAAGTGTCTCTAATTTTGGTAAAACCCCTTTAACCAAAATATCGCTTTAAATGTTTTAATTATTTGTTCTTATTAATATCCATGTTTTCAAAATGGTTTTAAGGATTTATTTATATGGATATTAATGGTTTAAAATTTTAAGCTTCAAGGTGGTATGGGACACTTTGATTCAAAAATCTCTTTATTAAATGTTTTAAATGGTTTTGGAAATGGTTTCTTTTTGAATGGGTTCATTATTTCAATATACTAAAATGGTATATTGTGATTGAAATGTGCAAATGTTATGTTTCCTTTATGCTTATTTTATGTGATACATTTATGTTATGGTTCTTGGGCGTTATTATGAATACGGGTGGTTCCTTGATAAACTAAGGGAGGGTGTGCCCGATATAGCTCCCCAATGCATTGGGTAACGCGAAGGAGTGAAACATTATGGTTTCTCCGAAGAGATTTAGGGAATATACTGTGATGGGTATTCCAAACGTAACCAAGAGGGTTACTCCCTACGTAAAAATGTTATGAATGCCTCAAGTTACCTTTATGTCTTATGTTTTCTATGATTTATTCATGATTTGATATGCCTATGTTTTATGGGTAATGTGTGATTTCATTCTAATGTATATATGAACTCATGTTTCCTTTCCATATTTTTATAACTCTTACTGAGCTTTTTATGCTCATCCCATGTTTTTGAAATTTTTTTCATAGGTCAAGGGAAAGGTACATGATGTGATGATAGTGTCAAGGATGTGTCAAGAAAGAATCTGTGTTATATTTTAAATATGTTTCCGCTGATGGGAAGAATGAATACTGTCTTTTATGTAACCACTTTGTTTAAATGTGGAATGTAATGCAAGTTTCATGATCTAATTCTCTAAAACTCTAAACCTGAAAAGATTCTCAATGTGTAATCTTGTAATAACTCAAGATTAAGTAAGGTTTAAGGCTGGGGTCTTATACATTGTGTACAACCATAGATAAATTCAACATTAATGAGAATAATATAATTGAGATCTATAATACTTTGAATAATATAAAAAATCAATTACCCATAAATATTTATTTATTTCATTTAATTATTAGTAAGACCCACTATCTAATAATGGAGTTTGACAATTATTATTACTTTACATGCACCAAGATAATTACACAGAATATTATTTAATTAATTAAATAATATTATTTCTCAAAAATTACCATAAAACCACATGACATGTATATTAATATACAGAGTGTCTATTTTTGTTTTTCCATTTTCCTTAATTTTAGCCACCATATTTATTAAGCCTTAAATAATGACTAATTATTTCTTAAATAAATATCAATGAATTAATTTCTAATATAATATATTATTTCACATAAAATATATTCTCCCAAATAACTAGTGTAGAAATAAATGCGATCTAGCATCCTTGAATTATTAGTAAACCACAATTGGGAATAATCAATATTCAACTTGATAAATGAAATTTTAATTGAGATAATTGGATACACATATTGTGTGACCCTCTAGGCCTATTTCTAAATTGTATTAGGTAGAGATTTCCTAATTTCCAAGGTTAAAAACTACCAATACGCCAAGGCACTCATAGAGAAATATGTTTATTCCAAAATGATTTGTCACCTCCTACGAAATCATACTGTGTTATGTAATACCTTCATCATGGTATATCCAATAGAGTAGTTTTCAAGCTACTTCCATCAACCCAAGTGCTTGATTATTCATTCATTGACTTCTCATTATTGAACTTTCACATTCTTCAACATGGCCATATATTTATTTAGGCTATATAAATTTTATCAAAGGACCTAAGATATCAAATTCTGTTATGGAATAGAAGGGAAAAATTCTTTCTTTCATTATCGATTAACGCAGTATTACACATGACACACCCAATATATGTTACATCTCTTAAAATAGTGAATTTTCATAGTTTTTCTTCAATATATATAAGTGTTGGAGTTGTAATGCCTATTAATAATAATATTAAAGTATAAGGACCAATACACACATCTGTAGATAGGAACATCCAATGACAATATGAAATGTGGATTTCCTACTAGCGGGCCACGTTCACATAATATCCCCCTGGATATTACAGAGGGAGAACACCATGAGAAGGTGGCTCAATGTCTTATGAGTCCCCATCCCTAATGAAATGTATTATTTGTGTCCCTCGAATAAAATTACCAACAATAGAGCATATATTCATGAATAATGTTATGGCATTTTCCTGTTTCTCATCATAGTAGGGATCTGCTCTGACCCTTTAGTGTAATAGTTATCCATAGGACAATATGACATTCATTTTCACACATAAGAATAATCATGTTGTGATAAGTTAACTTTTAATATTAAAATCCATGAATAAATGTTTATCATAAAGTAAAAAGTAGTTAGTTCTAGGCCACCAACCCCAACATACTCCCACTTAGACTAGAGACAACTGATAAAAACCTTTAACATTATAGATGTCAATTGATATTCATGCTTTTTCTAAGATGCACCATTAGTCATGGGGTCTTCCATGCTCACTTCTATGGACACTCTTTCCATTTCAACTTCACCCCTTTTATATAAATCATTCTTGAGGTGATACTTTCAGAGAATGTGGTCTGTCTGTTGATGTGACCTTGGTTCTTTTTCTCGATCTACCACATTAGTGTTACCACAATTTGATTTGATGTGGTATCTACTTATAGAAACCACATCGAGCTCCTTGAAAAATTTCCGAATCCATGGATTCCTTGGCTGCATCATAAGCTGATATATATTCAGAATCAACTGTAGAATTAGAGAAAACCAGATTCTTTGAAATATTCAAGCTCACAACTCCTCCATTAATACAGAAAGAATATCCTAATTATTACTTTAGATCATTTTAATCTATCTAAAAACCAAAATCAGCATGCCCTCTTATGAAAATCTCCTCATCTCCTCCATACAACAAGAACATATCCTTAGTCCTTCTCAGATATTTAAGGATATGCGTAACAGCCATCCAATTCTATTCTACTAGATCTTCTTGATATCAACATAACATGTTATGTGCATAGGAAACATCAATCCTGGTATATAACATGGAATACATGACAGATTATATAGCTGAAGCGTAGGATATCTTATTCATCCAATATTTCTCCTCCTATGTCTGAGGACACATTCCCTTAGTAATATGTAGTCCATGTGACATAGGAACCAATCCCCTCTTATATTGTTCCATACTAAATCTATTTATTATGTGGTCAATGTATGTACAAGGACATAGTCCAAGATTCCACTTGGATCTATCATGAATGGTCTAGATCCCATGAATGTGGGTTGCTTCCCCTAAGTCCTTCATGGAGAAACAATAGTTCAACCAGTCCATAACTAATTGTAAGACTGTTAAATTGTTTCTAATAAGTAAAATGTCATCAACATATACTAATTGGATAACAAACACATTCCCATTAAACCACTTATAAACACATGGATCACATTCATTCATAATGAGACCAACTTCTTCAATGTATTCATCAAATCGAATGTTCCAGGACCTATATGCATTCTTTTATCCAGAAATGGATTTCTGCAACATGTAAACCCATTTTGCTTCACATGGATCCATAAAAACTTATGCTTCTTCCACATAGACATGCTATTGATGATTCTTGTTAAGGAGTGTTGTTTTGAAATCCAATTTCTAGATCTTGTAGTCATGGAAAGCAATTATGGTAAGTACGATTTTTATGGATTTAATCATGGAAACAGGAGAAAAGGTTTCATCATAGTAAATTCCTTAATGCTATCTGAATCCTTTAGCCACTAGCCTTGCCTTATAGCTGTTAACATGACCATATATGTCCAGTTTTCTCTTGAACACCCATTTTCAACCAATAGGCTTTAAATCAACTTGCTCAGTGCCAGAAGCCAGACATGGTTCTGATTAATGGAACTCATCCCATAATTCAACAATTCTAGCCATATTGCTGCTTCTAATCTCTCTAATTATTCCTAATAGGAGACAGGTTCATCATTTTCAAACAAAAATTATTCACCATCCTCAGTGACATGGAAAAAAAATCTCTCTAGTTTTCTTACCTCTATGAAGATCTTACAAAATACTTATGATTCTAGAACCTCTTCTATGGGGATATATGGAACCTTTTTCTTGTGCCAATTCTGATTTATCTTGATCATAAAATTTGTCAAAGTCAATCTTTCTCCAACTATCCTTTTTGAGGATGTGATCCCTCTCAAGAAAGTTCGCTTATCAGGTGATAATCACTTTATTTTCTGAAGGGTTGTATAAGTAATATCCTTTCGTTTCCTTATGATATCTGATAAAGATATACCTCATTCCCCAAGGTTCTAGTTTGTTACCTGAGAATTCCATAAAAACACAACCCATTCCCATACACGCGTGTGCAAAAAATAGGATTATTTCCATTACATAACTAAAAGAAAATTCCATTCTCCGACTTAGTTGGTACTCAGTTTAATGTGTATTATATTGTTTTTATTTCATATCCCAAAATGTATAACAGATGATCTACATGACTCATCATAGAACTCACCATGTCCAACAAGGCGTGGATACTCCATTCACTAACACCACTCCACATTTGTTTATAAGGAGGAGTGATATGAGATATAATTCTATATTCTAATAAAAGGTCAATGAAATCTTGGATAAAATATTCTCCACCGCGATCTAATCGAAGCTTCTTTATATTCTTTCCAAGACGGTTATCTACATCATGTTTAAATTACTTAAATTTTTCTAAGGACTCTGACTTATACCTCATTATGTAGATATATCCATATCTACTCAAATAATCAGTAAAAGTAATGATGTAAGAATATCCACCTCTAGCTTCCAATGGAATTGATACACACACATCCATGTGAACCAATCCTCGAAGCTCTATGGACCTTTCATGCTATCCACCGAAAGGTGGCTAAGTCATTTTCCCCTGTAAACAAGAATGATGTATATGATGTTGGTTTAGCATTGTAGAGTCTAAATAACCATCTTCAAAGAGATTTCTCAAGTTCTTCTTGTTTACATTACTGGGACGATGATGCCACAACTGGGTGTTGTCTGAGCCATAAGTGGTTGTTTTGTTATCGATTTCCCATACATGTATTTCATAATTTAATACACACAACCCGTTATTTAAATGCACCATACCATAAAAAATATTGTTTTTATAAAAGAGAAAACCCCTATATAAAAATTTGAAAATTAATCCATCCATTCCAAAACATAATATAGAGATTATGTTCTTGGTAACACTATGTACATAATAACAGTTATGTAAAACCAAAAGCATCCTAGTACGAAATGAGAGATTGGGATCTTCAATGGCCAACATAGCTGGACTTGCACCATTGGAAGCTGGATGATCAACCTCTCCTATGGAAATATTTATAAATATACATGGTTCATTCCTTTCAATACATATATGATCCCCACATGCTATATCCAATACCAAATGTATATAAATAGAAATATTACACTTGATAACAAACACACCTTTAGAATCCAAATTCTTTTGGGTGAAGTTCCTCATCCAGTGGTCTGGCATGCCCCATGAAAAACATACTGACTCTTTTTCCCTTACCCTTCCTATATATCTTCCCCTTCTTGGAGGGATGGTGCTTAGAGGCCTTAGACTGTTCAAAAAACCTTGTCCCCTTTCTATTGTAAATACTCCTCTTATTCACCTTAAGGACTATTGGATTTTTATTCCCCATATCCTTATATACATAAACAATCAAGGTTAGAAGTTATGATAGACTCTTATAATTGTTTCTCATGTTGTAGTTAATAATAAATCTAGATAAGGTCTTGGGTAGTGATGATAGGATGAGATCTGCAGACAACTGATCTGAGAACATAATCCCTAAGATGTCAAGGCATTCAATATAGCCAATAAGCTAGAATAACTAAGGAACAACTAGCACAGAATATCAAAGAATAGTTGTGAACAATGAATTGGAGATATCATATCTCTCACATATTTCCTTATCTAGATAGAGATCCTTATGATGTGACATCATACTATATGCATCCATGTTTTCATGTTTCTTTAAGATCTCATTAAACATGGATGATAGCATGAAACATTGGAAATATGTGGAATCATCTAAATGTTTCATATAGAGATATATTTCCTCATCAATAGCATCTTCTCTAGGTTCAACTGAAATAGGCTCCTCCAGCACATATAATTTCCTCTAATGGCGGAGGATGATGGGTAAATGACTATGGCACTCCTGGAAATTGGTGTTGGTGAGAAGGTTTTCCTTTTCATGTATGGTTGAAAATGATATGTTTGATTTAATTTTTATATTCATTTATAAAAATTAAGATCAGTGAAGATTTATTAGTTTATCATGATAAAAATGAGACAAATAAGTAAATTAATACTTATTAGTCTCCCACTATTTTATTGAAATAAAATAGCCTCTCATTGACTTCGAAATATTCTTTTACCTGGATATTCTAAGGGAAAAGGTCCATATATTTTTTCTTATTACCAAAACTAAGGTTGGTCAAGAAAAGTGAAAATTTTTAGGTAGGAATACCAAATTCCAACTGCATTAAATAATCTATCCTTGATCCACTGATTCGAGACCCCAATCCTAAAATCCATTTATTTTCAATTTCCTCAATCATTTCCTCTTTATCACTCCAAAGTCCTTCTGTGGAAGTTAACCCTTAATGTGAACCATGTCAAGTCAACCCAAAAACTGCAATTATAATTCCCAGATAATTGAAAACACCCCCACTAGGGTTATTGAATCACTTTTAACTATGGTTCGATTCTAACCAATATTCTGGAAGGCTATACCGACTTAATAGTTCATTGATGGGTTTTATCCACATATGAAAATTTCCATTTTATTGTCTTTCCTACATGCTTGTTAATATTTGGTGGGATAAACATAACTGGTTAACTATATATAAGATAATATTTACTCATAATCTGGTCTTGTATTAGTTCTATATTGCATGCTTGTTTAATTCATTAATTGTGTGACTATGACAGAACACTCGTAATTAATAAACCATAAAACTGATAGAAATAAAATAAATTGGATGATCATGAGATTGTTCTATTGGTTAGTTTATATAGAGGTAGGTGTACTATCCCATGACCTAGGGGAGAATCACCTTAAAAATTTTGGGTTCAGGTTTACATCTTTCCACCTATCCACCTTTGTGTCTCATTTAATTGGATTCACCTGAGATCCAAACATGAGCCACCTTTGCGTGCTTGGAAGCTCCACGCATTAGATATTATTTTATATCACATTCATGTGTGGGGTGAAATTTGGTTTTACATAAAAGAAATCTGGGGAACACATTCCCTACATATTAATGTGAAAAAGGCTCACATGCCAACAAATTTAATTTAAATATATTGTCCATACATGAAATGATATTTACCAATAAATAAAACCAGCATTCAATTCATTAATCATTCTTGTTTAAGATAAGTCACACTAAAATCAATCAATTTTAATATTTAATTAATAAATCATTTTATCTTAAACCCTTTTTCATAACTTCCTTGAGATTATGATCCTTTGTAATTTTAAACTAATAAATTCATTTAAAATTATATTTATACGTAACATGTACCTTAGAGGAAACCGAGTGAATTCACATCCATAACAACACATTTATTAGAAATGAACATTACATGGATATTAAATTATATATATATATATATATACAAACCAATCACATTTTGTTCCCCAGCATTACACCCGCACCAGGGTACACATCTCAAAAGTTTTTATAGTATAATAATAAATAAATATTAATAAATCTGTGTAATTTGGTTGAGTACACAACTTGTAGTTCTGACTACACGACATGTACTATCATTCACCATCTATCTGAACTACATTCGTAGAGATATAGCATGTATATGTACATTGGAATTAATCAAAGTACGTGTTGTGTATAGTGGGTCGCACACCATGTAGATTTAGTGTTATGTGGTCTCCAATCCGTAAATCCATGTACGGGGTACATGGTGTAACCCTAACCTGAATAGACTACACACTATTTCAAGTGGTCCACATGGTGTGTAATCTAGAAATATTGTTCCACCTTTCTATGGTCAAATAACTGAGTCATACAGACTTGGATATACTCTAAAACAAGTCAGGGTTTGGTGGACCATTCATGATGCATTACACCATGACTACCTGGCGTGTGACGTAGAAAGCACACCATGTGAGTCCAATGATATAGAATGTGAGTACAATTAACATGTTGTGGGTTCAGGTTTTGTATGACTTGGATCCATTGGGTCCTCTAGATGAGATCCTATGTTTTTTATTTAATCAAAATTAAAATTAAAATCATTTCAATAAGGTGAATAAGAAACGAAAGAGGAGAAAGGGATCTCGAGATTCGGATTTATAAAACCATTAAATGGAATAGAAACAAATGAATTATTAAATGTGTAAATAATTATTGAAAAACTAAATAATTATAATCAATTATATGATCGTTTTGATACCACATGTAAGTTTTAGGCGTAGTAGAAGCACATGGAAGGGTATACCCAACTTTAATTTTATTTCTAAGAAGAATCAATCTGAGATTCGTCATGATGATAAAATGCCAGATCACCAGAATAAAATGAAGAATTAAAAGGAAGGATGGATGTCCTAAAATTATATAGAGGATCATCAAAATTCGATTATAATTAATTTAATTAAAATACAATAATTAACTTGATGGAATTATTTATACGTTGATGTTTCCAGTAGCATCCAATGTAATCTATCATTACATCACAGAAGCCAAGTGTAGGTTTCCTATAATAGTTATCCAAATGTGCTCCACATATGTTTGGATGTCTCTGAAATTATTTCTAGGTTATAGTGGGGAATATCCTTTGTTTGTATTGTTCGCCATTAATTTCCTTGAGATCCGCTTCCAATGTGCTCTCCTTGATCCGGTGGAGGGGGATCTCTCTTGTAACTTGAGAGCATTCTTGGAGGAAATGAAATCTATAATGGCTTGAGAGATTTTCCATATCCATTGTCCACAACCACAATGAATGTATATCTTAATGGGAATAGTGTAATTGGGATTTATAATTCTTAGAATAATAAAATAAAATAATTACCCATGAGAATTTATTAATATCATTTAATTCTTAGTAAGTCCCCATGTATAATAATAACTTTGAATATTATTATTACATTATATGCATACTGTAAATTACACCTAGTATTATTTAATTTAATAAATAATACTATTTCTCACAAATTTCCAAAAAACCACACAATGTGTATACTAATATACACAACGTCCTTTTTGGTTTTTCCATTTTCCATTATTTCCTCCTGCACATTTTTTTGAACCTGAATAATGAAAATTTATTTTAGAAATAAATATCACTGAATTATTCAATAATAAATATATTATTTCACTCAAAATATATTATCTCAAATAACTAGTGTTGAAATAAATGCAATCAGTTAAACTTGAATAATTATTAATCCACAATCATGAATAATCATTATTAAACTTTTTAAATGAGTATTTGACTACGATACTTGGATACACATATTGTGTGACCATCTTGGCCCCTTTTTAAGAGGAATTTGGTAAATCCTTCCTAAATACCAAGGTTAGCATCTAGTAACACACCAATACACCCATATATAATGAATTTAACACTGAAATGATGTGTCACCACCTATTAACACTTACCATGTAATGTAATATCTTTATCATGGTGTCACTAATAAAGTTAGTTGCATGCTATTGCCATCTACCCATGTGCTCGATTATTCTTTCTTTTAATTCCCATAATTGAACATTCCTAGTCCTCACAATGTCCATGGATTTGATTAGGGTATATAAATTCCATCAAAGGTCCTAACATATCATCTTTGGTTATGGAACAGAAAAGAGAAATCCTTTCTCACAATATCTATTAATGCAGTATTACTCATGACACACCCATAATATCCTACCTCATTGGGAATAGTGTGTCATCATAGTTTCCATCAATACATCTATGTGCGTGAGTTTTAATACCCATTAATAATAATATTGATGTCTAAGAACCAATACACACGGCCACATATAAGAATATCTAATGACACAATAAAATGTGGATTTCCCACTTGTGGGTCTCGTTCTCATAATATACTCCAAGATATTACCAAGGGTGCACTCCATGAGAAGGTACCTCAAGGTTTTATGAGTCCTCACTCCTAATGGACTGTATTATTAGTGTCCTTCAAATAAAATCATTCGTCCATATATCATATACTCAAGAGTTGTGTTATGGCACTTCCATATTCTCATCATATCAGGGATCTATTCTGACCATTTATTGCAACACCTATCCTTTGGATATTATCACAGGAATTTTCATGCCAACAAACAATCCAGATGTGATAAGATACTTATTAATATTCAAATATAGGAATACAAGTTTTTCATAAAGTCAATGTAGATGGTTTTAGGCCACCAACTCCATCAATAGAACCTTAATTATTTATCCTAAATCTTATTTGATGACATTAATTCATCTCTTATCTCCTTAGTCTAAAAATATATTTGTTTTTTTATAAAATTATCCATTAAAATGACCAATATAATATTTAAATCAAAAAAAAGCTACAAAATGTCACTCTCGTACTTTTAAATATCTCTTTTGTGTTTACATAGAGACAAAAACATGTGGTGAATGAATAATAATAGATATTTTGACAATAATAAACATTTTTTCTTAATGGTAATTTAATTATAATTTTTAAATATTAAAAAAACATAAATTATGATGAATGATGGAATCAATAATAATTAAATAAATAAAAAATTAAATAAAAGATATTAAAAATATTAAATGTGATGTATTTCTAGTGAATTATATTTTTCAATCAATTTTATACCTTAATATGACATATTAGTATTGTATTAAAATATTTTATTAAAACTAAAACTTATTATTTATGTCCTTTGAGTCTAATTAAATTAATATTACCCAAGATTGACATTAATGATTTCAAATATAAATAATATTTTATTAAATTATTTAATTATCATAAAAATCATGAAATGACAAAAGGCAGAAAATATATTATCTAATGAATGAAAAAATCATTACAATGGATATGGTTAAAATAGGTTATGTAAGGGTTTAAACAAAAATATTAGTTTGAAATACCTAGTAAACCAATATAATATTCTATTATTGATAATATTTCAATAATATCTTACCCTAGATTTAAATATTTCTAAATTTTTATACCTTTTTTGAATTAATTAATTATATTTTTTTGGTAATAACATATCTATCATTTTCCTCCCTTACAAAGGGACAACCCTCCCTTCACTTCTTCACACCACATGAGGCCTTCTATCTCGACCATCCCATACAAAAATCCCTTCTGAATATCTTTATCCAAAATATAAAGGTCCATTTATTTATAAAATACTAACACTACATATATTAACAACATATATAATTGATATCTATCGAAGAAGATGTAATCATCTTTATTGACACTTTTATGCTTATATCATCTAACACATAAACATAATGTGTTTTAAAAATATTAAAATAACAAATATAGTCTATTTAATATAATTCTTTTTATAATTATTTTTTTAACTATATTCTATCTCTATTATATCCTATGTAAATAGAAAACATCTCTCGTAAATATATGCATCTTAGCATCTCCAGAGTGCGGTGTAATTCAGTTTTCATCATAAAATTAATTGGATGGTTAAAAAGACAGAAATAATGAAAATATATGTTATTTATGAAACAACTATTATTACTGAATTATAAAATAATATACTCCTTCATACTGTACAATTTTTTTAAAACAATAATGTTTCTTATGCGTACATGTGGGATTCCACCTCCACGAGGCTACATGATTCCTTTTTCATTCATACATTATTTGGATGTTAATAAGGACAAATATAAATGGTATTTATCATATATAAGATATAATTATTATTCAGTAAGGATTAATCATTAGTATCCCATATTTATTTCCATTAATATAAAATTGAAAATATAATTCTTGAATACATACGACTTACATTCTTCATAAAAAATTTAATTCATTTCTATATCTCTAAATTTTATGGATGAATATAAATATCATTATAGTTAATATATAAGATATCAATACCATGAATACAATTTTCAGATGATGTAATTATGATCATATTTGAAGGATAAAAACTACCAAATCAAAACATGTATGAAAAAGAAAGAATTTATTACTGATAATAGTGATTTTAATGAAGAAACATTAACAAATGGGAGAAAAAGATTATAATGAAATAATATATGGGATTATATATATGAATGTGGCTATGTAAAAAAAATAACACATATATATTTATTATAAAAGAGGTTCATATTCATATGAATGAATTGAATCCTATGGTTACAGTTTCTCATCTCACTTCTACTTCTATGAGAAATTCGCCATATTCACAAATTATTATTTTCAATGCTGTATATACTAACCCATTGATATGTTACGTGTAGAATATATTTATATTAATGGTATTTAGAGATTTATTTTATTTTATTTCTTCCATTTTTGTAATGTTCAAAAGTAACAGCATCAATAAGGTTTTATTTCACAATCTCATCATTATTAGAGATTATTTTTGTTTAATTGTCCATTAGTTGAATTTTAACATATTTCTATCAAAAAACCAAATATTCTTATTCTTATATGGCCATATAATAAATTTTTATGTATTAGTTCCATTTTCATCACATTGTTACTTTAAATAATGGAGATTTTATTATAAGAAAATATGACTTTATTTACCTCATCGTTAAAATATTAGTTTTATTCTATGTCCATGTTTTTTAATAATATATTCAAAAAAACAATTAATCTTCTATAATTATTTTTAAATTAATTATTATTAATGTTTTAATTTTTTTTAAATGGTTAAAAAGGAGTCTTCTTTTTTCTTTTTTATATTTGGTACATGTTGATTTTTTTTAAAAATTATGAAAGGATTGTTTTTTGCCATATGAAAAATGTCTATAATTTATAGATGTCATAACCACATATTTAATTAAATATTACACTACATTTTTAATGTTTTATTTTCATATAAATTTTTTCCCTTGATATTTTCAAAATATATCAATTTTAAATAAGTGTTTTCAAAGTGAAAATGTGTCTTTTCATCAAAAAAATCTATTTAACTTTTAAAAGTAATTTTATCTATGTAAACATAATTTTTCAAATATTTTGATTTATTAAGGTTGTAAAAATATGATACAATACACCATATTTATTTCAATGGTTTATGTTTAGTTTGATAGGTAATGTACTATTTTGAAACCATTCATAATATTATTATTGATAGTTTATGATTTTTAGAATGAATTAACATTTTATATGACAGTTTTTTAGTAATAATATTTATGTTGATTATGTTTCATGCATTTTATATGAGAAATGTATTTTACAAAGGATATAAAGTGTTGAACCCACTATATCCTTTCAATACATCGGTAGTCTTATGAGACAATTTAGATAAGGTTTGGGATGAGGCCTTATCCAATTATATAGATTCCTTGGCATAAGTACTTGATATTATTTTTAGATATGTTATATAAAGGACATGGTGGTATAATTAAAATGTTTTGGAATAATGTATTCCCTCATTATGAAATCAGTTATTGATGTGAAGGAGTTCATTTTAATAATTTCTTAATCCTTAGAGAAGTTTCAATCTCATAAGATTATTTATATACCCTTATTTGGTCATCAATTATTCTAACTTTATTAATCTTCAAGATCATTTTATTGATTATAAAGAATGTGGTTTTTGATATTTACCATTTTTTATTATGAATTATTTATTCATGATAGATTCCACTCTATGTATACCCATACCAATTTTCTGATATTAACCCTTTATTATATTTCCTTTCCCCAAGATTCCAGGAAACATATTATGATTTATATTAGGTGATATGCTAATGGTATGATAAGGTATTCTCAATTAAAATGAAATTATTGATTTTAATATTTAAAATATGACATGAAATTCATGTGTGTATCTAGCTTTTCAGTACATATAATCTATTTAGCATTTTGTGATGTTATTAATTGTATCTATCCCAAATGAAATAATGTAACCACTTACTCTATGGTACTAGATTCATAGTATTTCAAGTTCATATTAGAGAAATTTTAATATAAACTAGTATAACTATATTTAATATAAGATATATTTGGAAAATAACCATACAAAATGGTTTGAGAATTTTCCCTAAGAAAACATGTTTATGATTTTGAGATTATTAAAAAATTAATTTTCATTTAGACTTTTTTCACTAGTTTTGGGATTAAATGTTACATTTCATAATTTAATGATATACTCTAGTGTAGTAATTGATTTTTAAATGAATTATAGTGTATTTAATAGAAACTATATCAATGAAAATAATCCATTTATCGATCACCCTCCTTCTAATGAAAATGAAGTTGGAGCTAGAGTAGTAGCTAGAGATGAAATAATTTTTTCATTTCTAGGGATGTTGACATAGGTTGTGACTAATAAATTGGATTGTATGGATTAGCCTGCTGATCTAAAGCATGGTTTAGCGATTTTAGACAACTTCATGAATCAGAAACCTCCATTATTCCATGTAATAACGTTTATATTTGTATGAGTGGTTGATATTCTCCACGGGGAATGTATTTAATTATTTATGTTGTAATGAAATCGAGAAGGTTTTAATTTACTCTTATGTTTCCTTAGCTGATTCAAATCAATGGTTGTAATTTATTCAAAAAATTATGAATGAGGAGGGAATAAAAAGTTGGAATGAAATGCTTTTAAGGAAACATTCATGGGGAAATATATTCCTCACAAACAATGAGAAGTATAGAGACATTATTTTTTTATAAATTATCATTATAGATCATTTTTTGTATACATAAAACATTATACCAATATAATCCCAAAGATCATATTAGTCTACTTCCTTTTGAAACATGGAAACATAAAAACTGGTATATAAATGAGCTATATAATATCCCCATAGGTTCTTATTTAATAGAACCCTTCTTAAAACATCAAACATAATACATATCTTCATAACCTGAGAGAAGGAAACATAAAAATGGGTGACATCAGATGCTCAAAAAGGGTAAATAGGGGAGATATATAAGTATAATCAATAGAATAAGGGTATGAGAAAATGGTCCTAAAAATATAAGATCATACCTCCATATCAATGACAAATACATGGATCATGGAATAAATCTTTGAAGTTCAAAAGATAGGAATCCTAACCAAATAAAGAAAATCTTTCAAGAATGAATAACATAGTAAAAGACATGGAATTATGGTAGACACATATGAATATATAATTATTTCCATATTAGTCAAGGAATTACTATCGAGACCATCTTAGTGGAAAAATTCCTTTACCAAACCATGTTCACATTTAATTTAATGCATGTATTGCTGAAATGAGTTCACTATTAATTCCAGATTGTAATAATAAACTGATTTCATTTCCCATTCCATCCTGGTAATACTGAACTGAGTTCATTTCTCATTCCAATAAGCACTATCTCATTAGATATAAATTTTTTCCCAATTTATTGGAGGGAGACATAATTCCAACCCATCTCATAATTAAATCATACATACATGTTCTAAAAGATCGTAAATAATCATATCATAACCCATAAAATGAAATGGGTATTATATATGTGTAATAATATCATAAACTTTTAGAAAATAACCATTTAATAATAATTTCATTATATACCTAACCCATGAAAGAAGTTTGTTTCAAAAGAATATAATTCATGGAAGAAAAACAAGATTCATAAACATCATGTCATCAAATCATAATACATCCTGATAGATAATGTGAATGGAAACACAGAAAAATTTCCCTAGAAAAAAATCAACAACATCAATGGATGTTATCTTATCTCGGATATAATTTCGCAATATCTTTTTGAAATATATCTTGAGGGAAATATCTTATCTACATTGAAAAGTTATTTTTAAAACATAAATCCTTTTGAAATCGTTTATATTAGAAAATGGTTTTGAAAAATTAAAAAGGAATCCTTTAAAACCATAAAATTCTCTTAAAATCAGTTTTCATTGAAAATGGTATTAAATGATCATTTGAAAACATTTTCTAAAATATGGTTTTTTAATAAAAAATATTTTTTACCAATGATAGAGATAAGAATATTTTACCTGAAAACATCATATTATGTACCAAAGAGTGTAAATTTGATACTTATAAATTAAGGTATCTTGAATAAACATAGTATAATAAAATTAAATATTTTTCTTGAGATATTTTGATGATATTTCATTAAAAAATCATAATCATAAACAATCATAAAAGTGATGACATTGTTTCAATAAACTCTTATCACTTCGTAACATGGGATCATACTCTCCATGTAAGAAAATGAAAGTACGTGAAGAATAAAATATCCTGAAAGGAAGTATATTAATAATATAACATGTAAAGTGGAATTATATACACCTCAAGAAAAACGTAGTTTCATTACAGAACACGAGTCTCAAAGAAGAAAAATTAAGACTAAACTATTTAACCAATTTGGTAACTTGTGAAACATAAAACCCATGAAAGAGAGATCATAAAATCGATATTTTGATTCCAATAAATTTTAGTATAACATAAAAATAATAAATTCATGGGATGTATTTACGCCACACAAAATAAGTGACCAGTGACTAAGGCATGTATCTCATAGAAATAAAAGTTAAATGTGATTTACTTAATTTGCATCTTGACTCTCATCATACTCATAAAAACCTTCTATATAATAATTATAAATTTATTATAAATCATTATATAACCATATTATTGTATATAATTTAATATATGGTTTTATTATGACCTTATATTATGCACCAGTGAACCATTCTATGTTAAGGTTTCAATTTAGATAATATTTTCTTCGTCCATCGCGTGTGACTTAATTTGTTATATCATTGGTCGTTATACTTATATAATGATTATAGAATTAAAAAAATGATATAAATATAATTTATATTAATTATATGTGTATTATAATAATCTATATAATATTTATTTATGGAATGCAATACATCATCCATGAAGACGGTAAGACGTATGTATGAATGAATGTTATTTCCGTTTTTATTTTCTTATTTAAATAAATAAAGAAAATGACCTATCTATATATATGTATAAAATATAATTATAATTACAAATATATATCATATAATTTCACTAAATCCATGTAGTGTGTGAATGAATCACATCACTTTGAGGGGGCGATAGTCCGTACTTCCTCAAAAGAAATTAACCTATTTTCAACAAATGGAATTTAAAAAAAGATATGTGTTGTAAAATGAAATAATAAGCTTAAATACATAATAAAAATAATATATAATATATAAAAATAGATTTTCCATCCTAATTTCAACCAATAGATTCTATAAAGGAAAAATGAGCAATCATCATTTAGTGAGATAGTAGTTCTCCGTACATATAAACAGTATGTTTGTCACCCATTAGATATAGGTTTGTATAATTTTTGGTTGAACCCTTGGAATAAAACAATTATATTATATTTAGTATAAATTTTCTGTAATAAAATCATTGAATAAAGAGGGTGGAGGGGGGCGAGAAATAAAATTAAATAAAGGATCATTTGAAAAGGTGTTCCCTCATAATCGAGTAACTCTGTTATGTTTGTGCCCAAAGGATTCCTTGTAATAAATTAGGGCCAAAGGGAAGATTCAAAAATTATGGTAGGGATTTTTTGTAGTAGACTGTGAAGATATTTTTTGATCATAACTACTTTGAGATGTGTGAATTACAGGGAGAAGTGGTGTCCCTTTCTGAGGAAGGAAGAGTGGCACTCTTGTAAATATTTTATGATAGAATTCCACCCATGTTTTTCATGTTTAGGAGGATATAATAATGAATAAATGTAAATAATAGGGAATATAGGGTTTTAATATTTCAACCCAAGTATTTTGAAAAAAAATTAGGTCTTTTTGGGTCTTAAGGTTATGGTTTAATCCCTTATTAAGCTTAATTTAACCTCGATCGATGTAATTAGTTTTAATCACTTTCACAAAAAAAATTTGCCAAAAACAATATTGACATTATTTGTAATTACATATTATAATTATTAGATATATGAAATCTATTTTTCAAAATTCTAATCTCATAAATGATATAAATTAATTTAAAATTAATCCCATAGTCGGGTCAATAATGCGGTTTTTTAAAGTAAAACCATTCAAAATTTTGGTATGTTTTTTTATCTAATTTTAATGTGAAATTGATATCGATAACAGAAATTTTATTAATTGTTAAAAATATTATATTATTGTCCTTTTAAATCAATTAGAAATATAATTTAACCATATAATTATATTAGATGAGAAATCAGTTTTGATTTAAAATCCAATATTATTCAGTATTCATCCAAAAAATATGTTTCTTATAAAAAATCCAAAACATTCACCCTATGATAACTTACACAGTAAAAATTCCAAAAAAAATTATTTTATCAAATAAAATTTCTAAATGATTCAAATTTTATTTTTATAATATATCACATAATGACATTAAAAGTAGTTTTTTGGAGATAATAGTATTTTTAAACATATTGGGATATTACAGGAAATTATTTCATTAATTAAAAATTTATATTTTTAATATAAGACCATCATAAAAATATTTAAAGATAAATTATTAAATTTCATAAAAATAAGTTTAAAATAAAGTTTACTATTGTCTTTTTCAAATAATTATTAAAATAAAATGATGTTTCATAGAAACATCAGTGTTGCATGTAACATACGCAAATTTGGTGTTGTGTGTAATAAACAACAAGTCCTTGTTGTGTGAAATTTATACCAAGTTGATGTTCCATGTATTGTATGCCGATTTGGTTCCATGTAACATACACCAGGTTAGGTTTTTGGGAAAGGAATGTTTGACTTAGTGTATTGGAAGACATAAATGAAAATTTAATTTTTTTTGAAAATTGATCTTTAAAAACTCAGGGTGTTACATTCTACATCCCTTAAAATGAATTTCAAACTCAAAATTCATCAATTGGGTAATATCAATGAGGATAATTCTACTTAATCATATCCTCCAGTTCCCACATAGATTCTTATAATTAGTGATTTCTCAATAAAACATATATCTGGTGAGTGGTCTTGTTGGTTAGAAATTTCTCTGATCAGTCTAGAATCACAATTGGGTTTTCATAGTAATATAGATCCTTCTCTAATGGTAAGTATTATACATTTAGTCCATATAAAGGGTTATATATGTACTCCATTGGAAGAGTTGCATGTAACACATCAAGGACATGGGAGATATTTGAAGGAAGTTTCAAGTGACAGGCTACCGTCCTGATATGATCTAGAATATCAAACTGAACCATATACCTTGGTCTTAGTTTCAATTGATTCTTGAATCTCAAAAAAATTATTCCTGGGTGAAATAAATAGAAATAGTTTTTCACTAACTTAAAATTCTAGGCCACTTCAGCAGTTATCAGCATAAACTTTCAGCCGACTTTGAGTTGCCATGATATGATTCTAAATGGTTCTAAACTTACCAACTATTTCTTCAAAAATCTAAGGTCCTAATAGCCTTATATATATAACCACATCATGGTATTCTATAGCTCTACATTTCTTCCCACAGAGGTCTTCATATGGTGCCATATGAATTCTTGAGGGAAAAATATTGTTGTAAGAAAACTCCACCAGAGGAAGCTATTTAATCGAAAACCTTTTATATCCAGACAGACGGATGTCAACATATCCTCTAGGTTTTTAATTGTTTTGTTAGACTGACCATCCATATATTGAGGGTAGTAAGTGTTGAAACTCAATTTTTTATCATGTGGTTTCTGAAGACATCACCAAAACATTAAGGTAAACATCATATCCTAATATGATACAATAGAATGTGGTACTCCATGAAACCTCACCACTTACATAATATATATAATCACAATATGATCATGGGATAAGTCTTCATGAATAGTGATGATGTGTTCTGACCTTATATGGTGATTGACTACCAGCCATATAGCATTAAAAACATTATAGGATTTCTCTCGTCAAATGAAAAAATCTATAGTGATGTTCTCCCATTTCCATTTTGGTATGGGTAATAGATGAAACATCCCCATTGAATTTTGTGTTTTAGCATTATGTTTTGGAAATACCAAGAACTGAGATATATAAATTGTCATATCTCTCTTCATTTCATCCTACAAGAAGTATTCATTCAAGTATTTATATATCATTGTACTTTCTGGATGAATAGATAATGATGAATTGTGATCTTCCTTTAACAAATCCTTCTTCAAATCTGGTGTAGAAGGAACACATACACGGTTCTTAAACCTTATCATTCAATCAAGATCAAGGTTAAACTGAATAAAATTTATAACATTCCTTTCCAGATCTACATATTTATTTTTCACCACCTTTATATTCACCTAGACAGAGGCCTGAACATTGATTTCAGATAGGTAATATTTTCCCCTTCCTTCATGATTTATAGATTCATCATTTAAAATTATATAAATTTTGTATATATATTATCCTCATCATGGATAATATAGAGTGACCATTTCTACTCAAAGCATCGACCACTTTGTTCCCTTTCCCTGGTGAAAATGTATTGAGCATTCAGAATCCTTTATCAACTCCAACCATATTCTCTATCACATGTTCAACTCTTTATGTGTGAATAAATATTTCATATGTTTATGATCAGTATATATATAACACCTTTCTAAATAAAGGTAAATCCCTCATATCCTTATTTAAAACAAATAACTCCACTAACTCCAAATCATGAGTTGGGTAATTTCTCTCATGAAGCATTAACTTCTGTGAGGAATAATTAATAACCATATTATTCTACATAAAAACTCATACCAATACATTCTTGGATGTATCACTATATATTATTAACCATTCTCCCCAAAAGGTTAATGTAATCATAGGTGAATCAAATATCATTCTCTTTAGTTCCTTGAAATTTTCCCCATGGTCTTTTTTCCAGAGTCACTTGACACCCTTCCGATTTAGCTTTGAGAGGATTAGATAGTCTTGAAAAATATTCCGCCAGCTGCCATTAATATCCATCTAAACTATGAAAGCTATAGATCTTAGTCACCATTGTTGGTCTAGTCTAGCATTCAGTATCCTCTATCTTTGATGGATTTGATACCTTTCCATCTCTTGAGATTATGTGACCAAAACAATAACCCTTTTTCTGGCAATATGATCATTTTTTAAAATTTTCATATGGATTCTCCTTCCGTTGGATCTTTCGTACAATTCTCAAGTGATGTTAATGCTACTCCATTATCTTTTAATAGATACCAATAAAATCTATAAAGACTCCCAAAAATGGATCAGGGTAATCTATAAAGACTCTATTCATTAAATCAATGAAGATGAATGGGACATTAGTTAGACCCAAAGGCATAACAATATATTCCCAATGTGCATCCCTTGTATGGAATTCCATCTTGGGTGTGTCCTACTTCTTGACCCTCTATTGAATATATCTATAATGAAGGTCTGTAACATCCCAAGTAAGTAAATAATTATGTATTTTCAAATCTATGTCTATTTATGAATTAGATGGTGTTTTAGAGGCTTAAAATGAGAATAAATCAAATATGATGCATTGGATTCTCTAATATTTTTAAAAGATTATTTTACCACCTTTTGATGGTGACCCATTTTTAAATCTATCTTTTGACAATTTTAGAAGCTCTATTTTTCAAAATAAAATTATTCTTTAGAATTGGGAAATTAAAATTTACTTTGGATAATTTTTTGGTTTTTTTCTGACAATGATCATTTTTTAATGAATAGTGAAAAATACTGCATTTTACTTCAAAATGCTTTTTCATCTAATTAAATTATATGTGTAGATTATATTTTTAATTGGTTTTAAAGTGTAAATAGAATATAATTTTACCATTTAATCCAATGGTGGTAATTGGGATTAATTTCAATTTGAAATTGGACATAAAAAAAATGTCGAACTTTTGATAGATATTGTTTCAAAAAACCACGCTATTTTTTTGACAAGGGGAATTATTTTTAAATTAATTACTACAATTTCTATATTGTGAATTTGGTAAAATAGATTCCATATTTGGAATCATAAGGACCAAATTATGTAATTAAGAATCTTTTGTTTTTGGACCTTATGAATAGTATCGATGATAATTATCTTTAATTATCGTGATTAATTAGTAATCGGGTAGTTAAGGGTAATAAAATAATATCATAATAATAAAAAATGACCCCAAAATGTGTCCTAATTCTACTGGTTGTGTCATGGTGGACCATGGTATTCCTTGTGCAAATCATTGGGACCCCATAGAATCACTTTTGGGTGATAGTGACATTTTATTATATTAATTTTTTTAAAGGGAAAGTATAACCAATGTATGTATCACCCAAGTAAAACAATTTTAGTTTTTTCTGTGTAAACGATATCTTTGACTATAAATAGTCATTGGAAAGATAAAAATATTTCCTACATCATGATAGTTTTTTTAAATTTATATCCATTATATAAATTAAATTTTTTATGACACCATGATGATGCATCGATTACCTCATTAATTAACGATTTAAATAAAATGAAAAGATAATGTAAACTATAAGAATTACACTTGTAAAAAACCTATTGGATGGGTGGATTTATAACCCTAATCACCTTATCCTAGAAATATATAATTTTGGGACATTTAAAATCCGCAACTCATTATATAATAAAGTAACATTTCTTGACTTTCCATGAGGGCCCCTTCTCCCTCTTATTAAAGGCCCCCACCTCTACCACCTTACACAGACCCCTAAAGCCATTGTCTCAGCCAAAATATTCTCATTTTATCTCTCCAAATCTCTCTATTAATCATATAATCCTTACCTTAGGCATAATTCTCTTCATGAAACCCTTTTGGTTCAAACCAAGAGGAGTTATTCGATTTAAAGGTAATGTCTTCACTTTTGTTCCTTTGTATTATTTTGCTTCTCCAACCCCCTAAACTATTTTTATTCTTTTCCATTATAAAAACACCAGTATCTCCAATATACTAGTATTTTTTATGGGATGTATTTGATTTACACTTACACACACCTCCGTCTAATGGTTAAAGAACATATTGTTTCTGTGGATGGTGAATTTCTGCCTCACGAAATGATGATTGTTCAATCTTATTTTAACACCTTTCATGGTGGACATTAAGATATCACTCTATTTATATATGATATATTTTATGTTTATTGTTTCCTTATCATTCTGTATTTTTCATTTATGGAATACCTTTATGGTGTCCATTATGGGTAAACGCGATATATTCATTTTAGGAAGTGCGGACTACCGCCCCCTCAAAGTGATTTGATTCATTAATTCCATATGTGGGACGTATAAAGGATGGATTTTATGATGTTATATATGTTATTATACTAGAATTATAATATCAATTTATATAATTATGATTTCACTCCATTACATATGAAATAGAAATTAAAGTAGCGTTCATGCGTATGTACGGCTTACCGTCTCCATGAATGGTGCATTTCAATTATTACCTCCAAATGTTATGTAAAATTATAAATGCATGTATATACTAGATATATATGATATATATGATATATATGATATCTACATCATGAATATAATTCTGGATATAATGGATATTTTACCACTTGAACAACTTCTAATTATAATAAGTTTATTTTTGTCTCACATACCAAATATCGAAAAAATGACCGTTATTAACTTAAGTAGTTACATAATTTTCATAACATGGTAATAAGTGATATAAAATGAATAATTAACTTGAAAAATTTTCTTATGAAAGTATAAATTATCTTGAGGTTATTATTCAGGAGATTATTGAACGATCGAGTCAAGTCGAACACAAGGTATGGGACTTCGTCTCAATCTCCTTTCATTGATGCATATTTTGTTTTATACACAACTTTATTTTATAAGGTGTATAAACCCCTTTGAATATTACTTTTATTCAAAAGGAATCATTTTATATGAAGCATTTTACTACACAACAAAAGGTAATGTTTTTTTCGTACATATGCGGCGACAACGACTTATCCGCCGCTATGACCATTATTTGAGTTTTGGCTTCCTCTACAAGCAATAACTTTTTTTAAATGAAAATTAAATACCATATTAAGTTTTCTTTTATTTTGGTATTGAGAATGGTTTTGATAATGTTTTGATTATATCAATGTGTTGTACTGATATCTTGTGATTGAAATGTGGAAATGTTATATTTCCTTTATGCATGTTTTATGTGATACGATTTTGTTATGGTTTTTGGGAATTGTTTTTTATGATGGGTGGTTCTGTGATAAACTAAGGGCGGGTGTGCCCGTGATTTCTCTCCAATGAATTGGGTAATACGAGGGAGTTAAACTCTAAGGTTTCTCAAAAGATATATAGGGAATATATTGGGATGGGTATTCCAAACATAACCATGAGGGTTACTCCCTACGTAAGAATGTTATGAATGCCTCAAGTTACCTTTATGTCTTATGTTTTCTATGAGTTATTCATAAATCATGTGATTTCATGAGGTATGATGAAGTGATTATGTTTTATGAGTGAAGTATGATTTCATTGGTTCTTGTGTATACATGGACTAATGTTTTTATTCCGTACCTTTATATCCCTTACAAAGATTTTAATGATCATCCCATGTTTTTGAAATGTTTTTCACAGGTCAAGGGAAAGGTACATTATGTGATGATAGTGTCGAGGAAGTTTCAATAAAGAATACATGTTTTATTTTAAATATGTCTCCTTTGATGGGAAAAAATAATAATGTCTTTTATGTAACCACCTTGTTGAAATGTGGAATGTAATTCATGATTTAGGATCTATGTAGAGACCCGAAGTTTGACGTACATGAACATTACATTACTTTTGCGGAATACTTAGTACATAACAAAAACACACACACAAGGACCGTAATAGTTTAGTGTCTTCAGAATCTCGGAATATAATCTTTTAATCGTGGTGAAAGATCTTCAACATTTCCCATAATGATATTCTTCTTTTTTTTAAACCAAAATCCTTTCTTTATGACCTAGGGAAAAGAAAACATAAAAGGGTGAGCTCAAATGCTTAGTAAGGGTAAACAAAAGAAATATCAATCACGTCATATTCATAAGAACATATCTTTTGGAAATCTTAACCTGCAAAAGAGATAATAATTTCATAACATGGGATAAATCATAGTAGTGAAATGTAATCCCAATAATCATAACTTAAAACATGAAACTTTGTGGCATACACACATAATCATAGAGAATCATTTTTTATTAGTCAAGACTCATTTCCAAGACTATCATAGTGGACAAAGTCCCTTTCTGAACCGAGTTCACTCCTCGTTTCAGTCCTGTTTCACTGAACCTGTATAACCTACCGTTCCAGCCATGTCTATCTCATGAGATATTAAATCTCTACCCAATTCATTCGAGGGAGATATAGATCCCACCCATCTCATAATGATACCATTCATATGTGTGCCACAAAATCATAAATCATTCATCATTGCATAACCCATTTAATAAAATTGGGATTCTTAAACAAGATGACATCATAAAACAATTCATATAAGATAAAGGAATTTATAAAAATAATTCAATCACAACATAGTCAAATCAATGTAAAAATAGGGATAGAAACAGAACCATTTATTATCATAGATGAAGAATAATTTTGATAAAACACTTGAACTCCATTATTGAGGAAAATATCCTTTCTACTTCATAAACATTTTCCTTTCTTAACATGTCATACAATTTTAAACTAAAAGAAGTGGATTAAAAATAAACATGAAAACTTGTAATGTAAGATTTTTGGAAATAATGTTTTAAAAATCCATTCATGTCGTATATGTTAAAAAACATTCTTTTCTTACTTTTGTCGGAAAAGTCAAAAAGTACCTCGTACGAAAAACAACAAAAGATTCCTTTTATATCTTTTACTAAAAACTCACCGAAGGGTAAAATTGTATTTACACAATTGTAGGTGGGTGGAAACAATATTACATATTGAGGAAACATGGATGTGGATGATAAAATACACCCTAGTAAATACCAAAGTATAAACAATCTCGGATAAAATGAGAGTGTGATAGTTTCCCTTACATTAAATCCGATTTGCTTCGTAAGTGTCCAAACCTCCTGTATAATGATTTAAATAATGTTATTGACTTATTCCAGAATCATACTTATTGTTATAATATCATATATGGTCATATTCTTAGCTTATTATTAGTAATATTTAATTACTACTTGTTATTCGGGTGTTTATTACTTTTTTGTTCTTATGCGTGTTTGTCGAATAAATTCTTATTCTTCTCTTTAGGTTATAGATACCTCATTTACAGAATGTTATTATTGTAATATATATCATATTCATTCATTCAATTCATTTATATAATCATTATGCAATGAAGATCAAGTAGAACGAATCGCATCACATCGTGGAGACGGTATTCCGTACGTACGCACGAGCGATGATATCATTCCCATGATCGTCGAATTGTATTAAAGTGTGTGTATAATATTACAGAATCAATATCACTATACAATAATCATATATATTCATTACTTTCACCATTATACCCATCCAAGTAAGGTGGTGGTGGAAAAACAGATTACACCACAGTGTGGAGACAGTATTCTGTACGTACGCACGCGCGGTGATTTTGTTTTCCGTAGGATGGATAGAAGGTGAAATGGGGTTGTTTCATATTTGTAATAAAAAATAAGTATATTAGTGATACTTATGTTATTACTTTATAATGGAACAACTAATGAAGAAGAAGTTTAAGAAGAAAGAAGCTTGAAAGAATCGGGAGAAGAAATTACCTCTTCTTCGATACGCCTCTTTGAAACCTCCTCTTAGGGCACTAAGATTGGTCTTTAAAGTAGAAAAGAACCTCTAGGATGTTTCTAGGGAAGTGGAGAAGAAAATTTGGCATGGGTTGGCCGAGCTTGAAGGCTCAAATTGGTGTGAGGAGGAGAGGGAGGAGGTTCCCTTTTATAAGGGAGGAGAGGGGAACCTTTGGAATTCTTAAAAATATTAAATTATAATAAATCTAAACCCACTTAAAAACCACCAAAAATTACTCATATTCGAAGATTAGATGAGATAGTGTTTTAATCTAATCAACCCATCAAATTTAGACATGTTTGGATCTTATTTTAATCCTTATCATTTTGATTTATCCTTATTTAATCTATTTAAGTTTATTTGTGGTAATAAAATTCTAAATTTTAAATTAGAACAAATAATTACTTATTTTGTTGTGAATATTCCATAATTGGTTAATTTATAACATTATAGACCATATAAATTTAAATTTATAATTTTTAAATATTTTTGTGATTTTTAAACAATTTTATAATATGTTATTTTGATAAAATATTAATAGTGTCAATTTTGACACTATTCATTTATTTGAATTTAAATAAAATATATACAGAATATATTTTCGAAATAAAAACTTTAATAGATTCATAGAAGGTCATATGTATCTATAAAAGTAGTGGATCAAATTAAATAGTCCATATAATATTTATTTGATTATTTTTAAAACCATTTATTTGGTTTATCTCTTAATAAAATAATTACTACAACATTTCTGTATAATTATTTAATATACTTATTTTTTGCCTAAAAATTAAAACTAAAATATTATTATGAAGATAATAATATTACCTTTCACAATAATACTTTTACTAGAATTTATCATCTTAAAATAACAAAAGTTAAATTGTTATATTTATTAAATTATGAAGGTGACAACTTTGGCATCATTTAAAATAAAATAATATAAGTGTCATAATCATCTTAATAAGGATCCAAATGGTCCCAAATTCGTCCAGTGGATGATTAGGGTTTGTATATACACTAATAATAAGTTTTGTTCAGATTTTTGGGCCTTTTGATATGTATTAATATTTCAATAAGAACTATATTATTGATTTTTCACTAAATAAATAATTTCTGCATCATTAATGTATCACCATTAATGACAATTATTTAATCCCTAAAAATTATAAATAAATTATCATTAAATATATACATTTATTAGCTTTCTGGAGACTATTAATGTTCGAAGTTTTATGATGTTTATCACAAATTAAAATTATTATACTTATAAGATTTAAGAGAGTGATATGTTGTCACTTTCATTGGTTTTAATATTAATTAAATTATTTTCATGGTCTTAAGTCCATAAAATGAATCTAATCCGACCCTTAAGTTATATGGGTCTACTTTTATCCATCCAATAGAATTTTGGCATGTTTTAGGGTAATTTTATAATAATATATTTATCCTTAATTACCCGATTGACCTTTAACTATGGTAAATAATATTTACCGTAGTTACTATTCATAATTCCCAAAAATAAAAAGTAGCCTATTAACATAATTTGGACCCACTGATTCCAAATATGGAATCCATGTTTTCAAATTCAATACACAGAAGTTGCAGAAATTAAATTAAAATTAATCCCGTTGTCGAATGAAAAAGGGTTTTTGTTTAAAACATTGCTAAAGATTGAATTGATTTTACCTACGAATTCAATGTAAAATCAATTCTAATGACATAAATTATATTAAATGGTAAAAATATATACTATTTATACTTTAAAACCATTCAATATTATAAATTAACCATATAAATTATTGCGATGAAAAAAGTTGTTTTTAATTAAAATATAGCGTGTTTTTACTATTCATCAAAATATGAAAGTTACCAGAATAATATGAAACATTTATCAAAAGTAAATTTTTATTTCTTGATTCCAAAGAAGAATTTTATTTTTTCAAATTGAACTTATAAACATGTTAAAAACTAGATTTAAAGTGGGTGCGCCATCAAAAGGCGGCAAAACTGCATTTTGTGAAAAATACTTATTTTACCCGAAAAATTTATTTTGTTCTTATACCATGTTTTAGAAAATGTGCAAGATGAATAATAATGTTATAAGATTCAAAATATAGTTAATACTATTCATAACGGCTAGGTCATAATAATATTATAATAATATATCGTTGTTTAGTAAAACCCAGTATTGCGTACAACACACGCTATCGAGGAAGGTCGCGATTGTGTGTAATGCAAGCCAAGTCAAGGTTGCGTGCTGTGCAAGAATCCTTTGTTGTTTCGTATAACATAATCCAACCATATTTCATTTATACGTTGAATATATATATATATATACTCTATGTTGCGTAGAATAACTATTATCAAAATTGTGTGTAACACGATCCAAGAATAGTGTTGTGTATACTGCAAGCTAATACGGTGTTGTGTATAGCGCAAGGTAATCTTGGTGTATCATACAACACAAGACATTATTAAAAGAATATTTTTCATAAAATCTCAGGGCGTTACATTCTACCCCCCTTAAATTGAATTTCTCCCTCGAAATTCATCGGGGTTATAAATGGTTTACTATTCGAAAGTTTATTTAATAGAAACCCACATCCTAAAAAGGAATACCAAAACCAATCTTTAAAAACAAAAGTATGAAACGTAACGGTTACCCAAATAAGCTAATCACAGGGTTTCCACATAGGTGAAAATATGGTGTGTAAGAGAAATCTAACCATCTTGTTCTGATGGAGAGTGGTAGAGAACATGGCTATAAAGAAGCCAGCAATCACAAAGCCATAAATTTGTGACGATCTAAGGTACCATATGATTCATCAGATATAAGAGCACTAGGACAACATTTTTGGTTTTCAAGATCATTTCCCTAAAGTTGATGAAATTGGAATTAGAAGAAATACTTTCGTGATTTTGCTATAGTCTCATCGTTTGTCGTTCTTTGGACAATTTCCACTTCATCTCCTAAAAAAATGAAGTTGAATTTGTCATTCGTGATGTGTTAGAAGATCATGTGATAGAATGATGGGTCATTCCATCTGTCTCAAACAAAAGGTTAGCAAAGTTATCAAAAAATACATAAGTCCATCTATAGTGTGATTAATCATATATGGTTCCTAAAATGGACTTATACTTCATATATCATACTTCTTAATATAATAAAACTAGTTTCTACTAAAGAGGGACTTCCTGTAGGCTAGTGGTAGGCGATAAAGGCCAGTCGCACTTCGGTTGTGGGTTCGATTCCCACAGCCTTGTCCGACGTGATGGGCTGTCACCCATCCTGCAGGTTTTCCTTTTTCTAAAGCTATATTACTATAACATCCCATCAACAATACAAAAAAAGTTTTATCCTTAAACAATACTAACTTATGTCCCACATAATCCATTCCAATCTTTTGGCTTATCTAAAATACTTCTGTCCATGCTCATAGTATAAAGAAAATGATCATGTGAATTCCATCATTTATCCCCATATATCATAAGATATATCTTGTTGGTCAAATTACAAACATGTGAATACCTTAATCATGTATTCTCTTGAAGAATGAATATCCATTGAACCTTAGTGGAAACATGAATGCAATTAAAAGTTAACACTTTCCACATACCAAAATCATCAAAATTCTATATCCTCAAACCAAGATATCTCTTAGTCATTATATCAATCATGAGCTCATGAATACTATCAAACATATTAGATTCTCTTTATACCTTCATTATGTGAATATAATCTGCTTTCCAAAAATATTTCAATCACTTTTCATGGTTACCGATTCCATAAATTTATTGAAAACCACAATAGACCAAAACATAAATATTCCAATATTCCATGATACTATATACAACATTATTCTGGAATCCCATTACATAAACACTTAATCATTACACCACATAGTTGTCATATTCAACATCGCCAATGTTGATCGCATGTGACTTCCCTTTGTCCTTTGTCTTAAGTGGTTTCTCATGTCGATCATCACTAACCCTTGGATTAGGGCATTTATTATCATAATTCCCCATTTCCTTGCACTTGAAGCATTGAAGTGTAGTAGGTTCATTCTATGTATCCCTTCCTTTGTTTGCATCATTAGGCATATTCTTCCCATCATTATGGAATTCAAATGCCCGATGACCTTCCTTCACACATTTGAAACATTTCCTTTTTCTTTTAAGACAATCCCCACCATGCTTCTTTCCACACTTTGAGCATAAGGAAACATTCATCTTCTTTTCACCATTATTCTGAGATTTCTCCTTGAACTCCATCTTTCATTTCTTGTCAAAACTATGAGATGGATAAGTAACACCAACTTCCATTTCTACCCTAATATCACAACGCACAATTTCTTCATAGCTACTGAAGTCTCTTATAGCTAATTCCCTTCGAAGATTTGGTTTTAAGACACCGAAGAATCGATCAACTTTACTTTCAGGATAGATGATAAATCCTAATGCATACCTTGCAAGCCTTGTAAAATTCACTTCGTATATACCAACAGATTCATCATCCTTTTTCTTTGGTTCTAAAAACTCCTTCTCTATATTTGTTCAAAGAATACAAGGGAAGTACTTATTGAAAAATAAGTTCTTGAACTCGTCCCATTCCACGGACTCAATTTCATCTCTTTGCCTTGTATTCTTGATAAGATTACACCATTGATCAGCTTCACCTTCCAAACGATATATTGTTAAGATGACTTTATCATGTTCAGAACATTGAAGAACTGAAAATATCTTTTCAGTGGTACTGATCCATTGTTCAGCAACAAGTGGATCAGAAGACCCACTAAAAGAAGGTGGACGTTGCCTCATAAAGGACTCAATAGAATTTTGTTCCCTTCTCTGCTCATTTGGAAGTCCAAAATGATTCATAGCTTGTGTGTGTAGAGCAATAATATTTTGCACTCCATCTCCCATAACATTTGTTTGTTCAGGAGGAAAATCATTTCATTTTCCATTACATTGATCAAAACGGTTCCTTCGGGTTCCAACCATCGTCTAAAACCCAAAAAGAATAGTGTGAGAGTAAAAAATCATGCTAGGGAAAACAACATAATAAAGGGGGAATATCCTCAATATCTAACATCTTAGGTTAAATTATAGGATCGTTACCGTAGTTCTAGGACTGTATCCTATATGTATACATACCCTTAGGGACATCCCTAGACATACCTTAGAAATATCTCTAGGGATATCACTAATGTTTTCGCATCCTAGTTTCCAAAGGTTGACTAAACATTTCCTCTGATACCAACTGTAGAGACCTGAAGTTTGACGTACATGAACATTACATTACTTTTGCGGAATACATAGTACATAACAAAAACACACACACAAGGACCGTAATAGTTTAGTTTCTTCGGAAACTCAGAATATAATCTTCTAATCGTGGTGAAAGATATTCAACATTTCACATAAAGATCTTCTTTTTTTTAAAACCTAAATCCTTTCTATATGTCCTGGGGAAAAGAAAACATAAAAGGGTGAGCTCAAATTCTCAGTAAGGTTAAAAAAAAGAAAAATCAATCACGTCATATTCATAAGAACATATCTTTTGGAAATCATAACCTGCAAAAGTGATCATAATTTCATAACATGGGATAAATCATAGTAGTGAAATGTAATCCCAATAATCATAACATAAAACATGAAACTTTGTGGCATACACACATAATCATAGAGAATCATTTTTTATTAGTCAAGACTCATTTCCAAGACTATCTTAGTGGACAAAGTCCCTTTCTGAACCGAGTTCACTCCTCGTTTCAGTCCTATTTCACTGAACCGGTATAACCTACCGTTCCAGCCATGTCTATCTCATGAGATATAAAATCTTTACCCAATGCATTGGAGTGAGATATAGGTCCCACCCATCTCATAATGATACCATTCATATGTGTGCCACAGAATCATAAATCATACATCATTGCATAACCCATTTAATAAAAATGGGATTCTTAAACACCATGACATCATAAAACAACTCATATAAGATAAAGGAATTCATAAAAATAATTCAATCACAACATAGTCAAATCAATGTAAAAATAGGGATAGAAACAGAACCCTTTATTATCTTAGATGGAGAATAATTTTGATAAAACACTTGAACTCAATTCTTGAGGAAAATATCCTTTCTACTTCAAAAACATTTTCCTTTCTTAACATGTCATACAATTTTAAACTAAAAGAAGTAGATTAAAAATAAACTTGAAAACTTGTAAAGTAAGATTTTTGGAAATAATGTTTTAAAAATCCATTCATGTCATATAAGTTAAAAAAACATTCTTTTCTTACTTTTGTCGGAAAAGTCAAAAAGTACCTTGTACGAAAAACGACAAAAGATTCCTTTTTTATCTTTTACTAAAAACTAACCGAAGGGTAAAATTGGATTTACACAATTTTAGATGGACGGAAACAATATTATATATTGAGGAAACATGGATGTGGATAATAAAATACACCCCAGTAAATACCAAAGTATAAACAATCTCGGATAAAATGAGAGTGTGATATTTTCCATTACCTTAGGTCCGATTTTCTTCGTAAGTGTCCAAACCTCTTGTATAATGATTTAAATAATGTTATTGACTTATTCCCGAATCATACATATTGTTATGATATCATATATGGTCATATTATTAGCTTATTATTATTAATATTTCATTACTACTTGTTTTTCGGGTGTTTATTACTTTTTTGTTCTTATGCGTGTTTGTCGAATAAATTCTTATTATTCTCTTTAGGTTATAGATAAATCATTTACAGAATGGTATTATTGTAATATATATCATATTCATTCATTCAATTCATTTATATAATCATTATGCAATTAAGATCATGTAGAACGAATCGCATCACATCGTGGAGACGGTATTCCGTACGTACGCACGAGCGATGATATCATTCCCATGATCATAGAATTGTATTAAAGTGTATGTATAATATTACAGAATCAATATCACTTTACAATAATCACATATATTCATTACTTTCACCATTATACCCATCCAAGTAAGGTGGTGGTGGAAAAACAGATTATACCACAGCGTGTAGACGGTATTCCATACGTAAGCACGCGCGGTGATTTTGTCTTCCGTAGGATGGATAGAAGGTGAAATGGGGTTGTTTAATATTTGTAATAAAAAATCATAATATTATTGATACTAATTTTATTACTTTATAATGAAAAAACTAATGAAAAAGATGTTGAAGAAGAAAGAATCTTGAAAGAATAGGGAGAAGAAATTACCTCTTCTTCGATACGCCTCTTTGAAACCTCCTCTTAGGGCACTAAGATTGGTCTTTAAAGTTGACCAGAACCTCTAGGATGTTTCTATGGAAGTGGAGAAGATAATTTGGCAGGGGTTGTCCGAGATTGAAGGCTCAAATTGGTGTGAGGAGCAGAGGGAGGAGGTTCCCTTTTATAAGGGAGGAGAGGGGCACTGTTGGAATGCTTAAAAATATTAATTTATAATAAATCTAACCCCACTTAAAAACCTCCAAAAATGACTCTTATTCGAAGATTAGATGATATAGGGTTGTAATCTAATCAACCAATCAAATTTAGTCATGTTCGGATCTTATTTTAAACCTTATCATTTTGATTTATCCTTATTTAATCTATTTAAGTTTATTTGTGGTAATAAAATTCTAAATTTTAAATTACAACAAATAATTACTTATTTTGGTTTGAATATTCCATAATTGGTTACTTTATAACATTATAGACCATATAAATATAAATTTATAATTTTTAAATATTTTTGTGATTTTTAAACAATTTTATAATATGTTATTTTGATAAAATATCAATAGTGTCAATTTTGACACTATTCATTTATTTGAATTTAAATAAAATATATACAGAAGATATGTTCGAACTAAAAACTTTAATAGATTCATAGAAGGTCATATGTATCTATTAAAGAATTGGATCACATTAAATAGTCCATATAATATTTATCTTATTATTTTTAAAACCATTTATTTGGTTTATCTCTTAATAAAATAATTACTACAACATTTCTGTATAATTATTTAATATACTTATTTGTTGCCTAAAAATTAAAAATAAAATCTTATTATGAAGATAATAATATTAACTTTCACAATAATACTTTTACTTGAATTTATGATCTTAAAATAACAATATTTAAATTGTTATATTTATTAAATTATGAAGGTGACAACTTTGGCATCATTTAAAATAAAATAATATAAGTGTCATAATCATCTTAATAAGGATCCAAATGGTCCCAATTTCGTCCAGTGGATGATTAGGGTTTATATATACACTAATAATAAGTTTTTATCATATTTTGGGCCTTTTGATATGTATTAATATTTCAATAAAAACTATATTATTTATTTTTCACTAAATAAATAATTTCTGCATCATTAATGTATCACCATTAATGACAATTATTTAATCCCTAAAAATTATAAATAAATTATAATTATGTATATACTTTTATTAGATTTCTGGAGACTATTCATGTTCGAAGTTTTATGATGTTTATCGCTAAATTAAAATTATTATACTTATAAGATTTAAGAGAGTGATATGTTGTCACTTTCTTTGGTTTTAATAATAATTAAATTATTATCATGGTCAAAAGTCCATAAAATGAATCTAATCCGACCCTTAGGTTGTATGGGTCTACTTTTGTCCATCCAATAGAATTTTGGAATGTGTTAGGGTAATTTTATAATATTATATTTATCCTTAATTACCATATTTACCTTTAACTATGGTAAATAAAATTTACCGTAGTTACTATTCATAATTTCCAAAAATAAAAAGTAGCCTATTAACATAATTTGGACCCACTGACTCCAAATATGGAATACATTTTTTCAAATTCAATACACAGAAGTTGCAGAAATTAAATTAATATTAATCCCGCTGTCGAATGAAAAAGGGTTTTTGTTTAAAACATTGCAAAAGATTGAATTGATTTAACCTACGAATTCAATGTAAAATCTATTCTAATGACATACATTATATTAAATGGTAAAAATATATTCTATTTATACTTTAAAACCATTCAATATTATAATTTAACCATATAACGTATTGTGATGAAAAGAGTTGTTTTTAATTAAAATATAGTGTGTTTTTACTATTCATCAAAATATGAAAGTTACCAGAATAATATGAAAAATTTATCCAAAGTAAATTTTTATTTCTTGATTTCAAAGAATAATTTTATTTTGTTAAATTGAACTTATAAACATGTAAAATACTAGATTTAAAGTGGGAGCTCCATCAAAAGGCGGCAAAACTATATTTTTTGAAAAATAATTATTTTACCCGAAAAATTTATTTTGTTCTTATACCATGTTTTAGAAAATGTTAAAGATGAATAATAATGTTATAAGATTCAAAATTTAGTTAATAATATTCATAACGGCTAGTTCATAATGATATTATAACAATATATCGTTGTTTAGTAAAACCCGGTGTTGCGTACAACAAATGCTATCGAGGAAGGTCGCGATTGCGTGTAATGCAAGCCAAGTCAGGGTTGCGTGCTGTGCAAGAATCCTTCGTTGTTTCATATAACATAATCCAACCATATTTCATTTATATGTTGAATATATATATATATATATATATATATTCAATGTTGCGTAGAATAACTATTATCAAAATTGTGTGTAACACGATCCAAGAATAGTGTTGCGTATACTACAAGCTAATACGGTGTTGCGTATAGCTCAAGGTAATCTTGGTGTAGCATACAACACAAGACATTATTAAAAGAATATTTTTCATAAAATATCGGGGTGTTACAATCTAATTCTCTAAACACTAAACCTGAAAAGATCCTCAATGTGTATTCTTGAAATAACTCAAGATTAAGTAATGTTTAAGGATGGGGCCTTATAGTTGGTATCAAAGGGAGGTTTAGATAATTTTAGGAGTTAGAATTGTATTAACTGATTATCAAAAAATATTTTTTTATGGTCAAATTGAAATGATATAGAATTTTAATTTTACCATGTTGCTTCATCAAAGAAATGTTTGTTCAAAATAGGTTTCCAAGAGGACATAGGGAAGAAGTGCTAGGATGGAAAAAAGAAGGAAATGACCATCAAAATCAGCATCCTAAGATGGTTATAATTGGAACTGGACAGTTCATTGTAGTAATGGTGCAGTTGACTCAAGCGATAAATGGTGGTCGTATCCATGCCCGAGATCAGCCAGATCAACCGTAGATGAACATGTCAGTGGTGGAACATTTCATGAGGCAACATCCCCCATCATTCAGAGGATCATCTGACCATGTTCTAGCTGAATGTTGGATTAAATCACTAGAGGAGATTTTCGATGTTATGGGGAGTTTATACAATCTAAAGGTTAGTCTTGTTGTTTACCATTTGGAGGGTGAAGCAGATTAGTTGTGGTCGATGGTTAAAAATTATAGGGATGCTGATGATATTGATGCTCTTGACTGGGATGAATTCAACGATATGTTTCTTGAGAAATATTTTCCTAAGGCTGTTCGACTTAGGATGGGAAAACAATTCTTGGAATTATGGCAAGAGGACGGCTCAGTGGCTGCTTATGAAGAAAAGTTCACTCGATTGGCATGGTATGCTCCATATTTTTTCCGAGACCTTGATAGTAAAATCAATCATTTTTACTCAGGATTAAAGCCAAAATATCAAAGGGATAGAGCTTCTCATGAGTTCAAAAGTTATGAAAAGCTTGTTAGATGTGATGATAAGGTGGAAATGTAGTTTTCCGATAATCAAGTGTTCTATAACAACCAACAGAAGAAGATACCAAGGTTGGAGGAGAAAGAGAAGAATCCTTCCAAGAGGTCTGATGGTAAGAAAACTATGTTTTCAGTTTGTGAAAAATGTTGTAAAAGGCATGCTGGGGAATGTCTTCTGAATTCTGGAAAGTTCTACCGATGTGGTAATAGGGGACATAAGGCTCATGATTGAAATGAAAAATATCAGGGTATTGGTAAGAACAAATTTGATTTACAATTGGTGAAATGTTTTAAGTGAAATGAGATGGGACATTATGGAAACGGGTGTTCAACAAAGAGCTCAAAGGATGGGAAGTAGTCAGACTACAAGGAGAAAGGTGTAGTGAATTCCTTTGCAACTACTTTAGCATATGTTGGGCTATCAAATGAAGAGGTATCAGATACTTGTTTTATTTTTTCAGATTATGCAAATGTGTTGTTTGATTCGGGGTATACACATTCTTTCATCAATGAAAAATTTTCTAGTAAATTGGGAATTCCATCTCAAGAAATGACTCATGAACTTGTGGTAAAAACACCGGGGGAAATATTGAGGCAAAAATATTTTTTAGGAATCTTCCTATCCTTATCCGTGGAAAGAAACTACTTGAAAACCTTATTATTTTACCTCTAATAGAGTTTGATGCTATCCTGGGTATGGATTTGCTCTCTGTTAACCATTCTAAGATTGATTGTAGAGCTAAAAAAGTTTATTTTCAGAATGAATTTCAGTTTTTGTACAATGATGAACCCTTACTATTGATAACAAATCAAGAGGATGAGAAACATGTAAAATATGTAAATGAATTCTACCTTGCACATATTTTTGAAAACAAAGGAACCGTTCGAATTAATGATGTTCCAGTGGTAAATGAGTATCCTGATGTTTTTCCTAACGAGTTGCTTGGAATAATACCATATCATAAAGTTGAATTTACTGATGACTTAGTTCCTGATGCTAAGCCAATTTCAAAACCCCCTTATCGAATGGATCAAATTGAACTTTTAGAGTTGAAGGAGAAACTCTACAATTTATTAGAGAAATGTTTCATTCGACCTAGCACATCACCAATGGGTGATCATTTCTTATTTGTAAAAAAAGAATGATGGTTCTAAGAGACTTCTCATTGATTATAGAGACTTGAATAACATCATTGTTAATAAAAATATCCTTTTCCTCGTATCTATGATTTGTTTGATCAGCTCCAAGGAGCTGAGTATTTTTCAATGATTGACCTGAGATCGGGGTACCATCAGTTGAAGGTAGTGGAAGAATATATTCTGAATGCTGTGTTTCATACAAGATATGTCCATTATGAATTTGTGGTAATGCCTTTTGGGTAATCCAATCCACCTGCTGTATTCAAGGAACTTAGGAATAGAATTTCCATGAGTTCTTGGATAAGTTTGTGGTTATTTTCATTGATGATATTTTGGTTTTCCATAAAAGTAAATAAGAGCATGAAAGTCATTTAATGGTTATTTTTTAAACCTTAATAGAATATAAATTGTATGGGAAATTCATAAAGTGTGAGTTTTGGTTACAAAAAATTTCTTTCCTTGGTCACATTGTTTCTAAGGATGGAAAAACTATTGATCCTGCAAAAACAAAAGGTTGTTGAAGAATGTCAAAGACCCACAAATGTAACTGAGATTCGTAGTTTTATTGGTTTAGAAGGCTATTACATAAGGTTTGTTAGAAATTTTTCATGGTTATCTAGTCCAATGACTTATCTAACTCGGAAGGGTGTTAAGTTTATCTAGACAAAAGAATGTGATCATTGTTTTTAGGAATTGAAAAGAAGATTGGTGAATGCTTCAGTTTTGGAACTACCTTCTAGGAATGCTGAGTTTGTTATCTATAGTGATGCTTCATTTAAAGGACTTGGTTGCATCCTAATGCAGAATGATCAGGTAATTTTTTATGCTTCATGTCAGTTGAAAACTCATGAGGTAAATTACCTTACACATGATTTGGAATTAGCTGATGTTGTTTTCACTTTAAAAATTTAGAGGCATCATTTTAATGGTGTAAAGTGTGAGAAATATACTGATCAAAAAACATTAAAGTATCTATTCACTCAGAAACAATTGAATATGAGACAGAGGAGATGGCTAGAATTAATCAAGGATTATGATTGTACAATTCATTACCATCCGAGAAAAACAAATATTATTGATGATTCTTGGAGTCAAAAAAGTAAGGCTTGATTAACCATGTTATGTTTGGAATGTGATCCTTTTGTTAAGAATTTGATGAACTTTGGCATAGAAGTTTTTAGTGCAAGATGTCGTTCTGTTTTGTTTCAGGTATCAGTGAAATATTCTCTATCAGACAAAATTAATCAAGCATAGAAGCAAGACATTGAGTTGTAGAAAAAGGTAGAACTAGTTCATAAGGGTAAGTTTCCTGAATTAAACATTGATAATGATTGTGTTTTGATATTTGGGAAGAGATTTTTTATTCCATGTGATTCACAGTTCAAGAGAGAGTTGTTATGTGAAGATGATAGTTCTCCGTTTTCAGTTCATCATGGCAATACTAAGATGTATAGAGATCTTTGAGAGTATTACTGGTGGGATGGAATAAAAAGAGATATTTTTTATTTTACTGTGAAGTGTTTGACTTGTCAATAGGTTAAAGAAGAGTGGCAGTTACTGAAAGAGATGCTTCAGCCTTTACCAGTGCCAGAGTGGAAATGGGAGAATATATCCATGGACATCTTTGTGGGGTTACAGAAGACACCTTGAGGTAATAATGTAATCTGGATTATTGTTGATTGCTTGACTAAATCTGCTCATTTCCTTTCTATACGAGATAAGGTTTCCCCAGACCAAATTTCTCATTTGTATCTTAAAGAGATAGTCAGGATACAAGGAGTTCCCCTCTCCATTGTATCAGATCATGATCCCATGATTACTTCTAACTTTTGGAAAGGCCTTCAGAAGTCGTTGGGTCCTGAATTAAATGTTAGTACAGCTTTTCATCCTCAATAAGATGTGTAGTCAGAATGACCAATTTAGACTTTGGAGGATATGCTACGTGCTTGTTCGATGAATTATCAGGGAAGTTGGGACCAACAACTTTCTTTGGTTGAGTTTTCTTATAATAACAGTTTTAATTTCAGTATACATATGGCACCATTTGAGGCATTATATGGGAAGCGGTATAGAACACTAGCTTTATGGGATGAAGTGGGTGAAAGGAAGTTGATGGGACCAAAATTGGTAGAAGAGTTGGCAGAAAAATTTTAGCTGATTCAGAAACACATGAGAACAGCTCAGAGCAGGAAGAAGCGTTATGCGGACAACAGGAGGAAGGATCTCTCTTTTGAGGTAGGTGATCATATTTTTCTCAAAGTATATCCATGGAAAAGTGTGATGTGATTTGGAAAGAAATGAAAGTTGAGTCCAAGGTTAATTGGACCATATAAAATTCTAGGGAGATTTGGATCAGTTGCATATCGAGTGGATTTACCTCCTAGCTTATCTTAGGTACCCAATGTTTTTCATGTTTCAATGTTAAGGAAGTACAGGCTAGATACAACTCATGTTTGAGTCCAGAGGTAGTTCAGCTGGAAGAGAACCTATCTTATAAGGAATAATAGGTCCATATTCTTGACCACTAAGAGAAAGTGTTGTGGAATAAGGTCATTCATCATCTAAAGGTTTTGTGGAAACCCCACATGATTGAAGAGGCAACATGAGAATCTGAAAATGAAATGAGGGATAAATACCCCCACTAATTCGATAAGTAAATAAATTGCGGGGATGAAATTTTCTAAAGGGGGGAAGGATGTAACATCCCATGTAATTAATGAATTATGGATTTTAATTTCTATGTCTATGAGGCTTAAAATGAGAATTAATCCAATCTTAAGCATTGCATTCTCTAATATTTTTAAAAGATTGTTTTACCGCCTTCTGATGGAGAACCATTTTTAAATCTATCTTTTGAAAATTTTATAAGATCTATTTTTCAAAATAAACTAATTCTGTAGTATTGGGACAATAAATTTTACTTTGGATAAATTTTTTGTATTTTTCTGACAGTGTTCATTTTTAATGAATAGTGAAAAATACTGCATTTTACATCAAAAATACTTTTTCATATAATTTAATTATATAGATAGATTATCTTTTTAATTGGATTCAAAGTGTAAATAGAATATATTTTTACCATTTAATTTAATGGTGGTCATTATGGTTAATTTCACTTTGAAATTGTACATATTCAATTGGTATACTTTTGATAGATATTGCTTCAAAAAACCCCGCTATTTGTTTTGACCACGGGAATTATATTTAAATTAATTACTATAATTTCATTGTTGGTAATATGGTAAAATTGATTCCATATTTTGAATCATAAGGTCCAAACTATGCAATTAATACTCTTTTGTTTTTGGACATTATGAATAGTAATGACGATAATTATCATTAATTATCATGATTAATTAGTAATCTGGTAGTTAAGGGTAATAAAATAATATCATAATAATAACAAATGACCCCAACATGTGTCCTAATACTACTTGATGTGTCATGTCCGACCATGGGATTCGTTGTGGCAATCTTTGGGACCCCATCGAATCAATTTTGCGTGATAGTGACATTTTATTATATTATTTTTTAAAGGGAAAGTATAACCAATGAATGTATCACCCAAGTTAAAAAATTTCATTTTTGTCCCTTTAAATGATCTATTTGACTATAAATATTCATTGTAAATCCTAAACAATTTCCTACATCATGATATTTTTTTATAATTTTTAGACATTCAATAAATTAAATGTTTTATGACACCATGATGCATCGATTACCTCATTAATTAACGATTTAAATAATATGAAAAGACAATGTAAAACATAAGACTTACACTTGTAAAAAACCTATAAGATGGGTGGATTTCGAACTCTTATCACCTTATCCTCGATATATATATTTGTGGGAACTTTAAAATTCGAAACTCATTATATTATAAAGTAACATTTCTTGACTTTCCAAGTGTTCCCCTTCTCCCTCTTATAAAATGTCCCCACCTCTACCACCTGACCCACACCTATCAAGCCATTGGCTCAGCCTAAATATTCTTATTTTGTCTCTCCACACCCCTCTATTCATCATAGAATCCTTACCTTAGGCATAAATCTCTTCAAGAAACCCTTTTGGTTAAAACCAAGAGGAGTTACCCAATTTAATGGAAATGTCTTCACTTGTGTTCTTTTGTTTTATTTTGCTTCTCCAACCCCCTAAACTATTTTTATTATTTTCTTTTGTAACAAAATTAGTATATCCAATATAATAGGATTTTTTTATGAGAATTATTTGATTTTCACTTACACACACCTTCTTCTAATGGTTAATGAACATACGGTTTCTGTGGATGGTGAATTTCTACCTCATGAAACGTTGATTGCTCCATATTTTTTTAACACCTTTCATGGTGTCCATTAAGATGTCACTATATTTATATATGATATATTTTATGTTTATGTTTTCCTTATGCTTCTATATTTTTCATTTATGGAATACCTTTATGGTGTCCATTATGGGTAAACGTGATATCTTCATTTTAGGAAGTGCGGACTACTGTCCCCTCAAAGTGAATTTATTCATTAATGACATATGTGGGATGTATAAAGGATGGAGTTTATGATGTTATATATGATATTATAATGGAATTATAATATAATTTTATATAATAATGATTTCACTCCATTAAATACGAAATAGATATGAAAGTAGCGTTCATGCGTACGTACGGCTTACCGTCTCCATGAATGGTGAATTTCAATTCATACCTCTAAATGTTATGTAATATTATAAATGGATGTATATACTGGATATATATGATATATATGATATCTACATCATGAATATAATTTTGGATATAATGGATATTTTAACACATGAACAACTTGTAATTATAAGACGTTAATTTTTGGCTCACGTACCAAAGATCGACAAAATGACTGTTATTAACTTAAGTAATTACATAATGTTCATAACATGGTAATAAGTGATATAAAAGGAATAATGAACTTGAAAATGTTTCTTAATCAAGTATTAATTAACTTGAGTTTATTATTCAGGATATTAAAAAATGATCGAGTCAAGTAGGACACGAGGTATGAGACCTTTTCTCAATCTCCTTTCATTGAGGCATATTTTGTTTTACACACAACTTTCTTTTATATGGTGTATAAACCCCTTTGAAATTTACTTTTATTAAAAAGGAATATTTTTATACGAATCTTTTTACTAAATGATAAAAGGGAATGTTTTTGTCATATGTATGTGGTGACAATGACTTCTCCACCATCGTGACCCTTATTTGAGTTTTGGTTTCATCTACATGCCATAACATTTTTTTAAATGAAAAATAAAAACCATGTTTTACTTTTCTTATATTTTGGTATTTAAAATGGTTTTTATAATGTTTTGATTATTTCAATGTGTTGTATTGATATATTGTGATTGAAATGTTGAAATTATATGTTTCTTTTATTCATGTTTTATGGGATATGATTAAGTTGTGGTTCTTGGGAATTGTTTATAAAGACGGGTGGTTCTGTGATAAACTAAGGGAAGGTAAGCCCGTGATAGCTCTCCAATGCATTGGGTAATGTGAAGGAGTCAAACGCTAAGGTTTATCTGATGATATTTACAGAATATACTATGATGGGTATTCCAAACGTAACCCTAGGGGTTACACCCTATGTAAGAATGTTATGAATGCCTCAAGTTATCTTTATGTATTATATTTTCTATGATTTATTCAAAAATCCTATGATTTCATGAGGTATGATGAAGTTCTTATGTTTTATGAGTAAAGTATGATTTCATTGGTTCTTATGTATACATGGACTAATGTTTTTATTCCGTACTTTTATATCCCTTACTGATCATTTTATGCTCATCCCATGTTTTTGAAATGTTTTTCACAGGTCAAGGGAAAGGTACATGATGTGATGATAGTGTTGAGGATGTTTCAAGAAAGAATCCATTTTTTATTTTAAATATTTCTCCTTTGATTGGAAAAAATAATATTGTATATTAATAAACCACCTTGTTGAAATGTAGATTGTAATGCATGACTTATGATCTAATTCTCTAAAACTGTAAACCTGAAATGATCCTCAATGTGTATTCTTGAAATAAATCAAGATTAAGTATTGTTTGAGGTTGGGGCCTTATAATTTCAATATTGGAAAAGTATTGATCTCTACATATTTGATCAAAATGGTCATAAATATATGGTAGATGGTACTTTTTCTTGATAGTGATTTTTTTAAACTCCCAATAATCAATGTAGAGTTGCATTGATCCATCGTTATTTTTCACAAAAAGAACATGTGCTCCTAAAATTGACACACTTGGCTGAATGAATCCCTTATCAATGTTTTGAATGATTTGGTTCTTCAATTCCTACGAATTAATTAGATTAATTCTATAATGTGACTTTTTTATTGGTGTGAAACCAGGTATACGTTAAATTGAGAAACCAACATCACACTATGGTGGAAGTCTGAGAAACTCTTCCAGAAATAAATCCACAAATTATAAAACAATAGACACATCACAAATGTTTATTTTCCCTAAAAACATTTGAGATTAAAAATTATTTTTAATGAGAATTAATAACCATACAATCTATGTAATCTCCACAATAATTTCAAACATATCATGACATTGATGGATGATCATATGATGGTTTGAAATATCAAATGTATATTCCCTTCCATTAAAATTGATATGTGATTTATGTAGAGAAAGCCAGTCCATGACAAAGATGAACTCAAACTCAACATGAGAAACAAAGACAGGATTTTATGAAATCACATTCCCATTCACATAAATTGGGGAGGAATGATATACTTGATATGAAATAATCATACTATTTGGTTTTTTCACAAGAGATTCCACATTTATTTATTTTGGTGGAATCATAAACCCCTTACAAATATCTTTAAATTTGAATGTGTCAGTAGATCCATAATAATATATGACATTATAAGTTCCAGAGTAGATGGTAAGGGTACCTTTTATCACATCATTATCACAACCCACATAAAAAATAGTAAATACATGTGATTTACCCTTTTCACTCAACATAAGAGGTTGATGAAATTAATTATCATCACCAGCCCTTGGGTTTGTGTGTTGGTTAGCATAATACTGATTCTCCCAACACTTGTAGCACTAAATTGTGGGAGGAACTTTTTGTGAATATTTCTCTCCATTATAATTTTGTGCTATGTTATTCTCATAATTTAAAAAAATAAAATGTCGGGTGACCTTCCCATACATAATTGAAAATTTTTCTAGACCACTTAATACAAGTTCCTCTACGCTTCGTCCTTTATTTATAGAATAAAGTAAAACTAATATTATTTTCAACTTGTTTTATTGAGTTTCTTTTTAACTCTATATTCTGTTTCTTTTAAAAACCTTGAGGTTGATACATGAATACAACCTGAAATTCAACCTTGATTTCAGAACGTAAAATCTCTTCAAAACTAACAATGTATTTTATGGACAAAAACCTTCTAAGACTTGTCTTTAAGACACTGAAGAACATAACATATTTACATTCATATTGGATGATAATTCAAGAAGCGTACCATGCAATACACATTAAATTAGCCTCATAGGTACCAAAAAATTCTCTATCCCTTTTTTCAACTAAAGGAACACTTTATCCATATTGGTAAGAAGAATAAGTGGAATGTACTCATTGAAAAATTAGTTCTTGAACTCGTTTAAATTCTTGGTATCAATCAAATATTTCTTCATCATATTCTTGAAAAACTCCATCCATTGATCTTCATTGTCTTATAAATGATAGAGAACTAGAATGAATTTCTCTTGCTATGAACACTGGGTAATGGGGAATATCCTCATAGTGGTACTTATCCAATATCCAGCAACATGTGGAACAGATGTCCCCCATAAAGAAGGAGGACATTGACTCATGAAATTATCAATATAATTTTGTTCCCTCATTTTCTCATTTATATGTACACCATGATTTATATATTGAGGATGATTTGTGAGCCTAGAAACAAGGTTTTTATATCCAACTCACATATCCTTCAGTTGTTGAGGAGGAAAATCACTCCATATTCCATTATAATCACCATTACTGTGGTTCCTTCAGGTTCCATCCATTAACTAAAACCCAAATAACAGAGTAATAAATAGTTATCATAATAAAGAACCACATAATCAATAATGGTCCCCTATAGGATGTTTAAAGTATGACACATTCCTTAATATATGAAAACATATGTTTATCATAGGTTATTCATAGAAAAAATATATTTAAATCCTTTATTATAGTTAATGAAGAGTTTATGAATTACAAAAGAATATCCCCCAAGTGTGTCAATCCAGGTGTGCACCAAGGCTCATTGTCATGTACTAGATTACACCGAGTTAGGATCAGAACATCTTGTTAGAGTATTTACCACTAGGTATATATATGATAGAGCCACATTCACTTCTAGTATCCAATCATGGATGTATTTCATGGAAACCACTCAATCCATCCTTTACAAGAATTATAGAAACTTTTCCTATACTTTACCTTTCCTTAAACTTATCCCGAGACATATCTTTAGAGTTATCCATAAGGTTTTATCATCATAGATTCCAAAGTATAACTAATTATTTTTTCTTATACCGACTATAGAAACCCTCTCTATTCATACATTGACATTACACATCATTTTTGTAATACCTAAAACATTTTACAAAAGGACGCCTAATGACCTTATTATTCTAGTTCCATTGGAAACATGGAAACATTAACACTGGAAAATAAATGAGTTATATCATCTCCCATTGATTTCTTCTTGACTAGAACCATTCTTAGACTCATCAAACATAATACATATCTTCATATCCAGGGAGAAAGAAACAAAAAAATAGGTGATCTCGGAATCTTGGTGAGCATAAAAAAGGGAGATACTTAAGAATAATCTAAGCATAAGTGCTGGAGAACATGATTTTGAAATTATAAGATCATACTATACAAATAAAATATCTTATACATGAATCAGTTCATAAATGATAGATGTTCATAATACATAACTCATAAATAAAAAACAACAAAAGTCTTGAAATTATCACATAGAAATAGAAATTTATTTTAGGAAGACACATAAGAATGTATAAGGATTTATATAGTAGACATTGAATTGTGGTTGATTCCATATTAGTGGAAAATTTCCTTTATTGAACAAGGGTAAAACCCTATTTTAGCTTGTTATTAATGAACTATGTTCACTTACATTTCTATCCCTATAATACTAAAACAATTTTATTTCTCATTTAATCCCTTTAATACTGAACTAAGTTCATTTCTCATTCTATCCAATTATATCTCATGTGATATAAATCATATCCTAATATAATGGACAGAGATATAGGTCTCACCCATCTCAAAATGAAATCATACAAACATATGCCACGTGATAATAAATAATAATATCAAATCATGATAAATAAAATAGGTATTATAAACATGTATTCATATTATAACCTATATAAAAAATTAGGATTTATAATAATTTCATAATAAACATATCTTGTGGAAAGAAGTGGGTTTCAAAATCATATAACTCATGAATGAGAAACGAGTTTCATCAAATTCATTCCATAAAAATATAATCCATTTAAGGAAATAATATGAATAGAGACAAGGAATAATTTCCTTATAAATGCATGATTAAATTCAATTGTTGTCATCTTATATGGGAATGAATTTTGAACGCTCTTTTAAAAAGATTATGGTGAAAATGTCATTTTTTTAATTGAAACCCACTTTTTAAAACATAAAACCTTTTGAAAACCATTTTCAGTGAAAATTGATTTGAAAATATATAATGGAATAATTGAAAACCATAAAACCTTTTTTAAATAATTTTTACCAAATAGTGGGATTTAATGTTCTTTTGAAAACATTTTTCAAAACATTTTTGAAAACATTGAATTTGAATACAATAAATTTTCGACCGAAGAGATAGATGGTAAGATTTTACATAAAAACATCATCTTAAGTACCAAAGTGTGTGAAATTATACTAATAAATGAGGATATATTTATTAACCAGAGGAGAAGAAAATTCATGAGTGTTCATGAGATATGGATCCCCATAATCCATTAATTGATGAATAATCGTAAAAATCTAATAAAGTGTTGAGATTGTTTTAATAATCTCTTATCACTTAGTAACTTGGGATTATAATCACCATGTAATAAAAGGAAGTTAATTTAATAATATAATATCATTAAAATAATTATATTCATTGTATAACATCTAAAAAAGATGTATATACACCTCTATAAAAATTTAGGTGCATAATAAAACATGAGTCTCATAGAATGAAAATTGAGACAAAACTATTTTACCATTTTGAGGACTTTTGAAAAATAATCCCCTTGAAAGAAATATCATAAATATTTTAATATAAATAAATTTATTTATAAGATGCATATAATGAATTCATGTTTAGTAAATATAACACACAACATAAATGAGTTGTGATTAAGGCATGTATCTCACGAAAATAAATCTGAGTTGAGATTCTGTTACCTCGTGTCATGACTCTCAAAGAAATCATTCAAAAAACATGTTTAATAAATAAAATTTTTTTAAAAAATAATAAATATCCATATTACGATATTTATTTCCAGAAATGGTTTCATATTTAACTTATATTACCCACTTGTTGACCATTATATGTTAACATTACACTTATGATAATATTTTCTTTGTTCTTTGCAGGTGTCTTCATTTGTTTTATGGTTGGTCCTTATAATTATATCATGATTACATAATATAAATCATTATATAAATATTAATTATATTAATTATATGTGTTTTATAATAATCTATAGAATATAGAATTCTGAAATAAAATACATTATTAATGGAGATGGTATTCTGTACATATGCATGAACATTGTTTCAATTTTTATTATCGTATTGAATGAAAGAAAGAAAATGGCATATATATATGTATATAATATCATTAAATTATAATTATAATTATATATATATAATATAATTTCACACACCCTACCCTTAAACCATTCCATGTTGTGTGTGAATGAATCGCATCGCTTTGAGGGGGAGTTATACCACACTTCCTAAAATGAAATTATCGTATTTAAACCAAATGGAATGTAAAAAATGATGTGTGTTATAAAAGGAATATATAATAATAAAGAAATAATATATATATATATATATATATAATATAGAATATAAAAATATATTTTCTATTATAATTTCCTCCATGAGAGGTTATAATGGAAAAATGAAAATTCATCACTTAGTTAGGTAGTAGTTTGTCAGACACGTAAATAGTATATTCATTACCCATTTGATGGAGGTGTGTGTAAGTGTAGGTTGAACCCTTAGAATAAAATAATCCTATTATATTGAGGTTATATTTTTATAAACCCATGGAATAAAGTTACTGAGGGTGGATAATAAAAATAAAATAAACAAGGTTGAGGAAAGGCATTACCTCTTAATAGGGAAACTCCTTTTGGTTTGTGACAAAAAGATTCTTTGGAAGAATTTTTTTTCCAAATGTAGGCATAAAATAGTTATTTAGGGATGTTGTTAAGTGTATTGGGAATATATTTATTGATACTAAGTGGTTTTATAGGTGAGAATAAGAGGAATAGGTTGTTTCCTTTAAAAGGGAAGGAGGAGTGGAACTCTGATAACTATTTTAATAGAGTATTCCACCCACAATTTTCATGTTCATGTGGATCAAATACAATTAAATATTATATAAAACAGAGTATATGGCCTAAATATGTCCAAAAAAATGTCTTTTGGATAATTTTATAAGAATTTTTGGGCTTTAGGGTTATGGTTTAGTCCCCTATTAAGCATAATTAAACATTAATCAATGTAACTAATTTTAATCACTTTCACTAATCATTTTGGTCGAAAACTAAGTTTAATTTATTTTTAACTATAAATTATAATAATTCCTAAAATGGAATTAATTTTTACAAATTATAATACTATAATTTTCATAAATTAATTTCAAAAAAATCATGTAGTCGGGCCGATAATGTGGATTTTTGAAGTAAAAACAATTAAAAAAATTTATGTTTTCTTATCCAATTTCAATTTTAAATTGATCTCAATGAAATAAATTTTATTAATTGATAATAATATAATATATTTAATATTTGAAACAAATTAAAAATATAATTTTACCTTATAAATAAATTAGACTAAAAATCAATTTTGATTTAATTTCTTTATTTTTCACTATTCATCCAAAAATAATGTTTCTCAGAAAAACTCCCCAAATTTCACCATTTGATAATTTGAACATTATAAATTAAAAAATGATGTTTATTTTATTAAATTAAATTCCTATATCTATATAAAAATAATTTGTTTCATATAATGTCATGAGAAATAGTTCTCTTGAAAAAAAATTTATTTTTAAATGTATATGGACTTCACCAAAAATTAAATATTTCTAGATCAATATATTTTATTTATATTACACCATTAAAAAAAGATTTGAAAAATATTTTTTACTTTTAATATTACTATGTTTAATGGATAAGTTATATTTATCTCATTTAAATAATTATAATAACAAAATGATGTTTCACTAAAAAAATCAGTGTTGCGTGTCACATATGCCATATCGATGTTGTGTGTAGCATATGCCATGTCTTTCATGCGCATAACGTATGAAAATTCAATGTTCAATGTATTTTAGTACATGTTGGTTCTATGTTACATATTTCATGTATGTTCCATGCCAAAGGAATGTTTTTACTTAGTGCATTGAGAAAAATAAATGAAAATATAATTTATTAGAATGAAGTTCTATATGTAACGTCCTTGTTTCAAAATCCACCCAGAGACTCCCCATACCCAGTTGGTCACATGGCCTCAAGCACATTTCCTTAAATTCCAGAGGCTTTTAACTAGAAGCGGGGGTCGTGGGTGTGATAGTGGGGAAATTATGCACTCATTGGCCGAGTAACACAGCGGAAGTAAACAAATGGAAGTAACAGAAGCAGTAAAAATAATGCAAAAGTGAATAGTGGAATACAGACCATAATAAACTGGACCACACACACAAACACACAGATATATATATATATATATATATATATATATTTAAGAATGATGCATGATACATATGTCTATAAAAATATCCAAACACATCACAATTCTGGAATACAAATTGTACTAAACCAAAGTACAAAAGAAATACAGATAGCAGCTCCTTAGCATCGCAAGCCTCAAATTGGTCCCATGATCTCCAACTCCAAAGTAGTCAAGTTCCTAAATTAGAAGGGTGATTTTACTTATCTATACATGCATCAATATAATCTTTTTGGGCCCAAAATCATGGCCCAAATAGGGTGTGAGACTAAATTCTAGTAGGCAACCACCACAAGATTTGTGTCTAACAGTCAGTGAATATATGGAAGGTAATAAGTAAAAGGAATAAATGAACAAGAATGTACTCAGCATTAAACAATACACAGTTTTAAGGAATTCAATTTCATATACCAGGAAACAACTAATCAAATCTGGTAAATACAAACTGGTAATGATTTCGGAAGTACTCACAACCCATCCCCTCCAGTTCAAATTACAAGGATATAACAGAGACTCGCGAAGGAAGTACTCGTAGTCAATAACCCTTATAGTCTAATATAAATAAATAATCAATTTTTAAGCACCCATAGTTAATTACCCTCATAGAAAAAAGTGATTAACGACTCTATGAGGAAGCTCTCACAGTTCATCCCTCTTATAGTCAGAAGTGATTAACGACACTCTGAGGAAGCACTCACAAACAATTCCCCTTGTAGTCAACTACACATGGTTCCCATGGCCCTATGTAAATAAATTGAGCATAGTAATCCAATACGTCCAATTTAACCCTCAATAACTACTATGATAGATAGTCTATAGCATAACCGCAAGTCAGAATACAATGTACACCATCCTTCAAGACTAAGAATGGGAGAACAACAAGGAAGCCTAGCAGGCTAAACATGACCAAATAGTCATAAATAGAACATGCATTGGAGAAAACCTCCATAACCTAAAAATAAATCCTATTCACATTCAACTAACCTCTACACAGGCACACAAGCATGGAAGGAAATTAACAGGGCTAAAACAGTAAACACGCAAGACCCCGTTCGAGGGTATCGAACCAATTTTCACATATAACTCAAAAAAATTCAACAGAGAGGAACAAACCACCTACCTCGGTGTTGAGAGATCACTATACGTGAACCTCAAGCCTTGAATCTCCCAATAACATGGTAGATCTACAAAAAATCTAAAAAAGTTCAACCGAGGATAACATGAGAAAGAGGATGAATCATGAAATGATGCTCTAGAAGAAAGAAAATATTATTGAGGTGATCCCAATGCAATCAACATTAGTGGAATCGGAGATCAGATGCTCAGATGGTGGGTCGGAGGAAGATCATTCTTGTCCGAGTTCTCTCAGATTAACTAGGTTGAGAAGAAGGCTTTTCTGGTGATTAGACATGACCTCAGTACATTTAATGAAAAAATACACGGTGTGTACTTTGGAATTATATAGCGTATACTCGTTTTTTCCATACTCTACTCTAGGCGGCCTCCAAGTCACCCCCACATGGCCATGTGTACTGCCATTACATAGCCATCACATGGCCTCATGCAGCAACTGAGTACAGAGATTGTACTCATAAAGTACACAACGTGTAATTCAAAAAAAATTCTAAAAATTCCTCTTTTTCTCAAAAACAACCAAAAAAGGAAAAACATACCTGGAAAGAAGATCTGGGTTCTTGCGCTATAAAACTCATAGTGTTACAAGATGATTTTGAGAGATAATTCTTGAATTCATTGAAAAAACAAAGACGAGTTTTTTTACGTATAATTCCAATATTATAGTGTTATAATGGAAAAAAGACATACTACATACATAGTATAAAGAGTAGTATTGATAATTTATTTGATGGGTTAAGGACAATAATTTTAAGGGAACTAGTCTCCTACATAATCTCATCATATGAGGATATAGTATCATGTTCTATCAATACAGAGAAAGAATTATCCATCTATTATGTCTCTATTGTAAATAAATATAAGAGGAGTATGAAATAAAAACCCTATAAAATGAGAATAGGAGAATGGAGTATTTTCCTACGTGTGATAATTGTATAAAAAAATACCCTAGTACTCGAATGAAGGGAAATTGAGTTTTCATAATTTTAGAGTGAAAGTTGATCAGGTCTGTGAATTAAAGGTTAAGAAATAAACCTCAAACATTTGGTTTTTCAACATTGAGTATATGGGGTATTACACAAATGAATTCCCCAATAGTCAGGGGAATATACCTCAGATTAAGATAAGGGATCATGTTCAACATTATGCTCTTAATAATATTTAAGTGGAATGATTAAAGTTATTATGTATTTGGATTAAATAATTACATAGTATACGTATTTTTAAATATATTATTTTTATTTGAATCATGATACAAATAATGATTTCAGTACAATAGTTTTTATTTAATTATTTGAATACATTTGTTGAATGATACTGATAACAAATAAAAATGCTTTAGGGTTGAGGTGATGTTTTTGGAGATTCATGAATAATAGAAAGAGAACCCTATGTATGTTTGTTATGTTGAGTTGATAATATTTTTCTGATAAAGTTAATATTTACATTGAAGAAGTAAATGGGAGAGTATTGGTGACTACAAAAATGGTTAGTGATTTGATGGAAATGTAATTTATGATAGATTTTATAATATATTTTGGATTTATGATATATATATATATATATTAATATGAAATTTTATTTGAGGAATTAAGAGAGAGTTTATTTATGGGGGCATAGAAATTATCAATTAGGATTTATGTTAATAACAATGTTTCATGTGAATATGTGATCATGTTATTCACATATTTAGTTTGTTACAATTAATAGATAATTTATATAGTTATGTTTATATTATTTTCAGTTTTTTCTGAAATATTTTTTAAGGGTCTTTAGGTTAACCATTTATATAATGTAATACATGGAAATTTGTGTGTCATTGTTATCGTTTAAGTGCTTAATTTATTATTGGGTAACTTTTTATAACCAATTTTTCTTTGGAAAATATCTAGAAGAATTAGGAATTAATTTTCATTTATCTATTGGTCATATAATTGTTAAAGTTAATTTCAGTTCTTTGAGCATAAAATACATCTTGAATATTCATTTAATAGAGTATAGGACAAAGTGGAAATTTATCAAATCATAACAAAAAGATGTAATTTCACTATATTAATTATATTTCCTTATATTATTACTCAATATTTAAATTTAATTCCTCAACTCAAAGAAAAATTATCTTCAAATAAGAAAATTATCTTATTACTATCAATTATGATGAATTTATGATTATTTTCACACTATATAGATGTATGTTTTTCTGAAAAAAATATCTAATGATGATTCACATTCATGTGATTAATGTTATCTATCACTCTAAAAAATTATATAAAAATAATTATTTTATTCCATGTCTATATTTTCTTATCCCATAAGTTCTATCCCATATCTGACCATAGATATGTGTTATTCTAGATGATATTCATATTTCATTTTCCCTCTTTTCAAGAGAAATTTATATTAATTCATTTTACAATGTGGCATCCCCATAATGAAATTTCTATATGTAAATCCATTGATTGTTGAGAAAAATTTAAAATTTTGAGGATGAAATTTATTAATATAGGTAAAAAGAAACACTATAATTTTCTAAATGAATAAAACTAGGTTTGACAGTGTACATGACATACAACACTGAACATAAAAACAACAAAAAATTATTATTTAAATATGACGATTATAACCTAACCATTTAATTTGAGGGTATGAATAGTATTATCTAAATTATGAAATATATACAAATGGAACAAATCAATACTAATTCATTAATCAATAAAAAAATTTATGATATTTTTAGATTCTTTGGAAGAAGTCATTGATGGTACTTTTTAGATATCAGACATTATTAATTCTATCATTATAAAATGTGTTATTGATTCGGAAGAGTTTATTTTTATAGTTTTAATATCTGTATATATTTTTCAAGATCATGTGATTATTTATATAGACTTATTTGATCTTCAATTAATCCATCCATGTTCCTTTCCATGTTCATATTATAAAATAAATGGTTTTTTCTCATTGATTTATATTTTAATATTGATTATGTCTTATTTACTCATGATAGATTATATAGTACACATAACCTTATTCTATATCTGAACTCACCCATTTCTTATGTTTCTATTCCCCATGATACCAGGAAATATATAATGATTGATATATAAGGATATGTTAAAGGGGATTGTGACATAAAAAAATTATATTTTATGTTTTAAAATACAATATGAAATTCAATTATGTATATTATTCTCTAATAAAACTACAGTTTTCAGTATACTGGGTCATGATTGTATATATCAAGCACTAATTTAACAATATAACCATCGATCCTAGGAAGAAATAGATAGGTTCATTAATGTTAGACTTCCATAAGTTGTTTTATGATGTGTAATTCTCTGAGATCATGTTCCCTATACACATTTAGCATTAAACTATGATATATTAGTTAGGTGTGTTGGTTTCTGAGTAAACCACAAGGTTCACCAACCTCAAGTGTTAATCCCTCAATGTAGTCCAAGATGGTTTCATTCAGACATCAATGTTTCGTTAGGGCCTTTGCAGATATATCAATGTGAGAGTGGTCTCCCTTTTCCAACCCACTTATGTTGGTGTGCTCGAGAAGGCAGTTTTATAGTGAAATTTATAGAAGAGGGATATTGGCCAACTAGAGCTGGAAGTTTTTATAATGAATTTGAGTTGTCTACAATTTCCATTAGGCATCATTCTATGTGGTATGGGCATAGGATACTTCCCCATGTTATGGTTTAGTCACATGGGTCTATAAAGCTGAGTTCATAGAGGTGATCTAGTCATCCTAGTGTGTGATGATCTTACTCTTTTGTTAGGTGAGGTCACATGGATAATTACTAACATGCGTGATTTGATAAATATGTTGGGAAAATTATGTGTTGACCACTATGATAGAGGAAAATTCCGGATTAGGTATCTCCCAATATTGGTCAAGTAAGACCGCTAGAATATGGTCCTGGTGGATGAGAAGGTGGACCTATGGAGGGATGAGATTTTAGTGGAGCACAATGTTGTTAGATACTCCCCCACCACCCCTAGAGGTATATTCCATGCCCATTGGGTGGTGGTCTTTTCCCTGGGAAGATTATGGCTATTGAGGGCTATGAATAGGCTACACAAGATATGATTTGAGACAGTATCTATTTATTTTTTACAAATTTCTAGTAAATTTAGTCACATGTGTTAGTAATTCCTTAATTTCCATATCCACATGTGAGATTTATATCTTTCTATTGAGACTTTATCCCATCATCTCTGGATGGAGGTTCATACTAGGAGCAAATCTACTATATCATGCATCCTTTGGAAGTTTGAGTAGGTTCTAAATAGATTTCCATTATCATGGGTCCTTATAATTATCATGCTGAATCCTTATAAAGTAAAATTAAGTATGTATTGGTTGTCTATAGTTAGATATGAAATAGAATTTCTGTGTAGCTAAATTATATTCCTTCGTTCATATTGTATTTGATTCTACATTATGGGTGAGAGAGATCTTCCAGCTAAGCGATTGGGTATCAAGAGTAGGAAACTACATCCCATCACCCATCAGTTGGTTATCTTAGACCATAGTAAAGAAATACTATTCGGAATATGGCTTCCAGTATTATGGATGATTATATGGAAGTCTTTCCTGAAGATGTACTAAGACTACCACTATAGTCAGATATAAAGTTATGTATTGATTTAGTCCACAAGGATGTGAGTATATCCTCTATGGAAAATCAAATCACCCCTACAAAGAATCAATATATTAGGTTATTTTTCCATACCATTGAGTGAATTTTTTCACAAGACCCAATGTGCCCCCCTCTACAGCACAAGTTTTGTTTGAAAAAGATGCATAGGATCTTGCGGCATCATATAGATTATAATTTTTTAAATCAGCTATTGATAAATAATAAGTACCCTTTGTTGTGGATTGGTGAACTCTTATAATAGTTGAGAGGTATGATTGGGATCTCAATGATTGACCTCACATATGGATATCACCAATTAAGGGTTTGCAATGAGAAAATTATAAAGATGACATTTTGATATTGCAAAAGACATTATGATTTCTAGATCATTCCATTCATTATGAAAAATGTTTCTTCTGTTTACATGGATCATATGATCTACATCATAAATCCATAAAAAATAAATTTTTGGTTTGTCTTCATCTATCGAATTATCACATACATACTGTTAGTGGATGATCATGAAAAGAATTTTAATACTTCCCTAATCATAATCTGGGAGCACTAGATTTAATGTATTCTCTACAAGTGTCATTTTTTTCAAGGTTATCTTTCTAGAGAATTTCATATATCAGAAATTATTATTTTTGGACCAAATGAGGATCAATATAGTGATTACATGTGATTCAATAGAAAAAAATGATAGAGGTACAAAGTTTCCTTGGTCTGGAAGGGAACTATAAAATATTCATGGATGAATTTTCTTGGAACCAATCAGCACTGACCTCCATTGTGTGAAAGTGGATATTATTTATCTAGATTAACCAATTAAAAATATACTTTAAAAATTTAATGATGATATTGAATAATGCTCCTATATTGAGACTACCAGAGGGGCACATTGACTCTTTGGTTGTTTTTTCATGCCTCTGGAGCTGGTCCCATTTATGAGTTGATGCAGAGCCAATAGGTGAACACTTATGGGTCAAGGTAGTTTATTCCCCATCAGAATAAATATGCGTCTCAAGATGTAGATTTGGAAAAGTTATTCTTTACTCTGAATATGTTGAGGCACTATCTTCTTTGGGAGTGTTATTTTTTTACTCAATCATTAGAGTTAGAAATAAATATTCACTTAGATATGTGATAATGTAAGATAATGGCATTGTTTAGAGTTTCTCCAAGACTATGACTTTGAGATAGTTTATAATCCTAGGAAGGGAAATGTGGTGGTAACATTACTTAGACAAAAATTCCATTCTCATATTTTGGAAGAGGAAACCGAGGAGTTGGCTTCATTATAGCAAACACTTTTAGAGGAGAGGAGTGTAGTTTTTCTCCAGTCAATACTGGTGAATCCTCCACATCGTCAGTGTGTGAGATACGATCAGTAGAGAGAAAATTAATGTTAGGTTCTATGTGACTAGATATTATTTAGTGATTTACCATTCAGATTTCATAAAGGATAATATAACATCATCTATTTCATGGTATGAATGGTGGTTTTAGTCACATTAAATGAAGAGGTGATGAGGGTGTTTTTTTATTTCTCCATTGGATGTACATAGTAGTTTAGAAAATATGTATATGGACAGTTATTGATGTTTTTGGGGGGGATTTCATGAGGTAGAGTGTTATTGAGTTTTCTTCTTGGCATCTCAAATGTATATAGTTAAAGGCTAAACATTTGATTCCAATGGGTTTTACCAAACCTATTAGGTTCCCATAATAGATGTACAGTTTCATATTGAAGGATTTTATAATAGGTATTCGATGTATAGTGAGTGTCCAAAACACTCTATGGGTCATTTTTAATTGAATCCCCAAGTCTGAATTCTTTCTTTCTATCCGAGACAATACCAAAACTGAGTGATTGGAGTTATTGTATGTCAGAGAGGTTATATGATGTAATGGGGGTAACCATTACACTCATATCTGACTATGATGGTTGGATTAAATCAGTTTTCTGGACACCTGTTAGAGGATTTTGGGTCCATGTTATAGATGATCATTCTATTTAACCCCAAAAAAGATGAGTAGACTGAGTGGACTATCTATATATTGAATGATATGATAATATTCTATGTGTTCAAATTAGGTCAGAGTTTGGAGGATCATATTACAATATAGAGCTCAATTATAAGAAATTTTATAACTCAAATATCTATATGGAACCATTTAAGGACCTTTATAGGAGACATTGTTAGTCACCCTTGTGTTGGACTATGCTTCGAAAGAAGTCACCAGTTATGCTAGAGATGTTGTAGGAAACTGCATGGACGGTTCATGTGGTCTGTGGTCTTAAGGGTATAGCCCCATGTTGATGGAAATATTATGAAGATAAATGATTTAATCCTTTATAATTTGACTAGGAATGCCATTATTTTATTGTATTATCCCCATGGGAAGGGTTGTAGATATTTTTTCAAGGAAGCAAGCAATCAATGATGATTAACCAAATGTTGCAAATTTCTATGGGTGTAAGAATGGTTTCTTACTACTTATCTATACCGCCACAATTAGATCAACTGCATGAAATCTTCCATGTGTCATAGTTCATGATATTAATTCATGAACTCGAAGACATTATAGATTGGGGAAGGTTGTACACTACTGATGGATCCACCTCTATAGAGTACTTAGTATAAATCGAGTTCCAAAAGGAGAGAAACATGCATTGATTTATTATACCTTTGGTTTATTCATATAGAATCATGGGAGAATGAAGGATAGATTTTGGTAGTGGGATAGTCAGTTTCAATCTCAGTTCCCACAACTTTTTGTGTAGTATGACAAATTTATGGTGACAATATTTGAAGGTGATAGAATGTATGGAATGTTGTTTCACTAGATTTTTCCATTCATTACATCTATATAAAAACAATATTTTTCATTTATGTAGGGGTTGTTTTAGGGATACATAGGGCCTCATTATAATTATATTAAAATTATTAATAGATATTAAATTATTTAAATACATTTTTTGGGGATAAATGGATTATAAATTGGTTTGGATATCATAAGGGACATCTAGGACACCGTTTTTTTTCCAGAAAATGAGGTTTACCCTATTTGAGACGTAAGTATGGTCTGTATTGGGAATTAAATGTAGGTGGAACATTATTGGATATTATAATTAATTGAATATTTTATTATATTTAATTATATAAAAGTTGAAAATATTCTCCGCTGCCCTTTGGATTCCAATAAATGGAAGGTGGGTGGATTCTCCCATAGTATACAGATTAACTGAGGAGGAGTAGAGTAGCTTTTGGACATCATCCATGATGCTGATTGAGTTCAAATCCAAGTGTGGTGGCTTAGAGCTGTTGATTTGGACTCAAATCATCTATGTTTCACTATGAGGTAGTTATATTATTTGTGGTTTATTCTATAATCGCCATGGATTTATTTTATTGATTTTTGAATCCCCTTTCTAACATTTAATCACCCCATAGGGTCCATATGCATTTATTTTGGAAAAAATGATTTCTATTTTTTGATGAGTATTTCATAATTAAACATATCAAAAACACGGTGTGTAGTTTAGGAGCACATGTCATGTGCTCTTAACTTTTTGGGAAGAAAGTGTTTTGAGAACTACACACTGTGTATTCAAAGTATGTTTCATGTATTGGGACATTTCCATGTGGATTATTACATAGGAATAAACCTCATGTTATGAGGGAATGGTCATTTTTCATACATAGATGTGACCCTTGGGTACCCTTGCATTTCTATGTACATGGGAATGAGATATAGGACATGTAATGGTACATAGATAGGGGCCTATGTTTGTAGGAATAGATTACGAGGATTTAGGAATACCCTGGGCTCCAAAACATTCAATTTATCTCATTTACAAATCATGTATATTAAAATTTATATCCAAGTTGTGTGTATGATAGCACATGCCTAGGTGTCCATAAATTCCCGGACACTGTGTGACCCTATGTACACATTATTTAGTTTCCTTTTACAAATCGAGTATAATTAGGGTATATGAATAGGGTTTGGCTTAATGAAACACATTATGTATCCTAAGATGACTCTCTATGTACACCCCTTAGTGACATATTCCTTACATATATCTTTCATTAACACATTGATTTGGGACTTTTATTGGACTATCATATGTGTTTTTATAAATGGAACCTACTGGTGGCATAAATTTAGGAACTACTAACATGATGTGAGGTGATTCTAGTGAGATACATATTTTACATCTATGCGTTGTTAGTGACAGCAATGAGGTGTGATCATTTGAGTGTTACCGGGGTTGGAAACCCCCTATCCCACTAGGTAATGGGTCCCCCATACCAATTTCTGGTAGAGTTTTTAAACCGTGTAGTTGTGAGGTTATAGACCATCATATGGATTTCTTATAGGGTCGATGAAATGGATGGCTAGGATATTCATCCACCATGGTTGTGACAAAAAGTGGAGAGGATTGGACCCTTCACTCTATATAATATATGGACATATTTGTTTTTTTTGTATTTTTGATCATACCCTTGGTTCTACTGGATACTACATCGCTTCTAGTGGGACTACATGAATCGATATCATTTTTCTCTCTAACTTAGGTTTCCTTATTTGAATATCTATTGGGTTTCTATTCACCCTTTTACTTATGGGTTGAAATTAATGTGTTTTTTTGTTCTCCCACATTTTGTTATTTGGGGTTTTATTAGTTATGTATATACTCAACCATGTATGGGATTTGGTATCATGTTTTGTCTCGTATTTAGATGATTGTCAAAACACATGCGATATCAGTAGACCATGTAATTTTTTGAATCATATCTGCTCTTCTTCTTGAAAATGTATAATGGTAGGCCTTAGGTATTGTTTTCAATGATCATTTCATACCTTTACTTACTATGGTTTTTTATAGGATTGGTTATTATTTTCTGTTTGGGCATGTATTCTTCCCTTTTTAACTTTTTTACCACACTGTTGTAATCAAATGATTTCATAGAGGTTATTGCATTTGTATCATCATAGGTATTTATATAATAATACATTTTCATATCTATTAATATTAGTGAATAAGATATTAACATTATTCTAAAAAGGATTCTTTATCCAATAGTGTACTCTACATGCAACGATGGGTTTCTCTGAAATCATATGTTGTACACAATGTTGTGTTATACCAAAAAATAATACGATAACAATATTATTATTTTTAATGGTAGTTAACGCCTAGTCGTTGTATAGGAGGGAATGAATAGAAAAAATTATAATATGATTATTTATCATTGTTAAATGTCATTATATTTATCCAATAAAATTTAGAGGCATAAAATTACAATAAATTTGATTTTAATCATTAAATACTCAAATAATTTTTAAAAGGTCGTTTTAACACAATTTGATGGTAAACACTTTTTAAATCTAGATTTCAAAAAAATTATATTTTAAATTTCAAAAACATAAACTTCTTCTATAGAAGGAGTACATAAAAATTTTATTTGTAAATTTTTTTCTAATTTTCTGATAAACATCATTTTTTAATGAAGAGTAAAAAATATGACGTTTTAATTCAAAACGGCCTTTTCATCTAATTTATTTATATATTTATATTGTAATTTTAAATGGTTTTGTAGTGTAATTGGAATATTTTTTTATCATTTAATCCAATTTTATTCATTGTATGTAATTTAACCATTAAGTTGGACATAAACACAAGTCAATTATTTCGTAGGATTTTATTTTTAAAAACGCACTTTTTGGTTTTGACAATGCATATTTGTTAAAAAGTAATTTCTGAAAATTATGTGTTTTGAACATGGAAAATTGGATTCTATATTTGGACTCATAAGGTCCAACTTTTGTAAATAGGTGCCTTATATTTTTTTGTACATTATGATTATTAACTTCAGTAATTTTTTTCATTTACCGTGGTTAAAGGGTAAATCTTGTAAATAAGGGTAATCACATAATATTATAATAATATAAAACTACACCAAAACATTTCCTAATCTGCATTAATGAGATATTTCCAAACATAGGCATCCTTTTTTCCATTTTCGGACCCCATGGATCTACTTGGTAGTGATAATGACATATTATAAGAATTAATTTAATGTAAAAAGAAATATAACAAAAACATGAATCTTTTACTAATTTTTTTATATTGTGTTATATACGTGATATCATCGAATATAAATAGTAAATGGAAATCTAAAAATATTTACCAAATCATTATATTTTATTAATAATTATAATAATTTATATAAATAAACATAATTATCACGCAATAATGATGTAGTGATTGCTTCATTAATAAATGAATCAAATAAATGATATTATAAATATTAAAATAAATGTTATATGAATTTTTTAATTCCCTATAATAATTTTATGGATGATATTAACATATTATATTTTTTAAATTACTTTTTTCAAAGTAATAAAGTTGTTGTGAATTTATAAAAAAGTTATATATGAATAGTGTCCAAAATTGACATAATTCATAATATAATATACTAAATAGTTTATTAAATGATACTAAATTCCACAAAAATATAATATCCAGACAAATAGTTAAGATAAGTCCCAATATATCATTAATTAATTATTTTTGGGTCATTTGACATGATATGGTAATTACATTAACCCACAATATGTAAATAACATGATATCACTATAATATTAAAAAGGGTAAAATAAGGGTTAAACCAAAACGATAAGGATACAAAAATATTTAAGACCTGTCTAAAAATTATTTTATGGTGTTTATTATAACCATAATCATATTATACTAGAATTAAATTATTTTTTGACAACTTTTAATCCAAATTTAATTTATAATAAATAAATATTGTAGGACTTTCCTAACGTGACCTCACCTCTTCTATAAAATGGCACATCTTCTTCTATTTATCTCACACATACAAATTATTTGAGTTCCCAAAAAAATATCAAATATTCTTCCTAGAATCCCTACCTTACTCCTAGAATACTTTACTAGTGTAGAAGGAAAATCAAGAATGCATTTTGGTATAAATTAGAAGGAGGTACATGTTTTATATGTTGTTTCTTCTCTAATGTTCCTTTACATTATTTTACTTCTTCAATCACTATTATATTATTATTCTTTGGTTGCATAACAGAACAAGTATCCTTAATATATTATTATGTTTTTATGATAATAATTCAATATACATTTAAACACACCTCCATATAATGTTTACAAACATATTGTTTCTGTGTAAGGGGAACTACTACCTTATGAAGCAATGATTGTGCAATTTTCCCCTACCTCCTCTCATGGTGGACATTATGATGGAACTATATTTATATAGGATATATATTATATTTTTATTTTTTCTATTCTTCTATATTTTTATTTATATCCTACCATTATGTATTCCATAATGCGTAAATAAGATAATTTCATTTGAGGAAGTGAGGACTAACGCCCCCTCAAAGTGATATCACTCGTTCATGCCATACATGGATCATAAAAGGATGGAATTAATGATCATTTGAAACATATATAACATATATAAAATAATATAATTCTAATATACATATATATAATTTAGTTCACATTATGTTAATATGAAAAATAAGTTAATGTAGCGTTCATGTATACCAATGACTATCATCTCCATGAACAGGGGATTTCATTTCTTATCTCCAAATGTATTGGAATATTATAAATACATATATATACTAGATATATATTATATTTAAATGGGGAATACTATTATGTAGATAATGGAATTTTGACCACAATGTCAATTTGTAATTATAACAACTTCATTTTTTACTCAAGTACCAATCACTGACAAAATGACCGATATGATCTTGAATACATATAAGATTGTTATAGAAAGTTAATAAGTGATATAAGAGATTAATAATATTATAAAATGTTCTGAATCAAGTATAAATTAAGTTATTTGTATTATTTAGAGAGATAATGAATGAACAAGACAAGTCATACTCAAAGTAAGGGACTTCATCTCAATCTCCTTCCATTAAGGTATATTTCAATTTATACATGACCTTATTTTATATGGTTTGTAAAACCCTTTTAAATTTAATTTCATTCAAAAGGAATCATTTTTCTGCAAAGCATATTACTAAATGACAGATGTTGTATTTCTTGTTAATCTACTCAGTGACGATGACCTTTCTACAGTCATAAGAATTATGTGAAATTTGAATTCCTTAACAAGACGTAGTGTTTTTAAAAGGAAAATAAATTCCATATACCCTTTTCATACATTTTGATATTGAAAATGGTTTTTAGAAAACATTTATTATGTCAATATTGTAAAATGATATATTGTTATTGTGATATAGAAAGGTTATATTTCCTTTATTCTTGTTTTTTGTGTAATGATTATTTTTTGGTTCTTAGACATTGTTTACATATACAGGTGGTTCCATGATAATCTGAGGGTGGGTGAGCCTGACATAACTCTCCAATGCATTTGGTAATGTGACAGAGGAAAACATTAATGTTTTTTGAATGATATTTAGTGAATATAAAATGATGGGTATTCAAAACATAACTCTCCCTGTAGCTATAAAATATACAATGTATATATGGTATAGATCACACAAGTAACCGTAATGATTTAGGATTTCAAGGTGTTATTCATAGATCTTATGATTTCATGTGTTATTTTAAAAATCTTATGCTTTATGAATGAAAATTATGAATTCTTTGATTTTTATGTATTCAGGGACTAATGTTTTCTTCATTTATTTTATATCCCTTAAGGAGTTTTATATACTCATCCCATGTTTTTGTAATGTTATTCATAGGGTATAAGGAATGGTAAGAGAATGGAATAACTCAAGATGGTTTTTATCAAGAAAACGAATTATTTTTTTTATCTAAGGATTTTTTTTATTATGAAAAAAAATTAGATAGAGTATAAGTGTATGCTTTTTAATATTTGAGATGTAATGTAATAGTTATGTCCTAATTGTCTAAATCTCTAAAAAAATATCTTCAATGCGAATTATTGAATTAACAGAAGATTATTAAATGTTTAAGGAAAGGTCTTATAGTTGGTAAAATAGATTGGTTTAGATAACAATAGGATTTAGGATTTTGGTAAATGGTTATCCATAAATTATTTTTAGTTTATGGTCAAATTGAAATGATATATAAATTGAATATGATCATGATTATTTGTCTACGCTATGTTTTTAGAATGGTTTTCCATAGAAGAAACATGAAAGCTTTATTGGGATGACATCAAAAGGAAAATAACCTTCCAAATCATCAACATAATATGGTATTAGTGGGAACAGAATAGTTTATTACAATGATGGCATAGTTGAATTAGGATATACATTGGGGCGGTATCCATGCTTGAGATCAGACATATCAAATATAAAGGAACAAGTCAGTAGTGGATCATTTCAGAAGGCAACAACCCCTATCATTCATAGGATCACCTGAATTTATGATAGCTAAAGTGTGGATTAAAGCACTTGAATAGAATTTTGATGTTATGGGGTGTTCATAATATCAAAATGTTAGTATTTTTGTTTATTGTTTTGAAGGTGAAGTCGATCAGTGGTGGTCGATGCTTAAAAATATCAGAGATAGTGAGGAGAATGATTACCTTGTTTTGGATTAATTAAAAGGTTTGTTCTGTGAGAAATATATTCCTAAGGAGTTTTGACTTAGGATAGAAAAACAATTCATGGAATTGAGGCAGGATGATGACTCAGTGGCTACTTATGAGGAAACATTCACTCAACTGGAATGTTATTCTTGTAATTTCTTATGGGATCCTGATAGTAAAATAAATAATTTTTTACTATGGATTAATGCCAATGTATCAAATGTAATAAGATTCTTGGGATATCAAAATTTATGAAAAACATATATGATGTGTGCAGAAGGGTGAAATGGAGTTTTCTGATGATCGGGAGTTGTTTAACAAACAATATAATAATAGGTTGAGGTGGAAGATAAAAGTGAATAACTCTTCAAACAATTCTGAAGGAAGGAATCATAAGTATACGGTTTGTTAATATTATGGAAAAAAGAACACTAGGGAATGCCATTTGAATTCTGGTATGTTCTTCTGATGTGGTAAAATGGGACATAAGGCACATAATTTCACTTAAAAATATTAAGGTAATGGTAAGAGAAAAACTGATTTACAGTCAATAAAATCATTTAAGAGTAATGAAATTCTTCATTAAGAAAATGAGTGTCTGATAACAAACTCAAATGACGGAATGTAGCCTGACCACAAATATAATGGGGTAGTGAAATCCATTTCAACTACTTCAGAAGATGTTGTGACAACAAATGAAGTTGTATCAAGTACACTATTTGTTTATTCAAATTTTGGAAATGTGTGGTTTGACTCCGGGTATAAACCTTCCCTCATTTCTGAAAAATATTCAACTAAATTGGTAATTCCATATCATTTTATAAATCCAAAACTTGTGGTATAAACAATTGGAAAAAATTTTGATAAAAAAAGAAATTATAGGAACCTTTCTGTCCTTATGTGATAAAAGAATCTACCTGAAAACCATATTGTTTTTCCTCTAGTAGAGTTTGATGTTATTTTTGGTATGGATTGGATTTCCATTTATCATGATAAGATATAGTGCAGAGATAAAGAGGATTATTTTCAGAAAGAATTTCAATTTGTGTACATGAATGAATTTTTAATTTTGATAACATATTAGGAAGCTGAGACAATATTAAAATATGGAAATGAATGTTACCATGAACATGTTGTTGAAGACTAAGGAGCTATTTTGATTAATGATATACCAGTGGTAAATGAGTATCTTGATCTTTTTTTAATGAGTTTACTGGTTTAATACATATTTAGAAAGTTGGATTTTCTATTGACGTTGTTTATAATGGTAAGACAATTTCCAAACCCCATTATAGAAGGACTCAAATTGAACTTTTTGAGTTGAAGAACTAATTGTAGAAGTTATTAGATAAAGGATTAATTAAATCTATCACATCACCATGGGCTGATCCTGTCTTGTTTTTTAAATAAAAAATGATTCAATGAGTCCTTTCATTGACTATAGAGACTTGAATAACATAACTATTATGAACAAGTATCCTTTTGCCAATATAGATGATTTGTTTTATCATCTCCATGGAGGTCATTATTTTTTGACGAATAACTTAAGGTCAAGGTACCATCTATTTAAAGTAGAGGAACCAGAAATTCTGAAGATGGTGTTCCATTCTAGTTATAGCCATTATGAATTTTTAGTGATTCATTTTGGGATAACCAACACACCTGTTGTATTCATAGTTATTATGAATTGAATTATCCATGAGTTCTTGGATATGTTCTTGGTTGTGTTTATTGATGAGATTTTGGTTTATTCTAAAATTAAGGAGGAGAATGAAATTTATTTAAGGTATTTATTAAAAACCTTAAAAGAAAAAAAAACTATACATAAAATTCAAAATGTGTGAGTTTTGGTTACAGAACATTTCTTTCCTCAGTCACATTGTTCTTTAAGATGACATAACTATTGATCCTGCTAAAACCAAAGTTGATAAAGAATGGAAAAGACACATAAATATAACCAAGATTCATAATTTTCATCATTTAGCAGGTTATTACCGAAGGTTTTTTTTAATAATTTTCACAGTTATCCAGTCCACTAACTATGTTGACTCGAAAAGGTGTTATGTTAATTTGGAAAAAATAATGTGATGAATGTTTTCAAAAATTGAAAATAAGATTGGGGAATCTTATAGTTTTGTCACTACCTTCTAGAAATGGTGAATTTGTTATCTAAAGTGATGCTTCATTAAAAGGAAATGGTTGGGTCCTAACACATAATGATCAAGTGATTTCTTATGCTTCACGTCATTTTAAAACTCATGAGTTAAATTACCCTTCACATGATTTATAATTAGCTTATGTTTTTTTCTTTAAAAATTTGGTGGCACCATCTGTATGGAGTATAATGTGAAATATATACTATCCATAAAATTTTTAATTATATATTCACATAGAAATAATTAAACATGAGACAAAGAATATGGTTAGAATTAATCATGTATTATGATGGCATGATTCCTTACCATCCATGAAAGTCAAATGACGTGGCAAACGCTTTGAGTCGAAAGAGTAATACTACATTAACCATGCTACATTTGGAATATGATCCATTGGTTTTTGAGTTGATGAATTTTGGATTGGAATTCGTTGGTGTATGTAATTGAATTGTTTTTTTAGGTTTCAGTTCAACCATCTCTATCAAACACAATAATTAAAGGGAAGAAAGAAGATAGTGATTGGAAGACAAAGGTAGAATTGGTTCAAAAGGGTATGTTACCTAAATTTAACATTGATAAAGACTATGTATTAAGTTTTGTAAGGAGATTTTGTGTGCCTTGTGATCCGTAGTTGAAGAAAAAATTATTATGTGAAGCTCATAGTTCTCTATTTTCAGTTCATTCTAGCAGTACTAATATGTATAGAGATCTGCAAGAGTATTACTGGTGCGATTAAATGAAAATAGATTTTTCCAACATTATCCTGAGATGTTTGATTTGTCAACAGGTTAAAGAAGAGTAGCATTTAACGAAAGGGATGATTAATCCTTTTCCATTGCCTGAGTAGAAATGGGAAAATGTGTGCACGGATTTTATAGTGGGATTAACAAAGACTTCTCAAGGTAACAACAAAATTTGGGTTATTTTTGATCAATTGATTAAACATTCTCATTTTATTCATATTCAAGAAACTCTATCTCTATATCACATTTATCCATTTTATATTAAAGTGGTAGGCAGGTTATATGGAGTTCCCATATCTATTGTATCTAATCATTATCATAGTTTTACATATAACTATTAGAATGGCCTTTAGAAGTCATTGGGTACTAAATTAAATTTACTATATATTTTTATCCTCAAATAGATAAGAAGTATGAACAAACTATTCAGACAATCGAAGATATTATATGTGATTGTTCAATGGATTTCCAGGAATTTTGGGACCAACATAATTCTTTGGTTGGGTTTTCTTGTAATAGTTGTGTTCATTCAAGTATACAGATGGCACCATTTGAATAATTATATGGAAATAGTTGTCGAGCTCTATCTTTTTTGGATGAAGTAGGTGAAAGGAAGATGATGGAAACATAATTGGAAGAATAGGTGGTAGAAAAAGTACATTTGATTTAGAATCACATTAGAACAACTCAGAGTAGGTATAAAAGTTATGCGGATAACTGTAGGAAGTATCTTTCTTTTTAGGTAGGTAATTATGTCTTTCTCAAAGTTTCTCCATGGAAATTTGTGATGCATTTTGGTAAAAATGGAAATTTGAGTCTAAGGATCATTTGGACCATATGAAATCCTAGAGAAAGTTGGATTAGTTACCTACCAAGGGGATTTACCTACAAGTTTTTCCCAGGTACACAATTATTTTTAGGTTTCATTTTTGAGAAAGTATATGTTGGATAAATATCATATTTTGAGGCCTGACATAGTTCAGTTGGAAGAGAATCTTTCAAATGAAGAACAACATGTCCAGATTCTTAAGGGTAGAGAGAAAGTGTTCAAAGAAGGTAATTCATCTAGTAAAAGGTTTTGTAGAAAACCCATATGGTTGGAAAGGAAACATGGGAATCTGAAAATGCTATGAGGGATAAATACCCCCACTTATTTGATAAAGTAATAGAATTGGGAGGAAGAAATTCTCAAAGGGGGGAATGATGTAGGATCCCACGTATTTATATAATAATATCTTATCATATGTATTAATATTATTTAATAATATATTAATTTTATATTAAAAATTATTCTTTGTCTAGTATCATACTCGACATGCAATATCAGGTTTCTCTAAAATCCTATGTTGAACACAATGTTGAGTTATACCGAAAAATATTTCAATAATATTATTATTATTTTAAATTTTAGTTAATCACCAGCCACTGTATTAGTAGGAATGAAAAGAAATAACTAAAATATTATGATACATTTTTTTAAATGTATTTATATTTTCCAATAAATTTTTTAGGCTTAAAATAAGATTGAATCTAATTTTAAACATGAAATACCCTAATATTTTTAAAAGGATATTTTACAATTTTTTGATTGAGGATACTTATTAAATATAGTTTTTATAGCTTTATATATCATATTTGATGAAATAATCTTCTTCTATAGAATTGGGACACTAAAATTTACTTTGGATAAATTTTTGGTAATTTTATAATAAATATCATTTTTAAATGAATAGTGAAAAATACTGCATTTTAATTCAAAATTTCCTTTTCATCTAATATATTTATATAGTTTTATTTTCAACTTAATTGGTTTTAAAGTGTAATTGGATTATTTTTAATCATTTAATCCAAATTTTTTTCATTGTATGTAATTTCAAATTAAAATTTAAAGTAAACATATGTCAATCTTTTGGAAGTTTTAACTTCTTAAAAGCAGGCTTTTTGGTTTTGACAAATGGAATTAATTTTAAATTAATTTCAAAAATTTTGTGTTTTGAATTTGGAATAATCGATTCAATATTTGGAATCATATGGTAAATATTTTGTGAATAGGTACCCTATAGTTTTTTGAACATTATGAATAGTAAATTTAGTAATTTTTCTTAACCATAGTTAAATAGTAAATCCTGTAAATAAGAGTAAAAAAAAATATAATAATAATATAAAAATACAAAAATACATGTCTTAATCCTATTGGATGATATATATCTAACCATTTCCATCCATGGTACGATTTTTGGATCATATGGATCCACTTGGGAGTGATAATGACATTTTATAAGAATTAATTTAATGTAAAGAGAAATATAACGTAAACATGTATCTTTTACAAGAATAATTTTTATATTGGATTATATAAGTGATATAATCAGCTATAAATATTCATTATAGGTCTAAAAATATTTCCAAGTCATTTTTTAATGTTTTTTCAGAAATTAGATAAATAAATTTAATTAATACACAATGATGATGTAGTGGTTCTTTCATTAATAAAGGATTCAAATAAATGTTGTTGTAAATATTAAAATAATTGTAATTTGACTATATTAATTCCGCTCAAAAAAAATTTTCAATATATTGACATATTATTTTTGGGTAAACTAATTTTTTTCAATGTAATCATGTTGTTATAAATTTTTTAAAAATTCAATTATGAGTAGTGTCCAAAATTAACATATTTCGAAACATAAATTATTAAATACTTTATTAAATGATAATAAATTCATAAAAACTAATATTTAACAAAATAGTTATAATAAGTCTAAATATATCATTAATGACATTCCTTTGGGTCATTTGACATGATATGGAAATTACATTTACCCACAATGTGTAAATAACACGATATCACTATAAGATTTGAAAGGGAAAAATAAGGGTTAAACCAAAAAGATAAGGATAAAAGAAATATTCAAAACATGTATAAAAATTATTTGATTATGGGTATTCTAAAAAAAAGCATATTATATTAGAATTATATTAGTTTTGGACCATTTTTAATCATAATTGAATTTATAATAAATTAATATTTCTTGATTTTTCTAAAGTGCCCCTCAACTCTTCTATCAAAGAGATGTTCTTATTATCTTTATCTCACACTTCATAAACCATTGAATTCAGAGAAAATCTATCAAATACGCTTTTTATAATTCCTGCCTTACTCCTAGAATCCATTCTTTGGGAAGAAGGCAGTTGAATAATGCCTTTTGATGCAAATCAAAATGAGTTACAAATTTTAGAGGTAGCGTCTTCTATAATGTTCATTTCCATTATTTTACATCTTCAATCCCTATTCCATTATTATTATTTGATTAAATAAAAAAAATACATATTATAAATATAATAGGATGTTGTTATGATATGGATTTTAACTACACTTATACACACCTCCATCTAATTGATATGAACATACTATTTCTGTAAATGATGAACTAGTACCTCACGAAATAGTGATTGTTCAATTTTTCCCTAAAACCTCACATGGTAGCCATTATGATGGAAATTTATTTATATAATATATATATAATATTTATATTGTCTTTATGATTCTTTATTTTTACTTATAGAATACCTATTTGATTTCCAGAATGTGTAAATATGATAATTTCATTTGAGGAAGTGCGGACTACCACCCCTCAAAGTGATATGACTAGTTCATGCCATACATAAAGCACTAAAGGATAAAATTAATAAAATTATGAAACATATATAACATAGATATTAATCTTTAATTACAATATTACTTTTTATCATTTAGTTTCAATTCCATTAATATGACAAAGAAATGAAAGTAACGTTCAAGCGTACGTACGACCTACCATCTCTATGAATAATGCATTTCATTTCTTTTTTACATTTGTTAAGGAATATTATAAATACATATATATTATGGATAGAGAGGATATTTAAATAATTAATAATATTCAGGAGATTATGGACTTTTGACCACATGGAAAAATTGTAATTATAACAAGTTCAGTTTTGACTCATGTACAAAAAATTGAAAAAATGACCGATATGAACATGAATAATTATATGGTTTTTATAGAAAGGTAATAAAGGATATTTAAGGAACAATAAAATAAAAAAAAGGTTCTGAATCAGGTATAAATTAACTTATGTTAATTATTCAGTGAGATAAAAAACAAACAAGACAAGTCGAACTCATGGCAAGGGACCTTGTCTCAGTCGCCTTCCATTGAGGCATGTTTTTATTTATACACGACCTTGTTTTATATAGTGTATAAACCAATTTGACTTTTAATTTCATTCAAATGGAATAATTTTTCTTCCAGAATTTCACTACATGAAAAATTCATAGTTTTTTGTTAATGTACACATTGACATTATCCTTACATGGCTTCCATAACAAGACAAAGCATTTTTAAAAACAAAATAAATACCATATACCCTTTTTATGTATTTTGGTATTGAAATGGTTTTAAAAATTCATTGATTATGTCAATATTTTGGAATGATATATTCTTATTGAAATATGGAAATTTTATCTTTCTTTTATGCTTGTTTTTTGTGTGTTATGGTTACGTTATGGTTCTTGGGATTTATTTACATGTACAAGTGGTTCTATGATAAACTGAGGGAAGGTGTGCCCGAGATAGCTCTCCAATGAATTTAGTAATGTCATGGAGGTAAATAAAAATCATTCTCAGAAGAGATTTATTGAATATAATTTGATAGTTATTCCAAATGTAACTCCCATTCTTGTTGTGAATGCTACAATGTAATTATGTTATAGATGCCACAAGTAACCATTATGATTTATGATGTCTATGTGCTATTGATAAATCTTATGATTTCTTGATGTATGTTAAAGATATTATTTTTTATGATAGAAAAGTATGATTTCATTTATTTTTATGAATTCATGGACTAATGTTTTCTTCCCTTATTTTATATCCCTTACCATGATTTTTATGCTCATCCCCTGTTTTGGAAATGTTTTTCACAGGGTATAAATAAGGGTTACAAAAAGAAAGAATTCATGAAAAAATAATTATGGATTTTTTATGTATTTTTATTATTGTGAAAAAATTGGATTGAGTAGAAGTGTCTACTTTGTAATATTTGATATGTAATGTAATAATTATGGCATAATTCTCTAAAAATCTAAACCTGAATAGATCCACAATGCATATTTATGACTTAACCCAAGATTATGTAATGTTTAAGGCTGGGGCCTTGTAGCAAACATGGATGAAACTCTAGTTTTTCTATAATTTTCTTTTATATCTTAACTATTTCATGGATATGGTTGTATGAATTCATATAGGAACTTATTTTAAGGCCTCCTGTATTCATTATTACATACTCAGTGCCTAACACTAGATCCTAGACTATTTGAGTTAGTCATCAGGTTATACAATTTGGATTACTGCTGTAAATGGTGGACATGATGGGTTGAGAAATGAAAATACACAATACATAAATAATTATTAATTCATAAATATTAGCTATGTCACATTGTAGGTCAATTGAAATGAAATCAATTACCTTATTCCATATTCATTCTATACACGTACATTCCATCATGAATAACAAAATAAGGTTTATTATATATATTCATAGGAATATTATGCTTAAACATTTTATTTAATATGGAGAATTTATTATTATTGTCAATTAATTTATTATATTATTTCCCATTTTTTTGATAGAAAATTGAATCAATGTTGCTTATTTTACAATCTCTGTAAATGGAAATGTTATGTTAATAATAAGTTAAAAATTATATATAATATATAAAAAACAATATACTAAGAATTATTCTCTAAATATATTAAAATAAAATTAGTTTTTTGTTTCTATTGTCATCCATAATCAAATTATAGTGAATTATTCATTTTATTGGTTATATGAACCCCAACAGAAACACACTTTTACTCGAATGGAGAGTATATATAAGGAGGTATTTATTCTAAAGTAATATAAGTATAGTAAATTTATAAATATTTAACTTAATTTATTTATCACGGTGAACCATATTTTATGGTTTTCATATAATTAATGTAAATCTAGATAAGAAAAATAAAATGTTTCATCATAGTGGCAGGATTGCTACAAAATGCATGTCTAGCATTCACGTCACTTAATCCTTTAGAGGGGATGAAGGTGGATGTTAAATTTAAATCTCAAAATCATAATTAATGGATATATATCATATTTTTTTATCATTACCCCCATTATTACCTTCTGCATTGTGAATTTGTCTCAATTGTTTTCATGGACACCCTTCAATGATTGGGGTGACCATCTGTGAAGATAGTCAATGAAAAAAAATGTCACTTCAGGTAGGATATTGTATATGCAATGCTCTAATGATGTTGTTGTATTCATATAATTGGATTGAAATTATTAAATAAGGTTTTTACCATTATTATAATAAAAATTGATTATAATAATGATTCAAAATTCAAAATGTTATTATGTTTATAAAATATTTCAATGATGAAGATTACGATGAAAACCATACGGAAGAAATAATACTTTCATTGGAGACTTAATATTCCCTTTATGTTCTCTCAAAATTGAAGTGATTAATATTAATATGATTTATCAGGGCTTAATGTTCATGGAATATTTTTCTATGAACATAAAATTGTTAGAGTTCAAAGTATTAAATCAATGTTTGGATTCATATTTTTAGTGTAGATGTCATATCCTTTTATTATAGGGGAATAATGGCACTACTTCAAATAATATTACTTTTTTAAAAATTGACATGGAACTATTCCAGGGTCAATAACTCAAATGTGGATAATGTTTTGTTGTGGGATAATATAAGGTTTAAAATAATCTTATATATTCATTTTTAGACATGTTAATATTTATTTAATTCTTTGGTTTTATGCATTTAACCTTTTACCAAAAATAACTTCTACCTTGGTAATTAGTGTTTACTCATAATAATTAACATTAATGAAAGAAATTAATACTGAAACCTTTTTCAAACATTTATCATAGAAAGTTTATATTTTATTATAATTTTAACACATAAAATATACAGATGTGTAAAAATTTTACTTTAAAATATAATCTCTTAATCATGTAAAATGATTTTTAAGAAAAATAACATTTTATGATTAAAAATTATTTATACTATATAATTATCTAGAAAACTGATTTTAATGATTTAAATTGACTTATTATAAATCAAATAAATGGTAGGACTCTTTTAAGGAATGAAAAAACAAAATTTCAACATCTAAATATTTAATTATAGTAAATTTTGGGAAAGAAATTATTTTATTAATGTAGAATTTTAATTTTGTTTTAGAAAATATTAGACATAGAATTATAAGTTTGCATTTTATTTAAATTTTTCCATAAATCCACATTTTACTACTTAAAGTTTTTAGTAATTTTATAGGATCATCTCACATCATGATAAAATCATAGAAATTATATTTTTTACAATAAATTTGAATTTTTCAGAAAATCACCTTTTTCAAAAAAAAACATAAAAAATTGTTATAATTAAATTTTGTATTGGGAATTCAATGTGAATTAAAATTCATAAAATATAAATTTTTAAATTTTTAAATTTTACTTTTAAAAGGAAATTCATCAAAAATTTAAACGTCCTTCGATTAAAATAACCATTTTCAATATTAACTCATATTGACTATTCAAATATATAATATTTAATAGTCTATCATTTAATTAATTATTATAAATTGATTAATTTTTTTCCCTTATTTTTTTGTGGCAATTTTTTATGATGGGATTATTTTTTGACACAAGTTACAAAGAATAGTATATATTTTAAAGGATCAAAAAATATCTTGTCGTTAAATTCAGCCCCCATAAATATATTATGCCAATATAATTTTAATTTTCATTTACTAATGATTACAATTAAGGGTATCAATAAAATTTATATGACTTAATAGTTATTTATAAATGTGGTATCAACCCTACTAATTTTGGGAGAGATTATGAAACTCATCTATTCCTTCATGAGAGGTTTGTAAAAATATTTATTGTCATTAAAATAATTTTATCTAAAATTACATTATTATTCATTATTATAACTCCTATAATGGAATCAGTTTTCCAAGAGGTATCATAGTCATCCTTACAATTGTAAATGATTTAAATTTAATTTAAAATATAAATTTTTATTTTCTTATTCCACAATTTTTGTCGAATTTATATAAAGAGTGTTATCTAATATCAAAAAACACATTAAATTACAATAATAATAAAATTAATAATATTAAAATGAATAATATTAGCATTAAAATCATATTAGTATACAATATTAATATAATTTAATATCAAATAATTTGGGGGTTGATTTTATTCTGCTACAAAAAATACTAGGTCTAATAAGGTGGATAAGAATAAATTCCAATTCGATATCCAAAAATTTTGAGTTCATGGGGAGTGTACCCTTTAATATTTTATTTGAAGACCTAATTTTTTTATTAGGTCTAATATAATATTTACCTTATTTCCTTGGTTAAGGTTGTTGTTGATGTTTTTTATCCTTTCTAGCAGTTGGTTTAGCATTTTACCCATACTCTAGTCATTTGAGGAATTGGAAAGTATTTACCTCTATTCCATTTTTCACCTTCTTCATCCCATCCTGAAAATCATGACCTTTATGGGGAGTCCTTCCACACTTGAATCACTTTTTTTTGCGACCCAACCCAACGGGCCTCGAGCAGTGACTCCCTATGCCCGCCTCCAATAGGCCAGGGGCTGGCGACTAGCGATGAGTAAGATATCAGTCACATGGGAGACAATAGCATAAGGTACCTTTGCACACACACCCACGCACACCTCTATGTAACAGTGCAGCGATATATAAAAAACCGGAAAGAAACTCATGCATATATCAAACCCGCTACCTGAGTACAACAAAAGTACAAAAGTTAAAAATAGGGACCATTAAAAGAAAACTAAAAAAGCATCCAAGCTGCATAGAAGGAGGGAAACACTGCCAATTGAACCCACTGGTAAGCTACTCAGCACAACTCTAGTAAACACCCCGATCAGTCTTGCTCACAATGCTCCGCCTAGTCCGGGTCCACTTGGGGACTCCGTCTAAAGGCATGTGGTCTTCACAAGGCACAAACATGTGCAGGAAAATCCCATGAAAGGGTGAGTATAAAAATACTCAGTAGGTGCCCCAAAAACCCAAAACAAAAGAGAGAAACTGAAAGGCAATAGTCAGCTCATCCAAGTCAGAGGGAACCCATATGAGAGAGAAACTCCATCTCAAGACCATCCATGTCTAACACAACTAGTCAGCTGAATTCAGGTGCATTCCCATACATACACCTTGAACATCCGATTAGGTATAAGCCCGTACATATATCATGAACATTTGTTCAGGTATATTCCCATACATATACTAGGATCATCCGCATAGATATAGATCCACACATATTCCATGAACATCAATAAATACTCGATACACACACCAAGCCATAAGAGCTACCATCCTCATCACCAGAAATGGATCACAACTTGGAGAACACACTCCACGAGAATTCCCATCTAGATGAAACTCTTCTGAGAGATACACTACATTAGGTCACACAAAAACATCCCAGATGCTCACCCTAGAGATCACACTCGTCGGATTTCATCACTGAGAAAGTCACACTGAAACAGAAAAAACACCACACTCTTTGAATAGGGGATCACTCATACTGTATGCTAGGGAATTCTTGAACCCACACCAGTATTCAAAGATCTACCAGATAGGAGATCACTCTTAGGATCTGTTGGGGGATTCCAAACACCGATCTGGTATTCGAAGATCTCACAGATAGGGGATCACTCTCAGGATACTCTAGGGGATACCACAACCCGATCTCATGCTCCACAGAATAACATCACTCAGATAGAGGATCGTCGCCCATCATGGTGGTCACAATGATACTGAAACCTCATTTGGTATATCTCACATATTAGGGGATCAAACCGACGATGCACCAACCCTACCGAAACCATGCGCTAAGTAGGGGATCATATAACCAACAATGCAACAACTGTACTATAAACCACATGCTGAGTAGGGTATCGTATACCCAATGATGCCACAACCCTACTGAGCATGGCCCATTGAATAGGGGATAATATTCTTGATGATGCCATAAACCCTACAAGGGTTAACCTACTAGATAGGGGATAGTCGCCTGTGGATAAGTGGTCACAGCGATACTATGAACCTGATCTAGGGTAGCGAAGCCAGAGGATCCCACCCCGAGCCCACCAGATGGATGCAAAAACTCTAAATGATTAGAGATCCTATCGAGGGGATCAAAAACCCATTCCATGGTCGTGATGCCACACGAACCCTCATATGAGTGTACCATGGGAGTACCCCCTACAACTACTGGTCCAAATAGCGCAAACCCAAGTGCCCCACAACATCGCCACACTACGCACTTCCTAGGCTGATACCGAGGCCACCATCATGGTGTACATGGAATAACACACAGGATAGGCTATTTACTCGCCCTAAATAGAGAACCAGTGAAAAAGGTACTATTTATCGAAGCCTTCTCGTGTGGGGCCCACACTACGAACCTGAAACTCATCAAGTGGATCACACCGTTACGATAACCTCGGAAAAACCCACGATATTGACTACTCGATCATCCAAAACAGATAGCCAGTGAAAAAGGCACTATTCACCATAGCTAGCCTAGGTGGGGCCCACACCATGATCCCAAAACTCATCAAGAAGATCACACCATTTCGATCCTATAAGAAAAACTCATGGGATCGTCTACTCGATCGTCCAAAATAGACACCGGACGGAAAAGTCACGTTTCTTCCACAAACACCAGAACCCAACCTCATGGGGACCACACACTATTCTTAGTACCAAAATGCAGAAACTATCTTGAAAAGTTAGTCGTACCATCAGGGTATCAATGCCACTGACAACACATCATTTGGACACTCTGTGCTGGAGTTATGGCGGATCGAAGTTGAAAATAATAATGTATTATTATTATTTTCAATGTTTAATGGCCCTAGGTGAAATACCTGACTCACAAAATTCCCTAAATAATCTCAAGAGTTCCGTCTCGATCCATGATTTTCATCTCCACAAATGGATCTCATATCATACTACTGGATTGCGAGTTACAAGTGTTTAAAGAACCCCCGAAAAACCCTGGCCGGACCACCGCTTGCCTCACCGGAAACCATCGTGTCACCACCAGAAACCACTGCGTCGCCACTAGATTCCACCGCAACACCGCCGGAAATCACTGTACTGCTGCTTCTTTGCTAGAATGTTCCATGCACACCACCCTCACTGCCGGAAAATGAGGTTTTCCGCCATAATACTTCTGGGAGCCCCCAGGAGCACCCTGGGGCTCCAAATTCATATTTGAAACATTTTTGGGAAAGCATGGGACCCGAACTACACAAACCATATGAAAAGTTTTAGAAAAGAAATATAAAAATGGGATTTGGGTTTTTGAAACTCATACCACATATCTTTTGGTCAATTTTTGAAGCATCGCATGCTCCATTGCGGGTGTTGCATGACCCAAGAGCGTCTACCATCGAGATTCGAGACCGAAGGCACTTTGTTTCGACGATTTGGCCTCCGATTCATTGGAGGAAGTGGAAGGTGGAGGGGAGGAGGGAGCAGCAGAATGTACAAAGGTTTGAGGGGATGAGAAGATTGGATATTTGTTTTTTTAAACAAATATCAGCTCAATATCCCGGTCGGACATTCCCTCGACCCAACACCCGACACCGACAAAGACTATGTCATGGCCAGGGTAAACACAGCGTTAAGAATGAAACAACGGGCTCAGATATCCGATCCAAACCTTCATTAATAAGTTATTCGAGTCGACACTTATAAATAAAGTTTTCCATTTATTTACAAAAATACCCCTATTGGAGTTTTTCTCAGCGGGCTCGTGCTAACAATGTTTAGCCCTCGCCTATGGTAAAAGACATGCTCTGGATGCAACTGTGCCCTCAAATTCCTATTCTGAGATACATTTTAGGTGAAAAATCGTTCTCGCCTCGCTTATTGTATAAAAATACTTAGTATTTTTAAAACATTAATTTTGGGAACATCGGGCCTCGGAATCGCACAATGTCTTCGCGGCTAGCTATGGAATTATTCATAGGAATAGTCCTAAGTCTGACAAGTCCAAAAACCGAGTCGCTACATCCTCCTGACCTTAGAACTTTCATCCTCGAAAATATATATGCACAGGGAAAAAATTGGACTCTCAACGGGGTCTCCCATGCCAGCGAGTTCGCCAACAAACAACCCTGCCCGATCACAGAAGATAGAAGGACACATCCACAACACCTCCACACTATCCACTTTGGGTGACACTGACTCGCCCTCATGGTTTTGATTGCATCACAAAAATGAGTCCCAGTGGGGGAAGGATCCATCTTCCTCAAGCATTTGATGCACGCTGAACAACACCCACATAGGGTCTTACCAACGCCCTGAAGAGAACTCATGAAATAAATGGGAAGGGAAGAGTACCACTAAACAGTGTCAATCAAAACTACTATAGAATGTAAAAAAGGACAAAAGGCATACCTCTATCCATATGTGGAGCCTCTGGGTTAACAAACTCTAGGGAATGCATTTATCCTCATGCTTGTCGTCCAGCTCCCTGAGATTTGTATAGACCACCTAGGGGTGGTGGTGGTGGCACCTGATACCGCCTACCACCTTCTGCTACTACACCCTCTCTATCGTCTCATCCACCGCCTTGCAGACCATCATACTCAAGATGCAACATCTGCTATAGTAGTCTATCAACCGACTCCCTATCAGCTATATAGTGGGTCATAAACTCTCTAGAAAGGTTTACTCGGCCATCGTAATCATAGCACCACCTCTCCTGTGGCCGAACAAAACCATCCTCAGAGCCCTGAGAGCCCTATACCTTAGAACCTACATCTTGAGGTCTAATCCTGAAACATTGCATATGTTTGGACCCATGAGTCTATCATCGACTACCAGCTACATAACCAGGAGACGAGGTCTCAAATCTCGTGTGCCCAGCACTAATAGATGGGGTCTACTTGGCCAGAATGCTCTCTACTACCAAAGCCCACTCCAACCCTCCAACATAGGTGGACAGGTAGAAAGAAACCACACCTGCTTGTATGTCTCTACATATACCCTTCTCGAAAGTCTAATACCTAAATAACTTGTGTCAAACCATATCCAGTGATTAGTGCGATAGGTATCTAAACCTCACTGAGTAATCTGACACAGTCATGCCCTCTTGTCGAAGCTGCAGAATCTCCTGGATCTGCACTGACCTCAGCGTCACTGGATAGAACTCTTCCCGGAAGAGTCGTTCAAACTCTTCCCATGTGAGTGTCTCCTCATCATGGGACTATGTTACTGGGCTCCACCATCGCCCTATAGAACCGTGTTGAAGTCTCACCGCTAGGACCACCATTTGATAGGGAGGTGTCCTCAGTAGGTGGAAAACTCAGGTGACTGCCTGAAGCCTCTCATCAACTGCATGGGGTCTGGATCACCCCCGAACCTCAGAGGTCGCTGCCCCTGGAACACATGTAGAACACTCATCCTACACATAACCTCATCCTTCCATGCCGTCACAACCATCTTCTCGACAGGTGGTGGCCCCTCGGGCAGACCACCTGGACGTTCAGCCTCAGAACCTGCACCCTAGTCTACAGCCTCACCATGGGGCAGATCGTTACCATAATCCCGTTGCGGGACTCTCGCGGGCTGTTTTCGTGGAGGCATCCTGAAATACTATTAAGACACATTATAATAAAAGAGTATATTTGGAATGTTGACTCAAGAAGAACAAGGGAAAACCAAAAACCCAGTCCGATAAGATTTATGTACCGTTATGCCGCTGCGACTAGTGTCCAAATGTCCCGAGTTGAAAGACAGGTTATCATTGTCCTAGTGAATTGATACGTCAGCAGCCGCACAAATACTAGAGTCTTTGTCCTGAAATCTGAACTCAAAACATCTTGACACTACCGCTATGCAACCCAAACCACACTCATATCTAGAAAAACTACACTCTTATATCCCAAAGGTAGAACCTCTTCTGATAACACTTTGTCGTGACCCGACCCAACGGGGCTCGAGTCGTGACTCCCCAAGCTCACCTCAAATAGGCCAGGGGCTGGAGACTCGTGCCGAGTAGGCTATCACACACATGGGGGCATTAGGCTAAGGTACCTATATGCATGAACCCACATAAACCTCCATGAAATAGTGAAAAGATAATTAAAAAAACCGGAATTAAATGCATTCATATATCTTACCCACAACCAGAGTACAAAAAAAGTACAAAAGGGAATAACAGGTCCCACCAAAATAAAACTACCAAAGCATACAACCTTCTCAAAATGAGGGAACTGCTTCTAAATGTACCTGCTGGTAAGCACCTCGGTACAGCTTTAGTAAACACCCCGGTCAGTCTCGCTCACAATGCTCCTCCTGCACCGGGTCCCCATAGGACTCCGTCGAAAGGCATGTGGTCTGCACATGACACAACCATGTGTGGGAAAACCTTGTGCACGGGTGAGTATAAAAATACTTAGTAGGCAGCCCAAAAAATCAAAAAAAAAAGAACAACTAAAAGGCAACAATCAGCTCATTCCAGCCAGAGGGAACCCAGACGAGAGAGAAACTCCATCTCAAGACCATATTTGGCAAACAAAACTAGTCAGCTCAATTCAGATGCATTCCCATACAGACACCTTGAACATCCGCTCAGGTATATGTCCATACATATATCATGAACATTTTATTAGGTATACTCCCATACATATACTAGGAGCATCCACACAGATATACATCCACACATATGCCATGAACATCAATATATACTCTATACACACACCAAGCCACAAGAGGTACCTAACTCATCACCAGATATGGTTCACAACCAGGAGAATGCACTCCAAACGCACTGTCATCTAGATGAAACTCATATGAGAGATACACTCAATCGGGTCCAACACAAACATCAGAGATTCTCACCTGAGAGACCACGCTCGTCAGATATTATCACTGATAAAGTCACACAAAAATATAAAAAACAGCAAACTCCTCAGATAGGGGATCACTCCTAGGGTCCGATCAGGCATCCCAGAACCCACACCATTATTCGATGTTCTCCCAAATAGGGGATCACTCCCAGGATCCACTGGGTGATACCACAACCAGATCTGGTATTTGAATATCTCACAAATAGGGGATCACATCCAGGATACGCTGGGGGATACCTATAGAGACTCTAAACCTAACATACATGGACATTACATTACATTTGTGGAATACATAATACATAACAATAATCAACACTCAAGGACCGTAATATTTAGTGTCTTTTGAAACTCAGAACATAATATTCTAATCGTGGTGAAAGATCTTCAACATCTCCAATAAAGATCTTCCCCTTCTTGTTTTCTTACCTAAAACCATTCTCTAAATCCTGGGTAAAAGAAACCATAAAAAGGGTGAGCTCAAATGCTCATTATGGGTAAACATAGAGAACATAAAACAATCCATAATAATTTGAATGAAAAAACTTGAACATAAAATCTAAACATCAAAATTTTGAGCAAAGACATAAATCATAGAAGTACGTAAGGAATATATCATAAAGGAACATCAATCATGATAAAATAGCATGGTAATTAAACATTTAGTTGTGGAAAACCATTAAGCACATGTTATGATTTCCATAGTATCCAAGGCATTGCTGCCAAAACCATCTTAGTGGACAAATTCCCTTTCTGAATCGAGTTCACTCCTCATTCCAGTTCTGTATTACTGAACCAGATTAACATACCGTTCCGGCCATGTCTATCTCATGAGATATAAATCTTTACCCAATGCATTGAAAAGAGATATAGGTCCCACCCATCTCATAGTGAAATCATTCTTACGTGTTCCACAACATAAACATATATAATTTATCATAACCCAAAGAATAAAATGGGTTTCATAGACATCATCCCATCAAAACATAATCCATATAAAACAAGTGAATATCATTTCATCATAATAGAAGTGAAATCATGTAAATCATAGAGACATTATGCATGAAACATACACATATTAAATAATTTCATCTTAGATGGGAATTTGTTTTGATAAAACACTTGAAATGAATTCTTGAAGAAAATATCCTTTCTTTTAAAAATTATTTTCTTTTCACAAAATACCATGTAATTTTAAAACAAAAGGACTTTTGTTGAAAATAATCATGAAATCTTGTAAATAAAGCTTTATGAAAATTAGGCGTTATGAAACAGTAAAAATCAGTTCGGGCCATATAAGTTAAAAAAACATTATTCTCGTAATTTTTTGGAAAATCCAAAAAGTACCTTGTATGGTAAACAAAAGAAAATTTCATAAATACCAAATAGTAAAAGTTAAAAAAGGGTAAGAAGCACTTTAAACATACAAGAAACCATTTTTAGAAAATAGGGACATGGATGATAAATATAACCCCAGTAAATACATACAAATAAACAATCTCAGATAAGAATGAGATTGGAAAAGTTATCCCTTACCTTAGGTATGATATGCTTGGTACGTATCTGAAACTTATGTATAATGATTTAAATAATGTCATTGACTTAATACAGAATCATATTCATTGTTATTATATCATATATGGTTCACTTATGACTTTATATTACCCGTTCTTTTGAAAATTCCATGTTAAAGCAGTGTTTTGAGTAAAATCGTTTCATTTATCGTACATGTTTCGACATGTTTTTCTTGATATTATTACTTATATCCTGATTTACATAATTCAAAAATGTAAAACATGATTTATGTATAATATATATTCAGTATATAAATATATATGATAGATCGATAAATTAAATACACCATTCATGGAGACGGTAGGCCGTGCGTACGCATGAATATTGTTTTCCTTTCCTTATTGAATTAAATGGAATTAAGTAAATGAAACATATATGTACATAAATATAGGATCATTATTAAGTAATATTATTCATGATTATTTATTATATATACTTTATAATCATACTTTAATGGTTAATCATGGAAAATGAATCTCATCGCGTTCGTGGAGACAGTAGTCCGTACGTACGCACGAGCGATGATATCATTCTCATGATCGTGGAATTGTATTGAAGTGTATGTATAATATTTCATAATAAATATAACTTTACAATATTCATATATAGTTATTTATTTACACCATTATTCCCATCCATGTAAGGTGGTGGTGGAAAAATTGATTACACCCCGACATGGAGACAGTATTCTGTACGTACGCACGCGCAGCGATTTCATTTTCCGTAGGATGGATAGAAGGTAAAATAGGGTTGTTTCATATTTATAATAACATATCTGTATATATGTAATACTTATGTTATTACTTTATAATGAAACAACTAAATAAGAGGAAGTACAAGAAGAAATAAACTTGAAAGAATAGGTAGAATAGATTACCTCTTCTTCGACACACCTCCTTTAAACTTCTTCTTAGGGAACTACAGTCGGTCTTTTGAGAAGACCAGAACCTCTATGATATAACTATAGAGGTTGAGAAGATTAATTGGCCAGGGTTGGCCGAGCTTCAAGGCTCCAAAGGGTGTTAAGAGAAGAGGTAAGTGGAGCCCTTTTTATAAGGGAAGAGAGGGGCACCTTTGGAAAAACATAAAATATTATTTTATAATAAAGTAATATTTGGTTTATAATATCTCAAAATTGATTTATTTCTAAGATAAGGTGGGTATGGATCGGAATCCTCTCAACCAATAGGTTTTAGACATGTTTAGTGTACTATTTTAACCTTATAATTTAGATTTCACTATAAGTTAAATAATTTAACTTTTACCGTGTCTTCTTGTTTACAAACAATACATGGTTAATAAACATACTATAACACGCCAAATGAACCCCAAGTGGTTAATTATTAATATATATAACCTTTTCTAAGTTATTTGGCTGAACCTTACATTTTCAGGGATATAATAACAATTAATAATATAATATTTGTTTTAAAAACTATTTTATGTCAGCTTTGACACTATATGGTAATTGATTTTTCTGAAACTCATAACAGATTTATTAATTCGAAAAAGTTAATTAAATCAATAATAACATGTCATATTAACCTATAAAATTAGTGGAATTCATAAATAGTCTCAAATTAAATTTATTTGGGTATTTATAATATCAATTATTTTAATATTTCATTATTTATGTAATTACTGCATCACTATTGTGTCATAAATAAATTAAATTATTTAATGTCTAAAAATTATAAATAAAATACCATTAGGTTGAAAATCTTTTTAAATTAATATTGAATTTTTATAGTCTAATTTAGCTTATATATGACACTATATTAAATATGTTTTAGTTATTGAACATTGATTTTAACTATTTTAAGTTTTATTTAAATAAAATAATAATAAATGTCCTAATCTAATCTAAGTGGACCTAAAGGGAAATATTTTATTCATTAAGGTTGTCTTTGGTCTAATTAAACTTATCCGAGATGATTATTACATGTTTTAGGGTAATAATAATATCATTTTAACCCTTAATTACCCTATTATCTTTTAACAGTGGTAAATAAAAGTAAAAAATTATTATTCACAAAAAATTATTTTTATCTTATTGAACCACATTTTACTCCTCGATATTAATCACGTCTCTCATATTTTAGAAATTCAACTCACAGAAGGGGTAAAATTATGTTTTATATACAATTGCAAATGCTCCTAGGAGGTGGGTAAAAGACGGTGAAAAGTTCAATAAAATTTTTATATATCGATATTTATTATAAAATGACTATAATGAATTACATTTATCTTATATAGGTATTATGTATCAATTTTTACCTAATATAAATTTAAATAAAATAAATAATTATTTAAATAAAAATTCATTTTTTAAATAGTAACCTTGTGTTTTCACTATTCATCAAAAATTGAAAGTTTTCAGAAAAATACCAAAAATTCACCCTAGGATAATTTCGATCTTCTGAATCCAAGAATGAAGTCCATTTTGAATGATAAAATTTATAAAATTTCAAAAATTGGGTATTAATATTCATAATAGCTAGTTTATATAATATTTTAATAATATATTGTTGTTTAGTGAAACTCAGTATTGCGTACAACACACGCTATCGTGGAAGGTTGCGATTGCGTGTAAAGCAAGCCAAGTTAGGGTTGTGTGTAGTGTAAGATTCCTTTGTTGTTGTGTATAATAGAATCCAACTGTATTTGATTTATGCATTGAATATATATATATAAACACTCAATGTTGCGTAGAAACACTTCTATCAAATGATCTTGAAATTTTGTGTAACACGAGCCAAGAATAGTGTTGCATATAAGGTGTTGCATATAGAACAAGCTAATTTTGGTGTCTCATACAACACAATACATCAATGAAATTAAAAATAATAATTTTCATAAAATCTCGGGTTGTTAAAATACCACACCCTAATCTGGTGATCCAAAGAATCACATCACTCAGATAGAGGATCGCCACCCGTCATGGCCGTTGCGATGATACCGAAACCCCATATGGTATAACTTTCATAGTAGGGGATTGAACTGACGATGCACCAACCCTACCGAAACCACGCACTGAGTAGGGGATCGTATAACCAACAATTCCAGAACCCTACTATAAACCACATGCTGAGTAGGGGATCATATACCCGATGATGCCCCAACTCAACTGAGCATGACCCAATGCGTAGGGGATCATATTTCTGATGATTACAAAAACCGTACAAGGTTTAACCTGCTAGATAATGGATCGTTGCCTGTGGATAAGTGGTCACAACGATACCATGAACCCAATCTAGGGTACCAAAGCAAGAGGATCCCGCCCTGGGACCACCAAAGGGATGCCACAACTCTAACAGATTAGAGATCCTATCGAGGGGATCACAAACCCATACCATGGTTGTGATGACACACGAACCTTTATAAGAGCGATCCAAGGGAACCCTCAACCACTACTGGGACAAACATCGCAAACCGGAGTGACCCAAAACATCGCTACACTACGCACCTCCTAGGCCAATACCGAGGCCACCATCGTGGCCTATGCGAAAAAACATGCATGATAGGCTATTTACTCACCCAAAAAGGAAAACTGGTGAACAAGGTACTATTCACTATAGCCTGCCTTTGTGGAGCCCACACCACTATCCCAAAACTCATCATGAAAATCACATCATTGAGATACCCTCAGAAAAACCCACGAGATCGACTACTTGATCGTCCAAAAAAGACACTCGGTGAAAAGTTACTATTCACCATAGCCATCCCAGGTGGGGACCACACCAAAATCCTGAAACTTGTCAAGAGAATCCCACAATTTTGATCCCCTCAAAAAAACACATGGGGTCAACTACTCGATCGTCCAAAACAAACACATGACGGGAAAAGTCACGTTTCTCTACGAACGGTGGAACTCAGCCTCGTGGGGCCCACACCCTGTTCCTAGTACCAACTCCTGAAAACTATCTTTCGATGTCCATTATACCATCAGGGTATCAATTCCACTGACATCACGTCATTTGGACACTCTGTGCATGAGTTATGGCGGATCGAAGTGGAAAATAATGAAGTATTATTATTATTTTCAATGTTTTATGGCCCCGGGCCAAAAACCTGACTCACAAAATTCTATAAAAAATCTCAATAGGTCCGTCTCGACACAAGATTCACATCACCACAAACGACACTCAAATCTATAACAACATAAACCTTCTTTTCAAGTATTTTTTTCCTTTTCGGGAATTTTTGAGAAAAGATGAGTTTATGGAAATTTTTAAAGTACATGCCTTGTACTTCGTAGCCGCAAGAGTCCTTGTGTTGTCCATGTTCTAGCCACCCACAGGGTCATGTGGGGTGATGTGGAGGCCACCTAAAGTAGAGTAAGTAAATAATATGTACACGTTATGTAATCTAAAAGTGCACGCCATGAATTTTGTTTTTTTTTCATTAAACGAACCTGGGTCACGTCTGGTGGATAGAACTATCTTTTTTTAGGTCCCATTCATCTGAGAGAACCTGTACGACCACGTATCATTGAATAAACCCTGTGCCTCTGTCTGTCCTTCGAATCGAACTCCGTTGGTTTCGATGGAATCACATCGGTGAGTTCTCTCTGCTCTTAGAGTATCGTTTTCCAATTTCTCCTCTTTCGTGAGTTATCGTGGGTTGAGCATTTTGTGTATTTTTTTAGATCTATGGAATTATAAGATGATTCAAGACTTGAGGATCACATATACTGATCTCTTAACCCTGAGGTAGGTGGTTTTTTCCTTTCTATTCGAGGTCTTTCAGTATTATGTGAAAATTCAACCAATACCCTTGATCAGGTTATTGTGTTTTTACCATTTTACCCGTTTTGTTTTCTTGATAGTATTTTATGCCTATGTAGAGGTAATTTGGATATTAATTGGGTTGATTTATATGCTTTTTATGTGGTTTTCCCATGAATTTTTCTGTTTACGACCATTTTCTCCAATTTAGCCTTTGGCTATGTTTCCGGTTTTCCATGCCAGTTGTTGTACGGTGGAGAGTTGTATTCTGACATGCTTGTAATGATGTAGACTGTTTAGCCAAGTAGTTCTATAGGTTTACATTCGCTCAATTAAACTGCTTTTCTCATTGACCTACACAGGGCTGTGAGAACCTGGTGTAGTAGGCTATAAGGGGGGATTGGCCGAGTGAGCATCCTCAGAGAGCCAATAACCACCAGGGGATATAAGGGTAATTGACTGAGTGAGCTTCCTCAGAGAGTCCTTAATTAATTTACAATATAAGGGGATTGAATACGTTGGCATCCTCATAGAGCCTTTGTTTGAATTGAATGACCTTGGTTATAAGGGGAATTTACCGAGTGATCTTCCTAGAGAGTCCTAGACCTATGGGATATAAGGGGAATTGACATGTGAGCTTCTATAGAGAGTCCTTGACTAACTTAGACTATGCAGAGAATGGAATGTGTGAGCTTCCTTAGAGAGTCTTTATTTACCTATACTATATGGGGTATGGACTATGTGTGCTTCCTAGGAGAGTCTTGATTTACCTTTGACTATGAGGTGATAGACTGTGAGCACTTCCTCCGAGAGTCTTATTAAATTCATATGATAGAACCAGAGGGGTTGGGTTGTGTGTACTACCCAGAGGGTTGTATGTACTTATCAGATAGGACTAGAGAGAATTGTTGCGGGTACTTCTTAGAGAGTTACCTTTTTGAGATTTAGATGTTCTTTCACTGCTTCTTGATATTGAATTTTGGATTGTTTACTACTGAGCACTTTCATGTTTACTGCTCTCTACTTTTACCTACCATATATTCACAGACTATTAGGCACAGGTCTTCGGGTATTTTCCTACATGGAATTAGTCTCACACCCTATTTGGGTCCTTCATTTGGGCCCAAACAGATTATATTCTTATAGGTACAAATAAGGGAAATTGTCCTTCTACTTCAGGTACTTGTTTGTGGTGGAGCTGGAGAGCAACGGACCAAGCTATGGCTTGCGATGCTGAGGAGATATTATTTTTTTGTACTTGGTTTATCACTTTTCTTATTTCCTACAGTGTGAATTGAATGGATTCTTTCCTAGAAATGTATTATGAATCATTATATATATATATACGTACTCCAGTTGTTTATTCTTTCAGTCTTCTGATGATTAATGTTGTTGGATATTTACTGCTTTAGCTATTATAAGTGTTATTTACCTCCATTGTGTACTTTTCCAATGTGGTCATAGTTTCCCCACAATCACACCCAATGCCCTCACTGCTATTCGGCAACCTCTAGCATTCGGGGAAATGCGCATGAGGTCATGTGACCAACCGGGTATGGGGCGCCTCTGGATGGCTCCCAGAACCTGGACGTTACAAAGTGGTATCAGAGCTAGTGTCTATTTGATGTGTCAGGGAGGATGTTGGTCCCTTATAGGGGGGATATAGAAATCCCCCATCGAAGGAGGAGGATCATGAAGCACACATTTATATGGTGGTTTGGATACCTCTCCCATCATGAGTCCTTTTCCTGGGGGTGCCTGAGGGCCAGAACCCAGGGAAAAACAAAATCGTGCGGGCTAGGCCCGAAGCGGACAATATCTTGATTGTGGGTTGGACTGGGCCATTACAAATGGTATTAGAGCCGGTGTCAATTTCATGTTCCAGTGAGGATGCTAGGTCATACTAGGGGTGGGTTATGGAAATCCCACATTGAAGGAGGAGGAGTACGAAGAACCCCTTTATAAGGTGGTGTGCATACCTCTCCCGTCATGAAACCTTTTCTTGGGGGTTTCCTAAGGGTCAAGATAAGAGAAAAACAAAACCATGCTGGTTAAGACCAAAGAGGACAATATCATGATCATGGTCTGGAATGGGTCTTTACAACATCAGACTCCCAGTTCGCGAGTTACGGGGGTTTAAAAAACCCCCAGAAAAACCTGGCTAGACCACTGCCTGCCTCACAGGAAACCACAACACCACCACCGGAAACCACTGCGCTGCCACCAGATTCCGCCACACCAATACCGGAAATTACCACTCCACCGCTACTTCATCGGAATCTTCCATGGCTATCGCCCTCGCTGCTGGAAAACCGAGTTTTCCACCGAAAAACATCCGGGAGCCACCGGGAGCATCCCGATGCTCCAAATTCAGATATGAAATAAGTTTCAGAAAGATCAGGTCCCGATCTACACAACCCATATGATAATTTGAAAAAAAAAAACAACAAAAAAATGGGATCTGGGATTTTAATAATCAAACTGGATTTCTTTTGGAGGATTTTCGAAGCTTCGCATGCTCCGCTGCTGTTGCTACACGACCAGGTAGCATCCGCTGTCAAGACCTAAGGTCGAAGATGCTTCGTTTTGACGATTTGGCCTCCGATTCGTCGGTGGAAGAGGAAGGTATAGGGTTAGAGGGATTTGCTTCATGTAAAAAGGGGGGTAGGGGAAGAGAATATTAGATATTTTTTAAACAAATACCAGCTCAACTTCCCGGCCCAACATGCCCCCGACCCAACATTCGGTGCCGACAAAGATTATGTCATGCCCAGGGTAAACACAACATTCTGAAAGAAACTATGGGCTCAAATTTTCAATCCAAGACTTCGTTCAGAATTTATTCGAGCTGAAACTCATAAATAAACATTTCCATTTATTTATGAAAATGCCCCTGGTGGATTTTTCCACAGTAGGCCCGTGCCAGCAAAGTTTACACCCTACCTAGGGTAAAAGGCACACTCTGGACACAACCATGCCCTCAGATTCATGTTCTGAGCTATATTTTACGAGAAAACACATTCTCACCTCATGTATTGTATAAAAATACTTAATATTGTTATAAAATTAATTTTGGGCACACCGGGCCTCAGAATTGCATGCTATATTCGCGCCTAACTCTAGTATTATTCATAGGAATATTTCAAAGGTGACATGGCCAAAACCTAAGTCGCTACAATATTCCTCTATCACATTCCCTTGAGACATTATACCAAAAACATTTACATGTAGGATGTTGAATACTTTTTCCATTACTTTCTTTTACATTGGATCTTGTATAAAAATCAATTATTATATTATTGGATGAGTTGTATTATTTGAAAATAATTATGTTTTTACTCATAACTCATGATATTTGGGTGCGAATAACAATAATTTTGTCACCACTATCTTCTTTACTACTTGATTTCTCATTACTATATTGTTCATCACATCAACTATTATCAGGGTTTACCCTTTCTCTAATCTTTTGAAAAAAGAAAATATTTAATTTATAGTGATAAATATTTACATCATAACTGAATTATTAAAAACCCAACATAAAAATATATTTTGCTTTCAATCCATCACATTTTCTTATAGTTCAACATAAATAACTCTGAACTTAAACTATTTTTCATTAGGTTGGGTTCTCCCATACATCATATCTATAAAAACTCATAAAATAAATTACATTCAATGCATTGTAAATAGAATGTCATTAAAAAATGTATATCCTATGGTATTTTCTAACTAATAGTGTAATTAGACCAATTTTTCGTGCACAATGTGATAGTTGAGTAAATACCCAGCACAAACTACTTGGGGTTATTTCCCCTAACTATATCTATGAATGATACTACATAAAATTTTATTGTCCACAAAAATATGTATTTCATGGGATAACAATCTACTCAGGAGTTCAACAATATTTCAGGATATCATCTTATATCGAGACACATCCCTTAGACATTTTATTTGGGTTTTCATTAAATTTGTCTAATCTAGTCTATAAAAGTAGCTAATATAATCTCCAAAAAATTTATTATACCTTTACTTTTAAGACAACTATAGTGAAAAAAGATAAACATACATAGATGATATAATGTTTCCATGATTTAGTACATCTCACAAATAGTGTCACAATGAAGTGATTGATGGGTTTAGTGTCTCAAAGATCAGCTATATAAATAGTTAATTTTACTACAGTCAATGAATTTTCACCGCAATTGTGCTCATCTAGGCTCTTTTTCAGATATCCCACATAAAATAATAATCTTTATGACCTAGGGATTATAATGTTAATAAATTTTTACACTAAAATGCTTTGTATGGGAAAAATATTTCATAGATAATAGATTGTAATCACGGAAGAGAACATGAGGAAGACATAAATGTCATTATAAAAGAACAAAAAGCCATATATTATTATCATAAAACATTTTATAGTAACATAAGGTCATCAAAACTTCATTAATTAACCAAAAATGGTATAAAATTTCTTAAACACATCTCAAAAATCATATACCTAGTTGGAATCTCATAAAATTTTGCAACATTTCCAAAATAATGCATAATAATTAATAAGTGGAATTTCATTGAAATGAAAACCATATTGAGAAAATAACATAATTTTATTAACTAAATGGAAATTTGGAATGAACATAGTCATGGTAAAATTAAAAAATTACAGGTACCTTCTTAGGGATAGGGAAATCTAAACATATACCCATGGAATTTGGAAAAACACCTCAGGTACCCCTTTATATTGTATAAAAATTAACTCTTATACACTTTATCATGGGATAAATCCCCCCATTTTCCTTTTTTATATTTATAAATAATCCTATATACTTATTTAAGAACATTAGACATAAAATTAAACCAATTAATTAGAGTGATATATAGGAGCCCACCCATCACAATCCATATATATTAATTTCATAAAAAATTAATCTGAAAAATATCATAATAAATCCATTGAAAAATAATGTGTATCATTGAATGAAAAATGGAAATCATTCAATTTTTATATAGAACCCACAAAAATTGGGTTTTATGAAACATCTGAATAATAAAAAATAACATGATGAATTAAATCATTTGAAATTGAAAACTTGATCACCAAAGATAATCAAATCACATTAACAAATGAAATCATAAGATATCACGAATATAATATTCTCAATGAAATTATATCATTTTAATGGTGAAAAAAACATCACTTCGTAATCAATAAGTCTTAGGGTGTGAATGGATGTTAGAATACAAATGTTTTCAAAAATAAATTTAAACATTTAAGTAAAAATTATATTCATAATATATCTTCATGAAGGGAAATTTAATAATGATGAAACTATTAATATAAATATTTCAAAATAAAATAAAATTTTAAAAAAATTATTGATAATGAAGTGATAATGGTTGAAAATTTTTATTTTTCAAGAATCAATAATAATGTTGACTTGAAATGTATAGAAATTTTCAACAAGTTGAACTAAAAACATTTAAAAAATCTAAGATTAAAAATAATATTTAATAATGGAAACATGAAAAAAAAATATTTTCAATGAATGATTAAAATATAACATTGAATTTATTATTTAGTATAATATTAAATAATGTAAAATATATATAGACATTAAATGTGTCTAATAAAAATTTAGAATGGATTATAAAAAAATAATTTAAAAATGACTTAATTTTTCCTTGAACATTTTTATATAACCTTCTTGTAAACTCACATTGTAAAAATGATGATGAAGCCTTCTTATATTGACTAAAGAGAAAAAAGGATCATTGGGGATAAAAAAAATTGAGTTTTCACTATATAAAGTATAAAATTGATGGAAAGTAAAAAAAATTAAAATGAGTGAAAAACACAATAAAATTAATATGAATTATTCATAATAAAAATTCATTTTCAAGAATACATATAATTATAAATGGATATTATCTTTGTGTGAAACATTATTTCCATAAAAAAGTGGGTGGAAAAAAATATCATCATCTTACATTATAGTGGATCAATCTTGAATGATAAAATTAAATAAATAGTTATTTTTCCATAGTGGAACTTTAGTAGAACACCCCATAATACTAAATCAAAAACATCAAGGTTCAAACCCATTAATGGTTAATTTTTTATGTTATTATAGAATATTTTATATTAAGTATTATAGTAGGCGTTGTAGCTGTTACTATAGCTTCTTAATAATTCACCCGAATTGGTCCTAAGGGTCATAGTTTGAGTTTTTTTGACTACATTTCCTTCATGCCACCATATTCCATTTCTACATAGGTACCCATATCCACCTATAGCCTTCAAAAAATGGGATTTTGGTAACATGGACTTTGGGTAATGAAGTAGTAAGTTAGAACCACCCAGGTAAAAGACTGTGAAGAGGAATTTGAGAATGTAGAATCCACCAATGTAGATATAACCTGATTGGTAAATGAGATTAGGAGTGTAATCCACCATCATTACCAAAAACAATAAATTTATATAATGGAACATTATAGATAATTTTCCATGGGAGTTGATGAGAAAGGCTCCCTCAATAGAAGCAGATTTTTTGGAGGGGAGTTGAAGTATTGTCAGATATTTGGGTATTCATTTCAAATACTAATACTTGTTCCTATAATACTATTGGTAATTTACGTGTTCCCTAATATTAAAAATAAAATGTTGATTGACCAAAAATGAATAAAAATAAAGGGGAAAAAAGAAGTGTGGTGATTACCCAAGGAAGAGATATCAGCCAAAAAAACCTCTTTAAACATGAGGAGTATTTAAATTAAAACATAATGAAAGTGGTAGATAAAAATTTAACCAATTTTATAAATAATAATATTTAATTCATGATATAATATCTCAAATATTAATTATACGTAACAGAGAGATGTAATTATGTGCATAAATGAAAATGAGTCTCAAATAAGATAATTTTGATATGACACCCTTATGGCCTCAATAAAAACTCAATCAAAACCCCCATAAAATGGGGATGAATGGTATTAAACATAAAGTTCTGCGAATAAATTATAATTATAAGAATTTTATATCTATTAATTAGTATTAATACCACTTAAATATATCTTAATGAATGGAAATTGAGATAAAATCCCTTACCTTGTTACTTGACTCATTCTAAACACAATATTAACATCCTAATTAACCAAATTAATATTACTGTATAAATTATAAAGAACAATATATTGTTATATTTAATTTAATATGGACCATTAATTATAACATTCTATTTATTTATTATATATTTAATCTTTTATTTTGATGAAAAATAAATTGGTGTGGGATTATTTGGATAATTTTAATGAAAGAAAATTTTTCACTTATATTAATGTAAATAATTAATATAATATTTACTAAACCATATAATAATCAGTATTTTATTAATATATTTAAAAAATATTCTTTTTTCTATTTTCTTATATAATCATATTTTTAAACAATGTTAGTGTGTGTTCTTAAATCATCATAAACATTAACACACATAAACTTGATTAGAATGTATGGTTATAGAGGTGTCTATTTTGATGAAATATATTTATTGTTAAATTATAATGGTAGTATTTCCTAATATATAATTTTAAACAATATTTTAATATGATTCAATAATATATGTATTTCTATATGATAAACATAAAAATGATACATAATGGAGGCAGGATCCCTCACAAATGCATTTTTTGTGTTCCTGTTTCATAATGATCTAGTGGTATGGAAATTTGATATTAAATTTATATTTAAAAATCATAATTACATGCTATATAACATATCTATTCATCATTACAACCATTTATACTTTCTATGAAGTGTAGTAATCAAAAAAATGTCATCACTTCAGGGAGTTGGTAGTTCAGGCAATGCACTAACGATCTTCCTTTATTTTTCTAAGTAAATAAAAATGAATAAATAAGTGTTGTAACATTAATATAAAAAAATATGTATAATAATTATTCTAATATTATATTATTATTATGGATATATGAAATTTTGAAGAGTAATATTATGAATAAAAACTGAATAAGGAAATAATACATTTTTTGTAGAATTGATTTCTTTTTTATGTTATCTTCAAATTTAAGTGATTATGATAATTATGAGTGAATATGGGATTATTTATATAATATTATATACAAATTAAAAGTGGATATTTTCATGGATTAAATTTAACTTTATTTTTATCTATGTAAGGTGGAAGTGGTACCCTTTCATAAGAGGAGAAATTGTTCACTTTCAGAATCACTCATCATTTTTCAATTATTTCATGAATCTATTAAAGGGATAATGAATAAAAAGTGAAAAAATGTTTTTTGGTATAATATAAGGTAAATAATATTCTTATAAATGCATTTTCGTAAGGGAAATAATGATTTAGGTCTTTTGTTTTTTTACTTATAACATTTTACCCATGTTAACATTTACCTTGGTAATTAGTTTTTAACCGTATTAATTAAAATTAATGGAAAAAATATATTGGATCCTTTTACCAAAATTAAAACTTATAATTTTAATTTTTATAATAAATTTAACTTAATAAAATTATGTAGTTTTGAAATTATAAATTTAAAATAAACACACTTAATATCTTAAAAATTTGCTTAAAAAATAATGTTCTTAAGCATTATATTTATATATAATATATAATTATATTAATCCAAGATTTTAAGGAAATAAATTATTTATTATAAAATATTAAATTTTAGGAGGCATGCAACGCAATACAATAACTAATTTTAAAATTTAATCACAGCGCTATAGGAAAAAGAAAAAAAAATAGTTTCATTTATTAAACATACATTTTTTCTTTGTTTTAAAAAATGCTTCACGTAGAATTATATGATCAAATTTTATTTTAAAATGAATAATTTGATTCCAAAAATAAATATCTTACTACTTTTTAGTATTTTAAATTTTCTTGAATAATCGTACTTATATAAAAAACCCTAAAAAGACTATAATTTTCAGAAAAAAAGTATTTTCAATTAAAAATTATCCTTTTCTGAGAAAATTAATAAATAATAATTCGTAATTAAATATTTATGTTAGGAATTAAAATATGAATATTATTTTATAAAATATAAATTATTAACTTTTATAAATTATCTATTAAATTAAACACATAAAAAATATATTTTGAATTTTGTTAAAAATAATATTCCTCAATATAAAATGATATTAATTATTTACCTTATAAATATTTTATTGTATAACATATTAATATTTATTACATATTTATTAATAATTTTCTTATATTTCGTGGAGTTGTTATTACATTGGGGTTAGAGTGTGGAACATGTTATAGAACATAGTGTATTTAAAAGGATCAAAAATATCAAGACATTACACATGGGGTGTGGGAAGGATACCAAATGGCCTCATGTTCCCAAACCTATCATATTATATTATTAGCAGGTTCATTGTGGGTATGAAAAGTCATTTGTTTTAGGTTAAGGTATGTATAAGGTTCTATAGAAAGGGATACCTTTCATGACATGAAGACATATACAGTTGGGTTTTAATTGTTTCATTTTTCATTTATGTTCACCTTCTATACCATACCATGTTAGTATTTATGTATGAGTTATCTTTTATAATTTATATTAAATTTTTATTAAGGATAACATTCATTAATAATTAGATGTATTTGGAATGTTTTGGAGTTTTTTAGGATTTACATTCCATGTTAATTTCTGTATTCCATGTTTGGTTTTGTTCATTTATATAATTTCTTATAACTTTTATGCATGGTTAGATAACATGAAAATTGGTCATGAAAGGCATATGTGTGGAATTTCTCACTTTGGTAATTTTTTTTTATTATAAATTATTCAAAATAATTTATGTTCGATGTATCGATATATTTTCTTGCTTGTGGAGATTGGGAACACAATTCAGTTCATGTCATGAGCATGCTCGGGGGCATGGGTCCAAGTACCTGAAGTATGTTTAAATAAATATAGATCACTGGGTTTTATCTGGAGAGCCAAATTACTGCATGCTTGTATCCCCATGTTTATTTATTTTTTGACTAAAATTGATGGCCTAAGATGTATAGTTTGGAAACAATTCACTAAATATCAAATATCCCTCAAAGTAAACATTTATAATGAAATAACAAAATGTAAAATGTCAAAAAATAGAATAAAATTGTTAATAAAATAATTTATAATATTTAAATGGAATAAAATATCTATTATAACCATGTTTAAATGATTCAATCATGTGGTGAATAAATATATACAATGATAAAATTAAAAATATTAATAAAAAAGAATATATAAAAAGATATTAGTTCATGTCTTTATATTTCCTCAATTGATAACAATATTCCCACAGTCAATACCCTCTTATGGGTCCCTTTCCCTCATCTAGATACCTAAAATCAATTAATTGAAGCAAAGTGGGGTGCTCACATTGGATATGAGTAATAAAACCTACAAAGATACTAATAATGTGTCCATATTATAAGTTTTTTAGTATTATAAAGGCAAATGAACTAGTAAAAGTAAAAAAATAATCATACATGATGCATTGGTCCATCCTTTGATAATTAAGCCACCATGAACCCCATAAATACATGATTTATATCACATATAAATAGGTGTCATTTTGACTCATATAACATCCAAACTACCTCTTCTGGTATATAAGAGGTTTTACATTTTGTTATAAACCCTTATCATCTTATATAGGAGAGGCCACACTATATTTCCCAACCCATATCGTTTATAAATATAATGGAACAAAATAATTCCTAACACTTATCCTTCATATAATAGATACATCACATTAGTTTTAAACCATTCTCTTTTATACTTGAGAGAGAACACTTCATTTCCCAATACATTTCATTTAAAAATAAGAGTGAAACATTTTGTTATCAACCATTCAATATTATAGAATATTGTGTTCATATTATTTCCCAAACCCTCTCCATTACATAAGAGAGGGTTCACATTTGATCAATATGTTACATGAAACATAATAGTTTAATAAACAAGAGAGAAATAGTAGACATAAGGATTTATCCAATCCAATTCTTACTTTTCCCACATTTCCTCATCCATGCACCAAAAATATTCACATTTTTGGTAAATAGTCACCAATAACCAATAACCACTTTAAATGGTCCACACTTCCCCATCTATGCTTCAATGTCCTAGACTAGACCAATTTCTAATAGAGAACCATCAACCAATAACCATGGAATAAGTTCATTTTCCACCATTTCTATTCCATTTCCCCATAGCATCCCCTATATGGATTCATCCAAATCTCTATTTAACTACCCAGATGCTTTGATACAAAAATCAGAGTCTCATATAGATAAAATACACACAAGAATCTAATTAAAATAATTAATCATTATACAAATTCCATATTATTAAAGATAAATTCAACCACATGTTTATAGTGTATTTTCCACATCGTGCTCATCTATTCCTGTAAAAATCCTTGAAGAAATAAAATCCACCAAAAATTCTCCCTTTTAGTGTTTTTAATGGAGAACTAGTAATTAAATGAAGTATGGGACATATGGGGCTCAAATAATCTTAGTATTACCCTGAGGGTACCTACTAAGTGAAAATCACATCAAATAATTATGATAATTTGATAAAGGGGATAAAAATATCTAATTGATGCTCTAAAAATAATTTAAGGCCATGTATGGGTTATGGGAGAAGTGGGGAGAAGAGTTAAAGGGTCTAAGGTAAATCATTCAATATATCTTTTCAAGAACTACCCTGCAATCTATTCATGATAAAAACAAAATATTTGTTTCTGACATTCTTCCCATCATTCTATTTTTTAAGCACTTCCACGGGGTCAAGGTGCGACCCAACTTAGAGAAAAGGATCAAATTCAGAAAAATTAGTTTTTAAATAACTCTATTATAAATTATTCTATGGGAATACCCAAAATCATTCTGGCTCTCCATGGAACCCCTTCACCATGTTGGTACCACGCACATGTTATAAAATTTTAACTACATTATGGCATAATTTTCTATAACCCACTAAAAAACTGGCACCAATTACGGAAGCAACTAGAATTCATCAAGATCCATTAAAATAAATAAAACAATTAAACAAAATATGCCTCAAATGTGTCTTACAAAATCCCCCTTAAATGACTTTTAATCCCTAAGAAATGTCTCCATGTGTCATTTCTTAATGACATTACCCACTGAGAGAACATGTTTGATTCCCACTCCCATGTATCCTCATCGATTTAGAAATGTTTCCAAAATATAAAAATGAGTGGTACTACTATGCTATGTGGTAAATTATCACAATAGTTTTACAATATTATCTATCAACTACTCAAATAAATTATCTACCACCAAATCAACATCATCACTATAAATCACACATACAGGATCTATCTTGTATCTAAGGACCAATGAAACCTAAAATACATCATGTATACCTAAGTGCCATCGAAAAATATCTAACTAATAATCCACTTCTCCAATACTCTCCACACCATTGAAAGGGATAACAAAATACAGTGTGGCCATTCCCTTCTTTATCAAACAATGATCCCTCGCCCAATGTGATATTTGAATGAATACCTTATCACCAATGGTAAAATACATATCTTTTACCCTATAAAAAATAAATAATTTTTTATTTTTTTTGCAACCAACCACTTTGTTATCATCCAAAATTACTTCCGGGTCTCCTAAACCAAACTCATGCTGATCACGACCAACTCACCCACAAATAAGTAGTATAACATTGAGAAACATGACCAACCATAAATATACATTTACAATACTATCTGAATAAATTCCAAAAGGTTGTTGTTATATTAAAAATATTTTATGCCTAGATTTTATTCCAATGGTCCACCAAAATCAAGGAAACATTCCTTGACCTTATCATCTACTATATGGATCATTCTGTCGTAATATGCATCTATATTTGGGAGATAATCTATAATAAACATTATTTGAGACCCCATAATATTCTATTTCCCCAACTAAAATCTCTTCATGAAGTAATAATATGTTCGATGGTACCACATGTAATTTCACTATGTCATCATATATAACATTCCTAACTCATAAAATAAATTATTATCATGAATAGGGAAGAGGTGTACACCCTTCATCAACTAGTTGATAACCACAAAAATTATATCATGATATCTCAGGGTCTGGGTAATCATGTAATAAAGACTGTAGTTACATCATACCATTTATACACTATAAATGGTTATAGTTGAAGTATCCCTATAAGATATTAATGAACCATCATCACCATCCAACATGTATAATAGTGGTGGAGAACACAACAATATCTCTCCACATCACTTGAAACCATAATTTTTTCATATCATTATATATAATTTTCAACCCTATATGTACTTCCCATCATAAGGCATGTGTGTCCCTCATAACTCAACTCTTACTGAAGTAGGGACTCCCCACACTCCCATGGAAGTGAAATACCACACCCTCATCCTGAGATAATCTCAATAATATATGAACTCCCATAATCCATTCCTATGTCACCAGATAATCAGAATCCGGATGTCAAATATCCATCACTCGATCCACTAATAGATAAGTAATTAATAAACAAGCACATGACACACCCTCTAAGTATTCTATCACCTCTATCATCTGATCCACAAGAAAAATAATGAGCCTCCACTCCACAAAAATGATATAAAATATATTAACCTTTGTATTATTACTGAGGTAATTTGAAATGAAATCCCTCTTTATCAAATAATATGTCATCTCTATATTGAATGTATTTATGAACTCTACATCTTACCTTTAGTATAGGTTTAAGTAATTCTTGGAGATCATATATCATATGATTTTATTACTTATGTAGATAGAAAATATTTATATGATTATATAATTATGAAAACACGTTAATGTGGGAACATTAACTTCTCTCACTAAGTCATGAGCATGGTACATTCACTCATGGGGTCAAATCTAATGTGACTTGTATGTGACCAATCGATATCCATAAATCAAAATAGATCCAAGAAAAAATTTTGTTGTATCAAAAAAATATACATATATATATATATTATGTATCATCCTTTGGTTTGGATGATTAGGAATCAGAGGACATGTAAACATTTACTTTATCTCTTAAAAGGATTCCTCACATTTACTAAAACAACCAATATTCACCCATTTTTGTTCATCCATTTCGTATCTTCTATAAAGTGAGATAATTCTTGAATAAACCATTAATGAAAACCCATCCAATCTAAAAAATCACTAAATATTGGAAAAATTCAAACTTCTTTTTCATGGAATCACAAACACTACATTCTCTTAATCAAAATTGATACCTAACTCTGAGATAATATGCCTATGAAAATGAACCATATAAAGATAAAAGTAATACTTATAATAAATGGAAAAATGGGTATGGAAAGAGTATACTAAATATAATATCTATATACATAACATATAGCTACATGGTATGAAAATATATTTTTATATCATCCCTGAACACCGTGATAATTTGGTTTATGTGGGGATAGAAAATGCAGTCCATGAGATCCTTAAAAACGATAAGAAGAATCATCAGTGTGAATTCAATTATAAGATACTCATATAACCCATACCAACTCAAAAACATTTTCCTTAATATGTCTTTATATTTGACCATCAACTGTTGGTAACTACATCATAGGTTGATCTTCATCCAATATTAGGATCCTCTTAATTAGTCAAACATTTCCTCAATCCTTGATATCAAGAACTTGTTCTTCATTATAATGTAGTTTAACATTTGATAGGGTATGAATATTTTGAGACTATTATCAAATATCATTGTTAATAAGACCATACTAACCCAAGGATTGGTACTCAAGAATATAAAATACTTCACCTCAAGTTCCATGAGTTCTATATTTAATTCTATTAACTCAGTCAGATCAATATGATAAGGATGAATCGATTTGGTCATGTCACCTAACCTGAGATCAATAATAAACTAAATCTCTATCATAAAATAGATTCAAAATTAATAAGCCTAAAGTAAATCCCTAAAATGGTTGATTACTAGATAAATAGTAGTTGGAACTATCTCCAAATCTTTTGAAATAACCACACTTGCCAACTACACTATTGTGGCTCCTACTTGAATGAAGTAAGTTCATTCATTATCTACATAGACATTCAACTCACCCATGAGAACCTATGCATATCTCCTATGGAATATAAAAGATTCCCACCTCTGGTATTAATCATTTAATTGTTAGAATTTTTTTAAATAGTATATTCTAAATATTATGTAAAATATACTAGTATTCAATATAATGAAATCAAACAAATGAGTGTATACCACAAATGATTATGAAACATATAAGAACCTATGAAAATAGTATGAAATATTTCAAAGAGGTCTTTGAGGTTCCTATACTCAAGGTTAAAACTCTAGGATTAATCTCAAATAGGATAAAACTGGAGAATAAATAAATGAATTTGAAACTGTCATGTAAAATAAATCTATAGAGATTAATGATGTAATCATAATGGTACCTTTAAAAGTCAAAGGACCCTTAACCACATCTTTTAGAACATAGTATAATGAGTATATTGCACAAGTATTATATATTCTTCCCCAACATCTATACTCATAGGGTCACCTATAAAACTAACCCTAGAGGTACTGGTGACTACTACTTCCCTAAAGACCATCAACTAGCTCCATGCCCTAATCTCATAGACATAACATTTCTACCCATTTTTCATCCCCCTGATGAGAACCTAATTGAATGTGTATACCTTAGTCCATTACCCATCTCTAAATGGGAAATTTATAGGCTAAATAATAGGATATTTCTCATTCAACAACACACATAAAACTCCTTGACTAACTAGTATAAGAATATTGATGATTCCTAGACCACCTACATGGAAAACACATTTAGAAAACTACTCCCAAAAAAGGGATTGAAGAAGCCCTACCCAAACCTATCTATCTCTCATCACCCTAGTATACCTTTTAAAACTTTTTCCTACCACTTTAATAGGCACTAATAACATATTTATAATGGCCCCTACCCAACCCATTGAGAATAGAAATAATACTCATTATTTTTTACTCACATATGAATTTCATGAATTTTAGGGCCTCGAGAACCACCGATGAGAATGTTCTCAGATCAAATATCTAGACTGGGTACCTCAAATCTAGTTAGACTATAATCATATACCTTCTAGACTTCTACGTCTCTTCCTACAAAAATAATTGAGAAAAATATATCATTTCCACAAAACGAGTCATGAAGTCCACTACATACATCTCCCCTCCTAAAGATATATAAAATAAAAAGATCAGTCTATCTATGAAATCTCAAGAAAATATTCCTTAAATAATAGTTTTTGAAGGATATCTGTGATAGTCCATCATTCCTCATATCAACAATCACTACCCTCCCCCCAAATCCTAGAGGTTCCCTTGAGAGTATAACCTTCTAGAGTCACCCTATAGTCCATGGGTGTCTCCATAAGATTAGAGAACCCAATTTAATCATGATATAGTACTTAAAATCATGATGATGATAAATATTTATAAATTCAAGTGGTTTTTTTGTTTATAAGTATTATAAAAAATCCACCATAGAGGGTCCTCCCTGACAGGCACCTCTTCCCCCACCAGTACCAAAAGACACTGAAGGTTGCAGTGGTTTTTCTTGCAAGACCGTTGGGATAACCACCAAATAATAATCATCCTTTCCATCCTAAACATATTGAGGAAAAAATAAAGCATTCCCCACTTTACTAATCTCAAAAACATAGTCTATATGTGTCATAAGAGGTTATCACCGAGTTAAAATATTTTCTAAAATGAAAAAATAAAAACCCAAAAACACCTAAAATTGTTCAAATATTTGAAAACACATGAAATTAATAGGTGAACTCATAACATAATCAATAAGAAACATTTATTAAGGTTTTACTCGAATCTACCTCAGTACTATCCCTATGTTTTTATTACATTCACATTACTCATAGTAATATAAAAAATAACAAACCTTTTTTATGAAAATAATTATATGTTACTAATAATGTATTTGGGAAGACATTGAATATATTTTTATTGTATGTATATTAATTTAAACCAATGTAAATCATAGGAAATAGGTGATGATATGTGAACCTACATTTCATCCCATGACGCATGAAATCACCCAGTCTCACCAACGGGGGGCAGATTAAAATCATAAAAATCATAAAAACACAACTTCATTAAAAATTAGTATGAAAATATTATAGAAATAAAAATGAAATAAATCTAACCACTATAGTAACTTGACTGTTCACTATATAGGTGATGGATGCACACATGCATAAATCCTGATATGAGTTACAACTATGTAGTCTCCATTACACCAAGCCTCAAAAATAAATAATTAAACATGGGATCTACTACAACTATTTCTTCATTATCCCACATCATTGGGTTCGATCAAAGGATCCATACGACAACATTGGTGCATCCATGTATAAAAAAGGCTACTAACTTGTGGAGAGGGTATATTCCATATAGTGGGGAAACAATTAAATCAAAATAAGATAACCATCAACAAAAATAAATATGTTAGATGAAATAATAATTAAATCATCTTTAGAAATAAATGTGGAATACAATGATAGATAAGAACCTCATATTTAATATCAAGACAGAATAAAATGACTGGTATACCCATTTCAAAAGTATCCCCACATGTTTTTCATCAATATTTATAATGAAGAAGAAAAAAATAATGACTTAGGAGTGATAGAAAAATCTTAGAGTATATCCAATAATCATAGTAATCCCCAACAGTCTCCTCATTATCAACATCCTATCATATGTCTCATTCCATTAGATGAGTCTCTGATAACAGATTATACAAACAAATAAGTGTTTCTGAGTAACATGATAGTAATTAAACTCAATAGTGCATCATCAATGAAAAATTATCATAATTTCAATAGACATATAAAGGTGTATGATCTAAAATATATAAATAAATAAACAAATCATTCACATTGGGTAACCATTCACTAACTAGTTTGGTATGATCCTTATCCACACATGCGTCATCACTACATTTCAAAGAAGCATAATATAGATCTGTAATTGTTCCCAAACCATATTTTATTGTGTAAGGGATGGATCAATTTTAGAGGGTGTGTATCTATTTCCTAAAATTTTCCATTAACCATGATATGGATCACATTAGTTCACAACCCATCCCCTATATACTACAGAGGAAACACTTTAGTTCCTAAACCTTATCAATTACATATAATAGGGTAAAATTAAGTTCTCAATCCTTATATTTTACAAAAGATAGGGTTGACTATAGTCCTCCACCCTTATCCTTTACACATGTGATGGTGTTCAAATTAGTTTAGCATATTACATGTCTTCTAGCAGATCAACAATCAAGAAACCAATACTGGAATTTATTCATTACCCTAAACAAAAAATCTTGGTATCCTACAGGTTCCATTTCACAAATGAAATACTATCATAAGTGATCGAACTAGATACTATTAACCAATAAACACATTATAAGGAAATATGTTCCCCATTTGAGACTAGAAATATCATATTTTTCTAATTTCCTATAGTGGGATTCCCACCCTCTACCCCTGGAATGTGACATGGTTCAAATTTTTCCATTCTATTACATTGTATCTCCTAATCTAAGGAGACAACCACATCCCTTATGAACTACCCAGTCACTTTTAGTCCTAAATAAATGTCTCCTAGTACTAAAAAATACATCTCATAAAGTATAAGATCATAAAAATTCATAAAAACATATGTTCCAAGGAAGGAACTTCCTACCTGAATTGTAATAAGGTTTAATTACCAATCAATACTCATAGATTCTTACTTGAATTAGTATAACCCTAAAATCAACAAAAAAATTCACACATTTAGAATTTATATATGGATAAATATGAAAACGAGGATGATAGAAATATATATTTCTTCTATGGGATTTGTCTTTCCATCACACACTCTTCTCAATGTGAAAATCTTCAAATGTTCGAGATATAAGGATAGAGGGGGTAAAAACAACCAAGGTATTCTCTCAAAATTAGTCCATTTTTCATATGGATTAAGGGTAACATGGTGAGGGAAGTTAAAGTGTCCTAGGTAAAATCTCCAAACATCCCCTATAAAATTTACCTGTGATCTATTCATGGTGTGGCCCAAATGGTTGAGGAAACAAATGATACCCTCTATGACCCATCATAGATCATCACTGAAGGGTCTCCAAAATCCCTCCCTTATTCAATTGGATAAATTCTCAACAAAAGTAGTCTGGACAAGAATCCACTAGAATCCATGTTGTAAGAATGCCCTATTATCTACCCCATTCCCTAAGCCTCCCCTCTTCCAGACTCCACACAATGATACTATTATACCCAGCTACAACTGCATGCCTATAATAGAATTCCAATCATGACCTAACCTGATTCTCTACAAACTAATATAAAAATTCCACCAACACCCATAAAAACAAAAAAAACATCAATATTCATTATGAAAAATTAATATTTAACACATAAAATTCCTATAAATTTATAGGGGAGGTAAACTATTATATTTCATTAACTAATTACTCAATTTTGAAAAACACCTTGTTTAAATATTTTCCAATATTACATGAATTAAATGTGTAATTAACATTATATCAAGGGACAATGTGAGTATAAGTGTTACATACATTTAATTAAATCCATATATTGTAATGTGGGTGAACAATATGTCTACATGTCAAGAATATGTGGTATGAGGTTGTAAATTATTTGAGTAATCCTTAGTCAATTATGATCTTATCTTTGGTTATGTATTATTATTTTTGTTTCATAATAATTCCAATTTTATTCATGTGATGCCCACCTCAGAATCATCCTTTAGGTCAGAGTTTAAATTTCCCTCATGAAGGCCTCCCCATATTCCATAGGATACGGGCTAGTAGAAAATTCACAATCCATGCAATGGGGAGACTGTTCTATCGAATAATGTTTCCAAAAATTGCACAAATATACAAATTTCATATATATAAAAACATCATATTTTGAATAAATAGGTAAATATTGTGTTATATATAATATAATTTTTCCATAGAATCCTACTATCATATAAGGAAAATATGAATATCACGTTAGGGTGATCCAATATAAAAATAATCATAAAACAAAAAAACATATTTTGACCCAACATTCATTATAGCAACCCTTTCTTTTCAAACATAATAATTTCAAAACATTTGTGGAAAACAAAAAACATTCCACAAAAAGACATAAGAAAACCATACTAGTATTGTGTATTTAGAAACATGGAATACACAAACATCAGTATATTAGTGAGCAACATTATCTCCCACTGAGATCATCTAGACTAGAACCCTTCTTAGACCCCTCAAACATAATTCATATCTTCAAAACCCTGGGAAATAAGAATAAAAATGTGTGACCTAAAATGATCATTAAGGGTAAACAACATATGCATGTAAGCATAAAGATGAGCATAGTGGGTATGAGAATGTGATCATGAAAATAGAATATCATTTCATGCATATCAAAGAACAAATACAAGATTTATGGAATAAATCATTGCTGTTAATAATACATGAATAAAAAGAGAGTAAAGGAAATAATCCACGAATGAAAAATGTAGGATTAATACATTGAATTATGAAAAACACAAAATCATATATGGATATCCATATTATACAATCCATCAATTCCATTACCATATTAGTACTATAGTTTGACTCCCCGTACCATCATAGTATTCAAGGTTCAGTCCCATAGCCATCATAATAGTCATGGTTCTCTCCCATGGCTATTATAGAAGCCAAGTTTCACTCCCAAGACCATCTACGTTGATCTCATGTTATATAAAACTTTACCTAATGAATTGGAGGGATATATAAGTCTCACCCATCACATAATGAAATCATTCATACATGTTACGCAAGATAATAAATAAATATATCATAAACCATAAAATGAAAAGGGTATAATAAAAATTAAACATACAATAACCTATAGAAAGAGATAGGTTTCATTATCATTTCCTCATAAATAAAACTTATTATGTGAAGTAGGCATCAAATTTATATAACCTGTGAAGATAAATGAGCATAAGAAGCATTATATCATCGAAACATAATCCTTTAAGAGAATAGATATAATTGAAAAAATGGAAAAATTTCTACAAAAAGGAATAGGAAATACCAATGTATTTTATCTTAGATGTGAAATAAATTTTCAAGATATCTTAAAAATATGTGTTAAGGAAAATATTCTTTCATCTTTGAAAAATGTTTTGTATAACATAAAGCCTGTTGAAAACCATTTTCCCTGAAAATAGATTTGAAAACATATAACAGATGATTTAAAAAAAGTTATAAAATTTAAAAATCAATTTTCCTGGAAAATGGTATTCAGGGATCTTATTAAAATAATGTTTGAAAACATTTTTTTATTTTTTTTCAAATATAATAGATTTCTAACTAAAGAGAGAGACGGTAAGATTGTACATAATATATTATCTTAAGTACCAATAGTGGAAACAATTGTACTAGAAAATGAGTATGTACCGAATAATTATTCGATAAGAAAACTCATTATTATTCTTGAGTTTTGGATCAAAATATTTCATCAATGCAATGATTAATATAAAAAATCTCGAAAAGTGATGAGATTGTCTTAATAAGTTCTTATAACATGGTAACTTGTGATCATACTATCCTTGTATGAAAATAAAATAAAATTAAACAGAATATATCTTTCAAAGAAGTATATTCATTAAATAACATTTATAATTAAAGTGTGTAAACCTCAAAAAAAGTTTAGGTGAATAACAAAACTTGGTTCTCAAATAATGAAAATTGGGGAAAAATATTTTACTAATTCAGTAACTTTTGAAGGTTAAACACCATGAAAAATTATCATATATTTGATACGTGAATCCCCATAAATTTATGTATAATATACATATAAAAAGTCATGGTAAGTACATAAACTACACAAATGGAAATAGTGGTGAACATAACATGAACCTTGCAAATATTAAAAGTGTGATGAAATTTCACTTACCTTGCGTCTTGACTCTCTATGTACTCATAGAACATTCTTAAATAATAAATATAGGTTTATTAGAAAAATATTATAAAATAATATTATAATGCATAATACCATATTTTTTTTATTCGGATGATATATTACTCGATTGTTAACGATTTTATGTTTGAAGTTCACTTAGGGTAAAACTCGTTTTGTTTTTCACATGTGTCTTAATGTTTTATGTCTATGATCATTATACTTATATCATGATTAAATAATATAAACAATGATATAAATATCATGTAAATATAGTATATTTTTATTATAATAGTCTATATAATATGGTATTATGAAATGGAATATACCATTCATGGAGATGGTAAGTCGTACATACGTATGAATGCCATTTCAATCATTATTGTCGTATTTAATAAAATAATGTAAATGATATATATTTGTGTGTGTATGTATGAAAATATATATCATTTTCCTAGTAGAATTAATATATGATAAATATAATATGTGTAAATTAAAACCATCCTTAACACATTTTAGGTGGGTTGTAAATGAATCACATAACATTTAGGGGGTAGTAGTACACACATTCACAAAAGAGATTATCATATTAAAACTGAATGGAAATTAAAGAGATTTGTTTTTATAAAAGGAATAAATAATAATAATTACATATCAAATATATTATATTACACATATAAACATATATTCTATCATAATGGCCACCATGATTGGTGGTAAAGGATAAATGAACAATCATCGTTTTGTGTGGTAGTAGTTCACCATTCACAGAAATTGTGTCCTCAACATCCATTAGATGTAGGTGTGTGTAAGTGTAGGTCAGACCATTTTCATAACAACATAATAGTATATGGATGATACTAGTGTTCTCACACAATAATGGAATAAAGAGAGTGGAGGGGTTGAAGAAGGAAAATAATGGAAATGATCTAGCAAGAAAACATTACGTCAAAATTGGGTAACTCATTTTGGTATATTACCAAACACTTCCTTGAAAATCATTCTACCTGAATAGAGGATTAAAGTTTGAAGGGAGGATTTTTGGGAGTCTAAATGGCCCTAGATTTGGTGAACATAAATGTTTTGAGAGGTGTGAGGAATGGGTATTAGTGGTGTCCTTTTGTAAGGATGGAAAAGTAGTCATTTGGAATTTCTAGAAACAAGTTATGTGTGGAAATGTTATTACCTAAAAAAGATAGAAAAACTAAAATCATAATAGAAGGTTTATGGCTGATTTAAGGACATGAAAAGAGTTTTTTACATATTTCTAGTTCATTTGGGACCTTAATTATAAGGTTTAGTCCCAAATTTAATTTAATTTGGCATTAACTATTGTGATTTATTTTAATCACTTTTACTAATCATTTTGGTAAAACATTTACATGGTATTACTAGACTCTAAATACTATACTAAATAAATCTTTTATTTTTTATTTATTTTTTATATTAAATTCCTAGAAAAATAAAAATTATTATTAGTGATAATCCTGCAAACGTGACGAAATAACTTGGTTTTAATGTAGGAAAAAGATCAAAAGTTTGTTAAGATTTTATATTCAGTATGAAAGTGAAATTGATTATAATAAATTAAATTGTTTTAATAAATGTAAAATTTATCTAATTTTATAGTATAACATATTTATAATATCATTCATCATTAATAAATAATTAGAAAAAAGGAATTTTTTAACTAAAAAAATTATTGTTCACCATTCCTCAAAAAATGAAGTTTCCCATAAAAATCTTAAAAATTAACGAGAGGATAATTTTGATGTTCCGAATTAAAAATGATTTTTAATAAATTTAAATATATATATGTTTCTAAAATTATTTTCATTATTAGAAGCGATTCATTCCAAAAAATGATGTTTTTAAATATAAATACACTTTAATAAAAATCATATGTTTCTCTATCAATATTTTTTATTTATATATTAAAATTTTAGAAAATATTTATATTTATAAAACTATGTTTAATGGTTGGGTTATAATTACCTCCTTTAAACTATAATAAAAATATATTATTCATATAAACATAGTGTTGCGTGTATCGTACACCAAGTCGGTGTTGCGTGTAACGTACGCCAAGTCGGTGTTGTGTGTAATATATTACAAGTAAGTGTTTTATGTTAAAGGAATATTTGACTAAGTGTATTGTAAGATAGAAATGGGAATTTTATTTTATTCTATAATAATAAAAAGTCTATAAAAACTCATGGGGATACATTATACCCCCCTTAAAATGAATTTATGCATCAAAATTCATCACTCGTGTGTAATGAAATGAGGTTACATTTACTTCATCATGCCTTAAAGTCCGCTCATTTCTTCCTAAAACTAGTGATTTCTCCACAAAATTTTATAAATGTAAGATTTCTTATTTCCTATAATTTTTTTTGATTGATTCATAATTTCAATAGGTTTCTCATCGTAAGAATGATCTTGGTCTAGCATTATGACCTCTAAGTTTAGTACATGTGAAGGGTCTGGTATGTACTTCCTCGTGAGTGTTACATGGAAGACATTACAGACTTGAGAGAGATTTGGGGAAGTTCAAAGAGATACATTACCTTCCTGATATGATGAAGAATTTCAAAGGGGCTGATATACCTAGGGATTAGTTTCTGTTTTTTCCTGAATCTCCTATCATCCATCCAGGGTGACATTCATAGAAACACCTTTTCAAAAAAATCAAATTTTAGATCACATTGATGGTTATCATCATATCGTTTCTCTTGGATTTGAGATACCTTGATGTACTGCTGAATGGTTCTCAACTTCTCAACTATTTCTTCATTGATCTCAGGTCCTAATAGATTTCATTCTCCAACCTCATCCCAACATGTTGGAGCTCTACATTTCATACCATAAAGGGATTCATTCGGTGCCATATGATTTCCTGAGTGAAATCTAATGTTATAAGAAAACTCAACTAGAGGAAGTTGTTGATGCCAACCACCTTTGAAATCTATAGAACAAGATCTCGACATATCCTCTAGGATTTAAATTATTCTTTTATAATGGCCATATGAACGAGGATGGTAAGTAGTGTTGAAACTCAATTTTGCATCAAATTATTTCTATAGACTTTCCTAGAACATTGTGGTAAACCTTGTATACCAATCTGATATAATAGAATGTGGTACTCCAGGAAACATGACCACTTCTTTAATTTATATTATAGAAAGATAATCAATAGTGAAATCTTATCGAATGGAAATGGATTGTGATGACTTATGGAAGTGATCAAATACCACCCATATATCATTAAGCACTTATACTTTTTGGTTAGTCTAATGAAAAAATACATAGTTATGTTCCCTGATTTCTATTCTGGTATGGGTAATGGATGCAACATCCCATTAGAATTGTTTCTCGTAGCACTAACTTACCGGCATACCAAACACTGAGATACAATATCCACTATATCTATCTTCATTCCATGCCACAAGAAGTATTCTTTTAAGTCACAATACATCTTCCTACTCCCAATATGAATAGATAAGGAAGAACTATGAGTTTCCTCTAACACCTCCATCCAATCATTCATATAAGGAACACATACAATACACCAGAACCATATCCTTCCATCTGGATCAAGGTTAAACTATGAAACATTTCTCCCCATCTTTTTTAGTTATTTATCTTAATTTGGTGCCACCTTAATCTTAACATGGAACGAGGGTTGAGCATTCATTTAAGAAATATAATATTTTCCCCTTCTTTTAGGATATCTAGATCCATCCTTTGAAAATCCAAAAAATTGTATCTTTTGTAATCCTCATAAAAAAAATCTATCAGGATCTTTTCAACTCAAAGCAATGGCCACCTTTTCCATATTCCCATGGTTGTAATGTACTGTAAGATTATAACCCTTTATGAACTCTAACCATATTCTTTGGTGCATTTAAAAATACATCTATGTGAATATATATTTCATAATTTAATTAATGGTATATTTATCATACTTTTCCATATAATTATAATTATTCCATTTCATTAATGAAAAAATTACCATCACAGACTCCCAATAATGAGTTGAATAATTTTGATCATGAATATTAAACTATCATGAGGCATATGATATAACCATATTATTTTTAATAGTAACACATACTAATATCTTCTGAAATGCATCACTATAAATTAAAAACCCTTCCCCACTATAGGGTAATGTAAGAACACATGCACTGACCAGCCTTATTTTCAGTTCCTTGAAATATTCCTCACATTAATCTATCCAGAAGAACTTAACACCCTTCCATGATAACTTTTTCATAGGATTATATAGTATTGATAAATTCTCAAAAAAACATCTATAATATCCATCTAAACAAAGAATTATATGGATCTCAGTAATTGTGGTTATTCTAGGAAAAATTTCAATAACATTTGTCTTTGATGGATCTACTACTGTACCATCTCTTGACAATATGTGACAAAAAAATGAAACCTTTTCCAGCCAAAATTTACACTATTTAAAATTTACATATAACATATCCTTTTTAGGGTCTTCAATTCAATTCTAAATTGATATTACTAAACTTCATTTACCTTTTAATAGATAAGAATATTATCTATAAATACTACCATAAACTTTTTGAGGTAATATCAAAAGAATATATTCACTAAATCCTTATAGATATCATTAGAATTAGTATGAACAAAAGGCTTCACTATATATTTATAGTGACCATACGTTTTACAGAATTATATATTTAGTATATCATCCTTATGGACCTTCAATTGATTATATCTAGAATGAAGGTAAATCTTGAAAAAGTATTGATATCCACATAGTTGATCAAAAAAATCATCAATATGGGGAAGAGGATACATGTTCATTATTGTGATTATGTTAAACTACTGATAATCAATGTAGACACTCATTGATCTATATTTTGTTTCCAAAAAATAATTGGTGCACTCCAAGGTGACACACTTGGTTGAATGAATCCCTTACCAATGTTTTTAGGTAGTTTCTTCTTAAATTCATACAACTATATCAGAGCCATTCTATAAGATTTCTTTTAAATTGGTGGGGAAATAGGTATACGCTCTATTGAGAACTTGAATTCATGTTTTGGAGAAAGAATGTGAAATTTTTCTAGAAATAAATTCACAAAATCCTAAAAAATATGAATATCATCGTTGTCAATCTGATCACAACCCATTTGAGGTAAATAACCCTTTTGAATGGGTATTAAGACACATAAACTGGATGTAATCACCCATGGATGGTAAGGCTTATCATCACATTTATGGATGATCATGGGAGAGTTTCAAATATCAAATAGAAATTCCATTTATTGACAATTGAAGTGGGATTTATGAAGAGAAATCCAATCCATACCTAAAATGACATCAAATATCACTAGAGGAATAATAACAAGATTTCATGGAAATAAATTCCCACAAAATTCAACCACAGATGAATAATAGACTTCAGATTCAATCATCACAGCATTAGGGGTTTGCACTACTAATTACATCTCTATTTTTTTTAACAATATTAACACCCTTAGAAAATTATTTAGATATGTAATAGTGGGTATATACATAATCAAATATTATATTAGAGGTTATAGAGTGTATGGTATTTGTACCTTTATTCCTGTCGTTATCACAACCATCACCTGATATACAGATTCCATGAGATTTCCTCTTATCTGTTGGCATAAGAGGTTACTGATGTCAATCATCATCACCCAATCTTGGTTTTGGGTAGTATTTAGCATATTTCCCAATCTCATTACACTTGTAGAACTGAATCATGGGAGGTTTATTCTATGTGGCTCTTTCCCTATTAGTGTTTTCATCCAACTTATTCAAATCACCTCAGTAGTCAATTTTCTAATGACCTTTTTACACACTTAAAATATTTATTATAACCCTTATGGAAATTTCCTACATGAATATTCCCACACGTAGAGAATAAAGGAGAGTTAATATTATTTTATCCATGGTTTTTAGAGCTTCTTTTGATCTCCATCTTCCTCTTCATATCAAAACCATGAGATTGATATGTCACTCCAACTACCATTTCAACCATGCTTGCACAACACACAATATCTTCATAGTTACTAATTTTCCTTGTGTCCAGCAACCTTATGAGACTTGTCTTCGATCCACCAAAGAAGTTATCAGCTTTACATTTAAGTATGATGATAATTCATGAAAAATATATCAAAACTATCATGAAATTATCCATATAGATACCAATAGACTCATCAACCCATTGATTCAACTCAAGGAACTCTTTTTCCATATTTGTATGAATAATTTGGGGAAAATACTTATTGAAAAATTAGTTCATTAACACAACCCAATGCATGGATTAAATCTCATTGTGCTGCCTCGTATTCTTGATTAGTGTTCACTACTGATTTTTGTCACCTTCTAACCTATAAACATCCAGAATGATATTATCAATCACTGGACACTAAAGAACTGATAATATATTTTTAGTGGTACTAATCCATTATTCAGCAACAAGTGGACCAGGAGACCCTCTAAAATAAGGTTGAAGTTTCCTCATGAAATACTCAATAGAATTTTGTTCCCTCTTTTTCTCATATAAAATTATACCATGATTCATAGCCTTAGAAAGATTTCTGATCATAGCAATGAGATTTTTCATACAAATTCCCATAGAATTCAGTTGTTATGGAGGAGGAAAATCATTGAATTTTACATTTCAATCTCCATTAACATGGTTCCATCAGCTTCCATCCCTGGACTAAAAATAAAATCATAGATTAAAAGATAGTTTTCATAATGAGGAACCACATATTCACAAAAAATAACTTATGGGATATCTAATTAATGAAACATTCCTTAATCTATTACATATTTGGTTTATCCTAGTTTATTCATTGCCAACATATATTTAAATCTTTTATAATGGTATATTCTTATTTTATGAATTCCCAAATAATATTCTCTAGGTGAGTCAAACTAGGTGTGAAACAAGGCCAGTAGTCATGTAATGGATTCCTTGAGTCCAAAAAAAACATATTGTAGAACTTGTTACCCCTAGGTGTATCCGTTATAGAACCACATCCACTTATAGTACCTATATAGGGATGTATTACTAGGAATCCACTCACTCTATCCTTCACCAAAATTCCATGACATTTTCCTTTACATTGAATTAAACCTATACTTTTACATAGACATGTTCTTAGGGTTCTCACTGAGGATTTCTCATCTGAGTTTCCAAAGGATAACAAAACATTTCCTTGGATACCAACTATAGAAAACCATTCGTTTGATACATTAAAATTACATAACTTTTGAAAAAAAATGTTACACAAATAGATGAAATAATACTATACTAGTATAGTATCTTTGAAAACATAAAATACATAAACACTGATACATAAGTGAGTTACATTATCTTCCATAATATTCTTCATTAATATAAACATTCTAGAAAACCTAAAATATAATACATATCTTCACAACCTGGGGAAGGAAACATAAAATTGGTGATCTCAAATGCCCAGTAAGGGTAAAGAAGGGAGACATGTAAGCATATACATGATCATAAACGTGTGTTAATGTGATCATGAAAATAGAATATCATACCCTGTATATCAAAGATCATATACTTGAATCGTGGAATAAATCATTGTAGTTCATAAAAAATGAATAAAAAGGGAGTAAATGACATAATCCATGAAGGAAAAACATAGGAGTAAGATATGGATTTGTGGAAGACAAGTAATCATGTCATGATTTCCATAGTAGACAAGGAATTCCTACCAAGACCATCTTATAAGTATGGGTTCACTCCCCATACCATCATAGTTGTCATTCTTCACTCCAATCTCCATCATTGTAGTAATGGTTCACTCCCTTGGCCATAATATTTGTAACATTTTACTCCCAAGACTATCATAGTTTATCTCATGAGATATATAACTTTACCCAATTCATTAGAGGGAGATATAGGCTACATACATAAAATAAGGAAATCATACATACATGTTCCACAAGATCATAAATAAACAAATAAAACCCACTGAAATGAAATGGTTATAATAAACATGTAAACATATCATAACTTTTGAAAAGAGGCATGTTTCATAATCATTTCATCATAAACATAACCCATGAAAGGAATCAATTTTTAAAAGCATATAACTCATAAAAGAGAAACGAACATCATAAAAATCATGCCTTGAAAACATAATCATAATATAAATAATATTAATGGAAAAATTAAAACATTTCCCCATAAAGTAATTACAAACACCAATTGACATTATCTTATATGGGAAATAAAGTTAAAATTTCTTTTAAAAACATTTATTGTTGAAAATATCATTTCTTTTAAAAATTATTTTTATAACATAAAACCTTCGAAATCCTTTTTCAATGAAAATAGATTTGAAAAAATATATGCATCATGCTTTTAAAGTAATAAAACATTTTAAAAATAATTTTAACTTGAAAATGGTCATCAAGTGTCTTTTGAAAAATATTTTTGAAAACATTTTTTGGAAATCTAGTTTTTGAATACAATAGATTTCTGACCGAAGAGACAGAATGTCATATTTAACTTCAAAATATTATCTTAAATACTAAAAAGTGAGAATTATTGTTCTAAAAATTATTATTCCATGAATAGACATAGTACAAGTAAAATCATGAATATTATTGAGAGATTTATCATAATATTTCATCAAATGAAGCATAACAATACACAATCTCAAAGGGCGATGAGATTATCTCAACAAGATCTTATAACATTTTAATGTCAGATAATACTATCATTGTAAGTAAAGTAAATTACATGAAGCATAATATATCATTAAAATAATTTCACTCATGAAAAAACATTTATAATGGAAGTATATGCACCTCAAAAAAATATTTTAGGCCCATAAAAAACTTGGGTTATCAAGAAGAAAATTTGGGACAAAATTATTTTACCAATTTAGAAAATTTTTATTGTTAAACTCCATGAAAAAAGAATCATAGAATGTATTGTGAATAAAAAATATAGCTATGTATATGATACCAAGAATTCAATCATGTTAATTACAAATGTCACACAAAAGGAAAGAGTGGTGAACATATAATGAATCTCATATAAATTAAAAGTGAGGTAAAATTTCCCTTACCATGTATCATGAATATCTCTGTACTCATACAAGATTTCTATATAATAAAAATAGGTTTTTTAAAAATATTTTAAAGAAGAAAATTCTTATACATAAAACCATGTATTATTTTATTTTGACCTTATATTACCTACTTTATAACGATCCTATGTTAGAGATTCACTTCGGGTAAAATTATCATAGTTCTTCTCATGTGTCTTAATTTTTTATATCATTAATCCTTATACATATATAATGGTCCCTAAATGTAAATAACTGTATAAATATAAATTATATAAAGTATATTTGTGTTATAATAATTTATATAATATAAGAGTATGAAATGGAATATATAGTTCATGAAGACGTTAATCTATATGTATGCATGAATTCAATTTACATATTTATTTTCGTATTAAAAGAAAGTCTGTAAATGAAATATATATATATATATATATCATTATTCCATTATAATTAATATATCATATTCTTTCATAAAAACAATCCTTAATACATTCCAAGTGTTTTCTGAATGAATAACATCTCTTTGACTGGGCGTTTGTCCACACTTCCTTAAATGACATTATCGTATTAAAACCCAATGAAAAGTAAGGACATGTGTGTTGTAAATGGAATACGTAAGCCTAAATATATATTAAATTTATTATATGAGACACAGAAATAGTATTTCTATCATTATTTCTATTATGATTGGTGGAAAAGGATAAATGAACAATCATCATTTCATGTGGCAGTAGTTCATCGTACACAGAAACGGTATGGTCAATATCCATTAGATGGAGGTGTGTGCAAGTGTTGGTTATACCCTCTACATAAAAAATTCATATTATATGGATTATACTAGTGTTTTCAAAAAATAATTGAATAATGATACTGGAGGGGTAAAGAAGGAAAATAAAGGAACAGAGTTTGAGAGAAAATGTTACCTCTAAATCCAGTAACTCCATTTGGTTTATGCCAAACTCCCTAAGAATAATTCATCCTAAAGTGAGTCTTCATGGTATAAGAAATTTTAGTCGGTAGGATACATGGGAATATTGGGGGATAACAAAATTTTTTTGCTAGGTGTCATGAATTGGTAGAGGTGGTTGCCTTTTATTGGGAGGGAAAATGACTCATTTGGAATTATGTGATACAAGTTAGGTGTACACATGTTATTACCTAACAATATTCATACCAAACCAACCAAATATAATAATTAATGGTTTATTTATGATCTTCGTACATAAATTTTGGTTTTTACATGTTTCTAGTTCATTAGGGCCCTTAATTTTATGGTTATTCCCTATTTAAGATTAATATGGATTTAACTACTCTGATTAATTTTAATCACTTTTACTAATAATTTTTTTGAAAAACATATATGGGTTTATTAGAATCTAATTAATGTACATAATAAAATGGTTTATGTCAACCTTTTCAAATTTAATTCTAAAAAACAGCGAAAATTTATATTAGTGCTAATCCCATAGACGGTATGAAATAATGTGGTTTTAAGGATTGAAAAAGATCAAATGTTTATTGACATTTTATATTCAATTTCAAAATGAAGTTAACTCTAAGGAACTAAATTGAATTAATAGATGTAATATATGTATTATTTATCTAATTTGACCAAAAAACATATTTATAATATCATTTAACATTAATAATTAATTAGATAAAAAGATAGTTTTTAACTAAAAAGAGTATTTTTTTACTATTCATCAAAAAATAATGTTTGTCAGAAAAATACCACAAAATTCAGCATAGGAAAAGTTTTCCATTACAAAGTCAAAATTGTAGTTTTTTTTATTAAATTAAATTTTTCAATTTTTCTAAAATTACTTTCATTTTTAGAAGCTGTTTATTTGAGAAAACGATCTTTTTAAACAAAAAATGACATTACTAAAAAACCAATCATTCTTTATCAATATGTTTTAATTATATAAAAAATTGTAGAAAATATTAATATTCATATAAATATGTTTAATGGATAAGTTATAATTATTTAAATTATATTATAACTAAAAAGATATGTTTTTTAGAAACTCATGGTTGTGTGTATCATACGCTAAGTTGGTGTTGCCTGTAACGCAGTCCAAGTCAGTGATAAATGTAATATACTACAAGTTAATATTCCACGTAAAAGGAATATTTTAATTATATTATTGAAATATATATTGATAATTTTAATTTATATTAAGAAAAAAAAATTGATCCATAAAAACTCAGGGTGTTACATTCATCCCCGATATTCAATATAAAACAGTTTAAAATTACCCTCACACTACTCCAACTCGATGCACTACACATCCCATTCTCTCACATTAAAGGTATACATAGGGAATTCATGTTCACTGAGGTGACCATGTTGAGTGTGAAAATAAAACTTAGTGGGGTCTAAAAAATAACCCATATTATCAATACTTATGGAAGTGTAAAATTGAATTTAATATATTTTAAAAATAAAATATGATATATTTATATCATGATATACTTAAATAAACATATTTTAATAAAATAAGTGTTTTTTATTTCATTTAAATCATATATATTTTATTTACATGTATATAAAATATATAAATATTTTAACTAATATAAATTTTCATAAAATATTTTTATAAAATAAATTTGTGTTTCATTATAGTGTTATTAAATATTTATGTGTCTATAAGTCATTTATCAAAGGTTGATAAGGGTTTTCATAATATTAGAATATTAATTTTCTTAAAATATAAATTTTATTTAAAAATTAAATTTTACGTAATTCTGATTTTTTTCGAATAAAATGTAATTTATTTTTGGAATCTGAAATTCCAATACAATTTGGGTGAACTTTCTATATTTTTCTAAAACTATTGAATTTTTTATGAATACAAAAGTAAAAATAAATACAATAATTTTTATTACAAGAAAAATACATATATAGATGAGTTAGGGATGATTTATGTTTCCATTGGATTATCCTAAAATTAATTAATTATATTATTTATTCACAAAAATCATCACTGTTGATATTATATAAATAAACGGAAAATCAGTGGATTATTATATTCCAAAACACCCCTCCACTAGATACAAATACCACCACATCCCTCCCATTCTCCTCAAACATTATAAATTCATTAAAATAAGATATGACTACAAAATTAACTCCCCATACCTCCCCCACATCCTCAAAATCCTTTTTGACATTAAAATACGAATACAATGTTCATTATAATGAATCTTTGGTGGAAACATCCAAAGAAAAAGGTAATACCCTCAAACAAGTTTTATTTGTTTCTTCCACCTCATCTACCAAAAAAACTCTACATAAAATGACATAATTTCAATAGTATCATTAATATTTTTTTTCTAATGGAATATCCATATTCCAACCTATTCTCTTTTTATAAAAAAATTGTACAAAAAACTTATTGATTCAAAAACTCATCAAACAACATACTTATTGTCTCTCCTTTACCTTCATGGTCAGATATAGAAGTAATTTTATGGATAAATATGATGATTATAATTATAATATTACCCTTTTCAAGTTTTTAATGTAATAATAAAAATTTAATTATATAAAATAAATCACATCATAGTGATTGGTAAAACATCACAAATATATTAACCATTTAATGATAATAATATTACTAAAGGCATAATCCCTATGAAAGAACACAAATGGATATTTGGAAGAATATAATTTTATGGAATTACATTAAAATAATTTAATTTCCCTTCTTGATTTATATTTCCATTTTGTAAGAAAATCAATAATTATCCTCAATATAATATAACAATCGAACCTTGAGGTTAACAACCACTATACAGTAATTATAGACAGTGTATATCAGAAAAAATACTCAAAACTTACATAAAATATAGATAATAAATCAAAAAAAATTTAATAAGGTTCCTAGTAATGTTTTGAAAAAATATAATTATATTATTTAAGAGGTTATCTAAAAGTATAGAATAAATATGGAGTTGAGGTTTGGGAACATTCTAACAATCCCCCTTAATCGTTGGTTATTCATTTTCCCTATAAAAGTAACATTATCTAACAGCTATTCTCTTATAATTATTTAATATTAAATATATTTTTTTTTGTAACATATATATCTAGTTATTTTAAAGTTTTCATTTTGGGGATAAACATTTTTTAATTGGTTTCCTCTCATTTTCATTTAGTAAAAAAAACTTATTTAATGGGAACGTCTCTGTTTCTTACCCCAATTTAGGGACCACTCAATAAATATTTTTAAAGCATACATTAATTAATGAATTTAAAATTATATTATCAAATATCATTTTTCATTATCTTTATGTTTTATGGATATTAATATTCTCTTTCCCCTCTTTAATGTCTTTTTACCCCTTTCCCTAAAACCTAGCCGAAGTGGTAAATTTCCAAATTTACTTTTCTACTCTTTTCTTGTATTAACTTCACATGGAAATAAATTTTCTTGTCCTATATTTATTTTTCACCATTTAATGTAACATAATGTTTTCATTCTTTCTTTCATGGAATCCATTTTGATATTCCATTTTTTATTGGAAAACACATGATTATGCATGTCGATTCCTTTATAATAAATTATTATGTTTATTCCGTAAGTTTGATTTCTATATGAAACACGCATATTAATTTAAATGTTATAATTGGTTCACCCTGATAAGACCCCAATTAATTAGATAAATTTTATATATTATGAGATGATATATATTAGATTAGGGAGTAATCTTAATCCAATATAATATTTTTTCCACTATATTATATTTCCTTGTAAGTGAGTATTGACTGATATATAATTCATGTTTTATGTTTCTTTAATATTCCTTTGATTATAAGATATTATAAATTTATCATCATTGTTTCATGATTCCATAAGATAATTTACAGCCCTTATCTTTATGATACCGTGATTTTTTATTTGAGTCATATATTATGCTTCATTACCATACTTATTCCCATATCGGAATTTGTTAATCACTACATTTTTATAGATTCCTCAAGTTATAATATGTATTATTAGAGGATCAAGGTAATTTAAGAGAAATTATGTAGTTTTAAATATGGAAGGTGTAGTTTAGGATTATGTCGGTGTATGGTGATTCTTATTGTCTAGATACACTAAACCTATCAATCTTTTGGTTGTGTTTTTTGGATATTATTGTTAAAAATTATTTTAACAATATGATTGAGATAATTTGGTCTTTATAATTGGTATCAAATTGAGGAATAATAATTTTTGGGTGTCAGTATAAGAGTATATTATTAAAAACCGAATAGATAAGTCAATTTATTGGAAAACATTATGAAATTTTGTTAATAAATAGAGTGGTTGGTTTCCTCAAAATAAAAATATTTTTCAAGAGACTATAAGTTGTTCTTTATATGAAATAGATGTACTTATGGGTAATAACCTCAATTGGGATCAATGGGTATAAACTAGACATCTTCTTACTTCAGGATAAATTGGTCTTCATTCACACCTAGTTTGAAACTCCTAGGGGATATGCTTTGGTAAATTTCAAAAAACTTTATTGAAAATTATGAAGGAAATGAATAGATTATTAGGTTAAAAAAACTAATCCTAAAAATATGATGAATGTATTATATTTAATCATAGAGACATATAAGTTATAATATACACGTCGTTTATATTTTATTCTTCATGTTTTCATTATTTCCATTTTATATGTTTATTATTTTAAGTATTATTGTCCAAAAATATTTTCACTTAAATTAGTTAATAGTAGGATATATGATGAATTTTTCCAATAAAAAAATGGGATATGAAATGTGATATTTTACCTAATTATATTCTTAACAAGATGGGAATGAGAGGCAAGAATATCTTCGATGTACTAGATCAACTAACTCTATTTAGGAATAAAAACTTGAATATTGTGGAAATAACACCATCTCATAAGAAAAGTAATGTAGTAGATGTTTTCATTATATGAAAAGGGTCTCCTAAAATTAGTTGATCAGTTGGTCCACTCATATAAGAATAATGTATTTACTCTATTGAAAATATTTTTTATGTCCTCTGATTCGCTAATCTATTGAAATTCATACTATCCATTTATCACATCAAGGGGGAATTCAATAAGTGGTGGACACTGATCATGAACACAAATACCAAGGGGGAAATTGCATCCATAGAAAGGTAATGGATGGAAAAAAATTCTATATAAATATTTTACCCAAACTCTTAATATTAAATTTGGTAGATAATTCCATGGGATAAATAAGAAATTGTATGATTCTACTATATCATATAAGGAAAACATTATATGGCTAGAATGTTACACCTCTAGCTTTATCATTGACATACAAAGTAAGGTACAATTCTTTTTTTGTGAATAAAATATGATTCTAAAAAAATAATTGGTGATTCAAGACTTCTTTATCTCGGTAAATATTATTATTCATGATTTATTGTTATTTTAGAGATTGGGGTCTCTCAATGGCCTCATGGTGATATATATTAAAATTGTTAAATGTATTTTAAATTTTTCAGATCAATAGACAAATTCCATTTACGAAATAAAACTGACCTACCGTACTATAAAAAATATTCTGAGAGGAATCCCATAAACAATATTAATGGAATATGGAGATGATTCTTGTATATAAATGAGGATAATCATGATAATAAACATTTAATTGATATAAAAAATCATAATAAATTTATTCAATAATAGATGGTTCAGTTCCAAACTATGTCTATAATTCATGAATTCAACTCCAAGGAATAGAAACATTATACAAGATAATGACCTATTCCAATTGTTATTGGAGATTATAAAAAAACTATGATTCCTAGTGTTCATGGAATGTATTATGTAATCACTACTACTAAGGTGGATCCCACTAATAATTTGGTGATGGGTCTGTTGGTTATTCCATCAGGAATAATAAATTTATTATTTGATTTATGTTCCCCATCCTCATTTTTATCATGAAAATTTATTAAAAATATTCAAACCACAACTCAAAAATGGGTTATATATATATATGAAAATAGCAAAGTAATCAATTATTTTTCCCATGTATATAACTCCTCCCAAGTTATTATTGATAAATTGAACCTCCCAAAAAAATTCATAATTCCCTTGGTGTAATTAAATGTTATAATGGGCATGGATTCATTATCCTCATATAAATCAAACATCAAAAATTTGTAGATAGAAATCATTATTAATATATCAAGTTATCCTATAGTTATTTTTATGTGTAAATAATAATATGAATATCCTTTTTAATATTATTTAAAATCATGGATATTATTTTATTATAATAAATAATAGCTGATTGAAATGATTGAATAAAATAGAGAGAATCATAGTTGAAGAAATTCCCATTGTTAGGGACTATACTAATTTATTACCCAAATAACTTTTCAATCATATTCCTGCATGAGATTTTTAGTTCTCAACTGAATACATAAATGGATCTCATCCAAATTACATGACTCCCTGTAGAATTGAAACCATTTATTTGGAAGAACACAAGAACTAGTTTTGAGAGATTAATTACAAGGGTTTTACACACTCGAGTAATTTATTATCGAGTGTTTCATTCCACATCACCATAAATAAATATGGTTAAATAAATTATTGAATTGATTTTCATGAAATCAAAAAAATTAACAATAGAGAACAAGCATGTCTATCCCTGTATTGAGTAATTGTTTGATAAGATACATCTGGTTGAGTACTTCTCTAATGTTAACCATCAATAAAGGTGAGGACAGAGGATATTCCCAATCAATATTTTAGAACACAGTATACACTATGATTTCATATTAATTCTATTCATAATCACTAATTATATATCAATATATAGGAAACTGATGAATAGAGTCTGTGCATATTATATCGATAAGTTTTTGGTTTAATTTATATATAATATGTTGGTATAATACCGATATAAATATCAACATGAGAATAATTTTAATGTTTTCCTAAATACATTGTTAAGGGATATGTTATACAAAAATTATCGTAAATGTTAGTTATTTAAGGTTTAAGAATAATTCATGGGTATTTTATCCCCCACAAAAGGATATATGTGGATCCTTTAAAGATAAAGGTGGTCCAAGAGTCCCCAAAAACAACATTTTTAACCTATATTAATTATATACATAAACATTCTAGGTAATATTTATGAATCATAAGGATCATCATATCTTCCTCAAAACTAAAAAACAAGATAACTCTAAAGGGGTTAAAGTGTTTCTATAACTATAAATGTGAGGATAGCTTCATAGAATTTAAAAAGAGTCTCAACAATGCACTACTACTTACATATCCCTAATGTGGTGAAATTTTCATGATCTAAAAAAATTATTAAATTAAGGTATATGGTTGTGTTCTGATGGAAAGGGAAAAATTGGTAGACTACGCATCATTGTAGTTGAAATTTCAAGAGAAAAAAAATCAAATTCATAATTTTTAGTTGGCTATAGGGATATTCTTATTGACAGTTTTTTTGGAAATAACTCTTTGGGGATAAGTGAGAAATATATAAATATCATAATATTATAAAAAATATATTCAAAAAAAATATGTTTAATATGAACTAATAAAGATTTTAATATTAGATCAATGACTATGACTACTCAATTCATTACTGTATTGGGAAGGCTGAAAATTTATAAGGATCTATAATTTTATAGTATCGTAAAATCGTACTAATGATGAGAATTGACATCAATCCGATCATCTTAGAATTGAAAATTGTGGACATGGATTTGATTAATGATATAACAACATCATAAATAGAAAAAAATTTATCTGAACCATATGTTATGGTGATGATATAGGATACTCATTGAGATAATGTGGAAATGTAGATAAACCTGGATTTTATATGAAAAGGGAAAACATTGTATTCAAAAGTTTATGGGAAAGTAATTGTAATATTTTTTTCACAACTATGTATACCATAAAATATTTAGATAATGAAATAAATATTTAATGATGCCAGTATGTTGACCATCTCGAGACACTTAGTGAGAATGAAGATATATTTAGCCATTATAGGGCATGATTGGTGGGATAATATGAATAATGTGATCATAGAATATACATATCAATTCATGGTATGTCGATAAGTGAAATCATAGAGGAAAATATCAAAGGTAATGTCAATACCATTTCTTTATCGTTATGGAAATCATAAAAAATAACTGAATAATTTTTAACTCATATTATGAAAATGTCTTGAGGAAATAAATCCATATGGGTTATAGTGTATCATAACAAAAATATTTTTCAATTAATTCCAATTTCTGAGGACTTTTCAATTATTATAGATGGAAGGATTTGCATCAGTGATGTAGTGAGGCAGTGTGGAATGAAATTAAAAATATTATCTAGCTAAGATAGGGTATTGACGTCAATGTTTAGAAACGTTCTCTAACAATATCTAAAAAATAAACTAAAATTCTGTATTACTTATAACTAACAAACCTATGACCAATAGGGGTGGAATTTCCATACTTATGAGGACATATTGAGAGATTATTTTACAAATATCAGAGGAGAATAGGATTGGAAACTTCTTCTATTTAATTTTACAAACCATTATAACTTCCACTCATATCCCCAAATATATCTATATGAATACAGTTTTGGGAATATATGTACAAAGAAAGTATATTGGGATAAAGTTGGTGAATGAAAATTGTTGGGACCTAACATAGTAAAAAAATTAGAAAATGCCACCACTATTCTTCATATAATTTAGATGGATCTAGGTTAATAAAGAGATATGTTGGTAACCATTAGAGTGGAATACATTTTTAGGTTTAATATAAAATGTTCTTCCACATATTTCCATGTATGGAGTCATGATATTTGGGAATAAGTGGATTCCAATCCTTAGCTACTTTAGATCCTAAGAGATTCTTGATCGCCATGGTGTCATGACCTATTAACTAGCACTAACCCAAACCATGTATAAAGTAATTAAAATATTTCAAATATCTCTCAAAAGTAATAATATACCATGTAACCCACTTCTAATGAATTTATAGTTTGTACACAAGAAATATGATCTGTCTTATGAGAAACAGTTGGTCAGAATCTTATACCATAGAGACAATGTACTATGAAGCGAAATTACTCACCAAGTAAATGTTATATGGAAAACCATATGTATGAGGAGTTGATATGGTAACTATTGGAATAAATTAAATATCAATAACCTCATGTATTTTCATAATATTGTGTGAAATGAAATTTTTCAAGAGAAATTTCTTTAGGGGGAAGAATTTAATGAATTGGTATTTTATTAGTGAAATTTCTTTTCAAATCATATGATTCTATAATATTTAGTAATTTAATATTATATGAATACAATTTACAACATTACAGAACCAAAAACTATTTATTATGATAATTTAAAAAATAGATTCAGAGAAAAAATATGGCTATATTAATTAAATGTTTTAAATAGAGATATAAAACAAAAAATTACATAACTATAATATAAAAATATAGATCTCCTCAAATGCTAGAATAGTAAGACTCATGAAACAAAAATTATAAATGAAATAAAATATTTTCAATGAAATATTTATTTGGAAAATGAAAAGATAAATAAAATTGATATAAAAAATAAGTGAATGAATAGTTAATGAAATATTTGATATTTATAGAGTATAGGGAACCCATACGACTTCTACAAATATGAACTTCATAATGGTAATATTCCTATTAAAAATATTAACCTAAAAACTTGAATAATATATATATAAACCCCCAAAATGCCCACATAAACACTAAATTTTATTAGTTGAATATTCATTACATAACATTATGATCCTTTCCAGAATAGTATAGGATTTGTATCTTCATAAAGATAGTCCCATGAAAAATTCCATTATATAAGGGGTATATCATCTTCTAAAAAGTTATTCATAACTATCACACTCCCAATAAATATTAAACATAATTTAATTCTTTATAACATGGGTAAATGAAACATAATAAAGGGTGAGGTTAGATTCTCCATAAGGGTAAACAAGGGAGATATCAAGGATCATGTAAGAAAAACATGACCATAAGGCAATTAATACATGACATTAAGATTTTTACACCATACCATGAAAATCATATATAACATTCTTGAGTCAAGAAATAAATCATTTTAGTTCATAAGATATAAATCATTAAGTGCTTATACATTATAATCAAATAGAGAATAACAGTGTCTTAAGATGTTGATTTTTGGTATACACATAAGAATATAAAAGCATTTACTTTCTAGTCAAGGAGCTCTTCCAAGTATATCAGAGTGGATTGGGTTCACTCCATATTCCTTTATATTAGTCATGGTTCACAAATTAGACTATCATAATGGACATATTCCCTTACCGAATGTGGTTCACTCCCAATTCTGGTCCAATTGATCTTTAAGATACCTATCCTTTTCCAATCGATTATAGGGCAATATAATTATAGGCCCACCCATAATATACTAAAAACAATAAATATTTGATACACAATATCATGATAAATTCATCATATTATAACAAGTGAGAAAGAAATGGGTTTCATAAAAATATAATTATTATATAACCCATGGAAACGAAATGGGTTTCATAAAAAATCATCAATTAATCATAGTATTACCAATAGTTATGTTTTAGGTTTCACAAAAATATATACATAATAATCATAAACCATAAAATTAATTAATAATTATTGTATTATGGGATCAAACCCCAAATAAAACATAAGTATAATTAAATGTTGTTATCATATATGAAACATTGCTTTAAGAGATCAATAGGAACATTTATAGTAGTAAAAATAACTTTTCATTAAAAATAACTCATTTAGAATCTAAAAAAATTAAAATATGATTGTTGAAATTTTAATTAAAAAATTGGAAACATGTAAAGTATGCTTCAAAAAATTTGGTGGTTAGGATTCTAGGAAATTCCATTGATTATATGAAATTGAAATGAAATCATTCTTTTAAATTATTTATAACCAAGAAAAAAAATTGTGGATAGAAAAAAAGACAAGAAGATTACATTTAAATAATTTTTTAAAAAAACCTCCGATGAAAAATAACATAAAAAATAACAATATAATATTTAAAACATTGTTGAGAATATTTTAAAAACATTTATATAGATGAAATATATTTTTTTACCAAAGAGTGAAATAAATTATATTTTCAATAAAAATGTTCATTCAGCCTCATTATAAATTATACTAAAAAAATAAATGGAAAAGAAGTATTATCAAGAAATTACTATAAAATAAGATATGTCATGTATTTCCTAATAGGAAGATAATAATATTTCAGTGTCTGAAACATAATAAATAATTAATCCCAACCAATAATGTAATTGTTACATAAAAGTCTTACCTCAAGTTCCACTTTATTTTAAATCACACTAACCTCATGTATAAATAATTAAAAAAATTATTAATCTAGAAAATAAAAATTTATATATTTATAATATCATGTATGATCCTCCTGTAAAATTTTAACAGCAATTTATTACTAAATCCTTATTAAAATTTTGTTTTTTTGGTGATAAATATTTCCTTTTTTGTGATAATTTTTTTCAATCATTATCGTGATTATATATTGGTAATGATTCCATCATCACTGAAATGTAAATAATTAAATATATATCATATATATTCATTAAATTCATTTCAAAATTTATCCTTAAACTATGGATATATAATAATGAATTACACCATTCATTGTGACGGTAAGCCATGAATACATTTGAATGTATTTTTCAATTTTCAATAGATTAAGAGACAGAAAGTAAAATAATAATTCCCCTTTAAAAATTATTTTTTATATAGTATATATAATATATATTCATTAAATAAATAATGTTACCATCCATTCCAAAATAATATAAAAAACAAACCACATCACTTTATGGTGGTTGTATTCCACACATACACATAAGAGACATTTTCATTTTCCAATGGATAGAAAAGTTAAAAGGTGGAAAATATATTGTAATTAAATAATAATTAATAATTAAAAAATATTAAATATAAATAATAAATCCATAATTATCACCATCGATGAAATATGTTGTTGAAAAATGAATTACACTGCAATGTGGAGACGACAAGTTGTACATACGCCCGAGTGATGTTTTCTTTCTCCATGACATAGAATAGATGTCTAAAAATGTTGTACCATAATACTAATAATATTATTATTAATAATAATAAATTATATTCAAAAATATTAATTCTGTATTTTATAAGTGATTTGTCTTATATAGAGGAGGTATAATAACAAAGAAAATTGAAAACAGTTGGTTAAGTGTTATACCTTATCATTGATAAACCCTCTTTTCCATACACTATATGACTTGAAAGGATGACATTTTTGAAGAAAATGATGATATATGAAGTAGTTAAGTACTCTAGGATGATATTATAGATATTATTGGATGGTCAAGATTGATCAATTGTCTAATAAAAAAGAGAGGGGGTGTCTTTTTATACTATAGGGAAAGGAAAAACTTGTAATTATGAAAAAAATGTTTATACAAAAAAATTCTTCCAAGGGGAATATATTTAAATAAAAAGGGTTTATGGTAATTATACCTTCATACTATGATATTTTTATAGTTTTTCTGATCGTTTTATATCTTATCATTTTATTTCACTGCTTAGTTAACCAATTTTTACCTTAATCATGTTAACAAACTTTTCAATATCAAAGGGTAATAATTTTATATATAAGTTGAAAATTTACTCATAAATGTCAAAGTAATGGAATTTTAGACAATATAGTATCAAACTATTATTTTGTCATTATTTTTATAATTTTAGATAATTTAATCAAATAATATTTACAGAAAATAACATCAATATTTATTTTGATATGATTTCTTTAATTTATAATTATAGGAAACAATAAAACTATACAATTCTAATATAATCCAATAACACATAACTATATTTAATATTTATATAAAACTTTTCTAGAAAAAAATAATTCAACCAATAATTATACCTTTTAATATTTTTATAAATTTATTTGTCATATTTTATTATTAATTTAAAAAACATTGTTTTCCTATAGAGTATGCATTTTAGAAAACATTTAAATGAATAAAAATTTTAAATAAATTACAATGATAAAAAAATATTTTCATCAATCGATTATACATTAAAAAACGATAACTTCTTTTCTTCACTCTGATATGAAATATAGAGATATTGAAATCCTAGGAGTGATATTTTGTATTTTTTTCTTTTCAAAAATTAATATGAAGGTCGTATAAAAATAAATATGGAAATAATATTCCACATATTCAATAACTGGAAGAAATTTCTAAGCTCCACTCATCGAATAGGTGGAAGAAAACATTTTTTAAAATTGAAGCCTTACACAATAAATTAACCATATTTTACAAAATTTATCCTTATCAGGTAAAAACATTTTTTATATTTTGAATTCATATTGTGAAATGTTAAAAGGGAACAATTTTCAAAATTAAATCTTTTTAATTACTCATATCGAATAATTTTTTCAAGAATTAATTTCTACAAGTGGTGGAATTTCATATTAAAATAACGGTGCTAAACACATTAAAAATATTTTCATGGAAAGAATTATTTTTATGTAAAAAACTGGATATATATTATTATCTTATTCTTATAAAAATATTTAATCAATGTTAAAATAATTGAATAATTATATAATACATAAATTTCATTACAATATTTCAATAATCGGGATTAATTTATTGTATTAAAAAAAATTGGGAGTGTAAAAACATTTTCTAGACACAAATATCATTTACTTTAAAATGATTTTATATGTATTTATCATAAAATGGAAGCCAATGAATAAATTTTACACATTTTTTAACCAAATGTTTTTTTCATAATTTCAGTATTTCTATTCATATCCTCCAATTTAGTGGCATGTTTTTTATAGTATAGTATATTACATATCATTTAAACACAGCGTTACCAGTAACGTATGTTATAAATGAAATTAAAATAATTTAAAGAGAATATATAATAAAATATCATGGAAATATAGAATTATAAAATATGGAAGTGTAAAATAACATTTTGGTGTCTTATAAAAACAAAATTATGACATATTTAAAACATGATACAAGTAACTACATGTTTCATAAATGATAAGTATAATTTTTTTCTTTTTTTTTAAATGTATATGTTTTGTTTTCAATTTTATTTGAAATACAAATATTTTTACAAAAATAAATTTCCATATATTTACTTTATAAAAAAATATTAAATTCCATAACAATTGTAATATAATTTTATGAGAGCATAATTAATTTTTCAAATGGTTTGAAAATTTTTCAAAATATTAAATATTTTATTTTTTTGAGTACCGAACAATTTTATTTGAGAAGAAAAATTATCATATATAAATACAATATGCTCATTAAATGGATTTAAATTTTAGAAAAACACTTTTAATGAAAATCATAAGAGAATTTTTTTTATTTTTTTAAATATTTTAATGTTTTAATGGTAAAATATGTTAGTTTACATTATAAGAAAAATTGAAGCATAAATGAGAGTTGAATGATTTAGGTTACAATTGGATCATAATTATAGGATCTAATTACACTATAGAGTCATAATATTCGTCATGGTTGAAATTCATGAGATAAAATTACAAATAAATGATTATTCTATTCAAAAACACCCTTCCTCTTATTATATAGATATCACCCATTGCCTCTCCTTCTCCTTCGTCATTCAAACTTCCTCACCATAATAATTCTATAAAATATTGTCTTCTAACCTCTCACCATACACCACTATAATCAATTTTTTCTTTAATAAGAAAACATAGTATTCCATTTCGATAATCCAAAGTGGATACATCCAAAAAATGTAATATCACCAATCCTGCTTTTTTATTTTTCTTCCACCTCATCCTCCAAACAATATTTCACCAAACATTACATTATCAATATATGATAATGAATATACTGGAATTATATTGTGTTAAGGGAATAACCCTTAACCAACCTCCTACATTTTGAAAACAAAAAAATTGTTCACAATATGGTTTGTTCACCACTGTTATATTCAACATACGTATTTTTTCTACTACCTTTTAGGATGGATATAAAAACAATATTATGTAAAAATATGATCATAAGAAGTATTGTATAACTTATTTTATGTTTAATTTTATGTATTTATAATCACTTAATTAAATAAAAAATTTAATTGATGATTATATGTACAATCACAGAAATGAAATGATTGTACAATGATAAAATTTATACTAAATGATTCATCCCAATATTGAGACATATATACTTACATATAACCACTTAAATTTCTGGATGGATAGGAATACCATTTTATTTCACTTATGTAATTATAGTCCTAGGTGACAATAAATTCAATAATTATCTGGAAACAAAAGTGTCGTTGAAATAATGAGACGATGGATATTAGGATTGTAATTATAGACATTAAATCTCAATAAAATGGAACTATAGTAACAAAAAAATGTAATACACATGACCTTACTATAGAAAATAATATTATATCACTAACTACAACATAATTCACACTCAATAGAGCCTTTATTCATGAGTATCATTAAATTTTTTAATTTTTTAATGTTATAATATGATATTAAAAAATTAAAATTCAATATAAAATTTATCAGAAATATAACACATTATGAATATTTTTTGTTTTTTTTCTAATAAAATAAATTTTAGATGAATAACTTTTTAACCATTTCAATTAATATTGTAATACTTATATCACTTAATATATTTTTATAACATAGAATATTATAAAACGAATTTCATTGAAATGTAATTATCTCAAAAATGAAATTATGCATTGGAAAATAAAAATTAATTTTTTTAAATCTCGGAATGATAAATTAGAACTCAAGGAATATTTTTCAGAAACATTATTTTAATAAATTATAATTATTCTATATTAAAACTATATTTTCAAAAATAATAAAAAATTTATAATAAAAATTATTAGAAAATTATAATCATTAGGTTTAAAGAATCTAATATGGAACATTTCATTTTTACCAATAATGTTCAAGTTTCCTGAAGAAAAAACGTGTTACCACTGAATAATCTAAAATGATAAAGGTAATAATTAAAGGGTTAAAAGAGATTGAAAAATGATAAAAAAAATTCTATAATTTTGTTTGGAAATTTTAGTGACCTTATCTCACCCTCCACTCTATTATTTTAATATTTTGTGCTTTTTGGCATTATTAACATATGCACACTTTATATTAAGTGGAAATATTTATAGGATTATCATTCTCAGAAATTATGAAAGGGTTCCCTCACTACATCATCAATAAAACTCTATATATTATACTTTTTCAAATACTATACCATATTTTCACTCCCTATAATACACTTTTACTCTCATAAACATCTCATCACCAGAGATTATACAAATCCATTCATTTCTAAGGAATCCTCTGAGAGAAACCTAATGCTCTCAATATAATCTTACTTTTTTCAGTCACATATTTTACTTTTATATTTTCATTTATAATGTATTCTTCCCAACCATATATTATGAATTCAATATTTATATTATTTTTTATTTTAACTGTGTTTTTAAAATTAATAATAACCCCCATTCCCCATTACCTTCGTCAAAATGGAAATGTTATTCATGTGTTGTGTACACTATCACCTACATATGACATCATGTTTTTCCCTTTTCGGCTTATATGGATGTATATATGGATGGAGTTTAAGGGAACTTATTTTATTTATGAATCATTATGGGTTTATTGCTAAAAATTGGGTATCATATAAATGAACTTATAAACATACAGTCGTCATCTATTTAATCATTTAAGAAAATAATACTAAGAGGGAGATATTTTAATCAAATTGTGTAATATTTTCATATACATTACTTATTATTATTCCTCATAATTCAGATGTATAAAACAAACAAATAATTAATATAATCATTATTATTATTTAAAATTTGAATTAAAAACATTATAATCATTCATTAAATATAGGTTTGTTCATGTTTGGGTCGGTTTAACCACCTACAAGATAACACTGTGAATTTGTATCATGAGGGATTATGAGAACATAATTACTATTATAATATAATATAAATGTGGGAATAATGATTTTATTTATTTTTTAGAATTTATATTTATATTTAATTCATAAATTAACAAAACACTATTCAATAATTCTGAATCACTAAAAGACGCTTATTATCGATTTCATATTCATGTATAAAAACAAACACACATTAATTGAAATTGAATGACTGTAAATAATTTTAATTCATCCCTAAGAGTAAATTTATTTCCTATTAATGATGAATTATAGAGGATGAATTAATAAATTCACCTCTATTAGGAAACTGGAATGAACGGTCAAAACTATAAACACTTTTTGTGGAAAATATCTTGAATTGGCATGGAGATTTACTATTTATAAATAATATAGACTAATATAGATATAATAAATCTTATTAATTTAGTTATTAGGATAGACACGTTTGTGAAAAAATATTTTATAGAATGCTCCGGGATGTTAGGAAAATGATTAAGGTTTTTTCATCTTCAATTTTTCTCTCGAAGACATATTTTGTAATATAAACCTAATTAACATCATGTTGTCTATATACTTCCCATATCAAATGTCATATAATGAAACTATTTTTATTAATGGTATATGAAGATCACTTTTAGGACCACTATTCTAAGATGTTGTGATTTAATTTCTAACCAATCCATTAATAAGTATATCCATCTCAATTATTTATCTATGGACTTATTTTATATTCTATGCCAATTTCTTTATTAACGACGAATACATTTCAATATAATGATTTTTACCTTATTACTCATTAAATTTAATGGATTTATAAGAATATATTATTATTGTTACTAAATATTCTATTGATTAAAGTGTTACCAAAATCATTGAAATATTAAATTATTTTTTTGATGTAAAAACCATACCATCTTTTGGTAATGTAAATTTTTTTTCTAATTTACATGAAAATTAATCTCTATATGAATTCTGGAAAGTTCATCTGGTCTTGGAATATAGTCATCTAGTGATAGTCACCCTAAAAAATTGTGGTTGATCATTAACCCAATCATCACTCTAATTCATGAAAAAAAATAGATTAAGATAACAAAAATGGATAGACACTCTACGAGAATATGTGTTAGAATATTCACATGCTCTTAATGAATAATAATGAAGGATTTTTCCATCTATTACCTCAGTATCCTACTTATGAAAACTATCGAACCCAATAAATAGCTTTCATGGATAACCCATCACATTAAAATTACCCTCATCTCTATATTTATTAGATAAGTTTACTTCCTCTTACATTGATGTTTACCCATAGTTTGAAAGTAGATTCAGGGATTTCCTACTAAATGTCAACATTAATCAATTGAATAGAGAAGTATTTATTTTATATATTTTTTCACTATATATAAATCTATTTTTTTATAAATCCATAGGTTCCTTAGGGAATTTTATGAAATGTGTTGTTGATTCTTATGGTTAATATAATGTAATTAATTGGGTGATTGATGGGTCCTATAATTATATATCCCCTCGATGAATAGATGTGTCTCCTGAGACCAAGAAACATGAGTTTTATTGTATACATATCCTCATATAGGTAAAGTGTCTTGGAATAAGGCCATTAGAACTTGTTTTAGTGTTTGATATTTTTCATTCCATCATTATGATTTGAATGATTATTGTTATGCATTTTTTAATTTATCGTCATTGATATAGAATTCCGTAAATTTCAATAAATTATGGAATCATTTTGTTTCTTTAATCATACCATATAAATTATTCTATTTTTTTCTGGTAGATTACATTTTATGATACTTCTTACTAAGAATCTAAGGTCACCATTATTTATTTCCATTCCTTAGGAAAACTAAAGGATCAATATTTATAATATTCAAGGATACAATGGAATTGAAAATATTTTTATCATAACATGTTTATCTAGTATCTTATATTTAAAAATTTAATGTATGTATGAATCATGTCTTTCATGACTTTTAAACTATTTGATCATTCATAGAATCATTATTTTTATACCAACAAATTAATATAATAACAGAATCTGTGTTTCTGGGTTTGAGGATTTTATATTTGGTGTGCAAGGGAGTTTAGTACAAACCATGGGGACTATATTTTGAGGAACCTATTTAGATAAAACAATTATTATAAAAAACTCATGATTTATAGGTAACACCATAGAAAAGATAATAGGAATTGTGGTTTTAAATTCAATAACATGAGATAATTATAGGTACAAAAAATTTTAAATATTGAAATTATAAATGTAATGACCTGAACATTTATAAATGAAATTACCTTGTTTGGATAAATATATTTTCATGTAATGTTGTTATAGAAATAACATGTACAACAATGAACTTTTATAACCATTTATATTTTAAAATACCATGAAACATCATAATCATTGATAATATATTTTTTGAACAGTGATCATTTGACAAATATATATAATTTTTTTTAATAATTTCTAGTTTTTATAGATGGGGGATGTGATGGCCCAACAAGTAGGATCGTACCCTATAATTCCCATTTATTAAAGCATCTGAGGGAGATAACATCACTGGGTTGTTCCCATCACCAATACCAAGTTCAGATTATATAACTAAATGAATAAAGAAACCATTTATGGGAGATTGTTAAGCTCATTGAGATCACCACCCAAATCATATACATTGAACCACTATAAAAAAATCTCACCATCGTACACCTAACACGTTGGGCATTCCATGGTATAATATAGGTTTATCTATCTAGAGCCTAATGGTATGAATTTTAATATTGTATTTTTATAAAAAAATGATTATATTTTTAAAATTCTAATATTAACTTTAAGTTATTAAATAATGATTTTGAAAACAATTATAATTTCATATGAGACAATAAAAATTTAATTTTTTTTAAAGATATATAGTTTAAAAAATGTCACCCTTTTATGATTTCTATAATTTTTTAAATTTATTATATTTTAATAAAAAATTATTATTAAATAATAATTATAAAATTTAAATTATAATGTTGTTCTACAAAGTTATATGTTATATTTATTATAGTTATAAAATATTTATTTTCAGAAAAAACATGTTTTTTTAATAAATGAGAATTTTTTAATTAAAATAGTAAAATATACTATATATATATAGTAATCTAGATAAAATAAGTATTATTTTTGAAATCAACTCATAGAAATTATCCTATGTCATATTTTTCATAATTTTCTAATAGAGTTTAATTTTTGCGTAAATATTCGATACGGTAAAATTTTATGATATGTATTATGAAATCATAAAATCCAAAAATTGATGTAATAAATAATATAATGGGTATCAATGACCAACAATATATCCACTAAAATAAATTTTTTATTTTAATTTGATTAATTTTCTAAATACATAATGAATCCTCCGTAATCTATATTATATATTAATGTTTTAAAATATATTATTTGTAAACATGATTTATTTAAGCACCAAAAGTAATTTTTTTTAATGATATTTGATCTTAAAAATGTGAAATTATGAAAACCATTCTATTTCTGTAGAAACCATGTTAAATACCCATGTTATGGTTTCTTTTTTTGAGTACTTTATCATATAAAGTCCAAAACCAATGTATTGAAATTAATAAACAACTCTCCTCTATTTTATTATAAAAACTCACCCAACCTCTAATTTTAGTTTACCCAAGAATCTTAGAGTACTAAATACCTCTTCCCTCCCCAATCTAGGTACCTCCCATGTTAACCCTAGTCTCTCAAAAATCCCCTCCCAAATATTTAGAATCACCCAATCTAGATAAGGGATCATCTCCTTCTCCTCTATATTAAAGAAATATTTAATATTTTTTCCATTTATACTAATTATTCATGTTGGGAATTTATTTCCCACATAACTCTTAATACCCTTATTGTTTTCAAGTTATTAGATACCCCATTCATTATCCTTATGACTTATTATATAACATTATATACCAGCATTTTGCTATTGGAATTATCATCCGATTTTTCATTTCCAAATTTGGTTTTTTGTGATAACCATCCTTATTTAGACTCACGAGTATTATTCTAGATGTACCTATACAATAATGACTGGGTAATTCAATTTATGTAACCAAAAATCCAAAGTCATGTGATTATATTTGATGAAATATTTATTGTTGTTAAATGATCTATTTGGAACACATGAGAGCGTACATATTATAATGGGTGAGACTAAATAGTGCTCAATTTAATTGGGTAATGTTTTAGTCTAATCAGACTTAATGATTACAATTAGGGATAAATATAATAGATTATTGGACTTTTTATAACGTTTTAGGATGTCTTTGTGGTTATCCTTGACCTATGTTTGTGAAGAAATGTTTGAATGTTATCACCAAATTCCCATGAGGCCATAATGTTATCATGTTATATCATGATTCATTGTTCAAATTATGATTATGACCACTACAATGTTATCCGGATACAAATTTGGGATAATATGTACTTCATTACATTATGTTATGATTTATTTATTCTATTTCTATGATTTATATCACACTCCTTTCTTTTATACCTCCCTAGATTATCCCCAAATTCTTCATAAGACACATGGAATATAAGAAAATTTATTTTGTTTTTATTATAATGTTTTTATTACAAATACTGAAGTTGTTATTATATATACCTAATCACAAAAATACTATTATTCATACTCTTTTAGGTTGGATTAATAATACTATTATTTAATGAATCATGAAATAAATTATATTAAATACAAGGGATTCCATTGTTGGTATCAGAGGTGGTTTTAGTTATTTTTAGGAATTGTGATTAGAAAACATTAGAAAAAAAATCGTAGTTATATTTATACAATAAATAAAACATCCCTAAATTTTGGTAAATTATATATTAATTAGTTTCCCAATAAATGCACATGTTTATAGATAATAAAATAATATTTGGTTATGAAAAAAATGTATTAATATATAATAACTTTGAAAATGTCGCACTGATTTGCACTCAATTTTCACCTTGGGCATGAAAACTGCCTTGTGATTTCTATTGGGAATGTCAAAGCACTTTTTTCACAATGATATATACCAAGAATAGATTCCATGAAATATGATCATTCTGGAATGATCTTTTTGTGTTTGCGAATAACATTCATGACCCTTGAGTTGTGATGGGGGACTTCAATTCTATTCTCACATCCAGTGAATAAATTGGTCCCTCCCACTAATCAATATTTTCTAGAGGGTTTAGAGCTTCCATTTAAGACTAAAATCTAGTGGAAGTTAACCTCACTCGTGTAAAATACACCTAGTATATAAGACACTCTAACAAGATTGTAGCTAGTAAACAAGATAGATTTTTTGTTAATATGGATGCTCCTGCTAAATGGGACACTATCTCTATCATCAACCTTCATAGGTTGAACATGGACTGTCACCCCATTCTTGTCAATCTTCTCATTAAAAATCATAAACCCATTCACTCTATTTGATTTAACAATGCATGGTCTACGGACCTGGACTGTGCTACCTTAATAAAAAATAATTGGGAATATATGAATCATTTGCATGATACCATTTCAGGTATCTTCAAGAATAAAACTCAATAACATGATCTTAATGGCTGGTGTAGATCTAAAATTTAATAGATTGACTTGGACATATATTCTCTGGAAACTGAGCTCATTCATTTTCAAATTCATAACGTCACATATGATTTTACCCTTGTTCCTCAAACCTAAAATAATAATTTCATTAAAACTCAATTCTCTTCAAACATTTAAAGACAACATGTGAAAAAAAAATCAAGAACAAATGCCTCTCTGATGGTGATAGAAAGACTAAATTCTATAAATCTCATTAGAGAGTTAATAATGTCAGTTTACCTCTTACTAACGTCTGGAATGATGATAAACTTATTGAGTCAGAGGAGGCCATCTCAAATCATGTTTCCTCTTGCTTCCATAACATTTTTAATGGTCAGGATGTTAATAAGGACCATAGACCTGATATCATCCCGATGACGAAAGATGAGGTTGAACATCATTTTCCTTTATGAAACCCCCTTGATCATGAAATAAAATATACATTTTTCAGTATTAAGCAAGATAGTGCCCCGGGTCCTGATGGATTCAATAATGGGTATTTTCAACATCACAAGGAAGTCATTCATTTGGATGTGTGAAATATTATTAGATCTATCTTTTCCAATGGTTTTATTCTTCATGGTCTAAATTCGAAATTCCTTACTTTAATCCCCAAAGTAGTTAATGCTTCTGAGATCCATCAATTTCGGCCTATATTCTTGATTAATACTCACTAAAAATCATATCTAAGATTTTTTCTAATAGACATACCCCTATATGCAATAAAATTGTTTCTTAGAACCAATTACGCTTTATTAAAAGAAGGGATATTCAAGACTGCATTTGCCTTGCCTTTGAATATACTAAACACTTAAACAAAACGTATAGTGGAGGTAATGTTGTTAGTAAGAGACATATTAGAAAACCCTTTGATACTATAGATTGGTGTTCTATATTCAAAGTTCTGAAAATTCATGGTTTTAAAGATATATATTTTCGGAGGATAAAACCCATGATTAAATCTTCCTCAATTCCCATTTGGATTAATGGATCTCCCAAGGGATACTTCTAATTCACCAAAGGAGTTATATAGAGAGATCCCCTCTCACCCATCCTCTTTTTCATTGCTGAAGATTACCTCAGATGACTTCTTACTCAACCTATCAATCAAAATATACATAAACCCAATCAGTCTAGTAGAAACTTCAATTTTCCCAATCATCTTATATATATTGATGACATCATCCATTTTCTACAAGGTGATCAAAAGAATATTCAAGTGCTTAAAAATGATCGGGATCATTATGTGGATGTATCTGGTGAAGCTCTTTCATGGAACAAGTCTCATTTTTTCTTTGGGAAAAAACTCTCTCCATAAAGAAAAGTTTTTATTACTAGAAATCTTGGAATTAAAAAAGGTCTCTTCCCCTTCACTTATATGGGGGTTCCTATTTTTTGGGGTAGACCCAAATCCAGCTATTTTTCTAAAACTATCGACCAAATTTTCAATCAACTTTATTCATGGAAAAGCTAATCCCTCTACATGGCTAGTAGAATCTGTCTGGTTAGTTCGACCATTATCTCGAAAATGGTCTATTCTCTTATGATATATAATTGGCCTATTTGTACCATTAATAACATTAAAACCTATATTAGAAACTTCATCTAGACGTGAAGTACCCTAGAAAGTAAGATTGTCACCGTCACATGGAAGAACAGTTGCAATCCATTGAATAAGGGTGGTATTGGCATTAAAAACATAATGCTCATTAATGATGCTCTCCAGGATTGACATACGTGGAGATTGATTAATAAAAACTCTAATGCTATTATCTTCTTGAAATACTGATTTCTATATAAGCTTAAGAAAGGGAACTTAAATTATATTACCTCATCGATCTATCCCTCCATTAGCGATACTTTCTATAACATTATGGAAACTTCTAGATGGATGGTTAAAGTTGACACCAACATGAATGTCTGGCATTATAATTGGACTGGTAATCCTTTAATTTCTATGTTACCTCCTTATTCTCATCCTGAGAATAATAACTATACTATTAAAGATATTTTAAATTCTCACAAGAATGATCTACCTGATAACATTTCCCAGATAAC